>OZ010787.1:219104232-224711732 GCA_963932465.1 Maratus speciosus
CTGTAATAAATAAGAGGTTGGTAAATTTTAAATAAATGTTCAGTAATTACTTAAAACAATATATATTTTTTTAGATTTGTATCATATTTTAGACGTCTGTTATCGGTAAATGATGCTTTTTAAACGAAAAGTTCACTGTCAGTCACCGGTGACTGACGTGGCACTTAACGTGTTAAAAGAAAAAATATGAAACTTGCTGACATGATTTTTGAAGAGATTTATAAGCGACATGTGTTTTCGTCCAATTAATTAAAACTTGATTTATAAACAAATATTTTCTCTGTAGGACCATATTTTTTTCGTTTCCAACACATTCGCTTCTGGAAATTCGGTTCAAAATGCCAACTTTGACATTATTTTTTGAAATATATTCTGCCTCTATCACTAAATTGACCATTGCGGTACATTGTATAGTTTCTGAATAAGAAAATCTACCAATTGGATGCGTTTGAGGGCAAACATGAATTTCAAAATGAGTCAGAAAATAAGCAGTTTGGATTTGAGTACACCCTTAATACAATAATTTTTTATTCAACCGCTATGTATTTTTAATTTGTTTTTGCTGTAAGAATTGGACCTAACTTGTCAATATAAATGTTGTAGATAATATTAAGAAGATATATAATAAATTAATGCGGATATTATATCTTGTGAATTGACAAAGTTATGGATTTTTTTCTTCTTCAACCCCCACCCCCTTTTTGTTTTCGCATTAAATTTTTTTGCGGTACGAATTGATCCTATCAAAAACTTGTCAATATAAAAGTTGTAGATAATTTTAAGAACATTTATAATAAATTTAATTCGATTTAATATCTTGAGAACTGATGAAGTTATGATTTTTTTTTCTCCCTAAAATCCTGTTTTTGCGCCCCTTGACCCCATTTTTAGGGTTCCGTACCTAAAAGTAAAAACGGAACCATTATAAGATCACTACTCTGTCTGTCTGTCAGTCACAGCCATTTTACACGTAAACTATGAAAAGAGGAAAGTTCAAATTGGGGGGAGTAATAAAGAATATTGACCCACGTATTTTCAGATTATTAAACATTCATAAATATATTTAGTAAAAATGTAGAGAGACTAATTAAGATACTTGGAAAAATTATTTTCTTTGTATATCTTGTGGGGTATCGTGTGAAAGATTTCGTAACGCTGAACTCAAAAATACATTCCTTTTAATTTTAGGTATTATATTTTCAAAGATATCGTAAAAAATGTAGTGCAAAAATATGCCCCCCCCCCCCAAATCTATATCAGAATGTACTGAAACTAAAATTATGAAAAAATTAGAGGTAGTAGACGTTAATTTAAGCCTTGCAGGAAAATTATAGCGATTACTGTAGGTCACATAGTTTTTGAGAAAATCGCATGTTTCCCTTACACAAAAATTTCTATTTACGGGTATTCAGCAAAAGTGTTAAGTAGCGCTGGAGGTATCTACCGTAGCAAAAGTATAAAAGCATTGTTGATAATGATTTTCGAAAAAAATCGTCAGTAATTAGCCAAGATATTAATCCTTAAAGATACGACGGTTTGAACATACATAATGACAGGGGCGGCGTATTATGTACCATCGGCTTTTAAAGCCTAGTTAATAACTTTTATAGATATACACGTGTAATGCAATGTCCAGTAGCAGTATAAAAGCAATAAACGTCAAATTGTTAAAAAAAAAAGAAAAAAAAGACTGATTTAGGGGTCTCAGGACTCTTAAAATTGGAAAAAAATGGAAAAAAGACCATTTTCAACATTTAATATCATAAAATGTATATTATTCTAAAGCACAATTTTTATTGGGATGAAAGATACAAGTACTTACTTTACTTTAGTACTTTAATGTCGTGTATTTAAAAAAATTCAAGATGCAGAATTAGTACTTATAGGGGGTTCGAAACTGTCAGACATTTGTCGAGCAGAAAATTGGTATGACAGCTTACGCGCAGGATTACAACACAGATATTGCAACTAGAATGAAAATTTTGGTGCGTACTTATACTTCAGATTGCAATAATTACCCTGAACCTAAAAAAATTTGTATTTAAAGCATTTTTATACTTTAATGAAAAGTTGTATTTAGCTAATATAAAATTTTGAAAATTTCAGCAGTATAACACCTAAAAAATATTTTTTTGAACAATAAAAGGGAAATTTTAGGTTCAGCTTATATAGACTAACATGAGATATATGTTTAAAAGCAGAAGAAAACAGCGTTTAAAAAAGCACAAATAATACATGAAAAGCAGCAAACAGCGTGCTGAAAAGCAAGGTTGAGCCAAGGCCCAGCCTTGCTTTTCCTAGCACGCTATTCCTTTTTCCCTATCTTGCACTGAAGAAGAATCTGGCTTATAGATTTGAAACAGCTTTTTGCTTCTTTTCATGTAATATTTGTGCATTTTTAAACGTTGTTTTTTTCTGCTTTTAAATATTGTTGCACAAAAGCTTTATTTGCTATTTTTATGAGACATATGTTTAGAAAATTTCATGAAAAAATATTCAGAAGCTTTTGAGGTATCCTGCGCGTTACGCCCAAAAACGTCATATGGAGAAAAGTTATGTCAAAGTTTTGGAAACGCCGCTTCAGCTATTGAACGGGTATATTTCTAAAAGTCATAACTTCTGTTTTCATGGGAATTTCAAGGAAGCAATTATATCAAAATGTTCAGAAATGATAGGAGTTTAACATCTAAAAAAATTAAAGCTATTAATTTTGAAGTTTTAAGAGTCCTGAAACCCCTTAATTAGAATTAATTACATAAATACCATGGGATTCGCGTCTAATTGGCATTGAGTGGAGTTCTCAATATGCCTCGAGTGACTTTAAAAGTTCATTAAAAACCTAGCTGAAAAAACGCGGCATTCGCGACCTCCTTCTCCGAAACGCGCTTATCACAGTGCCAAATTTAAACTTTGAACAAAGGTTTTGTTTTAGATACACTGTAGAAAGAATTATGCCCATTAACGAACTTGACCGAGACTTTATGCCGTTGATTTAATGTATCAGTTTGGAAGAAATTTGTGCAGAATTATGGAAGTTATCGTGTCCATAAAAAAGTGATATAGACAGATAGATAAATGGCAGATTCCCAAAACAGCCGAGACACCCCATTTGGCGACTTTTCTGACAAGCGCCAACTACCCCACATGCGCCAATCTAAAATGCGGCAACCTGAAAACTAACGTGATTGGTCCACTTTCCTGAATACTTCCAGACTGTTTTTTACTACGTCATCACCCTGGAATCATGGGAAATAGAACATTTATAAATAACGACGTATTAGAAAACACAGGAAAGCTGATTTTTATGAGATTCAAAATAAAACAAACGATTTCAACATAAGTTTATTGAAAATGTGAAAATTTTAAAGTACCTTTCCAAATCAGAGTAACGATATAATGATTAAAATTTTCATTTCTCAACAACTTTTAGAAAAAATCATGGGGTCATTTAATATTGAAAGTACGTGCTTATATTATAGTAAACATAGAACAATTCATTTCTAATTTAAAGAAGTATGAACGCTTCGCGTTCATAAAAAAATAATATTTATCACTGAATACAGCAACCTAGTTCTGCAGCAATCTGAAAAACGCAGGAAACTCGTTAAAGCGGCAATCAGCATACATGTATGAACGCTTCGCGTTCATTTACCGAAAAAAAACATCACTGTCACCAGCAGTTCTCGGTGTGCAGGAATCTCAAAATTCAGCAGTTCTCGCTAGCAGCAATCTCAAAATTCAGCAGTTCTCAATGCGTAGCAATATCAAAATTCAGCACTTCACGTTGCGTAGCAATATCAAAATTCAGCAGTTCACGTTGCGTAGCAATAGCAAAATGTACAAAACTCGTAAGGTCAGCATACATGAGAAATATACAATAAATGGCTAATATAAAACATTATACTAAAAAATACATAAAATTATTAACATACCTTAACAAACATCTCCTTTCTTGAAAACCAACTCTATAAAATGTTGAATTACCATAATTTCGTAAATTTCTAGTCGTCGATAAACTTCATTTAACTTTCCAGCAAAAAAAAAAAAATGAACAAATACTCACAATTTCAAACTAAATTACACAGGTACTTTAACTTTCAAATTTTACAACTAAAAACAGCAAAATATATTAACAATAACATACTCTAGCCTTACCATCATTTATTTTTATTCATCTGTCTTCTACACTTCGTCACGCAACTCGTACAATAATTAGAAAACATGCGGAGTTGAGTTGTCAAAGGCAGGCGTAGCCATCCAATACACAAGAAATCAACCCATCCCATTCAACCAATCCAAATTCAAGATAACACAACTGAAGGCGTGGAAAGAATTTACGAAACGAACTGGTAACAACAAAGATCCATTTATCGCCTCGCCAAATTGAACGATGCCAAGTGTCTCGGCTGTTTTGCGATTCAGCCAAATAAATTGATTTGGGGTTCTAGGAGTCATGATCGGTGCAGATCAGCAAAAAAATTTCAGAAATTCCAACATAGGAGCGACCGCAATAGGTAGTATTTCATACGAAATCTACCTAAAAATGAAAGTTTGTAAACTGATGAAATGGGATTATAAATACATATTGAGCTTTCTGTATGATACCAAATTTTAGTATTTAATCCGTGTGGATGTAATGATTTTGCACGCAAAATATATAAACTTTCGAAACGCAACCGATATACGTGATCAAAAATCTGTTCTAAAATTTATATTCTGACATTTTTAAAACCATGTAAATGGAAATGCTTTATTTTCAAAGATGAACCAGCCACATTTCTGTCAGACAGTGATCTATGATTATTGATTCGCATGTGCAGTTCACCAGAATTCTCACCCACATATTTCTGATGTCAAACCAAGCAAGTTAATAAATATATGATATGAGTAATTTTTCAGAAATTATAAATCAAATTAATTGTACTCTTAGCATAAATGTTTTCAGACAAGTCCCCATTCTGGCAAGTTTTTCATCTTTTATCTTTACACTTTTTTAATCCCATAATTATAGCAAATTGATGAAATTTGTTTTAATATAAATTTTTTCGAGCGAGTATACTCGTTGCAAAATGTAAGGTAAGATAACAAATACGGATGCGAAAAAACCAGTCCTGAACCAAATACAATAACAAATGCAACCCGAAGTAGCTCTATAGCTGCTTAATAATCGAAATGCCAAATATAAGCACAAAAAAGGTTAAAAATAAAAATAAAATCAATGCGATAAGCGCTACAGCTGGAAATAACCACACAGATTATACACTATATAGCTAAAGATGACCGGTCACTTGCAATTTTAGGCGTTTTGTTCAATATCTAGAAAATTACATGAGGAATTAACCTGAAACTGCAGGTGTGTAAACAGTATAGTATAGGCCATATATTTCCGCGAAGATTTTTTTCCGAAAACCCATAGGGAACCGTCAACAAATTGAAAAATAACGAATATCTTTTGGATAACCCTGTAAATCTAAGTATAGCAAAAGCGTTCAAACTTGATATTAATAATAAGTGGCTTATTGTAATATACTCTGTTCATTTTTATGAGGATAGCATGTATATTCGTAGAGAAATTAAGGTTTTTATAAAAATAGTCCCAAATACCGCCAAGTTTTTTGCTAATGATTTGCAGAGTTCTTAATATAAAAGAAAGTTCTTTTCAGAAAATATGACACACAACATTGTACATAATACTCTGCAATCAGAATTTAAAAATAATAAAAATTGGATAAAACATGAGTAGGTTTACTAAAAAAAGTTTCACTGCGCACGCGCGAAATCAATCAAAATATAATATGCATAATATATTAGCTATGTATATAGAGCAACTTTTGTGAATGTCTTAAAAGCATAGCTTGAAAATTCTGAAAATTATCGTCGATAGAATAAGCTTGAAATCCGTTGTTCTCAAAAAGAAGCAAAAATATGAGGGCTTGTATCAAATATTTGTTGATTAGTGCCAATATAGCGTACACAATATTGCACCTACTACTATATTTGGATACAACCCCTCATCTTTTTGCTTCTTTTTAGGAACAATGGATTTCGAGCTTATTCTATTGACGATAATTTTCAGAATTTTAAAGCTATGATTTTGAGACTTTCACAAAAGCTGCTCTATATACTTAGCTAATACATTATGCACATTATATTTTGAATGTATTCGCGCACGCGCAGTGAAACATATTTTAGTATACCTGCTCATTTTTTATCCAATTTTTAACATTTTTTAATTCTGATTGCAGAGTATTCTGAACAATGTTGTTTGTCATATTTTCTGAAAAGAACCATTTTTTATATTAAGAACTCTGCAAATTATAAGCAAAAAAACTTGGCGAAATTTTGGGCTGTTTTTATAAAAACCTTAATTTTTCTATGAGTATACATGCTATCTTCATAAAAATAAATGAATACAGTATTTTACAATAAGCTGCTTATTAATAATCTCGAGTTTAAACTTGTTTGTACATTAGTTTGTACATGGTTATCCAAAAGATATTCGTTTTTTCAATTTTTTGACGGTCCCCTATGGGTTTTCGGGAAAAAAATCTTCCCCGAAATATATGACCAATGCTATATTGTTTACACACCTGCAGTTTCATGTTAATTCCTCATGTATTTTTCTAGATATTGAACAAAACGTCTAAAATCGCAAGTGACCGGTCACCTTTGGCCATATAGTGTATATAGCACATTATATATGAAATGCATTCGGCAGACCCAGAATCTTGGACCATAATTAAACTAAGAATAAATCTTAGTTTAATTATGGTGCGCGATACTGTGTCTGCCAATTGCATTTCATACATAATGTGCTATATACAGGGTGTCCGGTCTCAACGGTGCCCAATGGCTAATTCCGAAACAGTTAGTCATAGACATATAGTTCCAATTACAAAAATGTTTTAAATCATGTAAAGAAACATTTAAAAAGCGATTTGGGTCAATAAAAACTTTTCTTAAAAAAATACGAAATTTAAATTTTTATACGGTCCCCCGGTCCTATAAGTTATATTTAGTAAATTTTGCCTACTACACTGATAAGTAAGACAAAAAAAAGTCCCATTCATATAACCCTAAAACTGAGTGAGTTATGAAATTTTAAAAATGTATGACTTATGCCACTTTTCTGCTCTGAAAACAAATGAGTTCGGCTTGGCTTTGAGGAGTCATATCCCAAGTGCGTAAAGTATTCGAAGATCTTATTTCATGTGTATCTGCGCTTTGAGAAAAATCGTATATTACGATTAAGTTTCAAATTGGCTAAAATAAAATATGTTTTATTTTGTCAGGATTTGAGGCTGTTTCTTTTATGATTTCTTTTAACAAAAATTATGTTGTTTTTATAAGTTTTTATGTTGTTTTAACGACCGTATGTATGTTTTTCCAGTTCAAAATTTGTACTCGAACTTTAACCCACTTTTAAATACCCGTTCGAGATTACATTTTACATACTAGCGAAAATTCGATAACATTCTAATATTATTATGATTTTCGGTGGCTACCATTTATACTTATTTTACAGGATAACACAAAAAAGTTCAGATAGATTACCGCCAAGAAGTTTAAGAAAAAGTTTTAGATTAGATAATACAAGACTGCGATTGTTGGGCTTTTTAACCTTTATGTATTTTTTAGCACTGAATCCGAAAATTACCTTAATTCTTAACCGTCATGTCAGGATATTTCGCAAATCATAAATTGTCAAATTTAAAGAATAACAAAAGTCAGATACCATAAAGTAGAGGTTTTGTGTGTAGAGTTAGTGTGTTTTTTAACTTTTGATAATTGATATTTACGTACGTTTTAGCACCGAATCTGAAAATGACTTTCATTTTTAACCATCACGTTAGAATTTTTTTGCAAATCGCAAATGTGTAAGTTAAAATATAACGAAAATCTCATACTATAAAACATATGTAAAATATTTTTTATTTTATTTTATTTTATTTATTTTATTCAATAATTTATTCGATATTTTTGCTTATCCTGTTATTCTTACAGCTAAACAGCTGAATGATCCGATGAGATGGGGGAGGAGATTCAATTTTAACTTTGAACTCTTTAACTTTGAAATTTTCAATTTGCGAAAAATCCTGATGTGATAGTTAAAAATGAAGGTCAATTTCGGATTCAGCGGTACAGAATATATAAGAATCAATTATCAAAAGCAAAAAAACATGACATAACCCAACTTTTGCAGGCTAGTGAAATCTAATAATATTTTAAAATACGTATCATTTTGTAAAGAATTGAGGCTGTTAATTTCGCATCATTTTATTTAACAAAAATTCTGTTTTTTCTTTCTTCTTAAATGTTTATTACAAATTGTAAATTTTGCATTAATATGTCAGAATGATTAAAGATTTCAAATTTATAGTGCAATTTTAATTTTACTCTCAACCATTTTTTAATATATCTGACAAAATTATATTTCGACTAAATTTGTGAATGACCCCCAATTTGCAGCAAAAAATATGCTCCAGCTTTAAACAGCTATTACTTGGTCAGTTTTAATCGTAGAATAACGGGACTTTTTTGTATTACTTGTCAGTGTAAAAGGAAAATTTTACTAAATATAAATTATAGGACCGGGGGACCGTATAAAAATTTAAATTTTGTAATTTTTTAAGAAATGTTTTTATGGACCCAAATCGCTTTTAAAATATTTCTTTACCTGATTTAAAACATTTTTGTAACTGGAACTATATGTCTATGACTAACGGTTTAGGAATTAACCATTGGACACCGTTGAGACCGGACACCCTGTATAATCTGTGTGGTTATTTGCAGCTGCAGCGATTATCGCATGGATTTTATTTTTATTTTTAACATTTTTTGAGCTTATATTTGGCATTTCGATTTATTAAGCAGCTATAGCGCTATTTCGAGTTGCATTTGTTATTGTATTTGGTTCAGAGCCGGTTTTTTCGTATCCATATTTGTTATCTTACCTTACATTTTGCAATGAGTACACTGCAAATTCTCAAACACAAAAGTAAACATATTTTACACTCTTTTGTCCCCAAATTAACAAAGCATTAATGTGTTGTGAATTAGGAAACTTCATATACAAAATATATTTTGTGTTGTAATTGTGTTCTTAATATGTTGCAAAAGTGTTGCTATCTAGAAATGTGTTCGTAATATGCTGCAAAAGTGTTGCTATCTAAAAAGGTGTTTTAAAAATAGTGTTGTTAATTGTGTCGAAATCGTGTTGCAAAAAGAGTTGATGAAAATATTTTCTTACAATAATGTTGTGCTGCACAACACTTTGTCACCAAATGAACAACACATTGTAAACACCACAAAATTTAGAACACTATAAAACAACACATGTAAAACACTTTCAAAACACTTTCTACATGGAGCCTTTAAAATAACACACACACGCACTTAAAACCCACTATTTATTAATCATTTATAACACAATTTTAAAAATGAATGTTTTGAAAACACATTTTCTCCTAGTGTAATTTTTAATAACACTTTTTGCACAATCTTTTTATTTGGCGCAACACATTCACAACACAATCTAAAATTATTTTAGTCAGAAGTGTTAATTATTGTGTTAGTTGGTGTTGCAAAAATGTTTCACGAATTTGCAGTGTATACTCGCTCGAAAAAATTTATATTACAAAAAATTTCATCAATTTGCTATAATTATGGGATTAAAAAAGTGTAAAGATAAAAGATGAAAAACTTGCCAGAATGGGGACTTGTCTGAAAACATTTATGCTAAGAATACAATTAATTTGAATTATAATTTCTAAAAAATTACTCATATCATATATTTATTAACTTGTTTGGTTTGACATCAGAAATATGTGGGTGAGACTTCTGATGAACTACACATGAGAATCAATAATCATAGATCACTGACTGACAGAAATGTGGCTGGTTCATCTTTCGAAATAAAGCATTTCCATGGTTTTAAAAATGTCAGAATACAAATTTTAGAACAGATTTTTGATCACGCATGTTGGTTGCGTAGCGAAAGTTTCTATATTTTGCATGCAAAATCATTATATCTGCACGGGGTTATTACTAAAATTTTCTATCATACAGAAAGCTCAATATGTATTTATAATCCCTTTTCATCAGTTGACAAACCTTCTTTTTTTTACAATAGAGGGGAAAAGATGGAATCACTCAAATAAAGCACTGTTTGTCAAATATAAAAATATAAATCCAGCTATAGTATTACATGATTTATACAATCTTTTTAACAAAAATTATAATATTAAAGAAATTAAAACTATCTTATTCGGTTTAAAGTTTTACGGAGATTGCTGCAGAAGATTTTTTGTGATAACACACAGTTTAAGAATTTATTAAAGGACTTTTTATCGTATAAAATGGGTGAACATCAACAGTGTAAAATGGATAAAATATACTTCGTTTGTACATTTCAGCAAAAAAGTCTTGATAACTTATATCTAAATAAAATTGTTACCAGGCACAATGAAATATTTCCAGTTAAAAATGTGTTCTATTCTTTCGACTTACAAATCTGTAAATACCTTGGGTAATAAATTGTTTAATTATAGAGAAGTTGCACAACAACAATTTTCAACAATTATCCTTTTACGATAAAAATGCACAACATATACAGGGTGTTTCAGTTAAACGTTTCAGAACTTCTAAGAGGGGTAGGGTACATCCTGACAACTCGAAATCATATAGCAATGTGGGGTCGGAAATGCTTTCCTGAAGCGGTGCTGTACACAGAAGCACCATAAAGAAAAGAGACCGTAAGTGAGAAATCGTTTTAATAATACATGAAAAGAAGCAAAAGGTACATGGATTAAAGTAAGTGTTCGAAGTTGCTTCCACGGGCTACAATGCACGCCTCACATCTCCGACGCATGGCCATCCGAACATTCTGGAACACTCCAGGCGATTTTCGAATTTCTCCGGCAGCTACTGCGATTTTTGCAACCAGCTCCTCAGCATTGTCAATAGGGGTGTCATAAACTAGCGATTTCATATGACCCCAGAAATAAAAATCAAGACATGATAGGTCGGGTGACCGAGCAGGCCAATGCACGGGACCACCACGTCCGATCCACTGTTGACTGATTTTTTTTTTTTAAATATTCCTGTTGCAGTGTTAAATGATGTCCTTTTAAAAGTTGTCGATTTAATTATAGCTGATACTGATTTAGATTTTAATTTATTTAAATTATAATGCAAATTTTGTTTATATAACAACTATGTTCATACAGGTTCAAATATTTATTTACAGAACAATGGGATAGGAATGGGAATAAGTTCTTCTTCAACGGCAGCTAACTTATTTTTATTTTCTTATGAATTTCAATTTCGTAGTGTCAATAATGATGTTAATTTTGTGGCTTTCAGGTATATTGGCGATTTAATAATTTTGAACTGTGATCGCGATTTTTGAAAGTTATCATGTGACATTTATCCCGATATGCTAATCTTTAAAAAAAATGAAAATAATCGTTCTGCTGATTATCTTAATTTAAAAATAAACAATTTAAATTGTATACACATTTCAATCTACAATAAACGGGATAACTTTAGTTTTGAAGTTAATCAATTAGTTAACTGCACTTCAAATATGCATAAACGCGTTTACATCAATATTATCATAGGTCAGATTTTTTGCTACTATAAACTCTGTTCGAATAAAAATTTATTTTTTAAAAAACTTTTTAATTTAACCAGTATATTGTACTATAAAAATAACATAGCTTTGAATTTCATTAATAGATATACTAGTTTTACAGACAGTCTTCATTTTTGAGTAGTTGCTATATGATTACAGTTAATGATTTGTATCTCTTAAAGCCTCTTTTGGATGGTTTTACAAGGATGTCTCCAATTGTGTGGCAACAGACATGAAACAAGTATGGACAGATTATGGATCACTGTATGTTGGTTATTGTTTTTTGTGGCTGTGTGGTTCAGGTTTGGGTAAAATAATTTTATTGCTGTTTCAGTATATATATATATTACACATACATTTTCAACCAGCTGTATCTTCGTTATGTGCTATTTATTGTGGCGTAATGTCCGGTGGAGGTGTGTTCGTGATATGCTTTCAATTGTTCATATACATTTGATTTATGCTTTGCGACACTCTGGCCGAAACCCACCGCCACTATTGAATAATAGTTTGTTGTGTATGGTAATTAGTCTGAAACATTGCTGTGCTTTTACAAAAAGCCCACTGCTGGCGAGGCCATAGCTTTTTGGTTGTTTCTTCTTGTTTTTTTTTTTCTTGTTGATGGTTATATCTGTTGAAATATCTTTGAAGTTTGTTGTTTATTCTTAGTTTAATTATGGTGCGAGATTCTGGGCCTGTCGAATGCATTTCATATATAATGTGGCATATGTAATCTGTGTGGTTATTTGCAGCTGTAGCGCTTAGATTTGCTCACCTCAATTGTCACCACGCCATCGTGGTGGCAAACCAGCTTTCACAGGACGTTTCGTCCGCCGGATACGACATCGTATCTCTGAACGAACCATACGTGAGCGAGGGTAAAATACTCGGAACTCCGCCGGGATACACGCAGGTGAGTTCGGAGGGCAGCCGATTTCGTGCAGCTCTCTGGGTGAGCCGCCGTGTTTCATTCTGCACGGTCAGACGGCACTCTGATGTGGTAGCCATCCGTTGCGATCTGTCCAAGGAGAAGGTGTTGATAATAACTTGTTATTCCGCACCCTCAGAGGACATTCAGATCGTACTCGATTCGTTGGAGCAGCTGTTGAGTACCTACCCGAGTGACAATGTCATCTTGGTTGGGGACTTTAACGCTAAGTCCACGATTTGGGGGCAACGACCCACTGACATTAGAGGGAGGTCCATGATCACCTTCGCCTCGAACGCGAATCTCGAAATCGTGAACGATCCGGACAGCATTTCAACCTTCAAAGGCCCTCAGGGCGAAGGTTGGGTCGACATCCTGTTGGCCGGTTTTGCGCCTCTCGCATTGATGACTGGATGATGTCCGATATCGAAACACTCAGCGACCACCGACTAATGACGTGGGCCTATCTAGGCAGACCGGGCACACGCCTTCCCCGGAACGTCCACCGCAGGTGGAGACAAAGGGATTTGGTCTGCGACGAGTTCCTACATGATCTACGCTCGGTAGATCTGGGTCGGTACAGCTTCGAAACCCCCGACGAAGGTGTCGAACACCTGATGTCGATCCTGGTGAGGCTGTGTCAAAAGCACAAAAAGCGCACACCTGCAACACGCAAGGGAGCGTGTTGGTGGACGGGTAAACTGTCCAGCCAAAGATCTCGGTTGCGTGCGCTGAGGCGGCTCTACCAGCACACGCTGTAGCAGCCACAGAGGGAGAGACTTGATGCTCTCTACAAGCGTAGGCGAGCAGAGTATAAAAAAGCGATCCTGCACACCAAACGTGCAGCGTTCCGCCGATTCATTTCGGAGGGACTGGTCACGGACAAGCTAGGTTGCGCAGTCGAGGTGGTGCGAGGCAAGTGGAGAAGGGAAGCTCCTGTTTCCCTAATTCTTCCCTCAGGGGAGGAAATCTCCACCTGGGAGGAATCTCAGGACGAACTTGCAAGACACCACTTTCTGCAGGCCGATGAAGCTTCGCAGGTCGCGCGCAACAGAACCGGCGAACCAGACTGGTTTACCATCGAAGAGCTGGAGCTTGCAGTGGAAACGCTGCCGCCTAATAAGGCGCCTGTCCACGATGGGATCAGCCTCGAGATCGTCCGTAAGGTTCTCAAGTTCCATCCTCAGTGGCTACGGGCTCTTTATAACCACTGCTTGAGAGTATCTTGTTTCCCGCGGACTTGGAAGAGGGCCGTGGCGGTGTACTTCCCCAAACCGGGGAAGCCCCGCAGCGACCCCTCGTCCTACCGCCCGATCTGTCTACTACCGACCCTTGGGAAGGTATTGGATAAGATGTGCGCAACGAGACTGGCTCTCCACCTTGAGACCAACGGACTGCTCGACGCTAGGCAGTACGGATTTCGAAAGAACATCAGTACAGTGGACTCGTTGCGCAGAGTGCTGGACTATATAGCCGAATCAAAGACCCGTGGGGATTTCACGTGTCTGCTCACATTTGATATCAAGAGCGCCTTTAACAGCGTTCGAAGAGCAGACATCCTCCGGTGTCTTGCGGATCTCGGCATCGAACCCTATCTCTTAGTGCTGATCGACGACTACCTATGGTACAGGTCGATCATACTCTTCATCGGGGAACACTACTTTAATGTCGGTGTCCCACAGGGGTCATACTTAGGCCCGATTCTCTGGCTGGTTGTGATTAATATCTTATTGGGGTGGTCACATATAGGCGAGGCGTGGCTAATTCAAGCCTTCGCCGATTATGTCTTCGTAGCGGCACGAAGCAGAGCTGTCTTCCGATTTGCCGAAATCCTGAATCCGGTCTTGACTACGATTCATCAATGGGCTTCGGAGTTCGGTCTGGAATTCAGTTACGCCAAGTGCAACTACACAGTGGTTCCTCCGAGGGGAAGGCTCAACTATGCTCCATCCAGACCGATCCTAATGAACGGTCACCGGATCAAATTCGAGCAGCGCCTGACCTACCTGGGGGTGACCATCGATATGCATCTAAGTTGGATGCCCCACCTGAACGCAGTTCAGGAAAGGGCGTTCAAGCTGCTGCACAAAATGGACCGTCTCACCGCAGCCAGCTGGCGGATCAAGCCGCCTCTTCGCAAGATGCTCTACCGATTTGTCACGGAGCCAATTATCTTGTATGCGGCCTCTATTTGGTACACTGGCAAAGTAGCAGAAGCAAACAGGTTGCTCAGCGAACAAAGGGGACTTCTCCTGTGCGTGACGAAGTGTTATAGCACGGTTTCGAACTACGCGCTGCACGTCTTGTCAGGGGTTCTACCTCTTGACTTGCGTGCAGAGATGGACAGGGACTTCACGGCCCTTGTCAGGTGGGGCAGGGGCATTGACGGTACAGGGCTCGACCCTGAGTCAGTCGATCTCTGGCGACCATCCTACCGACGAGAAGTTCTCGGTCGGATCCCGTGGACCAGGGACCTCAGTCCCCGGACGACGTGCTCATATTACACGGACGGATCCAGGCAGCAAGACCGTACCGTAGGGTGTGCGTTTACTGCCGTGACTGAGGGTAAGATCGTCAGCGAGGGCCAGTTCCGCCTCTCAGATGGTGCAGAAGTCTTCGCAGCCGAGTCCACGTGATCAAGGAGGCGATAGTAGATGCCCACCAGAGGGATCTCAGTGAACTCGACATCTACTCAGATTCGAGATCGGCGCTGCAAGCCCTAAATAGTCTCGTGCCAAGGCACAGATCTATTTCTGAGATCAGGGACTTGGTAAAGAGTAGTGGAATCGGTGTTCACATGCACTGGATCAAAGCCCACGTAGGGCACGTCTACAACGAGCGCGCGGACGAGCTGGCGAAAGCCGCTACGACCCGCTCGTCTGTCGACGTGGAGGTGAAAACCACCCGCCGCCAGGCCAAAAGAGAACTCTTGGTCCGTGCCGTCTCGAGATGGCAAAGCAAATGGGAAACCACGGGCAAAGGCGAAGTGACATACGAACTTTTTCCGTGCGTACGCTTACGGCGTCTGCACGCCGATTTCTACCTCAACCAAGTTCTCACGGGACACGGCACCTTTGGTGACCACCAGGCTCGCTTCTTCCGGAAGGACCCCACATGTTTTTGCGGGGTAGGGATAAGTGACAGGAGACATTGTCTCTACTCTTGTACCCTATGGCGGTCCATCAGGGAGAGATTCTTCCCATGGAACTACCATACTCGAACGCTTCTCGACCTATGTCTAGATGGCTATTTTCGGAAGGGAGTGATGGCCATTGTAAATGATCTCCTCCTACGGACACTAGATCGAGATCTGGGTCGCCAAAGGCATGGTCGCCGCACCAGAGCCCTTCGCGGTCAAACGCCGCAATTGAACGCAAATCAACCAGTCCGTCATACGCGCGGTACTGGAGGTGGTGGTGCATGAAGTTCTCAGGTTCGAGGCATTAACTCATGAACCTGCATTTAGTAGTAAGTAAGTAAGTAAGCACCCACCCTGGGAACCCGCTTTTGGCTTATGGTTAGGTAATTTAGTAGTGTATAACATGTCGTAGTGTATTTATGTAGTAGTGTATAATATGTGTAGTGCAATAATTATGTAGGTAAGGTACCCGTATACTGGGGCCGGAGACGTCCGACCCCGCAGCCCACCCCTAGCAAGGGCGTGTCTATGCGCCCAAGGAGATACTTTCCGCGAATTTCCTGGGCTCGCGAGCGGCACCTTCCCCTTTAATTGGTTGTCCCTCATAAATGTCTTTGCCGGATAATGGTATTTGATCTTGAGGGGCCTCCGTACATCAACTCCGGCTCGGTAGCCTCGAATTGGCTCGTGGGCCCGACTCCTTCATAGGTGTTCGGTTCCTGCGGGCTGTCGGGGCATCCCGGGTCGGGAACCAAGAGAAATAATCATTTGGCTCCTCTAGCTAAGTGGCGGGATCTGTCGCATTCGACCATTCGTCCTCTTGGGAATATCCGGTGTGACGTGCGTTGGGCAGTGCACCGGCTTGACCGGAGTGTGCGTGTGGATTGCCCCTGACGGGCCACTCCTGGCGGCGACCTTCGGGACGCGTCGCGGGGTGTGGAACGGGGGTCTTCTCGTGCGCACACGTATGGGCCTACAAGGGCCTGGGACCGGAAGATGGAACTCCGTCTTATCGCATGGATTTTATTTTTAACCTTTTTGAGCTTATATATATATATATCAAGCAGGACGGTCGTTCTGCCAAGCCAAGCTGAAAAAAAATGCTAACCTCGCCAAAGAAACAAACGCAAGACACCGTAACTGCTTAATATACTGAAGACAACTTCTCCATGTTAAATCGACCAAACATGCCAGCGTAAAATTCCCCATATCAAAAGAACCAATCATCGCAGAAAAATAAAACCAAAACCAGAAGGACCTAATGGAAAAGATCTTCAATTTGAGACCAAATACATCCTCATAAATTAATTATAAACAGAGATATAGATCTTTTAAAATAACGTCGAGATACTGAAAATGACCGATTTATTTTCTTCGTCACACCTTATGCTTCAATCGAGGTAGAGACTTAAATAATGGACATAAAAAAGTAAGGATTGCATTTTTGGACAGATATTTACTCAATCTACATGCTTTTATAAAATTCAGCTTTAAAAACACAAATTTTCTATTCTTAATTAGCGAAAAACTGTTAATTAATTCTAAAGTTTATAAATTATGCCAAACAGCGATAAACTCGCCAAACTATTTTAGAACTCTTAAACTATTCTTTTATATTATCCTTTTGCATTGATTTCATCAAAGAAAACTATGGCCGAGATCCAGATAGATTTTTCGCTGTTAGCGAAATGAGTTTGAGCAATCAGAAACCAGAATGTTTGAGAATTTTTGCTGTTTCTGGATCCCGACCTATGTCATAAAAGTTTTGAGTCATTTTCTTAGCGCCATGGATGAAGTGCAATGTTTACAGAAATCTAGGCTGGGATCCAGATAGATTTTTCGCTGTTAGCGAAACGAGATTCACCAATCAATAGCCTGCATTGCTGCAAACAGCGAAAAGTTCGCAAAAGTGCAAGCTTCTGATTGATGAATCTCGTTTCGCTAACAGCGAAAAATCTATCTAGATTGCGGCCAATTATGTTGAACACAATTTTGCATTTCCACATCCAGGAAGGGTATTGATGTCATAACAACAGTGCATATTCGAAACTATTTAAGGCATTGATTCTGAACTCCTTTGCTATACATTTCAATATTAAAGAAGTTGTTGTTTCAATAGTTTTAGTACTTTTCTCTATTGCTCATTCTAAAACACAAATATCGAAATTTAACCAACAGCGCTCAGAAACTATAGCGCCTGGAATATATAGTGTTGAAATCGGCTAACCCTGTAATACTTAACCCTCCGTCTACCAGACGGGTCCATTGGACCCGACAGGTACATACAAAATATTCATTCAAACCAGAAATTTCTTTAAAATAAACTAAGTATATAAACCAGACAAAAATAAGGTAAATAAATAAGTTAAATAGTTTTAAATAAAAATTCTGGTGTAGAACGTTTTATTAAAACTTGAATAAAATTCCCGGTAGATCTAGGGTTAAAAAAGCGCTAAAATATTGTATCCCTTAAATGAACAATGATACTGCTGCAACATGCAGATTGCAGCGACATCTGCAGGATATTTCCTACAACTGCAAGAAATTGCTAGTCTATACAATGTAATAATAGTAATACGAAAATCCCGCAGATGTCGCTGCGATCGACACTTGAAATTTTAGCAGTATCGTCGCACATTTAAGAGATACAAATTTTTAGAACTGTTTGGATAGCATATTTCCACACTAGGTATTCTAGGCGGTGTATCAGAAACAACACCATAGCAGAGAGCCTTTATACATAAGAGTGGTGATATATGCACAGGAGGCATGCTCATTTTAAGTTTTTGTCGAAAGTACCGCAATCCGATTTCTTGAATAGAGGATATTCTTACTACGTTATGATCACTTGGTCAAGGCAAGAACGTCTAGCGTAAAGAAGGGAAGGCTCCGTCTACGTAATGTAAATCCCCGCTAGACAATGAAACAGTTCATGGGAGAAAGCAGTAGTACACTGTTAAAAATATCGTGAAAAATTACCTCTGTTTTTAAAGGCTATCTGTATTCTGACCAATGAGAACGCTTCATAGGCGTTTATGTAGCGTTCTCATTGGTCAGAAAATAGAGAACCTTTAAGAACAGAGGTAATTTTTCGGGATATTTTTAACAGTGTAGTTTCCTGTTTCCCTTCTTATCAGTTAGAAATTCTTTGGGTAAATTACCGGTACCACGTGACTTTTTCAGCCTCGAACCCATATTTGGAATATCCTCCATTAAAAGATACGCGTATGGACAATCTCTATTAGACTAGGGAAATAATTCAACATGCATTAGCCTGACGATAATGGCATGCTCGCAAAGAACTTTAACGATTTGTTTTTATCAGTTTTACCAATAAACATTTATTGGCCGTATGTCGCTACTTCGTTATAGAGACACACTTGTTCCTAATTAGATCCCGGCTTTAATGTATCAAAATACGGAGTTTGCTTTCTGTACTATTCCTGAGCTCAGTTATAGTACAGCTACAGCGCCTAGAAGATACAGTGTGGAAAACGGCTACAAAATAGTGCTAAAAAATTGAATCCCTTAAATGTACAACGATGCTGAATAACAAGATGTCGATCGTAGCGCCATCGTAGTGGTTTAAAAACGATAGTCATTCTAAAAGAGACTCTTTAACCTATTTCACGTCATTCTTTAACTAAATTAGCTTAGTTTCCGATATTTAACATTCTATAATTATTGAAAACACAGTGTTTATATTGGAAAGAGTTACGAGATGGCGCTCGTATCAGCATATTGCCGCTGAGCATTGTTGGAGATTTATGGGATACAAGTTTTTAGTTATTTTTAAAGCATTATAGGAATAGCCGTTTTCCACACTGTATGTTCTAGGCGCTGTAGTTATAGCGTCTAGAAATATAGGCCGGGATCCAGGTACATTTTTGCAAACACTGAAAAGTTAGCAAAAATTCTGGCCTCTGATTGGTCAATCTCGTTACGATAACAGAGAAAAATCTACCTAGATCACGGTCATAGTGTGGAAACCGGCTATTCCAGTAATGCTTTAAAAAGTGCTAAAAATTGAATCCCATAAATACTGAAAAATACTGAATGACAAATGTCAATAGGAGCAACATTTTCTAGATCTTCTCTGAGCGAAACGTTTTCTTTTGAAATAGTTACGTTGGAATTACCATATGTCGCTGTAATCGACAGTCGTTGTTCAGCCTCGTTCAACATTTATGGGATACAATTTTTTAGCACCTTTTTAATAAGCCAATTTTTAAACTATATCTTCTAGAAACTATAGCTCTGTTATAGCGTCTAGATTATATGTTGTAGAAATCGACTATCCCAGCAATACTTAAAAAAGCGCGGAAGTATTGAATCCCTTAAATGTACAACGATGTCGAATTCCAAACAGTCATTTGCATAGGCATCTGCAGGATATTTTTTAATGAAGAAAGAGACATGTGTAATGCACCGCTACAGCGTCTAGAATACATAATGTGGAAACTTGCTATCCAAGAACCGCTAAAAAGTGTATCCCTTAAATGTGCACTGACGATGAAATCCAGGGCGATGATCGCAGCGACATCTGCGATATATTTTCAAATTTCAAAGTAAACATTGTATTATTACAGCGGGTTTGACGCCAAGCACATAGGTCAGATGTATGTTAATAAAACGTAAAAAAAAATGTTACAGCGTCTAGACCAAATTGTCTTGGAGTTTTGAGAAATATCCTGCAGATATCGGTGTGATCGACTGATTGGATTTCCACACTATAGATTCTAGACACTGTAGCACCGCGGTAGCCTGTCTTTTTCGTTTGCCTCGAAGTAAATATAGATGACGTCATTTGAAGCTGTTCCTAAAGTGTGGCCAGCTCATCACGTCACACGGAGTTGATTATCTGTACACGGCAATGGACACAAAAAAATCGGCGCACCGCTTTGTACTAATCATAGTGTAAAGATGATCCAACGCCGTGTGACTTTTAAACGTCATGAACTGGCCTATTATGTCATTGGCCACGCTAACACCCTCCCCCTTGAGTCCGCCATATATAGCGGCATCTTGCACTGGGGACTGCTAAATGGGCTGCTATCGGTCAAAATCAAGAGAGAATAGGGCAGAAGAGGGGGAAAGAACTCATTTTTTTGGTATGTAGTTTTTTCACACGGGAAGATTGACATGTCTGCTCCTCTCCTTTCATAGCTTCATGATGGTGAAATAAACCAACGCCCCCTAGATATTTGAGAAAGTCTTGACACGCGTCGCGAAAACATCACACAAAGCAGGCAAAGAAAAGGAACAAAATCATTCATTGGCTCGTGGATATGAACGAGCCAATGAATGATTTTTCTTCTTTGTTTTGCCTGCTTTGTGTGATATTTTCCTGACGCGTGTCAAGGCTTTCTCGAATATTTAAAGGGCGTTGAATAGGCCGGGATCAAGATAGATTTTACGCTATTAGCGAGATGAGATTGAAAAATCAGAAGCCTGCATTTTTTTAAAACTTTTTTTATGTTTACAGTAAACACCGAAAAGCCTGCAAGGATGGAGGTTACTGATTGGTCAATCTAATTTTACTAACAGAGAAAAGTTTATGTGGATCCCGGACATTAACTTTGGTTGGTTGAGACGATTTTGAATAAAATCAAATGAGAAAGCCAATGTTTTTTAACTTTTCTGGTTAGTTTAATCGAAATCTTCCACGTCTATTACTGAAAACTGAGTTACTGTACTTTGGAGAAAAACTTGAACATGAGTACACGACTTGCGCATATGTCACCACTCTTACATATAAATGTACTCTGTGATGAGCATGATTCTAAGCGCAGCTGGTTAAATTTGAGTATCTGGGTATTAGAGAAAGCAATAGTGGCCGACCGTGGCTGAGTGGATAAGACACCACGCCGCTAGTCGCTTGAGAGCGTAGGTGGGGGGCGGGTTCGAATCCCGCCGTGATCCCCACGTGATCTGATATATATGTGTTCAATAAAACAAACAAACAAGCAATAGTGAAAGGTACAGTTGCCATGGAAACAATGACTTCTTTAATTCGTATAGAAAATTAATGAATAGTTGTAAATGACTTAAGATTAAAATGTAGGCAAATGCTCTGAAAATATCAATGGCTCCCATCTAGTATTTTACAAAAGTAATTTAATATATTCACATGATGTATAAGTTGATGCAACTCTTAGCTAATGAAAATTCTGCAACAAGACTTATGTAGGTAGATCTTTTCAATGATTAATTCAGAATTGTAAGAACAAAACGAAGTTCTTAAGCGCTTTTCCTCACCCCTCCCCCCCCCCTCAAAAAAAAAGAAATACGATAGAAAGATATAAGTATTTGGATAACTTCAGTATTTCTGTGATCTTTTGTCAGAGTTTAGAAAAGGTGTCTGAGTATTAAAAAAACATAAAACAAATTTGACGAACGATAAGACTATAGATTTCAGGCAATTTTTAACTGGAAAAAATTTAATTCTAATGTTTATGCGACTTTAATAATAGACTATTAAAGATAATCAATTTACGGGAATTTTTATACGAAATTATGTTCTCACATTTATGCAAATAGGTATGGATAAACAGACTTGAGTAAAATTACATATTTATTCTTTCTTCTCTATAACACGATCTAAATGAAGATAAAGTTACGTGCACAGTTTATATCTTTAAATTTTTAGATTTTTTTATCAAAAATGTTTCATCATCATGTCTAGAATTGCTAGGTTTACTTCTTTAGACAGATCTTCGAATCGTTAGATGCCTGCGGTGCTTCATTCTCGGATTATCCGTAGGTATTTGTAAAGGTAAATTTATTTTGCAAAACCGTCAGCAAAAAAAAAGTTAGAACAAACAATTAACTGACAGACTAACTGTAAATATATATTTTATTTTGACTCTATTTGATTTTTGCTAAATTTTCATCCTTCATAGAAAATTTTAAGGAGATATAAATCGAGAAAGACTGATATTTTAAAGAAGAAATTGACTTTCCTTACTTTTAAATTATTAATTACTCTAAAAGATGAATGATAGGTGAACAAAATGTATACTATTGTGTTTGTTCCCTGCTTATAAAGGCTATACAAGGACTAATTTTAGCGAGTAGAATTATTTCAATTATAGATAATCTGTTTAAAAAATAAGAACTGATATCTACTAAAAAACAACTTTTCAAAAGTAAAAAAAAAGCCAAGCAAAAAAAAAAGAAAAGAAAAAAGGGGAAAGTTGTGGCTAAAAAATAGTGTGATATCAAATTTCCAAGCTTATATTATGGTACTTATTTAAATAAAAATTTACTATACGTAAGTCGAGTACCTAAGTATGCGTTGATAAAAAGCCTTTTCTCCTTTACTAATTACATCATAACGTGTTTCTGAAATTAATTTTTTTTAATTATGCATGATGTGCTTGGCGGCCATCTTTACATATTTTACACAAATTTCTAAGCAGACAAGCTCGTAATATGTTTGCATTATTAAGAATTTTGAACTTCTAGTTTTAGCTACAGACAGATAAATTAAGAAAGTCTTTTATTTTGGAAAAAAACAAACAAATTGATTTTTACTGCTTTAACTAATTAATTAACCCCCTCCAAAAAAAAGAATCATAAGATGAAACCTGAAGTTACTTCAACTTTATTTTAAGACACAAATTTCTAGGCACTCATTTCCATAAATTAAATCATAAAATGTTTGCTTTGGCAACAATTTCGAATTTCCGATCTTAACAATGTACTTGTGTGCTTAGAAATTTGTGTAAAATATGGAAAGATGGCCGCCAACCCCATCATGCATAATTTAAAAAAAATTAATTTTCAGAAACACGACATGATGTATTTAGTAAAGGAGAAAAGGCTTTCTATCAACGCATACTTAGGTACTCGACTTACGTATGGTAAATTTTTAATAAAAAATGTTAAATAAGTACCATAATATAAGCTTGGAAATTTGATATCACACTATTTTTTAGCCACAACTTTCCCCTTTTTTCTTTTCTTTTCTTTTTTTTTTTTTTTTTTTTTTTTTTTTTTTACTTTTGAAAAGTTGTTTTTTAGTAGATATATATATATATATATATATATATATATAAATACATATGTGTATATATTAGACATTAAAATTTAATCTTAACAATTTCTGGCTGATAGAGTGAACCTAACCAAACACATTTACAAAGGTTCAGACTTTAATTCAAATGAACATTAGCTTTTGGAGGCTGAATTGATCATTGATTTCCAGAGTCACATTGCAAAATCATGGCCCAATTGCCCCTCTTAACCTTATAGCTTCGTGAATACACTTGCTTGCCTTGCACAAATGACCGCAAATGTTATACAATATCCATATAGGCATTTTCTGTAGCTTATATATCATTTCAAACATCTTATTTAACAGGGGTTCCCAAATATTATTTCATTTTTCAATTTGTTGTTGGTCCCTTAATTGCTCTCGTGATCAAACCTTCGCTGAAAGAGGAGATACCTTCTTCAGGTATTCACGGGCTTCGCATCCCCGGGCATCCGAGCGATCTTTCTCTTTTCCTTTTCCTCTTATTTCTCTTGTCTTTCTTCTTTGCTTCACTCTCATTGTGGTTTCCTCTTCGGAGGTGAGGGCAATTCTGCGTGAGCCGATATCATCCTGTTTATATCGACTCATGGAGAATTGTAAACCACCCACACGTTTGCCTTGCGTGGCAACCCGTGTCCCTGGAATGGGGGATCCTGGCAGTTGAGGGAAACGAACACACTGCTTTGGCCTCTGCTTCAGGTAGACGGGAAGTGCATATTGGTCCCGTATGCATCAATCGGCTGGTCAGCTGACTTGTGTCACTGGCTGGGGGTTAAGTGATCAGGCACTTACTAGTGATCTCGTTAAGGGTGGAGACTGGCATAGGAGTATTTTGTGACCGTATAGGCCCTGTTTAGCACTGGTGCACGAATGTGCATCCCCTTGTTGGGCTCGGTAGTGGAATGTGCGGCCGGCGTCTGAAATCTATTTTTTTCTAATATGGATGGAAATACTTCAGTTACTTCCATTTCTCTCCTATGTGCAGAGCAACAAATTGTATAGAATTCCTCATACACTCGTTTTTTTGTCATTAAACGTACTGATAGTCTCTCTGATAGCTCTTTCTAAAAAACTTCACCATTTCTTAGTGCAAAAATATTCCAGTCTGTCTTGGGGATGGTCATTCTCTCAAAAAATTTCATTCTGGGAATTTACTTGTTGAGGTTTCTTCAGCCAAATAATCGCAACATCTCTCAAATTGCTGTACAATAGGCTCTTTTTCTGTTTCTGTTCAGGTACATAAAACTCTAAATACAAGCCATGGTGTAATATCCGAGCCAGATCTTTTATTCTCTACTAAAGACGAACTTAAATTTAAAAGGCCACAATATCATAGATGTACGTCGTATTACTATCCGACGGAATGGGCAAGTGCTTCCTACGAAGCACATCATTCTGACTTTCAATACCTCTAATTTACAAACAAGAATTAAAGCTGCTTACTTGAACTGTCCTGTCCGTCCTTATATTCCTAATTCCCTCCGTTGCTTTAAATGCCAGCGTTATTGTACACTACAACTACCTGTCGCGGTTCCATTACCTGTGCACTTTTCGCAGAAGTTGGCCACGATGGTAATTCATGTGAAAACTCTGAACGCTGCATAAACTGCAAGGGGGATTATACAGCATATTCCCGTTCCTGTCCAAACTGGGTACGTGAGAAAAAAATCCTTGCTATTAAAATAACTCAAAATCTCTCCTATCCTGAAGCCCGTAAATTTGTTGAAGCAAGGACTCCGTCAGTCGGAATCTCCTACTCTAGTCTACTCAAACAACAACCAGAATCTGTAAGGCACATAAGCACCCAGACCGATTCCAGTGTTACCAGATTGGGGTCTTTTTAATTCAGATTATTTTACTGTCACCACTTTTTTTAAATAATATAATTCTCCTTATTTTTCAGAATGTTTAATCTATTTTTAAATAGGCCGAATATTTCTATTTCAAAAAAGCGGTGACAATCAACATTTTGGGGACAAAAAAGTCTCCAATCTGGCAACACTGACCGATTCCTCCGTTCCACTAAATAACTCGACTATGACAGTACCACTGCACCACAAAGATAAAAACTCGAGATGTCTTGCATGGTTCTAAATGTTATGCAACCCCAAAATTAGAACGTTGGCTACCATCCTCAAAACCTGTTACAATAGAATAGCAAACTAGCCAGTCACAAAAACCCTCAGTTCAATCCAAAAAGCCATCTGAACTCCAGACTGAGACTAAGGCTGTAACATCTGCAAAAACTTCACGTAAACCTGATACTAGTCAAACTGACAAACCAAGCAAAGAAACTTGCATACAGAAAGAGAGAAAGACAATTCGGGGTTCTTCATAGTCGAAAACTGTGAAGAAAAAGAACAAGAACAAACGTCTAAATTCATCTGTTACTAATATAAAAAATCCGAAACAGCTGCAAAACTATGTGGATGAAGCAATGGAATCAGAATCGTATGAATCAAGCGCTGATGAAGAAAATGCAGTTTTCGAAGAATTTGTACCTAATTAATTTTACATATTTTTTTTTTACTTCTGTGATTTTTAAACTTGTTTTTATATAGTATTTGTACGTCATCTTAAACTTTGTTTCATTTATCAATTTTTACTTTTTAACTTCACCGTTTTTAATTATAATACTTTGGTCTTTTAACTATTAACTTTTGACTTTTTTTGAATGGTTTTAATTATACATATTAGTGTTTTCATCTATTTTTTTGTTTTGTTTTTCGCATCTTTTTGTTAGTCATTTTTTACTTACATTTTTTGGGTTATATGTATGTTTTTCATTTTGATTTTGTCTTAACGCAGCATGTCCCTAAAAAAATTTGTGCCATAAAACTCCATCCAACCAACAAACTAACCTTCGCTGAAATATATGAAGTCAAACATTTTCTTTATGTTCTTGAAGTTCTTCCGTGTTAGTATAAATAATTTATGAAAATGGAATTAAATATTTTATATATAGATCATTTATTATACTGTCATTTACGAGCAATAAGTAACGTTTAAGTTATTTTTAGAGTTTCGCACTTAAAAAGTAAAAATGAAACCATTATAAGATTACTCCTGTGTCTGTCTATATATCACAGCCATTTTACTCGCAAAATATGGAACGTAGAAAGTTCAAATTGGGAGAAGTAATAAAGAATATTGACTCACATATTTACAGATTATTAAAGATTCACAAGTATATTTAGGAAAAATGTAAAAGGATTAATTAAGTTACTTGAAAAAAAAACTATTCTTTGTATATCGTGTGAAAAATTTCGTAACACTGAACTCAAAAGTAGATTTCTTTTAATTTTAGGTATTATATTTTCAGAGATATCGTAGAAAATGTAGGGCAAAAATATGTTCCCCCCCCCCCTCTATTTATTAATCTAATGAAACTAAAATTATGAAAAAATCAGAGGTTAATTTAATCTTTGCAGGAAAACTATAGCGATTACCCAAGGTCAAATAGTTTTTGAGAAAAGGGCATTTTTCCATTACACACAAATTTCGATTTGCAGGCATTCACCAAAGGTGTAGAGGAGCGCTGGAGGTACCTATCTTAGCAGAAGTATGAAAGCATTGTTGATAATGGTTTTTGAAAAAAATCGTCTGTAATTAGCCGAGATATTAACTCTTAAAGACATGGACAGTTGGACATACATGATGACAGGGAAACTTTGTGGCGTACTCTATGTACCATCGGCTTTTAAAGCCTAGATAACAACTTTTAATGATATATTTGTCTAATGCAACGCCCAGTAGTATAAAAGCAATAAACGTCAAATTGTTAAAAACAGACTAATTTAATTAGAATTAATCGCATAAAAACTATAGGATTCGCGACTAGTTTGCATTGAGTGGATTTCTCAATACGCCTCCCGTGTTTTTAAAAGTTAATTAAAAACCTATCTTGAAAAACGCGGCACGGACCAAGGCGGCGCACAGTGGGACGTTTTCATGTCTAGGTGGAAAAAATCCATTTTTCCGATTATCTGGGAATTTGACAAAACCGCGTATACTGGTAGCTGAATTTCTGTATTTAGGAGATCCGTACTAGTTTTGGCGTAAAAATCAGAAGGGTCGATTAACCATGACCGTAAAATAGCCATTTGCGCAGTTGGTTTAAGGGAGTTTCAAAAGTTGCACTAGCTTCCTCTAAGTTTGAAAGCACGTCGTGACTATTCTGTATTATTTGAAAGCACGAGTTTGCTGATCTAATGTCACAGCTTTGTCAAGGCCGGATTTCACCTATTTTTGTTTGAAAATAAGCGATATTACCCGCTTTACCGCTTTTTTTTCAAAGTCTGAAATTCTGGATGATCCTTGATGTTGTTTACAAATTTCATCTTGAATTTTAACAAATTATTCAGCATTATTCAACAATAAGCATTTTTTTTTAAATCAAAGTGTCATTCCTAAAGTATTGAAAAATTAAACGAAGTTTTGCAGATAGCTGCAGATCAGTAAGCTTTTATTAATAAACAAACATCATATTAACTTCCAGTGCATGTATGCATGTTTAGTTCAAATCTTGCAAGTCAAATTTAAATCACTTTTAAATATCTTATTGAGCCGAAACAATGAATACATGTGTAATTTGAATGACAATATAATATTATTATGATTTAAAGAACGTAGAAGTTTGTTTAGAATATACTATTTCTGCATGGCTTCACAAAAATTTAGATTAAAACTTGCAAGTTAATTTTAAACCAATTTCCATAATCTGATTGAGCTGAAATTTTTCTCAGGATATGTAATTCTGATAACAAACTAATATTATTATAATGTATTGAACGTAGCAGTTACACTTTTTTTACAGCAACATAAAAGATTAGTTCAAATCTTGCAAGGCAATTTTAAACCACTATCAATTATCTGATTGAGCCGAAACTTTGCCTACATGTGTTTTTCTGATGACAATTCTATTAAATTATAATTTGACAAACGTAGAAATTATGCATTTTTTTCAGGGCCACACAGAAATCGAGGAAAGATTGTTGCTAAAAAGCAGAAATTGTAATTAAATTCCTACAAAATTACTATAGGTTATTGAGATACACAATAGCCCTTTTTAAACTTGAAACAAAGTGCGTAGCAGTTGTGTTTCTTTTACAGGGACACATAAAAAATTAGAGTACATTACCGTCTATATGCAGAAATTTTATTTCAAATTGAATAAAATTTATATAGGTTATTTATTCGCACAAAGGGCAAACAACTAACAGCATATTTTCAACCGAAAATATTTTTTGTAGCATTAATATGTTTTACAGTGTACCACAAAATATTAAAGTTTTTTTTAATATGATTTTATTTAAAAAAATTATTTTTCAGGATGACTACACAAATTTCGCGAGAAATTCTGAGTAGACAAGAATACAAAAAAGAAATGAATGTTAACTTACATGTATGCATTAAATTGTTTTTACTTAATTGTAATATAAATATGTTTAACACATTATTTGTAATGCATTATACAGGGTGCCTTCAGGTACAGGATAAAGTCCTTCGAACGCTCTTAATTGCCGAACGGTTGCAACTATACTCATAAAAGTGGTGTTTAGGTATAGTAATGTGGCTATGCTCTACCAGATGACACCACTTCCAGCATCTGGTGCAAAACAGCTGAAATAGTATTCCTATCTCGGAAACGAGTTTCATGCTCAGAACGAGATTCATTTAGCATTCTTCATAAGTTGTCCTTTCGAACTAAATCGATGATGCTCTACAAATTTGTCTTTCACTTTTATCCCATATTTCGAACCATTTTCACGATAGGGACGCTAATGCCGCCACTTTGCACCAGGTGGCGCTATAATCGGTGTCATCTAGTAGCGTATAGCCACTTTACTATATCCAGACACCACGTTTATGAATATAGGTGCAGTCGTTCGGCAGTTAAGAGGGTGGGAACGGATTTAGTGGGTACCCTGTATTTTTATTTTAAGACATTGTTGTTAAATAACCAATTATTTATCACTGTTTCAGCATTTTATTAGAGATGCATTTAAAAAACAGCAAAAACTAATGAAACTTCAACGAAATAATTTGTCCACCTAGATCGTCAAAACGTCTCACTGTGCGGCGTTGTAACTTTGTGACCTCCTTTCCAAGCGCGCTTAGCACAATGCCAAGTTTAAATTTTGAACAAGGGTTTTATTTTAGCAACACTGTAAAAAAAAAAAAAAAAAAAAAAAAAAAAAAAAAAGATTATTACTACGCTGAATTTAGTTTTATGAAATGCCAAATGAAGTTTAAATATGCACTACTTTTATTGTCAGTACCGAATTAAGTTCATCATAAACAGATTAGGATAAGATTAAAAAAGAGTTATACAGAATAGCAACGTTTGTTATTATTTAGGCTTAATATCTCTTCGAACTTTTATGGTACACCCATTCATACTTTTCTAGTGTATACAGCTATACCCAACCCTACGTTGTTTAGTTTTTTACAAACTCTTATTATTCTTTAGCAACAAATTTTTTAAATAATACAGTCAATAATTCATATATTTACTGTACGGAACCCTCTGAGCGCGAGCAATACTTGCACTTGACCGGTTTTTTTTTTCAATATAGGATTTTTTTTATAGTTACTGAAAACATACTGTGCAGTTTCTTTAGTTCTATAATATTCCTAAATATAAATAAATTTCATGCTTTAAATTTTACTGATTTGGGCCTGAATATGAAAATAAAAATACACTGTTTCTTATAAGTGAATATAATGAAAATAACTTTTTTCATAAAAGATACTTTTGTACTGATAGCATTTCCATATAAACATACTGACATGTATAGAAAATAAAATTTGGCCCCTTCTTTAATAACTTATATTAACTCTGCTTCATATGCTGGGTTTGGGTTTTGTTATTAAAGTATTCAAATGTGAGATACAAAATGTTACTTTTGAACCGACTTCAAGAAAAGGGGGATGTTCTCAATTCGACTCGTATATATATATTTTTTTTTTCATGTATGTACACCGATTACTCCAAAACTACGTGACCGATTCATGTGAATTTATTATTATTATTATTATTATTGTTGAAAGAGGATACTCTTCAACTGGTCCCATTTAAATTTTATCAAAACTGGTTTAGTGCATTTTTAGAACTTCAACAAAAACCAATATAATCACTATTTTTCCTCATTCTGTTGTACGTCAGCTGCTTGCGAATTGCTTTGTTAGCTGGATGCAAAGTGCTTGTCGCTGTGTGAAAACTCGCCTTATTTTTATTATTTTTTTATGTATATTCACCGATTACTCCGAAACTGCGTGACCGATTCATGTGATTTTGTTTTAATTATAAGAGAATACTCTTGAATTAGACCTCATGGGGCAATCTTAACATTTTTAAAACATGCAGGAATTTATTTTTAGATATAATTTTCCTTTCTTTCATTGGTTTAACAACTCAAAATTTCTTTCACCCTTTTATGACATCTGGATGGGAAGATCCAGATAGCATTTTTTATTCTAATTTTATTTCTCCTTTATTATTATTATTTCTTACTATTTTTTAAATTACCAATTTTAGTTTTCTGCACTAGTTATGACCTTATCTGGATGGGATAACCCATCCAGATAGCTTTTCTCATTGCTTTTTAGCTCACAGGCTAGCAAAGCCTGACAGCTAATGTGCCTGCAGGTTCTCTATGTATGTATGTATGTATGTTTGTACGTACGTATGTACGTAACGCGATAACTCTTGATAGAAATATCCAATTTGCTTCAATTTTTTTTTCTAGGTTCATTCTGATAAGGTTCCCTGATTAGTTTTGGGGGTTCATTTGTTAAGTATAAGGGGGAATGAGGGGGCTAACCTCCCTTAACTTAGATAAATGGGTTTTTCATGCAGAATTATCAGATTTTCTTCAAATTTGGTAAACCGGTTAGTTTTGATAATGCGCTCCCCTGATTAGATTTGGTGGTTCATTGTTTAAATATAAAGGGGGGGAACGGAGGGGTAATGCCCACCTTAATTTAGATAAATTGGTTTTTCTATCCGATTTGCTTCAAATTTGGTATACCGGTTTATTCTGATAAGGCACTTCCCTGATTAGATTTGGAGGTTCATTGGTTAAGTATAAATTGGGGAACGGGGGACTAATAGCCCTTAATTTAGATAAATGTTTTTCTATCCGATTTGCTTAAAATTTGGTATACCGGTTTATTCTGACAAGACGCTTCCCTGATGAGATTTTTAGGCCCATTGGTTAAGTATAAAGAGTGGAAACGGGGGAGGGGATCGTGATCCTCCACTTAATTTATTTTTCGATTGGCATTATTCTTTGAAATAAGAGTATAATATACAGTTAGTGTGAATAGCCTGTGAGCTCAATGCCATCAGTTTAACTGGGCACTTTTCTTTTTATTCTATTTTTCTTTTTATATTTATCGCATTTACCTATATTTTAACTAGATGTTTTAGTTTCACTTTTTAAGTTCTTTAGGGTTCTTTTTTCGTTTCTGCTTTTGGCGCAGCATGTCCCTAAAGGGATTTGGTACCGTAAAACCATATACAACCAATCAACCAACCTCTTGAATTAGTCCCATTTAAGTTTCATCACAATTGGTTCACTACTTTTTTTCCAAATTCAACAAAAAGCAATAAATAAATAAATGAACAACTTTGAAGTATTTCATTTTTAATAAATTTAATCAAGTGAAGTTTCGAGAGAAAGTCACTACCCGGTGATTTTCCTCAGTCTTTATAAGGTTTTTATTCTAGGATTGTTTTAGGGAAAACCAAAAAGCAATGTTTTAATTGTTAAAAACATTTATAATGTAAACAATGAGTAAAAAAATAATCAAAATTGTAAGGCGATTAAAAATTCACCCAAAATGTCTGCGGTACACTCGCTTCATTTAAAGAACTATATTTTTATGGTGGAGTGATTTGTACGGTAATACAGGGTGGGCCAAAAATCCCTGGCAATTTTTTGAATTTAATATAAAATCACGCGATTGAAGATTTTTACTTAAAAAGTTTATAATTATTTCATTTATAAATATTTTTACTTATTTTTTTAACTTTGTATAGGGGAGACTGGGGAGGGTTGACCCATTTTTTACAAAATTATTTTTTATTTTTTAAATATTCTACCTAGAATAAAGTTTCACATATCATTTTATTCGTTATACAATCAGTTCTAAAAATTGCGACATAAGTGCACTCTATAAGAAACTTTAAATTTAATTGATTTTAAACATGAGAAAATAATGGGTCAAGGCTCCACACCTATGGGAGGCTTGACAAACTTTACTTTATATTGAAATATTTGTTAAGGGAAATAAAATCAGTTTTTAAAAGGGCAGAATAGCTTTATGCTACATGGTTTAATTATTATTAAAAAATATTTGGCAAAATGTGATGTGTAAACAAACCTGTTTAGACAGAATTCAAGGCACAGGAGAAACATTCCGTTTTAAACACCCACTTTTTGTGACACTCGACCTGCCAACACTAGTTACCACATAGTTTGGCTTCATCTCACTGTATTCGTCTTGGTGAAATTTGTCTACATTACCGCCTAAAGAGTTTTGATCAATGTTATGTTCTTCTGCAGAGGAATGAATACCCAACATTTCTTAAGGCTGCTGCTTTCATCCTTTTTAGTCTTTTACATTCTTTCTATTCACCTACTATGTGTACTATTTAAATAAAATAAAAGTTCCTATCAACTTTTCAATTTATATTTCATTAAATTTTTTCTTGCTTCTATAGCAATTTTTCACATTTTCATTTAATCAATTTTATACATTTTCTTTTCTACCACCCCATTTTATTGTAGCTTTACAGAATTAATTTACATTATTTTAGAAATATAACCATTAACCCTTCATTATGTACATGGTGGAATAAAAAGATTTCCAAAAACACTTAATTAAAGAGCTTTGAATTCTGGTCAAACCTCCCCACATAGCCACTTTTTAAAGTATAGCACATGGTTATGTTTAGCCCAATTTACTCTACAATCTTTATGCCTGGAATGAAAGCTCAATATTTCAGCATTACTTAAAAGCTACTTACTTAAATTTCCATAATTTATTTTATCTAAGAAAATCTTACAAAATGTTTCTAAAAAATACACTTTTTAAGCTGAAAACTCTTCACAATTGATTTTTCCACACCTGTTTCAGTTATCTTCATGAAACAAAGACTATTATTTGAGCATTTCAGAAGCTTTCGTTGCCACCTATTGACAAAGCTCTGAAATTTTTTTAAATATGAAAACTGAAGGGTGGGTCAAGCCTTCTCTATGGTCAACCCTCCCCAGTCTCCCCTATATATATTCTTTTTCAAATGTAAATCATTTTTAATTTTTTTTTTAATTTTATCCATGTTTAAAATTTGATATATCTTCTAAATATTTACCTCTTTTTCATTTTTGTATAACGAAAAGAATAAATATTAATTTGTTATCTAGATTCAAAAAATATTATATGTATCGATATTATAGGTATTAATATTATAGGCACAAAAATATTGCAGGTATTATAACAACCAAATAAAAATTTAGAAATATTAAAATTGCATATGTTTGTCTTATTTAGTGGCTAATTAATTTAAAAAATGGAACAATTAAGATAGCTGATATAATCTTATGTACGAACTAAAGGGTTAAACATGGCAAATCTAGAAAAAAATACATTGTGAAATACAAGCATTTAAATCCTGGGAGAACGAGCTACAACCGCAGACGGTGAAACATAAAAAGATTTTTTCCCTCTAATTATCGTATTTGCATGCCATTTGTGTCATTATATTCTAGATTATTTTTAATCCAAAAAGGGTTTTAAAAAAACCTTTTTTTTTTTTTTTTTTTTTTTTTTTTTTTTTTTTTTTTTTTTTTTTTAGAATCCTGCGTTTCCGATAACTTTAAGAGATTACACAACAATGCATTTGTCACAGTCATAGTATTTTGTTTTTCTGGGATAACATTTTAAGGAATCTGGTCAATACTAGCGCTATCCCCGAAGAACCTCTCCCAAAAATATCGAAGACCCTAAGCAATTTGCCAAGTATCAAATCGTGTTAATTATATGAAAGTTTACATATAATTTATATAAAGAGATATTATGAAAAGAGTACTATTAACAAACATTGAAAACTACTCTTAGAGAAAATATTGTATATCTCTAGCATCTAGATGTAAGAAATTGAGAACGCCAAATATAATTCCTGATTACATTTTCGTATCAAAATTTATTGAAAAGAATTAAAGAAAGAATAATAATGCATAGCATTTTTGTTATTTTATTTCAGCTGTTTACAGACAATGAAACATTTGTTAATATGAAGCATAAAATGCTTTAACTCTTTTTTAATTTCTTTAGTCAGCTCATGCGACAAGACCTCTGCCGAATAAATCGTTTCTTCTGCTATAATGCTGTTAAAAAGTAGCGCTTAGGAATGCCCATGAAATATATTTTATTGGTTTTATAATACTAAATTCAGGCCTAATCCATCGAGCCTTCCAGTTATCAATTGGGTCATTTAAGAGGCCTTAAGAGGGAATGAATGCTTTTAAGGTACGTTATCCAGGTCACTTCAAGCAAAAAGCTGTTTGATGTTTCTAAAATTCAATGGTTCACTAGATCTCCTATCTGTAGCATCGTACTGTGAAAAGAATTTTCGAACATGAAAATATTAATCTAAATTCAAGGACAGATATTTTTAACAGGATCATCATGTTTTAAAATCATCGAAATAACTATAAAAAATTAAACTTTTATCTGGAGCAATTTTGGTATTTTAGTTATCAATGAATCGATATCCTAATTTAAAATTTTTCGTTTAAATTTATTTTAATCTTCCAGTTAGTTTATTAAATATAAAAGAAAACATCTAGTTGAAAGAGACTTCTTGAGTGCTCAAAAATATGCAGATGGCATTGCGATATGTCTTTGTAACACATTTCTTGCGTTTTTGAACAGTTTAGATATGTGAAAATAATAATCTAATCGATAAATCTAAGCGTTAAGTTTAACTACTTAGCTCTGAAGATCTCCCCACTCGGCATTAAAAGAATCCCATCTCAACATTAAAAGAATATTCTTGAGAATCTTTATCTTTTCGTATAGTGAAAGGGAATATTTTAATAACAATTTAGAAAACGCGCATAATCCACTTGAATGTAAACATTCAGATATTTCTGCGCATAGACTGTAATAGACTATTTGGATTCTTTTGTGCACCCTGTTTATGATATATAACATTTTATGATGACTACATAATATACTAAAATTCTATTAACTTTGAAATCGGGTAAAACTAATGCAAACGCACTTCCACCAAATTTCGGCTATAGACGGCAATTCTTGCGGTCTTGTCCTGTAAAGAACATTAACTGTTATATCCGTAATGTATTACAGAGATATTAACGTACAACCCAATAACATACATATAAAATCCACTTTGTTGTATAACATCGATAAAACACACTTTAAGATATATATTAACTACAGATATTAACGTAATAGGATTACTTTGTGTTTCCTTGCAAAAGAACGATTAATTATACGCTCGCCATTTCTTACAGGACAACAACTGCAGTGCAATCAGTATAGCATATATCTTTCTTGCAATGTTTGATGCACTGTAACTATCATCGTCAAAAGCCCATAATATATCGTAATTATTTTGAGCGTCCCTGTAAACGAATGGTAAATGTTACACCTTCAAAAGGAACCATTCCATGGTAAATAATCTGCGTTTCATTTTCACAAGACTTCATACAAACAAACAGCATGCAGATTTTATTATTGAAAGGTTTGTATTGTAGAAAAGTACGTTTCAAAAAGGACAAAAGGTTTCTACAAATACAAATTATGAGAATATTTTTTTTTACTCATTCGATTTCTAAAATAGTTCAACGTTCGATAAAGGCTCCGATTCCAGTCTTTAGAATTAAGAAATGGAAAATCAGTGAAAATACGTCAGGTTGACACAATCATATCAATTTTTCTCCTTAGTTTTATTAATGAAAAAATACATTTCAAACTAACCATAACGTCACCGGAGCAAACTTTTCAAACATACTTTATATTCGTACTTTTATATTTAACCACAGTATATTCAAATAAAAATATATTTCCTCTTTAATTGAAATTTTAAAAAAAACTAATAAAGCCATAATGTATAAAGATAAAATAAACCCAATAGACAATATTTTCGTGATGTATCAATAAATATGAATTTTTATTCGCTTATAAAAATAAAGTGCATGTGCATAAATTTTTTTACCAAAAATAACTTGCAAATAAAAAAATACGTCCAGAAAGCCACGTGTCTGAATATTTTTCATTATTTCTCTTTTATCTGAAACAATAGAAGTAATCTCATTGCAACCATTTTGAAGAAATTTCATAAAAAACTTTTAAAATTAAATTTAAAATATAAAAATGGGAATATTTTTAAAAATAGCTAGTGCGGGCACATCTGCAAATGAACAACTTTTATTTAATTAAAAAAATAATTAGCAAAATCGTTCAGTGGAAAGCTCAGGGCAGATGGCTAAAAAATCAGCCTCTTGTTTTAAATATAGATGACACGGTTCGCCCTGGAATGGTTAATACCCTCTCCTGCACTTAGGTTTAATATAAGTAGATAATCACCCTTCTTGTCCGTGTAATTTTGACTGCCTTTTTCTTTGCACATTGTTTACAGACTCTCCAATTACTGTTTTCCTATATGCGTTTTTATCCCACTTAGGACGTCCGGTTTTGTCCCAAGAAAATTAAGTTCGCAAAGCAAGTTATAAAATTGCATATTCTAGCAACAGTTTCGTTGTATAAAATAAATCCTTTTAAAATATACTACACACAATAATATAAAAAGTTTCAATAACTTTAAATGTGTTCATATTTAAGAATTTTGAAAACTAGCAAGCATCGAAACAAAAACATACATATAAAATTAACTTTCGAACACAGAAACTACAAAAAGCCGGTATGGAGATGTTTTCTTTTTCTTCTTGTCTATAGTTAAGTATTTAAACCATTAACCGCTACAGGGTTGCTGAAAATAAGTTAAACTGAGGTATCTAGTTTCACACGATTATACGACTTTAACTTATTTTCCCCTAAATATTTTTTTTTATTATTTTAACACAGTCATACTGATTGGTAAAGATATCATATCAGTTGTAATTCTTCCAACTGAGTGAAAAATTGTACAAGCTGCATCAGTACTCCGAATCTTTGGCTTAAATTTCTGATGCTCTTCCAGTTGAGCTACCTGAAACGACAACAACCTACCAACAGAATTCACTCGGACAGACAGGTTGTATGAGTGAATTGTGTCAGCAGTTGGACAATTTCAATTTGCGTTTTTTAATGCCTTGTTAAAATGGAAATGGAAATTTTTTTTAATGATAAGAATTTCTAAAATTCTGAAAATTATCCATACTATTACGTTTGAACCGTGTCTGTCTATCGAGCTTTCGTGTGTAAAATAAATGACCGCAACACTACAAAAAAATCAATATTTGGAATCGATAAACTTATACTATAAAATTCTTGTAGATAAGCTAGTAATATAGTGGCAACAGTACATAGCAACCGTAACCACTTGTTAGTTATAGACTGTGGGAAGTGAGAAGCCAGAAGGGGCTGTCAAAAGTCAGAGAAGTAAGAGTTAATTAAAAATAATACATGTTAACCCTTTAGTTCGCAGCTTTGCATATATGCAAACAACAGTGTTTTAAATTTAATAGATTTTTTTATTCGTATATATCTAATTCACACCAGAAAATTAAAATAGCAATATTTGCTTTAATTAATAACAGACATTCCGTATTTAAATAAAGTGAAATCAACCATTGAAACTTTCTGGTGTAAAGTCAGATTTTCTGAACTACGTAATTTCTAGAATGTATTCTATCATGGGAATTAAAGGATTAAATTTTAAGTTTTATAAAACAAATAATTATATAAAATAAGGTATTTGGAGACATACTTATTAAAATATTTACTAATTTGCAATATTTTAGCGTAAAACAGCCACACGATAGTAGTTTTTACTTGTATTGCACATGTGCAACAGAAGAAAAAATTGATATATTATATGAAAATGTATCTCTGATTTTTTTCATTATTTTTCCTGTGCAATAAATCTTTCAAAGAATCATATATAATTTTTTCGAAACAAAATAAAAAATCGCGCATTTAAGGGTTAATTTAACATTTATTTACTTTGGAGAATAGAAATATCTTTAATTACAGTACATGATGATGTACGAATGCACGGCAGCACAGGAAACTGTCCAGAGTTCAATAATTGGTGGGTTGGTCTGTCTTTAAATTTTCGGAAATTTGTGACCATTTTGTGACTGTTGCAGTATGCATATTTGCTGTAATCGGTCAAATCAAAATCCTTAGAAAATTTAGTTTTCTATTTATATTAGAAACAAAATACCTAAGAATGCGTTCACATAAGTCTTTCATAGATCATACAACATGTAAATAATTAAAACATAAACAGTAACACCATGCAATAAAAAGTTATTTTAAACATGCAAATAATTACAACATTTCAACAAGCTAAAGAAATTAAATTTTAAAATCCTATAGTAGAATATGTATGAAAACTAAGATGAGATACACCCTCTTACGCAATGAAATTTTCAAAGCCACATTAACCGAATACGTGGATTTCTAACATGTGCTTATAATAGCACTTTCTAAACTCCACCTGAGCAACTGCGTTCATTTCACGCTGTCGCGTAATAACCTACAACATGCAAAAGAGAGATTAAAGTATCTATCACATAACATGCGACTGAAGCGCCATCCGAATTTCATCTTGTTTCTAGCTATTTTTGGGAATAGAGCAGGAAAATTCACATCACGCTCGTTTCCTCGGAAACAACACGGAGCTTTATCCCTAAAATTTAAGGATTCTAAATTGATTAAGAATGAACTTACCTATTATGAGATAATTAAGTAGCTTTCAGTAAGATATGTTAATTCTTTAACAATAAAAATCAATCTGATACTGTTATTTAAGCCTTTATAACCCAACTTATGAATTAAGAAAAATTCTACCTCAATAAATCCCCCGTCTTGCTGCATACAAACAGATTTGAAAGTTACACAATAAACAAACAAAATTTAAAAAAGATTCGTTCATTAAAACTGGCTTATTATGCCGGTAATTATATACATTTTGTAAAATATTATTAATAACGAATAGTATTATATTTTGAAATTCACAATTCTTATAAAATAATAAAAGTAACTATCTTGCATTTTTATTGTAAATGAGAGATTCATTTAACGCATTTGTTTTCACTATACATCTTTCTTCACTAGAAAAGCTATCTATATTGAAAAGGTTAATAAAATATCCTTTTTTCAAAATATTTAACTTAATAAAATTGGCTGTGCTATCTGAATATGATAAAGGAAATTATATTGCATGAAATCTAAAATATACTGTTTTTAACTTTAATTTTCAAATGCTAATTTAAAACAAGAAAGGAAAATCATGCGGCAAGCATAGATTATTAAACACTTTCCAATACATTCAGAATAATGTAGTAAAACTGCACCGTTTAATAAGTTAAAATATTATGTCTAATTCAACCATATGGAAACGCATAACACACTTGAAATCCAAATTTCAACTGTTCTCACCTACAATTGGAAAATGATCCGAATTCTTTGAGCAACCCTGTATATGATATATAGGTTTGTATCTATTAACTACATGCATTCCAAAATTTATTTATACTTAAGAAATACATATACTTCAGTTGAAAATTCCCCTTCAGTAATTTCGTCTAATAAGGAGAATGGTACGTGAATACTTTTGTGCAGCCTGTATTTAGGTATAGAATTTATATATAACGAGTAACATGCAAAAAATTAGTTAAATTTAAAAGCTCATACCTAATTTTAAAACGTACACTCCAACAATTGTTACTCAAAGTTCCTGTAACCGATTTCTCTTGTGTGTTCCTGTAAAGGACTAAAAAATGCTATGAATGCCCTGTTCTAACGTGTTCCTAGTGAAATTCAGTTATTTATATCAGTTTCAATACATTTGAAATAGCGTAATGTCATTAAAATACTCTGCAAACTATTTTTCCCCATATTCCATAATATAATGGAATTCTTTTGAGTGCACCTGTAAATAAACTATTAATCCTATGTACTTCTTATACAATACCAAACATGCTTTGATGACCCTAAGTAACTTTTATCAATTGCATGAAAATCAGAGTATATTTACGGAAGTTAGAGCGTGGACGGACGGAGAAGACAAACCGAATGCATAAACACTTTTCAACTTTGTTGGAAAGTGTTAAAAATGAACAAGTTGTAACTTAAGCATAATTTTTTCTGTACAAAATAATTCTGTCATTCATTGTTTATGTCTGCTTTTCGTAAAAACAGAATTCACCTTCCTTTTAGGAATTAATAGCTATGTCAGTGATTCCAAATAACCATTCTCGGGGATGAATTTAACGTTCGATGTTCTAAAATTTACGGATGCTCTGAAAGTCAATAATAAATTAAACTGGGTATTTGTCGTGTCAGCCACACTGAAAATAATGTATTTAAATTAAAATAATTTTAAGCAATAAAAAAATGCAATTAATTACATAACAACATTGTTTGAAAACTGCTTCTAAAATGTTTTATAATTTTGCATTTTTAAAATCAAAACAATGCTGTTTCAAACAGTTTAATATCTCATGTATTGATGAAAGATACTTTTAACACAATTTTTAACATAGTTGAAAAATGTTTATGGATTCAGTTTGTCTGGCCATCTGTGTCATCACCAGCCGTACTCTAATTCGCGCAGATACACTCGGATTGCCAAGTAATTGATATATGAGGGGCTCACAACCACAGTAGACAAAGTCCATTTTGAAAAAAATGAGATAGTCCATTTAGAAGGTGCATAAAATCTGTTATTGACAATGGCATGTTCGCTATTGAAATTGAATATATGAAACATATATAGTTCGTTTACAGGGACCCTCAAAAGAATTCCATTGCATTGTGGACTATGAGGGAAAAATCGTTTGCAATATATTTTAATACTATTATGCTATTTCAAACATATTAAAATGATATACCTCTGATAAATGATACATCTCTGAAGTCACTGCAAGATGCTTACTGTAGAATATGGTGCGCATAGCATTTATAGTGCATTTACAGGGACACACAAAATAATTTGGTTACAGCACTGTCTGTGAGCGATAAGTGATGTGCGTTTGGAAGTATGATGGAAGTGCGTTTTCAGTTGTGGTATGCGTTTTTAAATGTAACAATTATTTTGCTTATTACTTGGTGTGCATAAGTTCCATACATCACATACAGAGCTGCGCAAAAGAATTGGGATAGATTTCCGTTTATTGGCGGAAATTACTGCAGGGAAATTTTCAACTGTGTTATGCATCTCCTAACTAAACTAAATTTTAGCATACTATGTAGGTACCATCTTTCACCTTATTAAAGGATGAAGTTTTGTTACAATATTTTAAATGTGTTGGGAAGTGTTTTATAATCTATGCTTGAGGCATGATTTTTCTTTCTTGATTTTAATTAATGTTTTTATAAATAATGTACCGAGTGATTAAAAATAGACTGCCTCGGTGATTATCTCTTAAACCGTTGATAATAAAATCATACTTTCTATTACAAAAAGTATAGAAATCAAGTGCCGATTTTTGATATGGCATTGGTTTTGGAAAAGGCTGTATACATATTAAAATACGAAATTTATTTTTTTTATATACGGTATCTTACATTTAGAAAAATGTTACTCTATGTCCATGAATAACATATTTTAAAAATCTGATTCTTTTATAACCTAAATTTACCTAGTTATGATACTTTGAATTTATAAAAATGCTCTGTTTTCTGGCAATATAAACTGAAAACCCAGGATCTAGTGCTGTAAAGTGTAAAGCACTGAAATTCCAAGAAGTTCAAAGTATCATAACTGGGTAACTTTTGCTATTAAAAGACTGGGAATTTTTATAAATTATCCTCAGATCTGGGACAACATTTTTTTCTAATACATAAATTATAGGAAAAGGGAAAAAATATTAATATAATATATAGTAACATAGAAAAAAATATTTTTTTTTATTATGTATTCACAAAATGTATGCTTGTAATCCTTGTAACCTTGTCCCTATGTCTCCTTGTAACTTAAATACCTTAGCTAAAATCTATTCTTGATTTCCAATTTTTTTTGCAACTGAAAGTATGTTTCTATAATCAGCTTTTTAAGAGATAATTGCCGGGTCATCTATTACGGCATATTCTTATATATCTACTTCGCACATAAATATTATATAGTTTGAAGGGATCCCACTCGTGATCAAATAAACAAGATTAAAATCATACTTTACTTTCTTTCGTATTGTATTTTTTTAATGTCTTTTTGTAATTTATTACTTTTCAAAATGTATTAATTAATGGTAGGATTTGTTTTGCATATTATAAAAAATTTTCATTAATGATAAACAGGAATTAATATTTTTTTGCATTGCACATTTAAAATAAATAGTTTTTAAATTTTGCTAATTGTTGGTTTCACTATTTTACTAGGTTTTAGTTATCATCCGATAAAGAGTTAGAAATTTTTAATAACGTGGTGTATGTTCAGTGTGTCCGCATACATTTTCACATTATATGCAAAAATATTTTTTCCATTTAATTGTTCGCCAATACGTTCATATCAAAACATGCATACATATATATATATATATATAGTGATTTGGCATGTTCTAGATAGATTGGCGTATGACTGAATGAATAATCCGCAGTTGAGATACCGTCTTAGGTAGAAAATAACACAGTCAAAGTTTATATGCAGTCGAAAATCAAGGTGGAGTGATCGGCAATGATCACTACTGAGAAGTTATGCGGTCGAAAGTATTAGAGTGGCAGGCAATGATGTCCCCACTGCTAATTTCTCCAAAGGAATAAGACGACATCATTAAGCGTAAACAGTTATTTATAGATAAACAGAACATATCAACAATTCCCAGGTACTAGAGTCTGCCGAAACGCCTTACGTCACGCGATGCAGCACGCTGACATTTAAAAGATGTTGATTAAGTAATTCTCGGATTCTACGAAGTCAGGAGCACCAGATAGCTATTATTTAATACTTGAAGACAGAGGAAAAAAACTCTCTCCAAAACCGTGAAGCTCAGTTTTGTCAAGCCGGCGCAAGGAGACATGATTACGTAGCACGTGAAAAGAACTAATTAGAGAAAGACGGCCGCTCTCAGACGATTTTCTAGACCAATCGAGAGAGGAGGCGCTGCTTAAAAAGGAAAGAATTTCAGTTTAAGGTAGTAAGCTTTTTAAGGTGAAAAGTCAAGCGCGGGAATAGATGTTTCGTAGAATTAAATTTAAATTTGGGAAAGAAAAAGAAAATGGCTTTTGAAAAATTTTGAACATAAAAATTAACTTCACTCAGAATATGATAGTTAGGGTAGCTTATAAAGTTTATGAAGGAATCTCAAGCTTTAAATTAAGGTTATGGAATAAGATATTATTGATATACGCGTTTTACATTAAGGGGAACTTAAATCAGAATAAATGATAGATATTATTAAAGTAGGGAAATATTGAATATGCCGAAAAATAGAATAATTTAAAGAATATCGCGAATGAAAATTTTTATATAAGATATATATATAATAATTCCAAAATTACCGCAAAACACAAAAAGAAACGAAACAAAAAGGTATGAAGCATAAAACTGATAAACAATACAAAATAATGTGTGCTACATCATGAGAAACAATATCAAGGAGTGATTCCCATAATGCAACCCAAAAAACCTGAACATTTGCTCATGAGACTAGCTATTTTAGATTAATTTCAATCTCATTCCACTCCAACTTCACGTACAAAATTTGTTTATATACCAACAAAAGATTACAAGAACTAACAAACAAGTGGAATCAGGAAATAATATTTCAATACTAGAAAAACAGAATACCTATTCCAATATGTTAACAAGTTCAGAACTACGAAAAAAGAAAGTAACGAAGAGTAAAATAAATTATACACGATCCCCAAGTTTATTATTATTATTATTATTATTATATGTCTCTGTTTGTGACTGTGTGTGAAAAGAACATAAAATATGACTTGACGATACATTAACCATCACAAACAATATGCCATAATAGCACATTTTTTTGCATGAGGCCAAACAACACTACCCAACCTCCTTAATCTAGCATCCGCCAGACTTACCATCATATATTTTTTAATATTAATATGACATATACAGTTTTATTTATAGTTTGTGGATAACTGAATTTATGAACTTGTTTATATAGGGTGCCCCAAAATAACCGCTAGTGGTTATTCAAATAATTCATGCACTAGTAAAGCAAACGCAACAGATTTTTGAGAATCGCCAGTTGCAACACTGGCGCGTGTTATGTTAGCGGATAAATCGGCATAGCGAATGGTGTTCAGAATAATGTCGAGAAATGTGCACAAGATGGCATCAATATAGTGTTTTTTTTCCGGAAGAGGGGTGTTTCATTATCAAAGTTTATTTTTCCAACAAGAAATCTCACAAAGAAGCGCGAGAACTGCTTCTTGAGAAGGTTACTAAACAGCATACAAAGGCTAATAAACAGTAACGACACAAGAATTAACCGAATAATACAGCGATTTCGTAGTAATCTTACAGTTTCTACAACGCGGGATAACCCACCATTGGCATAGGCTTCCAGATCCCGCGTTGCAAGTTTATTTAAAAAAATTACAATATTATTTAACAATAGTTTTAACAATAAGAATTAAAGGTAATGGTAAAAATAATAATAAAAGTAATTATAAATGTAATAAAAGTAATAATAGAACAGATGAGCTGAGCGCTTTACAGACGAAAAAGTGTATTATTTTCAACACGAATATGATGATTAATTATGAATAGCAGCAGATTAATAAAATGTTCTTAAGTCTCTACATACTCTCAGGTGCATTAGTTTGATAGTTATTATCATGAGTTCAAGTGTTTTGTTGTGAGATAACTTTTAGGTTATAGATAACCTGAGTGTATGGCTGTTCTATGTACAAGAGTTTTCTAAATTTTATATTCTCGATTTAGTTAGGCACTGTTTGGCCTGAAGTTCATATTTCTGTTCTTTAGTGCTAATCTTGTTCATCTGTTGGCATTTGTGGGTTTTGAAAAATTAGTTGATTGTTTTCTAGTATCTGCACACATTCTATTATTTTAGTATATAGCACTGGTGATTTCAGCATAAATTTGAACCAATGGTGATGTTCTATTGTGGCTGATTTACGGATATGGAGGGTTGATGTTAATGGACAGCTGTGCACATAGTGAAGGAAGTTACCAATTTCACCACAGGTACCATGAAGGGTCCATGATTAGTTGAGAAGATATACAGGTTTCTATGTACTAACATGAAGTCTGTTGATACTTTTGGACATAATTTGTAAGTAAATCTGCCAGTGGTACCATAATCACACTGCTGCTGCCATTTGTCTATGGCTTCTTTTTTCAATTTCTTTTTAAGGTGTGAAGCTGGGTATGGATGAAATATTTCTCGTACCTTAATATTTGTTATAGCATCTTTGGCTAGTTGATCAGCATGTTCATTTCCTTTAACCCCTGTGTGTCCCGGTACCCACTGAAATTTAATTGATTTAGATGTTTTCTGTAAGGCTATTATAATTTTTGATGTGATAAAATCTGTACTAAAAACGTTCTCCAATAATGCAAGACTTGACTGGTTATCTGTGTAAATGACGAAGTTCCCGTGCCCTGAGAAGTCTGCCCACAATATTACATCTAATATGACAAGTTGTTCAGTTTGAAAAATTGAATTTGATATTTGTAACTTTATTTGATGAGTATGGATGCATTTTCCTTCTTTATAAACACAGAAAGCATACGCTGCGCCAGCATCTGATGATTTTGAGCCGTCAGTGTATATATTTATTGTTGAAGTGAATGGAATTCCTTCTTGTAGTAAAAGATAATCTTGATGTCGGGAAGGTATGTATGAGGATATTTTCGTTTGATAGAAGACTGGAAAGTTGTCCTCTATTGGAATTCCCAAACGTAGGACCTATCCTGAAATTGCTAATGTATTTAATTGGATCGCCAATGGTTGAATTCCGCACAATACATTCAAAGCTGCCGTTGATGATTTTCTATAAGCTCTCAACAGGAGCAAAAGGCATTGTGTCTGAATTGCTGATAGTAGCCTGTAGCCGTGTGAGACTTGTAGGTGTGGAAAACAACATGAAGCAGCATAGGATATTTTTTTCTCTAATATTTGTAAGTACCAGATTTTTAAAATTTGCTTCGAAAGGCCTCCATAGCAGCGAATTTTAGAAGATTTTGTGATAGTTGATTAATTTCTATACGTTTTTTATTCAGGTGCGGAAGAAAAGACAGTGTTTTATCCAATGTTAGGCCCAAGTAGCCTATTGTATTTTCAGATTTAAGGGAGTGCAATAACCCGATAAGCTAAAACGACTTTTCGTGAGCCTGTTTAAGCCCTTCGAGACCAGCGTCCCATACATGAATTCTATTTAGCTGGCACCACTTTTTTTAAACAGTAAATTTTACTTATTTAATCACGTAAATACTCTATTTAAATAAGACAAATGTTATCTTTTTTAACACTTTAGTGATAATGACTTCGGTTTGTCTGTCTGCCATCTGTCTGTCCGTGCTCTAACTCGCGTAAATATACTCGTGTTTACATGTAATTCATATACGTAGTTGAGGTTTGCCATGTCATGTTAGATATTAAAAATGAAGTGTGTAGCATACATAGCTCAATTACACGGCCACTCAAAAGTATTCCTTTACATTATGATCTATGAAGAAAAATCATTTGTGGTGCATTTAGTGTTACACACTTTTAAACATAATGAAATTTATATACTTTATTGACGTGCAATAGAACAGGGTTATTATAGAATATGATATGTGTAGCTCTTACAGTACGCTTACAGGGGAACTCAAAAATATTCTGCTATGTTATGGTCTATGAAGAAAAAAAATTTGCGGCGTATTTTTATGGTCTTACTCTGTTACAAATATAATGAAATTGATATGAATTTCTTAGGTGCACAAATGCATTCTTTCTGTAGAATATAAGGTGAAAAGCATTTATCATTCATTAAAAGGGTCACACAAAAATGTTCAGTTATATAACGTTCTACGGGAAAAACTGTTCGCAGCGTATTTTAATTATGTTGCACTATTTCAAACATGATGAAATTGATATACATTACTGGGTTTACTGCAAGAGGCTTGCAGTTGAATATGATTTGCATCGCATTTATCTTTCATTTACAGGGACACATAAAATATTTCGGATACAATACTGTAACCGAAATATTGTCTATTAGGGATGACTGCTGAAGAGGGTTTTCAGTTATGGTCTGAGTTTTAAGGTTAACTAAATTTTTGCATAATATGTGGGATGTATAAATTCTCTAGACCATATACAGGGCTGCAAAAAAGAATTCCTAAGCATGGCTGAGAATGAGCGTGAATACTTAAAAGTTTTTTTTTTTTTTGAGTTATGCATTTTCAAGCTCAGCTACAATTAATGTACCAATATATATTTGTAGCATTTAAATAAAATCATATACAAGGGTATGCAAAAAACTGTATACATGGTCACCTATGCATAGTGATTCCTGGAAGTGTGATTTCAGTAGTTTTAAGCGGGTTTTTACCTGGATTAAAGTTAGGCTTCATATGTGGCGCGTATAAAAATCTGTATGTAATATACAGGGCTATACAAAAGAATTCAAGTACGTTTCCGTGTATTGGTAGAAATTGCTAGAGGTAAATTTTAAACTGTGTTATGCTTTTTTAGCTAAACGAAATTTCAGCATACTATGTAGAATATCTACAAATAGATCATATACAGAGCTGCACAAAAGAATTGGAATACCTTTTCTGCTATGTGCAGTAATTGTTCAAATCTGGTTTCAAAATGCGATATGCGTTTTCTAAAATGTTTACTTGTGTATTTTCTTTACCTTATTAAGCGGCGATGTTTTGTTTGCGTATTCTGGAAGTGTTGAAAAGTGTTTCATAATCTATGCTTGACGCATGATTTTTATTTCTTTTTTTATTACTTTTCCCCAAAACAATTGCTGTATGACATTTTGAAAATGCATATATGCATCCATGGTCCCGAACAGGTTAAGTATGCATATGCATGTCTAGAAGTTAAAGAAGGACAATTTGAATGTCTAAAAGTTTAACCATCTTGTAGCTTAGAATTAAAAAATATTTTTTTTTAATTTTTTTTATTTATTTGTTTGTAATTATTTTGAAATTTTGATGGCTTTTTGGGGGGAGGGGGAGGGGGGTAGATGGGGACACCCTGTTGTTAATATTCTGAAGAGAATTGTATGCAAGTATGCTTTTTAAAGATTTTTGTCCCCAAACCTTAAAATGACGACATAACGATTTATGTCTTTTTTTTTTTTATTTCAAATATCTTATAAAAATATGATTAATAACTCTTTTATATCATTTTTTGGGCACTAAATCCCAATTCTAGTGAAATAACATAGGGTAACTCTAGGATAGATGGCCATAGAGGAGAGATGGCCAGTCTAAATATCTCCAAAACTTGATCATAGATTGCAATATAAACATTCTTGGTATGAAATAGTTCAACGAGTTTATTTATTGCGACGTGAAGTTGTGTTTTTCGATTACAAAAAGTAAATGTAATTTTAATGTAAATTAAATAGGTAGTTGATTTTTTTTTTTTTTTTTTTTTTTTTTTTTTTTTACCTAGGTATCTGAATATTTTGCAGTACGTACGTTATATGTATTTTTTACTATATGGAATTTTAAGGCACGTATATAATCTAATCTTTAGTTGTAAGACTAAAACAAAGACGTACAATGGCTATAGATGCTTTAAATTGGGTGACCATCAGTCCTTCAATTTCAGGAGAGATGGCCACCTTTAATCAATATTTCAAAATTATACTTAGTGATAATTTTAACTAAATATAATTAAATTCAAAATAAATATATAACGTTTACGTTTAAAAAATATTAATTGATATAATTATTTAAATTTTAACTAATATAAATATTTTATTAATAATATAATATAATAAGACCTAACGATTTATTTGTTTCAGAAAATACTGAAAAACGTCGGAAACTTTCATAACAGAAACTGATAAAGTTTTTAAATAAACTAAATTAACGTAATAAATCTACAATTAACGCGAGAAAAAAAAACACGACAATTCCAGTAGCGAAGAAAATGAAATACATTTAAATTATCAGATTCTATAGATTCCGAGGAAATAGAATTGGATTAGGATCACTGTGTTGGTTGTGCAAAACAATATAATATCACATCCAAAAAGAATGTCTGGATACAATGCATAAGGTACCTGAAGTGGTTTCATGAAACGTGTACAAATTATCAAGATCTTTGCCAATGTGGTAAGATTTTACGAAAAGTGAAGTATTGAAATTATACTTCAAATTTTGTTTATTCGAGTTTTCTTCACTCATTTTCCATCATATAACTGCATCTTTACAAATTGCTATATGTTTTTCATGATTAACTATATAAAATGTTTTTTTTTTTTTTTTTTTTTTGCTATTTAAATTAACTTTTTCTTTCTTGTATTGGATGGCCATCTGCTATCTAAATTTCAATTTTGTTTCAACACTTTTTGTTTTCAGTATTTAGTTTTGTTTTTTGTTTTTTTTTTTTTTTTTTTTTTTGCATGAAATATTATGAGTATATGTATAAGAATTTTAAATATGCATCAATATTTCTTGTTTCTAAGAATTTTTATTTCAATCTTTAAAAACTATGGTCATCTATCCTGAGTTACCCTAAATACAAAATGTTTTTCTTTCTTATAAAAAGTAACTGATAACTGACAAATGCAAAGATTTAAGAAATTTAAGAGCACAAGAGAGTTCTAAAAAATATCTAGCATTTGTTTACGATGCAATTTAAGGATTTATGAAAATTCTTCGATTTGTGACATTTACTTTTTTTAAATGATAAATTCAATTATTCATTCTCAGCATACCACTTAAATAAATTAAAATCTGATTGAAATCTGCCTGTATAGGAAGCCGTGGTTTGTTTGAACTTATTGATAAACAGAGCTGTAAATTTCGCAATTCGAATTAAAATAATACTCTCTCTTGCGAAGATATTGAAATCATAAAACGAATATCTCTTTCTCAGGAACGAATTTATCTGTTTCTAAAAGCTATATATTTCTACCATTTTGAAGTACAATACTACTATTTTTTTCCAATTCTATCTTCGAAAATCTGTGTTTATATTTATGCTTTACAGGAAACCATATATCAGTGCCACATTAAGAAGAGCCATCCGTTACAAACCTTTAAAAAATCTATTTTTTCTATTTTCTACAAGATGGGTGAATGGATGGATATCGCATAAACAACGCGAGTTAAAAATGCGTCCCTGCGGATGTGCAGGTAGAAACCAATGGAGAACGGCACGTATCAAGCAGCGCAAGAAACCAAGGCATAATATTCTGCTATGGCCAGTCGAACGGTGTATGTTTGAAAACTCGAGTCATATTAAAATGGAGCAATGAAAAAAGATCAAGTTTTGCTACAAATTGGGGGAAACCGCCACAGAAACGCATGCAATGTTGGTCCAGGTGTACGGAACAGACGCAGTGAGCAAAAAATTACTACTGGTTTAAATATTTTCGGGAGGGAAAGGAAACCGTGCAAGACGAATCACGTTCAGGTCGACCCTCAACAAGTGTGACGACAGACACCATCGAGCGGGTGAGACAGATGCTGTTCGACTGATCGCCGACTGTCTTTACGATGGATATTGGAGAAATTCGGACTTTAAAGACTTTTTATTCCTATCCTTGAAACATACCAAGACAGTGCACATCTGTGCTTCGGTCGATCCCAAAAGAGGCTTTCGCTGACTCATTCCAACAGCTTTATCAACGATGCCATGAGTGTATTGTGGCCAACGGATATTACTTTGAGTGTGATTAAAAGTTTTTTTTTTGTTTTGTTTTATGCTTCCATTCACCGAACTTTTTAGATGCACCTTGTATTTGTTTTATACAATTCTGAATCAAACAAAACAAACAGTAAGAAAATATTCGCATTTGAACCTGCTCAATTTGAAATTGAAAATGTGTACTTATAAAAATATGATTAAATTCCCAATTAAATTCTCCAATGACTCCAATTAATTTTTAACTTTGCATGGACATTTCTTAAAACTACTTTTTGCTAATTGCACGCGCTGTTAAAATAAGAAAAACTCATTTGAAGATAGATTATTTCTTTTGCATAGATAAGTACGATATGTACAAAATGATCATACGTACAATCTCCATCTACTTTTTTATCAATTAAACGACGCAAATTGTATTTGTTACGATCAGAATATGTTTTTTTAACGTGAAAACTTTAAAAAGTACATTTTAATCGCAAAAAAAAATGAGTGTTTAATTGACAAAAAAGTTGATGAAGATTTAGGCATGATCATTTTATGCATAGTTCTATAAAAGAAATTATCTGTCTCTAATCTTTTTTTTTCTTTTCTAGAGTGCCCGCAAGTAGCAAAAACGCAGTTTTCAGAAGAGAGTAATCAAAGCTAAAATTCAATTGGAGTCTGCGTTAAAGAACACATTTTTTTCAATTTCAGATTGACCCGGTTCTAATTTGAATTCATGTGGTTTGTTTTGGTCGATTCAGAAATGTATATATATTTTTTAAAAAAATTGATTAAAAAAATCCATTTTTTTGAAGGTTTAAAACTGATCACCCTTCAGCCTCCCCTTAAAACACAACACAATATTTTGAAGTACAATTAGGAAATAATCTTTATTCGGCTGCATTTAAAAGTTTCGTATGCTGTAATTTATGCTATAAATTTCTTATCCGATTACTGACAAGGGAGGTTCGGGGTTCGAGAACACAGAATGCGGTGAAAGTTTGTATATCGATAGTGTATAGTTAGTATATAAATATGTGAAAGTCATAAATTGCAATACTCAGCAGGGTTTTGAGAAAATAAGGCTAAAAGTTTACGTAACAGTTTATAATCGGATAAATTACTTCCTTTGCCAAGCGGTTCAACAGGATTTCTGATTTTTTTTTTCTTCTTTGAGTTCAAATCCCAATCAGACTGTTAATTTTCTCAGCGAAAATATTTATCAATTATTCTCAAACCCAATTATTTTTGAACTACAATTGAAACTAGTCGGATGTGCCAATCCCAAAACCTTCTATCTTATACATGTTAATACTTCAAAATTCGCTAGCACAGTGCCAGAATTAAATGGCAATCTATGCCATTCATTAGTTCTTGATATATGGCTATCGCTAAAATCGTGTAAAATGCAGCATAGCAGCACCACCTGTTGGTGGTTTACACCAAAACCTAATCAGCTACAACTTATGTCAACGTCTAACTAAATCTGAAGTTTGATAAAAATCCGTGCATTAGTTTTTGAGATAGCGCGATTTCAAAAATTGTGAAAAATCCAGCATAGCAGTGCCAGCTATTGGGTGACTAACACGAAAATCCAATCAGCAACAACTTGCGTCAACGTCTAAAATCTGAAATTAGATGAAAATTTGTGCATTAGTTCTTGAGATTGAGCTATTGCGGAAATCGTGAAAAGTGCAGAATAGTAGCGCCACCTGTTGAGCGATTGGCATCAAAACGTAATCAGAATCAATTCATATCAAGGACTAACTGAATCTTAAGTTTTGTGAAATTCCGTGCATTAGTTCTTGAGATAGAACGCCCATAAAATTTTTGTCACATACTCACAGAGTGACAGACAGACATTTTCCAAATTTTTCACGATTCAAATACTTTCTTCTTATAAAAATAGAAGAAAGTAAAAATATGTATAATTATTGAAAGTTGCGAAAAATATAAATTAAACATACGTTTTGTCGTATATATGTGCAGTTTTAACTATGAAATTTTTCGTATTTAAATATTTAATGAAAAGTTTTTTTAAAAAAAAAGAATAGGCAATTTGTATTTCTATAGATCAGAAATTTTTGTTGCTATTTAAAATTATATAAATGAATAATTTCCTATTTTTCACAGAGATATAAAATAAAATAAGTGATAAAAATCTATAATATATTATTTTAATATAGTATCATTATCCAGATATTTTTAAAAATTCATGTTTTTTTTTTTTAATATTCTTTTGAATATTTATATTCAAAAGAAAGATACTGTATATAATTTTTTTTTTTAATCTCGGATTCTTGGTTTTGTAGTAATAACTAATTTTAACAATTCAATATCTTTCAGAACATATTTTTAAGTACATAGACAGTTATTCTAATTAGAAATCCAATAATCCGAGATTTAAAACTTTAAAATTTTAAAGTTAGTTGTTAAAAAACATATACTTTGAATTATTATGGTAATAGAAAAATGACAATTAAATAAATAATTAAAACAGTGTATTTTAATGTTATGTAACGTATTTTAATTTATTCACTTTGGAAAATAGTAGTTTATTTTTGCAAATGATAATAAATTAATTTTAAAAACAGCAAATTTCTGTGCTCTGTAGAAGTTATCAATTGCACTTTTTTTTTTCTAACTTTTCATTAAATACATAAAAATGCGAAATTTCATACTTTAAATTGTATTTTTATGTGAAAAACATATTAAACAAAAAAGAATTTGAATTGCTAAAAATAATTAATACGTAGACAGACGTTCTAAATGCAAAATCAATATTCTGAGATTTTTAAAAAGCATATTAAAAATTTAAAAGCATATTTTTTAAAAAATCGTGAAAATTTTGAATTGTTTGGATAATGAAAAAAAAAATTAAAATAATATATTATGAACTTGTATCACGTATTTGTTTTATATCTCGGTGAAACATATGAAATTATTCGTTTAAATAATTTTAAATAGCATCAAAATTTCTAGTCTATAGAAATACAGATTGCCTTTACAGGTAGATTTCGTAAGAACACTACCCTTCCTATTGACATTCTCCCCTATGTTGGAATTTCAGAAAATTTTTTGCAGATTACGCCGATCATTATTAATCCTAGAACCCGAAACCACACCCAGTTCAAAACATTATCTATCTATCTATCTCTCTCTCTCTATATATTTATATGTCACTTTTTTATGGACACGATAACTTCCATAATTTTACACAAATCTCTTCCAAACTGATACATAAAATCGAGAGGCTGAAAATCTCGTTCAGGTTCGTTAATGGGCAAAAAACGACGAAAAGGGTGGAAATGAGGAGGGGTTTTGTGAAAACAAAAAAAACCCCATAAATTCTTAGTTATGATACATATCGAATCAGGTTAAAGTTATTATCACTTCTAGGAAAAGGTCCAAAAAAAATATGTGTGGCAGATTTTTTATATCATTAAAATTGGCCTCAAGGGGAGAAAAAAAATAGGTTTTTACGAAGAAAAAAATTCATATTTTCGGCAATTCACAAGATATCAAATCCTCTTAAATTTATTATAAATCTTCTTAATATTATCTACAACTTTTATAATGACATGTTTTTGATAGGACCGAAAGCTTACAGCATAAAAATTTTGGAAAAATGGAGGGCTGTTGAAGAAGAAAAATTCATAACTTCGTCAATTCATAAAATATCAAATCCGCTTCAATTTATTATAAATCTTCTTAATATTAGCTACAACTTTTTATCGACAAGTTCTTGATAGGACCAACTCTTACAGCAAAAACAAAAAATAAAGAAAGGGGGGAGGTTGCAGGAAAAAATCACATCTTCATTAATCCGCCACTAAGGTGATAAAAAAGTATCATTGGCATTGATGAAAATTTTTGACAACCCTCAAAGATGCTATATAAAGGGTTGCAATACCAAACGCGCGCGTGTCTCAAAAAAAAGAACGTCACAATTTAAAATATAGTGTGTGGTTCATTTAATGAAACAATCCCCACACGGTTTAAATTTATGTGGTGATTGAGCAAGGAGGCAAAGTCAAAATAAACAGTTCGTGTAACTTTCAAATATTTAATAAAATCTTCTTGATTAATCATGGGATTATGGAGGTATATACAATGACAATATTTTAAAAAAGGTAAAGAATTCCAATATTGATTCCTGTGAATACTATTAAAATAGTTAAAAGGACAAAGCCCCAATCATAGAAATAAAATCAGTGGTTCACAGAGACGCTCTTTCTATGATCAACGCTTAAAGATGTCTCGTGTGCTCAGCGATCTGGGTGCAGCATCTTCCAAAATTTAGCACTTAGCTTGCACTATTTGGCCGGGACTTTGATCTCCCAATGCGGTTTCTTTTCGCATCTGGCTTTGCGTGATAATTCCGGCACCACATTCGGCTGTTCGGATCCTTCTGTGCCCTCACAGATACCTACTCTGTATAAGGAAAGGGCAACTGACGTCACTGTTGGTCGAAGTACTCTTGGTCAGCAAGAAAAACCTGTTCATTCATCATGACTCCTACTGCACACATGAATTCCGGGAATTTGATTGGTCTTTAACTTATTGATTTAACAGATATATTATATGATTGGCCTACGTCGCCAAGTTGATTTCCTGCAATGATCACTATGATAAAAATGTAGTGGTGTATTGGTTGACGAAAGTGTTTGTTGAAAAAAAATGTACTTGCAGCAGTAGTTGTACAACTAAACTTTTAGTTCGGATGTTTCTTTACTTTTGACGCGGTGTGCTTTGCACAAGTGCTGTATTAGTTTTTGTCATGATAGATTAATCCAGTGTTTATTATAATTATATTTAATCAAGTTTTATTTAGTGCCTATCATTTAACCTAGTTACAATAGGTTATGGGCTCTCACGCTGTCAACTGCGATATTAAATCTGCATCTTGCTAGGACTGATCGCGGCTGCTAGGCCTAAGTACAACGTGACAAATTGTTCACGCGATTGAATATTTTTTTATAAGGACTCATTTTGCGAACGCTTTTGATACGTACTGCCTTTGCAATGGATTTCAAAGCGCAAATTGAGAAGCTGGAAGGTACAAAAAATTGGACAAAATGGAAGCGTCAAATCGAACTGTTGTTGCGCCATCACGATGTTTTAGATATTGTGACTGCAGGTCGTGAAGTGCCGGCTGATCCCGGAGATTCCGCTGCTGAGGATGCAAAAAAATCCTATGAAACAGAACGTAAGGCTTTTCTTAGGAGCGATGCATTGGCTCAGTTAATTCTTGTTAATAGCATGGACGATGCAAATATTGAATTAACGGCAACTTGCGATACAGCAAAATGCGTTTGGGAAAAGTTGCTTTCTGTGTACGAGCAAAGTTCGGGTCAGCGGGTGGATCGCTTAATGGAGCAGTTTTTTAGCTCAGAAAAAGATGTTGCAGAAGATGTCGTAACACACATAGCACGTTTGCAACGGAACTTCCGTGAGCTGAATGATGAACTCAAAAGGCTGGTGAAAACAGAGTTACCTGATTTACTGCTTATGAGTCGAATTATGTCAACACTACCTGCAGAATATTTTGAATTTAAAAGTGTGTAGGAATTTGTTCCAGTGCAGGAAAGGACAATTAACAAATTAACGGAGCGCCTTCGACTTATTGAAATGAGACTGCCATCGAAGCAGAGTGAGAGTGCAGCCCTTCTTGCTAAATCTTCAATAAAGAAAAAAGGAAAATTCAAAACTGAGAAGAAGTGTTTTTCTTGTCACAAGACTGGTCATGTTGCGAAACATTGTTACAAGAATAATAGTGGAAAAAAGCAACCGGATGGTGATGCCTTTGTATGTAGTGCTGGTGTTCCAGAAACAGACCTATGGCTAGCTGACTCGGGTGCTTCAGCACACATGACAAGCAATGAAAAATACTTCTTATCATACAAGCCTTTTTCACACCCCAAAGAAGTAAGAATAGGGAATAATGAAGTTATTTTAGCATATGGTGAAGGTGTAATCAACGTAGAAATGCTGGTCAACAAAAAGTGGGAAAGAAATCACCTGAAGGATGTGTGGTATGTCCCAGAAGTAAGCAGAAATTTATTTTTTATTAGTAAAACTGTTGACAAGGGTTTCAAATTTAAAGTTGATACAAATGGTTGTGCTTTTTTGAAAAATGGTGATGTACGAATGACAGGCAAGAGAACATCTCGAGGGCTGTATGCACTCAAAATGAGAGTGAGAATGCCTGATAAATCTGCTGATGTTTACATTGCCTCACAAGAAGATACATTACAGCTGTGGCATGAAAGATTATGTCACCAAAATAAGCGCCATGTGAAAAATATTTTAGAGAGAAAAGGTATCCGTGTTGAAGGTAGTGAAGAGTTTTGTGAAGGTTGTGTGCTTGGCAAACAACAACGAAAAAGTTTTGGCACAAGAAAGAATAGGCCAATGTGTGCTGGCGAGACAATTCATGCAGATGTTTGTGGTCCCGTGCAACAGAGATCAATTGGAGGGTCGAGATATTTTGTTTCCTTTAAAGATGACTTTTCAAGATATCGCAGAGTTTTCTTTATTGAACATAAATCTGAAGTTGCAAACTGTTTAAAAACCTTCATAAATGAAGCAGAAACTACTGATAATAGGATCAAGGCGTTCAGGTGTGATGGTGGTAAGGAATTTGATAATTCTGAAGTTCACGCAATCCTTGCATCGAAGGGAATAACCCCAAACATCGCCATGCCATATACTCCAGAACAGAATGGTTCTGCAGAAAGAGAAAATCGCATACTGGTTGAAAGTGCAAGATCCTTGATACCTGCGAAGAATCTCCCTGTCAGACTGTGGGCTGAAGCAGTCAACACTGTTTTCTATACATTAAATAGAACTGGACCCACAACATTAGAAGGAAAAACACCGTATGAAATATGGTTCAAGAAAGAAGCTCCTAAGATAGATCATTTCCATGTTTTTGGCACAGAATGTTTCGCGCATATACCTAAACAAAAAAGAAAAAAGTGGGACAAGAAGAGTGAGAAGGGCAACTTTGTAGGATACTGTGGTGATAAAGATGGTTACCGAATTTGGCTTCCAGCTGAGGGTAAAGTTATTCTGAGCCGTGATGTCATATTCAAAGAAGAGAAAGTCTTCATTTCTAAGAATACACCTGAAATTCCATCAGATCTGAGTACCAATGATCAAAACAAAACTTTGGACTGTACACTCAGTCCAAATGAAATTGTTGACCCTGAAAATGAAGAAAATTTAATTGATCCTGCTGAAAGTTTGGAATCTGTTACAGAAGACTCTGTAAATAACATAGCAGTGCAAAGTCGCCGTGGAAGAATCATCAAAACACCTTCCCATTTACATGACTATGTTTTACTGGCAAAGCATGATGTTCCTAACTCCTATGCCTCAGCAATGCAATCCAGCGATGCCGAAAGATGGAAGCAAGCTACGGATGAAGAAATGGCTTCTTTAGCAGAGAATAAAGTTTGGAGACTTGTCGACTTACCCTCTGGAGAAAAACTGATATCAAATCGCTGGGTGCTAAGAGTAAAGACTAAAGCTGACGGCAGCATTGACAGATATAAAGCAAGGTTGGTGGCAAAAGGTTATAGTCAGAAACATGGTATAGACTATGATGAAACTTTCAGTCCTGTGGCTAGGTTTGATACCGTTAGAACAGTACTAAGTGTCGCAACATCAGAAAATCTTCATCTTTTGCAATTTGATGTAAAAACAGCTTTTTTGTATGGAGCGCTTCATGAGAAAATTTTTATGAAACAGCCAGAAGGCTATAATGATGGATCAGGTCGTGTATGCAAACTTGATAGAAGCTTATATGGTTTGAAACAAGCTCCTAGGTGCTGGAACAAACGCTTTGTAAACTTTATTCAAAAACAAGGATTAAATTGTAGTCAAGCTGATCCATGCTTATTCTTCTATAAAAATAAAGAAAAGAAGCTCATTGTAGCCATTTACGTAGATGATGGCTTGATAGCGTGTTCTGACAAAAGTAAAATTTTCAAATTTGTGGAAAAGTTGAAAGCTGAATTTAAAATTACAGTTGGCTCCTTAGATTGTTTTCTGGGAATGCAAATTACCAAGCTGAATGATGGCTCAGTCTTTATAAGTCAAGGTAATTATATCAAGAAAATTCTTGAAAAATTTGGAATGAGTGATGCTAATGCTGTTGCAACTCCATCTGAAAAGTATGAAGCAAGTGATCTAACTCTTGATGCGAAAGCTCCTTATCGGGAAGCTGTGGGAAGTTTGATGTATCTGTGTATAGCCACGCGTCCTGATATTGCCTATGCAGTTTCTGTTGTGTCTGAAAATTTGGACTCACCTTTGTTGTGTCATTGGCAAGCAGTCAAAAGAATTTTTAAATATTTAAAAGGAACTTCTGAGCATGGATTGCTTTATAAAGCAAATTATCTAGTTGGTGATCTTAAAATTTTCAGTGACGCTGATTTTGCTGGTGATGAAATTACTAGAAAGTCAAGAACTGGGATCTTGTGTTTATATTCTGGTGGTGCTATTACATGGACTAGCCAAAAACAAAAAAGCATAGTGCTTTCGACAACTGAAGCTGAATATGTGGCAGCCAGTGAAGCCACGAAAGAAATTATTTGGTTGGCACGTCTGTTTTGTGAAATTTCAGTGCTTAAAGATATTCCAACCCTGTTTGTGGATAATGCTAGTGCTATCAAACTAGTAAAGAATCCTGAATTTCATAAGCGTTCAAAGCATATAGAAGTGAGACATCATTTCGTTCGTGAAAAATTTCATGAAAAGATAATGAACATTGAACATATTGACAGCCAAAATCAGGCTGCTGACATTATGACAAAACCTCTTGCTAGAGTTCCTTTTGAAAAGCTTAGACTTTATTTAGGACTGAAGACTGTTGATTGAAATTATTTTTCAGTTTTTTTTCTGTGTTTAATGTCAATGTATGCATAATGTGTTCATTTAAACAAGTATATTTTTAGAGGAAGTGTTGAAAAAAATGTACTTGCATCAGTAGTTGCACAACTAAACTTTTACTTCGGATGTTTCTTTACTTTTGACGCAGTGTGCTTTGCACAAGTGCTGTATTAGTTTTTGTCATGATAGATTAATCCAGTGTTTATTATAATTATATTTAATCAAGTTTTATTTAGTGCCTATCATTTAACCTAGTTAAAATAGTAAACATGCCCTTTCCTTATACCAGATCATATACTGGACTACTTTCATAGACCTTATAAGATACTAAAACAACACTCAAACAAACAAACAACAGAAAACAAAATAATAGCAAAATTAAATCACTAAATATTTATAAATGTAATATCTCAATATAATATGTAAATGTTGTTAGAGTCTTTGAGTAATAGCTATTACTACATGCATTACCAAGAACTAGTTCTTGGCTTTGTAATATAGTTTTAAAAAAAATTATTGATATGCATGTGAAAGTTTTGCCTGCCACTTGGCGCAGTTCTTTATTCACAGTTTATACAAAATGTTCGAAAATAGAAGTTCACAAGAAAAAAATCTCAATAAAACACAGTAAAATAAAATAAAGAAAAAAACACAAAATCACGAAAACCACACTTGCTTCACTTTAGATTGTAGAAGCTCATGGCTTCATATTATCGGCTGCACTGGAGGTTATTCTTAAACCTTCTTGGAAACCTACCTTTTTGACATCATACCGATCATTATTCTTCACTTTAATCACTCTGTAATGAACAAGGAACGTTGGTCGCAATTTTGTGCCCACCCAAAATTGAGTGTTTTGAATCGCGACTAAATCACTGATTTGATAACACTTTGCTTTTTTATGTTAGCTATTGAATTTTTTACGACTTTCCTCTTGAATGCTCAGTATGTTTTGTTTTGCGATATCCCTGTTGCTTTGTCTTTTCTCGACAAGTACGTGCTCATATTCCTCATCAAGAATTTGTTTAATTCTTAAATCTTCCTGATCTCTAATTTTTACGCCGATTAATAACTCAAAGGGTGTGTAATTAGTACTTCGAGAACACGTACTATTTATTATTTGTTGGGCACTTGGTACATATTTATAGCACTTCATGTGATCAATGATAGATAACTTACTGAGAATTGATATGAGAGTCTCTTCTACTCGCCCGACTTGCCCGTTACCTCTCGGTATTCCTGTTGTAATTAAGACGTGTTCAATATTTTCGTCCTTGAGATATTTTGTAAAGTCATTAGAAGTAAAAGCGGCTCTACGATCGCTAATTATTTGCTCTGGATTTTCGAATGTAGCTTCTTGAATTTTTAATTTAGAAATTGCCTCTTTAGCGGATGTTTTCTTAACAGGATCGAACCATACAAATTTCGTAAAGGCATCCACCACCGAGAAGATAAATTTGTAAATTTTGATGATTGAAGGTATTGGACCTAAATGATCAATATGATAAGTTTGGAAGAGAAAATTCTGTTTCGGAATGGGATTTAGCAATCATTCATCTTTCTCACGCTTTCTATTGCACAGGATGATTTCTCTCTTTGTGCTGTAAATACTTTATTCTAAAAGAATATTTTTTTGTCGAAGACACTCGCGAAAAAAGAGCTCATACAAAAAAACACTATGAGCATTCTTTCATAAAAAAGAGCACAGAACACACGATAAAATAACTCGTAAAAATAAAATCACTAAGAGCTTCACCCAGGAGATGCAAAGCGGGCTAGCTTCCTCCCTATTTTTCTTTCATTTTTAGGTAAAGACTTTCGCTAACTGGCACGTTTCTCACCACACTTCGATGGCAAAATTCTAGTCGAATATTTCGTAAATCACAGCTACAACGTTCAGTCGTAAAAATTCATTTCATCCAGTCAAGTCAAGGAAGTTCATTAATCCCTGCTACAGCCCCCAAAAATTGTGGCGATTGAGCAAGGAAGCAAAATCAAAATAAACAGTTTGTTTAATTTTCAAATATTTAATAAAATTTTCTTGATTAAACATGGGATTATGAAGATATATACAATGACAATATTTCAAAAAAGGTAATACTAAACTCCATCCAATACAGAGCGTCAAAAATCATAATTGGCGCAGCTTCTTTAACTAATAAGGAAAGGGCAGCTGACGTCACTGTTGGTTGAATTACTGTTGGTCAGCAAGAAAAACCTGTTCATTCATTATGACTCCTTCCTGTACACAAGAGCTAGGGAAATTTGATTGGTCTACGTTTAACAGGTCTCTGATATGATTGGTTTACATCGCCAAGACTATTCCTGCAATGATCGTTATGACAAAAATGTAGTTGGTAGATTGGTTGACGGAAGTGTTTGTTTGTAAACATGCCCTTTTCTTATAACGAAAAATCTGAACAGGAATGCGTCTAACCTTTATTAGTCCAGGCAATAGGGGGTTTTACCTGGCTAAAATAATGGTAGTTCTGGAAATTGACTTATTTTATGTTTTTTGGGTCGCTGAATCCGAATTTGTAACTTCCCACCAAAATTTCCCCCGCCAACCCCCAAAATTTTGGTAAAATGCCCCCAAAAAAGGTTTTTATTACAAAAATCAATTTTGTTATTGTTTTAGGGAAAACGTATCTAGAAATTTAGAAAGTAAACAAAATTTGCAACAAATTAGATATATGACATTATAACGTAGGATGAAGGGGGAGGGGGATCTGCCTCGGTACATGCGCCGTGGTGCTGCGTGGACTAAGTTGCGCAATTCCACTTAACCACTCACATCGTTTACATTCGCCCTCCCATCTCCCCTCCGAACTTTCCCTATAAGGTTTACTTTAAGTTTTTTGGGTCGCTGAATCCGAATTTTTAACTTCCCCCCAAAATTTCGCCTCCCGCAACACCCCCAAAATAGTTGTTTTTAAATTAATTTTTTTATTGTTTTAGAGGAAAAGTATGTAGAAATTCAGAAAGTAGACAAAATTTGCAACAAATAGGATAGATGACATTACGACGTAGGATGAACGGGGAGGGAGAGGGCTGCCTCAGAACAAACACTGCAGCGCTATGTGCATTAAGTTATGCAAGTCCAGGCAATAGGAGATTTTACCTGGCAAAATTAATGCTATTTCTGGATTTCGACTCACTTTATGTTTTTTGGGTCGCTGAATCCGAATTTGTAACTTCCCACCAAAATTTCCCCCGGCAAACCTCCAAACAATTGATTTTTTTCAAAAAATTTGGTTTTTGAGAACAGCGAGCGGGGAATGTTACGATGCAGCTCTTTCCCTCCCCGTTCATCCTATGTCGTAATGTCATATATCGTATTTGTTGCAAATTTTGTCTACTTTCTGAATTTCTACATACTTTTCCCCTAAAACAATAAAAAATTTAATTTAAAAACAGCTATTTTGGTGGGGGGGGGGGGCGTTGCGAGGGGCGAAATTTTGGGGGGGAGTTAAAAATTCGGATTCAGCGACCCAAAAAACTTAAAGTAAACCTTATAGGGAAGTTCGGAGGGGAGTTGGGAGGGCGAATGTAAACGATGTGAGTGGTTAAGTGGAATTGCGCAACTTAGTCCACGCAGCACCGCGGTGCATGTTCCGAGGCAGATTCCCCCCCCCTCCCCATTCATCCTACGTCATAATGTCATACATCTAATATTTTGCAAATTTTGTCTAATTTCTGAATTTCTAGATAATTTTTCCCTAAAACAATAAAAAAAATTATTTTTTTAATAAAAACCTTTTTGGGGGCATTTTACCAAAATTTGGGGGGTTATCGGGGGAAGTTTTGATGGGAAGTTAAAAATTCGGATTCAGCGACCTAAAAAAACATATATTAAGTCTTTTTCCAGAACTACCATGAATTTTGCTAGGTAGAGCCCCTATACGGTCTCTATTGCCTGGACTATATGGAAAGCAATGGCAAATCAGCCACTGTCAAGTTTACGAACAAGTTTGGAAGCTATAAATATAAGACCATATATCCAACCGAGTCTTCAGAGCTTGAAAAGATACATCAAGTCTCCGCTGTTCTTCAACTCTGATTTTTTCTAAAGATATCAAGAAGCTGATCCTCTTATAATACTCTTTCTTTGATATTCTTCAAGAATCTTTCTTTGGAAAAACCACCTCCTGCAACTAAAATTGGTCGTAAACTTACTGCAACGTCCCTTAAAAAAGGATTACTCACAAATCCGAAAACAGGAGGGCCTGGAAGCGAACTTGAAACTCCTTCAAAGAAACTCAACAGTTGCCTAGACTAGACAGATACGTCCTCTGATAATTGTCTTAACAATGTAGGCTCTAGTATTCTCTTTGTTTACCGAGGTGACATCACAACAACGCACAAAGTTAAACTGTTTTAATAGCATCTAACTTCGCCAGTCAATTAGTAGTAATTCAGGAAACTCCTTAATTCTTATCTATTCAAATGAAGAGCTTTTTACCATCTCTGACTCAAAATTAGCCTTAAAAGCAATGCAAAATGAGGCAACCGACATCATTCAGTCCATAAATAATTTACTTCATCAACACCAAAGCAAAAGCACATTCTTTGTTTTTCAGTGGATACCTGCATATGTAAATATTGAGGATAATGAATGTGCTGACTAACTAGCATCAAATTCACGCCATTGTTCTATTAACACTACAAATTCCAGTTATTGTTCTACTACCACTACACTAGCAGGTGCAGATGCAGTGGCCAAGTGCAGACTTTTCACATCCTGGAAAGAAACCTTTAATTACAGATTCCAAATTTTCCAGAAAAATAAAATGCACAGTATCAAGGCTCAGTATAAATCACTTTAAGGACATTAAAATCCATTCAGAGAGCACAAAGTACTACATTAACTGCAAAAATTGTCCTGACACCCGCTAACTCCATTACATATTTTGAATATCCAGTCATCGCCGCATACCTCTTTCAACTTCGTTTACTTCCATATCCTACTCTTGCGGCTGCTATCGTCCAGATTTTTGAAGGCATTTTTTTTCAATTTTTCTTCTGCATTATGCATGGACATGACAACAAAAACAACGAAAGTTCTATAGGGGAGATCGGGGCACATTTTCCATAGGGGAAAAGTTTTCCAACTCGCTTTAGTTTTTAAACGAGCCGCTAGGTGACGCTAGTGAGTGAACTAGCTGAAGCAGCAACATCTTACACACCATCTATAAAAGTTATAGCTCAATAGCTACTGTCACTTCGTCTGGAGAGCTGTATTTTTTCATTTTTTCAACGGTGAGTAAAATTTTAGGTCTTTATTAAAACGTAAAAAAAACGTACTAGCGTTAAACTTACTGTTTTGACATTGCATGCACAAAAAAAGGGTTTCTTTCTTCAGGTAACTATGCGTTTGTTTCGCAAATAACTTACACCACTATTCGTCCAGGTAGTGTAAAAGTTCAAATATGGCGACGGGGCAGGTTTTCCAACATGTTTCTCGTATGAAAATGTCCCCCCTCCTAAATCAGCTAATCTTATTGTATCAAAAATGTATTTATTGTGTAGTAAAATCGGCCAAACAGCCATATATACTAAGAACCCGTTTGATCATTTAGTCATGTCAGTAAAACTTTCAATATAAAAAACAAGGTAAATTAAAAAATATAATAAAATGTCAATTTTTTCTAAAATGGGTTCATTTAATGAATCCATTTTATGTTAATTATACCTTTTTAGTCAAAACTACAACACTGAGATCGCAGTGTGTATGGACCTTCAAAAAGCAAATTAACCGTGCTTAGAACTGCTCCACTGGCGTTAATCCACAGTGAATATTATGGCGGTTTTTACACGTTAGAGAATTTTCCCACTGAATCCTGAAATATTTACAGACTCTTATTATGTCATCCTACTTTTCTGACAGGCCAACTCCTGCCGCACCAAATCTTGAAAGCACCAACAATCCTGAAAAGATTTCAAACTTTCCTCAATAATTCATTGTCCCCCCCCCCAAAAAAAAAGAAAAAGAAAGCATCTAATCTTTCTACACCAACGCAGGCTAGCGCTTCCAAAGAAGCTGTTCCTTAAGTTCTACTCAAAATTTCCCTATTGCTTATGAAAAAGACGTTCCTTCTACATCCAAACAAACTTTGCCTACACCAGAAGAAGTTAGAACTTTTGGGATGGCTGAACTAAGGAGGCAAACACGGCGTGGAAAGAAAAATAGGAAGTATTGCACTGACTGATTCGCCTATTAAAAATCAACTGAAAATGGAAAAAAAGATTCATCTAAAAAAAGGGAAACTGCAAAAGGAATCTCATAAAAGGGGCGAGAAAAAACAAAATCCAATCTTGGCCATGGAGCAGTTTGGACTTTCGTCTTGAAATGTAAAATTGATTAAAACTGTTTTTCATGTTACTGTGCATTTAGTTCACAATAGAAAATACTTAGTAATGAACAAGAAAGATTTATTACCTGTGTTTTAACATTAAAAGTAAAGTTGGAAAACTTGCCCCGCATACGGGGCGCATTTTCCAACGTAACATGATTAGAATTGACATTTTTTGTGAAAAAGTATATTTAGTTTTTTGAAAAATAATTGTGCCAGTTTGTACAGAACGGTCTGGGAAATACAACAATATCCTGTAGATATCAAAATAATTAAAAATAAAAAATACAAAAATAAAATTATAAAAAGTTGGAAAACTTTCTCCGGTCTCCCCTATCCTTTCTCGGGGCATTAAACACCCAAAAAGATAAAAATCAATTAACAATAATCAATAAATCAATTAAATTTAAAAAATTAAAAAACCCGACTGCGTAAAAAGCGAATTAATTAATTATTTCTCATCAATGTGAAACTATTTTTTATATTTACTTGTATTGGTGACTTTTAAATTGTGATTAATTGTTAGTTCCTATCTATAAACACTGTTTTGATGAGGCCTGTTTATGTAAGTATCGTCTGCTGCATATTCCGTGGTTTCGTGTGCTCCGAATCCATGTAAGTTTCTTGTTCTTTTTTTCCGCATGTGGCAACACTCTGTGTTTTATTCTGTTTTGATTCGCGTGGTTGTAGAATGTGAAAAATGATGGAATGTAGTAAGCCGCTGTTGGCTCGCAAATATTTAGTGTTATAATAAATTCGTGTTAACAGTCCGCTTTGGTGTTTATGTGAACGAACCAGTAGTGTATGTGATTGTAGTTAAAAACGCAATATCATTTGTTGGTACAAGTCTAGCCGGAGCGCTAGTGAAAAATAAAAGAGTAAAATCGAACAATTTATGAACGGCCGTATGATATCGTCTGTCGATGGAAATCGTGTGATATCGAAGAAAAAATTACCTCAGGTTGTGAGGTAAGTTAACTTTGAACATTCTATTTCATGTCTAAAAATAATTTGTATTTAAAAGTGTAGAATTATTTTGAAAGTATACAGTTTAGATATTTTAGAACTAGTTTTGTGCTTGATTTAAGATAAAAATGAGTGAACTGGTATCTTTAAAAACAAAAAGAACTGCTCTACGGAGAAGTGTAACGAATTACATTAAGAAAATCGAAAGCATAATCGCAAGTGATGACATTAATGTAATAGAATTAGAAGAAAATATTGAATTATTAAAACAGAAGGAAACGGATCTAAAAAAACTGGATAGGGAAATTGAAGTTTTAATTACAGAACCTAAACAATTAGAAAGTGAGATAGATAGCGCACAGGAAATTTCAGATAAAATTGATTTGTGGAAATTTAAGGGTGAAAAAATGTTGAAAATACAAAATGCTGAGTTAAATAAGAGTGAAATTAAATCTGATAGTGTAATTTCAGAAAACGTGTTTGAGAATATTAAATTACCTAGGTTATCATTACCTACTTTTGGAGGTAATATAACAGAATGGATAGCGTTTAGGGATCTTTTCAATGCATGCGTAAACAGCAATACAAGTATATCTAATGCTCAAAAATTACAGTATTTGAAGGCTTCGTTGAAAGGTGAAGCGTATCGCGTCAATCAGTCTATTCAAATTTCGAATTCTAATTTTGAGATTGCATGGAATCTATTAGACGAAAGATATTCAAATAAGCGAGAACAAATATTTGCATATATTAAACGATTTTTAAGTTTACCAACTATTCAAACAGAATCAGCTATTGCTATTTTAAATCTAGTTGACAACATTAATGAAGTCATTTGCTCATTAGAAGTATTGAACCAAACCATTGACAAATTTGGTGATACATTAATGACTTATTTAATTTTGCAAAAATTGGATCCTTCTACAAAATTGTGGTGGGAACGTCAGCTTAAAAGAGGGGAAATTCCGAAACTTAAAAACTTAATCGAATTTCTTAAGAATTACGCAAGAACTCTTCAAAATAGCAAGCTAGTGGTAAATAAGGTACCTAAATCTGTAGTTCCAAATAAGAGTAATGCTTTTGTGGCTACGTTAGGTTGTGGTTATTGTAAGGAAGACCATAGTTTAGCTAAGTGCTCGAAGTTTCTTAATTTACCTGTTCAACAACGAATAGATTTCGTAAAACATAATCATTATTGTTTCAATTGCTTATCTAATATGCATTTCCTCAATAAATGTAAGAGCCTAAATATGTGCCATCATTGCTTTGAGAAACATCATAGTGTTTTGCACATGGTAAATTATTCAAGGAATAAGAATCAGTCAAATAGTATGTCTCCACACGCACAAGAATTTATCACTAAAAAAGTTGAGTCTGCAAATGAAAATGTTTCGTCTACAGTCTGTGCCTCTCATTGTGAGTCAAACGAAAATTGTAATCAAAAGAGCCATATTTTGTTGTGTACCGCATTAGTAAAAGTTCAAAATTCTAAACAAGAGTTTATAAAATGCAGATGTTTATGTGATACTGGCTCTCAGAGGTCATTTATTTCACAAGAATGTGTAAATAAATAAGGATTAAAGGTCAAAGATAGTTCTATCTCTGTGTCATGTTTGGGAACATTTAATACTGTGAGTAATGGGGAAGTTGATTTATTATTCACTTCTCACTTCAAAAGTGATCTTAGAGTATCAACATCAGCATTCGTGATGGATAAGGTGACAGATAATATTCCCTATGTGTCTTTGCTTTCAATCATTTGCAATAAGTTCAATGATTTAATGTTAGCTGATCCATTATTTTTCAAATCACAAAAAATTGACATTCTATTTGGTGTAAATGTATTTATGCATTTAATGACTGGAGAAATTGTCAAACGTGAACCTCACCTTCCATTTGCATTAAATTCGAGACTTGGATAATTTCGTGTACTACAAATTTTGAAACTCTGGCAAATGATCCAGTATGTGTAAATCATTTAAGTACAAAAACTGACGAGTTACTAAATTCATTCTGGGAATTAGAAAAAATTCCAAATGTGCAACCTTTAACAATTGAAGAAAAACTTTGTGAAAGGCATTTTGAGAGTTCTCATTTCAGGGAAAAAACAGGCCGCTACTCAGTCGCATTACCGTTTAAACAGGATCAAGATAATTCAGGTAATTCTCGCCAAATGGCACACAGAAGATTTCTTTATCTTGAGAAGAGATTAATATCTATGCCAGAAATTTACAACCAATATGTTCAATTTATGAAAGAATATTTATCTCTGGGTCACATGGACCTTGTTTCAAATACAGATCGTGAATTAGAGAATAAACATTATTACATCCCACATCACTTAGTCTTGAATAGTTCTAGTTTAACCACCAAATTAAGAGTAGTTTTTGATGGGAGTGCTAAAACAACAACAGGTGTATCTTTAAACGACACTCTAATGGTAGGCCCCAAAACACAAGATGATTTAATTTGCATTTTATTAAGGTTTAGATTTCATAATATTGCAATCACAGCTGATATAAGAATTATGTATAGGAAGGTAAAAATTCATGACAAAGATAGGGATTTTCAGAGAATATTATGGAGAGATAGTCAAGATAAACAAATACAAGTTTTTCGCTTAAACACTGTCACGTATGGAACTGCTGCCGCTCCATATCTTGCAACTAAAACTTTGAGTCAGTTAGCAAACACAATTAATGATAATATGCATAGTGTAGTGGGCAATAAAGCCATAAAAGTTCTAGGAGTAGAATGGCATCCTGATAATGATATGTTCAAATGTAATTTCAGTGATATAGATTATCAAAGTGTCCCTACTAAAAGAATTATTCTGTCATTTGTATCAACGATTTTTGATCCATTGGGATGGATTGCACCTTTTGTAATTCTAACTAAAATTATCCTTCAAGAACTGTGGAAATTACAATTATCATGGGATGACCCAGTACCAGAAAATATTGATCAAAAGTGGAAAATTTTGTGCCAAGAAGTCAAACTCTTAAATTCCATATATATATTCCTAGGAAAGTCATCTTGCCCAATTATTCTCGATGTGAACTTCACGGATTTTGTGATGCTTCAGAAAACGGTTATTCAGCAGTTATTTATGTTAAAACTTGTGATAACTCTAACACTGATGTGAAACTATTAACAGCTAAAACTCGCGTAGCACCACTTAAACCTATCACGATTCCAAGACTGGAATTATGTATTGCTGGCACACTTAATACAGGCGGTTAGAGATGCATTAGATATAAAACCTGATTCTGTGCACGCATGGAGCGATTCACAAATTGTATTGTCATGGCTAAGATCAAATCCTAAAAGATGGCAAGTCTTTGTAGCCAACAGAGTATCTGAAATCCAATCTATTTTACCATCTGAGAATTGGAACCATGTGAACGGAAAAGAAAATCCTGCTGATTGTGCATCACGTGGGTTGCTTCCTGCAGAACTACTGTCCCATGACTTGTGGTGGAACGGCCCACTGTGGTTAAGAAGCAATGAGGTTCCCGTGCATGAACCTATTACCATAAATGAAGAAGAATTACCAGAAGCACGTAAAACATTATCATTTGTAGTTTCTGAAAATGTAAAAGAACTTGATATTATATCAAAAATATCTTCGTTTTCCAAGTTGCAACGCATATTTGCTTGGCTATTGAGATTCATCTCCAATTCAAAGGTAACACGTGTAGAAAGAAATACATCCTTTTTATCAAGCAATGAAATTCAAGCCGCAACACGCTGCATTATTCGAATAGTTCAACAAGTGAACTTCAATAAAGAAATTCAATGTTTAGAAGCTGGAAAAGAGATACCTACAAATAGCAGTCTCGTTTGTTTGTGTCCAATTTTAGATTATAACAAAATATTAAGAGTAGGAGGAAGATTGAAAAACGCACAGCTGTCAGAGAATGAAAAGCACCCAATCTTATTACCATCAAAGCACTATGTGACTAAGATCATAATTAAACATTTTCATGAAAAATATTTCCATGCAGCTCCAGAGCTTCTTCTTTCTTTAATTAGACAGAAATTTTGCATCATTACTGCTACGTCTGTTATTCGAAAAATAGTAAGAACTTGTGTTACATGCTGCAGATATAGAGCTCAAACTGCAAAACAAATAATGGCTAATCTTCCAGCATCTAGGGTAACACAGTCACGACCATTTCATCGAGTTAGAACAGATTTTTCAGGACCATTCATGATTAAATATCGTGCAGGACGCGGACTAAAATCATTTAAATCATATGTGTATGTATTTGTCTGCTTCGTCATCAAAGCAGTCCATCTTGAAGTTGTAGATCTTTCAACAAAGGCATTCTTAAGTGCATTAAAACGATTTATCACAAGAAGAGGGAAACCTTTTGAGATTTTTAGTGATTGTGGAACCAACTTCAAAGGGGCAGAAAAAGAAATCAACAAATATCTTTTGCAGTGCAAGCAGAATGAAGAAATAAACAAATTTTTGTCGTCAGAGGAAATACGCTGGACTTTCAATCCGCCTTCTGCTCCACACTTTGGTGGACTTTGGGAATCTGCAGTAAAATCAATGAAATCGCATCTGAAGAAAACCGTTGGTGACACTGTCTTAACCTATCCTGAGTTCCAAACCTTGATTACGCAAGTTGAAGCTTGTCTCAACTCTAGGCTACTGTGTTCCATATCATCTGACCCAACAGACTTAACTGCTCTAACGCCAGGTCACTTCCTAGTTGGAACTTCTCTAACTGCCATACCTGAACAAGATCTAAGTCACAGTCCTTTGAGTCATCTTGATAGATGGCAAGTGAGACAGTTTATTCTTCAGCAATTTTGGAAAAGATGGAGCCGGGAATACCTGTCTCAACTTCAGCAAAGACCTAAATGGCAAAAAAGTCAACGAGATTTAGAAGTCAATGACTTAGTCCTCATCAAAGATGACAACCTTCCACCACTTAAATGGAAGTTAGGACGAATAATAACTGTTCATCCAGGTTCAGACAATAAGGTCAGAGTTGTTACGATCAAGACTAGTAGTTGTGTCATCGATCGTCCAATAGTGAAACTGTGTCCTCTTCCTATAGAAACTAAAAACTGTGAACTCAGAACAGTCTAATATTTTTCTATTTTTTGTATTAATTTGTTTGTGTTATTAATTGTTCTTTCATTATAGTTATAAATTGTAAGCAACTAACTACTTGTTGAAATCCCAGGAGATTTCAACGGGGGCCAGAATGTTTATGTAAGTATCGTCTGCTGCATATTCCGTGGTTTCGTGTGCTCCGAATCCATGTAAGTTTCTTGTTCTTTTTTTCCGTATGTGGCAACACTCTGTGTTTTATTCTGTTTTGATTCGCGTGGTTGTAGAATGTGAAAAATGATGGAATGTAGTAAGCCACTGTTGGCTCGCAAATGTTTAGTGTTATAATAAATTCGTGTTAACAGTCCGCTTTGGTGTTTATGTGAACGAACCAGTAGTGTATGTGATTGTAGTTAAAAACGCAATATCAAGGCCTATATATGTCTATGATAGTTAGAGTTGCATTAAAGCTAGATACCCTACCTACACAACTTCCAGGTTGTATAATATTTAAATGGAGCTTCTGACTGTAAATAGTCAATGAAACATCGTCTTCATTTTGAAAGACCTATCCAATGATAAACCACTCAATAGGGTGCGTAATTTTTTTTACTCTCTACCGCCATTTTGAATTTTACGGCCGCCATTTTGGATTTATAAAAACAAAACATAGCTTATAACCATTGGACGGTTAAGACGAATCGATAGATACCTCATTCATTAAAATCCATCCAGCCGTTGGGATGCTTCGAGGGTATAAAGAAAGCTACATACCCAGATACGCGTGAAACACATAACCCTTCTTTTCAGTCGGGTAAAAATGGATCGTAAATAAAATAAATAGTTCAGTTGTTTGAAATCTTAAAAAGGACTGACGGAATGTTTTATGCTCGGACGGAGAAAAAATATTTCGTAATCTCTATCCAAAATTTACGCAAAAACTTTTATTTGAATGAAACAAATAACAGGTTTTAAAACATGTTTAAAATGCTGCCCAATGAGTTGCATCTTAACCCGGCAGGACGGGCAAATATTCGTCTGCTGTCGGTGAGTGCTTTTAATTTATTGTTTATTTATTTTTTTTAATTAACGATAATTTAACATTTCAGTTATCATTTTTCATGAGAAAGAGTGTAATTATCATGAATTTCACTAACAGACAGAATTCTAAAGATTTTTTTCGTATTTATGCCATTTAATATGTCTGGGGTGTGCTGACACCCCATGCCCATTCTCGTGTTACGTTTCACGGCGCGGGTCCTGCCGGGTTAATTTTTTTTTTTAACTGTCGTTTTTTTTTTAATTCATCCAAATACTTAATTCACGAAAAATCCCTATGATTTTATTAAGAGGTTTAAAAAGAGGGATAATTTTAATTATAAGCAGAATGCTTGTTTCTTTCATGTTAATATTTGGTTTTGTTTCACTCATTTCTATTATTCTTGCTGAAATTATCGGAGAATTTAAATTATAAAACAATACATTTCAATAGTAAAATCTTGTAACTTTATTTTTTATAATTGATCTTTAATTATGAGAAATGCATCTAAAAATGTTTAAAAATAAATATTCTTATTCAAATAATCAAATTAAATTTTTATTTTCGTCTCACCCGTGCGTATAATCCAACAAACTTGAAAATATGTTTTAAAACTTTTAAACATCTAACTATAATTAAAATATGTATTAAAAATCATTTACATATTGTTATGAAACAAATAAGCAACAATCTCCATGTAACGTTTCATCTTTTTTTTTTCTTTATTCCATCTGAGGACATATTATGACTTACTTTCTGACTGACATATTCGTTTGCTAAAAATTTAGTTGCCTGCATTAAAATTGAATATATCCTGCTTCATTTTTCCCTATTATTTATAGTCCTTTAAATTATCATAAAGTTGAAACCATCTGCTCGTGAAATGAAAACACTGTCGGTTCTGCGCTTTGGAATATTTTAAATCTTTTGTACAAAAATAAAATATTTCTCATTGGCAATAAATGTATTCAGAATTTAGAAATACGGATTTCATGATTATGTTCTTACTACCATTTTGTCCAGAAGAATTAATTTATATTCCGAAAAGTCAATTCTGCATATGCAGTGGTGGCAAAATTGTGGACATTTTTTGAAATTTTCTTGTTTTATAAATTTGTGTGCTTGAAGAATATAACAAATTACACTTAAATACCGATGTTTATATATCAAATTCAAGGAATTGTAATGTAGAATTGAACTTAAAAAACATAATTAAAATATCTAAATTACAAAAAAAGTTACACTTACAAAAAATAAGATCTATCTCAGATTTCATTGTATTTTACAGTTATACATTCAATATTTAGTAGGGAAAATCCCTGCCGGCTCGGCCTACGGGCGCAAGTAGATTTCGAAGTTAAATGCTAATTTCAACAACAAAAACTAAATCATGATTAGAGATAAACCCACTTTAAAAATTTTATCTGGCCGCTTTTGACGAGTTTTTATTTCATTTTTATATAAGAGATGGTTTTATCAGAATCATTTTAAGTCGGTATTAAAAAAAATACTTTTCCATGCTCAACAACTCAAAATTTTCTGGCACATTTTCAGATTCATTTTTAACAGAAAAAATATGAAACTTGCTGACGTGATATTTGAAGGGATTTATAAGCGACCTGTGTTTTTATTTTTCATTCAATTAATTAAAAATTCATTTATAAACAATTATTTTCTAAGTAGGGCAATTTTTTTTTCCAACACAGTCGCTTTGGAAAATTCGGTTCAAAATACCCTCTTTGAGATCATTTTTTGAAATATATTCTGTCTCTATCAAAAATTCGACCATTACGGTGCATTATATAGTTTTTGAATAAGATAATATACCAATGCGTTTGGGATCAAAATTTAATTTTAAAAAAAGTAAGAGAAATCATGCGTACAGCATAGATTATGAAACACTTTCCAACACTCTCTGAAAGCTTTAACGAAACTTCGTTACTTAGGGAAATAAGATAACTAAGTAAACATTTAAAAATGTGATTTCAGTAGTTACCGCCCATAGCTAAATATGTATTCCAATTCTATTTGAATACTTTAGTACAGCCCCGTAGTTTACCTAGGACCTTTATTACATGCCACTATTTAGCTAAAAACAAACTAAAACACGCTTAAAACTACTGAAATTACATTTCCAGAAATTATCACCCATAGACGGCCATGTATCCAACTCTTTGCGTGGCCCTGTATATTATTTTATCTATATTCTACAAATATTTCTTAGTACACTAAATTCAGTTCAGCGTAAAAATGCGTAACTCCTTTAAAACCCACCATTAAGCAATTTATGCTCATACTCAGTAACCTTTACGAATTCATTTCTGTAGCTCTGTATATGAACTATAGCATTTATACGCACTTTATAGTATGCATAAATATAGTGAATAACTAGGTAAGTGTGATCACAGATCGCACAGAGGGTTTCGTTTAATATTCCTTTCAAAACACGGCCCCACCAGTGGCCGAGAGGTTCTGCTCTCGAAGCTGGTAGACGGGAGGTGCTGGGTTCGAACCCAATCGTGTCCGTCGGCCTAATCGTTCCGGAGTTTTCGTGGTTTTCTTCGAAACCTTGGCTTTCCAAGCGTAAATACGGGTTAGGTTCCCTTAGAGAGACCCCCACGAAAGGCACTCCCCCCCCCTTAGGGCCTATATCCCTCTTGTTGATAATTGGCCGTCATAAACACAACCAACCAACCTTTCAAAACACTTTATTCTTTTCAAAAATCTGTTAGTTCCACATTTCGCAACCAGGGGCGCACTCTATTCTAAACAAACGTCTATTCGAACGAAACTCCGTTTTATATACTATCCGTAGATATATTAGTCGAGGGGATTGTGCCGATAGCACTGGGATAAGTAGGCGCCCATGGCGGTCAAAAGTGGAACTAAAATATGTAAGGCTATGGTGCATAATATGAAAGTATGGTCAAAGGGTGTCGGCAAAAGTTGGAAAAGTGCTCCCCGGGTGAAAAGGGTGGAGGTTAGAAAAATTGCTTAAAATACACAAGTTAGTGTCCGGAGGAGTAAATAATATAAGACTTTTTGAAATTTTTATGATTTACCGTGTGGTCTGAGGTATTCAGATATACGTATGCAAAAATTCATGTCTCCAACTTAATTAGGGGCTTTCGTAGAAAGAATTGCTTAAAATACATATTTGGGAGCTCAAAGGGTTAAACGTAAGACTTTTTCAAGATTTTAAGATTTGTCGCCTGGCCTCAGGTATTCTGCTATAAGTATGCAAAATTTCAAATCTCCAATTTAATAAGGGGCTCAGTTAGAAAGAATTGCTTAAAATACGCATGTGGGAGCCCAAAGGGTTAAACGAACGTTTTTTTCAAAACTTTATGATATGTCGAATGATATGTGGTGTTCAGCTATAAGTATGCAAAATTTCACGCCTCCAACCTAATTAGGGACTCACTTAAAAAGAATTGTTTAAAATACACATGTGGGAGCCCAAAGGGTTAAATGTACGACTTTTTCAAACTTTTATGGTTTGTCATTTGATGTGAGGTATTCAGTTAAAGTACGTAAAATTTCACGTCTCCAACCTAATTAGGGGCTCACTTAGAAAGAATTGTTTAAAATACATATGTGGGAGACCAAAGGGTTAAATGTGCGACTTTTTCAAAATTTTACGATTTTTCGTATGATGTGTGGTGTTCAGCTATAAGTATGCAAAATCTCAAGTCTCCAACATGTATAGTTTCTGAGAACGGGCTCTGTGACAAATGGACAGGCAGACAGACAGAGGAGCGAGACGAATGGGGTTTCGTCAGATGAACGAAACCCTCTAAAAAAGCGCATATCATAATTAAAAATGCATTTCGAGAAATCATTACTAATATACAGTAATTCGGATACAATATACACTATGACGCAAAAGTTTAGACAATGAAGAAATTCTTACATACTTTGAAAAATATTTATTCAATTTTCAAATCACTGCTTGAAATTAATGTGCTGTACATATAAACAATATTTATAACAAAGAAAAGTGGAATTGTGCATATTGCAATAAATTAAATGGTAACAAAAATAAACTGCTGTCTCAAAAGTTTAGACACAAATTAAATAAAATCGAAATAAACAATTTTTAAAACCTGGTTGCGCATCCATGCTTATGTATTACGTCATATACACGAGATTGCATGGAAGAAACTAAATCTTGCATAGTTTGTGGATCGATATCGTACCATGCATTCTCAATAGATGTCTTAAGTTCCTTTTCAGAAGAGTATTGTCTAGCGTTGCTATAAACTTTGCGACACATGATGCTCCAAAGGTTTTCTATAGGGTTAAGATCTGGGCTACATGCTGGCCAGTCGAGAACTCTTATATTATGGGAATTAAACCAAGATTTTGAATGTTTTGCAGTGTGAATTGAAGCATTGTCTTGCTGAAATTCCCACTGAGGACCCCCTAGAAGCTCAGCAAATGGCAGTAGGTTTTCTTCTAATGTCTGTGTATAATGCTGTGAAGTTTGACGACCACTGGTGAAGGTCAGAGATACTTGTCCATTATAGCAAAAGGCTGCCCAAACCATCACCGAGCCCCCTCCTTGTCTGCGACTAAAAAAACGTCGAGGTTCCTTCCGCAAGTCATGCCAATACGATAAACAACCATCTGGACCATCCAGATTCCACTTTTTTTCATCGCTAAATATGACTGACTGCCATTTCTCTCCATATGACATATGCTTTCGAGCCCACATAAGTCTTTGTAACTTATGATATGGTTTCAGAGCTGGTTTCTTCTGCATTTTGCTATAAACGATTGTTCCTTTTTCCAAAATTCGTCTACGAATCGTATCCTTTGATACAGAGAGTCCCGATGAGCTTTGAACTCCACGTACGCTCATTTGTTGAGTACTCGCTAGTCTTTGTATCAGGCGATCCTCTCGTACATTTGTCACACGTGGCCTCCCAGACCGACATTTTGCTTTATATTCGGAACCACTCGATAAAACTCGATAAATAGATTTTTTTGACCTATTAATAATAGCAGAAATTTCAGAAACGCTCTTCCCTTCACCTTTCAACTGCCAAATCCTTGAAACCTCATTCACTTGAATTTCTTTAGCTCTCGGCATGTCGACTATGAAGCGCAATCGTTTGCAGAACTTAAGTACTCCAAATTTGTGACATCATCGATTCTAAATTTGCATATGCCAGCGAATATTCAAAGAAATTTAGAATAGTGTCTAAACTTTTGCGACAAGCACATTTGAATTTTTATGAAAAAAATTAGTATTATAGCAAATAAAACGACTGTCTTTTGTACATAGCATTTTAAATCAGTTTTTGAATATATTTACAGGTTTTTGTAATTCTGACGTCATAATTCTACATTTTAAAGCTGAATGACGTCATTGTCTAAACTTTTGCGTCATAGTGTAGTATCTGAAATCTTTTCAAATACACCGCAAAGAATGTCCCCTATACCATTATGAACGGAATTCTTTTGTGTGGCCCTGTAAATGAACAATAACTATTCTTTGCACCGCATATTCAACAGAATGCATATTTTAGTGGGCTTCATAAATGAATATCAATTTTACTATGTTTGAATGAGAGTAACACCATTAAAAATCACTTGAAACGATTTTTTCCCATTTGCCTTAATGTGACGGAAAACTTTTTAATGTCCCTGTAAATGAACTAAACATGCTACAAACTTCATTTGAAATAGGGAACGTGCTATGGTAGAGGTGACTAACATCCAAAAATTTCAGAACGATCTAAGCATATTTACGAGAGTTAGAGCGTGGACAGACGGACAGACAAACCGAAGTCATAAACACTTTTCAACTATGTTGGAAAGTGTTAATGAGTCAAAAAATAAGCAGTTTTGATTTGAATACACCCTGAATACGATGATTTTTTTCTTCAACTACCTATGTATTTTAAAGTTGTTTTTACTGTAAGAATTGGTCCTATCATAAACTTGTCAATATAAATGTTGTAGATAATATTAAGAAGATATATAATAAATTCATGCGGATTTTATATCTTGTGAATTGACGAAGTTGTGAATTTTTGTCTTATTCAACCCTCTCCCCCTTTTTATTTTCGTTTTTATTTATTTTTTTTTTTCGATTCGAATTGGTCCTATTAAAAACTTGTCTATATAAAAGTTGTAGATAATATTAAGAAGATTTATAAGAAATTTAATTGGATTTGATACTTTGAGAATTGACGAAGTTATGAACTTTTTTCTACCAAAAACACTATTTTTTGCGCCCCTTGAGCCCATTTTTAATTTTATCAAAAATCTGTGATAGATAAATTTTTGGCACTATTTTTAAAATTAATAAAAACGTTAAACTGATTTGATATGTACAAAAATTAAGAAGTTGTGGAGTTTTTTCAGTTTTCAGAAAAGCCCCCCCTATTTCCATCCCTTTCGTCCGATTTTGCCCATAAACGAACTTGACCGAGATTTTATGGCCCTTGATTTTATGTATCAGTTTGGAAGAGATTTGTGCAGAATTAAGGAAGTTATCGTGTCCATAAAAAAGTGATATATATATATATATAGATAGATAGATAGATAAAGTTTTTTACTGAGGGTAGTTTTGGGTTTTAGAGGTCATGATCTGCAAAACAATTTCAGAAATTCCAACATAGGGGGGAATGTAATAGGTAGTATTTCATACGAAATCCACCTAATAACCCTTGTTTTTTATTACAGCTTCACAGCGTCTTTTCATTGAGATAATTAGTGTTTGGAGTTCATCCTTTTTAATCACATGATGCCAAGAATCAATTATAGCTTCAATAAGTTGCGTTTTATGAGATGGACGCTTTTTTTTACAAGGATTTTCAAACGTCGACACAAATTTTCTATAGGATTCAGATCAGGGCTGTTTCCTGGCCAGGGTAATAAATGTATGCTTTTATTTTTAAAACATTCTTTGCATATTTTTGCTGTATGGCATGGAGCTGAATCCTGTTGAAAGATAAATTATGCTTTATTGGGGAAGATATCCCTGATGGAAGGCGGAAGGTATCGATTTTGGTTCCAGGACAGTTTCGAAGTATTTTTTGTATTCAGAATGTTATAAATCACTTGAATGCGGCCCATACCATCTGCAAACATACAGGCCCAAATCATGACATTTGATTTTAGGTAGATTTCGTATGAAATACTACCTATTGGCGTCGTTCCTATGTTGGAATTTCTGAAAAATTTTTGCAGATCAACACCGATCATGACCCCTAGAACCAAAAACTTTATATATATATATATATATATATATATATATATATATATATATATACAGGGTGTCCCAAAAAGGACCACCTATTTTTAAAAAATTCTTGCAGGAAACGGATGTGTGAAGTCTGGAATTTTTTTTAGAACTTTTTATTATAATAGTTCAAAATATGACCGACAGATGGCGCTATAGCACATTTTGGTGGCTATATCGCCAACGAATACACCCTTTTAAAGAATTTACGCAACGACAACTACTGTTTCCCTTGAAATGGTTACTACTGAACTTTCATTGACCATGTCTACTTCTGTCTGGTCTTCACGCATGCTCCTTTTGTTCATATAGCCATCAAAATATGCTGTAGCGCCATCTGTCGGTCAGATTTTGAACTATTATAATAAAGCATTCTAATAAAAATTCCAGACTTCACATATTCGTTTCCTGCAAGAATTTTTTTAATAACCCTATTCGTTTGTTAATTATTCATTTTTAAAAATAGGTGGTCCTTTTTGGGACACCCTGTATATATATATCACTTTCTTCTGGACACGATAACTTCCACAATTCTGCACAAATTTCTTCCAAACTGATACATAAAATTAAGGGGCATAAAATCTCGGTCAAGTGCGTTAATGGGCAAAATCAAACCAAGGGGATGGAAATAGGGAGGGATTTTGTGAAAACCGAAAAAACCCCATAACTTCTTAATTTTTGTACATATCAAATCAGTTTAAAGTTTTTATTACTTCTAAAAATAGGACCAAAAATTTATGTATCACAGATTTTTGATAAAATTAAAAATGGGCTCAAGGGGCGCAAAAAATAGGGTTTTAGGGAGAAAAAAATTCATAACTTCGTCAATTCTCAAGATATCAAATCCAATTAATTTTATTATACATCTCCTTAATATTATCTACAACTTTTATATTCACAAGTTTTTGATAGGACCAATTCCTACCGTAAAAAAAATTAAAAACGAAAACAAAAAAAGGGGGTGAAGAAGAAAAATTTCCATAACTCCGTCAATTCAGAAGATATAAAATCCCCATGAATTTATCATATATCTTCTTAATATTGGCTTCAACATTTAGTTAGACAAGTTTTTGATAGGGCCAATTCTTACAGCAAAAACAAATTAAAAATACATAGCGATTGAAGAAAAAAATCTTATGTATTAAGAATGCATTCAAATCCAAACTGCTTATTTTCTGACTCATTTTTAAATAAATTTTTGCTCTCAAACGCGTCCAATTGATAGAGTCTCTTCTTCAGAAACTATATAATGTACCGTAATGATCGATGTTTTGATAGAGGCAGAATATATTTCAAAAAATGATGTCAAAGTGGGCATTTTGAACAGAATTTCCGGAAGCGATTGTATTAGAAACGAAAAATATTGCCCTACTGAGAAAATAATTCTTTATTAATCAAGTTTCAATTAATTGAAAGAAAATAAAAACACATGTCGCTTATAAATCTTTTCAAAAATCACGTCAGCAAGTTTCGTATTTTTTCTACTAAAAATTAATCTGAAAATGTGCCAGAAAATTTCGAGTTGTTGAGCATGGAAAAGTAATTTTTTTTTAATACCGCCTTAACATGATTCTGATAAAACCAGCTATTATATAAAAATGAAATAAAAACTCGTCAAAAGCGGTCAGATAAAACTGTTAAAGTGGATTTATATCTACTCATGATTTATTTTTTGTTGGTGCAATTAATATACTTAACTTCGAAATCTACCTCCGCCTGTAGGCCGGGCCGACAGGGATTTTTTTCTTTGCAGTTGCTTCAATACAATCAGGATGCAGCTCTTCCCCTACTCTACGTCTCACATATTTTCGCCAGTAGCGGATGGGTACAGCTTAATGCAACAATGTTGAAGAAAAGCCTGCGTAGTAGAAGAAGGGAGAAAGAAATCTCGTATGGATTTCTTTAAACCTGGTTTGAATTTGGTTTGAACCTGGTTTGAGCCATTTTCGCAGATTTTTTCTATAAACATGTTTTTGAGGATCTCTGACCCCTTAAACGTGGAAATCCGTCAAAAACCAGAAGTCGAAAAAAAATTCGATTACAATACTATCTTCTATAGATAGAAGAAAGTAAAAATGTATTTCCTGTGAATTTTTATTTGTAGAAATGTAATTTGTTCTCAAAAAATGTATAAGAAATACAAAAAAATATTTGTTATTTGAGAATGAAATATTTTCTTTCTGAGTTTTCATTATTTCTTCGCAACTTAGTAGGTAATATTCTTTATCACTTTCTGTTTTTATAAAACATCTAACCAAAAAAAAAAAAAAAAAAAAAAAAAAGAGAATATGAGAAAATTGATATGGAAAATAACGGCTAAAATCCAATAATTTTTTTTAGATAATTTTTTTGTTAACATTTCATTTAATGTATACTCAATTTTTTCATTTTAAGTGAAAACTTCTTAAATATTCACAATTTAATTTTTGAAACTAAATACATGAAATTTTCAAGCATAACTATTTAAATGCAATAGAGTTTTACTACATTTTTCAATTCTTTCAAATGAGAGATGTCTTAAGCTATGGTTGTTTAAATGTACATAAACACATAAAATTTGCTGACGTTATTTGAATACGAAAATTTTTTAGAGTTTTCTTTTTCTATTAATTGGGACCAGTATTGAATTGTAACCAGTGTTTTCGATGTCGGCCTTTCACAAAGGCTGTTGTATCCCCAAAATAGGATTAAAATAAAAATACTGACACTGTTAAAAAAGTATCCTAGCCAAAAGTATTTTTTCAGAAATATAGTAAGTGCTATTCGACTTTATTTTTATCTAAATTAAATAAAAAACTGAAAAAAATTATATATTTATGAATGAAAATGACTTTGTCTCAAATCAAAGCTGGCTACTTTTTGATACTTTTCCAGTCTTAAAATAAAAATGCATGAGGAATATGAAAAGAATGAAATGAAATGTATTTAATACACATATAACAATATTTAATTATTTTTTAAGTCATTCTGAGAAATTGATGATTTTTTTATGTATTCAGCTATTACAGATAAAATTTGTTATTTGTTCTTCAAAAATAAATTTGAACCCGGTTTGTTTATCATCACAATTTTTAATACAGATTTTGTTTGGAGGGAGTGAAATTCATTCATTAGGAAAGTATAATATTAAGTCTAAACCAATAGACCCTTGCAAGGTTTTCCCACTGTAATCTTCGAGTCTATTCTCTCATACATTTTCCCTAAATTTATAATTAACTTCAATTTTTTTTTTTAATCAAAAAACTTTTTTTAAATTAAATAGCAGCGTAGAATGCCAAAAGCCTTTCACATAAAATCTCATTCATCGTTGTACGTTTTGTATGTGCTTAGAAAAGGGATGTTGAAATCAGAAATAATATGCATGATGATATTAATCTAAAAGTATAAAGAAAATTCATTATGTTATATCAGATATGGGCAAAGAATCCTATCCAATGATACCTCATTCATTACATGCTACTTAATAGTTGAAAAAAAGGATGTTGACAACAGAAATAAATATATAATTTTTCGCTTGAAATAAACTAATATTTTTCTAGCATTCATTTTTAATTCTTATTTTTAAATGAATATTTTTATTATAATTTATTCATAAGGAATTATTACTATGCTTTTGAAAAACAACAGCAAACATAATCATATAAAAAGAAATCTAATAAAATATTTTTTTAATAATAAAAAAAATAAGATTTAAAAAAAAAACCCAGAAAATGAGAGGGGGGTTGCAATTGCCCTCCTGTCCTTTCTAAATGATGCGTCTGATTTTTATTAATTTTATCTTGCACAGAGGTGTACACTGCAACATTTCTATTAAAAAATAGTGGTAGCATGGACAACAATTATTCAGATTATCGCTATTTTTAATAGAAATGTTTCAGTGTGCGGCACTGAACAGTTCAAGTTAAAATTAATAGAAATCTGAGGTCTCGTTTAGGAAAAGCAGGGTGGGACAATTGCCCTCCTCCTCCCAATATTTTACATCTTTTTATTTTTATATAAAGCGTCCACTACTGATCCGAATGAATGCCGTATTCCGGAAAAGCAGAGGATACACAATTCTATTCATTTTATCTCGTCCTATGAGTATTCTACTGTCATCCTATGAAGGACTGAAAATGACGTTCGGAGGACTTGGTTAGGTGTCTCTTTTTGCTCTTCCCTGGACGTTTGCCGGATAACGATGGAATATTGTAGGATATCCGAGGGTATGTTAACTTGTAAGTACCGCGTTGACTTTTGAGGAAATGCACATACATTTAATATGACTTAAAATTATTCCTACAAAGCAAAATTAAAAATTATAAAGTTGTTTAAAACATTCTTTATAGTTTTGGGTAAATGGAACGCACGAATGTTAAGATAAGAAGCTTGAAAATTTCTTACAAGCTTTATATTTCTTAGAAGTTTTAAATTTCTCCCAGCCTTAAAAGTTCTTAAAAAACTCTAGCAAACCTAATGATAAAAAGCGATATTTGAATAAATCTTTGATTAAAGATCGTAAAAAAAAAAAAAAAAAAAAAAAAAAAAAAAAAAAAAAAAAAGGCGATAAGTGCTTGATCGAAGAAATCATCTTTTGCTTGCAATTATCATGTAATTATTTAAGAAAAGTGAATGGAACTGGATACTATGTGTGGTAAAATTTAATTTAAATATACAATTTATTTTATTTTATTTTTAATGACATGTTATACATTTATTTATTTTACATTGTTATAAGTTGTGGCTGCAGTCCGTATCCTTTTATTTATCAATCAGACTCAGAGTGTGTTCAGGCTGCACGCGCGCTACGCGCGCGAGCTCAGGAGACAGGAACATGGAGTGGGTAAATATCATGGATGGAATAACACTTAGTGTGTTCAGGAACAGATCATGGATTTGATTAATTATGGTGCTAATTATAAAGATATTTTGTTGCAAAAGGAGCGTGTGCTAGATGGCTGAATGGATAAGACAGTGAACTCGAGACTAGGGGTTCTGGGTTCGAATCCTTCCAGTCCCACATTGTAATCATAATTTTTTTTTGTTTTGTTTATTGGTTGTTTTATATTTTTCATAATGAATAAGATGAAGATATATTTTTTATTTTTATTATACAGAGGCACGTGTATTTTTATTATAATAATAAAATATCTATTTAAATGTGAGGAAATGAGGTATTTCGAGATGAAAGTTTTACATCTGAACGCCTTTTAAATATTTAAAGTTTCGTTTCTAAGTGATTATATATGTATATGTATAATGATATAAACATTAAGCAAATCCAAATGAAAAAATAATATACTATATTGTGCAAAAATATCCTTTTGCACGTAGGATAATTCATTGATTTTCTTTTTTAATACTTTACGAGTGAATTTTTATCGAGACTAGGCTGGAAATCATATTTTACTTTGAATATTATAAAAATAAAATGCAATAGTTGTAGATTATTTTAACTAAAAATATCTGTAGATATATTTTTTAAAGAGATAAAATATATAGGTCTGCTGTCTAGTTTTGTACTGAATAAAGTATGATTAGAATGTTTATAAATTTTCTACTGAAAGTATAAGTAAGTATTTTGCTTATACTAACAGAATTTTGAAAGCCATTTATTTCTCATGTTTTATGATGTATTTTGGTCTGTTATCCACACGGTATTAAAATATGCAATCATAAAATAAGAAATATATATATTAAAACCTTCTCTGAAAAACTGTCTAACTAACAGTGCAAATTCCATTGAAATCCATCCAGTATAGTAGATTACAAACAAATCTCATATGTTGATATCACAATCTTGGTTTACTAACAGCATTCTATTTATCACAGAAGTTATAAATCAACTGATAAATCATTTTTAAATAAATAAAAAGAAAATTGTTAAAAAGTTAAAATTTTTAGATCACCAGTTGAATTCTTAAATTGTATCAATCAACCTACCAAACAAAGCACAACCAATAACACATAAGCAGAAAACGCACAATCACGTGATCAAATCGCCCACACAATTTTTTTGAGCAGCTTGCGCGGAGTTTGCGCGCGGTTGGTTAACTAATTTTAAATGCTAAATGGGCTAAAGTAGATAAAGAAGGTCACGTGATGTTTTCCCCGACTATTTTAGATTTTATCTGAGTGAACATAGGCATGTAGTAATGTTACGAAAACCATGTTTTGGAAGGATAAAGAAATATAGTCGTTGGTTTTACCTTTTTTGAACCATTAAAAATAATGAAATAATTGAATTATGTTAAAATTCCTTTCTTCGATAAGACCTACTCCATGACATAAACTTCTGAGCGCGCGCGCGGCGCGAAATGCACATCTGAACACACTCCATGAGAAGAAGAATAGTGAAAATGTTTACAACAACTTGCGCCCTCTACAGAAGCGGAAAAAGCCAGACGTGATTGTGATTGTACGTGTTAGGAATGTTTACTGTGTTGTAGCTGAGGATTAGGGAAAATGAGATTAGTTTTTTCAGTTATCGTCTTTGTGTACTAATATAACGCCATGATTATTAAAGAATAAGAAAATATACTTACTATAATTGTTATTGCGATCGGCCTTTGCATTTCTTCCGATTTGGAGACTGAGTGTCGAATTTCAGCCTTTGGAAGGTAACCATCTGTTGTAAGTGTTTAGAAATAATCTTTTTTTTTGCTGGTTTGGCGAAAAAAAATATGTAAACAAACTCTGTATTTACATATGATCTATAATTCAGTATCTTTGATGCAACCTACTTTAGTGAAGTCGCGAGATATGCAATGTTGACATTGTTTTAGTTTCGATTTGGAAACATCTTTATAACTGTTTTTTTCACTGTTGATACTTTCTTTTGTTATTGTTGCTTAATTGTTTTTGTTAGGTAGGGAAATGTGGCATAATTCATGAGAAAATTTGTTTATAAAATGTTATTTTATTCTTATTAAGATATAATTATACGAATTTAAAAGTTTGATTTGCTAAGTAATATTTTATTCGGTTGTTTTTCATGTGAACTATGTTTTTCGCATTCGTCCGACTTTCCGCCAATCTGTAACTTTTTTTTTTTTTTGTAAAATAATTAACATATTACTTATGGATAATAGTAAAATTGTTATTTAAAGAAACTTCACGATATTATTCTTTTAGCTTTTCTACCTTAAATTGTAGTGTCGTTACCACACTTTGGAAATTTACTGATGCAATCCTACATCGTTTATAACATTAAAATACTCAGAGTTTTATTAAAACTGCAAATTAATCATCAATATTTATTTCATAAAATGTCAATTTTTATGCTTTGTTTATTCATTTTTGAAATTTTTGCTTTTTTTTCCCCAAGTTTTACAATTTTATTAAATTGCACTTTTAACATTACATGGATTCAAGTTAACTGATTTAATGATTCGTTAATTCAATTTGTTCGTTTTGATTGATTAGAGATTTCTATCACAATATTTAACTTTTAATAGGTTCTATCTTCTAATATTTACTAATGATGAAAAAGTATTATTTTTACATTGTTTTTATGTTCATGTATATGCAGATAGACCATATTTATTTGTTAAATCAATATAATTTTGAGATAATCCATGAAAGATAATGGGCAGATTCCCAAAACAGCCGAGACACCCCATTTGGCGACTTTTCTGACAAGCGCCAACTACCCCCCATGCACCAATCTAACATGCGGCAACCTGAAAACTAACGTGATTGGTCCACTTTCCTGAATGCTTCCAGACTGTTTTTTACTACGTCATCACCCTAGAATCATGGGAAATAGAACATTTATAAATAACGACGTATTAAAAAACACAGGAAAGCTGATTTTTATGAGATTCAAAATAAAACAAACGATTTCAACATAAGTTTATTGAAAATGTGAAATTTTTAAAGTACCTTTCCAAATCAGAGTAACAATATAATGATTAAAATTTTCATTTCTCAACAACTTTCAGAAAATATCATGGGGTCATTTAATATTGTAAGTACGTGCCTATATTATAGTAAACAATGAACAATTCATTTCTAATTTAAAGAAGTATGAACGCTTCGTGTTCATAAAAAAAATAATATTTATCACTGAATACAGCAACCTAGTTCTGCAGCAATCTGAAAAATGCAGGAAACTCGTTAAAGCGGCAATCAGCGTACATGTATGAACGCTTCGCATTCATTAACCGAAAAAAAAAATCACTGTCACCAGCAGTTCTCGGTGTGCAGCAATCTCAAAATTCAGCAGTTCTCGCTACCAGCAATCTCAAAATTCAGCAGTTCTCAATGCGTAACAATATCAAAATTCAGCAGTTCACGTTGCGTAGCAATATCAAAATGTACAAAACTCGTAAGGTCAGCATACATGAGAAATATACAATAAACGGCTAATATAAAACACTATACTAAAAAATACATAAAATTATTAACATACCTTAACAAACATCTCCTTTCTTGAAAACAAACTCTATAAAATGTTGAATTGCCATAATTTCGTAAATTTCTAGTCGTCGATAAACTTCATTTAACTTTCCAGCAAAAAAAAAAAAAAAATGAACAAATACTCACAATTTCAAACTAAATTACACAGGTACTTTAACTTCCAAATTTTACAACTAAAAACAGCAAAATATATTAACAATAACATACTCTAGCCTTACCGTCATTTAATTTTACAATTACAAAACGTTTTTCTTCTACACTTCGTCACGCAACTCATTGTACACAAATTACAAAACATGCGGGGTTGAGTTGTCAAAGGTAGGCGTAGCCATCCAATACACAAGAAATCAACCAATCCAAATTCAAGGTAACACAACGGAAGGCGTGGAAAGAATTTACGAAACGAACTGGTAACAACAAAGATCCATTTATTGCCTTGCCAAATTGAACGATGCCAAGTGTCTCGGCTGTTTTGCGATTCAGCCAGATAATGATACTGTTTGTTGCAAATCAAAAAAATTTTGTTAATGTGACCTCCAATTATAGTTTTAATTCATATGAATGAAGGCCGTAGCCAGTATAATATTTTGAAGATTATTTATGTTTTATTATGAATTCGAATAATTCAATAACATAGTTATTACAAAAGGAAATTTTATTCTTCATTGCAAATAAGTTTAGAACCCTATTGTGTTAATGCATTAATGTAAACCAAATTAATGTTTTCTGGAATTTTGTACATAATGTTTTATTGTCAAGTGCACACGTTTAAACAATTAAGTTTGCCAAAATTATTTGAAAGTTTCTGAAGACTATCACTGCATACATTAAGAGATTCAGTTATATGATGTATATAACAAAACTATATCAACATATCTGAACTGTAAATTCACAGATAAGGACTGTAATATCAGCTCTGCAAGTCGCACTGTTATTTTGAACTCATTTTATTTAATACTAGCAGAGCCACTTGGTATTGTCCATGTTAATCATGAGAGCAGAGCTCTGTGCATTTCTGCACATAAATCGTTAAAAGACAATCGGGGGGTAAATGTAGTTGCTTTGACACATCCTGCAAAGTGCATTTATTTTTGCAACATACTGGTGGAATAACACAAAAAAGATATACTAGCATAGAATTTTTATTTTTGAATATTTACTGTTTTAACAACTGGTAATTAATGTCATCCAGTTAGAAATTTTGAAGGGGTATCAAACCCAGATGATCCTCTCCCCCCACCCCCATTGGATACGGCCTTGAAATGAATTCCCAATATATATATAACATTATATATTCTTTAATATAATACAGTAGACTCCCTCAAATCCACACAGCTTGGGACCAGGGGAGGTGCGGATTTCTGGTCATTGATTTGTTTACATTTTTGAAACATTAATTTGATTGGTAGTTAAGCAAGGGAAATTATAATGAATGCTTGCAATAAAGTGAAACATTAAAATAAGTAAAATATTAAAATAATTTATTAGTTTAAAAGTAAGTAATTATTAAAATAATTATATAAAATAAAAATTTAGAAAAATATTAAATTATTACGGATGAAATCGATTCAATTTGATTCCAAAAGTCCTATGCTGCCATCTAGTGGTAAAGCGATTGTAAGATCGATACATCATTTTTCGTTCCTAGCACCAGGAGTATAGTGGAGGGTATACGCTGTATACCTTCTGGATTTTTTTATGAAGCTCCATATACCCTCTGTTTCTCAAATAAAGCTATAGCGTATACCCTAGGCTTGACGTTCATGACTTTACCGTATATCCTCTGCCTATAGCGTATATCCTCTGTTTTTTTTTATGACTACAACACTGCTTAGCACTCTTAACTTTAGTAACTTTTTTCATTGTTATTTAGAGTCTTGAAGGCTTTTCTTATACTGCTTTGTATGTTTAGAAATGAATTTGTCTATAATTTAAAAAAAAAATTCCGCAAACAATAATTTTAAAATAGCGTTCCGGTTCGTGGATTTTTCCATTTCGAACTCTGGAATTTTTGATATAGATATGCTAATTTATATCAAAAGCAATGTAAATTTATTTAGTATTTAATCAGTTGTAATAGCCAAAAGAGAATGATTAACAAAAAATTTAGTAAAAAAAAACATTGTGGTAGTCGCTGATTTTGGCGCCATCTTGAATTTTGTTCTTGCAACTTAACTGTAGATTTCATTGTTTACGTCTGAAAAAATACGCAGATCTTAGGCGGTCGCAGATTTAAGGGATTCTACTGTACTATAGTTAAACTTCAGTCACATCACTTACAGTGTCATGCTTAAAAATTTCCAACTGAATTCCAGGTATACTTTTACCTCTCATATTGAGTGTTCCTGCAAAGGTCACTTTTGAAGGGTTCTCTAAGGTGACCCAATACTGAAGTTTGACTTTATCAGAAAATTTTGCAGGTAAAGTTAAAATTAAATATCTCATTTATTATCCTGCTCAGATTAGTTCGCATTTGAACCAAAAAGTTTTTGATGGCTGACACAGGGGTAGGGAATTACACCAATCTATTCACCACTGGTGAGTGGATTTACTGATAGAACAAGTGAATCTTCTTAATAACATAACAGAGCAACATTAGAAGATTTTGATTCTACAGACTCATTTATAAGCAGTATTTATGATATGTAACTAAATATGTTTGAAGTAATAAACAAAACTATTGTTATTAAATGTTTAAATTTTACTCTTAGAGTGTAAAATAAAATATCTTTTTCTTCTCTTTTAAAATATTGAGCTGCGAAACTCTTTTACATATTTTAAAAATATCAAAACATTTAAGTTAAAACTAGGAGTAGAATATATTTACAAAGAATATATTATCAAATTTTGACTACTTTATGGAATTTGTTACATTTGTACTGAAGTCAAATATGTACTTTTTAATGTGATTGCATGGCAAGTAAAACATTTCGTTAATTTTGACTTGTCATACATACAATGTTATGTTAGGAAATTATAGAGTTGACTAGGAAGTCAACTCTTAAATTTAGATTTAAACAACAATCTTTCTTCTGCTATATATCTTTCATGGTAAAATTATTGGTTTTTTATTATTATTTATCATTACTAAAATTTTATAAAAAAATGTTACTGAAAATGCATTATAATGAGTTATTTTTTCAGCTGTGGGATTTTTTTATAAAACTTTTTGACCATATGAATATTTCTAGTGTTCCCCCTAGGCCATTTTTAAAGGGCACTGTGCCCTGTCCTTTTTTTTGATAGGAAAACTGTGCCCTTTTCTTTTTAAAAATAGTCAAATGCACCCAGAGTTGTATCAATCGCTCATGAAAATTTTCCCCTTTCCACAAATTTTGAGAAATCTCTACTTCTTCAGACAGGTCATTCCATGTCAAATCAACCAGTGACTCAACCTGACCATTTCAGATTTCAATGAAACTCTCAGGAATCATTCTCCCTGATGATATAAATGAGAATATATTTTTATAATTTTTTTTATCACATTAAATTTTCATACAATTAATTATTTAAATTTTGAAAAATAATAATTTTTTGGGTTGCATAAATTTTTCAATTTTGAATTTCTCAAGTTCTATCAGGTATACAGAATTTTATGACCCCTCATTTTAAAGAGAAATTTATAAGGTTTAATTTGATACCCAAGTTGACTATGCTCAGTTAAAAAAATAAATTAATTTTTTTTTTAATTTAAAATTTAAAAAAATTTCAGATAGTGTTTTTAAAAAATTTTGAAAAAATGTATGTTTGTTGTAATATTATAAACTTAAATTTCTGAAATTTTTAGAGTGGGATCTCAATGAGATCAAGAGTTATGAAATAAAAACTGAAAATTACCATTCAAGAATGGTAATTTTCAGTTTTTTCCTGCTGAGCAGCGTCAAACTTCCTTTCTTTTTTTTTCCGTCTTGCCATGGGCGAGGTCAGGTGACTGCCCAGATCCATAAAAACAAACAGGGGGAAGAATGCACAAGTAAAATTCTTAGTAAAACCCTTTTTTTTTTTTTTTTTTTTAAGAGTATAGCATTTGTAGTGGTATAGTAAAAAATCTTGCACAGGGCGTCATGGCTAGTAAAGCCGCAGCTGCCTTTATCACCTAAAATGATTTTTTTCTCATCTTTCTGCCATTTCTAGGCATTTTGACACCCTGCAGTGACGTATCTAGACTCATCATTTCAGGAGGGGTTGAGATATGGTGAAAGTTTCTAAGAGGGAATCGCAAGAATCAGGAAAAATTCTCCTTTAAACAGTTTTTATCATAGCAGGTAACACATCTATTACACAATCAAACCTGCTAAGATGGAATCACATGATACTAGGAAAAATTTCGTTTTAGGCAGGTTTTCGTCTTTACAAGTATAATTCATGGTTACACCATATTTTTTAATTAACTTGAATGGTGAAAATTATCTACCAAAAGGTATCTCAATAAGTAGTAAATAAAACTGAAGTAAACAGCAAATTTCAAATTATTTATATATAAGAGCTTCTCACTCAACCTGCCTACCTCCTTCAATACTTCTATACTATACATTACCTTAAATCACAGATTTTCAACTGATAAATAACAAGTGTAATCCTTTTATTAATGCTTTTTAAACTAATTAAAATTAATAATGCACGTTAAATCAGCATATATCATGTTTTATATAATAAAACACGTGTAAAGAGAGCATGAGTAATATAACAGAAATTTGTCTGAAATGGCTATTTCGTGGTCTCTACAAAATAATACATTTTCTAAGATGGAAACCTGTCTAAAACAGAATATTTTTCTGGTTCCTTTTGAATTTCATCTTAGCAGGTTTCATTACATTTTGCTAAACTTTCTCAATTAAACTTGATATTTTCTACAAATTTCTGAGGGGGCTGGAGCCCCATCAGCCCACCCCTGAATCTGCCGATGGGGCAAGAGGGCGAAGTTGGGCGACTGCCCGTGTTACTAAAAACAAAGGAGCAGAAGATATGCAAAATAAAATACTTAGTAACATTTTTTTTAAAAGAGAGAGACTGTATCATTTGTTGGGGTGTAGAAAAAACCCTTCGCCTAGGGCACCATGACTAGTAAAGCCGCAGTCACCCCTGCCTTTATTCCCCAAAATTAATTTTTCTCGTCTTTTTGTCATTTCTAGGTGTTTTTCCGCCCTTTCTTCTTCACTTTCAGAATCAGTTCCAAAAGTGAAGCTATCCTCATATAAAAAAAACTGTAATTAAAATCGACAAAATACAAATGCACAGCAATAGTATTGACCTCATTTAGCCTATACAAAAAAAAATATTAAGATGCAATTCGTTTCCTTTTGATTCCGTTTTCAAGGTTTTAATGAATCAATGTTTGACAGAGCTGATTACATATCTCAGTTTTATATATTTTAAATTTAAAAATAAGTTGTCTATTGATACAGTAAAATTCTTTTTCTAAATTTACTTTGTGGTGGAGGGGGGGAGGGGTGCCAAAATCCATGTTTGCTCCGGGTGCAAAAAAGGCTAGTTTTGGCCCTGATTCTGTATTCTTTTATTCGGCAGAAGTAAGAAAAATGCCATGTGAAAGTAATCTAATTTATACCTTTACCTGCAGATTAAAAAAAAGCAAACGTGAGGGAGATAAGTAAAAATGTTTCAATGTTCCTCAACAAATTATTGTAGACAAAAGTTACTGGTACTGAACGATTTGAAATAAAGTCTACTTTTAAATGACGTATATAAAATTTGCTTAGGGGGCCATCTACATATTAAAACAAATCCAAACTTCATTTTTTTCAATGGCAATACCCAATTTTAACGAGATACCCTAGCAGAAACAGTGCAGCAGACGCTGCAGATTATTTCTTTATAAATGCAAATTTTGCTTATTTTATGTGTTTATATTATTTCTTATGAGAGTAAGTTTAGTCTAGCATTATTAGGTCACAGATAAATTTTAGTTTGCTGCAGACTGACACAGAAAATTCTGCTTCTGGAACGAGATATTTCAAATCTTTGGTTCAAACTATGCCTAAGACACCAAATTTCAAGTCATTTGAATGATAAGTTTTTGAATTATAAACATTCAAAATTTAGTGCTTTTAATGTTAAATTACATTTTCATATTTTTATTTATTATAACTTCTGAAATTATGATCCTAATGTTTTAATTTTTTGTGTAGCAATAATACTATATATCCAAACATAAATACGTTGCATTTGCAATTTTTATAATTTTATGATATGAATTATGAAATTAATATCCAAAAATATTATGAATTGCAACCTACAATTTTTTTGATGGGTTTAGATTTATTCAGTCCTACTCAGTGGCGTAGCCAGGGGGGGGGGGGTCTAGGGGGTCCTCCCCCCCTCAAAAGTAGACCTGGTTTACTGAATCATGGATACAAATACAACCGTAAGAACTGCTATGACAGAATCACAAAGGATCTATAAAAAATTCCGCTTTAGAGAGGTATTCATCTTAGAAGGTATTATTCAAAGGTATGTCTTTCTTCGGGACTATGAATTTTTCCGTTTTAGGCAGGTTTCCATTATAAACACTTTCTATTTTCACAGTATCCCTTAAAACTGCTAAAACATGCTCACTTCCCAAACTTTTTTCTTTCACGTACCCTTTTCTTAGGTGTTTTTTATTTCGGAGTACTCCCATTTCTCATAAACACGCCCCCCTTCTCCCCCTCCACTCAAGGAGATAATGTAAACATGCTTTTTTCATTAGTAATCTTCTTGTCACAACCATATAATAAATCGATGCAAATTACATTGATATTCCTAACATTTTTGTGACTTCTGCCATTACCGATAGTATTTTCACATACCCTCAGCAGACCTGCCACGTACCCCCAGGGGTACGCTACTCCAGGTTAGAAACCGCTGCTATAACACCACCTCTGAAGAGTATAAATCTATTACAGGAAAGAGGAAAATCTGTAAAGATGACCTATCTCAAAGAAAAACAATTCAAGGTTCGACGAAAACAACACTATATATTTGTGCTTGCCAACGTTTGAAACCTATCTGAAATGAAACTTGTTCTAATTGTGAATCCTTCTTGGCAGGTTTTCTGAAAACACGGAATCCTCTCATAAACAAAAACATTTTAATGTCCCGAGATGGAAGGATAACTATGCAAGTATACCTGCTATTCCATTTACACAAATTTACTGTAACTAGACTAAACGTAAAACTTCTTTATCTTGGACTTCGATGGGGTTCTGTTGTTGACACTTATGGGAAAGGACGAGTTTATACGAACGCAATAACGGTACATTGGTTGAGTTTCGTGACCCTTATCTTTGTTCACTTTATAACGGACAATATTAACAATTAATTTAAATCTGCTGCCTGCAATTAATAAAAGTAACTTTATTTTTGGACTGGTTATTTGTTACAACTTTCAAAATACACTGGCAAGAAAAATTAAAAGAACAACCATAAAAAGGTGCTTTATGTTAATTCTATTAAGGGAACTTCCAGAAAGGTAACTCAATGTCAACGTTATCACGTAGTCCAATGGGATTAACATTCGCTACAGAAATATATGCAAATATGCCCGTTCTTTTGGTTCCCGTGTGAAAAGGAGCGCACGTGGGTAATTTGAAGTGTAATTTTAAGGATTGTACGTGTAATTAGGTAAAACTTTCACTTCTAGTAGGTGGAATATGTCGTCCAGAAGACATTTGACCGATTTTGATAAACTGCATGCGATAGGGAGAATGGAAGCAGGACAGACACTCTTAGGGGTCTGTAAAGACTTAAAAATAGCCAAAAGCGTCATGTCAAGATTCTGGAAACGGTTCAAAGACAGTGGTATAAAATCCACAAACAACCAGGTTGAGGTAGAAAACGCACCACAATAGGCTCTCAGGACTGTAATTTGCCAACGATTGCTAAAAGAAATAGGCAATTGACGTCAGTTCAGATTGCAGGGAGTTTGTTGAAGCAACAAGAACTCGACTATCCTCGTTTACTGTGAGTGACAGTATGCATGCAAGGAAACCCATGATTTGTGTTCCACTAACTCCGGTAGCAAAATGCACCTGGTTAAAGTGGTGCAGAGATCATCGTCATTGGAGTACCATGGACTGGAGCCGAGTTCTCTTTACCGATGAATCCCGATTTTGTTGAGAGAGTTACTACAGACTTGTTACCATATGGAGGGAGAAAATCACATGCAATAAGGCTGCAAACATCCGTGAAAGGCATCGATACAAAGGTCGTGGAATCATGGTATGGACAGACATCATTTTGAATGGCCGCAGTGGCCGACACATTTTTACCAGTGCAACTGTGAATGCTGAAATATACAGAGATGAGGTTCTTGATCCTCCTGTCAAGTTGTTTAAGGGTGCAATCAGAAGATTTGGAACTTTATGATTATTAATGATCTAGAAGGGCGCTACCCACTTCCACGGAACTCCCAAATGTCCCTTCCAGAGCTGCATAAATCCGACCCGTCCGAAGCTTACTGCTGAACTTGGAGAATGTTCTAAAACTGTTTCGAACCATCTAAAATAAATTGGCTGAGAAGTACAAAAACAGAAACCACCATGAACCATTTTTTACACATTCTAATACTTCCAAAAAAGTGCTAATCCATCACAAATAAACTTATTACAAAAATTTAACTTCCTTAAAGACGACCAGATATCAGAAGCAACTATTAGATTGAATATGGTATCAAAAGTGGTGAGACATGAAACATGGAAACCCAAAAGAATTATGGCTGAATAAGACAATTGTAACAAAACTGCTTTTTCCAGCATGAACTATATTTGATGTGTGTGCTTCTTACATTACTAGTTTCTGTTGCTGAAAATGCAAGATCTTTTTCTTAAAGTCAAAACCTTCCCACATAGAATTTTTAGTTTGCAGAAAATTTGCAACAGTCTTGCTCTGAAAACCTGCAAAGTTGCAGTAAGCTCAGCATGACAAGACTGAAAGTTCATAACAAGACTGCGGCAAGATAACGTAAACGCCGAAGTGACCACACTTTGAACTTGCAGCTAACTTGTCGTGCAAGTTAAATTCATATTATATCAAATTTATTGCAAACTAGTGGCAAACAAGTAATCAAAAATACTGCAAACTTACTCCAAAGTAGTAATCTTTCCATGTCACACTATAAGTTTAACCCCTTCGAAGGGGTCTATAGACCTGATCAAGTCTATTGATACAAAAGTGCCGTCAGAAGGTGCATGCATCGGTTTTATCACCATAAACAAGTTTAGGTAATATTTATACTTTTCATTTCGAGCATTTTTTGGTATTTAATAAGTACTATAGCATTTAGAAAAAGCGGTGCCTACCGAATAAAATTTCTGCAATTTCTGCATATGTGCTGATTGTCTATTCTCTCAACAGAGGGATTTTTTTATTTCGTCACTTTCGTGAATTAAAGACAGTCTTGCATCAGCTTCACAACAAACTACTCATACAAGTGGGTGATGGTATACCTTGCAGGAAATTTGCTGCAAATTTCTCAATTAAAATTTGTCACGGCAAGATAATATGAGAAAAAATCAAACTTGCTGCTAATGTTCATGCTATCTGTGTTATCTCAAAAACTCCCATGGGGAGCACAGCGGATTGCATGAATGGCTCATGCAATTGACACTTATGTGAAATCATTATCCGATATCTATTACAGAACTATAAATATTATAATAGATACTATATAATAGAACTATAAATATATAAAAAGTAGGTAATTCTTAATTCAATGGAAATAAATTAAACATGGAAATTGCTGTTTTAAACTTAACCACTTGATTCTAACTTTATTGTAGGCAAATGTTATGTAATATGAAACTTGATTTAACGCATTCACTGCCAAAACTATAAAGTAAGAATTTTCAAATTTTTTGTTACAACCCACTTCGTCTGTAATGTGATCTTTCACGAACGAATGTCGGATTATTTTGAGTGCCTCTTTCTCTCCATACCAAAACACATCGTATCCCACATCCAGACTGAATTGGGACTCGTCTGCAAGCAGAATTGGTTCCAACGAAGTTTCCTCCAAACTCGATGTTCAGTTGCCCATCTTCTTTGGCCCGCACAGTTTTTTGAGATCAACGGAATACAGACCATTGGCTTACATGCATAGAGACCACCCTGATGAAGCCTATTCCAGACTACTTGGCTGCACACCTTTCATCCTGTGGCCAAGAACAACTGTGTTTGCAGCAGAGTAGCATTGCCTGTTCCATCTCGACAAGCTGTTAACAGGATATATAGGTCGTCAGTTTCTGTGGTAGCACATGGCCGACCTTGCCTTTGTCGATGTCTACCATTCCATGTGTTTTGAAATCAATTCCGCAGCCTTGCATTGATACTTCGTGCGACCACAACAGCATCCGCTACACTTCGTTGTGTTTCCCCAGATTCAACTGTCCCTATAACACGCCAAGCCATGAATTCCGGTAAGTGACATTGTTGTGACTTTGTCAAGTCACCTTTTCTCAAAACACAAGCTGAGCAATTGAATTTTACAACTAAGACAGTGAAACAGGTGTTTCTGCAAAATCCTGATTTCTGAACTTATCTCCTTTTTCTAGTTTTTATCGTCATAAACTTTAATTTACGTGTGAAGTTATCTGTATATGTTTTCTACTATGCTTTAAATTATGGATGTTTTGTTTTATGATACTTATCGATGTAAATTTTTGCGTAATTTTGATAAAATCATGTGCTCCCCTAATTGTTTTGAGCAGTGTATTATACATACACAGTCAAGACAAGATTGCAAGGGATTGGTAAAAAGCTCCATTTTAGACAGACTTCCATAGAAAGAAGTGTAATTAATTATGCTTCTAAGAAACACTACCTCAATAAGATCTATTGTTCGTTTTGCAGGGATTCTGAAACTCTTCCGTTTGAGACCGTTATAGAAAGATTCCGCTTCCACAGGTTTCACTATGTTTCACCAAAGAACGGTGAAAATCCCCTTCCAGACAGGTTTTCAGCAAATTTAATTGTATCGCAATTCATATTAAGACCATGTAACGCTTCCATTAAAGACAGGATTCTGTTATAGACATTTAATTTTATCGCAATTCATATTTAGAACATGTAACGCTTCCATTAAAGACAGGATTCTGTTATAGACAATTACTATTTTGACAAGTTTTATTCTATTCATATGACATAAATAAGTATATTTATATAAATACAAAACTTGTAAAAATCAACCTGCCTATAACGGAATTCTGTCTTAAACAGAAATGTTCCATAGTGCTACGGAAAAGAATACTACACAAATACACCTGATAACACAAAAACCTGTGTAAAAGGGAATTATTCAGCAATATTTACGATTTCATCTTGACAGTTTTTACAATATATATAACCTTAAGGAAAAATTCTGGACACCCCCCCCCCGAAACAAAATCCTGGCTACGCCACTGGTCCTACTTTATGGAAATCCAAAATTTCACATTTTTCGTCCAAGTAGTTTTCAAATTATACTTAAAAAATGGCAAAATGATGGTTTAAAAGGCTGTCTGTGATAGAAGTGACTAAATATTTTGAAATTTCTTAAGCTATCCTGTAATCTAACAGGTTTAATTGACTGCTTAAGGTGCCTTGATCAAGAAGGGAGCTCTCTCGCTTAACAATTGAGTACCGAACTTCAATTTGGATACAGCCCTTAAAATACGCTCGTTTTAAAATAATTATTTTCTCATAAGCTTATGGTACGAATTGCATAAAAATTTGTTTTTAGACTAATTGAAGCGTGTAGAGTTCATTTATGTTGTCAGAATTTTGTACTGCTATCGAAAAAAAACAAAGTTACAGTTCGTTTTATTATGTAGATGGCCCCCTAAGCCAACTTTATATACATTATTTAAGAGTAGACTTTATTTCCAATCGTTCGGTACCAGTAACTTTCTTCTACGATAATTTGTTGAGGAGTTAGTAGGGGTGTTTACTTTTTTTTCCATGACTGTACATAGGGTACAATATAAGGGTAATACAATAAAGATATCCAACCGTTTGGCTGCTCTGTCTCACATCTAAAATAAATAAAGGAACAGAAACCTGTCCTGGCGATACAATAGAATGAAGTACTATTAATTGTATAGTCAGACTCTATCTTCTTCTTAAAGGGGTCTCGGCGCAAGAAGCATTTTCAGGGCCCTACATTTTTATATTAAATAAAAGTAATCTCTTGTCGGGAAGGGTGGGAGGTATTATAAAGCATAAGTGGCTAGCTACTAGCCCAAATACACACCTTTTCTCAAAGTCTTTTTTTTTTTTTTTAAGCTTATTTTAGTCTTGGGGGGCCCCTATAAGAACGAATCTTGCATATGTTGTGCCTATCGCACCTTCCATATGGTTAGTTTAGTATATAATTTCGAAAAACTATGCATACATGTCAAACTACGATCTTTGCATTCTCTTTGTTATACCACTCTATAAATAAAATTTTAATCTTTGAATAACCCGTAATAAGAAATTTTTATTTGATGTCAACTCTCACCGATAAAAGAAAAATGTTAGCAATGCAGAAATCGACTTGAACCCGCAAGTAGAATTTTTGTTAAACTGCAACCCACTATAACTGATTCATCTGAACTTGATTCAAAATGAAAGAAAATTTATAACATATTTAACCTTTACTTTTTGGCACAATTCAAAATACATTGTAGCCCACAATATGGCACTTTTTCATATTTTTCCTTCCCCTCTCTCAAGGAGCGTGAATCTTACATTCGCATTGAAAAGCGCAGTCGTTCTCAAGATTCCGGGAATTGGGAGGGAATAGGGTTGTTGTAAAAACCAGTTTCAGAGCTTTATCTGTTTTTGGCTTGATTGAAAAACCAAAATAACAAATCATTTACTTTTCATTTTATATATCTTATAAATTGTCATTAATTAAGACAAAAATTTATTTCTTAATAAATGTTTCCTCATTTTATAAAATTTCATTGCTTGCTTTGCAAATCTTATTTTCTTCTCAGTTAGATGGTATACCTACTATTTTCCAGGTATTTTGTTTTGTATAAGTTTCCAGAAACTTCAACATATAAGATATTTTAAAAGTAAAATTCGAAAATTTAAAATAAAGGAGCTTGCTATATTTTAAGAGGTACGTATGTATATGGATAATTAGGAAAATGTGAAATTTCATTATATGAGAAACTTTTCGGATGCATACTTCGTCAAACTGTATAATTAATAAAAAAAAAATAATAATTTTTAAAAAAAAAGTGTTTATATTGATACAGTACAAAGTCTAAAGTCCGGAGTCCTCAGGACTTTACCAAGTCCAAACTTTGGATTTTTCCAAACTTTGAGTCATAAAAAATATTGCTTTTCCAATAAAAAGGAAAAGAAAATTCACTGCATAAAAAAGGCAAAATATGACGTTCATATATTAAAAATTGCATATAACAACTATTAATACTAAATTGAACAATCATTTTCATAAAAAAAAAAAAATCATAACAAAATAAAAAGTAAAACAAAACATTTAAGTAACTCTGTTCTCAAATCCAAAAAGGGCAACTTTATGACATAAGTTTTAATTTATTTTTGTTCAGAGATGCACGAAACTAGCAGGTGTTGTTGTTCAGATACTATGTAATCAAACTGTATTTTCCATTTTTTTGCAAACGCAATAGATCTTTCAGAAAATAATGTCAAAGTGGACGTTTTAAACCGAATTCCCATGGGAAAGAAGATTAACCACACAAGGAAGGGTGAAAAACGTCTTTGTCACATGATCGAAATTACTTATGACTCAATAGGTAATTTCTTGATAAAAAAAATGGAAAACACAGTTTAATTCCAAATCGCTTCTATTGTCATGCCATCCAATTTTATGGCTTTCTGTTAAAAAAATGAATTTGTAAATGTGTGAAAACGTTTTGCGCTTGTTGAGTGGAGTAGTTGAGAACAGCCTTAAGGGAACAAACAATTTAAGAAGAAATTGTAACTTTCTGAACTATTGAACATTTTAGTTAATGTGAACTGGTTTATTAACTTAGGTATATCATTAAGAAGTTTTTCTTTTATTCTGTATATATACATGACTTAAGATTCAGTAATAAAGCTTCTTTGCTCTAGACGTTTTTTTCTGTTTCAACAATTTTATTTTTTCACTTCTTCCTTGAATACTGCTGCTTGAAAGTTCGAACTTTGGGTGTCCGAACTTTAGACTTTGTACTGTATTTAAAAATAAAAATAAAAGTGTCCAGTTAAACTGATGGCATTGAGCTCACAGACTATTCACATCAATTGTATATTATACTCTTATTTCAAAGAATAATGTGCACAAAAAATAAATGAAGGGGGATTAGCCCCCGTTCCCCCACATTAAATTTAACCAATGAACCTCCATATCTAATCAGGGAAGCACCTTAACATAATAAACCGGTATACCAAATTTGAAGCAAATCAGATAATTCTGCATGAAAAAACCATTTCACTAAATTAAGGGGGCAAGGGTCTAACCCCCTTTTCCTCCTTTATACTTAACTAATGAACCTCCAAATCTAATTAGGAAAGATCCTTATCAGAATGAACATAGAAAAGATAATTAAAGTAAATTGGATAATTCTGCATGAAAATCCATTTATCTAAATTAAGGGAGGGGTCTTGGCCCCCCTTTCCCCTTTTTATATTCAACCAATGGACCTCCAAATCTAATAAAGGAAGTACCATATCGGAATAAACCGGCATATCAAATTTGAAGCAAATCGATTAATTCTGCATGAAAAACCCATTTGTCTAAATTAAGGGGGGTCTACCCCCAGCCCCCTCCTTTAAACTTAACCAATAAACCTCCAAAATTAATCAAGGCAGCTCTTTAACATAATAAACCGGTATACCAAATCGAAAAACTCTGCATGAAAAACCCATTTATCTAAATTAAGGGGGGGAGTCTAGCCACCCTTTCCCCCCTTTATACTTAACTAATGAACCTCCAAATCTAATCAAGGCAGTTTCTTAACATAATAAACCGGTATACAAAATTTGGAGCAAATCGAATAATTCTGAATGAAAAACCCATTTATCTAAATTAAGGGGAGGACTAGCCCCGTTTCCCCCCTTTATACTTAACTAATGAACTCACAAACTAATCAGGGAAGCACCTTATCAGAATGAACCTAGAAAAAAAAGCAAATCGGATGTTTCTATCAAGAGTTATCGCGTTACGTACATACATACATACAGAACGGGCAGGCACATTAGCTCTCAGGCCTTGATAGCCTGTGAGCTAAAAAATAAAATTTGATTAAAAGGAAAATTAAAATAATTGATAAAAGTAAAATAAGCTTAAAAAGGTTTTTCTTTCTTTTTTATAATATGATATAAAATATAATTATATTGAATAAAGTTTGCTATTATTAAGCAATCCTTGAAGTAATAATGTAACATATTTAAGTCCTAGCACTTGATTTGGAAATGGGTCTTATAACTTTTAGAGAGGGAAAAATTGCAGATGAATCTCGTCAGTCTAATGCAAAATCCATTCAATGTAATTTCTGCTCATTCATAAAGACATTTTCATTTGTAAATGTGTTCAATTTGCAGGTATTCTTCTTCAGATATCAAGAAATCAAACAACATTTTCCATTTTTCAAAAAAGATAGAGTAACTTTCAAACAATTTTGTCAAATACGACGTTTTAAGCTGATTTCCGAGACTAGGCAGAGGGGAAACGATCGTCATAAGATAGAATAATCAACATTTTGAGGAAAACTTAGAACACAATGGGGAGGGGGGCAGGTAGTAATCTCTCTATTTTTTCTAAAATGCTATCTCGTTAATTTTTAAATATTTATGTAGCGAATTTCGTAGTGAGTGATACAGGCGCAGGAAAATTAAAGATACTATTCTATTGATGAAGGGGAATGGGAGGGGGGGGGGGGGCTGCTCCTCTCTATATTTTTTCAAAAGTTTTACACATTTACGAAGTGTGTTTCTTTCGTAACTGCATTCAATTTGTAGGAATTTTTATTCTGGTACCATAAGGAATCCGATAGCGTTTCCTTTTTTCCAATAAAATCAAAGTATCTTTCAAACAATATTGTTGAATATGGCATTTGAAGCCAAATTATGATGTTCGACAGCGAGAAGTTGTAATACAGTCAAGGATCTATAATCCGCACTCCCATAATCCGCAATTTTCTATAATTCGCATTGCTTAATGAATGTAAACAATTAAACAAATTTACAAATTTTTGATCCAAAAATGATTTTTTAAAAGAAATATCTGAAAATTTTAAATATAAAAGTGAATATAATCAATTTTTTAATACAAGAATTTGAAAAATGCACTTTTTGAGAGAGCATATTAAATTAATTATTACATTTCACATTTTTCTTTTCATGTTACACTGAATATGGAGTTAAAATAGTGTCCAGAAAAATTAATTATTATATTTCATATTTTTCTTTCATGTTATACTGAATATGGAATTAAAATAGTGTCCAGAAATAAGAAAATGAGATATAATCCATAATACTCCATAATCCGCAATATTCCATAATCTGCACAACCTTTAGTCTCAACTTGTGCGGATTAAAGAACTTTGCCTGTATATGGGTAGGAAAATGAAAAACGCTATGCGTTTGATGAAGGGAAGGGGTAGGAGTTTGCTCATATCTTTATCTTTTATGAAATTCCGCCTCGTTAATTTTTTACATATTTACAAAGTGAGTTCCTTTCATAACAGTGTTCAATTTGCAGAAATTTACATTCTCATACTAAAGAATCGAATACCGTTTCCTTTCTACCAATAAAGACAAAGTGTCTTTCAAACAATATTGTCGAATATGGCATTTGAAGCCGATTTATAATGCTCGGCGGCGGGAAGAGGTTGCCATGTAGGAGGAGGAAAATGAATAACGCTATACGATTGGGGGAAGGGGGGGGGGAGGTTGGTTTCTTTCGTGACTGCATTCAATTTGCAGAAATTTTTATTCTCATGCTAAGGAATCGAGTAGTGTTTCCTTTTTTCCAATAAAGGCAAAGTATTTTTCAAACAATATTGTCCAATATGGGGTTTGAAACTGATTTATAAGGCACGGCAATGGGAAAAGAATAATCTTAAGAGTGTTCTCAAATCCAAAACGGCAACTTTCTGACATAAGTTTTAATTTATTTTTGTTCCAAAATGCATGAAACTAGCTGGTGGTGTTGTTCAGAAACTATGTAATTGAGCTGTTTTTTTTCATTTTTTTGCAAACGTAATAGATCTTTCAGAAAATGATGTCAAAGTGGGCGTTTTGAACCGAATTTCCGCGTGAAGGAAGAAAGAGACTCAAGAGCGGGTGAAAAACGTGTTTGTCACGTGATCAAAATTCCTTAAAACTCAATAGGTAATTGATTGATAAAAAAAACAAAAAAACAGTTCAATTCCAAATAGCTTCCATGGCCAGGCTTTCCAATTTTATACCATTCCGTTAAAAAATGAATTTGTAAATGTGTCAAAACGTTTTACGCTTGTTGAGCAGAGCAGTTAAGAAACAGCCTTAAAGGAGCAAAAAAATGTCATACGCTATTATATGATTGAAGAAGATGGATAGAGAAAATCTCTGGGGTTTTTTTATGAATTTCTATTTAGTTACTTTTTCTATGGAAGATATTTTCAGAATTTATATTTATATGTCTGTGAAACATATAGAGTTTTATTCTATGGCAACATGTTTAAATGTGTGTGTTCTTTTGTGCGTGTCATGATTGTTTTTATGTGGTTTCTTTTTTTATAAATTTAAAGCTCCCGAAGGAACTTTTGAGCTCTGAAAAGAGCTGTTGTTTTTCATGAATGATTCGTGTAATGTCTGATGAGAGCAGCAATGTTATTACATTTCTTAAACTACCGTATTTACCCGCGTATACATCGATCCTGCGTATAAGTCGACCCCCTACTTTCCTGATAAAGAAATTTGAATTTTTTAAAATCCCGCATGTAAGTCGACCCCCCCCACTTTTCTGATCAAGAAATTTGAAATTTTTTTTTAAATACATTATTCAAAATCACATGGGAAAAAAAGGAAAGTACTAAATGTACAATAATAAAGAAACTTTAATTTTTTTTTCATTTATTCGAAATCATATGAAAAAAAAAGTATTAAATATGCAATAATGAAGATAATAATATACTAAAGTAATATACAAAGTTAAACTGATTCAAGGTCCAATTCAGTATCGGATTCGCCAAACAATTCACAAAAATACTCCGTCGTTATCGGCTCATCATGATACACGTTTTCAATCTCTGTATCGCTACATTCTTCCTCATCGTTATCACATTCAAAATTGGCATTATCTTCTGTGCTGTCTAGTTCGTTGCTTATGCAGCATTTCTTGAACGATTTTACAATCATTTCGGAAGGAATTTGATTCCACGCATCTTTAACCCACTAGGCAATTATGCAATGTCGGGCTTTCTAATGTTACCGCCCCAGTGGCAGAAAGTTTTGTAGCTGTCTGCGACAAGCTTTTAAAATTCCATAATCTGTCTGCAAATTTTGCATGTTATTTTAATGAATAAATAATAAATTAAACTAGGAATTTTTTATCATTTTATTTAAAACATGGTAAGCATGATGCATTCTCATTAATTTTGCGTATAACATTTCATCATCTAAATTCTTGTAGAATTTCTAAAGTGTGAAGGATAAGCAGAACCCCACATAGGCAATAACGATGCTTTTAAAAACCTTCGGAAGCTTCAGAGGCCTCAAGCGCAAACAGCACTGAGTTTTTTCTAAAACCCTTGAATGAAATCTGCGGCCTTTTGAGGAAATTATTTTTTTGTAATTCTTTGGTGAAAATCACGTTTTTTCCATGGCTTTTTGATGAATTTATTGTTTTTTCCACAATTTTTGGACAAAATTTGCGTTTTGTTCGCGATCCTTTGACAAAATTCGCGTTTGTTTCACGATCCTTTGACAAAATTTGCGTTTATTTCACGATCCTTTGACGAAATTTGCGTTTGTTTCACGATCTTTTGCCAAAATTCGCGCTTTTTATGCAATCTTTTGCGGAATTCGCGCTTTTTTGCCAAAATTCAAGTTTTTTACCCGATCTTTTGCCGAAATTAAAGCTTTTAACGCGATTTTTTGCGGAAATTCACGCCATTAACACGATCTTTTGCCGAAATTTGCGCTTTTATGCGATCTTTTGCCGAAATTCGCGCTTTTTACACGATGTTTTGCAGAGATTCGCGCCTTTTACGCGATGTTTTGCCGAGATTCATGCTTTTTACGTGATGTTTTGCCGAAATTCGAGTTTTTTACCCGATCTTTTGTCAAAATTCACGCCTTTTACCCGATCTTTTGCCGAAATTCACGCCATTAACACGATCTTTTTCCGAAATTTGCGCTTTATGCCAAAATTCACTCTGTTACGTGATTTTTTTTCCGAAATTCGCGCTTTTTTGCCGAAATTCACGATTGTTACCCGATCTTTTGCCAAAATTCACGCTTTTACGCGATCTTTTGTCGAAATTAATGCTTTTAACGCAATCTTTTGCCAAAGTTCACACTTTTTATGTGCTTTTTTGCCAAAATTTGAGCTTTTTACGCAGGAAAAATTGGCCGAAAGTTGCGGACAATTTTTTAAATTGACTTCATAGTGCAGACAATAATTGTCCACAAAAGATTTTTTGTGTCCGCGACTATGTCGCCGTGTCGCGGTGTTTCTGCCACTGGGGTTACCGCCCTTTGTAAATGTTGGACAACCAGATGAAATCCTTTTCTGTCCAACATTTTCTAACATTTGTTTTGAAGGGCTTTTTGAGGCAAATGTCTAGGGGTTGAAAGACGGATGTCAAACCTCCCGGGATTACAGCTACAGTCGTTTTCAGTTCTTTTGTCGCTTTATTCACGTTTTCAGAAAAGTGGCCACGAAACGAGTCGTAAACTAAAAGGGAAGGTTTTTTGAAAACAGCTCCCGGTCTTTTACCCCACACATTTTTAAGCCAGTCGACTGTTCTGTCAGCATCCATCCACCCCTTTTCATGGGCTCGAATCAGCACACCAGAAGGAAATGTAACTTTTTTCGGCAACGTTTTCCTTTTAAAAATAATCAACGTATGAAGCTTACTACCGTCGGCCAAATAGGAAAGAACGACCGTAAAACGGGTTTTTTCATGCCCAGTCGTTTTTACCAAATTGCCTTTGGCTACGTTTTTCTTTTAAAAATAATCAACGGATGAAGCTTACTACCGTCGGCCAAACAGGAAAGAACGACCGTAAAACGGGTTTTTTCATGCCCAGTCGTTTTTACCAAAATGCTTTTTTCCCCCTTGCAGTTCACTGTTTTATTTTCTGGTAGAGAATTTTCCATATTTCCTATATAGCAAAGTTCAAAAGATTTAATTTTTCTTTGATCGATGACGTTTTTTTTTAAATTTCATAATCTTTGCTTCCAAGTCAGATGGTAATTTTTGTACCAGTTTAGTGCGCTGGCGTAAAGTCAAACCATGACGATTCTTAAATCTAGTTCACCAATGTTCTGATGCACGAAACGTGTTTGGAACACCATACTTTTTTTCTTTTGGAGGCTTCATTGCTCGTAAACGTATGCCAGTTCTAGTGACAATAAAACCATGCAATACATTTTTTAGTTCTGGGAAGGGCGATTTTCCACGCCGCAAAGCTTTTTTTGATTTTGGAATGTTTTCTAGCTTCGCCAATCATGAATCAATTTTTCGTGAACCTCAAACTGACGAGAAGCAGCACAGTCGTTAGACTCTTCCGCAAAAGAAATAACTTTAAGTTTAAATCCAGTTGCGTATGAATTGCGTTTCTGTTTTCTAATAACTAAATCAGCCATATCAGTAGAAACAAGGAGAAAAAGTGCAGTAAGTTAAACGAAGAAATAATGAATAAGTGTACTATCAAGAACACCCAAGATATAACCCGGGTCACGTATTTTTAGAGAGTCACATGTTTCTAGCCACTCGCGGACGATTCAATTGCACATAGAGGTGATACATTATCTGAGTTTTATCCACTGATCTCTCAGAGGGAGAAGGGGGGGGAGGGGTAGTAGGCGTACATTCATCGCCAGCACCAAACCCATCACTCAGCCTCCTCTTTTTCTCTCATGCTATGGAAATCGACAGTAAATGACGTCATTCTGTTATGGAATGCGAAAAGAGAATAATTGTCTTTCAGAAGGGCATTTTTGACTTCTGGTAAAATAAAACAAAAAAAAAGGACCCTCGCATAAGTCGACCCCCCCCCCCCCCCCCCCACCAACTTTAAAGTCTTTTTTTGTCCAAAATTTCTTAACTTATATGCAGGTAAATACGGTACTTTTGTTTTTTTATAAACTAGTGATGTATGATACTCTGAAAAGCAATTTTTATCAATGCATAGAGCAACATCACATGTTTTACAAACGACTGTTGATCGCCTTTGTAAGCCATTTTTGTAGCAAATGACGCATCTCCTCCTCTTTTTTTCTTTTAGTGGCCAGTGTTCATCAGTTGATGTTGATGGATTTTCGACTTCAGTTTTTTTAATGAGGCTTCCGATTAAAGATAATCGAAATTCCCTCTGGCTTTCAGTGCGCTTTGATAATATGCATGCGTTTAACACTGATATATCAAATAAATGAAAAAATAGTTTTTTCGTCTACTTGACAGTCTTTCTTTGGAAAGAGTAACTTGTTGTCATCCGGTCACTTAGGTCTACATATCCCATGTTCTCGTTGTAATCAGCTACGATTGGAGGTTTTTTCAAGTCATTAGAATCACTGGAATTTTCTTGTTTCGAAGGATGATGCATACTACTTAACATATATACATCTCTCTTATCCTTCCAGCGAAGCGCAGTCAGGCCTTGTCCATATCGTGTGCAAATCTCCCCTCATCTTATTTTGACCTGACAGATATCTTTGGGAAAATTTTTTCTATTGCACCGAACAGTTCCACATGAATTAATCTGTTTTTTATTTAACAGATCATAAAACAAATCAGGGGAAGAAAAAAAATTGTCCCTATACAATTTATGGCCCTTGCCCTTTACGCTTTCTGTCATCGTATTTACTACATTGTACGATGCTGAACAATTTTCATTTTTTTCCTTTCCTAAATATACCCTCATGTCATATGTATATCCAGTTTTGTCTGCAATTTTGTAAAGTTTTATTCCCGATTGCTTTTTTTTTTAGGTATATATTGCCTAAAAGCAATGCGACCCTTAAATTTTATAATAACCTCATCCAGGGAAAGGTGCTCTACTGGGTCATATCCTTCTTATATGTCTCATTTAATATTTCAAATAATTTCCTTATCTTCCAAAGTCTGTCGTATTCCGTGGAATCTTTAGAAGGTTTTTCATGATTGTTTGAAAAATGTAGGAACTCCAAAATTGCAAAAAATCTGTCTCGAGGCATTATTTTTCAAAAGACTGGCTTTTCAATCAGTTCATTTGTGGACAAATAATCCTGGAGTCTATCTATATGTCCCATCAATAAAATTGTTCCTAGAAACTTTTCAATCTCATTATGAGTTGCTTTTATCCACTCAGGTGAGTGCTTCCTTTTTCCGGAATCGTCGGGTCGCAGTTCTAATACATTTTCTGCATATCTGTTCGTTTCTTCGCATATTAATTCCAAGATTTCGTTGGAAAATAAAAGTTTAAAATAGTCATACGGACTTTGTCCGTCCATATCTATTTTTATTCTGTGCTTTCCTGTGAAATCTAGATTTCTTATCGAATCTTGCTTTTCGGGAACTTTCCATTCAAATATTCTTGGAGAAGCATCCTCGATTGTAACTGCATTACTGCTCTCATCAATAGAACAATTCAATGATATATCATTTTCGCCGTCTGAATCGCTATCAGCATAATTTTCAGAATCTAAATCATTCATGAGTTTTCAATCTCACTCTGAGAAAGACCCTTAAATTTTGAAGCCATAGTAAAAAAAAAAAAAAAAAAAAATGCTGTCGAACGCTACTCAAAAGGAAATGAGAAAGAGAAAGAAAATCGAACAGTGACACTTAAAAGAAAGACTCAATAAATCGCCAACAAGTAAACAGTTACCTCTTCCCAGGGGTGCAGAAAATGTTTCTACTCCTAACATTTCCTCCAATCCACATGAAAATTTCCCCAAAATTTTACGGTATGTTATAGGTAAATGCTGTATTATCGTACGTATAGAAAAATTTTCCAATATTTCTCAACTTATGTGCGAGTATATATAACAAGGCTTGATTATGAGTAAAAAATTTTTTTTTGAAATTCACAACAAATTTTCTGAAAGATTACAGCGCAGTGGGGAAAGGGAAGGGGGGGAATCCACTCCGAGCACTAACTATGGTTTTTTTCGCGGCCCTTTGACGAATTTCACGATCTTTTGACTAAATTTGTGTTTTGTAGCAATCTTTTGACGAAATTTGCGGTTATTTCGCCTTCCTCTTGACAAAATTCGTGCTTATTTCGCTACCTTTTGACGAAATACATGGTTGTTTCGTGATGGTTTGGTGAAATTTGCATTCATTTCGCGATCATTTGACGAAATATGCAAGGGTTATTTTAGTTCCTTTGACGAAATTCGTTGTTATTTTGCCATGTTTTGATGAAAATCGTGGTTGTTTTGCGATCATTTGACAAAATTTGCGGCTGTTTCGTTATCTTTTGGCGAAATGGCGGTTGTTTCGTGATCTTTTGTCAAAATTTGCAGTTGTTTTGCGATCTTTTGACAAAATTTGCAATTATTTCGCGATCTTTTGACAAAATTTGCGTTATTTCGCGATCTTTTGACAAAATGTGTGGTTATTTTGCAATCTTGTGATGAAATTCGATTTTTTTCTGGAATTCTTGGACAAATTTTGCGCTATTTCTATGTTTGAGTTTTCAGATTGATGAACGATTTTTTTTTACATTTTCAGAACCAAATGCTTTAATTTTTCGGAAAATTCGGAGCAAAATCACCCCTGATATACGGTACCTATTATTCTGAGATCGATTTTTTGAAGGTCACCATACAGATCTTTTTATTTGTAGTGAAATTTTTCTATCTCGGGGAATTATGGAATTTGTTGTTAAAATCGAAATCAATTGTATATATTTCTGCAAAATTTCCCCCGATCCTAGATCGCCGGATCGGACATATTCTGCACCCCTGCCTCTTCCTATCGCCAAAGGAGAAAAGTTCGCATCTTCCTCAAAGTGGGTGGGTGTTTCAGTGACCTACAATGGAGATCACTCCGTAAATGTCAAGTGATTGATAACACTGGTTTTCAGAAAGGGGAAAAAGAGCTAGGGTACATGAGTTATAACGTAGCCATACTTTGGTCGAAAAAATATTTGGGTTCAAATGGTGATCCAGATGGAATGAACGGGTTAAATGCAATTATAGAAAAGTTCCTTACAATTATATTTCTAAATTTATATCTATGTGTCTATTTGTTCAAATATGTTGTTTTGTATCAGAAACAATATTCAAGATTTCCTTTTGCAAAATTTGATTATCCAAACTCAACACCATGAAAACTGAACCCCTTCCTCTTCCCCACAGAGAAAAAAATAAATGACTCAAGGGTTGTTGGATTTAAATCAGCTTGATTAAAATCGGGATTTAAATCAGATGATTTTTTTCTTTTTTAATCTTTGATTTAAATCAGTTTTTTTACTATTGATATTTACAGGTTGAATAAGTCATCAAATTCATCATTCATGTTGAAATAAAAATCCCCATTCACGTCAGCTTAAAAATTATCTTTTAATAACTATTATCTATTCATAGTGCATTTCCCCAAAATACTGATAAATGCTCTCTCATTTTTTAAACTTTTTTCTTTCTTAAATTATCACCGTTTTTGCAAGTTGGATGCAGAAGCTAAAGTTAAATCTATGTAATATTATACCATTTTCAGTATAGAGTTACTTCCTCTAAAGCAGATTATACATAGTTCACAAGTTTGACACAAATATTAATTTAAAAAAATCTGATTTAAATTTTTAAAATCCAATTTAAATCAAATTAATCCGACTTTATTTATTTAAAAAAAAACTCAGGATTTTTAACACCTGCTCAAAGGAGTAATAACAAGTTCTTTCTTACCACCCTCACCCTAACTTCGTCCGTCTTGCCATGCCTAGTTATTTTCAGAAAAGCTGAGTCTCCTTTCTTAAACTAAGAAGACTGTATGGTAGTAATATATAAATAATATCAATGGAAAAGAAAACATCCTTCCATCACAGTCCAAGTTTAAAAAAAAAAAAATAAGGTACTTCTTAGTTATCCCGTCAACCAAATTCCTGTCGTCAAATTTTAAGATTAAATGCCAATAATGGTTGCCATTAATTAATTAATTGTAAGATTGAATGCCAATAATGGCCAATAAAACCATTAATTCAACATTTTATTTGTATTTTTTATTAATGTTTTACTAATTTATTTGTTCTTTCGTTATTTAAAATAAAAATTATGTCAATGTGTACAATTTGGTGATTTATATAATTTGTCGAAATTGGTTGACGGGATAACTAAGAAGTACGAATAATAATCTTCATTCTTGCAGTTTTAATATTTACAGATGCACATATATCCAAAAACAAACATGAAACCACCGTTAGTCAATTAGATATTTTACCTTACTTTTAAATGCAGTCGAAAATTGACATATATGTGCAATAGGAAATACAGCAGCCTATGTTGTTTATATAAGGAAGAAGGCATGCTTTATTTTGATAAACAATGTAGCCTCAAAGTGGCACAACTAATGCATTCAAATATGCATTTTGTTGATATGTCAGCAGCTTTATGCTGATTAATTTATTGCGCAATTTACGCTTTTTATTTTCAATTTATGCATTTATAAATATACACTTGGTGACACTGTTTCCCTCTTTAAAGAGTCTTTTGTGTAACCCCCCCCCCCCCCCTCCAAAAAAAAAAAAATAATAATAAGATAAATAAAAATGTCCATCTTGACATGTTGGGGGTCACTGTACATACAATGGTGGGGTCAAATGCAGATTAGAACTTTAAAAAAAAATTCAATTTCATTTCAAACATTACAAAAAATTCTTATCTGTGAATCTCCATATGCAGCTGAGCCCCGTGCTTATAGCATTCCACAACTATATTAAGACTTTAAAAATAATTTAAGGAAAATAATTAAGCTCTGGTTGACTTAGCCACACGTAGCCCCGTCCGTCAACCTTTCGGAGCCCACACTACTGCCGCTGCACTTATAGTAAGCCTACATAGGAGACATACATATTATATAAATTAATAAACAAAGATCTTAATTTTTATGTTTGAAAAAGATGTAGTTCCCTCAGAATATTTTTTGTATCTGAACTCATTTACAGAGAAGTCCAGCCTTAGTATCATAAGCAATCTGCAGTGCACATTCTACACCTTCCCCCCTACTCTTTCACATTTTACAAGATATACAGTACAGAACCATTTATCTGGAATGGTTGGGGTCAGATGTATTCCGGATAACTGGTTTTTCCGGTTAACTGGTTGGGCATTAAAGCAGCATCCATTTGATAAGTTTTGTGGATTATATATGGATGTGGCATTATTTCTGATTTTAAATTAGATTACTTGGATTAAAAATCAATGCAAGAAAGATCAAAAGTTAACCAGAGTTTAAAAGAAGGTAATTTATGGGAATCCCTTAGGAAAAAATATTCTTCTGTTTCCTCTGCATAAAAATTAAAACATCTAAATTACAACTAAATATGTTTTCTTTTCAAATACTAGATGTTGTCATCAAATTATACAATTGTTTCAAGCAAAGCCTATGTCAAACTAGCAGCCTATGTCAAACACCTTTTTCTGCAAAGATTCTGAAATCAGTCTATCAAAAATATCATTCCGGATAACTGGTTTTCCGGTTAACTGGTTTCCGGATAAATGGTTCCATACTTTAATTTATATAATGCTCTTCAAATACTCAGTTCAAAGATTCCAAGTTTGAATGTTATCATGGTACGACAGGGGTCGATCCAGGCAAAATTTGGGGCCTATTTAGGACCCTTTCACAAAATTCCGTTTCATAAAATATGCCCCTTCACAAAAATAAATTTTATAAAATGGGCCCCTTCACAAAAATAAATTTTTTAAATTGGCCCCTTCACAAAAATAAATTTTATAAAATGGGCCCCTTCACAAAAACAAATTTAGTAAAATGGGCCCCTTCACAAAATTCCTTTTAAAAAAACAGGCCCCTTCATAAAGTTCCTTTTAATAAAAACTTTTTTAAAATGTGTAATTTGTAATTAAAAACAAGTCGTGAAAAACAAAAATTTTAGCAAGAGGATTTAAAGAAGTTTTTGTTAATAAGTGCTTAGTATGAATTTGAGTAACTGGTCTTCAACTTTAGTTACAAAATGTTATTTTTCACAAAAATATAATAAAATTCACAAAAATAACTTTTACTTTCCACAAAATGGGTCCCAAGAATAAAAACCTGCATCGACCCCTGTACGAAGATACTTTTATGTTTCAGCCCCAGTAAGGTATTTTGCAAATGCCATTTTCTGAGTGAACCATTTATTTTCTGAGTAAACTATGCTATTTTATGAATACACCGTACCTTTTTTTTTTTTAGCGCACATTGTGTTTTCTGAGAAAACTATGCTCAGGGGTGCAGAAAATGTTTCTACTCCCAACATTTCCCCCAATCCACACGAAAATTTCCCCAAAATTTTATGGTATGTTATAGGTAAGTGCTATATTACCGTAGGTATAAAAAATTTATTTTTCAAATATTTCTCAACTTATGCACAAGTATATATGGCAGGGGTGATTCTGAGTGAAAAAAAAATTCCTAAAATTCACAGCAAATTTTCTGAAAGGTTACAGCAGAGTGGGGGAAATCCACTCCCAACACTATGTATTTTTCATGGATCTTTTGACGCAATTCGCATTTTTTCGCGATCTTTTGATGAAATTTGCCGGTTTTTCGTGATCTTTCGATGAAATTTGCTGTTATTTCTCCTTCCTTTTGACAAAATTCGCAGTTGTTTTGCCATCATTTGATGAAATTCGCGGTTGTTTTGCGATCGTTTGGCAAAATTTGCGGTTCGTTCGTGATATTTTGACGAATTTTGCAGTTTTTTGTGATCTTTTAACAAAATTTGCGATTCTTTCATGATCTTTTGACGAAATTTGTCATTCTTTTGTGATCTTTTGACGAAATTTGAGATTCTTTCGTGATCTTTTGATGAAATTTGAGATTCTTTCGTGATCTTTTGACGAAGTTTGATATTCTTTCGTGATCTTTTGACGAAGTTTGATATTCTTTCGTGATCTTTTGACAAAATTTGAGATTCTTTCGTGATCTTTTGATGAAATTTGAGATTCTTTTGTGATCTTTTGACGAAATTTGCAGATTTTTTGCGATCTTTTAATGAAATTTGCGGTTATTTCGCCCCTTTTGACGAAATGCGCAATTGTTTTGCAATCTTTTGACAAAATTTGCGTTTATTTCGCGATCCTTTGAGTAAATTTATGTTCATTTTGCAATCTTTTGACGAAATTTACGATTTTTTTTCGCTTTTCTTTGATGATATAGAAGGTTATTCGCCCTGTTTTGACAAAAATCGCGGTTGTTTTGCAATCATTTGACGAAATTCTAGGTTGTTTTGTGATCTTTTGATGAAATTTGCAATTGTTTCACGATCTTTTGATGAAAATTGCGATTGTTTCGCGATCTTTTGGTGAAATGTGCATTTATTTTGTGATCTTTTGACAAAATTTGCGTTCATTTCACGATCTTTTGACGAAATCTGCTGTTATTTCACGATCTTTTGACGAAATTTGTGGTTCTTTCGCGATCATCTGATGAAATGTGCGGTTATTTTGCGATCTTGTGACAAAATTCGCATTTTTTCTGTAATTCTTTGCGAAAATTCTCGGTATTTTTATGTCCGAATTTTCAGATGATCGATTTTTTTTTTTTCAGAACCGAATGTTTTAAACTTTCTGAAAATTCGGAGCATAATCACCCCTGATATACAGTACATATTATTCTGAGATTGATTTTGTGAAGGTCGCCATATGGATATTTTTATTTGTACTGAAATTGTTCTATCTCAGGGAATTATGGAATTCGTTGTTAAAATCGACATCAATTGTATATGTTTCGGAAAAATTTCCCCAGGGGGTTAAAATTTCCCCCGATCCCGGATCAGACATATTCTGCACCCCTGACTATGCTATTTTATGAATACATAGTACCACTTTTTGAATGTGCTGTTTATTTTAATTTTTTAATCTTTCAAAATGCTGATTCTTATTTGATATGATTTCAAATATGAACAAAATTAATAAGCTAAAAATAAATATTTTGTGTGATAAAAACAGGTCTAATCCAACCTCATTTTATAGAAGATGCAAGGTCGTTGTTTAGAGACTCCCCCATCCCAACATAACATTTTGTTTAATATATCATATATAGTAGACTTCCTCAAATCCACACAGTTTGAAACCAGTGGTAGGGCAGATTTTAGAATTTTGTGTATTTCTGGTCATTGTTTTGTTCACATTTTTTAAAGACTAAATTGAATGTAGTTTTAACCAAGTAATTACGTTTCTGTGATGTTGAATTCTCACCGGAATTAACAGAAAATTTTATTTAACAATAAGGTAAAGCAATTTTACAACTTTTTTCCACCAAAGTTAGAAAAGTAAAATTTAATTAAAAATTTCTGGTGAGAATCTGGGTTAAAATTAGGAGGGATTATATCCCACCATCTCTCAAGGGGTTAAGCATTGGAAATTATAATGAATGCTTACAATAAAGTAAAATATTAAAGCAATTAAGTAAAATATTAAAATAATTTATTAATTTAATAATTAATTAACAATTGTATAAAGTATGTAAAATAATAAAAGTTTAGAAAAAGATTGAAATATTAAAAATAAATTGTTTTTCCCTCTGCAATGCCAGCTTAGCTGTCACTGTTCATATAGAAATTTAAAATTTTCTTTTTGTTATTTTATGTCATCTGAATTTAAATAAACTCGAATTTTCGATTTTGTTTTCTGAAAATACATTTACTTTTCATTAAAATACATTATCTCATAATCTCATACATTACTTTTCATTAAAAACCTTTTTTAAATTAATTTTTTTTTTCATTCTTGGAATCCGCAAGCTGGCCTTCTTTGGTAAGCATGATATGGAGCATATTTACATCCATTGTTGTTGTGTAACCCATATACAATCGTAACTATAAAGAATATTTGGCGATTTATCACCTGTAGCCGGCTAATGAGAAGATGTCTTAAAATGAATTTATTAATTTGTAATTCAGTTCTTAAAATATTAAAATGTTGTAATGTCATCGTAAACACACCTATGGACCTTAAATTTTATAATTCTATTCTAGTATATATCAGAAAGTGAGTGAGAAATCAATCACAAAATTCCATCTTTATATATAAAAACCAAATTAAATTAAACAAGACAGTGTAGACAGGAATAGAAAACCTTGCTGTTTGAGAAACAAAAATGTATTCTAAATTTCTTAAAGTTTAATTCTTTAAAAATCAATTTGAAAGGGAATTGAATTGAAAAGGACTTCAAACAGAAAGCAAGGATAGGCTAGGAATATCCCATGACTTCTTAATGTTACTAATACTGACTGTGTTAATAACAAAGAAATTGTGGGATATACCTTGTCTATCATTGCTTGATGTTTGAACTTCTTTTCCAGAATTATTAGTAAACAGAACTCATGTCATTCTATCATAGTTGTGCTATAGCAGTGATATTTAAAAAGAAAAATGTGTCTTTTGCAGATTTCTGCCTATGGATGGGTATAAAACACAAATTTACTATTTTAATTAAACTTGTTAGCAAAGTGATTATTCACGTCTTTAATATTCAATAATTTCAAGCGTAATTTCACTGCTGGAAAGTAGTTGAAATATTAATTAAAATTGTATATTCACCGATGCTGGGTTCATTTGCGTCTCATGTTTCGCCACTAGATTGTGTGCTCATGGAGACTTTTCCATCTAGTGCTGCGGTTGCAGCCTTACCGACTTATATAAGTGAGAGATGCCAAGCTGGGCATCGTCCTTGTGGCTTAGTGGTAGAGCATTGGAGATCTATTCTAGGGGCTCGGGTTCGATTCCCGGCTTGGACATTTTTCACTAAGTTGGTTTATGGCTTGTTAGCAAAGTGATTATTCAAGTCTTTAATGTACAAATTTACTATTTTAAGCAGATTTTTAGGAACATTAAAGTCATAAAAATTTGTCATGAGGGAATATTTAGAATTAATACTTATTTCTAAGAAAATATTTTTAAACAAAAAAAAAAAAAAAAAGTAATCTTGAAACAATTTTAAAATGTTATTAATAATTTCTACTGTGTACTTTTGGTAAAGGGCTCGGGCTCATGACACAAAATATTTCAGGTTTGATTTTCAAGTCACTTTGCCCTTCGAAAAAAGAGCCTGATCTCATCTCTATTTTATACAAGTGTTGGTAATGAGAGATTAATTAAAATTCAAATAAAAGTATAAAATATTTCAAAATTAAGACCTAGGTTGAAGATTGGATTTCAATGCTCTATCGTTCTTTGCCTTTCAAGCTCAAGTTGTAAACTCCAATGTTTTGTACTTTCTTATCTGTATTTGACCTGCTGAGTGTAAAATCTCTATCCAGTTTTCCCACTAATTAGCATATTTGTGGCCTGTTTCCATTTGAGACATGCAGCAGTTGATAGCCAGTAATTTGATCTTTTTTTGCTTTCAACTGTGTGAAGTTAGTTGATAAGTATCTGCCGTTGTATGAGTAGACTCCTTTTTTAGCAAATATGTTTTAATTTTTTTTACTCTCCACATGCATCGATTTCATTTCTTGGAAAGATATCACTAGTCTCTGGGGCTATTCTTGTCAGTCCCTCACTCTCACTGTAAAAGGAGAACCTATTTGGATAAAGATAAAAAAAAAACTTTAAGAGTAACCCGAATTTACGATAGATACAGCCGCTATATAAAAAAGTATTTTATGAAAAATACTTTTTTCTTTAACTTTTGATTTGTTTCTATCTTTATCAAGCAGCCTGTTCAAAATACAATTCTCCGCGTTCCTAAGACCTCAACACACACATTTTCAAGTACATATTTGCACCGGTTCTGATTACATTAGTACTCAAAACAGTAATATTTATTATATTTGTGTGTGTAACCTTTCAAATATCTAGGAAATTAAAATTTTCATTATATAGCAGTCATGATATTTCCACATGAGTTTAAAATTCTTGGTTGGATACTGGAGCCACCTGGCAGCCTGGCACCCCTCTAGTTACGCCTATGATTATTTATTATATGGCCAAAGGTGACCAGTCAGTTGTGATTTTAGACGTTTTGTTAAATATCTAGAAAAATACATGGGGAATTAACCTGAAACTGCAGGTGTGTAAACAGTATAGTATAGGTTATATACTATTTCTGCGAAGATTTTTTTTTTTTTTTGAAACCCCATAGGGGACTGTCAACAAATTGAAAAAAAAAAAAAAAGAATATCTTTCGGATAACCTTGTAAAAACTAATGTAGCAAAAGCGTTCAAACTCAAGATTATTAATAAGCGGCTTATTGTAATATACTGTGTTCATTTTTATAAGGATAGCATGTATACTCATACAAAAATTAAGGTTTTTATAAAAACAGTCTGAAATTTTGCCAAGTTTTTTGCTTATAATTTGCAGAGTTCTTAATAAAAAAAAAAAAAAAAAAAAGTGCTTTTTCAGAAAATATGATAACAACATTGTACACAGTACTCTTCAATCAGAATTTAAAAATAATAAAAATTGGGTGAAAAATGAGTGTTTACTAAAAAATGTTTCACTGCGTATGCAATTAAAATATAATGTGCATAATGTATTAGCTAAGTAAGCAACTTTTGTGAAAGTCTCAAAGTCATAGCTTGAAAATTATCGTCGATAGAATAAGCTCGAAATCTGTTGTTCCCAAAAAAGAAGCAAAAATATGAGGGGTTGTATCAAATATCTGTTGATTAGTGCCAAGACCCAATATTGCACGCACTACTGTATTTGGATACAACCCCTCATCTTTTTGCTTCCTTTTGGAACAACGGATTTCAAGCCTATTCTATCGACGATAATTTTCAGAATTTTCAAGCTATGATTTTGAGACTTTCAGAAAAGTTGCTCTGTATACTTTGCTAATACATTATGCACATTACATTTTGATTGAATTTGCGCATACACAGTCAAACATTTTTTAGTAAACCTGCTCATTTTTCATCCAATTTTTATTATTTTTTAATTCTGATTGCAGAGTATTGTGTACAATGTTGTTTGTCATATTTTCTCAAAAGAACTTTTTTTTTATACTCTGCAAATTATAAGCAAAAAACTTGGTGAAATTTGAGACTGTTTTTATAAAAACCTTAATTTCTCTACGAGTATACACGCTATCCTCATAGAAATGAACACAGTGTATTACAATAAGCCACTTATTAATAATTTCAAGTTTGAATGATTTTGCTACATTAGTTTTTACAAGGTTATCCAAAAGATATTCGTTCTTTTTCTATTTGTTTGTGGTCCCCTACAGGGTTTCGGTGAAAAATCTTCACAGAAATATATGATCTACACTATACTGTTTACACACCTGCAGTTTCAGGTTAATTCCTCATGCATTTTTCTAGATATTTAACAAAATGTCTAAAATCGCAAGTGACCGGTCACCTTTGGCCATATAGTGTATAACAACGTGTGAATGCAAGTTCAGTGTTATATGTTTCTCCACGATTGTATCAAATTGGAAAAAAGTGCAAACATAGAAATCTGCATGGATACAGGCTTGGCAAGAAACCCGAACACAGTTTGGTGCGCAGGCCAAGCCAGTCTTGGACCAATTTTCTTTCATTAATTTTGGGAGGTAGGCAGGGTTATTTATTGTAGACCCTTGCCGTGTCGGCCACACTCAGAACTTCATTCTTTCCATGCCAGACCGGGATCTAAGGAAAGTAAAAACCAGCTCAAATGCTTATCAGCTAGCATACTTCTTGTAAAAAAAATAGTAATATTGTACATTTACTTAACAAAATCCTTAAAAACATAGATTTGATTAAAAAGTTACAGAGAAATATTTTTTAATAGTCTTTTTTCTTTTATAGAGCTTAAAAATTATGATTCTCTTTAACCAAATTTCATTTTTATTTTTCACTGGCATGCAAGCTTGTCCGTACTTTGCATCCCTAGTCAGGACCGAAACTGGCTTTTTGTTCACCCAGGACAAACATGGGTTTCCCTCCCTCCTTCCTCCCCAAAGAAAATTTACAAAGACAATTTTACGAAATTTCTAATAGCAGACATATTTTAAATGTATAATAAAAAAATACATAATATTGAAACACATAATCATCTTTGTTAAATATTTATTCATTAAAGTCTGGGAAAATGGAATCGAAAGAAACTGAGAAAAATTCTGCATTATGCAGGTTTCCGTCTCAGCAGGTATAATTTTTTTCATTTAAGTCAAGATTCCATTGTAGAAATATTTCATTTTCCCAGATTTTACTGCAGTTTTAGTATTACAAATGATTACAATTGAGGCACTGAAGCTCATAGTGATATGCAAGGGTGGGGAATTTCTAGAAAATCTTACCAGCAAAGCATTTATTTCACCAGCCAGTAATGTAAACCAGTTGAAAATTTTTATGAAAAAATTTACACAACTCAAAAATAGTTAGATACTACAGTACAGGACCCATTATCCGGAATTCCGAAATCCGGAAGAAAAAAATTTGAAAATTTTCTATAAATTTGTAAATTTTTACTAAAATTTTGCAATTTTTGAAATTTGTCGAAAATTTTACCGATTTCTAATTTTCTTTTTGGTATATTGTGTTGCAATGTGTAACCACTAAAATATGTGTTACATCAGTGATGAGGGAACATGGTGCCCCCCCCCCCCCCCGAAAATTAGAAAAAAATCATTTTTCTGTCAAATTTTAGTTTAAAATTAATTTATATTATGATTCGTTTAAAAAAAAAAGATATTTCATACCCTCCCTCTCACTTCGATAAAATATTATGACTACACAATTATGTTACTTGAATCAGGTGTGATTCTGAGTAAAAAAAAAAAAAAAAAAAACTGAAATTCACAGCAAATTTTTTGAAAGTTTACAGAAGAGGGGGGGGGGGGGGCCTCTCGGCAGTAATTGTGTGTTTTTTCCGCGATCCTTTAGCTAAAGTCGTGCTTTTACGCGATTTTTTGACGAAATTAAGAGAGTGTTTTGCGATCCTTTGAAGAAATTTTTTTTTTGCTATCTTTTGACGAAATTTGCGTTTTTGACGAAATTTGCATTTTTCTTCCGCAATGCTTTAACTAAATTTGCATGTTTTTCGCGATCCCTTTACAAAATTTCATTTTTTTTTTTTTTTTTTTTGTGATCTTTTGACAAAATGTGCGTTTTTTTCGCAATCTTTTGACGAAATTTGCTTTTTTTCGCAATTTTTGGACGAAATTTGTGGATTTTTTCACGATCTTTTGACGAAATTGCAGGAGGCTTTTTCGATCCTTTGAAGAAATTTGTTTTTTTCGCTATATTTTGATGCAATTTGTGGTTTTTTTTTTTTGTGGTGCTTAGAAGAAATTTGTGTTTTTTTGCGATTCTTTGATGAAATTTGTGTTTTTCCTGCGATTTTTTTGACGGAATTTGGGGGGACCCGAAATCTGGAAAGTCTTCGGTCCCGAGGATTCCGGATAATAGGTCCTGTACTGTATTACTATAATGCATTTTCTTTTTTTTTTTTAATTGTGAAATTAAGAAATGTAAACAAGAGATGAAAGTTTAATATAAAATAGAACTTAGTACCATGTTTACATCACAGTAATTAGGAAAGTTGAAAAATATAGCTACTACTTAAAAAAAATGTTTTTGCATATCTCTATAGTTTGCAGTTTTCAAAGACTACCAAAAATTCACTCGCCAGTGGCGAATAAAATGATGCATTTCCCTACCCCTGGTGATATGAGCCACATAGTCTTAAGAACTGAAAAACCAGGATTTACCTTAGGATTAACAATAAATTCATTATCGTAAAATATATTTACTGTTAATCTGCCCCCCCCCCTCCCCAAACGCGACGGAAAATCATAAAAAAAATCAGAGGGGGGCGTTTACACAGTATGAAACTTGTAGTAATGATATCTATGGGTGGGTGATGATAAGGACCGATCGTTGCAAAATATGCTTTATTTTAATAAAGTGAGAAAAGAAAAACATTTTGAAAAAAAATTATATACAAAATAGAAAAACGGTATAACTTCACAATTAACGGCGATTTCAAATTATAGAAAATTCTGGATTTCAAAAGCTTTGAAACTGGAATGCATTTAGATAAATAATAACACTAATATCTGTCATAAGATAAATAACAACACTAATACGAGGGTCACTCTGAAATTTTTGAGATACAACTAGGTTTTTAAAGTTATACTTACAAAATTTTAGGTGTGTTCAAAGTAGTCTCCTCCTGCATCAATGCCCTTTTGTAGACGAATTTTCCACAGATTAAATGCCTCAAGCCATTCATTTCTTGGAATAGATGAAAAAAATGCATTTATAGCCACATCAATCTCTTCTTCTGAATGAAAACGACGTCCACGTAAGTTCTTTTTTAGGTTAAAGAATAACCAAAAGTTACACATAGCTAGATCAGGTGAATACGGTGGATGTTTCATCACTTTAATTCATTTTTGTTTAAGAAACTCAACTGTTAATCCGGCTGTATGTGAAGATGCATTGTCATAGTGAAGCATTAGTCCCCTAACATTCACTTCTTGTAGAATTTCTGGAAGACATTTAGTGGTATACCAGTTTGCTGTTACTGTCTCCTGTCCTTCCAACTTGATGGGTTTGACCAATCCCGTACTTCTGAAGAAAACGGCATACATCACTTTTTTCAGTGCGCATTGTCTTTTCACCATTGTCGGCGTGGGATCATCTTCAAAGACCCATACTTTGCTTTCTTGACGTGTTGGAACGTCAAAAAACGGTATGTACGTTTCATCACCCGTTACAATTTTAGAAATGATGCGGTGGCCACCATCATTTAGCACTTTAAGAGTTTCTTTACTGATTCTGACACGCTCCACTTTTTGGTGCTCAGTTAGATTATGGGGAACACAACGGCAAACTACTTTTTTCATATGCAATTCTTCATGAATAATTTTGTGTATGGCTGCGGATCCAATGTTAAGTTCCTTCTGTATCATTTGATAGGTACAGCGATTATCATCCATTAACATTTTTCGTATGGCAGACACATTATCCGTGATTACTGCCGACGGCGACCTTCCTGTGTGTTCGTCATCCTGAAGAAAATTGCGACCTCTGCTAAATTCTTTAAACCATCTGAATACAGTAGCACGAGCTGGAGATCCATCACCAAATGCTAATTTCAACCATTGAACGCATTCTTCTTGATTTAATCCTGCTTTAAAATCGTAGAAAATCATAGCGCAAAAATGTTCTCATGCCAACTCCATTTCCTCTTCTGTTTAAAATTTATTCTACACTAAACAAGTTGAAGTAAGTCAGTAAAAAATCGTCTGCTGTGTTAAAATACTTTGTATTTTTAAATTAAACTGTTATTTTTCTTTTGTAAATTCTCGTCTGCGCGTATCTCAATAATTTCAAAGTAACCCTCGTATTTGTCATTAATATGGTAACAGAAAAATAAAAGGAACTTAATAATTTAAAATAATTAAAAAACACTAAGAAATTGCATTTGAAAATGTCCTAAAAGTCTTTCTAAAACTAGTAACATTTTATGCGGTGTCGCCATCTGTTGTAAATTAGGGACATTAAATAATCATTCTTTTTTTTAATCAGAATATCTTATCTATAAAGGCTAAATAAATAATACAAATCATAATAATAACATTAAAAATATTGCAAATGAAACTAATTAAAAAAAAAAGAAAAAGAGAAGAAATGTGTTATTATGGGAAATTTAAATCAGACTGACATAGAATTAATTTAAAAAAAAAAACTTTATCACTACATTAACTTATTTTAAATAGTGATATATAAAGTATATATTACGTATATCACCTTCAAATATCAAATTAAATCATCAATTAAATACTTATTAATAATAATAATAAAATAAATAATACCAATAAATCTGATTTCCCGTTGTTTTGGTGCCATCTACCATAACTTAGAAGAAAGAAAACCAACGCGATATAAAATTTCGAAAGTTACTTAAGAAAAAAAAAAATAATAAAAGGTTGTATATTGTTATTATCACTATTATTTTATATATTTAGTAATAATAATACACAAGGCTAATTATATTTGAAAAATATTAATTATACGTATAAATATGAAGTTACGTAGCTGTACAGAATTGAAGCACCGATCATTAATTCGATGACGTGAATCGATTCTTAATCGAATCGTAAAACAAATAACTGAACTGCATTTACGTTTTCCTTTGTGGTGAAAAACAAAAGGTAAGCAAACGCCGAAACGAGATTTGAATAAACTGAAAGAAATAAATTAAATCAAAGGCAAGTAGAGTAATAGACTTAGCTGAAAAGAAAAAGTAAAGAAATGATTGAAATTGATCTTGACGTGCGCCCCGAAATTATTTTGCGGGGAGAAGCGCTTTCTCGGGATTTCTTGAATTTTCCAATTTGTTTACAAAGTGGGAGGGGGACGCTTAATCGGGAAGGGCGGATTAACGGGATTTTACGGTATGTACTATCTGCAGCAGTTTCATGGAACTATCTATTATACCTCTCTTCCCATTTATAGATTGATATGCTTAAATAGTTTCCTAAATATAACGCTAATTTTCAAAATTATGTATGACTCACAACAAAAACTATTAAGTTTTTGCTTTTTATTCTGTGAATTTTCCACCACTTAGCTTTTATTTTCCCAGACAGCCACCTGACATCACCTCCTCTAAGGCCAAATATTCGATGCAAAAAAGTAATTGTAATAAAAGGAATGGGGTGGTATTTTTGAGCTATCGACAAGAGAGGCAAATTACCTAGCATTGACAAAAGGACTGTAAAAAAGAAAGAAAGCTTAACATTGTTCAGCGAAGAAAAAAAAAATAAAACCACTTTTATGGAATCTTCACCTAACAGAAAAGTGAAGCAATCGCTTGGCAACTATCCTTGTTGGATAATGACATGAATGGACTGTGACCTTGAAAAATAGTAATTAGCCATTCTTCCTGCACAGAAAGTAATTTCCGCTATGAGAGGCATAGGCAAGGCATGTTTGGATTGGGAGAATGGAAATAGCCTGAACTAATGGCTTCTTATTCATTATCTTGTAGATGAATCTTTTTATATATTTGACAATTTTAAGGCACGTCAGTTTTTCTTTTGCATTTTCTGGCTAGAAGGTATTTTTATCCAAATTTCATGTATATAGTTTTTGTATAAAACAACAAATCAAATCATCTGGCGCCCGGGACACATGCCCCCTCTGCTGCTCTCCCTTAGTTTCGGCCCTGTCCCTAGTACAGATTATACAACTAATTTCCCCCTTCTACATTAATCTAATATCTGTATTCAACATGTGACATTTTTCTGAGAGTCGATCCATAACTGATGATCTGATAAAGCCAGTGCTGCTTTCAGACACCTCTCTCTAGGAAGGGAGGAGGACAAAACTGTAACCAGCTGGAAAAGTTAGAGGGGACTTTAACATTGTTTGATAGGACTAATTATAATCTGATTATTTATTTTTTCCCCCATTTTAATGATAAATAAACATAGCCAGAAATAGAAATCCTCCCGTTTTCATTAAATTTTCCAAATTTTTAGAAATTTTAATGTAATATAAATAAAGATTGTGAAGTCTCTGAGAGAGTAGGACTCAAGAAGTTTCTAGGGGGAGCTCAGCTCATCCTGCCCCCATCTGGTTACGGCTTTGGTGCCTCCCCGCAGCAAGTACACTGCTGCCGACACTGGGAATTTTTCGATTTATACTTTACTGCTAATGATCTATATTATTTCATTTTTGTACCTCCCGTACCAGGGTTCGCAAAGCTGGACCCAGTTCGAAAAAACCCAGTGGGTTTTTTCAGACTGGGCCCACTTGAAAAAGCCCACCGAAAAACTCATAGCGTGGGTTTTTTCAATTTTTAAAATTTTAAATATATATATATTTAATGAATTTAATTATTCAGTTAATTAAAAAAATAATAATAATAATATATAAAAGATTTTACATAAACACCTGAAGTATAGCACCTCTATTTCAGCACATCGAAATATTTTACTAACATAGAACATAGTAGGCAACATACATAGCACGCAGGGGCATACGAAAGTCCTCCCCCCCCCCCCCCCATTGGAAACTTTTTTTTTCCTTTTGGATTATAGTGTCCCCTTTAAAGTAAACTTTAAATTCCAAACATTGAAAAAATGACCTTTTCTTTTGTAACGGAGTTGCTACCGTTTTTGAATCTGTCTTATTGTTGCAGTTTTTCATGTACAAGGCAAGCAATATACCTGATCACTTTCAGAATTTTTGGAATATTAAAAGAAATTTAGAATATAAGGGGTATTTGTAATGGGAACCAATGCAAGAAATTCTGAAGTTCGTACAAAGAAGGTTCTGTCTCTGTTCATATTCTATTTACTGTGATTAATCGAACATTCTTGATGTGTTGGAAAGTTCAACAAAAATGATTTTCTTTCAAAACCCATAGCATTGGAATTGATAGTTATTTGTGCTGTGTTTGAGGTTAAGGGCCCAGAAGCAGAATTTTCTGCATCAGTCTGCAGCAAACTAAAATTTATCTGCGATCCAATAAGCCTGCTATCATAAGAAATAACAGAAACAAAGTAAGCAAAATTTCCATTTATAAAGAAAATATAATATAAGGATACAACAAATACCATACAATACCATTGTATATTTTTTCAGTTTTGTATCATATTGTAGACGTCAACCATCGGTGAATGATGCGTTTCAAACGGAAAGTTTGCTGTCAGCCACCGGTGGCTGACGTTGCGCTTAACGTGTTAATATACAAGTCTTATTTTATTTTTAGTTAACATTTAAAATTATAGGTACATATCAGGGTTGGTAAAAAACCTGTTTTTTTTTTTTGTTTTTTTTTTCAAAAAAAACCAAAAAGCCGGGTTTTTCTGGTTTAAACCGGGTTTTTTTTTAAATATATTTTCCTATTACCTATACATGCATATTTATTGATAAAAATAAACATTGTTGGATATATAAGTAACATAACTTCACTTAAAAATAATTTAAATTAAATAATTGCAATCAATTATGTAGAAAATTGAAATCATTTAAAATTCAAATATTTTTAGTAAAAGGTATGTCTTATGTTCCATGAATAAAATGCACTACATAGTGAAACATTGATAGCTCGAAAATCTTAATGAACAATCTTTTGATTACTAGTACTACAGTAGACTCTCTCAAATCCGCACAGCTTGGGACCAGAGGTTGTGCGGATTTTAGAATTTTGTGGATTTCTGGTCATTGATTTGTTTACATTTTTCAAACATTAATTTGATTGGTAGTTAAGCAAGGGAAATTATAATGAATGCTTACAATAAAGTGAAACATTAAAATAAGTCAAATATTAAAATAATTTATTAGTTTAAACATAAGTAATTATTAAAATAATTAGAAAAATATTAAATTACTACCAACAAAATCGACTTAATTCGATTTCTAAAGTCCTATGCTGCCATCTATCGGTAAAGCGATCATAAGATCGATATGTCATCATATAGATATGCTAATTTATATCAAAATCAAAAGTAATGTAAATTTATTTAGTAATAAATCAACTGTAATAACCAAAAGAGAATGATTAACAAAAAATTTAGTAAAAAAAACATTGCGGTAGTCGCTGATTTCGACGCCATCTTGAATTTTGTTCCTGCAACTTAACTGTAAATTTCATTGTTTACATCTGAAAAAAATACGTGGATTTTAGGCGTTCGCGATTTTGGGATCGCGGATTTAAGGGAGTCTACTGTATAAATAAATATACAGTGCGTCTCATAAATATAAAGACACTGATATTTTCGAAATAATATTTTAATAATTCAGTATTCAAAATTATATTTATGCATATAATGAAAAGTATGTACCAAGAAAACATTTTACAGTAGGGGAAGATAGGGATACTTGAGCCACTTTTTAAATTTCATTTTTTTTTTTAAATTTTTTATACTTTCTTAGAACAAAATAAAATATTGAAGTTGAAAATTTGATATTTTTTCTTCAATTGAAAACCATTTTCAGTTAGTTTTGAACTATTTTTCTTTGTTTAATAAATTTTTACTTTTCTTTTACATTGTGGGTCAAGTATCCCCATACTTGACCCACTTGACTTGGGATACTTGAGCCAATACTAAAAAATACCTACAAAAATAATAATTTTCTTTTTATTATTTTATAAATGTTTTGCATAGTGATAAATTAAGATACACTAAGTCCTTCGAAACCAGTTGTGAAAACAAAACTAGTAACACAATCATTTTTTGTAGTGATAATTGGTGGTCGAATGATCATTTCAACTTGGGTTTCATCGATGATAGCAACATCCTCAGTTGGTGGTTAAGTTTTAAAAGAAATTACAGTAACAGAGGTTACAATTTCAGTATACAATATTTAATCTTAAAATATTACATTAACAAAATAAATATTTTAATATTTTGGGCCTAACTAGTTAAAATATTAGAGATTATGACCAGTAAAATCAGTTTAAAAAAGTTATTTTAATATTAGTCAAAAAGTTAAACTGAAAACTATGCCTACATTTATTTAGACAAACTATTTTGTTAGTCAAAATGAAAAAAAAAAAGGATATTTTCATTAACAAAATATACATTTTTAAACATATGTTTTCAAATTAAGTCCTTATTGATTTTTTAATGAAAAAAATATAAAAAGAATTCTTCCTCATTTTATCCAGAAAAAAAAACTTCCCATTTTACCCAGAAAATAAATAAATAAATAAATAAATAAAAATCTATCTGTGAACATGAAAAAGACTTATTTTTTTGTTTCACCCATATGTCTAATTTCCTAGTAGGGATGGTTGAGCATGGCTCATGTATCCCCAATCTCAGTGGCTCAAGTATCCCCACTACTACCATTTTTGTTTATCAGACATTTACTAAGTAATGCATGCAGCTATTTGAATTATTTTAGATTCAAAATACAACTGAAATTATACTTATTAAATATATCTATATTGTTGCAGCTTAAAACAAAACTTTAATTTAAAAAAAATATAAAAAACACTCACCTAAATATTTACTTAAGATAGGGAAAAAGCAACTATTAATCACTATACATTCAAAATGGTTCCAAGATATGTGATTTTTTTTTTAACATGTGCAGAACTATAAATATATTATCATGTTGCTAATTTTAGAAAGAAAAATTAACCTACTGTAGAGAAAATAGGGGTGGCTCAAGTATCCCCTATGATCAAGTATCCCCACTCTCCCCTAAATTAAATAATTTCAACTCGAAAATTGATAAATGTAAATAAATTTGCTGTCTCATAAGTATAAAGATATTTTACATACTTTTAAATTACCGTCCAATAAATAATCCATTCTTATTAATGGCAGAAAATATTCTAGCTGGCATGCTTTTTATTAAGTTGTATAACTATTTTGACTTTATATCAAACCAACTTCATTCGATTTCTATTTTTCAACTCAAGGATGTTTGAAAATTGTCTTCCAAATGCAAATACAGTGCAAACGAGAGTGCCACAAAGATTCTTAGCTGTATTTAAATCATGGTTACGTGTGGACCACACCGTGACATGAACATTGCTATCGGCAAACCATTTTTTTTTGTGAGTCTTGATGTGTGAATCGATGCATTATCCTGATGGTACAAATAATTCCGACCACCAAGAGTTTCAGCAATTGGCAACAACTGACTATCAAGCAGTTCGATATACTCTTTAGATGTCTGTTTACCTTCCAGAAAAGCAATATCCATAGTTCCATTAAGAGAAGGCCCCCCACACCATAACAGAACCTCCCCCTTTCTGCCTACTGAAGAAGGTTTGAGATTAATGTCTTAAATTGTGCAAGTAGGAATTCCATTTATCTGGGCCATCCAAGTTAAATCTCTTTTCATCTGAAAAAATGTCTTGCATCCATTCGTCCTTCCAGTGCATATGATCTTTAACTCAGATTAACCTCCGTTCTTTTGTGTTTTTTTTTTCAGTAAAGAAAATCTGCACGTATGTTGGTATTCAATGTTTTTTCTTTCTTTTATATGACGATGTACTGTATCCTTTGGGACCTTACCAAAAACTCGTTGAGAAACTTATCGGAGTGACATTTTTTGCGACGAAACAATTCGCATGATCTTGCGACCGAGTCTTTTCCTAATTTTTCCCTGTCTGCCAGATCGTTTTCTGGAATATAAATTGTAAGTTTTTGATAAAATTTTATAAAGTACAGCTCTGATTCCACCAGTTTTTTTACATATTTGACAAACTGTTAAGCCATTAGCTTTAAATTCACGTATTTTACAAATTTCATCTTTAGAAATTTCAATGTTCCATGGCATCTTTGCATTTGAAACAAGTCAAACAACTTTGCTCCTTTGGGTAAATTAAAGTGTATTTCTGTGCGTGCGCAATAATTCTGTACGCGTGGATTCGAAAAAAATTTGCATATGAAGCAGTTTCAAGTTTGTCTTTATATTTATGAGACAGCGTATTTTTTAATTTTTTTTATTATTCGAGATGAAATTATTTTATTTAAATTAAAACCCCTATAAGAGATTCATTTCAGTGTTCTTAATATGAGGTATAAAATTTAATTTCTTTTAAGTGAATTAATAAAATGTAATTTCAAAAACATCTGTGTCTTTATATTTATGAGACGGACTGTATGGTGTAGTTTCATAAATATAATATACTTTCCCATGGCTATTCAAAGTAATTTCTTTGAAATATTTGCAATCTGAGATATCTGATTTTTCTGTTAGAACACTACTTGAACAATTATTATCTTTTATAGAAAGTAAAGCTTTTTTATAAAGAATTCCTCAAATCATTTGAATTTAGCAGTAGAGTCTTTACATGTTTCAAGAAGTATTGTGTATTGCCATTTGACACTTCTCCTGAGAAACTGCCAGGTAAAAAAAAAGGGGGGGGGGGGCAACAGTTAAACAGAAATACCTATTTACCAGCTTTTTAGACTACTACTGAAAATATTGATCTTAAAATGGAAAGTAGATTTATAAAAGTTGTCATCCACTAAAACATTTAAACAGCCATCAGACTTAATACACAGGCTTTTTTCTAAGCTATGTTATAATACATATTACTTTTAAATTCCTAAACTAAAAATTAATAATGTATCTTTTTAGGCACTTTCATGAGACTTTTTTCTATTATGTCTCAAGCAAACCTTATCTCGATATTCCCCCATTTTTTTGTTAGATCTAAATAGTAGATTTGATTATGCAATATACAATTTAAATATATCTTATTGTATATTTTAATTAAAGTAAACATGTGCTTCGCTAGCACCCAATTTTTCAATGTCCTCTTATTTGACTTCATATCTTGAGTTTCTTTTTTATTCTTAAGGCTGTTCTCAAATCCGAAAGGGCAACTTTATGACATAAGTTTTAATTTATTTTTGTTTGGTAATGCATGAAACTAGCAGATGCTGTTCAGAAACTATGTAATAAAACTGTGTTTTCAGTTTTTTTTTTTTTTTTTTTTTTTTTTTTTTTCAAACACAATAGATTTTTCAAAAAATATTCTCAAAGTGGGTGTTTTGAACTGAATTTCCATGCGAAACAAGAATAACCACTCAAGGAAGGTTAAAACATCATTGTTACGTGATCAAAATTGCTTATAACTCAATAGGTAATTTATTTATCAAAAATGGAAAACACAGTTGGATTCCATAGTCAGGCCTCCTGATTTTATATCTTTCTGTTAAAAAATTAATTTGTAAATGTGTCAAAGCGTTTTTCACTTATTGAGCAAAGCAGTTGAGAACAGCCTTAAAAGATAGTCTCCTCAATCAAGAAAATTTTCTTTTACAACTTGACTGAAATCTTAAAGGCCATTTTATGTTAATAATTGTAAATAATCTGTGTTTTCTCAAAGGAAAATATTTTATTCAAAATATTGAATATTTTTAATCTATTTTGTCTTTGCTAAATTCACATGTTTAAAATTTTCTCTTTAGAGCTTCAGGTATGTTCATCAACACATGCAATTTGCATTCTACATGCTTACCAATATAACCTACACTTACTATGTCTCACGGTGACTGCTGGGATAAGACTGTTAAAAGTAGAAATTATTTATATCCAATAATTTGAAACACTTAAATTACAAAAATGAGATAATATTATATTAGATTTTTTTCTAAAAAACCAGTTGGTTAACCAATTGATTTAAACCGTGTCAACCCTGCTGGTAACAGAATAAAATCATAATTCAAAACCCCAATCGCAATATAGAAATGGCCTCACCAGTGGCTGAGAGGTTCTGCTCTCATAGCTGGTAGACGGGAGGTGCTGGGTTCGAACCCAATCGTACCCGTCGGCCTAACCGTTTCGGAGTTTTCTTTGAAACCTTGGATTTCCATGCGTAAATATGGGTTAGGTTCCCTTAGAAAGATCCCCCCCCTCCATGGAGGGCACTCCCCCTAGGGCCTATATTCTTCGAGTAGATAATCGGCGGTCAAAAAATCAACTCAACTGAACCCCAGTATAGAAATGCAAGAAAAACAAAAGCTTACCAAACCCAATAGCCATAATAGAGCAGAGAAACCTCGCAACCAATCATTCATTAGCATACAGAACAAAGAGTAACCAATGGAGAGAATTACTTATGATTATGTCATCATTGAGGCATAATGTAATCCTTATTAAATCTTAACTAATCAAGCAATCTAAATAGTAAAAGTGTATTTTTAGCTCAAATCTGCCATTTTGGCTATTTTTTTTAAATAAAAGGATTTTAAAAAAAAGAAGAAGATAAAAAACTAATTACTTGTTTTTTCTTCCCAGCTAATTTTAGAAAAATTAGTTAGTCTGCAATGTAGATTTAAAGCTCATAAGAAAAGTTTGATTGATTAAAAATGTTTGTCACTTTACAAATTTATTAATTCATCATTTTTCAAAAGCTTTGCTTGTAGCTTCTGCATAACTTGGATTTTGCATTTTTCAATAATATGTGAAATAAATGAAAACATTCGGGAAAAAGTGAAAAAAACCTGATGAAAAAAAAAACCCATTTGGTTTAAACCAGCGTGGTTTAAACCAAACAACCCTGGTGCATGTACATAGTCATATAATAAAAACACTGTTTCTCACTACTAAAAACATTATGTATGAACTACTAAAAGTATATGCATGAATATGAATAGCAGCAAGCTTTTCAAAATTTTATTTAGAGAATTTTTATTTTTCTTGTTTAAATGCTCCATTTTTTATACACTTATGTACCAAACTCTCCTCAAATATTATATCCTTTCTAATTTCTCTTTTAACATTTATAACCTCATCTCTCCATATGGACACATAAGAATGTTTCCAAAATTTCCATGGTGTGCTACATTTTGTCATTGTTTAATTAAATATAATCTTTAAAATGTGTAGTATATGTGGAGCTATGCAATATGTAATTTCAAAACAGCAATTTGGAGTCTAACTTATATTCTTTTCAATATTTATAATTCTTTTTTCCAAAAATAATTGCCTTCTAAAAGTTATAAAGACTTATTTATTTGACAAAATTTAATAGAAATTTATATTTTTTTCAGTAGAAAATATTTATAAGCATATTAAAAATTAATTGATCCATATTTAAAACGAATTATCTGTAAATTAACTTTTAAAAATAAAAGCCGGCTTTTTTTAAGTGGTTAAAACCAAAAAAAACCAGCCGGCTTTTTTTGGCCTGGCTAAAAGCCGGCAACCCTGGTCTGAGCCCACCTAAATTTTTTTAGCAGACACAGGCTGGGCTGGAATCAGATTTACATTTTTTCTACATAGTCGAGATGGCCAGGAACTGGACTTGCTTATTCCCAGGACGTGTTGGACAGGCAATATGTTTTACAAAAATAGTAATAGCAATAATGAACTTCTGTTAATGGAATCATTGGAAATATATCTTAATAAAATACCGAGAAATATTTTGAAAAATCTACTTTTTATTATGCAGCTTCAAAAGTTATAATGTTGTTTTTAACTTGAGCTTTTTTATATCGTGAGCATTAAATACTTGCTGTTAAAAAAAAAAAAATGACTTGCGGACCAACGTCAGACTTCCGTCTAGCCAGGGCATTGGGCCTTAAATTTCAAGTCTCCCAAAATAATTTTGTTGTTAATGTGTATAGATTATTTGTTGATATCATATAAATCAGTGGATAATTTATATGAGGCAAGCTGTGTATAGGGGATCCTAGTCATAGCTGTGTGCCCCCTCCCCTCCCCAATTTTACCCCAAGTCAGGTCTTGATCAAAATAAATATATTGGTAGGGGAGATATACTTTTTTTTTATAATTTTTTATGGGTCAATCCATTTCAAGTGGTCCAGAAAATGTCATATTCGTTGCTCGACCATTTTTAAAAAATCTGAAATTTTTTGTACAACAACTCTAACATGAATGAAGTTCAAAACGACCATTATTTTAAATTTGTTAATTTTTGTTTGTGCATGGCAGCCATCTTTATCTCATGGTGTGCAACAATTTTCTCAAATGCAGGGTTTATGGAATTGTAAATATCTCATCTTTTACTTTTTCAAATAAAATGGGGTTTAATGCAATTTGCTCAGAATAAAATGGGCTAAATGTCTGGTAATATAATAATTTCCTAAAATAAATTCTTACTGGTGAAATTTTAGCATAAAGTTTAGGATTTTTCCAAAATCTGTCCGATTACAAGAGGAAGTTTTTCACGCGAGGAAAACTGTCAACATGACACAATTTTTTTTACAAATAGGCCGAAAGTACTTGTACTCTGACGGCCAAGTCCCAGATCTGGGGCTTGATTTCTCTTTGTTAAAAAAATTCCCCAAAATTGTAAAAAATTAAAAAATCTCACTTTTTAGGCTTTGATATCTCTGGTGGGGCACGAGATAAAAATCTGAAATTCTGGCTTTTGGTAGTACTTTATGGCAGTGTTATGCACAAGAAATTTCAGGATGGAAATTTGACTACAAGCTGAGATATGGCAAGGGCAACATGCCAAAACAATACTGCCAAACTATTGATTTGTTGTAGTCACAGCTAAGTATTTATCTCAGAGTGTCACTTAAATTTATGTTTTTGATTATCTTTAAATAATAGTAACAGAAAATAAAGAACAGAAATTAATTGAAAAAATAATTATGCCTAAGGCATTTTGTGTGGTTTCAGTAAATTTTGTTGTATAAGTAATTTTAGTAACTAAAAGAAACCTCACCACTTTTACATTAAGAAAAAGAAATATTTTTATGCAAGACCTGAAACAGAATAGGGAAAGGGAAAAGCTGTTAATGTTGTCATATTTGTTGAGACATGATCAAACGTGTCAAAACACGTTCTTTTTTTTTGTTTAAAAACCACAATTTTTATCTTTCTCAAAATTTTATTTGTATGAACCAAGCTTTGTCATCTCTTGAAAACTTGATTGAAGATCTTAGCCTTGCTGGCTCATAGAAATAAACTTTGAAATCAGTAGGTGCAAGTTTCACTTCATTAATAATTCCTAGCTTACTTCTTATGCAAAAATGTCATTTTTCTCCAGTATAAATTTTGAAAGGGTTTTGGATATCTTTACTTTCTGAAAATTACTTAAGGCTGGTGCATGGTAACATCATATAATGTTTCATTTACAGGAACAAGCTTATGTCAGGAACAAGTTTCAGAAACTGGCAAGCAGCATTAAAATTGTGGTTTTTAAACCAACAAGTAGGAATGTGTTTTGACACGTTTGACCATGTCTCAACAAATATGACAACATTAACAGCTTTTCTCTTTCCCTATTCTGTTTTTGTTTCAGGTCTTGTATAAAAATATTTTTTTTTTCTTAATGTAAAAGTGGTGAGATTTCTTGTAGTTACTAAAATTACTTACAACAAAATTTACTGACACCATACAAAATGGGCAAAAATAAACCTTAGGCATAATTATTTTTTCAATTAATTTCTGTTCTTTATTTTCTGTTACTATTATGTAAAGATAATCAAAAACATAAATTTAAATGACATTCTGAGATAAATATTTACCTGTGACTACAACAAAAGAATAGTTTGGCTGTATTGTTTTGACATGTTGCCCTTGCCATATCTCAGCTTGTAGTCAAATCTCCATCCTGAAATTTCTTGTGCATAACACGACCATACAATACTCTCAGAAACGAGAACTTCATATTTTTATCTCGTGCCCCACCAGAGATATCAAAGCCTGAAAAGTGCGATTTTTGACATTTTTGAAAAACTTGGGATTTTTTTTAGCGAAGAGAAAGCAAATCCCAGAGCTGAAACATTGCGTGTGAGTACAAGTACTTTCGGCCTATTTGTAAAAAAAAATTATGTCATGTTCACAGTTTTCCTTGCTAGAAAAATTTCCTTTTGTAAATGGACAAGTTTTGGAAAAAAACTGAAACTTTATGCTTAAATTTCACCAATAAGGATTTATTTTCAGAAACTACTCTATTATCCAATTTTTAGCCCAATGTATTCTATACAAATTGCTTTAATCCGCACTTGAATTGGAGAAATAAACAATGAATTATTTACAATTCCGTAAACCCTTCTTGTGAGAAAATTGCTGCAGACGATGAAACAAAGATGGCCGCCATGCACAAACAAAAATTAATAAAATTAAAATAATAGTCATTTTGAAATTCCATCGTGTTAGGATTGTTGTACAAAAAATTTCAGATTTTTTTAAAAATGGTCGAGTAACCAGTGCTGGACCACTTGAAATGGATTGACCCTTATAAGCTTTAGAAAGCTTTTTTTAAACAACTTCTTTGTGTTTTCCTATATAAAGTAACATTTATTTATTTATTAAAAATATAATGAATTAAAATAAGTCATTCAAAAGATATATCCCAATTGTTTTGAATGGTTACTATTGTATCAAACCTTCCCATTACTGGGAAGAATTGATACCCTTTCAAGGGAGATTTGATACATTGTTATGCAGATTGAAAAAAAATTATATAATTTTTGATGATAAATCTTGAAATATTTTAGTAAAATTTAAAAAGATATGACATTGACCTATTTTTGTTGCAGAAATTTGTGTTACAAAAATTTTTTAACAATCCTATTAGCACTTTTTAGAAAATAAATGAAGAAAAAACAGATCTTGCTGCAAGGAAAAACTGAAGTAAACATTGCTGATTTGTAAACAGTTTAACATAAATTTAGCACATTTAACCTATCTTTAAAAGAAAAACTAATTACTCTATCATTTTGATAAGTAAATCTGGTGGAATTAATGTTTTTTTCAGTTTGCCTTCCTTCAATTGTAGAAACATCTATTTCAGGCCATTTAACCTTTTTTCCTTCTGCACGACGAGGAAAGCGAACTAACTATCCATCATCACACTGCTTTTCTATGTAACCTACATAATGTCGAAAAGGCCATGATAATTCTAAATTAGCACAAATTGAATTATATAAATCAGCATCATCATTATCAGATGAATCTGATAATAATTCTAGTTCTTCACTACTTGAAAATTAAATTTTTTCCTTAACATTTTGGATTTAGATAGCTTTTTTTTTTTTTTTTTTTTTTTTTCTGCTGCAAGGTTCTGTTGTTTTATCTCTTAAATTATTCATCAAGCATTTTTTTTTTTTTTTTTTTTGACAAATGTATCTGTCAATATTAAAGATTTTACTTTGCGTTTTCCACCCTGTGTGGTTGAAGCTGTTTTCTTGGGATAATGTCTAATATCCTGGGGAGACTTATAAACTTGGTATGATGGCTATGTATTTTCATCTACAGATTTTTCAATTGTCATGTCTGATTCTTATTTAACTCGCTGGTTTTGTGGAGGTGATCACAAGATGTTGAGGGTAAAAAAATCGCTATTGTCGAAACAATTAAAATCAAAAGGATAAATTCCAGTCTTTTTAAATCCAGATAAAATGTTTGTTTGAGTAAATGATTTTGGAAAAGCTTTACCAATTAATTCTCCTTACCAATTTTAATAGCTCTTGCTGTAAAACAATAATTAAAGTCCTATATTAGTTTGCAACTTAAAAAACTATTATTTTTCAAATATACAAGTGTACCATTTCTTCCTAGTACTAATGTGTCATTTCTCCCTATCATGCCTTAACACTTTCACTGCCGATCTCACGGCAATGCATGATGTGGTGTCAACGCTAAAAAAGCCAATAACGCACCAGCATGCTCTGAAACATCTTTCTGATCTCAGCAAGTATGCTTCATGTTAATGTTGTGTAGATTATGGAAACTCATTAACCATTCACTGGAAGCCTTAAAATCTATTTTACCTATTTTTTCACAATAGAGTCCAGGTGTAGGCAAATTTTTCACTCTAGCAATCGAAAAGCATTCAGAAGTTAATAAATCGATGTCTTCATTTTTCACAGCACTTTTCCTCCTTCTATTGGATGTTTTCAATTCTTTCTTTTTATTAGCATCATAAATTTGTGTTTTACCATAATTAAACTTAATACACAAATCTTCAACAGATTTTTTTTTTCTTTTAATTTGGTAACTTCAACTTTATCCTGCAGTAATGAGTTTAGATTTTAAAGCCATTTTTACTATGCACTTATTAATATCCTTAGACAAGGTAAAACACGAAGAACAAATAACAAGTGCAATGATCGAGTTTTCTGATGACATGATTTATTGGAATGAGGCATCAATCAAATAGCATTTTATGTTTTCGATAAAAAGATTGGATCTTGAGTTATAATGAATTGCTCGCAGATGACTATCTTTCATTGACTGTCCTGACTCGAAAATCAGTTGAAAACTGAAATTCCGGAATATCCTTTGTCTTTATAAATAAATGAGAAATGCTATTCATTTTCTTTTACTGCTGTAATACCTACAAATTTGAAGTTTAGACACATAAATAATAATCATAACTTTGGGAATGAGACAGAAAGGTATCACTTTGAACTTGAGTACAACCTTAAAGCATAATACAGTAGAAGATCTTTATAACGCAATTCTATATAACGCAATTCTCCATATAACGCACTACTTCTCAGATGTAAACAATGATTTTTGCAGTTAAAAAGCACCTAAATTATGTGCTTAAATTAAATGCTAATATAAAAATTATGCATTTTCACATTGTAAAATATTGCTACTCTCTAGAGGACTAAATTTGATACATTAGTTCAACTTTATCTTCTAATTTAAGACCTTTTTACTGAAAAAAATGCTATTATTACAATAAACATTTTTGAAAATGTCTAATATAAGGGATGGTTGTGTCAGTTATATTTGGATCATGTTTATAAAGTAAATTTAACAATGCTTGACCTATATTATGCAAAAAATTATAATTTGGATAACTCTTGGTAACAAGGAATGCAGTATAAAGATATTCTAATGTATTTTGATATGTTTCAGACATATTTGGCCATGTTTACAAGGTGAATTTAATGATGTGATCCATATAACGCAAAATTCTGTATAACGCACAACCTTGCGTTTTTAGGTTTGCGTTATAAAGATCTTCTACTGTATATTGTACTTTAGACAATTACATATTTTCATAAATGTGCATTCTACTAGTAATAATAAATTTTAAATGCAATTTATGTAGGAAAAAATGGCATAAACAAGAATTCCTTAAAATTTAAACAGTTTCTGCTCTTTTGAATGAACTTCTTGAAAATATTATGGAATTTAATTATTATGCTCGACATTGAGTATTTGACGTATAGGGGAGAGTGGTAATAAATTTTTGGTTTTTAATTTTTGTAATTTTTTCTAATAATTTTTTTGCTCAGAATTGGCTCTTCAGTTACTTTAGTTATTTGGTTATATAAAAAAGTCATAAAAATTGGATTAGAAAATGTCTATAATGAATGATAATAGAAAATAAAAATATAGAAATTTGGCCCACTCATGGGGCATTTATTGAAGGTGATGAATGGGCCACTAAATGAATTCAATGAAAAAATGTGGAATTAATCTTTTATTCAATAAATATGACAAAATGAATGGCACTTGACATGATATGATCAAAAGCATACTGAAATAGTAAGTAATACACAATGCTTATCAAAATTTATAAACATCAAAAGTGATATTATTAAATCACATAATTGTAGCAGAAAAAATGACAAAATAATGAGATTATAAGAAAGAAAGAACATAAAATAAGCATATAAATAATAGATAATATACATTATGATTTAACGAAATTTATATCTTTGGCTTAAAAACATGGTCCATCTAAAGGAAAAACTTTATTTAATTAAAATTAAATTTCAAGTGGTAAAATTTCATTCAGGTGAACTGCCTATTAATTGACTATTTAGTGTAAATCTCTGGTATTATTTATTCTATCCATCAAATTCAGAATATAAACAATTATTCTAATTTTATATCAATTGGGAAAATACTGGTAGGTGTGGTCAACAACTGGACAGTTCACCTTAATCATTTATACAATTTAACTTATGTTTCTAATTGATAACTAATATTTCTTGGGGAGAAAATGTGCAAATTATTTTTTAAACATCACTAAAAATCTATTATAACTAGACAGTAAATTAATCTAAATCCATGACAGCCAGTTATGCTTCATGTTAAAGAGAAAATAAAAAAAAAAGAAAGAAAACCATATTTTCATTATCAGGGCAAAGGTGGCCCATTCATGACCATGATATAGTGGCCCATTCAGCCCTACCTATACTTCTGGAATATATTCAGGTTTTTTTAGTATATTAAACTCAAATAACATCTAAATACATCCTAAAATTAGTTTACAGATATGCAAATACTTGCTAATACACATATCTGCAATGAAATAATAGATACATTTTAGCTTATTTATTTTACTGAAAAAGGAAAAAAATTATTTTTCAATCAGATTCCTGACCATTCTACTCTAGTGGGAAAGTGGCTTCTCCCAAACAATGGAAAATTTGATGAGTTTGGTAGAACAAATAGTTCCATCTACAGGTGGCATCTAAAATAATTTTACGCAAGTACTTTTTCATATTTTGTTAATGGGCCATTCATCCCCATGGCCCATTCATTACCACTCTTCCCCTATATATCAGTTTTAAAGTTTCATAAATGAAATGCCTTTCATTTTTAAAATATCCTTTTCTCTGCTTTATGTAAAATTTTGGTTGGACCTTAAAACCCTTTCCATTCCCATGTTAGGCAGATTCTGGCTTATGCAGCAAGAATTAATGTTATTTTCTATGGGTCCACCGGGACTTGAAAATTTTTCTGCAGTAGACAGATTTCCGGCTTACACAGAGTCTGCCGTAGACAGACACAGAATTTACTGTATTTTTTTCCTGTACAAATAAAAAATATATACAAGAAAGGAAAGTTTAATATAGAATAGAACTTGTTTACATCACAGTAATTTGGAAAGTTGTAAAATATAGCCAAATAGTAAAAAAAAAAAAGTTGTCAGCATATTTCTATAGTTTGCAGTTTTCAAAGACTACCTAAAAATTCACTCGCCCTGTCAGAAAATTCACACACCAGTGGCGAGTAAAATGATGCATTTCCCCACCCCTGCTTATGTTCCATGAATAAAATGCTCTACATAGTGAAACATTGATGCCTTGAAAATCTTAATAAATAATCTTTTGATTACTAGTACTATAGTAGTTTCATAAATGTAATATACTTTCACATGGCTATTCAAAATAATTTCTTTGAAATACTTGTTATTTGAGATGTCTGATTTTCCTGTTAGACCTGTTTGGTTGTCCTACATGAACAAGTATCTTTTATTGAAAATAAAGCTTTTTATAAAGAATTCCTGGAATGATTTGAATTTAGCAGTTGAGTTTTTACACATTTCAAGAAGTATTGTGTATTGTCATTTGGCACTTCTCTAAAACTGCTAGGTTAAAGAGGTTATACCAGCTTTTTAGACTACTGAAAACAATGATCTTAAAATGGAAAGTAGTTTTATAAAAGTTGTCATCCACTAAAACATTTAAACAGCCATCAGACTTAATACGCCGGCTTTTTCCTAAGCTGTGTTATAAGGCATATTACTTTTAAAGGTCTAAACTAAAAATTAATAATATATCTTTTTAGGCATTTTTACGGGACTTTTTTCTACTATGTCTCAAGCAAACCTTATCTCGATTTCCCCCCCCAATTTTCTTGACGGATCTAAATAGCGGTTTCGGTTATTCAACAGAGGATTTAAATATATTTTATTACATATTTTAGTTAAAAGTAAACAGGTGCTTCACTAGCACCCAATTTTTCAATGTCTTCTTATTCGACTTCATATCTTTAATTTCTTTTTTATTCTTAAAAGATAATCTCTCCAATCAAGAATATTTTCTTTTACAGCTTGACTGAAATCTTAAAGGTCATTTTATGTTATTAATTGTAAATCTACATTTTCTCAAAGGAAAATATTTATTCTAAATATTGAATATTTTGAATCTATTTTATCGCTACTAAATTCACATGTTAAGTTTTCTCTTTAGAGCTTCATATATGTTCTTCAACATATGCAATTTGCGTTCTACATGCATACAAACATGACCTAGACTAGGGATGCACAACCTGTGGCCCACGATATGGTAACGTGTGGTCCGCGAATTTCGTCAAGTTGTAATTGGAAAAAATTGCAATTTTCGTCCATAGGTCGCAGAAAAAATCATGAATTTCGTAAATCTGCCGCAAGAAAATTTAAAATTTTGCCAGTCAGTTAAAAATTGTGAATTTCGTTGATCGGGCACAAAAAAAACGCGAATTTCTTTGATCGGGCACAAAAAAAACCGCGAATTTCTTTGATCGGGCACAAAAAAAACCGCGAATTTCTTTGATCAGGTACGGAAAAATTTCGAATTTTGTGGATGAGACTCGGGAAAATTGCGAATTTTGTTGATTGGGCACAGAAAAATCGCGAATTTTGTTTTTGGGCACAGAAAAATAGAGAATTTTGTCGATCAGGTGTAGAAAAATCATAAATTTCATTGATCGGGCACAGAAAATTCGTAATTTTTGTTGTTGATGCGCGGAAAAATTGCAAATTTTGTTGATCAACTGTGAAAAAAATCACCTGTGTCATCTGTTTATCACCAGAAAAAAAACGCGAATTTCGTTGATCAAGTGCATAAAAATCACAAATTTTGCCAATTTGTGGCGGGAAAATTGCAAATTTCATCGATCAGGCGTGGAAAAATCACAAATTTCATCAATCAGGTGTGGGAAAATCGCAAATTTCATCGATTGAGTATGAAAAAATTGCGAGTTTTGTCGATCGGGCTCCGAAAAATCGCGAGTTTTCGGATTTTGTAAACTCACGATTTACAAAAGCGAGTTTGTAAATTGTGACAAAATTATTTGTGGATAATGCGCAGCAAAATTAAAAACTTCTTTGATTGACTGCGGAACAATCGTAAGTTTTGTCAGTTTATCGCTAGAAAAAATCACGAATTTCGTCAATTTGTCTTGGGGGAAAAAAATTGAAAAATTCGTCAGAGTCAGATAAGAATCGCAGATTTCGGTGATTGGGTGAGGAAAAATCGCAAATTTCGTCGATCAGGGGCAGAAAAATCGCAAATTTCATCAATCGAGCACGGAAAAATTGCAAGTTTAGTTGATCTGGCTTCAGAAACTCCCGACTTTCATTGGTCGGGCTCGAAAATATCGTGAATTTTGTCGATCAGGCTCGAAAATATCGCGAATTTTGTCGATCGGGCACGGAAAAATAGCAAATTATGTTGATCGGTTTCAGGAAAATTGCGAATTTCGTCGATCAGGTGCGGAAAAATTGCAAATTTCATTGATCGGCTCCACCTCCCTCCTTCATTCATAAAGTTCCCATTTTTCTTCGGCACCTGACACTTTCATGCCTATGTTTTTACAGCACTTTTAATAAAACAAAATTTCCTCTCCGAATAAAGTTAAGGAATAGTATCACTTCTTGATAATAATCCTTGCTATATCTCTTAATTATGCAAACGTAAACACTGTTGATACAGCCTTACCAACTGAATTGGATATGTTGACTGGTTAGGGGAATGTAGAGTGGTGAACCCCCCCCCCCCCCCCTCTGAAACCATATTTTTTATCTGATTATAGGCCACAGATCACCTCCTTGAAATAGAATTGTGTCCATCTTACTGATGTGGCCCTCGACAACCCAGACATTTTTGTAAGTGGCTTTTCTCAAAAAAAGTTTGTGCACCCCTAACCTAGACTCACTCATGTCTCATGGTGACTGCTGAGATAAGACTGTTAAAAGTAGAAATTATTTATATCCAATAATTTGAACCACTTAAATTACAAAAATGAGAAAATATTACATTAGATTTGTTCTAAAAAAATCAATTTTTTTTTTTTTTTTTTAGATAAAAACAAGTTGGTTTTGCCGGTAACAGAATAAAATCATAAACTGAAAAATCCCAATCCCAATGTAAGAATGTAAAAAAAAAAAAAAAAAAAAAAAAAAAAAAAAAAAAAAAAAAACTTACTAAACCCAATAGCCATCATTCATTTGCATGCAGAACAAAGAATAACCAATGGAGAGAATTACTTATGATTATGTCATCATTGAGGCTTCAGGCATGATGTAATCCTTAGTAAATCTTGACCAGTCAAGTAATCTAAGTAGTAAAAGTGTGTTTTTAACTCAAATCTGCCATTTTGGGTATTTTTAAAAATAAAAGCCTTAAAAAAAGAAGAAAGAAAACTAACTACTTCTTTTTTTTCTCCCCAGCTAATTTTGGAATTGTTAGTTACTCTGTCATGTAGATTTAAAGCTTATAAGAAAAGTTGGAATGTTTAAAAATATTTACAAATTTATTAATTCATCATTTTTCTAAAGCTTTGCTTGTAGTTTCTGCATAACTTGGATTTTATATTTTTCAATAATGTGTAAAATAAATTAAAGCATTAGGGAATAAGAAAAAAAAACACCATTTTTTTTTTTAAGGTTTAAACCAGACAACCCTGCTGTGAAATATACATATTTTTACTAAAATAATTTATTTTAAAAATATATATGATTTTAATGTGTATTTCAGCATTTGTGTGAAGATTGGCATTTGAGAACGAAGATGCAGCAAGAAGGGACGCCAAAGTATTTAAAGTTTCATCAAGGCAGTGTTAGAGGTGTTGCATTCAGCCCGAGAGTAAATATTATTTCTTGAGACTGATTTTTAAATATTCTTTCCTTCTGTTTTAACTAACTATCCAGTTAAGATTTTATTGTGCTTCCATGTAAAGTTGTACTTTTACATGTATAACTAGTTGAGTTTTAATTATAGGGCGCCCAGTAATTAACCGAAAATTTGAAACTTCAATAACTATTTATTGATATGTCATTGTGACATAACATTTGGTAACTCAACACTACGCAGTTGACAATTTACGAAACCAGAACAAACAAACCCTAGTAGACTCAACTCATGTAAAGTACCACACTTTATTCCTTATTGCCACAGAACCAACATTTTATTCCTTATTGCCACGGAATGAACTGTATTGATGGTTTTTGGTTTATGCAAGATGGCGCCAGCCCCCCCCCCCCCCCCCCCCCCCGGAACAAAAGAAAACTTTTAGCGGAACGTTTCCATGACAGAGTTTTGTGTTGGAATTGTGCTGATGCAACAGGACAGGGGATTGATTGGCCTACCTATTCTCCTGATTTGAACCCCCCTGGAATATTTTCTGTGGGACTACTTGAAGGGCAATGTGTTAAAAATTCCTCCACAATCATTAGATGTGCTCTGACAAGCCATTTCTGCTGAAATTTTGGGCATCACACTGCCAACTTTATTCGTTCAGTTTTGGACAACTTTGATCTTAGGCTTCGCCATATTGTTGCAAGTGATGGGAAGCACTTCGAAAATCTTGTGCATTAAATCGGAATAATTGTACTTATTTGTGAAGTAAATATTTTTCTTTTATCTCTTCTCAAACTCTTTTACTAAGCAATTCAAATTATTGGTTAATTACTGGGCACCCTGTATGTTTAGACATAACATATTTTGTTTTATAATATGTTTACACGTAACATGTTTCGTTTTATAATATGTTTACGCATAAGCCACTTCCATGATGTTTTCTCATTACTGATTGGCTGCAACAGATTTCATGCATTCAACTTTTTTTTCTTTGAAAGTAATAAAAACAAAAAAATTAAAGTTCTATAAAGTCTCACAAGTTGCTTTTATAATTCAATTACATACTTCAAAATGAAAACATTTCAGAGTTTCTTCCTAGACAGCTTTAGGAGAGTGTTGCATGCTGCCTGCCTTTTCGTTTAGAAAATAACACCCTTCTTGCTTCTCATTCCCTTTTCAGCCTTTTTTATTAAAAAATTGCTTGCATAGTAAAAAACTGACTCATTGATGTGTTTTGGTAAAAAATGCCTTGTCTTTGAACTATTAACGCATTGAATGGCATTGGGATATAACATATCCCACTTAATTTTAATTCCCAAATGCCACATTGATGCCAGAATTTTGAAATAAAATTTTGCATTTACACCGTATGTGAAAAAAAAAAATGCGTTTTCTGATTTTCAAATAATTTTTTTCTTAATCCTGGTGTGAGTCAGTTATTTCACCATTTTAGCGATTTAAGTACTTTGCCCCTGAAAGGGTTAAAAGTAGCTTTATAAATAGAGAAAAATGGCCTTAAGGATCTAAAAAGTGCCATTTATCTACCAGCAGCAGCACCCTGCCCTTTTTTAAAACCATCTTGAAACTGTTATGTTTATTTTGCAAGTTTAGAGCCAATCTTTAATCAAAATCTGCTAGGAAATGATCAGATCTAACAATAATTTTTAATCCTTTGGAGTGGTGTTTATCTGATTTTTTAATTGACGTATTTCTTATTACAATGTGAGAGTTTGGTCTTGCCAAATATTTTTTTTTTAATATTATTATTACAGTAGGAAATATTTATAGTCCTGATCTATAATCAGTGATGGGATTCAAATAATTTAACAACAAGGTCTCTGCTCTTATGACTTTTTCAAGTATAAACAAGAAAGGAAAATAGTGCATCATATGTATTATGAAACAATTTCTAACATTAGAAGAACTGTGTTACAAAATTGCTAGCTCAGTGACTGTCAAGCACTCCTATTGATACTTTTCCAAAGTAAATTTGGATTGTTCTAGATAGTTTGTGTCCTATGGATTGTAGATGCTTGATTTCTGGATTCTTTGAAATACATGCTTGGCACTAAGTTTTTTCAATAAAGTTCCTTATTTTTATATTCATCCTAGCATTATCAATGAGACAGTATTTGAAAATTGTAGTTGTAAAAATACAGAAATTTATTCACACTTTATGGAAACTATTTTCACCGTTTATTTTTGCACATAAAATGCCATATTCTTTACAGTAATTTAGCTCTATTGGGTAGCCTTGGTTCTTAGTTACAAGTTCTGGATCAAAATTTCTATAATAATAGATTTTTTCTTAGCATGTCAGTCATGTCAATCTTCGCCCATGCTGCTTGGGAAACTTTCCAAAGTCTATTTAATGTTTGTATATGGTGCCTACATATGTTCGCTTTAACAAACATGTAGCTAGTTATAAATGGAGATTTGTGGTAACATTGCATGAAACATGGTTTTGTTTTATTGTAATATAAAAAGAGCAATTCTTCTAACAGTTAATGAAGAAAAACCTAATGCAATAGGTTTGTGAATGTACAGAAAAGTTTCCAAAATTATTTGTGATTGCTATTGAATTTTATTATGAAGGTAATTAAAGCTTTAAAACGTATTACATAAAGCTAAAATAAATTTACATTATTATCAGTAAAATAATTTAGAACTGTTTTTGAAGAAGAAATTCCAGCTTTATATGGAAAAGGCATCTACATTGTTGCCAACTTGTATGGATTGGCCGTACAATGTACAGATTTTGTTCTAACTGTATGGATGAACAGTACAATTGTACGGTTTTGTGCATGGAAAAATGTGAATTTCTTCAAATGATCACGTAAAAGTCTCTAATTTTTTTCAAACATTGCGAAAATCCCTAATTTTGTCAAAAATATTTGAAAAAATGCAAATTTTGTCAAAAATTGCTAGAAGAAACACTAATTTCATCAATAGATCGTGAAAAGAACGTGAATTTCATCAAAGATCACAGAAAAAAAACACTAATTCCATCAAAGGATCCTGAACAGAATGCAAATTTTATCAAAGGATCCCTAAAAAATGCTAATTTCATCAAAGAACCCATAAAAAACGCTAATTTTCTCAGTGGATCGCGAAAAAAATGCGAATATCGTCAAAGATCGCAGAAGAAAAACACTAATTTTATCAAAGATCTTTGAAAATAAGCTATTTTCATCAAAAATTGCGTTTAAAAAAACGCGATTTTTGCCAAAGGATCATCAATAAAAGCTAATTTTGTCAAAGGATTGTGAAAAAATTATCGTGAATTTTGTCAAAGATCGTGGCAAAAACACAAATTTTGTCAAAAGATCGCAGAAAAACACAAATTTCATCAAAGGATTGCTAAAGAATGCAATTTTTGTTAAAGGATCGCAAAAAAAATTCAAATTTCACCAAAAGATTGAAGGAAAAATGTGAATTTTGTCAGAGGGCCTCGAAAAAACTCATAATTAGCACTGGCGGTGGATGTCTCCTCTCTCTTCCCCCCCCCTCCCCCCACTTCCCTGTAACCTTTCAGAAAATTTGCTGTGAATTTAAGATTTTTTTTTTTTTACTTAGCTTTTTTACCCCTGCAAATTTTTTTTATTATGAAATCTCATGTTTTAAATTTGGGGGGAAAAAAAAGACTATGTGAATATAGCATAGAAAATGTTATGAAATATTACTTTTTTCATTGCATGTGCATATGTTATGCATTTTTGAGCACGCAAGAATACATCATAAAAATTGTAAGGTTTTCAAAATTGACTTGTTGGCAGGTATGCATCTATAAATTTGAGCTTCATGCTTCATATGGACACTTCAGTTACTCTTCCAAGTATTATGTAAAATCACCTAATCCCCCCCCCCCCCCCCCAGTGGGTTTCTACATTTGTGTGGTTTAAAGCAAGTGTCAGAAAGATTCTATCCATGAACATTTGCAGACTGAATGGGAGAAAATATACATGACTGTACTACAATAAATTGTTCTATCATGGAAATTTTGAGCCAGACCCCTTGTCAAGAGTCAAAGCTATTTGGTAGAGTCAAATTTTTCAAAAAATATGGCATTTATTCATAGAAATTAACTGCAGAAATTGTTTTCATAAAGTTTTAATGACCTTCTGTAACATTCTTTCAAAAGTGAGTTAATTAACCATAGACGTTAAAAGTCATGATGTCATTGACTGTTCCAAACAAGCTGTTGTTATTATTTTCCTGGTGATAACTCCTTCACACATTAGAAAACCTACCACTGAGCCAATTTGTTGGAACCATCCATCATTATGAAGTGTGATGTCGCACTTTTAGTGTCTGTTGCTAAGTTCAGTAATGTAAACATTCATAGTTTTGACAAAAATGTTGAATCTCATCATTTGCTCTTTACATATGTCTCTACACTTCTATAAAGATACTCTATAGAACACCAGCACATTTCTTTAACAGGAATTTTGGATGAAATGCAAATCTGAAACAAGTAAAAACATGTCACAATGTCTTATAATATGTTGTTGCACAAATGAATGTTTGAAGAGAGTAAGGAATATAAATTTATGCTTTATATAGCTCAAGAATAAGTTAAGTGGTGGTTCTACTGAACTGGTGTAAACCGGCTGAATCGCACCACTGTCTTAATACACAATTGTCTTATATATCAGTTTTCCCAACTTTTCTATATTGTTCTTCTCCAACCAAGAATAATTTACAGTGACGCCTCCCACACTTTCTCAAACATACACTTATTGCTGATTCATCCCAGGGGGATATCTTCTTTAGGTATTCATGGGCTTCATAACCCTGGACACCTGAGCGATCTTTCTATTTTCCTTTTCATCTTATTTCTCTTGTCTCCTCTTTGTTTCACTTTCGTTGTGGTTTCCTCTTCGGAGGTGAGGGCAATTCTGCATGAGCCAATATCTTCCTGTCTATATCGACTCATGGAGAATCGTAAACCACTCACATGTTTGCCGTGCATAGCGACTTGTGTCCCTGGAAAAGGGGATCCTGGCAGTTGAGGGAAACCAACACACAGCTTTGGCCTCTGCTTCAGGTAGACGGGAGGTGCATATTGGTCCCGCATGCATCCATCAGCTGATCAGTCACTGGCTGGAGATCAAGCGAGCGAGTACTTACTAGCCATCTCGTTAAGGTTGGAGACTCGCGTAGGAGTGTCTTGTGACGACTGTATGGGCCCTGGTTAGCACTGGTGTATGTGTTGTTTAAAAAAGCTTTAAACCCATTTTTTTTTTTGTCTCATTGCCTCATTAAATCATACTTTATTCAAATATCTCTTAAAGTAAAACTTACCCTTTTAATCAGGTTCCGTTTTTATTTAAACTTGATTTCATCTCTTCTTTAACTTAAATATTGAACTGCCGTTTACAATAGTCTTCTAAAACAATCCTATCTCTGTAAATAATTTTTCTCTTATGACGTAGTACGCCGATATGCTCATAAATGGCATTGTGATCGTGCCGTTTTCGTCACGGATCGCATCACTCCCGTCATCCCTTTTCTGCAATGGATTATTCCTGATTGTTCTAGAATGATGGTATTGTCGTAGCACGTGTATGATCATTGGTAGTATAAATAGCTAGAGATTTCATTCAGTCTTCGCTTGTTTTAAAGGGTTTTAACCCGAACCTCTCATGAAAGGGGAAAGTATCCAATGCTTTCCTCAAATGTTTTTAATTAAAGTAGTAATATCATTTCAAAAACATATTTAAAGTTCGTTATGACGTTCTTATAGTAAATATATTTTCTTAGTTTTGAAACTAATTAGTGATGTTATTGAAAAGTCTCATTTAAAGTAATAGCTAAGCTTTCTCCCTCTTGTGCCATAGTATCTGGACGTTAATGGTATTTAAGAATGATTCATCTTTAGCTACATTTTGTTTGACCATCTTTTATCTGAAGAACTTTGCTTTTGAATTAATAAATGCTGGATTTTATATTATTGTTATCTTTTCAAGAAAACAGACATTTTATTTTTCACGTTGCTTTTCATTTGCATTCTTCGTATCCTTTATTTAAAGGCTGGCTTATATCAGCAAAACATCATGACAGCTCTTCCACATGCTTTTAATCAAACCTGGTAATGTGTTAACTGGTGTTAAGTATAATATGGGTTAGCATAAAATACGCTACCTATATTTCATCAGTACGAATGTGCATCCCCTTGTTGGACTCGGTAGTGGGTGGTGCAGCCAGGGTCTGAATTATTATTTATTTCTAATATAGATGGAATTACTTCATTTCCTTCTAACTTTCTCCCCTGTGAGAGCAACAAACTGTTCAGAATAATTTATTCACTCATTTCTTTATTATCAAATGCACCGATAGTTTGTCTGATAGCTCATTTAAGAAAACTTCACCATTTCTGAATGCAAAAACTTTTCAATCTGCTTTTAGCGATGGTCATTCACTCAAAAAATTGCAGTCTGGAGGTTTACTGGTTGAGGTCTCCTCAGCCAGCCAGTCGCAACTTTTGTCAAATTGTACAGCAATAGGTTCTTTTTCTGTTTCTGTCCAGCTACATCAAACTCTGAATGCAAGTCGTGGTATTATATCCAAACCAAAACTTTTCCTGTGCACATAAGAAGAACTATTACAAAATTTAAAAGATCAAAATGTCATAGATGTTCGACATATTACTATCCGTAGGAATGGACAAGTGCTTCTGACAAAGCACATTTTTCTCACTTTCAATAGCCCTAATCTTCCATATAGAATTAAAGCTGGTTATCTAAGCTGTCCAGTCCGGCCTTATATCCCTAACCCCCTCCGCTGTTTCAAATGTCAATGATATGGCCATACCGATACTACCTGTCGTGGTTCAGTTACCTGCCTTCGTTGTGCAGAAATCGGCCACGACAGTAAATCCTGTGAAAACTCAGAACGCTGTATAAATTGTAAGGGTGACCATCCAGCATATTTCCGTTCTTGTCCAAACTGGATCCATGGCAAAAGAAATACTTGCTATTAAAATAACTCAAATCCTGAAGCTCGTAAACTTGTTGAATCTAGAACCCCATTTGTCGGGGTATCTTACTCTAATTTCTCAAGCGATAATTGAAATCCATAAGGCACATTAGCACCCAGACCGACTCCTCTTTTCCACCAAGTAATACAGCTATGACACAATCAGCCAGCATTCAAAATAGAGAAACCTGTGATGTCTGTTGTGGTAGTAAATGCTATGCAACCCCAAAATTACAATGTTGGCTACCATCCTCAGAACCTGTTGTAATAGAATACTAACCTAGTCAGTTGCAGAAATCTCCAGTTGAGTCCTAAAAGTTATCCAAAAATCAGACTGATCCCAAGGCTGCTTCCTCTCCAAAGCTGTTACAGAAACCTGATTCTCTTCATACTGAGAGAAAGTTAAGCAAAAATCTTGTGCACAGACAGACTGAAGGAAATCAACTGCAGGTTCTTCACAGTGGAAGACTGTGAAGAAAAGAAAAAAAAAATCATTTGTAAGCTCATGTATCACCAATGTGAAGGACTGAAAATAGCTCCAGCATTATGTGGAAGAGAATATGGAATCTGAGCCTTACAGTAATGACTTGGATGTGGATGAGAGAAAGGCTGTTTTCAAGGAGTGTGTGCCTAATTAAATTTACATTTTTTGATAATCTGTGCTTTATTTTTTATTTTGTCTTGTGTTTGGACATTTTCTACTTCGTTTTGTTGACTTTCTTTATAAACCATGTGGATTTTAACTGTTAATACTCTCTTTGTATCATTGACTTGTTTTATGTTTATCATTGCATTGCTTTCTTCATTTAACTTTGTTTTTTATTCATTTTATTTACAACTTGTACAGTTTTTTTTATATTCTTATATCTTAACTAAGGTCATTTGACTCTTTTAATATGTGGTTTTAACTCATGTCATATCATTACTGTTTTCACATCTTCCTTTTCGAAACATTTATTAACTTTTAACTTTTTAAACTATATTTCTCTGTTTTGTTTTTAACTTTGTCTTGGTGCAGCATGTCCCTAAGGGGACGTTGTGTCATTAAAATTCAATCAACCAACTAACCACTTTTTTGTAATAGGTAACTATCAGGCTTTTCCCGCTATGATGGGCAATTTTTCTAAATGAACCTTGAATGAATGTGATTTTTTTACTTTTCGATGAAAATCTTCTCAAACACACCTAGTGGTGGCACCCCCAATGCCTTCGGCAACATATGCCTAGACACACAACACCTATTCCAGTCAGTGTTTGTTCCTAAACCTGGATTTTTTATGTTTTTAAACAAAAATTTTTCCAAACCAAACTTTCCTTGGGGGGCCTCACTGCTTTTGGCAGCATAGTCCATGTTGGCTGTGGTTGCCAGTCGACCTTTTGCAAGCCCCTGTTATAGGGATTGCTGATTTAATTTCTGACATGTTTTAATTTCTGACATTACGCTTTAATTCATGACCAATAGATCCTGTGAAAAGCATAAATAATTTTTAAAAAACAGCACCCCTGACTGGGAGTTATATGTAACTAATCTGATTATTTTCCTCTCTTTAAATAAACATTTTAATTAACAAAAAAATAATATTGAAATTTGTCGATTATTTCATGAATTATTAAATTTTGATATTTTTAACATTTAATTAAAATAGTGTTCCCGCTAGGCCATTTTTGAAGGGCGCAGCATCCTGCCCTTTTTAAAAATTAGTAAAACACGCCCTGCCATTTTTTAAATCGGCAAACTGCACCCTTCATGTTTGAAAAATAGTCAAATGTGCCCATGGGCGTACCCAAGGGGGGGGCTGATGGGGATACAGCCCCCCCCCCTCCCCCGAAATTTTCGAAAGTGATATGAAAAAGTGCTGTTTTTTAGTCTTTCTGTTTTGGAAAAAGTTTTAATTTTTTTCAATCATACAGTGGACTAGTCATTCTCATTAGCCCCATATTAGTCCACATTGACAACAAAGAAGAGAAAGGGGGCAGATGGGGTTACAGCCCCCCCCCCCCCCCTCCTCCCAAAATAGTCGAAAAATTACATGAAAAGGTAATTTTTCCTTATTTTTTAAAGATAAATCTGTAATTTTTTCTTGTGTCATATAGCAAACTAGACATTCTCGTTAACACCATATTAGTCCACATTGACATCACAGCATACCCAAAGATGGGGATGGGGCTGATGGAATTTCAGCCCCCTCATCTCGAAATGGTCGAAAATGAAATGATAAAATAGTGCTGAATTTTTTTCTGCTTGTTTAAGATAAATTTGCATTTTTTCTCCTATCGTTCAACAGACTATATGCTTACTTCACCATATAGTTCCATAGTAGTCCATATCAACACCAAAGAAGAGAAAGGGGGCTGATGGGGTTACTGCCCAACCCCTCCCCAAACCAGAAATAGTCGAAAAATTAAATGAAAAAAGTGTTTTTTCCTTACTTTTTTAAGACAAATCTGTAATTTTTTTTCTTCTGTCATACAGCAAAATAGCCATTCTCGTTGACTCCATATTAGTCCACATTGACATCACAGCTTACCCAAAGATGGAGAGGGGGCTGTTGGAATTACAGCCCCCCTCCTCTCGAAATAGTAGAAAATGAAATGAAAAAATAGTGCTGATTTTTTCTGTCTGTTTGAGATAAATTTGCATTTTCTCCCCTATCAATCAACAGACTATCCGCTCCCTTCGCTGTAGCTCCATATTAGTGTACAGTGACACCACGTTATACCCAAAAAAGTAAAAAGTGGCTAATGGGGTTACAGCCCTCTCCCCAAAAAGTCGAACATGAAATGAAAAAGTGCTGATATTTTTCTTTTTGTTTGAGATATATTTGTATTTTTCCCCTATCATTCAACAGACTAGCTGCACTCTTCTCTTTAGCTCCATACTAGTACGCAGTGGCACCACATTATACCCAAAGAGGTGAAAGGGGCTAATGGGGTGCCCCCCTTCCTAAATAGTCGAAAATGAAATGAAAAAAATGCTGATTTTTTTCTTCTTGTTTGAGATAAATTTTTAATTTTTCTTCTGCCATACAGCGAAATAGCCATTCTCGATATTGCTTTTTTTCTTTCTGTTTGATATAAATTTGCATTTTTTAACCTGTCATTCAACAGACTAGCCACACTCTTCTGTTTAGTTCCATATTAGTGCACAGTGACACCACATTATACCCAAAGAAGTAGAAAGGGGGTGATAGGGTTACAGACCTCTCCCAAAATAGTTGAAAATGAAATGAAAAAAGTGCTGATTTTTTTTTCTTTTTGTTTGAGATAAATTTGTAATACAATTGTTTTCTGCAATACAACAAACTAGACTTTCTGGCTAGTCTCATATCAGCACACAATTACACCACAGTATACCCAATGAGGGGAAGGGGGCTGATGGGGTTATAGGACCCTTTCGAAGTAATCAAAAATGAAAAAAAAACTCCTGTTTTTTTTTCTTTGTTTTGAGATAAAATTTAATTTTTTTCAGCGACGCAGTCATTCTGGTTAGTCCCATATACTAGTGCACAGTGATGTCCCAGCATACACCCAAAGAAGTCGATGGCGACGGGGGATATGAGGTTACAGTTCCATTCCACCTCCAAAGAGATCGCAGTGAAATGAAAAAAGGGGCTGATATTCCTTCTTTTTCAGATAAATTTGTTTAATTTTCTAGCATGCCATGAATCTGTTTTTCTTGTTAATTCAATATACTCCTCAGTCCTGTGACCAAATTTACTTGAAACCACAAAATCAGTTTTCAAATGTCTGAAAAATAGCTCCATGCCTGTTTTATTGGATAAATGAAAACGTATATGGTCAGTTCAAGAGACCTACAAGTAAATTTGACAAATCTAAAAGTAGTTTAATTTAAGGAGTTTTTTAATTTCGCTCACAGTCGGCGGGCACCAAGATTGTCAATGCGGAAGAATGTTAATGCACAGTAACACTACAGCTAATCACAAGTCGATTTTGGCTAAATCGGAAATCCGGTGCAGAAGAGTTGACTGTAAAAGTAGCTTATTAACTTTCATTTTTCAGTCGCATCTCCATGCCAAAAATTTGTGTTTTTTCCACAGTTTTTTGGTGAAATTTGCATTTTCTCCACAGTCCTTTGAAGAAATTTGCTTTTTCTGCGGCTTTTTACCCAAAATTCGCATTTTTTTACGCACTCCTTCGTCGAAATTTGCGTTTTTTCGCGGATCCGTGATGAAATTTGTGTTTTTTTTTTTTTTCGTGATCCGGTCGAAATTTGTGTTTTTTCCGCGGGTTTTTGATGAAATTGAAGTTTTTTTTGTAATTTTTTCCGAAATTCACGTTTTTTTTTTTTTTTTTTTTACGAAATCCTTCGTCGAAATTTGCTTTTTTGATGAAATTCGATTTTTTTTTCTTGTCTTTTTGATGAAATTCGCTTTTTTGCGGCTCTTTGATGAAAGTAGCATTTTTTCGCGGCTGTTTGACGAAATTTGCTTTTTCTTTTTCAGCAGTCTTTTAATGAAAGTCACGTTTTTCTGTGGCCCTTCTTTGTGACCCTGCTTTTTCTTTTTTTTTTTTTTTTTTTGCGATCTTTAACAAAATTCGCGTTTTTTCCGATTCCCTTTGAAGGAATGCGTGTTTTTTTAGCTATGCTTTGTCGAAATTTGCGTTTTTTCTGTGGCCCTTGGACGAAATTCGCATTTTTTTCCGAGGTCGATTGCCGAAATTTGCATTTTTTTATGCAATCCTTCATCGAAATTTGCATTTTGTCCGTGGCTTTTTGATGAAATTTGCGCTTTTTTCTCGTGTTTTTGATGATATTTGCATTTTTCTGTGGTGTTTTGATGAAATTCGTGTTTTTTCTGTATCCTATTGACGGAATTCGCGTTTTTCCACTTTCTTTTGAAGGAATGTGTGTTTTTTTAGCAATCCTTTGTCGAAATTTGTGTTTTTGCAGCGGCCCTTTGACAAAATTCGTGTTTTTTCCGAGGTCATTTGCCTAAATTCGCGTTTTTTTTTACGCAATCTTTCGTCGAAATTTGCGTTTTTTCTTCGGATTTTTGACAAAATTCGCGTTTTTTTTTCTCGTCTTTTTGGTGAAATTCGCGTTTTTTTTTTGTGATCCTTCATGAAATTAGCTTTTTTGTTGCAGCTCTTTGACGGAATGCGTGGTTTAAGCGTTCTTTATTTCGAAATTCGCATTTTCCTGCGATTTTTAATGAAATTCACGTTTTTTCTGCAGCCATTTGACGATATTCGCATTTTTTTCGAGATCCTTTGTCGAAATTTGCTTTTTTCCACGGCTTTTCAACGAAATTTGCTTTTTTCCATGGCTTTTTGACGAAATTTGCTTCTTTTTCTCGTCTTTTTGGTGAAATTTGTGTTTTCCTGCGGCCTTTTGACGAAATTCCCGTTTTTTCCGCTTCCCTTTGATGGAATTGCGTGCTTTTTTAGCGATCCTTTGTCGAAATTTGCATTTTTTCTGTGGCCCTTTGACGATATTCGCGTATTTTCTGTGGTCATATGACGAAATTCACGCTTTTTCGGTGGCCGTATGGCGAAATTCACGTTTTTTCGCAATCCTTCATCAAAATTTGCATTTTTTGCGCGGCTTTTTGACAAAATTAGCGTTTTTTCTCCTCTTTTTGATGAAATTTGCGCTTTTTTGCGCCCTTTTGATGAAATTCATGTTTTTCTGTGTCCCTTTGACAAAATTAGCTTTTTTTTCGCAACTCTTTGACGGAATGCATGTTTTTAGTGATCTTTTTTCGAAATTCGTATTTTTCCCGCTAACTTTTGATGAAATTCATGTTTTTTTTCTGCGGCCTTATGACGAAATTCGGTTTTTTCTGTGCTCATTTGACGAAATTAGCGTTTCTTCCACGAGCATTTGACGAAATTTGACTTTTTGTTCGCAATCCTTCGACAAACTTTGCATTTTATCCTTGGCCCTATGACAAAATTTCGGTTTTTTCCTTTTTGGATCCTTTAAAAAAATTGGAGATTTTTTTTCTGCGAACAACTGATGAAATTGATTTTTTTTGGCGACCATGTCAAAAATCGCAAATTTTTGGACTGGACAAAATTTTTCAAATTTTTGGGAAATTCAGAGCAAAGTCACCCCTCTCCTTCCCCCCCCCCCCCCCCCCCCCCCCCTAGTTACGGCGATATTGGCAAAAAGGATTTCTGTTTATAACACAATTCAACGTGTTTCGTAAGATTTAGAACATTGTAGAAATTTAAGTCAGCCGCCCCCCCCCCCTGAAATAAAATCCTGGGTATGCCACTGAATGTGCCCAGAGTCGTTCTCAGCGATTACTCATAATTTTCCTTGTTCCATGAATTTTGAGAAACACTTCTTCAAAAGCATCCTGTTTCTTCCCATCAGTTTATCATAGCTTACAGCTAAATTATGTATACTTTTTTCTCTTCTATCTGGTGGGTAGTAGCCCTAGGTGGTGGGTACTTACAGAAGAGAGAGTCGAGAACAGAGAGGAAATAGGATACTCCCAGAAGCAGAATTTTCTGTGTCAGTCTGCAGCAAACTAAAATTTATCTGCGACCCATTAAGCCTACTATCATAAGAAATAACAGAAACACTTAAAGTAAGCAAAATTTCCATTTATAAAGAAATTATAATATAAGGATACAACAAATACAATAAATCTAGAGACTTAAAGCAAATTTCAGTCATTTTTTAAGCCCAGCATTTCTTTTTAAGTTGGTGAATTAATCTGCAAGGTTTAAAATAATCTGCAGCGCCCGCTTCCGTGCTTCACTGTTTCTGCTACTGGGAATAAACTGGACAATTGCATTGTCCTGTAACAATTCCCCATGTTCTTGCACTGAGATGCTATCTCTTGAGATCCAATTCTGGATGCTTAAAATAAAAAAAGAAAGAAAAAAAAAAGTCTTGTTTTTTTATGTCTCCATACTTTTTTTCCCATGCTATTTCTGTGGGTAAGATTATGTATTGGTTTACTACTGTACAAGCATGAACCGACAAAGACAAGCAGATGAAAAAGAAGTTATTAAGAAGATGACGACATTTTAATTCCCGCCTACATAAAAAATAAACGGAATTTTAGGTAGATTTCATATGAAATACTACCTATTACATTCTCCTCTATGTCAGAATTTCAAAAAAAAAAAAAAAAAAATTGCAGATATACACCGAGCATGACCCCTACAACCCTAAACCATCTCCAGTAAAAAACTTGATCTATCTATCTATCTGTATCACTTTTTTTATGGACACAATAACTTCCATAATTCTGCACAAATATTTTCCAAACTGATACGTAAAATCAAGGGGCATAAAATCTCGGGCAAGTTTGTTAATGGGTAAAATCGGACCAAGGGTGTTTAAATAGGGAGAGGTTTTGTGAAAAACAAGAAAAAACTATAACTTCTTAATTATATTACATATCGACACAGTTTAAGTTTTTTATTACTTCTAAAGAAAGGGTCAAAAATTTATGCATGACAGCTTATTGATAAAATAAAAAATGGGCTCAAGGGGCGAAAAAAAATAGGGTTTGAGGGAGAAAAAAATTCATAACTTCGTCAATTCTCATGATATCAAATCCAATTAAATTTATTATAAATTGTCTTATTATTATCTACAACTTTTATATTGACAAGTTTTTGATAGGACAAATTCTTATCACAAAAATAAATAAATAAATAAAAACGATAACAAAAAAGGGGGGGGGGGGTGAAGAAGAAACAAATCCATAACTTTGTCAATTCACAAGATATCCAATCCGCTTAAATTTATTATACATCTCCTGAATATTATCTACAAATTTTTATACTGACAAGTTTTTGATAGGACCAATTCTTACAGCAAAAACAAATTAAAAATCCCTGTCGGCTCGGGCTACAGGCCCAGGTAGTTTTCGAAGTTAAGTGCTAATTTCAACAACAAACACTAAATCATGATTAGATGTAAACCCCCTTTAACAATTTTATCTGACCGCTTTTGACAAGTTTTTATTTCATTTTTATATAACAGCTAGTTTTATCAGAATCATGTTAAGGCGGTATTCAAAAAAATACTTCTCCATGCTCACCAACTCTAAATTTTCTGGCATGTTTTCAGATTCATTTTTAAAGGAAAAAATATGAATCTTGCTGACGTGATTTTTGAAGAGATTTATAAGCAACCTGTCTTTTTATTTTTCGTTCAATTAATTAAAACTTGATTTATAAAAATTATTTTCTCAGTAGGACAATATTTTTCATTTCCAACACAATTGCTTCGGGAAATTTGGTTCAAAATGCCAACTTTGACATTATTTTTTTAAATATATTGTGTCTCTATCAAAAAATCGACCATTAATGTACATTATATAGTTTCTGAATAAGAAAACCTACCAACTGAATGCGTTTGAGAGCAAAAATGAATTTAAAAATGAGTCAGAAAATAAGCAGTTTGGATTTGGATACCATGATACCATGATTTTTTTCTTCAACCTCTATGTATTTTTAATTTGTTTTTGCTGTAAGAATTGGTCCTATCAAAAACTTGCCAATATAAATGTTGTAGATAATAATAAGAAGATATATAATAAATTCATGCAGATTTTATATCTTGTGAATTGACGAAGTTATGGATTTTTTTCTTCTTCAACCCCTCCTTTTTGTTCTCGTTTTTAATTTTTTTGTGGTATGAATTGGTGCTATCAAAAACTTGTCAATATAAAAGTTGTAGATAATATTAAGAACATTTATAATAAATTTAATTGGATTTGATATCTTTCTTTCTAACCGATGACCAGGCCCCTACCTTCCGGGAAGCCCCAGCTGAACGGGTTTGATTCCTGGTATCAGAGCAGGTGATTGCCTAATTGCCGCATAGCAGCAATAAACCTAATGAGTGTCAAGTGAAAAATTTTTCTATTTTAGAGAATGGTTTACTTGGCTAGGCAGAAGACCTGGGGGAAAAAAGGGACATTTGTAGGGTTAAAGTTATATTTTTGGTTTTTCCCAGCTCTTCTGCATAGTGTTTAAGTATTTAAAAAGAAAAAAAATATTTATTTTTTTTAGTATCCACCACCACCATATAAAAGTTTACTTCTGTTTAAAGTTTTAATTTTTATCTTAAATAGTACAGTACTTACAGTAAGTGTACTTGCTTGTTTACATTTTCAGCATATGGTTGGTGGTGAAGTTAATTTTCTACTACTTTTAAGTTAACCTTCTTATTTCCTGATTTGTTGTTTTCAGTGACATCATATTAACACAGTGATGTCATTTTGTTCTAGTGGGTGTATCCTACTTATTAAGAACTTTATTTACTTATTATTGGCAACATTTATAATTCAAATTTTTCTACTGTGTTTGCAATATATAGGGGAGAGTGGGGATGAATAGCACAATTTTTACTAATAACTTAAGCTGTAACCAGTTGTTAATTTTAAAAATATTACTTAAAGAATATGTCAGCATTTAGCAACTTATTGACATACTAATTTCAACAAACAATTGTTTTTTAAATTTTTAATAATTTTTTTTAACATGCATGCATACTTGTCCCATTCACCGGACAACTTTGGGGATGAATGGGACAGGTAAAAAAAATTATTATAAACATATTTTATTTGAAAACTGAGTGATACATTTTATTTTACTACATATTGACTGAAGCTAATATCAAATGACAACAGTCTTTTGGTTCTGGCAGTTCCCAGAGGTCTAGGCTTTGGTAGTTTCATAACAATATCCTCCAGATTAACAAAATTAATTTCTGGTGGATCGGTATAGTAAAATAAGGAATTATTATCCTTTTTTCTCAAAAATTGTACTTGAAGGTTATCATTATTGTTCTTTAAAACCCTAGCAACATAATGATAAATATTTTTTTCCACATATCTTTGTTAGGAGAAAGTCATCTTCTATTATATTATCCAAGCTCCAAACTTGGTGGTCCATATCACTGGAAATCATGTTCAAATCCCTTTCATCTTCATCATGAAGTGATAAATTGTCAGATTCATCACTACTGTCCATACTGTCTATTTTTTTATAAAACAGCAATTCACCAAAATGCTACCTCTATAATGCCATGTGCATTACGGTAATAATAGCATACTTATTCAGAAGTTCAGTGTGTCTTGTATTTAAAAAAATTAACCAATTTTATATCATCTTTTAAACTTCTAGGTAATGACAAAATGTAATTTTATTTATTATGGAATAGCCCTGGGGATGAATGGGACAGTCCCATTCATCCCCATAAACACTGTTCCATTCATCCCCATAGCCACATAGTTATATAAAACAGAGATTAGGCTTAGTAAACACTGTCAATATTGTTCATTTGCATCATAAGTATAACAAGAGATTATATCATTTTAATATTAAAACAAATTATAAGGTTTTGAGAAGGTTAACTATCAATTAAATACTAAAAAGATTAAACAGAAAAACTTACTTTGGTTCTTGAAAAGTACACTTTGTACAATAGCTAATCTTCTGTTATGGATATTGCTTTGAAACTATGTCTGTTAAATGACCTCAGTACTGCCATCTCTCAGGTAAATTATCAAATTATTTATGTTTGTGGAACATATATAAATTTCTGTTGTCCCATCCATCCCCACTCTCCCCTATTTGGTAGTTATCTTTGCTCATCAGTTGTAGTTCAACATGTGAGTTGTATTAGTATTAGAAAGCTGTTTAGTTTAGTAGCAAGTGACTACTTTATTTTAATATTATGTGCATATGAATTTGTTTATATTTTGTGATGCTTATTCTAGATGATGTGTTATCTGATATATACCACAGTTTTAATAAACTTTTATTTTCTTCAGAAAATGTTTAAATCTTTTAGGCCTCCATCAGATACATTTATTTAACAAATATGGTAAGCAGTGTGACTACAAATATTGTGGGGGAGTTGTTAATCTGACCCTACAACAAGCATCTAGAACGTATTGGCAGTGCCTTTTGCTTAGTTATGAACAGTGTTATGTCAGTTGCTTAACATTTATATCTTGTTGTTGGAATTTGCACATTGCTACTCGTGTTGATCTTGTAATTTGGAACCTTGGTCAGGTAACGAGACCTTCACCTGGCAAGGCACCTCCAGAGATATAATTCACAGGTAACTTGGAGGACTTTGCACCAACGGCAGATTTTACATGCACCAGGCACCATTAGCGGATTATAGCCAGCAGTAGACCTGGATCCCGCAGCCTTAGCTGCGAATTCGACGCTCTGCCAACTGGGCCACCGCTGCCCGAACTACTTCTGAATGACCTGGAGTTTTAAAGCCGAATTGTTGCTGCAGACTTGTCGTAAGAAAATTGAATTGGGGGGGGGGGGCAAAAAAGGAAAGAAAAATGGAGCGCCGCAAATAGACAAATTGCACCAAAAGTTAATTTTGGGTCGAAATGCTAGGCAAACATAACAATGCAGGGTGATGAGACTCTGCCTATCTGCCGTGCCCCACCGCATAGAAACTGGCTCCGTAGACTTCCCACTGGAGAGGGTCTGGTAGCTTGTGCAGGCTATAGCCTATGTGCAACTCTGAATAATAAAGAGGCAGCAGTCAAAAAACAAAAATCTTTGAAAGGGAAAGGGGTTAGCTTGTACATGTTATTATACTTAAAACTTATGTATAGCAATTATCTTAACTATGATTTATTATATATATTCTTTTAATATTATCTTAGGCACTAGGTCACAATAAACTAACTAGAGTAATTTACTTTAGATTTACTTAAATAGTGCCTGGCTATTTAAAATGCATTTATATTTTTAACCATTTCTAATGCTAGAATCAGAATTTTATTTATTTATTATTATTATTATTTTCATATTATCTTATGGCAAGTTAACTATGAATTGGCATACTATTACTTAGCTAGGAGGGAATTGATAGGAGACTAACGATCTGACCTAGTGAAATTAATATACTAATTTCTAATTGAGCTAGCTGCTTGAGGTTGTAACTTAGGCATAAACTATGGGGGTTGGGTTTGACCTAAATTAACATTTAATTTTATAATTCATTATATTTGTCTAGTATAATATGCTTATCTCACCCAGTGGACTTGTTCTTCTGAAGAGGTTTCCTTGTCTTGGTATTTGGTCACTGTCGTGGTGGTTGTCTTTTTATTATTTTGACATATTCTTGTGGGTCTTTTTTTTTCCTTGATTGGACATATGTTTCTCACATCCCGTGAGATGTTTGTCTCTATCATAGGTTGTTTTTCTTTATGACTATTAATGGTGGATGTCTAAATTTGAGGTTTTGTCACTTTGCGAACTTGCTGCTGATGGGTTGACTTGTTGTGGTCTTTAATTTGTGATCCTTTGAATTGGCTTTGATCACTAGGGTGGTGCGAAAAAAGTGAAGTTGGTATTTCCAAGTCGCTATAGTGCGGAAAAGTTGCGATTGGTAAATACAGGAAAAAAAAATTTCTTCAAATCAGACTTTATCTTCTGATCCTGCAAACTGCCTCAAAATTCAAAAAAAGTTAAAATTTCCGATTTTTTCAGAATTAATTTTTTTTTTACATTTATATACTTTTTATCGCTGTAGTAAAAAATATTTACAGATTGTACTGTTTGATAATAATAATAATAATAATTGTGTTTAGAGAATATCTTCCGTTTGTGCAAGCTCAATAAAAATTGGCAAAAATTCAATTTTGAGTGAATTTCATGCATTAAGAATATAATCAACTGAAGTCAGTTTGCGGTCTCAGGTTAAGATTTAAATGTTAATTGATACTATTCAGAATATTGGGTTAATTTTAAATAACATAGGTCTTACCATGAAGAGTTCGTTCTAGGTCTGAAAAGTTTAGTAGTTTACCCAACTGCCGCTAGCCTCGTTGCAAAACAGCGCTGAAGTAGACATACGCGCTCCCACCTAGTCTCACCTAGCTCCATAAAATTTACAGCAAAATCAACTGGATTCAGGTGAACTACATGGTATATATTTTGATGGAAGAAAGACGATACCCTAGTTAAAGAAAGGATTGGATCTAAACAGGTTCATCGAACTATTAAAGAGGAATACTTTTCTATCATAAAAAGAACGTGGTTCAGTTAATTTAAGCCATGTGTCTCCAAACTCCGGGTCTGCTAAGGACATTGTAGCTTTCATAGTATCATGTCTTACTGAACAAGGAGTTTCACTTGAATACTTAGATTTGGTAGGCTGCGATGGTACAAATACCAATGCTGGATAGAAAGAAGATGCTATCAGACAGCTTGAAGTGCATCTCGGACAATCACTGCAGTGGGTTGTTCGTTTATTCCATTTTGTTGAATTACCTCTCTGCCATCTTTTTCAATGTTTGGATGTTGAAACAACTGACCCAAGATCATTTAGTAGACCAATTGGGCAGAATCTCATTGTTGTGTAAAGCTCTCGGTGATAAATTTACAATTAATTGATTGTGAAATTCCAGAAGTGGACAGACAACTGTTCAACAAGGAGCAAAGATATCTTCTTGGCGTACGTCAAGCAATTAAAAGTGACAACTTTCCAAATGACTTATCAAAGTGTGACCCCGGCCCAATTTCACATTCCAGATGGCTCACTTGTGAAAATAGAGTCCTTCAATTTTGCGCGAGCATGGAAAACCCATCGGATGCCTTGAAAGGCATATTGACATTTATTTTAAAATCACATGCTAGTTTGATTTGAAAAAAAAATGTAGTAAGTGCATTACAGACGGGCCTATTCATCTGTACAGAGCATTAGAAATGTCTCGATACTTGCGTGACAACCTGAAGAAAGTGTAGTCCCAAATTGAACAAAACTCTTTCTTTGCTCACCCAAAAAGCCTAATGATGGCAATGGTCTTTGATAAGAGGAGGCACATACGAGAGCTAGGGCTAAGAAGAGTATTAAAATCCAGGCAGATTGTTTCAAAAGGTAAAGGCATCTGAATCTTTATCACTCCTACTTTAAACTTCGATGCGGCAGACTATACAGAATTAATTGATTGGAATGTAGCAAAATTATCATCACCACCTCTTTTTCGGAGAATAACCAATGAAGAAATACATTTCTTCCTTCAATTAGGTGATATTTTAGTCTGGGATGTTAAAAAATTTCCCTGCTACATGCAAGCCTTCAAGCGGTGTGTCAAATTGGTAACGGAAGCATCGTTTAAGGTATGTGGGCCCTAATCAAGAGATGGATTGATCAGGGCAACACTGAAATCAACACACTAGTTTTTTAACTCTAGTGTTTTGACTCTATTATAAAAAATTATGTATTTAAGCAATGTAAATAGCAAACACCCTCATTGGTTAGATGAAGGGAAAGGTTTGGGTTGAACTCGAAGTGCAACTACCTTCCTGTGGTGAGTTCTGGTTTGTTTAAATATTATCAAATATCTAAACAAGCAAAGAGCTGAACAATTTATATGCAAATGTTAACATTGGAACGCAAACTGATCTCAGCTGATTATTTTCTTTATTCATCAAAATCACTGAAAATTGAATTTTTCCCGATTTTTATTGAGCTTGTGCGATCAGAAGATATTTTTTAAACGCAACTGCTTATTATTATTATTATTAAACATTACATTGTGCAAATATTTTTCACTATAGCGATAATATATATATATACGTAAAAAAAAAATTTAAATTCTGAAAAATTTGGAAATTTTCAACTTTTTTTTATGTTTAGGCGGTTTGCGGGATTGGAAGATAAAGTCCAGTTTAAAGAATTTTTTTGTTGTTTTTCTTGTATTGTTCAATCGCAAATTTTCCGCACTATAGCGACTCGGAAATATCAACTTGACTTTTTTCGCACCATCCTATTGATCACTTAACAGGTTCATTTTCCTTTGTTTGTATATTATCTTGATACGTGAATGCGCACATGACGATCAGTCCTTTGGAACCTAATGGCTGTTATCACAATTTATGCAACATTGTTGTGAGCTATTTGAAAAGGCTTGTGCACTACTGGAGTGGGGCTTGTTCCATGGCCGTTAGGCTGTCAAATTTTTATGATGACTGTTTTCACAAGATGTATCATTATAATTTCTCCTTTGTTGTAGTTGGCTTTCTTTAGTATGTAGTTGGCTTCTCCGTTTCATATAAACACATCTTTTCCTTATCCATTTAACTATCTTCCGATGATTCGTTGGGTTTGTGTGAGTGAGCCGTAGCTATCAGTTCATCATAAATGACTTCCACCTCTCAAAAGTGCGATAAATCGATTTTTTTATTTTTTTTTTTTTAAGTTAAAGGTTCCTTCACCTGCAGCTGCAGTCAACTTAATAGTTAAACTCGGGCCTCCTTTTTTTTTTTCTTTTCTTTAAACCTGAAAATAAGGCAGTTAGTTAGGGGCTGTGTATATATAACGTTATCAAGCTTTTGGAAATTTTGGACCCCCTCCCCCCCTTACGATATCATACGTTATCATTCCTCGAACCCCCCCCCCGGTAATGATAGCGTTATCAATGTATAATTTTTTTTTAGATTTTTGAAATTATTTTCTTTTGCTTGGAGTGATATACAAATATGGTTGCATTAATTTTTCGCATACTTTATTGATTCAAATGAAGAGAAGTCAATAAAAATGTCATGTTATACATGAAATAACTTTATATCAAGTAACACTTAAACGAAATAGTTACTATTTAAAAGTATTCAATAATATCACGTTATACATGAAATAACTTTATATCAAATAACACTTAAACGAAATAGTTAATATTTAAAAGTATTCAGTAATATATTTTTGTTACACAATGCATTCAACGTAATAATGTCTTCTTGCAACTTTCCCGCAGGAGATAGGGCAGACAAAAATTTTTATCAACAAAACAGGTGGACAACATTCTTTCCATTTTATTTAGTAGTAAACACAAATACCATTTCAAACATACCTCGCATATGGTTTGTCGAACAGCGGATTATATATGCATACAGAAGAACAGGAATTCCAAAGGTTGGGGTTTTCTATATTTTGGAATTAAATAATTTTATAATAACTTAATGATTTTAGTTATAATTTTGTATTTTCATAAAAGTAGATAATAGACTAAAAAAATATAATTGTAACATGTACTTATGACAATGGTAAAAGATAATCGTAATGAACATACTATTTTGATGTAAAGACAAAGTTACAAATAAAAAAAGAAAATTTTGGTTGGATCAGAAATGATAACGATATCAAAAGTCAAACCCCCCCTCCCCCTAGAGATATCTTACGATATCATGTGCCAAACCCCCCCTCCCCCCTAAAATGATAACGTTATATATGCATAGCCCCTTAGTTTGAGATGGCGATGTCCGCTGTTATGGTATGTGTTTAGCTTTGTTCTTTTATGTTTTATTGAGAGATTGAGTATGTTTTCTATTAACCATCTGATAACTGCTTTGCCCTTGTTTTGTACATGTATTTTGTTTGCTGACAAAATTATGAATTTTTTTATCCCTAAAACCTATTTTTTGTGCCCCTTGAGCCCATTTTTAATTTTATCAAAAATCAGTGATACATAAATTTTTGACCTTATTTTTAGAAGTAATAAAAACTTTAAACTGATTTGATATGTGCAAAATCTAAGAAGTTATGGGTTTTTTCGGTTTTCACAAAACTCCTCCCTATTTCCATCCCCTTGGTCTGATTTTGCCCATTAGCGAACTTGACTGAGATTTTATGCCCCTTGATTTTATGTATCAGTTTGGAAGAGATTTGTGTAGAATTATGAAAGTTTTGTGTCCATAAAAAAGTGATATAAATAGATATGTTTTTTACTGGGGGTGGTTTTGGGTTCTAGGGGTCATGATTGGTGCAGATCTGCAAAAATTTTCCAGAAATTCCAACATAGGAACGATTGCAATACGTAGTATTTCATACGAAATTAACCTAAAGAAAAATCTCCTAGCGTAAAGCGGTTAAACTCCTAGCATATGGCCTTGCTTCTTTCTGTATTTTTTTATTCTGCAGAAGTAAAAAATACCATGTGAATGTCATCTAATAAGGACCTTTAATGCCTCTGAAATAAATAAATAAAAAGAAACATGCCCCGACCACACAAGCATTGAAGTACTAATTATTGTATGGTCAGACCTGGCCTTCTTCTTAAAAAAAGGTCCTGGTGCAGAAAGATTTTTGGGGCTGTGCATTTTTATTTAAAAAAAAAAGTCTTAACTCTCATCAGGAAGAGGTGGTGGGGAGAGATCATAAGCAGAAGTGGCTACTTACTAGCCCAGATGAAAACATTTTTCAGAAGTCCTTTTCTATTTAAAGGTATTTTAGTCTTTTTGGTGGTCTCTATAAGTGCCAGTCTTACATACTTTACGTCTATCTCAACTTTCGTATGATTAGTCTAGTATATAATTTCGAAGAATTATGCAAACATGCCAAACAAACTAATCTTTTAATTATTTTTGTTATGCAACTCTATAAGTAAAGTTTTAACCTTTTTAACAATTGAATTGAAAACCCTGATTAAGAAATTTTCATTTGATTTCAACTCAGACCCAATAAAAAAAAAATTAAGCAATGCAGTAATCGACCTGGACCCGCAAAAAGAATTTTCGTCAACCTGCACTATAGTTTTACTGATTCAACTGAACTCGACTCAAAGTGAGAGAAAATTAATAACATATTTAAATGCAGTTATAGAAAAGTTGCCTACAGTTATGTTTTTAATATAATTATTTTTTCTTATCAAGTATAATACATCTATGTGTCTATTTGTTCAAATGTTTCGTTTTATACCAGAAACAAAACAATATTCATGATTTACTTTTACAAAATTGGGTTAGACCTCATAGACGAACTCAACTACACGATACCCCCCCCCTTCCCCTCCCCAATACTGTTTGCCCAAAGAAAGAACAAATGACTCAAAGGAGAAATATGAGCAAGAGCTTTTCTACTTCTTACCACCTGCACCCTAACTCCGCCAGTCTTGCCATGCCTAATATTTCAGAAAAGCTGCATCTCCTTTTTTAAACTAAGAAGACTGTGTATGGTACCAATATATAAATATCATATCAGTGGAAAAGAAAACCTGCTTTCACCACAGTCCCAACATTTAGAAGATCAAAAAATAATTCTTGATTCTTTCAATTTTAATTTACAGATGCACATATTATACAAACATGAAAAACCACATTAGCAAATTATGTATTTTACCTTACTTTTGAACGCAATCGAAAATTGACATAAGCAGAAGGAAATACAGCTGTTAGGTTGTTTATATAAGGGATAAGACATGCCTTATTTTGATAAACAACATAGAGCCAAAGTGGCACAACTAACGCATTCAACTTTGCATTTTGTTGATATGTCAGCAGTTTTATCATAATTAATTAGAAGCTTATGCTCTTTATTTTCAATTTATGCATTTATTAACATACACTTGGTGACGCTGGGTTAGATGTCTGCATGAGCCAAAATTTCCAGCCCCATGCCCGGCCCGACCCATAGAAAGAATGTTCGGAACAAATCCGGCCCGTACAAAAAAAAAAAAAAAAAAAAAAAAAAGAAATGGCCAGTATAAAAGTTAAAAGTTTGGCCATGCCCATACAAAAAAATTACTGGCCCTTCCCGCTATAAAAGCTAAAAGTTCGTCCCGAGAACCGACCCGGCACGGAAAATACTTAAAACCTCGACCCGAGGTGTTGGTGTTGTTTATGATGGCCAATTATCTACATGAGGTATATGGGCCTGAGGGGGCATGCCCTCCATGGGAGTCTTTTTAAGGTAACTTAAGCTGCATTTATGCAAGGAAATCCAAGGTTCGAAGAAAAACATGGAAACTCGGTGGTTAGGGCGTCGAATCTCGGTATGAGACCAGTCCGACTGAATTTCTACAGAACATGGATTTTTACCTCGATATGGATAAAAATTGATTCGTATAAGGAGTTCTGACCAAAATTACTTATTTTATTATAATCTTTATTTTTAAAGAAGCGCCTTAGGCTGTGATATTTATTTTTTTAATGAATCTATTTGTATATAAATGTTTCAGTGATCATTAATATCGTTAATCCATATTCCATGTATTGGAGACTTAAAAATCTGAAAAATGCTATAGAGTAAAATACTAAAGTCCTAAGATGGAATTGCATAGGGATAAAAATATAAATGTGTTATAGACAAGTTCCTTTATTAGCAGGTGTAAATGTATTATGTCCTTTTCTCACGTAATACATTCATTTTGCATGGATCAACACATTTTTCTGTTTAAGAAAGGGTTCCGTCATATGCAGGTTCGTTTTTCACAGGCTTTACTCTATTTTAATTGTATTGCCTAGAAATCTACTATACTTTAAAAAGAATAAATTTTAAAGTTTAATTGTTGATTAATGGCAATTTAAAAATACATAATTTTTGGAAAAACTTTTGTGATGGGCCAAATTTTACTGATTTTTGCATAGACCAGGCCACGCCGTGATAATGATTTTCATACAGGCTGGGTTGAGACCAAAATTCAAAATTTTGGCCGTGCAACATAAGAAGAATGAAGCCAGTCCTGGCTCGGAAAAAATAAGTTTGGGCTGGGCCGATCCTTCAGAAAAAAGTAAGGCCTGAGCCCAGCTCTGCCCGGAAAGAGTAGTGACTAGGCCTGCCCCGAAGAGAGTGAAGATCAGGCCCGAGTGTCGTGAGTGAAAACAAGCCCAAACCCGGCCCGTGCAGACCTCTAATGCCGGTTTCCTCTTTAAAAGAGTCCTTTGTGCAATAAATAAAAAAATCTATCTCGAGATGTTGGTAGTCCCTCTATACACAAGGGCGGGGTCAAATGCAGATCAGAACTGAAAAAAAAAAATCATTAACTTCAAATATTGTAAAAAAGTTCTTTTAATCTATGAATCCCCATATGCAGCTGGCCCCGGGCTCATAGAATTTTTCAATTATATTAAAATACATTTAAAAATAATTAAGCTCTTGGTTCACCTAACCACACATAGACCCATCTGTCAACCTTTAGGAGCCCACATTTAGCCCCACTCACAGTCGCCGCACTTATAGGAAACCTCCATAGGACACATACATATTATATAAATTAATAAATGAAAATTAATAAATCAATAAAGATATTAATTTTTATGTTTGAAAAATGTGTAGTTCCCTTTTTTGTATCCAAACTCATTTACAGAGAAGTCCGGTCCTAGTGTCATAAGCAGTGCACAGTACACATTCTCTCTCTCTCTCTCTCCCCCCCCCCCCCCCCCCCCCGAAAAACTCCTCATTTTATAAGATATGATTTAAGGGAAGATAAGAGTGGGTGCAATTTTATGGGAAATATGTAAGTTTCAAGACACGTTTCCTCGGAAATTACCCGACCGGTTTTGATGAATCCATATTCACTGGATTAGGCTAAAGACTTATGGCAAACAGTTTTTTTTTCTGCGAATATAACTTTTTATTTTAGAGCAGTGGCAATTTTTCAGAAATGTTTTTCCGGAAACTAATTTTTGTTTTTTTTAACTGTCTGCCACATCTGATCTTAATTACTCCATGCTGGAAAGGGATAAGCAATGCTCTTTAAATACTCAGAGCAAAGATTCCAAATTCGGATGTTATTGTGATACGAAAATACTTTTATATATCAGCCCCAATAAGGTATTTTCCCAATGTCTTTTTTTGAGTGTGCCATTTCTTTTCTGAATAAACTATGTTATTTTATGAATACATTATCCCATTTTTTAGGGTTTCGTTCATCTGACGAAACCCTGTTCGTCTCGCTCCTCTGTCTGTCCGTCTGTCTGTCCGTCACAGAGCCCGTTCTCAGAAACTATACATGTTGGAAACATGAAATTTTGGGTACTTATAGCTGAACACCTCACATCATACGACAAATCATAAAATTTTGAAAAAGTCGCACATGTAACTCTTTGGGCTCCCGCATGTGTATTTTAAACAATTCTTTGTAAGTGAACTCTTAATTATGTTGGAGACATGAAATTTTGGGTACTTATAGCTGAACTCCTCACATCATATGACAAATGATAAAATTTTGAAAAAGTCATACATTTAACCCTTTGGGCTCCCGCATGTGTATTTTAAACAATTCTTTCTAAGGCAGCTCCTAATTAATTCGGAGGCGTGAAATTTTGGGTACTTATAGCTGAACACCTTACATCATATGACAAATGATAAAATTTTGAAAAAGTCGTACATTTAACCCTTTGGGTTCCCGCATGTGTATTTTAAACAATTCTTTCTAAGGCAGCTCCTAATTAATTTGGAGGCGTGAAATTTTGGGTACTTATAGCTGAACACCTCACATCATACGACAAATCATAAAATTTTGAAAAAGTCGTACATTTAACCCTTTGGGCTCCCGCATGTGTATTTTAAACAATTCTTTGTAAGTGAGCTCCTAATTATGTTGGAGACATGAAATTTTGGGTACTTATAGCTGAACACCTTACATCATATGACAAATGATAAAATTTTGAAAAAGTCGTGCATTTAACCCTTTGGGCTCCCGCATGTGTATTTTAAACAATTCTTTCTAAGGCAGCTCCTAATTAATTTGGAGGCGTGAAATTTTGCATACTTATAGCTGAACACCTCACATCAAATGTCAAATCATACAATTTTGAAAATGTCGTACGTTTAACCCTTTGGGGTCCCACATGTGTATTTTAAACAATTCTTTCTAAGTGAGCCCCTAATTATGTTGGAGACATGCAATTTTGGGTACTTATAGTTGAACACCTCACATCAAACGACAAATCATAAAATTTTGAAAAAGTCGTACATTTAACCCTTTGTGCTCCCACATGTGCATTTTAAACAATTCTTTCTAATTGATCCCCTATTTAGGTTGGAGGCGTGAAATTTTGCATACATATAGCTCAACACCTCAGATCTCAAGTCAAATAAGAAATTTTGAAAAAGTTTTATGTTTAACCCTTTCAACTCCAGCTTGTGTATTTTAAGCCATTCCTTCTAACTGAGCCCCTAATTGAATTGGAGGTTTGAAATTTTGCATACTTATTGCAGAACACCTGAGGCCAGTCGACAAATCATAAAATCTTGAAAAAGCCTTACGTTTAACCCTTTGAACTACCACATATGTATTTGAAGCAATTCTTTCTAAGAGAGCCCCTAAGTAAGTTGGTGACATGAAATTTTGCATACGTATAGCTGAATGCCTCAGACCCCACGACAAATCATAAAATTTTCAAAAAGTCTTTTATTATTTACCCCTCTGGGCTCTAACTTGTGTATTTTAAGCAATTTTTCCAACCTCTGCCCTTTTAACCCGGGGAGAAATTTTCCAACTTTTGCCGACACCACTTTGACCATTCTTTCATATTATGCACCATAGCCTTACATATTTTAGTTCTATTTTTTCCGCCAGGTGCGCCTACTTATCTCGGTTGCTATGGGCCCAATCCCCTCGACTAATATATCTATGGATAGTATGTAAAACGGATTTTCGTTCGGATACAGGTTTGTTTAGAATCAAGTGTGCCCCCTGGTTGTGAAATGTGGAATTAACAGATTTTTCAAAAGGATAAAGTGTTTTGAAAGGAATATTAAATGAAACCCTCTGTGCGATCTGTGATCACACTTACCCACTTGTTTGAATATGCTGTTTCTTTTACTTTTTTAATCTTTCAGACTGCAAGTAATAACTTATTTGATATGATTTCAAATCTGTACAAAATTAATAAGCTAAAAATAAACTTAATTTGTGTAATAAAAACAGGATTTAAACAGTCCTGAATAAATTGTAACAATAGTTTTCAAAGAAAATATTTCGGCAAGAGGAATGGCGAGCCAGTTATAAGGCAAAGAATTCGGAAATAAGTAATTTAATAAGAAGAATTCCAGCTATAATTCGGAAATAGTAGTACCACCTTATACACAGACACGCTATTGGGTAGAAGATGGTCCAAGATGATCAAAATTTATGAAATGTATGTATCTAATCGAGGCTCATTTTTGCAACTTGACAATATTTATTTGTACATGAGCAAAATTTATGAGTTGTTTGAATCTAATCTAGGTATTTTTTTTTTGCAACTTTGTACATAGTTTAAAGGATAATTAACCTTCTGTCAGCCGCAATTATGGGATTACCGAGTTCGAGCGCAATGCCCCTCACATGCACCTGTTAGAAATCGTCATTAGCAATTATTTGACGCAATTCTAACACTCTTAAAGTGATCAGTGACCTTGATTAGGATGTACTAAGAGAGAATATTTCAAATTTTAAGGGGAAAAAACTTTACACTTAAAGTAATCAATTCTGCAAGCTCTATTGGTAGAGAGAAAAACGGAAATAATTCTGCTGTGCCTGTCAGGCCTGTTGCGACCAACGACGAGTTAAGCATTATAAATATAATTTTAATGTTTATTAAATTTATCCAATTTGAAAAAAAAAAAAAAAGCCTAATAAAATAATTTTTACATAAATCTGTCAGGAAGGCTATGAAATTCTGGCGAAAGCGAAAATCAAGTCCTGGTAACTTTTGTGATATAACAGGTCTATTTTACACAGAGTTTTTTACCCTATTTTGCTCGTCATGTTGGTTCTGATGAGAACTCTGTGGCAAAGAATCTTCTTTGTCTGTGGTTCTGATCCAGCGGAAGAGCCCTAGGGAAAATGTCTCCCCGTATTGCTGGATAGAGAATGCCAATTTGAAAAGTTCCTATGTAATTAGTTGTATCTATTGGGACGGGGCAGTATTTTGGTGGAGGGGAGGGGGGGATGTTAGTTGTCACCAAGTCTGTTTTTTCCCCTTTATACAGTATACTACATTTTATATGTACAACAATAGACATTTTAAAAATGAATGAGACTTCAGGGGAGGGGCTAGAAGTGACTGAACACTGAAAAGATCAGGAAGCAGTGCTGTGAAGGTGCGAGCATAGTTTAGTTATAAATTTCTGTACATCTGGCAAACTCTGCACTCGTTTTTCTGATAATAAAAAGTTAAAATGCCTTGTGCTAAAAGGTAGGTAAAGAATAAAAGAAAGATGTCCACAAAAAATGCAAGACCAAATACTGCTTAAAACAAAGATAAGTTATTTTTTCTTCTACTAAATAGTGACCAATATTTTTTATTATTATGTTTTGTTTTAATGGCAGAGGTACTTTAAAACCTCAGAAATATAATTTAATGAAAATTCAAAAACATGCAGATTTTACCATTTACGTTAGTGTATATTTTTATTATGTGAATTTTTCGTGAATTTTTTAATACGATTATTAACATTTTACTGCATTCCATGGTGATTTTTTTAACATTTATAAAAGGAATTAGACTTCAAACTTTTAGCCTAATACAGTAAATTTTGTCTTCCACTATTTTAGAATTCGTAACAATTTTTAATTATATTTTTAATGCGATTTTTTTTTTTTTTTTACCTTCATAAAAGTTTATTATGGTTTCAAACTTTTAGCACACTATAGTAAATATTTTTCTCTGCGATTTTTGAATTTTTAGCTATTTTTAATCTGATTTCTACTGAGATTTTCAGCTTTTTTTCGCATTCTGTGGCAATTTTTTGACATTTGTAAAAGTAATTCAATTTCAAACTTTTACCAAACATAGTAAGTTCTGTCCTCTTCGGGATTTTTAGCAATTTCCAGTGTTTTTTTATTTTTTTCACATTCATTAAAGGAATTCTGTTTTAAACTTTTAACCTAATATGATAAATTTTGTCCTGTGCTATTTTTGATATTTTAGTAATTTTAAATGCAATTGTACTGTTTTTTTGTGTTCAGCTGTGATTTTTTGACACTCGTAAAAAGAATTAGGTTTCAAACTGCTTGATATACTAACTTTTGTCCTTCGATTTTTAAAATTTTTTTTTATTTTTATTGTTATTTTCACTGCTATTTTTAGTATTATTTTGCATTCCGCTGCATTTTTTTTTTCTTTTTAAACATTTGTAAAAGGAATTTGGTTTAAACATTTAGCGTAATATTGTACCATCTTCCATGATTTCTGAATTTTGAGCAATTTTTCATGTTCCACACAATTTTTTTTTTTTTTTTACATTTGTGAAAGAATTCTGGTTACAGCGTTTCAGCCCACTGTACTAAATTTTGTCATCTGTGATTTTTGAATAGATTTTTTGCGGCTTTAAAGCTTCACAGCAATTTTCCCCACACTAGTAAAAAAAATCTCTGTTTTAAACTTAAAGCTCAATATAGTGTTCTCTTTTCAATAAAGTTTATTTGGAAGTCGCACAGCGATTTTTAAACTTTTCATGATTTTTATACGGGCTCAGGCAACATCAGACGCGTGAGCCAGTTAAACAAATAAAAATATATTTAGGAATGGTAATGCATTCATATTTTTGGTAAGCTGTTTTGCTGTATACAAAAAATTTTTGGTAATTTCTAGTCCATATTTTTATGCAAAATCTTAAAAAAACCCTCGCTTATACTTTTCCATTGTTTCTTAATCTGGGATACAACCTTCCACATTTTAGCAGATTTCTGATTTTTTTTCTATGTATCCCCCTTCCCCCCCCCCTTTCTGAAATTTCGTTTCTTCCCTTTATATCTTTATCCTTTATGTCCCAAATTATGAATTGGTGAAAATTTCGTCTTCTAAAGCATTTTTCGTGAATTTTTGAAACTACATTAGAAGATTTACACAATCATCTAATAAATTTTAGAAGAATTTTGCCAATTAAAATTAATTAAATTTGAATTTATAGGGATTTTGTGCAACTCCACTCAAATCTTTCATTTAATTTTTTTTACTATTTTGTAGAATTGGGAAATGTACAAATATAATGTTCTTAGAATAGAAATTTATCCAAATTGAAACTTTTAACCCCAATCTTTCAACGTCAGAAAAGCTAGAAAGATGCAAAGGCAAAAGAAATCATCCATTTAAAAATGTTTTTGTTTTGTGCAACCAATAATGCTTTTGGAACAAGATAATAGATCTATAACTCATTCTGAATGGTATTGGTATTAATCGATCTATTAAATTAATTTTACAACAAGTTATTTTAATGGTAACTTTAAAGTACCATTGGGGCATAAAGGGTTAATCAGCTCCACAATTCAGTTAAATATTTAAAATTATTTACTTTATTACTTTTTCTGTTTTGTTTGTTATTTTATTATAAAAGAATTTGAACTCTTAAAATGTTACAATTTTTTCTATTATAATTGTAATTTTAGTAAGTAAAAAAAAGTATAAAGTATTATAATAATGTAAATTATAAATAATAAGTCATCCAATCCAATCAACCCCTTCTTTCCTTTTACCCTCCTCCCCTCCCTCCATCTCCGAAGGTTAAAATCTTTAAAACTATATATATTTTTTTTGGTACTTGCAACTCTGTCTGCCACTTCATTGTGGCAATAAATAACCAATCATCTAAATTCTGCTTCCCTTTCTTATCAAACACCAAATTTAAAGGCTTTTATTTTTTAATATTTTTTCTGTCCTAATTGTTAAATTTTTACTAATGATAAATAATCCATTATATAATCAACTTCCTCCGTCTCCTCCTCCCCCCCTCCCCCAAAAAAAAATTTACTTTTGTCTCCTTGCCCCCCCCCCCCCCCCTTCCACCCAAGCTCACGAAGTTTATGATCTTTAAGTTATATTTGGTGATTTATTGTGATAATAATTAATTGGTCACCCATCTAAATTTTACTACCCCTTAAAATTTCTGCTTTATCCTTAAAACTGCTAGTTTATGGGGCTAATAATTTAATAGTTTTTTATGGGAAACAAAATTACTTACTATATCTTTGAAATATCCATTTAAGAAAAGAAAAATTATGTTATCTGTTACTAAATGTGTGTATAAACAGTGATGAGTTTGTAGTAATGTATAATTCTTATATCGGTTTTGAAGATCTACATTTTCTGAAGAAACAAAAACAATGCCCTTTTTCATTGACAAAAGTGCCCTCTTTCAGCTTCAACTGTGCCCTTTTTGTGACTAGCACTCTGCCTTTTTTTTTTCTAGAGTGAACACTAATTAAAATCATTAAAATACATCCTAGCATGTATTTGATATTGCTAAATACAAATAAAAAATTTTTATCTATGGCATTTTGTACAAATAAAGTGAATAATGTCTGAACAGAGTCTTTTCCACCTATTCCACCTATTTCCAAATATTGTTTTCCCTCATGTTGTACAGTTTCAGTTAGTGTGGTAATTTTTTTTTCAGATTATCCCTTGATTAATGCATAAAAATTTTCTATTAGTATGCAAAGCACACAAAGTGCATAGAATTGTTATGAAATAAAATAAAATTTCTACAGGAATTGCAACTGGTGGCACAACAATCAGACAAAGGTCTTTATTTTTCAAAATTAAACTTAAAATCAACTTTTTAATGTTTCTTGATTGTCACTAATTAAATTAGCTCACTCATTAATGTTAATGGAAATTCATGTAATTTAGATAAATTTTAAAAGTTTCAAATAAAGCTGTAATATGTACTTTCCAATAATAACACATTCAAAACAATATCATGACACATTATTATATTGTTTATTTATGTATGTTCAGTTTGTAGATTGTGCCCCCTTTTATTGTTGTCGAATAGCTAATTCCTAACACATTAGTTTCAGAGCATTGGTTTCCAGCTATTTTTTTATCATGCCCCAGATAAGCATTTCTAAAGTCATGGTACCCCTCTCCATAACAAATAATTCTTATAATTTAAAAAGGTAAACCCTTATTTGTATGGATGAAACCAAAAGAGTATAACATTGACAAGTGTAGCTGTATTAGTCACTTCACCTTTATTATCCTATGAAAAGGAGAAAACTTTTGTTATATATGTTTTTGACATAAATCTATAAACATAATGAAACCATATACAGTCGGAAACCCAATTTAACGAATTCATCGGGACTAAAAATTTTATTCATAATATTGGGATCCTAAACGAAAAATATAAAATTTCTCCACTTACCTAGATAATCCCTAATAAGCAACTACACAAAAAATCCATAATTAGAAAGTGTACACTTTTTATTCAGCAGCTAAAAATACAGCAAATGATTCATACTAATTAATTTTAAATTTTAAATTACTGAGTAATAGGTTTTCAACAATTTCTTTGATTCCTGACTTGAAAAAGTTCTTTTTTGACTTTATAGAGATAAAAAAAAAATACTGTATTATGTATATCCTGCTGCATGAAGTATGTTTTCACAGGTTCCAAACCATGTAAAGCATGAGAAAAAGTAACAGTTTTAATGGGAGTTTCATTATCGATTTCTGCAATAGAATCGCTATTCATTGGTACCAACAAATCAGCAATCTCATTAACTTCAGTTGCACAGATAGACAGTCCATCATCACATGTGATATAATCATTAAAGTCTGTCTCAGGAGCGGCTTCTTTCCATATGACTTCCTCTGAAGGGGCAATATCTTCATAATTTTCATCACTTACCAACTGTGTGCCTGGAAATCCTGCTTCCTGAAAGCATTTCTCAGTTGTACTTTTAGAAACTTGGTCCCAAGATTATCTCACAAAATATAGTGCATCCAAAACATTGGCTTTGTATCTTTTTCTGCATTTTTGTTCAACGATGCTGTAATTTTTCTCATAAACAGCTTTCTGTAATTAACTTTTACAGATCGAATGATACCAAGGTCTAGTAGCTGAAGTACACTTTGCAGGGAAAACAAGACTTTGACATTTTTTAAATTGCAAATTGGAGGATAAGCGGGACATTAATAAACTAAAGAATTTTTCTCTTTTATATCTTCATAGACTTATCTAAAGACTTCAAAAAAAGTCTGCAAATAGAAAAGAAGTCATCAAAAATTTTTTCTTTGCTGTGTATTTTGTCGGTAAGGTCTTTACGTTTTTAAAAACATTGTGGCCTTACTGCCCTTCTTGTCACAAATGGCTTCAACTTGTCAGTTCAGGATGTCTACAGAATCTGGAAATCAGGGAGTCATGGAAAAACCAGGGAGGTTTATCAATCTGGAAAAATCTGGGAATTTTGTAAAAATACTCGGAAAATCAGGGAATATATATATGCAAAAATATTTGCATTTTCACATTGCCAACGAGACTGATTCATCTATTTTATATACCATATTTTTTCAAATGTTGATCAAATGCTAGTCTTTCCCAATAATTTTTAAAAGATGCATATGATATGAGTTTTTGATATTTAACACAAATTAAGGTGATCAGGTGTCCTCATTTTCTGTGGATATTGCTTATATTGAAAGGCAATTTACCCATTTTTGAAAATTTTAAATGCTACATTAGCATAAACTTACCAGGTGACCAGGTTAACCCTTAAATGCCTGACTTTTCAAAAAGCATTATAATAATGTTTTTCGGCTTTCATTTTTTTAAATAAATCATGGGAAAAATACTTTAAAAAATCATATTTTGTTTTAAGTATAGTTTACAGCTAAAAAACAGTTTGTTACTAATCGGCAATACTGGTGTTTAATTGAAAAAATAATTTCATTTGATAAAATTCTTTAATATTAAACACACAAGAATTTTAGGAACTATAATAAGAAATAAATTTTACTTGCTCACTGCAGGTCAAAATAGGGTATTTCGCAAGCTTCCAAACAAAACAAAAAGAACAAGTAGCAACATTTGAAAAAATAAATTTATCTTTATTCTTAAACAGCACAAGTATTTCCATCTAAATGTTGAAAATAGATTTAATAATATTTTCAGAATGTATTTTATTGGCAACATTAGGCATTATAGCTTCAATATTATTCTAATAGTATTTTAGAGCCTAAATTGTGTATGTTGCTGAAAAGCAACACCAGGCATTTAAGGGTTAATCCAGTTAGCTATCTCATCAGATGTAGATATGTCTTAGAATTGAACATTTTTCAGAAAATGAGGAAATTTTCTGGTCATCATATATCCATCATATCCCTACTGTATGAAGTTGGATGAAATTTTGAGTTCAGATTTATAAAACTGCCAACCAATACTTTATGAATATTAGGCAATTTTTGTTTTTCCCTTGTTTTTTTCTATCAAATGAAATATTAGCGAGCTGGATAAGTGTGTACCTCAGCAAATTAACACCAAAAATTCATTAAATATGCAGGCTTAAACAAATGTTCCCATCACATTATGTAACTTGCTACCTATAATGCTTACATTAAATGTAAAATAAAACACTGGTACAGCTAAGGAGGATCTGAGTCAAAACCCCTTCCGAGCTAAAAAATAAAAATACTACTTAAATATCCACTTTTTTTATTAATCAAAACCAAAGTCAGTATTAGAATTTTTAGCTTATTCACATGCTGCCTCTTTGTTGAAACAAATGCTATTCAACAAAAGTTGTTTCTTAAAATGGCAATTATTGTATTTAAAAATGAAGGAAATGCATAACAGCATAAACACAAATAACACAGGCAAACAATCACAAAAAACATCTGTGGCATTACATCTCTTTGGTGATTTTGATGTATACAAAAATTTATAATTTAAAGAATAAGAGCTAATAGAAGTGTTAAGGTATATTTTTTTACACAGTCATTTAGACAGATTTCCTCAAAATTTCAGTGAAGAGCAGGTTGAACGTTTCCACCAAGATATCGGAATAATAATGCAAAAGTACCAAGAATGTTGGGATCACTACATGATGGCTCACTACTGTTGAAACTTACAAAGAGATTGTCCTGAAGTGAAACATTCTAGAAAACCATGCAGGAAATGGTTTTTATATTCAGCAAACCAAAATTACTCAAAATCTGTCGTCCAACTCTATGACATAAAATCACTTTTTCTCGGTGTAATTTTTCAAATTCTAAGAAGGCATATTTAAAAAACAATTGTAAAAATTTGGAGGACCTTAACATTTGGTAATAACAGAGGCATAAATGGCACAAAACTATTTGATAAAATGATTATTTACAAAAGAAATTTCAGCAGAAGTAAGGGAAACAATCTAAACCCATTTGAAAATAAGTTGTATTTTATATTGAATTTTTGGAATGTGTTTACATATTCTCTAATTTTCTTTTCAAATGTCCTTTTAATGGAGGAGGGCATTCCAAACTGCATTACAAGTGGGTGCTCAGAAAAATTATTAAATCTTTTTAAAGAAACATTTTTGTAAATTTCGAAGACAAACTAATATTTATTCTTTTCTGTATTTAAAAAAAGTATGCAAAAAAGTTATTCTTTCAGAAGGTTTGTCATATTTTATACATGACTAAAATTTGCAATTTTTAAAATTGGATTTAAATTTTTGTTTTGAAGAATGTACATTTGAAAAGAAACATATAAAAAATATATACATTTCCTGAAAATGAATAAGTAAAAAATATTTATTAATAAAAATATTTGTGTAAAATTGGATGTATTATAACAGTTGCATCTAATCAATGCTCTTCCAATAACCTGTTGTTAATTATATCGAAATAAATTATTTTCTTTGCCAGATAAAATTATATTCTATTATCATTTGATTCACTTTAATAAAAGGTTAATGAAGTTTTTGTTAATTATTTGTGTGTGTATACAGTTTTTATTGTCTTGTTGATAGTTGTTTTATTGATGTTCTAAAATTTTCAGTGTTATATATTATATTTTCAGAACTTAGTAAAATTTGTACATTATCTGTTAAAACATATATTTGCTCAGTCTTTTCATAGTTAAGACTTGATTGGTTACTTCTGTTACTACCTACCAATGTGACAACATATTACTTAATATTGATAAAGTTTAAAAAATAATTGATTTTGTTAAATGTTTTCAAATTTTTATGTTTAAAAATATATTTATCAAGGAAAATGTGAAGTCAAATTTTAACTAATAAAATGCTAACAGTTTTACATTTTCTGAAAATGTGTCATTTGTAATTCAGCACCTAATCTTTTCTCTTGAAGAATATTGTATTAAATAAAAACTTCTACCATGTTTATTTATTTTCTGTTATAGAAAATGCATCATCTGTATAATATTAAAAGAATAATTATCACACCTGTTCTTTTAAAATATACTAAAAATATTTTTTCCCTTTTTATTGTACTATAGGATCGATATTTGTTTTGTTCTGGAGCATATGATGGGAAAGTCAATTTGTATTCTGCTCAAAGAATGGAGTTGTTGATGTGTTATCAGGTATGTACTTTCAAATTTGAATATTTAAATGAAATTTGTTTAAAATTAAATATTTAGAAGTATGTCAAGACTCTTTTTATTGTAGTTAATATAATACAGACCATTTTAGAAATATTTTTACTTTCTTCTATCTTTACAAGAAGAAAGTATTGGATTCATGAAAATTTTTGACTTCTGGTGTTTGATGGATTTACACGTTTTAGGGGGTCAGAGATTCCAAAAAACATGTTTTTACAAAATGTCTGTCTGTCTGTTTGTATGTGACACAAATTTTGTGGGCACTCTATCTCAAGAACTAATGCATGGAATTTAATAAAAATTTATATTCAGGTAGTCCCTGATATAGATTGGTGCTGATTAGTTTTTGGGGTAAATCGTCCAGCAGGTGGCACTGCTATGCTGCATTTTGCAGGATTTCCGCAATAGCTCTATCTCAAGAACTACTGCACAGATTTTTATAAAACTTCAGATTCAGTTACTCCTTGATATGAAATAGTGCTGTTTAGGTTTTGTTGTAAATTGCCCAACAGATGGCGCTGCTATGCTGCATTTTGCAGAATTTACACTATTTTCGCAGTAGCTCTATCTCAAGAACTAATACACACATTTTCATCAAACTTTGGATTTAGTTAGTCCTTGATATGAAATTATGCTGACTACATGTTGGTGTAAATCACCCTATAGGTGGTGCTGCTGTGCTGCGTTTAGAACAATTTCCTCAATAGCTCTATCTCAAGAACTAATGCACAAATTTTCATCAAACTTCAGATTCAAGAATACCTTGATTAATATTGCTGCTGGTTATGTGTTGGTGCAAATCGCTCAACAGGTGGTGCTGCTATGCTGCATTTGTCATGATTTGCGCAATAGATCTATCTCAAGAACTAATGCACGAATTTTCTCCAAATTTCATTTTCAGTTAGACGTTGACATAAGTTGATGATTAGGTTCTGGTGTAAATCACTCTATAAGTAGTGCTGCTATGCTGTATTTTGCTGGACTTACACGATTTCAGCGATAGTCATATCTCAAGAGCTAATACACGGAATTTCATCTTTTTAGAATCCTTATGATGAACATAGATTGCCATTTAATTTTGGCAAAGTGATAACGAATTTTGAAGTATTGACATGTATGAGATAGAAGGAAATTTTGGGATTGGTACATCCAACTAGTTTTAGTTAATTCATACTTCATTGATTTAAATAACTGCTTCTGTAAAAGATAATTAGAAATATGAAAACTTTACTACTACAATAATAGTTGAAATATTTTAAACAAATTATAAATTATTCAGTTTATTATGCAATTTAACTTTTACTTTTGATAAATTCTTTAAATATATATGTATTAAAATTAATGGTGTTATCAAAACAACATTTCTCAGTTCTAACTTCAGGTTTGCTTACCAATTATGATTTTAAAAACCTCCTGTTTTATGCTTTTCTTTTTTTCTTTATCTTTCTCCCCCCCCTTTTTTTGTGTGTGTGTTTGTCATTGTTTCATAGTATGTTTTCATTATTTTCAGTTCTTTGTGTAAGTTATTATGCGAGTTTCATTGATTTTTTTCTTTCTTTTTCTTAAATATAGATCTCTACTTTAGGACTGGCTCGTAATGTGAATGCCGTTCGATTCACAAGTGATGGATCTAGGGTAATGTGTTTTTATCTGAATTTTCCATATTCTTTTAGTTAAATATTTTATGAGAGAGTAAAGGTTAAAATTTAATTATTATTTTTACTGCTTTTGAAATGTTAAATCCGAAAAGTAACTTATAATTACCCTACTTCTTTTAAATAACAAACTCTGTGTCTCAATTGTACACTTAGAATTAAGTTCTTCATAAAACTATTTAATCTGTAATTGGGTAAAATAAATTTTATGTGTTGTAAAATTCTATATCTTGTCTTTTATGTGAATTCCTTTTTTTTGTGTGTGCGTGTGTGTGTTCATATCATGTGTTTCATAAACTAATGGAGCTTCACCCACTTTGCTGATTGTATTTTTCAAACAAACTGTTTTTTGGGAGCGCAACTGCCTATTTCAGTGTACACAAATAAGAAATTTTTCATCTTTAAAAAAACTTAACTTGTCTTATCTCAAAGGCATACAGTGATTGGCACAGATAACATTCAAATTTTCAGCATTGTCATTCATATTGCTATAGGAACCAATTTGACATTCTTCTAACATAGATTTAATCATGAGAGTAACAAACCTTACTATAAAGTTCTTTCTGTTTTAGAAAAAAATTCTATTGTCTTACTTTCTTTAATAATTAATTTTTTTAAAAACATATATATGTTACTGGCCAAACCCGATTTCAGGTCAAACTAGTTTATCCTAATGCACTTAGGATAAACTAGTTTTTCTTAGCCCAAACTAGTTTATCCTGATGCACTTAGGTTAAACTAGTTTTTACTAGGACAAACTAGTTTGGCCTAATGCATATAGGATAAACTAGATTGTCCTGGTATTCAGTCATCTGAACTAGTTTATCCTAGGCCAATCTAGTTTATCCTAACCCAATTCAATTTGCAGTACTGTTATTGATGACAGTGACAGCATCGGCATAAACGTTGTGCAAAGTATTATTCCATCAACCCTGTATAATATATTTTATCCGATGGGGAGTGGGACACAGTCCTCTTACCTTCCTATTTTGCCGAAATTGGTAGTTACAAAATAGGTTCCATATGGTAAATATTAGTTTTGAAAATACTATAAGCTTTAAACATATTTCGATTTAGAACATAAGGTGACTCTGCCGGTAGTTGACAGGCTGACACCTTTCCAGTAGTTGATGAAATTTTTTAAATATTGCACCATTTCAGGCAGAAATGAGTTTTATATGTGGCACAAGACATAATATTTTTCTTTGAATGTTAGTGCAACAGCTGTCACATTGTTGTCAGCTGTCTGCTGTAAGAGAAGTCATTTTATGAAATTTTTTTCATTAGAAAGTGTAAACATTTAGTTTTTGATTAGTTGGAGACATTACAATAAGTTAATCAACTTCCATCTTGCTTATTTCAACTAATATTTTTATAAGAATTATTGTTAATCACAGCCCAAAGATGATATTTTAAAGATTAATTTTTAGATTTTCAATTGACTTCTTTTGCCTGATCAACCACTGGAATAATGGCAATTAAAAAAAAACTTTATATTTTTGTTGTCATTTAATTTCAACAGATTTCATTTTGGTCCATTATAGGACATTCATTAAGAGTTGTAGCAATCATGTTAGTTTACTTCTAAAACTTAAAAGGAAGGAAATAGAATAAAAACCCTGTAGCGCTGACTTTATTTGATCAACTACTGTCTAGGTCACCCTATTTTATTAAAAGTAGTTACAAAATATGTGCAGTTTTGAAAATACTGTGAAGCATTATGAGCTTTAAAAATATTTCATATTTCATTAAAAATAGTCACATGTTAAATTTTTACATTATGTTAAAATTTCATGTTATGTTATATTTTTACTCAAATAATAATTTTTAAGTGCATTTTATTTAATTGCAATTAAAGGTTAATAGCAAGCTATTTGAATTTCAATTTAATTCAATTGTAATTAGGATTGAATAGTAAATAATATAATTTAATTGTATAAAGGAGACTGCGGCACAGTGGACCACTTTTGCTGTTTTTACTTTTTTGTCTTCTCTTTAACAGAGTAACCAATCTGACTGAAAACATTCTTGCATATCCTGTTACATGCCTCAAAATTTAATCAGAACATAGTTTTCAGTGAATTTTTCAAAATAAAAATATTTTTATAAGCTAATAAAGTAGACCAATGTGCTACAGAGGTGGGGCACAGTGGACCGCTATTAGGTATCATCTGAAGTACAATATAAATCAATTTTTCATCATTCTAATTTTTCTTTATTTCTACTTTATCTCCAAAAAAAAATAATATAAATTTGCAAGTAACATTTTGAAACAAGACAAACACACACATACACAAAAAAATATATATATATATATTTTTTTTTTTAATAATAACAGATTAAGATACAGGAATGATTGCAAGTAAGGCGAAGTTATTAATTCAGTAAGAAAAAAAAAGTCAGTGCACATTAAAATTTGTAAATAAAATTCTAAAATACTGAGTAAGAATGAGCCTGGAATTTTCTGAAATGTTTTTGGTTCTGGGAGCAACGTTATGATATCACTGACATCAGTAACAGATTCATCTACAGTTTGTAGAAAAATAAACTTATTTTCATTCAGTTTGCATCTCATGAATATTACTTGAGTAGAATCATATCAATCGGGCTACACTTGCATTTTTTAAATGCAGTGAATACAAAAAAAAAAAAAAAGTTACTATGTTAAATGACTTGTCATTTTTTTTTACTTTATTTTACAGTTAAATAGCTATTTTAAAACAATATTTCTTTATGCAGAATGAGCAATTATTAAATATTTTGAAAATTCTACATTACTGGAGCAGAGTAGATTGTGGACCACTATGTCCCATGTTGAAGTTCAATAAATAACCATATTAATATTGTTTAAAGCTTTCTTTTAAGCATATTGACTTTAAAATTAAGTAAAAACTAAGAATCTTACCATTTCAAAAAAGCTTTTTTATCTTATTTCTCTATAACCTTTAATTACTGAAAAAAGAAAAGTATGATGATGAAAAATTTTACTTTTAAAAGCTCAAAATAACCAGTCAGGATAAAATGGTATGTTCTGAGCTAATCACATGCTCTAAAAGCTATAAATAACCAATAAAGTACTGCTGTCTATTAAGTTAGATAAAAAATAAAATATTAGTGGGTGGTCCACTGCCCCCCTAGGTTCAATGTGCCCCTGTCTCTCCTGCTGCAGTTAAATCGATCACAGTTCAAATATTTGCAAGTAAATCAAGTAGAAATGTAAGAGCACATTTAAATGAATTACGATATCATTTTAATGATGTTACGCATTTAACATCATCATTTAAATTTTTGTTCAATTAAAATCTCCCCCCCCCCCCCCCGCTTCTCCCAGCACACAAAATTGAAAACCTTTAAAATTTTAAAGTTCTATAAAAAAAAAAAAAAAAATCTGCCCTATGTATTTTATTTTGTCCTAGTTGTTTTATATTTTACTCTGATATACTAATCCATAATCAGTCCTCTAAATTCTTACCTCACATCAAGATTACCACCCCCACCCCCCTCATTCTTTGATCCTCCAGCACACAGTTTAAAATCTTTAACTCGCATTAAAAAGAAAAACAAATCTTCAATATTTATTACCTTGATGTTACAATAAATGAAAGATAAATTGTCAGATGCACGTGCCCTTTCTGTTATTTTCTTCCTTTTCCAAAAAATTCTTTTAAATTTGAAATTTATTTAAATCCTTGATATTATTTTGGAGAAAAAAAGTCCATTATTTAAATCTTCTTTTAAAGTGTTCACTTCCTGGTGACAACATTGATCTATGACAATTGATGGGAGAAATGACAGCACTTTCTCTCTTTCGCCAACTTGCCAAGCAGGTGCCCAAAACCAAAACATGAATCTTCCTGAAAAAGCCACCTGAGCGATCAATTGGATCAATAACACTATGCCAGATTGAATAGCCCTAGGCTGAACTAGTTCAGAGTTCAGACCAGTGAATCGCAGGCCAAACTAATCTATCCTACATGCCTTAGGCCAAACTAGTTTGGCATAAGAAAAACTAGTTTCTTCTAAGTGCGCTAGGATAAACCAGTTTGGCCTAGGAAAAACTAGTTTATTCTAAGTGTGTTAGGATAAACTGGTTTGCCCTAAGAAAAACTAGTTTATCCTAAGTATGTTAGAATAAAGTAGTTTGGCCTGAAATCGGGAATTTTGTCAGTTTGTTAATCGGTCATTCATAAAAATCCCAATTTTTGTCAATCAGTAAAAACTTCATAAAATTATGTCAATCCCAAATTTTTCACTCAGTACTGATGACAAAATTTTAATTCCCTTTTTATAAATTCTTTTTTTTTTTCAAAATCGTTTATATTTAAAACGTAAAAGTAAATTACATAACCTTTGCTTCAATTATGCTTGAATGGATAAGTGCAAATCTGTAAGGTTTGGGGATTCAGGGAATATCTATAAAAAATGCATTTCTCAATAAAAATTAATTAAAAAAATTATCAGAAAGTAGCCCCTTTTTGGATTTGAAACAACTCTAAAAATGTGAAATCTTGTTTTCAAAAATTTTAATCAGATTTAAAATTTTTTTATTAACTGGATCATCATTAGATCTCAAAATCTATGATTTTGTCAGGGATAGGGATTTTCACATTTTGCTGACAAGGGAACCACCGTTGGTGAAGCTCACACCTATCATTGAAACCTGGTGCATTTATAACCCTATAAGCCAATAAAATTTGCCTGCAAAATTCATATACCGTATTCTTTTATAACGCCATGGGTAAATACTTTTTTTTAATTTAAAGAACTAGTTTAACACCGCATTCCTTTTAAAGTAACCATAAAAGCAAGCTTATCAAATTTAGAGGTCATAATTTGGGTAATATAAAGTAATACACATAAAATTAAACAATCTTAAAATAACTTACCTTTGTAATTAAATCATATACACGACAATCATCTATGCCACTATCAATATAATTTATTTTATAAACAATTAAAATATTTACAAATATTACACATTAATTTTATATGTCCGAAAATCCTTTGAAATCTTCACTCTCAGTGTCACTGTGGAACAATTGTAAGAGTTCAGGTGACAAATGTTCTTCAGTATCTGAATTGGTAGAACCTCCCAATTCTTCATCATCAGAAAGACTATCATTTATACAATGTTTATCAAAAACTACATCAGAGCTTGTGGAAATGCCATCAGTGCTATTTTATTCAAAATCAGTTATTTCAGATTTATGAAAGACTCTTTTTATTATTTCCATGAGTTTAAAACCCACTTGCAAACTTCAGACTAGGTTGCTTTACGCATCTGTCCTCCTTTCGTGAATGTGTGATTTTCAGCCAACATCCACCCTTCCCAGTAGTATCGCATATGTGCTTTAAATGATCGATTAATGAATAAATCTAAAGGTTGCAATATTTTAGTTAATCCACCTGGTATTATTGCCAGTCTTGTTTTTTCTGAGGCAAGAGATTTTTTTGTCTGCTCTGTAATGTGAGTTTTCATAGAATACATAATAAGAAGACTCTTTTTCTGAAAAGGGAAATCCAGTCTCTTCCTTCAACATTTCTCGGCCCACTCCTGCAATACGGTCTGGTTCATCCAGCCTTTCTCAATCACCAGCACTTATTATCCCCTTAGAAAAAGTTTCTTTTGGGATCGTTTTCTTCTTAAATATAGCCATCAGAGGCAATTTATTTCCTGAAGATAGACATGAGAGAACCACAGTAAAACTATTTTTCTCATTCCCAGTTGTTATAATGTAGACAGACTTTACACCCACAAAATCTGCCGAATGGGATGTGGGCATGTCCAAGGATATGAGGACCTTATCCATATTCCCTATCTCCAATGGCCTCAGTCCTTCAGTGCATATTTTTTCACCTTCTTTTATGAATTTCAAAAATGATTCCTTTTTTTTCTTCCCAGCCATCGGGCAATTTCTGCCCAATAGTTGTCCGTGCTCTCATGGTTAGCTGTTGTACCACGGTGGTCTACCTCTAAAGCCATTGGGGCTTTTCTCTGTTGCCATCTGCTTTCCTTTTATTTGAATCAAAACAGTTGATAGAGAGCGGCCATTTTTTTCTCTGATCTTCAATCCATTCTTGAAGCTCTCTTTCGAGATCTGGCCATTGTGTTTTCGGTTCTTTTGCTGTTTTCAACAGCACTTCCTCCTGCTTTCCCCACTCTCTTATTTGTTTTTCAACGACATTCAGCTCTCAAGATGTGCATCTATTGGCATTTACCTTCGCTAAGCTGATGGCATTTAATTTAAATTTTGCCATATAACTTCTGCACTTTACTGAAAACATAGTGAAGTCAATACTACAGAGCTCCATGTGCTAACGTATTCTGTCTGTTTGCAGTTTAAGCAAAGCAAGGGAAGGATGTGAAATAAAGGCAAGTTGAGCTGTTTTAAAATTATGAACATGGAGTAAATAGTTTCCCATCCGCTGGCAAAGAATGAAGAGAGAAAATGGGAGGAGTTAATGTTGACACTACTTACGTAGCGCCAATGGGGTTAAAAAAATAATAGAGCTGCTAAAGGCAGTTGAAAGCATTTGCTGAATTTATTACCCCCCAAAAGAAAAATATAAAAAGTAAATTGAAATAAAAATTATATTCTGAAAGAAAACATTAATCTTAACTTTAACTTCTGATAAATTCAAATAAATTTAACCAAAAATATAAAAACATACAACAGATTAAAACAACATTAACATTTATTAGTTCATTAAATAAAAACATGAAAAATATATACTGATGAAACAAAAATGACAACCTTTAAAACAAAATATGATTTAACCTTTTACCCGCCGCACCATGAACTGCTTGCCAAATTAATTTGAAATTTTTTTTGAAACGATTTAGATTAATTCTAAGGTTGCATGCTGAATTTTGGGATGTTATGTAAAATAGAAGTGGAGTTAAAGGTATGTTCCACTTGTGGAACGTTGGCGGTACAAATAACATTTGTACATTTTGGCGAATTTTTCTTTCGAAGTCATACTAGCACTACACGCATAACAAAACAAAGAAAACAAGATAAAGTAAAAAAAAAATGTTTCTATTTTAGGAACATGTTAACTAGTCACTAACAGTAAAATGTTTATGAAAGGCCGGAAAACATTTTTCATGCATAAGCTTTCCGTAACATTCACACCATTTATTCATGTTTTTCTGTCAATTTGAGAATTTTCTTGAGTAGTAGACAGAAAACAATAGCTACTGAATGAGGTGATAATCTCCATACTTACTGGAGCAGTAGGACTTTCTATTCCCTTTCTCAAACATCAGATCCAATTTTCATGGCAACAGTCGCAATTTCACGACGAAACTCCAAATGTTTTAGGGTTTCTTTTGAACCTTCTTCATGACAAGTAACAACAGCCATATTTAGTTCATTTGCAAACAGATTTCATCACCATTTTTATCATCGAAGTACTGGACTATATGTTCCAAGCAAATAATCCAAAAATTCTACACTACCCATATTCTAATTATACAATCTAATCAACCAAGGTTATTTGATTGAAACTTCTCGCTTCAATTTTCTAGAATATCATGTTCCACTTTGAGTTAGCGATGTGTTAGCTTCCCAATTTTATATAACAGTAACGACACTGTTGTCACTCCATCGTACACAAACAACTTTGTCATCTGTATAATAATCAAAATCTCCTCGCTTTTGTTTTTGCAATTCTTTTGTAGATTTTATTGCCATTTATTGGTTCAAAAATATTTCACAGACACTTTGGCAACAGGTGCAAGAGATATATATCCTAAAATTTATTCTTTAATAATACTGGTATGAAAATAATAAAAAAATAATCGTACGAGGGAGCCCAGTAAAAATGATCAAGATCCTAAAAAAAGTAACAATAATATAATTTTGTACTCTGAACCGCCAACGTTCCACATGTGAAACATTGGCATTCAAATGATCATAAAACAAAAACGAAATAAGATAAAACATTCATTTATGCATAAAACGTAATAAACAATACTAAACAATGCAATAATATTCATCACAGCACTCACATTTTTAGAAAGAGTAAAAAGCACAGTCTACTACATTTATGCTTTTTGTTAACATTTCAACAAGCTCCAAAATAGAAACCGCAAAAAATTATAAAAAATTATTTTTTTCCATTAAAACTCATCTTTTAAAAAGATATATTAAAAATTTCAAACAGATTAAAGAAATACTTAAAAAGATACAGCACCACATATTTTATGTTCCACTTGTGGAACGTTGGCGGGTAAAAGGTTAAACATAAACATAATTAAACAAGATTCAAAATAAAACAAAAACTTATCTACTTTGATCATATTTGGTAAATCCATGGTAACAAACATTTGATATGACAAATTACTATTTAAATGACTATGTACCAGAGCTGCACTATAAGAAATCTGAAAAACACTTTATAAATCACTTATAATTAAAAATATATGAAAGACAGACACTGCAGTTATTCCCAAATAATAGTTCGCTAAATCCTTTATGAAAGAACCTGTAAACATGATGCAGTCCAGTGTCATAATGCTTAAAGAAAACAATGTTCTTTAATCCACATGTAACGCATTCACTAAAAGTGAAACAATAAAACTCCAGGATACAACATCAGCTAATTCTGAAGATAAGACGAGAGTAGCCAGACAAAGACACTTCTGACTATCTGTAGTAGAAACTGAGGTCTTGACTTCTCTACATGATGACTTAAGATGAAACACTCCCATTATTGATGTAAGTTAAACCGTACGATCAGTTCCTTTCCAAAGCAAATGGAAAATACATCTTTCACTAGAATCTTGATCTAACAACGGTAAACCATAAGTCCAACAATAAGGTGATTTCAGTCTAACACTAGTTTTTCATTTGGAAAAGTTCCTTGAACTTTAGCAATGATTGACGGCAAATGATAACAGAATAAAAAGATCAAAAAATTTAAAGTAAAATTGAACTACTCAACAGAAAAACTATCTTATTAATTCAAAAATATAAGAACTTCTTAAAAAAAGATGTTAATTAACGAAAGACAACGTCCAGGAAAAATATATTACAATTTGTAACATGTAACAAACTAAAATGCTAAAAACAGCAAAACTATTTAATGACTGGCGAATTCCAGTTTATATATATGATTCAGCTGTTTGTAAAAACATCCTATAATGCATCGCTATACACACCCACCAATCTCTGAGATATGACAAGCTAATGAAGTCGTTACGTCAATCAGGTAAGCGAATATGTCATTGACTCGAGCTGACCACGCCACCTTATGGTGATTAGAACAACTGTGCCAGACATCTATGTGTACATACGATAGCTGCATGATAAAAATGGAAATTAATGCAATGAAATATGAAATTGATAGAAAGTAAATAGGCAAGAATATAGACTATGAGCAAGAAGGAATAATGAAGCAAGTCTCTTTTTAAAAAAAGGTAAGTAAACTGTAAATTATAAATATTCTAAATAAAGTTATTGAAATAAATTGCTGTTTCCAAGTTAGGTTTTACATGTGTAAACATAATGACTTGGTATGAGTACTATAAAGTATGCCAGCTATACCTACACTGTAAGTGTCAGCAAATATAAACATGTGTACAGGGACGAGAACCTAGGGTATATTCCTATCAAGCCCCCCCCCCCCCCCTCTTGTTACCTATACAACATTTACGGCAATCGCCCAAAGGAAAACTAATAGCCATCTAAAATAAAATGACTGTTCATACGTAAGTTATCCTCTCATCTAATAAGCCATCAAAAGTAAGCCAGCATCACTAAACTTACAAGCCAATAAATAGAATTTCAAGAGCATTTTACCAAATTGCATTATCAAATGAAACACAAAAAAAAAAAACCTTCTTAAAAAATGACAATTAAATTTAAAAGTAACTGAAACATCTGGATGATGATGACTAAAACATCTAAAAATAGCAAGCTCTGGCACACCTAAAAATCTTTAAAAATATTTGTATTAAACTGGGGTTTGTCCAGGTTTTTTTTTTTTTTTTTTAACCCAGGCCACTGGGCCCACTAGTCTAAAGCCCGGGTTTTTTGGGCCTTTGAGTTTTTTTGAGAACGCTTTAAATATCTAATTTTCATATACCGTAATTTCCGGGAGATACGCCCGCACCATTGTATAGGCCGCACCAATAAAAACAAGAGATAAAAATTCTATTTCCATTAGATAAGCCGCGGCTTATCTCCTGGAAATCACGGTAGTTTAATAAGCAACAAACGGAAATACATTTTACAGTTTGAATATATTTAAAGATAAATATTTTTTAAATTAAATATTAAATAAATATAACTTACCAATCTTTATTTATATTTATGATGATGTAATTAACTTACTTATGATGAGTTAATCTGTTGTCTTTTTATGTAATCCCCTGCATAATATTGTGGGGAAAAAATCTAAATAAATCACTAAACGTTTTTTAAAACAAACACTTATTTTATTTATTAATCAAAACCACTAAATTCTGATTCCTCACTATTGGAACAAAACAAATTCAAATAGTCATCATTAGTGTTGCTCTCTTCATCAGAGTCATCAATTTCAGTTGTGTCTTTATCGTTATGTCCATCTTTTATTATATTGGATTCAGAAAATCCTGAAATAATGGCTGATGCCGGTACATTTTTCCAAGAGTAAGACACCCAGTTCGCCACTTCTTCATACGAGTCTTTTCGTCTTAATCGCCGGTATTTGTAAATGAATGCATACCCTCGTGCATCCTATTTTCTCAATTTCGTCTCATGTGCAGTTTAAAAATTCTGTTTACCACTAAATCCAGCAGCTGTAAAATTTTTGTGAGGCTTCCAGGAATTACGGAAAGGTTTGCTGTAATTTTTTGCACTTTGATTTAACAGACTCCAATAAATGAGCCCGCATGGAGTCTAAGACTAGCAAACCTTTCGGCTGGAAAAAAGCGCCCTTTCTTTTTTTATACACTTCTTCTATCTAGTGCATCATCATTTCCTCACATATCCAGCCTTTCTCATTTGCAGAAATCACTAAATCAGCAGGGAAATCGCCTTTAGGCAACGTTTTCCTTTTAAAAATTAAAAGCGGTTTCAGCTTATTGCCGTTTGCTGCGCAGGCCAAAACACACATAAACGAAGTTCTTTCATTACCATTCATATTGATGTGAATAGTTTTTTCCCCTTGTTTATTCACAGTTCTGTTGGGTGGACAATCAAACGTAAGGGGCACTTCATCCATATTTATAATTTGGCAATGTGCCAATTTTTTGTCTTTAATTATTTTTGAAGTGTAGTCTGAGAAAGATGCTTTTTTCTCCTTCCAGTCTTCAGGCAGTTTCTGCCTCACAGTCATTTTTGAGTGAACATTGAGTCTTTTTCTGCTCATAAATCTTAAGCACCAAGAAGGGCCACCTTTGAAATTACCTAATCCCATTTGTCGGGCCATTTCTTTTGCTTGAAGTTTTATCTTAATAATAGAGACAGGCAACCCTTTTCCCTTTTTGTTCAATAATCCATTTTTCGAGATTTATTTCTGAACTGGGAAAAGCAATTGCCCCACCACGTTGAGCTCTCTTCTGTTTCAGCATGTGCTTTATCACATCTTTTTCTTTTCTCCACTGCCGGATACATTTCTCATCAATTTGATATTCCCTGGCAGCAGCTCTATTACCAATAACTTCAGCTTTTTCAATTACGACAAGCTTGAAAGAAGCGGTATAGTTTTTCCACAGAGCCATAATTAAAACTTCAAAAGAAAAATCGAATAAGAAAAATAAAAATTAAAACAGCACGTGGTGCAATAAGAAACAGAGTAAAGTACGAAAACTGTGTCAATCTCGCCTTGCCTCGCCTCGACCTTGACCTAAAGACTGGATGGGGGAAAGGGAGCTTGTTACTTTATAACTATTACTGAAATTCGTTCTTTCTCTCTCTGAACACCTGTTGCTTGTAAAATCGATTTTAAAGCAGTAAGTATGATGGACAAAAGAACTATCCTTCCCGCCCCCAATGAAAACAGGTGAAAATTTCTTTGTTCCCCTGCGATTTTGAAAGAACGTTTCAAGTAGAAGCGGGTACCCCAAAACAAGATAAGTGAAAGATGAAAGACAAGACAGATGAAAAGTAGAAAAAGCACAAAATTTTTCTATTCTCGTATTTATTGGATGGGAGAAAAAAACTGATTATTAAAAATCATTCTCAATAACTGAATTCAGTGTGTCTACGTAGTCAAAATTTCATTTTGTAGGGAAGGAAGCTGAGTAGTGATGATCTTACCTAAGGCCAGGGCCGAAACTAAGGGTGGAGTGGGGAGAGGAGAGGGGGCATGTGCCTCAGGTGCCAGAAAAAAGGGGTGCTGATTGAAGATTTTGTTTGTCGATTTTTCTCAAGTGTCTATGTTTAGAACGGCATTCTTAAAATTGTTCTTTCTGGGGTAATGCCAAAGCATAGAAGAATCTAAGGGTGATATTGCAAAAGGATCCTGTATAAAGCGGAATTTTTTTCAATTCTTTTCGATTCCGTTTTCAAGATTTTAATGAATCAATATTTGACAAAAGTTGGCTATTTGAAAATTATTAAAATTCTCTTTGTAAATATACTTTGTGGAGAGGGGGGGCACCAAAATCCATGTTTGCCCGGGTGCAAAAAAGGCTAGTTTCGGTTCGGCCCTGCCTAAGACTCTTTCTGCCTACACCCTTATTGCTTTCTAATTATGACTTTTCTCTGATAGATACGTCATGAAAATCGGTTCAAAATGCCAACTTTGACACCCTTTTCTGAAAGATAATTTCTTTACCTTGATATGAAAAGGGGGGGGGGGGGGACACTATTCGATGCCTAGAAACCGAGCAAGAATAAATGCAAGTTATAGGCTTTTGTGACAGAGAATTACTATGTGAATTGTAAGTAAGTAAGATTGCCTTTGCAGGATTTTTTAGGGTCCAATTAACACTATGTGGACCTGGGACAAAGATCCATTTGGGGCACTTATAACGTTTTTGCAATTTGTATTCATTTTAAGAAAATACTTGATTTCCAGCTGTGGGAGCCCTGAACAGGTTTCCTGTTGTCCTTGCGGATAATCAGGTTTAGAGTACTCGACCCGAACCCGAAAATTCCATTTGAAGTCAACCTGCATCCTTACAAAAAAAATTCATTGACCCGCAACCCAACCTGACCCTGACAAAATAATTTTCAGCTACCTGCACCACGATGCAGGACTGTAATCGGGTTACATCATGAAAGAAAATATAAAATATCAAGTGCTTCGATGAAAGGGAAAAGCTCAATAAACTTCTTTTTGTCGAAATATTAGCAAGTCTTTGAAAATTGAAGTTAGTTTATTATTCAATTTTTTTTTTTTTTTTTACTTTATTAATTTTGTTCACGCATTAAATCTCAACTAATCAGTTTAATAATAAGGATCACTTTAAAAAAATATGATCCTTATAAAAAAGAAAGAATGATAAAAAGGATTATGCATTAAAAAAAAAAAAAAAAGAAAAAGAAAAGGCAGTTATAAATAGCTCTCGGTGCAAGATTATTCACCCGTCACATAAACAAGTTTATGGATGCTGCTGCAGTTTCTTTTTCGCCTGTCAACTTTTGATTGCATTTCCAATTAAGTAAAGTAATCATGTGTACATTAAATGACACATTGCGGTTTTTTGTTATTTGTTTTGGATATTAGGTGCATAAGTAGATTAAACGTTCTAGAATAAAGTTTTCTTATTTTGAATTATGATGGAAAGATATTTTTATTAATATTTAATGAAAGTCTCAATAAAATATTTTAAGGCTCAGTAATATAGTTTTAAGGTTCAATAAGATATTTCTCTTTGATTGAGAGCACAAATCTTTCTGACACATTTTCAAAATTATTTTAAAAGTAACAATATGAAATTTGAGATATTATTAGTCAAATTCTTTGGAATCGGATAGCGTTTCGTGTCTTTCTATAAATGTATTATATCCTGAGATTCCCAATTATGAACTTTTTCTGACTAGTCTCTCTAAAATCCGTTTAAATAGCTAACTTTGACATTTTCTGGAAGATTCTGTATATATATGTATGTAAGAAAGAGAAAAGCAATGCCATTTTTATCTTAATATGAATACCTAGAAATTTCACAAATTAAAAAAATAAAGGTGACTTCATGAATATGAAAGAAAGTACCGAGTTTCGATTTGAGAACTGCGTTAAATGTTGCTACTATACTATAGTGAAACGCCGAATATCAGGATGCCAAAAAAACAGAAAGACTGAAAAACTCCGAATATCATTCAAATGTCACTTTTAAAAGCTGTTTTGAAATTTAAACTTCCTACTTTCGGTAACATTAACGAAGACATTTTCATTCGTAAATGAATGAAACTTCAAAGTTTTAGATTTCACATATCAAGATGCCATTATGATATGCCATTTTTTGTTTTTATTATTATTATTATAAAAGCAACGAATCTTCATGAAAGTGCCCTCAAAATTGTGTTTTAGTGCCAAAAAGAGCAACGATGACATCATACAACTGGGAGGAATACGCAAAATAAGATTCATCTCATTAGAAAAAGGCAGTTTTACTTTTTCGTAATGAATATAGAAGCTGTGTTTCAAAAATGTCCAATAATCCGAAGGCGTCATAGTACCAAGGATTCCAGATTTTCGTATTCTTACTGTAAATTTAATTTAAGAGTAGGATGCAGTTTAAGAAAGTCTGAGATCTGAAAATGGAAGAGAGTGTTAGAAGTCTGAAACCCATTTAGCTCCTTAGCACAATTGTGCTAGGATGACGTGGGCAGTGACCCGGCATCACAGGCACCAGGCATGATAGGAGAATGGCACCTAATTAATGACTGCTAATACATCGACGATCTGTAAAGAAAAAAAAAAAAAAAAAATGACGCAAGTTCAAAATAGAAATTGCTGCTGTGTTCTCTTCAGTATTTTAATAGATTTTATTAAGGAGTGCATCTATCATACTATATATACCTAAGTAACTGATATTTATTGACAAAGTGGAGTATGAATTTATCAGTAAAAGACAAAATTTAGCTCATCGCTTTTCGTATCTACTTTCAAACAGTAATTTAAATGTTCGTTTGTTAAAATTTCTTAAAAAATTGAATACCTCCTCATTTTTCCCTACACTTTTTTTTTTTAATCAAAACTTTTATTTTTGGTTTCTGGAAAATGTACTATTTTTTCCGAAAATTTCCAGTTTTTTTCTGGGTTACGTAATATTGCTTACAACACCTTGATGATAATAAAAAAAAGTTCATTGTATAGGCCGCACGGGGAAACACATATAAGCCTTTAAACACATATAAGCCGCTTATCTCCCAGAAATTACAGTACATACTACCTAACTTCTTCATTTATCAGTGAAACCTGGGTGTAATTTTGCATTTATTAAGTATGAATTAACAATATATATGCAGTGAAATTTCCTTGAACGGCCACCTCTAAAGAATGACAACCTCCAAATACCAGCCTCATATTGATGGAACCAAACGCATTCCATAGTATTAACATTAGTACGAGCCTCTAAATAAAGAATTCTGAACAACGACCACTCAAAAGTCACAAGAAAAATTTTTTAGTTTCTGGTACAATTTTATATTTATTTGCAAACCAAAATCTGAAGCAGATCAAACAAAGTTTAGTTAATATGGCAACACAATGTAACTTAAACTCTTGAACATTTAATCCTTTTCCAAAACTAGACATAGAAAATGATGAGTTGTACAGCAAAACGACTCATACTATTATTTCTTTTGAGAAAGATATTTGTGAAAAAAAAGCAACTGCAAATCACTGATTTTTTTAATGTATTAAAACAATGAGTATTAATTAAAATGACTGTGTATATCTATTTAAATTTATGTAATTATGATTTTTTTAAATGAAACCTCTGAATGACACCCACCTTTGAATAGCAGTCCCTTTTCATCGGCCCCACTGATAACCATTATTCAGAGGTTACACTGTTTATAAAATATTAAGTTAATTTAAAAAGTACATTTGTATCTCATGGGGCTAGTTTGCTGCATTAAGACTTATATTAAACCAACTACAACTGGATTTTTTTATATAATTCTTAGCTTAAGTTAAACATGCTAAATTATTATAATATTTTTGAAAATTTTAGCAAAATTTGCTACACATATATTGCAATAGTATTAAATGTTAAATTAGGTTGTCATAGAAATAGACATCAGTGTCAGTGGTATCTGTAAATTTATATCGTAAATGGTGATACGCTTTTACTAGCTTTGCTGCTTTATCAACTCCTAAATGACTACACAATTTGCTCCAAATTAGACCAAATGTAGAAAAGTATTGTTAGATTGAAATAGAGGTAGCGGGTGCTGAATGTAAAGAAAAGAAAAACTGACAAAATCCAGGAGGAAACTTATCTTCTTCACTCTTTTTTGCCATATTCTGCCACCATTTTTGTGTTGAAAACTCCTGTATATTTTCATTGAACATTGAAGCAGGATAATAAATGGGATCATTTATCTTAAAAGCTATAACACCTGGCAAGTAATCAGGATGGTGTTCAAGTGCCATCTTTAGGCATGAATTAAGATTTAAAGCATTTGGATGCATTTTAGATTACAGGCATGAAAATCTTCCTTCTTTTCAGCTAATCTCTTTTTTAGTCATTTTATCTCTGCTTAGAAATTTCTTTAAATCTAGTTCTTTTGAAATATATTTAAATTGGCATTTATCTTTGCATTCTCTAAAACTTTAATTAAATCAAGAATTCATTAATTAAAAATATTCTTTAATTAATTAAAAATCAAATTGCTTTTAATAAACTCTTGTAAAAATTATGTTCATTATTTTACTTAGGTTAAATAATGATACAGTTGTGAAAACATGAGGAAATTTGAAAAAATCCACAATGGTTTTTTTTTAAGTGGGCCCGCCTGAAAAAACCCAGGCAGGCCCACTTGGGCAAACCCTGGTATAAACACTAATAATAAAAAATTATACATACAATACATAATCAAGTTTTAGTAAAAAAATATCCAGTTCATGGCCACCAATATAATACATTCTTTACATGAAACTCTTCCAGTTCGGGCAAATGTTTTTCCAAGAGGGGCAAAATTACTTCATTTTTTTTAGACTTTTACGTTCCCTTAAAAATATATATTACCCGTGTTCAATATAAATTTATAGCTCTTCCTAAAGTAGTTGAAAAGTGATATTCTTTCATCTCGCTGTTTATCCATAAACTAATTTTTGTAAATATGGTTCAGATAATATGGATTTCCACAAAAATGTTAGATATTGTTGAGGATTACTACAACAGCATCACCAGCCTGTTTTCTGTGGACCCCTCCCACCAACCTTCCCCTGTTGTCCGCAGAAAAAACCTGCACACTTGCAGTTTTATGTTTTATTAATAATAAACTAATAATACATTATTACAAGAATTTCATTTACAGTAAAATCAATAAAAATGAAATTGCTAGGGATAGGGAAAAACATTCCATTTTACACAAGTTTCCATCTTATCAGGTATAATTGCAGTGTTGAAGTTAAGCACTTTTCTGTGGGAGAGATTACCCCGGATTGGTCCACAGTATGGAGCTTTTGGGTTAAAGTCAGACAAGCATTTTCGGAAAGCGGAGATATGGACAGCCTCTCTTGAGAGTATAGAAATCTTCTGGTCTGTTCAGACGAACGTCGAGAAACCTTTGCGGAAAAAATACGATAAGCTTTTCTCCGTATTGTCTGGTGTTTCCCTCAGGATGCTCTGCAGCCGGTTTTTTTTTTTGCGGCTGTTGCATCTTAGAGGCTGTCCAGGCGAGCATGGTTTCACTCTGGAATTTCACTATGAGAGTTTATTTTTGTGGTTCATTATCAAATCCTCTCTCTGGAATTTTAAATAGATCTAATAGACGTGTAACTAGAGTACTGCACGGACCGAAATTTCCAGACTCGGGATCAGCCTGATCATAGAAAAAGAAATCAGGCCCAGTTGGCCTAGTATAAAAGTTCGGCCCAAACCCCGAGAAATTTTTTGGCCCGACTAGGAAGAAAAGTAAAATCTCAGCCCAATCACAGCCCGTCCTGATTGTAATTCTACAATACATGGATTTTTACGTCGAGATGGTTAAAAAATTGTTTCGTACAAGGAATTCTGACAAAAAATACATATTTTAGCTTTTTTGTTTTTCATGTTTATAATCTTCATTTATAAAGAAGACCGCTAGGCTGCAATATTTTTTTTTTAATTAAATCTCTATTTGTGTGTAAATCTTTCAGTTATTATTAATTCCATTAATCCTTAATTCATGTATTTGAGACTTAAAAATCTGAAAAATGCTATACAGTAAAATCTTCTAAGACGGTATCGCATAAGAAAAAAATGTGTTATAGACAAGTTCCCTCTTTAGCAGGTGTCAATGTATTATATTCTTTTCTCAAGTATATCCATTTTACATGGATCAGCATATTTTCCATATAAGACAGTATTCTGCCGTAAAGATGTTCTTTTTCAAAAGTTTTACTGTATTTTAATTTTAATGCCCTGAAAGCTACTATTCTTTAAAAAGAATAACTTTAAAATTTTTAATTGTAGAATAATGCCGATTTAAAAATAATGCATTTTTTGATAAAATTTTTGGGCCATGTCAAAGGCCATACCCGATAAGGATTTTCTTATGGGCTGGGTCGAGACTGGGATTGAAAGTTTTGGCACATGCAGACCTAGGAAGAATGAAGCCAGTACTGGCATCGGTACGGAAAAAATAAGTTAGGTTCGGCCCGGTCCAATCCTTCAGAAAAAGATAGGCCTGGGCTCGGCCCAAGTGTCATAAATGAAAATAGTCCCTTGTAAACCTCTAATTGGAGCAATTTGTTTTTGAGATCCAAGAATGCCCGATATTCTGGGATTCGTCGTCCGTTTCTGGCTGCTTTTGATGAATTTTTAATTTCATTTTCCTGTAAGAGTTGGTTTTATCAGAATCATGTTAATATAATATTTTTTTCTTCTCCCCCGATTGTTTTCATCCCTTCAGAATGTTTTTAGTAATATCATCTATTAGTAGAATTCATCTTATCAAAAACTTGTTACTACACAAGTTATGGATAATATTAAGAAGATTTACATAATAAATTTAAACAGTGTGGTGATTTTTTTATTAAATGAACCACGTACTGTATTTTAAATTCTGATGATCTTTTTATTGAGGCACGCGTGCGTTTAATAATTCAGCCCTATATACAGCACCTCTAATAAGGGTTGCCCAAAATTTTCATCCCGCCAATGATACTTTTTTTATTATTGCCTTAGTGGCAGATTTATGGAGATGTGCATTTTTTTCTTCTAACACCCCTCCCTTTATTTTATTTTATTATTATTATTTATTTTTTGGTGTAAGAGTGGATCCTAACAAACACATGTCAATACAAAAGTTGTAGATAATATTATAAAGATTTATAATAAATTTAAGGGGATTTGATACCTTGTGAATTGACGAAGCTGTGATTTTTTTTTCTTCAACCCCCCCCCCCCTCCTTTTTTTACTATAACAGTTGATCTTATCAAAAACTTGTCAATATAAAAGTTGTAGATAGTATTAAGAAGATTTATAATAAATTTAAGTGGATTTCATACCTTGTGAACTGACGAAGTTAGGAATTTTTTCTTCATAAAACGTTATTTTTTTTGCCCCTTGAGGACATTTTTAATGATATCAAAATTCTCTCATACATAAATTTTTGGCCCTTTTCCTAGAAGTAATAATAACTTTAAACTGATTTGATATGTAATACAATAGAGAAATTATGCATTTTTTTTTTTGTTTTCTCAAAACCCCTCCCTATTTCCATCCCCAAAGTCCGATTTTGCTCATTAACGAACTTGACCAAAATTTTCTGCCCCTTGATTTTGTGTGTCAGTTTGGAAGAGATTTGTGCAGAATTATGGAAGTTATCATGTTCATAAAAAAGTGATATAGATAGATAGACAGATAAAGTTTTTAACTGGGGGTTATTTTGGGTTCTTGGGGTCATGATCAGCATAGACCGGCAAAAATTTTTCAGAAGTACCAACATAGGGCGTGCGAATGTAATAGGTAGTATTTCTTATGAAATCTACCTAAAATCCGCACCCTTTCAAATTCAGAATCCGCTATTTTTTGCTGAAATACGGAAAAATACATACTTTAAAGAGCGTACATTTTACTTTAAAATGCCGCATTCAGTATAAATATTGCGGGGGCTCCGATACGAGTTAGAAAATATTTTTGTTTAAAAGTATCAATTTTAAAAAATCGGATAAAAGATATAGATAAACTACAACAAATTTAAGGTTAATATCATCACATCACGGGTGACACCGGGCTGGTCAACAAGTATCACAGAAATAAAAACTATATCATGAAAATTTATGTCAATATAATTCACTATTATGGTCTCCATTCGAACTTTCTATTCTCTAACACAATCACGAAAATATTTTTATGCTTAAATGCCATGAAGTTACGATTATTTTTATTCTGATCTTATGATAACCAATAGCGTTTTCTGTTTTCTATAAAGACAAAGAATATTTCAGAAAAAAAATGCAAAATAGATGTTATAAGCCAATTTTTGAAGCTAGGAAAGGTAATCTGAGACACTATCGTTTAAAGCTCAAGATTTGATGTATTTGTAAACTAGTTGTATGTGCCAATCCCAAAACTTTCTTCTATCGTCATATATTTTAATATTTCAAAATGTTGTTACAGATGTCAATATTTCATTTTTATTCAATACTGTATCAACTTTGACTTTCATCTTAAATTTCTGCTTCAGTCAATTAATCGGAGTAAAAACGAGTTAATCTCGAACATTATATTTATTAAAATCACGAATAGTCGGCTTATCAGGATCCATCAATTCATTAGCCACTGTTGTACAGTAGAACTACGAAAAATTAAGAAGATTACACAAAAATCGCTATACAGTGCCCCATCCACCAGAATTTTTCCACATTCAGGGAGGACTTTCTTACCATGGCCAAAAACATACATAAAAAATTTGATTCAATTCTATGCAAAACTTCATATACTTTTCGAAGGTACAATATTCAAAATCGCTCAAAAATCGTTATTACAGTGCCCCTTACCGGCGAATTTTTTCCAAATTTAAGGAAGAACATGCTTGCCATAGCCAAGAACTTAAAAAAAAAAATAAAAATTGGTTCAATTTTAATCGTAACTTCATAGACTTTTAGATGGTACAATATTAAAAATTGCTATTACAGCGCCCCCTTCCAGTGGATTTTTTTCCAAATGAAGGAAGGACCTGCTTGCTATAGCCAAAAGCTTAGAAAAAATTGGTTCAATTCTATGCATAACTTCATACACTTTTTGATGGTACAATGGCGACAGACAGATGGACGGACACACAGACAGACAGACATTTTCTATAAACATGTTTTTGGGGACCTCTGACCCCTAAAATGTGTAAATCCGTCAAAAACTGGAAGTCGAAAAAATTTTTGATTACAATACTTTCTTCTATTGAAGATAGAAAAAAGTAAAAAAATGAAAAAAGCTATTTGATTCTAAACCAATATTCTTGCCTGTGAATGTCATGCCTTTATATTTGAAAATAAGCCCGAGAATGCATTATAAAGTTTCGCAAAGTCGAGTGAACAAAAATATTTTTTACAAACAGCCGTAATTGATTATTGTTTGTAAACTATAGTTGTAAATTAAGAAAATACCAAAACAAAAATGAGTATTTCATAGCTCAAAATATTAATGCTCGTTTAGTACTTTTGTTAACTTTTCAATTTATATATTCGCTTCACAATCTTGTATTTATTTCCTCTTTTTCATACAGAAACTATGTGATATTTTGATATTTATATCCTATATGTAGGAAGAAAAGAACAAAACAACTAAAAAAGAAGGGGGGATGGGGAGAACATATTCTACTTTTGTTGAAAAGCCCCCTCCCCCAAAGCAACATAGCAAAGTTAACAATGACAAAACCATGTGATTATAACGCATGATAGTTGCCTGTTTTGTGGAACTTGTCATGTTAAGCCATAAAATATGTAGCCAACTGCAACTGAAATCCAAGCCTTTGGTTTCAACCTTACCTGATTTCAATAAATTTCATGTATGACAGTTGTACAAAGAAAACGATTTTTGCAGACATCAGAATCAGTTTGAGAAAAGGGGATAATCTCTAAACCCTGTTATCCTGTAAAGTCTGCAGTTTGACTCTTTGGGGAGGCTAATTTCTACAAATAAACAAAGTGAAAGATAACCTACAGCTCTTGGAATAAAAGAAAAAAAGTCTGTACAAAGTACAAATGAATTTTTTGTTTAAACTGTTTTGTTTAAATTAAGAAGTTTTAGGGATGAGTGTCTGTTAGGTTACGGTCTATTCAAAAAAAGTTTTTTTTTAAATGAGACAAAAAAAGTTTGCAAATTTAATGTGTCAGTGTGCCCAGTCAATTGTGCTAGGTCGGGCAAATATTTTTCCAGCTCGGGCCTTGCCCGACCAGGCCCCCACCTAGCTAGGGGTATGATGAAACAAAAAAAAAAAAAAAAATCAATTCATATGCTATATTTTAATACTGTGTTCTTTAAAAAAAAATTTACAACAAAATATATTTAAACACTTATATATAGGGTGTCCGGTCTCAACGGTGTCCAATGGCTAATTCGTAAACCGTTAGTCATAGACATATAGTTCCAATTACAAAAATGTTTTAAATGAGGTAAAGAAGTATTTTTAAAGCGATTTGAGTCAAGAAAAACATTTATATAAAAAATATGAAATTTAAATTTTTATATGGTCCCCCGGTCCTATAAGTGATATTTAGTAAACTTTTCCTATTCCTCTAACAAGTATGGCAAAAAAAGTCCCATTCATCTAACACTTAAATTGACCGAGTTATGACATTTTAAATTTTATGACTTAAACCACTTTTCTGTAACTGAAAACAGATGAGTTGGACCAAGCTTTCAGGGGTCGTACGCGAAGTGCTTAAAGTATTATAAAGGGCGTCCACTCCAAACGATGTTCAATGGCTAATTCCTAAACCGTTAGTCAAAGACATATAGTTCCAATTACAAAAAGGTTTTAAATAATATAAAGAAGCATTTTTAAAGCGATTTAACAGAAGGTGCTTCCCCCGTATAAATATCACGGTTGTGTTAATTTTTAGTAATTAATTTTCAGATTGGTTAAAATAATTGAAGAAGTGAGTTTCAAAACTCGCCTTATCGAGAAAATCAAATTTTGGGAAATCATGTAAAACCTTTAAATGCGCCCATTGGTATTCATTGAAAATTTGGAGATTGTAGTGTTTGATTGGTACAGTTATACCAATAGAATAGATTGATAGAGAAACACGATTTTTTAAATTTCGGATAAGGTCAGTTTCGAAACTGACGTCCTCAATAATTTAATATATGTTTTAATTTAACAATATGTTTTCTCTAATTTTTAATTAAAAAATAATTTAAAAAAATAACTGATCTAATGAATATTTGCTGAGGGGAGAGACAGTGGAATTTTCAGAAGGGGTAATGTAAAAATAATAACAATTATTATTATTTTTATCGTTACAATAAAATGACAAATGGAACAAAATCTTAAAAAAAGAAAAGTTAATTAAAAAGAGAGAATGTGGGCATTTTATATGATGTCCGACCTTTAATGGATAAATCTGTGCTCTATTAGAACAAAATATTAAAATATTGTAACAATTTTGTTATGTTTATTTAAATCATTGAAGTAATCGCACAGCTGGAATCATATAATTCAAATAATTGATGTTTATTGTAAAAAGAAATAAAAGTGATACGAGGATCATTTTAAAAAATGGACATATTAATTTCCTTAACATATTCAGAGCAGCCATTCAAAAGTTATGTATAAAAAAAAAAAATAAAAAACATTAAGATGGTACAAACAAATAACAAATTACTTAAAAATTGAGCTTTCTTGTGTCTGTGCTTGGGACGGGAAGAATGGGGGGTGGGAGATGTAACAAAATTGGGAGCGGAGATTTCAGGGGGAATTGATATGGCTGTTTAGTGTTCATTACTACAACAGATATTGCTGCATAAAAAAAATGTAGTTTTCAGGATTATAAACTTCGTGTGTATGAGAGCCAGTGAGGGAAAAGTTTAAATTGAAAGTTCAGGTGGAATTTAGATTATGGATTACTTATTAATTATTGCAACAATAAAAAAGACAGACCTTTTTTCCCAAGTTTTACAGCGTGATAATTCTTTGCACATCAGTAGATTTTCGCTTTTTTTAAGACTTCATCTAAATTAATCGGCCCCTTAAATTTCTACTTCCCCACTTTTTGCTTTACCTGCACGCAAAGTTAAAAATCTATAGAGGTTTATATATATATATATATTTACTATTCTACTCTATTTGTCTAATTAAATAATGCATCTTCTAAAACTCCGCGCCCGTTAAAAATTTTATTTCCTATTGTCTTAATTATAACACTTAATTATTAGAGCATAAAGAGGTAATAATTTTAAAAATTATTAAATTTAAAATCATTAAAAAAAGATTCAAATTTATAATTTATATAAGCAATTATAGATTTCAATTATAATTTTATTTAAGTATAAATTACTGATTAAATTAAAAATATATTGACATACTCTTAAATTAAAAAATATAAAAAAGTATATTAAATTTAAAATTATTAAAAATAATAACTTTATTAAAATGTTAGGAAAATTTTCTACTTTGTCTTTGTAGTTAGCCATTACTTTATAGTTATAGTAAGTTACTAATCATCTCAATCCTCCCTAAAATTTATACCCTCCCCCCCCCCAACTTTTGCTCGGCCAATACATACTGTCTCAAATTATGTATTTTTCCCTATATTTTATTTTATTGTGCAAGAAATAACTAACCAATCTACCACATCAACCCCCCTAAAAATTCTACTCTCTCTTCCCCCAACTCACGCGAAAATACCCTTTCGCTATTGTTAATCCATTGGAAGTATTTTTTTAAGATAGCTCGTCACAGAATATCTCCCCCCCCCCCCCCCTTCTGTTGTATATGACACAGATTACCCTTGTCTTTTGTTCGAGCGTGGAGGTGATATGTACACATTAAAAGTTCAAATAATGTAAGTTAATATTTAGAATTAATTGATTGGAATAAAAAAAAAAAAAAAAAAAAATCTAAATAGAAAACTAATTTATTACAATTCTATTAAATCTAAGATAGTTTAGTTTTTCTAATTCTCCTGGTCCTCATATGAATCACTTTTTTTATCGAAACTCTATCCTCTGATGGCTTTCGTCAAGCACAATTCCCGCCAAGAATTGTGACTTTGATGCTGAAACTCCGACCAATCAAATTACGAGAGACAGCATAAATGGCAAAATGTGGTTGGGAAAAAAAAAAAATATTTTGTTTTAATATGTGAGAATGAACAAAAATCTCAAAATATATTTGTAATGTTAATTTACTATCGATGTTTAATGTTAAATTTTATATCTGACGATTATTTTCATTTAAAGTAAATTTGTGACTGACCCCTATTTTGCAGCAAAAAAGATACTCCAACTTTAAACATCTATTACTCGGTCAGTTTTAATCGCAGAGGAATGGGACTTTTTTTGTCTTACTTGTCAGTGAAATAGGATAGTTTTACTAAATATCACTTATAGGACCTGGGGACCGTATAAAAATTTAAATTTCGTAATTTTTTAAAAAATGTTTTTCTTGACCCAAATCGCTTTAAAAATACTTCTTTACCTCATTTGAAACATTTTTGCAATTGGAACTATATGTCTATGACTAACGGTTTAGGAATTAGCCATTGGACACCGTTGAGACCGGACACCCTGTATATTTCAAGATTAACAACACAAGTATCTCAAATAACTAACACCTAAAAATATGTATAGTAGAGCGCCGATTATCCGAACAAGTCAGAACCGACCCTAGTTCTGATAAGCAAAAGTTCAGATAAATGGACAGACAATTTAAGGGATGTTTCTGACTATACTAAAACCTTCACACATTATCTAAGCTTAGAACTTGCAGCACCAGTTAATGCTGGCATGTTTAAAAATTGTTTTTCCTTTTTCTCTCTTTTTTTTTATTTTGTTGTTGTTTACATTTTTATCAATTATTTTTTTTTCTCTTTTTATCATTTATGAACTACAGAGATTATAATTTAAAGAAAATAGCTTTTGATTGTTGCTTGGTTCAACGAAGACATTCTTTTCAGTGCTGCCATATATCTAATTCTTCTTAAATATTGTTAGTTGAATAATATCAGGATTCTTCTGCCGTTTGAGCCATTTCATAGCTGTTTCTAAATATTCAGCGACTCCGTTATGTGACGGACCTGGGTTATTTTCAAAGCATTCATTTTCATTTTCTCCAATTTCTTTTTCATCATGAATCTCATCCACAATCTCATCATCATGACATCTGAGGTCATGTATACTTCATTATTTAACCACTCGTTAATTTAATTTTGTTCATAGCTTAGGATTTTTTCTAATCTGCATTATTGTTTTTACATTCGGTATTTTTTTTTTTATCCACTATCAGTTTTTTCTTTATTTAAAATTTTATTCGAACTCAATGGATAATTGTGAGTTCGGTTAAAATAAAAAAAAAAAAATCGGAGAAACAGGCTGTTTGGATAACTGGAAGTTTGGTTTTAAAAAAAAATTTTGAGAGAAATAGGCTGTGTGGATAATTGGAAGTTCGGTTAATTGGAGTTCGGATAATCGGTGCTCTACTGTATTATATTCAACATAATTATCTGAAATAGTTCTAGACAAGCAACTCTCAAAGCATAGCCACTGAATCCTAACAATTTAACCAGCGAAAAGTCTTGATTAACCGAGCCCCCCTCAAATCATAATAGCACAAAATCAAATCAATGTTAGCAAGATTCAAGCTAGTTAAATATAAACCAGTACCGTTTCCTCCAATGTGTAACTACTAATACATTCAGAAAAATTACTGCTGCATCTTATGCTCACCATTAACCAAGAATCCTGACACATGGGACAACACAGAAATTAATCTATACATCCCATCTGTTGGGGCAAAAAAATTATATTGTAGGGGACATAATATTCATATCATTCAAAAATGTATCAAAAAATCCAAGGATCAACCTGCAGCTTTAATCTATTATTAACCCAAGGTCAAGGACCATCAATACAGCCTTCCAGCACTAATGCCTAAGCATGCATTCACCCAATCTCTTCTCTCACACTAAACATAAACACGTAGTTATAGTTAGCTTGGACCCTACAAAAAAAAATTTTAAGCTGCAGTCTACCTCTGAATCCTGAAAAACACAAAAGTTAATGTGGTACGTCACTTTCATACACATTTTCTAGCTAAGTCTCAATTGCTCTGGTGCCAAAGTCTTCAAACCCAATCTCTCAAGAATTTAACGGAGGTATACTACAGACACTGATAAGTGAAAAAATTTAATTAAAAAAATGTTTTCATCAAAAGAAACTATTCTTTCCACCTGTAGCTATTCCTGTACAACATCATTAGCACCAAAAGAGAAACAGTCAGAATCAGCTTACTTGTCTCCTGGTCACTCGGAATCAATTACCATGCCATAGAGATATACCTTTCAGTATTCAGCATCTCTTGAAGAACCAACCAATCAAAAGGTTAAAAACCATTAACAGAAAAACCTAGGTTGTTTTTTCTCCATTTTAAGATACCTAAACACATGTTGCTCGCCAGAACTACCGTATAACACTGAGAAATTTCCTTAAAAAAATTTAATAGATTCTACCTTTACATAGGAATTGTTACAATTAAATCTTAATTTCACCCCCCCCCCCCCCCACACACACACATATTACATCCATGAAGATTAAACCGGGACACTTTTACACTCTTCAAAAAAAATGTAAAGGGGAAAAAAGACAAGTATCTAAATTGTATTCGACATTGCTTTCCAGATAGGGCAAAAAAAAAAAAAACTGTCAAATCAGCTCAACATCCCATTAACATTTCCCAAGAGAAACATAGTTACGCCTTCCCGTAAATTTCACTGGGAATAAAATAAGTGACATTAATCATATATCCATCCTGCAAGACTTTCAATTTATTAGCAAAAAAACTGTTAATTTCGTATTTATTCCTTTAAAACTTATCCTAGAATAAAAATTCATGATATTGCAAACTTACACACATACCCTTACACAAAATAACTATTTCAAAAATAAAAAAAATCACTAATTTTCAAAAAAATTAAAATCACCTTCCAGAATCACCTATTAATCTTCCAACAACTTCAAATGTCCAACACCTTTAATGTTTACTAGGATTAAACTTCCAATACTAAGTCAATTACATAATAAACCATACCGCATTACTATCCTATTCTATATGTGTTATAGTCCCCGAGCCAGGTACAAATTTCGTCGGTTATTTCCTCCCAGCTGATAATTTGTAAAATGCTTCACAGAGTTGTATCATGAAGCTCTCTGAACATCAGCTGCAGTTCTGTCAGTGGGTTGAGCAGCAGTAGCCTCCCACACATGTAAAAAAGAAAAAAAAATTAGTCATTTCTTCTCAATTGAAAATTTGTCAAATTATAGCTAAACCAATATCTTAAAGAAAAAATAAAATCAGCTGATTATAAAGTGGTGGTTAATATGTCAGCTGGTCACACGAACATGAAAAAAATATACAGGGTGCAAAGGAAAGTCCCTTTAACCTGAAAGTACTTGCGAATGGAGAGAGCTACAGCTATGCAAGTGAGGTAAGGGTATAGTAAAACGACTACGCCCGACCTAATGCAAATGACAGCAGTGCCCCTAGTGGTGAAATTTGGAAGATAGCTATTGAAAATTGCAAAGGAAAAGAGATAGAGCAAAATTTCCAATTATAAAGTTTTGGAGCATCAAATAATTAGTACAAAACGACATTTGATTCACACGGATAAGATAAATCGTCGCCTATATACCCAAAAATGTCCGAAATCGATGAGCGATGATTTTACTTTGCGTATTCACATTCCGTAAATGTAGCAGTGCACAATTTCAGATTGCGACATTGTACTGGGCTGTAATGTCTGTAAAAATTTAATTTCCAATGCATTTAAAATTTTAGATTAACCCTTTCAGTGACAGAAGAATTCTGTTCGTAAACTGATGAAATAATTGACTGACACCAGAATATTCAAACAAATTTCTTAGAAAATAAAAATTCACTAATTTTCACTTTCATTACAAAAGCAAAATTTTATTAAAATATTCTTGATGCCATTTGTCAGTTTTGGAATTAAAATTAGGTGGCTAGACCGTCTAGCCACCATCCTTGAAAGGGTTAAATCTATGTCATCGTATTGAAGAGGCTTGCAATAGATGTTCCATGCTGAGAAATGTGCATGTAGAATTACTCTCACGAATACAAACATGTATCGAGAACAATGGCGAACTTTTCAAACATACTGAAAATTAACTTTTTATCACTGTGAAACAATTTGTCTTTTTTGTGTGATGTTATCAAAATGTATTGAGATAAGCACATATTTATACCATAAATTGTACATATTTCTTCATACCTCTGGCTATTCATTCAAACGTTTACTCAAAATAGAGTGCATCAATTTCGGACATTTTTAGGTATACAGGTGATAATTTATCTTATCCATGTAAACCAAATGTCGTTATGTACTAATTAATTGATGCTCTAAATTTTCTAACTGGAAATGTTGCTCCATGTCTTTTCATTTTCGATTTGCAATGGCTATCTTCCAAATTTCACCACTAGAAGTGCTGTGGTCGTTTGCATTAAATCGGGCATAGTCACTTTACTACACCGTTACCTCACTTCCATGGCTGTAGCTCTCTCCGTTCGTAAGTATTTTCAAGTTAAAGAGACTTTCCTTTGCACCCTGTATATTTTTTTCATGTTCATGTGACCAGCTGACGTATTAACCACCACTTTATAATCAGCTGAATTTTTTTCTTCTTCAAGATATTGGGTTAGCTATAATTTGACAAATTTTCAATCCGGAGGAAATGAGTAAATTTTTTTTTTCTATTTACGTGCGTGGGAGGCTACCGCTGCTCAACCCACCCACGGAACCACAGCTGAAGTTCATGGAGCTTCATGATACAACTCTCTGAAGCATTTTAGAAATTATCGGCTGAGAGGAACTTGGTCAACAAAATCTGTTGCTGGCTCGCGGACTATTAATTCCTTAAAAAAAATCAAGCTATTTAGCAATTAACCAAAAAATTTAACTAAACAAAAACGTGAATGATAGCAAACCCAGCAAATACCCATATATCAGGTAACTTCATTTAGTGTTAATGATCAACACTATCTCCCTCAAAAATCTTTCCTAAAAATATGCCGTATAGCCATAAAAAAACGAACTTTTACTTTACCTTAACAACAAAAAAAAAAAACATTTAAACCATGTAGTCTAACTCTAACCTTAATATAAGATCAGCTCTAAGTAGTGCAATACCATTTCCTAAAAAATTTATAACAGTGGTATATACACTGAAGAAATTATATAATAGACTCCAAGAATAAACGGTAGTAGTTTCATAAACCGCATTTAAACAAAATATATAAACAATATGAAACAGAAAATTACATAATTAACAATACTTTTAAAAAAATAAATTTATATTTCAATTCAGATAGCATGCGATACAGTTACAAGATAAGCTCAATCAAAAGACCTTTATCATTTGAAGATGTCTTTCACATAAAGATTTAAGCCAAAAAAGTTTTACAAGGAGAGGGTCTGAGGTTGGTGTCACCGAATGTGATGAACATTTGTGTATCGATAGAGTATAGTTAGTATATAAATATATGACTGTCATAAAGCACAACCCTCAGGGGATCTTGAGAAAATAAGTCGCAAAGTTTATACAGTTTATAATCATATAAATTTCCTTCGTTGGCAAGCAGTTCAGTAGCACGATTGGCAGCATGCTAGATTTGAGATTTTTCTACCCGGGTTCAAATCTGTCTCGAACTTGTTTTTCGGAACAAAAATTTTTATCAATCATTTTCAAACCGCAGTTGAAAAAATATGTATTATAATTGAAAGTTACGAAAAACAATTTATGTTTTATAATTAAATAATTTAATAATAATAATTAAATAATAATTTAATAATTAAATTTTAAATTTATGTTTTATAGCATATAAGTATTTTTTTAACTACAAAATTTTCCATGTTTAGATATATAATGAAAAGTAAAACACGTATTTATGTCTATAGACCAAAAAATTTTTTGTTGTTATTTAAAATTATTTACAGTTATTTCAATGAATATCTACAATTTCTAACAAAAAAATAAATTAAAATAAGTGAACAAATATATTATTTTCATTTTGTTTCCTCATTCAAATACTTCATGGTTTATTAGAAATATGCTTTTATATTTTTAATATAATTTTTTTAATTCTGGGATTCTTGCTTTTTAATTAGGTTCTACGTAGTAATAATTTTTTTTCCTTGTTTAATATTTTTATATAATGCAGTTTAATTATATAAATAAAATTTTAACAGTGAATCTTTGCATGTTTATATATTTAATGAAAAGTAAAAATTAAATAAATAAATAAATAATAATAACAAACTAAAAAAAAGTCCATTGGAACTGTTATAGACCATAAAATTCAGCTAATTTTAAAATTTATTTACCATTATTTACATAAATAAGCTACTATTTTTCACAGTGAAATAAATGTATCATTTTTTACCAACTAGCTTTTTAACTTTTGAATTTTTTAAATCTTGGATTCTTATGATTATAGTTAGAATAACTGTCTTTGTGCTTAAAAATAAGTTTAAAAAAGATATTGAATTGCTGAAAATAATTACTTAGGTAATAATTACAAAACCAAAAATCTGAAAAAAAAAATCAAGAATTTTAAAAAGCATATTAAAAAAATAAAATATTGATAATACTTTCATATAGAAACAAAATTAAAATAATATAATTATTCACACAATTATATCATGTGTTTTAATTTATTTCTCTGTGAAAAATAGTAGATTATTCATTGAAATAATTGTAAATAATTTTAAATAACAACAATTTCTGATCTATACACTTCTGATCTATAGACATATAAATATGTAGTTTTTTTTTTTCTTTTACTTTTCATTATAAATTTAAAAATGCAAAATTTCGTAGTTAAAAAAATACTTATATGCTATAAAGCATACATTTAATCCATATTTTTCATAAATTTCAGTTATTATACATATTTTTTCAATTGCGGTTCAAAAATGGTTGATAAAAATTTTCATTTCGAAAAACAAGTCCGAGCCGGATTTAATCCTGAGTAGAAAAATCTCAAATCCATCATGCTGCCGATTGTGCTACTGGACCGCTTGCCAAAGAAGGAAATTTATCCAAATATAAACTGCGACTTAAACTTTGCAACTTATTTTCTCAAGACCCCCTGGGGGTTGCGCTTTACGGCAGTCATATATGTATATACTAACTATACTCTATCATTACACAAATGTTCATCGCATTCGGTGACACCAACCTTGGACCCTCTCCTTGTTAGTGCAGGACAAGCAGCAGTAAAAAAAAAAAAAAAAAAAGATATATAGAATCATGAATATTCTATGACATCAAATATTGGTTTTAAAGCTCATATACTCAATCTAACAATTATACATCAAAATAAATTCTCAGTTAATCTCAGATAACTCTGATCATACCAAGAAGAATTCCCAATTTGAGTATCTGCATCTGATGTCATGATAAAAAAAAAAAAACGATTAATTCATCCTATTACATTAAATTCAATAAACTTTTAAATATAACTGAATGGCCTCCCCCTCTACATTAAACAAAAATTTATTAATATGCAGATAAATTATACTTTATATAGCATAATCAAAAAAAGGAAAATCCCCCCCCCCCCCTCATGTCAGAATATAATCTGCATCAAATTTAGATAAACAAGTAACATGCTTGTCTTTTTTTTTTTTTTTTTTTTTTATTAAAAGTAATTACTTTAATAGGATTTGCAAAAACGTTTATAAATTAATAAAAAATTTAGTTACATTAACATTCACTTTACTATTATTATATTAATCCTAAAAGAAAATTTATACAGGGAGTAGAGACCATATAAAAACTTCATATTCAATAGTAAAAAAAAAAATTAAGCCAAGAAAAACATTTAATTTTTATTTAAACTATCCAAATTTGCTTTAACCCCACTGTATTTAATTTAACTTTAATAAATGAAAACAATTAGCATATGTACTTAAAGAAATTGCTCCTGTCCCAACCATTTAACATTTAAGCATAAACTTTCAAAAAGGATAGCATTTAAAGTCAACTTTAAAACATTACATTCAATAATGTTAAATCTATAGTTAAACTACTTCTTTTAGCATTTCACTGACACTTAAAAAATATATCATCTTTAAATAAAGGTTACCAAGTTTCAAGAGCTTTCTATTAACTATCCATCATCAAAGATAGTGACCCTAGATGGCCATTCTGTAATATAATGTTACTCATAATAACACATGTATATAAATATTTATTTAATAAAACAAAAAATATAGATAACACTATAAATTTCATAACACTGTAAAACTTTCCCTACACGATATGAAAAAATTCTTATAGAATATCATAAAGGCAACCATCAAACTAGAAAACCAGGACGATGTCCTCCTATTGACCAAACCTTAAATTTATATTCAAATTATCACAGAACTTTTAACTCTCAAGTTAAAACACCTAAAACTAACGTCTTTAAAATTTAAAACAGATATCTTTCAAATTTACATTTTTATTCTATAACATTTCTCTAACTACAGATACTTCAATTTAGAACAAATAGATTTTAAAAAAAATCCAAACGTTTGCCCCCTTAAAAAAAATGGTGCCCATCATGCTCCACTCTATACTTCATCAAAAATTTCATAGAAGCAACTTGTACATTAATATATTTTCAAAAGATAACTCCTAAAAGTAACCACTTTTGAAAACTTTACTTAAATTTCAACTTTTATACAATTAATCAAAAACATAAAATAAATTTCATTTTTCAAATCTGCATATTTCAACAAAAATGTTTCAATTTTTACATCATACTTAATCATAAACATAGAAGTTTAATTTAACTTCAAAATTTTAAATACCCCCCCCCCCCCCTCATCAAAAATTATCTTAAACATTCTACAGGGGCCAAAAAAAATTTAACTTTAAACATACACCAAAACTTTTAAGGTCAGGTAGACAAAAATTACAATCTGTTAAACATTACCTTTAAAAAAAAAAAAAAAATTAAATCCATTAATTAATGCAAAACTTAGAGAAGAAAAGGATGTACAGTAGACTCCCTTAAATCCGTGAGCCTAAAATCCACGTATTTTTTCAGATGTAAACAATGAAATCTACAGTTAAGTTACAGGAACAAAATTCAAGATTGCACCGAAATCAGTGACTACCGTACTGATTTTTTTAATTACATTTTTTGTTAATCATTCTCTTTTGGCTATTACAGCTGATTTATTACTAAATAAATTTACATTACTTTTGATTTTGATATAAATTAGCATATCTATATCAAAAATTCCAGGGTTCGAAATGGAAAAATCCACCAACCGGAATGCTATTTTAAAATTGTTTGCAGATTTTTTTTTTCTTTGAATTATAGACAAATTTATTTCTAAACATACAAGCAGTATAAGAAAAGCATTCAAGACTCTAAATAGCAATGAAAAAAGTTACAGAGAGCGCAATAAGCTATATATACTGTTAATAGCATTAACGCTGTTCTCTTTGCTTCTTTCCCTATTTTTTATGTCATCACTAGTTTGAAATACCGGTCTTTTGTTTACTTTATACATATTATATTTAACTACAGTTACATTAATAGTTTACTTTTATTCATCTTTGTTTATTTAAATATGTAACTTACTGACCTTTTTCTTGGCAGTCTTTAACTTTAAATACTCTTTATTTAATTTATTTCTGGGATGTTTACTTCGTAAACATCATTAAGCCTTGCTGTTCTCTGTATGTAAAACCATCCAGGTAGTGCTTATAACGACTATCCCGTTATATATGTTTGTGTTCTATCCCCCCCCCCCGCAGTTCCAATTAAAATTCTGTTTAATACTTTGTTTTTTTTAGTGCACTATAGTCACACAGTGCAGCCCCTAAATTAAATTTAACATTTAAAAACTATATCCCTTGTATTAATAGCCCTTTACATTTAAATTAAATTATTGTAGTTACTCATCTCTTTAATAAAATAAAATCAGTGATTCAGTCTTCAATTCTACTTTGAGATTTTCTCACACGAGATTTAACCTTATAGAAAAACGTTACTGCTGTCTGTTATTAACAAAAGCATTTTAACTTCGCTCACTTCCTTTTTTGGTCATGAATATAACTCATAATTTAATGTCACTTAACATGTAATCTATTCATTAGATTTATTTTTGTACTGCACTTTAACATTCAGACCGTTATATTCATTCATATGTGAATGCTGCATTTTTGTGGCAATGCACGCTGCTAAACTTTGCCCTGCCCTACCATCTGTTTTAGAAAATACATTCTCATGGCCTTTTCGCCTAACAACTCGATCACTTTTTCCACCCTTGGTCTTTATTTTCAGAAACACTGTCTGTTTAACTTAACCGCATTTCTATCAAAGTACAGTATAACGATCCCTTTCCCAGACGACAGGAATCTCATGACGTCAAAATATACTTTCCCTACACGATTCGAATATCTGATAAGTTCACCGCATGGATTTGGTGAAATCGTATCAGCCAATGTTTTTAAAAAAGGCCCTTGTGCATGGTGCAAATACTTTTAAATTGGCGATATTGTACTCCGCCAAGCAAGTGAATTGTAACTGCGTATTCCACTCACTCCTGCTCTGATGCTGCTCTCTGATTGAGGCACTAAGAAGTGTCTTGTGCTTCCCCTCTTGTACCTCTCCCCCTGCTTTCCAGGACTTAATTAAAACTACTATCTTACTAATAATCATTGGAGTTTTTTTTAGTTCGTTCCTGGTTATTCAACTGCCACTTTATACGATCTGAAATGTCCCTTTAAAGAACAAACATCTTCACAGGGCTAAGAACGAATAATGATGTATTGCTCTTATGATCGCTTTACCACTAGATGGCAGCATAGGACATTTGGAATCGAATTGAATCGATTTCATCCGTAATAATTTAATATTTTTCAAAATTTTTATTTTACATAATTATTTTAATAATTACTTACTTTTAAACTACCGTAATTTCCGGTAGATAAGCCGCCATGGCGTATAAGCCGCACGGGTGAAAAATCGAGAAAAAAAAAAAAAAGTCGGCAGAAACGCCACACCACCGTATACGCCGCACTGATAAAAAATAAAATAAAAATACAATCAGCAGAAACACTGCCTTTTTTTCATTTGGGCATCAAAATATTAATCTTGAAATAATAGTATAAAAGATATAGAATAAAAATCTTACCTGAAATGTCTTGAAAGAAATTTTCATTATTTTTAATAGGAGATTCACCATGAAACTAAACACATTTAATATTACCATTATTTGAAATATAACACATATTTAATATTCAAAATACACCACATTATAGATAAAAAATTAATTAAATCCATCAAAGTCCGATAGTTCACTTTCTGAATTAAAAAGTTTTAAAATTTCATCATCTGAAGTAATGGGATCATCGACATCACTATCTTCGTCATCACTATCTAGAGGCTGCGATTCTGGAAACACTTCGCTGTCAGATGTGACGATATTAGCCTCTGTAAATCCAGAAACAATAATTGTAGATTTAACTTTTTTCCAAGAATTTGAAACCCATTCTGCCACTTCCTCGTATGTTGCTTTCCTCATATGGCCGCTTTTAGTAAAAGAATGCATTCCATTCCGCATCCATTCCTCCCAACATTTACGCATTTCGCATTTAAATGCACAATTTATTGTAATGTCCAGTGGTTGCAAAATTTTAGTAAGTCCTCCTGGAATGACAGCAATATTTGCCGAAGCTTTTTTGCATGCATGTTTTACTGGATCAGTTAGATGAGCGTGCATTGAGTCGAAAATTGACAGTCCGCGTGGTTTAAAAAATGCTCCTTTTCTCTTTCTCCACACTTCGTCCAGCCAGTCTAAAAATATTTCCTGGGACATCCATCCCTTTTCATTCGCCCGAATCACAACATCGGTCGGGAAATTTCCCTTCGGCAAAGTTTTTCTCTTAAAGATTAATAAGGGCTTGAGTTTATCACTGTTCGCAGCGCAAGCTAATACGCACATGAACGAAGTCTTCTCGTTTCCGGTTGTTACAAGAGAAACTGTCTTTTCTCCTTTCAAAGATACAGTTCTGTTGGGGGGGGGGCAATCGAAAGTAAGCGGGACCTCATCCATGTTTATTATAGATTCTTTAGAAAATTTTTCTTCTACAATTATCTTATGGATGTATTGCAAAAAAGACTGTTTCTTTTCTTGCCAGTCCGCTGGCAAAGCTTGTCCAACAGTTGTTTTCACTCGTACCGATAATTTTTTCCTCCTCATAAACCTATAGCACCAGTGAGATCCGCCTTTAAAATTAGTAATCCCCATTTGTTCAGCAATCATCTTTGCTTGCATTCGAATGCGCACGGTTGACACCGGTAAGTTTTTCTCTCTTTGCTCCTTTATCCACTTTTCTAAATTCGCTTCTAATACAGGCCACGACACTTTTCTGCCACGACGAGCCCTTTTTTGCCTTGGCATTTTTTCTAACACATCTTTTTCCTTTCTCCATCTACGAACGCAGCGTTCGTCTATGTCGTCTTCACGAGCAGCTGCTCTGTTCCCTATAGCTTCTGCTCTTTCACATACCATCAATTTAAAAGTGGAAGTATAGCTTTTACGCTTCGCAGACATTCTTTTAGTACTTTGATCTGGGAAAAAAATTCAAACTTTATAAAAAAACAAAGGAAAATTATGTATGTAGCACAAGCACGCAGGAGACAAAACTATCAAATGCAAACTTTTCTCTACTTAATAACCAATCAAAGCATTGGAACTTCCCATTTTAGTGTTTGGGGGGGAATGCGTGGGTTTCCTCTAGAAGTGACTAGAACATTCTCGTTTCATTAAGCGTAAATTGAAAACTCAGATGAAAAGAACCAATTGCAATGAACGAGAGAAGGGTCTTCTCTCCGCTAACATGATGAAGGACGAAAATTTGTCATCGGTGAACTCTGATAGGTGGCTCGCGAATTGAACTTCGAAGTTGCTAAGCTCTACTCTGGCCTCTCCGATGCAGGGAGAAGGTGCGCTGTGAACCTGCGCAGACATCGTACATTGGTTCAGCGCCGTTCTCTAGTCGCTACAGATGTTAAAAATAAATAAATTTGCCGTTATGCTGTTAACAACTTTTAATCCAAATGGAAATTATATAAACTCTTAATTTATGATTTCCTGCATTATAAGTTCAAATTGCTATAGGTAATAATTTAGACTAGAATTGCACACAAAAAAAAAAAAAAAAATTGCTGCGTATACGCCGCTTCTTCGTATAAGCCGCAAGTCGCAAAATTTTACTTTAAAAATCGTATACGCTGTGGCTTATCTACCGGAAATTACGGTAATAAATTATTTTAATGTTTTACTTATTTTAATGTTTCCCTTTATTGTAAGGCAGATGTCAGACGAACGATTTTGAAAAGCAGCCATAACGACGCTCTCTCTTCAGAGCATATGAATCTTCTGGTCTGTTCAGACGAGCGCTCATAAATTGTTGCGGTAAAATTTCCGAAAAGCTTCACGTCGAGGCTCGGCGTTTCCCCCAACTCGCTAGGAGCTGGTGGCGTGCTCAAGTCTTTTGTTTCTTCTATGTTGTCCAGACGAACCGCAGTTTTGATGCTGGCTTTAATTTTCTTTATCAGTGATTCATAAATTGTTGGTTCTGGTTGCGTATCGAATTTTTTCTCTAGAATTTAAAATGGATTTAATACACGTAGATTAACCAATTTTTTTAATACAAAAGCGTCCAATATTGTTGGACACCTCATGCTTACATTATATAAAGATAAAAATTAAAATATAATAATTTGGTTAAAGGCATCCTTGATTTAAAAAAAAAAAAAAAAAATCAGAAAAATCTAAAGAAGATTAGAAAGTTATAGATAAATTATATGAATTAATTTTGTTTCATATAAACAAACAAGTTGGAAATTGCTCATCAAACGTGGCAATTGAGGTGCATTCCTAATATAAATAGTTTTATAAATATTTTTTGCACCGAATTGTACTGATTGTATATTTGAGTGAACTTCATAAGTGCATATAAATTTCATTCTGTTCGAAAGGCTGTAACATCATTAAAATACACTTGCAATAATTTCTTTCCCATTGGCCGTGATGTAACGGAAGATTTTGACTGTCTCTGTCATTAATCTATACATCCGATTTACATAAAATTTGAAACGACTCGACAAGATTTTGCAAAAATTATATATTTAAAATTTCAGACCATTCGGAAGGATGTAACATCATTAAAATGCACTTGCAATATTTTTTTCCCATTGACTGTAATCTAAAGAAAAACTTTTGACTATCCCTGTAATTAAACTATGCATCCAATTTTCATAAAATTTGAAATGACTCAACAAACTTTTGCAACAATTATATATTCAAAATTTCAGGCTATTCGGTTGGGTAGTTTTTGCTCTGTTATATGCAGACAGACGGACTGAACGACGACTATAGGTGCTACGTATTTATATAATTACTAACGCACCTAAAAAATCATTTAAAATTATGTTAATGTTGCAAGTTAATGTTTTATAAGAAAAGTATTTAAATAGTAAGTATTATTATAAGGAAAAATTGAATGTAATCTTTATCAAATACTACTAATAATAATACTATTTTGTCCTAGTATGTACTAAATTAAATTCAGGGGTAATTGCAGGAGTTTTTCTTTGCAGGGTAGGGGGTGAAGGAGGCATTTTGCGAAAAGTAAATGCTAAAGTTTTCGTTTCGGGGGAACTTGTTTTCTGTGCAAATTACAGATTTTTAAACCTAACAATGTTAAAATAATTAATTAATAGTATGTTTTTATGGAATATAATTTTGTGAAAGGACCTGTTTTATAATTACGATTTTTGAGACGAGGCCTGTTTTATTAAATGGATTTTTGTGACGGGGCCCTAAATAGACAGCAAATGTTGCATTTCTTAATAATAATGAATACTTAATAATAATTCTTTGAAATTAAAATCATTACAAGTTAGATCTGGTTTTGAAAATCCGGTATGGAAAAGGAGACAGCAAAACAGAGCCTCTGTGGTCATATCCGGTACCGGTTCTATTTACTGCTAGCATGTAGTTTTAAAAATACTGTAATTTATTATTTTTTTTTTTTTTAGCTCACAGACTATCAAAGCTTGAGAACTAATGTGCCCGCCGGTTCTGTATGTACGTAACGTGATAACTCTTGATGGAAACATCCGATTTGCTGCAAATTTTTTTTTTCTAGTTTCATTCTGATAAGGCGCTTCCCTGATTAGTTTTGGGGATTCATTGGTTAAGTATAAAGGGGGACAACGGGGGGCTAATTCCAACATTAATTTAGATAAATGTTTTTTCATGCAGAATTATCCGATTTGCTTCAAAAAATTTGTCTACGTTCATTCCAATAAAGCTCTCCTCTGATTAGTTTTGGGGGTTCATTGGTTAATTATAAAGTTGTAAAAGAGGGGGGGGGGGTCTAGAATACCCTTTAATTTAGATAAATGTGTTTTTCTCGCAGAATTATTTGATTTGCTCCAAATTTGGTATACCGGTTTATTATGTTAAGGAGCTTCCCTGATTAGAGTTGGAGGTTCATTAGTTAAGTATAAATCGCGAAAAGAGGGCTAGTCTCCCGCCCCCTTTAAATTAGATAAAAATGTTTTTCATGCAGAATTATTCGATTTGCTCCAAATTTGGTACACTGGTTTATTATATGAAGGAATACCTTGATTAGGTTGGGAGGTTTATTGGTTAAGTATAAAGGGGGTAACGGGGGATAGTTCCACTTTAATTTAGATAAATGGGTTTTTCATGCAGAATTATTCAATTTGATTCAAATCTGATATACCGGTTTCTGATATCGGTTCAAATCTGATAAAACTCGTTAAAAGGAAAGCTATCTTCTTTGCTATTTTTGAAGCAAATATAGTTAAGGTTGGTAAAGTGGCTGTTCCGTTTTCTTTCCTTTCTTTTTTTTTTTTCTCTTGTAAAATTTTGTGTACAGCAAAGTTAATTTTCTATCGATTACTTAAAATAGGATGAACCTAGTACCGTCTGTGTATATTTCTTTTTTCTAATTTCTTGAATAACTAATATAAAATTACAAAATCATTTATTTCCTGCAGAAGATCTATTTTGCTTATTGAAAACATCGAATGGAAATCATTCTGTTGTGGTGATAAATAATGTCGTCTGCTCTGTGTGGCGGGAATGGTTCATAGATCGGCTCGTCTGACCGGGATAGCGCAGGTGTTTATTTTTCTTGTTGAAAGCGTTCAAAAAGTCGTTCGCCTGACATTTGTCTAAGTATTAATTATAATTTCCCTTGCTAAACTACCAATCAAATTAATGTTTCAAAAATGTAAACAAATCAATGACCAGAAATCTGCAAAATTCTAAAATCCACACAACCTCTGGTTCCAAGCTGTGCAGATTTGATGGAGTCTACTGTATTTCTAAACATTTAATTTATAATTATTACATAATGGCAAAAGGCATAACTTTAGTTATAAAAGCCCATAACCTGATTGTTGGCACTACTTAAGTAGTGTCAACGGTGTTAGAAAAATAACAGAGCTGCTTAAGGCAGTTGAAAGCATTTGCTGATTTTATTACCTCACCCCCCCCCCAAAAAAAAAGAAGAATATATAAAGTAAATTGAAGTAAAAATTATATTCTAAAAGAAAACATTAATATTAACTTTAATTAGCTTCTGATACATTCAAATAAATTTAACCAAAAACATACAATAGATTAAATAAAACATTAACATTTATTAGTTCATTAAAAAAAACAAGAAAAATATATACTGATGAAATAAAAATGACAGTCTTTAAAACAAAATATAATTTAAATTTAAACTTATAACAATGATTCTATTAAACAAGATTAAAAATAAAACAAAAACTTATCTACTGTAATATGATTATCTACTATAATTGTCTACTATAATTACTACTATAATATGATTTTTAAATTTAAACTTATAACAATGATTCTATTAAACAAGATTAAAAATAAAACAAAAACTTATCTACTGTAATATGATTATCTACTATAATTGTCTACTATAATTACTACTATAATATGATTTTTAAATTTAAACTTATAACAATGATTCTATTAAACAAGATTAAAAATAAAACAAAAACTTATCTACTTCGATCGAATTCGAAAAATCCATGGTAACAAACATATGATATGACGAATTACTATTTAAATAACTATGTACCAGAGCTACACTATAAGAAATCTGAAAAACACTTTATAAATTACTTGTAATTAAAAATATATGAAAGACACTGTAGTTATTCCAGAGTAATAATCCGCTAAATCCTTTATGAAAGAACCAGTAAACATGACGCAGGCCAGCCGTCATAATGTTCTTTAATTCATTTGTAACTGCATTCACTAAAAGCGAAACAATAAAGCTCCAGGAAACAACATCAGCTAATTCTGAAGACAAGACGAGAGTAGCCAAACAAACACATCGCCGATTATCTGTAGTAGAAACTGAGGTCTTGAATTCTACACATGATGACTTACAATGAAACACTCCCTTTATAGTAGGAGAGCTGTTGAACATTTTTGAGTAGGTATTTGAGGCACCTTGAAAATTTGTGCAACACTTCTTTTGTAATGCCTGAATACAAAATCGAATGTCTGGCTGAAGGATTGTGGCCCAAAAACTGTGCCAGACACGTGTCAAGTGCCATTTTTTGACTACCCAAAAAAGGTATTTGAGGCACGCTGAGATTGAGACAGAATAGTATTTATGCTTAGAAAAAAATATTTTGAAAATGACAGACACTTTTGTTGGCACTTTTTACTTGCCAGACAACATAGAATGTTAAACGCGAGTGCCAGTAAAGCTGGACTTCCGGTGTCTTTTTAAAAGTATATTTTAAAAGCATATTTAAAAGTATATTTATATAAAAGTATATAAATATACTTTTATAACTATGATTTTGTCATATACATTTATATGTAATGAAATTTAACGATCGTTTAATGACGGTTAGTACAAAATTTAAACTGATTAAAATTGCTTTAAACTCAAAGTTAAGGTCCCGATTCTGAGCACTGTCGATTTGTGTTCGATAGTGTTAGTGTCGGAGACAACATGAGAAAAGTATTGTTGCCATAGAAACAACGATTTATTTAATTTCGAAATATATAATGAAATAGTTCTTAATCGGACAGTTACATTTAAAGCGCACTTAAATTTATCCAGCCGGTGAAACCGTCCGAAAATTAAATAACTTCAGCAACGCGCAACTTGTATATATTACATAAGCTTATAGAAAAAATAACAGAATATTTCATTGTTTAAGTTTAAATTCCTTAAGTACCGCGCATTCGAATAATCATTTAACAAGCAATTTTCAGATGCATTAAAATATTCGCGTTTGGTGAGGAAAAGTTTTACCCGCCAAATCACGTGCACATTCGTTTTTTAGCGCCAAATAATCGAAAATATTTTATTTTTAGCTCACAGGCTATCAAAGCCTGAGACCTTATGTGCCCGCCGGTTCTGTATGTACGTAACGTGATAACTCTTGATAGAAACATCCCATTTGCTTCAATTTTTTTTTTCTTGTTTCATTCTGATATGCTGCTTCCCTGATTAGTTTTGGGGACTCATTGGTTAAGGATAAAGGGGAAAAAGAGGAGTTAGTCCACCCCCCCCCCTCTTAATTCAGATAAATGGGTTTTTCATGAAGAATTATTCGATTTGCTCCGAATTTGGTATACCGGTTTATTATGTTAAGGAATTTCCCTGATTAGTTTGGGGGTTCATTGGTTAAGGATAAGGGGTGTTAGTCCACCCTCCCCTTATTTCAGATAAATGGGTTTTTCATGCAGAATTATTCGATTTTCTCTGAATTTGGTATGCCGGTTTATTATGTTAAGGAACTTCTCTGATTAGTTTTGGGGGTTCATTGGTTAAGGATAAAGGGGGAAAAGGGGTGCAACGCGATTTACGCTTTGTTTGTATCGTAAGTCAGTAAATGGATCTTCAGCGGGGCACCGCAAGTCCAGATTTACTGGCACTCGCGATTTTTTTCTAAGCATAAATATTATTCTGTCTGAATCTCAGCGTGCCTCAAATACCTTTTTTGGATAATCAAAAATTGGCACTTGACAGGTGTCTGGCACAGTTTTTGGGCCGACTAAAGTGTCTGTCATTTTCAAAATATTTTTTTCTAAGCATAAATATTATTCTGCCTCAATCTCAGTGTGCCTCAAATACCTGTTTTGGGTAGTCAAAAAATGGCATTTTGACACGTGTCTGGCAAAGTTTTTCGGCCACCTAAAGTGTCTGTCATTTTGAAAATATTTTTTTCTAAGCATAAATACTGTTCTGTCTCAATCTCAGTGTGCCTCAAATACCTTTTTAGGGTAGGTAAAAAATGGCACTTGACACGTGTCTGGCACAGGTTTTGGGCCGACTAAAGTGTCTGTCATTTTCTAAGCATAAATACTATTCTGTCTCAATCTCAGCGTGCCTCAAATACCTTTTTTGGGTAATCAAAAAATGGCACTTGACACGTGTATGGCACACTTTTTGGGCCACGATCCTTCAGCCAGACATTCGATTTTGTATTCAGGCATTACAGAAAAAGTGTTGCACAAATTTTCAGGATGCCTCAAATACCTTCCCTAAAATGTTTAACAGCTCTTGGACTATTATTGATGTAGGTTAAACCGTATGATCAGTTCCTTTCCAAAGCAAAGGGAGAATACATCTTTCACTGAAATCTTGATTTAACACTGGTAAACCATAAGTCCAACAATAAGGTGATTTCAATCTAACACTAGTTTTCAATATACAAAAGTTCCTTGAACTTCATCAATGATTGATGGCAAATGATAACAAAAGAAAAAGATCGAAAAATTTAAACAAAGTCAAAAATGAACTACTCAACATGAAAACTATCTTATTAATTCAAACATATCAGAACTTCTTAAAAAAAGATGTTGATTAACGAAAGACATCATTCGAGAAAAACATATTACAATTTGTAACATGTAACAAACTAAAATGCTAAAAACAATGAACTACTATTACGAATGAATGAATTTTTATTTACGAATTACGAACTATTTAATGACTGGCGAATTCCAGTATATATATGATTCAATTGTTTCTAAAAACATCCTATAATGCATCGCGATACACACCCACCAATCTCTGAGTAACGATTAGCTAATAAAGTCATTACGTCAATTCGCATAAGTGAAGACATCATCGACTTGAGCTGACCACGCCATCTTATGGTGATTGGAACAACTACGCCAGACATCGATGTGTACATACAATAGCTGCATGATAGAAACTGGAATGAGTGCTGGGAAATATGAAATTTATAGAAAGTAAATAGGCAAGAATATGGACTATGAGTAAGAAGAAGCAGTGAAGCAAGTCTCTTTTTTAAAAAAGGTAAGTAAATTGCAAATTATAATTGTAAATGAATTGTTAATAAAGTTATTGAAATAAATTGCTGTTTCCAAGTTAGGTTTTACATGTATAAAAGTAATGACTTGGTATGTGTACCATAAAGTATACCAGCTATACTTACACTGTAAGCGTCAGCAAATATAAACATGTGTACAGGGACAAGAACCTAGGGTATATTCCTATCAGTTAATGCAAGACACTCTGAGGTGAACGACAGGAGAGCCATCATGATTGGATGCGATGCTCGGTCAAAGTGCAGCTTTCTGCTCCTGAATATTGAATCATTGGTAAATACATTACTATGTTTCCACCGCATCAGACATTTTTTTTCTTTTCACAAGTATGACATAAGATCATGGATTAATTTGTTTTTCTAACCAGATTTCCAAATTTTTAAAATAGTAATTGACAATAAATTTCTTCTATTTACAAGCTCCACCTAGTTATTGGCCGCATTTTTGTTTTCAAACAACAAAAGTATAGTTTAACTCTGCAGCATTATTACCGGAAAATATGGTATATTTTTGTCTACACTTTTTAAAATAATGAAATTTTAATTGATTTCCAGAAAGTTATGCTGCTTTAAAATCAATAAGTACAATTTTTGCAGACAAATGTGATCGGTTCTCTAACTTATAGGACAGAGCTATAAAATGCACCTGGTCTCAATGCTAGGTGTTAAATTATGTGTAGGTGTGTATGTTATTGTGTGTGTGCATGTGTTATTTTAATTAAATTAAATTATTTATGTTAATTATCATGTTATTTTAATGTGCATGCAATTTAGAAGAGATCAATAGACAATATTCATGTGACGTCTCAATGGGAATCATGTGGCATAAAAGTAGCCGCCTAGTACATTTATATACATTTTGCATCACTTGATAGATTTATTTTGTACAAATTCTTATTCGATAAATACATATATACTTATTATTTAAAATTCAAAATTTTCATTTTATAAATAAAATGAAAAATACATGGTGTTTCACTACCAGACCGACAAACTTTGAGAGGTGATAGGAGACATGAAGACAAACATTTTTAAATAGAAAACCATGGGGCACAAACATCTTCTGTAGGACCTAGGGGCCATTAAAGTTTAAGGCCCAAAACTTCAAACGATGATAAAAAACGGAAAAAAGGGTCGATTCATTTGCTGTTTTCGCTAAAATCATTCTTTATATCACGATTTTCTTTAAAAAAATTTTTAAAGGTTACGTTAAAAAATTGTCGATAGAGGATGCTTTAGACTTACAAACAACTACTTTTACCATTATTTTTTGTATGGAGTTAAAATTATTCTAAAGTTTAGACTTTAACTTAAATTTTAATCCCAAAATCGAAAACATTGGAATCGGCTAACTAGCAAAAATTGAACTGTCAACAGAGGGGGGGTATTTTAAACGGTCATAAACATTGAACAAACTAATCGATTTTGTTGCAGTTTGCGTGTAGATCATTCCCTTGGTAATTCTTTTATTCAAAATGACGTACAGCTTTGGTGTCCTCATTTTTTGATAGAGGACGCTTCGGACACATTGCCGACATTTCAGTGACATTACTCCTGGGTATTTTACTACCAGACCAACATACTTCCAGGAAGTGTTAAGGATGCAAAGACGACTCAGAATCGCATAGGAATATAACGTTGGAAATGTCTTCACATGGAATTCCTCACGCTCTGGAAGATTCCTGGCATCTCTGATAGCTTTCTGGCAGCTACAGAAATATGAGCCACGAGGTCTTCAACTGAAGGTATGGGAGTTTCATACACCCAACTTTTCATTTGACCTCAGCAGAAGAAGTCCATACATGATAGGTCCGGCGATCTGGAAGGCCAATGAACTGGGCCACCACAACCTATCCACCACTGTCCAAATCTTGCATTGAGGTGTCAGCAAACGTCATTGGTAAAATGTGGAGGAGCCCCATCGTGCTAGAACCACATAGAGTGGCGTGCAACGAAAGAGGAACATGTGCTTCTTCTAGAAGTTCTGACAGAGTTTGTTGTAGGAATATCAAGTATGTCTTTCTGTTCAAACGGCAGGGTAGAATGTATGGTCCAGTAAGGTAGTCCCCAAAAATGCCGGCTCAAACATTGATAGAAAAATGCCTTTGAGCAGCATGTGGTCTCGTACCATGGGGGTTCGTCAAAGCCCAAATATGGGCATCATGTTTATTGAAGGCTCCCTCTCTTATAAAAGTTGCTTCATACGTAAACAATACAGTCGCTGCAAATGTGTTGTCTGCTGCAATCTGTTGCAAATACCATTCAGCAAACATCTTCCTATGTGGATAATTTTCAGGGTATAATTCTTGTATGCTTTGCAGATGGTATGGGCTCATTTTGTTTTCTGATAGTATCCTCCAGACAGTGGTGTGCGAAAACCCTACCTGTTGGCTTATCGCTCAAGTACTCATACTTGGATGGCCTTCTGCAATACCTAACACTTGTTCCTCATTGTACAGTGTCCTTGTCATTCGTTCTCAGCTCATCTCAACTTTCGTTAAACAACCAGTCTCACAAAGCCTTCTATTCACACTTGAAAATTTTGTATGATGGGGTGCACGCCTATGCGGAAAACGCTGCTTGTACAACCTTAGAGTGGAGTGTCTGTTACAGTCTGCAGCTACATATACAAGCAACATATAGACCAGTTCATCGTTCGAGTACTTCATCATGTTACCTTTGGAACCAGTTTGCAAATGATCACTTTAGCAGAGGTGGCAAGTATTACGGATTGTCTGTAACTATTATGGATTCACAGCAAAAATTTCGGTGTTATGGACATCGATTAAAAATTACGGAATTGCTTCAAGGTTTTTTTTTTTTCATTTTTTTTCCCCCTGTTAAAATCTTTTTTAAGACATTCCAAATGATATCCATGCAAAAATTACGATAATTTTCCATAACAGAAGCTAGTTAGCTACCATTCTTTCATTTTCAGACTTCTGTAATCAACTATAAACAGACAAACGTGTTATTTCCTAACTCTTGCCATTAATGGTATTGCTCAATGGTTACAAGAATGATGTCAGTGCTGCTTGCTGTATACGTGCATGAGTACCGCTTTTAAAATTCGGCAGAATTTGTTTTTCTGGGTGCGTTTTAAATAATATTCCAAACTAATTAAAAGATTCACTTACGTCTATTTTAAAAGGTATAAAATGCTGTTTTTAAAATCTCCGTTTCAAGAATTGTACCACAACTACTTCGCTGCATCTTGTTGTTGCGTTCACTGATTCTTAAAGCAGTAATGCAGCTAAACTTCTCCATGCTGATTCAGTCGTGGACTCTGCATGCTAGCGTGGTAGCTGCTTGTTTATACTTTCTCCTTTAATGTGTGATTGCAACGTGTATTTTCTTTATTTATAATTTACGTACGTAATGTTATTTTTTCAAGCCTAATTTGTTATGGATAAATGGCTAAAGCAAATTCGGGATAAAAATTCTGAAAATTGTATGAAGCTTTCAGGTCTTAATAATAACAGTGAGCATGAAAGATGTCTGAAACAATTGGATCCGGAAAAAGATACGGAAGAGATTACGGAACAATCAGATGCAAAAAGAAATCCTATTGGAAAAGTTAGAAATGCCACAATAAAATTAAAAAAGACTCAAAAATATCGCCAGGAATACACCAAAGAGTGGCCTTGTTTGATAGAATCGTCTTTAGCGCATGAGTACATTTTTTGTACTGTTTGCTCTAGAGATCGTACAATTTCTCACAGTGGATTGCCGAAGACATATAATAGCGACTGTACATAAAAGGAATGCAGAAGCTCGTGAATTTAAAAATAAATGCCTTCATACCTAAACACTCCTGATGATGAGAATTTATTAATAAAAGCAGAACTTTTATTCACAAATTTTATATCTGAACATAATCTTCCGATATCATGTTCCGATCATGCTAGGCCACTCTTTCGGAAAATGTTCCCTGACTCCAAAATATCATCAAAATATGGTTGTGGCCGCACAAAAACAGCCTTGTTGAAATGCCTCTCATCATTAGCATGAGATGATTTAATTGGAAATTTAAAATCAAGGCCCTTTGCACTCGCAACAGATGACAACAACAATAAAAACAATAAAAACTTTATCCCATTGTTGTTGCATATTTTTGTGAAACTCAAGGGAAGATTATTCACATGATACTGTCCATGTTGGAGTGTACTGACAACACAAGTGAAGGCATTTTCAACATAATAAATGAAGAGTTTGAGAAAAAAGAAATTCTGTAGCAGAACTGTGTGGCGTTTGAATCAGACAATGCCAAAACAATGACGGGCACATTAAGGGTGTAATTTCGTATATAAAAAATGTTCAACTTAATATAAATTTTCAGGGCTGTGTTTGCCACCTATTAAATCTCGCTGCAAAAAAAGGTTGCCAGCATTACAAAAATTTGATGTTGAGGAGTTTTTGGTAAATATTTATTATTTCCTGCAAAAAAGTTCCAAAAGGCAGCGTACAAATTTAAGTAAAAATCTTGAATAATGTTTATTGATATTAAAAATGCTTCATTCTTGCAAAGTGATCATGCTGCATCATCATATGCTTGACTATTTTAAAGAAACTTATATGTGGAAGCATGTCTACCATAAAAAAATAATTTCAGAATTTCAGAAAATTAAAATATATATTTTATAAAAATTATAAAAATTGGATGTGTCATATATTTTCTGATGTTTTTCTCTAAATCACACAAGGAAAAAAAAAGATAAACCAAGTAAGTTTAATATTAAATGTTTAAGAATATATGTATTTTATGTTATTTACAAATAATTTTTATATTTATTTTTCAATTAGTTAATGAATATTTATTTCTAAAAATAATTATTTAACTGTAATGCGTACAATAACCTAGAACATAGCTATTTGTATATATGTTTGCACCATGGGAGCAAGACCTTCAGTCTCAGGACTGATTTCAGTCTTGCAAGAATTTTTGGTTGATAGTAAATTCTACTTTATATATTTAAAATATAGTAACTTCACTATCAAGAACATTTAATCACTTTCTTTTATTGTAAGATATCAATTTTTAGCCATATTGCAAGACATAAGAATCTTCCAGCCCATTTTTATTGGGTTATTCCTAATAATCAAGACGTTTTCAGTCTTGGCTTAGATGACTTCTTGCACCCATGGTTTGTACGACTTGCGTCTCGTATAATATCTTGCGTTCAAATAGTGCACAAAAGCTACAATTCTGGTTACTGATAACTTTCATTGAAACTTGGTACCTCTGCTTCAGCGTGATCACTGTTCACGCGCTTTACCATTCAGCGCCATCTATCGTTGCTGTCAAGCTTGCCAGACTGTTTCTGGTCATAATTTCGAACACCTTTTGCAGTAAAACCTTTAAATAAACTGTTTTCTGTCACATTAACATGTTGCTGTTTCTCTACTTCTTTTTGTTGCTTTTTTCTCTGCTTCTTTTAACCATAACTTGCAAAAAAGACTTTTCCAACATTACATTTCTATGCGATTCTGAGTCGTCTTTGCATCCTTAACACTTCCTGGAAGTATAGTGTTGGCTCTAAGCCGCTTTAGCAGGGCGCAGTGCCCGGCTGCCCTTTTTATTTCTTTTTTTGCCTGGCAGCCCTTTTAAACCCTTCCGATGCGCCCGACATCCCTTTTTAACACTTCCTATGATCCCCGTGGTAATTCAATTGATCCCAGGAAAATATCGCAAATTCTAGGGACTCTAAACAAACCAGTTCAAAATATTTTTTGTGAACAAGGTACAGGTGCGCCCTTTTTGAAAAAAAGTGCCTTTTTTTAGAATGGTGTTTGTTCCCTTTTTGAAAAATGTACCTTTTTTTTAGAATAGTGTTCCCTTTTTGAAAAATTTCCGCCCGGCGGCCCTTTTTTCTAGAGTCAACACTATTGGTCTGGTAGTAAAACACCCAGGAGTAATGTCATTGAAATGTCGGCGATGTGTCGGAAGCGCGCTCTATCAAAAAATGAGGACACCAAAGCTGTATGTCATTTTGAATAAAATAATTACCAAGGGAATGATCTACATGCAAACTGAAACGAAATCGATTAGTTTGTTCAATGTTTATGAGCGTTTAAAATCGCCCCCTCTGTTCACAGTTCAATTTTCGCTAGTTAGCTAATTCCAATGTTTTCGATTTTGGGCTTAAGTTAAAGTCTAAACTTTAGAATAATTTTAACCCCATACAAAAAATGACGGTAAAAAGTAGTTGTTCGTTAGTCTAAAGTCTAAAGCGCGCTCTATCGACAATTTTTGAACGTAACCTTTGAAAAAAAAATTTAAGAAAATTGTGATATAAAGAATGATTTTAGCGAAAACTGCAAATGAATCGACCCTTTTTCCATTTTTTATCAACGTTTGAAGTTTTGGACCTTAAACTTTAATGGCCCCTAGCTCCTACAAAGACGTTTGCACCCCATGGCTTCCTATTTAATAATGTTTGTCTTCATTTCTACTATCACCCCTCAAAGTTTGTCAGTCTGGTAGTGAAACACCCTGTATGCATGGCATTGCATTAACATAGGGGAAAAAATCATGTATAACCTGTACCTCCTGAAAACATCTAAATTTCGACATAAATATAACATAAAAGCTTACATTTGCTAAACATCATGTTTTTCATTGCCTTGGTTCTGAATGTTATTTCCAAGCAGAAAAATTTTTGTGTCCTTGAACTCAAAGATGAATGTTGTCCATATTGATAGGTGGAAAAAGTTTTTTCTTTTTTCAAATTTATTCAAGAATTCAAATCATTAAAGTTGAATATTCACTAAAGAAAGGCATAATGTGGTATTATAAAAGTGCAATGGATGATGATAAAGATAAAATTAAAATTGTATGTTTGAAAAATAAACAAAACATTCTTAAGGGAAGAAATTATGTAGCATTACTTAAATTTGATTTCTTTCCATGAGTTTCAGTGAAGTTTTCTACTGAAATCCATTTAACAGTATCAGATTCAGTAATTGAAGAAGCATTATTAATTTCCTTGAAGTCTCTATGCTTAATTCCTTTTTGTAAATGTTCACTGCCTTCAATTAATAAGTCTTATGTGGTATTTAAATCAACTTTCAATGATTTTATACAAATTTCTATGAATTTGTTTATTTTGACTTCCCCTTTTTTTTTCAATTGTTTTAATTACAATTTGACATTTTTGTGCCTGTTGTGTAATAGCTTTTTGTTGTTTCCATTTTTGTTGTTTACATATAGAACTAGCTGAACCAGCCGGCATTGTCTGGATGATAATAACCTTAAATATACTAAAATTAGTGTTGATGGATTTTATATTTTTAAACACAAATCTTTCCAAAATAACCTAATGTTGGGGGTCTAACTGTCTTCAGCTGTGCACACCCTTGTGTGATTTTATATTTTTAAATGAAAATCTATCCAAATGAACCTAGAGTTAAGACCCCACTGCCTTCAGCAGAGTACATCAGATGTGCATAACATGCTCTGTTCTGTTTTGATTTTATATTTTTAAATGAAAATCAGCTTTATGAAAAATAATGTATTTCATTAGTTTTATTACCCTGTTGAAATAAATAAATAAAGTACATATAATATAATCTGAAAGAAAGTTATGAAAAATTTGATAAGAAATTAATAAGTAAGAAAGTGGTATGACATCACAGTAAATAAAATAAATACACCTTGCAAGCTGAAATTCACTTATGAAAAATATATGTTGGTAGAATTTGAGTTGATTTACTGATTCAACATTATTTGGTTAAACACTGGAATGAACAGTGAATGCCTTAACAATTTATTTTTAATGAATTTCGTAATATAAAAGGATTTTAAAAGTTGTTTCAGTGGTATTTTATGCTTTCATTCTAGTGTTATAAGCTAGTTTTATTTCAATTTATAATTTTCTTTCTTGAACTCATTTTATCTTTTAGATTCTTGCATCCACTACTGCTAGAAGATTGGCTGTAATTGATGTTGAAAGAGGAGAGCAAGTTATGTCGTATGACAACTGTATGTTGCTTTCTTTAGAATTTTAATAATTATAATTGTTTTTTCATTTTTTTATAAGTTTATTTAATGGTATTGGATATTTCTTTCTAATGGCCGGTTATACATTTTGCTTCCAGGTGCCTTTAATGGAAGAGATCGTGCTGGCTTAGCTGCAAATCCTGTTTGTCCTAATATGGCAGTATGCAGCTGTGTGAATGGAAAGGTCATGTTTTATAATTCAAATTTATTTTTTTGCTTTTAAAACCAAGATTCTTAGCAATGAAAATAATTTTTATTTTTTCTCTAATGCAGGGTTTGACACTTTTTGATCTTAGAATGCCCTTACCTTTGGATTTTGTTTATGATGTAAGTGCCTAAACTAATATTTTCTAAATCACATAAGCAGTTTGAACAATTATTTTCCTTTAAAATGGTCATACAAGCTCTGTCAAAAAAATTTAAAAAATATATTTATTTTTTTTCGCTGATTAGAATTAACCATTTTAATTGAATCAAATAGTATCAGAAAACATTTTTTATATGATGCCATATTAAGGATGCACTAAATAGTGATTTTGGCCAAATGCCAAATATTTGTCATACATTTAAACCGGATACCAAATATTAGGTTAGACGAATAGTGCCTATAAGACCTAATACTTTTATGTTTCAGAATTTGAAGGTATTAATAGTTTAACTTTTGAAACAATTTTACATAATATTTAACACAGATACTTCCATTTCGATAAACAAGACCTTTTTACAAGTAAACTTTACACTAAAAAAAAATCTATGCTTTGAGTTATTAGTTAAGAACAGAGAAGTATTATTATTTTATTGTTGTTGTTGTTAAAATTTAAAATTCATGGCTCCTTCTGTGAATTAAAACAAATTAACATTTTTTTCTTATAATCTAAAACAGATATTTTAAAATCAAAGAGAAATTTTGAAGGAATTAGAAGAAAAATTTACTGTCATATACTCTTTATTTCTCAAGAGGGGGCTAGAATAAAATATAAATAAATAATGCAGTCTATTCAAATGGTGGCATCACACCAAAAATAATGTTCTTGTCCCTCTTTTTAAATGCACCAAAGAACAGTGTATGCGGCGAGTGATCATTTTCAGAGGTTGTAAACATATTCCAAATCTTGTAACAAATTTTCATGGGAGATAATGTGATCAAGACTAACGATTTTTAAACAAGAAACATCTGAATCCACTTATTCTACCAAAAATACAATACATTCAATCAAAAGTACAGGGTGTTACTATAAGTTGAAACTGAATTTTCATTCACAACTTTAACAACAGGGTTAGGTTATTCCATATCAAATCAATGCAGCTAAAAACCTGACCTCCTCAGTATTTTATGATATTAAGCTCATCTGTTAGGTTCATAGAGAAATGAATAAATACCCAATGATAAATCTCTATCTCGTTTGATTTCTGAGGTAATTAGTTTTAAAAGATGGACAAAAAACGTAAATTTTTGCATTTCATGCAATACAAATTTAGTCATTTGTTCCCTAATTGTCACAAGGACTTACTATTTGTGTCTTTGGAAAGTGTTTGAATTGGGATTTCATATGATATATCACATGCATATATTTCTTTAATTTCAAGGTCAAACATTTTTACCTTTCATATCTCAAAATCTGACATTTTAATTTTTTTTTAATTAGTTATTAGTCTTATACTTGTTTTCTATAATATCTGAGTGTATCATTTTAAGACAGCCATGGGATTCTGAGTTATAAATTAAAATGCAAACTGCTGTTTTAATTTCCATGCAAAAGTCTCAAATTTAGGTGACTTACATACATACTATATATTTACAAATAAAAACAATGTTCAAAGCACTTAAAACACTTTATTTCTTCTTGCAAACTAGTTTCAGTAGCCATAGCTTACTGTCATCAGTGCAAAATATGATTGCTGAGAAAAGAAAATTGCTGAAATATATGTAGGGGAAGCAGTTTCAATGATGAAAGTTTATTAGGCAATAAAATTACAGGAAACAGCCAATGAAAGAGAAGTGGATTCAAAGATAAAGTTTAGCCAATAGATATTGCTTTTCATGTTGTATATACCTGTTTGTCATTGTTTTTATTTATATTGTACGGTGCCAAGTAATTTTGTATTGTAACACTATATATATATTTACTACAATCTTTTTTTATTTTAAATTCTACAAAAATGTTTTTCTTATTAGGGAATGGAGTTAAGATGAGGCTGAGGCTGTCATGTTTGCTGTATTTTGAGTAAAAAAAAAATAATTTTATACATAAAGCAAAAAACAGTATTTATGTTTAAGTCCAACTTTTAATGTCTTAATCTATTTTCCCTCTTATATTAAAAACATTGTTGAATTCAGATCCCCCCACCCCCCAAAAAAAGGAATAATTTTTTTAATCTGCAAAATTAAAAGACTATGGAGTTCCACAATATATCAAAGTATTTCTATAATTCCCATGCATACCTGTAATACGAGGCATTCAGACATTGAAGTAGACTTCCAAGAAATGCAAATTTATAATTTTATGTATTCAATGTTATAATTCTGTATCAAATCAATGCACAATGTGTAACATTTCAACCTGCTTTCTTCATATTTCAATAACATTTGAAATACTTAATAGTATAGTATAATTAAAAAATAATAGAAATGTACTCACTTCAAGTAATTTGGTAATTGTGTGATAGTGGAAGTGATATATTATCATATGATATATTTCAAAATCTTTAAATTATCATACAGATTCTAATTAAAGACTTAATTATCTAACTGGAAAACTAACTAAAATTATAATTTTATGTGCGCAAATTACATTTCATAACTTATCATTGAAAAGCAACCGAGCAAGATATCATCAGAAACTCTGGTTACAGACTGAGTCACAAGATCAGCAGCAAGAAGTCAGCAAGAATTCTGTTTTATTCTTCATCCCGCTTGAACTCGGTAATGTACAGAAGATTCAGCCACTTGAAACTTTGCATGCCAGAACAGAACAGATAAGAAACAGTGTATGTTAAAGTTAAAAGAAGTTATTTATTTGATAGTTTATGTAGTATATAAACAATATTAAATGAAATTCAGCTGAATCTCCTACTGTCTCTAGAAAGAAATTTGCTATAAAATTTATAAAAAGGATTTTTATTAAAGATTATTTTAAAAATTAATAAAAAAGGTCTCTTTATACTATTAATGTTATTGGTAATTACAAATTATGTGACAGATCTGAAAAAAATCTTATTGTAATTTATTTTAAAATCTTAATTTGAAATTTAAAAAAATATTTTTTAAATGTGACTAAAACCAGCTCTTTCACTTAACTGGATTAGATTACTTGCTACAATAAGATTTAAAAAAAAAAAAAAAAAAGAAAAAAGAAAAAGAAATCTCAATGAATTTTTAACCAAATTTAGAATTTTCAACTGGCTGTAACAAAGAAGTACAAATAGCGCAAACTCAGAATATTTTGAAAAAAATGTTAATCAAACTACTCATGCACCCAAGGAACAGTCTAAGAACTAAAGGACCAGTCAAATTTAGCAGTGGGATCCTAGTAGAAAGTCTGTTAAAAAGAGAAGTACTTTCAAATATTTGGTATGAAAAGATGAACAGGTCACGTGATTTGGCAAGCAACATTTTCTCTTGCCAAATGCAAGCAATTTTAATACATTTTGAAACTGCTAGTTAAATGAGTGTTTACATCTTCAGTACTTAATGAATGTAAACTTAAATGATGAAGCAGTTTATTATTTTTTCTATTAGCTTATATAATATATATCACTTGCATGTTGCAGAGGTTATTTAATTTTACTCTGTTTCACTGGCTTAATAAGTTTTAAGTGTATTATAAGAGTAACTGTTCAATTAAGAAATATCTCCTCATACAATTTGATATTGAGTAAATCGTTGATTCCATGGCATTAATAGGGGAGCTTGGGGATGAATGGGACAAGGGATGGATGGGACACACTCAATATTTCTGGCAATGAACGTTTTTTTTAGTTGCTTTCTATTGTCATATATGGCATAACCATAGTGTGCTTAGAACCAAAAGTAAAACCACATGGCTGTTTTCATTTTTTTTGCAAAGTTGCATTTTCTGAAACTCTGTCTAAAAGGTAACTCTTTACATTTGAAGTTGTCAAATATACAATATAAACAAATAAGATATGTTGTAGTTATTTATTTGAAGGTTCAATATTTGTAATTAAAATGAATGACTATCAACCATTGGGACAAAATAATTTTTGAGGCAAAATGGCAGACAATTGAATCTATGTATCATAGGGATGATCGGGGCAATTTCAAATGGGGATGAGTGGGACAGTCTTATTCATCTCTAGAGATGTTGAAACATTTATTTATTAACTAAAAAATATTATATAGGTTTAAAAATTAATAATTTGTGTCATTATTAGTATTAAACAGTACTCGTATATTTTATAGGTTGTTTATTATTAAAAATTATATTGAATCTTAATTATTGTATTGTAATAAAGGTTAAATAGTTTATCAAAAAATTGCTATTCAAACTTTATCAAAATAGATAAAATTGTTAAAAATAGCATATGTTTATTGATCCCCGAATAGGAAAATTATACTGACTTTTGAAGTTATGCTTAAATAAATCCCCACTTGCACTTCCCCGATTTCATTTGTGCATAACATCTAAAATACTTTTAATTAATATTAATTGATAAGTTGTGAATGAAATATATTAGCTATGCCATATTTCAAAGTCATTTTTCGCTTATATTTCATATCTAAAATGTCTCGTAAGTGGGAAAAGGGAACAGACAGACAGTCAAAGTTGGCATTACAAGTTAAAACTGCAGTAAAAGAAGGGATTAGCAACACTGAGATATAATAGTCATATTATAAGATTATATATTACAAATATAATTACATATAAGTTTATAATTATAAATTTTAATCAGGTAACATTAAATACAGGGAGGAAAATATTTGTGTCCTATCCATCTCAATTAGTGTCCCATTCATCCCTGCTATGGGGATGATTGGGACAGAGAGGAATTTTTTCAAATTTTATAATATTTTACTTTATAATAATAAAGTAGATTAAATATTGTGCATAGATAGAGTCAAATACCTAATGTATGAAATGGGATGTATAATATTGATAATAACTTAAAAAAAAGTATTTAAAATAAATATTTTTGTGAAACTGTCCATTCTTCCCCCATCTCCCCTACTATTCTCTTGTCTCTGATACTAACAATATCGAAGTCAAATATATTCAGTGCTCAGAATTAAATCTTAATTTTGAGTTTGAAACAATTTTAATCCACTTAAATTTTGTTTTAAACCATATAATAATAATATTATCATTAAATTTTTTCCTTAAAGAATATTTGACATAAAAGCATATTTTTTTTTTTTTTTTTTTTATTCCATCACCAACTGATGATAAATCACCAAATAAACAAAACTTTCATTATTTTTTTATGGACATTATATCAAGGTTCTGCCAAAAAAAATTTTCTAAAATCTAAACATATGTATCCTCATGAGAAGAATATTCTGTAATTTTTTTAGGTTTTTCTGATTATGCACTTTTGGAGAACTTCCATGTAAGTTTTTAGTCTGTAACCCCAGGCATCTAGTTTTTTAATTTTTAATTAAATCATGATACTATTAAGTACCTCAAATTTCATTGAAACATTAAGAAGTTAGGTTGTCTGTGTTGATTTGATGTGGAATGACTCAGAAATTTGTTTGCTAAGATACATAGATTTACTTACTCCATACCTTAAGCCTTCCTCAACCTTCCCTGTACTCTCCACAAAAAAAAAAAAAAAAAAAAAAAAAAAAAAATTGTGAACTTTACAATAAAAAAAGATTTTTATCATAAGTTCTTACTTGTACATATAAGTTATTCTATACAATTTATAGATTAATCACCTAAATTTCCAACTTTTGTATAGAAATTTAAAACAGCAGTTTGCATTTTAATTTATAACTCAGGATCCCATGGCTGCCCCATAATGATATGCTCAGATATTATAGAAAACAAGTATAAGAGTAATATATATAAATTTTTCATTTCATTTTAATTAATATATATATATATATATTAATTAAAATGTGTGATTTTGAGAATATTAAAGGTCAAAAGCCAAAATGTTTGACCTTGAAATTAAAAATTTTAAAAATATGTGCATGTGATATATCATATGAAAGCCCAATTCAAACACTTTCCAATGATGCAAAAAGTAAGTCCTTGTAACAGTTAAGGAACAAATAATGATTAAATCTGTATTGCATGAAATGCAAATATTTACGGTTTTTGCACATCTTTAAAGCTAATTATCTCAGAAACCAAATGAGATAGAGATTTTGGTATTTATTCATATTAATTAAAATATTTATAATTGGGTATTTATTCATTTCTCAATGAACCTAACACATTAGCTTAATATCATAAAATTCAGAGGAAGTCAAGCAGAAAATGTCGTTTTTTGTGTTGATTTGACATGGAATGACCCAACAATGAATATATGAGGTACATTCAATAAATAACAAGCTATGGCCCTCTGTGACAACAGCAGTTGTTTTTATTCAAAAATATTGACCCTGAAGGTTTAAGCATTTATCTCACTGTGAAATTAGCCGGAATATCCCCCTCTCATAGAAAGTCTTTGGTTGCTACAAGAACCAATTTCGAACCTCCTCCTGCACTTCATCATCAGACTGAAATCTTCTTCCATGTAAATGTGTTCTGAGTTCTCCAAACACATGAAAATCACAAGGAGACAGGTCAGGACTGTAGGGGGGATGGTTTAGGACCTCCCACTTAAATTTTACTAGCTGATCTTTGATGGCATTTGCTGTATGAGGACGGGTGTTATCATGTAAGAGAATAACGCCACAGGGCAGTTTGCCAGGTCTTTTTGATTTGATTACTTTTCGAAAATTGGTCAGTGTCTCTTGATATCGGGCTGCATTAATTGTGCCACCTTTTAGCAAGAACTCGATAATTAGTGGTCTGTGTTGACTGAAAAAAATATTAACATGATTTTGCCCGTACTGCTGTGAACAGCCTTGCTTTTTTTGGTGGTGGTGATCCTGTGTGTTTCCATTGCAGACCTTGGCACTTGGATTCTGGTTCATAATGGTGGTACCAGCTCTCGTCTCCCGTAAGAATTTTGGATAAAAAATTTTTACCTTTGGCTGCATAATGTTGCAGAAAATCCATTGACATGGCCTTGCAAAAGGTTTCTTGTGCTTTTTTCAAATGATGAGGAACCCATTTTGTACAGACTTTACGGTACAGCAGTGTGTTCTTGATAATGTAATGAACTGCACAGACACTCAGGTTAGCATTTTTTGCTATGTTGGCAACACTTAGAGATGGCGGTCTGCATGAACCATGTCATCCATTTTAGCAAGAATGCCATCACTAACTCGATTTGGAGCTCCAGGTCATTTGTCATCTGCTAGCGATACTCGGCCTTCGCGAAAATGCTTTCTCCACACCTTCACTCTGGAAAGAGACATGCAATGTTCCCTGTAAACAATAGAAATTCGGCTGTGAATTTCCATTCCTCTACATCCTTCTGCTATAAGGAATCACACTACACCTCGTTCCTGTGTTGATGCTTCCGTTTCAAATGTTGACCATGAAATGCATTTTGGATAGCACTGGGTCTCTTTTATCTCACCTTCTTGCTACAAGCTGCTATACACACACACACCCTCTTGAGTCAATAAAACAAACGGAATAGTTTCAACATATAGTCGCAAGTTTACTCCCATCTTACTGCTAAAGTTTAAAAATCTAATTGGGTGTAACAGGTTCCGGTTCGTTGCATTGAATGCACCTTATATTTTAGTGGGATTTTCATCATGTTAATTTTGCTTGTATGAAATGTGATGATGATATTAAAAGTGACTGAATTTCAGATAGTGACACAATATAAGTACTGTCAACTGCATTCTAAATAAAGGAACGTCTAGCTCAGTGTTGTTTATATATAAGTGGCAACAACATCCAGCACTCTTCGTCATGTCATCATATTTCACAGAAATCAAAAGAACTCTGTTAAAAATATAGTTGCAATACCTTTATTATTTTTAAAGTAACAAACAAAAATCAAAGTTTGATCTGCAGTGAGATGCACTGTATTTTTGACTGAATAAATGGATTGTGATGCTGGTTTCCTGGACAAAAATTGCCTGTCTTTATGTCTATTATCACCCCTGAAAAAATTTCCATTTTATTTAGAAACACCCCTGTTTGTCAAAAAGCAAGAAATAGATTATTTATCAGACAATATTCAGGAGCTTGCATTTGTACATAATTAATTACTATGAATGTCATCATTAATAGTTAACTTTCATAAGTAGCACTTTTCAAATAGCAAATGAATAATATAAAAGCATATCCTTTCTAATTATTCTGAATATCTTTATTAATTGACAGTTAAAAGTAAAAGTTGTGTAAGGTTTTAAAAAATATTTTTTAAAGGTTTTCTTAAATATTCTGCTTGGACAAATATTTCGGTATTCAGCACGCCAAATAGTTTGATATTCAGAATAACCGAATATTCGGTAGTATGGCTAAATAGGCCAAATACCAAATATATACTGAATATTCAGTGCATGTTTAGTGCACATTGTATTTCTAAATTTTAATATAATTATTAACCATTATCTATAATATGTTTTGTATGATAAGAATACGCTTGACTTTATTTTCTTTTAGCTCCACACAAATATCATTAGAGATATTACTTTCGTCCATAGCAGTTGGCCATTTGTCCGTAGTCAGCAAAGTGCTATTTTATCTTTATCTTGTGATGGAGTATGTAAGGTAAATATATGCATGATTCTTATTCTGTTTTTAAACTATGAGTTCATATTAAGCTTACATAAATTTCTTACATGAATTTGAATTTCAGCATACAGGGTTTGTCTGCAAAGTAATGAGACTGGGTCTGGTAAAAAGAATTTATTAATAAATCAGTACATATTTTTTAAATTCTTCAAAGTAGTCTCCTGGGTTGTCGATACACCATTGCCAACACAATTCCCATGCTGCAAAGATACCTTGGAAGTCAGCTGCCCTAACAGTCAGAGATACTGCGATAGCCCATTGGATGGTAAAAACATCTTTGAAACGGTGATCTTTCAGGCTTTTCTTGAGCTTTGGGAACAGGAAAAAGTCTGCCGTCTCAAATCAGGGCTATACAGTAGCTGCAGCAAGGTTGCAACTCCTATCTGGGCCAGGTAGGCAGTTACAACAAAGGTGGTGTGGGCCGGACCATTGTCATGCGGGAGCTTCCAGCAATTGGCAATCTCCAGTCATTTCCGTTTGATGGCTCTGTGTAGGCATGCAAAGAGTTCTTTGAGAAAACGACATTGACAGTTCGTTCCGGAGGTAAAAATTCTTTATGAACCATCCCAGACTTGTCAAAAAACCTTAAACTTCGACATTCTTGCTTTCTTGGGGTGCGGGAAGTTCGAGATGTGCCACTTCGAACTTTGGTTGTTGGTATCGGGGTTCTACTGAAACACCCATGATTCATCGGCTGTTATTATGTCATCTAAAAAGTCTGGTTCCTTTTCTAACTACTCCAACATCTTATGGGAAACGTCGAATTCAGAGAAATAGTGATTGTAAAAATTGTTTGCAGTAAGAGTAAAAGAGACTAAAATGATGACCAGATAAATTAAAAATAAAATCCAGCTTTATTAAAATTCTTCATGATAAAACAATGTTATTAAAAATATGTGCTTCAAAATAAACAAATTACTATTAACTTCAAATTCAATACATGCAAATAATACGTAATAAAAACAATGTTTAAGATATCTATAGCTCTGGAGCTCATTCAAAAAATATTTTCAAAACTAATTAATGAAAAATGTCACCTGTATTATTTACCAAGTATATGGATGAAGTGTACTCCATGAAGCTTTAAACAAAACAAAAACAAAATATCTAAAGCAAATGAACTTCCAAAATTCAAGATGCCATATCAGCATTTCCATTACTAGCAAATATCATACAGAAAATAATACGAATCAGTCTGCAAAATCACCCACCAAAGGTGAAAAGTGTGCTCGTGGGTGGGCAGCCCCATGTCCTGGCCAACAAAGCTACTGCCTAGTTCAAATAAATTATACGGCCAAGCTTAGTTGAAAAAAATCGCGAGTGCAATGAGATGCCGATATAAGTTCTTTTAAAGTAAATAAATAGCTAAATAGCTGCAAAGATGAACTGAAATAAAGTAGCTTCAAGAATGAAAGGTAAGTCAAAAATAAAAGAAATTTAAGAAAAATATATTTAGTCAAATAAGGTAAAGATATAATGTAAGTGATAAGAAAAATGAGGATATAGCTAACAAATCCTGCTGCCAGAGAGCGCACTGCTGGCGACTGGAGTAATGGAACACACCGTACTCTCACTCTCATTACTCAATGGACAAATCCTGTTGACAGATAATGTTCTCTATAAGTAGCTTAGAATTGCTTTTCTTTAATTTTGGAGCATTATAAGCAGAATATTATCATAGAAGTGATATCTCAGATTTTTTTTTTTTCTAATCAGGTTACAACATCTGATGGACGCTATTTACACTGCTTTGAAGTTGGTCACAGTGCCAATTCTATTGCACCAACTCCAGAAGCATATGGTACAGGTGCTGAGGATGGATTTTACAGTATGTATTTGGAGTCTTATTCTAAACATAAAATACAGTGGTAACCTGGTTCTCAAACACAATTCATTCTAAAAAACTCTTGTTTGAAAACCAAAACAAATATTATCACAAGATATAACAGGGAAAATGATTGTTTGGTTTTTATCTCATAGGTTATTCCCTGTATTTGCCATAGATGTAGTAAAATAACTAGATTACACTCACAGGGAGAAAAGTTGATTCTGCGCACGTGAACAAAACTACTCTACTAGGGTGGTACATGGACGGTAATCCATCGATATAAGGAGATAATGATGTAGCTGGTGTGTTCTTAAATTGCATCTGCATTAAGTATAAGCCTTGATGAATGTTTCAAAATATATAATATCAATGATTTTTAACCACCAATTAGCAATTTTTATGATAAAAATGAATAAGATATATTATTCACTTACAAAAACTATCTTTTTTTTTTTCAGTTATACTTAAATATTTTTCAACGTGGAAGTGAATCAAAACAGTATTTAACTGAGATTTCAATTTCCCTCAGTAGTACAGTACAGAACCATTTATCTGGAATGCATGGGGTCAGATGTCTTCCGGATAACTGGTTTTTCCGATTAACTGGTTGTGCATTAAAGCAGCATCCATTTGATAAGTTTTGTGGAATATGTGTGGTTGTGACATTATTTCTGATTTTAAATTATTAGATTACTTGAATTAAAAATAAATGCAAGGATATACATGGACGGTAATCCATCGATATAAGGAGATAATGATGTAGCTGGTGTGTTCTTAAATTGCATCTGCATTAAGTATAAGCCTTGATGAATGTTTCAAAATATATAATATCAATGATTTTTAACCACCAATTAGCAATTTTTATGATAAAAATGAATAAGATATATTATTCACTTACAAAAACTATCTTTTTTTTTTCAGTTATACTTAAATATTTTTCAACGTGGAAGTGAATCAAAACAGTATTTAACTGAGATTTCAATTTCCCTCAGTAGTACAGTACAGAACCATTTATCTGGAATGCATGGGGTCAAATGTCTTCCGGATAACTGGTTTTTCCGATTAACTGGTTGTGCATTAAAGCAGCATCCATTTGATAAGTTTTGTGGAATATGTGTGGTTGTGACATTATTTCTGATTTTAAATTATTAGATTACTTGAATTAAAAATAAATGCAAGAAAGATCAAAAGTTAACCAGAGTTTAAAAGGAGGTAATTTATGGGAATCCCTTAGGAACAAAAATTCTTCTGTTTCCTCTGCATAAAAATTAAAACATCTAAAATACAGCTAAATATGTTTTCATTTCAAATACTAGATGTTGTCATTAAATTATACAATTGTTCCAAGCAAAGCCTATGTCAAACTGGCAATGTATGACACCTTTTTCTGCAAAGATTCTGAAATCAGTCTATCAGAAATATCATTCCGGATAACTGGTTTTCCGGTTAACTGGTTTCCGGATAAATGGTTCCATACTGTATTTGTTTTCTATTGAAAATAAAAGTTATGTACATTTTTAAATGATTTTTTTTCAGGGGGTGAGAGGAGCTTATATTAACGTAAAGAGTAAAAATCTTCTGCGGATTTCTACCAATCATTTATTCTCATTCCCACCCCTCCAAAAAATTTTGTTTTCTTCCCTCCCCCCCCCCCCCCCCCCCCAACCCCACACGCATTTTGAAATTTTCGATTTTTCTCTGCCCATCAATTTCTTTGCAATGAAAATAAATAATTATATGAAATATTTCTCACCCACAAAACTTAAAACGTTTTTTTTTTTCTGACCCAATTCTTAAGTTGTAGCAAAAGTAAATTTTAACTTAACTCCCCTCCTATTTTTGAAGGCCAGAGTAATACCTATTTTAGGATGATGGATTGTGTTTGAATATCTCAATCCTTTCAGCGTGATGGATGTGTGGGGTTGGTTGTCTTTTGAAATCACTGTCCCTTTTTAAAGTAAGATTTATAAAAATCTTTTGGTTTCCGTGAGTGTAATAGTTGCTAATCATTATTGACGAAAGTGTTTTTTAGAGGAAAGATTTGTTGTCAGGTAGAATTAGTCCCTGTGTTATTGAAATAAATGAACAATCGTTTCCTCGGAAGTCAATAGTGCAACAGGTGTTGTTTAATAGAGTTTTTTTGTAGCATTCATGTGAACGGGACAGGTAATGTTTATTAATGAAGTTAGACTGGAGTTGCATTTCTTTTCCTTTTATCTTTTACCTTTGTTTTTGATATGGGCTTAACTTCTTTATGGATTTGTACGAAACGTAGTTAGATAATATATCTCTTTTCTAGCTTACATTTAAGCGTTTTATGTTTTATATCATGTTAAAGTTTAAGAAGTTATAAAAGTAATTAGTAACTTATATATGTAATGTTAAGTGTTTTTAAAATTACTAAAGCTATTTATTAAAATAGCAATTAAAGCCTTTGTGCAGGAATATTAAAAAGCAGTAAACCAATGTTTAAAATGCACAAATAATCTTAGCCTTGCTTTTTCTAGCGTGCTGTTCTTTTTTCCCTATCTTGCACTGAAGAAGAATCTCGCTGCAGATTTGAAACAGCTGTTTGCTGCTTTTCATGCATTATTTGTGCATTTTAAATGTTTGTTTACTGCTTTTTAATAAAGCTATTTAATTGGTAAAAGTTTTTAAGGAGAAATGTTTAAATATTAGCAACCTCATATTTAATGATGTTTAGTTTTGGGTAACGATAATGTTAGCGAGGTTTGTGTTAAAGCTTGTAAAACGTAATCTAAAAGTAAATACTGTTTATATATATTTAAAGCTTAACTCTAAATGCCAGCCTAAACTTTCACCAATGAGTTCCAGTACCCTTTTACATAATATGTAAAGTTTGAAAATATGGATTAGTGAATATCCAATCGACTGTGATACTTAGTTAAAGTTTAGCAATTTATTTTTTTTTACAAATGTTAAGTTTTAATAAAGTTTATTTGTATTTTTACACACTTTGTATTCATTGAACTTTTCATACTCGCACACACATTTCTTGCAGCCTATTTCTTTTCCAGCCATTTTGCCTTTTAACTCCATCTGCTTATTTTTGCATATCTAGGTTCTCTACGCTTCACACTGTGTAACTGCTGAATTTTATTTTGTCTTAGATTTAGTGGAGATTTTCCGTTTTAGTAAGGAAAATTTCCCTGACACCAGAAAAGCACGAATTTCATCAAAATATCATGGAAAAAACATGAATTTTCGAAAATGATCGCGGAAAATGCATGAATTTCGTCAAAATATCACAGATAAAACACGAATTTTCTCGAATGATCGTGGAAAATGCGCTAATTTCATCAAAAAAATTACGGAAAACGCACAAATTTTGTCAAATGATTGCAGAAAAGCACGAATTTCGTCAAAAGATCGTGGAAAAAACACGAATTTTATCAAATGATCGTGGAAAATGTGCGAATTTTGTTAAAGGATAGCGTAAAAAATGCAAATTTCGTTAAAGGATTACGGAAAAATACGAATTTTACCAAAGGATCGCGTGAAAAAACACAAATTTCGTCGAAAGATCGATGAAAAAAAATGTGAATTTTGTCTAAGGGCCATAGAAAAAACCCATAATTAGCGCCGGTAGGAGATCGCCCCCTGGCCTTCTCCTCTGCTGTAACGTTTCAGAAAATTTACTATGAATTTCAAATTTTTTACTCAGATTTTTACCCCTGATTTAGTTTTATATTGGAATTTAGATTTTTATGTAGAAGGAACAGGGGAATTTTTGTTTGCAAGGTATTCTCATAGACTACTTTCTCAGAGACACAATTTTTTAATTTGTTTGGATCAGATTTTTAATCTGTGAAATGTAATAATTGATTTGATATCAGAAACAATACTACAACCACATATTCTACAAATCCAATAGATTCTGCTTTAATGACCAATCAGCTGTCTAAATTATATCTATCTTCAACCAGTCTGGATAAATGATTCTGCACCGTAAATTTTTTTAATTTTTATGCGTTTTTCGCAATTTGCAGCTAATTTTCCATGTTAGAAAAAGGAATCGATTTCAATCTTTTTGCCCAATACAGTAAATTTATTCCTCTTAAATTAAGTTTTTACAGAATTCCTACAACTATATTTTCTGTGACCATTTGACGAAATTCATGAATTTTTTTTCCACGATCATTTCAGAAAATTCAAGATTTTTTCCACGATCATTTCGCTAAATTCACGATTTCTTTTTTCACTATCGTTTTGCGAAATTCACAATATTTCCATGATTGTTTAGTGAAGTATACAATTTCTTTCCACGATCGTTTCGCGAAATATGTGATTTTTTTCCACGACCGTTTCGTGAAATTTACGTCTTTTTCCACGATCGTTTCGGGAAAAACACCATTCTTTTTTCATGATCGTTCCGTGAAATACCCGTTTTTTTTCCCGATCGTTTTGGTTATTTCACGATTTTTTTTTCCACGATCGTTTCACGAAATTCATCGTTTTTTCACGACTATTTCACAAAATTTACGAGTGCTTACCAGGATCGTTTGTCGAAATTCGCGTTTTCTCCCCGTTTTGATGAAATTAGTGTTTTTTGTTTCTCTTGATTGGCGATTCTTTTTTTGCAACCGATGGATCAAATTAGCGATATTTTTTCGCGGCCGATCAACAAAATTAGTGATGTTTGTTTGCACAATCTTGATGAATTTCGTGATAATTTTTATGCAATCTTTTGACGAAATTTGTGTTTTTTCTCCTTGACCTGTAACAGAGGTCAGGTAAGAATAAACAAACTCATAATTAATCACTATCAAGTCAGCTGAAAATAACTTTATTTGCTTGCCTACTTGACAAGACAAACTAAACTGAACAAAACACAGCATAGTAAAACATAATAATCATAATGCTCCACATCTCTCAAATACCAACTACCCAGAGCAGTCCAATCATCAAAACCCAACAGTCAACTAGAGACCATTTCCAAAGAACACACTGAAGCCATCCAGTGCAACAACCCTGCCATCTGGAAGACAAACTATCCTGCCATCTAGTGGACAAAAACATCAAAAATTTAACCAAAACATATTTTTCCTAACAATGCTCCGCATTTTGGTTAAATTGTCTAAAGACAAGAATTTACAAGGAGAAATTAACTTAGAATTGAATCCCGAAATTTCAAAAATGTACTCTTGGGTAATGGCTTTGTAAAGATGTCAGCAACTTTTGAATATGAATCTACTCGTAATACAGTTACATGACCTTTAAAAATGTGATCTTTTACAAAATGATATTTAGCATCGATATGTTTATTTGCACTATTTTCAATATTGTTCTTTGAATAGTCAATAGCACTTTTTGAGTCACAATATATTACAGGAGTTGGCAAGCTGGCAAAGTCACATTCTCTCAGAATTCTGTCTAACCATATCATCTCGCTATACAATTCAGCCATAGCAATATACTCTGCCTCCATGGCAGATTTAGCAACACAACCTTGTTTCTTTGATTTCCATGATATTGGTACACCATTCAAGTAAATAATGAAACCAGTTACACTCTTTCTAGTATCTTTACAATTTGCAAAGTTATTATCGGAATATCCTATCAATCCATTTAAAGTCTCATCATTTTCATATTCAACAACTAAGCCCTTTGTAACAGCCACATGTTTCAAAACTTGTAATAAAGCTTTCCAGTGTTTAATACCAGGATTTTGATTAAACTGAGACAATTTACACAATGAATAACTTATGTCTGGTCTAGACCGTGTTGCAATAAACATCAAAGAACCAAGCAAGTTTTTAAAAGGAATTCTTTCCATAACACTTTTGTCCCTTTCAGTTGTTGGACAATCTTTATCTCCTATTTCATAACCAGGGGATAATGGTATGGAAGGTTTGACCAGCAAATTTGGTTTTAAAAGATTTACTACTCTATCAATATAATTTTGTTGATGCATTCTAATACCATTATCATTCATATCAAATTGTACTCCTAACACCATATTTAATTGACCTAGTTCTTTAACTTCAAACAATGATCCAATTAAAGCTTTTACTTTATCTAATACTAATTGGGTCTTGGCAAATATAAACAAATCATCAACATACACCAAAATTATAGCATCATTTCCATAATTATACACACAGTTAGTACTTTTAAACTTAGAAAAACCTACACTTACAAATTTTTCATCCATTTCTAAGAACCACATGCGTCCTGACTGGTGAAGTCCATATACTGCGAGTAATAATTTATAAACATAATTTTTCTTCTCTTTATCAATGAAACCAACAGGTTGTCATACATAAATTTCTTCTTTTAATTTACCATAGAGATAAGCACTATTAACATCAAGTTGAAAAACTAACCATTTATGAATAACAACTAAATACATAACAAAAGCTCTAATAACAGTGAAACTTACCACTGGACTGAATACATCTTCAAAATCATAACCTGGTCGTTGGTAGTTACCCAAAATCACTAATCTAGCCTTAAATCTTTTAATCTTACCAGAAGTATCTCTTTTAATATTATAAACCCACTTTGTACCTATTATAATCTTCCCATCTTCATGGGGAGGAACTAACTTCCACACTTTTCTCTGCTCAAATGATTTGATCTCTTCATTCATTGCCTGATTACACTCTTTCTTCTGAGGTGAAATTTGTGCATGATAATAGTGCTGAGGAATTTCAATATCATCAGTAAGGAAAACTTGAAAATCACCCATCTCTTTTAAAATATTTATAGAATGTTCCTTCTCTTTCGAACTATCTTCATTTGAAGACCCACTATCTTCATCTGAAGCTGCTGAAACTTCAGTATCTCTAACATCTGTTCCTTGACTCGGTTTCCAATTAAAATCTTTTGGATCATAAGTTAATGATTTTTCCTTGCAATATTTTTCCATTTCATTTTTACTCCTAATTTTTGGCTCTCCTGTAGAAGGATAATAATAAACATCAGTTCTTCCTTTAGCCATTCCATATTTACGACTAACTTCTTTTCTAGTAAATGTTATTGGCTTTGATGCATCCAGGTTAATTTTTTCAAACATTCTTGCTATTTCTTTCACAGGAGATTTGACCTGTTTCTCAAGATTCTCCACTTCTTCAGGATTCTCCACTCTATGCAATTTGTTTATGGGACAGCTCTTTTCTTCTGAGAAATTTTCTTCAGATAAAACTAATTTCAACCACTCAAACATTTGATTATCTACCTTGTTCACTGATCTTCTGTCCATCTCCAGTAGTTTCTCATTGAACTTCACATTTTTAGTTTCTTCAACTCTTCCTTCCTCCGGGTACCAAATACGGTAACCCCTTGTATAGACAGCATATCCTACTAAGACACCAATTTTTGCTTTGGGTTGTAACTTGTGTCTTTTCTGTTTAGGAATATTTATATAAGCAGTACATCCAATTCTTTTAAAATAGCCAACATTAGGTTTTCTACCAAACCATCGAAAGTAAGGGATTTCATTGGTAGTTGAATGCAGCACTCTATTTTTCAAATGATTTACTGTCATTACTAATTCAGCCCACATCTTTGACGGTAGTTTCGCAGTATGCAAATAAGCTAAAACACCTTCCATAATCATTCTATTATAACGTTCCGAAACTCCGTTCATTTCAGGGGTAAAAACATTTGTTCTCTCATGCCGTATTCTTTCTTTTACCAATGTATTTTGAAAGACATTAGATAAGTATTCCAAGCCATTGTCCGTTCTAAGGGCTCTCAACTTTTTCCCTGTTTGGCATTCTGCCATTGCTTTAAATCGCACAAAGGTTTCGTAAACACTCTTTTTATCCTTCAACGGATAGATAAACGCCCTTCTACTAAAATCATCAATAAATGTAAGGAAATATAAAGCATTTCCTATTGACCGTATTTTTGCAGGCCCCCACAAATCAGAGTGAACCAACTGTAAAATTTCAGTTGACCTAACTTTATCCATAGGCAAGTGACTTGCTCTCTTTGACTTTGACAGACTACAGCTTTCACAATCAACAACTTCTTTAAAGTTAGTATTCCTAACACCAGTAACCTTGTTTTCAACAATCATCTTTCGTAACATTCGGTTTCCTAAAATGACCGAAACGTTCATGGTTCATATCTAATTGACTATGAGTTTCATAGATGCCATTGCAGTCCAATGAATTTGCACAATAACCATGAAAAATAAAGAAGTTTTTCTCTTTCTTAGCTGTTATAAATGGTGCTCCATCAGGATAATAAAATTTTATCATTCCATGTCCTCCTCTAAATGTAAACCCAGCATCATCCATTTTCTTTCCCGATACTAAATTTCTTTGGACCGATGGAACATGAAGAGCATTTTTCAGAGTGATAACATGCAACACCTTATTAGAATAAACATTCACAACAGCATCTCCAATTCCTATAACTTCAGTAGGGTGAGGTCCAAACTTAATAAATATTTTCTCTAAAGGCTTATATGATTGGAAAAATTTCTTTGAATTTAGAACATGACAAGTTGCAGCTGAATCCCAAGTGAAAATATCTCTATTCTCTTCAACACTAGTTTCATGAACAGTTTCCATTTCTGAGACATAAAATAATGACTGTTTTTGAGATTGGGATTTCTCATTCTTCTTATAATTTCCAAACTTTCGCTGCTTTTGCTCATTATTTAAATTAACTTTACACTTTCTAGCAATATGACCAGTATTGTTACATCGATAACAAATTATTTTTGGTTCTCTCTGCTTATTTTGCTTCCTAAGATTAGTTAATTCATTTCTTCTTGCTCCTTGAACCAAAAATGTTTTATCCAGTCGACTAAACTCTTCCAATTTCTTTTTGCTTTCTAAACGTCCATATTCAGTTAATAATTCTGTTTCCACTTCCGCTGAAGTAAATTTCTTATCTTCTAAAGCATACAGCTTAGTTACTACATTTTCGTAAGTTTCAGGAAGAAAAGCAATTAACTGAAATGCTATTTCAGCATCATCAACAATTTTCCCAGCATCGGCTAAATCTTTGACCACTTTTCTCACTCTAGCAATAAAAACGCCAATATGCTCTCCCTCTTCTGGCTTTAATAAAATAAATTCTCTTCTAAGTTCAGCTATTCTTGCACGAGACTTGGGGCGATATGTATCTCTTATTTTTTGCCAAGCTTTTAATGGAGATGCTATCCCATCTAAAATAGCAACCTGGCTACTATCCATATAAGTTTTCATTAGTCCTAAAGCTCTGTCCTTCCTAGATTCAAATCTATCCTTATCTGCTTCTGTAGCATCAGCTGACAATACAGGTTCTGGATCAACAATAAATTTCTTACACCCAGTTAATTGTAATAAAGACTCTAATCTATCTTTCCATGAGTGATAATTTGCATTAGAAAGCACAGGAATAGTTTTATGACCTATTTGACCAAGACAATCTTCAGAGTCAGCAGCCATGTTGTCATTGAAAAAAAACAAAGTCCCAGAAATGAATAATTTAAAACTTCAAAAGGTAGACATAAGTCTCTTGAAAACAATTTCCCATATTTAATTTTTATCATATACTAAATAATTGTTGCTGAATTCATGATAAAGCATACTTTCATATCTAATAAACATTACTAAGCCTAATAGCATGCTTTCATTAAGCCTAACTGAAAAATGTAAACATTTCAATCTTCACTAAATAAGCAACAAACACCCAACCACGCTCTGCTACCATGTAACAGAGGTCAGGTAAGAATAAACAAACTCATAATTAATCACTATCAAGTCAGCTGAAAATAACTTTATTTGCTTGCCTACTTGACAAGACAAACTAAACTGAACAAAACACAGCATATAGTAAAACATAATAATCATAATGCTCCACATCTCTCAAATACCAACTACCCAGAGCAGTCCAACCATCAAAACCCAATAGTCAACCAGAGACCATTTCCAAAGAACACACTGAAGCCATCCAGTGCAACAACCCTGCCATCTGGAAGACAAACTATCCTGCCATCTGGTGGGAAAAGATATCCTGCCATCTAGTGGACAAAAACATCAAAAATTTAACCAAAACATATTTTTCCTAACATGACCGATGGATGAATTTATTTTTTTCTTGCGATCAATTGACAATTTTTGTGATATTTTCCAACAACTTATTGGGACATTTTGATGTTTTTCTTGTGATCCCTTGAAGAATTTCGAGGGGGTTTCCCGCGATTGATCGACGATTTTCACGGCTTTTTTACCGCGACTAACTGAAGGATTTCGTGATTCTTTTCCCGCGGTTGATTAACATAATTGCCGTTATTTTCCAGCTGCCTATCAGCGAATTTTATAGGTTTTATTCTTTGGATTGATTGGCTAATTTCCGATGTCTTTTTTCACTCTATCGTGTACAAATTTCGCTATTTTTTTTCCCCTGGGAGTGATTAACAAATTTCGTGATTTTTTCCTGGTGCGATTTTTTAATTTCACGATTTCTTTTCTTCCAACTGATTGATGACTTTTGCGTTATTTTCTAGCAAATTTTTGGTGAATTTTGAGGGGTTTTCCTGCGACCAATCGACTACTTTCGAGGTTTTTACTCCGTGACCTACTGGAGAATTTCGTGATTGTTTTCCTGTGATCAATTAACATAATTGGCAATATTTTCCTGCTACATATTAGCGAATTTTACAGCTTTATTTTTGAGACCGATTGGGCAACATCAGGGACTTGCTGACGGAGCTCGCAGTTTTTGTTTCATGCTAACATAAACGAATTACACGATTTTTTTCTGCGAACGATCGACAGATTTTGCAATTTTTTTTCCCCGTGAGCAATTGGAGATTTTTTTTAGTTTCTTGTGCGTTAGATTACTAACGCACGAGCATTAAATTCATGATTTTTTTCCCACGTCCAGTTGAAACAGTTGTTTTTCTGACTGACTGATGAATTTCACAATATTTTCCCGCGATTAATAGACTTTTTTTGCGATATTTTTCCGCGACCAACTGACAAATTTCACAATATTTTTTCACGATTGATAGACTAATTTTGTGATATTTTCCGGGCGATGAATTCTAGAATTTCAGATCCAACGACCGATTGCAAATTTCCGGATGTTTTCACGACCTATTGTTAAAATTCGTTAGTTGAAATATGCTGAGGGCAAAATTTTGCAAACCCAAAATGGGCAGGGCGCGTTTGCAGTTATATAAAAACGGGCAGGGCGCATTTATAGCTATAAAAAAATGGGCAGGGAGCTGCACCCTCATGAAAACACCTAGGGGAAGCACTATATTCTTAATAAATATTTATTTATTAAACTGGACTAATTATTGGGAAATGAAAATTTCAAAGTATTTACAAAAGTAAAACGCTTAAATATATACATATATATATATATTAAATTCTTTTTTTCTTTTAAATCTTTTAAACAAATCTTAACTGCTTTTTTTCATATAATTTTCATAATAATATCTTTTCACAATTATGTTTTCAAAATAATATGTGGACTTGGTATGCACTCGACATTTTAATAAAAAACATAAATACTAGAAAAGAAAAATCTTTACTAAATAAACTAAACGTTATATCAAAGCTGTAATACATAGTTTAAAAAGTATCTAACAAATTACAAATATGGTTTTAAACATCCATATAGGGTATTCCACTGTCTTTTCAGACAATTCTAAGCAATCATATGTATATATTTAATTAAAACAAACAGAATGAAAATATTGCAATACTCAGATATCCATTATGTATTGATACTGTAGTATCACAAGTTCCACTCTAATGAATGCTGTCACCGAGCCGCTGCAGAATCAAGAAGTAATGGGAGAATAACACTGAATGCTTAATCTAGTTATTTTACTATATCTGTGGTATTTACATGTTTCAAGCTATGCACTGTACAGTACAGCACAGTAAAATATGCATTAAAGTACTGTGTATTACATGAGACAATAAAAAGCTTATAACATTATAAAACTCTAACAAAAATTGTACTCAGACCTTTATTGATGAAATTTTGGATGACTTGTGGTGGAGGAGAAGAGAGGGGGGGGGGGGGTCCATTCTAATTTTATTAGATCATTATGACTACCAAGTTAACTGGCTGTTTTTGAATTGTAAAATGTGTGAAATTTGTTAGTACCAGGATAACTAAACTGTATGTATATGTGCTTTGATCTCATGAAAATTAAAAAAGGAATAAAAATCAGTAGATTCAGACCCCTTGCTGTGCAGAAATTTCAAAACATATTAATTTAATTAGCACTGCAATTACTGTACCTCATGTATGTACACTCTATCTTTTTTTTTAATGTAATTTCTACCATTTAGTCATTTCATCAATTTGGTGATGAAAATTTCATTGTTTGGAAACCAAATTAAATTTTGCTTGAATTTCTTGGTCGAGAACTGAATTGTTCGACAATTAGGACATTCCAAAACTAAGGTTTTATTATATTGGTTCATGATTTTTAATTACTGACTCTTTTTTTTTTTATTTATATATAAACAATAAAGCTATTGGAACAGTGTTGTAATTAAGATAGTGTTTTGCATTCATATTCATAACATTATGTACCCTTATATGCTAAAATCAAGGTCTGACTTAGGGCATATAGCATCCCTAGGTGTTTCTTTGCTGCCCCTTTGCATCTTTTATCCATGAAAAAAAATTTTTTTTTTTTTAAAGTGAATATTAGGACTGTTATGAGATGTCTTTGATACTGTCTCTGATACTAATGATATCTATTCATTATGTATGCTTATTCGTTATATCCATATTGTTTTCATATTCCATCTTTGTTTCCAGACATTTAATAATTATTAAGGAAAGGATAAATCTAATTCATATTTTTTTTCTTGTAAATTTATATTGTTGAGCAACATTGTTGAACAATCTTTGACATCGTATTTCATTTCCTCTAAGTACTTTAAGGCTGTTATCAAATTCAAACTGGCTACTTTCTGGCACATTCCCCTGAATTCATTTTTGTTCACAAATGCATAAAATTGTAGAGTGCTCTTATTTAAAAACTATGAAATTGAATAATTTTTCCATTGTTCAATAAAGGCAGAGGGTCTTTCAGAAAATGCTGTCAAAGTTAGTATACTGAACCAAATATCTGGCTGTGACAACCTGATAAATATTGTTATGAGACAACAGTTGCTTTTAACTCAATGTATAATTCCTTTATCGAAGGATGAAAAACTGTTAGATTCCAAATCACTTTATTAATCATTCTTACAAGTATCAGGCTTTTAAGTTTAGAAGTGAGTCTGTAAATGTGGTTGAAAGTTTCACAGGGAATTTTTTTTTAAAATTATTCTTCTCTGCAAATAAGTTGTTTATGAGTACTTTTTGAATAAAAATTATAACTGTGGGATCTAAAACAAGTTCCAGTTCTAATTAGTTCAGATTAGGAAGGTGTGCTAGGAACTTTTATAGATTAAAAATTTTCCATTGGCACTTAAGAAGAATTTCATTGGCAGAAGGTAATGCCAGCTTCAGCTAAGAGAGAAGTAGCAAATATATATAAGAATGATGATGTAATTTTGCTAAAGTATGTTTTCTGATATAGAAGTTTTCACTTATGCTTTTTTTTCATTATTATTAACTATTTTTTTAAAAACAATATAAAATGATTATTTTTTACTGTCCATTTTAAATTTTATTGAAAAAATGGTACTTTTCTGTTAGCCAGGTGCCACTGATCAGCAAAATCATGCCAACCAATTTTTCTTGCCAAATCCTTGTGCAGCAGTCTCTTTGAAATTCATTAAAACCCCAATCACTAACCGATGTATAAGCACTACATGCTCATTAAACCAAGAACATCACTGGATGCAGGGATGCCGCGGACGCGCTATAGCGCGTAAATTACGCAAAAAATCGGAGACGGGACGCAAAAAAATTGCTCTTACGCGTCCCGTGGGACGCGTAATTTCGTCAAAAAATCGCGGGAAAAAGCCGATTTTCGTCAAAGAATCGTGAAAAAAGCGCAAATCTCATCAAAATATCGCGCAAAAACAGCGATTTTCGTAAAAGGACCGTGAAAAAAATAGCGTATTTCGTCAAAGGATCGCGAAAAAAAGCGAATTTCGTCAAAAAATCGCAGAAATAAGCGCAAATTTCATCAAAATATCGCGTAAATAAGCGCAAATTTCATCAAAATATTGCGAAAAAAAACCGCGATTTTCGTAAAAGGGCCGCGACAAATTAGCGTATTTCGTTAAAAAAATAGCGGATTTCGTCAAAAAATCGCGAAAAAAAGCAGAATTTTGTCAAAAGATCGCGAAAAAAAGAGCAAATTTCATCAAAATATCGCGTAAAAAAGCCAATTTTCATCAAAGGATCGCGAAAAAATAGCATATTTCGTCAAAGGATCCCCCCCAAAATAGCGTAAAAAAGCCGATTTTCGTCAAAGGATCGCGAAAAAAGCACAAATTTCATCAAAATATCGCGGAAAAAACGCTATTTTCGTAAAAGGGCTGAGACAAAATAGTGTATTTCGTCGAAATATCGCGAAAAATAGCGAATTTCGTCAAAAAATCGCGGAATACAGCCGAATTTTGTCAAAGTATCGTGGAAAAAACACGATTTTTGTGACAGGCTCGCTCGCGAAAAAATAGCGAATTTCGACAAAAGGATCGCAGAAAAAACGCGAATTTCGTCAAAGTAATGCGGAAAAAACTTGAATTTAGTCAAAGCTCCAAAAAAGATGTGCAAAGTAAACTTATTGGTAGAAAATTCATAAAATGGGATTTAATTTTTTTTTAATGAGATTCCTAAAAATACAGCATGATTTCAGTGTACTTTGATAATGTATTCAGTAGGTGGACAAGTGAAACCCCCCCCCCCTCCTTCTTACTGCATTGAAATGTCTCCCGCCTTCAGAACATTTAGGATTTGATGCTTATTAATGATTTAGATGTAAATTTCCCTTCCAAGGAAAATGTCTGATTCCAACACAGATCCATGCCGACAAATAATTCAATGGGAAGTATAACAAAAGCACCCATTCATTCAACAAAAAGTACATCTTTACTTAACATAAGTATTCTTTTTTTCAGCAAAAATATCTTTTTTCAATAAACCCGTCTTGCGCCTTTTTAAAAGAAATGCGAACGTTAGTGATACTTGTTATAAGTTGAACTTGGTATCTTCTACTCTTAAATAAACATTATTTTACAATTAAAATTGTATTTTGCATTTTTACTTTTAAAAAAGTAAAGAAAATTTCTCTTAATATTTTTAAAAAATATCTTATTTGATTGCAAATAATACTGGTTTTAATTCATTATTTAATTATTATTAAAACAGTGATTAATGCATTTCATTTATCTTTTCCAAATAAACAAGTTTCATTTATTCCTTTAAAATATAAATTATTATTGATGGGGACCCGCTTTTGTAAAAAAGGGACCCACATTTTTGGAAATCCTGGGTCCCGGGGACCCAGGTTTTTTCAAGCACAGCGGCATCACTGGGATGCATGAAATTCGTTTTGCAGCAGTCTCTTAAATGTATGAAATTCATTAAAACACCAATCGCAAACCGATGTATGAGTGCAATGTGCCCATTAAGCCAGAAAAAAAATCACTAGATGCATGAAATTCATTTTACAGCAGTATCTAAACTATATTAAATTTGTTAAAACTGAGATGACTATAATATATTTAAATGCATTCCAATATCCACCACAGTAACATAAAAGTATTCTAATTTTATATAGCCAATATTTCAATACTGTATTATAATACAGTAGAGTGCTGATTATCCAAAAGCCGATTAACCAGATCGATCAAGGACTATGTTTTTTTCCCTCCTGCCTTCTCCAAAATTTTTGAAGTCAAATTTCTTTAGGCACGGTAGGGTAAATTTGGCTGGATGTCACGAAAGTTAACCATTAAATAACCATTTCCTCATGCTGAAATAATAAAATCACCAACAAATGCAAACAGAGCAATGCATAAAATCAACTGTTTCTAGAACCCAAGAAGTTTCTCTTCTAATATGCATTTTTTTCCTCCCAGGAACATCCTTCTTTATCTTCAAATTATCTGAAGGGGGTAGAAAAATTGCTTCTTTTGTTCCGTGGTGTCCTTGGAAAGACACCCCCCCCCCTTCTCTCCACTCACATTTGTTCGTACAATGTATGCATATATATAAGGAATAATTTCTATGTATAACTTTTTACTAATTTTGTAGAAAAAAAAAATTAAATAATTTCTAAACACGCCATTTATAATATGCTGAAATGTACACTACTGCAATTTCCAGTCCTAATCCTGGAAAAAGTGCGAAAGAAATTTACCTGAAAAACATTGCCATAGCCATTTTTTAAAGTTGTTCAATTATCCAGATATGCATCAGTCCGGATAATCGATGTTCTACTGTATCTTAAAAATTTATTTAAAAAACCTAAAATATATTAACAGAAATATTTAAATAAACCATAACATAAACTACAAAGAATTTATTTCATAATGAAAGTATGAAAACAGTAGCTCACATTATTGAAGATCCCAAAAAATTTTTATCACTTAAAATTTGTGAAAATGGATCCTCAGCTGTCCTTTTCCACATAAATTCAGCTAAATAGGACTCTAAATGATCTGCCATCTTGCACTACCCCAAAGCCTTTCAATTTTTTAACTATGAACCCTACTGTCTGGACCTACAAAATTATACTTGTGGTTAACCTTGAAATGATTGAATCTTTCCTCTTCAAGTTTTGTAGTAAAATAATTTAAAGCTTCTTGCTCTGTTTTCGGCAAACCCAAAACTTAAGAAATTGTAAAACGACACTCATTAACCAAAACATATTCTAATGACACATTATTTCAATTATGCCATGCAAAATGAATGCCAGGAAACCAGTTAGAAATCAATCATGGGAAAGGTTGCAATTCAAATAACACCAAACAAAACAATACTTGGCAATTTATCACAGATGTCTGGGTAACAGAAAAGAAACGAAAAAATATATTTTATACTTTTATTTGAATCAGTAATTTTTTATATATGTTTTTATCTTTGAGGCTTGTGGTATGCAAGGAAATTAAAAAAGATCTGTTATACTTTTATTGATTTTAGTGTATTTTATATATTTTGTAATGTATTTTATATGTTTCTACTTTTGTAGGCTTAATGATGGTAGGTGGGGAAATTATTTCTGGTTATATACCTGATGTAGGAATTCAAGAAAGATTGAGAGAACATGGAAATGTCCCTATATGGAAATTAAGGTACTATTTTGTTCAGTTTAATCATTCCTCTCTCTTTTTTTTTACATGTTTAATGCATGCAATAATTTGTTTAAGATGTTATACAAAAAATTCTCTTTATCAGACTTTCCCCCAGACAGTTTCAGGAGGGTGCTGCACCCTGCCTGCCCTTAGGTTTACAAAATAGCACCCCTCTTGCCCCTCATTAGAAAAATTAGCTCCCTTGTTGCCCCCTCCTGAAAAAAGTGCCTTTACTCCTTTGTTTATTAAAAAATTTACTTGCATAGTAAAATTTGACTCATTGCTGTCTTTAAAATAGTGTTCTGTCTATTAAATATTAAAAAGTAGTTTTAAAAATCAAAAGAATGCCTTTAAAAATTTCAAGAAATGCCCTTCGAAATCCAAAAGTGCCCTTTTCCCACAAGCAGCACCCTGCCCTTTTTTAAACCTGGGGGAAACTCTGTCTTTATAATCCCTCTTCCATAAACTTTTAAAATCAAATGGCTGTTAATCTTTCAGAATCTCAAGTTGACATAATCAGTCAGTATATCTCTCCCTCACCCCCCTCCTAAATTTTCCTGTTAAATCCTCTTTGTCCCAAGCATGCAAAATTTAAAATTCCTCTTTTTTTTGTGTCCTATTTGTTATTTTTTTAGTAAAAATAAATAAGTCAGCCATCAAAATAACCTTCTCCTCTTCCCAAAATTTTCACTTATCTCCCTTTGTACCCCAACACAGTTAAAACAAATCGGAAATTGTATGTCAAATGTGACAAATGAGGTGCATTACTACTATAACTAGTTTTATAAATATTCAGATCTTGGTGCAATAGCTGTGGCACTCTTATGCAAAAATGCATGAATACAAAATTTATTCCAATTATACATATTAAATTCAGTTATACGGAAATAATATGACTCCATCTTAAATGTGACACAATCACCATGGCAACCTAGAATCATTACCTATCATGGGATATCACAGAAATAAATACATATGACAGGATTTAATAGAAGGAAGAAAACTTTTATTAATAACTTTTTAAGTTTTGATTCAATTTTGATAAAATTTGAGATGATTTGATAAAATTCTGCAATGATTATATATATTAAATTTCAAACTAATTCGGTTGGATAGTTTTTGTGCTATTTATTATATGTGGGCAGATGAACGGACCAGATGACGACTATATGTGCTACACATTTATATAATTACAAACGTACCTAAAAACTTTTGAATTAAAATAAAATATGCTGTTTTGTTACTTTGTAGTACATATAATAAATAATCAATCATCTGAAAATTCCACTCTGACTTTTCAATATGGAGAGAAAGCAAATTTTTTTCTGTTTTTCAGTTTGACTGTTCTAACTCTTGTATATATAAAGTCCGCAAAAAAGATAAGATAACATCCTGTGTTATCTCATTGTCAAACTATTGTAGAAAAATGTAGAATGTGCCATTTGACTGAGGATTGTGAATTATGATTAAAATAAGTTTAGAAGCTGCTTTCATATTGAGTTTGCAGAAGTTTTAATGAAACTTTTTTTTAATAGCAGAAATGAATTCTAGGTCCTCAATTAGCCTAAATATTATTTCATATTTTTTCTAAGTAACTCAAAAACAGGGTTGGTCATTTTGCTGTCAAAATGGTATTTTTGTCAGAACTGTGGCAAAAACTAGAAAAAATGGCTAATTAAAAAAATGCACAGTAAACAGTATAATTATTTCCATAACATAATTGACTTAAATCAGAATATTAATTTGGTGTTTCATTGATATTAATTTGATTAATTAACAAAATAATTAAATATACATAGTATCATCATCATCTGTTTTCAATCCACTGCTGGATGTAGGTCTCCCCCAGATTTTTCCAATGTTTCCTGTCTAATGCTTTAGTCATCCAATTAACACTGGCCACTTTTCTAATTTCATCACTCCGTCTGACTTGAGGTCATCTTCTTGGCCGTTTAACATCTCTGGGATACCACTGTAGGTGTTTGTGCTCCATCTATTGTCTTGTCTTCTTGCAATGTGCCCAGCCCATTTCCATTTTAGCCATTTAATTTTTCAATTATGTCAAAAACTTTCGTCTGACTTCTTATCTATGTTATTCTCTTTTTGTCTCTTCTAGTTATGCCTTGCATACATCTTTCCATACTTCTCTGTGTTATTTGTAATATTTGTATCATCCATTTTGTTAGTGTCCATGTTTCTGCTCCATAAGTTACAGTGCAGGCAAAACACATTGGTTAAACACCTTTCTTTTCAAACATAGAGGCATGTTACTCTTCAGAATAATGTTGTTCTTCCCTAAAGCACTCCATCCATTTCTTATTCTATTGATTTCATTCATGATACCATTATCCGATGATACTTCCTGTCCAAGGTACACATAACGTTGCACTTCTTTAATCTCAGTGTTGTTGTAGACGATTTTCTTTTTTGATGCAAATGAATTGAACATCACCTTAGTCTTTCAAATTTATTTTTAATCTCACATTAATGCTAGCTTCAGCCAAATCTTTTAGCATATTTTCCAATTCTTCAGTGCTGTTACTGAAAATAAAAATGTCATCAGCGAACCGGAGATGACTTAAATATTTCCCATTTATTCTAATTGCTTTGTTTTCCCAATCCAGTGTCTTGAAAATACAGCAATAAAAAGCTTAGGTGAAATAATTTCTCCTTGTCTTACTCCTCTTCCATGTTTGATCTTCACTTTTTCTTTATCCAAACGGATGGTTGTTGTTGCTTTCTTGTAAATCTTTTTAATGATATTGATGTAAGGTTTGTCTATAGCAATGTCTTCCAGAGATTCTACTACTGCTGATATGTAGACCGAATCAAAACTTTTTCATAATCAATAAAGGCAAGGCAGGGAGGTAAATTATATTCCTTATGTTTCACTATGAGTTCCCTTATTGTTTGGATATGATCTATTGTGCTGAATTCACTTCGTAATCTTGCTTGTTCTCTAGGTTGAGCTGAGTCCGGAGCTGATTCAAGTCTTGTCGTTAAAACTTGGGGAAAATTTTATAAATCAATTATAGTAAGCTGATCGGATGGTAGTTTTTAATATTTTCTTTCTCCCCTTTCTTGTAAAGTGGCACCATCACAGCATTATTCCAATCTTCTGGTAAATCTGACTTTTCGAGATATTTTGAAAACAGTAAGTACAGCATTTTTGCAAATTCTTCTTTAGCTTCTTTGATGAGGTCAATTGTAATTTCATCTTTGCCAGGGCATTTTCCTTTTTTCATAAACAGGGCTTGCATTCCCCCTAAAATTCCTAAATTTCCTAACTATTATTTTATCCCCCAAAATTCCTAAAATTCTCCTAAAATTTTCTTGTTCCTAAAAATTCGAGATCGACAAATTTTCACCGAAAAATATCGCGAATTTCAACAAATGGTCACCAAAAAAGACACGTATTTCGTCAAAAGATCGCTAAAATAATGCAAATTTCGTCAAAAGATCAGTAAAATAATGTAAATTTTGTCAAAAGATTGCTAAAATAATGCAAATTTCGTCAAAAGATCAGTAAAATAATGCAAATCTTGTCAAAAGATCAGTAAAATAACGCAAATCTTGTCAAAAGATCGCTAAAATAATGCAAATTTCATTAAAAGATCATGAAAAAAATGCAAATTTCGTCAAAAGATCGTGGAAAAAAGCAAATTTCAACAAAGAATCTGGAGAAAAAACTTAAATTTCATCCAAGAAGATTGTATGGGGGGGGGGAAGCTAATTTCGACAAACAATCCTTAAAAAAACTCAAAGTTCATCTAAGGATTGTGACAAACACGAATTTCTTCAAAGGATCGCAAATTTTTTAAAAACATCTCGGGGAAAAAAACTAGAATTTCTTAAAAAGATCGTGGAATAAATGTAAATTTCTATTTAAAAAAAAAAAATCGTGGAAAACACTTCAAATTTCATACAAAAATCAAAGGGAAAAGATAATTTTGTCTAAGAATTGCAGAAAAAACACAAATTTCATCAAAAAAGTGTGAAAAAAAAAAGCAATTTCGTTGATGGATCACGAAATTTTGTCAATCAATTGTGCATATAAGGCGAATTTTGTCAAACGATAGCCCAAAAATACAAATTTCATCAAAAGATTGGGGAAAAAACGCGAATTTCATCTAAGAATTGCAAATTTTGTCAAAAGATTGCATAAAAACACGAATTCCGTCAAAAGATCACAAAAAAATGCAAATTCTGTCAAAAGATTGCGAAAAAAACATGAAATTTTGATAATAGATCGTGCAAATAAGGGGAATTTCGTGAAAGAATCGCGAAAAAATGCAAATTTCAACAAAGAAGTGTGAGAAAAACCTTTCAGAAGTTTTTCTGTGAGCTTCAGAATTTTTTTTTTCTCATAATCACCCCTGCTTACTGCCTCTTGTTCTCTAGGTTCACCGAGAACATGCAAATGAGAAAGAAGTAGAGCATTCATTCTGGTTAGGCTCAATGATCCAGGAACTCAAAATTCAAATTAACACAGTTGCAGTAAGCATAAGTTGTCAAAATGGTTTGTAATATGAAGCCGGTTATTGTGCAAATTTAAATGCCCTCATTCGTCCCAAACAAGACAAGCACATGGAACAAGGACTGAATTCATTGGAATGATGGGAATATTCTTTGCCAATGTACCACATGTGCCTGACTAGCACAAAAATACTGTTATTACATACTTGTAATGTTAAAAATATCGCAAATGCCCCTAAAATTTTGGAAAAAATTCCTAAAATTCCTCCCTAAAATTTTGAAAAATCCTAGTGTTAGCCCTGCATAAATCTAATGGCTTTTAAAACATCTGTCATCAGTAGAATTATCTCTTCAGTTTCTGTTAAGTTTTCTCATGTATCACGTAGGTTGATTTCCCTTTGATCTTCACATTTATATAGATCGTTATAAAATTTTTAGACAATGTGTACAATAAGAAACCTATAACTATTAAAGACAAGACAACATTACTCCATTAAAAGTTGCCTTATAACATTATATATATATTAAACAGCTTAGCAACAATCAAATCAGTATTCATTTTCTCTTTATCTGAACTTCTATATCTTTTACAATTACAACTTATGCAGGTAATCCTTTAAAATTCCTAAAAAAAAAAAAATTGTTTATATCAAAAAATATGGACCAGATAAAACTTCTACAAATTGTAATTTTCCAACTGCATGAAAAAGTGTCTAAGCCAGAATTCGAACTAGGAATTTTTGGAGCAAGCTGCCAATGCTAATTGAGCTATCCTGGACAAATCTGGTGGACGTTTCTCACCCAGAGAACCTTGTTGATTATGATATCATGTCTGATATCCGAATCAGCTCAAAAGAAAAAATTGCGGGTAATGGAACTTCAAATTGGCACTACATCAAAGGTTCCTGGTTTGAATCCTGACCTGGACACTTTTCACTCAGTTGAAAAATTACAATTGGTATGATTTATTTAGCAATTAGAATAATTGTGTTAAATTTAATACGGATAAAACTTATTATTATACATGACAGAGTGAGAGAGGATAATGTGCTTTGTAGCTTCAAATTATTATTGTTCTGGTAGCTCAGCAAAATGGATAATATTTCTTAAACTTTTTGAAAGATTAACTGAAGCATAAAAATTAGTTGTTCAATAATTCTTGATGGTTTAAACCAACACCAGGAGTTATTTTATTATTACTTTCGCTCTCCTTTTCCATCTTCTCCATCCATAGCATAAACTAAAAAGGTATTTTACTGAAATCAATGCTAATTTAATAGCATTTAATAATGCATTGAATGTTCTAAGTAAAAAAAAAATCAGAATTACATGTTGTTGCAATTCAAATTAGTAAAAATTAAAATAACTTAATTATATTCCTGTAAATAAAATATATAGCTATTTTTCCACCTTTGAACCCTGTAAATAAAAAATCAATGTCAGGATCCTGTAAAATCATATCTTATCTCAAATATTCGAATCATAAATAATATATCAAAGGCATTCTAATATAATTATCTGGTCTGGAGAATAAATAAACAAGAACAAACTACATATCATTTCAAATCGAAACACAATAAATCTTGGCACCGAATATTCTTTTTAACGAAACATTTTAATGAGAAGAAAAACTATTTACAATTATTATACATATTTACAAAACTTTAAATCATATTATTGGGAGATATAATGTTCCATGTTCATAATTCATTCATTGACAAATAAATGTCATATCTTTATGTCATGACAAATCATTCTGTTCTAAAAACAATGTTCCATTTTGTTCTGTTTACAAAACAAAAAGGTGTTCTATGAGTAAAAGTAGACGTCGAAATTACATAATGCGTAGCGCCAATCTAACTGTAATTCTTTTTTCTACACACTCCCCACCTGAACTCTTAGAGTTCATCAATTAAAATTTTATCATAAAATACAATTTTTATGCCAGTGGTTCAGTAATCCTAATACAATTTCAAAATTCAAATACAAAATATCAATTAATTCTAAGCATAAAAATATAAAATTCAAACAACGTAGGAAAAAGAAAAAGAATATCTGCAAATTAACACAGTAAAATGACAATTTTTTTTTCAAACAGTTAATATGCTTACTTATGCTACACTCAAATAATACTGCATTTAAAGTAAGTAGAATTTTAAAAAAAGAAAGAGAACTTTTAGAGTTCTAAAAGAGATTTTAAAAAAGAAAATATCTATAAATGTTCATCAGTCTAAAATTCTTAAAGGATATGAGTGCTGAATAGACCTTTTTAGCACTCCATTGGCAGTTTTTATTTCATATGAGCGAAAATTGTTATCTCTACCTAAAATTGTTCTCTGAATTCTGCCAAGTTTCCAGAGAAGTTTATTTTTTCACATCATCTTGGATCAAAACAACATCACTCACTTTAAGTGGCGTAAATGTGAAATGGGATTTTTCAGTGAATGGGGAACATTTTCAAATCTAACAAATATTGCTTTCTCCATTTCGACCACATTTGTTTTAATAGTAATGATTGGTACCTTTTTCTTTTGAGAAGTGCAAGTCACCTTGAACCATCTTTAATCACATTGAAAAAGTTAATAGGAAGTTAAGGTTCTTTATCAAAATTTAAAAATTCATTGGAGTAAGAGGTTGTGGTTCATTGTTATCATTATATACATGTGTCAAGGGATGAAAGTTGAAGATAGCTTCTAATTCAACCAATAGTGTCAAGATTTTCTTCATAGCTCAAAAGAGCTTTTCCATTAATCTTTCGCAGACATTCTTTTACCGATTTTGCAAGTCTTTCATAAAAGCCTCCCCTCTATGCAGCTCTTTCAATGATATTTTTCCAAATAATTATTTCTCTTGCAAGAAATTTCAAAAACAGGTTGTTGGAAATAATGTCATATAAATTTTTAATTTCTTATTTAGCTTTTTTAAAGGTCTTAGCGTTATCTGAATAAATGATTTTACAATTTCCTCTTTGAGCTAAGAATTGTCTAAAAACAAGGAGGAAAGAATCTGTAGTTATATCAGTACCAAGTTCTAGATGTAAAGCTCTAGTTACTCCGCAGAAGAGCAAAACATTATAAGGTTTGTTTTAGCAAAAACTAAACCACAAATTGAAAGCGGTGGAGCTTTATTCACTCTATTTTTGGGTAGAGGTGTTGTGATTTAGTCTGCAGGTTTAGAAAGATATTTTTGACAAACAAGGCATTTTTTAATGATGCTTTTCACCAACTGTCTTCCTTTCAGAGTTCAATATCGGGATCGAATTTTTGTCAAAGTATGGGCAGTCCTGCATGCATCATTTTTTCATGATCTTGACGTACAATCAACACTGTTAACCAGGAATGTCTAGGCAGAATGATTGGATGTTTTTCTTTTGTAGAAAGATAACCAAATTCTAGTCTTCCTTCTAAAAGTATAATTTCTGTTTCATCTATAAATGGATCAAAATTGAATAGGGGTGAATTCTCTCTACTGAATTATCATTTCTAAGAGACTCAAATTCTTTTTCATAAAATTGTTTCTGTTTGCTTCATATTAAGTATTTTTCTACTTTTAATAATTCTTCAGCTGTTAGTGGGCCGCAAACTGCAGTAGACTTTTTCAGCTTCAATGTAAATCTTTTTGCCCTAGCATTTATTTCTTATTAGTTTCTCCAAATTACTAAATTTTGTTATATCAATAGGATTTTTAAGCTCTCTGATTATACACTTGTGTTGCAATATGTGATTAGGTTTCTTTCTGTATTCTAATTCATCTTCATCAGTTATTTCTTTATCTTCAGATAGTAGGCAAAATTCTGGTGGGAAGCTAAGCCACTTTGGCCCTAACAACCAAGTTGGGTCATTAATGATCTTGGAGACTTTTGCTCCTCTTGAGACGAGGTCTGTAGGATTGTCTGCCCATGGGCAATGATGCCAATCAGAAGGGGAAGTCAGCTTACGAATTTCTTCAATTCGATTTCTCGCAAAGGGTTTGAATTTTTCAGGTGATCCTTTAATCCAAAAATAAGTTCTTTTTGAATCAGTCCAGTAAATGCATGGAATTTCCAGATGTAGCACCTTCAAAATGCTGCAGCTTAATCTAGCAGAACATAATGAAGCCATCAATTCCAGTGTCTGTAAAGTGTGGGTTTTTAAAGGAGCTACTCTGTTTTTAGAAGCTATGAAGACTTTCGATGTTTTTTTCAGAGGTTAATACATGTAAATAGGCAATTGTGCCAAAGGCTGTTGTACTTGCATCGGAAAATAAGTGCAATCTTCTCCCCTGGAATTTCAAAAAAATAATCTTGCAAAACAGAGAATTCAGATACTTAAGGAATTTCATTACACCAGTCCTTCCAAAGAGAAATTAGATCTTTTGGGATAACATCATCCCAGTCTATGCCTAATGACCAGATTTTTTGCATCAAACATTTTATTCTTAATGTGAAAGGTCTTAAGAATCCAATACAATCAAATACCCAACTCAAAACTTGCAAAATATACCTCTTGGTATCAATTCTTTTAGAAGCAAATGCTGCTAATTCACGAGTGTCAAAATACAAAAAATTATCCAGACTGTTCCATGCTATTCCTAAAACTTTGTAAGGGACATTTTCTGTTTCAAATGTTTTCAAATTATCACTGAAAATTAAATCATTTTTTTCCATATTTCTTTAAGGAATTTAGAGATAGTACACCACCTACGAAATTGCATACTTGCTTCTTTGAAAATGTCTATAGACTCTAATATAGTGGACAAAGCTTGCTCGACTGAGGATTGACTTCCAATGACATCATCTACCTAAATATTTTCATTCAAAAACTCTGCAGTTTCCGGATACTTTTTGATATATTTCTTTAAGTGGTCTTTTATTGTAGCTGCTAACAGGAATGGACTACAATTAACCCCAAATAAAACTCTAGTAAATCTATATATTTGAGGGAGGTTAGATTCATCAAAAGGGTCTCCTGAAAACAAAAAACGAGAGATGTCTCTGTTTTCTTCATCTACTAATATCTGTGAAAATGCCTGTTTCATATCAATTATAAAAGCAACTGGATAAAATTAAAACCATAACAAAATATCAAAAATTTCTGGGTATAAATTAGGACCTGGATGAAGACAGTTATTGAGAGAAAGGGAGTTTAAATCATGAGCAGGTGCATCAAAAACAATCCTCAATTTACTAGTTATGCGGTGTCTTCTTCTTACTTCTCTATGAGGTAAATAAATTCAATATGCTCCTTCTCTTCTGAATTAGGAACTAATTCTATGATTCTCTGTTTTAAATAATCATTCAATATTTCCTTATATTCAAAAAACAATTGAGAATTTCTACCAAATCTTCTATTTAATTTAACTAGTCGAGATTCTGCGATTTTTCTGTTATCATCCAAATGCCCTTTTTCCAGTTTCCATGGCAATTTTATTTTATATATTTGTTTTCATATTTAATATTGCATTCAAATCGTTTCATTATTTCATTTTCAGAAGGGTCAGAATCTTGTTTAATATTAATAAGTCCCAAAGTTTCAAGATCCCAATTTTTTTTAATTTGATCAAAAAGTAAATGTTCTTCAACAATTATGTTTAAAATCAATGAAGATTGGTTTTCACTTTTTTTTCCTTGGAGGCGCCAATCAAAGATGGTTTTAACCATAGCAAGATTTTTCTTCAAATGTTTTATATTACCTGTTAGAGTCAGCAAGGGTTAAATTCTGGAAAATGCTTGACTCTCTTAATTCATTTACTTCTGGGAGAGGGATGTCAGATTCAGAGATTTCATCTGTTACTAATACCTCTATTTCTAAACTTGATGTCGAAAGATGTTTATTTTCCAGCTTAACAAACATCATAATTTTTTTTGAATTGGGGTTTTATTTCCAAATGTGAATACTGATAATTTTTCCTTTCTCAATATTTTAAGTTGTAATTTGTCAGCAATTTCCTGAGTTAAAAAGGTTCGCATTGCAGCGGTATCCAATAATAATGGAACGACCAGTTCTTTATTTTCATTTTTTACTTTTGCACTGCAAGTCTGTAAGAAAACTCTTTTTTGTCTAATACACGAGATAGCCGAAATAATTTCATTACTTGTTTCATTTTGTGCATTTGCAGCTTCCAAATTTTTATCAGAATAATTTTTAGTATGTGATGAATTAGATTGTTTACAAATAGTTCGACTATGTCTACCCCCACATGTACAACATAGTTTAGAAACACAATCTCTGATTCAATGTTTTGGCATCAGGTATCAACTACCTTGTGATTTAAAAAAAAAAATTTTCTTTGTCATACGCATTGCATAATTCTGACAATTGATTATTCTTACAAAAAATGCAATTTTTTTTCTCTGTACATTTTTTGTCTGAGACTGCAATCATTAATTCATGCATGGATGAAAAGTTTAATTCTCATTTCGGAAATTTCATAAATTTCTGTTTGTTTACTTTTAATTTATTTGATTTTGAAAATGAAAAAGCCAATTCTCTATTTTTACTTTTGGTTTGCAAGAAATTCAGTAGTTTGTTTATATCAGGGATACATGATGACTTAATGTTTTGTTTATTATATTCTAAATTTAAATCTGAGGGCAGCAATTTCAAAACTATGGCTAAAAGTATGGTGCTGTAAACCTGTGGTTCGAGTCCCAATGTGGTTAAAAGACCTTACATTTATCTCAATATCATCATGAAGTTTCTTTAATTTTGAAATATCTTCAGACTCAAATACAGGAGATAAATTTAACAATGTATTAATTCATATGATGACTAATTATCATCTCTTTATTCCCAAACCTACTTTCAAGAATTTTAAGTGCTGTGTCATATTTGATTCAGAAACTTCTAAGCCTTCTATGATGTTTAAAGCGGATGAACCTTTGTACTTCATAAATAATTATGCTTCTCTATTTTCCTTAATGAATTAGTATCATTATCAAAACTTTAAAAGTGTTCCAAAAGTTTATGAATTGTGTTCAGTCCTCGTAAAATTTCTGTATGTTAAGTTTGGGAAGCTTCACAAAATTATTTTCATTATTTTGGAAAGAATCATTAACTGAATTATTACTTAAAGGAACAATATTTCTTTTATTTTCTTTAAGTTTCTTTTATGTGCAAAAATTCAATAAAGATATTTTGTCAGAATATTCATAGGTTGGGATCATTTCAGCCTCATATTCATCTACATTTAATGATAGTCTTATTTTGTTATTTACTTCATCTAAATTAGATGCTTTAATTTTTAACTGATTAAAAGTTTCTTCAAGTGAATCTATGTCAACCATATAATTTTTCAATATAGTATCCATACTGTTTATTAACTTTATAACATAACTTCTTAATATTATTCTATTATTCTTCAACATTTCAAGGTCAGCCATGTTTAAACATCAAAGTTAAATCAGAAAAACTCTTACCTTGAGAAGTCTTTGCGCTAAGTGCTATTCCCCAGTTTCAATAATATAAAAACTAAATCATTATTATTCCTGGCTGATGCACCATAAATAAAAGATCAAGGTCAGGATCCTGTAAAATCATATCTTATCTTGAATATTCAAATCATAAATAATATATCAAAGGCATTCTAATATAATTATCTGGTCTGGAGAATAAATAAACAAGAACAAACTGCGTATCACTTCAAATCGAAACAAAATAAATCTTGGTGCCGAATATTCTTTTTAACGAAACATTTTAATGAGAAGAAAAGCTATTTATAATTATTATACATATTTACAAAACTTTAAATAATATTATTGGGAGACACAATGCTCCATGTTTATATTTCATATATTAACGATAAAACATCATATCTTTATGTCATGACATTGCATGCTGTTTGCAAAACAAAAAGGGGTTCTAGGCGTGAAAGTAGAAGTTGCATAGCATGTAAAGCCAATCTAGCTGTAATTTTTTTTTCTACACCCTGCTTCAAAGGTATATCAATATATATAGTATGCATAAGGGAAAAAAAAAAAAAAAAAAAGCTTTATATCTGGGAAAAAAATTTGGCAGTTGGAGAAAATATATTGAGGAAAGATAATTTCTAATAAACCTGAGATAAGACAATAAATGTTAAATGAAATGCTTAAATAAAATATGTTAATATAATGTAAACATGTTCTATAAATTCTGATTTATTTAATGATTCAATATCATTTATGCATAGTTCATTTTTAAATGTGGTAATTTTTACTTAGAATTTAAGTTATTTCAGAATCTTTAAAATCCTGAAAATTCCTTATTTTAATATTGTCATGTCCTGATCAGTTTTGGAATTTCTAGATTGTACTTTATTAAGGTAGATTTTTAAATACGTATATTTGAAATTGAAAAATAATTCTTCAAGCAGTTTGCTGTAAGTTATGGTGTTTAGATATATTTTTAAAGCATGTTAAATTGAAGATAAAACAAGCAATTACAATTGGAAGTTTTTATTTTGTTATTTAAAGGTGAAAATGTAAAATTTATTTTTTATATTCTATTTTAGGTATACTTCTAATGGAGGAATTTTGTATACTGCTTGTGATGGAGGTATAGTAAGAAAGTACGTTCAATTTTTTTTTATTTTTTTTTTTTTAAATAATTATGGTCATTGTTTGATTGTGTTAACCCTATTTAAATGGACTGTCACTGTTTTTTACTGTACATTTTATTGAACTTTTGAAAACTAGACTGAAATTTTAATCACTTATTTCTTTTTTATTCCACCTTAAATATGAATGGAAAACTATCACAGATCACATGAATATTTCCTTTTTGATTTGCTACTATTATTTTTAGAATTATTATAAATTTGTATTAAATTCTTTTAAGTCATTTTTTTCTTAATTAATAAGCTGTGTGAAGCACAGATCAGGTATTTATCTAATGCTCATAATGAAATTTAGAAAATAAATCACATTTCCCTCAAATGAAAAAGCTCACATAATGTAAATGCAAAGCAAAAAAAATTATTATAAAGCTTCTTTCTCTTTCAATATTTTTTATGGATGCATGTTTAGTAAAAAATATTAAGTTATGCTAAATCTTTCATTTAGATACCGAAGGTATCCTGACCACCATAAATATCTTGGCGAAGTTTATTCTCACAAAGGTGATATTCAAGACATGGACTTGTCACCCTATGATGAGTGTATCCTTTTAAGTTTGTTTTTGCCATTGTAGGTTTATTATTATATTAAAAATTATAGTTTTCGACCATCATCAAGCCAGGTAAACTCTCAAATAGTTGTATTAGAAAATATGAATATTTTTTCTAAAAATTATTTAAAAATAGTTTCAGAAAAATTTCAAATCTTTTGATTTTTAATGAAACTTACAAATGAAGAGGAATTTGAAAATTAAATAAAGCAAAACATTCACCACCCTGTCAATATTCTCTAGGTTATAAATCTCTCATAAGATAAGAAAAGTTTTGTTATTTATAAAAAGGTGTTCTTTTTGTTTTGATCAGTTTTTCCACTGTCCTTAGAAAGAGTTTACATGTCTTTACTTTTGCTTCTGAAGGCTGTTATAAGTACTTACTTCTCACCACTAGTGCTTAAAATTTCCTTATTTTTCCTTGAAATGCAGCTTTCGCATGACCCAATGCCCTTCTTGATAGTTTTATCTAGCAGTGCCATGGTAAATAAAATCGCTTATTTTAAATACAATTATTCCAATAAAATATAAAAGTATATGACTCTCAAAAGTACAGTTTACTCTTAATTCAGTTCATTTAGATATTGATGATTTAGCAATTTTTTTTTAAATGTGGTCATAATTTGACTGTCTCAGTATTTGTAATAATGATGTTCTGTAAAGAAGAAATGGAAAGTGCAGAAATTTAATTATCATGTTAAAATATTTTAGATTAATAAGAAAATTCTATTTTAGCATAGTGATTTCCATTTAAATTAGTCAAATAATTGCTAAATAAACCTACTTGATTAACCAAACATTTTTTTAATGAAGATTTTCATTTTGTTTTCAATAATATAAATTGATATTTTAATAGTAACAATTTGAGTAGCTTTAATATTTTATATGTAACAGTGTATCAGATATTAAATGTTGATTTCCATTTAAATTAGTCAAATGATTGCTAAATAAACCTACTTAATTAACCAAACATTTTTTAATGAAGATTTTCATTTTTTTTTCCATTTAAATTAGTCAAATAATTGCTAAATAAACCTACTTGATTAACCAAACATTTTTTTTAATGAAGATTTTGATTTTGTTTTCAATATAAATTGATATTTTAATAATAACAATGTGAGTAGCTTTAATATTTTATATGTAACACTGTATCTGATATTAAATGTTTGGTTTAATTATACTTCTGATTTTTGGCCTTAAAAACTATAGATTTTTTTTTTTTTTAAATACCTTATTTTTTATTCCAAACTAAGTATGGGAACCCTTTATTTTGTTTTATATTTTATTTTTTTTTTTTTTTAGAAAAGAATGAGAACCTGGTTTGATGTCATTGTTATTGAAGTGGTATTTCCAGTATTCTCTTTCTTTTTGCCCCCACATTCAAACCCAAATATCTGTGAAGACAATTATCAGCTTCTGGTAACAATTGACAGAATATAAATAGTATCATTTTGAATGGTTTCTATCTGTGAAAGTGACCTCTCCTGTTTAGCGACCCTTACATTAGAAGAAAAATGTGTTCATGGTCCATTTGTGTGTTCATGGGCAGTTTAACAGAAAACAACTTTATTTATGATATAAAGTTCTTGGAGTGATGAGATTGTAGAGAAGATTAAACCTTTTTATTTCACCTTTCGAGGAATTTGCGTTCTTTATTAACAGCTTAATATATTGAATGAGATTGACGTATGATAATCTATTTTTTTTTTTTCTCTCTGATAATGATAATTTCTTGTATTTTAAATTCCATATAAGAAGTTATGAACAATTCTAATGCTTTATCCTCTGCCTGTTAACATGGAAGTTACACCATCAATTTTTTGTTCGTTGTTAATTATAGGCATAGGAATCTAGATCCCAACAAGGGGCATAATAATTTCTTTTTTGTTTTGCATTGTTAGTCATAATAAATTTACTGCAACCTTTACAATGCTATCAATCATTTACTATCATTTATCATTATTTATCTATCATTTGGTTTATTAGATCATTTTATATGCAGTACACTCTCAAAAAACTGCATAGCCTGGGACCAAAGGCTTTGCAGATTTCTGAATTGTATGAATATCCGATCATTAGTGAAGAAGGCAGAAAATCATTAATGTGTAGATACATATCGCATAAAGTCATAGATTTTTTCAATTGACACTTGCTGTTAAAATCAACTACTAACACACCAAAGGAATTGATTTTTTGCTGATAACATTTTTATATTTACTTGTCATTAAGTCTACATGTTTTAATGATGGATTTCTTATTGTTTGGAATTGCTTCATTTACATATTTATAACAAGAAGATTGATTAAGAAACGCAGAGAATTTAAAATGAAGAAAAATGATCCTAAATCAACAGTTGAATATGCTGAATTATGTAAAACAGTAAGAAAATGTGTTACGGAAGATATAAGAAAATTTAACTGTGATCTTGTCAAGAAAGTTCTAGAAGATAACAAAAGTTTAAAATCAGCTAGGCGCAAACTATGTGTTGGAAGAAAAGGTATTTTTGTACTAAAGAGGGCAGATGGAGCAATCACCAAAATCAATAAAGAAATTGTACACATTGTCGAAAAATTCTATAACATTTTATATAAATGTAAACATCAAAGGGAAATCAACCTATGTGATCCACAAGAAAACTTAACAGAAACCAAAGCGATAATCCCAGTTATGATAGACGAAGTTTTACAAGCCATTAGATGTATGATAAAAGGTAAATGCCCTGGTGAAGATGGAATTACAATCGACCTTATCAAAGAAGCAGGAAAAGAATTTGCAAAAATGCTATCCTTATTGTTTTCCAAATGTCTCAAGAAGTCAGATGTACCAGAAGATTGGAACAATGCTGTGATGGTGCTACTTTACAAGAAAGGAGAGAAGAAAAACATTAACCCTCCAAGCGTCTTAAGGACTTTTCTGCATTTTCATAAAAATGCTTATAAAAATAACCTTAATTAAAATTTTCTTTCCCAGTTTGTTCCTAAAATACATTTCATGCACCTTTATTTGATATACATCTTGAAATACAATTCTGTTTAAAATATTTTTGTCTACAACAGATTAAAGTTGTTGTTGGGAAGCGGAAAAATACATCCAAACCACTCAAAGTGTTAAAAACTACCGTCTGATCGGCTTGCTATCAGTGATTTATAAAATTTTCACCAAAGTTTTAACAACAAGACTTGAATCAGCTCTGGATTCAGCTCAACCTAGAGAACAGGCAGGATTCAGAAGTGGATTCAGCACAATGTATCATATCCAAACGGAAAGGGAACTCATAGGAAAACATAAGGAATATAATTTACCTCTCTGCCTTGCCTTTATTGATTATGAAAAAGCATTTGATTCGGTCTACACATCAGCAGTAATAGAATCTCTGGAGGACATTGGTATAGACAAACATTGCATCAATATCATAAAGAAAGTTTACAAGAAAGCAACAGCAACCATCCGTTTGGACAAAGGAAAAGCAAAGATCAAGCTTTGAAGAGGGGTAAGACAAGGAGACACCATTTTGCCTAACCTTTTACTGCTGTATTAGAAAATATTTTCAAGAAGCTGGATTGGGAAAACAAAGGGATTAGAATAAATGGGAAATATTTAAGTCATCTCTGATTCGCTGACGACATTTTAATTTTCAGTAACAGTCCTGAAGAATTAGAAAATATGCTAAAAGATTTGGCAAAAATTAGCATTAATGTGGGATTAAAAATAAACTTGGAAAAAGACTAAGGTGATGTTCAATTCATTTGCATAAAAAAAAATCATCTACAAGAACATTGGATAATAGTATCATGAATGAAATCAATAGAAGAATAAGAAATGGATGGAGTGCTTTCGGGAAGAACAATATTATTCTGAAGAGTAACATGCTTCTTTGTTTGAAAAGAAAGGTGTTTAACCAATATGTTTTGCCTGTGCTAACTTATGGAGCAGAAACATGGATGCTAGCAAAACAGATGGCACAAAGTTTACAAACAACACAGAGAAGTATGGAAAGATGTATGCTAGATATAACTAGAAGAGACAGAAAGAGAATAACCTGGATAAGAAGTCAGACAAAAGTTTTTGACATCATTGAAAGAATTAAGCGGCTAAAATGGAAATAGGTGGGCACATTGCAAGAAGACAAGACAATAGATGGAGCACAAACACCTACAGTGGTATCCCAGAGATGTTAAATGGCCAAGAAGATGACCTCAAGTAAGATGGAGTGATGAAATCAGAAAAGTAGCTGGTGTTAATTGGATGACTAAAGCACTAGACAGGAAAAATTGGAAAAATCTGGGGGAGACCTACATCCAGCAGTGGATTGGAAACGGTTGATGATGATGATGACATTTTTTTATTGTTTGCATTTAGAGTTTTTTCCTATAATTTCTAGATTATAAAATGACACATTTTAATCTAATTAACTCTCAACAGAACTCTATACAATTAAGATATTAAGAGTGTATTAGAGAGTTAAATTAATGAATCTATTGGTAAATATATGTCAACAGTAACTTTATTTCACAGTGCAATAATTACGGCTCAATAGCAAATAAAATTGATGCAGTGTATGATTGGGCATAAATATGTTCAAAAGTAGCTGTTCATTATATCGCTCATTCATATATAAAGTTCTTTTTTCGTGCCTCCCTTAAAAAATAAGCTGTTGCTTAATCCCATTCTTAATTTTTGTACACACACGTGTAAGTAAAGTGTCGTAATCATTATAAAAACTGATTGTGGAAGTATTAGTATATTTTTGCAGTTTAAGGTGTCCTAAATCTGCTTTATCAATTTTACAATGGTTCCATATCTATGTGTGGATATATATGTGTATATTAAAATTTTCTGAAGTTTTCTGGTCTCCAGAAGTCACTTTTGTAAAATTATATCTAAGGGTTTTTTTTTTATTGTTATACAGTAGACTCCCTAAAATCCACAGATCATCGCACATGTAAACAATGAAACTTTCACTTCCGATGTAGGGACAAAGTTACAAAAATTTTAGCTTTATATCATTCTGTATGTATTTTAATATGTAATTCATGATAATATGACTTAACTTGTGTTTTTCATGAAGACAGTATTAATTTATTTCTGAAAAAAATCAAGATATTGCTGATATTACTGGTAATCATAATCTTTTTACTAAATATATTTATGTATTAATCAAGCTTTTTTGGTTGCTAAAACTGGCTAAATCTGAAATAAAACTTTATTATTTAATCTGTGGCTTATATTTCAAGTGTAAATTGAATCCTTTGACAAAATCTGAATGTAGTGAAGTAGTGGCTGCTTTTGAAAAGTAATTTGTAGTCACTACTTTTTGAAAAAGTAGTTGGAGTTCTCTATAATAAAAAGGTAGTTTTTCTGACCCCTTGTCAATTTTTATAAAAAAACTTACTAAAAAATAATTATCAAAGCAGCTGTTATTTATATATAAATGTTACAAATCAGTGGTTAGAAAAATTACATTTGTTTTAGAGAATTACAACTACAAGTAAAAACCAAACTAAACCTGTAGGTTTACAATCTATTAAGGATAAGTGCCTACATTGCCCAACCCTTGTTTTCTTGATCATGGGACTGAGGTGCTATACAGCATATGTCCCAGTCAGGTGATCAGCCTAACGGGGGACCCTCAGTATTTATATCCCAAGCTAACATGGTACTCATTTTATTGACCCTGAAGAAATGAAAAGTGGAGTGAAACTTCCCTAGCCAGAAGTAAAAAAACTCTTGATCTCTAGTATGGCAGACAGACACACTGACCACTATGCTACTGGTCTTACAACTACTACTAGTTTATTGAAATTGTAATAATTGCAACTCCTTGTTAAAAGTAGAGGCTACTTTTCAAAAGTAGTCACTACATCACTACTTTCAAATTTTGTCAAAGAATCATTCAACCTATATTCGATATTGAAGATACAGATTGCAAATATAGTTAGTGACCTATCATTATATTGTGTCTACCAATATACAATCAAGTAAGTGCACTATAACCAAGGACATTAAAAAAATTTTTTAAGATAACTTGCACAAAAAGGTTTTGTGTTTGTCCCAAAATGTTAGTTTATATGCATGCAGTGTGTATGCAAAGTGGTTGTAATTGTGGCCTCCATTTGAAACAGAAAATCACAGACGTTATTCACTCTGTTATACCAGACGTCCTTAACTGTGTGTTGGAAGAACTTGAATATCATTAAGATATGTGTAGGGTAACAAATGGGGGCCACATGGAACTGCACTGAACAGGTATGAAACTTGGGGAGTTTTTCTTTTATTTGGTGACGATTTCACATTTCCATCTTGTTTCGTTAATTTCCTGTGACTGGTCAAAAGTGCACCATGACTTTACAGACACACTACACTGTATTACAATTTCCGTAGTAAAATTAAGAGAGGGGTACCTAATACAACCAACATTTAAATATAGTTACATAAAAAAAAATGCAATTAAAGTACAGCTTATTTTTTTGGTGGGCACTGAAACAGAGTTATAGCCATATCTGAAAGAGTGATATAACAAGCAACTACTATTGTACATAACATATTGATGCACAACCATACACTGCATAAATTTTATTTATTATTCTTAGAGTAATTATTTCATTGAAAAATAAAATTACTGTTGATTGTATTAAATTCTGCAGAGAGATAATTATATTGACTTCTCTAATTTTATAATCTTGAAAATTACAGAAAAACTCTAAATGAAAACAATAAATAAATCTGTAAAGAAAGCAATTCCAAATCAAGAAACCCAGCTTTAAAATATGACAACCTACTAACGAGTAAGTAAACAAATGTTGCCAGCAAGAAAATTAATTTCTTTAGTGATTCATCATTTAGAGTTATCTGCAAGTGACAATGGAAAAAATCTATGATTTCATGTGATGCAATGCCAAACTCCATAACTGAGATTTGCTAAGATTCGCAAATTGTTAAACAAAACAGGTTTTGCAAAAAAGAAGCAAATTAGTGCCATTCTATAAATCACGTTATCTTTTTTTTCCTTACTGAAGTGTTAAAAGTAGCATCACTTGTTCATTATAAACTACTGTTTTTTGTATTTCATTGCTTACTACATTACATTGTTCAAAATGTAGCACACTATGCAACAAACTACTGGAAAAGTAGCTATTACTGTAGTTTCATTACTTCTTTCCACTTTTAGAAATAATATAGTACTTTGGGTATAGATACTCTAATTGAATTGTTACTATTTATTTATTATGAAATTATACATTTCATTTATCGTTAGTCTCCTTAATGGCTGGAAGTTTTAATTACAGCCTCCAAAGACAGATCTGTTGGCATTCTGAGATTGGGTGCTCCTAATCATGGATGGACTGAATACAGTGAATTAACATGAAGTTTTTAAAAGGGTGTTTTTACCACAAGAGATCTATTATATTTAGCCATTATATTATTCAAGAAATGCCGGAAATTATTTCAGGTGATGTGAATTAATTCGGCTGTGTAAAAATATTTATCTTTCCCATGGTTCCCTCTGAAACTGCACATCTTTTGTTCTTCCCTGGATGTGAAATTATCTGTGTAAACATTCATTTTACTATTGTGTATATGTGCTAGTATTACTATTTCTTTGAACTTCATTCTGAACAACATTCTTTATTCTTTTTTATGGTCTGTTGTATCAAACCTTATAACTTTTTATATTTTTATGTTGAATTTTTTAAGAACCAGTGGCCCTTAGGAACATATTTCCTCTGTTAATTTTTATTGTGCTTCTAAGCAACCTTATCACCAAATATCATGAGATCATGAAGAAACTTCATTTTGAATTTTCCATGTTTTTGGAGATTCATTAAAAATATGTGTAACTGTTTCCATATCTGTGATATAATAATTGTTGTCTAACAGGTGTATTCATAAAAGACAACAATTTTCAGTGACCTGTTTAAAACTATTGAGTATTTACTTAAAGTTGCCAAGGTCTCCTTCCTTTTACTCTTTATTTTTGGTTGTTAAATTATTCTGAGTTTATATAAAGATTTTTACAAAATATTTTTTTTTTTTTTTTTTTGCCTTTATCATTTTATGAAAATTATTTATTACTCTTTTATCAAACTTTGTACAGTTTCTAGTTATTATTTTAAGAATTTTTAAACTACAAAAGCTGATCTTTAATAAAAATTATTCAGTTTCATAAAACTGTTTGGCCTCATAGTAACTATAAAATTACTGTTATGTATATTGCATAGTTGCCAACTTTCTGAGCTGTTCAGAATACTCCCAAATTCAACATTCAAAAATTTTCTGATAGATTTGGGAAGAAAAAGCTGATATCTAAGATATTATCTTTTATGTTTCTATGGAGCTAGAGTCTAGTCAAATATTTTCTGCTTTATGAACATTTATTTTTTTTTTCTTTTAGCTGTCTAAGTAAGTTTGTAAACAGAATTTGTAATCAGTAAATGAAGACATAATTATATACAGTAATTTTAATAAAATACAATAATTTAAGTTTTTTTTTTTCTTTTAAGTGTTTTTACAAAAAGTATCAATTTTATGCTGTAGCAGACAAAAGGAAAAGGAGGGGTGGATATTTTGAACAAATGTATTTTTATTGGAGATAATAAGTGTTATGGGGTTCATTTATTTCTTAAAAGTGAATAATAATAAAGTTAGTTGTGAAAATTAAATTATCTTATAAAATGAGAACAAAGATATTTTTAAAAGTGCTTTTGTAGTTACAGAACATCAAATAAAAGTAATGTAGAATTTTTCTCTGTTTAGAAGGACATTTCCCCTATTGTGAGCTTTTGAACTAAATCTTTATAAAAGTGCATACAAGTAATTTCATATCAAGTGGTCCCACATTTTTTACTTTACTTAAGGTATTTTAGGCAGAAGTTTTTATTTTATTTTTGACATAATATAGTTCTAGATCAAGGTAGATGAGTTTATGTGCTGTCATGTAATGCAAAAACTATCACTTTAAATTAACTTAAAATAGAATATGTTGTAAAATTTTAAATTATATATTTTTGCTTATTTTTCAGTTCTATACAAGTGTTAAAAATAAAAAAATAGAAAGAAATTGATTAGATCACTTGATATGGAATGACTCATAGAAGATGTTAAAATATTGATTGTTTAAGAAAATTGTAAATAAAACTGACAAACTTCCGAGTATGCTGAAATGTGGATGCCACTTTCTGATAACCTGAAACCTTGATTGTATAAAAGTTGTTCTTAAATTTTAAAGGCTATATGATATTTTGATTTTCAGATTACATTTTTAGTAAAAAAAAAAATATATTTATATGCCATTTGACTTTATGCAGTTTTAAATTATCATATGCTGTATCAGAAAATGTAAATTTTAATTTTTTTATTTGTTTGATAAGTAAAAAATTAAGATAGTGCAAAATCATGTAAACATATTAAAATTAATGTTCTGTAACATATAACTTTCCTAATTCATTTGTGTTTTATTAATTAGATCTGCAAAACATTGTGTCAAAACGTCACTCTCTAAATTCTGATAAATGTTGAATTGGATTGAAATCTGTCAAAATAGGAATAAAAATAAATTTTCTTGAACAGTCTTGCCCTTTTAGTTATGTAGTACTATCTTTTTAATAAATAGAATTGTTTTTAAATAACAGCTGCATATAGTATCATGGATAAAATTTACTTTAACATGAATATTTATCCCTAAATCATTTCATTAAAAATGTTCATATACCATTACAGAATCATCCCCAGCTTACAATTGTTTAATAATTTAGTGTATTACTTATCCAATGCATTTGCTGCCAGCTGCTCAAGTAGAAAATAAAATAGTCACAACAAGCAGTCTTATGTTTAATTATCCTTATTCATGATATTTGTTGCTAAATAGACTAATACTTCAAAAATCTGAAGACAGGCAGTTTATATTGTTACACTGTTTCTCAGTTCCCTTAAGTTGTTTATTAAGTACAAGCAACCATATTGTTATATTAGTTAATAATATCCCCATACTGTTCTCAGGCTACTAAAGCTTCTGTTATATTTAAATATTCTTTATAAACTTTTACTGTTGTCACTTGAGTAAAATCTAGATGCATTAGTTACCTTTCCTACAATGTAATTCACTACTTATGTTTAAATCTATTATCCAAAATCAAATATAGTGGAGTCCAGATTATCCAAGCTTCAGTTTATCCAAGCTGTTTTGCTTTTGAGACATCTCTAAAATATATGGAATAACTGAATGCCCAAGCTCATGACCTGCTTTTGTTTAAGAACAGTTTTTAAAAAAAATTACATTGTGTAAACAATCTCAAATAATGGCATTGTTTGAGAAAATAAACTGCACTAAAACACTACTTATATGCATATTATGTTAATATTATTTTCTGTATGTTGTCTACTTTGAATTGTTGTGTTTAATGGAGTATATATAATTTTATTGCTTATTTGTACATTCATAATTTGTGCACATGTTTATATTAACTATCCTCATTATTAATAGATATATATATTTTTAAATAATCTATATTCAACTATCTTTGTTTTCTCTGTTTATTTATCAGAAGTAATTCTGATTTACATTAGCTTGGATAATTAGGTCTCTACTGTAGTAATAAATATGTTTTAAAACCATTTTTTAGCCTAAAAAACTTCTATGAGATAGATTTAAAAAATATCCTTTCCATTTATATCATATCTTTTGTACATCTAGCTCAAACTATTTCATCTAACTTTTGACACTTCAGCTAAATTTATATATTTATATACATGCATATTGATGTTTAAATGAGTGTCTGTATTATGTGATTTTAAGCTTATTGTGCTATGCAACTGTTGTGTGGAACTTAATGCAACTTATCCTCTCTTTATGGCACAATTGGCTGCAAGTATAGATCCACTGTACAGGAGAGTCATCTATGAGTATTGTTCTACTGTATGATAGTCAGCCAGAAGTGTATATTTTGAAATATACAGATTGCAGTACCCTAGACATGTGATGTTAAAAAACATGTCATTTTACTATTCATAGGAAGGTATATGTGTAAAAATATTGAGTCTACAAAGTGCTTAGTATCATTCCATTTGACTTCAGTTTATGATAATATTGAAGGAAATAATAATTTTTTAATATAAAGTGTCTATCTTTTTTTTTTTTCAAGTAATTAATACTAATCACTATCAATACCTAGCTTGAATTTGCATAAAAATATTTTTTTTAATGCCATATTTATGCAAATAAATGACATACATATAAATTAACATATTCCAGCAAAATCAGTCTAATAATATATCTTCTTATAAAACATTTTAAGGCAAAGGGAGATGCTTAAGCCAACATTCCAATCTTCATGCTGATACCTGGATTCATGTTTATAACTACAGACAAAATCACCAAAGCAAGTTTTCTTGCTTAATGGTAGCCAGATGTGGAATTTTGCCATATCAAAATAAAATTGTGAGAATCGCATAGAAAAATGGCTATGACTGTGAGCTATATGGCCGCTTTAAGGAGACTTACATGTAGAGTTCTCAGGATAGCTTAGCCTACAGTTTTTGCCTTGCTGATGCAGTTTTGCTGTGTCTCTAGGCACCATACAACCTTCACCCTTTCCATCTTTGCCTAGTCTTAACTTAGCGTTGACAATGAAGTGTAGGGCACCCAAAAGAAAAAAGTTTTGTATGCTCTATGCGCCTATATTCTGAGGTTATATTAGCCTCTGGTGCTCCCAAATCTGGAATGGTCCTGCTATTGCAGGGTTCTGTACCAAAGTTTTCAAAATTATATTTTTTTACTGTTTTTTTGTTTGTAAATTTTATCTTTTATATTTTACTTCAGTTATGATGGAGGTTTCGCATGGCAGCCTCCATTCCACATTGGCACTCCTTAAGTACCTGTGTTGTCTTCACTAGTACTGAATGTTTTCTCTTTGATGCTATACCATCAGTATTCATGCAAAATCAAGTCATTAATTTGCAGTCATCCCACCAGATCTATGGATGAATGCTACCTAGAGTGAGCAGTTTATAAGCAGAAATAGGAATGAAAGAGTTCACTCATATAAATTTTTATATCGTATTCTTAATTTCACTTTTCTCTTACAAATTTGTTTAATATTTAAAGAAACAAAGAAAATGTGCTTTTAATAAACTTTCCATTGAATTTGACTCTTTTTGAAGAATTTGGTGATGACATTGTAGCAGATGCTGTATTTTATATCACTGGTATAATATATAAATGAAGATTTTGTAGAAGTAAACTGAATACTGTGTATTTGAGGCTTTTTTTTTTTTTTTATTAATCGTATTAACCAAAGTATTTATTATATTAAATTGAGTTGTAATAACAAGAGAATATTATATGTTATAATAAATATATTTCGTATTTTGAATAATTAAATGAGACATATCAATTTATGGTGACATATATACCCTTATTTTAAAAAAATCAGCAATAATTAATATGCAAAGCAAACCATCTGTCTGCCTTTGATAGCTGAAAGAATGATATAGCAATTTAATTAGACATTCTTTCAAGCTTGTACATATTAATTTTAACTTGTTTTACTAATCATGTTTAAGAATTAAGTACTTTAATTATGCATACATATGTATATGGCCTGTCTTGTTTTCCTTTCTCAACTAGCCTGACTGCATTCTTTTATTTTAAATCATCATTGTGCTTTAATTTGTATACTTCCCAACCTTTTGGTACCTGCTTTATACGCATTAAAATCAGATGGATTTCAGCTATATTTTTCTCAAGATTTTTGTTGAGAGATTTTAATGAAAGTCTGAGATTTTAATGAAATAAAAGTATGTATAATTTAAATATTTTCAACATAATTTGTGATATGAATAAAAGCATATTAAATATTCAAAAGAAAATATTTAAAATTTTTACCTTCTATAAATTCTTTTTTTTTTTTTATGAAGAGGAAAAAGATTTTAAAAAAATAAAGGAGAGAGTGGCATCTTTTATTAAAAAAGACTTTACCTTTTTTTTATCATTTGTTATGTACTATGATTTTTAGTCTTATTTTTCTCCTGGGTTATAAAGTCCTAAATTTGTTTGAATTTCATCGAAGTTCTTTTATAAAACCTAATTGTATTAAATTTTTATTTTTTATTTTTCGTGTTTAAATTTAAATAAGATGTTTTGTTTCAGTTAAGCATTTATTTTTTTTATATATGAAATCAAAAATTCCATTAGTTTTAATCAATTCTGTATTGTTTTTATTAATCTTGTAATTGTCTAGTTGTGTACAAGAAAAAAATTTTGATCCCCTTATTTTTTCTTGTTAGTATTATCATAAAATCATATTACTGTGCATTAATATATTGATTAATTGTAAGAATGCTTATGGTTTGATGGAGATTTTTGTGATAATGTTTCATGAGTCTTAGAGCTTTCAAGCATGGCTGAATTTCAACAGGCTACTATTGAGTAGATTCTTATTCAGCTGTATCATCATTTTTTTTAATTGTTTTGTAAATTTTTAAATAACTGCAGATGTAAATACATTAGTCATCATTTAGTTAACTGATCATTGTAAAATGTTCAGTCCCTTCAGTGTGTATTTGAGAATGTGTCTTTACCTTCATGCATCACCATTTTGTACAGATGTAAGATGAAGTTGGCAGTAACAATTGTCTTTGCATCATAAAATTTGTTAACATGTACAAAACATTCATTCATATGTAACTAAGTCATATAAACAAAGGCCATCATTGTGTAATTATATATGTGTGTGTGTGATATATGTGTATATACACACACTCACATATAAGTTCTTTTGAAAGGTTAAGTCACAGTTGACTTCTGTAAGTAATAATGTTATCAAAATAGCTATAGCTTTTGCAGTGCTTTTGAACTTAAAATCAGTGTGGCTTTATTTTGTAATGCAAATTTGTTAGTTCTCTTTTTATGCTTTCTTCATTTATTTCTGTGAATATAAATCTAGCTACATACATTTAATTTTTTAGTTTTTAATTTTTCAAGTAACTTTTGTAACTGCATCCAGTACTGACATGGTTATCCACCAGAAAATATTAAGCCAGTTTGTTTCAGCAATTGAAATCATATTTATATATATTTAGCAGCTAAAATGATTAAGCCTTATACTTTGTTTAATTTAAATTATCAATTTATGCTATTATCTTTGTTTTATGAGTCAAATGTATCTTGCAGCATATCATGGGTAGCTTTTTGTCCCGGTGGTGTTCCCAGAAATTAGTTTTTCTGGGGATGCATATCTCCTACAGTTAACAGTATAAGTGTCTTAATTCCATTTTATTGTACAAAATGATGAGTTATTAGTCAGGAAATATCATCAAATTTCATTTAAGCAATAACATCACTGAGAATATTTGATTTTCCTTATTAAAAGAAAAATTGACAAGGTGCATGTAGCATTTAGCTCTCTTTCTGGGCATACCACTTGTTGATCTGCTGCATGGAACTAGTGTGAAATATTTTAAAACTTGGCCAATACTGGCTGACCTATGCACATATGTGTAAATATATAAATATATCTTTGTTTTCAGTTGAGTATTTTAACTATTAATTTCCTGCAATTTATATAAAGTCTGAAAGCTTGTGTTCATAAATTGTGTTTTAGATATATCAAATAAAAATATTTCCATTTGTTGCTTCTCTTCATTTTCAATGCTTTTTTATGACAGCTTTATCAAAAAAGTTTGCATTAATGTCAGATTTTTTTTCTTTACAGATTATTGTTGAAATTGCCTAATTGTTAATTTTTTTGCAATTTAGTGTTATTTTTTTTTTTAAAACCATTAGGCTTGGGTGTATACTGCCCAACATTTATGCTCTTTGAATTGGGATTTTCCGTTGCGGACATCTAGGCTAATATCAGACGAACGTCTTTTTTCACGCTTTTTTTTCCGCTTTCTCACCGTCCCTACACATGCTAGCGAAGGTGTAGGGATAACGTAAGAGCAAAAAAAGTGTGCAAAAAGACGTTTGTCTGACATTAGCCTAAGAGTGTGTGGGTCAAAATTCAATGATTTGTTAGGAAAATGCAATGCTTATATTTTCTTTTAAAATGCCATACTTCAACGAACCTATCCTTTTTTAATCCTCATGATGCACATAGGTTATTATTTAAATTTGACTCTGTGATAGCAAATTTTGAAGTTTTAACATTTATGAGGCGGATGAAAGTTTTGGGATTGGCACATCCAACTACTTTATCTTCAATTTTTGAAGGAAAATGAAAATATTACCTTATTTTGCCTTAGAGACATCGATTAAAAAATTCATAGTATCGATTAAATTAAGTTGGTCATAGTATCGATTAAATCGATTAAAAAAATCTAAATCGCCCATCACTAGATCAGGGAGTAATTAAAGTGTTTAAGCAGCATTATAGAAAATGGCTAGTGAAATGGATGATTGAAAAACTCGACAATACTGGAGAGTTAAAAAAAGTGAACGTTTTGGAATCAATTCATTTTATTTTATCTGCATGGGAGTTAATAACCCCATCTGTCATTGCCAATTGTTTTCAAAAAGCGGGATTCTTGGATGGAGAATCAACAGAAGAATATGAATTTGATATTGAGGATGATTGGAAGACTCTTCAGAGAAAGATGGATTTCACTGCATCGTTTGAGGAGTACGTGTCGGTAGATGATGAAGTAGTACCCCGTGAAATGCTTACAGTGGATGATATTTGTGAAATAACAGTAGATGAAGAAATGAGTGAAACTGAGGAAGAAGATGTGGAAATTCCTAGTTTTTCGGAAGCTGTAAAAAGGCTAGAAACATTTCGGCGTTTTATCAAAAATGTCGAAAATGTGCCTGAAGTTGTTTTCAAAAGCTTAAGACAATTAGACTGTTATCAATTAAAAGTTGCCGAAAAAAAAACAGAAACTAAAAACTATAACTGATTTTTTTTGCAAAAACATATCAAATGACTCTTAAAGAGAAATTTCTTGTCTTGCATTAAATACAGAGTTTCTAAGGTAATTATGTATTTTTACTTTATTGACTAATTTTTTAAGTGTGCAAACTAATTTAAATTTCTTAAGAAAACTAAATTTTATAGAAAATACTCTTTGTATTATTGTACTAAGATAAAATAAACCCTCTTCTAAATATCAATATTTAAACTATTAATTTTTTCAAAAAATGCTAATTTTCCCATTTAAGAAATTTTTCCCTTCCATTCCCTTGGGAAACTTCTTAAGCGGGTTTCACTGTACTTTATATTTTATTGTATATTTTAAGCTTTTATATTATTTTCTGGTTGAGGAAAATTAATGGGGATAAATTTGATAATGTTGAACCTTCATTTAATTTGCCTTAACTCTCTTTCCGGCTTTTACGATGAAAAGTTGTTTTCTGTTGAGACATTTTGGAATAAGCTCAGTTTTGGCTGCACTCATGTTTGAATAAATTGATAACTTATTTGTTGCCTTTAGCATTTGTATTTATGTTTGGGAGTTCGGGGATCATGTCCATTAAATTATAAATACTTGGGTGTACACCTAGATTCTAAATTATTATGGGGCAAGCACATCACAGAAACACTGAGTCGTGCAAATGCTGCCATATGTTCCCTTCACCCCCCCTCTTGGCTTATCACAGCCACCTGTCAATTAAAAATAAATTGTTGTTGTATAAATCAATGATTCAGCCGATCGTAACTTATAATTTGGTCGTGTATGGTAGTGCCATTAAAATCCATCGTCAGAAAATCCAAACTTTTCAAAATAAGCTTTTACGTAGATTTGTTCGTACAACCCATTATGTTCACAATGACGTCATTTATCGAGACCTGAAAATTAGGCCTATTTTTGGAGAAATTAAAAAACTTGCGATAAAGTTTCGCAGGTCAATCCGATCAGTAAGGAATCCTGCATTAGTTAAGATGCAGGGGACGCAAACATTCCCTGGCTATTTTAGCTAGGGATAATGATTTTATTCCATGCTCAAAAACATTGAGACGCAACCCTTCTGGAGTTACATAAACGCAGAATTCTCTTGTAAATTCACTATTTCCCTAGACTAAAAGAAACTTTCGTCTAGAACTGGCTTTCCCCCAATGTCTAGCAATCTGCTGTTAATTTTACAACAGCCGCGAGTGCAACCTTCCTAATTCTTTAATTATTTTGGTATAAATTTAATTTTAATTTAATTTATATTTTTTCATTAATCTTGTAAACTGTAAATTTTTTCTTTTTTCCCACGGCCCCTCTGTAGGCCATGGAAAGCTAATTACATCATCTTACTACCACCAATCAGATTGCTAGGTCAGGTCCAGCCTCTCCTGTAATTTCATTGACCAAGGAGAACCTGCTCACGAGATCCTCGGCCGAATCTATTTAAACCCTGGTTTTGACCCCTCCTGCCTCAGTTCTTCTAAGACCGCCAGTGTGTGCACTTCTCTCCAGTAAGCCATAAGTAAAGTGCTCTTATCAGAGCTAAACGGTCCAAGCTGTTTCAGAGATTATGGGAGTTGTTGTTCACCGGGACTGGTCACAGAATCATGCAGATTAGAAGATTGTTATTTTTGATATGTTTTATTGAATTTAAAATTACCCCACACATTCTATCATGGTCAACACCGAAATATTTATTTGCACTTGTGGTGATCTTGATATCTAGTACCACAGGGCCTTTTTAAAGGCTTAACTGTCTGTGCAAAAGCCAGGAGATCCGCGATTTATGATGAGCACTAGGCTTGACTATCAAAATTTTAGTGACCTGTGTGGCCCCCCTTTTTTTTTGTTGTTCTTCTCATTTTAGAGTTGGTTAAGGGCCTCTGGTTTTCCTAGATGTCAGGCATAGCTGTGACCAGTGATGTTGTCATAAAAAAAAAAACACAGTGGGTATACATTCTAAGCAGAGGGCAAGGGTGGCACTAGAGCGGGGTCCGGGGGAGCATATGCCCCCCCCCCCCCCCATCGGGGTCAAAATCCAGTGTCGTCGGGGAAAATGTTTTGACTTTTGAATTTCGGCCTTGTTGGATTGGTTCAAGTTTGAGCTCATTTTTTTTCTTTGCAAGTTGGATTCACTAAACTAATTCTTCCGGGTATAAGTCGGTTTATGATTAAATTTTGATTCTTGCAGGTTGGGTTCAGGTGAACCCGATTTTTGAAAAAAAAAATATTCCAAATTCATTCAGATAAAAAATCTACATATTTGATACATGGAGGACTCTTTACATGTTTATTTTTCAACATAAAATGTAAAATTTATACTGAAGTTGTAATCATATGCTATTTTTTTTAGAACTACATTAAATTATGGATCAATTTTCACTGATTGTGGATTTCCAGTTGGCTTGGTATAAAGTATTTCAGGTCCTTTTTAAGAATACAGAGTATGAAAGTTATTTTATTGGGGTCGTGTTGGATGGCAAGTAGAGTGCTGCATCGGGCCAAGCAAACTTAACCTGACACGACTTGAGGTCTTGACCGGATCGGGTTGGAGCTAATCTTTTGTCGTTGCGGGTCGGATTCTATTCGGGTTAACTTTAATTGTTTCTGATTCGAGTTGGGTGTTGAGATTTCCGGTTCTTGATTCGAGATGAATCGATCTCTCAAAAGAATTTATAAACATTTATTTTAAGATGAAAAACTATATATTTGAATATTAACGAGTACATGTGTATTGAATTTTTACGCACACTTTAAAATTGATACTAGAGGTATAATTGTAGACTATACTTGCATTACAATGTGATTCATAAACATCGAAACAATAGCCTGTTTCCTTAAGGCTTCTGTCCCTGCCTGCGAAGACATTCTCGAGCTAATGCTAATCCTATGGGGATGCATTTCTCTAACGTCTCATTTGCATTTCGACATTTTTAAATATTTTTTTTGCATTGGATAGCCGAGGGCCGTCTTTACATCGCACCTTTTTTACTTTTTCGATTTTGGTTGCAGATATTTTTTAGAATGACACTTTCATTTTCAGAACCGGTTAAAAATATCTGCGACCAAAATCGAAAAAGTAAAAAAGGTGCGATGTAAAGACGGACCTTATCTATTCAATGCAAAAAAATATTTAAAAATGTCAAAATGCAAACGAGATATTAGAAAAATCCCTCCCTATAGGAATAGCATTAGCTTGTGAGCGTCTTCGCCGGCACGGACAGGAGTCTTAAATATTGCCCCTAGACACATACTTCCTATTGCCAAGGCTGGGATTACAGTGCCTCGCTATCTTAAATCTTATGCTCAATCGTAGGATGGGCGTTCCTGCAATCGATCGTAACTTGGTATTACGGTGCCTCAGCATAAGACATTGTGCTTCGGCGTAAGTCCTCCTGCAGTCAGCCAATCAGAGGCCACAGTTACATTTGTTGTGGTTGCGTGCGCATCCACTTGCGTCTTATGTTACGACTGCTTCCTGTTAGGCCGTGGATAACTATGTTATCAAAATAATTATATCTATCTTCATTGGTGTAGAAAGACATCAGTTAAAACAGTTTTTAAAAGAAGTAACATATTTTATTCTTCAGAGGTTAGTATGATTTGAAGTAAAACTTGTTAGTATAACAACAGGAAAAATGCAACAACAACTATATAACTTTTCCATGGCTTGGCTGGCCTGATGCCTAAATAGTAAAATTCAAATTGACATTGCTGTACCAGACAGCTTCAAAAACAGCCATGTTCAACTGCACCTGCAACTGCACACCTCCAAGCAAAACATCTGGCTTAAATACTAAAAGAAAAGGAGGTTAAAGCACACAGTTAAAAGTTAATATGCAAATTTAAACTGCAAGTGTGAAGCAGTGAAACCAACTAACTGCAGGTTAACTGACATGAAATGGTTTCCCTGCCACACACCCAGTCAACTATGAAGCCAACCAACCATAGTCACATGTAAACAACAAGGTTGTGATGTGGCAAATAGGCTAGTGAAAGTACACACTTTGTACAACTGCAAAATAAAGTTCATAGCATCTTCCAAGTAAGTAATTAATATTCAAAAATAGTATACTGATATCTTACTGACATTTAAATGAACTTTAAACATTTTTAAACAAGTAATTGAAACTTTACTGTTTCTTTGAAAAGACATTGTTATTGGTTGAGCAGAGAAACTGGGAAAACTAATTGGGAAAATATAGAAATGTATTTTTATTTTAATAAACTTAACTTTACAAAAACATATTTGAACTTAAGCCAATACTTCCAAGCTGTCGTAAGATTGTGAGGCACTGTAATGCCGTTTGCGTTTTGTTTATATCATAAGTCTCTAGGCTGGGATTACGGTGCCTCGCTCGACCGTATCTTATGCTCGATCGTAGGATAGGCGTTCCTGCGATCAGTCGTAACTTCATATTATGGTGCTTCGACGTAAGTTCTCCTGCAGTCAGCCAATCACAAGCCGCAGTTACATTTGTTGTGGTTGTGCGCGCATCCACTTGTGTCTTAACTTACGGCTGCTTCCAAGCTGTCGTAAGATCGCGAGGCACTGTAATGCCGTTTACGTTTTGTTTATATCGTAAGTCTCTAAGTTGATCTTAAGTGAGGCACCGTAATCCCAGCCCAAGTTATATATACACGTACATGTATTTTTTTTTTTTCATCTGGTTGAAGTTAGAGTATTTAGGACTCAGGATGAAATGTAGAGGATGATGTTTTTTTTAGTCAGGCTCAGATCGCGTTTCGGGTAAAGTCCTACATCGGGTTGGGCGAACCAATCGGTTACCCAACCCGACTGGTGGTTCGAGTCGGATCCGGCTAAAGTGAATATTTTTTTCCAGAGAGGTTTGGATTGACTTCTATTTTTTGACTTATGTTAACTTTAATTGTTTCTGGTGGATGGGTTCAATTCTACCCGAATTCTCAAACGGTTATCCAAAATATATTTTTAAATGAAAAACTGTATTTGAGTGTCAACGAGTACATATACAGATATATTGATTTTTCTACATAAAAAATATAATAGATACTGGAGATGTAATTGTAGGCTTCTTTTCCATTATTTCATTTTTTTTTTTTTTTTCATTTTGGGGTGGGGTTGGATTTGGATTGAAGCCTGTCGGTTTTTTGGATCGAAGTTTGTCGGGTTTGGGTAAACTAACTTTTTTAAACTGGTTCAAGCTGAATGGATATAGCATTTCCAGATTCGGGTTGAGTATAACCCAAACTGCGCAGGACTCTGTGCTCTCAAAATATTCCGTGAATTGAACTACTTTTTCCTTCGATTAGATTTCGTTAAAACATGAGAATCTGTGCTTATCAAAGATTGATTTGCCCATTCCCACCCCAAAATACAGAAAACACACTAATTACTTGAAATACTCACACCTAAAGCAGCATGTTCGTCAAATTACATGGGTGTTCTCGAAACTGCGCTATCTAATACTTTTTCGTACCAGAAATGGAATTTATAAATCCCTTTTATCTAAAAATAAGTAAAAATTACGAACCTAAGCCCAAAATTTCTTAAAATTCTTCGGTCAAAAGACAGAAATTTCTTAAAATAAGAGAAAAATCTCTTCAAATCACTAGGATATTCCGGCATTCTCGGGTCGGGTTCGGGCCTGGAAATTTCGGCCCTTGCAAACCTCTACTATAGTCCTGCATCGGGTCGAGTTATCCGGGACGACTGACACAACTTTCCGTTCGGGTAGGGTTGGTGATATACTTTTGTTGCGGATCGGGTTGACTTTCATTGGTTCGGGTTGGGTCTTAACTCTTGCGGGTCAGGTTCTGGTTGATTCGATACTTCAAAAGAATGTTCAAAGTAGTTTTCATATACAATAAGAACTCCATAATGAACACTCTCGAAAAACGGGCATCTCTATTTAGTGAACACATTTTCAATTCCTAACACTTAAATATTTGTATGCTTATACCTCTTTGAGCAGTGGATACCTCCCAATCTACACACATGTAACGTGTAGGTGTGCATAAACTATCACAAATACTATGCATGTGTTATTGTGTGTATTAAAGATGAATAGTTGGTAATATTTTTCATATTTCGAAAGAAGAAAAAATGGTTCTTAAAGAAATTGTAATATATTATCACACTTCTTACCATTTTATTTCTCATGAAGTAAATTGAATATACACTCATTCATATTCAAATATGTATTTATTTTCATCTGATACATTTGTGGTCAAACTTTTTGAGAAGCCCGAATTGCAAAAAAAACTATGAACCGCATAAATTATTGTAGTGTGATCTCAATGTTGCCAGGTGTTCCGATTTACGCGGAATGTCCCAATTTTTAGGGATCCGGATGCCCGTCCTGCCGAACCCCAGTGCGGGACGACGCTAAACGTTCTGCCTTTTTCACTAAGCCCAAACTACATCAATTTTTTACGAATTTACTGCAAGAGCGGTGCCAGAGGGGGGACCGGGGGGGCACATGCCCCCCCGGTCCCCGTCAGTATATGTGTACATTCATTTTTTGGAATATAAAATTGATTTTAGAGATATGATTGCATGACTATTTTCCTGAATTGTTTTAAATTATGGATTGATTTTTATTTCATTTTATGCTTAGGATCAAGTTGCAGGTTCGACAAAAAATATTTTGCGGATTTCGGGTCAGGCGTATCTCGAACCGTGCAGAGTTGTAATTAACAGTTCATCTTTAGGGTCGTAGGCTCATATTTAGGAATAAAAAAAAAATTCGTGTAAATCAGAATACCGACTTGCTTGATAATTTAAACTTGATTGTAGTATTAAATTGAACACTTTTAATTAATAACTTAGTTATACTTTATAGAGTTCTGTAGTAGAGTAGAGTATCTTTGTAGAGGCAGAAATTTCTAGGTCTGGACCCAGCCCGACTAATAGAAAGAAAAGTTCGGCCCAGCCTGGTATAAAAGTTAAAACTTCGGCCCGTACAAAAAACATTAATGACCTAGCCCGGTATAAAAATTAAAAGTTCGGCCTGATTCCGGTCCTGCTTGGCCAGATAAAAAAGCAAAAAGGTTGGCTTGAACCCGGTCCGAAAAAAAAGTTAAAATTTTGGCCCGAGTCCAACCCAGCCCGACGGAATTTCTTCAAAACATGGATTTTTACGTTGATTTTGTTAAAAGGAGGAGTTCTGGCCAAAAAACACTTATTTTAGCTTTTTTTTTCATGTTTATAATCCTCATTTTTAAAGAAGCGCCCTAGGTTGGGATATACATTTTTTTTAATGAATCTCTATTTCTATGCACATGTTTCAGCTATAATTAATATCGTAATGAAAATATTATGTATTGGAGACTTACAAATCTGAAAAAGGCTATACAATAAAATCTTCTAAGATAGAATCGCACAGGAAAGAAAAAAAAAATTATAATTTAATAGATTACAACAACCACTCGGAATTTTTTTTTTTTTTTTTTTTTGACTTAATATTTATTTAGTTTTAATTTTTGGGCATTTCGAAAAGAGAAGCTGAGAAAGACAAGAGGTTAAAATTCGAAAGCAGTTCCACCGAATCATCCACAGATCGCAACAAATCACCTTCGTAACAAAATTTAATCGAAAAATCTAAATTTCGTCCACAAAATTATTCTATAATCGATTTTCATGGGCTACATAATCAGTTGAAGACCTCGATTTTGATGGCCTACATAATCAGTTGAAGACTTTGATTTTTGCTTTGCAAGACGATTTTCATTTCGGCGTCGCTCTTTGGCTTTGGATTTTTCCATATCTGATAATTTGCGCCTACCCATTTTGTAACTTTTTCAATTTTTAACAATTTTATGCCTTTCAATTACCTATTCAAATAAAAATTCTTCTAAAAGTAAAGAAGATTGTTGAATTTCGTTAAAAAAAAATAAAATGCGAGCATGATTTGGCCCCATCCTCGACCGAAAACAACAACAATTTCCAAATGGTTAAAAAATAAAATAAAATAATGCGTTATAAACAAGCTCCCTTCTTAGTAGGAGTAAATGTATTATATTCTTTTCTCATGTATTATTATATCCACTAAAAAATAACTTTTCAAAAGTAAAAAAAAGCCAGGCTAAAAAAAAAGTAAAGTTGTGGCTAAAAAATGGTGTGATATCAAATTTCCAAGCTTAAATTGTTGTGCTTATTTAACATTTTCCATTAAAAAATTAACATATGTAAGTGGAGTGTCTACGTATACGTTGGTAGAAAGCCTTTTATACTTTACTAAATACATCATAACGTGTTTCTGAAAATTCCAATTTAAAAAAAAAATATCCATGAAGGGCTTGGCGGCCATCTTTATATTATGCACAAATTTCTAAGCATACAAATTTGTATAGGAATAACGTAATATGTTTGCATTATTAACAATTTCGAACTTCTTGTTTTAACTACGGAGAGATAAATTAAGAAAAGTTTTTATTTTGAGAAAACAAATTGATTTTCACTATTTTCAAAAATTTTATTATCCCCCAAAAATAATCATAAGGTGAATCCTCAAGATACATCACCATTTTCTTAAGATACAAATTTCTACGCACACATTTCCATAAAAGAAAATAATAAAATGTTTGCTTGAGTAACAATTTAGAACTTTGAATTTTAACTACGGATTTGTGTAAAATATGGAAAGATGGCTGCCAAGCCCTTAATGGATATTTTTTTTTTAAATTGGAATTTTCAGAAACACGTTATGATGTATTTAGTAAAGTATAAAAGGCTTTCTATCAACGTATATGTAGACACTCCACTTACATATGTTAATTTTTTAATGGAAAATGTTAAATAAGCACAACAATTTAAGCTTGGAAATTTGATATCACACCATTTTTTAGCCACAACTTAACTTTTTTTTTAGCTTGGCTTTTTTTTACTTTTGAAAAGTTATTTTTTAGTGGATATCATTTCTTTTTTTAAAAAACAGATTATATATAATTTAAATAATTCTACTCACTCAAATTAAAATGAGTTCTCGTATAGCCTTTGTAAACAGTGGGCAAACACATATATTGCTTACATATCATTCATTTTTTAGAGTAATTAATAATTTAAAAGCAAGGAATGTCAAATTATTTCCTCAAAGCATCTGTCTTTCTCAATTTATAGGTTCGATAAAATTATTTATGAAGGATGAAAATTTAGTAAAAAATTGATAGAATCGAAATAAAATATAGATTTTTAGTTAGTCTGTCAGTTAGTTGTTTGTTCTATAATAACTTTTTTAAAATGATTTCGTACTAAATTTATTTTTCAAAATTATTTTATCTCTATAAATACCTATGGCTAATCGGAGAATAAGCACAGCAGACATCTAGAGCATCAAAGATTAGTTTAAAGATCTGTAAATCTAGCAATTCTATCCATAATGAACAAAAACATATTGGATAAAAAGATAAAAAAAAAATAAACTGTAATTAAAACTTCATCTTCATTTAGATCGTGTTATAGAGAAGAAAGGTTAAACATGTAATTTTATGCTACTTTGTTTATCCATACATATTTACCTAAATGTGAGATTATTAATTTCATATAAAAATTCCAACAAATTTATTCTCTTTAATAGTCTATTATTAAAGCGCATTTACATTATAACTGAATAAAAATATTTCCAGTGAAAAATTGCCTAATACCTGGAGTCTTATCGTTCACCAGAATTTCCTTTTAAATATACCCAGTTTCCATCTCTAATCTCTGACAAAGGAACACAGACATAATAAAGTTAACAAAATACTTATATCTTTCTATCTGATTTATTTTGTGTGTTTGTGTGGGGGGGGGAGGGGAGGAAGGGCGCCTTAAGAACTTCTTTTAGTTTTTAGATTTCTGAATTATTCATTCAAAATATTTACCTATATAAGTCTTGTTGTGGAATCTTCATTAGCTAAGAGTTGCATCAACTTATACATGATGTGAACCTATTAATTATTTTTGTAAAATACTAGATGAGCACCATTAATATTTCCAGACTATTTGCCTACATTTTAAACTTGAGTCCTTTACAACTATTTATTAGTTTTCTATACAAATTAAAGGTTTGTAATAATCAGATTCATATCTAAATTTTCATGAAATATTGCATATCGAATTTTATACTTTTGATTGTTTTAATCAAAAGTGAAACTTGGGGTTTTTTTCTTCGTATTATAATAAGTGAGTGTCTTTACTATTCCTAGACAATTTTTTCATTATTCTTCCAGAATTCCTTTTAGAAAAATACAGTAAACAGTCAGGAAAATTTAAGTGCCGTTTATATCCTTTTGCATCGCTTTCACTGAAAACAAATGCCTGCATTGTCGCAGACCACATGGTGTAAGTTGTTTAACCACATGGTGTAAGGTTGTTGTTTTTTTTTATCGTATTTATTTGAAAAGTTTACCTTTGTTATCGAATACAAGGGTAATTTGTAATTTAAAATTAAGTTCAAATAGTTTTATTACAGAAAATCGACAGCTGCCAATGTTCAGCAGTTACTAGACTTTTGGCAAAACTTTTTAATAAAGTGTGTGTTCATTTCATTTTGAAATGAATACATCGAAGAAAACTATGGCTGGGATAGATTTTGTTACAGCTTCTAGAGTACCTAGTGTGGAAATATGCTATCCAAACAACGCTAAAAATTTGTATCCCTTAAATGTGCGACGATACTGCTAAATTCCCAAGTGTCGATCGCAGTGACATCTGCAGGATTTTCGTATTACATTGTATAGACTAGCAATCTTGCAGTTGTAGAAAATATCATGCAGATGTCTCTGCGATCTGTATCTCGATCTGTATATTTCAGCAGCATCTTTGCACATTTAAAGGTTACAATATTTTAGCACTTTTTTAAGTATTACAGGGATAGCCAATTTCCACACTATATATTCTATGCGCTATAGTTCCGGTTCAGCGTCTAGAATATATTGTGTGGAAATCTGCTATCCAAACAGCTCTAAAAAATTGTATCCCTTAAATGGGCAATGATGCTGAAATCCAATGACCCGATCTCAGCGACATCTGCGTTATATTTTCAAATTTCAGTAGACGCATTGTATTATAACAGTGTCTAGACCAAATCGTCTTGGCGTTTTAGAAAAAATCCTGTCGATGTCGCTGCGATCGACTCCTTGAATTTCAGCATTGTTTGACATTTAAGGGATACAATATTTTAGCCCTTTTTTAAGTACTACAGGAATAGCCGATTTCCACACTATGTATTCTAGACGCTATAATCCAAACAGCGCTAAATAGTTGTATCCCTTAAATGTGCAATGGTGCTGAAATCCAGGTAGCCGATCGCAGCGACATCTGCAATATATTTTCAAATTTCAAAGTAAACATCGTGTTATTTGAAGTGTCCAGACAATCGTCTTAGAGTTTTAGAAAATATCTTGCGGATGTCGCTGTGATCGACTCATTGGATTTCAGCATCGTTTGACTTTTAAGGGATATTTAGCGCCTTTTTAATAGTCCAGGGGAAATGTACATTTTACCTTGCAAAAAATCGGGTAGAAGATTTTTTTTCTGACTTGTTTATAATGATGTCAACATGGAAAAACCAAGTTTTCCAACAAAATTTCTTAAGGTTAAATTTTCTGTGGCCAAAAAACAACAAAATTTTGGGACTGTTTTTGATTTTTTTTTTAAATATCTCGATACCTGTTGCCGTAGCATGATTTTTGTCAATTACAATATTAAAGAGGACAAAATTCTCTACAACTTTCATATTTACAACTTTTTTATACACTCAACAGCAAGTGCAATACGCCGTTTCAAAAATAAGACAATTTTTTCAATTTTCTTAAAAACCGTGAAAACGTAGTTTTCCCCCAGTTATTCATATGTTTCCCACGGATTTAATCACGTATGTTAACTTCTAAAAATTGGTAGCAGTAAATTAAATATTATTTGCACACCCATGTCTTTATTTTCATCACAACATACATTTTATATTCAATGAAATTGTATAATTTTAAAAATAGGATAGTGTGTAGATGAATAAAACAATTTTCGTATCGACAGTAATTTTAAGTGTGTATAATGTTAATTTCAAAGCATTGTTTAAAAGAATCTTTAGTATTTAATAACTTATTGGTACTATAGTTTCAATTAAGAAAGAATTTTTGTTTAATTTTAATAATTTTGTAATTGTAATAATTTTTATAATGCATGCATGTTTTTCCAGGAAACAATGGGATAGATATTAAAATTTGCGAAAAACATACTTTATTCCACATATTACACACTTAACATACAATGGTATATTTTATTTACCAATTATTGATAACATATATTTTAATGCTTTATTTTTTAAAGATAGTAAACATTGGATTATACTTCCATATAAAATGGGGGAGGGGAGGCACTCAGAAAATAAATATATTTTATGTAAGAAATGCTTTTACCTTATAAAATAGCTACAATAAAAATGACAACAGGTTATTTCACTAACTGATGTTATATATTTATCTCCTGTAAAATTTAAAAATTTTGTCAATAACATATTTGAGATCACTATAAAAATATTTAAATGATTAGTTTTAATAAATACTGTCAGTTTTTTCCTACTTATATCAATAAATAGAACAAGAGATTATATCACTTTAGCATGCAAAAATATGATGGTATTTCATTTATCAAATGAAATACCAATTTACTTATGATTGCAGACCATATAAACATTTTTATTTTGGCATTGATCCACTGTCGCATTCAACTCCACTTTTCCTACACAATAATAAAGTAAGGTACGCAATATGACTTAATAAGCTAAATGAAAAAAAATATATTTTAATAACAATAATTTTTTACAGTCTATTTAACAATATTTTTTTCTCTTTGATGACACTGTTGTAGTATCATTAGCGTCCCGTTTCAAAAGAATATCATTATTCTGCATAAACGAGGTATCTGGATCATGTTCATGTAGAGGTAAGCCTGATACGTCCCATTCATGGGCGTAATCTGGCGGGGGCAGGGGGGGCATATGCCCCCCCCCAGTTTTTTAAGAGCAGGGGCAAGACATGTATTTTGCCCCTCCAGTTTTTTGTTTTGTTTTCCAATTTCTGTATTTCCTTTTTCGCTTTTTTTTTTACCCCTTTAGTTTAATAATTTATATTACTATCTTGGGTTTGAACTAGAATTGGATACAGCAAAATCAAAACAGCCAGAATAAAAGTTTTCACGTTGACATAAGTAATTTTTCTTATGTCTTGACAAAACCTTCTGCTATAATAACAGTTTAAGAGATTTTTTTTCAGTCTCCCTTTTTTTCCTTTTTGTACAAAGTACAAAACTTATTTTCCTCTTCATTTCCAGGGATGTTTTTTTGGGGTGGTGCACGTGTGGGAAGAGGTGAGAATAGATATCACGATTACTGTGTCTTGACTTTGACCATTGTCCTTTTTCGTAAGATAATATAAGCACAAAACAAGAACTTCCTGGCCCTCAGGCCTCTCGACTATAGTGACGCTCCTTGAATATACTCGTAGCGGCAGTCCAGTACTGGTGAGCTGAGGAAATTCTCATGCGTCTGGATATACAGATGCACACACATTCCGTTCTCTCGCGTACATCAGGGACTATAAAAGACAATATATATAATTAGAGTCTTGCACATGTCACGTTGTACGCGGTTGTACCCTTGGGCGTAATCTGGTGAGGGCAAGTGAGGATCACATACCTCCTAGTTTTTCAGGAACAAATACCTTTTGCGAGTTTTTGTATCGCTTTGTAGTTAAAGCCCAGCTTTGTATTTCATTTTTTTTTTTTATTTAACCATTTATATGCTATTTTGCGCACGAACTGGCATAAGCATTGGATAATTCAAAATAACCAGAATTAACGTCTTCACTTCTTAGAAGTAATTTCTGATGCAGTAGTCAAAGCTCAAGTAAGAATATTTCCTCTGCTCTATTTTTCAGAAAAGCGGAACCATTTTTCCTTTTTTATTTTCATAGAACTATTTAAATGCACATGTGGGATAGATCTTGATTACTATTTTTTGATTCTGACTATTGTCGTTAAGGTTTCCTTCATCTGACGAAACCCTATTCGTCTCACTCGTCTGTCTGTCTGTCCCAGTGCCCGTAACTATATATGTTGGAGACTTGAAATTTTGCATAATTATAGCTGAACACCTCACATCAAACGACAAATCGTAAAAATTTGAAAAAGTAGTAATTAATGGACGTTGTTAATTTAAAAAACCCCAATTACAAGATCTGAAAGGCATTCATGATTCAACAAAAGCATAAATTTTTTATCGAATTATAAAAACTATCTCTTCCATCGATTAAAACCAGGTGTCATTTTAACAGCAGATAAGGACTAGCGATTGCTTTAAGGCGCTTTTATTTCTTTTCTACTCATCCCAGAAATTCGAAATTAGTACCACAAGACTGAGAAAAAAATCAGCTTTCAGAAATTCTAAAAATTATCTCGATCGTACCATAAAAACTTTGAAATTCGTTAAAAATCGAGAAAAAAATCTTTTATTTTCCTTCATTTGTGAAGGCGACAGATGTCTGATGAATTGAATTTTCGGCGATAACCAGAGAATATAAACAGGGTGCGGTCTTGCGGTCAGAAACAGACTCAGAATTTTTATATAAGACTAATAAGACCAAATTTAAATATCCATTTTCGAGCTATGATTTTTATGCCATCCGACGTAAAATTTCATTCTCTTTCAGAATATGTCTTTATTTTTTAATTTCGACAATCAGAAGCAAAGATAATTAATTTTTTGGTCATTAAAACCAGAATTGCATTTTTTGCACGGCAGGCCAAGTGACACGGAAAGAAAAACAGTTACATTTTTACCCGGTAGCAGAAAGTGCGTGACGTGCGTCGCAGATTTATTTTGGACCTTGCAGATAAATATGCCAACTTGAAAAAAAAAAGTATTTCCTTTAAAAAAATATAAATAAATAAAAATAAAATAAATACGAAAATTCTGACAAAAAATATCGTGAATTCGAGAAATGGTCGCAAAAAAATCGGCAATTTACAGCAAAAGGGTCGCTGCAAAAACGCAAATTTCGTCAAAAGATCCTGGACATAAACATGAATTTTGTCCTAGGGTTGTGGAAAAAATACAAATTTCTGTCACAGGATCGCGGAAAAATGCTAATTTAATCAAAGGATCGAGGAAAGAACCTGAATTTAGTCAAACGATTGTGGGGAAAATGCAAATTTTGTCAAACGATCGCAAAAAAAAAAAAAAAAAAAAAAAATGCAAATTTATGTCAAATGATCGTGAAAAAACGCAAATTTATGTCAAAGGATTGCGGGGAAAAAACGCGGAATTTCGTTAAATGATCCCAAAAACCGTAAATTTCTGCCAAAAGATCGCTGTTTAAACTTGAATTTTATCCAAAAATTCCAGAAAAAACATGAAATTCGTTCCATGAGCGCGGGGCAAAAAGCAAATTTCTGTCACAAAATCGCAGAAAAGGCTTGAATTTCGTCAAAGGATCGAGGAAAAAACACGAATTTAGTCAAATGATCGGGGAAAAGAAAAGCAAATTTAGTCAAACAATCGCGAAAAAACGCAAATTTCTCTAAAAGGATTGCGGAAAAAAGCGGAATTTCGTCATACGATCGCGAAAAACGCTAATTTCTGCCAAAGGATCGCTGTAAAAGCACGAATTTCGTCAAAAGATCTCGGGAAAAACGTGAATTTCGTCCCAGGGGTGCCGCAAAAAACGCAAATTTCTGTCACAGGATCGCGGAAAAAACACGAATTCCGTCAAAAGATAGAGAAAAGGACACAAATTTAGTCAAACGATCGTGAAAAAACACAAATTTCTGTCAAAAGATCGCGGAAAACGCGAAATTTCATCATAAGATCGCAAAAATGCAATTTTCTGCCAAAGGATCGTGGTAAAAACTCAAATTTCGTCAAAAGGATGCCTGATGGATGTACAGAATTCCTAAATTTTAACACTTAGTTTATTCCTGACTCCTACTCTTGTAATGATAAATTCTTGTCATTAAATAAAATATCTTTTTTTTTTTTCCTTTCAGTTAAAGAAAAAAATAAAGCTCTGTTCTCTTAATATATCTCTTATTATAAATATATATATTATATGAAAGATCTGATAAGATTTCTGTGAAATAGATAATCAATGTGGTCACTATTTTCCTTATGTGTTTATTCTATGCCATTTTTATGTACGTATCTAAAAGTGTGCTGGAATAGCATTTGTTCTCGCAGGAGTCGATCCAGACAAAATTGGGGCCTATCTGGGCCCCACAAAAATCTATTCACACAATCTATTTCTATTCACATACAATCTATTCACACATAATTTTCACAAAAATCTATTTAATAAAATAGGCCCTTTCACAAAAATCTATTTAATAAAATAGGCCTCTTCACAAAAATAAATTTAATAAAATGGGCTCCTTCACAAAAATAAATTTAATAAAATGGGCCCCTTCACAAAATTCCTTTTAATAAATAGGTTCGCTACATAACATTCTTTTTCATAAAAACTGTTTTAAAATGTGTTATTTGTAAATAAAACCAGGTCACGAAAAACAAAAACTTTAGCAAGGGGATTTAAAGAAGTTTTTGTAAATAAATTCTTGGTTCGAATTTGAGTAACTGGATTTCATCTTTCGTTACAAAATGTTATTTTTCACAAAAATATAATAAAATTCACAAAAATTACTTTTACTTTTTACAAAATGGGTCCCAAGAATAAAAACCTGAATCGACCCCTGTCTCGAGTATATGAACCATGTTACATATTCATTATTTAATTCTTCATAAAATATTAATTTTTGCTATTTTCTTATTTAGGTTAATATTATAGTTGGAATATAGTTCTATTTATTTTTTAGTATTAAACAGTAAGAACCCTATTTATTTTAACACTTATAATGTTTGTACATAATCGCAGTACAGATTTTTTTAACTATTGATTTTACAAATTTGGTTCTTTCGCATCCGGATGTTATTTCGTACGCTGATTCGTAAAATCTAAATTTAAAAAAAATCGGACCACAACTTTCCGGTTTATGAAAAAATCGATTTTTAAACATAAAAGGGATGCTTTTTCGTACAGACAACTGACGGGAATTTGTTAAAATTAGGAAAACTAAAGAACCGATCAATTTTAAAGTTTGACATAGTTCATAACACATAATAAGAATTTTATGAATTTAAGGTGAGCTGAATTTGTGTGTGTGTGTGTGGAGGGGCGGGGGGGGGGGGTCGAGCAAACAAGGGCTCCGTGAAAAAAATGGCTAATCTGATTTTTTAAAACAACTTTACGCATTTGGTTACGTCTATTTATTAATTACATTAATTGATGATTTTTTTTATGGTTTTCTGGCTGGTTTTCTCCTTACGTCCGGAAATTCGGTTCAAAACTCCAGTTGATGGTATTTTCTGAAAGATCATTTACGTTTACCAAAGAATGGAAAACGTCTTTCAATTACATAGTTTCTGAATAACAACACCTGCCTATTCCATGCTTTTCCGAACAAAAATAAATAAAAACTTGTGTCATAAAGTTGACCCTTTGGATTTGAGACCAATCTTAAGTACAATTGAAGAATATAGTAAAAAAGGAAATATGCTTTAGATAAATCGAAGCAGAAAACTTGACATTTTATTCTTCATTCTTCCATCAAAATACTATAAATTACATAAAATTTTGTATTTAATATTTTGAAAGTAAAAACATTATATAAAAATACTGAATATTTTTATTTAGGTCTTTAAGGGGAGCCTACTTTGAAAATGTGAAAAATTAAACACATTCGAATTAAGATAAACATTAAAATCAGTGTTTAATTTAAATTTTTGTATTGCTAAATTATCTGGATTCATCTTAAACCAGAATGAGTGAGATCGTATCAAAAGTGTTTTTTGCTAAGAATGGAGGTTGACTTTCAAAATGTTTCTCTGATAACGGGTTCTGAACTCCCCAATTAATTACTTTTTTCACACTACATTTGAGGTTGTTTCAGAGCTTTGATAGTCAAGAACGAAAAGAGTAAGAAAAACGAGTTATCTGGAATTTCCCTGGAAACTAGTGGACTATAACAGTTTACCGCCAGTTGGAAAAAAAAAAATGAACTATTAATGTTACTAGATTTAAACAGCTCTAAAATCTAACCGATGATTAAGATGTCGCATACGAATTATTTTTTCAATCAATCCCTTTCAAATTTCTCCTGTATGCTAATTTTGTTTTTTCCCCCTTAATAAATGTGTATCAGTATGAAAAAGAAGAAATAATTATCAAATGAATTATTAAGGGGAAATGTCAAAAAAGCTCGCCCAATTTGAGGACAATCTGTACTAATAAAAAAAAGTTTCGCTTTGTGTGTGTCTGTCTGTGTGTATGCGATGGCTAGCAAAATCTAGCGTAAGTACGAAGCTGACAATTTTTATGAAAGTAGCCCAAAGTCTCTTCTGATGCAGCTCAGATTCAGAATTTTAAAATTCTAATAATTAGTTGAGTTATTAATTAAAATTCGCAAATCACTCTCATTAATAAATCATTTCGCCCTTGCGAAAGGGAAAAAGTGATGGCACACGCGCAGAAGCCTTATTTATGCATCGGGAGAAAATGAAATTCGAAACGAAGGAATTTCGGGAGTATTTTGTCATTATTTATTAACTTACATCAGTCAAACTGCTTAGTAAAGTTAAAAACGGATGACATATTCTATAAGATCGTACTCTTATGTCTCAAATGCCGCAATCAATTGAAAAAAATATCACAGTTAATCCTTAGAAATTTTTTTTCCAAAATGGCTCGTTTTTTCCGTGAACCGTTTTTCTGTCCTGTATTGCAGCGCCCCTCGAGGACGCAATTTTAGAGGTACCGACAAATTAAAAATGTGCTCTCAAAGCTAAAACCTTCTAATCGATGGTTTTAAAAAATATGAATTTTAACCTTTTCAAATACACTGGCGAACTCAGGTCACTTCGCGTTTTATGGAGACGATATTTTTTTAACCCTAAAAGTAACAAAACGTCCATACTTTAACACACTTTACTTTTTACTTTACACACCATACTTTTTTTTTTGTTTAGAGCATCTCTATAGACCAGATTTACATAATTAAAATAATAAAACTTTGTAAAAAATCACCATAAAATTAAAACAAAACACAGGACGCGTTTCGAGCTAAAAACATAACAGCTCGTCATCAGCTACAGCATACACGTGTCCGTAAACTAACAAGTTCAAAAATGAACTGAAGATAAAGAATTTTGCGAAGAATGCGACAGATGGCGCTACCTGATAGAGGGATATGCAAAAGGGAAATGTGTTGAAAAAAGATGGAAGAGAAAATGAAATGGAAAAAATGGAAAGAATAAAAATAAAAGAAGTAAATTAAAAATATAAATAAAAATAATAAATAAAGAACTATAAAAGAACAAGAAAAAAATCCAAATTATTATTATTATTACTTTTTTTTTTTTTTTTTTTTTTTTTTTACAAAATAAAAAGAAAAGAAACAAGAGAAAAGGGAAAAGAATTACAAAATTAATTTCCACGCTGGAGATAGGAAAGGAGATGATGGGAGATCATTGACAAGATTAGCAGAATTTTTAGAAATAAAATATGCTTCATGAAAATCCAAATGAGAGGGAGAGGCAGGGGAAGATAGCTGTAGCTGATGACGAGCTGTTAGGTTTTTAGCTCGAAACGCGTCCTGTGTTTTGTTTTAATTTTATGGTGATTTTTTACAAAGTTTTATTATTTTAATTGCTTCATATCGCCAGTTTTTGGTGCTGTTTCGCAGATTTACATAACCTAAAAATTTTTTGAAACGTTCGGACGGGTATAAAATATTTTTTACAAGATAAAATATGTGAAAAATTCGATGGAAATAAAAAATCTGAGTGTTTCGTCGCGGTTTCGCCCCTTCAGGGCACAATTTTAGAGGTACTGGCAAACCAAAAATATGTTCTTAAAGGTGAAACATTCTTCTAATCGATGTTATAATCGGCTTTTAAAAACAAGAATTTTAACCCTTTCAAATATACCGGCACGGAGGTCACTTTGCGCCTCACGGTGACGATATTTTTTCTATGCTAAAAGTAACTAAACGTGCGTATTTTAACAGAAACTTTTTAGAGCATTTGGATAGACCAGATTTACGTCACCTGCAAAAATTTCGAAACGTTCGGACGAGTATAAATATTTTTATAAACTAAAATATATGAAAATATCTACGAAATCAGTAAAAACCTGGGTGTTTTTGCGCGGTAAAAAAAAAAAAAAAGACATCTTAATTTAAGTGTATGTGTGTGGTGATAGGGAGGGAGGGTATAAATATTTTTAAAAAATGGCCTTAAAATTTTTGCCCCCCCCCCCCCCCCAGTCTTAGAGCCCAAGTTACGCCTATGGTCCCATTCATCAGTATTTTCCTGCATTTTCTCTAGTATTGCTATAGTGTCATCTTCCTCCTCATCGTGATCTTGGGAAAATTTAACAACATTTCCGCAAATGATTCTGCAACAATTTTTGCAAATTGATGAGCACTTTATGCCCGTTTTTCGGCATGTACATGCTTTACCGCAACCCTTTTTGCATGAGCAAGAAATTATTTGCAGCAACGATTGAGGCGCTGGATCTTTAATTGTCTCAATGGGTATAAGCCTATGATTGATGTTCACCCAGCCCCAATCCTCTGGGGTTTTTTTTGTTTCCTAACCAGGTTTGGACTTGGTGGTAGTATCGAAGTGAATGAAGTTTTGCTGCGTCTTGTGTTGGGGGGTAGCCTGGCAAGATTAAATTTCCTTTTTGCTGATGATTTCGCAAAGAGTACAAACCACAACGTGTCCAGAGTCTGCACCGTGCTAGATTCTCCATTGTACAATCGGAGAAGAAATTGTTCTCCTGCAGCGACAATATTTTCGATGCTGGCACTTGGTTCTTTGAATACTTGCATCGTTTCCCTTATTTGCGGATATTTCTGAATAACGTTGCAAAATTTTATCTTGCCTTGACCTATAAAAGTGTTCTTTTCAGAATTCTTGCTTGAATTTTAATATTTATTTATTTTTTCATATGATACCGAGGTCGATATCTAACGATGTCTTTGTATGACTAATTTAGTCTCATAATTCATATAACTATGACATTAAACGCCTCAATACTACAACTATCATAAAATTTTTGAAAATAAAATCTTCATATACGGAATCCGGTCCTTAAAGAAAAAATTATATATTTTTAAGAGAAAGAATATGACCAGTTATACCTCCTAAGATGGAAACCTGTTTAAAGCGGAATATATTTCGGTTCGGTTTTCAAGGTTTTAATGAATCCATATTTGAAAAATCTGATTATGTATTTAATGATTACACACTTAAAATTTTCAAAATCTGGCTATTAGAGATTTATTAAAATTATTAACGAGGGGTGGGGCAAAATATGCATGAATTTTGCCCCCCCCCCCTCCCGAAAGGCTAGTTTTGGCCCTCAAACACATAATTTACTGCTACCAATATATAGAAGTTGACATACATGATTAAATCTGTGGGAAACATGAATAATCGGGGGAGAACTACATTTTTCACGGTTTTTAAGAAAATTGAAAAAATTGTCTTACTTTTGAAATGGCGTACTGCGCTTGCTATTGGGTGTATAAAAAAATTGTAAATATGAAAGTTGTAGAGAATTTTGTCCTCATTAATATTGTAATTGACAAAAATTATGCTACTGCAACGGCTACTGAGATATTTAAAAAAAATCGAAAAAAGTCCCAAAATTTTGTTGTTTTTGGCCACAGAAAATTTAGCCTTAAGAAATTTTGTTGCAAAACTTGGTTTTTCCATGTTGGCAACATTATAAACAATTCAGAAAAAAAAAATCTTCTACCCGATTTTTTGTAAGGTAACCTCCCTTTTTTTGTACATTTCCCCTGGACTATAAGCATTACTGGGATAACCGATTTCCACACTAAATATACTAGACGCTGTAGTTCTGGAGATTACGCTCACAACAAAACAGTTCACGCTAAAACCGTATTTCATTCATGGGAAATAACGTCAAAGTATTTCCAGATTTGACTCTCAGCTCGCTAACGAAGTGAATATCGTTTACCCCCCCCCCCCTTTTTTTTTTTTAGTATCACATTTAACTCGATTACTTTTCAAAAGATTTTTTTACATTAGAAATGAAATTTTAAATGCCAATAACTCTTAATGCATACATGTTAGAAAGTAATACTTCTCTCAAAAACTAATGTTTTTTTTTTTTTTTTTTTTTTTTTTTTTATTTAAAGCATTTTTCATTCTACAAATTAAAAACTATTGATCCCACTACCATAACTGAGCTTCTCAGAATTACGAAATAAATATTATAACTCTGCCGTCATAAGTTTCTTTTCTTAAATCTTGTAAGAAAGCATGAAAATCAGAAACTGAGATACTCAAGTTTAAATATATAAGTGTTTAAAGAGCAAGTCACAGTTTATATTTATGTTTGCAGGTGCGTTCGTAATTATATAAATACGTAGCTCCTATAGTCGTCGTTCAGTCCGTCTGTCTGTCCACATATAACAGAGCAAAAACTACCCAACTGAATGGTCTGAAATTTTAAATATATAATTATTGCAAAATTTTGTCGAGTCATTTCATATTTTATGCTAATCGGATGTATAGTTTAATTACAGGGACAGTTAAAATTTTCCGTTACATGACGGCCATGGGCGTACCCAAGGGGGGGGGGCTGATGGGGCTACAGCCCCCCCCCGAAATTTTCGAAAGTGATATGAAAAAGTGCTGCTTTTTCGTCTTTCTTTTTTGGAAAAAAATTTACTTTTTTTCAATCATACAGCGGACTAGCCATTTTCATTAGTCCCATATTAGTCCACATTGACAACAAAGAAGAGAAAAGGGGGAGACGGGGATACAGCCCTCCCCCCTCCTCCCGAAATAGTCGAAAAATGAAATGAAAAAGTAATTTTTTCTTACTTTTTTAAGGTAAATCTGTAATTTTTTCTTCTGCCGTAAAAAAGCAAAATAGACATTCTCGTTAACACCATATCAGTCCACATTGACATCACAGTATACCCAAAGATGGGGAGGGGGCTGATGGAATTTCAGCCCCCTTCCTCTCGAAATGGTTGAAAATGAAATGATAAAATAGAGCTGAATTTTTTCTACCTGTTTAAGATAAATTTGCATTTTTTCCACTATCGTTCAACAGACTATGCACTTCCTTCGCGTAGTTCCATAGTAGTCCACATTGAGACCAAAGAAGAGAAAGGGGGCTGACGCGGTTACCCCCCCCCCCCCCAAACCAGAAATAGTCGAAAAAGTCCTTCCGGCCAGTGCCGGGAGGAAGAGGTAGCTTTCATAATCCTTATTTAAAAAAAGCCAACTTATATCATGCAAACACACGAAGCTCAATTTAGTGGAAACCGAATATAGGAGATTCAATACTAATTTTTATCAATATAATGAATGAGAATTTCGCGAAATTAGTCAGCTTTATCCAAGCTGCTTTTCTTTAAAGTAACTTATATTTGGCTGCCAAATTCGGCAATTTCTTAAAGTGCCTGTCATTTTAAGACAACATGGTGGATGAGGCTAAGCAGTGAACTTGGTCGAGACCTTAGTAATTGCTGTGCACATGCTCACTCACATCGGAATCGATTGATACATACGAGTACTGTCGCAGGCAAAAAATCAGATTTTTCAAAATGTCACCCACAATAGAAATTGAAACTGCGATATCTGAGCCATTTTTTAAGGTAAAGACAAACAAAAAATGCTCCTGAATCCTTATATCAAGATCAAATACTTAAGAAAGAAACCTTTTTCAATTTCTAATTTTTTTGCACCTCACTTTAAATATATATATATATTTTAATTTAATGGCCGCCATTTTGAAACAAGATGGCTGATGAATCTGGCCAGCGAACTTGGTCGAGGTGTTGATGTATACTATCCACAGGCCTTCTTACATCGAAATAGGCGAATACGTGTGTTATCGCGTGACAAATACAAGATCGTTTCAAAATGTTAGCCATGCTAGAAATTCAAAGTGCTATAAATCAACCATTTTTTAAGATATCAACAAAAGAACAAATTTTCAGAAACAAAAACTGCTCCGGAATCTTTGTATCAAGGCCAAACACATAAAAAAAATCTTTTTCATTTTTCAATTTTTTAATACCTCATTTTGAATTTTAAATTTAATTTTTTTTAAATGGCAACCCTTTTGAAACAAGATGGCGAATGAAGCTGGCCAACGAACTTGGTCGAGACATTGGTATGTACTATGTACAGACCAAGTTACATCCAAATAGGTTCATAAATACGCCTGTTATCGCGTGACAAAAATCAGGTCGTTTTAAAATGTCAGCCACAAGAGAAATTCAAAATGCTATTACTCAGCCATTTTTTTTTAGATACAGACGAAAGAAAAACTGTTCCGGAATCTTTGTATTAATGTCAAACACATACAAAAAAATCTTTCTCATTTTCCAATTTTTTGGTATCTCATTTAATTTTTTTTATTTTTTTAAATGGTCGCCATTTTGAAACAAGATGGCGGATGAAGCTGGCCAACGAACTCGGTCGAGATATTTGTATGTACTATGTACACACCAAGGTACATCAAAGTCGGTTCATAAATACGCCTGTTATTACGTGAGAAAAATCATGACGTTTCAAAATGTCAGCCACGCTAGAAATTCAAAATGCTATAACTCAGCCATTTCTTAAGATATAGACGAAACAAAAACTGCTCCCGAATCTTTTTATTAAGTTCAAACACATAAGAAGAAAATATTTTTTCAATTTTCAATTTTTGGTACCACATTTCAAATTTAAATTTTTCTTAAAAATTTAAATGGCCGCCATTTTTAAACAAGATGGCGGATGAAGCTGGCCAACGAACCCGGTCGAGACATTGGTATGTACTATGTATAAACGAAGTTACATCCAAATCGGTTCATAAATACGCCTTTTATCGCGTGACAAAATTCAGGACGTTTCAAAAGGTCAGCCACACTAGAAATTCAAAATGCTATAACTCAGCCATTTTTTAAGATATAGACGAAACAAAAACTGCTCTGAAATCTTTGTATAAAGGTCAAATACATAAGAAAAAAATATTTTTCCATTTTCAATTTTTTGGTACAACATTTCAAATTTTAAATTTTTAAAACAAGTTTAAATGGCCGCCATTTTGAAACAAAATGGCGGATGAAGCTGGCCAACGAACTCGGTCGAGAGATTGGTATGTACTATGTACACACCGAATTACATCCAAATCGGTTCATAAATACGCCTTTTATCGCGTGACAAATTTCGGGACGTTTCAAAATGTCAGCCACGCTAGAAATTCAAAATGCTCTAACTCAGCCATTTTTTAAGATATAGACGAAACAAAAACTGCTCCGGAATCTTTGTATAAAGGTCAAATACATAAGAAAAAAATATTTTTCCATTTTTAATTTTTTGGTACCACATTTCAAGTTTTAAATTTTTTTTAAAATTTTAAATGGCCGCCATTTTGAAACAAAACGGCGGATGAAGCTGGCCAACGAACTCGGTCGAGACATTGGTATGTACTATGTACACACCGAATTACATCGAAATCGGTTCATAATTACGGGAGTTACAGTGTGACATAGGTCAGATATATATATATATATATATATATATATATATATATATATATATATATATCAATTTTGAACGGAGGGTGGTTTCGGGGTCTGGGGGTCATGATCGATGAAAATATACCAAAATTTTTTGAAATCGCTTTCCTCCGAACGGCTGCAATAGGTAGCTTTTTTGTAAAGAAAGCTACCTAAAATTAAAGGAAAAAGTGTTTTTTCCTTACTTTTTTAAGATAAATCTGTATTTTTTTCCCTGTCATACAGCAAAATAGCCATTCTCGTTAACTCCATATTAGTCCACATTGGCATCACAGCACACAGATGGGAAGGGATCTGTTGGAATTACAGCCCTCCTCCTCTTGAAATAGTAGAAAATGAACTGAAAAAATAGTGCTGCATTTTTTTTCTGTCTGTTTGAGATAAATTTGCATTTTCTCCCCTATCATTCAACAGACTAGCCGCTCCCTTCGCTGTAGTTCCATATTAGTGTACAGTGACTCCACGTTATACCCAAAAAGGTAGAAGGGGGCTAATGGGGTTACAGCCCTCTCCCCAAAAGTCGAACATGAAATGAAAAAGTGCTGATATCTTTCTTTTTGTTTGAGATAAATTTGTATTTTCCCCCTATCATTCAACAGACTGGCCGCTCTCTTCTCTTTAGTTCCATACTTGTGTACAGTGGGCCCACATAATACCCAAAGAGGTGAAAGGGGCTAATGGGGTGCCCCCTTCCTTAAAAGTCAAAAATGAAATGAAAAAAAGGCTGATTTTTTTCTTCTTGTTTCAGATAAATTTGTAATTTTTCTTCTGCCATACAGCGAAATAGCCATTCTCGTTAAATCCATATTAGTACACATTGACATCACAGCATACTGAAAGAAGGGGGGGGCGGCTGATGAGCTTACAGCCCCTTCCTCCCGAAATAGTCGAGAAAAATATTGCCTTTTTTCTTTCTGTTTGAGATAAATTTACATTTTTTTCTCTTATTATTCAACAGAATAGCCACACTCTTCTGTTTAGTTCCATATTAGTGCACAGTGACACCACATTATACCCAAAGAAGTAGAAAGGGGGTGATGGGCTTACAGAGCTCTCCCAAAATATTTGAAAATGAAATGAAAAAAGTGGTGATTTTTTTTTCTTTTTGTTTGAGATAAATTTGTAATGCAATTCTTTTCTGCAATAAAACGAACTAGACTTTTTGTCTAATGTCATATCAGCGCACAGTCACATCACTGTATACAAAATGAGGGGAAGGAGGCTGATGGGTTTATAGAGCCACCTTTCGAAGTAATCAAAAATGAAAAAAAAAAAACTTTTTTTTTTCTTTTGAGATAAATTCAAATATTTTTTGTGCGACGCAGCTATTCTGGTTAGTCCCATATACCAGTGCACATTGATGCCCCAGCATACACCCAAAGAAGTCGATGGCGACGGGGTTTATGAGGTTACAGCTCCATTCCACCTCCGAAGAGATCACAGTGAAATGAAAAAAGGGCTCATATTCCTTCTTTTTCAGATAAATTTTGTTTTATTTTCTGGCATGCCACGAAATTGTTTTTCGTGTTAATCCAAAATCCTCCTCAGTCCTGCGACCAAATTTACTTGAAACCACAAAATCAATTTTCAAATGATTGAAAAATAGCTCCAAGCCTGTTTTGCGGGATAAATGAAAACGTATATGGTCAGTTCAAGAGACCTACAAGTAAATTCGACAAATCTAAAAGTAGTTTAATTTAAGGAGAATTTTAATTTATCTCATAGTCGGCGGGCACCAAGATTGTCAATGTGGAAGTATGTTAATGCACAGTAACACTACAGCTAATCACAAGTCGATTTCGGGTAAATCGGAAAACCGGAAGTGTGGAAGAGTGACTGTAAAAATAGCTTATTAACTTTCATTTTTCTTTCGCATCTCCATGCCAAAAATTTGTGTTTTTTCCACGGTTTTATGCAAAATTTGCGTTTCCTCAGCAGTCCTTTGAAAAAATTCGCTTTTTCTGCGGCTTTTTGCCGAAATTCGCGGTTTTTTTGCACACTCATTCGTCGAAATTTGCGTTTTTTTCACGGATCTGTGACGAAATTTGCGTTTTTCGTCGGGTTTTTGATGAAATTAAAGTTTTTTTCACGGATTTTTGCCGAAATTCGCGTTTTTTTTTACGAAATCCTTCGTCGAAATTTGCTTCTTTTCCGTTCCTTTTTTAACGAAATTTCGCGTTTTTTTTCTCGTCATTTTGATGAAATTCGCTTTTTTTCTGCGGCTCTTTGACGAAAGTAGCGTTTTTTTGCAGCTGTTTGCCGAAATTCGCTTTTTTTCCCGCCGTCTTTTAATGAAATTCACGTTTTTCTGTGGCCGTTCTTTGTGGCCCTGCTTTTTCTTTTTTGCGATCCTTTGACGAAATTCGCATTTTTCCGTTTCCCTTTGACGGAAATGCGTGTTTTTTTAGCGATGCTTTGTCGAAATTTGCGCCTTTTCTGCGGCCATTTGACGAAATTCGCGTTTTTTTTTCGAGGTCATTTCCGAAATACTAGTTTTTTTTACGCAATCCTTCGTTTTTGCGTTTTTTTCTCGTCTTTTTGATGAAATTCACGTTTTTTTGCCATCCTTTACTATATTAGCATTTTTTTCACAGCCCTTTGACGGAATGCGTGTTTTAAGCGATCTTTTTTTCGAAATTCTCGTTTTTTCTGCGACCTTTTGATGAAATTCGCATTTTTTCGGCCTCTTGAAACATTTGCGTTTTTTCGAGATCCTTTGTCGAAATTGTCTTTTTTCCGTGGCTTTTTGACGAAATTCACGTTTTTCTGTGGCCCTTCTTTGTTACCCTGCTTTTTCTTCTTTTTGCGATCCGTTAACGAAATTCGCGTTTTTTCTGCTTCCCTTTGACTGAATGCGTGTTTTTTTAGCGATCATTTGTCGAAATTTGCGTTTTTTCTGGGGTCCTTTGACGAAATTCACGCTTTTTCAGCTTCTTTTGAAGGAATGCGTGTTGTTTTAGCGATTCTTTGTCAAAATTTGCATTTTTTCTGCGGCCCTCTGAATCGCGGTTTTTCGGAGGTCATTTGCCGAAATTTGCGTTTTTTTACGCAATTCTTCGTCGAAATTTGCGGATTTTTGACGAAATTTGCGTTTTTCTCCGTCTTTTTGATGAAATTCGCGTTTTTTTCGATCCTTTACGAAATAAGCTTTCTTTCGCAGCCCTTGACGGAATGCGTGTTTTAAGAGATATTTTTTTCGAAATTCGCGTTTTTTCTGCAGCCTTATGACGAAATTCGTTTTTTTTCTGTGCTCTGACGAAATTAGCATTTCCTCCGCGAGCATTTGACGTAATTCGCCTTTTCTCCCTGATCATTTGACTTTTTTTTCACAATCCTTTGACAAACTTCGCCGTTTGTCCGTGGCCCTATGACAAAATTTCGGTTTTTTCCTTTTCGATCCTTTAAAAAAATTGGAGATTTTTTTTCTGCGAACGATTGATGAAATCGTTTTTTTTCGGCTACCATGTTAAAAATCGCGATATTTTTTAAGTCCGAATTTTCGGAAAATTGGGAACAAAGCCACCACTGACCCTTCCCCCCTCCCCCGCCCCCTGGCTACGGCCTTATTGGCAAAAATGATTTATGTTTATAACACAATTCAACGTGTTTCGTAAGATTTATAACATTATGGAAATTTAAGTCAGCCCCCCCCGAAATAAAATCCTGGGTACGCCACTGATGACGGCCAATGGGGAAAAAAATTTCAAGTGCATTTTAATGATGTTACAGCCTTTCAAACAGAATGAAATGGATATGCATTTATTGAAGTGCACTAAAATATACATTCAGTACAATATGCGGTCAAAAAATATTTATAAAACTAGTTATAGTACAAACGCACCTCATTTGCCACGTTTGACGAGCAATTTTCAACTTGTTTATTGCTGCAGGCATAATTTTTGTCAGATTTCGATTCGGTTTGTTTTAAAATATTTCTATCACTAAATGTTTTTAAAATATTTTTGAAAAATCAATATTTTGAATGTTCAAAGGTCTAATTCCCCTTAATCGGTCTTGACGTTTGTTTGACGGAGTTAGCATTTTTTTTTTTTTTTTTTTTTTTTTTTTTTTTTTTTTTTTATAGCTTGGCAGAACGACCGCCCTGCTTGATATAACTTTGAGAGTCATTTGATAATATTAAAAGTTTTTTTGTACGAATTAATGATTTTTTATGACGAGGTTATACATCTATAACATGAAATATCATAGTCTGAATTTAATGTTTAAAATGAATTCAAAGCAAATAAATTTACAGATACGATCCAGGTTAAATGAATTTTATTAATTCCTCATTTTATTTATCCTCGTGATTCTTGGATGAAAGTCAACAACTACATCCTGTTGTCAAGCTTCAGAAAAAAAAACTTCATATTAAAAATTAGTTATTTTACTAACATAAGAGCAATATTTAGAATTAAAGTTACTGTTACAATATATGTATATAAATAAGCTTTTGTAAATAGCAGAAATGAAATATTTCGATGGTTTGGGAGAGCAATAACACTATTGTGTTTAAATCTTTTTGTAAAATAATAAATAAGCACCTTTGCTGTTTCTAGGCCATTTTTAGGTGCGTTCGTAATTATATAAATACGTAGCACCTATAGTCGTCGTTCAGTCCGTCTGTCTGTCCGTCCGTCTGTCTGTCCGTCCGCATATAACAGAGCAAAAACTACCCGACCAAATGATCTGAAATTTTTAATATATAATTGCTGCAAAATTTTGTCGAGCCATTTCCAATTTTATGAAAATCGGATGTATAGTTTAATTACAGGGACAGTCAAAAGTTTTTCTTTACATTACGGCCAATGGGAAAAATTATTGCAAGTGAATTTTAATGATGTTACAGACTTCCGAATGGTCTGAAATTTTTAATATATAATTGCTGCAAAATTTTGTCGAGCCATTTCCAATTTTATGAAAATCGGATGTATAGTTTAATTACAGGGACACCCAAAAGTTTTCCGTTACATTACGGCCAATGGGAAAAAAATATAGCAAATGCATTTTAATGATTTTACAGCCTTCCGAATGGTCTGAAATTTTTAATATATAATTGCTGCAAAATTTTGTTGAGCCATTTCCAATTTTATGAAAATCGGATGTATAGTTTAATTACAGGGACACCCAAAAGTTTTCCGTTACATTATGGCCAATGGGAAAAAATTATTGCAAATGCATTTTAATGATTTTACAGCCTTCCGAATGGTCTGAAATTTTAAATATATAATTGCTGCAAAATTTTGTCGAGCCATTTCAAATTTTATGAAAATCGAATGTATAGTTTAATTACAGGGACAGTCAAAAGTTTTCCGTTACATTACGGGGAATGGGGAAAAAATTATTGTAAGTGCATTTTAATGATGTTACAGACTATGCACTTATGAAGCGCAAAAAATATACATTCAGTACAATATGGGGTGCAAAAAATAATTATAAAACTAGTTATAGTACGAACGCACCTCATTTGCCACGTTTGACGAGCAATTTCCAACTTGTTGTATTTTATAAACTTCAGTGTCGTTTGCCATTATCCACGAGTTTTCTTTGCGAATTACTGATTTATAATGACCTGATTCTACGTCTGTACCTTCATGAAATATTGCAGATTGAATTCTATAATTTTGATTATTGAACTCCAATATGGTATTAGACACACTCGTAATATTAAAAATCTTTTTATTCCTTGTTTCATCCCAAATCATTATCTGACATATAACAATTTGAGCGGGCACTTCTATTTCAGTTTTTATTGAGCAAAAATCATCACAATTCTCGCATCGTATTTGATTATCTGATGTTTCCCATCGACTCAAGTCTGTTACTAATTTCTTGATGCCAACTGATTTACAATTCTGATCACTGTATAAACGAATAAAACAAATTTTGTCACGTTGTACGGATGTGTATCCGCAAGTTGGGTTTCGACATTTTTTAGTAATTAAATTTATATTTGTCGTTAAATCTTTAAGTATTTTATTTTGGTTAATAAGTGCTGTTAAAAATTCTTCCGCATCTTCTTGTTGATTGCTGATAAATGGCAATCTAAGTTCTTGTCTGAGACACACGCTGTCCATTCTGTCATTTCCTTCAACATGTTTCTCAGTTAACATTTTCAGAGTTTGGCAAACAGAACTCGCCTGACTTATACTGAAAATTATTTCTTCAAAGCTAAATATACATTGGCATACAGAATTTGCGTAGCAAGATACCCCATCGCTATTCAAATAACCAGGAGGCATCTTTTCGATGAAACTTACATTATTTGGATTATCATCAATAATGGACATTTCTGTTGACAGTCGAGTTTTTCTGCTGTACCACACGTGATCATTCGTTTTTTGTTTTATTGATTTAGTAATTCTTAAGATATTTAAATCAGGTCGATATGTTTTCCTTAATCTGTTGTATTCTTGTACAGATTTACTGTGAGCAGTAACACTCTTGGGGTCAAAATTTATAATATGAAGACCGTTTAAACTTTTAACTCTTAACAATGCTACATAACTCTGTCCATGTGTAAAAGTACTGTTTCCAATATCTATTAAACATGTTGATAAACTCAGACCTTGACTTTTATGGAGTTATTCCATATGCTAAGGATATAGGAAACTGTTTACGATAAACATATATTTTTGATAATATTTCAAATTTGCTAACTACAGGTTCAATCTTATTGATTCCAGAAATAAATTGTACATCTATAGCTTTCACTTCCCCATTAGCATCTTGAACAAAATTTATAATTGTGCCTATAGCACCATTTACTAATCCTAAGGTAACGTCTACATTACGCCTAAGCATAATCTTGGTTCCTATTTTAACTTCAATTTTTTTATCCAATCCTGCAGTCCTAGAGTTATCCTCTTCATAAGTATTTAATTTCTTTAAAGCTCGCTGTTTCAGATATTTTTCACAATCGATATCATCTTTAGCTATCAGCACTGTTATTTTTCCAGGAATTAATTCTAGCATTTTTTTGTTAATGTCTTCGCACTGACTTCTCGTTGGCAATAAACATATAGTATCGTTTGACAAATGCTGAATATAGTTGCAAAGTTCTAATAATTTATCATGACTGGAATTGCTTTTAAAATCTATTTGCTTTCTACATAAAATTTCTACATCATTTTGATTGATAATACCCAATCTAATTCTTGATAAAAGTGCTTGAAATGTATGATCATCTTTTTGTCTCATATTGATAGTGAGCTCGTCATATGAAAATAAGTCTTTCCATATGTTCGTAGCATGTAGGCATGAAAAGTACTTATCTATTTCTGATTGATTTAATTCCATAAATGGTGCATTTTGCATAACTGGAGGCAGTTGTAATAAATCTCCAAACAATAATATATGAATTTTACCAAACCACCCATCGTCTTCACAGACTGTATTAAAAATTTCTGATAGCCTTAGATGAATGTACATCAATGTTACATTCGAAACCATAGAGATTTTGTCGATTATTATTAACACAACATCTTTTAGATTTGCTCTTAAAATCTGTAACACATCATCGTTCAAGTTTTTATAACTATCGACACCTCCATGCTCTATTGGTAATTGTAATAGCCTGTGGATTGTTAAACCATCGATATTAAATGCTGCAATCCCTGTAGGTGCACAGACAGCTACCTCCTTCTGTAAAGTTTGCATCACCCATAATTTTAAAATTTTTATCACAAAGGACTTTCCAGTGCCTCCTACTCCTGATACAAAGTGTCTTAAAATTTCATTTTTATCATTGTGTAGATATTTTGTGACATAATGAAATACTCTTTTTTGATCTTCGTTCAATTTATTTATTAATATATGGAGATCTTCGATTTTATTGGGAAGCGCGTTATGGAATTCATTCATTGCTCCGGCAGCTTCAATAATGCTAAATTCATCTGTTTTATTTTGTTTTACTTCAGTTGGCGTACTTTTGTTATTTTGCACCAAATCGTTTACCAATGTTATTACTTCATCCCTAGCTGTATGTATTTCTTGTAGCTTTTTGTGATGTTGAAATGCCAAAATCAAGTCATTTTTGCAATCATCAAACGCTTCAGAGTACGTTTCATATGTGCCTTTTATGTTGTCTAAAGAACGCCATGGCTTGAACAATAAAAGAAGGGAATAAAAATAATCTTCTGGATTTTGCTGCACATTATATATTTTATGGCTAATCAAGCAGTCTATTTTCCTTTTTTTAATGAATCCATATTTGAACTTGTAAGCTACCGCTGTATCTTTTATTTCTTTAACAATATCATAACATTTGACAAAATCGTACAAACATACATTCTCTAATTCTTGTGGACATGCGGGATAGTGGTCATCAACTAATGAAGACTCAAATATAGCTGTTGAATTTTCATCTAATTCCTGCATCTGTTTATAATTTTTTACTTTTCTTTGTCGATTTTTATATACGTTTACATATTTGATGATCGTGTTTCTGTCTTTCCCATATAGAAGAAAACCTAACAGAGTATCCGCAGCTTCTAAAGCACCACATTCTCGGCTATTTAAACTTCTCATTGCAATGTTCCATAAACGTAATTGAAGAGATTTATTGGAATTAATGTCGCTAAATACATCAACATTAAAACTTTTTTCGGCCTTTGTCTGATATTTTGTTATGTAGTGACTTAAAATTGTGGATTTTTCACAAATTACTTGCAAGTCCATATTCCCCTCCCATGCTAACATAATTGGTGCATTATAATCGTTAATATACCTTTCATCCTTTGTTCGTGGTAAATCGTATAGTCTACTATTAGGTCTAAGGTTTCTATGACCGTAAATAGATGCGGCTACTGTACGAATAGTCAATGTTTTTGTCTCCTTACGTGGGAATCCGAATCTACATATCCTTACCTTTCCCTTTTTCGTTTTTTTTAAATACATGCAGTAACTGTTATGGTGATGAGTTTGAAAATTTGTTACTCGATTGTTTAATGTAGGAAACAATTTTACATCTGGCAGGCTATGTAACATATTTTGAAATGAATTCTGCTATCTCATCATTACTTGATATTCCGATTACAGGAGCATTTTTGACCCATAATAAAATATGAAAATGTTGCATTCCCCGCGATTGGTATTCACGGCACCAAACATAATGTATCACTTCGCCCAATGGCCCATCTTTGCTGCTTATAAATTCCATTACAGCTTTAAATTTGTTATCAATAAAGCGTGATGCACCGGATCCATTGCTATCAAGGCAGATGTAGATTTTCCTTTACATTTTTCCACATTAACTTCTTTTAAGTAAGCATCTAAATCTTTCCAGTTATATTCTCCCGGACTTAAAGTTAGAAAAAATGTAGCTGGCCCATATGCCATGATCATTGTATTGATTTCAGCTCGTGGTTTGTGCCAAAACGACGGTGAATTTCTTAGTCTGGCAAATATCGACTTTAACGATCCATCTATTTCTTTACCATTTAACATTTGTAGATATTCTCTTGCTGTAAGTTTTACGGATGCAGTATTCTTTTTTGATATATACCTGCAGCTAGTTGCCGTATATTTGTCAAATTTAATAGAAAGAACAAATATTGCAGATTAAGTCTAAATCGACTGTCATAAGACAGTATACGCAACTTACTGTATTCATGAACACTTAGTTTTGAAAATCGTTTTTCATTCATTCCGTACCGTCCTGTAGGATACAAATCAGGGAAACATTTAACATCTAATTCTAAATCTCTGTTATCTATACAATCCGCATCAACCTTCAATAGTTGATACAATTCTTTAGCTGGTTTATTAATTTTTTTTTTCATTTATGGAATTAATTGTAAGATGATGATAGTATTGATCATCAAAGTTTTTTTGTGTTAACATTGCTCGAGAATATTTATTATTTGAAACTTTTGGGTCCTTGCAATCTTTAAGTGCCTGGTCCTCAAACAAAGCATTTTCTTTTCTAGATAATAGGATTTTCTTTATGGGAGTGGCTTTTTTGAAGAAATTCATCGCATTTGATTTCTGAGTTTGCTTCGAACTGAGCATTTACATTGTCTGATTCATTAAATAATTTTTCAGCACAATTAGGCAAATCTATGCTTTGGTATAGTGTATTATTTTTCTTTAACCACATTAATGCATTATAAACATTTGTAATGTTAACTAAACTTTCCCAAATATTTCTTTGTTTTGTTGAATACTCCGTACTATTACATATAGATCTTGTTGTGAAATTATGCATTGTTGAGGATTAGGTAACCTCGCCAAAGTTTCTTCTAATGGTAATGGAAGATGAAATGTTCTTCCTATCACTTGACGATTTGAAAATCTTGAAGGTTTATTATTTCCTGACACTGTGCCCATTTTTGTAACAACCTGAAAAGCTTTTGCTCTCTGTATTAATAATTTTTCATAATTGTTTAGAATGGCAATTTCATTTGGCACTGGCTGCACAAATAAATTATTGATTAAGCAAGTAGGTGGCATTTTAAGGCTTCGAAAATACTTTAAACAATAACAACAAATGAATTCGTTTGGCAAATTGAAGTTATTGATATGCGCTGTTAATTGTTTCCATAATTCGCCTTCTAAAGGTACTCTAAGTTTATTTATGTTTTGTACATCACGTTGAAAATGGAGTTTTTGACAGGACATGCAAACTTTTGTAGGATTATCTGACACCTTTCTTTTCATCACCTATAAACCAGTCTTGTATTTAAATCATATTTCGTTTTCATTTTCGTATTCCTCACCATGCACGAGAAAACTAGCTCCACTTTTTTTGTATTCATCCCCACATATTATTAAACTTTTTATATCCAAATTACGTATTGCATCTTCTATTCCATTTATGTGCTTTTTTGAATTATTTATGCTGTAAAGTAATTTTAATATAGCTCGTAAAAATGGATAATGTGGTGATAAGCTTCTTAAAAATTGCATATCTGTAATTGTAAGATTTTCTATATCAGACATTAATGGATAGCCCATTTTTTTACTATGGGTATTTATCATATTGTGCGTTTCCATGAGGCTGATAAATTTTAAAGACAAAAATAGTGTATTTGAACATATATTCTTCATAATATCATTTAATTGGCAAAATAATTTTCCATTATCGTTTATATTACATATTTTAGGATTACATTTCCATTTTTTATCGGCTTTGCAACCTTCAACTGCAGGTGGAAATAAATTATAACACTTGCCATCTGTATATACTTGTAAAGGAAAAGAGTTGTCATTAAATTTTGTGTATGTCGGCTCTGAGAAAAACGATTCAGAAGTACATGAATCCAAAGATGAACCTGTTAATACTTCATACTTTTCTTTTGAATCTTGTATCAAATTGGATTTTGTAAGTATCACTTCAATTTTTCACCTAATTCGGTGAAGTTTTGATCTTAAACTATGAACGTGTTCTTTTTGTGAAGCTACTGCTCATTTCAGTATGTTTTCGGCTTCTGTGCGAGCATTATTCAATGGTATTTTTTTTTCGGTACTTAATTTTTTGGTTAATGGTTCTTTGTATTGTTCTGTGGTTATGTAATTTGTCAAATTTGCTTTTACTATCTCATTAGGTTTTCTTAAATCGTCGGTAAGTTTTATAGGAGGGTCAATTCCTAATTCTGAGTGGTTGCCCATTAGTTTTTCCTCTAATAATTTATCATCATTCTGGACATTATTGTCGTAACGAAACTCTTTTTCGGAATAACTTAATCTCATACGCTTCCTAACCGGAGATGGATTTTTTTAATAGTTTAATCGCATTCTTTTTTTAACAGGAGAGGGATTTTCTGCATATTTACTGTGCCTGGTTCGTTTTAAAATTTCATTATGCTTTATATAATAGTCCTTGGAGTAAATTGCTGTCCAACATCACTTTTTAAGCTGCCAGATTTTTTACTTCGATTTGATAACTGAACAGACTTTTCATAAAAAGCATGGTTGTAAAGTCTTTTTAATTGCCTTTTAGTTGGCATTTTAACTATCTGTAAAAAATAGATTTACCTACATAAGTCTTCGAAGTCTTGTAAGTAAACATGATGATTTTTTTCGTAATATAATAGATGGGTATATTTACTATAAGACAATTTGCCCATTATTCTTCAAGAATTCTTTTTACAAATATATAATAAACAGTCAGGAACAGTTTTTAAAGTGAGCGTTCATATCATTTTGCATCGTTTTCATTGAATAAAACTACGGACGGGATCCAGATAGATTTTTCGCTGTTAGCGAAAGGAGATTGACCGATCAAAACCCAGCATTTTTGGGGGCTTTTTGTTGTTTGCAAAAAGGCAGGATTCTGATTGGTTAATCTCGTTTCGCTAACAGCAAAAAATCTATTTGGATCCCGGCCGTACGTCTTTTGCGTCACTCTATTAATGCTGAGGCTACGAAAAAGACAGGCTACCGAGGTGCATACCACGTGTCTTTTGGTAATGACCGCTAGAGTGACGTGCTGCTCTAATCGTACACCTGAATTGGTGCATTCGAGTATCACGTGACTCCAGCGGTCTGTAAAAAAGGTACGTGGAATGCAACACGGTAGCATGTCTTTTTCGTTAGTCTCGATTAATGCCATGAATGAAGTGGAATGCTTGTAGAAATCTAATGCGGAAAACAATCTGGCATTTTCACATCAAGAAAAGGTATTGGTTGCATAACAAAAAAAACGCATTCATGAAGGAGTGAGGATAGATGGGGGAGTTATAAATGACGTCAATTGATGTCATTGCTACCCTCTCCCGCGTCCGCTATGACCGCGTCCTATACTGGAGACTGCTGATTTGACTACTGTTGGTCAAAGTCTAATATGGCGGATTGGCATCACCATTTTCCACAGAATAAGATCGTTACGTCGGCTCCTCTATATTCCTAGCTCTATGGTTTTCATCCTTTTGAAATTATCTAAGTGACTGATTCAGGGTTGTTTCGTTATACATTTCGATATCGAAGTAGTCGTTGTTTCCATGCAGTGGTACTTTTCACTATTGTTTTCTGTAACACCCAGATACTGGAATTAAAGCAACTGGGTTTAGACCAGTCTTGTAATACAGGACTGGTGACATATTCACAGGATGCATACTCACATTGAAGTTTTTTTTTCAAAGTACGGCAATCCAGTTTTTACAGTTAGAAGATACTCGTCTGAAAGATTCTAATCAAAGAAGTTAACAAACTTTGGCTTCCTATTTGATTTTATCCAAACTCGTCTTTACCTATCAAAGTTTTTGTCACCACTCTCATGTAGATCGCGACAAACGTCATACGAATCCAGTTCATGACATATAAAAACCTCACACGGAGTGGATTATCTTTACACATTGGCAGGCACAAAACGGTGGGTGCACCACTTTGTATGAATCATCGAGTAAAGGCCCCACCAGTGGCCGAGAATTCTGCTCTCGAAACTGGTAGACGGGAGGTGCTGGGTTCGAACCCAATCGCACCCATCGGCCTAATTGTTTGGAGTTTTCTTCGAGCCATGGATTTCCATGCATAAATACGGGTTAGGTTCCCTTAGAAAGACGCCCATGAAGGGCACTCCTCCCGTGGGCCTATATCCCTCGTGTAGATAATTGGCTGTCAAAAATCAACCAACCTCTAAAAAAAAAATCAACAACCGAGTAAAGATGATCCACTCCATGTGACATTTAAAACGTCATGAACTAGCCTTGTATGTCGTCGGTTACTTCTAAACACCTTAGACTTTACCACTGAGCTCTAAAATAGTACAGTGTCTAGAATATATAGTGTGGAAATCTACTATCTAAACAGTGCTAAAAAGTTGTATCCCTTAAATGTGCAATGATGCTGAAATCCAGGGAGCCAATCGCAGCGACATCTGCGATATATTTTCAAATTTCAAAGTAAACATCGTGTTATTTGAAGCGTCCAGACAATCATCTTAGAGTTTTAGAAAATATCCTGCAGATGTCGCTGAGATGGACTCATTGGATTTGAGCATCGTTTGACTTTTAAGGGATCCAATATTTTAGCACATTTTTATGTATTACTGGGATAGCCGATTTCTGCACTATATATTCTAGACACTGTACTTGCATGCATTGAAAGCATAATGCGTTCGCAACAAAAATTGAACCGATCAGTTACCTCTGTGTACTATTATGGAGCTCAGTGCCTTTTACAGATGATAAAGAAACTAATGTAAGGATCCAAGAAAATATTTCACTATTTTCGGAACAATATTAAACTGTCTGGACCAAATTATTTGCAAAATTTTCTCTTTTTAAAAGTTTCGCAAAATTCAGGTTTTGGTTTGGCCAATCTTCTTCCAAAAATTCTGCCTGGATCCCTACCAAAATGTTGTTGCGTCCTATGTCAAAAAATCTCATTTATTACGAAAGCGACAAAAAAGATTTTATGCTGCATTATTTTGATTATTGCATGATAAAAAACATCTGTTTTTGGTAACGAAAGTACAGCGTCTAGAATACTTAATGTGCAAATATGCTATCCAAACAGTGCTAAAAAATTTTATCCCTTAAATGTGCGATGATACTGCTAAAATGCCAAGTGTCGATCGCAGTGACATCTGCGGGATCTTTGTGTTACTACTATTACATTGTATAGACTAGCAATTTCTTGCAGTTGTAGAAAATATCCTGCAGATGTCGCTGCGATCTGCATATTGCAGCTGTATCATTGCACATTTAAGGGATACAATATTTTAGCGTATATTCTATGCCATAGGTGTAACCAGCCTTCTGAACGGGGGGGTGCCCAGACTTCTTAACCTGAACATGTTGGATACAAACAATATCTTATATGGTAACACCTGCTGAAACGGTGCCTCATAAAGCCGGTCGAGTTTCTGTTTTAGACAGGTTTTCATCTTAGAAGGTATAGTTGTGTGGCATCTCTCTATTCTAAAAAAAAAGTAACTACCGCTGTCACCGCCGCCGGTTTTGAATTTTTTGTGACCAGAGGTCTTTCTTCGTTAATATTAAGAAAAATAATGCATACAAAAATATGAAAATCGGTGGTATTATACAGAAATGCTTGATAAACACGCTGATGCAGACAGTTTTCAAATAGAAGAATTATTTTAAGTGATATTTAATGCTAAAGTTAGACAAAATCGTTCCACTAAAAAAGTTTTATAGGAGCAAAAACTGTTCATGGGAATTTAATCATTTTTAGATCATTTTATACGTTTGAAGTTCCCGGTGTGCAGACTATTTCTTTTTGTAATTTGACTAATTTTTTGAGGTTTTATTTCTATTTTAAATTCAAATTTTCAGCATTTCTAGAGATATTTTTTACAGATTTTAGAAAGTGATATTAATTTAAACTGTTGCCAACTGTATAAACAGCGGAAACAATAATGTTTGCTTCAAAAAAATATTTATACGTGTAAATAAATTAAAAATTCATTTACACGTGACTATTATAAACAGAAAAAAACATTTGGAAATAGAATTAAATAATTATGCACAAAAAGCAGGAACTTATTAAAAATTACGTCTTAAAAACTATAATTGCACGTGAATTTTAAGAGAGAAAGGAATTTGTAAAATAATAAATTTATTAACATTCGTGCGAAGTCTTAAATAGAAGAAATTACGTCACATAACAGTTATGCATAAAATGAACACAAAATAATATTGCAAAACGGTTTAAATTTAGAAATTGCGCTAGACATTTATTTGATATTTTGAGAGGATACTTTTCAACTATTTTTCTTAGGAAAGCGCAAATAATATTTTATTTCTAACACAAGTATTTTCACGTGAATATTAAAAAGAGAAAGAATAGTTTGGTCAAAATTACGTCAGATTAAAAACGATTAATTTAAAATGTCTCATTTAAATGAACTTTCTTTTCGCTTTGTTAAAAAATACTGGGAGACAAAGATTCTGTTTACTTAATTCCTTTTATATTAGCTTATTTTGAAATGTTGTTGCACGTGTCTACGTCATCAAGTTATTTTTATTTTGACGTTTTATTAATGTTGTACAAATTTATTTGTTCTTTCGTTATTTAAAATAAAAATTGTCAATTTGTATAATTTAGCGAGTGGTTTGGCGATTTATATAATTTGGCGAAATTAGTCGACGGGATAATCAAGTAGTTCCGCAGCAGATTTGGCGTTAAAATTTCCCCAATCAAAGAGAAATGAATAGAAATCCGTTTATAGGGAGATCGCCACTGTTTTTTAAATTATAATTCAATCTTTCGAAATCTTTTTAAAGCCGATCACATTAGCGTGCATTTAGAGTCTGCGGTGTCTGAACGGGGCTTGGCGAGCGTAGCTCGTAGGGGGCCGAGCCCCCTAGTTTCTTTTAAAAAGGGTTCGAACGCGATTTTTGTTTGCGTGAGGAGGGATGAGAAGGGATTCAAAGCATCAAATCTGGATCTAATGGTAAAAGAAAAAAAAGAGAATATGTAAATCTCCTTGCAGCAGTGACATAAGACAGTGACTAAGAGTGGTCACAAGTGTAAAATATTTTGGCACCCTAACTTCTTATAAAGATTAAAAAAGGGCTTTAATCATACTGGAAACTTCTATGGGTACAGGGGAACACTGCAGGAGATCTAAAATTATCTCTGTCAAATTTTGTAGATGAAATTTTGCGGGATGATAAATCTCACATAATACATGCGACCAGTAGATACGCACGAAAGTTTTTCAGAATGTGACTCCATGACTTCTTAGGGATCACCGGAGGGACCCAAGAAATTTTGGAAGAAAGTCTATACAAATAATTATTTTATAAAGGGAACCAAATTAGATGATATATAAAAAAAAGCAATTAATCTGGTATGGTCATGTCAAAAGAATGAATGAGGAAAGACTACCCAAAATAACATTCAATTATGAAACAAACAAAAAAAGTCCTTCCGGCCAGTGCCGGGAGGAAGAGGTAGCTTTCATAATCCTTATTTAAAAAAAGCCAAATTATATCATTCAAACACACGAAGCTCAATTTAGTGGAAACCGAATATAGGAGATTCAATACTAATTTTTATCAATATAATGAATGAGAATTTCGCGAAGTTAGTCAGCTTTATCCAAGCTGCTTTTCTTTGAAGTAACATATATTTGGCTGCCAAATTCGGCAATTTCTTAAAGTGCCTGTCATTTTAAGACAACATGGTGGATGAGGCTAAGCAGTGAACTCGGTCGAGACCTTAGTAATTGCTGTGCACATGCTCACTCACATCGGAATCGGTTAATATATAGGAGTGCTGTCGCATGCAAAAAATCAGATTTTTCAAAATGTCACCCACAATAGAAATTGAAACTGCTATATCTGAGCCATTTTTTAAGGTAAAGACAAACAAAAAATGCTCCTGAATTCTTATATCAAGGTCAAATACTTAAGAAAGAAACCCTTTTCAATTTCTAATTTTTTTGCACCTCACTTTAAATATATATATATATATTTTAATTTAATGGTCGCCATTTTGAAACAAGATGGCTGATGAATCTGGCCAGCGAACTTGGTCGAGGTGTTGATGTATACTATCCACATGCCTTCTTACATCGAAATAGGCGAATACGTGTGTTATCGCGTGACAAATACAAGATCGTTTCAAAATGTTAGCCATGCTAGAAATTCAAAGTGCTATAAATCAACCATTTTTTAAGATATAAACAAAAGAACAAATTTTCAGAAACAAAAACTGCTCCGGAATCTTTGTATCAAGGTCAAACACATAAAAAAATCTTTTTCATTTTCCAATTGTTTAATACCTCATTTTGAATTTTAAATTTAATTTTTTTTAAATGGCAACCCTTTTGAAACAAGATGGCGAATGAAGCTGGCCAACGAACTCGGTCGAGACATTGGTATGTACTATGTACAGACCAAGTTACATCCAAATAGGTTCATAATTACGCCTGTTGTCGCGTGACAAAAATCAGGTCGTTTTAAAATGTCAGCCACAAGATAAATTCAAAATGCTATTACTCAGCCATTTTTATTAGATATAGACGAAAGAAAAACTGTTCCGGAATCTTTGTATTAAGGTAAAACACATACAAAAAAAATCTTTTTCACTTTCCAATTTTTTTGGTATCTCATTTAAATTTTTTAATTTTTTAATTTTTTTAATGGCCGCCATTTTGAAACAAGATGGCGGATGAAGCCGGCCGACGAACTCGGTCGAGATATTTGTATGTACTATGTACACACCAAGGTACATCCAAGTCGGTTCATAAATACGCCTGTTATTACGTGAGAAAAATCAGGACGTTTCAATATGTCAGCCACGCTAGAAATTCAAAATGCTATAACTCAGCCATTTCTTAAGATATAGACGAAACAAAAACTGCTCCCGAATCTTTTTATCAAGGTCAAACACATAAAAAGAAAATATTTTTTCAATTTTTAATTTTTCGGTACCACATTTCAAATTTAAATATTTCTTAAAAATTTAAATGGCCACCATTTTTAAACAAGATGGCAGATGAAGCTGACCAACGAACCCGGTCGAGACATTGGTATGTACTATGTATAAACGAAGTTACATCCAAATCGGTTCATAAATACGCCTTTTATCGCGTGACAAAATTCAGGACGTTTCAAAATGTCAGCCACGCTAGAAATTCAAAATGCTATAACTCAGCCATTTTTTAAGATATAGACAAAACAAAAACTGCTCCGAAATCTTTGTATAAAGGTCAAATACATAAGAAAAAATATTTTTCCATTTTCAATTTTTTGGTACCACATTTCAATTTTTAAATTTTTAAAAAAAATTTAAATGGCCGCCATTTTGAAACAAAATGGCGGATGAAGCTGGCCAACGAACTCGGTCGAGAGATTGGTATGTACTATGTACACACTGAATTACATCCAAATCGGTTCATAAATACGCCTTTTATCGCGTGACAAAATTCAGGACGTTTCAAAATGTCAGCCACGCTAGAAATTCAAAATGCTATAACTCAGCCATTTTTTAAGATATAGACGAAACAAAAACTGCTTCGGAATCTTTGTATAAAGGTCAAATACATAAGAAAAAAATATTTTTCCATTTTTAATTTTTTGGTACCACATTTCATGTTTAAAAATTTTTTAAAAATTTTAAATGGCCGCCATTTTGAAACAAAATGGCGGATGAAGCTGGCCAACGAACTCGGTCGAGACATTGGTATGTACTATGTACACACCAAATTTCATCGAAATCGGTTCATAATTACGGGAGTTACAGTGTGACATAGGTCAGATATATATATATATATATATATATAGATATATATATATATATATATATATATATATATATATATATCAATTTTGAACGGAGGGTGGTTTCGGGGTCTGGGGGTCATGATCGATGAAAATATACCAAAATTTTTTGAAATCGCTTTCCTCCGAACGGCTGCAATAGGTAGCTTTTTTGTAAAGAAAGCTACCTAAAAGGAAACGGGGAAGACCACAAAAGAACTGGATGGATGATATTTCAAAGGCAATGAGGGAAAGAGGTCTGGAAGAGTAATGGACCCTTGACCGGAAGAAATGGAAAAAGACTCTTGTAGATTCTTCGGATGGCGGCATCTGACGCCATAAACCGAGTTTATATATATATATATATATATATATATATATATTATTATAAATAATTATAATATTCATTAATATCGTAATTTCCTGCCTTATAATCCGTGGATCAAACAATCAATGCAAAAACCCTTGACGGGTTAAAAGTTTCTGACGCAGCACTTTATCTTATGCTCTAAGAATTTTAAATATGGAACTTAAAAATACTGATATCAAATTTTGAGTGACGTTATGCTATTTCTTAAAAAATATATTTGTATTTATTTCATCATTTTATTTTTGTTTTATTTATAATCGCATGTGCAAAAGTTATGTTCAACATGAAAAGCTGCATAAAATTTTATTCGCTGTTGCTTTATCATTTACATCTCTCATAAATTCAAAATATGAGTTTTAAAAGATATGATATAAAATTTAAGTGACGCCTTGATGTGACTTTAAAAGGTTTGTTTTAAAATTCAATTTAAATTATTTTTGACTTGGTTAAAATATTTTTTTACATCTACACAATACTTTTAATTTTCCAATTCACTGTTAAATATATCACTTTCATTGAATCTATACTATGCATTGAAATGTATTTATTTCAATAAATTGATTTATCTTTTGTGTCACGCTATTCAAAATTGTGAGTAAGATTTATGTAAATGGTTTCTTTGCGTCATTGTGTCCAAACTACATGAAATGTATGAAAAAGGATAGTTTGACGCAAATAAACCATTTACATAAATCTTACTCACAATTTTGAATAGCGTGACACAAAAGATAAATCAATTTATTGAAATAAATACATTTCAATGCATAGTATAGATTCAATGAAAGTGATATATTTAACAGTGAATTGGAAAATTAAAAGTATTGTGTAGATGTAAAAAAATATTTTAACCAAGTCAAAAATAATTTAAATTGAATTTTAAAACAAACCTTTTAAAGTCACATCAAGGCGTCACTTAAATTTTATATCATATCTTTTAAAACTCATATTTTGAATTTATGAGAGATGTAAATGATAAAGCAACAGCGAATAAAATTTTATGCAGCTTTTCATGTTGAACATAACTTTTGCACATGCGATTATAAATAAAACAAAAATAAAATGATGAAATAAATACAAATATATTTTTTAAGAAATAGCATAACGTCACTCAAAATTTGATATCAGTATTTTTAAGTTCCATATTTAAAATTCTTAGAGCATAAGATAAAGTGCTGCGTCAGAAACTTTTAACCCGTCAAGGGTTTTTGCATTGATATCATTACTTTTTTGAGGTTAGTGATAAAATGATTAAAAAATAGATACTTATGGAATTTAATGCAGATTTAATTTTTACTATTTTATTACAATTTTCCTTATAGCAGTTTGTATATAAAAACAACTGGGTAAGTATAATCGCAGATCGCACAGAGGGTTTCATTTGATATTCCTTTAAAAACACTTTATCCTTAAATTAATAAATCCAAAATGTTAATTTATAATTATTAAATCCTTACATAGATGGTGTTTCATAGATGGATAGTTACATAGATGGATAGACGTTTTTATCAAACATTTCTCTATAATACTACGCAATTGCGTCAAAAGATGGCGACACCAGAAGTCTGATATGCTTATTATGTAAACTGTAATCAAACTTCATTGATATTTATAAATAAAACATTTCAACTAAATTATTTATTATAAAAGATATTATTACATCACAATAGCTTTTATGCAAGGAAAATAATAATTATAATAATAATAATATTATGGATGTCAGTGATTATATATTGATTGACCGTCATAATAATAAAAAATGATATTATAAAAAGAAGAGCTGAAATGAATTATTTTTTTACGTTTCTGATCGTGTGATTTATATTCAAATAATAATTACAGTAAACTCTCTGTAAGGCGTTCTCTGTGTAAGACGGAAATCTGTCTAACTCGGAAAGAATTTCAAGTCCCTACGAATCCATAGACATAAAGTAAAATTTGTCTAAGGCGGAATATTGTCTATTGCGGAAAATTTTCTTGGTCCCGATCGATTCCGCCTTACACAGAGTTTACTGTATTAATGTATATTTTTTGTAAAGTGATTGAAATTAAATATATTTATAAAATTTATGGTAATATTTTTATTGTTGAAAAATTGCCAAGAAATAATCATCATCAAATTGGCGTCATTATAATTGTAATTTTATTTAACTTAATAGCAATTAAAAAATTACAAAGGAACTGAGAATAATGGTCAACTAACAGACTTTAAAAAAAAAAAAAAACTTCACACGCACCAACGAGTATCGAACTGCCTATGTTAAGATCAGTAGACGATGGCCCTCAACCACTCAGCCGTGGGAAGACAAAATTTTTCTCCCCAAAAGTGGTTAAAAAGAAAAGCATGTGTATGAATACAGTGTCATGCATTTTCGGTGAAATTTCCATAGAATGGCGAAGAAATATAGTCCGATTTTTCATGCGCATTATAAAACGAACAAGAGTCTTGCTGGAAACAAATAAATTGTTATTTGGTTCATCTGAAACATATTTATTTGATTTTTAAAAAATCGCCCGTGTCATTTTCGAGAGAAAAAAAAATCGAATTATTTAACGAACGAGAGTTTTCCCAGAAAAAAGAAAAGTGTTATTCACCTCGCCTTAATCACATTTATATTATGTATCAATTTAAAAATAATCGTTAGAACCGTTTTCGAGATTTTCAAATTAGGAACTTCCTCGATATTATACCAACGTTTTCACTTTAAAAATGACTATTTAGATCTCAAAATATACTGCACGTAGAAATGTAAAAATTTCAGTATACGATTAGACTGCAGATATAAGACTGTTCTAGAAAATTCAGAACAATAAGACGTATATCTGCTGAGTTATTAAAAGGCGGCTTTTCGCATTTTCTTTGATGTCGAGTTAGCTGTATATATGAGTTCCGCCATCTACGAATTCTATGATACGATACGATACGATTTTAACGATACGATACGATACGATTTTAGGCTTAAGGCTGCGTCACTCGAAATACTACCGTCTTTCATGATCATGTTTCGATCTAGAAATTTTATTTCATTATTGAAGTTGAATATTTATTACGATTTAACAAGTTACGTTTTATGGAACAAGATTTCTGGGTTCGAACGTAATTGTTTGGTCCGCGGATTATAGACTGGGAATTGCGGTATTTCATGTTTTTACCACAAAATGTGTCCAATATATTAAGTAGGTCATGATAATATACACTAAATTTTATCAAGATAAAAATTATACTATCATGATGTGACTGTAATAATAAAGATAAGTACTTGTCTGTCTATGTATCTGTGTATGTGCGAGCGCTGAACTCTGTAAAAACTATGCAGCCTGCACAGCCGTAAGATTTGACAGGACCTGTATGCCTGAAGTCATGCTTATCGAAGACAATTTCTGGAATTTTTCAATTAATATTTTATGCGAATTTTTTCGCATTTTGCGGCATTTTTTTTTTCAAATTAGTAAAAAAAGAATCCGATTTCAATATTTTATCCAGTATAAACTTTATCTTCTTTTCAGTAAAGTGTTTTCGGGATTCTTACAGTGATGTTTCAATTTTTAACAATTTTTTAATGTTATTTTTAGAGGGTTTTATTTTTTTGCATTTCGTGGTTTTTTTACATTTTTAAATGGAATCCAGTTTAAATCTTTTACCCAATCAGTTAATTTCGTTCCCTGTAGTTTTTTTTTTTTTTTTTTTTTTTTTTTTTTTATCTTTTCCGAATTTTTAATGCGATTTTTTAGCAGCGGTTTTCGTGGTTTGAAGCGATTTTTTTAACTTTTTTTTAAACAGAAAAAACTCTCCGGTAATTTTTGCAATTGCCGTGATTAAATTCAAATTAGGAGAATGTCAAATAAGTTCTTATAAGGAAGCTGAAAATTTAATTTGGCTCGAAATACAAAACACAGTAATTCAAGATTCGCTTCTTTCGAGACAGAAGAGGTCGTAGCTTGCTCGGGAGTACGTTGCCGAAGTGAAGTCCCCACCTCAATACTAGAATTGTTTAATTCTACGTTCATTAAAAATAAATAAATAAACCCAACCAACGAAACTCCACTAGTCATGAACTTTTCTTTGAGGGATAGGGTTTGAAATAACGAGCGGGATCGCGCGACTTGCGCACAGAAAAGGAAAGTCCCGCATAATAAAAAATGCTGTGCAGTATTTCCCCCCTCCAAATTCTTTCACAGACCAGTGATTTTTCAGTGAGTATTTAAAAAAAAATTTGAAATCCACGATTTTTATTTCTTTTATGGAGTTTTTCAAAGTCAATTAGTGAATCGGCCCCGGAAAAATTTGAGAATTTCTTCAAACGATCGTGGAAAAATAGCGGGAATTTCGATAAAAGAGTGCAGAAAATAATCGCGAATTTCGTCAAAAGATTGCTGAAAAAATTACGAATTTCGATAAACGATTAACGAAAAATTTTTGCAAATTTCGTCAAAATGTAGCGGAAAAGAGTAGAGAATTTTGTTAATTGATAACAGAAAGATATCGAGAATTTTCCCGATTGGTCGCGCAAAACTATCGCGAATTTCGACAAATGCCCCCTGTAAAAAAATCCGTTTCGTCAATCGGCCGCAACAGAAAATAAATTTCATCAAAGGATCGCAGTAAAAGCGAGAATTTCGTCAAAGGATTGCAGAAAGAAAAAACGAATTTCGTCAAAATATCGCGGTAAAAAATGCGAATTTCGTCAAAGGATCGCGGTAAAAAATACGAATTTTATCAAAGGCTAGTGCTGAAAAGTGCGGATTTCGACAAAAAATCGCATAGAAAGACGTGAATTTCGTCAAACGATTTTGGGAAAAAATTGTAAATATCATGAAATGATCGCAGAATAAAATCGCGAATTTGTTCAAAATTTACTGCACTGGGCTAAAAGATTGAAACCGGGTTCCCTTTTCTTACTTTCAAAAGAACGCTGCGAAACGAGAAGAAACTTTAAAAATCATAAAAAATTTCAGAGGAAAAAAATTTACTATATATTGACTTGAAAGACTGCAACCATATTCCTTTTACGAATACCAAAAAATGGCCGCGAAACAGGAAATTGAACCAACCAACCAACCTCCAGATTAATTTGAATTTTCTGTGCTATTATTTTTCATTTTCAAAGGAGGCAGGGTCTGTACACTCCCTCCTATTTCTCCCGGCTAATCTCATTTTAGAATATCGTTTCACATCTGTATTTCCTTTCAATTTTTTTTTTTTTTTTGCTTCTTTCTAGATTTTAAACTATGAAAGCAGAGACAAATAGTTTCTATCCTCGTCAAGAACTTGCGTTGGCTGTTCTCAAATCCAAAAGGGCAACTTTGTGACATAAGTTTTAATTTAGTTTTGTTCGGAAATGCATGAATCTAGCTGGTCTTATTGTTCAGAAACTATGCCATCGAGCTGTTTTTTCATTTTTTTTTGTATGCAAACGCAACAGATCTTTCAGAAAATAGTAGCAAAGTGGGCGTTTTGAACAGAATTTCTGCGCGAAAGGAGAAAGAGCAATCAAGAAAGGGCAAAAAACGTGCTTGTCACGTGATTCAAATCGCTTCTAACTCAATACATAATTGATTGATCAAAAAATGGAAAATACAGTTCGATTCCAAATCGCTTCCCTGGTCCTGCTTTCCAATTTTATATCTTTCTGTTTAAAAATGAACTTGTAAATGTGTCAGAACGTTTTGCGCTTGTTGAGCAGAACAGTTGAGAACAGCCTTAATTTCTCATGAAACTGCAGAAACATGAAATAGAAAGAACGGTGTTACAAAAAATCTCCCCCAAACAAAAGACGTCAAAGTGGGATTATAAAGTCACCTTTTTGACTTACTATGACTAATACAGATTCTTGTAAATATTCTAGTTTTAAAAAAGATAAACAACATAATTTTCTTAAAAAAAGAAAGAAAGAAAAAAAGAACCTGGGTTTCTTTTTTTATCACATTTCAAAACTTATGCTGTTAGTTTTCTGAACTAAGCTAATTTGCTAAACTAACTAAACTCTGCTTTCACTTGTTCTTTTTTTTTTTTTTTTTTTTTTTTTTTTTGTAGATTTCGATTTTTTTAAATAATTGTGCTTGAGTCTGCGCAAGCGGGGGGGTGCCCGGGCACCCAGGGCACCCCCCCCCCCTGGTTACGCCTATGTATGCGCTATAGTTTCTGAGCGCTGTTGGTTAAATTTCGATATTTGTGTTTTAGAGTGAGCAATAGAGAAAAGTACTAAAACTATTGAAACAACAACTTCTTTAATATTGAAATGTATAGCAAAGGAGTTCAGAATCAATGCCTTAAATAGTTTCGAATAAGCACTGTTGTTATGACATCAATACCCTTCCTAGATGTGGAAATGCGAAATTGTGTTCAACATAATTGGCCGCAATCTAGATAGATTTTTCACTGTTAGCGAAACGAGATTCATCAATCAGAAGCTTGCACTTTTGCGAACTTTTCGCTGTTTGCAGCAATGCAGGCTATTGATTGGTGAATCTCGTTTCGCTAACAGCGAAAAATCTATCTGGATCCCAGCCTAGATTTCTATAAACATTGCACTTCATCCATGGCACTAAGAAAATGACTCAAAACTTTTATGACATAGGCCGGGATCCAGAAAGAGCAAAAATTCTCAAACGTTCTGGCTTCTGATTGGTCAAACTCATTTCACTAACAGCGAAAAATTTATCTGGATTTCGACCATAGTTTTCTTCGATAAAATCAATGCAAAAGGATAATATAAAAGAATAGTATAAGACTTCTAAAATGCTTTGGCGGGTTTATCGCTGTTTGGCATAATTTGTAAACTTTAGAATTAATTAACAGTTTTTCGCTAATTAAGAGTAGAAAATTTGTGTTTTAAAAGTTGAATTTTATAAAAGCACATAGATTGAGTAAATGTCTGTCCAAAAATGCAATCCTTACTTTTTTCTGTCCATTATTTAAGTCTCTACCTCGATTTAAACATAAGTTGTGAAGAAGAAAATAAAATGATCATTTTCAGTATCTCGATGTTATTTTAAAAAATCTATATCTCTGTTTATAATTAATTTATGAGGATGCATTTGGTCTCAAATTGAAGATCTTTTCCATTAGGTCCTTCTGGTTTTGGTTTTATTTTTCTGCGATGATTGGTTCTTTTGATATGGGAAATTTTACTCTGGCATGTTTGGTCGATTTAACATGGAGAAGTTGTCTTCAGTATAATAAGCAGTTACGGTGTCTTGCTGTGTTATTCTTGGCATTTGTTTGTTTGGCGAGGTTAGCATTTTTTTTCAGCTTGGCTTGGCAGAACGACCGTCCTGCTTGATTCATTTTGAATGGATCAATACATTTTCCCAAATAAGACAGGATTCCGTCATAGGCTGATTCTTTTTCCCACGTTTTACTGTATTTTAATATTATTGCCTAGAAATCTACTATTCTTTAAAACGAATTAAAAATATATACACTTTTTTCAAACATTTTTGGGCCGGGCCAAATTTTACTGATTTTTGCACGGACCAGGCCATGCCAAGACAATGATTTTTATACGGGCTGGATCGAGACCGGGACTGAAAATATTGGCTTATGAAGACCTAGGAAGAATGAAACCTGTCCCGTATCGGTATGGAAAACAGAAGTTAGGCCCGAGCCTGACCCAGAAAGTGTAGTGACTAGGTCCGACCCGACCCGGCCTGAGTGCCATGAATGGAAATCGGCCCGTGCAGACCTCTAAACTTTGGCTATTTCAAAATAAGCATAAAGATTTTTTTTTTTTACATCAAACATGACTGTTTTATGGTTGAGCTGATATTAAAATAATGGGCTTTTACATTCTAAGCTATTTTACAAGTTTTCCTTTAGCTTATATTTTTCTTGAGAATTTTGTGTTTCAGTTTTAGACTCAGATTTAAATTATGTATCTTATCAGAAGTTAGACGACCATGCTGTTTGGTTTCGATCAATATATACTCTAAAAAAATACGTGAGTTCAAGGTGTTTCTTCAATTCTTTTATTATTATTATTATTAAAACACGAAAATACCTGTTTTGATTTGCCCATTTCCTCCCAAAATACAGAAAATTCATTAATCTAATGTAAAAATTACCTGAAGTTGCATTTTCGGTCAAATCACAGAGGTGTTGCCGTAACTGTGCTGCATGTTACTTTTTTGTATTAGAAACTCATTTTTTACGTATCACTCTTTTCTTCCAAAACACGAAAAGTAGCCCAGTGGTAGGGGAGCAAAAAAAGGCCGAATTCGGAATTAATTAGGGGAAAGCTGGAAATTGTTTTAATCCCTTCAGTTTAGGTCTAGAATGAATATGCTATGTTTTCCCCCTCGTGCTAGGTGAGCGTTAGGAAATATGTATGGATTTATAGTCAAAAAACATGTTTCTTTACGTACCATAACAGTATCTCCAAACAGCTAACTCTGTCAAAAACATTGTCAATACAAATGTTGTAAAGCTTAAAATTCTGAGTAAAATGAGTACCTACACTTAATATTTTTGTTGAACATTAAGATCCCAATTCCAGTTTAAAGTTTTAGAACCATGGTCAGGGGGTTGAACTCAGAATTAATTAGGAGAAAACTGGAAATTGTTTTAATCCCTTCAGTTTAGTTCTAAAATGAATGTACTATGTTTTCTTCCTCGTACTTGGGTGAATGTTAGAAAATATGTACATATTTATTTTCGAAAAACACGTTTTTTTTAATTATCTTAACAATATCTCAAAACAGCTAATTCTATAAAAAACATTGTCAATACAAATGTTGTAGAGCTTAAAATTCTGAACAAAATGAGTACCATCATTAATATTTTTGTTCAACATTAAGGTCGCAATTCTATTTCAAAATTTTGCCTTAATCGCTAATCAAGAGCTTGAAGCCAGTAGAGACAAAGTTAACTTAGCAATATCTCAAAACAGCTAACTCTATCAAAAACATTGTCAGTACAAAAGTTGTAGAGCTTAAAATTCTGAGCAAAATGAGTACCTACACTTAATATTTTTGTTCAATATTAAGGCTGCAGATTTGAGATAGTGTTAACTTGGTCTTTCCTGGCTTCAAGCTCTTGATTTGAAAAATTTTGAAATAGAATTGTGGCCTTAATGTTGAACAAAAATATTAAAGATGATATTCATTTTGTTCAGAATTTTAAGCTCTACAACATTTGTATTGACAATGTTTTTTATAGAGTTAGCTGTTTTGAGATATTGTTAAGGTAATTATAAAAAACGTGTTTTTCGAAAATAAATATGTACATATTTTCTAACATTCACCCAAGTACAATGAAGAAAACATAGTACGTTCATTTTAGACCTAAACTGAAAGGATTAAAACAATTTCCAGCTTTCTCCTAATTAATTCTGAGTTCAACCCCCCGACCACGGGTCTAAAACTTTAAACTGGAATTGTGACCTTAATGTTCAACAAAAATATTAAGTGTAGGTACTCATTTTACTCAGAATTTTAAGCTTTACAACATTTGTATTGACAATGTTTTTGACAGAGTTAGCAGTTTAGAGATACTGGTATGGTATTTAAAAAAACGTGTTTTTTGACTATAAATCTATACATATTTCCTAACGCTCACCTAGTACGAGGGGGAAAATATGGCATATTCATTCTAGACCTAAACGGAAGGGATTAAAACAATTTCCAGCTTTCCCCTAATTAATTCCGAATTCAACCCCCTAACCACTGGGCTAAAGTTCGCTCTTTTTTATTTTTCCAGCCAAAAGACGGAAATTTCTCCAAATTATAGAAAAATCTATTCCAACCACAGGTGTGTTCCGGCAACTTGTTGCCTATGCTTTTTACGTTTCACGAAATGTTTTCTTGAGAGTGTACGTAATAATAATTGTGCTTTTTCAAAAACGGCTGGAATGCAAAATAATGAAAAAAATAAAAGGCGGTATCTATAAAGTGAGTATTATTGTCATAAAATTACTGTTAATTATTTAAAAAACTCTAGTTCAACTTATTAATTTCACACCATCCCTTTATGTATAAAATATAATTCATATACATTCAATACGAAAAAAGGAATAATACAGCAACTTGTTAAGATGGAACGACAAAGAATCGGAAAAATTGTCTAATTTAGACAGGTTTTAATCTTAGCAAATATACTGTTCCTTTATAATTGTATAGTACTGTTTTAGCCGATATTGCGAAATTTTTCCGTTTAAATTGTTGTTCTGTTACATTGGTTTCGTATTAACATGTTTTATTGTAGTGCTTAGGATGCCCCGATTTTCAAGCGCCTGTCCCGCTTTTTTGCGATACTAATGTGCCTATTCCGATCAAACGCCCGCAAAGTTGTGAAAGCTATTCCGCAAAAGGGAGGGTTTACGAGAGAAGGGGGAAAAGAACTGAAAGTCGCTATTCCTGACAAACATCTTTCACCTGCGAAATTTGACTTTCCATAAGACTTTTAGCATTAGTGCGAAATCCGGCAATTTCATTGGCTATCGGTGAACCGAACTTCTTTCCCCGAAAGGAAAAAATCCATTGTACAAGTAACAGCGCTGCTACTCATTTCATCAATAGTATTTCTTGATAACAATAACTTGGTGCATTAAAAAAAAGCGTATATATTTCTCAAACTGAACACAAAATCAATTGTTATAAAGTTAATAACATAATATACAATTAATCTACTAAAAAACAACTTTTCAAAAGTAAAAAAAAGCCAAGCAAAAAAAAAAAAAAAAAAAAAAAACGGTGAAAGTTGTGGCTAAAAAATAGTGTGATATCAAATTTCCAAGCTTATATTGCGGTACTTATTTAACATTTTTTGATAAAAATTTATCATATGTAAGTCGAGTACCTAAGTATGCGTTGATAGAAAGCCTTTTCTCCTTTACTAAATACATCATAACGTGTTTCTGAAAATTAATTTTTTTTTAATTATGCATGATGGGCTTGGCGGCCATCTTTCCATATTTTACACAAATTTCTAAGCACACAAGTTCATTGTTAAGATTGGAAGTTCGAAATTGTTACTAAAGCAAACATTTTATTCTTTTAATTTATGGAAATGAGTGCCTAAAAAATTGTGTCTAAAAATAAAGCTGAAGTAACTTCAGGTTTCATCTTATGATTCTCTTTTTCCGGAGGGGGGTTAATTAATTAGTTAAATCAGTAAAAATCAATTTGTTTTTTCAAAATAAAAAACTTTCTTTATTTATCTGTCTGTAGCTAAAACTATAAGTTCGAAATTCTTAATAATACAAATATGTTACGAGCTTGAGTGCTTAGAAATTTGTGTAAAATATGGAAAGATGGCCGCCAAGCCCATCATGCATAATTTAAAAAAAATTAATTTTCAGAAACACGTTATGATGTATTTAGTAAAGGAGAAAAGGCTTTCTATCAACGCATACTTAGGTACTCGACTTACATATGATAAATTTTTATCAAAAAATGTTAAATAAGTACCGCAATATAAGCTTGGAAATTTGATATCACACTATTTTTTAGCCACAACTTTCACCGTTTTTTTTTTTTTTTTTTTTTACTTTTGAAAAGTTGTTTTTTAGTAGATATCAGTTCTTTTTTTAAAACAAATGATATATAACTGAACTAATTCTACTAGCTCAAATTAAAATTAGTCCTTGTATAGCCTTTATAAGCAGGGAGCAAACACAATATTATACATTTTGTTTACCTATCATTCATTTTTTATAGTGATTAATAATTTAAAAGTAAGGAAAGTCAATTTCTTCTTTCAAAGTATCAGTCTTTCTCAATTTATATCTTCTTAAAATTTTCTACGAAAGATGAAAATTTAGTAAAAAACAGAGTCGAAATAAAGTATATATTTACAGTTAGTCTGTCAGTTAATTGTTTTTTCTAACTTTTTTTGTTGACGGTTTTGCAAAATAAATTTACCTTTACAAATACCTACGGTTAATCCGAGAATGAAAACCCGCAGGCATCTAAAGAATCGAAGATCTGTAAATCTAGCAATTCTAGACATAATAAAGGAACATTTTTGATAAAAAAATATCTAAAAATTTAAAGATATAAACTGTACATCTTCATTTAGATCGTGTTATAGAGAAGAAAGAATAAATATGTAATTTTACTCAAGTCTGTTTATCCATACCTATTTGCATAAATGTGAGGATATTAATTTACTATAAAATTTCCCCTAAATTGATTATCTTTAATAGTCTATTATTAAAGCCGCATATACATTAGAATTAAATATTTTTCGGTTAAAAATTGCCTGAAATCTATAGTCTTATCGTTCGTTAAATTTGTTTTTTTTTATGCCCAGACTATTTTTCTGAACTCTGACAAAAGATCACAGACATATTGAAGCTATCCAAATTCTTATATCTTTCTATCGTATTTCCTTTTTTGAGGGGGGTGTGAGGAAAAGCCTTAAGAACTTCGTTTTGTTCTCAGAATTCTGAATTATTCATTCAAAAGATCTACCTACATAAGTCTTGTTGCAGAATTTTCATTAGTTAAGAGTTGCATCAAGTTATACATCATGTGAATCTATTAAATTAATTTTGTGAAATATTAGGTGGGAGCCATTGATATTTCCAGACCATTTGCCTACATTTTAAACTTGAGTCATTTACTACTATTCATTAATTTTCTATACGAATTAAAGAAGTCGTTGTTTCCATGCCAACTGTACCTTTCACTATTGCTTGCTTGTTTGTTTGTTTGATTTATTGAACACATACATCATATCACATGCGGATCACGGCCGGATTCGAATCTGCTTCCACCTACGCTCTCAAGCGATTAGCGGCATTGTGTCTTATCCACTCAGCCACAGTGAGCCACTATTGCTTTCTCTAATGCCCAGATACTCAAATTTAACCAACTGCACTTAGAATCATGGTCATAACACAGAACATTTATATGTTAGAGCAGTGTTGCCAGTGGGCTACTTTTTTTAATTCAGATTTCTTGATTGCCAGCACTTATTATAAACGGTAAAATTCCCATTGTTTTCGCCTTAATTAATATGTCATTAAATAAGGCACATTTTACAATTTCAAAAAAGTGGTGCCATCAAGTATCTGAGTTAAAAAAAAAAGTAGCCCATCTGGCAACACTGTGTTAGAGTGGTGACATATGCACAAGTCGTGTACTCATATTCAATTTTTTCTCCAAAGTACGGTAACTCAGTTATCAGTAATAGACGAGGAAGATTTCAATTAAACTAACCAGAAAAGTTAACAAACATTGGCTTCCTGATTTGATTTTATTCAAAATTGTTTTAACCAACCAAAGTTAATGTCCGGGATCCAGATAAATTTTCCTCTGTTAGTAAAATTACATTGACCAATCAGTAGCCTTCATCCTTGCAGGCTTTTCGGTGTTTACTGCAAACATCAAAAAGTTCGGAAAAATGCAGACGTCTGATTGATCAATCCCATCCCGCTAATAGCGAAATATCTATCTTGATCCCGGCCTATTCAACGCCCTTTAAATATTGGAGAAAACCTTGACACGTGTCAGAAAAACGTCACACAAAGCAGGCAAAACAAAGAAGAAAAATCATTCATTGGCTCGTTCATATTCACGAGCCGATGAATGATTTTGTTTCTTTGCTTTGCCTGCTTTGTGTGACGTTTTCGTGACGCGAGTCAAGACTTTCTCAGATATTTAGGATGCTTTGGCGTATTTCACCACCATGAAGTTATGAAAGGAGAGGAACAGACATGTCAATCTTCCCGTGTGAAAAACTAGTTACCAAAAAAAAACGAGTTATTTCCCTTTCTTCTGCCCTTTTCTCTCTTGATTTTGACCGATAGCAGCCCATTTAGCAGTCTCCAGTACAAGATGCCGCTATATACGGTGGACGCAGGAGGGAGGGTGTTAGCGCGAGCAATGACATAATAGGCCAGTTCATGATGTTTAAAAGTCACACGCAGTTGGATCGAGGCTAACGAAAAAGACAGGCTACCGCGGTGGGTCCGATTCTTCTTTTTTTACAAACCGCTGGAGTCACGTGATGCTCTTTTCACGCACCGTCTTTGGTGCATTCGAGCATCACGTGACTCCAGCGGTCTGTAAAAAAAGAAGAATCGGACCCACCGCGGTAGCCTGTCTTTTTCGTTAGTCTCAGAGTTGGATAATCTTTACACGATGATTAGTACAAAGCTGCGAGCCGATTTTTTTGTGTCCATTGCCGTGTACAGATAATCAACTCCGTGTGACGTTATGAACTGGCCTTATATGTTGTTCGCCACAGTTTAGGAACAGCTACAAATGACTTCATCTATATCTACTCCGAGGTAAACGAAAAAGACAGGCTACCGCGGTGCTACAGCGCCTAGAATATATAGTGTGGAAATCGGCTATCCCAGTAATACTTTAAAAAGTGCTAATATATTGGATCTCTTAAATTTCAAATGATGCTGAAATCCAATGAGTCGAACACAGCGATATCTGCAGGATATTTCCTAAAACTTCATGACGATTTGGTAACAGCGTCTAGAATACCTAGTGTGGAAATATTTTATTAAACAACGCTAAAAATTTGTATCCCGTAAATGATCGACGATACTGCTAAAATTCCAAGTGTCGATCGCAGCGAAATCTACGGGATTTTCGTATTACATTGTATAGACTAGCAATATCTTTCAGTTATAGAAAATATCCTGCAGATGTCGCTGCGATCTGTATATTTCAGCAGCATCGTTGCACATTTAAGGATACAATATTTTACCACTTTTTTAAGTATTACAGGGATAGCCAATTTCCACACTATATATTCTGGGCGCTATAATTTGGTCTAGACGCTGTAGCGTTTTTTTTTACATTTTATTAACATACATCTCACCTGTGTGCTTGGCGTCAAGCCCGCTGTAATAATACGATGTTTACTTTGAAAGTTTATCACAGATGTCGCTGCGATCAGCTCCCTGGATTTCCGCGTCAGTGCACATTTAAGGGATACAACTTTTTAGCGCTGCTTGGATAGCAAAATTCCACAGTATGTATTCTAGACGCTATAGCGGTGCATTACACGTGTCTCTTTCTTCTTTAAAAAATATCCTGCAGATGTCGCTGTAAATGACTGTTTGGAATTCAACATCGTTGTACATTTAAGGGATTCACTATTTCCGCGCTTTTTTAAGTATTGCTGGGATAGTCGATTTCTACAACATATAATCTAGGCCTATAACGGAGCTATAGTACAGCTCCTAGAAGATACAGTGTGGAAAACGGCTATTCCTATAACGCTTTAAAAAGTGCTAAAAACTTGTATCCCATAAATCTCCAACAATGCTCAGCGGCAATATGCTGATACGAGCGCCATCTCGTAACTCTTTTCAATATAAACACTGAGTTTTCAAAAATTATAGAATGTTAAATATCGGAAACTATAAATATAAGATATTTTGGTCTGTTATAAGCTAATTTAGTTAAGGAATGACGTGAAATAGGTTAAAGAGTCTCTTTTAGAATGACTATCGTTTTTAAATCACTACGATGGCGCTACTATCGACATCTTGTTATTCAGCATCGTTGTACATTTATGGGATTCAATTTTTTAGCACTATTTTGTAGCCGTTTTCCACACTGTATCTTCTAGGCGCTGTATATATAGTGTGGAAATTGGCTATCCCTGTAATACTTTAAAAAGTGCTAAAATATTGTATCCCTTAACTGTGCAACGATGCTGCTGAAATATACAGATCACAGCGACACCTGCAGGATATTTTCTCAAACTGCAAGATATTGCTAGTCTATACAATGTAATACTAAATCCCGCTGTGATCGATACTTGGGATTTTAGCAGTATCGTCGCACATTTAAGGGATACAAATTTTTAGCGTTGTTTGGATAGCATATTTCCACACAAGGTATTCTAGACGCTGTAGCCATACTTTTGGCAAAAACTTGAAATGAGCATGCTTCCTGTGCATATATCACCACTCTTATGTATGAAGGCTCTCTGTTATGGTGTTGATTGTGAGCGCTCTTTGTTAAATTTCTATATTTGTGTTTTAGAGAAAGCAATACAGAAAAGTACTGTTACTATGGAAACAACAACTTCTTTAATATTGAAAGGTATAGCAAAGGAGTTCAGAATCAGTGCCTTAAAATAGTTTCGAATATGTATTGTTGTTATGACAATTAATACCCTACCTGGATGTGGAAATGCAAAATTGTGTTCAACATAATGGAGGATATTCCATCTACATTTTGATCACGTGGTCAAGGTAAAAACTTCTATCGTAAAGAAGGGAAGGCTCCGTAGACGTGTAATGTAAATCCCCGCTAGCCAATGAAACGGTTCATGAGGCAAAGTAGTAGTATCTTCCCTTCTTATCAGATAGAAGTTCCTTGGATAAATTACCGGTATCACGTGACATTTTCAGTCTCGAACCCATATTTGGAATATCCTCCATTGTGCGCAATCTAGATAGAATTTTGGCTGTCAGAGAAACGAGATTCATCAATCAGAAGCCTGCATTTTTGTGAACTTTTCGCTGTTTGCAGAAACGCAGGCTATTGATTGGCGATTCTCGTTTCGCTAACAGCGAAAAATCTATCTGGATCCTAGCCTACATTTCTACAAACATTGCACTTCATCCACGGCACTAAAAAAAATGACTCAAAACTTTCATGACATAGGCCGGGATCCACAAACAGCAAATAGTCTCAAACATGCAGGCTTCTGATTGGTCAAACTCATTTCGCTAACAGCGAAAAATCTATCTGAATCTCAGCCATAGTTATCTTCGATGAAATCAATGCAAAAGGATAATATAAAAGAAAAGTATAAGATTTCTAAAATATTTTGGCTGGTTTATCGCTATTTGGCATAATTTGTAAACTTTAGAACTAATTAACAGTTTTTCTCTAATTATGAATAGAAAATTAATGTTTTTAAAGCTGAATTTTATAAAAGCACGTAGATTGAGTAAATATCTGTCCAAAAATTCAATCCTTACTTTTTTCTGTCCATTATTTAAATCTCTACCTCGATTTAAACATAAGTTGTGACGAAGAAAAGAAATCGTTCATTTTCAGTATCTCTACGTTATTTTAAAAAATCTATATCTCTGTTTATAATTAATTTATGAGGATGCATTTGATCTCAAATTGAAGATCTTCTTTATTAGGTCCTTCTAGTGTTGGTTTTATTTTTCTGCGATGATTGCTTCTTTTGATATGGGAAATTTTACGCTGACATATTTCGTTCATTTAACATGGAGAAGTTGTCATCAGTATAATAAGCAGTTACGGTGTCTTGCCTTATTCTTGGCGTTTGTTTGTTTGGCGGGTTAGCATTTTTTTTCAGCTTGGCTTGGCAGAACGACCGTCCTGCTTGATTATTAAATTTGATTTAATTTTCTATAAGAAAATTATCAACAATTCTAAAACCTCATTGACTTAGTTAAATTATGATAAAATAATGAGATTGTTATAATAAGCTGCTTAGAACTTTTTTTTTTTACTCAGATGTTTGCAATCAGTATTCAAGTTCTGGCAGCTTAACTAAAAATAAGTAATTGAAGTTCCATCTAGATATATAAAAATATTTTTCTATGTCAGTATATAAAAGATATTATTATTGCATTTAAGTACATATTTTCTTTTAATTATATAACATTAGCTCCTAAGTGGTATTATGTAGTAAAATTTAATCACAATATTATATTTCGAATAAAAATTGTAAAGCTACTGATAATAAATTAATAAGTAAAGATAAAAACAAAAATCTCCATAATAATAATAATAATCGTTATTTTAAATATATATATTGCAACTAATAGCAAAATATTTTTCACTGTTCATGTTTGATGTATACATTTTTATTGCAACATATATATATATATGATAAAACTTTTTGCGAATAATTATTAAATCACAGATATATATATATATATATTTGTTTTTGTTGCATTTTTACCATACATTCAATTATTTAAAGTATAGTAATTTACTGTCTTCAATGGTTAAATTATCATTAAAATATATATTATTAATGTAATTTATAGATAAAGGATAAATAATTCATTTTTAAAGATGAATAATTTAATAATTTAATTCTGTTAATTACTATTTATATGTTACTGGAGTTCTAGCATAAAAGTACTTTTCATGAAAGTGTAGAAGACATTAAAATTAAATTTGAATAAATATTCATTTTAAACATACAGTTTATATATGATAAGAATTTAGTAGTATTGAATATACAATAAAAATATTAGAAAGCAGCTGATAATTGATAAATACTCTTATATATGAAAGATAATTCTTACTTTTGAGAAATGAACACTTTAATAAATTACTTCTGCTAATTATATATATATATATAACTTACTAAAGTTCCAACAAAAAATATTTTTAATGTAAGGTAAGAATATATTATTATTACATTATTATTAAAAAAATGGATTAAATGAATAATTTAATTATTTAAATTTATTTTTAAAAAATCTAATTAACAATTTTTTTTCAAAGGAACTGGTGATAAAGATCAACTGATTTTAACTAATTGACTTAAGGGTGTTCTCAAATCCAAAAGGGCAACTTTCTGACATAAGTTTTAATTTATTTTTGTTCGAAAATGCAAAATGCATGAAACTAGCTGGTGTTGTTGTTCAGAAACTATGTAATTGAGCTGTTTTATTTTCTTCATTTTTTTGCATACGCAATAGATCTTTCAGAAAATAGTGTCAAAGTGGGCGTTTTGAACCGAATTTCCGCGCGAAGGAAGAAAGAGCACTGAAGAGCGGGCGAAAAACGTGTTTGTTACGTGATCAAAATCGCTTTTAACTCAATAGGTCATTGATTGATCAAAAAATGGAGAAAACAGTTCAATTCCAAATCGCTTCCATGGCCAGGCTTTCCAATTTTATACCTTTCCGTCAAAAAATGAACTTTTAAATGTGTCTAAACGTTTTGCGCTTGTTGAGCAGAGCAGTTAAGAACAGCCTTAAGAAAATATTATTATTACTCTTTAATTATTAAAAAAAATTCTTTATTAAAAAAATACCCTATAAGTCATATGAATTTTAAAATTTAATTCAATTATCTGTATAACATTTACAATAATAAAAATAATAATCTAAATGACAGATAAATTTAAAATGATCAGAACTTTACAAAATTCTAACATGAAAACACTTTTAATGTAAGCCTAGGAGATTTATTGAAGCATTTTAATAAATGTTTACTTTAATTATTAAAAAATAGATTAAATGATTTTTTAAATTTAATTATTTAAATTTATTTAAAAAAAATCTAATTGACAAAAAAAATTACAACGGAACTCGTAATAAAGATCAACTGATTTTAACTAACTGACTTAAGAAAATATTATTATTACACTTGTATTATTAAAGAATTTTTTTATTAGAAAAATACCCTATAAGTCCTATGAATTTTAAAATTTAATTTAAATATTTGTGTAATATTTAGAATAAAAAATTATAAAGTAACCTGTCATAAATTAATAAAGATTTTTATGTCTCGAGGATAATTTTAAAATAAAAAACCTTTAATATATTAATTCTGATAATTTTGCATTTATCTGTTAACAGACAAATTTAAAATGATCAGAACTTTATAAAGCTCTAACATGAAAATACTTTTAATGTAAGCCTAGGAAATTTATTATTGCATTTTAATAAATGTTTACTTTAATTATTAAAAAATAGATTAAATGATTTTTTTAAATTTAATTATTTAATTTATTTTAAAAAATCTAATTGATAAAAAAAAAAAAATTACAAAAGAACTGGTAATAAAGATCGACTGATTTTAACTAACTGACAACTGACTTAATAAAAATCAAAACAAAACTCTAAAAAGGTGAAAACGCCAGCGAAAGGACAGAACACGCAACTTTAGGATTACAATTGCAAAACCTTAACCAGCCCTAGTCTTGACTACTGGGTTAGATCATTCATACGCTTTTGATACCAAAATACCATGTGCCTACTTTACACAGTATTTCACTCTTATACTTGACCTTTCAGAGGAAGAAGTTCAGTTCAATTTCATTGGCTATCGGTGAAGCGATAGCCAATGAAATTGCAGGATTTCGCACTAATGCTAAAAGTCTTATGGAAAGTCAAATTTCGCGTCTGACGAGCGATTATGAACTCGTGAGCAAAATTTGACTTTCCATAAGACTTTTAGCATTAGTGCGAAATCCTTCAATTTCATTGGCTACCGCTTCGCCGATAGCCAATGAAACTGAACCGAGCTTCTTTCCCTGAAAGGACAAGTATAAGATTAAAATACTGTGTAAAGCAGGCATAAGGTATTTTGGTAAAAACAGATTATGAATGATCTAGCCCAGTGGTTAAGACTAGGGCTGGTTAAGATTTTGCATTTGTAATCCTAAAATTGCGTGTTCTGTCCTCTCGCTGGCGTTTTTACTGTTTTATAGTTTTGTTTTGATTTTTATTAAGTCCGTCAGTTAAAATCAGTCGATCTTTATTACCAGTTCCTTTGTAATTTTTTTTATCAATTAGATTTTTTTAAATAAATTAAATTAAAAAATAAATCATTTAATCTATTTTTTAATAATTAAAGTAAACATTTATTAAAATGCAATAATAAATCTCGTAGGTTTATATTAAAAGTATTTTCATGTTAGGACTTTATAAAGTTCTGATCATTTTAAATCTGTCTATTACTATAGTAACAGATAAAAGTAAAATTATCAGAATTAATATATTAAAGGGTTTTTTTTTGTTTTTTTTTAATTATTCTTGAGACAAAAAAATCTTTATTAATTTTTGATAGGTTATTTTATAAATTTTTTTTATTGTAAATATTATTCAGATAATTAAATTAAATTCGCAAATTCATATGACTTATAGAGTATTTTTCTAATGAATAAATGTATTTAATAATTAAAGTGTAATAATAATATTTTCTTAAGTCAGTTAGTTAAAATCAGTTGATCTTTATTATTTTCCAGTTCCTTTGTAATTTTTTTTGTCAATTAGATTTTTTAAAAATAAATTTAAATAATTAAATTAAAAAATTCATTTAATCTATTTTTAATAATTAAAGTACACATTTATTAAAATGCAATTAGGTTACTTTATAATTTTTTATTGTAAATATTACAATATAAGTTTTAAATAAATTTAAATAATTAAATTAAAAAATTCATTTAATCTACTTTTTAATAATTAAAGTAAACATTTATTAAAATGCAACAATAAATTTCCTAGGCTTACATTAAAATAATTTTCATATTAAAACTTTATAAAGTTCTGATAAGTGTACAAGATAAGAGCTAAGATATCTGATAAGAGAGGGTATTTAAAAAGATCAGAAATTTATAAAGTTCTGATCATTTTAAATTTATCTGTTACTTAGGTTACTTTATAATTTTTTGATCTTTATTGCCAGCTCCTTTGTAATTTTTTTTTTAAATAAATTTAAATAATTAAATTAAAAAATTCATTTAATCTATTTTTTAATATTAATGTAATAATAATATATTCTTACCTTACATTAAAATATTTTTTGTTGGAACTTTAGTAAGTTATATATATATAATTAGCAGAAGTAATTTATTAAAGTGTTCATTTCTCAAAATTAAGTATTATCCTTCATATATAAAAATATTTAACAATTTATCAGCTGCTTTCTAATTTTTTTTATTGTATATTCATAACTACTAAATTCTTATCACTTATAAACAGTATGTTTAAAATTAACATTCATTAAAATTTAATTGTAATATCTTTTAAACTTTCATGAAAAGTACTTTTATGTAAGAACTCCAGTTACATATAAATAGTAATTAACAGAATTTATTAAAATATTCATGTTTAAAAATTAATTATTTATCATTTATAAATTACATTAGTAATATATGTTTCAATGATAATTTAACCATTGAAGACAGTAAATTATTATACTTTAAGTAATTGAATGTGTAGTAAAAAATGCAACAAAAAAGATCGATATATATATATATATTTCTTTTTTTATTGCATTTTTACTACAATAATATAATGCAATAAAAATGTAATATACATCAAACATGAACAATTAAAAATATTATGCTATTAATTGCAATATATATATTTAAAATAACGATTATTATTATTATGGAGATTTTTGTTTTTATCTCTATTTATTAAATTATTATCAGTAGCTTTACAATTTTTATTCGAAATCTAATATTGTGATTATAATTTTACTTCATATCTATTTAAATACAATAATAGTATCTTTTAAATTGACATAGAAAAATATTTTTATGTCTAGATGGAACTTCAATTACTTTTTTTTACGTAAGCTGCTAGAATTTTAACATTGATTGCAAACATCTGAGTAAAAAAAAAAAAAAAAAAAAGTTATAAGTAACATATTATAACAATCTCATTATTTTACCAAAATTTAACTAAGTCAATGTTGTTTTAGAGTTGTTGATAATTTTCTTACTAGAAAATTAAATCAAATTTAATAATTAATTATATATTATGTTATTAATTGTATAACAATTGATTTTGTGTTCAGTATGAGAAATATATACGCTTTTTTTTTAATGCATCAAGTTATTATTATCAAGAAATACGAATGAAATGAGTAGCAGCGCTCTTACTCGAAAAAAAAGGATTTTCTCCTTTCAGGCAAAGAAGTTCGGTTTACCGATAGCCAATGAAATTGCCGGATTTCACACTAATGCTAAAAGTCTTATGGAAAGTCAAATTTCGCTCTTTCACCTTCCGCAACTGCTGATGTCACGTACGATTTAAGAATAAGAGAATCGATTTTTAATCGAATATTAGCATGTATTAACCAATGAGAGTGCATCAACAACTTTTAAAGGGACAGAATATAATGTTTTGAATAATAGCTGACCAGTTGAAGAATATTTCTTTTAAATGTTAAATTTAAAAATACTTAATATCCGAGTATTATTTTAATAACAAGCTCATATTACGTATTAATATTTTTATTGCTCTGGCTTATTCCCATGAATGTATCACCTATTTTCCTATCAAATTAAAATTTATTAATTTAAAATTACGGACTATGTTAACCTTTTACTTTAGCTTTAAAGCCTCAGCTTTTCTATGATGGTATTTTTTCTCACAATTAAATACATTTAAGAAAAATAAAGAACAGATTGATACATTACAGTAAGAATAGATTTATAGATTGGAACTTCCAAAAAAGCAATCAGGAGCAGGTCGTTACGTTTTTACCGTATTACTTTTGCGATTATAATTAAATATGTAAAAATAAGTATATTAATAAATTCAAAATCTTATACTGTTTTAATATACATTATTTTTGTCTTTATTCCCCCCCCCCTCCACACACACACACCCATCACCAACCAATCTTCTCTTCATTAGCACCACAGAATAAAGCGAACATAGTCATCTTGCAACGCCAGCTATGGAACAAACCGCTTTTATAGTCAGTCAGTAAATAACAAATGACCCTGACACCTGTCTCTTGGGGTTGCTGAAAAGACCCTGCTGTTGAGAACAATCACAATTGGCTCAACACAACGGCAAAACACGCCAACACCCCACTTATCATTCTAGCAACCATATTTGTCATTTGCCAAGGCTTGGCGACTTCTTCGGACTGGGACCAGCATATCAAGACTAGTCCCAATTAAAATAAAAAATATATCTTCATCAAAAATATCTTATTCATTATGAAAAATATAAAACAACCAATAAACAAAACAAAAAAAGGTTATGATACAATGTGGGACTGGAAGGATTCGAACCCAGAATCCCTAGCCTCGAGTTCACTACCTTATCCTCGACCTTATCCATTCAACCATCTAGCGCACGTTCCTTTTGCAACAAAATATCTTTTTAATTAGCGCCATAATTAATCCATGATCTGTTCCTGAACACACTACGTGTTATTCCATCCATGATATTGACCCACTCCATGATCCTGTCTCCTGAGTTCGCGCGCGTGCAACTTGAACACACTCAATCAATCATCAAATCAATGAGCGTGTTCAGAAGTGCACTTTGCGCCGCGCGCGCGCTCAGAAGTTTATGCCATGGAGTAGGTCTTATCGAAAAAAGGAATTTTAACATAATTCAATTATTTCATTATTTTTATGGTTCAAAAAAGGTAAAACCAACGACTATATTTCTTCATCCTTCCAAAACATGGTTTTCGTAACAGGAATACATGCCTATGTTCACTCAGATAAAATCTAAAATAGTCGGGAAAAACATCACGTGACCTTCTTTATCTACTTTAGCCCATTTAGCATTTAAAATTAGTTAACCAACCGCACGCAAACTCCGCCCGAGCCGAGGGGTCTCTCAATGGGCGAAATCGTGTACGAGATTACGGAATCACCTTGATTACAGCTGATTCAGCTGATTACTATGATTACATGTGATTATACCTGATTACACCTAGATTACATGTGATTATACCTGATTACACTTGATTACAGTTGATTTCACTTGGAAATACGTGATTATATTGCTAAAATTTATGATTTAACAGTTTTACTCGATTTTATTGCCTTCCAAAAATCTTTTTTTTTTTTTTTTTTTTTAAGATTTGTCCAAAATAAGAAATAAGTATCAAGCAGGACGGTGATTTGCCTATCACTGTTCTGCTGACAGTGGCGTAGCTAAGGGGGTGGGGTCTGAACGAGGGTCTGAATCTCACCCCAAATGATGGGCTCGTACACTAAATCATGAATAATAAAAGTAGTAACTTCTGCTAAAACGGCAATTTTTTTTTCTTTTTTTACATGTTAACTTTTTAGATTTGTCCAAAATAAGAAAATAGTATCAAGCGGGACGGTGATTTGCCTATCACCGTTCTGCCGACAGTGGCTTAGCCAAGGGGGTGGGGTTGGAATGTCCCCTCTAACGATAGGTCCGTACACTAAATCATGAATAACAAAAGTAGTAACTTCTGCTAAAACGGCAATTTTTTTTTCTTTTTAGCTCACAGGCTATCAAAGCCTGAGAGCTAATGTGCCCGCCTGTTCTGTATGTATGTACGTACGTACGTACGTACGTACGTATGTATGTATGTACGTAACGCGATAACTCTTGATAGAAACATCCGATTTGCTTCAAAATTTTTTTCTAGGTTCATTGTGATAAGGCGCTTCCCTGATTAGTTTTGGGAGCTCATTGATTAAGGATAAAGGGGGAAAAACGGGGTTAGTCCATCCCCTTAATTCAGATAAATGGGTTTTTCATGCAGAATCATTCGATTTGCTCCGAATTTGGTATACCGGTTTATTATGTTAAGGAACTTCCCTTGATTAGTTTTGGAGGTTCATTGGTTAAGGATAAAGGGGGAAAAGGGGTGTTAGTCCACCCCCTTAATTCAGATAAATGGGTTGCTCATGCAGAATCATTCGATTTGCACCGAATTTGGTATACCGGTTTATTATGTTAAGGAACTTCCCTGATTTGTTTTGGGAGTTCATTGGTTAAGGATAAAGGGGGAAAAACGGGGTTAGTCCACCCCTCTTAATTCAGATAAATGGGTTTTTCATGCAGAATCATTCGATTTGCTCCAAATTTGGTATACCGGTTTATTATGTTAAGGAACTTCCCTGATTAGTTTTGAGGGTTCATTGGTTAAGGATAAAGGGGGGTTAGTCCACCCCTTTTAATTCAGATAAATGGGTTTTTCATGCAGAATAATTCGATTTACTCTGAATTTGGTATACCGGTTTATTATGTTAAGGAACTTCCCTGATTAGTTTTGGGGGTTCATTGGTTAAGAATAAAGGGGGAAAAGGGGGGCTAGTTCACCCCCTTAATTCAGATAAATGGGTTTTTCATGCAGAATGATTCGATTTACTCCGAATTTGGTATACCGGTTTATTATGTTAAGGAACTTCCCTGATTAGTTTTGGGGGCTCATTGGTTAAGAATAAAGGGGGAAAAGGGGGCTAGTTCACCCCCTTAATTCAGATAAATGGGTTTTTCATGCAGAATGATTCGATTTGCTCCGAAGTTGGTATACCGGTTTATTATGTTAAGGAACTTCCCTGATTAGTTTTGGGGGCTCATTGGTTAAGGATAAAGGGGGAAGGGGGGCTAGTCGACCCCCCTTAATTTATATAAACGGGTTTTTCATGCAGAATTATTCGCTTTGCTCCAAATTTGGTATACCGGTTTATTATGTTAAGGAACTTCCCTGATTAGTTTTGAGGGTTTATTGGTTAAGGATAAAGGGGGGTTAGTCCACCCCTTTAATTCCGATAAATGGGTTTTTCATGCAGAATGATTCGATTTGCTCCGAAGTTGGTATACCGGTTTATTATGTTAAGGAACTTCCCTGATTAGTTTTGGAGGTTCATTGGTTAAGGATAAAGGGGGGAAAGGGGTGTTAGTCCACCCCCTTAATTCAGATAAATGGGTTTTTCATGCAGAATGATTCGATTTGCTCCGAATTTGGTATACCGGTTTATTATGTTAAGGAACTTCCCTGATTAGTTTTGGGGGTTCATTGGTTAAGGATAAAGGGGAAAGGGGAGGTTAGCCCGCCCCTCTTAAATTAGATAAATGCGTTTTTCATGCAGAATGATTCGATTTGCTCCGAAGTTGGTATACCGGTTTATTATGTTAAGGAGCTTCCCTGATTCGTTTTGGGGATTCATTGGTTAAGGATAAATAGGGGGCTAGTCCACCCCTTAATTTAGATAAATGGGTTTTTTTGCAGGATTATTCGATTTGCTCCAAATTTGGTATACCGGTTTATTATGATAAGGAGCTTCCCTGATTAGATTTGGAGGTTCACTGGTTAATTATAAAGGGGGAAACGGGGGCTAATTCCCCTTCACTTATTTTTTTGAGGGGCATTATTCTTTAAAATAAGAGTATGATATACAATTAGTGTGAATAGCCTGTGAGCTCAATGCCATTAGTTTAGCTGGGCACTTTTATTTTTTATTTTTTACATGTTAACTTTTTAGATTTGTCCAAAATAAGAAAATAGTATCAAGCGGGACGGCGATTTGCCCATCACCGTTCTGCCGACAGTGGCTTAGCCAAGGGGGTGGGGTCGGAATGTCCCTGCTAACGATAGGTCCGTACACTAAATCATGAATAATAAAAGTAGTAACTTGTGCTAAAACGGCAATTTTTTTTTATTTTTTTTACATGTTAACTTTTTGGATTTGTCATCAGAAATGTCATCATGAGAGAGCAATTTGCATTCGCGTCCGGAAATTTAGTTTAAAATGCCAAATTTTATGGAATTTTTGGTGAGATTCTTCGCTTTTATTGAAAAATGGAAAACAGTTTCGATCACATAGTTTCCGAATAAGTGCACTTTCAAATTTCTTGAGGTTAGAAATATTTTCACGGATGTATCAGAAATTACCTAATTTTGATTTGAGTAGAGGTTTAAAGAGTCAGAGAGATTCGCATTGTTGAACAAACTTCGGAGGAGGGGGATTGAAAGAATTTAAGATATATTTCATTTTTTAATAACTTTTAGCATTTTTCTGTTGTTTACGAGGGGGAAGGTCATGACCCCCGTCTCCTTCCCCTTGGATCCGTCACTGATAATAACCGCTTGAGAGCATAAATGTACTATAGTTAAATCTACGACATTAGAACATGTCTGTAACGAAGCGTGCCATAAATGGAAAAAAAATTAAAGTTTGACGAAATTAACACTGTACAATTTATACCCGCTAATATAAAAATCTATTTAAAATGGAACATTTATCCAGACCTTTGCGATTCCTTCTTTGTAGCAGTAAAGCCTGTGGAAAATTAAAAACAGAAACATTTCATGATCCCTATTACGAAAGGATGGATAATCTTAGAAATACTCTGGCTAAAGCGGATAACCTGTTTAAAACGGTATTTTTCCGATCTCTAGTAATTCCGTTTTGAGAGATGTTATTGTAACTAGATAAAATGTAAAACTTCATCAACGGAGAATTTGGTGGGACCAATGTTGCTAAAACTTACAGTAAAAAACAGGGCCGAAACTAGGGGGATGCAGAGGGGTCATGTGCCCCAAGCGTCAGAACGAAAGGCGAGGAAAGGGGTGGGGGCGCCAAATGAAGATTTTATTTTTCATTTCATACAAAAATGTATGTATATTATATATATATATATATACATTAAAGACAAAGTAACTCGCAAGCTAATGTTAAACCTATGGGAGCGTTCTTTTCAAATTTGTGAAACTGAAAGTAACTTTATAAAAAAAAAAAAAAAAAAAATCTGCAACCAAAATCGAAAAATTAAACACTAACCCAGTTAGAATTCAATCATTGGTTTTCAAACATTACATTTTCGGCAAATGTCCTTTAATGTTTTTTTTGTTTTAATTTTGTCCGCAATAGAACATTGAACTGGAATCTTCAGAACGTTTTGTTATCCAAATCAAATTATAAAAAAACTCTGCATCCTATACAACGAATTTAATAAACTCTACTCTTTCATCAAATATCGCTTTTAAAGAATCTTTTTTTCTACGGTGTTTCTGCCTGTTTATCTTCGTGAACTTTTATTGAACTTTATTATTTTCCTCATTCCTAAGCCTTTCGTATTTGTAAATAACTTTAAACACTGTTTTCATTTTGTTTTTATTTTAATTTTTGTGTTTACATAGAAGTCATGTGTTATTTTTGTATATGTCTATACTTTGTTTTTATTCCGTTTTCTTTATGATTTTGTGTTTACTTATAAGTCATATGCTTGTAAATGACTATAATTGCTGTTTCTTATACTTTTATCTATGGTGCTTGGATGCCATAGTTTTGTAATACAGTCGGCCCCACTTAATCGGGTAACGGATAATTGCATACCCCGCTTACATGCATAGAATGCCGTAGAACAAAAACGCTCCCCATAAGGTTAATGTTAAATATACTCGTTTTATTGCATAACAATCCCCGGTTAATTGCATAAATATCTCCAATCTAGTAATCCGCATTTTATAAATTCCTGTTATAGTGATGAATGGGAAGAAAGGAAGAACTTTTTGTTGTTGTAACAATGGTTTGTTATATCTACGATCGAAGAACAGAAACCGTCGTGAAAGAAGACTTTATTATCTAAATTCTAGGAAACTCATAGGAGTGTTGAATTTGGACAATTATGTTTTTCTTGTCTTTTAAAGCTTGTCGTACATACAGTGACTCAATATGTTGGGGGTACTTTTGGGAAAATCCTGGAATCGGGGGAAAATACAATCGGGATGGTCAAGAGAATAAAGGAACGATATTTAGCGCCGGAAATTGAGAAATACAGTATCCGAGGTAGGAAAAAACAAATTTACCTAAAAGATTTTTTGTGTAGGCAACAACAACAAGGAAAAGAAAAGTGATAAATTGACAAATAATTGAAAAATAAAATTAATATATGCAGAATTTATTTATTTTCAAAAGGTATGATTTAAAACAATTTTTTTTTTTTATTTTACTTTCATTTTAATTTTACATACATTATAATGAAAAATTAAACCATGTAACGAAAATAGTGTAATAATACATTATACCTTATTCCATATATTGTTATATAGAGGGTAATAAATTATTTAAAATTAATAATTAAAATCTAAATTATTAAAAGAATATTTTTTAAAGTATTAGGTAAATGATGTTCATTAATATTTATCATATCTGTGGTATATAATCAATTGATAACGTATACTGCTAACATTAATTGCTGTCCTCGCTTAAACGCTTAACCCGCTTAAATGCATACAATTCAGTGGAACCAACTGTATGCAATTAAGCGGGGCCGACTGTACTTTGTTTCAATATATGTGTCGCTGTTTTCTGGGTCAGTTTCCTTGGCTGATTGGCGGAGGGGTTTCTTCTGCCAGGGGTTCATGCATTTGCCATTTTTTGGTTGGCTCCCTGGTAGAGTGATTGTAGCCCTTGTAGAATTCATTCTCAGCTATTTACAGAAGAAAATAAAATCATTTGAAACTATTAATATGCAAGTGAGAAATTTTTAAAAGAACGCTGTCATAGGTTTAACATTAGCGGTCCAGTTTCTTCGCGTGAACAGTGTAAGCTCTTAACTCTCAAGCTAATGTTAATCCTATGGGAGCGTTGTTTACATATTTCCTTGTAGCATTTTAATTATTATTAAATGATTTTTATTTTTAAAGAATTTTTTTTCTTTTGCATAGGGTATCTGCGGTCGATAACTTTTATTGTGCGTGAGGAGGGGGGGGGGGGGGAGGCGTCAAAATCCATATTTGTTCCGGGCTCAAAAAAGGCTAGTTTCGGCCCTGGTAAAAAAAATGTTTACATGAATACAAAAGCGACACATTTAACATAATTTGGTGAATCTTAATTTATTTTATAATTCTATATCGAGAATTATCACCAATAGATTTAAATCTCCTACTTGAAATAGAAAAAGTAATGTCATTGTTGGACTAGTTATTGTGAAGTTTTATTGAACTTGTTAGTTACTGCGATGTTTTGTTCGAAGTTGCGAATTTCAAAATAACTGTAAAAACCCGAATGTTATTATTCTGTTCTAAAACATGCTGATACGCTCTTTGTTGCAACAACGTCATAATTCAAAAATCGCGATTTTTTAGTTCTGATGTTGAAGTAAATGATCGATATATTATTTCAACTCTGTGAAATTTTTGTCAATCAGCAAACAAGAAAGAAGAGGCGAATTTTCTGAAGTTTTATGATCTGTTTAAAATCGTAGAATCTTTGTCAAAAGATGACTTTGATAAAATTTTCTTTTGTTACACACACAGAGCTTTAGGCAAGGAAGTGTGTGTGTGTGTGGGGGGGGGGGGGTCTGGATGCCCTTCCCGAATGAGGTAAGAGTTTACTGAATAAATCATATGCATATACAGTCAAATCCGGTAAAATCTGTTGACTACCGTAAAGATTGGTAAAAAATTTAGTTTTTGTCAGGTTTTCGACTTAGCTTTCATAATAGTATCGTATTTATTTCATTTAAGGCAAGATTCCGTTATAGACAGGTTCATTTTTCACAGGGTTAGAGTATACAATGTATATGTATAGGGGAATGAAGTTTTAAGTTAAATAAAAGCTTATAATATATAAATAGTTTCTCTTTTGCAATATCTTCTAAAACAGTTGTCGTTTTCTACTTTAAAGTATACACATTTGTGGAGCATACTTGTATATGCTGTATATTCTAGCAAATATCACAAAGCTCAAACATATTTACACACCGAAATGCTATTTAATAAATAGCTGAAATAGTTATGCCACAATAATAAGTAACATTTGCATTAACAAATATTCTGGATTTATGTTTGAGCTGTGTGTTAAATGCTGCAATACATGGTATGTTACTACTAAGAAACAATCTAAGTTATTTAACACTTATTTACGTTTTATTTCCGTAGAAAACTTTTTTTTTTTTTTTTTTTTTAACGGTGTATATACTTAGCCTTTTTATATTATAGAGATTCTAAAATCCTTTTCTAATCTACAAAGTTATTTTAGTAATACATTCAAATACAGAGATTGGTCTTACTCTTTATCTTCATGAGCTATTTTGTAAAGTATAAATAAGGAAATACAATCTTAAAGTTTATTAAAATTCTGTTACTACACAAATATTCTAATATATATATATGTGTGTGTGTGTGCATGCATGTTTGCGTATGTAAAATATTTTATGTATGTAAAAGAAAGTCTGTATTAAAAGAATAGCAAGGGGCAGTTAAAAAAAATTCTGTTTCAGACATTTTTTTGTCTTTAGAGGTAAACGTTGAGAATGGAGCACGAAAATCTTCCTTTGTGAAAACAAAATCGTAAGATATCTAAAAAAAATCGTTTTATACAGGTTTCCCTTTTATAAGTTATATTTGCAAGTTTAGTAACTCTTCAGTCGAGACAATGAATTTTTCTGTTTAAGATTACATTGTATACAGGTTCTGTTTTCATAGGATTTTTTTTTTGTATATATGACAAGGTTTGCACCTATTCCGAAAAAAAATTCCTGGCTTCGGAACTGTCTGCCGAGCCAAGCCATAAAAAGTAACCAAACGTCAAACAAATGCCAAGAACTTAACCGAACTTAACAATAGACAACTTAACTGCTTATTATACAGGATACAACTTTTCCATATTAAATCGAGTAAACATGGCAAAAAAAAATCTGGTTTTTGAGTTCATATGATCTTACACTTGGCACACGAAGAAACTCGCAAGCTAATGTTAAATCTGTGAGAGCGTTCTTTTCAAATTTCTCACTTGCATTTTAATATCTTTAAATAATTTTGTTTTCTTAGTTTATCTGAGATTGATCTTTAATGTTTCTAGTTTGTACGTTTTCGATTTTAGAAGATTTATTTTTCGCAATCTGTTCTGAAAGTGACAAATAACATATATATACATATATGCAACTAAAATCGAAAAAGTAAATACTGTTAACCAACCTCAGCCTTTCTAAGACAGACAAATAAAACATTTAAAAGAAAGAGATTTTCAATAGAGCAATCCCATAGGTTTAACATCAGCGTTCCAGCTTCTTTGCGTGACAAGTTACACGAAGAATCTCAACTCTAATGTTAAACCTATGGAAGAAATCTTTATACATTTCTTGCTTATATTTTAATATTTTTAAAGGATTTGTTTTTGCATAGAATACCCGAGGACGATTCGATAGATACCCATCGTTGTGCATTTCGATTTTAATTAGTTTTTTCATATGCAAACGCTTTTATTTTTGGAACCGGTTCTGAAAATAAAATTATCCTCATTAAAAAAAAACTAATCAAAATTGAAACAAACACGACAATGGGTATCGACCTCGGGAATCGTATACAAAAGAAATTATTTTGTGTACGATAATGTAACAGTAAATTTTAAAATATTTCGAGAAATCTGTAAAGATTGCTTCTATAGGTGTAGCATTAGCATTTAAGTTTGTCAGAGTGACGGAAAGGGTTGAAAAACACTCGCACGCTAATGTTAAACCTATGGGAGAGTTCTTTAAAAAACATTCTCGCTTGCATTTTAATAGTTTTAAATGATTTTTTTTCTATTTTCGTTGCATATTTTTTAAATTTTACTTTTGGTTATTTTTACGAGTTTGGATTTTTTAACTGCAAGACAATTTTATCAAAATTCCATATATATATATACATTTTTGTATCAAACGACAAACAAAATTTCCATTTGGCGCCCTCTTCGCCTAGGGCCGAAACTAACCTTTTTACACCCGGGGCAAGCATGGATTTTGGCGCCCCCCCCTTTTCCGCAAAGTATATTTACAAAGAGAATTTTACTAATTTTCTAATAGCCGACTTATTTAAAAATTTAAAACATGTAATCTTAAAATATGTAATACTGAACTACGTAATCTACAATGGCGGATCCAAGGGCGGGGGGGGGGGGGGTCACGGGGGTCATGACTCCCCTCTAAACACCAACAAAAATATTATAAAGATCATTTTAAAAATAAAATATACAGTTAGAGTCCCGATTATCCGAGTCCTGCTTAACCGAGTTTCCACTTTCACCGAGTTATTTTCTTCTGATGGACTGATGGCTTCTATTATTGTGAAACAGTCATTATAAAAGAAGTGTTAGGTAAAGATGAAACAGCAGTCGTAAAAAGTTAGAACTCTGATTTTCTGGTCAGAATGGGAAAAAAAATGGCCATAATTTTTTTTGGCAAAAAAAAAAAAAAAAAAAAAAAATGGCCAATTTTTTTTTTCCATTCTGACCAGAAAATCAGAGTTCTAACTTTTTACGACTGCTCTTTCATCTTCACCTAACACTTCATTTATAATGGCTGTTTCGTAATAATAGAAGCCATCAGTCCACCAGAAGAAAATGATCCATTCCAAAGGTATAAGCCTTCATTTGGCGCCCCTTCGTTCTGGCACCCGGGGCACATGCCCCATCTGCCACACCTTAGTTTCGGCCCAGGGCCGAAACTAGCCTTTTTTGCGCCCGGGGCAAACATGAATTTTGGCGCCCCCCCCCCCCCCCCCCCTTCTTTCTTCCTCAAAGTATATTTACAAAGAGAATTTTACTAATTTTCTAATGGCCGACTTATTTTAAAATTTAAAACATGTAATCATAAAATATGTAATACTGAACTACGTAAATTGAATGTGACGTTTGTTGCAATTATAGTTCGTTCACATAAAAGAATTCGCATGTATTACCGGCTATTTACAGTAATTGCTTATACAGTAGAGTTCCGATTATCCGAGTCCCGCTTAACCGAGTTTCCGCTTTAACCGAGTTATTTTCTTCTGATGGACTGATGGCTTTCATTATTATGAAACAGCCATTATAAATGAAGTGTTAGGTGAAGATGAAAGAGCAGCCGTAAAAAGTTTGAACTCTGATTTTCTGGTCAGAATGGGGAAAAAAAATGGCCATTTTTTTTTTCTCATTCTGACCAGAAAATCAGATTTCAAACTTTTTACGGCTGCTCTTTCATCTTCACCTAGCACTTCATTTATAATGGCTGTTTCATAATAATGAAAGCCATCAGTCCATCAGAAGAAAATAATCGGTTCCAAAGGTATAATCTTTCATTTGGCGCCCCTTGGCTCTGCGCCCGGGGCACATGCCCCCTCTGCCCCCCCCTTAGTTTCGGCCATGGCTTTCGTTCTTACGCCCGAGCAAGTGCCGCCCCCTCTGCCCTAAACTAGAAAAACTATTACCTAAACTACTACCCAGAAAAAGTTAGAAAATTGCCCCCCCCCCCCGGGTGACAATTATCACTCCCTCCTATCTTTAATATTTTTATATGTTATAAATAATATATATCAGATTTAAAAAATTTGCTTGCGGTCCCTCTCATCTCCCGCGTATTTTAAATACACTTAGTCGACATTAACTTGTAATATATTAGAATGTAATCTAAGTTATATTTAAAATACATATAATTGGAATTGACCTACAATCCATTACGGGTTAACTGGATTATACAATTAAAAACGTAATTTAAATCATCTTTTAATCCATTGCAGGTTAATTAGATTATATAATTAAAAGAGTAATCGAAATCCGCACGTAATCGATTAAAATTAATCTAATTAAATCTTAAAATGTTAAATAAGAATTGATTTGTAATCCTTTAGATAATTATCGGGTTATACAATTCAAAAGCTTAAATTGAAATTACTTTTCAGTGCTCTGCGTGTTAATCAATTGCATTATGAGGTGATTATAATGTATTTTAATTTAATCAATAATTTCATTACTCTGTAATTAGATTCTGCCCCAACACTGGTCATATCCATTGAAAATTATTCATATTTTATCGGTTTCGTTTAAATTTTTAAATCGGGTTCGACAGCCCGCGGATTTTTTTTTTCTTTGTTGTTGCCCCAGCTCCCCGTTAAAAATATGTCCTAATGCTGCCGGGCTGACCAGTTTGAAAGTTTCCCTCCATTACGATGGCCCCATGCCGACCACTAAACGTTCTTTGAATAAAATCAAACAAATTCTTGAGTATTAACGAGTATACATCGCAGTGTTGGGTATGAACGCGTTCATTGAACGGAAACTCACGAACTTAGTTCAATTTCTGTGAACTTTGAGCTGAACTTAATTCAGTTTTTGATAAACGGACGTGAACTGAACGAAAGCTCAAAAAATCCGCGAGTTTGAACGAAATTTACAACTCAAACTCAATTTTTTCATAACTTATTTAAAACTGTTCCAGCCTTTAAGATCACGTTTTTCTCATTCAAATGCCATTTAGAGGCCTAAACGGACTTGGGGCGGGTCGAGTGTGATCATCAGTTTTTTTGGGTCGTGCTCGAGTCTTGCTCTCTCTGGAGGCTCGGGCCAGGCCGAACAGGACTTATTTTTGGGTTTGTGCTCTATTATTCCTAAAAGTCTGTACCGACAGAAATTTTCTGGCCCGGTCACCCCTGCTTGTATGAAAACTATTGCCCCGTCCCAGTCTGACTCGTGCAAAAATCTGTTTAATGAACAACTTACCTTGGGTCAACAATTTTTTCCGAAAAAAAAATATATTTTTTAAATTACCATCATTCTACAATTAAAATTCTCTTTAAAGAATAGTAGTACATATATATTTCTAAGGGGGGTGGGGAGGGCATACAATACTGAAAACCCTGTTTTAAGAATCTGTGTATTACGAATTCCTGCTTTAAACGGAAAATTTTCTTGATCGGTGGATCTGGATCTCAGTGTTGCCAGTGGGCTACTTTTTTTTAATTCAGTTTTCTTGATTGCCTCCACTTTTTTGAAACTGTAAAATTACCTTTGTTTTCGCTTTAATTAATATGTCATTAAGTAAGGTACATTTTAGCATATCAAAAAATTGGTGCCAATCAAGAATCCGAATTTTAAAAAAGTAGCCCATCTGGCAATACTGCTGGATCTTCCAAATGGATATAATAATCCGTTTGAAAATAAATAATACACTTGCAAGAGACGACAGACCTGATAAAAAAGGAACTTAACTATAACGATTTTTTTCTCTCTTATGTGTTTCCGTCTTAGAAGGTTTTTCGAGATAGAATTTTCAGATTTTTAAGTATCCAAGCCGTGTAAATGGATTAATGATATTGATAACAATTCAGATATTTACATACTAATAGAGATCCATTAAAAAATTAATAGCGCTTACAATAAGATATATAGAAAGAAATGTAGTAGAAACAGTATTTTGGAACGGAGGTCCCTGTACATGCAGCCTATGGTAGAGGTCTGCAAAGGGCCTAAATTTCTAGGCACGGGCCCGTCCCGATCCATAGAAGAAAAATTCGGCCCGGCCGGTATAAACATTAAAAGTTCGGCCCGAACCCGGCCTGAACCCGTACAAAAAATATTGGCCCGGCCCGTAGAGAAAAAATTATTGGCCCGACCTGGCCCTATATAATAGCTAAAAGTTCGGCCCGGAAAAAAGTCAAAATCTCTCGGCCCGAGTCCAGTCCGGCCCAAATGAATTGCTACAAAACTCCATCGATTTGGTTAAAAATTTGTCTCGTACGAAGAGTTCTGACAAAAATACTTATCTTTGATTCTTATTGTCATGTTTCCAGTTTCATTTTTATAAATGCTATTGCGATATTTATTTATTTTTTATGAATCGCTATTTATTGTACATAAATGTTTCAGTTATTATTAATATAGTTAATCCATATTCCATGTATTGGAGACTTAGAAATCTAAAGAATGCTATACAGTAAAATATTCTAAGACCGAATTGCATAGGAAAGAAAAAAATACATTATAGACAAGTTCCCATCTTAACAGGTTTAAATGTATTATATATTCTTTTCTCATGTATTAGCAAATCTATTTTGCATGGATCAACATATTTTTCAGGTTAAAAGAGGATTCCGTCATAGGCAGGTTCTTTTTCACACGTTTTACTATTTTTTAATTTAGCTACATTTTAATAAGCCTAGAAATGTACTATTCTTTATAAAGAATAAAATTAAATCTTTAATTGTAGAATAATGGCGATTTAAAAATGTATGCATTTTTTGCAAAAATTTTTGGGCCATGCTAAATTTTACTGATTTTTGAATGGACCAGGCCACGCCGAGACAATGATTTTCATACGGGTTAGGTCAAAACCGGGACGGAAAATGTAGGCCCGTGAAGACTAGAAAGAATGATACAAATCCCGGTTTGGTAAGGAAAAAATAAGTTAGGCCCTGCCTGGTCCTTCAGGAAAAAAGTCAGAGCCTGCCCCGGAAAGAGAAGTGACTAGGCCCGGCCCGAGCCTTCAGAAAAAAGTATGTCTGGGCCCGGCCCGACTGCCGTGAATGAAAATAGGACCAAGCCTGGGGCCAGCCCGTGCCGAATCCGAAATAAAATGAAAGGAAATTATGTTTTAATGCAATTGTGAAAAGTAACCTACATTTATATCTCTACTACCAGTTTTATGCTTTTTAGGGAAAAAAAGGCAAGTGTTTAATATTCAAATAGTCATAAAATTTATGTTTTAATATTGAAATATAGTAAAACCTCTGAATAGTAGGGACATCGGGATTATTGAATAGAGTCTTTCATCGGTTCAGGTTGTATACAAATTTCTGTTTCCATGTTTTAATGATTCTAATATTCTTTTTGCGGTTGGGTAGCCTAGAATAACCCTTGCTAGCCATAGCTAGATCTTTTGGAATAGTCCAGTCAAATTGTCAAAAATAGATGCAAAAATTCTGCTAGAATATTTTATGTTTTTAAACTGTTTATGGGGATGCTAATAACAGGAATTAATTGTTTCCCAACAAAATATCTCGAGGCTAAACTTTGTGGAGCCAAAAAACCACGAAATTTTCGGACTTTTTTCAGTTTTTTGCCTATAACTCGAAAATTATAAAATTTTTGTGTACCATACTTAATTACAAAAAGAAAGAACATTAAATTCTCTACAAATTTCATTATAAAAGTATTTTTCTAAATCCATTATTAAGCGCGCTACAGCTTCCTGAAAATGATACTTTTTTTCTAACTTTGTGAAAAAATCGCAAATACCAACATTTGACACCATTTTTATTTCTTTTATCCTCTTTAATGTAACTTTTTATATTACAGGTATTTGCATGATAGTAATAATGATTAATTACAATGGTAAAACCGTAAAAAATTGACAACATTGTAATTTTTTTTGTATTTACAACTTAAGATGAGAACAATAATAGTAGGTATTATGAATGTAGGTAGCATGAATGCAAGTAAAAAAATACTTACAGTAACATCTTTAATGGATTTAGTAACGTCTGGAGCACTTGCGGGTTGATGAGTTTGGTTCGTCAACCTCAGCTTGAGAAGCAAAGGAGCAGGCTGCATGATCTTCAACAGCTTTGAACTGCTTTGAGCTTGTTGCGACATCATCATCCTGGCTGCGAAAGTCATCGACGTTGCTGGTTTGGTCGATGGTTTCCCAGGTTTCAGCTTCATAATCCTCTTCTTCTGCATAAATAATATCATCCACATTTTCACAATTGACCCCGTTACAGTTTTTGCAAATTGCCGAGCATTTGAGTCCTGATTTTTGGCAAGAGCATGCCTTGGTGCACCCTTTTTTACAGCTACATGAGACAACATGCAGCAAGGATTCAGGTGCTGGGTTTTGGTACATTTGAACTGGCTGAAAAAGACCGTCAGACCTGCGAACCCACCCCCATTCTTCAGGGGGCATGTTGTTTCCTAGCCAAGCTTGTACCTGATGATAACATCTTAGGAAATGATGCTGCGCAGCCTCTTGCGTCGGTGGCAGCCTTGCAAGATGAACTTTGCTTTTTGTGGCTGATTTAGCAAATAACTGGAACCTCAAACTGTTCAATGCCTGCGTGGTATCTACGCATCTAATGTATAGTGCAATAAGGAATTTTTCTCCAGCCTTGATGATTTCTTGACGGGTAGACTCTGGTTTATTAAAAACACATGATACTTCCTCAAGCTGCTTATGTTTTTTTTAAATGTTACAAAACTTTGACTTTCCTTGCCCAAAAAGAGCAGAGGTTGTATCGCATCCACTGATTGCATGAGTGAAAAGAACATTGTTCTGATTGTATTTTTAAGAATTGGTTGAAAACCACTTTGTTTCGATGCTTCCTCTTCCTGGTTTTTGGAAAAACAGATTTTTGTGTTGATATCCCAAGCTTGTCATGATCGCGAGAATATCAATATCCTCTCCGACACTTACGATACTTTCAAAGGCTTTGGCTCTTGAAATGACTAAGGTTATTACAGATCGATATAGTTTTATGCGACAAAAACTATGATACCATGAATCTGCAGCTACCAAGTCAGGTTCGTGTTGAATACGTTCAATTACTTTCTGGGATTATTCATCCCCACGTTTTTCTGCAGCTTTCAGAAATGTAATTTTTGCTTCTAACTTCATTACTTTATGAATCAAATTTCTTTTTGCGTAGGGCTTTTTTGATTGTTTTTCGTTGAAGTCATCGGGATTACCTTCTCCACATAAGAAGCAATTATCTCGAAACTTGAAAGAAGTGCTCGATCGGAAGTACAAATTAGTCTGTGTAGAATCTTCTTCAGCCCGACGAACATATGCTGCTATCATTCTCTCATTCACATATTTTTTTCGGCAATCCTCCTGTACTCTAACTTCCTTGCCACTTTTCAGAAAACGTTGATGAGTATTATTCTGACGTTGAACGCTACATTCAAAGAGCTTGGCAAGTCCTTTCTGGGTCACAATGCGTGTATCACGATTTGAAGCCGTTTGGCAAACGAAACACAATTTTGGATCGGGCTCGCTCATTTTTCACTACTGCACGAGAAGCAGACGCGCAATAAACTGAATAGTAAGATACCAGACCAGTGTAGATGGAAGGGTGAGTCTTTAAGAAAGAACACCTGCGTCGGAAAGTCACGTGACCGCTATCTTCCAACTGCATTCCCTATTATTATCCCCTGCCACCCCCCCCTCCCTTCGTAACTGTCTTTCTGCTAGGGTTGCCGGATATCGTCCTTCTGCTAAGGTTGCCAGATTTATCTCAGAAAAAACGAAGATTTTGATTGACACTAGTTTGTTTTTATTTTATCGCACTATCGTTCTTTTTCGTACCATGCTAAACTATATTGAATGCGCCAGTAATGTTTTCGTTAACGAATTTCTTTAAAAAGTGGTTATTATTAATTAATCGATCTAATCATTATTCTCTAACTGCATTTGTATTTCATTATTCTGTTAACATTTTAAAACTAATTTTGCAGTCTTATCCAATTATGAATGAAAAAGTAATTGAATTGTAAGAATAAAGATAAATTAGACCATCCTGCAATTTAATAATTAGGAAAATTTTAGCAATGAACACCCTACAAAAATAAATATTTGTATTTAACCTTGTAATCATCGCGCCCAATACAATCACGGGCAAATTGCCCGTGAATGTATCAGGCTCAACGTTTAATGGTTAAGCATAAAAGGTGATAATAAATCAAACAAAATATCTAAACTTATGATACAGTTAGACTAAATAAAAAATTTTATAATGTAGATATTTATCTATAATAAGGTAGATTTCACTTGATCTATTTCAACAGCAAATGCGCACTTAATATTACACAACTCACCCAAGATTTTTGTATTACTGATCTAAAACAAGCCGTTTTTACATTTGATGCGCATATCCATAACTTATTTTTGGCAAAAGGTGAAATTTTAAAGTAAACTGAAAAAGAATATTTTTTAAACTATCAAAAGTGGGATGGGGTAGAAAAATGGAAGAAAACGTTGTGCGGACACATTTAAATGTACACCTAATACCTAAAAAGCGCTATAGACCTAAAAAATACTAAAAACGTATAACGTACGAGAAAAACGTACTAACTGGCAACCCTACCTTCTGCCTAACCTTCTTGAAAATTTGCCTTCTTACTTATTCATCAATAGGTGCATTTCATTTCCACAGTTAGTGATGAAAAGAAATTTTTTTAGGGATGGGAGGCGAAAAATAGGTCACTTTCTATGAAGTTGAAAAAAATGTGCTATTTTCAAAAAGTTGTAGCGCGCTTAATAATGGGTTTAGAAAAACGTTTTTAGTGTGAAATTTGTAGAGAATTTAATTTTCTTTCTTTTTGTAATTAAGTATGGTACACAAAAATTTTATAATTTTCGAGTTATAGGCAAAAAATTGAAAAAAGTCCGAAAATTTCGTTGTTTTTTGGCTCCACAAAGTTTAGCCTCGAGATATTTTGTTGGGAAACAATTAATTCCTGTTATTAGCATCCCCATAAACACTTTAAAAACATAAAATCTTCTAGCAGAATTTTTGCATCTATCGGCCCAATTTTCTGACAATTTGACTGGACTAGAAGTCAGGTTGTTTGCATTTTCACGAAAAGTTTGAGCAAAACTGTGTTTCAGAAGGAAATAAATATGTTTTAGTGTATGAATGAGTATATATTAAATTACTGCATAAGAAATAAAATTTATAAAAAATGTGACCATAGATTATTCCTTCTTTACGGTACAGTTAAGAACAATTTTTCTTCTCTCGGAATATGAAAAATGTTGCCAACATTTAATTTTTGATACACAGCAAAAAAGCATGTATGATACTTGTCAGGGCCGAAACTAGCCCTTTTTGCACTCGGGGCAAACATGGATTTTGCCCTCCCCCCCGCTCTACCGTAAAGTATATATACAAAGAGAATTTTACTAATTTTCTAATAGCCGACTTATTTTAAAATATGTCATAATAAAATATGTAATACTGAACTACGTAATCCACAATGGCGGATCCAAGGAAGAGGTCACGGGGGATCATGACCCCCCCCCCCCCCAACCTCTGAACACCAACAAAAAGATTCTAAAGATTATTTTTAAAATGAAATATACAGTAGAGTCCCGCTTAACCGAGTCTCCTCTTTAACCGAGTTATTTTCTTCTGATGGACTGGTGGCTTCCATTATTATGAAACAGCCATTATAAATGAAGTATATTAGGTGAAGATGAAAGAGAAAAAAAAATTATGGCCATTTTTTTTTTCTTATTATGACTAGAAAATCAGAGTTCTAACTTTTTACGTCTGCTCTTTCATCTTCACCTAACACTTCTTTTATAATGGCTGTTTCATAATAATGGAAGCCACCAGTCCATCAGAAGAAAATAATCCATTCCAAGGGTATAATCCTTCATTTGGCACCCCTTCGTTCTGGCTCCCGAGGCCCCTCTCCCCCTCTGCCCTCCCCCCCCCTTAGTTTCGGCCCTGATACTTGTGATAGTTTATACACACATACACATGTTACATGTGTGTAGATTGGGAGATGCCCAAATTAGCTATATAAGCATATAAAGTACCATATTTTATGGAAGAAACGCCGCGGCGTTTACGAGTTCAAAAGTTAATTTTTTTTTCCAAGTGCGGCGTTAACGCCATGTGCGGCGTTTACGATTTTTTTTTAAATACCAACTGATTTTCCTTAATTTAAAAATTCATAAAAATACTTTACAATCGGATTTAAATATTTTAAATAAAACTTCAGACATCTTAAGATATTAAAAACGAGGCATCCTACACCGCTCAGAAAACTTTGATTAAAGTTAGGTCAATGTGACGCCGTCGACAAAAGTAAGCGTTCCGACGGATGCGGCGTTTACAACGAGTGCGGCGATTATAATATTTTTAAGCTTATTCAGGCCAATTTGAGGAGTGCGGCGTTTCTGACATAAAATACGGTATTAGGAATTGCAAAAGTGTTCGCTAACTAGATATGTGCTTTCGGGAGTATCCATTATGAAGATCTTATTGTATATAGATTTTTAATATGAAAAAATATTTTGGATATTCTTTTGAAAAATCTGGTCAACCCGAACCCGAATCACAAGAGTTAAAATCCAATCCAAACCCGAAAAATTATAGTCAACTCGACCCAAAACTGACCCCGAACAAGACTCGCAACGAAAAAATATAATGCCCTGGGTCGAAAATATAAAAACCCAATAACTGCAAACACTTATAATTATTAATTAACACTACACATCGAAATTTTTCCCAGAACGCATAAACACCTCAATCGTGAAATAAAATAGTATTATTTTTCTGTTAGAAATAGGAGAATTTGTGGAACAGATAGTATCTTTGTCACAGGTCCCAGACTAGTATCAGAAAAGAATAGCGAAAGCATATAAAGGAAAAACTCCACACTAGGACAAAAAGTCATGTTCAGTTAGACTATATAAGCAATACCATTACAAGAGGAGGCGCCAGAGACTTTTTTTTGTGCTTTGTTGCACAGACTAAGTAATTGGTGAATTTCTTATTATATCCATTTTAAAAGGATGGGGAAAAAAAAAAGAAAACGAAAAAGCCAACGGCTTGTTTCAAGTATCATTTGATAGTCTTGCTAGTGTCTTCAGTAATCTAATCGTAGATCGGTAAACTACTATGGTATGAATAAAAACTTGGATTTCCTTGCGTAAATGCGCATTAGGTTCCCTTAGAAAGACCCCCTACGGAGGGCACTCCCTCCCCTTCGTGCCCATACCCCTCGTGTAGATAATTGGTCGTCATAAACAACAACTATAGATGAAAGTTGTTGAAAAAGACAGAGGACGGACTATTCTAGGAAACGAGAAAAGTGGGTACGTTTTCAATCAATTTGTCAATTGTTGGAAAGCACCTTCCCTCTTCTTTCGAATCAGAAGCAGTAAACTCTTTCATGTAGATTTCCTTTAAATGAAAGAGATTTTTTTTTTCGGTAGAAAAATGCTATCAGCTTTAAATTTGGGGATGAATCACAAATCCTTAAATATACAATGATTTATTTAATTATTTTTAATTATTTGACCTTTCTAGCACCAATGTGTTGCATGTATTTATTAGAATAAGAAACTATATGTATAAATATAGTTTATACATGTATTTTTTAATGTATAACGCGATGACAATTGATTAATGTAAGATTTTACTTCATATGCATTCTCTATACGTGAAAAATTGTTATGAAAAATAGCAATTTGAAACGAAAGATGAAATCCACTTACTCAAATATAAAATTTGAACAAAACAAACATTAATTTCTTTAGTTTCATCTGATAAAGTTCTTCTATTTAATAAAAGTGTTTTGTTTGCAAAACTTATTTTTTAAAGACTAACATAATAAATATCATTTATGAAATGTACGATTTCATTAAGGCTGTTCTTAACTGCTCTGCTCAACAAGCGCAAAATGTTTTGACACATTTACAAATTCATTTTTTAACGGAAAATTATAAAATACGGCTGGCCATGGAAGCGATTTGGAATAACTGTTTTTTTTTTCCATTTTTTGATCAATCAATTATCTATTGAGTTATAAGCAATTTTGATCACGTGACAAACACGTTTTTCGCCTGCTTTTAAGTGCTCTTTCTTCCTTCGCGCGGAAATTCGGTTCAAAACGCCCACTTTGACGCTATTTTCTGAAAGATCTATTGAGTTTGCAAAAAAAAAAAAATGGAAAAAACAGCTCAATTACATAGTTTCTGAACAACACCAGCTCGTTTCATTCATTTTCGAACAAAAATAAATTAAAACTTATGTCAGAAAGTTGCCCTTTTGGATTTGAGAACACACTTAATGAAGTGTGTCATTAATGAAGTGTAGGATTTAAAAAAAGTGTTCTGAGCTGTGGTATTTATTTTTTAAATGCATCTGATTATATATAAATATCACTGTTACCATTAATATCCTTAATCCACATTCTATGGTTTGGATATTTGAAAAATTTAAAAATTCTATGCAATAAAATGTTTAGAATTGCATAGGAAAGAAGAAAAATCCGTTGTGGGCTGGTTTCCCTATGAGCAAGTTCATCATCGGTTTAAAATGCATTACATTCTTTTCACAAGTACTGTTACGCTCATTTTACATAGATCATCTTTTTTTTTTTGGGGGGGGGGGGGGGGGGCGGTGTTAAACACGGGATTGCGTCATAGGCAGGTTCTTTTTTTCGGGTTTTACTGTAATTTAATTTTATTGCCAAGAAATGCATCTACCATCTACCCATCTTAAAGAATAATAAAAATAAATATATATGAATTTTAATTGTGGAATAATAGCGATTTAAAAATGCGAGCATTTAAATTTAAAAAATTGGGCCGGTTTAAATTGCACTGATATTTTTACTAGATAGGCCAGAGTAGTGCTGGTTCAGTGATTTTCAAATGAACTAAGTTGGAACGGGGACTAAAAATTTCTGCTAGTTCAGACCTCAAGAAGAATGCAGTCAAGCCCCGGCTTGTGTCGGAATATAAATCCAGTCCCGGTGCCGGCCCATCTCGTTTTGAACCTCTAGAAATAAGTAATCCACAAACCACGCTCGGAGCGAGTATTAGAAAGGAAAATTGAGCCGGGCCTATGCAGATCCTTACATCGAATAACCAAAAGATTTGTTCACAAAATTTTGCAAAGTTAAACAAAAAAATTCTAAAAAAAAAAAAAAAAACGAGTTTTTAGTGAACTTCGCTCACTTTTATAGATGAGTTTGAGTTGAACGAGTTCGTTCCAAAAATTTTGAATTTGAACGTGAACTTGACTCATTTTTGAGAAACTGAGTTTGAGTTTGAATTAGTTCGTTTATTTTGTGAGCGTACCCAACACATACATGTATATTGAACTTTATCCTTAAAAGTTAAAATCGATACTAGAGGTATAATTGTAGACTACTTTTGCATAGTTGCATTACAATATGGATATATATATATATATATATATACATTTTTTTTTTTTTTTAATTAAGAGGTGGGGTTTAGTTGAGGTTCGAGTATTTTGAGTTCGGGTCGAAATGTGGAGCATGAAATTTTTTGTCGTGCTCAGATCTCGTTTCGGGTTCGAATCTACCTACCCTGTATCGAGTTGGGCAAACAAAACTAAACCCGACTGATAGTTTGAATCGGATCCGGCTAAACTGAATATTTTTTCAGAGAGGTTCGAATTGACTTATATTTTACGAGTTGGGTTAACTTAAATTGCTTTTGGTGGGTGGGTTCGATTCTACCCGATTTCTCAAAATATTCTCCAAAATATACTTAAAAATGAAACATTATATTACTTGGTATCAAGGAGCACATATACAGAAATATTGTTTTTTCTTCATAAAAAATATAATTGATACTAGAAATACAATTGTAGGCTGCTTTTCCATTATTCTATTGTGGATTTTTATGTTTATTTTTTCAGTTTTGGGGTGGAATTGGGTTCGGATTGAAACCTGTCCGTTCTGGGTCGAAGTTTGTCAGATTAGGATCAATTAATCCAACTAATTTTTTTAAACTGGTTCAGGCTGAGTGGATATATAATTTACAGGTTCGGGTCGGGTATGACCCAAACCACGCAGGATTCTATGCTCTCAAAATAATCCGTGAGTTAAACTAATTTTTCCCTTGATTATCTTTTATTAAAACATGAAAATTTGCGCTTTTTTACCCATTCCCCTCCCCACCCATATATATATATATATATATTATATGCCCGACCCGCGCAGGACTCTAATCCGGCCCCCCTGTCGGGATACTATGCCCCCCCCCACCCCGTAGGGCAAGTTTTGGCGCCGCCCCTGACTGCAACCTTAATGTTAAACCTATGGGAGCGTTCTTTAAAAAACATTCTCGCTTGCATTTTAATAGTTTTAAATGATTTTTTTTCTATTTTCGTTGCATATTTTTTAAATTTTACTTTTGGTTATTTTTACGTGTTTGGATTTTTTAACTGCAAGACAATTTTATCAAAATTCCATATATATATACATTTTTGTATCAAACGACAAACAAAATTTCCATTTGGCGCCCTCTTCGCCTAGGGCCGAAACTAACCTTTTTACACCCGGGGCAAGCATGGATTTTGGCGCCCCCCCCCCCTTTTCCGCAAAGTATATTTACAAAGAGAATTTTACTAATTTTCTAATAGCCGACTTATTTAAAAATTTAAAACATGTAATCTTAAAATATGTAATACTGAACTACGTAATCTACAATGGCGGATCCAAGGGGGGGGGGGGGGTCACGGAGGTCATGACTCCCCTCTAAACACCAACAAAAATATTATAAAGATCATTTTAAAAATAAAATATACAGTTAGAGTCCCGATTATCCGAGTCCTGCTTAACCGAGTTTCCACTTTCACCGAGTTATTTTCTTCTGATGGACTGATGGCTTCTATTATTGTGAAACAGTCATTATAAAAGAAGTGTTAGGTAAAGATGAAACAGCAGTCGTAAAAAGTTAGAACTCTGATTTTCTGGTCAGAATGGGAAAAAAAATGGCCATAATTTTTTTTGGCAAAAAAAAAAAAAAAAATATGGCCATTTTTTTTTTCCATTCTGACCAGAAAATCAGAGTTCTAACTTTTTACGACTGCTCTTTCATCTTCACCTAACACTTCATTTATAATGGCTGTTTCGTAATAATAGAAGCCATCAGTCCACCAGAAGAAAATGATCCATTCCAAAGGTATAAGCCTTCATTTGGCGCCCCTTCGTTCTGGCACCCGGGGCACATGCCCCATCTGCCACACCTTAGTTTCGGCCCAGGGCCGAAACTAGCCTTTTTTGCGCCCGGGGCAAACATGAATTTTGGCGCCCCCCCCCCCCCCCCTTCTTTCTTCCTCAAAGTATATTTACAAAGAGAATTTTACTAATTTTCTAATGGCCGACTTATTTTAAAATTTAAAACATGTAATCATAAAATATGTAATACTGAACTACGTAAATTGAATGTGACGTTTGTTGCAATTATAGTTCGTTCACATAAAAGAATTCGCATGTATTACCGGCTATTTTACAGTAATTGCTTATACAGTAGAGTTCCGATTATCCGAGTCCCGCTTAACCGAGTTTCCGCTTTAACCGAGTTATTTTCTTCTGATGGACTGATGGCTTTCATTATTATGAAACAGCCATTATAAATGAAGTGTTAGGTGAAGATGAAAGAGCAGCCGTAAAAAGTTTGAACTCTGATTTTCTGGTCAGAATGGGGAAAAAAAATGGCCATTTTTTTTTTCTCATTCTGACCAGAAAATCAGATTTCAAACTTTTTACGGCTGCTCTTTCATCTTCACCTAGCACTTCATTTATAATGGCTGTTTCATAATAATGAAAGCCATCAGTCCATCAGAAGAAAATAATCGGTTCCAAAGGTATAATCTTTCATTTGGCGCCCCTTGGCTCTGCGCCCGGGGCACATGCCCCCTCTGCCCCCCCCCCTAGTTTCGGCCATGGCTTTCGTTCTTACGCCCGAGCAAGTGCCGCCCCCTCTGCCCTAAACTAGAAAAACTATTACCTAAACTACTACCCAGAAAAAGTTAGAAAATTGCCCCCCCCCCCCCCGGGTGACAATTATCACTCCCTCCTATCTTTAATATTTTTATATGTTATAAATAATATATATCAGATTTAAAAAATTTGCTTGCGGTCCCTCTCATCTCCCGCGTATTTTAAATACACTTAGTCGACATTAACTTGTAATATATTAGAATGTAATCTAAGTTATATTTAAAATACATATAATTGGAATTGACCTACAATCCATTACGGGTTAACTGGATTATACAATTAAAAACGTAATTTAAATCATCTTTTAATCCATTGCAGGTTAATTAGATTATATAATTAAAAGAGTAATCGAAATCCGCACGTAATCGATTAAAATTAATCTAATTAAATCTTAAAATGTTAAATAAGAATTGATTTGTAATCCTTTAGATAATTATCGGGTTATACAATTCAAAAGCTTAAATTGAAATTACTTTTCAGTGCTATGCGTGTTAATCAATTGCATTATGAGGTGATTATAATGTATTTTAATTTAATCAATAATTTCATTACTCTGTAATCAGATTCTGCCCCAACACTGGTCATATCCATTGAAAATTATTCATATTTTATCGGTTTCGTTTAAATTTTTAAATCGGGTTCGACAGCCCGCGGATTTTTTTTTCTTTGTTGTTGCCCCAGCTCCCCGTTAAAAATATGTCCTAATGCTGCCGGGCTGACCAGTTTGAAAGTTTCCCTCCATTACGATGGCCCCATGCCGACCACTAAACGTTCTTTGAATAAAATCAAACAAATTCTTGAGAAAGCCCCCCCCCCCCCCCCCCCACAGACTACTTTCTTATCTAGCTTATCTCTTTCCTCATCTGTGAGCTCGCCTTTCTGCCATTTCCGAGGGCATTTCTCATTTCTGCTTTTGCCTTCCCGCCTTCCGTCTAAACTGAAGACAGCGAGAGGAAGAAGACAGAATGGCGACAAAATAGATTTTTCTCGAGATTTTTAATTCGAGATTACACTTGATTATACATGATTATACTATGATTATACTGATTACATGTGATTACGTTAAGATTTCATTGATTACCACCGATTACATGGATTACATGTGATGACATGATTACGCATGATTAAGACTTAATTACAGTATGATTTCACTGATTACAGGGACGGTTGTACGAGATTACACCCCATTGAGAGACCCCTCGGCCCGAGCTGCTCAAAAAAATTGTGTGGGCGATTTGATCACGTGATTGTGCGTTTTCTGCTTATGTGTTATTGGTTGTGCTTTGTTTGGTAGGTTGATTGATACAATTTAAGAATTCAACTGGTGATCTAAAAATTTTAACTTTTTAACAATTTTCTTTTTATTTATTTAAAAATGATTTATCAGTTGATTTATATCTTCTGTGATAAATAGAATGCTGTTAGTAAACCAAGATTCTGATATCAACATATGAGATTTGTTTGTAATCTACTATACTGGATGGATTTCAATGAAATTTGCACTGTTAGTTAGACAGTTTTTCAGAGTATGTTTTAATATATATATTTCTTATTTTATGATTGCATATTTTAATACCGTGTGGATAACAGACCAAAATACATCATAAAACATGAGAAATAAATGGCATTCAAAATTGTGTTAGTATAAGCAAAATACTTACTTATACTTTCAGTAAAAAATTTATAAACATTCTAATCATACTTTATTCATTACAAACTAGGCAGCAGACCTATATATTTTATCTCTTTAAAAAATATATGTACAAGTACAGATATTTTCAGTTAAAATAATTTACAACTATTACATTTTATTTTTATAATGTTCAAAGTAGAATGTGATTTCTAGCCTAGTCTCGATAAAAATTCACTCGTAAAGTACTCAAAAAAAAAAAAAAAAAAAAAAGGAATTATTCTACGTGCAAAAGGATATTTTCGCACAATATATATTATTTTTTTCATTTGGATTTGCTTAATGTTTATATCATTATACATATACATACTACATATATAATCACTTAGAAACAAAACTTTGAATATTTAAAAGGAGTTCAGATCTAAAACTTTCATCTCGAAATACCTCATTTTCTCACATTTAAATGAGTATTTTATTATTATAATAAAAATACACGTGCCTCTGTATAACAAAAATAAAAAGTATATCTTCATCAAAAATATCTTATTCATTATGAAAAATATAAAACAACCAATAAACAAAACAAAACAAAAAATTGTGACACGATGTGGGACTGGAGGAAACCCACAATCCCTAGTCTCGAGTTCACTGCCTTATCCATTCGACCATCTAGCGCACGTTCCTTTTGCAACAAAATATCTTTATAATTAGCACCTTAATTAATCAAATCCATGATCTGTTCCTGAACATACTACGTGTTATTCCATACATGATATGGACCCACTCCATGTTCCTGTCTCCTGAGCTCGCGCGCGTAACGCGCGTGCTTCTTGAACACACTCAATGTTTGTTTTGAAATTTCAATTTGCTTTTTCGTAGTTTTAAATTGCAATGCCATGAAATAAAGTGTTTGGCTTATTATATTGTCTCTAGCAGTAAATATGTATGTTATTTTTGCAAGAAATGTAATCTCCAAGCTGTTAGTACACCCACTTGTCCCGAAAAATTATGTTTTGGGGACCTTTTTTAGTAGTGCTTCTGAACACAAGAACTTACGAAAATTTAAATTGATGAAGCGTTTAGCCTCGACTGTTCTTTTTGGAAGCACGTTTCTAATCGTTTTATATGCAAGGAAACATAATCGCTCAAAATCTATCCAAGAGGCAAAATTAGTTCCTGTGAATCCAAATTATCAAAAAAATTTTAAATTATATGAGTATAAAGGATATGTGTTGCCGTCATTCGTAATGAAAAATATGGACAGACTAAAGAAGTTTATTTGCAAAGAAAATGACGTGTTTGTTGCATCTTTTCCAAAGACAGGTTAGTATTGATACAGAATATCTTATTTTAGTATTTCGATTGGTCGGCCACTTCCGATTAATGTGATTTGATTTTTATTGTATGTTTGCAGGGCTTAGATGTATTATAATCCCGCATCCGTATTCTTGGATTTTTTTCTTGCTTAAAAACTACTTTTTTGCCAAGTAGTAAATGTCGCCAATGGTTAAATATTGTTGATAGATTAATATAATACTAGTTAGTGCCCGTCAAGATTTGATGGTAAATAACTTGAATGTTTCATTAGAAATATTCTTGAACTTTTAATTAGTTACTTTTAATTAGTTGCTTTTAAATTAATTACTGAATGACGAATTCTATATTGCCTAAGTGATTCTTATTTCTTTAAGGCGATAGATGGTGCTGCCAGTCTAACCTATTCAATGAAACGAAAGAATTTTAAGTTTGTAAGTTACAATTACCTATGCTTGCTTTTTATCAGAAATTTACCTAAAAACACTGGGTCAGGTGGGGTAAAATGGGTATAAAATTCACTACTTTAAATGTTCAGTTAAAATTTTCTGGCAAATGTTAAATAATTAAAACTTTTTTTGATATTTTCTTTACATTGCACATTCTTGGAATTAAAATACACAATTTTTGTCTATTAGGCTGCAAAAGTATATCTACAACAAAACATTTAATAGGTATATGTTTGCTATACCCATTTTACCCCATGCAGGTGAAAATGGGTATAGTGTGGGGTAAAATGGGTAGATAAAAGTTTGACAATAAATACTCTATAAATAGATTTGCAAGAGATTATATAATGAAGTAATATGGAAAACAATGTTATATATAAGTCTTTAAAAATGTCAACTTTTTTTTTTAAATATGAAATTTAAGTTAATTGATAAATGAGGAACTTTACTATGAATCAAGCTTAGGTGAAAATGAAAACATTTTCTGGCTACATTTTTTTCATCTCTTATTCTCGCCCTGTTACATTATAAGTGTTAAAAGTCTATCAAAAGTATAATGACCCAGATTATTAAACGTTGGTTCATTTAATGTTTCTGTTATCTGCTTTTTTTTTTTCAATATAATTTGCGAGAATGACTATTGTTACTTTTGTGAACGTTAGAGCAAAGTTGTGGAACAACTTCCGATTATTTATTGTAAAATATAATTAGGATAAAATTGATATAACCAGTTAAATACCATTGTGTTCCACTCACATAAAATATATCTAATTTGTAACAACATTTTGATTTATTATATAGATAAGTAAAATGCTTTTGGTTTGAAGTTAGTACATTTTTATGTGATACATTTAATTAGATACATTTTTATTTAACTAGTCATATCAATTTTTATCTTAATAATAAAATAATTGAACAATAGTTCTGAAAATTTGCTTTAATGGTCACAAGTGTAATGAATGGACGTATACCCCTGTACCTTCAGAATCAGGGAAAACATAAAAACAACCAATCTTGGACTTTTCCATGAATTTTAGTACTTCATATTTCATCTTCTTCAATATTACTAATTTTGCCAATGAATTCTTTGTTTGTCTTTTTTCCCAAATACTGGACCTTCAATCATGCACCTACAGATACATTTATTTTTACTTTGGGGATATCTTCCCCACATTATAGTCTAATTTGAGTTGAACCTCATTTAACAATCTCTTCTGCTTGTCTATTTTAACTATTTTGGTGTGCTGGTTATCAGAATCATTTTTTAACTCTTTCATAATGTCTTCATTTGTTAGAACTTCATCTGCTTTTGCTTGGACATGCGTATGTTTCAGCTTTGAAGTTTTTACTAAGATTATTTGTAGATGTGGCAGATTGATATTTACTGAGAAAGCAAGGATGTGTTAAAGCCCCACTACTCTTAATTTTGTCAACAATTCTCGTTTTTAATCTTCTAACTCTTTCGATTACCTCTTCTTAAAATTTCAAATCCAATCAGCACCTGATATGCCATCTAGAAATGGAATATTTCTAGAAATGGGCATTGATTTGACTAAATTATGTACAGAGAGTTTCAAGTCTTTCTGATCTTGAGAATAACACACTGTGAATTATATAAACATTTTAAAGTATTTTTAAAACTTATTTTATTCTAATTCCAGTAAAATAAAGAATTTTATTCAGAAAAGTTCTATATAACACTTTAAAAAAACTACAAACGTTAAGCCTAACACTATACCCATTTTACACCATTTATAAGATTTAAGATAAAACAACAAAAACAAAAGACAATTTATTGTTTGTAATTTGGAAAAGTATTAGAAGTGATTAATGAACAAAATGAGATCAAACAAATGAGTTTACATAAAATATTATGAGCTGCAGGAAGAACTTTAATCAGACCTCATGTGGCATGAGATTATCCTCATCCTCAAACAGTTTTACTGTTGCCACTCAAATTGAACAAACTATAAAAACAAAAATAAAGTAGGAGGAAAAAGCTTAAACATCAAGCAATCATATATAATTTTAAAAACTATAAATATGTTAAGAAAATTGAAAAAATCAAACAATATTTTCTAACTACCTATTTTACCCCACCTGACCCTAGTGAATTTATTTTTACTTATTACGACCTCATTTTTTTAAATAACAATATCTATTTTCATTTATTTATTTATTAAAACTACTCGGGCATTAAAAGCTGCCATGAATTTTAATTTTATCTGTCTCATTCTCTAAAAACCTAAATTTGAAACTTGATGCAGCTAACGATTTATAATATTTTTTGGCTGAATCCCAAAACAGCCGAGACACTTGGCATCGTTCAATTTGGTAAGGCGATAAATAGATCTTTGTTGTTACCAGTTCGTTTCGTAAATTCTTTCCACGCCTACAGTTGTGTGATCTTGAATTTGGATTGGTTGATTTCTTGTTGGATGGCTACGCCTACCTTTGACAACTCAACTCCGCATGTTTTGTAATTTGTGTCAACGAGGTGTCGAAGAAAGACGTTTTGTAATTGTAAAATTAAATGACGGTAAGGTAAGAGTTTGTTATTGTTTGTTTTCTGCTATTTTTAGTTGTAAAATTTGAAAGTTAAAGTACCTGTGTAATTTAGTTTGAAATTGTGAGTATTTGTTCATTTTTTTTGCTGGAAAGTTAAATGAAGTTTATCGACGACTAGAAATTTACAAAATTATGGCAATTCAACATTTTATAGAGTTGGTTTTCAAGAAAGGAGATGTTTGTTAAGGTATGTTAATAATTTTATGTATTTTTTATTATAGTGTTTTATATTAGCCGTTTATTGTATATTTCTCATGTATGCTGACATTACGAGTTTTGTACATTTTGATATTGCTACGCAGCGTGAACTGCTGAATTTTGATATTGCTACGCAGCGTGAACTGCTGAATTTTGATATTGCTACGCATTGAGAACTGCTGAATTTTGATATTGCTATACAGCGAGAACTGCTGAATTTTGAGATTGCTAGGTAGCGAGAAATGAAAATTTTAATCATTATATCGTTACTCTGATTTGGAAAGGTATTTTAAAAATTTCACATTTTCAATAAACTTATGTTGAAATCGTTTGTTTTATTTTGAATCGCATAAAAATCAGCTTTCCTGTGTTTTCTAATACGTCGTTATTTATAAATGTGGTATTTCCCATGATTCCAGGGTGATGACGTAATAAAAAACAGTCTGGAAGCATTCAGGAAAGTGGACCAATCACGTTAGTCTTCAGGTTGCCGCATTTTAGATTGGCGTTATGTGGGGTATCTGGCGCTTGTCAGAAAAGTCGCCAAATGGGGTGCCTCGGCTGTTTTGGGAATCTGCCTATTTTTTTATTACTTGAATTTTATTTTACATTTTTTAAATGTTAAACTTGGATATCAAGGTAATTTCTTTTATAGCTCTTATATGAATATTTATTTTATTTCCGTTTTATTTTTTTTTTACGCAAATGAATGACAAACTTTTCTTTCTGACACATACACATATATATTCTTGATAATGGTCAGAAATTATAACAAAAATTTTAGATCAGCTCAATTTATTTAATTGATAACTAGATAGTGCCCGTCAAGATTTGACGGTAAATAACTTGAATGTTTCATTAGAAAAATTCGTGCATTTTTAATTAGTTGCTTTTACATTAATTATTGAATGCCGAATTTCTATATTGGGCGATTCCGTGCGGAGAGTCACACATGTAACGCAGGCTTTAATTTTCATTTATTCAATTATTTATTAAATTTTAATTTTAATTGTGATTTTAGGTGGTATGGTAAATAAGTTATTACCATATTTTTCAGTTTAAATGTGTGGAAATAAAACTCACAGAAAGATATCATTTAATTTCATACTCAAAATGTGCTTTTTTTTCTGAAGTAGAAAAAAGCACATTTTGAGTAATGAAATTAAATAATATACTTCTGTGTGTTTTATTGCCACACATTTAAATTTAAAAATATGGTAATAACTTATTTACCATACCACTTAAAATCAGAATTAACATTAAAATTTAATAAATAATTGAATAAATGAAAATTAAAGCCTGCGTTACATGTGTGATACTATCCATGGAATCGCCCTATTGCATAAGTGATTCCCATTTCTTTAAGGCGATAGATGGTGCCGTCAGTCTAACCTATTCAATGAAGTGAAAGAATTTTAAGTTTGTAATTTACAACCAATTAAGCTTGCTTTTTATCAGAAATTTACCTAAAAATACTGGGTAGATAATTTATTTTTACTTATTACGACCTCACTTTTTTTCTTTTTTTTAAATAACAATATTTGCTTTCATTTATTTATTTATTTTTTTAAACTACATGACCATTTAAAGCTGCCATGAATTTTATTTTTACCCGTCTCATTCTCTAAAAATCTAAATTTGAAACTTGTTTAGTAACTTGCGGCTTGTAACTTGCAGCTAATGATTTATAATATATATTTTTTAATATTTGAATTTTATTTTACATTTTTAAATATTTAACCTCTTATACAAATATTTTTCTTTCTTTCCGTTTTATTTTTTACACAAATGAATGACAAACGTTACACATATATATTCTTGATAATGGTCAGAAAATATAACGAAAATTGTAGATCAGGTCAATTTATTTAATTGACAATTACATGGAAAATATTTTAGCTTGTATTTTAAATATAAAATTATTATTTTTTCAAAATAATATTGAGTGTTAAATTTTATTTAATTATATAGCATTCAAATAAATATAATAAAATAAATCCTTAACTTCTCTTCCTAATAAAATATGTCATTATTAAAATGAATTATCGACAAAAATATTACACATTTTGACAGAATTGGGCTCGAACCTGCGTCGTTTACAAAAATCAGAGCTTTAAACTGCTGCTTTAATCGACTACGATGGTGGGAGCTCGTTTTTCTACCTTCTAAATTGAAGAGGCTCGAAAAACAGTTGACACATATGCAATTGTCTGGAATTTGTGTTCTGATCAAAACACTGTGTTTTTTTTTCTGTGTGTAATATGAGCAAAACAATATGAAACCCCCCCCCAAAATAAACTGTATCTAGGGTCACCCGGGGTAATTCCTGGTCAAAAAGCATCAACATCTAATTATTATAAAAACTATTAAAGGTATTTTCCCCAATTTTTTTGTGGAATAAGCCCCCTCTGATGGCTATATTATAAAATGCTTACTTAAATATATATTCACTTATAATTAAAATAATTTGAATTTTTAAATGACCAAGAATTACCCCGGAAATGGGGTAATTCCTAGTCACTTCTGGGGTAATTATTGGTCACCATCCTTTTACATGTAAATGAAGTGGTACAATTAATTTTTTTATGACTGAGTAATAAAATAAGTAGAATCAATCTTCTAAAAGTTTTTTTCATCTCATAATTGTGGAATAATAAAGCACAGACTTTGTTTTGGGCATAAATACAAAGTTATTTGATGTGCAAAAGACTCTTGTATATTTTACAAAACATTAATTAGCCAAAGAATTTTTATGCATTGTTACAACATTTATAAGCAGTATTTATTACTTCATTAGTATTCATTGTGAATGGATTTATTAATAACTTGCAAATTTATTGGTCCATAAAAAATATAACTGAATGTTTGTTATCAATATTATTTTGTTTAGGCCAACTGAAGTTTTTGGCTCCCTTTTCAAGAAAATTTCAATACAGACCTTTAATATAATATACAGCATAGTAATTAGGTTCCTCTATTGCATTATGTATATTTTTATGTACCATTTTGGCATTTTGCAATGTATTTCTACTTAAATTGTTCAATCATAGAGTGTGTCTTGTGTCTTATTCTCTGAGCACTTACTGCTTTCTTCTTTTAAAAATGTTTAATATAGTAGAGGGAAATTTTATAATATTTTTTAAAGACTGTGATATGCCATTAGTGGAAATAAAATAATTAAAACTTCAAGAATGACAATGATCAGTTTTAAAATGTGTAAAAATAAAGATCAATGTTTTGCAGAAATTTGAGTAGCAGTTTTGAATATAATTTTTTTAAAATATTTAATTTCAACTAAATGAATAATTAAGGCACATATTTCAAAACAAAGGATTTAAAGTATCTTTGAGATTTTTTACAGTTTCATAAATTGTTATTTTTATAACAAAAGCAAAAATGATCAAGAATTACCTCAGAAACTCAGTGACCAGGAATTACCACGGGTGACTCTACTTTATTAAGAACTACAATTAACTAAAATGCAGTGAACAGTGTGGTTGCAGTTAATTCTCAAAGGATTTGGGACAATAAAAAGGAATTAAATGATGATAAAAACACTGACCAGGAATTACCCCAGTGACCAAGATTTGCCCCAGATATATGGGGCAATATTTGACCAACTTCTGTAAATTATTTTAAATAGTTTAAAAAATTTCAAGACTATTTTTTAATAGCTAAAGTAGTTGGTAATTGAACCAAAAAGAAAGTAAAGAAAAATAGTTAAAATTTGAGTTGTGACAAAGTGTGACAAAAATGTATCATAACTAAGGCCAATGTTGTTTTACAGAAATTTAACAAGCCATTTAAAAAAGATTTTTTTTTTTTCAAAATAAATAAACAATAAATTCATAATTAAGTAATAAATTCCAATGAGGATAGTTCACAGTACTGCTATGATTTTTTTCATTTTGGTGAAGTGTTTTTAAAACATAAAAAGTACTGTGACCAGGAATTACCCCAGAAACTTGCTGACCAGGAATTACCCCGGGTGACCCTATCCCTTAATATCGGCACAATAAATTTTTGAATTGTTAATAATGCTGAAAGAACCAAATAATATTAACTTTGTGAAAGAAAAAAAAAACTTGTTTACAGTAAGATCGAATAGCAGACGAACTTAAAACAACTTCTACCTGTGATGTGATAGTTTAACTGAGCGAGCATCTTTGCTCATGTGCAGCGCGTCACTCCAAAGGCAGACTTGTACTTATATACTGAGCATGCACAATTGTAGAATTTTAATTTAAAATTACGGCTAATTAATAACATATTTGAACAAACGAATGTACGATAACAAATCTGTGGCCACATATCTTTCATTTAAAAAAAGATTTGTGTAATTTGATGCAGTAGTTTCTTCTCATGGACTGTCGAAACAAACGCTTAGCATTTTAAATATATAGATTAGATGCAAAATATTTTACGTTTAATATTTTATTTTAAATATAAAATCATTATTTTTTTCAAAATATTATTGTTAGTTAAATTTTATTTAATTATAAAGCATTCAAGTAATAATAAAATAAAGATCCTATAACTTCTCTTCCTAATAAAATATGTCATTATTGAAATGAATGATCGACAATCACACATTTTGCCATGCTTGGGTTCGAACCTGCATCCTCTACAAAAATTTAGAGCTATAAAGTGCTGCGTTAATCCGCTACACTAGCAGGAAATCATTTAATTTTCTTCTAAATTGAAGAGGTTCGAGGAACAGTTGACGGCAGGGGCTCGCTAAGGGGAGGGGGGCAGGGGAGGAGCCTTCCTGCCCAAATGTTCGTGAATGCTGTTACACTTGGCAAATTTACAAACTTAGTTGGTGAATTTGTGTAACACATTAATAAAAACTATAATACACTTTCTATTTCTGACAGACTTTGCAAAAATTACAAATCTAATTGGGAATATTATTAAACTTTTTATGAATAAGAACTATATTACATTTTCTAATTGTGGTAACTTGGCAAAGTTATAAAACTAGTTGGTAAATATTGAAATTTGACATGGCAATTTAAGGTTCTCTCCCCCACCAATAAAAAGTCTTTGTGATGGCCCTGGTTGATGCATACGAATGTCTCAAAGGGTCTAGCCGGATAAGCATAGCGAAATGGCCCCCACGGCCGATGTTTGAAATAACATGTGTGGTACTAAGGCTCACCTTGAGAATACAATATAGAGTGTTTTTAGCCCCTGACCTTGAACTGTCCTTGAGATAATCGACAAAGTATGCACCTACGCTACTATTTTCAAATACGTTTTTCTCAAAAAGTACAAAAGTTAAAAAAATGAAACCAACGCCAATTATTGAATAATATATTAATTCACATCATACATTTTTTTCATATTTTAAAGCAAATTTTAATATAGAAAAATAAACAAAAATATTTTTTGAAAAAATTATTAATGTAGTAATTTTATACTTACACCAACCAAAAAATTACAGAATAATCCTCAAAGTATGTACTTTTAAGGAAAAAAAAATTCGTTAAAATCGAAGATGCGCTTTTTGAGCTATAAAAAAATAATTCCAGCAGCTTTCTAAAATATTCGTAACTTTTCCTGTTTGTTTTTACAGAAATACGCTACTAACAATGCATTGGTCGATTCGTGACATTTCCAATCAGGCAGGATGCACAGTGTGCCAAAATAAGAGAATGTTTACATACATACCACTTCTCTATAGGTAATAGGTTTCTAATAGGTTTGTTTCGTGTTTGTAAATATTCTGTTATTTTGGCGAACAGTGCATCCTTCTTGCGTAGTAATATCAAGAATGGTCTAGTCGATTGTGCAAGAGAAGCTGAACAGGGGCTGTAAATATATAAAGTTATCAACTTTTTGGCAATTTCGGACTCCCTACCAACCTTCTGATATCAGAGGTTATCTTTCCTCGAAACCCCCTCCCCCTAATAATATTGTTATGTGTCTAAAGTTTTTTTTTTTATTTATACAATTGTTTTTCCTTTTTTTCTTTTTATACGCTTCAATGCGATATGCAGGTATGATTGTAAATTTTTCATTCACATATTTTGCTGATTTAAATGAGAAGAAATTCATAAAATATCACTTTTATATAAGAAATAACTCTGTATCAAATAACATTTTAAAGAAATATTGTTTAAAAGTTTTTAAAATAGCTTTTTTTTACTTTATAATGCATTGAGCAGTAGTATTGTCTTCTTGCACTTCGCCCTTGCACGGGGCTAAACAGAACTTTTTGTAAACAAAACAGATGGACAAAATTCTTCTCCATCTGTTACTACCAAAAATATCAAGTATTGTTTTGAATCTGGTTTTTCTAACAACGATTTACATACCAATATGGCAGGAGATTATTAATGGTGAAGGTTGGGTTATTCCATATTTTGGAATGAAATGTTTTATAAATATTGAATATGGTTTTAATAATAACTTTGTATTTTCATAAAAAGGAGAAAATAGATTTAAAAAAATTAAAATTACAAATAGTGTTCACTCTAGAAAAAAAAAAAGGGCAGGGCGCTAGCCACAAAAAGGGCTCAGTTGAAGCTGAAAGAGGGCACATTTTCCAGCAAAAAAGGACATTATTTCTTCAGAAAAGGTAGGACCGAAACTAGCCTTTTTTGCACCCGGGGCAAACATGGATTTTGGGCCCCCCCCCCCCGCCCCGCCTCCGCAAAGTATATTTACAAAGAGAATTTTATTAATTTTCTAATAGCCAACTTATTTTATAATTTAAAATATGTAATACTGAACTACTTTAATCTACTTTGTCAAATATTGATTCATTAAAATCTTGAAAACGGAATTGAAAAAAATTCCGCTTTATACAGCATCCTTATGCCATAGCCTTAGATTCTTCTGTGTTTTGGCATATCCCAGACAGGATGATTTTAACAATACAGTGCTAAACACATGGACGTGAGAAAAATCAACAAACAAAATCTTCATTTGGCACCCGGGGCACATGCCTCCTCTGCCCCCCCCCCCCCCAGTTTCGACCCTGAGAAAATGTAGATCTTCGAAACTGAAACTAATATAAGAATTATACATTACTACACAGTGGCGCACCCAGGGAGGGGGCCCTGGCCCCCTCCAAAAGAAAAGGGAAAAAACACTTGAAAAAATATATAAAATATTTACGAGACCAAATTTTGTTTTTTTTGTGTGTGTGTGTGCATTTGTGTAAAAAGTTAATTGGCACCCTATAAATACGCGGGTCTCCCTAGCCAATTTCAAAGGTGCACAACCAGAGAAATACGTTTACTTAAGACCACATTTCTGTACATCATTGGTGACTCACAAAACACGACTGGCTACTCTTATACGTTTTGTGAAACAAACTGCAATGTTACCATGCAGTTAAAAAATCAGACTTCAACAGTTTTTTTTTTCCTATTATTGCATGCAGTTTTAGAAAACTTTTTTTTAATTGCGAGAATGAAAACAGAAAATTACCAAGAAAGCTATCCCCACCAAAACATGATATCCTTTTGGTGATTAAAGCTGAATCATGTTTGTTTCAAGTTTCTTTCCGGTCGAACAATTGAGATCCAGCGTCTAGATTTAGAATGGTCCAGATGTAATATAGTCAACTTCGGTTTGGATCATTATAGTGCAAAATCCTCACTTGTTTCGGTTACATCCTAATACATTCCTTTTTCTTTTGCTTCGACTTGGAATACTATACAGAGTTATATGCGAGTATACAAAAGTTACACAAAAATTTATTTTGTATTTTGCATGGCTATTTTGCAGTGACTTTATTGACAATCATATATCAGACTTCAAAGTAGTTTTTCAACTGTTATAAGTAATCTGCATGGAAACTTTTCAGTGGGCATTTGAAAATTAAATTTGTAAAATATTTATTTTATTTTTATTTATTTAATTATTTATTTACTTTGTAGATTTTTTTCTTCACATCATGGCTGAAAAACGTAAACTGAGTAGTTTATTGTAATTGAATTATTTCAAAATATAAAAAAAGATGATTTAAATGCTAGTAGTAATGACGTTATTAACACTATAAATACCGATTTGGATTCGGTTTCCCTGGTCGCAAATCAGTCAAAGCCTTTGAATAACCTAGAAGAATAGTATTTCCTTAGCTGATAGCAATTATCAAGACTTCGTATTGTTGAAAGAACAAACATTCAATACTGACTATAATTTAAATATTATGAAAAAGTTGTGGGAACCAGAAACAAATTCTAATTTTCCCGCAAGCTGTGCTACAACTGCAAATCACAAAGTTTTCAATACACATGGTTTAAAAAATATACTTGGCTTGTGTATTCTCAAGTTGAAAATAGTGCACGTTGTAAATATTGCGTATTTTTTGCACCTCCTATCATTGGAAAATCTTAATCAGAAGTAGCTGGGTAGTTGGTCACGCAAGTTTATAATAATTGAAAGAAAGCCATTGAGAAATTTAATAATAATAATAATAATAATAATAATAATAAACAAAAAAAAAATATCATTTCAGGGCTATTGCAACTTACGAAAAGCTACAGAATATTCGAGACGGAAAATACATTTCAGTCGGTCAACAAATTGATGTGGGTCAGGCATCACAAGCTGCAGTAAATCGGAAACGATAAGTACCGATTATAAAAATTACAATTTTATGCAATTGAGCAGGAGGCAAGCAATCGCCAATGAAGGCAACTTTTGAACTTTACTAAGAACAAGAGTCGATGCAGGGGATGAAAACCTCACTGAACATTTTAGACATTCTGCCAAAAACGCTACTTTTATTAGCTGGAACATACAAGACCGAAGTATAAATGGGTGTAACAATATCATCTTGAATCGTTTGATAGAAAAAAAAAATAATTCGGCAAAATGTTTCTCATTTCTTGATGATGAAACTTGTGACATTTCTACTACTGAACATCTTTCCTTGTGTGTCTGGTATATAGATGAAGAGAAGGACAACAAAATTTGTGAAGAATTCTTACAATTTATTCCTGTAGCAAGCACAGCAGGAAAAAACTTGCCCGGCAAAATATTTGAAGGATTAAAGACATATGATATCGATTTGTCTATATACGTATGGGCAAGGTTATGATGGTGTCCCATCAATGAGCGGAAAGTTTAACGGATTTACGTCTCATGTATAAATATATATCCGCAAGCTTTATATGTTCATTATGCCTCACATAGTTTAAATTTAGCTCTTGAAATGTTGTATCTCTGACAGAAATAAGAAACTGCATTGGCATAATTGAAATGACACACAATTTTTCAATACTCCTAATAGACAAGACGTCCTCCTCAACTATATTGACAAACATACACCGGAAATTAACCCTCTCGCTGGAGAACCCGAGATTTTCTCGGGGATGCATTTTTCTGTCTAATTAAACCTTGTTGATCATTCCCACCAGTTATTTTTTTATTCTAAATTTTGCCTTATTTAATCGAAGCATTTTCCTGATTAAATTAGACAAAAAATTTTCTTTTGAAAAACCGGTGACAAAAGAATAAAAATTTTTAAATACACAATTTTTGAAGCTATTTTGATAAAACAATTACGCAGCGAGAGGGTTAATAATCAAAAACTACAAAAAGTTTGTCCAACTAGGTGGGTGGGACGCCATAAAGCCATTATGATCATGATAGAATTATATGATTGATAGCTTTGAAACAATGGCAACTTGGGAAGACAGAAACTCGTCTTCTAAGGCAAAACTTTTGAAAAATTCGTTATGTGAATTTGGTTTCCTAATTTCTTTATTTAGCTTACAGAATATATTTGTATACACTTTACCATTGTCTAAAGTATTGCAAAAATCTGCCAGTGACTTTTTAATTGCCTGAAATTTCGTTGACGATTTTGTGGCTCACTTAAATACTATTTGTAAAGCCCCAGATATTTCTTTCAAGGATATTTATGATGAAGCTTGTATGAAAGCCAATAACTTTCATATTGACATTAAAATGCCAAAAACTGCATCAAAACAAACACAAAGATCCGATGTTCCAGCCGATTCTATTGAAGAGCATTTCGGGAAAAATATTTTTATTCCATTCGTTGATCAAACATTCACTCAACTTAATGAAAGCTTCACTCGGCACCGCAGCATTTAGAATTTTTTTTCTACATAATGGAAAAAATGCTCCAACAGCAAGTGAAAAGAAAGATTTTCGTCAATTGCGTGAATTTTATTTGCATGATTTGCTTTCTACAAATTCAGAAATTTTGAATGCCGAATTTGAGTTCAGCTACAGAAAATTTGATAAATAGCTTTCAATAACTCGATGCAAGAATGCCATTGAAGCAGTTTCGAAAGGGAACAAAATGTTGTACCCCAACATCTACAAATAACTAAAGATATTTGCAACGCTTCTCGTTACAACTTGTCTCAGCAAAAGGTAATTTTTATTTTTGACATTACACATTTCAAACACTTACTTTAGATCCACAATGGCAGAATCAAGATTAAATGGACTGGCTTTGTTATATATACACAGAGAGATTAATGTAACTGCGACTGAAGTAATTCAAAGATTCGTAAAAAAAAAAAAAAAGTGTAACAATATTTTTAATTGAATTTTATTGAATTTTTGAAGTATTTTTTTATCCATTTAACTCGGACCCATAGTCGGCTAAGCCACGGGGGCAGTAAGGGCATCTACCCTTTCCACGACTATAGACAATGCTTCTACAAGAATTTACTGTCATGCACTACAAGAGATTAAATTCTCTATTAGTTTATTAATTCTCATACAATTCTGAGTGACGAGTTAAATTTTAAAATAGCCCAAAAATTTGCATCTACTGATTCATCTCGTCAAGGCTATTTTGGATATTTTTCTTAAACTACAATATGTCTGACAATTAGATAGAAATAAATAGGAAATTCTATAAATGTTTATTTATGAGCTCTTTAAATGTTTAACTTCTGCACATTCAAAAATTAGTAATTCTTTAAATTATTAATTAAATTAAATTTTAAATATAATATTATTTTTCATTACAATAAATAACCAATTAATTGATACTGAATTAATTACGGTAATTTTATGACTAATTAGTGTCTCTTTGTAATTTCCTACTGCAATCAAAACTAGAGAAATTTTGTCCCCACTAAATTTATTTTGTTTCGCCGCCAATGTTCGGCCCCCTCCAAGATAAAATCCTGGGTGCGCCACTGTTACTACAAACTCATCATTGTTTATGCGCACATTTAGTAACAGATTACATTTTTTTTTTCTTCTTAAATTGATGTTTCAAAGATCTAGGTAAGTAATTTTATTTCAAATAAAAAAACTAAAAAATTATTAGTCCCATAAACTAGTAGTTTTAAGGGTACAGCAGAAATTTTAAGGGGTAGTAAAATTTTGATGGGTGACCAATTAATTATTATTACAATAAATCACTAAATGTAATTTAAAGATCATAAGCTGTGGAAGTGGAGGCAAAGAGACAAAAGCAATTTTTTTTTTTTTTTGGACGGGGGGAGGTTTATTATGTAATTAATTAATTATCGTTAGTAGAATTTTAGCAATTAGGACAGAAAAAATAAGCCTTTAAATTTGGTGTATTTGATAAGAAAGAGAAGCAGAATTTAGATGATTGGTTTATTTATTGTCACAATGAAGTGACAGAGTTGCAAGTAAAAAAAAAAAAATAGAGTTTTAAAGATTTTAACTTTTGGAGAAGGAGGGGGGGGGGGTCGAGAAGAGGTAGATTAGATTGGATGATTGATTATTTATACTTTACATTTATTACAATACTTTATATTTATACTTTATTTATAATTTTTTTTTTTTTTTTTTTTTTACTTTATGCTAAAATTTACAATTAGAATAGAAAAAAATTATAATATTCTAAGAGTTCAAATTCTTTTATAATAAAATAACAAACAAAACAGAAAAAGTAATAAAGTAAATAATTTTAAATGTTTAACTGAACTGTGGGGCTGATTAACCCTTATGCACGAATGGTACTTTAAAGTACCATTAAAATAACTTGTTGTAAAATTAATTTAATAAATCGATTAATAGTAATACCGTTTAGAATGAGTTATAGATATACTTTATCTTGTTCCAAAAACATTATTGGTTGCACAAAATAAAAACATTTTTTAATGGCTGATTTCTTTTTCTTTTGTCTTTGGATCTTTCCATCTTTTTTGACATTTAAAGACTGGGGGTTAAAAGTTTCAATTTGGATATATGTCTATTGTAAGAACATTATATTTGTGCATTTCCTTATTCCACAAAATAGTAAAAAAAATTTTTTTTTAAATTAAATAAAAGATTTGAGTGAAGTTGTATAAATTTTGCACAAAATCCCTATAAATTCAAATTAAATTAATTTTAATTGGCAAAATCTTTCTAAAATTTATTAAATGATTGTGTAAATCGTATAATGTAGTTTCAAAAATTCACAAAATATGCTTTAGAAGATGAAATTTTTGCCAATTCATAATTTGGGACATAATGGTTTAAGCAGAGGAAACGAAATTTCAGAAGAGGGGGGGGGGGGGAGTAGTAGATACATTAAAAAAAATCTGAAATCTGCTAAAATGTGTGAAGGTTGCATCCCAGATTAAGAAATAATGGAAAAGTATAAGCGAGGGTTTTTGGCATAAAAATATGAACTAGAACTTACCAAAAATTTTTTGAATACAGCTTATCAAAAATATGAAATCATTATCATTCCTAAATGTATTGTTATCTGTTTAACTGGCTGACTCGTCCAATGTTGCCCGAGCCCGTATAAAAATCTCAAAAAATTTAAAATTCGCTGCTTTATACTTAAACAATAAATCTCCAAATTTAACCAAGGCAACTCCTTAACATAACAAACCGGTATACCAAAGTTGGAGCAAATCGAATAATTCTGCATGAAAAACCCATTTATCTAAATTAAGGGGGGGGGGGGACAACCCCACCTTCATACTTAACCAATGAACCCCCAAAACTAATCAAGGAAACGCCTTATCAGATTGAACCTAGAAAAAAAAATTGAAGCTAATCAGATGTTTCTATCAAGAGTTATCGCGTTACATATATACATAGCTACGTACATCAGACAGACAGAACAGGCGGGCACATTAGCTCTCAGGCTTTGATAACCTGTGAGTTAAAAAAGGTTATATAGAATAGCAATATTGGTTATTATTTAGGCTTCATATCTTTTTTAACTTTTATTGTATACCCATTAATACTTTCCTAGTATATACAGCAATAACCAACCCTACATTGTATAGTTTTTTACAAAGTCTTATTATTCTTTTAGCAGTGATTTTTTTTTTTTAATAATACAGTTAATAATTCATATATTTATTGTATAGAACCCTCTGAGTGTGAGTAATACTCGCACTTGACCGTTTATGGTTCATGAATGCACCAAATTGGCAGGTGCACTTAATATCTTATCAAACCATTTTTCTGTAAAGGCAGAAAAATTTTCAGAAAATGATGTCAAAGTTAAAGTTTTGAACAAAATTTCCGGACGTGACAGCGCCAGAAAGGAGAACTGACGCCCTGAGACTATAATCGTTTATAACTGAAGATGTAATTCCTTTATCGGGTAAATATATATATATATATCATATATTTGTGATTTCAAATTTATATATTAAGTTCTAGATTACGAGTATGTTTAGATTACAATTAATAATTTTTTGTTGAATTGGAATTGCCGAACTAGTCGATTAAGCACAAAATTCGATTACACTGATTTCATAATCTGCATGTTACAAATCTATCTTTCTTCGAATTTGTTGTTGGCTATATTCACATAATATTCACATTTTACAATTATTTAAGTATGGAAAATTGCATATGTATTTAAAAGTCAAAAACTACAAAAAGATTTACTATATTGGGTTAAAAGACTGAAATTGGATTCCTTTTATGTAATTGTAAAAATAATAATAATAATAATAATAAATAAACAAATAAAATAAAATACACACCTCAAAACGCGAAAAATTCAAAAATTGCGGGGGACAAAATTTAGCATATTGACATATTAGATTGAAATTTGATTCCTTTTACGAATCTCGTTATAAATTGCCATGGAATGAAAAAAAATCGTTCTAGGAATTCCGAATGAAATTTACTGTATTGGGCTAAAAGAATGAAATCAGATTATTTTTAGTAATATGGAAAAACCGCTATGTAACACGAAAAAAAAAAATTATTATTATAATAATCGCATATAAAAAATTAAGACTCAAATTCAAATTGACTACTTTTTGACACAAACTCATTTTTCTTCCCAAACTTAACAAATTAGCAGGTGCTCTTTTGAGAAAGCTGTTTTTTTCGTTTTCGTTAAAGGCAAAAGGTTTTTCAGAAAAGTCTGTCAAAGTTAGTGTTTTGAACAAAATTTCTGGGACGCGACAGTGCAGAAAAGGAAAAATTGTTGCCCTGGGGGCAACTATTGCTTATAACTCCAGATATAAATAATTTATTACAAAATGAAAAAATTGTCCGATTACACATCACTTCAATAATCGTCCCTGCAACCATCATGATTTTGTGTTTAAAAATAAGTCACAAATTTTCGCGTTGTTGAGCAGGGGATTTTTTTTTTTTAGAACTGGTTTAAATTTTTAAAAATCTAATGAAAAAATGTCTTGAGAGCACTTTTCCTCGCATCTTTCTTATAAAATCTCGCATGCCTATGTATTTTTGCAAGTAAGATGAGCTAGTTCAAAATAATAATAATAGTTCCATGCGTAGGAACTTTGTACAAACAGGGGGAGCCGGGGCGGAAAGCTAGTGGCATGGATCATTTCGTTTATTTTGGAGGGTTCCTTCATGATTTTGCACGTTTCAAAAACAGGAGTATAAAATTGAAGCATATCAAAAGATCACCAACTTTTTAATCCAGTTAAAATAATTTTTAATCGATATACTTGATACATAGAAACTTAATTTATGTACGATTCCGAATACAATATTAAAATTTAAGGCTTCTCCCACTTCCATTTACCAAAAATTAAAATGCTTTCTGTGGTTTTGCTTACATATTCTTTACAAATCTCTTCTAAATCAATTTTAAAGGCCTCCTCCTTATAAATATGTTATCGGTGCAGGTAATTTGTAGTAGACCTATATAAGACCGCCTTTTTTTCTGGAAATCGGGAGGGTTGTAAGCAATGAGAAAAAGGGTGAAGGCACAAACAAGAGTGCTCATCACCCCCTCTCTTTCTTATATTTGTTTTAATTTTGAATTTCCTAGAAAAAGTATGCTTTAATTTTTAATTCAGAAATGTATCGTAAACAGATGTGGTGCGAGAATTTCTCCCGGCAGAGCTGAGCCCATCTAAAATATTCCAGGGGGAGCCACAGCTCCTCCAGCTACCCCGGTTCCTACGCCCTTGGTTCCATGCGCAAGCGAGGGTATTGGAAATGTTCTTTTTAAGGCTGTTCTTAGCTGCTCACTCAACAAGCGCAAAACGTTTTTACACATTTACAAATTCATTTTTTAACGGAAAGGTATAAAATTGGAAAGCATGGCTATGAAAGCGATTTGCAATTGAACTGTTTTTTCCATTTTTTGATCAATCAATTATTGCGATCTTGATCACGTGACAAACACATTTTTCGCTCGCTCTTGGGTCTTTTTTCTTCCTTCGCGAGGAAATTCGATTCAAAACGCACACTTTGACAATTTTTTCTAAAAAATCTATTGCGTTTGAAAAAAAAAAAAAATCAGCTCAATTACATAGTTTCTGAACAACAACATTAGCTAGTTTCATGCATTTTCGAACAAAAATACATTAAAACTTATGTCAGAAAATTGCTCTTTTGGACTTGAGAACACCCTTAAATAAGGCATTTTTTAAAAACAGAAATGGAAGTCAAAAAATTCTGATACCGAACTTCTGATGTAATCACTAGACCAAAAATTATTCAGAAATTTTTAGTATTAACGTTATTATCTGTTCATTTGCATATAATGAACCATTTTTGTTATAGGATAAAACATTTTGTGCTTTATACGAACGATCAGTACATACTGCAAATCATTAAACGTTCCTGCAAAGACAAATTTCCTTTTATAGAAATAAGAGAAAATATCCCCAAACAGTGACCGTTACTCCCCACCCCTTTCAAAGGTCAATGTCAGGTCCTTGCACGGTGTAGATTCACTTCTCTGCCAACGAAAAGTCGAGCGAAAAGTACAGTGCTTACCTCACTCGGAAAAACGGAAATCTTAGGGTTGCTAGAAATTTGGAGGACTATGTAATTCTGCAGTGAAATTTCATGAATAAAATTGTATTTTGAGAAAACAAAAAGGTTTCTTGAGGGACATTTTATATAATATCATCTAAGAAATGTCCCTTGTTAAATTTGTAAAAGAGATAATGATAACAATTTACAAAAAAATGTATAAAAACTAAAAAAATAGTTGATTTGTGGTCCTTAAAAAATATATATAGAACCCGTAGTGCCATCTGGTAATTTTTTGAGGAACCAATGGAAGAAATTTTAAAATTTAATTTAAAAAAGAAGTCGTACTTTTCTTTTACAAAATTATGCCATCTGAAAGAAATAAGTTATTTCAATGACCAAAAAAAATTTTAAGCAAATCGGTTTCATAGAAAATGCATAGTTGTGATAATAAGAATATAGCATGAAAAGTATAGGACAAAATACTACTGATGGTCACTCTTAAATAATAATATGCTAAAAAATAACTATGTTTATATAGAAAACTTATTTTACTTAGTGTTTTGTGGTTTAAAGAGAAATTTTATTTTTAAAACAATATTTAAACCTAAAATTGGAGTAACAGAAGTTAAAGAGAAAACACACTCACCTTAGAACTTCATAATACTGCTCTATACTCTAAACATGTGGCAGACAAAGTGAAAATGTCACTTGACTTCTATTCTAGAAAGTTCTTTGAGTAATACAGATTAGTAGAGCTCCCTTTGTTGGACAAAATTTTTATTATTTATTCTGCTAAATGTAAATAAAGTAACAGAGATTTCATTTTCATTGACAAATGTTAAATTAAACTCATGCAGTTACAAAATACATATCTTAATTCATTAGTACAAATTTATTAAACTACTATATCTTTTATTTAAATAAAAACAGATAAATATTGTGTTGTTCATAATATTTAGAATTGTAGTCTGTTTAAAGTTGTCTTTCTAGTCATTTGGACAGCTAATTTTCATAGCTAAGAATAGATAAAGTGGATAAATTGTGCAATAAATACAATAAAATTGGTAGAGCATATTTCATACCAGTTAAGAATAGTTTTTTCTAAAAGATGGCATAAAAAATTTGAATTTCTTTGTATATTAGATGAAAAAAAAAATATTAAAGTTTTGGACACAAAAAGCATGTGTATTTTTGGTTTCACCCAGCTGGGTGTGCTGCAAGGAAGAGGACAGAAACAGATTTCAAATGAAACTGCCGAAGAAGTTGCTCTTGCCATGGTCAAAAGAGCGTCCGGTTCACAATATTCTTCGACAAGTGCTCGAGCAGTGTCACGTGATTTGTCTCTCTCTTGGTCTACAGTACGGAAGGTTCTTTAATCCATTATAATGTGGTATCTATACAAGATTCATGTTGTGCAAGCGCTGAACCCTGCAGATCTGAACACACGAACTCAATTTGCGAGGATGTTTTTGGCCCAGGGTTCGCAAAGCTGGGCCCAGTTCGAAAAAACCCACCGGGTTTTTTCAGAATGGGCCCACTTGAAAAAGCCCACTAAAAAACCCATAAAGTGGGTTTTTTCAATTTTCAGATATAATTTAAAACTTTAAACAACATATACATTTAATAAATTTAAGTCATTTCAGTTAAATTTGAAAAAATATTAATATATAAAAGCCATTACATACACATCTGAAGTAAAATAAAAATGTATTTCAGCACATTGAAATACTTTACTAACATAGAACCTAGTAGGCAACATACATAATACATAATTATAGGTATGTCTTTATATAAAAAATTCAAATCAACTCTATTCATGGAAATAAAAAACATGTATTTTTACTTTCTTCTATCTTTACAAGAAGAAAGTATTGGATTCGTGAAAAATTTCGACTTCCAGTTCTTGATGGATTTATACATTTTAAAAAGCTTCTGAAGACAATTTGATAGTTTTTAGAAAATGACTGTATGTGAAAAAAATTTTGTGGGTGCTCTATCTCAAGAACTAATGCACAGAATTTCACAAAACTTTAAATTGAGTTAGACCTTGATGTAAACTGGTGCTGATTAGTTTTTGGTGTATACTGCACTGTTGTGGCACTGCTATGCTGCATTTATCTCAATTTTTGCAAGCTTTATCTCAAGAACTAATGCACGGATTTTCATAAAACTTCAGATTCAGTTACAAGTTGTTGCTTATTGAATTTTGGTGCATATCGCCCAACAGGGAGTGCTGCTATGCTGCATTTTTCGCGATTTCAGCAATAACTCTTATCTCAAGAACTAATGTACGGACTTGAATAAAAATTTAGATTTAGTTAAATCTTGATATAAACTGGTGCTGATTAGTTTTTGGCGTATATCGACCATGCGGCGCTGTTGTACTGCATTTATCTCACTTTTTGCAATAGCTTTATCTCAAGAACTAATAATGCATGGATTTTCATCAAACTTCAGATTCCAGGGTTGTAAAAAACCCGGGTTTTTTAGAAAAAACCCAGCCCGGGCAGGTTTTATTAAAAAACCCGGGTTAAATGGGCAATTTTCCCCGGGTAAATTAAATTGCCAAAATGTGGACGATGATTCCACCTTCCTCACAAATAATAATCTTCAGAGTTGCCACTGTATAGGAAAAACTAGAAAATCTGAGGGAATTTAAAAATGAGTATTAAAAACAAGGAATTTTACTAAACTTTGGTACTTTGCAAAATTTATCCATTGAAATTTTGAAAATTCTCAGAGGAATTACTCTGGGAAATTTTAATATTTTGCTCAGTAAAGCACAAGAAATTTGATTGCCGAAATAAGTGGCAATCCTGATCTCGAATACAATCTTTGTGAACACTTCATAGTCTAATAGATGGGAATGACTTCATAGTCTTAATAATGATCTTACCATTTTTCTCTGTTCTTAAAATACATATATAGATATGATCACTTTAATTTAAATAAACAAAAGTACTTCTTAGTTATCCCATCGACCACTTTCGCCAAAAATTTTTATTTTAAATAACAAAAGATCAAATAAATTAGTAAAACATTAATAAAAATACAAATAAAATGTCGAATTAATGGTTTTATTGGCCATTATTGGCATTTAATCTTACAATTTGGTGACAGTAATTTGGTCAACGGGGTAACTAAGAAGTACCTAAGAAAGCTATCAATTGTGTGTTTTCCAATTGTTTCCAATCAAAAAGTGCAAGTAAATTAATACAAATATATTTTCTAAGATTCAAAGAAGTGAATAAATAAAACAAAATAACCATAAACTGTTAACAATTATATCATCTGTTCTTTTCCAGAAATATATTTTTAAAAACCCGGGTTTTTTATAAAAAAACCCAGCCCGGGCGAGCAGCTGGGCGGGTACCCGGGCAGCTACCCACTACAACCCTGTCAGATTCAGTTAGATGTTGACGTAAATTGTTACTGATCAGGTTTTGTTGAAATTCCACAACAGGTGATACTTATATCTACTTGTTAAATGCATCCAATTCAACAAATCTATATTTTACAATCCTCATGATGGGCATAAATTGTCATTTAATTTTGGCACTGTGACAGTTAATTTTGAATTATTAACATGTATGAGATAGAAGAAACTTTTGGGATTGGCACATCCGACTAGTTTACCCCTTTTTTTTCTTCCTACTTATATGTTTTAAATTTTAATATTCTATTCATTATTTGATTTAAAGAAAATGAACAATTTTATATCTTCTATTATATTTAACAGTAATTTGTGAGAAACACTGACATTTAATTAATTTAAATTCATATAATTTATACAATTTATAACTTGTAAAATAACATTACAATTATATTGTATATAAGGGAACAATGTATTTTTTTATGTATAGTGTATATAATATGTAGAAAATATAGTATACAATAATATAATTACGCATGTATTATACTTTTGAAAAAACCCGATTTTCCCCGGGGAAAATTGGGTTTTTCATGAAAAAACCCATGTGGGTTGGGTTTTTTCATAAAAACCCGGGTTTTTGCGAACCCTGTTTTGGCCGGAATAGCCGTTGCATGGCCTTGGAACATTTTACCCTAGATAGAGCAGTGAATACTCCAAACTGTCATGTATGGGGTACTGCAAGTCCTAATATTGTGCATGAACAGTCTTTGTTGTATGGTATGGCTTTATGGCTGATTTCATTCTTGGTCCCTTTTTTAGAGGAGAGCACTTCTCAGGGTCCTAAAAGTTGTTCCATTACGGGTACCCATTACTGCAACCTCCTTCAGCAGCAGGTCATTCCATCCTTACAAGAGCGAGAGTGTTTAGAGACTACCTACCGTATTCATGCAAGGTGGTGCACCACCTCACATAGCCCGAGCAGTGACAGCACTGCTTCGTGCATACTTTGGAGATGATCGAGTAATTTCGAGAAATTTTCTGACAACCTGGCCTCCTCGTTCTCTGGACATGAATTACTGTGACTTCTGGTTGTGAGAATTCCTGAAAGATCGTGTGTATGGAGGAAGCATACAGAATCTGCCTGATTTGGAAGCAAGCATAACTTGTCATGTTGCTGCAATTGATCGAGAAACCCATCGCGCTATTGTTGAACATGCTATAATACGCTTTGAACATATGCTTGACGCAAATGGAATGCACATTGAGCATATGCTGTAAATCAATAAAAGTTTTCTGTTTCCAGTTTGAGATTTTTAGTCTTTATGCGTCTCCTTCTCACCTGGTGTTCGAAATTTGAATTAATTTTTTTATTGCAGATTCCATTTTCCCATGATCCATATAACTTATATTCATGGTTTCATCGATATCTGTCAAACAGAGCAGATTCTACGTAGGTCTAAACAGGGTAACTTTAATTATAACCACTCTGTACCTTGATATAAATTGGTGTGAACTGCCTGACAGGTAGCGCTGCTATGCTGCATTTTTACGATTTCTGCAGTAGCTCTATCTCAGAACTGATGCACGGATTTTCATCAAACTTCAAATTCAGTTACACATTGATATAAGTTTTACTGATTAGGATTTGATGTTAATCACCCAATAGGCCATGCTGCTATGCTGCATTTTTCACAATTTCCACTATAGTTTTATATCAAGAACTATCACACAGATTTTTTTAAAACTTCAGATTTGGTTAGACTTTGACATAACTTGTTGCTGATTAGGTTTTGGTGTTAATCGCCCAATAGGTGACATTATTATGCTGCATTTTACACGATTTTTGTGATAACTGTATCTCAAAAACTAATGCACACATTTTAATCAAACTTCATATTCTGTTACAATTTTACATAAATAGAACCTTATTAGGCTTGGATGTATACTGCTCGACAGGTGTTGCTTTTATGCTTTTTGGATTGAAAATTTTGGTTGCAGACATCTAATAGGTTTGATGTCAAAATTCAATTATTTGTTTGAAAGATGCGATGCTTATACCTCTTTTTTAAAAGCACACAATTTATTGAGCTTATATCTTTAGAATCTTCATGATGGGCATAGTTTGTCATTTAATTTTGGCACTGTGATAGCAAATTCTGAAGTATTGACATGTATGAGATAGAAGAGAGTTTTGGGATTGGCACATCTCATTTGTTTCTTTTAGCATTTAATTATTTATATTTGCTTATTTATATATAGATTTTTATTAACCTATTTGACAATGATATAGGTTGCAATATCGGAATATCATGATATAAAAATGCCGATTTACCATGATATTTAATTCCAGACATCGCCCAGCTCTAGTCTCCAATCCATTAATTGCTATTCTTATCTGATTTTATCAAGAATCACCATGCTATATGAATAAAAATGAATCTACAGTGCCAGACAATCTATAAAGATGATGAAGTCATCACATTGTCATATTCGTGTGGGGTGCAGACTTTGTTTCCTCTAATGCAGTGAGCTGTGAATGCGATTCATTTTCATTAGCGCTAAGCTGGTCTTTTTTTTTTCTTCTTTTTCTTAAGTTGGTTTAGAATATAGCAAAAGCAAAGAGAAATCTTCTTCATATTGATCTGTGATATATTTAAAATATAAAAAATAAATGGAAATCAGGTTATCTTTGTTGTGTTTTTGTTCAGGGTTTTCCCCTGGTTTAAAAAAAGGGCCAGGTGTTATGGGAAAAGGGCACTTTGATTTTAAAATACAGGGAAATCTTTTCAAGACAACAATGAGTATGTTTTTACTATGCAAGACAATTTTTTAATACAAAAAGGGAATACGTATTTACTATAATATGTTAATTGTATTAAAATAACATATTTACTATAATATGTTAATTGTCAAAAACCACTCGTGCAGAGAAGGAAGGAGTGGTGGTAGGAATTATTACATATCTTTCAAAATGCTTAAAAACTGATAAGATGTATGTAAAACCTATTGTATTAAGATGATTTCATTATGTGTAAAAATAAACTAAAGGGAAATATAAGTAGCAAAACAAATGTTAGAATACAACTTTTTCAAAGCTTCGTATTATTCTGAAATTTCATAAGTGTCATAACTCAGTAAGTTTGGTCATAAACTAATGTAATTTCATTGTTTTACTTATGAGTGAACAGAGAAAAATTCTTAAATATAACTTACACCTATAATAGTTGAACTGTGCAAAAATGTAAATTTCATATTTTAATATGTATAATGTAGCAGTTTGCAAAACAAATATCGTATCTAAAAGCTATACAATCCTCCCCAATTAATCGGGTCACGGATAATCGAATACTCCGCCTATTCGAATAGAATCCTCCGGAACCGAATTTATTCCTATTGGTTCTATACTATTTTTCCCCGCTTAAACCAAATACCTTTTACAAACGTTTCCGCTTAATCGAATAACAACTGTGTGACCGATGTTTGAAAATAGGCACAGAAAACATGTTTCTGCTGGAATTTCCTTTCACCTTTTGTCATTTTTAGTTTCTTTATGCTGAAAATAAATTTTCAGTTCTTCCTACAATGATTTCGGCTGGCAGGCGTATAATGGACAGGTCAAATGATTTCCCCACCTTGATGCCCTCACATCACAGCTTGCTGTTAACCAGGCAATGCGCCGTCACTTCCAGATTTTAATTGTGATATTTTGCACTCATTCGAAAAATAACTCGATATTTACTCCTTTAAAATTCCACTTAAACAAACCACTTTAAACGATTTTTTTAAGGCAGTATAAGTAATGCAAATTAGAAGTATCAAAGTTTTGACTAAATTCAAACGAGCTGCATTATGATGTAAACCATATAAATGTATGTACTGACATTAAATTAATACGTATTTACTTTATATTAGTATTTGTATTTATTTTAGTTTATGTTATTCTATTAACGATTTATTATGCTGTTAATTAAATATACTGTAGATGGTTATTTTGCCTTTTTATTACGCATTAAATATTACAGTTATGATTCCCTGTTTAACCAAATACCCCGCTTAATCGAATGTTATTTCTGGAACCGTAATATTCATTTAAACAGGGACAACTGTACTTGATTTCCATATGTTTTGAAATTGGAAGTATGTTTCTGTCACCAGATGTTTGAGAGATAATCATCATAACCTCTGCTTTGAATCACCTGGTATTATCCTGCATATGGTCGAGTAACCTGATTTTACCCGCACCCTTTCGCTTTTGCCTCATATGCTATTCATTCTTTATTCACTCTGCACATTGCATTGAGAAACAATGGAATTTGCATTTGTGACAGCCTCATGAGCCATCACACTGTAACTTATTTTCGGCTTCTGTCTATGATCTCAATGTATCATTCGTCTTTATTTTCTATCTCCCATCAAATCGCCAGGAATAAATCATTATAAATGGTAGCAGAATTAATGATCTATCCTCATCACTATGATTAAATTTCCAGCTAGATTGATTGCTAAGTTTTGTAATTAGACACACTCGGGGTAATTCTTAAACTGAATTTCTTGGGTAATTCTTGGTCATGTTCACTTTTGTTATCAAAATATCAAACTGTAAAAAATCTGAAAGATATTTTGAACCCTTTTCTTTGCAATGAATACCTTAATTGTTCATTTAGTTGAAATTTAATATGATTTTTTTTTTTTTCATAACTGCTACTCAAATTTCTGCAAAACGACTTTGACCTTGATTTTTGCACATTTTACAAAGATCTGTGTCATTCTAGTTTTAATTATTTTTATTTTATTTTAACTATGACATACCACAGTTTTTAAAAGTGATTATAAAAATCTCCTTTACTATATTAAAAACTTTTATATGAGCAAGCCAAACTAAGCCAATATTTGCAGGGTAATTCCTGTTCAGCGCTTAATAATATAATTTTACAATATTTATACTTGGTATTTTATAATATTACAACTATGCATTCTAAAAATCTATTGCCTTACTATCGTGTGATATATTTGTTTTCAATCTCCCCAACTCTAAATACGTATTCAATAGTTTAAAATCTCTTAATTTTATTTATGCAATCTTTATTTATAGTAATTTACATTTAATTTATTCATCCACTTTTCGTTTAACTTCAATCCATCCTTAATTACAATTCCTCATCGTATTTAATGTTTTTATCGCTCGTTCATTCTAAAAAAATTCTCCAGTTCGTTTTTTTGGCAATCAGCCAAGTGTCCGAGCGCGTTTCTCTCTCTATCTTTTAGTTGGGCAGAAACGCCGTTTTTCAGTTTTACTTGCGCACGTTTTGCCGTTTCCTCTCTTTTCTCTCTCGATTGGGAGGCTGCGCCACTCAGCCTTGGCGTTTTGTTATTTTCATCGGTCTGCCAGATTGGCGTGCTTATCTCCACACGGCGTGTGTTGAGAGGTTGTTTTTCTCTCTCTCGTCTTCCGTTTTCCGCACGCACTTTGAAAAGCCAGTCTTAGTGAATGTATCGTCAGGGTTGGACGTTTTCGTTCGACTGGAGTCCGTAGAGAATGTCTCCGTTGTGTCCGGAGCACGTGTCTGATGGGGCACTTCACCTTTTATACATTATGAGCAAGAACCTATTTTATTTCTTAATTGTTTAATTTCACAGTTTATCTTTACCTTTTTAAATGTTTATTCCTAATTTGCGCGTTGTTCGGCGTTTGGTGAATTCAAGACACGATGAAGCTACCAGGTCCTAATTCAAGACAGCACCCATTCTCCCTGCTCAACTTCACAACCTATAAAGAATAAAGTGATGACATCTTTGCAAGTAAAAAAAAAAAAAAATATGATCATGATCATCTTTGTATATAAAGGTAATACAAAGTTTACTTAATTTTTGTTTCAACATGCAGTGTAAATATCATGTGTTACAGGTACAGGATTGCAATATATATAATTCTTTATTTTCTGTCCCTATTTTTTTTTTTGTGGCGCCACACTCCCTTCCCCGTAATTTTTTTCATATAATTTTTTTAATCTGTTTGAATTTAACATATATATATATATATATATATACATATATATATATATCTTGTATCATCATGATAACAACTGTATTGAAATGTTATTTTGAATGTTGATATACAATCTCAGATACCCGTCTGTTGGGTATGGTATGTAATCCCATGTACTCCCGTGCTGTCTTGATCGGTTGTTGGGGCTCCTAGTAGGTATTGATCATTCCTTATCAGTTATTGATCTTGGTAATTATAGTTATTTTTCTTGAAGTTTGGATTTTGGTAATAGGTAACTTATATTCTCAACAGATTTCATTTATTGCTAAGTATTCTTTGGAGCTTTTCATAAGTTTTGTGTTTTTCAATTAATATTTGATACTCTTATGCAATTTTTGTTTCTTTGATACCTTTCGCATTTTTTTTTTTGTGATTTTATATCACAATAGACATTTTACATGTTCTCAATCGACATTTGGTGTTTTTATTGATAGTGAGTGTTTTCATTGACATTTAATGTTTTCGATTGATTATTGCTTTTTTAGTGTTCCTTTTAATCCATTTTTGTATTTCAGCTTATCTGATTCATCGGTAAGTTGTAATTTCCCTTTTCACTTGTGGATCTTTTAGTTTTTTTTCCTATCCGTGGTGGAGTAATATATCGTGTGATATTTTGTTTTCAATCTCCCCAACTCTAAATACGTATTCAATAGTTTAAAATATCTTAATTTTATTTATGCAATCTTTATTTATAGTAATTTACATTTAATTTATTCATCCACTTTTCGTTTAACTTCAATCCATCCTTAATTACAATTCCACATCGTATTTAATGTTTTTATCGCTCGTTCATTCTAAAAAAATTCTCCAGTTCGTTTTTTTGGCAATCAGCCAAGTGTCCGAGCGCGTTTCTCTCTCTATCTTTTAGTTGGGCAGAAACGCCGTTTTTCTGTTTTACTTGCGCATGTTTTGCCGTTTCCTCTCTTTTCTCTCTCGATTGGGAGGCTGCGCCACTCAGCCTTGGCGCGTTTGTTATTTTCATCGGTCTGTCAGATTGGCGTGCTTATCTCTGCGCGGCGTGTGTTGAGAGGTTGTTTTTCTCTCTCTCGTCTTCCGTTTTCCGCGCACACTTCGAAAAACCAGTCTTAGTGAATGTATCGTCAGGGTTGGACGTTTTCGTTCGACTGGAGTCCGTAGAGAATGTCTCCGTTGTGTCCGGAGCACATGTCTGATGGGGCACTTCGCCTTTTATACATTATGAGCAAGAACCTATTCTATTTCTTAATTGTTTAATTTCACAGTTTATCTTTACCTTTTTAAATGTTTATTCCTAATTTGCGCGTTGTTCGGCGTTTGGTGAATTCAAGACACGATGAAGCTACCAGGTCCTAATTTAAGACAGCACCCATTCTCCCTGCTCAACTTCACAACCTATAAAGAATAAAGTGATGACATCTTTGCAAGTAAAAAAAAAAAAAAAAAAAAAAAAAAATTATGATCATGATCATCTTTGTATATAAAGGTAATACAAAGTTTACTTAATTTTTGTTTCAACATGCAGTGTAAATATCATGTGTTACAGGTACAGGATTGCAATATATATAATTCTTTATTTTCTGTCCCTATTTTTTTTTGTGGCGCCACACTCCCTTCCCCGTAATTTTTTTCATATCATTTTTTTTAATCTGTTTGAATTTAACATATATATATATATATATATATCTTGTATCATCATGATAACAACTGTATTGAAATGTTATTTTGAATGTTGATATACAATTTCAGATACCCGTCTGTTGGGTATGGTATGTAATCCCATGTACTCCCGTGCTGTCTTGATCGGTTGTTGGGGCTCCTAGTAGGTATTGATCATTCCTTATCAGTTATTGATCTTGGTAATTATAGTTATTTTTCTTGAAGTTTGGATTTTGGTAATAGGTAACTTATATTCTCAACAGATTTCATTTATTGCTAAGTATTCTTTGGAGCTTTTCATAAGTTTTGTGTTTTTTACAATTAATATTTGATACTCTTATGCAATTTTTGTTTCTTTGATACCTTTCGCATTTTTTTTTTTGTGATTTTATATCACAATAGACATTTTACATGTTCTCAATCGACATTTGGTGTTTTTATTGATAGTGAGTGTTTTCATTGACATTTAATGTTTTCGATTGATTATTGCCTTTTTAGTGTTCCTTTTAATCCATTTTTGTATTTCAGCTTATCTGATTCATCGGTAAGTTGTAATTTCCCTTTTCACTTGTGGATCTTTTAGTTTTTTTTCCTATCCGTGGTGGAGTAATATATCATGTGATATATTTTGTTTTCAATCTCCCCAACTCTAAATATGTATTCAATAGTTTAAAATCTCTTAATTTTATTTATGCAATCTTTATTTATAGTAATTTACATTTAATTTATTCATCCACTTTTTGTTTAACTTCAATCCATCCTTAATTACAATTCCACATCGTATTTAATGTTTTTATCGCTCGTTCATTCTAAAAAAATTCTCCAGTTCGTTTTTTTGGCAATCAGCCAAGTGTCCGAGCGCGTTTCTCTCTCTATCTTTTAGTTGGGCAGAAACGCCATTTTTCAGTTTTACTTGCGCACGTTTTGCCGTTTCCTCTCTTTTCTCTCTCGATTGGGAGGCTGCGCCACTCAGCCTTGGTGCGTTTGTTCTTTTCATCGGTCTGTCAGATTGGCGTGCTTATCTCCGCGCGGCGTGTGTTGAGAGGTTGTTTTTCTCTCTCTCGTCTTCCGTTTTCCGCGCGCACTTCGAAAAACCAGTCTTAGTGAATGTATCGTCAGGGTTGGACGTTTTCGTTCGACTGGAGTCCGTAGAGAATGTCTCCGTTGTGTCCGGAGCACGTGTCCGATGGGACACTTTGCCTTTTATACATTATGAGCAAGAACCTATTTTATTTCTTAATTGTTTAATTTCACAGTTTATCTTTACCTTTTTAAATGTTTATTCCTAATTTGCACGTTGTTTGGCGTTTGGTGAATTCAAGACACGATGAAGCTACCAGGTCCTAATTCAAGACAACACCCATTCTCCCTGCTCAACTTCACAACCTATAAAGAATAAAGTGATGACATCTTTGCAAGTATTCATAGTGCTTTTATTTAATGCATCCTGTGTCTTCATTTCTTCGAAATCAAGGTAAAATCATTTAGTTATAATATCATGATGACGCTCCAGAACCTGTTTACGATCACGTGTTTTTTTAAGGTTCACTTCATTATACGGAACAGTGCAAAATATTAATGTTTAACAGTTTTTAAATAAATGCTCCTTCAATAACCTTAAATTTTAACAGTGGAATAAACCACTTCACAATACTTACATTTTTTTTAAAAACCATAACTGTAAAGTAGCACCCTTAACTGTAACACACTATATGATTGAACAATTAAGTAGAAATGCTATTGCATTGCAAAATGCCAAAATCAGCGTTTCCCCCAGGCAGTTTAGGGAGGTTGCTGCACCTTGACTGTCCTTAGATTTACAAAATAGAACCCCTTTTGCTCTTGTTTTAAAAAATTAGCACCCTTGTTGCCCCCAGTTGAAAAAAGTGCCTTTACTCCATCATGTATTAAAAAAATTATACTTGCATAGTAAAAATTGACTCATTGCTGTCTTTAAAAGAGTGCCCTGTCTATTAAATATTAAAAATAATTTTAAAAGCCAAAAGAATGCCTTTAAAAATTTTTAAAGTGCCCTTAAGAATACAAAACATGCCCTTCGGAATCCTAAAATGCCCTTTTTCTACAAGCAGCACTGTGCGCTCGAAAACATAAACATTCACAGTGGCATAGCTAAGGGGGGGGGGGGGGGGTCCGCCCCAGTTGTAACCCTCTAAGGGTTGATACTCGATGTTTATTTGCAAAAATATATATATATAAGATTTTGGAAAGGAATTCTGACGTAAAATGAAATTTCTAGCGCACTGTGCAACAGAGTCAATTTTTTTTCTTGGAAAATTTGAAAATTTATACAGAATGGGGTGTTTAAATTAGATATGCACTAGTGAACAGAAACCTACCTACCCAACGAATGGGTAGCAAAAATAAACTTTAAAAGGAATAATTTTCTTCTATATATCATTGACTAGGACTATGAGTGATGAGTTGCTCCTGTCGTTTCTTATGTGGGAGGCAAAGGGTAAATAAGGAATGGTATATGGTCATTCTGTGCTACAATTGCCTTGGGTTCTTTTGTCTTTCTTTCGAAAGTGATTGCACCCATAGACAATATAATCTATAGTTGTCTGTGACTGCACCATTGAATTCCAGGAAAGGTTTCAGGTTGTAAACTAGTAGGCTTCATGTTCACAATCACTGTAATTGTCAACTTAAGGCTCCTACAATTTGTATTATAGTAGCCCTAATTCAAGCATCAGGAGAAGGTGACTGTGACGTATGAATCACAGAGGTAATTCTGTTCTGAAAATTTAAGGCATTCGGTTCTGAATTTTTTTTAAAAAGTCAGTCATCAGTTTGAAAATTCTGAAATATTGCGAATTTCGACAAAAGGTCGCCAAAAAAATCAATTTTGTCAATTGTATGCAGAAAAAATCACCAATTTCGTGAAAGGATCGCAGAAAAAATGCAAATTTCATCAAAGCATCGAGAAAAAAAACACACATTTCATCAAAGAATCGAGAAAAAATCCGCAAATTTTATCAAAGGATCGCGGAAAAAAAAACCCGCAAATTTTGTCAAAGAATCGCAAAAAAAAAAAAAAACCCCGCAAATTTCTTTAAAGGATTGTAGAAAAAAAAGCAAATTTCTTCAAAGGATCGGAGAAAAAACACGCATTTCATCAAAGGATCGCGAAAAAATGTGAATTTCATCAAGAATCATGAAAAAAAAGGGAATTTCGGGAAATGCAGAATCGCGGGAAAAGCGCAAGTTTTTTCAAAGAATTGTGAAAGAAACATAAATTTCTCGAAAGGATCGCAAAAAAATCGCAACTTTCTTGACAGGATCTCGGGGAAAAATACCAGCAAGAGTTGTCAAAGGATTGCAGAAAAAACGCGAATTTTGTCAAAGAATCACAAAAAAACGCAAATTTCGTGTCAAAGAAAAGACAAAATATCGTGGAAAAAACGCGAAATTCATCAAAGGGACGCAGAAAAATGCATAATTAAGGGATCGCGAAAAAACGCAAATTTCTTCAAGAGAGGGCAGAAAAAACACGAATTTCGCTAAAAGATTGAGAAAAAAGGCAAATTTTGTCAAAGAAGAGTCAAAATTTCGTGGGAAAAAACGTGAAATTCGTAAAAGGGCCGCGGAAAATGCATAATTAGTGCTGGGAGTAGATTTCCCCTCCCCCCTTCTCCCCTGTGCTGTAACGTTTCAGAAGATATTCTGTGAATTTCAGAATTTTTTTTCTCAGAATCACCCGTCATGTGTGGTCAGAAAAGTTTATTTCAGCAATTTAGCGAATAGAGGAATGGGAAGAGAACTTTTTGACAAAGCAAGCACTTTGATTTTGGAGTACCTTATTTGGCTAGTTAATTTCAATTGATGAAAAATATAAATATGTATTTTAAACGATGTTAGCTATAACATTTACCTTAAAAAATTATTTTGCTGTTATTAGAAAAGAAATTGCTTCTAGAAAGAAAAAAATTCAGTATAAACAAATGTGGGTTAAAAATTCTGGGATGCCTGATGGCTTTATATGTTTTTTCGAAGGATATTTCCAAATAGATTGACTAAAGTATAATGTATAGAAATATAATACAATATTTCTTTTCTTCATTCTTTTATTTTTTTCTAATATTATTACTTTGTTAATATAAAGTTGTTAAAAGTTTTCCAAAAAAATATAAAAATTTTATTTATAATAACGAAGAATTGCTATTGAAAAAATATGATGGATGTATGCATAGAGGAGGTGGGGTGACACCATTTACATCTGCCCCGGGTGTTACCCATCCTAGCTACACCACTGAACATTCAGTAGTATATATTTTATGGGCCAATAAATTTGTAATGTATTAGTCCATTCACAATGGATGAGGAATTAATAAATACTGCTTATAAATGTCATAAAAATTGTTTGCCTAATTAATGTTTAGTAAAATGTACAGGAGTCTTTTGCATATCAAATAAATTCGTATTTATACCCAAATGATAGTCTATGCATTATTTTTTCATAATTATGAGATGAACAAAACTTTTACAAGATTGATTCTACTTATTTTAATACCCAGTCTTAAAAAAATTAACTTTGCTACTTTATTTACATTAAAAAGGATGCTGACTGATAATTACCTCAGAAGTGACCAAGAATTACTCCAATTCCGGGATAATTCCTGGTTACTTAAAAATTATAATTATTTCAATTATATGTGCATATATATTTAAGCAAGCATTTCATTATATAGCCATCAGAGGATTCTTATTCCATACCAAGATTGGGAACTATACCTTTAATAGTTTTTATAATACAGTAGAGGATCTTTATAACGCAATTCTATATAATGCAATTCTCCATATAACGCACAACTTCTCAGATGTAAACAATGAATTTTGCAGTTAAAAAACACCTGCATTTTCACATTGTAAAATATTGCTACTCTCTAGAGGACTAAATTTGATGCATTAGTTCAACTTTATCTTCTAATTTAAGACCTTTTCACTGAAAAAAAATGCTATTATCACAATGAACATTTTTGAAAATGTCTAATATAAGGGATGGTTGCGTCAGTTATATTTGGATCATGTTTATAAAGTAGTTAACAATGTCTGACCTATATTATGCAAAAATTTATAATTTGGGAAACTCTTGATAACACGGAATGCAGTATAACGATATTCTAATGTATTTTGATATGTTTCAGACTTATTTGGCCATGTTTACAAGGTGAATTTAATGATGTGATCCATATAACGCAAAATTCTATATAACGCACAACCTTGCGTTTTTAGGTTTGCGTTATAAAGATCCTCTACTGTAATTGGATGTTGTTGATTTTTTTGCCAGGAATTATCCCGGGCGACTCTACTGTTCTTAGCTCATTGGTGTGACAATCGGTTGTAGATCATCTCATTAGTAGATTTTGGGAATCAACAGTTATCTTTATCGATTGTTGAATTTTCAAGAATCGCCCACCACTAATTTAGATGTCTCTATTAAAACTTTTCATGCATGATTGCCCACAACATGCGTGAAAAGCAATCTCATTATATAAAAACTATTAATTGTATTACAGTACAGAACCATTTATCCGGAATGGTTGGGGTCAGATGTATTCCGGATAACTGGTTTTTCTGGTTAACTGGTTGGGCATTAAAGCAGCATCCATTTGAGTTTTGTGGAATATATCTATCTGGTTGTGGCATTATTTCTGATTTTAAATTAGATTATTTGGATTAAAAATCAGATGGAAGAAAGATCAAAAGTTAACCTGAGTTTGAAAGGAGGTAATTTATGGGAATCCCTTGGGAACAAAAATTCTTCTGTTTCCTCTGCATAAAAATTAAAACATCTAAATTCAACTAAATATGTTTCCATTTCAAATACTAGATATTGACATCAAATTATACAATTGTTTCAAGCAATGTATGTCAAACTGGCAGTGCATGACACTTTTTTTCTGCAAAGATTCTGAAATAAGTCTATTAGAAATATCATTCTGGATAACTGGTTTTCCGGTTAACTGGTTTCCGGATAAATGGTTCCATACTGTATAACTAAACTTTTCCATGTGCTCATTAAAAGCTGCAGATATAACAGTAATAGAAAATTTTCAGTTTGAAACCACAGAAGTGTTTCGAATACTCTTTGAGAAGTTCTAGTATAACAGATGATCATTTACAGAAATCATTATAAATGATAAATCGAGGTGTGTATACATAAAATTAAAATATTTTTTAATTAAATGAAATTCATATAATTAGAAAATCTTTCTGTATCATTGATGAATTAATTATGTTTTATTTTATATGAAAAAAATTTTGGGGGTCTAAGGCACAGAGAGCCAATTTCGACCACAGGTATACAGACCTGCCAACCTTTGAAAATGAGAAATCGTAGCACGCAAAATTAAAATTAATCTGGAAGTTTGTTGGTTGGTTGGTTTTCGTATTTCGCAGCCATCTTTTGACATTCTTAAAAAGAATAAGGTTTCAGTCTTTGAACTCAATACAGTAAATTTCTTCCTCTGAAAATTTTTATACAATTTTTAGTTTCTTTTCGATTTGAAGCGGTTTTTTTTTGTTTGTTTTTTTTACATTTGTAAAAGGAGCCTAGTTCTAGTTTTCTAGCCCCGCGCGATCATTTCAGGATGATATTCACAATTTTTTCCCACAATCATAATTCACATTTTTCTATCACGATTCTTTGTTGAAATCTCCACTTTTTACCACAAACTTTTGACGAAATTCGTATTTTTTACCACGATCCTTTGACGAATTTTGCATTTTTTGCAACGATTCTTTGACGAAATTAGGGTTTTCTTTCCGTGATCTTTTGGTGAAATTTGCATTTTCTTACTGATCTTTTGATGATATTTGCCTTTTCTTACTGATCTTTTGATGATATTTGCCTTATCTTACTGATCTTTTGACGAAATTCGCGTTTTCTTTCTGCAATATTTTGACAAAATTCATGTTTTTACCATGATCCTTTGACGAAATTTATTTTTTTCTGCGACCAATTGACGAAATTGATTTTTTACCCGGTCATTTGTCGAAATTCGAGATAATTTATTGCAACTGATCAGCAAAATTTTCGATATCTTTTCGCAAACAATTAACAAAATTCACTACTCGTTTCCATGACCTTTTGACAAAATTTGCAATATTTTTCCCTCGATAGTTTATCGAAATTCGTGATTATTTGCGCACTCTTTTGATGAAATTCGGAATTTCTTTCTGAACTCTAAACGAAATTAGTGATGTTATTCATCGACCATTGAAGAAAATCGCTATTTGTTTCTGAGATCTTTGACAAAATACTAGATATATTTACACAATCATTTGAAGAAATCCTAATTTTTTTCCACGATCGATTCACGAATTAATTTGGGGAAATTCCATAAAAGAAAAAAATTCGCAGACTTCTAAGAAATTTCAAAATATACTCGCAAAAGAAACATAGGTCTGTGGAAGAATTTGAAGGGGGAAATTACTGCACAGCATTTTTCATTATCCAGGACTTTCTTTTTCCGTGTGCAAACCGCGCGATTTTGCACACCTTATTTCAAACCTTGCCTCTCAAAGAACTGTCTCTCCCCCCCCCCCCTCCAGAAATTCTTAAAGTGGCATCCCTGTTTCTAAGGAAGGGAATTTCTGTATAAATATTTACAGAAACATGATTCACTCATGGTTAATATACATAAAGAGGGTGTTATGTTAAGAAGTTTGTTTTGTAGCTCAGTTTTTTTTATGTCCGAATTTTCGGACTAATGACCAATTTTTTAAAACTTTCGGAAATGAATACTTTGAAATTTTGAAACAAAATTACGTATGAAAAATGTGCTGTGCAGGATAAAAATCGCAACTAGAAACAAAAAAGGCGTTTGTGTTTTTTTCAAAAAATTGTAGTTTAAGACCGATTTTCGTAGCATCGTAGTTTATAGGTCCAAATCGTAGCAACTACGATTTTTTCGTAGCAGTTGGCAGGTCTGGGTATAACTAATTAAAATTATGTATATTAAATAAATACGCATAATTATTTCATAATTATGCATATTTAATAAATACATATATATATATACATTGCTTGCTTTATAATTTGCATTTATGTCTTATAATTATAAACAGCGAAGTTCGTACCAATAAATAGTCTTATTTGAGCCGATAAAGCTGTGCAATGTTGAAAATTTCCATAGGAAAAAACGAGATTTTCGCAATACTGTAGTTTCTGTTGAGTTTTGGCCCGGCCGAATTTTCAGCCGCATTTTCGCCGAAAATGAATTTTTGGCAAAATTCAGATTTTGGGTTGAAAACGAAAACTAATTTTCAGCCTATCTTTAATTATTATTCCTTTGCCCATTAAAAACTATTCTGTATACTTCATTTTCAATTTATTTGAAATTTAACTGCAATTAATAAGAGTTTTATTAATTGTATAATAATGGGGTCTGTGACAGAGTGCTATCACATATCCTTATTTCTTCAAAATTAATTTAATTCATTTATTTTGGCCTTCAAAACATGTCGTATTTTTTCCTTCGTTAGGTAAAATTTATTATTTAACTCGATGCGTAAAATCCATTTAGAATCTTATCAGTTTGTTTTTTTCTTTCTTTCTTTCAATATCCTCTAGGATGTAGTGCAGTAAGTTTCACTTCATTTATTTATTATCGTTATCCTAATAACATCTGCGCCCATTAAAAATAAAATATAAACAGAAGAATCAGATGCACCTGCTGTTGATTTCAATGAATGTTAATTTGTTTTTTTTCTTTTGCATCACCCACGTGAGATATATTTATCTCTCATTCTTTTTAGTAAAAGTGACCGTTGAAATAATATATTAATAATGTAAAATGAATGTTTATTGATGCGATCTTTAAATTACTTTTCAAGTACGTTATTTTTCTTTGTCAGTTGTGTTAAAACATATCGTTCTCAGTATTTCGCAATTTTAAGTAGCAATCATTTAACTTATTCATTTGTTTTGTTAATTTATAGCCGGCTTTATGGCGTCAGGGATATATACATATGTAGAACCGTTTTTCTGGCAGCCTTTCTGCATCACGCGTTTTTATTGTTTTTGTTGGGATGCTGGATTCTGGGCTAATCATTTTTGGTGTGTAAATATGACCCTTTGTCTGCTCTTTCATGCACGATTGTAATCCTGGAAATTTGGCGATGTTGTAGCGCCAAGTCGTATATGTTTCTTATGAAATCAGACACTTTAACTTCTGCTCTCATCATGTAACGACGTAAAAAGACCTTGTGGCCTGAGGGTACGCTCAGGCGTACCCCTCTCATTTGCAGATCTCCTCTCTCTGCCATTTAATAATTCTAAGTTATTTTACCTTTTATTTCTATAGTTAAAAATGTTTAATAAAGTTTTTTAGTTCCTGTATTTTGTATGGTTGGAGTTTTTCTTATGCACTATTATGAACCAATCGCTTAACTGAACCACCCCACTTCTACACCATAAACTTTGGCACATCAGCCGGATTTTCTCCAACCTTAAAAATGCATAGAGAGAGAGAGAAATTCACCCCCCCCCCCCCCCCTGTGATTTTTAAAAATTATTTATGACTTTTCCGTTGTTAAAGAGTCATACCAGAAGAGCTCAGTTCCTGCATTTTTTTTCTGTTCTATTGGATTGGAAGTCGCCTCCTTTCCACAACTATGGATCAAGAATCACCTACAGGCGTTCGGTGCTCCGTATGGTGGAATGAGAAATGTGCGCGCCCGCTCTTGCTGGTCTTCTGGTTCCAGCCTGTCTCCGGTCGGCGATGTCCTTCTGACCCCTCAGCTTCCTCAGAGTACTTTATGTGCTGGACTATGAATGGAATCTTCAAAACATCTACTGCCTCGTCCTGACATTCCCTGATTTGTCATAGCTACATTCTCTGGTTTGGGAAATCGTCTAAGTGTTGTGAATCTGATGGCTGTGCTCACCTGCAAAAATTACTCCTACTTGATCATGGTGTGTGTGCTGATACAATTAATTAGTGCAATTTTAAGTAAATCAGTGAGATATGCGACTACACCGGCTCAGTTTTACCATATATGGGCTTCATTCCATTTTTTTTGCCTCTTACTCGAAGTGAAACTCCTGCTCTTCATCCTTTTTTTATTTTGTGGTGCCAAAATTTGAGAATTCATCGAGCTTAAACAACTTAAATTCAAGTCAGAGCAGAGTAAATACAGTGTAGACAGTCATTACCAGCTGATTATATACTGAAGACACGTCAAACTTTTTATAATTTTATTTAAAATCACAAAAACAGACATCATTACTTCGATGTCGAAAAACTTAAGACATTAAATATTTAAAAACATGCTCTTAAACGGCTTAAACTTACATAATCCATTTTAAAAGGAAAACAGAGCCTCTACTTATACCACGACCACACATATACTTTCAGTTAAACCGTTACGTCATACCACACATTTGCCAAAAAATTTGCATAAAGCAAGATGATGTAAATAAACAGTAACAGAAGAAAAACTCCCTGCATTCAGCCGTACACGAAGACTTCACAGAATGCGAGGTGACTGACTAAAAGAGCTGGAAAACCGGCAATGTGTGGATGCAAACGATTTTTGCTCATACCTCGGGACAAGGTATTGGCAGGAGGATTAAAAATAAGTTAAACACACTTAACTTGCAAAAAACTCGCATACCTGCCTGTCATTGCCCCCTCTCCCATAGTTACGAGCATACATAGTTTAGAATCACATTAAACTAACCTTTAAACTCCAAACCTTTAGATTTTCAAAGGAGATGCAACTTCATACTCCTGTATAAAATTTAACTTTCATACATACAAAAGAGTTTAAAGAATCAGATGCATTATACATAATTACAATTGCAACAATAAAAAATATCTAACTTCTACATACACTTTCGTCAACAAGGTAACCTTTCACTTAATACATATTTGACAAAGCTGAAAATCTAATTTTTCAGTTTAAAACAAAAATATATTTCAGCATATAAACATTTTCATGTACATTAATAGAAGGAAAAGGTTTTAAAACATTGCGCTACCTGTACTTTTCAAAAACATTCAAATATAAACACAATTCCGAACATTAATATATGTACACATAACTTTAATACATCTCAAATATTAAAAAAAATGATCAAATAACCATTTAAACCATCTACCTTTGGATGCATTACAATACAACATGTAAAATATTTGTTAACCAAAAAAATAAAGGGGGAGGGAGGTTGATAAGTGCACTTATCGGAAAAATAAATATAAAAAAAATAAAAAATTGTGATCACAACGAAAATACCTTTATACAACACATTAACTAAATTTATACAATAACCAAGTTTAAAAATATTAAATTAAATTTGCTATACAAAAAGTGCATTAAAAAACAGTTCACATTAGCAAATACATATATACCATGTATTCTAAACTTTTTATATATGAATATAAGAATTCATAATGTTTTTGTACTTATTTAAACTGAAAAACATTTCCTTACAAAAGTCTTTAACCCTTCTTTGGGGAGAGGTTTAGTTAGGATATCAGCAAAGTTTTCCTTTGATCTTACATATTTGAGGGTGAATATATTTTCATAAATTAAATTTCTTAGAAAATGATATCTAACACTAATGTGTTTTGTCCTGTTATTTTCGATGGGTGAATGTGAAAAATCTATAGCAGCTTGGTTATCGCACAAGAGCTGAGCTGAAAAATTGACTTTGTTTGGAAATATGCTTAAATTTATACATTCCTGAATAATACGTATTACCCACTGTAAATCTTTAGCAGCTTCCGTTAAAGTTATGTATTCTGACTCCATTGTAGAAAGTGCTACGTATTTTTGTTTAAACGTGTGCCAGATAATAGGAGCCTCATCTAAAAATAGAATAATCCCCCCCATCGAAACTCGGTCATCTCGATTTGATGCGAAATCTGCATCACTGTAACATGAAAGTTTTAAACTTTTTATACTTGAAAGGTTAAGTTTATAGTGTTGCGTAGATTTAACATAACCCAATAACTTTAATAAGTAATTTCAGTGAACCATGCCAGGGTTTTCCTGAAACTGAGAAAATACAGGGTGTCCGAGAAAGATCCGTACAACTTCAAAAATTTATTGAAAAAGAAACAGTAGGGTAACAGCGAAACTAATTAGGACATTAGATAGAATAACTCAAAAAGTTTTTTTCTGCAGTATGTTTCTGACCATAGATGGCACTACATGTCATGCAAAGGAATATTAAAGCATTTTAGTTATTTCAATGGCGGATCGCGTGAAGAAAGCTCAATGTGTTGCGTGGTTTATCGAAACAAAATCCGATACGCAAACACAACGGAATTATCGAACGACGTATGGGGAATCGCCACCATTTCGGTCAAGCATTCATGAGTGGTATCACAAATTTATGACAACGGGTAGTGTGGAACATAAAAAAGGATATGGTCGCCCTAGAACTAGCGAAGAAAGTGTGGAACGAATACGTGAAACATTTTGTAGGAGCCCTACAAAATCAGTTTGACAAGCATCCCGGGAGCTACAAATGCCAAGATCCACTGTACACGATGTGCTTCATAAACGATTGCGACTTACAGCCTACAAAGTTCAGATTCTGCATGCGTTACAACCGGATGATTATGCGAAGCGTTATGGATTTGCAGTTGACATGCTGCATCGTTTGGATGCCGATGAACATTTTCTGAAACGAATACTGTTTTCCGATGAATCAACGTTTCATGTGTCCGGAATGGTCAATAAACATAACGTTCGATTTTGGGGCTCCGAACAACCACATGCCGTACGTGAACTCCAACGGAGCAGTGAAAAGGTGAACGTGTGGTGCGGATTGCTTCACGATCGCATCCTTGGACCTTTTTTTTTCTCAGAAATGACTGTGACCTCAAGTACCTACTTAGATATGCTTGAGATTTATGCATTCCCACAACTGCAAGACCTTCAACCGAATGTCCTTTTCCAACAAGACGGTGTGCCTCCTCATTGGGGATTGACAGTTCGTGAGTCGCTGAATAATTCTTTTCCATAGCGTTGGATTGGCAGGGATGGTCCCGTTGCATGGCCACCCCGGTCTCCTGACCTAACACTACTGGATTTTTTCTTTTGGGGTTATGTTAAAGATACTGTATACCGAACGCAAGTTAACAGTCTCGAAGAATTAAAGCAAAACATCCAAACAGCTGTAGCTACTGTTGATGTTAGCATGCTGAAACGGTCGTGGATGGAATTGGAATATCATCTTTATATTGTTCGTGCTACGAAAGGGTCTCATGTAGAAATTTCCTAAGGTAATAACTTAAGTTATAGGAAAAAAAACTTTTTGAGTTATTCTATCTAATGTACTAATTAGTTGCGCTGTAACCCTATTGTTTCTTTTTCAATAAATTTTTGAAGTTGTACGGATCTTTCTCGGACACCCTGTATATTAACTGCAAAGTTAATATCAGGACGTGTGCGACTTGCTATGTACGCAAGACATCTGATTAAACTGCGGTATGGGATTTTACTCATTTCTTGAATTTCGGTTTTGGTAGTTGGCGAATCCGTTTTAGATAAAACAATTCCTTTTGCGATTGGTAGTGATGTTATTGGAATATTAAACTTGCTAAACCTTTCATATACTTCTGAAATATAGTCAGATTGATGTATACATAAAGTTTTATCTTCCCCCTCAAATGTCACTCCTAAAAGTTTTAGTTTTCCCAAGGATTTTAAGATCAAATTTATTTCGTAGCTTGTCTATTGCCTGTTTTATATCTTGAGGGTTTTTCCAAACAGAACAATATCATCTACATAAAGTAGAAGAACCAAATTTTCATTAAAGACACATACACAGTTACACCAGGTTAAGCGTTTAAATCTTAATTCTATCAAAACTGAATTTATTTCAAAGAACCATTCCTTTCCAGATTGCTTTAAACCATAGATAGCTTTACTTAATTTGCATACATGATTAGGATAATCTTTATCAATAAATCCTTGAGGTTGATACATGTAAATTTCATTATTTAGTTTAGCATATAAATATGCTGCTTTAATGTCAAGCTGACAATGTGACCAGCCGCATAAACAAACTAAAACGGTAAAGAAAAGTCTAATGATTGAAAAATTTATAACTGGGCTAAGCACTTCATCGTAATTTATCCCTTTTTTCTGACGAAAACCTTGAGCAACTAATCGTGCCTTGTATCTGACGATTTTATCATCCTCGTTACGTTTTACAGTATAAACCCATCGGTTATTAGCAATTGTAGTTTTGTCAGGTTTAGGGACTAAAGTCCAGACTTTTCTTTCTTTCATTGTTTGTATCTCGTCGTCCATAGCTTTAAACCACTCTCTTTTCTGGGAGGAATTATAAGCTTCATTATAATTTGAAGGTATTTTAATATCTACAAAATTAGCTTCGATTGTTTCATTGTCAGACTCTTCATCACTAGGTATTTTAACTCGACCTGAATAAGTATTAGAAATACGAAAATCAAAATCTGTTCTTTTAAAAGGTATATTGTGTTTCTCACAATAAGCTTTGGCTTCTGTCCATGATTTTATCCTAGTTTTAGTTCCAACTATACGATAGTAAATGTCATGTCTTGGTTCTTCTTTTTGTTTTACAGCTAGTCGTTCCCATTGGGGTTTAGAAGATCCAGGCGTAAAAAGAACTTTTTTAGACGTATCAGGTATAGAACCGTTTTGGACATTTTCTTGATTAGGAAACGAGCTTTGAGCTGGAACGCTGCTCATATCTTCTGGCTCCGTTTCTTCCTTTGGATCTTTTTCAGGTTTACCCTCGTCATTTGTATCTTCATCAGAGTCCGATTCAGATTCATCAGATGAGCTGTAGGTATTTCGCTTTGGACCCAGTATGATTCCTCTGCGCTCTTCTTTCGGAAAAGTAACGTTTAAAGTTTCTATCGTTTTACGTTCCTGGGGTAACCATACGCGGTAACCTTTAGTGAAAAGTGCGTATCCGACCATTATACCTTTCTGGGCTCTCATTGAAAATTTATTTCTCAGCTGCTTAGGTTTTCCCACGTAAACCGTACTGCCGAAGGGTTTCAGGTGTTTTACCGATGGTTTTCTCCCTCCATACAATTCAAATGGAGTTTTTGTCTGATTACCGTGGCAGACCCGGTTCCACGTATAAACAAAAGTTAGTAATGCTTCTGCCCAAAAACTTTCTCTTAACTTGCTCTCATGTAACAGAGCTTTTATTGCGTTTAAGGCCACACAATTGAAATTTTCCACAGTTCCATTTTGTTCGAGAGTGTACTCGTTACTGAACTCATGATGTATTCCTTGATCTTCAAGCAGTGTTCGAAATTAATGGTCGTTAGTCGTCAAATACGACTAAATTATTGTATTTGACGACTACAAAATTATTTCTGGTCGTCAAATTTCACGCCTAGCTTTTTTTAATTTAACTTTGAAAGCTCCCGGTTCGTACAATTTTTTTCTGCCGCCGATGGTACTTCCAAAATCGAGCACCTGCTTTTGAAAAGAGAGAGAAGGGGGTGGGGATACATGACACATGGTAAGTATTTCTTTAATAGTAATCCCCACCAAGACTATTCTATAGTCCAGACTTTTCATAGAAGGTTCTATTGTCTGTGGTAATCCCCTTACACTTGTCAGTCACAGTAAGGTGGTTCCAGGCAGTGACCAATTACTGATAAAACTGATCTTGGAGGTTACACCCCAAAAATTCTTGCACCTCACATGTTCAAAAGTTTGGTAGCTGTGTTAAAATTTCGAATAAGTGGAGTGTCATTTTCTTAAAGTGTAAGGCGAACACGTGCATAATGGCAAAATGGAATATATCTTCCTTTTTTACGATCACATGTTCATCTAATATCATCGTTTAAAACTCAATGATAATGAAGAAAAAGAAGTTAAAGAAGCGAATGATGAAAACAATAATGAAAAAAATTGTAAATCTGCTCGAAAAATTGTAAATAGTGCAACTTTTTTGAAATGGCAAAAAGAAAATCCCTGGCTCATACAAGAGCAAAATTTGATGGTATGCACTCTGTGCAAAGAGTTTGCTAAAGCTGAAGATACCAACTTCGTGAATGGATGTCCAGCTCTACGATATGAGACAATAAGTAATTTTTTTTCTGACAATGATTTTATTTCTTTTCTTACTAATTTATTTTTATTTACTTAAGTTTAAAAAAAAAAAAGAAAAGAAAATACACCTGTCTTTTGGGTTGATTTTTTGGAATTATAAAATCAATATTTTTATTCATTTCTGACTTCTATTAAATTAAAATTAAACAGATTTTGTACAAAAACATAATTATTTGAAAATATTATGTAGCAAAACGAGCAGTTATTTTGCTTGCTTTATCGCCGATAATGCGGAAATAATCATTAAGTATTTTTTTCAAATTAGCTTCCTGCATTTTCATCAAATAGATCATCAAACCGCATAAATCTATCCCCCCCCCCCCCCCCCCCACACACACACATACGCACAGAAAAAAAAAAATCATTTCCAACTTCTTTTATTTTTAAAAGGATAATAAATATATATTTGGATTGAAATCTGAATAATAGCTCTTACAGCCGGAATAAATAACTGTAATAATTATAAAATAAACAACTTCTAAAGCATTAGAAGTTCTTATAAACAATCTCTGAACTAAACAGTTCTCTTTCAAAGCTGACCTTTGATCCGAAAGAAAACGCAGATGTTAGCAAGCAGCCGCAAACTGAAAGAGTATTTATTTATTCTTTTCTTTTGTTCCGGAAGCGCGAGATATTTTGAAAAATATCGTGTAAAAATATATGTAAAGCAGTTTTAAACTTTCTTATAAATGTCATTAAAAGAAAAAAAATACTTTGAAATGAGCTATAGTATTTTCAGTTAATAACAGAGATGCATTGTAATGAGTATACGGATGCAGAACATGTGGCCTGAAATAATATACGAACATTTATGCAGTGGTCGCATTTCTCATCTCCACTTTTCCCATTCGCGAAAAAAAAAAAAGAGTGCCGATTCTTTCTTTTTCTTTTTTTTTATTATTTATATATTTTTTGGCAAAACCTGGATGAACAACAAAAAAAAAAAAATCTTTAATTTTCAATTTTTTCATGTGGAAGTTACCCGTTAAATATTTACCTCAAAGAAATAAATATATTTGTCCCATATTTTTCTTATGAACTTTTAACTATAAAAAATATTGATTAAAAAAAAATACAGGTTTTATTTAAATTATTTTTTTAATATTTTAGAGTGATAGTTAGATTGTTAATATGATTACTTAGAATTTTTTAACATTTCTTATGGTTTTATTTTAGCTAATTAACCAAAGTAAAAGTAAATATTAAAATTTTTGTGGCTAAAAGGAATTAAATGTGGCTGAATCTGGGGCCAAAGAAAAACACAATCTCAGAAATACCTCTATATATTGTTTTGTTTATAGTTTAAAAAATTTAAATCATTTTCTAATGCAGTTTTTTAGCATAATTTTATTTTTCAAAATCTGAAAATAGATAAAAATGACAGTCATAAACAGCTTTATTTGTATTGTCTTGAAATTAATGAAAAAAAATTCTAAGCCATAATTTAAAATTTCATAACTGTTATTTTGATTACCATATCAACTTGAATGTATCTTGTACATTTTTGGTAAGAAAATAGGGAGTGCAATGAATAGTAAATATAGTTATTAATTTTCATTAATTTAAATTTGAGTATTTTCATCTTTTTAAAATTTAATAAGTTAAAAAATATTTAATAACAAACTAAGCGTTTTTGGTTTTTTCTTTAAAAAAAAAAAAAAAAGAAAAAAAAAAGGGTAATGCTTTTTGTTCAATAACAAGTTGATATTGAGACACATGTTTGGATTTGGAGGAAAGCTAATTTTGCTTTACATTTTTCTTTCAATTTCTAAAAATAGTAATAATTAAAAAAGCTTTGTATGAGTTTTACAAATGCTTCAATTTTTATAATCTTAGAGATTAAAACTTCAATCATTTAATATATATATATATATATATATATTAGCGTAAATGTTAGTTATGTTAAAAATAAATTTTAGAAGTGACGACTAGAAATTTTAATTTGACGCCTAAGATGTTTATAGTAGGCGTCATTTGACGCCTTACTTTCATCTTCCAATTTCTATCACTGTCTTCAAGGTATTTACTGAAAGCCGTACTTTCATATTCACTGCCATGGTCAGACCTAAGATTTGTGATCTTGCGATTTAGAAATCTTTCTGCCCTTTTTTGGAACCGTTTGAAGCATTCAAAAACTTCACCTTTTTGTTTAAGTGGGTGCACAACTACTTTTTTAGAATAATCGTCAATAAAGCTCACAAAATATCTAGCTCCTCCGTTTGATTTGACCGGAAAAGGCCCACATACATCAGAATGAATCAATTCGAGGGGAGCTCTAGAGCGTGTTTTGCCTATTGTCTTGAACGAGACACTTCGGGACTTAGCGATCTTACAATCTTCACAAGTTGGCATGTCTTTTTCCTTGAAATTTGGCAAACCATGAACTGCATCATTCTTACTTGTGTTTAAAATATACTTTGTATTAATATGACAGTATATTCGATGCAATTTGCTTAGATCCCCACCGCACTTTTGAGTCTGTGCTGAATAAGCCCTCTTGTCTTTTACGTTGGGATATGTTGGTTTGCAAATGAAAAAGCCGTTTGTTTTAATAGCCGTAAAGATTTTTCTTCCGTTTTTCAATACTAAAGTCAAACGACCATTTTTACATGAAAAAAGACATTCCCATGCTATCAAGGGCTGAACCTGACATTAAATTACGTCTAAATTTAGGCGTATACATGACATTTTTAAGTTCCAAATTTTGGCGCTTTCCCTTATCATAAAACACATCTCTATTGTTCTGATGCCTAAAACTGGACATTTAATGTCCCCTATAGCAACAGACATGTCAGTCCCCCTAACTGTTTTGTATGTGGAGAAAAGCCCTCGATCTTTAAAAAAATGTGTGGATGCAGCAGTATCAAAAAGCCACTCCTGTCCTTTGACAGAGCTTTGATTAGCTTCAAGCATATCTGTAGCAAAACTACTATTTGGGGAAATGCCCCCCCTTCTCTTTATCTCTTTACTGGATACTTTACTGGGTATTTTTAAAGTACAATTTGGTGCAATATGACCCCTCATTTTGCACTTGCTACATATAGCATCGCGTTTCAAGAGAGTAGATCTATCCTTACTGCTACTTCTACTATACTGTTTTATATTTTTGCCTTTAGGTTTTTCTAATTTAGATTTAAATGCAACATTTGATTTATCTAGATTGCATTGTTGCAAGCGGCTTTCCTCTAAAAGTAGTTCTTTCAATATGGGATCAAATTTAAAATCAGTGTCAGTATAACGATAAATATTAAGAACAATACTAGAAAATTGGTCAGGCAAAAAACGAATAAGTTGGAAAGCCTGATAAAGATCCTCTAATGGATGACCTTGTTCATGCAATTGTTTAATAATTGTACGTAATCTAGCTGCAAACAAACCAATCCCTTCCCCCTCTTCATACCTGGCAGCGAAAAATTTATCCAGGAGGGAGATTACTGCAGCTCTAGTTTTAGGGCGATAGTTATCCTGGAGGATATCCCATGCTTTCTTAGCATCAGTCGTTTCTGCAAGTAGTGGTCTAAGATCAGGAGATACATTTAAATATATAGAACTAAATGCCCTATCACGGCGTAAATTATAGTCTCACTTTTCCTTATATTTTACACTATCATCAGGTGGTTTTTCTGTACCATCAATAAACCCGCAGCAACCACGGTCCATAAGGAGGACTTTCATGTCCGCGGACCATGTTGTGTAGTTGTCTGGAGTCAAAAATTCAATCTCATCCATTATAATATATACATATAAACAAGATTAATTACTGAGAGAAATATATATATATATATATATACAATATATTAAGAAAACATTCAAGAAAGTAAAAAGTAACAAAAATTCTTACTTATTACGTTCACTCTCATATGGCAAGTCTTATGCACTTAAAGTTCAAAAGTCCAGTCCTTAAAAGTCCTACATACAATCTGTAGAAGTGAAACTCTGGTTCTAATCCAGTTCATGAAAAATTCCTTTCTCTCACCGATTGGAAGCACACGGAGTTGTTATCCAGAAATAGTCCATAAAGGCGTTCACTATCATGAAGTCGTCAGCAGCAGGAACCACTCATATAAAACAGGAACAGGAGCCACAGCACTCAGCGGGAATATAAAACTTATTCCATATTACAGCTGGTATAATAACTGCTCTGGCCCATAACCAGTGAGAATTCATTGAGCTTAAACAACTTAAATTCAAGCCAGAGCAGAGTAAACGCAGTGTAGACAGTCATTACCAGCTGATTATATACTGAAGACACGTCGAACTTTTTATAATTTTATTTGAAATCACAAAAACAGACATCATTACTTCGATGTCAAAAAACTTAAGACATTAAATATTTAAAAACATGCTCTTAAACGGCTTAAACTTACATAATCCATTTTAAAAGGAAAACAGAGCTGCCACTTATACCACGACCACACAATATATACATTCAGTTAAACCGTTACGTCATACCACACATTTGCCAAAAAATTTGCATAAAGCAAGATGCTGTAAATAAACAGTAACAGAAGAAAAACTCCCCGCATACAGCCGTACACGAAGACTTTGCAGAATGCGAGGTGACTGACTAAAAGAGCTGGAAAACTGGCAATGTGTGGATGCAAGTGATTTTTGCTCATACCTCGGGACAAGGTATTGGCAGGAGGATTAAAAATAAGTTAAACACACTTAACTTGCGAAAAACTCGCATACCTGCCTGTCAAAATTTGTGTCGAATATTATCTGCCAGGACCAAAAAAAAGCGAAGTGCTGTGCTGTAAAGTGCTGTGTAATAATTATGCTCACCCTTTCTGATGTAAAGTTCTTCATAAAACTACTTGCAAAAAAAAAAAAAGAGCACCAAAGAAGGCAGCAACAACACAAAAAAATAAAATTAATTTATTTTGGAAACTTTTAACTTTTCAAAATTTCAGCATATTATTTATTACTATTTTCTGTTACATGCTATGAAGTAAATTCTTCCTTTTTCATGCTGTTTGTTTAAAAAAAAAAAAAAGAAAGATAACAAATTCTTATTTTTGTTTGTTAAATTTGTTTCTATGGAAGAAGAGGATTTTTTTTTCTTAGCAAAATTGAAATTCTAGTTTTCAAAATGTTAACTCTGCATTTATAATTGTTATTTCCTCTTTTCACACTTTACTTTGAAAGGTAAGTTTTTAATTTGTTCCAGTACAGATTTATTTTAAGTGTGTTTATATATTTTTTCATGCATGACAAGGAATTTCTTGATTTAATATTTATCTTTAATGATACTAGTCTGACATTCCTTGTCGCTCTTCGACAAGCAAAAAAAAAACCTTTTTAAATTTTATCTATGCTTGTCTCTGGCACATTTTTACTTGCTGTTATGAATAACATATTTTTAAGGAAAAGTGTCTTTAATTTTATTTCATTTCTATTTTGATTGAAAAGAAATGTATTTGTAATTATCTCAGGTAAGAATTTAATATGTTAGTTAATATTTTTCTGCTTAAAAAAGAGATAAATTGTTTGGTACAGGTTTACTTTTGAAATGTAATGTAAAATTTATGATTTGTTCAGATGCATTTCTCATTTAAAAAAAAAAAAAAGCAGCATATTTTTTTTTTTAAAGTTAGTTTCGTTTGATTTGTATAAGATACACACTGAATGTCTTGCATTGGCACATTGCCGCACTTCCAGAGATAATAGGTTGTTTTTATTATCTCTCTTGGCCAAGAAGTGCTGCCCTGTGTTGTGTTATCGTCTGTTGGACGTAAATTACGCTGGTTCGTATGTTGTCTGTTGACAGTATGATTTAAATAACACATTTGTGTTTCAGTGCAACATATTTAGTATGGTCTCTTTTATGAGTAGTTCTCTAGTAATTATTAAATTTTTAGTGTGAGTTAAGAAGTTATTATACAACCTTTCTTAAAAATATAGTTAAAAAAAAGTCTATATATATTTGTTTTATATTGTGTATATCGTGCTTTTAAATATTTTTTTACTCAATTAAATCTTGGATACACTTTTACAGTTTTTGATAGTTAATAGATATTTTTATAGGCAGAAAATTTTATGTTTTGTGACTATTATAAATTTTGTGAAATGATTGGGAGTAATGTGAAGTGTGTGGGATTTGCATATTGGTGACAATTTAAAATAATTATAAAGGAGTATGTGAATGTAACATTTTTTTTTTTTTTCTCAGTTAGATGTGGGCACTTGATTAGAAATTTACATACAGTTGGCGTCATAGGCGTAGAGTTTTCAAAATTATTGGAGGGGCTCAGCCAGTGGCGCAGACAAGGGAGAGGCGGTCTACCCCCCCGCCCCCTGAACAGGGATTGAATTTACTAAGTAATGAATACAAAAATAGTAAAACCTGCTAACACAAAATTACAAATAACCGCTGAAAGTTTCCGTTTTATACAGGTTTTCGTCTACCTTAGCAAGTAAAAATTCAAAGAGTTCCTTTCAATGGATCATGAAATGTTTGCTATTAGACAAGATTTCGTTATAGACAGGTTCCGTTTATACAGGCTAACCTTATATCCATATCCATACAGTAAAACTTTTTGTAAAAGCAATCGTAAACGACCGAAACAATATTCCGTTTAAGACAAGTTTCTGGCTAATTAAGTAAAATTGTACGGCAATCTTTCCTTCTGGAGCATGAAAAGTTTCCATTTAAGACAGGATTATGCTATAGACAGGTTCCGTTTTGACAGGTTTTACTCTACATATATCATAAATATCTATATATCTAATAATAAAAGGCAAGATCGCTGTTTGTGTGTTTAGGTCTGAAAATTTATATGAGAATAGTTCATTGCACGTATGGATGCCCCTGAGGCTCTCATTTTTAATTTTTTGATAATTGGCTGAGATATTAATTAAAAACTCATCAAAAAAGAGATCTTTTTTTGAAAATTGGCGGAGGCGCGCTCGTGCATGACCAGAACCTGCTTTTCGAGTGGAAAGGAAAGAAGAACTGAATACATTTTTGTCGTTTTGTTTTAATGATCATCAACCGCGCCGTTTAAAATACAGAAAAACGGACGACATATTCTTATAGTTCGTACTTTACATCTCAAACGCCACAATCAGTTAAAAAAAATATGGTTCTTAACTCTTGAAATTTTTTTTCAATGAGATTTATTTCTCAGTCGACTTTTTCTCCATTTCGCCAACACTTACTCAGGGCTCAATTTTAGAGGTACCAATTCACAAAAAATATGCATTTAAAGCTAAGATCTTGTTCTTGTCGCCGGTGCAATCGTTTTTCTAAAAGACTAATTTTAATTCTTTAAACAAACTCGCGACCCCAGGTCACTTCGCGCTTCACCGTGACGAAACTAGCTTTTTATCACAATCTTTTTAGATCATTTCGACAGACTGGATTTTACACCTATTACAAAAATTTCGTAATGTTCGAACAGATAGAAGTATTAAAAAAAAAGTAATAAAATCTTAGAAATTTCAACGAAAAAGCTAAAAAATGGATTTGGTGCGGTTTTGCTTGGCTTCGACACACGTTTTCACTATTAAATATGCATGTTTTTCATGAAATTTTATAGACTCTACCAGTACAGTCATACTTATTTATAACATATTAAAATTTCGGGCAGTTCGGACGACGAAAACTATTTTTTTTTTGTTGTTGTTGTTTTTATGTTAAAGAACCCGACGCGAAAACAAGAAAAACTAGTCCAATGTAACAATCCCAAAACTTTCTTCTATCTCATACATGTTAATACTTCAAAATTCGTTATCACAGTGCCAAAATTAAATGACAATCTATGCTCATCTCAATAATTAGGATTCTAAAGATATAGGTTCATTAAATTGTGTGCATTTTTGTCAGGAAATACAAAGTATTTCCTGGGGGTTGGAATGAGCAGAGTTACTTAATGCAGAAAGGAAACGCTAACGCTGAGTTTTTACAACCCCGATAAAAGAAAAACGTAAGATTGATTTGCTGAACTAAATTTAATTGAAAAATAAATTTAAATTACTGTGGTGATTTAAAAATGATGACAACGATTTTTAAAAACTAAACATATTTATTAAAAGCTCAAGAAACAAAAACATATAAATAAACTCTTATAAGAAAAAAATATATATTCATTAACAAATTAAATAAAATGACTTAGCTGACATTAACAGTGCTTAAACCTCTATAAAAATATCCCATGACACAACGAGAGGTAAAAATATCACAGCTCGTATCACATACTCAGAAAGATGCCATCACTTATTGCATAGGAAAGTTCACGATGTCACTGAAGCTTCATTATCAACCAGTAGATTATATCACTTCCCCAAAGTTCTCACGACGCTATGAAAATACCTTCATACGTACTAAAAGAGCAACTTGAAGAAACGTGAACATAACTAACTACTTCGGAAGCTTTCACAGAAAGATGAGCGAAAAACAATGGCACCTGTGTTTTACCATCTTGACAATATACCCGACGAAATGCAAACTGATTTTCCGTTTAAGTTCCATTTTTGATTCGACTAACACATGTAGGAAAAGTCACTACTTAAACAATCTTAACATTCATTACACTGCAGAATTCATTTCAAATGTTAAAATGCCAAAAAGATGAACTAACTCATAACTAATAACTTTGTTCAACAAAAGCCAAAGCACGATAAATACAGAAACCGGCAAAAGGGAGAATTCATTTAGATAACTGCCACTGCTCACATCCTCTCTTGACTAAAATAAGTGAAGTGCCACGAACGCTTGAAAGTCCGAGTATATATCTGTCCCGGGCGAACGAAAACCAGACTTCCACGCATCGCTAAACAACGCCCTCTCACGGCCTTGACAACATGCTTCTAGAAGTTTCAAAGTGACGACATCGGATTTGCATAAGCAAATCACGATCGTATCGAACTGCTTACGCCCTCTAGTAGAGACAGGAAAAACAACTTTGAAGTCAAAGAGGGAAAAGAAAGATATCGTAATACAAACATAAACAAATGTATTACCAAATGGACGAAATCAATTTTAAGAGAATGCAGTTAGATGAAGGACTATTTCAACAGGTAAATAAAGGAAACTTAATTTAATTAAATTATTCATTAAATTTACAGATTTACTTTGAATATAATATATGGATATCAGAAACTTAAAGAAGGTAAAAAGAATAAGTAAACTGTTTTAAATAAAGGTAAGTGGGTTCTATTGGTTTAATCAAAAGGAAATGTTAAATAGGAATATATGGATGTACAGTGACAAGACTAGGGTTGCACTTTCCTAACAATTTTAAAAGGAGATATAAGCATCGCATCTTTGAAACAAACAATTGAATTTTGGCATCCACCCTCTTAGACGTCTGCGAAAAAAATTCTCAGCTCAAAGAGCATAAAAGCGACACCTGTCGCACTGCATACACCCAAGCCTAAAAAAAGATGGATTTATGTGAAAGTGTAACAGAATACGAAGTCTAATTAAATTCCATGTATTAGTTTTTGAGACAACACAATTGCGGAAATCGTAAAAAAACTGAGCATTTCAGCGCCACCTATTGCGCAATTTACACCGAAACGTAATAAAGAACAACATATATCAACGTTTAACTGAATTTGAAGTTTGATGAAAATTTGTGCATTAGTTTTTAAGATAGAGCTATTATGAAAATCATGAAAAATTCTGTATCGCAGCGCCACCTGTTGGCCAATTTACACCAAAAAGTAATCAGCATCATTTTATATCACAGACTAACCTAATCTGAAGTTTGATGAAAGTAGGTGCATTAGTTCTTGAGAAAGAACTATTGCGGAATCGCGAAAAATGCAGTATAGCAGCGAAACCTGTTAGACGATTTACACGAAAACGTAATCAGCACGAAATAATATGAGGATATAACTGAATCTGAAGTTTGATGAAAATCTGATTATTTGTTCTTGAGGTATGGCTATTGCGGAAATCGGGAATAATGCATTATAGCTGCGCCACCTATTGAGCAATTTACACCAAAAATTAATCAGCACCAAACAATATCAAGGACTAACTGAATCTGATGTTTTAGGAAAATCTGTGCATTAATTTTTGAGATATAATGCGATTTGCACTAACAACTATTCAGTACTAATTTATATCAGGGACTAATTGAACCTGAAGTTTTATTAAATTCTGTGCATTAGTTCTTGAGATAGAGTGCCCAAAAAATTTATGTCACATACAGACAAACTGACAGACAGATTCACAGATAGTCATTTTGCAAAAACATATTTTTCGGGATCTATGACCGCTAAAAAGTGTAAATCTGTCGAAAACCGGAATTCGAAAATTTTCTTGAATCCAATATTTTCTTCTTGCAAAAATAGAAGAAAGTAAAAAGGAAGAAGAAAACATGTCTTTTAGAAGTAGATATCAATATTGTTTTCACGAAAATTTTACACCGGCTGAAAAACGATTATATTTATAACGATAAAATTTTTAAAGAATTCGGACCAAAAGAAACTATTTTTTAAAACAATTATGAAACGACCGTATGTGAAAAGCAGAAAATGACTTTTTACGACCGCTTTTACCATTAAAAGTCAATATTTTTTTGGAGATTTTTTTCATTTAAAAATATAAATTCGGACAAAATCGAATTAAAGGTATAAAATCATATGAATTTGCACTTTATTAAAGGTTACTATCATGGGCCCGGGCAATGCCGGGCGGGTCTGGTAGTCTATAATAATACAGAAAGAAGTTTGTCTGTCTGTCGGCTATGTTCTGAAAAAACCGCTGCACGCAGAGCTACAAAATTTGGTATGAAAGTACCTCTATGTGTTTAATTAATTCCCCAAAGCCCGATTTCGAACTTTTTGAACAGACTTTTTCAATATAATTTTTAATGCAATTTTTAACGCTTTTTCACGGTTTGAGGCGATTTTTTTTTACTTATTAAAATAAATCCGATTTCAATCTTTTGGCGTATAATATAGTAAATTTTGTCTGCTTTTCAAAAAAGTTTATTCGGAATTCGTACAGCGATTTTTGAATTTTTCGCAAATATTTGTATGCGATTTTTAGCGTTATTTCGTGTTTTGCAGTGGTTTTTTTTATATTGATAAAAGGAATTCGGTTTAAAATTTTTAGCATTATACAGTAAATTTTGTCCTCCGAAATTTTTGAATTTTTAATTCGATTTTTAATGCGAGTTTTTGCGATTTTTCGCAACGAGTTTTGACACTCGTGAAAGAATTCCGGTTAAAATGTTTTAGAGCACTTGTGGAAATTTTTGGCCTTTTTGTGACTTTTAGAAACTTTATTGCTTTTTAATGCAATTTTAAGCGTTTTTTTGCATTCCGCAGTGACTTTTTTACATTGGTAAAAGGAATTCAGTTTTAAACTTTTAGCCTAATGTAGTAAATTTTGTTCACTTTGAGCGATTTTTATTGAGATTTTTTGCATTCCGTTGAGTTTTTTTGATATTCGTGAAAATATTCCGGTTAATGTTTTAGTCCACTATAGTGAATTGTGTTCTCACCGATTTTTGAATTTTTAATGCTCTTTTTTGCATTTTTTTTTTATTCTGTTGCGATTTTTTGGCATTCATAATATTTTTTCGGTTTCAAACTTTCAGCTTAATAATATAGCAAATTTTCTCTTCCGCAATTTCTGAAAAAAAAATTCCTCGTTTCAACACGATTTTTAGCGTTTTTACGCGTTCCGTACCTTTTTTAACATATAAAGAAATTCGTTTCAAACTTGTAACACACTGTTGTAATTTTTTTTCTCTGCAATTTTTGATTTTTTATCGATTTTTAATGCGATGTTTAGCGTTCTGCTGCTATCTTTTGACATTCGTTAATGGAATTGGGTGTCAAACTTTTAGCCCAATATAATAAATTTTGTTATATTTTCAATAAAGTTTATTCGAAATTCGTACAGCGATTTTTGAATTTTTCACGAATTTTTATGCATTGTTTAAAGATTTATCGCATTCCGGCGGTGATTTTTCTACATTCGTAAAAGGAATCCTGTTTTAATCTTTTAGCTCATAATAACAAAATTTTGCCATCTGCGATTTTTAGAGTTTTCTCATGATTCGCTACAGTTTTTCCAAATTAGTAAAAGGAATCCTGTTATCTTCTAGCCCAAAATAGTAAATTTTGTTTTCTTTTCATTTAAATTTATTTGGAATTCGTGCAGCTTTTTCTTTAATTTTTCGCGATTTTTTCAGATTTTCATGTTTTATACTATTTTTTGACGGACCGGACGGCACCGGGCATGTCAGCTAGTTAGTGTATAAATGCATAATATAAGTACTACAGTGTTGCGCATGAAAAAGCGGCACTGCTGTGTTTGCCATGAATGCGCATGTACAGATAGATACTTTTATATGAACATCGAAAAGTTTGAAAATATCACGAAAATCGAATCAAACGTCAGTCTGAAACGATATGGAAAGTTTATGCCTGGCCCGGGTTTACAGAAAAAATTTAGACCCAGTCCCTACTCAGCTTGATATTAATGAAAGAAAATGGACCTGAGAAAGGGTTTCTTGCTCAGCCTGAATAAGAACAACTAAATATGTACTGTTTATTGTTACCAGATCCAGGTGAATCGTCATTTACTATACAGAGAGAGACCGCTTTATAGATTTGGGCTATTTTAATAAATATGTGTTTTATGCATGATTTAGAGACAAAGAATTTCTCCCTTTATATTCTATGCTTTGGAGACACTGGTGATTCTTCCTGGCTTCTAGTTTCATCATTTGCAACAAAACTTAAATCCTCTTCCCTCTCCCTCCCCAGTTCTTTAAAGCTCGTAAATTGGAGTCACTTTCTTTGTAGGTTCAGGAAACGGCGAACCATCTTATCTGTGTTCTAATCAAATCATATCGGACACCATTTGTTGTCCGTTAAAAATGTGAATTTATTGCCCTATGTCTATGACGCCGAATCAGAAAAAGAAATTCTTCCCAGAAAGTGTGCCCATACTCAGCAGTGTCTAAAGAAGGGAGAAAAACCCACCATGGAGAGTGCTTAGTTATTCCCCATACGCTACGCTAAAATTTTCCAGTTTTTTACTTGTATACAAAGAATAAAAGTAAACAGCGAATTTAGAGAAAGAACAATTATCCATCGAAAACATTATACACTTAAAAACTTTTGTAAATTATATGAAATTCCAAAATGTGAGTTTTTTTCTATGTCAGTTGGCGTAAAGAAATATAGCCCATCTGAAAAATTATTGGAGGGGCCCAAGCCCCACGGGCCCATATAACTCTACGCCTATGGTTGGCATAATCATAATTAAAAAATATATAGATTCTTTTCTCTTTCACATAAATGTTTTATTAGATTTTGAACTTCGGCAAAATATTTTATCCTGGCATACATTTAGTTTAGGCATCTTTATATAGCTCGAGTCATCATGTCATGGTTACAAAAAAATATTTTTCCCTTTTGGCTCTCGTTTGCTTTTGCAAAATATATAAGATGTACAACATAGGCTTGACATATAGTTTTAAACAGTTATTTTTTTGGTATGTTTCTCAATGACATAAATTACATTAATATATTGTTTTGATCCTTTTGGGTAAGTTTGATTGCTAGTACCTCTGTCATGTTTTATGTGGGTTACTTCAGTCATTGTGCTATTTTCCATGTTATAACAAAATGTCTGAGGTGTGTATTTCGATCTATGGTTAAGCAAGTTGGCCGCTAGCTTAATCAGGGATTGGATATGTTTCCTAACATGATTCATGGAGTTACACTAGTATTAATTTTACAATTGGAATAGTGTTCGCATTTTTTTATTTTGCTAAAGTTCACCTGTAATTGTTTCCTAATGCTGATGATGGATACCACTTTTACACTAGTTGACACTTTTATCACTAACTTGCTATGGGCAGATAGCATTATTAGATATTAATCACACACATTTTTTTCCCTCTCATGCACATGGTTGTTGTGATGTCATGTTTAGCCTGGTACTTCACACACACACACATTTACTCGTTCAGTTTATCTGATTTTGTTCTATTTCAATTAACACTCACCATGGTTAAGGACAGTCATGACTATTCTGTGCATGTTTTGGTTTCTTTTTATCAGCATTTGTATCTAGCTTAAAATTGCATTTTTTCACTGCATTCACAACTTCGTATTTGTTTTTTTTCTTGATAGATTTGTTTTAATGTAAGATATATATATATATTTTTTGTTGGTGTGTTTAAAAGTTTGCAGAAATTATGTCATAATTTAACTATTGTACATGGTTTACACATTCATCGTAAATTTTTATGCAAGAGATAATTAATTGGGTATACATTTTTTTTTACACATACAGTTAACATACTGTTTAATTTCATTGTTTATGCGCGGCTGGTGACTCATTGCTATTTTATTCATAACATAAGGTAATTTTATTATCACTGACATGATATTTGATATCGGTAAGAGTTTTTTTAAAAAATTTATTCACATGCATAATGTGAGCTGTTATTTATACGTTATTTTTTTAAGGCTATTCACATATAGTCATTAATCTAAATCTTTGGCATTTTTCACATTTTAAATTTTTTATTTAGTGAGTTAAAGTCTCACAGAAGTCTTGTGATGGATACATACACTCATATGACATAAGGTATATAGTTTGTTATTTTGCTATTCATATTTTTTTTCTCTTTCATTCTTTTACTTGGAACATGTTTAGCTTGCCATAACTTCTACATTTTAGCGTAGAGTTATGCAAACTGCTGAGCACTTGTGAATTTTATGTACATTTTTTTAAAACTTAATACAGCAATAACTTTGGCAGATACAACTTTATTTTAATTTTAACCCTTAGTTAACCATTTATACATTTTTTTCTCACAAGTAGTTCATGTGTTGGATATTTGTTTGTGTTACACAACAGTTGCTTATTTTAAATACATTTTTGTGCATTCATACACATACAATAGTTCATGAGTTGATTTACATATTTTGTTCATTTGCTTTTACACATTGTACTTTGCTAGTGATTTGTTCGGCAGTATTTCTTTTTGGTTTTTTTTCTTACATGTAGTTCATTGAGTAGTACACAATGTCTGGTTTAGAGTTTAACCAGAGTTTACAAACACATTACAAGTAGTTCATTTGTTTTATTAACCCTTATTCATTACATTTTTATGATAACTCATTAATTATGTAATTGAATCTCACTCGTATGCAAGTGTTTTGGGTTATTACACACATACTGTTCGTTTATTTTGTTGGCAAATACATAACAATTTTAGTTCATTGAGACAGCACTACATGTAGTTCAGGTGAAATTATACAATTCTTGGTGTAGCTAATCTGTATCCTTGTTGGTCTATTTGAGTGTCAATTGTACTTTCTTTTTACACGCAGTGTTTATGCGAATATTCATGGGTATGTCAATATTACAATGTTGAGTTTCTTACAAAGGTTTTGTTCATTTGGTGTATTTGTGGATGTTTGCAAATGACTCTCCCTCACAACTTTGCTTGGTGTGCCGCACTTACAGAGTTTTTTTTTACAAAGGTTTCTACAATGTTTTACAATGGATTTTTCTTACAATGGTATATTTTTTGCAGCATGCTATGCAGATGAAGTTATTTTCATACATTTACATGTGAAATTGTTTGGTTAGTAGGCCTCAGTACAGTTCTTGGAACATAATGTTCATGTGTTTACTTGTACCTGTGTATGCTTGCGTACACATTTATTCATGTGCTTATTTCAGGTAGTTCATGAGTTTGGGAGTTTCTTTTTCCCTCCCTTCACACACATACAGTTTTTCCTGTTACTTTTCTATCTTTTAAATTTCACACCATGTTTCAATGTTAATATACTCTATCATTTTTTTAATTTTAACCATGTTTTTTTTGTGTTTGCATAATGTCATAACATATCAATGACACCATCACTTTGTCTTTGTACAAAGATTTTAAAGTTACAAGGAGTTATCCGTCACATGACATTTTAAACTACACATACATTTTGATTGTGTTCACTTTTACATGTAGCATTTTTTTACACTTTCATTGGATACTTTTTACTTGAAGGTGGCAGATCAGGTAAGATATCTTGTACATTATATAAAATTGTGTGCAATTTCTTATTAAATTTTTAATACTTTTGACAGGAGTTAAATTTTATTCACTACACGGAAGGTCAGGATGGCAGTGTGAAAATTCATAATATACTAAATTAAAATATACTTTGATTTTTTTTGAAAGCGGGAACTTAGTTAAATTGCAGGAATCTAAAAAAAAACTACCCCTTGTTACTTAAGGCAGAAGCCATAAGCTGATACCACTTGAGTTAAAATTATTTCAATATATAGGGCTACATTTGTTTGTGCATGCAACTTGCACATTTTTGTCTCTGGTAGTCCTGTGCATTATGCACAAATTTTTTTGTTTGTTTCTTATGCCAGTAATGAAGCAACCTAAGATATTACGAATAAGCTTCAATTGTATGAAAGGATTCACCTTTCCTTAAAGTTACAAAATTTTTACTGGTGTATTTGTCTTCTGTGTTTTTTTATTTGCTTGTATTTTATAATATTATGATCTCATGTAAGATCAAATTTTTGAGAAGTGATAAATATAGTAAATGTAAATGCTTCTCTATATGAAAATATACATGACTAAAATGCTGGTACCAGCGCCACAAACACAATGCCACAAAAAAAAAAAAAAAAAAATTAAATATAGGATCCTATGTCATCAACAAATGTGGCACTTTTATTTTGTGGAAGATATAATTTGAAAAAAAAAGATTATTTTGAATATTATGAGCGTTCAGTCATGAAATGATACAATTCCTTGTGAATTGTCTTTAAAGCAAGCAAATATTTTTTCTACTGACATGTTGTTTTATAAAATATTTACAGGAACTAAGATGTACTAGCTTCAGAGGCTAGTTAAAAATAGTTTGCTCTTTGTGTGTCAACTTAAATAATATTTTTATTTTGTAATGGTATGTTAATCTGTAAGTGCGAAGGTACAAAGGGTGTGTTGATAGAAAGCTGCAATGTAGACATTGCATCTTTCTTCGGGTGTCCCGGTGAGATATGTGACAGAGTTCTATCACATATCCTTATTTCTTCAAAATTAATTTAATTCATTTATTTTGGCTTTCGAAATATGTCTTTTTTTCCCTTCGTTAGGTAAAATTTATTATTTAACTCAATGCGTAAAATCCATTTAGAATCTTATCAGTTTGTTTTTTTTCTTTCTTTCAATATGCTCTAGGATGTAGTGCAGTAAGTTTCACTTCATTTATTTATTATCGCTTTCCTAATAACATCTGCGCCCATTAAAAATAAAATATAAACAGAAGAATCAGATGCACCTGCTGTTGATTTCAATGAATGTTATTTTGTTTTTTTTCTTTTGCATCACCCACGCAAGATATATTTATCTCTCATTCTTTTTAGTAAAAGTGACCATTGAAATAATATATTAATAATGTAAAATGAATGTTTATTGATGCGGTCTTTAAATTACTTTTCAAGTACATTATTTTTCTTTGTCAGTTGTGTTAAAACATATCGTTCTCACTATTTCGCAATTTTAAGTAGCAATCATTTAACTTATTCATTTGTTTTGTTAATTTATAGCTGGCTTTATGGCGTCAAGGATATATACATATGTAGAACCGTTTTTCTGGCAGCCTTTCTGCATCACGCGTTTTTATTGTTTTTGTTGGGATGCTGGATTCTGGGTTAATCATTTTTGGTGTGTAAATATCACCCTTTGTCTGCTCTTTCGTGCACGATTGTAATCCTGGAAATTTGGCGATGTTGTAGCGCCAAGTCTTATATGTTTCTTATGAAATCAGACACTTTAACTTCTGCTCTCATCATGTAACGATGTAAAAAGACCTTGTGTCTGAAGGTATGCTCAGGCGTACCCCTCTTATTTGCAGATCTCCTCTCTCTACCATTTAATAATTCTAAGTTATTTTACCTTTTATTTCTATAGTTAAAAATGTTTAATAAAGTTTTCTAGTTCCTGTATTTTGTATAGTTGGAGTTTTTCTTATGCATTATTACGAACCAATCGCTTAACTGAACCACCCCACTTCTACACCATAGGGTCAAAAGCAAGTAAACGGACTGAATATGAAAAAGGTGCTGTTGAATCGTTTGCTTTGTCAGAAATGAATTGTAGGTCTATTGCAAAAAAGATAGAAAAATCTAAAACCGCCATCAACAATTTTTTAAGGTTAAACGACGAGTATAGTGAAAAAACGGCTGAAGCAGACAAAGAAGCCTTGTAATCCAGGGATTAATGGAGAGTTTTAAAGTTATAGTCTAAGAGCTAGCAACGTTTTCGTCACCTGATTTTATCATGGCTCATTTTTTTATATGTTCTTTCCTTTTATGGTGCAGTACGTTTGCAACCGGTCTGGCAGTCCGGAGACGTTGCGTTTACCAGTGGCAGAAGGGGTTATGCAGGCCAAAAAACTTTAAAATTACGTCATTTTATCAAGGCTCATTTTTTATATGTTCTTCCCTTTTACGGTATAGTACGTTTTCAACTGGTCTGGCAGTCCGGAGACGTTGCGTTTACCAGTGGCAGAAGGGGTTATGCAGGTCAAAAAACTTCAAAATTACATCATTTTATCAAGGCTCATTTTTTTATATGTTCTTCCCTTTTATGATGTAGTACGTTTGCGACCGATCTGGCAGTCTGGAGACATTGCTTTTACCAGTGGCAAAGGGGGTTATACAGGTCAAAAAACTTCAGAATTACAAATAAAAATCCTGCTAAAATGAAGTAACATTTGTTTATACTAACTATTTGTGATATTAATTCATTATTGCCAGACATTACCAATATCGCTAAGACCCTGCCAGATCCACATTTATAGATAACTTATTACTCTTTGGCTATCAGACGATCTATAATTAATTTGCAAGACATAATTTCTGTTGCAAAGTTAATGCCAGACGGCATTAAATATGGCAACCGAAGTGCCTGTTTCAAGAGTGGTTTATAGTTAAAAAATTATAAGTTATCTTTACGTCATTTTATCAAGCTTAAAAATTACAAGATATTACTCTTTGGCTATCAGACAACCTATAATTAATTTGCGAGACACAAATTTGGTTGCAAAGTTAATGCCAGACGGCTTTAAATATGGCAACCGAAGTGCCTGTTTCAAGAGTGGTTTATAGTTTAAAAATTATAAGTCATCTTTATGTCATTTTATCAAGCTTAAAAATTACAAGATATTACTCTTTGGCTAGCAGACAACATATAATTAATTTGCCAGACACAAATACGGTTGCAAAGTTAATGCCAGATGGCTTTAAATATGGCAACCGAAATGCCTGTTTCAAGAATGGTTTATAGTTTAAAAATTATAAGTCATCTTTATGTCATTTTACCAAGCATACAAAGTACAAGATATTACACTTAGGCTATCAGACAACCTATAATTAATTTGCCAGACACAAATGCGGTTGCAAAGTTAATGCCAGACGGCTTTATATATGGCAACCGAAATGCCTGTTTCAAGAATGGTTTATAGTTTAAAAATTATAAGTCATCTTTACGTCATTTTATCAGGCATAAAAATTACAAGATATTACTCTTTGGCTATCAGATAACCTATAATTAATTTGCCAGACACAAATGCGGTTGCAAAGTTAATGCCAGACGGCTTTAAATATGGCAACCGAAGTGCCTGTTTCAAGAGTTGTTTATAGTTTAAAAATTATAAGTCATCTTTACGTCATTTTATCAAGCTTAAAAATTACAAGATATTACTCTTTGGCTAGGAGACAACCTATAATTAATTTGCCAGACACAAATGTGGTTGCAAAGTTAATGCCAGACGGCTTTAAATATGGCAACAAAAGTGCCTGTTTCAAGAAATTGCATCTTCTGTAGGGATTTGGCTTCATTTAATGACAGTCAACGCTTAATTTTAAACAATAAACAACTCTTGAAACAGGTACTTCGGTTGCCATATTTAATGCCGTCTGGCATTAACTTTGAGACTGAATTTGTGTCTGGAAAATTAATTATAGGTTGTCTGCTAGCCAAAGAGTAATATCGTGTAATTTTTATGCTTGATAAAGTGACGTAAAGATGACTTATAATTTTTAAACTATAAACCAGGCTTGAAACAGGCACTTTCGTTGCCATATTTAAAGCCGTCTGGCATTAACTTTGCAACCGAATGTCTGTCTGGCAAATTAATTATAGGTTGTCTGCTAGCCAAATTGTAATATCGTGTAATTTTTATGCTTGATAAAATGACGTAAAGATGACTTATAATTTTTAAACTATAAACCACTCTTGAAACAGGCGCTTTCGTTGCCATATTTAAAGCCATCTGGCATTAGCTTTGCAAACAAATTTGTGTCTGGCAAATTAATTATAGGTTGTCTGCTAGACAAAGAGTAATATCTTGTAATTTTTAAGCTTGATAAAATGACGTAAAGATAACTTATAACTTTTTAACTATAAACCACTCTTGAAACAGGCACTTCGGTTGCAATATTTAATGCCGTCTGGCATTAACTTTGCAACCCAAATTATGTCTTGCAAATTAATTATAGATCGTCTGATAGCCAAAGATTAATATGTTATCTATAAATGTGGATCTGGCAGGGTTTTAGAAACATTGGTAACATATGGCAATAATGGTTAACACAATAATGGTTAATATGGCACAAATAGTTAGTATAAACAAATGTTACAAACAAAAATCCTGCTAAAATGATGTAATTTTGAAGTTTTTTGACCTGCATAACCCCTTCTGCCACGGGTAAACGCAACGTCTCTGGACAGCCAGACCGGTAGCAAACGTACTACACCATAAAAGGGAAGAACATATAAAAAATGACCTTGATAAAATGGTGTAATTTTGAAGTTTTTTGACCTGCATAACCCCTTCTGCCACAGATAAACGGAACGTCTCCCGACTGCTAGACCGGTAGCAAACGTATTACACCATAAAAGGGAAGAACATATCAAAAAAATATGAGCCCTGATAAAATGACGTAATTTTTAAGTTTTTTGAGCTGCATAACCCCTTCTGCCACAGGTAAACACAACGTCTTCCGACTGCCAGACAGGTAGCAAACGTACTACACCATAAAAGGGAACAACATATAAAAAAATGAGCCTTGATAAAATGACGTAATTTTGAAGTTTTTTGACCTGCATAACCCCTTCTGCGACAGGTAAACGCAACGTCTCCCGACTGCCAGACCGGTAGCAAATGTACTACACCATAAAAGGGAAGAAAATATAAAAAAATGAGCCTTGATAAAATGACGTAATTTTGAAGTTTTTTGACGTGCATAACCCCTTTTGCCACTGGTAAACGCAACGTTTCCCGACTGCCAGACTGGTTGCAAACGTACTACACCATAAAAGGGAAGAACATATAAAAAAAGAGCCTTGATTAAATGACGTAATTTTGAAGTTTTTTGACCTGCATAACCCCTTCTGCCAGTGGTAAACACAACGTCTCCCAACTTCCAGACCGGTTGACAACGTACTACACCATAAAAGGGAAGAACATATAAAAAAAATGAGCCTTGATAAAATGACGTAATTTTGAAGTTTTTTGACCTGCAGAACCCCTTCTGCCACTGGTAAACGCAACGTCTCCCGACTGCCAGACTGGTTGAAAACGTACTACACCATAAAAGGGAAGAACATATAAAAAAGTGATCCTTGATAAAATGACGTGTTTTTTGACGTTGCTAGCTCTTAGATTATTAGCATGAACTGTAAAATACTCATGTAAAGAAATTTTACTAATGACTAGGCCCAAAGTGTGCAAGAACACAATCTGCAATGCAATAAATCGATCTGGGAATTTCCAATGCGCGGCAAAATTATGTAAACCCCCTTTACTGACTAGCCACAAAACCCAGCATTTTCAGTTTGCGAGACAAGTGATGACTTGGAATGACAAATTGTTGCAGGTTATTTTCCCTCATGAAAAGAAATGGAACTTAGGTGGTTCTCATGGCTGGAAATATTATCTGCATTGGCAATATTTGAGAAAAGACAAAGAAATTTTCTCAAAACGTCAGTTATGTGGAGCATCGATTATGAAATGAGGTTGCTTTTCGCTCAACAGTGTGGGCTTACTTTAATTTCTTTCAGGAAAAGTTAATTCAAAGCATATCTAAAAACAATTTCTGACCATCTTTCACCTGTTGCAATACTTCTGGCAGGAGAAGAATGGATTTATCAACAAGACAATTCGCCTATGTACATAAAACGTGAGACAAAACTCTGGTTCCAGAAGCAAAATATTGAATTTTTGCAATTTTCACCCAGAAGTCCTGATCAAGACCCTATCGAGAACTTATGGGGAGATCTTGTAATACGAGTTTATAAAAATGGAAGACATTTTTCCTCAGCTTCAGAGCTCAGATCTACAATTGAAAATGTATGGTACAAAACCAGCCCTGAACTGTTCCTAAAATTAATAATGTCCATGAAAGATAGAATATTTGCAGTCATTAAACTCAACGGTGGGTGCACAATATATTAAGTATTAGTTTCTTCATTACTGTATTATTTTTATTTTGCTGTCCTTGAAGTTTTTTACACAGGCAGAAATAGTTTTTTTTTATTTTCATAATAAAGTACTTCCAAATGAATTTTGTTGGTTTTTTTATTAGCTTTTCAACTTTATGATACACATTATAGTAAACTTTTTTTCATCTGATTTGAAATTTAGCAAAAAAAAAAAAATAAAAAAAAATATATATATATATTTTGGCTGTCCTTAAAGTTTTTACATGCACTGTCTAGTACAATATCATATCAGTATTTTAAGAATTCATAAAGTCATTGAATTTAACGAGACAAAGTGCTTCTTCTCTCATAGTCTCCTTATCCCAAATGTTTCAAGTTTTTCACATGAGCTTTCATTTTTGTGTCACTTTTGTGTAAAGCTCTACTAAAAGGGGAAGACCCTACTATTCTATTTGTCTTCGCAAGGCCAGCTACATGTAGAGGTATTCCTCCAAACTCACCCTCCCCGATGAATGAGATAATCCTGTCATTTCAGTTTCCTTTTCTGTGAAGGTCAATGCGTATCCATTTAGAACCGAAATTTTCCTTTCTGAATTTTTCCTGATGTTGGGAAAAAAAGTCGGCTAGTTAAGAGGGAGGCTACTGTATAAGCAACTTCAATTAGTAGTTATAGAAGCATCTATAATATTTTCTAGTAAGTCAGTAAATCAGTTGAAATTTCTAATTAATAAGGATAAATTATTAGCACATGTACAAAGCAAAGCAAAGATTTTTTTTTTTTTTTTTTGCATTAATATGCATGACTTGAAATAAACAAAATAATGTATCACATCATGTGATTTTTTTCCCCATGAAATTGTTGTGAGATGCAAGAAGTACAATTTGATTGGCAATTGGGTGTACTTTCTGAATTAAATTGCAATTTTTGAAATACAGGTCATCTACATCGTAAAAATTGTACCAACTGTGAATTTAAAAATGGAAACACCCACTTTTGATATCATATTTGAGTTCCTTTAGATCAAGGCAACTCAGGAAAGGTATAGTTAATATACATTTAAAATTCTTCATAGAGTTAGAAGAGGTCAAAAAGTGAGGATGCTGAGATATTAAATCCATGTGACAAATTTTAATTTATATCATTTCAAAAACTTATCTGATTGAATATTTTAAAATGGGGTACAGTGAATAGACTCAAACATATACCAGGCATTTTTTTGCTTAATTTTTTTTTATTTATGAAAGTTATTAATAAATTTATATTAAAAAAATTATGAATTATGGCCTACATTAGTTGTTACGTAAAACAAATCACAATTGTCATAAACATGCATGTGTAAGTTTGCAGCTCATTCCAATCATTAATTTTCAAAATATAGCTAAATTTTACTTCTTGAAAGCCTAAAGGGTCTCCTTTTACCAAAGTAGTCACAGAACAAAAAATCTTAGAAAGTAACTGGAGTCATGAAATTTTCTTTTACATAAAGTTAATTTATTTTATATTTAAAAATTATTTATAATTTTTTGGTAGCTAATTGTGTGTTCCAGGAACTTTTATTTTAAGATCTTAAATTTATTTTTTGAAATTTTATATATCTTAACACATTTTCTAACTCTATAGAGATTTTAGAAAAGGTATATTAACTATTAATTTTCCTTTGCTGCTTTGATCTGAGGAACCTAAATAAAATGTCAAAAGTGGTGTTACCATTCTATTTCAAAAATTACATTCATATTCATATAGTATGCACAGTTTTTAGTCAAACAGTTTCTCTTGCATGTCTCTGAGATAATTTGGTTATGAAATGACATAGAGTGGTGCATGTTATTTTTTTTTTTTCCAGGACTTAACACAACCATAGATGTATCGAGTTTTAACAAATGCGCTAATGTATTCAGATAGCTATAGAAAAAAAAAAAAGATGTAAAACAGGATGTCCTAGCATTGGTATCTGTCAATATACTAGACTTAAGATCTATTTCAATTAATTTCTAGTTTTTGAATACTAGATACTAGAAGACTTGTTATACAAAATTGTGTAGAAAATGGATTTGGTGGAATTTGAAATATGCATGGCAAATGTAGCAAAATTTTCTATCTAGAAGCAATATAATGCCAAGGCATCTTCATACTTGGTCCTATACACATTTGTTAAATCCTGTAATGTCATACTACACAAGCAAGTAAAATGATTTTGTTAGTTAAATTTTTGCTCTCTCTGAAAATCCAAGATCTGTGCCCCTTTTTTCTGGTCCAGTCCAATCCTGGGCGATAGTCACTAAAGCAGTAAAAGGGCAGTAGTTCAGTAAAAAAAGGACATTATTTCAAAAGAAATTGCATTATTTTGTTTAGTTATGATTAAAAAAGGAAAAAATATGAATAATGAATAAAACAACATTAATTTTGAATAATTTTATGAATTATAAATACGAAAAATACAACATAATATAATCAGTTTCGTGTTTTTCTGAAGGAATGGGAAATATCTACAATTTTTGCAAGCACTTGGACACACAGATTAAGAAATACTGTGTTATGGTTAAGATTTTTATGAGAGGTCTCTGGGTACAATTAGGGTACATTTCAATATTTATAAAAGGGGCAGGTTGCAATTTACCAATTTTAAAAAGAGCAGGGTATTGTGCTCTTAAATAATGGCCTAGAATGAATATTACTAATTGTTTCCTATTATCTTCTTTTTTATATAAAAAAAAATAAGTAAGATAAATAAACTGAAGTAGAAAAATTATTATTTGAGTGGGAAGTAATGTGACAACACAAATTATCTTTCTCTAGATGACTCTCCTAACTAAATGCATATTTATTTTTAACTTTCATTCTATTGCACTAATTTAAATTTATTAGGAAAGGTACATGCTTTTAAATAGTTTGTGTTTTATTTTTTAAATCAATAAATACCATTCATTATCTTTATCTTTTGCATTTTTATGAGGTATATATTGAATTTATTTTTAACAGAAAATCTTCTCTTTATCTTATATATGCACTTCCTGTAGCTGTGTTTATTTTCACCTAGGTACTACTTGGCTGCAAGAGATAGTGTATTGTATCATGAATGGCATTGATAAATCTTCTAGAACCATTGAAGATCGTTTTCCATACTTGGAGTTCTTGTATCCTGGATTGTCATCTATAGAAAATATGACTGGTCAACGTTTTATAAAAACACATTTACCGTATTCTCTTTTACCTGAAGATATTCTAGAGAAAAAACCGAAAGTACGTTTAGAACCAAGTATGTGTATTGTATGTTTAATTAGCTGTGAGAATGCTACAGGTGCATATGCATAAGTTATGAAAATATTTATATATGTGTGAAGTGAGGCAAAAAAAAAGAAATTGTAATATATCCTTTAGGATGAATAATTTTCCTCCTAAAAGAAATAAAACATTAAGGAATAAGTTTGGAAGAAACTTACTGCTTTGAGTTTGTCTTAATTATTAAAAAGAGGGCTGAATTTAGTAAAAAAAAAAAAAAAGACCTGTGGATCTCCAGAAGTATCTGGGTTCCAGGGACTCAGAAAATGAAAATTTTAGTGGCATCACTCATTAGGTATCCAATCAAATTATGGAGGAAAGAGATAGATGGAGATGCAGTATGCTGTAAAAATGGTTTGCAATGTGATGCATGTTATCGCTCAAATTTAAATGCTCTTACTCAGCTCAAACAAATCAAGCACCTGGAACAGGGATCGAATTCTTTGACATCACCTGTACATTTTTTCCTCTAAATCAAAGTCATCTGCTTATTTTTAAGCATTCTAAAGCAGCATTCAATTGTATTGTGAATTAAAAACTGTATTACCAAAAGTTTTCTTCTTTTTTTCATGAAAGAACGTGCTTGCGTTTGGGCTGACTGTAGCTGATTTTAGGGTTACTTTTTTGCCGTCACCTCCAGCCACCTGACAGCATCTCCATCTAACTCTTTCCTCCATGCAGACAAACACATAACATGTAACTTGCAGTTAGTCATTATCTTTTATCATGTCTTAGATCAGGGGTGGCGAACCTATGGCACATATGCCGCACTTGGCATGTAAGAAAATTTCTCTGGCACACAGAAAACATAGACAATATTCAGCTTATGAAGCAGATTTCCATTTTATGATTTTTACAAGAAGTATAGAGTTTTTTGTAATAGGCATTATTAAGAAAACAATCAGTCACTTTTGAATGAATTAACAATCTATTACAGATATCAGAGAAAGTGCTCTGTAGCACTATTTTCTTGCCAAACCATTCAAAATATAATGTTTTCCGAATTATTTTGCATCTCTATCAAATTTTAAAAGTTTTATTTTTGAAAATTTAATTAAAAAAATAAACGGTTTAAATAATAATATGCTTAATGAATACGCTTCTACTTCAGATTAGGTTTAATTTTATTTAGGCTCATGGTTTTAAGTTATTTTAAGTTTTATTTTTGAAAATTTAATTTTAAAAACTACTTAAAATAATAATGTACCTAATGAATTTGCTTATACTTGAAATAATTAAAAGGGAATAATACGTATCAGATTCCCCATCAGAAGTATAAAATAAGAAAAAAATGCTTTTATTAATTATTATCAATACGGAATATGATTCTACATGGCTATGTTATCGAATGAATACACCATAATAAGTAAGTTAGGAGTCAAACATAACATAAGTGTAAAAATATTTAAGCAGAAATTCTATAAAAATTATTGATTTTATCTAAGTTAAAATGCTTATGGCACACTAGAATGGTGGTGCATAATAATTCTGATATACTTGACATGCATATGCAAAATGGTTCGCCATCCCTGTCTTAGAGCCTTCTGAAGCTATGCCAACACTTGTCTCTTTTAAGTAGCTTGATTTCCCTAAACAGGATATCCTAGCAAAATATGGATACATGTGATGCTGCATAATTTTCCTGATGTGGGAAAAAATTCTGCTGATCATATTTGATATTAGATGCTAACCTAAATTATTTGTTACTGAACCTGTTTATAGCGCTTTTGTACAGTATTCAAAATACATTGGTTTTAGCACCTAAAATACAAAATACCTTTCAAATTAAAAAAATTCCAAATACAAAATACATGTATTTTTTAAAATACTTTTATAATTCAAAATACATTTAGAAATTAAAAAATAAATATTTTGTGTTAGATTTCACTGCACTAGAATTGATCCCCCTCTCCCAAAAAAAATGAAAATAAAATAAAATAAATAAAACAACCATCCTTGTGGGCCAGTTGTTACCACTATTTCAGAATAGTAATCTCTATCTTATTTTATCACATAATTTCTATCATTAAATAAGACAAATATTACTATTCGGAAATAGTGGTGACAATAGGCCTGTTGAATAGATTAAAATATGTATTTGTTTTAAAAACTACCTTCATTACAGCTTATTTTGCAACTATTAATAATGATCTTAAAAGTTATTAAAAAACCTCACGCTCTTAAGAAAGGATGATACATAATTATCAAATGTAATTCTAAGCTGAATTTAAAATTGATGTTTTTTATAAAAAAATTCACTTTTATATAATGTCCCATTTTCATGTAAAATTCATACATTGAAGGTCAAAATTAATGGATTGTTATCATATTACTTAAATTGTTGCTCAATTTCTTTTTTAAATATGATAACAGGAAAGAAAAAAGTATTTTTATATTATTGAAAATGTTACTTTACATTATAGTGACAAATACTTTTGAGTCATGTGGTATTAGATTGTAAAAAAAAAAGATGTCTAGAAATTGTTTAAACTATCTAGGATTTCTAAATTGCTTTCTGAAAGTATAATTAACATTTAATTAAAATAAATCTGTTAATTGATCATTAAATTATGAAAATATTGTATTGTAATCAGAAATTTACCAAAGAATCAAATTAGGATGTCAAAATTTAGTGTTTGTATGGAAAGTTTCGAAGTTAGTTACAATTTTAACCCTTTCAAGGGCGGTGGTATATTTATGAAACCACTTAATTTTAATTCCGAAATGCCACAATGATACCAGAATTTTGGTATAAATCTTTTCCCCTTTATTATGTATGTGAAAAATAGCTTTTCATTATTTCCAAATAAATTTGCACACAAATTCCAGTGCCATCCATTCATTTCAACATTTTAGCAATGGAAGTGCTTTACCCCTGAAAGTGTTAATATGGAGATGACCTCCTAAACTTTTTCTTAAACATAAATTCAAAGAAGCTATAAAGTCCCAAAATACTAGCTCTTTCTTTGCTAAATTTTACTACAAGTTTTTTAGAGAAAAAATTTACAATGGAGTTTACTTATAAATTTATGCAAATACTCTAATAGAGAAGGTCTATAGTGGGCATCTGCTCATTCGTGACATTCTCTAGTTTTGTTTTGTAGACAAATAATGTATTTTATTCAGAACAATAATATAATCAAAGGTATTTCATATTTTAACTTACCTCAATCATTTTGAAAATTTTTCTGATACTGCTCAGGTGCATTCAGTTTGAGAAGAAAATCATGAAGCAGCCTAAGATGCCTGTGTGCATTCCACACTTCACACGCCCTATGCGCTGGGTCTCTTAGTGTGTATTATCCAACAAGTAGCACTATTATACTGTATTTTTTACTAACTATATCTCAAGAACTAATACGTGGAATTTCATCAAATTTCATGTTCAGTTAGACCTGGACATAAATTATTGTTGATGACATTTTGTTGTATATTGCCCTACAGGCTTCCCTGCTGTGTTTTTAAGAATTTTTTTTATATCCATATCTTGACATATATTGGATGGAATTGCACCAAATTGTGTATGTAAGATGCTTTTTCTGGAAATAGACGCTTAAGGCTGTTGGTCACTTGCAGAAAATATCACGTTCGGCTGAGAGAGTAGTTTGTTCCTACCCCCCTACAAGCTGTCAAGAAGCATTTATCGTTAATTGCCGTGAAGTCCAACATCTTATCAGCTGTCTGTTGACAAAAATTTATGACCCAGTGGAGGAAGGGACTTTTCTAGCAGCCCATATTCTAGCAGTCATTTTCGTTAGAAGGGGCACATTACTTCAATTTACAGAATGCTTTGGCAGTTTTTAAAATAGGCGAGATCACTTTGAACAATTTTACTCTTATTATTATTACTATTATTAGCGACGCAACCGTCGCTGTTTCATGTAAGTTAAAGTAGAATAATTACAACTTTTATAAATGCATAAATTTTAGCAAATGTTTCATGAAAATGAAATATGACAATAAAAAGTGATTCAATATAGTTTTTCTGGCTAAAATGATTTACATGTTTCACCTTACTTATTTATATCGTGTTTATTATATTATCATCCTTGCCTTCAAATTTAACCATTGTAAATTTTAAACAATTAAATAATAAACATATTGTTTATAACTCGTTTTGCAAATTTAATTACGTAATATTCAAAGTTTGTGAATTTCTTCTTTTGTTTATGTAAAGCAACATTAATTTACTACTGAAAAGTCAAAACACAATCTATTATAATTAATTACTACAATATGTATTTAAATAAAAGACTGTTTATAGATAAAAATAGTATTATAGGTCATTATGTAAAGAAAATATGGACAAAGAGTGGCGATTTTATTCTATGAGTTACACACAGTGATGTAGGATAGGTAAATACGCAGGTATTACCTGGAGTGTGCACCTGGGTATTTATCCGTGCCTTGGGTGAATACCCAAAAATTGGGTGTTTTCATAGTTCACTGTAAAAAAGTCCTTCCGGCCAGTGCCGGGAGGAAGAGGTAGCTTTCATATTCCTTATTTTAAAAAAGCCAACTTATATTATTCAAACACACGAAGCTCAATTAAGTGGAACCGAATGTAGGAGATTCAATACTAATTTTTATCAATACTAAATCATTATGAATGAGAATTTCGCGAAATTAGTCAGCTTTATCCAAGCTGCTTTTAATTAAAGTAACTTATATTTGGCTGCCAAATTCGGCGATTTCTTAAAGTGCCTGCCATTTTAAGACAACATGGTGGATGAGGCTAACCAGTGAGCTTGGTCGAGACCTTAGTAATTGCTGTGCACATGCTCACTCACATCGGAATCGGTTGATTTATACGAGTGCTTTCGCAGGCAAAAAATCAGATTTTTCAAAATGTCATCCACGTTAGGAATTGAAACTACTATATCTGAGCCATTTTTTAAGATAAAGGCAAACAAAAAATGCTCCTGAATCCTTATATCAAGGTCAAATACTTAAGAAAGAAACCTTTTTCAATTTCTAATTTTTTTGCACCTCACTTTAAATATATATATATTTTTAATTTAATGGCCGCCATTTTGAAACAAGATGGCGGATGAAGCTGGCCAACGAACTCGGTTGAGTTATTTGTATGTACTATGTACACACCAAGGTACATCCAAATCGGTTCATAAATAGGTCTGTTATCACGTGGCAAAAATCAGGGCGTTTCAAAATGTCAGCCACGCTAGAAATTCAAAATGCTATAACTCAGCCATTTTTTAAGATATAAACGAAACAAAAACTGCTCCCAAATCTTTTTATCAAGGTCAAACACATAAGAAAAAATATTTTTTCAATTTTCAATTTTTTGGTACACTGTAAAAAAAAATCTGTAATCCTACAAAACTAGTTTTTGTAAAACTACAGAAATCTGCATGTTTACTAGAATTTTATCTGTAACCGGGTATAATATTTACCACTCGCATAGTAGAAATACATGAAATATCTTAGTCTCCCATGTCAGCCAATGAGAAAGAACTTCAATGATGACGTAATGACTATTCACGCAACCACAGAGGTGTTCAAGGTATCCATCTTGATTATGATTTCAAATTAGGATGTAAGTAAATATTTCGTCTTTATGAGTTAAATTTTGTTATATTTCCATTCTCCTTGATTCCTAATAAGTAAAAATGAACTACACAGTAAGACCGTTTGATTTCGAATTATAATGTAACATGATTTTAGCAGGTATTAATGCGTAATCATCTTATTATTTTATTGTTAAATATTTATCGTTCAGTCAAATGACTATTCTTTACATCAGTGTTTACTGCATGCGTGCAATTTCCAATGTTTTATGTAAAAAATAATATTTTATTGCAATATGGTTAGCAGATTAAATATTTTATTTTTAATTAGTGATGCAATGAATAGTACCCCCCCCCCCCCCCTTTGACTGATAATGAAGGCTAAATATTCCACTATTCTTCTGCAGAATACTTAAAATGTATACCAAAATTATCTTTCTTAATATTAGAGTCGTGCCGTGTAATCGGTATTTATTGTACTAGATTCCGGCATCGGGTCGTGTTTACCTTACTTTTTTGGTTCGGATCGGGTCTGTTTGGGTTTTGAATCTTGTGTGTCGGGTTCGGGTTGACTGATTTTTCAAAAGAATGTCCGAAATATTTTTTTTCAGGTTAAAAATCTAGGTATAGGGCAGATGTGCCAGCAATGGATAAAATTCAAAGATTTTTGTTTATAAAAAAAAATTATACAATAAAAATTTTACTTTAAAAATTTTCTTCATAACCCCCCCCCCCCCCCCTCACGCTTACATGTTTTATAATCTGTGTTATTGTTGATACTCTTAATCAAACCAATTTGGAAGCAAAAAGTGATCCTTCGAAGTTCCACTATTTTTCATTTATGTTGGCGAACATGCGAAGAGCTGGTTTAACTTAATAAATTTTATATATTCTTTTACTTTCCTGCAAAATTTCCTGCAAAATTTGTTTTTGTTTTGGTAGTAATAAAAATTTTTGAATATGATCATTCTAGACATTTCATCAATCGCACACTAGATGAAGCAATGGTAGCCCAATCTCCAGTTGAAAAAAGTTGCATAAGATTTCAATTGTATAAAGTAAAAGATTATTTCAAGATCAGAAGTGATTTTGCTTCATATACTTTTTATGCTTTCTGAATATTAATGACTTGTTTATACATAGATGTAATGGTTTCCCTATTTATGGAACATTATACTGTATATTATACATAATATAAACTAATCCTTCAAGCATGGGTCTGGTCTAAGTATGGATTAAACTAAGCATGGGACAAATTTTGAAACTTGCAATTTCTTTAATTATAAAATTGTTTCTGAAAATTATGTTTCTATATTGTTCAGGGACATTAGAAAGTGTTTCATTTTGTATTCTGTAAACTGAAATATTGTTTTTGTGTCAAACAAAGTTCATTTTCTTATTTTTGTAAAATGTGTCCCATTCCTCCATACTCTCTCCTATGCTTCTAACTCTGAATATTGGGCACTTTTCTATCCATACACACATATCATGGGTATGTGTTTTAAAACTATCAGAAATATTATACATATGTTTGCGTGTATATGAAAAATGAAATGTTGGTAAAATTTTTCTATTCCTAGAGAAGGGTAAATGGTTCTTAACTGTGCCTTAAATAAAAAGAATTTATCACATTTCTTATATATATATTTTTTTCTTAACTTTTAACTCATGTTACCGGCCTCTCAGACCACACTTTTTTTTAATTTTTATAGTTTTGCAATTTTTTATGTACTTGCAATTTTCAGTTTAACTACAAACACTTCCGAAATTTTGTTCCGTTGTGAACTTTAGTACTATCACCAGACACTTTTGAATAGGTGAATTTTAATTATAACAGTCCTGTACAAAAAGTTCAGTACAAAAACACCATCCTATGAGTTAATCGTGCCTTTTATTCATCTTTCGATAAAGCGGTCTCACAGACAACTTCACACTAGTTGTGACAATTTCTGTGACATCAGTTAAAGGTTAAGGAGTAAATTTAATAATAGCTCATTCATATTGAAATATGTATTTATTTTATCTGAAAAATTGTTCTGCTCAAACTTTTTGTGAAAATCTAGACTTGGAAAAAACATAAATATAAACAACTGCATTTTAATTTTACGTGAGTTTCTGAACGATAAAATACCGAGTTTTTACTTTCTCATGCAAAGAGAGATATAGGGTAGGTAGGGGTAAAGATATGAGCGGGGCAAAAATACGCACCGGCTGATTTCATATGAAGCAACATTTCGGCTCTCCTGACCAATAGGTGGCAGTTTTGTTTCAAGTGTACTAGTCATTTGTTTAAACCTTTTGATTAAAAGTAGCAATTTGTGCTAAGAAAATGAGGTAAGTTTAAATTTTCGAATTTTGATCTAATATTTTTTAAATTTCACTTTATTTTTTAGCTGATAGTACCTGGAATTTTTACAAATCCAAAATTTTAGTGGAGATCGAAATATTTTTAGCTTCTAAATGCCGTAGTTTACCTCGATCACATTTGTTTATACTTATAGGTAGCCGGTTAAGCAAAATACTGCAGAATAGGGTAAAAGTACGCATCCTTCTTGTGACAAAGATACGAACATGTTTAAGATATGGGACTTTGCCCTATCATTTTAGCTAGATGCAAAGCTTTTCACAATTTCTAAATTTATATTATATAAAATATAATAGCTGCTTAACTAATATAAGTTAGTAAACTACATTTTCCTTTTTCTAGTTAAGTTTTTTAAATATAGAACGTTGGTATCTACCTACCTACTTTTAAAAATCAATATTGTTTCATGAATCGCTTTTGTTTTAAACCTTAATCCTTAACTCCTGTTAACGGTCTCGCCGATTGCTGCAATATTCAGTTTTCACAGTTTAACTTGTAATTTTCAATTTAAGTAGTTATGTTAGTTTAATTTTGATTCGTTTGGTAAATTAGAAGTATAGCTTTAGACTTCTGAATGCGGGAAATTTTACTATAATAGCCCTTTGCATAAAGTTTAGCGCAGAAACCGCCTCTTATGAGTCAGTCAACCATTTTATTCAATCAACGATTAAGCGGTCTCGGAGACCACTTACAGTATTTATGAAACGATTTTTGTCACAACAGTTGGAGGTTAACTGCTATTTGTGATCTCGCAGACCGCTGTTCTTTTCATGGTCTAGTTTAGAATTTTCAGTTTAAATATTATCAAAATTTAGTAATGCTTTTACATTACTCATTCATTTTAGTGAAAATAAAGGCAAAATCCGACCGTAATGGGGAAAAAATGCGCACTGCGAATCTTTTGCCTCATCACTGCGTACTTTTAGCCCAACGAATAGGGCAAAGATACGCAGAGCAATGTTTTTTTTTTTAATTACAATTTCTCACGGAATTATAATTTGACAGAATGTCGTTTGATAGTGGTCGTTTGATAGTGGAACGTGCCTAAGGTTTTAATACAACATTTTAATCAGTCGTCACATAAGTTTAGATCAATGTGCTCGTTAAAAATCAAAATTAATAAGTGCGTAACTTTAGCCCCCACCTATCCTACATCACTTAGGTGTGTCATGTGATTGTGAGCCATGTTGTGGACAACTTGTCAGCAAGCGCCATTGAGATCAACCATGATGGTGAATATCGATGGCGCTTTTTAACAAGCTGTCCTCACTTCAAATACTTGTGGGCATGATACCCACATATGTTTGAATATTAAAGTATATACATTTGTCCATTTGCCTACATAAAACATTGTTATTAGAGATGTAATTGTAGATTACATTTCATAATATCAATAAAACAGGATTTCCTTTCCTTTTATTTCGGGTTCGTGTTGAAATAGGCCTGGGTTGAGTTGCAGGTTGCCGGAAATTATTTTGGCTGATTCTGGTCAGGTTGCGGATCGAGGAAATATTTTTGGAGGGTTCGGGTCGAGTGGCGGGTTGACTTAAGTATAATATTCGGTTTTGTGTCTGGTGCAACTTGACCCGTGCAGGACTACTCTGTAGTCCGGAAATTTTTAATATATCAGGATTCGTACGGTCCTTAAAAGTACTTGCATTTTTCAAAAGGTTTTTTTTTGTGCTTGAAAGTGCTTATTTTCATACAAAAATTTTTAAAAGCCCTTTAAAGTGCTTTACTGTCATATTATTTCTTAATCGGGGGGTGGAACTCTTCTGCATTTCTTTTCATTTCTGATTTAAAAAATAAAGATAAAACCGCCATTGCTAACTTTTCTTCTGAAATTTCACCTCCCCTTTTTACTCCCTTCTCCACAATACCAAAGTTTAAACTGTTTAAACCTTTTTTTTTATTCTTTAACTGATGTTACCGGTCTCACAGACTAGTTCTTTTTTCAATTTTCATAGTTTAACTTGCAAATTTCAGTTTATTACAAACACTACTGAAATTTTGTTTCACTTCAGTACTAACACCAGAGACTTTTTGAATAGGTGAATTTTAATTATAACACTCCTGTGCAAAAAGTTTAGTACAAAAACAACATCCTATGAATTTATCGCGGCTTTTATTCATCTTTCGTTGGAGCGGTCTCACAGACCGCTCCAACGAAAGATGAATTGGAGCGGTCTCACAGACCGCTTCACACTAGTTATGTGACAATTTCTTTGACATCAGTTAAAGGTTAAAAAAATTGCTCTACTGTATTTGTTACTTTAAGTGAAAAAATAATCGGTCCTAAATTTCATTAACTATTCATTCCATCATATCCATTTCATTAAAATTTTATCTGAATTTCACCTTCAAAATTTCGTTTCCCCATTTTCTTCACATCTCACAGTAATAATACTTAAAGTTTCAAAACTCTTTAAAACTGCTTAAATTAAAAAAAAAAAAAAAAAAAAAAAAAATGTTCTGTGTCATTTTATTGTCACAATAAATAATCAAGATTTTTTCTTCCCACTCGAAATTGGCATCCCCCCCCCCAAAAAAAAAAAAAAAAACTAAAAAAAAACTTAGAGCACATAGAATTTTAAAGTCTTTAAAACTCTTTATAGACCAGTGGTAGGGGAGGAAAAAGGGGCCGCATTTGGAATTAATTAGGGGAAAACTGGAAATTGTTTTAATCCCTTTAAGTCTAGAATGAATGTACTAAATTTTCCCCTTCTTACTCGGTGAGTGGTTGAAGATATGTGCAGATTTATAGTCAAAAAACACATTTTTATTAATTACCATAACAATATCTAAAAAAAACTAACTCTATCAAAAACATTGTCAATACAGATGTTGTAGAGGTTAAAATTCTGATTGAAATGTGTACTTAATATTTTTGTTGAATTTTTACAATTATAATGCAAAGTTTTGCCTAATTCGTTAATCAAGTGATTGAAGCCAGAACAGACGAGGTTATCAGTTCACCCTGTTTCTAATTTATATATATTTTTTAATTTATTGAGGATTTTGTAATTATTTTAGACTTTATTTTGGATATTTTCAGAGTTATGGCTTAAACTCTTGATTACGGAATATAGCCCAGTGGTAGGAAATGAAAAAAAAAAAGGCCGAATTCGGAATTAAATACGGAAAAGCTGGAAATTGTTTTAATCCCTTCAACATAGGTCCGAAATAAACGTACTAAGTTTTCCCGCCCAACTAGGTGCGGCTTTGCCGCTACGAACAAATAGATAACTTAAAAAGTGCACTATTTCATGATTTTTAGCATATTTCAAAAATGATTTGTAAATGATGGGAAATATTGTTTATGATCTCTGATATTGTATTTGAATTATGCGTCGTATTTAATTTGACATATATAGTGAATAACAGTGCGTATGCATCACATTTAAGGAGGTCGAAAATAGTGGGGAGGAGCGAGGGAACAAATGAGTGTGCAGGATTCTTGTCGCTAGAGGAAATAGGTCAACCAATAGCACAATTTTAAAATTCTATATTTTACGAAAAGGACTAAGATGGTTTTAATAAAAATTATATTCGACTAGTATACGAGCATCTTAAGTTAAATTCATAAAATTTTAAAACCTTCGGAATATTGAAAAAAAGTATTATTAGTTAGCTTAAAGTTAGCTTTACGTTTTTTTAAACTAAGGTTTAAGGTTGACGATATCAGTTGAGAAATGGCATGTAAAACGGCTGTCAATTATGTACCTCTTTCTCGATAACTACTAAATTATAATCCTCAAAATATACAAAATAAAGCATTAACATATTTACAGAAACATCTCAAGGGCCTCAACAACTTAAAGAAAATACATGTATGTAATAAACGGAGGCAGGGTGGATTGATAACTCTGTCTCTCTCCTGATTAGCGGTTAAGGCAAAATTTAGAAATAGAATTGCGACCTTAATGTTCAGCAAAAATATTAATATGGGTACTCATTTTATTCAGAATTTCAAATTCTACAACATTTGTATTGACAATGTTTTTGGAAGCATTAATTGTTCTGAGATATTGTTAAGATAATTTAAAAAAAGTTTTTCGTGTATAAATATGTACGTATTTTGTAATGTTCACCTAGTACGTGGGATAAAACTTGGTACTTTCATTTTAGACCTAAACGGAAGGGATTAAAACAATTTCCAGTTTCCCACCCACATAATTGTGAGTTACATCCCCCGATCACGGGTCTTTGAAATAGAATTGTGACAATGTTCAACAAAAATATTAAATGGAGTTCTCATTTTACTCGGAATTTTAAGCTGACGACAAGCTGAACACGGAAATTGCAAAACCTAAATTTCATTCCAGATTTCAAAGTGCTGCCATTTGCAAAATGACATCAGCGTTACGCGCAGATATATTTGTTTTTTATAATATTGATAGATATAGATTTTATTTTCATATCAAAATCTTGGTGGTTTTTTTTTTTCTTTTCAAACTAATTTTTTTCACCCTTAAATCCATTTACATCTGAGCCAAATCAATACTCGATCATTTCAAAGCTACTGTATAACATTAAGTGTGTATTTTTAAATAATATATACGTAATGTGAGTCGTACAGTAAAATGCGCAAAAAAACAGAAAAGTGACTTCGGACAATGAATTTTTTTAAAAGATTAATTTTCTATTTTTTTTTAAATGTATTGCAGTATTTCAAAGAGAATTGAAAGTATATGCTTTTTGGTATTGTTATTATTTGGTATTAATATTCTGCATAATTTGATTTTTGGAGTCTTATGTGTAATTTTGAAATATGCCTGGAAAGGGATGTGGGGGAGGGACATGGTTCTTCCAGTATTTTAAATTCTTAAAGTTTGTCGTTATAATCTAGACTCTTTGAAATTTTTAGATGGTAAAAACATAATGCTTTCGTATCCCGAGTGAAAAAATATTAATATTTTGTGGGAAAAAGGCTGGTAAGATTTTTACCACGATGTAACTCAGGTTTTTGCTTATTTTGTCGAAGTTTTTGCACATTTTATTTAGTAAAAAATACTTATATTTGTCCGAATGTTAAGAAATTTTCTTAGGTAAATGTAAATCTCGCCTGTTGATTTGCTCCAAAAAGATTGTGTTAAAATACGGACGTTTAGTTAGTTTTATGGTAGAAAAAATATAGTCTTTGTGACGCTCGAAGTGACCTACGCTCATCAATGTATTTGAAAGAGTTAAAACTCATGTTTTTAAAAATCAATTGCATCATCAGTTAGAAGATTTTAACTTTTAGAGCATATATATATATATACATATTTGCCGATACTTCTAAAATATCATCCTGGAATAAATTGCTACAAGCTTTCGGAAAACTTTTTTGATCTTCTTTTCAAAACTTTAACTGCTAGGTGGGGAGAATATCGTAAATTTAATATCGGAATATATCAACGTGTTAATATTGGTGATATATCGCGATAACTACCGTAAAGTGTATGCGAATAGAAAAATTGCTTATTTTAAAAGATAAATGGCATGTTACCAAAAATTTTGGTAGAAACAGATGTAGAAAGGAGCTAATAAATGTTTCATGCTATTTTCTTCTACAGCATCCTTTAAATATATGTAGGGAAGGTGGGGCAAAATCGGGTACCATAAAAGTTGTTAGTCTCAAATGCTGTGAAATGGGAAAACAAACTTTGAACACTGTTTTTAATGTAAAATGAATCCTTGGCTATAATAAAACGTTCTTTTCAAACAAAAAATATATATATAATTATTTATATTAAAAAATAGCTTTTTTCAAACGTATGCAAAAATCTGGTTTTACCTCGCTGGTTGGGTAAAATTGGGTATTCATTTAAAACTACTGGAAACTCATTTTGGTCAAAAAGATCTTGCTTAATATAGTAAAAAATACATTTTAATTATTTTTAACAAAACGAAATTGCACATGTGTTCTTCCATGTGTAAAAAAAATAATTCGTTGGCAAATTTTCTACGTTGTATAGGCTTGCTTACTTTACACTGTACGTTTTCGAGTTCTTTTAGCTTCAAAAATCACAGATGAATTTGTCATCATATTCTTCTGCATTACTACATGCTTCGTGTGCCTAATCGTGGAATTTTAAACATCGTATTTGAATTTAGAATTTGAGTAAAGTTCATAGCAAAACATACAGGTTTCATTATCCTCTTCTTTTGAAGATGTGTCCGCAATCTTTTTTGGTTTCTTTTTTTCTTTTAAAGAAACTTCTTTTTTCGTCTTGCAGTTTGTTTGGCTTATTTCTCCTTAATATCTGCTTCGATCTGTAATTTATAGGGAGAAGAAATCAAAATAAGTTTTTCCCTTTCTTTTCTCAATTCTAAAGCCTTCCTTAGAAGGGGATAATAACATTTTAGGCGAAATTGGAAATATAGATTGCTGGGCTACATAGTCTGAAGATGTCGAATGGATAATTTTAATAATGTATTCTGTTGATGTAACATTTTGAATGAGTGATGACGCCTGTGATTGTGATGTTAACTGCTGCATCTGGAAGCAGCTCGACGTGAAAGCTGCTGGATATTGTCAACTCGTTTATGTTCGGAAGGTTAAGCTCCATTATCCTGTGATGACTTTCATGGGTTTCTCTGTCACTTCCGAAGGAGCAAAAAGATGGTCTGGAAAAACATTGTTGTAGGGGAAAATCCCTGTTTTCTCGAACCTTCTGATTGCAGTATTTACAATTGCTGCTCTCGAAAATGCAGTTTTAAATAATTTTCCAATTTGGTAAATTGTTATAGATCGCGCAGAGTTGGAAAATAACCACTTTCTCACCTCTTGTTCTTAGTATGAGCTTAGAGATGCTTGAAAGACACATCAAGGGGTTGAAATCGATGCGTTGCGTAAGGAAAGAAGCATATATAAATACATTGCTTTCTCTTACTAGATTAACTGGATTCTTTTATATGAATTGAACACCTATTAAGGATTTAAAGAACGGACTTTTCAGGAGAAGGATTGGAAAAAATCTGTACATTTTTTAACCAAATCTTCCTCTTTCGTAATCCATCCACTCCTATTATATACAGCAAATGAGTCTGGGGAAAGTTTCATTCGTCAAGAGGGTTTTTTTTTGCCTGTTTAATATTTGATAAAAAAAATTCTATTATAGATTATATAGCCTAGTTATATAGGATTGGGATTTTTTGGATTATTTGTCAATTTGGGCAGATTATTTTATTTAGAGAAACAAGTCACGAAATATATTTGCATTTTAAGTGGACCCATAACGCAAGTTATTGCACCTCGGATTAGAAAGTTATTTATTAAAATGTAATAAGCATAATATAAAATTATGCCTTAATTAGTACCATTATTTTGTTCATTAATAATTGCAAATTATTTAATTTCATAAATGTAAGTTAAAAATTAGACCCACTTTTTAATATAAAACAAAATCAAAATTAAAGTTTTTTCATTATAACTAGATAGATTTAGAATTATATTATAACTTAACAGCATTAAGAATGCAATTTAAAATTCCATGCTAATTTATTAACTTTACTAAAAATACATTCTATGAGTGTCGGACAAAATCGGGTATACCCAGTTCTGACCCACTCTTAAGTACCCGGTATTACTTCAACATAACAGAGTTTAAACATAGCGTCACTACTCTTAATCCTATAAGCAAAAGATCAGTTAAAATTTTAAAATATTATCAGGAAAGGAAAGAATTAGCTATAGTACTCAGGAATATTTAATATGCTGAAAAAAACGTGGTTATACGCGTAAAATCTAGAATCAAATAAAACAATTTTTTAAGAGTAATTGAAACTAATTCCTTCACACTAAAAAAAAACCGCACACAGTAACGTTTCAATCAGCTATAAATGCCATAATGGTTACCGACAAGTTATTTCTCGTGTTGGCTGATAGACAGAAGTACAACTGAAGGAGGGATCTGCGCTACCCGGTTTAACCCACCTACCCTGTTTTTTACAACTCGCCCATATGTATATATATACACACATACAAAATAAAAATATTTTTTTAAACAAGAACGTAAAATAATCAAGCTTCAACGACAGATTATAATTTTCCAACACATTCAGAATTATGTAAAAAAAAAAAAAAAAAAAACTTTTAATAAAGTTAAATATGATGGCTAAGTAAGCAAATTACAAAACACGTAACACATTTGAAAATTAAAGTTCAGCAATTATTATCAGTCATCGAAAAAATATCCGAATTCCTTTGTGCAACGCTATATATGATCTATACATTTGAATATATACCAAATAGTATGCTAAACGTTAGTTCATTTAAGAAACGCATTTTCACAGTTGAAAATTCCCCTTCAACATATTTCGTCAATAAACGGAAATATATACATCTTTTTTGCAGCCTGTATATGGTTTACAGATTTTATACATACAAAGTAAATAAATTAGTTAAATTAAAAAAAAAAAAAAATTCTTACCACAACAAATAACGAACTTCCAGCAATTATTGTTTATTTATACAGTACTATAAGCGAATCCTTTTGTTTCCCCTCATAAATAAACGATTAATGCTATGCTCATCATGTTCTATAGTAAGCATCTTTTTGTACATTTCAGTGATGTGTATCAATTTCTATATACTTGAAATAGTGTAATATCATTCCAATATACTACAAATGATTTTTCCCTACATACCATTGAAATAGACCATAAAAAGTCATTGATTAAAATAACAAATTTTCCAAAAAAAATCAGTTGATTAAAATCATGATTTAATCGTTGATTAAAATCGTTAACACCCTATTGCAGCCAAATGGCAAGCATTAGTTTTTGTTAATCACGATTGATTGACGAATTTTTTCCCTCAACCAACTGACGCTTTTTGCAATATTTTTTTTACATTTAAGAATTTCACAATATTTTTCTTTTACCTAACAAATGGAGAATTTTGCAGCTTTTTCTTACAAACTTTCTTTGCAGTTATCCAAAATTTTTAGCCTAATAAAATATAAAATTATAACTAAAAATTAAATAAACAGCACATAAAAAAAACTATAAAATTATTTAGATATTTTAATTCCAATATTTCAATTGACTAAGGTTTAATGCAGTTTTATTTATTTTTTAAAATAAATAAAATTGTGTGATTTGTGTTAGGTTGCCGTTTTCTCCGAGACGGGAAAATTTAAGCTTACCTATGACCTTTTAGAGAGGGGGGGGGGGGTTACTGTTCCTGCTGACCATTAAATTTTCAAATTAGTGGTTCAAATGAATTTTTGGTGTTCTTGGGCCAGCGGACCACCAATGATTTCGAACACTGATTGATTTTTTAAATGCTGAAGATTTCCTTGTAAAAGAGATTTGAATTGATATACTGTTTAATTTTTTTATTAATTCCCCTGTGTGAAATTTGATTGTTATGTTTGCACAAGAAATATTTTATGTCTTAAAATATTTACTCTTTCATTTAAAACAGGTGGAGAATTTAACCTGATGCTTGGATCTATTCCATTTTACCAGACTTGAAATCCTGATTTGGAACATACTAAGCTTCAAGAATTCTTTTTATTTGATGACCTGAATGGTCAGAGAGGGTGTAGCGCCCTCTTAAAACTGTATGAGAGAAACTGTATGTAAAATGATATTATATTACAGTAAATATTAGTCTGACATACTATACATATAATTTAATGATTATATAATTTGTATTTTCAATAAATGGAGCGGCATACCGCAAACCAACTTAAATGTGTTGCTATTTAATAGTGTCTGTGACCATTTCTTTTTCAGCTATTGCAAGGCTGCTGATGATGAATATTTTTCTTTTTTACGAGTATAGTTAAAAAATAAATAAATCGTCGTCATAGATTATCATTTAGGAATACTGAAAAAATACTTATATGTAAGAATAATTAGTCGCTTGGTGGCGACACTGCTGTTATTAAATTAACCCTTCAAAGTAAGTATTTAATATGTTGTAGAAATACATTGTGTATTTAAAAAAAAGCTTTAAAGTTTAAAGTAATACTTTTGTATTAGCTGATATTAGAGGTTAAATGGATTCTGCTACTTATAGCTGCCTTTTAATTAAAACAATAATAAAAACAGGGTATGTATTTAAATCCAAAGAAAATTATTATTTTTTTTCTTTCTGAATAAGCAAACACTAAATGGACTATAAGTGTAACTGAGTGCGAAGAAATATTCCAAAATGTAAAAGGACAGAATGGTAATATTTGTGGGGAAAAAAATGTAATTATTTTGTTAAATTAGATCAAAATGGTTTACATTTGTTTTTTAAATATATTTCAAAGACAATAGAATCAATAATTAAAACTTAAATAATTTTCGGTTTAATGAAAATAAAAAAAAAAGCTTTCCTACTTCAAGATAATCTCGCATAATCTGAAATTTTGTTTATTATTACACCATAAAATGATAAATTGAAAACCAAAGTGAGGGGAAAAAAGAGAGCTACAATCCGGTGTAACCATTCCCCATAAAGATGGGAGAAAATCCTGAATCGTGATTCAAACTTTTAGCAAAAAATTGGAATAGAGAAAACCTTGAATTATGATTTAACCTTTCACCAGAAAATTGGATTTAAAAACAATCCTGATTCGTGGTCCTACCTTTTACCAGAAAATTTGATTTAAAAAAAAACTAAATTATGGTTCAAACTGTTACCAGAAAATTGGATTTTAAAAAAACCTGATTTTTAGTTAAACCTTTTATCAGAAAATTGGATTTTAAAAAAATCTTGATTTATGGTTCAACCTTTCACGAGAAAATTGGATTTATAAAAAGCCTGAATCATTGTTTAACATTTCACTAATATAATGGTATTTGAGAAAGCACCAATAAACTGGTAAAACTTATCGCCAATATCTTGGTTGCAGCTAAATTTCAGCGACTTTTCACCATTTTCTTGGTGAAACATCACACTTTATTTTTAACAGTGTATCGATAACGTTTTTTAAAATTTAGGCATATTTTATAAACTCAGTAATGATACTTTACTTTCATTATTGTTTCTATTCGCTTTTTTAATTTAACTAAAAACCATAAGATCTGCTTCTGCTTATCTGCTTATTTACTGCTGTTGTTATAGTGCTCATTTAATATGGAAATGATTTTGTACCTATTTGAATAACTACAGTGAAGCTTCAGTCAGTTTTTTAATGCATAACATACAAATATTTCTGGCAATTGCTGTGGTATTACTGAAAAGCACGTCAGGCCATATTACTTATTTTGATCGAAGGATTTTGATTTTACTGCAATATCTCTTGCACGGTTACAAAAAACTTTCTGGCGAGAATACAAAAACTGTTTTAGACACAATACTAAAAAATCATTGGTAATTTTTCTGACGGTACTTTAATAAAGTTACCAACAATTTTTTGCTAATGTATATGTAAAGTTTTGGGTGCAATACTAAAAAAATTCATAGTAAATGTACTATGAAATCCTTCGCAAATTTACAAAACAAATTCTTAGTCAATGTACTAAAAATTCCTTTGTAAGTGTACTAAAAAATCATTAGAAAATTCACAAAGTATTCTTTAGGAACTGCCTAAAAAAACGTCAGTACCTTGACTAAATAATCCTAAGTAAATTTATGAAAAATTCTTTAGTAAACTCCCTAAAAAATCGTTAGTAAGTTTACTGAACAATATTTAGTAAACTTACAAGGAATTCTTTGGAAAACTCTCTAAACAATCCTTAGTACGTTTACTAAAGTATCTTTCGAAAAATTACCACAAATTCTTTAGTAAACTCCCTAAAAAATCGCTAGTAAGTTTACTAAGAAATATTTAGTAAATTTACAAAAGCTAATTAGAGAAACTCCCTTGAAAAACCGTTAGTAAATTTACAGCACAATATTTAGTAAATTTACAAAAAAAATTTTAGAAAACGCCCTAAAAAGGAATAGTACGTTTACAACATATTCACTGATAAATTTACTAAAACTTATTTAGTAAACTCCCTAAACAAGCATTAGTAACTTCACTAAACAATATTTAGTAAATTTACAAGAGTTTTTTTGGTAAACTCCCTAAAAAATCCCTAGTACGTTTACTAAGCAATATTTAGTAACACTTACTGAAGAAACTTTTGTAATTTTACATGATTATCTTTTGTTGTGGTTACATAAAAAGTTCTAGGAATCCCAGTTTCCTACAAAATTCTTAGTAACCTTACAAATTTTTTTTTACAGTGTACCACATTTCCAATTTAAATTTTTCTTAAAATTTTAAATGGCCGCCATTTTTAAACAAAATGGCGGATGAAGCTGGCCAACGAACTCGGTCGAGACATTGGTCTTTACTATGTATAAACGAAGTTACATCCAAATCGGTTCATAAATACGCCTTTTATCGCGTGACAAAATTCAGGACGTTTCAAAATGTCAGCTTCGCTAGAAATTCAAAATGCTATAACTCAGCCATTTTTTAAGATATAGACGAAACAAAAACTGCTACGGAGTCTTTGTATAAAGGACAAATACATAAGAAAAAAATATTTTTCCATTTTCAATTTTTTGGTACCACATTTCAAATTTTAAATTTTTTTAAAAATTTTAAATGGCCGCCATTTTGAAACAAAATGGCGGATGAAGCTGGCCAACGAACTCGGTCGAGACATTGGTATGTACTATGTACACACCGAATTACATCCAAATCGGTTCATAAATACGAGAGTTACAGTATGACATAGGTCAGATATATATATATATATATATATATATATATCAATTTTGAACGGAGGGTGGTTTCGGGGTCTGGGGGTCATGATCGATGAAAATATACCAAAATTTTTTGAAATCGCTTTCCTCCGAACGGCTGCATAGTGGCCGAGAGGTTCTGCTCTCGAAGCTGGTAGACGGGAGGTGCTGGGTTCGATCCCAATCGCGCCCGTCGGCCTAATCGTTCGGAGTTTTCGTGGTTTTCTTCGAGCCGTGGATCTTCCATGCGTTAATACGGATTAGGTTCCCTTAGAAAGACCCCCACGGAGGGCACTCCCCCCGGGCCTATATTCCTCGTGTAGATAATTGGCCGTCAAAAATCAACCCAACCCAACCCGAACGGCTGCAATAGGTAGCTTTTTGTAAAAAAAGCTACCTAAAAATATAATCCTGTAAAATATTTTTAATGACAGGGGAATATGTCACACATTGGAACATCCCATCAAAATATATTTATTTTACCTGTTTTAATTTCATATTTGTACTCATCAATAGCAGTATTGTAAAGAATACTTTCAACCATAAATCCTGTGCTCAAATCAAAACTTATTCATTAGGTTGTGTTTAACAATCAAAAGTATTTTTTTTTTAAATCTTAGATATTTTGTTAATAATGATAAGAATTAGAGAGGAGAAATTGTTGTAGTGTAAGGCACTCATTTATTGCTAATTTTATTCGAAATATGCCTTTTTATCAGGGCTGGAAATGGAAAAATATACGAACAGGAACACTATTTTCAAAATTATTGTCGACTAATTTTTTTTTTTTTTTTTTTTTTTTTTTTGCAAGTACAGTAAAGTTTTGATTATCCGAGTCCTGCTAACCGAATTTCCGCTTTAGCCGAGTTATTTCCTTCTGATGGACTGATAGCTTCCATTATTACGAAACAGCCATTATAAATGAAGTGTTGGGTGAAGATGAAAGAGCAGCCGTAAAAAGTTAGAACTCTGATTCTCTGGTCAGAATGGGGGGAAAAAATGGTCATAATTTTTTTAATTTTTTTTTTTTTAATAAATATATTGTAATAACTACTGACCATATCTTCATTGTAAAGAAATTGATGACAATGCAGGTAAAAAATCGAATTTTAAAAGTTTTAGATATAGGAAACCAAAATTACAGCTCCTCGAAGTAGTTTTGAGTAATGTTAAAAAAACTAACCGTTTTCAATCTGGTTTGCAACCGTTAGAGATTGATTTAACATGAGGAATTCCAAACTTGAAACCTGCCTAACTCCAAAACTACTTTGCTGAATTACTTCTCTTTTGATTTCTAATGTAAATATTACCGAAAAAAAAATATGTTGACAAAATTATGTGTTCGAATTGAAAATTTCAGAGTTTAGTCCAATTTCACTACTAAGACGACACCAAAACTTATCTTTAAGATATAATTTCCCGATAATGGCTATTTTCCTTTATTTCTGGGACAATTTGATGATTAAAATGTATAAGGTGTTTATCTCACTCACTCATTCTCTCCCTCTTATTATTTTTTTTCCCGACTGTACATTTTAGAGGCAAGAACTTTGAAATGGATGAATAAAGTAATTCTTCAGTTATTTCTCTATTCAATCAAAGGATATAATATTAAATATACTAGATACAACATACATGCAGCAATACATACGATGCATATATGATTCCCAAAGACAAAATATCAAAGTATATTATTAATACATGTATACAAATGAGGGGGAAAATATCATGAAATGAATATTAGTATTTCGCATGTTAAGTACACCCCTGCCAACCCCCCTCAACCTTGCTCCCACCAAAAATATTCATAACAATATTAACTGAAAGGGAAATAAAAATAATAATAGGTTTGTGCTGCATATTTAAATTTTCAAATAATATTCATTTTTTAAATTATGTAATTGTAAATTCAGATTCAAAAGATGCAGAATGCTTGTCAAAAAATTATTATTATTATTATTTTATGTTTTTCCCCGAAGCTTATTATTACACCTTTCCTTAAGAATATAAAAATTTTGATATAGAGCAAAAAAATATCATTTCTATATTAATTCTGCATTGACATTAGTTACATTCGAATGTAAATATTACCCGATCTGTCTTTTTTCTTACAGACCATTTAAATAAAGAACGTTTTTTATGTAGATTAAAACTTAGGATTAAAAGTTATTTAAAAAACATTAATTACTCAAGATATACCATAGTAGAGTTTTTTTATCCATTAGGAAGATTCATAGATATCTTTCACATATTTTATCAAATTCTTTTCTTTTCTTTTTTTTAATTTTGATGATCTTTCAATAAAATTTACACTACTAACAAATATCCAAAATTGCTAATCTCAATACATATAATTAATTTTCAGTTCATTCTGGCATTGTCATCTATTCAATTAAAAGATACAATATTCAATATAGATCAATATACATGCTGCATAATATATAGTTGCAAAAATTTAGCGCAAAATACAAAATTTCAGGAAAAATACATGGGTGATTAAAAAAAAGGTATCATCTCAGAATTTCATGGCCTTATTTACACATAACAAAAATTTTTATAATTTTCTCGCAGAAATTTTTCCCGAAAGATTGCATGAAAAGCAAAACTGATTTATTTGTAAGGCGTACAACAATACATAACGAAATCCATTTATTTATTCATTCTCTATTTTCTTAGAATTTCATTTATTGTTAAAACTATGCTTTGGAATAAAATTTGTCAAGAATATCATAATTGAAATATACTTGGATACATTGAATGATTGCATAATGTTTATTTATACCTACTTTCTAATAAAATAAAGCTCACTTTTTTTTTTTTTTACTATACAATTTTTGATCATTGCAATTTTTTCTGTAAAACATGAAAGAAAAACAAAATCTTGATTTAAAAATAATAATAATAAATATCACTGAAAAATGCAGTATTATGTACAAATAAATCATAGATTATGTATATTACAAATTAAATATTAAATTCAGCATATATCTATATATATATAATGCTCTTCACACAATTAAAATACTAGGAATAATCTACTATATTATAATACTATATTATAATAATTAGATATTACGAGTTTAGTTTAAACTAAATAATTTATAGTAATATTACCACATAAAAGCTGCAAAAGTATTATTCAAAATACTTCACAAATTCATAAACAAATTTTACAACAAAGAATTTGTTTATAAAGGGCTGTACATATATAACGTTATCAAATTTAGGGGAATTGTGGACCCCTTCCCCCCTTTACAATATCATACGTTATCATTCCTCGAACCCCCCTCCCCCTAAACGTTATCAATGTCTAAGAATTCTTTTTATTTTTACAATTTTTTCTTTCTTTTTCTTTTCATATGTTTGCAGCGATATTATACATTTATTATTCACATATTTTACTGATTTTAATGAAGCAAAGTCAATAAAATACTATTAAACATGAAATAGCTTTATACCAAAAAACATTTTAATGAAATATTATATATAAAAGTGTTTAATAATAGCTTTTTATTACGTAATACATTTTCCTGCACTTGCTCCCTGTATGGGAAAAGAGTAAGCAGAAGTAAGTTCTTATCAACAAAACAAGTGGCCCTGTATTCTTCCCCATTTTTTTACGAGTAAAAAAACAAGTATAATTTCGAACCTGTTTACTCTAACAATGCATTATATGCTCATATGGCAGAAGAGTAGGAATGCCAAACGTTGGTATATTCCATATTTTAGAATAAAATTATTTTATAATTATTTAATGGTTTTAGTAACAACTTTGTACTTTCATAAAGATAGATAGCGGACTAAGCAAAAAGTTAAGACTATTTTGATGCAAAAAAAAAAAAAAAAAAACCTTGGATAAAAAATGATAAAGATTATCAAAAGACAACACCTCCTACAGGTACCTTACGATATCTTCAGCGGCAGAAACAACGCGACACGACGGCATAGTTGCGGACAAAAATAATCTTTTGCGGACAAAATAATTTCCTCAAAAGGGCGCAGCATAGAAAAATTCGAATTTTGTCAAGGGATCATGGAAAAAAACAAATTTCGTCCAAAAATAGCGGAAAAAAAGAAAAATTCGTCATAAAGCCGTGGAAAAAATGTGAATATCACCAAAAAATTACAAATAATAATAATAATAATAATAATAATAATTTTCTCAAAAGACCGCAGAAAAAAAATGCGAATTTTGTTAAGGGATCGCGGAAAAAACGCAAAATTCGTCAAAGGGTCGGGGGGGAAACGCGAATTTCATCAGAAGTGCGCGAAAAAACAAGTTTTGTCAAAGGATTGGAATTTTTTTTTTTTTTTTTTCATTCAAGGGCTTTAGAAAATAATCTCAGTGCTTTTTGCGCTTGAGGCCTCTGAAGCTTCCAAAGGTTTTTAAAAGGATCGTTATTGCCTATGTGTGGTTCTGCTTATCCTTCACTATTTAGAAATTCTACAAGAAGTTAGATGATGAAAAGTTATAAGCATAATTAATGAGAATGCATCATGCTTACCATGTTTTAAAAAGAATGATAAAAAATTCCTAGTTTAATTTATTATTTATTCATTAAAATGACAAGTAAAATTTGCAGACAGATTATGAAATTTTAAAAGCTTGTCACAGACAGCTACAAAACTTTCTGCCACTGGGATGATATCAAATGCCAGAGTCCCCCTCCTTCTAAAGTGATATCGTTATATATGTACAGTACAGCCCCTAAGATATTTATGTATTTTTTTACTTCTCGATTATATAACAGCAAAATTTCAGATAGAAAATAAAACAAACAAAATATAGAAGGAAATATATGGAGCGTAACAGATGAAAAATGTATGCTTTGAACACTAAACTCAGTTACAAAATCGACATATATCATATACATTTTGATTATACATAAAAATTAAATTTTTTTCTTATTTACATAAGTAGATAACTTAATCATACATATTGCATCTTTCATAAAATTTTAAAATGCTCAAAAAGGAAACAAAAAAGAAAAAAGTTGAGTGTGATAGCTTGACGCAGCATTTACAGTGTGTTCGCTATGGACGAGCTGCATAGCACCTCCCGTGTACGCAGCCACAGGCCTGGGTCCTCCACCATGATGATCGTTTGTAAAGATTTTCGTTTTAAAATATAAAATCCTTCAACACTGATTTTGGCATGTTTGAAATAATTATCATGGCCCAAGGCAACAACTGGCAGGTCAGCGAATACATAATAATTAATCAAAATTTATTTCTGTAAATCACACACACTTTATATATGTATATTCAATTAAAAAATAAATATCAGAGTATAATTTTAATGCTAAAAAAATAATAATAAATAAATAATAGGAAAGAAAAATCATGCACGAAGCATAAATTATAAAACACGTTCCAGCACTTTCAAAATGTTTTATCAAGACTTCGCCGTTTAATAATGTAAATAAGATGATAACCAAGAAACATTTTAGAAATAGCGCATTTGAAAATCGGATATCTGTAATTACCGTCCACAGTCGGAAAGGTACTTTAATTCATCTCTTCAGCTCTGTATATGACCCATATATCTGTTACATATTCTACACAGTCTGTTAAAATTTAGTATAATAAGAAAACGCATAACACAGTTAAAAATTCACTACCAATAGGCAGAAACGTACTTGAATTCTTTTGTACAGCCCTGTATATTACATGTATATTTTTATGCACGTAATATATAAAGCTGAAATTTAATTCAGGCAAAAACACTCTTAAAACTCTTCACTCCTCATTTTTATTTATTTATTTTTCTACTGTCCCACTATCTCTACCCCTTCCAAAAAGTTTACCCCCCACCCCTACTTTCCTTTTCTTCCTGCACACTGAGTTTGAAATACTATATTATTTTGAAATAACTAATTGTAAACAGTCTTCTAAAAATCTACTGCTACATGCCGAAACCCTTCGCCATTTGAATGCGTAAATACTGTATTTAAGAAATTGCTACCCTATACTAACCCTTTCGGGACGGGTGGTGCATATATGCATCGTCAAAAGGTTCAGTTCATGTGGAATCTGTTTTTTTTTTATTAATAAATTATTTTTTTGTCCTTTTTAATTACAGTATTGTTTGGTATTTTACAAGTAAAGGGAACTATTTAAAAAAAGCGGTGCCATCCAAATAAAATTTGTGCAAGGGATGCCGTCTCAAAAGGACTAAAAAAAGGCCTATTATAATTCAATAATTTATAGGTCTTTATTTTGTTTTGATTCTTGAAACGCCTTGATTTATATTTAAAGAAACAATACTAATTCTAAATGAATACTTTGACATAGGTGAAAAACTTTAATTCACCTTTTTAAAAAATATTTTGTGAAAAAAAAAAACAGTTTAAATTAAAATTATTACTCTAAAAATAAGAATGAGAATTAAGATTTTTTTTTATTGTTAAATGCAATTTGATGTATTTTTCCATTATAACTTAGCTACATAGCTAATATAAATAATCTAAAATTGAATATAAGAACTTAAAACGAGAACAATTATGAAAAACTATAATAAAACTTATTGGAAAATTATTGAAATGAACTACATAAAGATTTAAAATATTCAGTTTAAAAGCATGGAAAGAAATTTTGGTTATAAAATTACGATTCCTGAAAATTAAATGCACTTCCAAGCAGGGACCGACCTCTGAAGCTATGGGAAGTACAGCTTCATTTCGGTGCCCCCTTTTATCCCAGAAGGGTTTTCTAAATTGTAACTCACCAATGCTATAAATATTACTCCAAAGAGTGGCTTATTTGAGTTCACATATAGCTATAAAAGGTTTAAATTAAAATTAAACACATATAGCTAATAAAACAACTTTTTTATATTCTCTTATATATACTATGAACAGGAAAATTGGACGCAATCAAGAAAAATATAGAAAAATAATTTTGCATAGTATTGACATAAAAATGTTAAATTCATCATGTATGCTCAATATAAAATATCAATATTTTGAAATATTTCTTTCAATTTTAGCAGTAGTTTAAGTTACTAATATTTTATGTTGTGCATACAAATCAAATTCAATATTTTCAAATTCAATATGTAAAATAAACATACATCTAAAATAATGGACACACTGAAGAATTGTGATCATGTGGTTTAAACTACTGGTGTATTATGTGCATAAAAATTAATGTGTTATGAAAGATATTTTCATGAAACACTTATAAATACACACACACACGCACTACAAACACACACATATATATACATACAATTTTTGAATGGAATTAATTTAATATAACATTTGGGGCCCCTGTTTTCTCAGTTTCGAATTCTGTTTTCTCAATTTCGAGTCCCTTCAAAATTTTCTGAGGGAAGCAGAAGCTAAACGTGCCTGTTCGATAATCAAGGCCTGCTAAATTGACTTTGAAAACTTCTATATCTCTTACCTATTTCTACCCCCTTTAACTATTCCCCCGACCCAACTTTTATTACCCTGGAGTCCGAGCAAACGCGGCGGGGTGTCCCTCTCCATGGAGTGATGGATTGTCTCGTGGGGGAATGAAATGGACTGATCAGAATATACATATATGCATTTTGTTTTAATTATAGCTCCCTCCCTAATTAATTGAAATGAAATATCTTTATATCAATGGATAAATTAGAAACTGTACATTTTTTCGTGTTTTTTTAAATTTCCAAACGACCTAATAGAACTGCCAGAATTTACAGTTTAATGAGAGGTAGAAAATTTTTTGGACATGCTCCGAGTATTTCACGTAAAATCAAATATTTAAAATTATTTTTAATATAAAATGAAAACTAGGATGAATAGCGGCAAGTTTTAAGAATTGCATACAGAAAACAAAATTCAAAAATCTTAATTTTTTCATGAGATATCCTTAGAAAAGTGAGAAAAAATATTCCCATAGGTTTACATGGAGAACGGAAAACGGGATTGTAAGTGATCAGCACCCTTAATTTGGGCTTTGGTTATGCAACGGGGAGTGCAGCTATCTTATTCTTGGGGAAATATTCCTAACTAGGACCGTAATCAGTTGATGCAGTTTAGCAAGTGAGGTTTGCTCCATTATTAATTCCATTCTTGAAACTTTTGTACACATTTAACTACATTTTTGCCAGAATTGCTTATTTTTGATGCCAACTTTGTCTATGTATCCAATTATGGAATATTAGCCCTATGCTTTTTGCAATGAACATTATAGCTGTATCTTATTTCCTATTGTCTAGAAAGGCACACAATTTTAAATTTAAGATTAATGATTAAAATTCTATATGTTCATTTAATTAAAAATTTTTATATCCAACAGGGGATGCTGTCGTTCTATGCTTTTAAAAGTTCATTTTTCACTGTAAGTCCATGTAAAATTCAAAGAAATATACTATGTTTTATATTCATAATTGCTGATTCTATTATAAATTAATATATTAGATTGATATAGAAGAAATTTTTGTAATGGCAACAGCTTACTGGTTAATTAATTAATTAATTATTTTAGCTGTGTTGTAAGTAGAACGTTTCACAGAAAATATTTCTTTAATATGATAATCTGAAAATAACTGATTTTATTTTGTTTTCAAAACAATTGTTTATGCAGATAAAACAATTTTCATAATAAAGTGAATAATAGAGAATTACAGTTAATTGTTGTTGTATGTAGTACTGAAGAAATGAAGAAAAATTTAAATACACCTGTTTTTATTATTCAGGAGAGACAGAAAAAGAGCAAGATACCTGAATGCATCATATAACAAGGGGCTATTTATTGTACATGATTTATAATATAATTTCAATTCCCCCCCATATGCAATTCTTTCTATTATTATTAAACTTTCTTAATCTTAAGAAATTTTCAATGATTTTTACTTATTATATTCAATGGTAAATTTAAGTGATGCTTATATATTTTTACTGTGTATTAAAAAAAAATATGTTTTCTTAGATTCTCAGCATCATGAGAAACCCTAAAGATGTTCTTGTTTCATATTATCATTTTGTGCGCATGACAACGATGTCTGACTACAAAGGAAGTTTTGAAAGTTTCTTCAATGATTTTTTATCTGATACTGGTAAATATTTATAGTGGTTGCTTTTTCATAAAGTCGAAAAGTAATTTTTCGTAGCATGCAAAATACCGTATCTCTAATTGAATGGAGCTGGACCATTAAGGCTCATTTTTGGCCTATGATACGGTAAAATATAAAGTTCTCATAACTCTGTCATAGTTTTTTTATATGTTAATATGTATATAAAAAGTAAAACATATATAAAAACTATGATATTTTTATGAGCGCTTCATATTGACATAATTGAAATACGTTAAAATTTTTTAAATAAAGCTATGTTTGTGATCTTATATAACACATTTAAACAATCTTCAAACAAAATCCAATTACTGTGGCATGTGGCAGTAAAATCCAGTTTGAAAATTATATTAAAACAATCTAAGTGGAAAATTTTGATTCTATTTGAGGGGCCGAAAATGAGCCTAGATAAGGCTCACACCTATTTTATTTGGTGACATAAGACATTTTACCATGTGAGGTGAATATCCTTTTATCCTACTTCATGTCTGTAATTTTATATATTTAAATTTTCTTGAAATCTAGACGTCATTTGCTGCCCTTAAGGAAGATTTGTTTTTTTTGGTTGAAAAAATAGATTGTTCTTTTTTTACATTTTTCTATTCTCCATTGTCTGTAGATTATCTGTGTACAATAATTTCGCCGAATTTAAAGTTCTTTTGTAGTTATTTAGTACTTTAGCACAGTGCGTCTGTAGACTTATACTGTTTTGGAGCACTATAAACACATTTTATGCAAAACAAGTTTTTTCAAACTGGGCGGAATCAGAACTAAAAAACTATTAAACTGATCTTGCTAATTCTTTTTTGAACTTAAAGTTGGTATAAGTTATTTAAGCTTGGACCACTTTCAGCCATTTTTATAAGAAATAAATATTTTTAGAAGCACGCTAAAATGTGAAAAAAAAAAAAGGGTAGGAAAAAAACCTTTTTTTCAAATGGCTGCCACTTTGTTGATTTCTATTAATTATTCAATATTATCTTCTTTCATAATCCTTAAGGAAAATTGATTGCAAATGACTCTGGCAATTTATCAGATCTCGCCCGATTGGAAAGGCATACCACACATGCTAAGACATCCACCTGCACAACTTGAGCGACATTGTCAATTTTAAATTAAAAAAAAATTGAAATGGTAACAAATAACATGCAAAAAATCCAAAGCTAAAATCTTCATACCTATTCCAGAAAAAAATTGCTAAAAAACATTCTTTTTTTGGCCATCTACAGACAAAACCCCCTTTATGTTTCATCAATTCCTGCATAACATGGGTAATTTAATGAAAACCTCGTTGGACTATATTGCCTTTCATAGTTTTAGTGATTAACAGTGTAGGGGAGACCAGGGTACAGTGGTCCACTTTTGTAGTTAACATTTTTTTCTCTTTAACGGAGAGACCAATCTACCTGAAAATATTTTTGAATATTCTTCAAACCTTTCTACATGCCTCATAATTTTCACAGAATATAATTCCCAATGCATTTTTCAAAATTTTTTTTTTTACATATACTCGTGAAGTGGACCAGTGTACCCCGGAAGTGGGGTACACTGGTCCACCCACTGGAGCACAGTGGTCCACTATTACTTATTGTTATTATTATCTAATAGTTATTATCTATTAGTTATTAGATAATTGTTATTATCTAATTCTCTTTTATTTCCCCTTTACCTCCAAAATAATATAATACAAATTTGCAAGTAGCATTTTGAAACAGAAAACGTACAAAACTAAAGAATTATCAAAAAATTTATTATATTTTGAGAATAACAATATAAGATACAGGAGTGATGGCAAACAAGTTATTAATTAAGTACAAAAAAATCAGCAAACATTAAGACAAATATGATGATGAAAAATTTATTAGAAGCTCAAAATAGTCAGGATAAAATAGTTTATTATGAGCTAACCATGTGCTCTGAAGTTATACATAACCAATCCAGTGAGGTCATCTATTACTTATTAGGCTACAGTTATATTTTTCAAAGGCAGTAAATACAAAACAAAATATTTCTTAATATGTTAACTCTACAATGCATGATTTTTATTTCTCTCCTTCTCTCCTCCCCCCCCCCCCCAAAAAAAAAACAAAAAAAAACTGCTATATTGAACAAGAAAACTTATTTTAAAAATCACATGTGAACTGTTATCCATGATTTAGGAGAAAACTAAAGTGTCAGATGGCTACATTATAACCTGAACAACATACATAATAACATGAAATTTAAAGTATGCCAAATGAGTAATCTATGCATTGTAGGGTTAAATAAATTGTCATTTTTCTTTGTTTATTTTATTTTATAGTTAAATAACTATTTTAAAACAACATTTCTTTTTAGAGAATAAGTAATTATTAAATATTTTGAAAATTCTTCATTACAGGAGCAGTATTCATTGTGGACCACTGTACCCCAGCAGTGGGCGGTCCACTGTGCTCCATGTTAAAGTTCAATACATACTCATAAAAATATTATTTAAAGTTTTCTTTTAAACATATAAGCTTTTAAATTTAATAAAGACCAGTGTTTTACCTTTTCAAAAAAGTTGTTTTATCTTATTTATCCATAACCTTTAATTACTCAATAAAGAAAATTATGATGATGAAAAATTTTACTTTTAGGAGCTCAAAACAACCAATCAGGATAAAAGGGTTCATTCTGAGCTAACGATGTGTTCTGAAGGCTATAAGTAATCAATCCAGTGCTGTTATCAATTAGCCTAAAAGAAAAGCTTTAAAAATAAGTAAAATATAAGGGGTGGTCCACTGTGTACTTAGGTCCACTCTACCTTAGTCTCCCCTACTTTTTCATATTGTATAATCATATAGATTATTTCTTATATTTTTATTTGTTTATCATAAAATAATTATTAAAATCCTTTTTGATACTTTTTGTTTATTTAATACTTTACAGAAATTTTTGTTTTATGATTTGTTCAATCATTACTATATGTATTGATGATTTGCATTTTATAATATTTTTATAGCTTAGTTTTATCTCTCTCTTCCTTTCTTCTCCCTACTCCCTTTAATATAAAAGTACTAAAACAGTTTAAAATATTTTCTTAAATAGTTCCATATGGCCCCATTTGGAAACATTATAATGAGATGTGGACACATAGAAATGATCCAAATATTCTTATTTTATCATATGAAGATTTTCACAAGGTAAGAAAGTAAGATAAGTTTAGTTTGTAAATTCTGAATCTTGTAATTAACCTATACATATTTCATTATTATTTAGTACATTTTGCATGTGTTGTTTACAGGACATACATGGAAATATTCGAAAAATTGCTGAATTTTTAGAAAAAGAATTAACAAATGAAGAAATAGATGCCATTGCTGAACATTGTTCTTTTAAAAGCATGGCTAATAACCCTAGTGTTAATTATCAACATTGGGATGATTTGGGAATTAGGAACAAGAATGAAGCCAAGTTTATGAGGAAAGGTAAATATTATATAACATTTTATAAATAACTGTGTATGATACTTGTTTTGAACCATATTTATATCTTTTTTGTGTTTTGTTGAACTTTTGTAATTTTACACTTAAATGTATCATTTCTATCATTTGTGAGCTATTTGATCCCACAGCTTAAATTTTGGAATATTGTTTTGGTTTATATTCATTATGAAGAAAAGAAAGAAAATTAAGTAAGATATCACAATCTTGTATTAAAAAAATTGTAAATGTTCTATTTAATTTGCTTATTATCTTTTAGAGACAACATTATGCTGTTTTAAAACTTTTTGAAGGTTCATGATGCATAGTATATAAGAGAATTTGATAATTGTTTTTTGATTTTCAAAGGTATTATATATATATATATATATATAGCAATGTGACACATAGCACATTTATCTGCATGAGAGATAGTTCTATGCACCTATTAGTTAGAATAGTCCTTTTCCATTAAATTCATACCAGTCACGATTCTGTGCCAAATGTGGTAAATTGCTTATTTCAAGTTCACAAATGTGATGATTTTGATTATTAATTGTTACTTATAATTATTTTTTGTTTCAAGATTTCATTTCTTGATTTTTAATAAAGATTTGATTTTCTTTAAAAAAAAAAAAATTTTAATATTGTTTTAAATGATTCAGCAATGTTAGGGTGATGTCCTCCCCCCCCCCCTTCCCCACCCATGATTATACATTCATTCAAATGTATGAACAACAGACTTTAAGCTGAAATGTATGAGAATGAGTTTCAGTTCAGGTTGAGATCTCCTTCATCTTGATTTAAAAATTAAATTTTGAGTCTAACATCAGACTTACAATTTTGTGGAAGTAGCAATCTGCTTCTGTTCTTTTGTTCTGTTTTTAAATTACTCCTTTTGACTGCATCTGTTTTTTTTACTGCTGCAAAATGAAATTATTTTTTCTCAAAGAAGTTCTTTTAAAACTACTGATTTCATCATTAATCAGGCAATATTTCAATTTTTTAAATACTTCAAAGATGATACTTAATGATGTGCTTAGTTGCTTGGTTCCTTTGATATTATTAACTATAATTACAAGTGGGGGGGGGGGGAAATCCATCAGTGTTAGGTTTGATGATAGATAAAATCTCAACTAACAAAGAGCAAAATTTTTTGGTAAAAGGAAATAGGTCATTAATTTTTCTTTGAGAACTATTGAGAGACTTGTTTTTTACTCAACACCATGGCTTCTAACTTTTACGCTTATTTCTTACCACTAAAATTTAATAATAAATTTTGCCTTAATTAATAGGCAAAATCTGCAATTAACAAAGTAAGAAAATACTTTTAAATTTTAGTGGTAACAAAAAAGCATAAAAGCTGGCAGCTATGCTCAACACTATCTATTATTATATTTTAAATTATTTAATTTATGAATATAAAATTCCGTATGTCTCTTATTGTAAATATATGAAGTATGCTTTTCTTTAACCCTGGATATTTCTTTCTATGATTATTGTGGTTACTAAAATGTGTGTTTTAAAATGAAAAGAAATAGATTTTTGTGAAAGCAAATAATTTATATGTATGTAATATTGTTAGTTTCTAAAATTCTGTGCTTATTTTAAAATTTAAATTTGGGGCATAATTTGTTTTATAGGAGAGATTGGAGACTGGAAAAATTATTTTAGCTCTGATATGATTCAAGATATGGATTCATGGCTGGATGAACACTTCAAAAACATCTCATTTAAATATACTATGTGATAATCTACAATCTTATAGTAAAAGTCTTTGAAAAATACTTACATTAATGTATTCAGCTTAACTGGATGTTGTATTTGTAAATAAAAAAAAAACGTCTCCTAGTATCGTATTTTTATTTGAGTAGAAAAATGTCTAAACTGAATTTTTTTTCAGTTTCTTGCATGATTAAGTCAAATAAAATCAACTTCATTTTCTTAAATATATATATATATATATATATAATTTGTAAGCAGTGTATTAGTCTTTTGAAAATTTGTGAAGTAACTTTTTTTAGTTTTAATTTGGAATCAAAATATAGTTCGTTATATTTCTAGAGGATTGAAAGTGATTAAATTTATGAAGTTGTTAAATTTTCATTAAACATTCAAAATATTTACAAACTTTAAAAAGCTATGTAAAATAAAGGTATAAAAGAAAATAATAATAATTTAGATTTTTTATTTTTTATTAAAATCAGATTTTAATGATTTTTTCCTCTACATTAATGCATCAAAAGGCTACCAAGAATTATAGGTTTCCAAAACAAGATACTAAGGAGCATAATATATGTTTTTATGCTTTAATTAATAAAATTGTAATTAATTAGTAATTATGGGAATAATAAATAGCATACATAAGTGATTTAATTAGTTAATAGTTCAAATAATAAATCAAACAAATATATCATGGCATCTCTTATTGCACTTGTACTTTGTAAAATTACTGTAATCAGATAAATCTAAACTCATACATATGTTTGTGTATGTTAACAACAACGACAAAAAAAAAAAATAATTACATTAGGTATATACAGTAAATATAATCATAAGTGTTAGTATTTATTTTTCCCTATTTTAATCCTATTGCTATCCATATTAATTTAACAAAATATTAAACATCAGCAATATTACCCATTTAGTGGGCATTATTGGCATTTAGTGCTATGAATTAAAAATAAAAAGTTTTGCTATATTCTTCATTGATAACTGATTTCTTTATTTGCTATGTGTGATAAGTATATTATGTGTTCGTGTTATAATGTGTCCAAAGTACCAAACATGATTTTAACTTTTACTGAATAACTCTTTCTATGCTTAACATTCTTATACTAATTAGGTTTTTTTTTTTACCAATAATATATTCTTTTGCAATAGCTGTTGAGCAAATTTCTGTAATTTTCCTTTAGCTCCAATTTGTTGTTGGGGTTTTTTGAATTACTGAATTACCAGCAATTTGATTCCTGCCCTAGACTGTTACCCAAAAATAAATAATTCACCCAATTAATTAATTAAATAAAAAAATGCAGAATTTAATCACAAGAACATTCCAACTATTCAAATTTTAGAAGAATAAACCGAGTTAAAAGGCAGTGCAGGATTCTCAATTCAGGTTTGCAATTCACCAACAAAACAAACATGGAAAATTAGCATAATTATGGAAGGGTAATTAATTATAATTATGCTTATATAAGATTAATCATTAAATTTGGAAGGAAACCTGACATCTTTCCAAATATACAGAAAGCAGAAAAAGTATGGAGTTACTAGGAAAATTAAGGATAATAATCTGATATAAAATACAGTAAAACCTATCTGTAAGGGCCTCCTGTCGTTCATTGCTAATTGGCCCTTATGAAGGGGTAGCCCTTGAATAAGGGTGACCAAATTTTTCATTTCTCTTTCTTTTTATCCCGCGATTTTTAAAATCTGCATATTCTTTCAGTAAGTTCTTTTTGTTTTTAACAATATTGTTTATTTGATACTTGCTGCAATTAAACTGTGAAGCTAATTTTCTCGCAGATGTTCCTTGATCATGACAATTAAGAACTTTGATTTTGTCATTCAAATCCAAATGTACTTTTTGACTTGATTTAGGTGCCATAATTTTAAATTTTATATAATCCTGAGCAAAATTTCTAGTTTAAAAATTGTGATTCAATATGCATCCACAGTTTTAGTAAATGTGGAATCAGTTTTTCCAGATAACCTGTTATCCTTTGTGTGCCCACAACAAATGGTCAAATTTTCATCCCATCCCAACCCCTACAGGTTGAAAGGTCAAACAAAGTGTGAGGAACACATGTTTGTCTCACTTGGGGAAAAGTTTGTGGTCCTTCATAGTGTTACTAAATCCTCCCCATCTCCCCTGCCTTCTTTGTTGCAAGTACAGTTGTTTGCTTAACTTTTATTTTTTTTGGTTCAGGAATTCAATACACCTGTTTAGGATTTAAGGCACATGTGAAAAAATTACCTTTATGAGGGGTATGTGCGATCCCTAATAGGAGTAAATTTAACATTATTTTTGGAGAAAATTTTCATTCCTAAAAAAATGGCCCTTAATAGAGGTGGCCCTTGAATAGGAGTGGCCTTTAAAAGAAGTTTCACTGTATAAAGTAAAGTGTGTGTGTGTGTGTGGGGGGGGGGGGGGTAAAAAATATATAGACCATGATCAAGCGAAAATTCTATGGGATCATAAAAGATAGTGCAATTGCATTATTTCCTCTTAGATATTCATTCATCTAATAAAACATTCTATCAATTTACCAATATGTATGAATTTTATAAAAAATAAGAATATAGTTTGTTTATTTACTTATTATTTTAATACAGTAGAAGATCTTTATAATGCAATTCTATATAACACACAACTTCTCAGATGTAAACAATAAATTTTGCAGTTAAAAAGCACTTGCATTTCCACATTGTAAAAATATTGCTACTCTCTAAAAGACTAAATTTGACACATTAGTTCAACTTTATCTCCTAATTTAAGACCTTTTTAATGAAAAAAATGCTATTATTACAATAAACATTTTTGAAAATGTCTATTATAGGTGATGGTTTGGTCAGTTACATTTGGATCATGTTTATAAAATAAATTTAACAATGTCTGACCTATATTATGCAAAAATTTATAATTTTGATAACTCTTGGTAACAAGGAATGCAGTATAAAGATATTCTAATGTATTTTGATATGTTTCAGACATATCTGGCCATATTTACAAGTTAAATTTAATGATGTGATCCATATAACGCACAACCTTGCATTTTTTGGTTTACGTTATAAAGATCTTCTACTATATTACTATTAGGGATTACTTGAAAAGGTTTAATCTTTACAAATAAACATAAATTAGTTTGCTATTATAAATCAATATGAAGAAAATTCATTTACTCTAATGAATTTGAATGAAAACCCTGTTTTTTATAATTGAATATGTTTATAATTATAAAAAAGAAGACTCTTTAAGTTTATGTATTTAAATTATGATATTTATATTTCATACTGTCTGTAAATAGATTATTTATGTTATGTTAAAAATAAGATAGATTTAAAACTGAATGAGATGTTTATTCAACAGTCAGTAATTGCAGTTCAAACAGATCTTTTGTTATCATATTCATTCTATATTTGAACTTGAACTCAATTTTTTCCCTTTTACAGTACATAAATAAAAGAAAGCAACAAAATATTTTGTGCTAACAGTATTTTTGGTAAATCCAACGATGGGTGACAATTTATATTGCCTTACTCCTTTTGCTTTTCATTTGATTAAATAACTCACAACAAAATTACAAATTCTTCTGATAAATGACCAACAGCAGTTCTTTTCTCAGATCGATTTTCTCAGTTATGAGTTCCAGCTGACAGTTTTATAGGTTCAGGTGGGGTAAAATGGGTAATTGAAAAATATTGTTTAATTTTTTCAATTTTCTGAACATATTTATAGTTTTCAAAATTATATATGATTGTTTGATGTTTAATCTTTCTTCTCCTACTTTGCTTTTGTAGTTTGTTCTATTTGAATGGCAACTGTAACACTGTTTGAGGACAATTTCATGCCACATGTGGTCTGATTAAACTTCTTCTTGTAGCTCATAATATTTGATATAAACTCATTTGTTTGATCTCATTTTGTTCATTAAGCACATCTAATGCTTTTCCACCTTACAAACAAGAAATTGTCTTTTGTTTTTGTTGTTTTACCTTAAATCTTATAAATGGGGGTAAAATGGGTATAGTGTTAGGCTTGACATTTGTAATAAAGTGTTATATAGAACTTTTCTGAATAAAATTCTTCATTTTACTGGAAATTAAAATAGAATAAGCTTTAAAAATACTTTAAAATGCTTATATAATGCACAGTGTATTATTCTCAAGATCGGAAAGACTTGGAATTCATTGTACATAATTTAGTCAAATCATTGCCCATTTCTAGATGGCATATCAGGTGCTGATTGGATTTAAAATTTCAAGAAGAGGTAGTTGAAAGAGTTGAGAAATAGAAAACCAGTATTGTTGACAAAAATAAGAGCAATGTGGCTTTGACACATCCTTGCTTTCTCAACGCGTATCAATCTGTCACATCTCCAAATAATCTTAGTAAAAACTTCAAAGCTGAAACAGAAGCATGTCCAAGTAAAAGCAGATGAAGTTCTAACAAATGAAGACATTATGAAACAGTTGAAAAATGACTCTGATAACCAGAACACCAAAAGAGTTAAAATGGACAAGAAGAAGAAAAAATGTTAAATGAGGCTCAAATTAGACTATAATGTGTGGAAGATATCCCCAAAGTAAAAATAGATGCATCTGTAGGTGCATGACTGAGAGTCCAGTATTTTTGAAAAAAGACAATGAATTCATTGGCAAAATTAGTAATATTGAAGAAGATGAAACACTAATATGAAGTAAAATTCTTGGAAAAGTTCAAGATTGGTTGCATTTTATGTTTTCCCTGATGCTGAAGACACAGGGTTATGCCCATTCATTACTCTTGTGAACTATTAGAGCAAATTTTTAGAAATACTGCCAATTATTTTTTTATTCAGATAAAAATTGATATGACTAGTTAAATATCATTGTGTTTCACTCATATAAGATATATCTAATTTAAAACCAAAAGCATTTTACTTGTCTGTATAATAAATCAAATTTTTTTTTTTTTACAAACTAGATATATTTTATGCAAGTGGAACACGGTGGTATTTAATTGGTTATATCAATTTTATTCTAATTATACTTTGTACTAAAATAATTGGAAGTTTTTCCAAAACTTTGTCCATTGTTACCATTAGACCATTGTGACCATTAGAGCATTCTCACAGATTACATTGAAAAAAAAAGCAGATCATAGAAACATTAAATGAAGTAACTTTTAATAATCTGAGTCATTATGCCTTTGATTGACTTTTAACACTTATAATGTAACAGGGTGAGAATACAAGTAGAAAAAAATTTAGCCAGAAAATGCTTTCATTTTCACCTAAGTTTGATTCATAGTAAAGTTTCTCATTTATCTATTAAACTTAAATTTCATATTAAAAAAAAGAGTTGACAATTTTTAAGATGTAACATTGTTTTCCATATTACTGCATTATATAATTTCTGGTAAATTTATTTATACAGTATTTATTGTTAAATTTTTATGTACCCATTTTACCCCACACTATACCGATTTTCACCTGCATGGGTATGGTAAACATATATGTATTAAATGTTTTGTTGCAGACATAGTTTTGTAGCCTAATAGATAAAAATCATGTATTTTCATTCCAAGAATGTACAATGTAAAGAAAATACCAAAAAAAAAGTTTTAATCATTTAACATTTACCAGAGAATTTTAACTGAACATCTAAAAACAGTGAATTTTATACCCATTTTATCCCACCTGACCCTACCTTTTTTTATCATTGAGTAACAGAACCTTTATCAGTCACTCTGCTCAGTAATAGTTATGTCAAAGTCCATCCGCATGATGAAAGTACACTTCTAGATATTTCATGTTGATTCTTCTAACATCAGCATCCAATATCAAGTTGGCATGGAGTCCAAATAAGTTTATTTGGAGGGTTAGGAGATCTTTCAAGATGATTCTGTCAGGTACCGATATCCTTTTTTGGAGAGGCATGAACAATGATTTTAGCAACTGGAAGTTTAATTGTGCCTATCTCTTAAATTATTATTTTTTCTCTCACTAATTCAGTTTCACATGTAAGACTGTATAGTGAATACAGCCAAAATGCTTATCTTGAGCCTTTCTGTTAACAAATCTGAGACTACCAGCTTGTCTGCTGACCCTTTTTTAACTACTAAACATGGCGAAACAGCACTGAAAACTTGCGATATGAAGCAATTAAAATAATAAAACTTTGTAAGAATCACCATAAAATAAAAACAAAACATAGGACACGTTTCGAGCTAACGTGTTCACTGTAGCTGATGACGAGCTGTTATATTTTTAGCTCGAAACGTGTCCTATGTTTTGTTTTTATTTTATGGTGATTCTTACAAAGTTTTATTATTTTAATTACTAAACATGGTTGATTCAGTATAAGAACTCTTTCCTTTGAGTTTCTTCACTCAGTGGTTATTCTTTCTCAACTGACTTCCCAAGGCAGGTCTCAAAATACTCGAGGACTTACTCCACAATACTTCTCATTACTATATTTTACATCACAGGGCTAACTCACCTCCCTGTAAAAAAAGAAAAAAAAATGTGCAGGCAGCTAGTCTACCAATGAGAAGAGAGGGCATTTTTTCCCTACTGCAACGTGAATGACCCTTCCCATTCACTACCCTACATGGGAGAAACCACCTCTAGACCAAGGGTGTACATAGAGAGTCTGTTTTCTTAGCCAGCTGGTCAACTTGTTCCCACACAGGATGAAAACAAGGCAGGAATTTTCTTCCCCTAAACAGCTGCGTCCCCTAGAGGCTAAGCTTATGTGAGAATGAATGCATTTTAACTGCTTTCCACAATATAAGAATACAATAGGTTCACTTTTAAACATATGTTATAATAAAAATCCTCTTTCAACATAATTGGGCTCTAAACTTCAATATTATACCGTAATATTGTAGTTCAGGCCACCTATGTGTACCTTATATATATAATGCCTTGTTAAAATTAGATGGTTAAAAGCTTTCTACTTTAAAATGGGGTTTATTGGTCAAAAGAATGGGATATTGTTACACAGGTTAAGTATTGTTGTTTGCAAGGGAGAGTTGCAGGAATTTTTTTCAGTCAGGTGCATGGGAAAAGACCACATGCACTTAGTTATCTACAGCTAACTGCTGTTAGTATGGGCAGAAAGGAAAGAAATTTCCATTTATTTTTGGTAAATACATTGATTTTGTATGTAAAAATGTGAAAACATATAGTTATTGTCTAGCTAAAAATAATAGAAAGTTGTTTTTAGGAGAATAGTAAAAATATAAGGAAAATTAAGAATTTGTAAAATAAAATAAAATGTATATAAATGAATTTTATTGGATTTAAGTTTCTTACACATATGAAAATATTTAGATAGGGATTTTACTAAACTGACTCCAACATTCTATATATATTTATTTGTAAATGTAGAATGAGGAAATAGAATTTTTCTTTTATCTAGATAAATATATTATGCTTTTTATGCATATTTTGTATCAAAGTATGAAACATTTTACTACTTTTTAAAAGTTAGTATAACAATCTGAATTATAATAGATTTAATTAATTAAATATCCATTTTAAATAAAATGCTTTTTATGCATGATAAAAGTTTAGTATTTATAAGTTTATTGTACTTTGTTTATATGCTTAAAGGCTTGTAAGCAATTATTTAAAGCTTCTTTCATTTATTTAATAGGCGAAATATCTTTAGAAACATTGCAAATTATGTTCATGTTAGATTTTCATTCTCCTTGACATCATTTTAAAACTTGAAAAATTTATGATTTTAATCAAATAAATAAAAAACCATCTGATTTAAACCACTTATTTTAATCATCTATATACTATAATCATTGTCATCCTATATGAATTGTATTGAACTTTTAAAATTTTGATAGTCAGGTAATAACATTTTGTAAATTATTTTTTATTGTTTATCGTTTGTTGCTAATTTATATTGGTTATTAATTAATTATTTCAGAATGTCATGGTAATAGTTTAAAAGGACTCTTAAGTGCTATAGTTATGATAATTTTTAAAGTAAAACAAAAATATAGATATCTGAAATATTTCATAAAAACAAAATTTTAAATCAATATTACTTAAATTTTTCTTATTGTGATTTTTCATCTACTAGAAAAAAAAATGATAAAAGTATCTTGCTTTGTTTTGTAACAATGATTGAAAGTACCAAAAGCACATTCTTTAATAATGTATTTATTGACAAAATATGAATTTGTTCTACAGAACATTCGAGAAGGAAAATAAAATCTGCAGTAAAGTCTATTTTGGTAACAGCATATACCTCCAAAATATAAATTCATAAAATTTTTGTATTTATACATTTTAAACAATAATATCTACATAAAGTATATTTTAAACAATGTATCATGTTTGAAATATCAAGAATGACATTTATCAAATGTTAAATCTATATGTTAGTAGTGTACAGTGTAAACAGATAACAAAAAATACATAGAAATCTGATGTAATAATAACACACTTAAAATTTGCCTCTTAAGAAGTTTCATATAACTTGGGATGGATGCAAAATAGGCCTCCAGCCTGTAGCATTAGGTCCAAACTTATACACGAGGCGGCGTCCAAATACTGGTAGGAGAACTTGGCTCTTATAATAATACCTAGAAAGAGAATAAATCATATATTATGCTCTGAAATATTTTATTCAATTGCATGTTTTTTTTTTTTTTTTTTTTTTTTTTTTTTTTTTTTTGCATGGTTTGAAGCTAACTGGAGAGAGCAAATAATTTATAATTTCACATATGCATTTGTTATTTGTTTTATGTCAGTATTATGTTTTTATATCATTTAAAGAATATTAACCATTAGATGTGGACAATTTGAGTAAACTAAAATTTCATGCAAAATGAATGGAATATTTATATAAGTGGCTATTCATAATGCAGTAATATTAGGATACAACCTAGATCTGTGCAGCATTAGAAGTAAAATAAACTGAAGCAATGAAAATGCTGTAGAGTAGATACTACAGTATAACTAAAACATATATCTCAAGTAATGTATTAAATATGTTGTTTTGAAACATTACTCTTTATGAAAGTAAATTTTAGTTTTCATGAGTATACATATACATGTACTGAAAATTCTGACGTAAAAATCAATTGTATATAAAGTAATCCCTTAACATTTGTGAGTTTTGATGATTCGCGAAATAAAAAATGAAGAACATTTCAATATTTGCAAATTTTATTTCACAAAGAATACTTTTTTTTACAAATGCAAAGTTTTACCAATTCCATAAAACTATTTGACACTGTACAGCTGCATTGTACTGTATGGACTAACTTTCGAGAACTTCAACCCTTGTATTCAGGTAAAATATAGATCACTAATTCTGAGAAACCCAAAACATAAATTGATGCTAAAACTAAAAATTTGTTAAAATTCAAAATTTTTATTGCATCTGGAAATTTTTCTGCAAAAATTGTGTGGGAAATGTTGAAATTTTAAAACTTTAACAACAACTTGTTGAGAAAGCAATAGAATGCGATCTTTAACTGGTGAAGAGTCACAAATTTAAAAGAAAAATTGAGACAGCAACTTTTCATTATATGGAAATTCATAAAAAAAAGATCTGTTCTTACAAACAATCGAAAAAATAAATTTTTTCAGTCATCAACTAGCAACTAAACTTTATACAATATGTTTATAATTATTCAAAGTTATTTACAGCATACATTTTGTAATGCTTAATAAATATATTTTTATGTTTCAATTACTTTTTTCCATTAAAACAAAATCTTAAAACCTAACCCCCTTTTATGCATGGGAAGATAGTCTCAACATTCGTGGAGACTTCCGCAAACCTAATCCTCGTGAGTGTTAAGGTATTACTGTATAGTTTTCCTAATTTCATCTCAGTTGCATTTTACAGGATTTACTTTTGTTCTTCCACAGTACATTCTTAATAGTTTATCCCATGTTTAGCATTTCATTTGTGTAGTGAAAAAGTTATTCTTACAGTACTTAATAATATGGATAAGTCAAACAATTATTTAAATCTATCAAAACAATAATAAAAAGAGTACTGCATCCCATTGTTTGATTATAAATTAATTAAGAATAAACAAATTTAGATATCAATAGTCTTTTTTTGGAAAACCATTAATTATGATATAATGCTATGTACTTAATAGTAGTTAATGGTTAGTTTAAGCATTAAAGAAATTTATAGACATAATACACTGGTACAACTCTGTTTTCATGCAAATTTTATGACAGAAATTATGTTAATAAGTAAGTATAAGCAGAGAAATGTTGCCATCACCCATTTTGAAAACCACCACCAGATACTTGTTAACTCATCATCTACAAGAAAGAAAAGCAAAAAACAGTGATTAATAACATGATCTATAGATTTCTTTATTAGAATCAACAGAAGCAGGAGGTCGGCCACCACATATATATATATATATATAGGGAGTTCCTATTTGTTGCTGACCAATAGTTTATTCTTAATTTTATGAATTTTAAGCAACTTCTGATATTAAATATAGAAAGATGTAATTTTTGTGCCTGAAAATGCATAAAAATTCAAAGTATCATATCTTAGTATGATTTGTTGTAAAACAATGGGATTATTTTTTTCTCTCTGTGTGTGTGTTGTTCGTTAGAGCATGGTGAGTGTTTTTCTAAATATAAGACCCATGAACCATATAAAAATTTAAATTTGGCTACTTTTATTAAAATAACTGTTTTGGCATAAATGGCTTTTATTATGATGGAGAATAAAATAAAAAAAAACAACCTGGAAGTATACCTCTAAAAATGATGGTTTAGGAATTAGCTATTGGTCAGTGATAAGAAGAGAGATATCCTGTGTATATAACATTTTATTATATTTTATTGTCTAACTTAAAAAGTAAATACTATATGCACAAAATGGATAAAATATATAAAGAGCAAATAGTTGATTATTTTCCTAATGAATGTAATATTTGATTAATAAAATGTCTCTGTTTTTCATTTTAATGTTTGAAATATATTTGTGACCGATAACTTCCTGGTTTTGTTCATTCTGTGTGAAATATATTTACATAAATACTTAAATATTATTTTAACCATGAATAATAAATTACAAGAAAGAATAAAATACAGTAGTCTCAAAAAATCTGCACAGCTTGGGACCAGGGGCTGTGTGGATTTTAGAGTTTTGTAGATTCTGGATTAAATGATTTATTTTTTTCAACTTACCTTTTTTATTTCCAAGAAGAGCACAAATTTAAGCAAATCAAAACTTGAATCTCTGTTCTTTACCTGTACATTATCATTTTAATACCTCAAATTATTTTTTGTTACAATTTTTAAACATTTCTTATATAGTCCTTTGATTGAGAACTTCTATTTCCTCTTGTTGAAGTTTCTTTTGAATTCTGTAAACAGTAATTATTTCCTGTTGGTCAATAGAACTCTGCTGCTCCAAGCACTTCAAAATTTTCACCTAAAACCAAACCACCTTCAATTTTTTTTCCCTCACATTCACTGTCAGATTCAATTTTATTATCTTCAGGTGGGTTCATTATTGAAGAAATGATTTCTTCATCTGCAACATGATTTTAAGACTTCATTTTTATTATTCATCCATTCAATAATTTCTTCTTTAAAAACTCTTGTGAACCTGGGTTGGAATTTTTCGCATAATTCAACAGAGTTCAGATGCTTTAGTTTGTGATAAGGTTAAATGAAAATTTTTTATCTTCATCCTCATTTTGGATATAAAAAATAAATTAGTTTGCTATTTTCTTTAGTGGCCAATAGATGATGTTACTACTAAAACTTTTCTGCACTTGCTTACATCTCTCGTTGATTTCTATTATTTTACATTTTTTTCTATGTAAGTTTCTGTGAAATAAAAGCATTTTATTTATGTAATATCATCCTGTGTCATTACTATTTTCCCATAAATTTATGTTAAAAATTATTTTATTTTCATTCACTGTTATTTGGAATAAAGATTATAAAGAATACTTCTTAATTGGAAATTTCATTGTTTACATTTTGAAATGCATCTGGATTTTTGAGACTTACAGTATTACACTTTTATTGTAGCACAGTTTCTAAGATTATGCACTAAATTAGTTAAATTCCCGACTCTTTACAGTCTACCTTAATTATACTTTGAAATCTCTCTCTTTAAAGCATTATAAACAACTTCAATAAATAAAAAAAATAAAGAAAATCAGCTATAAGTGATCATGCATTTAATTAATGTGCTTTAGATCAATGGAATATGAATGTGAACCATTCTTAGACTATAATGTATTCTTATTTTAATAAGGCTAAAAAATGTTATTTGTATCTCTCAACAAATTTGTAATGATGCATCTCTGAAGCACTTATGTTAAAAATTTACTACATGAATTTTGTACTTTCAATAGTTTTGTTGCTGTATATAAGGAAATTGCTGCAATAAGGAAAATATACTACAAGTAAAAAAAAAAATATATATATGCATGTATAAAAATACACCTTTGAAAAAAAAAACTTATAAGTTCATATTAAAAAAAAAAACAGCAGATAAACAAACCCTTTCCTCCTTCACAGGTACAGTTTCAAGATCAATTATTTTACACATGGCTTCATCAATTGAAGCAATATGATAAGTTATATACAGACTTATTTCTAAAAAGAGTATGCTTGTACTACTCTTCCTGATGAAAGGAGCTATAAAATAATTATTCTTGAAATTGTAGTCAAATTTTTTTCACTTTTCAAGAATTAAAAAAAAGAGTATATAAATGTAACAACATGTTAAGCACTCTTTTGGGTGAGTTTAATGTTATGAGAAACTTAGGCTACCTTGTTCCCAATTTAATGAAAAAAACTTATCTTTATTTCTGTTTTTTTTTAAACTATATTTCCTATGCTGTTTTCATACTTGAGTTATATATGAATCTGAATATTGAAAATAAAATATTTACGCACACACAAAACAAAATGTTACCATTTCTTTTTTCATACTGTAGGTTATGAACTCCATAGCTTTAAGCTGCTTGCTGAATTTTTCCATCAAAATTAATAAAAATAAGTTTCAAAGTTAAAGAAATTAAAAAAATAAGAGTTGCTGTGCTATATGCATCATTGTTTGAAATCCTCATCTAATGAATGTACTCTCCAAAAAAATTACTGGCTATAAAATGATAAAAATGCCTAAAAATAGATTATAATTTTAGGTATCCAAGATATTTGTCACTTTACAGGGAATGTATTCAAGAATAGTAGTCATAGATCATAAGTTTTCAACAAAATTTCAGTATGAAGATTGAAGAAGATTAAAGTATTTAGAAAATATGTAGATTTTCTAAGAATGATATTCTTAAATAACAGTAAACGTTCCTGGTAATCTAATGTTACATTCTAAAGTTGCTCCATTAAAAAAATAATAAATAGAAAAAGTAAGTGCACCGTACTCTGCTAGATAATCTACGAAACACCTTAAAATACAATAAAATGAAAACATTTTAAGGTTATCTAGCAATAGTTCAGAAATCTGGCTATGTTAAATTTACATGCATGCACTATTCATCCTTCCTATGCTTTTGCTGATACTATTTAAAATCCACATCAGATATACATTTGTATGGTAGTAGCTATATTATAATTCCTCTCAAATTATTTTGAGCATAATCTGCACCATGCTCTTTTACAATACATAGAAGTTGATATGAACCTTAAATTTGTATGTGTAATTACATCGAGACATCGAATTCATATGAAAAAATTTCAGAAAACGAACCTTGAATCTCTAGCTCAGTTCTCGCCTGCCTCCGGTACCATATAAGAGACATGCTGCGCTGCAAAATATTTAGTTCCACCTTTCAGCTCCAGGGGATGAAATATGTTCTATATGAATATCTGACATGTGTCATCGCTGTCTGCGGCACCGTATTGCATGCGTGCTGTGCATTCCCTTCAAAATCTTTTCCTTTCACTGCTTGGGGGCGCACTCTATTCTAAAGAAACCACTTTCTGAACGAAACTTCGACACATGTACACCGTATAGTAGGTGTGCTTCAAAAACCTTCAGTTCCACCTTTCACCACCAGGAGATATAATATAACTGTAACATAACCGTAACCTAACTGTGACTAAATACAGAGAAAAATTTTTTTTCCAAGTGTGTTCGTCGATCGGAACTGTAGCTTGTAACCTCATTGGTTCTTACCTTTGGTGGTGTTATAGTGTATATTGGTGATAATAACATTTGGCGAAGAGTACTTCTGGAGGTTTTGTATGAATTATATTTTAAGCTGAAATGCTTTGAATGCATACTAGTGTTGTGGTATGACGTTTGTCTGTAAATCTGGTATTTGAGTTCAAATCCAAGCATGCGGGAAGGTGGTTATATTTTTTAATGATTAATTAAGTTATAAAATTTTTTTTTAATATTTAATTATAACATAATATTATTAATTCATTCATTATTATATAATATAATTATGTGATAATATTAATATAATAATATTATTTATATTTAAAAAAAATATCATTTGTGATTAAAACAATATGCATTTTCTTTTTAAAGCTGCAGTTCCAGGGAGACTATGGTACTTATATTTAAAAATTATAATAAATTTTTTAAATATAATTAATAATATTAAAATAATTAATATATAATATAATTATGTGATAATATTAATATAGCTATTATTATTATATAACATAATTATATAATTGTATTATTTATATTCTTAAAATTGTCATTTGTGATTAAATCTATATGCATTTTGTTTTTAACGCTGCAGTTCCAGGGAGAATATTACTATTTATATTTAAAAATTATAATAAAATTTTTTAATATAAATAATAATATTACAACATAATATAATAATAATTATTATTATTAATTAATTAATATATAATATAATTATGTAATAATATTAAAATAATTACATATTACAGTACAGAACCATTTATCCAGAATGCTTGGGGTCAGATGTATTCCGGATAACTGGTTTTTCCGGTTAACTGGTTGTGCATTAAAGCAACATCCATTTGATAAGTTTTGTGGAATATGTGTGGTTGTGGCATTATTTCTGATTTTAAATTATTAGATTACTTGGATTAAAAATCAATGCAAGAAAGATAAAAAGTTAACCAGAGTTTAAAAGAAAGTAATTTATGGGAATCCCTTGGGAACAAAAATTCTTCTGTTTCCTCTGCATAAAAATTAAAGCATCTAAAATACAACTAAATATGTTTTCTTTTCAAATACTAGATGTTGTCATCAAATTATACAATTGTTTCAAGCAAAGCCTATGTCAAACTGGCAGTGTATGAAACCTTTTTCTGCAAAGAGTCTGAAATCAGTCTATTAGAAATATCATTCCGGATAACTGGTTTTCCGGTTAACTGGTTTCCGGATAAATGGTTCCATACTGTATTATAAATTATATAATAATATAAATATAGTTGTATTATTTATATTCTTTAAAAATTGTCATTTGTGATTAACAATGTATATACATTTGGTTTTTCAAGCTGCAGTTCCAGAGAGAATATTACTATTTATATTAAAAATATTATAATAATTTTTTTAAATATAAATAATAATATATTATATAATTATTAATATATTATAATATAAAATTAATATTATTTATTAATTATTATATAATATAATTATACAATAACATTAATATAATATAATTATATTACAGTCAAGGATCTATAATCCGCACACCCATAATCCGCAATTTTCTATAATTCGCATTGCTTAATGAATGTAAACAATTAAACAAATTTACAAATTCTTGATCCAAAAATGATTTTTTAAAAGAAATATCTGAAATTTTTAAATATAAAAGTGAATATAATCAATTTTTTAATACAAGAATTTGAAAAATGCATTTTTTGAGATAGCATATTAAATTAATTATTATATTTCACATTTCTCTTTTCATGTTACACTGAATATGGAATTAAAATAGTGTCCAGGAAAATTAATTATTATATTTCATATTTTTCTTTTCATGTTATACTGAATATTAAATTAAAATAGTGTCCAGAAATAAGAAAATGAGATGTAATCCATAATACTCCATAATCCGCAATATTCCATAATCTGCACAACCTTTGGTCCCAACTTGTGCGGATTAAAGAACTTTGCCTGTATTTATATTTTTTTAAATGCTATTCATGATAAAATAAACTATATAAATTTTGTTTTTCAAGCTGCAGTTCCAGAAGAATTTACAGTTTAAATCCATAAAAAAACCTTAAAATCCGAAATCCGGGATTGGGAGGAGAGGGAGGGGTTGGATCCCCTAACGATCCCATGAATTTGTAACTGTATGCTCTTATACCTTTATGGAATATAGTTCACAATTCTGCATTATATGGGAGAAAAAAAAGAAAAAAATTTACTCGTTTTTATTTTTTATTTATTTTTGTCTTTGCTATTTAAATGTCATTTTAGCTGAAATTTTACACTTTAGTGTGTAATGTTAGTTTCTGGTGCAAATAAATTACAGTTTCGCAGTAGCGTTAATTTGGCATGTATGTGTGTGTGTGTGGGAGGGAGAGTTCTGTTTTTCATTTAACAAACAATCATTATAAAATATAGCGACACAGTTAATATACTTTTTTCTGGAAGAAGTTATATACTTTGAACAATCAATATTAATGCAAAGTGGAAAAACGAAAAAAAAAATTGTTGATTATGTGTAAAAATATTTTGTAATGAATATGTGAAATTTAAAAACCAACATAAAGAAAAACCCAAATGCTTAGGATTAACTTAGCATTCAGTCTAAACATTTATTATTTATTTAAAATAAGCTAATTGTGTAATATAAATTTAGTTATAATTAGCATATAGTCTAAACATTTATTATTATTTATTTAAAATAATCTAATTGTATAATATAAATGAAAAAAAATAGATGAACATGTTATAAATATTAATATTTACTAATAATATTTATTAAATCAATATAATAAATGTATAGCAATAATTTTTATTATTAAATTGACTAAGATATGATAAATAATATAATAATAATATGAAAGCAGAAACAAATACTCAGTGCAATTAGTTACACATAATCTGCATTTAAAAATATAATATCAAATTCGTATAACAAATTTGTATTAAAAGAAAATATTTAATAAATAAAAACAAAATTTAAGTATACTTAGTTACAAAATATATAATGTTTAAGAAAATTAATTAAAAAAAAAAACAAAAAAAACTGAAGGCAAATATTACTGAATTTGTATTTATAAATATGCAAAATACATTAAATGACACCCTTCTAAAAGCAAATGAACCCAATATTGCCTAAATACATTCATTAAAAAGAAATAAATAATTTTATTACAAAGAGCGAAAAAAAAATCTTCCATTCATTTTTATTTAATAAATAAAAATATATTAAGTATACTTGAATATAAAAATATAACATTCAAAAAATTAATTAAAAAAAGTATTGGAGAGACATATTACTAAATCATTATTTATAATTATACAAGATGCATTTAATAACATTCAACAGATTACCCATTATGTTGTAAAAAACGTATTTTTGCTTTATTTTGTTTGTAACATAGTTTCTCAAAACTAGTGCAAAGTCACCAAAACTGGTTGAACAACATGCTGGACACTGAGCAACCAACAACTAATAAGATTGTGAGCTTCGGTTCGGAACTCAGAGTAAAGATAAGAAGTAGAGGCCGAATCCCATCGTTCTTTCAGACAGAACTTGAAGCTAACATGTTTCTGCTTTCATCGCCAAAAGGTTGTCTTTTTCGGCGATGATCTCCTTATTGGCAAATGTTGGATTTGACTCATGCGAGAGAAACGCCGAGGCGATAAAGTTTCAGCAGGAACTGGAGGAAAATTCCGAGATGATTTTGGCAGGAAAAAAATCCGGTTTGGTGCATTTTCTATGCCCACCATCACGTTACGGTGGGTAGTGATCCTGGCTTCAAGAAAGAGTTGTTATTTCTGAGTCCAGTTATATGTGAAGTCTATGGTTCGAAACGACAAACTCACTTGGAAAAAAAATGGACTGTATTCTCGTGACATCACAGTGGGAATCGCGTGGTGTAAAAATAGCAGCTAACACGTTTGTTTATCTTATTGCGTCATTTCATGCAACAGAAATACAGGTAAATGCATGTGTAAAATACTGTAGATTTATTTTGTACGAATTATTTTCGACCAGTACTTATATACATGTTAATTAAAATCCAGATATACCCCACATAGCATTTTTTGTTTGCAGAAAATTTGCAGAAGTCTTGCTTTGAAAACATGCAAAGTTGCAGCAAGCTCAGCATGACAAGAGTGAAAGTTCATAACAAGACTGCCGCAAGATAACGCAAATGCCGAAGTCACCACACTTTGAACTTGCAGCTAACTTGTCGTGCAAGTTAAATTCATGCTATATCAAAATTATTGCAAATTAACAGAAAACAAGTAATCAAAATTACTGCAAAGTAGTAATCTTTCCATGCCACATTAAGTGCGTACAACTGTTACACTATCAGTGTAACTCCTTCGAAGGGGTCTATAGACCAGATCAGGTTTATTGATGCATATGCACCGTTAAGGTGCATGCACAGTTTTTACCACCACAAACAAGTTAGGGTAATATTTGTACTCTTCAATTCGAGCCTTTTTTGGTATTTCATAAGTATAGCGTTTAAAAAAAGCGGTGCCAACCGAATAAAATTTCTGCATATCTGCTGATTGTCTATTCTCTCAACAGAGGGATTTTTTGCTTTCATCACTTTCGTGAATTAAAGACAGTCTTGCCATCAGTTTCACAACAAACTACTCAAGCAAGTGGGTGATGGTATACCTTGCGGGAGATTTACTGCAAATTTCTCAATTCAAATTTGTCACGGCAAGGTAATATCAGAAAAAATAGAACTTGCTGCTAGTGTTCATGCTATCTGGGACATGTTAACTAAGATTTAAAATTTTTATTTTATAAATAAAATGAAAAATATGCATGCCATTACTTTAAAATAGAGAAAAGAATCTATGTACAACCTATACCTGCCCTTGAAAATGTCTAAAACTCTGTATAAAATAAAATATAGGCATACATTTTCTTAAAACAATGCTTTTCAATCGCGCGGTTCTGAATGTTATTCCCAAGCAGACGAATTTTTGTAGCCTCAAACCCAAAGGGAGAATATGCCTACATATACCATAGAATTACAAACAACGAGAAGGAAGGAAAGCATATCTTTGCATTGCATCTTCCCTGCCTTGCCTGCTGTTTGCCACCTATGATTTCTCTTTCATTAATCCCCATGAGCACTTGCGGCAAAAGGGATGATAGTAACAAAGCCCATTGGATAGTAAGGTGAAGCGTTAGGGGGGGTTGCAAGCAGTTCGTCTTCTTTAAATCCTGTCAGTCCTTGTGCGTTTCAGAGCTAATCCGGTTTCTTGTCTTCCTTCTCATTATTGGTACTTCTATGACATATACCATACCTAATTGTGACTTAACCTTACTGCAACTTAACTATAACCTAAATGTAACCGGCATAATCTTAGAGGAGGAATTGAATAGAGAGCAAATCCCTTTGTCTCTCCGTCGAACCCTGATGCACTCATGTTGGAGATCTCATCACCAAAAGGGTTTCGTTTTTTGGTGGTGATCCCTTTCTTAGCAATTTTCTGTTTTCATTCTCGTGATAAAAGAAACGCTCAAAAACGAATGTAGACGAAATAGGTCTTGGTGGGATGCAGGAAAAACCGGTTTGGCGCACATTCTCCCCACCATCACGTGATGGTAGGAAGCATGATATGTGCTTCAAGAAAAGATTGCTATTTCTGCATCCAGTTATATCAGAAGTCTATGGGCACAATATGCTCTATACAAACATCTGACATGAGTAAAATTTGTTAGTTAAACTTTCCACTGTCAAGGGGCATACACTATTTCTAACCAAACCGTGGAGGAACGATCACTAAGGGAGACGACACAAATGACGTCACTTGAAGCTGTTCCTACTATAGCGCCTAGAACATATAGTGTGGAAATCGGCTATCCCTGTAGTACTTAAAAAAGTGCTAAAATATTGTATCCCTTAAATGTGCAATGATACTGCTGCAATATGCAGATTGCAGCGACATCTGCACGATATTTTCTACAACTGCAAGAAATTGCTAGTCTATACAATGTAATACTAGTAATACGAAAATCCTGCAGATGTTGCTGCGATCGACACTTGGGAATTTAGCAGTATCGTCACACATTTAAGGGATACAAATTTTTAGCACTGTTTGGATAGCATATTTCCACACTAGGTATTCTAGATGCTGTAGTTCCTACCCACGGTAGGTAGAACTAAAGCTAGGTAGAACACACAGTAGGGTTCACGCGCAGGTTTCGTTTTGTCCCATGACGTCACTGGAACTCATATCCAATCTTTGAGTAATGCACTTTTCGCTTTGTATAAAGTTTTCCGTTCATAAAAAAGTATTATACAGGGTGTCCGGTCTCAAAGGTGTCCAATAGCTAATTCTTAAACCGTTAGTCATAGACATATATTTCCAATTACAAAAATGTTTAAAATCAGGTAAAGAAATATTTTAAAAGCAATTTGGGTCAATAAAAACATTTGTTAAAAAATTACGAAATTTAAATTTTTATACGGTCCCCCGGTCCTATAAGTTATATTTAGTAAAATTTTCTTTTTACACTGACAAGTAATATACAAAAAATCCCGTTATTCTACGATTAAAATTGACCGAGTAATAGCTGTTTAAAGTTGGAGCATATTTTATGCTGCAAATTGGGGGTCATTCACAAATTTAGCCGAAATATAATTCGTCAGATATATTAAAAAATGGTTGAGAGTAAAATTAACATTGCAATATAAATTTGAAATCTTTAATCATTTTGACATATTAATGCAAAATATACAATTTGTAATAAACATTTAACAAGAAAGAAAAAACAGAATTTTTTTAAAAATAAAATGATGCTAAATTAACAGCCTCAATTCTTTACAAAATGATACGTATTTTAAAATATTATTAGATTATATTAGCCTGCAAAAGTTGTGTTATGTCATGTTTTTTAGCTTTTGATAATTGATTCTTATGTATTCTGTACCGCTGAATCTGAAATTGACCTGAGAAACAACACATCAGGATATTTTGCAAATTTCAAAGTTAAAATTGAATCTCCTCCCTCATCTCATCGGACCACTCAGCTACTTAGCTGCAAGAATAGCAGGATAAGCAAAAATATCGAATAAATTATTGAGTAAAATAAAATAAAAAGTTTTAATTATGTTTTATAGTATGAGATTTTCGCTATATTTTAATTTACACATTTACGATTTGCAAAAAAATTCTAACGTGATGGTTAAAAATGAAGGTCATTTTCAGATTCAGTGCTAAAAAGTACATAAAAATCAATTATCAAAAGTTAAAAAACATAACCATCTCCTCTACTTTATATTATCCGATTTTTGTTATTCTTTAAATTTGACAATTTATGATTTGCGAAATATCCTGACATGATGGTTAAAAATTAATGTAATTTTCGGATTCAGTGCTAAAAAATATATAAAAGTTTAAAAAAACAAACATCACAGTCTTGTATTATCTAATCTAAAACTTTTTCTTAAACTTCTTGGCGGTAATCTATCCGATTTTTTTTTTTGTGTTATCCTGTAAAATAAGTATAAATGGTAACCACCGACAATCATAATAATATTAGATTGTTATTGCATTTGCGCCAGTATGTAAAATGTAATCTCGATCGGATATTTAAAATTGAATTAAATTTTGAGTACAAATCTTGAACTGGAAAAACATACATACTATCGTTGAAGTAACATGAAAACTTATAAAAATAACATATTTTTGTTAAAAGAAATCATAAAAGAAACAGTCTCAAATCCTGACAAAATAAAACATATGTTATTTTAGCCAATCTGAAACTTAATAAATGCTAACTTAATCGTAATACTTGTACGATTTTTTTCAAAACGCAGATACACGTGAAATAAGATCTTCGAATACTTAAAGCACTTGGTATGTGGCCCCTCAAAGCCAAGCCAAACTCGTTTGTTTTCAGAACAGAAAAGTGGCATAAGTCATGCATTTTTAAAGTTTCACAACTCGCTCAATTTTAGAATTATATGAATGGGACTTTTTTTGTCTTACTTGCCAGTGTAATAGGAACATTTTACTAAATATAACTTATAGGACCGGGGGACCGTATAAAAATTTAAATTTCGTAATTTTTTAAGAAATGTTTTTATTGACCCAAATCGCTTTTAAAATATTTCTTTACCTGATTTAAAACATTTTTGTAATTGGAAGTATATGTCTATGACTAACGGTTTAACAATTAGCCATTGGACACCGTTGAGACCGGACACCCTGTATAAGTCTTAGTTTAAACACCAGAGAAATAAATCTGATGTTTTTAGAGAATATTGATACATGGACTTTCTGCAAAGCATAAATAGTGGCAGGTTCCCGCTTCTTCATGTCAGTGGGGGGCACCGGCGTCTTGCCCAATACTTTGGGGTGAGTCGACGAAAATTTTTGGGAGTAAGATGCCTGCTGTTTTCCCTTGGGGTAAGATGCCGGTTATTTTCCGTTGCGGTCAAATGCCTCGTTGTTTCTTCATTGTTTAAATTACTCTTGGCTATTAACTAACTTGTCAGCAATTTTAATCAGATAATTTAAATCATTGATTAAATCGTGATTTTAATCAACTGATTAAAAGAAATCATTGATTAAAATTATGAATTTTCTAAATGTTTAAAATGACATAAAGAAATATTAAAATCTAAGGTGAACACAATTTGAAAGGTTTCTATATGTATTTTGCCTTATAAATAAACTTTATTGACCTTATAAATAATTGTTTTAATAATTATTAATTTTAATCTTTGTTAAAAATTTATGTTAGATGCAGTGTTAAATGCAGTTATAAATAATTTTAATAAATGTAAATATAGGTAGTATATAATATAGTTTTAGATAACTAGCGGGTTTTGCTCCCTACGAGCTATGCTCGCCAACCTCCATCCAGACACCGCAGACTTTAAAAACATGCTAATTTGATCTGCTTTGAAAAGATTACGGAAGATTAAATCGTAATTAAACGACTAGTGGCGATCCATGCATTTTTAAAGTTTCATAACTCGCTCAATTTTAGCGTTATATGAATGGGACTTTTTTTGTCTTACTTTTCAGTGTAATAGGAAAATTTTACTAAATATAACTTATAGGACCGAGGGACCGTATAAAAATTTAAATTTCGTAATTTTTTAAGAAATGTTTTTATTGACCTAAATCGCTTTTAAAATATTTCTTTACCTGATTTAAAACATTTTTGTAATTGGATCTATATGTGTATGACTAACGGTTTAGATATTAGCCATTGGACACCGTTGAGACCGGACACCCTGTATATTTATTTAAAATCGTGTATGGGATATTACTGAGATGAATGGCATTTGGAACATCTACTAACTGAACATTTTCAAATTAGAGTTGTTATATTTATATGTTTTATTATTTAGATTTTTTTAGTTTACATGTAGTTTTTGGAAATATTAACTTTCGATACAGTTATTAATATTTTATTAAAAGACGTCTAAGGAAAAAGCAAAGGGTTTTCCCACTTTTTCGGTTCTATTTCATTATTTTAGATACAATCTTTTCCATATAATATTTTACAATTTAGAGTTAATTTAAAATATGTTGAGAAAAAATAGGAAAACTTTCGCTTGAATTCATAAATCTTTGAGAAAAAACACTTATAGTTAAGCTGTTTAATATATATATATATATATATATATATATATTATACATTCATAAAGTAATATATATTATGAAATTTTATATATTTATAAAATCGTGATTTAACGTTTAAGAAACACAGAACTGATATAATAATGTTTTCCAAAGTTATAACTTTTCAAAGGACTATAGTACTATATACTTTAAAATACACAATTTAAAAATGCTATAGTATTTTCAGAGCAACTTTGGATAAGTGTAACAAAAGAATTTTTTACTTGTGATTTTTGGAGTTCATAAATATTTAAAAAGAATATGTAATGGGTAACAATATTTTGTACAATAGCTGTAAGCTTTAGATACCCTGACAGGCCGGATCGACAGAAAATTAAATGGGCCCGCCGGGCCGGTCTCGATAAAATAAAAATAAACGGGACTCCCGGCCGATAAAAAAAATTTTTTTTTGAAAAAAATAAATTAATATAAAAATTCAAACGAAACCGATAAAATAAGAACCAAATTCAATGGATATGACTTTCGCGAGAATAAGTATAAATGTGCTGCACTAGCACATGTTGTGAGTTCGGCAACATCAATACAGAAATGTAACATTTTCAAGGTAGAGATAGACATAGGAAAGTTACATCATGTCTGATCGCGGGCTTAATTTTTTCAGCAGACTCGTACCGAGTCAAGATTGGGCTTAATATATGGGTCATTTTCAAAATATGCATACATATGCTGTCCCACAGTAAAAAAAAAATTGTACTCATAATATATTATTTAAAACTGACTATAAATATTATATTTATTTAATTACACTACACAACATATTTCTAAAACATAAAAATAATCACTTTCATATTTTCTTTTCCTAAAGATGCAGATTTTTGCATCTAGTAGAAGAAAAAAATAGCTGTCCCTCTTCTGTATTTTATAATTCTGTAATACTTTTTCACTTCATTTTTCACTTTAAAAGGAAAGTAATTGGGACATTTAATGAGATAAATCATTATTTTAAATTTCTGACATTATTCCAGCAAAAAAAAAAAAAAAAAAAAAAATTTAAGAAAATCTACAAAACATTTTGGCACTCATATTTTGTCAAGTCTGTTACCAAGCTACAATTTCATGAAATAAAGGTTGACAATTTCACCAAGAGATAGCAGCACATTTGTAATAAAAACACTTATACTAGTTAAATATTTACTTGTAGCCATTTTCTTTTGCAGTTGAAAAACAACAGTGTAGTGGAGTAAAGAAATTTTTATAAAGGTGAGTATTTTTATTCAATGTCAAGTCTGTTACCTAATTTTTTATGTTAAAAATATAAGTTTAGTACTTTCTTTTGCTTGAATATTATTATCTAGTTAATATATAAAAGATTTTATTTTGTTTCTTAGTGTTAATAATTAGCATGTAGGTTTTGGAAGATATTTTGCTGTTAATGTCAAGTCTGTTACCAGTCAAGTCTGTTACCATGTTACTGGTAAATAGTGTATAAAATATAGTAAAATAGTGTATAAAAATTATACCAAAAGCTAAAGTGCTTAATTAATTATATTTACAGACACATCTAACTTATACATTATCACTTATTTCATTTTTAATGTGAAATTTAAAAGTAATATTTTTAAATGTTTTTCTGAATTGTATGCATTTATTGAAAATGACCCATATACACTATATGGCCATTAATGACCGGCAACTTTCAATTTTAGACATTTTGTCTAATATTTAAAAATATATACTTGTCAGATTGTTCTGGAATTTTAGGAGTGGAAAGAATAGGTTTGAATTCATATTTATCAACGTCGATTTTATAAGGAGGACAATTAGGGGGCCAACAAAAAATTAAAGAAAACAAATAATACTTGGGATCACCCTGTAAAATAAAATGCACGAAATGATCTATCGCTACGGAATATACATACACAGACATTGCACAATATGTGTTTGTGTATTCAATTGTGTAAGAATAGCATATGTATTATTAGAGATATAGCGTTTTTTTTTTTTTTAAATTAAAAAAATTCTTGCATGTTTTTTGCTTATAACATGCAGGGTTTTTACCCCAATTTTACGCCAGTTTCAGAAAAATTGACAAAATGTAATAGAAATAAAATAATGCAATTGGAATATAAATATATTAAATATTTAAGGAAATATGGGCAGTTGTATAAAATAATTTTTATCTGCGCATACGCGAAAGATAACGATTAACTTTTTGCATAATTTAATAGTCAACTCTATGGGGTAACTTATTAAAAAAAATCAGTCAAATATCGTAAAAATTCAGAGAGATATCGGCATTAGAGTTAGCTGTTTTTTATTTTCTCGCTAAAACTCGCTGAATGATAAGGGATTGTCCACAAATTGTTATTCTTAAGTTACCTGACAGCATTCGGAGCAAGTTTTTTTGAAAGAACTATTTAACTATAGTTTACGGTTATGTTTAGGAAGATTTTGACTTTAAACTACGATCAAAAGGAAAATATAGTCCATACATTGATTACATTTACGTGAATTGAAGAGTTTATGGTAAAAATTTTTGAAATTTAGCAAAATACGCAAAACTCTCTACAGTAAATTCTATCGCATATATATGTATTTTCTATATACATGTAATACACAGTCAAATCAATGTATGACAGTGGTGAAGAGAATAAACTAAAATTTAAGATATATTGGACATTTTTCATGAGTTATGAGTCAATAACTTGCAATTTCATTTTTATAGTGATATTTCGATAGCTTTTTGAGAAATACCGTTTTGCGTATGGAATTTTCGCTGAAAAGTTTTCCATAAAATAGATTTATTTAACTGAAACATTTACTTAACTATATTAAACTTTACTTAACATTTAGTTAACAGTTATGTGAATTGGAAATTTACTGTATTTATCGATCAAGGTGTTTTTTTTTGTGCGCCGTTTATATCTAAAAGACAGTTTTGGCGGTTTTTGTTCGAATGGGAAAAAAAAATTACGCTGAAACGTTTGGAACTTCCGGTTTCATTCACAGCTATCAAGTAGTTTTTAAATTCTGATAACTTAGTTTTTTTTTGTGATACAATAAACGTAAGCGCAGATTTGAAAAGTTAAAAATGTGGGCTTTAATAAAATGTAATACATAGAAAATGAAAATTTTAGACAAAAATCTCACTTTAAACGTAATCAAATACCCTAATTTGTATACTATTTTTTATTTTTTATTGATACTTTAGTTAAAAAAAGTTAGCACACACACACAAAAAAAAAGACCTTGATCGATAAGTACAGTAAATTTCCAATTCACATAACTGTTAAGTAAACGTTAAATAAAGTTTAAAATAGTTAAGTAAATGTTTCAGTTAAATAAATGTATTTGATGGAAAATGCACTTTTCTGTGAAAATTCAATACGCAAAACGCAATTTCTCAAAAAGCTATTGAAATATCACTATAAAAATCAAATTGCAAGTTATTGACTCTTAACTCTTAAAAAACGTATATCTTAGATTTTAGTTTATTATCTTTACCACTGTCATACAAATTACATGTATACAGAAAATACATATATATGCGATCTAGACACACGGCAGTGTGTCAGCCAAGTTCGCCTGACATAGCCGTGTGTTATTTACACGAACCATTTCGAGCTGTTTTCGTCAAATTTCGATGCTCTACTACTGAAAATCTATGAGACCTGCGTACTTGTTATACGAAATGTGTAGTAAGGCCACCCTAATTACCTAAAGTCCAAAATTTTATAAATAACTCATAATTAGTTTCCGAGATAATGACATTTGAAAATGTCTGATAATCGATAATTTTACCACTGACTGACTCACTCACTCACTCACTCATCAAAAAGATCTGGTATATCTACTGCAGCTACAGACTTCAAATTCGGTGCGAAGTTCGTTTACACTATAAAACTAAGGAAAAAAATAAAAAAATTGAGAAAATCGATGAATTACCCACCTGGGGGTGCCCATTTTTACTTTAACATTACGTCTATTACGGGAAATTTTAATTTGCCTTAGGAGGGGACGCTGTTCTGCCGCCAAATACCGCCAAGTTTCTCGCCAACATGGCGATATATCGCCAAATTTGGCGACCAAAAGTAGTCATCAAAAGTGACGCCACCTTGGCGATATCTCTAATATTTCGCCAAATTCCCATAGACTTCCATTGTAAACCTATCTACTTACTGGGGGTTTATCTGGGTTTACTTGCTTACAGAAAATCAACAAATTGATATATTTTAATAATTGAGATATTTTAAACAATTCTTTCTAAGTGAGCCCCTAATTAGGTTGGAGGCGTGAAATTTTGCATACTTATAGCTGAACACCTCACATCAAACGCCAAATCATAAAATTTTGAAAAAGTCGTACATTTAACCCTTTGCCCTCCCACATGTTTATTTTAAACAATTCTTTCTAAGTGAGACCTTATTTAGGTTGAAGGCGTGAAATTTTGCATACTTATAGCTGAACACCATCATGCGACAAATCATAAAATTTTGAAAAAGTCGTACATTTAACCCTTTGGACTTCCACATGCGTATTTTAAGCAATTCTTTCTAACTGAGCCCCTTATTAAAATGCAGATTTGAAATTTTGCATACTTATAGCAGAACACCTGAGGCCAGGCGACAAATCATAAAATCTTGAAAAAGTCTTACGTTTATCCCTTTGAGCTACCACATATGTATTTTAAGCAATTCTTTCTAAGGGAGCCCCTAATTAAGTTGGAGTATGCCTAACAAAGAGACATATATAGTTACGCTTGTTCTTGGTCATCACTCTAGAGACTGCACCCCTTTAACCCTTTCAGGGGCAAATAACTTTTATTTGTGAAATGATTGAATCACACCAGAATTTAAAAACAAATTTATTTCAAAATGGGTAAAAGCTTCTTTTCACGTATTTAATAAAATTAAACTTTTTAGTCCTGAATTCTGGTGTCAATGTGGCATTTTGCAGTTAAATTAGGTGGGATATATTTTATCCCACCGCCCTTCACGGGGAAGGAGCTCACTCAAATTAAGGATTCCAATCATGAAATAACAAGATTTGATATAATAATGTCATTATTAAAAATAAATGACTCGTAGGTAAAAACTTGCCAAGTTCTAGATTTATTATTAATATGCTATCAATAATTTTTATTTCTAAACAATTTAAAAAATGCTATGATACTTCAGTAGGTAAGTTTGAGTGAATTTTATTTGAACTTGGCACCCTCTTAGATATCACTTCTTTTCTTGCCATTGTCTTTACAGAACTTGGCTCCTTTTTTCCATAGCTATGTTTTTGTTAGATAGAATTTACTGTAGAGTGTTTTGCGTATTGGGCTAAATTTCATAAAATTTTGCCATAAACTCCTTAATTTACCTAAATGTAATCAATGTATGGACTATATTTTCCTTTTCTTCGTAGTTTAGAGTCAAAATCTTCCTAAACATAACCGTAAACTATTAATAGTTTTTCAAAAAACTTGCTCCGAACGCTGTCTGATAACTTAAAAATAACAATTTGTGGACAATCCCTTATGATTCAGCGAGTTTTAGTGAGAAACTAAAAAACAGCTCACTCTAAAGCCGATATCTCTCTGAATTTTTACGATATTGACTGATTTTTTAAAATAAGTTGCTCCATAGAGTTGACTATTAAATTATGCAAAAAGTTCCTTGTAATCGTTCACGCATGCGCAGATAAAAGTTATTTTATACAACTGCCCATATTTCCTTAAATGTTTCATATATTTATATTTCAATTGCACTATATTATTTCTACTGCATTTTGTCAATTTTTCTGAAACTGGTGTTAAATTTGGTTAAAAACCCTGTATGTTATAAACAAAAAACATGCAAGAATTTAAAAAAAAAATCGCTATATCTCTATTAATATACGTGCTATTCTTACACAAATGAATACACATTGTACAATGTCTGCTTATGTATATTTCGTAGCGATAGATCATTTCGTGCATTTTATTTTACAGGGTGATCCCAAGTATTATTTGTTTTCTTTAATTTTTTATTGGCCCCCAAATTTTCCTTATCAAATCGACATTGATAAATATGAAGTCAAAGTTGTTCTTTTTAATTCTAAAATTCCAGAAGAATCTGACAAGTATATTTTTAAATATTAGACAAAATATCTAAAATTGAAAGTTGCCGGTCATTAATGGTCATGGTCATATAGTGTATATATACAGTCGAGCCATGCCGTAACCGAGTTTAATTGTTCTCATGTTGTGTCGGTTATACAATATGTTTTGTAAAAGTATTAATAGCGATAATGAACTTTTGTTAGTGGAATCTTTGGAAATATAAGGTGATTTTCAAATTCCGTACTCAACAATGCAAAAGTTTTAACTATACTCATATTTGACTGTACTCTGTGCTTTCTGACTTGTACATACTGACTCATTTTGAACTGTAAACTGGGTTCGTACGGATGCTTGAATTTCATGACTAAGAAATTCTTCGGTACCAGTATTTCCTTATGGAAAATCTCTCCTGAAATAAGACGAAATTTCATCCGTTTAAAGTAGATTTATTTTTCTATAAAAAAATTCTGATATTGGTCCTTGAAAATAACAGTACACTTACGAACCCTGATAAAGGCATAAAATTTACAAGCCTGACTTTTGAAGCGATTTAGAATAGAATAGCGTTTTCCATTTTTTGATAAATAAATTACTTATCAAGTTATAATAGATTCTTGTCACGTAACCGCCTCTTTTTCTCCTTTTCCGTGTATAGCTTCCAAAAATTCGATTCAAAACGTTAACTTTGACAGTATTTTCTCAAAGATCTATTGCATTTATGAAAAAAATGAATAATGCTGTTCGATTACATAGTTTCTGAATAAGAAATCTGCCAATCTTATGCGTTTCCTAAAAGAAATGAATTCAGAAATGTGTCAGAAAGTAGCTCTTTTGGATTTGAGAATAACCTTAATAAATGACAGAGAAATATTTTCACAAATCTACTTTAGCTTCAATTTTAGCATTTTTCTTTAGCTTTTCAGCTTCAAAAGTTATGATGTTTTTAATCTTCTTTTTTTCTTTTCTTTTTAACTAAAATAATTTTTTATTTAATCCTTATTTGAATGTTGAAAAATCTGAGAACCTAAGTAATCATTAATGTGACTATTGTGTATTTTCTGACTTGCGAACGCATAGTAATTTTACAATACACTGGAAAATTATCCTAAAAATATGTATGCAGTATTCTTTAAAAGAATCTTAATTGTGTGCTAAGAAAAAATCTGAATTTTTTTGTAGAAATTGAGTCTGGCCGGATCGGGCTTGATTGAATTGATTTTTGCTCGGGTCGGGCTTGTTTCCACTGATTTTTGTATGGGCCGGGCCGTGAATTGTGAAAATATAAACTGGCCGTGCCCGGGTCTAACTTTTTATTTTTACACGGGCCCAGGCCTGAAAATTGAGGCCCGTTCAGACCTCTAATTTGTAGCCATTGTTTTCGCACTGCGTGTTATTTATTGGGAATCGAATAAATGGAATTCCATAAACTTCGGAATTTCTGGTATGATTGGTACATCCAGAAATGGCACAACAAGGCATCTATAACTATTTTAATAAATTAAACAGCATTTGCAAAAAATAGGAAATAGTATAAGGCATAAAGGGATTATACTAATGTAAAAAAATAACACTCGTTATCGCGAAAAAAGATAAGAGAGGAATAAAAATTAATGTCCAGATGCAGGAAGTGCTGGACGGAGGGTGTCAGTGACGTCACAAACTACTGCGTATCTTTTCGTGAACCCTATCGTGTCTTCTATGGTTCTACTTACCGTGTTCCTACCCCCTGCTTCCGCCATATTTGACAGCAGTGAGCTGTGCTGTGAACCAGTTCTTCTCATTACGCAAATCAACTATGGAAAAGTCAAATATGGCGGACGCTGGAAAGGGGGGGAAAGAACCCGTCTGTCAGCTTCAAAATTCACCACGGGGCTAGATTGATATGTCGTTTCCTTTTAATCTTTATAGCTCAATGAAACAAATCATTATCCGAACGAAACTCAGTTATTGAACCTATCCTTAAATATATTAGTCGAGTGGGTTGGAACTCAAATAACAGAAAAAAAACCTCTGGTGGCAAATTGGGGGTGGGGGTGGCAGGAGGTGCATATCATGAAAGAGATGTCAAAGGGCTACCAATGATATCTCACATGAGGGGCGCCGGAAAAAGTTAGAAAAGTGCCCCGAGGGCAAATTGGAGGAACGGAAGGTGCATAATATGAAAGAGTGGCCAAAGTGCTCTCCAATGGTAAATTACATGAGGAGTCGGAAAAAGTTAGAAAATTGCTCCCGGGAGGGGGAACGGGAGGTGCATAATATGAAAGATGGTCAAAGGCTATCCAATGATTTGGGTTCGGAATGATCCATGAGGGGTTCGGAAAAAGTTAGAAAAGTACCCGCCGGGGGCAAAATATGAAAGAGTGGTCAAATGATGTATCACATGAGGGGTCTAAATAAAACTTGTTGAAATTGGGCCCTTAGAACCCGAGATAAGAATGCGCCCCCTGGTGCTGGAAGGTGGCACTAAAAACTGTAAGAGAATCGTAAGCTAAGTTTAATGAATCAATTTCCGATGAAATCGGACCCATATAACCCTTAGGGACAAACTCTTAACTCTTATCAAGGGACTCTTGTCATAGAACACTCTAATAATCTTCGATTAAGCTGATAAAATACTTTTAAATTGTGTTTTTAACATTCAAATTAGAAGGAGGGCGTCTTATCTGCGAAAACCTATCTCTTTATAGTTCAGTTTTTAATTAATGCATGTGCCCCTGTCTCGTTCTTTCTTGAAATTTTTGCACTGTCACCGTCAGTTTTTTGCCAAAATTCAGAAAATTACATACCGATTAAAAAAAATCCCTGGTGGCCCGGACTACAGGCAGAGGTAGATTTCGAAGTTAAGTATACTAATTTCACCAACAAAAACTAAATCATTATTGGATATAAATTCACTTTAAGAGTTTTATCTGTCTGCTTTTGACGAGTTTTTATTTCCTTTTTATAAAATAGCTGGTTTTATCAGAATCATGTTATGGCGATATTAACAAAAACATTTTTCCATTCTCAACAACTCGAAATTTTCTGGCACATTTTCAGATTCATTTTTAATAAAAAAAAAAATACGAAACATGCTGACGTGATTTTTGAAAAGTTTTATAAGCGACCTGTGTTTTTATTTTTCTTTCAATTAATTAAAACTTGATTAATAAACAATTATTTTCTCAGTAGGGCAATATTTTTCGTTTCTAACACAATCGCTTCGGGAAATTCTGTTCAAAATGCCCACTTTGACATCATTTTTTGAAATATATTCTGCCTCTATCAAAAAATCGATCATTACTGTACATTATATAGTTTCTGAATAAGAGAATCTAGCAATTGGATGCGTTTGAGAGTAAAAATGAATTTAAAAATGAGTAAGAAAATAAGCAGTTTGGATTTGAATGCACCCTTAATAAGATGATTTTTTTCTTCAACCGCTATGTATTTTTAATTTGTTTTTGCTGTAAGAATTGGCTCTATCAAAAACTTGTCTATATAAATGTTGAAGACAATATTAAGAAGATATATGATAAATTCATGGAGATTTTATATCTTGTGAATTGATGGAGTTATGAAAATTTTTCTTCTTCAACACCCCTTTTTTGTTTTCGTTTTTAATTTTTTTTTGCGGTACGAATTGGTACTATAAAAAACTTGTGAATATAAAAGTTGTAGAAAATATTAAGGAGATGTATAATAAAATTAATTGGATTTGATATCTTGAGAATTGACGAAGTAAGGAATTTTTTTCTCCTTAAAACCCTATTTTTTGCGCCCCTTGAAACTATTTTAAATTTTATCAAAAATCTGTGATGCATGAATTTTTGGTGCTATTTTTAAAAGTAATAAAAGTTTTAAACTGATTTGATATGTACAAAAATTAAGAAGTTATGGGGTTTTTCGGTTTTCACAAAACCCCTCCCTATTTCCGTCCCCTTTGTCTGCTTTTGCCCATTAACGAACTTGACCGAGATTTTATGTCCCTTGATTTTATGTATCAGTTTGGAAGAGATTTATGCAGAATTGCGGAAGTTATCGTGTCCAGAAGAAAGTGATAACACAATTGCTTCGGGAAATTCCGTTCAAAATGCCCACTTTGACATCATTTTTTGAAATATATTCTGCCTCTATCAAAAAATCGATCATTGCGGTACATTATATAGTTTCTGAATAAGCGAATCTACCAATTAAATGCGTTTGAGAGCAAAAATGAATTTAAAAATGAGTCAGAAAATAAGCAGTTTCGTTTTGAGTGCATCCTTAATGCAATGATTTTTCCAACACAATCCGCTTCGGGAAATTCGGTTCAAAATGCCCACTTTAACAGCATTTTTTAAAAATATATTCTGCCTCTATCGAAAAATCGACCATTACGGTACATCATATAGTTTCTGAGTAAGAAAACGTACCAATTGGAAGTCTTCGAGAGCAAAAATGAATTGTAAAATGAGTCAGAAAATAAGCAGTTTGGATTTGAATACACCCTGAATAAGATGATTTTTTTCTTCAACTGTTATGTATTTTTAATTTGTTTTTGCTGTAAGAACTGGTCCTATCAAAAAAATTGTCTATATAAATGTTGTAGACAATATTAAGAAGATATATGATAAATTCATGAGGATTTTATATCTTGTGAATTGACGGAGTTATGAATTTTTTTCTTCTTCAACCCCCCTTTGTGTTTTCGTTTTAATTTTTTTTTTTTTTTTGGTACGAATTGGTCCTATCAAAAACTTGTCACTATAAAAGTTGTAGATAATATTAAGGAGATTTATAATAAAATTAATTGGATTTTATATTTTCAGAATTGACGAAGTTATGAATTTTTTTCTCCCAAAAACCCTATTTTTTGCGCCCCTTGAGCGCATTTTTAATTTTATCAAAAATCTGTGATACATAAATTTTTGGCCCTATTTTTAGAAGTAATAAAAACATTAAACTGATTTGATATGTACAAAAATTAAGAAGTTATGGGGGGTTTTCGGTTTTCACAAAACCTCTCCCTATTTCCAGCCCCTTGGTCCGATTTTGCCCATTAACGAACTTGACCGAGATTTTATGCCCATTGATGTTATGTATCAGTTTGGAAGTGATTGGTGCAGAATTACGAAAGTTATCGTGTCCAGAAGAAAGTGATATATAAAGTTTTTACTGAGGGTGGTTTTGGGTTCTATGGGTCATGATCGGTGTAGATCTGCAAAAATGTTTCAGAAATTCCAACATAGGAACGATCCCAATAGGTAGTATTTCATACGAAATCTACCTTAAAAAAAAAAAAAATAGATATTCGGATGTAGAAAAATTTTCTACATCCGAATTTCATTAATTTCGCCATTCACAGTCCAACTGATTCGCCAATTTTCAAACTGATATCTTGATTTTGGCCAATTTGTAAAAATTGTCATTATCTTTCATTTTCACTTGAAAATCACAGTCCAACTGATTCGCCATTTTGTTGCCGTTTCGGGGTTTCTTTTTAGATGAATTTTTAATTAGTTTTTAATTAATATCTCGATTAATTACGGGTTGATTTTTACTAAATAAACATTATTGAAAAGAGGAAAAAATTTAATATATTGGGCTTAAAGATTGAAACCGGATTATTTTTTATTAATGTAGAAAAACCGCCTCGAAACGTGAAAAAGCGCTAAATATCGCATAACAATTTTAATTTAAAAAAGTCCAAAATTGGGCTTCGAGGTGCAAAACTACATAAATATGTAAAATGTTTTTTAGATGAGTCTTTTAATTAGTTTTTAATTAATATCTAGATTAATTACGGGATGATTTTTACGAAATATATAGCACATACTTCTTACTAAATGTTGTAGCTCTACGTGCAGCCATCTCTTCAGAACACAGCCAACAAACACACACACAAACTTCTTTTCTTCTTTATTATAGATAATCTTACAAGTGCACCCACACTTCAAAATTCAAATGAATGTTGCTTCTATGAAAAGCTAAATTTCGTATAAATACTGCCATACATTGTCAAACACCACTACTTTGTCTTCAGACAGCAAAATTCTCTTTCACAAGTTTCTGAAATCTTTTACACACAAGGTCATTTAATTCCACATTTGCATAAAGAATTGCATTTAAACGAACTAAATCGTCTCAACAGAGCAATTCCATTTTCAATTTGAAAGTTACAAGGTTTATAGGAAAGAATACTGTAACTTAAAGGTTTGTTAACTTAAAAGGAAATAAAAATTAAATTTGAAAAATCAAAAAACCCGACTTCGTAAAAAGCGAACTAATTAATTATTTCTCATCAATGTGAAGCTATTTTTTTTATATTACATGCCTATTTTTTATTTATTTACTTGTATTGATGTCTTTTAAGTTGCGTTTAATTGTTAGTTCCTATCTATAAACACTGTTTTCATGAGGCTTATAGATGTCTATGATGGTTAGAGTTGCAGTAAAGCTAGAGATCCTATCTACACAACTTCCTGGTTGTGTAATATTTAAACGGAGCTTCTGACTGTAAAATAGTTAATGAAACCCCGTCTTCATTTTGAAAGACCTATCCAACGATATGCCACTCAATATGGTGCGTAATTGTTTTCGTCTCTACCGCCATTTTGTATTTTATGGCCACCATTTTGAATTAATAAAAACAAAACCTATCCTATAACCATCGGGCGATTAAGACGAATTGATAGAGACCTCATTCATTAAAATCCATCCAGCCGTTGGGATGTTTCGAGGGTATAAAGAAATCCACATACCCAGATACGCGTGAAACACATAACCCTTCTTTTCAGTCGGATAATAATACCGACACATTTAACTTGTGAAGTTTCTCAGATACCATACAGGATACATGGAAATGAAAATTGGAGTTATGATATGGAAGGCATCATATGTGAATTTTCGACCATTTGCTGTTTGAAAAATTGGTTTATATTGCAGTATCTGACATGTATTTTTAAGAAACTGTAGTAGACAAGGCTGCGGAGCCGGTGGGGAAAATGGCTGATTCTGACTCCGGGATATTTTCCCGACTTCGGACTGGCAACACTAGTACCCGGGCTGGGGTAGAGAGCCTACAATGGATACCCAGTTGGAGTTTCTCTAGGCTGGGGTACTAGTGTTACCTGTTGGTTAAAATGAGGATGGATTATAAGAAAAATGAAGCTAAAATCTCACTATTTCGGCACCACAGAAAACAACCATTTTGCTTATATCATTGAATTCTGTGCCCTTGAAAACGTAATTCAATATATAAGCATTTCCATTATTTGTCGGTGTCCACGTTCTTATTTTTCTTCCATAATAATTCTTATAATTAATTTAATCTTTATATACTTACAGCTTTAATTCATAATATTACGGTTTTTGATGGTGGTAGGTTATGTTTAATTATTGGTTATATATATATATATTCCGCTTTATTAATTTTACAATTTTGCGCCCGAAAATCCAACTGTCGAAGTCTGAAGAACACAAAATGTAAATTTTACTATTTTGAATCTGCAGGCTGAGAAGAAAAAGCGAAATCATTACAATTCAGTTATTATTTGGCTGCGTCCTCCAGACTCGAAAACTTTCTATGGAAAAGAGGAAAAATAAAGATGAAATTTTTATTATTTTGGAAATAATTCAGATTCTGTAGATTCTAACAAAAAAAATATATAGGGGAGATGGGGGCACATGTGAACACGGGGCACATGTGAACATCGCAATTTTTCGATAGTTATTATAAGTTTTTTATTTGAAAAAAATCACTAAAGATGATAGCACATGTAGACATATGGTAAAAAAAAAAATTGAAGCTCTATGACATTTTGTTTGTCCTCTGTAGCCAAAACTCTGTTTTTAGATCTCAAAAGTAAAATCTTTGTTTCGTGTTGATAAGCGAATAACTTTATTTATTTATTCAATTATTTGAATTTGAGTGTTTCAACATATACTATGAATACTAATAAACATTTTTGATACAGTTCTTTTTCTTCTAAAATTGAGAAATGTTAATGATTTATCAATATAACAAAAGCAGCAATGTGGGACACTTGTGAACAGACTAGTTGGGGCAGATATGAACAGTTCATAAGTGCCCCAATAATCATTCTGCGATTCTGTCTCTCAGTTAACTTAATGAGAAATCATGTAAGTTCCATTATCTACAATTTTCCTGAAATAGGAGATATTTTCCTCACACAAAGTTTATTTTGTATTGAAACTTCCACAAATACATCTTTCAGCAAATACATAAAGAGCAACAAGCTCGTTTACTTTCAATTGTACTTTAAATAAATTTAATGTTTTCTAAAATACAATAAGTGTTATATATTATTTTACTAAACGGTTCACAACAATATTTTTTATGCATTGTTAATACAAAAGTATTACCTTGAACAACTCTGCAAATTTTTCTGTTACATTTGTTCTAACCTTGCAATGATGGCTTACTTCCATCTCTAAAACAGTTATGTATATGATGCTTTGAATGGAGATATCCATTCAAAATACCATATCTATAAATACAAGTAATATTTTGAAAAAGTAAAATTTTTAAAATGATAACTACCGTAAAATCCCGATTGTATCCCACCCTCTTTCAAAAGTAAAAGAAGTTGGGGGGGGGGGGGGGTTTATAGTCGACATTTTTTTAATCATTAAAAAACCTTTCTTTATCTATAATTTACAAGTAAATAAGGCAAATACAGGAGTGAGAATCTTAAGTATTTCGGCAGATTTCCGATAAATAGTATGTAAATGTCCCCTTCCTAAAATTTACCCCAAACAAAAACCCTCAAGCAAAATTTTAAAGTTTTAATTTCTTTTTTAAAATTGCTTCTTTATTATTTTATTTTATTGCAACAATATTTAATGAATCATCTAAGCCTCTCCCCTCCAAATCTACTTATTTTCATTCTATAATATTTTGCTTAAACTTATCACCCAGAAACTAGAGAAATATATTTATATTTTTTTTCTTTATGGTGAATTTAAAAGGTAATATAACTAATGATTACGGTGACAAATGAATAAGAGAATAAAAAGCATGTTAAAGGATATTTTTTCCTTGTGTTCACAAGTACCCCACGTTGTGTTCACAACTACCCCGCTAATGGGGCACATGTGAACAATTTTTTGAATTTATAAAACTATTTAAAAATGTAAGAAAAACTATACAGGTGATTTTTAAAAAAATACTATGTGTAAAAGAAAGTTCTGTTTACTATATTAAGTAGTTTTTGTTTATAGAAATTAATCCAGTTATGAGAAAAAGCTATATTTATGCGAACTGTTCACATGTGCTCCCATCTCCCCTATATATATTTTGAATTAATTTTACAATTTTGGCTTTATTTCGGGTTCTGCAGACCTGAAAAATCCGAAATTCAAAAGGTGAAAGATAACGAAATTTAACTATTTTATCGTTATTTTGGGTACCGTCGATTCAGAAAAAAAGAATTACAATTTCATCTTATTTTACTCCTGTGCACAAAAATAAATAAATAAAGGAAGGGTATTTTAGAATGTTGACTTTTGGTCGTACAATGCGGGAAAATTTGACGGGGGGGGGGGGGGAGGAAAAATTCTTCAATTACAATGCTATACCGGGTTCTTAGTTCTTTTGCCTCCAAAAATATTACAAATTTATAATTTTCGCATTTCCTCCGATAAGAGATCTGCATAAGCCGAAATTTTAAGGCCCGTCCCCTAAAAAGTTCCGCCGTGCCTTTATATTAATTCTCACCCCAGTGATGCCCATTGTACATTGTTCCTATTTTATTGGCGTAGTTTGATTCTTGTCAGCCTAACTCAATTTTTTTATCAGTTTGATCCGTCTCATTAATATAAATTGTCTTAATTCTATTTACATGGCCTGTTTGAAAAATTGCCTTCATTTTCCGGGCCTTGGGACGTTGCAGACCTTTGTATCTATCAGCAAACCCCAAAATACGAGAAATACTTAAAGGGTAACTTGAGGTGTGATGCCGCGTTGTACAAGATGCCATATTACGTAGTTTTCATATGCGCAGGCGATGTAGGGAAACGCTGCTCAGTTGTAAGGAAGAGGGTTCCCTAGTGATACTTTAATTTCCATTTGCGTTCTTTTTTTAAAAATTTAAGTGATACTTTTTTATTGCTATTTTGTCTTAACACTTCCGGTAAATGTCCAAAATCTTTTATGTGACTTCTTTATTAGCCTATACAGGGTGTCCGGTCTCAACGGTGTCCAATGGCTAATTCCTAAACGGTTAGTCATAGGCATACAGTTCCACTTACAATAATGTTTAAAATCAGGTAAAGAAATATTTTAAAAGCGATTTGGGTCAATAAACATATTTCTTAAAAAATTACGAAAATTAAATTTTTATACGGTCCCCCGGTCCTATACGTTATATTTAGTGAAATTTTCCTTTTACACTGACAAGCAATACACAAAAAGTCCCGTTATTCTGCGATTAAAATTGACCGAGTAATGGCTGTTTAAAGTTGGAGCATATTTTTTGCTGCAAATTGGGGGTCATTCACAAATTTAGTCGAAATATAATTTCGTCAGATATATTAAAGAATGTTTGAGAGTAAAATTAACATTGCAATATAAATTTGAAATCTTTAATCATTCTGACATATTAATGCAAAATATACAATTTGTAATACACATTTAATAAGAAAGAAAAAAACAGAAGTTTTGTTAAATAAAATGATGCTAAATTAACAGCCTCAATTCTTTACAAAATGATACGTATTTTAAAATATTCTTAGATTACACTAGCCTGCAAAAGTTGGGTTATGTCATGTTTTCTAGCTTTTGATAATTGATTCTTATATATTCTGTACCTCTGAATCTGAAATTGACATTCATTTTTAACCATCACATCAGAATTTTTCGCAAATTTCAAAGTTATAAAGTTCAACGTTAAAATTGAATCTCCTCCCTCATCTCATTGGACCATTCAGCTACTTAGCTGTAAGAATCCCAGTATAAGCAAAAATATCGAATAAATTATTGAATAAAATATAAGAAAAGAAAACAAAAAAAAGTTTTACTTATGTTTTATATTATGAGATTTTCGCTATATTTTAACTTACACATTTATGATTTTCAAAAAAATTCTAACATGATGGTTAAAAATGAAGGTCATTTTCAGATTCAGTCCTAAAAAGTACCTAAAAATCAATTATCAAAAGTTAAAAAATACAACCATCTCCTCTAATTTATAGTATCCGATTTTTGTTATTCTTTAAATTCGACAATTTATGATTTGCAAAATATCCTGACATGATGCTTAAAAATTAATGTAATTTTTGGATTCAGTGCTAAAAAATACATAAATGTTAAAAAAAACCCAACAATCGCAGTCTTGTGTTACCTCATACAAAACTTTTTCTTAAACTTCTTGGCGGTAATCTATCCGAAATTTTTTGTGTTATCCTGTAAAATAAGTATAAATGGTAACCACCGAAAATTATAATAATATTAGATTGTTATTGGATTTGCGTTAGTATATAAAATGTAATCTCGATCGGATATTTAAAAATGAGTTAAAGTTCAAGTACAAATTTTGAATTGGAAAAACATACATACGATCGTTGAAGTAAAATAAATTAGTGATGGGCGATAACGAGATGTTTTTCTCGATTGTCTCGATTGTATGGACATCTCGATATTTTTCGATTGTGTAAAGTTTTTCTCGATGACTCCAGTTTGCCAATTGCTTTTATACATCATATATTATATATTATATACGTCATACATTTATCAAGAATCGTCTGCGGGTGAACTGGAATGAGTCGGTGTTAATAAAGACAAGGTGACGTCGCCCGCTAGTGGGCCCCTCCTTTAATCGGGCCCCTAAGTTATACGTAATCTTGTAATATGAAATCACGAACAGGTTACACGCTATATACGACACCGTATAGCAGGCGTGGTGTGCACGCACTACAAAATCTTGTAAAAAAAATATAATCTCGAAACGAACGAACCTCGGACCAGATCTCCTGGGGGAGGGGTCAAAGTGAGCGGAGGGGCAAAGTAGCTGCATAATATGAATAAGCCGTCACAGGTCTTCAGGCCTTTCGAACCATATGCCACACGAGGGGTCTGGATTTGAATTTATAAAAATGCCCTTCCCGTGGATGCAAAGTAGGGGGAGGGGTGCGGGAGGTGGATAACAGGAGTAAGTGGTCATAGGCCTTTCCAACAATATGTCACATGAGAGGTCTCGGCTAAATTTAGAAAAGTGTCCCCCGTGGGGGAAAAGTAGGGGGGGGCGATTACCGGAGGTGTATAACATCAATAAGTAGTCACAGACCTTTCCAACGATATCTTACATGTGGGGTCTTGGCTAAATTTGTAAAAGTGTCTCCCCGGAAGTGGGGGGACGGACACCGGAGGAGCATAACATCAATAAGTAGTCACAGACCTTTCCAACGATATCTCACATGTGGGGTCTTGGCTAAATTTGGAAAAGTGTCTCCCGGGGGGGCAAAGTTGGGGGGACGGACACCGGAGGAGCATAACATCAATAAGTAGTCACAGACCTTTCCAACGATATCTCACATGAAGGGTCTTGGCTAAATTTGGAAAAATGTCCCCCGGGGGGGCAAAGTGGGGGGGGGCTGTCACTGGAGATGCTTAACATGAATAAGCAGTCACAGACCTTTCCAACGATATCTCACATGAGGGGTCTTGGCTAAATTTAGAAAAGTACCCCCGGGGGGGCAAAGTGGGGGGGACACCATAGGTGCATAACATCAATGAATAGTCACAGACCTTTCCAACGATATCTCACATGAAGGGTCTTGGCTAAATTTGGAAAAATGTCCCCCGGGGGGGCAATGTGGGGGGGGGGTCTGTCACCGGAGGTGTATAACATTAGTAAGTAGTCACAGACCTTTAAAATGATATCTCACAAGACGGGTCTTGGCTAAATTTGGAAAAGTGTCCCCCGGGGGGCAAAGTGGTTGGACGGCCACCGGAAGTGCATAACATCAATAAGTAGTCACAAATCTTTCCAACGATATGTTACATGAAGGGTCTTGGCTAAATTTAGGAAAGTGTCCTGAAATTTCATATATTATACATAATATTTATCGGAGGGCTCCATAAAAAAATCCGATCTAAAATGATAAAAACGGAAAAAACTACCCCCCGCAGTGGGGGCCAAATTGGGGAGGGGAGGAAGAAAGTCTCATAATATGAAAGAGTCATCCGAGAGCTTTCCGATAACATATCACATGACGGGTCCAAAAAAGTTTGAAAATTGCTCCCCCTCCCTCCCCCCTTTAGGCCCACTCTTTCGCCCCGGAATTTACGCAACCCCCACTTTAAAATTTTTATGTTCAATAAATAATATTTATTGGAAGACTGCATAAAAAACCTACATCTAAAATGATATTTAAATTTATTATAGAAGTTGGCTACGGTTTTAAAAATTTGTTCGCCCCCACCCCACCACCCCGAATTTCACCTTTGGGGGAAGAAAGGTTCATAATATGAAAGAGTTGTCAAAGGGCTTTTCGATTATATGTCACAGGAAGAGTTCGGTATTTTTTTTTTAAATTGCGCCCCACCCACTCCCACGTCCTCGGAACTCACCCGACCCACCTTCCTCTTTGAAATTTTTATATTTAATAAATAATATTTATCGGAGGGCTCCAAGTATGTGACAGCTTGGTAGGGCTAAAATAAGAAAAACATTGAAAATTAAAGCTTCATTTCACAGTTCATTGTCATGCCTATTTCTTTCTCCAGCTTGCCCCTCGATATCTCTTCTCGGCCCTTCTTGGCTGAGCGTGAAATGACAATCATCGAGAGTAACATTTCGGAGAAAGGACGAAAACTGATTTCTCATTCTCGACAATGTCATATGAAATGTTGAACAGAGACCGAGAGCGAGAAACGAGAAGTGACGAAGGAAGCAATGAGTTACAATCGGTGAGATATCTCGAAGTAAGCGAGATGTTTGCCCTCGAGCAGAATGTCTCCTCGAGATAAAGGAGCAGTTTGCGTCCAGAAAATAGATCTCGAACTGCGAGAGAGAGCGCTCTCGCACTTCGAGAGAAAGGAAGCTTTCAGAAGAGTCAAACTTACCGCGCTTCTGGTGTAAGTCATGATTTCCCAAAGGGGTACATGTTTTTTTCCATTCGCTTTTGTTATTGACCAATATGGGTTAGGAAGCATAGTGGTTTAAGTTATCAGTTCTAGTTTCAGTTGTTGATATAGAAGTTTTCTATTGAATTTGGCGCCAGTTTGTCTTTGATTTTCAATGTTTCTCTTATTTTAGCCCTCCTAAGCTGTCCCATATCTCTTAATATTAGAATGCTATTGTTAAAACAAAATTGCACTGCAAAATATGTGTTTTCAAGATTTTAAGTGTCGCCTCAGGGAAGAGGATTTTTCAAAATTATTTTACTCCACTCATGTAATATATTAAAATAAGGGTAATTTCATAACCTTTCTAAATCTACCTTTCTTTTGTCAATCCACTGTTAATTTTAGAACCCTGGGCTTAAAATGCTCTAAAGGAATATACTTAGCGGCGGTTTTTTTCGTACTCTGGTACGGTATCTTTCACTCATAGGAAAATTATAAGACTAACATCAAATTGCGTCTAAAATCGAATAAAAAATATGGACATGTGTTTCTTAATTTTAACTCCATTCTTCGCCTCAAGAGGGCGCTTTAAAGTTTTGTTTCTTCAAACCTTTAGTATACTGTTTGTCCAAAAATTATAAAATTCACAAAATAAAGTCTTTTCACTCTTCCCTATCTTCTCGTATCAATTTTATTTTTACTACCACCAGGGGACGCCGCCCAGTGAAACATTTTACTTTTAGCCTCAGGCTATTGGTATTTTTCATCTTTTTTTCATAATATTTTGTCTCATTGTTTTTCTTCCTTGTAGATACTATTCTCTAAGTTCTTGACCCATTCTGACCATTTGGGCACTCATTCTGGACCAGCTGTGGCCCATCGGGCCCCTCTTCATTTGTCTGGCTCTAATCACACTCTTCACTTGTTCTTTTACCATTTCTTCTTTTTCTTCAATTTTTTTCTTATTCAATGGTTCGTTTTTTTTATTTTTTTTTACCATTCTCAACTTCCCCTAGTCCTCTCTTACATCAAGTTAACTTCCATCCTTGGTCTGCCCTACTGTCAATTTGGGGCCTAGTGCCCCTTCGGGGGGGGGGGGGGGAGGGGGTTCTTCTACCTTTTCCAGGCCCATCATCTAATACCACGTTGGTAAGGATTGGAAGATTAAAATTATCCGAAATACCAAAAATGAAGTCCATTGAAGTTTTATTTTAGTTATAGAATTCCCTATTAGCGGATATATTTGTCTGTTTACCTTTCTATTTTTCGATAACACTCCTTTGTTTTCGATAAACGGAGAAATTCAACAGCATTAGACTCACTTTAGACATTTAGGGAACTTTCACTTGTATCAAACCTTCTGCCTTTATCGAAAAGAAGAAAATGCTAATCGATTCTAGCTAATGCGCCTAAAATAAAAAATGAGCTAGTAAATGTGTTAGAAACTAGCTACTTTGGATTTTGATACAGACTTGAAGAGTCATGTTGGAATCCCTGGGCACTGGAAAACAATTTCCGTGTTAGACAGGTTCCCTCTTAGCAGTTATATTTGTCTGGTTGCCCTTATGTTTCTCGATAAACGGAGAAATTCCACAGCATTAGACACACTTTAGACATTCAGGGATCTTTAACTTGTATCAAACCTTCTGCCTTTATCGAAAAGAAGAAAATGCTAATCGATTCTAGCTAATGCGCCTAAAATAAAAAATGAGCTATTAAATGTGTTAGAAACTAGCTACTTTGGATTTCGATACAGACTTGAAGAATCATGTTGGAATCGCTAGGCACTGGAAAACAATTTCCGTGTTAGGCAGGTTCCCTCTCAGTAGTTATATATGTTTGGTTATCCTTACGTTTTTCGATAAAGCTGTCTTGTTTTCGATAAACGGAGAAATTCCACAGCATTTGATACATTTTAGACATTTAGGGAACTTTAATTTGTATCAAAACTTTTTCCTTTATCGAAAAGAGGGAAATGCTAATCGATTCTAGCTAATGCGTCTAAAATGAAAAATGAGTTTTTAAATGTGTCATAGAGTAGCTACTTTGGATTTCGATACAGACTTAAAGAGTCATGTTGGAATCGCTAGGTACTGGAAAACAGTTTCCGTGTTAGACAGTTCCCTCTTGGCAGGTATCTTTATCTTACTATCCTTACGTTTTTCGAAAGAAACTTTTGTTTTCGATCAATGGAGAAATTCCACAGTATTTGACATTTAGGGGAACTTTAAACTGTATCAAACTTTTTGGAGTTATCTAAACAGTAGAAATGTTATTTGATTCATCAAATGCGCCATAGTTACGTGATTTGGACATTGCAGTTTCATAAAGAAGAAAGGGGAATTTATTCCAATGCAAAGAAAATCATTTTAAAATACTGAAATTCAAATGAGATATCTTTATAAATTTCTTCCATAAGATTAGTATTAGCGAGCAGGTCTTTTCAATTGACTGAAGTAACCCCTTAAGCCTAAATCAGGAGAAAATAATTACGATAGCAGAATTATCGAGCAAACCCTATCACTACTACGAAAATTTCGGCCGGAATAATAGCTAAGTTTTCCAACAATTGTTTTTACCTCTCTCGTTATAATCGATTGTAAAACATCTCGATTGTAGATTCTAGGAATTAATCGATGGCTGTATCGATTGTGATTTTTTACGATGACGATTCTTCTCGATTGTCGAATTTTCGAGAATCGCCCATCACTAAAATAAATACTTATAAAAGTAACATAATTTTTGTTAAAAGAAATAGAATAAAAGCATAAAAGAAATAGCCTCAAATCCTGACAAAATAAAACATATGTCTATTTTAGCCAATCTGAAACTTAATAAATGTTAACTTAATCGTAATACTTGTACGATTTTTTCCAAAGCGCAGATACGCATGAAATAAGATTTTCGAATACTTTAAGCACTTGGTATGTGGCCCCTCAAAGCCAAGCCGAACTCGTTTGTTTTCAGAACAGAAAAGTGGCATAAGTCATGCATTTTTAAAGTTTCACAACTCGCTCAATTTTAGAGTTATATGAATGGGACTTTTTTTGTCTTACTTGCCAGTGTAATAGGAACATTTTACTAAATATAACTTATAGGACCGGGGGACCGTATAAAAATTTAAATTTCGTAATTTTTTAAGAAATGTTTTTATTGACCCAAATCGCTTTTAAAATATTTCTTTACCTGATTTAAAACATTTTTGTAATTGGAAGTATATGTCTATGACTAACGGTTTAACAATTAGCCATTGGACACCGTTGAGACCGGACACCCTGTATAAGTCTTAGTTTAAACACCAGAGAAATAAATCTGATGTTTTTAGAGAGTATTGATACATGGACTTTCTGCAAAGCATAAATAGTGGCAGGTTCCCGCTTCTTCCCGTCAGTGGGAGGCACCGGCGTCTTGCCCAATACTTTGGGGTGAGTCGACGAAAATTTTTGGGAGTAAGATGCCTGCTGTTTTCCCTTGGGGTAAGATGCCGGTTATTTTCCGTTGCGGTCAAATGCCTCGTTGTTTCTTCATTGTTTAAATTACTCTTGGCTATTAACTAACTTGTCAGCAATTTTAATCAGATAATTTAAATCATTGATTAAATCGTGATTTTAATCAACTGATTAAAAGAAATCATTGATTAAAATTATGAATTTTCTAAATGTTTAAAATGACATAAAGAAATATTAAAATCTAAGGTGAACACAATTTGAAAGGTTTCTATATGTATTTTGCCTTATAAATAAACTTTATTGACCTTATAAATAATTGTTTTAATAATTATTAATTTTAATCTTTGTTAAAAAATTATGTTAGATGCAGTGTTAAATGCAGTTATAAATAATTTTAATAAATGTAAATATAGGTAGTATATAATATAGTTTTAGATAACTAGCGGGTTTTGCTCCCTACGAGCTATGTTCGCCAACCTCCATCCAGACACCGCAGACTCTAAAAGCACGCTAATTTGATCTGCTTTGAAAAGATTACGGAAGATTAAATCGTAATTAAACGACTAGTGGCGATCCCCTGTAATCAGGTTTCCATTCATTTCCCTTTAGCTGAGAGATTTTAAGACAGAAACAATTGCTGTCGACACAGCTAACTGCTACTTTCTTGATTGATTAAATAAGATCAACTCAACAATTTAAATTTAGCTTGTATAAAATGGCTAAGTAAACAATTTTTATAAAGACGCTATAAGAAATTTATTTTAAATTAGATATTTTAAATGTATCTTTTAAAATATGACGTAATTTTTACCATTTTTTTTTTCTTATTTTAATATCCAAATAAAAATAATTTTAAAGGCCTATAAAATATAAACTAAATTGGTGTGACAATAGCAACTGCGAATTTCCAGGTGTCTCAAGCCTTTCTAAAAAGGAATTAGATAAGAAGTCAAAGGGTAGAAAGACAGAATCTTTAACTGACGATGATATGGATGATAATTAAATTCCCTCCCATGATTCAGAACATGAGGATTTTTTTTAAGTGAATGAGAATGATTGTTCAGCATGTCTAGCAGAGTGCAATAAAATCTCAGGAAATTGTCATGGGATCAAGTACATAGAGTGAAACTGTTGATTATATAAAAGCTGCTCAAAGTTCCTAAACAAATGTGCAGTTTGTGGCAGACCTGCGATACTGCTAAAAAGAACAAAGGGACATATGAAAAACATTAACAAAAAAGCTTGACTCTAAAGCACTTTATCACAATGGTTTTACCGTAGTTAAACTTGTTATAATGGTTAAAAATAGGCATACTTAAGAGCCACAATTCCTTTAAATGTTAAGTAGAATATAATATATTAAATAAATATTTCACAACCAAATATATTAACATAACATAAATAATTATATAACAAATAAATATTAGTTTGTTCTTTTATTATATTGCCAACGTTTTCTACATTCATATTTTTTGCAATTTCCTAATATTAAGTAAGTTAACAACTTTAGTATGTCTAAAATATTAAAGTTACTTTTGTTCGACCCATTATGTTTTATACTGCTTCACAAATATTATTGTTTACATTGAAACTCCATAAGGCATCTTAGCCCTTTGGCCATCTTACCCATACCTATGGGTAAGATGCCGTAATGGAAGTGTTTACAAAAACAAAATTTTCGATGCTTTCTATAACATCTGTAAAATGAAATATGTTTTTAAATCATACATAAGAGTCTAAACTTTAACAAGAAATCAATGAATAACAAATATAAACAATAGGCGATTTTCAAAACAATTAAGTCAAAAACTACTGCATCTTCACCCTATCTACCCTATACTAAATCTAAAACATCTACTACAGTTATAATTAAAACAGTTTTCATCTACTTTGTACCCTGTACTTATTCTGTACCTATCCCTATATGCCTATATATACTTTATACACAGCAGTAAATCGGTCATCTTTAACTTGAGTAGCCTGATATAGTCCATAAATAACAATAACAATTCATTTTATACATTTAAAATTACATATAATTTGTTTAATTTCACTTTAAAATGTCTAACAAAAAAATCTGGAGTCGGAATCGGTTTGCTTTTTAGCGACTCCGACTCTTTTGCTCAAAAATGGGTCTGACTCCGACTCCGCAGCCCTGGTAGTAACAGCTTTATGTCAATAACATTACTCGCTAATGAAACGTCAGCGTACTCCACATTGAGGAAATAACCGTAATTAATATCAATGCAAAAACCCTTGACGGGTTAAAAGTTTCTGACGCAGCACTTTATCTTATGCTCTAAGAATTTTAAATATGGAACTTAAAAATACTGATATCAAATTTTGAGTGACGTTATGCTATTTCTTAAAAAATATATTTGTATTTATTTCACCATTTTATTTTTGTTTTATTTATAATCGCATGTGCAAAAGTTATGTTCAACATGAAAAGCTGCATAAAATTTTATTCGCTGTTGCTTTATCATTTACATCTCTCATAAATTCAAAATATGTGTTTTAAAAGATATGATATAAAATTTAAGTGACGCCTTGATGTGACTTTAAAAGGTTTGTTTTTTAAAATTCAATTTAAATTATTTTTGACTTGGTTAAAATATTTTTTTTACATCTACACAATACTTTTAATTTTCCAATTCACTGTTAAATATATCACTTTCATTGAATCTATACTATGCATTGAAATGTATTTATTTCAATAAATTGATTTATCTTTTGTGTCACGCTATTCAAAATTGTGAGTAAGATTTATGTAAATGGTTTCTTTGCGTCATTGTGTCCAAACTACATGAAATGTATGAAAAAGGATAGTTTGACGCAAATAAACCATTTACATAAATCTTACTCACAATTTTGAATAGCGTGACACAAAAGATAAATCAATTTATTGAAATAAATACATTTCAATGCATAGTATAGATTCAATGAAAGTGATATATTTAACAGTGAATTGGAAAATTAAAAGTATTGTGTAGATGTAAAAAAAATATTTTAACCAAGTCAAAAATAATTTAAATTGAATTTTAAAAAACAAACCTTTTAAAGTCACATCAAGGCGTCACTTAAATTTTATATCATATCTTTTAAAACACATATTTTGAATTTATGAGAGATGTAAATGATAAAGCAACAGCGAATAAAATTTTATGCAGCTTTTCATGTTGAACATAACTTTTGCACATGCGATTATAAATAAAACAAAAATAAAATGGTGAAATAAATACAAATATATTTTTTAAGAAATAGCATAACGTCACTCAAAATTTGATATCAGTATTTTTAAGTTCCATATTTAAAATTCTTAGAGCATAAGATAAAGTGCTGCGTCAGAAACTTTTAACCCGTCAAGGGTTTTTGCATTGATATCATTACTTTTTTGACGTTAGTGATAAAATGATTAAAAAAAAAAGATACTTATGGAATTTAATGCAGATTTAATTTTTACTATTTTATTACAATTTTCCTTATAGCAGTTTGTATATAAAAACAACTGGGTAAGTATAATCGCAGATCGCACAGAGGGTTTCATTTGATATTCCTTTAAAAACACTTTATCCTTAAATTAATAAATCCAAAATGTTAATTTATAATTATTAAATCCTTACATAGATGTAGCACCAATAGTTCCAATTTTCATGGGGCAGGGAACGCACTCTTTTAAACAAACCACCTTCCAATTGAAGTCATCAAAAACCAAGTTGAATAAGCCAGAGCCCGTTGTGTTGTTTGACAAACAGCAGTCTCATGTCCCCTCCTTCCCCCCTTTTTCAAAATTTTTCAGACCAGTACCTAAGAATGGAACCGAAATAATTTTTTCTCTTCAGAAATTACGATAAAAAAATAGTATGCAGTACTCATAAATTTACTTTAATGCTATATAGGGTGATTATTAAGTTAATTATAACGTTTGGAATCTGTTGCATTGATGTCCGAAAGGTAGTTTCTGAGTTATGGAAGCTGGACCCATAAGGCGCCATAGAGGGGCGAAGCCCGCTAGTGTCTATCATAATTATATCTGCCATGTAGACTAATTGCGATATTTAATCAAAATAGCCCCCCCCCCTCCTCATCCCCGGAAATATAACAAATACAAAATGTGTCTTTATAAACCTATCGTCAAATAGGTTTTTATTTCTTTTTCCCTAAAAAAAACATGATTTTTATATCCGTAACGTAAATAGCGGACGAAGCCCGCTAGTTCCTATCATAATATATATTTTTAATAATTTTATATAGTCTATAATAAAAATCAGACTTAAAATAGTTTAGTTCCATGAGTACTTGTAGTGTCAGTTACATGCTACGATTTTTGGATACCAGTATTTTAGAACGGGAAAATGTGACTTATTTTATCGGAGATATCTCATTAATTGAATAAGGTGAAGCAAACTTTTTGAAAAAAAGGTGGCCAACAAGCATGGCAGTTATCAGCTATGTGACTTTGTGCTAAAGTCCATTAATTTGATCTGCTTTAAAAAGATTACGGAAGATTGAATTATAGTAGAACCTGGATTAACCGAGCTTCGATTAATCGAGGTTTCTGTTAACCGAGCCGATAACAAAGTCTGATTTTTTTTTCCTTTTGAATGAGCCTTAAAAATAACCACACTCTTTAGCTCACTGTCCGTGCTATACAGGCCCTTCTGCCCCCAAAAGCCCTCAACTCCAAAGAAACATTGAACCCTGAGAAGTCAATAGCGAACAATGCTTTGTTTCCAGTGGCTGTGTGAACTTTCGTAAATTTTTCAATTTGCATTTTAAAATTTACTACTGGTAGTTGATTTTCTTTTTAAATTTGTTAAGCTGTGAAACAGAACTTTACATATATTTACTTTTATTATTTAAAAAACGTTCTATATATTTTTTTAAAAGAGATGTTAAATTCGCAAGCACGGCGAGTTTTTACACACAGTTTCTATTAACCGAGATTTCCGATTCCGATTTACTAACAGTCCCAATTAGCTCGGATAATCGTAATCGAGGCTGCTCTGTATAATTAAAAAATCAATGGCGATCTTACTGTAAACGGGTTTCCCTTTTACTGAAGGATTTCAAAACCGAATCAGCTGATGTTAGTTGTTGTTTCCCTGCTTGATTAAATAAGATTAGTTAAACATTTGAAAATTACCAAATATAAAAGGAACTAAGTCAACAGAGTCTTTGCTTTATGGTATTTTTTAACAACGCTATAAGAAAATGATTTTAAATAAGAGATTTTAAATGTAACGTTTTAAATCTGACATAATTTTCACCAAACTTTCCTTTCTCTTTGTAACATTCAACTGAAAATATTTTTATTATTAGAAAGATAATATTATTATTTGCGCTACCTTAAAATTAGCAACTATAGTTAAAAATATCATCTCGAAATTTGAAATAAATCTCTCATATAAATATATTTTTTAATTTACACTGTTTTGCAATATGTTTTGCAATGTGTTTCGTAAACTGTTTTGACCACTTTGGCCAATATGACGTAATTTCCTCCATTTACGACTTTTAACACATATCAATGAATTTATTATTTAAAAATTTTCTTTTTCTTTTAATATTCACGTGTAAATATAATTTTTATGACGTAATTTTCAATGTTTTCCTTCTTTTAATGCGTAATCATTTAATTCTAATTTGAAAATAATTGATTATTTTATAATTTTCTTTCATTTTAAGTAAGCATGTGTAAAAACAATTTTTATGACGTAATGTTTAATATTTTCCTGCTTTTAACACGTTATCATTTAATTCTAATTTAAAAGGATTTTTTTCTGTTTATAATAGTCACGTGTGAATAAATTTTTAATTTAAAGGATATATTATTCTTTGCGCTGTTTTAACGTTTGGCAACAATTTAAAATAACCTTTCTAAAATATGTAAAAAATATCTCTGGAAATTCTGAAAATTTTAATTTAAAATTGAAATAAACCGTCAAAAAATTAGGCAAGTTAAGAATAATAAATGCACTCTGCAAACTTCGAGTTTCTATTGAATGATTAAATTGAATGAAAATGATTAAATTCCCATGTATATTTTTTTTTCCTATGAGACTTTTTTAATGAGACAATTTTATCCAGATTTAACATTAAATCTCTCTTAAAATAATTCTTCGATTTAAAAACTGTCTAATTCAACGTTTTTATCAAACATTTCTTATAATACTACGCAATTGCGTCAAAAGATGGCGACACCAGAATTCTGATATGCTTATTATGTAAACTGTAAAATATTGCAAAGTTAAATAAAAAGAATTGTCTCGGGGTTATCAAACTTCATTGATATTTATAAATAAAACATTTCAACTAAATTATTTATTATAAAAGAATTATTACATCACAATAGCTTTTATGCAAGGAAAATAATAATAATATTATGGATGTCAGTGATTATATATTGATTGACCGTCATAATAATAAAAAATGATATTATAAAAAGAAGAGCTGAAATGAATTATTTTTTTACGTTTCTGATCGTGTCATTTATATTCAAATAATAATTATTAATGTATATTTTTTGTAAAGTGATTGAAATTAAATATATTTATAAAATTTATGGTAATATTTTTATTGTTGAAAAATTGCCAAGAAATAATCATCATCAAATTGGCGTCATTATAATTGTAATTTCATTTAACTTAATAGCAATTAAAAAAATTACAAAGGAACTGAGAATAATGGTCAACTAGCAGACTTAAAAAAAAAAAAAAACATTCACATGTGAAAACACGTACCATCGAGTATCGAACTGCCTATCTTAAGGTCAGTAAACGATGGCCCTTAGCCACTCAGCCAGTGGGAAGACAAAATTTTTCTCCCAAAAGTGGTTAAAAAGAAAGCATGTGTATGAATACAGTGTCATGCATTTTCGGTGAAATTTCCATAGAATGGCGAAGAAATATAGTCCGATTTTTCATGCGCATTATAAAACGAACAAGAGTCTTGCTGGAAACAAGTAAATTGTTATTTGGTTCATCTGAAACATATTTATTTGATTTTTAAAAAATCGCCCGTGTCATTTTCGAGAGAAAAAAAAATCGAATTATTTAACGAACGAGAGTTTTCCCAGAAAAAAGAAAAGTGTTATTCACCTCGCCTTAATCACAGTTATATTATGTATCAATTTAAAAATAATCGTTAGAACCGTTTTCGAGATTTTCAAATTAGGAACTTCCTCGATATTATACCAACGTTTTCACTTTAAAAATGGCTATTTAGATCTCAAAATATACTGCACGTAGAAATGCAAAAATTTCAGTATACGATTAGACTGCAGATATAAGACTGTTCTAGAAAATTCAGAACAATAAGACATATATCTGCTGAGTTATTAAAAGGCGGCTTTTCGCGTTTTCTTTGATGTCGAGTTAGCTGTATATATGAGTTCCGCCATCTACGAATTCTATGATACGATACGATACGATACGATACGATTTTAGGCTTAAGGCTGCGTCAATTTTTAATGTGAAATTTAAAAGTAATATTTTTAAATGTTTTTCTGAATTGTATGCATTTATTGAAAATGACCCATATACACTATATGGCCATTAATGACCGGCAACTTTCAATTTTAGACATTTTGTCTAATATTTAAAAATATATACTTGTCAGATTGTTCTGGAATTTTAGGAGTGGAAAGAATAGGTTTGAATTCATATTTATCAACGTCGATTTTATAAGGAGGACAATTAGGGGGCCAACAAAAAATTAAAGAAAACAAATAATACTTGGGATCACCCTGTAAAATAAAATGCACGAAATGATCTATCGCTACGGAATATACATACACAGACATTGCACAATATGTGTTTGTGTATTCAATTGTATAAGAATAGCATATGTATTATTAGAGATATAGCGTTTTTTTTTTTTTAAATTAAAAAAATTCTTGCATGTTTTTTGCTTATAACATGCAGGGTTTTTACCCCAATTTTACGCCAGTTTCAGAAAAATTGACAAAATGTAATAGAAATAAAATAATGCAATTGGAATATAAATATATTAAATATTTAAGGAAATATGGGCAGTTGTATAAAATAATTTTTATCTGCGCATACGCGAAAGATAACGATTAACTTTTTGCATAATTTAATAGTCAACTCTATGGGGTAACTTATTAAAAAAAATCAGTCAAATATCGTAAAAATTCAGAGAGATATCGGCATTAGAGTTAGCTGTTTTTTATTTTCTCGCTAAAACTCGCTGAATGATAAGGGATTGTCCACAAATTGTTATTCTTAAGTTACCTGACAGCATTCGGAGCAAGTTTTTTTGAAAGAACTATTTAACTATAGTTTACGGTTATGTTTAGGAAGATTTTGACTTTAAACTACGATCAAAAGGAAAATATAGTCCATACATTGATTACATTTACGTGAATTGAAGAGTTTATGGTAAAAATTTTTGAAATTTAGCAAAATACGCAAAACTCTCTACAGTAAATTCTATCGCATATATATGTATTTTCTATATACATGTAATACACAGTCAAATCAATGTATGACAGTGGTGAAGAGAATAAACTAAAATTTAAGATATATTGGACATTTTTCATGAGTTATGAGTCAATAACTTGCAATTTCATTTTTATAGTGATATTTCGATAGCTTTTTGAGAAATACCGTTTTGCGTATGGAATTTTCGCTGAAAAGTTTTCCATAAAATAGATTTATTTAACTGAAACATTTACTTAACTATATTAAACTTTACTTAACATTTAGTTAACAGTTATGTGAATTGGAAATTTACTGTATTTATCGATCAAGGTGTTTTTTTTTGTGCGCCGTTTATATCTAAAAGACAGTTTTGGCGGTTTTTGTTCGAATGGGAAAAAAAAATTACGCTGAAACGTTTGGAACTTCCGGTTTCATTCACAGCTATCAAGTAGTTTTTAAATTCTGATAACTTAGTTTTTTTTTGTGATACAATAAACGTAAGCGCAGATTTGAAAAGTTAAAAATGTGGGCTTTAATAAAATGTAATACATAGAAAATGAAAATTTTAGACAAAAATCTCACTTTAAACGTAATCAAATACCCTAATTTGTATACTATTTTTTATTTTTTATTGATACTTTAGTTAAAAAAAGTTAGCACACACACACAAAAAAAAAGACCTTGATCGATAAGTACAGTAAATTTCCAATTCACATAACTGTTAAGTAAACGTTAAATAAAGTTTAAAATAGTTAAGTAAATGTTTCAGTTAAATAAATGTATTTGATGGAAAATGCACTTTTCTGTGAAAATTCAATACGCAAAACGCAATTTCTCAAAAAGCTATTGAAATATCACTATAAAAATCAAATTGCAAGTTATTGACTCTTAACTCTTAAAAAACGTATATCTTAGATTTTAGTTTATTATCTTTACCACTGTCATACAAATTACATGTATACAGAAAATACATATATATGCGATCTAGACACACGGCAGTGTGTCAGCCACGTTCGCCTGACATAGCCGTGTGTTATTTACACGAACCATTTCGAGCTGTTTTCGTCAAATTTCGATGCTCTACTACTGAAAATCTATGAGACCTGCGTACTTGTTATACGAAATGTGTAGTAAGGCCACCCTAATTACCTAAAGTCCAAAATTTTATAAATAACTCATAATTAGTTTCCGAGATAATGACATTTGAAAATGTCTGATAATCGATAATTTTACCACTGACTGACTCACTCACTCACTCACTCATCAAAAAGATCTGGTATATCTACTGCAGCTACAGACTTCAAATTCGGTGCGAAGTTCGTTTACACTATAAAACTAAGGAAAAAAATAAAAAAATTGAGAAAATCGATGAATTACCCACCTGGGGGTGCCCATTTTTACTTTAACATTACGTCTATTACGGGAAATTTTAATTTGCCTTAGGAGGGGACGCTGTTCTGCCGCCAAATACCGCCAAGTTTCTCGCCAACATGGCGATATATCGCCAAATTTGGCGACCAAAAGTAGTCATCAAAAGTGACGCCACCTTGGCGATATCTCTAATATTTCGCCAAATTCCCATAGACTTCCATTGTAAACCTATCTACTTACTGGGGGTTTATCTGGGTTTACTTGCTTACAGAAAATCAACAAATTGATATATTTTAATAATTGAGATATTTTAAACAATTCTTTCTAAGTGAGCCCCTAATTAGGTTGGAGGCGTGAAATTTTGCATACTTATAGCTGAACACCTCACATCAAACGCCAAATCATAAAATTTTGAAAAAGTCGTACATTTAACCCTTTGCCCTCCCACATGTTTATTTTAAACAATTCTTTCTAAGTGAGACCTTATTTAGGTTGAAGGCGTGAAATTTTGCATACTTATAGCTGAACACCATCATGCGACAAATCATAAAATTTTGAAAAAGTCGTACATTTAACCCTTTGGACTTCCACATGCGTATTTTAAGCAATTCTTTCTAACTGAGCCCCTTATTAAAATGCAGATTTGAAATTTTGCATACTTATAGCAGAACACCTGAGGCCAGGCGACAAATCATAAAATCTTGAAAAAGTCTTACGTTTATCCCTTTGAGCTACCACATATGTATTTTAAGCAATTCTTTCTAAGGGAGCCCCTAATTAAGTTGGAGTATGCCTAACAAAGAGACATATATAGTTACGCTTGTTCTTGGTCATCACTCTAGAGACTGCACCCCTTTAACCCTTTCAGGGGCAAATAACTTTTATTTGTGAAATGATTGAATCACACCAGAATTTAAAAACAAATTTATTTCAAAATGGGTAAAAGCTTCTTTTCACGTATTTAATAAAATTAAACTTTTTAGTCCTGAATTCTGGTGTCAATGTGGCATTTTGCAGTTAAATTAGGTGGGATATATTTTATCCCACCGCCCTTCACGGGGAAGGAGCTCACTCAAATTAAGGATTCCAATCATGAAATAACAAGATTTGATATAATAATGTCATTATTAAAAATAAATGACTCGTAGGTAAAAACTTGCCAAGTTCTAGATTTATTATTAATATGCTATCAATAATTTTTATTTCTAAACAATTTAAAAAATGCTATGATACTTCAGTAGGTAAGTTTGAGTGAATTTTATTTGAACTTGGCACCCTCTTAGATATCACTTCTTTTCTTGCCATTGTCTTTACAGAACTTGGCTCCTTTTTTCCATAGCTATGTTTTTGTTAGATAGAATTTACTGTAGAGTGTTTTGCGTATTGGGCTAAATTTCATAAAATTTTGCCATAAACTCCTTAATTTACCTAAATGTAATCAATGTATGGACTATATTTTCCTTTTCTTCGTAGTTTAGAGTCAAAATCTTCCTAAACATAACCGTAAACTATTAATAGTTTTTCAAAAAACTTGCTCCGAACGCTGTCTGATAACTTAAAAATAACAATTTGTGGACAATCCCTTATGATTCAGCGAGTTTTAGTGAGAAACTAAAAAACAGCTCACTCTAAAGCCGATATCTCTCTGAATTTTTACGATATTGACTGATTTTTTAAAATAAGTTGCTCCATAGAGTTGACTATTAAATTATGCAAAAAGTTCCTTGTAATCGTTCACGCATGCGCAGATAAAAGTTATTTTATACAACTGCCCATATTTCCTTAAATGTTTCATATATTTATATTTCAATTGCACTATATTATTTCTACTGCATTTTGTCAATTTTTCTGAAACTGGTGTTAAATTTGGTTAAAAACCCTGTATGTTATAAACAAAAAACATGCAAGAATTTTAAAAAAAAATCGCTATATCTCTATTAATATACGTGCTATTCTTACACAAATGAATACACATTGTACAATGTCTGCTTATGTATATTTCGTAGCGATAGATCATTTCGTGCATTTTATTTTACAGGGTGATCCCAAGTATTATTTGTTTTCTTTAATTTTTTATTGGCCCCCAAATTTTCCTTATCAAATCGACATTGATAAATATGAAGTCAAAGTTGTTCTTTTTAATTCTAAAATTCCAGAAGAATCTGACAAGTATATTTTTAAATATTAGACAAAATATCTAAAATTGAAAGTTGCCGGTCATTAATGGTCATGGTCATATAGTGTATATATACAGTCGAGCCATGCCGTAACCGAGTTTAATTGTTCTCATGTTGTGTCGGTTATACAATATGTTTTGTAAAAGTATTAATAGCGATAATGAACTTTTGTTAGTGGAATCTTTGGAAATATAAGGTGATTTTCAAATTCCGTACTCAACAATGCAAAAGTTTTAACTATACTCATATTTGACTGTACTCTGTGCTTTCTGACTTGTACATACTGACTCATTTTGAACTGTAAACTGGGTTCGTACGGATGCTTGAATTTCATGACTAAGAAATTCTTCGGTACCAGTATTTCCTTATGGAAAATCTCTCCTGAAATAAGACGAAATTTCATCCGTTTAAAGTAGATTTATTTTTCTATAAAAAAATTCTGATATTGGTCCTTGAAAATAACAGTACACTTACGAACCCTGATAAAGGCATAAAATTTACAAGCCTGACTTTTGAAGCGATTTAGAATAGAATAGCGTTTTCCATTTTTTGATAAATAAATTACTTATCAAGTTATAATAGATTCTTGTCACGTAACCGCCTCTTTTTCTCCTTTTCCGTGTATAGCTTCCAAAAATTCGATTCAAAACGTTAACTTTGACAGTATTTTCTCAAAGATCTATTGCATTTATGAAAAAAATGAATAATGCTGTTCGATTACATAGTTTCTGAATAAGAAATCTGCCAATCTTATGCGTTTCCTAAAAGAAATGAATTCAGAAATGTGTCAGAAAGTAGCTCTTTTGGATTTGAGAATAACCTTAATAAATGACAGAGAAATATTTTCACAAATCTACTTTAGCTTCAATTTTAGCATTTTTCTTTAGCTTTTCAGCTTCAAAAGTTATGATGTTTTTAATCTTCTTTTTTTCTTTTCTTTTTAACTAAAATAATTTTTTATTTAATCCTTATTTGAATGTTGAAAAATCTGAGAACCTAAGTAATCATTAATGTGACTATTGTGTATTTTCTGACTTGCGAACGCATAGTAATTTTACAATACACTGGAAAATTATCCTAAAAATATGTATGCAGTATTCTTTAAAAGAATCTTAATTGTGTGCTAAGAAAAAATCTGAATTTTTTTGTAGAAATTGAGTCTGGCCGGATCGGGCTTGATTGAATTGATTTTTGCTCGGGTCGGGCTTGTTTCCACTGATTTTTGTATGGGCCGGGCCGTGAATTGTGAAAATATAAACTGGCCGTGCCCGGGTCTAACTTTTTATTTTTACACGGGCCCAGGCCTGAAAATTGAGGCCCGTTCAGACCTCTAATTTGTAGCCATTGTTTTCGCACTGCGTGTTATTTATTGGGAATCGAATAAATGGAATTCCATAAACTTCGGAATTTCTGGTATGATTGGTACATCCAGAAATGGCACAACAAGGCATCTATAACTATTTTAATAAATTAAACAGCATTTGCAAAAAATAGGAAATAGTATAAGGCATAAAGGGATTATACTAATGTAAAAAAATAACACTCGTTATCGCGAAAAAAGATAAGAGAGGAATAAAAATTAATGTCCAGATGCAGGAAGTGCTGGACGGAGGGTGTCAGTGACGTCACAAACTACTGCGTATCTTTTCGTGAACCCTATCGTGTCTTCTATGGTTCTACTTACCGTGTTCCTACCCCCTGCTTCCGCCATATTTGACAGCAGTGAGCTGTGCTGTGAACCAGTTCTTCTCATTACGCAAATCAACTATGGAAAAGTCAAATATGGCGGACGCTGGAAAGGGGGGGAAAGAACCCGTCTGTCAGCTTCAAAATTCACCACGGGGCTAGATTGATATGTCGTTTCCTTTTAATCTTTATAGCTCAATGAAACAAATCATTATCCGAACGAAACTCAGTTATTGAACCTATCCTTAAATATATTAGTCGAGTGGGTTGGAACTCAAATAACAGAAAAAAAACCTCTGGTGGCAAATTGGGGGTGGGGGTGGCAGGAGGTGCATATCATGAAAGAGATGTCAAAGGGCTACCAATGATATCTCACATGAGGGGCGCCGGAAAAAGTTAGAAAAGTGCCCCGAGGGCAAATTGGAGGAACGGAAGGTGCATAATATGAAAGAGTGGCCAAAGTGCTCTCCAATGGTAAATTACATGAGGAGTCGGAAAAAGTTAGAAAATTGCTCCCGGGAGGGGGAACGGGAGGTGCATAATATGAAAGATGGTCAAAGGCTATCCAATGATTTGGGTTCGGAATGATCCATGAGGGGTTCGGAAAAAGTTAGAAAAGTACCCGCCGGGGGCAAAATATGAAAGAGTGGTCAAATGATGTATCACATGAGGGGTCTAAATAAAACTTGTTGAAATTGGGCCCTTAGAACCCGAGATAAGAATGCGCCCCCTGGTGCTGGAAGGTGGCACTAAAAACTGTAAGAGAATCGTAAGCTAAGTTTAATGAATCAATTTCCGATGAAATCGGACCCATATAACCCTTAGGGACAAACTCTTAACTCTTATCAAGGGACTCTTGTCATAGAACACTCTAATAATCTTCGATTAAGCTGATAAAATACTTTTAAATTGTGTTTTTAACATTCAAATTAGAAGGAGGGCGTCTTATCTGCGAAAACCTATCTCTTTATAGTTCAGTTTTTAATTAATGCATGTGCCCCTGTCTCGTTCTTTCTTGAAATTTTTGCACTGTCACCGTCAGTTTTTTGCCAAAATTCAGAAAATTACATACCGATTAAAAAAAATCCCTGGTGGCCCGGACTACAGGCAGAGGTAGATTTCGAAGTTAAGTATACTAATTTCACCAACAAAAACTAAATCATTATTGGATATAAATTCACTTTAAGAGTTTTATCTGTCTGCTTTTGACGAGTTTTTATTTCCTTTTTATAAAATAGCTGGTTTTATCAGAATCATGTTATGGCGATATTAACAAAAACATTTTTCCATTCTCAACAACTCGAAATTTTCTGGCACATTTTCAGATTCATTTTTAATAAAAAAAAAAATACGAAACATGCTGACGTGATTTTTGAAAAGTTTTATAAGCGACCTGTGTTTTTATTTTTCTTTCAATTAATTAAAACTTGATTAATAAACAATTATTTTCTCAGTAGGGCAATATTTTTCGTTTCTAACACAATCGCTTCGGGAAATTCTGTTCAAAATGCCCACTTTGACATCATTTTTTGAAATATATTCTGCCTCTATCAAAAAATCGATCATTACTGTACATTATATAGTTTCTGAATAAGAGAATCTAGCAATTGGATGCGTTTGAGAGTAAAAATGAATTTAAAAATGAGTAAGAAAATAAGCAGTTTGGATTTGAATGCACCCTTAATAAGATGATTTTTTTCTTCAACCGCTATGTATTTTTAATTTGTTTTTGCTGTAAGAATTGGCTCTATCAAAAACTTGTCTATATAAATGTTGAAGACAATATTAAGAAGATATATGATAAATTCATGGAGATTTTATATCTTGTGAATTGATGGAGTTATGAAAATTTTTCTTCTTCAACACCCCTTTTTTGTTTTCGTTTTTAATTTTTTTTTGCGGTACGAATTGGTACTATAAAAAACTTGTGAATATAAAAGTTGTAGAAAATATTAAGGAGATGTATAATAAAATTAATTGGATTTGATATCTTGAGAATTGACGAAGTAAGGAATTTTTTTCTCCTTAAAACCCTATTTTTTGCGCCCCTTGAAACTATTTTAAATTTTATCAAAAATCTGTGATGCATGAATTTTTGGTGCTATTTTTAAAAGTAATAAAAGTTTTAAACTGATTTGATATGTACAAAAATTAAGAAGTTATGGGGTTTTTCGGTTTTCACAAAACCCCTCCCTATTTCCGTCCCCTTTGTCCGCTTTTGCCCATTAACGAACTTGACCGAGATTTTATGTCCCTTGATTTTATGTATCAGTTTGGAAGAGATTTATGCAGAATTGCGGAAGTTATCGTGTCCAGAAGAAAGTGATAACACAATTGCTTCGGGAAATTCCGTTCAAAATGCCCACTTTGACATCATTTTTTGAAATATATTCTGCCTCTATCAAAAAATCGATCATTGCGGTACATTATATAGTTTCTGAATAAGCGAATCTACCAATTAAATGCGTTTGAGAGCAAAAATGAATTTAAAAATGAGTCAGAAAATAAGCAGTTTCGTTTTGAGTGCATCCTTAATGCAATGATTTTTCCAACACAATCCGCTTCGGGAAATTCGGTTCAAAATGCCCACTTTAACAGCATTTTTTAAAAATATATTCTGCCTCTATCGAAAAATCGACCATTACGGTACATCATATAGTTTCTGAGTAAGAAAACGTACCAATTGGAAGTCTTCGAGAGCAAAAATGAATTGTAAAATGAGTCAGAAAATAAGCAGTTTGGATTTGAATACACCCTGAATAAGATGATTTTTTTCTTCAACTGTTATGTATTTTTAATTTGTTTTTGCTGTAAGAACTGGTCCTATCAAAAAAATTGTCTATATAAATGTTGTAGACAATATTAAGAAGATATATGATAAATTCATGAGGATTTTATATCTTGTGAATTGACGGAGTTATGAATTTTTTTCTTCTTCAACCCCCCTTTGTGTTTTCGTTTTAATTTTTTTTTTTTTTTTTTGGTACGAATTGGTCCTATCAAAAACTTGTCACTATAAAAGTTGTAGATAATATTAAGGAGATTTATAATAAAATTAATTGGATTTTATATTTTCAGAATTGACGAAGTTATGAATTTTTTTCTCCCAAAAACCCTATTTTTTGCGCCCCTTGAGCGCATTTTTAATTTTATCAAAAATCTGTGATACATAAATTTTTGGCCCTATTTTTAGAAGTAATAAAAACATTAAACTGATTTGATATGTACAAAAATTAAGAAGTTATGGGGGGTTTTCGGTTTTCACAAAACCTCTCCCTATTTCCAGCCCCTTGGTCCGATTTTGCCCATTAACGAACTTGACCGAGATTTTATGCCCATTGATGTTATGTATCAGTTTGGAAGTGATTGGTGCAGAATTACGAAAGTTATCGTGTCCAGAAGAAAGTGATATATAAAGTTTTTACTGAGGGTGGTTTTGGGTTCTATGGGTCATGATCGGTGTAGATCTGCAAAAATGTTTCAGAAATTCCAACATAGGAACGATCCCAATAGGTAGTATTTCATACGAAATCTACCTTAAAAAAAAAAAAAAAAATAGATATTCGGATGTAGAAAAATTTTCTACATCCGAATTTCATTAATTTCGCCATTCACAGTCCAACTGATTCGCCAATTTTCAAACTGATATCTTGATTTTGGCCAATTTGTAAAAATTGTCATTATCTTTCATTTTCACTTGAAAATCACAGTCCAACTGATTCGCCATTTTGTTGCCGTTTCGGGGTTTCTTTTTAGATGAATTTTTAATTAGTTTTTAATTAATATCTCGATTAATTACGGGTTGATTTTTACTAAATAAACATTATTGAAAAGAGGAAAAAATTTAATATATTGGGCTTAAAGATTGAAACCGGATTATTTTTTATTAATGTAGAAAAACCGCCTCGAAACGTGAAAAAGCGCTAAATATCGCATAACAATTTTAATTTAAAAAAGTCCAAAATTGGGCTTCGAGGTGCAAAACTACATAAATATGTAAAATGTTTTTTAGATGAGTCTTTTAATTAGTTTTTAATTAATATCTAGATTAATTACGGGATGATTTTTACGAAATATATAGCACATACTTCTTACTAAATGTTGTAGCTCTACGTGCAGCCATCTCTTCAGAACACAGCCAACAAACACACACACAAACTTCTTTTCTTCTTTATTATAGATAATCTTACAAGTGCACCCACACTTCAAAATTCAAATGAATGTTGCTTCTATGAAAAGCTAAATTTCGTATAAATACTGCCATACATTGTCAAACACCACTACTTTGTCTTCAGACAGCAAAATTCTCTTTCACAAGTTTCTGAAATCTTTTACACACAAGGTCATTTAATTCCACATTTGCATAAAGAATTGCATTTAAACGAACTAAATCGTCTCAACAGAGCAATTCCATTTTCAATTTGAAAGTTACAAGGTTTATAGGAAAGAATACTGTAACTTAAAGGTTTGTTAACTTAAAAGGAAATAAAAATTAAATTTGAAAAATCAAAAAACCCGACTTCGTAAAAAGCGAACTAATTAATTATTTCTCATCAATGTGAAGCTATTTTTTTTATATTACATGCCTATTTTTTATTTATTTACTTGTATTGATGTCTTTTAAGTTGCGTTTAATTGTTAGTTCCTATCTATAAACACTGTTTTCATGAGGCTTATAGATGTCTATGATGGTTAGAGTTGCAGTAAAGCTAGAGATCCTATCTACACAACTTCCTGGTTGTGTAATATTTAAACGGAGCTTCTGACTGTAAAATAGTTAATGAAACCCCGTCTTCATTTTGAAAGACCTATCCAACGATATGCCACTCAATATGGTGCGTAATTGTTTTCGTCTCTACCGCCATTTTGTATTTTATGGCCACCATTTTGAATTAATAAAAACAAAACCTATCATATAACCATCGGGCGATTAAGACGAATTGATAGAGACCTCATTCATTAAAATCCATCCAGCCGTTGGGATGTTTCGAGGGTATAAAGAAATCCACATACCCAGATACGCGTGAAACACATAACCCTTCTTTTCAGTCGGATAATAATACCGACACATTTAACTTGTGAAGTTTCTCAGATACCATACAGGATACATGGAAATGAAAATTGGAGTTATGATATGGAAGGCATCATATGTGAATTTTCGACCATTTGCTGTTTGAAAAATTGGTTTATATTGCAGTATCTGACATGTATTTTTAAGAAACTGTAGTAGACAAGGCTGCGGAGCCGGTGGGGAAAATGGCTGATTCTGACTCCGGGATATTTTCCCGACTTCGGACTGGCAACACTAGTACCCGGGCTGGGGTAGAGAGCCTACAATGGATACCTAGTTGGAGTTTCTCTAGGCTGGGGTACTAGTGTTACCTGTTGGTTAAAATGAGGATGGATTATAAGAAAAATGAAGCTAAAATCTCACTATTTCGGCACCACAGAAAACAACCATTTTGCTTATATCATTGAATTCTGTGCCCTTGAAAACGTAATTCAATATATAAGCATTTCCATTATTTGTCGGTGTCCACGTTCTTATTTTTCTTCCATAATAATTCTTATAATTAATTTAATCTTTATATACTTACAGCTTTAATTCATAATATTACGGTTTTTGATGGTGGTAGGTTATGTTTAATTATTGGTTATATATATATATATTCCGCTTTATTAATTTTACAATTTTGCGCCCGAAAATCCAACTGTCGAAGTCTGAAGAACACAAAATGTAAATTTTACTATTTTGAATCTGCAGGCTGAGAAGAAAAAGCGAAATCATTACAATTCAGTTATTATTTGGCTGCGTCCTCCAGACTCGAAAACTTTCTATGGAAAAGAGGAAAAATAAAGATGAAATTTTTATTATTTTGGAAATAATTCAGATTCTGTAGATTCTAACAAAAAAAATATATAGGGGAGATGGGGGCACATGTGAACACGGGGCACATGTGAACATCGCAATTTTTCGATAGTTATTATAAGTTTTTTATTTGAAAAAAATCACTAAAGATGATAGCACATGTAGACATATGGTAAAAAAAAAAATTGAAGCTCTATGACATTTTGTTTGTCCTCTGTAGCCAAAACTCTGTTTTTAGATCTCAAAAGTAAAATCTTTGTTTCGTGTTGATAAGCGAATAACTTTATTTATTTATTCAATTATTTGAATTTGAGTGTTTCAACATATACTATGAATACTAATAAACATTTTTGATACAGTTCTTTTTCTTCTAAAATTGAGAAATGTTAATGATTTATCAATATAACAAAAGCAGCAATGTGGGACACTTGTGAACAGACTAGTTGGGGCAGATATGAACAGTTCATAAGTGCCCCAATAATCATTCTGCGATTCTGTCTCTTTCAGTTAACTTAATGAGAAATCATGTAAGTTCCATTATCTACAATTTTCCTGAAATAGGAGATATTTTCCTCACACAAAGTTTATTTTGTATTGAAACTTCCACAAATACATCTTTCAGCAAATACATAAAGAGCAACAAGCTCGTTTACTTTCAATTGTACTTTAAATAAATTTAATGTTTTCTAAAATACAATAAGTGTTATATATTATTTTACTAAACGGTTCACAACAATATTTTTTATGCATTGTTAATACAAAAGTATTACCTTGAACAACTCTGCAAATTTTTCTGTTACATTTGTTCTAACCTTGCAATGATGGCTTACTTCCATCTCTAAAACAGTTATGTATATGATGCTTTGAATGGAGATATCCATTCAAAATACCATATCTATAAATACAAGTAATATTTTGAAAAAGTAAAATTTTTAAAATGATAACTACCGTAAAATCCCGATTGTATCCCACCCTCTTTCAAAAGTAAAAGAAGTTGGGGGGGGGGGGGTTTATAGTCGAGATTTTTTTAATCATTAAAAAACCTTTCTTTATCTATAATTTACAAGTAAATAACGCAAATACAGGAGTGAGAATCTTAAGTATTTCGGCAGATTTCCGATAAATAGTATGTAAATGTCCCCTTCCTAAAATTTACCCCAAACAAAAACCCTCAAGCAAAATTTTAAAGTTTTAATTTCTTTTTTAAAATTGCTTCTTTATTATTTTATTTTATTGCAACAATATTTAATGAATCATCTAAGCCTCTCCCCTCCAAATCTACTTATTTTCATTCTATAATATTTTGCTTAAACTTATCACCCAGAAACTAGAGAAATATATTTATATTTTTTTTCTTTATGGTGAATTTAAAAGGTAATATAACTAATGATTACGGTGACAAATGAATAAGAGAATAAAAAGCATGTTAAAGGATATTTTTTCCTTGTGTTCACAAGTACCCCACGTTGTGTTCACAACTACCCCGCTAATGGGGCACATGTGAACAATTTTTTGAATTTATAAAACTATTTAAAAATGTAAGAAAAACTATACAGGTGATTTTTAAAAAAATACTATGTGTAAAAGAAAGTTCTGTTTACTATATTAAGTAGTTTTTGTTTATAGAAATTAATCCAGTTATGAGAAAAAGCTATATTTATGCGAACTGTTCACATGTGCTCCCATCTCCCCTATATATATTTTGAATTAATTTTACAATTTTGGCTTTATTTCGGGTTCTGCAGACCTGAAAAATCCGAAATTCAAAAGGTGAAAGATAACGAAATTTAACTATTTTATCGTTATTTTGGGTACCGTCGATTCAGAAAAAAAGAATTACAATTTCATCTTATTTTACTCCTGTGCACAAAAATAAATAAATAAAGGAAGGGTATTTTAGAATGTTGACTTTTGGTCGTACAATGCGGGAAAATTTGACGGGGGGGGGGGGGGGGGGAGGAAAAATTCTTCAATTACAATGCTATACCGGGTTCTTAGTTCTTTTGCCTCCAAAAATATTACAAATTTATAATTTTCGCATTTCCTCCGATAAGAGATCTGCATAAGCCGAAATTTTAAGGCCCGTCCCCTAAAAAGTTCCGCCGTGCCTTTATATTAATTCTCACCCCAGTGATGCCCATTGTACATTGTTCCTATTTTATTGGCGTAGTTTGATTCTTGTCAGCCTAACTCAATTTTTTTATCAGTTTGATCCGTCTCATTAATATAAATTGTCTTAATTCTATTTACATGGCCTGTTTGAAAAATTGCCTTCATTTTCCGGGCCTTGGGACGTTGCAGACCTTTGTATCTATCAGCAACCCCCAAAATACGAGAAATACTTAAAGGGTAACTTGAGGTGTGATGCCGCGTTGTACAAGATGCCATATTACGTAGTTTTCATATGCGCAGGCGATGTAGGGAAACGCTGCTCAGTTGTAAGGAAGAGGGTTCCCTAGTGATACTTTAATTTCCATTTGCGTTCTTTTTTTAAAAATTTAAGTGATACTTTTTTATTGCTATTTTGTCTTAACACTTCCGGTAAATGTCCAAAATCTTTTATGTGACTTCTTTATTAGCCTATACAGGGTGTCCGGTCTCAACGGTGTCCAATGGCTAATTCCTAAACGGTTAGTCATAGGCATACAGTTCCACTTACAATAATGTTTAAAATCAGGTAAAGAAATATTTTAAAAGCGATTTGGGTCAATAAACATATTTCTTAAAAAATTACGAAAATTAAATTTTTATACGGTCCCCCGGTCCTATACGTTATATTTAGTGAAATTTTCCTTTTACACTGACAAGCAATACACAAAAAGTCCCGTTATTCTGCGATTAAAATTGACCGAGTAATGGCTGTTTAAAGTTGGAGCATATTTTTTGCTGCAAATTGGGGGTCATTCACAAATTTAGTCGAAATATAATTTCGTCAGATATATTAAAGAATGTTTGAGAGTAAAATTAACATTGCAATATAAATTTGAAATCTTTAATCATTCTGACATATTAATGCAAAATATACAATTTGTAATACACATTTAATAAGAAAGAAAAAAACAGAAGTTTTGTTAAATAAAATGATGCTAAATTAACAGCCTCAATTCTTTACAAAATGATACGTATTTTAAAATATTCTTAGATTACACTAGCCTGCAAAAGTTGGGTTATGTCATGTTTTCTAGCTTTTGATAATTGATTCTTATATATTCTGTACCTCTGAATCTGAAATTGACATTCATTTTTAACCATCACATCAGAATTTTTCGCAAATTTCAAAGTTATAAAGTTCAACGTTAAAATTGAATCTCCTCCCTCATCTCATTGGACCATTCAGCTACTTAGCTGTAAGAATCCCAGTATAAGCAAAAATATCGAATAAATTATTGAATAAAATATAAGAAAAGAAAACAAAAAAAAGTTTTACTTATGTTTTATATTATGAGATTTTCGCTATATTTTAACTTACACATTTATGATTTTCAAAAAAATTCTAACATGATGGTTAAAAATGAAGGTCATTTTCAGATTCAGTCCTAAAAAGTACCTAAAAATCAATTATCAAAAGTTAAAAAATACAACCATCTCCTCTAATTTATAGTATCCGATTTTTGTTATTCTTTAAATTCGACAATTTATGATTTGCAAAATATCCTGACATGATGCTTAAAAATTAATGTAATTTTTGGATTCAGTGCTAAAAAATACATAAATGTTAAAAAAAACCCAACAATCGCAGTCTTGTGTTACCTCATACAAAACTTTTTCTTAAACTTCTTGGCGGTAATCTATCCGAAATTTTTTGTGTTATCCTGTAAAATAAGTATAAATGGTAACCACCGAAAATTATAATAATATTAGATTGTTATTGGATTTGCGTTAGTATATAAAATGTAATCTCGATCGGATATTTAAAAATGAGTTAAAGTTCAAGTACAAATTTTGAATTGGAAAAACATACATACGATCGTTGAAGTAAAATAAATTAGTGATGGGCGATAACGAGATGTTTTTCTCGATTGTCTCGATTGTATGGACATCTCGATATTTTTCGATTGTGTAAAGTTTTTCTCGATGACTCCAGTTTGCCAATTGCTTTTATACATCATATATTATATATTATATACGTCATACATTTATCAAGAATCGTCTGCGGGTGAACTGGAATGAGTCGGTGTTAATAAAGACAAGGTGACGTCGCCCGCTAGTGGGCCCCTCCTTTAATCGGGCCCCTAAGTTATACGTAATCTTGTAATATGAAATCACGAACAGGTTACACGCTATATACGACACCGTATAGCAGGCGTGGTGTGCACGCACTACAAAATCTTGTAAAAAAAATATAATCTCGAAACGAACGAACCTCGGACCAGATCTCCTGGGGGAGGGGTCAAAGTGAGCGGAGGGGCAAAGTAGCTGCATAATATGAATAAGCCGTCACAGGTCTTCAGGCCTTTCGAACCATATGCCACACGAGGGGTCTGGATTTGAATTTATAAAAATGCCCTTCCCGTGGATGCAAAGTAGGGGGAGGGGTGCGGGAGGTGGATAACAGGAGTAAGTGGTCATAGGCCTTTCCAACAATATGTCACATGAGAGGTCTCGGCTAAATTTAGAAAAGTGTCCCCCGTGGGGGAAAAGTAGGGGGGGGCGATTACCGGAGGTGTATAACATCAATAAGTAGTCACAGACCTTTCCAACGATATCTTACATGTGGGGTCTTGGCTAAATTTGTAAAAGTGTCTCCCCGGAAGTGGGGGGACGGACACCGGAGGAGCATAACATCAATAAGTAGTCACAGACCTTTCCAACGATATCTCACATGTGGGGTCTTGGCTAAATTTGGAAAAGTGTCTCCCGGGGGGGCAAAGTTGGGGGGACGGACACCGGAGGAGCATAACATCAATAAGTAGTCACAGACCTTTCCAACGATATCTCACATGAAGGGTCTTGGCTAAATTTGGAAAAATGTCCCCCGGGGGGGCAAAGTGGGGGGGGCTGTCACTGGAGATGCTTAACATGAATAAGCAGTCACAGACCTTTCCAACGATATCTCACATGAGGGGTCTTGGCTAAATTTAGAAAAGTACCCCCGGGGGGGCAAAGTGGGGGGGACACCATAGGTGCATAACATCAATGAATAGTCACAGACCTTTCCAACGATATCTCACATGAAGGGTCTTGGCTAAATTTGGAAAAATGTCCCCCGGGGGGGCAATGTGGGGGGGGGTCTGTCACCGGAGGTGTATAACATTAGTAAGTAGTCACAGACCTTTAAAATGATATCTCACAAGACGGGTCTTGGCTAAATTTGGAAAAGTGTCCCCCGGGGGGCAAAGTGGTTGGACGGCCACCGGAAGTGCATAACATCAATAAGTAGTCACAAATCTTTCCAACGATATGTTACATGAAGGGTCTTGGCTAAATTTAGGAAAGTGTCCTGAAATTTCATATATTATACATAATATTTATCGGAGGGCTCCATAAAAAAATCCGATCTAAAATGATAAAAACGGAAAAAACTACCCCCCGCAGTGGGGGCCAAATTGGGGAGGGGAGGAAGAAAGTCTCATAATATGAAAGAGTCATCCGAGAGCTTTCCGATAACATATCACATGACGGGTCCAAAAAAGTTTGAAAATTGCTCCCCCTCCCTCCCCCCTTTAGGCCCACTCTTTCGCCCCGGAATTTACGCAACCCCCACTTTAAAATTTTTATGTTCAATAAATAATATTTATTGGAAGACTGCATAAAAAACCTACATCTAAAATGATATTTAAATTTATTATAGAAGTTGGCTACGGTTTTAAAAATTTGTTCGCCCCCACCCCACCACCCCGAATTTCACCTTTGGGGGAAGAAAGGTTCATAATATGAAAGAGTTGTCAAAGGGCTTTTCGATTATATGTCACAGGAAGAGTTCGGTATTTTTTTTTTAAATTGCGCCCCACCCACTCCCACGTCCTCGGAACTCACCCGACCCACCTTCCTCTTTGAAATTTTTATATTTAATAAATAATATTTATCGGAGGGCTCCAAGTATGTGACAGCTTGGTAGGGCTAAAATAAGAAAAACATTGAAAATTAAAGCTTCATTTCACAGTTCATTGTCATGCCTATTTCTTTCTCCAGCTTGCCCCTCGATATCTCTTCTCGGCCCTTCTTGGCTGAGCGTGAAATGACAATCATCGAGAGTAACATTTCGGAGAAAGGACGAAAACTGATTTCTCATTCTCGACAATGTCATATGAAATGTTGAACAGAGACCGAGAGCGAGAAACGAGAAGTGACGAAGGAAGCAATGAGTTACAATCGGTGAGATATCTCGAAGTAAGCGAGATGTTTGCCCTCGAGCAGAATGTCTCCTCGAGATAAAGGAGCAGTTTGCGTCCAGAAAATAGATCTCGAACTGCGAGAGAGAGCGCTCTCGCACTTCGAGAGAAAGGAAGCTTTCAGAAGAGTCAAACTTACCGCGCTTCTGGTGTAAGTCATGATTTCCCAAAGGGGTACATGTTTTTTTCCATTCGCTTTTGTTATTGACCAATATGGGTTAGGAAGCATAGTGGTTTAAGTTATCAGTTCTAGTTTCAGTTGTTGATATAGAAGTTTTCTATTGAATTTGGCGCCAGTTTGTCTTTGATTTTCAATGTTTCTCTTATTTTAGCCCTCCTAAGCTGTCCCATATCTCTTAATATTAGAATGCTATTGTTAAAACAAAATTGCACTGCAAAATATGTGTTTTCAAGATTTTAAGTGTCGCCTCAGGGAAGAGGATTTTTCAAAATTATTTTACTCCACTCATGTAATATATTAAAATAAGGGTAATTTCATAACCTTTCTAAATCTACCTTTCTTTTGTCAATCCACTGTTAATTTTAGAACCCTGGGCTTAAAATGCTCTAAAGGAATATACTTAGCGGCGGTTTTTTTCGTACTCTGGTACGGTATCTTTCACTCATAGGAAAATTATAAGACTAACATCAAATTGCGTCTAAAATCGAATAAAAAATATGGACATGTGTTTCTTAATTTTAACTCCATTCTTCGCCTCAAGAGGGCGCTTTAAAGTTTTGTTTCTTCAAACCTTTAGTATACTGTTTGTCCAAAAATTATAAAATTCACAAAATAAAGTCTTTTCACTCTTCCCTATCTTCTCGTATCAATTTTATTTTTACTACCACCAGGGGACGCCGCCCAGTGAAACATTTTACTTTTAGCCTCAGGCTATTGGTATTTTTCATCTTTTTTTCATAATATTTTGTCTCATTGTTTTTCTTCCTTGTAGATACTATTCTCTAAGTTCTTGACCCATTCTGACCATTTGGGCACTCATTCTGGACCAGCTGTGGCCCATCGGGCCCCTCTTCATTTGTCTGGCTCTAATCACACTCTTCACTTGTTCTTTTACCATTTCTTCTTTTTCTTCAATTTTTTTCTTATTCAATGGTTCGTTTTTTTTATTTTTTTTTACCATTCTCAACTTCCCCTAGTCCTCTCTTACATCAAGTTAACTTCCATCCTTGGTCTGCCCTACTGTCAATTTGGGGCCTAGTGCCCCTTCGGGGGGGGGGGGGGGGGAGGGGGTTCTTCTACCTTTTCCAGGCCCATCATCTAATACCACGTTGGTAAGGATTGGAAGATTAAAATTATCCGAAATACCAAAAATGAAGTCCATTGAAGTTTTATTTTAGTTATAGAATTCCCTATTAGCGGATATATTTGTCTGTTTACCTTTCTATTTTTCGATAACACTCCTTTGTTTTCGATAAACGGAGAAATTCAACAGCATTAGACTCACTTTAGACATTTAGGGAACTTTCACTTGTATCAAACCTTCTGCCTTTATCGAAAAGAAGAAAATGCTAATCGATTCTAGCTAATGCGCCTAAAATAAAAAATGAGCTAGTAAATGTGTTAGAAACTAGCTACTTTGGATTTTGATACAGACTTGAAGAGTCATGTTGGAATCCCTGGGCACTGGAAAACAATTTCCGTGTTAGACAGGTTCCCTCTTAGCAGTTAAATTTGTCTGGTTGCCCTTATGTTTCTCGATAAACGGAGAAATTCCACAGCATTAGACACACTTTAGACATTCAGGGATCTTTAACTTGTATCAAACCTTCTGCCTTTATCGAAAAGAAGAAAATGCTAATCGATTCTAGCTAATGCGCCTAAAATAAAAAATGAGCTATTAAATGTGTTAGAAACTAGCTACTTTGGATTTCGATACAGACTTGAAGAATCATGTTGGAATCGCTAGGCACTGGAAAACAATTTCAGTGTTAGGCAGGTTCCCTCTCAGTAGTTATATATGTTTGGTTATCCTTACGTTTTTCGATAAAGCTGTCTTGTTTTCGATAAACGGAGAAATTCCACAGCATTTGATACATTTTAGACATTTAGGGAACTTTAATTTGTATCAAAACTTTTTCCTTTATCGAAAAGAGGGAAATGCTAATCGATTCTAGCTAATGCGTCTAAAATGAAAAATGAGTTTTTAAATGTGTCATAGAGTAGCTACTTTGGATTTCGATACAGACTTAAAGAGTCATGTTGGAATCGCTAGGTACTGGAAAACAGTTTCCGTGTTAGACAGTTCCCTCTTGGCAGGTATCTTTATCTTACTATCCTTACGTTTTTCGAAAGAAACTTTTGTTTTCGATCAATGGAGAAATTCCACAGTATTTGACATTTAGGGGAACTTTAAACTGTATCAAACTTTTTGGAGTTATCTAAACAGTAGAAATGTTATTTGATTCATCAAATGCGCCATAGTTACGTGATTTGGACATTGCAGTTTCATAAAGAAGAAAGGGGAATTTATTCCAATGCAAAGAAAATCATTTTAAAATACTGAAATTCAAATGAGATATCTTTATAAATTTCTTCCATAAGATTAGTATTAGCGAGCAGGTCTTTTCAATTGACTGAAGTAACCCCTTAAGCCTAAATCAGGAGAAAATAATTACGATAGCAGAATTATCGAGCAAACCCTATCACTACTACGAAAATTTCGGCCGGAATAATAGCTAAGTTTTCCAACAATTGTTTTTACCTCTCTCGTTATAATCGATTGTAAAACATCTCGATTGTAGATTCTAGGAATTAATCGATGGCTGTATCGATTGTGATTTTTTACGATGACGATTCTTCTCGATTGTCGAATTTTCGAGAATCGCCCATCACTAAAATAAATACTTATAAAAGTAACATAATTTTTGTTAAAAGAAATAGAATAAAAGCATAAAAGAAATAGCCTCAAATCCTGACAAAATAAAACATATGTCTATTTTAGCCAATCTGAAACTTAATAAATGTTAACTTAATCGTAATACTTGTACGATTTTTTCCAAAGCGCAGATACGCATGAAATAAGATTTTCGAATACTTTAAGCACTTGGTATGTGGCCCCTCAAAGCCAAGCCGAACTCGTTTGTTTTCAGAACAGAAAAGTGGCATAAGTCATGCATTTTTAAAGTTTCACAACTCGCTCAATTTTAGAGTTATATGAATGGGACTTTTTTTGTCTTACTTGCCAGTGTAATAGGAACATTTTACTAAATATAACTTATAGGACCGGGGGACCGTATAAAAATTTAAATTTCGTAATTTTTTAAGAAATGTTTTTATTGACCCAAATCGCTTTTAAAATATTTCTTTACCTGATTTAAAACATTTTTGTAATTGGAAGTATATGTCTATGACTAACGGTTTAACAATTAGCCATTGGACACCGTTGAGACCGGACACCCTGTATAAGTCTTAGTTTAAACACCAGAGAAATAAATCTGATGTTTTTAGAGAGTATTGATACATGGACTTTCTGCAAAGCATAAATAGTGGCAGGTTCCCGCTTCTTCCCGTCAGTGGGAGGCACCGGCGTCTTGCCCAATACTTTGGGGTGAGTCGACGAAAATTTTTGGGAGTAAGATGCCTGCTGTTTTCCCTTGGGGTAAGATGCCGGTTATTTTCCGTTGCGGTCAAATGCCTCGTTGTTTCTTCATTGTTTAAATTACTCTTGGCTATTAACTAACTTGTCAGCAATTTTAATCAGATAATTTAAATCATTGATTAAATCGTGATTTTAATCAACTGATTAAAAGAAATCATTGATTAAAATTATGAATTTTCTAAATGTTTAAAATGACATAAAGAAATATTAAAATCTAAGGTGAACACAATTTGAAAGGTTTCTATATGTATTTTGCCTTATAAATAAACTTTATTGACCTTATAAATAATTGTTTTAATAATTATTAATTTTAATCTTTGTTAAAAAATTATGTTAGATGCAGTGTTAAATGCAGTTATAAATAATTTTAATAAATGTAAATATAGGTAGTATATAATATAGTTTTAGATAACTAGCGGGTTTTGCTCCCTACGAGCTATGTTCGCCAACCTCCATCCAGACACCGCAGACTCTAAAAGCACGCTAATTTGATCTGCTTTGAAAAGATTACGGAAGATTAAATCGTAATTAAACGACTAGTGGCGATCCCCTGTAATCAGGTTTCCATTCATTTCCCTTTAGCTGAGAGATTTTAAGACAGAAACAATTGCTGTCGACACAGCTAACTGCTACTTTCTTGATTGATTAAATAAGATCAACTCAACAATTTAAATTTAGCTTGTATAAAATGGCTAAGTAAACAATTTTTATAAAGACGCTATAAGAAATTTATTTTAAATTAGATATTTTAAATGTATCTTTTAAAATATGACGTAATTTTTACCATTTTTTTTTTCTTATTTTAATATCCAAATAAAAATAATTTTAAAGGCCTATAAAATATAAACTAAATTGGTGTGACAATAGCAACTGCGAATTTCCAGGTGTCTCAAGCCTTTCTAAAAAGGAATTAGATAAGAAGTCAAAGGGTAGAAAGACAGAATCTTTAACTGACGATGATATGGATGATAATTAAATTCCCTCCCATGATTCAGAACATGAGGATTTTTTTTAAGTGAATGAGAATGATTGTTCAGCATGTCTAGCAGAGTGCAATAAAATCTCAGGAAATTGTCATGGGATCAAGTACATAGAGTGAAACTGTTGATTATATAAAAGCTGCTCAAAGTTCCTAAACAAATGTGCAGTTTGTGGCAGACCTGCGATACTGCTAAAAAGAACAAAGGGACATATGAAAAACATTAACAAAAAAGCTTGACTCTAAAGCACTTTATCACAATGGTTTTACCGTAGTTAAACTTGTTATAATGGTTAAAAATAGGCATACTTAAGAGCCACAATTCCTTTAAATGTTAAGTAGAATATAATATATTAAATAAATATTTCACAACCAAATATATTAACATAACATAAATAATTATATAACAAATAAATATTAGTTTGTTCTTTTATTATATTGCCAACGTTTTCTACATTCATATTTTTTGCAATTTCCTAATATTAAGTAAGTTAACAACTTTAGTATGTCTAAAATATTAAAGTTACTTTTGTTCGACCCATTATGTTTTATACTGCTTCACAAATATTATTGTTTACATTGAAACTCCATAAGGCATCTTAGCCCTTTGGCCATCTTACCCATACCTATGGGTAAGATGCCGTAATGGAAGTGTTTACAAAAACAAAATTTTCGATGCTTTCTATAACATCTGTAAAATGAAATATGTTTTTAAATCATACATAAGAGTCTAAACTTTAACAAGAAATCAATGAATAACAAATATAAACAATAGGCGATTTTCAAAACAATTAAGTCAAAAACTACTGCATCTTCACCCTATCTACCCTATACTAAATCTAAAACATCTACTACAGTTATAATTAAAACAGTTTTCATCTACTTTGTACCCTGTACTTATTCTGTACCTATCCCTATATGCCTATATATACTTTATACACAGCAGTAAATCGGTCATCTTTAACTTGAGTAGCCTGATATAGTCCATAAATAACAATAACAATTCATTTTATACATTTAAAATTACATATAATTTGTTTAATTTCACTTTAAAATGTCTAACAAAAAAATCTGGAGTCGGAATCGGTTTGCTTTTTAGCGACTCCGACTCTTTTGCTCAAAAATGGGTCTGACTCCGACTCCGCAGCCCTGGTAGTAACAGCTTTATGTCAATAACATTACTCGCTAATGAAACGTCAGCGTACTCCACATTGAGGAAATAACCGTAATTAATATCAATGCAAAAACCCTTGACGGGTTAAAAGTTTCTGACGCAGCACTTTATCTTATGCTCTAAGAATTTTAAATATGGAACTTAAAAATACTGATATCAAATTTTGAGTGACGTTATGCTATTTCTTAAAAAATATATTTGTATTTATTTCACCATTTTATTTTTGTTTTATTTATAATCGCATGTGCAAAAGTTATGTTCAACATGAAAAGCTGCATAAAATTTTATTCGCTGTTGCTTTATCATTTACATCTCTCATAAATTCAAAATATGTGTTTTAAAAGATATGATATAAAATTTAAGTGACGCCTTGATGTGACTTTAAAAGGTTTGTTTTTTAAAATTCAATTTAAATTATTTTTGACTTGGTTAAAATATTTTTTTTACATCTACACAATACTTTTAATTTTCCAATTCACTGTTAAATATATCACTTTCATTGAATCTATACTATGCATTGAAATGTATTTATTTCAATAAATTGATTTATCTTTTGTGTCACGCTATTCAAAATTGTGAGTAAGATTTATGTAAATGGTTTCTTTGCGTCATTGTGTCCAAACTACATGAAATGTATGAAAAAGGATAGTTTGACGCAAATAAACCATTTACATAAATCTTACTCACAATTTTGAATAGCGTGACACAAAAGATAAATCAATTTATTGAAATAAATACATTTCAATGCATAGTATAGATTCAATGAAAGTGATATATTTAACAGTGAATTGGAAAATTAAAAGTATTGTGTAGATGTAAAAAAAATATTTTAACCAAGTCAAAAATAATTTAAATTGAATTTTAAAAAACAAACCTTTTAAAGTCACATCAAGGCGTCACTTAAATTTTATATCATATCTTTTAAAACACATATTTTGAATTTATGAGAGATGTAAATGATAAAGCAACAGCGAATAAAATTTTATGCAGCTTTTCATGTTGAACATAACTTTTGCACATGCGATTATAAATAAAACAAAAATAAAATGGTGAAATAAATACAAATATATTTTTTAAGAAATAGCATAACGTCACTCAAAATTTGATATCAGTATTTTTAAGTTCCATATTTAAAATTCTTAGAGCATAAGATAAAGTGCTGCGTCAGAAACTTTTAACCCGTCAAGGGTTTTTGCATTGATATCATTACTTTTTTGACGTTAGTGATAAAATGATTAAAAAAAAAGATACTTATGGAATTTAATGCAGATTTAATTTTTACTATTTTATTACAATTTTCCTTATAGCAGTTTGTATATAAAAACAACTGGGTAAGTATAATCGCAGATCGCACAGAGGGTTTCATTTGATATTCCTTTAAAAACACTTTATCCTTAAATTAATAAATCCAAAATGTTAATTTATAATTATTAAATCCTTACATAGATGTAGCACCAATAGTTCCAATTTTCATGGGGCAGGGAACGCACTCTTTTAAACAAACCACCTTCCAATTGAAGTCATCAAAAACCAAGTTGAATAAGCCAGAGCCCGTTGTGTTGTTTGACAAACAGCAGTCTCATGTCCCCTCCTTCCCCCCTTTTTCAAAATTTTTCAGACCAGTACCTAAGAATGGAACCGAAATAATTTTTTCTCTTCAGAAATTACGATAAAAAAATAGTATGCAGTACTCATAAATTTACTTTAATGCTATATAGGGTGATTATTAAGTTAATTATAACGTTTGGAATCTGTTGCATTGATGTCCGAAAGGTAGTTTCTGAGTTATGGAAGCTGGACCCATAAGGCGCCATAGAGGGGCGAAGCCCGCTAGTGTCTATCATAATTATATCTGCCACGTAGACTAATTGCGATATTTAATCAAAATAGCCCCCCCCCTCCTCATCCCCGGAAATATAACAAATACAAAATGTGTCTTTATAAACCTATCGTCAAATAGGTTTTTATTTCTTTTTCCCTAAAAAAAACATGATTTTTATATCCGTAACGTAAATAGCGGACGAAGCCCGCTAGTTCCTATCATAATATATATTTTTAATAATTTTATATAGTCTATAATAAAAATCAGACTTAAAATAGTTTAGTTCCATGAGTACTTGTAGTGTCAGTTACATGCTACGATTTTTGGATACCAGTATTTTAGAACGGGAAAATGTGACTTATTTTATCGGAGATATCTCATTAATTGAATAAGGTGAAGCAAACTTTTTGAAAAAAAGGTGGCCAACAAGCATGGCAGTTATCAGCTATGTGACTTTGTGCTAAAGTCCATTAATTTGATCTGCTTTAAAAAGATTACGGAAGATTGAATTATAGTAGAACCTGGATTAACCGAGCTTCGATTAATCGAGGTTTCTGTTAACCGAGCCGATAACAAAGTCTGATTTTTTTTTCCTTTTGAATGAGCCTTAAAAATAACCACACTCTTTAGCTCACTGTCCGTGCTATACAGGCCCTTCTGCCCCCAAAAGCCCTCAACTCCAAAGAAACATTGAACCCTGAGAAGTCAATAGCGAACAATGCTTTGTTTCCAGTGGCTGTGTGAACTTTCGTAAATTTTTCAATTTGCATTTTAAAATTTACTACTGGTAGTTGATTTTCTTTTTAAATTTGTTAAGCTGTGAAACAGAACTTTACATATATTTACTTTTATTATTTAAAAAACGTTCTATATATTTTTTTAAAAGAGATGTTAAATTCGCAAGCACGGCGAGTTTTTACACACAGTTTCTATTAACCGAGATTTCCGATTCCGATTTACTAACAGTCCCAATTAGCTCGGATAATCGTAATCGAGGCTGCTCTGTATAATTAAAAAATCAATGGCGATCTTACTGTAAACGGGTTTCCCTTTTACTGAAGGATTTCAAAACCGAATCAGCTGATGTTAGTTGTTGTTTCCCTGCTTGATTAAATAAGATTAGTTAAACATTTGAAAATTACCAAATATAAAAGGAACTAAGTCAACAGAGTCTTTGCTTTATGGTATTTTTTAACAACGCTATAAGAAAATGATTTTAAATAAGAGATTTTAAATGTAACGTTTTAAATCTGACATAATTTTCACCAAACTTTCCTTTCTCTTTGTAACATTCAACTGAAAATATTTTTATTATTAGAAAGATAATATTATTATTTGCGCTACCTTAAAATTAGCAACTATAGTTAAAAATATCATCTCGAAATTTGAAATAAATCTCTCATATAAATATATTTTTTAATTTACACTGTTTTGCAATATGTTTTGCAATGTGTTTCGTAAACTGTTTTGACCACTTTGGCCAATATGACGTAATTTCCTCCATTTACGACTTTTAACACATATCAATGAATTTATTATTTAAAAATTTTCTTTTTCTTTTAATATTCACGTGTAAATATAATTTTTATGACGTAATTTTCAATGTTTTCCTTCTTTTAATGCGTAATCATTTAATTCTAATTTGAAAATAATTGATTATTTTATAATTTTCTTTCATTTTAAGTAAGCATGTGTAAAAACAATTTTTATGACGTAATGTTTAATATTTTCCTGCTTTTAACACGTTATCATTTAATTCTAATTTAAAAGGATTTTTTTCTGTTTATAATAGTCACGTGTGAATAAATTTTTAATTTAAAGGATATATTATTCTTTGCGCTGTTTTAACGTTTGGCAACAATTTAAAATAACCTTTCTAAAATATGTAAAAAATATCTCTGGAAATTCTGAAAATTTTAATTTAAAATTGAAATAAACCGTCAAAAAATTAGGCAAGTTAAGAATAATAAATGCACTCTGCAAACTTCGAGTTTCTATTGAATGATTAAATTGAATGAAAATGATTAAATTCCCATGTATATTTTTTTTTCCTATGAGACTTTTTTAATGAGACAATTTTATCCAGATTTAACATTAAATCTCTCTTAAAATAATTCTTCGATTTAAAAACTGTCTAATTCAACGTTTTTATCAAACATTTCTTATAATACTACGCAATTGCGTCAAAAGATGGCGACACCAGAATTCTGATATGCTTATTATGTAAACTGTAAAATATTGCAAAGTTAAATAAAAAGAATTGTCTCGGGGTTATCAAACTTCATTGATATTTATAAATAAAACATTTCAACTAAATTATTTATTATAAAAGAATTATTACATCACAATAGCTTTTATGCAAGGAAAATAATAATAATATTATGGATGTCAGTGATTATATATTGATTGACCGTCATAATAATAAAAAATGATATTATAAAAAGAAGAGCTGAAATGAATTATTTTTTTACGTTTCTGATCGTGTCATTTATATTCAAATAATAATTATTAATGTATATTTTTTGTAAAGTGATTGAAATTAAATATATTTATAAAATTTATGGTAATATTTTTATTGTTGAAAAATTGCCAAGAAATAATCATCATCAAATTGGCGTCATTATAATTGTAATTTCATTTAACTTAATAGCAATTAAAAAAATTACAAAGGAACTGAGAATAATGGTCAACTAGCAGACTTAAAAAAAAAAAAAAAACATTCACATGTGAAAACACGTACCATCGAGTATCGAACTGCCTATCTTAAGGTCAGTAAACGATGGCCCTTAGCCACTCAGCCAGTGGGAAGACAAAATTTTTCTCCCAAAAGTGGTTAAAAAGAAAGCATGTGTATGAATACAGTGTCATGCATTTTCGGTGAAATTTCCATAGAATGGCGAAGAAATATAGTCCGATTTTTCATGCGCATTATAAAACGAACAAGAGTCTTGCTGGAAACAAGTAAATTGTTATTTGGTTCATCTGAAACATATTTATTTGATTTTTAAAAAATCGCCCGTGTCATTTTCGAGAGAAAAAAAAATCGAATTATTTAACGAACGAGAGTTTTCCCAGAAAAAAGAAAAGTGTTATTCACCTCGCCTTAATCACAGTTATATTATGTATCAATTTAAAAATAATCGTTAGAACCGTTTTCGAGATTTTCAAATTAGGAACTTCCTCGATATTATACCAACGTTTTCACTTTAAAAATGGCTATTTAGATCTCAAAATATACTGCACGTAGAAATGCAAAAATTTCAGTATACGATTAGACTGCAGATATAAGACTGTTCTAGAAAATTCAGAACAATAAGACATATATCTGCTGAGTTATTAAAAGGCGGCTTTTCGCGTTTTCTTTGATGTCGAGTTAGCTGTATATATGAGTTCCGCCATCTACGAATTCTATGATACGATACGATACGATACGATACGATTTTAGGCTTAAGGCTGCGTCACTCGAAATACTACCGTCTTCCATGATAAATGTTATTTAAGGCAGTTTGCATTATTCTGCAGTTTTGATATTTATGATTTAGCAGCCCAGACCGGTACCTCTGCACAATGAAATCACAATCACTCTTTTACTTTTCCCAATTGTTCTGCTTGCTATTTAGAGTTTCTTTTTAATTTGTTACTGCTATATGTCAGAAGTCTTCTGTGCAACGTATTTTTCCCTTTTTATATCTTTATTGGCAAATTTTTTTTTAGTTTGTAATTCCTACAATAAATCCTAGGTGTTCCAGATTATCCTGTTTAAAAATGTGAATTTTCTGGGTAATATTTATAGAAGAAAATCATTATTTATGTAAGACAAGGAAGGAGTTTTACTGTTTGCTCTTCAATCTGAGGAAAATACAATGTAGTATATTCAAAATGTTTAAAAGTGGGTTGTTTTCAGAAAATGTGGTTACATCGTGTATGCTGTAGTCAATTAATTTCGTATTGATGCAAATGGAGAAAAAATGATATTCATAGGCAGCATTAAATTATTAGTAAAAATCTTAGGAATAAGCATACCCTTTAAGGAGAAAAATTTTAAATCAAGAATATATTTTCTTCATTGCATTTCCTTTTAAGATTTAAAAAATGACTAAAACATTGAAATGTAATAACTTTATAGTTTAGATTACTATTTTCTAAGATTGATTAGTTTCGATTTGCATTCATTTCGAAATAGAAAAGTTCAAAATGTTAGAATATGTAGACATATATGAATACAAGTCATAGAAAATAAATTAATCTGACCATCTTATTTTTTAGGTCTTAAAAAAATAATAAAAGTAAAATAAATAAATAAAAAAAAAGGGAAAGAAACTTTGAGGATTTTTAAGGCTTATTGGAGCTCTGTAATGCATATTTTGTTGTTCTTATTGATGCCCAAATTCTTTTTAAAGTGGTAAATTCCCCCCTTCGCACCCTGAATACTTTTCAACTTTATTTTACAGCACATTAATAGTAAAGAGAGAAATACATATTTTTATGGTAGAAGCTACTTCCTTTTATTAGTTCATCAAATGCCAACAAAATATAAATAGTTTATAACATTAAGAAACATCTAAAATACCATTATTTCGGGTGTTCCGTCGAACAGATGTTTTACACCAGAAATTTTGCTCAATAACTGAAGTCAAATAAGTATAACATAGGAGTGAATTACATTTTATTAAATAAAATTTCTTATTTTCAACATTTCTTGACAGGTCATGGTCTTTCTCGAGGCTATCTCTATCGTTTTCACTGTGTTAATTCCAATGTTTGCGAATGTGTCACGGAAGCAACTGCTGAACATTATTACTATGTCTGCAACCTAACAGCCACATGACACAATGCCCCTCAGGCCTGGCTGGATAACGTACTAACACGACCATTAATTCTATCCAAATTAAAAAATATCTGCAATTATATTTCAAATCTGAATCCTTAAATATGCGAAATCCTCCAACTTACGACTTTGTCATAACCATCGTTAACTCGCCTAAATGGCGCCAAGTTTCGTCGATTTCTATTGCGCCTCTTGTCGCGCTTGAGCTCTGCTCTGGCGGGTATTATATAAGTTCTGTTCTATAACACAACCGAACAAAAAAATGTTTTTTGCCTGAAATGTTAGAACAAATTTTGTTATATTTGGTGTGCTAATTACAAGTACGAATTTTTTTTCTCTACCAACTATTCTTTTTTGCGCATGTCCAAGTCGCGATACACCGCCATCTGATCGATCTTCAGTGTGAGCTTAGCGTTGCTGAGAGACAGTTGTTTATTTTCGTAGTGAAGTCAGAAAAGTCTGTTGTGAATTCCTCTTGGGTCATTACGGCGAGGGCCATGCAGTTCTACAACTATTTTACATGCTATAGAAAGAATGGCTACCAGTCGAAGAAGTTGTGTTAGTCATCCTGTTGTATTTTGTTACAAAGCCTTATATGTGGAGAGGACACAAAAAATATTTCTGACTTACTTAAAAGAGCGTATTTTGTATACTTTGGCGTATGCCTTGGTGATCAAGACAAAAAATGGACTTTGCAAGTTGTGCGTAAAACTTGTATACGGTGTTGCCAGTGGGCTACTTTTTTGAATTTCAGATTTCTTGATTGGCACCACTTTTTTGCAATGGTAAAATTCGCCTTATTTAATGACATATTAATTAAGGTGAAAACAACTTGAATTTTAATATTAAAAAAAGTGGTGCCAATCAATAAATCTGAATAAAAAAAAAAGTAGCCCAATAGCAACACTGCTTGTATAGAACACTTGTAACAAAGAAGTAATCTAAAAGGAGGAGTCTGAAATACGATGTGCCGATGGTTTGGGAACCCGCAAAAAACCTTTATGACTGCTATTTCTATATTATAAATGTTACTGGCCTGAATCGAAAGAATTGCAGCAAGTAGGCGTGCGTATCCTGATTACCGTCTGCAAGACGCCTTGTCCATCCCTCGAACTAGGTACTAATTCCTACGTTTCATCTGCTGCAAGAGCGCTCACGGGATAAATTCAACCTCTTTGATGTACCTTATGATTACAGATAAATATAGCGACAGTATTTATAACGGAACTTCATCAAGTCCCCAACGTTTTAACAAAAACGTGTTGAGTGATTTAATCAGAGATCTCAGCTTTCGAAAGAAGCTTCTGAATTAGTTTTTTGGAGGTTGAATAATACGAAAATACTTGAATGTGGAACAAAAATTACATTCTACCTTGCGACAGAAAGATTTGCTACTGTTTTTCTGTCAGGAAAACAATCTTGTATTCTGTCAAGATATTAGAGGGCTCCTGATAAAAGTAGAACTTTCTGAATATTTTCCAGGTGTTTGGCTTCTATTTTCTGACAGCACTAAGCGGGTTTTGAAATGTATCCGTTTTCACAATAGCAACAAATATGGCTGAATACCGGTTGCCCACTCAACTAAAATGAAAGAACGTGATACCGTAGCTTTGGTGATAGAACCACTTATTTTCTACAGAGACCAACGTAGAAAAAATACCAAAAGTGAAAACGTTGCCGTATTAGAAATGAAGCGTTCATTTTTATTCGGAAAACTTAAATATTAGGTTGTATCAAAAGTAATTTCGTTTTCACAATCATATCTTCGTTGCAGTATTTTAACATAAAATAAACATATCACAAATCGAAATATAAGCCAAGAAATTTTATGCTTTCTTTACATCATGTTGCAAGTTGAGCAATACCATTTTGATACCAATCTTTGGATTTGGAAGCAAAAACGTCTCGACAACCCCGTTCCAGATCGTCAGCATTAGAGAAGCGCCTTTACCGAACAAAATGATGCCATAAAACGGAACATGTGATAATTCAACAGAGCAATGTCTTGACTATATGAAGGATGACGTAAAAGTCCAATTTTACTAAAAAGTTTAAATTCTTCAAGCTCCTCTATTTTATTGCGAGTCATGCTAGACGTGTGCAGTCATGCATTGTCTTGTTTGAGAAGAGCTCTAACTCTGTTGACCAATGCAAGTCATTTGCTTTTCAAAGAAGCATACATCCTGCCCAGCTGTTCACAGTAAATTTAAGAGATGACCAATCAACCACGTGGAATGATTTCAAAATGAATGACTTTCTCAAAATTCCACCAGACGCTGATCATGAACTTATTTTCAAACCACCCTTGTTTTGTAACAGGTTGGGCTGATTGGCCACATCCAACCATTGTTTTCGATTATCTGGATTTCGTAGATATACGCATTTCTCATCACATGTCACTATGCGTTTAAAAAATCGCAAATCTTGTGGGTTTTCCAAAAAAGTTTTGCACATTTCTACTCTGTGATTTGCTTGCTGTGTAGTCAGTTCACGAAGAATTTCTTTAGAGTTCTTGTCATTTTCTGTAGTTTATGTAAAGCTCGGCATATAGTGTCCTTGGACAGTCCTAGTTCCTCTTAAAGTTTCCGTGTGCTGGTGGTCGGATTCATATCTACTTCAAATCTTCTAGATTAACATGTGATGGCCTCCTACTTCTGGGTTTCATTTCAAGGCACAAGTCACCTCCCTTAAAACATTTGAATCAGTTTTGGGCTGCACGATCACTAATCGTATCATCCCCTTTAACTTCTTGAATTTTACGAGCTGCTTCAGCAACTTTATGACACATTTTAAAATATCTTAAGATGGATAATATTTCAATATTTGTATTAGCCATTATATAAACTAGAAGTTAGTAAAATTTATTATAGGTATTAGTGTAATACAATATGGAGGAGCATGTACTCTTTAATATAACATTTTGCATTGTTCATTAATTATAAGATCATCTATAGCTTTTCATATGTAGGAATTAAAAAAAAACGAAAATACTTTTGATACATCCTAAAATTTTATTACGGATACGCAAAGTGGAGGAGGGTTATTTTATTAAATTAAAAGCACTTTAAATGCTTATTTCAATCACTGGGGTCATTCCTCCAATCAATATTTATCTTTAAATGACTATTGAGTTTCTATATTTCCAGCCTTTTTCTCCGTCCCTTTAAAACAGAGTAAATTAGCATGATTTTGGAGCCTGTGGTCCTGAACGTGAGTTGACGAGCTTGGCTCGCAGATGAGGGAAGTCCCCTAGTACATAAGGGAAGAAATAAAATAAAATAAATATTTAAATAAAGACAAACTGACGTAAAATTCTGATATCCTAGTCATACACAAAAATTCAGTTTCATCGTGCAAAAGCGTCCGAAGAAATAGGAGTAACTTTTTTCTTTTAAATTTGGAGACTATCAGTATTGGCATTAGCATGCTTTATTTATCAAAAAGTTTTCTCAAATAGAAAGCAGTGTTGCGATAATTATTGGATGATGTATTAATTTATGTCGACGGAAATTGAGAACGGATTTGCTGGCAAGGTAGGTTTTTATAAAGTTCTAACTCTTACAAGTGCGACTAATTGTGAGAAGACACTTTGAATTGTCACTTGGATTTTTAAATCCTTTTTTACTTCATTTAGATTTCTGCTTAGAGATTGTTTCCGTAAATATGACTTACTTTTCAAGAACATTTTTATGACTCGAAATATGACTACAATGGCTTTTAACTTACCTCATAGCTCGGCTGAGTTTCTCATAAGTCATGCGTGGATTCTGTTTTCGATCTCCCCAAAGGCGAGCTACCTTATCAGATTGGACGAATTTAAAAATGCCGTCTTCTCTTCGTTCCCAACGAATCATGCTTGGGTTAGTTGCTGGGTTTAGAAGGAGATCTCTGATGAATTCCCACAGCTTACCAGTGCCCTTACCTGAAATTAGCAGGGAACCAATTAGGAGATAGCATTAGAAGGACTTCTTAAGGAAAATATGTGTATATGTTCAATTTTAACAAAGACACTTTATACTCACTATGAGAATAAACTTTTGATCCTGTTTTTTAATTAGGTTTTAATATAATACTAACATAAAAACAAAAAAAGAATCTGAATATTATAAATCATAATACGTTGGCAACAAGATTGTCAAATATAACCATTTATTATTATAGATAAATTGGTGAGTGTAATATTAACATTTTTACGATGTTATTTGTTATAATTCATTGTTTATGCTATTGGATTAGTATACTGTTAACTTTGTTTAACTCGTAAAAAGTAAACGATTTTTTTTTTTTTTTTTTTTTTTTTCTTGTGGCAAACATGCAATATGAAAAAGCTTTTTTGTGTAACATTGAAGAGTCAAGAGATTGCTTTACTTTTTTATTGTAAATAAATATTAAGTATTAAAAAAATACCGTAAATACACTACACTTGGACCCAAAACTAACCACGTGTTTTAAATCAGCCCTGGATCTACTGTGTTGAGAGTATTGGCATGATTCACCAATACTTTACAGGTAACAGCATTAACTAATAACACAGTACAACTAGGACTGATTTTTATAATTTTTTTTTTAATTTGGGTCTAACAAGGAGAGGGTCAACCTTGTTAATCACAGATTTTGATTATTTTAATATATGTTGTAGGGTAGAGACCCCTTAGTGTCAGGTTCAACGGATTTTATCCAACGCTCCTTAGTTCTTGAGAAACCTAATAGTCGTATACAACTTAAATACTTACTTTGCAACCCAAATGATAGGAGGGTCGTAGTTTAGTTGGTATGGCGTTTGCCGGCTGATCCGCGGGCCCGGGTTCGGTACCTGAATGCGCTACGTTTTTTTCTCATTTTTTGTTTTATAAATATACTTGTAATTATAATTTAATAATTTCAATTAAAAATTTTAATATCATACATTAATTATAATGTTAACAAACTTAAATTTATCCTTTTTTATTTTTGAACAATTATTTTTCATCCTTTAAAGAGGTTTAAAAAGAAATTGGATCTATTATTGAATGATAAAAATTCCAAAATCGTGACAAAATCTGTTGTGGCGGCATCTAGTTATGATAAAATAAAAGAATATTCAAATAAAATAAAAATAAAAGCAGAAAGAAGATAAAGGGGAAAGCAAAATAATTGAAAGCGCAAGCATACGTATTACAAATTTAAAAATCTTTAATGTGCAAAAAATTGGTTGTAATTTAATTCTGATGCTAATTTTTAATATAATTGTGTTTGTTACTTTAAAAACAGAATAATAGTATTATCGCATTGACTTCCTTTGTTAAAGCAATGCGTAAATGATGTTTCTTTAAAATCACGAATTGACACAATTGCTCAATATCATTGCATCGATAAAGGATATATGAAATACATTTTAAAAGTGATTAAAAAAAAATTAACAGTTTTTATGATGTTTTATTACAATTATTTAGTTAAAAGTAAAAAATTAAATAGGTTAAAATTATAATTCATATGCAATATTATAAATTTTAATTGACAATCAGATTATTAAGTTATACTTACAAGTGAATTTATAAAATAAAAAAATGAGAGAAAACGTACCGCATTCAGGTATCGAACCCGGGCCCGCGGATCAGCCGGCAAACGCCATACAAACTGAGCTACGACCAACCTATCATTTTGGTTGCAAAGTAAATGTTTAAGTTGTGTACGACTATTAGACCCCCCGGTTTCTCAAGAACTAAGGAGCGTTGGATAAAATCCGTTGAACCTGACACTAAGGGGTCTCTACCCTACAACATATATTAAAATAATCAAAATCTGTAATTAACAATATTTAAACCCTCTCCTTGTAAATAGCCCTCTCCTGGGTCCAAATAATTCCGAGTTACGGTATCTTGTTCAAATTGCAGGGCTCCTACTCGGTTTGTTTTTTGAACACCACTTTTATTTAAAGAAAAATCTTCTTTATAAATTTCATAGAAACATACCTGGAAGAGCGTTTTTCTTGCAATTGTTGCAGAAAACTACCACGAATTTCGTTCTAAAAAATTACTGGTTTTCAAAAACCGGACCTGTACAGCCCTGAACTTGCGTAAATTATACATATAATTTAAAATAAATTATATATATATATGGGACATATAATTTCAGGAAGAAAATAGATATAACGAATAAATTAAACAAAATTCTGTTAGGCCATGCTTTACTTTATTTAAGTACCTTAATAAGTAACTTAAGGGTGTTCTCAAATCCAAAAGGGCAACTTTCTGACATAAGTTTTAATTTATTTTTTTTTTCGAAAATGCATGAAACTAGCTGGTGTTGTTGTTCAGAAACTATGTAATTGAGCTGTTTTTTCCATTTTTTTGCAAACGAAATAGATCATTCCGAAAATTTTGTCAAAGTGGGCGTATTGAACCGAATTTCCGCGCGAAGGTAAAAAGAGCACTCCAGAAAGGTCGAAAAACGTGTTTGTCAAGTGATCGAAATCGCTTATAACTCAATAGGTAATTGATTGATCAAAAAAGGGAAAAAACAGTTAAATTCCAAATCGGTTCCATGGTCAGGCTTTACAATTTTATACCTTTCCGTTAAAAAATGAATTTGTAAATGTGTCAAAACGTTTTGCGCCTGTTGAGCAGAGCAGTTAAGAACAGCCTTAACGTATACTTACCAATAAGTAAATATCGAAAACAATTTCTAAAAGTGTTAATTTTTAAAATTTTAACAGCGTAAAACATAATTCCCCACAAAGTTTATACCCAATTCATAATTCAAACAAGAATACCTAAATTATCTTGAAAGCAGTCGCATGCTCTTCCTGAATCCTTTCATGTATTGAAAGTAACGTTCTCATGATAAGTTTTTGTAACAAGAAAAACAACACCATCATTCCACTAGACAATTTGAAACAGTACTGTAAAGATCATATCGTCATTTTTATTTAATCGGCAGAACATAAGACATTTTCAAGGTTGAATTGAAATTAGAGATTTATTTTTCTTCCTTCTTTTCTCTTTTCTTTCTTCGTTCTTTTTTTAGGTAGATTTCGTATGAAATACTACCTATTACATTCTCCCCTATGTTTGAATTTCTGAAAAAATTTTGCAGATCTACACCGATCATGACCCCTAGAACCCAAAACCGTCCCCAGTAAAAAACTTAATATATCTATGTATCTCTCTCTCTCTCTCTCTATATATATATACACTATATGGCCAAAGGTGACCGGTCACTTGTGATTTTTGACGTTTTGTTAAATATCTAGAAAAATACATGAGGAATTAACCTGAAATTACAGGTGTGTAAACAGTATAGTATAGGTCACATATTTCCGCGAAGATTTTTTTCCCGAAACCCCATAGGGGACCGTCAAAAAAATTGAAAAAGAACGAATATCTTTTGGATAACCCTGTAAAAACTAATGGAGCAAAAGCATTTAAACTCGAGATTATTAATAAATGGCTTATTGTAATATACTGTGTTCATTTGTATGAGGATAGCATGTATACTCGTTGAGAAATTAAGGTTTTTATAAAAACAGTCCCAAATTTCGCCAAGTTTTTTGCTTATAATTTGCAGAGTTCTTAATATAAAAAAAAGTCCTTTTCGGAGAATATGACGAACAACATTGTACACAATACCCCACAATCAGAATGAAAAAATAATAAAAATTGGATGAAAAATGAGCAGGTTTACTAAAAAAATGTTTCATTGCGCATGCGCGAATGCAATTAAAATATAATATGCATAATGTGTTAGCTAAATGTATAGAGCAACTTTTGCAAAAGTCTCAAAACCATAGTTTGAAAAGTCTGATAATAATCATTTATAGAATAAGCTCAAAATCCGTTGTTCTCAAAATGAAGCAAAAAGATGAGGGATTGTATCCAAATACAGTATTACGTTCAATATTGTGTATGCTAAATTGACACTAATCAATGGATATGGATAAAACCCCTTATGTTTTTGCTTCATTTTGGGAACAACGGATTTTGAGCTTAGTCTATAAACGATTATTATCAGACTTTTCAAACTATGTTTTTGAGACTTTTACAAAAGTTGCTCTATACATTTAGCTAACACATTATGCACAATATATTTTAATTGCATTCGCGCATGCGCAATGAAACATTTTTTAGTAAACCTGCTCATTTTTCATCCAAGTTTTATTATTCTTTCATTCTGATTGCGGGGTATTATGTACAATGTTGTTTGTCATATTTTCTGAAAAGAACTTTTTAGCTCACAAGCTATCAAAGCCTGAGAGCTAATGTGCCCGCCCGTTCTGTATGTATGTACGTATGTATGTATGTATGTACGTAACGCGATAACTCTTGATAGAAACATCCGATTTGCTTCAAAATTTTTTTCTAGGTTCATTGTGATAAGGCGCTTCCCTGATTAGTTTTGAGAGTTCATTGGTTAAGGATAAAGGGGGAAAAACGGGGTTAGTCCAACCCCTTAATTCAGATAAATGGGTTTTTCATGCAGAATCATTCGATTTGCTCCGAATTTGGTATACCGGTTTATTATGTTAAGGAACTTCCCTGATTAGATTTGGGGGTTCATTGGTTAAGGATAAAGGGGGAAAAGGGGGGTTAGTCCACCCCCTTAATTCAGATAAATGGGTTTTTCATGCAGAATCATTCGATTTGCTCCGAATTTGGTATACCGGTTTATTATGTTAAGGAACTTCCCTGATTAGTTTTGGGGGTTCATTGGTTAAGGATAAAAGGGGAAAAGGGGGGTTAGTCCACCCCTTAATTCAGATAAATGGGTTTTTCATGCAGAATGATTCGATTTGCTCCGAATTTGGTATACCGGTTTATTATGTTAAGGAACTTCCCTCATTAGTTTTGGGGGCTCATTGGTTAAGGATAAAGGGGGGAAAAGGGGGGTTAGTCCACGCCTTTTAATTCAGATAAATGGGTTTTTCATGCATAATGATTCAATTTGCTCCGAATTTGGTATACCGGTTTATTATGTTAAGGAACTTCCCTGAATAGTTTTGGGGGTTCATTGGTTAAGTATAAAGGGGGAAAAGTGGGGTTAGTCCACCCCCTTAATTCAGATAAATGGGTTTTTCATGAAGAATCATTCGACTTGCCGCGCCGAATTTCCGCGCGAAGGTAAAAAGAGCACTCCAGAAAGGTCGAAAAACGTGTTTGTCAAGTGATCTAAATCGCTTATAACTCAATAGGTAATTTATTGATCAAAAAAGGGAAAAAACAGTTCAATTCCAAATCGGTTCCATGGTCAGGCTTTACAATTTTATACCTTTCCGTTAAAAAATGAATTTGTAAATGTGTCAAAACGTTTTGCGCCTGTTGAGCAGAGCAGTTAAGAACAGCCTTAACGTATACTTACCAATAAGTAAATATCGAAAACAATTTCTAAAAGTGTTAATTTTTAAAATGTACAGCGTAAAACATAATTCCCCACAAAGTTTATACCCAATTCATAATTCAAACAAGAATACCTAAATTATCTTGAAAGCAGTCGCATGCTCTTCCTGAATCCTTTCATGTATTGAAAGTAACGTTCTCATGATAAGTTTTTATAACAAGAAAAACAACACCATCATTCCACTAGACAATTTGAAACAGTACTGTAAAGATCATATCGTCATTTTTATTTAATCGGCAGAACATAAGACATTTTCAAGGTTGAATTGAAATTAGAGATTTATTTTTCTTCCTTCTTTTCTCTTTTCTTTCTTCGTTCTTTTTTTAGGTAGATTTCGTATGAAATACTACCTATTACATTCTCCCCTATGTTTGAATTTCTGAAAAAATTTTGCAGATCTACACCGATCATGACCCCTAGAACCCAAAACCGTCCCCAGTAAAAAACTTAATATATCTATGTATCTCTCTCTCTCTCTCTATATATATATATATACACTATATGGCCAAAGGTGACCGGTCACTTGTGATTTTTGACGTTTTGTTAAATATCTAGAAAAATACATGAGGAATTAACCTGAAATTACAGGTGTGTAAACAGTATAGTATAGGTCACATATTTCCGGGAAGATTTTTTTCCCGAAACCCCATAGGGGACCGTCAAAAAAATTGAAAAAGAACGAATATCTTTTGGATAACCCTGTAAAAACTAATGGAGCAAAAGCGTTTAAACTCGAGATTATTAATAAATGGCTTATTGTAATATACTGTGTTCATTTTTATGAGGATAGCATGTATACTCGTTGAGAAATTACTAACAGGCTCACAGGCTATCAAAGCCTGAGAGCTAATGTGCCCGCCCGTTCTGTATGTATGTACGTATGTATGTATGTATGTACGTAACGCGATAACTCTTGATAGAAACATCCGATTTGCTTCAAAATTGTTTTCTAGGTTCATTGTGATAAGGCGCTTCCCTGATTAGTTTTGAGAGTTCATTGGTTAAGGATAAAGGGGGAAAACGGGGTTAGTCCAACCCCTTAATTCAGATAAATGGGTTTTTCATGCAGAATCATTCGATTTGCTCCGAATTTGGTATACCGGTTTATTATGTTAAGGAACTTCCCTGATTAGATTTGGGGGTTCATTGGTTAAGGATAAAGGGGGAAAAGGGGGGTTAGTCCACCCCCTTAATTCAGATAAATGGGTTTTTCATGCAGAATCATTCGATTTGCTCCGAATTTGGTATACCGGTTTATTATGTTAAGGAACTTCCCTCATTAGTTTTGGGGGCTCATTGGTTAAGTATAAAAGAGGGAAAAGGGGGGTTAGTCCACGCCTTTTAATTCAGATAAATGGGTTTTTCATGCAGAATGATTCGATTTGCTCCGAATTCGGTATACCGGTTTATTATGTTAAGGAACTTCCCTGAATAGTCCTGGGGGTTCATTGGTTAAGTATAAAGGGAGAAAAGTGGGGTTAGTCCACCCCCTTAATTCAGATAAATGGGTTTTTCATGCAGAATCATTCGATTTGCTCCGAATTTGGTATACCGGTTTATTGTGTTAAGGAACTTCCCTGATTAGTTTTGGGGGTTCATTGGTTAAGGATAAAGGAAGAAAAGGGGGGTTAGTCTACCCCTTAATTCAGATAAATGGGTTTTCATGCAGAATCATTCGATTTGCTCCGAATTTGGTATACCGGTTTATTATGTTAAGGAATTTCCCTGATTAGTTTTGGGGGTTCATTGGTTAAGGATAAAGGGGGAAAAGGGGGGTTAGTCCACCCCTTTTAATTCAGATAAATGGGTTTTTCATGCAGAATGATTCGATTTGCTCCGAATTTGGTATACCGGTTTATTATGTTAAGGAACTTCCCTGATTAGTTTTGGGGGTTCATTGGTTAAGTATAAAAGGGGAAAAGTGGGGTTAGTCCACCCCCTTAATTCAGATAAATGGGTTTTTCATGAAGAATCATTCGATTTGCTCCGAATTTGGTATACCGGTTTATTATGTTAAGGAACTTCCCTGATTAGTTTTGGGGGTTCATTGGTTAAGTATAAAGGGGGGGAAAAGTGGGGTTAGTCCACTCCCTTAATTCAGATAAATGGGTTTTTCATGCAGAATCATTCGATTTGCTCCGAATTTGGTATACCGGTTTATTATGTTAAGGAACTTCCCTGATTAGTTTTGGGGGTTCATTGGTTAAGGATAAAGGGGGAAAAGGTTTGGTTAGTCCACCCCCTTAATTCAGATAAATGGCTTTTTCATGCAGAATCATTCGATTTTCTCCGAATTTGGTATACCGGTTTATTATGTTAAGGAACTTCCCTGATTAGTTTTGGGGGTTCATTGGTTAAGGATAAAGAGGGAAAAGGGGGATTAGTCCACCCCCTTAATTCAGATAAATGGGTTTTTCATGCAGAATGATTCGATTTGCTCCGAATTTGGTATGCCGGTTTCTTATGTTAAGGAACTTCCCTCATTAGTTTTGGGGGCTCATTGGTTAAGGATAAAGGGGGGAAAAAGGGGTTAGTCCACCCCTTTTAATTCAGATAAATGGGTTTTTCATGCAGAATGATTCGATTTGCTCCGAAGTTGGTATACCGGTTTATTATGTTAAGGAACTTCCCTGATTAGTTTTGGGGGTTCATCGGTTAAGTATAAAGGGGGATAAGTGGGGTTAGTCCACCCCTTAATTCAGATAAATGGGTTTTTCATGAAGAATCATTCGATTTGCTCCGAATTTGGTATACTGGTTTATTATGTTAAGGAACTTCCCTGATTAGTTTTGGGAGTTCATTGGTTAAGGATAAAGGGGGGAAAACGGAGTTAGTCCACCCCTCTTAATTCAGATAAATGGGTTTTTCATGCAGAATCATTCGATTTGCTCCGAATTTTGTATACCGGTTTATTATATTAAGGAACTTCCCTGATTAGTTTTGGGGGTTCATTGGTTAAGGATAAAGGGGGAAAAGGATGGTTAGTCCACCCCTTTTTATTCAGATAAATGGGTTTTTCATGCAGAATGATTCGATTTGCTCCGAATTTGGTATGCCGGTTTATTATGTTAAGGAAATTCCCTGATTAGTTTTGGGGGTTCACTGGTTAAGGATAAAGGGGGAAAAGGGAGGTTAGCCCGCCCCTCTTAATTTAGATAAATGCGTTTTTCATGCAGAATGATTCGATTTGCTCCGAAGTTGGTATACAGGTTTATTATGTTAAGGAACTTCCCTGATTAGTTTTGGGGGTTCATTGGTTAAGGATAAAGGGGGAAGGGGGGCTAGTCCACCCCCCTTAATTTATATAAACGGGTTTTTCATGCAGAATTATTCACTTTGCTCCAAATTTGCTATACCGGTTTATTATGTTGAGGAGCTTCCCTGATTCGTTTTGGGGATTCATTGGTTAAGGATAAAGTGGGGCTAGTCCACCCACTTAATTTAGATAAATGGTTTTTTTTGCAGGATTATTCGATTTGCTCCAAATTTGGTATACCGGTTTATTATGATAAGGAGCTTCCCTGATTAGATTTGGAGGTTCACTGGTTAAGTATAGAGGGGGTAACGGGGGCCAATTCCCCTTCACTTTTTTTTGAGGGGCATTATTCTTTAAAATAAGAATATAATATACAATTAGTGTGAATAGCCTGTGAGCTCAATGCCATCAGTTTAGCTGGGCACTTTTCTTTTTTATTCTTATATTAAGAACTCTGCAAATTATAAGCAAAGAACTTGACGAAATTTGGGACTGTTTTTATAGAAACCTTAATTTCTCTACGAGTATACATGCTATCCTCATAAAAATGAACACAGTATATTACAATAAGCCACTTATTAATAATCTCGAGTTTAAACGCTTTTGCTCCATTAGTTTTTACAGGGTTATCCAAAAGATATTCGTCCTTTTTCAATTTTTTGACGGTCCCCAATGGGGTTTCGGGAAAAAATCTTCGCGGAAATATATGATCTATACTATACTGTTTATACACTTGCAATTTCAGGTTAATTCCTCATGTATTTTTTTAGATATTTAACAAAACGTCAAAAATCGCAAGTGACCGGTCACCTTTGGCCATATAGTGTATATATATCACTTTCTTCTGGAGACGATAACTTCTACAATTCTACACAAATCTCTTCCAAACTGATACATAAAATAAAGGGACATAAAATCTGGGTCATGTTCGTTAATGGGCAAAATCGGACCAAGGGGATAGAAATAAGGATGGGTTTTGTGAAAACCGAAAAAAACCCATAACTTCTTAATTTTTGTATACGTCAAATTAGTTTAAAGTTTTTATTACTTCTAAAAATAGGGCCAAAAATTTACGTATCACAGATTGTTGATAAAATTAAAAATGGGCTCAAGGGGCGCAAAAAATAGGGTTTTTGGGAGAAAAAAATTCATAACTTCGTCAATTCTGATGATATCAAATCCAATTAATTTTATTATAAATCTCCTTAATATTATCTACAACTTTTATGTTCACTAGTTTCTGTTAGGACCAATTCGTACCAAAAAAAAAAAAAAAAAAAAAAAAAAAAAAAAAAATTAAAAACGAAAACAAAAAGGGTGGGGGTTGAAGAAGAAAAAAATCCTCAACTCCGTCAATTCACAAGATATAAAATCCCCATGAATTTATCATATATCTTCTTAATATTGTCTACAACATTTATATAGACAAGTTTTTGATAGGACCAATTCTTACAGTTACAGCAAAAATAAATTAATGATACATAACGGTTGAAGAAAAAAATCATCTTTTTAAGGGTGTATACAAATCAAAACTGCTTACTTTCTTACTCATTTTTAAATTCATTTTTGCTCTCAAACGCATCCAATTGGCAGATTCTCTTATTCAGAAGCTATATAATGTACCGTAATGATCGATTTTTTGATAGACGCAGAATGTATTTCAAAAAATGATGTCAAAGTGGGCATCTTGAACAGAATTTCCCGAAGCGATTGTGTTAGAAACGAAGAATATTGTCCTACTGAGAAAATAATTGTTTATAAATCGAGTTTTAATTAATTGAACGAAAAATAAAAACCCAGGTCACTTATGCATCTCTTCAAAAATCATGTCAGCAAGTTTCATACCTTTTCTGTTAAAAATGAATATGAAAATGTACCAGAAAATTTCGAGTTGTTGAGCATGGAAAAATATTTTTTTGAATACCGCCTTAACATGATTCTGATAAAACCAGCTATTATATAAAAATGAAATAAAAACTCGTCAAAAGCGGCCAGATAAAATTGTTAAAGTGAGTTTGTCTCTAATCAGGATTTAGTTTTGTTGGTTAAATTAGTATATTTAATTTCGAAATCTACTTATGCCTGTAGGCCGGGCCGGCAGGGATTTTTTTACTTGTTTTCAGTAAAACCCATTTTAGGTGAATTTCGTATGAAATACTACCTATTACATTCTCCCCTATGTTGGAATTTGAAAAAAATTTTGCAGATCTACACCGATCAGGACCCTAGAATCTAAAAACTTTATCTGTCTATCTATCTATCTATCTATATCTATATCTATATATATATATATATATCACTTTCTTCTGGACACGGTAACTTCCACAATTCTGCACAAATCTCTTCCAAACTGATACATAAAATCAAGGGGCATAAAATCTCGGTCACGTTCGTTAATGGGCAAAATCGGACCAAGAGGATGGAAATAGGGAGGGGTTTTGTGAAAGCCGAAAAAAGCCCATAATTTCTTAATTTTTGTACATATCAAATCAGTTTAAAGTTTTTATTAATTCTAAAAATAGGGCCAAAAATTTATGTATCACAGATTTTTGATAAAATTAAAAATGGGCTCAAGGGGCGCAAAAATAGGGTTTTTTGGAGAAAAAAATTCATAACTTTGTCAATTCTGAAAATATAAAATCCAATTATTTTTATTATAAATCTCCTTAATATTATCTACAACTTTTATATTGACAAGTTTTTTATTGGACCAATTCGTACCAAAAAAAAAAAAATAAAATAAAATAAAACGAAAACACAAAGGGGGGATGAAGAAGAAAAAAATTCATAACTCCGTCAATTCACAAGATATAAAATCCTCATGAATTTATCATATATCTTCTTAATATTGCCTACAACATTTATATAGACAATTTTTTGATAGGACCAGTTCTTACAGCAAAAACAAATTAGAAATACATAACAGTTGAAGAAAAAAATCATCTTATTCAGGGTGTATTCAAATCCAAACTGCTTATTTTCTTACTCATTTTTTAATTCATTTTTGCTCTCAGACGCATCCAATTGGTAGATTCTTTTATTCAGAAATTATATAATGTACCGTAATGATCGAGTTTTTGATAGAGGCAGAATATATTTCAAAAAAAAGATGTCAAAGTGGGCATTTTGGACAGAATTTTCCGAAGCGATAGTGTTAGAAACGAAAAATATTGTCCTACTGTGAAAATAATTCTTTATAAGTAGAGTTTTAATTAATTGAACGAAAAATAAAAACACAGGTCGCTTATACATCTCTTCATAAATCACGTCAGCAAGTTCCATATTTTTTCTGTTAAAAATGAACTTGAACATGTGCCAGAAAATTTCGAGTTGATGAGCATGGAAAAGTATTTTTTTAAGTACCGCCTTAATATGATTCTGATAAAACTAGCTATTATATGAAAATGAAATAAAAACTCGTCAAAAGCGACCAGATAAAATTGTTAAAGTGGGTTTATCTCTAATCATCATTTAGTTTTTGTTGGTGAAATTAGTATACTTAATTTCGAAATCTACCTGCGCCTGTAGGCCGGGCCGGAGAGGATATTTTCAGATTATCATCTTGAAATTGGCCAAATCATATAATTTTTAGGGAGATTTCGTATGAAATACTACCTATTGCATTCTCCCGTATGTTGGAATTTCTGAAAAATTTTTGCAGATCTACACCGATCATGACCCCTAGAACCCAAACCACTTCCAGTAAAAACTTTATCTATCTATCTATCTATATAACCATTATATAATATTACAATTCATCATCTTTTTTAAAAATAAAAATTAATAAATTGAGTATCAATACTTATTACATTGACATTATACATAATAAAGCTGAATCAACTATTATTAATGTAACGAATCATTAAAGAATTGTTTCTACTTTAATAAATCAATATCTTAATCACCAATATGTGAAGTATTAAAAAATTAAACACTTTTTTCTGGACACGATAACTTCCATAATTCTGCACTAATCTCTTCCAAACTGATACATAAAATTAAGGGGCATAAAATCTCGGTCAAGTTCGACAATGGGCAAAATCGGTCCAAGGGTTGGAAATTGGGAGGGGTTTTGTGAAAACAGAAAAAACCCCATAATTTCTTAATTATAAGACATATAGAATCAGTTTAAAGTTATTATTACTTCTAAAAAAAGGTAAAAAAATTTAGGTATGACAGATTTTTGATAAAATAAAAAATGGGCTCAAGGGGTGAAAACAATAGGATTTTGGGGAGAAAAATTTCATAACTTCGTCAATTCTTAAGCTATCAAATCCAATTAAATTTATTATAAATTTTTTGAATATTAATTACAACTTTTATATTCACAAATTTTTGATAGGATCAATTCGTGCCGCAAAAAAAAAAAAAAAAAAAAAAAAAAAAAAAAAAAAAAAAAGTAAATAAAAAAAATAAATAAAAACGAAAACAAAAAGGGGGGTTTGAAGAAGAAAAAAATCCATAACTTCGTCAATTCACAAGATATCAAATCCGCATGAAATTTTTATATACCTTCTTAATATTATCTACAACTTTTATATTGACAAGTTTTTGATAGGACCAATTCTTACAGCAAAAACAAATTAAAAATACATAGCGGTTGAAGAAAAAATCATCGTATTAACCTCTTCGGTCCCTGGGTCCTCATACAGGGACCTCTGTTCTTTTCCTTATAAAAACTAGAATTTCCGATTTTGTTACATTTTCGCATCACTTTTTAAGAGCTGAATGTTTTTTGCGTTCAAAACAAACGAATAAATGGCAGCATCTAAGCTGATTCCCTCATAAAATAAATGTTATTTTCATCTGAGTTTGCAAAATGCCTAAAAATGCCCAAAAGACAGTATCACAAAGAAAGTGAGAAATTTTCATAAGTATTTAACGTACATCTTTTTCAATAAAAAAATTTGGATTTGTAGATTTTTTACTTGTTTAAAGCTCTTAAATTTTTGATTGCGTTAATTTAGGTTAATGGTTATTAAATTGATGTTTTTAAAGGGGCTTGTAGTTTTAGATCCATGTTTTTGAACCTAAATTACTAAGCCCCTAAAGCATTAATTTCAGAAAAGATATTTTTTCTGTCATTTACGATGCCATTTTGTTTGGAAAAAACCAATGAATAAGCATTTTTATTATTATTTTAGCTTTGGAACTGAAGATGTTAAGGGTGTCCTCAAATCCAAACTGCTTATTTTCTGACTCATTTTTAAATTCATTTTTGCTCTGAAACGCATCCAATTAGTATATTTTCTTATCCAGAAACTGTATAATGTACCGTAATGGTCGATTTTTTGATAGAGGCAGAATATATTAAAAAAAAAATGATGTCAAAGTGGGCATTTTCAACCGAATTTCCCGAAGCGATTGTGTTGGAAACGAAAAATATTGTCCTACTGACAAAATAATTGTTTATAAATGAAGTTCTAATTAATTGAACGAAAAATGAAACAAAATAGGTAGCTTATAAAACTCTTGAAAAATCATGTCGGCAAGTTTCATGTTTTTTCTTTTAAAAATGAATCTGAAAATGTGTCAGAAAATTTCGAATTGTTGAGCATGGAAAAGTATTTTTTTGAATACCGCCTTAGCATGATTCTGATAAAACCAGCTCTTATATAAAAATGAAATTAAAAGCTCGTCAAAAGTGGCTGGATAAAATTGTTAAAGGGGGTTTATCTCTAATCATGATTTAGTTTTTGTTGTTAAAATGAGTAGGGGAGGTAGGGGAGGTTTGATACATAGGGAGGGTTGATACATTGGAATTTTTTTTTCTCAACAAATGGCATTAACAGCCATTGTAACAGATGTTAAGTCTTCTTTTATTAGCAGAGGTCATCATTAGCTGGACTTAGCAGTGAAGAACTGACAACGTTTTATTTTCTTTTAATTTTGAAGACTTTTGGAATGTCAATGCAAAATTTTTTAAATATTGATTTTCTTTCATAACTCTTATTATTGTGAAGTTAATATCTTGTAATTTATTTTTTTTATTTGTAACGCACATTGTTAGGGTGAGTTTTACCAGAAAGCAGATTGGCATTTTGCAACTGCATTTATACAAAGTGATTGAAAATACAATAAGGCATGATAGGGAGAAATGATACATTAGTGCTGGGGAGAAATGATACATTAGTGCTGGGAAGAAATGATACACTTGTATATTTGAAATTTAATAGTTTTTTTTAAGTTGTAAACTAATATAGGACTGTAATATTCATTACTGTTTTACTGCAAGAGCTACTGAAATTGGTAAGGAAGAACAAAGAGACTATTCATAGACATTATGTACGTTACATAGAAAAGCAGTGCGATGATAGATGGTTAGTTCGTTTTGCTCATCATGTAAAAGGAAAAAGTTTAAATGGCCTGAAAAGGAAGATGTTTCTATAATTGACGAAGGGCAAATTAAAAAAACATTAAATCCACCCGATTTTACTTACCAAAATGATAGAGTTATTAGTTTTTCTTTTAACCATTTCAGGGGTGGTGGTATGTTTATGAAACCACTTAATTTTAATTCCCAAACGCCCTATTGCCACTAGCATTTTGTAAAATCTTTTCTATTTAATATGAAAGTGAAATATAGCCCTTTTCCTATTTCCAATTAAATTTTTTCGTAAATTCAGGTGCCATTCATTTATTCAACACTTTAGCATTGAAAATGCTTTGACCTGAAAGGGTTAAAGAAATCTTAAATGTGCTAAATTTATGTTAAATTGTTTGCAAATCAGCAATGTTCACTTCATTTTTTCTTGCAGCAAGATCTCTAGTTTTTTTTTTTTTTTCATTATTTATTTTCTAAAATGTGTGCTAATAGAATTGTTTAAATAATAGCAGTTGTTTAAATATTTTTGTAAAAAACATTTCTCAAACAAAAATATGTCAAAGTCATTTTTTTAAAAATTTTACTTAAATATTTCAAGATTTATCATAAAAAAATTGTATGACACATAAATTGATGTGTCTGCATTTTTTTTTTCAATTTACATAACAATGTATCAAACCTCCCTTGCTAGTGTATCAATCCTCCCCAGCAATGGGGAGATTTGATACAGTAGTAAACATTTACAATAATTGAAATATATTTTTTGAATGATTATTTTTTAAATTCACAATATTTTTAATAAATGAATAAGAGGTCACTTTATAAGAAATCACGAAAATTTGTTTTAAAATAGGTTTTTAAGGGTTGTAAAAAATTAGTAAAAAAAAGTGTATCATACCTCCCCTACCTCCCCTACTTAACTTCGAAATCTACCAGCGCCTGTAGGCCGAGCCAGCAGGGATTTCTTTAAATTTTGGCTTCTTAAAGCGTCAAAATTTTTCTACATTTAATCAATATTACTCATCTTTGTAAGAACATTTCATTTCCAAAATTTTCACATTAATTTCTTTTAACACCCGCCTCTGTGTCGCTTTCTTATTTGTTTAATATTTTTAGATATTTTGAAATGTCCTGCACTGTTTTATTTTCGTAAAGTTTTTCGCAATAAAAATTTCTTATTTTTAAAAACTCTGCCAAAGGGAGACTTTTGTAGACTGTGCTTGTAATCACTAGATTAATTTTAACACAATTATTCTAATTGGTAAATAAATCCACTAATTGTGATTATAATCCACTGTAAATGCATCAAAGCATACTAAATATGGTTCTATCCACGCATTCCTCAGAGAAGAGCTTCTTTTGTATGGGTTTTCTTCTAAAATTATCATTTTTAACGCTAACATAGTTGAAAAGTATTTAGGACTGTGGTTTCTCTATATTTCTGCATACTTTGTAACTTGCATAAATATTCTTGGAGTGCCACGACATTTATATGGTTTTTTACTATAGCATGATCCCTATTCAAAATTTAATACTAAATACATGTAAAATTGAAAATTTAATACTAAATGTATATTTTATTAAAGTTTTACAAAAAACATTTTAGGAAGAAATTTTTATTTAAACTATTTAACTTTTTCATTTACCTTATTTCTGCGTAATTTGAATTTTATTTAATTTATGAAGAAAATTCTGGTTCGAATTGGAAATATTTTCACTTGGTACCGGTCAAACGGACGATTGTTGATATATTTAGTGTTAATGTGCAGATATTGGTTCATTTATAGGGATATTCATAAAAATTCTGAAACATTATGTTTAGTGTTGTCAGAGCTCGAACCCTGTCCGTTTTTTGAATACCGCTTTTTTTTTTTTTTCAAAGAAAAATCATCTTTCTAAATTTCGTAGAAACTGATCTCAAAGGGCGTTTTTTTTTTTGCAATTATTACAGAAAACGATCACGACTTTGTTTCTTAAAAAATATTGATTTTCAAAAAGCCGGACCAGCGGGCGCCCTGTGTTGTCTCCTGGGTAGGCACTGCTGAACTGCAGCACCTCCTACTTGTATTACATATTTATGATAACATTCAATATAATGAGTTTTTTTCTCTTTAATTCTTTCTTTATATTTGTACATTACATAATCCTTAAGATAAATATCAGTAGCTATCAAATAGTTCATTGAAAATTACAAAAATCCTTGTTTGGAACTGTGCACTTTACAGTTCCAGGAACGCTATTATGTTTTAGCCTATTTTTTTGAAATTTTTGAGTATGTACGCTGATATTACCACGAGCTTACAAAAGTTTAATTTTTGGAACATCATAAATGGCATTATAAAGGCCATCATAAAGGAAGTCCTTTCTAATGATAGTAATTGAATTTTGCTAGAGAAATGTACGAATTTTTTTACACAATATTTGAAAATTTTTCTGATGCAGCACTCGAATCAACTTTTCTACAAGCCGCCACTGACATACCACTCTAGGGGTGATGATTGTCTCAAGTGCATTGTAATGATGTTGCATTAATTTAAACATTATGAAATTAATCTGACTTGTGTTATATGCACTGCAACATGTTTCCTATAGAAAATTGCAAGTGTATTATTTATTGTTCTTTTACAGGAAAACACACTCGCACGCAAACTTGATTGCGTTGTATCTATAGGTAGTAATTGTATGAAGTGCTCTTTTTGAAATTGATATACATTATTGAGGTGCGAGGTAACATCTTTAGCATGCAAAATAAGGCATGTAACATTTAATGTTCTTTAATAGACTCGCACAAAAGAATTCAGATGCATTATCGCCTACTAAATATAACTAGAGGAAGTGGGTTTTCGGTTGTACTATGCGTTTTCAAGCTTAACGAAATTTTAATCTTTTATGGGGTCTGTATTAAGTGATGGGCGGAATGAATGATTTTGATATTCAATTGAATCATTTGGGCACGCGCAAAAGCATAGCTGCCAACTTCGTATTACCTTTTTAATCAATTGCTGCCAAAAGTTTTGAAAAAGAAAATGTTTCTTATATTAATTAGAATTAAGAGCCACATTAAAAAAAAAGAATTTTTTTTAACAAAATGTCTGGGAGTAATTGATTAAAACATAAACGGTCAAGTGCGAGTATTTCTAGCGCTCAGAGGGTTCCGTACAGTAAATATATGAATTATTAACTGTATTATTAAAAAAATCGTTGCTAAAAGAATAATAAGACTTTATAAAAAAATTTACAAAGTAGGGTTAAGTATAGCTGCATATACTAGAAAAGTATGAATGGGTATACCATAAAAGTTCAAAGAGATATGTAGCCTAAATAATATCATATATTGTTATTCTGTATAACTCTTTTTTTAATCTTATCCTAATCTGTTAATTCAGTACTGACAATAAAAGTAGTGCATATTTAAACTTCATTTGGCCTTTCATAAAACTAAATTCAGCGTAGTAATAAAATTTTCTTTTTACAATGTAGCTAAAACAAAACCGTTGTTCAAAGTTTAATCTTGCCATTGTGCTAAGCGCGCTTCGATAGGAAGTCGCAAAGTTGCAACGCCATTTAGTCCGTGCCGCGTTTTTACAAATAGGTTTTTAATTAACTTTTAAAGACATTGGAGGCGTATTGAGAGATCCACTCAATGCAATCTAGTCGCGAATCCCATAATATTTATGTGATTAATTCCAATTAAATTAGTCTGTTTTTAACAATTTGACGTTTATTGCTTTTATACTGATACTGGGCATTGCAAACAATGCTTTTATACTTGTGCTTCGATAGGTACCTCCAGCGCTCTTCAACATCTTTGCTGAATGCTCGCAAATCGAAATTTGTGTGTAATATAAAAATGCACTTTTCTCAAAAACTATTAGACTTAGGGTAATCTCTGTAGTTTTCCTGCAAGATGTAAATTAACGTCGACTACCTCTAATTTTTTTCACAATTTTAGTCTCAGTAGATTCGGAAGTGTATGGGGGGGGGGCATATTTTTGCTCTACATTTTTGACGAAATCTCTGAAAGTATAATATCTAAAATTAAAAGAAATGTATTTTGAATTCAGCGTTACGAAAGTTTTCACACGATATATAAAGAAAAGATTTTTTTTCAAAAGTAACTTAATTAGCCCCTCTACTTTTTTCCTAAATATATTTGTGAATGTTTAATAATCTGTAAAAATGTGAGTCTTTATTTCTTCCCCAATTTGAACTTTCCACGTTTCATAGTTTTCGAGTAAAATGGCTGTGACAGACAAGACAGACACAGTAGTGATCTTATAATGGTTCCGTTTTTACTTTTTAAGTTCGGAACCCTAAAAATACGAAGTTTGGCAACTATGCTTTTGCTTCTTTTTTATTACAAAATTTCTTGTGGTAATAGATTTAAGAGTCTACACTAGTTACGGAAAGAAATGGTCAAGCAATGTTAATCCTATGGGAAGATTTTTTACAGATTTCTCGCTCGCATTTTAATATTTTTAAATGATTTTTTTTTGCATAGGGTATCTGAGGTCGATATTTTTTAATTGTGCGTTTGTAGTTTTTCGATTTTGCTCATAGTTTTTATATATGCGAATAGTTTCATTTTCAGAACGGGTTCTAACCGTTTCCAAAACTGAAACTATCCTCATATAAAAAAAAACTGTAACCGAAATTGAAAAAGTACAAATGCATAATGAAAGTTATTGACATCGGGTACCATATACAATCCCCCCCCGCACCCCCCCCCAAAAAAAATCATTTAAGAATATCAAAATTCGAGCGAGTAATTTGAAAACAATCCTCCCATAGGATTAACATTATCATTCGAGTTTCTCCACGTGACTGCAAGTACACTATAAGCCTACACTATAAGTGACTCATAGTGTAGACTCTTAAAAAAATACGAAAGTGGGCAACTATGCTTTTGTGCATGCTCGAATGATTCATTCAAATGACAAAATCATTCACTAAGCTGTTCACTAATCTGTATAAATTCCATACATAATATAGAGATCTGCCCAAAAGAATTCTAATTAATTAACTTTTGTTGACGAAAGTTGCTGAAAGTGCTTTTTCAACCATGTTACATGGTTTCCAGTTAAACTAGAATTTAGTATAGAGTAGGTGGGGGTAAAGATACGCGTGGTCTGAAGTATAGTAGTTGTGTGTTCAAACCTTGTGAAAAAGTAGCTCTCCGTGCCAAGAAAATGAGGTAAGTTTAAATTTTCGCATTTTGATCTAATATTTTTAAATTTTCGCTTTATTGTTTAGTTGACAATACTTCGAATTTTTACAAATTCAAAAATTCAGTGGAGAATGGAAACTCTATAGCTTCTAAATGCCGTATAGTTTACCCCGATCGCATTTGTTTAAACTTGTCAGTAGCCGGTTAAGTAAAATACTGCAGAATGGGGTAAAAATACGCATCTGTCCTGGGGCAAAGATACGCACAAGTTTAAGATTCGGGGTTTTGTCCTATCGTTTTAGCTAGATGCAAAACTTTCCACAATTACGTTGTGGAAAGTTTTATTTTTTATATTGTTTAAAATATAATAGCTATTTAACTAATATAAGCTAGTTAACTACCTTTTCTAATTGAGTTTTTTTCAATATAGAACGTAGGTATCTACCTACCTATTTTTAAAAATCAATATTCTTCTTTCATAAAACGATTTTGTTTTAAGCCTTAGCCCTTAACTCCTGTTAACGGTCTCACAGACCGCTGCTATATTCAGTTTTCATAGCTTAACTTGTAATTTTCAATTTGTGAGAATTCGACAATATCTCACATTGAAACTCTAAATTTACAAGGCAGAAGCCAGCATAGGGAATCTAATGTATTTTCACCTAGACTCAAAATTTCTTCAGAGTCCTAGAAAATGTCGCAAAAGATGAAACAAATACATCCATTTCAATCCATCTTTTAAGGTGACATAATACCCTGTTCACACTAGAAATTTAAGATATCTTAGACCGCCAGTTTTGAAGTGGTACCCTACTGGAATTGGATGCCTGTTCACATCGAGAAACTTCCCTTAAGATATCTCAGTAGCGTCACTGTGTCTGCGATCTGATCAAAAGTAAAGTATGCGCATGCGCTTAAAATAGAAACGGCCGCAAACGCTAATTAGTAACAGCGAAGCTTCATAGCCAACGAGAGAAAGTGGTCGTTCCTGTATCTAGCCGAAGTAAGTCGAAACTCACTGACGCCCGTATTCACCAAAACTGGTTTAAACCTCGGATCACGGAACTCCCGGTTCAGAGTTAACCCCGCGTTAACTCTGGGTTAAAAAATTTCGTATTCACCAACCTCGGATTAGCCGACCCGAGTGTTAACCCAACGAATTTGTAACAAGCGTTCTGATTGGTCGAAAAGAGGGTACGTAGCGTCAGAAATGTAAACAAGAGTTATGTGTTATTGATTTTGCTTGTTGATCGTCGATATACATACATATGGTTTAAAGTAAGTAATTATGCATTTTTATTTGCTTTTTGATAATTTCATCACAAGTTGTATAATGATTACGATGTCCTCAGTTTAGAGTTATTATAGATGTTTTCCCGATCTTTTTAATGTACTTATTATTATTTTCAAACATAGTTTCAGTTACCTAACATAAAATTCAAACACATTGCAGCATCAGCGTGTATTATTTCTGTTGGGATTCTCTATTTTAAAGTTTTTTCAGACTATAAAGAATAAGCATTTACAAATTTATAAGTATTACTGTTATTCTTCTGTACATATATTTTTTTCAATAAGTGATTAAACTTTATTGAATATTACTTTGGATTATAAACGTTAAAAGAAAAAAAATCTTAATATGTATTGTTATCCCTAACATTGATGAATCAAATTCCTATAAAATTATGGAATAAAGAAATAGTGACGGACTATATGTATGCTCACCCATTTTAATTTAGGTAAACAATAACTTTGAACAAGTTTATTGACAGTTGAGTCAAATAATTCCTTGAAAAAGTGTATTTTATTCAGGTATGAAAATATTCTACTGCATTTTAGAAAGGGTTTTATTCTGATAAATATTAAGAAGCAATTTAGTCCCTTTTCAAGACCCCCCCCCCCCCCAAAAAAAAAGAGGGAATAACAAAAACAATTGTTTTTTAGCTATAATTTTGTAAATTGATACAAGGTTCTGCTGTGTAATTTTTATTACCTCCCCCCCAAAGTATGAGCTTGGTTACAATTAACCTGATTATTTTCAAGATTTGTGACAGCAATAATACAATTCACCTTCAAATGTAATAAAAAAAAAATAAAGAGGCCACTTCATTTTGGCAGTTTTTAAGTGTGATTTTAAAACTATTTTTACGATACAGAAGGAAAGTATTTTTGATTCATGCATTAATATCTTAACATTTTTTGAGTTATCAAAAATAGTCCTTTATGAAATTTTTACTTTAGAGAAAAATGATAAGTTATTATTTTGATGTTGATATTTATATGTATAAACTTTTATAAAATATTACGTATTTTCTTTTCAGAGGCAGTTTTTCAACTGGAGATTTTTATTCGTTGAATGGGTATTGCTTTCTGTGTATTTGTTGTTTTGAATCGTACACATAGGCAATATTCTTTCAAATACTGCTGATAATGAGTGTGGTTGACAACACCATTGCTGTTGTCGTGATTGGATGGTGTGCGCATTGCCCTGACATTAGATATGACAACACACCACAACAGATACTTGGCTACTCCCTCTTATCTGTAAAGGTGTATCAGCGATTAATCATCAACTTGTACGATGCCAATTACTGAGGTAATCAATAACATTATTGTTGTATGTTTTCTTTCAACTTGAATAAATTTCAATTGATTTATCCTATAGTATGATAGCACAGTATATTTATTGTTGTATATTGATTATTGTATATTATTGATTGTTGTATTTTATTGTTGTGGATGATCTACAATCCACAAAACCCTCGGTCCCTATGTGTGAAGATTTCACAGAGTTCACTGTATATTTATTCTTCCCAAAAGCCTTAAAATAATTAAACCACAAGAGAAGGGGAAAAAAGGGGGGGAGCATTTTGTCTTGCAAGATCTCTTGTACAACATTCTTTTTTTATGTTAATGTAGAATGATACCTCAAATAATAATTATTGTTTCCCAACTTTTTTATTTTATTTTATACATGAACTAACATAATGCAGCATTTTGATTGGATGAGATTTCCTGTCTGTCTATAATCAAATGTTGAAATGTCTAACAAAATATTCGGTTGATGGACATTTTGGCTAACAAATATGATTCCAGAACGAATTATTTTGTTAGATGAGGTATCATTGTAATTAAACATAATCACAAATGGAGTGTTTAAGGGGACAACTTCCCATAATAATAAAATAGTTCCTTATTATTTTTTGTGTCCCCCCCCCCCCAAAAAAAAAAGGAAAGATTAATATTCCCTCACTGTTAAACTGTTATATCGCTTTTTATGTTGATATGTTTAAAAATTGTTGTATATGCAGTTATAACAAAAAGTTCTTAGTTTAGCATTTTCCATATCTTCCTAAATGTAAGATATTTTTGCTGAAAATTCAGATTTGACAGCAAACTTTTCTTTGATTTGTGAAAAATTGCCAATGACTGACCATATTTTAAGCTCAAGTATCATGGTCACTGGCAGGGGTGGGATCTTTTGCCCCTCCTTTGCTTTTAACTCTTTGAAGGGCAGTGATAACGCAGCGTGACCACCTAATTTTAATTGCAAAACTGACAATCTACACCAAGAATATTTTAATAAAATTTTGCTTTGACAATGAAAGTGTGTAAAAGCAGATTTGTATTTTCTAAGAAATTTGTTCATAATTTCTGGTGTCATTCAGTTATTTCATCCTTTTATAAACAAAATTTTCCTGCCCCTCAAAGGGTTAAAATTTATTTCGGAATTTTTGTTATCTTTGACGATTTAAAATATGAGTATAAATTTTTTTCTTCAAAAGACTAAATAATTAACACACTAAAAGAAAAAGGAGCTAAATTTATTCTCGGGGACGGTGCAAAATTCCCCTGAATCTCTTGTGCAATATTTTTTTCTTTCTTTATTATGTTCATGTACAGTAATACCTTGGCTAGTGATCATTGTTTTCTCTGTTTTTCAGACTTGGCTAAGAAACACTGATTTGTCTTACTTTTTATACACAAATTAACATAATGTAGCAACACTGCATTTTAACTGAATGGAAAAACAGTTTCGGTTAGTGAACAATTTGGTTAACACATGCAATTCCTGAATGAATTATTTTTGTTAGCCAAAGTATTACTGTATTTAAAAATTTACCTTAAACGGGGTGTTCAGAGGGGACAGCCTCCCCTGATAATTTTTTTTTGTTCCTAATTATTTTCAGTACCCCGATAATAATAATAATAATATAAATAGTAAGATTAATATTCCTTCATTGTTAACCTTCTGTAGTGGTTATTATGTTGATATATTGAAAGATTACCCTACATGGGATTATCTATAATAATAAAAGAAAGTTTCACTCTGTGTGTCTGCGATGGCTAGCGGAATCTATGGCACATGCGAGGCTGAAAATGTTTGTGAAGATAGTCTAAGGCCTTTCCTAATGCACCTGAGACTAAGAATTTTTAATTTCTAATAATCAGCTGGGATAATTAAAAACTCACAGGCTGCAAAAAAAATTCTTTCTCAATTTCTTCAAAAAGAGGGGAAGGGTTTATTAGAGTTTGTAGTTCACTAGGTTGCCACCTTTCAAAGTACAACAGGAATTTTCAAGGGACACTATATATTTTTTAATATTGCCTTTATCAATTTGAAATTAACACACCTATGTATATTTTTTGACGACAAATCTAAATATCTAATTCTCTTTGAAATTCAACCACAATTAACGAAAATACATTAGTTAACAATTTTAATTTTTCGAGTGTTTTTTATCAGGCAGCTGTTTATAATCATTTGAGCAGCACGAGTGCAGCAGATATAAAATCAAAATATGTAAAATTTATTTTAAGAATATTATCATGTGTCTGGTTCAGCTAGTAACAATTTTTTAGTTTAGCCTATTTCATGTCTATATTTTCTATTTTCAGAAATACTTGTATATGAAAAACCAGCATTTCTCTGAACTTTCAGCATGGCGATTAATTGAGAAATGATATTTTGGTCCAGTTTTACAAAAGAATCACTGAAAGCACACAAAGCCTGCGAACTACAGGCACATCAAGTTTCAAGTGTAGTCCCATCTATAATTTTTTTTTTTCTGCTTGTATCCATGTCATATGTGTCGAGGAAAAAAGGATAAATTTGCTGTAAATGAATTAAATTTTGATTCTTAGAATGACTTTACCTAAGCAGGAAGGCATGTAAAATTATAGATTTTTTTTTTCCTTATTTATTTATACTGGTAATTTATAATAAAGAATATTTTTTCTATCAGTGTTACACATTTTATTATACAGACAAATCCAATTACAATGAATGCGGCCACAAAAATGTGTTTGTTGTATGACATCATAGATATTTTTATTCAATAGCATCCCTTTGTGGTTTCTACACATGGAAAGAAAAGAAAAAGAGTATTTTACAACTACCGTTACGAGCTGCCTCATACATACAAAAGTGCCTCTAGACTGTGCCAAAGCCTAGAGGCACTGGCTGTAATGAAATTTTGTTAGAATCGATTTAAATTTCATGTTGACAATCTTCAAAGATACATAGAATTCTAAAATATTTTACAAATTGTGTTTAAGTGTAATTATGCATTTTCACTTCTTAAAATATTTTTTAAATAATACTCTAAAATTGCAAAAAGAAAATTACCGAAAGAAGTGTACTGTGAAATTGAAAGTAGCTTAAAAAAGATAAGATGTAAAGATTATTCTGTATGTTCAAATAAAAAAATTAAGGGCTGCTGATTGGAAACCTCTTTGAAACACTTGTTATGTGTTACATTTATGTATAACATGATAGAAAACTATAAAATATAATTTTTATATAAAATTAAAACATTATTGTGCTACATATATCTAAAGTTTAAAAAAAAATTAATAAATTTTGTTTTTCTTTCAAAATCTTGCATATTATGTATTACTGTTCGTTTAACGAACATTAATTCCTATCAGCATGACACCTATGTACCTATGTATGAAAATTCTGCAAAAGATTAAAGAAAATCTGCGATGGTCGTCTCCCATTTTGAACTTTCTGCTACTGGGGATGTATAAACTTAATAGACCACAAAAGGTTAAGTATGGCATTATAAAACAAAACATTAGCTAATCTTTTGAAAATAAATTAAGTAATCAGAAGACTATATAATATCCTATATAAATCTTAAAAGTAATGAAAGATGACTTATTTATATTAAAAAAAAATTGTTTGACATTTTTTTTATTGAAGTTTTTACACTCAAAAAGTAAGATTTTTTTTGCAGAATGACCAACAAAGGAAAATAAAAAAATTTTGTTTTTGATTGGTATTTAAAGCGGCTTTCAAAAATAAAATATTTCCACGCTCAACAATACAAAATTTTTCCGACTTATTTTTACAATGTATATAAGCATACAATTGGTAGGCACGATGATTTCAGTGATTGGAAAATGAATATAATTTTTCATTTTTCAGTAAATAGATTATTACTGCTTGATTTATAAGGCATTGTCTCATGACGACTTTTGCTTTTATCGAAAAACAGAAAATGTTAATCAGTTACACACTTTCTGAATAAGAGAACCATGCATGTAGTGAAGAGTATATAACATATACATTCTGTATTTTATTTTCGAAAACTCTGTGCATCCTCTGTTTCTCAAGTAAAGCTATAACATATATCCTTTCCCTATGGCATACGATCTCTGGTCTTTTTATGACAGTACTGAAGAGCAACTTCCAAATGTCGTCTGCGATTAAAAGTGACTTTGTGAATGAGTCAGAAAATATCAATTTTGAATCAGAGTCAGTTTTACAGAGTAATTTTGTGAGGGGGTGGGGGGTAATTTAGATTATTAGTTATTTATTTATTGAAATTACAAAATAATAAATACAAGAAAACATGTTAATATGATTAAAGATTTTAAACCTTATATGCTCTGCCAGGCAAAAAAAAATTTGGAAAAAGGAGGAAATAGCGAGGGGCAGTCACAACTCCTTTCTGATTGAAAAAAATTCTAATGAATAATTTATTTTTTTAATGTCGACATATACTAACAATTCAGGAAAAAATTTAGAACTGTTGATATAAGTCGACATTTTAAAAATAAATTATTCATTAGAAATTTTCTTCAATAAGAAAGAAGTCGTGACTGCCCCCCCCCCTCTCTCTAATCCCTCCTTTGTTCACATTTTTTTGCCCGACAGAGCATATAAAGTTTAAAATCTTTAATCATATTAACAAGTTTTGCTCTATTTATTATTTTGTAAAATAAATAACCAATAATCTAAATTATCCCCCCCCCCCCCCCAACTGAAATCTATGCTTTGACTTTTTGTCCCCAAACATATGTTTAAAATCACTAAAAAAAAATTATACAGTACATTATTCCTGAGTATGGAGACCAAAAACATGCAATAAGATTTTTATGATATTGAAATCTGTTGCAGAAGTCATAGTAATTTTCTGTCATAGAGTAAAGTATGTTTTAATATGTGTTTAGTTTTTTCGGTTAGCCGGGCACCAGTGTTATATATACATATTTATATACATCTATATATGTGTGTATATATACAATATATGTATGTATATATAACACTGGCGCCCAGCTAACCGAAAAGTATCGTTTTTTTTTATATTTTTATCAAATGATGTTTAAGTTTTTATTTTTAGCAGTACCGCAGCAATCCTGCTACATGGTGCAAAAAATTAAGTTAGTTTTTTTTAGATTTATCACTAGTGCATTATTAGGAATAGCTGATAAATTGTCTCATACTAAGGCATTGCACATATCATGCATGCTTTGGTACACAGTGATCCTATTCAATATTTTTATTAGAATCTATTCCAAGAACAATTTTGTGTGTATCAATACTCTAAAATTTATTTTAAATTAAAAGGACAACAACACTAAGCGAAATCCTATTGAAAGCAGCTGATATTGAAAGTACCCTTTTTTTTTTCAGGAACTGCTGAAGTGATTTCAGTAATTTATTTTATAGTTTTGGCAGTAGAAAAACTAGGGTCAGGTGGGAGAAAGTGGTCATAAAAACAGGCTTTTCTAACTTTCAGAAGATATAAACATCAGAATTTCTGTAATGTTTCCTAAAATTTTGGGTGCTATTTTACATTACATTACTCTAGAGTACATCCATATGCATTTCAGAAATACTTTTGGGGAATAACACATTTTTATAACATTTTTTCAGGCATGTTTTTATGACCACTTTACCACAGGGGATGGGTTTTTTCCATACAATTAAGAAATATATACAAGAAAGGAAAATTTAATATAGAATATAACTTGTTTATATCACAGTAATTTGGAAAGTTGCAAAGTATAGCTAACTAGTAAAAAATAAATAAAAGTTATCAGCATATTTCTATAGCTTCCAGTTTTTGAAGACTACCTAAAAATTCACTTGAAGAATACCTAAAAATTCACTCACCAGTGGCGAGTAAAATGATGTATTTCCCCTATCCCTTTGTATGAGAAATTTAATAAGGGTATATAAAATATATTATATAACAGTAAGAAACTGGTAATTGAGAAGTTGAAATATACAAAATTTGGAAATGCCACAATCATTATAACACTTGTATGAGCAATTCGCTACCCTGAAAACAAACATTTAAAAGTAACTGGATAGTACAGCAAGCTTGAAGAATCTCAAAAATACTTTGAACTCAATAATGCCGCATTCACTATCACAGATGGGAGAAAACATCATTTTACTTGCCACTGGCGAGTGAATTTTTAGATAGTCTTCAAAAAATGCAAATTATAGAGGTTACGCTGAAAACTTTTTTCACTAATTAACTATATTTTGAAATTTTTCAAATTACTGCAATGTAAACACGGTATACTAAGTTCTATTCTATATTAAACTTTCCTCTCTTGCATATATTTTTTTATTTTATAGGAAAAAAAATTATGAAAATGTATTGTAGTAATACTAATCAACTATGTTTGCAATTGCATAAATTTTGCCATAACAATTTTCAACTGTATGTTGCATTTTTCTGGCTGGTAAGATTGTCTAGAAATTCCCCACCTCTGATCATTATTATGCATGTATAAGCACTTTGCTCCCATGAAAAGCAAACAAAATAGAAAAAATCACTAGATGCAGCAAACAGCAATCTTGTTTGAGAATATAGCCATGTGTTTTATTTCCTACTTCATAAATATATCTTGCAAAGAATGAAGAGAACATTACTAATATATTTTTAACTATAGATTGTACTACATATTATCAGTTACAATGCAAAACTATTGCGGATGTGAAATATTCCATCATTCTATTTTGAACCTTCCCTCTACACCCTCCTCCTCCTCTCATTTTATAAAAAGCCGAGATTCCCGTATTACATATTGGATATCTCTGCATTGTAGTTTTGTAGTGATGAGGCCCGATGACATTCTATTTTATCCTCCTAGAACAACCACTTCAGATGCCAGCGCTGGGGAGATTCCTAACTATATAAACAATATGCTGCTTTTTTTCAATCAAATTTTTTTATCTACATCAAATAGACAGCAAAATTATGCAAAAAATAATTAAATCTGAATTATTATGAGTGATTAAAAAATATACATAGAATAAATACTTTTAAACATATTTCATTTGTAAAAAAAAAAGTTTTTGTTATTTTATTATTATACATACTTATATATTATTATAATGCACTTCTAAAATCTATCCACTTTTACACTTATCGACATACAGTAGAACTCGGTTAAGACGCTCACCGTTAATGCGCAGATTTTTTCTGGTCCCTTGAATATTGTCCATAAGGCTAATGTAAAAATATCACGTTTAATACACGACAGGTTAATATGTGATCCCGCTTAGTACGCGAAAGATTTTCGGTCCTTTGAGGCATAAAATCACACCTAGGACGCAAATTCATTGATCAACATGCGAATTCCTTGTCTCTTCTTCAATGTTTCCAATTTACCAGATTTTTTTAGTATTCAAATAAAAAACACTGCTTAGAAATAGTAATAGTTACTTTATTTAAGGCAAACATTTCTAATCGGAAATAGTGGCAGATATTTGAATTTTAAAAAACCCGCTAAATTACCAACACTACAATTCTTGTTTGATCCCGCGTCCTAACATTCTTTTCCTTTCGCTTTGTGTATGTTTTTACTGTAGTAGAGAGAGATAGACGAATTCAGGATATGTCATGAAATTATTATGATTAAAGATTAGTATACCTATTGTTGGTGAGGTTTTAAATGTAATCGCTCTAATATGTTTCATAATACATATTATAGGCAAAAGAAAAATGAAACTCGTAAAGATTAAATAAATACGACAGCGGTTGTTTAATTCTTTTATGTTGTCTTTACTCCTTGCTATGCCAACAATGTTTTTTACACAAATACTATTAAAGAAGATAGTTTTTTGTTATAATGAAAATGACAGATTATAATTGTAATCATTATCACAAGTACTAAATATTATTTTAACAAGTGCTTCAAAGGTTTAATATTTTTTTTAGCTCTGTTAGAAAAATTAGTCTAGCAGGAAATTCTTTTTATTATTTTTGGTTGCAGCGTATTAATCCATAATAAAGCCGTTTGAATTCACTTTTTATTTTAAGTTATTATTCTATTTGGTTCTATAAAAAGAAAAAATGAGTTAAAGTTGAATTCAATTAAATTTTTATCTAAATATACCTAAAAGATACAATTTTCAACTGTAAACATATAAATGAAAGTTCTAAAGTTCATTTATAACGATTAGATTTTGTAAATAAGCCTGGTTCCTGCAACATTATACAAATCACGTTTAATACGCGATCCCGCTTAATACGCGACTTTTGCCCACTCCCTTGAAACGCGTCTTAACCGAGTTCGACTGTATTTATATTTTGAGAAAATAATGGTCAAGAAAGTTGACTCACTAAACCAAATTTATTCAAACACAGTAAATAATTTTGAATTTGCCTATTTCAAAACCGAAAATTTTTTTAATACATCTGGACAACAATTCTGTTTGTTTAAAGTATATTATCTCATAAATTTGCTAACACAAATACAACATGTCTCAGATACCTTTGGCAAGATTTCAGTGTTAGAAAGCTCGCATAAGTTAAATAAAAATAATCGTAATGCAACACTGACTAAGAAAACCTTCATTACTGCAATAAATACATAACAATTAAAAAAACTGACGGGGTACTTACTTGAAATACTAGTAATTTAATGTGCTTTTATTAAAAAAAAAAGGACAAGTAGTAAAAAAAGACAAAATTGGATTTTTTAATAACATCTGAGCATTTATTGAGAATATTTACCTCCCACCCCTCCCGAATGAAATTCGAATACCTAAAAAAAAGGTTTTATTCTCAGTGACTTTCGTTGATTCGTATATTTATTAAGAAAAACAAATCACAGTTTGATATTATTCGGCCCTGAAAGATCCGCTGAATTGAAATAAATCAATGTAAATTGTGTATCCATAGAATATGTCTGGACAAACACTCAAAACTACTTATTCTTTTCCATTTTTAATCATTGCTGTAGAATGAAATGATAAAAATTTTAAGCGGAACTGTCATCCATCTTGTTTGTTTATAAGTTACTACGCATGCGCTAATCCACGTTCACAGGCAATCCGAGAGTTAACTCTCCGATTTCGGAGGATTAAAAACATGGGGTTAAAACCAGTGTTAACTCGCGAATTTAGCTTGGTGAATACCGATTTTGAGATAACCCAGCATTTAACACTAACTCGGGAGTTAACCCGCGTTGGTGAATACGGGCGTGAGAGAGTTTGTGGAACTCTCTGAGAGAGTTCGGCGGCTTGAGATATCTTAAGGTATCCAGTGTGTGTGGAAGGTACTCCTTTATTTAGCGAGAGAAAGTATTCTTTCGATGTTCACGAGGATCTCTTTCCCGTGAGAAACTAGATAGTGAAACTACATATTAACCTGACGTCATGTTTCTGAATGCAGCCTATGGAGAGCGAGCTTGTTTATGAGCTCATGGGTCACAGATGGTGAGTGGCTAAGGGAAGTAGCTTTTGTTCTGGAGGAAGAACGGAGCTGATAAAGGGGGATGCAGGAGGAGGCTCGGGAGCTTTTGCCTTCTGCTGAAGTTGAGACTTCAAGTTTTCTGGCCGTGTAGAGGGGAAATCTTTCACGGGTTAACGGCTTCGGGACATTTTCCGAACCACGTCAAAAGCGAAAGCCGGGCGAGGCTGTAAAGTGCGACATCCCTGTCGAGCATCTCGAACTCTTTATCTTCGAAAATCTTGGACATTGAATAAATAAGAGACTGACTACACTGAAAGCGATCTGTTATTCGAGGACTGGACTTGAATCGATGAACACTTATTTAGAAGTTGTAAACGAACCCTATTATGAAGAATGTTGTAAATAGTTATTATTTAATCTGGAAAACCATTATTTAATTGCTTGTAATGCAATAAAATATTTTCTTCGATTTTAAAAGACTCGGCCGTTGAAGTTTGCCCGCTACCACACCACCTTACTACACCGGCTCCGTTACAACTTGGTGGCAGCTAGAAGATTTACAGCAAGAATAATTGTTATTAGAGGAAAGCCCAGGAGGAAACAGACGGCGAACACCCGGAGTTTCTGACAACAACTCGAGAGGCAGCCGAAAGAATCGAAATGACAGTTCGAGGAAGACAGACGGACAGCTCTTCCGGAGCAAAAGACAGTTCACCCAGAACAAAAGACAGTTCGTCCAGAACAACGGCAATGAGGCAATTCATCTAGATCAACTAGACAGTGCAACGTGGACCTTGGACGACAAACAGTGGGACGCAACATGCCCGATACGAGCCCTTGAGCTACAGTGGACGACACCCGCGGAGTGCCATAACGGACCGTTCCCCAGACAAGATACTTCATGCAACAACTGCAAGAGGTAAGCTCATTTAATTTTGAGTGGCTCTTAAACTATTATTTAGGAAGTGACTATTCGTCCGACCAATCGGACTTTTAGCTATTTAGGCAGAACATCCGACCATCATATACGCATGCGCGCCAGCAAATGATCGGGCGAAATCGCTTTTTCATAACTCCGCCTTTTAAAATATAATTGTTTATTTATTTTCAATACACATTAAGTGCATTTATGCAAATTAGGTCATTTTCTTTTTAGAAGAAAGTTATTTAGATTTATAAATATTAATTTAGTAATATTTATATACTTCATTTCATATTCCATGAAAATAAGCAGTAGTCTTTTTTTTTTTTTCAATAACTTTAATATAAAGTTTAATACTTTAATAAATAAGTTTTGAGCATTGAAAAAACTTATCCCTTTAGTATATTGTTAAATTACTTTATTAAAAATTTATTGTGTCATAAAAAAGTTTCTTAATCAACAAAACATAATTACTCATTGGGTGAAATTAACTTGTACAAAAAAAAAAAAAAAAAAAAAAAAAGACTACTGCTTATTTTCATAGAATATGAAATGAAGCCACCTCCCCCCTCCCCCCGATTTTCTAAATCTTCAAAAATAATAAGATATAAATTGAAATATTAAGAGATATAGACGCCGATAGAAAGAAATCCAAGGAGGGGCACGATTTTGGAACATGTTTGCCTTTGACCCAACAAAGCTTGCTATTTATTAAATATGCAAAATATCAACATGAAATAATCTAAACTGCAATTTGTGTTGTCAGAATTCCCAGGTACTTTTTAAACATATTATATATATAATATATATATATATATAAGTTTAACAATTAAGAAATATCAAAGATTCAAACATTTATTATTGTTTATATAAAATAAACTAATTGTGTAATATAAAAAAATTACAATCTATTTATAATTGTTAATATTTTAATATTAGTTAATAAATAATAATTATTAAATTAACAATATTAAATTAATTATTAAATTGATTATAATATAATAAATTATTAAATTAATAGTAATAAATTAATTATAATATAATAAATTATTAAATTAATAATAATATATTAAATAATTAATAATATAAATGTAGAAACAAATGTTTAGTACACTTAACTGCTTAACGAAATATAACGTTTAAAAAAAATAAATAATTGAAGACAAATATTACTAAATTAATATTTATAAATCTAAATAACTTTCTTCTAAAAAGAAAATGACCTAATTTGCATAAATGCACTTAATGTGTATTGAAAATAAATAAACAATTATATTTTAAAAGGCGGAGTTATGAAAAAGCGATTTCGCCCGATCATTTGCTGGCGCGCATGCGTATATGATGGTCGGACGTTCTGCCTAAATAGCTGGAAGTCCGATTGGTCGGACGAATAGTTACTTCCTATTATTTATCATACTGATAGGATGTTAAAATGTTGTTTAGATAAAAATAAGAGGAACGTTTTGATTTTGAGTAAATGAAAATATTAAGATTATGATAAATCGATAATGTGTAGTTAATTGAAATCTAACTATTAATGCAAATTTATATGTTATGTTATCTTTATCATTATTTTTAATGTTTGGAAAGCAGAAAGTATTAGCTAGGCTAAATTCATAACTACTCAAAAAAAAAAAAAAAAAAAAAAAAAAAAAAAAAAAAAAAAAGCCCAGTAAAATTTTTTTCTTAAATTACTTGTGTAAGAAATATATTTTGATGAGTGATTGTATAAAGAGAAATTTTCATGCATGTTGGAGATTGCTAAATGACAAATGAGAAAAATTAAAATTTTATCCTAAATAGTATAGAGGCATTTGGATAAAGGTTGAAGAGAGTGTTCAGTTCTTGAGAGATACTGGGAAGGTGGTTTGCCTATAGTATTTGAAAAATTACTTATTGTTTTCATATTGTGTGTATAGGGACTCTAAAGCTTTAAAATTTTGAATTTTATTTTTTGCTTTACGATTGGCACAAAAATATAGAAAATCTGAAAATCTTTTGCAAAATCATAAAATTATTTTTACATATTGGTAATGCATTTGAAATGTTTATTTATATTGTGTGCTTAGGAGTAAAATATTTCTTGTGAGGTGTAAGGTTCATATACTTTTAAATTGATAAACGAAACGAATAGTTTCCGTTTGTATTAATTCAACATACCGTAGTCATGTCGAAGTTAAATTCACTTAAGTACTGCAGGAAAGCGGATTTACAGAATCTCGCGGAAGTTTTAGTTGTGGAAATAGATGAACAAGACAATATGGCAATGATAATCGAAAAAATTGAAGCAGCAGAAAAATACGACGAGGAAATAACTTTAGTGCAGGCAGAGTATATCGTGAAAGATAGGGAAGACCGAATCGCGGCAGAAAAAGAGAAAGAGAGGGAAAAAGACAGAGAGAGAGGAGAGAGAGAGAGAGAAGAGAGAGTTAGGGAAGAGAGAGAGAAAGAAAAAGAAAGGGCGTTTACTTTAGAACAGCTAAAATTAACGCAGAGTTCAGAAAGGCGAAATTCTACGGCTAGCAGCGGTTCCGAAAGATCCGTTAAATTATCCCTTAAAACTATCATGCATCGTTTTTATCCTGAGCGATCCGGTATAACATTATTCCTGAATTTGTTCGAACGGCAGGCAAATAGGTCCGGAATAGAGCCAGACGAATACGTCACACACCTGTTAGCATTATTGCCGGTAGAAATTGCGGAATTGATCTTACGCGAACCAACTCAAAAAATTGACAATTTTGAACATGTAAAATCGCTTTTATTAGCCCGGTACAGACTGAGTGCGGAAGCGTACCGTCAAAAATTGAATAAACATGCACGTAATCAGGGAAACCCGTGGAGAGATCTCATATTCGAATTGAATAGTTTTCTTGAAGGATGGATAAATGGTTTGGGGATTACGCAATTTTCTGAATTAAAAGACTCGTTGATCACTGATCCGATCAAACGACGCACGCCGGTCGAATTAAAAGAACATTTTATTGATTCGTGGGCGAATTATAAAGACCCCTTGGTGCTCGCTGCGGCACTAGACGAATATGAGGCAATAAAAAAAGAGTAAAAAAATCGTGGAATACGAAGCCAAAATTTGAAGGAAATTCGCAGGATAGGAGAATGGAAAAAACGAAAAATGAAGACGAAACGAGAGATTGGCATTCGGAGACCAAAACTAATTGAAGAGAGAAAAACGCTGAAAAAGGAAGAGAAAAGATCTTCGAACGTAAAAATTGGAATAAGTGTTTTATTTGCTCCAAAATTGGGCATTTAAAAGCCAATTGTCCCGAAAACAAAAAGAACTTAGAACCTATTACTAGCGTTCATCACATTAGCGTAGGTACGAATTTTTAAGAAAGTTTCAAACCTTATCTTAGCCGCGCTCTAAATAACGGCAAGGAATGCACGACTTTAAGAGATTCAGGAACTCAATTTGATGTGACGCCCAGGCAATTAATTAACTCCAATCAGTTAGACGGTGGTGCCATACGAGTTAGGCAGACGTTGACGAATAATACGCGTCGGTTACGGACCGCCCACGTTGTCTTAGAAATTGAAGGAGTGGGGAATATAAAAACGAGAGCCATAGTAGCAGAGAATAAATCAGACTTGTCATATTACATATTAGGAAACGAAGCTCAAAAATTAATTGATAAAATTAAGAAGGGAAAGGCAGAGGCTTTAGACGCCGGGAGAACCCGTAGTGAGGCCAAAACGAAACTAAAAGAACAGTGGTCCGATCCGACGAAAGGGGAGGAGACGAAAAAGAGAAACCCCCAGTCAAAAATGATGGACGCGAATACGGGAGAAAAGTCTAGCGAAGCTGAATCCCGGTCTAGGAAGATGAATGGGAATTTTAAAGTAGACGGAGGGGACCTTTTGTTACCCGATCGAGAGGGGGATTTAAGTGTAGGATTAAGCAAGGTTGGGAAAGAAAGGCTTAAAAGAGAGCAAGATGCGGACGATTCGTTAAGCGAAGCTAGAACAAGGTCAAAAATAAAGAAGACGCATAGTAATTGTGGGGATTTCGAGAAGTCAAGTCGCTCCCGTATAGGAATAGCTTTAACGGCCGATCAAAGAGATAAGCCGGAAAGAATTGGGCAAACCAGGAACAACAGGAAATCTATGCGCGATAAAGATGCGTTAAAAAGAAATTCAGTGTCAGGAGACGCAGGATTAGGCTTCACCAGATATGAGTCGTATGAAATGGGTACGAGGAGGATGAATCGGGGGAGAATCGATAATAAAAGTTCCGCGACTAATCATTTCACGAACGTCTCGAGTAGACGCGAAAAGTCTCAAGTTTATAGAGTAAACGTACCGAAACCTAATGAAAAAGGCGTGGAGAATAGAAATGCTTTGACAAGAAAAGTTTCGCGGCCCAAACACTATGCAAAATTCAGAGATAAACTTTCAAGTGACATGTTTTAGCAGTTAAGGATTTAGTAGAGGATTGTGTGAGTCAAACTCAACTTAAATATATGTATATATTAATCTTCATTTTATTGTGTGTAAATGTAATCGTGTAAAATATAAATGTGTTTTGTCTGTTAAAGAGAAATTTCGTAACCAAATGTATCCAGCATTTGCAAGCTAAATATAAAATGCAGGAAAAGGTTTTTTATGAATTGATATAATTAAATATGGGCCACTTAATGTGTATGAGCAACCATTTCCCTTGCAGGATATTGCGTCTTGCAGCCGAAATATGATTTGAGGGAGGGGTGTTGTGAGAATTCAACGATATCTCACATTGAAACTCTAAATTTACAAGGCAGAAGCCAGCATAGGGAATCTAGTGTATTTTCACCTAGTCCTAGAAAATGTCGCAAAAGATGAAACAAATACACCCATTTCAATCCATCTTTTCAGGTGACATTAGTGTGAAAGGTACTCCTTTATTTAGCGAGAGAAAGTACTCTTTTGATGTTCACGAGGATCTCTTTCCCGTGAGAAACTAGATAGTGAAACTACATATTAACCTGACGTCATGTTTCTGAATGCAGCCTATAGAGAGCGAGCTTGTTTATGAGCTCATGGGTCACAGATGGTGAGTGGCTAAGGGAAGTAGCTTTTGTTCTGAAGGAAGAACGGCGCTGATAAAGGGTTATGCAGGAGGAAGGTCGGGAGCTTTTGCTTCTGCTGAAGTTGAGACTTCAAGTTTTCTGGCCGTGTAGAGGGGAAAACTCTCACGGGTTAACGGCTTCGGGACATTTTCCGAACCACGTCAAAAGCGAAAGCCGGGCGAGGCTGTAAAGTGCTCCATCACGGAGTGAACATCGGAGGTTCTTAAACCTCGGCTGAGTATCTACAAAAAGTGCGACATCCCTGTCGAGCATCTCGAACTCTTTATCTTCGAAAATCGTGGACATTGAATAAACAAGAGACTGACTACACTGAAAGCGATCTGTTATTCGAGGACTGGACTTGAATCGATGAACACTTATTTAGAAGTTGTAAACGAACCCTATTACGAAGAATGTTGTAAATAGTTATTATTTAATCTGGAAAACCATTATTTAATTGTTTGTAATGCAATAAAATATTTTCTTCGATTTTAAAAGACTCAGCCGTTGAAATTTGCCCGCTACCACACCACCTTACGACACCGGCTCCGTTAAAAATTTAACTATTGATGTTAGTTTAATTTTGATTCGTTTAGAAACTTAGTAGTATAGCTAAAGAGTTCTAAATGAGGGTAATTTTTATTATAATAGGCCTTTACATAAAGTTTAGCGCAAAAACAGTATCTTATGAGTTAATAAACCCTTTTATTCATTCTACGATTAAAGGGTCTTTGGGACCGCTCACAGTATTTATGCAGCAATTTTTGTTGCAGTAGTTAGAGGTTAACTGCTATTTGCAATCACACAGACCGCTGTTTTTTTCTTTTCATTGTTTAACTTACAATTTTCAGTTTAACTATAAATACTAGTGAAATTTGCTGATGCTTTTGCATCACTCATTCGTTTTATTGGAAATGGGGCAAAAACCCACAGTAATTGGGCAAAAATACGCGCTGCGTATCTTTGCCCCACCACTGCGTACTTTTACCCCAATCGATGGGGCAAAGATACGCAGAGCAATATTTTTTAAAAATTGTAATTTCTCGCAGAATTTTAATTTGACAGAATGTCGGTTGATGGTGGCACTTGCTTAAGGTTCTAATCTAACATTTTAATCACTCATTACATAAGTTTAGAGCAATGTGTGCGTTAAAAATCAAAATATATGGAAAGTGCGTATCTTTATCCCTACCTACTCTACTATGCGGTGTGAGGAGAATAAAAATAAATGCATACACATTACTGCAATAAACAATTAAATTTAAAAAATCAAAAAACCCGACTCCGTGCAAAGCGAACTAATTAATTATTTCTCATCAATGTGAAACTATTTTTTTTTTTCAATTCCTTCTATTAGCTCACACTCTCGCTATATGTATCTTGTTCAAATTTTGAATCGTTAATAAAATACTTATTATTCATCCAATCAAGCTGAAATAAATTTTTTTAAACTTGCAGTGGATGACACTTGATGTTAATCCAGTTTTTTTCAAATATTAATTCATTAAATAAATTAAATTAATTAATTTTCAATAATCGAGAGAGCCCTCTTCTTGAGCAAGGCATTTTAAGCGCCACAAAAGAGGAAAGAAGAATGAGTGAAAAAAAAATTCTCTTATTAACCTAAGTAGGAATGGACTTAAAATATTTTTTTATATTACTTGTTTATATTACTTACTTATTTTTTTTATTTACTTGTATTGATGACTTTTAAGTTGTGTTTAATTGTTAGTTTCTATCTATAACCACTGTTTTGATGAGGTCTTTTTTTATATTACTTGTTTATATTACTTACTTATTAGGGTTCCGTACTTAAAAAGTAAAAACGGAACCATTATACGATCACTCCTGTGTCTGTCTGTCTGTCACAGCCATTTTACTCGTAAACTATGGAACGTGGAAAGTTCAAATTCGGGGAAGTAATAAAGATCATTGACCCTCATATTTTCAGATTAATAAACATTTATAAATATATTTAGTAAAAAAGTAGAGGGGCTAATTATGCTACTTGAAAAAAAATCTTTTCTTTGTATATGATGTGGGGTATCCTGTGAAAGCTTTTGTAACGCTGAACTCAAAAATACATTCCTTTTAATTTGAGGTATTATATTTTCAAAGATATTGTTGAAAATGTAGCGCAAAAATATGTTCCCCCCCCGTCTAATTCCGAGTCTACTGAAACTAAAATTATGAAGAAATTAGAGGTAGTAGACGTTAATGTAAACCTTGCCGGAAAATTATAGCGATTACTCTAGGTCGCATAGTTTTTGAGTAATTAGCATTTTTCTGTTATACACAAATTTCAATTTACGGGCATTCAGAAAAATTGTTGAGCATCGCTGAATATACCTATCGTTTCAGAAAAATAAAAGCATTGTTGATAATGATTTTCGAAAAGAAATCATCGGTAATTAGCCCAGATATTAACCCTTAAAGGTACGGTCAGTTTGGACATACACAAGGACAGGGGTGGCGTACTCTATGCCAAGTTAACAACTTTTAATGATATATATGTGTAATGTAATGTCCAGCAACAGTATAAAAGCAATAATCGTCAAATTGTTAAAAACATACTAATTTAAGGGGTCTCGGGACTCTAAAAAGTGGAAAAAATGAAAAAAAAGACCATTTTCAACATTTAATGTCTTAAAATGTATATAATTTTAAAACACAATTTTAATTGGGATAAAAAATTGCAAGATACAGAATTAGTACTTATAGGGGGCTCGAAACTGTTAGACATTTGTCGAACAAAAAATTGGCATACCAGTTAAAATGTTAGATTTCGTAATTTTTATAAAATTGATTTTTTACTTTAAATAATGCCACAACATGAATATTTACCTCATTTGAAACGTTTTTGTAATTTGAACTATATGTTTACGACCAACGGTTGAGAAATTAAAGGTCGGCGATAGATAACATATTGCACCCTGTGTATATATATATATATATATATATATCATTAAAAGTTGTTAACTAAGCTTTAAAAGCCGATGGTACATAGAGTATGCCGCCCCTATCATTATGTATGTTCAAACCGTCCATATCTTTAAGGGTTAATATCTAGGCTAATTACTGACGATTTTTTTTCGAAAATCATGATCACCAATGCTTTTATACTTCTGCTACGATAGGTACAGTCGTGGAAAAAAAAGTAAACATTTCCTACTAACTCCTCAACAAATTATCGTAGACGAAAGTTACTGGTACCGAACGATTGGAAATAAAGTCTATTTTTAAATGATGTATATAAAATTTGCTTAGGGAACCATCTACATATTAAAACGAATCCAAACTTCATTTTTTTCAATAGCAATACCCAATTTTAACGCGATATTTCAAATCTTCGGTTCAAACTATGCCTAGAAACGAAATTTCAAATAATTTGAATGATAAGTTTTTGAATTATAAACATTCAAAATTTAATGCTTCTAATGTTAAAATACGTTTTCATACTTTTATTTATATCTCCTGAAATTATGCTCTTAATGTGCTAATTTTTTGTGTAACAATAATACTAATATACCAAAACATAAATACATTGAATTTGCAATTTTTATAATTTTATGATATAAATTATGAATTATGAAATTAATATTCGAAAAAATTATGAATTCCAACCTACAGTTTTTTTGATGGATTTAGGTATATTAAGTCCTGCTTTATGTAAATCCAAAATTTCACATTTTTCTTCCAAGTAGTTTTCAAATTATGCTTAAAAATCCGCAAAATGATGTTTTAAGGGGCCGTCTGTGATAGATATTATGAAATTTCTTCTGCTGTTGTGTAATCTAGCAGGCTTCATTGACTGCTTCAGTGGTGCTTAAGGTGCCTTGATCAAGAAGGGGGCTTTCTCGGTTAACAATCGAATACAGAACTTCAATTTGGATACAGCCCTTAAAATACGCTCGTTTTAAAATAATTAATTTCTCGAAAACTTATGGTACGAATTGCTTAAAAATTTGTTTTTAGGCTAATTGAAGGGTGTAGGGTTAATTTATGCTGTCAGAATTGTGTACTGCTATTGAAAAAAACAAAGTTATGGTTCGTTTTAATAAGTAGATGGCCCCATAAGCAAATTTTATATACACCATTTAAAAGTAGACTTTATTTTCAATCGTTCGGTATCAGTAACTTTCTTCTGCGATAATTTATTGAGGAGTTAGTAGGAGGTATTCACTTTTTTTTCCACGACTGTACCTCCAGCGCTGCTCAACCCTTTTGCTGAATGCCCGTAAATCGAAATTTGTGTGTAACGGAAAAATGCGATTTTCTCAAAATCTATGTGACCTAGGGTAATCGCTATAATTTTCCTGCAAGGTTTAAATTAACGTCTACTACCTCTAACATTTTCATAATTTTAGTTTCAGTAGATTCGGAATTAGATGGGGGGTGGACATATTTTTGCGCTACATTTTCGACGATATCTTTGAAAATGTAATACCTAAAATTAAAAGATATGTATTTTTGAATTTAGCGTTACGAAAGCTTTCACACGATGTCCCCCACGATACACAAAGACAAGATTTTTTTTCAAGTAACTTAATTTACCCCTCCACATTTTTACTAAATATATTTATAAATGTTTAATATTCTGAAAATATGTGGGTTAATAGTCTTTATTACTTCCCCTAATTTGAACTTTCCACGTTACATAGTTTACGAGTAAAATGGCTGTGACCGACAGACACAGGAGTGCTCTTATAATGGTTCCGTTTTTACTTTTTAAGTACGGAACTCTAAAAAAATGTTAAAAAGTATTAATTATTTGTTTTGAATTTTTTTGTCGCAGTACACGCGTTGTATATTTAACATTAAATTGCACAGAATTATTTTTTTTGTTTTATGTCCAGCATGGGACTTTATACACAAATTCAAAAAAATATGCGGCATAAATCCCGGAATTACTCTACATTACGTTGCCCTTGATATTGAAAAAAACCAGGCAATTTATCCTTCAAGTCAAAATGGTTTCCTTCGAAATGATAAGGAAGTTGAGCATGGAACGTGGAATAATTGTTTACAATGGCACTAAGAGGAGTTCAGAAATTCAAATTGACAAATTTTCGTTCAGGATGCAATTTCTCCCTTTATTACCTTAAATCTATATTTGTTTTTTTACTTATCGCATTTTGTGAGCGGAAAGCACAGAAATAGAGTAGTAGTAGAAATAATGTTTGCACCGGAAATTTTCGACAGAAAATAAAATGTAGTTTATTAAAAGAGTTCAGTGAGTTTTAGTTATCAATTTATAGATATTTTTGTAACAAAGGAATCCGTGTGCATCTTTGAAAAAATCTCCTGCTTAATGTGTTGGCTTCTTTCAAATTTTCTTTTATTTTTCTAAAGCCTGGCGGAACCCCTGGAAAGTTCACGGGGAGCCCCTGGGACAGCGGGGCACAGGTTGGGTTAGGAACCTCTGCTCTAGTGTATACCCTCTACCTGCAGTGCGTACCCTCTGTTTTTTTACGACTACACCACTGATAGTGGAATATACTATATCCCACTTAATTTTAATTCCCAAATGCCACATTGACAACAGAATTTTGTTATAAAAGTTTGGTTTTATAATTACTGAAGAAAATCTTTTACTAATTTTAAAATAACTTTGTAAATCGTGGTGTCAATCAATTTTTTGAAGAAGTACTTTGACCCTGAAAGGGTTAAACATTTTCCATGCATTTAATCTTATAGCTCAACGCTTAGGGCATAAATATCGGACTTCATATATTTCTGAAATTAGAATTCAAGAGAAGGTCGAGGTCTGTTTAAGGGTATAATGCGTCACACTTCATTCAATTAAGACGTTTCATAATCTTCCTTTAGATTCATTCTTTAAGAGACAGCATGCATTTGATTGGTTCCATTGGTAGACATGATGTTTAATTTGTTTTATTCAACAGTCTTGGTTTTAAATTCTATAAACCTGTGGCAAAAGCAAGAAAAAGAAAGGCTAAAGAAATTGATTACCAAGCAGTAAATTAATACTTACTCTAAAAACTCTTGTAACTATGGAATAAATCGATAAATTTGTAAATGTTTACTTACTCTTGATATGGTAAGGTAGTTAATGTTTGTAGTTCTCATAAAATAATAAAAATATTTGTACTTACTTGCTTTTCCTACTTGAAAGTCCAATCTTAACTTGCATTATTTGTAAAAAGTGAATTTATCAAATTCCAAATGTACGTAAGCAGAAAAAACAAATATAGCATGCATTTAAAATATGCTTTTTTATGTACATAAATCTCTATAAAACGAGCAAAAGTATTGAAACACATGAAATTTTTTGTAAAATTAGTGAAAGATGTTTAATGAAAAGCAATTATTGCACAAAAAACTACACTATACACATTGTTAACCCCTTTAGGACAAGCATACCTTATAAGGATTTTATTTATGAGTAACTATTGAGTATATATGAGTATATATTGAGTATATTGATATGAGTATATATGAAAAATTATTTGTCAAGTATGAGCAAAAATATAGATACACCTACAAAAATTCTGGAAAATTATTGAAAAATGATTAATGAAAAGCAGTCATTACAGAAAAAAATACAATATACACATTATTAATCCCTAGTATAACGCTTTTATTTTTGAGCACCGCTATTTCGGAATAGTAATAGTAATAGGAACAATTTCGAAATAATGGCCTTATATAACCTTCAACTGATGTTACTGGTCTCTCAGACCGCGGATTTTTTCAATTTTTATAGTTTAACTTGCAGTTTTCAGTTTAACTACAAATACTACCGAAACTTTGTTCCGTTTGGAACTTTAGAACTATCACCAGATACTTTTGAATAAGTTAATTTTAATTATAACAGTCTTGTACAAAAAGTTTAGTACAAAAACACCACCCTATGAATTAATCGTGCTTTTTATTCATCCTTCCGTGGAGCGGTCTGTGAGACCGCTCCACACTATAATATATATATAGTTATGTGACAATTTCTGTGACATCAGTTAAAGGTTAATCTCAGAAATTTTGTAATTAAATAAGGCGAAGATTGTTGCCCAAAAATAATAATCATACTGTGTGTGTCACGTATATGTGGTTGCTCGTCCTTGAGGGGTTAAAAATACTATAAAGTATATAAAAAGCGTAAAATTAAGCACAACATGAATATGATTATCAAAAATTCACGAAGTTATACACATTGGATGTTGCTTATACCATTGAAAAAGCACAATACTGGTAAAAAAAATTACAAACATTGTAGCTGATCCTGCGATGCAAATATGATCATTTATATTAAACGTCATGGAATTATGTGCACTGTTTTTATTTTTGAAATAATAAACGCGGTTCCAAAATGAAGAAAAAATTTGCAGATTCCGCGCTACACTTTCCTTTTTTTTCAGTGGAAGTATGGAACCACAATGCATGTTTTTAAAAAAAAGCTTTCCGATTTTGTACTGTGATTGAACTTTAAATATAACTTTTTTATGCATTAATCTCTTTGTTTCCAGATGAAATAACTCTGCGGAAGGGTTAAAATCAAAATTTTCTTTATGATTTTAGCCTACAAAGAATGAATAGATCGATAGATGATTATAGTTTAGTATAATGGTATTATTTGAAAGTAAATGTGCACGAAATTTTGAATTCATGAATTTGAGAAAATCGAGCTTAAAGTGAACTCTTTAGATACACAACGCATTATGCATTCTATCTACCATAAACTGTTAAAGGAGAAAAAAAAAAGAAATATTAAGAATATTTGAATAAAGCCTTAGGATATTGATGAAAAAATGTTTATATTTATAATACAATAAAACCTGGCAAGTCGGAATCGCACGGGAGCGAATAAAATTCCGTTGTATCAGGCACGGTATTGTACAGGTATGATATGGTATTCTTTACGTTAGGACCATGAAAATTTTCGACTTAAAACACGATTCCTTCATAGACAGGTTCCGTTTGAACAGAGAATGATATATTATTATTATATATATATTAAAAACTGGCGGTGTATATTAGAAACTGGAATTTATTTTTCTTTTATATAGCTTCAAAGTTCAAGTATTTATTTTTCTTTTAAAGTTGGAAATGCGGTTATTGAAAGAAATTAGACATACCTTGCTTTCCTCGCATCTTGCCATCTTTCTTTGGTGGTCTTCCTCTTCTTCCAACTTTCTTGATGCAGATTGTTGGAGGCTCTAAAAAATACATCAGGAAGTTGTTCTGATTAAATTAAAATTAAGTTTCGATCATAAATTAAAATTAACGTCATATAAACTTACTAATATAAAAATTTAAGATACTTCTTAATCACCCAGAACAGTAATTTCGTATTTTGATTACTGAGTAGTATTATCAGTAAAAATATCAATATATTTAATATTTTCTTAACACCCTTATTAAACGAATAACTGTCCTCCTTTCTTTGCTTTTAAACCGGTCTCATTCTTTCAAACATCCTTAACCTAACGAGAAACCTCCATTTAATTGTTTAAGTGATTACTATTTTTAAAAAGCGAACAGATGATTAATTTTAATTAGGTATTTTTGAAATTTATTAATTTTTTGCAATCTACTATAATTTATTATAATTTAAAACAATAATAATGCCATTAGTTTTTCAGATGTTATTGTAGAATGTAATTAGTTCTATTTCTGTTATTCTTTTACTATCAATTAATTTGATTCTTACATTTATTTTATTGATAAAAGAAAGTGTTGTTCGGAAATATTTTATGCTTCCTTTTAGAAATTATCTGTATATTCAAGATTTTGCTTTAAATTGTTAAATGAAAGTAAATTTTTATTATTTTTTTGTTTTACATTTAATTATTTTTAATGCGTTTGATAATTTACTTTATATGTGTGCATTTTAATCGATAAATTTCCTTATTTTCGCCCTCATTACAAATAGTGTCCATTTTTATTTATTTATTTATTTTTGACGATTTCGAAACTTTATTTATAATGTCCGATTAGGGCAGTGGCGGAGAACATTTTGTCCGCATCCCTAATCCCCCCCCCCCAAAAAAAAATAAATCTGTACATGATTAAAAAGTGCCAAAAAACAAAATCTTTAATGGGTTAAATAATATTGAATCGAATTTACTTAAAATTTTACTTTTAGGATTAAAAATAATCTAGGTAACATTTAGTGTTATAATTTAGAAAGTAATTTAAAATGCTATTTCTGTTGCTGCATCGTAGAGGCCAAATAATTGACATCAGCCTAGTACTTAATTATTTTTAAGAGAATGAAAGCAGAATTGTAGTCATGTAATGAGAGGTTCTGTTTGATTTTTTCATATTAATCATTTCTGAAAATAATCACTCCGGTAATTTTGCGTATAATGTCTTATAATATTCCCTTTCCGTTAATCGCCTAATCCTCTCTTAATTTGAAAATAAAATAAAATAAAATAAAAATTAGACATTATTGAGCGAGATTGGGATTCATTAATTTGCATTTCAGTTTCTTCAATCTGTATGTCAACGACAATCGAATTCAGACAAACTCTGCTAGTCTAACTAAATTCATGCATTTTGTGCAATCGTACTATATTTTATTTAAAACTTGTATCTATGCCGTGCCGAAAATAATCTGCCGCGGGCCAACTAAGGTACAGATACTAATTGGCCGTCCCTGGATTTCGGTGATTTTAATTTTTTAAATACATGCGCATTCCAATAATCTATTTGATAAATTGTTTATAAACGTGCATAAATTCTAGCTTAAAAGAAAGGAATTTTTGGACAACAAAACCGAAGAATATCATCAATTCACTTTAGTCATATTTCTCACCATTAGAAATTACGATAATTTGATGATTCCTTGGATTAAATAGATAATAGAGGTTGTCACGCGCATGTCTAAAAAAACATATATATGTGTAGAGTGAAATCCCTAATTATTGACACCTGACCAGTAACTGATACTTCAGTAAAAATCTAACTCAAATAAGCTTTTCTTGTAAAAATCTCACTCAAATTAAGCATTTTCTTGTAAAAAATCTGCAAAGTAATGCTATCTAGTAGGGAAGACCGGGGCTAGTTGGCTACAAGGGTAAGTAGGCGCAGTCCTCATAAATCGCCTGTTTGTGGATAGATTGCGCAACCAGTCACAGAGTACCTTTCTTCTTGCTTCTTACAATCCTCATTGTAGTTTTGCAGCGTTACCCACGTGCAGTGGACATTTATTACGATTTTTCTGTTTTTTGCACTCATAAGTAATTTTTAGTTGCTTCATTCTTTTTCTAATTTCTAATACTTATCTTAATAATTGCGATATAACTTGTGCAGTTTTCCTTAGTGTATGATTAACTGTACCTACCCCACATGTGATTTACTTGGATTATTTATGCTTAGATGGTTACGTGTCCCTTTTGTGAAGAAATTTATTATGGGGCTAGTAGGCGCACTGAACACGGGGCAAGTTGGCTCGGTGTCTGGTGAGCGCTGATAGCTTGAAAAACAGCAAACACCGAGAAAAGTGGTTGCAATGCAAGATTTTGGGCAACCAGGCTTGCCCAAACGGAGACACTCGATTTTTTATTTGTGACAGTTGTAACTCTGATCATGATATCGAGTAGGATAGAAGTTACTCAATGTTAATGTTTTATTCATTATTTTTATGTCTGTATAATTTAGAATTTACATTGTACGGCGATAACGCCTTTGTTTAAACTTACTGGTAATAATGAAATTGACTTCTCTTAATTGCGTGTCTTTTGAGTTTCATTTAAATTTTTATAAAGCGTGTGCCAACTTACCCCATAGGTATAGACAACTTGCCCCGTGACGGGGTAGGTTGGCGCACAATTTTATTTTTCCTTTAGTCTTCCGCTAAACATATACTACAAAAGCTACAAACTCAAAACTCCGGGTATTTATAGTCCAATGCCTGTTCTTTAAGAGTACAGTTAAAGTTTCATAAAAATCTTAAACAAAAAAATAATAAGAATCAATAACTAAAAACTGCGCCTACTAGCCCCGGTCTCCCCTAATAAGTTATTTGTCGTAACTGTTATAACATATTTTTCAGTTATTGGTTTTTCAGAAAAGGGATGGTGTCAGTCATTGAAGTTATTGACTATATTTATGAAAAAAATTAATTTTTACTAATAAAAGTATAATTAAAAAAAATTGTCAACAATAAATTTTTAATGTATCTCTACTATACATACTTTCAAAAATAAAGATAAAATAGATTAAAATCTTTGTAATAGTGATTTGAACAAGAAAGAATCCTTAAGGTGTACGGTGCACCCTTATTACGGCCTTTTAAAAATGCATGATTTTGAAGATAAAACTTAATAACTTCAAAATAATTGTAGTTCATTTCCATAAATACAGCAATTTAAGAGTTTAATTTAACCAAATTATCAACGCTCTTATTTAAATTTGTATAATCAATTAACTTACAAAAAAAAAAAAGTTTTTATTGGCACTTCCTTATTATAGCAGACCCAATCATGATGAAAAAATAAAATAAAGAAATCATTATGTGAATTGATATGTTTAACATGTTCTAGATTATGTGGAATAAGAAATATTTACTTATACCAGTTGTAATTTTTCCACCTGAGTGACAAAGTACCCAGGCCGGAAGCTTAATCTAGGGCTTTTTTCGGTTCCCATAAAAATATTTTCTGCTGCTCGACAATGCGAAACTTTCAACATATTTTCTGGCTCAATTTTAAACATAAAAGCATGATACTTGCAGACACGATTATTGAAGAGATTTGTAATCAGAAAGATTTTCCATTATCTGATAAATGAATTACATTTTCAGTCATAAGCGATTCTTGTCTCAGGACGGCAGTCTTTTCCTGAGCTGTCAGCTGGAAATTCTGATCAAAACGGCGCCTTTGACAGTATTTTCTGAAAAATCTTCAGCCCTTACCAAAAAACGGAAAACAGTTCGATTACATAGTTTATTAACAAGAGCACATGTCAATTTGATACGTTTGAGAACAAAAATGAATTTAAAAAAGGTGTCTGGAAGTAGCCAGTATTTGAGAAGAGCCTTAAATTGCCAGTGCGCCACCACATGAACTGCGTGGATGTGGTGGCGCCACTGACCAGCGCAATGCACTCAGAGAACCTTTTGGCTATGGCAACTGATCTGCCAATTCCGATGTTATAGGAATATACAAAAGGTTTTTCTTCTTTATTTGCTTCTTCAACCAATCTGTAGGCAATCAACTTTTCGTTCTTGTGCTGTTATTTGTCTTTAACAATTAAACCACATTTAAATCTGAATAAATTAAATCTGAATAAATTAAATCTGAAAGCTTAAGAGATGGCAATCACAGTAATAGTTAGTCGGAAGGAGCTTTCAAAAAACAGTAGCTTGAAAAAACTAAAAATTTTTTCAAAGTATTTTTCATTTTAATATTTAAATAAAAATGCTAGAAGTCACACGCTATTATTATTTTTATTCAATAAGTATTAATTAAATTCATATAAAGCAATTTTTTTACTGATGTTAGTCTGTATTTTAAAATTTTTGAATAATAGAAAATCTCATTCTCATTTCACGTTTAACCAACAGATGGCAGCACTAAAACATACCTGGCGATGGCGATATAAAATCAGGAACTTTCTTTTTTCAGATGATGTTTCCTTTTCAACTGAGGCATTCATCATAATTTTCTTAAATCCAATTAATATTTTTTAAAGCACCTTATTTGAACCCAAAAAGGAAAAAAATACGTAATTTTTTCGTAAATATGCTATGTTTCCCAGTGTAAATACACTGGAATGTGGAGAAAGAAGAGACTAAAAAGGCAGGGGTGGATTGGAGGGGAGTGGGGGGACACCTTTGCAGCAGGCTCTTATCATCGCATGTGCAAATCGGGACTTTGCTCAGGGGTCCCGGACCTCAAGTGCCCCCAAATCCATATATTAATTTGTAAAACTTTTTTTTTCCAATTCCAACTCTGAAAATTTTCAAATACAAAATACAAATAACAAATTTCATCTTTAAAAAATTCTACTAAACATTCTGAAAAACAAATTTATTTTTGAACTCGCAGACCTCAATGCAACGACCTGCAAAGCTAACCTCAATTAAATAAGAAATAATATTTAGATTTTAATAGATTGTATTAGCAATGAACTTAAATCATATCTAAACTTTAGTGGTTGAAAGTAATCAGTTCTAATTGTCATGAGATAAATTTTCTGCCGTATTCAAAGTTATTTCTTTTAACTTTGAGTGTTTTAGATTTATTGAAAAAACACTTAGTTTTTGTGAAGTAGAATGTATTTTAGTTGATATTATATTGTGCGTAGTACAACTTAAAAAGATGTTAAAGAAAGTAACTTGATTAACTCATATTTACATGTTAGAGTATTCGACACTGTCCCATAAATTGAAGTTATTAAAAAATTATCTTAACGTAATATAACGTTGCTAAAGTTATATAAAAGTGTTGTGTTCTGTACTAAGAAAAAAAAAGAGTATTTTTATTAATTAAGGTAGTATTTAATTTAGAATTAATGGAGCTAAGAATTTTCTTCTATTTAAAATCCAAGGTGCGAAATAGTTTTTATGCATTACGCATATGACTGACCATCAGTTCTATTTTACTAATGTTGTAACGATTCGAATGGGGCCCCTAATTTATCTTTGCCCAGAGCCCCAATTAATCATGATCGGGGTTTGCTTTGGAGAAACCAATTTGTTTCGAAATTTTATGAACTAAATTAATATCTGTGACACCATAGCACTTTTTTTTATCACATGGTCGTCAAATGGAAAAGATGATGCTTTATCAGAAGTACATAAAAAAATTTTTAATTACATTCCCAGTAACATAAAATGAATTAGAAATATTAGACATTAGGCATAGAATGGAGCAAATTTTCAAAATATATTTTATGCATGCACCTGTTAAGTGATTTAGCTTTAAGTTACATCTGCTTAACTGCATACTTCAATACCATGTCGAAATTTTATTAATATCTGTGAATATTAACTGAATTAAAAAAATATTTCTAAATCGACGATCAAAAGCTGATCTTGTTTTCAGTAGTGTCTTTTCGAATGAACCTATGGGGACCACGGCTCATTCATGGGCTCCGGATTAGCAAAATGTGGGTTATCCTATCAAATTGTGTAATTTTCCTTTAACAGGGTTCCTACAGGTCCCTGACTTTAGGTCAGAATAATACCAGTATTTATTTCAAAAACTTGCCTTAAGTAATCGCGCGATTACATAATATCGAGTTTTTCTATAACAAAATACTGGTATTTTCCCTAGAACTGTAGGAACCCTGTTTAAAAAAATTATAAAATCTAGTTTAGAATTTAGAGAAATCATATCGTAGTTTAACCCTTTCGAGACGAGCGTATTTTACAGAATTTTTAATCTTTTATCACCGGTTTTTCAAAACAGAAATTTTTGCCTAATTGAATCGGGAAAATGCACAGATTAAATTAGGCAAAATTTACAATAAAAATTTACTGGTGAGAATAATCACGGATTCTGAGCACCTTACGCGGCACGTATACGGTTCACTCGTCCCCAAGGAGTTAATAACGAAAACTTTTTTTTACTCTTGTTCTTATTGTTAGTGTTATTAGAAACAGTAAGAAATTATTCCCAGGATTATGTTTAAAGTATTGTACTTTTGTATTGCATATTAACTAAAAATTATGTAAGGCGGAATACTGTCTACGACGCAAAATTTTCTCTATCCCGATCAATTTCATCTTGATTACTTATAGAACAAATTCGGGCTGATCCAGAAGTTCTCGGAATGTATTTAACATAATTCGCTGATCAAGTAAACGTATTTAAAACCAGCAGTTTTATTTAATAAAATGCAACTTGTTCTTTAGTAAATTGACTTCACTTACTAAGTGCAATTTTTGGTTCAAAACAGGGTATTTGATCCACTTATTATAGGCTAGTTCCGTGGGTTTTTGTAGTATAAGTCACATAGCTAAAATCTGCTATGCCTGTTAGCCACCGTTATTTTCGAAAAGTTTGCTTGGCCTTATTCAATTAATGAGATTTCTCCGATAAAATAAGTCACATTTTTCCGTTCTGAAATACTGGTAGCCAAAAATCATAGCATGTAACTTACACTACAAGTGCTCATGGAAATAGACTATACTAAATTCATTACACGAAATTTTGAATTGTATCACATGAATGAGTATAAGTTAATTTGTAAGGAATTTTCAAAAATAAAGACCCCGAATGTATTAAAAAGACCTTGAATACATTTTAACTATTCAGTTTCGTATTTAAAAGACTTAAAAAAAAAACTTAAATTTCGTAAATTGCTTTATGTTATCGCTACATATTTTGTTAATCTCAAATAAATTATAAATTATTGCTTCAATATATGTAATCGTTTTATTTATGGATTTCATTTATCTATGTTTTAAAATGTTCGTGTACTTTTCATGGCTCTTTGAGCATCATACTATCTTCTTGTGGCTTCTGAAAAACCAAAAAATGAAAGCTGCATAAACACCCCTCCGGAATAAATAAAAAAATTGGAATTTTTCATTTTGTTTCAGCTGCTCATAAATAAACCATTCACTTATCAAGTGATTTTTATTTATTCCAACTTTTAACAGCTAAAAATTGCGGAATTCTGTGTTAATTTTTGTCTATTAATTTTGCAAACAAGCCCCCCCCCCCCCCTCTCTCTATAAAACCACATGTCAAAATGTGGATATCCTAATACAAAGGGTTCACACATTCTTGTAACGATTTCGATAAAGGATTTTAAAAATGAAAAAAAATTTGGGGGAAAATTTCTGCCGACAGGTTATTATTTGTAATTAAAATGATCTTCGGATACTTTAAAATTTATTCTTCTTTCAAAATGGCGCATGTAAACAAGCTGTGGATCTTAGGATATGTTTTTTCCTTTCTGAGAAAAACTAGTCTTATTCCGTAACTAAAAGAAAAATGTGGAGCGTGAGGTATAAAAGTTTCTAAGTGCAAAATAAACAACTTTATTAATCGGAAAGGAGAATACCGTCAAGCAGTATATCCATATGGAAAAAAGACTCCAAATGGAAAAAAAGACATGGAAAAAAAGACTCCAAATTGAAAAAATACATGAAAGAAAAACTCCATTCCGAGACTGAAAAGAAAGTTCAGTTAAAGATTTATGATTGTCGCAGGTTTCTCTTACAATGGGAAAATAAAAATAAAAATAATGATAAAAAATGTTAAAATCAACTCATCATACTATCAGGAAAATGTGTTATGTCCGATATTTATAGAAGGAATTACGTTTCTTTACCCAAATATTCTTCACTGTGTTACGTTCAATCAGGGTAGGGTTAACAGCCATACCTATAGATCTACTGCTATGTTTTTAGAAAAAATGTAAAATTAAACCGGAATTGAGACTATTCCATTTAAATGCATCCCACCCAAGTCCCACGGTATATGGATTACTGTGCATTAGGACATTTAAAACAAGTTCTTTATAAGTAGCTTCCTAAAATATTGGACGGACTCTGGACGATTGTGGTCGAGAAGTGGAACAAAATAAACTTTGATATTTTAAGAAAAGCTCTTTTATCTCGGAAATCAATATTTAATACATAGTCCAAACAAAAGGGCTATCAGATTGAACATATTGTGAAATAGAATTTTCATCTTTGTTTATATATTCCTTTTTCCAAAATCGTTACAAGTGTGTAAACAACTTCTGTATATGCAATTGTTGCTATAACCTTTGATTTCGCAAATTCGTCTCACTGCTAATTGTAAGGGCAGGCATCCCTTTCTAACTACTATTCATTTTTATTGTTGGATTATTTTTTTGTCCCTCCATAAAGTTCTTATGAAAAATCTCTCACATGTTAGATTTACATAACGTTTTGAAACTATCAAATTGTCAATTGACTGACAGTGAAATGCAGATTAAGGCACGTTGCTTAGATGTCCGCATAGTAGTTAACATATATAGAGGTTATTTTGATCATGTTTAAAATAGTGATAACTTTTACTTACGTTGCTTTTGAAACATCTTTGCCGAGGGATGGTTAAACAGTATACCCAAATCTGTCCTGTCATTGACTGTACTCATGCTGCTGCTTGCACTCTCACGATCGGAATCTGGAATGAGTTTACGTTTACCAAATAAACAAAAACTAGCTATTCTTTAAACAATGACATTATATAAATATGAAAGAAATGCACATTTTTGGAAATCTAGACACATCATGCCAAAAAAATAAAATAAAATAAAATAAAATAAAAATAATTCAAAACATTTTGTTATTCAATTCACATCATCATTAAATTAAAGAAGACTATTTCAGTCGATTGGAAATTCTGCATTTAAAATTTCTTGGAGGAGGAGGAAAAAGAGTTTTTCGTAATAAAACAGTATGAGATATAACGTCGAAATTATTTAAAATTTCGGTGTTATGCTGGAAATTACAGTTTTTTGCACTTAACGTCCATTTTCTAGCCGTTCAATTATAACGGGACCAGAGAAGTTTGAAATGACGAAAAAATGTATTTATTAAATATTATTATTATATTTATAATTTTTTAAACTTTAAGAATGTCGTATAGTTTGTATAGAAAAATACAGATAGAAAAAGGTCTAAAATTACGGCCATACTAATGCAAACTAAGGTAACTGACATTTAACTGAGAATAATTTTGTCTAAAAGTTTAAAATAAATTATCTGGAAACACTGTTTTTTCAGTGGTTTTGCCAAGATAACATTTGAAAAAGTTAGCGGATTTACATGTTTGTAAAAAAAAAATTCTCTACAAACTATACCTGAAAAACAAACAAGCAACAATATTGACTTCTTTTTTACGAAAATTATGATCATTTCTTTTATATTTTTTGATTCTTTTATTGTGTATGTATTTACATATATACATTTTTTTGGTTTCAGGTATTATTGACAGAAAACATTATAAGCAGCATAACGAAGAAACGGCGGTTTTAAAATATGGACCTAGTACTTTTTTGGGAACCAGTTTCGAAAGTAAAAGTATCCCCAGAAAAAAAGGAACCAAATTCGAAAAGTACAAAAGTACCTATTTAGACATCGACTTCAGATATTCTATATATATATATATAAAAGCCATTTAAAAAAATTATAATAGAAACGAAATCCTTCGGTTTCGAACTACCGTTGGTTTAACGTTAGCTTAACAGTTTCTTCTTGTTAGGCTCTTAAAGTTCATAATCACCCAGATTTGAAATTCCTATCATCAATGCTTGACTATTTTCAAATGAAATAAAGCCAAGGATTTTATTAAATAACAAAAAAAGTAAAAAATCTACAACAATAATTATAAAAATAATAATAACCACACAAGAAAAAAGAAACATTTCATTAGATAATTTTCTAGTTCTAATTTTATTTATATTATTTAAAAAATAAATAAAATAAAAGGTAGGTTGTCAGATATGCCAAGGTTAATCTTGTGGGCTTGGAATGCATTGGTATTTTTCAAATTTCTCATAAGAAGATGAAAAAATAACTTATTTTTTCTGTATGCTCTTCTTAAAATATATTCCTTTGTTTTTTTACTTGGCAAAATATTTCTGAAGTATATATTTAACTTTATTTTAAGTATTAAAATCTTATTCACAGCTGAACATCCCCAAGATTTTAACACTTGAAGGATAAATTTAAATATATGTTTTAGAAATGTTTTGCCAAGAGAAAAGCAAAGAAACATCCTTTAAGAAAACACGCAGGAAAAAGAAGTTAAAAATTTTAATTTCGTGATGAGAAATTAGAAAAATACGCATGCATTTTAAATCCCTTTTCAGTCTCACTGTTAACGAGCTCTCTCTTCATTCTAGATCTAGACTCTACTGAACAACTATGTATGCAAATATGTTTTATTTCTTATTTACTAATTTATTGAAACTAGGGGGTTACACCCTGGAATGCTTGGTAAACATACATAGGTGAAACTAATTTTTAATAGAGATAGATTTTTTTTACATTTGATTTATATTTTTAGATTGCTCATTAACAACACTAAAATGTTCTTTTATGTGAAAAATATCAATTATGTGTTCAAACAAAGTTTCTAAATTTATTATAAATTGTACTTTCTTGTTAGCCGCATCTCAGTGGTTAACAGCCAAAGAAATCGCAAAAGATTTCACTGTTTATATAGATTTTTTTTATTTTGATTATTTCAGTGATTAAGCGCTTAGATCGATTACATATCTATTAAACTTGCATTTTATTTGTTTATTTTTGGTGAAGTTTTAATTTGTTATGTACCCAAGTTATGTATGCCTGTTATACCCTGTTGCAAGCCAGAAGCAAATGGTGCATTTATATTTTGTAAGTGCAAACGGGTTAGTATTCCACAGTCGGAGCTGCTGCACCCGATTTTATTTTATTTTTTTCTTAAGCGAGTTGAAATAATAATAATAATAATAAAAACCCATAAAAAATTAATAAAATGAGACACCGTTTTTAAACAAATTGCATTTATAAGTACATTTTCTTTCTCTATTCGACGGTGTAAAAATTGAAATTGTGCGATGTTTAGAAAAGTTTAAAGAGTTTTGCTCTTTCACTAGACTGAAAAATTCTTGTAAATTCTACGGGTTAAACTAATATAATCTCAATTAAATTTGCAGAATTAAAAGCATGTACCCAGACAATAATGAAGCAGATGATTTCTTTTGGGAAGTGACATTCTGAAAGAGGTAATACTCGGTTATAACGAGGACAAAGGCCTCATACAATTTCCACGTTGTAACAGATTTTTCATACCAACCATGTTTAATATTTCGTATAATGAAACATAAGAAAATAATTAAAAGTTCAGATGAATTATTAACCTTTATAGAATTTAAATTGCTCATATAGATGCAATTTTAAATTTCTGGATTAGAAGTGTGAAATTAAATTACTAATGGCAGATTAACATTAAATTTAACAGTTTTTTAGTTCTGAATTTATAAATAGGAATTAATTCTATCAAAGGGTCATACATTAAAAAAAATATGATTTATTAATTTCAATAGATTCTTTTTACTTATTTTTATTTACTTTATTTTTTCCTTTTGGCAATGTTCGCATACTATATTTTTCTTTTTAATTACTTTAATGAATTCAGAAAGAGACTATTTCAACTATTTATTTATTTATAGTAGAAACGAAGTCACGTAATTTAAAAGATATGACATCATAAGTCATATCTTCGAAGTGTTTCACACTAATGTATTAATATTGTAGAACATAACTGAATTAGTACATTTTGCTTAGGAAAAATAAGAAAAATCGAAAGTTTTTTTGTGAGTTTGCAAAATGTTTGCTTGCTGTGTAAAATTTTTCTCGCTATAACCAAGTTTTCTGCAATGTATTTTTATATCAGGTAATTATTATAATTTTTTTTGCTTGTTATGTCAGAGCTTTCTATAAACGAGTTCGACTGCAGTAAAATGTGTTGATATATAAAAAGAAAATATGCAGACTTTTTTACTTTGCATAATTTTTAAGATGGCTACTATAATGACATAGTCTGTCTTATTAAACTTATGTGGATAAATGTTGCAGATAAATACTTAGAGTGTGCATTTTTTTCCTACCTGGATTACTACCAGCCACTACACTTTCAATGTAATAGCATGTCGTTCCTTCAAATGAATGGATTTATTTATGGTACAGATCTACTCCGTACCAGAGTGGACCCGGTCAACCTATTAGTTACGGCGATACCACAAATATGAAGATTGGAACCGAAGTTCTGTGGTTTGTTTTGGCTAGACCTTGAGCGATGGTTAAAAATTTCAAGGTGTTTCTTGAACTAAAAAGAGAATTAAATAACTTTCCCTTCGAAAGTCTTCCCTGGAGAAACTTCTTCTAAAATACATGGGAGCCAAATTAGCTTATTCCTCTTAAAAAAATCCTTTCTTTTTTCTTTTCTTCTCACGATGCACGTTTGGGGAAAAGTAATAACTGTGAGTTAGTCATTCCAATTTCCATTCATTTCACGAAACTAGTAACCTACTGTATCTTACAGTATGAACCAGTATCCGATTGAAGTGAACGGCGGAAGAGGGGAAAGGATGTGTTCACCAGCACATTGCCACAGTGTGAGCATATCAGACTTGTCCAAAATGTTAAGCTATGAGTGTATATTTGCTTGCAGTGAACAACTATACCGAAAGACCATTGCAATAGCATGACTGACAACATCAAATCATCTAAACAGAGACCCAAAAAACATTCAGGTGTCTAAATATTTTTGATTTTACTATTTATTTACTACAATTTTTTATTCAGAGTGTACTTGATCGGGAAGTAAACATCAATATTATCAAGGTTTCCTCGTCCGTGTTTCTGTAATTTCTGCAATTACATAATGACCTAAGAAAAAAAAAATCAGAAGATAAAACTTAATGCCTTTAAGCGACAGCAATAGTTCAAAAGAGCGCTTTTGTAATCCAGTATGATGCATCTAATTTTTGTCCATTTTTTAAAATCAAATTGATGACAGGCATTGATCTCGGTTTCTCAATTTATGAAGACCATAGATTGTTGTATCTAAGAGAACCATTTTTTGTCATTATATATTGTATCTTAAAAATATCTGAGACACGTTGTTTTCTATGTGTTTGAAAACAAATATAAAGAGTAAATCAGGATTAAGAAATCTTGATAAGTACAATTATATGTTTTCGTGTTTTCCTATTTGGAAAATACAATGAACAGGCTGATAGTTTCGTTTTTAAATGTAGGAAAAAATCCAGTAATCTAATAAGTTTTTCAACGACCTAGAAACTTTTGAGAATTGCAATCCTAGACTTATTTTGTTTTATTTTTTATCTATAATTAGGTTAAGGGTTTTTGTACCTTTTTTATTCAATAAGCTTTTTTCTTTTCAATAAAAATTAAAAACGCAGGAGTTAATTGTAAGACAACTAATTTGAGTCTAGCATATATTTTATAGGATACACCTCGATCAAACATTTTTTTTTTCAAAGGACATTATGACGTGTATCAACAACGTTTACTGAAAAAAGAAAACATATCTTTTACATATTATAAGTAATGCGAACAATAGCCCCCCCCCCCCCCCTCAAAAAAGAACGTATGCTAGCCACAATCCCTGTTCTTAAAATCTCAATATAAAGTTGTTTGCACCAAACTTTTTTTATTATACTACTGTTAAATTTTCTCGAGGGACAGTATACACATTTATTTTTATGCAACTTTGAAAATCTAAATATGAATCCTTCATTTTTTTTCTTCCATTTTATTTCTCATGCTGCATTAATACAGACTAGCAGGAATGACCGAGCTGAGATCGATCAAAATTAGCGTTGTGTTTATCTCGATATATTATTCCCACTGAATCATTCTTGCTGTTTTAGATACAATTAGCTTGACCCTGAGCCATAGTGATTCAAAATGATCCACTAATCAAACTTTTCGAATATGCGACCTAGCCCAATGCTTTTCTCGAGGCTGAAAACGATAGAATATAAAATTTAGTGAAAATCGTTAGTTATTTTCTAGATAAAATTAGCTTGACCCACGTTCATTCAAAAATGACCTACTAATCGGAATTTATCGAACATGTGACCTATTCCAATGTTCTTCATGTACTGGGAAACGGTATAATAAAAAAAAAAAAATTGGGAAACCGTTTGAACATTTTTGAGATACTGTTAGCTTGACCCTCACCCATTATGACGCAAAATGACCCACTAATAGAATTTTCTTGAGCATGCGACTTAGCCCAATGGTCTTCTCGTAATCCAAAACTGTAGAATATAGAGTTTAGTGAAAAACGTTAGAGCCGTTTTTTAGGTAAAATTAGCTTGACCCGCAGTGACCCCCAAAAAGACCCACTAATTGAAATTTCTTGAACATCTCACCTAGCCCAATAGTTTTCTCGTACCAGAAAACGGTTGGATACAAAATTTAGTCAAAATCGATTGAAACTTTTTCTAGATAAAATTAGCTTGACCCACAGTGACCCCAAAATGACCCACTAATCGAATTTTCTCGAACATGTGACTTAGCCCAATGGTCTTCTCGTAATCCAAAACTGTAGAATATAGAGTTTAGTGAAAAGCATTAGAGCCGTTTTTTAGAGAAAATTAGCTTGACCCTCAGTGACCCAAAAATGAGCCACTAATTGAAATTTCTAGAGCATGTGACCTAGCCCAGTAGTCTTCTCGTACCCGATAACGGTTGGATACAAAATATAGTCAAAATCGATTGAACCGTTTTCTAGATAAAATTAGCTTGACCTTCAGTGACCAAAAATGACCCATTAATCGAATTTTCTCGAACATGTGACTTAGCCTAATGATCGTAATCCAAAACTGTAGAATATAGAGTTTAGTGAAAATCATTAGTGTCGATTTTTAGATAAAATTAGCTTGACCCGCAGTGACCCCCAAAATGACCCACTAATTGAAATTTCTCGAACATGACATATATTCATATCTTCTCGTACCCGAAAACTGCTGGATACAAAATTTAGTCAAAATCGATTGGACCGTTTTCTAGATAAAATTAGCTTGATCCACAGTGATTCAAAAATGACCCACTAATCGAATTTTCTCGAACATGTGACTTAGCCCAATGGTCTTCTCGTAATCCAAAACTGTAGAATACAGAGTGTAGTGAAAAACGTTAGAACCGTTTTTTAGATAAAATTTACTTGACCCGCAGTGACCCAAAAATGACCCACTAATTAAAATTTCTCGAGCATGTGACCTAGCCCAATAGTCTTCTCGTACTCGATAACGGTTGGATACAAAATGTAGTCAAAATCCATTGAACCGTTTTGTAGATAAAATTAGCTTGACCCACAGTGACCCAAAAATGACCCATTAATAGAATTTTCACGAACATGTGACTTAGCCCATTGGTCTTCTCGTAATCCAAAACAATAGATTACAAAATTTAGTCAAAATCGTTAGAGCCGTTTTTTATATAAATTTGGATTGACCCACAGTGACCCAAATATGACCCACTAATCGAAATGTCTCGAACATGTGACCTACCCCAATAGTTTTCTCGTGCCCAGAAACGGTGGGATATAAAATTTAGTCAACATCGATTGAGCCGTTTTTTAGATATAATTAGATTTACTCTGACTCATTATGACCCAAAATGACCCACTAATCGAATTTTCTCGAACACGTGACCTAGTCCAATGGTCTTCTAGTGCCCGAAAATAGTAAAATACAAAAATTAGTCAAAGTCGTTAGAGCCGTTTTTAAGATAAAATTTACACACACACACACACAATTTTTACTCGTATTATAATATAGGATTTTGACCGCTCTATCTTACAAAATATATTAAATATGATTTAAAATGTGTCCAGGGCTGGTTTGTATGATAGAACGCAATTTGAAGATTGAATAATACTGTGCCTAAACATATTAAAATAATAATATAAAAGTTATATATTTGTTAACAAAAATAATAATGGTGATCTGTAAATACGTAAATATATCGTTGACTTGCTAGCATTTAGTGTATATATGAAATGCCAGCAAAGGATTTTTTAATTTGTATCAAAAGCATGGTCCTTCAAAATATGCATGCACGTTATGTTTGGGTTTTTATAAAATGTCATAGACCGGGAGGCAGCAGCACAGACAATCACCTCATCGAGTTCACGGCTGAAATTCCAGAATTAGTTAAAACTCGATTCACATATTAAAACGCAATCGGTCTGTCAAGTTATATCTTGGCGGAAAACACCTCAAAACTCGATTTTATCGGTTGACTCGTAAGTTTACCATTGTATTTTCCTGCTCACATTCCTCTATGTTTTCATAGATTAGGGTGCAGGAAAACGCAATGGTAAACCTACGAGCCAATGGATAAATTTAGGATTTCAACCAGGTATGACTTGGCAGACCGATTGCTTTTTAATATGCGAATCGAGTTTTAACTAATTCTCAACCGTAAACTCGATGAGGTCATTGTCTCTGCTGCCGCCTCCAGGTCTATCTCTTAAAACAAAAATATAATGAAATATATGAAATCGTATTCGAGTTATGTCAAAATAACAGACGTCACTCATTAACATTGATTAGAACATTTTTTTAAAGTTCATATTTAATTTAAAATGAAAATTTTTGTATTGCGATGTGTTTTGGTATGCTGAACTTAAACATGCAGTAAAATAATGGTATTGCTTTTTTTTCTTGCACCAATTATAATTGAATTAATTAGTTTTTTACTCGACTGAAAATACGGGTTATGTGTTTCATGCGTATCTATGTATGTAAATTTCTTTATACCCTCGAAACATCCCAACGGCTGGATGGATTTTAATGAATGAGGTCTCTATCGATTCGTCTAAACGGCTCGATGGTTATAGGCTATGTTTTGTTTTTATAAATTCAAAATGGCGGTAGAGACGAAAAAAAATTATGCACCCTATTGAGTGGCATATCATTGGATAGGTCTTTCAAAATGAAGACGATGTTTCATTGACTATTTTACAGTCAGAAGCTCCGTTAAAATATTATCAACCTGGAAGTTGTGTAGGTAGGATCTCTAGCTTTACTGCAACTCTAACCATCATAGACATCTATAGACCTCATCAAAATAGTGTTTATAGATAGGAACTAACAATTAAATACAACTTAAAAGTCATCAATACAAGTAAATAAAAAAAGTAGGTAAGTAATATAAACAAGTAATATAAAAAAAATATTTTAAGTCAATTCCTATTTAGGTCAATAAAAGAATTTTCTTTCTTCCATTTTTCTTTCCTCTTGAGTGGCGCTTAAAATGCCTTGATCAAGAAGAGGGCTCTCTCGGTCTTAAAATACCATGATCAAGAAGACTCTCTCTCGACTATTGAAAATTAATTAATTAAATTTAATTAATGAATTAATATTTGGAAAAAACTGGATTAATATCAAGTGTCATCCACTACAAGTTTTAAAAAAATTATTTGAGCTTGATTGGATGAATAATATGTATTTTATTAACGATTGAAAATTTGAACAAGATATATATAGCGAGAGTGTGAGCTAATAGTAGGAATTGAAAAAAAATAGTTTCACATTGATGAGAAATAATTAATTAGTTCGCTTTTTACGCAGTTGGGTTTTTTTATTTTTTAAATTTAATTGTTTATTTTCCCTTGCTTACTGCACACAATAGTATAAAATATAGACGTAGTTTTCACTAATAAAATTTTTACAACGTTATTGAAATTTAATCACTATTGATTGACGGTACGTAAAAGACTATCTTTTTCAATATAACATTTTACCATAAGCATTCCAAATACCTCTCTCCCCGCCATAAGAACTCTTTCTTTAATTTTAGCTAAAAATTATTGGCAGGACATTAACGTTTCCTCCGTATACCAACAAAATGCATTTATCTTTATTATGACATCTAAGGACTTTTTTTGAAATAACATACAGCTTGATTGATAGCTGAATGGTGATTGTAACCTGTAATATCTACCCATCTGGCAACTATTAAGCGAGAAAGTTCCCATTGCACATATCAAGCAGGACGGTCGTTCTGCTAAGCCAAGCTGAAAAAAAATGCTATCCTCGCCAAACAAACAAACGCCAAGAATAAAACGCAAGACACCGTAACTGCTTATTATACTGAAGGCAACTTCTCCATGTTAAATCGACCAAACATGCCAGCGTAAAATTTCCCATATCAAAAGAACCAATCATCGCAGAAAAATAAAACCAAAACCAGAAGGACCTAATGGAAAAGCTCGTCAATTTGAGACCAAATGCATCCTCATACATTAATTATAAACAGAGATATAGATTTTTTAAATTAACGTGGAGATACCGAAAATGACAGGTTTATATTCTTCGTCACACCTTATGCTTCAATCGAGGTAGAGACTTAAATAATGGACATAGAAAAGTAAGGATTGCATTTTTGGACAGATATTTACTCAATCTACGTGCTTTTATAAAATTCAGCTTTAAAAACACAAATTTTCTATTCTTAATTAGCGAAAAACTGTTAATTAATTCTAAAGTTTATAAATTATGCCAAACAGCGATAAACCCGCCAAACCATTTTAGAAGTCTTATACTATTCTTTTATATTATCCTTTTGCATTGATTTCATCGAAGAAAACTATGGCCGAGATCCAGATAGATTTTTTACTGTTAGCGAAATGAGTTTGACCAATCAGAAGCCAGAATGTTTGAGAATTTTTGCTGCTTTCTGGATCCCGACCTATGACATAAAAGTTTTGAGGCATTTTCTTAGTGCCATGGATGAAGTGCAATGTTTATAGAAATCTAGGCTGGGATCCAGATAGAGTTTTTGCTGTTAGCGAAACGAGATTCACCAATCAATAGCCTGCATTGCTGCAAACAGCAAAAAGTTCGCAAAAGTGCAAGCTTCTGATTGATGAATCTCGTTTCGCTAACAGCGAAAAATCTATCTAGATTGTGGCCAATGGAGGATATTCCAAATATGGGTTCGAGGCTGAAAAAAGTCACGTGATACCGGTAATTTACCCAAGGAACTTCTAACTGATAAGAAGGGAAGATACTACTGCTTTGCCTCATGAACTGTTTCATTGGATAGCGGGGATTTACATTACACGTCTACGGAGCCTTCCCTTCTTTACGCTAGAAGTTTTTACCTTGACCATGTGATCAAAACGGAGATGGAATATCCTCCATTATGTTGAACACAATGGAGGATATTCCATCTGCGTTTTGACCACGTGATCAGGGTAAAAACGTCTAGTGTAAAGAAGGGAAGGCTCCGTAGACGTGTAATGTAAATCCCCGCGAGCCAATGAAACGGTTCATGAGGCAAAGCAGTAGCATCTTCCCTTCTTATCGGTTAGAAGTTCCTTGGGTAAATTACCGGTATCACGTGACTTTTTTCATCCTCGAACCCATATTTGGATACCCTCCATTTTTCATTTCCATATCCAGGAAGGGTATTGATGTCATAACAACAGTGCATATTCGAAACTATTTAAGGCATTGATTCTGAACTCCTTTGCTATACATTTCAATATTAAAGAAGTTGTTGTTTCAATAGTTTTAGTACTTTTCTCTATTGCTCACTCTAAAACACAAATATCGAAATTTAACCAACTGCGCTCAGAAACTATAGCGCATAGAATATACGCTAAAATATTGTATCCCTTAAATGTGCAATGATACAGCTGCAATATGCAGATCGCAGCGACATCTGCAGGATATTTTCTACAACTGCAAGAAATTGCTAGTCTATACAATGCAATACTAGTAATACGAAAATCCCGCAGATGTCGCTGCGATCGACACTGCGATCGATTTTAGCAGTATCGTCGCACATTTAAGAGATAGAAATTTTTAGAACTGTTTGGATAGCATATTTCCACACTAGGTATTCTAGGCGCTGTATCAGAAACAACACCATAACAGAGAGCCTTTATACATAAGAGTGGTGATATATGCAGAGGAGGCATGCTCATTTCAAGTTTATGTCGAAAGTACGGCAATCCGCTTTCTTGAATAGAGGATATTCAATCTACGTTATGATCACATGGTCAAGGCAAGAACGTCTAGCGTAAAGAAGGGAAGGCTCTGTCTACGTAATGTAAATCCTCGCTAGCCAATGACACAGTTCATGGGAGAAAGCAGTAGTACACTGTTACATCGTCTACAAGATACAGTGTGGAAAACGGCTATTCCTATAATGCTTTAAAAAGTGCTAAAAACTTGTATCCCATAAATCTCCAACAATGCTCAGCGGCAGTATGCAGATACGAGCGCCATCTCGTAACTCTTTTCAATATAAACCCTGTGTTTTCAAAAATTATAGAATGTTAAATATCGGAAACTATAAATATAAGATATTTTAGTCTGTTATAAGCTAATTTAGTTAAGGAATGACGTGAAATAGGTTAAAGAGTCTCTTTTAGAATGACTATCGTTTTTAAATCACTACGATGGCGCTACGATCGACATCTCGTTATTCAGCATCGTTGTACATTTATGGGATTCAATTTTTTAGCACTATTTTGTAGCCGTTTTCCACACTGTATCTTCTAGGTGCTGTAACACTGTTAAAAATATCGTGAAAAATTACCTCTGTTTTTAAAGGCTATCTGTATTCTGACCAAGGAGAACGCTTCATAGGCGTTCATGTAGCGTTCTCATTGGTCAGAAAATAGAGAACCTTTAAGAACAGAGGTAATTTTTCACGATATTTTTAACAGTGTAGTTTCCTGTTTCCCTTCTTATCAGTTAGAAATTCTTTGGGTAAATGGAGGATATTCCATCTCCGTTTTGATCACGTGGTCAAGGTAAAAACTTCTAGCGCAAAGAAGGGGAGGCTCCATAGACGTGTAATGTGAATCCCCGCTAGTTCATGAGGCAAAGCAGTAGTATCTTCCCTTCTTATCAGTTAGAAGTTCTTTGGGTAAATTACCGGTATCACGTGACATTTTCGGCCTCGAACCCATATTTGGAATATCCTCCATTACCGGTATCACGTGACTTTTTCAGCCTCGAACCCATATTTGGAATATCCTCCATTAGAAGATATGCGGATGGACGATCTCTATTAGACTAGGGAAATAATTCAACATGCATTAGACTGACGATAATGGCATGCTCGCGAAGAACTTTAACGATTTGTTTTTATCACTTTTACCAATAAACATTTATTGGCCGTATGTCGCTACTTCGTTATAGTTGGTTGTTGGTTGTATTTATGTCGGCCAATTATCTGCACGAGGGATATAGGCCCAGGGGGGGGAGCGCCCTTCGTGGGGGTCTTTCTAAGGGAACCTAACCCGTATTAACGCTTGGAAATCCAAGGTTCGAAGAAAACCACGAAAACTTCGAACGATTAGGCCGACGGGCGCGATTGGGATAGAACCCAGCACCACACGTCTACCAGCTTCGAGAGCAGAACCTCTCAGCCACTGGTGGGGCGCTTCGTTATAGAGGCACACTTGTTCCGAATTAGATCCCGGCCTTAATGTATCAAAATACGGAGTTTGCTTTCTGTACTATTCCTGAGCTCAGTTATAGCGTCTAGAAATATAGGCCGGGATCCAGGTGCATTTTTGCAAACAGTGAAAAGTTAGCAAAAATTCTGGCTTCTGATTGGTCAATCTCGTTACGATAACAAAGAAAAATCTACCTAGATCACGGTCATAGCGTGGAAACCGGCTATTCCAGTAATGCTTTAAAAAGTGCTAAAAATTAAATCCCATAAATATTGAAAAATACTGAATGCAAATGTCGATAGGAGCAACATTTTCTAGATCTTCTCTGAGCGAAACGTTTTCTTTTCAAATAGTTACGTTGGAATTACCATATGTCGCTGTAATCGACATTCGTCGTTCAGCCTCGTTCAACATTTATGGGATACAATTTTTTAGCACCTTTTTAATATGCCGATTTTTAAACTATATCTTCTAGAAACTATAGCTCCGTTATAGCGTCTAGATTATATGTTGTAGAAATCGACTATCCCAGCAATACTTAAAAAAGAGCGGAAGTATTGAATCCCTTAAATGTACAACGATGTCGAATTCCAAACAGTCATTTGCATCGACATCTGAAGGATATTTTTTAAAGAAGAAAGTGACATGTGTAATGCACCGCTACAGCGTCTAGAATACATAATGTGGAAATTTGTTATCCTAGAACCGCTAAAAAGTGTATCCCTTAAATGTACACTGACGCTGAAATCCAGGGAGATGATCGCAGCGAGATCTGCGATATATTTTCAAATTTCAAAGTAAACAACGTATTATTACAGCGGGTTTGACGCCAAGCACACAGGTCAGATGTCTGTTAATAAAACGTAAAAAAAAAAAATGTTACAGCGTCTAGACCAAATTGTCTTGGAATTTTGGGAAATATCCTGCATATATCGCTGTGATCGACTGATTGGATTTCCACACTATATATTCTAGACGCTGTAGCACCGCGGTAGCCTGTCTTTCTCGTTAGCCTCGAAGTAGATATAGATGACGTCATTTGAAGCTGTTCCTAAAGTGTGGCCAGCTTATCACGTCACACGGAGTTGATTATCTGTACACGGCAATGGACACAAAAAAAAATCGGCGCACCGCTTTGTACTAATCATCGTGTAAAGATGATCCAACTCTGTGTGACTTTTAAACGTCATGAACTGGCCTTGTATGTCATTGGTCACGCTAACACCCTCCCCCTTGCGTCCGCCATATATAGCGGCATCTTGAACTGGAGACTGCTAAATGGGCTGCTATCGGTCAAAATCAAGAGAGAAAAGGGCAGAAAAGGGGGAAAGAACTCATTTTTTTTGGTATGTAGTTTTTCACACGGAAAGATTGACATGTCTGCTCCTCTCCTTTCATAGCTTCATGATGGTGAAATAAACCAACGCCCCCTAGATATTTGAGAAAGTCTTGACACGCGTCACGAAAACATCACACAAAGCAGGCAAAGCAAAGGAACAAAATCATTCATTGGCTCGTGGATATGAACGAGCCAATGAATAATTTTTCTTCTTTGTTTTGCCTGCTTTGTGTCTGTGTGATATTTTCCTGACGCGTGTCAAGGCTTTCTCGAATATTTAAAGGGCGTTGAATAGGCCGGGATCAAGATAGATTTTACGCTGTTAGCGAGATGAGATTGATCAATCAGAAGCCTGCGTTTTTTGAAACTTTTTTATGTTTGCAGTAAACACCGAAAAGCCTGCAAGGATGGAGGCTACTGATTGGTCAATCTAATTTTACCAACAGAGAAAAATTTGTCTGGATCCCGGACGTTAACTTTGGTTGGTTAAGACGATTTTGAATAAAATCAAATCAGAAAACCAATGTTTTTTAACTTTTCTGGTTAGTTTAATCGAAGTCTTCCACGTCTATTACTGAAAACTGAGTTACTGTACTTTGCACAAAAACTTCAATATGAGTACACGACTTGTGCATATGTCACCACTCTTACATATAAATGCACTCTGTTATGAGCATGATTCTAAGCGGAGCTGGTTAAATTTGAGTATCTGGGTATGGAGGATATTCCATCTACAATTTGATCACGTGATCAAGGTAAAAACTTCTATCGTAAAGAAGGGAAGGCTCCGTAGACATGTAATGTAAATCCCAGCTAGCCAATGAAACGGTTCATGAGGCAAAGTAGTAGTATCTTCCCTTCTTATCGGTTAGTAGTTCTTTGGGTAAATTACCGGTATCACGTGACTTTTTCCAGTCTCGAACCCATATTTGGAATATCCTCCATTAGAGAAAGCGATAGTGGCCCACGTGGCTGAGTGGATAAGACACCACGCCGCTAATCGCTTGAGAGCGTAGGTGGGGGCGGATTCGAATCCCGCCGTGATCCCCACGTGATCTGATATATATGTGTTCAATAACACAAACAAACAAACAAACAAGCAATAGTGAAAGGTACAGTTGCCATGGAAACAACGACTTCTTTAATTCGTATAGAAAATTAATGAATAGTTGTAAATGACTTAAGTTTAAAATGTAGGCAAATGCTCTGAAAATATCAATGGCTCCCATCTAGTATTTTACAAAAGTAATTTAATATATTCACATGATGTATAAGTTGATGCAACTCTTAGCTAATGAAAATTCTGCAACAAGACTTATGTAGGTAGATCTTTTCAATGATTAATTCAGAATTCTAAGAACAAAACGAAGTTCTTAAGCGCTCTTCCTCACCCCCCCCTCAAAAAAAAAAGAAATACGATAGAAAGATATAAGTATTTGGATAACTTCAGTATTTCTGTGATCTTTTGTCAGAATTTAGAAAAGGTGTCTGGGTATTAAAAAAAAACATAAAACAAATTTGACGAACGATAAGACTATAGATTTCAGGCAATTTTTAACTGGAAAAAATTTAATTCTAATGTTTATGCGGTTTTAATAATAGACTATTAAAGATAATCAATTTACGGGAGTTTTTATACGAAATTATATTCTCACATTTATGCAAATAGGTATGGATAAACAGACTTGAGTAAAGTTACATATTTATTCTTTCTTCTCTATAACACAATCTAAATGAAGATGAAGTTATATGTACAGTTTATATCTTTAAATTTTTAGATTTTTTTATCAAAAATGTTTCATCATCATGTCTAGAATTGCTAGATTTAGTTCTTTAGACAGATCTTCGATTCTTTAGATGCCTCCGGGTCTTCATTCTCGGATTATCCGTAGGTATTTGTAAAGGTAAATTTATTTTGCAAAACCGTCAACAAAAAAAAGTTAGAACAAACAATTAACTGTCAGACTAAGTGTAAATATATATTTTATTTTGACTCTATTTGATTTTTACTAAATTTTCATCCTTCCTAGAAAATTTTAAGGAGATATAAATTGAGAAAGACTCATGCTTTGAAAGAAGAAATTGACTTTCCTTACTTTTAAATTATTAATTACTTTAAAAAATGAATGATAGGTAAACAAAATGTATACTATTGTGTTTGTTCTCTGCTTATAAATGCTATACAAAGACTAATTTTAGCAAGTAGAATTATTTCATTTATATATAATCCGTTTAAAAAAAAGAACTGATATCTACTAAAAAACAACTTTTCAAAAGTAAAAAAAAAAAAGGCCAAGAAAAAAAAAAGGGGGGGGGGGAAAGTTGTGGCTGAAAAATAGTGTGATATCAAATTTCCAAGCTTATGTTATAGTACTTATTTAACATTTTTTATTAAAAATTTACTATACGTAAGTCGAGTACCGAAGTATGCGTTGATAGAAAGCCTTTTCTCTTTTACTAAATACATCATAACGTGTTTCTGAAAATTAATTTTTTAAAAATTATGCATGATGGGCTTGGCGGCCATCTTTCCTTATTTTACACAAATTTCTAAGCAGACAAGCTCGTAATATGTTTGTATTATTAAGAATTTTGAACTCCTAGTTTTGGCTACAGACAGATAAATTAAGAAAGTCTTTTATTTTGAAAAAAAAATTGATTTTTACTGCTTTAACTAATTAATTAACCCCCTCCGACAAAAAAAGTATCATAAGATGAAACCTGAAGTTACTTCAACTTTATTTTAAGACACAAATTTCTAGGCACTCATTTCCCTAAATTAAAAGCATAAAATGTTTGCTTTAGCAACAATTTTGAATTTCCGATATTAACAATGTACTCGTGTGCTTAGAAATTTGTGTAAAATATGGAAAGATGGCCGCCAAGCCCATCATGCATAATTAAAAAAAAATAATTTTCAGAAACACGTTATGATGTATTTAGTAAAGGAGAAAAGGCTTTCTATCAACGCATACTTACGCGCCTATTCCGATCAAACGCTTTTCTCCCGTAACTCCCCTTTCCTCGTGGATTTGCGAGGCGCGTCTAAAATCCCGAAACAGATCAAACGTGCGGACGGTTTCACTCTCGCAGAGCAATCGCAACTGAGGTTGTCACGTGATAACTATTTGCGGGAGGTACAAAAGACTCGTAAGTAGTAAAAAAAGATGGCGGACTTTTGGTAGCATAGCGTGCAAAGAACCATGTGACGCTTTCAAAATGCTGTTATAGTAAATTTTGTGCTGCAAATAAATAACACAGATTTTAAAAATCACTTGTTATAGATAGAAGCTGACATCAAAACAAAACATAGGGGGAATACTCATTTAAAGTACATGTATGTGAAATGTTTTTTTCAGTGTTACGGTACCTTTTGATATGTTGTATTATCGTGAAAGATAGCTTTTTTTTTTTTTTTTTTTTTTTTTTTTTTTTTTTTTTTTTTTTTACTACTATAAAACCTTTACTTTTTTTCTTAGTTATTACCAAGATAAGTCATATATCATTAGAATCTTGGTTTTGACAGTTTTGACTTTTATCTCGTGAAAGCGAAATACTATCGCATCCATTAAAAAAATATTTGTTTACTTTTTGTAAAATTATGATATTTATTTAGTTTCTAATAATTCAGTAATGAAGTTTTTATATCTTTTTGTTACTAATCCCTAAGAATTAGATTTGATGATTTATAATTATAATAATAATAATAATAAAGCTGACACATGAACTGCTGTATTTAAACAATAAGTTTAATTTCTTATTTTTCTGCTGTAAGCAACAGACAATTTCCATGACTTGTGGATAAGTTATTTTCGATAACTGTAACGTATTAATTTGTTCAGCATTTTATGTTAATTTGAAATAAATTTTAAATGCACACGTAAGAAATAAAATTGATAAAATATAAATTTGTAAAGATACTTTTATTAATTAAACACTGTTTATCATCGAGATTTTCATTTTTAAAGCTTATCTGTAATCGTGCAATGAAAAAGTAAAAATATATATGATTACATAGTATGAATTATTAAAAAATGATTAAATCATAATTCTTGAAACTATATTGTGACATTTATAAATATGTCTTATCTTGAAAATTGTTTTTACTCTTCAGTATAATACAACATGTTAATAATAATAAAACACTGAAAACATTTCACATTGTGACTGGTTGAGAGTATGTAAGGATGTATGATTGAGTATTTATTATGTGAAAGTATTTAATTCACAGAGATCAAATATTATTACTTATTCAGTTTAAGGGGGGGGGGGGGATCTTAGATGTAATGCTACTCTATCTGCATTACATCTAAGACAAAATAATATTAATAGTAAAGATGATAATAAATACTAGTCAGTTTGCAGATAACAAATGTCTGTATTATTTTCAAACTGAAAAAATCTAATTAGCTGAAAGTTATACTTTAATGATGTTTATTAACAAATTTAAGTTTTTAAGTTAAATGACTTCAACATTTTGGATTAAGATTAACATCTTAATTGGTATTTATTTCTCTAGTACTTGTTGGCTTAAAAAAAAAAAAAAATCCTGCTGTATAGTACATTTCTCAAATAGGGTAGATGTGCCAGTAATAGACACCCTTAAGAAATTTCTTTTAAAATTATTTTTTATTAATAAATTATAATCATTATATTTCAGTTTTTTCAATATTATATTAATTTATCAACAATATTTAACCATTCTGATAGTTTCATTTCCGAATATGAATAAAAACTCAATTTTAAATAACAGAAATATATCAAAACACCCCAAAAGTCCAGTAATGGACACTCTCTGTTTCAGTAATAGACATCCCACAAAAAGTAACAGATATAATTGTTTTTATGACTATTTAGAACCAGAATTTAATGAAAGCATACTAATGAAACAAAACACTGATTTTCAAATAAATTTAACAATTAGGATGCCAGTATTTAATAAAATATTTGTGATAATCATTCACTGTTTGCATCAATTATTGTAATTATCAGAAGATAGATATTTTAATTATTTTAGATGGATAGTTTAAAATACTAAATATCAAGCAATTACAGCTGTCAGATTATTGAGACAGTGGGAGATTTAAAAGTTAATAATAATAAAAAAAGTTTTTGAGTATTAATGCATAGCAATAGCTTTGTATCACTATTTTTAACAACTTCCAGCCACTACTTGATATATTACTTGTAATAATTAATATTACAAATATGAAAAAAATGATACTGTGAGTTGGATATTTTAAACACTAAATAAAATAATTCTCAAAATAAAACTGTAGAATTGATGTTTGAGGTCACTGATCTGCAGATTTACTAGTTTCATGATTACTATAACTTTAATTAACATTACAGTAATATATATATTTTTTTCAGAGATGAATAAGGGAACATTTAAGACAGATTTTTAACAATTTCTGTAACTTAATTGTTTTTATTTAAATGGGGAGGGTTAAGCTCTATGAGCCCCTGTTTGACTATGCCCTTAAATTATATTTTTTGCTTCTTGACTGGTTTGATTGCCATATTATAAAAAGTGCAAGTCAGAGTTATTATATACATTAAAAAAAAAAAAAAGAATAAATTATTGAAATTTTATTAACCATATAAAATAACTTAAAAGCAGCTATTTATAAAAGTTTTGGTGTTATTACATTTTGGTAAGTGTAATTTAAAAATTAAATTTATTATTTAGGTCTTCAGTTAAGTCAATATTTTATGTAATATAAACATTACTGAAATTGCATTTTTAGCAATGTCTACACGGGGTGTCCATTACTGGAAAATTACTAATAATAATGCAAGATTATAAAATATGCAAGAGGAAGTTATGAAACAAATAATAAAAGCTAAATTTTTATTGGTTAAATTTTTTATAAACCAAAACATTGAAGGGTGTCTATTACTAGCACATCTACCCTATATTAATTTACACAATAAATTATCAACTTTTAATTTAGTATAAATTTCGTCAGTGCAAATGAAGTATTGATAGGTCTATAGCAAAAGCTTGCTATATTAAGTATGGGTATAATGCTTTTAAGAGTTTTCTAACTTTTTCACTCTAAACAGTGTCTAAACAGTTTGTTTAAAGCTCTGAGCTTTTCAAGATTGCTAAATATATTGGAAAAGACACTAATTAAGAGACATTGATAAACATGTTATCATGAAATTTGATGTTTAAAAACTCTAGACGTAGCATAAACGTACATTTTTCCCCCTTCGTTTGTATTTAATCATTATAAATAATATGAAATGAAATTGTGTAACATAAATAAAAATAACAATTTCAATAATATTTTGTATTTTAATTTTCAGTTATATAAAAATATATGTACAGTTAGCCCAAGTATAAGTGATTTTAAAAGTGACAAAAAAGTTAAATTGATTTAAATTGGGGGGGGGGGGGGGGCTCTTGTGAAAGAATACAATTGCATAGAAGTAGATGTTGTTTCGGTTTGAGCCTATATACATTATTCTTGTTATAAAATTCAATTTAAGAAGTATAAATTAATAATAATAATTAATTAGTATAAAAGAACTTTTGTGATACAGCTAATTGTAAAAATAGAGTCTAGTATAAATAAGCTGAATGAAAAGAACAAGCAACCAAAATAAATTTAACATTGAGCTGCTTCAAAACTTTGCAAAAGGAGCCCGCCCCTTCTATAGTGATAAAATTAAAATAAAAACAGAAAGAAACAGGAATAACAATAACACACTCTGCTACTATTATTTCCCATTTTCTGTATCATTCTTTTGGCACTAAAGAAGGAAGCTTTAAAATAAATGCAAGAAAAAATTTCTCGAAATATTTCAGCTTTTCTTTGCGTTGATTTTTAAATATCACGTATTTATCGTAACAAAAAAAAATTTCATATGTATGTCATCAGTTTTTAAGTGCTCTCTCTGGTTTTTAAACTCTTAATGCCCCCTTCCCCCCTCCATCAGTTAGCCAGTATACATATATATATACTTAAAATGAAATCGAATGTCTAAAAATCAAAGGGAAAAAATAATACAAAAGTTAATCATAGGAACTTGTAAATGCAAATATGTATAAAACTAGCTATAATTTAGTAAATATATATACACCAACATATACTTTAAAACTGCAGCTATTATGGCGCCTATATGTAGTACCTCGATTTTTAATTCGTATAATATTTTTTAAATATTTTATTTAGCAAAGTATATGCTTATCTAGCGTGAATGACATTCATGCATCCTGCATCCAGAACCAATTTAAATCATTTTACAGCCCTGCTCCTGATTGCTTTTTTGGAAGTTCCAATCTATAAATCTATTCTTACTGTAATGTATCAATCTGTTCTTTATTTTTCTTAAATGTATTTAATTGTGAGAAAAAATACCATCATAGAAAAGCTGAGGCTTTAAAGCTAAAGTAAAAGGTTAACATAGTCCGTAATTTTAAATTAATAAATTTTAATTTGATAGGAAAATAGGTGATACATTCATGGGAATAAGCTAGAGCAATAAAAATATTAATACGTAATATGAGCTTGTTATTAAAATAATACTCGGATATTAAGTATTTTTAAATTTAACATTTAAAAGAAATATTCTTCAACTGGTCAGTTATTATTCAAAACATTATATTCTGTCCCTTTAAAAGTTGTTGATGCACTCTCATTGGTTAATACATGGTAATATTCGATTAAAAATCGATTCTCTTATTCTTAAATCGTACGTGACATCAGCAGTTGCGGAAGGTGAAAGATGTTTGTTTGGAATAGCGACTTTCAGTTCTTTTTCCCCTTCTCTCGTAAACCCTCCCTTTTGCGGAATAGCTTTCACAACTTTGCGGGCGTTTGATCGGAATAGGCGCGTTAGGTACTTGACATACGTATGGTAAATTTTTAATAAAAAATGTTAAATAAGTACCATAATATAAGCTTGGAAATTTGATATCACACTATTTTTTAACCACAACTTTCCCTTTTTTCTTTTCTTTTTCTTTTTTTTTTTTTTTTTTTTTTTTTTTGCTTGGCTTTTTTTTTTTTTTTTTTTACTTTTGAATAGTTGTTTTTTAGTAGATTTAATGTGTTTGCGCTCATTAACTTTTCAAAGGCTGAAACCTGAACCCAAATCTTTCGACTACGAAACTGACATTTGTATTTTGATTCAAAATTTCTTTTTTTACATAAAAATACAATGTTTTACAGGGAACTGATAACTTACCACAATTGGAGTATGGTAGATTGGGGGCTGGTGTTTCGACAGAGAAAACGTTATTCCACCTGGTACATTTTCCCATTCAGCCTCATCAACTAAATCGTGATCAGATGGAAGTAAATTTTGGTCTTGAACTGACGATGAAGTATTGCCTATAAAATAAAAATATAAAGCAAAAAAGTGAAAATGGTTGCATATATAATTAATTATGTTATTTAAAAAAATTATCACCGTATTAGTAGAATATTTTCTACCATATTCAAGTAATTATTACATTGGAATACATCGTTTTAGAATTAAGTTTTAGAATAAATCGTTTCTCTATATATTCATTAAATTTCAATGACATATTGGTTGATGTAGGTTTCAAAACATTGAAAAGACTTGTTTAATTCTAAAAAAAAAAAACCGTGCCTACTTGCAAAATCTGCTCAGTTATATGTCTTTCTTTTTTCTTTTTAATGAATAGTCCAGGCAATAGGGGATTTCACCTGGCAAAATTAATGGTAGTTCTGGAAATCGGCTTACCGTATGTTTTTTGGGTCACTGAATTCGAATTTGTAACTTCCCACCGAAATTTCCCCCGACAAGCCCCCCAAATTTTGGTAAAATGACCCCCCAAAAAGTTTTTTATTAAAAAAACCAATTTTTTTATTGTTTTAGGGAAAAAGAATCTAGAAATTCAGAAAGTAGACAAAATTTGCAACAAATAAGATATATGATATTATGACGTAGGATGAATGGAGAGGGGGGGATCTGTCTCGGAACGTGCGCAGAAGTGCTGCGTGGACTAAGTTGCGCAATTCCGCTTAACCACTCACATCGTTTACATTCGCCATCCCGTCTCCCCTCCAAACTTCCCCTATAAGGTTTACATTAAGTTTTTTGGTTCGCTGAATCGGAATTTTTAACTTCCCACAACCCCCCCCCCCCCCTACGCAACCCCTTAAAATAGTTGATATAAATTTAATTTTTTATTATTTTAGGGGGAAAGTATGTAGAAATTCAGAAAGTAGACAAAATTTGCTACAAATAGGATATATGACATTATCACGTAGGATAAACAGGGAGAGGGGGGCTGCCTCGGAACATTCCCCGCGCGCTGTTCTCAAAAACCAAATTTTTTCAAAAAATCAATTTTTTGGGGGTTGCCGAGTGAAATTTTGGTGGGAAGTTACAAATTTGGATTGAGCGACCCAATAAACATAAAATGAGTCGAAATCCAGAACTAGCATTAATTTTGCCAGGTAAAATCCCCTATTGCCTGAACTTGCATAACTTAGTGCATGTTAAGAGGCAGACCTCCCCCTCTCCGTTCATCCTACGTCATAATGTCATATATCCTATTTGTTGCAAATTTTGTCTACTTTCTGAATTTCTACATACTTTTCCCCTAAAACAATAAAAAATTTAATTAAAAAACAGCTATTTTGGAGGGGATGCGGGGGGGGGGGGGAAGTTAAAAATTTTGATTCAGCGACATAAAAAAAACTTAAAGTAAACCTTATAGGGAAAGTTAGGAGGGAAAATGGGAAGGCAAATGTAAACGATGTGAGTGGTTAAGTAGAATTGCGCAACTTAGTCCACGCAGCACCGCGGTGCATGTTCCGAGGCAGATTCCCCCCCTCCCCATTCATCCTACGTGATAATGTCATATATCTTATTTGTTGCAAATTTTGTCTACTTTCTGAATTTCTAGATACTTTTCCCTAAAACAATAAAAAAAATGATTTTTTTAATAAAAACCTTTTTTGGGGGGCATTTTACCAAAATTTGGGAGGGTTGCCGGGGGAAATTTTGGTGGGAAGTTAAAAATTCGGATTCAGCGACCCAAAAACATATAATAAGTCTTTTTCCAGGCAGAACTACCATGAATGTTGCTGGGTACAGCCCCTATACGGTCTCTATTGCCTGGATTAGAAAGTAAAAGATAAATTTACAATGACGATAAATTTCTTAACGAAAATTTTGACCTTTTGGACAAAAATCATCATATTTCAGTCAGTTTTTGAAATATTTCAAAAATTTTAGTTCAGTGCATCGGAAATGTCTAGATATAATTAAATACATATTAAGTAGAGTTGAGTGTGCAATTGCTGGCGTAAACATAAAATTTCATCTAATTTCTGTCAAAAAATTGCCTATTTTTAAACATTTGGGTAAAATATGAATAAAATTTTGTTTGTTTTCATAGTATTAATTCAGAATTTCACTAAAAATCAATTAGACTTGCCAGGATATCGCATCATTAAAAAAAAAGGACCTGAACTTAGGTAGTCCTAATTGCTCGTAATAAAATTCTGATTCAACGGAAAACATAACAACAGCATTTACCAGTTCTATTTTTTTTACACATTAAAAAGCTGAAAAAGGAAAAGAATGCATTATCTTATGCGAATATTTTAAATGTAACTTACTGAACTGGGCAGTTAAGTACTGTAAAGCTTCAAATAAAGCATTTCCATATTGGTTGTCTATGGAACAGAATTCATGCCTGGACATTCTGCAAAGATCACGTCCCGTTAAAGTATTAAATATTAGCATATTTACATCCAAAAGATCGACTCTGTTCTGGGCTGCCCAGTGAAAAATCCAATCAATAACATCATTTGATTGCCACTGATCTGGAGATTTGAACTGCCATGATTTTTCACCATCTAGATCACCTATGTCTAAAACAGAACAAAAGAAGATTTTTTCTTTTAGTAAATGAAGTTTTAAGCGTGAACAGATAAGTTAGTTTTCATTAAATGTTTATAACAGAGCTGAGTCTCAACGAGTGATGAAACTCACCTTCAAAAGTAAACTGTTTTTGGCTAGCAGACAAAAGGTTTTGTGGAGTGCTAGGAGGCATATGATCGTTGCTTTCAAAGACAATAGGTTGAAGATCCCCATATGATATTTTACCCCCTTCTTGTTCGTAGAAGCGAAGTTGTTCATCCATGTATATTGCCTATGAACGAGAGAATAATTGCAAATATATATTTTATTACTGTAACATAATAGCAGTGATTGTAAGAATGAATATAAGATGAAATATTTTAGGAAAAATTTGTGTATGAATAGTTAAATGAATCCTTTAAAAGTATAAAGAAGAAATAAAATCTTGGATTATGCATAATTGTTCCCCATTTTTCAATCTCATTTGTACTTCACGCAACACAGTATCCGGTTATCCAGTATTTATGAAAGCATAAAAGAAAATATGAACTTTTTTTAGTTTACACGAATTTAATTAAAATGGAAGAAACATCACACGGTACTTATCGATTACTCGTAACTTGCTCACCGTTTTAACGTATCGTAAAGGGGCCTACATACATGTCTTCATTTACATATAGATGAAAAATAGAATTAAAGAACATGAAAAAAAAAGAAGAGTTATGCAATGCGCACTTATTTAAAAAAATTCTCCTGCATTATTCAAATATTGGTCAATTCCATCGTAATTGATGTAACACTTGATCATCGAAATTTGTTTTCAAAACTGTGTAGAAAATTTACTAATAAAGCTAGAACAAATTTCTACAATTTAAAATATTTCTTACTGAGAACTTAATACCCAAATACCTGCAGATTATTTCAATCTCTGTTTTAGTCCCAAAAATTGCAATTCAAAATTCTGTAACTGACGTATCATAATATAGACACAGTTTTTCTACCTTCATTGAAGTGTAAAAATTATCAAAACTATCCCGTTCAAAAAAAAAAAAATGTTTAATGCTCTCAACAACACTAAGTAATTACAAATTATAACAGTAACTTGTTTAATTAATTTCTGAACAATAAAAAAGGAAAAATGGCATTTACACATGTAACTGACATAACTTCTATTGTGTAACTGACGTAACATTATGACTTTACAAGGACAATAATGGTACTTAATTTAGTTTGTAAACAGTAATTTACAACACCTTTTTATTAGATTTTATTATAGAACATAACAAATATCAAGCTTTCCAATCATATGCTTAAATTAAACATATTATACATTTTATCCCCCCCCCCCCCCAAAAAAAAGAGAATTTTCTGTGGACCCTATTACTTTATAGTATATGCACAAATCTCCATAAGTGTGTTCGTATAAATATTACTGCAATTATTAAACTGAAATTTGTTTAACTAACGTAAGTTTTGTAAAGACTTTAAAATAATGAATTCGAATACATATACGGATAAAGAAATAAGCCCGAACAGAAATAAACCCTTGTGGTGTCCAATTGAAATCTAAAAGAACTGCCTGATTTTTTTTTTTACATTTACATACACTATATGGCCAAAAGTTACCGGACACTTTCGATTTTAGACGTTTTGTCGAATATCGAGAGAAATACTTGATATATTCCTCTGGAACTTCAAGAATATCAAGAACATGTTTGACCTCTTACTTTTTAGCAAAGGTTTTAGCACTAGGGAATGTAAGGAACTAACAACAAATTCAATAACATAGGTGCCAACCTCAAACTAATCTTCCGTAATACGTGCGTTAATTTGACCCTGGTTTAATACGTTTCGAACCAGAAATTTTTTGAAGAAATGAAATTAAATACGTTTCACTCAGAAACCTTGAATTTAATAAATAAAGATTCAAGAAATAAATTTTCTAGTTCGGATGTGGTTAACCTGAGTCAAATTAATCTTGACATTACGGAAGATTAGTGGAAGGTTGGCAGTTATGCAATAAAAAAAAATATTTCCGATCATCCTGTAATATAAAATGCTCGAAATAATTTGCACTTGTACCAAATTACTATATGAATATTCGGAAACATTTGTATTCATTTGTGTAAGAGCAGCACGTATGTTCATGGAGATATAAAGGTTACTATAGTAAATTCAAGAAATTTCCGCATGTTTTTTGTTTATAGCATGCGAGGTTTTCAACCAAATTTAACGCCACTTTCATAAAACTGGAAAAAGTACAGTCGAAATAAAGTGTCACAATTATGTAAATATATTAAATATTTAATGAAATATGAGAATTTGTATGATTTTTTTTTTTTAAATGCGTATGCGCTATAGATAACAACACTTTTTTTTTTTTATAATTTAGCAGTCAACTGTATAGGAAAAATAATATAATACAGCCAGTCGAATATCATGAAACTTTAGAAAGGTATTGGTGATATATTTTTTCGCTTCTCAAATGAATTTAAAAATATCCATTTTACTTATAAATTTTTTTAAATTTTGCTATTTTTTTTATCAGTTTATGTAAACGATCTTTTCTAAACTGCTCAAAAACAACAGCCAAACTCACGGCTGGTACAAGTACGAAAAGCAAACAAATACACCCGTACAAAAAGTGTTACAAAAAAAATGTTATAGCATTACGTGTCGAATATTTTCTTTCATTTTGTTTAGTTTGCGTAATAACTACGGTCCGACCAAAAGCTTGGTTTCGTTTTTGTTTTCGGTGAGCTCAAAATTTGAGTTAATAACGAACATAAAGCAAACATTTGATATAGATGAATGAACAGCCCAATTTTGGTGCATACCAAAACTATAGTCACAAATGTTTGCCTATGGAAGAACGGATGCACAGCCTTCAGGTATTTTTCATTCATTCTATTATTCTTTGACGACTTGAACAGTACATGGTAATAAAGCACCTAGTAATTCCAGTTATGTTTCATTTTTTGTTTGTAATAATAATAAATAGTAAAGTAAGTTATGTGCGACTAAAATACATTATAGAAGTTGAAGTTGCACTGTGGATGTGTATGCCAAACGATCTCTAAGTGTTTAATCAATATTTCTTTTATTTATAACAAGGGGATAAACCCGGGCTTCCCAGGATATCGAATATTGGAGAAAAACATCATATATATTATTTCTGATGCTAACATCCTTTTTCCTCTGCACAATTTAAAAGGCACAGCAATGAGTGAGGTATTTTTCGAAAGGTTCCGCAAGCGGCTTTTGACCTAATATACTTATATATCATTAAAACACGCTGTTTGATTACAAAAAAAAAAAAAAAAAAAAAAAAAGCAGTTAATAAAAAATTAATGAAAAAACGTATCAGTAAATAATCTCAAAGATTGCGGCGAGAAAGCCTCGCACGGATCTATTGTTATTCGCTTTTTAATTGATAACTTTAATAGATTTTTTACATTTAATATATTTTTTAGAATGCCGACTAGCAATACCAAAAATAGCATTTGTATGAAAAATAGCAATAATGCGTTCAAATAAAAATTTAAAACGTATTAAAAGATTTTCATATTGGCTTCGCACCAGGAGTTAACAGCCGAAGAAATCGCCGAAGATTGCTATTTAAAATTAGCCTTTTTGATGTTGTTCATTTCAGTGGTTTAAGCAATTACATGTCCTAAATTTGTGTTTTTTTTTTATATTTTATTGTTTTATTTACTCATTGGTGAATGTTTTAATTTCGTTATGGAATATAAGCTGTAAACAAATGATGAGCTATTTATATTAAGTGCATGCGGATTTATCTGTTATAATCATCTGTACACGACAGAGATAGGTTTGAAAAAGAAAATCATGCTTGAAAATTATTTTAAAAACAATAAAAATTGCGTAAATTGTGATACAGCTTTCAAACAAATTGCGATATAGTTTTCAAACAAATTGCTTTTGAAAGTACATTTCCCCCCCCCCCTATTCGACGGTGTAAAAATTGAAAATGTGTGGTATTTAGAAGTTTAATTGGAATAAAAGTTAATAAAAGTTAAATTTAATCGTCTGCTGTTGCCACCGTCAAAATGACGTCAGAGATACGCACGGACACGTTTGTACTTTATAATATAGATTCTTTAGTTATTTGAATTTCTTTCTACGACAATAAAGACTATATTTTATTTCAAAGACTTCTTATAAAATTTTATATAATTTTTGTATTGTGATCAAGTTATAGAAATTCATAATACAGCTTTTCACTAAAATTGACCCGCTCTTCACGTAGTAATTTACTTGATTACTGTTTATAATCAAAGACTTAGCGTAAAAGGCCCATATTCCGTCCCCCTTAACTTCTCCGCTTCTACGAAAGTGGCGCCACTTATGACGCAAGGCACAGGGACGGGAGGTAAAAGGAGTCAGTGTTGAAAGTTTTGTTCGCCAAGACGCATACATAAATTAAAGACGGCGAATTTCCTATTTTTAGAAGGCCCGAATTCTTATTACGTCGTTTGAACTTTATTTACTGTACTGTAAGTATTTATTTCTTATTTGTTGCATGTATTTTACGCTGTTACGATGCTGACAGTAGCATACAGTGAGTTTTAGGATGCTCAGTTCATCTTACGGGAACTGAAGCTCCGTCATATTGGGAAGTAGCGTGGTCCCAATTTCGTCCCCCTTGCAGTACTTATTTTTGTCCCGGGGACGAAATTAGGAATGCTTTTTCGTGACATTTTTTTTTTCAATTTTTTTCCTCATGTTTGGATGGCTAATGTTTCATTATTTTATTCTTCCACTGATAATTAGTACATTTCTTTGTGCCTTACTTTAATGTAAATTAAATTACTTACTAATTTAGAAATAAATTTTGATTTAGTTATGAGTTAAGCCTCGGCGTATTGGATTTTTTGGGGGGACGAAAGTGGGACCATTTTTTTCTTTTGCATTTTTTATATACTTTTGAAAAAACAATTTTTCGCATTGTTAATTTTTTTTTGTACGACATTTGCCTATGTTTCTATGTGCGAGGGTAGTTAGTCTATGTAAAATCCAAATTTGGTAGATTTTCATTGAAAATTACAATTTCCAAGGCCCTAAAAGTTACTGGGGGATGATAATAGGGCACCTTACCTTATTACAACCACTGTTAATAAAGTTATATTGGTGTTCGAAGAAAACTCTTAATTAAACGTGACTTTATTTCTTTCGACTTATAAGCTCAGCGAGTTAGATTTTCTATGTTTAGACCAATGTCAGACGGGCGTCTTTTTTGCTGCTTTTTTGCTGCTTTTTTGCTTAGGTATTATCCATTCACAATGCAAACAGCATTGTGAATGGATAATACCTAAGCAAAAAAAGACGCGCGTCTGACATTGGTCTTAATGTTGATTTTTACAAAAGAAAAAATAATATTTTTATGAAATTATTTACATTAATGTAAATTTTAATATTGCAATGTCTTCTCACTAATACAGTTCCAGATTATACCAGACTTTCAGTCATATGCTACTTTTTCAATGTCCAAGTTTGAGGAATGGGAAAATAGCGCTTTTTGTTTTTTAGCATAAGCTCAACCCTGATCCACCTCCTTGCGTTCGGCGTGTGCAAATTTCGACACTTGGCAAAATTTATAGTTTTTCTCACTAAAAAGCAAAGTATTACTTATTCAGGATGTTATCTTTAAAGAAGTTTGTGATGATGGCTAGTATAAATGTCTTAAGATTTCGCGTAAACACCCCTTGCAACTTCTGAAACGCTGTACATAACAAAATTTGCATAAACTGTAAAGTGTATAACGCAATTTAATATGGAGGTTTTTAACTATACACATTTGAAATAGTTAAATGATATTTTTTAAGATACTATTAGTATCTTATCACTAAAAATATATTATACATTATTTTATGCTATAAAAAACTTAATTTCTGTCTTTTATATAATTTTTTAAATTAAGACAAAAGTGTATATTATAAAAAGTGTGTATTAAAAGTGTATATTATATTCCGGCTTTGGTTTAAACATATCTCTTAAATCGCGCATAAGTTCAATGTCCGTATTTAAATTAGTAGAATAATCTATAACAAATATCTTTAGCATTTGCAGTATGAATATATAAATATATATATACAACAATTATATAATATTACAATTCATCATCTTAAAAAAATAATAATAATAAATTGAGTATCAATACATTACAGTGACATTATACATAATAAATCTGATATATACAAGGGTGTCCATAATTAAACGACCCTACTTTAAAGTTGTTTACAGACAAAACTATTGTTCATAAAGTTATGAAATTTTGTGAAAGTCATAATAAAGGGAGGGGAATTTGTTTAAGATAAAAAATATGTAAATAAAAATAGTTCGAAATTTCGCCACCAGAGGGCTATTTTTAATAAATTACACATTTAGCATTACGATAGCTTAGAAATTTTATTTACAGGATGTTCGTAATTAATCGACCCTATTTTACAGTTGTGTACAGACGAAACTACATTGTTCAGAATGTTATGAAATTTTTTGGAGGACATAATAAAATTATGGGAATTTGTTTGAGCAAAAAGAATTAGGAGGCCGTTTTTTAACGAATTACACATTTAGCATACATTTACGACAGTTTAACAAATTTTATTATAACCAAACACATGTTCTGCATGACTTTCATCATTTCCAGATACCATCTGGAATCGTAAGATAGCATGTTCCATAGTTGACCGCAGTGTGTTCTGAGAAATGCTAGGAACATGTCGTGAAAGGATGTCTTTAGAATAAGGTTAAGTTAATAAATAAAAATTTTAAACTATCGTAATGCTAAATGTGTAATTTATTAAAAATTGCCCTCTGGTGGTGAAGTTTTGAACTATTTCTATTTATATATTTTTTAGCTTAAACAAATTCCCATACTCTTATTATATCTTTTACTAAATTTCACAACTTTATGAACAATAGTTTTGTCTGTAGACAACTTTAAAGTAGGGTCGTTTAATTATGGACACCCTGTATGTGTATATATATAAATTAATGAAGTTTATATATAATGAATGATTTATGAATATTATACATAAATTATATACATTCTTCTGAAGTAATAATAATTGAAAATTGAAACTGGCTAGATTTTTCGTTTTTTTCCACATCCTCTAAGGATGGATGTACTATTTTTTTCTTAAAGCAGCATATTTTAATGCATCTTTTCGATTAAGATAAAAACTTTTAAAATATTAAGCATTTTGAATTTCTTAGTGCAACTTTTAACTGTACTAATAACTACACTTTAGGGCCATTAATCACCGGACACTTTCAACTTTAGACATTTTGTCGACTATTTTAAAATATACTGATCGGAATCAACTGGAACTTCAGGTTATGAAGAGTAGGCTTGACATCATATTTATCACGTCAATTTAATAACGAGTACAATTAGGAGGACAACAAAAAATATAGAAAAATAATAATATTTGGGATCATTCTGTTAAATAAAATGCACGTAATAATCTATCGCTACAGAATACAGATAAGTGGATAATGTACTTTATAATGTATATTCATTTGTGTAAGAATAGTGCTTATATTCATGGAGATATAGCGATTTTTTTTTTTAGTTCAAAAAATTCTTGTATGTTTTTTCTTATATTAAGCAGGGTTTTCAATCAAACTTAACGCCAGTTTCCGAAAATCTGGCAAAATGTAAAAATATTGGAATATAAATATATTCAATATTTGATGAAATAGGAGCAGTTGTATGAAATATTTTTTATCTGCGTATGCGCGAACGAGAACAAAGGGGTTTTTTTCATGATTTAATAGCCAATTCTATGGAGCAACTTATATAAAAAAATCCAGTCAAATATCGTAAAAATTTAGAAAGATATCGGCGATAGAGTGAGCTGATTTTTAGTTGCTCTCAAAAAGCAGCTGAATGATAAGGGATTTTCCATAAATTGTTATTTTTAGTTTTTTTTTTCATTTTTTATTGATGCTTTAGTTCTTGGAAAACTACCAGAACGAGCCTATTCCAAGAAAAAAAGAAGTATCAAAATCGGAGCATTTGTACTAAATCTACTCGTTGACATTTATTGAATACTAACTCCTTTCCTGAAAGTCACTTAATAGAAAAATGCCTTAAATGTTTTGGTTATGAAACTCTAAAAACAATGATTAAATAATATTTTTGCTTTACTGAAAACAAACACATACAAAAAAGTATTTGAATAAGTAAATGTGAGTCTGTAGATTTTTATGCGTGTTTGTGAATTATTAATTAATAATATTTTTTAAGTATCTATTTATTAATATTATTTGATAGAGTTCCGTTTTATGCAGCTTCCATTACAAAAAGTAAAAAACTACCTATTGTAGCCAACCGGCGGAAAGCAATTCCGGAAAATTTTAGTATATTTTCACCGATCATAACCCCAGACCCCAAAACTACCTTCCGTTCAAGTGTTTTTATATATGTATATATAGACCTGAATTTGCCATGCTGTAACTCTAGTATTTATTAACCGATTTGGTTGTGACTGAGCATGTGTACAGGACATACCAAGGTCTCGACCGAATTCGTTAGCCAGCTTCATCAGCCATCTTGTTTCAAAATGGCGGCCATTTAATTTTTTTTTTAAATTTTAAAATTAAAAAAGAGGTACAAAAATTAGAAACTGAAAAAGCTTTTTCTCTTAAGAGTTTGACCTTGATACAAGGATTCCAGAGCATTTTTTGTTTCGTCTTTATCTTTAAAAAAGGCTGAGATATAACTGTTTGAAATTCTAGGGTGTCTGACATTTGAAACAATCTGATATTCGTCATGCCACAGCACTTGTATACATAAACCAATTGCGAAGTGACTGAGCATATGTACAGGACTTAGCAAGGTCTCGACCAAGTTCATTCGTCAGGTTCATTTGCCAAGTTGTTTTAAAATGGCGGGCACTTCAAGATATCGCCAAAGGGTCTAGCCGGATAAGCATAGCGAAATGGCCCCCACGGCCGATGTTTGAAATAACATGTGTGGTAATAAGGCTCACATTGAGAATACAATATAGAGTGTTTTTAGCCCCTGACCTTGAACTGTCCTTGAGATAATCGACGAAGTATGCGCCTGCGCTGCTATTTTTCAAATACGTTTTTCTCAAAAAGTACAAAAATTAAAAAAATGAAATCAACGCCAATTATTGAATAATATATTAGTTCACACCATATATTTTTTTCACATTTTTACGCAAATTTTAACATAGAAAAATAAACAAAAATATTTTTTGAAAAAATTATTAATGTAGTAATTTTATACTTACACCAACCAAAAAAATTACAGAATAATCCTCAAAGTATGTACGTTTAAGAAAAAAAAATTCGTTAAAATCGAAGGTGCGTTTTTGGAGTTATAAACAAAATAATGCCAGCAGCTTTTTAAAATTTCGTAACTTTCCTTGTTTGTATTTGCAATACGCTACTATCAATGCATTGGTCGATTCGTGACATTTCCAATCGGGCAGGATGTGCAGCACGCCAAAATAACAGAATGTTTCCATACATACCAGTTCCCTATAGGTTTGTTTCGTGTTTGTAAATATTCTGTTACTTTGGCGTACAATGCATCCTTCTCGCTTAATAATATCAAGTCAATAGTCTAGTCGATTGTGCAAGTGAAGCTGAATAGGGGATGTAAATATATTAAGTTATCAACTTTTTGGCAATTTCAGACTTCCTACCAACCTTCCGATATCAGAAGTTATCTTTCTTCGAAACCCCCTCCTCCTAATAATATTGTTATGTGCCTAAAGGTTTTTTTTTTCTTTTTATACGTTTCAATGCGATATACAGGTATGGTTGTACATTTTTTATTTGCATATTTTACTGATTTAAAAAGAGAAGTAATTCATAAAATATCACTTTTACATAAGAAATAACTCTGTATCAAATAACATTTTAAAGAAATACTTATTGTTTAAAAGTTTTAAAAATAGCTCTTTGTTACATTATAATGCATTGAGCAGTAGTATTGTCTTCTCGCACTTCGCTCTTGCTCGGGGCTAAACAGAACTTTTTGTAAACAAAACAGGTGGACAAAATTCTTTCCGATCTTTTACTAGCAAAAATATCAAGTATTATTTCGAATCTGGTTTCTCTAACAACGATTTACGTACCAATATGGCAGGAGAATATTAATGGTGAACGTTGGGTTATTCGACATTTTGGAATGAAATGTTTTATAAACATTGAATATGGTTTTAATAATAACTTTGTATTTTCATAAAAAGAAGAAAACAGACTTAAAAAAATTAAAATTACAAATGTAAAGGAAAAGATAGCAAAAAAGTAAATTTTGGTTTGATCAAAAATAATAACGATATCAAATCACAACACCCCCTGCCCTAGAGGTATCTTCCGACGTCAATGTTCCGATCCCCCCCCCCCACACACACACATACACACACATACACACACATACACTCTCCCCTAAAGTTATACGTTTAATATATACGCTGTACGCCCCATAGCCTTCTTCTACGTGAAAATTATGGTAGGTAAATTTTACCATTTTATTTGTCATTTCTTGATATTATAACGCGAGAAGGATACGCAGTGCGCCAAAATAACAGAATATTTACAAACACGAAACAAACCTATTGGGAAGTGGTATGTATGGAAACATTCTCTTATTTTGGCGCACTGCGCATCTTGCCCGAGTAGAAATGTCATGAATCGACCAATGCATTGGTAGTAGTGTATTTCTACAAATGTAAATAAGGAACGTTACTAATATTTTAGCGAGTAGCTAGCATTATTTTTTTTTATAACTCAAAAAGCGCATCTTAGACTTTAACGAAATTTTTTTTCTTAAAAGTACGTACTTTGAGCCTTATTCTGTAATTTTTTGGTTGGTGTAAGTATAAAATTACTACATTAATAATTTTTTCAAAAAATATTTTTGTTTATTTTTCTATTTTAAAATTTGCGTAAAAATATGAAAAAAAAATATATGATGTGAACTAATATATTATTCAATAATTGGCGTTGGTTTTATTTCTTTAACTTTTGTACTTTTTGAGAAAAACTTATTTGAAAAATAGTAGCGTCAGCGCAAACTTCGCCGATTATCTCAAGGGCAGTTCAAGGTCAGGGGCTAAAAACACTATATATTGTATTCTCATGGTGAGCCTTATTACCGCACATGTTATTTCAAACATCAGCCGTGGGGGCCATTTCGCTATGCTTATCCTGCCAGACCCTTTACCGAACAAACATAAATCGCCCTAAATGAAGTCAACTTGGATATAGCTGACTAATTTGTCGAAATTCACATTCAAATTACGAAAACTGAGATTGAATCTTCTGCAATCGGGTGTCTCTCACTTTAGCTTCATCTGTTTGAGTAAAATAAGCTGAATTTTTAAAAATAAGGAATATGGAAGCTACCTTTTCCTCCCGGTACTGGCTTTTTGTTTTCCGCCGAAACTCGATTTTGGCTTGAAAAACCTGTTTCCAACTGATCCTAGTAATAACTATGTGAATATCCTTGTTTATTTTATTTTTGAAATTTTAAAATCAGTTTTTTCGAAAGATCTGAAATTTTTTTTGTAAAAACAATTTCAATGCATTCCTTATTGAAACTGTGATGCATTTTTCAAATTGCAAAATTGTTCAAAGAAACATAGCTACCAATGATCGAGGTAAAAGTGTTCTGATAAAATATATAGAGCATTATTTAAAATGTACACGAAGAAAAAATAAAAAGCACTACTCTATACTAATTTGAGCACAGTTTCTCGTAAAAGAAAAAGAAGTTTTCGAATCGAATCGAAATAATGTCTTCTTTAATTTGACATTTTTAGGGAGCTATACATATTAAATTGAGCTTTAAATTTTTAAATAGCAACCCCAAATTTGATTTTAAAAAATGTACGTGTTTCAATTACCGTAATTTCGCGCGTATCCGCCGCGGCTTAATCAAGTTTTTTTCAAACCGGAAATTTTATTGAAAAAAGAAGTCAAATAACTGCTAAGCAGAAGCAAGTCACATTTTATCTAAAATAAATTCTGGTAGGAAATCGAATTATATGAGGTGCGGCGGATACGCGCGAAATTACGGTAGTTAAAGTACGAAGTTTCACGGTGTTTTTACCCTTAGTTTCTGTGTTATTAACTAGATTATAAAGAGCCTATTTCCGGAATTCTCTACAGACTGAAATTCGGTGCTTATATCTAATATGAGCAGAGCATTGGGTGTATCACATACATCATCCCCGAAACTTGTATATATATATATATACATCAATCAAATGCAGTTTATCAATCAAATGCAATACAAATTTTTGTAGATTCATAATTTTTTCGATAGTTAATTTAATAAATCATACACCCGGTGGACGGGAGGTATCCAATAGGTTTTATTCTCAAAACCCATTGGATATTTTCCGTTGACCTAGAATCTTGAAATTTGGCAAAAAGGAAGGTTTTATAGCACATGTGAAGGAAAAATCTGAAAATCATTAATTTATAATTCTATGTTGCTTTATTTAGTGATTTCCCATAAACGGGATTTAAAAAATATTTGTGTTTTAAGACCGTAACTTTTTTTTTGCATTAAGTTAGATGATCAAAATTTTTAAACAACAATGGGACCATCGCCCTTATTATTTGATATTAATTTCAACTTGATAACCTCAGCCGTCCTTTAAAAAACGGTCTTGATAGACAGACGGACGACAAAACGAGACTATAAGTGTTCCGTTTTATTTTTTTGATGTACGGAACCCTAAAAATATGTAAAAATAATTTAACAATAGAAGGAAAAGGCTTAAATAATTTTAATTCCAAAACTTTTGTTCCAAATGACTTGAAATTTGGTATCTGGGCACACATTTCAATATAAATAATTTTTTTTGTCAAAATTGGGCGTTGTTAATAAAAATTTTAAATTAAGATCAAATTTTAATATTTAGACAGCTCTGAAATCTTAATTTATGCATATCAGTTAATAATAGGAATTAATTCTTATAGAGTGGTATTTTTCTTTTTTTCTTCTACCAGAAACAATGGTCAAAATAGCATGGAATAGAGCTTTTTTTAGCAATTGTACATTATCCTGAATAGTGAATAAACAGTAGGCAAACTTATAGCAACACCATCAAGGTAACGTTTATATTTATGAACACCCACCCACACATGTAATCAGTATATTTATCTATTTATCTATTTATCTATCTAAACATGTTCCTTTGCAGATAAGTCACAGATAACAAAGTGTAATAATCATCATAATATAGTACAATTTTGAAAAGTATGCAATGTTATTTATTTATTGAAATGCAATTTGTGTACAGTGGAATATATCGAAGAAGCTAGAAATCATTTGCACACGTTTTAAACCAACATCGATATCATATCAATAAATATAAAACATCCAAATTTCAGACGACACATAATACAGATGTATTATAATTTATATTTTGGATCACTTATCTTTTAAAGCTTTCTTGATTTTTTTCGATATGTTATAAGGGGCTTAATATTGTCATTTTTAGGGCTAATGCCGATAACATTAAACGAAATAACATGTTTTTACTATGAATTATGCTTATAAAGCTCCTATGAAAAATCCATAAGATATTCATAAATTTTTATTTTTTCATTTATAATTTCATGGGTTTATTTTCGGGTTAACTTTTCCATATATATTTTCACATATGTGGTTTAATTTTAATTATATACTATACATATATATATAGAGAGAGACTACGACAATTACAATTCATCGTATACACACACAAAAGAAAGATGAAACTCATATTTGTTATGACGCAGCTATCTTAGAATATATCTACCCTATATATAAAATATATAAGATCCTATAATGAGACGAATTTATGAAACGATTTTATGAAACGACTGATTATGTTTCACGGCCATTTCTCATAAAATATGGAAGGTTTGGCGGTGAAATTAACACCAATAATCCGTATTGATCTACAGGTGTCAAAACTGGTATTAGAATTTAAAAATTTGAATTAGTTTTCGAGATATTATTTTTTTTTCTAATTTTAATGACTTTTTTGTAATGGTGGCAACTAAATTACTCCATTTTTGTGGCAAAAAGGGGGGAGAACAAGGAAAAACTATCGAGATTATTAGATTTCTTCTTTTTCGTCATTTTCAAATTGAAATTGAAATTAGCTTTTATTTCAATTGATAGTGAAACAATATTGTGATTAAATTATGTTTTCAGGAAAATTTGAAAAAATAAAAATTCGACTGTTTTTTTGCCGTCGTTTTCAAATTAAAATTGAAAATTGAAATTATTAAAAACAGAAAGAAAATAAGAATTAAATGATCACGTGTTAAAAGCAGAAAATAGGGAAAATTAAAGTCAAAATATTTACACGTAAATATTAAAAAAAAGTACGAAAACTTTAAAATAATAAAATTATTACACACGAAACGCATTTAAAGGAGATAATTACGTCATATGTAAAATTCCTAAATGTTAAATATCGTCATATTTAAAGCGCCTAAAACAATTAAATTATTATGCGTGAAAAACTTTTAATGGTGAATATTAGGTCATATTTAAAAAGCTTGAATAACAATATTTCCAAACACTTTTAAATTAAATATTATATGCACCCGTGAATCTTAAAAGAGAAAAAAAGTTTAAATTAAATAAATTATTACATGAGAAATGCAATTAATTGTGAAAATTACGTCATATATTAAAACGATACATTTAAAACGATTTTCATTAGGGAGAATTTTAATGGGACGTCAATTGGTATAAAAGTATGCGATTAGCAAACAAATGTGTTTTACATCACTTGATGCAATGCAAATACAGGTATAAGTACGCGCAAAATACTTCCGTTTTATTTTGTACGAATTACTATTCGATAAATACATTTTAGAAAATTCGGATATTCTTATTAATTAATATAAACAATATACATTGTGAAATATGCATGATGGTGTATTAAAATAAAGAAAGGATTCATGAATAAGCTATACCTGTTCTGAAAATTTCTAAAAATCGATCAAACCATAAAATATAAGCTCAAACTTTTCAAAACACAATGCTTTTCAATACCGTGGTTCTGAAAGCTGTTCCAGAGCAGATGGAGTTTTTTAACCTCGAAACTAAAGGAAGGATACTGTCCATAGCGTCGTTATAAAAATCAGAAAGATAACGACATTTTTAATCTAACCATTTTATACAAGCTGATTTTAAATGTGTAATTGGTCTCGCTTAACAGTCCCGAAAAAAGTCATCAGTTGTTATGACAGGAATGAATAAGGCCATGGTAACTGAAAAATACCCCATTCAAACGAAAAAGCATGGCAACCCGATTACAGAAGATAGCCGCCGTTATAGTGATGAAATCATTCAGTGTTCCGTAAAATGATAATATTTTTTAAGCATGGCACATTACTATGTTTTTAGAGGTTGTGAAGCCTGAATGGGGATTGGCGGGCGGAACTCGCAGGGGGCAGAGCCCCTAGTATATATATATATATATATATATATATATATATATATATATATATAACGGAAAAAAAGAAAGATGAAACTCATATCTGTAACGATAGTTATCCTGATATATATATATCAGGATAACTATCGTTACAGATATGAGTTTCATCTTTCTTTTTTTCCGTTTGTGCATGATGAATTATAATTGTCGTCTCTCTCTCTCTATATATATATATATAGTGTATATAATAAAGAAGAAATCACAAATATGTGAACAAATGGTTGTATATATATATAACCATTAAGTAAAAGTTACCGACCACCAACAAAAACTGTCAAATTATGAATAAAATGACATTAACAAATACAGTTCCCCGAACACACTTAACATAGATTCCAAAAACATAGTAAACAAGTAAGAAAAATCATGCGTTAAGCATAGATTATGAAACACTTTCCAACACTTCCTGAATGCTTTAACAAAACTTCGTTATTTAGGGAAATATGGTAGTGAACTAAGTAAACATTTTAGAAAACACATAAAACATTTGAAAAACTGATTTCAGCAGTTACCGTCCATAGCAAATATGTATTCCAATTCTTTTGAACAGCCCTGTATTTGATCTGTAGGTTGATATATATACTATATAATGGAGAAATTTAGTTTAGCAAGAAAACACATAACAGGTTGAAATTTCTCTTTCAGCAATTTATACTAATAGATTTAAACATACTTGTATACTTTTGTAAAACTCTGCAGTTAACCTAATACCTTTATTACACGCCACTATTTAGCTAAAGTTTAATTCAAAGTAAAACACTCTTAAAACTACCGGAATCACATTTCCAGAAATTATCATTTATAGACGGCCATGTATCCAATTCTTTGCGTGACCCCGTATGTCATTTTATATATGTTTTACAAACATTTCTTAGTAAACCAAATGCGGTTCAGCGTAAAAATGCCTAACTCATTTAAAAATCACCTTTAAGCAATTTGCAATCATACCCAGTAACTATTACGAATCCTTTTGAGTAGCCCTGTATATCAATTACAGCATTTATACACACCATATACAATGCATAAGTATAGTGAAACATAAAAGCACATAACATAATTAAAAATGCATTTCCAGCAATCATCGCTACTTTACAGTACTTCGGGTACAATATAGTATCTGAAATCTTTTGTGTGTCCCTGTAAATGCTCTACATTTCGTATAATCCATGAAATAAGTTATAGTAAACCTTAGCGACGTATATCTATTTCATCATACATGTAATAGTTTAACATAATTAAAATGCGCCGGAAAAAATTCCCTCCACTTCTATATCATTATGTAAAGGAATTCTTTTGTGCGGCCCTGTAAATGAATAATATCTAATGTTTGGGCCGCATATTGTACAGAAAATACATATTTTAGTCAACTTGATAAATGCATATCAATTTATTATGTTTGAAAGCATGTAACGTCATTAAAAATCATTTTAAATGATTTTTTCCCATAGGCCGTAATGTAACGGAAAAATTTGACTGTCCCTGTAAATGAACTAAACATGCTACAAACTTCATTTGCAATAGGGTTCGTGCTATGATAGAGGTCACTAACATCCAAAAATTTCAGAACGATCCGAGTATATTTACGGGAGTAAGAGCACGTACAGACGGCCAGACGGCCAGACGGACAGACAAACCGAAGTCATAAACACTTTACAACTTTGTTGAAAAGTGTTAAAAACAGCAGAAATTGAATAACATAAATGGAATGATGGAAATTTGTAGAACTCAGACAGAATCATCGGGTCCGAAATGCCTTAAGTTCCACAAATAAAATGTGTGGTTTCATCTTCATATTAGTCATAAATTAGCTAAAGAATATGAATTTGGGACTACCACACACAGAAAACCGAGAAATAAACTATTGAACATCAAATAAATTCAAAATGAAACAAGATTAAAAAGAATAGAGAAAAAATAAAAAACAAATTACCAAATTAAAATACATACTATCATAGCATTAGGTATAACAAATACACTCATTATGCATTTTATTCTCATTTAAGATAGTATACTATTAGAAATTAATATGATATTGTCCTGAGTAGGCTAAAATTTAAATACAAATTAATCGTTAACTTTATTAAATATTAATGAGTATGAATAAATTTAATATGAATTGATAAATATATAAATATAACTACACCATATATATATATAACCATTATAAACCAATACAAATTATCATCAACAGATGTGAATATATGAATTATAAAGGAATTTATTCAAATTAAAAATGGTGTATATAATACGATATATTATATAGATATTATAATATTTTTTTGTGTTATGTTTTTCGTGTTATAATATAAAATATGTTACATTCTACCATTTTTTTTTGTAATGAAATTGTTTTACTTTGTAAGATGACGCATACTCATTAAAACTAGAGAAAATTGTCTTAAATCTTCAAACTGATGACTTGAACAATGCTATAGTCATATTTAGTCTTTTTTTGTTAACTTACAAATACATGTATTTTTTTTTAAATATTTTATAAGCCTTTTAATAAATCATTGGTAACTGAAAGGTTGTTTCAGTTCAGTTTCACATGCATTACCGAAGTGGCAAAAGCACAGGCAAAATCTTACAGAAAGATTGTTTTCAATTTGGAAAATAAAAAAGACACATTGCACCTATTTTTTTTTTTTAAATTTTATGTTGCTAACTATAATAGGAATTACCATATATTTCGGTGTATAACGCGCACTACTGAAATAGGAAAATTGATCAAATAATACAGTTGCGCGTTATACGCTGGATATAAAAATGAAAGCTTAAAAAATAAGCATAAGAATTGAGATTTATGTATTAATGATTAAGAGAAGACCGCGTGAATTCGACTCCAAACGCTTTGTGGGAATTCAAGCGTATGTCCTTACTTTGCATTTACTTATTTTTTTAGGTTTGTATTAGTCATATTTTTAATGCTCTTTATTATATTTTCATGCTATATACAGTAAACTCTGTCTAAGGAGGAATCGATCGGGACCAAGAGAATTTTCCGTGGTAGGTAATATTCCGCCTTAGACGAATTTTACGCTATGCATATGGATTCGCAGGGACTTGAAAATCTTTCCGAGTTAGACAGATTTCCGTCTTACACAGAGTCCGCCTTACAGAGAGTTTACTGTATCTCATAAAATTTTCTTTGCAAAAACTAGGGGGTGTATGATTCGGCGAATATACCTAAAAAAAGAAAAATACAGTCTCAAACCGAAGGCGCGCGTCATGCGCCGGGAATATATAATTTACAAATTGGTTAATTTAGCATGTACAACAAAGTATGTTGTAACATATAATTGCATGAAACCATCTAGAAAAGAGAAATTTTAAGTCAAATTACATAATTTCATATGATCAGATATCTGATAAGGGTGATTTTTTTTTTTTTTTTTTTTTAAGAGAGTGATATTTCATTGTTTTTGCGATGATCACTTGTTGCATACACTATTTACTTTTCGTTTATAAAAGATATGACCTTCGGTATTTTTGAGCCATTGATAATTCAGAAATATATTTTGTGCGCCCTTTTAATTAGAGTCTACTTATTCCTGAGCTTATAAAGACAGCTTTTTCATGAGCGTATTGTTCTGCGTCACTGTCGATATTCAGTATCATGTCTTATCGGAAGCCTCATTATGAAATAAGAGGAAATTTTTGATACTTTTTGAGGGGGCTTTTTTTCCTTGAAGTTGTTTCCTTGATCATTCGCTTTACAATTATCTGAAGAATAAATGATTTTCCTGTAGGAATCGTTTATTGTTTAGAGATAATGTGTATTATGATTACCAAGAGCACTTTTCAATATCATTTACTTCCAACCATTCTTAGAAATATGGAAACGGTTTCATAGCGTGTTGTGCAGAAATTTAGGAGGTGTTTACGTGCCGTGGGGTGTGTGCTGTACAAGTATCGGATCATCATGACGAGAACGAATGAAGAAACGAATTTCGAAATCTGATTTGTTTGTTTACTTAATGCTATTACATGAATTTACCCTTAATGCGTTTCACATTTGATAAATAAATAAATAAATAAATAAATAAATGAAAAAATAAATAGGTAAACTAAACTAAAATAAACATAATAAAAGTAAAAATGAAAGATTTTTAGATTTTTAGAGAGAATATATTATTCTTGTAATAAATTTAAAAGCTTAAGGGAATTAATTATGTTGATACAGAATGTATCGATTATAATTCACACGCTTCTGAAGTATGCTTGTAGAACTCAGCCAACGAAAGGAACAAATTACAGAACTTCAAAGATATTGGCTACTTTTTAGCCTACCTTGATCACATGGTAGTTCGACAATTGTTGTAATCTATCCAATTTTGTTCACGTGACAACAGAGAGGGAGGTAAGTATCATGGCTTGACATTTTCGTTCGCTGCGTTGTAGAATAATTTTTCAAGAATTTTGTGCATCCATTAAGCAACACATAAAAACCTTTTTCACAGTATAAAGATGTTTTTGCATTTATAACAAGAACAGAAAAGCAAAACTATGCGTCAAGCACAGATTATGAAACCCTTTCCAACACATTCAGAATACTGTAGAAAAACTTCGCCGTTTAATAAGATGAAAGGGGTTTCCTAAGTAAACAATTTGGAAAATGCATAACACATTTGAAAACCCAATTTCATCCAATTACCATCTATAATAGTCGGAAAAATATCCGAATTAATTTGTGTAGTCCTGTATATGATCTACAGCTTTGTATATATACTTACTACATAGTATGCAAAAAATTAGTTCAGTTAGGAAACGCATAACGCAGTTGAAAATTCCTCCCTTTACAGTATTGTAACCAATTTTTTCTTGTTTGTCCCTGATCGGTAAATGCTATGCACACCGTATTCTATAGCGAGCAGCTTGTAACGCATCCCAGAGATGTATATAAATTTTAATATGTTTGAAATAGTGCAACATCACTTAAACAGCAGTCACCTTAAGAGAATAACACGCTATGTATGTGGTATTATTTTTAAAGTTTTGGGATTAATCACATTACATTCTTTTGTTTTTCATTAAATTTCGATAATCACAGATTATTTTTAAATTTTACTTTACTGGAAAATGGATTGATTGGTTGGTTGTGTTTATGACGGCCAATTATCAACACGAGGGATGTAGGCCCTAAGGGGGGGGGGGAGTGCCCTTCGTGGGGGTCTTTCTAAGGGAACCTAACCCGTATTAACACTTGGAAATCCAAGGTTCGAAGAAAACCACGAAAACTCCGAACGATTAGGCCGACGGGCGCGATTGGGTTCGAACCCAGCACCTCCCGTCTACCAGCTTCGAGAGCAGAGCCTCTCAGCCACTGGTGGGGCGGAAAATGGATTGAACTACTGCTATTCTTAAAATTTTCGTTTATGTTTTCGTAGTTGCTAACCTTCCAGTTTTTCAAGTCAATTAAATACATTTTAGCTCGAAACGCGTCCTATGTTTTGTTTTTATTTTATGGTGATTTTTTACAAAGTTTTATTATTTTAATTGCTTCATATCGCCAGTTTTCGGTGCTGTTTGGCCAATTAAATACATATTTTGTATCAGAAATTTTATTAATGATATATTAATGAAATCAAATATATACCACAATGGCACACGACACATTTTATTAAATATATTTTCTGGTTCAAAATATGTTAATTTTACTTGAAAAAATAAAAACTGGAAGGTTGGCAGAGATTAACCCCTTCGGGACGGGTGTAACGTGTACTTTCCATATAGGGTTATGCACGGTTTTTACTTTTGAGTGTCATTATTTTTTAATAGTAATATCCGACTTGTCTAATTGTACGATTTCTGGATAAAATAAGGCAAACTTTACTGTTAGGAAGTACTGTTATTAAAAAATAAAGTGTCTTTAGCGTGCGATCGTTCTGAAGGTGTTAATAAAAAAGATTTGAATTAGTAGAGTGATGACATAAAATAAATAATGAAATGACCCTGAAAAACGCAGTATTTTATAATTTCTTATAAAAATATTTCTAGAAGGTTATTGCTCTTGATTGTAAATATGTAGTTTTTCTCCGACATATTGCAGATTTGCCGGTCGTATGCGAATTGAGAGTGCTTTGTGAAAATTTTTACAGACTCTCCCCTCATTATTTCTCTAAATTAAAAAATTGATTCTATGCAGAGAATATCTATTTGCATAGATAAAATTTCTAGAAATAAATACAGCTGGAAAATTCCCTTTAGCCCAATTATATTTTTAAATTGCGCTCTTTGTTATGGTGTGCAAGAATACGAAATTCAGTTTTCATAAAAACGACCAAGCAAATAACAAAATGTTTTGAATCAATAAAGAATGTAATAAAAAAAAATTAACACCTTTAAATAATTAAAAATCATCAATAAAATACCGCCTAATGTTTTCTGAATTAAAAACACCGTTATATTTTTAAAAAGAATAAATTTATAATTATATAAGATATGTTTCTTATATAATTCATATTTCCCTTTCATGTAAATGCTACATATTCTCTTTATAATTTACATTGCGACTTAACAATTTTTCAGTTATTATTATTATTTTCTTTTTAGAAGTATTGTTTCGTAAAACCCATTTTGTGTTAATCAAACCCAGTAAATGGAAGCGGAAATTTTCAATTAATGTATCGACGATGAAAAATGTAACAATTATGAATGCAGATTAAAAATACGAGCGTATATAATAATTGTTTGAGTTTTAAAATGTTTAGGTATAATCTAGCTCATTGTAGAAGTCAGTATAGTTAAATTTACAAAAACCTTTCATAAAAGTAAGGTTTATATAATGCAGTGTTTCTTAACCTTTTATTGGCCACGCCTCACCAAAACATCTGTAAAGTCACTATGCCCCCCCCCCCCCTCCTTTAATCTGTAAATTATGTCTCTTATTATTAAAAAAATTGAACTCTATTCACATTGTGAGGCGTAATAGAACCTTGACAATAACTATTCATTTCAAATTTTTTAATTTTGAATCTTCTTTTATAAATCCAATGAGGTTATACAACTTCGCCTTTGTGCCAAAAAGAGTTTCGTTGTACTTTTCCAACTTACCTCAATTTTAAAGAACAGAGTTATGCGGTCAGTATTTTTATATTCACAAAATATCTTGAAGAGAGACTTACAAACACATTCTATAATTCGCTTTTGTAACTTATTAAGAGTTTGTGGAAAAGCTTATTGTCCGAATATGTTCGATCAGTAAATTTTCTTTTTATGGAAAACATAATGCACAAGAAGCATTTCAAGATTCTCGTCTTTATCGAATTTAAGTAACAATTATTCCCCATCACAACACATTTTCCCAGTTTTCTTTTTCTCAATATCGCTATTTGTCTTCCATGCAATATCAGATTTTAAAATTTAAAATGTATATGTCATTATGTAAATTTATTTACGGTGCAGGATGCCCACACTAGAGCCGTAGATATTTATAAGCTTCCTATTTCCTTTTCTAATGCCATTTACGATTTATAAGTTTTATAAAGTGGCTAGTCTCTTTCAGATGTTTCATATATTTATTAGGTTAAATATATTCAAGAAAGTCAAATTTATTAGTTTCATGTATAAAAGAATTCTCGACATATACCAGAGTGAATAGCAGCAGAAAGCTCATTGTATAAATAGTCGAAAGCGTTACAAAAAAAAAGTAAATTGCAGTCCCAGAAATATTACAGAGATTTAATGTCAAAATATTAAAAAAAAAATCCGTATAATTATTCTGGTGTTCAGTCTATTTTAAACTTTTCATTAGGAACATTTTTAAAATTCAATAAAAAACTGATTTTTAAATTGTGCTTGTATTCCATTTATTTTTAGTCTACAACATTACTTTTCCAAAAAAGATATAATAAACTAATAGCGAATGCGTGAGTAGCAAATTTGGAATTGCCCTCCTGGAAAGCCAAATTGCTCCCCAGTGGGGCGTACGCCCAACGTTGGGAACCACTGATGTAATGTATTGTGATTTTTTTTTTTTTTTTTTTTTTTTTTTTTTTTTTTTTTTTACCCACCGGATAAAATATAATAATTAAAATAATTTACGGTTGGTTGGTTGGTTGTGTTTATGACGGCCAATTATCAACACGAGGGATATAGGCCCTAAGGGGGGGGTGCCCTCCGCGGGGGTCTTTCTAAGGGAACCTAACCCGTATTTACACGTGGAAATCCACAGTTCGAAGAAAACCACGAAAACTCCGAACGATTAGGCCGACGGGCGCGATTGTGTTTGATCCCAGCACCTCCCGTCTACCAGCTAAAATAATTTAAGGAGAACTATTACTTTGGAGAACCCTCAAATCATATTTTTTAAATAGCGAATTAGGATCATTCATCTTTAATTAAAAAGTTTTAATTTATTTATTTTGTGTTAGTACTCTGTTCGGAGATCATTTTATTTAATTCGTAACAACAACGCATCCGATTTTATGTTGTGTCTAAATTACAGAATTGCATGTTATAAATAAGAAAATATAATTCTAGAAATGCTTCTAAAACTATATACCTAAAACATAATGATAAAAGAACTAAATTATTATTATTAATAATACCTCTAGAGGAGGAAGCTCAGGTGGTTCTGGAGCTAACATGATTTTTGTCGTTGGGAGTCCAGGGTGATGACGATATTGCCTGTAAAGTAAAAGAAATTAAATTAATTAAAGAAGTCTAAAATACATTAATAAAAATATTCTTATTCCTAAGTATAAGCATTATTAAAAACCATGAGGGTTTTTATTACATATTTTAACCACTTGACAGTTTCCCTTTTTTGACACAATAGACTAAAAATAGAGACAAAACACCGCTTTTTTCCGTATTAAAAAATTTGCCTTATATAATCGAAAAATGTCTGTAATTAAATAAGGCAAAAATTGCAATTAAAAATTAGTGGTATCTAAAAGCTTTTATTAACGAATCAAACAAACTCTTCTTGCACGTACGATGTATGGGTAAAACTGTTAAGTGGTTAATTGATTCAATTTTGTAACAAGTTTCTTTCATGAGGGGCAAATGTCGGCTTGATGACATTGGACGCAGAAAATCAGCTCCGTTATTGACTAAATGTTTTGATCTGAATTACAGCTAGTATCTAGATTTGTATTACTAAGGTACAGAGGTTTAATTTGAAGCAAACTATGTTAAAGGATAAAATAAGCTTATTTAGATCGATGTTACTTGCAGCCTCAGTGCTACAATAAATTTTTGAATCTCAAAAAAATGAGTTCTGAATATGACATAATCAGAATATGACATAAATTATAATAGGGCATTTTATTTATTTATTCTTGAAGGAAACAACGTATTGAAACAAATAAGAAGTGTTCTCTGTGGATGTGCCAACTCAGCGATTTACAAATACCTCTTGGACAATGGAACTGATAATCCCGTCATCCAGTTTAAAATGTGCCGCAGGCTCCATAAATCTTAATCTAACTCACTGAGTCGTAACTTTTATATTAGCTTTTATCGTTTCACATTGATTGCAACTACATCTCCTCTTTTAAAAAGCTTATTGAAATAACCATAAAAACAATTTATGAATATCATGGTATTACATGGTTCGGTATGTAATTCTGTTGCCAAAGTTCTTGGTATAATAATTATATTAATGTAATATTATGCTGTTGATCTCTTAAGCCTGTTTATCCCATAAACAGTTTTTTTCCATATTGTTCATTTCTCCCAGATTCTCCTTTGGCTGTCTGGAACCCTCATATCTGCGTACACCCATAATAGAGTCTATTGGGCACACCCTTCAGGTAGCTGTATCCCCCATGAATTTGAGGCGTGCCGCTCAGGTCCGACACTGAGCCATGCCCCACACTAATTCTAACTTTAAATATAAACGCTGGTCTAAATGCTTATGTTTAATTGCTGAACAATTAATAGATATTCCTTGACAAATGTTACATGGTTGCTCTTTTTCAGAAATGTTTCCGGATTATGAACCACAGTTTATTTATTTTATTTTATTTATATTTTTTACTAGACTGTCTTCAGCGAATGAGAAAGTAAAATAAAATATCAAACTTGTGTCCGTCGAAAAAAAAAAAAAAAAAAAAAAAAAAAAAAAAAAAAAAAAGAAGGTCAAAACAATTTTAACACTGAAAACTGGGATCAGACTTAGCGCTAGAGTGCACAAAATGTTAGAGAACCGAAAAATTCTCCATATATCGTAGAGAGGTTTCGAAAGTATTGATTATTTTTTGCACTAATTATGGTACTCTTGGGGAGGGGGGTGTAGACACAGCTATGTAATATTTGGGGAGTTTTTGGTACATGTCTAAAAGTTGGTTTATTTACTTATGCAATATAAAGTAAATTTATAAAATGAAATGTAGCTTTTAAAGAAATGGAAAAAAAGACATAAAGACTGAAGATCTCATCAATGAAATAACCTGCAAACAAATATCATGTTGCTGAACATGTCGTGTTTCAAAAGAAGCATTAAATGATAATGAAGGCATACAAAAAATCTAATAAAAATTAAATTTTTTAAAGCAGGAGCGCCCAACCACTTCTCACCACTATTTCAATATAGTAATATTCGCCTTAATTAATCGTGGAATATTCTACACTTAAAAGAGGGCGAAGCTCACATTTCAGAACTGATTAAAAGTGCCCCGCAGGCGTGAGGTTGGACACCGATGGTTTAAAGTTTTAAAATTTGAAAATTATTTTATGACACAGTGGAGCGTAGTTACACCTCTGAAGTATACGACAATATTCGAATGTTTTAAAATTGTCTTTCCATTACCATCTCACAAGTAACCGAGAGTCAATAACAATATGAAAACTTAAGATCTGAATTTCATTCTGAATTTTGATTACATCATCAACAAGCTCATTGCATTTTGCAATTCATACACAATGTTTAGATTTTTGATAATACAGGAATTTTTTTGTGTGGCGAATCGAATGTAATTCAGTAAATATACTTATTTCTTATTCGACAAGTTTTACTTAACACACAGGTCAATTTATGTTATAATATCATACAGTAGCTCCTCGTTATATCGCCAGGAGATGCGAAAAAGCGTGATATAACTGAGTGCAATTAAAAATTTAAAAAGGTAGCACTAAAGAAGTAAACATTATTTGTCTTCAAAACGTTAGATTCTACGCTTTCTTAATAAAATAAAGGTAAATAATAATACTTATAATTGAAATTTGTGTAAGTTACATAAACATTGCAGTTTAAGTAAAACTTATATTTCCGGAGACACGTATATTCGAAAGAGTGATGTAACAAAGCGCGATATAACGAGTGGCTATTGTATTAATTGTATTAAATCTTTCAAAACTAGTTTTGAATCTAGGTTCCATATTTTGGAGTCGACATTTCTTCTTTATACTGCTCATTACAATGCTTTTCGATTATAAATGAAGCAAAAAATAAATTAAAAAATTAAAAATATGTAATATTAAATTTAAAATCCGCAAAAGATTCTCACATAGTTTGTTAGAACTTGAAAAAATTATTTATTTTATTAAAAAAAGAACATGTAAATTTGGTTATTTGCTCAAAAGTTATCGTAGAAAAACCACTGAAAAACAGTGTTCCGAAAGCATAATCGAGTTTATAGTTTTCTTTTGCAGGTATCGACGGAGTGCCCGACCCAACGTTTAATCATAAATTAGAACCATACCAACCAACCATTACCTTTAGAAATGTTTCGATCAGTCCAACAGCATGATGCCATTCTAAAAGATTCGAAAAATTTAAAAATAATAATAAATAAATATATTTTTGTCATTACGAACTTTTCTAGCTCCCAAAAATTGATAAACTGAATCAGTATTTATAGGGATTTTGTGGAATATTTACAACTCTATTCAAATCATTTCTTTAAATAATGTTTTAGTATTTTATAAAATTAGAAAATGTAGAGATGATAAGGTCCTTTGTTATAAATATAGATATTTTTTATGAACCGAAACTTTCCGCTCTTTGACTGTCTACGTCAAGAAAGATGAACAGTTATAATTGGAAAATAAATTACCCCTTTAAAAATATTTTTTCTTTATACAACACATAATTCTTTTGGAATATGATAAAGTAACATTTTTTAAAGTATCGTCGAGAGTTAACCCTTTCACGGATAGTGGTTTGTCTATTAAAACCACAAAATTTTAATTACAAAATGCAACAATCACACCAGAATTTTAATATAAAATTTTTCCATTTGTTATGTATGTGAAATATCGCTTTTTTCTTATTTGCAAATAAATTTGTAGGTAATTTCGGGTGTCATTCATTTATTTCAACATTTTAGCGATGGAAATGCTTTGTCTGTGAAAGGGTTAATCAATCCATACCATACCAATAAAATCCATATCCAGCGATAAACTAAATTACGCACTATACTTTTATTTATTACCAATTTTTCACAGGTATTATTTCAAACAGTGGGGTCCTTTATACATGTCTGTGTTATATGCTTATCTCTAAAAATAGTCATAAAAAGTTTTTTATTCATCATTTGTAATTACATTTACTGTTGTTTTTCAACAAAAATGTCTTCGACAATTTATCTATAAAAACAGTATTCTGCATTGGTATAATAAAATAGCAAAGTTTTACTTTTATTTCTAAAAATACATTCTTTTTAAAAATTGTTCACGTTCTGAAAAAATTACTAATTGGTTAGTTCTGTAGAAAACGAAAGGTTCATTTAAGAACACAAGTCTTTATAAGTACATAAAATTCCATTAAAACACATATTTACTCTGGTTCATCAAACTCCATCAGACAGTATTCTCTCCCCCTTTCTTTCTGTTTGAATTCAAACAGAATTCAAACAGAACTGTTTTTATAGATAAATTGTAGAAGAAATTTTTGTTGAAAAACAACAGTAAATGTAATTACAAATGATGAATAAAAAACTTTTTATGACTATTTTTAGAGATAAGCATATAACACAGACATGTATAAAGGACCCCATTGTTTGAAATAATACCTGAGAAAAATTGGTAATAAATAAAAGTATAGTACAGTACAGGTATTAACCAAAATAAAACCTTCGGGTTTTGCTTATATTGAGTTAAATTACGCATTTAAGCGTATTTTTAAATAAGTTTTAGCGTATTATCGAACCCAAAGCACTATTTTTTTTTTGGCAAATAAATAACGCTGATAATTCTTATAATTTCGATTTGTGGTAGATCTAAATTATTTTAAATAAGTTAAAACCAAAAAGAAGTTATTTTTAGCCATATCTTTTAATGCTATTCAAACTTTTCTTCTGAATAAAAAGGAAGAGAGGACATGCTTTAAACTTCATATTGTAGAAAGTGTAATTTATAAGATTCCTAGATTTTTTTTTGTTTTAGGGTTCCGTACGTTAAAAATTTAAAGCGAAACCATTAAAAGATCACTCCTGTGCCTATCTATCACAGCCATTTTACTCTCGAACTATAAAGACTATTGAGATACATATTGGCAGATTATTAAATACCAACAAATATATTTAGGAAAAATATAGAGGGGGTAATTAAGTTACTTGAAAAAAAAATCTTTTGTTAGTATATCGTGTGAAATCTTTCGTAACGCTGAACTCAAAAATAAATTTCTTTTAATTTTAGGTATTATATTTTCAGAGATATCGTCGAAAATGTAGGGAAAAAGTATGTCCCCCCCCCTCTCTATTTCCGAATCTACTGAAACTAAAATTATGAAAAAATTAGAGGTAGTAGACGCTAACTTAAACCTTCCAGGAAAACTATAGCGATTACCCTAAGTCACACAGTTTTTGAGAAAAGCGCATTTCTCCATTACACACAAATTTCGATTTGCGGACATTCAGCAAAGGTGTTGAGGAGAGCTGGAGATACCTATCGTAGCAGAAGTATTGTTGAGCGCAAAGAGCGCTGCTAAGAGTAGCATTGCTGATACTGATTTTCGAAAAGAATCGTCGGTAATTAGCCGAGATATTAACCCTTAAAGACACGCACAGTTTGGACATGCATAATGACAGAGGCAGCGTACTCTATCTACAACCGGCTGTTAAAGCATAGTTAACAACTTTTAATGATATATTTGTATAATGTAATGAACAGTAGCAGTACAAAAGCAACAAACGCCAAATTGTTAAAAACAGACTAATTTAATTAGAATTAATCACATAAATACTATGGGATTCGCGACTAGTTTGCATTGAGTGATCTCTCAGTGTGCCTTCCGTGTATCTTTAACAGTTAATTAAAAACCTATCTGGAAAAACGCGGCACGCCCCAAGGCGGCGTTGCAACTTTGCGACCTCCTTTCGAAGCGTGCTTAGCGCAATGCCAAGTTTGAACTTTGAACAAAGGCTTTATTTAGCTACGCTGTAAAAAGAAAAGATTATTACTACGTTCAATTTACTTTTATGAATCGCCTAATGATGTTTAAATATGCACTACTTTTATTGTGAGTACGGAATTACGTTCACCATAAACAGATTAGGATAAGTTTAAAAAATGGTTATACAGAATAGCAATATTTGATATTATTTAGGCTTTATATCTCTTTGAACTTTTATGGTATACCCATTCATACTTTTCTAGTATATACAGCTATACCCAACCCTACGTAGTATAGTTTTTTACAAAGTCTTTTTTTTTGGCAACGATTTTTTAATAATACAGTTAATAATTCATATAGTATTTATTGTACTGAACCCTCTGAGCGCGAGTAATACTCGCACTTGACCGTTTATTTGAATGAAAATTACTTTAAACAGTTTTCTATTAATAGACAAAATACGTTAGTCATAGCTTAATTAGTGTAAGAGAAATGGCCTTAATTTGTGAAATAAAGATTTGTTCCATTATACCCTCGATATCGGGGACTAATGTGGCTTGCCATGGGTCTAATGCAATAGTTCCCAACCTTTTTTGCCCGTGCCCTATCTGAATAATCACGATCTCCTCTCCCCGTGATATACAATCCCTATAATGTAAGGGGAAATCTCATTTGAATGGCAAAAGTCTAAAAGAACATTAACACTGACAAATACAGCAGCATCGATCACATCACATTTTGTAACCTATGGAACAGGCACATTTGCTGTCAAAGATATGTTTCTGACATCATTCTATAAGCACAACGAAGTAATATATTTATATGCCGTGAAGAGTTTTATTGTGCCTCTCCTATAATTTACTCCAGTGTTATTAAAAATGTTACATGGTTTGCATTTTTACCTTCGCAAAATTTCTTAAAAAGGCGCTCATAGTAGGTATTTTATCTTATAGGGTTGATACATTTTATAATAGATTTTAGTCCCTCATTAAAAACAGGCGGAATATCTTTTGACAACAACGTGTATTTTCCGATATTAAAATTTTAAATGTATGTGTTGTAATTTATACTTTGTATAGGAGCCGCAGCAGATCCAGAAGAAATTTACTATTAGGCATATTCAGTATTAAGTAATATCTTTTCGGTGATGAACATTTCGGAATTAGTTTTATAAATTTCTAGTATTTAATTTAGAATTTCAAATATATTTGAAGTTAGATGTTTCGAAACGGTCAGTTTCAGATATACATTCAAGTAGTTTAATTAGGAAATATTTCTTCGTGTGGCATATTGCAGAGTGAATAGGAATACACATCCAATACAGGATCATCCAATAAATAACAAAAAAAAAATTCTGTAATATTATTTAAAACGCGATATTATCCAAAATTATTATATATTAAAAAAAAATAGCCTGGAGTTTCATATATAAATTCTGTATAATTATTCCTATTGTAGTTGTATTTTCGCCATTTGAATAAAGACCTTTTGAAATTTGAATTTAAAAAAAGTTATTTAATTTTCTTTTTCTTTTCTTTTTTAATTTAGATGAGATTACTTTTATTTTCAGACTACACCATTAAAAATTTCCGAAAAACTGACGAAAGGTTTACAAATGTCGGTTAATAAATTTTTATAGTTTAATTGCTTTGCTCGAATTCAGTGAAATTTTAGTTATTCATTTATTTATTTTAGAAGACTCGCAAAATATTTCTATAATCTTAAAAAAAATCCAAATAGCCTTAGTTTGATTGCATTTTGATTACATTATTGTTCGAATATAGTGATTCTTTATTTGAATATAACATTTATTTTAACTCTTAGAAATACATTTGCTTATTTGTTACCTTTATAGTATGATTCCCTGTTTATACCGACTACAAAAAAGTGAGATTCTGAATAGTTGTTATTTAATTCTGTTAGAAAAACAAGGACCTAAACTTCACGCTGAGAATTTCTCAATTCAGTGGCCCCGGAGCTCAAGTTCACCGAATCAATTTTCTACAATTTCAGGAAGTCACCATTTACAAATGCTTTTTCTTCTTTTTATTAAATTAACATATAATAGGAATCAGGATAATTTTAATCTTAGAGAGACGCCCATTCTACGGCGGTAGGACAATTCCTACTATCATGTCCTTATCTCTTTCCAAAATGTATACAGAAGATTTGTTTTAAATAATATAATTTTTCTTTTTATAAGGTAGAGGAGGCGGGAAGAGGATGGTAGGAGGAGTGGGGCAACAGTTATTTTGCTTAAACTAAAGATTATTTTTTATTTTCATTTCTAAACAAGAGGGACTGCCTATAAATGCCTGTATATGCTACAAATTTTACAGTTGCAATATTTTAAACCTTTGTAATAGAAAAGTCTCATTTTTAAAGAGCAAAAGTGAATATTGAATTCTATTTTGAAATACATTTTGACATTTATTAAATTTATAAAGCAAAAATTACGAGTTGAAACCACAATTTCATGTAGTATAAGTTTACAAGTCACTAATTAAGTTAAGCCTGTAAAGCATTATTGTTAACGTGGTAAGTCATATATTAAATGTACTACCAAGCGAGAGGACTGAGACACTGAAAGTGTCAGGTATGGGACATATTCCATTTCGTTTTTCTGTGTTCTCAAATAGCTACAAATATTTATTTTCATAATTTTAAATATTTGTTTTGTAATATTGAACTTTTTTTAGTATTCATTTTGTAAAAAATGTCAAAATCAATTTAAAAATAGAATTCGCTACTTTTTTTATCTATAGAAAAGAGATTTTTGAACTACAAATGTTTTTCAGCTTTCAGCTAAAATTTTGTAGAATACATAATAATAAATAAAGCCAGATCATCCTAAAAAAATTAGATCTATGAAAGTTTAATATTTATTAAAATGTATATTCCTCATATTTTCCCTTTCCTTTACATATATGTCTTATTCCTCCCACACACATGCCCTACTTCATTTAAGGGAGGACTGGGATAAAATGTTGACAATTTTCAAATTAGCTGGAAGTTAAAATTTTCAAATATTTTGACTTTTTATATATTTTTTAAATTTTAGATAACATTAAGCACTTAGCACAATGCATCCAAGATTGAGAAGAATATATTGAGTAAGAATCGTTTTACGAAAAATGTTCTGTTCCTGACTTCTCTCCCTTATATAACGTTAGCTTTTGTTGCATCTCATTATTGATTATCCAGTTAATCTTTAAACTGCATAAAAATTAGGTTATTGACTTTCAAGTTTATTTGCTCTATTTGACCCTCATCATTATTCTATAAGCATTTGCATATGAAAATTGAGCAAGGTCATTGTCGTAAATAATGCACCGTGATTATTTAAGTTAATTTACTAAATATTCAGAAAGAAGTGTCTAGTTTTTTTTGCTTTAATATACAGTCACTGTAGTTAATCATTTAATCAGTATTATTTGTTTAGCGCCGAGAATATTTGCCAATTTTTAAATTTGAAAAACTAAATGAACATTCTGTAAGCATGTATAATAGGAAATAATCAAATATTCGTTTGCATATATGGCGGTAAAATTGTAAAAGTAAATTAAGGAATATAGTAATTATTTATTGCAGCATCTCCTTTTATTAATATCTTGGCATTTTTAAAGTACCGTAACTTTGGGTTACTTGGACCCAAATAAAAAAGTTTTAAATCAGACCTGGGTGTACAGTGGTACTACGTAGTGCTGTCATCTGCAGAGTATTGGTAAACTGTATCAAAGTTCTCATCATAGTGGATACAGGGCTGATTTAAAACTCTTTTTTAACTCTTTTCAACATAGTTGTATGAATTTGGTTTGTCTCTTCGCGCTCTAACTCTCATAAATATACATGAATTGCACAACATTGATATATGTTACTGAGGTTTATTAGAGCATGTTCCCTATTGAAGGTAGCTGTTATAGTTTGTTTAAGGTACACACAAAATAATTTCGTTACATAACGGTCTAAGGATGAAAAATCATTTGTGGTGCATTTTAATGAGGTTACGATACACCAAACATAATGAAATTAATATGCATCACTGAAGTGGACATGGACTACACATGCTTTATATAGAGTATGGAGTAAGTTTAATTTATAGTCCGTTTACAGCGACGCACAAAAAAAAAAATAATAATAATAATAATAATTTGTTTGCTCTGTTATGTTACACATGAAACATAATGAAATTGATATGAAACATTAAAGTGTATTGCAACATGTTTTCTTTAGAGTATGGAGTGTGTAGCATTTATCTTTCTGTTACAGAGAAGCACAAAATAATTTGGTTACAGGATCGACTATGAGCAATTATTACTGAAATGCTATTTTAGCTGAAAAAATGGTATACATTTTCAAGTTAAACTAAATTTTTGCATACGATGTGGTACATGTAAATTCTGTAGATAATATATAGGGCTCCACTAAACAATTCGTAAATATTATCGTCTATGGGCGTGAATTACGTAAAGTGCGTTTTTAACGAAGTTGTGCATTTTCCAGCTAAACTGTATTTAAGTGTAAAAAGATATGCTTGTAGAAAAAGTAAATCACTGCGCAATCACTGCACAGGGCTGCGGGAAATATATCGGATACGTTACGATCTATGGATGATAATTAATAGAAGCGTGTTTTTATTTGTGTAACGCGTTTTCTAGCTGTGTTAAATTTTATATTTTGTGTATAAAATCCTATAAAAGTAGATTTACCCAAAATAATTCAGACTGACATCTATAAACAGGATTTATTGAAAGAGCATTTTAAACTGTTTTACGCGCTTTTGAGCTCAAGTAAATTTTACTCTATTACATGTTGTTAGTATAATATAATATAAATTGTATACATGGCTGAACATGATACGAATATGTTGTTATCTATGGATAATTATTATCAGAAATCATTTTTAGTTGCTTTATGCGTTTTCCCGCTAATTTAAATTTTAGCTTCACTATGTGGTATGAATAAAAACTTATAGATCATATACGGTCTGCCAAAAAGTATTCGCATACATTACCGGCGATGGACATAAATTGTTGAAAATAGACTTTTAACTTCGTCAGGTGTGTTTTTAGTTTTTTTTTTTTGAATTTGGATATCTTGTTAAATTGTATGAAAAATGAAACTTCTTAGGAATATTCTCATGGTGTTGGAAAGTATCTCATAATCTATGCCTGATGCATAATTTTTATTTCTTGTTTTGATTTGGATCTAAATAGTAATACAGAGTCCAAGTAACCCCAGTTTATGGTAATAGAAAACATATTTTAAAGTCTTTAGGCATAATTTAAATAATATTTTTTTTAATTGAAAAACTGAGATTTTTGCTCTTTCATTCATATTATTTCATTAATAGCATTCAAAAATGTTCTTGAATATGGCTTTTCAGTGCCTTTTTACAATTATAAACTAGGAACAATAAATAATATTGTTTGTTTTCATTTAGAAGTTTTGGAGATATCCATAGCATTGTTTTTTATATTTGCCTAGTTTGTAGGCTTCAAGTAAATTTGAATTGTTTTCTATTATATAATTACGTTTTATTACTCCTTTAATTACGTTTGACTAATTACTCTCTTTCTCTTTCTCTCTCTCTAATTTTTAATTTATTGGATTAAATTAAAAAATATTCTAGAAAAAGGTTATGTAATTTTACATTTCAATGTTAATACTGCATGTATTTAATGTTCGAGATGAAATTTAGAAAGCTATAGTTAATGATATTATTAAACATTATTATAACTAATGATGTCTACCATGGTAAAATAGTTAATAAATCTGCCAATAATGGGAGAATATTCACAGTCGGATGACCGTATTTAGAAAATATATATGTTGATTATTTGAAAATGAATAATTTAAAAATTACATTGTTTTATGTCTATATTATATAAACATTTTCTTAGTTCCAAAGTGTTTTTCATACAAATAAGGAAAATTATTATTTTACTGTTTTGCCAATTACTTTGATGTCTGGGCTATTGATTTGTGCAATGTTGGCGGGGAAAAAATTAATTGAAGTTTAAATAAAACACATTATATTGCACAATGCTCATAAATTATGTTTAGAACTGCGGGCATGCGAGGTCTGTTTACAAAATAAGTTTAGTTAGGAAACCGCAAGACAATAGGATATTAGAAATGGCCTTTAACTCTATTTTTTTATTTAGTTATCAGAATATAATCCTAAATATTTCTAAAAGTTTTAGTGTTAAAATAGAGAGATAATTAGGGTATTAATATTGTAATAATTGCATTTTAGCAGATCAGAAAATTGTAATAAATTACTTATTAATACGTAAATGAATAAGTTGTTTTGTTACAGTTTTATTTCTTATTTTGTGATTGAAACGGTCTTTTTTGCATCTGGAAAAGGTAAAAGTCACAGCTAATAATTGGATATTGTGTTTAAATAATACTGCAATAATGCATTGAGGACAGTGCTCAAATGTGAGTGAAGTCAACACTAAAATGTTGATAAGGTTTTCCAAGAAAATAAGAATGTTTCTGTTTGTTTTCTAAGAGAAAGCATTACGTCAAACAATAAACGAGAGTGGAACACGCCTTCTCATTTGCAGGTTCGGGCTCAAAGTTATAGTGCATTGCATTTATGAATTTCATAGATATGAAGATAGAGGTGTGTATACGGTGTTACTACAGTTTCATAACACTATATATACACATGGCGGGAACTTTGGAAAACTTTCTCAACCGCTGAGGAATTTCAATTAGGGTGGTCAAAGTGAAATTCAGTGTTTATTTAAGATGATGATTATAGCATAAAAGTACAAAGTGATTGCGAGTACAACCAGAAAAGGAACATCTTAAAACTAGTATATAATTTCTTAAATTTCCAAATTTTAAAAAAACTTCTGGATTTTAATTAATTATTATAGTTGTAAAGTGCCTATTTATCCTGTCATTACAAAAATAACTAGCTAACTAAAAAAAAAAAAATAAATAAAGTAGAATCCTGACTGTTTGGTTTCTTAACGTTTTGTAAGAGAACATTCACAAATATGAAAGGAATAAATAAGCACGTGTACATTTGCCACCTGATTGTTCTTGCGCATAGCTTAGCAAATCAATTAATTTCATGTGTTTATATTTGATCGCATGATAACCAGTAACTGCATGAAATTAGAACAAGATCGATTTTTATACAATAAAGCATTTTAAACTGAAATAGGATTCTAAGATAATAAAAAATATATATTCATTGCAAGGGTTAATAAAAGTTTAAATTATCAATGCTCTCCAGCTATTTGGTCAGCAATGTCTAACACTAATAATAAGAATAACATGAGTCATAATAATTAATTATGGATAGAAATGATAACATACGTATAATTGCTGAAATAATTTTCTAAAGCTCAATATAGAAGGGCTTTCAAGGTTTATATGAATTCAGATGTGCATTAATGAAAAATGCATAACTCATGATATCGTTTTATACTTCAACATAAGCATTTAGAGATAAACTGACATTTAGAATGCGATATTTAATGAAAGTTTGATTCCCAAATATACATTATAACTTAATACATTATAACTTAAAAGCGCCATTAAATTATGTATTATTCGTTGTTTTCAAACATTAAGCTAACAGAAACCTATATTATGAAAATTACTTTAGACATTCACTATCTATAATAATATAAACCATGTAAAATAAGTCACAACAATTGAAATATATTGCGGAAATATGTTTAATCAAGATGGAAGTCATGAACGTAGTTTTATTATCAATCTAGAAATACAAAATATTTCATGTCATGATAAGGTTTATGCTACAAAATTATTTTTTAAAATTATCCCTATTTAAAAAAGAGAAAATGACCAAAAATGCTTCTCCTAAATTATGAAAAATAAAAGCAAATGACTTAGCAATCAGCAACCACTATCTAATGAATTCGGCTGCAATTTAAAATTATTAACTGCAATCGTAAGTTATATAATATACTATAATTATTTTGTATAATTATACCAATCACTTTTTGGTTTGTCACCGGAAATGTATTTTTAGATAGCAAAGCCTTCTGATAGAAAGAAGACGATAGCAAAGATTATTGCAGATTTTTATCATCTCCGAAGCTACTTAAATTTAATATCATCTCTAAAATAATTATTTTATTATTATTTGAATTTCAACACTTAATTACAAAATAAAATCAGCTTGAACTTTTGTGATGTTCATTCGAACAATAACCCACCACATGCTATAATACATTTAAATTCGTAACTTGGGTATATAAAAGCAAATAAATAAATAAATGAAACGAGCGTGGCAGGTGCGATTACCATTTTCAAGTAAAAATTATCTATGTCTCACTTTATCTACATAGTGAGATTTTGGCATCGTGTTTGGGCACTGGCTAGTAAAAATAATATTAGTCAAGAGGTGTTGGTTTTCAATCCTGTTTCAGTGGCTATGATGTTCATAGTGAATCGGATTTCACTTTAAACGGAACTTCCAATCTATTTAGTCTTCGTTTGAAAAAAGGTAACCTTAGCGCCTCAAAATAGACCTACCATTCGGCATAAATCATGCATCTTTTGCCAAAGTTGATGGCTTCACGACTAACCCAACAGGCAGGTCCTCATCATATCGCCATAAAATGCTATAAAGTCTATCTAGGATATGCATCCTTTTGAAAATTCATCAATGAAATTGTGCTAAATTTATATACGAGCATGAAATGACAATTCCTACGTATGGGTTGAATAAAGGCCTTGCTCTTTTTTTTAAAGCTAATAATGTATATACACTGCTCAAAACAATTAAAGGATATTTGAAGTTTTATATAAAATAAAGATATAAACGAATTTTTTTTGCCGAAAATAGAAGAAGAGAATCACAAATGCAAATTTTTCTGGTTTTCAAACTGTGGAGTATGCAAATTTTGAGTTCGACGTCAAAAACGTCGCTTCAGCGGCAGCGAATGAAATTTGACTTTCAACTGGATAAAAGAGAATGAAGACAAGGATGATCGGCATTCAGTGATTGCTTTGTTTCGATGAGTACGATGTCTCAGCGAAGTCATTTGACAGATTCAGAAGCTTTGAGAATTGTTGGTAGGTTAGAAGGCGGCCAAACTCAAGCCGAAGTAGCGCAAGCCATTGGAGTGTCACAAAGTGTCATTTCCAGGATCTGGAACCGTTTTTTGGAGAGTGGATGTGCAGGCCGAAAACCAGGGCAAGGTCGTAGACGGGCAACAACGCCCAATGAAGATCGGTATTTAGCGTTAACAGCTCGGAGACACCGAAACATGAACGCTACTCTTCTCCAACAACACCTTCGCTCGGCTACAGGCACCACGATTTCAACTCAGACTGTCCGAAACCGGCTCCATGCTGTAGGTCCGTATGCTCGCCGACCGATGGTATGTGTTAGATTAACATCAAGGCATCGTCGCGACCGCAGGGAGTGGGCAACCGAGCATGTCAACTGGATGAGAAATGAATGGAGCAATATTCTGTTTTCTGACGAGTCCCGTTTTTCTGTGCATCCGGATAATAGGCGTATTTTCATCTGGAGGGACCGTGGCAGTAGGAATAATCCTGCGTTCGTGCACGAAAGTGTCAGATTTGGCGGTGGAGGAGTGTTGGTGTATGGTGGCATCTGCATTGACGGGCGCACTGACCTCTACATCATTCGAGATGGAGCTCTGACTGGTCGCCGATATAGCGATGAGATTCTCAGACCTATTGTAGTCCCTTACGCTGCAGCAATCGGAGATAACTTCATTTTAATGGACGATAACTGCAGGCCACATCGTGCAAACCTGGTGGAGGATTTCCTTTTCGAGGAAGGAATCGTTCGAATGGAATGGCCAGCGTGTTCTCCAGACATGAATCCCATCGAGCACGTTTGGGACGCTCTAGGAAGACGAGTTTCTGGCCGCCAACAACCCCCACAAACTCTCCAAGAACTGGAAAGAGCTCTTCTGGAAGAGTGGGGCAGAATACCCCAACTCGTCATTAATAGCCTCATTGAGTCCATGCCTCAAAGGTGTTCAACGTTGCTGGCCGGCCGTGGAAACCATACCCCCTACTGAAAATGATTTTCTTTGAAGAAAACACCTTTTCTTATTCTTTTTTTCTCATATGCACAAATTGTGTTTTTTTCCTTTAGTACACAAATGCGCAATAAAATGCATTTTTTCTGCCAAACATGTGTAATTTATTCTCATATAACCTACTATGTCTGTCGACCATGTATCAATAAGCTAAACAGTTTACCAGATACAAAATCCACCTAAAACTGCAATATCCTTTAATTGTTTTGAGCAGTGTATATACAGTGTGTCCACGTATAACCTGACTGACCTTTATTTTCGCCACCGTTGGTCCTAGATGCATACTTCCAATTACAAAAATGGTTTAAATAAGGTAAAGAATTTTTTTTAAAGCGATTTGGGTCAAGAAAAACATTTCTTAAAAAATTACGAAATTTAAATTTTTATACGGTCCCATCCTATAAGTGATATTTACTAAAAATTTACTGTGACACTAACAAGTAAGACAAAAAAAAAGTCCCATTCAACTAACATTAAAATTGACCGAGTTATGAAACTTTGAAAGGCATGACTTATACCACTTTTTTGCATATCAAAACAGATGATTTCGAAGGGATCGTGTATAAAGTACTTAAACTTATTTCAAGGTATCTGCACTTTGAAAGAAATCGTACAAATATTACGATTAACTTTTATTAGTTAAATTTCAGATTAGTTGAAATAATTGTATTTTAACATGTTTTATTTTGTAACGATTTGACTCTATGATTTCTTTTAAATAAAATTATGTTATTTTCATAAGGTTTTATTTAACTTGCTATGATCGTCTTTCCAGTTTAAAATTTGTATTCGAACTTTAACTTATTTTCAAATGTCCGATCGAAGTTAAATTTTACGTACTGACTTAAATCTGATGACAATGCAATATTATTATGATTTTCGACTCTTACCATCTTATACATATTTATATTAGAGGATAACACAAAAAAATTCGGATAGATTACTGTCAAGAAGTTTAAGAAAGAGTTTTAGATTAGATAACATAAACCTGCTATGGTTGTGTTTTTTAACTTTTATAATTACATTTTATGTATTTTTTTAACGCTGAATCAAAAAAATACCTTCACTTTTAACCATCATGTCAAGATTTTTCGCAAATCGTAAATTTCAAGGTAAAAAAATAGCGAAAAATCTGATACTATAAAATAGATGTAAGACTTTTTTATTCAGTTTAATTTTATTTAATTCAATAATTTATTAGATTTCTTGGCTTATACTGGGTTTCTTACAGCTATCAGCTCTCGAGTCCGATGAGGTTGGGAGGGGAGGGGGATCAATTTAATTTTTATCTTTTTAACTTTGAAATTTGTGATTTGAGAAAATTCCTGACGTGATGATTTAAAATTAAGGTCATTTTCGGATTGAGTGCTAAAAAATACATAAGAATCAATTTTCAAAAGCTAAAAAACATACCACAACCCAAAATTTGAAAGACAGTGTAATCTAACAGTTAAAATATGTAACATTTTCTAAAGAATTGGGGCTGTTAAAGATATATATAAATATTAAACAGACATACATACAATAAATACAATAAACCCAACTGGAGTGAAAAATTAGCCAGAGCCAGGAATCGAACCCGGGACCACAGTATGCAAGACTGCTGCTCTATGTGTGTATGTGTGTTTTAATATATATTGTAGTATGTGTGCTTTATTATAATTCAGGCTGTTGTTTTTCATCCTTTTATTTAACAAAAAATCTGTCATTTTTATCCTCTTATAATGTTCAATACAAATTGTACATTTTGCAGTAATATGTCAGAATGATTAAAGATTGCAAATTTATATTGCAATGCTAATTTTACTCTCAACCATTTCTATAATTTTTAATATATCTGACGAAATTATATTTCTACTAAATTTGTGAATGACCCCTAATATGCAGCAAAAAATATAGTTCAACTTTAAACAGCTATTACTGTTTCAATTTTAATCGTAGAATAACGGGACTTTTTTGCCTTACTTGCCAGTGTAACAGGGAAATTTTACTAAATATAACTTATAGGACCGGGGGAGCGTGTAAAAATTTAGGTTCTGTAATTCTTCACTAAATTGTTTTTTCGCTTCAAATTTTTTTATCATAACCCTGCAACTGATTTTGACCATTTTTGTAATTGGAAGTATGCATCTAGGAACAACGGTTTCGAAAATAAAGGTCGGTTAGGTTATACGTGGACACACTGTATAAATAGTTAGGTTTTTAGATGTATTTGCCTTTTGTTAATATAGCTATTCTGATAGGATTATTAAATGTTTTGAGTAACATTTGTTTTGAAACGAGTAAAAAGATTTACCGCTTTGTCACACATTGCCCTGTGGGAATGGTTGTCACTTATTAGCACGATAAAAGAAAGAAATACTACTGCAGAAGGCCATCACTTCATGTTAGCTTCAATAAACGGTACATCTAGCCCTTTCCAAATCGTTGATTGTCTGTCAATTCTACTATTAATAACATAAAGTTAATTTGCCTATCGAAGAATCTGACAGCAGCTGGAAGCTTGAACTGGTTCCATAGGTTGACTGGATTGGAAAAATTACTATAAAGCAATCTATTAGGCTGAATTTACAAGTTTGATTTGTCAGAGACGAGCCACAGATGACAGAGACCATGCTGTGCACGCCATAGAATAAAATAGAATGTCACCGTGGAAGTCGGTATTCTATGGATGCTACCTGATCGGAAATTCTTTACTTTTAATTCTCCAGTTAAAAAATTCTAATAATCTTTCAATGACTCTTGATTTCGATTTATTTCATTTTTCTTTTGTTTTTCGCGTGCTATATGGTCGCTCATGAAATATACTCTTCTGAATTTTTATTAATTTTGTTTTGGTTGCCTTACTATCATTTCTATCTCACAAGGAGTGAATTAATAATAATCTCTAGTTTAAAGTGTATTTTGAACTACTAATAACATTGAAGTTAAAACTGGGACCCAAATCCAGTATCACTTGCTTTGTGGTCAGCAACTAATGATATGCCCTAGATGTTGCCAAAATTGTGAAAATTATTAGGAAAAAATACTATATATTTAAGGTTTTCACTGCCATAAAACTACTTTCTTTTTAAGGAACACTACAAAATTCTACATCACTGAAAAAACTGGATACAAGAGTGGGATAGATTAGCATGAAAACATGAGCAATTTTTTTTTACCCGATATTTTCTCTTAGGCAACTAATATGACATTGTTATTTTTAACCCGAGAAATGTGTAAAGTTTTTAAAAAATATTAATTATTTTAAAATACATTATTTTGCGTACTTTCACTTTTCCAATTATTATGACGATCATCGTTTACCTTTAAAATGGGCAAAGTGATGAGTGTGAAAATTTTTATCCCTATTTATGATTTTTTAATTATGACGGTTATACTGAAAAATCATTTCTGTTCACTTAATTTGTTGGATACAATCTATTTTTTTTTTAAAATAAAAATTTTAAAGCAAATTTATATTAAAAGCAGATATTACGAGTAAAGTAAAAAAAAAAAAAAAGCAAGTGGATTTTATATTTCTGCTAATTTTCAAAACATCTGATCGGTAACATTGTTTACAAATGAAGTTATGGCAATATTGAATTCGAATATTTTGTTCAATTTCTGTATTTTGGAATCATAGTAAAAAATCATTTAAGACTATTTTACTTGTATATCTTTGTCATAATATAACTGCTAGATATTTCTTAAGGAATATTAAAAAAAGAGTTTTTGAAAAGTATTAAATAATTGAAGTACTTGATCTTGTTTAATTTCTTGTTAGAAACTCAAAAACCTTCCTCTTTCATTATTTTACACAAATCTGTCTCACTATAAAAATATGAGGATTGATTTTCAAAGGTCTTCTATTTCTTTTGTCACTTTTATAACTTATTATATTATAGTAAATGGACATAATTAATAAATGTAGTCATAAATAGCAGAGGTATCCTGTTTAGTATAAAGATAACGAGAGAAAAAATATAAAGTATGCGGATAAGAAACTGGAGAATAAAACGAGAATAATATAATAATATAACGAGAATAAAATAACGAGAGAAAAAATATAAAGTATGCGGATAAGAATTTCCCCTCTCCTTAAAACTTAATCTCATATGTGATTTATTGATTATATATTGATTTTGATTTTTCAGGCCTTTTGTCGTTTACGTCGTTAATTTTCTTATATTTCTTTCTTTTCATTTTATAATATAGCTTGACTTTCATAAAAAAAAATAAATAAATAAAAACCATATAATACTAATATATTTCTTCAATGAAATTTTACTGCATTAATGAGACAGATATTTTTATAAAATCCTTCTAAAAATAATATATAGAAGTGAAAAAAAATTAACTAATGTTAGATTTATGCCCCGATATTTATTTTTATTCAGATTTTTAATATTACCATAATTTTTGTGATTCAAAGCAAGGTGACAGCAACTCTTTTTTAATAAAAAATGAAACAAACTTCTCAAAGTTTGTAAGAACTGTATGGCTATAAATGAGGATAGTATTCACAAATATATTTGACCTCCTATTTACAGGACAAATTGATACCTCGTAAATGCCTTAAAAATGGAAATTGTGTAATTAGGATCAGTCATATTATTACTGCTATGTAATGAATATTTATTTCCAAATTACCTTCCTCTTCAAATTTTGCTTTGTTGGAAGCTGTGATACTTAAGTTATGAATTAATCGTACAAAAGGAAACATACTCACTGAATAATTATAACAAATAATGAATTGTCTCCCTCATTTTCATGTGTACAATGGTTCCGCTAATGCAGTTAACATAGAAATAAATTATTTTGCCAAATTATTTGGCACTATAAAAAAAAAAAAAAAAAAAAAAAAAAAAGATTTGAGCCAAGGAACCACTTGTGGAGGTCTTGTTAATTGACAGAAAAATAATAGTTTTTGCATTTGATTATGCTGTACCAAAAGTGCCGTATAAATATAAGATAATAGGTATTGGTTCAATTGTGTAAAATCCAAATTACGTAAATAAATGCTTCAAGTTCAAAAATATCTACCAATGGGAATGATAAAAACTTTTGTTTGTTTTGCGTCGAATATCTTATTTCTTTAAGAGAGATTCTAGGGGAGTATATATCGGTCTCTAATTAATTGCAATATGTATTATGTTTTTAAAAGCGATTTTTTCACTTTTAAACGCAAAGCATATCATTACTAAAATAATTTTACTTGAAAGAAAAGAACAATTATTTCCCATTTACACCTAGAAGCAGCTACTAAGCATATCTGGGAAACCCACCAAACTTGGCTACTTACGAACCGACTTGTCCTGTCACTTAAAACCGTATTGTAAGGAAAAAATAATATTGAGATATTATAAATGAAAAAAATATTACTTTGTAAAAGAGCATATTTCAATATTAAAACTTTACTTCGCAAAACTTAGGTTACGAAAGTTCCCATTTAAAAATATAAGTGTTTGAATATATGTCAAAAGAGATTCCGAAAAGAAGAAGCCATACAACTAATAATCATATTTAACTTGTCATCTAAACGTACGCATGTTGAGTTGTTGTTGCAACAGCTACAATTTTCTTCGGCATCTAATTTTGATACCTGTTCGTCTTCAATTCATTAATAAATATGTATGATCCAGAAATTAAGAGAACTTTTGAAGTAACTAATTGAAAGAAGCAAAAGTAGAATGTGAATCAAAACATCAGAGACGTATGACATCGGCACATATCTTTCAGATGTATTTGATTTATTGATGACATAACAAACAGCCTCCAGGAAGCACTCACCTTCAATTGAAATTACTCGGATGAGCCTTATTACAAACAAGTACAAATAGAACGGTAAGAATGAGTACAGATTCATCAGTCTAATAATAGAAATGAAAATAGCTTTTTTTCAATCAAAGGAGCATCTCAATTGATTTTGAAGGCATAATTTATACTTTCAATCCTTTTAAAAGCAACATGCTTTGATGAATCCGACAAATAACGCTATTTAACGCGCTTGTGTTATCGAGGTTTCTCAAATAAATAATTTAAATAGATGAACGAATGAATTAAACAGATAAGCTCTTATAAAATATCTCTTTACAGCTTAAGGAAATAACATTCAAATGTTTCTGATTACGAGTTAAAAATAATTTTTTCCCCTCATTAACACTATGTGATTTTTATTATTTAAATTATATTGTTTTTAAATATACGGAAAGTGCTAAGGATAATCATAAGCGCTTTGTTTTACTTCATGAGGTTAATTTGTACAGAGGTTCCATAGACTGTCATGAATTTCCATATATTCCACTAAAGACTGCGCTGCGTGAACACACCGACAAATAACGCTACTAAATTTGATTGTGTAATCGAGTTTCCTTAACATGTTGACGGCCACAATGTTGAATATAGTGTGAATCGTACTTGATTCACATGACTGTGAACGTGCTAAATAAATAAATTAACTACACGAATGAATGAAATTAACAGATAATTTCTTTTAAAATATATCTTTTTAGCTTGAGGAAAATAACATTTAAATGATTTAGGTTATGAGTTAAAAATAAAAAATTACCCCGGATTAAAATATAGGAGAAGGTGAGGTAATAAGAAATGGGTCAAAAAACCCACCTGAAATATATATTTAAAAAATACTAAAATATAGTTTTTACCTTTAACTTATTACTACCACTCCAATAAAAGCGATGATTTACTATGTATTTTTGTAGTTTTTCTTTCGGAAAATACCTTGACTTACAATTACACATACTAATTCAATAATTTTCCAAAATAAAATTTTATAGAATAAAATGGGTTAAAATTTTATATATAGTTGATTCACCAGTCTTTGACGGATGAGATGCTAATTTATATTCCACTTTGTAAAATATTTAAAATTTATTATAAGCACATAATTTCAGCAATGTCTGTTTAACATAACCTAGGCTATTTGAATTTTGTTTTACATAGACTAATCTAAGTAAGCTATGTTATTTTGTTTTATCTATATTACATAGGTAAAATTTACCTTTTTAAAAATGCTATACTAAATATGTAGTAAAGAAAAGTAAAATACAGTAGACTGCCAGAATGGGACAAATTATAATAATGGGTAACAGTACTTTGAGTACACATTTATTGCTATATACATATATCAATATAAACAAAGAATACTGATATATATATATATATATATATATATATATACATATATCAGTATAAACAAAGAATACTGATATATGTATATGTATATATATATATATACATATTTCAGCATAAACAAAGAATACAGAGATCGTACCTGTCCTGAAATTTCACGACCGGGAAATTTTTTGGTACCAGTATTTTCTTATGGAAAAATCTCTTCTTAAATAAGGCAAAATTTTGCGCGTTTAAGCTAGATTTATTTTTTTACAAACAAATAGTAATATTTGTCCTGAAAAAATACCTTAAGCGTACGACCCCTGAGAATACTGATATACAGGGTGTCCGGTTTCAACGGTGTCCAATGGCTAATTCCTAAACCGTTAGTCATAGATATATAGTTCCAATTGCAAAAATGTTTTAAATGAGGTAAAGAAGTATTTTCAAAGCGATTTGGGTCAAGAAAAAAAATTTATTAAAAAATTAACAAATTTAAATTTTTATACGGTCCCCAGGTCCTATAAGTGATATTTAGATAAAATATCCTATTGCACTGACAAGTAAGACAAAAAAAGTCCCATTCCTCTGCGATTAAAACTGACCGAGTAATAGATGTTTAAAGTTGGAGTACCTTTTTTGCTGCAAAATAGGGGTCAGACACAAATTTACTAGAAATAAAAATAATCGTCAGATATAAAATTTAACATTAAACATTGAGAGTAAATTAACATTACAATTGTATTTTGAGATTTTTGTTCATTCTGACATATTAAAACAAAATATACAATATAGGGAAAAATACATAATTTTAGACAGTATGTATATGCCGAGCAAAAGTTGGGAGGGGGGTGTATAAATTTTAGGGAGGATTGAGATGATTAGTAACTTACTGTAACTATAAAATAACGGCTAATTACAAAGACAAATCAGAAAAATTTCCAAACATTTTAATAAAGTTAATAATTTTAATAATTTTAAATTTAATATACTTTTTTATATTTTTTAATTTAACAGTACATATATGTTTTTTTAATTTAATCAGCAATTTATACTTAAATAAAATTATAATTGAAATCTATAATTGCTTATATAAATTATAAATTTAAATTTTTTTTAATGATTTTAAATTTAATAGTTTTTAAAATTATTACCTCTTTATGCTCTAATAATTAAGTGTTATAATTAAGACAATAGGAAAAAAAATTAACGGACGTGGAGTTTTAGAAGATGCATTATTTAATTACACAAATAGAGTAGAATAGTAAAAAAGATATATAAAAACCTATATAGATTTTTAGCTTTGCGTGCAGGTGAAGCAAAAAGTGGGGAAGTAGAAATTTAAGGGGACGATGAATTTAGATGAAGTCTTCAGAAAAGGCGAAAATCTGTTGATGTGCAAAGGATTATCACGCTGTAAAACTTGTGGAAAAAAGGTCCGTTTTCTTTATTGCTGCAATAATTAATAAGTAATCCATAATCTAAATTCCACCTGAAGTTGCAATTTAAACCTTTCCCTCACTGTCTCTCATACGCACAAAGTTTATAATCCTGAAAACTACATTTCTTTATGCAGCAATATTTGTTGCAGTAATGAACACTAAACAGTCGTATCAATTCCCCTTGAAATCTCCGCTCCAAATTTTGTTGCATCTCCCCCCTCCTCCATCCTTCCCATCCCAAGCACAGACACAAGAAAGCTCAATTTGTAAGTAGTTTGTTTGTAACATCTTAATTTTTTTTTATGCTTATATTTTTATACATAACTTTTGAATGACTGTTCTGAATATGTTAAGGAAACTAATATGTCCCTTTTTGAAAATGATCCTTTCATCACTTTTATTTTTTTTACAATAAACATCAATTATTTCAATTATATGTGCGATTTACCTGTGCGATTACTTCAATGATTTAAATAAACATAACAAAATTGTTACAATATTTTAATATTTTGTTTTAATAGAGCACAGATTTATCCATTAAAGGTCGGACATCATATAACCACCCACATTCTCTCTTTTTAATTAACTATTCTTAAGATTTTGTTCCATTTGTCATTTTATTGTAATTATAAAGAAATAACAATAATTATTATTTTTACGTTACCCCATCTGAAAATTCCACTGCCTCTCCCCTCAGCAAATATTCATTAGAGCAGTTTTTTTTTAATTTTTTTATTTAAAAATTATGGAAAAAATATTGTTAAATCAAAACATATATTAAATTATTAAATTTTAACATTTAGCAATTTATATATATATATATATTTGCCGTACTTCTCGCTAAGCAAGTTTCAAAAGCATATAAATCACTTTTGTCATTAAGCACTTGCCTCTGCACTTGTCAAGCACGAATACCGCCAAGATGAGTCACTTTGACGCCGAAACGTCTGGCCAATCAGATTACAAATTGGCAAAACATGGTTGGGAAAAAATATGCATTTTAAACCATAGAAAATATTTGTATGTGCATGATATGAGGCCGCAAGTGTAGCACATCAATTGTACAAATAAAGTTGTTTACCTCATTTTCCGTGTCCAACAGCAAAAATTTTCACTCCGTTTAATATTTATTTTTTGTTTAGCAAGTAGAAATTGTATTTGGATTTGAGTCTCTAAAATATTTTTTCAAACAAGTTTTTATAAAGAACTAAAAAGTTGAATTTGTAAAAAAGCACAATATCATCAAAATGTATAATAAGCAATCCCTGCTCATACATCGTAATGTATCTGACTTCTTTTGTGCGGCACTGTATAAATAATATAAACGCAACACACTTTCATTTGGAAAAATTACATTGTGAATCTCAATGCCTTACATAAATGTTACTGATTTTGGTTTTGAAATTTCTGTTTGTAGGCAATGATGTATACGAAATTTTTGGAGTGGTCCTGTAAAATAAACATAAATGGTACGTACCTAAATTTATATTAATATTACATTGTCATTGGATTTACATAATTATGCAAAATTTAATCTTGATCGGATATTTGGAAATGAGTTAAAATTGGAATACAAATTTTGAATTAGGAAGACATACATACGAACATCGTCTTTTTAAAATAAAATCACCAAAAGAAACACACTCATTTCCTTACAGAAAAAATAAAATCAAAATAAAATTGAGGACGTCAGTTTCGAAACTCGCCTTATCCGAAAATTAAAAAATCGTGTTTCTCTATCAATCTATTCTATTAGTATAACTGTACCAATCAAACACTACAATCTCCAAATTTTCAATGAATACCAATGGGCGCATTTAAAGGCTTTACGCGATTTCCCAAAATTTGATTTTCTCGATAAGGCGAGTTTTGAAACTCACTTCTTCAATTATTTTAACCAATCTTAAAGTTAATTACTAAAAACTAACACTACCGTAATATTTATACGGGGGCAGCACCTTCAGTTAAATCGCTTTAAAAATACTTCTTTGTATTATTTAAAACCTTTTTGTAATTGGAACTATATGTCTTTGACTAACGGTTTAGGAAGTAGCCATTGAATATCGTTTGGAGTGGACGCCCTTTATAATACTTTAAGCACTTCGTGTACGACCCCCGAAAGCTTGGTCCAGCTCATCTGTTTTCAGTTACAGAAAAGTGGTTTAAGTCATAAAATTGAAAGTGTCATAACTCGGTCAATTTTAGTTTTAGATGAATGGGACTTTTTTGCCGTACTTGTTAGAGAAATAGGAAAAGTGTACTAAATATCACTTATAGGACCGGGGGACCGTATAAAAATTTAAATTTCGTAATTTTTAAATAAATGTTTTTCTTGATCCAAATCGCTTTAAAAATACTTCTTTACCTCATTTAAAACATTTTTGTAAATGGATCTATATGTCTATGACTAACGGTTTAGGAATTAGCCATTGGACACCGTTGAGACCGGACACCCTGTATATTTGTAGGATTTGAATTTATACATACTTTATTTTCTTTATAACATGCATGATCAGCAAATTAACTGACGCTCTGGTATTTTTATTATCCATGATTTGAAAACACGAGTAATGAAAATTCACGATCACGAGAACAAAGTTTGGGCATATTCAAAAATTAGAAAACAGTCAGTCTATAAAATAGTATTGTTCATGAAGCATCGACTTACGAAATGCTAAGGAAGGCACTGTTAAGCCTAATTAAATTGCTCGAAAGAAGTATATTATAAGTTTTGAGTGAGAAATGAACTGTATTTAAAAAAGGTATCAACGAAGTGGTGTAAAATTATCTTTATAGAATTGTATTAAAGTGTATGTGTTGTTATTCCAACGCCTAGTTATTCAAGTCATCGATATATATATATACTAAATATATCCTACTTTCTTGATTATAATTTGCTCAACTCCAGTTTTAGCTATTAGCCTAGGTTTCTTATCCTTTTGCTGCGTCTAAAAAAGTGTATCTTCACTTTGAATTATAGTTATTCAAGACTTTTTTCACAATAAAATTTTATGACACAAAAATTTATAGTGGAAAGCGGTGTAATAAGAGACAGGGGCAGTAAATTTATGTTTAGAGTTTCAGATTTAGCCCCTTATTTCAATCTATGGTTAAAGTTTGTATATCCATGGTTTGCATCAATTATATATCTAGAGCTGTACATTAATTTATAGGACAAATAAAAAAGACTTTGTTATATAATTCAAGATGTCTATTCCTTTAGCCTTTTGTAACTCAAAAGCAAAAATTAATTTTCATGAAATTCTGACAAGCTATGTTGAAAAAACATTTTTAAACTCTAGTCTTTATCTCAAGATTAGAAGACCAGATTCTGACTAGGGGATAATAAGAGACAAAATCTTTAAGAAAAATTCAAACATTTTTCGAACGCAAATATTGGCATTAAAAGTTTTAAAAAATTGTTAAATCTTTATCAAAGTTATGGAATGTAATGCATTTTTTGCAAGATTCCTTTCTCATCTCAATAAATAAATAAATAAATAATTGTCCACTTCTCCTGCATGTTTTTGTTATTTAAATTATATTGTAAAAAGAACATGGAAAGTATGAGGAAAATCGAAAATCGCTCTGTTTTATTGCATGATGTCAGTTTGCATGGGGATTTTATAAACTTCCATGACATTCAATCTACAATCATTCTTCTGCAAACCGAGGCTATGGATCAATATTATGCACTTCAGACTAAAATTTACCATTCGGAAATACAGGTTTACGTTAAAATCACAACATGTTTATAATCTTTTTAATAAATGCATTATTAGTATTTCGTTCATCTGACGAAACCCTATTCGTCTCGGTCCTCTGTCTATCTGTCTGTCTGTCCGTCACAGAGCCCGTTCTCAGAAATTATACATGTTGGAGACTTGAAATTTTGCATACTTATAGCTGAACACCACACATCATACGATAAATCATAAAATTTTGAAAAAGTCGTATATTTAACCCTTTGGGCTCCCACATGTGTATTTTAAACAATTCTTTCAAAGTGAGCCCCTAATTAGGTTGAAGGCGTGAAATTTTGCGTACTTATAGATGGACACCTCAGATCAAACGACAAATCATAAAATTTTGAAAAACTCGTACATTTAACCCTTTGGGCATGTGCATTTTAAACAATTCTTTGTAAGTGAGCCCTAATTAGGTTGGAGGCGTGAAATTTTGCATAATTATAGCTAAACACCTCACATCAAACGAAAAATCATAAAATTTTGAAAAAGTCGTACATTTAACCCTTTGGGCTCCCCCATGTGTATTTTAAACAATTCTTTCAAAGTGAGCCCCTATTTAGGTTGGAGGCGTGAAATTTTGAATACTTATAGCTGAACACCTCACATCAAATGACAAATCATAAAATTTTGAAAAAGTTGTACATTTAACCCTTTGTGCTCCACACATGTGTAATTTAAACAAATCTTTCTAAGTGAGCCCCTAATTAGGTTGGAGGCGTGAAATTTTGTATACTTATAGCTGAACACCTAAAATCAAATGACAAACCATAAAATTTTGAAAAAGTCGTGCATTTAACCCTTTGGACTCCCACACGTGTATTTGAAACAATTATTTCTTTAAGTGAGACACTATTTAGGTTGGAGGCGTGAAATTTTGCATACTTACAGCTGAACACCATCATGCGACAAATCATAAAATTTTAAAAAAGTCGTACATTTAACCCTTTGGGCTCCCACTTGCGTATTTTAAGCAATTCTTTCTAACTGAGCCCCTTATTAAATTGGAGTTTTTAAATTTTGCATATTTATAGCAGATTACCTGAGGCCTGGCGACAAATCATAAAATCTTGAAAAAGTCTTACGTTTATCCCTTTGAGCTACCACATATGTATTTTAAGGAATTCTTTCTAAGGGAGCCCCTAATTAAGTTGGAGACATGACATATTGCATACATATAGCTGAATACCTCAGACCACATGACAAATCATAAAATTTTCAAAAAGTCTTATATTATTTACTCCTCCGGACTCTAACTTGCGTATTTTAAGCAATTTTTCTAACATCCGCCCTTTTCACCCGGGGAACACTTTTCTAACTTTTCCCGACACCCCTTTGACCGTTCTTTCATATTATGCACCATAGCCTTACATATTTTAGTTCCACTTTTTACCGCTAGAGGTGCCTACTTATCTCGGGTGCTATGGGCCCAATCCCCTCGACTAATATATCTACGGATAGTATGTAAAACGGGGTTTCGTTCGGATAGAGGTTTGTTTAGAATAGAGTGCACCCCTGGTTGCGAAATGTGGAACTAACAGATTTTTCAAAAGGATAAAGTGTTTTGAAAGGAATATTAAACGAAACCCTCTGTGCGATCTGTGATCACACTTACCCACTTGTTTTGTTTTTTTCTTTTTCATAGAACGGTTTTAACATTTGCGCTCATTTAAGGATATATACTGTTGTTCAAGTTGAATGTTAGAATGAATTTTTCAGTCTTTGCTCAGAATATTTCTAGAATTTTTTTCTCAGCTTGAAAGATATAATGGAATTTGGAAATTGGAAATAATATTTATCTGCATTTTAGATGTAAATTTCCAACTGGGCGAAAAATGTCCGGACCAGGATTCGAACCTGGGACCTCCTGGCTGAAGCCGCCAGTGCTCTGCCATCTGAGCTATCCCGGACGATTCTGGTCGAACTTTTTCACCCAGCTAACCTTGATGATTACAGCATCTGGTCTGAAACCTGGTTCAGCTCAACAGAATAAATCTCAGGTAATGGAACTCCAGAATTTCCGTACATTTTTCGCCCAGTTGGAAATTTACATCTAATATGATTTGTTTACCAATTAGAGTAATTGTGTTAATATTAATCTAGTTTATCTGCATTGTCTGCTAATGTAACCGAAGAAGATACACACGGGCAATGTAATCTAATTTCTTTAACTAAATTATTTCACGTGCAATTTTGAAGGGATATGTAATAAATAATTTTTTAAAGAGCTCAATTTTTTTTCATTTCTGCAAGCTTTTAATCAATTACTTTAATAACGTTTACATTCAAAATAATTTAAGTAAAGAATAAAGTAGTTTAAAATTACTGCATTTTAATTGGTTAACGCAATTAATGAAATTTGTCTTAAGAATAAAAATTATTCCTATTAAAAAGAAGTTAATTTACACATACGCACGGAAAGTAGCCATAAACTAGATTTAAAAAAATAAATGTGGTTTCGTTTCTTTTAAAAACTATTGGATTACTTTTAGGATAGTTTAAGGGGTCTCGGACTCTTAAAATTGTATAAAATGAAAAAAAAAAAAGACCATTTTCAACATTTAATTCTTAAAATTTATATGATTTTAAAACACAACTTTTATTGAGATGAAATATACAAGTATGTTCTTTCATTTCATGTATTTAAAAAATTGCAAGATGCAGAATTATATGCATTTATAGGGAGCTCCAAACTGTCAGGCATTTGACGAGCAAAAAATTGGTATAACAGCTTACGAGCAGGATTACAAAATAAATTTTGAAACTACAATGAACATTTTGGTGCGTACTCATATTTCAGATTGTAGCAATCACCCTGAACCTAAATAAATTTTTATTTCAAACATTTTTATATTTTTAATACAAAGTTGTATTTAGCAAATACAAAATTTTGAAAATTTTAACAGTGTAATCACATTAATTTTTTTTTTTTTTTTTTTTGAACAGGAAAAATGAAATTTTAAGTTCAGTTTATGCAAACTAACATGAAACATATGTTTTGTAAATTTCATGAAAAAACATTCTGAAATTTTTGAGATATCCTGCGCGTTAAGCCCAAAAACGTCGTTTGGAGAAAAATGACTTCAAAGTTTCGGAAACGCCGCTTCACCTATTGAAAGGGTATAATTCTAAAAGTCATAACTTCTGTTTTAATGAAAATTTCGAGTAAACAATTATACCAAAATGTTCAGAAAAGATAGGAGAAGAATCCCCCTCCCATATAATAATAATAATAATAAAATTTCGAAACTATTGTAGCTTTAAAAAAAGTGTTTTAATAACCATTTAGTGAACAACATTTCAAAATCGTCATTTAAAGTCAGTATTTGTGAATATCGTCTACATCTACATAATATATCAGAATTACAAGTATGTGATTTCGTAATATGGACTACATTTGAAAGACAGACTATTAAGTCCATTAAGAATTTTTAAATATATTTTCATATTTAGCCACGTCCTTGATGACTCGAATATTTTCCATTGACATTTACGTTTTTATGAAGGTTTTATTTTGTATGTTTTCAATATTATAAAAAAAAAATGAATGAACATGTTGACATATTCTACCCTTGACTTGCGTAAATATCCGTCAATCAATGATGAAATAAGACTTATACTATATGTATCAATTCCTGGTCTAGATTATTATATTCCTAAAACTCGATTTCTGTTAATGTTTTTTATTAGGATACTTTCGAGGACAAGTTTTATATCCAGAGAAAGCTATTTAATTAGTCTCGCATTAATCATTGAAGCTCAGTCCAATGTATTGCATTCAAACTTGACAAGAGTTTTTGAAGAGCATGCTATAGAAACCAGGTTTTTTACAATGGTGTAGATCAGATGTGTAGCTAAAGAAGACGCATGTTACTTAAAGGTATTCAAGGTCTTAGCTTGATTATATCTAACCAAGATGCGCTGCGCGGTTTGGTTCTTAAAGCCTTTCATACTTTTTGACCGAAATTTGATTTCTGTTCTTTTAGCATGTCACTTTCAAGTTTTTATCAGTAGGTTCTTGAATAGACACGAGTATGCATTAAGTTTAAAATTAGATTCCTAGTCATTATCTTGGGATCTTTTAATCAATATTATAACACATTCAGTATCAATCAATTTCTTTTTCTATCAGAATTCGGCACCAAGATTTATTTTAAGAAAATTTAAATTTCAAGCTTCTAAAACAATTGTCTAAAGACTTTTTTTTTATTTATTTATTTAATGTATCGCACCAAAAAATAAAAATCGACAAATCCGGTTGGCAATTACCATAGAATAGCGTCATGCCGGTGTTGCCTAAAATGTCAAAATTTTGTGGAAAAAGAAAGGCAATAGCTGAACATACAGTAGTTCTGAAATAGGTTGGTGCTGGCAAAATATTTGCTAAATTTTAATTCAATACTGAGGGTAATATTTGGATGTCTTAGGTTGAGAAGAATGACATATTTTAATCGTACGCGTCTTTCTTAATTTTATACAATTGTATAAAATTAAGAAAGACAAATTTGTAAATCATATTTCTGAATTTAAATCTACTACTAACAATAGGTAAGAAATTTTTCTTAAGATATAAGATTTTAATGTATTTAACACAGAGATAGTGTACAGTATTTCTGAAATTGTGCATTAAGAGAAGAATTTATATATATATATATGTATTTAAATAATAATGATTTAATATTAAGTTAATAATCATATGAAAAAAAAAACTTATTTCCTTACCTTCAGATTATTGATATCCAGATTCAAAATAAAAAAATTAGAATTCACAATTTATTATGATAACGATGTCTTAGAGGCATGCACGGGCCCGGCCCGACTCATAGAAAAAAAATTCAGCCCGGCCCGATACAAAAATTAAAAGTTCGGCCCGACCCGGCCCGGAAAAAAGTTCAAATCTCGGCCCGAGCCCGGCTTGGCCCAAGTGAATTTCTACAAAACATTGATTTTTACGTCGATTTGGTTAAAAATTTGTCTCGTACGAGAAATTCTGACCTGAAATATTTATCTTAACTTTTTTTCATGTTTATAATCTTCATTTTTATAGAAGTGTCGCAAGCTGCGGTATTTATTTTTTTTTAACGAATCTCTATTCCTTGTAGGTAAATGTTTCACTTATCATTAATACTGTTAATCCATATTCCATATATTGAAGTGCTAAAAATCTGAAAAATGCTATGCAGTAAAATCTTCTAAGACGGAATTGCATAGAAAAGAAAAAAAAATGCGTTATAGACAAGTTTCCTTCTTAGCAAGTGTAAATGTATTATACATTCTTTTCTTACGTATTAGTATAATGATTTTGCATAGAGCAACACGTTTTTCAGTTTAAAACAGGGTTCCGTCATAGGCAGGCTCCTATTCATACGTTTTACTATATTTCAATAAGCGTGGAAATCTACTATTCTTTAAAAAGAATAAATTTTAATGGTTAAGTGTAGAATAATGGCGATTTAAGAATGTATGCATTTTTTTGCATAAGTTTTGGGCCAGGCCTTATTTAACTGACCTTTGAATGGACCAGGTCACGCTGAGACAATGATTTTCATACGGGCTGTGGGTCAAAACTAGAATAGAAAATTTTGGGCCGTGAAAACTAGGAATGAAGCCAGTCCCGGCTCTGTACAGAAAAAATAAGTTAGGCCAGGCCCTTCAGAAAAAGTATAGCCCGGGTCTGGCCCGAGTGCCGTGATTGAAAATATGCCCCCGCAGATCTCTATGTCAATTATGTCTGTACCAGTGCATACATTTAGAAAAAGCTATATATTATTTCTATTCTTTCTGATATAATGAAATAAAGCTTAAGAGATCTTACATCATTCTAAAATCATATCTCAATTCAAAACTAAAGAAAAGATAATTGTCCCTCATTCGTCCTGCTTTTTAGCATTGTATATTTAAAAAGTGTATTTCTAATTGAAGAAAAATATTAAGTGTCAGACTATTTATCATATAAGCACATATGAAGTATGTTGCGTTATAACTAAGATATATTTTTACTTAAAAATGTTTTAAAATACTATAAATACGTTTGGTATATTGAATATGATTAATGAACGATATTTTTAAAATGCAATGATATTTCAAGCTTTATGTAATATGAGTATAAGATATTAGAAATTCGCATTACAATATAACAAAAAGGAAAAAAATCATGCGTCAAGCATAGATTATGAAACACTTTCGAACACATTCAGAATAATGTAACAAAATTGCACCTTTTAATGAGTTAAACTATTAGGTCTAATTCAACTATATGGGAACGTATAGCACATTTGAAAACTCAATTTCAGCTGTTCTCATCTACAATTGGAAAATTATCCAAATTCTTTAAGCAGCCCTGTATATGATATATAGATTTGTATTTATTAACTACATGCATGCAAAAATTTACTTCAGTTAAGAAATACATACCTCAGTTGAAAATTCCCCTTCAGCAATTTCGGCTAATAAGGAGAATGCCACGTGAATTCTTTTCTGCAGCCCTGTATACGAGGTATACAATTTATATACAACGAGTAGCATGCAAAAAATTAGTTAAATTTAAAAGCGCATACCGAATTTGAAAACGCACTTCCTGCAATTATTGCTCAAAGACAGTATTGTAACCGATATATTTTGTGTGTCCCTGTAAATGAATGACAAATGCTATGAATGCCCTATTCTATCGTAACAATTTTGTAGTGAAATTCAGTGATTTACATCAGTCTAAATACTTTTGAAATAGCGTAAATGTCATTAAAATACTCTGCAAACCATTTTCCCCGTATATCATAATGTAATGGAATTCTTTTGAGTGTCCCTGTAAATGAACTATTAATGCTACACACTTCATATACAATACCGATCACGCCATGGTAGGCATTATTAACATACTTCAATTGCATGAAAATTCGAGTATATTTACGTGAGTTAGAGCTTGGACAGACACCCAGACAAACCGAATGCATAAACACTTTTCATCTTTGTTGGAAAGTGTTAAAAAGGAAAAAATAAACATTTTTCGTTAGCTTTTTATTTAATAATTTAAGAGTATTTTATTTTGAATAGTGTTTCTTCTGATTGCGGTCTGAAAAAGAAAAAAAATGTAAAACGATTTATTATCATAAACGGCAGTTTTTAATTTAACGTACTTTTATTATAAATTTATTTTTTAAACTACTGTTTTAAGTTTACGACAATCTGACTAATTATTTCAGTAAAAGTTCCTTTTCTATCAGTGTTACAGTTGTTAGCACTCTTAATAACGCTGTAGATTCCACCATAAAAGTCTAAAACTCAATTTTAATATTTTTTCTTTTAAAATAATAGGCTGAACCTAAAGTGAAAAGTCGGAACAGGTTTAAGAGCAAAGATACAGAAAGCTTTTTTCAAAAAATTCATCATCTTTATTTTGAATTAGAAGCTTAAAAATTTTTTACTTATATATTTGAACTATTATCACATTTTCTAAAGAAAGGACATTCTATCAGTTATTTCACAATCTAAAATTCAATCTCTTCTTTTTTTTCCTGACTGAAAATACGAAGAACTGATTGACAATGCAAAGAAACAATCTCCTTTAAATGCAAGTAACTGATGTGATTTTGCATTATCGTACAATCCATGTCAAAAAAGAATAAAAAAAGAAAAAGATACACCTGCTTTTATTTGCAGATAGTTTACCACAAAATCTCACCAAAGGTGTTATTAGACTCGGAATAATGTCTTTTTCCAGAATATCAATGCTATTTGTGAAATAGAAGTCGTCTATGTAATAAAACTTGCATCAACCTTTTTGTAATGGCAACACACTTTTTTGACACCATATTTGAGTCCATTGGTTCAAAGTAGTCTGGAAAAAGCACAGGTGCCAAGTTCCCACTAATATTCCGTAAAATGTGGTTAATTTGACCCAGGTTTAATATGCTTCGAGCCAGAATTTTTTTAAAGAAATAAAATTAAATAAATTTCAAGTAGAATCCTGAAATAAATAAAAATTCATCAAATAAAGTTTCTGGTTCGAAACGTAGTTAACCTGGATCAAATTAAACCACATATTACGGAGGATTAGTGGGAGTTTGGCAGCTATGAAAAAGCTTAGTTTATATTATTTTTATTAACACTCTGAGATCTAAGTCCGAGTGTCACTCGGGTTGCCGTTTTCGGTGAAGCGAACTAAGCCCGAGAATATCTCGGGCTTAACTTTAAACTGTCTGAGCTATAAAATTACCGACTATATACGTTCGCAGTCTTTTCAGATATTATTTACGACCCTTTTATTTTGAAAAAAATATATAGATTGCAGCACTAACAAAGAAGTAAGTATATGAAAATATCTAGAAACAGAGCTTAACTCGAACTTATTGTGAACCTTGTACTGTTCTTTGTGCAGATCTGTACTTTGAAATGTACCATACAAAAGCAAATTATACTAAATAATGTTTATATATAAATAAAACTTATTTTCAGATATTTGTACAACATTTGAGTAAGTTTTTATTCAAGTCTATGTAAAATTTTATGTTAAAAAATTGACATTTTCTTATGCGGAACTTTAAAAAAATATAAAACATGCTTTTTTCAATAATTTCTCATTAAATGTTAATTTTTAGTACATTTAAGTAGTTCCTTCATTATAAATAAGAGCAGTTTGATGTTTATAATAAAAAAATAAAATACATATCTTCCAAGTATTTTTCATTTTTTATTTTTTTTTAATCATTAAAAGTACCAAATACCCTCAGTCCAAGTGGCCGTCCCTCCGGGTGGTCCGGAATCGACCCCTTGAGTAGGGAGAAGACCCGGAGCCCGGCCGAGTTCGTTGTACCGAATGCGAGGGGGCCGGATAGGGACGAACCACAGCCTCCACGAGTGGCTCGCGGTCGACAGGCCTTGAGTACGGCAGCCAAGGGTAACGGACGTTGTGCATGGGGTCGTATGGTGGTATGGGGTACGATCCCCCGGCACCTTTGTTCTCGAGGTGAGACGGATATCGACGTTCCATAGTCCGATCCCAGAGCCGGTCATAGACCGGGTGGCGACTCTGGGAAAAGGATAGCAAATGTGGTAGGACCCTATCCACCAATGAACGACAAGCATTCCTGACGTCACACAACGTCAAGATCAATTATAGCTAATCAGCTTCTCGATTTTTCCCACAAGCGTTAACCAAAAGCCAATCAAATGCCACAATGCTTGTGGGAATCATTGCAAGCTCCGCCCATTGCGTGTTGTCAATTGACTGAGAGGTGAGAGCGGGCCTTGTAGAATTGGGTCTTGGTGCTCTCTAGTGTCGACAGGAGTCACGGGATCGCCATGCAGGGTGCCCCGGAGTTACTGTCGGGAGAGGCTACGAACAGCACCTGATGTACTTTTTGCGTCAGGTGGCTCATTCCGCAAAATTGCAGTAGATTGGGCAGTTGTGAGCCGACCCCAAGGTGTATGGTGAACGGAGGTACCCCAGTGGACCAGAAGGCGGTTGCGGAGGGAAGCCAGTATTGCATTTGTTGCCCGGCGGGTGCCTTATCCCCTGGTAGGGGGTCGGCCGGAAGGTCTCCGGGATCCACCCCGCGGGAAACCTGGCCGGACGCTCACCGGCTAATGCGGTGGCGCTTCGAATCTCGGACGGGCTTCCGTTCCGACCAAAGTCATGCGTGTCTTTGCGCGACTGGAGCTTTCCGCAACCAGTGGTGAGGATCTAGCGGTGCCTCAAACTAACTTTTGAACACTAACGGTAGCGGCCGCCATTGCACGTGGTCAGGAGCACTCGTGCTCAGGTACCTCGGCGACCGTGAGGTAAGGTAGTGGAGGCCGATGTCACGCAGCTTCCCCACCTTTGGGTGGGGTTGAGTTGTGAGGGACCGGCGGGACTCCGGACCTTCCAAACCCCTAACGAGGAGGGGTCTATCCCGTCTAGGAAGAACTTCCCGTGCCCTCCTGGGTTCGCTAACGGCACCTAGTCTGGTCTCTTATGTCTCCTTGCGTTGAGACGCGAGGGGATCCGCACGTGAGCTGGGAGATCGGGCAAAAACCCCTAGCGAGGCGATGTCTTTGTCGTCAGGAGAGGATTTTCCTTGTCTCTCCGGGGTCCGGTAGAGGCATCTTCATGATCCCCTGAGCGACACGTTGACTGTGGCGTCATGAGGGGTTTTCCCCGTCCCTCCGGAGCTTCCGGCTAGGGCACCTCCCTCTCTCGTCGGTTGTCTCTCATAAATGTCTCTGCCGGAAAATGGTATCTGATCTTGAGAGACCTCCGTAAAGCAACTCCTGCTCGGGAATCCTCGGTATTGATTCATGGGCCCGACTCCTTTATAGTGTTCGGTTCTCGTGGGTCGGCTGGAATGAACCGGTCGGGCACCAAGTGATGGGACCCCTTGGCTCTGATCGTGTTGGGTATTGAGGGCTGTTGTAATCGACCAGTTTGTCTCTTTTCTTGGGAGATAGGCCGCGTCACGTGCACTGGGACGTGCGTGGTCCTTTACTGGCGCGCACGTGAGCAGTGGTCTTCGGCCTGTTGCGGGAGGTGGCCTTTGGGTCATCCGCGAGCTGGAGCTACAAGGGACTGAATGGTCTTAGGTCCGGGTGGTGGAGATCTATCATACCTTCAGTCCAGGATACGCGGTTGAAATAGCTCAGACCTCAAAGTGTTAAATCTTCATAGAATTATAAAATAAAATATATTATGTGTATATCAAACATTTAGAAAAAAGAAAATCTCACGGGAAAACTTTCAATGTTCCACCAGTAAAATTTTAGAGATAATCTATGTGCAAAATAAAATAGAAGAAACTCTTATCGCCAGAATTTTATTTTAAGTGAATCTCCCACATAAATGTTTAAGTTGCTGTTTTCGATTTTCGTAAATGTGGTTCAACGGTAGTAGAATACGGTCCCTTTAGACCTTCAAAAAGAAAAAAAATTCCTTTGGTTAAATTAGCCAGGAAAAGTATAGAGATTCTATATTTTTGTAAAATTTTCATAAAGTTATAGAAGAAGTCAAGATTTGATGATCCTAATGTTAAGTTTATTTGAAAAAACTAAATTTATATTTTCCCAAAAAATCAATCATTTGACTTAAATTTTTGTTTCCAGTGAGGTACATTGAATGCGTCTAAATATAGTCTAGGCTATTTCTTTTTTTTACTAAAAAGCATAATTTTAATTATGAAACTTATTAATCGGTTCATATTATAAAATCTAAATTATGACCTACATCAATTTTTTATGAACAGAATGGACATAATCGAAAACACAACTGTGCAAGTTTACAGTTCATCACAAACTTTATTTTTCGACATATAGCGAAATTTTACTTCTTGAAGGTATAATGTAGCCATACCCAATCTGTGGCCCTTGGTCCGCTTGTGGCCAATCAATGTTTTATGTGCGGCCCAAGACACATAATCATTATATCAGAAATGCTTATAAAAATGTGAAGTGCTTAAAGAATATTTAAGAAATGTATTATCGTTTTATACATTTTTATAGGAAGACAAAATATGCCCTATTAAATAAAATTAGCCTTTAAAGACACGGACTGAGGGCTTATTGAGTGCGCCACTCAGTGAAAAAAACAGTTGCGAATTCTAAAATAATTGCATGATTAGCATTTCTGACTCATTTACCCTTTTCCCAAAGGCACTTTAATCTCAACCAATGTTTAAAGTTGAATTTAGCATTTGTTTTTGCTTTATTTCAATATTTTTATATGTAACCACCGCTGGTAAGCGAAATAGGCCACCCGTGTATTTGTGTCCTTTATTCTATTTTCTTTCTCAATTATTTTTCTTTATATATAAATGTGATGTCTATTTACTTTTGTACTATTACTAGACATAAGACGGTATTCTTCATTAGCATCAAAATTTGATATTTAGTTGATTTAATCTATTTCCTTTCTCAGTTAAATTATTTTTTTTTTTTACAAATGTAATGTCTATTTTATTTTATACTATTGCTAGACATTAGAGGGTATTCTTCTTCAGCATTAAAAATTGATATTTAGGCTTTAAAATGAGTTGGCGCATGGAGTACGCTGCCCGTGTCTTTATGCTACTACAAAGCATCTGTCTTATATTAATTCTAATTAAATTAGTCTTTTTAGTGTTCCGTACTTAAAAAGTAAAAACGGAACATTATAAGATCACCCATGTGTCTGTCTCTCTGTCACAGACATTTTAATCGTAAGCTATGGAATGTGGAAAGTTCAAATTGGGGGGAAGTAATAAAGACTATTGACCCACATATTTACAGATTATTAAACATTTTCAAATATATTTAGGAAAAATGTAGAGGGGCTAATTCAGTAGACCTCCTTTCGAAACGCGCTTAGCACAATGCCAAGTTTAAACTTTGAACAAGGGTTTTGTTCTAGTTACACTGTAAAAAGAAAATATTATTACTACGCTGAATTTAGTTTTATGAAATGCCAAATGAAGTTTAAATATGCGTTACTGTTATTGTCAGTACCGAATTAAGTTCATCATAAACATATTAGGATAAGATTAAAAAAAGAGTTGTACAGAATAGCAATATTTGATATTATTTAGACTTCCTATCTCTTTGAACTTTCATGGTATACCCATTCATACTTTTCTAGTATATACAGCTATACCCAAATATACGTTGTGTATTAAAATAAATAACGTAAATAAATAAATATACTTGTATATTTTTTTACAGTCTTATTATTCTTTTAGCAACATATTTTTAATATTACAGTTAATAATTCATATATTTATTGTACGGAACCCACTGAGCGCGAGTAGTACTCGCACTTGACCGTTTATTTTAAAACATAAACGTACATGAGATAATTATCTATGTAATGGATAAAATATAAAATTCCCTTTGAAGATTTTGAGATTTGTAGAAAGTGACTAATTTTTCAATAAGTATTCCAAAGGTTTAAAAAAACATTCTTATATTCTAAGCAAACATTTTTATAGATCATTTATTGATAAACAAAATAGATTTTTTAATTTTATGCTGCATAAAAATATAGGTGAATTTTTAATAAGTAAGAATATACCCATTTTCCACTGGGCTTGAGGCTTTAAAAACCTCATTATGATGTAAGAGTAAGGAAAAGAAGAATAGACTGCAAAACAAAAGAAAAAAAAAGAAAAAAAAAAAAAGAAATCATATTTTTTTTCTCTTTTAAAATAGATTTAGTCAGTGTTTAACATTTGACAAAAAAGTACGACTATACGACAAAAGTTTTTTAAAAGGTAAAATTAATAAAATTTAAACAAATCTAGAAAATATTCAATGTCATATTCGATGCATATGATTAAAGTAATTTCGGAAAATGTTCAAATTACTTGATTAAAAGAAAAAAAACATACTTAAATTTAAATTTTATTGTTGGCATACATATCTTAGGAATTTGGAATTCACTATGAAAATTTTGTCTTATATAAAGCTATTGAAAATGGATTTCCTTAAATTTACTCTATATTGTAATAGTCTTTATTATTCCAGAAATAATTGTTCCAGAACTCCTTTAAGCGTATTTATTATTCGCTATTCACTAAAAAATGTTTCTATTTTAGGACATCTGTGCATAAAGTATAAAATTTGGTTTTCTCTTCCTTATTTTTAACAATTGTCTAGATCAGATGTTCAAAATTAACCTTGGGACACGACGATATTATCTAAAACTCCGATGTCACGTTCATACAATTGAAATGTATGAAAATTTTGCTTTTGTTAACGCTTAAATATAGTGTGGCTCACGACAGGATTTCTGGGCAAAAAAGGTGGGAGGGGGGGGGGGTGAGATTTCATTGATAGACTGTTATGTTTTCATTTTCCTAACGCAAAAAAATAATATTTAAAAGAGTACATTTCATTATATCTTTCTTGAAGGATCTTAAAATAATTTTCTTGAGTGCTTGATGCTCTGTTTTGAATATCTTATGCCACTTATCAGCAAAATAAAAAAGCAAAAAAAATGCCATAATTCTGATCTGCTGTCTGATTGTTTTAGGGCCAGCATCTAATCTTTTTTAAGGTAACTAAATATTTGGACTACACTGTAAAAAAAATCTGTAGTTCTACAGATGTAAAGCTACATGCTTACTAAACTTTTATCTCTAACTGTACAAGAAAAGCTGCAAATCTACAAAACTAGTTTTTGCAAAGCTACGGAAATCTGTAACTTTAGAAGTGAATCCGCTAAAATTATAGTAATCTTATTCAAATTTTATCTGTAAGCCTGGTTGCAGTTACATTAAAAGTTCTAGGCATCCCAGTTTCCTAAAAAATTCTTAGCAACATTACAGATTTTTTTGCTTTTCGGCGCAAAAGTGCGTCTGTTACACGAATTTTTGTTTCAGCCGTTATATAAAAGTTCTAGGAATCTCAGTTTCCTAGAAAAACTTTAGTAACTTTACAGATTTTTTTTTTTTTTAACAGTGTAATTTAGAAAATTGGAAATATTAATATATTCGTAGTATTAACATTATATTTTGAGTAATTATTCTTTTTTGCAACGGATATAGTACACCGTTTATCTGACTAATATTGTTGTTTTACTAGCGTTAGTTATTTTTTAGTTTGCATTGGAATATTTCCTTTAGGAAAACTTCAATGAGTGTGATTTTGTTTCAATTGAATTTCAGTGCATGGCTATAAAATGAACATTATTCAATCGAATTTGCTTTACGAGAATAGTATGAAGTTAAAACCTTAGATATCTTCGTATCATATTGAAAGATAATGCTATTAAAATGTTTCATTAAAAAAATCGGTATTGTGGATTAATATAATAAATATTGAATTTATAGTTGCATCCAATTTCAATGTCCCAATCCGATCTCATCGCTACCAATATGCTCTATGGATTTTACCATCAGTGGTCCAGTACGCAGGATACGAGGTATCATAAATCACAGGAAAAAAACACAACCTATCTTTATTTATTTATTTATTTTGTTCTATACTTTTGGCTTCGATGGTCGGTTTTCCTCGACGAAACTCGAAATAAAAGAAACTGGGTTTTGGCTGTCTTTCGTAGCATACACCCGTGCGGGATACGTGTGTTCCTGTCTTGAATCAAGCGAAGCTTAAATTATTGGGTTTATTTTATTTTGATCCAGATTAAATTACAATTTTCAGTATCGTCGTTCACGTTGCTATGGTAACCAATTTGATATTCTTGAAACTTTAATTTAATCAAGGCACTAGCAAAATTTATCAGATAATTCTTCCCGTTTCAGAAAAAAACTGTCAAAAAATCACCACGGAAGGCGAAAACCCGCATAAAAAATCTTTTAGAAATTCGATTTTTAAAATCGAATTTTAAAGAACAAAAGCCGCAGATGGAAAAATATACTATATTGTGCTGAAAGATTAAAAGCGGATTCCTTTTTAAAATCGAATTTTAAATTCTAATTTTAAAAATCAAAAACCGTAGAGGGCAAATATACTATATTGTGCTGAAAGATTAAAAGCGGATTTCTTTTACGAATGTTAAAATATCGCAGCAAAACACTAAAAATCTCATATAAAATTCGCAAAAAATACTAGAATCGTAGAAGATTTAATTTGCTATATTAGGCTAACAGATTGAAACCGTACTCCTTTTACGAATATCAAAAAACCGCGTCGAAACACGTACAAAAGAAAAAGAAAACGCTAAAAATCGCATAAAAAACCCGTGAAAAATTTAAAAATTACTGTAGAATTACAAATAAACTTTATTGAAAAGATGGGAAAATTTGCTGTATTGCACTAAAAGACTGAAACTGTATTCCTTTTACCAATGTGGAAATATTGCCACGAAACATCGCATAAAAAAATTAATTTAAAATAGTCTAATAAAAAAATCCCAAAACTGGCTTTGAGGTGACTAATTTTGGACATAAAGGCGCATTCCTGCTAAATCTTATATCTCCGCGCCCAGCGGTTTATCCAGAATATGGTACACATGCACACGCAGACGTGCGCGCGCCCACACACACACACACACAAACAGAGAGAAATTTACATCTAGACAAGCATCTAATTTTTTTTTTTTTTTTTTTTTTTTAATCATAAACAGTTTAAAAAGATTTAAAGAAAAAGGCGGAACTTTACTATCAGTACTTCTTCATTGCTATTGTTATTGCTGTATATAGATTTTACATTTTTTTCAATTTTTTCAATTAAAAATTGTAACTTAAAAAATTTTTTTTTTCTTTCTAATTTCATGGATTTTGAATATAATATGTATATTCATGAGGCATATAGCAAAACTTTCTGATTTATCACACAGCATTTTTATTTTGAAAGTCAGGAAGTTCATTTAAAGTTTTCAAAAAAAAAAAAAAAAAAAAAAAAAAGGTTTATTTTCGATTTTATACAGCTTTCTCATTTATGGGCAATTTATATTTCATATTTAAAAGTTTTAGCAATTTTTTCTCTTTGGAAAAATGGTCAGTAGATGAAAGCAGATTGTCATTGATTACTTAATAAACAAATATCGTGAAAAATGGAAAGGAAATTTTTCTCACTTTCAAAATAAATAATGCTTATTATTTATTAAATAATTGCCTGTTTTAAAAGTTTTTTTTTAAATAAAAATTTTCATATTTTAACCTGGAAAGAAAATATACGATTGTTTATTAAAATAAGTGCTGCTTAGTATTTATAAAATGATTGTCTATTGTAAAGGTGCATTAAAAAAAATGCATATTTTAATCTAAAAGAAAATATACGATTGTTTATTAAAATAAGTTTCAACAGGCTCAAAAATAGCTTACGGTTAAATGATTGGAAACAATAATACACAAAAACTGATTTGAAACGATACATTTTTATTTGACTTTTGATGAGATAAAAAAATCAATAAAAGTAAGGAAAATCAGTAAAAACTGCATCTTCTGTTTAAAAGATACGTTCAATGAACTACCCAACTAACGGGTCTAGGTCATTACTCCTTCAAAATTGTCATCAAGCTTTCTTCCTCTTGAGTCAAGACTTGGTCTTTCCCTCCAAGTCTAATGTGTAACCACATTCAGCCTCAAACTGTGCGAAAAAGACCAAAAAACTGAAGACGCGCGACCATTGAAGCAAGACCAAAGTTCGCTTTAAATCAGTGAAGCGTATCTTAGATCTAAATTAGGCTCCCGATTAACATTATAAGATGGCTCATCTATCCAGAACTATTTGTAGTCACTAGAATCAACGTTAGTAATAATAAATGGTATGATCATAAAGAAAAATCCCATTGCTTAAATTTTTATTGTTTGCTCATTTTCTAATGTAATGGTATTTTACACATCTCTAAAGCAAACTACGCATCTAATCTCTCGCTAAATAACATGTTAATTCAGAACGATAAAGCATTTCATATGATAAATTTTATGTTTCAGGTAAGATTTGATGTACTTTGTGTATATGGTAATTAAACAGTCGGATCAAATAACATTTTATTTTGAATTTTCAAGCTGAATGGATCGTTGTACTCATTATATGTTGAACATTAAAGGATTATCGATTATTGGATTAATTACGGATACCGTTTTATTTTTCATTATTCGCCTTTCTTGAAATTTCTGTGAAATTTCATTTTACATGGGTTCCTCGTACAAAAAAAAGAAAGATTATTTTTTTATTCTTCTGTTCCAAAATGTTGTAAACATTAGATTTTTAAAAGCCACAGCCAAACATTTTCCCATTGAATTTCATTACACATTGATCTTTCCACGAATTTTAGCATCAGATTGATGCAGTTTCAAATACTAAGTGAATATTTGCCCTTTTATATTAGAAAAATATTTTAAGAAACGAAAATCATATCATCCAATTTTATAGAAAAGGTTTAAAACGATTTTATTGTTTATAGGAAAAATAAAATAAAATGATATATATGTTCAAATTATTGCATTAAACGTCCAGAATTTGGAAAAAGGCATAAATCTCGTTTCAATGCACCCAGTAATTAAAATGTATTTTCAAAATTTTGAAAAATGCTTAAAGATGTTTTATTTTAAGCTCTTTTTTAAAATGTCTGAGCATTGTTTAAAATTGAAATTTAGTAAAGTATGCTATGAAGAAAATTACATCGAAAAATTCCCCGCCCCCCTAAACATTTTATTTTCATTAATAAACTTTTCGTTATTACACTCTAAAATCTAAAAGTTTGGTTAACATATTTTGCTATTTTGTTTACTTCTGTTCTTAGCTTATAAAAATTCATTAGTGAGGACTAAGGGTAGAAAAGATGTTAACTACCGTAATTCTCTCTCTCTCACACACAAAAAACCCAATATTCTTTACGACGACGCCTCTTAGAAGAAAAAATCACGAATGGAAGAATATGATGTTTGTGATTGAAGAAGTATGTAAGAAAGCAAACAACATCATATGAAATAAGGATGATTCTGTTTTACTTAAACTAATTTATTCAATTCATTTTTAACTTGAGGGGAAATTATTCATTAAAATAGCTACAGCTTGGAAATATATAAATTTCTAACTTCTTCAAATATTCTTAGTTCATTAAATTTATTATCAATGCAGAACAAAATAAAATATACGTTTATAAATATAAGTTTAAATGCGAAACTAATGAAAATTAATTACAAAAAAAAGTTATATTAACTAATAAATAATTCACTAAAACAGATTAACGACTAAAGTTAAATTAAACTACGTGAAAGTCGTTAACTTAAAAAATATGTTAATCTACAAAATAAGTTTAAGATTTCCTAAAATCTAAAATGAAAATATTACTTATTAAATTGTCTACAAATAAAAATAAAACAATAATTTATTTATTGCATTAATTAATATCCTGTATTACTGGAACTTAAATCTACTTTGTACATTGTCAATGAGCGAAGTTGATACATATGTCCTACATCCATCTTCAAATAAACATGAAAATAAAATGATGAAGAGGAGGGGTTATTAGCATTATCGTTTTTTCTGTTAGAGGTTTCCCATATTCAGCTTTCTCGATTTAAGTGCGGTCATGGTACTTACTGCGTGAAACAGAGCGAATAGCAGAAACTACGCTAATAATAGCAATGAGAAGAACCAAGCCATCTTTCACTTGCACTAATGCAGATCTTATTATTTGGGATAATTTCGCTATCGTGATCTATTACCATATTAAACTGATGCGAGGAGTCATTAAAATTTTTATGATACAAGATGAAAAAATTTTAAATATTAGTTTTTAAACATTTTTTAAATATTTTGCTTTGTGTATACATTTGTTGACTAATGTAAAAAAAAAAAAAAAAAAACTGTTGAAAACTATAGAAATATTTTGAATGCAAATACGTTTTTCGTTTTACATTTATCAAGATTTTATTAATTTTACTTATACCGATATTGTTATGACACTTCTGGTTATGGTGGTAAAATGTACTATTGCAAGCACCAAAATTAAAAAATATGTTTAAAAATCCAAACATTAGAACATTTTTTATTAGACATATTGAAATACTATAAAGCATTCATAAATAAAATAAAGAATTACAAAAGTACTTTAAAATTACATTTAAAAACTTTTGAACAATTAGATAAAAAAAGCGCCTTTATCTCTCTAGCTTTCTGTTTCATTAAGCATTTTCCAATATGAAAAACAACGTTTATTATTAATAGTTGGAAGCGTATTCTATTTATCGAAATTGTTATTATTAAGATTCCTATGTTTACTATCATTTTAAATTGTGTGAAAATGTAAGTTTACTTTTTACGAAACAATTATTAAAACTGATAAAAACATACGAAAGGGAACATACATCTTTAACGCTTCAAAACATCCAATTATTATTATTTTTATATTAAATGAAGGCCCTTTTAGTTCAGAAAATTAAGGTACCAAATTTCTCTTCCAGTGAGTTTGTGTTTCAAAATAAAATACAAAGAATGGATGCATTTCTATACGTTTTCCTGTAATTCAAAGGCTTTAAGGCGTTTCCCTATCCTTTTAATAACTTTTTCATTTTAAGTATTTTGCAATATCATTTTGGCACATTATTGAATTATTTTATGAAGAAAAATGACTTTACAAAGAATTTGGACAATTCTGTTGAGCTTGAAAAAATTTAGTTTTTAATAAAATTAGAAATAATTTAAAAACACTTAATCTCCTACAGATATTAATATTTTGCAGTAATTTTTTATGCTGATATTAGAAGTATTGTCGATAAGGGTCAGATTACCAAACAATTAACTAGTTAAAGAGAAAAAAAAGTCAGACATATGGAAAATACAGGGGAGAATACTACATACTTCAAAATTTTATCTTAAAAATATAAACTATTTACACTATTGCTAATCCGGTCCTTAATTTTATAAAATGCATCATAAGCAAGGTCCTAAAAAATCAACTAAATTAAGAAATATATTACGAAGTTTTATTATTTTGAAATGCTGCTATAATGGAAAAACACAAACTGAGAAAATTGAATTTAAAGATTTTAATTCTGCACTATTTAAAGAGAAGTGGCAATAAAAAGCTTTTTGTGCGCGTTTATAATTATCGGATCATCACGTAATTTTTTTCAGAATATACTGGAGATGTTTAAATGCATGCAAACAATTGGAAAATTGATATTTTTGTCCTTTTTCAATAAGTGAAGGGTAGCAAGTCCCCTAAAACGCTTTTTATCTCAGAATACTAATTTTGATACAACTAATTTTGATAACAAGATTTCTTCATATCACCTTTTGAAAAGTCTTGAAATTTTGAGAAATGATAAATATTACAATTCGCCATAGACCTAACTAAAATCTTCTATATAAATAAATACATAATATTAAAATTTCAAAATTAATATGAGGAAAATTAATTTTACTAGACTTTTAAAATAAACATTGGCCATAGTGTATTTATTTTCTAAAATATTTCCGAAATTTTAGTTCATTTTTCAGATAATATTACACTTATAATTTATGAAATTTTTCAGATCCTTTTATTCAGTGGCTGCGAAGTTATTCTGTACGAAATACCATAATTTATATCCGGAGATGAGAGAGTTCATTTTTAATTAAAGGAAAACTTATAAAAATGCGCCCAGTCTTTGTGTGATAATTTTGAAACACAATATCAGCTAAACAAATTTGCATCAAAATGTTCAGAACTGGCTTACATTTAATATAAAAATTGAATTTTCGATTTTTAGATGTGTTTCCTTAAATTTACGATGATTTAAAACATCATTTTTAAAAGGAGCAAAATTCCTTTTTACATTTATTCAATTTTTAACCCTTTTGTGCACAATTATTAATCTTTTAGAACGAATATTTTGAAACAGAAATTTTGCCTTATTTAAGTACAGAAATTCTGTACACCTCACGTATATGTGACGCTCATTGCGAAGGGGTTAAATTAAATTAAGCAATTTTTAAAGGATTCTAGATAAAAATAAAATTAGATAGTGTGTAAAACCACCTGAAATTTCAAGGCTAACTTCCTGGATATATTCAATAATTCGTTTAACACCTTGTCACAGTATCTCTTGTATTTACGAAATCCTGCTTCAATACATTTTTACAAGAATGATCTCTCGATCTCACGCAAGTTTTCGCAGAAACATAAGATTCAACAAGCATCGAGCAAGATGCAAATAACTATCTTTTGAAACAATATTCGAAATAGGGAAAGAATATCAAATTTGACCTTTGACCAAAGTTCATCTTGCATGTGCCTTCCTCGACTATTCTTCTTTGTCTGTGCAGACAAGGCCATCTGTTGGCTTTTCATCAACACCAAGATTTTTCATTCCTGTCACGAAGCATCATAACTGATTGGAAGTAATATTCTATTCTGCGATTCTGATTGTCCCCAGATATAGAAATCCCATTTATAGAAATACATCCCATAGTGTACCGAATTCGATTTTCTATAAATTATGCTCAGATAAGAGTTTTCTTGCTATCTTATTAGAACGAATTGTGAATTTTTATTAGGACTGTATCGTGTATCCCTTACATTGTAAAGAAGAAAAACATTACAGATGCAAAGTTACAGAAATCTGTATGCTTACCAAAATTTTATCTGTACACTGTACTAAAAAATATGTAAATCTAAAAAATTAGTTTTTGTAAAGCTACAGAAATCTGTAGCTTTACAAAAGAATCTTCTAAATTTACAGTAATCTTACTAAAATTTTATTTGTAACCCGCGTTGCAGTTACATAAAAAGTTCTAGGCATCCGAGTTTCCTAAAAAATTCTTAGTACCGTAATTTCCGGCGTATAATCCGCGGATCAAATAATCATGTTTCGACCCAGAATTTTTACGTAATAATTTAAGTCAAATATTTACTGCGATTTTAAAAGTTACATTTTACAAAATAAAATTTCTGGGTCCAAACATGATTATTTGATCCGCAGATTATACGCTGGAAATTACGGCAATCTTACACATTTTTTGACTTACGGTGAAAAAGTGTATCTGTTATATAAATTTTGTTGTTGCCGTTACATAAAAAGTTCTAGGGATCCCAGTTTCCTAGAAAAATTTTAGTAACTTTACAGATTACTTTTACAGTGTGGAGCAAAAAAGTCTCGAAGAGATGCTTAAAAGAGAAAGTATAGTTTCTGTGAAACTTCCTACTTTATATTTTTAGGACCCTTACATTTAATTTAGAGTAATCTACAATACAGTGATTAAGTTTCCAGCAAGAATGCCAAGCAAGTGCACTGCGAGATTGACTAAGTATCGAGTTTGATTCTCTCTGACTATTTACTCATATTCTACTGATATTAAGATATACATTCCGTTGTACCAAGTTCAGCTGTTTCTCAATATTTGTCTACATCTAACGGATATTTGTGAATATGGTATAAAACACGTAAGACTTCTCTTGCTACGTTATTAGATTAACTTTTATGAGATCACATTTCTTACAGCGAAAGTCATAAAAAGATGCTTGAAAGGAGACAAAAAGTTTTCAGCTATTATTTAAGAAAGAGTACAGTATGATATACATTCAACCAGTGGTAGACCAAGCTGTCGATATAGAAGGGAGTAACATTTTTCATTTAAAAGTATATATTGATGTATATTCTCATACGAAAGCATGCCGTTGTGGAGAAATTTTCTTCATTCAGAGGAGGACAATGCTGGTGGAGGGGTGTGCCATGCAACCCATCACACTGCGCCCTTGCATTCAACATCACAGGAATTAAGTCAGCAGCTAGACTGCCAAGAAAATGAATTATGATATTATCATCGTTCCAACTGAGTGTAAAAGTGTCCAAGTTGGAAGTTGAGTCCAGAACCTCTTGCTTAAATTGTCAATGCTCAGCCAATTGATCGACCTGGAACGGCATCCAGCTTACACAATTCACACAGGCAATCTTTTGGTTAACATCTGGTCTGTAATGTAGATAGCAAAACAGAATAAGCTGCAGGTAAAATAAGTTCACCAACCTATATACCTTTGTTATTTTAACACAATCATACTGATTGATAAAGATATAATAAAACTTTAAATACTTCCAATTGAGTGAAAAATGTGCTGAGTGAATTGTGTCAACCATGTGTCGGTCCAAGTAGCTCAATAGCAAAACATTGGCAATGTAAGAATGAGATTTTAGTTTCTACTCTTTGTTTGGACACTTTTTCAGCCAATTAGAAAAATTTCTTCTTCTATGATATCGTTACTAGTCAGTATGATTGCGTTAGCAATAGAGGATATCAAATTAGTTAGTACTAAGTTCGTTCTACGGTATTTGAGAAGGTAGAATGGGAATGCATCAATCATGTGCAGGTAAAATTTTAGATTAGATTGTTGCCTCTGTGGAAGAATGGATTTTTAATTGCGATTTATTTTAATTATGTTTAGGACACTAAATAAGTAAACATGTAAATTAATATAGATTGAATAATATCGTAAGTTTCCATTTTAGATTAATGCACCTATTTAAAAGTTCTGCTGACAATGTCTATGTGTATGCAACGGAATCGTAAAAAATATGAATGTATGTCAGACAATTTGATGAACATTTATCACAAAAACTAAAAAAAAATCATTTCAAAACGGTTGTGATATATTATTGACACCACATTCTACATACATTTTTAATTAAATACGCATTCACTTTTGTATGGATTACTTAGTAATTATGTTTATAAAATAATGGTTTAATAAATTCTTTAAAATTAAATTAGCTTAGAAAAACTATGTAATTTCTATTCTGTACAAAGTGAATGCAGGCCATCTTCTTTTTATTAATTTTTCAATTCAAGTAACGTTCATTATAAACATTTACTGCAGAAATGTGAAATGTAACTTAATCTTTTAATATTTAAGTAAAAAAAAAATATATATATATAATTAACTTACGCGCTAAATAAAAAAAACTACAGATTAAAGAAGAAAACGTATTGCGAACTAAGAAAAAGAAGTGAAAGCAATTGAGTAAATCATTCTGTATGTTACTAAATGTTATCAAAGGTTGGTTGGTTGATTACTGGCACTATGGCCAGATTTTGCACATGAGGGCTAAACTGTCCGGGACATCCCTTTAAAGTGGAATTCGATTCCTTACCAACATCCATACCCAATAAGGATTAAAATCCTGCACTTCTCTTGTCCAGTAACCAGCACCCTAACCACTAAACAAGCAGGAGGGCGGTTATCAAATGTAACTTCGGCAAAAGACGAATAAAACAATGAATAGTTTTAAGTATTGATAAAGTTATTTAAAAAGCACAACGGTATTTTGATATAATTAAGTGGGTTTGATGCTGGGATTACAGGAATTTTGAAAAAAAAAAAAAAAAAGGAATTAGAACATTAAAGGTTTGCAAAGTGTCTAATTAGTCATAGTAATAAAATAAACTTGTTTATCCAGTATCCCTTGTGAAATTTTAAACATAGACTCACATGAGTCCTGAATTTCGTAATACTGGATTTATAAATTAATATTGGTAGCACACAGTATCAGTATAAAACTTTTAACTGGGATTTCTATGTCCTTTTAATGTTTCACAATTAAAAAAAAAAAAAGTGAATTCATTCGCATTTTAAAAAAATAAGTTATTTTAATACTTTTATTTTGTTCTAAAATCTTATTAATATTATTTTTTAATTAGTAATATTTAGTTTGACTTTCAGCTTATTACTGGATTTATACCATTTAAACGGAGTTATGAAAACAATAATAAGAAACCAAGAGTAAAAATCCTTCAAAAGATATTTGATCTGTTATAATGGTAAGAACAGAGTCTGATAATTTATTTTAAGAAGGTTAGGAAATATAATAATAATTTCAGAGGAAGTAAAGAAAGAAATTTTTATTTGATGCAATTCGCTATAAATATCGCATGAAAGGTCACCATATAAATACCGTATAAGCAAGATACGTATCTTTCCTGAAGTATTGCTATGTGTATTACTATCGTCAAAACGTAACTGAATTACTAACTCATTTTACAAAATTGTCATTAAATTTTCTAGCAGTGGAATTCAAGAGATATATATATGTTACAATATGCCTATTCAATTTGTTTTTGAATAAATCTTGATTTTGCATTCGTACATTGACTAAGTTTTATATTTCCGAGGCAACAAATTAGTGTAAATACACTAACAAGGGAACCACTTTAGGTGTTGCTCGCACCAAGAATCAAGACCTGGTGCATTTTGTAGCCCTATGCATAAAAGTTAGAGAACCGATAAAAATTCTTTGTTAAAATCATATTTTATATATATTTTTATATTTATAATTTTTTATTATTGGATTTTTATTTGTTAATTTTACACCAAAAGAGAGTTAAGTCGCCAGATATGGCACTTCAAAATTTTCACTAGCTTTATACTTGTAATAGGTTTACGTCCAAACCATTACAACACGGTGCGTAGCGAAAATACTGAGCTAGGGTTGCCGGAAAACTGTACGGGACGAAAAAGACGCCAATCTTTCCCCGCCAAATATGTAAATATAATATTGTATTTTTTTAAAATCAAATTCGTAGGTTATTGAAGGAATTTTAAAACTTTTTTCAACATTTTATAGTTATTATTGACTAATTTATATTTTAAACTATTTTTCTTTAAACTTTTACTTTAACAGCCCGAAAAGTGGTCTCGAAAATTGCATTTTCAGAAAGTTAATCTGCTGTAAAATCAAAAAAATATTATTTTAACAAAAAAATTTTATCGATTCCCAAACTTCCCAATATAGAGCTTTAAAATGCACCAGGTTTCAATACTAGGTGCGAGCAACACCTAAAGTGGTTCCCTTGTAAGTTAAAATCTTCAAAAACAGTTTAATATGTTCATGAGTTTAATATGTTTACATAGGAGTTCATAGTCTATGCTTTTGCGATACGTTATTTTATATTCAATGTAAACTTGTATGAATTTTATAAAGGCGACAGCAGTTGTGAAATCACATATAAATCAGCTTACATTGATGTACTTTTTTCTTGGAAACTTCTGAATTCATTTTAAAACATTTTTTAAATCGTTTTGGCAGTAACTAAACTATAAATTGGTCTTTCGGGGGAAAAAATGCAATAGGCAACGCAAATTTTCAAAAAAAAAAAAAAAAAACGCAAATTTGCAAACAAAAGAAATCTAGGTTTTCTTAAAATTTTCATAACAGTTATATTTTATATTTTCATTTTTTTTTTCAGAACGATCAATATATTGTTTAGCTACTGCCAAAACTTAAAAAAAAGTATTAAAATCATTTCAATAGTTCCCGAGAAAAAGGTACATCAATGCCAAATGTTATACGTGTGATTTTGAAACTGTTGGCACCTCGTTAAGCCCGCTTGAATACCGCAAACAAGGGATAATAATATTTTTAAGTACCTCCTATTTTAGTTTATCCTATTATCCTATCCTCCTATTTTATTTGTATTAAGCATTTGATAGTCAAATTTCAAGAGATATATCTGTTTTTAGAGCTGTTCTTTCTCTAAAATTTTCTTTTTGCTTTAAAAGTAAGCAAATTACATTCAAATTTCTTAAAATCCCTGCCGACTAGGCCTACAGGCGCAGGTAGATTTCGAAGTTAAGTACTAATTTCGCCAACAAAAACTAAATCATGATTAGAGATAAACCCACTTTAACAATTTTATTTGGCCGCTTTTGACGAGTTTTTAATTTCATTTTTATGTAAGACCTGGTTTTATCAGAATCATGTTAAAGCTGTATTCAAAAAATATTTTTCCATGCGCAACAACTCGAAATTTTCTGACACATTTTCAGATTCATTTTAAAAGGAAAAATATGAAACTTGCTGATGTGATTTTTTAAGACATTTATAAGCGACCTATGTTTTTATTTTTCGTTCAATTAATTAGAACTTGATTTATAAACAATTATTTTCTCAGTAGGACCATATTTTTATACTCCAACACAATCGTTTGAAGAAATTAGGTTCAAAATGCACACTTTGACATCATATTTTAAAATATATTCTGCCTCTATTCAAAATATCCAGCATTACGGCACATTATATAGTTTTTGAATAAGAGAACCTACCAATTGGATGCGTTTGAAAGCAAAAATGAATTTAAAAATGAGTCAGAAAATAAGTAGTTTGGATATGAGTACATCTTTAATACGATATTTTTTTCTTCAACCTCTATGTATTTTTAATTTGTTTTTGCTGTAAGAATTGGTCCTATCAAAAACTTGTCAATGTAAAAGTTGTAAGATAATATTAAGAAGATATATAATGAATTCTTGCGGATTTGATATTTTGTGAATTGACGAAGTTATGATTTTTTTTCTTTTTCAATCCCCCCCTTTTTTTGTTTTCGTTTATATATATATATTTTTTTTTTTGCGGTAAGAATTGGCCCTCAAAAACTTGTCAATGTAAAAGTTGTAGATAATATTAAGACAATTTATAATAAATTTAATTGGATTTGATATCTTGAGAATTGACGAAGTTATGAATTTTTTCCCCCCAAAACCCTATTTTTTTCGCCCCTTGAGCCCAATTTTAGTTTTATGAAAAATCTGTCATACATAAATTTTTGGACCAGTTTTTAAAAGTAATAATAACGTTAAACTGACTCGATATGTATTATAATTAAGAAGTTACGGGTTTTCTTCATTTTTCACAAAACCCCTCCCCCCCCCCCCCCCTGGTCCGATTTTGCCCATTAACGAACTTGACTGAGATTTTATGTATCAGTTTGGGAAAGATTTGTGCAGAATTATGGAAGTTATCGTGTCCATAAAAAAATTATATGTATAGATATATAGATAGATAGATAGATAGATAGATAGATAGATAGATATGTATATATATAAAGTTTTTTACTGGGGTGGTTTTGGGTTTTAGGGGTCATGATCGGTGTAGATCTGCAAAAATTTTTCCGAAATTCCAACATATGGTAGATCCCAATAGGTAGTATTTCATACGAAATCTAAAGCTTTACATCCAAGTTATAACGAAACGAATATTTAACCATTTTTTTAAAAACTGTCTCTGTTTTACAGTTCACCCAAAAGAAAAAAAAAAGTTACATGAATCATTGTATATTTGTTATCATTTACAGTTTCATCTATATTAAAAAACATAAAATAGAATTATTTTTCCCCCCTTTATCGACATGAAAATTTTACCCCGTTAGTTTCGTACGCGTTTCTAACGAAAATGTTATAATAAAATGTATCAGTGATTTTATCCTAATTAATATTTTTCTGATCATTATGAATATTTTCATTCATTTAGATCTTAAATTTTAGAAATTCTTCTGCTGTAAAAGAATAGAAAAGGCAAATATGAATGACAAACATTTTATATAATTTATGAAGGAAATTACATATTAATACATTTAATATAATTTTGAAGGAAAAAAACTGTTCATCAATGAATGATAAAATGTATTTAAAGTTTTGACACCTAGTCATTATGAATGACCATCATGTCCTTTTGATGCTATTAATGCTAGCAAAATGGAACTTTTTACGTTTATAAATTGACTACGTATAGCAGTATCTTCAAATCTACTTATGTTGAATGTATTATTTGAAAGATTTTTTTCTTAATTAAATAAAATTTTGATATATTGCATCTGATAAGTTTCCTTGCAATGAATGACATTTTGACATGTTAAATTTTTTTCTTACGAGGATAACATTCTCAACGCTGTTCTTTTATCATAGTAAGGGAAAAAGCATAATCTTATATTCTACTTGGGAGAAAAAAAACAGAAGAACTCGAACGTTTATAACGTAACAATAATTAAGGTAATCTTCGTTTTCCTTATATCCTTAGAAAGTAGATAATAGCTAATCAATGAATTATTTTAATAAGCTCATCACCGTGAAACCGTAAATAGATAAATAACTAAACTTAAAATCTTTATTAAAAACAATCTAAATTTACTCTTTTGACTATAAAAATGAATAGCGTTTAATGAATGTTTACCAGCAAAAACGTAAATGATTCTGCTGGATATAGGCTTTTAGATAAAGGTTGCACGACGCTCCACATTGGAGAATGGATTTTTAAGCTAAAAAGTATATTTACCCCCCCCCCCCCCCCCCGACTTATGTTCATATTCCACATGTTTGGTCTTTCAAATAGCTGCTAAATTTGAATTATTTTAAACTTGATGCTAAGATCTTCAAACCTCTTCTATTTGGTTCTTCATTTTAAAGGTAAAAAAAAAAACAAAAACATGAAGGGTGTATAATAGGTGTAATAAAGAAAAATAGATTTTTTTCAAGTGATTCACGTGAAGCATAGAATTAACATGAAAGACATTACACTGAAACCATCAAATTAATGTAACAATGATATTTTATATATTTTTATATTTTGCCAAACGATCAGCTACTGCCAAGACTGGAAAAAGAGTAAAATGTTTCGAACCGAAAAACTTCATATGCAATACATTATGGCTAAACGCACAATATGGAAGAACGAGTGGTTGGGAAAGAATAGCACGCCCTTTTATATAGTTTTTAAGCAACAACTTTGCGACCAATGAATTTTGTGACCCGAAGCGTCCTTTGTGCGATATGTTTTTTTTTTTTGGTGACGGAACAAAACTTTCTCAAATGTATAGTTGTTCTGTATTGCTGTGCAACTGTATTAGCAGTACAGCGAATACACTGAATACTAAACAACAATATAAGTTCGTGATATATGAAGAAATTTAATAGTATTCGTATTTTTAATCATTTTTACTGTGATGTCCCTATAGATGCATTCTGTAGGTAAAATACAGTAGCTTGTAAATATTCAAGAATTTGGAAATAGTGATTCCCTAAAATGGCATAAAACAAAAATTTATATATACCTTTTTAAATCTTATATAAGAGTATACTATCGCCTTCTAGCGATTATTTATTCACAGAAGTAAAAATGATATAAAAACACTTATTTAATTTACTTTAGATTTAGAAAACCATAGACGATTTATAATATAATATTTATGCTTTAAGGCATAATATATTTGTACCATTGCAATTTTAAAACCATAGCTTTATACATATTAACATCTAAGATTTGTACTTCGTTTTAAGATAACAGTTAGATGATATTGTTCTCATATCACAGAATTCTGCATAAATTATGATCGAGAAGACGATATAATTAAATTAAATGAAATAGAATTTATTCTCCTTGAAATTTAACGAAGCCGTTATTAAACGTATTCTTCACAGACTCAGTACCGTGTTTATAGTAACTTTCGTTTAAAAAAGTAGAATTTTTTAAAAATATTTTCTAAATTTATTTATATTTTATTTAATACATGTCTCACGTTTCGTCATTGAAATTGTGTGTAAAAATACGATAAAAAATTATTCTAACAAGTTTTTAAATACTAAATTTTTTTCTGCTATTTTTAAAAAAGGGCAATAAACTGGAATAGCATTTTTCGGTTCCAGAAATTTACAACAGGATGCATTTAAAACTTCGAAATTATATCAACCGATGCTTACGAAAATATTCTCCTGCATTTTACAGTAAAAGCTTTTGTTCTTTATACTAATTTATCTACATAGTAAGTTTATCAATAGAATAACCCTTTATACATTACGATATTTGAATATTTATTTCAGTCAAAAAACATATATATATAAGATCAAATAAATAAATAACCTTATTACGAATTTAGGAAAGAAAGATGAATGATTGAAGGTTTATTATTACCTATTTACGTATCCTATTCTTGTCAAGAAGTAACAGTTTCTGAATATAAATGCATATTTACTAATATATATATATATATATATATATATATAGATGGTTCGTATCAAGATTCTAGAAAACCGGTAAAATTTAGAATCTCATATATCACTGTCTGACAAGTGAATAATTTTACTACGAACAAGCACACATTTGGATACAATTAAGTTGAAAAGCGTTGCAAGTTTTTTGCACCATCGATGGTCACGTAAATGTCATAAACTGCTTCATTTTCGATCTTCGTTTTACACAAGATCTGCTACCAACCATCATAAATGATATGAAATGACGAATTCATCTCTTAGCTGAATGCGTTTCGAATATGAGGAACTGGTTACTGATGAACTATTCGTTTTTGAGGGATTTTTTTCTTTAATGTGCTACAAAACATCCCTTTGGTCTCTAAGAGATACATAAATCATGCTCACATTTGTGAGATTTATGAAAAGGTGAATTTAAAATAGAACATATTTGCAATCCATTTTCCAAAGCTCTGATTCTGTCACAAGTTTTAGCAGTACAAGTGATAAATTTCAAAAAATGAGTATTTTTGGTGAATACTTCGTTAAAATGCAATAAAAGCAACCGTTAAGGAGAGGTTCCTTCTTCATAACTTTAATTCAGTGTGATCGGATAAGTGTTCTATGTGCTAAAAAATTTCTTTCTTTCGTAATTTATAGATCAAACGAAAGAAAGCAAACTTATTATTCACTATCATAAAAAAAGTTACATTAATTAAAATATAGAACTTCCACAAGTATGAGAAACGAATAACCTACTGTATCATTTACAACATTATTTACTATGTGATTCGAAATAGATCTTTCGGCGATTATCTCTTAAACCGCTTATGATAGTAACATACTTCCAATTAATAAAAAAGTACAGAAATGAAGAACAGCTTTTAAATATGGAATTTGTTTTACAAGGGGATGAGTGCATAATAAAATACGAAATTTAATCTTTTATACGACCTCTGTGTCCTATAAGTTATATTTAGAAAACTGTTCTCCTGCCGCTACAATGTTAAAAATTTGCTGCAAACTTTCCAGATATTCAACCTTTTTTTTTTTTTTTTTTTTTTTATAAATAACGGTAACTTGACCATATTTTGAAACATTTTCATTGATCAGAATAGATATAAATTAAGGTTATGTAACCGTTTTTTTTTAAATATAAAAACGGTTGAATGACTGGGCAGTTTGCTGCCGATTTTTAACAGTGTAAGAAGGACATAAAAAAATCCTATTCTTTTACGACCAAAACTTATCAAGATATGATATTTTGAATTTTATAAAATTTCAGTATTTTCTGCACGAAAAGGGATATTTCAGTGTTTAGTGCCAAAAATTCTCAAATTAATTCAGATAATAAACATTCAAATTATCCTGTTACAAAATCGAAGAATCTATCAAGAGTACGCAAGCATCATTCTGCATTACAAGTAATAACATCACCATCAATCAACATAGAATATGACCTAATACAACTTAATTGAACTAATTACGATCATAATTTGCGATTTTTAATGGTTGACTGACTAATGAGGAACAGTCTAATAATCTAATCACCAAATTCATGATTCACCAAGTTCCAGAAACATAGGCATCCCAACTTACTCTCAGATAACAATAGATTCTCTTTTTTCTTTACTTTCATTTTCTTTGTTTGTAGAATCTTACACTTATACAAATTCGCTAATTATTTTCATAGGTTTAATACGTTTACTGCTAGCAAAATTTGACGGTAATAAATAATTATACAGACTCGCCATTTTGTCTGATTTAAGGGGGTCTGGGACACATTTTAAAATAATTTTTATTTATTGAGTTAAAATTCTGAATTTTTTTGTGATGGTTAACCTTATTATTTGTAAACAAAATCACATGATAAAACTTCTCATAATTAAAAAAAAATTAAATTTAAAATTTATTAAACAAGTGGGATAATTTAAAATCGTTTTATAACTCGGAATATTATTTATAGAATTTCCACTTTTTTTCATTTAAATAAACTAAAATATATAAATTTTAATTTTGATTTAGCATTTTTAACAATATTAATTTGTAAAAAAATTAAAAATATTTAACGAAAAAATTAAAAAAAAAGTGGTGCAACTTAAAAAAAAAATCATATTTTCAAAAGTGAATATTTTTTTCAAATATACTGAATCAAAATTAAAGTAAAACAATTGAAAAAAATATGTTTCAAGTTTGAACCGTTTATCTTTAACGGTTCTCGAATTATAAGAATTTAAATACGAGATATGGTGAAAAAAACCTATCATGAAGAAAAACGCATTTTTGCAAAGTCGTTTCCATGACAGCCATTGCTTGAAAGCTAGATTTTGAAAACAAATCAAAACAAAAAAATTAATATTTTTTGTTCTAATTCAGATATAAACATGATTTAAATGTAAGACATTTGATAGAATTATTGTGTCGGTTGGTAAAATATTATCATTATGTATTATTAAAGCTTCAAAGTTTAAAATTAACACCACGACCTGTAATTGATCGATACATTGTCTCTCTGTGTACATGTTAATAAAATGAATATTTCGAATAAGAGATAATTCCACACTTCGAGATTTAAAAATCATATTCTTTTGAAAAATGCCCTTTTCTAAATATTTGAATATATATCGCATTTTTCGGTTTGTAAGTCGACCACGAAATTCGAGAGAAATAACATATCCTTCGAACAGTTTTCTTCGCATTTTTTTAATCGTAAGATAAATTTCTGCTATTATATAAGTGAAGGAAACGATACGAAAAAACTGGAGTTCAAATTGAACATCAATTTATTTCTCTCGAATTTTGGGTCGACTTATAAGTCGACCCCAACGTATACGACGGAAAATGCGATATGTCAAAATATCATACATTCTTACATATGTGTGTTTGCGAGTATATGTATATATTTTACTCAAGTGCATGTAACATAATGAAAGAAAAAAACTGACATGTTAAAGCTAGAACTTAACTCCCTTTACGGCATCCGCATCAAATCTATGATTTATCAAAGCGGTTTTCACGGATGTTATTCACTGTCAAACAAATACATCATTTTTTAAAGATTTTTTGCCAAATATTGAACTTTTGACTTAGATGATGCAGACTTTCTTCCTAGATTCATTCAGCATGTCTGTTCCAAGGAAGCACTAGAGAATGTAATAATATGTTTGTTCTACATCTATTCTTCAATCGTTTTTCTTTTATTTAAATCTAAGATGTCCGTTGTGGTAAATATGAAAACATAAACATAGAGCTATTGTTACAATAAAGTAAGAAAAAAGTTTTGAAAATGGTTTTGTAGCGCGCCCATGATTTTTTTACCACTACAGTAACCCATTTATTCTACTAAGTAGCTTAAAAAATTTAAAAAGGTTCCTAATCCAATTACTTTTATTTTTAATTTTATTGAACTACTAATAATTTCTAAATAATGCCAATTTAAATTATTTGGTTGGATGTTAGAGAAAAATTACCCGTCGAAGCAAAGTTCGACCAAAGTCCGGTGGTTGCATTACTGCTCAGTTAAAAATCTGGAGCAAACTGTATAGTTACTCAACCGTTTTTATGGAAAACGGTTACCTAACCGTCATTTATCTCTATTTTGACCAATGAGAATGAATGCTTCATAATATGGACAAGTAACCGTTACCCTTAAACATATTTTAATGACTGGATAGTTTGAGCAGATTTTTAACAGTGTATATTCAGTTACATCGCACAGTCGTAAATGGTTATTGACAACAGTCAGTGAATAACTTGGTTGTTTGAATTTTAAGCAACTTTTAAATTTTTGGTTTGGAATGGAACAGGTTACAACAGCGGGGAAGTTCATTTAGAAGAAAGCATTTATAGACGACATGGGCAATCAATAAGTTTTCTTGTGAATTTCTTTAAGAATTGCAAATATTTTTCTTTTTATAAAAATCTTCGTATTTTCACAGAAAAATACTATTATTAAGAATTTTTATCATATCATTTCATTTCTGTCTCTCACAAAACTATTAATAATCATGTACAATAATGCGAAACACTATTACTGGCAATAATGTAAATTTATTATTCTACAATAGCTAATGGATTGCTTGAATGTAATCTAGCAAATTAAAAATTTAGGTTTTAAAAATATAATCTCACATATTTTAATAAATTTATATGTTTACCACCCTTTACTTCCTATGATATATTATTCATTTAACAGAACTTAGCGCGAGAGAAATTGTTTCAATCTTAAACTCAAATATATAAAAGAAATTAGCATACCTTTGTGAATTGAAATATAAAGAAATAAAAAACATTTTATTATTAGCTTTCTTATACAGCAGTTTATAAACTTTTGAAAACTATCCGAATGCTTAAGAAAAAATAATAAATATCTTTTCGGAAATTTTTTATATTGTTGGTATTTTTTAACTTATATTTAGTATACTGTTAATCAGATAAGAATTTACTCAACATATCACTAAACTGTCCTTACTAGCCTATAAGTAGCCTATGAGAGTACCTAAACATATATATAAATGAAAATTATGTAGACATATAATAATCTAAAAGCGCATCCCGCTAATACGATTACGCATCTATAAATATTTCAAAGCTTACAAAAATAAATAAATAAATAATAATATTAAAAACATTTTTTATAAAAGCAACGCTCAATTATGTTTTAAGAACATCTTGGCCTCTTTATAATGAAATCATATTTAGGTAGTGAAAAGAAACCCATTTACAAATGTAACTAGTTATCGATAAGGAAATTTGTAGGAAGAAATCAATTTTGGAAAACAACTTTTATCTTCTTTAGAACTTTGTAGAATTTTAGTACATTTAAAATGGCTCAATTTGAAATAAATTGTGTTTTCGCTTGAGAAGGTGAATTCTAATTTGAAAATATTGCTACACTTGAATGTCATATGAATCGCATTTGATTTATAGTTTTAAATATTAGTCTTTTCACTTCAGCAAGCGAACTGAAACATTCTATTTTATAGCATAACTTCCTCTTTTGCACAAACAAATCGCATAAAGCATCATAGCGGTCCGTAGTTCTCTTTTTGATGTTTAGATGAAATCAAAATTGCATTGCTTTACAGTTTGTTTTCGAAATATCAGTCATTTTACTTCCATAGCATAACGATTCATCCATGATTTTCAGTATTTTACGAAATCAAATTAACCAGTTACCACTCTGCGTCGTGAAACATGCGACAGACTATGTTTTTACAAAATCAATTTAACCTGTGTGTATTTGTGTGTGCTTTTTATTTATCTCAAGCTTTTAGTAAAAAAAAAAATCATATCTCCGAAAGTATATAAATTATTAATATACAAAATAAACTTTGAAGTTCAGAAAGAGTAATAAATAAATAAATAGTTAAAACTTTTCAGTCGCTGAAATGAGATAGTTAAGTACACCGGCTTTCAAAAGTTAAGGTACAGGGACTGGGTGCTTTCGATTGCACACGTTTTGTCGAATATCTACAAAAATTATTGGCGAATTGTTCTTGAACTTCTGGGATGAAAAGAACATGTTTGATTTCATATTTCTTAGTGAAGATTTAGTCGGGAGGACAATTAGGGGCTAATAATAAATCTAATAATAAAATAATATTTGCGATCACCTATGTAACAGAAAATGCTGAAAATGGTTTGTCACTATGTTAAATGATTATTTGGGTTTTGTTCAACGTTTGTGTGCATTTGTGTAAGCATAGCACTCATATTCGTGAGGACGTTATTGTGTCTGTGAAAAAATCAAAAGTTTTTTGCTTATAGCATACAGAGTTTTCAACCAAATTTAACACAACTTTCCGAAAACTTGCCAAAGAATAGTAGCAACAGTATACTGCAATTAAAACATTAATATATTGAATATTTGATGAGATATGGGCATTTTTATGAGATAATTTTTAACTGCGCATGCACGGAAGATTTCAAAATTTTTATTTCATAATTTAGTAGTCAGTATTTTGGGGCAACTTCTATAAAAATTCCAGTCAAATAAATGTTGTGAAAACTTAGAAAGATATAGTGAGCTGATTGAAAAGTTGTGGGAAATCCCTTATAATAAAGCTATTTTTAGGAAGCAACTCACTATATCGACCCTATCTTTGTGAATTTTCGCGAAATTTAACTGGACTTTTTATATAAGTTGCCCTAAATAGCTGATACCAGATTATATAATAAAAATTTTAGGATCTTCCACGCATGCGCAGTTAAAAATTATTTCATACAAATGCCCATATATTCAATATATTCATGTTTTAATAGTACTATACTGTTGCTACAGTTCTTTGTCAGGTTTTCGGAAAGTTGTGTTAAATTTTGTTGAAAACTCTGTATGCTATAAACAAAAAACTTTTGAATTTTTCACAAAAACGTTAACATCTTCGCGAATATGAGTGCTATGCTTACACAAATGCATACAAACGTTGAACAGGACCCAAATAGCCATTTACCTCCGTGACAAACCATTCCCAGCATTTTCCGTTACATAGGTGATCGCAAATATTATTTTATTATTAAATTTATTATTAACCCCCTAATTGTCCTCCCGACTAAATCTTCACCGTGAAATATGAAATCAAACATGTTCTTTACATCCCAGAAGTTCAAGAACAATTCGCCAATAATTTTGGTAGATATTCAACAAAACGTGTGCAATCGAAAGTATCCAGTCCCTGTACCTTAAATTTTGGAGGCCAGTGTATTTCAGGGAAAAAAGGAAGAGAAAATACACCACATCCAATTTATTTTGCTCCCAGTACAACAAAATTAAAGATAAATTTAATATCACAATTATTTAAAACGCTATTTAAAAGTATTATGTATCGTTTTATGTCATTCATCCTTTTATATTAAAACCCTGAAATCACTGATGAAACTAGCATACAGGCTAGTAAGCGGAACTGATGGGTAGGTGTCAGGCAAAAGCCAGCGAGCCGGTAAGTGAGTCAGTAGGGAAGATGGAGAGTGAGAGAGGCTTTTAAGATGGAAAAGAGGTCAATACCACAAACGAGGGAAGAATTCCGTAAGAAGGCCATATCAAAAGATTACGCAGATTCTCCTCGGATTTAGTGAGATGGCTATTATTTGAGAGTGTCTCTAATGATGTAATTGTGAGAGGGATCTACGAGACGGCCAGGACATATATATATATATATATATATATATTTTTTTTTTTAATGAAATTACTTGTTTATGAAAGTGGATACAACCCAACACAGAGGATTGAATTCTGTTGTGAATTTCTGTTGGATTGAATTGATTACTGTTTCATGTCTGACGTTCAAATAATAATACATGTCTCTAAATTTAATATTATTTTGACTTTACAATCACTTTTATTACTATCTACAGGTACACTGTAAAAGAAGACAAATATACGTAAACATAATATAACCACGGGCAGAAATACACACTAACCCCTTCCGAGCTATTCATGATTCCGAAAAGCGTTCTTTATCATTAGAAACCTCAGAAGCCAACATATTTTCGAGATTTATAGAAACATTCATAAAACAAAGTTTCTTTTTGTGCCTCTGATTTTCGGAAACGTTTCCGAGTAGTTTTTGCGTGTGAGTAGTTTTTGCGTGTACTAATCAGTTTCATTAAACCAGAATATGGGTTTTTAGCATGCTATCCATTCTCAATTAAAAACTTTCAGCTGTGTAATTGAATTTTTACATGCAAAAGTAATAAAATAATTTTTATTTTAATGTTAATATCAATGCTGTTACTGTATCATGTTTGTCTGTAAAACATGTTTGTTGAACAGGAAAATGTTTTCTTGATATTGGATATCATCCGAAAATAACTATATTCCGAGAAGAAAAATCTGATTGTTACGCTATAAAAATTACTCGGAAACATTTTCGAAATTCAGAGGCAACAAAAGAAACTTTGATTTTATAAGTGCTTCCTTAAATCTCTAAAATATATTGGCTTCTTAGGTTTCGAAATATAAAGAATTTTTTTCAGAATCATGGGTAATTTGGAAGAGGTTATTGTGTATTTTCGACCGTGGCTATAATATATTTTGATAGATTAAGAAACATTATCCTTTTTTACAATGTAGGTGAGTGCCCAATCCATCGTAGCGGGTGTGACACCCATACATCAAAATTATTGCTGTATGTAAAGATTCAAAGCCCTAACATTTACTAAAAAAATTGTTATATCAAAGAAGCTTTTATCTGTCTGTACACACTATACAATTAAAAAAAATATTTTTTACTATTTAAAATTTAACTTTTACACTTTGCGGGTGTGACATAAAAACGACAAATATTTTCACTTTGTAATGCATGATTCCACATACCTGCGAATTATGAGCTGGTACATTCTGTTAGTATACATTAGTAGTTAAACTGTAACAAGTAACATATCGTTCTCAAAAGATAATTTCGTTATCACATGATCCTGTTACATTTTATAAATGTTAAATTCTGCGTTACTGGAGTGACAGTTTTTATTGTATATTTTCGTTCGTGGTTATATTATATTTTCCTAGATTTAAAAAAAATCGTCTTGTTTTACAGTGTAGAATTATTGTATGATTGTAAATGATATGTTATTGAATGATTTTATGGGAAATATACATACATATGAATCAGATGCAGTAATACACAAATGTGATGCAAATAATATACAAGTGTAATACATATGAATTAATTTGGATGTAAGCAAATTTACAATTTTAACTATAGAGAAACCATTTATGCTAGAAATCACTTGGACAAATGGAAAGTATTTTATATGTTTTAGTTATATAAAACGATTTTTCGTAATCAGTGAAAACATTTTAAACAATTAAAAATTGCGCCTATAAAAAAACTGTAAAATAAAGTCATTAAAATGAGTCTTTTTAAGTCAATAGAAAAATTTCCAGGCATGAATTTGACAACATATCATTTAAATTTCTTTCACCTCCAGCGTGCTTTTTTTTAATTGGCAATAGCATTAAAGAAAAAAAAAACTAAACCAAATTCCGAAATGAAAGAAAAATTATTCAGAATACAGGTGAAGAGAAATTTTTTTTTCACTTAATAAACTTAATTTTTTTAAACGATAGTAATGAACGTGTACATGGGGCATTCTGACAATCTTTTGACTTTCAGGAATAAAAATCTGGTGAAATTAAACTTGCTAAAATAACATTTTAAACTTAATTCTACACTTAACATTTTAACTTATAGACGAATGCCTTAATGATTCAAAATAAAGAAAAAATGGTCAGCAGCGAAAATTTTTTTTATTTAACTGAGGTTTAAGTTAAACTTGCGAGTTTAATTTTCCTTACCATTTTACCACTAAAACTTTTTATTTTCTTCTAAATTTTTACTTAAAATGAATTTGCATAGTACCCACAGGACATTCAAATGAGGAATAATAACAATGTAGTATTTTTAGTACAAAATTTTGGTAAAACATTGTCTTTAAGAGGTGTTAAAGAAGAGACGATAAGGTAAAAAAGGGAGAAGGTATAGGAAAAAGGGGACGGTAAAGGAAAAAAAAAAGGCATGATAAGGATGGGACGGTAATGAAAATTACCACCTATTTTTAAGCAAATCATGTTACGACTAAGCGATAGCCACAATGCTCATTGATTTTTAGAAACAGTTATTTACATTGGATTGAATTAAAAAAAAATAATTTACCTCAAAAAGTGCAGGAATAAACCTTGGGGACGGTAAGACTACCAATAAAGCCACGTTGCTTGAAATTGATATTTAAATGCTGATTTAAATTCTGCAGTAAATTTCCTCTCAAAGAATTTTAGACATTCTTTCTCTATCATTCTTCTGCATGAGAAAAATCTTGAAAAAAAAATTCTGTGGCTGCATCTGAAATGATTTTCTGTATAATTTTAGAAGAGGGACGGTAAGGAATCTAAAACCCAGGGACAGAGTTAAAAAGAAAATAACAACCGTAAAAATGAGTGCAGGTTAATTTTTTGCTACATATTTATTTAAAACAATATTCCCAGTTTCGAAAAAAAAAATTACATCGAATTACTTTTATTGAAACAATTTTATACAGACAGCTCCAAACTTAAAAATCAGCATCAGGGACACTGGACGGTACAGGAGTTTCCTGGATATTTGAACCCCCAACATTGTCCAAAATTTATTTATCTCGTTAATATTGTTATGCAGTCATGCAATGGAATGTTCTCCAGTATATAAAAAAACAAAAACAAGAATAAGTACTAAAATAAAAATTATTATTCAGGGACTTAAAAGTCAAAAGATTGTGAGAATGCCCCATATATATTACTACATATAATTTATGTTCGTTTATATAGTTTTGAACAGTATTTTTGAGAATATCATATGATTAAGAAATATTGGAAAATTAGTTAAGTAGTAACATAGGAGTTACTAATCCAAGCCTGTTTTTAACAAATATTTTAAACTACTATATTACTACATAGTATTTTACAACAAGAATTTGTTCTGACACAAGTGCTTGTGATTAATATTATTGAGAAATCCTGTTGTTCATGAAAATTAAAAAGCATTAAAATAATTATTAATGAATTTTCTAATCAGGGTATAACGTAAAATCATGAAAAATATTCATATTATTAAAAAATTAAAACGTATTTAATTAACGTATCTTGAAAAAACTATTACGAATGAACTACAGAGATAAGAGGAATAAACATTGAATCCCTGGACTGAGATAACGTGCCAGAAAATTCCCATTTTGAATGTGTATTTCGATTATGAATGGGCATTAGTGACAGAAGGCTATAATCCAAATTAATGTTTTAAATAGATAGAAGGTTTGATAAACATTTAGTAAGAAAATAACATGAAATTTATTGAACTGAAACATTTTCAAGATTGTAATTGCTTCCAAAAAACGCAAAGTAAATAATATGTTTTTATGTCCAGAAGGGAAACATAAATATTTCGCGAAATTTCCTAGTCATTCTTATTTGTTGTAATGGTCAACTTTAAGTTTTAGTTATTATTATTATTTTGTAAAACGAGGAAAAGGTGAAAGCGTTATTTTTTAACTAAAAAGAAATGGAAGTAGATGGAATCTTTGAAGCAGTTTTAAGCTATAATTTTTTTTTATGTTTACGGAATAATCGTCGCTTTTCCTGGAATTATTGAAATATATTTCAATAACTTTATAGTACTACGCAACTTTTTTATTTTTTAAATACAGAAATTGTATTGAAAGAGCAATATGAAACCACAGCATTTTTATATTTATTATTCAATATTCAATATTTCTAATTAAATAACTCCAACTTTTCTTTTAAGAGTTTGAAAAAATAGAATATTGTCCCTCAATTTTTAAAAATGTAATTTTTTTGCATTCATTTATATTTGCTCGGAGAAAGTTCTTGAATTTTCTTGACACACGAATTCAGAATTGGGGAAGTGTCAGTGGCCAGCTAATTAGGTGCATCTCTGATCAGGAGGGATGAAGTTTTTTTTCTACATGTCTAATTTTTGGATAGCCAGTTGAGCAGATGCGACGACATTATTATGGTTATTATTCAATTTGCAATATTTGTAATTTAATAAACATGTCTAATTCTACATGTCTAATTTTTGGATAGCCAGTTGAGCGGATGCGACGACATTATTATGGTTATTATTCAATATGCAATATTTGTAGTTTAATAAACACCCCTTTTCTTTCAAGTAAAAAAAAATATATATAACATTACCCGTTAATTTAAAAATAATTTAAATCTTTTTGCGTTCATTGGGCTTCCAAATTTACCTTTATTTGTGTAAACATGTGTCGGTCTCCTATTAAGACCTTATAATCAGACCCCAGTGTAGACAGGGGTCTGTCCAGACTTTTCTCACAGGGTCCTTTTTTTGTGAAATTGTGAAGTTTTTCTTATTTTTGTGAAAATTCTAGTCATAATTTTGTGAATTTCAAATTATCAATGTCTTCATGTCCTATCCTTCATGTATAAAAAACTAAATAATATGCTCTTTGGTGAGTTACTTACAGGCCAGATTTTATTTTTAAATGACAAAAATTGTGAAAAATTCAATTTGAAAGTGAAAAAATTCTGTGAAAGGTCTATTTAAGAGACAAATAATTTTGTGAAGGGTCCTGTTTTGGGATAAAATGTTTTGTGAAGGGTCCTGTTTTGGGATAAATAATTTTGTTAAGGGTCCTGTTTTAAGATAAATTATTTTGTGAAGGGTCCTGTTTTGGGATAAATAATTTTGTGAAGGGTCCTGTTTTAAGATAAATTATTTTGTGAAGGGTCCTTTAAAGGACCTAAAATTTTCCTAAACATATCCCTGGTAGAAATGGGCGATCTTGTTATATTTTATTGCCTGGGAATTGTTTATTAGTGCTGTAAACAATATGCACAATACCAGCGCTCTTAAATCTGCCTGCGTTGAAAATTTCGCTGGCGGTGCATCTCAAAGCGGTTTTATGCCTAAAAACAATCATTTGAATTCCTGACGGTAGAAATATATCAATTATTATTTTTTAAAATTATTTGGAGCTTAGATTGGCTCAATACTAGTCTCGGCGCAACGGATAATTTATAATTAATATATCACTGAAAGATTTCTCTTCATGCTTGTGAGCGGATTTTTTTTTTTTTATGCAAATGTATTATGTACTCCTCTCTATTAGAAAGTTGACCAGAAATAATTTTTAAACAAGTAAAATGTTATTTGAATTCAAATATGCTAGACTGAATTTGGAATAATTTTGTTGTAAATAAATAAGATTTTGTAAAAAATAATAACATGCCCTTTACTGTGTGTCTATCATTAATTCACGCTTTTGGTGTTTTAAAGGAACCTTTCAGACACAGTTTAAATTTGGATGTTCAAGAGTCTTATCACTTAGAAGAAAAGTTAACATTAATTTTGTATCATGTGTGATGAGCAGTAGAATTTAAATTTAAGCTTTAAAATTATCTTCTGAAACAAAAACTACTTCATTTTAATTTAAAGTGCATAAATTTAAAATTATGAATAATAGGATAGGATTTAAAGTTGGATCTTTATAGTATTATTGGATTGGAAATATTTTTGCCAGTTAAATAATAACTGTAAAAATATATTTAAAATAAACAATTGGTCAAGAAAAATAAAATTGTAAATAATTTGTAGCAATTTAGTGAGTTGGGGATCAAATAAAATAATTTCAGCATCATTTTCTTGAGTTACTAATGATTTACCACTTTATCCCAGAGTATTTATTAATTTTCTCCATTCTGAGTTTTTTTTTTCTTTGAAATATAATAGAATTGAAAGTAAAAGAATCTTCTTGGTGATGTATAAAAAAAGGGAAGCAGGCAGAAAGGCCTAGCGTATTCTTTATATTACATGACTTTTTTCTGTGTTTAATGGGTTTGTAATATAGGTCTGTATTACCTTAATTCTAAATTGTTTCATGTTTGTTATGATGTTTTGGGTTAATTAAAATTAAGTGTATTTTTGCTAAATTTGCTTTCAGATTTATTTGGAGATTTTAAATTAATTTTGGTAATAATGCTAGCCTTTTATCTGAAAAAAAGGGGATGCCAATGATCTCCCTATTTGATACCATAAACACAACGCACAAAAAAAAAAAAAAAAAAAAAAAAAACCTAAAAGAAAAGGAGTGTGCAGGGCTCGCAGTATTCCTAAAATTTTCGCACTTTACTACCACTAAATTAAAACGATAATCTTTGTTCTATAATTCCATTATAGGTGTTAAAGGAATCTACCATGAATAATTCTTTTTTTAAATACTGGTAGCAAAGTGCGAAAATTTTAGGAACGGTGCGAGCCCTGAGTGTGATTATAAGAGAGTCACGAAATTGATGTTTTTTGCCGCCATTATACGATCACTGCTTTTAAAAATTTGATCGTTTGTAAGATTTCATATTAAGTTTGTGTTTACCCCCCCCCCCCCCCCCTCTTTCTTTTCAGGTGGTTAATGAGTACGATAAAATTATCCTTTCCCTTGCATCTTGATACGGAATCTTCAAAATACCAAGTTGCGTATTGGGATTGTTTTGGGATATTCATGTATTAAAAAATGTGTATATTTGTGCCTTAAATTTATTTTGCAAAAATTAAACCCTATAGTTAAGGATTGGTGTTTTGGTGAAATTTTAATTGTGTTGGTGGGGCATGTTTCCCTCTTTTTAGGTATTTTGAGCATAACATACGCCCTTTTCAATATATCAAACTAAAAAGAGAAAATAAAAAAGGAGACAAAAATAAAGAATACAACAAAAACACACAAAGAAACCAAATAGCACATAGTTGTCAGAAAATTTTCGCATTTTCTAATTTTTGCGAATTATATGAATAATAAAAATTATTCCCTCCGGATTTTAAGGGGGAAATTGACAAAGTTCTTTTGAACTAGTAGTTTTATATCCCACATTTTAGAAGCAATAGTTTTATAATTTTCATTTTTTTTTACCTTATTTGAAATATTATAATGATTCGTATCAAGAAATGTCATCAAGAATAGTAAAATATTTCGAACAAAATGAAACAATTAATACATTTCTACATTACAGAAAGCCATATAGTAAAGATTTAGCTGTATACACGTATAATAAACCAGAAAAATCCAAATAACATAAACAAACAATAGAAAATACAAGGAAAGAATACTAAGAGAAACAGACAGAACAAATAAGAACGCCCAGAATTTTAGTAAGTAAATGATGTGCATCCATTACTATATGACTATATGACTACTCTAAAAAAGGGCGTTATTATCGTTAGTCGTCTTTCAAAGAAAAAACTAAAACATTTATTTTCCCCGAAATAAAAAAGAAGTAAAAAAAGTGAAAATACTTTTCGGACATAGTCCGACTAAAAATAATGACAGTAATTCCACAATTGAAAAATAATTTAAGATGATTAGAAGTAATATTTTATAAAGTTGGCATCGAGTAAAATGTTTGACGAATTCAGTAAAAACAGTATATGAATGATAGAGTTGTTAAATTGCAACTCTGTAGGCCATAATTTTATAGCTATGCTGTATTTTGCTACAAAATCTGAAATGTTTTCTTCATTTCCATCTTAGTAACTGCAATACTGAATTTCATTTTTATTATTCTGAGATATGTTTGCATACCATTCACTCATTTTAGTCCTATTTATATACATCTGTCTCCGACAGGATTTATTGATGACGGTGATTCCAAGATACACACTTTAAAAATTTGGTTCTTCTTTTGGTTACATTTACATCATGTGTTTCTCTTATGATTAAACTAAAAAGGGTAATGGTTCTGTAATTTGTTTGTTTGAGGGAAAGAAGTCATTTAAGAGCAGGGTCATTCAATGTAAATTAGCCTAAGCTCGACCCTTAATTTTGATGTAATCTCTACAGAACAAACATATAAGTCTGAAATGGACATCTTCAAACTATCAGAATCAGAAGTAGTATAGTTAGTGCACCAGGAGTGCTTATGTAAAGTTCACTATTTCCCTGTCGCAGGAACAACGATCAAATCACTAAGTTTGTCATCTTACTTGCTCATGATACAAGAAACCTTACATATTGCAAATATGAAATGTAGTACAACTTCTTTTTTACATAAAATCAAACATAATTGCCTTATTAATGATCAGAAATTAATATATTCATCATCATTCAACCTCATGCTTGGCCCTACAGCCTGCCGCGACGAATTTAACAAGCTGTGACTTACTGAACAAATTAACGTTTTAAACGTTTATCACTTTACCAATTAATTACCTGAGAACATTTCAACGAACTGATGAAATTATCTTCCGCCTGATGAAATATTTATTAATTTATTCATTTCTGAAATTACCTCCAATGTTAAATTCATAAATTCAAGCCCATTTTCAGAAATCTATATCTCAAAAGGGACACTTCTGATTTGATTACCGATAGTACCACTGGGAAGAACACATTTTATTTGACAAGAAAATTTTTGTTTCGAGAGAATAAAAAATGTCAATTGCAAAAGTGTAACGCATTCTCAATTTTGTGAGAAATAGTGTCTTACATGTAAAAAAAGTCCTTCTGGCCAGTGCCGGGAGGAAGAGGTAGCTTTCAAATACCTTATTTTAAAAAGAGCCAACTTATATTATTCAAACACACGAAGCTCAATTTAGTGGAAACCGAATATAGGAGATTCAATACTAATTTTTATCAATACTAAATCATTATGAATGAGAATTTCACGAAATTAGTCAGCTTTATCCAAGCTGCTTAATATATAGTAACTTATATTTGGCTGAGATGTTGATGTATACTATCCACATGCTTTCTCACATGGAAATAGGCGAATACGTGTGTTATCTCGTGACAAATACAAGATCGTTTCAAAATGTTAGCCATACTAGAAATTCAAAGTGCTATAATTCAACCATTTTTTAAGATATAAACAAAAGAACAAATTTTCAGAAACAAAATCTGCTCCGGAATCTTTATATCAAGGCCAAACACATAAATTTTTTTTTCATTTTCCAATTTTTTAATGCCTCATTTTAAATTTTAAAATTAATTTTTTTTAAATGACAACCCTTTTGAAACAAGATGGCGAATAAAGCTGGCCAACGAACTCGGTCGAGACATTGGTATGTACTATGTACAGACCAAATATCATCCAAATCGGTTCATAAATACGCTTGTTATCGCGTGACAAAAATCAGGTCGTTTTAAAATGTCAGCCACAATAGAAATTCAAAACGCTATAACTCAGCCATTTTTTTAGATATAGACGAAAAAAAACTGTTCCGGGATCTTTGTATTAAGGTCAAACACATACAAAAAAAATCTTTTTCATTTTCTAATATTTTGGTATCTCATTTTAAATTTTAATTTTTTTAAATTTTTTTAAATGGCCGCCATTTTGAAACAAGATGGCGGATGAAGCTGGCCAACGAACTCGGTCGAGATATTTGTATGTACTATGTACACACCAAAGTACATCCAAATCCGTTCATAAATACGCCTTTTATCGCGTGACAAAATTCAGGACGTTTCAAAATGTCAGCCACGCTAGAAATTCACAATGCTATAACTCAGCCATTTTTTAAGATATGGACGAAACAAAAACTGCTCCGGAATCTTTGTATAAAGATCAAATACATAAGAAAAAAATATTTTTCCATTTTCAATTCTTTGGTACCACATTTCAAATTTAAAATTTTTAAGAAAATTTCAAATGGCCGCCATTTTGAAACAAAATGGCGGATGAAGCTGGCCAACGAACTCGGTCGAGACATTGGTATGTACTATGTACATACCGAATTACATACAAATCGGTTCATAAATTCGAGAGTTACAGTATGACAAAAGTCAGATATATATATATATATATATGGATATATATATATATATCAACTTTTGAACGGAGGGTGGTTTCGGGGTCTGGGGGTCATGATCGATGAAAATACACCAAAATTTTTTGAAATCGCTTTCCTCCGAACGGCTGCAATAGGTAGCTTTTTGTAATGAAAACTACCTAATAATTTTATTAGAAGCTTTGAAATGTTAATTTTTCGGTAACCAAGCATTGTCTTAAATACGTCACTAATCGCTTTTAGAAGTGTAAAATTATAAGCGAGATGAATATTTTCTAATAAAACTAACAGATGTAAGCAAGGTAAAATTAATTTTAATAAGTGATTCAAGTTAATTATGCTCAATGTGTGTACCATCAACTGAAATGCTCATGCACTAATATGCAATTTGAATACATAGTTGCAGATGGTGAATGCATTAAGCATACTTAACTCGCATTTCTCATTAAAATAAATTGTACTTTAATTACATGTGTTAGTTGTATCAGAAGATATACATCTGCCTTATAATGCCACACTTCTACAAGTGATTAGTGCCGTATTTAAGTCGGGGATTGATTACCGAAAAATTGTTATTTCAGTTCTTTTAATAAATTTATTTACATGCAATACTTCATTTCAAACTAAATGAAGGATACTTGGGCTGTACACTTTTTAATTGACGGTTTTTAGTTGTCTCTCATATTTTCGAACATAAAATCAATAACTTCTACGTTTCAGCAGCAGAGGCGCTGCAGTCATTCTCATGTGTTAGCACATAGTCGTTTAAATAACAGCAGATACTTGTTCGACAATTCTAGCTCTACCTTTTAAAAGAGATATTTGAGTGTAGTCTGATTTTCTTTTGCATCCAACACTGTAAAAAAAAAATACTGTCAGTTTTTCGGTACGAATCGGAAAAATAGTTGCCCTTATCGTACGGAAAAATTTCCAACACAGCCCAGAATAAAATCCGTAAAATCGGAATAAAATCCGTAAAATACCGTTTTACTGACTATTTCCTTATTTTTACTAATTTTATTGCGAGCTGGGTTGGAAATTATTCCGGTACGATAAGGGCAACTATTTTTCCGATTCCTACCGGAAAACTGGCAGTATTTTTTTTACATTGAATATATGAAGGCGAATTTCACGTAAAATAGGTGTTTTGAACCTTGCTTTTTTTTCTGTATACGGAACAGGTCTAAAACGAAACAAAAGTTTTCTTGTCAATTATGGTATGCTCTTCATAATGGTATTAACTTAATCAACTCGGAAGTGTCCCTTTTGAGATATACTGTAAAAAAAATACTGCCAGTTTTCCGGTAGGAATCGGAAAAATAGTTGCCCTTATCGTACCGGAATAATTTCCGACGCAGCTCGGAATAAAATCTGTAAAAATAAGGAAATAGTCAGTAAAACGGTATTTTACGGATTTTATTCCAATTTTACGGATTTTATGCCGAGCTGGGTTGGAAATTATTCCGGTACGATAAGGGGAACTATTTTTCCGATTCCTACCGGAAAACTGGCATTATTTTTTTACAGTGTACAGGTTTCTGAAAATGGGCTCTGAATTTAATTTTTGAGAGGATTTCAAAGGTGAATAAATTAGTAAATATTTATACAAGGAGGAACGCCTTGACTAGCTCTAATTTTCTAACTATATTTCAATTACATCAACATAAAATCGTGGTGTATTAAAATAAATGTCTCTTGACTGTTCGACTTTTAATACTAATTTTAGTGATTTCTAAAGATTTTTCAGGAGAAAAATCATTACTGCCTATTGTAAAATACGAAAAACTATTTTTCAGCTGCACAACGAGTTTAAATACATTCTTAATACTTTGCCATTACTTGAAATCTTCATTGATCATATATCTCTTTAATAGTCATTTATATAACTTAATGGATCCTAAAATCGGTCGAAAATAAAACCTCTCATTGAACGAATGCATTTCAATATTTTACTAAAATTAGCTCAACCAAAATAAATGGCCGTGTTAAAACACACGATGCTTTTAAAATCTCTTAGTAATAAGCTTATAAAAAAGAAATTGTTATTTTAGTTTCTATCCACTTAACTGATGGCAGCCATTCATCTTTTTCATAACGAATTGACAGGCACGGGAAAATACGTCACTGGACAAAAGATACAAAGGCAAATACAAAAAGCTTATTTACAAAAGCTTTCAACTGTCATTTTACTAAGATATTTATGTACTTGCTATAGCTCCTAGTTGTTTCATTAGGTCACTCGTTATTTTAGATCTTTTCGCGTGTATTAAAAAATACTGACAGTTTTTGTTGTTTATATTTTACACCTGGTAAATCTATTTTCAAATTTCATAATTTTGTAAATGTTCAGTAATTGAGTTCTTGAAAATGAGTTCATCGCATTTCAAGGTGAAATCAACATGGAATAAAAGTTATAGGAAAAAGGTATATTTCTGTTAATTCCGCTCTCAAATCATAAATCGGAATAATTGTGACTAGAAAATGTTTAACTAATTTTCAATAAGACATAACTATCTCTCTAAAACCATATTCGAGGATTCATTATGCATGCATATTAAAATTTTATTGATATTAAGAAAATTATCTTAGATTAATTACATTCAAATTGTTATTGGAATACCACAAATGAAGTTCGATAATATTTATTTGTTTTCTGGTAGTTCTTATTATAAATTAATTTACTTTTGAACATATGATTTATTGAAATATCAAAAATCTGTATATTACACATACACAAAGCGCCCATGTAATGCTGCATTTATTTTTCTTAAAATATATAGTAAAATTTTTAAGTTATGATCTAAGACTATATAAAAAAAACGAGAATTAATTGAGTTAGTTTATTTACTGATAAACAAATTCAGAAGAATCTTTATTTCTGGCGTATTATTTTTTCTTTTGTATCACAGATTTTTCTTATATTGCAGGAAGTTAAATACATTGTAGAAAATACATAATTAATTTAATAAATATACATGGATATGTATGAAGTTGATATAGTTTATTTGTAACAATAAGTGTAATAACTTCGTTGAGGTACATTTTTATTTGGAAACATAGGATAGCTGTCAATATTTTCATAATGCATTTATGTATCGATTGTAAAATGTTCCAGTCTATGTGTATTTTTTTGGTTTTGTTTTTATGACAAAAAATATCTGCAGTAATTTAAGTAAGTTTTTATCCGACTGCCAAAAAGGGTTATGTGTTTGATGCGTATCTGGGTATGTGGATTTCTTTATACTCTCGAAACATCCCAACGGGTGGATGGATTTTAATGAATGAGGTCTCTATCGATTCGTCTTAACCGTCCGATGGTTATAGGCTAGATTTTGCTTTTATAAATTCAAAATGGCGGCCATAAAATACAAAACGGCGATAGATACAAAAAAAAAATACGCACGATATTGAGTGGCATATCATTGGATAGGTCTTTCAAAATGAAGACGATGTTTCATTGACTATTTTACAGTCAGAAGCTCCGTTTAAATATTACACAACCAGGAAGCTGTGTAGGTAGGATCTCTAGCTTTACTGCAACTCTAACCTTCATAGACATCTGTAGGCCTCATCAAAACAGTGTTTATAGATAGGAACTAACAATTAAACACAACTTAAAAGTCATCAATACGAGTAAATAAAAAAAAGGTAAGAAATATAATAAATAGCTTCACATTGATGAGAAATAATTAATTCGTTCATCGGGTCTTTTGATTTTTTAAATTTAATTTTTACTTGTTATTACCGTGCTCCTGATTTCTACTTCAGTTTATTTACTAAATAAATAAATAAACCTTACAGTACGTACACTGACTAATTTTTTAAAAAAAGATAATCTGCATGAAGTTAGATTTCGTAAGTAGCTTTATAAGAACTGCGATATAGCAATAGATAGAGAGGTTTCTAAGATTTAGATTCTTCTTTGCAAACGATGAAAAAAATCCAAATTTATCCTATAATTTCATATGCCTCTAAGTGTAAAACGTTTTTGATAAGCTTGCAAGAGACATTTTACGCCTTTTGTTGTATACAAAGTCAGCCAGAAAAATATTTCTATGGGGAATTTGTGCTTCAAAATTTATTCTTATTTTCTTATTTCAGATTTTTTTTCTTTTTTTTTTTTACTATTTTAATAATAAGGTTAAAAGATTTATGAATTTTTATTGAGAAATCAAATAATCCAACAATATTGTTATTCAAAAAGAAAATTTATCCTTGCGTGTTTGTCATTGCAAATAAACTTATAATCTCATTAGTATGTCATGTGCATCGCCGATGTATTGACATTCTGTCAACCAAATTAATATATTCAAGAGTTTTGTGCATGTTTTATTGTTAAAAATATCTTACCAGGGACTTTTGTTAAGATAGCTAATCTTGACAAAATGTTTGAAATTTTATGAATATTTGAAAATAATATTTTTAGGGCATACTTTAAGAGTTTTAGTTAAACAAATTGGATGATATCGCACTACTATAAATTAATAGCGTTGGTTTTTTTTTTTTTTTTTTTCAGAGTTCCATTCAGATAAATGCGTACGAATTAAAAAAATCCCAATGAATTGCATTAATTTGTACAACATGCTGAAGGAATCAAACAAGAAAGAGATACTAGTGTATAATTTTGATTTTTGAGTTTTGATTGTCTTGACTGATATTTCTATTTAATATTAGTTCGTAAGCTTTGAAATTTCTTGTAGCTGATAGTTAACTACAGAACTTCATTTGGTCCTTTTTCTTTTGTTACGTTTGCTTCTCGAAAGAAAAATTTTCCGCATTGCAGGTAATTATACAGTAGGGTAAAGTGCCCATATTTTGTCCCCTCTCCTAATTTCGTCCTCCTTAACATCTCCACTTCTGCGAAAATGGCGCCACTTATGACACAAGGCACAGGATACGGAAGGTAAAAGGGGTCAGCGTTGAACGTTTCGTTCGCCAAGACGCATATATAAATTAAAGATGGCAGATTTTCTATTTTTAGAACACCTGAGTTCTTATTACGTCGTTTGTAGAACGTTATTTACTGTACTGTAAGTATTTATTTCTTATTCGTTGCATGTATTTTACGCTGGTAAGATGCTGACAGTAGCATACAATCAGTTTTAGGACACTCAGTTCATCGTACGGGAACTGAAGAGCCGTAATATTGGGAAGTAGCGTGGTCCCAATATCGTCCCCCTTGCATTTCTTATTTTCGTCCCGGGGACGAAATTAGGAATGCTTTTTCGTGACATTTTTTTCAATTTTTCCCCATGTTTGGATGGGTAATGCATAGTTGCCAATCTCCCGAATTTTTGGATACCAGTAAAATCTTACAAAAATGTTTTCTTTATTTAATTGCGTTAAAACTGCGATTGTATAAAACAAGTATTTCTGCATAAAAATATTGGTATGAAAAAAATTGGGAGGTTGGTAACTATGCTAATGTTTCGTTATGTTATTCTTCCACTGATAATTAGTGTATTTATTTGTGCCTTACGTTAATGTAAATTAAAATAATTACTCATTTAGAAATAAATTTTGATTTAGTTATAAGTTAAACCTCGGCGTATTGGATTTTTTTGGGGGCGAAATTGGGACCATTTTTTTCTTTTGCATTTTTTAGATACTTTTGAAAAACGATTTTTTGCATTGTTAAAATTTTTTTGTACGATATTTGCCTATGTTTCTAAATGCGTGAATAGTTCGTCTATGTAAAATCTAAATTTGGTAGATTTTAACTGAAAATTCCAACTTCCAAGGGCCTAAAAGTGACTGGGGGACGATAATAGGGCACCTTACCCTATCAATTTTTTTTTACAAATTCATTTATTTAATAATGCTCCTTCTGTTAATTAATTTAAAAACGAATATATTTTTTTAAAAATAATATAAATCAACTAATAAAATTAAAAGAGATCAACGGTTGCATTTAAAAAAAAGTTCATCGATTATTTGCTTTTACATCTTTCAAAAAACATGTTTTTTTTATCAGTTTGTAACCTTTAAAATTGACTGTGTAGCTGATAGGTATCTACAGTACCTCGTTTTATAATTTTTCTTTTGTTATCTTTGCTTCATGAAAGAAAAGGTTTTCCTCATTGCAGGTAATTCGACAGTAGAAGAAATGTTCATTTGTGAATCAAGACTAAAAAGCATGAAGACATACTAATAAGTTTCAAGTTTCCTATTTCCGTGGTGAATCGAGCGACCCATAATCTAAATACGAATTTTCTTTAAATACAAGCACAATAACAAAGTGGCGACATTCAGTCTATTGTTCCCATGGCGCGTGTCTCAACAAGAATGGCCTCGAAAATTTTTGGTGAAACAATAAAATTGTCCAAATCTTCAGAGTTTCAACTAACCTCTATTTAGAGAGGACACGAGTTTCAGTAATCTATACCTGAATATGTTGGTTTATCTGTCTTTTAATCAATATTCTTCCTTTGGAGTTTTTCTTTACGTAGACTGTCAGTTTGAAATTGTAGAAGCTTTTCTTGCAAGAGATGAAAATAGGAGGATTTAGAGGCATTTAAATTAAAATAAAGAGTGGGTGTATGTAATTTATACACATACTAACATTAATTTTAAAGGGACGGCGGACTTGAAAAAGAACAAAAATATGAATTTTTGTTTTCTTGTTAAAATGTATTGTACATTTTTTTTTCAAATGTTAATATATTGCCATATACCGGGAAGAAAATATATTTTCAAACTTCTTAAAAATTTAATTTTTTAATTCTACTAATAATTATTTAAAGAATCACACAAAACTGCATTTTCTTGAAAAAAAAATATCGCATATTAATAAATTTATTGCTAACTTGGAGCCCTACCTTAATACACCAACATTCCAATCGGATACATCATACATAGATGTCTTGTAGTATCTATCTACCTTTATTAGAAGTATGAAAAAGCACTTTCTGTCACGTGTATGACAATACATTGATATTGTTAAAATTGTTAATACAAAAACAATCACCGAGATATTCTTTTTTAATCTGATTAGCAGTTTACCTTTTGGAAGAACAATTTTTTAGAAATAAAATATTCGCCAGTTGAGCAATCATTGTGAAGGTAGCCACTAAATATTTTTTTTACCGTTATTCGAAAGCAAAATTTCCAGTAGTCGCCCAAAATCTCTATTTGAAGAACGCTATGTTTATTGATAGCAATGGAGTTGAATTATTTCTTTCATCCGTTTTTTGTCAACTTTCCATAATTATTATGGAAAATGTTATTTTCCCTAAACATTTCGCTAATTTCAATAACGTATCAAGATATGTGATTAAATAAACATTTTTTTTTTTTTGCCCCTAATCCCTCATTTTTTACATCGAGACCAAGTACAAATAAGTTGACATGATTTACTTTTTACCTGTTACAATATGGTTTTACTTGATGAATAAAGCTAGAAAATAGTAGTAGAAGGTCATTAAAGATTTTCTCATAAAAGATTATGAAGGTTTCCACAGAACTGGTTAATTCCTTCATAATAAAGCTTTTAAGCAATTTGGAACGTGTTTTTTTCAATTGCTATAACCATAGTCAGTGTGAAAGAGCATGTGTTATTAAATGCTTTGAATAATGGCTTCTTACAAGTATGTGACACCTTCTTTGAACAAAATTGCAATAAGATGTAGAAAGTTTATGATGTAGAAGGATTCAACTCATTTTATTGAACATAAAATTTGCCATTCAACTTAGTGCTTCATTTTGAATTGCAATGAAGAGAGGGTTTTATTTTTAATTGTTAAGAATATTTGTTTTAGCATATACGATGGTATGATAATGCGCATATACATATGTCTGTCTACATCAATCTGTCTATTCTTTATTTGCTGTTTTATCTGAAGAAGATTTTATTTCTTCACATACTGAAAATATTTTCAACAGAAACGAGAAACTTATATCAAAAGTCTATACAAAAACCTGAGTTAAATTTTTTGAGAGCTTTAAAATGCAAATATCAACGCCCGAAATGCAAAATCAATAGACTATAAATCATATTTTTTATTGTAATGCAGGTGATTTTTGAAAATGAATTTCAATATGAAAACAAAGTCATAAGAAAATAAATATTTTTACGCTCTCTCAGAATGTATGATAGCAGGTAAATACTTATGTATAGCTTCTTTGAAAAAAAGATAAGAAATCACTATTTTAATAAGAAAATAAAAAAAATGCGTTTTAATGTTTATTTTTATGTATTAAAAGACATTTCAATAAAATGTCGAATCTATTTTCACACTGAAGAATTTTTCCACATTCTTCTATTTAACAAAACAGAATTCAAATGAAAATTTCATTTATGACGAATAAAGGACGGAACGTAATACTTCCGGACATCAGTTAATAAACGAAATGTCTAAATTTCATTTAAAATTAATCTACTTCTTCAACTTATAATTTACTTAAGAAATTTATAAAATGAACATTTGTTATTAGGCAGACAGACAATCCAAATTGTACTTTTAATTTTAAGTTTTATAGAAAATAATCATAATGCATCGTTTAAGCTTTTTTTAAAATTTTTTACGTATGATTAATTGCAAAATCTTTTGACACAATGACGAATTTAGTTTGTAGAAATTTACGATATTATGCTACAAAGGAAAAACAATACGTTATCATGCTAGGTTAAGACTAATTTAGAATCTCATATTTTGGGGGAAACGGTCTTTTATAAGTTAATTTTCCTTACTGAATTTTATAGAGCTTTTCAAATCGATGGCAACTCCCTTAACAGAGGATAGTTTAACTCAAATAAGAGAAACATTTTATAATTCCATTCAAAAATGATATGCAGTGATATTGTGATATTATATGCAGAGACAGGGTGAGTGTATAAAAACAACATGTAGATGAAGACTTTATTATATAAGGTGTCCCGGGGGTAATAAGTTAAGGTTCTACCGATTTTCACGGCTTAGTTTTAGATTTTTTTTTTCGAACAAATATAGGGTTTCATACAGCAACTTATTGACTATTTATACAAGAAAGAATATTTTATCAAATATGTATTCATAAAATGTAGTGGCGTGATTTCTTGACCAATGCTATTTGGCGTTATTACCCGACTGGTGGATAATAACGCCATGCAAACAAAACTATAAAATAAGATGGAATAATGGCATATAAGTTGTCCAATTCTAAAGATTCAAATTCTACAGCTCTAGAAATTCACAAATTGCTTTTATTGCCATTAATTTAGGTATCACGATGTAGTAATAGTCATTTGATATTTTATTCTTCTAACATGATAAAATTAGCAACATTTAGGACATACAAATTTCTGTTTTCCTTTTTAGTTTTCAACAATGACAATGGTCTTTCATGCATAAAAAATGTAGTTCTGCCACTAAAAAGAATCAATCGGCATAATAACACCAGTGGATGGCATTATTACCCCGGAATACATTTTGCGCAGCATATTTTAAACTACATGCTACCTCGCGAACACATACAAAATCTCCCAGAACATTTTGAAAGTACATGAAATACACTACAAATTTCTGTAATAAACAAAGTATTTCCTAATAAATAAATGGTCTTCACATCACAGAAATTACCTAGTAAATTTCAGATCGCGCGTTGACTCCTACGAGCTTATTCCAATGATAAGGTCAGCAAATGTAACAAATTAACTTTTAGCGGTTGTTTGTGACTCAGATGACTCAGAGCCTTTCAGCGCAGAACCCGTAGTGCCATTTTTTTCGGATTCCTTCATAACTACGCGTAATATTAGCACTTGGCGTTATTACCCCAGGACACGTTATATATATCTTTCACCTTATATATATATATCTCTTTGGCCATATTGTCGAAAAATAAATAAACTGAAAACCAAAGAAAAGTTACCAAAATTCTCATTTTTACGCAAGGAAACGTCTAAAATTTTCCACAGCCATTCTACTGGGTCCCTGTGTAATCAAATTGTGGATCTTTGTTTTCAAGTTTCTTGTACTTGTGACCAGTACGCGAACTATTGCACTCGCAAGGCCTGTACAAAATTCAAATTTTCCTTAAGGATGACTGCTAGAAAAATAAGTCGTACAGGTAGATTATTTAGTCCTAGAAAAACAAATGTGAAGGGAAGAGAAGAGCGTATTTTACGGAATGTTATTGATCTGCAATTGTATCACATACTGATTGCTATTGAATTTTATTATTTCATTGGTCATCATCTATATTAGTACTGTTATGTCTAGAAATATGAAAGATTTATATAAAGAGATTTTTTGTGCTCTTTCTTTTACTACTTTTTAACTTACTCTACTTTTTACTTTTTAACGTGGTTTAGCATAACTCAGTCTTAAAATGCAATTTTTTTGCAAATATTATAAACGGTCACGTCTTGAAGTGCCTGCCATTTTAAAACAACATAGCGGATGAAGTTATACAATGAATATGGTTGAGACCTTGGTAAGTCCTGTACACATGCTCAGTTACATCGAAATCGGTTAATATATTACGAGTGCTGTGGCATGAGAAATGTAAGATTATTTCAAAATGTCAAACCCCCTAGAATTAAAAACTGCTATATCTCAGCCATTTTTTAAGATAAAGACGAAAAAAATGCTCTGAAATCCTTGTATCAAGGTTAAACGCTGAAAAGAAAAGGCCTTTTTTTTTAAATTTTCTAATTTTTTGTATTGCTTTTTGAATTTTAAAAAGTAATGTTTTTTTAAATTTCCGCCATTTTGATTTTTTTTTTAATTTTCTAATTTTTTGTATTGTTTTTTGAATTTTAAAATGTAATTTTATTTTAATTTCCGCCATTTTGAAACACGATGGCGGATGAGGCTCTCTAACGAACTCGGTCGAGAACTTAATATGTCCTGTACACTTGCTTAGTCGAGATCTTGGTATGTCCTGTATACATGCTCAGACTCATTCAAATCGGTTCATAAATGCGAGAGTTACAGCATGATAAATATCATATATATAATATATATATATATATTGTAGAATATTGTCCTTGACAACGTGTTTCACAACATAAGCTTCTATTTTCTTCGTGTCATATTTTTACATTCTGTTTGTAAATTTTTCCTCCTAAATCTTTTATTTACTTTTCCAGTTTATGAATTTCAGATTATTGGATGTACAGTTTTATAGTATAATAATTGTTTAATTTATCTATGGTCGATTTTTCATGTGTTTTACAGTTCACCATTTTCTCTAACGTACCAAGGGCCCTATAAAAAGTAAGTACTGATCTTTTTTTATTGAACGGAAAACACTACAAAGAGTACAACAGACTTGTTTCAGACATTTATAACAGACACTTCATTGCTAAATTAAATTACGGAAATCCATTTTCCACTGTGACAAATCTAATGGACAAACTGCTAAAGCTCCTATTTTAATTAAGACTATTAGAAGCCTGACAGATAAGAAAATGAATCGTAAATGCCAGTAATAAAAACAGAAAGTGATATTAATATACAAAAAGAAAGAAAATTCCTCGACTATTCTAAAAAGCTCAGTTTCATTGAAAGTGATAGTTTTGATTACATTTACGATCCTAAACGTTTCTTCGGCTACCCGTTACGTGTTGATAATAACAAACGTAGTTATCCATTTATAAAAACTAGATAAACAAATAACTGTAATAAAGCCAATCCAATGTTGCGTGGAAAAAGGCGTGGGGGAGATAGCGGCTGTTCTTCTCCGATGAACGTGAGCAAGTCAGTGAGCCATGGGATGTTTTACGTGAAAAAAGGAGGCTAAAAAAGCTCCCAAAATACCTACAGGGTTTGTTATTCAGACCGAATCCCCAAACTGGTGAGAAGATTTGGGTGAGCAGCAATAAAAGTACGGACGTTCTGCCACAACATTTTTTCTGGTTAAAAATTTTAATGTTTGACCTCGTTAAAGCGATGAATCTGTAATTTTTTCAACAAGTTTATGTTTAATTCAATTTTAAGTTTTTGAAAAAGTTTTCCTCCGTTAAGTATTTTTAAATATTTCCTTAAATAAGCTGTTTAAAGTCTCGTTTTATTTGTATTATATTGTAAATAGATAAGAAACATAAAAGAAAATTTCTTTTGAATTTCTTGAAGAATAGAAGGAATCTAAACATCTAAAGGATAAAGCATATTTGTAAAGTCATGATAAGGCCCTAATATATAATAAACTTTTCAAACGAACCGTACCGTTCCTGTGAATTGTTACTACGTAAAAAAAAATTAAAAAATTGTCCGATTTAAACAAATCGAGCAAAACAACATTTTAACAATAGTCTCTTTTAAAGAAATCTGACAAAAATGAGGAAAATTGAAAAGCTTACTTTCATGAATATATAGCACTTTCCTTAAACATATAGCGTATTTTAATATTGTTTCGCAAATCGAATAAAAAATATATATCAAAGAAATACCCAACAAGTTTTCTCTATGTATGGCGTTTCATTTATAATTCAAAAATTTCTAAATTTAATTTAAAATGTGACCTTCAGTGGAAAAGTAATATTTTCTAAAAATATGGTTAAATTTTCATGACTCAGTGTTTTTAAGCTACGTAATATATGGTTTATTTTTTAGATTTTATTTCTTTTATCTGAATTTTCATTCTGAAAAAGTATTTATAATTGACATTTAGACTCGAAATGATAGACATATGTCATTGGAACAGCTTGCATGAAAATGGGTTAGGCACAGTCGAGGGAAAAAAGTAAACACCCCTACTAACTCTGCAACAAATTATCGTAGAAGAAAGTTACTGGTACCAAACGATTTGAAATAAAGTCTTCTTTTAAATGATATATGTAACATTTGCGTAGGGGGACATCTACAAATCTAAAGCAGTGCAACTTTGTTTTTTTCAATGGCAACAGTCGAGTTTGACAAGATAATTTAAATTTTTGTTTCAAACTATGCCTAGATACGAAATTTCAATCATTTGGATGATAAGTTTTTGAATTATAAACATTAAAAATTTAGAGCTTCTAATGTTAAATTACATTTTCATATTTTTATTAATATTTCCTGAAATTATAATCCTAATGTGATAATTTTTTGTATGGTTATCATACTGAAAAATCCAAAAATAAATACACTGAATTTGTAATTTTAAAAATTTTATAATATGAATTATGAATTATAAAATTAATATTCGAAAAAATTATGAATTGCAACTTACAATTTTTTGATGGATTTATATTTATTGTCTCTTACTTTATGCGCATGCCAAATTTCAAAATTTTCTTCCAAGCAGTTTTCAAATTATGCTTTAAAAAACCCTGTGAAATTAAAGCAAGAAATATTTCGAAACTATAGCTGTTATAAATATGTAAAAAATCTGTTCAAGAATAAGTTTTTATTTAAATCTTTGTAACATAAAATTCATTACGCATTTACGTTCATACATGAAATTGTTACTTTTCTCTAAGCAAATGTCTTGTATTTTCTTTTTCTGACAGAAAAGTGTCCTCAGAATTTATTAATGTGAATTAGAAGTCAGAACATCTAGGGAAACTACGGGACAAACTAACGGATATTTCCGTTTCTAGTGTGTAAATAATATACTTAACTGCTAAATTTATATTTCAGCATGCTTAAATAAGGAATTGCAAAAAAATGTTAATTTAAGGGGTGCCAGCAGTTTTAAGAAAATAAAAATTCAAGACTTGTGACCTATATTTCACACGTCAATGCTATCTTCAGATTTATTAAATTAAAATCAATTCTTTAGAATTATCTTTTTACAGGCTGATTAATATATTCGATTATTAAATTTAATTACAATGAATAAAATCTTTATAAAAGACAATGAAAATGTTCAATATTTATTGAAAAAAATAAAATTTTGATACTACTATTGCATCCAATTTTACAACTACAAAAACAAATTTTTAGTGTTTTTGATTTTCATTAAAGTAAATACATTAGATATAAACCTACACCTGACTTTATTAGCTTATATAAAAATATTTTACTTCCAGAAAATTATATGTTTAAATCATAATACATATAACATTTAATGCATATTCTAATCACGACAATAACGTTCACATCGTTTAATTGACAAAAAAATTAGGTGCAGATTGTAGGTATAATCATTTTATACATACTGTACAAAATAAATAATATCTCTCCAAATAAATTATTTTTATATTGCCCGCAAGTAACAAAAATACAGTTTTGAGGAAAATGCATTTAAAGTTAAAAATAAATTAAAGTCGCTTTTAAAGCACACACTTTCAATTTAAATTTGACCGTTTCTAATTTAAATATTTTCTTGCGATTTGTTTTGTTTGATCCAGAATTGCGTAATATTTTAAGAAATATGGAAAACAAAAATTCGATTTTTTGAAGCCTAAAAACTGATGACACTCGTTAAACCTGGTTAAATAAATTCACTCGATGAAAGTTCATCCAATAACTGAAGAGGTATAGTCGCGGGGAAAAAAATAATAAACACCCCCTACTAACTCTGCAGCTAATTATAATAGAAGAAAGTTGCTGATGCCAAAGTCTACTTTTAAATGATGCATATAAAATTTGCTTAGGGGGACATCTATAAATCAAAATCAGACCAAACTTGGTTTTTTTTTTCAATGAAAACACCCCATTTTGACAATATATTTTAAATCTTCGGTTTAATCTGTGCCCAGAAACGAAATTTGAAATCGTTTGGATGATAAGTTTCTGAAGTATAAACATTCAAAATTTAGACCTTCTAATGTTTTCATATTTTTATTAATAATTCCTGGAATTTTAATCCTAATATGATAATATTTTATGGGGTTATAATACTAAAAATCGCAAAAACAAATACATCGAATTTGTTATTTAAAAAAAATTATAATCTTATACTATAATGCGAGAAAAATTGTGTGTGTATGTATGTGTGTGTGTGTGTATGTGTATGTAAATTTTATCTTAAAAACGGCTCTAACGATTTTGACTAAATTTTGTATTTTACCATTTTTGGGCACGAAAAAACCATTGGGCTAGGTCACATGTTTAAAAAAATTCGTTTAGTGGGTCATTTTGGGTTATAATGGGTCAGGGTCAAGCTAATTATATCTAAAAAATGGCTCAAAGATTTTAATTAAATTTTATATTCAACCGTTTTTGGGTACGAGAAGCCTATTGGACTAGGTCACATGTTCGAAAAATTTCGATTAGTTGGTCATATTTGCGTCACTATGGGTCAAGCCCAATTTATTTAAAAAACGGCTCTAACGATTTTGACTAAATTTCGTATTCTATCGTTTTAGATTACGAGAAGATCATTGGGCTAAGTCACATGTTCGAGAAAATTTGATTAGTGGGTCATTCTTGGGTCACTGTGGGCCAAGCTAATTTTATCTTAAAAACTAACGCTAACGATTTGGATTAAATTTTGTATTTTACCATTTTCGGGCACGAGAAAACCATGGGGCTAGGTCACATGTTTGAGAAAATTCGTTTAGTGAGTCATTTTGGATCAGAATGGGTCAGGGTCAAGCTAATTACATCTAAAAAACGGCTCAAACGATTTTAATTAAATTTTATATCCAACCGTTTATGGGCATGAGGAGAGTATTGGGGTAGGTCACATATTCGAGAAATTTCGATTAGTGAGTCATATTTGGGTCACTACGGGTCAAGCTAATTTTGTCTAGAAAACGGCTCTAAAGATTTAGATTAAATTTTGTATTCTACCGTTTTTGGGATCAAGAAGATCACTGGGTTATGTCGCATATTCGAGAAAATTTGATTAGTGGGTCATTTTGGGTCATAATGGGTCAGGGTCAAGTTAATTATATCTAAAAAACGGCTCAAACAATTTTAAGTAAATTTTATATCCAACCGTCTTTGGGCACAAGAAGACTATTGGGCTAGGTCACATGTTCGAAATAGTTCAATTAGTGAGTCATATTTGGGTCACTATGGGTCAAGACCATTTTATCTAAAAAACGGCTCTAACGATTTTGACTAAATTTCGTATTCTATCGTTTTAGATTACGAGAAGACCGTTGGGCTAAGTCACATGTTCGAGAAAATTCGATTAGTGGGTCATTTTTGGGTCACTGTGGGTAGAGCTAATTTTACCTAGAAAACGGCTATAACGATTTTGACGAACTTTTGAATTATACCACTTTCGGGCCCAAGAATACGATTGGGCTAGGTCTCATGTTCAAGAACATTCGATTATCAGGTCATTTTGGGTCACAATAGGTCAGGGTCAAGCTAATTATATATAAAAAACTGCACAAACGATTTTAACAAAATTTTATATTCTGCCGTTACAAAGAACAAGAAGATCATTGGGCTAGGTCACATGTCCGAGAAAATTTTATTAGTGGGTCATTTTTGGGTCACTACGGGTCAAGCCAATTTTGCATAGAAAACGGCTCTAAAGATTTAGATTAAATTTTGAATTCTATCGTTTTCGGCATCGAGAAGACCATTGGGTTATGTCGCATAATCGAGAAAATTTGATTAGTGGGTCATTTTGGGTCATAATGGGTCAAGTTAATTATATCTAAAAAACGGCTCAAACGATTTTAACTAAATTTTATATCTAACAGTCTTTGGGCACAAGAAGACGATTGGGCAAGGTCAGATATTGGAAATATTTCGATTAGTGGGTCATATTCGGGTCACTATGGGCCAAGCTCATTTTATCTAAAAAACGGCTCTAACGATTTTGACTAAATTTAGTATTCTATCGTTTTAGATTGCGAGAAGACCATTGGGCTAAGTCACATGTTCGAGAAAATTCGATTAGTGGGTCATTTTTGGGTCACTGTGGGTAGAGCTAATTTTATCTAGAAAACGGCTGTAACGATTTTGACGAACTTTTGAATTATTCCATTTTCGGGCACAAGAATACGATTGTGGTAGGTTGCATGCTCAAGAACATTCGATTATCGCGGGTCATTTTGGGTCACAAAGGTCAGGGTCAAGCTAACAGTATCTAAAAAACGGAACAAACGATTTTAACAAAATTTTGTATTCTATTGTTACAGTGAACGAGAAGATCATTGGGCTAGGTCACATGTTCGAGAAATTTCGATTAGTGGGTCATTTTTGGATCACTACGGGTCAAGCTAATTTTGTCTTGAATATGGCTCTAAAGATTTAGATCAAATTTTGTATTCTATCGTTTTCGGGATCGAGACCATTGGGTTATGTCGCATAATCGAAAAAAATTGATTAGTGGGTCTTTTCGGGCATAATGGGTTTGGGTCAAGTTAATTATATCTAAAAAAAGGCTCAAACGATTTTAACTAAATTTTATATCCAACCGTCTTTGAGCACAAGAAGACTATTGGGCTAGGTCACATGTTCTAAATATTTCGATTAGTGGAAATATATTATACCTATATTATACCTATATTAGTATACCTATAATCATATCTAACGATTTTGACTGAATTTTGTATTAGATCATTAATGTTGCTAACTGTAGCTATTTTTGTCGAAAAAATAAGCAATCAGAATGAGAAAGAACTTTTTTAGAAATTCTTACTAGGACTCGAGGTACATGGTTAAATCAGTCAGAGTTGAGCTAAAAATGTAATTTGGATCGATTTCCTTTCGTTGTAAGTGTGTAAATAGTGTAAAATTTAGAAGCATGTACTACGTACTTTTCGTATTGATTGTTTTTGTAAGGAATACTGTTATAATATAACATGTTTTATAGCAATAATACAGAGAGAATGATATAGTGAGAATATTCCATCGAGTTGCACATAAAGCTAATTTTGACAGAGCATAGCTCGGTCATCCCCGCTTGTATGAATTATGAAATTAATATTCGAAAAAAATATGAATTGCAACCTACAATTTTTTTATAGCTTTGTATTATGTCCTGCTTTATGTGAATTCTCAATTTCAAAATTTTCTTCCAAGTAGTTTTCGAATTATTCTTAAAAATGATCAAAATGAGGTTTAAGGGACCCGTCTATGACGCGCAGAAAACCATAATTTGAAAAAAAATATATATTTTACTCATATTATTGAAACATTTGGGCTGGCAAATGCCGAAACATATTAAGCGATTCAAATGGCCCTATTGACACGAAATAATACATTAACAGAAGTGACATATGTTACGTGCCAGAATCTTTGAAACAAAAAAACTCTTATAATATCCCAGACTATTAATGACTTTTATTTTAATTCATTTTCTGTTACTTTCATTTCAGGGTTCTCATGTGTACGTGTTTGTGCCCAACCCAGAATTTCTGCGGTTGATGTTGGACTTTGCCAAATGTATCGGCTTTTCGCGCGTTCTTATTTCTGTCATGTTTCCTTCGGAAGAGAAGAGGTGCTTTTTCCTCTCCCTCCATTCTCTGTTATTAATTACATTTAACCTAGAAATTTCATTAAATCTTTTAAAGGAAAAGAAATCTGCTTTTGTGGCTCAAACATGCACACTATCTATTCGAAAAAAAAAATATTAAGCAACACACAGTCAACTTTCTATTTATAAAACTTTAGGTATTTCCTTGTGACATATGCAGACGTTTTCTATGAAGAAGTTCAACCAAGGATCGGGGCGGACCCTGCGACATTTTGAGGTAAGCCAAATTCCTTATCTCTTTTTTTTCTAATTTTGAAAAAATAATGTATTAGAATATATAACATTCAAGAGGTCTCTCCTTTATAACAGATTATGTGACGTGATTTGTCGCATTGCTACAGAGGAAAATTGGAAAATTATTGCTACTTTATTCTTTAAGAATAGTATCTGAAAATGTTTGAAATATAGAATTTGATATCATATGAAGCTTTAGAAAAATGTTTTATAATAAATATTTTTGCTATGCCTAAAGAAAGAAAAAAAAAAAAAAAAAAAAAAAAAAAAGCAACTCAACGATACTATTGAAACATTATTATTTAAAACCTTTTTACTCATATAGTTTGAATGTTGACATAATATTTATATATATATATAAGATCGTAGTCTATGTATGAAAAATGAGTATCTTAAAGGATACTGTGATAGAAAAAACTGAACGCAAGCAATTATAATGTTTAGAAGTTCAGATTAGAAATGTATTTACTGAAGGAGGACCTCTATAGTGCTATCAGTCAGGATCCGCCCGATCCAATGACAGACGATTTCAGAAACAAAAGTAGGAAAGCGCGTACCATTATAAATTTGTTGATCGATGACGATCAGATTATTAATGTGAAGAATTTAGAAAGCGCGCGAGAGTGTTGGCTTGCTTTAAAGGAAGTTCATAAAAGTTCTAATCTAAGTAGTAAACTAGATCGTCTAAGAAAACTTTATTCCACAAAATTAAACGAAGGTGGTAATATGGTTGATCACCTTACCAAAATTTATGAAACGCGCGATAAGCTAGCCGCTATCGGCGAAAATGTAAGTGATCAACACCTTGCTGCTTTAATGCCCTGCTCTCTCCCTTCCAGTTATGACGGTCTCATTACTTCTTTGGAGGCGAGGGATGAGCGTGACCTTAGTGCTAGTTTTATTCGCACAAAATTGATAGACGAACACTCGAATAAAGTTGAAAATAACCGCGAAAGTGATAACAGTCACTCCGCATTAAAGGTGGTGAAATTCCATAAAAACAAACAAAATAAATTCTGCCGGTACTGCAAAAAGAACTCTCACAATATTGATGATTGTTGGACCTTGAAAAATAAAAATAAAAATAATCCTAAGCAGTACCAACACCCTAATCGTTTTCCCAACCAGTCACAAAAATCGGCTATTTGCTCTCAAGGCAGCGCATATGCGAATACTAACAAAAATAGGAATTTTGAAAAAGAAACACATAATGATAGAAATGTTACATTTTTTGTTAGGAATAATGTAAAAGATCTCTGGGTGATTGATTCAGGGTCTTCAACTCATATTTGTAATAACAAAAACAAGTTTAATGATTTTCATAACAGTGCTTCTAGCGTAACAATCGCAAACGGTCAAGAGCTTTGCTCTGAGGGTTACGGGACTATAAAATTAAATACATTAATGTCGGATAATGCACACAGAGCGATAACACTAAAGAATGTATTGTATGTACCCGAAATTGAAACAAATTTAATTTCTATAAAAAGGGCTACTGAAAATGGTTTTAAAGCCATATTTGAAAAACAATCTTGCAAGACAACTCACGAAGGTGTTACGTACCTCGAGGGCTATGTAAACAATAATTTATATGAATGTAAAATAGAACAAAATATGTCTAACAATGTAAATATTATAAATGAATGCGAAAATAAAAATTGTCTACACAAATGGCATAGGAGATTAGGCCACAGAAACGTTAATCACATTAAAGAATTAGTAAATAATGATATGGCGTTAGGAATTAAAATTGATAAATGTAAACACGGTGATACATGCGAAACATGCATAATTTCTAAACTCACTAGTGATCCATATCCCAAAGCCGCTAGTTTTCGAGCTACAAAGCCCACAGAATTAGTGCACTCCAATTTATGTGGGCCTATGCAAACAGCGACGGTTGACGGAAAATACTATTTTTTGACTTTTGTAGATGATTTTAGCCGGTTTACCATAACGTACTTACTGAGAACCAAAGCTGAAGTTTTCCCTAAATTTAAAGAATATGTTGCAATGACCGCGAATAAATTTGGCAGGAAGGTGCGTGCTATCCGTACCGACAACGGAGGTTAATACACAGGGAAGGAAATAAATTATCTAAAAAATGAGGGAATTAACCATCAACTTACTGTTCCGTATTCCGCGCCTCAAAATGGGGTTGCGGAGCGTGGAACCTGACATTACATAAATCATTATCTAAATTAGGTTTTCACCAAAGTAGGATCGATAAATGTTTATATAAACAAACAAACAATAACACAGCGACTTACGTAATCGTTTATGTAGATGATCTCCTCATAGCTGGGGAAGATGAGAACATTAATAAACTTGTAAACGAATTAAACAAAGAATACCTTGTAACTGACTTAGGTGAAGCAAAATATTATCTAGGGATAAATATAAATCGGCCTGACAAAATACCATGACGCTTGATCAAATTAATAAAATTAATGATTTGATAATCAAATTCGGCTTTGAAAACTCGAAACCAACTAATATACCAATGGAACCGGAATACGTTAAATTAGCGGATAATGAAAATCTCCTTCCGAATAATACGAATTACAGACAAGCCGTAGGAGCTCTACGGTAAGCTCATCGCGACTGTATCTAGGCCAGATATCAGTGCCGCTGTAAATATTTTAAGTCGCAGAAACGAGCGTCCAAGGGCTAAGGATTGGGAAGCTGTTAAGCGAACAATCAGATATCTTAAAACTACAATTGACTTAAAATTAACATACACTAATTTAGAGAAACCTGTCTTGAGGTCATATTCTGATTCACACTGGGCGAATGATCCTACTGACAGAAAGTCAGTGTCAGGAATCCTACTTATGTTTGGCAATAACCCACTTCTGTGGACATAAAAAAAGCAGGCTTGCATTACCATGTCGTCAGCTGAGTCAGAGTACGTGGCTGCCGCTTGTGCAGCACAAGAGACAATTTGGATTCTACAACTCCTGAAGGAACTAGACCTCGAGCAAGAACTACCTATACAACTGTTTGAGGACAACCAGTCCTCCATTAAACTTGCTGAACGCGACAAGCATCATCAAAGAACCAAGCATATATCTCTTCGTTATCATTTATTGAGAAACCTTGTCGAGGAAGGGACAATAACTATGACTTACCTTGAAACTGCAGCAATGACTGCCGATCTGCAGACGAAACCCCTGCCCAAGACTCGATTCGTGCTTCACAGAAAATCTATATTAAACCTGTAAAACTTTTTTTGTTCCGGCGATTCAGCGGGGGTGTTACGTGCCAGAATCTTTGAAACAAAAAAACTCTTATAATATCCCAGACTATTAATGACTTTTATTTTAATTCATTTTCTGTTACTTTCTTTTCAGGGTTCTCATATGTACGTGTTTGTGCCCAACCCAGAATTTCTGCGGTTAATGTTGGACTTTGCCAAATGTATCGGCTTTTCGCTCGTTCTTTTTTCTGTCATGTTTCCTTCGGAAGAGAAGAGGTGCTTTTTCCTCTCCCTCCATTCTCTGTTATTAATTACATTTAACCTAGAAATTTCATTAAATCTTTTAAAGGAAAGGAAATCTGCTTTTGTGGCTCAAGAATGCACACTATCTATTCGAAAAGAAAAATATTAAGTAACACGCAGTCAACTTTCTATTTATAAAACTTTAGGTATTTCCTTGTGACATATGCGTACGTTTTCTATGAAGAAGTTCAACCAAGGATCGGGGCGGACCCTGCGACATTTTGAGGTAAGCCAAATTCCTTATCTCTTTTTTTCTAATTTTGAAAAAATAATATATTAGAATATATAATATTCAAGAGGTCTCTCCTTTATAACAACATAGTCATTCTGTAGCATTTCAACAATCTACCTAACTAAAATTTGGATACAGCCCCTAAAATATTCTCATTTTAAAATAATTAATTTCTCGGAAACTAATCGTACGAATTTCATGAAAATTTGGATTTATGCTAATTGAAGGGTGTAGAATTTATTTATGGTGTCAGACTTGGGTATTGTTATATATAAAAAACGAAGTTTGGGTTCGTTTTGATATGTAGACAGCCCCTAAACAAATCATTTATACATTATTTAAAAGTAGACTTTATTTCCAATCGTTTGGTACCGGTAACTTTCTTCTAGAACAATTTGTTGGAGAGTTAGTAGGGAGTACTTACTTTTTTTTTTCCACGACTGTACTTGATACAGGGTGATTCATAAATATCGAAACAATAGGCTATCTCCTTAATTAATGCCCCTAGGCACATACTTCCAATTGAAAAGGTGGAATACCTTTCATAAAAAAAGGTGGAAAATTTGATGAGATAAGTTACAACTCTATGGGAAATCTATGGGAATCTATTTGAGAAAATACGAAAATTAAATTTTTATACGGCCCCCGTAGGGTATGTTAGATTATTGTAAAATTTCCAATTAGGAATTTTTCCCCTATCCATTCCTGAATTAAACACAATAAGTTCCATGTTGAACATGGAACATCCTATGATGTTCATATCTTCAAAACTCATGGAGTTTAAATAATTCGTCAGGTTTTAAGGGATTAGAAACAAATTGAAATGCGTGTTATTCAAGAAACGATGTTAGTTTAAAAGTTCCAGGATACATGTAAAAATATATTTATTGAGTTAGAATTACATTTTTCTGTTTTTTGTGATGATTAACCATGTAATTTACAAATAAAATCACATCCTAAAATTTCTCAGAAAATTTAAAAATTTAAAAATTATTATTATTTTTTTTAATTGGGGTAATTTAAAATCGTTATAACTCGAAATATTATCGTCGAATTTCAAACTTTATTTCGTTTAATTAAAGAGGAAAATATAATTTTAATTTTTTTTCAGGATTTTTTTAAATATTAATATTAAAAATATTAAAAACACAAATTTTAAAAAAATGATATTACTTATTTTAAAAAAATCATATTTTCAAAAAATAAATATATTTTCAAATTTGTCGAAACAAAATTAGTGTAAAATAATCAAAAAGGTCATGTTCCGAGTTTGCACTCTTTTTTTTTTTTTAACAATTCTTGACTTGAAAATGTAAATTAATAATTTAAATTAAATTTATTTTAATTTTAATTACGTATTCAAATTAATAAATATAAAATATTTATTTTTAACAATTTAAATTAATAATTTAAAATGCATTTAAAGTTTTAAACAAAGATTAGCTCCTAATAAAATGTTTAAATGCTTTTTAAAAAATTGCAGGTGAGTATGTAACTCTTTCCTGTAGCTTAAACTTCCGATTCAGTTTAACTTTTGCCCTTTACACCTTCTTTCTGTGCTATTTAAAACAAGGTTTTTTTCTAACATACCAATTAAGAGTGTTTTCATAATTTTAACCCTCACAACTTCAGGTTTTATATCGTCCCGTCCCGGCGAGCGGTTAAAAAAAGTCTGTATTCTGGGCCCGGCCCAGTCTCGACCGAGCCTAATGTATTTTTCATACCGAACCGAGACTGGCTTCCTTTCTTCCTAGGTCTGCACGGGGGAAAATTTTCAGTCCCGGTCTTGGCTCAATCCCTATTAAAATAATTCTATCCGACTCACTTAATCCGTGCAAAAATCAGAAAAGTTTGGCTCAACCCAAAAAATTTACAAAAAATGCATACATTTTTAAATCGCTATTACAATTAAAACATATTACCATTTACAATTAAACTTTAAAAATCGTTTTTAAATGATGGTAGATTTAAACGAAAAAAAAAAAAAACCCAGTAAAACAAGGGAAAAAAAACTGCCTATTACGGAATCCTGTCTATAACGAAATAATTTTTTGATCCATGCAAAATTAATATAATAATACTTGAGAAAAAAATAGAATACATTTGCACCCCCACCTCCTAAGATGGGAAATTATTATAAGGCATTTTTTTCTTGTTTGTGTGATTCCGTCTTAGAAGGTTTTACTGTATATCCTTTTTGAAAGTCTCCAATACATGGATTATGGATTAACGATATTAAATGGTAAGTGAAACATTTACATACAAATAGAGACTCATTAAAAAAAATAAATATCACAACCTCTGACGCTTTTTTAAAAATGAAGATTATAAACATATAAAAAAAAATCTATAAGCTATTATAAAGTTATAAAGCTATTTTTGGTCAGAACTCTTTCATACGAAAGAATTTTTAACCATATCGACGTAAAAAACTATGTTTTCTAGAAATTCAATCAGGCCGGACCAGATTCGGGCTAAGATTCAAACATTTTTCCAGGCCTGGACGAACTTTTTTTTCTATGGGTCGGCTCGAGACCGGGTCTGGATATTTCGACCCGTGCAGACTTCTAATAAAGGCCTCCAGCATAATTTGAAAGAAGGTTTAACTTAAAATCTATGCGTCTCTATTTTATGTCCAAACGAGAGGCACAGTCTTACATCGACTTTTAATAACGTACAATTTGTGGACGATCCCTATCTTGCATTCAAAATGAGTTAATAACTCGTCGTTCAGAGGCATGGGAAAATGATGTATGTCGCGAATTTTGAATTTTAATAACTCTGCGAGTTTTGCAGATACCGAGATGATTTTTTTTTTTTTTTTTTTTTTTTTGTTGTTTGTTTAATTCAGGGAGGGATAAGAAAAAACTTCCTAATTTGAAATTTTACCCAACGGGGGGCATATAAAAAAATCAGTTTTTGTATTTTCTCAAATAGACCCCCCATGGAGTTACAACTTATGTCATTAAATTTGTCACCTTTTTTTACATGAAACTTTGCTATTGGAAGTATCTGCATAGAGGCCATATTTAAGAAGATAGCCTATTGTTTCGATATTTATGAATCACCCTGTATAAAGGGCTTCCTAAATTTTTCTGTTTTGAATTGTCATTTCTTCTAAATAAAAGCTTTCAAAACTCCAAAGAGTTACACAAGCACAATCGGAAACGAAGCAACAGAATTTGGCAGTTTTCAGTGCTTTAGAGAATGTCAACAAATATACGAGTAGTGTGCATTTTGAACGGTTAGCTTAGCTTTTTTACTGTATTGGATGTAATTCCGTTTTATTCATAAGGTAAAAATGTTTACAGATTTGAAAAATATATGGAATATTTTTTAAATTTCAGATTTGGGTATTAAAATTGTTTTTTGAGTTCAAAACTTTTATATAAAACTAAGTCTTATGTATAAAACTCAACAGGCAAGTGTAATATTTGGGGATAATTTTTATAAATGCAATTATTGACGTTCATTGGTATTCCTTTACTTATGTGTGTGCAATTACATATGATAAGGAAATACACATTTAGTACGCAAGAAAAAAAATCCGCAAAAACCGGTGTTTAAGGAGAGGTAATAATTCTACGAAAACAATAATGAGGAAATTTGAATACAACAAGATTTTTTACCGCTATTTTCTTGTGATATTTAAATTTAGCGCATGTGCCACATTAGAATATCAATTCTAAATTTTTAAATACTTTCGTGTTTTCCATTATTTACTTCGCAACAAATACCCTTTGAATTTAGTTTTTTAATTGACATAATTAACGCCCTCTTTCATTTAGGATCGCAAAAGACTTTCTCTTTTTTTGCAATAAAACATATAAGCTAGTATATTGATACTAAATTGGCAAAATTAATTTGATAAAAATAGCCAGTAATCACTATCACACTCTGTTTTTTTTTCCTTTTAAGTGCAACTTCTCGAAAAAATCACTACATATATTAAATGCTGTGTAAATAGAACCTGTCTAAAGCGGAATGCCGTGTTAAACGTTAAAAAAAATCTTGGTTCTAGCGAATAGGTTTCCATACAATTATACCACTTAAAACAGAAAAAGCGTAATACGGATTTTTTTATTGGTCTTAAAAGATTCCGACTTAGCAGGTTTTATTGGTGAGAGGATGAAACAGACATACAGTCGAACCTCTATTTAACGAACCTCTATTTTGCGAATTTCTCTATTTTGCGAACTTTTTCCTTGGAACCAAGAATATTTTGCGAATTTCTTCGTAAAATAATCTCCAAATAGCGAAGTGCATTCTCTATTTAACGAACTTTTTCTTGAGATCAAAATTTTGTTTTCTCCCCATTTCTCAAAATATTTCTGGACATTTCAAACTTATTCTTTCTTTAAACACATTTCATGATGTTCAATGCCTTGAACTGGTTTTACCATGCGCCTTCTTTGTCAGCAGTGAGAATTCGGTAAGTACGGAGGACGAAGACGATAATCCTTTAGAGTAACTTTTAAAAATGTGGATACAGTGAGAAAAAAAAGAAGAAATTAACCATGATGTACTGATTGATGATTCTATTTCACTTAATTCTGAAATTGAGGCCTCGGAAAAACTATCAGAATTGGATATTTTCAACAGTGTGAAAAATAAAAACAATACAGCAATGAATTGCGATGAAGACGAATATGATGGTGATGGAAATGGTCATTATGCAGGAATTAACAAAACTTCGTAGGATGAAATGCTAAAATCATTTGAAACAATCCGACTCGAATTATAGTTAGAAGAAAACACGCATGAAGGGGTTTTTGGTGCATTGCAAAGATGCGAGGCGTATTATGAGAAAAAGCACTTTTTTAAATAAAAAACACAGGCAAAATTAACAGAGTTTTTCAGAAATTAAATTTAAGGACGCATATGTTAATGTATGGTTAAAATTGTTTGTGATAATAATAATAAGTACGATAATGTCATTAAAATTCGTTAATTTTAATGTAAAACTATTTACTTTAAACAGAAAATACAGTGTATTCCCGAGCAATGTTTTGTTTTCCTTGCAGATATCAAAGATTTAAACAGATAGAAAAAATGAATTGATTATGGATATTGGTGGGTAAAATAAATAAAACAAATCGATATAATTTATTTTAAAAAATGTGATAAATTACTTTTAGTAAAAATATTTAGTGTTTATGAATTTAAAATCTGTTTTATGTAGTTTAAAGTATTTTAAAAGGTGAATCTCTATTTAACGAATTTTCCATATAACGAACTTTTTTCCGGGATTTAGCGACTTCGTTAAATAGAGGTTCGACTGTATTTGAATTTGCGTGTTTTTCAGATTCAGTAGGTGTGCATGAATGAAAAGGAAGGAGAAACAATTTTTAAAATAAAATTTCTCGAACTATTGAAAAAGAAAAAAAAAAAAAAGAAAGAAAGAAAGAAAAGAGAAAGAAAAAAGTTAGAGGTCAGTGTTCTTACCACAATATAGACCGTAATCATTGAACCATTATCTTACATCATTGCTAAAAAACAATTAAAAAAATTAAAATTTTGTGGAGCATGTGAAATTATTTTAGTATAACATGAGTAAAATAGATGAGGTTTATATTTTGCTAGTTTTATTATACTTTTCGCAGTTATATTTAGACAAAACATTGGAAGAGGAAGAAATCCTGTTTCCTTTTTCTTATTTTTTGCTTTTTTAAATAAAGGAATGACACTTATCTTTCAATTTGAAATTGAAATAAAAGAAGTGATGTAAACAATGAAATCTAGTTGAAATAATTTTTTTTAATTTAAAGACAGGCTTGTTTTAATTTAAGTAGTTATAATAAACATTTAAACAATTGTATATTTATGTAAACTAGAACAAAGAGAAAATGCTATTTAGAGGTCATTCAAAGATAAAGAATATGAAGCAAAAAATCCCGAAAAGTCAATAAACCCTGAGGAAGCCATCGACAATTTTTGTGAACTACATGAGGTAATGAACTTTGGATGAATTTATTTCGATTAATGTTATACTTCTCGTCGGATGCGGGGTGGAAAAATATAAAATTAATCTAACAGGAAAAAAAGCTCTGCTTTTCTTAATGTTCAGTTAAAAAAAATAAATAAATAACTTTCTAAGAAAGAAATTAATTTTTGCTTTTGGAGCAACCATCTTATTACATAGCTTGATATTTTCACAGTTTGGTTGTAATTTTATGGTAAAATAATTGCATATCATTTGACGTTAGTTACTTCATAAATGTCAGATTTGTTTTAATATTTAAATTTTTAAAAACTGCATTTAAAAGTTAATTTTAGCTTTATTCTATTTTACGACACAAGATAAGAATGATGAATATGAATTTTTTTAAGTTTAATAATGCTTAATTTTCCTGTAAAAATTTCTTGCATAAGTTTAAACTATTATAGATAACAACTAATTAACTTCGTCAATATTTTTAAACGTTGATAATTTCTATTCTAATTTTAAAACAGCGCACAATCTACGTTAGGGTTTTTCAAGTTTTTTTCATTCTACGGCACACTTGAAGTTATAGTTAACTGTCCGCGGCACACTTAATCTAATTATGATAACAATAACAATAACAATAATTAAATAAACAAATGTATTATTTACTAACATGGGCAAAATATATCTTCTAAATGTACTATAGAAAGAAAAAATATTATTAAAAATAATTTATTATAATCTTTAAATGTTATTAATGCTGCCTGCAAAATTTTATTTATTTTACTGTTTATAAAAAATTAATATTTAGTGAATGCTTGACGATTTTATTGAAATAGCTTCTTTGTTATTTTGGATTTTGGAACGGTCATATTATTAAGTTGGCTCTCGAAGGTTCAACCATGATCAACAGATGAAATACTTTTGGTTTAAATTTTCTTCTGTGAGGCAAACCCATTTCACAAAAACAAGATTTTAAAAATGGAAAAGAGTATTATATCTTTTTGCAACATTTAGAAAATTCCCTTTCAGAAAAAAATCAAAAGACAACAATTTAATTAATGATTTTTAAATATTTTCGCGGCTCATCTAATATACTTTTACGGCACAACAGTTGAAAACCCCTGATCTAGCTAAAAATCAGTGGACTCAAAACTTCTTTTAAATAACTATCATCCGATGTAGTTAAAATCCGTGTAAAAGCAGATCTGCTAGAAATGATTTATGTCACTGAGTGTTAATTTTTGCATTTTAGATATATCCACACCCATTACGTGGCTTTTCCTTTTCATTTTTATGTAGCTGTCACTACCTATTCAAATATATGTGCCTTTGAACTTCTTAGCTTCTTTTTCTAAAATCGTGAGAAGAAAGAAATTAAATTAAGACATGGTGCAAAGTGACTAAGAGGAGGACTAATATTTTACAGGATTAAATAAATATATTGAGAATTATAGCTCTGGTTTCTTTTTCTGTAATGTGGTGAACAGTATTTTTTAAGAAATCTGTAAATAAATGCAATTAATTACAGGAAAGCACGAACAGAAGTAAATTGTCTCAAGAAAACCGGATTTTACCAAGCTCATTACAGACCATTCTGCGCAGTGAGATTATTAAGCAATTTAAACGGTAATAATTCTGAGTGAAATTTTAAATATTCTAATAATTGTTTGAGTGAAAATATTCTAAAATAAAAAAGTTGTATCTGTACAGTTGCTCAAATAATTAAAAAATCTCTCAAAAAATTCAACACATTTACGTTTAATTTTGTAATAATTATATGAGATGGAGAAAATAAATAATGATGTTTGACCATTGCGTGGAAAAACATTTATACCCCTACCTCCAGAAATGTGGTTTTTTTAAAATTAATTATTAAGAAATTTTTTTATACGTCTTAGTATTTTCCATTCTATTTTATCCCTCTTTAATTGGTTAAAGCATTTTGAATACATTATTAATAATATTTTGAATCTGCAAAATATATTAGAAATTCGTTTGTAATAACACATAATGCCGAAGCAAATTAGTATGTTCTATTAGCAATAACTACAATATATTTAATGCAGAAAATATTTTACATCATGAAATAAAGATGAAATTCTTGACTTCACCATCTTTACTCCAGTGAAACTTAACTTACAACTTTTGAACTCAAATTAATTTTCGCTTCTACTCTTCCATATGCGTTTGTATTATACTGGTATTTACACTTAATTAGTTCGAGGGAAAATAGATGCGAGTGCGTGTATGACACATTTTTACATTTAAAAAAGATCATAACTTTTTTCATGTTGTACAAGTTAAAAAAAAATGTACAAGCAAAACTTAATGATTTATAATCCTTTGAATTTTGTGAATTTTGTGAATTTTCTGCATTTTCTGACACCAAAAGCAGAAAAGCGGGTTACCCTCCGAGCATCTTGAGGGCTTTCCTGCATATTCATAAAAATGCTTATGAAAATAATCTTAATGTAAATTTTCTTTCTCTGTTTGTTTCTAAAATACACTTCATACCACTTTATTTGATATTACATTTTAAAATACAATTCTGTTTTGAATATTTTTTTCTACAACAGATTTAAGTTGTTTTTGGGAAACGGAAAAATATGTCCAAACCGCTCAGAGGGTTTTAAACCGTAGAAAATGTTAAAATTTTACAAAATTCGAAGTAATATAACTCGGAAAGTTTTTGTTACAAAAGAACGAAGGTTCTTTTTGTTTTAGTTGTTACAGCATGGAGAATGTTTTGTAAATATAACTTATAGGATCTAGGGACCGTAAAATGTTTTATGATGAAATGATGAAATTTTGAATTTAGTTGAAATGATGAAACATAAGAGGGACACCCTGTATATATATATATATGTGTGTGTGTGTGTGTATGTGTGTGTATTATAAGACAGGTACCGTATTCCCCTATATTTTTATTACAGTACATAATAATCTTGCCATTTTCTGTATTCGTCTCATCATTCCTTGTTTTCCTGTAAATTAGTGATATAGAGGAAATTAAAAGGAAAAGTCGGCGAATCTGTGCGGACAATGCTTGCAAATATCAAATGTTTAAAATGCATGTTAATTCAAAATCATTTTGTATTCAAACTTTTAGCTTGTTTGTTAAAAAAATTTCAAAAGTATCTAAATATATCAGACTGTTTGATTGGTCATTAAATGTAAGCGGATATGTCACGTGATTTGACATTTATCTGAGAAAGGGCCAGTTGTCACCTTTGATGCACGTTTTCTTTTTCAATGACATTTTTCCTGGTGGGATGTTTATTTGCCCATTTCTCTTAGAAAATCACGGGATTCTGATTGGATCCGTGACCTTGATACTGACCACAAGAGAATGAAGGCATCATTTTCGGGGCTGAAAGTGTTTGAATAATAGGAGTGTCAATAACGAAATCGCCTTAGGGGGGACTTGAAAACGCAATTATTCATTCTTCCATTTAAAATTAAGGACGGAATAACTTAAGGGCCATGAATGTCATTTTCTGTAAGTACTGTCAAAATAAATCTTTAAAGGAATTTATAGAAAGCTGAAATCCAATTCTTTTTGCGCTGCAAAGATAAAAATTTCATTTCTCTTCATGCGTCATCACCAATGAAGTGATCAAAATAGAAGTTTTATTTTGCATATTCAATTTACATATAAATACACATACACAAATGCCTCTGTGTATCCATTTATCATCTTGATATCCTCTTTGATGTTTATTGATATGTTTGAGTACGAGTGGTTACGTTGCCATTTTTCTTTAAATAGTTACCACATTTTAAAGAAGAAAATAAAACTAAAAATCTGTTATTACGAGAGGCAAGTCTGAGTCTTTTAACTGTTTGATGCAGGTCTTAATTTTTTTTTTTTCATTTATAAAATAAAATAACTTTTTTTATCAAAAGTAGAAGGAGCTTCCAACTTATTTCTAAAAGTTTAACTAAAGGTTTCTAAAGGTAAAACTAATTGGAACTTTTAACATTTAGGTAGATTTTGATACTTTGCTATCATTTACTTTTTATTCTGTTTATACCTATATATGATGGCATGTATTGATATTTATTGTATAAAAGCAAAACATCTTAAGGATAGCCAAGAAAGTTACACCACATTTTATACCTTTCATCTTATCATAGTAAAATACATGTTCAAGTATATGGATGCCAAGATATTAAGAGGCTAAACATCTTATTCTGTTTTACCGAATGCTATTGTGGAAATCAATGAATTTTCGCTTGATGAATTTAACATTTCGTATAATTGAAAAATTTCCAAACTGAGTGGAAAGGTGCCCAGGCGGGAGTTGAACGCAGAACATTTTGCTTAAGATGCTAACCCTCTACCAATTAAGCTATCCTTGATAATTCCAACCAACGCAATTCACTGGTGTCTGAAAGGTTCACTAAGTGAATTGTGTTGGTCGAAATTATCAACGGTAGCTTATTTGGTAGACAATTGACATCTTAAGCTCATAAAATGAAAATTCATTGATTCCTACAGAAGCATTCAACAAAACAGTATAAGGTGTTTGGTCTCTCAATATCTTTGCAAGCATACGTTAGAACATCTAAGAATTTTAACATGGTAAGAACAAAAGTATAAAATCTGATGTATTTTTTCTTTGCTATTCCTAATATGTTTTGATTTTATGCAACAAATATCAAGACATGCCATCATATATAGGTACAAACCACTAGATTAATTTTAACACAATTATTATAATTGGTAAATAAATCATACGAAAAGTAAATTTCCCACTGGGCGAAAAACCTCCGGACCAGGATTCCAATCAGGGATCTCTTGGCTGAACCCGTCAATGCTCTACCATCTGAGCTATACCGGACGAATCTGGTGGATCTAATTCACCCAGCTAACGTTATTGTTGCGGCTTAAGCCAAGAGATTCCTGGTTCGAATCCTGGTCCGGACATTTTTCGTCCAGTTGGAAATTTACATTTCATATGATTTATTTACCAATTAGAATAATTGTGTTAAAATTAATCTAGTGTAATTACGTATCAAGCGTTTTCTGGAGTTCCACTGCCTGATATTTATTCTGTTGAAATGATTCAGATACCCGATCAGATACTATAATCAATAAGGTTAGATTGGTGATTAGATCCACCAGATTGGTCCGGGATCGCTCAGATGGTAGAGCATTGGCGGTTTCAACCAAGAGATCCCTGGTTCGAATCCTGGTCCGGACATCTTTCGAGGTCTTTTCGAGTAAATGGTAGCAAAAACTAAAACTAACAAAAGGTTCCCATTTAGTTGGAAATCTTTAAAAAGATGTTGGAAACCCGTTCGACTTTTGCCTGGACACTTTTTCATTCAGTTGGAAAAATTTCAAATAAGATAATTTTTTTACCAATCAGTTTGATTGCGTTAAAATAATACACCATCCTTACATATTTTATGCACACAAAGTTCAATAATCTTCCAAGTAATTATTTTATAAATTAGAAAAAAAATTATGTTACTACTATTTTTAAATACTCAAAAGGTTTATAATTTAACGAAACTAGAAGAATTCGAACACTAAAATTGCCTGTTGAAGATAATATTTTTTAACCTTTATATTAAAAAGCAGCAAGTATAGTCCTTCCTACAGTTGAAAAATAATATATATAAAGGGCTTGTTATAATAATTAATCAACGAACCAAAATTGAAACATAAAGAGAAAAGAACGAAAAATCATGCAACGCGGCACAGATTATGCAACGTTTTCCAACATTATCGGAATGTTTTAAAGAAAAGTCAAGTTTTCATACAATGATATGAGACATCTAAATAATTAAAAAAAAAACATATATCAAAGTAAAAATCCATTTATAGCAATTTTTGTCCATAACCGATAATGTACGCGAATTCTTTCACGCAACTTTGTATATGATCTACACATCTCACAATAGACTGAAAATTAGTTAAGTTTTAAATTTCACAGCTGAAAATTAATATTCTGCAGTTATCGCTCATGGTCAGTTTTGTAAAGGAATTCTTTTGAGTGTCTCGGTAAACAATCGATAAATTCTACGCATTCTGTAATCTATCGAAAACATGTTGTAGTGCACCTCGGTAATTTGTGTCAATTTCATTATGTTTGATATAGTGTAACATCATTAAAATACACTGTGTAAATGGCTTTTCCCTTATCAATCATAATGTAATGGAAGTATTTTGTGCGTCCCTATAAACGAACTATAAATACTACTTACTCTATACTCTATAGAACGTATGTTGCAGTCTAATTCAATGATGCGTACCAATTCCATTATGTTTGAAATAGTATAATATCATTAAAATACATTTACAAAACGATTTTTATCCCGTAGACTGTAATTAAACGGAATTCTTTTGCGTGTCCCTGTAAACGAACTATAAATGTTATATACTAATTTTCAATAGAGATCATACTTCTGTAAACCTCAATAACATATTAAAATTATATGGCAATACAAGTATATTTACGAGAGTTAGAGCACGGATAGACAAGAGGTCAGACAAACCGAAGCCATAAACATTTTTGAACTATGTTGGAAAGTGTTAAAAATGTAGTCAAGTTTAATCATACTCTTGGCGGAAATGGCTTGGAAGTACAAAACGATGGCGTGAAAATAAGTAAAAATGATTTTTTCATACATAAAAAGTAAATGGAACGATAAAAAACCTAATATAAAATTATTTAACCGTACTAAAAAGACCTTATGATGACTAGAGACGATAAGAAAGCTCAGAGATATTTCACTAAAAACAACCTTATAAATATTCAAAATATAATAATTGTTATTTCGTAACTTAAATTGCTAATATTGCTTATAAGTGGCATTTTCTGACGGCAACATTTAGATTAATCCAATAAAAGAAAAGAAATTTAAAAGAAAAGAAACATTAAAAATGATCTAAAGAAAATAAAATGTTTGCTAATATGCAAATGTAGTATCACATTTTTTATAAAGATCGAACGACATTAAACATGTTATTGGCTCTAGTTGTTACACAAAACTTATTGAAAGAAATGTATGTTTCTTTTGAGTCTCGAAAAGAAATGTATAAGCCTTATCTAATGCAGTGAAAATGGAAATACATCAATAACAGGAAACCGAAACTAACGGGGAACATTTACGTAACATAGTAAAAAATGTGAGAGAGAAGTAAGGAAAAATTGTTCAAAGAAACCAGTAGCGTGAAATATATCCTTCACGGGTGAATATTTCGTTAATCTCATAAAAAAAATTGCCACTGATAAATAACAATTTGACAAACAAGCTTGTTATTATATTTTATGAAAATTGTTAATAAGATATTATTTAAGAGTACAAAAAATATTTTTTTTAATTTCCTTGTACACCAAAATTTTCTTTCTACCATGAAAATATATAAATTGTTTGTGCGGGAATACTTTTAAAGCATAGCATTTATTTCTTTTTAAATAAACTTTTATTTTTCAGTCAAAACTGAAATAATCTTTAGTAAAACAGAATAATAGTACAAGCTAAAAAAAAAAAAAAAAAAAAATGTTATACGATGATGCTTAAAAAATAATATATGTTTTGTTATTTAAATTACATTTTAAACGATATTTAACAATTTGTAAAATTCCCTTTGGATATTATCATATTTTGCAGGCATTCCGAATTATTTTCAAAGCCTGAAACTACAAGAGTATAAATAATAATTATTGTAATAGTAATAATTGTAATATCTGAAGAATTTTCCCAGCAACAATATAAATTTTCTTCAAATCTTTAATCTCAGACAATTTATCTCGAAATTACTTGTATACATGCATTTAAAATAATAATAATAATAATAATAATAATAATAATAATAATGAAAAAAAAAACATCACAAGTAGAACCCAGTGTCTATTCATTATTAATTCAATGTTGATTCCTATCAGTTGTGTAACAAAAGAAAAATATTTAAAAGATTATAGCTTAGTTGGCAAAAGTCTCTGCAAAGTTTGCAAATTTTTGAATTAATGCATTGTAAAAAATTGCAATTATATTGACCGGAAGATATTTTCTCCACAGAACCAGATGATAAAGAACACGAGATGTTATATATTGTTCATTATTTTATTTAGATGAATTTTTTTTGCATTTATTATGCATCGTGTTTAAATCATAATTAATTATCATTTAGTCAGTTTCCTTATCAATATATATTTCGATTCCAACTATTCACATTTAAATTCATACAGAATATTTAAGTCACTTTTTAAACTATAAAATATATTACTATACATTATATTTGCCCCAGACATTGAGACATAATTCTAAATAATTTTATAATGTTATGGAATAGTACTCAAAACTTGTCTCTAGCATCTTTATATATATATACATTTATATATATATTCATGGGCCTCATGGGGTCCATAATAGCTTCTACTTATTAACCAGGAGAAGACCCTTGAATTGCAGGACTTAAAGGAATCGACTGGGAGCAGGGACTTAATGTCCAATCCGCCCCTTACACCGGTGCAGCCTGTTAGTACCCTTGTCATGGAATGGCATGGCAGCGCCGAAACTAAGGGGGGGGGGGAGAGGTGGCATGTGCCCTGGGCGCCAGAACGAAGGGGTGCCAAATGAAGGATTATACTTTTGGAATGGATCATTTTCTTCTAATGGACTGATGGCTTCCTTTATTATGAAACAGCCATTATAAATGAAGTGTTAGGTGAAGAGCAGTCGTAAAAAGTTAGAACTTCTGATTTTTTGGTCTTAATGGGAAAAAAAAATGGCCATAAATTTTTGAAAAAAAAAAATAAAGCCGTTTTTTCCCCATTTGCTTAAAGTGTAATGGACGATCCCTATCTTCGGGAAATCGTTTACAGGAACTTGAAGAAGAATTAGAAAGAATTAACTGGGACATCCTGGGATTATGTGAAGTAAGAAGAAAAGGAGAAGAGAAGATTGATCTTGCCAGTGGACATGTATTATACTACAGAGGCGCAGAAGATGAAAAAACAAGCGGTGTAGGATTTCTGATTCATAAAAGGTGGAAGAATCACATCGTAGAATATGCTAGTGCATCAGATAGAGTTGCAAGGTTAGTAATACAAGTGTCCAGAAGATACAAGCTGCAAATTAACCAAGTTTATGCGCCAACGATAAGCTATACTGATGAAGAAATTGAGGATTACTTTGAAGAAGTAGCTTCCATGCATCAAAAGGGAAAATGCTACATAAATTTAATAATGGGAGACTGGAATGTTAGAATTGGAGGAAAAAAGAAAGGTGAGTTTTCAGTAGGAAATCATGGATATGAGGTGCGTAATGAAAGAGGAAACTGATTGAGATTGCAGAATGTGAACAGATGTACATCATGAATTCATTTTTCAAGAAAAAGCCAAAAAGAAAATAGACATGGTGTTGTGTAAATGGCTCAACAAGTGAAATCGACTACATCTTGACAAACATAAAGCATCTTATTCAGGATTGAAGCGTTCTCAATAACTTCAATACAGGAAGCGATCACAGGTTGGTTAGATGCGAATTGCTGTTAAGTACTAAAGTGGAAAGAATGAAGCTTTTACAACACTCAAAGAAATCGATCGATATTATAAATCTCCCGAAACATAAAGAAGAATTTCACCTGGAACTTAGAAACCGCTTCCAAGTACTGCAATCAACTTTAGAAAAAGAGCAAGATGTTATAGTAGTGAACAAGAAGCTAACCAATACTCTACAAGAAATTGCAAAGAAGATAGCCGGCGATGTACAAGTAAAGCAGACAAAGAAAATAACAGAAGAAACAAGAAGATTGATGAAGAAACGTAGATAATTTAAAATGAAGAAAAGTGACCTTAAATCAAGAGTTGAATATGCTGAATTATGTAAAACGGAAAGAAAATGTATTACAGAAGATATCAGAAAATTTAACTGCGATCTTGTCAAGAAAGCTCTAGAAGATAACAAAAGTTTAAAATCAGCTAAGCGCAAACTATGTGTTGGAAAAAAGGTATTTTTGCACTAAGGAGAGCAGATGGAATAATCACCAAAATCAATAACGAAATAGTACACATTGTTGAAAAATTCTATAGCGATCTATATAAATGTGAAGATCAAAGGCAAATCAACCTATGTGATACACGAAAAAGCTTAACAGAACAGAAACTGGAGAGATAATCCCAGTGATGACAGATGAAGTTTTACAGGCCATTAGATTTATGGAAAAAGGAAAATGCCCTGGTGAAGATGGAATTACAATTGACCTTATAAAGAAGCCGGAGAAGAATTTGCAAAAATGCTGTCCTTACTGTTTTCAAAATGTCTTGAGAAGTCAGATGTACCAGAAGATTGGAACAATGCTGTGATGGTGCTACTTTACAAGAAAGGGGAGAAAGAAAATATTAAAAACTACCGTCCGATCAGCTTACTATCAGTGATTTATAAAATTTTCGCAAAGGTTTAACGATAAGACTTGAATAAGCTATGGACTCAGCTCAACCTAAAGAACAAACAGAATTCCGAAGTGGATTCAGCAGAATGGATCATATCCAAACAATAAGGGAACTCATAGAAAAACACAAGGAATGTAATTTACATCTCTGCCTTACCTTTATTGATTATGAAAAAGCATTTGACTCGGTCTACACATCAGCAGTAGTAGAATCTCTGGAAGACATTGGTACAGACAAACCTTACATCAATAGGGTAACTCCAGGAGAATCGCCGCATCCTGGATAGATGCCGCGCCCCTCGTATTTCTTGTAATTATCGATAGATGGTCGTCAAACGCGCAGTATAGGTCCGCAATGAGATTATTTTAACCAGCGTTTAGCGTGAATCCCATTTCGATGTTTACTTGTAGAAGTACAAACCTTATTTTGAAGTAAGCGCATGATTTCACCGTCCAAACTTTTAAACACGTTATGCTTAAATACTTTTCATACACTAATTACTAAATGCATGCATGATTTCGAAGTCAAAACTAAGTGTAACGTTTGTATAGAGTAGTGTGAGAATGGTTGCGCCATTCCCCTTAGCGATGGCAGGTAACTATGATGGCCGACATCTGCACCTTGCAAAATGGGATACATGCTGCGTTGCAATTCCGGTATAATTGCCGCAGTTTCTTTTGTACGGGATGATTAAGTGTTATTAACTTTTCCTTTTCTTTTTGCACAGACTAACCATGTTAGGCATGTTATCAAGTTTACTAAAACCAAAGGAGAAAAGAAGAAAATAAAAAGTAAGAAGGCAAGAAAGATGCAAGTGAAGATGATAACAATGAAAAATTATATTACGCGTAACGCAGACGTTCTTTGCAAGGGATGTTTAGAAAACTACTCCAAAAAAGAGGAAATGTAATTGGCTTCGTTGCATCATGTGTCAAATGTAGTTACATAAAAACTGTACGTTTTCGACACTTTTTGTGTAGATTGTAGTAAAAAAAACAGGTCTGTTAACTCGTTCGGGACCATAGGTGCATATGAGCACCTTCATAAAGAGCATACAAAATTTGTTTCTGGAACCAGTAAAAAAGAAAAGTAATATTTGCTTTCTTTAATTAGAACATTTTCATGACTATTTAAGTAAAGGTAACTTTTGTTAAAAAAAGTGGTGCCAACCAAATAAAATTTGTGTAAAAGCCGCCGGTCCCGAAAGGGTTAACAAATATGCAAGCATTATGTAAGGAAAATTTTACTTTTTACTCTCTAATACATTGATATTACGTTGTTGCTGAAATAAAAATAAAAATTTAATGTAAAAAATAAGTTGCTGATTTTAATAGGGAAAGTAGGCAAACAATTATTCATTTGAATGTACTAATACGTTTCATTGTACTCATTTAGTTTCATTTTGTTATTACATCGTTAATTATAGTCCAGACATGAATATTTTTTTGAATATTTTTATTTATAATTTCACCCTCTTCTTATTACAAGCGCGGCATAACTACCACACAAGTGCATCGTCGCAGCCTGAATGTACGGGTGAAGCGCTGCAGTGTAATGTTTTAGAAAAAAATTATTAAAAAATATTAATTATTTGTTATGAATTTTTTTTGTCGCAGTACACGCGTTGTATATTTAACATTAAATAGCATAGCATGATTTTTTTTTTTATGTCCACCATAGGACTTTATACACAAATTCAAAATAATATGCGACATAAATCCCCGAATTTCTCTATGATCTGAATGGACATACTAACTACTTCTGTTAAAAATATGATAACTATTAAATTTTAACTTTATTCAAAATAATTTTTATGTGTAATAAGGTTTTTTTATATAATTACATGAAAATATACTACTTGTTACAAATAAACATCTCAGTGCGTTTTTAGCTAAACATTTACTTAACCCTTTAAGCCCTGACCTGCGCAATTGTGCGGGTGATGCTAAAGTAAAAGTGAAAGACTATTTCCTGTTTTTGTGAGATTTAAAACCAGATCTGCACATTTATATGAGTTAATTGGCATCAGATGTTTTGATAAGACACAACTAGGGGGCACCAACTACAATACAGGGTTAGATTTTCTGCTTTTAAAACGACTATATCATCTGACAGCAGTGCAAAAATTAAGGACGAGATGGTTTTTTGAATGTATTATCGTGTAGAAGATTTCCACACCATTACCATAAGATCGCTAAGATGTGAAAATATGGGACAAGTGATCAAAATTATTTAAACAATCAGTTAAGTTGCCTTGTTTGAATTTTAATTTATCTGTTTCGCCCTTAAATTTTGCGCACCAGTGTATGTACTGTCGCAATTTTTTTTAAATGTGATTTTTAGTGTTTGCTTAGAATTAAGTTTTCTTTTCATATAATTTATTCATGATTTTAGGTAATTGATTTTGTCTTTGATAAATTTAATTAGTCTTTACAAAAGTTGAAAAACAAATGACCCACACAACTGTGCGGGTCCGACATTAACCATTTCCAAAATAGATACAATTCCTAATGTATAAAATTTGTATTGTTAAGTGATTTTTCTTAAACTTATGTTTTTAGCAATTTATTTTTAATTAATTACATTTTTAAGGCGCATTAATTTTAAATTAATAGGTCTGTACTATTCACGATTTCTATTTAAAATTGATAGTATTAGATATATAATATGATCATGTAATGAACTGTATGTTTCTGCTCTGAGTTATAGATGCCATATATGATTTATAAGTTTTATATGAGTTATATGCATACCACGACATAGATTTTTATGTTTGATAAATTCATTCCATTTTGTCAACACAGCAAGTAAACCACCAGGAAAAAAAATAATAAATTATGTAAAGTTCAGCAAATGCTCGACAGATTCCGTAGTCTCTGCTTGAATTTACTATTTAGGACGTGCCTCAGTAAAGCAGTATATAAAAACAAACCACACTCTGTTCTAACAGCATTATCTGGGATAGTTTTAAATTTTGTAGTATACCAGTGGGAAAGTACCGACCTGGTCCACAAGGATCTAGGCTTAGGACCTGCTGTAGTCCTTACTCTGGTTCAGACCTAGTTTTATGTACATCGATTGGTATTTCAACAAAATACCACTGCTGGAAAAACTAAAAAGAAGAAATTTGAAGGATCAGGCACAATCCAAACGGAGTGAATGGCATACCATTTGTCAAAGGTTCTTAAGAGGGGTGCGAGCATTGAGCACGTCTCAGAAAATGAAATTGTAGTGGTCCAAAAACAAAAATTGTTTCAAACATTTTCATTGTGACAGATGAAAATTATCTCAATAAACAACAACTTTTTTTGCTTAAACTTTTATTTTTTGATATTTGCACACATATTCCCAAACTACACAATTGTGTAGATTTAGCCCAAAAACGGCTGCATTAAGGCCGAACCCGCACAATTGTGTGAGTCCTCCCTTGGCATAACCTGACATCGGGAATTATTTTTTTTTCAATCAAATATGATCCTATCGATAAAGGGAAACTACCCAAACTTTCAATTTCTACAAAAAAAAAAAAAAAAAAAAAAAAAAAAAAAAAAAAAATCCCGGTCTTAAAGAGTTAAAACATTTCGAATGCAATTAAAATTTTTCTTAGTATTTACAATAATAAAGCAGTAGAAAATAACGTTTATTTCTGTCTTGACAGACAACATTGAATCATGAACGATGTAGTTAACATTACTTCTTGAATATATCATGAAGAGAAGAAAAGTTTCATCTGACCTTAACACTGGTTGGGGTCTTAGTTTTCAATCAAAACCAGTTATAATTCAAAACGGCGCAGCGGGAATCCTCTTGCTAGTAACGGAAGATGAAACAACTAAAGTGTCGTTAACACATCAGAGATTATAGAATTCATAATTTGGAAAAATTGCTGAAGTTTGAAAGTGATCTAAAACGTTTAAAAGCTTCTTAATCGTGGGAATCATCAAATTTGATAAAAGCGTTACATAGTTTTTTCTTCTATTCGTACCAAAAACATCTTAAGTGACTTGTTCTACTGTATAGAATCAATGGAATATTTTAGAAAATCTAATGCATGGGTTATATTAAAATTTTAGTTAGGTTAAAAGATGACTGATAACCATGTTATAAATAACTAACATATAACTTTGAGTTTATAACCGCTAGTAACATATGTAAACTTCGAACTGTATGAGATATTTGTTTTCTCCCGACATTTCAATTAAGTAAACAAGAGCATGATATTAAAAGTACGTTAACTTTTCTTTTAACATTTCTTGTATACTAATTTCTTATAACACACAATGAGAATTGCAATATGTTTAATGAAATTTTATTAAAGAATGTTACATTCCAAGAAGTCCCAGTCAACGGCAAGTTTAAAAGTAACAAGACTCTTAATTACATAAATGACTTTACCATTATAATATTCAGTTACATTCGATGTTAGATAGAATTAGTTACAAGTCTCTAAAGAATTAGAAGAAATAATAAGCTTTGGAAATGAAAAAAAAATCAATAATTTCATTTAATATACACCGACCTCTCGTATAAACACCCTTCAATGGTTATATGAAAGAACAGATAGAATTGAATATATTTTCAATTCTTTATGATTTTTCTGTTCTTGAAAAAACATCGATTCTATCAAACATAAATTCGATTAAGGCCAAATCCACCGAAAAGTGGACATCTGATGTAATATTTTAAAATCGTACAAAAAAATCTGAATTAACTAATATTAAATCTTAAGAGGGCAAATTTAAATGTTTTTCAGAAAAATAAGTGAAATATGTTTTAAAATTTACATTTTCACTTGAAAATTTTTGATATGTGCACGACAAAATATTCCTGTCAAATCTACAAAATTGCAAGTTTAGTACAGCTACAGATTTAATGTTATGAAATTACACTTTAGCACAGATAGTCTATTAATATTATTAAAGATAATTTCACTTATGGAGAAAATTTTACCGTAGTTCATTAGCAAATGTAATCACTTTTCATTCCTATTAATTTTTGTCACACTCGCAACAGGAAAGTGATTTTTATTTTTTTGACCGGAGAATGGCTGAATGGTTTAACCTTTTAAGGCCTGATTCTTTTCAAGTTTGAGAACAAAATTACTTTTACTTTAATAATGTTATCGTAGCTATCCAAATAGATTTACTGAAATTTAACGATAATCTCATTGTCTGAAATCTAACGAATGTACTTATTTTGTCTATTATTCAATTCATATTTATATAATAGCTTAAGGAAGGGTTTTTGGAGAAGTTTGGAAAATGTCGTATTACAACAGGGTTTAAGAGATATTACAACTTTCTAATGATTTTTGCATTTTATCACACATGGTTCGTTCAGAAAAGTAACCTATATTTTAAATTTAAAGAATGAAACACATATTTATAATAAAGGAATGTGCCAACAGTGCAAAGAGAATTAAGCAACCTTTTATTATTATTGTTATTACTAAATGTCAAAATATAAATGACGTTATAATACGAAAGACATAGCCATTAACTATCATTACTATATGTAGATAGTAACAAAAGTAATTGTTAAGACAAAATAATACTCGATGAAAAGACATGTACTATTAATACTACACCAGACTCGAAAGGTTTAAGATTGTTAAGAAGGTTTTATGGCCTATAAAAAAAGTTTGGCAAGAGGTATTGACTGGCAGCAATTTTTTTAATTACATCCTTAAAATATTGTAATTTTGTGTTTCGGGTGCGCCATACAGGGTGACTACGAAGTCCTGTTAGCAATAAAAAATATTATAACTGAAGAAATAGTTGAGAAAAATGTTCCTTTTTTTAAAAAAACTATTTTTAAATATCTATATTTCAGTTTTTTTTTCTAGCTGTTGCCATTAAGACGTCAAGATAATGGTACAGGGTGTCCACAAAGTCCTGTTAACATTAAAGAACATTATAATTCATGAAATATTGGATATAAATGCCCGAATCTTTGTAAACTTATCTGCAGCATTTAAAGTTTGTGCAGCAGCACTCACACACTTCGTATGTGCCTTTGGTTTCTTGCTGGATATTTAGGCATTATTAATTAATTAATTTCATAATCACACACACCTGTACAATTAACCTTATTATCATAATTTCAACAAAAATTTAGATACTGTTACATAGTAGGTAATTTTTTTTATTATAATTTTTATAATTTGTGTAATTAATGTTAGAATTACGTAGTATATGTTGTTATAATTGGTATTATCGCTTTTAAAGTTATTGTTATAAATATATTATATATAAAGATTCTTATAATTAATGCAATAATTTATATTTTAATATTTTTGACATTTTAAAAAGTTATATTCTACAGAAAAGCGATATTTTAATCTATTTTTTAGATATTGCATGAATCATGTCACACCCGCATTTATAAAATTTAACAAAATCATATGACAATGAAATTGACTTTGGGAATGATATGTTACGTGTTATAGTTTAACTACAAATGTATTAACAAAAGGTACCAGTTCACAATTTATAAGTATGATGAATCATGCATCACAAAGTGGAAATGTATGTCGTTTTCATGTCACCCCCGCAACGCATAAAAATTATATATTTTTAAAGGAAAAAAATATTTAAAAAAAATTGTGTAGTGGCTTCTTTGATATAACAATTTTCTTTATTAAATGTTAGGGCTTTAAATCCTTTACATATACAGCGATAATTTTGATGTATGGGTGTCATACCCGCAACGATGGATCGATCGTTAATCATCTCGCTCACCTACACTTAAAAAAAAAAAAAGAGAGAAATGTCTCTTTAAACTACGAAAATATGTTATAACCACGAACGAAAATATACACAATAACTTCTCTTTATAATTAGAAATGTTGAAAACCAATATATCTTCGAGATTTATAGAAAAATTTGTAAAAAATAATTTCTTTGCTGCCACTGATTTTCAGAAACGTTTCCAAGCAGTTTTTATAATGTATTAATCCGTTTTCAAAACCGTAATAACGGTATTTAGGATGCTATCAATTCCTAATTAAACATTTTTAACTGTGTAATTCATGTTATACAGGCAAGAGTAACAAATAAATATTAATTTTAATGTTAATGTTAATGACACTAATTTATCATGTGAGTCTGTAAAACATGTTTGTTGAACATGGAAATGTTTACGTGACTATTGGTAGCATCCATACGAGGGAGTATCAATAAGTTTTTGCCCTCACATAGAAATAATTGAGTGAAATTTATGAAATTGCTACATTTTATGAGTCCTTTTCTATATAGTCAGTGTGCACAGTAACACATTTGTGCAACCGGTATTTCAAAGAGAGGGGGAGGATGTATTCCAGTAGACGCAAAGGGGGAATTTTTCTAACTTTTACCCACCCTCAAAAGTGACATATTGTTGGAAAGGTCTGTGGCCACTTATTCATTCTATGCACCTCTCGAGACCCTTCCCCCAAATTTGTCCTCCAGGGGCACTTTTCTAAATTTTGCGGGCATCATTCATGCCCTCGGCGGTAAATCTGGGGGGTAGGGGCTTGGGAAAGCATAATATTAATTAGTGATCACAGGCCTTTCCAACGATATGTCACGTGTGGGGGTCGGTAAAAGTTAGAAAAATGCCCCCCTTTAGGTCTACTATCGCGCCTCCTGGAACACATCCTCCCTCCTCTTTTTGAAATACCTTTTGCCGAAATGTGTTACTGTGCACGGTGATTATATGGAAAAGGACTAATACAATGTAGCAATTTCATAAAGTTCAATCAATTATTTCTATGTGAGGACAAAAACTTATTGATACACCCTCGTACTTACATTCCGGGTTGAAAAAACGGGTTATTACATTGAAAAAAAAAAAAAAAAAAAAAAAAAAAAAAAGGCAAATGTTTCTTAATCTAGGAAAATATAATATCACAACAAATCAAAATAATATAACAACCTCTTCCGATTGACCCACGATTCCGAAAAATATTCTTTATATTTAAAATCCCCTCATAAACTAATATATTTTTGAGATGTAAAGAAGCATTTATAAGAACAAAGTTTCTTTTGCAGCCACTGATTTTCGGAAACGTTTCTGAGTTTTTATAGTTGTAGTAGCCAGTTTTCTCAACTAGGAATATCGGTTTTTAAGATGCTATTAATTGGTCAAATAAACATTTTCACATTCAACAAACAGGTTTTATAGACAAACGTGATGAATTGACGGCATTATCATTCAAATTTATTTTATTTTGTTACTCTTGCATGTATAAATTCCACGCATACACACATATGTGCAAACACACGCTACATGAACACACACGTACAGTCGTATTAAAAAAAGTAAACACCTTCTGCTAGCTCCCCAATAAATTATCGCAGGAGAAATTTACAGGTACCAAACCATTGGAAACAAAGTCTACTTTTAAATGATGCATATAAAATTTGCTTAAGGCGCCATCTACAGATCAAAACGAACCAAAACTGTATTTTTTCCAATTGCAATGCCCAAGTTCACACCATAAATAAATTCTACGTCCTTCAATTAGCCTAAATCCAAATTTACATGAAATCCGTACGATACTTTCCAAGAAATTATTTATTTTAAATTGAGCCTATTTTAGGGGTTGTATCCAAATTGAACTTCGGTACTCGATTATTGAAATGCTACAGAATGACTATGTCACTTCTATTCATGTATTATTTCTTGCCAATAGGACCATTCCACTCGCTTAATATGTTTCGACTATTGACAACCCATATATTTCAATAAAATGAGTAAAATATATTTTTTCAAATTATGCTTTTCTGCACACCATAGACGGCCTTCTTAAATGATCATTTTGCCCTTTTGAGATGATAATTCGAAAACTATTTGAAAGAAAAATTTGAAATTGAGAGTTCGCGTAAAGCAGTTCATAATAAATATAAATCTATTAAAAAAATTGTCAGTTGCAATTCATATTTTTTTTTCGAATATTAATTTCATAATTCCTATTATAAAATTTTTAAAATTACAAATTCAATGTATTTATGTTTGAGTTTTTTAGTATTATAACGACACACAAAATTATAGCATTAGGATTATAATTTAAGGAGATAATAAAATATGAAAATATAATTTAACATTAGAAGCTCTAAATTTTGAATGTTTACAATTCAAAATCTTATCATCCAGATGACTTGAAATTTCGTTTCTAGGCATAGTGTGAACCGAAGATTTAAAATAAATTCAAAATTGGGTGTTGTCATTAAAAAATAAAGTTTGGTGTGGTTTTGATTTGTAGTTAACCTAAGCAACCACCTAAGCAAATTTTATGTACATCATTTAAAAGTAGACTTTATTTCCAATTGATTAGTATCAGTAACTTTCTTCTACTATAGTTAGTTGCAGAGTTAGTAGGGGTGTTTACTTTTTTTCACGACTGTACATAACGAATAAAAACAGAAGCTTCTTGTTTTGAAGTCGCTTCATAAAAATTTTAACGCAAATAGAAATTATGGATGTAGTATTTTCGGACGATTTAAAAGAAAAAATAATTGTAATCTAGATTAATTTTAACACAATTATTCTAATTCTAATTGGTAAATAAATCATATTAGATGTAAATTTCCAACTGGGCGAAAAATGTTCAGACCAGGATTCGAACCAGGGATCCCCTGGTTGAAGCCGCCAGTGCTCTACAATCTGAGCTATCCCGGACGAATCTGGTGGAACTTTTTCACATAGCTAACCTTAATGATTATAGCATCTGGTCTGAAACCTAGTTCAGCTCAACAGAATAAATCTCAGGTAATGGAACTCCAGAAATCGCTGGATACGAAATTACACTAGATTAATTTTAACACAATTATTCTAATTGGTAAATAAATCGTATTAGATGTAAATTTCCAACTGGGCGAAAAATTTCCGGACCAGGATTCGAACCAGGGATCTCCTGGCTGAAGCCGCCAGTGCTCTACAATCTGAGCTATCCCGGGTGAATCTGGTGGAACTTTTTCACCCAGCTAATCTTAATGATTATAGCATCTGGTCTGAAAACCTTGTTCAGCTCAACATAATAAATCTCAGGTAATGGAACTCCAGAAATCGCTGGATACGAAATTACACTAGATTAATTTTAACACAATTATTCTAATTTCGTATCCAGCGATTTCTGGAGTTCCATTACCTGAGATTTATTATGTTTAGCTGAACTAGGTTTTCAGACCAGATGCTATAATCATTAAGGTTAGCTGGGTGAAAAAGTTCCACCAGATTCGCCCGGGATTGCTCAGATTGTAGAGCACTGGCGGCTTCAGCCAGGAGATCCCTGGTTCGAATCCTGGTCCGGACATTTTTCGCCCAGTTGGAAATTTACATCTAATAATTGTAATCAACTTATTATAATATGCGCTAAAGTCTTTGAAAATGTGATCCAATACATGATCCTCGATATATATCGATGTATCATTTTTTACATCCGTTATATAGATAGCTCTATTAAATTAATATTTTACATGTTAAAATAAACTTGAAACACTTTTCACATACAGTTTTAAATAAATATAACTAAATTCCCCCCTTTTTTATCTTAATATATATACACACATGGTGGAGCTTAATGTTTGCTATTTGCGATTTTGTAAACTTATAGATTTGGTATTTTTTACTCTAGTTAAGAAATTTTAAAAAATTTAAAAGTGTTAAGAGGTAATTTACTTATTATGTAATTATTTTCTATTTATATTATTTTAATTGCATTTATCACGGTATTTCAAAGTAGATTAACTGTATACATTAGGTTTTAAAATCTGTGTTAACTTAACTGTAAAAATAACCTTAAACTTATCGAGCTTTTGGATACCATGTGCTTATGTGTATTTGGATAAAATGACGTGGATTTTATTAGGTATTTTCTGTAATATTACTATTTTTCTTTGCTATAAATTAATTATTTAAAAGGTTGTATTGCTTTTTCCATTTCATAGCATTTAAATTTATTTTGTTTTCATCAAATGAAACTATTCTCTTGATTATAGTGGTCGTTAGAGTACAGGAAAAAAAATCAGCTTTTAGCTTTTTTTCTCACAGAAAACGACTGATTTTGCTTATATAATTGAATTCTGTACTCTTGATAACGTAATTCAATATATAAGCTTTTCAATTATTTTTATCGAATTCCATATTCTTCTTTTTTTCTTCATTATTAAATCTTGTTATATAGTACAAGGGACTTTATTTTATACATAGCAGCTTGTTTATTATGTTTTTGGTATCCATTCAGTGTGTTTGGGGACACTGTATTGCTGTAAATTCATTCATACTATCACAATTATTGATCGTGGTCAGTAATCTTTAATTAATGGTTATATATATATATATATATATATATATATATATACATAAACTAGGCGGCTCTTCCCCCTACAAGCTACGCTCGCCAATCCCCATTCAGACACCGCAATTTCTAAAAACACGCTAATTTAATCGGCTTTATAAAAATTACAGAAGATAGAATTATAATTAAAATACCAGTGGTGATCTTCCTTTAAACGGGTTTCCATTCATTTCCCTTTGATTGGGAAATTTTAAGGCGGAATCAGCTGATGTTAAGACATCCAGTGGCTGTTTTTGTGTTTGATTCACTAAGATCAGTTAAGCGTTTGAAAATAAGCTAATATAAAATTAATTAAATAAACAGAATCTTTGCCTCCTGGTATTTTTTAACAACGCTATAAAAAGGTTGTTTTAAATGAGACATTTTAAATATATCGTTTTAAATCTGGCCTAATTTTCACCAAAGTTTTCTTTTTCTTTTTAATATTCATATGAAAATACTTTTATTTTTAGAAAGGAAATGTTATTATTTGCGTTGTCTTAGAACTGACAACATTATTTATAAAGATCATCTCGCATAAATATATTTTTTAATTTTTAACTCTTTGCCAATATTATTATTTGACTATTTTAAATATAACACAGTTTGTTCCATTTACTGTTTTTAATGCATATTAATGAGTTTATCATTTTAAGGTTTTCTTTCACCTTTTTAATATTTGATGAAAATACTTTTGTTGCTAGAAAGGAAATATTATTTGCGCTGCCTTAGAATTGGCCACAACAGTTTAAAAAATGATTTCGAAATATGAAATAAATGTCTGGTAAATATATTTTTAAATTTAAAATGTTTGGCAATATTATTATTGGCCCATTTTAAATATCACGTAATTTTCCCTCATTTGCTGCTTTTAACGCATATAAATGAATTTATTATTTTAAAGCTTTCTTTCTCCTTTAATAGTCTCGTCTAATTACAATTTTTATGCCGTAATTGTCAATATTTTCCTGCTTTTAACACGTAATCATTTAATTCTAATTTTAAAGTTTTTTCTGTTTTTAATAGTCACGTGTAAATAATTTTTTAATGATAAGGAAATATTATTCTTTGCGCTGTTTCTAGTATTGGCAACAATTTAAAATAATAACCTTTTCTAAAATATGAAAAAGTATCTCTTGAAATGATGAAAATTTGATTAAAATAAATATAAAATTATTATTTATTTAATAATAATATTATTATTGTTATTTAATGAATCAGTTTTTCAAATTTTCCTTAAAAACATAATTTGATCACAGTATTGTCTACACTTTCGACTGAAATAAAAGATAATTTCAATTTCAATTTGAAAATGAAGAAAAAAAATAAATCTAATAATCCCAATATTTTCCTCTTCTCTCCCTTTTTTGCCACAAAAATGGAGTCATTTAGTTACCTTCATTACAGAAATATTGCTATAATTAGAAAAAAATTAATATCTCAGAAACGAATTCAAATTTAAAAATTCTAATGCCATTTTTGATATACGCGGATCAATACGGATAATTGTGGTAATTTCATCGCCAAAGGTTTCATATTTTAGGAGGAATGCCTGTGAAACATAATCAGTCATTTAATCAGCCGTTTCATAAAATCGTTCCACAAATTCTTTTCATTAGGATTTTACATATATAGGGTAGATATTTATATATTGGCTTTATCGTTTAATACGGCTAAAAATTTCTGGTAAAGTGATAATATCCCTCCCAGTCAGAAAATCATACCATTATAATTTACACGATTTATGATTAAACATCATTAGCGAAATCAGAAACTAGGGGAAAGGACCCTTATTCCATGCCATTGGCTGATGTTTGTGCTTGGCCCCTAGGTGCCAAAAATAGGAGTGCTTTGTGTTTGTTTGAATTTGTTTGTGAATCTTATCCAACAGGTAGATTATTGTGTTTTTCACGAGTGTGTTAATGCGAAATCTTTTTTTTTATATAATGATTTTTTAAAATTACTAATAAAAAAGTAAGTTTACAGGAGTAATATGGTTCTTTAAAGTGATGTTTGGAGATATTTTATCAAAATTAATATAACTGATGTTAAAGAGCATTATTGGTCGAAAAATACAAATAGTAAAAATATGATACGTTATCACGAGAAACTGTTGACCTCCCGAACAACAATAAAATTCACAGACAATAAAATAGATTTCATAACTCATGTGGCTGTGTCTCAATTCTCTTCTGTAGATGTGGATTCTAAAATACTTTTGTATTTACCAATACATGTAGCTGGAAATCAAAAAATAATTCTTTGGAAATCTCAGAAGGCAAAAAATATATTTACCTAAAATGTTATTTTTTAGTGTGTAATTTATAGGTTTTGTTGCCAATTCTGCTCAACTGAGCGCTGTTTTCTGAGGTTAAAAACAAAAATAATGGAAAAAAAAATACGTCTGTGTAGCGGTTATTATAAAATTAATTTTAAATGGATTGCCTCAAAAATATTGGAAATAATTTCATAGGCTTTATAAACGCTAATACTACAAACGTTAAGGTAAAAATTATGTATCTGGTAAAAAGCTTAAAAACCATTTTTATATAAAATGTTACTTAACATAAAAAGAAATAAATCATTCCGTGTATTAAAACATTAAGTAACAATCAAAATATTCATATACATCCATATTATCTTCTCGATATATTTTTTGGATATCCATGTCTTTAAGACAGTACATCGGAAAATCAATATGTCGATATTTTGAAAATTTTGCCATCACTAATAAAGAATGATTTTTGACTTGTATAACTTATATATGTTACGGCCAAAACCCGAAATTGGCCAATTCCCGAACTGGCCGGCCAATTCGCGAACTGGCCAACAACGTTTTAAACTGACTGGCCAATTCGGGAATTGGCCGGCCAAAACCCGAACTGGCCAGATGCAATCGGCCAGTTTGCGAAGTGGCCATACACTATCGGCCAATTCGCGAAATTGGTATATAGAAACCGATTTTTACGTTTTATCATTTTCTAACATAGTTGAAAGTGTTTATGAATTCAATTTGTCTGGTCGTATGCATGCCCGTGCTCTAACTCGGGTAAAGACTCGGATTGACTTGTAATTGTTATAATATTTAGGTTTATAAATACATTTTGGTATTACTAGTGAAGTTGTACTATTTTTGGTTAATTTGCAGGAACACGCAAAAGTATTTCATTACAATATCATCAATGGTTTTTTCAGTGCATTTTAATGTTGTTACATTATCTCAATTATAATAAAATAAGTATGCTTCATTAAGATGGACGACAAATTGTTATCTAAAGGGTATGAAATAAGTAGCAATTATAGTTTGTCTACAGAAACACTCAAAAGTATTTCGTTACATTGCAGTGAATGGTGAAAGATCATTTCTAGTGCACTTAATTGATATTACACTATTTCAAATATAATAAAATTTACATGCCTAACTCATGTAGTGAGCAATATTTTTTTTTTTTTTTTTTTTTTTTTTTTTTTTTTTTTTTTTTTTTATAGAGTATTGATTAAGTAGGCATTATAGTTCGTTTATAGGACTCCCAAAAGAATTCAGATAAAGAATTATGATATATGTGAAAAAATCGTTTATAAGGTATTTTAATTATGTTACACTACTTCAAATGTAATGAAACTCTTATATATTACTAATATGCTCTACAACATTTTTCTATAGTTTATTGCTTAGGTAAATTTTGTCGTTTATTTACAGAGTCCCTCAAATAATTTGTTTATTGGATTGGACAATGAATCCGATGCATCGATATTTGTCACAGAGGACAGAAATCTTCAGCAGATTAGAATATAATGCTCACAATAAACCCAATTTATCGAAATATATCAAACAGGCGCGACATTGTCCAACATATCAGAATATAATCGTCACACCATAGAACGTTCTTTCCTATCAAGTGTGCACGTCATTGCCACCTACCGGGTAGCCTTGAATCCCCACTTCGTATATTGGCCAAGGCTTCCCGGCCAGTTCGCGAATTGGCCGGCCAAAACCCGAAATACGCTGTTCATTTCACGTATTTCGGGTTTTGGCCAGGAATCTCGGCCAGTTCCCGAATTGGCCGGCCAATTCGCGAACTGGCCAAGCTCCGGGTTTTGGCCGTAACATATACATATATATATATATATAATTAAAAGGAATTGCATGCGTGTGAAAATAAAGGAAAAAATGAAATATATATACGTATATACAGGGTGCGATATGTTATCTATCGGCGACCTTTAATTTCTCAACCGTTGGTCGTAGACATATAGTTCCAATTGTAAAAACATTTCAAATGAAGCAAATATTCGTGCTGTGGCTTTATTTAAAGTAAAAAATTAATTTGATAAAAATTACGAAATCTAACTTTTTATACGGTCTCCCAGCCCCTATAGTTATATTTAGTAAAAGTCTACACATATCATAACCCATATAACACAAAAAGTTTAACATCTGTACTACAAAAATTGACACAGTTATTAAATTTCAAAGTTTGAGATTTTTGCACACGATTTTGTGTTTCATCGAGAGATCAGTTAAAAAATGAATTAAAGTAATTCAAGATCAAAATCAGGGTGCTATGGCCTTTTTACGGCAAAGCCATCTTTAGCCAGTATTGCCAAATCGGGGTATCACCAAAGAGGGTTATTTCATCTAAAAATTTGAGCTGACTTTTAGGGTTGTATACAAAGCGAAGAATGAAATATTAAAATTAAACAGAAAAATAAATATCAATTTATTATAATATCAGAAAATGGTCTACTATAAAAAATGAATACATAAAACGCCAGTAACTACTAGAGATACTGCTCAAAGGGTTCTCCATTGGTGGCAATGCACAATTGAATGCGTGACAGTACTGAGTCCTGGACACGTTAGAGCATAGCCGGTGTGCAAATATTGCGACAATCAAGGATGATGCGCTGCTTCAGATAAACCATAGAAGTAGTCTCAGTCACATAGACTTATGCTTTGATGTAATTCCAGAGGTAGAAGTCCATGGGAGTCAAGTCAGGTGAACGCGGTGTGCACTCTACAGGACCACCATATCCAAGGATCTATTGACCGGATTCGGTGGCCAGATGCACCCGGACATTTGATGTTTTATGAAGAGAGGGCCCCATCATGTTGAAACCACACCCGGCATGCATGTCGGAGTGACTGCTCTTCATACCAGCCACGTACCGTGTTTTGTAGCAGATGCAGTTAACGATCGCCCGTTAAGGTCCCATCGTAGAAGATGAGTCTAACAATCTAGGTTCCTCATATACCGCACCACACATGTCGTACTGTCCGGGCGATGTGGAGGTTTCCAGGTCGCATCATCCTGTTGATTGTCGCACAGTTTGCACACCTGCTATGCTCTAACGTGTCTAGGACTCTGTAACGTCACGCATTCAATTGCGCATTGCCACCAACGGACAACATTTTGAGAGGTATCTCTAGTAAATTCCGGCGTTTTATGTATTCATTTTTTTATACTAGACATTTTTCTGATATTATAATAAATTGATATTAATTTTTCTGTTTAATTTCAGTATTTCATTCTTCGCTTTCTTTTATTTTCTTTCCCCTAAAAATCAGTTCAAATTTTTAGATGAAATAACCCTCTTTGGTGATACCCTGATTTGGTGATACCGGCTAAAGGTGGTTTTGCATTAAAAAAGACATAGCACCCTGATTTTGATCTCGAATTATTTTTATTCAGCTTTTAACTGATCCCTCAATGAAAGACAAAATCATATGCAAGAATCTCAAACTTTGAAATTTAATAACTGTGTCAATTTTTTTAGCACAGATGTCAAACTTTTTGTGTTATAAGTGTTATGATATGTGTAAACTTTTGCTAAATATAACTATAGGGACTGGGAGACCGTATAAAAAATTAGATTTTGTAATTTTTATAAAATTGATTTTTTAGTTTAAATAATGTCACAACATGAATATTTGCCTCATTTGAAACGTTTTTGTAACTGGAACTATATGTCTACGACCAACGGTTGAAAAATTAAAGGTCGGCGATAGATAACATATTGCACTCTGCATATAAATGTATAAGAGTTCCCAAAAGCTAACAACGCTTTTTATTAAAAAGTCTTCAGTGAATTCATGTGACTTTACTTTCAAAATTGTAATTAAATTTTTCTTTAAAAGTTGCTCTTTGTCTGACGTAAGATCATCTGTTTAAATTTCACTAAAATAAGGTAAAGAAAAGAAGAGAGTGAAAAGAAAAACTTGAAGTGTTCTTGTACCCGTTTCTCTATTATTTATGTGTAAAATGACATCAATCAAATCACAATTTAATATATAAATATTTAGTAGAAAAGTAATTTATTTCAAGACTTCATGACTGCTAGTTTATTTTAGGATTTTGAAAAACTATGTCTTGTGATTGGTATGTGTTATAATTACTTAAAATATATATATATAATGTTAAAATAGTTGCAATAGCTGCAATAGCTGCAGTAACTACTGAATGTATCTTATCCAAAGAAATAAAGTAATAGAAATTTATCATTTTAACACTGATAAATGCGATAGAATAAAATATATTTGATTAGCTTGTTTCCTAAAACAGAGAATAATTTGTATTTTTTAGTACCAAGCTGTTAAATATAACATTTACTTAAAATATCTCTTTCAAACAGCCGTATTACAAATATTTATTTTCAGAGAATAATCAGTTTTAAATATTTTAGTATATTAATTTTATTATAAAGTAAATGCTGCACAGTTATAGATAAAATAAAATAATAAATTATTTCATAGCTTTGAGATTATGCCCTTTATGAGTTATATCTTACTCTAAGATAAAATCCCTATCCCCAATTGATTTTAAACGAAAGCTTTAGACACAAAATGATTTAGCTTGGTTACTTTTGTGCACATCTAAATCACGGTTTATTTATTTTTTTTATTCATAAATGAAACCATTATTTAATAAGTGCATACTGGCATAGTCTAACACGCAGGGTTCCAACTGGTCCGTTTTTTTAATACCAGAATTTGTTAAGAAAACTTTTCATGCTGGGTTTTCACAAAACTACGTTACGGGAAGGTGTCAACAAAATGTGTAATAAAAATCCAAAAAGAAGATTTTTCTTATAAAAAAGTGGCATTTAAAAAACGGACCGATTAAGAGACCTGCGCATGCATAATTTTCTTCAATAATGCTTGCTCTTCATTTTACATTAATGTGGTGACGAGTAAAATATTTCGATTGCTAAAGTTTTTAATTCAATTAATTAATCGCTTTTAACCAAATTAATTAATTAAAATAATTTATATTAAATTATTGTGAAATATTTACATGATTTACGTAAAGGACTAGACTGAGAGCATTTTGCTTAAAAATAGCTGATGATATGGAAGTTTATTATAGTTTTTAACGAATTTGCTAATGCTAATATTTATGAAAGTAGAAAAGTATTTAGTTTGAATACAAATTTGTGTATTGGTCAACAACATTCTAAATAACCCCCCCCCCCCCCACACACACACACACAAAAAAAAAAAAAAAATTATTCCTATTAATAAACATTTCGTCCAGATATCGTGGTTGCTTTAAGCAAGAAAAAATCTTCATTAAAGGGATTTACGAACCATGGTACTAATTTTATTTTTAAAATAATATTTAAAAGGTAATCAGTTTAGATTTATTTTCTAGTAATAGCCTAAAAATATAACATCGAATAAAGTAATTTAAGAATTTTTTTTTTTTTTTTACGGAATTTGACAAAAAAATAAATGCGACTTTAAGTGACTCTTCTTTAGCAAAATATTCCTTGCAATTATGCAAAAAACTTACGTTATTAACATTGCCTGCTTTTTTAAATTAACTTATTAAGGGTCAGTTGGAGTATTGTAGGGATAGTGGTTCTGCACAAATGAGTTTTTTTTAATCCCATTGAATTTAATGTGGTCATTCGAGAATATTTATAAACAAAACAGTGGTGACATACGCACATGGCGCATGCTCATATTAAAAGCTCTTCTCCAAAATGTTGCAACCTAGATTTCAGAACTTGGCAATACACGCCTGGACAAGTTTTGTAAAACCAGTGAGACAATCCACAAAAATTATCTTGGCGATAATGGTAGGCTCGCTAAGTTTCTCTGCAAAATCCGCCCGACCATTCAAGTTTTAATAGTCATATGTCACCACTTTCTTATGTATAAATGCACTTTAGATACTCATTCTTCAATATTTTGTCAAAAATCCATTAGACCAATCAAAATCAGATTTTTTTTTTTTTTAGTATGTCACCTATTTCACATGCGTAAAAGCTCTCATCTCGCAAGTTTGAAACAATCGTATATTAAATTATTCCACGTGTCCTTCGTGAAAAAAGTATAAAAGATACGACGAATCCTTTTAGATTAAAACCTTCCATGGTGCCCTAGAAGTGCATTTCAAAAGTGACATCTAAATTCATTCAGGGGTTGTTGAGAAAATTAAAGACACACACACACACATGCACAACGACCAATAACATAAGCTCCTTCTTTTGAAGCGTCTTAAAAAGTGATTTAACTAAAGGAGAAGTGTCAACTAAATATGTAAAATGTTACAGAAAAATATCAATATAATTTTTATTCTAATGATCACATTTAAAAACTTACATCGTCCTAATAATACACAAACAACTCTTAGAATACACGAAATTGTGTACAGTTTTACCCAGGATATTATTCGAATATTTTCAAAAATAAATATATCATTACATATTAGATTGTTATAATATTTTTTCTTTTATCATTTACAATACCCAAATAAATATCAAATTTAATTGAAAATCGAAAAAAAAAATACATTTTAATAGTAACGTAATTCACATGATACGTAGAATATCGCATAAAATATGAATGAAATTTTATATAAAGATTGTAAAATTATCTGTTTCATGCAAATTACTTAAAAAACATTCAAGCTAACTGCATATATATATATATATATATATATGTAGAATATTTACAGATGCCTAAAAGTTTGAATAACTTATTTCTTTATACTTTTATTTATTATTTAACACTTAAGTAAACTTAACCCTTTCAGTAAAATTAACCAAATACAATTGATTTGTATAAAATTTTAAATATATATTACAAAAGAAAATTAAAAAATGCTATTTACTATTGTAACATTAAAAGTTGAAGGAATAAAAGCGATTTTGAATTTAAAGATCGAAGTAAATTTCATGAGTAACGTGAGTATTCTTGTGACAGTTTAGATTAACGTAAGAATTTGTGTGCCTCCGTCCGTGTTCAGATCCATGTATTGCAGTGGAGTGGTATATTTAATATTATTGTGTCACTGTATTTAATATTGTGTACTTGTGTATATGTGTAGATTTTGTTCAAAACAGTACAATTGCAAACGAAACTTCAAATTATAATGAAAGAAACATTTCGAAGGTAAAGTTTCAAGTTAAAAAGCACTATGGTGAAACCAACTTTAAGTATGCATTGCTGATCGATTTTGAAGACGATGAGACGGTTTATATTAAAACGATTTTGTAAAAATGAAAACAGTTTTCTTTTCATTTCAGTACATTTTAAAAGAGTGTTATTTGTAAGTATAATAATTTAGATTAAAGGAAATTTTGAATGACAGTATTCATAAATATAGTTTAAGAATGAATTAATTACATAACTTGTATTTATATTTTCGGAGACATCAGGCAAATCATTTTAAAAGCTAAATAATTTTATTTATAATAAATTAACTATAATTCATAACTCAATAATAAAAAAAGTTTGACAAATAAAACTAATAAAATAATAAGGAAAAATTACCATTGCAGATTTTTAATGCTACATATTTTATAACAATGATATGAAGATTAATTCGAAGGTAGAAAGATACTACAATAAATAAATAAATAATGATGTATCCTTAATGAAGAAGCCTATCAAATGAACTTTCCAAAATTTAAGTGCAAGTATAAAAAAATATTTTTAATAAGTAAATATAAAATATAAATTATTATAGTTTTCTTGAACACGTTGTTCTTATATACTGGTATAATTTTAGTCAGTAGCAGTTAAATCAAGTTGTAAAGATTGAAATAGAACAAAAGAAAAAAAATAACAATAAATGAATCATGATAATATAAAATTTGCCTTATTTTAAGTTATTTATCTTTGATTAAGAGTGATTATTATGATTTGAGCAATCAATGTTATAAAGGAACCCATGATTATCTATCCTTAAATCTCAGAGTACGGGGGATAAAGAAGCACCTTATAAAATAGCCTGCTTATACGTGATGACAGATATTTCCAAAATGTATAGAATACATGTCAACAATTTGTTTTAAAAATTACAGTACCTAATCTTAAGCAGAATTCACATAAATAAAAAGTTCTTTCTATTTTGACTTTTAATATTTTAGTGCATTGCGGTGAAAAAAAAAAAGCAATTTAACGTAAGAAGTGCACTTAATAAAGATTAATTAAATGCATGCAAAATATTTGAATTAAATTATGATGATGATGATGATAAGTATTATTACTATTAATATCATAATTATTATTATTGAACTCGTTAAAGACATATTTTGCAATAACGAAAATGTTTAAGTTAAAATTTAATTTAATATTGTTTAAGATTTATTTTATTTTCCAAATATCTAAAAACTTGTAAAGAATTTTTCAGAAAAAATTTATTATTTTAAAAATAAATATACTGCAAAGAATTTGACCAATACAATCCGCAAAATATTTCTCATAGATGTACTTAGAAAAGCATGCAAAGTAAAAAATATATGTTATAGTCCTCTTTGATTAAAAGAAATATATGTATATATATACAAATTTAATATTCACAAATAAACCGATAAATAAATGCATACTCAGAAAAGAACAAAAAGAAAAAAAAGAAAGAAGAAGAATAAAACTTTTAATTTTACTTTTTAATTTATTTAATAAATTAAGTTAAAAAGTAAGAGATGTACAAGATATAGAAATATTGTACATTGCAAACGTATGAATGTATGACTGTGTTCATGTATAGATTTATTCACAAAAGCATTAAACATGATAGTCACTCAAAAAAAAAAAAAAAATACATATATAGGATTCCATTAATTTTTTCATTCCTATCATTGCAAAGATTTATTTAATGTTATTTAATTTTCTGGTTATGATTTTATCTGAATTTTATTTGTCGGTGCCCACTTTTTTTTTCTTTTTCTTCCATAAATCTTATAATAAATTAATTGAATTTTTTTAATACTTACAACTTTAATTCATAATATTATAGTGTTTTTGATTGTGGTAGGTTATGTTTAATTAATGGTTATATATATATATATATATATAATATTTTCATCACTTTAATTTAGAAAAACATACATGTTAAGAAGTGAGTGTAAATGTGTTTATATAATGTATATTACTGAGAGAAATAAAGAATAGAAATTTAATCACTATATCAGAAATTTTGCAAAATATATTTCGGATTATATTGAATCGTATATTGAAAGACAGTACTTTTTTTAATAAGTGTTATAAAAAAAATATTTATGTACTTACCGGTTATTATTAGCAATTTGTTGCTGCAGTTGGGCCAATGTATTATTGTTATCCCCAGCGAAGTAGTGAGTAGTTGTCGCTTCAAGCATCCTAAAGCCGGTTAGTGAATGAGAGTGATCTGTTAGTGAGCAAGAAGCTTGCCGGAGAAACCGAGTGCCCTGGATTCCCAATTCGCGCAAAAAAGGAGGAGCCAATCGCTAAGCTGTGACGGAGAACGACCTTGGACATTATTTGCTGCTGGGCATCTCAAGATTGGTTCTTGGGGACGGATCAGTTGGTGATAATCTTGCTTCTCTTTGAAGGAGGATTCAGAATCGTGTTAAATGTGTTCCTCATTTATCTTTATCTTCTTCTCTGCATATCGATGAGATAAAACTCTCTCTCTTTGAATGGAAAAAAAGACACTCTGTTTCACTTCCGTAGTTTTGTTTTCAATAGAAATACTTACGGTATTTCATAAGTTATGTTTTTTACAACAGAACATCTTCACACGAGTCTTTGTTTTTTTAGGCTGCTCTTTTTACTTTCCCCCTTTTGACGATTAATTAGACTTTGTAGTTTTTCCAGTCTCAAAAGATACTATTTAACTTTTTAGGATTTTTCCACGACATTTTTGCACATACCAGTAAATGTAAGTAAAAGTATATGCTTGCTTTGCGACAAACCAAATTTCACCATAGGAAACAAATCTTTACTAAACTTTTACATATACTAGTAAATGTACATTTTTATTTTGGGAAAATCCGAATTTCACAGTAGAAACAATTTTTTTTAAATATTTGTTTTACTTAAATCTAAATTTATGTAGTTTTCTTTTGCCATAAACCAAAATTTACTGTAAAAAACTATTTTCCACAAATATTTCATTTTTTTAAAATAAATATTCTATAACACTTCACTTTTTTTTTCCAGGGTTTGGCGAGTGAATAATATTTCTTGGGGTTTATTAGCTACAAAATAGATTCTGATGATTAACGAATTATTTCGTATTTTATTTTTTTCATAAATTCAGAACTAATATGTTCAAAAACAAAAATTAAATTAATAAAGTGATAAAACAGGGATAACGGCTAAAATGTATGACGGAAAAAATATGCATTTTATTTTGAAAAAATCTTATTTATTTTTTGAAAAACATGATTTTTTAATTACAGAATTTCCAGCGAGATTACTATTTCGCGACCATTATTCAAAAATAATTAATCTTTATTGCAGATTTCTATTGCACACGTTAAATAAATATATCACTAAAAGTATATTTTGGAAATAATGATCATGAAATAGACATCTCACTTGAAACTCTGTTACTATCATTTTAATCAGTCCAATGGAAAATACATGCATAAATTGTGTATCCGTGGTTATTTATCAAAACGCACAAGCTTTTATTAAATAACACTAGGCAACCCCGGAGAAGGATAAACAATATGTAGTAATCACTTAATCAATTGTTCACGTAACCCAAAAAGTTAGTTTTTAACGGGAGAGCACTCCCTGTACAATATAGTTAATACAAAACTTCTTTGTGTAATATAGACTAAGTTAATCACTCCAGGATAATTTTCAAATTTCTTGATAATTCTTATATACATCTCTGATTGTACAATATAATTACACTATCTACAATTAAAAAAAATATGAAAAAAAATTTCTTCATTGGAAACCAAGAACTTTTTAAAACAAATCGAAAACCTTTCCTTCTATTTAAAAGACCACATTAACATGCAGACTTTTTTCCCACGTTCAGAATACATCTATATGGCTGCCAATGTGCACAGTTTTTTCTTACCACTAAGATTTAATAGTAAATTTTGCTTAATTAAATCGGCAAAATCTAACGATTTATAACGATTAAATAAGACAAAATATTCTATTAGATTTTAGTGATAACTAAAAACCGTGCAAGTTGGACAGGACTGCATCTGCATCGAATTATTTTACTTCCCGCTCAATGGCAAATCAAGTGTTTCAAACTCCCAAATGGTTCGCCAACTGAATACCAATATTATTTTAGAAAAATTTTCTTTTCAGATTTTTCTTACAAACCGCCTTGGAATCACCTTTGAAAGTTAATTCTAGCGCAAACCTACCATAAAATTTTCTGTTAAAATTTATTGGTAATCAATTGGCGGACCATTTGGAAGCCCTGCAAACACCATACACTGTAAGAAAAAAAATCTATAAAGTTACTAAAAAGTTTTTAGGAAACTGGGATTCCTAGAACTTTTTATGTGACGGCAACAACAAAATTCAAGTAATAGATGCACTTTTGCACCGTAAATAAAAAAATCTGTAAGGTTACTAAGATTTTTTTAGGAAACTGGGATGCCTAGAACTTTTTATGTAGCTGCAACCAGGGTTACAATTAAAATTTTAGTAAGATTACTGTAATTTTAGCAGATTCATTTGTAAAGCTACAGATTTCTGTAGCTTTACAAAAGCTAGTTTTGTAGATTTACATCTTTTTTTTTAACAGTGTACAGATAAAATTTTAGTAAGCATGTACCTTTATATCTGTAGAATTACAGATTTTTTTTTTTTTTTTTTTTTTTTTTTTTTTTTTTTTTTTTTTTTTTACAGTGTAGAGTTAGGGACGACATTTGCAAATATTTACAAAGTTTGCGACGCGTTTGAAAATATTTTTTACAAAGATATAAACAATTTAAAGCAAGGTAAAAAAAATCGTACGTTATGTACAGATCTTGCCGAAATGACCAAACCTATGCATAAATTAAATTAGAGATTTTGCATATGTGTATCAACAATAAACGACTTTACTAATAAAATAAAAATTCTTTAAAGTAAGATGCATATACACGCCTTAATAATTACTAATTTAAAAACAACTGTAGTTAAGCGCAAGCCGACTGCAAATATTTAATGCACGCTCACGGAGGGCTTAATTATCCTCCCATCTGAAATGTCCCAACTTCATGCAAACCTCTATGTCACACATATGATTATCATACTAAACTTTATCGGAGTTACAAATAACATATATACATCTCAATTATAAACAATCAAATAAATATATAGGATCGCAATTTCGAACATTAACATTGGCTAAAATATACTCAACTTCAAAGCCCATTTCGAAAGATTAATCGCAGTCCTAAAAAAAAAAAAAAAAAAAAAAAAAAAATCACTTTAGATCAATTTAGAATGGAAATTTGGTCTTTACAATTTTTTTTGTAAGAAAGATGCATGTAAACACCTCAATAATTAATTGAAAAAACAATTTAATTAAACGTTATTGCATTGAAAGTTTTAAAATCAAGCAGATGAATGTCCTAATTAATCTCCATCTGAAATGTCCTATCTCATATGTAAAATTATATATTACTTATATGTCATGTTAAACTTTATCGGAATTAAAAAGCATATAACTTCACAATTTCAAGCACTAACATTGTCGAAAGTATATTCAGCTCCAAAGCCCATTTTCTAATGTATATTCGCACTCCTATGAAATCCGTTAACGCTCTTTAAATCGTGTTTAGAATGGAGCGTTTCGTAGTCGTATTCGATAGATTTCAGCTTTTTTATAAAACACCTTCTCTCAAATTTCTACATGATGAGGGGTCACTCCACACAAAATGAGCAAAAAATTAAAAAAAGTCGTGGCTACATAGTAACTGATTTTAATAAAATTTGAAACACAGATTCAATTCATATTCACATAGAGCATTGCAAAATATTTCGAAAAAAAAAAAAAAAAATTGGAAGTTCTCGACATTTAAAAAACATGTGACATCGAATGGCATGTGTACAATTCTTCAAAGTTGCAAGTTTGAAGTTCCGTATTTTGAAAACTATTTAACATATATTAAATCTTTTTGTAATATTGTAACATCTTCAAAATTATCTTCAAATTTATTTAGTAATAATAATTTGATAATGTCATGATTAATCTTAAATTTGTTGTAAAAATTGAAAATTTGTCAATTTTGAGAAAATTAAAAACGTTATAAAAATCAAAGGAATTCAAAAACATCTCTGAAATTGATGCCTGATGTAGTGTTACATATTAAGATCGAATTGATAAAGTTTTTAAATTGCCATGTATTTCCTTCATCTTAAAAAAAATTCAGAAACTTAAAAGTTACAAAATCATAATTTTTCCTCTTTATTGATAGGAAAAAAAAAAAAAATAATGAAGGAAACGTCAGACATTACACTTATTGCACAGACATAAAGATCAATAAGCCCATGATATGCTCAAAAAAATTCAAGATCGTCTTTTGATTCCTAACGAAACAGAATTGGGTTAAAAAAGTAATATGTTGCATTCCATGGGCTTTCTTCATTGAATCCGCGCGCGTTTTTTACAATATTGCACGATTTCAAGGGAAAAAAGGTAGTGCTGCCATCTATGAGTTTAGGATTAATATATAACTTTTTGTTCAACTGAATCATTTTTTTCTATTGTAGTTTAAAATAAATTAATTAATAGCCAAAAATAGACTGAAAGCAAGAATAAAAGTTTCTATATTTAAAATATACACTTTTATGTATAATATCAAATACTTTAAATATCTTAAAAGAGCTTTCCTTGAGGTACAAACAGGAGAAAGAAATATTACATTTTACCCTCGACATTTTTTACTATTTATTTTTTTTCTCATTAAGGAATAAAAAGGCAACAATAAAAGTTTCGATATTTAAAATATATACTTTTAGCTATAAAGTCAAGTAATTTTAAATTTGTCAGAACCCTCCTTTATATACAAACGAGCAATAGCAGGTTTGCATTATTCCCCTCAAAAATTTTGAAAAATATTTTTTTTCTCATTAAGGAATATAAATACAATTATTCATTCTTAATTAAAATTAATTTTTAATATAATCTTTTTATTCCTAACGCTAATAATCAAAATTGAAATTTCAAGAATGTAGACGATACCTTGATTTTGCATCAACTTTTACTGTAGATTTTAATATTTAAATAAACAATCCTGATATATTATTTTACATTTACTCATAAATAGATATGATCTACTTATATACTAAATTTTATTAAAATCTGTGACATGTCAGCCACAGCTGATTTGCTCATTTTGTATGGAATGACCCTGAGGAAAGTTAAACCCAAAAGAAATCACTTTTAATGCATTCTAAAATGTCGGGAAAAGGTGTAAATAAATTAATCAAAAGGAAAAAAAAGTAATCTTACAGTTATTATTGTTTTTATTTTTAACTATTTTATATTTTCAAAAAACTCAAAATACATTTCTCTAGATTTCAGACTGTTGTGGTTAAACCAAAGGTCAACGATTTCAGAAAAAGGGTCAGGGGAATTTTTAACCTTTTTTCATTTCTAACAATTTTGCTTAGTTATAATTATTATTATTACTACAGAACATTTTAAGCCTGAGACATTATTTTCTCCTTAAAAGTGCCTCCCACATTTTTTTTAGCTCAGATGCTGTCGAGGATGCTAAAAGGTTGAACTCCTCCTGGTTCAGCTTTTTATATTTGTTTCTGGACGTTTATATAAACAATCCTTTTCAACAACTACAGTTCATATTCAAAATATTAGAATAATTGAGAAAAAGTAATAAGACAAAAATATTTTTAATTTATTTATTTTTGATACTAAGTAAATGCAATTAAATTTCTTATAAATTAAATCTGGAATGTTTAGATAAGATTTTAACATTTACAAAATATAAAATGCAGTACAATAAATTAGGTATACAGCTTTCTGAAACACATCAGAATATTAGAATAAAATTTAGATTGGTTCAAAATATTAGAATATTTTATTTTACGCAACAAGGTTACCTTATGAATATGAAGTAAATGGTAGCTAATATTTTGTAGCATCCCCTTTAGCTTTCATAGCAGCGTGTAATCGATTTAGCATACTATATACAAGGTGTTTACAAACATTTCTATCACTATTAGCCCAAATAGACTTTATACGTGCCACTAATTCAGTTTTACTTGAAGTAGGATTTTCTTGGAGTTTTTTCTTCATTATACACCATAAGTTTTCGATGGGATTAAGAACTGGTGAGTTTGGTGTCCAAAGAAGTACCTTAATGTTGCGTTGGCGGAACCAATTCTTAGTTGACACCAAGGTATGCGGCGACGCTAAATCTTGTTGAAAGATGAAATCATCTTCAAATAAATCTTCTGATGATGGAATCATGTAATATTCCAAAATTTCTTGATATATCTGAGAGTTAAACTTTTCGTAGACGATACATAACTTTCCAGGTCCCTCTGCACTCACGCAACCCAAAACCATGACACTAGCAGCAAATTTTACGGAACGTTTAAGGTATTCTTTACCAAATGCTTCTTGCTTCATTCTCGAAACTCGAATACCTTGATTACCATAAGAAACACAAAACATACTTTCATCATTAAATAATATATTTTTCCAATTTTCTTCGCTCCATAAACGTCTTGATTTACACCAATTATATCTTATACGCTTTTGTTTTGCAGTCATGAGAGGTTTTGTTTTCGGTACACGAGTTTCAAACTTAAATTTTTGGAGACGTCTTAAGGTTGTCGATGTAGAAACTTCAACTCCTTCTTCTTTCCATTTTTGCTGCAAGAATCGCACACTTTTAAAACGGTTTTTCTTAACTATACGCTTCAGTTTCCTGTCATCTCTAGCAGATGTTTTTATTGACAGTTTTGTTGACATATGTTTGTATACAGTGTATTGTTTGAAACAGTTAAATACAGAGAATAGCTTAATCATTTTTTCATTATTTGTTATGATAAAATTTTATTAGGTTCTCGAAAAATTCGGTTTTCGAACAAATCTGTGGAACGGACTGTGTTCGAGAACCGAAGTACCACTATAATATCTGTTGTAAGACGAAAGGAAAGTTAAGGTAAGCAATTGCGTAATACATCTATTCGAAAAAAAAAAAAAAAATCCTACTCCTTCACAATCCTTGAATCGAAGTTCATCTGTCTTTTGTCCCCGATATTCGTCTAATTGAGGTGGAACGTTATTGTACAATTAGTTCTGTTTACTGATATAGAATGCAAACGTTCATTAATTGTATTTATCATTATCTTGAATACTGGATTTTTGATTAGTGATATATGTTCTTACTGGAGATAAGCATTTATACCAAGATTTTACAATCCAAAATATTTTGACCGTTTTACATCTTTTATTTGATTTTGTTTATCAAGTAATTAATACACTAAAGATATACCAAAAATTGGTTCTTTTCAGTGTTTCGGTCGAAAAAGAAAACGAAACTTTTCCTGGAAGAAACTTTAAGCTATTAATTGTCGGAGCACAGTTCCGGTTTCCCATGAAAAATTACACTTTTGTGCACACGATTTCGTCCAAAATATTTGTCGCATCGAGTAAAATTAAGCTGGGAGTAGGTAGTGCCAAAATCTTGCCAGGTAATGAGAATCAAAAATATTTGTCAATCCTAACGCCCTGAAACGGTGCCTCAAGATTTTTCAATTTTCCCATAAAGATAACATTGCGATTGTTTAAATTATAAATTAAAACATTAGCTCGATTGTTGTAAATTATGCATTTCAACATCGACCGCATGTTATGACGTCAAAATGTGTGACCTGTGATATAGATTGATTTTTAGAACTTTTACTTCTTACGTATGTAACGATCACGTGTTTTTTTTATGCGTCCTGATAGGTAGCCAAATTAAACTCTATATTCTCCGTAACCTTCCAAATCGATGCAATCCAGTTTGAATTTTAAATTAAAAGAAAAGAAATCGCATACGAATACGGAGAATACGATTTTGGGTACTTCCGTATTAGCCGCATGGCAATGGATGATAACCAAAGAAAGCGAGAAAAATATAATGTCATGTCTGTATTCATTATATGCATGTATGTTTGTATTGGGAAACTTCTGTAATCGGGTTCGCAGACAATTGGGATAATTTAGTGAGCCTTGTTTTACGCGAGCATGGTGCAAATTTAACTATTTGGTAGCAGACCCAATTACAGAAGGTTACTCAATGTTTTTAAAATTCCCCATAAGTGAATGTGTTGCAGCTGAAATGCAACTGAACATTCTGAAGTGGATGAGATAAGCATTTCTTTTCAAGATATACACTTGAAAACGGAAATATGTAGATTACGAAATAAAAAAAGTCCTGTACCGGGAAGAAAAGGTAGCTCCCCTGTTTCTCGGTTTTAAGATTTTAGCTAATCTTACTCGAAAACACGAAGCTAAAATGCGAAGAACTTAATTAGAGAACATTCATCAATACTGAATTTGAATGGGAATTTTGCCAAATTAGTGAGCTGCAGCCAAGATGACTTATCTTAAGGCGACTTATTTTTAGTCGACAAATTTGGCAATAATTTGCCAAATGTTGCCAAGCTTGGCGGGAATTTGAGTTTAACGTATAAGGATATAAAGTTTCATGCTTATGATTGGGAAATGGTTACAACAATGAAAGATAATTGCGCGAGAAATTACGCTCATTAAAACTCATAAATTAATCCCTTATTTTTTTTATCTGTTGCCTAGATTTAGTGTATATTTTAATAATGTAAATATTTTTATATGTGTAACGTAATATACAGAAGTTACGAAAATGCCAGTTAAAAGAAAAAAGTCCTTCCGGCCAGTGCCGGGAGGAAGAGGTAGCTTTCATAATCCTTATTTAAAAAAAGCCAAATTATATCATTCAAACACACGAAGCTCAATTTAGTGGAAACCGAATATAGGAGATTCAGTACTAATTTTTATCAATATAATGAATGAGAATTTCGCGAAATTAGTCAGCTTTATCCAAGCTGCTTTTCTTTAAAGTAACATATATTTGGCTGTCAAATTCGGCAATTTCTTAAGGTGCCTGTCATTTTAAGACAACATGGTGGATGAGGCTAAGCAGTGAACTTGGTCGAGACCTTAGTAATTGCTGTGCACATGCTCACTCACATCGGAATCGGTTAATATATAGGAGTGCTGTCGCATGCAAAAAATCAGATTTTTCAAAATGTCACCCAAAACAGAAATTGAAACTGCTATATCTGAGCCATTTTTTAAGGTAAAGACAAACAAAAAAATGCTCCTGAATCCTTATATCAAGGTCAAATACTTAAGAAAGAAACCTTTTTCAATTTCTAATTTTTTTGCAGCTCACTTTAAATATATATATATTATTTAATTTAATGGTCGCCATTTTGAAACAAGATGGCTGATGAATCTGGCCAGCGAACTTGGTCGAGGTGTTGATGTATACTATCCCCATGCCTTCTTACATCGAAATAGGCGAATACGTGTGTTATCGCGTGACAAATACAAGATCGTTTCAAAATGTTAGCCATGCTAGAAATTCAAAGTTCTATAAATCAACCATTTTTTAAGATATAAACAAAAGAACAAATTTTCAGAAACAAAAACTGCTCCGGAATCTTTGTATCAAGGCCAAACACATAAAAAAATCTTTTTCATTTTCCAATTGTTTAATACCTCATTTTGAATTTTAAATTTAATTTTTTTTAAATGGCAACCCTTTTGAAACAAGATGGGGAATGAAGCTGGCCAACGAACTCGGTCGAGACATTGGAATGTACTATGTACAGACCAAGTTACATCCAAACAGGTTCATAAATACGCCTGTTATCGCGTGACAAAAATCAGGTCGTTTTAAAATGTCAGCCACAAGAGAAATTCAAAATGCTATTACTCAGCCATTTTTTTTAGATATAGACGAAAGAAAAACTGTTCCGGAATCTTTGTATTAAGGTCAAACACATACAAAAATAATCTTTTTCACTTTCCAATTTTTTGGTATCTCATTTAAATTTTTTTATTTTTTAATTTTTTTAAATGGCCGCCATTTTGAAAAAAGATGGCGGATGAAGCCGGCCAACGAACTCGGTCGAGATATTTGTATGTACTATGTACACACCAAGATACATCCAAGTCGGTCCATAAATACGCCTTTTATTACGTGAGAAAAATCAGGACGTTTCAAAATGTCAGCCACGCTAGAAATTCAAAATGCTATAACTCAGCCATTTCTTAAGATATAGACGAAACAAAAACTGCTCCCGAATCTTTTTATCAAGGTCAAACACATAAGAAGAAAATATTTTTTCAATTTTTAATTTTTTGGTACCACATTTCAAATTTAAATTTTTCTTAAAACTTTAAATGGCCACCATTTTGAAACAAGATGGCGGATGAAGCTGGCCAACGAACCCGGTCGAGACATTGGTATGTACTATGTATAAACGAAGTTACATCCAAATCGGTTCATAAATACGCCTTTTGTCGTGTGACAAATTTCAGGACGTTTCAAAATGTCAGCCACGCTAGAAATTCAAAATGCTATAACTCAGCCATTTTTTAAGATATAGACGAAACAAAAACTGCTCCGAAATCTTTGTATAAAGGTCAAATACATAAGAAAAAATATTTTTCCATTTTCAATTTTTTGGTACCACATTTCAAATTTTAAATTTTTAAAAAAATTTTAAATGGCCGCCATTTTGAAACAAAATGGCGGATGAAGCTGGCCAACGAACTCGGTCGAGAGATTGGTATGTACTATGTACACACTGAATTACATCCAAATCGGTTCATAAATACGCCTTTTATCGCGTGACAAAATTCAGGACGTTTCAAAATGTCAGCCACGCTAGAAATTCAAAATGCTATAACTCAGCCATTTTTTAAGATATAGACGAAACAAAAACTGCTCCGGAATCTTTGTATAAAGGTCAAATACATAAGAAAAAAAATATTTTTCCATTTTTAATTTTTTGGTACCACATTTCAAGTTTTAAAATTTTTTAAAAATTTTAAATGGCCGCCATTTTGAAACAAAACGGCGGATGAAGCTGGCCAACGATCTCGGTCGAGACATTGGTATGTACTATGTACACACCGAATTACATCGAAATCGGTTCATAATTACGGGAGTTACAGTGTGACATAGGTCATATATATATATATATATATATACATATATATATATATATATAAATTTTGAACGGAGGGTGGTTTCGGGGTCTGGGGGTCATGATCGATGAAAATATGCCAAAATTTTTTGAAATAGCTTTCCTCCGAACGGCTGCAATAGGTAGCTTTTTTGTAAAGAAAGCTACCTAACAATGAGTTGAGATGAAAAGAGTTATACAGCGTAATTCTATGTGGAGAAGTCGCAAAACAAGAAGGATTCAACAGGAAGGATAATATTTGGAGAATAACAATATAACAACAATTCAGAGGAATAAAGCTATCAAGTTTGATAGAGAGGTATCGCAGGCCACCTATGCGTGTTATAATACCTGCTACAATACTTTCCCTGATACCATATTAAATAATTCTGGACTTTGCCAGACATGTAAGTCTTTGAATGGGTTTTGAAGTTTTCTGCTCAGTTCCAGTTTTTGATTGTCTCAAATATCTGAGCTACATTGAACAAATGGTAACCACTCAAATACATCCAGTGGTTTTTATTTACTGTGTACTCTCTTATCTAGTGGTTTCTCTTTACCTTCAACATTTCGGAATTATTGTAAAGAACAACAAATTACAGTCAGAATTGGGCAAATTTGTAATCTCAATTATCCGCAGTGTAATTACAGGTTAATTGCATGTAATGGATTATAGTTATACACATTCAAATACAGAAATTTTGTCAAATAATGTGACGTGGTCGGTTCCGGTTACAGTGCTGTAAGATTTTTTTTACGGCGTGTGATTTTAACTATAATTAATTACATACAATTAAACTGTAATTACATTGCAGATAATTGGAATTACAAATTTTCTCAACTCTGATTACAGTGCATCAAAATTGTGATAATTCTGACATCAGATTTATAGATGATCAGCAGAAGATACTTCAGTTATGCACAGAACAGTTTTCGCCTTTACAAACAACAGTTACAAATTTCACTAATTGAACTTTTATTATTGGAAAAGCAGGAGCTGTAAAAAGTACGGTAATGAAAGAAATTCGTAAAAGAGTCATGGAGGAGTTAGGATTAGAATCTATGATGGTTTTGGCACCAACAGGTACTGATGCAATTATGTCGAGAGCAAGGCACTCTGCGCTAAAAGCACCAACATGTTTTAAATCGTTCACTGATTTAGGAAGTCAGGCAGCAAGAAATCTATACAGCTTAGCGTGGATCCAGTGCAATTTCTCATTATTGACGAATTTTCAATGATCGGATGTCGTCTGATGGCTGACATTGAGCAGAGTTGTCGTGAAAATAAAGCAGATAGCATTCAGCCTTTTAGAGACTTATTTGTTTAAATCCCTGGAGATATTAGGCAGGTACAGCCTGTAAAAGACATCCCTCTGTATACATTTATAAAAGACATTTTGGCTATGAGCGGAAAAACAGTGATTAGAACTTTTAAATATATTTCACCTTAATAAAGTCAATGAGACAAAGCGACGATCAGCAAAGACAGTTTCGAAAGACTCTTGATTCGCATTCCGTGAATCATGTTACAGACGACCACTCCATCCCTAATGCAACGGCGCAAAGCTATACGGTTTCCGGCTGAACATGAATGATTTCAAGATGCGATATATATGTCTTTCTCCCACAAACAAACAAGCTAAAGAACATAATCAAAATATACTTCGTAAATCAAAATGGCCAGTGACAAGAATATTAGCAGACCACGATAATTAAATATCAAGATGGAGTGAAGATGATCATGCGTCTGGACTTCAGGCTGAACATTTCTTAGCAATTGGATGCAGATTTATATTACGTCTGGACAGAGTGAGGATTGATAAACGGTGAACTTAGTACGGTAAAAGATATCGTCTATGGCTCAGGATTTCATCCTCCAGGCTTTCCACAGGCTGTAATGGTTAATTTTTATGATTATCACGGACCATTTCAAACTGAAAGGCTTTTCCTTATCAAACCTATTTCTAATTCTTGGAAAGAAGAAAATGTCTCATGCTCACGAACTCAGTAGTTGCCTTTAACAGTTGCATACGCTGTCACCTTACATAAATTCCATGGTTTAACTTTATCGAAAACTGCTGTAGACAATGGTCCAAAGGAGTTGTCACTTGGAGTAAATTATGTCGCTTTTAGTATAGTTTGTAGCTCAGAGGAAGTTCCCATCGAAGCGCCTTTCGCAAAAGATAGGATCAACAAAATAGAAGAATGGGGGCGCTTCCTGATAGATCAGTATTTGAGCATTGCCTGAGGCAACTGACGACAGAATAAAGAACTAAAAATGAAGATTCAACAGCTGTTATTTCAAACTTACTTTTACACTATTAAACAGTAAACATGAAATTTGTTTTTATTTTTTATTTTAAAATATGATCTTTTAAGTTTATGCGACTCCATGCTCCGACATTTCGGCCTGACGGATGCTTGTATATACATACATACAAAAGTATTATTCTTATTCATTTAGTTAATCACAAACTCATACCACCTTACAAAAAACCTTATGATTATGCATAAGTGAGCAGGAGCGGATTTCCTGCTGGGCAAACAGGGCAAGCGCACGGACTGCCAGTTGAAAGGAATCTCCAAAATAACTTGTTCGTTTCTTTGTATTGGACCGGACACATGGGTTATGTCGCACTTGAATTAACTAGCTCCAGTTTACGGAGAACTTTTTTCAGTTCAAACCCCATCCCAGTAAAGAGCAAAATCATATACATAATGAACTATAAATCCCTTACAGATGAAATTTTGCAGGACGATGAACCTCAAAATATATGCGAGAGATATGAATTTGTTTTCATTATAATTGGGGCTTCTGAGTTTCCCTCTCCTCCCCACCCTCCGGAATTAGGAGAATAGCTATAACTCAAGATCCAGCAGGGCCTCACAGTTGAAAATTTCCATATGGTATGGCTATCAAAACATATGCCTAGGGTACAGATATTTTTCGATTTGGTCTTTTACCCTTCCGAAGGAGGAGCGTGGGAAAAACTATACTTTATGATATATCAGAGTCAAGCCGTAAGCAGATAAAATTTTGGTGTTTGGTGAATTTCAGAACATAGGCCCACTCCTTCCGGGTGTTCTAGTGTTAATTGATTAAACACACTTGGATTATATTAGGTCTACCGAAAAATTCTGTCGTTTAATGTTCTTTCACGCCTACTTTTTTAAAATTCTGATTTTTTTTTTTTTCATTGGCACCACTTTTTTAAAATGGTAAAATTCCCATTGTTTTCACCTTAATGTGAAATGTAAAAACTATAGGAATTTTACCATTTCAAAAAAGTAGTGCTAATGAAGAAATCAAAATTTAGTAAAAGGAGGCGTGAAAGAACATTAAACGACAGAATTTTCCGGTAGACCTAATATAAAAGAAAAGAACATTTAAAAATTATAATATTTTTCACGGTCGCGATGCTTTCTGTAAGTCGAATTTTTCCGTGCCATGATATTCCTAGGATTTCCACAAAAACATTTATAGCATGCTGTTTATTTTATATTTCTCTTTAAGTTGTTGCTTATTGTTTATCCATGCGAAGCGCCCATATATTCGTATATTAATTCATTTTTATGAACATTTTTTTCTCATCCTGGGCAGTAAGGTAGCTGAAACAACTTTTTTTTTCTTTTTTTTACGGACGAGAACCATCATATACGTTACAGCGATCGCGCCATTAAAGGAATTTCATACTTTGTCGTTTTTGAACAGCAAAGTCACATATAAACAATATCACATATATACAAGGGCATTCACATATTTATTGTCATTACATATTATTATTGTTATTGTTATTGTTATTATTAAGACTAATACGCTTCGTAAAAATTTTAAATTTTAATTTTTTATATTATTTTATAAATATTTTTAAAAAACCCAAAATCATATTATATTATGCTGTATTGTATTATATTATATTATATATTTCAGCGTAATGAAATATTTTGTTAAATTTACTTAATATTATACAAATTAATTTCAGAAAAGTATCGTAAATATTAGTTTGCTAGCCTTAGGCCCATTTAACATAACTGTATTTTCTGATTCATTAAAATGGATTATTGATTTCATAATATATCGGCGTTTTTCAATATGTGTTTCGATATTTCTTAAGTTTGGAGAGAGTTTGGATGAAAACTTGGAATAATAGTCAGAATCTTCTTCATAAATTCATCGAACGCAAACTATTCAACGAATGCCACCAAAAATGTTTAATAAAAAAAACAACTTAAAATTTTATTGAAATTGAAGAATTTTACCATATATAAATAATGAACTGAAAATATAACCCCATTAACTACAATTTATTCAATTTCTCAAAGGTCTTTATTATCTAATATTCTTCATTAACGAACTTATTCAAGATATTTTTTATTAAAAGAAAAGAAAGAAAACAATCTACTATTAGTCGGAAGAACTTGTATAATATAACATCATTAAAATGCACCAGGAACGGTTATTTTTCATAGAAAATGTGACGGCATTATTTTGTGTTTCTCTCTAAACGAATTATAAGAACTTCATACTTGAATAACGAACTCATCCAAGATAATTGCAAGATCGATACTCTGTCTTAATTAGGTTTGAATTGGTTCAGTATTTCTGACGTTATCTAGAGGAAAACTTTTGCATTATAAACAGATAGAAATGTAGATAAACGAAGTGATTGCAATATGTCAATTCTGAAGAAATCATCCTAAAGGCAGTGTATGACCGAGGGACAAATGTAATCGAGAGACGCATTAGTGTAGGTTCACTCCGATTTTTAAATTTAAATTAATAGAGAGTACTTCATAAAAAAAGTGTTTTTAATTTTATTAATAGTATTATTAGTATAAACGTGAAAACTTCGACTGAGCTAATTAATCTAACTAAATTAACCGAAGTCGCTATTTATCACGATTTTTTTCAATAAAAATACAGCAAAAGAAACAATAATTGTAATAAAGGATTTATTATGAATAACAGCAGGGGTCGTACGGGTCCTTGAATTTGCAGACAAAGAAATTCTTCGGTACCAGTATTTTCTTATGGAAAACCTCCCCTTAAATAAGTCGAAATTTCGTCCATTTAAACTAGATTTATTTTTCTATTTAAAAAATACTGATATTTGGCCTTCAAAATAACGGCACCTGTACGAACCCGGTAATAATGAAGTAAACTATTAAAAGAAAAGCTTTTATTCCAAAAACTATATTATGAATATCTATAGTTTGATCGCTACACAAAAATGTTTTCAAAGTTCAATGTTGTTCATTGTTTTCAAAATGTATACTATAGTACAACAAAGGAAAGAAAAATATGACTTCTTAAAAAATAAATATATGAAAAGAATTATATATAATAAAAAATTGTAATTATTATTTACGGATATTTTGTATTCATATTCAGTGCAACTTTAAAGGTTTTATCGGCATATTTTAGCCACACATATTTTGTTTTTACTTTTATTATTAAAAAGTACGAATGGATACTGTTATTATTAAGCGATAGTTGTTACTATTTATTGCTAAAAATAATGCTTGTATAATTGCGCAATAATAGCTTGAACGAAAAATACTTAAATATTACTACGGGCGCTGTGCATGGGTTCTTCTCTAAATATAGCCGTGGAATAAAAAGTAAACATACCCTATTAACTCTGCAACAAATTATTGTAGAAGAAAATTACTGGTACCAAACGATTGTAAATAAAGTCTACTTTTAAATGATGTATATATAATTTACTCAGGGGGAAATCTACATACAAAATGTACCCAAACTTTGGTTTTTTCAATTGCGATACTCAAGCTTGACACCATAAATAAATTCTACATCCTTCAATTAGCCTAAATCCAAATTTTCATAAAATTTGTGTGCTTAGTTTCTAAGAAATCAATTATTTTAAAATGAGCTTATTTCAGGGGCTGTATCCAAATTGAAGTTCGGTACTCGATTGTTCAAATGCTACAGAATGACTATGTCATTTCTATAAATGTATTATTTCTTACCAATAGGACCATTTCACTCGCTTAATATGTTTTGACTATTGCCAGCCCAAATGTTTCAATAAAATGAATAAAAAATATATTTTTTAAATTATGCTTTTCTGCGCATCATAGACGGCCTCTTAAACCATCATTTTGACATTTCTTAATCATAATTCGAAAACTACTTGAAAGAAAATTTTGAAATTGAGAATTCGCATAAAGCAAGACATAATAAATATAAATCTATCAAAAAAATTGTAGGTTGCAATTCATATTTTTTTCGAATATTAATTTCATAATTCATGTTATAAAATTTTTAAAATAACAAATTCGATGTATTTATGTTTGAGTTTTTTAGTATTATAACCCCACAAAAAATTATCACATTAGGATTAAAATTCCAGGAGTTATTAATAAAAATATGAAAACCTTAGAAGCTCTAAATTTTGAATGTTTATAATTCAGAAACTTATAATCCAAATGACTTGAAATTTCATTTCTAGGAATAGCTTGAACCGAACATTTAAAATCTGTTGTTAAAATTGGATGTTGCCATTGAAAAAAAGCAAAGTTTGGTCTGGTTTTGATTTGTAGACGGCTCCCTAAGCAAATTTTATATACATCATTTAAAAGTAGACTTTATTTCCAATCGTTTATGCCAGTAATTTTCTTCTATTGTAATTGGTTGCAGAGTTAGTAGGGGATGCTTACTTTTTTCCACGATTGTGCATACCTATAAGTTTGGGAACCTAACTCCAGTGTCAGTATGTGACGAACGTTCAGCTGCTTTTTCACCGAAACCGAATACTTGCTAAAAGTCAGATTTTGAACCGACACTTGTCCCAAACGAAACCGAAATTTCGGTCGAACTCTAATTTTAAAAGTAAAACAATGTTTAACTCGGCAAGGGTGAAACAATTGTTAGTGACATTTTTATAGCATCGAATTTAATTTTTGATATCTTCATACGAGCTTTATTTTTTAACCGACTTCGAAAAAAAGGAGTAGGTTATCAATTCGATGCGTATGTTTTTTTTTTTTTTTTTTTAATGTATGTTCATCGATTAGTCCGAAACTATGCTACCGATTCATGTGATTTTTGTTTTAATTGAAAGAGGATACTCTTGAATTGGTAATACCATTTCCGTTTCATCAAATTTGGTTCAGTACTTTTTTAGTAATTTAACAAAAACTAATACAATCAATGATTTCTCGCAAATTATCTTTCATTGTTGTAACCGTTTTCCCAATCATATGCATAAAACTATGTATTCATGTACTTTAGGTCAAGTTGTCGCCAAGTTTGGCGCCATTTGGTTCAATATCGCTAAATTTGTCGACCAAAATAAGTCACCATAAATTAAGCCAACTTGGCTGTGGCTGACTAATTTGGAGACATTCCCATTCAAATTCAGTAATGGATCTTCTCCAATCGGTTTCTTCGCATTTGTACGCCAGTCATATTTAACACTAGATGATAGCCCGTTAGAATGACGAGTTTGCATTTTTAAAAGAGTTTCAATTTATTATAAATAAATAAATTAAAAAAAAACCTGTCAAAGACTTCAATTCCTAATAAATTTTTTAGCTATTAGTAAAAAAGAACACACGTTATATGATTGAAAAATCATATCTAAACTGTAGATATTCACTCTTGATGCCACTTGAAAGTATATATTTGAAATCGCTTTTATTTTTGGTATAAAAGTTTATATTATGTTAAATTATATTAAGAATGATAAATGTGATTTTTCTTTTTGACTGTTTACTGTAAGATATGTCAGAATGCAACTGATTTACAATTAAATGATTTTTTTTGTTTGCATAATGGTTTTTTAATTTTCATAATATTTGACGTTTCATATCTCCTATATTGTTGCTATTTTTACTTCTGAAATATATCTTATCATTTATTTGATAGGTTCTTTTCAATCAAGTTATCAATATATCAAAACCAATGTTATATCACAGCTGTTCATAACATGCGAAGGCAAAAGTTCCAAAAAAAAATACCAGTTAAAGACTGACGACACTTTTCTTGACAGTTTATTTTAAATCTAATCTGTTAACGAAAAGCCATTATTTATAACAGATAAATTGGAAAATTTCGAAAATCTGAAAAAAAAATAGATGTTTCTTTTTTGTCTACATACCTTGCAATGTCTGTTTTTTTTTTTTAATTCTTGTACCAGATAGGATAATAATACCAATTTTATTTAAGTACTGTTTTGAAAAATAGATGCATGATTCAAGATTTTGTTTCCTGTTTGTGTGTTTGACTTGATAGGTTAAATTATTATTTTTTAAAATCTAAGTAGGTAACAGCAAGAAAATATTTTTAATGTATTTTTAAAAACTGCATGAGCTAGAGGTGGAAAATTTTGAGAAATGCAAATGGTGTAAGGAAATTCTTAGATAAAGCATAACGGCATAGAGTAATCAACAGCAATATCACTTTCAAGTGGTACATTTAATATCTTAACAACATCTTATTAATATAATGTGTATTGACATGCGCCTTTAACATGTTGTATATTGATTTAGCATATCATCTTTAAAAAATGTAATTAACGTAAAACAATTCATCCAACTTTTGTTTAAAATTTTCTTAATATAAAAAGCTATTTAGATTTCAATAATTAAGTAAACTGTAAATGCCTCATTCTAAGAACAAATTCACAGTTGCTCTGACACGACAATACATTGAAGAGGTGATCAGCTAAGAGAATTAAAAAAAAAACACTATTATAAAATTTAATAACTAATTACACTTTCTCAATGGATTCACTTTCATAATAAGTAAGAATTGAAACTTTGGTAGGCGAAAAATGGTTATTTTTAAATCTCGGGTGGATTATATAAATTAGTTCAAATTATGCATTAAAATAGAAACTGTTGAAATTGTAATAAAGCATACATTTAATTAAAACTCAAAAGTTTTGTGCTGGTAGAAAAGTTATTTGTATATAACATAATAATAATAATAATAATAATAAGAAGAAGAAGAAGAATTTTGTTTTCTTGAAACAAGCAATTTCCTTCTGCCTTGCACTGCCGTTCTTCAATGTATACAATGATGCCAATTACTGGTATTATTCTTGCAGGAAAGCAATGTTCGAAGTAAGAAATTTCTTTACCAAGTTTCTTTGTTTTAGTTCCAAACAATACCGATTTATGGCGCGGCACTGTCTCAAAATAACCCTGCAACTTCCAAATGCGAATTATTATTATTTATTTTATTTTTATTTATTTATTTATTTGAGGCGCCTGATAACTGTCCCCATGAAAAGTGCCCCCATACGCCATTTTGACGTCATAGCAAATAGGGGCACTTTTCCCGTTGTAGAGAATTTTACTTTCGTCGAAAACTGGAAATATGCCCCCATGATAAGTGCCCCCATATAAGAAGGGAACACTTTTCCAGTGTTAGAGAAATTTTCTTTCAATGAGAACTGAATATCCGTCCCCATGAAAAGTAGCCCCATACGTCATTTTGACGTCACAGCAGATGGGGACACTTCTCCACTTCTAGAGAATTTTACTTTCGTCGAAAACTGGAAATCTGTCCCCATGATAAGTGCCCCCAAACGTAAGGGGGCACTTTTCCAGTGCTAGAGAATTTTTCTTTCATCGATAGCTGGATATCCGCCCCCATACGTCATTTTGACGTCACAGCAGATGGGGGCACTTTTCCAGTGCTAGAACATTTTATTTTGTGGAGAATTCTTGATATCCGACCCCATGATAACTGCCCCATATGTCATTTTCACGTCACAGCAGAGGGGATGCATATCCAATGCTAGAACATTATACTTTCGTGGAGAGCTGGATATCCGAAAATTGGAATGTGTAATCTCTTTTATGTACAGCTTTTATTGTTGCTGTGAGTTAATATTATAATGTCTCGAAGAAATGCGTAGACGAGATTTAGTGCGTAATGTAAAATTAGTATCGTGCTTAGTTTTGATAATCGGTTTTAAAGGACATACTAGACTGTCCAAAAGGATTTTAGTATAAAGGGGATATAATATTGGTCAGAAAATAATCTGTTAGAATGTTCATGGAAACTCGTAGTATACTAAGTAGTTTTTATCATATCAGTAGAAAATGTGTACATGTGATTTTTGGTGTTGAGTAGGGCACCAAAAGTGAAACTCAAATGAAAAATACGCATAAGCTATTTTATGGAAAATTAGAATTTTCTTTATTAATTTTCGATTAATTTTTCTTCGATGATTTTTTGTTCATATTCTCAATAAAGTATCCAATATTAATAATTTGACACAAAAACAATTATTTTTAGCATCAGAAGATTAGAGAGTTTAGCATTGAAATCTGCTTTGAACTTGTTCCTTATTATCTTTGCTACTGTGTTTAGGAAGAAATGAAGCATGTTAATTGAAAGGTAAACAAGGCTTAAGGCTGTTCTCAACTGCTCTGCTCAACAAGCGCAAAACGTTTTGACACATTTACAAATTCATTTTTCAACGGAAAGGTATAAAATTAGAAAGCCTGACCATGGAAGTGATTTGGAATCGAACTGTGTTTTCCATTTTTTGGTTAATCAATTACCTATCGAGTTATAAGGGATTTTATCACGTGACACGGCATTTTTCTAATTTTAATTACATTTCTGTAGTGAAAATCTGTAATGACGGTAAAATTACTCCCTTTTTTTTTTCTTTTAGGGAAGAACAGGGAAAAACTATAGGGATTATCAGATTTCTTCTTTTTCATCAATTTCAGATTGATAATTGAAATTATATAATTTGTTTCAATTGATAGTGAAACAATATTGAGATTAAGAGAAAATGACATCAATAATCTTAACAACAGAAAGAAATTTTTAAAATAAGAATTTAATAATCACATGTTAAAAGTAGAAAATATGGAAGTGAATGCGACATTTACGATCATCCATTATTGGCATATAATCTTATAGTTTGGCGATAGTTTTTTGGTCGTCAAGTAGTTTTGCTTTATCAAGTAGTACCATTCAAACAATATAAATTGTTAAATTAACCTTGAAAATATTCATGATGACATACTAAAATAGAGAAAAGAATTCATGAATAAGCTATACCTGTTCTTGAAATGTTTAAACACAATGCTTTTCAATACGTGGATCAGAAAACTATTCCTAATAGATCGGTAGCTGGCAGCACAGACAATCAACTCATCGAGTTAACGGCTGAAATTCCAGAATTAATTAAAACTCGATTCAGATATTAAAACGCAATCCGTCTGCCAAGTCATATATCTTGGCGGAAAACACCTGAAAACCCGATTTTAGCAGTTGACTTGTAAGTTTACCAATGTGTTTTCCTGCATCCAAAAGTATGAAAACATGGAGGACTAGGAGCAAGAAAACGCAATGGTAAACCTACGAGGCAACCGTTAAAATCGGGTTTGTAGATGTTTTCCACCAAGACAGGACCTGGCAAACCGATTGCGTTTTAATATGCGAATCGAGTTTTAACTTATTCTTGAATTTCAACCGTAAACTCGATGAGGTGATTGTCTGTGCTGCCGGCTTCCGGTCTATAAGTAAACGGAGTTTTTTAACCTCAAACCTAAAGAAAGAATATTGTCCATAGCGTCGTTGTAAAACTCAGAAAGAAAGCGTCATTTTTAACCTAATCATTTTATACAAGAAAATTTTCAAATGTGTAATTAATCTTATCTATGCGAAAACATACGTCATTTATTACGACAGCGATGAATGAAGCCATGGTGCCGAAAAATGCCCATTCAAACTGAAAAGCATGGCAACGTGATTGCAGAAGATAGCCGCTGTTATACTGATAATTTCATTCAATCTTCCGTAACCTGGTAATATATATATTTTTTTTTTTATCAGGGCACGTTAGTATATTTTCAGGGGCTGCGAAGCCTGAACAGGGGGTTGGCGAGCGCAGCTCGCAGGGGGCTGAGCCCCCTAGTTACTTATAATTTAAACGTAATAACAGCTCTTAAAAAATAAATCGAGAAGATTTTCTTTTATAACAGAATCAAATTCTTTAAGAGCATCTTATGGTATTAATTGTTATAAATAGTCCTATTAAAAAAAATGAAAATATTTTAGGCTAAATGTTGAATATTTTTTTATCTATTTTGTTTTCCGTTAGTTGTTAGTTGTATCATGTAGTCTGCATAGTGTTTATACGCGTTAACTATGTTTTGAGATAAACTTTTTAGGGTACCAGATATGTTTATTAATTTATGCTAATTTTCATATTTATATGCATACAAGCCTGACCTTAGACTCACTATATATGTTGTTGATTGTAGAAAAAAGCCTATATTAAAAGTAGAAATTATTTTAATCCTAAAATTTGGAACATTAAATTACAAAAACAAGGGAGAAATACTGTATTACAGTTGTTCTTAAAAGAAAAGAAGGGGCGAAGGGGTTGAGGAAAAAAACCAGTTGATTTAACACCATACTTATATGGAGCATAAATTACGAGGTACTTTCTAATAGTTAGCAGCATGTGATTTAAACTTATAAATGTTATGATGGATTATAATTCTATTTAAAAATTATGTATTGCAATGCTATTATTATGGGTAAAAGAATTTGATCATACCATATTCGTGCAGTGATAAATCGGTAATACGTTATTAAAAGATGAAAATTCTCTTTATTTTGACAATAATTTATACGTTTGAATGAATCGAAATAGTATAGTAATTAATTTTCAAGATTTAATCTTATAATATAATTAATTATTCCTTGAAATAAGACATAGGATTAAAATAAAAATGTTCCATTTAAAACAAATTTCTTCACATCAAAATTTGTCTGTATTTCTAAATATTAAAGTAATAAAAAAAATGCTCGCATTATATGAGAAATTACAGTTTGAGTTTAATTTAGACGTAATTAGTACAAAACAATTTCGTACCATTTTCTGAGTGCGCTATGCTAATTTACTATTAGACAATTCTAATTTTCGTGCACTTGCTAATTTTTTTCCCCTTTGAAATGCATTGCTTTAGAATTAGAAAATTTATACACGACTATAACACTCAAGGCGTTTTTCTTTTTATATTCCCACTCAGCAACTCAAAACTGATATAGTCAACGACCCATTTTATGCATAAATACATGGAAATATCAGTCACGACTCTTGAGATAATTTAAAATGTAACAACATTTTGCATTTTCCATGACTGTATATCATATTGGGTTCTAATTAATTGTTGTCTAAAAACAAGCTTTCCTGGGCTGTAGAATCCCGAAAAAACGGCTTAAAACGTAAAATTGGACGGCATATTCCTAAAGATTTTTGTCTTTATTAATAGATGAAAAATGCTATTCGATTTCTTAATTTATGAAGAATAACCTTTGCATTAACATAAACTACACACTAATACACTTGATTCACACCAATACTAATAAACACCAATGCATTTTGTACACTAGCAATAAGTTTGTGACTATATCAGAAAGCAGCCAGTTAGGATTTCAATGTTTCAGTAATTTTTCATTTTTTTTAAATATTTTTTTTTCATAAAACGTTTTTTCTCTCTCCATTCTTTTAATAACCTTAGAAAAGTGAAAATATTGCAATAAAGTTTAGAAGAGACTTATCTTGTTTAATGAGAAATTAATAAGATCAAATTATAATATAAATTAGTAATTATAGGTTTTTATATTAAACAATAACAAAGGTAAAGTTATAATTATTTGTTTAAGAAGTAAATCTGCAGATCAGGGGCCTCAACGTCAGTTCTGCATGTCATTGTTTTTTAATTATAGAGAGATATATAAACATATAAGATTCTATGAAGCTTCCAGAAATTAGAAGCATCAGATTAAACCCGATTTTATGCAATGGTATTCTTATAAATTGCTTATTCTTGTAATTTTTTTTATCAAAGATACATTTCTTTAGGGGGGCTCTGAACCCCCATAATCTCATCTATTTTATCATTAAAATTTTCTATTGGTTGTGCTGTATCATGATTGTTCTATACCTTAGTCCATAAAATGGACTTATTTAAGTAAAGGTAACTTTTTTTAAAGGCTGTTCTTAACTGCTGTGCTCAACAAGTTCAAAATGTTTTGACACATTTATAAATTCATTTTTTAACGGAAAGATATAAAATTGGAAAGCCTGAACATGGGAGCGATTTGGAATCGAACTGTGTTATCCATTTTTGGATCCATAAATTACCTACTGAGTTAGAAGCGATTTTGATCACGTGACAAAGACGTTTTTTAACATTTCTTGAGTGGTTTTTTACCTTTCGCTCGGAAATTCGGTTCAAAACGGTCACTTTGACACTATTTTCTGAAAGATCTACTGCGTTAAAAAAAAAAAAAAAAAAAAACGCGGAAAAAACAGCTTGATGGTATAGTTTTTGAACAACAACACCTGTAGTTTTATGCATTTCCGACCAAAAATAAATTTAAACTTATGTCATAAAATTGCCCTTTTGGATTTGAGAACAGACTTAAAATGTGGTGCCAACCGAATAAAATTTGCATAAAAGCCGCCGGTCCCGAAGGGGTTAATATTGTCCACAAGAAAATAATTTTAAATGTATGATGTAATTTTCACCATTAAATACGTTTCGCGTGCAAAAATTTAATTAGTTTTTATTTCCCCACGCTTTTAATATCCACGTGTAAATATATTATTCCATTTAAGTGTTTGGGAATATCAGTGTTTGAACTTTTTAAATATGACCTAATTTCCACTATTAAAAGTTTTTCACGCATAATAATTTAATTATTTTAGGTATTTTTCAGTGACAACATTTAATATTTCGGTATTTTACATATGACGTACTTGTCCCCATTAAATGCGGTTCGCGAGTAATAATTTCAGTATTTTAATATTTTCTTACTTTTTTAATATTCGCGTGAAAATACAATTTGTATGGCATAATTTTCCATACTTCCTGCTTTCAACATTTGATCATTTTTATTATTTTAAAGTTTCATTTCTGTTTTTAATAGTCATGTGTAAATACATTTTTTTATTTGAGAGGAAATATAATTAATTCTTTGTGCTGTTTTACAAATTGGCATCGACATAAAAAATTACCTTTCCTAAATAAGAAAAAAATATGTCTTGAAATAATTAAATTCGAAAAAAAAAAACCTTTATAAAATTAGTAAAATTTAAAAAAAAGCGCTGTTCGCACACCGCTTAACTTGAGAGGTATATCCCTAGAAAAAAATATTAAATTCCTATGCATAATTTTGTCCCTAAAAAACTTCTTTAATGGACCTATTCTGACCGACTTTAACATTAAAAATCTCTTTAAATAGTTCTTCGATTTAATAATTGTCTACTTTAGCGTGTTTAGCAAAGATTTCTCTATAATACTACCAATTTTCATATTTTTGTGTGTAGTAGTTTTCTTGATATTAGCGAAGACCTCCGGTCGCAAAAAATTCATTTGCACCGGCGGCGGCGGTGTATATTTTTTTAGAATAGAGCGAAATCTGACAGAATTTTTTTTCCTTTTATTTTTATTCTAGTAACACAAAACTAAGTAGAATTTTTTTCAGTATTTGTTTAATCTCTAAAAAATACTACTACTAGTAGTAGTACTACTACTCCTGCTACTACCAGTAATAATAATAATAATCATATAATAATAATAATATATTATTATATAAGTTATAAATATATATAAATATAATAATATATATAATATATATAATATATATAAATAATATATATAAATATATAATGTAATATATATAATAATATATTATTATTATTATTATTATTGCGACTCGAAACACGGCGAATTCGACGAATTAAAGTGTTTAAAAGGCAGTGATTGACTGAATTTATAAAAAATTAAGAAAACTGACTACAATAACTAACCAATATTATATTGGCTAACCCAACTTTTAAAACAAATATTATTTTTAACTCAAGTTTAATTTCAACTTTTTAAATTATTGAGAAATTAAACTTTATTTATATACGTATTCAGTAACATGCAATTAAGATAATGAAATTATGAAGTTATTATTATTATAGTTATTATTATTATTATTATATTATTATTATTATTATATTATTATTATTATCATCCATGCATTAAATATGCGCGATAAAGACATTTCTTAATCATTTTAGAAAGGAAGATTGTTACAAACTCTTTTTTAATTACCTGAAAACTATACCAATTTCTGACTGTATTTCAGACGAAGCATATAAAATACAGGCATTAAAAAAAAAAAAATTAGTACTTATATAAAATAAGCTATAAGCATATTCGTAATGTAAAAGGAACACATTCTTTCTTGCTGAAAAATAAAATTTCATGGAATTTTTCAAGTTGAATTGTTAAAGATAATCAACAGGAAACGATTTTTCTTAAATCCCTTAACGGTTTCAGAAGTGTAATCTTGAGAATGACCAATACCTGGAACCTCTTTGAGTGTTGGTAATTAGCGACCACCTAGGTCGTTTTTGAATGGGAGAATATTTTTCCGAAAATGGATCGAAATGTCGCATTTCTATGAAGATCAGTATTTAGGTTTTTTGTTTGCGTTTTTAACCTCCTTTTTTCGTTTCAAACGTGTCATCGGACACTGGTTCGTAGGAACTGTTAATAAACAGCAGGGGTTTCTGGAGAGATTTTTAGGCGAATTTTGTTTATATTAGAGGTGGAAAGGAATACAGATGATAAGGAATTTTTTTTTATGAATTAAATATTTTCCACTTTTTTATGTACTATAAACTAAAAGAAATTCATTACTATGTTTGTCTGCTTGTTTAATTGCGTTTAACTTTAAATGAAAGCACTATTTCACAGGACGTGTTTTTGCAATATTTAGATAGCTTCTAAAATCCCAGAACATTAAACAATGGAAAATACAACTACTAGAATAAACAGAATTCAGCAATTTGTTTGTCATTTTAAGATTGTGTGTTTTATTTAAACATCTCTAGAACCTTTTTATAAAAATGTTTCACGAATCCGTGAATCTTTATAAAATAAATAGTTTGTATCATTTCTTTAAATATCAAAAACTAAAACTACGACTGAGATTATACAGCACATTAACTACTAAACTAGTCTCTCTATAACGAAAAGATAAATTTGAAAAGATAATTTTAAAAAGATATATTTGCGCGAAAGTCGTATTTATTAAGCATTACTTTTAGCAATCGAGACAAATAATGCGGTTGCCTTACTTTTTATATTTTTTTGTGGTAATATATATATATATACACTGCTCAAAACAATTAAAGGATATTTGAGGTTTTATATAAAATAAAGATATAAACGAAATTTTTTTTGCCGAAAATAGAAGAAGAGAATCACAAATGCAAATTTTTCTGGTTTTCAAACTGTGGAGTATGCAAATTTTGAGTTCGACGTCAAAAACGTGGCTTCAGCGGCAGCGAATGAAATTTGACTTTCAACTGGATAAAAGAGAATGAAGACAAGGATGATCGGCATTCAGTGATTGCTTTGTTTCGATGAGTACGATGTCTCAGCGAAGTCATTTGACAGATTCAGAAGCTTTGAGAATTGTTGGTAGGTTAGAAGGGGGCCAAACTCAAGCCGAAGTAGCGCAAGCCATTGGAGTGTCACAAAGTGTCATTTCCAGGATCTAGAACCGTTTTTTGAAGAGTGGATGTGCAGGCCGAAGACCAGGGCAAGGTCGTAGACGGGCAACAACGCCCAATGAAGATCGGTATTTAGCGTTAACAGCTCGGAGACACCGAACCATGAACGCTACTCTTCTCCAACAACACCTTCGCTCGGCTACAGGCACCACTATTTCAACTCAGACTGTCCGAAACCGGCTCCATGCTGTAGGTCTGTATACTCGCCGACCGATGGTATGTGTTAGATTAACATCAAGGCATCGTCGCGACCGCAGGGAGTGGGCAACCGAGCATGTCAACTGGAGGAGAAATGAATGGAGCAATATTCTGTTTTCTGACGAGTCCCGTTTTTCTGTGCATCCGGAAAATAGGCGTATTTTCATCTGGAGGGACCGTGGCAGTAGGAATAATCCTGCGTTCGTGCACGAAAGTGTCAGATTTGGCGGTGGAGGAGTGTTGGTGTATGGTGGCATCTCCATTGACGGGCGCACTGACCTCTACATCATTCGAGATGGAGCTCTGACTGGTCGCCGATATAGGGATGAGATCCTCAGACCTATTGTAGTGCCTTACGCTGCAGCAATCGGAGATAACTTCATTTTAATGGACGATAACTGCAGGCCACATCGTGCAAACCTGGTGGAGGATTTCCTTTTCGAGGAAGGAATCGTTCGAATGGAATGGCCAGCGTGTTCTCCAGACATGAATCCAATCGAGCACGTTTGGGACGCTCTAGGAAGACGAGTTTCTGGCCGCCAACAGCCCCCACAAACTCTCCAAGAACTGGAAAGAGCTCTTCTGGGAGAGTGGGGCAGAATACCCCAACTCGTCATTAATAGCCTCATTGAGTCCATGCCTCAAAGGTGTTCAACGTTGCTGGCCGCCCGTGGAAACCATACCCCTTACTGAAAATGATTTTCTTTGAAGAAAACACCTTTTCTTATTCTTTTTTTCTCATATGCACAAATTGTGTTTTTTTCCTTTAGTACACAAATGCGCAATAAAATGCATTTTTTCTGCCAAACATGTGTAATTTATTCTCATATAACCTACTATGTCTGTCGACCATGTATCAATCAACTAAACAGTTTACCAGATACAAAATCCACCTAAAACTGCAATATCCTTTAATTGTTTTGAGCAGCGTATAATAATAATCGAGAACATAAAATATTTATCTAATAGCTATAGATTTAGTAATATAATCATAAAAAATTACGTGTATTGCCCTTTCCCGGGTCTCAGAAAATAAAGCACCATATTTCAAGAACTTCACCTTCTGGTTACAATTGTCCTGGAGTAATTAAACTAAACCTGTTTCAGAAGCATAAAACTGAAAATGAGCAAAGAAGTCAAACACCACGAGCATACACATTCATATACAACTTTACGGAATAATCCATTGATTATAAAAAAATAAAAAAAAAAAGAATTTCCACCTTTAAATTATTAATAATAAAAGGTTTTAAAAATAGTTAAATACATATATAAGAATTTTATTTTTAGATTAATAGAGCGTTTAACTACAAATTATTAACATTTAAATATAAAATTAAACTAATATTTTCAATAGTTTATATTTTTCACTTATTTAAATGGCGTTAGGGAAAATCCGAAATGTTAATAATTATAGCAGCCTGTTGTCATACACTACCAAAAAACTTTATAAATCCATCTAAATTTTATAGGTTATGAAATGTATTATTTTTTCGAATATTAAGTAAGAAATTTGTAAAATATTAAAAAATATATTCGTAAAAAATATGTACTCTAACCTAGGTCTGGTCAACCTTTCAGTAAGCAGGGACTCGCCTCAGCTCTTGGCACTCAGTGAAGGGCGCCATTATCCACATGACTGAAAACATGCGGCAGTATTATCGCACACTTAATATACGCGCACGTCTTAGCATAATGCAAATGAAATTTACAGCGGTAGATAAAAGGCCCCTACATTTCTGGAGTTACGTGCATTAAATTTCAAATTCTTCATTTTTCTGTGAGAGGTCTTTCTAAAAATTTTTGTAGGGTAAGGTACCAGAAACTTTAATCTCGCCTATAAAAACAATAATAACAACAACAAAATAAACGTGGAAATCAGATACATTGCTAGGTTTCTTTTAGGATGTGAAAATACGCTTTGAATTATTTTAAAGGTGTGAATTTAGTTTTATAAGTACAAAACAATGTCAGGCATGATAGTGACCAATCCATATGGGCGGTTCCAGAGAGATAGTCTGGAAATGCTTTCATAAATGGAAATCATTTTGCACTGCTTTATTAATTTTTCTAAGTAAATTTTAAAAATACCCCAAAATTTTAAAAGTCAAGAAGGAAAAATTAACTCCTTTAGCCCTCGTATAAAACAGCCAATGGGCCAGTGTGACAACAGAAGAAAAAAAAAAAAAAAAAAAAAGGGGGGGGGCTGAACTTCCATGCACATTTATCTTCAAAGGGGTGGTGGAAAGTGAAAAACGTTTATTTTTCTCTAACCTCTGAAGTGTTAAAAAGAGCTATTATTTTCAATTATTACCAGATTTAACCATTTTAATTACACTTTACAAATAATAACTAATAAACGGTCAATTGCGAGCATTACTCGCGCACAGAGGGTTCCGTAGAATAAATATATGAATTTGTAATTGTATTATAAAGATAAAAAAAAAACGTTGCCAAAAGATTACTAACAAGCAGAGGGCCAACCTTGTTAATCACAGATTTTGATTTTTTCAATATATGTTGTAGGGTAGACACCCCTTAGTGTCATGTTCAACGGATTTTATCCAATGCCCCTTAGTTCTTGAAAAACCAGGGGGTCTAATATTAGTAGACAACTTAAATACTTACTTCGCAACAAAAATGACAGGTTAGTCGTAGCTCAGTTGGCATGACGTTTGCTGGCTGGTCAGAGAGCCCGGGTTCGATACCTGAATGCGCTACATTTGTTTTTCTCATTTTTTGTTTTATAAATATAGTTAAAATTATAATTTAATAATTTCAATTAAAAATTTTAACACCAAACATTAATTATAATATTTACAAACTTAAATTTATCATTTCTTATTTGTAAGCTATCATTTCTCATCCATTAAAGAGGTTTAAAAAGAAATTGGATCTATTATTGAATGATAAAAATTCCAAAATCGTGACAAATACTGTTGTGGTGCCATCTAGTTATGATAAAAAAAAGGAATATTCAAATAAAATAAAAGCAGAAAAAAGATAAAGGGGAAAGCAAAATAATTGAAAGCGCAAGCATACTTATTACAAATTTAAAAATCTTTAATATGCAAAAAATCGGTTGTAATTTAATTCTGATGCTAATTTTTAATATGATTATGCTTGTTACTTTAAAAACAGAATAATAGTATTATCTCATTGACTTCCTTTGTTAAAGCAATGCGTAAATGATGTTTCTTTAAAATCACGAATTGACACAATTGCTCAATATCATTGCAACGATAAAGAATATATGAAATACATTTTAAAAGTGATTTAAAAAAAAAATAACAGTTTTATGATGTTTTATTACAACTATTCAGTTAAAAATAAAAAATTAAATAGGTTAAAATTATAATTGATATACAATATTAAAAATTGTAATTGACAGTGAGATTATTAAGTTATACTTACAAGTAAATTTATAAAACAAAAAATGAGAAAAACAAACGTAGCGCATTCAAGTATCGAACCCGGGCCCGCCAATCAGCCGGTTAACACCATACCAACTGAGCTACGACTGACCTATCATTGCTGTAGCAAAGTAAGTATTTAAGTTGTGCACTAATATTAGACACCCCCCCCCCCCGGTTTCTCAAGAACTAAGGAGCAATGGATAAAATCCGTTGAACCTGACACTAAGGGGCCTCTACCCTACAACATATATTAAAATAATCAAAATCTGTGATTAACAAGGTTGGCCCTCTCCTTGTAAGACTTTGTAAAAAACCATACAACGTAGCGTTGAGTATAACTGTATATATTAGAAAAGTGTAAATGGGTATACCATGAAAGTTCAAAGAGATATAAAACCTAAATAATATCAAATATAGCTATTCGTAACACTCTTTTTTTAATATTATCTTAATCTGTTTATGATGAACTTAATTCGGTACTGACAATAAAAGCAGCGCATAGTTAAACTTCATTTGGCATTTCATGAAACTAAATTTAGCGTAGTGATAACCTTTATTTCTACAGTGTAGCTAAAACAAAACCTTTGTTCAAAGTTTAAATTTGGCATTGTGCTAAGCGCGCTTCGAATTGCGGTCTCAAAGTTGCAACGCCGCCTTGATCAGTGCCGCGTTTTCCCAGATAGGTGTTTAATTAACTTTTAAAGTCACTCGAGACGTATTGAGAGATACAATAAATGCAAACTATCTCGAATCCCACAGTATTTATGCGAGTCATTCTAATTAAATCTTTCGAGGGCAACGCCCTTAAAAAACGGACACCTAATTTTAATTCCAAAACAGACAAACGGCACCAAGAACATTTAATTAAAATTTTCCTTTTATCATGTACGTGAAAATAAGCAAGTTCGCATTTTCTAATAAATTCGTTTATAAATTCTGGTGTCAGTTCATTATTTCATAAATTTATGAATAGAATTACTCCGTGCCGGAAAGGATTAAGTGGTCGCAGGACTCTTAAAGCTTCAAAATTTAAGAAATTTTAATTTTTTAGATGTTAAACTCCTATCTTTTCTGAATATTTTGATATAATTGTTTCCTTGAAATTCCCATTAGAACAGAAGTTTTGGCTTTTAGAATTATACCCGCTCAATAGCTGAAGCGGCGTTTCCGAAACTTTAAAGTCATTATTTTCCAAATGGCGTTTTTTTTAGCATAACGCACAGGACACCTCAAAAACTTCTGACTATTTTTTCATGAAATTTTCAAAACATATATTTCATGTTAGTCTGTATAAACTGAACCTAAAATTTCCTTTTTATTGTTCAAAAAAATACTTTTTTAGGTGATTTTACTTTTAAAATTTTCAAAATTTTGTATTAGCTAAATGCAACACTGCATTAAAAATATAAAATTGCTTTAAATACAAATTTATTTAAGTTTAGGGAAATTATTACAATCTGAAGTGTAAGTAAGCACCAAAATTTTCATTCTAGTTGCAATGTTTATTTTGTAATCCTGCGCGTAAACTGTTATGCCAATTTTTTGTTCGACAAATGTCTAACAGTTTCGAGCCCCCTATAAATACTAATTCTGTATCTTGCAATTTTTTATCGCAATTAAAATTGTGTTTTAAAATCATATACATTTTAAGACATTAAATGTTGAAAATGGTCTTTTTTTTTTCATTTTTTCCACTTTTTAGAGTCCCGAGACCCTTTAAATTAGTATGTTTTTAACAATTTGGCGTTTATTGCTTTTATACTGTTATTGGACATTACATTACACATATATATCATTAAAAGTTGTTAACTAGGCATCGAGTACGCCGCCCCTGTCCTTGTGTATGTCCAAACTGACCGTACCTTTAAGGGTTAATATCTCGGCTAATTACCGATAATTTTTTTTCGAAAATCATTATCAACAATACTTTTATTCTTCTGCAACGATAGGTAAATTCAGCGATGCTCAATAATTTTTTTGAATGCCCGTAAATCGAAATTTGTGTATAACAGAAAAATGCTAATTACTCAAAAACTATGTGACCTAGGGTAATCGCTGTAATTTTCCGGCAAGGTTTATATTAACCTCTACTACCTCTAATTTTTTCATAATTTTAGTTTCAGTAGATTCGGAATTAGATGGGGGGGGGGGGGGGGGGACATATTTTTGCGCTACATTTTCAACAATATCTTTGAAAATATAATACCGAAAATTAAAAGGAATGTATTTTGGAGTTCAGCGTTACAAAAGCTTTCAAAGGATACCCCACATGATATACAAAGAAAAGATATATTTTTTTTTCAAGTAGCACAATTAGCCCCTCTACTTTTTTGTTAAATATATTTATGAATGTTTATTAATCTGAAAATATGTGGGTCAACGGTCTTTATTACTTCCCCGAATTTGAACTTTCCACGTTCCATAGTTTACGAGTAAAATGGCTGTGACAGACAGACAGACAGACGGACGGACGGACAGACACAGGAGTGATCTTACAATTGTTCCGTTTTTACTTTTTAAGTACGAAACCCTAAAAATCGTGAAAATATGCTTGATTAAATTTTCAAAGTATATTTCTGGTTTTTAATGCGTTTTCAGGTGTTTTTTAAAATATCTCTGATTCAAAAATTAATGATTTTAAGGAATGCATTCTTTATAATGAAATTTTATTTCTAAAAAGTCTAATAACATTAAACCTTAAGAAGGGCGCCAATGTAACCTTCGAAGGGCGCTATAGCAACCGTGTGCACCGCGTTGGACAACCCTGCTCTAACCTATTAAATATTTAACAGAAATCGAATATCAGAAGCTTCAAATATGCAATACCAGAATTACAGCTCATTCCGTCATGTAGTTTTAGAGTTTTATTTAAAAATACTTATAAACTATATAAAAAATGACTCAAATTACTCGATTTTATATTAAATTTGAAAATTGTTCAGGGACTTTTGACTCACCCTGTATTAGCGTACATTTACTACTACCTTAAAAATATTGTTCTTCAACGAGTTTTTGTAGTTTTGTTTTACATCGGCTGCTCGTGAAGCGACGAGAACTTTGCATCCAGAAAACATACAACAGAATGATTAAAAATATTGATTTTATTAGTTATTGTTGAATTTCTAAAAAAAGTATTGATTTTAATTCTGATGAAATTTAAAAGAAACGAATTCGAGAGTATTTACTCTGTTTCAATTAAAACAAAAATCACATGAATTGGTCACGTAGTTTCGGAATAATCACAATACATTTAAAAATAAAATAAATAAAAATAAATACATACGCATAGAATTGATAACCTCCTCTTTTTATTGAAGTCGGTTAAAAATGCACGCATTACAGTTTCTTTTACAATTATAGAAATGAATTTAACATTAGAAATTTTCAATTTAAACCTGCATAATTATTAAACAGTTTGACAAAGTAACTTTATGTGTGGTATTCTAGTTTAAAATTTTCCAGTAAACCTAAATATGATATCAAAATTAGGTTTTCATATTGAAAATTTTAAATTTTGTTGCAATTTTCCTATTTAGACGGCCCTAAGACTTTTCTAAGATCGGATGGTTACATCCGTTTGTTTATTTTTCTGGTACAATTTGGTGAATAAAATGTATAGGATATTTATCTTTTCCTTTTCTTTTGTCCGCTTGTAAATCTTTATAAATAACACCAAAATACCATATATTTAGATGCGACAAAAACATGCAATTTTCTCTTATTTCTCATTCATCGTGGGAGATTTTTTTCATTTGTTAGTGTATTTTAAGAATTGACTCATTTCTCAATAAGTATTTTGCAGCAATGAATTCAGTAACTAAAAATTTAAGCATATATAATTATTCTGAGAAAAAAAGGGTAACAATCCTTTTACAAAAAGTTACTAAAGAAAAAAAAATGCAGAACAAACAGCTTTACTCTTCGCCCTTTACTGCTGGATTTATATATGAATATGAATTTCGTTGCATTTAGAGTTCCGTACTTAAAAAATCCCTGCGCCTCGGCCTACAGGCGCAGGTAGATTTCGAAGTTAATTTCTAATTTCACCAGCGAAAACTAAATCATGATTAGAGATAAACTCACTTTAACAATTTAATCTGGCCACATTTGGCGGTATTTTAATTTAATTTTTATATAATAGCTGCTTTTATCAGAAACATGTTAGGGCAGTATTAAAAAAATATTTTTCCATGCTCAAAAACTGGAGATTTTCTGACACATTTTCAGATTCATTTTTAAAAGGAAAAACATGAAACTTGCTGATGTGATATTTTAAGAGATTTAAAAGCAACCTATATTTTTATTATTCGTTCAATTAATTAAAACTTGATTTCTAAATAATTATTTTCTCAGTAGGACCATATTTTCGTTTCAACACAATCGCTTCGAAAAATACGGTTCAAAATGCCTACTTTGACATCATTTTAAAAATATATTCTGCCTCTACTAAAAAATCGACGATTATGGAACATTACATATTTTTGAACAAGAGAACCTATCAGTTGAAAGCGTTTGAAAGCAAAAATGAATTTAAAAATGAGTCAGAAAGTAAGCAGTTTAGATTTGAGTACACCTTTAATACGATGATTTTTTTCTTCAACCTGTACGTATTTTTAATTTGTTTTTTGCAGTAAGAATTGGTCCAATCAAAGTCTTGTCAATGTAGTTGTTGTAGATAATATTAAGAAGATATATAATAACATTCTTGGGATTTGATATCTTGCGAATTGACTAAGTTGTGCATTTGTTTCTTCTTGAACCCCCCCCCCCCCCTTTTTTTATTTTCATTTTTTTTTCTGTAAGAATCGGTCCTGTTAAAAACTTGTCAGTATAAAAGTTATAGATAGTATTAAGAAGAATCACAATAAATTTAATTGGATTTGATATCTTGAGAATTGACGAAGTTATGAATTTTCTTTCTGCCCAAAACCCTATTTTTTCGACCATTCAGCCCATTTTTAGTTTTATCAAAAACCTGTCATATGTAAATTTTTGACCCATTTTTTATAAGTAATAATAACTGTAAACTGAGTCGATACGTATTATAATGAAAATGTTATGGATTTTTTTTCGTTTTTCACAAAACCCCTCCCTATTTCTACCCCGTTGGTCCGATTTTGCCCATCAACGAACTTGACTGAGATTTTATAACAATTATGCAAACAATTTTATTAAAAATTCTTAGTAAATTTTTTAAACTTACAAAAGTAATAGATAATATACATTGTTTAAAAAATAGTTATCAACTGGTTAGTGTACAAAAAAAACCTTAAATTTGTAAAAAATATACGGACATATGATTTCAAAGATCTTTTTAATAATATAAATCTTCTAGACCTTCATAATATAATTAATACATTATTTAAAACATATAAAAATTAATTAACTGTTCCTGAATATGTGGATACAAAAATATTTTCGTACTTTAACTAATTTCATTATATATAATAACTACATATTACAAGATAATATTGTTTATATACAAGTTATCGGAATCCCCAAGGCGGATGTACGTCCAAATCTGTTGTCAGGTTCATATTTATATCAATATGAACGCACTTTTTATAATGATAGCATTCTTATGTATCGTTACATTGATGACATAATTTTAATTGACACTAACCAATCAAATATTTCAATATTTCCTGTAGATTATACAACTAATTTAGAATTGACAGAAAAACTTTTAATAAACAATACTATTAACTTTTTAGATCTAAAAATTAAAATCGCAGAAAACAAAACAATAACTGATCATCTTTATGACAAACGTAAAGATTTTCTATTCAAAGTTAATACATTTACTCATTTTAAATCCTGTCTACATATTTCAGTTAAACGTAATATAGTCCTTAATCATTTGTATAGAATCAAGAGCTTATGTTCCGCACATCTTATTAATGATAACGTTAAAAAATAATATGTGATGCATTAAATCATGGTTTTCCTAAGAAATTCATATATTCTTTAATCTACAATTAGTTTATTAATGGTGTATCTAAACAATGAATAGTAGGGAAGTAAATTGTATGTTACTATTAACATTTTGCGTATTATAAAAATATATAAAAAATTAAAAAGTTATAAAAATTATCATAAAAAATTGAAAATACAAAATATATAAAAACATTAACAGGTTGGCTGGGTGGGTAGGTGTTAAATTATGGAGGAGAGAGCAGTTGTCTGGATAATTTATACGCAAATGTTGATTTAATAAAAATATTATTTAAAAAAAATGGAAAGGTACATTGTAATAATTAGTTTCAAAGTTTGTGTTGATTGTGATGAATAAGCATTCCTTAATAATGAATAAAATCATTTTTTAAATTATATTAATTTACTTCTATATATTATAATTTATAAATAATGGACTCTAATGCTATATGATATATATAAAAATGTTATATTTAGTTTAGTATGTTTAGTTGCATGCCCCCCCCCCCCCCCAAAGAAAAGGAAAGAAAAGAAAAAGAATAAAAATTAAAAATTAAATTTATAAGTGGACGGGTAGTGTAGTATTTCTATATTTATTATAAAGATTAATCCAGTATTCAAATAAGTCGGATGTATCAATCCCAAAACTTTCTTCTATCTCATATATGTTAATACTTCAAAATTCACTATCACAGTGCCAAAATTAAATGGCAATATGCTCATCATGAGCATTCTAAAAAGATGAAATTCCGTGCATTAGTTCTTGAGATATAACTAACGTTTAAATCGTGTAAATCCAACAATATTAAGCTTAGCAGCGCCACCTAATGTGTGATTTGTACCAGAATCTAATCAGCAACAACTTATGTCAACGTCTAACTGAATATAAAGTTTGGGGAAAAATCCGTTTATTAGTTCTTGAGATAGAGCTATTGCGAAAATCGTTAAAAATCCAGCATAGCAGCGCCACCTATCGTGAGACTGACACCAAAACCTAATCAGCAAGAACTTGTGTCAATGTCTAACTGAATCTGAAGTTAGAAAAAAATTCGTTCATTAGTTCTTGAGATATAGCTATTGAAGAAATCGTGGAAAATGCAGCACAGTAGCACCACCTATTACACTACCTAGGCGATTTACACCAACACGTAATCAGCATCAAGTCATATCAAGGACTAACTGAATCCGAAGTTTGATGAGAATGTGTGCATCAGTTCTTGAGATAGAGCTATTGGGGAAATAATGTAAATCCTGCAAAATACAGCATAGCAGCTCCACCTGTTGGGTGATCTACACTAAAGCGCAAACAACACCAACTCACATTAAGGACTGACGGAATCTGAAGTGTGATGAAAATCCATGCATTAGTTCTTTAGATAGAGCAATTGTGGAAATCGTGAAAAATGCAGCACAGCAGTGCCACCTGTTGGGCAATTTACACCAAAAACTAATCAGCACCAATTTATATCAGGAACTATCTGAATATAAATTTTTATTAAATTCCGTGCATTATTTCTCGAGATAGAGCGCCCACAAAATTTGTGTCACATACAGACAGACAGAGTCACAGACTCATAGATACGCAGACTCACAGACAGACATTTTATAAAAACATGTTTTTGGGGATCTCTGACCCTTAAAACATGTAAATCCGTTGAAAACCGGAAGTCGGAAATTTTCACGAATCCAATACTTTCTTCTTGTAAAGATAGAAGAAAGTAAAAACACAAGAAAACAGGAATTCTGCTTTTTTCAGAATTTAGTGTCGCCCCGGATGAAAATAAATATGTTTATAAATATAGATACAGTAGAGTTCCGTTTATCTGAGTTAATCGAACTTATACCTTTGGAATGGGTCATTTTCTTCTGATGGACTGATGACTTCCCTCATTATGAAACAGCCGTTATAAATGAAGTGTTAGGTGAAGATGAAAGAGCAGCCGTAAAAAGTTAGAACTCTGATTTTCTGGTCAGAATGGGGGGGGGGGGGGGAATGGCCATGATTTTTTTTAATGGAAGCCATCAGTCCATCAGAAGAAAATAACTCGGTTAAAGCGGAAACTCGGCTAAGCGGGACTCTGATAATCTGGACTCTACTGTAGTTCAGTTTTAAGACTTAAAACATGCGATTTTATTTTATATAAAATTTAAACAACATCTACAGTAAAGTACGCATAGGACGTCACTATCGCTGAATCCAAAAAAAGAGATTTCGTCATTCAAGAAACTGGACAAAAAAAAAAAAAAAAAAATTGGCTGTATCATGATTTATATGCCTTCATTTGTTTCTAATATTAATATAGATACTTAAAATTAAATTTAGTTTATAATATCTCACTGTTTTATCAGAAATCATTCATTTATTTTTTTAAAAAATAGCACGTATTTTAAGAACATGTTTCTCAGTTTTTATTTTCCTTTAATTTCTACAGAAATGGAGTACTTGAGTTGCCAACATTAAACAAATGGTACTGAAAACTACAAAAAAATTAATATCTCAAAAATAAATGGAGATTCAGTTTTGAAACAAGCTGCATTTAAAAGTACATTTTCCCCAATACGACGGTATAAAAATTGAAAATGTGCGATGCTTAGAAGTTAAAAAAAATTACTATGGAGTATTTAATCGTACAATAATACATCTGCTTTTTTACGGCTGGCTTATACAACGTAACGTTCTTTTTTGGAGACGACACAAAATAACCTGGGAGAAAGAAATAAGCATACCGGGAGCTAAAAAACGTAATTTCAAATAACTTGTTTGTTTTTGTCTTAAATTTATTACATTTTATATCTTGGCTCTTAATGGAAATAAAACTGCTATTTTGTTTTAAATGTAAAGCTTACAAAATGTATAAATGCAGTTTACAAAGTTAATGAAACCACATTTTTCTTATAAAGTCTTTGCTTTTATGGTATTTTCCCCCCATACCTTTACTTTTTAGGTAGATTTCGTATGAAATACTACCTATTGTGGAATCCTCCTAGTTACTCCCCTATGTTGGAATTTCTGAAATATTTTTGGAGATCTAGGCCGATTATGACCCTTCGAGCCCAAAACCACCCCCCAGTTGAAAATTTTATATCTATCTATCTATCTATCTATCTATTTATCTCTCTCTCTCTCTATATATATATATATATCACCTTTTTAAGGAATTTTATTCTTTCACACAATGAAATGAGATATCCAAATAAACAATTTAAAAGACTCAGTGCAGTTACAAATCTATTTTCAAGAATTCCTGTTCATGGCAGGTAATGCATATTAATTCTTTTGTGCTATCTGATATAGGATCGATAGTGCTTTAAACATACCACATAGTGAAGATAAAATTGAAATCAGCTGGAAAATGAGTAAAATATTTGAAAGTGTATTTTCAAGAAATCCTTCCATAGATGCCAATGCATTTTTTATTTTTTACTTAACCAGTATCTATTACGCTTGATACACATCACATAATATACTAAACTTTATTTCAGATAGAAAACTCGCAACACAACTAAAAACGTATTTACAGCAATTACCGTCCATAAGTGACAAAGTATCTGAATTTTTTGCATTGGAATAAGGATTTATTTATATTCTACAAGCATCTTTTAGTATAATAAAATATAATTCAACATACTTCAGAATGCCTAACATAGTTAAAAACACATTTTAGGAATTGATGCGCATAAACTGAAATGTTTATTATTTCTTTCGTGCAGCTCTTTATATGATTTATCAAATTTAACCTGGCCACGTAAAGCACGAGTTTTTTCTTAAGCTTAAAAATGCCCTGAACAGCTCAAAACTCATTTCAAGCAGTTATATGGTTCATAGTCAGTTCTGTAAACGAACTACATTTATGCTGCTTACTTCATGCTCTTAGAAAGAATGCTGACCACCTCGGTGGCAAATACAAGTTTTGTCGTGTTTTGTTTTGTGTATCATAACATCACTAAAATGCACTGAAAAAGGTTTTTCCATAGACCATAAAATAAGGGGAAATTTTTGTGTATCCCTGCAAACGAACTATAACAGTTGCATACTTGATCTTCAATAGGAAATGTGTTATAACAAGGCTGAATAACATATATTTTTGTCGTGGAAATCCAAATACATTTAAGAGTCAGAGTGCAGACAAACGCTCCAAAAGACAGTCGAACAAACGGAAGGCATAAATAATTTTTAACTATATTGGAAAATGTTAAAAACTATGGATTATAATTATTTTTTAAACTTTATGTTATCAAACATAACCTAATGGTTCTTGAAAAACAATATTATAAGTTTTATTAACAAAATTAATCGTTTTTTAAATAAAATAGTTTGGATTGTGCAAAAAAGTTTCATTCGTGAGCTTTAACTTTAAACCGTTTCAAATCTTAATTTCTTAAGTAAGCACCCAAAAAATATACTATACAGAGACTTTACATGCTTTGACAAATGAAATTACATTCCAATTTCAAGTGTTATTGTGGACAATGAAATTATTATTACTTTTATTATTATTTATAAGCTGTGCCTGGCATGAAACATTACCTGCGTGCAAATAGCATTTTGAAATAAAGTATAAAAAATTCTGAACAAAAAAGCTTATTTCTTAGCCACAATGCATTTTTTATTAACGTACCATGCAATTCCTAAAAGATTCAATATCAATGATTATTTAAAGCGTTTTTCAAAAAATATTTTCCATGCACAACACCCCGAAATTTTTTTACTCGTTTTTTAGCATAAAAGCAGGATACTTACAAACATGATTAATAAAGGGACTTGTAATCAGTTTTTTTCATTTTCCGATAAATGAATTTCACCTTGAGTTATAAGTGATTATTGTCTAAGGAAGGGATTTTTTTCTTTTCCTGCGCAGTCACGTTCCAAAATTCCGTTCATAGAGCACAGTTTGACATAATTTTTCTGAAATATCTTCTGCTTTTACCAAAAAATGGAAACAGTTCGATTACATAGTTTCTTAATAAAAGGACCTGCCAATTTGATACGTTTGCGAGCAAAAATATATTAAATGCGTGCGAAAGAAGCCAATTTGGATTCCCTTAAAAATGTTTCTTGAAGTGCATATATATATTACGTATTCGTTTTAATGTGTATCAATCATTATTTAAAATTATAATTTATTTTCCACATATTGGGTGAGCTTTCTTGATATTTCCATTAATAAGGCATTTTATATGTATGCCTTTTTTTTATACTGATACTTATTTATTAAGGGGGAAATATATATCATAATTGCGAAATTTAAAACTAGTTGAGGGAAAAATAATTTCGTATGGAACACTTTAATCATAGGTGAGATTTTAGAACTATGGATAAGTAGAAACATTTACTTAATAATTTGATTGGATAGAACAGAAAATTAAAATACGAAACTGGGCTTTAAACATTAAACAATAAAAAAAAAACTGGAGGGGCAAAAGGTAAGTCTTGCCACTGCTCCCGGAAAATTGCCTGGCATATGCTCCGCCCCCTTGCCCACGCCAGATTACGCCCATGCTTATATTTTAGATATTAGAGTTTTAGATATTTTCAGGAAGAGGTATAGCTTATGCCTGAATTCTTTTCTCTATTATGCACCATCATGCATATCATCATTTTATTTTTAAAATGTAAATTATTTATTTTAATTAACAAGCATAAAGTAAATTTCTAATACAAACAGTAAATCGTATAAAATAAATCGAAAATGCATTTACTTGTTTTAATGCTGCATCAAGTGATAGAATATATAAACATATTTGCTAGCCGCGTTATTTTTACACCATATGATTCCCAATGTGACGTTACGTGAATATTGTCCATAGGAAAATAATTTTAAATGTATTGGTTTAATATATGGCGTAGTTTTCACTATTAAATGCGTTTTGCGTAAATAGTTTAATTATTTTAAAGTTTATTTCCTCTTTTGAAATTCATGTGTAAATATATTATTCAATTTAAAAGGGTTGGGAAAATTATTATTTGAGCTTTCTAAATATTAAATAATTTTCACCATTAAATGCTTTCCATACGTAAAAAATTAATTATTATAGAGATTTTACATATGACGATATTTAAACTTTGGGCGTTTTATATTTGATGGAATTGTCACCATAAAGTTTCTCGTGTAGTAATTTAATCATTTTAAAGTTTTCTTACATATTAATATTCAATTGTAAATACAATTTTTATTACGTAATTTCCCAATTTCCTGTTTTTAACAAATGATCATTTAATTGTTATTTTAAAGTTTTGTTTCAGTTTTTTATAGCCACGTGTAAATGCATTTTTTATTTGAGAGGAAATATAATTCTTTGCGCTGCCTTAAAAAATTGGCAACAATATAAAGCAAGTGAGAAATTACACGTCAAACGTGGGAAATGAGATGCGTTCGTACTGTATCTAGTTTTATAAAAATTCTGAGTTTGGTGCAATAGCTGTTGTACTCTTTTGCGAATACGCATGAATACAAAATTTATTACGATTCTATGTATTAAATTCAGTATTACGGAAATAGGACTTCATCTTAAATAGGGCGTAATCACCGTGGCAACGTAGAATCATGACCTATAATGGGATGTCATTGAATTAATTACGTATGATAGGATTTAATAGAATGAAGAAGATTTTATTAATATCTTTCTAAGTTTCGATTCGATTTTATAAAGTTTGAAATGACTCAACAAAATTCTATAACGATTAAATATATTAAATTTCAAACCATTCCGTTGGGTAGTTTTTGCGCTGATATTTACGGACAGGCGGATAGACAGACGGACGGAACAGACGACGACTATAGGTGCTACGTATTTATATAATTACGAACGCACTTGAAAAATGATTTTTTTTAAATATGAATATATATATATATATATATATATATATCTTGAAATAATGAAATTTTGATACAAATTTCAAAAATTCCCCCCCCCCCCAAAAAAAAAAAAATAAAATAAAATAAAAAAAAATAAATTTGTCAAATTAAAAAAATAGGCTTAGTCTGTACACTAAAAATTTATGAAGTATATCCCTAGAAAAAAATAATTAAATTCCTATGTATAGTTTTGCTCCTAATATATTTTTTTAATGGAACGATTTTGACCGGCTTTAAAAATTAATAGCTCTTAAAATAATTCTTTGATCAAAAACAGTCTGCTTCAGCGTGTTTATCAAACAATTTCCATATACCTACCAATTTTCATATTTTTGTATGCAGTAGTTTTCATAATATTAGCGGAGAAAGGCCTCCGGCCTCAAAAAATTCATTTACGGCAGCGGCGGTGGGTTACTTTTTTTTTAGAATAGAGAAATGCATTAAATCTTATCTACGCATTTCTTCAAGGACGTATAATAACAATTCACAGCAACAACAAGTACTGTAAATAAAAGGGAGACACATTCCAGGTGTCGCATATCTAGCTTTCGGCGACAGTAAAATGTTCTAGCACTTCTATGTGTTCCCTTTGCTCGTCAAAATGACGTATGGGGACACTTATCATGGGGGCAGATTTCCAGTTTTCGACGAAAGTAAAATTCTCTAGAACTGGAAAAGTGTCCCCATCTGCAGTGACGTCAATATGACGTATGGATGGGGACACTTTTCATGGGGGCAGATATCCAGATCTGAATGAATAAAGGAATATTGTCCAGTACTGGAAAGTGCCCCCTTACGTTTGGGGGCACATTTCCAGTTTTCGACGAAAGTAAAATTCTCTAGAACCAGAAAAGTGTCCCCATCTGCTGTGACGTCAAAATGACGTATGGGGCTACTTTTCATGGGGACGGATATCCAGCTCTCATTGAAAGAAAAATTCTGTAACATTGGAAAAGTGTCCCCTTCTGATATGGGGGCACTTATCATGGGGGCAGATTTCCAGTTTTCGACGAAAGTAAAATTCTCTAGAAGTGGAAATGTGTCCTCATCTGCTGTGACGTCAAAATGACTTATGGGGGCACTTTTCATGGGGGCACTTTTCAGCGTCCCCATTTTTTTAATTTTTTTTTTTTTGGGGGGGGGGGGGGGGTGAAGATTAGCCACCTTCGCGACGAGCGTCCTTTACCAAATTTTTAGTCTTTATCAGCGGCTTTTCAAAATTGACTGTTGCCTAATTTAATTGCAGAAAGGCTTTCATTAAATAAGTCCAAAATTTCAATTAAAAACTACTGGTAGGAATAATCGCGAATTTTGATTACTTTATGTGTTATGTCTATGCGACGTTTGTCGCGAAGAGGTTAAAAGGAGGGTGAAATTTGGTATATTTTTACACGTTACTTTGACCGTTCAGAGCACCTTGTATGTTAAATAGTTTTCATAGTTGAAAGAGCGAAAAATTTCAGCAAAATAATAAAGATGCTACTTTTATGAATTTAGTTTCATAATGAATGAACTTTCAAAGAAATAAAAAAGATAAAAAAGAATATTTTTTATTCTGGAAAAGTTTTAAAATGTTCTAAAATAGTAACTTTCAAAAATTTTAATGCAATATATAATTATTTATAAAGAACATTATTTTCTCTTTAAAAATTCACTTGACTTTGGAAAATTAAAAAGAAAATTAATTTAATTTTTCGAAGCTATATCTCCGTTATTATAGGGCAACGATACGTTTGGCATCTTTCAGTGATGGATGAAAAAAAAATCAAATCTCAAATATAAACTCAACCGCTTCCCTTAGCAATTTTTTTGAAAAAAGAAAAAATTGCAAAAAAAATCACCACATTTTTTGCAATCACATAATTGTATTTCACCATTTGCACTTTACATCACAAAACCTGGAAAACTGCCAATCAAATATTATATATAATTTATTATTTAAAAGTAATTTTTATAATATAAGAATATTTTCTTTCTTTTCAAGCTTCAGGCCGAATAAAAACGTGATAAAACAAATCATAGTGACGAATTATACCACGCCCGAGTTTTCTCGGGATAATAATAAATTGTAATATATACGAACTCAAGATAACTCAGGATTATCGGGGAAGCGGTTAAATGAATGAAAGATACTATTTTTACACGCTAGTTTGAGCGTTAAGGGCACTCTGTATGTTAAATAGTTTTCATTTTCGAAAGAACGAAAATTTTCAGCAAAACAATAAAAATACTACTTTTATGAATTTAGTTTCAGAATGAATGAACTTTCAAGGAAGTACAAAAAATAAAAAAGAATATTTTTTATTCTGGAAATTTTTGAAATGTTCTAAAATAGTAACTATAAAAATTTTTAATAAAATATATCATCATTTATAAAGAATTGTATTTTCTGTTTAGAAATTCATTTGATTTTGAATAATTTAAAAAAGTTGAATTTAGTTTTTCGAAGCTATATCTCCGTTATTATAGGGCAACGATACGTTTGACATCTTTCAGTAATGGATGAAAAAATAATCAAAACGCAAATATAAAATTAAATGAATGTAAGCTAGTGGTTTCACAAGTTTCATTTTATAATGCATAAACATTGAAAAAGTTTAATAAATGAAGAATAATTATTTTTCCTTCAGGTAAAGTCATACACTCTGTAAAAATGTCGGGAACTTATATTTTTTATGAAAAAGGAAAAATATTTTAATTTTACTCAAAAATCTTTTCAGGAACAATATTTTACAGTTAAAATGAGCGCAATAACATGAAAATTGTAAATGAATAACAATACCAAAGCGAATTTTGAAAAATTCTTTTCTGTTTACAAATTTGTCAAACAGGAAGAAGGAAAGTTTTATATTTATGATGAAAATCAATATTTGAGTGAGAAGTTCTTTTTTAGATTTTATTACATCAAATATTCTATTTCAGTACTAATCACAGAGTCTCATATTTTTTTAATGGCAGAAATTGTCACGAATATTAGCGCATATTAAAATGATATTTGATTTTGATTTTGTTTTCAATAACTTCTAGAATAAAATTAAATAAGAAGCAGCTAGAAATTAAAAACATCTAAATAAATTTTGCTTATGTAATCCACAGTTAAATCTTCAAACTCATTTTATATTAATTTCAATAAAATTACATTGACGACAAGATTAAAATTTGGGTTAAATAAAAAACTTTAAGCCATTAATGTAAGATAAAAGAAAAAAATCCTTAAAAAAATCATCTGTTGCAATACTAAAAAGAAGGCTTATGTGTATGATGCAATTGAGTTCAAGAAATATTAAATTATCAGTAAAATCTAAATGTTACTAGAACTCCTCAGAGGTGGATAATGGAATTTTCGTTCTTTTGCGTTTTAACAAAAATTTAATTACATTCTAGGCAAAAAGTTATTATTTTTCAAATTACGTTCCCATTGAATGGAGTAATTGTGTATTCTCTGAATCACATAAAACATTTAAATTAGTTTATAAAAGTTTTACTTATTAATTCAATCCTGTAAAATCTCAGCACATTCTTAAGATAAAAACATGTAAGTTATAATGCTAGTTCTTCTTCACAGATACATTTAAGAGGTTCCCTTCTAGAGATTTTCAAATTTTCACAAATTTACATAAAATTTAACTTATGTATAAATTTTTTTATATATAATCTGATGCTGATGGAGTTACTTTAAATTTGCACTCTGGTACTAATAAAAAAGATGAAGGGTCAGGGACAAAACCGATGATAGGGACAGAAAGTTAGATTATGAATATTCATCGTTCATCTTACTTTATACCAATCGTAAACTGTGTTTTTTTTTTTTTACTTTTATCCTTCATTACCTTTTATACCCATTTTTAACTGTGTTTTTCAAAGAAGTTCATATTTTTTTGCCTCGGTCCAAGGTTACCAAATGATAACACACCTCACAAACTGACATATATCAAAATTCACAGGACGTGGGCTCTTGGACGTGGACCCTTTAAAGTGAAGTTAACAGTACTTCAAAGATATATGATCTTAAAAAAAGTTCTCGCATCGTATTCGGATTCCCCAAATTTCAATAAACAAATCCGGTGCTTGCCTGCTATGCCGCATCAGATATTGTTAGCGGTCACCTTTTTCAACATTTTTTTTTTTTCAAAATTGATGCAGTTTAAAAAACTATTCCATACAGCAGGGTACGTGCAAAAAACTGTAAATAACAAATATAATTTTGAATATCGAGCTTCAAAGACGAAAACTTAGAACATTGAAAGCTATGGGTTTACGCAAAGTGTCATAATATAAAGCAGCAAGATACTACTAGCTATATTTGGATACATACTTAGCGGAATTTTGGCATAAACATGAACAGTCATTTAAACCTTTATCTACTGACGGTACTTGTGTACCATTAAAATAACTTGTTATAAAATTCATTTAATACATCGATTGTTGTAATACAGTTTAGAATGAGTTACAGATTACATTACTTCATCTTGTTCCAAAAGCATTATTAATTACACAAAACAAAAATATTTTTTTAAAGATGATTTCTTTTGCCTTTGCATCTTTTCAGCTTTCTTGGGGGGGGGGGGGGGGGGGGATTTTCAATTCGGAAATATTTCTATATTTCTAATGTAAGAAAATTATATTTGCACATTTCCTAATTCTACAAAATACTGATAAAAATATTTAAAATAAAAGATTTGAGTGGGGTTATAAATATTGCGCAAAATTCCTATAAATTCAAATTTAATTAATCCTTCTAAATCCTTCAATCCTTCTAAAATCCTTCCAAAATTTAATAAATATTATGTAAATCTTCTAATGCAGATTAAACAATTCACGAAAAATGCTTTAGAAGATAAAAATTTTCATGAATTCATAATTCAGTACATAAAGGGTTAATGAAGCTATATATCAGGGGCCGACAACTACGTGCGCGTCAGGCGCCATGCAACTTCGATAAGTTTGTATGTATAAAAGCATATTTGCACTCATGGCACTCATAACAATAAACACTGGTTTTGATAAGAATAATAGGAAAGTTCTATACTGTATAGTTCTTTTTAACATTTTCCAACAAACCTGAAAAGCGTTTATACAGCAGTTGGAAGAAGCAGGGTAAGTTCAACAAACTGTAAATCACAAATATAATTTTGAATATCTAGCTTCAAAGACGAAAACTCAAAACATTGAATGCTATGGGGCTACGCAAAGTGGTATAATAAGAAACAATGAAGTATTACTAGATATATTTGGATACATAATTAGCGGAATTCGGGCATAAACAGTCATTTAATGAAGCTATATACCAGGGGTTGCCAATCACGCGCTCACAGGCGCACTGGTGTTTATTATTACGACCACGAAAGCTAGATAAGTTTATATGTATTAATGCACATTTTACACTCATGGCATTCATAACAATAAACACTGGTTTTGATAAGAATAATAGAAGGTTCTATACTGTACAGTTCTTTTTAAAACTTTGCAACATAGCTGAAAAGCGTTCATAAATTCGATTTGTCTGGCTGTCTTGCCATCAGTGTTCTAACTGAGATAAATATGCTCGGATTGCCATGTGATTGATATATGTTATTGAACTTTACCATGACATGTTCGGTATTAAAAATGAAGTTTGCAGCATTCATAGTTTGTTAACAGGGGCACTCAAAAGATATCTGTTACATTATGGTTTATCGGTAAAATCATTATCGGTGCAGTTTAATGAGGTTACACTATTTTAAACATATTGAAATTTGTATACGTTACTGAGGTGCACTACAAAATTCTAACTATAGAATATGGTGTGTATGACACTTATCATTCATACGCAAAAGAATTCGTTTATAGTACTGTCCTGCGGCAATGATTGCAATAATTGCTGGAAGCGCGTTTCCAATTGCGGCATGCGTTTTTAAATGTAACTAGTTTTTTGCATATTACTTTGTGGGTTTAAATGCCATATATCATGTACATGGCTACACAAAAAAATTTGAGTGCATTTCCGCTTTATGGGAGAAATTGCTGATGGGGAATTTTCAACTACGTTATATATTATGCGTTTCCTAATTGAACTAAATTTTTGCATACTATGTAGTATAGATAAAATCTTTAGATCAAATGCTGGGCTCCACAAAAAAATTCGGAATTTTTTTTTTTTTTTTTTTTTTTTTTTTACCATAGAGAGTAATTGCTGAAATTGGGTTTTCAAATGCGTGTTTTGCGTTTTTCACACTAACAAAAAGAATCTATAATCCTTTTTCCTACATTTATAAGATCATTTTTCAATAGTGTCTGTAATGTTATTGGAATTTGTGTATTATAATTCACACTGTGTTCACATCTTCGTGCTCATATTGCTCCGATTAAAGTTTACTGAAAATGTCATGCAAAGTTACTAGATGTGTTATGGAATAGTTTATTTTTCCTAAACTTTCTAATTACTATCTTTATTCTTTTTATTATCAAATACAAATTTTCAATGTTTATTTATCGCAGTTTGATATGACGCATAGTCTTGTTTTAAGGAAATTGCTTAGGAGCTTTCAGCCGTGCAAAGTGTATCTTCCGTATTTTATTAGCTTACATTACAAAAAGTAAAAACCTACCTATTGCAGGAAAGCAATCCCGAAAAGTTTTGGTGTATTTTCGAAAAGTCCAGACCCGAATACCGCCCCCAATCAAATTTTCATTTATCTATATATCTATAATCTACTATATTATCTACATCTAAATAAACAAAATAAATCGCCCCTTAAATGAACCAACTTAGATTTAGTTAACTAATTTTGCGAAATACTCATTCAATTCAGTTTTGGCCAAAACTGGATATGAATATTATATAATCGAGCTCCATGCATTTAACCTTCGTGTGTTCGAGTAAAAGTAGCTAAAAACCCACAAAAAAAAAAAAAAAAAAAAAAAAAACATGGGATCTTCACTCTAAAAAATAAATGTGTAAATTAGCCAATTTTACACACATATATGTGTGAATTTTTAAAATTACACACTTGTCATTAAATTTACACATTTTTTGCAAAATTTTACACATTTTTTGTGTATTTAGCTTATTAGACTAAGTATGTAAATTGTTATCGCTTGAAGTACACAGACAAGTGTGTATGTAGAAATTTACACGAATTTACACGAATTGGAGTGTTATTCTAATTTAAGCATACTTATATATATAATTATTAAGATGCCACTTGGCGCAGAATGATATAAATTTAAAAAGCAACGTTAAAAATGCCAGAATAAGTAAACATTCAGCAGATTAGTTTCGGTAGCGTTAGCATACCGTCCTCAGTTCTTATTCTGGCGTTTTTAACGTTGCTTTTTAAATTTATACTTATATATACACATAGAAGTGTGTAAATTTTTAAAATCACACACTTGCCATTAAAATTACACATTATATACAAAAAATTACCCGTTTTTATGTGTATTTAGTTTACGACATTAAGTATGTATGTTGATATCTGTTGATAAACTCAGACAAGTGTGTAAATGTAAAAAAATACCTGGATTTACACGAATTGTATTGTTATATGTAATTATAAGTGTGTAAACTTTAACAGACAATGTATAAGTGTATATGCAAATTACAAAAGAAAAAATTAATGAGATTCAAAATGCACATTTTATTTTAATTATTCCGTTGCATAAATATAGTACTGTAACTGTATTTTGAAAATAAAGAACTGAAACCTTTATTTATTTATTTATTTATTGTAAGAGTGCCTTCCCTCCAGATTACTACTCCCCCCCCCCCATTACCGATAAATTTGAAACACGTGAACATTTAAATGAAAACACAATTAACTAGTCGGATATGGTAGTCCCAAAACTTTCTTCGATCTCATACATGTTAATACATCCTGAAAAATGCAGCAAAGCAGCGCCACCGGTTAGGTGATTTACGCAAAACTCTAATCAGCAATAACTTACGTCAACTTCTAATTGAATTTGAAGTTTGGTGAAAATCCGTGCATTAATTTTTGAGATAGAGCTATTGCGGAAATTGTCAAACGTTCTGCTTAGCAGTGGCAACTGTTGGGCAATTTGAAGTGTGATGAAAATTCATGCATTAGTTCTTGAGATACAGCTCCTTGGGAAATCGTGAAAAATGTACCATAATAGCGCCACCTGTTGGACGATTTACACCAAAAACTAAACAGCACTAATTTATATCAGGAACCAACTGAATCTAAAGTTTGATGAAAATTCGTGTATTAGCTCTTCAGACAGAGTTATTGCGATAATCATGAATAATACAGCATAGAAGCGCCACCTATTGGGCTATTTACACCATCAGCACAAAAGTTATCAGCACCAAATTATATCAATGACTAACTGAATCTGAAGTTTTCTGAAAATCGTGCTTAAGTTCTTGAGATGTAGCTATTGTGGAAATCATGAATAATGCAGCATAGCAGTGCCACCAGCAGGGCGATTTACACCAAAAAGTAATCAGCGTCAATTTATATCAGAGAATAACTGAATCTAAAGTTTTATTAAACTCCGTTCATTGAGATAGAGCGCCCACAAAATTTGTGTCACATACAACATGCAGACGTACAGACTCACAAACAGACATTTTGTAAAAACATGTTTTTCGGGATCTCTGACCCCTAAAACGTGTAAATCCGTCGAAAACCGGAATTCGAAAACTTTCACGCATCCAATACTTTCTTCTTGTAAAGATAGAAGAAAGGGAAAATTGTCTTTGAAAAGAGATTCAGAAGACACTGTGATGTCACTGCGACATCATTGCCAACCACGTGTTCATGTTACATCTATGACCAACGTAAGCATTTAAAAGGAAAGAGAATTAGAAATTATCTTCTGCAAGGAATCCGGGGATGTTGGTTGTGACAAAGGGGAGGGAAGGGGGACAAAATGATGAAAACATGACAAAAATATTTTTAGTTCCTGTTTCTTTTAGGACTTAAATATTCTATAGTCACTTCTATAGTCACATTATAATGGGGGTAGGGGGTGGCAATGTCAAATTATTTTAAATAGTTCGGGGAAAATACTGTTAATAATGTTTTTTTTAAATTGAAACTGGTTGATTGCACTGCGTTTTTGAATTTCATTTATTTAATGCCTGATTAAAAAAAGACGGATATTACTATTTTGAAAAAATGTAGCATTCAAACAATTTTAATGAAAATATGCGGAATAAATTGGTCAACACAGAATCTTTTACTGTAACATAAAGATTTTTCATGTATACATGTAAGCATATTATATTTTAAAGGACTTAATCACGTAAGTAATTAAAATTAATAATATATATATATATGTGGATGTGGCTTGCGGTTCCCAAAACAATCTAAACCACATCCTGAATACAGTAAGAGGTGCAGCTAAAATCCCATGAAAACTGACAGAGTAGACAAATTCTATAAGACAATAAACCTGATGAGCGAGTAATTCTGAACCGCAGCCGGAGGGCTAAGGTTCAATGTAACGTCAGAGTTGTGCTGCGGACTGACTTGGTAAGACGTATCCGGTCAAGCTTATGAAATATATTGAATGCCGGTAAACTGCCGTAAGAAATTCCCCCCTCATCCCCCTAAGCCCTGTATATAGTTAATGTGCTCTGTAAATATAATCTATGCGTTAATCAAGACATTAAAACGTGATTATTTCTATACTACGAGTGTTCAATAAGAAGCCTTTATCACCAAAGTTCGATCACAGTCAATCCCACCTATTCTACATGGGCGCTCGACCTCGTTGAATCCAACTATTTATCAAGCCCCTAGACATCCATGAAACTGTTGTGAAATCCAACTTCTGAAATATTTAAGATCTGCGAAGATTCTGTTCGAAGTTTCTCTCCGCAGTTCTGATAAGGAAAGAGCGAGAGAAGGAAGATCTACTGACCTACTTATCTGTTATCGACTCACCCGTTTTCTGTGCGCGTGGTGTGAAAGAAGGCATCTGTGATATTTTTTTTCGTTCGCAATGGATATAATCAAACCATTCGGCGTTCTCCTTTTAAAAAAAGGATACCAATTTGGAAGTAAGATTTACTTCTTATTCAGCCATGTTTTTGCAAGATATACGGCCGGTGTTAGCTCAAATTAATTCAGCACGAGTTGAACGAATCAAAATTCTACATACCTTGGTATTCGGCACTGATGAAAATAGAAATAATCGGAAAAATTTACGGAAGTTTCAGGGATTCAAATTTAAAATTGGGGATCCTGAAATTGACGATAAAATCGCTGAAACGGTCAAAAACTTCCCCTTAGCTCAACTCATTTCTATGGCAAATTTACTTTGGCTAGACATTGCTGGTATCGAAGCAGACATTTCACGACGTATTATTGAAGCCCTTGCAGACCTAAAAAAATTCCAGTCCTCCATTTCACCACAAACCGATTCCGAACCCTATGATGATGATTCTCGCAATACTTTGCAATCCAATCCATTAACGAATTTTTCTGGTACCACTTTGCAATATAATGCTGCGACTTCCTCCCATTCGGCCCCGCGTCAATCCATTTCTTTTACTGATTTCGAAAATTTAATTACACCTTTTTCCGGCAAGCCAGTCGAAAACATTCTACAATGGTTAGAAAGATTTGAAGGCTTGGCCACAACATTTCAACTGAATGAGTTGCAAAAATTTCTTTTTGTCGAAAGGGCTCTCAAGGGTACTTGAGACACATTTCAACTGAATGAGTTGCAAAAATTTCTTTTTGTCGAAAGGGCTCTCAAGGGTACTGCATTGTTGTTTGTCCGCAGTGAGCCAGAATTAACGTCGTACGCAGCGTTAAAGCAACCGTTAATACACGAATTCGCGCATATTTCCTCTTCCGCCCAAATACATGAAATGCTGGCTTCACGTACTTGTAAGCCCAACGAAAAGAAGAGTGAATATTTTTTAGTAATGAAAGAGATTGCTCAACGAGCGAAAATAGACGACGCATGACTCATGCATTATGTTATCACTGGTATTAGAGATACACCTAATAATAAAGCAATTCTTTTTGGCTGTCAAACCCTCACCAAATTTAAAAGTAAGCTTCAAATTTATCAGCAAATTTGCGATCAAAGTCCCCACCTGCGCCAGTCCCAGCCGCGGCCTGCACATGTCAGTAATAAACCCCTACAAGCGGAAAAAGCCCCGAAAACGATTTGTTTTTCTTGCGGGCAAGTGGGACACGTTGCGAAACAGTGTATCCATAAAGATAAAGGAATTAAATGTTTTTCGTGTAATAATTTTGGACACAAAAGTTATGACTGTGTTCAGACCACCCGCCGTCCAGCGTCGCACACAGGCACCCCTCCACCTCCTCAGAATCCCGCGACAAAGCGGGATAGGAAAATCCACGTACTAGAATTGGATAAGTCGCATCAAAACATGAAAAAATTAGTACAAATCGCAGGCCTAACAGTGGAAGCGTTATTCGATACGGGCAGCCCCATAACTGCGATACGGGAAGTCCTATACCGGTTACTCGGGTCCCCTCCTCTAACCCACGTCACCGTTCAACTTAGCGGGTTCGGCGGCAGCAATGTAACCCCAATGGGCTCTTACTGCACGACCATCCAGATAGATGACGATACATTCCCTACTACTACTTATATCATAGACTTTTCCCGCATGACCATCCCCCTCATCATAGGACGAGATATCATTTCCCAGGGAATACTTACCCAAATAGTACTACGGGACTTGCGTAGTCGCTGCATGACGGTTGTATAATGCCGTCTTTTAGCCACTGATCAATCTGGTTGCGGATTAGTTCCTTCTCGTTGAGGGACATTCGTCGTGGGGAATCTCATGTAGACCAAAATAGTATCTCACTCGAAAAGACACCCGTCACACCATTATTTATAAGTTGCATCGACATCTGTGAAAGTGCACACGAAGTGGACCTAACCCACATTACCGGCAAAAATATCCGCAAACAGGTAACGACCCTAATCCAATCCTACAAACCTAATAAAATAAAATCTACAGATTTAAGGATGTCAATAGTCCTAACCGACGACGTACCAGTCTATCAACGCCCACGACGAATGTCCCTCAACGAGAAGGAACTAATCCGCAACCAGATTGATCAGTGGCTAAAAGACGGCATTATACAACCGTCATGCAGCGACTACGCAAGTCCCGTAGTATTAGTGAAGAAAAAGGACAATTCTATGCATTTATGCATTGACTTTCGTAGACTTAATAAAAAGATCGTTAAAGATCGTTTCCCCCTACCCCTCATCGATGATATCCTTGACCAACTAAAGCAAGCTATAGTCTTTACAACACTCGACCTAAAAAATGGATTCTTCCATGTAGACGTGGACTCGCAAAGCGTTAAGTACACCGCGTTTATCACATATGACGGTCAATTCGAATTCCTTAAAGTCCCTTTCGGACTCTGCTGCAGCCCTGCTGTATTCGTCAGACACCTCGCCTGTGTTTTCTGCGAACTGCTGATAGAAGGAGTATTAATTTTGTATATGGATGATCTCATTATTCCCGGAAAAACAGAAGCCGAAGGCCTCCAAAAGCTGAAACGAGTATTAGACACTGCCGCTGATTACGGTTTAGAAATCAACTTCAAAAAATGTCAGTTTCTGCAGCGAAAAATCGAATTTTTGGGTCACGTCATTGATAATAATACCATTACACCCTCTCCAACAAAAATTAAAGCAGTCCAACATTTTCCGGAACCCAAAAACGTCAAACAGTTGCAATCGCTCCTAGGATTGACGGGATATTTTGAAAGTTTATCCCACAATATGCCTCTATCGCACGACCCCTGAGCGACCTCTTACGAAAAACACCAACTTTCGAATTTGGACCAGAGCAGAGGCAAGCGCTGCACACCTTACGTAATCTGCTCACTAGCGCTCCAGTTTTACACATTTTTATACCGGGTTCGGACCTCGAAGTGCACACCGATGCCAGTAAATGCGGTTTTGGCGCAGCACTTATGCAAAAGTCTTCTGACGGCCACTTCCATCCGGTTCAGTATATGAGTAAAAAAACTTCACCACGGGAAGAAAAATTAAGTAGCTATGAACTAGAAGTCCTAGCAGTTATCGAAGCACTTAAAAAATTTCGTGTCTACCTCCATGGCACCAGATTCCGTATCATCACAGACTGCCAAGCATTCCAAAAAACGGTAGATAAAAAGGACCTTACACCGAAAATCGCGCGGTGAACCTTATTCCTACAAGACTTTGATTTCGAAATTAAACACCGCCCAGCTACGAAAATGAAACATGTAGACTCTCTTAGCAGATATCCCGTTCTGCATGTTACATTTGATGAACTCACACTCAAAGTCATACGGGCGCAAGAGAAGGACCCCTTTGTATCGGGTATCAAAACAGTAGCGGCCGAAAACCCGGTCGCCGACTTCGTGGTTCGCAACAACGTGTTGTATAAAGTTCAACGTGGTAGAGATTTATTAGTGATCCCCGAAGCAATGCAGCTTAACATAGTTCAAGATACACACAATAAGGGACACTTCTCTGCAAAGAAAATGGAAGAAATTGTGTCCCAAAACTTTTTTATACCTAAGCTACCCGAGCTCGCAAGTACAGTTGTGGCAATCTGTATCCCGTGCATTTTAGCTTCCCGGAAGTCGGGAAAAAAAGAAGGGTTTTTGCATCCGATTCCTAAAGGCGATACGCCCCTCGATACATATCACTGCGATTTTCTGGGTCCATTGGCATCGACAAATAAAAATTATAACCACCTGTTCACAGTGGTCGATGCATTCACAAAATTTTTCTGGTTATATCCGGTCAAGTCTACGTCAGCACAAGACGCACTGGATAAGCTCAAACTCCAACAAACCACATTTGGTAACCCCAGACGCGTTATCACAGACAAGGGTCCAGCGTTCACATCTTCGGACTTTAAAACTTTTTGTGAACAAGAAAATATCGAACACCATCCCATTACGACTGGGGTTCCCCGAGGGAACGCTCAGATTGAAAGACTACATGCCACGCTCATCCCCATTTTAACGAAATTATCTTTAAACGACCCCACGAAATGGTATAAACATGTATCATCAGTGCAGAGAATAATAAATAGTACGACTTCGGCCACGACCAAATTGTCCCCATTTGAGCTGCTTACAGGTGTGAAAATGAAAAGTAAGGATGATCTAGTCATTAAACAGTTATTAGAAGCCGAACAAATTCCGTTAACTATGGACCATAAACAACAGCTCCGAGATACAGCGAAAACCAATATTTTAAACCAACAAGAATTAAATCGTACCCAATACAATAAGCGCAGAAAACCTCCTACGCAATATAACATCGGTGACCTAGTTGCGATTCAAAGGACTCAATTCGGATCTGGATTGAAACTGCGACGCAAATATTTTGGTCCGTATAAAGTTATTGAAGTCAAGCCCAACGACAGATATCAACTCCAAAAAGTGGGTCAGCACGAAGGCCTCCATACGACATTTTCTGCAATAGATCACATGAAACCTTTGCCGCAACATTAACCATATGCCCACAGTACTCTTCTGTACTTCAAATAAATTCCCGCGTTGCGAAAAGTGTGTTTTTTTATTTCGCCATAGGAAGTGTTCATGTTTTTTTTCTGTGTGTCACGTCTACCAGCCAAGTATCCCAGTGTTTATCATCAACTAGTGTTAATAGTGGTGCATTTTTTTTTTCTTTTCACGAAAAGTCACTTATTTATCGACATGTCATCCAGACAGCAGACTGTAAGTACTTTATTTTTATTTTTCTTTATCTGGACTTCATGAGGCGGACATTGCCAAACCTTATTTTTTTTATCAGTGACTGATAAGCCAAGAACTTATTTACCATCAAAAACTGTTTATTACAGAACTCTCCCAGATAAGAGAAATTTTTCAAAGACTTTTTTCTCTCTTATACACAGCAATGGAATAACAGCTTTTCATTTATTATTAATCCTATTATTTTACAAGTTGCCATCAATATTATTGTTTTCGTATTATTATGTATGTCTTTATATATTTGATAATTTTTGATATATTTTGAAATGTTTAATTCAAATAATTGTTTAAATTATTAGTATGATCCCCCCCCCCCCTTTCCCCAATACCAGCATTTATTTTTTTTAGCTAGGTTATTTTTTTCTCTCTGTATAGTAACTGACTGCTTGCACTACTTAGGACGATTTTTTTTTCTTTTCTTACGTTAGATTTTTAAGACGAATGACGAAAAATATTTTAATGACGAAAGACGTGAAGTTCCGTAGGCGGATCTTCTTAAAGACGAAAGATCAAAAGACGAAAGATCTTAAAGACGAAAGATCTTCAAGACGAAACGTCATGTTCACAACGACGTTTTTTAACTTTCAATCTTTTATTTTCTTCTTCGAAGACGTTTTTTTTCACGTAGTGTAGCTTACGTAGTTCAGCTTATGCATTGTAATGGAAAAGCCAAAATTTAAATTCATTTTTTTTTGTTCGTGTTTCGTCAGTTCTCTCCCTTTCGGCCTCTAAATTTTTTTTAAAGATAAGTTTTTCTTTCTTTCTTTCTTTTAACTTTAGAAATTTCGAAACTTTGTTAGTGTTTTTTTTAGATAAATTTTAATTTGCAATTTTTCTTGCTGCGGTTGCTCTCACGTGTGCAGGGGCGCACACCTGTCAAGATGGACGAGTGTGGATGTGGCTTGCGGTTCCCAAAACAATCTAAACCACATCCTGAATACAGTAAGAGGTGCAGCTAAAATCCCATGAGAACTGACAGAGTAGACAAATTCTATAAGACAATAAACCTGATGAGCGAGTAATTCTGAACCGCAGCCGGAGAGCTAAGGTTCGATGTAACGTCAGAGTTGTGCTGCGGACTGACTTGGTAAGACGTACCCGGTCAAGCTTCCGAAATATATTGAATGCCAGTAAACTGCCGTAAGAAATTCCCCCTCATCTCCCTAAGCCCTGTATATAGTTAATGTGCTCTGTAAATATAATCTATGCATTAATCAAGACATTAAAACGTGATTATTTCTATACTACGAATGTTCAATCAGAAGCGTTTATCACCAAAGTTCGACCACAGTCAATCCCACCTATTCTACATATATATATTTTACATACTGGTTTCCTATATTCATATCAGGCCCCACCAGTGGCTGAGAGGTTCTGCTCTTGAAACTGGTAGACGGGAAGTGCTGGGTTCGATCCCAATCGCGCCCGTCGGCCTAATCGTTCGGAGTTTTCGTGGTTTTCTTCGAACCATGGATTTCCATGCGTTAATACGGGTTAGGTTCCCTTAGAAAGACCCCCACGAAGGGCACTCCCCCTCGGGCCTATATCCCTAGTGTAGATAATCGGCCGTCACAAAATCAACCAACCAACCAACCAACCTATATTCATATCTAAGTCATCTTTACAACTTTATCAATTTCTTCATATATTTGTGATTTCAAATTTATTATATATATATATATATATATATATTGAAAAATCCAAATTCACATAATTTATTACACGAAAAAACATCTAACAAACTGTAACTAAAACAATAATTAACAAAACCAAGAGTAACTAAGAAAAATATATATATATATATATATACATATATACACTATATGGCCATTAATGACCGGAAACTTTCAATTTTAGACATTTTGTCGAATATTTAAAAATATACTTGTCAGATTCTTCTTGAATTTTAAGATTAAAAAGAAGAGATTTGACTTCATATTCATCAATGTAGATTTGATAAGGCGGACAATTAGGGAGCCTACAAAAAATTAAAGAAAAATAATAATACTTGGGATCACCCTGTAAAATATAATGTACAAAACGATTTATCGCTATAGAATATACATAGGCAGACACTGTACAATATGTGTATTCATTTGTGTAAGAATAGCATGTACATTAATAGAGAGATATAGCGATTTTTGTAAAAAGTTAAAAAAATTCTTGCATGTTTTTTGCTTATAACATACAGGGTTTTTAACCAAATTTAACGCCAGTTTCAGAAAAATTGACAAAATGTATTAGAAACAATATAGTGCAATTGGAATATAAATATATTAAATATTTAAGGAAATATGGGCGTATAAAATAATTTTTATTTGCGCATGTGCGAACGATAACAAGAAGCTTTTTACGTAATTTAATAGTCAACTCTATAGAGCAACTTATTAAAAATAATCAGTCAAATATCGTAAAAATTCAGAGAGATAAAGGCAGAGAGAGTGAGCTATTTTTTAGTTTCTCATAAAAACTCGCTGAATGATAAGGGATTGTCCACAAATTGTTATTTTTAAGTTATCTGACAGCGTTCGGAGCAAGTTTTTTGAAAACGCTATTTAATTATAGTTTACGATTATGTTTAGGAAGATTTTTACTCTAAACTACGATGAAAAGGAAAATATAGTCCATACATTGATTACATTTAGTAAATTGAGGAGTTTATGGTAAAATGTTGTGAAATTTAGCGCAATACGCAAAACATTCTACAGTAAATTCTATCGCATATGTACCGGCACATTAAAAAAAAGAGCTTGATTGATAAGTACAGTAAATTCACATAACTGTTAAGTAAATGTTAAATAAAGTTTAAAATAATTAAGTATATGTTTCAGTTAAATAAATGTATTTTATGGAAGATGCACTTTTCTATGAAAATTCCATACGCAAAACGTAATTTCTCAAAAAGCTATTGAAATATCTCTATAAAAATCAAATTGCAAGTTATTCTCATAACTCATGATATATGTATAATATATCATAGATTTTATTTTTATTATCTTCACCACTGTCATACAAATTACGCGTATACAGAAAATACATATGTATGCGATAGAATTTGCTGTAGAATGTTTTGCGTATTGGGCTAAATTTCACAAAATTTTGCCATAAACTCCTCAATTTACCTAAATGTAATCAACGTATGGACTATATTTTCCTTTTCATCGTAGTTTAGAGTCAAAATCTTCCTAAACATAACCGTAAACTATAATTAACACTAGATTGCCCAAGGAAGTCATTTTGACTGCTTTTTAATTTCAATTAGAAAAACAATTATGCAGATAATGACGCAATTTCTTGGAATTTTGTGACTTTTTGTACAACATATAAATGCGCTGATTAATAATTGTATTTACCTCCACCTCTTTCATTTCTTGCATATATATGTGTTATACCTATATTGCCCAAAAGCAGTCATTTTGACTGCTTGGGAAATTTTTAATAATGAAATGACTCTTATTACTGAATTGAATAAATTTCTTATATAACCAGTTCGGCTCTGTATTGAAATAACAGATTTCTTTTTTTCATTACTATCACATGATAAATTATCGATATGGACGTATACTTGATAAGTTGCAGTTGTTCAATAAGGTAAAGTAGTACTTGTTATTCGGGTCTTTATGCAGTGATACATGTTCTAACAAGTTGTTTGTTTTTTTTTCTTTTGAACCCTAAATTAATGAAAGAAATGTCGAATAGAAGTGAGTTATTGGAAAAGCTAACGAACATAAGTGAAGAGTGCTCCGATATAGAATCAGATACAACAAATTCTGAATTATAATCTGAAGATGAAGCGGATTATATTCAAAGTGAAACATCTAACACTGAAGATAGCGATGAAGAGTCGATCACCAATGATGAAAATGAAAGTGCCATCAATATGCCCAGGAAAAGGCGTAGGGTGGTAAGTAGTTCAGACTCTAATGGAGATATTGAAAACACCTTTCAAGAGGCTGAAACAGCTGCCAATGGTACTGTGTGGTCAAAATTTGACAAAGGTGGTATTCCTGGAGGGTTAGCATCTACTTGTATTTTCAAGGTTGTGAAAAGGCCAACAGGCTACGCAAAAAGGAACATTATGGCAGATAATCCCATCAGTGCGTTCCCGTTGATCATAGATAGCTATATTATCAAACATATAAAAAACTGCACCGAAGAAGAAGGCCGCCAAAATTTGAGGAACGATTAGATAACAGCATTACCGGAAATGCGTGCATTTATTGGGATTTTATATGCTCGTCGAACCTACGAGGGCAAAAAATTTAAAACTGAGTTATTTGTGGTCTGCAAAGTGGGGTCCCGAATTTTTTAGAAAAACTATGGCCAGAGAAAAGTTCAAGCAAATCCTACGGTTTATTCGTTTCGACAAAAGAACCGAAAGAAGTAGGCGTCTACAAACAAATAAATTTGCCTTTGTTTCGGAAATATGGGACAAGTTAATTGAAAATAGTCAAGCTTGCTATCAACCGGGGCAAAATATAACAGTTGACGAGCAATTATTTCCGTCAAAAGCCAGATGCAGGTTTACACAGTATATGCCTAATAAACCCAACAAATTTGGCATCAAATTCTGGCTTCCATCAGATGTTAGTAGCAAATATGTTTTGAATGGTTTTCCTTATTTGTAAAAAGATGAACAACGATCATCGTCAATGCTTCTCAGGGAACAAGTTGTTCTGAAATTTGTCGAGCCATATACAAGCTGTGGAAGAAATATCACAACCGATAACTTTTTCACTAGCATGTCACTCGCGACAAAATTATTGGCCAAACAAACAACTCTAGTTGGAACTATTAGGGGAAACAAAATTGAACTACCCAAAGCAGCCAAACGAACGAAGGATAAAATGCCTCATTTTCCCACTCTGCTATATAAATCAGAGAATTGTGTTCTTACAATACATAAAAGCAAACCAAATAAAAGAGTAGCTGTTCTAAGTTCTAAGCATAAATTTGTGAAAATTGATAAAAGTAATAAAAAAATGTTACCGGAATCTATTTAATTTTATAACAGCACAAAATTTGGAATTGATATGGCGGATCAAATGGCCGGAAAATATACAGGAAAAGCTAGTTCTCGTAGATGACTCCTCCAAATATTTTATATATGGCCGCTATAAATGCTTGGGTCCTTTACAAAGAAACGACAGGAATACAAATACAACGAAAAGAGTTCTTGTTTCAATTAGCAAAAGAACATTCCACCGAATACAGAGCTGCAAGACAGAAAAATTCATCAGAACATGAAGACCCAAAAAGATCAACTGCAACATCATTAAATGCAACCCATTCTAACAAATGCAAAATTAGTCAAGTACGACTTTGCCACAACAACAAAACAAATAATCTATGTGAAAATTTTCAAAAGTACGTTTGCGGAAGATGTGCGCATAAAAAGATTTCCACTTTGATTTCCATAGAATGTACAAATAATAATGCATAGATTATTTTATTGTTAATACTTACTAATAACTTGTTATATAACTGTAAATAATATTAAAAAAATGTTAAAAATTAATTTCAAACAAATTTCTTTACACATACGTTATTCTTTCACAATGCAGTCATTTTGACTGCTTTTGGGCAATATAGGTATATACTAAGTGTCAGCCTTTCTAGTGTTAAATAGCGTTTTCAAAAAACTTGCTCCGAACGCTGTCAGATAACTTAAAAATAACAATTTGTGGACAATCCCTTATAATTCAGCGAGTTTTAGTGAGAAACTAAAAAACAGCTCACTCTAACGCCGATATCTCTTTGAATTTTTATGATATTTGTCTGATTTTTTTTAATAAGTTGCTCTATAGAGTTGACCATTAAATTATGTAAAACGCTCCTTGTTATCGTTCGCACAAGCGCAGATAAAAATTATTTTATACAACTGCCCATATTTGCTTAAATATTTAATATATTTATATTCCATTTGCACTATATTATTTCTACTACATTTTGTCAATTTTTCTGACACTGGCATTAAATTTGGTTAAAAACCCTGTATGTCATACGCAAAAAACATGCAAGAATTTTTTAATAAAAAAAAATCGCTATATCTCTATTAATATACATGCCATTCTTACGCAAATGAATACACATATTGTAAAGTGTTTGTCTATGTATATTCTGTAGCGATATTATTATTTCATGCATTTTATTTTACAGGGTGATCCCAAGTATTATTTTTTTTCTTTAATTTTTTTTTGGTCCCTAATTCTCCTCCGTATCAAATCGACGTTGATTATATGAAGCGATACCTGTTCTTTTTACTCCTAAAATTCCAGACGAATCTGACGAGTATATTCTTAAATATTCGACAAAATGTCTAAAAATGAAAGTTGCCGATCATTAATGGCCATATAGTGTATATACTATATATATAACCAATAAATAAACATTACCGACCACCAACAAAAACTGCGAAATTATGAATAAAATGACATTAACAAATACAGTTCCCCACAACACACTAACATAGATTCCAAAAACATAGTAAAAAACAGCAGAAATTGAATAACAGAAATGGAATGATGGAAATTTGTAATAACAAATACACTCATTATGCATTTTATTCTCATTTAAGATAGTATACTCTTAGAAATTATTATGATATTGTCCTGAGTAGGCTAAAATTTAAATACAAGTTAATAGTTAACTTTATTAAATATTAATGAATATGAATAAATTTAATATGAATTGGTAAATATATAAATATAACTACACCATTATACATTAAAAAGTATCGAATCAACATCCATTATAAAATGTGTATTAGCAACGTAGTTACAAATCAAATGCCCCATTTTTTTAAATTAACCATTGCGTATTATCCAGACAACGCCACCCTCCCCCGTACTCTATTATCTACACATCCAACATTCCTATAATATTTTTTTATTATTATTTTACAATTTTTAATTTTTTATAATTATTTTCTTATTTTATGTATTCTTTTGTAATTTTATTTACGCATGTGTTAATTTGTTTTTTAAGATCATTTAAGTACTAATTATATATTAAAGAATATATTGATTTTTTTGGAAAACCATGATTTAATGCATCATAAATTAGTTTTTTAATATTATTGTTAATTAGATGAGAAGAACATAAACACTTTATTCTATATAAATGATTAAGAATAATATTACGATATACAGAATTATGAAGACAAGATTTAAAATTAGTAAATGTATTAACTTTGAATTTAAATTCTTTACGTTTATCATATAGATCAGTTATTGTTTTGTTTTCTTTTATTGTAATTTTAAGATCTAAAAAGTTAATTATATTGTTAGATAGGAGGTTTTCCGTTAGTTCTAAATTAGTAGGATAATCTACTAGAAATTGAGAAATATTAGTTTGATCAGTGGCAATTAAAATTATGTCTTCAATATAACGATACAAATGTAAATTACTACTAGTAAAAGTACGTTCTTAGTGATATAAGTCTGATAATAATCTGGATGTACATAAACCTTATGGTATACCTACGTTCTGTAAATATAATGTGTTATCTTGCAAAATGTAAATATTATAGATAATTAAATTTGTTAAAGATTTAAAATAAGCTATATCTATATTAAATGGTAAATCCAGTTTATGATGATACTTTTTAAATAATTCATTGCCGAAACGTCAGTGAAGGCTTACTGTGGAGACGCGAAAAGTTTTGATTTCCGTTTGTCTGTCTGTCTGTCTGTCTGTCTATCTGTCTGTTTGTTCCGCGATAACTGCCGCAAAAAGCATCCGATCGGCTTGAAATTAATTTGGCATGTTGATGAGGTATTCGGACTTAGCTGTATGGTTTTTGGTTAAATTTGGTTCATTCGTTCGGGAAATATAGAACATTTTATTTTGCTCTGTAATGCTTTTCAATGGCAAGTCAGACGATTTTCAAATTTTCATTTGTTGAAAGAAATGGCTCATATAAAAAATGGATTTAAATGGTAAATTTTGGATGCTGAAATTTTTAAATAAGAGTAGTAAATTATTCCTATTAGTTTGCAATTTTGTCAAAACATTTGTCAGAGCTTTTAAATTAGGTGTATAACTTATGATGGAATTTTATACATGTGTTCGAATAATATAAAACATTTTATTTTATGAATTTACTTATATTTCATTTTTTTTTCTTTTAACCGTTGCGTATATCTCATCTAAAAATATCATAAATGTGAAAGTATGTATGGTTTTTTAAGTCAAATCAAAGTTAAAAGGAATGAATTAATGAATGCCTTTGTATAGATATTTGCATATAGATTGATTTAAACGCAGAAATGAAAATAGTATTTATATACTATATAGAATAATATTTTTATTTATGTATTCAACTATTTTGATTATAAAGGAAAAAGTTCGTTATTTTCATACAGAATAAACTGACATTATTCTATTAAACTTTATAAACTTTATTGTTGCCAAAAAAAAAAAAAAAAAAAAAAAAAAAAAAAGGGAATAACAATTTCTCCCAAAGAGTTCATTTTAATTTGTAAGATTTTCACGTGCAAAGGGAAAATGCCGCAAATTACAAATAATAAAAAAGATAAATAGGACAGGAATGAATACATATAAACATTTCACACCAAATACCACCTAAAATAATTTTTGTAGTGGTATTTTCCCACACTACGAAGAAAGATTCCTCGATTTACACGATTTTACTTGGCCTTCCTTTTCTCATTGGTTGCGATTTCATTTTCGCAATTGCGTATATTAATTGGCACAAAATTTTACATTTTTATGACTGAGGTATATGTAAGGCCATACAAATAAGAAATTCCGTATTGTTTCCTATAAAATGTGAAAAAGTGTTGGTTAACTATATATGTTTCTATTAAGAGGAGCAGAGCTGCCAAGCCTCCGGCGTTCTGGATACCAGTATTTTAATACAAAAAATGTTACTTTATTTAATTGAAACATTTGCGCGATTTAAAAGAACAACATTTTCTGTAAGGTAATAGTGTTGTGCAAAAAGCCTGAGACTTGCCATGTCTGGTGGGGAGTGAAATGTTTTATTTAATGCATTTATCTCTATTTTAATGCTACGTGAACAACGTCCCGTGTAACAGCTTGTAGAGTGTAAAATAAATTATTAAAATAATCCCTATTACGAAAAATGAAACAAAATGCCCGGCTAAGGGAAATAAAAGGTTAGTTAACCTTTCGTAATTTGACCTGAACACAGGTGTGCATCAAATTTCAACGGTGTTTGTAACATCACGATTTTAAATTAAATGTGGATACTATTAAAAGGGTATCACAAAAAATACTTAACGGCGCCATAATCACATTTATTCATCAATTGGAAGTGGACACGATGATGAATTATTAACCGTTAGGTTTAGAACTCCCCCTACTTTAGAGTGATTTTAGTAAGTTAATGCTATCGAGTACATTTTTAGATATTTAAATTAGATCTTAGATATAAATATTGCAGAATGGTAATCAAAATTATTTTTTGGAAACAAAAATTATAAAGGTATTAGATTTCTAAATTAGATGTCTCAGTTTACATTTTCAAAAGTTCTTTATCCATTAGATACAGGTGTTTGTGGTTAGCAGGCAAGTAAATACTGCTGTATGGATATTAGGATAACGTAAAATGCTTGACCAAATTGTTGCTTATCCTTATAAATCGCAGTGTAAAAATGAATCTAAGATATAGGATAATCATTAACTCAATCAATAGAAAATTACAAATGCAAAATAAATTACACAACGGAGGGTTCAGGGGGGGCACCCCCCCTGAAGAAATTTGCTTTATTATATAAAAATTACTAGAATAAGTAGCTCGTGAGAATTTCAGAATATCATTACATAACAACGTGTTTAATTTATTGCTTCTAATGTCTGAAACCATCGAAATATTTTTTTCTCCTTCTATAAATGTTTGTGTAATTTAAAAGTTTAAATTTTGTTTTTGTAGAAAGATTAATATTAAGCAAAATTTGCTAAAAACAATAAGTTGCAGAGATGACGTTGAGGCTCTTGATCTGCAGATTTACTAGTTTATAATATTATGTAGATCTAATAAATCTATATTATTAAAAAGATCTTTGAAGTCATATGTCGTTATATTGTTTACACATTTAAGATTTTTCCTAATATTGACCATTTGATAGACATTTTTTATACAATGTGCATTATCAATCAGTGGTTGTTGTCAGTACATATATTTGATTGAGAATTTTTAATAGAAGTTTATTGGCTATATTATTATATGTATTGCATCCAATAGTTACAGTCCTAAATTTAATTGTTTTCTTATGAAATTTGGGTATAAGAACTAAATAAGGATAATTAAAGTTAGTAGAGAAAATATTTAATAGTTTATAATAACTTTGAATTTTACGATTGTTTACTATTACATTTTCATTAGTTTTTTGAAAAGATTTAATAGAAGAAATACAGGATGTAAGAAGTTGGTGATAATAAGATTTACGTATGATTGCATAATTATTAGGATACGAGTATATGTGTGTGTGTGTTTGTTTGTTTGTGTGTATGTGTGTGTGCAATAATCTACATTCGAAATATATGTTTCATTTATTGTTTTATTTAAAAGTTCAATAACGAAAATTGAACTAGAATATCATATCGTCATACGGTGTTTATTATCACAAGAAAACTTATAAACAATATCATAGAAAATATCTGGTTTAATTCAAAAGACGCCATTTGCAGCTACACAGATGACCAGAGTCGATTTAGATGAGACTTGTGTCCTAGAACAACTGTTTTATTTAGCCTCTTGAAATATCAAAAATATTTTATTCAAATTTAAATGGAAGCAATAAGTTTATAAAGACAAATGGATCCGGACAACATTACAGTATTGGAATTATGACAACGTGTGATGCATCTGATTACTTTTTGTGCGAATGTTGACATGGACTTAATTCTTTGAGATTCGGAACAAAAAAAAATGGATTACTATTAATGAGGTACATAAACTTCTAATATAGAAAACACGTTTTGAAATCATTCCTTATAATCATCGCTCTGCTCACAGTAAGAACAACTGACAATTTTTTTTAGTTATAACTTGCGTAATAATATAGAAATATTTCTATGCAGAATGTTTTAAGATGCAATAAAAAATTGTTGTTTTATATATTTTCGAAAAATTAAATTTTTGATGATTTAATAATTGTATGCCTCCTTAAAATTTCAAGATAATGAGATTTTAATATTTTTATGGTTAATAAAAAATGATTTGATTCATTTTATAGTCAAGAATACTTAAATTATATATACAAGTACATTATTAATCTTTTTGAAATATGCATAAAACATATTTTACAGTAATATAATATGCACAATATAATCTTTTTTTTTCAGATAGTCTAATGAATTTTAATGGGAAATAATTATTGTATATGTATTTGCATCGTGTTGATTTAAGTGCATGCGATCAGTTATGGCTTTTATTTTGCGTAAAACATTACATTACATATAAAACTTGAAAGATCTAAAGAATTAAAATCATAAAAATATATTTAAATTATATTTTCCATTTTTCAGGGCTCCCAAATGGTCCGCCAATTGAATACCAATATTTTTTAACAGAAATTCCATGGTAAGTTTCTACAAAATTTGCGTTAGAATTAGCCTTCGAAGGTGATTTCTGCAAAATTTCCAAAAAACACCTAAAAGAGATTTTTGTTTTCTAAGAAAATGCTGGTATTCAAAAAGCGAACAATTTGGGTGCCCCGATTTTGAAAAAATATATCCCACTGAAAAATGTGTTTATGTAAATATATGCCATTATATAATTTAGAACGATTACCGTTATGTAATACAGCATTAATATTCTACACAGTTACTTTTAGTAGGATAGTAGGTTCTACGGTAAAAGTCTTCATCACGTAGGCCACGGGCAAAAAAATTACCACTATTTCAGAATAGAAAAATTTAACAGAAACGTTGCGCTTAAATAAGGAAATTTGCAGTGGGAAACAACTTTCAGTTCCTATTTCAAGACCTATATTCTAATGTATAGATAAAATTAAGTATATTTTTATGGAAAGGGGTATGATGGTTTTCATGGTAAAGGAATGGAAAATTAAATAATTGTTTATATAATGATTGCACAAAAATATGAGTAAAATTTAACAGCACATTAAAAAAATAAATATATGTATATATACAAATTAAATAATAATAAATTCATGTAAACAACAAACAGAGGTGTTTTTTTATGCTTTGAAAGATGAAAGTATTTATAATATAATTGGAAGTTACTTTTTTGTATTTAACTCAGAGTTTAACATTCAAGAATAAAATATTTTGAATAAAAAATATATATAAAACAGATTCATATTGAAATATTATTAAATTTAGTAAACGTTAAATCAATAAATATTTTTTATGGTAATTCTTTCATAACAGATTAAACATCTTAATTTTTTATATCTAAGAAAAATAAAACCTCAAATAACAAAAAGTATTTTTTATTTGAGCCTATAAACATAAACTGGAAATTTAATCTTAATTTGTAAATAAAAAATTATAATATTAATACTCTTAATAAGGATGTCAACGATTTTAATCAGATGATTAAAATCACAGATTAAATCGCGATTTTAAACAATTATATATATATGTGTGTGTACATATAATTTATTAAAATTATATACTTTATTTTTTAAATGATCTAAAAAAGCATTTATTCGAACGTGAACATAATTTGAAAAGATTCTATAGGCATTTTGCCTAATGAATAAACAGAAAATGCTTTAAATATCTTTTTATGAGCTTAATTGGTTAGATTTGTAAAAAATTAAGTGCAATAAGTTTGTAAAACGCAAACTTTTATCTGTCATAAAAAGTATTTAATTTTAAAATGATATTTAAATCCAATGCTGTGCTATTTAATATTTTAAGGATTTCAGAAGTAACTGGTCATTCTCATATTTACTTCGTGCATATGAATTTAGGTGTAAATCATTTTCATAATTCGTTTTGATTAGGATATACAGTAAACTCTGTCTAAGGAGGAATCGATCGGGACCAAGAAGATTTTCCGCAGTAGACAATATTCCGCCTTAGACAAATTTTATTCTATTTCTATGGATTTTAAGGGACTTAAAAATCTTTCCGAGTTAGACAGATTTCCGTCTTACACGGAGTCCGCTTTACAAAAGTTTACTGTACATACATGTGGGAAGTTTATATTTCTGGTAATAACAGTAATTTTTATCAGTAGAAATGCAAAAAATGCTGCCATGATATTTGTTTGATTTGTTATATTGATGGTAAGTAAGGAAATTACATATTTTCAGTTTTTATTTTTTCTGTAATTATATTAAATATAATTTCATTAATTAAAATATAAAATGTAGAATACGTTCTTAACAAGATAATTAATTTTTTAATAATTATTAAATGTAAACAGTTTTAACAATTTATTATTAAATGCAGTTATTTATTATTTTAATAGATGCAAATGTCTGTAGTATTTAATATAGGTTTACTTAATTATTACAAATTATTAAGGCACATAATGTTATTGTATCTATTACATAATAAAATAACTAAGTTTTTATAATATCTCTAACTACTAAGAATAACTTTATTAATTAAATATAAAAACGTAGATTATGTCAGTAATTAGAGGGCTGATTGTTTCGAAAACTTATAATTCTTCATATAATACAATTATCGTTGCCACATGTCATCTTTCTGTTTGAGTTAATTTGAAGCTCTAAAATCGTACAGTCACAATTTATGTGTAGAACCTGTACAATCTCAATAAATAGCTTAATAATATGAATAAATATAGAACTGTCTTCAAAATTTAGGTTAACCCTTTCAGGGGCACAGTACTTCCATTGCTAAAATGTTGAAATGAATGAATAACACCGGAATTTATGCACATATTTATTTGGAAGTAACAAGAAACTATTTTTCACTTACATAATAAACGGGGGGGGGGGGGGGGAGGATTACCATAATTCTGGTGTCATTGCGGAATTTAGAAATTAAAATTAAGTGGTTTCGTAAACATACTACCGCCCTGAAATAGTTAAAAAGACGCAGCCTTAAACCGTAATAGCTCGTATCATTTTTAATATTTAAAAAAATATTTTTCAGAAATATTAATACATTTTTCCTCACATACTGAAAATTGCCTAGTTTAAACTGTATTTATAACTGACACTAAATACTGTGCAGGAAAAGAAATTTTTGTCAGAAGTATTTGAAAAGTTTCCTCCATTTGATAGAAATGCTTCTAAAACTCAGAATAACTTTTTTAAAATTTTTTATGCTAAAACGAACATTTCTTAATTTGAAACTTTTTTAAGGGGCTGTACATATATAACTTTATCACACTTTAGGGGGTAAGGATGGTCTGGCAATGGATATCGTAAGATATCTCTAGGGGGAGAGGGAGGCTGTCTTGTGACATCGTTATCATTTTCTTTTTTTGGTATTTTTTTTCTTTACATCAATATAATCTATTATCTTTTTTTTTCTCATAGTCTATTATTTATTTTTATGAAAATACAAAGTTATTATTAAAACCATTAAATGATTATAAAATCATTTCTTTCCAAAAATATGGAATATCGCAATGTTCGCCATTCCTATTTTTCTGCTAGTATATAATTCGTTGTTAGAGAAATCAAGTTCGAAGTAATACTTATTATGTTTACTAGAAAAAATGGGGAAGAATGTCGCCCACCTGTTTCGTCTATAAAAGTTTCGTTTATATTCGTTTTCGAAGTTATGCTTACTCTCGTGCAAGGGCAAGTGCAAGAAGATATTATTACTGTTGAATGCCTTATGTAACAAAAATATATCATTCAATAATTTTAAGTAGTTAAGTATTTCCAAGTGTTATTTGATATAAAATTATTTCAGATATAATAGTGATATTTTATTAACTTATTTTCTTTATTTAAGTAAAAAACTATATACTGTCCATAAATAATGTCACTTCTTTTAGTATTTTTGACCCCTCTCAACCCCCTTTGTCACAAACTGTCACAATTTCAAGACCCCCCTCCCCCTGTCAAAGCGTGGCATCATTTGTGGACGGCCCCTATACATATGGGGGTAATAAATTCATAACCATATTTGTATATCATTGCAAACATATAAAAAGAAAAACAAAGAAAAAAATTGTAAAAATAAAAATAATTTTTAGACGTTGATGACGATATCATTAGGAAGAGGGGACTAGTAAAATGTTGACTCATAATATCATAAAGGGGGGGGGGGTCGAAAATCGCCAAAAAATTGAACGTTATAGATGTATATCCGCTAAGAAGATACTTTTGATAAAAGTCTTTTGTCTGGAGTATACCTAATTTAAGCTGTTTCAGAGACCGTGTAAATATAGGCAAGCTGATTATGCTAAAATACAGAGACACAAGAGTGGTGCTGGCGCAGACGCAGCCAATTAAAGTAGGCGCTGGCAGACTTCGTTCGAGCCATCAGTTACTGATGCGTCAACTACCAAAAATTAACAACATTTTTCTCACCAGGAGCGAAATATTGTTGCTGCGGCGATGCTTAGATATCAGAGCTTGAAATTAACTTTTTTTCCCAGGAGATTTCAATAATTTGTTCTGAATCAATTAAATAAAAATGTTTCATTTTTGAGTCGATCCTGTTTTATGCAAAAACAGGTATATCGATGATAAGAAAACGATTTTTCTATATGTCGCATGTAAATTGCCTAAAGACATTATGAGTACACTTATGCTTACTAGAAACAACGAACACATCAACCCTATGAGTTTGTTTTTCAAGTATTTTTTTTTTTTTTTACTATCATAAAAACATTTAATTCGCAATTTACATTTATCAAAGTATAAAGATAACACTATGTACACAAAAATCTGCATATTTTGAATATTAAAATAAAATCTGTGTTTTGTATATTACGCATAAATATGGGTAAGAACAGAATATAGCACACATATCTGTGTATTTTGTACATTACACAAAAATATGTGTATTTTATACATTGAACAAACATATGTGTATTTTGCATGTTACACAAAAATATGTGTAAAAATGGAATATTACACAGAAATATGTATATTCCTGTACAATTTACACATTAAAGTGTGTATTTGAAGACTTATCACCTAATTTTTACACATTTGGACTTAGCATGAAATTGCACATTAAAATGTAATAATAGGCTCGAAGTAGCAGGAGTCTTTCTGTAGCTTCAGGGCACCCTTCCCGCTTTTCGGTGCCTTTAATTTGTGTAATTTCCCTTTTAAATTTGTCCGGTTTCAATTTTTGATATTTTTTTTTCAACCTCGCTTTCTTTAGAATGTCTTTCACTCGGGACGTGACTGGAGATATATGAACCTTGCTTCCGCAGAAGAGTTGGGATAGAGTGGGAGAATAAAAGGCTGCGGACGAAGAGAGGCCGCTCGCCGCGTCGGTTACAGAACAAGTTAAGTTTAAGAGTTACAGTTACAGGTTACAGTTACAAGTTACAGTTTAAGAACAGAATACAGCACACATATCTGTGTATTTTGTACATTACACAAAAATATGTGTATTTTATACATTACACAAACATATGTGTATTTTGCATATTACTCAAAAATATGTGTAAAAATGGAATATTACACAGAAATATGTGTATTCCTGTACAATTTACACATTAAAGTGTGTATTTGAAGACTTATCACCTAATTTTTACACATTTGGACTTAGCATCAAATTGCACATTAAAATGTGTATTTTAAAATGTACACATTAGGCGTGTATTTTGGCAATTTACACACCAATTTACACGCATAGACAAATCGTTTTTGTATAATCAATATACCTGTTTTTTGTGTGTAAATTTACACATTTATTTTTTAGAGTGTTGAAGCTACCCTTTTCTCCCTGTACAGGTCGGAAGGACGTTTTTAACCTATAAACATCGCACAATGTCAATGTTTACACTATTGAATAGCTAAAAAAAATGTTGTGTCAAGTTCAATTTCTTTGAAAACTGTATCTCAATAAACATATTTTTTAATGGTTCTTAAAATAATTATCAAAAACAACTTATTTTAATTTTATATGTTATTATCTTATTTTATATCTTATTTTATTATATATCTATCGTGTGTCACTCGATTACAAAAGATTAACCCGTTTGCACTCAAAACAACATAAATACTACAGCGTTAGTTTCAACCTAATGTTTCATGACAAAATTAAAACTTCTTTAACAAATAAATAAAATATTTAAATTTTATAAATAAAACACATATTTAACACACATGCAGCTGAACTACGCACTTAAACAACTAAAATTATAAGAATAAATAAGGCTATGTATGTAATGACATCGTTCTTCAAATATTAACTCCTGATATGTGGATAGTACGGAAGTATCGGTTTTAATAGGTTTCAAAACTTTATTTGGATTAATAAATGATATAAGGTAGCTTCCATTACAAAAAGTAAAAACCTATCTATTGCAGCCGTTCGAAGGAAAGTAATCCCGAAAATTTTCCGTATATTTTCGTAACATCCAGACGTCAATACCACCCCCCATTCAAATGTCCATTTATCTAGATCAAACACATAAAGGAGAAACCTTTTCCAATTTATATTTATTGTATATATTTTTTAATTTTTTAAAAATTTTAAGTTACCGCCATTTTAAAGCAAGATGGCAGATGGAGCTGTCAAACGAACTCGGTCGAGATCTTGCTTTGTTTTATACACAAGCTCAGCTATATGAAATCGGTTGAGAATAACGAGTGCTATCGTATGTCAAAAATCTACATGTTTCAAAATTTTAGTCACTCTAGGTTTTCAAACTGCTATATCTCAGTCAATTTTTAGGATACAAGCAAAACAAATTTTGCTTCTGAATCCTTGCATCAAGTTCAAGACCTTAAAAAAAATCAATTTAAAATTTTCCCCCCATCTTTTGGAATTTTTAAAAATTTAAAAGCAGTTTTTAAATGACCGCCATTAAAAAAAAGACGTCGGAAGAAGATGGCTTACGAATTTTGTCAAGACCATGGTATGTCTTGTACACATGCCCAGTTTTATCTAAATCGGTTCATAAATACGAGAATTATAGCATGACAAATATCAGAATTATATATATATATATATATATAGTATATATGTAAGGATATATTGATATATTTATTTTGTAAATCAACATTTGAACGGGGAGTGGTTTTGAGGTCTGGTCTGGTGTGTGTGTGTGTGGGGGGGGGGCATGATGGGGGAAAATAGACCGAAGTTTTCCAAAATTGCTTTCCTACGGACGCAAAGTAGGGCAAATTCCAAAAAGCTGCCCAAAGGTCGAAAATTAAAGTTACTATTTGGGGAATTTTAACTATGCAGTTGGCTAGAATAACGTTTGGAGGATCAAAATCTATATAAAGAAAAAGGTTTACTCTGACTGCTTGCATCATTTCAAAAGTGACGCTCATACGAAGAGAATCTGAGGTCAACAAAAGGAGAAAAATAACGGTTCCTTTAAACAAATGCTACATTTTTCCATATCATCCGATTTTAATGCTTTAAAATGGATTAACACGATGATGGTGAGTAAAATGTTTACATGCGTTACAAAAATTATATTAACAATATAAAATTAATAATTTCATAATTATTTTTGATAGAAAAGACTTTTTTCTTTTAAACATCGAAAAGTTTATAAACTCTACAGAGTTCCACAATGAAATTTAAGGTGATAGTACCCTGAATTATTATCTATTTGCCCAAAACTAACATTGTACATTTCGTGCGGGTTTTTGCAACAATAAATAGAAATACTTTTTTAATCGCTTAAAATACTCTGACATTAATTACTTTTCACATTAATTTAGCTGGAAACATTTTTGAAATTTTTACATTATCTAGTTTTGTAATAGATTATTATATATATATTACGAATCAGTATTATATCAGCTCCTAAATTCGTTGAATTATATCCCTGAATTCCTATGCCAACTTCAGTGCACAAACTACTTATTCATGGCAAAGAAATAATAGCATTCTCATCAGGGCCATCGCTAAGATTTTTTATTGAGGGGGGGAGAGGACCTTAAATTGCCAAGTCAAATTCAATATTTGCCTACTCATTTCGAAGCAAAAATAAATATTTCTCGACATTAGCCAACTAGTTTTATAATTTTGCAATGTTGCCAATATCAGAAAATGCAATATAATCTTTATTTGTAAAAAGTTTAATAATATTCCCAATTAGATTTGTAACTTTTGTCAAATTTATCAGAAATAGAAAGCGTATTATAGATTTTATTAAAGTTTTAAACAAATTTCCCAACTAAGTTTGTAAATTTGCCAAGTGTAACAGCATTCCTGAACGTTTGGGGGGGGGGGGGGGGGATCCCCTTCCAGCAATTATTGTTCATAGACAGTACTGTAATTGAATTCTTTTGTGTACCACTGTAAATGAACGATAAATTCTATTCACACCATATTCTACAGTAAGCGCCTCGGTAATATATATATATAAATTTCAATATGCTTAAAATAGGATAGTATCATTAAAATACACCACAAACGATTTTCCCCCGCAGACTGTAATTTAACGGAATTCTTGTGTGTGTGTCCCTGTAAATGAAAGATAAATTCTATGCTCACCATATTCTACAATAAGGATATATATAACTTTCAATATGTTTAAAATAGGGTAGTATCATTAAAATATACCTCAAACGATTTTTCCCCACAGACCGTAGTATAACATAATTATTTTGAGTGTCCCTGAAAACGAACGGTAAATGCCACACACTTCATTTTCAATAACAAACATGTAAACTTAATATATTTAAGAAAAGCTAAAACTTATGGCTTATTTTACTAAAAAGGTGATAAAACTACATGAAATAGGTTTTTAAAAAACATAAAAAACCGTCGAAGATGTTAAAACTCGACACCCAAACGCTTTCAGCTGTTTGAAATAGTCACCATAAGGGGCAATTTCTCATGTGTGATTGTTCGTGAATGACTGTTGGTTAAATATTTGGAGATGAGTTTATTTAAAAGGAGGAGGAGGGGGGGGGGGGGGTTCAGTGGTTACATTCGAAACTTGCCAGAGACATTTTGTGTTTTATAACAGATTCGGGGTATATTGTAGGAGAGCATATCGCTGCGTTTCTTCCTTGAGTTAAAATTTCAGAGAAAAACAAACGTAAATAATGGGATATCGTCTACTATGAAACTATTGTCTACTATATTTGCTTTTATTATTTTGTATAGGGAGGGGGGTAGTACACAGTGAGACGAAAATTATTATTACTTAACAAATGGTGACGATTTTTATTCTTTTGAAATTTTTTTTGCTACATCTTTAAGCTATGAAAATGCGCTACACATTAATGTATAAATGGTTTTAAAAAGTTATTTATAAAAGCACAGAAGCAGCATAATGGAGTATCGAAAATTGTGTCACTGTGTACCACAAGTAGTACACAGCGAGACAAGGTATATATTTTCATAAATCATACATTTTTATACTCTATCAATAATTTTCTGCAGTTTTTTATTTCTAATTAATATTTCTAGATTTTCAAAATATTAAAAATATAAGCCTCGGGTGGACAATGGCAGACGTTGGGCTACCTTCATGCAAATTTTCAGCCTCTTAAGTTTAGTAAATTTCCCTAGCCTTCGCACGCCCACACACACAAAGAGAAAGTGAAAGAGAAATCTTCTTTTATTAATAAATAACTTTTTTAACATCAGAACCACATAGTAGGTACACAATAAGACACGTCTCACTGTGTACCACAACTGTGTGTCTCACTATGTACTTTCTTTAAGTTGTAACAAAATGGGTGCCACATCAGTTGCAGCAATTTCATCGCTTTAAAAAGTTTATGTCGTTTTGCCTAAATAGTCTATTATTAGATATAGATAGGTTTGCTTAAGTAAATATATGTCATATTGAAGGAAATACACTCTAAAATAGACGTTTATGTAACTTTAACTACTATAAAATAAGGAAATATTTACTATTTTGTTGGACGAGTAACTGAAATGCCGAAACTACATCCACGTGTTGCATAAGATGAGATCGATATGTGTATGTGCCAGCTGGAAGAAAAAGTTACAACTATACGTCAAAGTGGCTGCTGTCTCGCTGTGTACACCCTACCCTAAATCAATTTAATGAATTTTAGTTTTCACTCTCTTTCAAAAACTGTTATGCAACAAATATTCCTGTGACTTACTCCACATTAATTATGATTAATACCAAACAGCTGAAAGATATTTCAAATGAAAATCAAATTTCAAAGCAATTGCTTAAGAGGCGCAGAGGCTAACGTAGTGAAAAAGATTCCATGCCGTGCCATCAGTATAGCGCCCTGACGTTCTACCGACTAAACCACGTGGAACGATACCCAGCCTGGAAAATTTCTCACTATTATATGTTGGCAAGGCTACAAACGCAGCACAAGATGGAATATTTATCGTGAGCCACCGAGCTGAGGCGAAAACGAAACTTAATTAAATCCAGCATCAATAGAAACTATATTTTAATATAGTTTCTATCGATTCTGGATTTAATAGTGAGACATTTTCCAGGCTGGGTATCGTTCCATGTGGTTTAGTCGGTAGAACGTCAGTGCGTTATACTGATGGCCCGGGTTCGAGTCCCGGCATGGAATCTTTTTCACTATGTTGGCCTTTGCGCCTCTTACGCAATTACTTTGAAATTTGATTTTCATTTGAAATATCGTATGCAAGGCGAATGTTTCACTCTGGAATAATTTCCATATATTAATACAGCTGAAAGATTTTAATATTATTGATTCTTATGACATACCATTTTCCAAATTTATTTAAAATGTAGATGAATGGACTCTGATAGAACATTGAGACTCTACATAAGCACTAGGCGTATGCTCAGATTTGATGTTTTTGTCTAAATCATAATAACCCACACTACGGAACTTGGGAAAACTCCCTTACACCAGTTTGCGTTAGACAAGTAAACAAACATTAGATTGGCAATAACGGCAATCTCGCCAAATGTTTGACCACGATCATTCGACCAATAAAATTTAATGTCCATATGTCACCATGTTCTTATAAAGATATTTTCCTGTAATTGCATCGAAATCACAAAATTAACAAAATGTCATTTTCGTAATTTTCATTTAATTTACATTGTAAATACGATTTCTTCCAAATAACTTAATAAAATTATTACTATAAATCATTTCCAAATGTAGAATAAAAGAAAGAAAAAGAGTTTTCCCCTCAATAATGTAAGTTTAACACTTTGGGTTGCTATGCTAGATAATCTATCATATTAAAATCAGACCGAGTGTTTGTATTTCACAGCTACACCTCACAGACTACTATAAGATTTCGCGATGACACTAGCGTCAATTATTTGCATGAATCCTAGGACGTCACAATAACTCTTGAGAATTCTAATTTTAAATTAGTTTTCGATATTATATATATATATATATATATATATATATATTTGTAATTTTTGATCAAATTTCTGTAATGATGGCAATAAAATTGCTTTATTGCTGTGAATAAAAGGAATATAAATAGAAATAATGTGATACCGTCTGCTATTTGAACTGGTGAACAAATATGATTATTATTTTTTTCTTTTCTTTCTTTCTTTTTTTTTTATATAAATCGACTTAATGATTTTTAATTTGCATTCTCTTTTGAAAAATGAAATGTAAAAAAGGTTCATGTGATGTACTTCCATATTTACTGTGATTATTACCAAAATCTTAAAGATTTCACTATTATTGATTTATATTAAATACTATTTTCCGAATTTGTTTGAAATATAGATGAACTCACTCTTGTAAAACATGGAATCTGAACATAATAGGGCGTATGCTCAAATTAGATGCTTTTGTGAAAACCAATTGTAACCCATACCATACAACTTGCCGATACTCGCCTGTACCAGTTTGTTTTGGCAAGATAGACAAGTAACCAAACATTAGCTTGGCGATAATGGCAAGTTCGTCGTCAAAATCCTCTCCACCAATCAAATTTTATGCCCCGTATGATACCATTTTCTTATAAAGGCATTCTCCTATAATTGATGAGTTGAGAAGAGAAACGGTTGTTGAAACTATGATTTTAATTTGTGTGTTTATACACATGTGTTTGTACATACGATAAAGTTTTCATGAGAATTCGAATGTAAATATGGAAGAAAATAAGTTTCCAGTTATACATGGACAAATTGTAGACTAAAGAAGAGAAAAGATTTTCCCCGTCAAATTGCGAATTCTTTAAAATGGACTGTTTTTACGATTTTCAACATTAATGAAAAATTATAATTCTTTCGAAACATTGAAATTAAACAAGAGCTGGGACTACCTAAATCCATTTCATAAAGGGACTTCAGAAACATATAATAGTGAGTTGAAAAAAAAAAAAAAAACACTTTTATTAGTAACGAACTCTTAGCTAAAGATATTGCTTCAAGTTCTGGTATTTTCGTCACACCTTGAATTATCAAAAAATATTTCTATAAATTAGGCTATATGAGCAGAAGGGCCAACAAAAAATATAATATTAGTGAAGTAAATCGCAAAAGTGATTGGAACTTCGAAAATAGTTTATTGATAAATTTTTAGAAATTTTGGAGAAAGTATCATTCACCTATAAGAACAAACATTGTTTAGTCAGTCCCGATCACCGAGATCGAGTTTGGTGAAAATAAAATACCATTTTGTAACCTTCAAATGTTATTCCACGTTTAAAACATGATGTTGGAAATATTTTAGTATGGGGGGTCTATGGCTTTGAATACAAATAGTAAACTGGCAATAAATGACAGAATTCTAGATACTAGAATGTATATTAATATACACTGATGTCCAAAATTAAGGACCAATCACAAAATGCTAATTTTCAAGTACGCGAATACTCAAAAGGAAATAATATAATTCGAATAATTACTATCTCTACAGCACAGCTAGTCCATGTAACATCTCATTCATGCCACACATAGTCACAAATGTCACAGTCACTGCGGTGAAGCAAAAAAATAGGAAATTTCACACATCTCATTATGAGTCTCAAATGATCACTATATGTGACTCAACTGAGACGTCACTGTGACTGCAGCTTTGTGACGAGTCACTAGGTGACTTTACAATGTAGTTACATTGTGACTCTCATGTGACTGTCAACTGCAGACTCAATTTCAAAGTCATCGTGAACGCTTGATTTGTGATAAGTTACCAAATAATGTCACATTAAAGTCACATGACGACTTTCAGGTGACAGAAAGACCACTGTGAAGTCACCATTGTGCTCTTTTGTGAAAAGTCACCATGTGACTATAATGTGATATTATTTGGTGACATATCATAATGCAACGTTCATGATGACTTAGAAATTGAGACTAAAAATGACAGCCACATGAGAGTCACAATGCACCTACATTGTAAAGTCACCTGGTGACTCGTCACAAAGCAGCAGTCACATTGACGTCTCAGTGGAGTCACATATAGCGATCATTTGAGACTCATAATAAGACGTGTGGAATTTCCTATTTTGTTTCACCGTAGTGACTGTGACACCTGTGACCATGTGTGACACGAATGAGATGCTATAAGGACTAGCTGTGCTGTAGGGATAGTAATTATTTGAATTATATTATTTCCTTTTGAGTATTCGCTTACTTAAAAATTAGCATTTTGTGACTGGTCCTTAATTTTGGACACCGGTGTATTTAGAGATCATTTGCTTGAAAGTGATTCGAATTTGATGAGCGGAGACGCCTTTTGGATCCAGCAAGAGAGCAATTTCATACATATGGCGCAAATAATAAAAGAACATTTATATAAAGTTCCTCCAGTGTTTCAAACAACTTTCCAGTCATCAGATTTTAATTAGATTGAGAAAGTATGGTCATTTTTGGATGAGAAATTTTGGAATTTTTGTAAAGATAAATTTGAGTCTCAAAACACTGTTTTGAGAAAATGACAAGAAACACTTTGAAATTAAACAACAAAGATAATATAAGATGGGGATTCAATGCCAAAAAGAAAATCCCTGCCGGCCCGGTCTACAGGCGGAGGTAGATTTCAAAGTTAAGTATACTAATTTCACGAACAAAAACTAAATCATAATTAGAGATAATCCCACTTTAACAATTTTATCTGGCCGCTTTTGACGAGTTTTTATTTCATTTTTATATAATGGCGGTTTTATCAGAATCATGTTAAGGAGGTATTAAAAAATAATACATTTCCATGCTCGACAACTCGAAATTTTCTGGTATATTTTTAGTTTCATTTTTAATAGAAAAAATATGAAACTTGCTAACGTGATTTTTGAAGAGATTTATAAGCGACCTGTGTTTTTATTTTTCATTCAATTAATTGAAACTTGATTTATAAACAATTATTTTCTCAGTCGAACAATATTTTTCGTCTCTAACAAGGAAGGTCTCCATACTGGGCATACACAGAAAATGTTGAAAAAAATGCTAGTGAAAGTACTCATGTATGCAATAAAGGATCAGTTAAAATTAGCGGCGGAATTACAGTAGAAAATCGGTAAAAAAATAAAATACTTTCGAATAATTGGCGTGAAAAGACGAAAGCGGCACGCAATTTGGCGAGCGGCACTTATTCTCGCCAAAAGCAAACAATTTTAATGAATCTGAAAATTGTTTGTTAATTAATTTTGAGAATATGCGGTATTTAATGAATTTAAACGTAAACCATGAAATAATTTATTATTATTATTATTATTACATTTTGTATTATACTTGTTGCTTGTTGCCGATTTGAACGAAATTTTGCCATTGTTTTATTCTCCAATCCACATTTTTTTTAAATTTAAACGTCTTTATTGGTTATAAAAAGAACTTTTAACGCCAGATGAATAATGCTGCCGTAATACATTTCCATACCAAAGAAGTTTCCATAGCAGCAAAGTTGAATCGACAGTACTCGATGGGGCATATTTTTGAGATTGGAACAATTTTAATCAATTTAAATTTTGTTTTAAATCGTAAAATATGATAGTTAAAATTCGTTATAAGTACATATAAATATATATGATAAAACTATAGTTAAAACAAACTAAAAATGTCAAAGCTAAAGTTATTTAAATTAAACTTATTTAAACAAATTTAACATAAAAAGTTTTTTTCTTAAAGAGTATTCGACAAGCGTATTTTTTTTAATTTAATTTCTTCGCCAAACGGTGATAAGTCGCCAAATAAGCGAAATTTTCATTATTTTTTTACGGACGTTCTACCGAGGTTCCGCGAAAATTTTTTTTATAAACATATATACCCATGGGAGAAGAACATTCTGTATTTTTTTCAGATTTTTCTGAGTATGACCGTATCGAGACCTTCCTTGTAAGACAATCGCTTCGGGAAATTCTGGTCAAAATGCCCTCTTTGACATCATTTTCTGAAAGATATTCTGCCTCTATCAAAAAATTGATCATTACGGTACATTATATAGTTTCTGAATAAGAGAATCTACCAATTGGATGCGTATGAGAGCAAAAATGAATTTAAAAATGAGTAAGAAAATAAGCAGTTTAGATTTGAATACACCCTTAATAAGATGATTTTTTTTCTTCAACCGCTATGTATTTTTAATTTGTTTTTGCTGTAAAAATTGGTCCTATCAAAAACTTGTCTATATAAATGTTGTAGACAATATTAAGAAGATATATGATAAATTCATGGGGATTTTATATCTTTTTAATTGACGGAGTTATGGAATTTTTTCTTCTTCAACCCCCCCCCCTCCCACTACCCTTTTTGCTTTCGTTTTTAATGTTTTTTTGCGGTACGAGCTGGCCCTATCAAAAACTTGTGAATATAAAAGTTGTAGATAATATTAAGGAGATTTATAATAAAATTAATTGGATTTGATATCTTTAGAATTGACGAAATTATGATTTTTTTTCTCCCCAAAACCCAATTTTTTGCACCCCTTGAGCCCATTTTTAAATTTATCAAAAATCTGTGATATATAAATTTTTGGCCCTATTTTTAGAAGTAATAAAAACTTTAAACTGATTTGATATGTACAAAAATTAAGAAGTTATGATGGTTTTTCGGTTTTCACAAAACCCCTCCCTATTTCCATCCCCTTGGTCCGATTTTGCCCATTAACGAACTTGACCGAGATTTTATGCCCCTTGATTTTATGTATCAGTTTGGAAAAGATTTGTGCAGAATTGTGGAAGTTATCGTGTCCAGAAGAAAGTAATATATATATATATATAGAGAGAGAGAGAGATAGATACATAGATATATAAAGTATTTTACTGAGGGTGGTTTTGGGTTCTAGGGGTCATGATCGGTGTAGATCTGAAAATTTTTTTCAGAAATTCCAACATAGGGGAGAATGTAATAGGTAGTATTTCATACGAAATCTACCTAAAACAGTCCGCTATGAACACTAATGGATTGTTTAAAAAATATTAAGCGTTTATATTTTAAAATACGTTATAGTTCTTTGTATAATGTTCAAATACTTTTTTCTCACAAAAATTGCATATTTCGTACGTTTTGAATATTTTATATGTTAAACGTTATCATTAAATTATCGCTCAAATTTTTTAATATTATTTGGTCAGGGAGTGAAATTTACTTATTTTTCTGAAATTAATTCTCAAAATTATAATTAATTAAAAAATTACAATAAAAATATGCCTTGTTCAAATATTTTTTCTGTCACTGTATATTTATGTATATATTTCACAACCACATGATATACCAAAGACATTAAGTTTCGTAAGCATTTTGCTTCGTATTTTGCGTCATCTTGAAATTCTTTTGAAGTAAATTTAAGTTTTTGATAAGAAAATATGTGTCGTTTACACTAATCATTAGTACTTATTTTTCATGTTTCTTCTTGGGAAAAAAAGTTATATTCAAGTTCAAAATCTGAGTCAGGATAACAAACGATTATCGTAAATTTTAATTCTGTTTAAAAATTAAAACATACAGAAGAATTATATACAACAATAATTTCCAAACACTTCATCACAACTGTAATTAATTTTATTTGTTCATCGATGAAGATGACACGCTTTAGTATTTATTTCAAAGAATCTAGAAATGTTGTTTATACGTTAATGACTTTGGAATTAAGAACGTTACCTTTATGAGAGCTAATAAATATAACGAACAATCATGACTGGGAGTTGCCGTTATATGTTTCAGGAAATATATGTTTCAATGGAAGCAGCATTTTAGAAAAATGTTCCGATATGCTCAGTTTTTTGATAGAGCCTTTTATTAAATAAAAATACGTAAAATCGTAATAAACAGCAAACCAGAAAATTAAAATTTTGGGGTGTTAGGTAGATTATTATTTTTTTTCAGCTTATTTTTAGAATTGAAGTGGTCCAAAAGGAATTTTATGTTACACTCCCAAGGAGAATTCGTAAATTGGAACACACAGATGTTTTTCAGACCTTGCTTGTTTGAAGGTCTAAAAAAATTCCAAATAAAATTTGCGCTGATATGCCTAAAAAAATTCTTTTAGTTGATTGAAATTTTCAGTATTTCAGGTCTTTTATAAAATTTAATTACTTTTTTACTGAAATCATCTTCTCATTTTTGTTATAATGTGTCACATAATTTTATGTCTGTATTCCTTCGTTAAACCTGCTAATTCATGACATTCTTTAAATTACTTGTATTTCACGTTGTTTGTGAGGGATCATGAGAGAAATATAAAAAAAAAAAAAACCTGTATTCCGATACCAGTATCATATGTAGGTATTTTACTGCTTTGAATAGAGTTAAATACTAGATAACTAACAAGTTCTGACAATACAGTTCTATAGTTAACATTTCAATAGATATTAAAATATATAAATATAATGCGTATCGTTAAGACTTTTGTTTTTGTCTTCTTACTTTCTTGATCGGTTTTTATATGTGTCATGAATGCATGGCGTAAAAGAATTTAGAGGTGTCATTATTGAACTACAGGTTTAGTGGAGGATAACAGATGTAAGGTCACGTAACATACTGTAACAAAATCCAGAAAAAAATATAAGGCGTACCCTAAAAGCCCTAAAATATTTAAAACTTCAATCAACATAAAATATATAATGTGAACTTTAAAAAATTGACTGTTTTACTTAGAAGGCGACTAAAATAAAGAAAAAGATGTTACAAATTAAAAATATACGTTTTAATTTAAACTTCTTAGTACTTTCAAGCTTTCCAAGCTCACCATCAGAGAATATTTTAATAACTAAATTTTGTTTATTTATACAAATACGTCACTTTGTTTTGAAAATGAGAGAGCCAATAATTATTAGACTGAGTTATATGATTATTATATATTTTATATATTTTATGTTTGAATCAAGGTGAAAAATTGCGTTTCGTCTTATGATTTTATTTACTTCAATCAATACAACTTTTTTGTTTCTGCCTATTAGCCGAAATCTCATACTTGATTTTTTATACGTTTAAACCACCAAAGCTAGGAAAGATCGGAGAGTACCATCTTACCAACTCTGCTTGTCAGTGGTTGACAACGTGCAGGACAAAAAAATAGGGGAACCGTACCATCGTTCAAGGATTCAATTCCTTTCGAATTGAAAGAGTTACTTGCGAAAGGCTTTCAGGGTATTTCTTCCACGAATATGAAATATCGGTCGCCTTTCTCTTCAAACGTTTTTCGTGAAGGAATTTTACCTAATGCATTACAATTAGACAGCGAATTTACTTAGCAACAACTAAGCTGTTTTTGGATTTTTTTAATCACAAGAGTCATGAAACCTGAATTAACATTTAGTTATCATATCAATTATTTTTCAGATTTATATCAAGTACAATTTGGAAAAATAAAACAAAAATTCCACATTCAAAAGCAACAGCAATTCTCACTCTTCAATTCGTAACTCCCATAGTATAAAACAATGGCTTTCCGTGCAAAAATTTCAAGTTTTAGATTGGTCAGCTTTACGCCCTGACTTAAGACCCTTATAAAATATTTCGAGTATCTTACCTTGCGAAATTTACAGAAAATGCAAAGAAATACGACTTTACTAAAGACCTTCAAGTTGCCATAGTGAAAACATAGTACTTTCGGCTACCGATAAAATTGCAAAAACTGATCTATTCAATGGAAAGACGCTGATATGATGTTACTCAAAACAGAATTATACAATTATTGAATAACATCATGGATAAATGTTAAATACTTTTTCCTCTGTGCAGGGGCTTCCGTGGCAGAGCGGTTAAGGCACCACGCCGCTAATCGCTTGACAGCGTAGGAGGCTTGCTTGGTTCGACTCCCGCTGGCTCCGGTGCACACTCTTTGTGGAGCTCCAGGCTGTTTATCTCTGGTGCTGTAAATTTCTTTGTGCTATCTCGTCCTCGTATGTTGACGAGTTTGTTATGTAAAAAAAAAGTGTAATTATTTCTGCGTATAAAAATAAAGGATCATTCGAGGCGACAGTCATTGTAGCTATATGCCCTAAAGCAATTCCCACTTCGGTGGGCTTAAAAAAAAGAAAAAAAACTCCATTGCGCAAAAACTATTTGAGAAACTGCATAATTTTGTATTTTTCTGAATTTTCATCAAAGTTATGATTAATGTAACTATTTATTTATTTTGATATGATTTATTTAAAAGATTTTACAGATTCTAATAACTAAATACTGTCATTTTGTTTAAATTTTTATTATAATTTATTAAACCACATTTTCTACTTGAGGATGTACTCCGAAAGTTTATTTCTTTATTCCAAATTACCTCATAATTTTCAAATTCACAGCGAAGGGAGTTTGGCGCGAAATTTTTTACAGTTTGATAAGAAATAGTAGGCGCGAAAAACGCACGGAGGTGATAACTATGAAAGTAAATCCCGTGCTAAAATATTAATATATATATAAAGAGGATTCTAATTTTTATAACATCAAACGACAGAACGAAATATGTTCCAGAATTATTTACATATGTTTAAAATTTGATAACATGAAATTTAGAACATTTTGCTAAAAAATGCATATGTGGTGGTGACGGAATGTTTCATGTCCTTATATTTTTTTATTTCAATCCCAACCATGAACAAAAGAAGTAAATGTGTTGCATATTGGAAGGGGGGAGGAAAAAATCAAAACTATTGATGTTCCTCTAAGAGGAATGGTGAAGAAATGTTACTTTCAAACGATATAAGGCTTCAGTTGTGTTGTTTAAGTATAAATTTTCTCTGCATATAATATAATTTGACTTAGATGTTCCTATATTAAAACTGTCAAAAACCTCGTCAATCCGCAATCAATAATTTTCAATAATAATCAATCAATAATAATAAAATTTTCCAACTCTTTGAAATCTAAAAATGTTGTTTATGATGTAAACAGTTAATTTCTTAGGTTTTTTAAATATAGTTAGCAGATACACCTGACAAAATTTTTAAATTTATAAATAAGAATACAATTTAATGCAACATTGTTTAATTTACTAAAATGAGTTTTTAAGAATGTTTTTAAGTTGAAATAGTTTTAGGGAAAGTTTGAACGCATAATGCTGAAATGATATTGCAAATATTCAACTTGAACAACTTTTCCGTTGAACAGCGCAAAAGGACAGAAATTGAACTTTCTACAATTCACAACTTCCGAAATATTCATAGAAGGACATGATCGGTAGCTTATATTCTAACTTTTATCAAGCATTTCATGATACAGTAGCGCTGAAAAGTATTTTAACAAAGATAAAAATTGACTTAATTAAAAACATTAATAAAACACAAAAATCAAGCACTTATTTTATTTAACCATATTCAATGTTGTACAGAATTTCAGTACGCTGGTGTCCAAAATTAAGGACCAGTCACAAAATGCTAATTTTTAAGTAATCCAATACTCAAAAGGAAATAATATAATTCGAATAATTACTATCCCTATAGCACAGCTAGTCCATATAACATCTCATTCATGTCACACATGGTCACAAGTGTCACAGTCACTACGGTGAAACAAAAAATAGGAAATTCCACAAGTCTCATTATGAGTCTCAAATGATCTCTATATGAGACTCCACCGAGACGTCAATGTGACTGCTGCTTTGTGACGAGTCACCAGGTGACTTTACAATGTTCTTACATTGTGACTCATGTGACTGTCATTTTTAGACTCAATTTCAAAGTCGTCATGAACGTTGCATTATGATAAGTCACCAAATAGTATCACATTATAATCACATGGCGACTTTTCACAAAAGAGCACAATGGTGACTTCATAATAGTCTTTCTGCCACCTGAAAGTCATTATGTGACTTTAATGTGACATTATTTGGTAACTTATCACAATGCACCGTTCGCGATGACTTTAAAATTGAGTCTACAGATGACAGTCACAATGTAACTACAATGTAAAGTCACATGGTGACTCGTCACAAAGCAGCAGTCCCAGTGACGTCTCAGTGGAGTTGCATATAGTGATCATTTGAGACTCATAATGAGATGTATGGAATTTCCTATTTTTTTTTTTTTTTTTTTTTTGCTTCACCGTAATGACTGTGACACTTGTGACCGTATGTGACATGAATGCGATGTTATATGGACTAGCTGTTCTGTAGAGATATTAATTATCCGAATTATATTATTTCCTTTTAAGTATTCGCGTACTTGAAAATCAGCATTTTGTAATTGGTCCTTAATTTTGGACACCAGTGTAAATTAACTATCATTCGCTAGAAAATAACGTGAAACCAATGAAAAATCAGAAAAATGATAAATCAAAAGTATTTTGACATTATAAAAAATATCGTTTTAACACAATAATTATCAAATATAGTAATGTGTCAGTCAATATTTGATAGCGTATCCTCTGGCTTATATGACAGCCTCACAACGCGCGGGCATCGAGTCCACTAACTTTTGTATTCGATCTAAAGAAGTTCGGTCCCACTCATTTTTAAGAGCTTCGTATAAAGCCTCTTCATTTGTATAATTTCGGCATCTTACTCTACGATCTAACTCCTCCCACAGATGCTCTATGGGGTTCAAATCCGGACTTTGACTTGGCCACTCGAGAACCTTGACTTTTCTGCGTTTCATAAAATCACTTACGTACTTGGATGTGTGTTTCCTGTCCTTATCTTGCTGAAAATAACACTTAGCAGGCATGTTTTGTTTAGCATATGGTAGCATATGTCTTTTATATATCAGCATACATGAACCTATCCATATTTCCCTCAATTCGAACTAAGGGTCCAACCCCGCTGCGAGAAAAACAACTCCAAACCATCACATTGCCGCCTCCATGTTTGACGGTGGGTATTTGGTATCGAAAATTATATTTTTTGTTTTTAGGACGCCGAATGGGCTTTATTACAACAGAAAACACTAAATTAAACTTGTTTTCATCGCTCCACAAAACTTTAGACCATTCTACACTTGTCCACGATTTATGCCGTTCTGAGAATGCAAGTCTAACCTTCCTATTCTTAGTAGATATCAAAGGCTTTTTTGCTGGTCTTCGTCCATATAAATCATAGAGGATTAGGCGTCGTTTGACAGTTGAAACGTGTATGTCTATGCCGTATATTTCTTTCAATTCATTTTTTATTACTACACCCAACTTACAGCAATCAATTGTAGCTAGCCTTTTTATAATCCGGTCAACATTGCAATTTGTTTTTTTCGGACGGCCACTTCAGGTTTTATTTTCGACGGATTTTCGCTTATTAAAAACTTTATTCCAAACATTAACAAGCTGCCCAGACACGCTAAAAGAACGAGCAACTTCTGCTTGTTTCCTTCCTTTCTTAAGTGCATTTAAGGCGGCTTTTCAAAAATCACTAGAATATTCTTTGCGTTTCGGCATTTAAAAATAATCACAGTAAGTCAATATAAACACTAATCGAAACTACAGAGCAACTGAAGCCTTCAACAATTAGTGTTCGTTTTCGAAAGCAGTGCGTAGCAGTCTGAGACGATTCAATATTTAAAGGGGTGTTACGCTGATATGGTTATTTTCCAAAAGATCTCTCTTACTGAATGGCTAAGACTGATAACTAAGATTGGCACTCAGCCAAACATGGCTAAACCAACTCTGCTCATCCGTATTTTGAGAAAATCAGGGATGAGATTTCCGACTTTTTGAACACCAGTTATATCTTAAAAAAAAAATGTTAATTTATTTAATCGGAACGTTGCTGTGATTTAAGAGTACAACATTTTCTCTAAGATTTTACTGGTATGCAAAAAGTCGAAAATCTCATCCCTGAAAATCAAACCATACGCAAATCGCGCATACGCATGCGCAAAATCGCGAATGATTTTTCTTTCTGAAAACAAACTGTAAATGCAAACTAATTGTCAAAATACTTTTGAGCCAAAGAGGAGTCATATTTTTTCGGTGGCGCCGAATGTAAACAAACAAGTTGAAATTTGATATCTTTGAATAACTGCAGTCATATTGTTCTTAATGATAGGGAATATATTTTCTTTTATATTTTTATATAAAACAAAATAAGAGCTAATATAATGCTGTCAAAATACTTTTGAGAGCTACTGTATGTAAATTCCACATTTATTGATTAATATTTTTTATATATTAATTATTTTAATTGTTGCTCTGTAATGTTAAAATAAATGTTTCTTTCTTAACTCGGAGACAGCTAGTCTAAAATTTTGACGTCATAGGTACAAAAAGATAATGTCAAAATTTACCACAGTTCAAGGTATCAGTTTCGAACTATCCCTCCAACTCAAGGACCAGACCTATGTTGTGAGAAATTACAGTTGCACGACTTAGACGAATGAGAGAACAAGAAATCTCAGGGTCAATAATGTGGGCCTCAGATTGATCCAGTTAAAATTTACGAAGAACAGTGAGTAAAACCCTCTAAAAAGTTAAATATTGAGTTCCACGCAGATCTGTATGGAATTTGTATACGATTTTTCTGTTTTAAAGAATTTTTTAGATTGAAAAAGAATTTTAGTATTATGATTTTTCAGTTCTTGTAGTTTTCCGCTTTGCGAACAAATTGAAAAGCATGAGACCCTTCTCTTTGAATTTCAGAGAATCTTTAAGAGTACAGTTATAATATTTGTCAAAGAGTCAATTCTTAATTCCAGTTGATGGAAAATATTTATTTTAAACAAATTTTGACCTCTGGTCCTATCAACGTTGATATTTATTGCATGTATCCATCGGAAACACTTTTGAATAGCGGAGCCAGCTGCAACTGCAATAATGATGTGTCTACCCTCTGTGTGTAATCCAGGTAATATCATTAGTGTTATGTTTGTTCATGCAATTGTGTATTTTGTTTGCATAGTAGGACAAGACACCTTGTCCGGCAGGTATTCAGGTTAAATTACCGATTATTTAATTTATGGATAAAATGTTTCATTCCATATTCGTAGTTATTTATTGTAAATTAAATTAAAGCAATTCAATGTCGTAAAGTGTTCATTAAAGTAATTAACGAAACAAATAATAAATATGTTGATTAAATTGGTGTAGAATTTAAATCTTTGGATCACGTGGTCCTTCAAAAAGGCTACGATGGTAACAACTTCCATTTAATTTTTTAAGCTATTTTGTAAATATTTTCATGTAAATAAATAAATATATATATATGTGTGTATTTACTTTGTTTCTTTTTATTTAGGTGTCATGTGTAAATTAAATTAACTATTGTAAATTAACTATTCACTCAGGAGGAGTGAATAGTCACTCTATCGCAGAGTCAAAATATGCCCAACTTCTTTAGAGTGACTATTCACTCTGAGCAAAAGTGAAATTTTTGACTCTCTGAAAGAGTAAATGAGTAGTCACTCCTGATAAGTGAATATTCACTCTAAACAGGGGTAGAAAATCACTCTTTCGCAGGAGTGACTATTCACTCTTGCTATAGGAGTGCGGTTTTTCACCCCTGGTAGGAGTGAATAGTCATTCTTTCATAGGAGTGAATGTTCATTTTTTATGGAGTCAATTCTTTTTTTATTTTGCTTTTATGGGCCTGTTAAAAGAATCACATATTTTAAAGCATGCAATGAAAATAGACACAAGCGTGGTAAATATTGGAATAAAATACTTTATTAGCAATATTTATTTAATTCATAGTTTGAAACATTAATTGAACTTTTAAGGAAAAATTCAGTTAAAGTTACACGTGAATTTAAATTAGATTACTGACAGAAATAAACTATATATTTTATTCCAATCTTATCCTTTGTGTTTGCTTTTATTGCATGCCCTATAAAGATATTTCTTTTAGAGTTTTATAGGGTAGATGTGCCAGTAGTGGACACTCTTAAGGAATTTCACTTAAAATTTTTTTTTTTATTAATTGTTATAATTATTATATTCCAGCTTTTTTTTTCAATATTATATTAACCTATCAACAATATTTAACCATTCTTATAGTCCCATTTCTAAATATGAATCAAAATTTAATTTTAAATAACAGAAATATATCAAAACACCCAAATGCCCAGTAATGGACCACCTCTGTTCCAGTAATGGACACCCCATAAAAAGTAATAAATATAATTGTTTTTATAACTGTATTTAGGACCAGAATTTAATGAATACACATAAATGAAACAAAATAGTTATTTTCAAATAAATTTAAGAATTAGGATACCAGTAATTAACAAATATTTGTGATAATCATTTACTGTTTACATCCATTATTTTAATTATCAGAAGATCGATGTTTTAATTATTTTAGATGGATAGTTTAAAATACTAAATATCATGTAATTATAGCTATTAAATTATTGAAACAGTGGGGGATTTAAAAAGGTAATTAAAAAAAAGTTTTCGAATATTATTAGTGTTTAGTTTTGTCTCACTATTTTTAACAATTATTATTTCAGAGACTACCTGATATATCATTTATAATAATTAATATTACAAATATGAAAGAAATGATATTGTGAGTTGAATATTTTAAATACTAAATAAAATAATTTCAAAATAAAACTGTACAACTGATGTTTGAGGCCACTGATCTGCAAGTTTACTAGTTTCATGAATATTGCCTATAACTTTAATATTACTTTTTTTTTTTCTTTTTTTGTCAGAGGTGAATAAGGAAACATTTAAGACAGAAAATAGATTTTTAATAGCTTCTGTAACTTAATTGTCTTTATTTAAATGGAGAGGGATTAAGCCCTATGAGCCCCTCTTTGACTGTGATCTTAAACAATATTTTCTACTTCCTGGCTGGTTTGTTTGCCAGATTATAAAATATGCAAGTTACATATACACAAAAAAAAGTATAATATATTGAAATTTTATTAATCACATAAAATAACTTAAAAGCAGCTATTTATAAAAGTTTTGGTGTTATTACATTTTGGTAAGTATAATTTAAAATTTTATGCACTATAAACTTTACTGAAATTGCATTTTTAGCAATGTCTACATGGGGTGTCCATTACTGGAAAATGACTAATTAACCGTCCCACTAATGGACACCCCCTTAAAAATATATACCTTAAAAATATATGAAATGTTATAAATGGCCTTTAGTATATAAAATTCTAAATTTTATATTGCTACTCGAACAAAAACATTCAAATTTTTCAAGAAAATAAATAATGTATAAATTAATTAAACGAAGCCAGCCTCTTCATTAAGATTTTCACAGAAAAAAAGCGAAACTTTGAAACATTATTTTCTGCTTCCTGATTGGTTTGATTAAAAATGTCAACAATAACCCAGTTTTATAAAACATGCAAGGGGGAATTATAAAAAAAAATAATTAAAGCTAAATATTTATTAGTTATTTTTGTATGAACCAAAAACATCAAGGGGTCACCATTACTGGCACATCTATCCTAAATAACTTTTTAATAGGTGGATGTTATAGGTTTAACAATGTTTGATTTTATTTTAATTTTTGTTTTAAATATAAATTCCTATCTTTTTACCGTACTTTTTCTGTGAATTATTGCTATTTTTGCAAAGTCCCAAAAGTAGCAATGTAAAAATGCTATTGTTATAAAATATTGTTATAAAAATGTTATAAAATAGTTAAGATTTTTCTACTTAAAAAGCAATGCTTATAAACTCACATCTTTTTTAAATGAGTTCTAAGCATGATTTAAATATTAAGAAATATTAAGTGTAATTTTTTTTTATCCGCTGTGATTTCTATTTGTTTTAATGTGATCATGGAGTCTAAATTTTAAGTTCTCTGGAGTATGTATATATTTTTTCTTTTAAACATATTCCTTAACTTAATCATGATTTCTAATTTTCGACCATTATTGCTGAAAAATGGAATTCATACAATACTTATTAATGAAACGTCTCGGTAAGCCATATTTCATTTAATTTTTTTATTCCTGTAGATATTGTATTTTGTGAATATGAGCAAAATAGATTTGATATGTTTTATAGGAAAAGATTGGCCTAGAAAATGGAAAAAAATAAATTTAAAAATAAACACATTACATTTATTTGTATCTGTATGAATTTTAATAAAAATAAAGTAAATGACTTCATATGAAATGTTCTTATTGTTTGAAAAACATTTTAATGTAAACAAGTAGTTATTAATCTCTTTAAAAAAATATTCAGGCCTACATTATGTAATAAATATGAACTCTTTAAAAAATATACTAAAGCAGTCTTATCGATAAACTTCAAAACAGGCATAAAAACATTTTATTTCAATGCTTAAATATCATGTTTTATTTTTTAGTGCCAAAAATTAAGTATATCAAAAACGTAGAAATTGCGTTTAAAATATAAAGAAATTTAATAACAGATGTAGAATGTCTATAATTAATTTTTTTTATATTACTCAGTCTCGAAATTTTTAAATCATAAACAGCAAAAAAATGCTTAAATACAATTAAAAAAATTAATATACCAACCTTTTCATAATGTCACAATAATCAAATATCATATTTAACTCCGAAACAATAATAATGATGATAAATACTCTTAGTGTATACTCTAAGCCTAAGTTGTCGCCTTTAGAAATCAGTTATAAACAACAACAACAACAACAACAAAATCTCATAGAACGGCAAATTATAATGTTTTCATCCTGTCTGCGATGAATTGAAAAAATCTAGATCTTGTGAATCAGCCTTGCAAACGAAACAGATAAAACTTTTTTTTTTCAATCGTTGGCAAAAGTAGGATCAAAGTATTGAATGGGAAGAATAAAATATTTACACTCGTTTGTTCTATTTTATTCACATTGGCTGAACTAATGAAATTTTGATTATTTTTTGCTAAGCATTGTGTGCTATTCAATTGTTAAAACAATTACAGTAAACTCTCAGTAAGGCGTACTCTGTGTAAGACGGATATCTGTCTAATTTGGAAAGATTTCCAAGTCCCTGCGAATCCATAGACATAGAGTAAAATTTGTCTAAAGCGGAATATTGTCTACTACGGAAAATTTCCTCGGTCCCAATCGACTCCGCCTTAGACAGAGTTTACTGTATATTTTAAACCGCTACATGAAGAAATATAATAGACAATCACTTTTCTAGGAAATCAATTTTCTAGGAATACAAATCAGGAGAACACTCCACGATCAATCTTTTTCTATACAACTTACAATTAGTTAGCTCATAATCTTAACATATGTACACGAATAAATGGTTAAAATTAAATAAGACTTGCCTTATGTGTTCCATAAAGAGTTATTTTAATGATATCCTAATCTGTTAATCCTAAGATGGCGGACGAAAAGGTGATCATTTTTCTTATCTTACAAGGGCAATGTCGCCTTGCTGTTCTGATTGGTTAATAAGCAATGCATACGTAAGTCACTCTTTCAGGAGTGACTAATTCACTCTCGATAACGGATTGACATATTTCACTCCTTTCTAGAGAGTGGAAAATTCCACTCTTTAAGGAGTGTATTTTTACAAAATTCACTCCAAACAGAGTGAAAATGCCTGTCACTCTTTCAAAGAGTGAACTTTTCACTCCTCCCAATTTTAGAGTGCATGCTTATTAATGTACTTAATTAATTTGTTTGGGAACATTAATTAAAATTGGCTATTTCCATTAACTTTTACCAGGGTTTACGACCCCTTTCTTTAAATATTTACTTTATATCTTATTGTATCGTTGTACCACAATGGCAAAGAGTTTGGATGTTTTGGAAGGTTTTCTAAAATCATAACCATTTATTTTAACCTTCCACACATCCTTCGATAACATGGGAATAGAAGTAACTTGTTTGAGCATCTGAGGTTAAAATAAAGGTATTGTTTCAATGCATAGTTTCATTTTTAACACTTTCCAACAAAGTTGAAAATTGTTTATGACTTCGGTTTGTCTGGCCGTCTGGCCGTCTGGCCGTCTGTACGCGCTCTAACTCCCGTAAATATACTCGTATCGTTCTGAAATTTTTGGATGTTAGTGTCCTCTACCATAGCACAAATCCTATTGCAAATGAAGTTTGTAGCATGGTTAGTTCATTTACAGGGACAGTCAAAAGTTTTCCGTTACATTACGGCCTATGGGAAGAAATCGTTTAAAATTATTTTTAATGATGGTACATGCTTTCTAACATAATAAAATTGATATGCATTTATCAAGTTGACTAAAATATGCATTTTCTGTACAATATGCAGCCCAAAAAATAGTTATTATTCATTTACAGGGCCGCACAAAAGAATTCCTTTACATAATGATATAAAAGAGGAGGGAATTTTTTCCGGCGTATTTTAATTATGTTAAACTATTACATGTATAATGAAATAGATATACGTCGCTAAGGTTTACTATAACTTATATCATGGCTAATACGAAATGCAGAGCATTTACAGGGACACACAAAAGATTTCAGATACTATATTGTACCCGAAGTACTGTAAAGTAGCGATGATTGCTGGAAATGCATTTTTAATTATGTTATGTGCTTTTATGTTTCACTATATTTATGCATTGTATATGGTGTGTATAAATGCTGTAATTGATATACAGGGCTACTCAAAAGAATTCGTAATGGTTACTGGGTATGATTGCAGATTGCTTAAAGGTGATTTTTAAATGAGTTAGGCATTTTTACGCTGAACCGCTTCTGGTTTACTAAGAAATGTTTGTAAAACATATATAAAATGACATACAGGGTCACGCAAAGAATTGGATACATGGCCGTCTATAAATGATAATTTCTGGAAATGTGATTCCTGTAGTTTTAAGAGTGTTTTACTTTGAATTAAACTTTAGCTAAATAGTGGCGTGTAATAAAGGTATTAGGTTAACTGCAGAGTTTTACAAAAGTATACAAGTATGTTTAAATCTATTAGTATAAATTGCTGAAAGAGAAATTTCAACCTGTTATGTGTTTTCTTGCTAAACTAAATTTTTCCATTATATAGTATATATATCAACCTACAGATCAAATATAGGGCTGTTCAAAAGAATTGGAATACATATTTGCTATGGACGGTAACTGCTGAAATCAGTTTTTCAAATGTTTTATGTGTTTTCTAAAATGTTTACTTAGTTCACTTATATACCTTATTTCCCTAAATAACGAAGTTTTGTTAAAGCATTCAGGAAGTGTTGGAAAGTGTTTCATAATCTATGCTTAACGCATGATTTTTCTTACTTGTTATTTTATACGCTTGGTTGAACTACTTTTCATGAGGTAAAAAGTTAAATTTCTTCACATTTCATAAAATACATTTTTTAATGGATAAGAGTTTTTTTTCTGTGTGTTGATCTAAAAATCTGAAAAACTCTGAAATCCAAACAACCTCTTGTTGTAGTTGTGCGGGTTTGAGAGAGTGTGCAGTATTTTTGTTGAGTTTTGATGAGTATTAATATGCTATTTATTTGTTCGCTTCGCCCATTTCAACATCTTTCCGTTTTTTCATGAATAAAATTACCTCCCAACAAGCAAACTACTGTTTTTCTTCAACAAAACTGTTTGTCTATCTATTAGGTTATTTAGAAAAATATGCATTTTGTATATAGTATTTTATTAAAATAATGAAAATTGAAGGCGTATTTGCCTTAAACTGTTACCTCACACGAATATGTTTGCTTGGCCCACTATTCGCTTCACAAATGTTCGCTTCGCCGATATAAACAGAAACATTTGGAAAATTGTGTATTAGTATTAGAGAAAAAAATAAGAAGTTAGTATATGCACATAATTATAATAATGAAACAGTAGAAAATAAAATGGATAACTAACTATGAATGGATTATAAAAATTTAACTGCTTTAAAGTAAAAATATACACATTAATCGTATTTCCCATCTTATTTTCTAAGAACTTAGAAGAGTATTTGAGACACAACGTTATAAATAATATATATTACAAATTCTAGGTTCGTACACCACAGAGGAAGAGTACCAAAATTTTTGTAAAGTAATATTTGCCTAATTTAATGAAAATTATTCTGTATTTAGACATGGCGACCATTACTTTACGAAAATTCTCGTATTTAAACCATTAAATCATTAAAACAATACATTTTCCCGTTCCTTGTTCCTTGCCCGTATTAAAAATATTGTACAGAATTAAAACTACGAAAAGTCGTTATCGTTTCAATTTATTATGTCGGCCCGAAGCAAGCTGGGTTTGAAGGCGGCGGTGGCGTTGAGAGGTGGGACGGCGCAAATGTCTATAAATGTCTATATACAGTGAATTCTCGATAAGTCGAATTCCAAGGGACCGGCAAAAATATTCGAGTTATCGTAAGTTCGACTTATCGAAAATCCTTAAATACATACAGAAAAAGTATAAGAAATAATTCAGTCTTATAGACAGGAATTGCAATTATACTGTAATAACGGAGTCTGACAAAATGAGCACAAAAGAAAAATACAATTTAATAGTACATAATATAAGGTAATTTACGAACTCAAATTTTGTGAAAAAAAACTTGTTAATGATAACTGCTTGAAGGAACTTTTTTGTCTTTCTCTGGTTAGAAAGTCGCTCACATTTTGTAAACAAAGGAAAAGAGAATCGTGCACACTGTCTCCACTTTCGAGATATTGCTGCAGAACCGTCATTGCCGCATGTGCTTCTTCATTATTTGGTGGTGAAACGCAATTTACTTCCTCGTTATCTTCTTCAGATTCAGGATCGCTTTCTATCTTTTTTATTGCTTCAACATATATGAATCTCTAAGTTCTCCGCAAACTGCAACATTTTCGTAAATATTCAAAAACTCAGTATCCTCATCTTCAGAAATAACTTGATCTTGTAGATTTTCATTCACAACACATGAGTCCGCATTGCTTGCAAAGAAGCCACATCTACGGAAGATATTTTTTATAGTGATTTGTTTCACATCGTTGTTCCAGGTATTCGAAATTAGTCTAATTGCTTCTGACACACCACACTTTTGATTTATTCCATTTTCGTCATCCTCGATTGCCTTCCGCACTGGACGTTTTCTGTAGGAATGCTTTAAACATTTAATTATTCCCTCGTCTTCTGGTTGCTGTAGCTTAGAAGTTGTATTAGAAGGGAGAAATTCTAATTTGATAGATTTGAAGTTCAAAAGATGACTGTGAGCTGTACACTAATCAACACTTTACGCTTTTTTGCATGAAGCACTACATCCAAATTTCTGATGTATTCCTCGAACAATATTAGAGTCATCCAAGCTTTGTGATTAGATCTGTACTGTACGGGAAGTGACTTTTTATGTTTGAAATAGCGAGAATCTGTACGAAAAGTGACTTTTTATGTTTGAAATAGCGAGAATTTTTGTATTTACCGATGACCAGTAAAGGTAATTTTTCTGTTCCAGGAGCATTTGCTCCGACAAGGACAATTAAATTTTCTTTACTTAACTTTCCACTGGAAAATGATTCCCCCTTAAACATCATCATCTTGTTAGGAAAACATTTGTAAAAAAGTCCCATTTCATCCATATTGAAAACGTCGTCCGCACTATAACCTGCAAGAAGTTTGGGTAATGAAACGGTCTTCCATTCATCACACAGTGCATCAGACACATCTTTTGCTTCGCCGTGTAATGTACGAAACACAATGTTGTGTCTGGCTTTAAACTTTTCAAGCCACCAAGTGCTTGCCGTGAAGCCTACTACATTCAATAATTTTGCGAAATCTAAAGCTTTCTCATGTAACATTGTACCACTTAAAGGAATTAGACTCTTCTGTGTCCTGTAATATGTTAACCATTTTACGAGGGTTGTTTCGATATCTGGTAAGGCACACGTCTTCATCCTTTTGCATTTTGGGTTGACATTTGACTTATGTCTTTTGAAAATGCTTTTTTTTTTATCATTCAGTATGCTAGACAGCGTATTGGGAAGGATACCATATTTCAGGGCTATTTCTTTTTTCTTTAAATTAGGATTGTATTCAATATCTTTTATCAAATTTACTTTTTGCTCTAAAGTAAGAATTTGTAATTTCTGCTTCGATATTTTGAAAGACCCAACTGGAAACGTATCACGATGTGAAAGCAATAAACACCAAAATGACAAGACTCAACATTGAAGTAATGAACTTCAATGAAATCTCAATAGAATCGAAAAAGAAAATCCTTGCATAAAAGCGTGGGAAATTTGACTAATTAGAATTTACTTAGCCACCCTGCTCTGATAAATGGGGTGGGGTAGGGGTGTGGGGAGGGGATTGGTACGATTTCAGCTGAAATTCCAAACTCGCAGAGGCTCCACACTAGACCGGAGTGAAAAACAAAAAGTTTTGCAAATCGAATCGTAATAGTGCGGAAAAGTTGCTACTCGTCAATACAAGCACAGTGAAAAAAAAAATTTGAAATCGGAGAATATCTTCCGTTCGCGCATCGCGTTCAAAGTTTTCGAGTTTCTGCAAAAATTGTACAAATATACGAAAAATCGTAAAAAGGTGTAAACTTTTTCCGATCGAACACATTTTTTTGTACATACCATGATCTTGAGATGCAGAATGCAGAAAAAAATACCACACAATCCTCCTTTATCCCCTTCCAACCCCCTCAAGGGGGTGGAAATGGCCAATTTTCGTGGAAAAAACCGAAATTACAGGAGATGTAAATATTGACGAATCGGTCTGATTTTTTTTTTTTTTTTTTTTTGCAAAAGGCAACCTTGAAGCTAAAAGTCGAAAACAATCCCCCCCCCCCCCCTCGAGAGATCGAAATTGTGCAGCTCTTGGCCCGTCCTAAGGACGACTCAGGACTCAGACGGGAAGGTGGCTGCACTGCGAGTCCGACCCACACCCTACCCAACCAACCAACCAAAATGTGGGCGTGGAGAATTATGCAGATGTAGATTCAGGTACTGTGAATTCTGATTTAGTGTCAAATTTCATCATGGTAGCACGAGAAGCGAGGGTGGCTCTTATAAAACCATCACGTCGCTCATGCCCAAACACTTTTGAGGAGGCCTGTGTTACCAGCTTGACACTGCGCTCTACAGCTTGCGTATGACATGGTATGTCTGACAGATTCAGAGGAAGAGTTGGCTTATCCCCCTTGGAAATCAAATCTGCAATGTCAGCTGAAGAAATGATTACCAATAGAGGAGGACAGTTAATCTTGGTTTCAGACCAATTTATAATGTCATAATAATCCTCGGCATCAAAATTTATCGCCGGAACTTGAAAATTTCTGACGGATTTTCCTTTTGTGGGAGTATCTTTGGTTATCAGTACCCGTCGAAGTCCCAGCTCTCGAACGTTTTGCCTATCATCCACTACCATTGAAAGAAGAATGTTTTCTGGATAAGCAAAGAATGCATTTGTTTGGATGACCTTTGTTACCACTTCTTCGAGTTTTGCAGGTAAGCTTCTACATTTCTTGATGCATTCAAAAATATGTTTAGGTCCCTCAACTACTGAAGATCTTGTCTTAATTTCGAACCACAGAGGTACGTATTCTGTCATAATGTAAGTGACAATGTTGATGAGATTTTCGGATGAAGTTTATAATGAAATATACAGTCTCGGGAACCTATTTGCTATCGTTAACCACCGAGAATGAGATATTGGTCCCGGATCTTTATTTGCAAGGTCTGAGGAACAAGACCCAGCAGCAATGGAGACGGCAATGTAGAGCAGGTATCTCTGATCTTTACTGAGGATTTCTGGGTCAATGTGTGGGATGTGGCATTTAATTCTCTTAAAAGCAACTACGGGCAAAGACTCGCAACCAGCCAGCTGTTTGCCAAGAGGGCCACAAAAAGACTGAGGCCCTGTGGTTTTACCATCAAATGTTCTACAAGATGCCTCAAAGGTAGCTCATTAAAATGCAGGAAACAGATAACCCATTGTGTTGGTTTCTTTAAGCGCATTTCTATATGTTTGATTGTTCCACTTTTCCAGCCAGTGTTTGTTGCTGTACCATCACACCCGACGACTAGAATTTTTGACGTATCTATTCCGTTGTCTTCGAAATAGTCTACAATAGAGTTAGCAATGTCCTTTCCACTTTTTGAGGTTGGCACTAGATGGCAAAGGTACTTAGAACCCGGTTCCTCAACAACTGTAAAGTGGTCTTCTTTTTGTTCAGACTGATATCGTTTACCTCCTTTGTCAACAAACACTAGAGTGTCATCGGCCCGGCCATCAAAGTACACACATATAGGGCCGTTCATTTGATGTTCCTGCTGCTCCAGATTGGTAAGAATTGCCCTGCACTTTTCTTTTTCTCGCCTAATTTTGCTTCTATCAACGATCAGAGATGTATTGCTATCAGTAATAAGACCTACGTCTTTTAGCACGCGAGAGGTAATAACAGCTGTTGCTCTGTCTGACAGACAAAGCGATTACTTGTCAAAGAAGTAGCTGGAAGCGACATGCGCATTTGTGAAGAGGCTGGGCTCCTTGACAGAGCAGACAAAGAGCGTGTGGGCTGAAAATCTAAATCATCCTCATCCTCATTGACATCAACATTTGTCTCCTCTCTTTCAGGATCAGTGCTGCAACCAGGCAAGCTTTGCATTTGTGTGCTGAGCACACCAAGATGACGAGCCTTTCTTTGCAACCTTGATGTAAGTTTTTGTGTTTCCTTTTTATGCACCATCGGTCCTATTTTACCTAGACTAAGATGTCTTTGTGCGTAAAGAAACTTCAGTTCCAATGTAGGTATTTTCCTGTCCTTAGGGCAATCGCAACTGACTATAGGATTAGGACAAATACGCTTGTCAAAGTTTTTCCCGCAAGTGCATTCTAGTGTCATCTCGCATTTGCAAGCTGATATGTCAAATAATGTGTTATACGATTGATGAATGAAGTCATTGTACTTCTTCTGTTTCCCAGCCGTGTGTTTGTCTCTTGGATATGATTTACGAAGAGCATAATAGCGATCGTGTAGTTGTTTCCTCTTTTGGACGACTTTTGTGTGACAAACTGTAGGAATCGAAGCCTTCAAATACAGGGACTCAATCTGTTGAGCTACAGTGTTTGCCACTTCTAAAAAGATCACATTCCTTCCAGGTTTAAAGTCACCAGACTGCAATAACATGGCGTATTGCACTTCATGCCAACATTTGACAACGTCAGCAATGGTAGGAAGAATTGCCGATGGCAGTGGTTTTGGTGCACCAAAAAATGGGCAGGGAGTATGAACGCTTCGAGTGAGCGCCATAATGGAGATAAAGGAAGCTAAATTGTGATCGATGAGACCGTTATGCAATTCAAGTTACAGGATTCTAAATGAAGCCAACAAGAAAAATTTTCAGCAAGAGCAGCGCTTCTTTTATAGGCGAGATATATTCTTTTACAAGCGAGACAAGCAGAAACACGCAGCGACGCTGAGGCGAAACTGAGTGACACACAGCGATCGTTACCAGGTACGGGTACTGTGCTAGCTCCTCCCCCACTCCGTTTCTCGGAATTCCAGCGGCGCGCACGTGCAGCGAGCATTACAGTGCACCAACGAAGAAAGGGACAGACGAGATGGAAAGGTCGAGTGACCAGGCGGTAAACAAACCAAAACATAATGTTTTCCGCAAAAAAATTCAAAGGGGATAGAGGACCTCCCGACGGGGGGGGGGGGGGATTGTTTTCGACTTTTAGCCTCAAGGTTGCCTTATGTAAAAAAAGAATCAGGTCGATTCGTCAATATTTACATCTCCTGTAATTGTGTAATTTCGGTTTATAACACGAAAATTGGCCATTTTCACCCCCTTGAGGGGGTTGGAAGGGGATAAAGGAGGAGTGTGTGGTATTTTCCCCCCCATTCTACATCTCAAGGTCATGGTATGTACAAAAAAATGTGTTCGACCGGAAAAAGTTTACACCTTTTTACGGTTTTTCGTATATTTGTACAATTTTTGCTCAAATTCGAAAACTTTGAACGCGATGCGCGAACGGAAGTTATTCTCCGATTTCAAAATTTTTTTTTTCACTGTGCTTGTATTGATGAGTAGCAACTTTTCCGCACTATTACGATTCGATTTGAAAAACTTTTTGTTTTTCACTCCGGTCTACTCCACACTGACCGATGTAACAAGTAAAAATAGTGCCCTTCAAAGCCGGCGAAGGAGTGCAGAAAAGTTTTATCTAACAGAAAATGCCAGTGTTTTTGAGCTGTGGCTGAAAAATTGAGAAATCCATCGAATTACTGTTTTTTCTCTATCGGAAAAAAATCGACTTAAAAGATGTAGACTTCGACAGAACGAGAAAGTTTAATATTGAATCGTAATAAAGGAGCCGAGACTTCGTGTAAAATTCAACTTAAACGAATATTCGACTTATCTGACTTCGACTTATGGAGAATTCACTGTATATATATATCCTGTATTTATATATATGGCCAAAGGTGACCGGTCACTTGCGATTTTAGACGTTTTCTTAAATATCTAGAAAAATATATGAGGAATTATCTTGAAACTCCAGGTCTGTAAACAGAATAGTACAGGTCATACATTTCCGTGAAGATTTTTTGCCGAAACCCCATAGGGAACCGTCAAAAAATTGAAAAAAACGAATGTCTTTTGGATAACCCAGTAAAAACTAACGTAGCAAAAGCGTTTAACACAGTAGATTATTATTAAGCGCCTTATTACAATAAACTGTGTTCATTGTTATGAGAATAGAGAGAAATTACAGTTTTTATAAAAAGAGTGCCAAATTTTGCCAAGTTTTTTGCTTATAATTTGAGTTCTTGATATAAAAAAAAAGTTATTTTCAGAAAATATGGCAAACAACATTGTACACAATAACCTGGAATCAGAATTTAAAAATAATAAGAATTGGATGAAAAATGAGTAGGTTTACTAAAAAATGTTTCACTGCGCATGCACGAATGCAATCAAAATATAATGTGCATAACGTATTAGCTAAGTGTATAGAACAACTTTTGTGAAAGTCTCAAAAACATAGTTTGAAAATTCTGAAAATTATTGTGGATAGAATAAGCTCGAAATCCGTTGTTCCCAAAATGAAGCAAAAAGATGAGGGGCTGTATCCATATATCCATTAATTAGTGCTAATATAGCATACACAATATTTCACGTACTACTGTATTTGGATACAGCCCCTCATCTTTTTGCTTCATTTTGGGAACAACAGATTTCGAGCTTATTCTATCAATGATAATTTTCAGAATTTTCAAGCTATGCTTTCAATTTATTATGCTCAGCTTTCAACTTTCAGAAAAGTTGCTCTATACAATTTGGTAATACATTATGCACATTATATTTTGATTGCATTCGCGCATGCACAGTGAAACATTTTTTAGTAAATCTGCTCTTTTTTCATCCAACTTTTACTATTTTTTAATTCTGATTGCAGGGTATTGTGTACAATATTGTTTGTCATATTTTCTGATGAGAACTTTTTTTTAAAAATAAGAACTCTATAAATTATACGCAAAAAACTTGGCAAAATTTGGGACTCTTTTTATGAAAACTTTAATTTCTCTAGGAATATACATGCTATTGTCATAAAAATGAATACAGTTTATTGCAATAAGGCACTTAATAATCTACTGTGTTGAACGCTTTTGCTACGTTAGTTTTTACAGGGTTATCCAAAAGATATTCGTTCTGTTTCAATTTGTTGACGGTCCCCTATGGGGTATCGGGAAAAAAATCTTCATGAAAATATATGACCTGTAATATTTTGTTTACAAACCTGGAGTTTCAAGATAATTCCTCATGTATTTTTCTAGATATTTCGGAAACGTCTAAAATCGCAAGTGACCGGACACCTTTGGCCATATAGTATGTAATGTCTATATTTATAACCATTATAAAATATTGCAAATTATCATCTATATTAAATATGTAAATTATGAATTAAGTTTTAAGACAAGATTCAAACATTATGAATTTTAAATTAGGACCAACAAATTATTAAATGACATGAACAAAACAGATGAACAAAATAGGAACAGTGGAAACCGGAAATGTATAACAAGTAACTATGAATAACCTACAGAATCATCAGAGGAGCTTGCAGGTTTAATTCATAGTGAAGATATGTTATTTCATCCAATTTCGTTGGTGTTAGGCCTAAAATGACAAAATACAGCTCCTTATAACATATCATATCATTTCCAAAATAAACCAAAAATTACACTTAAGATATTAAAAAATAAATAAATGAAGAGTAGATAACACTTCAGTAATAGATAAAAATCTAAAATACAAGAAATTTGACTTACTAATGGATGTTAGATCCGTTGAATCCCGACTACGACAGAGCCCAACGGTAATCCCAACAACGAGAGAACAATTGGAAAAAATGTAAAGTAATATTAAATTATTTATATTTTTATTTTACTTTTCATATTTTGTTAGAAGTAATAATTCTTTATCTATTTCTTTCTTAAAAGTAGAAATTGCCATCTCGTGTATGAGCCCGCATAAAGATTCGTTTATAGCAATCCGAGAAACACAATTATACTTTTCATTATTTATGAATATTTTTTACCAATTTCTTTGAAAAGTTTGTTTATAATGTTTATATATAGATTCCTTTTCATATGTAAAATCTTCAAGGAAAATCAAAATTTATTTTTTTTTTTGTTTGCTATAAATTTCATATATCTTTTCAAGGATTAACTCTTTTGGTATACTTGTTTCATTTTTAAAAACAGATAAGAATAAATATTAATTTATTTTCAGGATTTACAAAAATATATAGTTTAAAAATTCAATAATTTGAAAGAACAAAAAATTGCTATACTAATACTTTAAATAGTACTTTATACTAATAGAGTCATATTTTCGAAAATTTTTATTGTAAAAAAATAATGAAGGCAGTTTAAAGAACGTATAACGGTAAAACACCATATTAGCTTTATCTTTCATGTACAGAGATATATTAAATAAAATATGAGGTGTCTTGAGAAAACACACTCTGAAACAATGGATACAAATCCTGGAAGATTCTGCAAAAACCACAGAATGTGAAATGTACAATGAATAAAGCGTTATATCTTTTGATCTAATTATCGTAATTACATGCAGTATGCATAACTTTATTTTAAAAACTCTAGAGCATTTTTAAAGCTACAATTGTAAAAATTGATGTATTTCAAAAGTTTTAGGTCACTTTAAGGCATCTTACTGCATTTAAATAGCCAATTAGGGGAAAATTTCCAACTTTTATCATTATTTTATTTGGAAGATTGCAAAATTAACTATTCAAAACAGTTTTTGTTTTATTTTCCGTTGGATCATAGGAAGTAAATTAGTATGACTGTTTTTTTTTTTCCTGGTGTGAAACCGGAACTGTGTGTTTAAGTAACCGGAAACTGCTGTCTAAAGAACTTCAAGAGAGAAAAAGACCCCTAATATTGAGATTAAGAAGGATGCAACACATAAATCTGGAGAGTTTTAAGAACTTGGAGGGAATATTTCAAATAGGTTTTCAGAAATAAAAACTTCAAATGCTTTTTCTGAATAATATGTTTTAATGAAAAATCAGTTAGGGGCCATCCACAAATGATGTCACGCTTGGAGGGGGGGAGGGGGGTTCATGAAATTGTGACAGTTTGTGACAAGGGGATGGGAGGGTGTAAGAAGAAGTGTGACATCACACATTTTGGTTAAAATAAAAGCATTAAAACTCAGCAGATTAAATTTTTAAATTATTTTGAAATTAAAGTATTTTGTGTTCATATAGTAAAAATAACATTTAAAGCCAAATATATTAAATTCTATTTCAAATTCCAATATACTACAGTTTTTAAATGTTTTTTCAATTAATATTTTATTACTATTGTATATTAATTATGTTTTTTATTGTAAATCTTAATCTTATTTCATACAAATAAGTACACGAATCATTTTTATTATTATGGTCACAAATGTCGTTAAAACACATAGTTAAAAGTTTCAAAATAAAATTTGAAATATGATCTATAACATAGTACTTTAATTTTGAACTGCAAGTATATGTTTATGTAATATAGCGTGACATGTGACAAGAGGGGGGGGGGAGGGGGTATGGTGAATTGTGACACTTTGTGACAAAGGGGGGAGGGAGGGTCAAAAATATTGAAAAAAAAAGTGTGACATCATATATGGATGACCCCTTATGAAAAGCGTTTTATTTTCAAAAATTTTGGATATATGTCTATAAAACAGATTGTCTGCAATTTATGGGGTGTTGTCAGTATAATAAACTATCTGTTTAAATATCTGAGATTTTCCTGAAATTTTACACCAATTTGTATAAATTAATAGAGAAAATCATCAAAGTGGAAAAGCTCGAAGTGAAAATTTGAATGATTATACCTATGGGAAATTATATTTTATGACTTAAATTGCAGTTCATTACATTATTATTGGCTCAAATTGTATATTCATTGAAAAAAAACTATCATTATTTTTGTCGGGAGGACATTTAAGTAAATATCAATTATTGCATTGATGTTACTTAAATTTTAAAATTAAAAAAAAATTGCATCAAAGTAATTAATTTAACAAATTAAATTGTCTTTTTATGTATTAAGTTAGTTATTTGAAAGAATCAGTATTATAGTTATTTTTGTTTTATTTTAAAAATAGGCATCCAACATAGTGAAACACCTTAAAAAGAAGCCATCTAGTTAATGAAATGTTCTCGTTTCGTTTGTGAATAAAAATCCTTTCTCTGCAATGTCATAGACATAAACGGGCCCCTTAAACCAGGGGTATATCTTATTTTAGTGAAGATCCTGTCAAAAAGGGGAAACACGTCGAAAAAATTAGGTCGTCTAGTTGTTTTGGAATTCGCTTTCATTTTTTTCACCTGTTGCTTCTTTACCTTTATGTTGTAAAAAAAGAAGAAGAGGAAGGGTAGAAAAAAAGAAATGCTCGAGTGCAGTTCATTAGAAGATTTGCAAATGAGATGCACTAGGCACAAATTTTCCACAAATAAGAATGTATTTATGTATACAGAATGGTCATAAAAAGCTTTGTCGATCTATCAACCCCTAGCTACTTTGGTGTTCAAATAAATGGGATGTCATTTGGGATGCAAGTGAATTTGGGCAGCAAGGTACAGAACAACAATAAAGTCAAATCAAGTCAACGCATGTGCTTAAGGAGTATAACAGTGGGTAGCAACCCCTGTTAAACCTCCATTGAATATGAAAAAAAAACGTTAAATTTTATTAAACGAAGCACGAACCAAAAGACATATATAGAATTCGGAGACTCTGGTGTAGCTTAGAAGCGACCGAAGTCTCTTCGTATGCATTCCAGAGTTGGCAAGTACCGGGGTTAAATAAAACCCTAAGTGGCGGGCGCAAAGACTATCTAATCATTATTAGTTAATCGCCACTTCGCTGACAGACTAAAAATGGTCGATTGAAGGCGGGTAAGATAAGCATCGAGGGGTACCAAGAGGCACAGAGAAAATCTGTAAAGGGCCTTGAAAATTCTCTTAAAAAAGGCTCGATTCAAAACTATAACAATCGAGCTCACTTATTTATGGTCACAGTGACAAAATTACAAAATTTTTAAACGACAACATCTACTTTTTTCATCACAAAATCATCCTCATATTGAAAAATCATAAATAGAGTTTTAACGATGCCTGTATCTTTATACACGGCGACTTAAAACAAACAAGAAGAACAGCACTGACAAGGGAACCACTTTAGGTGTTGCTCGCACCTAGAATCGAGACCTGGTGCATTTTGTAGCCCTATGCATAAAAGTTAGAGAACCGATAAAAATTCTTTGTTAAAATCATATTTTATATATTTTTTTATATTTATAAGCTTTTATTATTGGATTTTTATTTGTTAATTTTACACCAAAAGAGAGTTAAGTCGCCAGATATGGCACTTCAAAATTTTCACTAGCTTTATACTTGTAATAGGTTTACGTCCAAAACATTACAACACGGTGCGTAGCGAAAATACTGAGCTAGGGTTGCCGGAAAACTGTACGGGACGAAAAAGACGCCAATCTTTCCCCGCCAAATATGTAAATATAATATTGTATTTTTTTTTAAATCAAATTCGTAGGTTCTTGAAGGAATTTTAAAACTTTTTTCAACATTTTATAGTTATTATTGACTAATTTATATTTTTAACTATTTTTTAAAAAAAATATTTTACTTTAACAGCCTGAAAAGTGGTCTCGAAAATTGCATTTTCAGAAAGTTAATCTGCTGTAAAATCAAAAAATATTATTTTAACAAAAAAATTTTATCGATTCCCAAACTTCCTAATATAGAGCTTTAAAATGCACCAGGTTCCAATACTAGGTGCGAGCAACACCTAAAGTGGTTCCTTGTGAGAACAACAAATGACTGCGAACGACTTCCCTAGTAACTACTACTACCAGTGACAAAACACAATACATTTTTGTCGGATTATCAAATATTCAAATGTTCGCATTCATGACAATAACGCATCGTATACGGGAGATTATGGGTAAAAATAAATCATGACTTGAAGAATATTCAGAATATCACGCTTAATGATGTTTTTCATGCCATGCAAATTTTAACATTTTAAATACTCCAAGAGGCAGAAATTCATTGGGGTATGTTCGGGTGAGGAAGGAGTCCACGAGAACGCGAAATGATTGTAGATGATAATGCCATTAAAGTGTTTCACATAGAGCACTAAGTGCTCTTCTTTTCGTTGTTTGTGCCACCTCTCCAGTGACACATATACAGTTTTAATGTTATTTGTCCTTTTTCACCGTAAATATCATTTTACAATGAATAAACGTGGGTGTTGCTATTTGAAATTTTGTCACTATAATTGCAATTGTGAAAACTCGATTTTTGTTCTTCACTTTATTCTTGACCCCGTGCCTCAAAATACCTACATCTCAAATGATATCTCATTTCCTTCGCTAAGGGCTCAAATATCGACAAAGACTTTTTATGATCGCCCTGTGTTTTGTGAAATGATTTACTATCCCACATTGCTGTTCCGGGGGAGGGATGTTAATGGGGAACTTTTATTCCAAAATCCTTTCAACTTCCATTTTATAACGAATTTATAAAAAGACTCTTCCCCCTATTATATACACATACACTTATACACCAGTGCTAAACTGGAGCAACATTTTTAGCCAGTTTTACCTTTTACATACAATATATTCCGGTCACTTGCAATTTTAGACGTTTTCAAATATCTAGAAAAATACATGAAAACTTGAAACTGCAGGTGTGTAAACAGTATAGTATAAGTCATATATTTCGGCGAAGATTTTTTCCCGAAACCCCATAGGGTGCCGTCAACATAATTGAAAAATGACGAATATCTTTTGGATAACCCTATAAAAACTAATGTAGCAAAAGCATTCAAACTCGAGATTATTAATAAGTGGCTTATTGTAATATACTGTGTTCATTTTTATGAAGATAGCATGTATACTTGCAGAGAAATTAAGGTTTTTATAAAAACAGTCCCAAATTTCGCCAAGTTTTTTGCTTATAATTTGCAGAGTTCTTAATATAAAAAAAAGTTATTTTCAGAAAATATGACAAACAACATTGTACACAATACCCTGCAATCATAATGAAAAAAATAATAAAAATTGTGCGAAAAATGAGCAAGTTAATGACTCACTGCGCATGCTCGAACGTAATCAAAATATAATATGCTTAATGTGTTAGCTAAATGTATCGAGCAACTTTTGTGAAAGTCTGATAATAATCGTTGATAGAATAAGCTCAAAATCCGTTATTCCTAAAAGTAAGCAAAAAGATGAGGGACTGTATCCAAATAAAGTAGTACGTGCAATATTGTGTATGCTATATTGGCACTAATCAATGGATATATGGATACAACCCCTCATCTTTTTGCTTCATTATGGGAACAAAGGGTTTTGAGCTTATTCTATAAACGATTATTATCAGACTTTTCAAGCTATGTTTTTGAGACTTTTACAAAAGTTGCTCTATACATTTAGCTAACACATTATGCACATTATATTTTGATTGCGTTCGCGCATGCGCAGTGAAACATTTTTTAGTAAACCTGCTCTTTTTTCATCCAATTTTTACTATTTTTTAATTCTGATTGCAGAGTGTTGTGTACAATGTTGTTCGTCATATTTTTTGAAAAGAACTTTTTTTTATATTAAGAACTCTGCAAATTATAAGCAAAAAACTTGGCAAAATTTGGGACTCTTTTTATGAAAACTTTAATTTCTCTACGAGTATACATGCTATCCTCATAAAAAAAACACAGTATATTACAATAAGCCACTTATTAATAATCTTGAATTTGATCGCTTTTGCTACAGTAGTTTTTACAGGGTTATCCAAAAGACATTCGTCTTTTTTCAATTTGTTGACGGTCCCCCTATGGGGTTTCGGGAAAAAAGTCTTCGCGGAAATATATGACCTATACTATACTGTTTACACACCTGCAGTTTCAGTTTAATTCCTCATGTATTTTTCTAGATATTTAACAAAACGTTTAAAATTGCAAGTGACCAGTCACCTTCGGCCATATAGTGTATATATTCAAGCAAGGCACAAACATGCCGTGATACAAATACTACTAGGAAACAGTAGTTTTGACAGTAGTTCTGAATAAGGGTAATTCCAAAGTATTTCGACAAGTGTTTTTTTTTCTTTGGTTGCCTCATCATTTTTTATTTTCACCATACTTTGTATGTGGAAATGTATATGGGAAAGAAGCTAAAATCCATTTGCAACAAATTGCTGTCTTAAAAATCTTTTTAATTAGAAAAAGTCGAAAATTAGCGATATTGCACATATTTTTAGAAAATACAATTTTTTTACACCTTGCATATTTTTTCAAGTAACAGAGATAACCGAAAATTTCAAAAAAGACCTGAAATAAAGCTATATATTTTTTATTCTTAGATAATGTAACAGCTGTGAATTTATGTGTATATATCTCTGTATGTATTTAATTGGGCACTTTAAAATATACTGAAAAATTAGTCATAAAGCCAGTTTTTGAAAAATTATATTTCATGAAGGGAAAGAGATCATATTACGCATTTTTAATGTGTGTTACTAATACTTCCAAACATGTTCAGAAAAAAATTTCCCTCTTGAATTCTAATCATATAAATTTTGGTATTATTTGAAAATCAGAAACTTTGACAGTTTGGCAGCCTAAGAGAGACTGCTCAGGGCCGGCTAGGCCTGCCCCTTAGAGCTTAACGTCTCTCCCGGTATGTTCCCCGACACGTTGGGGCTCGTTAGTGAGTACAGCCCTGTCCGGCCGTATGCAGACGGACAAACACAAAATGCTCAAGGGGCGACGCTCACCCGCTAAGGGCGTCTATGCACCACCGACCACAGAACCCAGAATTTATTTTAAAAAGAACAAAGTGGGATTACAAAAATTAGACGAATGCCTTCCCGCCAGGAAAACGCCTACTCGCGACAGAGGGCGGGAGTATGAGAACATTTAAAGTAAAAATAAAATAAAATAAATAATAATAATAATAATAATAAACATCACTGATCCTGGCCGCCGGGGTAGGAACCCCTCTCGCGACAAGGGGCGGCAGGAAGGGAAAAGAATGGAATGCGTGGCACAAGTAAGATGGCACGAGCAAATACTCAAGCGTCCATTGGAGATGTAATGATTTGCGTGGCACAAATAAGATGGCACGAGCAAATACTCAGCGTCCATTGGAGATGTAATGCTTTGTGTGGCACAAGTAAGATGGCACGAGCAGATACTCAAGCGTCCATTGGAGATATATCTCTTGATAGAATGGTCAGAAGCACGAGCAGAGGCTCTTGCGATCGTAGGAAACCACACATTGATGAGTAGAAGAATTTACTGGAGCCTACAAAGAGGACTGGATTCTGGTGCTGTTTGAAGATTGATATGGTGGCAGTGAGACTGGATAAGCAGAACCAGGGCTTAAGTTAAGTTTGTTAAGTATGTAAGGAAATTGTGAATGTGTTTTAATTTGTTGAGTAGGAGGGTGCGGGAAAGGACGTTTTGGAGCCAGTTGACTGGCAGTATGTCTGGACGCCTCAAGTGCCAGCGTTGCGTGAGAGTACAACTGTAGTACGGGTGACTTATAGTGCCATCTTCACCGCAGACGCAAGTGGCAGTGGATCTTATTTTGAAGCGGTCCAGATATGCCATGAAAGGGCCATGTCCTGTTAAGAAGCTAGTGGTGTAGGGTGTTAAGTTATATAGTGTGAGACCACTCACCCCTTTTCAGTTACAAACTTTGACAGTTTGTAACTGAAAAGGGGTGAGTGGTATTCATAAGCGATTTGGCAAGGAATGAACTCTTTGAACAGCGTGTTCCAAAGGGATTGAAACGCGCTTTGTTTAATTATTGGAGATGCGTCTGTAATGTAAAATACAAGATTTTTCAAACTAAGGTAGAAATTTAGATCATGTTGATGAAATAGACCTGCCAGTAATTCTCAGAAAGTTACAAAGTTACACTTTTTAAATTTTTATCCGGTACACGAGTCCTAAAAGTTATGTTTAGAAAAAGATTCTCCATGCTGCGACAATTACAACAGTGACAAGAAAGAAAAAATTATGCTTGAAGCATTGATTATGAAACCCTTTCCAACACTTCCAGAATGCTTTACAAGCTTTCACCATTTAATAAGAAAAAGAAGATACCCAAGTACACAATTTAGAGAATGAATAAAATTTTTTAAGACTAAATTTCAACATCTACCGCCCAAACCTACTATATCTACGTAGTTTTAGACACGCCACATTTTAAGCTAAAATTTAATTTTCAAAAACCCTTTAAACTACTAAAATCACACTTCCAGAAATTACCATCTACAGGCGGCAATATATCATGGTCTTTGCGTAGCCTTGTATATAAATTTATTGTATTCTGCAAACATATCTTAGAATACTAAATATAGTTCATCTTAAAAATACTTCAAAATGCATAACTCAAATTAAAAAACACCTTTAAACAATTCATGCTCAAACCCAGTAATGCATACGAATTCTTTGGTGTAGCCCTGTATATGATTTATAGAATTTATACACATCACGTAGTATCCAAATCCATCACACTGCAAATAAAGGCGTCTTAAATTCAGACACATATGTGACTGAAAAGGTAATCCAGCCACTTAAGAGGCCACCCTAGTCACGGGGGAAATTAAAACAAGATGGCCGCTGGCATTTCAACTGAATTGAAAGGATGGTCCAGATTCAAATGATTGAAAAGCGATCTCCAACCAGCAAATGGCCAATTATCTGGCACGATTTCAACCCCCACCCCACTTCGGCTGAGCGCTACATGTGATAATTTCCAGTAGGTTTCAGGTGTAAAGGATTTTTTTTTTCAATTGTCTTCGCTTTACAAGCGTAGATCAAAGCCCTCTGCTTTGTGGAGACTCAATAACGGTAAAAGCCGTAAAAAGAATTTTAATCTGTTTATGATAAAAGTGCAAAAATTAAAACGATTTGACTTTCAGAAAATAAATGAATATTTTATTTAGATATAATTTTTTTTTTTGGTTCATTTTACAGCTTTTACAAACATAAAATTGAAATTAGTGCAGTATAAAAACTATTTTATTTCACATAAGGCAATTACATTTAAAATCAAGGGGGAGATATTGAATGAGGGGGGAAATATATCAGGTACAAATATTCTAAAATAACTATCTTTTGTGCGAATTCTTTTTAGAACATAAAATTTATGAGATTTATAAAAGCTAAATAACATTGAAGGTTAAAAATAAGATGTTCATAAAATTAGGAGAGGAAAAGTTAAACAAATAAACTGTATATTTTGTACTGTACATCTGTAGAGGGTGTTTAGAATTATGGAACTACGTTAGGTAAAGCGGTCTGCCGGGTGTATAAATCTAAATCCCAGCGTAGTCATTTATAGATATAGTACACAATTTATTGTTGTTAGCACTAAAATATGCGACAGAAAAAATAAAGTTTTCCAAATATTAAAAACTTTGTGTGATGTTAGCAGAAAGGAGGATGGCAAAAATTTTAGTGAAATTTTCAGGCAGAAGAAAATTTAGATTATGGATTATTTTTACAAGAATGTTATAAAACATAAAGGAGTTTTAACAATTTGAAATTTTAAGTGCACAGGAGTAAATTCAGGTGTGTGTGTGTGTGGGGGGGGGGATTTCTGAGCACTAAATATTTTTTAAATGATGCGGTTAAATAAGAATGTTTTTTGTAGCGGTTCGTAATCTAAATAACACTAAAATACTTTTATTTTCATTACATTTTTCCATTTTTAACACATCCCAAGAAAGTTGAAAAGTGTTTATGGATTGGGTTTGTCCGTCCATCTGTCTGTCCGTGCTCTAACTAGCGTAAATGTAGTCGGATTGCCATGTAATTGATATATGATATTCAAAATCATCATGGTATGTTCGGTATTCAAAATGAAGTACGTATCATACATGGTTCATTTACAAATGCACTCAAAAGTATTCCGTTAAATTATGGTCTATGGGGGGGGGGAGGGAATCCTTTAGGGTGTATTTTAATAGTGTTACACAATCTTAAACATAGTTAAATTTATGTACATTGAGATACACTTTAAAACGGTTACTATAGACTATGTTATGTGTAACGCTTAAAGTATGAGTATAGGGGAGTCGAAAGTAATCCGTTATGTTATACCCCATGAAGAAATATCGTTTGCGGCGTATTTGATTGATATTACTCTGTCACAAAGGCAATGAAATTGATATGAATTTCTGAGGTGTCCTAAGCCTACTTTCTGTACAACATGAGCATTTAACAAATATTTACGGGGTCAGACAAAAGAGCTTGCTTGTATATGGTCTACGAGGAAAAACTGTTTGTAGCGTATTTCGATTACGTTACATTATTTCAAACATGACGAAATAGATACACATTATTTCGATTTACTACAAGATGCTTGCATTCAAATATGGTCTGCATTTCATTTAGCGTTCATTTACAGGTACACATAAAATGTTTTGATACAATACTGTATCCGACGTGTTAGCTATTAAAATTTAATGCTGAAAGTGCATTTTCAATTATAGAATGCGCTTTTAAGATTAACTAAATTTTGCGTACTACATGGTGTGCATAAATTTTACAGACCCTATACAGGACTACACAAAAGAATTCGTAACCATTACTGAGAATAAGTATGAATTGCCTAAAGGTGTTTGGTTTTTTAGTTACAAATGCACCAGCTCAACTACATTTAGTATGCTAAGAGATGTTTGTATCATACAAATAAAATCCTATACAGGGATATTCAAAAAACTGGATACATGGACGCCTATGGAAAATAATTCCTGGAAGTGTGATTTCAGTAATTTTAGGCATGTTTTTGCTTGAATTAGATTTCAGCTTAGTATTTGACGTGTATAAAAATCTGTATGCTATATACAGGGCAGCACAAAAGAAATCAAGCATGCTTCCGTCTATTGGTAGAAATTGCCGAAGGCGAATTTTCAACTTTTTATGTATTTTCTTACAAAACTAAATTTCAACATAGTATGTAGAATCTGTACAAATATATGCAGAACAAAAATATATACAGAGCTGCACAAAAGAATTGGAGTACCTTCCGGGTTATGGGCGCAATTGTTGAAATCTGGTTTTGAAATGTATCATACGTTTTATAACTGTTTATTTCGATATCTTCTTTACTTTATTAAACGGCGAAGTTTTGTTACAATGTTCTGGAAGTGTTGGAAAGTGTCGACGTTGACGCATGATTTTTCTTTTTTGTTTATGGATATACTCGGTTCAGTCGATAACTCAGGCACCTTTGGTATCTAAGTTTGGTGGTTCTTTCTGAGCTAGTCGGAATGAAATGATTTCGGAAGGTTTTGAGAATTTACTTGCAAGTTGACGAGAAACCATAATATTTTCCTTAGAAATATCTCTCCAAAGACATTTTGCTTTGAAAAATACAGTTAAAATGTTTTTTATGTACAATTAAATGTCTACCTATCGCTTTATTGTTAACACTTTCGTACATAATTGAAAAGATTTAGTTACTATTATAGATAGCAAAGATTTATAATTAGGACCAAAAAAGTATAAATTAAAAAGTTTTAAAGACTTTAAATTAGATTTTTTTTAACTTCATGAGTTGAGGGTAAGACAAGGGAAGAAACAGATTTTTTTAAGGGGGGGGGGGGGTTTAATAGATGACTGATTATGTAACTTATTAAAGATTTACAAACAGGACAAAAACATTGAAATTAAGAGTTTTAGAGACTTTAAACTTTGTGTGCATGGAAGTAATGGTGGAGGAAAGAAAATGTCGATTTTATATGGGGTGGACGAAATTATATAATCGATTATTTATTGTTCAATATGAAACAGATAAAGCTGAAAATGTATTAAAATAAGATTTTCAAAGATTTTAAACTTAGATAAGCGGAAGGAGGAAACAAGGGAGGGGGCATTTTATTAGATGACTTATTTATATACCTTACTAAAGAATAACAAATCGGACAAAAAAAGACTAAATTTTGTGTGATTGGTAAGGAGAGCGACAGAGCAAACGTCAATTTTGATTGGGGAGGAGTATAGTTATATGACTGATTATTTATGATATCAATAAATTAACAGATAGCGTACAAAATGTTTTAGAAAAATCAATGATTTTTAAGGTTTAAATTTTGTGACCTGAAAGAAAAAAGAGGAATAAGCAGAATTATTCTTTTTTTTTTTGGGGGGGGGGGATGGCGGAAGTTTATTGGATGACTTATTATTTATTTACCTTAGAAATATTTACAAATAGGTTAAAAAAAATAAGAAACGAAAAAGTTTTAAGAACTTTAAATTTCAGATGCTTGGTAAGAGGGAGAGGCGAGGGAGAAATACCAATTTCAGTTGGGGGGGGGGGGCGGAGAGAAATTTTTATTATCGTTTGTTTATTGTTAAAATAAAGTGGCATATTGAGCAGAAAAGATTTTAAAAAAATTAAAGAGTTCTAAAGGGTTTCTATTTTAAAATATGGGTACTGTGGGGTAAGAAGCAAAAGGGAGAAATGACATTTTCAGAAGGGGCAATTTACAAGAACTTTTAATGAAATGAATGCGGTGAAATAAATTGATAATGAAATTTATGACTGATTATTTATTGTTACTTTGAAGTAACAAATAAAACAGAAAATTAAAGAAAAAATTAAGGAGTTTTAAAGATTTTAAACCTTGATACTTTAAGGGGGGCAAAATGGGAAGCAAAATTTCAGAAGAAGGGGAGGCAAAAGGTGATTTACATTATTATTTTTTTAAATCAGAATTTCAAAGAAATTGGGAAGAGTTTCACCCTTGATTACAAAACAATACAAGAGCAAAATTAAGAACTTTTTAGGCACTTTTTGCAGATTTTGCATAAAAAAATGTACTTTTATGAGCCAAAAATTACTTTTGAAAAATGTAAACATCTTTAAGGACTAACAGGAACCCATTGCAGGGTCACTCAAAAGTATTTTGTTACATATGGTCTATGTGGAAAAACCATTTGGTGGTGTGTTTTAATAGCGTTAAACAAATTTATACATAATGATATTCATTTACATAATTAAGGTGCACTGGAAGAAGGTTACTACACAAAAGAGTCATACAAAAGAGTTCGGTTTTTTAAAGTTCTTCGTAGAAAAGCTGTTCGCAACGTATTTGAATTATGCTACACTACTTCAAACATAATGAAATTTCTGATGGTTTTACTGCAAGATGTTTGGATAAGAATATGGAGTACATCGCATTTATCGTTCATTTACAGGGAAATATTAGGGATGATTGCTGAAAGTGAGTTTTAAATTATGATATGTTTTATTTATGATAAGTTATGGTATAAGTTAAGTTAAACTAATTTTCTTGCACTGGCACATAGGTGGTGTATATGAATTGCATAGACGCTACAAAAAAGATTTCGTGAGTATTACCGAGAATAACCATGAATTACTTAAAAGTGTTTTTTTAATTTGAGTTATGCATTTTCAAGCTCAACTACATTTAGTATACTAAGAGATGTTTAACCCGTAGCCGGCCGCAGACATTTAGCCGGCAACCAAATACCCGTGAAGACATTTAGCAGATAGCAGTTAGCTGACACGTGCATTAAGCCGATACGTACATATAGCCGACAACACAATTAGCTGAAATTTACATACAGCATACAGGACAATTGACCGAAACGCACATATAGTAATAATTTTAGCAATACAGACAATTGGCCGACAGGCAACTGGCCGAACGTGGCAATTAGCCGGGAGGACATGTAACCGAAAAGACGATTAGCCGACAGGACATTTAAAAGACAAGACGATTAGCCGACGGGACATTTAGCCGATAGGATATTTAGCCGCACTTTTTTAAAATTTTTCGACACCCCTCATGAGATATATCGCATTGGAGCCCTTTGATCACCCTTTCATATTATGTACCTCCCGTCCCTTTTCCCTCAAATTGTATCACTGGATGTATTTTTCTGACGTTTCCGACATCCCTCAAGTGATATATCATTAGACTGGGCGCCCTTTGATCACTCTTTCATATTATGCACCTCCCGTTATGTTACAGTTAATTTGAAGTTTGGTTACAGTTAGGATACAGTTGCGATTAGTTACTCTTGGATTATGATTAGGTACCTGATAGGTTATAATTAGGTTACGTTTAGGTGATAATTAGATTACGCTTAGCTTACAGCTTGGTCATGGTAAAGTTATGTTACAGTTACATTACAGTTAACATACGATTAGCTTATAATTAGGTAAACGTTAGTTACAGTTAAATTACGGCTACGTCCTAGTTAGGTTACATTTAGGCTACAATTAGGTTACTTTTAGGTTTCAGTTACGTTAAGGTTACTTTATAATTAGGCTACACTTAGGTTACGGTTACGTTACACTTAAGTTACATTTAGATTACAGATAGGTTACGTTAAGTTACAGTTACGTTACTGTTAGGTTATGCTTAGGTTACGATTATGTTCCGGATAGGTTACAGTTACGCTAGAGTTAGGTTACTCTTAGGTTATAATTAGGTTAAGGTTAGGTTAGAGTTAAGTTAGAGTTAAGTCACGGTTAAGTTAAGGATAGGCTACAGTTACGTTACGTTATGATTATGTTACAGTTAGGTTACGGTTAGGGGATATTTAGATTACGGTTATGTTACAGATAGGTCATGGCAACGTTACGGCTATGCTACAGTTGAGTTACAGTTAGGTTTGGTTATAATTTGGTTAACGTTAGTTTACATTAAGTTTAGAGTTAGGTCAAGGTTACGTGACATTTAGATTACGGTTATGTCACAATTAGGAAACGTTTAGGTTACAATTAGGCCGGTAGCACACTGAGGCGACCCATGGAACATTTTGTTGACTTCGGAGAAAAACAGCTTTAAAACATGTTTGAAACAGCTTTCTTCTTTGTTTCAATATTTTTTTTTCTCCTAAATCGTATTTCATGTTGCTCGTGTTGCGTCAGTGCGCGGCCTACCTTAGGTTACGGTTAGGTTGCAGTGAGGTTACGGTTACGTTACAATTAGGCTACAAATAGGTTACAGTTACTTTACAGTTAGGTTACGGTTAGGTGATAATTTGATTACAGTTATGTTACGGTTAGGTTACCGTTAGGTTATTAGGTAACAGTTAGGTTACGGCTTGGATACGTTTAGGTTACGTTTATGGAACAGTTAGGTTACGGTTACGTTATAATTACTATCACTGTTACTTATTTTGCAGCGCGCGCGCCCGCTATACATATGAGGAGTAACGGCAAAATTTTGAAAATTGTCCCGCCCGGGAGCCAAAGAGGTGGGAGAGACGCGGAAACTGCATAATATGAAATAGTGGTCACAGGGCTTTCTAAACGATATGGCCCATGACGGGTGTCGGCATAATCTAGAAACCTGCCTCCCACTGTGAGGGCAAAGGGGGGAGGGCTGCGGGAGGTACATAACATGAATAAGTGATCACAGGCCTTTCCAATGATATGTCATACGAGGGCTGTCGGAAAAATTTAGAAAAGTACCCACCGGAGGCAAAGTGGAGGAGGGGCACGAGATATGCATAATATAAATGGTCACAGGGCTTTGCAACGATAAGTCTCATGAGGCGTGTTGGCTAAATTTAGAAAAGTGCTTCCCATTGGGCGGGAAATTGTGTCTGGGGTGCGGGAGGCGCATAACATGAATAAGTGGTCACAGGTCTTCCAAACTATGATGTCTGGATAGCATTTCTTTAGCCAGTGCTGGCGCCCCTTTGGTTATGTGACTCACGTGACGTGCGAGCGTAGGAGTGAAGGGAAGGAGATTTCCTTTTTAGAGAGTGAAGGGTGGAGGTTTTTAAGTCGTGCATGTGTACCGGCGGAGTTTTTGAAAAACCAAAAGTTAGATATAAAATTACACAGTTGCTACGGGCACTGGTATGTAAAAAGTTTGCATTGTAGGTGAAGCCAAATGGTGTAATAGCAAAAAGTGTATAATTGTGGAATATTGTAGTGTGTTCCACTGGATATAATTCATATACTTCGTGTGAGTATTATCGTCTTGTCCTCGCCGAATATCTGTACTGTCCTTCTGCATTTTTATAAATAAACTTAGTTTTGTGTTAAAAAGAATTAGTGATCTATGATCTAGGAGTATACATCTGATATCAAAGAGGGGAACCAGTATTAGACAAATGATATATCAAAAGAGGGATGTCAACAAAATTTAGAAAGTGCCGCCCGGGGAAAAGTGCAGAAGACGCACGGAAGATGCATAATATGTATAAGAGGTCACAGAGCTTTCCAAAGATATATCACGTAAGGGGTGTCGGTAAAAGTTAGAAAAGTGGCTCAGGGGAGCAAACTGGGAGGGAGCGGCGCGGAAGATATATATTATGAAATTTGGGTGTCACACTGCCTTTCCAACTATATATCACATGAGGGGTGGCGGCAAAAGATATAAAAGTGCCCCACCTCTTTGAAATTTGTATATAGTATTATAAAAGTATTTTTGTAGGGCTTCGTAAAAAAATCGGATCTAAAATGATGAAAATTCTACGATCTCGAAAAAACTGAAAAATGCCCTCTTGGAGGGGTGGCGAATAGGGGGAGGTGAGAAGAAAGGGTCACAATATGAAAGAGTGGTCCGAGGACTTTCCGATGATATATCACGTGACAGATACGAAACAAGTTTAAAAATTGCCACACCGTGGTCCTGCCTTTTGTTCCCGGAATTCACGCACCCCTTTCTTTTAAATTCTTATGTTTATTAAATAATATTTATGGAATTGATCCGTCAAAAAACCGCATTTTAAACGATATTTATTGTAGAAAACGTTATTAAAAAAATTATTGGCTCCTCCCCGAGCTATCGAATTTTTTGTGTATGTTATAAATATAACTGTATTTGTAAAATATAATGGCAGTTTAAGAGAATGACGAGTTATTGAGGTATAATGAATAATTAAAATGAATTATTTCCGTTTTATTTTATAAATTCCTTAATGAATATAATAAGCTATCGAGAGTCTAAGACTTAAACATAAGTAAACAATATTTATCGGAGGGATCCGTCTAAAAACCGCATTTCAAACAATATTTTTTGTAGAAAAAGTTATTTTTGTATATAATTTTGTTCGAATGAACAAAAGAATATTACGAATGTTAGTTATTGATGTTTAATTGAAAAGCTTTATAGAATAACAGTGATTGAAGAAAAAAATTACTTTATGAGGGTGACGAAATTTCGATGTTTAAGTGTATATCATAAACAATAACGCTGAAACAATATAAAAGCTGATTTATGATGGTGACGAGTTACTGAGGTTTACATTTTTGATGTAAGACCGAGTCTTCTAAATTCTTTTGGCAAAATGTAGGTGTCAGCTAAATTTCATGTCGGATAATTCCCTTATCTGGTATTTGCTCGTTGGCTAAATGTCCTGTCGGATGAATGTCCATGTCGAATAATTGTCCTCTGTTGGCTAACTGTCTAGTCGGCTAACTGTCGCTGTCTACTAACTGTCATGTCGGCTAAATATCCTGTCGCCTAATTGCTGTCTGCTAAATGACTTGTCTGCTAAATGACATTGTAGCATATAAGTATATAGGGCTATGGCAAAAAACTAGGTACATGGCCGTCCATGGATAGCAATTCTGAGGCTAATGTCAGACGGACTTCTTTTTGCACGCTTTTTTCCTTACGTATTATCCCTACACAATGCTAGCGGCATTGTGTAAGGATAATACGGAAGGAAAAAAGAGTGCAAAAAGAAGTCCGTCTGACATTAGCCTTAGAAGTGTGATTTCAGTAAATTTCAGCGTATTTATTTTTGAATTAAATTTCAGCTCAGTATGTGGCGTGTATAAAAATTTATAAGGTACGTACAGGGCTTCACAAAACAATTGAAGTATGTTTCCGTCTATTGTTAGGAATTAATAAATGTGTATTTTCAAACGTGTTATGTTTTTCTAACTAAACTAAAAATGTAGGGAAAGGTTCATAATCCATACTAGGCACATGGTTTTCCTTTCTTGTTTTATTTATCGTCAATAATTCATCTTCTTATGTTTTTTTATTTCTCAGTTGCAATAATCATGATTTTTAGGGTTCCGTACTTAAAAAGTAAAAACGGAATTGAGTAAAAACGGAATTAAAAACGGAAACATAAGATCACTCCTGTGTCCGTCTGTCACAGCCATTTTACTCGTAAACTATGGAATGTGGAAAGTTCCATTTGGGAATGTAATAAAGACTGTTAACCCACATATTTACAGATTATTAAACATTCACAAATATATGCGGGAAAAAAAGTAGAGGGGCTAATTAAGTTATTTGAAAAAAAAAAATATTTCCTTTGTATATCGTGCGGGATATCCGTTAAAAGATTACGTAACGCCGAACTCAAAAATATCCCTTTTAATTTTAGGTATTATATTTTCAGAGATATCGTCGGAAATGTAGCGCAAAAATATGTCCCCCCCCCCCCATCTATTTCCAAATCTACTGAAACTAAAATTATGAAAAAAATTAGAGGTAGTAGTGGTTAATTTAAGCCTTGCAGGAAAATTATAGCGATTATCCTAGGTCGCATAGTTTTTCATAAAAGCGCATTTTTCTGTTACACACAGATTTCTATATGCGGGCATTCAGCAAAGGTATCGAGGAGCACTAGAGGTACCTAACGTATCAAAAGTATGAAAGCATTGTTTATAATCATTTTCGAAAAAAAAAAATCGTCGGTAATTCGCCGAGATATTAAGACTCCTGTCCCTGCCGGCGAAGACACTCACGAGCTAATGCTAATCCTATGGAAAGGGATTTTTCTAATAACTCGTTTGCATTTCGACATTTTTTTTTTTTTTTTTTTTTTTTTTGCATTGGACAGCCGAAATCTGTCTCTAAATCGAACCTTTTTTACTTTTTCGATTTTGGTCGCAGATATTTTTTATAAAGTTACTTTCACTTTCAAAATCGGTTCTTAAAACAAAAGGGTCATTTAAAAAAATATCTGCAACCAAAATCGAAAAAATAAAGAAAGGTGCGATGTTTAGACGGATCTCTGCTATCCAATGCCTAAAAAAATATTTAAAAATGTCGAAATGCAAAAGAGATATTAGAAAAATCCTTCCCCATACGATTAACATTAGCTCGTGAGTGCCTTCGCCGGCAGGGGCAGGAGCCTTAACACATAAAGACACGGGTAGTTTGGACATACATAATGGCATAGGTGGCGTACTCTATATGCCATCGGTTTTTAAATACTAGATAACAACTTTTAATGATATATTTGTGTAATGCAATACCCAGTAGCAGCATAAATGCAGTAAAGGTCAAATTGTTAAAAACAGACCAATTTAATTAGAATTAATCACATAAATACTATGGGATTCGCGACTAGTTTGCGTTGAGTGGATCTCTCAATACACCTCCCGTGTCTTTAAAAGTTAATTAAAAACCTATCTGGAAAAACGCGGCACGGACAAAGTCGAGTTGCATCTTTGCGACCTCCTTTCGAAGCGCGCTTAGTACAACGCCAAGTTTAAACTTTGAACAAGGATTTTGTTTCAGCTACACTGTAAAAAGAAAAATATTACTATGTTGAATTTAGTTTTATGAAATGCCAAATGAAATTTAAATATGCAGTACTTTTATTGTCAGTACCGAATTAAGTTCATCATATGTAGATTAAGACAAGATTAAAAAAAAGAGTTATACAAAATAGCAATATTTAATTTTATTTGGGCTTCATATCTCTTTGAACTTTTGTGGTATACTCATTCATACTTTTTTAATATATACAGCTATACCCAACTCTACGTTGTACAGGTTTTTACAAAGTTTAATTACTCTTTTAAATAATACAGTTAATAATTCATATATTTATTGTACGGAACCCCCTGAGCGCGAGTAATACTCATACTTGACTGTTTATTTTATATAAAAGTTATATGCATTGGTCTGCTAAGTCGTATCTTGGTGGAAATCATCTGCAGAACCTCAATTTAGTGGTTGATCTGCAGGTTTATCATTGTGTTTTCATGCACCCAAACTTCAATGTTTTCTTACATTTGGGTGCAGGAAAATACAATGATAAACCAATCGATCAAATACTAAACTCCGGCCTGCAGGTGTTTTCTATCAAGATATGACTTGGCAGACCATTTGCATTTTAATATGCTTATTAAGTTCTATATAATCCTAAAATTTCAGCCTTGAACTTGATGAGCTGATAGTCTGTGCAATTGCCACCCGTCGAACAAATCCCTTCCTGTGAAATCTTGTATCATTTTTTAGGAATCTGTGGACAGGCACAAAAACATTCTGTGTTTTTATACCTAGATAGTGTATAAAAACATTTTTTAATTAATTAGTCTCAATTTGGAGTTTTTTGTAACAAATACAGCTGTAATTGTTTTTTAATTGTTTGGGAAAGACTTTGTTTTTATTTTCTCTGAAAACTGCATGGATTTTTCATTACATTGATATGTAATTCTGATAATGAATTTCTTAGAATTCCATTTCAAAGCAAAATTTCGAACTTCTTCCAATTTTACCAAAGCATTCTTTTTCTTTATCAGAAGTCAGAGGAAATAAATTTATTTTTCGCTCCATCTTTATCTTTAGATTAAGTTATAATTTTATTTTCCCCACATTGCTGATAGAATTTTTTTTTACCTTGTCAGTTACAAGCTCACTGTCAAATATCTCCAGAAATTCTCCATCTTCTTCCTCTATTTCCAAGTTAATAATCAGGAAGAGTTGCCGTAATATCCTTTACCAATCTATTTTTTATTTATATTGTAAAGGATGTATTATTATATTATTAATTATTATGTATTTATATTACCACTAATTTACCAATCCTATATCGGAATTTGGTAAATTAGCAGTGCTTTTAGTTTATAATCTCTACTTGAACTTGCCAATCAAGATTGTGTTAAGCTATCATTCGTTGTCGCTCAGAAACTGTTTTTATTAGTTTATAAATTAATTTGGTAAATTAGCAGTGGTTTTAATTTGCAGCCTCTACTTGAACTTGCCGATCAAGACAATGTTAAGCTATCATTCATTGGTTCCCATAAAATGTTTTTATCAGATTGTTAAAAATGTCCTACTGACATTTTCTATGTAAATAACGCAGTCTTTCAGAGTGACAGACTGGTTGATCACGGTATTATCCTTCTCGTATAATTCTTGAAAAGCTAATGACAAATTTACTAACTGTTGCTTTGTGAGCCTTAATTTCCTCTCTACTCATTTGATAAAACTCTGTCATTGAATAATGAATTTTAGTAAACGAAAGTGTGTGCCATTACAAATACATCATGAAATAAAAATGTTAACTAAGGCAATCTTTAACCAGGATACATATGTAAATTGAAAGTAAAGATGGAGTGTTATTAAAATTCATAGATAAAGACCAGAGAAGAAACCGTAACCAAATTCAGATTTTTGGGACTGATGTAAAAGTTTGTCGGATATTGTTGATGGAAATTAAAGAAAATCTATTTCGTGAAAATTTCAATTCCTAGCAGTTACATAATTAGAACTCATCTGGCTAAAGAATCGATGTATTTTCTCAAATCTTCCAAAAAATAAAATACCTTATCCTCAAAATATTTTTAAGTGATTTAAATAAACGGTCATTCGACGAAGTAAGTTTTGGAGAATGGTACTTGGATTGAAACATTTCATCTCAATTATAATATTTTGTGTCTACAGTGGGCAAAGATACGTGTGGTCTTGTTGGAAAACAATGCCTAATTGTTGATTATTTGAAGCTGCTTCTAGCGGATTGCTTGATTTAATTCACTTAATTATAAACAGTATTTCTGCAAACTAATGCTATAGTTTCCAAGTAACATCTATTAATAAACAATTTTCTTGTCTCACTGAATGCGAAGAAAAATCTTCTGTGGGTAGGAAACTGACTTTTGCTTTGATTAAAAAGCCTCTTCGAAGTAGTCATCAATGTAGTCTAAATAAATATTAATATTGTTATTATCCCTTATATTCCATGAATTACGAATATAATCTGAAAATAAAAACTATGCGTAAATCTGGTTTTTGAACAATGTAAAATAACGTTGTTTTAAAAATATCGACATATTCTGTAGAAATTGAGTCGGGCCAAAGTTTTAGCTTCATAATACGTAATTTTTTGTACTGCTAATTGTACTGTCCGGTTCCGGGAACAAGAAATTTCCGTCCGAGGAGACCTGTACATTCAAATTTTTAGACAACAAAGGCTTAGAAACTGATACAATCAATTATGACTCGTAATTAATCATACAGCCTCGTTTATAGAAAAAATTTCAGGCCGAAACGTGCTGGATCGAACCGTAGGTTCCGACTTCACGAGGATGAAGTAGGCATACTTCTATTAAAAACTGTTACTTTTTTTATCCTATTTAATAACTTCAGTTAATTAAGAGAATAATAACATTTTAAAATAAGTGGTAGAAATTTGCTTGATTTGCCTCCGTTAGAATATTGCTTATAGATCGAATTTGGCAAGCTCAAAAGTGGAGGTTCTATTATAATTTTATGAGATATATACTTTGTAATGAAATGCTGATTTGGGTGGACTTTCTGCAGAAAATTCCTTCGTGAAAACATTTTATTTATTAACATAATCAAATTAAACCTCGTGAGTTGGTCTCCTTATTCACCACCCCTCCTTTCTTTAGCATTTTTTGAGTTTCTCCATCTTCACTGTTTTTTTTTTTTTAATGAAGGTAGTGCAGATGGCCCACTGCCTTTAGTAATGTGGACTATGGTGATTTCGAGTTAAGTTAGAAAACTTAAACAATCGGCTGATTTTCGTCAATGTTTTATAACGGTGGATGAAACATGAATTCGCCATTATTCTTCAGAGATGAAAGAGCAATCTAAACAATGTGAAAGAGCAGCTGAAATTGCACCAAAGAAAGTGAAAACGGTTCCACCTGCTGGAAAAGCCATGGATACGGTTTTCAGGAATTCACAAGATGTGGTGATCATAGACCACCGACAAAAAGGCAGAATCGTCACCGGACAGTGTTATTCTTCTCTACAGGACCAATTGAAGAGTGCTTATTCCGACAAAATTTCCATACCTGAGCAAAAACAAGGTGTTCGTTCACCACAGCATTGTTCTTGCACACATGCCTGTAGTTTTCGCTACGAAAGTCAATCACCTACGCTCTGTAGTACTTCCACATGCACCGGATTTTGCTCCCAGCGATTATTTCCTCTTCCCAAGCCTGGATAAATGGCTCGGTAGTCGGAAATTCACTTCAAAATATGGGGTTAAGGCAGACACCACCATTTCATTTCCAAAGATAGATAAGGCTTATTATACTAAAGATAATAAAAAGTCGGAAACTCGTTGGTTTAAATTTTATAACTTGTAAGGAACTACGTTAAAAAAATGAAATATTGTCAAAATATTTCTATTTTCTTTGTCGGGCTGATAACCTTTCGAAATACACTCGTATCGGCATCAAATTTTATTTTCCCTCCAAAAAAAAAAAAAGCGGAGTTCATGAAAAATGGTCCTAGTTGTAATTAAAATTCGACCCCCTCATGATAAAAACATGACACTATAAAACCTGGTAAGACGGAAACATAAACTATAGATACGAAATACCGTTTTAGATGGGTTATTTGCGTCTTTGCAGATACACTTGCCAGGTATTTTTAGGGAAATAATGAAAAAATTCCGTTTAAACCAGGATTCCGTTACAGCTGCATATCAGAAAATAAATTTGTTAGCTAGTAGACTTCCCTCTCTCTTTTTCTCTCATTCTGTCCTTGATTCTCGACAGTATTGCTGGGAGTTATCGGCACTCTCTATCACAGTAGTGTTTCACTACACTTAGACTAACATTTCCTGTTTTTGCTATGCTGTGCTATATACCAACTCATCGACAGGGCGTGGATTTGATCTTCAAATAGGTAGCCCCTGGAAATGCGCTGCTGTTCACTATTCACTGTTCAGACATTTATAAAATGTAATATTTAACCTTACAGTCTCATTATTTTCAGATTTACATTATTATACTTAATGATAAATTTTCGCGTTTCTTTAGACGTTACAAAAAATGTCTTTCCGTTACCTTTGAGAATATACACTAGTAACGGGGAAAAAATGTAAGCGCTAATGTTAAGTCTGTGTGAGCGTTATTTTCAAATATCTCGCTTTCTTTATAATATTTTAAAATGATTTTTTTTTTGCATAGGATTGCTGAGGACGATCTACAACCGGGCTGTTTTTTACTTTTTCGATTTTTGGTTTCAGATATTTAAAAAAAAATTACTTTTACTTTCGGAACCGGTGGAATCGTTTCTGAAATTGAAGCTATCCAAAAAAAAAAACTATAACTAAAATCGAAAACGTAAAACCTAGCCTGGTTGTCGATCGCCCACAGCTATCCTATGCAAAAAAAAAATCATTCAAAAATATTAAAATCAAAGCGAGAAATTTGAAAATAACGCCCCCATCGACTAAAAATTAGCATTTTCATTTCTTCCCGTGTCTGAAGTGTGCTCTTAAATTAAGATGTGTTACACAGGACAAATTTCGCATTTTCTGCGACTTTTAAAGGTGTACTGTCCCCTTAAAAATGACAAATATTAAAAATAATAAATATTAAATTATTTTTTTAAAGTTTCGAACAAATTCATCAACCCTTTTAAAGTTAACAATCTTTAAAACTTACGAATTTTAAGTTCTTGTTAAATCTTAGTAAATTTAAATTGTTCAAATTATGAAAAATTAAAATGATAAAGTCATCAATGAAAGTTCTTAGGCATGTTCTAACGGCATGAAAAATATGCTAAAAATTAATATAATAAGAAAACAAATAATGCAGATGAAAATCAACTTTCAGGAATTTCTACCAATTAACGGAAATATATTTGCATTTTTTTGTACAGCCCTTACATTAGCAACAAGTTTTTATACACGCCACATGTTAAGATAAAATTTATTCCAATATAAGCATGCTTAAAACTACTTAAATCGCACTTCCAGAAATTATCATCCATGGCGTGCATGCATACAATTCTCTGGATAACCTTGTATATTATTATATTTATATTTTTCAAACATATCGTTCTAAATATAGTTGAACTTGAAAATGTAGGATCTAATTTAAAAAAAATTAAGCAATTCACTCTCATTCTCAGCAATTCTTCCTAGTTCTTTTGCGTAGCCCTATCATGATGTATAGAATTTAAATGTATAACCTTTTATGCGGAAATTTAGTTAAAAACGGAAATCATAGCTGAAAACTCAATTTCAACAGTCATCCATAATAGACAATAATTCATGTACAGTATTTTATCCAACATCTTTTATGTGCCCCTGTAAATGAAATAAAATGTGATCAAAGTCATATTCTAATGTAAGCCTCTTGCAATAAACCTCAGTAACATATATGAATTCCATCTTGTTTAAAGTAGTAAAACATAACTAAAACACGCTACAAGCAGTTTTTTCTGTAATGAAACTGAACTCTTTTCTGTGACCCTGTAAATGAATGAAAAATGCTTTGCAACCCCTTCAGGAAGTATGTTTTATTGCACCTCATAAATTCATATCAATTGCATTATGTTCGTAACAGAGAAACATTAAAATACGCCGCAAAGGTTTTTTCTTCATAGTTCATAATATAACGAAATGTACTTTTGAATTCCCCTGTACACCTACCTGTGCACTTCAATAAGGTGCATAAATTTTATGTTTAAACTGTTTTACATCATTAAAATACACCGCAAATGATTTTTCCCACATAGGTCATAATATAAAAGAATACTTTTGACAGTCCATGCAAGTGAAGTATAAATGATTACGCGCTTTATTATCAGTGCCATGTATCCCATGATAAACTTCAACAACGTATTTCAATTACATCACAATTCAAGTATATGTACGCTAGTTAGACCACGGACAGACGGGCAATGAAGCCAATTCATAAACATTTTCCAACTATGTTGTAATGTGTTAAAAATCTGAGTACCCGTCCAAACGTTTTGTGTTGGATATACATATAGAAAATATAGAGGTTGTAGAGAAAAATGCGGGACCTGGTAGTAATTGACACTATATAACCTGGAAAGACGGAAACACAAGCAATAGGTGCGAATTACCGTTTCAGATGGGCAGTTTCCGTCTTTGCAGATACAATTACAGTAGAGCGCCGATTATCCGAACTCCAATTAACCGAACTTCCAATTATACGAACAACCTATTTCTCTCAAAAAAAAATTTTATCCGAACAACCTATTTCTCTCAAAAAAAAATTTTTTAATGATGATGAGATTGTGGATGAGATTTAAGATGTAAAATAAATTGAAGAAATGAAAACGAATGCCCTGAAAATGACCCAAGACCATCCCATAACGAAGCCTTTGAGTGTTTGGAAACAGCTATGAAATGGCTTGAACGGCAGAAGAACTCTGAATCTATTCAAATAACGTATTTAAGAAGAATTCGAGATATGGCAACATTGGAAAGAACGTCTTATTTGAAGCAAGCAACAATCGAAAGCTATTTTGCTTAAATTATAATCTCTGGAGTTCAGAAAATGATAAAAAGAGAAAAAGAAAATTTTAAATTATAAAAAAGTAAACAAAAAGACAGTTTTTAAACGCGCTAGCACTAACTGGCGCTACCAGTCCTAAGCCTGGATAAAGTGTGAAGGTTTTAGTATAGTGAGAAACACCCCATAAATTGTCTGTCCATTTATCCGAACTTTCGCTTATCCGAACTAGGTTCGGTTCCGACTTTTTAGGATAATCGGCGCTCTACTGTATAAGATATATTAAGGGGAATCAGGGAAATATTCCGTTTAAACCAGGATTCCATTACAGCTGCGTATTAGAAAATAAATTTGCTAGCTAGCAGATTTTATAAAATGCTATATTTTACCTTACAGTCTTTTTTTAGTTTTACATTGTTATAGTTAATGATAAATTTTCGCATTTTCTTACCGTTACAAAAAATACCTTTACGTTACATTTGAGAACCCACATTAGAAACGGCAAAAAAATGTAAGCACTAATGTTAAGTCTACGGGAGCGTTATTTTCAAATATCTCGCTTACTCTTTAATATTTTAAAATGAAATTTTTTTTCATAGGATAGTTGAGGACGATCTATTACCGGGCTAACATATACTTTTTCGATTTTGCTTTCAGATATTTAAAAAAAAATACTTTTTCTTTCGGAACCGGTTGGAATCCGTTCTGAAATTGATACTATCCTAATATTAAAAAAAAATTAAAAACAAAATCGAAAAGGTAAAAACTATTCTGGTTTTCGATCGTCCTCAGCTATCCAATGCAGAAAAAACAAAAAAAAATCTATTAAAATAAAGCGAGAAATTTGAAATTAACGCCCCCATAGACTTAAAATTAGTTTTTTTTTATTCCCGTGTCTGGAGTGGGCTCTTAAAGAAAGATGTGTAATACAGGACAAATTTCGCATTTTCTGCGGCTGTTAAAGGTGTACTTTTTCGTTAAAAATAACAAATATTAAAAGTAATAAATATTAACAATATACCTTTAAAGTTTCAAACAAATTGATCAAAACTTTCAAAGTAAACATTCTTTAATAATTACTAACTTTTTGTTTATCCTTTGTTTATGTTAGTTTGTTTATATTTGTTGTTGTTGTTTGTTACTTTATGTGTTATATTTGTTTGTATGTTGTTGCGTTTTTGTTTGTAATGTTAACTAAGTTTTTGTTAAATCTTAGTAAATTTAAATTGTTCAAATTACTGAAAAATTAAAATGATAAAGTCATCAATGGATGTTCTTAGGCTTGTTTTAACAGCATGAAAAATATGATAAAATTTAATATAATAAGAAAACGAATAATGCAGATGAAAGTAAACTTTCAGCAATTTCTACCAATTAACGGCAGTATATTTGCATTATTTTGTACAGCCCTTGCATCCGAACAAGTTTATATACACGCCACATGGTAAGATCAAAATTATTGCAGTATAATCATGCTGTAAACTGAAATCGTACTTCCAGAAATTATTATTCATAGGCGTGCACATGCATCCAGTTCTTTGAATAGCCTTGTATATTATTATATTTATATTTTACAAACACATCTTTCTAAATATAGTTGAACGTGAAAATGTAGAATTTAATTTAAAAAAAAAGCAATTCACTCTCATTATCAGCAATTCTTCCTAGTTTTTTGCGTAGCCCTATACATGCTCTATAGAAATCATATATATAATCTAGGATGCAGAAATTTAGTTAAAAAAGGATATCATAGCTGAAAACTCACTTTTAGCAATCGTCCCTAATAGACAATACTTCGTATACAGTATTGTAACCAGCAACTTTTATGTGCCCCTGTAAATGAAATAAAATGTGATTCACATCATATTCTAATGTAAGCATCTTGTAGTAAACCTCAGTAACGTATAGGAATTTCATCTTGTTTAAAATATTGAAACAGAATTAAAACACGCTGCGAGCAGTTTTTTCTGCAATAAAACTGAATTCTTTTCTGTGATCCTGTAAATGAATGATAAATGCTTTGTAACCCCCTTAAAAGGCATGTTTCAGTGCACCTCATAAATTCATATCCATTTCGTTATATTTGCAACAGAGAAACATTATTAAATACGCCGCAAACGTTTTTTCTTCATAGTCCATAATATAATGAAATGTACTTTTGAATTCCCCTGTACACGTATCTGTGCACTTCAATAAGGTGCATAAATTTTATGTTTAAATTGTTTTACATCATTAAAATACACCGCAAATGATTTTTCCCACATAGGCCATAATATAAAAGAATGCTTTTCAATGTCTATGTAAGTGAAGTATAAATTATTACACGCTTCATTATCAATGTCATTTATGCCATGATAAACATCAACAATGTATTTCTATTACATCACAATCCGAGTATCTGTACGCTAGTTAGAGTACTGACAGACGAGCAGTCAAGCCCCACTCATAAACATTTTTCAACTATGTTGCAAAATGGAGAGTGCTAAACATCTGAGTACCCGTCCACAAGTTTTGTGTTGGATATACATATAGAAAATATAGAGGGCGTAGAGGAAAACGCGGGACTTGGTAGTAATTAAAATTCGACCCCCTCATGCTAAAAACATGACACTATAAAATCTGGTAAGATGGAAACATAAACAATAAGTCCAAGATACCGTTTTAGGTGGGTTGTTTCCGTCTTTGCAGATACAAATGTAAGATATTTTTAAGGGAAGCATGAAAATATTCCGTTTAAACGAGGATTCCGTTACAATTACGTATTGAAAAATAAATTTGCTAGCCCACAGACTTTCATGAAATGCTATATTTTACCTTACAGTCTCATTACTTTTAGTTTTACATTATTATAGTTAATGATAAATTTTCTTGTTTCCTAACCGTTACACATAATACCTTTACGTTACATTTGAGAACCCACACTCGTAACGGGAAAAAATGAAAGCGCTAATGTTAAGTCTATGGGAGCGTTATTTTCAAGTATCTTGCTTCCTTTTTACTATTTTAAAATGAATTTTTTTGCATAGGATATCCGAGGATACTCTATAACCTGGCTAGTTTTTCCTTTTTCGATTTTGGTTTTAGATACTTAAAAAAAATACTTTTACGTTCAAAATCGGTTGGAATCCGTTCAGAAATTTAATCTATTCTAATATAAAAAAAACTATATAACCAAAATCGAGAAAGTAAAAACCAGCCTGGTTGTCGATCGTCCTCAGCTATCCTATCAAAAAGAAAAAATTAAATTAAAGTAAGAAATTTGAAAATGACGTCCCCATAGACTTAAAATTAGCGTTTTCATTTCTTCCCGTGTCTGAAATAGGCGTGCATGCGTCCAATTCTTTGAGTAGCCTTGTATATTATTATGTTTGTTTTCCAAACTTATCTTTCTAAATATAGTTGAACTTGAAAATAAAATTAATCAATTCACTCTCATTCTCAACAATTCTTCCTAGTTCTGTTGCGTAACCCCATACATAGTCTGTAGAATTTATATATATATAATCTAGTATACAGAAATTTAGTTTAAAACGTATATCATAGCTGAAAACTCACTTTCAGCAATCATCCCTAATAGACAATACTTGATATACAGTATTGCATCCAACATCTTTCATGTGCCTCTGTAAATGAAATAAAATGTGATGCACATCATATTCTAATGTAAGCATCTTGTAGTAAACCTCAGTAACGTATATGAATTCCATCTTGTTTAAAATCGTGAAGCATAACTAAAACACATGCTGCAAGCAGTTTTTCCTGCAATAAAACTGAACTCTTTTCTGTGACCCTGTAAATGAATGAAAAATGCTGTGCAACCCCTTCAGAAAGCATGTGTTGCTGCGCCTCATAAACTCATACCAATTTCATTATGTTGTAACAGAGAAACGTTACTAAAATACGCCGCAAACGTTTTTTTCTTCGTAGTCCATAATATAACGAAATGTACTTTTGAATTCCCCTGTACACGTACCTGTGCACTTCAATAAGTTGCATAAATTTTATGTTTAAAATTGTTTTATATCATTAAAATACACCGCAAATGATTTTTCCACAAGGCCATAATATAAAAAAATACTTTTGGATGTTCATGTAAGTGAAGTATAAATTATTAGAAAATAGTACGTATTAGAAAATAAATTTGCCAGCTAGCAGATTTTTATAAAATGCTATATTTTACCTTACAGTCTCATTATTTTTAGGTTTACATTATTAAAGTTAATGATAAATTTTAGCGTTTCCTTACCGTTAAAAAAGTATCTTTACGTTACCTTTGAGAACCCACACAAGTTACGGGAAAAAATGTAAGCGCTAACGTTAAGTATGTGGGAGCGTTATTTTCAAATATCTCACTTCCTTTTTAATATTTTAAAATGATTTTTTTTGCATAGGATAGCTGAGGACAATCTACAAACGGGCTAGTTTTTACTCTTTCGATTTTGCTTTCAGATATTTAAAAAAAATTACCTTTACTTTCGGAACCAGAGTGAATCGGATCTGAAATTGAAACTATACTAATATATATATATATATATATATATATATATATATATAACTATAACGAAAATCTAAAAAGTAAAAACTAGCCTGGTTGTAGGTCATCCTCAGCTATCCCGTGCAAAAAACATCATTCAATAATGCTAAAATCAAAGCGAGAAATTTTAAAATAACGCCCCCATAGACTTAACATTAACGTTTTCCTTTCTTCCCGTACCTGAAGTGGGCTCTTAAAAAAAGATATGTTACACAGTACAATTATCGTTCTGCGACTGTTAAAGGTGTACCGTCCCCTTAAAAATAATAAATATAAAGTAATGAATATTAAAAATATTTCTTTAAAAATTTGAACAAGTTGATTTACAATTTTAAAGTTAACAATCTTTAAAAATTACCAACTTCAAGTTCTGCTGATTTTTAATTAAAAAAACTGTTTTTCGAATTTAAAATGTTAAATTGTCGTATATTTTATACACATACAAGAATAGGAAACTTGAAACCCAGTTTCCTGGCCAGGCCACAAACATATTCAAGCAAATTCTGACTTTGTAATTTTATTATTTGTTAGCTATTTTAACTTAAAAAATACTTTTAAAAGAACGCGTGTATTTTTTACTGTTTTACTTAATAAACCAGTGTTGAATTCAGGGGGTGGTCCGGGGGGACATTGATATTTTGTGTTTTCAATGGTCAAAAAGTGCAATTTCCCCCCAGAACTCTATTATGTGCCCCCCACCCCCTGGAGCCTCGGAAATCCCTCCCGGAGAAAAGTTTCTGAATTCAACACTGTAAATAAACTCGGGCTGAAATTTGGTCCCCTAGTAACTTGTACATGTTTTACCTCCCCGTATACGGTTCTGAAATTTTATATATACAAACTAAATGCGTAATTTCCTTCGTTATTCATAGAAATATAGAAATTGAAATATTTCATTCTTTCAAGAGTATTTTGTTGAAATTAAACAATAATCGTAGAAAAAAGTAAATGCAACGTTTGAAATAGGAGTGATCTATTTTAACACGTTACACTAATCCAATCACAATTAAATCGTTTCCATTTGCTAAAGTGTTTGGATATTAGCCAATCAGATTTCTAATAGGCGTGGTTTTCATCGTCTTGGTAGAGGCGAGGAGCATAACCTTACGAGGCCGTTTTTGACACATTTTTCATCAAAATATTTAGAAATTTTGCTCAGCCTAATTGTAGTAGAACTATTGAAAGCATATTATTGCATAGCTTAAACTCTATATTTTCGTTGTCGTTTTTAAAATTTTTCTGAATTTTGCTGATACGGATGTTATAAGACTAAAAAGGACACAACACCTCGAATTTCACTGGATCCTAAATTGACAGGATCCTGAGAATTAAACTACAACGAAAATCGGAAAAGTAAAAAATAGCCCGGAAACAGATAGTCCTCAGCTATCCTGTGCAAAAAAAAATCATTTAAAAATACTAAAAATCAAGCAAGATATTTGAAAATATTGTTCCCATAGACTTAGCATTAGCGTTCGAACTTCAAGGCGTGACTAGTGTGGCCTCTTAAGTGTTTGAATGTGAAATTTCAGATATCATAGGTGTCTGAAATTAAGACACTTAAGTGTCTTACTATGTTTTACTATGATAAACACTGTAAACTGAAATGTCTGAAATTCAGACATATAAGTGACTTAAAATGGAATGTTCAATTTTCAGACATTTTAAAGTGTCGTAATTTTTAAGAAGACATTTCTGACAGATTTTCTGAATTTAAGACATTTCAAACGTCTGAATCGCATCCATGTTTGATCAATCTGCATGTTCGGCAATAGGCAACCGTTTTTACTTTTTTTGTTAGCTTTATACACAGTAAAAACATATTCGATTAAGTATGGAAAGTGTACTGCCAATCGAGACACCAATTTACGCATTTTAATGTAAAACATTTTCCGTAAATTAGAGAAATATTTCCATTTTTTTGCGTATTTCTGTATTTAAAAAGTTCTATTTAAAAGAAAAATATAATCTTTTAAGGATAAACCCATATATTTCATTCCCCACTTTCTAACTCACGTATATTAGACATGATTTATTTATTTTTATTAAAAGCAGGGGCATATCCAAGGGATGAGCAGATGAGGCCACAGCCCCCTAAAATAATAAAATGTTATAAAAAAATTTTTTATAAAAAAATTTCATTCCCCTTTATAAAAAAATGTCATATTTAATCACAAAAATTTAGCAAAAGGCATGTTTTAATGTGGTGTTACTTCGCGGAAACCATGAAATTTTTCATTTCAGCCAAGTTTCCGTTATACAGAGGTTTACTTTAATTTTATTTACTGTTTATTGAAATGCATTTAGCAGATAATTTTCAGTGGTCCGCTTAACACTAGAAAGCACGGTCATTTTGACCGCTACCAAATGAATATATCTTGGTTCGAACCAGAATTTTTTTTATAAAACTAGTTTCAAAGGTACAAAGAAAAAAAACTAGTTAAATAAATAAATTAAAAATTTAAAATAAAAATTCTGGTGGGAAATATTTTTATAAAATTTGAGTAAAATTTTATATATTATTAAATCTGTCTTTCTAGTGTTAAAAAAATGCGGTATAACCATAAATTTAAAATTGTTGAGACAAAAACCTGCTAAAAGCGAAATTTTGCCCAGTCTCGTATGATTAAAAAGTGTGATTACATAATAGATGTGTTACCTAATCTATAAAACCTGTTTAAAGAGGAATTTTTTTTGTTTCTTGTGTTCTATTTTAGAAATTTTTTACTTATCTCAGCGTTTCTTTCCGAAATGAGATGTTTAGATACGCCGCTAATTCAAACTTTTGTTTGTTCGCTTATAATTCGATAGGTAATTTATTTATAAAAAATATGGAAAACTCATTTCGATCACATAGTTTCTCAATAACATCATCTGCTAATTTCATGTATTTAAGAACAAAAATGAATTAAAATTTCTGTATTTTCCAAACAGCAAACATGTTTCAGAAAATCTTTCAAGAATGAGTAGTGGCTCCATCTCGTGTTAGTTCAAGTAATCGAACTTTATTTGTAATTACAACCCCCAACTTATGTAAGTAATGCGTTCCGCAAACCAGTGTTGAATTCAGGAGGAGGCCCCCCCCGGGGGGGGGAAATTCCCCTTCAGAGCAATGAGATGTCCCCCCCGGAAGAATTGAGATTTGGTGTTTTCAATGGTCAAAAAGTGCAGTCCCCCCCCCTCCCCAGAGCAACAGAAATCCCTCCCGGAGAAAAGTGTCTGAATTCAACACTGCCCCAAACTTATATGTAACTCAAACTTTACGTAGGTCGAATTTGTAAATTGATTAGGTAAAATTTCGTAAGAAACTGCAATATTTATTGTATATATATATATATATATATATATATATATATATAATATTAACGATGTGATGATAATTTTTAACAATTTAGAATTTAGTACGTTACCTTATCTACGAATATTATATATATATTATTTACACAGTATTATTTTATAAATAAAACATCATGCAGCTTTATTTACTCAGATATAAACTATAAAAGTATGAAAAAACATAAAAACAAACTGAAAGAACACTTTTGAAATAAAAAATCTCTTATGGAGTGCGGGATTTATAAATTTAACACTGATGAATCAATTTAAATAATTTTCAATTTAAATCAAGCGAACAGGTCAAGCTAGAAGAATATATACACTCGTTTCTCTTCATCGAAACTTAAAAATTAGATTTCGTTCTGGTTCGAATTCAGCTAACATAATTGTTACGGTTGAGCCCTAGCTGGAATTTACATCAGAAAATTTCCATTAAAATATGTAAATAGTACTGGAGTCTGGAGTGGCAGTACAGTTTCTATATTTTAAGGGATATACATATTTTTTACAGTGTATAACGCGTACAAAAGAAAAAAAACAAAAGGTGAAAAAATGTCTGTCGAAGTGGTCAAACATGGATGCAATTCAGACGTTTGAAATGTCTTAAATTTAGACGGATACAAGTGTCTTAAAAATTAAGACACTTTAAAATGTCTGAAAATTGAACACTGTTTCAGACACTTAAGTGTCTGAATTTAAGACATTTCAGTTTAGAGTGATATTCTACAGAAAGCATCTTTTAATGAACTTTAGTCATGTATGTCAGTTTCATTATGTTTGAAAAGATGTAACATTATTAACATACACTACAAAAAGTTTTTCATCGTGACGTTTATGTAGTCGAATTCTTTTCTGTGACCCTGTAAATTAATGATAAATGTTTTGGCACTCCATATTCTACAGAAAACATGTTTTAGTGCACCTCAGAAATTCATATCAATTACATTAAGTTTGTAATATACTAACAATCATTAAAATACACCGCAAAAGATCTTTCCCCATAGATCATAATGTAACGGAATTCCTTTGAGTATCTTTGTAAACGAATTATGAATGCTGTACACTTCATATTCGACATAAAGCATGTTATAGTGCACTTCAGACATTCAAATCAATTTCATTCAATGTGTAATAGTGTAACATCGTTAAAATATACTGTAAACAATGTTTTTCCTTGGACCATTATGTAACGAAATTTTTTTGCGTATCCTTTTAACCGCTATTAATGCAATACATTTAATTTTGAATAGAGAACATGCCATAGTAAGCATAATTAACATATACCAGTTACAATGCAGTCCAAGTATATTTGCGAGAGTTAGAACATGGGCAGACAGACAAAGCGAAATCATAAACGATTTTCAATTATGTTGGAAAGTGTTAACAACTATATGTTGGAAAGTGTTAACAACTACGTTGGAAAGTGTTAATAACTACGTTGGGAAGTGTTAACAACTATCTTGGAAAGCGTTAAAATGCCATTCTTCAAACTTTAAAACTTGTCAAGGTATGATGTATAAAAAACTGGGAAATTTCGGAGCTTTTCCACACTAGGAAATCTTCTGTCAGCTGTTAGAGCCGCCAAGCTACAAAATTTTATAAAATTCAAAGTATCATCACTCGGTGAATTTTGGTCATAGAAGAATGTAATTTTTGCTGTTGTACTTGTAAGAGAGGCAGTTTCCAAAGATACGTACAAACATTCGGGGACGTATAAAAAATTAAAAAAGTAACTTAAAAAAAATAATTTCACGACTTTTTCATGAACATAATATTCATTCCTACCTTATTTTGAACCCTTTTACAATTTACATTTCTTATCTATCTCGTACAGGTTAAAAATTAAAGCACCTTTCCGATCTTTTTGGGACTCCCTGAATAGTGTCTATAATGTGTTATTCGCTTTTTGTTATTCCAGTTTGTCTATCAGATACGGAATGTTAAAATTTGAGAAATGAGAACCAGATACAAATAAAAAGTACATCCAGAAACAAGAAACATTTTACTGTATAAAGTTTCTGGGTTTATTTAAAGAAATATTTCTGGAACCCATCGTACGTCCAAATAAGTTGGACGCACCCGGCCAAGTCTATATGTTTTACTGATTTTGGGATTACGTAGCACTGTAAAAAAAGACAAATGTTTCTTTATATAAGAAAATATAATATAACCACGTGCGAAAATATACAATAACTACTTCAGAGTTGTCCATGATTCCGAAAGGCGTCCTTTATCATTAGGACTTCAAAAACCAAGATACTTAAGAGATTTAAAGAAGCATTTATAAAAACAAATTTTCTTTTGCTGCCATTGATTTTTGAAAACGTTTCCGATTTCTTTTTAGGGTATATTCATCAGTTTTAGAAAAACCAAAATATCGATGCTATTCATTCTCAATTAAACATTTTCAGCTCCGTAATTTTACATATGCATGCAGAAATAACAAAATACTATTTATTTTAATATTAAGGCAAATGCTATTAAATTATCACGTTTGTTGAACATTAAAATGTTGACTTAAGAATGGATAGCATCCGAAACATCTGTATTTCAGGTTGAGAAAACTATTAATACACTATAAAGAAGACTAGGAAACCCTTCCGAAAACCAGTGGCAGCAAAAGAATTTTCTGTTTTTATAAATCTTTTTATCTCGAAAATATATTGATTTCTGATGTGTTTAAAGATAAAGAACGCTTTTCGGAACCGTGGTTAACTCAAAAAAGTGTTTATTGTATATTTTCGTTCGCGATTCAATTCTATTATCTTGAATTAAGAAAGAGTTGCCTTTTTTTACAGTGTAACCAACTAATTTTAATTTCCCTGATCTTGACAGAAAACAGCTTATTTTACTTTTGGTGCCATGTCCTATTTTCGTCTGGTACCTTAAAATATTTTACTTCTGGCGCCGCACAGTGGAGTATTTGACCCGAAATCCTGGCCAAAAATATTTTTCTATGTAAATATAGTTCGATTGCCTTGCAATTCTTAGATGTTACTGGGTATCACTATGGTATGTTTGGCATTGTACAGAGACATCCAAAAGAATTCCCTTACATTATGGTCTATGGGAAAAAATCGTTTGCTCTGTATTTTAATGCTATCACACTATTTTAAACGTACTGAAATTTATATACATCACTGAGGTGTACTAAGGCACTTATTGTAGAATATGGTGTGCATAGAATATATCGTTCATTTACAGGGACACGCAAAAGAATTTGGCTGAAGAATAAATTTAAATATTGAAGTCTATGAGCAATAATTGCTGGAAAGGCGTTTGTAGTTGTGATATACGTTTCTAAATTGAACTATTTCTTTTTAAATATTACTTGGTGTGGATACATTCTATAGATCATATACAGGGCTGCACAAAAGTTCTCATGTACGTTTCCGTTTATTCACGGAAATGGCTGAATGGAAATTTTTAACTGTACTATGCGTTTCACTGAACTAACTTTTAGCATACTATGCAGTATACATACAAATCCATAGCTTAGTTTAATATTTTTTATCTTAAAAGCTGACGAAGTATGAGTAAGATTTTAGCACTTTACATAATAGTAAGTATACATTTTATGAATACTTTGACAACTAAGAAAAAAAAAAGAGGCATCATTTAAGAAGAGCACAAAGAAAAAAGAAGTTAAAATATGAATCTACTAAGTAGATATTTTAAAAATACGAATACATCACATGCCCATAGACTTAACATTACCGAAAGGAGTTTGGAAGTTGAGTGACTAACAGCCTTAAATGTTTACTGTTTATAAGAGAGAAGTAATTGTTGATAGATTGTTTTATTTACTAGTAATGTTTAATTAAATGTATTTAATTGTACTATCTATAAAATTTATTATTTACATTTAATTTACTTTGATAATAATTATAACATTTAATTTACAGTTAATAAAGATTATTTACATTTGATAAAGTTGCATTTAATAATACATTTAATAAAGTGGCGTCTCTACAGTATAGAGATGCTGGTTTTCAGTGTATTTAATAGATCACCAGTTTCAATCTCATTCTTCAGAACTCTGTTTTTCATCATCATCATCACACTCTTCTTGGCTTTTATCAGAGCTACCATCAGGCCTAGCTGGAAGAAGAAGTTGTAGGGTCTCTCTACTCTATGGCTTGCTCTTTTCCCTTGGGCTTTGTCTAGAGCAGTTTATAAAATGATCACTGCTTAAAAGAAGCCAATCTGGAACATATTTATTGCAAAATTATCTATTGCGAACTTTCTTTAGTACTTTGTACGGTACTGTCTAAAGTGTTTGTTTCTGGCCTCGGCAGCTTCTTCTGACCGTTGGCCAATGGATACGACGGCTTTCTTAATTACACTGCCACCATGAATCAAAACGTTGTGCATTGTTGGAATCATGGGGTAACAATTGTAAAGGTTCATATGCAGTCTTGCTCTTTCATCAGCAGATGTTTGGAACTTTTTTTCGTGAATGCGATGCCCACTTGTTATGACTTCCAATATTACTTACAACCTTTTAATCTTTTCTACGTCTACTCCAGACTTCTTTAGTTCCCTCCTTTCTCCCCTTATTTTCTCCCTATAAGCCCCCGAAATAGAGATGGGAAATATGGTTATTTTTGGTTAACATGTTACATCGTTCCACACTTGTACAGGTAACAGATTCCAATAACCTGTTATTTTTATAACATATAACTAATCGCTGTGTATCCGGTCGACGGATGTTTTAATTAGAAGGCGTTTCAAAACAAATGTCTGAAACAATTTTTTTGACGTAATTATAAATGCTGTTTTATATTCTGATGAATCAAAATCAGTAACTGGTTAAAAAATTAATTTGTGCAAGGCAAAAATTACCTAGTTATAAACTTTGAATTTCATGCATTTTTGGCGTTTTCTGACACTAAAAACATGTTTTTCCATTTATAGTTATTAAAACATTGAAAATTCATAAAATTCTAAGTATCATAACTGGGTAAGTTTTGACCATACAAGAATACATTTTTGCTATTTTACTTGTTAGAACATGGCAAAACTTCTAAATAAAACTTATAGTACTCAGGCATTGTATAAAATTTGTAATTTCTTATCTATTTAAAAAGTAATTATTGTAATGTAAATCGCTTTTTATGTGATGCGAAACAAAATTTGAAACAATTTTGCAACTGGCTATACCTCTAAAACTAACGGCTTAGAAATTAGTTAATGGTTAACGATAAAAGATACGCGCTGTATAATATTAAACACAGTTTTAACAACGAGATTTCTAAAAAAAAAATTGCATACAGCATAGACTACGAAACTCCAACACATTCAGAATACTATAACAAAACTTCACAATTTGCAAAGGTGGAAGATGGCGCCTTAATGAACAATTTGGAAAATGCAGAATGCCTTTGAAAATACGATTTCTGCTATTACCATAAATAGTAGTTAAAACATACGATTTTTTGCAGCCCTGTATATGATCTACAGCATACTACATAATACTCAAAAAGTTAGTTCAGTTAAACGCATAATACACTTTAAAATTTCCGTTCAGCAATTTTAACAATGTTGTTGAGAACTTTTGTTCGACGTTGTATACGATCTAGTATTTATAAACATCAAGTAATATTTAAAAAGTAGTTACATTTAAAAAAGCATACGGCAAATGAAAACGCACTTCCAACAATTATTGTGCGTAAGCTTCAATAGTCCAATTATTGCTCATTTTCTTCTATATCCATATACTTTTGTTTGTTTCTGTAAATAAACGATAAGTTCTATGCACACCACAGTCTATAGTAAGAATCTTGTAGTACACCTCAGTGATGTATATCAATTTCAATACATTTGAAATATTGTAATATCATTAAAATACACGGCGAACGATTTTTCCCCATATATCGTAATGTAACGGAATTCTTTTGAGTGGCCCTGTAAATGAACCAAAAATGCTACGAACTTCCTTTTTAATACGGAACATGCCATACTAAAGCCCAAGAATAACATATATCCATTTCATGGCAATCAGTCAATATTTACACGAGTTAGAGCAAGGACTGACAGGCGGACAAACAAACCGAATTCATAAACACTTTTCAACTACGGTGGAAAATACTCAAAAAGAGAAATTCGATCCCCGATTTCATAGCAGCCATATCTATCAACACATATTCAAAGCTAATTTCACAAGAACAAAAAATATTATTTATATACTTTTAATCAAATTAAATTAATCCAAACAAATTTCGTTCGTACAAATATGTTTTACAAATTAATAACAACTGTACTAAAATTAAGTTCTCACAAATTATAGGAGGCTATTTTCTTTCTTTTTTTTTCAGCTAAATAAAATCACAGAAGTTAAATGCTTTCCGCCTCCCATTAAACGAAATGATAACACAAAAATATTGAAAACACTTGGCTAAAAAGCAAAATTTATAGTGCGAGAATCCCCCCTCCCCCAAAGAAACCTCCATGAGTACGTAGTAATAACCCTTCCCTTTTAAATATTCAAAGAAACTGCCCATAAATATTTCTCATTCAAAATATCACCACAGATCAAATGATTTCCTATTCCTCATAATAATTACTCAATGTGAAAAACACTCTTTCATTCAGCCCAAAAAACATGAAGAGTAAATAAGACAAAATTATCCTGCTAGATAAATTTATTGCTCAGCGTAATTTTTCAATTTAAAACACTTTCGTAACAAGTGTTTCAAAATAAGCAAATGTTATACTGACCGCAGAAAATTTTAGCAGGTTCTTTTATCTCTGTTTATTCAAATGCTTACCAAACGATAAAAAGAACATTTTATATGTTAAGAACATATACTGATGTCGTAATGAAAATGTATCCCAATGAATTAAGGAATTATCTGCGGTTGGTTTTCAATTGAAATCAATCTTAGTTAGAATGTACACGTTTTAAACGCGCTAATGAATTAAGAATTATAAATTTCTGCATTTTATTTGGATGTGGTCAAATGATGTTTCATTATTTTTGAAAAAGATTTCTATCCAAAATCGAGAATTGAAATTTTTAAGGCATAAATTTATAAATAAATGCATTTTACTTAAACGTTGCAAAAAAGTACTTTTTATAAATTTAATGATTTTAAACTCGAGTTTTGCTGCTTTTGGGGGGGGAAGGAGGGAGGGGGGAGTAGAAATCGATGCTTTTAAATTATGTATAAATGTTCAATTTTAGTTTGGAATATTGAACAGGGGTGTTGTTGTGCTATCTTTAAAAAAAAGAAAAATCCCGAATCTTTGCAACTCCATGTAAGAAATTCATTGTAATTCCTATTCCTAATTTCTAATGTGTAACTGAGCTATATGTCTGGCAATATAATTCATAGGTATATAATTTTTTTAATTTACTCGTTGAAAATTAGAAGCAAAACAAGAAAAAAAAAGCACGAAAATGTATTTTTAGTTGTAAAAAAACTGGTCAGTTCAAACGTTAGACAAAACGTTACTGGGTTTTGGAAAGTCAAACTTGGCTTTTTGTTAAGTAACTGCTAAATGAAAACAATTAATATATATATTAATATATATATATATATACGATTCTTGAGTACAAAACATGTCAAGCATGAGCTTTTTTCTTACCAATTTTCAGATGTTTTTCTGATCTACTATTTATTTCAGTGTTTCGTTTAGGCTCTACTTTGCACAATCAGAATCGGAGAAAGTATGTGATGGTGGTGACCTAGCACCAGGCACCAAGCCGAAAAAGCGTTTAATTAGTGCTGCAAGTTGTTAGTTATTCATGCATTAGGGGTTGATGAAATGTAAAATAATTTTTTAGCATCGCACACCTAACAGAGTTGCCAATAACTAGAGAGTGAAGATAGGGCCTAGTTAAGGGCGCGCATCTCAAAAGAAACGATTGAGGACGTTCTTAGTGAATGTTCTATTTTAGAGGCACGAAATTTAATCCTTGATTAAGGCAAATGAATCCATTTAAAACCATATGTTATTTAATTAACAGGGACTTTTCGATAACATATTAATGGAATATTAGGTTCCAGCATAGTAACAGTGTTTTTTATCCTAATACGTTAAGTAATGCCCATTTCTACCCCGAAACTAATTAGACAAACTTTTTTCAGTAAATAAGTATTTACAATTTGAAGCCGATATAATATTTCTATCAAGAGGCATCGAAATGCGTACGTATGTACGTACACTCGTGGAAAAAAAGAGTAAACACCCCCTGCTAACTCCTCAACAAATTATCATAGACGAAAGTTACTAGTACTGAAGGATTGGAAATAAAGTCTACTTTTAAATTATGTATATAAAATTTGCTTAGGGGACCATCTACATATTAAAACGAATCCAAGTTTCATTTTTTTTTCAACGGCAATACCCAATTTTAACGAGATATTTCAAATCTTCGGTTAAACTATGCCTAGGCACCAAATGTCAAGTCATTTGAATAATAAGTTTTTGAATTATAAACATTCAAAATTTAGTGCTTCTAATGTTAAATTACATTTTCATATTTTTATTTATATCTCCTGAAATTATGCTCCTAATATGCTAAATTTTTGTGTAGCAAATAATACTAATATACCCAAACACAAACACGTTGAATTTGCAATTTTTATAATTTTATGATATGAATTATGAATTATGAAATTAATATTAAAAAAAATTATGAATTCCAACCTAAAGTTTTTTTGATGGACTTAGATTTATTAAGTCCTGCTTTATGGAAATCCAAAATTTCACATTTTTCTTCCAAGTAGTTTTCAAATTATGCTTTAAAAATGTCAAAAGGACGGTTTAAGGGGCCGTCTATGATAGAAGTGACTAGATATTTTGAAATTTCTTATGCTATCCTGTAATCTAGCAGACTTCATTGACTGCTTGAGTGATGCTTAAGATGCCTTGATCAAGAAGGGGGCTCTCTGGGTTAACAATCGAGTACGGAACTTCAGTTTGGATACAGCCCTTAAAATACGCTCGTTTTAAAATAATTAATTTCTCGGAAAATTATGGTACGAATTGCATAAAAATGTGTTTTTAGGCTAATTAAATGATGTAGAATTCATTTATTCTGTTAGAATTGTGTACTGCTATTGAAACAAACAAAGTTATGGTTCGTTTTAATATGTAGATGGCCTCTTAAGCAAATTTTATATACATCATTTAAAATTACACTTTATTTCCAATCGTTCGGTACCAGTAACTTTCTTCTATGGTAATTTATTGAAGAGTTAGTAGGGGGTGTTTACTTTTTTTCCACGACTGTACCTACATACGTACATACATGCATACGTACAGAATCTGTCGGGGGCAAAAGTTCTCAGGCAATATCCTGTAAGCTAAAAACCTGCAATACGAGTGTAAAAATATAGTTTTTATCTCTTCAATTCGGTTGCCGCAAAAAATGGGATTTAAGCCCCCTCGATAAAAAAAATCAAAAAATGGCAACAATATGTGGAACTTTTTTTTTATGCGTGAAATTGGCTTTCAGAACTATAACCAATACGATTATAGTTCAAAAATGGCCCGGCAAAGCCCGGCACACTTTTAATAAAAAAGAAAAGTGCCCAGCTAAACTGATGGCATTGAGCTCACAGGCTATTCACACTAATTGTATATTATACTCCTATTTTAAAGAATAATGCCCCTCAAAAAAACACGTGAAGGAGAATTAGCCGCCGTTTCCCACTTTATACTTAACCAGTGAACCTCCAAATCTAATCAGGGAAGCTCCTTATCATAATAAACCGGTATACCAAATTTGGAGCAAATCGAATAATCCTGCAAAAAAAAAAAAAAACATTTATCTAAATTAAGGGGGTGGACTAGCCCCCTTTATCCTTAACCAATTAATCCCCAAAACGAATCAGGGAAGCTCCTTAACATAATAAACCGGTATACCAAATTTGGAGCAAAGCGAATAATTCTGCATGAAAAACCCGTTTATATAAATTAAGGGGGGTGGACTAGACTCCCTTCCCCCTTTATCCTTAACCAATGAACCCCCAAAACTAATCAGGGAAGTTCCTTAACATAATATACCGGTATACCAACTTCAGAGCAAATCGAATCATTCTGCATGAAAAACACATTTATCTAAATTAAGAGTAGCGGGCTAACCTTCCTTTTCCCCCTTTATCCTTAACCAGTGAACCCCCAAAACTAATCAGGGAAGTTGTTTAACATAATAAACCGGTATACCAAATTCGGAGCAAATCGAATGATTCTGCATGAAAAACCCATTTATCTGAATTAAGGGGGTGGACTAACCCCCCTTTTCCCCCTTTATCCTTAACCAATGAACCCCCAAAACTAATCAGGGAAGTTCCTTAACATAATAAACCGGTATACCAAATTCGGAACAAATCGAATGATTCTGCATGAAAAACCCATTTATCTGATTAAGGGGTTGGACTAACCCCGTTTTTCCCCCCTTTATCCTTAACCAATGAAGTCCCAAAACCAATCAGGGAAGTTCCTTAACATAATAAACCGGTATACCAAATTCGGAGCAAATCGAATGATTCTGCATGAAAAACCCATTTATCTGAATTAAGGGGTTGTACTAACCCCGTTTTCCCCCTTTAGCCTTAACCAATGAACTCCCAAAACTAATCAGGGAAGCGGCTTATCACAATGAACCTAGAAAAAAATTTTGAAGCAAATCGGATGTTTCTATTAAGAGTTTTCGCGTTACGTACATACATACATACATACATACATACGTACAGTGGACTAACCCCCCTTTTCCCCCTTTATCCTTAACCAATGAACCCCCAAAACTAATCAGGGAAGTTCCTTAACATAATAAACCGGTATACCAAATTCGGAGCAAATCGAATGATTCTGCATGAAAAACCCATTTATCTGAATTAAGGGGGTGGACTAACCCCCCCTTTCCCCCTTTATCCTTAACCAATGAACCCGCAAAACTAATTAGGGAAGTTCCTTAACATAATAAACCGGTATACCAAATTCGGAGCAAATCGAATGATTCTGCATGAAAAACCCATTTATCTGAATTAAGGGGTTGGATTAACCCCGTTTTTCCCCCTTTATCCTTAACCAATGAACTCCCAAAACTAATCAGGGAAGCGTATTATCACAATGAACCTAGAAAAAATTTTGATGCAAATCGGATGTTTCTATCAAGAGTTATCGCGTTACGTACATACATACATACATACAGTGGACTAACCCCCCTTTTCCCCCCTTTATCCTTAACCAATGAACCCCCAAAACTAATCAGGGAAGTTCCTTAACATAATAAACCGGTATACCAAATTCGGAGCAAATCGAATGATTCTGCATGAAAACCCATTTATCTAAATTAAGGGGGCGGACTAACCCCCTTTTCCCCCTTTATCCTTAATTAATGAACCCCCAAAACTAATCAGGGAAGTTCCTTAACATAATAAACCGGCATACCAAATTCGGAGCAAATCGAATGATTCTGCATGAAAAGCCCATTTATCTGAATTAAGGGGTTGGACTAACCCCGTTTTTCCCCCTTTATCCTTAACCAATGAACTCCCGAAACTAATCAGGGAAGTTCCTTAACATAATAAACCGGTATACCAAATTCGGAGCAAATCGAATGATTCTGCATGAAAAACCCATTTATCTGAATTAAGGGGTTGGACTAACCCCGTTTTTCCCCCTTTATCCTTAACAAATGAACTCCGAAAACTAATCAGGGAAGCGCCTTATCACAGTGAACCTAGGAAAAAATTTTGAAGCAAATCGGATGTTTCTTTCAAGAGTTATCGCGTTACGTACATACATACATACATACGTACATACATACATACAGAACGGGCGGGCACATTAGCTCTCAGGCTTTGATAGCCTGTGAGCTAAAAATCTTTCGATATGTTTAAACTATAGCCAAAAACGCTTTAAAAATACCCGTTTTACAAATTTAATGTTTTTTATTATATTAAAATCTAAACCATCAATGTAGTTATAATGTAGCAATGTAGTAACCACATTAGTTTAACACTAAGCTCTGATCTTTCTTAAGCATGTAAGCGTTATTCAATTTCAGTTCAACAATTCATTCAGCCACAAAAAAAATTACATTTAAAAGTAACAACAATGCCAAAAATCAACAAAAAATCATGTCTTCTTTCAAAAAAGTTTTCTCTTCAACTGAGGCCTGGAACCACCGCATATTGCTCAGGTTCCTGATATAGACATTAATCAACGCGCCAATTTGTCAGCTATTAAAAAGTATGATTTTTACAATTGTTGATGATATTTTAATTTTTGCATTTTTGGAAGTTTTTGGGTCAAAAACTCCACTGTGCGCCGTGACGTTTGCTTTCGCGTTTAGGTTGTAATTTAAAATTCTTTAATGGTTACTATAAGGAAGGTAAAAGTTACTTTTTTGTAATTTTATTTCGTTTAAAATTAAATGTTAATTAGTGGTGTATCGAGCATTACAATGGTCGAGTAGCCGACCGAGTACTCGACCATTTTCTACTCTGCCGAGTACTCGACCATTTAGTACTCTACTGAGTACCCCGCCATTTACTACTCGGCCGAGTACCGACGACTGATACCGAGTACCGAATAATTGTGCGTAAGGAAGAAACATTCATGCGCATATAAAGCAAGCTTAGGGGTAACACCCCTATGTGTGTGTGGTTATATATATACATAAACATGTATCTTGAGCATATAATCATATTTTTTAAAATTAACTTCAATTCGAATTGCACCTTTTAAAGACAATTTTGTAAATGAAAAAAATTTAATACGGTAGCATTATTTTAAAAATATGATAAAAGAAAAAAGAATTGATTCATGAAGTACAATTAACCAATATGAAATTAAAACTGATTCTTTAACCCATCATTAATCATTCTGACGCATCAAATCTGTCTACCAAAAATAGCTAGTGCTTGCTGTAACAATTCATGTTAACAAAATGTTACGTACTTTATTACTGTACCTTATTATTTTAATTTAAAAATATATATTGGCTTTAAGTTTTTTTTTCTCGTTTTTCCTTTGTACAGAGGACAAAGATGTTATTTTAGCAGTGCTTGTAGCGAACGCATCTTTTCTGAGTCAGGTGAAATTTACAGCAATAAAGGGAATGCCCTATCTCCTAAAAATGTAGAAAGGTTGGTGTTTTTGCAACATAATTTGCAATATAAAAAATTTAATTGTTAATTTTTCTTATTGCATTTATTGTATTTTTTTGTTTCTACAAACTGTTTCTTTATCCAAAATCATAGTATTTTCCCACCGATTTAAAAATGATTTATTTTTATTTGTATAAATATAAAACTAAATTAAATTTTATCTGCATTCATTTTACATGGGGGGGGGGGGGGTCTTACATTTTACTATATTTTGTAGATATATTTTTATGCAACAAGCAAATGGTTTTCATGAATTCAATTTTCATATTATATAGTTATATTCCAATAACTTTTACATATCAGTTATAAATTCCTTTGTCTTCAAATAGGCTTAAAAAATGAAATTCTTACAACCACTCGGCATTGGCCCAGTAGGCCGAGTGTCGAGTACGGCTCAAATGCTAATTTTTGTGTATTTAATTTTTTAGCTAAAATTCAATGTATATTTACTTTAATTTTAAAAGCTAAGATAAATCAAGAACAGTCTAAATAACCAACTAATATTTAATTGCCCAGGTCTTGCCAGCATGTATAGTCTACATAATAGTAAACGCATATATTCAATATTTTATCAAGCAATTAAAATATTATAATATGGATTTTATATATACATTAATAAATTTACAAAAGCCGTCAACCTGTATCATTCTCTCACAATTTGAAAAGTTCAGCGTTTTCGTGGTTTTCTTCGAACCTTGGGTTGGTTAGTTGGTTGTATTTATGACGGCCAATTATCTGCACGAGGGATATAGGCCCAGGGGGGAGTGCCCTTCGTGGGGGTCTTTCTAAGGGAACCTAACCCGTATTAACGCTTTGGAAATCCAAGGTTCGAAGAAAACCACGAAAACTCCGAACGATTAGGCCGACGGGCGCGATTGGGATCGAACCCAGCACCTCCCGTCTACCAGCTTCGAGAGCAGAACCTCTCAGCCACTGGTGGGGCCTTCGAACCTTGGGAAACCTCGCGTAAATACGGGTTAGGTTCCCTTAGAAAAACCCCCCATGGAGGGCTAGCCCCTTAGGGCCTATATCCCTCGTGCAGATAATCGGCCGTTATAAATAACACCAACACCATAATTTGAAACCTTGACATCGAATTTTTTTATGTATTTTTATGCAACATATTAAAATTTTGACATGTGACATCAAATATTGTACTTTTGCATTTATCAATGTCAACATATTTGTTGTTATGATCCATTTCACGTGATTTTTAGGGTTCTGTACTTAAAAAGTAAAAATGGAACCGTTATAAGATTACTCATGTGTCTGTCTGTCCGTCTGTCACAGCCTTTTTTCTCGAAAACTATGAAACGTGGAAAGTTCAAACTTGCCAGAGTTATAAAGACTATTGAGCCACATATTTATAGATTATTAGTCATTAACAAACATATTTAGGACAAAATTAGGGTTGGCTAAGTAAATTACTTCAACTTATTGTTTTTAAACATCATGTGGATTACTGTTCGTCGGATTTACTGTCAAGTTCATGTAACACCGAAGTCAAAAATATATTTGTTTTAATTTTAGGTATTTTTTTAGAGATATCGTCGAAAAGGTGCTGCAAAAATAGGCCCCATTCCCCACCCCCTATTTCCGAATCTACTGACGCTAAAATTATGGAAAAAATTGATGTAGTAAAAGACCTTACAGGAAAATTATGGCGATTATCCTAGGTCACAAATTTTTGAGAAAATCGCATTTTTCTGGCGCTCAGTGGGGATGTTCAGGGGCGCTCGAGGTACCTATCGACCCGGAATCATTCAAAGATTGTTGATAAGGATTTTCGAAAAGTTGTTGGTTATTAACCCCGATATTAATTAAAATTCAATCTAAAAAAGTGCGGCACGTACCAAGGCGGTTTTTATATATTTTTTTGGATAGCTTATTCTCTTGTCATTCAAATGGAACAATAAAAAGAGTTTCTGATATTTGCTCAAAATTGGATGTTTAAACGTTGCAGGATACTTTAAATTGTGAAGAAAAGTTCTCTCTTTCTAATGTCATTCTAGAAACAGATAATACAATAATGTATGAATCTAAATTGATCACAAAATTTTGTGTATGATATAGAGTGAAATTATGTATGATATATGAAAAAGGGTTAGCTCCAGCTCTTTAAATCTTTAAATGTATAACGGTGTAACGAAAATAAGTTTTCACTTAAGGGGTAACACCACTTTGACGCCCTGAAATTTAATTCTTTTTCTTGTGTTCTTTTGAGAGCTGAAATATGAAGAAATTCGAAGTGTTTATAAAATTCATTTACGCTAATTTATTAGGAATATATTAGAAAAAGTAAACCACATTTTTGCTTAGTTGAAATTTTTAAAAATGGCGGAATGGCAGCTGACGGGCAGGAGATTAAAAAAATAATCTGACAAGTGTGAGTATTACTCGCGCTCAGAGGGTTCCGTACAGCAAAAATATGAATTATTAACTGTATTATTAAAAATATCGTTGCTAAAAGAATAATAAGACTTTGTAAAAAACTATACAACGTAGGGTTGGGTATATAGCTGAAGGGGAGATGGGGGCACATGTGAACAGTTCGCATAAATATAGCTTTTCTCATAACTGGATTAATTTCTATAAACAAAAACTACTTAATATAGTAAACAGAACTTTCTTTTACACGTGGTATTTTTTAAAAAATCACCTGTATAGTTTTCTTACATTTTTAAATAGTTTTATAAATTCAAAAAATTGTTCACATGTGCACCATTAGCGGGGTAGTTGTGAACACCCGTGGGGCACATGTGAACACAAGGAAAAATATCCTTTAACATGCTTTTTATTCTGTTATTCATTTGTCATCGTAATCATTAGTTATATTACCTTTTAAATTCACCATAAAGAAAAAAATATAAATATATTTCTCTAGTTTCTGGGTGATACGTTTAAGCAAAAGATTATAGAATGAAAATAAGTAGATTTGGAGGGAGAGACTTGGATGATTCATTAAATATTGTTGCAATAAAATAAAAAAATAAAGAAGCAATTTTAAAAAAGAAATTAAAACTTTTAAATTTTGCTTGAGGGTTTTTGTTTGGGGTAAATTTTAGGAAGGGGACATTTACATACTATTTATCGGAAATCTGCCGAAATACGAAAGATTTTCACTCCTGTATTTGCCTTATTTACTTGTAAATTATAGATAAAGAAGGGTTTTTTAATAATTAAAAAAATCTCGACTATAACCCCCCCCCCAACTTCTTTTACTTTTGAAAGAGGGTGGGGGGGCGTACAATCGGGATTTTACGGTAGTTATCATTTTAAAAATTTTACTTTTTCAAAATATTACTTGTATTTATGGATATGGTATTTTGAATGGATATCTCCATTCAAAGCATCATATACATAACTGTTTTAGAGATGGAAGTAAGCCATCATTGCAAGGTTAGAACAAATGTAACAGAAAAATTTGCAAAGTTGTTCAAGGTAATACTTTTGTATTAACAATGCATAAAAAATATTGTTGTGAACCGTTTAGTAAAATAATATATAACACTTATTGTATTTTAGAAAACATTAAATTTATTTAAAGTACAATTGAAAGTAAACGAGCTTGTTGCTCTTTGTGTATTTGCTGAAAGATGTATTTGTGGAAGTTTCAATACAAAATAAACTTTGTGTGAGGAAAATATCTCCTATTTCAGGAAAATTTTAGATAATGGAACTTACATTATTTCTCATTAGGTTAACTGAAGGAAACAGAATCGCAGAATGATTATTGGGGCACTTATGAACTGTTCATATCTGCCCCAACTAGTCTGTTCACAAGTGCCCCACATTGCTGCTTTTGTTAAATTGATAAATCATTAACATTTCTCAATTTTAGAAGAAAAAGAACTGTATCAAAAATGTTTATTAGTATTCATAGTATATGTTGAAACACTCAAATTCAAATAAATGAATAAATAAATAAAGTTATTCGCTTATCAACACGGAACAAAGATTTTACTTTTGAGATCTAAAAACAGAGTTTTGGCTACAGAGGACAAACAAAATGTCATAGAGCTTCAAAAATTTTTTACCATATGTCTACATGTGCTATCATCTTTAGTAATTTTTTTCAAATAACAAAACTTATAATAACTATCGAAAAATTGCGATGTTCACATGTGCCCCGTGTTCACATGTGCCCCCCATCTCCCCTATATACTAGAAAAATATGAATGGGTATACCATAAAAAGTTCAAGGAGATATGAAGCCTAAATAATATCAAATATTGCAATTCTGTATAACTTTTTTTTTTAATCTTATCCTAATATGTTTATGATGAACTTAATTCGGTACTGACAATAACAGTAGCGCATATTTAAACTTCATTTGGTATTTCATAAAACTAAATTCAGCGTAGTATTAATCTTTTCTTTTTACAGTGTAGCTAGAACAAAACCCTTGTTCAAAGTTTAACACGTTCACGCCGGCGCGGTGGGTCACACTGGACTGTCTCAGAGTTGTCAAGTCTCCGGCTTTTTGCACACCACTGTTATTTTAGAGAAAATGTTGTTCCTTTAAAGAAAAATGTTGTTCCTCTGTATGACTCTCTTTTTTATCTTAACCTAATCTGTTTATGATGAACTTAATTCGGTACTGACAATAAAAGTAGTGCAAATTTAAACATCGTTTGGCGATTCATAAAAGTAAATTGAACGTAGTAATAATGTTTTCTTTTTACAGTGTTGCTAAATAAAGCCTATGTTCAAAGTTCAAACTTGCCATCGCTCTAAGCACGCTTCGAAAGGAGGTCGCAAAGTTGCAACGCCGCCTTGGTCCTTGCCGCGTTTTCCCCGATAGGTTTTTAATTAACTTTTAAAAACACGGGAGGCGTATTGGGAGATCTACTCAATGACTGAACGATTAAACTAGTCGCGAATCCCATAGTATTTATGTGATTAATTCTAATTAAGTTAGTTTGTTTTTTACAATTTGACGTTTATTGCTTTTATGCTGCTACTTTGCATTGCATTATACAAATATATCATTAAAAGTTCTTATCTAGTCTTTAAAATCGGATGGTACATAGAGTACACCGCCCCAGTCATTATGGATGTCCAAATCTCCCGTGTCTTTAAGGGTTAATATCTCGGCTAATTAGCAAAGATTTTTCTCTAAAATAATTCTCAATAATGCTTTTATACTTGTGCTACGATAGTTACCTCCAGCGCTCCTCAACACCTTTGCTAAATGCCAGAAAATAGACATTTGTGTGTGACGGAAAAATTCGTTTTTCTCAAAAACTATGTGACCCAGGGTAATCGCTATAATTTTCCTGCAAAGTTTAAGTTAACGTCTACTACCTCTAATTTTTTTCACAATTTTACTTTCAGTAGATTCGGAAATAGAGGGAAGGGACATATACTTGCACTACATTTTCAACGATATCTCTGAAAATATAATACCTAAAATTAAAATAAATGTATTTTTGAGTTCAGCGTTACAAAAGCTTTCACACGTTAGCCCACACGATATATATAAAAAAGATTTTATATTCAAATAACTTAATTAGCCCCTCTACATTTTTCCCTAGATGCATTTGTGAATTTTTAATAATCTGTAAATATGTGGGTCAAAAGTCTTTATTACTTCCCCCCAATTTGAATTTTCCACGTTCCATAGTTTACGAGTAAAAATGGTTGGGACAGACACAGGAGTGATCATATAATGGTTCCGTTTTTACTTTTTATGCACGGAACCCTAAAAATAGTATCAAGCGATGGATATGTAAGTTCATCGTAGTCCAATAACAACCCAACAATATAGTTAGCTTTATTTCTCCCAAAGCTAGTGACATATGTAGCCGTTTTAATAAAATATACAATTTTAGTTTAAAGGCATCGATTCAAAGTCAAATGTGAGATTTCAATTGAAAATTCCGTTATTGAAAGTTACACATAACACCAAAATATAAATATTTCAAGAAAATCCTATGTATTTCACTAGAAAGAAATGTGACCAGTAATTTTCAACAAACTGGAATTTACACATCAAACGTGGCAAATGATGTGCGTTCGTACTATAACTAGTTATATATATATTTTTTTCACCGCATATTCTACTGAATGTATATTTTAGTGCACTTCATAAGTGCATATCAATTTCATTCTGTTCGAAAGGCTGTAACATCATTAAAATGCACTTGAAATATTTTTCCCATTGGCCGTAATGTAAAGGAAAACTTTTGACTGTCCCTGTAATTAAACTATACACCCGATTTTCATAAAATTTAAATGACTCGGTAAAATTTTGCTACAATTATATATTTAAAATTTTAGACCATTCAGTTAGGTATTTTTTGCTCTGTTTTATGTGGACGGACGGACCGAACGACGACTGTACATGTTACGTATTTATATAATTACGAACGCATCTAAAAAGATAGAAGAGATGCTTGAAAATTTGCAGAATTAGAGAATACTATTCTGAAAATAAAAGAAAAGAAAAAAAATTAAAGTTTTCTATACTATTTACTTTCCGAAACGCATTCGTACTTGTATAGTTCCAAAATTACCCTTTCACTGTCAATATCGATTTCTAACTAATAAAATATGATTTCTGTGTGTAAAAAGAGTACTTTAAACAACAAAAGTAATTTCAAAATTTTCAACCAGCCGAAGGGGTATTAACCCTTTAAAGAAATTAAGTAAAGCTTAGACGGTGATACATTTCCCTATATTAGATAATGCCTTGAAAATGCTACTCCATTCGGAGCATGCTTTAGGAACAGATTTGTAATCCAAAATCTAAATATCCCTCGAATGTATATTTGGTCTATTCGGACAAAATACTGATGCTTCATTCAGGCGCTAATATCTGCAATTACTAGTCTGATCAATCGGCTAAATCGCCTAAAATCACAAACGTTAATTACACAGTTTGATTTCGTTTAACAAACAATACTTTAAATGTCTCTTCCATATATCCCAATTGGGACTTACACTAAGATCTGGAATAACAGTTAAAATCGCGAAAATTTTCGCTCAAAGCTTAAAATCTTTCAATGGCGGTGTTTCTAGGAGCGACTATTTAATTTTAATTCCCAACTTCCCCAGAATTTTTTAATAAAAGTTTGCTTTTATAATATACGTGAAAAAATCATTTATTTATTTACAAATCAATTCGTTGGTAAATTCTGATATCAGTGAATTATTTCAACATTTTACCTAAAGAATTACTTTTCTCCTGAAACGGTAAAATTTTTATTTTAATCTTAATAATGACTCAAGTAATAGCATATTTTAATGTTATTTCTTAATATTAGTCTAGACGTTTTATAGCCAATATTGTTTTATTAAAAAAGGGAAGAAGAACAAGAAGAATCAGTACTGTTTGGCTCCGATCGTGAAATTAAATGAGCATCCGGTTTGCGGTTAATACAAGTCTGAAATAATACAATCTGAAAAATAGTCTGGAATAATTTGTTGATTTTTTTATGATTTTCTATGCCTACTATATTTTTAAAAAATCTCTCTACCTCGCCGAACATTTGGCATAAAGAAAAAATTAAACTCGGAATAAATTTCAAAAGACTCACCACTTGAGTGTTTTTCTTTTTATCAATTTTCTGATTTCTTCTAATGGAGGAAATGGTTTTACTCCTTCAATGAATTTTGCCGCATCCAATTATTTTGCTCTGAATATTTGTCTGGACTCCTTGTTCTGAACTCTTATGAGTTTCCGAAAATCAGTGGCGGCCAAAGGTTTTTGTTTTTATAAGAGTTTTTTTGGATTTTTTTTTTTTTTTTTTTTTTTTTCATCTCGAAAATATTTTGGTTTCTGAGATTTCTAAAGATAAAGAACGCTTTTCGGAATCGTGGATAACTCGAAATAGGTTTTTGTATATTTTCGTTTGTGGTTATATTATATTCTTTTAGATTAAGAAACAGTTGTCTTCTTTTACAATGTAACCAACTAATTTTTAATTGCCCAGATCTTGCCAACAAATAACTTATTTCGTTCCTGGTGCCGTGTGCTATTTTCGTCTGGTATCTTTGAATATTTTACTTTTGACACCGTGACCTGTCCTTTCGAGTTTAGGTTATTTATTTTTTTTTTTTTTAATGGTTCTATAGTGTATTTCTTTTTGTAATTTTAATTTGTTTAAAATTAAATGCTAATTTTTGTGTATTTATTATTTTTTTAGCTATAGTGCAATTTATATTTACTTTAATTTTAAAAGCTAAGATATATCAAGTCCAGTCTAAATTACCAATTAAGGTTTAATTGGATTTTGTCAGCATAGAGGTATTCCAACCTATATTAAATGTATATTTTCAAAAATTAATCAAGCAATAAAATATTATAATGTGGATTTTATATATACATTAATAAATTTACAAAAGCCGTCACCTTGTGTCATTATCTCATAATTTGAAAAATTGGCATTGATATTTCTTTTACGTATTTTAATGTCACATATTGAAATTTTGACATGTGACATTATTATTGCACTTTTGCATTTATCAATGTCAGTATATTTGTTGTTATGATCTATTTTACGTGATTTTTATAGTATTTTTCCTTTCTTAAAAAGTAAAACACAACTATTATATGATCACTCGTTTGTCTGTCTGTCCGTCTTTCTCAAAAACTATGGAACGTGGAAATTCAAACTTGCCAAAGTTATAAAGGCTATTGACCCACACATTTCCAGATTATTAGCCATTCAAAAATATTTTTAGGAAAAATTTAGCTCGCTAATAAATTTACTTGAAAAACAATCTGATTATTTATATATATATCATCTGGGGTATCGTTTGAAAGATACACCGAACTCAAAAATATATTTGTTTCAATTTTAGGCTTTTTTTTCAGAGATATCGTCGAAAATGTACTGCAAAAAGATGCCCCCCCCCTCTCCCCCACTATTTCCAAATCCATTGAAACTAAAATTATGAAAAACTTAAAGATGGTAGAAATTTATTTTAACATTGCAGGAAAACTATATAGATTATGCTAGATCACGTAGTTTTTGAGAAAATCGCATTTTCCCGTTACACACAAGCTTTGCTTTGCGGGCGCTCGAGGTACCTATCGACCTGAAATCAACAAAGAATTGTTGGTAACAATTTTCGAAAACATATGTCGGTTATTAGCCAAGATATTAATTAAAAATCTGTTTAGAAAACAGCGGCACGGACCAAGGCTGCGTTGAAAATTTTCGACATCCTTTGCAAGCGCGCTTAGCATAATGCAAAAATTAAACTTTGTACAAGGTCTTTGTTGTAGGGAATACTTTGTGCGAGTAAAACTCGCACTCTACCGATTATTTTCATTTATTTATTCTAGATAACGTTTACTGTAGGCACATTTTTTATTACAACGCTTTTCCATAAAATTTAGACATATGGAGTTGCCATGTTAGAAAATGGTCTTCAGAAATTATGTTCTGTTGCATGCACGCTTTTAAAATCGAGATTATGTTAAAAAACAAAGAAATAATTCTTTAAATTTACCGTAGACTCCGTATATGAACAACACCACGAAGAGCACAAACCTCTATGCGGCTTTTAAAGTCTAGTATTTTAGTTCAAATTAAAATGTGTCTAACACTGGTACAGTATTCACAACTGGCACCGTTATATTATTATTATTTTTTTCAATGGCTGTATTTAGGTGCATTCAAATAATTTTTGCGTCTTTCGAAAATATGCATAAATATTCATTACAGAATAACTAAAAGAAAATGTTATATTTTAAAGTTTTAGTGGGTAATATTTTGTTCAAAATTTATGTCTTTCTTAATTCTTTAACATTTACTTGTATTTTAAATAAGATTTTTAAATATTTTAGATAGAATCTTTGTAATTTACTGCAACACAACATAAGAAAATGTATGATTTTTTTTTACATAAGATATTCAGCAGCATGGGAATTCTAAGTTTTTTTATTAAATAATTCATTTTTGAAAAGAAATTGATTAAAATGTTCAGAATATTTTTCGAATCTAATCAGTGTTTGAACATTACGAATCTTTCTTGCTTTTAATACTGGGAAACTACTATTTTTAATAGGAAAATTTCAGATTCCGTTTCGTATAACTTCCTTTTCTATTTTTACCTGTTGTAATAGTGCGCTTCATCATTTATTTTTATAAAATAATTACTATTATATTTTATTTAGTTACGCACAGTAAGCAGTTCGGAGTTCGCAGTTTAAAAAAATCTTTTACGAATTTTTCTCCAATGAAATGGCAATATACAATTATCATTATACATTATGGTTATCATATTTATGTCATCTTAATTTTTGATTGAATTGTTAATTAAAAAACTAATGTAGATGAACTCTATATTTAAAATCAATCCATATACACCTGCAAGAACTTGGTGAAAAACACTTCGAGAAAGAAAACAAATTCTGTTAATTGCATGCATCAGCGATAATTGAAATTTTTTTCTTAAGTATAATATCGTCCTCATTGTTCTCGTAGGAATACTTACTTTAATTATGAACAGGTTATTTATTTTTTATCTTCCTCTGCGCAACCAGAAAAAGCATCTCTCTTTTCATTTTATAGAAAGTTTATCTTTTGTTTATCTTCCTAATGTGAAGTTTTCTTGCATTTCATCTACTATGGAATGTGGGTTAATCTTATGATATTTTCGAAGAGATAGAGAGCAACAAAGATGCAAATGCTAGTTACAATTCTAAAGTCATGAAAAAAATTACACGTATAAGTTATTCTACAAAATACGTAACTTTTTCTGTGCATGGTAGTTAATTTTTGACAGAATATGTTTTTAACCCTTTATAAGGCAGTGGGAAGTATTTGTCCCACTTAAATCTAATCACCAAATGCCTTACTGCTACCAAAATATTTCAATAAAACTTTGCTTTTATAGTGTCCGGAAAACTGGCCGGAAATTTTTGACCGCCACTGTACATTCATTTGTAATAAAAATGCGAACACAGAAAATCTCTTTGTTTAATAATGTAATATGCAAGAGTAATGTCTATAGGTGGGGCTTCCTGTGTAAAAGACGAAAACTAGCCGTTATGAATTTGTTAAATGAGCTTACCGCGAAGAACTGCAAAATACATGCCCATTAAAGAATATCCTAGTTTCAATGGTACATTGTAACGGTTTTATTTAGACTATTTACAACAAATCATACATCAAATTGAAGGTAAACTAACCTAGATTTTCTTACAAATGTTCAGTATGTACAACTTTAGCTATACGGCACACATCCAACCGAAAGTCCGATTCTTCCCACACTTCGGTTAACAAGTCCGGAGTAATGGAAGCAATAGCTTCTTCAATTATGTATCTCTGGCAAATCATTAGGTAGCGGTGGAATAGACACAATCTTTTATAAAGCCCCAAAGGAAAATATCGCAGGGCTCTAATGGCTTTGAAATTTTCAGCTCAGCAATAACGTTTTACGCTCAGGAGTTGCCATTTTGCGTATATGGCACTGCAAGTGAGTAAGTAACAAAGCAGTACTCGCGCATGCACTTATCTAAAACTGTTTGATTTACTCTTTACTTCTATCCTTGAACCAACACTCTACAACGCTTACAGTTGATACGTTTAAAATGTATGACTGGGACATTCTTTTATGGACACCCCGAACATCAGAAATATTTTTCGATACAAAATACAAAACATATTGATTTTAGTAACTAAATTTTTAAACTAAAGAAATCCAGATAAAAAATGTATTTACAAAATACTCTTTATTTACAAAAATATTATAATTTTCGAAATACTTTTACAAAATTTCAAGATAAAATATACAAGTCTTTGAAACTACGTTAAAATTACAAAATACATTCTGAAAATTGAAAAATATATAGTAGGGGAGAGTGGGGAGGAATGAGACAGTGGGAGGAATGAGACAGTAGGTTTTTCTCTTTATGTATCACTCTAAACATTTCATAAAGCACACATTAGATGAAGCAATGATACCCCAATCTTCAGTTGAAAAAAGTAGCTGATCTGCATAAGCTTGCAATTGTATAAAGAAAAAGATTATTTCAAGAATCAAAAGTAAATTTGCTTCGTATACTTTTTAAGCTTTCTGTATATTAATGACTTGTTTGTGCTTAGATGTAATAGTTTCCCTATTTATGGAACATTATACTGTATGTTATCCATAATTTAAACTATGCCTAAAAGCAACATTTTTGTGTAGAAGTTTAACATAAAAGAAGGTAGAGGGAGGAATAAGACATGCCAGGAATGAGACAAATCTAATTCCTTCTTTTTAATAAGATGAATATACAGGGTGTCCAGCGAATAAGACCCTGATTTCAAAATTAAATATCTCAAAAACAAAGATCAATAGAATTATGCGGTAAACGGTTTGTTTATTAGCTAAGCTGCAAAAATGTTATACAGAAGTTTTAAAAATTAGTTGCAAAAACCGATAACAGATGACGCTGTAATCGCAATGCCTATAAATTGTGTTTTGAAGTCCAGAGCACGTTTCATTCCTAGATGGCTTCCTATGGAAGAACAAAAATTGGGAAAGACCACTTCTTCGTTTGGGTGAAGTGCAGAAGTGGAGACATCTGGTCACAGAATTAATGCATCAGCTTCAATTTTAGAGAATTTCAATTAATAGAATTTTCAATAAAAAAATTAGCAATCATTATATAAGAAGTTATTAAAATATTTTATTTGGATAATGTGCAGAAGCGGAGCCATGTGTTGACAGAATTGAGATTTGTTTCAAATTTTGTTATAAGCTACTTCGATCCGGATACCACTATCTCTATGGTATGTCTTTTCTCTCCTAATTGGTAGATCGTGAAATCGAATCCAAGTAGAGGAAGATTTGAAAAAAATGGAAATCTTTACTTTTTAATATTTATTTAAACTGTGAAAAAAGATTGAATAAAAAAATCCAAAGTTTCTAGTTTTAAAATTCAATTAAGCTAAAAGAAACCCCTTTTTTAAAAATCATTGTATCATCAAGCATTTATAATAATGATCTTTTTTAATAAATCATTTTTTTAATTTTACAGAATAGTTTGAATGAAAAAATACAAATTTTCTATTTTTAAAAACTTAATTAAGTTAAAAAAATAATTTTAATTTTAAAAACTCGTTTTCATTTTTTTTTATCACTGAGCACAGAAATATGGTGCATCTTCTAGCGACAGGATCCAAAGTGTTGGAAAGGAATGCAGCATCCAAAATACTTTTGCTTTGACGTTGATAATATGACATATCATCAATTCCTTTTAAAAAAGAAATAATTTAATGCATAATTTGTGTCTTTAAAATTTTGTTTACAAAGAAAAGAAATATATGTGTTGTGCTACAACCAAGTATTATGCCGTGATTTAAAAATATAAATAAAAAGTGCAAAATTACTTTTTTCTTTATAATAATTCAGGTATAAACAATAATACCAAAATATTATGCCGTGATTTAAAAATATAAAAAAAAAAAATAAATAAAAAGTACGAAATTATTTTTCTAAATATATGCATTTTGATTTAAATAATTATATGGCATTAAAAATTGAATTTAATAAAATATTTTAGTAAGTTCTTATATAATGATTTCTAAACTTTTTATTGAAAATTCTATTAATTGAATTTTTTTTAATTTAAAGCTAATGCAATAATTCTGTAACCAGATGTCTCCGGTTCTGCACGTTATCCAAATAAAATATTTTAATAAGTTCTTATATAATGATTGCTAAAATTTTTATTGAAAATTCTATTAATTGAAATTCTCTAAAATTGAAGCTGATGCAATAATTCTGTGACCAAATGTCTCCACTTCTTCCCATCACCCCAACGAAAAAGTGTTCTTTCCCAATTTTTGTTCTTCCATAGGAAGCCGTCTAGGAATGAGATGCTAGTGTTCTGGACTTCGAAGCTCAGTTTACAAGTATTGTGTTTATAGCGCCATCTGTTAATGATTTTTGCAACTAAATTTTTAAACTTCTGTATAACATTTTTACAGCTTAGCTAATAAACAAACCGTTTACTGCATAATTCTATTCATCTTTGTTTTTGAGATATTTAATTTTGAAATCAGGGTCTTATTCGCTGGACACCCTAATTGCTAATATGCAAATATTTTTAGAAGGTGGTATATTAATTATAACTTTGAAAATATACTCATTTACTTCAAAATGTAAATAAATTGATGCTTTTTAAATGTCATCTTTGACTGACAATCCTGAATTTTCATTTCAGTGATGAAGGTATTGGAATTTGATATTGTAGCATAGACATTATCAACCTACAATCTTTGTTAGACTGCATATATAGCCGACATTAGACTATTTGTATGACTATTATCATAGATTGCTTTATAGCTGTTCCATATCTCCCTGTTAGTGGGTGGTATGGGACACATTTTGAAATTTACAATTTCTTTAATTACAAAATTGTTTCTACAAATTATGTTTCTATATTGTTCAAGGACATTAGAAAGTGTTTCATTTTGTATTCTATAACTCGATATTTTTGTTTTTGTATCAAAGAAAGTTGATTTTCTTATTTTTGTAAGAAGTGTCCCATTTCTTCCCACTCTCTTCTATATTAGACTGTATTACGCAAACGCAAAGTGCTTTTGCAAAATTGTTTAAACTCATTGAAATTATAAATTTATAAAGTAAAGAAGCAAAACTGAAAAAGAAAAGAAGCAGTCTGCAGGAAAACACATTTTATAACAAAGATTACTTACAATGAAATTGTAAAATGCATACGGAACTATAAAAAAAGTTCATGGATGTAATTCACGTTCATTTAAAGCCTTTAAAAAAATGTTATAAAAGCGGAAACAATCTACAAGGCAAAATTCCGATTATAAATTTTGATTGGCCTTCAACAGAGAGAATTTCTAAATTTATAATTATTCAATAACTTTTTTAATAAAGAATTTACAATGAAAAAAAAAAAAAAAACAGACCAAGGCACCTGAAAGAAGTCTCGTACTAAACTGAAAGTGTTCCTTTATTGCAGGATATGAGTTAAATATTTTTAGCTTTATCAACTAAATACTGCTATATTTAAAGCTCTACAGCTTTTTGAGAACTTGGCGAAAATAGCGTCCTTTCGTTATCCTGGTTGATCCAAACGTCACAAAAGAATAAAATTTCAAATATTTGAAAAATATAGTCAGTATAACAGTAAAATTTTCACAGAAATGTACAGGAAGACATGAGATATTTTTAATAACGAAAATTTTATTGCCAGAACAATTACATTTTTACCAACAAGTGGTGTTTTGTTTAGTCAGCAGTTTGTGCAGCTTCGAAGGACATTTCTCAACGGAACTAGGATTACAAATGTTTAATTTGATGGATTACAGTAGTGGGAACAGTTGTCAGACGCGGCAAACTACTCTGCAGAGTATCGAAAATGATTTCTGGTATAATTCCTTTCATATGATGTCTTTCTTTCTTTTTAACCGATGACCAGGCTCCTACGTGCCGCGTATGTGGCCCCAGCTGAACGGGTTTGGTACCTGATATCGGGGCGGGTGAACGCCTAATTTTCGCATAGCGGCAATAAACCTGACGAGCGCCTAAATCGTCATTCTATCGACAGTGCCTACTGCTTAGTTGGGAACTTTGTTATGCCGATTACTTAACATTTATATTTTTTTTGTTTGGCACCCTCACATGGCTACTGAAGTTGGTCTAGTAATTTAGAACCTTGGTCCGATGACGAGACCTTCACCTAGCAAAGCACCTCCAGAGGTCATAAGATGTCTTAAATATTGGCAGGCAGCAGTTTTGTGTCTACTGCAGTGCTAACTGTCGGTAGCAAATGTAGTTATTCTGACAAAAAGGAAGAAAATATTATTAAAACATGTATTTCTGCGTATTTATTGGATACCGTATTGTGCTTAATATGTATATTTTTCAAATTATTCAATTTTTATTTCACCTATGCCTTTCGTATTACTTTGAACATAAGTCAGTCATCATCTGCTAGAGTTTAACACTTATCGGTTTAATACTTATCAGATTCGTCTGGCTGGTTCCTTAAAGGCAATGCCGGATTTATTAAAAGATTTTGAATACTTTTCCGTTTCCTTTGATAAAAAGGGAAGGCAGCAATCTTAAGCAGTAGATGGCTGCAAGCAGCAACGGTAGTTCCCTCAGCCTCATGATCTTGATTCAGATAAGTGATCCATCCTTTTTCTATGCGTATTTGATAGTTGAAAACAAGTCATGACAATATTTCAGTTCTAAATTTTTCATATCTTTCAGCTTATTTTGGACAAAAATGATTGGTAAAAATTGACTAAAAATATTATTTTTCACTTTTAGACGACCGACGGAGATGGCAGTAGGCTCGAGCACAAGCACATATCTTTCAATGTATTCCATTGCTATCATTTTCAACGAATTTATTACAGCTAGACGATGCGAAGCATTTCTTTATGTTTAAAAATTTGACATACAGCATCAAACAGCGAATTCCATTGCGTAAGAACCGAGCAACTTAATTTTGTATGGAAACTCTTGAATAATTTCCGCTATTTTCTGTCTGTTTCATAACCTCCATAACTCTGAATATTTTGAAATGACAGTCCAGAAATTGGTGATAATTAAAAATATATATATTTACATGAGTAGTAACGGTTAAATTTAAAGTGCGGTTTGCCTATCCAATGGGATAAGACAAATTTATTCCATTTAATCATTATCTATTTATCTCCAAAGTTATTTCATCATTGGTAAAATCAGGAGAACTAACTTTTAGAAGGTAAAGTTGTTATTCTTTGAAACTCTATTCAATTTCGCCCGCAAAAAAAAAAATATCGCATTTATTACTGTTTTTTCATCTCTGTCACAATTTCGGACACATGCTTTTACAAAATTGGAATAATTATCTGTTGCGGTTGATAATATTTGATGAAAAAATAGTCCAAATTCAGAGTTGATATTAAATAACATTTCGGCAACTTTCTCGTGGTATGACTTTCTTTATGCCGCCGATAGGTCAATGCTACAGATTGTTTTTCCAAATGTTCATATATATAATATACTGTGACACCCATAAAATTCCTACCTTGTGTAGACCAAATATCTGCAGTAGTACGTGCCTATTTTTGACATTTAATTGTTTCCGTCAGTTTTGAATCTATGTCATGATACATGTAATCTTATTCACAAATTACGTATGGTATGGTAATACATAAAATTTACTTCAAAAAAATTTTTTTTATATATGTTTATGAAATCGGGATCTTCCGCCGTACCTATGCCCTTTACCACTTAATTAATTATTAATTAATAGAATCTAGTCTAATGTAAATATGAATTTTTACCAATCACAAGTTTCACTTGCTGAGTATTTTATTGATATAGCCATGACTATCGAAACCAATCTCTAAAAATGCATTTCTCATAAAACATCATTCTTTCTTAATATTAATTCTCACATTTGGGAAGGGGTGAGAATAGTAAGTTATTATAATGTAAGAAAATTTTGTCTTGAGCTGTTAGAAAATTTAGAAAAAGACATTTAGAAGAGAGCCGTTAACATTAATTATAATTCAAAAGAACTATAATTAGAAAATAATTCCCCTATACAGCTAATTTTGAAAAAGCAGCACCATAAAAAAGAACATCCAATTTTGATTTATAATTTTTAATCTTGATAATGTGAGGTACTACATAGTATACCAAAAAAGGTTGAAACATGCTTTAATTTTTAACCGATGGAGGTAGTAGCAATTTAAATTGCAAAAATATTTTTTTAAAGTAGGTAGTAAGATTAAATTAATAATATTGTCCTACCGTTATTGTTTCAAAAAGATACACTTATTAATTTTTTTTTTACGATGAAATCCCTGTAAAACAAAATATTTTAGTTAGATTTTTTTTTCCTTTTGCTGCAACAAGATCATTACAAAAATCCACATATCCGTAAAATAAATTTAAATCAATTGCTTAATTAAAAATTTATCATTGTGAAGTGAGACCATATATTCAATTAGAAGTGTATATCAGTGAGATATTGCAAGAAAAATGAAACACGGACGATAACACATATTCAGATGTGCCTTCAACATAAGATAATAGATGATTGCAACAATATTAATGCGAAGAACTCCAAAATATTTACAGAAGCATTATAAAAATGGTTCAGCTATGTATTGGAGGTGAGGAAAACACTTTGAGAATGCTTTGTGAATTAATTTTGTTTCTAAGATTTAAAACTACGTATATCTCTTTGTATGATCTTTGCCTGTATAATGATTTATTTAGATGTATTTGTGATGCAATATTTTCACACTTGTTATCATATTTTTTACCTATGGCACCACATTGTTAATTTATGAATGATCCCTACTTTTACAGATAAAAAAATATTTTAAATGGTACGACATGTTGTATAAGTCAACTTTTTACCTTTATTATAATTTAGTTAATTTTAAAGATACAAGCATGTAATTTTTTGTAATGATCTGGTTGGACCAAAAGTAATTTCTTTTCTAAATGACCAATATTTTTCTATGATAGGAGTTATGTGTGTAAAAATTTAAATATTGTAACTTTTTGAAAATTAAAGGAAGAAATATTTCATTAATATAATGTTATTTTCATCTTTAATTTGAACAATTTTGTAACTTACATTTCCTGCTTATCTTCATCAGGTAAAAAATTAAAGCGCTTTTCAACATTTTGGATACGAAACATACACGTATTTAAAAGTTTTAATTTTCCAAATTGTTTCAATTTTTTCCGCTTGGATGACGACATTAGAAAAAGCGCCTAAAAAAGCGTTTACAAATTTTGTTCAAAATTGATCACAATGTTGGCATCTCTCTCATGCTTACATACTTTGTAACAGATCATCAGCTATGTTACAAGGTCATCTCCTTGTATGAGGAAGAAAAGGAATAGAGAGAAGTACCAGATAAATGTCAAACTATCATCAAATGCTTCATGGTGATAAATGATTCTTTTACTAAGCATTATTGTATAATATAATTTTGGGTAATGCATGTGTTTTGTTTATCAAATTGAAGAAAATGCTAAATTTCCAATTACATCGGTTTATTTTTCTATTGCCACTCAAAATTGTCATTTATTGTAAACAGAAATTTAGTCAATGACAATACCAAAATTTATTCCAATGGCGAAAACAGAACAAGAGGAAAATGTAATTGAACATGATGGTGAACTATGATTGTAAGTGCCTTAGTAAATTGGTGCCAGGAATAAAGATTTTCTATATCATTATTTGACAATATTAATATTCGCATTATTTAATCGCAGAAATCTGCCATTTAAAAAAGCGAATATCACTATTCAGAAATTGTGGTATTCAAATTCAGTACTAATTTAAAGTGCCTATGCACTTAATGTCAATATTTAACCCTTAATTACTTACGCTGATGAATTATGTACACAGTTGGATGCTGAAAATATTTTTAATATGCATGCTATAAATTTACATTGTTCAAAAACGTTATCACATATGCCTATGTTAAGGGTTTCATATGATAGTGCATTACAAGGTAATTGTATTTGACTCGAAATTAATTTTATAAAACATTAATTTATTTTCCTAGAAAATTATAAATATATAGTTTACAAAATACACCGCGCGGGAAGGTTTGCTGCGTGAATTTGCGCGAGTATTTAATGGTAAAGTTACAGGCGTTAATGATTTGTGTCTATTTTATCACCTAATAAACATATTATTACTATTTCTTTTTAATCATTGTAGGGAAATAAATTCAACTGAATGCAAAAACAACACAATTCTAAAGTATTTTTTTTTTGTTTTAATTTTAACCCTTTGTATAACCGTGGTTGCAGATCTGCAACATATCACAAAATCAATGTTACTTACACAGAAGATTTAAAAGAGGATTTTATTTATTAGGGTAAAGTGCCCATATTTCGTCCCATCTCCTAATTTTGTCCCCCTTAACTTCCCCGCTTCTGCGAAAGTGGCGCCACTTATGACGCAAAAACAGGGGACGTGAGGTAAAAGGGACCAGTGTTGAAAGTTTCGTTCGCCAAGACGCATACATAAATTAAAGGCGCCAAATTTCCAATTTTTAGAAGACCTGAGTTCTTATTATGTCGCTTGTAGAACGTTACTTACTGTACTGTAAGTATTTATTTCTTATTCATTGCATGTATTTTACGTTGGTAAGATGCTGACAGTAGCATGCAGTGAGTTTTAGGACACTCAGTTCATCTTAAGGGAACTGAAGCCCTGTCATATTGGGAAGTAGCGTGGTCCAAATTTCGTCCCCCTTGCAGTTCTTATTTTCGTCCCGGGGACGAAATTAGGAATACTTTTTCATGACTTTTTTTCAATTTTTTCCTCATGTTTGGATGGCTAATGTTTCGTTATGTTATTCTTCCACTGATAATTAGTGCATTTCTTTGTGCCTTACTTTAATGTAAATTAAATTACGTACTCATTTAGAAATAAATTCTGATTTAGTTATAAGTTAAGCCTCGGAATATTGGATTTTTTGTGGGGACGAAATTGGGACCTTTTTTTTTCTTTTGCATTCTTTAGATACATTTGAAAAAAACAATTTTTCGCATTGTTAAAATTTTTTTAACGATATTTGCCTATGTTTATATGTGCGTTTTTAGTTAGTCTATGTAAAATCCAAATTTGGTAGATTTTCAATGAAAATTACAACTTCCAAGGGCCTAAAGGTGACTGGGGGGGGTAGGGGCGATAATAGGGCAGCTTTCCCTACTCCTATTTCCCAATAAGTTAGTTAACCCATTAACGCCCAAATTAACAAATTTTCAAATTTTTACTTGAAATTGATAAATATGGGTAGAAATGCATAAATTAAAAGTATTTCAAAAGCATTTTGAAAAAATTTAACCTCAACCATATTCTTTAAGCCGTCCTTATTTGATGACGCTGGGCGTTTGTATGTAAAAATGTAAAATTTTTAAAAATGATTTTTTTTTTTTTTTTTTTTTTTTTTTTTTTTTACATAAAATTATTTAGTGTTAATATATAAACAAACTAATGGGCAAAATAATGTTAAATATCAAAATTTATTTTTAAACATGTAACAAAATGTTTTCCTACATTTTTAAGGTTAATTTTTTATGAGAAAAAGAGGAAAACATTGTATGCATGATGTTGCATCGCATTTCTTACGATATGTTTTTGGCTTTGAAAATAGTTATCTTATTGGCAACGCCTTTGTTTCTCTGTTTTTCCAATAAAATGCTGTATTTTGTCAAATTTTATGTCAGGAAGCATATTGGATCTCGATGTTATCTACCTTTGTACTGGTTTTACCAGAACTGCTTTTGAATCGGCTCCTTTTTTTAAAATAGGTTTCTGCAATATACCTTCTAAAATCTTTGATTGTCATCAACTTAAAACCATGGATCCTTTTATAAATGACATAGCCATTTACAACAGCCATATCTAACAGTCTAGTATTAAGGCAAAAATACCAATTCTTTCCTCGTATGACTATAGAATGTTTCTCAAGAAGTCAATAGTGAAGGTCGACCCCCCCCCCCCCCCCATAAACGATGTATAGGATCTTACAGCATGAGACTGATTCATTTTCACCTTTTCCTTTCTTCTACACTCCATCTTTGTTACGGAAGAAAGTGGCAATATGGTACCAAAATTAGTGGCCAAAGAAATGTAGGGGAGGTAGGGGAGGTTTGATACATAGGGAGGGTTGATACATTGACAATTTTTCTCAACAAATGGCATTAACAGCCATTGTAACAGATGTAAAGTCTTCTTTTATTAGCAGAGGCCATCATTAGCTGGACTTAGTAGCGAAGAACTGACAACGTTTTTTTTTCTTTTAATTTTGAAGACTTTTGGAATGTCAATGTAATTTTTTTAAATACTGATTTTCGTTCATGACTCTTATTATTGTGACGATAATATCTTGTAATTTTTTTTATTTGTAAAGCATATTGTTAGGGTGAGTTTTACCAGAAAGCAGATTGGCATTTTGCAACTGCATTTATACAAAGTGATTGAAAATCCAATAAGGCATGATAGGGAGAAATGATACATTAGTGCTGGGGAGGAATGATACACTTGTATATTTGAAATTTCATAGATTTTTAAGTTGTAAACTAATATAGAACTGTAATATTCATTATTGTTTTTCAGCAAGAGCTACTGAAACTGGTAAAGAAGAACAAAGAGACTATTCATAGACATTATCTAAGTTACATAGAAAAACAGTGCGATGATAGATGGTTAGTTCGCTTTGCTCGTCATGTAGAAGGAAAAAAGTGTAAATGGCCTGAACGGGAAGATTTTTCTATAATTGACGAAGGGCAAATTAAAAAAAAAAAAAAAAAAAAAAACATTAAATCCACCCAATTTTACTTACCAAAATGATAGAGTTATTAGTTTTGCGTTTAACGATTTCAGGGGTGGTGGTATGTTTATGAAACCACTTAATTTTAATTCCCAAACGCCACATTGGCATTAGCATTTTGGTAAAATATTTTCCATTTAATATTAAAGTGAAATATAGCCCTTTTCTCATTTCCAATTAAATCTGTCGGCAAATTCCGGTGCCATTCATTTATTCAACACTTTAGCATTGAAAATGCTTTGCCCTGAAAGGGTTAAAGAAATCTTAAATGGGCTAAATTTATGTTAAATTATTTGCAAATCAGCAATGTTCACTTCATTTTTCATTGCAGCAATATCTCTAGGGGTTTTTTTCATTATTTATTTTCTAAAAAGTGTGTTAATAGGATTGTTTAAATAGTAGCAATTGTTTAAATATTTTTGCAAAAAACATTTCTGAAACAAAAATACGTCAATGTCATTTCTTTTTAAATTTTACTTAAATATTTCAAGATTTATCATAAAAAAACTGTATGACACATATATTGAATTGTCTGCATTTTTTTTTTCAATTTACATAACAATGTATCAAATCTCCCTTGCTAGTGTGTCAATTCTCCCCAGCAATGGGGAGGTTTGATACAGTATATATTTTTTGAATGATTATTTTTTTAAATTCACAATATTTTTAATAAATGAATAAAAGGTCATTTTATAAGAAAACACGAAAAATTTGTTTAAAAATAGGTTTCTAAGGGTTGTAAAAAATTAGTTTAAAAAAAGTGTATCATACTTCCCCTATCCCCCCTACTTACTGTCCTTTTATTTAACAAGAAGAATTTCATTCGTTTTGTCAAATTTACTTTCCTAAAACCCTCTCTCTTATCATCCATTATTGGGCATTTTACAGTACGATTTTTCGAATTTTTGCACTAGCTCTAAATTGCCTTTCTTTCAGGTATTTTTTAGCAACGTATGATTGGTAAAGAAATTATTAAAATAAACACGATGGCTCTTTAGATAGTAAATTTAACACCACTTTTGTACCTAAAGGAAGTTTGTCAGATTCAGAAGTATTTGATTCTTTTCCACAATACTGTTTAAAGTTGTAATAGTAACCGTCGTTGCCACACAGAGACCAGAGTTTACACCCAAATCTAATAGGTTTAGATTTTATAACTGTTTCAGTGAATGATGACCTTGAGCGATCATTTCATCAACAGGCTAATTTTCATGGAAAATGCCCCATTTCTGAAAATTCTTGGGAAGGATTTCTAACAAGGGACGTACTATTTTAAATGATTTATGATGTTTTTTATACTGATGTAATTTATTATCTTGGGAATGTAATAATCTCTTGAGCTCTAAGTAGAACTTTCTAGTCATAGCATTCTTCACTATTTTTACTCCTAAACCACCTGCTTCTGCTTAGTAATGTCCAGTTCACTGGATAAAGCACGATAGTCCGAAAGTATCAGAAATCCTATAAAGGTTTTTATATCACTTTTAGTCACATTATAATTCAATTCTTTTTTCACTTCGTAAGCATATTGATTAATTTCCTGTACGATCATACCATAAATACTTTCAGTAAAAAATTCTTCAAATAGCTCAACTGGAATCATATTATTAGTTTCAGTTGTCAGAATATTAGAATTTCTCTTGGAATAATTTGCAAAAGTCCCGAGTGTATAAACCGGGAATTCATTCGTCCATACAACTGATATTTCTCTTTTACGTTTACGGATTTTTTTTCCTTTTTTATCCGAAATAATAGAGTTATCACTATTATCTGGTATAGTAATTTCCAATGTACCTGCAACATCTGATACAACTGGAGTGCCCAAATTATCATCATCAAATTGTTCTTTATCTGTTAGATCATCTACATCCGGAGGCATTGATATAATATCTGCTTCTATTTCTTCATGAAAAAGATAAGCAGTTACATCTTCTAAGCTTTTAAACATTTTATTTCTGCTCAGTTTCAGTTTTCATTTATAATAATTCTGCAAAAAAATGTAAAAACTCTTAAGAAACAAATCTGAATCTGAATAAAAACTATACCCAAACGCCCAGCCTCCTCAAATAATGACGGATAAGTTTTCCTGTTTATTGCGGATATATTGGCAACAATCAGTATTAAAAAACATGTTGTTGGCATAATATGGACTATCTAGATTATATTTATACCAAATTGAAAGAATTTATTTCATAAATCCAATTTCATACAGTAGTATAAAAAACACACAACGTGATTACCAAAAACAAGGATATTATACTGTATTTTTCCCGCGTATTTTTACTTAGTTCCATAGAAATCGCCTATCTCACATTGTGTGGTGTTGCCATTTATCAGACCAATTTGTAAGTAAAAGAATTTTTTTTAATTTAATGTTGGAAATAGCAATTTTTTACAGCATCATCAAATGAGGACACTGGGCGCTAATGGGATAATATAAATTCACCATAGAATTCTCAACAGACGGCTTTACTAAGTTAATTTTTCATGGAAATTTTTTTTAATTTGAGTACTTTCACGTCGATATTGCTCAAATTAACTTTGTAAATTTTATCAAATTAAAAAAGCTGGAGACGTCTGAAAATAGATTTTTTTAAAAGGTAATTTTGTATACTTTACAATTTTGTATTAGAAAATGGACTATATTTATGAAAAGTATGTAAATATCTGTTTATTGTAGGTGTGGAAAACGCACCTTTTAGTCAATATTTCCTTTTTATGTTCTAATTTTTTTTATTATTTTTACATGCTTAGAATTATGTATCCTGCTATCTGGGTAAATAGTTTTCAAATCCGAGCTGTTGAGTCACAAGGGGTTAATTATAAATTGTTTAAGGAATTTGTCGTCTGAATCTTTTATTTACTATTCATTTTGTGTCAAGTTTGGAATTAGCATTTGAATTTTTTTAAGTTTGCTCCAAAGAGGTCTACCTTAGCTTATTTTATTGATAACGATTTATAGAAGACATAATTTCCAATTGATTGCTCCTTTTTGAGTCACAGTGCAACAAATTTGTAAATAAATACTAGTATGTGTTTTTCTTTTCCCAACTGTACATCGACAATCAACATCAGCTTTTTGGAACGATTCATACGATTTTGGTCTTTGCGGAAGAAAAAGAATTCATTGTTACATATATTAATCCGTCCCAGCTTTGCAATGTGGTTATGTGCAGTTTCACAGAATTAAATTTAAATTTTCGGTTTGTAGACGATTATGTTCAAGTCCATGTCTTGAATCAACATTCCTCCAAATATGGAGCTAACTTTCCAACATCGAGGGATCATATGATCCATAATTTAGTAAAATAGCGTAGTAGTACCTGATTTATTCTGATGCTATAAAGTTAAATTAAATGTCCACTTTCATAAAAGTTCGAAAAATAAAATATTTTATAGGCATTTAATTTTTTTTTTTAAACTTGTGAACTAAGTCAAGGTAACAAATACCGCATAAATGAGAAACATCGATTAAAAAAGGTTCAGAACAGTTATTATTATAATCCACTGAGCTTTTTAAAACAGGTTTTTTTTTTTTTCAAAAAGATCATTGGAAGGTACTTCATGACTGTTTTTAATTTAATTGAAATACCGAAAATAAACGTTTAATTGCTCTGAAATCCGAATTATTTTTTTTTTAACGAAAACAAACACGGATTACAGAAGTGGAAGAAGGTGTAACTGTCAGTTTTACACCAGTGAAAACTTTAAATAGATAAAACTTTCTGCAGTGAAAACTTTAAATGATTTATTTTCTCTTTTTTAAAAAGAAAAAACTATATTTTTGTGGTTTATTAATAGAGAAAAAAAATCTTTAAAAATCTCCAACTTAGCAACTCAAAATTTATCATACAATATTTGCATAATATTGCCATTGTAATGAACAAAAAGTTCGTATGTAAAAGCATTGTTTAAAAATTTATACGATATGATGGTTTATAAATATAGCTATCATTGTATCCTGTTATAAAGAAAACATTTAAAAAACGCTATTTTTACAAATTTTACATTTTATCTCATTAGATCCTATAGCTCTGCAATGTCTTTGTAAGCACAAATTTTGATGCTCATAATTTTTTCTCTTTTTACATTTTTGTAACAGTAGTTTCAATTAGAATCAAATGTTTCCCGAATTTGGACGAAGAAATTTTTAAAAACCTATTTTTGTAACATTTATGTTTAATTTTTAATTATGCTTGTTTTAATATGTCAATTGTACTAGAACGGTTGATACCAGGCTAACAAGGAGAGGGCCAACCTTGTTAATCACAGATTTTGATTATTTTAATACATGTTGTAGGGTAGCCACCCCTTAGTGTCAGGTTCAACGGATTTTATCCAATGCCCCTTAGTTCTTGAAAAACCAGGGGGTCTAATATTAGTAGACAACTTAAATACTTACTTCGCAACAAAAATGACAGGTTAGTCGTAGCTCAGCTGGCATGGCGTTTGCCGGCTAATCCGAGGGCCCGGGTTCGATACCTGAATGCGCTACATTTGTTTTTCTCATTTTTTGTTTTATAAATATAGTTAAAATTATAATTTAATAATTTCATTTAAAAATTTTAACACCAAACATTAATTATAATATTAACAAACTTAAATTTATCATTTCTTATGTGTAAGCTATCATTTCTCATCTATTAAAGAGGTTTAAAAAGAAATTGGATCTATTATTGAATGATAAAAATTCCAAAATCGTGACAAATACTGTTGTGGTGCCATCTAGTTATGATAAAAAAAAGGAATATTCAAATAAAATAAAAGCAGAAAAAAGATAAAGGGGAAAGCAAAATAATTGAAAGCGCAAGCATACTTATTACAAATTTAAAAATCTTTAATATGCAAAAAATCGGTTGTAATTTAATTCTGATGCTAATTTTTAATATGATTATGCTTGTTCCTTTAAAAACAGAATAATAGTATTATCTCATTGACTTCCTTTGTTAAAGCAATGCGTAAATGATGTTTCTTTAAAATCACGAATTGACACAATTGCTCAATATCATTGCAACGATAAAGAATATATGAAATACATTTTAAAAGTGATTTTTTTTTTTTAAAAATAACAGTTTTATGATGTTTTATTACAACTATTCAGTTAAAAATAAAAAATTAAATAGGTTAAAATTATAATTGATATACAATATTAAAAATTTTAATTGACAGTGAGATTATTAAGTTATACTTACAAGTAAATTTATAAAACAAAAAATGAGAAAAACAAATGTAGCGCATTCAGGTATCGAACCTGGGCCCGCCAATCAGCCGGTTAACACCATACCAACTGAGCTACGACTGACCTATCATTGTTGTAGCAAAGTAAGTATTTAAGTTGTGCACTAATATTAGACCCCCCGGTTTCTCAAGAACTAAGGAGCATTGGATAAAATCCGTTGAACCTGACACTAAGGGCCCTCTACCCTACAACATATATTAAAATAATCAAAATCTGTGATTAACAAGGTTGGCCCTCTCCTTGTAAGATTTTCTTAGCTTTAAAAAATAAGTTCTTCAATCACCCAACGACACTCGTAAGTTAATGTTAAACCAATGCGAGAGTACTTTTTATATTTCAGTTGTAGTTTTTTTTTTTTTTTTTTTTTCTGCGGACATTTTTTACTTTGCAACCTGTTTCGAAGCTGAACGTGTCTTCATAAAAAGAAATCGAAAATATAAAAAGGTCGCGGTTAAACACACATATATATATATATATTGAAAAATCGAAATTCATATAATTTAGTACACGAAAAAAACATCTAACAAACTGTAACTAAAACAATAATTAACAAAACCAAGAGTAACTAAGAAAAAACTAAATATGAAGACAAGTGTCAAGGCTTATGACTTGCTCTGCGGGGTTAAACATGTTTTACGTGCACAACATTCCCCCTCACTTGCCAAGACCAAACAAATAGAAATTGAAAAAATGAAAACCACAAACTAACCTAAAAGCCGTCAAATGAAGTCCGTGAATATCCTCACCGCTAAGCTATTTTCGATAGGAATCACGTATCGATAAATCACCATCATCGAACAATTCCAATGTTTTATTTCGATAGCTTTTTTTCTTGATAAAATTGAGAGTTAAATCATTCAGAAAATATATTGGTAATTTTGTTTACTGGCGTTTATGTAAAGGTTAAAAATTTCACCAAGCAATTTATCAACATTTGAACACAAATTTGTAATACGATTTAAACCATTTAAATAAATATTTCTAAAAATTGAAACATGCACGTTACTATTAAAGTTTAATATTTTTATTGTATCAAAATCAAAACAATTTCTTTTATCATAAATACTATATACTAAAATTCCGTTTATAATTTCCAACTTAACATCCAAGTAGTTGACGGTGCTTTGATTATCCGAAGCACTGTTTAAATTTAAAGTGTCTGGATAACATTTAAATTGATTAATTTCTTTATTGTTATTCAGCTCAACCACCAAAACATCATCTATATATCTGTATATCTTTAAGTCTTTTTCCAACAATAAACCGGCTTCACATGTAAACAGATAAATATCTGCAAGGATGGAGCTACAACTGCCCCCCATTGGAATACCTCTCACTTGTTTATATATTTGTTTCCCTTCAAACAGATAATTTTCGTAAACAACAAATTGAAACAAATCGGTGAATAGTTCAATACTGATATCCTTCTCTTTAGATTTCTTGAAAAAATTCATAACTCTGTACTTCAAATCATCTAAATTTATGCTGTTATACAAATCCTCGAAATCATATGTATACAATCCTGTAATGTTTTTCAGCTTTTTTAAACTTTTTATAAGTTCATAACTATTTTTTATTACTATCGAAGAATATTCATTTATAACCTGATCGAAAATCTTTTGTAATATATTCAACAATTTTTTATTTACACATTCCAGGTAAGAACTAAACCCACAAGTTACGGTTCTAAAAGTAATTGGGTTTTTATGGAATTTTGGAATCATTACAAGATAAGGAAATTCCGCACTATTTTGCTTTGATTTTATTTTTTTATAAAACGCCTTCACTCTGTTTACAATAACTTGTTTAGTAGTTTTTAGTAGTTGATAATTTCCTTCATTATTGTAGGTTTCCCTTAGAATATCTCCGTATAATTTTTTACATATTATAGCATAGTTGGTGTTAGCTTTATCCACATATGTAATGATAAAATCATCCTGTAGATTTTTTACTGATTTAATCAAATCTTTGTAAGATTCTCCCGAGACACCCTCAAAATCTTTATGGTAAAAGCCTTGAAATTCTTTTAAAATATAGTGCCTCCATTCCTCAAAAACACTTTTTGCTAAACCATATTTATATATTAATTTTTGAATGAAGATATCTATATTATTTAACAAATGTTTTGTAGCTAAACCTCTACTCACGACTCTCCTCAATCTGTATTTTGTACCATACCTCATGTAATTTCTGAGATTTGTGTCTGCCACTATAGTAAGATCCCCGGTAAGAATATGTCCGTAATTTGAGTTAACGTATTTATTACATTCAACTTTATTACAATGACAAATACTGTTCTCAATACAGCTCTGCAAATTCCTAGAGTAACTGTTGTAATTAAATATAACTCTGCCTAATGGTTTATCGTATTTGTAAGCTTTAATAATATGTATGTTTTTATCCGGCAGGTTTATTATATATATATATAATAAATTTGAAATCACAAATACACTGGCGGAAAAAAAATCCCAACACCAAGAAAGACTTGCGTTAGATAAACGAAATTTGGTAGGCGTGTTTATACATCTGAAAGATGACATCGATTGAAATTTCGCGCTTCGCGCATAAGTGTGGCGCTAGCGGCGCCACTCAGAACTTGCAGATCAAGTTTACTTTAAATGCGTGCTTTAAAGTTCGTAGACGTTATTTAGCTACGAAACGTGACGTATTGAGTTGATGTTAGCCAAGAATGCCTTTAACAAGACGAAGAAGCCACTGTCAACAGCTCCTTGAGTTGGAACGAGGTCGCATATTCGGGCTACGAGAAGGTGGATTTTCTTTCGCGATATTGCAGAAACACTTGACTGGAATGTATCCACTGTGCATGATTGTTGGAAACAGTGGTCAAAGCATGGTGCTGCCTCAAGAAGACCGGGTTCCAGGCGGCCACGTGCACTCCTGAGAGGGAAGATCGCCGTATTTGGCGTTCGACTGTGGCGCATCGTACTGCGTCTGCGGCAGAAATTCGAGCTGTAGTTGGTACCACAGTGACACAACGAACTGTTAGAAATCGGTTACTTCAAGGACAGCTCCGAACCAGGCGCCCTGTAGCGTGCATTCTACTGACTCCAAACCATTGCCGTTTGCGACGTCATTGGTGTCAATCCAGAGCTCATTGGAGGACGGAGTGGAGATCTGTTGTGTTTTCTAATGAAAAAGAAACACAACAGATCTCCACTCCGCCCACCAATGAGCTCTGGCTTGAAACGAATGGAGTCGCAAACGGCAATGGCTTGGAGTCAGTAGAATGCACGCTACAGGGCGCCTGGTTCGGAGCTGTCCTTGAAGTAACCGATTTCTAACAGTTCGTTGTATAACTGTGGTACCAACTGCAGCTCAAATTTCTGCCGCAGACGCAGTACGATGCGCCACAGTCGTACGCCGAATACGGCGATCTTCCTTCTCAGGAGTGCACGTGGCCACCTGGAACCCGGTCTTCTTGATGCAGCACCATCCCTTGACCACTGTTTCCAACAATCATGCACAGTGGATACATTCCGGCCAAGTGTTTCTGCAATATCGCGGAAAGAAAATCCACCTTCTTGCAGCCCGAATATGCGACCTCGTTCCAACTCGGGGAGCAGTTGACAGTGGCTTCTTCGTCTTGTTAAAGGCATTCTTGGCTAACATCAACTCAATACGTCACGTTTCGTAGCTAAATAATGCCCACGAACTTTACAGCATGCATTTAAAGTAAACCTGATCTGCAAATTCTGAGTGGCGCCAGTAGCGCCACACTTATGCGCGAAGCGCGAAATTTCAATCGATGTCATCTTTCAGATGTATAAACACGCCTACCAAATTTCGTTTATCTAACACAAGTCTTTCTTGGTGTTGGGATTTTTTTTTTCCGTCAGTGTATATGAAGAAATTGGTAAAGTTCTAAAGATGATTTAGAAATGAACATATGAAACCATATATATACATATATTAAATATAATATTAAATTTAATATATATATATATGTTTCATTTAAAATATTGAAATACAAACGAAAAATTTGAAACGAACCCTCCCGTAAGTTTAACATTAACATGAGAGTGTCGCCGCGTGAATGAAGTAGGCTCTTAACCCTTAAATGCACAGTGATTGATATCTGCATCAATTTTTATTTAACTCTTAGAAACCACTATATTTATATAGAATTATTATTCATGTAAAATTTACAAAAATATGCTACTAAATAAAGTTAAAAATCTATCTAAAGATTTCTGGTGTCTAATCTTTAATATAAAAATAGAAACACAATTCTAAAAGAATAATTCATGCATTTAAGGGTTAAGTTTTACAAAATAAAAATTTATATAAAATAAGGTACTTAGATTCATACTTATTACAATATTTACTAATTGTCAATATTTTAGTTATGACAGTAGTTTTTACTTAGAGTAATTCCGGGATTTATGCCGCATATTTTTTTTAATTTGTGTATAAAGTCCCATGGTGGACATAAAATAAAAAAAAATCATGCTATGCTATTTAATGGTAAATATACAACTCGTGTACTGCGACAAAAAAAAAAAATCAAAACAAATAATTAATATTTTTTAACAATTTTTTTTCGAAAACATTACACTGCGGCGCTTCACCCATACATTCAAGCTGAGACGCCGCACTTGTGTGGTAGTTTTACCGCGCTTGTAATAAGAACAGAATGAAATTATAAATAAAAATATTCAAAAAAATATTCATATCTGGACTATAATTAACGATGTAATAACAAAATGAAGCTAAATGAGTACAATGAAACTTATTAGTACATTCAAATGAATAATTGTTTGCCTACTTTCGCTATTAAAATTGTCGCCTTATTTTTTTTTTTTACATTAAATTTTAATTGTTATTTCAGAAACAACGTAACATCAATGTATTAGAGAGTAAAAAGTAAAATTTTGTTTACATAATTTATTTGTTAATCCTTTCGGAACCGGCGGCTTTTACACAAATTTTATTTGGTTGGCACCACTTTTTTTTTTAAAAGTTACCTTTACTTAAATAATCATGAAAATGTTCTAATTAAAGAAAGCAAATATTACATTTCTTTTTTACTGGTGCCAGAAACAAATTTTGTATGCTCTTTATGAAGGTGCTTATATGCACCTATGGTCCCGAATGGGCTAACAGACCTGTTTTTTCAACTACAATCTGCACAAAAAGTGTCGAAAAAGTACAGTCTTTATGTAACTACATTTGACACATGTTGCAATGAAGCCAATTAATTACACTTCCTCTTTTTCAGAGTAATTTTCTAAACATTCCTTGCAAAGAACGTCTGCGTTACACGTAAAGCAATTTTTCATTATTAGCATCTTGACTTGCATCTTTCTTGCCTTCTTACTTTTTATTTTTTCGTTTTTCTCCTTTGGTTATAGTAAACTTGATAACATGTCTAACATGGTTATAGTCTGTGCAAAAGGAAAAGGAAAAGTTATTAACTCTTAATCATCCCGTACAAAAGAAACTGCGGCAATTATACCGGAATTGCAGTGCGGCGTGTATTCCATTTTACATGGTGCAGATGTCGGCCATCATAGTCACCTTCCATCGCTAAGGGGAATGGCGTAACCATACACACAGTACTCAATACAATAGTTACACTTAGTTTTGACTTCGAAATCATGCATGCATTTAGTAATTAGTGTATGAAAGTATTTAAGCATAACGTGTTTAAAAGTTTGGACGGTGAAATCATGCACTTACGTCAAAATAAGGATTGTACTTCTACAAGTAATCATCGAAATGGGATTCACACTATACATTGAATAAAATAATCTCATTGCGGACCTATACTGCGCGTTTGACGACTATCTATCGATAATTACAAGAAATACAAAGGGTGCGGCATCTATCCCGGATGCGGCGACTCTCCCGGAGTTACCCTATATTACAAATGTGCAACATAAGAAAACGTTGACGTATTATACGAAAAATGTATCTCTGATTTTTTTTTTCCTGTATAATAAACCTTTCTGAGAATTATATATAATTTTTTTCGAAACAAAATACATAATCATACAGTTAAGGGTTAAAGATTGATGGATACCATGAAAAGCGTGAGTGATTTTGATTTATCAGTCTCACTGAGCTCAGTGTTATATCTTTTCTTCTGTTCGTATGTGTTCTAATACATATATAAGTGCTAAAAATTATCTCACAGTTAGAAAAGATATTTATTATTACCTTTCAGAAAAAAAGAAAGTCTCATTTAGAACAAATTTCAAACAATTGTAAAGTCGTGTATAAAGTTTCTTTACAAGTACTAAAATGAAGTTAAAGTTATTGGTCATTTCTTCATTTTTTTATTTTTTTTCTCTTTGTCTTACTAAGCATCCTAAATTTATTTACTAACTCTTACTTGGAGAAAGCTGCTTAGTAAACATTAAATTAATGTGCTTAAAATATTAATTTTATTACCAATTTGATTCACTAGATTTTTAAAAAAGCAGTTCGTGAAAATGTACCCTATCATTCCTATAAAACCAAAAATGTGTGATCACGTACGTTTTAAATTGTTGCATTTTAGGACTTCCGAGCTGTGTTACCTAGAGACATAAAATATTACTTTAGTTTAAATTTGTTATCCGTGTAAATATTCATTTATTATGTTTTTAAAACACATCCTTCTAGTTTATAAATTTTTTTAACGATCTTTAAACGGTTTAAGAGCGCCAAGAAAAATGCTTTAAAAAAAAAAAAAAAAATCCAATAGCTTTAATACATTTGAACTTTTTTCAAACCTAAAACTTTTACCTCGGGTTGATATACAATCATTAATATGAGTATGCAATGTTAGTGCCTACACTGTAAAAAAAAAAAAATAAATAAATAAATAAAATAAAATAAATAAAAAACGGAAATACTGCTAGCAATCTAGACGCCAGTAGTATTTCCGTTTTTTTACAGGAATTTTTACCCATAAATTACAGAAAAATTTCCGTTTTTAATCAGAAAAACGGAAAATTTTCTGTAATTTATGGGTAAAAATTCCCGTAAAAAACGGAAATAGTACTGGCGTCTAGATTGCCAGTAGTATTTTCGTTTTTTAGTCCTTTTTTTTTTAACAGTGTAAAGTTTAATATTTTATTTAAATTTTCAATTAAAGCTTTTAACTGAATACCACACAAACATATTTTATTAACTATAACTGGAATTAGAATAAATCAGCATTGTTCTACTTGTTTTGGAACTTGAATAACATTCTATCTCGAAAAAAATATTTATATTTTTCTGAAATTATACATTCTCTTTTTTTATACGAAAATTAAGACTCATTTAGCGGTTGTGGAAAGTTTGTAAAAAGGTTCGAAATAAACTTCACGTGTGATTATACTTAAAATTTTCACTTTATTATCAATTTGATATATTATATTTTAAAACAAGCAAGTTAACACTTTTAAAAATGTACTCTATGATTCTATTAAGACCAAATATGTATGATCATAAGGGTTTCAATTTGTTGAATTTTAGGAATTCCTGGCTAGACAGTCATCAGATCTTAACCCTTAAATGCATAGTAATGCATATCTACATCACTTTTTATTTAATTCTTAGCAACCAGTATATTTATAAAGAAATATTAATCCTGTAAAAATTAAAAAAATATATAGTTAAAAATCTATCTTAAAATGTCTTAATCTTTAATATAAGAGTAAAAAACATTCTAAAAAAATAATTTAGGCATTTAAGGGTTAAGTTTTACAAAATAAAAAATTACATAAAATAAGACATTTAGATTCATACTTATTAAAATATTTATTAATTTGCGATATTTTAGTTTTTACTTGTATTGCTGATGTGCAATATAAGAAAAGGTTGACATATTATACGAAAAATGTATCTCTGATTTTTTTCATTATTTTTTCCTGTGTTAAAAACCTTTCAGAGAATCATATATAATTTTTTCAAAACACTGCAAATAGAAGCGTCTTAAATTTAGACACATATGTGACTGAAAAAGAATTTTAGACACTTAAGTGTCTTAATCTGAAAATTCAGACATTATAGATGCCTTAATTTAAGATACATAAGTGTCTTACTATGACCATGGTGTAAACGAACTGAGAATAATGTCTAAAATATCCGCAAACGTCTTATTTTAAGACACTTCATTGCTTTAAACGTGTCTTAATTTAAGACGTTTTGATTCTTCCGACGCAATAACCACCAGGGGGCACTCGCACTCCCAGTTGCGCATGCGTTTTAGATGTCTTCGTTCGAAGTGGTATACGTTGTAATTTAAAGTTTGTTTTTATGTACGCGTGTATTTTAATTCGTTTTTTTTCGAAATGTGAAGTACTGTGATTTTAATTCGTATTAACTTGGATTATTTATTTATTGAATACATACATCTGACGTGTGTGCTCGACATCAAATGTCTCTTAGAAGCTGTCGTCGATATAAGGGCGGGATAGACACAGAACAGAAGTAGACGACGGTTGAAGATTACACCCGGAAATTCTACAAAGCGTGTGCAATGGTCTTAGTGTTAACTCGTATTAATTGATATAAATAATATTGTGTTATTAATCTTCGTCCTGTCGAAGCTGGCAAAAAAAAGGAAACTTTTGTCTGGCGGGTCCTGTTTTGAGGATGAAACATCTCATTCTTTAAATATGGCTAGTCGGATGTATTATGGGATTACCTTTTAAACTGATGCAAGTCTTTCTCCCTCACTGTGGTTGTGGTAGTTTTTAAAATTTCAAATCGAGGAATTTTTCTTACCTCTTGCAAACAGCGATTGAAGTAAGTGTTATAATTTCTTTATAGTACTAAAATTAGTATCTTTTATGATTTTATTTATTGTACTAAACAAAATCTTACATGAAATTTAATTAGTTTTGAATCTTTTTGCAAAAAAAACACTAATTCTAGAAGTATATATTTTTAAATTTATGACGTTGCCTTTTATTACAAATTATGTATTATTTATTCTCATCTTTTTTCTCAAATTTAAAGTAATAACATCACTAAAAAACAGACATATTTAAAAGTTAAGTTCATTCTCTTGTTTTGTTTTGTTTTCAATAAGGCAGTTCTTAGTTTCAATGGCTAATGCTTATCTCATACTAAACGACCACAAGGAAATAGAAAAAAAAACTTTGAAAGATCTCCTAAAGCTATCTTACTTCCTAGCTAGGGATTACAATCCCGGATTGAGATCCCGGGATCCCGCTTTAATTTTAATCCCGGAAATCCCGGGATTTTTACTGGAAAATTCCGGGATTTTCGGGATTGCCTTTTTTTTTTCAATTGAACAATATTCAGCTGAAATTAAAAAATATATTTATAAACTTTCGCTTTTGGAAAAAAAATCAATTAATTTTTATGAAATTTATATATAATTGAAAATGAATATTTATCTCAAGTATTTCTTAGATATATTTCTAAAGCTATTAAATCTTTTAATGTGGAAAACTTTTGACTTGGAAACATAGAAGTAACCCAGTCAGGAAAAAGGAAATCATTTGTTTATTTCGATTTCGCTGCGTGTGTGGATTCGAAGGTCATTTTCCAATTAGACTTTACTGATAAGCATCGCAAGTGTGTATCATAGTGATATCATGTGATAACTTCTTTTTTTGCGGCTTTATTTTGCTTTAAAGATGTCTTGTTTAGTAGCTCATAGGAATGATAACAATAAGCCCATGTGGCAATATAAATTTTTAAAAAATCTAATTTTTAAATGATAAGGATTTTCATTTTTTTTCGGGGAGGGGGGGGGGAGATTTTGTATGAAATTTTCGTAAAGCTGATACCTTAAATCTTGCACTGATTATAATGAAAGTTTTGAACTTTTAGAGTAGGACAAGATTAAAAAACACAAAATATAAATAAACAAAATACCGAAGTAATTTTTTTCTCAATATTAACCCTTTGCACTCGAGGGCTTCGGAGCGGAGCCATTTAAAATTTGTCTTCAAACTCGAGGTCTCCGCTACGGAGACAATGCAAATAATTTTGTGATACCATGTAATCTTGGCTTTTCTAGACAGGTATCACAAAATTATTTGCATTGTCTCCGTAGCGGAGCTCTTGAGTTTGAGGACAAATTTTAAATGGCTCCGCTCCGGACCCCTCGAGTGTAAAGGGATAAAGTAGAATATTTATTTATCTATTCATAGTTAAATAGCTGTTGTGATTATCATCTGATATATATGTAAAATTGCCTATGTGGCAATATAAATTTTTAAAAAATCTATTTTTAAATTATATGAAGTAGACTAGGACAAGATTATAAGAAATATATATATTTATCCATGTACCGTATTTTATGGAAGAAACGCCGCGGCGTTTACGAGTTTAAAAGTTAATTTTTTCCAAGTGCGGCGTTTACGATTTTTTAAAAATACCAACTGAGTTTCCTTAATTTAAAAATTCGTAAAAATATTTAAAATCGGATTTAAATATTTTAAATAAAACTTCAGACATCTTAAGATATTAAAAACGAGGCATCCTACACTGCTGAGAAACCTATGATTAAAGTTAGGTCAATGTGACGCTGTCGACAAAAGTAGCGTTCCGATGGATGCGGCGTTTACAACGGGTGCGGCTATTACGATATTTTTAAGCTTATTCAGTCCAATTTGAGGAGTGCGGCGTTTCTTCCTTAGAATACGGTACTTTAAAAGCCCTCAATAGCTCTTGCCGTTGAATTTGTCCGATAATCGGGGATGTCTGCTTTTGTGAGGTAAAAATATACAAATATGTATGCCATGCGGATTAAAAAAGTATTCGCTAAATAGATGTTTCAGAATAGCTATTCAGGAATGTCCATTAACCTCCACAACGGATACTCCTTAATACCGGACATCCCAATTTAGATAACAATAATGCAGGGTTGCATTTTTTGCAAAAGAACTTCTTGATTAAAGAATGGGCATACTGGGCAGTGCCCCGCCCCCCTACGATTTTAGTGCACACAAATTTGATGTGCAATATTTGTAAAGCTTATAGTTTAAATATGTTTCGAAATTGTATTGATTATAATCAATATTTTGAACTTTTAAAGTAAAATAAGATTAAAAATAAAACAAATTTTACAAAATCTAATATTTAGATAAATATTTTTTGTTTTAATCTTGTTCTATTCCTGAAGTTCAAAATATTGATTATAATCAGTAAAATGTCGTAAAAGATTTAAATTATCAGCTTAACAAAAATTGCGTACCAAAATTGGGAGCACCAAAAAAATCAGGTTGTAGGGGGGGGGGGGGGGGCAGGACCCCAGCCAAATATTTTTCCAGGATTCAACGTGGTAAAACATGGCTACGTATGAGGCTTACAAAAAAAATGGATGCTATTAAGACGTTTGAAGTGTCTGAAATTCAGACACAAAAAGTGTCTGAAAAAATTCAGATATTTTAAAATGTCTGAAAACTGAACACTCCGTTTCAGACACTTAAGTGTCTGAATTTCAGACATTTTAATTTACAGTGATAAAATGAAAAATCATGCATTTAAGGGTTAAAGGAATGTGTTATCAGAAGAAACAAAATATAAGTTATTTTAGATTTAAATTTTTAGTCATGTGAATATAAGTTTATTGTTTTTTAAAAAGTCATCCTTCCGGTTTAAAAGAACTTTCTTACCGGCTTTTAAGCGTTTAAAGATCTAATTTACTCTTTAATTTTTACGATGATTTCATTGCATTTCATCTTCCTTCACATTGAAAATTTTGCATCATGTTTACATTCAATCATTAAATTGAATAGGTAATCTTAGAACATATTATTTTGATATTTTATATACATTTTCAATAAAAGACTTTAAACGTCTTACTATCAGAAATATATTTCATCAATGCAACACTGAGTAGAATATGTTGCATAACTATAGAAATATTTTGACATTACTGACGATATTCATGTTTACAACCGTTAATTAACGAAAATATAATTTTACATTTTCCTCAAATATCAAATACCCCCTTTAGAACAAAAAACTATTTTGATTGACTTTTCCCTTAAATAAGAAATATATTTTAACCTTGGATAACAGCACATCATTAAATTTTATTGTGACTAATTAATAACAGCGTATGCCTGTAGTACACACTCATTGTTTGCAGAATTTAAAAGGTCAGTAAACAGTCTAAAGGCGTGTAAATAGACATCACAAATCTAACAGGACAACCTGTTATTTATTTTTCGACTGCACTTTTTCCGTGTCTTTTCAGCCACATCTATTTGTGATTACTTAATTGATTTTATGTACCTGTTTGCAAGTGTCAGGGTTGGAAATGCACCTCACGCTCTTAGCTGTGCATTTTCCTGTCTTTTAAAATGAAAAATTAACCCAGTTCTGGTCAAAACGAAAACCTATATAATCCTTCCTATGATATTTTCCTGAGTTGAATAAGCTCGTTTAGACAATGGTGCATGTTATATTATTATTGCTTTTATGTAATCATCTCTCCATTTTTTATAAAAGATCATTCCTTTTTTTTTCATTCAAGTTTAATTAAAAATTCGTTTTTAGTTTTATATTGCTATAAATTATCCTCTTTTTTTTTTTTTTTTTTTTTTTTTTTTGGTAATGATGAAATAGTAATTTATGAAGAACTTGTTTGTTATTCAAGGTACAATTTCTGATTAACAATCTTGGCGTCAGTTCAAAAACCTTTTCATTTTCTTATACATCCTTATTTCAGGCAAAGAAATTGCTTTAACTAAGCAAAGTTGTAGTTCATATTTCATCATACATAAATTAAGATTTCACTTTTAGGTCTTTATCTAGAAAAGCACCCTTCTCTGAGGAAGTACTAGGGCAAGGGGCAAACATGGGGTAAAGTGCCCTATTATCGTCCCCAGTTACTTCTAGGCCCTTGGAAGTTGTAATTTTCAGTGAAAATCTACCAACTTTGGATTATAAATAGACTAACTATCCACGCACGTAGAAACATAGGCAAATATCGTACAAAAAATTTTAACAAAGCGAAACGTTGTTTTTTCAAAAGTATCTAAAAAATGCAAAGGGAAAAAAATGGTCCCAATTTCGTCCCCCAAAAAATTCCAATATGCCGAGGCTTAACTTATAACTAAATCAAAATTTATTTCTAAATGAGTAAGTAATTTAATTTACATTAAAGTAAGGCACAAAGAAATGTATTAATTATCAGTGGAAGAATAACATAACGAAACATTAGTCATCCAAACATGAGGGAAAAAATTGAAAAAAATGTCATGAAAAAGCATTCTTAATTCCGTCCCGGGACGAAAATAAGAACTGCAAGGGGGATGAAATTGGGACCACGCTACTTCCCAATATGACGGAGCTTCTGTTCCCATAAGATGAACTGAGCGTCCTAAAACTCACTGTATGCTACTGTCAGCAACTTACCTACGTGAAATACATGCAATGAATAATAAATAAATACTTACGGTACAGTAAATAACGTTCTGAAAGCGACGTAATAAGAACTCAGGTCTTCTAAAAATAGAAAATTCGCCGTCTTTAATTTATGTATGCGTCTGGGCGAACGAAACTTTCAACACTGACCCCTTTTACCTTCCGTCCCCTGTGCCTTGCGTCATAAGTGGTGCCACTTTCGCAGAAGCGGAGAAGTTAAGGGGGACGAAATTAGGAGAGGGGACGGAATATGGACACTTTACCCTACTACTAATAACTTCATTTTACGGCAAACACCGCCCCCTGAATACTAGGCCTGAATGTTGATACAAAAAATGGCAGCTGTCATAGGCGGATTTTTTTTAAGCTTTTGTGCGGTCCCCTGAATTTAGACTCCAGTATTTTCCAAATGTTTTCTTTGACGTATTTAATCTCAGAAAAATAAAGCTGAAAAAACTTTTAAAAATTGCTGATATTCAAATTAAAGGGACGGTACAAACGCTGAAAAAAATCCACCTACAACAGCCGCTAATTTTTTGTGTCAGCGCTTAGGCCTAGTATTCAGGGGCTTTTGGATTAAATCATCTAAATCTGAGAAAAAATGCAATCTCATCCAAGAATGAAATTCAAAATGATTTTAAGCAAGCTTAAGGCAACTTGCTATTGGAGAAAATATCATTTTTCCAATTTTTTGCTTGAAATGTATTTAGACATCTCAGTATATTCTGGCAAAGTTACGTAAAGATTTTAATATTATAAATATTAAGCGATACAACTCAGGCTTCCCGGGTTACAGAACACAGGTGAAAAGCATTTTTTTTTTTTTTTAATTGAAAACTCTAATAGATTTTTTACTTTTAATATATACATTTTTTAGATTGCCCAATAATAACACCAAAGAGCATTTTTATATGAAAAATGTCAAATATGCGTATTTGATATTTCTAATCTATTATGTATATAAAATCCAAACGGAAATTTCGTTCCGAACATCTATATTTCGAGTTTTATTGCATGGATTTTGACGGAACTTATACTGTTAAATAGGTATCGTTTCAAGGAAGGTTTTAAGCTATAACACATTAGATTAATTTTAACACAATTATTCTAATTGGTAAACAAATCATATTAGATGTGAATTTCCAACTGGGCGAAAAATGTCCGGACCAGGATACGAACCCGGGACCTCCTGGCTGAAGCCGCCAGTGCTCTGCCATCTGAGCTATCCCGGACGATTCTGGTCGAACTTTTTCACCCAGCTAACCTTGAAGATTACAGCATCTGGTCTGAAACCTGGTTCAGCTCAACAGAATAAATCTCAGGTAAAGGAACTCCAGAAATCGCTGGATACGAAATCACACAAGATTAATTTTAACACAATTATTCTAATTGGTAAACAAATCATATTAGATGTGAATTTCCAACTGGGCGAAAAATGTCCGGACCAGGATACGAACCCGGGACCTCCTGGCTGAAGCCGCCAGTGCTCTGCCATCTGAGCTATCCCGGACGATTCTGGTCGAACTTTTTCACCCAGCTAACCTTGAAGATTACAGCATCTGGTCTGAAACCTGGTTCAGCTCAACAGAATAAATCTCAGGTAAAGGAACTCCAGAAATCGCTGGATACGAAATCACACAAGATTAATTTTAACACAATTATTCTAATTGGTAAACAAATCATATTAGATGTGAATTTCCAACTGGGCGAAAAATGTCCGGACCAGGATACGAACCCGGGACCTCCTGGCTGAAGCCGCCAGTGCTCTGCCATCTGAGCTATCCCGGACGATTCTGGTCGAACTTTTTCACCCAGCTAACCTTGAAGATTACAGCATCTGGTCTGAAACCTGGTTCAGCTCAACAGAATAAATCTCAGGTAAAGGAACTCCAGAAATCGCTGGATACGAATCACATCTAATATGATTTGTTTACCAATTAGAATAATTGTGTTAAAATTAATCTTGTGTGATTTCGTATCCAGCGATTTCTGGAGTTCCTTTACCTGAGATTTATTCTGTTGAGCTGAACCAGGTTTCAGACCAGATGCTGTAATCTTCAAGGTTAGCTGGGTGAAAAAGTTCGACCAGAATCGTCCGGGATAGCTCAGATGGCAGAGCACTGGCGGCTTCAGCCAGGAGGTACCGGGTTCGTATCCTGTGTCCTGATTCTGCCCTTCTCGGAACAAGCCGAATAGGAAACCTCCGATTCACGTAATCCATACCGATGCTCAACAATTTCCAATTCTGCCCCAAACGGAATAGGGGAGCAGCGTTTGACCTCTCAATTACAAGGTCAACGAGTTTCGACTAGAATTTCGACCAATCGCTTCCAAGGACACATGTGGTCTCTTTATCTGAAACAGGAACATGTGTGTTTACGTGCTACCCCTTTAAAAAGAGACCTTTAATTGGCACTATGATTATATATTGATTTTTTATAGATTAATATAAAGTAAATTATATAATATCGCTATAAACAGTGTGTAAAGTTTTAATAGGTGGTAAGTTATAAATAATCTTTACGAAGTTTTGATACAATAATATAATTTTTAATATTACTTAGAGTAAAATTAAGGGATTATTTAAACAAAAGCTTTTTGCAATTACACTTTTAAATTAGTACAATTTTTAATCTTCTAAAAATTATAAAATTATATTTTAGCATGGAGTTTTTTTTTTTTTCAATATAAGCTTTAAAATACAAGTTATATCAGCCAAATAATTGAAAATTTATGTTTCACGCATAATAATTATTTTACATTCACAATTACCTTATATACTCGTGTATAAGTCGAAGAATTTTAGACAAAATTTGGGCGTTGAAAATGGGGGATCAACTTATACACAAGAAAGTAAAAAAAAAAAAAAAAAAAAAAAAAAATCACAGACTACTGCGATTGTTTTTTTTTCAGTCTTTTAAGTAATTACATGAGAGATAAAAGCGGACAATGGTCATTTCCAAGTGACTGACAAACAAAGCTCAATGTCCCTGTAATTGTTTTCCACCCATTTTCTCGTGTTAGAAAAAACCCTTCAATATATTCCTTTCAGCATTTTAATCCCCTTTTTAAAAAGAATCCAACTTTAGAATGCTTCTAGATATCTTTCTTAACCTTTAACTGATGTCACTCGGTCTCCCAGACCCCGCGACTCCCAGCTGTAAACACTTTTACAGCTTTTTACTTTTCTGTACGGAAGTTAAATAATATGAATAAAATACTTTTTGAATGCAATTTAATTCACATGCTCCTAAGAGAAGTACAACGATATTGTTAGGACAAAATTTAATTAATTCAACCATTTGAGTTATTTTTTTTATTCATTTTATTCGATTTGTCTGAGAGACCGGATCACATCAGTTGTGTGACAAATGTTAGTCCATCAGTTAAAGGTTAAAATTCCTATAATACAAAGAAGTACCATATTTTAGCAGTCTAAGAAGTTGTTTACTTGTAAATAATGCCTGAATGGATTTTTGAAAGAATTTTATCTTTTTAAGTATAATTGAATTGATGTGAATAGGTTTCAAAATAGTTTAAGCTTCTTCGGTTATATATAATTATACAGGTTTAAAACGTTGAATTAAAAAAAAAAATCTGATTAGAAACGTAAAAAAATTACTAATTTAATGAAAATTTTTTTAAATTTTTCTATCCTCGATTACAAATTATTTTTCAACATGCTACCAGAAATGTGGTTCGACTTATACACGAAAATTCAATTTTTTTCAAAATTTTGCTTAAGAATTGGGAGGAGGGGGGGGGGGGTCGACTTATGCGCGAGTATATACGGTATATAATTTTTTATTAATATTTAGATTAAAATCGAGGGATTATTTAAACAAAAACTATTTGTAATTACTCTTTTGTGAAGATTAAAACTTACTGTATTAATTCAAATATAAATTTATCATAAAGTCTTTTTTTTTATGTGAGTACGCTTTATTAAACTAATTTTTTCAATACAAGCTTTCTTTTTCTTTTTTTCTACAAGTTTTAAAATACAACCTGTATCAGCCAAATAATTGAAAAATAATGCATACTCATAATTATTTTACAATTACCGTATTTTATGGAAGAAACGCCGCGGCGTTTACGAGATTAAAAGTTAATTTTTTTCTAACTGCTGCGTTTACGATGTTCCTTAAATACCAACTGAGTTTCCTTAATTTAAAAATTCATAAAAATACTTAAAATCGGATTGAAATATTTTAAATAAAACTATACACATCTTAAGATATTAAGAACGAGGCATCCTACACTGCTCAGAAAGCTTTGATTAAAATTAGGTCAATGTGAGGCTGTCGACAAAAGTTGCGTTCCGATGGATGCGGCGTTTACAACGGGTGCGGCGTTTACGATATTTTTAAGCGTATTCAGGCCAATTTGAGGAGTGCGGCGTTTACGACGGGTGCGGCGTTTCTTCCATAAAATACGGTACATAATTTTTTATTGCTATTTAAAGTAAAATCAAGGAATTATTTAAACAAAAACTATTTGTAAATACTCTCTTGAATTATTACAGCAAGTTTTAATCTTCTCAAAAATATATTTTACCATGAAGGTTTTTTTTTTTTTTTATGTAATTACAATTTATTGTACTAACTTTTTTAATACAAGCTTTTTTTTATGTATACAAGTTTTAAAATACAAGCTATGGTAAATCTCTAGGCCAATTAACTGAAACTTTATGCTTTCTCATAATTATTTTACATTTATATTTTAATTTTTATTATTAGAATAAAATAAACGGATTTAAGCAAAACTATTTGTAATTATACTTTTGGATTACATCAAGTTTTAATCTTCTCAAAAATATATTTCAGCATGAAGGTTTTTTTTTTTTTTAAACTAGGGGGCGCTGCCCCCTACGAGCTACGCTCGTCAACCCCCGTTCAGTCACCGCAGACTCTAAAAGCACGCTAATTTGATCGGCTTAAAAAATATTTCGGAAGATTGAATTATAAGTTTAAAAACAGTGGAGATCTCCCTATAAACGGGTTTCTATTCATTTCTCTTTGATTGGGGAATTTTAAAGCCAAATCAGCGGCTGTTAAATGATACAATGGCTGTTTCCGTCTGTGATTAAATAAAATCAGTTGACATTTCAAAATAAGCTAATATAAAATGAATTAAATAAACAGAGTCTTTGCCTCCCGGTATTTTTTAGCAAAGCGAAAAGAAAGTTTTTTTTTAATGACACTTTAAATGTATCGTTTTTAATCTGACGTAATTTTTACTAAACTTTTCTTCCTCCTTTTACTATTCACGTAAAAATAATTTTGTTAGAAATGAAATATTATTTGCGCTATCCTAATAAAAATAGTTGAAAATATCATCTTAAAATATTACATAAATGTCTCGCGCAATTTTTAAATTTAAACTGTTTTACAATAGTATTTTTTGTTCATTTTACGTAATGTGTAATGTGACGTAAATGTGACGTAATTTCTCCTATTTAAGACTTCTAACGCATGTTAATGAATTTATTATTTTACAACATTCTTTCACTTTTAAAATTCACGTGTAATATGGTTTTTATGATAATTCTCAATGAGTTCCTGCTTTTTATATTTTCTTGTTTATAATAGTCACGTGTAAAATAAATTTTTAATTTGAAGCAAATATTATTATTTGCGCTGTTTATACAGTTGGCAACAGTTTAAATTAATACCATTTTCTAAAATGTGTAAAAAAAATATCTCTCGAAATGCTGAAAATTTGAATTTAAAATAGAAATAAAACCTCAAAAATGAGTCAAATTAATAAACTGAGTGCAGTCTGCACACCGGGAAATTCTGACGCATAAAATGATCTAAAAATGATTAAATTCCGATGTACAGTTTTTGCTCCTATAAAACTTTTTTAATGGAACGATTTTGTCCAACTTTAGCATTAAATATCTCTTTAAATATTTCTTCGATTTGAAAACTGTTTGCATCAGCGTGTTTATCAAACATTTCTCTATAATTCCTCCAATTTTCATATTTTTGTACGCAATATTTTGCTTAATATTAACGAAGAAATACCTCCGGTCACAAAAAATTCAAAACCGGCGGCGGCGGCGGCGGTGACAGCGGTAGTTACTTTTTTTTAGAATAGAGAGAAATTTACCCGGTATAGCTTTCTGTCGGAGATTCAAAGAATTTTTAAGGTGAAAGATAACCGCAATTATTACAACCGTGTTTTAAAACGCGCTGTTGAAATAACATTGATTTTTGGGTATTTTGCAAATAGGCAATAGGGCGATACAAAAGATTAAAGTCCCACCTAAACCAAACTTCTTTTTATAAAGACGGGAAAAGTTTCTGTATATCAAAAAGTCATTCTGTTATTTTCCTTTTTTTGCATAAGGCTGAACTCTGTCCCGCCCGAGTTTTAGAGTTTGCTGCAGCGTTGATTTCTAATTTGTCTCTCGGAGCAATCTCTGCAGCTACGGATAGAGGGGGGAGGGGGGGAATTCTAGAACATTAATAAGCAGAAAAAGCCCAAATCTTCCGGAATTTTCAAGATATAGAGTGTAGGTTAGGCTTTAAAGTGAATCTAAAATTTCATATTTTTGGTTCAAAACAATTTTTCTTGGTGTTATATTGCTAAACTTTTGAATATTTTATTAAGATACAATTTTGCTTTTTAAACATAAAAATGCCATAAATAAGAAATTTTTAAGGTTCAGTGTAAGGACAAGACTAAAGTATAATTATATGCCGACTATTTTGCTTTACATGCAGAAATTATTTTGTATTTATGCGCGCAACCAATGATTCCAATCTTTTGATCGACAAGTTAAAAACCTCCTATAACATCTAATTTTCATTTATGATCTAAAAAAAAAAAAAAAAAAAAAAAATAGAAATGCAAGCAGAAACATGTATTTGCCACCTTTTTAAATTGCGTTTTTGTGATGTATCTCTATTCTAAAAAAAAGTAACTTACGCTGCCGCCGCCGCCGGTTTTTAATTTTTTGTGACCGGAGGTCTTTCTCCGTTAATATTAAGAAAAATACTGCATACAAAAATATAAAAATCGGCGGTATTATAGAGAAATGTTTGATAAATACGCTGATGCAGACAGTTTTCAAATCGAAGAATTATTTTAAGAGATATTTAATGCTAAAGTTGGACAAAATCGTTCCATTAAAAAAGTTTTATAGGAGCAAAAACTATAAATGGGAATTAATTCATTTTTAGATCATTTCATACGTTAGAATTTCCCGATGTGCAGACTGCATTCACTTTTTTAATTTGACTCCTTTTTTGAGGTCTTATTTCTAATTTAAATTCAAATTTTCAGCATTTCGAGGGATATTTTTTACTTATTTTAGGAAATTGTATTAATTTAAACTGTTGCCAACTGTATAAACAGCGCAAATAATAATGTTTGCTTCAAATTAAAAATTTATTTACACGTGACTATTATTAACAGAAAAAAACCTTTCAAATTAAAAATAAATAATTACGTATGAAAAGCAGGAACTCATTGAAAATTACTTCATAAAAACTATATTTACACCTGAATTTTAAAAGAGAAAGGATATTGTAAAATAATAAATTCATTAACATGCGTTAGAAATCTTAAATAGGAGAAATTATGTCACATTACACTTATTATGTAAAATAAACGAAAAGTAATATTGTAAAACAGTTTAAATTTAAAAAATGCGCGAGACATTAATTTGATATTTTGAGATTACTAGGGGGCTCTGCCCCCTACGAGCTACGCTCGTCAACCCCCGTTCAGACACCGCACACTCTAACAGCACGCTAATTTGACCGCCTTTAAAAAGATTTTGGAAGATTGAATTATAATTTGAATCTGACAATTATAGTCTGACGTAATTTTCACTAAACTTTTCTTTCTCTTTTTAATATTCACGTTAAATACTTTTGTTAGAAATGAAATATTATGATAATCTTAAAATGTCAAGTAAATGTCTCGCGCAAATTTTAAATTAAAACTGTTTTGCAATGTTATTTTTTGTTCATTTTACGTAATAAGTGTAATATGACGTAAATCCTCCTATTTAGGACTTCTAACGCATGTTACTGAATTTGTTATTTTACAATATTCTTTCTCATTTAAAATTCACGTGTAACTATAGTTTTTATGACGTAATTTTCAATGAGTTCCTGCTTTTTATATTTTTTGTTTATAATAGTCACGTGTAAAATAAATTTTTAATTTGAAGCAAACGTTATTGGTTGCGCTTTTTATACAGTTGGCAACAGTTTAAATTAATACAATTTTCTAAAATTTGTAAAAAATATCTCTCGAAATGCTGAAAATTTGAATTTAAAATAGAAATAAAACCTCGAAAAATTATTCAAATTAAAAAACTAACTGCAATCTGCACACCGGAAAATTCTGACGCATAAAATGATCTAAAAATGATTAAATTCCTATGTACAGTTTTTGCTCCTATAAAACTTTTTTAATGGAACGATTTTGTCCAACTTTGGCATTAAATATCTCTTAAAATAATTCTTCGATTTGAAAACTGTCTGCATCAGCGTGTTTATCAAACATTTTTCTATAATACTACCGATTTTCATATTTTTGTATGCAACAGTTTTTTTAATATTAACGAAGAAAGACCTCCGGTCACAAAAAATTCAAAACCGCGGCGGCGGCGGCGGTGACAGCGGTAGTTACTTTTTTTTAGAATAGAGAGATACGAGCTTTAAAATACCAGCTATATCAGTCAAATATAATTCAAAAATTATGCTTCAGTCGTGATTATCTTACATTTACAATGATATAATATTTATTATTATTTAGAGTAAAATCAAGAAATTATTTATACAAAAAATATTTGTAATTACATTTTTGGATTAGTACAATAAGTTTTAATCTTCTCAAATGCATTATTTAGGATTATTATTATTATTATTATTTTGAATACAAGCTTTAAAAGACAAGCTCTATCAGCCAAATAATTGGAAAATTAAGTTTCACTCATAATTATGTTACATTATATATTATAACATTATATATTATAACATTATATATTATACATTATGTATATATACAATATTATATATTTTTTATTGTTTAGATCAAAATCAAGGGATTATTTAAGCAAAAATTATTTGTAATTGCACTTTTGGATTAGTGCAATAAGTTTTAACCTCAAAAATATATTTTAGCATAAAGATTTTTTTTTTTTAATATAAGTTTTAAAATACAAGCTGTATTAGGCAAATAATTGAAAAACTATGCTTCTCCCACAATTAATTTACATTTAATTTAAGGTAAAACTATTTCTAGTAATGAACCTAACAAAACTGAATACTAATAGTAACAATAGTACAATGCGAATATACATTTAACAAAAATTAGGTCTATCTATCCTCATTTACAAGAGATGCATATCTCTTGATATACAGAGACGCCATCTTAAACCGACCCAAGTAATGCTTTCCGGCTGCTGATTGCAGTCGGGATGAATTACGACGAAGCAACCCCAGTGAATGGGAAATAATTCCAACACGTTAGGGGCAGAATTGGAAAATATCACTTCGTTGGCGCATTACGAGAAAGTAACCCGTTCCGAGAAGGGCAGAATCAGGACACTGGTCCGGACATTTTTCGCCCAGTTGGAAATTCACATCTAATATAACACATTGTTCTACGTAGATTAGTTATAGAATTATTACGGAAAGTTCTGTTATTTTGGACGATAAGGTTACGATTTTATTTCTTGGCGAAATTTATCGTTGATAAACAAAAATTGAAACGGCTATTACAATTCGAAAAATAAAAGAAAAAACTGTTATTAATTTTATTTAAAAGAAAAAAGAAGAAATAATCCGTTTTAATGAGTGATAATATTAAAAAACGAAAATATTTAATTTAAACATGAAAGGGAATGCTCGTAATGCTTAAAAAATTACTCGGTTAAAATATCGCAATTGAAATAAGATTTGGATATTTATCTTTTGCGTCATGTAAAGAAAAATGCATCTGAAAAATTGATAGGATGATATCGAGGAAGTTTCCATAAGAGCATCCTCAGAAATATTTTAAAAAAATATCTTCTCATGAGGAATATATAGAATATTCTTCTCATGTATATAATATGTTATTAAAAAATTCGGGAGAACCTCAATTTAGTGTTCGTAAAAAATGATGAATATATATTTTTTTTTTTTTTGGCGATTTAATGCTGGTTGGCGACACAATAAAATTTTGAAGGATATTTTTTTTTAGCATAAATAATTTTTAAGGAAAACCTTTTTCTACTCTTCATACGAAGTTAGTTAGATTAAGTTTAACTTAAATAAATACATTTCTATTACTATATTTTTGTCATATACCTTTATATGTGTATATATTAAAATTTTACTGTCGTAATTATACGGTTTAAAACAAAATTTAAGTTTATTAAATTTGTTCCAAACTCAAAATTAATGTCCGATTCTGAACATTGGCAATTTGACTTCGATTTTTTTAGTGTCAGAAACAAGAATTGAAGGTTATTGTTGCCATGGAAACAACTACTTAATATAAAAATGTTTAATGATAGCATTTTTAATTAGTAAACTACATTTAAAACAAACTTAAAACGGTACTACTTGATTGTGCCGTCGACAAAAAAACTATCGCCAAAATTTAAGATTAAACGCCAATAATGGCTGATAATAAATTTTTCATTCATTAGACATTAAACACGGTACACGTGTTTGTTGCGTCATCCAGTCATTTTTAATTTGACTTCTATTTGTAATTTTATTAATGTTTACTAATTTATTTATTCTTTCCTTGTTTAAAATAAAAAGTTTGTTAATTTGTATAATTTGGCGAGTATTTTGGCAATTTATATAATTTGGCGAAATTGGTCGACAGGATAATCCAATAGTACCCTTCAAACTTTTCCAGCCGGTGAAACCATGTAAAATTAAATAACTACTACAACACGCAATTTGTATACAGGGTGTCCGGTCTCAACGGTGTCCAATGGCTAATTCCTAAACCGTTAGTCGTAGACATATAGTTCTAATTACAAAAACGTTTTAAATAAGGTAAAGAAATATTTAAAAAGCGATTTGGGTCAATAAAAACATTTCTTAAAAAATTACGAAATTTAAATTTTTATACGGCCCCCCGGTTCTATAAGTTATATTTAGTAAAATTTTCCTTTTAAACTGACAAGTAATACAAAAAAAGTCCCATTCATATAACACTAAAATTGAGCGAGTTATGAAACTTTAAAAATGCATGACTTATGCCACTTTTCTGCTCTGAAAACAAATGAGTTCGGCTTGGCTTTGAGGGGCCACATACCAAGTGCTTAAAGTATTCGAAGATCTCATTTCATGTGTGTCTGCACTTTGAAAAAAAATGTACAAGTATTACGATTAAGTTAACATTCATTAAGTTTCAGATTGGGTAAAATAACATGTTTTATTTTGTCAGGATTTGAGACTGTTTCTTTTATGATTTCTTTTAACAAAAATTATGTTATTTTTATAATTTTTTATGCTACTTCAACGATCATAGGTATGTTTTTCCAGTTCAAAATTTGTACTCGAACTTTAACTAACTTTCAAATAGCTGATCGAGATTACATTTTACATACTGGCGCAAATCCGATAACAATCTAATATTATTATGGTTTTCGGTGGTTACCATTTATACTTATTTTACAGGATAACACAAAAAATTGCGGATAGATTACCGCCTAGAATTTTAAGGAAAAGTTCTAGATTAGATAATACAAGTCTGCGATTATTGGGGTTTTTACCTTTTATCTATTTTTTAGCACTGAATCCAAAAATTACCTTAATTTTTAACCATCATGTCCGGATATTTCGTAAATCATAAATTGCCAAAGAAAAAGAATAACAAAAATCGGATACTATAAAGTAGAGTAGATGTCTGTGTTTTTTAACTTTTGATAATTGATTTTTACGTACTTTTTAAGCGCTGGATATGAAAATGACCTTCATATTTAACCATCACGTTAGAATATTTTTGCAAATCGTAAATGTGTAAGTTAAAATATAGCGAAAATCTCATACTATAAAACATATGTAAAACTTTTTTTATTTTATTTTATGTTATTTTATTCAATAATTTATTCAATGTTTTTGCTTATCCTGGGACTCTTACAGCTAAACAGCTGAGTGGTCCGATGAGATGGGGGAGGAGGTTCAATTTTAACTTTGAAATTTGCAATTTGCGAAAAATCCTGATGCGATGGTTAAAACAGAAGGTCAATTTCGGATTCAGCGGTACATATTACATAAGAATCAATTATCAAAAGCAAGAAAACATGACATAACCCAACTTTTGCAGGTTAGGGCAGTCTAATAATATTTTAAAATACGTATCATTTTGTAAAGAATTGAGGCTGTTAATTTAGCATCATTTTATTTGACAAATTTCTGTTTTTTCTTTCTTCTTAAATGTTTATTACAAATTGTATATTTTGCATTAATATCTCAGAATGATTAAAGATTTCAAATTTATATTGCAATGTTAATTTTACTTTCAACCATTTTTTTAAATATATCTGACGAAATAATAATTTCGACTAAATTTGTGAATGACCCCCAATTTGCAGCAAAAAATATGTTCCAACTTTAAACAGCTATTACTCTGTGAATTTTAATCGTAGAATAACGGGACTTTTTTTGTATTATTTGTCAGTGTAAAAGGAAAATTTTACTAAATATAACTTATAGAACCGGGGGACCCTATAAAAATTTAAATTTCGTAATTTTTTAAGAAATGTTTTTATTGACCCAAATCGCTTTTAAAATATTTCTTTACCTGATTTAAAACGTTTTTGTAATTGGAACTATATGTCTACGACAAACGGTTTAGGAATTAGCCATTGGACACCGTTGAGACCGGACACCCTGTATATTATATACGCTTATAGATAAAAAAAAAATAATACGGTAATCCTTCGTTTAGGTTTAAATTCATTGAGTTAGGCATTTAACATTTGTTTAACAAGCAATTTCCAAATGCATTTAAATATCTTGCATTTGGAAAGGAAATGTGTTGGCTAGCCGAATAGTGTGAAACGTTTGTCTTTTTTTGAGCCAAATACTCGAATATATTTCTTTTTTCTAAACAATTTGATTTTAAGCCAAAAAGACGTAAGCGTGGCATAGATTCAAGCGATATTTACAATGAAGGTGATTTTGCTAAGTGTAAGAAAGCATTTTTAGAGTATTTTTAAAAATTCAAATGTACATTATATAAATAGCAATTAATATTTAAAAAGTGGGGTCAAATATTTTAATTTTAGTATAAATGCCTCCCACACATGCACATACATATTGTAAAATAATTCTGCGAAAACATGTCGGTTTGTTTTCCCCAAATTTGTGACTTTTATAACCTCGAAGCGAGATTAGCTAATATTGTCCACTCTTTTTTAAATAAAAAACATATCTACAATTTCCCTTATAGAAACGTTCGATGCTTGCAATGTTAAGTAGTAAAGATTATTCTTAAGAAAATGTAAGCAATTATGCGTTATTACTATAACGAAAGAAAACATTTTGCAATTAAAATTGCTTTCTGAAATCACTTTTCGATATTCCATTTAATTCGTCATTTTTTTTTCCATATCCTCCTTTCTTTTAGAAATGTTATTAAAAGATATTGGATGAATCTTCCATAATCAACCACCCTACAATTGGCGAATTTACTATATAATGTTGGAAGATTCATTTATATTTGAAAGGAACCGTCGACGGTAAATCCGATTTCAGAAGATTACGTGAAATTTGTACTTAGCGATTAGTAAATTTATATTTTTTTTTCTTATTATGGATCAAACGGACAAAAGAATATTTACTATTATATATTTTTCATCTGCAGTTATTTTACTATCACGAAAGCGTCACTTTGAATGCACAAAAAAACTTTCAAATGCCAAAGGTGGCCAATGGAACAATATCTGTTCATTTAGCCTAGGTTTTAAAAAAAGTACCTCAGATTCAAATAAAATTCCAATCATTATAAAGCAATTTTGGCTGATGTACAACCCGAGCAGCTCATCGTAGTCAGAAATTAACGTTTTTAGTTTTATTTAGGCAACAGACTGATGAATAATGACGTCTTGAAAATAACAACAATGTTTATTTCCCCGTCTTATTACGCGAGGGAATCTTCGGTTTGCCATAAAGATCATTACTAAATATTTTGCATAACTAAGTTTATTTATCATTCGCAGAGAGTTTTGATAGTAAAAGATCTAAAATTCAATCAACAGCAATTTGACATTATTTAATAGAATGTAGTTTGGCGCGTAATTAAGTCTTTTTTGTAGCTAACTCTTGGCACATTTGTAGCCATACAGTTACGAACATTTCTAACGTTTCACATCAAACTTGGTTGTGGATCCGATTACGGATGATTGGGAAGATTTTATTGAATGAAAACTAGAGGTTTACTTTTCTATTTGAATCAGTTATCGAGATTATTTGCCTAGGTTAATAGTTGCATGATTAAAATTGGTATATAAAAAGAAACGGCAGTTAAAATGACATTGTTTTAATTTTATACACACAATTCAGCATTAAATATCCACTTTTACATCATTCACATTTTTTAAAATATAAAAGTTAAATACTGTTTTGACTGTATTTACTCTACTGGAATTCGAAGATAAGAAACTGTAGAAAACTTGCCAAAAGAAGACGTGTATTACCAAATATAATGTAGCTTAGAGAGAGATTGTATTTACGTTGTCAGATCCACACATAGCATCAAGCTGAGAAGCCCAGCGTAAAAGAACTAACAAAAGGAAGTGAATAACCCGAACATTCTTTAAGTTAAATGGTCAATCTTTGCAATCATTGTAATTCTTTCTTTTTTAGTAGTGTGGTGATTAGAGAACATTTTAATTTCTGGTGATCGTAATGGCCGCATTTCCCTCCCAAACTCTACATGATGTGCTAAAAAGTTGCTTTTGAATTGTCCTAATTTCGTCTAAAGCATCAGATAATATTATAGCGCAATTGTGTCCGATGCGTATTCAGAAAATGCGGAAGGACTTGCCAGGTGAAAGTCCACATTAATTTAAAATACAGGGTCGAATTCTCCATTTCGTTTGATTGAAGGTTTATTTAAAAAATGGACCAGCGCATTGGGCTCAGCCTGCTGGTTATATATATATATATATATATAACCATTAATTAGACATTACTGACCACCCACAAAAATTGTGATAGTATGAATGCAATGACAATAATACAGTTTCCCCAAACACACTGAATGGATTCCAAAAACATAATATACAAGCTGCTATGTATAAAATAAAGTCCATTGTGCTATATTAGAAGAATTAACATGGAATAAAAAAAAAGTATATGGATACCGATAAAAATAATTGAAAAGCTTATGTATTGAATTACGTTATCAAGAGTACAGAATTTAATTATGTAAACAAAATAGTCGTTTTCTGTGAGAAAAAAAGCTAAAAGCTGAAAACATTTTCTCTCCTGTACTCAAACGACTAAAATAACCAAGAGAATAGTTTCAAGATGAAAACAGAATAACATTTAATGCTATGAAAGGGAAAAAGCAATACAACCTTTTAAATATTTAATTTATAGCAAGGAAAAATAGTAATATTACACAACATACCTAATAAAATTCCAGTTTTTTTTTTATCCAAATATACTCCTGCACATGGTATCCAAAAGCACGATAAGTTTAAGGTTATTTTTACAGTTAATTTAAAACAGATTTTAAAACCTAATGAATACAGTTAATCTATTATGAAATACCGTGATAAATGCAATTAAAAATAGAAAATAGAATAGAAATAGAAAATAATTACATTATTAGTTTTTAAAATACCTCCCGTAAGGCATGGTGACGTTACGGCGACGTCGATGTGAAGTTACGCTGTGACCTTGTGACCGTCGATGTGAAGTCATAGTGACTAGAATGTGAAGTCGTTATGGCCGTTTTAGAGCTCATTTGTGACGTCACATTGTGACCAATTTGTGAAGTCACGGTGAGACCAATTTGTGAAATATGTGTCATTTGTGACGAAATTATCATTAACACTGTGATGATTCTGTGACGACAGTGACAATGTTGTGAAGTCACGTTGTGACAATTTTGTGAAAATTGTGTGATTTGTGACGATTTTGTCATTAACTTTGTGACGAATATGTGACTACAATGACAATGTTGTGACAGCGTTAAGATGCAAGACATTTATTGAAAAATGAAATCGCTATTCGAGTCCAATCAATGAACCTCGAAAATGGAGGCAGGAGTAATTATGAGTAAAAGAAAATTCTGAAGTTCACAGAAAAATTTCAGAATGTTTTTTTCACGATCCTTTGTCTAAATTTGCGTTTTTTTCGTGACCCTTCGGCGAAATTCGTCTTATTTATTGACAAATTTTCACGTTTTTTCGCTATCCTTTGACTAAACTCGCTTTTTTCGCGATCCTTTGACGAAATTTACGTCTTTTCTTCAATCTTTTGATGAAATTGCGATTCTTAGATGAAAATCACGTTTTTTTTCACGACCTTTTGAAGAAATGAAAATTGTTTTCGCGATCTTTTGACAAAATTCGCCTTATTCGCGATTTATTTACAAAATTTCGCCTTTGTTGCGGTCCATTGACGAAATTCGCATTTTTTCAACGATCTTTTGACAAAATTTGCTATTTTTAGATGAAATTCGCTTTTTTTCTCACGATCTTTTGACGAAATTTGCATTTTTTCGCGATCCTTTGACGAAATTCACCTTAAATGCGAGATTTATTAAGTTTTGCGTTTGTCTCGGTCCTTTGACGAAATTCACGTTTTTTCTGCGATTCTTTAATCGAAATTCATCGTATTTGCACGATTTTATTGACACAATTTCACGTTTCTTTCGCTATCCTTTGACAAAATTCGCGTGTTATTCGCGACCTTTTGACAAAATTCGCGTTTTTTCTGCAATCTTTTGACAAAATTTGCGATTCTTAGATGAAATTCGCGTTTTTCCCATGATCTCTTGACGAAATTCACTTTTTTCCCGCGATTATTAGATGAAATTCTTTTTTTTTTCCGTGATTTTTTGACGAAATTTAAGGGGTTTTTTTTCGCGATTCTTTATCGAAATTCACGTTTATTCCGGGATTTTTTGAAGAAATTCGCGTTTTTTTTTTCGAGATCTTCTGGCAAAATTCGCGATCCCTTGAAGAAATTATTCCCCCCCCCTCCCCCCCGTGATCCTTAGACGAAATCCGAGTGTTTTTTTAGATTCTTTGTCGAAGTTCGCTTTTTCCCCAGTGAAAGGGACGCTTTTTCCCCTTAGACGAAATTTGAGTTTTTTCCTCAATTCTTTGTGGAAATTCGCTTTATTCCGCGATCTTTTCACTAAATTCGTGTTTATATCACGATCGTTTGACGAAATTCGTGTTTTTTTAGCGACCTTTTGACGAAATACGCGTCTTTTTCGGTTACTATTTGCCAAAATTCACGATGTTTTTCGGTCAAATTTTGGCGATCTCGAAATACTTTGCGATTTACGGAGTTAACGATCTAATGTATATTTTTAGGAACAAAAAGAAAATTTTAGGAGATTTTTGGGAATTTTATGGAGTAAAATATCAGTTAGGAAATTTAGGAATTTTAGGGGAAATGCGAGCCCTGAACAGTTGACGCACAATATATATCATATACACACGTTTTATTATGCCATCAGGGATATACATATATGGCGAAACAGCACCGAAAACTGGCGATATGAAGCAATTAAAATAATAAAACTTTGTAAAAAATCACCATAAAATTAAAACAAAACACAGGACGCGTTTCGAGCTAAAAACATAACAGTCGTCATCAGCTAAGCATACACGTGTCCGTAAACGAACAAGTTCAAAAATGAACTGAAGAAAAAGAATGTTGCGAAGAATGCGACAGATGGCGCTACCTGATAGAGGGATATGCAAAAGGGAAATGTGTTGAAAAAAGATAGAAGAGAAAATGAAATGGAAAAAATGGAAATAAAAGAAAAAATAAAAATAAAAGAAGTAAATTAAAAATATAAATAAAAATAATAAATAAAGAACTATAAAAGAACAAGAAAAAAATCCAAATTATTATTATTATTATTATTATTTTTTTTTTTTTTTTTTTTTTTTTTTTTACAAAATAAAAAGAAAAGAAACAAGAGAAAAGGGAAAAGAATTACAAAATTAATTTCCACGCTGGAGATAGGAAAGGAGATGATGGGAGATCATTGACAAGATTAGCAGAATTTTTAGAAATAAAATATGCTTCATGAAAATCCAAGTGAGAGGGAGAGGCAGGGGAAGAAATAATTTTGGCCATGGAGAAATTGAAACAATGACTGGAAGACCAACAGTGAGAAGCAATCGAAGATTTAGAGATTTCTTGATTTGCAATATATCTCTGATGCTCGCCTAATCTGAATTTTAAAGCTCTCTTTGTTTGACCAATATAACCTAAATTGCAAGAGCAAGGAATGAAATAAACACCCCACCGGTTCTCAGTAGGAACAGGATCTTTTAGAGAAGAGAATTTAATTTTATTCATAGGTTTGAAGATAACTTTAAAGTTAAAACGAGAAAGTATTTTAGCAATTTTGAAACACAGAAGAGAATAAAAGGGCAGAACAATTATAGAATTAAAATTAGGAGGATTATTTGAATCAGAAAAAGGACGTTTAGGCTTATTAAATTTATACAAAGCTTTATCAATTAAAGAGGGATTATAACCACGAGCAAGGGCAAGAGATTTCAGATAATTAATTTCATTATTCAGAGCAGAAGAGTCAGAACAAATGCGTAACGCCCTAAAAACAAAAGTATAAAAGGACGCCACTTTTTGTTGAGGAGGATGATTTGAAAGGGCATGAGGAGGAAGGGAGACAGCGAAAAGTTTTCTATAAACGGAGGTAGAGAACCGATCTGGGAGTTTTGAAACCAAGACGTCAAGGAAAGGAAGAGAATTGTTCTCTTCGACTTCGAGAGTAAATTGAATACAAGGATTAACAGAATTAACAAGAGAAAGGAGATTAGAAAGATCAAGGTCAGATGGAATTAAAATGAAAGTGTCATCAACATACCTAAACCAGAAAGGAAATTTATATAAACTGAAGAGTTTTTCTTCAACAAAATGCATATAAATATCACATAAAAGAGGAGACAGTGGATTACCCATGGCCAGACCCTCAGTTTGAGAATAGAAAGAATTGTTAAACTGAAAAGCAGTTTGCCTGACACAAATACTAACTAAATGCAGGATTTCATCAATCTCAATGGAAGAGTAATGAAATTCGCGCAACCTTCTTTCCAAACAATCAATTGCCCCTTGAACAGGCACATTAGTGAAAAGGGATTTAACATCTAAGGAAACCATTATGTAATTGCAAGGAGAAAGGCGTTTAATTTTATCAACAAAGTCAAAAGAGTTTTTCACGGTATGAAAGTTAGTGGAAGATAAAGGAGCGAGTAACTTAGAAAGGAACTTGGCAAGTTTATAAGAAGCAGTACCAATATTGGAAACGATAGGGCGAAAGGAAAGAGTAGGTTTATGGACCTTAGGAAGAGCATAGAAACGAGCACAAATAGCGATAGTAGGGGTGACCAAACGTTTAGTGTTATCATTAAGAAAGACAGAATTTTTAATGACATGCTTGATGTCAGATAAATGCTTAGTAGAAGGATCCTTTTTTAATTTGGAATATGGAATATGTTAAACTCTGGTCCATATTCCAAATTAAAAAAGGATCCTTCTACTAAGCGTTTATCTGACATCAAGCATGTCATTAAAAATTCTGTCTTTCTTAATGATAACACTAAACGTTTGGTCACCCCTACTATCGCTATTTGTGCTCGTTTCTATGCTCTTCCTAAGGTCCATAAACCTACTCTTTCCTTTCGCCCTATCGTTTCCAATATTGGTACTGCTTCTTATAAACTTGCCAAGTTCCTTTCTAAGTTACTCGCTCCTTTATCTTCCACTAACTTTCATACCGTGAAAAACTCTTTTGACTTTGTTGATAAAATTAAACGCCTTTCTCCTTGCAATTAAATAATGGTTTCCTTAGATGTTAAATCCCTTTTCACTAATGTGCCTGTTCAAGGGGCAATTGATTGTTTGGAAAGAAGGTTGCGCGAATTTCATTACTCTTCCATTGAGATTGATGAAATCCTGCATTTAGTTAGTATTTGTGTCAGGCAAACTGCTTTTCAGTTTAACAATTCTTTCTATTCTCAAACTGAGGGTCTGGCCATGGATAATCCACTGTCTCCTCTTTTATGTGATATTTATATGCATTTTGTTGAAGAAAAACTCTTCAGTTTATATAAATTTCCTTTCTGGTTTAGGTATGTTGATGACACTTTCATTTTAATTCCATCTGACCTTGATCTTTCTAATCTCCTTTCTCTTGTTAATTCTGTTAATCCTTGTATTCAATTTACTCTCGAAGTCGAAGAGAACAATTCTCTTCCTTTCCTTGACGTCTTGGTTTCAAAACTCCCAGATCGGTTCTCTACCTCCGTTTATAGAAAACTTTCGCTGTCTCCCTTCCTCCTCATGCCCTTTCAAATCATCCTCCTCAACAAAAAGTGGCGTCCTTTTATACTTTTGTTTTTAGGGCGTTACGCATTTGTTCTGACTCTTCTGCTCTGAATAATGAAATTAATTATCTGAAATCTCTTGCCCTTGCTCGTGGTTATAATCCCTCTTTAATTGATAAAGCTTTGTATAAATTTAATAAGCCTAAACGTCCTTTTTCTGATTCAAATAATCCTCCTAATTTTAATTCTATAATTGTTCTGCCCTTTTATTCTCTTCTGTGTTTCAAAATTGCTAAAATACTTTCTCGTTTTAACTTTAAAGTTATCTTCAAACCTATGAATAAAATTAAATTCTCTTCTCTAAAAGATCCTGTTCCTACTGAGAACCGGTGGGGTGTTTATTTCATTCCTTGCTCTTGCAATTTAGGTTATATTGGTCAAACAAAGAGAGCTTTAAAATTCAGATTAGGCGAGCATCAGAGATATATTGCAAATCAAGAAATCTCTAAATCTCCGATTGCTTCTCACTGTTGGTCTTCCAGTCATTGTTTCAATTTCTCCATGGCCAAAATTATTTCTTCCCCTGCCTCTCCCTCTCACTTGGATTTTCATGAAGCATATTTTATTTCTAAAAATTCTGCTAATCTTGTCAATGATCTCCCATCATCTCCTTTCCTATCTCCAGCGTGGAAATTAATTTTGTAATTCTTTTCCCTTTTCTCTTGTTTCTTTTCTTTTTATTTTGTAAAAAAAAAAAAAAAATAATAATAATAATAATAATAATAATAATTTGGATTTTTTTCTTGTTCTTTTATAGTTCTTTATTTATTATTTTTATTTATATTTTTAATTTACTTCTTTTATTTTTATTTTTTCTTTTATTTCCATTTTATCCATTTCATTTTCTCTTCTATCTTTTTTCAACACATTTCCCTTTTGCATATCCCTCTATCAGGTAGCGCCATCTGTCGCATTCTTCGCAACATTCTTTTTCTTCAGTTCATATTTGAACTTGTTCGTTTACGGACACGTGTATGCTTAGCTGATGACGAGCTGTTATGTTTTTAGCTCGAAACGCGTCCTGTGTTTTGTTTTAATTTTATGGTGATTTTTTACAAAGTTTTATTATTTTAATTTTAATATACATATATGCTTATTTGTGCCACTAACTAAATGATGCTTATTTGCAGTTTTTATTAATTATGCAATTACTTACTGCTCCCTCTAGGCCATTTTTTAAAGTTGCAGCCCCCTGCTCTTTTTAACATAGGCGAAATACACCCTTTTTAAAAAAAAAAAAATAGTGAAATTCACCTTTAGTTCCAATCAGAGATTTCTTGTAAAAAACTTCCCCATATCACAGTATTTTTAAACCGTTATGCCCAAGACCTTGCAAGAATTATAGAACTTTATTTCTTTAGAAAATACAAGCTATTGTTAAGTCATGTCGCTATTTAATTGTATTTTCAATTTGTAATTTATAAAATCCTTAAAAATTAATGTCACTATATTCATCATATTAACAAATTATATACTTTTTTCTTATATTATTACTAAACACATTACTAATACATTTACTCGTTATGTAATGCTCTGTTTTAACTGAACTAGCATCCCCTTTTTTCTATAATGAATATTAAATTATCATTTTAGGAATTAAAGCATAAAAATAATTTTTTTTCCTAATTAGAAAGTTAATTGTTGAAAAAATGATTAATTTCAAACGTTGTCAACAATTTGATATTAAGTGCAGAGATTAATAGTTTTAATAACTGTAAATATGATTAGTATTTAATATAGTTTTAGATAATTATTACAATATATCAATGTATGTAACATTATTGCATACTACTAATGAAAATTAATGGTGTTTTATAATCACTCTAATTACACTAACGAATAATTAAAATTAAAGCTTAAAACATAGATTATCTTAGCAATTAGAGGTTTAATTGTTTTAGAAACCCCAAAGTATTGAAAGCTAGTCCGTGTTTTAATGCAGGAAAAAATCATAAAAATCCGATTTAAATTTTAAAAAATCTAAATCTGATTTAAATTTTAAAAAATCCAATTTTTTTTTAATTATGATATATATATATATATATATATTTTTTTTTTTTTTTTTACACTATATGTATAATTCACCTTGACTTTAGGGTATGTTGCAAATATGCAGCACGGTGAGGGGATACAAAAGGTTAATTCATTTTATCAAAGTCTGCTTGCAGTAAAACACATATTTAAAAACATCTTTTGGTTATTAAAAAATAACTTTAAGAATTGATATCCAAAATTACATTTTTAACACTTTCCAACAAAGTTGAAAAGTGTTTATGACTTCGGTTTGTCTGTCCGTCTGTCCGTCTGTCCGTCTGGCCGTCTGTACGCGCTCTAACTCCCGTAAATATACTCGGATCGTTCTGAAATTTTTAGATGTTAGTGACCTCTACCATAGCACAATCCTTATTGTAAATGAAGTTTGTAGCATGTTTAGTTCATTTACAGGGACAGTCAAAAGTTTTCCGTTACATTACGGCCTATGGGGAAAAATCGTTTAAAATGATTTTTAATGATATTACATGCTTTCAAACATAAAAAATTGATATGCATTTATCAAGTTGACTAAAATATGCATTTTCTGAACAATATGCGGCCCAAAAAATAGTTATTATTCATTTACAGGGCCGCACAAAAGAATTCCTTTACATAATGATATAGAAGTGGAGGGAATTTTTTCCGGCGTATTTTAATTATGTTAAACTATTACATGTATAATGAAATAGATATACGTCGCTAAGGTTTACTATAACTTATTTCATGGATAATACGAAATGCAGAGTACTTACAGGGACACACAAAAGATTTCAGATACTATATTGTACCCGAAGTACTGTAAAGTAGCGATGATTGCTGGAAATGCATTTTTAATTGTGTTATGTGCTTTTATGTTTCACTATATTTATGCATTGTATATGGTGTGTATAAATGCTGTAATTGATATACAGGGCTACTCAAAAGAATTCGTAATGGTTACTGGGTATGATTGCAAATTGCTTAAAGGTGATTTTTAAATGAGTTAGGCATTTTTACGCTGAACCGCATTTGGTTTACTAAGAAATGTTTGTAAAAGATATATAAAATGACATACAGGGTCACGCAAAGAATTAGATACATGGCCGTCTATAAATGATAATTTATGGAAATGTGATTACGGTAGTCTTAAGAGTGTTTTACTTTGAATTAAACTCTTTAGCTAAATAGTGGCGTGTATTAAAGGTATTAGGTTAACTGCAGAGTTTTACAAAAGTATACAAGTATGTTTAAATCTATTAGTATAAATTGCTGAAAGAGAAATTTCAACCTGTTATGTGTTTTCTTGCTAAACTAAATTTCTCCATTATATAGTATATATATATATATCAACCTACAGATCAAATACAGGGCTGTTCAAAAGAATTGGAATACATATTTGCTATGGATGGTAACTGCTGAAATCAGTTTTTCAAATGTTTTATATGTTTTCTAAAATGTTTACTTAGTTCAGTTATATACCTTATTTCCCTAAATAACGAAGTTTTGTTAAAGCATTCAGGAAGTGTTGGAAAGTGCTTCATAATCTATGCTTAACGCATGATTTTTCTTACTTGTTATTTATGAAATTATATAGTAACAATAATAACAACTCTTACTGTCTAAGATTTTTAGGAAACAACAATCATTAAATGTTTATGCACTGCAGCTACTCTATTCGGAGTCTAATGTGAAATTTTTTATACAATTCGTTTAGGATCTATCTGGCTAGATGTCCGTTGCCAAGATCACTATAGCTCTGATAATATCAAGAACAGTACAACTTCCCGTATTATAGAATACAGGAGAAAAACGTTTATTTTATTATTGAAATCTCTATTATATATTTACAATTAACACACTTGACTAATAACACCAAAAAGCATTTTTATATGAAAAATATCAATTATGTATTCAAATAAAGTTTTGAAATTCAATAGAAATACTTTCATATTAGCAACATTCCAAGATTTAATAGTCCAAGAAATCGCCAAAGATTTTACTACCCACAGCAGTTTTTTTTTAAATTCTAATAGTTTTAGTAGTTTAAGCGAGCAGTTCAATTACATGTTTATAAAATTCGTGTTTAATTTATGTACATTTTTTGATGAAGTTTCTAATTTACTATAAAGGTTTTAGAATAACGTGTGATGAAAATTTTATAGATACAGTCTGTTACAAATGCAGGTAATCCTATTTACTTTTATATGACACAGTAAAATAAAAAATAATGAAAATAATATAAAATAGTTAGCCATTTTTATGTGAATAAAGTATAAAAATTCAAACCATAAGCACAAAATAGAAACACACGTTGGATCATTATTATTATTATTATTTTATTTACAGGATTAGATGATAATTATAAATAACAAGCCCCCTTTAATCATGTTTTCTAATAGAGTGTATAGTATAGATATTTTGAAGTTTATGCGTATAAAACCATTCAGGAAATAAAATATTAAAAGTATCCAGAATAAGAAAAATAAATAATGAAATATATTTTACATTTTAGCTTCATTCATTCAAGTACATGGATATGTTTTTTAATAATTAAAATCTTTCAATAAAACCATATTTAAATTCCCACTGGGTAGCATAATTTCTATATTTGTCAACAAATTGAAACACTGGTTTACTTTGAAAACTTTTCGTTCATAATGTTTAACTGAAAAGTTCTTAGCAGCTAAGGCTATATCTTTATAAATTTTTATAACTTTTCTCCCATCGAATAATATTTATTGACACTGATTTTTCGCCCCTTAATACTACAACTGCATGATATCCTTTAAATTGTACTTCTCCATTATGTAAGAAAATTCTTATTTCTTCTAAATATATTTTCTGAACAGATATTAACTTTTAAATAAAAATGTGCAACGCAAATTGTTTCAGACCGTTAAAAAATTTTATTCTATAAAAAGACCTTTTTATTTAGTACGTTAAAGACATTTAAATATTTGCTAATTATGTTAAACTTTGATTATAATATTTTTCTACGTTATTTTAAAGCTTGAGAAAGCATATGATTTTAACCTATAATATATTAAAGTAAAACAAATCTGAGTAAAATAAATTTATATAATTGATTTTAATCATCTGATTAAAATTGTTGATAGAGAGTTACTTATATCAATAAATTAAATAATAAATCTACTAAACTTTATTAGGTTAATGAAATGTTTATAAGAAAATACTAAAATCGTTATAATTTAAAGAAAAGCAAACTCTGAAATAAAATATTTTTTCATACCTTTTTCTTTCCTTGACGCCGTTCTTTAAATTCCGATGTAATCCATGTTTTAGAAAGAACGAATTTTGGAAGTTGAAAATATCTCCAATAATAAATACAAAAGCAATGATGGGAATCATTTTAAACCACACCAAAGCTAGTGTACTTATCTCGAACAGATATTTTTGTCTAAAGTCCTTGGATTGATTATTCCTAGGAATTTTTTAGGTTAAATGTTTATATCTGACGACTGCACGTTCACAACACTAACTATTGTCCAGCAAAAAAACTTCCTCCGTCTATTCCAAAGATTAAACGCAATATGTTGTCTTTAATTGTTTTTATCGTCTGCGGTTTAGCGCTCTTTTTTTTTTTTATCAAAGCAAAAAACAGATGTCTTTTCCGTGCTTATACATTTATATGACATAATATTTTTATAAGCATAGTTCCAATTCAAATTTCTTGTTTCAAGAATTTTTTGATGCATTTAACTTTTTTTCGGCATGTTTCAAAATAGTTCATGTTTTAAGTTTTGTAAAGCTACTTTTTTGCCAAATATGACAATAATTATAGTTATACGGGAAGTATAACAAAGTAAACAATGTTTACATTTTTAGAGTATTTAAAATTCATTTTAATATGCAATAATGCAAGATCTTTTGAAAATAGAAAAGTAAAGTTTATATTATACGCAGTAAACGTAAATATGTGCATAAAAAAGAAATAAAATAACTGGCGAAATAATGTTTTTAGTGGGGGAGGGGGGGAGAATCAGGCTCTCATTACTCTTTTTTCTATTTTAATTTCCTTTAGAGTAAAACAGCTTGTAAAATAACAGTATTTTTCGAAATGAATTTCTAGAAACAAAAAAAAATTATATAAATATGAATAATTAATTATGCCATGCGTTTTGCATACATTTTGTATATTTTATTTTATATTCGGAAAAAGTTAAATTTATTTCAAAAGTGTGACACAAGGAGCAAAAAAAAAAAAAAAAAATTTTAAGAATTACTTAAAATAATTAAACACTACCAGAAAAATTTATTACTGAAAATATGCAAGTGTTTTTATTTATTTAATAAAGCATTGCTTTATTACAAAACTCCGTCCCTTCCCATACCTACACACAAACAAATCTTTGCATTCTTCACCTGTGTATTAATTTCTGCCATTTCCGCTGATAAGAATAATTTATAAATAACAAACCAACTTCCCGGATAATAGAATACAGGAGGAGAACATTTTCTTATTATTGAAATATCTAATATGTATTTACAGTTAATACATTTTTTAGATTGACCACTAATAACGCCAAAAAATATTTTTATATGAAATATATCAATTATGTATTCAAATAAAGTTTTAAAATTCAATAGCGATACTTTCATATTAGCAACATTCCAAGAGTTAATAGTCGAAAGAATCGCCAAATATTTTACTACCTACAGCAGTTTTTTAAATTCAAATAGTGTTAGTAGTCTAAGCGAGCAGTTTGATTACATGTCTATTAAATTTGTGTTTTATTTATGTGCATTTTTGCTGAAGTTTTTAATTTCGTTGTGAAATATTAGGCGGAAACAAACACTGAATTATTTTTATTGTTTGAAGTGAAAACGTTTTAATCTTAACATATGATTTGCCACACTGTGAGTTTACAATATGGTAGGTTTTTTTTTGTTTTTTTTTCACATAATGAGACGTACGTTACATGTAGTGAGATAACACTGACGTCACATTTTTTTTTTAATTGCTAGAAAAATATTTTTCACAGTAAATAACATGTTGTGAAGAATTTTTGTAATTTTTTAAAGTTTTCTAAGAAGTTCACATATCAGTCACAATGTGACATCACTGAGTGGGGGCATTTCTGTCACAGTTGTGACGTGACCACAGTGACTTACAGTGACGTCACAATGACGTCACTGTCACCATGCATGCTATGAGGGCTATTAACACTTTTAAATTTTTATATTTCTTAACTAAAGTAAAAAATACCAAAACTATTAGTTTACAATATCGCAAATAACCAGCATTTAGCACCACGATGTGTTGAAAATTGAAATTATTACTCTAATAGAAGCAACAGACAGTATGCAAATTAAATTTTGGTCCTGCTATCTAGTATAATAACTTAAAACTATTCTGATCAAAATGTCACAAGATTAACCTATTAGAAGCTAATTCTTTCAAAATATACCAACTGCTTTACCCCACAAATCCTAATATAAAAATACCATATTTTATATCCTTATTCATATAAATATTAAATAAATACAAATGTTTATAGAATGCTTACAATATATTCTGCTACCATACCCAATTAATCTATACGGAAAATTTAAATAATTTTATAACATTGATAATATTATATAGCAATATACTATAACATAAAATAAATTATATATAATAAATTATATATAATAAAAATATAAAAAAACTATAAGAAATACTTTTAAATATAAAAAATAATTAATAAAATGAACATGAAAAAAATGGATGTTTATAGAATTTTGTCAAAATCTTCAGTTCCCAATTGCCTAATGATCACAAATAAAGTGTGTGGTTTATTTTCATATTAGCCATTAAAAAAAAAAAAAAAACACTAAAGAATATGAATTTGGGATTAACATACACATAAAACCGATAATTAATCATTGAACAAAAAGTTCAAAATCAAATATTAAAAAGTATAGAGGAATAATAAAAAACTAATAACCCAATTTTAATACAAACTGTAATAACATTAGTTATATCAAATAAAATATATATATATATGTATATATATTAAATCAACATTTGCGTATAAATTATATATATATATATATATATATATATAACCATTATATAATATTACGATTCATCATCTTTTTCTTTTTTTATTAAAAAATAAAAATTAATAAATTGAGTATCAATACATTGCACTGACATTATACATAATAAAGCAGGATCAACTATTTTTAAGTTAACGAATCATTAATGAATTGTTTCGACTATAATGAGCCAATATCCTAATCACCAATATATTAAGTATTAAAAAATTAAAATTTTCACAATTGACGAACGGAAAAACATCAGGAAGGATAAATCATTTAAAAAACCAGTAAATAATTAAATATATGTAGGGAATCATAATTTTTTTTAACCCTAGAACTACCGGAAATTTTACTCAAGTTTTATAAAAACATTCTACACCAGAATTTTTACTTAAAACTATTTAATTTGTTTATTTAACTTATTATTGTCTGATTTATACATTTAGTTTGTTTTGAAGAAATTTTCTGGTTTGAATAGATATTTTGAATATACATGTCGGGTCCATTGGACCCTTCTGGTAGACAGAGGGTTAATATATTGTAAAACAAATTGTAATTAAAACAATTTAACCAATGAAATAAGACCTGAAATAATGAATCAATGTCAGCATCAACAAATCCTTTGGACGAAATGTATGTTCTCAAAATTTAAAAACATTAATTCAAAAAAGAAAAAACACAAATAATCTTAAAACAAAAGAACAATCATGAATAAAATTGGAACTAGTGATTCGTAACTCGTATTTCGTAAAAAGCAATATTACGAAATCATTAGTAAAATGTGGTTGATTTCTGAGTACGTAATAATAAGCTTTAAGCTTAAAAGCTTATCTCTTACACTGCCCAATTAACCACTCCATAAAAAATGAAAGGAACAAATAATTAATCAATGTAAGACCCATACAGAACAACATCATGCACAACATAAACAACAAGTAAAAATTAAATTTAAAAAATCAAAAAACCCGACTGCGTAAAAAGCGAACTAATTAATTCTTTCTCGTCAATGTGAAACTATTTTTTAAATTACTTACCTATTTTTTTTATCTACTTGTAGTGATGACTTTTAAGTTGTGTTTAATTGTTAGTTCCTATCTATAAACACTGTTTTGATGAGGTTAGAGTTGCAGTAAAGCTAGAGATCCTACCTACACATACATAACTTCCAGGTTGTGTAATATTTAAACGGAGCTTTTGACTGTAAAATAGTCAATGAAACATCGTCTTCATTTTGAAAGACCTGTCCAATGATATGCCACTCAATAGGGTGCGTAAAAAAATTTTTTCGTCTCTACCACCATTTTGTATTTTACGGCCGCCATTTCTAATTTATAAAACAAAACCTAGCCCATAACCATCGGAATGTTAAGACGATTCGATAGAGACCTAATTCATTAAAATCCATCCAACCGCTGGGATATTTCGAGGGTATAAAGAAATCCATATACCCAGATACGCGTGAAACACATAACCCTTCTTGGTAGTCGGGTAAAAATGGAATATGTGTGTTAAAAAACTTACTCAGCAATAGAATTTTTAACACCATAACTAAATCGCAATCATGTATCCCGTAAGTCACGGCAAAAATCCCGATATATATATATATACATTTATATATATGATATAGATTATTTTCAAACTCTAACAAATTTAATTATTTATAATAATTTTATATTGCAAGATAACACATTCTATCAATAGAATGTCGGTATACCACAAGGAGGATGTACTACCAGTTTATTAACAGACTCATACTTATATCACTTTAAACGCACTTATATTAATAATAAAATACATTAATATCCTTATATTGGTGACATAATTTTAATTGCTACTGATCAGACTAATATCTCTCAATTTCCGGTAGGTTATCCTGCTAATTTAGTACTAACGGAAAACATCTTATCTAACAATACCATTAACTTTTTAGATCTTAAAATTATACTTAATCAAACAAAACAATAACTGATATATTTGACAAACGTAAAGAATTTAAATTCAAAGTTAATACATTTACTAATTTTAAACCATGTCTTCATATTTCAGTATATCGTAATAGACGCCTTAATTGTTTATATAGAACAAAGTGCTTGTGTTCTTCTCATCTCATTAACAACAATATTAAAAAACTAATTTATGATGCATCAAATCATGGTTTTCCTAAAAAATCCATACATTCCTTAATATACAATTAGTACATACATGATCTGAAAATCCTATTAACACATTGTTTAAAAAAATTATAAAAAAAATTAAAAATATAAAGTAATATTAAAAAATTTTAAAAGCAAATATATATATATATATATATAATCGGACGGATTGTTGGGTAGATGTTATGGAGGAGGGCGACGTTGTCTGGATAATGCACAATGGTTAAATAAAAAAATAGGAAGGGGTATTTGATTAATAATTACGTTGAAATAATACATTTAATAATGTATGTGGATTCGGCACTCTTATATGTATAATTGTATAGTTATATATATATATATATATATATAAATTTAAATTAAGTCTATTTATTTTCTTTAATAATTAATAATGTTAACGTTTAAATTGAATTTAAATTTTAGCCCACAATCAGGAAAATATCATATTAATATCTCATACATAGTACATTATATTACAAGAAAATAAAGTGCATTTTTTAATTATAAATTCTATCCTTTGTTCGAGCCTCTCCCCGTAAATTAGGTGAATTTAATTTTTAAGAACTTTTGTGGACACATTAAATGTAACAAATTAATTTCAAAATTAATTTTTTTAATAACTAAGCATCGTAATTTTAATCATTTATTTATTTATATTTAATTATATATAATTGATTATGCAATGTTGGCAGGTTGGCACAGTGATTTAAATATTGATATCTTATGGTGAGGTGCATTTATTTATGTAAAACATTAATTAATGAATCCTCAATATCACCATTTTACATATTATTATTACTTAATAAATCATTTACTTATTTTTTTTTTCTTATATAATGTTATAAATTTATTAAAATATTTTTAATTATCATTTATATATCTCTAGAAAGTGCATGCTTTAAAGCTTAATCCAATAATAGATATAAATATTTATTTAATTATATATTAATTTTTATTCCAAAACAATATATTTTACTAATAATAAGAACTTTTTTACTAATAATAAGTATTTTTTAATACATGAAAACACGATATTTTGAAATCTTCTCAGCATGCAGTGTATAAAAAAGATTTTAAAGTGATATCGTTGTAAAATACTCTCTTCAAAAACAAATTATTTATTTGTTCTTAGTTTTATTTTGAGAATTATTCATGCAACTCCATTTCATATATCAAAAACCATTATTTTTTTTACAGATAATACAAAAAAAGAAAATAAAAGTATTATATTACACATTATCAAAATAACATGCTATGAAGATTTTTATTATCTGGAAAAAAATAATCGGTAATATTTTAGTAGCGCAGCCAGGATCTTTAAAATGTAGTGAATTTGAATATTACTTGTAAAATGAAAAGTTCCCTTCTTTAACATGGCCTTAAAGTAGTTTTAGCAAATACGTAACATGTAAAAACTCACAGAAAGGAAATCACAAGCAGCCAAAATAAATTTAGAATTCAGTTATTTCAAAATGAAGAAAATATACATCATAGGTGCTGACAAATGGAGGGAACAGGGGAGGGCCACTCCTCTTCCCTGAATTTTGAAAATTAATTAATAAAATTTTCTTTATATCTGATTGTTTAAAAAAATTATAAAAAACTTATCTGCGCTCCTCTCCCCCTCCCCCGTGGAAAACAATTTTTAATTCTTCAGTTTTTTTTTCTTCATTTTACGTTTATGTGTTTTCAATTTAATTTATACGGGGCCAGAGTCCTCGTAACGAAAAAAAATGAAGGAACTGTTTCAATTCTTCATTTTGTTAATTTTGGTAGAAACCTATTTTTGAATATTTAATATTTCTTTGTTGTTAATTTTTTGTATTGTTTTTCATTACTTTTAAAATGTCGGAGAGTTCTGGCAAAAAATTCTTAGTTTGGTTTTTTGCATATTTATGTTCTGCATTTTAAAAAAGCAGACTAGGTTGGGGAACGCAAGCACATCTGTTCCAAAATCTCACCTCTCCGAAGATTTCTCTGTCGGTGCCCATGCCTCCCTTTTTTCTTTAGCAGTTATTTCTGGCTCATTCACGAAGTTATATTTATGCGTAAGTGCAGGAAAATTGCAGACATTACTTTTTAATTTCCAAAGAAGCTAATAACGTTTATCGATTGTTTACGGAGAACGACCTTTCTCTGATTGCAGTTTCGTGAGGATCAGATAAAAACGCCAAGTTTGAACCGTTTTCAAAAAAAATCTTTTTTCCTTTATCGCTTTAAACCTTTATGTACTGAATTATCAATTCGTGAAAATTTTCTTCAAAAGCATTTTTCGTGAATTTTTGAAACCACATTAGAAGATTTACATAATAATTTAATAAATTTTAGAAGGATTTTAGAAGGATCGAAGGATTTAGAAGGATTAATTAAATTTAAATTTGTGCAATATTTATAACCCCACTCAAATCTTTTATTTTAAATATTTTTCTTAGTATTTTGTAAAATTAGGAAATGTACAAATATAATATTCTTACAATAGAAATCTAGAAATATTTCCGAATTGAAAAATCCCCCCCCCCCCCAAGTCAAGAAAGATGAAAAGATGCAAAGGTGAAAGAAATCATCCTTTTAAAATTATTTTTGTTTTGTATAGCCAATAATGCTTTTATATTGTTACTCAACTCATTCTAAACTGTATTACTACTAATCGATGTATTAAATGAATTTTATAACAAGTTATTTTAATGGTACTTATAAGTACCGTCAGTAGATAAAGGGTTAAGATAGAATATACATCATCATGAGGGTTCGAATTTCTTTAATTTTTTGACATTCTGGTAAATTATTCTGTCATTAAGTGCTGTAATACTTTTGAATATAAAATATAAAGAGTAGTTCTGAAAGAAAGATTGAACTTATAAAAATGAATTCACATAACTTTGAAAAATATGTTTTTCCCGATCCAATATTTCAACCCACCGGTCTGAAAGGGTTATAGAAAAAATACTGTGCTTTAATAATACGATCAAATTCACATTCTGGGACATTTTGAAGAAATTGTTTTAATCTATTGAATGTAGTTTAAAAAGAATCGTAAACAAAGAATTTGTTTCATTCGGTTTATTCTACCAATATATTTTTCTCTCATAAACACTCATCATAAAATGAATATGTGTTAAACTAAATCCATTTTGCTTAATCAATCATTTTTCAATTGAAAAATTTAAAAAAATCAGATTTAAAGAGCCATTTCTTTCAGATTCAGTACAGAATTATTTCTTCTCTCGAATTCTCTCTAGTATAATAGTCATTGACCAGTTGGGTCTTTTCCTAAAGTAGATTATCCTTTGCTCTCAATGAAGATGATGAGGAACATTATAATCTGTAATGTATTAATCATTTAAATTGTGTATATATATTTTTTAAACACTCTGTAGTTAATCAAAGATAACGCAGCTCGTCCGAATTTTCTTTGTAGATAATATAGATCTATATACACTATATGGCCAAAGGTGACCGGCCACTTGCGATTTTTGACGTTTTCTTAAATATCTAGAACAATACATGAGGAATTATCCTGAAACTCCAGGTGTGTAAACAAAATAGTACAGGTCATATATTTCCATGCAGATTTTTTCCCGAAACCCCATAGGGGACCGTCAACAAATTGAAAAAGAACGAATATCCTTTGGACAACCCTGTAAAAACTAATGTAACAAAAGCGTTCAAACTGTAGATTATGATTAAGTGCCTTATTGTAATAAATTGTGTTCATTTTTATGAGCATAGCATGTATATTCGTAGAGAAATTAAAGTTTTTATAAAAACAGTCCCAAATTTTGCGAAGTATTTTTGCTTATAATTTGTAGAGTTCTTAATATAAAAAAAAGTTATTTTCAGAAAATATGACAATTAACATTGTACACAATACTCTGCAATCAGAATGAAAAAAAAATAATAATTGTATGAAAAAAGAGCAGTTTTACTAAATAATGATTCACTGCGCATGCCCGAATGTAAACAAAATATAATGTGCATAATGTGTTAGCTAAATGTATAGATCAACTTTTGTAAAAGTCTCAAAAACATAGCTGGAAAATTCTGAAAATTATCGTTGATAGAATAAGTTCAAAATCCGTTGTTTCCAAAATGAAGCAAAAAGATGAGGGGTTGTATCCATATATCCATTGATTAGTGCCAGTATAGCATACACAATATTCCACGTACTACTGTATTTTGATACAGCCCCTCATCATTTTTATTTCTTTTTGGAATAACGGATTTTGAGCTTAATATAGCAACGATAATTTTCAGACTTTTCAAACTATATTTTTGAGATTTTCACAAAAGTTGTTCTATACATTTAGCTAACACATTATGTAAATTATATTTTGTTTACATTCGGGCATGCGCAATGAATCATTATTTAGTAAATCTGCTCATTTTCATACAACTTTTATTATTTTTTCATTCTGATTGCAGGGTATTGGGTGCAATGTTATTTGTCATTTTCTGAAAAGAACTTTTTTTATATTAAGAACTCTACAAATTATAAGCAAAAATCTTGGCAAAATTTGGGACTGTTTTTATAAAAACTTTAATTTCTCTACGAATATGCATGCTATTCTCCTAAAAATGAACACAATTTATTACTATAAGGCACTTAATCATAATCTACAGTTTGAACGCTTTTACTTCATTAGTTTTTACAGAGTTGTCCAAAAGATATTCGTTCTTTTTCAATTTGTTGACGGTCCCCTATAGAATTTCGGGAAAAAATCTTCTCGGAAATATATGACCTGTACTATGTATTATGCTGTTTACATACCGGGAGTTTCAGGAAAATTCCTCATGTATTTTTCTAGATATTTAAGAAAACGTCTAAAATCGCAAGTGGCTGATCACCATCGGTCATATAGTGTATACAGAGTTTTGGCATGTTTTTCAAATCTAGGTAAGTGACTTAGTATGAATAAATTTGAAAAATCTACTACACCGAAGTGCACCTCTTTTAGATTCTTCTAATGAAAGGGTGTCATAAATAATATAATAGCTATTATCATAATGAAATATTTAATTTTTATAGGTTTTCAATCAAATTCTCATCAGTTAGCAAGCAACAATAACAGCCCTGGTTATATTATAAAAATTAAAAACCCCCATAAAAATAACAGGTATAATTAATAAGCAGACAGATGGATTATCCAAAGCATAAAATAATCATCCAAATTATATATAATTTATATATAAGTTAAAAATTTCATAAATTAGAAATCGCTTGACCTTTAAAAAAGGTCAGTACCCTAATTTGTTTTTAGTCAGCCTAATTTGTTTTAGTCAGTTTTAGGTCAGTACCCTAAGTTTTTTTTTTTTTTCCAATTACAACTTTGTTTTAGGCTAGTGTGTGAATATCTAAAATTAAAAATATTTATGAAAAACTATTTGTTTCTCGAATTTAAAAGACTATGGGTGAACCCTCTGGATCCCATTACTTTTTTATTATTTCTAGAAACTGGACCCTCTGTATGTCTAGGTCAGCGAAAGTGGGCTAAGGTGAAAGTCAGCGGCGAGCGGCACTACAAGTCTTTACTGTGACAACCCCTTGCTAGATCCCCAATGCGAAGTTTCTCTAACCCCGATCTGCCGAAAATGCGAGTAGCCTCAGGTTGTAGGCTGGACGTTGCAACATTTTGGTATCCTTGTGAGGGCCCCTGAAAATTAGGGGCCTCACGACTTTGAGGCACGTGCTCTGTTTTCAGGAATACCTGGTCCATGGCAGGAGGGGTCAGGACACAAAAAATCAAAAAGTGGAAGAAAGGGCTAAAGACTACTGAAGATGAGTGGCTTCATGTTGCAAGAAGGTAAAAAAAATGTTAAAATATGAAGCTCTTATTTCTGCTTTCGGGTTAAACTGGGTGAACTCGTTAGGATGTCACCTGCTGAAAATTCGCTGATTAGATTTACTTTATGACAAAAGTTTATAGGATGGGGTTCTGCGTCTAAATTCTGGAATGGATCGTAAAGATTACAAAATCCGCGAATCATCCCTTAAATTTTGTGTATTTCTCTGAAAGAAAAAGTAAAATAAATAAGATAAAAGAGATTTTTGAAGATGCGAAAAAAGTTTCTTGAAACTAATACAGTCTTTTGTATTTCAAAGCTAATTACAGTGCTGAACCAGTGGCTTAGTAATGAAATGCAGAAAACTTCTTTGAAGTTCTATTTTGAAAAGGATGGCCGTGGTTTTCCAGAATTTTGAGTGTTTTTCTTCAGATGCATGACACTAAAACAGTTTCTTGTGAAAGTGTTTCATTTCAAGATCATCAATAAAAATCTTCCAAATCGGGGCTAATGCAATACAAAAACATGATTAATAAAAAAATGATGAAATTGCCTTGGTTGAACGAAAGGATTTACATTATTGTATTTTGGTGCAACATATTTTAAGCAAAAATCAAAGAAAAGTTGCAGAAGAAAATCACTCAGAAAAAAATGTAGAATTTCCGAAAATATAACCCAGCTGAATCGTTAAAGTACCGTGAAAGAAGAACTTTGCACAAATTTAAATACAGATAGTTAATTTCAAAATTTCTAAGAAAATCGAAGACTAATTTGCTGACTACACAAAACAGTTACATAAATTCTCTATCCGTGCGAGACTTTGATCTCAGGGATTTTTCTACAATTTTGATCCTTACTGAAAAAGGGGAGGGGAGGGGGTTTCTCAGATCGGTTCCTCTCTCCCACCTACCAACCTCCCAGTGAGTAGACTCTCTATACCACTTAATTTACGAGCAGATATATCGCATCCACATGGAAACGTACAGCAGCACAACGATCCACGTTCTATGCATTTTTGCTGGGGTGTTCGAGTGGGAGTTGACATAAATTTCTTAAATAGGAGCAAATGATTGCACGAGCCATATTAAAATACTTTCATATATTTTGATAACTTACAGTTTTAAGCTAGTCATTAAACATGTTTTTTATTTAATTAAAAATAAACAATGTTACAAACAATTAGGGAATTTTGAATTATAATAACTAAAATAAAATGAAAAAATTATTTTATAACTGGCAACATTAAAACTTTTCTTTTAATCGAAAAAAAATTTTAGGGATAAAATTTTAATTATTGCAGCCTAGGGTATACCATGACATAATGCATGATCTTTATTACCTTTTGTTAGAAATGAATATTGCTTGAAAACGTAACTGTGTATTCTACACATATTATGGTTAAAATGCTTTTAAACCGTTTTCAAAAAAAGGAGATTAAGCAATTCATTTGCATGTTCTTTCATATGCATGTCCACTCATAACTTTTGAACAGATGAACCGATTCTTATAATTGGTGTTGTTGTTGTGGAAAAGGTTTGTATTTCTGGTGGTCTGAATAAATTTCACAGGAACCTAAAAAGTGGCAGTTTGTCTACCCGTATGTTATTTGTCTTTATTTACTTTCTGTGCTCGAAATGTCATAAAAATTGGTCAATTTGTACCAAATTTGAAAATATTGTTATGTACACAGTACTATTTTATATTTTGAAAATAGCCATCGTATCGTGTATAGTATTTTTTGTTTTGCTTTTTAGTTTTTACAGAGCCAAGTCAAAATTTTCAATATATGATCGTCTATTGCACATCAAATATGAGCAATTCAAGTAACAGTGTGATTGAAAATTAATCTACATTATAAAGCAAAAACATACCCGAGAGTAACGCTGACCTCATATTGAAGGCGGCAACACCTGACGAATAACTTTCGTTTTTACTGAATTTTTTTAAACTTCTAAACGTCACATAATTTCATTTTTTACACCGTCGAATGGGGAGGAAAGTGTTCTTTCAAATACATTTTTCTGAAAACTGTATCTCAATTTACTGATTGTTTATAATTTTTAAATTAATTTTCAAGCATGATTTTTTTAAAAATCCATTTCTATCACGTGGAGCCCGATTTCAAATGATTAACTCTTTTGCACACAAAACAATATAAATAGTTCAGTATTTGTTTCCGGCTAATATTCCATAACGGACTTAAAACTTCATCAATATATAAATAAAAAAAGAAATAGTAATAAAAATTAAACATGTGTATAACAGATGTATTCAAACTGCGCGCTTAAACCACTGAAATTATCAGAATCAAAAAGGCTGCTGTAAGTGGCGAAATCTTTGGTGATTTTTTTCAGGTATTAACTCCTTGCGTGCCTCTAATATCCCTTTTAATGAATTTCAAAATTTGAAATTTGAATACTTTCTTGGCATCTTCCATATTAAAAAAATTTTTTTGGTGTTGTTAGTATGGCAATCTAAAAAAATACATTAAATTTAAAAATCTGTTAGAGCTTTCAATTTAAAAAAATGTTTTTCCACCTGCATTCCGTAATCCGGGATGCCCGGATTGGATCCCCTAAAATAGTTAATATTAAAGGGTTGCCATAAAGAAAAAACATTGTTGCGCCAAAGCACGAATCTATTGCTGTAGATCAAAATTATAGATCCATTATCTTGATAATGCGATTTTAATAATATTTACAAAAAAAAGAAAAGAAAAGAAAAGAAAAAAACCTCCAGAATTCTGGCGTAATAAAAAGGTCTCTTTTTAATCATTTTAATACTTTAACTATGGACTCCTATTCGTTTTGCCTCTTGTCAACATAAGACTCGGAAAAAGAATTATTTCTTTTTAAATCTCAAAATATGAACAAATGTATTATACCATCAATTTTTTACGTAATTTACCGTTATCAAAAATTACGTTATTTTATGCTAACGATTACTAGTGCCAGCGATATCTTCTTAGAAATACCCTAAATTTAGGTCTGTCCTTGCATATTTTTATTAAAACTTAAAAATGTTTCTCCAAAAGTTTTTCCTTCGTAGTTTTATTTGTTTTACAATGAAATTTTCACAATTTATTATGCAACCTTCAAATATATATTTCTGTGGAATAATGTGCTGTTTAACATTACTTTACATTTAGTGTAAAATATATGGATAAATTAAATAGTTTTGGCAGTATGAAAATGAAAGTAATCGAAAAGCATTGTGAAAATTTCAAAAATGTCTCCGGAAAATTAATATACAATCTTTCTTTTGTTGAATTTGGATTTACTATAAACAAGTCCGAATTAAATTTAACATCCGATCAAACATTAAGAATTTTCTTTTATTTTTATTTAATCTCCAACCAATAGTTAAAAACATTCCATGGGATTTTTTTCTTCCAAATTTTCAAATTTCTACAGAATGTTTTTATTTAAAAAGTACTGTATTCATTCCAAAAGCAAGAAATGATCACTGAAATTGTGTTAAAAATAAATAAACACAACTGTATAGTACAAAATCGTAAAAAAAAAAGTCCAGTTAGTTAACCCCTTAACCTACGATTTACTTTTAACAGCTCCACGGTTTGGCAAATCCATAGCTACCACTAAAGTTTAATAGAGATTTTCGCCTTGTTTAATCATGAAATTTCGACGATTAAATTAAACTATATTTACTGTGAAATTTTAGTGGTAAGAAGAATTTACATTTGGCTCGATCATCGTACGCGGGCTATGCCCGTCATTGTAGCTTAAGGGATTAATAATAGTATGATTAATCAAAAATTTTTTGACATAAATTTCCACGAATAGTTGCATTAGTTCATAAGAAGACACGGGCCGTTGTTAATTGCAAATAGTTCACAATAAAATCAAGACAAATATGTCTTTAGGTTTCAAATAAGTCTTTTTTTAGACTATTAAAATGTTATTAGCATGACTCATTTGCAAAGGTACATTGATAATAGCTAAATTCTCTTTATAGCACCGTTCCAATATTTTATCGTAAAACTATTTTACACTCATTTACCCAAAACACAAAATTTCGCGTAAATCTAAAGATATCTCTAGAAGAGATGTAAAAGATATCGTAGTAGAATACCACTGATAAATTTAAAAGTAAAAAGATCACAACAGAAAAAATTCTTTAGGTTATTTTTTCTACTTTTAAACATATTTAATTCCTATTCTTTCACACGAGCAACAGATTCCCATTATAGACACAGTCGATCAACAGAAAAACGTAGCACCCCTTCTATTTTAATCGAATTTTGCTGAAGATAGAAACGAAAATAGCCAGTCTAATGGAAATTATGTCATCTTTAAAATATTGAAAAAAAAATATGCTTATTGGGCTGTCTTCCTATTGAAATAGAAACAACTTTAAAATTTTCAATGCTAATATCCAAATTTGGCTTCATATTTCAATTCTAGAGCAAATTTTAATTTTGGATATAAAAGGCAAGCCAAAATGTCAAGAAATTATAATGGTGTAAAATTTTAACCTCTTAATATAAAATTAATTTTTAACATTTTAATTCTATCTTCTGTAACAATTGTCGTTTCATGTGGGTTTTATGTGTGGTTAGTATTAACCATCCTAAACATGATTAAGTTATTTTCATATATTAAAAAAATTGTGCGTGAAATGTGAATGAAGATATTATTACTTGAACAAATTAAATATTGTAACCTATGATTTTTAGGGTTCCGTGCTTAAAAAGTAAAAACGGAACCATTATAAGATGACTCCTGTGTCTGTCTGCCACAGCCACTGCACTTGTAAAGCATGGAACATGGAAAGTTCATGTTAGGGGAAGTAATAAAGACTATTGACCCACATATTTACAGATTATTAAACATTCAAAAATATATTTAGGGAAAATGTAGAGGGGTTAATTAAGTTATTTGAAAAAAAAAATATTTTCTTTGTATATGGTGTGGGGTATCTTGTGAAAGTTTCTGTAAAGCAAAACTCAAAAATATATATTTTTTTAATTTTAGGTATTATATTTTCAGAGATATCGTCGAAAATGTAGAGCAAAAATATGCTCCCCCCCCCCCCCCATCTATTTCCAAATCTATTGAAACTAAAATTATGAAAAAATTAGAGGTAGTAGATGTTAATTTAAACCTTGCAGGAAAATTATAGCGCATAAGTCGCACCCTAATGCCTCACCCCTAAGTTGCATAGTTTTTTAGAAAAGAGCATTTTTCCGTTACACACAAATTCCGATTTGCGGGCATTCATCAAAGATGTTGAGGAGCATTGGAGGTACCTATCATAGCATAAGTATAACATTGTTGGTAATGATTTTCGAAAAAAATCATCGGTAATTAGCCGAGATATTAACCCTTAAAGGCACGGACGATTTGGACATATATAATGACAGGGGCGGCATATTATATGTACCATCGTCTTTTAATGCCCAAATGACAACTTTTAATGATATATTTGTGTAATGCAATGCCCAGTAGCAGTATAAAAGCAATAAACGCCAAATTGTTAAAAACAGACGTATTTAATTAGACTTAATCACATAAATACTATGGGATTCGCGATTAGTTTGCATTGAGTGGATCTCTCCATACTCCTCCCGTGTTTTAAAATTTAATTAAAAACCTATCTGTAAAAACGCGGCACGGACCAAGGCGGCGTTGCTACTTTGTGACCTTCTTTCGAAGCGTGCTTAGCACAATGCCAAGTTTAAACCATATCCATAATAGGTTTATTCATAAATTTCGAAAAATAAAATTAAGATTTAAAATGAAAAGTATCCAGAGCACACAATTAGTTACAGAATTTTTAAATGCAAAATAAATTCATTTTATATGAAAGAAAAATCCGTAAAATTTTTCCGGTTGCTATCTAAGTTTTTTTTTCTTTGTGGGCACTTCGATAACTGCAGACCGTCGAAAAGTATTATTTATCTATAACTCGTAAACTAATGATTGAAATGAGTTGTAAATTTACATATTCATGGTTTTTTTTATTTATGATTGTGGTTCATTTTATGTAAAAAATAATGCACGACATCATTATTCATAATATTTTAATATGATTTTTTTGATAATTTTCATAATTAAAAATATGCTTTTGAATCGAAAAAAAGCCTGGAATGTGTTATGTTGTGTAAGTTAAACCCAACCAATTTTCTAGTTTAATAGACTTGAGTTTCTTTGTAGTTCCTCGGAAAGGATTCTCATTTATGACTCAAAATCATTCACGAAATTTTTTTAATACTTTATTTAACTAATTTAATTTTTAACTTCTTAATTATCGCTTTTCTACATTTTTAATCATTCAAATAGAGACATCGAAAGTTACTCATGAAGTCATAGCGATAATATTGAACGGGGGCAGGGGGGGGGGCTTAAAAATGGCTGAAAATCTAGATAAAATTGGAAGATGTTTTTTAAAGGATTCTGGTTCTTCCTACAGAACATAGTTTTTCGCTTTTGTTGTTTATTTACGTTTGAAACGCTCAAAAGCAACTTTTAAATCTATTTATTAATTTTATTTATTTATTTATTGTATCAATGAGCTGATATCGACAGTAAAAGCTCGATACACATATAAATAACGTATTGAACATATCTATATATAAATAAAAGAAAACATATTTCTTTGAAATAACCCCTCTTTACTTGGTTTGGACACAAACTGAGCTACTGACAGAAGATCAAAGCCACGAGTAACAGAAAAAGCAAAATAACAAAGACATAAATTGAAAAAAAACTGAATTAATCTTTTCAAAACTCTAGAAATATGTTAACTATCATTTTATATCACATGAACCTGTATATGAGAAAACACCCGATTTTCCAACATTTACGGGAAAATAATATGTCGGATAATAAAAACTTTTGGATGATCGAGAGGACTTACTATCAATAACAATTTGCAAGCGTACAAGATTCTCAGTATACCAAAATATTAAAAAAAAGAAAACTTTGGCTGTGCCTGTTTTTTTCTGTTTTCCAACCCAGTTGATGTAGTTTACCTATTTGTGACTGAATTTTTGTTTTCTCAAATTTGGTAAAACCATTTTAAAATGTTGCAAAATGAACTGGAAAAATACTAAAAAAATTATGCTTTTTTTTTTTTTTTTTTTTTGTTTTTTTTTTTTTTTTTTTGTATTTATTTGATAAAATGTAAACGTACCAAATATAGGAATATGCGTAATATTTGAAATAGTATAATATGCATAATTATATGTTTTGTCTAAATTTATATAAAATAAGCATTTCAATTGTATATAATTATAAATTGTATATACTATAATTAGTATTTTTATAAACTATTAAAAAAAATATATTTATTTATTTACAGAGACTAATAACATTATAAGTATTAGTAATAATAAACTAAAAATAATCGTATTTCAAGTTTAAAAACAATTTATTTCATAATCATCTTGAAAAGGTCTTTACATAAATAACTGTCCCCTAAATAGCTGATAAAAATGTGTGCCTATTCATGCCTAGCGTCCTATATTTTGTGCGTTAAAAAATGCATAAAAAATGGACTTGAATATATAGCTTCACAATTTAAAAAAATACGTATCTCAAATAAGTCTACAAGCTAAGATTATGACTTATTTATTTGGATCCTTGGTAGAAAAAACACAAATAAACTTACTTTTTTACATTCCGCCATCTTGAAAATTCAAAAATCTATAAACTCCGAAAAAAACCTTTCCTTTAAGAAAATAAATATTCATCTTATGCTGTCATCTCTCGGTAACAGATAAAGACATTTATAGATAATTATTTCATACAATTTTCATTTTATAAATAAAAAGAAAATTTATTAAAATTTATTAAAATTTGAAGCGTCCCCAAAATGGAACACTACGCATAAATGGGTTAAATAATATATTTTCTTAATGAACATGGAATATAACGGTATGCGGCTTTCTGAATCTCCAGATTCAGATATTTCTGAATTCAAGATTAAAAAGCATGGTGGTAAACTAAAAGATGTAAAGAAATTCTATTGGTTTTGGTTTAACGCATGTTAACCAAGTGTATTAGATAATTTAGCTTCGGATAATCGAGAGCTTTCTTAATTAAAATTTATTGGTAAAGGTTAACGAACAAAGTATTATTATTAGACTTCATCTGCTCAGATTTCCTTCTAATTTTAAATGTCAAGAAACCGCAACAAAATGTATTTCGCATGCGAGAAAATTTCTTTGTTTAAAAATATGAAGCAAGTAAGAAGTTGTTTAATCTCAAATGAAAGTTTCCTTAAATTCTGTATGCCTCATAAATATGTCACTTATATTAATTTAGCTATTAGAATCTTGACTACATACATTTATGATTCTATTGTTCGAACTACCATAGTTTATTCGTGTGGGAGAGAACAGAGTTTAGTTAGATTACTCAATTCGAAGTTGCTTAAAAATATAAAAGGCAAGTACTTTCAAGTCTATAATAGCTACTTCACATTTACTAACTTTAAAGTACATAACTTTCGAATTTGTTCAGAAAGTGAAAAGGATAATCAGTGTTTAGGTGTGTATCTAAAGAATGCTTCTATGTATGCATACATTTTTTAAAGAGAACGATAGCAAGTTCTAAAAATGAATATAAATATAAGAATTTTTTTGCGTATTTGTTCTTTTTAATTTTATTTTATTTCATAAAATGAATTTTTTATTTAAATTGAAAGAAGTAATTTTTTTCAATATTTGAGTGTAAACTGGACCGGTGCTAGATAGTTTCTAACTGAGGAGAAGGATGTATGGGGCTAGGTATTGTTGTATTCATTAATATTATATTTTAATGAATTTTAATAGATAGTTAAATGACACCCTTAAGCGGTTACGCCCTCACCACATGCCTGGTGCCAGACTTTTATTTACGGAAAAGACTTTCATATATTATATTGAATATATTGAATTATAAAACATATACATATAGGAAAAGCCTGAACATGAATTGTAATAATATTTTACATCAGATTGATTCAGAAACGCAATCCATAAAATTGTTAAAACGTTGCATGTCAGATGCAAAATGGTTTTATTACAAATCTTAGATATTTTCTTAAAACACTTTAGCAAAATTTTATTGTAGATTAATTTGAAGATATTGTACTAGTAATCCTTTGTTCTAATCAGGAAATTTAAAGCATGCTCTTTTATAGGATAAAGGTATCCTATTTTACAGGTTAAGCAAACAAACACACTATTTTACTCACATTTTTGTGGAAATTTGAACAAAAATTCCTATTTACTTTTCTTCTCTTAGCAGCCAGAATCTTCTATAACAGGACGTTTCAGAAATGTCCGAAAGTATTTATTCAGATTTTTAAAAATTAGACTTTCAAAAGGTTTTATTTTATTTTATTTTTACTTTTTTATTTTATTTATTTTGTATTTTTTTTTTCATCAATATAGTTGACACTGTCAAAATGTGTAAGACTCAGTAATTGAAAGATTAAAATCAGATTGAAGAGTCAGTAATTGAAAGAACAGCGCTAATGTAATCAATCAACAATAATAAAATAACAAATAAACTCTTAAAATTAGTAGGCAACTATTTTTTTTATTATTATATTTTACTTTAGCAATATCAGAAAGAACTCTTATCTTCAGCAACCAGGGATGAAATACATTTGCAATAAATTCATAAAATAAGATGGCGTTTATTCATCCTCTTTTCGGTCTTACTATATAGCCTGCGCAGGAGGAATGCTATGGGCAACAAATGATGGAATCCTTTTATGTTTAAAAATCTATTAACAGCAGCATTAAATCAACATGTCGAATAATGAGAAACGTTATGAAAAATGTGTTTTAGTAGTGGACATCCTTTCATGTTTCAACTATCACACAAAGTCAAGCTTCAAAAGCCGTATTCCAAGGGCCAAATATCCACAATGGCAAATTATAAAGGATTTATAATTATTGCTAATTTTACTACTGAAAAAATATTTAACACAACTTGCTTAGACATTGAAGCAACTGCTTTGAATTAACTGACAAGTCTTATCTTTTCTCTTATCACTTAGTTCCTCCAATCCAATGCAAAGAACCAATAATTTGCATACAGAATGAATAGAAGTTGTCGTCCAAACTTGAAAATATTCACGAAAACACTTAAATCTTATTATTTGCTTTGAAATCTCGAACTAGCCAACACTGATACACTGTCAATTGCTGGTGCCTTTATCCTAATTCGTAAGGTCATTTTGTAATTTATGCACCGATATATTTGAATGCATATAAACATTTCGACATGAAGGCCTTTTGTTTTCATCTAAACCATTGATTCCAAAGGTGGGCTATATCGCTCCCAGTGGGAGATTGAAGTCGGTTAGGGAGAAATGAATAGAGAAATGTATAAGAAAGGAAATGGGCAATTTTATATAATTTTGGGAGATAAGCATACTTCTATACTAATAAAAGAAATATGTTTGTCTCTCTTTGTGTGTGTGTGTGTATGTGTGTGCATTAACTAGGAAAATCTACCTCAAGTAGAAGTCTGAAATTTGGATGAGGATAGTCCAATTATAACTTAATAGACGCCAGGTCTCACCAAGTGTTTGCTTTTATAGCTGCTAAATGTGGATTTACAACCTACTTTAAATTGCCATGTATTTCCTTCATCTTTAAAAAAATTTAGAAACTTAAAAAAAAGTTACAAAATCATAAATTTTCCTCTTATTGATAGGCAAGAAAAAAATAATGAAGGAAAGGTCAGACATTAAAGTTATTGCACAGACATAAAGATCAATAAGTCCATGTTATGCCAAAAAAAGTTCAAGATTGCCTTTTGATTCCTAAAAAAACAAAATTGGGTTAAAAAAGTAATATTTGTTGCATTCAATGGGCTTTCCTCTTTGAATCCGCGCACGTTTTTTACAATATTGCACGATTTCAAGAAAAAAAATGTAGTGCTGCCATCTATGAATTTAGGATTAATATATAATTTTTTGTTCAACTGAATCTTTTTTTTTTAAACTGTAGTTTAAAATAAATTAATTAATAGCCAGAAATAAGCTGAAAGTAAGAATAAAAATTTCTATATTTTAAACTTTTATGAATAATATCAAATAATTTAAATATCTTAAAAGAGCTTTCCTTGAGGTACAAACAGGAGATAGAAATATTGCATTTTACCATCGACATTTAAATAGATTTCGTATAAAATACTATCTATTGCATTCTCCCCTATGTTGAAATTTCTGAAAAATTTTTGCAGATCTACACCGATCATGACTCCTAGAACCCAAAACCACTCTCAGTAAAAAACTTTATGTATATATATGTGTGTGTGTGTGTGTGTGTGTGTGTGTGTGTCTTACGCTTAAAGCCAGAATTAGGGGTAAACCTACGTTTAACCGGTTAATGTGCAGATTACACAGGCCTTGCACATAAAGCCCGAAGAGTTCCCAACGCTTCCATCTCTAACCCCAACAAACACAGAGCTATCGGGAAGCAATCGGACGATTGCCGCTTGCCGATTCTGGCGGTAACGGCACGATATCAGGTTGCCGATATCGGTTCCAACGCTTTTGTGGTCCCCCGGGCGATAATCGGTCCGTTGGGCTGGCACTTGGTCGGACCGGTGCCGGCAAGATCGGCGAGACTGCCGGCAGGATACTATGCCGGCTGCAGCCCGACGACAGCATAAATTAAAAAAAAATCTTTTTTGATGGCTATTAGCCATCTTGGCATGTGTCTTTGTCAATATTTCAAGGTAGCGTATTTCGGCGTTGGAACAGGTTGGTTTCGATCCGAGGACCCCAGGGACAGAAGGTAAACGCCTTAACCACTCAGCCACTGAGCCTTGCTGCGAGGAGGATTCTTATGGGGTAATACGGGGAAGACATTTCTTTAAGTGATAGCTTGTTGTGGATAGATCGTTGATGGGAAAATTGGAATTTTGAAGTGTTTTAAAGTTGTTGTTGTTTTTTGTAATTGTCTTATCCGCATTTATTTAAAAGTTAATTTAGTATTTAAATGAATGAATTAAATATTTTAGCGAACTAGTTATAGCAAACGAATTGGGGTTTTTTTATAAATTTAAAAATTATTAAATATTTAATGGAATTAATAATGAAGAAAAAAAGAAGAATATGGATTTCGATAAAAATAATTGAAAAGCTTATATATTGAATTACGTTATCAAGAGTACATAATTCAATTATATAAGCAAAATCAGTCGTTTTCTGTGAGAAAAAAGCTAAAAGCTGAAAAAAACATTTTCTCCTGTACTCTAACGACCAATATAACCAAGAGTTTCAAGATGAAAACAGAATAAAATTAAATGCTATGAAATGGAAAAACAATACAACCTTTTAAATAATTAATGTATAGCAAGGAAAAATAGTAATATTACACAAAATACCTAATAAAATCCCAGTTATTTTATCCAAATACACATCAGCACATGGTATCCAAAAGCTAGATAAGTTTAAGGTTATTTTTACAGTTAAGTTAACACAGATTTAAAAACCTAATGTATACAGTTAATCTATTTTTAAATACCGTGATAAATGCAATTAAAATAATATAAATAGAAAATAATTACATAATAAGTAAATTACCTCTTAACACTTTTAAATTTTTTTAAATTTCTTAACTAAAGTAAAAAATACCAAAACTATAAGTTTACAAATCGCATATAGCCAACATTAAACTCCACCATGTGTTAAAAATTGATATTATTACCAGTGGCGTATTCACGGGGTGGGCTGATGGGGCTCCAGCCCCCTCCGAAATTCGTAAAAAATATCAAACGAAAGTTTTACAAAATGTAATGAAACCTGCTAAGATAAAATTCAAAAGGAAGCAGAAAAATATCCCGTTTTAGACAGTTTTTCATCTTAGAAAGTGTGGTATTTTGAAGAGACTACAAAATAGCTTTTTCAGCCAAGCTTCCGTTATACACAGGCTCTCTTTACACACGTTTTATTATGCAAAACATGACATGTGCTGATTAAAAGTGCATTATTAATTTTAATTAGTTTAAAAAATAAAGGCTTACTCTTGCCATTTATCAGTTGAAAATATGTGATTTAAGGTAATGCAAAGATTTAAATTCGCAGTATGAACTGAAAAGACCTGAACCTTTTTTTAAAATTTATTTATGTAAATGCTTGTTACGGTACAGTCTTGTTATTCAGCTCGTTACAGTGCTGTGATGTGTTATTTTATTTCTACAGGATTACAAAATAATTGACAAAAAAAGTTTTTTTTTTATGGTTGAGTAACTTTTTGACTGGAAATAAGCTTTATTTACATTTAAAATACATCATAAATACAATTGATCTATTCTGAATCTGGAGTCTGGAGTACACAAAAAGCTTCCTATCAACCACAATTTATGATTAACCCGGGAGAACTCGCTAGTGAGAATTTCTCTCACGGTGCCCAATTGCTTTTCTTTTACTTTACACTCACTTAATATCAACTTTTTTTGCTTGGCTTAGTACTTTTATTCACGAAAGAGGTAAAATAACTGAAATAACATTTTCCATTTTAATTAAAATGAAAAATGGTTTAAATAAGAGTCTTAAAAAAAGTGCCACGGTGAGAGAAAATCTCATGCAATGAGTTCTCCCGGGTTAAAAAGAATTCAGAAAATACTGTCAAATTTGGCAATTTAAGCAGATTTTCGAGCCGTGGAAGTCTAGGAAAAGTTTTCACCAGGGAGTTACTATTCCAAAAGTACCCCGTTGAGAAAATGAAAAATGCTATTAAATACTCAAGTACTACAAATGGCATGCATGTATGCTTCAAAATGAGACTTAGAATGTGTTATAGGAGGTAGGGGGGGGGGGGGGGGGGATCGAGTGAAAACGCTATTAAATAATTTTAAATTTGGTGTTTACTTCGATTTTATTTACTATTTATTGAGATACCTTTTAGCAGATAATTTTCAGTATTCCGTTTTAAAAATTAAGGTATAACCATGGAATTATACTTCTAAAGACGAAAACCTGCCTAAAACGAGCATTTTCACATTCTTATGCGATTTTATCTTAGCAGGTTTAATTGTACAATAGATGCGTTACATGCTATGATAAAAACCTGTTTAAAGCGGAATGCTCTCCGTTTCTTGTGATTTCCTCCAGAAACTTTTATTATATCTCAGCCCCCTCCGAAATGATAAGTCTAGATACGCCACTGATTATTACTCTATTCGAAGCATCAGACAGAATCCAATTTAAATTTTAGTGCTGTCATCTATGAAATAAACTTGAAACTAATATGAACAAATTGTCATAAGATTATGCTATTATAAGTTAATTCATTCATAATATACCAACTGCTATATCCCAACAAATCCTAATATAAAAATACCATATTATATTTCATTATTCATATAAATATTAAATAAATACAAATGTTAATAGAATGATTACAATATATTCTACTACCATACCCAATTAATCTATACGGAAAATTTAAATAATTTCAAAACAATAATAATATAATATAGCAATATGCTATAAAATTAAATAATTTATATAAAAAAAAATTATATATAATAAATATATAAACTATAAGAAATACTTTTAAATAAAAAAAATTAATTAATAAAACAAACAGGAAGTAAAAAAAAAAGGGATGTTGATATAATTATGTCAGAATCTTCATTTCCCTATTGCCTAATGATAACAAATAAATTGTGTGGTTTATTTTCATATTATTTCATTATATTTATATTAACAAAAAACTAAAGATTATGAATATGGGATTAACATTCACATAAAACCGTTAATTAATCATTTTATACTAAGTTCAAAATTAAACATTATTAAAAAGTATAGAAGAATAATAAAAAACTAATAACCCAATTTTAATACAAACTGTAATATCATTAGTTATATCAAATAAAATTATTATGCATATTATTCACCATAAAGATGGTATACTATTAGAAATTAATATGATATTGTCCCGAGAAGAATAAAAATTAAAAGCAAGTTAATTGTTAACTTGATTAAATATTAATTAAGCTAAATAAATTCAATATGAAATGAAATAAAAATTTAACGTCACCATATATATATAAAATATCGAATCAACCTCCATATAAAAAGTGTATTAGCAATGTATTTATAATTCAAATGCCCCATCAATTTTTTTTAATAAATTAACCATTGCCTATTATCCAGACAACACCACCCTCTTCCGTACTCTAACATCTACCCACCCAACAGTACTATAATAATTCTTTATTATTTTACAATTTTTTATTTTTTTTTATAAATATTTTCTTATTTTATAAGTTTTTTATATATCACTTTCTTCTGGGCACGATAACTTCCACAAATCTGCACAAATCTCTTCCAAACTGATACATAAAATCTCGGCCAAGTTTGTTGATGGGCAAAATCAGACCAAGGGGTTGGAAATAAGGAGGGGTTTTGTGAAAACCGAAAAAACACCATAACTTCTTCAATTTCGTGCATATGAAATCAGTTTAAAGTTTTTATTACTTCTAAAAATAGGGCAAAAAATTTATGTATCGCAGATTTTTGATAAAATTAAAAATGGGCTCAAGGGGCGCAAAAAAGTGAGTTTTGGGGGGAAAAAATTCCTAACTTCGTTAATTCTCAAGATATCAAATCCAATTAATTTTATTATACATCTCCTTAATATTACCTACAACTTTTATATTCACATTTTTTTGATAGAACCAATTCGTACCGCAAAAAAAATTAAAAACGAAACAAAAAAGGTGGGTTGAAGAAGAAAAATTTCCATGGAAATTTTTCTTCTTCAGCCCACCTTTTTTGTTATGCATAACTCCGTCAATTCACAAGATATAAAATCTCCATGAATTTATCATATATCTTCTTAATATTGTCTTCAACATTTATAGTGACAAGTTTTTGATAGGACCAATTCTTACAGCAAAAACAAATTTAAAATACATATCGGTTGAAGAAAAAAATCATCTTATTAAGGGTGTATTCAAATCCAAACTGCTTATTTTCTTACTCATTTTTAAATTCATTTTTGCTCTCAAACGCATCCAATTGGTAGATTCTCTTATTCAGAAACTATATAATTTACAGAAATGATCGATTTTTTGATAGAGGCAGAATATATTTCAAAAAATGATGTCAAAGTGGGCATTTTGAACAGAATTTCCCGAAGCGATTGTGTTAGAAACGAAAAATATTGCCTTACTGAGAAAATAATTGTTTATTAATCAAGTTTTAATTAATTGAAAGAAAAATAAAAACACAGGTATCTTATAAATCTTTTCAAAAATCACGTCAGCAAGTTTCATATTTTTTTTTTTTTTTTATTAAAAATGAATCTGAAAATGTGCAAGAAAATTTCGAGTTGTTGAGCATGGAAAAGTATTTTTAGGTAGATTTCGTATGGAATACTACCTATTGGCGTCGTTCCTATGTTGGAATTTCTGAAAAAGTTTTTGCAGATCTACACCGATCATGACCCCTAGAGCCCAAAACCACCCTCAGTAAAAAACTTTGTATATCTATCTATCTATCTATCTATCTATGTATGTATGTATGTATGTATCTATCTATATATATCACTTTCTTCTGGACACAATAACTTCTACAATTCTGCACCAATCTATTCCAAACTGATACATATAATCAAGGGGCATAAAATCTCGGTCGAGTTCGTTAATGGGCAAAATCGGACCAAGGGGATGGAAATAGGGAGGGGTTTTGTGAAAACCGAAAAACCCCTATAACTTCTTAAATTTTGTACATATCGAATCAGTTTAAAGTTTTTATTACTTCTAAAAATAGGGCCAAAAATTTATGTATCACAGATTTTTGATAAAGTTAAAAATGGGCTCAAGGGGCGCAAAAAATAGGGTTTTTGGGAGAAAAAAATTCATAACTTCGTCAATTCTCAAGCTGTCAAATCCAATTAATTTTATCATGAATCTCCTTAACATTATCTACAACTTTTATATTCACAAGTTTTTGATAGGACCAATTCGTACCGCAAAAAAAATTAAAAACGAAAACAAAAAGGGCGTTTGAAGAAGAAAAAAATCCATAACTCCGTCAATTCAAAAGATATAAAATCCCCATGAATTTATCATATATCTTCTTAATATTGTCTACAACATCTATATAGACAAGTTTTGGATAGGACCAATTCTTACAGCAAAAACAAATTAAAAATACATAGTGGTTGAAGAAAAAAATCATCTTAGTAAGGGTGTATTCAAATCCAAACTGCTTATTTTCCGACTCATTTTACAATTCATTTTTACTCTCAAAGGCTTCCAATTGGTACCTTTTCTTACTCAGAAACTATATAATTTACCGTAATGGTCAATTTTTCGATAGAGGCAGAATATATTTTAAAACATGCTGTCAAAGTGGGCCTTTTGAACCGAATTTCCCGAAGCGGATTGTGTTGGAAAAGGAAGTATTCAAATCCAAACTGCTTATTTTCTGACTCATTTTTAAATTCATTTTTGCTCTCAAACGCATCCAGTTGGTAGATTCGCTTATTCAGAAACTATATAATGTACCGTAATGATCGATTTTTTGACAGAGGCAGAATATATTTCAAAAAATGATGTCAAAGTGGGCATTTTGAAAGGAATTTCCCGAAGCGATTGTGTTAGAAACGAAAAATATTGTCTTACTGAGAAAACAATTGTTTATGTATCAAGTTTTACTTAATTAAACGGAAATTAAAAACACAGGTCGCTTATAAATCTCTTCAAAAATCACGTCAACAAGTTTCATGTTTTTCCTATTAAAAATGAATCTGGAGTTATGCCAGAAAATTTCGAGTTGTTGAGCATGGAAAAGTATTTTTTTGAATACCGCGCTAACATGATCCTGATAAAACCAGTTATTATATAAAAATGAAATAAATACTCGTCAAAAGCGGCCAGATAAAATTGTTAAAGTGGGTTTATCTTTAATCATGATTTGGTTTCCGTTTGTTAAATTAGTATACTTAACTTCGAAATCTACCTCCACCTGTAGGCCGGGCCGGCAGGGATTTTTTCTTTAACTTGAACCGGTTAAAGATGGAAGAGTTGGGAACTCTTCGAGCTTTATCCGCAAGGTCTGGGTAATCCACACTTTAACCGGTTAAACCTAGGTTATCCTTCATTCTTGCTTTAGCCGTAACATATATATCACTTTCTTCTGGACACGATAACTTCAACAACTCTGCACAAATCTTTTCCAAACTGATGCATAAAATAAAGGGGCATAAAATCTCGCTCAAGTTCGTTAATGGGTAAATCGGACCAAGGGAATGGAAATAGGGAAGGGTTTTGTAAAAACCGAAAAACCCACATAACTTCTTAATTTTTGTACATATCAAATCTGTTTAACGTTTTTATTACTTCTAAAAATAGGGGCAAAAATTTATGTATCACAGATTTTTGATAAAATTAAAAATGGGCTCAAGGGGCGCAAAAAATAGGGGTTTTGGGAGAAAAAAATTCATAACTTCGTCAATTCTGAAGATATAAAATCCAATTAATTTTATTATAAATCTCCTTAATATTATCTAAAACATTTATATTCACAAGTTTTTGATAGGACCAATTCGTACAGCCAAAAAAATTAAAAACGATAACAAAAAGGGGGGGGGGGTTGAACAAGAAAAAAATCCATAACTCCGTCAATTCACAAGATATAAAATCCCCATGAATTTATCATATATCTTCTTAATATTGCCTACAACATTTATATAGACAAGTTTTTGATAGGACCAATTCTTACAGCAAAATAAATTAAAAATACATAGCGGTTGAAGAAAAAAATCATGTTATTAAGGGTGTATTCAAATCCAAACTGCTTATTTTCTGACTCATTTTTAAATTCATTTTTGCTCTCAAAAGCATCCAAATGGTAGGTTCTCTTATTCAGAAATTATATAATGTACCGTAATGATCGATATTTTGATAGAGGCAGAATATCTTTCAAAAAATGATGTCAAAGTGGACATTTTGAGCACAATTCCAAAGCGATTGTGTTAGAAACGAAAAATACTGTCCTACTGAGAAAATAATTGTTTATAAATCAAGTTTCAATTAATTGAAAAAAAAATTAAAACACAGGTCGCTTATAAATCACTTCAAAAATCACGTCACCAACTTTCATATTTTTTCTATTAAAATGAATCTGAAAGTGTGTCAGAAAATTTCGAGTTGTTAAGCATGGAAATGTATTTTTTTTTTAAATACCTTCTTAACATGATTCTGATAAAACCAGCCATTTTATAAAAATGAAATAAAAACTCGTCTAAAACGGCCAGATAAAATTGTTAAAGTGGGTTTATTTCTAATCATGATTTAGTTTTTGTTGGGGAAATTAGTATACTTAACTTCGAAATCTACCTCCGCCTGTAGGCCGGTCCGGCAGGGATTTTTTTACTATTTATTTTTTTTCTCATTAAGGAATAAGAAGACAAGAATGAAAGTTTCGATATTTAAAATATATACTTTTAGCTATAACGTCAAGTAATTTTAAACTTGTCAGAACTGTCCTTGGTGTACAAACGATCAATAGCAGTATTGCATTATTCCCCTCAAAAAATTTTCAAAAATATTTTTTTTCTCATTAAAAATAAAAATACAATTACTAACTTATGCCAATCTGTTCATTCTTAATTATAATCAATTTTTAATATAATATTTTTATTCCTAACGCTAATAAGCAAAGTCATAGCTGCCAACCTTCCACTAATCTTCCGTAATGTCTGGTTTAATTTGAAGCAGGTTAACCACATTTCGCACCTGAAAATTTATTTCATGAATGCGTATTTATTTAATTCCAGGTTTCTACGTGGAGCATATTTAATTTCATTTCTTAAAAAATTTCCTGCATCGTAACGTATTAAACCAGGGTCAAATTAATGCAAGTATTACGGAAAATTAGTTTCAAATTGGCACCTATGATCAAAATTGAAATTTCTAGCATGTAGACGATACCTGGATTTTGCATCAACTTTTACTGTAAATTTTAATATTTAAATAAACAATCCTGAAATCTATTATTTTACATTTACTCATAAATAGATATGATCTACTTATATACTGATTTTTATTAAAATCTGTGACATGTCAGCCACAGCTGATTTGCTCATTTTGTATGGAATGACCCGGGTATGAGTCAGTTTCTGATTGAATTTTGATTCTTGTAGGTTGGGTTCAGATGAATCCGATCTTTTGAAAAAAAATGTCCAAATTCCTTCAGATAAAAATCTACATATTTGATACATGGATGGCTGTTTACATGCATTGATGGATGTATGGCTATTTTAAACATAAAAGATAAACTTTATACTGAAGTTATGATCATATGCTATTTTTGTATAACAAACATTAAATTTTGGATCAATTTTCACCGATTGTGGATTTACGGTCGGCTTGGTTTGAAGTATTTCGTGTTCGGTTAAGAATACAGAGGACGAAAATTGCTTTGTGTGGGTCCGATTTGTTGGCAAGAAGCGTGCTGCATCGGGTCGGGCAAACTGAACCTGACACGACTCGTGATCTGAACCGGATCGGGTTGGACCTAATCTTTTGTCGTAGCGAGTCGAATTCGAGTCGGTTTAATTTTAATTGTTTCAGGTTCGAGTTGGGTGTTGACACTTACGGTTCCTGATTCGAGATGAATCGATATCTCAAAAGAATTTACAAAATTTATTTTAAGATGAAAACTGTATATTTGAATATTAACGAGTACATGTATATTGAAATTTTTAATTTAAAAGTTAAAATTGATATTAGAGGTATAATTGTAGACTACTTTTATATAGTTGCATTACACTATGTATATATATACATGTATTTTTTTTATCATATAGGATTGGGGTTTGGTAGAGGTTGGAGTATTTTGGGTTCAGGTCGAAATGTGGAGGATAAAAATTTTTTGTTGGACGCAGATCGCGTTTCGGGTAGAATCCTGCATCGGGTTCGTCAAACTAAACCCAACCCAACTGCTGGTTTGTGTCGGATCCGGCTAAGGTGAATATTTTTTTTCAGCGAGGTTCGGATTTGCTTCTATTTTTCGAATTGGGTTAACTTTAATTGTTTCTAGCGGATGGGTTCAATTCTACCTGATTTCTCTAAAGATTCTCCAAAATACATTTTAAAATCAAAAACTATATTATTTGAATGCCAACGAGCACCTATACACTTATATTGATTTTCCTATATAAAAAATATAATTGATACTACAGATATAATTGTAGGCTACTTTTCCATTATTCCACTACAATATGGATTTTTTTTTTTTCGTTTTGGGGTGGGATTGGGTTCGGTTTGAAGTCTGCCGGTTTTGGGTCGCAGATTGTCGGGTTCGGGTCAACTAATTTTTTTAACGGGTTCGGGTTGAATTGATATAGAGTTTCTGGGTTCGGGCCGGGTGTAACCGAAACCGCGTAGGACTCTTATTCTCTCAAAATAATCCGTGAATTTAACGATTTTTTCCCTTGAATATACTTCATTAAAACGTGAAAATTTGCACTTTGATTCCCCCTCCCCCATGCATAAAAATGGTGTGCATAAAAATCACAAATACGATGCATGTGTTATTGTGTGTATAAAAACGAATTTTGGCAATACTTTCCATATTTCGAAAGAAGAAAAAATAGCTCTTAACCCCTTAAAGGGCGGTCGGATATAATATATCCCACTTAATTTTTATTCCAAAATGCCACACTCACACCAAAATTTAGAAATAAAATTTTGCTTAAGTAATGTACGAAAAAAAAAAAAAACGCTTTTACTTGTTTGCAAATAAATTTGTTTATAAATCCTGGTGCCAGTCAATCATTTCAGCATTTTAGTAGTATAAGTACATTATCCCTGAAAGGATTAAATAAATGGTAATCTATTATCACACTTCTTACCATTTTATTTCTCATTCAGTAAATTGAATATATACTCATTCATATTAAAATACGTATTTATTTTCATCTGGTACATACTTGTGGTAAAAATTTTATGAAAATCACAGCAAACCGAATTGCAAAAAACCTATGAACCGTATACATTATAGTAGTGTGAACTTGGTGTTGCCAAATGTTCCGATTTGTGCGGAATGTCCCAATTTTCAGGGAACCCGAGACTCGTCCCGAAGAACTCCTACGTGGTACGCTAAATGTTCCACTTTTACTCCATACCCAAATTACATCAAATTTTTACGAGTTTAAATTAAAATTTTATTCCTTTGTCTGAGACGAAAGAATTCAACCACAACCAGGCTACAGTAAGTCGTCACAACGGCCGGATGTTACCAAATACCTTATATTTTGTCTAGAACTTGTGTGCACTTCTCTTCAATGTTTATTCCATTGGCCGCAATCTTTAGGCGCCTATACGAAATAAAGTTTAAGGGGAGATAAGATACATGCGAAAATCCATCTGCTCACTTAACCCTTTTATTAAAAAGTATTTGGCGAATATTTTTATAAATGAATGAGTAAACAAAGTATTTTTTATATTATTGTTCAAATTAACATAGTACCAAGCTAAAAACTGTTGTTCGCCTTAGAGATCTGCACGGGCTGGTCCCAAGCCCGAAGCCCGCTCGGGCCTATTTTCATTCACAGCACCAGAGCCCGGCCTGGTCACCTCTCTTTTTGGACCGGGCTATACTTTTTCTCAAGAATCGGGCCGGGACTAAATTACTTTATCCGTACCGAGCCGGCTTTGGTTTCAATCTTCCTAGTCTTCGCGGGCCAAAATCTTCAGCCTCGGTTTCACCCAGCCCGTATGAATATGGAAATCTTTGTCTCGACGTGGCCTGGTCCGTTCAAAAATCAGTATAATTTTGCATGGCCCAAAAAATTTTGCAAAAAATGCATACATTTTTAAATTGCTATTATTCTACAATTAAACATTAAAATTTATTCATTCTAAAGAATAGTTGACTTCTAGGCTTATTAAAATATAGTTAAATTAAAATATAGTAAAATGTGTGAAAAAGAACCTGCGTATGAAGGAATCCTATCTTAAACTGAAAAATGTGTTGATCCATGAAAAATGAATATACTAATACGTAAGAAAGGAATATATAATACATTTACACCTGCTAAGAAGGGAACTTGTCAATAACGCATTTTTTTTTTTTCTATCCTATGCAATTCCGTCTTAGAAGATTTTACTGTATAGCATTTTTCAGATTTTTTAGGTCTCCAATACATGGATTTACAATATCAATGATAACTGAAACATTTACATACATCAAATAGAGATTCATTAAAAAAATTACTTTCGCAGCCAATGCCGATGGTACTTCTATAAAAATGAAGATTATAAACATGAAAAAAAAAAAGCTAAGATAAGTATTTTTGGTCAAAACTTCTTCGTACGAGGTAAATTTCTAACTAAATTGACGTAAAAATTAATGTTTTGTAGAAATTCACCCGGGCCGAACTTTTAGCTGTTATACCATTCCGGGCGGACTAATAATGTTTTCTACGGGCCGAGTTCGGGCAAAAATTTTAGCTTTTATACCGGGCCGGGTCGGTCCTATATTTTTTTGTACGGGCCGGGCTGTGCTCGGGCCGAACTTTTAATTTCTATACCGAGCCGATTCTTTTTTTCTACGTCTGTCCGGGCTTAGAAATTTCGGCCGGTGCAGATCTCTAGTTCGCCCGGCCCGTTATAAAAGCAAACATACCATGCCGTTCCGGTCTGTCTGCTTTTTTCGCATTTTTGGCCCAAGGGGATTTTGTTAATTTCTTTAGAAATTAACCAAATATTTCACCTTTTATTTGAAAACATATTTCACATTTTACATTTTTAAATTGCCATTATTCTACAATTAAACTTTAAAATGTATTCTTTCTAAAGAATAAGATTTCTAGCCTTACTAAAATATAGCTAAATTAAAATATAATAAAATGTTTGAAAAAGAACCTTCATATGCCGATATCCTATCTTAAACTGAAAAATGTGTTTACCCATGCAAAATGAATATACTAATACGTAAGAAAGGAATATATAATACATTTACACACTGTAGAAAAAAAAAAAAAAAAGACATGTTTACAGTACAAAGTACTGTTCATCTTGCGCACAAACTCGATCACAGTGAATGTGCTGTATCTTTCTTTGGTTTCCTGACTATATTAACATGGAAAGTACAGTAGTTGCGTAAAATTAACAGCACAATGTGCTGGCAATTTGGACGCCAGCAGTTTGTGCTGTAAAAAAAATGCGTCCAAATTGCCAGCACATTGTGCTGTTAATTTTACGCACCAGAACATTACTTGTGGGAGAAAAATTCTCATCCGATACAGTCCCGAAAGAATAAAATACAGTCCCAGTCCGGCCGGAATCTACACAAAAAATGAAAGACCCAGACCTGTCCTTGGAAGAACGAAATTCCTACCTGGCGGAACATTTCAAAAATATAATTTAGTCCCAACCTGACCCGAGTGTTCAGATAAAAATTAAGCCCTGACTGAACTTAATGAACGAAAATTTCACCGAACTCGGGATTCGAGACATGCCCGGGCTCGTGGACGCTTCTGATATATATTAGAAATTCCGCCTAGAGTCCTGCATCGGGTTGGGTTACCCGCTTTTATTCGCACCCGACCCGCGATTCGGGTTGGCGCTATATTTTTTCGTTGCAGTCGGGTTGACTTCTGTACTTTTTTGCTGCGGGTCGGATTGACTTTCATTGTTTCGTGTCCGGATCAATTTCGGGTTGGGTTTTGACTCTTGTGGGTCGGTGTCGGGTTGACCAGATTTTTTGAAAATCTGGATATAAAGATATATCTGGATATAATATCTCCAAGATATTTATTCATGCTAAATATCTATATACAATAATATTTCCACAACGGACACTATCGAAAAGCGCACACACGTCTTTTGGTGAGCACTTTTCCCATTCCTAACACTTATATATTCGTATGCTTATACCTTTGAATAGTGGTAACCTCCCAATCTACACACATGTAACATGCGTATGTATGCATAAACTATCACAAATACGATACATGTATACGATACTGTTTATCAGAAAAGAAATGTTGGTAATATTTTTCATATTCTGAGACACAATAAAACTGGTTCTTAACCCTTTCAGGGGCAAGTAATTGCGTTGCTGTAATGTCGCACCGAAATCTCCCAAAAAAATCATTTTAAAGTAAGGAAAAGGAATTTTACGACTTTTTTTTCACCAAAGTTAGAAAAGTAAAATTTAATTAAAATTTTTCTGGTGCAAATCTTCATTATTCGTAGGGTAGGATAAAATATATCCCACCACCCCTCAAGGGGTTAAAGCTTAAAGAAAGAATAATCTATGATCGCATTTCTTATATACATTTTATGTTTGCAGTAAATTGAATATATATTCATTTATATTCAAATACGTATTTATTTTCATTTGAAACATAGTTCTGCTCACACTTTTTTTTGAAAATCCAAACAACCCGACTTGCAAAAATCTTAAACATGACCGTCAATAAATATTCTAGGGTGAACCCGAGAAGCGGAAAGAAAGTTAGATTATCCCAACCTGAAAAAAGAAAATTAAGGACAACCCGACCAGATGCAGGACTCTGTTCAACGAGGTGTCTGCTATTCAGAGATTATTTACTATTCGAATATTAAAGAATACAGATTTGTCCATTTTTCTATATGAAACATAAATTTGGTATTAGAGATATAATTGTAGATTACTTTTCATAATTGCATTAAAACCCTATTTACTTTCCTTTCATTTCGGGTTCGGGTAGGGTTGCGGTTTAACGTATATCGAGTTTGGGTCGGATCATCGGATGCGGACTGAAATATGTCGGGTTCGGTCAAGTTGCGGGTCGAGGAAATGTCTTTGGTGGTTCGGGTCGGGTAGCGTGTTGACTTTAAATGTAATTTTCGGGTCCCATGCAGAATTCTAATTCGGCCCCCCTGTCGGGGATACCATGCCCCCCCCCCCCCCCCCCCGTCGGGCAAGTTCTGGCGGCGTCCTTGTCTCTAAATATACTCTCATGTATTGAGAAGTTAATTTAGGGACTCGTTTATTTCTACTTTCTGCCAGCAGATGGCCATACCTGTTCCATTTTCAGGAAAAGGACTTTGTTGATTTCTTTTTTCTACATCTTGTAATGTTCTATTCTTTTTTTGTGTGATGCTGGCAATATTATGATCGACTTGTCATATTCCATATACGTACTTTTCTGTGATCTTTTTGTAGCGAAGTCAATATATTTATCAATTTAAAAATGTGAAAGCGTTTCTTCATTTAGTGGATTGTTTTTATTTACTAGAAGCTACTATTATCATACTTAGCACTTGGAAATTTGATATCACATCATTTTTTAGCCACAAATTTTACCTTGTTTTTGTTTGTTTGTTTTTTAGCTTGGCCCATATTTTTTTAATTAGATAAAATATTACTGTCGCCAAGAATCTGATAAAATTACAAGTTTTATTAGTGTCGCTTTTGAAAAAATTGTCAAGTTAGTCTCCGTCATCAGTTTTTGTTTCAGGACTGCAAAATATCTTTTCTATCTATTCAATGAATTTAACGCAATATTTTAAATATATCTAATAAAGTTCTGAAAATAAAAAATAATTTATCTTTTGGAGCACAGTCAATGGTCCTGAATTTTTTTTTAATTAAATATTTTTATTTTTTATTCTCTTTATTCTATATTTGCTCTAATGTTTCAGCAAATTATTATTGTACACTTTCTCTAGTATTTCAAGAATATTACTTTATTAATTGAATATTATTTCTAATGTTAAAGAAAATATTTCTATGTTCAAAACGTTCAAGATGGCCCGATTTTGGTTTTAACTTTATATCCGAAAATAGATGGCAGCACTAATCGTTTTTGTACATTTTTAAAATTCTAGATTTCACTATTACGAATTAAAACTCATATTTGCCGACAGATAGTAGCATCATTCTTACAGTTACTTTTAAACATCGAGATGAGATAAGGTGGAGAGAGCATCGGCAACCTTTTTTTGACCCCATGATAAAGTCACGTAACACTTGGACGTTTTTCTCCCGCCGAAGCTTGTCTGTAAAACAAACACATTGACAGTTTTCTTTTTTATTTTCTAAGTACTAATGGGGGTGTATTGCAGTGCATACGGATGTAAATTAAGATATGTCAAAGGAGGAGGTATAACCTTTCATTGGCGAGTCTTACATGTACTTTTTAAACTTATTTTACTTAAAATAATAATAATTTATTGTGACTTGAAGCAGTGTTATTAACTGATAGTGATTGGCTTTTGCCTCGTAAAAGAGGCATATCACTTTAAAGGGGGAAAAAATATTTTTACACTGGTATATGTACTTTTATTTTGTGTAAATTATGCAAGTTTTAAATCACAATAATTTTATTATTTATTTAAACAAATGAGAATCTTTCGTTTTCTATCTTGGCGACATTTTTTGCGCCAATTTGTAATTTCCTCTCTCATGCAATATATTTGTATTTCTGACTACTGTAATACTGTAAATATTTCCTAAATTATTCGTAATGTGCAGGTATAAGTAATTTTAAAATATGTATTTAATAATAAAAATATTAGTATTTCAAAACTTTTCTTCTGATTAAAGTTTTTCGAGAAATTATAATTACAAAAAATAAATATTTATAAGAATTGGAAAAAATTGAGGAAACAATCTCAATATGTCATCAATGTTATAAATTAGCGTAATTTTTAGATAAAAACAACAATTGTTTTCATTATTCCAAAATGAGAAAAAAATTTACATAAAAAAAAACTATAGAAATTAATGCTTGAGTTAATTAATCATGAAAAAAAAAACCTCTGTAAAATTATTAACGTAAATTAAAAATTTTCATTCCTTATATTAAGACGGTATAAAGATGACACTGTCTTCTGAATCCTGTTTTGAAATGTAGAGCTTTTAAATAAGTGAAGATAAACAGCATTTTGCATATTTATTATACAATATTTTCTTCTGTGATACAGTATCAAATGTGAACATATGAAAGTATTTTGATAAAAATTTATTAGTGAAAATGTTTGTGAAGGAAGATGTTTCATTACACATAACACACGCACATATTTATATATACTCCTACAGGATGCCCCAGAAATATTGTAAATAACACGCTTTAATTGTGTTTACACTTTTGCAGTTTGCATTGGCTACTAATTTCTAACTGGTAAAAAAATTATAGAGCATATCAATATATTTGGGACATCCTATGTGTGTGTGTGATATATATATAGAGGCTGCGCATATATAACGTTGTCATTTTAGGGGCGAGGGGGTCTGATATTCAGGGCCGTGCAAAGCGGGGGGCAATGACCCCGGGCGCAGAAATTGAGGGGGCTCCAAATTTATACTACAAACCTCGTTTCATTTTTTTTTAATTATTTTTACATAGTGTAATTTTTTTTCTGTGCTTGTGACAAAAACATATACTCTCAAAATAGCATGGGTTTCCTTCTGGGAATACAAAAGGGTTGCAAACTGCTATACTGTACTATTGTATGTTATATATACAAACTGTTATACTGTACATTTTTTCTACATCCATTTCCCAAATGCCCTTTGTGAAAATATAAATGCAATTTTTCCTTATGTTATTTAGTTGTTTGGAGTTTCTGAATGAAAGTTAAACATAAAGTTCCAAAATAAACGCGAAATATGCATTCAATAGAATTTATTATTATTAAAATCTTTGAATGATTATAAAATTATTTTTAATTCCAAAATATGGAATACCCCAACGTTTGGCATTCCTATTCTTCTGACATATGTGTATGCATACATAATCCGTTGTAGAGAAACTATCATATTCGGAGTATGTTTGAAATTATACTTGTATTTGCTAGTAGATAAAAGAGAAACAATGTTGTCCACCTTTTCTGTTGATAAGAAATTCTGTACCCCCCCCCCCCCCCCCCGTAAGAGGACATGTACAGAAAGACATTATTACTGTTGAATGCATTATGTAACAAAAAGCTATTATTAAATTCTTTTAAATACTAACTATTTCGTTTAAGTGTTATTTTATATAAAGTTATTTCATGTATAAAGTGATATTTTATTGACTTCTCTTCATTTTGAATCAATAAAGTATGCGAAAAATAAATGTAACCATATTTGTATATCACTCTAAACAAAAGAAAAAAAACAATTTTAGACATTGATAACGATATCATAAGGGGGGGGGGGGGGGGTCCAAAATTACCAAAAAGAAGATAACGTTATATAAGTACAGCCCCATATATATGTGTACGTGTGTGATATATATATATATTGAAAAATCCAAATTCATACAATTTAGTACACGATAAAACATCTAACAAACTGTAACTAAAACAATAATTAACAAAACCAAGAGTAACTAAGAAAAAACTAAATATGGAGACAAGTGGCCAAGGCTTATGACTTGTACCGCGGGGTTAAACATGTTTTACGTGCACAACATTCCCCCCTCACTTGCCAAGACCAAACAAATAGAGATTGAAAAATTAAAATCACAAACTAACCCAAAAGCCGTCAAATGAAGTCCGTGAATAACTTCACCGCTAAGCTAATTTCGATAGGAATCACATATCGATAAATCACCATCATCGAACAATTCCAATACCTTATTTCGATAGCATTTTTTCTTGATAAAATTGAAAGTTAAATCATTCAGAAAATGTATTGGGTAATTTTGTTTTCTGGCGTTTATGTAAAGGTTAAAAATTTCACCAACCAATTTATCAACATTTGAACACAAATTTGCAATACGATTTAATCCATTTAAATATATATTTCTAAAAATTGAAACATGCACGTTACTATTAAAGTTTAATATTTTAATTGTATCAAAATCAAAATAATTTCTTTTATCATAAATACTGTATACTAAAATTCCGTTTTTAATCTCCAAATTAACATCCAATATATATATATATATATATATATATATATATATATATATATATATATACAGTGAAACCTACCTGTGCGAAAACCTCCCTGAACGATAATGTTTTCATAGAACGAAATTTATTCCCTTAGGTTCAGTACTAATTTTACCTCCATTCAGAGACCATCCCAGTTGAGCTCCCTCCATAAGCGACACATTTCTTTGAAGAAAATGAAACATATTCCGTTTTTTTCTGGTCGGTTGAAGAAGGTTTTATTAAGAAAATAATTCCGAAGAGCGCAATATTCATCAAACTTCTAAAGTAAGGTTGGGGTTTTTTTTCTTATTAAAAAAAAATTGCATTTATTTACTGAACTTCGAAAGGACTTGGAAATAAAAGTTATAAAAGATAAAACCGTAAAATCAAACCAAACGTCAATGTATTCCTTTTTTAAAGTCTGCAGTCATTAACTTATGTAATTAACTTTTGTTTTGATACTTAAATCTTTATATTTTTTCCTAATGTGAAAAATAAATTTTAGTAACATGTTTATTTCGAAAAATCAATTTCAAAATTAAACTCCTTGCGGACTAATACTTGTCAATATATTTTTTTCCGTCAGTACATGAATGTTGCACAAATATACTTTTCTTTAAATTTATTGCAAGAGTTAAAAAAATTCTGATTTTATACCAGTATTTAAAAAATATATTTTCCAATTCTAAATAAATATATCCTTGTTTCTTGAAAAATAATAGAGAGAATTGAAAATTCATTTTTTTTTTTTTTTTTTTTTTTTTTTTTTAATAAATAAAAAGCCATTCATGACATCACTTTCTCTTATAAAAGCCACATATTAACCATATATGCATTTAAAATATGACATAGTATTTACTGGATTTCTGTATTTTCTTATATTGATGCTTTACAAAAATTTTAAATTGTTCGTTTTATTTCAAATATGACGCCACATTCATTTATGTTTTGTTCTTAATCATAGTCATACCCATTGTATTGTTCTCAAATATTTTTTAATGACTTTTGTACTTCCAATAAGACGTCATATTTATCTTCGTTTTAATTCTTTTAATGTGCATTCTGTACTTACTCATATTAATACTTCTTGCGCCATTGTTAAATATTTTTAAACAAATTACTCGTTCCCATCGGCAAAAAAGAAATAACTGCTTTATAACCGCCACATACCTTAGCGTTTTATATATATAGAATATCGATTCAGCTCACAGTAAATACGAAATAACTATTTTCTAAATTATAGATATTAATATAAAATGTGAAACAATAAATTTTACTGATATTGGGGGGGGGGGGGGGGTTACTAATTATGATACATATTAGCAATTTACCGATTGCAATCTTTTCACGTTATCCTACTGTACAATTGAGCTGACTGTCACTATTTCATGCATTTATATTTTTTTTAATTAAATATTTTGTAAGACAATTTATGTTCATAAAATATGTTTAAAATGTGGTGTTTAGTGCATGCGTGCATATTAAAAATTCAATAAAATAATTCAATTTTCTTTGTTATTAGTTATAAAAGATTTAAAAAAAAAAAAATACAAGTTTTCTCTCTCTCTCTCTCTTTTTTTTTTTTTTTTTTTTTTTTTTTTTTTTTTAGAATATTTATAAGTATACGGAGATCATATACGAGTATACGTTTAAAATCCTGTAAAACAAAAGCATGTTTTACAGGATTTTAAACGTATACTCGTATATGATCTCCGTATACTTATAAATATTCTCAAAAAAAAAAAAAAAAAAAAAGAGAGAGAGAGAGAGAAAACTTGTAATTTTTATTTTTTTTTTATGTGTGTGCGGCATTAATCGAATATTCTGTACCGAACAGAGCAAAGATGGGAGGGGGCATCTAATTTTATTAGATGCTAATTTAGCATCTAATTTTATTAGAGGCTAAAGAAACAGTATCATAAAATAAATTTCCTTATGGGCTCAAAAAGTGTGAAAAAATTATACTATATTGGGCGTTTACCATTTCATGCATGCAAAAAATATTGTTTTTTTTTTTTTTTCATTTTTGATGTTTTCTAAGTTTGATTTTTGTTTTTAGTAGAAATGACTTTCTTAGTTTGAATCTAACTCAATATATGTTTGCCACAAAGCAAATTGGACTTCGATAAAAATCCAAATACCCTGAAATATTAAATTATATTTTTAAAAACAGCTTCAGATTAAACTGCGAATGAAAACATGTGTATTAAAATAAAAACAGAGATTAAAATATTTATATATTTCAGTGTTTTATTGTTTTCAATTTCCTATCTTGCTTATAATTATAATTTATTTTTGGATACTTTTTATAAAATATACCACTTTATCTTTTATTTTTATTTTCCTACTTGTGAAAGATAAATTAATCTTGTTTCATAATGTTTATATGCATCTATATTAATCATGTAGCACGAAATACTTTTTACTGTGAATTAATTTCCCTACGCCAAGAGTTGCGCAAAATCGCCAGTATTGCACACCAAAATACCTCAAACACGTGACACATGTCGACCCCACTTTTCATGGCTGAGCTGAATGGGGAAGAGCGGTCCAGTTTATATCAAGTCTATGCTTTTAAATGCATTTTTATAACTATACTTCTACAACTGAACAAAAAGCAATTTTTCTAACTTAAAATATCAACCTAAATAGATTAAATGCATCATCAAATTTCTTTTAAACAGCTCCAAGATATCAAGAAAAGTTATTACAGGCAGTGGTGTAGTCGTAAAAAAAAAAACAGAGGGTATACGCTCAAGGCAGAGCGTATACCCTACCCAGATAGCAATTTTAGTTTGCAGAAAATTTTCAGCAGTCTTACATTGCAAACTTTCAAAATTGCAGCAAGTTCAACATGTCAAGTCTGAAAGCTCATAACAGGACTGCAACAAGTATATGCAAACTCCGAAGTCACCGTACTTTAAACTTGCAGCTAAGTTGTCGTGCAAGTTGCAGTCTTGTTGCATCAAAGTTACTGCAAACTCATAGCAAACTAGTAATATTGTGATGTCACACTATTTGCAAACGCATTGTAAACTTGCAATATTGTCATGTCAGAACATCTACAAATGAATTGCAAACTCGGAATCTTGTCATGACAAGTTCATGACAAGTATAGCTGCAAATATGTAGTAATTTCATTGAAATGTTGTCAATTCTCTGAATTTTGCATGTAGTACATAGGTAAAATAGGATTTTTTGAGACAACTGATGGTCATTCACCTAAATTTGGGAAGAACTTCGTTTCGATACTAAAAATGAATATCCGATGAGTACTAAAAAAATAAAGTTATTTTATCATGTTTTGTGGGCAAAATGCGGGACATGGTTAGTTCAGGGAGGGAGGGGGGTAACTAAAAATAAATAAATAAGTAGGTGAAATGGGATATTGTTTATTATGTATTTTATTATTCCGAATTAGGTGAAATCGTCAGCAAGTCAATACGATCATTTCTTACAAAGTTACGGCAGGTTTTATTAATACAAAGTCTAAAATTATACTTTTGCAGGTAAAATAGTTTTTTACAGTAGCAAGCGATTGCTATTTACGAAAGCTTGAGACAAACTTCGTTTTGGCACTACAAATTAAGATCCGATGAGTTCCCAAAATGTAAAGTTGTTTTACCGTGTTTTTTTTTTTTTTTTTTGTGGGGTGGTGGAGGGAGGGGAGGAATTTTAGCTCGAGGGGGGAAAAATTCAACTTTTTTTAAATGGGTCAAGTGGGATATCGTTTCGTATGTATCTTTTAATTCCGATTTGAAAAACATTATCCGGAAGTCGATACGATCATTTGTAAGAAAGTTACAGAAAAGATTTTATCAATGCAAAGTGGAAAATTATATTTCATTTTTTAGCATAGTTCTGTCACACTTATTTTACGTTTAAAAAGAGTTCTTTATATCATATTAAGTCATCTCAAAATTATTAAATGTGCTCAAAATAGCAATAATCAAAATCAGGATAATTTTGAGTTTACTTCAAAGTCATTAAATTTACCTAAATCCACTTCTTATAACCTGGCCTAACTTTGTAAACAATGGTCGTATCGGTTTGCATGCGATATCATTTGATTTAGAATAAAAATATTCATAACAAACGATACCCAATTTGACTATTTAAAATAAGTTCTGTTCTCCCATGCCGTGTTAAAGTCCCCGCCCCCTCCTTAAAAAAACCCCCACGATAAAACCACTTAATTTTGGGGGGACTCATCGTATCTTCATTTCTAGTGCCAAAATGAAGTTCTTACCAAATATTTTTTTGTGAATGGCTATGAGTTGCTGCTGTAAAAAGCTACTTTACCTGCACTAAATTATAGTTTTCAATTTCGTATTCATAAAACTTGTCGTAACTGTGTAACAAATAATCATTCGCTTACAAAAAAAAAAAAAAAAAAAAGAAAAAAAAAAGAAACATAACAAACGATACCTGTCTCTTAACCTACTTAAATTTTTTTTAGCTTTGCCCCTCCCGCTCCCTGAGTTAAAAATGCCCCCAAAGCATGATAAAAGATCTTTATTTTTTAAGGACTCATCGAATATTCATTTTTAGTGCCAAAATGAAATTCTTCCCAAATTTTGGTGAATGGCCACCAGTTGTCGTATTTTTACTCAACATTTGATTGTATATTTTTTATCTATACGTTAAGTAAGTCGTAAAAAGTAAGTAAGTCGTTCAAAAATACGTATAAGTCGTACTTTTGAAGGTTGTGCGAGTTTCGTGCAGGATTCCATATAATCGGAGGTTTGTCAAATGCTTGACATTTTTATGCTATATAGACTGAGTAAACAAGGACTTATAGTTTAGATTCCAAATACCACAAATATGCTACCACACCCGTAGGAATTAAATCCGACATAGTTCAATCGAAGGCCACAGGGCTAACCATTCAACTACCTGGTAAGCCCCCAATAACTTCCAATAATATACCTTAATTTGCATAGAAGTTTTATTAGACTCGCCAATTCTCAATTAGTTGCTTATTCCCTTCTAATTCTTAAAAGGTAATTAAAAACATTATCTAAAAGTAAATGATCCATGTACATAACCAATTCAAAGCAAACTCTATTATATGTCCAATTTGATTAATAATTTATTATAGCAGAGTATATTAGTTCTTATTTTTTTAATTTACTCCTAATAAATTTCACGCAATTAGGAAATGAATTTAGTTAAACAGAATTATCATATCATAAAGATATGATAGTTCATATTATGATATGATATAATAGTATAATATCATAAGACATAACTGCCAATCAAGTAATTCTAATTTCTTGCAAAACTAGCCGCATCTGGCGAGCAGTTTGATTCTCCCTGAAATATATGCTAATTATTGCATTTCATAATTTAATTTACTTTCTTAAGTCTTCGCCAAATCAGAAGATTCAGATTGAGAAATAAATAAATCTGTATTTTTATGTTAACCGGATGCAGGTGATAAATCGCCAAATATCCAAAATCCCATCGCATTTTTTTGTTTTTTCATTAATTTCATTTAAAATATAATCCTTTCATTCATTTTATTTAAAATACATAACTTTAATTTAAAACACAAACATTTAAAATACACAATTTTCACTTTAAAAAAAGTAAAACAATAAACGATACCATAAACCAATCTATTTAATTTCAACATCAAACTACTGGTTTTACTTTAATACGTGAAAAATAAAAAATCCCTGCCGGCCCGGCCTACAGGCAGAGGTAGATTTCGAAGTTAAGAATACTACTTTCTCCAAAAAACTAAATCATGATTAGAGATAAACCCACTTTAATAATTTTATCTTACCACTTTTGATGAGTTTTTATTTCATTTTTATATAATAGCTGGTTTTTTCAGAATCATGTTAAGGCGGTATTAAAAAAAATACATTTCCATGCTGAACAACTTGAAATTTTCCTTTTTAATAGAAAAATATGAAACTCGCTGACGTGATTTTTGAAGAGATTTATAAGCGACCTGTGTTTTTATTTTTCGTTCAATTAATTAAAACTTGATTTATAAACAATTATTTTCTCAGTAGAACAGTATTTTTGGTTTCTAACACAATCGCTTCGGGAAATTCTGTTCAAAATGCCCACTTTGACATCATTTTTTGAAATATATTCTACCTCTATCAAAAAATCGATCATTACGGTGCATTATATAGTTTCTGAATAAGAGAATCTACCAATTGGATGCGTTTGAGAGCAAAAATGAATTTAAAAATGAGTCAGAAAATAAGCAGTTTGGACCCATTTTTAAGTTTATGAAAATTCTGTGATGCATAAATTTTCGGCCCTATTTTTAGAAGTTATAAAAACATTAAACTGATTTGATATGTATAAAAATTAAGGAGTTATGGGGGTTTTTCGGTTTTCACAAAACCCCTCCCTATTTCCATCCCCTTGGCTCGATTTTGCCCATTAACGAACTTGACCGAGATTTTATGCCCATTGATTTTATGTATCAGTTTGGAAGAGATTTGTGCAGAATTGTGGAAGTTATCGTGTCCAGAAGAAAGTGATATATATAGGTAGATAGATAGATAGATAGATAGATAAAGCTTTTTACTGAGGGGGGTTTTGGGTTCTAGGGGTCATGATCGGTGTAGATCTGCAAAAAAATTTCAGAAATTTCAACATAGGAACGACCCCAATAGGTAGTATTTCATAGGAAATCTACCTAAAAAAATGCTCCTGGCGAGTTAAGAAAAAAAAAAAGTATACTAGAAAAGTATGAAAGGGTATACCATAAAAGTTCAAAGAGATATGAAACCTAAATAATATCAAATATTGCTATTCTGTATAACGCTTTTTGTTAATGTTATCTTAATCTGTTTAATATTATCTTAATTCGGTACTGACACTCAAAGTAGTGCTTATTTAAACTTCATTTGGCATTTCATAAAACTAAATTCAATGTAGTAATAATCTTTTCTTTTTACAGTGTAACTAAAACAAACCAAGCGCGCCTCGAAAGGAGGTCGCAAAGTTGCAATGCCGTCTTGGTCCGTTCCTCGTTTTTCCAAATAGGTTTTTAATGAACTTTTAAAGACACGGCAGGCGTATTGAGAAATCCATTCAATGCAAACTAGTCGCGAATCCCATAGTATTTATGTGATTAATTCTAATTAAAGTAGTCTGTTTTAAACAATTTGATGTTTATTGCTTTTATGCTGCTACTGAGTATTGCATTACACAAATATATCATTAAAAGTTGTTATCTAGTCTTTAAAAGCCGATGGTACAGTCGTGGAAAAAAAAAAGTAAACACCCCCTACTAACTCCTCAACAAATTATCGTAGAAGAAAGTTACTGTTACTGAACGATTGGAAATAAGGTCTACTTGTAAATGATGTATATAAAATTTGCTTAGGGTGCCATCTACATATTAAAACGAACCATAACTTTGGTTTTTTCAATAGCAGTACCCAATTCTGACAGCATAAATGAACTCTACACCCTTCAATTAGCCTAAAAACAAATTTTTATGCAATTTGTACCATAAGTTTCCGAGTAATTAATTATTTTAAAACGAGCGTATTTTAAGGGCTGTATCCAAATTGAAGTTCCGTACTGGATTGTTAACCAAGAGAGCTCCTTCCTTGATCAAGGCACCTTAAGCGCCACTCAAGGAGTCAATGAAGCGTGTTAGATTACAGTACAGCAGAATAAATTTCAAAATGTCTACTCACTTCCGTCATAGACGGCCCCTTAAACCATCATTTTGCCGTTTTTTAAGCATAATTTGAAAACTACTTGGAAGAAAAATGTGAAATTTTTGAATTTCCATAAAGCAGGACTTAATAAATCTAAATCCATCAAAAAAATTGTAGGTTGCAATTCATAATTTTTTCGAATATTAATTTCATAATTCATATCATAAAATTATAAAAATTGCAAATTCAGCTTATGTATGTTTGGGTATATTAGTATTATTACTACAAAAAAAATTAGCACATTAGGAGCATAATTTCTTGAGATATAAATAAAAATATGAAAATGTAATTTAACATTAGAAGCACTAAATTTTGAATGTTTATAATTCAAAAACTTATCATTCAAATGACTTGAAATTTGGTGTCCAGGCATAGTTTGAACCGAGGATTTGAAATATCTCGTTAAAATTGGGTATTGCCATTGAAAAAAATTAAGTTTGGATTCGTTTTAATATGTAGATGAACCCCTATGAAAATTTTATATACATCATTTAAAAGTAGACTTTATTTCCAATCGTTCCGTACCAGTAACTCTCTTCTACGATGATTTGTTGAGGAGTTAGTAGGGGGTGTTTAATTTTTTTTCCACGACTGTACATACAGTACGCCGCCCCTGTCATTATGGATGACCAAACCGTCCGTGTCTTTAAGGGCTAATATCTCAGCTAATTACCAAAGATTTTCCGAAAATCATTATCAACAAAGCTTTTATACTTATGCTAAGATAGGTACCACCAGCGCTCCTCAACACCTTTGCTGAATGCCCGCAAATTGAAATTTGTGTGTAAAGGAAAATTGCGCTTTTCTCAAAAACTATATGACCTAGGGTAATCGCTATAATTTTCCTGCAAGCTTTAAATTAATATCTACCACCTCTAATTTTTTCATAATTTTAGTTTCAGTACATTCGGAAATAGAGGGTGAGGGACATTTGCACTACATTTTCCACAGTAAGTCAGAAAATACAATACCTAAAATTAAAATAAATGTATTTTTGAGTTCAACGTCAAGAAAGCTTTCACAGGATATCTCACAAGATATACAAAGAAAATATTTTTTTTACAAGTAACTTAAGAGTCATTCCATATAAGAATCACCCAGGCTGTGATTAAATGTTAAACAGATTCATGTGATTTTTTTTTTCTCAGTGAGATGACCATTAGAAAGAAATAAATCCAGAATATTAATGCCGTGGGACCATGAGCTTTCATTTGGTGGAGGTCAAAGTTCAGAGCGCCGCTTGAAAAATTCAAATTTTATGTGCTGCATAGTATTTTTCATAGTATGCATTGAAGTTATCCCACAAAACAAATTACATGGTTGTATTATGTAAGGTTGGCCCTTTGCTATTCAAGAATAAAAATTATGGGATATGTGTAATGCAGTGAGGTAGATGGCTGCAAAAATTGATTTTTTTTCCGAAATTTCCTATACTTTTGACACATATAGCTCTTTGGATTGAAATCATCCCATTATTTTTAATTGCTGTATGCTTCCCGATAGTGAAATGAAACACAGAAAAGTAGACCCAACTATGCAGACTTTAATGCATTCCAAAATTTTATGCCAAATTTCCAAAAAAACATATTTTTGCCTATTTTAAGTGAGGTATACTAGACCTGCATTAAAGTCAGAAGCCTCTACAATAATAATAGAAATGTAGAATAACTATTCACCTTTCAAAATCACCAAACAGAATCATGGGCACTAAAGCAGTTTTCATGGGGTAATGGAAATCGCATTGTAACATAATTGGGAAATACGCTTCCACGATCATAGCCTTCAATCATTGCCAAGAATAAAAATACTTACAATTATTTCTGAAATGCATATATTTTTTATTCTAACATGAATTTCCACATGTATAACAATAAATATTTGTAATATGTTTTTGTTACAGACAGTGGAGATGTTTTAATGAAGTGAAAAGAAGCATGTAAACAAGATGATTATAAACTACTTCAGTCTTGCTGCATACTGTCTGTTTGAAAGTAAGACTGTTTTTAAAAGTTATTTTAAACATGAATGAATATTCCTTATGCAAGTTATCAGACAAATGTGCTTGTGGACCCTATGCTGCTACAAAATCAAGTAGATTATTTCCAGTTTCTGAACACACCCGGCTTAACCCAGATAGCAATTTTAGTTTGCAGAAAATTTTCAGCAATCTTACTTTGCAGATTTGCAATGTTGCAGCAAACTCAGCATGACAAGTCTGAAAGTTCATAACAAGACTGCAACAAGATTATGCAAACTCCGAAGTCACCATACTTTGAACTTGCAGCTAAGTTGTCGTGCAAGTTGCAATCTTGTTGCATCAATCTTACTGCAAACTCATAGCAAACTAGTAATATTGCGATGTCAAACTATTTGCAAACGCAATGTAAATTTGCAATATTGTCATGCCAGAACATCTGCAAATGAATTGCAAACTCGGAATCTTGTCATGACAAGTATAGCTGCAAATATGTAGTAATTTCATTGAAATGTTGTCAATTCTCTGAATTTTGCGTGTAGTACACAGGTAAAATAGGATTTTTTGAGACAACAGATGCCCATTCACCCAAATTTGGGAAGAATTTCGTTTTGATACTAAAAATGAAGATCCAATGAGTACTAAAAAAATAAAGTTGTTTTATCATGTTTTTTGCACAAAAGGGGGCATTGTTAGCTCAGGGAGGGGGGGGGTAACTAAAAATAAATAAATAAATAGGTGAAATGGGATATTGTTTATTATGTTTTTTATAATTCCGAATCAGGTGAAATCATCAGCAAGTCAATACGATCATTTCCTACAAAGTTACGGCAGGTTTTATTAATACAAAGTCTTTTGCAGGTAAAATAGGTTTTTACAGTAACAAGTGATTGCTATTCACGAAAGCTTGAGACAAATCTCGTTTTGGCACTACAAATTAAGATCCGATGAGTCTCCAAAATGTAAAGTTGTTTTACTGTGTTTTGTTGTTGTTGTTGTTGTTGTTGTTGTTGTTTTTTGGGGGGGGGCATTCTTTGATGGGCATTTTAGCTCGAGGGGGGAAAATTCAACTTTTTTAAATAGGTCAAGTGGGATATCGTTTCGTATGTATTTGAATAACATTATCGGCAAGTCGATACAAACATCTATAAGAAAGTTACAGAAAATATTTTATCAATGCAAAGTGGAAAATTATATTTTATTTTTTACATAGTTTTGTCACATTTATTTTACGTTTAAAAAGAGTTTTTTATATCATATTAAGCAGGGCTCCCAAATGGTCCGCCAACTGAATACCAATACATTTTAACAGAAAAATTTATGGTAGGTTTGCGCTAGAATTAACTTTCAAATGTGTTTCCGGGGTGGTTTGTAAGAAAAATCTAAAAAGAAATTTTTTCTAAAATAATATTGTTATTCAGTTGGCGGACCATTTGGGAGCCCTGTATTAAGTCATCTCAAAACTATTAAATGTCTTCAAAATAGCAATAGTCAAAATCAGGATAATTTTGAGTTTATTTCAAAGTCATTAAATTTACCAAAATCTACTACTTATAATCTGGCCTAACTTTGTAAACAATGATCGTATCGGCTTGCTTGCGATATCATTTGATTCAGAATAAAAAAATTCACAACAAACGATACCCCATTTGACATTTAAAAAATAAGTTCTGTTCGCCCATGCGTGTTAAAGTCCCCCCCCCTCCTCAAAAAGAACCCCACGATGATTCAACTTTATTTTGGGGGAACAAATCGTATCTACATTTCTAGTGCCAAAATGAAGTTCTTACCAGATAAATTTTCTTGAATAGCTATCAGTTGCTGCTGTAAAAACCAACGGTACCTGCACCAAATTATAGTTTTCGACTTCGTATTCATAAAACTTGTCGTAACTATGTAACAAATGATCGTATCAATCTGCAAATGGTAATCATTCCATTAAAAAAAAAATAATAATAATAATAAACGATACCTGTCTCTTAACATACCTAAAAAAAATTTTAGTTTGCCCCTCCCGCTCCCTGAGTTAAAAATGCCCCCAAAACATGATAAAAGAACTTCATTTTTTAAGGACTCATCGAATATTCATTTTTAGTATCAAAATGAAATTCTTCCCAAACTTTGGTGAATGGTCACTAGTTGCCGCATTTCTACTCAAGTTTTGATTGTATATTTTTTATCTGTACGCTAATAGTCGTACTTTTGAAGGTTGTGCGAGTTTTGTGCAGGATTCCATATAATCGGAGGTTTGTCAAATGCTTGACATTTTTATGCTACATAGACCGAGTAAACAAGGACTTAGAGTTTAAAGTAGATTCCAAATCACCACAAATATACTACCACAACCGCAGGAATTAAACCCGACATAGTTGAATCGGAGGCCACAGGGCTAACCATTCAACTACCTGGTAAGCCCCAATAACTTCCAATAATATACCTTAATTTGTTTAGAAGTTTTATTAGACTCGCCAATTCTCAATTAGTTGCTTATTCCCTTCTAATTCTTAGAAGGTAATTAAAAACATTATCTAAAAATAAGTGGTCCATGTACATAACCAATGCAAAGCAAACCTAGATGAGTATAAACACACACCCTCAATTTTAATTTCATATATAATTTTATTAAAGAAAATATAATTTATTTTCATTTCTTTTTTGCCAGAGTGGAATATATTGCTAAAACTTATTAACTTCCAGAAGGAAAAAAAAACTCATTTTAAAATTAAAATTTCCCTATGGGGCGATCCATAAATGATGTCACACTTTTTTTCAACATTTTTAACCCCCTCCTCCCCTTAGTCACAAAATGTCACTCTTCACCATAATAGTCAGTGATTAGTCAATGCATTTTAGTTATTTAGCTCTAATTCATTGCAAAAATTCTCGATTTTTTTAAAAAGCTCCGTATACTCCCGGTTTCTCGAATAAATCTATATCGTACATACTCTAGACATGACGTTCATGACTTTAGCGTACACCCTCTGATTTTTTTTACGATTACAACACTGCAAACCAGATCAATATTTGTCATAATTTTACGAACCGGAATATTGATCCGATTTGCTCTGCACATTTCAAGCCCAGGTTTGCTGTCGCGAAAAATTAACAATTTCAAAATATTCGTATTTAAAATTTAAGAAAAATAGGAAATAAAACGACTTGTACATATCCGGCAGCAGTTATGTCAAAAGAAAAGAGAAATTTTTTAAGAATTAAATAAAACTGACGCCGGAAGGAAATACTGTTAATAACTTTAATAAAAATTAGAAAATAGCGATACAATAGAAGTCCATGATAAGAAGCATGGAGAATAGCACACTAAGAAACTGTTTAAAATACTTGATATTTATATATAGAAGGGGTTTAATGGCCATGAAAAGATAATTTAAATTTTAAAATACATTCGAACGCACTGCTGAATTCAATTAGGGGGATTCCCCCCGGAAGGTTTGATATTTTATGCTTTTTAATAAGCAATTTCCACACCGAATCTCTAAAATGTCCCCCCCCCCCCTCCAGAGCCGCAGAAATTAATCCCGGAGAAAGATATCTGAATTCAACACTGCTCGATCGGCGTGAGCAAGAAAAAAGGCAAATATTAATTAAAACGATATCTTAGAAATTCCCCTTAAAGTTGAGAAAAATTCATTTAAAAATTAAAAATTTCAATAATGCCTTAACATGGACCAAAACCAAACTATTTAAAAAATGTAAGCATTCCTCAGTAAATAAACATAACTTTTTAATTTATTAAAATTTCTGTACGAAATAAGTTGTAGTTTGTACAGAGAAAATACAAAAATATCCGAATCACATTTGAATAATTAAAATAATAAAAACCTTTATATCTGGGTTCTTTACTTGAACGCTAATCCAATGGCGCTGCTTCATGGAATTCAATAAAGAAGTGTTGTAATTTTGTCTTTGTAAAATTTCAGCGCATGCGCGTTTATATCTGTTCTCCTTCCAACAAAAGGAATTTTTCGCTTACGACGTTATTTTATGACAGTGTTGTATCAGGTTTAGAGCAAAGTTGCGTTGCAAGAAAGCGGTTGATTATATTCCGTCTACCTAGTAATGTCCTTGCGGCAATATTATTACTTCAAATTTTTCGTGACAAGAAAATATCAAGAAAAAATTAATCTTGCTGCAATTGTTCATGCTATCTGGGAACGATTTGACATGGTATTGGAAAAAAATATGTACCTCCAGAAAATATTTCTGAAAAAGATCTCATAGAAAATCGAAGTAGAACTACCCTAGAGCTTAAGGATATGATTTGTGCAAATCACAGATACAAATTTGGAACATTTTGGACACTACTTCGCTATTGCAAACATCCTAATCATAAAATCAAGGGTAAGAAAGGGCATGGATTTGAGACCTTATACATTTTTGAAATATGAAGCACTGTGCTCAGAATTTGGTTCGTTCACAATTAATTATGCAGGATGTTGGCAATAGCGAGGTGGTGCCCAAAATGTTCCAAATTCGTATATGTGCTTTGCACAAATCATATCCTCAAGTTCTAGGGTTGTTCCACTTCAATTTTCTATGAGATCTTTTACAGAAATATTTTCTGGAGGTACATTTGTTTTTATTTATTTTCCAGTACCATGCCAAATCATTTGGCCTAATAAGTTCAGAAACTGGAAATAATCCACTTGATCTTGTAGCAGCGCACAAATACGTGCAAACACGACACAAAAAATCCCATACGATCGTTTCGCGGATTCCGGGATTCCCAGTGAGGAAAAAAAACGAGAATTAAAATGGGTTCGAAGAGCCCCTCGGTTATAGCCCCGAGTACTGGCTTATGGAATGAGATAAAATGTGAAAACAAGAGTTTATATATCCTAAATAAATGACATAATGAACCAGAACTAACTGAAAAAAAGGAGTCGCTGCGCAGGATCCCTCCATACGGGGATCCGGGATTCCTCGAAACGATGGTATGAGATTTTATGTGTTTGTACGTATTTGTGCGTTAAATCGTTGTTAAAGATTTTAACTTTTGTATTAAAATTCGCACAAAGTGTTTGATTTATGCTTATATCATCATTTAGTTTGCATGCTTCTATTCACTTCATTAAAGCATCTTCACTGCCTGTAACAAAAACGTATTAAAAATATTTATTGTTATACATGTGGAAATTCATCTTAGAATAAAAAATATATGCATTTCAGAAATAATTGTAAGCGTTTTTATTCTTGGCAATGATTAAAGGCTATGGTCGTGGTAGCGTATATCCTAATTATATTACAGTGCAATTTCCATTACCCAATGAAAACTGCTCTACTGCCCATGATTCTGTTTGGTGATTTTGAAAGGTGAATAGTTATCATGGGCGTACCCAGGGGGGGGGGCTGATGGGGCCACAGCCCCCCCCCCCTCTGAAATTTTCGAAAGTGATATGAAAAAATGCCGAATTTTTTTCTTTCTTTTTTGGAAAAAAATTGAATTTTTTTCAATCATATAGCGGACTAGTCATTCTCATTAGTCCCATATTAGTCCACATTGACACCAAAGAAGAGAAAGTGCGCTGATGGAATTACAGCCCCCGGCCCCTCCTCCCAAAATAATCGAAAAATTAATTGAAAAAAGTGTTTTTCCTTACTTTTTTTAGATAAATCTTTAATTTTTTTTCTGTCATACAGCAAAATAGCCATTCTCGTTAACACCATATTAGTCCACATTGACATCAAAGCATACTCAAAGATGGGAGGGGGCTGATGGAATTGCAGCCCCCTCCTGTCGAATTAGTCGAAAATGAATTTAAAAAATAGTGCTGATTTTTTTCTTTCTGTTTGAGATAGATTTGCAATTTTTCCCCTATCATTCAACAGACTAGCCGCTCCCTTCGCTTAGTTCCATATTAGTCCACATTGATACCAAAGAAGAGAAAGGGGGCTGATGTGGTTACAGCCCCCCCCTTTCTTCCCAAAATAGCCAAAAAATTAAATGAAAAAAGTGTTAATTCCTTACTTTTTTAGATAGATCTGTAATTTTCTCTTGTGTCATACAGCAAAAAAGCCATTCTCGTTAACCCCATATTAGTCCACTTTGACATCACAAAATACCCAAAGATGGGAGGGGGCTGTTGGAATTACAGCCCCCTCCTCTAGAAATAGTTGAAAATGAAATGAAAAAGTGCTGATTTTTTTTTGTTTTTGTTTAAGACATATTTATATTTTTTCCTCTATCATTCAACAGACTCTTCTCTTTAGTTCCATACTAGCTCACAGTGACACCACATTACACCCAAAGATGTGAAAGGGGCTAATTGGGTGCCTCCTCTCAAAATAGTCGAAAATGAAATGAAAAAAATGCTGATTTTTCTTCTTCTTGTTTGAGCTAAATTTGTAATTTTGTTTTCTGCAATCCTTATTCTTTTTAGATAAATCTAGAAAAAAGTGTTCATTCCTTACATTTTTAGATAAATCTGTAATTTTCTCTTCTGCCATACAGCGAAATAGCCATTCTCGTTAAGCCCATATTAGTCCACATGGACATCACAGCATACCGAAAGAAGGAGAGGGGTGGATGATGGGATTACAGCCCCCTCCTCACGAAATAGTCGAAAATGAAAGGAAAAAATATTGCTTTTTTCCCCCTTTCTCTTTGAAATGAATTTGTATTTTTTTCGCCTATCATTCAACAGACTAGCCGCTCTCTTCTCTATAGTTCCATATTAGTGCACAGTGACACCACATTATACCCAAACAACTGGAAAGTGGGTAATGGTGTTACAACCCCATTGCCCCCCAAAATTGCTGATTTTTTTCCCTTTTGTTTGAGATAAATTTGTAACTTTGTTTTCTGCAATACAACCAACTAGCCATTCTGGTTAGTCTCATATCAGCGCACAGTTACAACACCACAGTATACCCAACAAGGGGAAGGGGGCTGATGGGGGTCACAGGTCCCCTTTAGAAATAATCAAAAATGAAATGAAAAAAATGCTGATTTTTTTTCTTTCTTTTAAGATAAATTTGTATTTTTTTCTGCCGTACAGCTATTTTTGTTAGCCCCATATATTAGTGCGCAGTGATGCCCCAGCATACAATACCCAAAGAAGTCGATGGGGACGGTGGTTATGAGGTTACAGCTCCTTTCTCCCTCCGAAGGAATCGCAGTGAAAGGAAGAAAAAGGCTCACATTGTTTCTTTTTTCTTGAGATATATTTGTTTTATTTTCTGGCATGCCACGAATTTGTCTTTTTTCGTTAATCCAATGACCTCCTTAGTTCTGCGACCAAATTTACTTGAAACCACAAAATCTATTTTCAAAGTGAAAAAAAATTAGAAAAAAAAAACAATTTTTATTTTTTTAACACTTTTTTTAAAAAAAATACCAAAAAATTGAAAATATTCCCCAATTTTATGTACGATTTATTTACTGCTCGCGCACAATTAAAAGTAGGGGTGATTCTGATTCGAATTTTCCGAAAATTTTAGGCATTCGGTTCCGAAAATTAAAAGAATTCGGCTACAAAAATGTCGCGAATATTGACAAATGGTTGCCGTAAGAAATCAATTTCGTCACTCATTCGCATAAAAAGGCCTCCAATTTCGCCAAAGTATCGCAGAAAAAAAAGGTCAAAGAATTGCGGAAAAAACGCCAATTTCATCGAAAGGCCACGAAAAAAAAAACCGCGAATTTTGCGAAAGGGCCGCGGAAAAACACTAATTTTGTCAAAGGGTAGCTGAAAAACGCCAATTTCATCAAAGAATCGCGAAAAAACACAAATTGCGTCAAATCGCGGGGGAAAAGGCGAATTTCGTCAAACGGCCGCACAAAAACACGTATTTCGTAAAACAAAAACTGCGAATTTCGTCAAATAATCGCGGACAAAACGCGAATTTCATCAAAGGATCGCGGAAAAAGCGCAAATTTCGTTAAAGGACCGCGAAAAAAAAACGAGAATTTTATCAAAGAGCTTCGAAAAATACGCAAGTTTCGTCAAATAATCGCGAATTTCGTCGTGATCGCGAAAAAAATGCAAATTTCGTCAAAGGACCGCGAAAAATTCCCCACTCCCACTTATATTCCTATTCCGTCCTAACTTTCCAGCTAGTATTTTTCATCTGGAACGGTTTAAAGTCATTAACTTGTGCAATGCACAAATTAAACAGTCGCTATTTTATATATGTATAAAAATATTTTGTGTATACAAAAAATATTTTATGTTTGTTACAATAATAATTTATTGTTAAACAAGAATCGTAGCCAGAATTTAGTTTCGGGGGTTGGAAGAACAATTTTATTCATTTTAAGCTACAATGACTTTCTTTTAAATCAAAGTATATAAAAAAAACCTACTAACACTTTTCCAATTATTTCGACGCGGGGCGACCTCAGGATCGGACTCGTGCCTCCCCGCCCCCCATGGTTGATTCTGAGAAAAAAAATAGTTTGAAATTCACAGCAAATTTTCTGAAACATTACAGCAGAGGGGGGAAAGGGAGGAAATCCCTTCCAGGCGCTAATTATTTTTGTTGCAGGTTGGGATAACTCTATTTTCATTTCAGGTAAGTATCAGTCTGAGTGTAGATTCCTGCAAGTTGAGTTCGGGTTAACCGGATTTTTAAAAAATTAGTTCAAACTATACCTATAATAATAAACATATATATTTGTATGCGTTTTTTCCGCGACCCTTTGATGAAATTCAGGTTTTTATCAAGACTCTTTGATGAAATTCGCATTTACCCCGTGATCTTTTGACGAAATTCGCTTTTTCACGCGGCTCTTTGACGAAATTCACGTTTTTCCGCTGATTGAAAATTTACGTTTTTTCGGAGGCCCTTTGACGAAATTCGCGTTTTCTCTGAGGCCCTTTCATACGAAATTTGCGATTTTTTTGTGATCCTTTGGAGAAATTCGCGTTTTTCCGCAGCGTTTTGACGGAATACGTGTTTTTTGCTATCCTTTGTCGAAATTTAAGTTTTGTTGCGGCTTTTTTGACGAAATTTGAATTTTTCCGCGGCCCTTTGACGAAATTCACATTTTTTCTGCTGCTCTTTGACGAAATTCGCGTTTTTTCTGCGGGCCTTTGACGAAATTCGTGTTTTTCCGCGGATCTTTGACAAAATTTGCGTTTTTTCTGAGGCCCTATCACGAAATTCGCATTTTTTCTGAGGCCGAAATTTGCGTTTTTTGTGATCCTTTGACAAAATTTGCGTTTGCCGCGGCCCTTTGACGAAATACGTCTGCGATCACCGCTGCGTTTTTTTTCTGCTATCCTTTGTCGAAATTTGAGTTTTGTTGCGGCTTTTTGACAAAATTTGCATTTTTTCCGTGGCCCTTTGACGAAATTCGCATTTTTTCTGCGGCTCTTTGACGAAATTAGCCTTTTTTAAGATCCTTGGATGAAATTTGCTTTTTTCCGTGGGTTTTTGACGAAATTTGTGCTTTCTTTCGCAGCCTTTTGGCGAAACTCAAGTTTTTCTTATAGCCCTTTCACGAAATTCCAGGATTTTTTTGCGATCCTTTGTCGAAATTCGCGTTTTTTTTCGCTTCCCTTTGACGGAATGCGCGTTTTTTTTTCAGAGATCCTTTGACGAAATTTACGTTTTTTTTCACAATCCTTCGTCAAAATATGCGTTTTTCCCGCTGCTTTTGACAAAATTTGCGCCTTTTTTCTCGACTTCGACAAAATTCGCGCTTTTTTCTCGTCTTTTTGACGAAATTTGCGTTTTTCCAGCGGCCTTTTGACGAAATGCCCGTTTTTTCTGTTTCCCTTTGACAAAATTCGCGTTTTTTCGCTGTCGTTTGACGGAGTGCGCAGTTTTCGAAATTCGCGTTTTTCCCGACTTTTGCTAAAATTCGCGTTTTCTTTGCGGCCCTTTAACGAAATTCAGGTTTTTTTCTGTGCTCATTTGAGGAAATTCGCGTTTCTTCCGGGATCATTTGATGAAATTCGCTTTTGCTCCGCGATAATTTGACGAAACTCGCGTTTCCTCCGCGATCATTTGGCGTAATTCGCGTTTTCTCCGAGATCATTTGACGAAATTTGACTTTTTTTCACGATCCTTTGACAAAATTCGCATTTTATCCTCGGCCCTTTGACAGAATTCGGGTTTTTTCCTCGATCCTTAAACGAAATTGATTTTTTTCGGCGATCATTTGTCGAAAATCGCGATATTTTTTTAAGTCCAAATTTTCGGACTGATGGCCGAATTTCTTTAATTTTCGGAACCTCATGCCTTAAATTTTCGTAAAATTCGGAATAAATTCAGCCCTGCCCCTCCTCTTCCCCCCCCCCTCTGGCTAGGGCCTTGTTGCCAAAAATGTTTACTGTTTACAACACAATTCAACGTGTTTCGTAATAGTCAGAACATTATGGAAATTTAAGTCACACCCCCCCCCCCCCCCCGAAATAAAATCCTGGGTACGCCACTGATAGTTATTCTACATTTCTATTATTATTGTAGAAGCTTCTGACTTTAATGCATGTTTAATATACCTCATTTAAAATAGGAAAAAATATGTTTTTTTGAAATTTGGCATAAAATTTTGGAATGCATTAAAGTCTGCCCATGGTGGGGCCTAATTTTCTGTGTTTCAGTTCATCATATGGAAGCATTCAGCAGTTAAAAATGATGGGATGATTTCAATGCAAAGAGCTACATGCGTCAAAACTATAGTGAAATTTAGGAAAAAATTCAATTTTTGAACCCTCCCAGCTCACCACATTACACATATTCCATAATTTTTATTCTTGAATAGCAAAGAGCCAACCTTACATAATACAACCATGCAATTTGTTTTGTGGGATAACTTCAATGCATATTATGAGACGTACTATGCAAAACATAAATATTCAATTTTTCCAAGTGGCGCTCTGACCTTCGACCCCCCACCAAATGAAAACCAATGGTCCCACGGCATTAATATTCTGGATTTATTTCTTTCTAATGGTCGTCTCTCTGAGGAAAAAAAAATCACATGAATCGGTTTACCATTTAATCACCGACCCCCGATTCTGGGTGATTCTTATATGGAGTGACTCTTAATTAGCTCCTCTACATTTTTTATTAATATATTTGTAAATTTTTAATAATCTGTAAATATGTGGGTCAATAGTCTTTATTACTTCCCCCAATTTGAACTTTCCACGTTCCATAGTTTACGAGTAAAATGGCTGTGACTGACAGACAGAACAGGAATGATCTTATAATGGTTCCGTTTTTACTTTTTAAGTTCAGAACCCTAAAAATGTGTTGGCGAGATTAGTGGCCGGCTAACATTCCACTTTGAACAAAACTAAGATGAATATAAACACACACCCCAATATCAACTTCATATATAATTTTATTAAAGAAAATATAATTTATTTTAATTTCTTTGTGACCAAAGTGGAATATATTGCTAAAACTTATTAACTTCCGGGGGCGAAAAAACTCATTTTAAAATTGAAATTTCCCTATTCTCAAATCTGAATAAATATAATTCCACAACAACAAAATATTTGAAAAGTTTCAAGATTTTAAAAAGAACAAAGTTACAATAAAACAACACAGGCTAAAAAATAATTACAAAGTTTATTTTCACACAGTTACAAATAATAGTTTCTAACACAAAGTATTAACATAATATTTACCAAATTAGTATTCAATTATTTAACATTCTTCTCTACATTATTTCGTGTCTTTACATCCTAAAAGAGAGAAACAACAGAGTGCATTTTAAAAGTTACAAGTTTAATTTTCACTGTTTCCAAGAATCCTGCTTACAATTAGTTCTAAAAGTGATCACAAATTATAACTCCTCAGACAAAATGACCCAATCGCTAATGTTAATCCAACGAGACATATTTTTAAAAATATCTCGTTTGTATTTTTATATTTTTAAAAGACTTTTTCTTTTGTATTGGATAGCTGAGGTCAATTTCTGCAATTGTGGTTTTAGGTAGATTTCGTATGAAATACTACCTATTGGGATCGTTCCTATGTTGGAATTTCTGAAATTTTTTTGCAGATCTACACCGATCATGACTCCTAGAACCCAAAACCACCCTCAGTAAAAAACTTTATATATCTATCTATATATATATATATATATATCACTTTCTTCTGGACACGATAACTTTCGTAATTCTGCACCAATCTCTTCCAAACTGATACATAAAATCAAAGGGCATAAAATCTCGGTCAAGTTCGTTAATGGGCAAAATCGGACCAAGGGGATGGAAATAGGGAGGGGTTTTGTGAAAACCGAAAAACCCCCATAACTTCTTAATTTTTGTACATATCAAATCAGTTTAAAGTTTTTATTACTTCTAAAAATAGGTCCAAAAATTTATGTATCATAGATTTTTGATAAAGTTAAAAATGGGCTCAAGGGGCGCAAAAATAGGGGTTTTGGGAGAAAAAAATTCATAACTTCGTCAATTCTCAAGATATCAATTCCAATTAATTTTATTATAAATCTCCTTAATATTATCTACAACTTTTATATTCACATGTTTTTGATAGGACCAATTCGTACCGCAAAAAAAAAAATTAAAAACGAAAACAAAAAGGGGGTTTGAAGAAGTAAAAAATCCATAACTCCTTCAATTCAAAAGATATAAAATCCCCATGAATTTATCATATATCTTCTTAATATTGTCTACAACATCTATATAGACAAGTTTTGGATAGGACCAATTCTTACAGCAAAAACAAATTAAAAATACATAGCGGTTGAAGAAAAAAATCATCTAAGTAAGGGTGTATTCAAATCCAAACTGCGTATTTTCTGACTCATTTTACAATTCATTTTTGCTCTCAAAGGCTTCCAATTGGTACGTTTTCTTACTCAGAAACTATGTAATGAACCGTAATGGTCGATATTTTGATAGAGGCAGAATATATTTTAAAACATGCTGTTAAAGTGGGCATTTTGAACCGAATTTCCCGAAGCGGATTGTGTTGGAAAAATCATTGCATTAAGGATGCACTCAAATCCAAACTGCTTATTTTCTGAATCATTTTTAAATTCATTTTTGCTCTCAAACGCATTTAATTGGTAAAGTCGCTTATTCAGAAACTATATAATGTACCGCAATGATCGATTTTTTGATAGAGGCAAAATATATTTCAAGAAATTATGTCAAAGTGGGCATTTTGAACGGAATTTTCCGAAGCAATTATGTTATCACTTTCTTCAGGACAAGATAACTTCCGCAATTCTGCACAAATCTATTCCGAACTGATACATAAAATCAAGGGACATAAAATCTCGGTCAAGTTCGTTAATGGGCAAAAGCAGACAAATGGGATGGAAATAGGGAGGGGTTTTGTGAAAACCGAAAAACCCCCATAACTTCTTAATTTTTGTACATATCAAATCAGTTTAAAGTTTTTATTACTTCTAAAAATAGCGCCAAAAATTCATGCATCACAGATTTTTGATAAAATTTAAAATAGGCTCAAGGGGCGCAAAAAATAGGGTTTTTGGGAGAAAAAAATTCCTTACTTCGTCAATTCTCAAAATATCAAATCCAATAATTTTATTATACATCTCCTTAATATTATCTACAACTTTTATATTGACAAGTTTTTGATAGGACCAATTCGTACCGCAAAAAAATTAAAAAAGAAAACAAAAAAGGTGGGTTGAAGTAGAAAAATTTTCATAACTGCGTCAATTCACAAGATATAAAATCTCCATGAATTTATCATATATCTTCTTAATATTGTCTTCAACATTTCTATAGACAAGTTTTTGATAGGGCCAATTCTTAAAGCAAAAACAAATTAAAAATACATAGCGGTTGAAGAAAAAAATCATCTTATTATGGGTGCCTTCAAATTCAAACTGTCTATTTTCTTACTCATTTTTAAGTTCATTTTTGCTCTCAAACGCATCCAATTGCTAGATTCTCTTATTCAGAAACTATATAATGTACAGTAATGATCGATTTTTTGATAGAGGCAGAATATATTTCAAGAAATGATGTCAAAGTGGGCATTTTGAACAGAATTTCCCGAAACGATTGTGTTAGAAACGAAAAATATTGCCCTACTGAGAAAATAATTGTTTATTAATCAAGTTTTAATTAATTGAAAGAAAAATAAAAACACAGGTCGCTTATAAATCTTTTCAAAAATCATGTCAGGCATGTTTCATATTTTTTTTTATTAAAAATTAATCTGAAAATGTGCCAGAAAATTTCGAGTTGTTGAGTATGGAAAAATATTTTTTTAATATCGCCTTAACATGATTCTGATAAAACCAGCTATTTTATAAAAAGGAAATAAAAACTCGTGAAAAGCAGACAGATAAAACTGTTAAAGTGGATTTATATCTAATAATGATTTAGTTTTTGTTGGTGAAATTAGTATACTTAACTTCGAAATCTACCTCTGCCTGTAGGCCGGGCCGGCAGGGATTTTTTTACTTTATTTTAAGTTGTTGAAGTTTTTATTTTATTTTATTTTTTACTTTTTTTTATTTTTTTTTTTTTTGTACGGACATTTTTACCCTTTTCACTGTTCATACCGGCTCCAAAAGTGAAAGTATATAAAAAAGATCATTTAAAAATATTGAAATGCAATCGAGTTATCTTAAAAAATTTTCCCTTATTGGATTAACATTGGCAAATGGGTGTTTCCCCATACTAGTCACTTGGAAAAAGTCGAATAACGCTAATGCTAAGTCTATGGGAACGTTATTTTCAAATATCTCTCTCAAATTTTAATATTTTTGATTTTTGATTTTTTTTTGCATAGGATAGTTGAGGATGATCTACAACCGGACTAGTTTTTTACTTTTTCGATTTTGGTTATAGTTATATATATATATATATATATATATATATAATAAATTTGAAATCATAAATATATGAAGAAATTGATAAAGTTCTAAAGATGATTTAGAAATGAACATATGAAACCAGTATGTAAAATAAGAAGCTATGAATGACTCACAGAATCATCAGAGGAGCTTGTGAGTTCATTCATAAAAGATGCGTTATTTCATCCAATTTTGTCGGCATTAAGCCTAAAATGACAAAATTTAGCTTATATATATATATAGTAGGATAGTTTCAATTTCGGAACCGCTTGGAACCGGTTCCGAAAGTAATAGTATTTTTAAAAAAGAATCTGAAACCGAAATCGAAAAAGTAAAAACTAGCTCGGTTGTAGATCGTCCTCAGCTATTCTATGCAAAAAAAAAAAAAAAAAAAAAAAAAAAAAAAGTGAAGGTAATTTTTTTTTTTTTTTATTCAGCGTTAAATAATACATAAAACGTAATTATAAAAGTTAAAAAACACAACCATCGCAGGTTTATGTTGTCTAATCTAAAACTCTTTCTTAAACTTGTTGACGGTAATCTATCCGAATTTTTTTGTGTTATCCACTAATATAAGTATGTATAGGATGGTAAGCGTCGAAAATCATAATAATAATATATTGTCATCGGGTTTAAGTCAGTATGTAAAATTTAACTTCGATCGGACATTTGAAAATGAGTTAAAGTTCGAGTACAAGTTTTAAAACTGGAAAGACGGTCGTTGCACGTTAAATAAAACCTTATGAAAATAATATAATTTTTGCTAAAAGAAATCATAGCCTCAAATGCTTACAAAATAAAACATATATTAAAATACAATTATTTTTACTGATCTGAAACTTAACTAATAAATGTTAATTCAATCGTAATTGTTGTACGATTTCTTTCAAAGCGCAGAAACCTCGAAATAAGTTTAAGTTCTTTATACACGACCCCTGTAAATATAGCCGAAATCATCTGGCTTGAGTTGCAAAAAAGTGGTATAAGTCATTCATTTCAAAGTTTCATAACTTGGTCAATTTTAATGTTAGGTGAATGGGACTTTTTTTGCCTTACTTGTTAGTGTCGCAGTAAATTTTTACTAGCTATCACTTATAGGACCGGGGGACCGTATAAAAATTTAAATTTCGTAATTTTTAGGGTTCCGTACTTAAAAAGTAAAAACGGAACCATTATAAGATCACTCTTGTGTCTGTCCGTCTGTCACAGCCATTTTACTCGTAAACTGTGGAACGTGGAAAGTTCAAATTCGGGGAAGTAATAAAGAATGTTGACCCACATATTTTCAGATTATTAAACATTTATAAATATATTTAGTAAAAATGTATAGGGGCAAATTCAGTTGCTTGAAAAAAAAGATATTTTCTTTGTATATCGTGTGGGGTATCGTGTGAAAGCTTTTGTAACGCTGAATTCAAAAATACATTTCTTTTAACTTTAGGTATTACATTTTCAAAGATATAGTCGAAAATGTAGCGCAAAAATATGTCCCCCCCCCATCTAATTCCGAATCTACTGAAGCTAAAATTATGAAAAAATTAGAGGTAGTAGACGTTAATTTAAACCTTGCAGGAAAATTATAGCGATTACCCTAGGTCACATAGTTTTTGAGAAAATCGCATTTTTCCGTTACACACAAATTTCGATTTACGGGCATTCAGCAAAACTGTTGAGCAGCGCTGGAGGTATCTATCGTAGCAGAAGTATAACAGCATTGTTGATCATGATTTTCGAAAAAAATCGTCACTAATTAGCCGAGATATAAACCCTTAAATATATGGACGGTTTGGACACACATAATGACAGGGGCGACGTACTCTATGTACCATTGGCTTTTAAAGCCTAGATAACAACTTTTAATGATATATGTGTGGAATGCAATGGCCAGTAACAGTATAAAAGCAATAAACGTCAAATTGTTAAAAACAGACTAATTCAAGGGGTCTCAGGGCCCCTAAAGCTTCAAAATGTTTTAGATGTTAATCTTCCATCATTTCTGAACATTTTAATATAATTGTTTCCTTCAAATTCTCATTAGAACAGAATATATGGCTTTTATAATTATAACCGCTCAATAGCTTAAGCGGCCTTTTCGAAACTTTTAAGTCATTTTTCTCCAATTGACTTTTTTTGGCATAACGCGCTCGATATCTCAAAAACTTTTGAATATTTTTTCATGAAATTTTCAAAACATACGTTTTATATTAATCTGTATAAACGGAACCTAAAATTTCCTTTTTATTGTTCAAAAAAATATTTTTTAAGTAATTATATTGTTCAAATTTTCAAAATTTTCTATTAGCTAAATACAACTTTGTATTAAAAATATAAAAATGCTTTAAATACAAATTTATTTAGGTTCATGGTAATTATTATAATCTGAAGTATAAGTAGGCGCCAAAATTTTTATTCTAGTTACAATATTTATTTTCTAATCGTGCGCGTAAGCTGTTATACCAATATTCTGCTTATCAAATGTCTGACTGTTTGGAGCACCCTGTAAATGCTAATTCTTCATCTTGCAAATTTTTAAATACATAAAATGAAAGAACGTACTTATCTTTCATCTCAATAAAAATTGTGTTTTAAAATCATATACATTTTAAGATATTAAATGTTGAATATGGTCTCTTTTTTTCATTTTTTCCAATTTTTGAGATCCTGAGACCCCTTAATTAGAATTAATTACATAAATACTATGGGATTCCGACAATTCGCATTGAATTGCTCTTTCAATACGCCTCGAGTGGCTTTAAAAGTTAATTAAAACCTATCTGGAAAACGCGGCAAGGACCAAGGCGGCGTTGCAAATTTGTGACCTCCTTTCGAAGCGCGCTTAGCACAATGCCAAATATGAACTTTGAACGAATGTTTTGTTTTAGCTGCACTTTAGAAAGAAAGGTTATTACTATGATGAATTAAGTTTTATGAAATGACAAATGAAGTTTAAATATGCATTTCTTTTATTGTCAGTACCGAATTAAGTTCATTATAAAGATATTAAAATAATATTAAACTAGTCGGATCCCAAACTTTCTTCTATCTCATGCATGTCAATACTTCCTCATAAATGCAGCACAGCAACGCCACCGGTTAGGCGATTTATACCAAAATCTAATCAGGGACAACTTTCGTGAACTTCTAATTGAATTTGAAGTTTGGTGAAAATTCGTGCATTAGTTTTTGAGATAGAGCTATTACGGAAATCGTAAAAAGTTCTGAGTTACAGTGGCACCTCTTGGGCAATTTACACCAAAAACTTATCAGGATCAGTTCATATCAGGGACTAACTGAATCTAAAGTTTGATGAAAATTCATGCATTAGTTCTTGAGATACAGCTATTGCGGAAATCGGTAAAATTGCAGCATAGTAGCGCTACTTGTTGGGCGATTTACACCAAAAACTAATCAGCACCAATTTATATCAGGGACTAAATCAATCTAAAATTTTATTAAATTCCGTTCAATAGTTCTTAAGACAGAGCGCCCACAATATTTGTGTCACACACAGATAGACAGACTCACAGACAGACATTTTGTAAAACATGTTTTTCATTACCTCTGTACCCTAAAAAGTATACATCCGTCGAAAACCGGAATTCGAAAATTTTCACGAATCCAATACTTTCATCCTGTAAAGATAGAAGAAAGTAAAAATGAGTTATACAGAATAGCTGTATTTGATATTTTTTAGGTTCCATATCTCTTTGAACTTTTATGGTACAGTAAAACCTCTGAATAGCGGCCACCACTGGGAGCACGGAAAAGTGACCGTACTTCGGAGGTTGCCGTTATTCAGAGGTTCCACATTTTAAAATCTCAAAATTACATTATATTAAAATAACAATAACTGACCAAAATTATTTTATTTTTACAGTTAAAAAATACGTACTATTATTTTACACTAAAGAAATTACAGTGAAATCTCCCTGTGCTACCCCCTCCATTAAGTGACCACCTCCCTGAACGACCATTTTTTTCAAGGAACGAAATTTATTCCCATAAGCTCAATACTAATTTTACTCTATTCAGAGGCCACCCCAGTTTAACTCCCTCCATGAGTGACCCATTTCATTGAAGAAAATGAAACAAATTCCATTTTTTCCTGGTCGCTTGAAGAAGGTTTCATTAGAATAATAATTCCGGAGAGCACATTATTCATCAAACTTCTAAACTAAATTTAGAATTTTTATTTATTTCAGTAACTTTAAACTTTTTAAACCCCTTTGTACATTTTTATGCAATGAATTTAACTCTGATGACAAAGTAAGGATGATGGTCAATAAACTACCCTGCCCTATTCTGTCAGGAAACTCTCAAAGAAATAGATAAATTAATGAAATCATCATTATTTGTTCTCGTCCAAAAAAAATTGCATTTATTTACTGAATTTCTAAAGGACTTGGAAATAAAAGTTAAAGGAGATAAAACCGTAAAATCAAAGCAAATGTCAGTTTTTTTTAAATTCTGCAATAATTAACTTATGTAATTAACTTTTGTTCTGATACTTAAATTTTATATTTTTTCCTAATGTGGAAAATAAATTTTAGTAACATTAATTGTTAGCCTTTTTCAACAATTCAAATATAGATTTAAACATGACCTCCATTAAGAGACCACCTCTTGGAGCAACCAATTTTTATTGGAACGGAACGTGGTCGCTTTAGGGAGATATTACTCTAATTATTCGCACTTTTTTTTAAGCTTATCTCTTTCTCTAAATGCATAATCATTTCCACAGATTTGTTGTCGAATTCGTTATCATTTTGAGTGAGTGCAGAATTTTTAATTTCTCAGTTTCTCTGCAATGTCTCGGGCACTTTCATGCAACAATAGTCCAGAAATTGGGAGATTTTTCTTTCGAGAGTTCGAAAGCCATTCCAAAAGTAACTTATCAATCTCATCATATCTAGTTCTTTTGACGCTTAGTTTTAGATTCCAAATTTACACCTTGAAATGTTTTTTTCTAAATAAAAGTCACTTTTTTTCAAAATGTTATTTGTTTGGGTCCTTCCGCAAATGTCATTTCAGCTAATTTTCATGCACTTAACCTTTTTTGCTCTCCTGGATAACTTTCAAATTATCACTTAAAGTTAAAATTTTTTCACTTTGAACTCATTCTTTTAGTGAAAAACACGTGCTGCACATAGACAAGAAATATCATCACGCGATTCAAAAGGAGTACATTTGACAGTAGTCATTTGACTACTGCTTCCTCACACATAAACTTAAATTTCGTCACCCCCACCCCCTCTCGCCACACCTATTTACAAACGAGATTTTGCTAAGCAACCAATAGAGATTAGTAAGGAAATTATAAGGACGTCAAATAAAGAAAATCCACCTCCACATTCTTTTCAATGTCAGTTATAGTTAAAACATAACGTAAAAAAAAAAAAAAAAAAAAACCCTGTGGGGTGGCCGTTATTCGGAATTCGTTGTTCGGAGGTTTAGTGTAATGTTATTTCTATGGAAGAGATTCGGTAATACTAAAACATGGCCGGTATTCGGAGGTTACCGTTGTTCGGAGTGACCGTTGTAGGAGGTTTCACTGTATATCCATTTACATTTTTCTAGTATATACTGTTATACCCAACCCTACTTTGCATAATGTTTTACAAAGTGTTAGTATTCTTTTAGCAACGTTTTTTTTAATAATACAATTACTAATTCATATATTTATTGTACGGAACCCTCTGTACGCGAGTAATGCTCGCACTTGACCGTTTATTTAATAAATGTTTTTCTTGACCCAAATCGCTTTAAAAATAATTATTTACCTCATTTAAACCATTTTTGTAATCGGAAGTATGCATCTAGGACCAACGGTTGCGAAAATAAAGGTACGTCAGGTTATACGTGGACACACTGTATAATAGTTGTAAGTTTGTAATTTTTCGATTTTGTTCAGTTTTATTTTATTTTTTTTTTTTTTTTTATGCGGACATTTTCACCATTGGAACGTGTTGTGAAAGTGAAACTATCCTCATATAAAAAAAACAAATGCAAACAAAATAGAAAATTACAAACTCACAACAATAGATATAGACCTCCGGTATCCAATTTAACGAAAATTTGAAAATATTAAAATGCGAGTGAGAAATCTGTAAATATTTTTTTCTATAGATTTAACTTGCGTTTCTCCGCGTAAAGAGTCTACACTAGTCACGCGAATAAATTTGTACACTAATGTTCAACCTATGGGTAAAATCTTTTCAAATTTCTTCCTTGCATTTGAATATTTTTACACGTTTTTTTTTTTTTTTTCAGGATACCTGAGGTCGATATCTAATGTCAGAGTGTGTGTACTTTTTCGATTTTGGTTACAATTTTTTTACTCGAAAATAGTTTCACTTTCAGAACAAGTTCCAACCGCTTCCGAAAGTGAAAGTATCCGCATACTGAAAAACTGTTACCAGAACCAAAAACGAACAAACCCACAACAATATATTTCGACCTCGGGCATCCTATCCAAAAAAAAAAAAAAAAAAAAAAAAAAAAAAAAAAAAAAATCACTTCAAAATAGATTAAAATCTGAGCAAGAAATCTATCAAGATTTGTCCCATAGGTTTAACATTAGCGTTCGAGTTTTTCCGCGTAATGGGTTAAAACTAGTAACGCGAAGAAGTTTTAACGCTAATGTTAAACCTGTGGGAAAAATCTTTTCAGATTTCTCGCTTGCATTTTAATATTTTTAAAAGATTTTTGCATAGGGTACGTGAGGCCGATAACTTTTATCGTGCGTTTGTACTTTTACGATTTTGGTTACAGTTTTTATATCAAGATAGTTTCACTTTTGAAACCGGTTAGAATCGGTTCTGAAAATGAAACTATACTTATATAAAAAAAACTGCAACTAAAATCTAAAAAGTACAAATGCACGATAAAAGTTATCGACCTCGGGTACCCTATGCAAAAAATCTTTTAGGTAGATTTCGTATGAAATACTACCTATTGGGATCGTTCCTATGTTGGAATTTCTGAAAACTTTTTGCAGATCTACACCGATCATGACTCCTAGAACTCAAAACCACCCTCAGTAAAAAAATTTATCTATCTATCTATCTATCTATCTATATATATATATATATATATCACTTTCTTCTGGACACGATAACTTTCGTAATTCTGCACCAATCTCTTCCAAACTGATACATAAAATCAAAGGGCATAAAATCTCGGTCAAGTTCGTTAATGGGCAAAATCGGACCAAGGGGATGGAAATAGGGAGGGGTTTTGTGAAAACAGAAAACCCCCCATAACTTCTTAATTTTTGCACATATCAAATCAGTTTAAAGTTTTTATTACTTCTAAAAATAGGGCCAAAATTTTATGTATCACAGATTTTTGATAAAGTTAAAAATGGGCTCAAGGGGCGCAAAAAATAGGGTTTTTGGGAGAAAAAAATTCATACCTTCCTGAATTCTCAAGATATCAATTCCAATTAATTTTATTATAAATCTCAATAATATTATCTACAACTTTTATATTCACAAGTTTTTGATAGGACCAATTCGTACCGCAAAAAAAAATTAAAAACGAAAACAAAAAGGGGGTTTGAAGAAGTAAAAAATCCATAACTCCGTCAATTCAAAAGATATAAAATCCCCATGAATTTATCATATATCTTCTTAATATTGTCTACAACATCTATATAGACAAGTTATGGATAGGACCAATTCTTACAGCAAAAACAAATTAAAAATACATAGCGGTTGAAGAAAAAAATCATCTAAGTAAGGGTGTAGTCAAATACAAAGTGTGTATTTTCTGACTCATTTTACAATTCATTTTTGCTCTCAAAGGCTTCCAATTGGTACGTTTTCTTACTCAGAAACTATATAATGTACCGTAAGGGTCGATGTTTTGATAGAGGCAGAATATATTTAAAAAAATGCAGTTAAAATGGGCATTTTGAACCGAATTTCTCGAAGCGGATTGTGTTGGAAAAATCATTGCATTAAGGATGCACTCAAATCCAAACTGCTTATTTTCTGACTCATTTTTAAATTCATTTTTGCTCTCAAACGCATTTAATTGGTAGAATCGTTTATTCAGAAACTATATAATGTACCGCAATGATAGATTTTTTGATAGAGGCAGAATATATTTCAAAAAATTATGTCAAAGTGGGCATTTTGAACGGAATTTCCCGAAGCAATTGTGTTATCACTTTCTTCTGGACACGATAACTTCCGCAATTCTGCACAAATCTCTTCCAAACTGATACATAAAATCAAGGGACATAAAATCTCGGTCAAGTTCGTTACTGGGCAAAATCGGACAAAGGGGATGGAAATAGGGAGGGGTTTTGTGAAAACCGAAAAAAACCCATAACTTCTTAATTTTTGTACATATCAAACCAGTTTAAAGTTTTTATTACTTCTAAAAATAGCGCCAAAAATTCATGCATCACAGATTTTTGATAAAATTTAAAATAGGCTCAAGGGGAACAAAAACTAGGGTTTTTGGGAGAAAAAAATGCCTTACTTCGTCAATTCTCAAGATATCAATTCCAATTAATTTTATTATAAATCTCCTTAATATTATCTACAACTTTTATATTCACAAGTTTTTGATAGGACCAATTCGTACCGCAAAAAAAATTAAAACGAAAACAAAAAGAGGGATTGAAGTAAAAAATTCATAACTCCGTCAATTCAAAACATATAAAATCAACATAAATTTATCATATATGTTCTTAATATTGTCTACAACATCTAGATAGACAAGTTTTGGATAGGACCAATTCTTACAGAAAAAACAAATTAAAAATACATAGCGGTTGAAAAAAGAAATCATCTAAGTAAGGGTGTATTCAAATCCAAACTGTCTATTTTCTTACTCATTTTTAAATCCATTTTTGCTCTCAAACGCATCCAATTGCTAGATTCTCTTATTCAGAAACTATATAATGTACAGTAATGATCGATTTTTTGATAGAGGTAGAATATATTTCAAAAAATGATGTCAAAGTGGGCATTTTGAACAGAATTTCCGGAACCGATTGTGTTAGAAACGAGAAATATTGCCCTACTGAGAAAATAATTGTTTATTAATCAAGTTTTAATTAATTGAAAGAAAAATAAAAACACAGGTCGCTTATAAATCTTTTCAAAAATCATGTCAGGCATGTTTCATATTTTTTTTTATTAAAAATTAATCTGAAAATGTGCCAGAAAATTTCGAGTTGTTGAGTATGGAAAAATATTTTTTTAATATCGCCTTAACATGATTCTGATAAAACCAGCTATTTTATAAAAAGGAAATAAAAACTCGTGAAAAGCAGACAGATAAAACTGTTAAAGTGGATTTATATCTAATAATGATTTAGTTTTTGTTGGTGAAATTAGTATACTTAACTTCGAAATCTACCTCTGCCTGTAGGCCGGGCCGGCAGGGATTTTTTTAAAATATTAAAATGCAAGCGGGAAATCTGTAAACAATCCTCCCATAGGATTAACATTAGCGTTCGAATTTCTCCACATGACTAGTGTAAAAGGCTATTTCAGTCACGCGAAAACACTTGTTCACTAATGTTAATCCAGTGGGAGAAATTTTTAAAGATATCTCGTTTTCATTTGATTATTTTTAAATGATTATTTTTTTTTTTTTTTTTTTTTTTTTTTTTTTGTCGCATATGACAGCTGAGGTCGATCTAAAAAAAGACCGTTTTTTACTTTTTCGATTTTCTTTGCAGGATTTTTTATGAGGATGCTTCCACTTTCGAAACCGATTCCGAAAGTGAAAGTGTCCTAATTAAAAATACCTGTAAACAAAATAAAAAAGTGCAAAAGGATCTTTGTACAGATCCACCTCAGCTTTCAAATGCAAAAAATAAAATAAAAATATTAAAATGCAAACGAAAATATCTTTAAAAAATTCTCCCATTGGATTAACATTAGCGAACGATGTGTTTTTGCGTAATTGAATTAGTCCCTTATATATAGGGGAGATGGGGGCACATATGAACAGTTCGCATAAATATAGCTTTTTTCTCATAACTGGATTAATTTCTATAAACAAAAACTACTTAATATAGTAAACAGAACTTTCTTTTACACATGGTATTTTTTTAAAAATCACCTGTATAGTTTTTCTTACATTTTTAAATAGTTTTATAAATTCAAAAAATTGTTCACATGTGCCCCATTAGCGGGGTAGTTGTGAACACACGTGGGGCACATGTGAACACAAGGGGAAAATATCCTTTAACATGCTTTTTATTCTGTTATTCATTTGTCATCGTAATCATTAGTTATATTAACTTTTAAATTCACCATAAAGAAAAAAATATAAATATATTTCTCTAGTTTCTGGGTGATAAGTTTAAGCAAAAGATTATAGAATGAAAATAAGTTATTTTGGAGGGGAGAGGCTTAGATGATTCATTAAATATTGTTGCAATAAAATAAAAAAAATAAAGAAGCAATTTTAAAAAAGAAATTAAAACTTTTAAATTTTGCTTGAGGTTTTTTGTTTCGGGTAAATTTTAGGAAGGGGACATTTACATACTATTTATCGGAAATCTGCCGAAATACGAAAGATTCTTACTCCTGTATTTGCCTTATTTACTTGTAAATTATAGATAAAGAAGGGTTTTTTAATGATTAAAAAAATCTCGACTATAACCCCCTCCCCCAACTTCTTTTACTTTTGAAAGAGGGGGGGGGGGGTGGTACAATCGGGATTTTACGGTAGTTATCATTTTAAAAATTTTACTTTTTTTAAATATTACTTGTATTTATGGATATGGTATTTTGAATGGATATCTCCATTCAAAGCATCATATACATAACTGTTTTAGAGATGGAAGTAAGCCATCATTGCAAGGTTAGAACAAATGTAACAGAAAAATTTGCAAAGTTGTTCAAGGTAATACTTTTGTATTAACAATGCATGAAAAATATTGTTGTGAACCGTTTAGTAAAATAATATATAACACTTATTGTATTTTAGAAAACATTAAATTTATTTAAAGTACAATTGAAAGTAAACGAGCTTGTTGCTCTTTATGTATTTGCTGAAAGATGTATTTGTGGAAGTTTCAATACAAAATAAACTTTGTGTGAGGAAAATATCTCCTATTTCAGGAAAATTGTAGATAATGGAACTTACATTATTTCTCATTAAGTTAACTGAAAGAAACAGAATCGCAGAATGATTATTGGGGCACTTATGAACTGTTCATATCTGCCCCAACTAGCCTGTTCACAAGTGCCCCACATTGCTGCTTTTGTTAAATTGATAAATCATTTAAATAACATTTCTCAATTTTAGAAGAAAAAGAACTGTATCAAAAATGTTTATTAGTATTCATAGTATATGTTGAAACACTAAAACTCAAATAAATGAATAAATAAATAACGTTATTCGCTTATCAACACGGAACAAAGATTTTACTTTTGAGATCTAAAAACAGAGTTTTGGCTACAGAGGACAAACAAAATGTCATAGAGCTTCAAAAATTTTTTACCATATGTCTACATGTGCTATCATCTTTAGTAATTTTTTTCAAATAAAAAAACTTATAATAACTATCGAAAAATTGCGATGTTCACATGTGCCCCGTGTTCACATGTGCCCCCATCTCCCCTACATATACTTAGTCCAATTATACATAACCTACACTAGTCACGCGAAGAAACTCGAACGCTAAAGTTAGTATATGCGAGACATTTTTACAGCTAAAATGCTATACAACTTAAATAATATATATATTTGCATAGGATACCGGAGGATTATATATATTGTTCTGCTTTTGTACTTTTTCGATTTTGGTTACAGTTTTTTTTAAATATGTGTACAGTTTCACTTTCAGAACAGGTTTCAAAATTGAAAGTATCTGCATATAAGAAATAGCATAAAAACTCAAAAAAGTATTGCACAACTATAAATATCAACCAGATGTATCCTATGCAAAAATAATATTAAAAAATATTAAAATGTGAGCCCGAAATCTGTAAAGAACTGTTTATAGGATTAACATTAGCTTGAATGTTAAATTTTACTTCGGGTGACTAGTGTCGGTTCTTAAGAATTACATTTTATTTATGATTGTTATCATAGAAAATAATAATAAATAAAGATGCTTTTGAACACTATTTTACATGTGAAAAAGGATTCAAAACGAAACATCTTTAATAATAACACAAATAAATAGTCTTCGAATCTGACATTAACAATATAACAATGGCATTAATTTTTTAAGGTCCAAAGTTTTAATTATAACTCAAAACAACTATTTTATAACTATTAAAATAATATTTTGGTGCTATGGTGTACGAGGTTTTAAGTATCACACAAAACTATTTTATAACTTTTGTGTGTGTGTGGGGGGGGGGGGGGGGGGAGGTTGAAGTGATTATTTAATGCATTTTAGTATTCACGGAAAGTTATTTTTCAAAGTTTGACAATTTTTTTTTTAGTTTTAGGCAAATTTATGTCTAACAATATAAAACAATTTTAAAAAATATATTCAAAATTCAAAATAATTAAAAAAGTTACAGACAGCACAATAAAAGATATAGGTATAAAACTATAATAATAATATGTTTTAACAATATATGGAGGTATACGCCGTGTGCCTTCTGGATTTTTTTAAAAAGCTCCGTATACCCTCTGTTTCTCAAATAAAGCTATATCGTATATACTCTAGACATGACGTTCATGACTTTAGCGTATACCCTCTGATTTTTTTACGATTAGAACACTGCAAACCAGATCAATATTTGGCGTAATTCAACGAACCGCAATATTGTTCCGATTAGCTCCGGCACATTTCAAGCTCCGGTTTGCTGAAGCGAAAAATTAACAATTTCAAAATATTCATATTTAAGAGTCATTCCATATAAGAATCACCCAATATCGGGGGGTCTGTGATTAAATGGTAAACAGATTCATGTGATTTTTTTTTCTCAGAGAGATGACCATTAGAAAGAAATAAATCCAGAATATTAATGCCGTGGGACCATTGGTTTTCATTTGGTGGGGGGTCAAAGTTCAGAGCGCGGCTTGAAAAATTGAAATTTTATGTTCTGCATAGATATGCATTGAAGTTATCCCACAAAACAAATTGCATGGTTGTATAATGTAAGGTTGGCCCTTTGCTACTAAAGAATAAAAATTATGGGATATGTGTAATGTGGTGAGCTAGGAGGCTTCAAACATTGATTTTTTTTCGAAATTTCACTATAGTTTTGACACATGTAGCTCTTTGCATTGAAATCATCCCATCATTTTTAACTACTGAATGCTTCCCTATGATGAAATGAAACACAGAAAAGTAGGCCCCACCATGTGCAGGCTTTAATTCATTCCTAAATTTTATGCCAAATTTCCAAAAAAACATATTTTTGCCTATTTTAAGTGAGGTATACTAGACATGCATTAAATTCAGAAGCCTCTACAATAACAATAGAAATGTAGAATAACTATTCACCTTTCAAAATCACCAAACAGAATCATGGGCACTAAAGCTGTTTTCATGGGGTAATGGAAATCGCATTGTAATATAATTGGGAAATACGCTTCCACGATCATCGTCTTCAATCATTGCCAAGAATAAAAATACTTACAATTATTTCTGAAATACATATATTTTTTATTCTAACATGAATTCACACATGTATAACAATAAATATTTTTAATATGTTTTGTTACAGACAGTGAAGATGCTTTAATGAAGTGAAAAGAAGCATGTAAACTAGATGATGATATAAGCATAAATCAAACACTTTGTGCGAATTTTAATACAAAAGTTAAAATCTTTAACAACAATTTAACGCACAAATACGTACAAACACGACACATAAAATCCCATACCATCGTTTCGAGGATTCCCGGATCCCCTGTATGGAGGGACCCTGTGCAGTGATTCCTTTTTTTCAGTTAGTCCTGGTTCATTATGTCATTTCTTTAGGATATATAAACTCTTGTTTTCACCTTTTCAATCATTCCATAAGCCAGTACTCGGGGCTATAACCGAGGGGTTCTTCGAATCCATTTTAATTCTCATTTTTTTTTCCTCACTGGGAACCCCGGAATCCTCGAAACGATCGTATGGAATTTTTTGTGTCTTATTTGTGCGCTGCTACAAGATCAAGTGGATTATTTCCAGTTTCTGAACTTATTAGGCCAAACGATTTGGCATGGTACTGGAAAAAAAATAAAAACATATGTACCTCCAGAAAATATTTCTGAAAAATATTTCATAGAAAATCGAAGTGGAACTACACTAAAACTTGAGGATATGATTTGTGCAAAGCACAGATACGAATTTGGAACATTTTGGGCACCACCTCGCTATTGCCAACATCCTGCATAATACTCCTCCAATTTCGAACGAACCAAATTCTGAGCACAGCGCTTCATATTTCAAAAATGTATAAGGTCTAAAATCCATGCCATTTCTTACCCTTGATTCTATGATTAGGATGCTCACAGTAGCGAGGTGGTGTCGAAAATGTTCCAAATTTGTATGTGTGATTTGCACAAATCATAACCTCAAGCTCTAGGGGAGTTCTATTTCGATTTTCTATGAGATCTTTTTCAGAAATATTTTCTGGAGGTACATTTTTTTATCATTATCATGTCAAATCATTAAGCCTGGTGAGTTCAGAAACTGGAAATAATCTACTTGATTGTGTAGCAGCATATGGCCCACAAGCACATTTGTTTGATAACTTGCATAAGGACTATTCATCCATGTTTAAAATAACTTTTAAAAACAGTCTTACTTTCAAACAGACAGTATGAAGCAAGACTGAAGTAGCTTATAATCATCTTGTTTACATGCTTCTTTTCACTTCATTAAAACATCTTCACTGCCTGTAATAAAAACATATTAAAAATATTTATTGTTATACATGTGGAAATTCATGTTAGAATAAAAAATATATGTATTTCAGAAATAATTGTAAGTATTTTTATTCTTGGCAATGATTGAAGTCTATGATCGTGGAAGCGTATTTCCCAATTATATTATAATGCGACTTCCATTACCCCATGAAAACTGCTTTAGTGCCCATGATTCTGTTTGGTGATTTTGAAAGGTGAATAGTTATTCTACATTTCTATTATTATTGTAGAGGCTTCTGACTTTAATGCATGTCTAGTACACCTCACTTAAAATAGGCAAAAATATGTTTTTTTGGAAATTTGGCATAAAATTTAGGAATGAATTAAAGTCTGCCCATGGTGGGGCCTACTTTTCTGTGTTTCATTTCATCATAGGGAAGCATTCAGCAGTTAAAGATGATGGGATGATTTCAATGCAAATAGCTACATGTGTCAAAACTATAGGAAATTTCGAAAAAAATTCAATTTTTGAAGCCACCTAGCTCACCGCATTACACATATCCCGTAATTTTTATTCTTGAAAAGCAAAGGGTCAACCTTAGATAATAAAACCGTGTAATTTGTTTTGTGGGATAACTTCAATGCATACTATAAAAAATACTATGCAAAACATAAAATTTGAATTTTTCAAGCGGCTCTCTGACCTTTGACCCCCCCACCAAATGAAAACTAATGGTCCCACGGCATTAATATTCTGGATTTATTTCTTTCTAATGGTCATCTCACTGAGAAAAAAAATCACATGAATCTGTTTACCATTTAATCACAGAATGGGTGATTCTTATATGGAATTACTCTTAAAATTTAAGAAAAATTGGAAATAAAAAGACTTATACACATCCGATTAGCAAGCAGTTATGTCAAAATCAAGGAGAAATTTTTAAAGAATTAAATAAAACTGACACCGGAAGGAAATGCTCTTAATAACTTTAATAAAAATTAGAAAATAGCGGTACGTCAGAAGTCCACTGTAAGAAGCACGGAGAATAGCACACTAAGAAACTGTTTAAAAAATATTTAAATATTTAAATAGAGAAAAGAGTTTAATGGCCATGAAAAGATAATTTAAATTTAAAAATAGACTCGAACGCAGTGCTGAATTCAAGGGGAGGGGCATTCCCCCCGGAACATTGAATTACCCTCCGGAAGGTTCGAGATTTTATGCTTTTTAATGGACAAAAAGACAATTTCCACACTGGATCTCTAAAATGTCCCCCCCCCCCCCAGAGCCTCAGAAATTGCTCCCGGAGAAAAATATCTGAATTCAACACTGCTCGATCGGCGTGAATAGCAAAAAAAAAGCAAATATTAATTTAAACGATAGCTTAGAAATTCCCCTTAAAAGTTAAGAAAAATTCATTTAAAAATTAAAATTTTCAACAATACCTTAACATGGACCAAAACGAAACTATTGAAAAATGTAAGCATTACTCAGTAAATAAACATAACTTTTTAATTTGTTAGAATTTTTGTACGAAATAAGTTGTAGTTTGTTACAGAAAAAATACAAAAATAACCGAATCACATTTGAATAATTTAAATAATAAATACGAGCCGTTAATTCCCAAATTAGCTCAGCCGAACTCAGCGATCTGATTGTTCGTTAATATTAATATTTTGGATTACTTTACTGTGATTTTGATCAAATTTAACAAAATAAATCAATTTTAGTCATTATAATTGCATTCTATTTTACATTACACTACTTCATAAGAAAATAAATATCATTTTCCACTATATAAATATCAGTTTTAGCCAATCAGATTGCTGAGCTCGGCTGAGCCAATTTGGGAATTAACGGCTCGTATAATAAATACCTTTATATCTGGGTTCTTTACTTGAGCGCTAATCCAATGGTCTGCCAATCATGGGATTCAATAAAGAAGTGTTGTAATTTTCTTTGAATGTCAAATTTCCGCGCATGTGTTGTTAATATCTGTTCTCCTTAGAACAAAAGGAATTGTTCGCTTACATCGTTATTTTATGACAGTGTTGTATCAGTTTCAGAGCAAAGTTGCATTGCAAGGGAGCGATTGATTATATTCCGTCTACCTAGTAGTGTCCTTGAGGAAATATTATTACGTCAAATTGGTCGTGACAAGAAAATATCAAGAAAAAATTAAACTTTCTGCAATTTTTCATGCTATCTGGGTAGAGTGTATATACTATAGCTTTCTTGAGAAACAGAGGGTATACGGTGTTCCTTAAAAAAATCCAGAGAGTATACGGCGTATGCCCCCGTATACCCTCTACTCAGTGTTGCCAGATTGGGGACTTTTTTAATTCAGATTATTTGACTATCATCACTTTTTTTAAATAGTATAATGCGCCTTATTTTTCAGAAATTTTAATCTATTTTTAAATAGGCCGAATATTTCTATTTCAAAAAAGCGGTGACAATCAACAATCTGGGGACAAAAAAGTCCCCAATCTGGCAACACTGCCTCCACTACATCCCTGATTACAGGAAAAGACCACACGTGTCTTAAATCTTTACGTCTTATCAAAGTATTTCATGCGTACATAGTGTTGTCAGTTGCTATATGGCAAAAAGAGGGACAGGGAATTGAAAATATCTAAAAGATAACTTCTCAATTGGGACACATAAAGGTTTGTAGAGGACTTAATAAAATAAATGAATTATCAGTATCGGTGCACTGTTTTTCCTTACGAAATTAGTTTTTATAAGTTCAATTCACTTCTCTTAGTAGATAGTTATTTTACCTACCACAGCGTCAGCATAAATTAAGAAAATATGTTATTGACTAGAATACCCCCCTCCCCCCCCCCAAAAAAAAAGAAAGGAAGAAGACCTCCTACAAGAAACGTGAAGTGAGTGTTGCTGTTTTACTTATTTATATTTACGTCTCTTTAGAATTCATACTCTTCAATCCGAGATAAAAATTTATTTATAATTTTATCGATTAAACAGAGGTAGTCTTTAAATTTAAAGACTCTTAGTTGGTTTTCTTAAATTTTTCAACGTTTTAAAAACCTAAAAGATAGTAAAAAATAGCATGATACGAATAAAAATGTAAAAGAATTTGTATACTCTGGAAAATCGGGACACTAAGCGTCCCGCGCAATGGTTTCGCGGGATGCATATTTTAACACCTGAAAATCGGGATGCCCTGCTTAAATGTCGGGGGAAACGTTGCGTGACGGCACCTGGTAACACTTCGCGTACATAATAGCGGTGGTTCAGATTAATAATAGGGTTGTGTGTGCAATGTATGTTCGCGCACAGCTTTCGAACGGTGTTGGTGTTATTTATGACGGCCGATTATCTGCACAAGGGATATAGACCCTAGGGGGAGTGCCCTCCGTGGGGGAGCCCTAACCCGTATTTACGCAAGGTTTCCCAAGGTTCGAAGAAAACCACGAAAAACTCCAAACGGTTAAGCCGACGGGCGCGATTGAGTTCGAACCCAACACCTACCGTCTACCAGCTTCGAGGCAGAACCTCTCAGTCCCTGGTGGGGCCAACTTTCGAACGGACGCACATCTTTATTTATATTTTTTTTTCGTTTAAAAGGTGCAGTTCTCGCGGCACCAAAAAATTCTCTCCTAACATTTTATATCTTAACATGTGAACAGTGCTTGCATTAAAGGGGGTAGGAAGGCTCCCCCTCTAAGAAAAAAAGTGTTACATTTCTTTAAATTTGGCTAAGGCACAAGCTTATTTGGCAAACTTGTTGAATGATTTAAAAAAATAAAAAAAATTATACCGCAAAACCTAGGAAAATGGAATTACCAAGGAAAAAATACCTAGTTTTAGACAGTTTTCACTCTCAGCAGATAAAATTGTATGGTTCGCCTTCGTTGGAACAAAGATTTTTTTCCATTTAAGACAGGTGCCGTTTTTACAGGTTTTACTGTAATACATTTTAAAGTATCTGGTGAGACAGACGCAGTTGGCAAACACAGATAATTGACGAATCTAAGGCCTCTCCGCTCCCTTCCTTTCCCGCCGTCTCCCCAATAATATGTCATAGCTCTGGATGTAAATTACAAAGGCAAAAAGTATATTGGTAAAAAATATGCATTATTCTGCATACTTTTTGCAATAAAGTAGTGCCGCTCTCAGCTTTGTAATTTTTACAAAACCAAGAAAGGTCTTTGTAAAAATGTTGCCACGGGAATTATTCATTTCTAAATTAGTATGTAAATAGAGTCAATAGAGGCTAATGTGAGACTTACAAAAAGATACCAAATTTTATAGCAATAAATTTGACATTGTGATTATTTTGTAAGCAATACATAATTTTATTATATCCATTACGAAAACACTCAAAATTTAAAGAAAGTATCCCCCAAAAATAAGGTCAGTGTGCCTAAATGAGATGCAATTCCCCATAGTTTTGTCGCACTTACGGTAGAATTGGCATTTTATTAAATAAATATATATCTTATACTATAATGCGAGTAAAAATTGTGTGTGTATGTGTGTGTGTGTGTGTGTGTGTGTGTGTGTGAGTGTGTGTGAGAATTTTATCTTAAAACGATTTTGACGAAATTTTGTATTTTACTATTTTCGGGCACGATAAGACCATTGGGCTAGGTCACGTGTTCGAAATATAAAAACCGGCTCTAACGATTTTGACTAAATTTTGTAATCTATTGTTTTGAATTACGAGAAGACCAATGGGCTAAGTCACATGTTCGTGAAAATTCTATTAATGGGTCATTTTTGGGTCACTGTGGGTCAAGCTAATTTTATCTACAAAACGGTTCAATGGATTTTGACTACATTTTGTATCCAACCGTTATCGAGTACGAGAAGACTATTGGGCTAGGTCACATGCTCGAGAAATTTTAATTAGTGGGTCATTTTTGGGTCACTGCGGGTCAAGTAAATTTTATCTAAAAAACGGTTCTAACGCTTTTCACTAAACTCTGTATTCTACAGTTTTGGATTACGAGAAGACCATTGGGCTAAGTCACATGTTCGAGAAAATTCGATTAGTGGGTCATTTTTGAATCACTGTGGATCAAGCTAATTTTATCTAGAAAACGGTCCAATCGATTTTGACTAAATTTTGTATCCAGCAGTTTTCGGGTACGAGAAGATATGAATATATGTCATGTTCGAGAAATTTCAATTAGTGGGTCATTTTGGGGTCACTGCGGGTCAAGCTAATTTTATCTAAAAATCGACACTAATGATTTTCACTAAACTCTATATTCTACAGTTTTGGATTACGATCATTAGGCTAAGTCACATGTTCGAGAAAATTGGATTAATGGGTCATTTTTGGTCACTGAAGGTCAAGGTAATTATATCTAAAAAACGGCTCAATCGATTTTGACTAAATTTTATATTCAACCGTTTTTCGGCACGAGAAAACTATTGGGCTAGGTCACATGTTCGAGAAATTTCGATTAGTGGGTCATTTTTGGGTCATTATGGGTCAAGCCAATTTTATCTAAAAAACGGTTCTAACGATTTTGGCTAAATTTTGTATTCTGTCGTTTTGGATTACGAGAAGACCAATGGGCTAAGTCACATATTAGAAAAATTCGATTAGTGGGTCATTTTTGGGTCATTGTGAGAAAAGCAAAGTTTATCTAGAAAACGGCTCTAACGATTTTGACGAAATTTTGTATTTTACCATTTTCGGACACGAGAATACCATTGGGCTAGGTCACGTGTTCGAGAAAATTCGATTAATGGGTCATTTTGGGTCATAATGGGTCAAGGTCAAACTAATTATATCTAAAAAACGGCTCAATCGATTTTGGCTAAATTTTATATCCAACCATTTTTCGGAACGAGAAAACTATTGGGCTAGGTCACATGTTCAAGAAATTTCTATTAGTGGGTCATTTTTGGGTCACTGTGGGTCAAGCAAAGTTTATCTAGAAAACGGCTCTAACGATTTTGACGAAATTTTGTATTTTACCATTTTCGGGCACGAGAATACCATTGGGCTTGGTCACGTGTTCGAGAAAATTCGATTAGTGGGTCATTTTGGGTCATAATGGGTCAAGGTCAAACTAATTATATCTAAAAAACGGCTCAATCGATTTTGGCTAAATTTTATATCCAACCATTTTTCGGAACGAGAAAACTATTGGGCTAGGTCACATGTTCGAGAAATTTCTATTAGTGGGTCATTTTTGGGTCACTGTGGGTCAAGCAAAGTTTATCTAGAAAACGGCTCTAACGATTTTCACGAAATTTTGTATTTTATCGTTTTCGGGCGCGAGAATACCATTTGGCTTGGTCGCATGTTCAAGAAAATTTGATTAGTGGGTCATTTTGGGTCAGAATGTGTCAGAATGGGTCAGGATCAAGCTAATTAAATCTAATAAAAGGTCCAAAACATTTTGATAAAATTCTGTAATATACCGTTTCCGGGCATGAGATGACCATCGGGCTAAGTCACAAGATCGAGAAAAATCAATTAGTGGGTCATTTTTGGGTCACTGTGGGCCAAGCTATTTGTATCTAAAAAAACGACTCAAACAATTTTGTCAAAATTTTGTATTATACAGTTTCTGGGCATGAGAAGACCATTGGGCTAAGTCACATGTTCGAGAAAATTCGATTAATGGGTCATTTTTGGGTCACTGTGGGTCAAGTTAATTTTATCTAGAAAACAGCTTTAATGATTTTGATTAAATTTTGTTTTCTATCTTTTTTCGGGTTCGAGAAGACCATTGGTCTAGGTCGCATGCTCAAGAAAATCCCACTAACCAGTCATTTTGGGTCACTATGGGCAAGGTTTAGCTAGTTTTATCTAAAAAATGGCTCAAACCATTTTGACAAAATTTCTTATTACACCGTTTCCTAGCACGAGAAGACCATTGGGATAGGTCAGATGTTCGATAAATTTAGATTAGTAGGTCCTTTTTGGGTTACCGTGGGTCAAGCTAATTTTATCTCTAAAATGACTTTATCGATTTTGACGAAATTTTGTATTCTACCGTTTTCGGGTTCGAGAAGAACATTGGTTAGGTCGTGAGATCGAAAAATTTCGGTTAGTGGGTCCCTATGGCTTAGAATCATGCCAATTTTTTCTAAACAGCAAGAATTATACAGTGAGAATGAAATATCGAATTGAACACAAGGCTAATTTTGACCCAGCTTAGCTCGGTCATGCCCGCTAGTTTTATTAAGCAGAAAATTATTGAATACCATGCTTCCAGTTTAAAACTAACTTCTTTTGTAAGAATGGAATCATTATTTGTAGTTTACACCCACAATATACTATTGTCGCATTTAGGTCATTTTTGTCACATTTACGGCAGTTAAAACCTAAATGAGAAGTCCAAAGTCTAAATGTGACAATATGTTTTATGCATGCCAATTCATCTAAAAATATTCATTTAACCATTAACTACTGTGACAGAAATTGTCTTATAACAACTGTGAACGATCTGCGAGACCACGCGATCAAAAGATGATTAAAAGGTGTGATTAACTCATAGAATACTGTTTCTGCTCTAAACGTTTTGTACAGGATTAATTCTGATTCAATTTCACCTATTCAAATATTTCTAACGATAGTACTAGGACTACAAACGAATCAAAATTACACTAGTTACTATAGTTAAACTGGAAATTACAAGCTAGGCTGTGAAAATTTAAAAAAGCAGAGGTCAGTGAGACCGCTCACAGCAGTTGAGGGTTAATTTTGTTGGCAATATAGTCATAATGAAATATAGCCATATGATTCCTATACGAAATTTTCATAAGAAATCTAACATGGATATTGATTTTTTTCAAAAATCTTATTTTGTTAATTAAAAATACAAATTAATTTAAGAATGTTTTAAATAACGCCGACATTTTAAATTTTGGTCCTTTCGAATTCGCATTAGTGTGGAGTTAAAGGTAAAGGTTGCGCGGTGCGGTTTAAAGAGTATTTACAAGATATTTATATCATTGTTATCAAGAATGTTTATTACATATAACTCTAGTGATTATAAAATGTCAAATGATAAAAATATTAGACTTAAAACCAGATAAAATCGTGCAATGTTTCTAATAATAATTTAAGCGGGCCTTATTAAACGAAAGAGAGACCCAAGGTCTGATATTCTATCCCCCACCTCCTTTTTCTTACACTTTCACAAAAAAAATTAAAGATTTTCTATGTGTTAGGGAGCATATACGGAAACATAAGTACTCATAGAGATGAACATAGTTTTCGTTTTTGATCCTATTCTAATGAAAAAGTAGAAAATGTTGATTATAATGAATAAAAGGTGAAAACGAAGCTAAAATTTGAGATTTATGAAAGTGCAAACAAAAATTGGGGACCCCAGCTGCATAATGCTTTGATCGGATTCCACATTTAAGCTACCGAACGTTATAATGTTTGTAAAATTAGCTTACTTAATCGAATTCAAATAAACATAACTTAAGTGTTTTCAAACTATACAAGATTTTTCAGAATTTTCACCACATAAAAGTATTGCTAATCCCGTAATCATGTGTCTATATCCCCTGTCTCGAAATACATCGCTATTCTTACGCCATTTTTTAAAATAATTTTAGACAGGTATTTTTCTGTTTTGATCATTTTAAACACATATTTAATTACTCGGTTAAAGAAAAACACTGTTAGAGGATCATGCTGAAATTCCTAATCTACTAACGCAACACAGCTTATTTAAACCCAATTTCTTCTTTAACACTTTAAACGCCACGTCAGTCACCGGTGACTGACACTGAACTTTCCGTTTAAAACGCGTCATTCGCCGATGACTGACGGTCTAAAATATGATATAAAACTAAATATATATATATTGTTTTAAGTAATTACTGAAAATTTATTTAAAATTTACTTACCTTTTATTTATTACAGGATTATACTTTCTTAAATATTACTTAAAACATTGTAAATTTTTGTGCTTCAGTGTCAGTCATCGTGTTAAACATTATTTTAATACAATATCTGAAAATTACCATATAAACCTACCTCGTTAATTCCCTAAAAGTCTCTCCGCATTTAGGGAATTCAGTTCGTCGCTTATAGGAATCTGACGAAAGCAAAGTCACCAAAATGCTTAGGTATTTTATAACTCTAATTTTAAAATTGGTCTCCTTTTCTTAAGATTACACTTCAGGTAAATGAATCCTATGTCGTAATCCTTCACGTCCATAGAGTTATTTGATCTTCAAAGATCAAAAAGAAAAACCGTGAACCACTTTGTGCCACTTTCGGGATTTTTTGCCTCATTTAGGGAAAACGGGGTCGCTTTATAATGAACTATGTGTATTTTAATGGCAATTTTTTTTTTTAAAGAAAACGTTTAAATTTGTTTGCAGTATTTTTTTTTTAAAGGTACTTTCAGTTTCGAAACCGGTTTGGAAACTGAAAGTACCATTTTAAAAAAAATGTGCAACCAAAATCAAAAAAGTAAAAAAGAGTCATATTAAAGGTCGACCTCATCTAGCCTATGCAAAAAAAAAAAAAAAAAAAAAATGTTTAAAAATATACAAATTGAAAAGAGAAATTCGAAAATAACCTGCCCATAGGATTAACCCAGGATGGTAATGTGAGACAGAGTATGGAGCTAATGTGAGACAGCGTATGGGGCTAATATGAGATAGTGTATGGAGCTAATATGAGAGAATACTTGGAGCTGTAATAATACTGTTCTGTCCTCTAACTTGAAACAGCCACCAAAAATAAAAACAGAAAGTCTTAATCTGTTTCAGATTGTTTAAATATGCCATGGCCATTTCTTTAAATATGCCATAACCATAAAAGCCATATGCGTTTTCTTTCTTTTTTTCCAAGTTTAATGATATATTCTTCTATGTTTGTTACTGATTTTTAATCGACTGATATGAAATGCTTGCTAGTTAATTTAATCACTTAGATTTGCACAGGAACATGCTGTGAGCGAACACATTATCCAAACAGACATGTGTCATTTTTTTCTTTCCTATCATTTATACTTTATGATAATTATAATATTACTAATTATAAAAATGCATTAGTAACAGTTCTTTAACAAAATATTTAAGACTGAAATAGTCCTGCCTTTCTCTGAAACTACATTCAAAACATGATATTTACTTACACTTTTCCTGGCTATGTAAGTATTAATGAACACTGAATCAACACTCAAGATCGTAGACTAGATTTTATATTTATTTTATTTTTCTGTAACAAGTGTTATACCATTGTAAATTCACAGCTAAAGCTCCATAAAAATGTAGCTGACAGTCCTGGCCTCCCTCAGTTCTATAGAATCTATTTTAATTCATCTTCCCCCACATTGACAAACCTCATTGGGGAAAGACCTCATGGGGCACTCTTTACTTTTTTAAAGCATGCAGGCTTTTATTTTGAAATATAAGGTTTTATATGCTTCATAAGTTTATCAGTTTGCTTGACACCTGGATGGGACACCTTATCCAGGTAGAATTTCACATAGCTTTTTTTATTTTTATTTTAATTTAATTATATTTTAATGTCAATGTCTTAATTTCACCTTTTATGTGTTTTTAGTATTCATTTTTGGCGCACCATGTCCCTAAAGGGATTTTGTGCCATAAAATCCCATATAACCAAAACAAACCAATCATAAAAATATAGTTTAAATGTTGTAGATAATTTTTTACCCTAAATTAGGGAAGGGGGTTATTGTGGTGGCTTTTCATGAGTTTCCCGGTGGGTGCGTGAAAGGTTTCCCGAAATTCAGTCAAAATGAAAGATTTGAAAAAAACCTAAATAATACAGCTGAAACATTAGACCCCGGTCACCATTGAGAAAGTCCTGATTTCTTTAGAGCTTAAAACGACTTTAAAATAATGGTGTCTCACCTTAGCCCCATAGCCGTCTCGTATTAGCCCTATTCAGTGAAGCTAATATGAGACAGGGTTTTTTTTTTTTTTTTTTACTTTTATTTTTATGGCAAGCAATACATTTTTTAATTGATAATCAGATAAAGGAAAGAAAAACACGAATCACATCATTTTTCGTTTGGGCCTAGAATGAATAGATCACAAGTAACTGGAAAAGTTTAGAATTTTGTGCATATTATTCCGATTGACCCTATGTAAAACAGCAATATGTTTTATTTAAATGAAAAAAGTTTTCAATAAAAAGGCTATTAAACGTATTTTGTTTTTTACTTTACTACCGAAGTACAAAATGCTGAAAATTAATTTTAAAATTGAGGACTAAGAATGGAAAAAGCTAAAAGTACCAAAAAAGCGAAAATCTTTTTTTTTTTTTTTTTACAAAAAAATGTCTTAAATGCCAAGCTTAACAAACCGGAGAACCCTTGAAGTGCCAACTCTAGTATAAATAGTTCAAAAAAGAGTAGAAAAATGTCGCTGGTTGAAAGTGCCATACAAAGTAAAGAGGAAAACGTTAAATGTGTCACACGAAGTCAAGTGGAGAACGCTGAATGTGCCATACGAAGTCAAGGGGAGAACGCTGAAAGTGCCAGTGATAAGATGCTCGACGACTGGTGACTATTACACAACTTGATAATGTTGTTATTGTTTACATCAATGGGATATTTTTAAGCAAGGTGAAAAATATTAAACAAATAAATAAAAGAAATTTTACAAATGATAATATTAGGTATTTAAACACTAAACGAAAAGAAGCTAGGTACCTACATTTTAAAGTGTTGAACTAAGAGCTCAAAAGAAGTGAAATGGAAAACGCTGTGAATATCAGAAGTACGAGTTTTTCTTTTTTTCGTTCTCTTGAAAAATTTCCTCTCCTGGACTTTCAGCGTTTTTCATCTTAGTCCTCAATTATGAAAGTTACAGAACAAAATGATATGTGAAAGTGCCGCGTTTCTAATTAAAGTTGTTATTAGGTTGAGCAAAAAGTTCTGGGAAATTTTTAATCGAATAGTTACCAGAATTTTTATCGTATATGATGGTCGTGCCATCAGTGCCGAGCTCTATTGCTAGCAGATGGATCGCATCTACGACAAATTGGTGCAGAATTATCCAAGATTAGTTCGCCCAAAGCGCATTTTGTTTCAGCAGGACAATGCCAAACAGCATGTGGCCCAGAAGACCAAGAACAAATTTGCACAGTTGGACAGCGTCGAAATTCTCCCACACACCGCCCATATTCCAGACGTGGCTCCATCCAATTATGGCCTCTTTCGATCAATGTAACACTTTTTCAAGGGCCGTCAATTTGAATCTTTTAATGAAGTTGAAGAAACATATCAAGAGTTTTTCGATTCCAAGAAGCCGCCATGGTACTTCTAGCAAACTGGTATCTGGCAGAATGATGGCAGTAAGTCGTGGACTATGATGGCCTCTACTTTGAAGAATAGTTCTTGTTGCTTTTGTTGTTAATTTGCGCATAACAAAGCAACTTTCACGAACTTCCCAGAACTTTTTGCTCAACCTAGTAACATGGCCCAATTAAAGTGAATGTTAATGAGTTCAGACAGAGATCGAGAGATCTGCAAAATGTTGTGTTAACTTATATTAGAGGTGGGAAATATAGTTACTTTTGGTTAACAGGTTACATCGTTCCACACTTGTACAGGTAACAGGTTCCAACAACCTGTTATTTTTATAACATATAACTAATCGCTGTATATCCGGTCGACGGATGTTTTAATTAGAAGGCCTTTCAAAGAAATGTCTGAAGTAATTTTTTGACGAAATTATAAATGTTGTTTTATATTCAGATGAATCAGAATCAGTTTGTGGCTAAAAACTTAATTTTTGCAAGACAAAAACTTACCTAGTTTTAATACTTTGAATTTCATGCATTTTTCGCGTTTTCTGACACTAAAAACATGTTTTTCTATTTATGGTGATTAAAACATTGAAAATTCATGAAATTCCAAGTATCATAACTCAGTAAGTTTTGACCATACAAGAATAAATTTTTGCTGTTTTACTTATTAAAACATGGAAAAATTTCTTGTAAATAAAACTTATAGGATGCAGGCATATGTATAAAATTTGTAATTCCTTACCTATTTAAAAAGTAATTGTTGTAATGTAAATCGATTTTTATGGGATGCAAAAAATTTGAAAGATTTTTTAAACTGGCTATGCCTCTAAAGCTAACGGCTTAGAAATTAGTTATTGGTAAACGATAAGAAACACGCACTGTATAATATTAAACACAGTTTTAAAAACACGAATTCTAAAAAAAATTGAATATAGCTTAGATTATGAAACACTTTCCAACACATTAAGAATACTATAACAAAATTTCACAATTTACAAAGGTGGAAGATGACGTCTTAATGAACAATTTGGAAAATGCAGAATACATTTGAAAACACGATTTCTGCTATTATCATAGTCGTTAAAATAGCCGTTAAAATATACGATTTTTTTGCAGCCCTGTATATGATCTACAGATATGCATGCATACTACATAATATGCTAAATGTCAGTACAGTTAAACGCATAGCACAGTTAAAAATTTCCGCTCAGCAATTTCAGCTAATAGACGAATGTTGTTGAGAAATTTTGTTCGACCTTGTATATGATCTAGAATTTATACACACCAAGTAATATTTAAAAAATAGTTAAATTTCAAAATGGAAACGCACTTCCAGCAATTGTTATGCGTAGGCTTCAATAGTTCAATTATTGCTCATTTTCTTCAATATCGAAATACTTTTGTGTGTTCCTGTAAATAAACGATAAGTTCTATGCACACAATATTCTATAGTAAGAACCTTGCAGTACACCTCAGTGATGTATATCAATTTAAATGTGTTTAAAATACTGTAATATCATTAAAATACACGGCAAGCGATTTTCCCCCATACACCGTAATGCAACGGAATTCTTTTGAATGGCCCTGTAAATGAACTAAAAATGCTACACCTTACTTTTCAATATCGAACAAGCCATACTAAAGCCCAAGAATAACATATTTCCATTTCATGGCAATCGGACAATATTTACACGAGTTAGAGCAAGGACAGACAGATGGACAAAGAAACCGAATTCATAAACACTTTTCAACTACGGTGGAAAGTACTAAAGAAGAAAAATTTGATCCCCGACTTCATAGCAGCCATATCTGTCAACGCATATTCAAAGCTAATTTCACAAGAACACAAAAATATTATTTATATACTTTTAATCAAATGAAATTCGTCCAAACAAATTTCGTTCGTACAAATATGTTTTTCAAATTAATTATAACTGTACTAAAATTAAGTTTTCTCACAAATTATAGGAGGCTATTTTCTTTCTTTTTTTTCAGCGAAATAAAATCACAGAAATTAAATGTTTTCCGGCTCCCATTAAATGCAATGATAAAACAAAAATATTAAAAATACTTGCCCCCCCCCCCCCAAAAAAAAAAAAACCTCCATGAGTACGTAGTAATTCCCTTTTAAATATTCAAAGAAACTGTCCATAAATATCTCTCATTCAAAATATCAACACAGATAAAATCCTTTCCCATTACTTCCTCATAATAATTACACGATGTGCAAAACACTCTTTCATTCATTCCACTGAGACAAAATTATCCTTTAGCGTATTTTTTTAACCTAAAACACTTTGGTAACAAATGTTTCAAAATAAGCAAATGTTATATTGACAGCAGAAAATTTTAAGAGATAAATAATTGCAAACATGTTTTATTATCCCTGTTTATTCAGATGCTTACTAAACGATAATAGTTCATTTTATACGTTAAGAACTAGATTTACCGATGGCGTAATGAAAAATTTTCCGAATGAATTGAGGAATTATTTGCGGTTAGTTTTCCATAGCTGTTTTCAATTGAAATCAATCTAAGTTCTAATGTACACGTTTTGAACGCGGTAATCAATTAAAAAATTATAAATTCCTGCATTTTATTTGGATGCAATCAAATAGTGTTTCGTAATTTTTGAAATGGACTTTCTATCCAAAATCGAGAATTAAAATTTTTAGGACATAAATTTATAAATAAATGAATTTTACTTAAACGTTTCAAAAAGGTACTTTTTATAAATTTAATGATTCTAAACTCGAGTTTTGCTTGGTTTTTTTTTTGGGGGGGGGGAGGGGGGGCGTTAAAAATCGATGCTTTTAAGTTATGTAAAATGGTTCAATTTTAGTATGGAATATTGGTGTTGTTGTGCTATCTTAAAAAAAAAAAAAAAAAAAAAAAAAAAAAAAATCCCTGAATTTTTGCAACTTTATGTTCAAAGAAATTCATTGTAATTCCTATTCCTCATTTCTGATGTGTAACTGAGCTATATATTTGGCAATATAATTCATAGGTATATAAATTTTTTTAATTTACTCATTGAAAATTAGAAGCAAAACAAGAAAAAAAAAGCACGAAAATGTATTTTTAGTTGGAAAAAGACTGGTTAGGTCAAAAGTTAGACAAAACTTTGCTGGGTTTTAGAAAGTCAAACTTAGCTTTTCGTTAAGGAAATGCTAAATAAAAACATTTAATATATATATACGATTTATGCGTACAAAACATGTCAAGCATGAGCTTTTTTCTTACCAATTTTCAGATGTTTTTCTGATCTACTATTTGTTTCAGTGTTTCGTTTATGCTCTGCTTTGCACAGTCATAATCGGAGAAAGTGATGGTGGTGACCTAGCACCAGGCACCAAACCGGAAAATTGTTTAATTAGTGGTGAAAGTTGTTACTATTCATGCATTGGGGATTGATGAAATGTAAAATAATTTTTAGCACCACACATCTAACAGAGTCACCTATAACTAGAGAGCAAAGATGCGCACGTCTCAAAAGAAACGATTGAGAACGTTTTTAGTGAATGTTGTTCTATTTTAGAGACACGAAATTGAATTCTTGAATAAGGCAAATGAATGAAGACGCTGCCATTTAAAACCATATGTTATTTAATTAACAGGGTCTTTTCGGTAACATATTAATGGAATATTAGGTTCCAACATAGTAACAGTGTTTTTTATCCTAATACGTTAAATAAAGCCCATCCCTAACTTATATGCATTAATAATAATTAAATTTGCTAAATGTAGGAAAATATTCAGGTACTAATTATGCATGATGATATGGAGGAAAGGTTCGAAGTTACGCGATCAAACTTCTAGTAATAAATCGATGATATTAAAAAAAAGAAGTAATGGAAACCGGTTCTTTACTTTTAAAAACAACGTGTCCAAGTCGTGAATTGTAAACCTCAACATCCTAAACATCATTATATTTAACTTAATCGCAATATTAGTGTTTGCTTTGAATCGTAATTTAATTTCTTTCTATTCGTATAAACTTTGTATCATTTTATATATACATACATCCCCACCGGTTTATCCTTTTCACTAGTAATCGAAAATTATGTTCCGACAAAAATTTACCTTAATATTTGTGAGTTTAAAAAAAAGAATACAAATGCGATTTATTGTTCATTAACTTTATTTACATATTATTGTAACATTTTCTACTATATGTAACGCAAATTTATATTGCTTATTTAATACTCAAGATTGTGTTGATTAAATTATTATTAAGCCTTCCAAATTAAATATTATCATGCGTGGAGTAACTCATTCATGGTGGACAACTAACTCATTGTATTCAATAACTATTCCTATTAATGGGAAGGGGGGGGGGGGTTGAAGAGTCAGATATTTATTTATTGTTTTACAAGCCCATAGATGGCGACACCATTCTAAAAGAAAGTAAAGCTAATCCAGTAAAGTAGAGTCGTGATAATATATTTTTTTCATGGAAACAAATACGGTCAATTCAACACCTACTCGAGCAGGTACTCGTGATGGCATGGTGAATAAGTTCATACCTTCAGCTGAAATCTGAAATAGTAAAACATACATGCACCGTATTTACTTGCGTGATTTGCGCCACCGTGTATTTTTCACTCTGTACTTTTGAAAAAAAAAAAGAAGCATGGGTAAAAGCAAAAATTAGCATCAAGATAATGAGATAATAAAATAGCCTCATGTTTTCATTTTGTAATATTTCAGTTTAATTATTTAGAATATATATACAGTGAAACCTCTCTGTCAGGTCCACCTGCCGTTCCATTGAAAATTGGCCCTTATAAATGGTGGCCCTTGAATAGGGGTGACCAAATTTCCATTTCTCTTTCTTTTTATCCCGCGATTTTTAAAATCTGCATATTCTTTTAGTAAGTTATCTTTGTTTTTAACAATATTGTTTATTTGATTATCGCTGCAATTAAACTGTGAAGCCAATTTTCTCGCAGATGTTCCTTGATCATGACAATTAAGAACTTTGATTTTGTCATTCAAATCCAAATGTACTCTTTGGCTTGATTTAGGTGCCATAATTTTAAATTTTACATAAGCCTGAGCATAAAATTTCTAGTGTAAAAAATGTGCTTCAATATGCATTCACAGTTTTATTAGGTTGAGCAAAACGTTCTCGGAAATTTTTAATCTCAGGACAAGTTTGCACGGTTGGACGGCGTCGAAATTCTTCCACACTCCGCCTACAGTCCACACGTGGCTCCATCCGATTATGGTCTCTTTCAATCAATGCAACACTTTTTCAAGGGCCGTCGGTTTGAATTCTTTAATGAAGTTGAAGAAGCATGTCAAGAGTTTTTCGATTCCAAGGAGCCGCCATGGTACTTCCAGCAAATCCGGAATCTGGCAGAACGATGGCAGAAAGTCGTTGACTATGATGGTCTCTACTTTGAAAAATAGTCCTTGTTGCTTTTTTTGCGCATTTAATTTGCGCATTTAATTTGCGCATAACAAAGCAACTTTCACAAATTTTCCAGAACTTTTTGCTCAACCTAGTAGTAAATGTGGAATCAGTTTTTCTAGGTAACCTGTTATCCTTTGTGTGCCCACAACAAAGGGTCAAGTTTACCCTCCAACCCAACCCTGCAGGCTGAAAGGTCAAACAAAGTGGGAGGAACACCTGTTTGTCTCACTTGTGGAAAATTTTGTGGTCCTTCATTGTGTTGCTAAATCCTCACCATCCCCCCCCCCCTGCCTTCTTTCTTGCAAGTTCAGTTGTTTGCTGAACTTATCTTTCGGTTCTAGAATTCGATACACCTGTTTAGGATTTAAGGCAGATGGGGAAAACATGGTCTTTATGAGGGCCCTAATAGGAGTAAATTTAACATTATGTCTATGGGATTTTTTTTTGTTCCTAAAAACATTGGCTCTAAATAGAGGTGGTCCTTGAATAGGGGTGGCCTTTAAAAGAAGTTTCACTGTATTTTTTTCATGATATCTCTCCGGCAGATGCAGCACAGGTGTGTGCAGATGAAATTAATCAATATCATTTTAATGCTGAAGATACCTAAGTGCTGATTTGTTTATACTAGAAATTTCTTATTTGTAGAGTGTTTTGTTGAATATAACAGTAAAGGACTAGCCGTAGGTCAATTTTACGACAGTTAAAGCCTATACAGTAAAAAAAAAAAAAAGAAAAAGAAAGTCAAGAAAACCTACAAAAAAAAAAAAAAAAATACAAACAAACATCTGTAGATCCTAATGGAAATTTAAACGGGGCTACCAGCAGAACGAGTACTTTCCAATTTTTTAATGAAAATCCGATCTAAAAGGAGACGATGATAAAAGGTTTCCAAGCCGACATATCCAATTTCCAATCCAGTGTTAAGGGGTTTTTATCTGCTTAAAACAGATACGTTTCGTCTTTCTTATTCTTTATTGCATAAAAATTCTAAAATATGGCTATTACGAGAAAAGTTTTATAAAATGTATTTAATATATGAAAATCTAAAAATACGCATAAAATATTCTATTACAACTTTCGCGATTATATAATGTATGAAAATTAGGAAATGCAAGCTGTGTTGCCAGATTGGGGAATTTTTTGTCCCCATATTGTTGATTGTCACCACTTTTTTGAAACAGAAATATTCGCCCTGTTTAAAAAAAATAGATTAAAAATTCTGAAAAATAAGGCGAATTATACTACTTTTAAAAAGTGGTGACAGTCAAAAAATCTGAATTAAAAAGTCCCCAATCTGGCAACACTGACTGCAAATTTGTCTGACGGCCAGAAATTAACTCTTAAAAGGGTAAGAATCCAGTTTTCAGCCAGCTAAATTTAGCTATTGAATAGATGCTTCATGAATAAGTTTAAAGTATTTTTTTAAAACTGCTTTAGAAATAAAGAAATGACCAGTTTTATATGCAGTAAGTCTTTTTCCAAATAAAATATGATTCCATACAAAATGACCAAATCAGCTGTGGCTGACATGTCACAGATTTTAATAAAAATCAGTATATAAGTAGATTATATCTATTTGTGATTAAATGTAAAATAATATATTTCAGGAATGTTTATTTAAATATTAAAATTTACAGTAAAAGTTGATGCAAAACCGAGGTATCGTCTACATGCTTGAAATTTCAATTTTGATATTAGCGTTAGAAATAAAAAGATTATATTAAAAATTAATTATAATAACAATGAATAATAAGTAACAGATTGGCGTAAGTTAGTAATTGCATTTTTATTCCTAAATGGGGGGAAAAAAATTGAAAAATTTTGAGGGGAATAATGCAATACTGCTATTGCTCGTTTTTACATCAAGGACAACTCTGACAAGTTTAAAATTGCTAGACGTTATAGCTAAAAGTATATATTTTAAATATCGAAACTTTCATTCTTGCCTTTTTATTCCTTAATGAGAAAAAAAAATAAATAGTAAAAAATGTCGAGGATAAAATGCAATATTTCTATCTCCTGTTTGCACCTCAAGGAAAGCTCTTTTAAGATATTTATATTATTTGGTATTATACAAAAAAGTGTATATTTTAAATATAGAAACTTTTATTCGTGCTTTCGGTTTATTTTTGGCTATTAATTAATTTATTTTAGACTACAGTAAAAAAGAAATTATTCAGTGGAACAAAAAATTATATATTAATCCTAAATTCATTATATTGCAGCACTATATTTTTTTTCTTGAAATCGTGCAATATGGTAAAAAACGCGCGCGGATTTAAAGAGGAAAGCCCATGGAATGCAACAAATATTACTTTTTAACCCAATTTTGTTTCGTTAGGAATCAAAAGGCAATCTTGAACTTTTTTGAGCATATCATGGATTTATTGATCTTTAAGTCTGTGCAATAACTATAATGTCTGACCTTTCCTTCATTATTTTTTTATTTTTTTTTTTTTTGCCTATCAATAAGAGGAAAAATTATGATTTTGTAACTTTTTTTAAGTTTCTAAATTTTTTTAAAAGATGAAGGAAATACATGACAATTTAAAAACTTTAGCAATTCGATCTTAATATGTAACACTACATCAGGCATGAATTTCACAGATGTTTTTGAATTCCTTTGATTTTTATAACGTTTTTAATTTTCTCAAAATTGACAACTTTTCAATTTTTACAACAAATTTAAGATTAATCATGACGTTACCAAATTATTATTACTAAATAAATATAAAGATAATTTTCCAGAGATTACAATATTACAAAAAGATTTAATATATGTTAAATAGTTTTCAAGATACGGAACTTCAAACTTGCAACTTTGAAGGATTGCACACATGCCATTCGATGTCACAAGTTTTTGAATGTCCAGAACTTCCAAAATTTTTTATTTTTTTGTCGAAGTATTTTACAATGCTCTATTTGAATATGAATTAAATCTGTGTATCAAATTTTATTAAAATCGGTTACTATGTAGCCACGACTTTTTTTAAATTTTTGCTCATTTTGTGGGGAATGACTCATACATGTTGTAATAAATCTGGACAATAGAAGGTTCATTGTCCTCAAAATATGTATAGAGTACTATAGTAAGTCTTATAAATAATTTATACAACCATGAACGGAGGAAGAGCAGATAAATTTAAGAAGAAAAGGGAATTGTTCTCTTTTTGAAAGATTCTAAATTTTAAAACATCCAAGTTTTTCTAACATACCAAAAATATTAAACAACTATTTCTAAAAAAAGCTGGTAGTCTTGTTGTGTTGGAAGACATGGTCTAATTGATCGTTTTATTGGATGTAATAAAAATTCCACATGATTGGTTACATACCATATTTTTTCGATCGCTTGTTATAATAAGAAATTTTCTATAATGAACGATCGTTATTTCAAGAGTTTACTGTATATGTACTAGGGAATTCTTTCTTCCTCAGAGGATTTTTAAATCCATCCTTACGTAAAAATCCCAAATTTTTAGTATTGCTCCCTCCTTGGAGACTCTTTAGATCCGCCATTGATATGAACATCCGTCCAAAATTTATGCATGGACATACATAATATATATCGGCACCATCATCACCACCATCAACCGTTTTCAATCCAGTGCTGTATGTGGGTCTCCCCAGATTTTTTCATTGTTTTCTGTCTAGTTATCCAATTAACACCGACCACTTTTCAGATTTCGTCGCTCCATCATTTTTGAGGTCGTTTTACATCTCTGACATACCACTGTAGGGTGTTTGTACTCCACCTATTGTCTTGTCTTCTTGCATATATACATATAAATGTACCATGTTTTAGGGAATCTATAGGTAATTTGGGGTTGATAATTCTACTATTTTAGTATGCATTTGGATATTTTAATTTTGAAAGTTTCTCCGAAAAATTCTACATTATTTTCTGAAGCAGACCTTACCTTTACCAATAATACTAATATAGTGTTCATGATCACACGTTTCAATTTCAATTTTAAATAATATTTTAAAAAATAAAGATCCACAGACGTGATTGTGAAGTCCACAGACGTGATTTAAATACCTCCTTTGTTCATTATTGAAATTTATGTTAACAGCAGTTGCTTGCTTAGAATCCAAAGAACTACATAAAGGTGCAATAACACTGAGGTGCCTTCCGCCGTTCTAAAATAATAAACATTTTTTATTAACAAGTAGGCGACAGATGGTGCCACATGCGCTACTTCGAAAAGACCTTTTGAGCAGAAGAGAAGAGAGGCAGTTGTTGACGTTGACTGATCGCGATTGTTGTTGCACGCGCTTAAAAACGATGGACTCCACCGCTTAGAAAACGTGCATGTTGCACGGCAAACTTTTTATCTGTTAATTTATTCTTATTTGTAATTTCTAATTAAATGAGTTTTTAAATTAGCAAGCGTATTGTTAAGTCTCGAGAAACACCCTGCTATCATTATGATATCTTCTTAATTATAATAAGATTAAAACGGATTGAATATCCGTAGTGAGAAGCCCGGTTCAAAGGCATCCTCAACTGGTGACTGGACGTTAAAACAAGCCCATCTGATCGCTCATGATGGGGGTTTACCAGGTGTGCAAAGCTGCAAAAATCAACGGTATGTGCCATTTTCTGTGTTAATATGTGGTATTCTCTGGCCAACTTATTTAATTTATTAATGATTTTATATAGTTAAATTTTCGAGTCCAACGTTCTTATTGTTCAAAATATTATTGCTAAATTGTGTATTTATTTAATTATTGCTCTATCTATCATTTATTACCCAATAGGGCATTTTGATATGACGTCAAAAACATGGACCCCGCAATCTTCTATCTGCGCAACTATCTGCACAGATTCTCGGCATCTTTAAAGTGAATTTATGGTTACCATATTGGCTGCTTTATCGCACTTGATGCGATTGCCAAATACTTTTTTTACATTAAACTAAATTGTTTGTTTTTCCGGGAAAATGCGTAAGTCGCTATGCTGTTCAGACTTGAATTTAAACGGAAGAAATGTACTAGGTAGGTGTTTTGTAATAGTTTTCTATTTAATGATCTGTCCGATTAGTTTTTATTCAGTAACTCGTATAATTTTTTAGTTGTTAAGTCAATGTAAAAATTTTTAGTCTTAGGATCTAACCTCAAATGCTTTCGTTCAGTGTTATTTTAGGGGATTTTTCAGATGACTATTTTAACAGCAAAACATACACAGTGTATATTTTTAAAAATATTTTTGATATACATGCCTGTTGATTATTTTTTCTTTACTTCAATATGCAACTACCCTATTTTATTTTAGTTCTGCAAGATATATTCACTATGCTTTACGGAAAATACATATTAAAAAGTATTTTATTAGCCTTTTTTTACTTTTAAAACCGTCAATTTTGCATTTTTCTGAAATATTAATATGCAAACATAGCTGCCAACCTTCCCATTTTTTTTTTCAAGTCAAATAAATATATTATGTACAAAAAGTTTTACTTAAATGAAATCAAATAAGTACCAAATAAAAACAAGACATTTTATAAATTTTCTGTGTTTATTTAAGTTTAAGAAAATATGTGCAAAATAAAACATAGTTTCTATGTATTTATAAATAATTTTTTAGAATGTATTAATAATTTTTCATCTTAAACATGTGTTTAAAATTTGTCGATTGAGTTTTAAACATTTCTTTTCTTTTCAGAATCTTAACATTATGGTCACCACAAGTCAATGAGGATGGTCTTCTCTTCAATCTACTGAATGAAGCTTTTGTGGCCAAAAAAGTGTCACAGAGTGCATGCCGAGTATAAATTTACATCACATTCCTCTGAGACACTTCTCCGGCCTAACTTTCTCCATAGAAATCAAATCCTTGTCGGTTACCCAAATACAATGTGTGTCCTATTTTGGATTTTTTCAGCTCTTCATGACAATGTGTCTTCAGGTATGTCTTAAAATATTAAAATATATTTCTAATCGGATTTGTTTCCACAACTATTGTAGGAAAATCTTGTGAAGTATAAGCTTTTAATTTTACATGCTTTATTTAATATTTACTACTAATAATTAAAAAGCTACTCATAATACTCTGAAATTAAGTGTATTTATTTAAGCATGTATTACGGCAAACGTGCTACGACGTTGTTGAGTACAATAATATATTGAGTTGAGTTGTAGTCTGCTGACTACAATTAATAATTACAGGATAAAGGAAAAACATTATGTGAATATATCACATTATTCCCTCTTTTTATAAAGTTTAATCACGGAACCGAAGAGGTTTTTTATGAATGCGTGAAGAGTACCGACGGACAGTTTCAGAGTTCACAAGAGGAGCACTGTTGGGATCTGAAGATATAACAGGCTCAGGTATGCCAGGATCGGGGCTCTATTGGCTGATGACTAGTGGATGGTACGCAGTCCCCTGAAAAAGCTGGTTGCAGGTCTGTTGCAGAATCATTAGTGCACAGATTGAATTTGTCAATTGTGCCAAGATCAGGATCATCCAGATAGGTGGCTACTTTTACAGGTGCATCATCTGTGTAGTCAGGTATTAACTGGTCAATGTGAGCAAGATATTTTTTGCCATTTACATTGACATACCATGTTGTGTTACCTTTAAGACTTAGCAACACACCCTTACACCATTGTTGGTTCCTATGAGATCTCACAAACACTTTTTGATTTGGGAAGAAGTTACGAAATGTTTTGTGGGATCTGTCATGCTAGTGCTTTTGAGCTTCTTGCCTACCTTGAACATAAACTGCAGTACTAAGGTGTACGAAAGAAATAGGTGTGCGTATTTGACGTTTTAAAAATAGCTCGGCTGGTGTACAATTTGTGGTTGCATGTGGCGTTGATCTGTGCTGCATCAAAAATCTAGCAATTTTCTGACTTAATGTTGAATTGTCAGCGTTCATCTTGTTCAGTGCATTTTTAAATGTTTGCACTGATCGCTCAACCAGACCATTCGCTTGAGGTCTGTATGTTGGAGTTAATGTATGCTCCACTGCATATGCTTTCAGAAAAGATTCAAATTCATCTGATCTCAGCTGGGGTCCATTGTCTGAGACTAGTTCCAATGGTAGACCGTATCTAGAAAATAGACGTTGTAAAGCATCTATTGTATACTCAGAAGTAATATATGGCATCAACATTACCTCTAGCCATTTAGAATGAGTATCTACTACTATTAAATAATTCTTGCCATCCTTCAATGCAAAGTCAATGTGGACTCTCTCCCATGGAGATTTTGCCCATGTCCAAGGATGTAATGGGGCTGCAGGAGGTGTTCGAGCATTTTGTTGACATGCTAGACACTTGCGTACCATCTCTTCAATGTGCTCATCCATATGAGGCCACCAAATATGACTACGTGCCACAGCTTTCATTTTGCACATGCCAGGATGAGTGTCATGGATCATTTCTAACAATTAGTTTTTAAATCTTTCAGGCATCACGACTCTCATACCCCATAATACACAATTGTTCTCGACTGATAATTGACTTCTACGATCAAAATATGGTTTGATGTTGTCATTTTCCATTTTATTAGGCTAGCCATTTTGCACAAATTTAAGAACTGGTCCTAAAACAGCATCAGCTCTGGTTGCAGCAGCAATATCAGAGCTTGTTACCGGAAGGTCTTCACAATAGGATATTTTGTAAACCTCAGGATTTTTTTCGTATTCACTTTCAACAGGTGATCGTGACAGTGCATCAGCATTTGTGTGCTTACTTCCCTTTTTGTATTCAATTGAATAGTCAAAACTAGACAGAAGAACAGCCCATCTCTGTAGACGTGCAGCTGCAATAGGAGGTATAGCTTTATCTGGAGAAAAAATTGAGATCAATGGCTTATGGTCAGTTACTAATGCAAAACTTCTGCCATATACATACTGGTGGAACTTTTTAATTCCGTAGATTATTGCCAAAGCCTCCTTTTCTACTTGTGCATATCTCTGTTCTGTTTTAGTTAATGTCCTTGAGGCAAAAGCAATGGGACGTTCATAACTGTTGATTACATGTGATAAAACTACACCAACTCCAAAAGGAGAGGCATCACATGCTAATTTCAATGGCAATTTCTCATTATAGTGAACCAATACTGACTCTGAAGATAACATGTCCTTACTGGATTCGAATGCTTCTTGACATTCAGGAGACCACTTCCATGGTGTTTCCTTGTGTAGCAAACCCTACAGAGGAGCAAACAGTGTGGCACTATTCGGAATAAATTTCGCGTAATAATTTATTATGCCCAGAAAAGATTTCAGTTCCGTCATATTGGTGGGAGCCTTTATTTCTTTTATACTTCTAACTTTATCCTTCGTTGGGTGAATTCCATGTTCATCTATTCTATGACCTAAAAACTCTACACTGGCTTGAAGAAATGTGCATTTTTGTAAATTTAGCTTTACATTATATTCAGAAAGTCTCTTAAATACATTCTCGTGGTTTTGGTAGTATCAATATGTCGTCTTGAAAGCACACTACCCCCAGCAGACCTTGCAATATTTGCTCTATTATAGATTGAAATATTGCAGAAGCGCTAATAACGCCATGTAGCAGCCTACGTGGACGTACTAATCCTAGATGAGTATTCAAAGTTAAGTATTCCTGTGAATTTTCATCTAGCTCCACCTGCTGGTATGCATGACTCAAATCTAGCTTTGTAAAGTATTTTCTACCACTTAAAGTTGAGAATATATCTTGTTGTGTAGGAAGGGGATACTGGGTTTTGTCTAAACATCTGTTAACTGTGACTTTAAAATCACCACACAGTCTAATGTCAGCGTTTTTCTTTGGAACAACGACAACAGGAGTTGCCCAGCTTGAATGCTGCACAAAATCCCATATTCCATTACTTTTAGCTTTTAAAATTTCCTCCTCAACTTTAACTTTTAGTGAATATGTCACAGGACGTGCTTTACAAAATTTTGGTACTGAACCTTCTTTAAATTTTAAAGTTGCTTTCAAATGTTTGATTGGTTCGGTGCTATTGGAAAGTAAGTTACTGAATTTTGTTTTTAAATCGCCAAATACATAATTTCCAACTTTACTTATTCTATGCACATCAAATATTCTCTTCCAATTTAATTTCACTTGTGACATCCACTCTCGCCCAAACAATGATGGTTGATTTCCTTTAACAATTATTGCTTGCACATTTACTGTCTGATTTTCATATGAAAGGACAATGCTAGCTTCACCAATCACATCAATGCATTTCTGATTATAATCTTTAAGAATAAGATTTGATTTTCTTACCTCTAGAGAAGGCAGGTTGTCCATTACAAACTTCTGAGAAATTATGCTCACATCAGCACCAGTGTCCACCTCCATTTCTAAATGCTTTCCACATATTTTTACTGGAACCATATATTTACGAGACACTTGATTGACTGACTGAATAGAAAATAAATCACATGCACTAGTTGCATCACTATTCATATCTGCAGAAACAAATTTGGCAGAGGAAAATTTCTGAGAGGTAAATTTCTGACCTTTGGTTCTGCACTCTGGAGAAATATGGCCAATTTTCCCACATGCATGGCACTTAGCATTAATATATTTACATGTTTTGGGAGAATGCATGGCACCACAACGAAAACATTTTGTCTTGTTTGCGCCGAATTTTTTGTTTGCATTTTTATGACTGACATTGTTTTTGGTCGCGAAGAGCACTTTGTTTACATTAGGGGCCGGAATCTTCAAAACTGATGCATCAAGACTTGCCAGCTCCATTGCTAACGCTATATCATATGCTTCAGCAAGTTTCAACACTTTTTTAGCCAGTAGACGCTTCTGTGTAGCTTTGCAACGCAAACCACACACAAAACGGTCACGTAGCGCTTCGTCTAAAAATGCACCAAACTCACAGGTGGCAGATAAATGTTTTAACTCTACCATATATGCATCAATAGTTTCATTACTTTCCTGATTTCTCCTATGGAAACGAAATCTCTCGGCAATCAAGATTGGGGCTGGGCGAAAATGATCTTCTAAACATTTGTTTACATGAGCGTACGTGCAGTCCTTCGGCAATTTAGGAGTCAAAAGATTACGTAAGAGTTTATATGTTCTCGGTCCTAAAACCGATATTAAAATAGGGAGATTTTTTATCATCCACTTCATTTGCAATAAAATATTGCTCTAACCTTTCCATGTATAGGAAAAAGTCCTCGTTCGATTCATCGAACACTGAGAGTTGACCCACTAGGCCTAACTGTGTCATGACTCTAAATAATGCGTTTACTTTTTGTAGAACAAATATGTAACTAAATATAACTTACTGTACGATGAGTTCGTAATATTTAACATCTCGTCGCCATTTTAATATTTACTACTAATAATTAAAAAGCTACTCAGAGTACTCTGAAATTAAGTGTATTTATTTAAGCGTGCATTACGGCAAACGTGCTTGAGTACAAGAATATATTGAGTTGAGTTGTAGTCTGCTGACTACAATTAATAATTACAGGATAAAGGAAAAACACTATGTGAATATATCACACTTTAATATGTTTAAATGACTTAAAAATCTAAGCTGTGTGCTTAAATTGAACTCTTTCATTATTATTGTTGCTTAGTCACATCATTATCTTACAAAACTGAAAACATTCAGTGGATATAGCAAGATTGCAATTAGTCAGTTTAATCTCAAACAATTTATATATTTTTTTCCATATCTTTGTGCCTCTTTTAAAATTCATCCTTCTCTCAGAGATTTCACAGAGAGGTTGCAGCTTTCCCCAGCATACACGTACACCCATGCTTCTAAAATCTAATAAACATGCATCTGAATTCTCATAAATGTCAGTGGGAAAGGCCGGATTCTGTACCAAGAAAAGGGAAGAGCTGAGCTGGGAAATGAATTAAATTGTGCCCAAAATTAGGTAAAAAACACAGGTTTTAGGAAGGAGAGGTACTGCAACTGTAACCTCTCAGTAACCGCCCTCTTCTTACCCTGATTATGTCACTGATAAATGCTATAATGTATATGTCTCATCAGGCCGAAACTGGCCTTTTTTACACCTGGGGCAAACATGGATTTTGCCGTCCCTCCCCCTCCTCCCAGTGGTGTAGCTAAGGGGGGGCAAGGGGGGCGGCCGCCCCGGGAGCCAAGGGGTGCCAAATTGAGAGATGTTGAAAACCGAAATTATTTCACATATTTTGACAATAAATAAGAATTGTTGATTTTTGTATGTGTGTGTCTTTGTGTGAATGTTTTCTTTAGTAAGATATTTTGTTATATCCAAATAGTGAAGAAAGAAAAAGCTTCTGTAAATGTTTCTAGAGATGGCTCAACATACTTGGTACCTAAGATAATTATGCACCTGAATTGAGGCGCAAAAAGATTAAACAGGGGGCGCCAAATTGAGAGGAGGTTTAAAGTAGAATTATTTTCCATATTTTTACAATAAATAAGAATTGTTGACCTTTTCTTTTTCTGTGTGTGTGAATGTTTTGAAAAAATTCGGTGGAGAGATCCATAATTGTCTTTCGCTGATGGAGGTTTCTATCTGTCTAGCCTCCAGTTTATAAATCAAAAATCCCGTTTGCGACTTGGAGCGACATTTCTGGTATCAAAAGAACGTTTTCATTTGTATACTAGCTGACCTGCCATTCTATTTTCCCAAACGAACTGCGAATGATTAAAACTTCTATTCATATTAAAATGAAATATATATATATGAATCTCTCAAAATGAACCTCTGGGATGAATCCCCATTGTCTTCGGCAGCGTCGACCTGGAGTGCAAGGCACGCATCTCTAACCACTAAAAACCTCCATTCAAATTTATCTCTTTCAAAATGAATCTCCGGTACGGATCCCCTCTGCCTACGTGCCCGTATAGCATGCGTGTTGCGCACACACTGGAAAAGCTGAAGGGAATCGTAAGATGAGCTGAAAGAAAAAAAATTCCGCAGAAATCAGTCCCATGAAACCAGAGATAAAAATGTCCCTAGGCGGTGGAAGGTAGAAATAAAAACTTAAGATAATCGAAAACCAATTGGAATGAGCAAAACCCAGTTGAAATTGAGCCCATAGGACACGAGATAAGAATGCGCCCCCTGCACTGGAAGGTGAAGTTAAAAACTGCAAGAAAATTGTCTAAGTTGAATGAATCAGTTTCAGTAAAAATCTGGCCCAACAGAATCCGAGAAACGAATGAGCCGTTAACGCTCGATAATTGTGGTAAAAGAAGTCTTTGGAAAACATACTTTTAAATGTAAATAAAAAGTCGAAACCCTTGTGAGCGAACTCATAACTCATATCACGGGGCTCTTGCCACAGAACACACTAATAATCTTCGATTGAACTGATAAAATGCTTTTAAATTATGTTTTAGCATTTGGCAACATTTAATAATTAAGTCGATTGTCCGCATGTCATATAATCTCCGATCCATCGATTTTCGGAAATTAAATGGAGAGGTCGGCTGAAAAAGATCTCTTTTTTGTTCGGTTGTATGTCTCTTTGCTCGCCCTGTATGGTTCTTTCTCCGAACTTTTGTACTGTCGCTGTCAGTTTTTTGAAAACATTAAGAAAAATTACCGACCGATTTTCAAAACTTTTTTACACAGGTGTAAAATGTTTTTCCACGTGTGCTCTGAAATTTTCAGATCGATATCTTAATCGGTTTTCTTAATTTTTGCTGATTAGTGAAAATTCTTAATTTCTTCCATTTCAGCAGTGGAATCAGGTTCAGATGTGCGCGCAATTTTGCCATTTTGTAAAATAAAACATGTTTTTGATGAGTTTTTAATTAATATTCTCAGCTAATTATCAAAAAATTAGAAATCTGAGCCGCATGTGCATCAGGACCTGCCTTGGACTACCCACACAAATTTTCAGACTTGCACGTGACATAGATATTTATAACCATCTCCGTCACACAAACACACACATAGATTGGTTTTTAAGCTGTTTTTTGTGTTCTTTATTCCATATGACTATTTTCGTGTAATGGTTCTTTTGTGAACCAATGCAACATGGATTTAGCTGGAAGAACAACAAGTAAAGATATTATTTCATCTTTATTGGAAATTTCATTTTTCCGTCGAATTGGCATTCAGAAAAGCCAAATAATAAAATGTGGGCGATCTATCCCCAAATTTTCCCTTATCGTATAAAAAACAAAGTAGGACTTTTCAGTCTTCCTAGTACGACCAGTACAAATGGCTATTTCATCGTTTTAAAAATTAAATACATTCGATATATACTTAAATTCAACGCATATGCATTAGAGAAAATTGTATCTATATCTTTGTATGTAAGGAATAACAGGGAGATTAATGGGAGAAACGAATTTGACTCGGGAAACCTCTTTGTGGACTGATCTTATTTATTTCCTCGCTGCATCTTACAATCACGTCCGCGAGTTCAATCGGATGTCTCATCTTTTTCGTGCGCGTTCTTGCTAATATGTTGGCAATATTTTCCAGCCGGGGGCAAAGGTATAAATTTGAGAAGAATATTTAGTTTAATAGGTTAATTAGCTCGTGATTGACATGTGGTCAAGATCCGAAAAATTTCCGGCATCTGTGACGTACAAGGCTTTAGCCACAAATGAAGGAGGATTGTCCAAATGTCAGCATTTTCTATCCTATGTTACTCTCTGAATTTAATGGTGAACGTAATAAATGTTGTGCTGGGAAAAAAAGTTACAAGGATAAAATGGATTTTAGAATATAAGATTTTAATGTTAGGAAAATAATTTAAGGATTTTAATTTAAATTTTGAATTTAAAAATGATTTTAGTTCTTATCCTTTTCATCTATTTATTCATCTCTCTATAAATATCTGACCATTAACGTTGCGCTTACGTCTACGTAACGTCTACGCTTCTTCGTCTACGCTAAGCGTAACGTCTACGCTTAAAAAAGCAGTCATATCCGTGAACGTTCCGCTAAGTTATCATGCGACACTGCTCCTATTTATAAATCGATTTGGGTGTGATTGAGCATATGTTAATGTCTCGACCAAATTCGTTGGACATTTTGATCCTCCATCCTGTTTCAAAATGGCGGTCCCTTAAAAATTTCAAACTAAAATAAATATATACAAAAAATTATAAATGCAAATTTATTTCTTGCTTAATCGTTAAGTCTTGACAGAAGGTTACAAGAACGTTTTTTGGTTTCCCCTCTATCTTAAAAAATGGTATAGAAATTTTAAATTCTAGGGTGGCTCTACTTTTGAAACAGGAGATTTTTTTCCATAATCGGGCGAATTTTAAGTTTTAGCAAATATGGTTTTTTGAAAATTTATTTTCAATGTTGCTACTCCCATACTCTTAAAAAAACAGTCATATCTGTGAACGTTCTTCTAAGTTTTTGAAATTCCCATACAAATTCAGTATTGACGAAAATTAGAAATCTTCTATCGTAGTACTAGTAATAGGGTTCCACGCATTTTAGTTTCGTGTGTTCGAGGAAAATTAGGTGAATCCTTAACAACAAGGAAGAGTGAAGCTGCCTTTTCCTCCCGGTACAAGGCAAAAATACTTTTTTACTCGTCTTGAGTAAAAATAATGTGGTTATTTTTTTTATTTGGGGGGGGGGGGGGGCAAAATTTCTTTCTGTCCCGGGCGCCAAAAAATGTAGCTACGCCACTGCCTCCTCCGCAAAATAAATTTAGAGATTTTTACTAATTTTTTAATAGCATACTTATTCTAAAATATGTAATCATAAAATACATAATACTGATCTATGTAATCAGCTTTGTCAAACATGGATTCATTAAAATCTTAAAAACAGAGTCAAAAGGAACATAAAAAATTCCACTTTATACAGGTTTCCATCTTATCAGTTACAGTAGAGTGCTGATTATCCGGACGCCGGTTAACCCGATCGATCAATGACCATACATTTTTTTCCCCGCCTTCTCCTAACTTTTTAAAATCTTTAGTTGCGGTAGGGTAAATTTGGCTGGATGTCACAGAAGTTAACCATTAAATAACCTTTTCTTAATCCTGAAGTAATAAAATCGCCAACAACACCAAAGAGAGCAATGCATAAAATCAACTGTTTCTAGAATCTAAGTTTCACTTCTAACTTGCGAGAGTCCTGCGCATATACCCCCCCCCCCCAAGGAAAATGGGGAAGGGTCGTCCTTACGGGTAATATTAATTATACTCTGACAACAAAGCCCTTTGACAGTAAAGATAAGAGATTCCACTAGAACTTGTGAAATGTAGAATGGTAGCCATTTGGTATCTTGGTGGTTTTTAGAGGCGTTCGAAAAGCACCCAATTCCATGCGATTATTTACTCTATTCATTAAATGGACAGCCCCTTAAGATCCCTCTCATTGACATCGTCTAGCCTTGACATCTGGCCTCCAAGAAGAGATATCTGCACTTCGTAATGCGTTTTTGCTGCCGTTTAACTTTATTTTTAATTCTTATTTTCTTTCTTTCTTTCTTTTCTTTTTTTTTTTTTTTTTTTTTTTTTTTTTTTTTTTTTGAAAAGATAAATATAATATATATATTTATAATCTTTAATAGATTTAACGAATGTTTTCTTAACGATTATGTTGAATTCAACTGACGCAAATGACGCACATGTTAGACAATAAGTTGATAACGTTTCAAAACGTCATAAAATATTCATTCAGATATAAGGTAAAGAATGTTTTTTAACGATTATGTTGAATTCAACTGACGCAACTGACGCACATTTTAGACAATAAGTTGATAATGTTTCAAAACATTTAACCCCTTGAGGGACAAGCAAAAATGTCTCTAAATATTGAATTCTCACCGGAATAATCGATAAATTCTATTTTTAAATAAAGAAAAGCAATTTTTCAACGATTTTCCTCCAAAGTTAAAAATATAAAATTTAGTTAAAATTTTCTGGTGAGAATGTTGTTTAAATTAGATGGGATATATTTTATCCCGCCCCTCAAGGAGTTTACAAAAATGAATGCTTTCTAAACTTCTGTATGTAATTCACATTACGCTTATGACTTTTTCTACAAATATATATATAATTCTCTCAGCGAAACTTTCTAACATTTTTATGAACTCGTTTTTTTTAACGCAAAATTTGAATACTCGGAAGCATGGCTATAGAAGTGATTGGGTTCGAACAGTTTTTCATTTTTTCGATAAATGAATTACATCTCAAGTTATACGCGATTTTTGTCTTATGACGATCTTATTTGTCTTATGTCTCCCAGAAATTCGATTCAAAGCATTAGCTTTGACAATGTTTCTGAAAGATCTTCTGCCTTTACCAAAAAACAGAAAAACTATTCGACTTTATAGCTTGTGAATAAGAACATCTTCCAATCTCAGGTATTTATGATCAAAAATCAATTCAGGAATGTGTCAAAAACTATCCAGTTTTGATTTGAAAACAGCCTCAATCCTTTTCCCAAATCCTTATTTTCTGACGCATTTACGACTTTTAAACTATACATAAATACAATCATAATCATATTTTTTTATGCGCATACAATCCACAGAACGGTGAATGCAGTATCAACACTACAGGTATACAAAAGAATTCGGTTACAATACTGCCTAAGAACGGTAATTGTTGAAAGTGCGTTTTCACTTGTAATATATACTTAGCGGTATTAACAAAAATATTTTCCCACGCTCAACGTTGCCAGACTCATTTTTAAAGGTGAAAACATGAAGCTTGCTTGCGTGCATTTTAAAGAGATGTATAAGAGGCTGTGTGTTTTCGCTTTTCACTCAATTAATTAGAACTCGATTTATAAACAATTATTTTTTTCAGTATGACCGTTTTTTTTTTTCGTCCCAAATCTCTCGCTTCGGCAAATTCGGTTCAAAACGACAACTGAGACAGCATTTTTTTGCACTGTATTCTGTCTTTATAAAAAAAAAAAAATCAACAAGCATGGTACATTATATAGTTTCTGAATAAGAGAATGTGCCATTGGATGCGTTTCAGAACAAAAATGAATTTAAAAATGAGACAGAAAGTAAGCAGTTTGGATTCGAGTAAACGCTTAAATTTAACTTTTTTTACATTACTTGGTATATATAAATTTTATAGAACATACACAGGATATATACATACATATATCCAAATGTGTTAAAATGTGCGTATTTTCAAATGTATTATTTTGGATATCATTTTTTACCTTATTAAACCAGTGAGGTTCCGTTGGCAGTATTCTGAAACCGTTTGACGGTGTTTCATAACCAATGATTTTTTTTGTGTCTGCATATCATAACAGTCTACGGCATTTTATATTATAATCAGTTGAGGCATAATTTTTATGCGAGAAAACTAACTTTACTTGATGATATACTAGGTTGAGCAAAAAGTTCTGGGAAATTTCTAAAAGTTGCATTGTTATGCGCAAATTAACAACAAAAGCAACAAGAACTATTCTTCAAAGTAGAGACCGTCATAGTCCACGACTTTCTATCTTCCTGCCAGATTCCGGGTTTGCTGGAAGTACAAAGTTTGTTGCCGTACCGGCACCTTCACCCTCATTGATCTCATCGACGGCTTTCAGAATCGTTAGACCTTTTCTTCATTAATTCTGGATCAACACACGCAAATCGTACTGTTCAATAGGCATTTTGGAGCCGAAATTCCTGAACTCCTATAGGTATACCACTAGTATTCTTATATACAATACAAATTCTGGTAGCTATTAGATTAAAAATTTCCCAGAACTTTTTGCTCAACCTATAATAAAACCATCTTCTTAATTTTCCAGCATAGTCATATATGTAAAAAGATGTAAACACAGAAATAAACTGTCAAATACAGTAGATTCTGTCTAAGGCGAAATCTGTGCAAGCGAGAAATCTTTTTAATGCTGAAAGTCTGGCAAATTCATAGAAAATAACATTAATTCATGCTGCTTAAGGGTGTATTACGATCCAAACTGCTTATTTTCTGATTCATTTTTAAATTCATTTTTGCTCTCAAACTCATCAATCTGTGAAATTCTCTTATTTAGAAACTACATAATGTGCCGTGCTTCTAGATTTTTTGATAAATGCAGAAAATATTGTTAAAAATGCTGCTAAAGTTGGCGTTTTGAACCGAATTTTCCGAAGCAGGAGATCTGGGAATGAAAAAAAATGGTCATACTGAGAAAATAACTATTTAAAACTCAAATTCAAATTAAGTCTGTTCTTAACTGCTCTGCTCAACAAGCGCAAAACGTTTTGACACATTTACAAATTTATTTTTTAACAGAAAGGTATAAAATTGGAAAGCCTGGCCATGGAAGCGATTTGGAATTAAACTGTTTTTTCCATTTTTTGATCAATCAATTACCTGAAAATAAGTTAAAACTGGTGTGAATGAATAAGAACAAAAAATCTTCTTAAAACACCATGAAAAATTTTTAAATGTGCTAGGTCTTTTGAAAGATCTGAATCTTTCTTCGTCAGGCGCAAAGAAGACGTGCTTCTACTATGAAAGTACGATTTTGAGTCTTGCTGCTGCTTTCATAGTAGAAGCACGTCTTCTTTGCGCCGGACGAAGAAAGACTAAGATCTTTCGAAAGGTCGAGCACATTAAATTTTTGATGGTGTTTTAAGAAGATTTTTTGTTCTTAATCAATTACCTATTGAGATACAAGCAATTTTGATCACGTGACAAACACGTTTTTCGCCCGCTCTTGAGTGCTCTTTCTTCCTTCACCCGGAAATTCAGTTCAGAACGCCCATTTTGACACTATTTTCTGAAAGATCGATTGCGTTTGCAAAAAAAATGGAAAAAAAACAACTCGGTGGCATAGTTTCTGAACAACAACACCAGCTATAGTTTCATGCATTTTCGAACAAAAATAAATTAAAACTTATGTCTGAAAGTTGTCCTTTTGGATTTGAGAACACCCTTAATTGAGCGAAAAATGAAATCACACGGCCTCTTATACATCTCTTCAAAAATCACCTAAGCAAGTTTTATGTTTTTACTTTTAAAAATGAGTCTGAAAGTATCTCAGAAAATTTCGAGCTGTTGAGGGTGGAAAAATATTTTTTCAAATACACCCTTAAGTCGGAATCTGCCAAACAGGGAAAACCAAATTTTTGCATAAGGCGGAAAAATGATATTTTAAAAAGGAAAGCATTTCGTTTATGAAATTTTAAAACTGATAGACATATGTCAAATGCTCACTATCAGATATTTTAATTAAATTTCATAACAGATGAATAAAGTTATTTCAAAAGAAGCAAAAACTATTTAAATTTTTTAAGAAATACTATTTTACTGCAGTGTTTCCCATACAGATTTGCATATAAAAGTTATATTACTAGTAGAATACATTTATGAAAATATACATATTTTCTAAAGTATAATATATTATGCTTTAAGGTTGTACTCAAATTCAAAGTGACAACTTTCTCACACGTTCCCGAAGTCATTTTTATTCTTCGCAAAATTTGCATTTTTATTTACTTCGTATAAAAAAAATTAATGGTGTTTCTCATTTTTTTTTTTTTTTATTAAAGCAAAAGATCTCCCAGAATTACCGTTTTGACGGATTTTCGAATCCGAAAAATTAAGGAAAGATCATCATCGCGATCAATTCCTTGTTACTCAAAATCCAATATATTAATCTGCAAATACAACTGGAAAAAGGTTTTGTTTAATTTATTTTGCTTTTTTGCACCTTAAATTATGGGCTCTTTTTTTTTCTTTCCTGTGATTTATGAAAATAATGTTACTAATGTTTAAAAAGTATATTACTGTTTTATATTATATCACTGTTACGGCGCATTTGCTGTTCACATTTAGCATTTCACATTTAGCATTAAATCATGTGAACTTGACCTTATTATAGATTATAAATATACACATTATAAAATTCTTAATTTAGTATAACTGTATGTTAAGTTTATTTTGTTTGATGTATTATCATCCTTTATGCTTAACCCCTAATCGTCGAGCCCAGGGCAATTTCTCTGTGAATGTATCGGGCGCGACAATCACAGAGTTAAATAAAAATATTTATTTTTGTAGGGTGTCCATTGCTAAAATTTTCCTGATCATCATTGAATTGTAGGATGGTCTGATTTATCTTTATTCTTGCAATTCAATTAATTTTTTATTCATAATGGGAAATAATAGCAAAATTAGTTAAAAAATGTTAACAGAATAATGTAATACAAATATAGCTGGATAATAATGATTAAATCGATTAATTATTAGTAACCACATTTTAAAAAAATTCGTTAACGAAAACAATACTGACATATTCAACATAATTTAGCATAGTACGAAAAAGGATGATAGCACAATAAAACAAAAGTCCTTCCGGCCAGTGCCGGGAGGAAGAGGTAGCTTTCATATTCCTTATTTTAAAAAAGCCAACTTATATTATTCAAACACAAGAAGCTCAATTTAGTGGAAACCGAATATAGGAGATTCAATACTAATTTTTATCAATACTAAATCATTATGAATGAGAATTTCGCGAAATTAATCAGCTATATCCAAGCTGCTTTTATTTACAGTAACTTATATTTGGCTGCCAAATTCAGCGATTTCTTAAAGTGCCTGCCATTTTAAGACAACATGGTGGATGAGGCTAACCAGTGAACTTGGTCGAGACCTTAGTAATTGCTGTGCACATGCTCACTCACATCGGAATAGATTGATATATACGAGTGCTTTCGGAGGCAAAAAATCAGATTTTTCAAAATGTCACCCACATTAGATATTGAAATTGCTATATCTGAGCCATTTTTCAATTCCTACTATTAGCTCACACTCTCCCTATATTTATTTATATATTTATATATTTATCTTGTTCAAATTTTCAATCGTTAATAAAATACTCATTATTCATCCTATCAAGTTGAAATAATTTTTTTTAAACTTGTACTGGATGACAATTGATGTTAATACAGTTTTTTCAAATATTAATTAGTTAATTAAATTTTAATTAATTAATTTTAGTTTTGCATGGGAAACAAAATGGCGGCCATTGGTTATTGAAGTTCAGTGAAAGTATTTTCAATAAGGGGTTACCATAGGGGGACCCTGTTCTGTCGCCAAATACCGCCAAGTTTGTCGCCAACTTGGCGATATATCGCCAAATTTGGCGGCCAAAATGAGTCGCCAAACGTGACGCCAACTTGGCGATATCTGTAATATTTCGCCAAATTCCCATAGAGCTCCATTGTAAACTTACTTGCTTATAGAAAATCAACAAATTGAGATATTTTAATGCAACAAAAACTAATATTAGCTTGATTATATTAAATTTTTCTTTGATAGCCTAAGTAGGAATTGACTTTAAAAACAAAATTTTTATATTACTTGTTTAAGATAAAGACAAACAAAAAATGCTCCTGAATCCTTATATCAAGGTCAAATACTTAAGAAAGAAACCTTTTTCAATTTCTAATTTTTTTGCACCTCACTTTAAACATGATTTTTTTTTTAATTTCATGGCCGCCATTTTGAAACAAGATGGCTGACAAAGCTGGCCAGCGAACTTGGTCGAGATATTGATGTATACTATTCACATGCCTTCTTACATCGAAATAGGCGAATACGTGTGTTATCGTGTGACAAATACAAGATCGTTTCAAAATGTTAGCCATTCTAGAAATTCAAGTGCTATAATTCAACCATTTTTTAAGATATAAACAAAAGAACAAATTTTCAGAAACAAAAACTGCTCCGGAATCTTTGTATCAAGGTCAAACACATAAAAAAAATCTTTTTCATTTTCCAATTTTTTAATACCTCATTTTAAATTTTAAATTTAATTTTTTTAAAAATGGCAACCCTTTTGAAACAAGATGGCGAATGAAGCTGGCCAACGAACTCGGTCGAGACATTGGTGTGTACTATGTACAGACCAAGTCACATTCAAATCGGTTCATAAATACGTCTGTTATCATGTGGCAAAAATCAGGTCGTTTTAAAATGTCAGCTACAATAGAAGTTCAAAATGCTATAACTCAGCCATTTTTTTAGATAGAGACGAAACAAAAACTGTTCCGTAATCTTTGTATTAAGGTCAAACACATCCAAAAAAATCTTTTTCATTTTCCAATTTTTTGGTATCTCATTTTAAATTAATTTTTTTTTAATATTTTAAATGGCCGCCATTTTGAAACAAGATGGCGGATGAAGCTGGACAACGAACTCGGTCGAGATATTTGTATGTACTATGTACAGACCAAGTTAGATCCAAATCGGTTCATAAATACGCCTGATATCGCGTGACAAAAAATCAGGTCGTTTTAAAATGTCAGCTACAATAGAAATTCAAAATGCTATAACTCAGCCATTTTTTTAGATAGAGACGAAACAAAAACTGTTCCGGAATCTTTGTATTAAGGTCAAACACATCCGAAAAAAATCTTTTTCATTTTCCAATTTTTTGGTATCTCATTTTAAATTAAATTTTTTTTTTAATTTTTTAAATGGCCGCCATTTTGAAACAAGATGGCGGATGAAGCTGGACAACGAACTCGGTCGAGATATTTGTATGTATTATGTACACACCAAGGTACATCCAAATCAGTTCATAAATACGCCGTTATCACGTGACAAAAATCAGGACGTTTCAAAAAGTCAGCCACGCTAGAAATTCAAAATGCTATAACTCAGCCATTTTTTAAGATATAGACAAAATAAAAACTGCTCCCGAATCTTTTTATCAAGGTCAAACACATAAGAACAAAATATTTTTTCAATTTTCAATTTTTTGGTACCAAATTTCAAATTTAAATTTTTCTTAAAAATTTAAATGACCGCCATTTTTAAACAAGATGACGAATGAAGCTGGCCAACGAACTCGGTCCAGACATTGGTATGTACTATGTATAAACGAAGTTACATCCAAATCGGTTCATAAATACGCCTTTTATCGCGTGACAAAATTCAGGACGTTTCAAAATGTCAGCCACGCTAGAAATTCAAAATGCTATAACTCAGCCATTTTGTAAGATATAGACGAAACAAAAACTGCTCCGGAATCTTTGTATGAAGATCAAATACATAAGAAAAAATATTTTCCCATTTTTAATTTTTTGGTACCTCATTTCAAATTTTAATTTTTTTTTAAAATTTTAAATGGCCGCCATTTTGAAACAAAATGGCGGATGAAGCTGGCCAACGAACTCGGTCGAGAGATTGGTATGTACTATGTACAAACTGAATTACATCCAAATCGGTTCATAAATACGAGAGTTACAGTGTGACAAAGGTCAGATATATATATATATATGTCAACTTTTGAACGGAGGGTGGTTTCGGGGTCTGGGGATCATGATCGATGAAAATATACCAAAATCTTTTGAAATCGCTTTCCTCCGAACGGCTGCAATAGGTAGCTTTTTGTAATGAAAGCTACCTAAAAAGTCCTTTCGGCCAGTGCCGGGAGGAAGAGGTAGCTTTCATATTCCTTATTTTAAAAAAATCAACTTATATTATTGAAACACACGAAGCTCAATTTAGTGGAAACCGAATATAGGAGGTTCAATACTAATTTTTATCAATACTAAATCATTATGAATGAGAATTTCACGAAATTTGTCAGCTTTATCCAAGCTGCTTTTATTTAAAGTAACTTATATTTCGCTGCCAAATTCGGCGATTTCTTAAAGTGCCTGCCATTTTAAGACAACATGGTGGATAAGGCTAACCAGTGAACTTGGTCGAGACCTTAGTAATTGCTGTGCACATGCTCACTTACATCGGAATCGGTTGATATATACCAGTGCTGTCGCAGGCAAAAAATCAGTTTTTTCAAAATGTCACCCACATTAGAAATTGAAACTGCTATATCTGAGCCATGTTTTAAGATAAAGACAAACAAAAAATGCTCCTGAATCCTTATATCAAGGTCAAATACTTAAGAAAGAAACCTTTTTCAATTTCTAATTTTTTTGCACATCACTTGAAATATAATTTTTTTTAATTTAATGACCGCCATTTTGAAACAAGATGGCTGATGAAGCTGACCAGCGAACTTGGTCGAGATATTGATATATACTATCCACATGCCTTCTTACATCGAAATAGGCGAATACGTGTGTTATCGCGTGACAAATAAAAGATCGTTTCAAAATGTTAGTCATGCAAGAAATTCAAAGTGCTATAATTCAACCATCATTTTTAAGAAATAAACAAAAGAACAAATTTTCAGAAACAAAAACTGCTCCGGAATCTTTGTATCAAGGCCAAACACACAAAAAAATCTTTTTCATTTTCCAGTTTTTTAATACCAAATTTTAAATTTTAAATTTAATTTTTTTTATTGGCAACCCTTTTGAAACAAGATGGCGAATGAAGCTGGGCAACGAACTCGGTCGAGACATTTGTATGTACTATGTACAGACCAAGTTACATCCAAATCGGTTCATAAATACGCCTGTTATCGCGTGACAAAAATCAGGTCCTTTTAAAATGTCAGTCACAATAGAAATTCGAAATGCTATAACTCAGCCATTTTTTTAGATATAGACGAAACAAAAACTGTTCCGGAATCTTTGTATTAAGGTCAAACACATACAAAAATAAATATTTTTCATTTTTCAATTTTTCGGTATCTCATTTTAAATTTTAAATTTTAAAATTTTTTTAAATGGCCGCCATTTTGAAACAAGATGGCGGATGAAGCTGGCCAACGAACTCGGTCGAGATATTTGTATGTACTATGTACACACCAAGGTACATCCAAATCGGTTCATAAATACGCCTGTTATCAAGTGACAAAATTACGGACGTTTCAAAATGTCAGCCACGCTAGAAATTCAAAATGCTATAACTCAGCCACTTTTTAAGATATAGACGAAACAAAAACTGTTCCCGAATCTTTTTATCAAGGTCAAACACATAAGAAAAAAATATTTTTTCAATTTTCATTTTTTTGGTACCACATTTCAAATTTAAATTTTTCTTAAAAATTTAAATGGCCGCCATTTTTAAACAAGATGGCGGATGAAGATGGCCAACGAACTCGATCGAGACATTGGTATGTACTATGTATAAACGAAGTTGCATCCAAATTGGTTCATAAATACGCCTTTTATCGCGTGACAAAATTCAGGACGTTTTAAAATGTCAGCCACGCTAGAAATTCAAAAGTCCTTCCGGCCACTGCCGGGAGGAAGAGGTAGCTTTCATAATCCTTATTTAAAAAAAGCCAACTTATATCATGTAAACACACGAAGCTCAATTTAGTGGAAACTGAATATAGGAGATTCAATACTAATTTTTATCAATATAATGAATGAGAATTTCGCGAAATTAGTCAGCTTTATCCAAGCTGCTGTTCTTTAAAGTAACTTATATTTGGCTGCCAAATTCGGCAATTTCTTAAAGTGCCTGTCATTTTAAGACAACATGGTGGATGAGGCTAAGCAGTGAACTTGGTCGAGACCTTAGTAATTGCTGTGCACATGCTCACTCACATCGGAATCGGTTAATATATAGGAGTGCTGTCGCATGTAAAAAATCAGATTTTTCAAAATGTCACCCACAATAGAAATTGAAACTGCTATATCTGAGCCATTTTTTAAGGTAAAGACAAACAAAAAATGCTCCTGAATCCTTATATCAAGATCAAATACTTAAGAAAGAAACCTTTTTCAATTTCTAATTTTTTTGCACCTCACTTTAAATATATATATATTTTTTAATTTAATGGCCGCCATTTTGAAACAAGATGGCTGATGAATCTGGCCAGCGAACTTGGTCGAGTTGTTGATGTATACTATCCACATGCCTTCTTACATCGAAATAGGCGAATACGTGTGTTATCGCGTGACAAATACAAGATCGTTTCAAAATATTAGCCATGCTAGAAATTCAAAGTGCTATAATTCAACCATTTTTTAAGATATCAACAAAAGAACAAATTTTCAGAAACAAAAACTGCTCCGGAATCTTTGTATCAAGGCCAAACACATAAAAATAATCTTTTTCATTTTCCAATTTTTTAATACCTCATTTTGAATTTTAAATTTAATTTTTTTTAAATGGAAACCCTTTTGAAACAAGATGGCGAATGAAGCTGGCCAACGAACTCGGTCGAGACATTGGTATGTACTATGTACAGACCAAGTTACATACAAATAGGTTCATAAATACGCCTGTTATCGCGTGACAAAAATCAGGTCGTTTTAAAATGTCAGCCACAAGAGAAATTCAAAATGCTATTACTCAGCCATTTTTTTTAGATATAGACGAAAGAAAAACTGTTACGGAATCTTAGTATTAAGGTCAAACACATACAAAAAAAATCTTTTTCATTTTCCAATTTTTTGGTATCTCATTTAAATTTTTTATTTTTTAATTTATTTAAATGGCCGCCATTTTGAAACAAGATGGCGGATGAAGCTGGCCAACGAACTCGGTCGAGATATTTGTATGTACTATGTACACACCAAGGTACATCCAAGTCGGTTCATAAATACGCCTGTTATTACGTGAGAAAAATCAGGACGTTTCAAAATGTCAGCCACGCTACAAATTCAAAATGCTATAACTCAGCCATTTCTTAAGATATTGACGAAACAAAAACTGCTCCCGAATCTTTTTATCAAGGTCAAACACATAAGAAGAAAATATTTTTTCAATTTTCAATTTTTGGTACCACATTTCAAATTTAAATTTTTCTTAAAAATTTAAATGGCCGCCATTTTTAAACAAGATGGCGGGTGAAGCTGGCCAACGAACCCGGTCGAGACATTGGTATGTACTATGTACACACCGAATTACATCCAAATCGGTTCATAAATACGCCTTTTATCGCGTGACAAAATTCAGGACGTTTCAAAATGTCAGCCACGCTAGAAATTCAAAATGCTATAACTCAGCCATTTTTTAAGATATAGACGAAACAAAAACTGCTCCGAAATCTTTGTAAAAAGGTCAAATACATAAGAAAAAAATATTTTTCCATTTTCAATTTTTTGGTACCACATTTCAAATTTTAAATATTTAAGAAAATTTTAAATGGCCGCCATTTTGAAACAAAATGGCGGATGAAGCTGGCCAACGAACTCGGTCGAGAGATTGGTATGTACTATGTACACACCGAATTACATCCAAATCGGTTCATAAATACGCCTTTTATCGCGTGACAAAATTCAGGACGTTTCAAAATGTCAGCCACGCTAGAAATTCAAAATGCTATAACTCAGCCATTTTTTATGATATAGACGAAACAAAAACTGCTCCGGAATCTTTGTATAAAGGTCAAATACATAAGAAAAAAATATTTTTCCATTTTTAATTTTTTGGTACCACATTTCAAGTTTTAAATTTTTTTAAAAATTTTAAATGGCCGCCATTTTGAAACAAAACGGCAGATGAAGCTGGCCAACGAACTCGGTTGCGACATTGGTATGTACTATGTACACACCGAATTACATCGAAATCGGTTCATAATTACGGGAGTTACAGTGTGACATAGGTCAGATATATATATATATATATATATATATATATATATATATATATATATCAATTTTGAACGGAGGGTGGTTTCGGGGTCTGGGGGTCATGATCGATGAAAATATACCAAAATTTTTTGAAATCGCTTTCCTCCGAACGGCTGCAATAGGTAGCTTTTTTGTAAAGAAAGCTACCTAAAATGCTATAACTGAGCCATTTTTTAAGATATAGACGAAACAAAAACTGCTCCGAAATCTTTGTTTAAAGGTCAAATGCATAAGAAAAAAATATTTTTCCATTTTCAATTTTTTGGTACCACTTTTCAAATTTAAAATTTTTAAAAAAATTTTAAATGGCCGCCATTTTGAAACAAAATGGCGAATGAAGCTGGCCAACAAACTCGGTCGAGACATTGGTATGTACTATGTACATACCGAATTACATCCAAATCGGTTCATAAATACGAGAGTTACAGTGTGACATAGGTCAGATATATATATATATATATATATATATATAACCATTTTGCTTATATCATTGAATTCTGTGCCCTTGATAACGTAATTCAATGTATAAGCTTTTCAATTTTTGTCGGTGTCCACTTTTTTCTTTTTCTTCCATAATAATTCTTATAATAATTTTTTTTTTAATACTTACAGCTTTAATTCATAATAATTGACGGTGGTAGGTTATGTTTAATTAATGGTTATATATATATATATATATATATATATATATATATATCAATTTTGAACGGAGGGTGGTTTCGGGGTCTGGGGGTCATGATCGATGAAAATATACCAAAATTTTTTGAAATCGCTTTCCTCCGAACGGCTGCAATAGGTAGCTTTTTGTAATGAAAGCAACCTAAAACTAGTGTCAATCAAAATCTTCCGTCACGACAAATTTCTAGCCAAAGAAAGAAACGGGAATCGCTTCATTTCACTTTTAAAACAGAGTTTCAAAATAACAGAACTCAAGCTGACATGGCAGAAGAAGACGCTGATGTCATGATTGTTACCTCCGCCATTTCAAGAGCCGAAGCCTTTGAAAGTGTAGTATTGTCGGAGAAGACATTGGTTTTCTCGTGATCATGACGAGCTTGGGATATCAACACAAAAATCGCTCTTTCCAAAATCCAGGCAGGGGTAACATCGAAACCAGTGGTTTTTAACCATGTCATGCAAATACAATTACAACAATGTTCTTTTCACTCATGCAATCAGAGGATGCGATACAACATATGCTCTTTTTGGGCAAGAAAATCAAAGTTTTGTTACACTTTGGAAAAACAAGATCAGCTTAAGGAAATAGCCTGTGTGTTCAATAAACCAGAGTTAACCCATCAAGAAATCACCAAGGCTGGAGAAAAATTCAATACTATACTATACAGCGGATGCATAGACACCACACAGACATTGAACAACTTGATGTTCCCGTTATTTGCTAAATCTGCCACTAAAAGCAAACTTCATATTGCAAGACTACCACCAACGCAAGATTCTGAGCAGCATCATTTCCACCGATATTATTATTAGATGCAAGCTTGGCTAGGAAACAACATCGCCCTGAAAAATGGGGTTGGGTTCGCATGTCTGACGGTCTCTTTCAGCCAGTTTAAATGTTCCAAAATCCAGCACCTGAATCCTTGATGCATGATGTCTCATGTACCTGTATAAAAGGGTACAGCAAGGCATGTTCTTGCTAAAAATCAGGACTCAAATATTCAGCAATTTGCAAAAACTATAACAGGGTCAACTGCGAAAACGTGGACGACATTATTTACCCAGAAGAAGAGGATGATGAAGCTGATGCCTCGGAAACCATCGACCAAACCAACGACGATGACTTTGACAACCAGGTTGATGATGTCGCAACAAACTCAAAGAAGATCAAAGTTCTCCACTTAAATTCTAAATACAAAAAAAAAAAAAAAAAAAAAAAAAAATTACAATGTAGTAAAATTTTTTTACAATGTTACCGTTGTAATTAACCGTTATTGCTATCATGCAAAAACCTCTAATGTAAACAAGTTACATTAAAGATGATAAAATGAATAAAAAATGATGTCATACGTTGGTTTTTGAGATTTTCCACTAAGTCAGAAAAAAGGTGTATTTTTCAGAAAGCCGTAGCGCGCTTAGTAATGAGTTTAGAAAAACGTTTTTATTATGAAATTTGTAGAACATTTGTAGAACAGCTCTTTCTTTTTGTGACTAAGTATGGTACACAAAAATTTTATAATTTTCAAGTTATAGGCAAAATACTGAAAAAAGTCCGAAAATTTCACGGTTTTTTGGCTCCCAAAAGTTTAGACTCGAGATATTTTGTTGGAAAACAATCAATTCCTGTTACTAGCATCCCCATAAACACTTTAAAAACATAAAATCTTCAAGCAGAATTTTTGCATCTATTTTTGACAATTTGACTGGACTATTAATTTAATTTAGCTGTTCGAACATACATGAGGAAAATACGCTTTGCACGAACACTTGGTGGTCTTAAACTTAAAGATGGCAATCATCGAAAACATATGTATCAATTAGGCAGACTTTTTTATTTTTTTTAATTCAGAATGCTCTCACTATTTTTGAATTGTAATATTCGTCTTATTTATTTTGCCGTTAAAACTCATTTTCTGTTCTTGTGTTTCTGTTCCTGAGAATATTAGAGAAATATTCCTTCCTGGGAATATTTCTCTCCATTATATGGCAGCATTCTGAATTTTAAAAAATCCGCTCATCTGGCAACACTGATGTAGGCAGACTGATTTAACTAAATTTTTAATTTTAGTTGCAAGAAATTGCGCATACAAAGTACCCGATCGGAACGTAGCAAAGCGTAAGACCATCGGCGTGAAAATTTAATGATTCGTAAAATTTTGACTATTTTAGTTATATTGTTTATGGGTTTTATATTGAAACTAGTACTTTTTTTTATACTCTCTTCGATTTTACATCACATTATAAAATAGTATGCTGTATTTATTAAATCCTAAGAAATGTAAAATTAATAAAATTCGAGGGTAGTTAAGAAATTACAGTTTTTTTAATCGAAAACTAAAATTAAATAGTGTTTAAATTAATTGTTTCAAAGTGACACAAATTATCAGTTTTGTGCTTGACACACAAAACCCGAATATGTCGCCCAGATTCTTCACTTAGGCATTTCTCGAAAATATGGATTTTGAATTTAAGTTATTTAATTATATTCATTTCCTAAATAATACCTGCGTAAACTTTCTTTCATTTTTTATTGATATACACACGTTTTATTGACATACTCACATACATTCTAGAATTTATGTATTAAAGAAGTTCAAGTTATATACCAGTATGAATAAATATGATTAACTGAAGTTGAACATCGCAGATTTTTTTTAAAGGTACCATACCATTATATTAAAAGAAAAACTGATATGTTTGGTATGCACAGTTTGTTGGTGTTTGGAAAAAATGTAACATTAAGAGGTGCTACAGTACAAAGTATAAAGAAAACTTGCAAAAATCTAAACTGTCAGAATTGAAACTGATTTTTCTTAAAAGAGGAATAAAGATTTTCGCCAAGCCTATTGAAGAAAATACATTTTCTTTATAAAACTAATTATTGTCTTTATTACATTAAAAACCACGCGAGCTGAAATCTTTCACCGGGAGAAATAGAAGAAATAGCGTTCAGAGCAGTTAAATAAATTTGAAAATACTACAAGCGTACACTGTAAAAAAAATCCGTAAATATACGGTATATTTTCCGTTAAATTTTACGGAATACTTTCATTTTCATTTGAAAACAGTACAATTTCCGTAATTGGATAATTTTTCCGTTCTCGGATCAAAATGAAGAAGGTTTTCCGTAAATTTTACAAAAATATTTCATCATTCTTTCAGAACAGTACAATTTCCGTAATTGACGTCTGTGTTGTATTGAGTGGCGCTGTGTTTAGTTGGAATGCGGAATAATGAATTGTTGTAGCGTGAACATATGTTTACGTTTAAGACTTGGTTAGTCACTATTTCTCTTTTCTTTTCTTTTCTGTTTTTCCCCTTTTTTTCTTTATTTTAAAGTAAATATGAATTAATATCTTTTCATATATCGGTTAAAATTTAATATAATTTATTTTATCTTTCAATTTAATGCCACGTACAATGCCGTATAAATTCCAATTTAATTTATTCAGTTGTTTTTTTAATTTGTATCAAATAAAAAATTAAACATATCAAGTAACTTATTAAATATTAAATAACTGTTTTCACCTGTTATTCGTTTAATATAGTAATTAAAAAATGATACGATAAATATTATTTCTAATTGGAAAAAAACGATTAATTTCTAAAATTATGATAGAAATTTTATTTTTTGAATGCATGCAATTTTGAAAAGGAGTCATAATTGTTCCTATTTTATATGCATGTAATACTTTCTTTTTTTTTGGGGGGGGGGGGGGGCATTAAATACTCGTATTCATACAATAATAATTCTTTTTAAATTGTAACACTAATTAAGTTAAAAATAAAAGAGCAATCTCATTCAATTAGAAATAAATTAATATATCTTATTTGTCTGATAAAGGTAATGTTTATGTATCAAGATATTTTAATTACAAATAGGGAGTGCTAAGTTAACACCACCCCCTTTTTGAATATCACAATTTCAAAAATATCAATATTTAGCTATTAATTATCTCTAATTTTATGTCTTTAGCGTTGACTTACGCCCCCCCCCCCTCCTCCCCAATTTCAAATTTCAAAAATGCCAATATTTGGCTGTCAATTAGCTGAAATTTTGTTTTTAAAACTAACACTGTAGTATTTTTCTTTCTTTCTTTCTTTTTAAATAAAATGTTTTAAAAATTTTTTTAAATCTTTTTACAATATTAAAAAAAAAATAATCTGATATTTAAATGAATTTATTAATTCTTTTTAAGTTTCAGATAGTTGAGAAGGAAATGTTACAGTTTATTTTTCATAATGATTTTAAAATAATACTTATTATTATTTAATAAAAAAATTTAAAAACTCTATTTTTAATTTTAATATTTTTTAATCTATTCACTTTAACGGATTCGCACATAAAACTTAAAACATATCTGAAACATAATAACGAAATTATAGATGTATATACAAATAAATAAATAAAAATAATAGTACAATAAAATTTTTTAAATCTTGCAAAAAAGAAGCAATTATTACTTATAATACATTCTTTCATGCACGTAATATTTTAAAGACTAATTTTTTTCTTTTTATAAAGCATGAAATTAAAAAGCTAAATTTTCAAAATTATGGAAATATTCAGAATTGTACACTCAATTGAAAAATATCTCCAACGAAAATACGTTCCTTGCTTAACACCGTGCCTTTACTTCATAAAAAGCATCTGAAATAAGTAACGACATTTGGAAACGTAACTCGAGTCCCCATGGCATGGTGGATAAGGGCGCTAATCTGGTACACTCCGGTTCCCCAGTTCGATTCCACCCTAGGTAAGTGTTGTTTCATTACTGTTATTTGAATAAATTAGAGGTACGCTACCTTGATAAACGTGTCCGTTGAAATTCATAAAGGTGTAAGTTTCTCGAAAAGTTGTATAATTTTTTTTTTTTTTTTTTTTTTGCCTTTGAAACAAAAAATTTTAAATACGGATATACGAAAAAAAAAAAAAAAAAAAAAAAACAGAAAAATTTTGTGAAAAAACGGAAGATTTCTGGAATTTACGGAAAAAAATTTTCCCGTAAAAAAACGGAAATAGTACTGGCGTCTGGATTGCCAGTACTATTTCCGTTTTTTAACGGCATTTTTTTTTTACAGTGTAAGTAACATTACTAGACAACATTATACTATACTATACTAAATCCGGATAGATTTATAAAAGCCAAATATGTGGTAAAAAGTTATGATGCTTATAAACTTGTATTATATTCCTATGAACATGCTTAATCATCGATTATCTACAAAATATCTTTAAAATTTGGTGATAAAGATAAAAAGATACTATACTTTCTTATATAGAAATTTAACGGCTTTCCCTCATAAAGTTTTAATTGTTAATTTTTAACTATTATACAAAGTTACCAAATTCATTTTAAATCGACAATTTATGACTCTGGATCATTAAAAGACGCGCAATAGACAAAGTACCTGGAGTTTTTATTTAAAATTACAAAGCATCCGAGTAAACTTCAACCTCAAGGGAAATTTCATAATGCTATATTGTTATTTGCCCATATTGGCACTTTAAAATAGAATTTATTATATCGACGATAAAATTTTCAAAAAGAAAATGTACTTCATTTTAAAGATTGCCAGGGATTATTACAAAAATCAACGGAAAGGAAATTTTTAGAATATATTAATAATAAATTAAAAAATGAATTTAAGGAAGATTTTTCAATTTCAAGAAATATGTAAATCAAATTCATATTTAAGGTTTGATTAGCACAGTTGAAGTTTATTCAAACAGAGCAAAAAATGTCCAGACCAGACCAAATTCCCTTCTCTTCATTTAATCTATTTCTTCACCTCTAGAAAGTTTAATGTTGAAATTCTTGTTTAGAAATTATTACTGCAGTTAATTAAAATTCAGTACAATTCCATATGATAGCAAAAATACATATGGATATGGGGTTCCCAAATTTCTGTAATTATTTCTCAATTGGTCGTTTTTTTTTTTTTTTTTTTTTTTTTTTTTTTTTTCAAGTATAGTATGAAATTAGTCATATTTTAGCTATATTCCGTATCGCACTTTAGTACGGCATCGTTGCGTAGCTGATGACCTTTTGCTATTTTTCAAGGGGGGGGGGTGGGCATAATTTGGACGACAATTTAATAAGAAAATTTCGGATTATTATTATTATTATTTTAACTTGAAAAATATAGAAGACGGACAGCTATGCTTTAACTAGATAAAAATTAACAGACCAGCGTGTATAATAAAATTTAAAAACAAATACAATTTAGAGAATTTAATGTATATATATATATTTAGATTTGGTTGATAAAAATAATTTCGAGTATTTTGTTGAAGAATACGATAAAATAAACTTGTGAATAGCAGTAACCGAGAGTTTGGCGTTGACTGGGTGACCTGGGACCTAAAGTGCGGAAACGGAGCGCCGTAACACAGAGCAAAATGTTAGCTCAATTGTTTTGTGCCATTGACTCATTATATATTGTTCGATGAAATTATTATTGTGAGAGATATCGTTGGTATTAGAGATCGACCAAAAATTCGGTTTCGTTTTCGGCAAAAATGCTGTCGAGAATTCGGCCAAAACAATCTGTATTTCAAAAATTTCGTTTCTTTCGGAAATTTTCAGCATTACTCATTGATTTCAGCTGTATCGGCTCACATGAAAAACTCTTTATTTATTGCTATGAATTTCACTGTTTATATTTATCCGTCATGACTGACTCAATACGAGAGTGCAAATTATAAAATAAATAATGCATATATGCTTAAACTTTGAAGACGCTTTTCACGTGCTCATTAAAATCTTCAGATTTAACAGTAATAGGCAATTTTAGCTTGATTCCGCAGAAGTGTTTCCAATAATCTTTGAGAAAGTTCTACTATAACAGACGATCATTTTCAAAAATTAATTTAAAAGATAAATCGAGGTGTGTATACCTAAAACATATTTTAATATAATGAAGTTCGTATAATTAGAAAATCATTCTGTGTCGTGGATGAATTAATGACATTTTATTTTATAAGAAAATAAAAAGTTTTGGTCAGAAGCACAGAGAGCCAACTTGGGCCACATGTGTAATTAATTAATAATTATGCATGTTTAATAAACACTATAATTAATAAATAATTATGTTTATTTATGTATGTATTAATAACTTATAAAAAAATTTATGGACATTTTCGTTCTCGTTTTCTTTTTAGGCCGAAAATAGGGAGGTTACCGAAATTCGTTTTCGGTTTCAGTTTCGGTTTTAAAAATCTGCTTCGATCGATCCTTAGTTGCTATAGTAACTTTGAAAATTTACGTGAACATTCTTTAATATGGCTGTGTTTTGTATGTACAAATTTTATTCTGTGCATTAGAAATTAATGTTTTTTAATTGTGTCCCACGGCTTTGTTTATATTGCTTAATTTGGCCCGCGGTGGTAAACGAGTTTGACATGCCTGCTTTAGTATGTGCACAGAAAAAAGGATGTTGACATCAGAAGTAATATATATGACGGTTTTCACCTGCTCTGTTATTTTCACCGGGTTTATACCCTTGTTTTCTTTAAAAACCTGTGCTTCTATAGAAAAAAAAAAGCATTTATATACGATTCCTTGGTATTTGAGTAATAATGGAGATGTATATAATTGCATATAACTAATTTTATAACAATAAAAACGCTCCAGGCTCCATTGAGAATTCTACATTTTTACAGAAAATAATCTTAGGTACTTCCTTATCACACACATTTATACATTGAACATTTATACTTCTTTCCCTTTTCAGATTGTTATCATCTGTACGACCGGTCACTAATCGATTTAAGGGTGTATTCCGACCCAAACTGCTTATTTTCTGATTCATTTTAAAATTCATTTTTGCTCTCAAACGTATCAAACTGGGAAATTCTCTTATTTAGAAACTATATAATGTGACGTGCTTCTAAATTTTTTGATAAATGCAGAAAATACTGTAAAAAATGCTGTCAAAGTTGGCGTTTTGAACCGAATTTTCCGAAGCGGGCGATCTGGGAATGAAAAAAATGGTCATACTGAGAAAATAATTGTTTAAAAATCAAATTCTAATTAATTGAGCTGAAAATGAAATCACACGGCATGTTGAACATGTCTTCAGAAATCACCCCAGCAAGTTTCATGTTTTTACTTTTAAAAATGAGTCTGAAAATGTCTCAGAAAATTTCGAGCTGTTGAGGGTGAAAAAATATTTTTTCGAATACACCCTTAAGGACATAACTGCGAGGAGAGATATAGCAAGTTACTTTTAGTTGCGCGCGGTTCACAGTAGGTGATGGTCTGCATTTAGAGGGTAAGAAATTTTCCTCTGCATATCCGAATATGGCGAATTTCATGACTTGGTTTTTCATGGTTTATCGCGTGTCTTTCCCGTTGCCCACGTTTCATACCCCCATATACTTCCTTCCCCTCCCGTAAGATCGACACCAAGCCCATATGGAAAGCAAAGGGATCAGTCCATAATTGTTTATGACAGTCACATGACTTTCAACTATTGCAATATAGATGAAATGATGGCGATGGAACAACTTGGCGATTTATGACCTGCGCCCGGCTAACATTAGTGCCAAAAGAGCTGCCTGACATATAAAAAGCTAAGCGGTTAGCCCGGAACAGTTGATGACAGACACATGACTTAGGCTGTTATTATAGAGATAGTTTAATTAGACGAATTTTGTATTAGTTATGCATTTAATCTATTAAGATAGCTCATAATTTTACTGTGGGCCTGTTCAGAAGTGCAGCTCACGCCGCGCGCGCGCTCAGAAGTTTTGCCATGGAGTAGGTCTTATCGAAGAAAGGAATTTTCAAATAATTCAATTATTTCATTATTTTTATGGTTCAAAACAGGTAAAACCAACGACTATATTTCTTTATCTTTCCAAAACATGGTTTTTGTAAAAGGAATACATGTCTATGTTCACTCAAAATATTCCGGAAAGAGTCACGTGACCTATTTTATCCACTTCAGCTTGATCAGCAATCAGTCTACCGCACACAAATATCGCGCAAACTACCCCAAAAAAATTATGTGGGCAATTTGATCACGTGATTGTGCATTTTGTGCTTATGTTTCATTGGTTATGCTTTGTTTGGTAGGTTGACTGATACAATTTAACAATTCAATTGGAGATCTAAATATTTTAACTTTTTAACAATTTTCTTTTTATTTGTTTAATAATGATTTATCAGTTGCTTTATATTTTTCGTGATAGAATGCTGTTAATAAACCAAAATTGTGATATCAACATATTACAAGATTTTGAAATTTGCAATGTTAGTTAGACAATTTTTCAGAGACGGTTTTAGTATATATATTTCTTATTTTATGATTGCCGTGCGGATTAATACCGTGTGAATAACAGACAAAATGCATCATAAAATATGAGAAACAAATGACACTCAAAATCACGTTAGTATAAGCAAAATACTTAATTATACTTTCAGTAAAAAATTTATAAGCATTCTAATAATATTTTATTCACTGCAAAACTAGATGGCAAACCCCATATATTTTATCTCTTTAAAAAAGAGATAAAATATTGTGCAGATATTTTTAGTTAAAATAATATAAATCTAATACATTTTATTTTTATAATATTTTCATATTGATTTTAATACCATAAAATATGATTAGCATCCTAATCTCGATAAAAATTCATTCCTAAAGTACTCAAAAAGAAAAAAGAAAGAAAAACATCAAGAAATTACCCTACGCTCAAACGGATATTTTCGCACAATACTTATTTTTTCATTGCTTTATATATATATATATATATATATATATATATATATATATATATATATATATATATATGTGTAGGATTTAAATTTAAACATACTTTATTTTCTTTATGACGTACATGATAAACAAATTAACTGATGCTCTGGTATTTTTATTATCCATAATTTGAAAGCACGAGTAATGAAAATTCACAATCACGAGATCAAGGTTTGGACATATTCAAAAATTAGAAAAGAGTCAGTCTAAAAAATAATGTTGTGCATGAAGCAGCGGCTCATTAGATGCCAAGGAAGGTATTGTTAAGCCTAATCAAATTATTCGTAAGAAATATGTTGTAAGTTTTAAGTAAGAAAGGTGCTGTATTTAGAAAAGTATCAACGAAGTGATGTAAAGTTACCCTTATAGAATTGTATTAAAGTGTACGTATTGTGATTCAAACGTCTACTTATTTAAATTATCTATATATTAACATTTTACAAACAATAACTTCTATAAAATTGGGGGCTCGATGCCGGGATTTTAAGCGACTATTAGTGGAATAAATAGTAAAATATTAATCGAAGAGAAATTGTTGTCAATCGCCAGTGTCAAAAAATGGATTGTGAATGAACAAGGCAAGTGTGTAAAAACCGTAGTCATATTTATCCAAGTAGAACTTTGAAAAACATGGTATCCTTAAATAAAGCTAAAAGAATTGATCTAATAGATCTCTGTGAGGAATGCGGGATTCAACCACCAGAAAAACCGACAATCCATGTCCTAATAAAGCTAATTAAAAACTGGGAAGATTACGATGAAGATTTTATAAAGGACCGCCTAGAAGTAATTGTGGCAGCTAGAAAAGCGGAATCAGAACTTGAAGAAAAGAAATTAAGAGCAGAGACTGAAGAAAAGAAACTAAAAGCGCAATCGGAACTTGAAGAAAAGAAACTGAAAATGGAAATGGAAGAGAGAAAATAGAGAATAGAATTGGAAGAAAAAGATCGCGAAAGAGAATTTGAGATTAAGAAAATGCAACTACAAGAAAATTCAAGACAGCACATCGATGTGGACACAAGGACAAATTCAGGTAAGCAATATGAATTGCTTAGATTATTAACAAAATACGATAGTACAAATGATATTAGTTTATACTTGGCTATGTATGAAAGGCAAATGGCGCAAACGGGCATTGATAAAAAAGAATGGGTCAACTATTTAATTAACCTAATGCCATTAGATGTGATTAATATAATAACCAGGGAGAGTGAACCCGAAATGCAGGATCATGACTATATAAAAAGTATTCTTTTAAAACGGTACAAACTATCGCCAGAAGAGTTTAGGCTGAAATTTTTCTCACTCAAAAAAGAGCCATCGGCTAATTGGCGCGATTTCGCTTATGAGATCAAGGTATATTTTAAACAATGGATCGACGGCCTTGAAATAGATAGCTTTGAGGAATTATCGGAATTAATTGTAGTTAATCAAATTAGGCATAATTTACCTGCGGAAACAAAGACACATTTTGGAGAGGAATTGTTAATAATAAAAAAGATAGACGAATTAGTAAACAAATTAGATATTTACGAAACGGCACGAAGGGTTTGCATTAAACAAGCTATAAGGAATACAAGTGGGAGTTTTGAGGATAAACGATCGAGAGTGGCTGACTACGCCAATTCGAAAAGGCGCCAAGTTGACAATAGGCACAATGTGAACCATGGAAGAAACGAGGCACATATAATATGTTATAATTGTGGCAGACCTGATCACGTGAGTAAGAATTGTACCATGGGAAGTAAAACACAACAAAATTATTCAAATTATAACCCGCAACGTAATCAAAATTGGCGAGAAACGAAATACCAAGATTGGGGCCAAAACACGCAAAGAAAAGTAGTTAATACGGGCACGTTAAATGGAAAAAAAGGAAGAATCCTGAATATTCAAGGAATAAAAACAAACATAATAATCGATACAGGGAGTGATATTTCAATCGCCAATTCAAGATATCATACGGCAATAAACGCGCCAAAGTTAACCAGCGACAGTATATCTATATCGGGCTTAGGTGGAGAAGAGATTAAACCAACGGGTTATTTCTTGCATAAAGTTTATGTAGATGGTATAGAAATACAAGATAAATTTTACGTAGTACAAGAAACTGACTATGATTTAATAATAGGTAGAAAAGCAGTCGAAGGCTTGACGTTAAAAGTAATGGAAGATGTTGTTAAAATAGTAAACGACAATTCAGTTCGAGTAGGATACATTAAAATTAATGATGTCCTTTCCAAAACAGATGAAGTAGCCACATCAAGTATAGATAACCATAATCGAGCTTGGGAAGATATGGTTAATATCAACTACGTAAATGCCGAGGTGGATTTGACTCATATTACAAATTTAACTAACAGAGAAAAAATACGAGAATTTATAGAATCATACAAACCAAATAAAACAAAGGATACTGGGTTAAAAATGAAAATACTATTAGCGGATGAAAAACCTATCTGTGAACGACCAAGAAGGTTACCTCTAGTGGAACAGGAAATAATCAGTAAGCAAATACAACAGTGGTTGGAAGATGGGATCATTAGACGAAGTTATTCAGATTTTGCGGCCCCAGTAGTCCTGAGTAAGAAAAAAGATGGATCACACCGGTTATGTATTGATTATCGGAAAATATTAAAAGATCGTTATCCACTACCGTTAATTGAGGATGTGATCGACAAATTGCAGAAGGCAAAAGTATTTACGACATTAGATCTCAAAAACGGCTTTTTCCACGTCGAAATTGATGAAAACAGTCGTAAATATACAGCTTTTGTAACACATGAAGGAGAATACGAATTTTTACGTTGCCCATTCGGATTGTGCATATCAGGTAATCAATTTCAAAGATATGTAAACACAGTATTCCAAGATTTACTACGAGAAGGCACTATCATTGTATATATGGATGACTTTGTCATTCCCTCAGATGATGAAGAAGATGGGATAAAGAAGCTGAAACGAGTATTAGAAGTAGCATCAGCGTATGGTTTAGAAATTAACTTCAAAAAGTGCCAATTCCTTAAAAAGAAAATAGAGTTCTTGGGTTATATAATTGAAAATGGGACCATAAAACCGTCCGAAGCGAAAACAAAAGCTGTGCAAAATTTCCCTAAACCAACTACAACAAAATAATTACAATCCTTTTTAGGTTTAACAGGATACTTCAGAAAGTTTATCCCGAATTACGCCAAAATCGCCAAGCCTCTGAGTGATTTATTAAGGAAAACAAATTGTTTCAAATTTGAAAGAGAGCAGCTTGGAGCTTTTAATGAGTTAAAGAGAATACTATCAACAAAACCAGTTCTTCAATTATATAAACAAGGATCCACACTAGAACTCCATACTGACGCAAGCAGCCAAGGATTTGGCGCAGTTTTATTACAGAAAGGAGATGATGGAAAATTTCATCCATTACAATACATGAGCAAGAAAACTTCATCACAACAGGAGAAATATTCAAGTTATGAACTTGAAGTATTAGCCATAATAGAAGCTCTTAAGAAATTCAGAAATTACCTAATGGGAAATAAATTCAAGATAGTAACGGACTGCGCTGCGTTCCAGAAAACATTAAACAATAATAAAAATCCCTGCCGGCCCGGCCTACAGGCAGAGGTAGATTTCGAAGTCAAATATACTAATTTCACAAACAAAAACTAAATCATGATTATAGATAAATCCACTTTAACAATTTTATCTGGCCGCTCTTGATGAGTTTTTATTTCATTTTCATATAATAGCTGGTTTTATCAGAATCATGTTAGGGCGGTATTAAAAAAAATACTTTTCCATGCTCAACAACTCGAAATTTTCTGGCATAATTCCAGATTCATTTTTAATAAAAAAAAATATGAAACTTGCTGACGTGATTTTTGAAGAGATTTATAAGCGACCTGTGTTTTTATTTTTTGTTCAATTAATTAAAACTTGATATATAAACAATTATTTTCTCAGAAGGACAATATTTTTCGTTTCTAACACAATCGCTTCGGGAAATTCCGTTCAAAATGTCCACTTTAACATCATTTTTTGAAATATATTCTGCCTCTATCTAAAAATCGATTATTACGGTACATTATATAGTTTCTGAATAAGCGAATCTAACAATTAAAAGCGTTTGAGAGCAAAAATGAATTTAAAAACCAGTCAGAAAATAAGCAGTTTGGATTTAAGCGCATCCTTAATACAATGATTTTTCCAACACAATCCGCTTCGGTAAATTCGGTTCAAAATGCCCTTTTTAACAGCATTTAAAAAAATATATTCTGCCCCTATCAGAAAATCGACCATTACGGTACATTATATAGTTTCTGAGTAAGAAAACGTACCAATTGGAAGCCTTTGAGAGCAAAAATGAATTGTAAAATGAGTCAGAAAATAAGCAGTTTGGATTTGAATACACCCTTACTAAGATCATTTTTTACTTCAACCGGTATGTATTTTTAATTTGTTTTTGCTCTAAGAATTGGTCCTATCCAAAACTTGTCTATATAGATGTTGTAGACAATATTAAGAAGATATATGATAAATTCATGGGGATTTTATATCTTTTGAATTGACGGAGTTATGGATTTTTTTCTTCTTCAAACCCCCTTTTTGTTTTCGTTTTTAATTTTTTTTTGCGGTACGAATTGGTCCTATCAAAAATTTGTGAATATAAAAGTTATAGATAATGTTAAGGAGATTCATGTTAAAATTAATTGGATTTGATATCTTGAGAATTGACGAAGTTATGGATTTTTTTCTTCTTCAAACGGCCTTTTTGTTTTCGTTTTTAATTTTTTTTGCGGTACGAATTGCACCTATCAAAAACTTGTGAATATAAAAGTTTTAGATAATGTTAAGGAGATTTATAATAAAATTAATTGAATTTGATATCTTGAGAATTGACGAAGTTATGAATTTTTTTCTCCCAAAAACCCTATTTTTTGCGCCCCTTGAGCCCATTTTTAACTTTATCAAAAATCTGTGATACATAAATTTTTGGCCCTATTTTTAGAAGTAATAAAAACTTTAAACTGATTTGATATGTACAAAAATTAAGAAGTTATGGGGGGTTTTCTGTTTTCACAAAACCCCTCCCTATTTCCCTCCCCTTGGTCCGATTTTGCCCATTAACGAACTTGACCGAGATTTTATGCCCATTGATTTTATGTATCAGTTTGGAAGAGATTGGTGTAGAATTACGAAAGTTATCGTGTCCAGAAGAAAGTGATATATATAGATAGATAGATAGATAGATAGATAGATAGATAGATAGATAGATAGATATATAAAGTTTTTTACTGAGGGTGGTTTTGGGTTCTAGGGGTCATGATCGGTGTAGATCTGCAAAAATTTTTCAGAAATTCCAACATAGGAACGATCCCAATAGGTAGTATTTCATACGAAATCTACCTAAAAGAGATTTAACACCTAAGGTAGCAAGATGGGCATTGCTCATCGAGGAATACAACTACGAGATAGAACATAGAGCAGCAACAAGAATGAAACATGTAGATGCATTAAGCCGAAACGTCCCGACAACACAATCAGTATTAGTGATAACAAGATCGCAAGGAGAAATAACGAAAAGAATCCAATAGCGCAAAGGCTAGATGAATCTATACAATGCATCAAGTCGCTTATTAAAAATGGACCGTCCGATAATTACTTAGTAAAAGATGATGTATTATACAGATTCGAGAATGGAAAAGAAATATTGGTGGTGCCGGAAGAGATGCAACGAGAAATTATACGAAAAATTCATGAAAGAGGACACTTTGCTATATCAAAAACGGAAGATCTAGTGAAGCAAGAATTTTACATAGCTGGATTAAGGAAGAAAGTAGAGACAATAATCGCGAACTGTGTTGATTGTATCTTATATAATAGAAAGCAGGGAAAAGCTGAAGGTTTTCTAAACCCCATACCAAAAGGAGACAAACCATTGGAAACCTATCACATCGATCACATAGGTCCATTACCTCTCACAAATAAAAAATATCAATATATTTTCACCGTAGTAGATGCATTTACGAAGTTCGCATGGTTTTACCCAGTGAAATCAAAGTCGGCCAAGGAAGTAATAGAGAAATTGGAACTACAACAAACAACTTTCGGGAACCCAGCTAGAATTATAACCGATAAAGGAAAAGCATTTACTGAAAGCGAGTTCAAGGAATATTGTACAAAGGAAAGAATTGAACCACTAGAGATAAAAACTGGGATGCCAAGAGGAAATGGACAGGTGGAAAGAATACACAGAGTGATGATATCCGTTTTGTCAAAATTATCTAGTGATGATGAATCCAAGTGGTATAAGTATGTACCAAAATTACAAAGAATTATCAATAGCACAGTAACACGAAGCACCAAGTATAGTCCTTTTGAATTAATGACAGGAGTTAAAATGAAGGACAGTAACATGCAGAACATCAAGAAAATTTTGGAAGAAGAATTTACCGAATGTATGATGGAAGAACGCGAAGACATGAGAGAAGAAGCAAAGAAAAATATACTCAAAATACAAGAAAACAAGGTGCAGTTTGATAAGAAAAGAAAACAGCCACGAAAATACAAAATAGGAGATATCGTCGCCATAAAGAGGACGCAATTTGGCAATACTATCAAACTTAAAGAAAAATATTTGGGGTCATATGAGATAACTGCAGCCAAGAATCATGATCGGTATGAAGTAAAGAAAGTAGGAGATCATGAAGGTCCAGGGAAGACGTCAACCGGGGCCGAATACATGAAGCCGTGGTCTATGGGTTAAACTCCTGGACGAGTCGGATAGATTAAATATACGTGTATGTGTATTGAACCTATAATCAAAATTTTATGTGAAAGAAAAATGTATAAAAGTCTCAATAGTGTAGCTGTTTAAACATAAAAAAGAAATAATAAGCCAAGATGATGATGTCGGGACGCCATCATGTCAGGATGACCGATTTGTAGGATTTAAATTTAAACATACTTTATTTTCTTTATGACGTACATGATAAACAAATTAACTGATGCTCTGGTATTTTTATTATCCATAATTTGAAAGCACAAGTAATGAAAATTCACAATCACGAGATCAAGGTTTGGACATATTCAAAAATTAGAAAAGAGTCAGTCTAAAAAATAATGTTGTGCATGAAGCAGCGGCTCATTAGATGCCAAGGAAGGTATTGTTAAGCCTAATCAAATTATTCGTAAGAAATATGTTGTAAGTTTTAAGTAAGAAAGGTGCTGTATTTAGAAAAGTATCAACGAAGTGATGTAAAGTTACCCTTATAGAATTGTATTAAAGTGTACGTATTGTGATTCAAACGTCTACTTATTTAAATTATCTATATATTAACATTTTACAAACAATAACTTCTACAAATATATATATATATATATCATTGCAACGATTTATTTAATGTTCTTTTAATTTTCTAGTTATGATTTTATCTGAATATTCTTGTAGTTAGTGTATGATATTGTCCTATATATTTTCTATTTTTGCTATAGCTTTACATAATTCTGTAGAGATAATCATTTTATATATACATTAATATGGTAGCAATAATTATTTCTATTCATAGATTTAATGTTAATTTGCTTTAGTTTAAATTCATATTACTTTGATCTGAGTAGTTAGTTGGGTAAGCGTTTTGGTTGTCTTTGCATGGTTATAGTTGTTCTAGGATTTGGATGTTATGCGGATCTTTTTTGACTTATTTGTTATAAAATAGTCTAGTGGTTTCTTGCTATTATTAATCTACGTTATATGGGTTATCATAATTTGGTTATGGATAATTTGAAGATTGTTTTCTGCGTTCTGCTTCTATTATTGTAAATATTGTATATATTTTTTCATACTCAAGTTTTATTATATAATCAAGGCTAATTTAATTAAATTATTAATTTTTTATTATTTTTATGGCAATTATTGCATTTTCCATACATAATTTTTATATGGCAGTTCTTAGTAAACATCTCGATACTGGCAAGATACACTTAGCATCTATGCAGTGTAGTGCCCGGTACAGGAATAATAATTGGGTTGTTCCTGGATCGTCATCCAGCGACCATTTATACTCTCCCCCTCGTCCTTTATTTTTTCGTAAGTGCTATGATTCTCGGTGCAAGACATGTCCATACGCTGCTCAGACACAAATTGTCTCAGATCCTAATTATTCAAGTTTTTGTAAAGCATTTAATGTTATTTATAGTATAAAGTGCAACTTATGTAATATGAAATATATTGGTGAAACATCAGGTCCAATTCATAAACGAATCAATCATCATCGTTCAGACTCTAATAATAACAAAGCAAAAAATATACAATCTACAGCTGAAATTCAACATTTTCATAAACATCTATTTAAAAATACGACAATTGAAATCCTTCAAATTCTAAAAAATAAATCAGAACGTCTTTATATGGAATCATCATATATGAAATATTAAAACACAATTTATCCTTATGGACTTAACAGTGAAGTATTTAACAGACCTGTCAAAGTCTTCACATCTATAAATAACAATATTGATTATTCTCCAATTTATCCTACTCTTAATCATAATTTAAATGCTAAAACAACACGTAATAAACGCGGAAAGGGTTCATCATCAGTTGTAGTTTCCAAAAAATCTATCACAAAACAAATTAATGATCTTCAACGAAATTACTTAGAGAATTATAACTGGTTGTTAATTCGTAAAAACATCTTTGCTATTAAAAAGAAACAGCTTGTACAACATTTAAATGTCTTTCTAAGTAAATCTTTCTCTAAACATTTCTCTGATATTTACTTTGACCTTATTATGAGTAGGGTTGATCTTTTAAATATTAATTTACAAAAAAAACACAAAATTCAGAACATGAATACTCAAATGATCAATACTTTTTCAAATCACATATTTAATAAAATTAATATCAATTCTATAATTAATGATAAAAATTGTTTTTTTCCTATCAATAATCTTCATATATCAAAAACCTTTAAATATCCGAATACAATTGGGAGAAAGATTTTTAACTACAATACATTTTCAAAAAATACATCTGCTGCAAGTAATTTTCCGTGTAACTGCAAAGACCCCACTCTAAAAAAATACATAAACAATGATCATGGACATATAATCACTGGAAATCTTGATATTGTTCATGATTTTAAATTGAAACAACTAATGGGTTATGGTACTAAATATAGACTTCCATCTAAATTTAATGTTAAATCTATTATCAAACAGTTTACATATGATATTGATATTTTTATTTATAAAATTTCAATCTCTTATAATAAACCTATTGAATATTTTAATGAATGGAAATTGTTAGTAATTGAAAAATTAACTATGGCTTTAAAAAATAATATTGCTGATTTGGTTTCTATTAATACAAAGCATTATTTCCAACAAATTACTAAATTACAAAAAAACTTCGTTATTACATATGTAGACAAATCTCCTAACAATTATGCTATTATATGTAAATCATATTATCACCAACTTCTTACAAATTCTATTTCTTCTAATAAGTCATTTCAAAAAACTAATGAAAATGTAATTGTAAATAATCGTAAAATTCGAAGTTATTATAAACTATTAAATATTTTATCTACTAATTTTAATTATCCATATTTAGTTCTTATTCCCAAATTTCATAAAACTCCTATTAAATTTAGGACTGTTACTATTGGTTGCAATACATATAATAATAAAGCCAATACACTTCTCTTAAAAATTCTTAATCAATTATATGTACTTACTACAAACAATGATAATACACATTGTATAAAAAATAGCTATCAACTTGTTAATATTTTAAAAAATCTTCATTCTGTCGTAATATAACGACATATGACTTCAAAGATCTTTTTAATAATATAGACCTATTAGATTTACATAAAATTATAAAGGCATTATTTAAAAAGTATTATAAAAAACTGGAATTACCATCTAATATAGATATTGCATATTTTAAATCTTTAACTAACTTCATTATCTATAATAATTATATATTGCAAGATAATACTTTATATTTACAGCATGTCGGTATACCACAAGGCGGTTGTACTTCCAGTTTACTCTCAGACTTATACTTATCTCATTATGAACGTAATTTTACTAATAATAATCTACATTTATATCGTTATATTGATGACATCATTTTAATTGATACTGATCAATCTGCAATTACTCGATTTCCAGTTGATTATCCCACTAATTTGGAATTAACGGAAAACCTTTTATCTAACAATACAATTAACTTCTTAGATCTTAAAATTACAATAAAAAACAATAAAACAATCACAGATTTATATGACAAACGTAAAGAATTTAAATTCACAGTTAATACATTTACAAATTTTAAATCTTGTCTACATCATTCTGTATTTCGTAATATAATACTTAATCATTTATATAGAATAAAATGTTTATGTTCTTCTCCTCTAATTAACAATAATATTAAAAAACTAATTTATGATGCATTAAATCATGGTTTTCCAAAAAAATTCATATATTCATTAATATACAATTAGTACTTTTCTTGCATGATCTATTAAAACAAATTAACACATGCGTAAACAAAATTACAAAAAAATTATAATATAAAAAAAATATCTATAAAAAATTAAAAATTGTAAAATAACATAAAAAAATATTATAGGTTGGTTGGGTGGGTAGATGTTAGAGTACGGAGGAGGGTGGTGTTGTCTGGATAATACGCAATGGTTAATTATTAAAAAAATGGGGGCTCTTGTATTATTACTATATTTTTGTTACGTATTTTATATGGATGTTGATTTGATATTTTATATGTAATTGGAGAATTTCATTACTATTATAATTAGCTTAATTATTGATTAATCTAATTTACAATTATTTGTTATTAAATTTTAATTTACTAAGGACAATATCATATTAATTACTAATAGTATGACATTCTTATAGTGAATAATATACATATAAGTATGTTTAATATAAATATAGTTATACTGTATGCATTAAAATTGGGTAATTATTTTTATTATTATTCCTCTATTCTTTTTAATATTTATTATCAGTTTAATGTTTTTGAATGTCCCACATTCATACTTTATGGATTTTTATGGATGTCTGAAAATAATCCACACTCTATATTTGTGCTTTTTAAGTAATGGGAATTTAAGTATCATTTAACCTTCGATATACTTCCACATGTTTTTTATTTCCTGTTCATTTTATAAATATCTTATATATAATTCATTAAAAAATAATTTTTATATTATTTTTAATAATTATTTATATTAATTATTACTGAATTTATTTTGTTTTATAGCATATAGCTATATGCTATATATTATCAATGTTCTAGAATTATTTAAATTCTTAGTTTAGTTTAAATAAGTTAGCTAATAGAATATATTGTATGCTTTTAAATTTTATTAACAATAGTTTTTAAATACATTGTGTGGTTTGTATTAGGTTTATAATTATCTATATATAAGGATATGTTTGGTTTTGCTGTTTAAACAGTTATTTACATTCAAATGCTTACAAATATATATCTTGCGATAGATGTTTAATATAAGTAATAATAGATGGCAGCACCAAATTTGTCTCTTTAAGATAGCTCTAATTTTTAATTTTTCTAGGTCCATTTCAGTTATAATTTATACACCAGGGGGTATTTTTAGCTAAATTTTGACGATATTGTTAAACTGTTATTAATTAATTTAATAGTGCATTTTAAATAATGTAATTAATATCTATTTATTTTATATTAGATTAAATGTGTTTAACAAGGTATTTCAAATTTTATTTCAAAATGTATTAACTGCATCCTTTGGTATCATTTACTGTGATTTCTTAACTGTTTTATTCACCTTAATCTTTTTGATATACTGGTAGACATGTGCGCATGGATTTATGTAAAATACTGAAATATTAATCGGTATGGTGTTTATTATTTATATTTTATATCCTATAAATATTTAAATACGTTTTATTGATTCTTCCATTTCATATTATTTGTTTCTATTCTGCTTTCATTTTTAATCATTTCACTTGATTTTAATGGTTGTTCGGGCACAGGGGAAAATAATTTTTAGCTTTAGCTTATTTTTCCCACAGAAAACAACCATTTTGCTTATATCATTGAATTCTGTGCCCTTGATAACGTAATTCAATGTATAAGCTTTTCAATTTTTGTCGGTGTCCACTTTTTTCTTTTTTCTTCCATAATAATTCTTATAATTTTTTTTTTTTAATACTTATAGCTTTAGTTCATAATAATTGACGGTGGTAGGTTATGTTTAATTAATGGTTATATATATATATATATATATATATATATATATATATACCCTATATATACATATATATCACTTTGAAACGAAACTTTAAATATTAAAAGGCGTTCAAATCTAAAACTTTCATCGAGAAATACCTCATTTTCGCGTATTTAAATAAGTATTTTATTATTATAATAGAAATACATGTGCTTCTGTATTATTAATATAAAAATTTATCTTTATCAAAAATATCTTACTTTATATGAAAAATATAAAGCAATCAAAAAAAAAAAAATCACGAATACATTTTGGGACGCGAAGGATTCGAACCCATAGCCCCTAGCCTCGAGTTCAAAGCGCTATCCATTCAGCCATCTAGCTCGTCTTTTATTTGCAACAAATTATCTTTATAATTAGCATCATAATTAATCAAACCGTTATTTGTTCGTGAACGCGGTAAACTTTTATTGCATCCACGATAAAGAACCACTCCATGTTCCTGTCTCCTGAGCTCGCGCGCGCGGCGCGCATGCTTCTTGAACACACTATGTAAAAAGAACTGAAGCTTATAATAGAATAAAATCTCCACTATAGCTGTATTTAAGGAATAATAGAGTATTTCTATGAAATATAACAATTTAAATCATTGATTTTTATTCATACTCGCATAAAATCAGTAGGCATTCTTGATCAGAAATTAAGAAATGGATTAGCGTTTCTCTTTTTCCTTTAAATTCAAAAGATTTTTTTGACGATACTGTGAAAATGGGTGTTTTGAACCGAATTTCTGGATGCCATAGTAATTGAAGGGTCGTCACATAAAAGAATTCGATTATAGCTTGGACTGCAATGCATTTATCGAAAAATGAAAAACGCTGTTTGAATCCATATCATTCCCATGACTGCGAGTTTTATGATTTTATGCACTAGGCTTTGTCTATGCATGTGTCAGAAAGTTTTGCGATGTTGAGCGAGGGTAAATATATTTTTGAGAACTGGTTTAATGCTAGTTTCCTTTGTCGCATGTTTTACTGGTTTCAGTAAGCAGTGGACATTTCTATTTAAGATACTCAGTTACTATTTTTTTGTTTAATATATACAGTAATATTTGTCGAGACGGAATAGTGAGAAACTACAGAGGAATTCCATTTTAGAGAAATTTTTAATCTTAGCAGATGAAATTACATTGTATTATTTTTATGGGAACAGACCTTGGAATATTTCAATTCAAGGTAGAATTCCACTTTCACAGTTTGTATTTATTTTTATTGTGATTGTTTGCACTTTTATGCAGATTTCCGTTACAGAAAGGTTTCATACAAAATTTTATTATGGGTCTATATAACTATAACGAATTCTTGAAAAGACCTCATGTACAGTATACTTGCTGCAGTCTTGTAACCATATATTTCACATACAGTATTTTGAACGTCCAGTTTTATAGTTTAGGAAATGTTAAATCAGTGCAAGCATCCAGATAGATTTTATCTTTAATTTTAAGGAATAGTTAAAACTAATTATATTCGAAAAACTCAGAAAATACACTGAATGTATGTGTACTAGTACTTACTATGATTTTTAATATTTATTTTCTAAAAAGTAATAAAAGTAACGAATACTTTCTAACGAGTAGTGCGTTTGAAAGTAACAAATACATACAGGTGTTTATTTAGTCGTTACTTTTACAGTACTAATAAAGTTTGACCACTCATAAAAGTAAAAACCGTTGACGAGACACAGAGCCTCCATATGCAAGTTGGCCATTTTTAATCAAAATTATTTTTTCGAATAAAGATACGTAAAAGTTGCCATGATCGCAAAGATTTCTTGGCACATTTATGTTAGCCGGGCACAAATCTCGCCAATAGCACTTTTTAACCTGCCAGTTAGCATTTTTTTATTTTTTGCGTGGTAAATTAAAGCAATGCTTTGATGTTGAAATTAAATGTCATGGTTTATGTTATTATTTTTCTTTTCTTAAAATGAAAGTTGTGAATTTTAAAGTTTTAAATTAAGGATATCTATTTTAAATAAAATGAATGAATATATCATATTTTAATTGAAATTATGAAATATAATGCGACGGGAATAATGTTTGGTGATTTACCACTTCTGCCCGGATAACATAAAAACACAGGTTACTTGATTTTTCTATCAGAATCCTCTGACTTGGAATAGGATTGAAGAAGTAAATTAAATTATGAATAAAAGTGACATGATACAATGCTTAGCATACATTTAAGGGAGACTAAACTGGTCACAAAGGGTGGCTAGTTAAATGACAAACACATCTTATCTATAGCTTGGATCCATGCTTCCTTTTTAAAAAACATTCATTGGAAATGTTATTAATCTCTTTGTCCCCCCCCCCCAAAAAAAAAAAAAAATCAATTATTCTCTCCATGTTTGAAAAAGGCATGTAAAACTCCATATCTGAGAAATAAAAAGTACAATCCCTGAAAGAATAAACGATCTCATAGTAATCGTTCTTCTAAAAGTAGTTTGTTCTATTATCGACCACATGACTTCAAAAACTTCCTTCCAAAATTATTCACACGGACATTTTCAACAAACGAACAATTGCTGAAGTAACGAAAGAACTAAATGAATACCCGTATGTGATACTAATACTTGAACAACTTCTTTCAGAGTACAAAGACCGAACACAAATTCTCATATTTCCCTATCAGACTATTCAGCTCCATTCATTAAATGAAAGTAGCGTTTGAAGTTTGTTTCTTAGTTCTGCAGTAACAACGATTTGGTACTTTGTAAGAAAATACTCGTTACTCAGTAACGAAAACATGCAGTTTGCAACAACTCTAAGCTTTATGTATGTGTAATGCAAGCTGATGTATGAGCAATATAAAAAGAAAAAAAAATCTTCTGTATTATTATTATTTTCAGCAGTACTACATGCTTTTATTTATATTCAGTTTCATGTTTGATTTCAAATTCAAATAAGTTATTTATAACTTAAAACTATATTGAGATCTTTGACCTCCATTTAGACACATATCTTTTGTTTACTGCCAAATTTTTATTTGACTATTTTTTTAAATGCCTATAAAAGGATGAATACTAGTTATAGTAATGTAAAAAATTTGAATGGTGCCTAGCTATGGGTAAGTAACTGAACTAGTATACTTATGAAGTTTATGTGATGCAGTGTTGGTATATTGTTCTACAGTAAGAGTCTAACATAATCATTGTATTTTTCTCTTTCTCTCTCTGATAGGGTGTGATAGTTTTGGAAGATTTTCTTGCAGTTCATCCAAAGCCAAGAAGTGCTTAAAGCTTTTATTGTACAGAAAATGACGTTCCCTTGAGACAAGGCCAAAACTGACCTTTTTTGTGCCCGGCGCAAACATGGATTTTGGTCCCCCCCACCCCCTCATCATGCACAATAAAAGTTATTGACTGCAGTTACCCTATGCAAAAAAATTTAATAAATTTTTAAAAAATAAAAATCATTTAATAATAATTTAAATGCTAGCAAGAAATATGTAAACAACGCTTGCATAGGATTAACATTAGCTTGAGCATTGAGAACCTACACTAGTCGCGTAAAGAAACTGGATTGCTAATGTGAAACCTATGGGAGTGTTCTTTAAAAAATTTCTCACTTGCATATTAATAGTTTTAAATGGTTTTTTTCTTGCTTAGAATAGCTGAGATTGAATTCTAAAGGGTTAGTGTACTTTTTTTTATTTTGGTTGCAGATTTTATATATATATATATATAATTACCTTCCCTTTCACAAATTTAGAAAGAACGCTCCCATAGGTTTAACATTAGCTTGCAAGTTTCTTTGTATTTCATATATATATATAAATACATTTTTGTATGAAATGACTAACAACATATTCATTTGGCGTCGCCTTTCATTCTGGCGCCCGGGGCGCATGTCCCCTCTGCAGCCCGCTAGTTTGAGCCCTGCCTTGAGAGCCAGCCGTCTCTCGGTACATAACAGAAAAAGCTGGGAGCTTGAACCTGCTGGTTACCTGTCTCAATTGGAAAATAATGTTTAAGTATTAGGAGTAATAAGCCTGGTGAAATTCTCTAGTGGATAGAGCCCTTTTCATTGCCAAGTAGCCGTTCATTAGGGGATTTTTTCCCAGATTGTTGCTCTGAAAGAATCACCTGTCTCTTAACCATAATTTTTAAAAATCAAAAGAATGCCTTTAAAAAAAATGCACACACAAGAATCTAAAAAGTGTCCTTACAAATAATCCCCCCCCCCCCAAACCAGCAGCATCCTGCTCTTTTTTTTAACCTGAAGGGGGAAGGGGGACTCGCTTATTGTTGTTTGCACTGCAACAATGGCAATTTCTAAAACTTCCCGCCATTTTTCACAGAAAGCAAAGTACGTCTGTTGAAAATATTGTTACAATATCTTCATTATTGTTAAAGTTGTAATTTTTTCTCTGAGTCAGCAGTACCAGAAATAAAGATGAAAGAATAAATATTTCTGTTAGGGGAGACCGGGGGAATGCCGCCAACCCGGGTTATGCCGCCACCCCACCTAGTTTAAAAACTATGGGCAGTTTGAGATAGTGAATGTGCCTGTACTATAGCGGCCAACAATATAAACAGTGCCTAAAGTGGGAATGACTTTGCTGTGCGTCTTTCGTCTGTTCTAGTGAAAAATGTAGTTTTCATCTAGTTGCTTATTATTTTGGAGCTTCAAATGAGTAGAGATAAGCACCTTTTATTGTAACATTAGGTATTTAAGATAATATGACCCGTAATCTACATGCATTCGCCAACATTTTGATGCAATGTGTTGAACAAGTTCGGTTCTTCTTTCGGCTTTGCTTGGGGATTTCCGCCATATTGTCCTCTCGGGGTAATGCCGCCACCATGCAAATCGGGTGAGAAATGGCCTCATTTTAATGTAGTGGACCCGATTCAGCAGAGTGACTTTTGCAATATGAAGTAAATTGTAAGCTTAACCATTATTCTGCTCAATTACATTGCTTTCTAACTATTTTCAGTAGGTTGTGTGTTTCCTAGTATCCATTTGATGCATGTACTAGGTCATTAAAGAGTGGCGGCATTACCCCGGTACAGTGGCGGAATTACCCCAGTGTCCTGGGTAATCCCGCCACTGTGCAGAGGTTTAAAAAATATTTTTTTTATGTATGCTTACTTTACAGTTATGATTACGGTTAAATTTATACAGATACTAAAGATCATGATTCAGCTTTAGAATTTTTACTATTAAAAAATAAACATTTTTTCGAGATGAAAAAATTTAAATTCCCTTAAGGTGTCGCCATTCCCCCGGTCTCCCCTATCTTTCTCCTTTCAATTTTCAAGTCTGCAGGACTCAAAATGAAGTCGAAATTATAAAAATAATGTAGAAAATGTAAAATTTTCATTTTGTTTTTCTTTCTTTGCATCTGAATTTCTGACGTCTGTAGAAAATTAAATAACTCCAATCTTGTAACATTCTTGAATTTTCTTTTCAGAGTTTGTGGGATACGAAATAGTAAAATTTCCATTTTTTTTTCTTTTTAGATTTTGATATGCATATTTTTCAGATCTGCAGGACCCAAAATCATAAAATTAATAATACAGAAAATACAATATTGCCCTGTTTTTTGAAGCTGTGAAAACACAATTTATGCCGAACTACTAAAATTATGCCTTTTATTTTTCTTTCATTCCCTCATAATGTTTTGGGTCTTGGAGACACTAAATGGTGCCTAAGTTGTAAAATTTCACCTTCTATTTCTCAGGTCTTCAGAAACAGGTATAAAACCAAATATTAAACACTCTTTCCCATATTTTGGTATTGTCCTCCCCCCTCCATATTTGGCATAACATATTTTGGTTATTGTTTTAAAATAACATACAAGCATAATGTAAGGTGTGTCCCAACGAAATAAAGCCACCGTAATTTTGTGCTGTAACTGGACACGAAACAAACAAATAAGAACGAAACAAATATATTAAGAAAGTCCATATACAAATGCATATTTACAAGTAGTAACTCACTCCCTGCCCCACCTGGGCAGGAGAAAAAGATGAATGCGTAAAAAAAGAGGGGAAACAGTGTCCCGCCGAAATAAAGCCACTGCCAATATTAGTATTTATTGGCAACTATCGACATTCCAGCTGCTGCAATTCAACATGTTTATGACAGCAGGATGTTGTCAAATACTTTCTCTGTGCCTCTCGAACTTTGTGTAGACTTTAGAAGGTTGTATTTTCTATTTCTCCTGCAGCATTGCATCGGTAAAGAAAACCCAGCTATCAAAGTTTGAGAAAGTTCAGATAACAGCTTTTAAGGAAAAGGGACTTTCACATAGACTAATATGTAAGCAAATCAAACGATCTAAAACCGTAATAGATAATTTTTTAATCAGGGCAATGCGTACGGGTATAAAAAAATGAGGTGCACATGCAGAAAAATGACTTCCAGACAGGAAAGAGATGTTTTGCGTCGTCTGTCACGAAGTGATATTTCCCTAAAATTGTTGGCCAATGAGGATAACATCCCAGCGAGAAGATCAACCCTGCCACGAATTGAAAAACGTAAAAGCAATTTACGATATAAGAAAAGGAAACAGCAGCCCATGTTGAAAGCTATCCATACGTTAAGGAGAATCGATTGAGCCCAATATAATCAAATCTAGAAGGACCAGTGGCATCGTGTTATAGTCTCAGATGAGAAAAAAATTAATTTGGATGGCTTAGACGGCCTTGCTTTATATTGGCATAACAGGAGAAAAGAAGAGGAAATTTTTTCCGAAAGACAGCAAGATGAAGACTCATTAATGGTGTGGGGAGGATGTGGCTATGGCGGTAAACTTAACCTGGCTCTTCCTTTAGACCGCATGAAGGCTACCAAATACCAAGAAATGTTAGAAACTCATCTACTGCCATTTGCAGAGAGAATTGGTGCCCTAAGTTGGGTTTCCAGCAGGACAATGTCGCCATTCACGTAGCAAAATCTGCCTGGAAATTGGTTTTGAATAATGGGGTGCATGTCATGGAATGGATTGCGCTTTCCCCTTTATCTCAATCCCCAAGAAAATGTGTGGGATATCCTCAGTAGGGCGGTATATGCCAATGGTAGACAGTTTCAGTCTGTGGCAGAATTAAAGGCCGCCATCATTGAAGCCTGGGATAATAATGATACTACTGTGCTCCAGGAAATGGTAAATGGTATGCCACATCGTATATACCAAGTCCTATATGAACATCGCGGATATATTGGCTATTAACTGTAGTGGCTTTATTTCGGCGGGACACTTTTCCCCCCTCTTTTTTTGGCATATTCTTTTTTTTCCTGCCCAAGTGGGGCAGGGAGTGAGCTATTCCTTGTAAATATGTATTTGTAAATAGACTTTCTTAAAATATTTGTTTGGTTTTTATTGGTTTGTTTCGTGCCCAGTTACAGCACATAATCATGGTGGCTTTATTTCGGTGGGACACACCTTATGTTGCTTGGATTAAACTGATGTGTAAGAACTTTATGCATAGTAGTAAATCATAGAAATTTATTCGATTTCAACTGTTGTTTCTATTTAATACCTTCTACTTTTTCATTACAATTTACATTTACATGCATATAAATATTTTACATACATATGCAGTTCTGTTTTTGTACAGTTTTGACATAATTGTGTTTTTGTGTGAGTATGGCTAGAGTACTTGGGGGGAGGGCGATGTTCCAAATACTTTCAGTCTTGATCAGAGTTAATTATTGCAAGAGGAAAGTTCCACTGGTATTTTATAGGAATATTTTCGTCCTATTTAAAAGAAAAATTCTTCATTAAAAAAAGGTGAAATATTTTACATTAAATACCGTTTAAAATTTACTTCTGCAATAACTGAGCCCTGGCTTTGACTACCATTCACAGCTTACAGCCATAATTCGTATGGAGAAATGAAACAGAGAGAGGAGAAAAAATAAAGATATTGGCCGATGTGCATACATCGCATACTTCAAGTTCAAACAGCAACAGTTAGTTGGAATATTGCCAGTTGGATAGTATTTTTAAAAATTCAGATTGCTAAATTTTTTTTAATAATAATATTTCCTTTATTTAATGACAAATTTAACAAAGCAACTTTTTTTTTTAAATGTTAGCAATGGAGTAATCTGAATAATAGAATCCTACTCACAGTCATAATACAACATCCTGGAGTCGGAGTCAGTTTCTTTAAAATTTCGGGAGTTGTTTTTTTTCCTCACCGACTGAACAGTTCTGGTTTTTGTATTTTTATGTTAACTGGGAGCAAATCGTTACAATAGCATTTTTTACCTCGCCAGTAGCAGTTTTTATTTTTCACAAGGTAAATAAAGACAATGCTTTCATATTGAAATAAAATGTCTTGATTTATAGTATTATTTTTCTTTTTTTAGGGTTCCGTACTTAAAAAATAGAAACGGAACCATTATAAGATCACTCTTGGGTCTGTCTGTCCATCTGTCACAGACCTTTTACTCGTAAACTATAGAACGTGGAAAGTTCAAATAGAGGTCAAGTAATAAAGACTATTGTTGACCCACATATTTTCAGATTATTAAACATTTACAAATATTTTTATTAAAAAATGTAGAGGGGCTAACAAAGTTACTTGAAAAAAAATCTTTTCTTTGTATATAGTGTGTAAGATTCCGTAATGCTGAACCCAAAAATACATTTCTTTTAATTTTAGGTATTATATTTTCAGAGATATAGTCGCAAATGTAGTGTAAAATATGTCCCCCCCCCCCCCATTTATTTCCGAATCTACTAAAACTAAAATTATGAAAAAATTCGAGGTGGTACACGGTAATTTAAACCTCGCAGGAAAATTATAGCGATTACCCTAGGTCACATAGTTTTTGAGAAAAGCGTATTTTACCGTTACACACAAATTTCAACTTGCAGGCATTCAGCAAAGTTGTTGAGGAGAACTGAAGGTACCTATCGTAGCAGAAGTATAAAAGCATTGTTGATAATAATTTTTTTTAACAAATCATCGTTAATTAGTCAAGATATTAACCCTTAAAGACACAGACACTTTGTACACATAATGACAGTCGTGGCGTGCTCTATGTACCATCGGCTTTTAAAGCCTAGATAACAACTTTTAATGATACATTTGTGTAATACAATCTCCAGTAGCAGTATAAAAGAAATAAACGTTAAATTGTTAAAAACAGACTAATTTAATTAGATTTAACTACATAAATACTATGGGATTCACCAGTAGTTTGCATTGAGTAGATCTCTCAATACGCCTCCCGTGCCTTTAAAAGTTAATTAAAAACCTATCTGTAAAAACGCGGCACGGACCAAGGCAGCGTTCCTTCTTTGCGACCTCCTTTCGAAATTGAACTTTTACAGTATACTCATTCAAACTTTTCTAGTATATATACAGCTATACCAAACCCTACGTTGTATATTTTTTTACAAAGCCTTATTTTTCTTTTAGTAACGATTTTTTTAATAATAGAGTTAATAATTCATAGATTTATTGTACGGAATCCTCTGAGCGCGAGCAGTACTCGCACTTGACCGTTTATTTTTGAATAAAATAAGTGAAACATTTATATTTTAAATGAAATGAATGCAGTACAAACAAATGATTGTGACGAGAACACTATTTGCCAATTTATCAACTGTGCCTGACTAACAAAAAATACAGTTTTTCTCAAAGAACTATTATTATAGTAATAAAATACAGTCAAGGATCTATAATCTGCAATTTTCTATAATTCGCATTGCTTAATGAATGTAAACAAATTTACAAATTCTTGGTCCAAAAATGATTTTTTTAAAAGAAATATCTAAAAATTTAAATATAAAAGTAAATATAATCAATTTTTTAATAAAAGAGTTTGAAAAATGCATTTTTTGAGATAGCATATTAAATTAATTATTATATTTCACATTTTTATTTTCATGCTATACTGAATATTGAATTAAAACAGTGTCCAGAAAAAAGAAAATGACATATAATTCATAATACTCCATAATCTGCACAACCCTTGGTCCCGCAGATTAAAGAACTTTGCCTGTACAGTAAAGTCTCATCAGAAGGAAGTACTAGGGATTTTTAAAAAGTTCTGCTTTAGACAGATATTAATTTAAGCATGTATAATTTTATGGTATTATTTTCGTTGGGGTTTGTGATATTCTTTCATTAGTGAAGGATATCGGTAAAGACAGTTTCATTACATACAAAAATGTCATGGTTCTGGTGAAAGAAATATCATATAATTATATTTGCTGAGTGAAATGTATCTAAAATGAAAATTTCCCTTCGTCCCTAGCGATTTTCTCTTAACAAATTTTAGTACATTAGTTTTCTATTAACTTAACAATTAATAATGAACTTTAAAGTAAAATAAATCTGTGAAAACACAACAAACATAATCTGTAAAAAGTTTCAAAACATTTTTCAGAGTTTCAAATGTGCTATCAGATTTAATTTAAGAAACATATCTACAGCACACATTCAATTTGTTCATGTTAATTAATATTAAAAGAATGCTTAATTTTTTTAGAGCAGTGATAAGTGCTATAAAGGGAAAGCTAAAAACTGACATTTTATGACTTGTGAATATTGTTAATGAATATTAATGTATGCTCAATTTCTTGAATTATATCATTTATTTTAAGCATTGATTTTACATTAGTATTTAATTAGTTTTGTAATTTGATAAATTCTAATACAGAAAAATAAAGGAACAACAAGAAATTTAAATATAATAATGAGAAAAACAATTTTTGTAGAAATGCAGAAATTACAAAGAAAGCAAAATTTACGAATAAGTTGTGATAATTTCTAAAATAATCCTTTCATGCTTTTATTAATAATAATTTTTAAAAAATGCATCCTGGTTTGACATTATAGCCTAGTATATTAAAATACGGTTATACACTGCTCAAAACAATTAAAGGATATTGCAGTTTTAGGTGGATTTTGTATCTGGTAAACTGTTTAGCTGATTGATACATGGTCGACAGACATAGTAGGTTATATGAGAATAAATTGCACATGTTTGGCAGAAAAAAATGCATTTTATTGCGCATTTGTGTACTAAAGGAAAAAAACACAATTTGTGCATATGAGAAAAAAAGAATAAGAAAAGGTGTTTTCTTCAAAGAAAATCATTTTCAGTAGGGGGTATGGTTTCCACGGGCGGCCAGCAACGTTGAACACCTTTGAGGCATGGACTCAATGAGGCTATTAATGACGAGTTGGGGTATTCTGCCCCACTCTTCCAGAAGAGCTCTTTCCAGTTCTTGGAGAGTTTGTGGGGGTTGTTGGCGGCCAGAAACTCGTCTTCCTAGAGCTTCCCAAACGTGCTCGATTGGATTCATGTCTGGAGAACACGCTGGCCGTTCCATTCGAACGATTCCTTCCTCGAAAAGGAAATCCTCCACCAGGTTTGCACGATGTGGCCTCAAGTTATCGTCCATTAAAATGAAGTTATCTCCGATTGCTGCAGCGTAAGGGACTACAATAGGTCTGAGGATCTCATCCCTATATCGGCGACCAGTCAGAGCTCCATCTCGAATGATGTAGAGGTCAGTGCGCCCGTCAATGGAGATGCCACCATACACCAACACTCCTCCACCACCAAATCTGACACTTTCGTGCACGAACGCAGGATTATTCCTACTGCCACGGTCCCTCCAGATGAAAATACGCCTATTATCCGGATGCACAGAAAAACGGGACTCGTCAGAAAACAGAATATTGTTCCATTCATTTCTCCTCCAGTTGACATGCTCGGTTGCCCACTCCCTGCGGTCGCGACGATGCCTTGATGTTAATCTAACACATACCATCGGTCGGCGAGCATACAGACCTACAGCATGGAGCCGGTTTCGGACAGTCTGAGTTGAAATCGTGGTGCCTGTAGCCGAGCGAAGGTGTTGTTGGAGAAGAGTAGCGTTCATGGTTCGGTGTCTCCGAGCTGTTAACGCTAAATACCGATCTTCATTGGGCGTTGTTGCCCGTCTACGACCTTGCCCTGGTCTTCGGCCTGCACATCCACTCTCCAAAAAACGGTTCCAGATCCTGGAAATGACACTTTGTGACACTCCAATGGCTTGCGCTACTTCGGGTGGAGTTTGGCCCCCTTCTAACCTACCAACAATTCTCAAAGCTTCTGAATCTGTCAAATGACTTCGCTGAGACATCGTACTCATCGAAACAAAGCAATCACTGAATGCCGATCATCCTTGTCTTCATTCTCTTTTATCCAGTTGAAAGTCAAATTTCATTCGCTGCCGCTGAAGCGACGTTTTTGACGTCGAACTCAAAATTTGCATACTCCACAGTTTGAAAACCAGAAAAATTTGCATTTGTGATTCTCTTCTTCTATTTTCGGCAAAAAAAATTTCGTTTATATCTTTATTTTATATAAAACTTCAAATATCCTTTAATGGTTTTGAGCAGTGTATATATATATATATAATACATATATACAATAGGCGTTACGATTGAGATATTTAATAAATATGGAAGTTTCCTTTCGCAATATGTCAATCGATCGTTATATTTTTTGTAACTACAAATTTTCATTTACTTCATAATAAATAATCTTGAGTAATAAATAATTTTTTTATTATATGATTATAGCTGCTAATGGAACCTTTTTATCCACCGTATATTTAATAAATATTTAGGTGATAACTTGTAACACTGATTTTATTAATATTCTTAAAAATATATTATTTATATAATGTTTTTTGTAATTTATTATCCTGGTTAATAGCTTTTTGTTTACCATTTTAGTATGTCAACAAATGTATACGAGTTTGCCAGAAAATCGCCAAGAAAATCACCAAATCTCCCGCTCCATTATCGGTGATGACGTCAAAAACATGGAAAAATATGGACATCACGTGACTCGTTGCCATCTAACGAATTGGTCTATTATACTTTCACAATACCTGAAAATAATACCGCTGCTACGCCAGAAACTCTTACTAAAGTAGCTGTTAAAATTCCTCCCTTGTGGAAAAGTAATATTTCGGTATGGTTTGTACAAGTCGAAGCAAATTTTGCTGTTGCGCAGGTAACAAACGACGTTACAAAATATAACTATTTATTATCTGCTATCGATACAGATACTTTAAGTGCACTAACAGATTTAATTCTTAATCCGCCTGGGAATGATAAATATAGTGCTATAAAAGATAGACTAATTAAGGAATTTTCTGATTCGCAATCGCAGCATATTCGTAAATTACTTTCTGAACTGGTGTTAGGTGATAAAAAGCCTTCTGTTTTGCTGCGGCAAATGAAAGAATTAGCACAAAATTCAGTTTTCGAAGGCTTTCTAAAAACAATTTGACTAGAACGTTTGCCGACATATACACAAGCGATTTTGTCAGTTTCAAGCGCTGCTTCACAGGAACTAGCAGTTTTAGCTGGCAAAATAAACGAAATTAAATCGGAATCTGCTGTGAATGCCGTTTCTAAACCGGTTGAAGCTTCACAAAGCGAACAAAACGCAATCTCAAAATTACAAACGCAGATCGACCAATTAACTCTGCAAATTTCAAAATTATCCAAAAATGTGTTTAGGCGATCGATGTCTCGTGGGCGGCCGCATTACAGAGAAAGACACTATAGTCAAAATAGACGGTTCAGGAGTGCCAATCGTAAACGAGATTCATCTGATTCATCCTCTGGTTTCTGTTATTGCCATCATAAATTTGGTAGTGAAGCAAAAAAGTGCCGCGAACCTTGTACTTTTAACGAAATTTAAAAAAAAAAACTAGCGGCTGCTGCTAGGTCAACAAGCGAAAATACCCTTGGCGTAGCAGCATTAGAACAATGTAGGTTACATGTTTTTGATAAAAACTCGGGTTTAAAATTTCTAATTCACAGCGGTAGTGTTATTTCTTGTATCCCAGTCTCAAAGCAATTAAGTAAACAAAACGCTTCTAATTATCTTTACGCTGCAAATAATTCCAAAATTCCTGTTTATGGAATCAAACTTATGGACCTAAATATTGGCTTGAGCAGCACCGTGCGAAAGGGGGCGGTCGCCCCGGGCGCGGAAATTTAGGGGGCGCCAAATTTGTATTACTAATTTTTATTTTATTTTTTTTTATTTATTTTTTTTTATTATTTATTTATTTTTTTTTTTTGGTCGTCGATCATTTTTATTAGAATTTTTTTTTCACTCTTCGATATTCTATTTTTTTTTTTTTTTTTTTTTTTTTTTTGTAAAACAAAATGTATATATTTACATATCGGGATTTCTTTTCCCAATGAAAGTACGTACATTTTTCATTTGAAAGTTATAGCATCGTTCACATCTACTTTTCATTGAGCTTTTTAGACTTGATGATTTTATAATATGCTTTTGTGATATCTTATTGCAGTGTTTCCTAAACTTTTGCACTCTGCGGCCCCTTTTACATCGTATACGAAAGTTTCTGTCACCTTCCACACTCAGCGAATATGAATTGCTAACCTCTTCTGATTCCACTATGGGATCATTCTTATAGTCTTTCAGTCATTACTTTGCTGTTAAAAAAAGGTCCAGCACAGAATGGAAATGCTGATTACATGAAATCTGCAGTTGCAGAAGGACGACAATTTTCGAAATTAACGTTCAAGAAAATTATACCTAATGGAGAAATTATTAACCGTGATTGCGGCTTATTGTATAACTTAATTAAGAGAATCGTTGTACAGGGAAACCTCCATTAAGCGACCACCTCCCTGAACGACCATTTTTTCATGGAATGAAATTTATTCCCATAGGCTCAATACTAATTTTACCTTCATTCAGAGACCATCCCAGTTGAACTCCCTCCATGAGAGACCAATTTCTTTGAAGAAAACGAAACAAATTCCGTTGTTTCCTGGTCGCTTGAAGAAGGTTTTATTAGAAAAATAACTCCGGAGAGCGCATTATTCATCAAACTTCTAAAATAAGTTTAGAATTTTTTAATACCGGCAACTTTTAAGTGTTTAAACACCTTTGTGCCTTTTTAGGCAATGAATTTAACTCTGGTGACACATTAAGAATGACGGTCCAAAAACTTCCCTGCCCTATTCTGTCAGGAAACTCTCAAAGAAATAGATAAATTAATGAAATCGTCCTTATTTGTTCCCGTCCAAAAAAATTGGATTTATTTACTGAACTTCGAAAGGACTTGGAAATAAAAATTATAAAAGATAAAACCGTAAAATCAAAGTAAACGTCTATGTTTTCATTTTTTAAACTCTGCAGTCATTAACTTATGTAATTAACTTTTGTTTTGATACTTAAATTTTAATAATTTTTCCTAATGTGAAAAATAAATTTTAGTAATATTAAGTTATGTTACCTGTTTTTCAACAATTAAAATCTAGATTTAAACATGACCTCCATTAAGAGACCACCTCTCGGAGCGACCAATTTTTATTGGAACGGTACGTGGTCGCTTTAGGGAGGTTTTACTGTATTTTGTTTTCTCTGTTTATTATTCACCAATTATCATGATAGCCCTCCAAAGTTAGATAATCCAGATTGTGTGTTTTTCAAGTGGAAGAAATTAAATCATAAAATTCTTGAGCATAAAAATACTCTAGAATACAGGAATGCATGCATTCGCTAAAAGAAACTTGAGAGACGTTTAAAATTAAATCATGTAATCGACAGCGAATTTGCAAAGACCAAAAGTGAAAATTATTGAAAGTAAAAAAGGTAAATGGCAAAATATATTCAGTATGAAATTATGAACCTTCTTGCCAATGAAGTAAGAAAAACGATTGTAGAAGAAATTCATAGAGCAAGGTATTTTTCAATTTTGTTCGATCGCACTCCATATACCGAGTGTCCTAAAATGGACTGATTGTTTTTAGAATTCAATAACCTGTAAATAGTGACAGCTATTTAAAAAAAAAATTGCGGGAAGGTAATGTAAAATGTCAGTAGTCTTTTTTTTTTTAAAACCTCGGTTCCCAGCTTTAGTTCCAAATAACAACTATAAATGGCGCGGAAAGCAGGGATGACCACCTCGGGGACTCAGCTTACGCTTTAGAGTGATAATACAATCCCGAGGGGCAGACCAAATCCACTAGCTGCTTGCATTACAAATGATTTTTTCAATTCTTATACTGCAGTTTTACAATTTCACATTACAACATAAATATCGATGATTTGTTGAAGAATTAAACAGGTTTATAGTCAATTCAGGTTACAGCAGTATACTTTATTAAACCATATTCGTGAAAATCAATCAAGTTTATACTGAATTGACAATTATGCCAGCAATGTATAGCCACACAAGCACTATAAAGACAACATCTAGCGCCATAGGTGCTCAGTCAAGGCCAAAACCAAAATCGCCCAACACTGATGCGAAAAGAGGAGGTTAAATATATGTAGAGTGGCTCTCATTCTCCAATACAATCTTATTTTTAGGGGCCTACTCTATATATTTAACCTCCTTCCTTCGCATGATGCTAGGGGATTTCAGTTTAGACCTCCATTGAGCGCTTATTGCTTGCCACCTATCTCTGCTATTTGGAACCAAAACCAAGAACCGCAGTAAAAATACTTCTGATATCTTACATAACTCTAATGCAAGAATTTCTTTTAATAATTGTCACCATTTTCAAGTTATTGAATTTTAAATACAGTGCAGTTTAGGAATCCAGTACACCTCACAAAGAACAAATGACGCAAATTAGAAATAAGAATCGAAAACAGAAATTTTTCAATCGTGGAAAGGTTTCTTGACTACATCAAGTAAAAAGGGGAAAAAATTAGCGCAAGAAATTTAAGATAAGATAATGTCCGACAATCTCGACATTCACAGCTGCACAAGAGGTTCTGTTCTCAAAGATGGTAGACGGGAGGTGCCGAGTTCGATCCAATCGCGCACGTCAGCCTAATCCTTCGAAATTGTCCATAGTTTTCTTCGAACCTTGTGTAAATACGGGTTAGGTTCCATTAGAAAGACCCTACAGAGGACACCCTCATCCCACTCCGGCCTACTATATCCAACTTGTAGATCAATATCGACCCTTCAGAGCTCAATGTTGTGATATGGTGCAAATATGGCTTCCCAATATAATGTTGTGTAAGCTCGAATCGGTGAAGTAAATAAATTCGTCTATTTTTTACCATTCTCTGCACATTCTCTAAACTTTGAGTTCGTGCTGCTAGTGTATGTCCAATTATGTCCGGAACTGCATAAAATGTGTTTGTTTGTTTCTTCTCTTCTACAGAAAGATGGGATATACTTATGTCCCACTTTATTTAAAGAAACATTGCAATACTCTATGGTCATGAAAAAATAAAGCTATATAGCAGTTTACAAACAATTGCCACAGATTTTAAAAGCTCTGGAAGACCTTATAGAAATGAAGTAAAATGAGTAAACTTACTCAGAAGCAAAACGCTTAATAAAGCAAATAAAGAAATTCTCCTTTATTTACAGCCTAGTAGTTTGACACAGCATTTCAAACGAAATAGGGAAAGTTAATCATGAAAAAAAAAAAAAGAAGAAAAAAAAACTGTCAATGTTTTGATCGCCAGCAAACTGATTGAAACACTAAAAGAACACATTTCAGACAATAAGGGAGGGAATTTTTGAACAAGAAAACGAAGATTTGGTTATGTCCGTAAATGTAGAGTCCTTATTTGAGCAAAACAGAAAACGTAAAATTCGCAGAACAGTTTGACTGCGAAGCTCCTGATGAAAGTGGAAATTTAAATGAAAGTAAAGGATTTCGTGTTACATAGAGACACTATAACCGTGCAACTGAACTGTACGAAACTGAGAAATGTATAACAAGAATTTGAGTTTCTGGCTGGTGCGAATCTAAAATCAGAAGTTACCGAAAATCTATTAATATTGCCTGGACCTTGCCCTTTATTGCTGACTTGAATGGACTTGAATTGTTAAGCGAGGTTTTAAATGCGCAAACATTATTTCTACCATTAGATAAGAACATTTATAAAAGGGATGATTTAGAAATCCTTTAGTTGCTCCATTATTTTAACTTAGGGAAAACAAGGAATTGCAAAAACTTGGAGAGAGCGTACAAAATTTATAAGTATTCCAGTAACAATAAAATAGTAAAAAAATACTTAAGATCTACTATGAGCGATAGATTAAGCAACCTGAATTTACTTTCTATAAAATTCAGTGTGTCGCAATCTTTACACATAAAATAATAAACGATTTTGCTATCCTAAACGCAAGAAAAATAAAATGGAAGTAAATGTATTTGCCTGATAATTATATTTTATTTTATGTTAATTAAAACATTGTTTCAGTTATCTTCCTAAGTTAAGAGGCTACTTCAGTGAAGTGAAAAGACCTGTTCGCTAATGCTAATCCCATGGAAGAAATTTATAAAGATATCTCGGTCCCATTTCAATATTTTTGAATGATTTCTTTTGCATTAGACAGCTGAGATCGATCTGTACAAAGGTTGTTTTTTACTTTTTCGATTTTGTTTACAGATATTTTTTGTGGGGACACTTTCATTTTCGGAACCGGTTTCGAAAATGAAAACATCCTCATAAAGAAAATTTGTAATGAAAATCTAAAAAGTAAAAAACGGCCTGCATACAGATTGGTCTCAGCTATTCGATGCAAAAGAAATCATTCAAAAATATTGAAATGCAACCGAGATATCTTTATAAATTCCTTCCGTAGGATTAACATTAGCGAACGGGTCTTTTCGGCTGACTGAAGTAGCCTCTTAATGTACTGAAATTATAATTTATTTTTATCTTTTATGTTATGTTCTGCAGGTTTTTGTTTGTTTTGCTTATTTAGTACTTATCGGTTGAAGGGACCACTTGTTTCCAACTTGGTTGTTAGCGATTTTCACCCATTTTTCTGCAGCTGAAAGACTAACAACAACTAAAAATGTCCAGAAAAACATGTGAGAAAAGTTAAGAAAAATCTGTCGCAAATCATCATGATCTCATTAACAAATAAGTGCAACTTTCTTTTCTGTTATTTAGTTGTTTGGAATTTCTGAATTAAAATTAAATATTTTAAAGTTCTAAAATAAACACAAAATATTTATTCGATATAATTTATTTCTGTTTCTGTCCTTTATCAATTTTGAAGGAGAGGGGGGGGGGGGGGGCGCCAAATTGGCACGCTGCTCCGGGCGCAGTTTTCTGTTCGCACGGCCCTGGGCTTGAGAAGGAATTTTAGGTGGTCATTCGTTATTGCAAATGTCTCTTGCCCTATAATTGGAGCTGACCTTTTAAGAAATTTTGCTTTGCTTGTAGATTTACACAAATTCCAATTAATTGATTCTGTAACTGGATTGTCCACTAAAGGTGAACTTGCTTGCACAACTCAGTCCCAAATAAAGCTGATTTTAGAAGACATGTCTTTTAAAACTATATTTGAAGAATCCCCAGACCTCTTAAACCCCATTCCAAATTTTAAGAAACCAACATGTCATGACACAGTTCATCACATAGAAACTGCGGGACCTCCATTTTATTCCAAAGCTCGCCGCTTACATCCAAAAATTTTAAAGGAAGTTCAAAGATAATTCCAATATCTTATGGATGAGGATATATGTCGCCCTTCAAAATCTCCTTGGGCATCCCCTATTCATGTTGTACCAAAACTGGACGGTTCTTACAGAGTTTCTGGTGATTATCGGCGGTTAAATTCAGTAACTCTTCCGGATCGTTATCCAATACCTCATATTCACGATCTTACAAATATTCTCCATGGAAAGAAATTTTTTCAAAACTAGATATAGTCCGCGCTTATTTTCACATTCCTGTAAATGAAAAAGATATCCCTAAAACGGCAGTAATAACTCCTTTTGGAAGCTTTGAATTTCTGTATTTAAACTTTGGGTTAAAGTGTGCAGCAAACACGTTTCAAGGATTTATTAACGAAGTTCTTTACGATCTTCCATTTGCTATCACTTATTTGGATGACATTCTAATTTTTTCGGAAAACGAATCTGAACATATAAGAGTTGTTCTGAGCAGACTTTCTAAATACGGGCTTAACATAAATGTTTCAAAAAACGTTTTAAAACAAACCAATGTATCATTCTTAGGGCATGAAATTTCTCCAACCGGAATTCGACCTCTTCAATTCAAAGTTGAAATTATTAAGCAATATCCGCGACCAAAACTCTTTCGGAACTTCGCAAATACATTGGATTATTCAATTATTTTAGACGTTTTTGTCGCAATGCTGCCACTATTCTCGCACCCTTAACAGATTTGTTGCAAGGATCCAAAAAGAAAGATTCTACCCCTATAGATTGGTCTGAAAATGCTGTAAATTCTTTTGAAGCTTCAAGAAAGGCCTTAACTGACGCAACTCTTGCATTTCCTACCCACGATAACCAATTAGTGATTTATTCGAATGCTAGTGATTTTGTTATTGGCTCTACATTAAGTTTCAAAACAGAAGAGGGACTAAAAACACTTTCATTTTTTTTCCAAACGTCTAAATGAAACACAATTAAAATATTCTAGTTTTGATCGTGAGTTGTTAGCGATTTATGAATTGGTTAAACATTTTAGACACTTTTTGGAAGCCCGTCAGTGCACCATCTACACTGATCACAAACCTATTTTTTATGCTTTTAAAAAAGAACTGATAATTACACTAACCGACAAAATCGGTGGTTATCATTTATATCAGAATTTACCACTGATATACAATTTGTAAATGGAAACCAAAACACCGCAGCAGACGCACTATCTCGAATTAATGAAATAGAAATGCCTACTCCTATAGATTACAAGTTAAATATCGAGCAAAAAGAGGATGCAGAACTCAAAGACCTTATGCAAAGCGATCAATCCAGTTTGGAACTCAAATTAATCACCCTTCCTAATTCCACAACAGAAATTTATTGTGACATTTCTAGAGGCAAAGCACGCCCATACACATGCCCTTAGCTTTAGAAAACAGGTATTTTGGAATTTACATGCACTCTCCCATCCTGGAACTAAAAGGAGTGTAAATCTATGGACTTTACCCATGAATGGCAACAGACACGCCTCTGCGGGGAAAAACCCTCCGAAAAAGACTGTTTATTGGACGAAGGGGAGCAGTGTTAAAATGTTCTTTACGCCTATTCGTGTTTTTCATCTGTTTACCCGCGTCTGACGTCACATGGGTAAAGGCCATTGCGACAAAGATGTATTTGGCCTTCCTTAGCTAAAGATTGCCGAACTTGGGCTCGTGAATGTTTGAATTGTCAAAGCTCCAAAATCACTAGGCACACGAAAACTGAGTTGGGAAAATTTGACCTTCCAACATATAGATTTTCACACATACATTTAGATTTAATGGACTTTACCCACGAATGGCAACAATCACGCCTCTACGGAAATATACCCTCCGAAAAAGACTGTTTATTGGACGAAGGGGAAGCAGTGTTAAAATTTTCTTCATGCCTATTGGTGTTTTTCTTATTTTTACCCGCGGCTGTCGTCACATGGGTAAAGTCCATTGGGCCTTTACCAGAATCAAATGGTAAAAGGTATTGTTTAACTTTAATTGATAGAGCAACGCGCTGGTCAGAGGCATATCCACTAAGTGACATAACGGCACAATCAGTTTCATTTGCACATCTCTCCGAATGGATTGCTCGTTTTGGTTGTCCTGAAAAGATCACCACTGATCAAGGCCGACAGTTTGAGTCTGAACTTTTTAAACAATTCGCTCAACTGCTAGGTGCTAAAAAGTACCGATCTTCCCCATACCACCCACAGAGTAATGGAATTATTGAAAATTGGCACAGGCTCCTAAAATGTGCATTAAAAGCTCGACGGACTGAAAAATGGAAGGAGGTACTGCCAACAGTGTTACTTGGGTTTCGTGCTGCACTCAAAACAGACCTAAAAGTTTCACCAGCAGAACTTGTTTTTGGGTCTGCACTTCGGCTGCCTGTGGATTTTTTTGACGACAAATCATCTCTACTACTATTAATGTCCGTAAACGTCTGACTGTCTGTCTGTGCACATCGCCCCTGTCGCAGGAACTACTTTTCTCACAGGCAACGCAGAGAGTCTTATAATATGTCGATTCGGGCCGCCGTTTTCTCAGAAAAACGGGCTTTGCGGTTTCGAAAAAATCCCGCGGTAATTACCGAAGTTATTAGCTAATTAACAACTCATTATCGAAGGAAAATCCTTTCAATCTGGGAGATAAAGCGAAATCGCATTAAATTTCCTACGCACCACCTCAATATACACCTTAAAATAAAGGTAAAGTAAATTCCGAACTGAATAACATGCAAGCTTTGACTTACGAGGCACGACCATGAAGTTATGACCGTTTTTATTGAAGTTTTTAAGTTAAGCAAATACCCCCAACATTATACACCTTAAATTAAAGGTATTAAAATTTCCGAACTGAAAATAACACTATCTAAGCTTTACGATGTCTCTCCAAAAAGTTATGGCCGAAAAAAGCAAATTTCTGCAAAATTTTCCTTTCAAAAGAAAATAACTCGGTAATTTTTGCCCCTATAAGTATGTGGAACTAACGTACCGCGATTTCATTTAAAGTAGGAAATCTATCAAAGCGATCTGTTTGAAACTTCATGATAGTTTATAACACATAAGAAAAAAATTATATAAAATGACGCGTGAAATTTCAGGCAGAAGGGGGGAGGAGGAGGGACGAAATATTTTTTTTTTTTTACCTTTGCCTTTCTGACCGTTTCTGATTTGGTTTCCTGACGGAGTCTTCAGATAACTGCTACTTATTAAATATGAAAATGTCTAAAGTTAAGTTACCACTATTTCCGAATAGCAATTTCAGCAAATATACTAAATTCTTGCTTAAGACCGCAAACACCTCGAATAACATATCTACTAATAGGTTGTTTAACGGACTTTCAGTCAGATACAGTTTTGCTAAGAATACACTGTGCTCCCTGGTGGTGGAATGTGGAACTAACTGACCGCGATTCCATTTAAATTAAGAAATCTAACAAGGCGATCTGTTTGAAAGTTTAAGACAGTTTATAACACATAAGAAAAGTATAAAAAAATGTAGCGTGAACCAGGTTGGACTTTCGTTCAAGCGCGATAGGCTTTTTAAAAAGAATTTGCAGCACGCCTGTTATAAGGTCCCGTAGGCAGCGAGGACCATGTTCAACTTTAGTTATAGCAAAAGGCTTTTTAAAAAGAGTTTCCAGTGCGTGCGCAGCACGCCTGCTATACGGTGCCGTAGGCTGCGAGGACCAGGTTCGGCTTTCGTTACAACGAAAGGCTTTTTTAAAAGAGTTTGCAGTGCGTGCGCAGCTACACGGTGCCGAAGGCAGCGAGGACCCGGTTCGACTTTCGTTCGAACGCAATTTTTCAGGTTCGAGGTTCGTTCGCAGGCAAGTTACGTTCTTTCGAGATTTTATAAAAAAGGAGGGGCCCGCTAGCGGGCGAAGCCAGCTAGTCTCTACTACTATTAATGTCCGTAAACGTCTGTCTGTATGTTGGTACACTATGACGCAAAAGTTTAGACAATGAAGAAATTCTTACATACTTTGAAAAATATTTATTCAATTTTCAAATCACTGCTTGAAATTAATGTGCTGTACATATAAACAATATTTATAACAAAGAAAAGTGGAATTGTGCATATTGCAATAAATTAAATGGTAACAAAAATAAACTGCTGTCTCAAAAGTTTAGACACAAATTAAATAAAATCGAAATAAACAATTTTTAAAACCTGGTTGCGCATCCATGCTTATATATTACGTCATATACACGAGATTGCATGGAAGAAACTAAATCTTGCATAGTTTGTGGATCGATATCGTACCATGCATTCTCAATAGATGTCTTAAGTTCCTTTTCAGAAGAGTATTGTCTAGCGTTGCTATAAACTTTGCGACACATGATGCTCCAAAGGTTTTCTATAGGATTAAGATCTGGGCTACATGCTGGCCAGTCGAGAACTCTTATATTATGGGAATTAAACCAAGATTTTGAATGTTTTGCAGTGTGAATTGAAGCATTGTCTTGCTGAAATTCCCACTGAGGACCCCCTAGAAGCTCAGCAAATGGCAGTAGGTTTTCTTCTAATGTCTGTGTATAATGCTGGGAAGTTTGACGACCACTGGTGAAGGTCAGCGATACTTGTCCATTATAGCAAAAGGCTGCCCAAACCATCACCGAGCCCCCTCCTTGTCTGCGACTAAAAAAACGTCGAGGTTCCTTCCGCAAGTCATGCCAATACGATAAACAACCATCTGGACCATCCAGATTCCACTTTTTTTCATCGCTAAATATGACTGACTGCCATTTCTCTCCATATGACATATGCTTTCGAGCCCACATAAGTCTTTGTAACTTATGATATGGTTTCAGAGCTGGTTTCTTCTGCATTTTGCTATAAACGATTGTTCCTTTTTCCAAAATTCGTCTACAAATCTTATCCTTTGATACAGAGAGTCCCGATGAGCTTTGAACTCCACGTACGCTCATTTGTTGAGTACTCGCTAGTCTTTGTATCAGGCGATCCTCTCGTACATTTGTCACATGTGGCCTCCCAGACCGACATTTTGCTTTATATTCGGAACCACTCGATAAAACTCGATAAATAGATTTTTTTGACCTATTAATAATAGCAGAAATTTCATAAACGCTCTTCCCTTCACCTTTCAACTGCCAAATCCTTGAAACCTCATTCACTTGAATTTCTTTAGCTCTCGGCATGTCGACTATGAAGCGCAATCGTTTGCAGAACTTAAGTACTCCAAATTTGTGACATCATCGATTCTAAATTTGCATATGCCAGCGAATATTCAAAGAAATTTAGAATAGTGTCTAAACTTTTGCGACAAGCACATTTGAATTTTTATGAAAAAAATTAGTATTATAGCAAATAAAACGACTGTCTTTTGTACATAGCAACTTTTGCGTCATAGTGTAACACTCGCCCGTGTCGCCGGAACTACTTTTCTCACAGGCGACGCAGAAGGTCTTATAATATGTCGATTCGGGCCGCCATTTTCCGAGAAAAACGGACTTTGTGGTTTCGAGAAAATCCGGCCGTAATTACGGACGTCATCAGCTAATTAACAACTCATTATCGATGGAAAATCCTTTCAAAATTGAATCTGAGACTTGACATCATTAAATTTCCTACGCACCCCCTCAATATATACCTTAAAATGAAGGTAAAGTAAATTCCGAACTGAATAGCTTAGACTTACGAGGCACGATAAAGTTATGACCGCTTTTATTGAACTTTTTAATTTAAACCAATACCCCCCACATAATACACCTTAAATTAAAGGTATTAAAATTACCGAATTGAAAATCATGTTAACTAAGCTTTAGGAGGTCTTTCCAGAAAGTTATGGCCAAAAAAAGCAAATTTCTGCAAAATTTTTCTTTCAAAAGACAGTAAACTAGGTAATTTTTGCCCCTATAAGTAGGAAGTTTCAAACAGATCGCATTGTTAGATTTCCTAATTTTAACTATATCGTGTTATGTTAGTTCCACATTCCACCACCAGGGAGAGCACTCTAATCTTAACGAAAGCGTATCTGAACGAAACTCCTTCACACAACCTTTCTGTAGATACATGATCGGTAGGGTGGCGGTCTTAACCAATAATTTAACATAATTGCTGAAATTACTACGAAAAATATTTTAAAGGGGCCCTACCCAGGCCCCTAATACAGTTAGAGGAAATTGGAAGGCGGCAAAATAATTGCGGGGAAAAGTTTGCTTGGGTGCTTCGGAGCTACTTTTGGCGCGAGATCTAAGCTCTCCGACCATTAGGAGCCGAGATATTTAAGGAAATATGAAAAAAATATAGGATTTCTTTGCATTATCATCTCTACTACTATTAATGTCCGTAAACGTCTGTCTGTATGTTGGTAACACTCGCCCGTGTCGCCGGAACTACTTTTCTCACAGGCGACGCAGAGGGTCTTATTATATGTCGATTCGGGCCGCTATTTTCCGAGAAAAACGGACTTTGTGCTTTCGAGAAAATCCGGCCGTAATTACGGACGTCATTAGCTAATTAACAACTCATAATCGATGGAAAATCCTTTCAAAATTGAATCTGAGACTCGACGTCATTAAATTTCCTTCCCAACCTTATATATACACCCTTCAATATACACCTTAAAATAAAGGTAAAGTAAATTCCGAACTGAATAACATACAAGCTTAGACTTACGAGGCACGATAAAGTTATGACCGTTTTTATTGAACTTTTTAATTTAAGCTAATACCCCCAACATTATACACCTTAAATTAAAGGTATTAAAATTTCCGAACTGAAAATCATGTTAACTAAGCTTTACGAGGTCTTTCCAGAAAGTTATGAAAAAAAAAGCAAATTTTTGCAAACATTTTTTTTCAAAAGACAATAACTCGGTGATTTTTGCTCCTATAAGTAGGAAGTTCCGCCTCAGAGAGAGTTCTCATCAAACTGTTGGGTATCACGAGCCCAGTTTTCCCCCATCTTTCTCTTCCCCCCCCCCTCTCAGCGTGCCCATAACGGGTTAACTTTTGCAACTTCTTCTGGTTTTGACTTAACTCAGCGGTGTTTCATATCAAACTGTTGGACATCACGAGCCCAGTTTGTCCCCCCTCTTGCTACTATGTTTATGCATCTCCGGTGTCCATCCCCCCAATTCCCCCCCCCCACTTTTCTGTATTTATCTGTTACCCGCCATGTGATATATCATAGGAAAGGTCTGTGAAGGCTGATTCAAGTTATGCATCTTCGGTTCTCATCCTCCCCCTTTTCACCCCCCCTAGGGGAGCATTTTTCTAAATTTCTGAAAATATTGGTTAGGACCGCCACCCTCCCGACCCATGTATCTACGGAAAGTTCTTTTTATTAAGTGTTATGAACTATCTCAAAGTTTCAAACAGATCGCATTGTTAGATTTCCTAATTTTAGCTATATCGTGTTATGTTAGTTCCATATTCCACCACCAGGGAGCGCACTCTAATCTTAACGAAAGCGTATCTGAACGAAACTCCTTCACACAACCTTTCCATAGATACATGGATCAGGAGGGTGGCGGTCTTAACCAATAATTTAACATAATTGCTGAAATTACTACGAAAAATATTTTAAAGGGGCCCTACCCGGGCCCCTAATACAGTTAGAGGAAATTGGAAGACGGCAAAATAATCGCGGGGAAAAGTTTGTTTGGGTGCTTTGGAGCTACTTTTGGTGCGAGATCTAAGCTCTCCGACCAATAGGAGCCGAGATATTTAAGGAAATATGAAAAAATATAGGATTTCTTTGCATTATCATCTCTTCTCTACTACACTATGACGCAAAAGTTTAGACAATGACGTCATTCAGCTTTAAAATGTAGAATTATGACGTCAGAATTACAAAAACCTGTAAATATATTCAAAAACTGATTTAAAATGCTATGTACAAAAGACAGTCGTTTTATTTGCTATAATACTAATTTTTTTCATAAAAATTCAAATGTGCTTGTCGCAAAAGTTTAGACACTATTCTAAATTTCTTTGAATATTCGCTGGCATATGCAAATTTAGAATCGATGATGTCACAAATTTGGAGTACTTAAGTTCTGCAAACGATTGCGCTTCATAGTCGACATGCCGAGAGCTAAAGAAATTCAAGTGAATGAGGTTTCAAGGATTTGGCAGTTGAAAGGTGAAGGGAAGAGCGTTTCTGAAATTTCTGCTATTATTAATAGGTCAAAAAAATCTATTTATCGAGTTTTATCGAGTGGTTCCGAATATAAAGCAAAATGTCAGTCTGGGAGGCCACGTGTGACAAATGTACGAGAAGATCGCCTGATACAAAGACTAGCGAGTACTCAACAAATGAGCGTACGTGGAGTTCAAACCTCATTGGGACTCTCTGTATCAAAGGATACGATTCGTAGACGAATTTTGGAAAAAGGAACAATCGTTTATAGCAAAATGCAGAAGAAACCAGCTCTGAAACCATATCATAAGTTACAAAGACTTATGTGGGCTCGAAAGCATATGTCATATGGAGAGAAATGGCAGTCAGTCATATTTAGCGATGAAAAAAAGTGGAATCTGGATGGTCCAGATGGTTGTTTATCGTATTGGCATGACTTGCGGAAGGAACCTCGACGTTTTTTTAGTCGCAGACAAGGAGGGGGCTTGGTGATGGTTTGGGCAGCCTTTTGCTATAATGGACAAGTATCTCTGACCTTCACCAGTGGTCGTCAAACTTCACAGCATTATACACAGACATTAGATGAAAACCTACTGCCATTTGCTGAGCTTCTAGGGGGTCCTCAGTGGGAATTTCAGCAAGACAATGCTTCAATTCACACTGCAAAACATTCAAAATCTTGGTTTAATTCCCATAATATAAGAGTTCTCGACTGGCCAGCATGTAGCCCAGATCTTAACCCTATAGAAAACCTTTGGAGCATCATGTGTCGCAAAGTTTATAGCAACGCTAGACAATACTCTTCTGAAAAGGAACTTAAGACATCTATTGAGAATGCATGGTACGATATCGATCCACAAACTATGCAAGATTTAGTTTCTTCCATGCAATCTCGTGTATATGACGTAATACATAAGCATGGATGCGCAACCAGGTTTTAAAAATTGTTTATTTCGATTTTATTTAATTTGTGTCTAAACTTTTGAGACAGCAGTTTATTTTTGTTACCATTTAATTTATTGCAACATGCACAATTCCACTTTTCTTTGTTATAAATATTGTTTATATGTACAGCACATTAATTTCAAGCAGTGATTTGAAAATTGAATAAATATTTTTCAAAGTATGTAAGAATTTCTTCATTGTCTAAACTTTTGCGTCATAGTGTACTATTAATGTCCGTAAACGTCTGTCTGTATGTTGGTAACACTCGCCCGTGTCGCCGGAACTACTTTTCTCACAGGCGACGCAGAGGGTCTTATTATATGTCGATTCGGGCCGCCATTTTCCGAGAAAAACGGACTTTGTGGTTTCGAGAAAATCCGGCCGTAATTACGGACGTCATTAGCTAATTAACAACTCATAATCGATGGAAAATCCTTTCAAAATTGAATCTGAGACTCGACATCATTAAATTTCCCACGCACCCCCTCAACATACACCTGAAAATAAAGGTAAAGTAAATTCCGAACTGAATAACATACAAGCTTAGACTTACGAGGCACGATAAAGTTATGACCGTTTTTATTGAACTTTTTAATTAAAGCTAATACCCCCCACATAATACACCTTAAATTAAAGGTATTAAAATTTCCGAACTGGAAATCATGTTAACTAAGCTTTACGAGGTCTTTCCAGAAAGTTATGAAAAAAAAAAAAGCAAATTTCTGCAAACATTTTTTTTCAAAAGACAATAACTCGGTGATTTTTGCTCCTATAAGTAGGAAGTTCCGCCTCAGAGAGAGTTCTCATCAAACTGTTGGGCATCACGAGCCCAGTTTTTCCCCATCTTTCTCTTCCCCCCTCCCCCTCTCAGCGTGCCCATAACGGGTTAACTTTTGCAACTTCTTCTGGTTTTGACTTAACTCAGCGGTGTTTCATATCAAACTGTTGGACATCACGAGCCCAGTTTGTCCCCCCTCTTGCCGGAGATGTTTATGCATCTCCGGTGTCCATCCTCCCAATTTCTCCCCCCCCCCCCACTTTTCTGTATTTATCTGTTACCCGCCATGTGATATATCATAGAAAAGGTCTGTGAAGGTTGATTCAAGTTATGCATCTTCGGTTTTCATCCCCTCCTTTTCACCCCCCCCCTATAGGGGCACTTTTCTAAATTTCTTAAAATATTGGTTAGGACCGCCACCTTCCCGACCCATGTATCTACGGAAAGTTCTTTTTATTAAATGTTATGAACTATCTATAGTTTTTGCAGTGCGTGCGTAGCATGCCTGCTATACGGTGCCGTAAGCAGCGTGCACCCGGTTCGAGGTTCGTTCGAGCGCGATAGGCTTTTTAAAAAGAGTTTGCAGTGCGTGCACAGCACGCCTGCTATCCGGTACCGTAGGCAGCGAGGACCAGGTTCGAGTTTCGTTATAGCGAAAGGCTTTTTTATAAGAGTTTGACGGGGCCGAATGCAGCGGGGACCGAAATCGCCCACTCGTGGACAGCCTACCGTGAGGTATAGGGACAATAAGTCCACGAGGGGAAAAAGGGGCTGCCAGGCAGCGCAAGCAGGGTGGCGCACATTTATTACAACATAAAAAGCATGTTACAAATACTGCCTTATTATTGAAGGCAGTGCGGACACATATGTATAAATAAATATTGAAAAATATTTACAGGTTAAATAGAATGTAAAAAAAAAAAAAAAAAAAAAAAAAAAAAGGATTAAGGTTTAGCTATAGTCTTAGAAATAAACGAAAAATGTTTGTTTAAAATGTCGTAATTTTCTAGAAGTCTCTGGAAGTTGCCTGCGTTGAAAAGAGTGTTATTCAAATTTTCTCTCAATGTTTTGTTTCTGTCAAAATGGAAATGATGTTTCATTATGGGGCAGTTTCAAAAGATATAGTGTGTAGCGTTTCCAATACTCTTTCTGCATAAACAAAGTGGTGAGTCTCTTTTTTTAATTTTATGTAGAAATGATGGGAAACTTCCATGACCAGTGATATAGTTAGGTAACGTAGGGCGATCACAGATGAACTGTATGTCAACTTTATTAATTATACTGTAAGTATCGCGACCCTTTGTCGACTGAGTCCACGAGAGTTGCCATTCATCCAGAGTTTTTTGCCTAAATATATACTTGAATTTGGATTGTGGAAGAAGCAATTCCTGGCAATCGTTGTATTGGTTGTTATCTATAACCGCCTTCGCCAGAGAATCGACTCTTTCGTTTCCCGGGATACCTATGTGAGATTTAATCCATGAGATATAGAACTTTTTGTTAGGGAAATGTAGTAAAAGATTGTAGATATTATAAATTATATAATTGCGTGGAAATGCAATTTGAAGGGCGTCATAGGATGAGTGGCTGTCTGTAAGGATAAGAATTTCATGATGAGAAGAGTTAATGGACCATTCCATTGCCTTGTAAATTGCGAATAATTCAGCTTGGTAGATCGAGTTATCTACATGAAGTTTAACTGCATAATCATATACGAATGAGTTTTTAAGACAGACTGTAAATGCACATGCTGCTCCGTCGTTCATGACAGAACCATCGGTATATATGGATGGGTCATAGATTTGGAGTAATTTTTCGTATTTTTCCTCCAAAAAGAAGAGGTTGTTTATCTTGTAATATTGAGAAAAGTCGAAGGTGTTTAGTTTTGACATAATGTGGTTGCTGTTAATGATTTTGCCATTATGGTTATATGATCTTCTTCCTTTAATTAGTTCGTAATAATGATAATCGTTCTTGAGCAAAGTATCGATTGGGGGAGAACCAGTAAGGACACAGAGAGCGTCAGAGGAAGTACTTCGATAGGTCTTGATAATGCTTAAGAGAGCTGTACGTTGTACTGACTTTAATTTTCTTATCCCATGCGAGTTGAGGCTTGGAAACCAAATTTCATAAGCGTAGCTAATTTGTTTTAATATGACGGTGTTGTACCAAAATTTCAGTATACTTGAAGATATTCCTCCTTTATGAGATTTTAGGCTTTTGAATCCGTTTAAAAATTGAGTTACCTTTGTTTTAGTATGAGTTAGATGCTCTTGAAAATTAAATTTTGGATCTAGTATAACGCCAAGATAGGGAATAGTATTTTCAAACTTGATAGTTTTGTTATTCAATTTGAAAATTGGTCGACGTCTGTTAAGAAGAAAGCGGCCAAAAAGCATGGCCTTTGTTTTAGTTTCCGATATTGTAAGGTTGAAATTCCTGCATAAAGTTGAAAAAATTTCGATGCGTCTATTAGCAACTTGCTCCAACTCAGGTCTGGAGTCTCCCGCAACCTTAATTACGAAATCGTCAGCATAAACTATCATGTCTGATTCTATTTTGTAGAACTCCTTTATAATAAAATCTGCAATTAGCAACCAAAGAAGGGGACCTAAGCATGAGCCCTGAGGGCACCCTTTAAATGAAATGAACCATTCTACAACGCTTCCTTCTTTTAAACCAATATATCGATTGGAGATGTAATTTTTTAGTAAATGTTTTAGATATAGAGGGAGAGGAGAATTATCGATTATTTGGGAGATAGTATTCCAATCTATCGAATCAAACGCTCCCTCTATATCGAAGGAAAGAATACCACAGTATTTCTTATTTTCTAATGTATTTGTGATAGAGGATTTCAGTTCATTTAAGGCATCTATTGTGCTTCTTGATTCGCGAAATCCAAATTGCATTTCATGGAGAAAGGAAATATCTTCTAAAAATGTCATTGCACGCATCTTGATTAATCGTTCAAGGACTTTTCCCAGCATAGGGAGAAGGACTATCGGTCGGTAAGATTTTAATTGCCGAGGATCTTTATTCTTCTTTCGAAAATAAATGACAATGCCCTTCTTCCATATGTCTGGGAAATGGGCAAGGGAAAAGCATTTGTTGTATAGTTGAAGCATTAATTGTGGGAAAGTTTTGATCAAGTTTTTAGTAACCCTTGCATCGATCTTATCGAAGCCAGGGGCTTTGTTGTTCGACTGTCTTGATGCGCAATATTTTAGTTCTCTATAGCTGATTAGATATTCATTTATATCACTTTCTGATAGTGGCTCCAAATTTTCAAATGAATGTAGATTTTCAGGGATTTCTTTTCCAAAATGATGGCTTAAGAGTTGGTGTTGAATGTCTCTAAACATGTCAGTTGAACTTGATGTGTCAAGTATTGAATGTATTAAGTCGGTATTTTTGAGGTATTTGCCCTTTACAATTTTGAAAGCGGTTCCGTATGTTGTGGATGTTGTCTCACAGAAGGATTTCCACGAATTTAATTTTGCGTTTTTGATGTTTAATTTGTATTTAGCTCTCTCTTTCTTGTAGCTAACTTGGTATTGTACGTTTTCAGGATTTTTATTTGATCTTTTCCGTAAAGCGTTTAATCGATTTCTTTGTATTTTGAGATTATCTGTGTACCACTTTGTATTTACTTCATATGACTGTTTTTTTCTTTTTGAGAGAAGATTCCATGATTTCTTGTAGAAGCTCTTCAAATTTGTGGGTCCATTCATTCAAGTCATTAGGACTTTTGACCTCGCTGAAAGTTGTCTGTAGATTGTCAACATTAGGAGAGAGTTGGTTGTTAAATTTTTTGAAATTCTCAAATTTAGTTTTAAATCTGTATTCATTTCTTAGAACTGGATCTATAGCTAAATCGTATCTTATGTACAGATGGTCGCTGAGGGAGTCATTGATGTCGTCTACGTACCAAGAATTGAGATAGTTGCGTGCTTGGTTTCCACTTAAAGTTAGATCTGGAGTACCTTTCCTTTTGTTCTGTTTGAATGTATATGGTGCATTGGGATCATTAACTATGGATACGTTATTTAAATCGAGGTAATCTAGAAGAATGTCTCCTCTTGCATTATTGCATTTATATCCCCAGTCCTTTAAGTGAGCATTAAAATCGCCTGCTAAAATGATATTTTTACAGTCTCTGATAGTGTTGGTCCAGGCTTGTAGGTCTTCTTCAAGGTCTCTTGCGGAACGAGGACGGGAATACTGCGAGCCAAGTGTTAATTCATGGTATTTAGTGCTAATGTTAATAAAAATGCTGTTGTCAAAAGATAAGGTTTTTAGGTGATATAGTTGGGAGTTTGCTATGATAATTCCAGCTGTTTCATTTTTCGAAGCATAAAGAGACCATCCAATTGGGAGGCTCGTAAATGAATTATTTGTTCTATGGTAATCTTGGATTATAGCTATGTCAATTTGTTGATTATTTATATATTTGATTAGTTCTAGATTCGCTGCGCGACAGTTATTCAGATTAATTTGGACACATCTAATTTTGGAAAGAGTTGCTTTGTTATGAATTACTTTAGTTGGAACTGCTACATTAGCAGGGTTGGAAGCCATAGTAAGAACATTGTTATTTTGGGTAACGATATTTGAAAGGTTATTTAGGGTCGAGAACGTTGCTGTCGGTAGTTAATTATACGATGTCTATTATAGAAGTGGTTTTGAAAGATATTACATTCGCTTGAATTTGCTCTATGATCGAACTTGTATTGGCGACCTTCGGGGTTCACATAATTATAGCAATTATAGCATTTGTGCTTCCTTGGATCATTTTTATTCGGACATGTTGAGGTTTCATGGTTCTTCATGCAATATGCGCAGGTTTCGTTTCTTCTGCATCTCTCTTTTGTATGTCCATAGATTTGACAGTGACTGCACCTTATTATGGGGGCGTACTGAGCGATTTTACACGATAGAAAACCAATCAGCAATCGACCTTGGCGTAGCAATCTGGTTGCCAATCTATCCTCCAAATCTAGCATAAGTTGATAGGTCTTTAGAGATTTTCTTTGTAATTCTTTATGTTCATTAGCTTTTATGTCATATTCAAGATCTTCGCTTAATTTCTCTTTTATTTCTTCTACTGTTATGTTTTGGGGGATTCCCAAAATGATTATTTTTTTCCTTTTTTCCACTGCGAGATTTAAATCTACGAGGTCAAGTATGTTACTGTGTTCCTGGATCTTGTCTGCTATGTTATTCACATCTTCGTCTGTGTTTGAGCGTACTATAATAGTTCGTTTATCTCTGGAAATAGTGCAGTATATTTTCGCAAGATTTACTAAGTTATCTATTTATAAAATCACGGATGTTGAATAGGGACATATTGGTTGTGGATTTTCTTGTTAACAGTATAGCAGACTTTGATTGTTGTGGTGCTGGGGAGTTTAGAGTTGTGGCATATGATGGTTTACATAGAGGAACTGGAGATACTAGTTCATTGGTATGTGTTGTAATTTTTTGTTGAGGAAATTCTTCTCCTGCTGTTTGTGCTTCTCTTACTTCAATGAATCTCTCTATTTTTGATTCGTGTTCTTTAAGCATGTTTCTCAGCTCAGTTTTTAAATCCATTTCCCTCGATATTTTACAATGGATATTTTCTATGTAATCCTGTTGTCTTTGCAATTCGCTATTTAAGTCGCGTATTTGCTCTATCTGATTTTCTAAAAGCTGTAGAAGTTGTTGTATATCTTCTTGAAATTTCTGAGTTGGTATTTTGATCAAATGTTCTTCCGTTTCAAATTGTTTTAGTAAATTAAAATGATTTTCGAATTTTTGTGCTAGTTTTGCTGGAGATTCAATTCTTAATTTTCTTTCGAGTTCTTTGACTTTTTCGTCTTTATCTATTAGTTTTTCCGTGAGGTCTTGAACTTCAGTTCATAGGGTATTAAGTTGTTCCTCTTGCTTTAATATTTGTGTCTTTTGTTCCTCATTCTCTCTTTTCAGTTCTTGTATTACATCATTCATTGACTTTTCTTGGCTTTGTGTGTTAATTTGTTGCTTGTCCAGATCTTTTATTCTGTTAAGGATATTTTGTCGATACTTTAATGCCTGTTCATCATTATGGGGCCTGTGTTTCTTGAGATGTCTGAATAATTGTTCAAATTGCTCTTCCAATGGCATATTATCATCTTGCGCTGTTTCAGAATCTATTAGCTTTTTCCCTTGGAGTGGGGATGGAGGTCTCTCATTAGTTTTCTTGTTCTTTTGTTCCATGTCTTTTTCTTTATAACTATGCATTAGTTTTATTTGTCGTCTTTTTAGTATCTTTTCTTTTTCTCTTTTAATAGCTTCTGGTGATTGAAATTTTTCATGTATTGGATAGTGAAATTTTTTATCTATTGGTAAGCGATTACTATTTAGTATGTGCACTTGATGTACAGGCTGTGAACTTGTTGTTGTTGACTGTAGCCTCTGGGATTTGGGACTGACCACTGAATCAATAGATTGTGTTAACATTTCTCACGATCAATAATAAAAAATTATAGTTTAGTAGAATGTAAGTTAAAGCTCAATTTATATTTCCATATTTCTACCAATCAAAATAATATGTACAGGTTAAAAATAAAATTTAAAATATTTACAGTTGAAAGACTTTGTTAAATTTATAGAGTAATTTACAGGGTAACTGGACGGGGGATCACTAGGCCCCTGTCATACATTTTTGAAAGAAAGGTATATAGAAAGTAAATAGCAAAAACCGGTAGTCGTAACTACCGAAAATGACTAAGAAAAAATTTTATTGCCTAAAAGGGGGAAAATTTTTGAATAATAATAATTAAAAAAAGACAGCAGGAAAAAATTTGCCAAAAAGAAAAAAAAAAGGGGGGGGGGAATATGTGTCATTGCCTCCCGTGCCCAAAAGATCATGTACTTAAACAGTTAATAATTCCATCATTATTAATATTCTGGTTCAATCAGTGCATTACCTGTATACAGTTATACAGTATATTACAATAATTAAATTGCTATACCAATAATAGCAGATTGATAATATATGAAACGGTAATATGGTGCATAATTATAAGTATATACAGTATACCAATAATAGCAGATTGATAATATATGAAACGGTAATACGGTGCATAATTATAAGTATAAACAGTATATATATGCATATTTACAAGTATGTACATTATAAATATATATCTGCGATTTTATTTATATTATAACCTGTCAGAATATCACATAGTGAAAATAGTAATTAGTAAGAAGATTGCCGTACGGATGGGTGAGTGGACAAACAAAAAGAAGTCAGAAAAAAAAATTTTTAGTTTAAAAACAAGGAAAATAGGAATAAGAATAGCAATAGTATACTTACCGGTCACCACATGGGTCCCGCTGCACTTGCCTGAAAGTGACATGATAACATAATAACCACCAAAAAAAAAGAGATAATTGGTGATAATAAAAGCTTGATAATAACTGAGTGTAAAAACAACTACAGAATAAAATGAAGAGGTGTAAATAACATGAGGAAAGATAGTACCAACACGCGCAGGAAATCAGTGCAGGGAGCGCCCGTGAAACAGAGGAGACAACTATGGAAAGTGTGTAATATAAGAAGAAAATTAAATGCGGGACAAGATATAAGTAGGAGCGTAGCATAATAATGGAAAAACCAAAATAAACCTATTAAAAGTTAAAAGTTGCAAATGTTAAGGAAAACGAATAAGAAATGAAAAAAATATATAGATTGGGGCAACTATCCCACAAGAACAGAACTGCAATAAAGCAAAAAGTAGAACTGTAGTGCAAAAACTGTAGAAGTACCAAATGTTAAGGGAAGCTGGGGTGAAAAAATATTTTAAAGGGTGGGGCAAATATCCACACACCACATGACCACAATACCGCAAAAAGCAAAGAATTAACCCTAATAACAGAGAAGTTGCAAATGTTAAGCGAGTTGAGATGTACTGAAAATGAAAATGTGGGATGGGACAAATCTAGCAAATAGTAGTGAGTAACTACAAGAAAAAACCAAGAAAATATCTAAATAAATAAAAAAGTTCAAAAAGTTACGGAAAATCCTTAACAAATGCAAAAACTGTAAAATTAGAAGCTGGGACGATGAAAGGGAGCAGAATAAGTAATAATAAAAGTGCAACCAAGTCTCTAGCTCAAAAAGCTAAAAAGTAGCCAATGTTAAGGATAAGAGAGGGGGGAAGGCAAGGGTGGCAACAATGAAAGAAATTTAGTAGCGATAAAATAAGAAAGTGGGCCTAAAGTATGTAAAAATTGAAGAAAAAAGCCGATTTGTGAGAGTGCCCGTTCAGCCCCCTCTGACGGGGCCCTATTTGAGCTAGAGAAGAACGGAATAATGGAAAAAAAAGGGGGGGAGATCACTAAGTCGGATTGCTGTTGATTTCGGCGCGGCAGAAAACCTCTATGGCCAATAGTTTTCGAGATATTTAACAATTTGTACAAATTTCTCGATAAAAATTTCATTAGAAGGAAGCAAAATGGCGTTTCTAGTGGCCCGATGGCAACCCTAGAAAAATTCTTATATCGTAAAAGATGTAGATAGCCCCTGAGAACCAAAGCTACCAAAAGAATTTTTGTTTTATAACAATTAGAAAATTATGGAACTAATTTGTAATGTAGTAACATTAGAATGAGCTTTACCAAGAAACAAAATGGAGAAACTCCTGTTTAAAAAACTTACTATTTATAAGTTTTCTTCTGAAAGCACCCCGGAAGACCTCTAGAACCCTATTTGGGCTATAATAATTAATTTGTAAAAGCTTACCCGATTCGACTTTTGTTCGAGCGCGATACGCTTTTTTAAAGAGTTTGCAGTGCGTGCGCAGTACGCCTGCTATACGGTGCCGTAGGCAGCGGGGACCCGGTTGGATTTTTGTTCTAGCGAGATTGCCTTTCTTACAAGATTTTGCCATGCGTGCGCAGCACGCCTGCTATACGGTGCCGTAGGCAGCGGGGACCCGGTTCGATTTTCGTTCACTCGAGGTTCGTTCGCAGGCGAGTTACGTTCTTTCGAGATTTTATAAAAAAGGAGGGGCCCGCTAGCGGGCGAAGCCAGCTAGTCATTACTATTAATGTCCCTAAACGTCTGTCTGTCTGTCTGTATGTGTGTCTGTATGTCTTGTGACCGGAACTCCTTCGCTCCCGGGCCACGCAGAGCGTCTTATGATATGTCGATTCGCACCGCTGTTTTCTCGGACACCCGGTGTTTTCGGTTTCGAGAAAATCCCGCCGTAATTACGGACGCAATTAGCTAATTAACGACTCATTGTCGAATGAAAAATTAATCTTTTTTATCCGAAAGCAGCAGTCTGACTACAATTGGACCCTCTTCGCGAGGCTAGCTTCGGAGCACTACCATTGGAGGATTCACAAAACCTGAACCCCATTTTATCTGTCGAGGCTAGCGGATACCGAGATGATGAAAATGAAGTCGAAATTTAAAAAGCGAAATCGTATCTCCCGATCTAATGGTCCGAGATATTCGTAAAAGGTGTAGAAACACGCGAAAAAAAATCTACTTCAATTTGGTATAAATTTCATGTTTCTGCGTTGGGTAGAACGCAAAAAATCCACTAAAAATCGATCGATAAAAATTTAGTTTCTTTATTTGAAAAGACAATAAAAAGAGATTTCATTTTTCCGAGAAGCAGGTGTAGACATCATGGCGCTTTGCTGTTTTGGATGCTAGGATAATATAATACGAAATTTAAACTTTTAAAATATTAAATTTTTGGATAAAATTTTTTGACAACCGGACGGAAATCTGTCGTAGATTTCATACATACCCAGTTCAAAGAGATTGGTTAATTAGAAGCTGAGATATTAATTATTATTTAACTAATCTGTTTGGCGGGAAATACTTTTGATTAAATATCCCAGTTAGTTCGCATTATAGATATTATTATGACAAAGACCAGTAGTCTGCACCCCCCCCCCCCCCACAACATACACCTTATTTTAAAGGTCTTCAAAAATTAGAGATACAAATTTACAATGTCACAGGTTACGATGCTTCCCCATAAAGTTAGGACCATGTTAAGATAAGGGCTGTTTTTTCAAATCGCCATAACTTCGCTCCTATTGGAGCCACAGCGGGCAGAAGTTTCCTGGTAAAGTTTTTAAAAAAAAGCTATTTTTTCCCGCCGCATCTTTTGGCTATCTCAGATTTTTAATAAATTGCATAGGGGCTTAGTTAGGGGCCGTGTGAGGGCGGGCAACACTAAAATATTCAAATTTTCATCTTTCGGTTCTAGACCGTCACCACCTCGAGTAACATATCTACTGATAGGTTGTTTAACGGACTTTCCTTCCGACACAGTTTTGTTATGAATAGAGTTCGCTCCCTGGTGCTGGAATGTGGAACTAACAGAATTCTTTGTTAAGACAGCCACCTTCCCGACCCATTTATCTATGGAAAGGTTGCGTGAAGGCGTTTCGTTCAGATAGGTATTTGTTAAGAATACAGTGCGCTCCCTGGTGGTGGAATCCGGAACTAACATAACGCGATTTTGGTAATATTATGCAATCTAACAAGGCGATCTGTTTAAAATATCTACTGATAGGTTGTTTAACGGACTTTCCTTCCGATACAGTTTTGTTATGAATAGAGTGCGCTCCCTGGTGGTAGAATGTGGAACTAACATAACGCGATTTAATTAATTTTAGGAAATATAACATGGCGATCTGCTTGAAAAATTAAGATTGTTCATAACACATTGAGATATATGCTTCTTATTAAATACAAAAATGTCAAAAGTTTACTTACCACTATTTCCGAATAGTAATTTGTGCAAATATCTTAAATTCTTGCTTAATACCGCCAACACCTCGAGTAACATATCTACTGATAGGTTGTTTAACGGACTTTCCTTCCGACACAGTTTTGTTATGAATAGAATGCGCTCCCTGGTGGTGGAATGTGGAACTAACAGAATTCTTGGTTAAGACCGCCACCATCCCGACCCATATATCTACGGAAAGGTTGCGTGAAGGCGTTTCGTTCAGATACGTTTTTGTTAAGAATACAGTGCGCTCCCTGGTGGTGGAATACGAAACTAACATAACGCGATTTGTTTAAAATTAGGCAATCTAACAAGGCGATCTGTTTAACATATCTACTGATACGTTGTTTAACGGACTTTCATTCCGATACAGTTTTGTTATGAATAGAGTGCGCTCCCTGGTGGTAGAATGTGGAACTAACATAAGGCGATTTTGTCAAATCTAAATTTAACGAAATTCAGCGAAGACCCGGTTCGAGGTTTGTTCGAGCGAGATTGCCTTTTGTACAAGATTTTGCTATAATGTGCCGTAGGCTGCGGGTAACCGGTTCGACTTTCGTTCGAGCGCGAAAGTCTTTTAAAAAAGAGTTTGCAGTGCATGCGCAGCACGCCTGCTATACGGTTCCGTAAGCAGCGAGGACCAGATTCGACTTTCGTTATAGCGAAAGGTTTTTTTAAAAGAGTTTGCAGTGCGTGCGCAGCATGCCTGCTATACGGTGCCGAAGGCAGCGGGAACCCGGTTCGACTTTCGTTCGAGTGCGATAGGCTCTTTTAAAGATTTTGCACACGTCTGCTATACGGTGCCGTAGGCAGCGGGGACAAGGTTCGACTTTTGTTCGAGCGCGATAGGCTTTTTAAAAAGAGTTCGCAGTGCGTGCGCAGCACGCCTGCTATAAGGTGCCGTAGGCAGCGAGGAACAGGTTCAACTTTTGTTATATCGAAAGGCTTTTTAAAAAGAGTTTGCAGTGCGTGCGCAGCACGACCGCTATACGGTGCCGTAGGCAGCGGGGACACGGGTCGAGGTTCGTTCGCTTCGAGATTTTATAAAAAAGGAAGTTCATGAAGAGGAGGGGCTCATGAAAACGAGGGGTTCATGAAAAGGAGGGGCCCGCTAGCGGGCGAAGCCAGCTAGTCAATACTATTAATGTTCGTAAACGTCTGTATGTATGTCTGTGTGTAACATTCGCCCGTGTCGTCGGAATTACTTTTCTCACAGGCGACGCAGAGGGTCTTATAATATGTCGATTCGGGCCGCCGTTTTCTCAGAAAAACGGACTTTGTGGTTTCGAGAAAATTCCGCGGTAATTACCGAAGTTATTAGCTATTTAACAACTCATCGAAGGAAAAACCTTTCAAAATTGAATCTTTTTTATCAAAAGCACCATTCTGACTACAATTGGACCCTTTTTGCGAGGCTAGCTTTGGAGTAGTATCATTGGAGGATTCACGAAAACGGGACCCCGATTTTATTTTGACGAGGCTAGGAACTGGGCGATAAAGCGAAATCGCATTAAATTTCCTACGCACCCCTCAATATGCACCTTAAAATAAAGGTAAAGTAAATTCCGAACTGAATAACACGCAAACTTAGAAATACGAGGCATGACCATAGTGTTATGGTCGTTTTTGTTGAACTATTTAAGTTAAGCAAATACTCCCCACATTATGCCCCTTAAATTAAAGGTATTAAAATTTCCGAACTGAAAATCATGACAACTGAGCTTTACGAGTCGTCTCCAAAAAGTTATGGCCGAGCAAAGCAAATTTCTGCAAATTTTTCTTTCAAAAGACAATAACTCGGTAATTTTTGCCCGTATAAGTAGGAAGTTCCGCCTTATAATATACACACATCATTTCACTTTTTGGGTGTCGGCCCTTAAAGTGTTAACTTTTTCATCTTCTCTTCTTTCTTAAATATTACAGTCATGTTGCATATCAAACTGTTGGACATCACGAGCCCAGTTTGTTCCCACCTTCCTATTTCCCCCTCCCCCCTTCTCAGCGTGCCCATAAAGGGTTAACTTTAGCAACTTCTTCTGGTTTTGACTTAACACAGGGGTGTTTCATATCAAACTGTTGGACATCACGAGCCCAGTTTGTCCCCCCTCTTGCTACTATGTTTATGCATCTCCGGTGTCCATCCCCCAAATTTCCCCCCTCCCCCAGGGGGCCACTTTTCTGTATTTATCTGTTACCCGCCATGTGATATAAAGACGAGTTGCCATCTCCCGGTCCCAGGCCCTTGCAGGCCCATAAGCCTACGCAGGTAACCACCCGCGAGACAAGCCCCGCGACGCGTCCCGAAGGTCGCCGCCAGACAAGCCCCGGCAGAGCGGAACCCCACGCAAGCTCCGGTCAAGACCGACGCGCTGACCAGCGCACGCCACGTCGGCTATTCCCAAGTTAGACGAACGGCCGCTACGACAGTCCTCACCACCCAGCTAGAAAAACCAAGTGGTCCCTAAACTTGGTTACTCGAGCCGGTAGACCCCGCAAGCCCTGCGGGAACCAGACGCCTATAAAGACGCTGGGCCCACGAACTGAACCGAGGCTTCCCGAACCGAATTTAATTTACGGAAGGCCCCCAAGATCAAAGACCATTTTCCGGCAAAGACATTTATGTGGGCCAGCCGATAGGAAAGTAATGAAGGGCCCCTAGCTTGAAAACCCAGGAGGACGGGGAAAGTCCCTCCGGCCGTAAAGTGACACAGCTCCGGGCTTTTCGCCCAGACCACACGGCTCAACCGACGGAACCCCTCGTGGATCACACCGGGAGCCAGTTGGCCCAGACTAGGTGCCGTTAGCGACCCCAGGCGGGCACGGAAAGCTCCACCTGGACGGAATAGACTCCGCCTCGCTAGGGGGTTGGATGGAACGGAGTCCCGCCAGCCCCGCCGACTCGACCCCGCCCGAAGACAGAGAAGCCAGGGGAGGCCGACAGAAGCCCGCCCACCACTACCTTACCTCACGGCCGTCGAGGGTACCCAGGCCCGAAGGCCCCTGACCCCGTGCAGTGACCGACCGCTACCTTTGTTAGTGCGTTCAAAAATTAGGTGTAGACACCTCTAGGTCCTCATCACTGGGCGAGGCAAACTCCAGTATCGCATAGGCACGAAGGACCTGGATCGGACCAAGAGTTCCTCTGAGGCACGATGAGCCGCCGCGTTACCGGCGAGCCTCCGGCCCGGTTCCCCGCGGGGACAGCGTTCGATGGTGGACCTGCCGGCCGACCCCCTCTCAAGGGTCACGGCACGACATGGAGCAACCAGAGCCATACTGGCCTCCCCACGTGACCGCTCCTTGGTCAACGGGGGCACCGCCAAACCCTACCACACTAAGGGACGGCTCACAACTGCTTCAGCTGAGGTCCTTGGAGGGATGAGCCACCCAAGTCAAAAAGTAACCTGGGCGCTGTCCGAAACCCTCGCCCTTCGGTTGCTCCGGGAGTCCCTGCATGGCGTTCCCGCGAGCCCCGTCGTCACTAGCGAGCACCAAAGACTTTCCACTACAAAGCCCTCACTCACACCTCAGGCTCCCTCTTAGTCAATAGGTGGATGGGGTCCTATCGCCTTAGCTAGTCTTTGCCCGGCGACACCGTCCGACCCTTAGGCCGGCACCGGGATCGACCTATGGACCGTCGCTATCCGGCTTGGCCAGAGAACCTGGCTGCCGGGGGTGCGCTGAAACATAGGTCCCGAAGGACCAACTCCCCATGCACGACGTCCGTTAACTGTGGCCACCGGACTCTTGGCCTGTCGACCGCAAGTCTCTCGAAGAGGTGGCGATTCGTCCCCATCCGGCCCCCTCGCATTCGTACACAACGAACTCGGCCGGGCTCCCCCACTCAAGGGGTCGGGTCGGAACCACCCGGAGAGACGGCCAACCGCCATGTGATATATCATAGGAAAGGTCTGTGAAGGCTGATTCATGTTATGCATCTTCGGTTTTCATCCTCCCCCTTTTCATTCCCCTAGGGGCGGGCACTTTTCTAAATTTCTTAAAATATTGGTTAAGACCGCTATCCTCCCGACCCATGTATCTACGGAAAGTTTGCTTGAAGTAATTTCCTTCAGATACGCTTTTGTTAAGAATAGAGTGCGCTCCCTGGTGGTGGAATGCGGAACTAACATAAAGCAATTTTGTTAAAACCAGGAAATTTAACAAGTCGATCTGTTTGAAATTTTAAGATTCTTTATAACACATAAGATAAATTTTATAAAAACAGGGCGCGTGAAATTTCAGGCAAGTGGGAATAGGGGGAGAGGCGAAATACTAGTTTTTGCAGTGCGTGCGTAGCATGCCTGCTATACGGTGCCGTAAGCAGCGTGCACCCGGTTCGAGGTTCGTTCGAGCGCGATAGGCTTTTTAAAAAGAGTTTGCAGTGCGTGCACAGCACGCCTGCTATCCGGTACCGTAGGCAGCGAGGACCAGGTTCGAGTTTCGTTATAGCGAAAGGCTTTTTTATAAGAGTTTGACGGGGCCGAATGCAGCGGGGACCGAAATCGCCCACTCGTGGACAGCCTACCGTGAGGTATAGGGACAATAAGTCCACGAGGGGAAAAAGGGGCTGCCAGGCAGCGCAAGCAGGGTGGCGCACATTTATTACAACATAAAAAGCATGTTACAAATACTGCCTTATTATTGAAGGCAGTGCGGACACATATGTATAAATAAATATTGAAAAATATTTACAGGTTAAATAGAATGTAAAAAAAAAAGATTAAGGTTTAGCTATAGTCTTAGAAATAAACGAAAAATGTTTGTTTAAAATGTCGTAATTTTCTAGAAGTCTCTGGAAGTTGCCTGCGTTGAAAAGAGTGTTATTCAAATTTTCTCTCAATGTTTTGTTTCTGTCAAAATGGAAATGATGTTTCATTATGGGGCAGTTTCCAAAGATATAGTGTGTAGCGTTTCCAATACTCTTTCTGCATAAACAAAGTGGTGAGTCTCTTTTTTTAATTTTATGTAGAAATGATGGGAAACTTCCATGACCAGTGATATAGTTAGGTAACGTAGGGCGATCACAGATGAACTGTATGTCAACTTTATTAATTATACTGTAAGTATCGCGACCCTTTGTCGACTGAGTCCATGAGAGTTGCCATTCATCCAGAGTTTTTTGCCTAAAGATATACTTGAATTTGGATTGTGGAAGAAGCAATTCCTGGCAATCGTTGTATTGGTTGTTATCTATAACCGCCTTCGCCAGAGAATCGGCTCTTTCGTTTCCCGGGATACCTATGTGAGATTTAATCCATGAGATATAGAACTTTTTGTTAGGAAAATGTAGTAAAAGATTGTAGATATTATAAATTATATAATTGCGTGGAAATGCAATTTGAAGGGCGTCATAGGATGAGTGGCTGTCTGTAAGGATAAGAATTTCATGATGAGAAGAGTTAATGGACCATTCCATTGCCTTGTAAATTGCGAATAATTCAGCTTGGTAGATCGAGTTATCTATATGAAGTTTAACTGCATAATCATATACGAATGAGTTTTTAAGACAGACTGTAAATGCACATGCTGCTCCGTCGTTCATGACAGAACCATCTGTATATATGGATGGGTCATAGATTTGGAGTAATTTTTCGTATTTTTCCTCTAAAAAGAAGAGGTTGTTTATCTTGTAATATTGAGAAAAGTCGAAGGTGTTTAGTTTTGACATAATGTGGTTGCTGTTAATGATTTTGCCATTATGGTTATATGATCTTCTTCCTTTAATTAGTTCGTAATAATGATAATCGTTCTTGAGCAAAGTATCGATTGGGGGAGAACCAGTAAGGACACAAAGAGCGTCAGAGGAAGTACTTCGATAGGTCTTGATAATGCTTAAGAGAGCTGTACGTTGTACTGACTTTAATTTTCTTATCCCATGCGAGTTGAGGCTTGGAAACCAAATTTCATAAGCGTAGCTAATTTGTTTTAATATGACGGTGTTGTACCAAAATTTCAGTATACTTGAAGATATTCCTCCTTTATGAGATTTTAGGCTTTTGAATCCGTTTAAAAATTGAGTTACCTTTGTTTTAGTATGAGTTAGATGCTCTTGAAAATTAAATTTTGGATCTAGTATAACGCCAAGATAGGGAATAGTATTTTCAAACTTGATAGTTTTGTTATTCAATTTGAAAATTGGTCGACGTCTGTTAAGAAGAAAGCGGCCAAAAAGCATGGCCTTTGTTTTAGTTTCCGATATTGTAAGGTTGAAATTCCTGCATAAAGTTGAAAAAATTTCGATGCGTCTATTAGCAACTTGCTCCAACTGAGGTCTGGAGTCTCCCGCAACCTTAATTACGAAATCGTCAGCATAAACTATCATGTCTGATTCTATTTTGTAGAACTCCTTTATAATAAAATCTGCAATTAGCAACCAAAGAAGGGGACCTAAGCATGAGCCCTGAGGGCACCCTTTAAATGAAATGAACCATTCTACAACGCTTCCTTCTTTTAAACCAATATATCGATTGGAGATGTAATTTTTTAGTAAATGTTTTAGATATAGAGGGAGAGGAGAATTATCGATTATTTGGGAGATAGTATTCCAATCTATCGAATCAAACGCTCCCTCTATATCGAAGGAAAGAATACCACAGTATTTCTTATTTTCTAATGTATTTGTGATAGAGGATTTCAGTTTATTTAAGGCATCTATTGTGCTTCTTGATTCGCGATATCCAAATTGCATTTCATGGAGAAAGGAAATATCTTCTAAAAATGTCATTGCACGCATCTTGATTAATCGTTCAAGGACTTTTCCCAGCATAGGGAGAAGGACTATCGGTCGGTAAGATTTTAATTGCCGAGGATCTTTATTCTTCTTTCGAAAATAAATGACAATGCCTTTCTTCCATATGTCTGGGAAATGGGCAAGGGAAAAGCATTTGTTGTATAGTTGAAGCATTAATTGTGGGAAAGTTTTGATCAAGTTTTTAGTAACCCTTGCATCGATCTTATCGAAGCCAGGGGCTTTGTTGTTCGACTGTTTTGATGCGCAATATTTTAGTTCTCTATAGCTGATTAGATATTTATTTATATCACTTTCTGATAGTGGCTCCAAATTTTCAAATGAATGTAGATTTTCAGGGATTTCTTTTCCAAAATGATGGCTTAAGAGTTGGTGTTGAATGTCTCTAAACATGTCAGTTGAATTTGATGTGTCAAGTATTGAATGTATTAAGTCGGTATTTTTGAGGTATTTGCCCTTTACAATTTTGAAAGCGGTTCCGTATGTTGTGGATGTTGTCTCACAGAAGGATTTCCACGAATTTAATTTTGCGTTTTTGATGTTTAATTTGTATTTAGCTCTCTCTTTCTTATAGCTAACTTGGTATTGTACGTTTTCAGGATTTTTATTTGATCTTTTCCGTAAAGCGTTTAATCGATTTCTTTGTATTTTGAGATTATCTGTGTACCACTTTGTATTTACTTCATATGACTGTTTTTTCTTTTTGAGAGAAGATTCCATGATTTCTTGTAGAAGCTCTTCAAATTTGTGGGTCCATTCATTCAAGTCATTAGGACTTTTGACCTCGCTGAGAGTTGTCTGTAGATTGTCAACATTAGGAGAGAGTTGGTTGTTAAATTTTTTGAAATTCTCAAATTTAGTTTTAAATCTGTATTCATTTCTTAGAACTGGATCTATATCTAAATCGTATCTTATGTACAGATGTTCGCTGAGGGAGTCATTGATGTCGTCTACGTACCAAGAATTGAGATAGTTGCGTGCTTGGTTTCCACTTAAAGTTAGATCTGGAGTACCTTTCCTTTTGTTCTGTTTGAATGTATATGGTGCATTGGGATCATTAACTATGGATACGTTATTTAAAGCGAGGTAATCTAGAAGAATGTCTCCTCTTGCATTATTGCATTTATATCCCCAGTCCTTTAAGTGAGCATTAAAATCGCCTGCTAAAATGATATTTTTACAGTCTCTGATAGTGTTGGTCCAGGCTTGTAGGTCTTCTTCAAGGTCTCTTGCGGAACGAGGACGGGAATACTGCGAGCCAAGTGTTAATTCATGGTATTTAGTGCTAATGTTAATAAAAATGCTGTTGTCAAAAGATAAGGTTTTTAGGTGATATAGTTGGGAGTTTGCTATGATAATTCCAGCTGTTTCATTTTTCGAGGCATAAAGAGACCATCCAATTGGGAGGCTTGTAAATGAATTATTTGTTCTATGGTAATCTTGGATTATAGCTATGTCAATTTGTTGATTATTTATATATTTGATTAGTTCTAGATTCGCTGCGCGACAGTTATTCAGATTAATTTGGACACATCTAATTTTGGAAAGAGTTGCTTTGTTATGAATTACTTTAGTTGGAACTGCTACATTAGCAGGGTTGGAAGCAATAGTAAGAACATTGTTATTTTGGGTAACGATATTTGAAAGGTTATTTAGGGACGAGAACGTTGCTGTCGGTAGTTAATTACACGATGTCTATTATAGAAGTGGTTTTGAAAGATATTACATTCGCTTGAATTTGCGCTATGATCGAACTTGTATTGGCGACCTTCGGGGTTCACATAATTATAGCAATTATAGCATTTGTGCTTCCTTGGATCATTTTTATTCGGACATGTTGAGGTTTCATGGTTTTTCATGCAATATGCGCAGGTTTCTTTTCTTCTGCATCTCTCTTTTGTATGTCCATAGATTTGACAGTGACTGCACCTTATTATGGGGGCGTACTGAGCGATTTTACACGATAGAAAACCAATCAGGAAACGACCTTGGCGTAGCAATCTGGTTGCCAATCTATCCTCCAAATCTAGCATAAGTTGATAGGTCTTTAGAGATTTTCTTTGTAATTCTTTATGTTCATTAGCTTTTATGTCATATTCAAGATCTTCGCTTAATTTCTCTTTTATTTCTTCTACTGTTATGTTTTGGGGGATTCCCAAAATGATTATTTTTTTCCTTTTTTCCACTGCGAGATTTAAATCTACGAGGTCAAGTATGTTACTGTGTTCCTGGATCTTGTCTGTTATGTTATTCACATCTTCGTCTGTGTTTGAGCGTACTATAATAGTTCGTTTATCTCTGGAAATAGTGCAGTATATTTTCGCAAGATTTACTGTTGTCTTAAGTTCTCTATTTATAAAATCGCGGATGTTGAATAGGGACATATTGGTTGTGGATTTTCTTGTTAACAATATAGCAGACTTTGATTGTTGTGGTGCTGGGGATTTTAGAGTTGTGGCATATGATGGTTTACATAGAGGAACTGGAGATACTAGTTCATTGGTATGTGTTGTAATTTTTTGTTGGGGAAATTCTTCTCCTGCTATTTGTGCTTGTCTTACTTCAATGAATCTCTCTATTTTTGATTCGTGTTCTTTAAGCATGTTTCTCAGCTCAGTTTTTAAATCCATTTCCCTCGATATTTTACAATGGATATTTTCTATGTAATCCTGTTGTCTTTGCAATTCGCTATTTAAGTCGCGTATTTGCTCTATCTGATTTTCTAAAAGCTGTAGAAGTTGTTGTATATCTTCTTGAAATTTCTGAATGGGTATTTTGATCTAATGTTCTTCCGTTTCAAATTGTTTTAGTAAATTAAAATGATTTTCGAATTTTTGTGCTAGTTTTGCTGGAGATTCAATTCTTAATTTTCTTTCGAGTTCTTTGACTTTTTCGTCTTTATCTATTAGTTTTTCCGTGAGGTCTTGAACTTCAGTTGATAGGGTATTAAGTTGTTCCTCTTGCTTTAATATTTGTGTCTTTTGTTCCTCATTCTCTCTTTTCAGTTCTTGTATTACATCATTCATTGACTTTTCTTGGCTTTGTGTGTTAATTTGTTGCTTGTCCAGATCTTTTATTCTGTTAAGGATATTTTGTCGATACTTTAATGCCTGTTCATCATTATGGGGCCTGTGTTTCTTGAGATGTCTGAATAATTGTTCAAATTGCTCTTCCAATGGCATATTATCATCTTGCGCTGTTTCAGAATCTATTAGCTTTTTCCCTTGGAGTGGGGATGGAGGTCTCTCATTAGTTTTCTTGTTCTTTTGTTCCATGTCTTTTTCTTTATAACTATGCATTAGTTTTATTTGTCGTCTTTTTAGTATCTTTTCTTTTTCTCTTTTAATAGCTTCTGGTGATTGAAATTTTTCATGTATTGGATAGTGAAATTTTTTATCTATTGGTAAGCGATTACTATTTAGTATGTGCTCTTGATGTACAGGCTGTGAACTTGTTGTTGTTGACTGTAGCCTCTGGGATTTGGGACTGACCATTGAATCAATAGATTGTGTTAACATTTCTCACGATCAATAACAAAAAATTATAGTTTAGTAGAATATAAGTTAAAGCTCAATTTATATTTCCATATTTCTACCAATCAAAATAATATGTACAGGTTAAAAATAAAATTTAAAATATTTACAGTTGAAAGACTTTGTTAAATTTATAGGGTAATTTACAGGGTAACTGGACGGGGGATCACTAGGCCTCTGTCATACATTTTTGAAAGAAAGGTATATAGAAAGTAAATAGCAAAAACCGGTAGTCGTAACTACCGAAAATGACTAAGAAAAAATTTTATTGCCTAAAAGGGGGAAAATTTTTGAATAATAATAATTAAAAAAATAAATAAATAAATAAATGACAGCAGGAAAAAATTTGCCAAAAAAAAAAAAAAAAAAAGGGGGGTGGGGTGGAAATATGTGTCATTGCCTCCCGTGCCCAAAAGATCATGTACTTAAACAGTTAATAATTCCATCATTATTAATATTCTGGTTCAATCAGTGCATTACCTGTATACAGTTATACAGTATATTACAATAATTAAATTGCTATACCAATAATAGCAGATTGATAATATATGAAACGGTAATATGGTGCATAATTATAAGTATAAACAGTATATATGTGCATATTTACAAGTATGTACATTATAAATGTATTTCTGCGATTTTATTTATATTATAACCTGTCAGAATATCACGTAGTGAAAATAGTAATTAGTAAGAAGATTGCCGTACGGATGGGTGTGTGGACAACCAAAAAGAAGTCAGAAAAAAAATTTTTTAGTTTAAAAACAAGGAAAATAGGAATAAGAATAACAATAGTATACTTACCGGTCACCACAGGCAGCGAGGACCAGGTTCGACTTTCGTTATAGCGAAAGGCATTTTGTTAAGGGTTTGCAGTGCGTGCGCAGCACGCCAGCTATACGGTGCCGTAGGCAGCGGGATCCCGGTTCGAGGTTCGTTCACTTCCAGATTTCATATTAATAGAGGTTCATAAAAAGGAGGGGGTTTGCAGTGCGCGTGCAGCACGTCTGCTATACGGTGCCGTAGGCAGCGGGAACCCGGTTCGACGTTCGTTCCTTCCAGATTTCATATTATTAGAGGTTCATAAAAAGGAGGGATATGCAGTGCGTGCGCAGCACGCCTGCTATACGGTGCCGTAGGCAGCGGGGACCCGGGTCGAGGTCCGTTCGCTTCGAGATTTTATAAAAAAGGATTTTCATGAAGAGGAGGGGCTCATGAAAACGAGGGGTTCATGAAAAGGAGGGGCCCGCTAGTCCCTTATTAAAAGCCCTGAAGAATTGGTCCAGCGATTAAGGAACATTTTCCATAATTTCAAACCACTGCCGACAAAGTCCCATCATTGCATAAAACCATTTGCATCACAGGACCTCAGCGCGTGTACCCATGTATTTGTGCGCCACGGCGGTATGCAACATTCCCTCCAACCACCTTATGATGGACCTTTTGAGGTCATCCTGCGAAATGACAAACTTTTTAAAGTAGCCATAAAAGGTAAAATCGCCAATATTTCACTGGATAGACTGAAGCCGGCCTTCTTAGTGAACGATGCACCAACCCCTGAATCAACAGCCTCAACCTCTGAGACAATGGCTTCAACTTGTGACTCGGAACCGTCTCGTATCACACGATCTGGCCGAACTGCCCGATTTCCAGATCGTTTAGTGGATCATTAAATGACATATCGTTTGCACTAGGAAGGGGGTGCTGAGGTGCCTTCCGCACGTTCTAAAATAATAAATATTTTTCTTATTAACAAGTAAGCGACAAATGGCGCCACATACGCTCAAGGGTGGCACCAGAGGTGGTTTCGGAGGGGTATATGTCCCCCCGTCAGGGTCAAAATTAATCGTCGTCGGGGAAATATTTTTGACTTGAGTGTAAAATCCTGCATCGGGTCGGATAACCCGATTTTCCCTGCATGCGACCCGAGTCGTGTCGCGTCGGATGCAGGTTAGTTTTTAAAAAAGATCTTAGGTTAGTTTGTAGAAAACCTGACCCACGGATAAGTTTGCCGCTGATTTTGTAAGAGTTTAATCTAAATTAAAATTTTATTCCTTAGTCTGCGACCGGGAAATTTAAGAATTTAACCACATGTCGGTTAAAGTCTGCCATCACAACGGCCGGATGTTACCGAAAACTTTCCTTTTTGTTTATAACTCGTGCGTACTCCTGCTCAATGTTTATTTGATTGACCGGAAACTTAGACGCCAAAAAGAAATACAATTTCAAGAGGAGACAGGACGTGAAAATTCACCTGCTCACTTCGATCTTCTTACAGTCCAGGCAATAGAGACCGTATAGGGACTCTACCTAGCAAAATTAATGGTAGTACTGGAAATCGGCTTTCTAGATGTTTTTGGGGTCGCTGAATCCGAATTTGTAACTTCACATCAAATTTTCCCCCGGCAACCCCACCCCCCCAAATTTTGGTAAAAAGCCTTCCAAAAAAGGTTTTTATTAAAAAATTCCATTTTTTATTGTTTTAGGGGAAAAGTAGCTAGAAATTCAGAAAGTAGACGAAATTTGCAACAAATTAGATATATGACATTATGACTTAGGAGGAAGGGAAGGGGGGATCTGCCTCGGATTGCCTGCTGCGTGGACTAAGTTGCGCAATTCCACTTAACCACTCACACGTTTACATTAGCCCTCCATCTTCCCTCCGAACTTTCTCTATAAGATTTACTTTAAGTTTTTTGGGTCGCTGAATCCGAATTTTTAACTTACCCCCAAAATTCCCCCCCCCCGAAAACCCCCCAAATAGTTGTTTTTAACTTAAATTTCTTATTGTTTTAGGGGAAAACATTACGAAATTCAGAAACTAGACAAAATTTGCAACATATAGGATATATGACATTATGATGTAGGATAAACGGGGAGAGAGTGGGCTGCCTAGAAACATTCCCCGTGCGATTTTCTCAAAAACAAAATTTTTTTAAAAAATCAATTTTTTGAGAGGTTGCCGGGTGAAATTTTGGTGGGAAGTTACAAATTCGGATTCAGCGACCCAAAAAACATAAAGTGAGTCTAAATTCAGAACTAGTATTAATTTTGCCAGATAAAATCCCCTATTGCCTGGACTTCATAATTTAATGCACGTAGCGCCGCAGTGCATGTTCAGAGGCAGCCCTCACCCTCCCCGTTCATCCTAATTCATAATGTCATATATCCTATTTGTTGCAAATTTTGTCTAGTTTCTGAATTTCGTAATGCTTTTCCCCTAAAACAATAAGAAATTTAAGTTAAAAACAACTATTTGGGGTGGTTTCTGGGGGGGGGGGGGGGATTTGGGGGGAAAGTTAAAAATTCGGATTCAGCGACCCAAAAATCTTAAAGTAAACCTTATAGAGAAAGTTCGGAGGGGATATGGGAGGGCGAATGTAAACGTGTGAGTGGTTAAGTGGAATTGCGCAACTTAGTTTACGCAGCACCGCGCGCATGTTCCAAGGCAGATCCCCCCTTCCCCTTCATCCTAAGTCATAATGTCATATATCTTATTTGTTGGAAATTTTGTCTAATTTCTGAATTTCTAGATACTTTTTCTCTAAAACAATAAAAAAATTGATTTTTTTAATAAAAACCTTTTTTGGGGGGCTTTTTACTAAAATTTGAGGAGGTTGCCGGGTGAAATTTTGGTGGGAAGTTAAAAATTCGGATTCAGCGACCCAAAAAACATCTAGAAAGCCGATTTCCAGTACTACCACTAATTTTGCTAGGTAAAATTCCCTATTGCCTGGACTATTATTAAAAAGCGTAGGGTAAGTATTTTTTTTATAAATGAAAGAGTAAATAAAAAGAGAGTTTTATATAATTATTCAAGCTAACTTAGTATCAAACTAAAAATTCCTTCTTTGTTCATTAATTGCAATATACAGTAGAATCTCATTTTATAATAATATGGATATTAATCTCTATTTAATATACAGAAGAGAAATGGAAGGTGTAAATGAGAAAATAATTACATACATAGATAACTTCATTGTAAATTGCGGGAAGATGTATATATAGCAACAACTAAAACCTTGCATCGGGTCAGATAACCCGATTCTACCCGAACGTGTTGACCATTGGCTCTAAAATTTTCGGGTCATCTCAGATTAGAGTTTTTTTTCTTTGGAGTCGATCCGAGTTCGCCAAATTTTTCCAAAGAAAAGTCCTGATTATTGTTTCAAATCATATAAAAAAAAAAAAAAAATACTTGTATATGAATGAGTATTCATTTACATATTCATATGCATTCATTTTTAGAAATATAAAATTGATTTTAGAGATATGATTGCAGACTATTTTCCTGAATTGTTACCCGACTGCCAAGAAGGGTTATGTGTTTCACGCGTATCTGGGTATGTGGATTTCTTTATACCCTCGAAACATCCCAACGGATGGATGGATTTTTTATGAATGAGGTCTCTAACGATTCGTCTTAACTGTTCGATGGTTATAGGCTAGATTTTGTTTTTATAAATTTAAAATGGCGGCCATAAAATACAAAATGGCGGTAGAGACAAAACAATTTACGCACGATATTAAGTGGCATATCATTGGATAGGTCTTTCAAAATGAAGACGATGTTTCATTGACTATTTTATAGTCAGAAGCTCCGTTTAAATATTACACAACCTGAAAGTTGTGTAGGTAGGATCTCTAGCTTTACTGCAACTCTAACCTTCATAGACATCCATAGGCATCATCAAAACAGTGTTTATAGATAGGAACTAACAATTAAACACAACTTAAAAGTCATCAATACGAGTAAATAAAAAAATGCAAGAAATATAAAAAATAGTTTCATATTGATGAGAAATAATTACTGGGTTCGCTTTTTATGCAGTCGGGTTTTTAATTTTTTAAATTTAATTTTTACTTGTTTTAAATTATGGATTGTTTTTTTTTTTTTCATTTCATGCTTAGGATCAAGTTGCAGGTTCGACAAAAATATTTTGTCGATTTCGGGTCGGGCATAACTCGAACCGTGCAGGGTTGTAATTAACAATTCATGTTTAGGGTCGTAAGGTTCGTATTTAGGAATTTAAAAAATTCGTGTAAATGAGAAAACCGACTTTACTTGATAATTTAAACTTGATTGTATTATTAGAATGAAAGATTTTAATTAATAACATTAAAAGTTCGGTCCGATATAAAAGCTAAAAGTTTGCCCCGAGCCTGGCCCGGCAAACAATTAAAATCTCCGCCCGAGTCAAACCCAGCCCGATAGAATTTCTACAAAACATGTATTTTTACTTTGATTTTGTTAAAAGGAGGAGTTCAGACCCAAAATACTTATTTTAGCTTTTTTTCATGTTTATAATCTTCATTTTTAAAGATGCACAAAGGGTTGGGATATACATTTTTAAATGAATCTCTATTTGTATGTAAATGTTTCAGCTATTATTAATAACATTAATCAAAAAATTATGTATTGAAGACTTAAAATCTGAAAAATGCTATACTGTAAAATCTTCTAAGACGGAATCGTCTCGGAAAGAAAAAAAATGCGTTATAAACAAGTTCCTTTCTTAGCAGATGTAAATGTATCATATTCTTTTCTCACGTATTAGTATATTAATATTGCATAGATCAATTAATTTTTCCGTATAAGACAGGATTCCGTGATAGGCTGGTTCTTTTTCACACATTTTATTGTATTTTAATATTATTACCTAGAAATCTACTATTCTTTAAAACGAATAAATTTTAATGTTTAATTGTAGAATGTCGATTTAAAAATATATATACTTTTCTCAAAAATTTTTGGGAAAAATTTTACTGATTTTTGCACGGACCAGTTTATGCCGAGACGATGATTTTTATATGGGCTAGATCTAGACCGGGACTGAAAATATCGGCTTATGAAGGCCTAGGAAGAATAAAACCTGTCCCGTCTCGGTACGGAAAAAAGAAGTTAGGCCCGGCCTGGAAAGAGTAGTTACTAGGCCCTGGTGCCATGAATGAAAATAGGCCCGGCCCGTGCAGACCTCTAAAACTTTGGCTGTTTCAAAATAAGCATCAATTTAATTTTTTTTTGTGTGTGTTTTTCTATTTACATCAACAAGATTTTGTTTTATGCTTGAGCTGATATTAAAATAATGAACTTTTACCTTCTAAGCTAAGTTTTCCTTTAGCTTACATTTTTCTTGAGAATGTTGTATTTCACTTTTAGTCTCAGATTTAAATTCTATATGTTATCAGAAGTTAGAGGACCACGCTGGCTGGTTTCGATCAATATACACTCTAAAAAAAATACGTAAGTTGCAGGTGTTTCTTCAATTGCTTTTATTATTATTAATATTGAAACACGAAAATTCCTGTTTTGATTTGCCCATTTCCCCCCAAAATACAGAAAATTAATTAATGTAACGTAAAAATTACCTGAAGTTGCATTTTCGTCAAATCACAGGGGTGTTCCCGTAACTGTGCTGCATGTTACTTTTTTGTGTTAGAAACTGATTTTTTTACGTATGCTTTGCTTCAAAACAGAAAACGTTCGCGAATTGAAGCTCGATTTTTTTCAAATATTTTTCAAGCCTGTGCTTTTTACGTTTGACGAAATGTTTTTTTGTGAGTGTATGTAATAAATTCGTAGTGTACTTTTTCGAGAACGACTGAATGCAAAATAACGAAAAAAAATAAAATAATTTATAAAAATAAAATTTATAAAGTGAGCATTATTGTCATAAAATTACTGTTAATTATTTTAAAAACGATAGTTCGACTAATTAATTTCACACCATTCGTTTTATGGATAAAGTATAATTCACATGCATTCAATACGAAGAAAGGAAGCTATTTAATACAGCAACCTGTTAAGATGGAACGATAAAGAATCGGGAGAACTTTCCAATTTAGACAGGTTTTAATCTTAGAAAGTACATAGTTCCGTTATAATTGCATAGTACTGTTTTAGCGATATCGCGAAAATTTTCAATTTAAAGCATTATTCCATTACACTGGTTCCGTTTTAACAGGTTTAATTGTAGCATTTAGGATGTCCCGATTTTCAAGCGCCTCTCCCGCTTATTTACTCTCTCTGTCCCGCTTTTTTGCGATACTAGACCTGACAGCACTACTTACGAGCCAAGTTCAAGTTAGCCAGTGTTGAAGTCGTAAAAAAAGCAGAGAGTATACGGTATTGGCAGAGGATATACGCTGACATCATGAACGTTCATAGCTAGGGTATACGCTAATGCTTTAACTGAGAAACAGAGGGAATACGGAGCTTCTTTTAAAAAAATCCGCTTAAAAAACCGCTTTAAATGTTTATTTTCTACATAAAAGACAGAATTCATATTAGAGATATGATTGCAGACTATTTTTTCATAACTGTATTACGTTATATATCTTTTTTGTGTCGAGTCGGGTTCGGGTTGAAGTGTTTCGATTTAGGGTCAATAGAAAATTTGTTGTCGGGTTCAGGTCGGATTTTGGTTTGGTTTGGTTTGGTTTGTTTTTGACGGCCGATTATCTACACGAGGGATATAGGCCCAAGGGGGAGTGCCCTCCGTGGGGGTCTTTCTAAAGGAACCTAACCCGTATTTACGCATGGAAATCCACGGCTTCGAAGAAAACCACGAAAACTCCGAAACGGCTAGGCCGACGGGCGCGATTGGGTTCGAACCCAGCACCTCCCGTCTACCAGCTTCGAGAGCAGAACCTCTCCGCCACTGGTGGGGCGTCGGATTTTGGGTCAACAGAATTTTTTTGGTATGTTTCGGATTGACTTTATATTGAATTTTTGGGTCCGGTATAACACAAACCGCGCAGGAATCTATTTCAGATGAAAAACTACACGTAGGGGAGATGGGGGCACATGTGAACACGGGGCACATGTGAACATCGCAGTTTTTCGATAGTTATTATAAGTTTTTTTATTTGAAAAAAATTACTAAAGATGATAGCACATGTAGACATATGGTAAAAAATTTTTGAAGCTCTATGACATTTTGTTTGTCCTCTGTAGCCAAAACTCTGTTTTTAGATCTCAAAAGTAAAATCTTTGTTCCGTGTTCATAAGCGAATAACTTTATTTTTTTATTCATTTATTTGAGTTTGAGTGTTTCAACCTATACTATGAATAATAATAAACATTTTTGATACAGTTCTTTTTCTTCTAAAATTGAGATATGTTAATGATTTATCAATTTAACAAAAGCAGCAATGTGGGGCACTTGTGAACAGGCTAGTTGGGGCAGATATGAACAGTTCATAAGTGCCCCAATAATCAATCTGCGATTCTGTTTTTTTTCAGTTAACTTAATGAGAAATAATATAAGTTCCATTATCTACAATTTTCCTGAAATAGGAGATATTTTCCTCACACAAAGTTTATTTTGTATTGAAACTTCCACAAATACATCTTTCAGCAAATACATAAAGAGCAACCAGCTCGTTTACTTTCAATTGTACTTTAAATAAATTTAATGTTTTCTAAAATACAATAAGTGTTATATATTATTTTACTAAACGGTTCACAACAATATTTTTTATGCATTGTTAATACAAAAGTATTACCTTGAACAACTTTGCAAATTTTTCTGTTACATTTGTTCTAACCTTGCAATGATGGCTTACTTCCATCTCTAAAACAGTTATGTATATGATGCTTTGAATGGAGATATCTATTCAAAATACCATATCCATAAATACAAGTAATATTTAAAAAATGTCCTTCCGGCCAGTGCCGGGAGGAAGTGGTAGCTTTCATATTCCTTATTTTAAAAAAGCCAACTTATATCATTCAAACACACGAAGCTCAATTTAGTGGAAACCGAAAATAGGAGATTCAATACAAATTTTCGAACTTGGTCGAGACCTTAGTAATTGCTGTGCACATGCTCACTCACATCGGAATCGGTTGATATATACGAGTGCCGTCGCATGCAAAAAATCAGATTTTTCAAAATGTCACCCACAATAGAAATTGAAACTGCTATATCTGACCCATTTTTTAAGATAAAGACAATCAAAAAATATTCCTGAATCCTTATATCAAGGTCAAATACTTAAGAAAGAAACCTTTTTCAATTTCTAATTATTTGCACCTCACTTTAAATATATATATATTTTTTAATTTAATGGCCGCCATTTTGAAAGAAGATGGCTGATGAATCTGGCCAGCGAACTTTGTCGAGGTATTGATGTATACTATCCACATGCCTTCTTACATCGACATAGGCGAATACGTGTGTTATCGCGTGACAAATAGAAGATCTTTTCAAAATGTTAGCCATGCTAGAAATTCAAAGTGCTATAATTCAACAATTTTTTAGGATATAAACAAAAGAACAAATTTTCAGAAACAAAAACTGCTCCAAAATCTTTGTATCAAGGCCAAACACATAAAAAAAAATCTTTTTCATTTTCCAATTTTTTAATACCTCATTTTAAATTTAAAATTTTATTTTTTTTAAATGGCAACCCTTTTGAAAGAAGATGGCGAATGAAGCTGGTCAACGAACTCGGTCGAGACATTGGTATGTACTATGTACAGACGAAGTTACATCCAAATCGGTTCATAAATACGCCTGTTATCGCGTGACAAAAATCAGATCGTTTTAAAATGTCAGCCATAATAGAAATTCAAAATGCTATTACTCAGCCATTTTTTTAGATATAGACGAAACAAAAACTGTTCCGGAATCTTTGTATTAAGGTCAAACACATACGAAAAAAATCTTTTTCATTTTCCAATTTTTTGGTACCTCATTTTAATTTTTTTATTTTTTAAATTTTTTTAAATGGCCGCCATTTTGAAACAAGATGGCGGATGAAGCTAGCCAACGAACTCGGTCGAGATATTTGTATGTAATATGTACACACCAAGGTACATCCAAATCGGTTCATAAATACGCCTGTTATTACGTGACAAAAATCAGGACGTTTCAAAATATCAGCCACGCTAGAAATTCAAAATGCTATCACTCAGCCATTTCTTAAGATATAGACGAAAGAAGAACTGCTCCCGAATCTTTTTATAAAGGTCAAACACATAAGAAGAAAATATTTTTTCAATTTTCAATTTTTTGGTACCACATTTCAAATTTAAATTTTTCTTAAAAATTTAAATGGTCGCCATTTTTAAACAAGATGGCGGATGAAGCTGGTCAACGAACCCGGTCGAGACATTTGTATTTACTATGTATAAACGAAGTTACATCCAAATCGGTTCATAAATACGCCTTTTATCGCGTGACAAAATTCAGGACGTTTCAAAATGTCAGCCACACTAGAAATTCAAAATGCTATAACTCAGCCATTTTTTAAGATATAGACGAAACAAAAACTGCTCCGAAATCGTTGTATAAAGGTCAAATACATAAGAAAAAAATATTTTTCCATTTTCAATTTTTTGGTACCACATTTCAAATTTTAATTTTTTTTAAAAATTTTAAATGACCGCCATTTTGAAACAAAATGGCGGGTGAAGCTGGCCAACGAACTCGGTCGAGACATTGGTATGTACTATGTACAAACCGAATTACATCCAAATCGGTTTATAAATACGAGAGTTACAGTATGACATAGGTCAGATATATATATATATATATATATATCAATTTTGAACGGAGGGTGGTTTCGGGGTCTGGGGGTCATGATCGATGAAAATATACCAAAATGTTTTGAAATCGCTTTCCTCCGAACGGCTGCAATAGGTAGCTTTTTGTAAAGAAAGCTACCTAAAAGTAAAATTTTTAAAATGATAACTACCGTAAAATCCCGATTGTACCCCCCCCCCCTCTTTCAAAAGTAAAAGAAGTTGGGGGGGGGGGGTTATAGTCGAGATTTTTTTAATCATTAAAAAACCCTTCTTTATCTATAATTTACAAGTAAATAAGGCAAATACAGGAGTGAGAATCTTTCGTATTTCGGCATAAATAGTATGTAAATGTCCCCTTCCTAAAATTTACCCCAAACAAAAACCCTCAAGCAAAATTTAAAAGTTTTAATTTCTTTTTTAAAATTGCTTCTTTATTTTTTTTATTTTATTGCAACAAGATTTAATGAATCATCTAAGCCTCTCCCCTCCAAATCTACTTATTTTCATTCTATAATCTTTTGCTTAAACTTATCACCCAGAAACTAGAGAAAGATATTTATATTTTTTTCTTTATGGTGAATTTAAAAGTTAATATAACTAATGATTACGATGACAAATGAATAACAGAATAAAAAGCATGTTAAAGGATATTTTTTCCTTGTGTTCACATGTGCCCCACGTGTGTTCACAACTACCCCGCTAATGGGGCACATGTGAACAATTTTTTGAATTTATAAAACTATTTAAAAATGTAAAAAAAACTATACAGGTGATTTTTAAAAAAATACCATGTGTAAAAGAAAGTTCTGTTTACTATATTAAGTAGTTTTTGTTTATAGAAATTAATCCAGTTATGAGAAAAATGTTCATATGTGCCCCCATCTCCCCTATTTGAATATGAATGATTTCTTACATGTTTATTTTTCTACATAAAAGGTAACATTAATATTGAAGATATCATTACAGACTATTTTCTATAATTGCATTATATTTTGGATCAATTTTCTCAGATTCAGGGTTTCAGGTTGGGTTTGGAATTATTTTGGGTTCGATCGGGTTGCGGGTGGACGGAATATTTTTGATTGGATTCAGTTCGGGTTGCAGCTTGGTTTTAAATAAAATTTGCAAATTTTATTTGTTTCCCGGGACGGACCCTAGTTAGGTGCAACGTTTAATTGCTAGTTTTCACGGTGGCACTTTCACTAACAAATTAAAATAATTATATATTAAAATAATTTTTGATCACTTCATGCGTTTTCGATAGAGATTTGTCCGCTGATTTTTTTTCATTTACGTCCGACATTAAAATACATGGCCAACCCGGCCTGAACACGAACCGTGTTTCGAAAAAAATTGGTTACCACCTTACCTGATGTGGGACTCTTGTTTCTAGATCTTTGCATTATCTTAAGGGGCGGGTGGTTCGCAGTGGTTCGACTCATAACCGGAGAACTGTTCCATACTTTATCGCTCACACACTGCTGTGTATGTGCCATATATGTAGGGGAGATGGGGGCACATGTGAACAGTTCGCATAAATATAACTTTTTCTCATGACTGGATTAATTTCTATAAACAAAACCTACTCAATATAGTAAATAGAACTTTCTTTTACACATGGTAATTTTTAAAAAATCACCTGAATAGTTCTTCTTACATTTTTTAATAGTTTTATAAATTCGGAAAATTGTTTACATGTGCCCCGTCAGCGGGGTATTTGTGAACACACGTGGGACACATGTGAACACAAGGAAAAAATATCCTTTGACATGCTTTTTATTCTGTTATTCATTTGTCATCGTTATCATTAGTTAATTAGCTGTGAAATTCACCATAAAGAAATATATATATATATATATATATATATATATATATATATATATATATTTCTCTAGTTTCTGGGCCATATGTTTAAGCATAAGATTATAAAATGAAAATATGTAGATTTTGGGGGTGAAGGGTTAGATGATTCACTAGGATGATTCATTAAGTATTGCTGAAAAAAAAATAAAGAAGCAATTTTAAAAAAGAAATTAAAACTTTTAAATTTTGCTTAGGGGTTTTTGTTTGGGGAAAATTTTAGGGAGGGGGCGCTTACATACTATTTATCTCAAATCTGCCGAAATACGAAAGATTCCCACTGCTGTATTTGCCTTATTTACTTGTAAATTATAGATAAAGAAGGGCTTTTTAATGATTAAAAAAATCTCGACTATAACCCCCTTCCCCTCCCCTAACTTCTTTTGGTTTTGAAAGAGGGAGGGGGTTACAATAGGGATTTTACGGTAGTTATCAGTTTAAAAATTTTACTTTCTTAAAATATACTCATATCTATCTCCATTCAAAGCATCATATACATAACTATTTTAGATATGGAAGTAAGCCATCATTCCAAGTTTAGAACAAATGTAATAGAATTTGTAAAGTTGTTCAAGGTAATAATTTTGTATTTACAATGCATAAAAAATATTGTTGTAAACTGTTTAGTAAAATAATATATAACACTTATTGCATTTTAGAAAACATTAAATTTATTTAAAGTACAATTGAATGTAAACGAGCTTGTTGCTCTTTATGTATTTGCTGAAGTTTCAATGCAAAATCAACTTTGTGTGAGGAAAATATCTTCTATTTCAGGAAAATTATAGATAATGGAACTGACATTATTTATCCTTAAGTTAACTGAAAGGAACAGAATCACAGAATGATTATTGGGGCACTTATGTACTGTTCATATCTGTCCCAGCTTGTCTGTTCACAAGTGCCCCACATTGCTTCTTCTGTTAAATTTATAAATCATTAACATTTCTCAATTTTAGAAGAAAAAGAACTTCATAAAAAATATTTATTAGCATTCATATTATATGTTAAAATATTCAAATTCAAATAAATGAATAAATAAATAAAGTTATACGCTTATCAACTTGGAACAAAGATTTTACTTTTGAGATCTAAAAACAGTGTTTTGGCTGCAGAGGACAAACAAAATGTCAAAAAGCTTCAAAAAATTTTTACCATATGTCTACAGGTGCTGTCATCTTTAGTAATTTTTTTGAAATAAAAAAAATTATAATAACTAGTGAAAAATTGCGATGTTCACATCTGCCCCCTGTTCACATGTGCCCCCATCTCCCCTACAAGTAAAATCTGTAATATTGAATGACCTCTTATTGGGACGTTGCTGGGTGGAAGATGAAGAAGAGTACGAAGCAGAGTTTTTCCGTTCCGGTAATACTCGAAAGTGTGAAAACTTTCTCTTGCGGATTCGTCCGCCTATAATAGGGATGCACAACCTTTTTAAGAGAAGGGCCGCTTACAAAAATGTCTGGGTTGTCGAGGGCCACATAGTAACACGGAGATAATTCTATTTCGAAAAGGGGATCTGTGGCCTATAATCAGATAAAAAATATGGTTTCATGGGGGGGGGGGGGGGGTCACCACTCTAGGTTCCCCTACCCAGTCAACATCCAATTCAGTTGGTAAGGATATGCCAGCAGTGTTTACGTTTGTATATATAACAGTTATAGCAAGAATTATTTTCAAAAAAGTGATAATATTTATGAACTCTATGAACGAAGGTGGGAAGAGGAGCGGATTAACGAAATTTGATATTTTTACGCGCCCGATCAACGAAATTTGCACTTTTTACGCGCCCGATCAACAAAATTCGCTATTTTACCACACCTGACCGACGAAATGCGCTATTTTTCCGCGCGTGATTGACAAAATTTGCGATATTTTCGTGCCCAATCAAAGAAATTCGCGATTTTTCGGAGCTCGGTGGACAAAACGCGATTTTTCCGTGACCGATCGACGAAATTTGCGATTTTTCCAGCCCTGACCGACGGAATTCACTATTTTTCCGCGGCCAATTGACGAAATAAGAGACTTTCTTCGCGGTAAACTGACAAAACTCCACCACGATTTTTCCGGAGCCGATCAACGAAATTTTCAATTTTTTCGCACATCATTGACAAAATTCGCGATATTTCTGTGCTCGATTAACAAAATTTGCGATTTTTCCGTACCCAATCGCCGAAATTTGTGACTTTTCTGCGCCTGATCGACGAATTTTGCGATTTTTCTACGAAATTCGCCAATATTTCTCGCGATAAACAGACGATTTTTCCATGCCCGCTCAACGAAATTCGCGATTTGACGTCCCCGACCAACGAAATTCGCGATTTTCCGTCCTCGACCAACGAAATTCATGATTTTTCCGTGTCCGACCAGCGAAATTCGCGATTTTCCCGAGCCCGTTCCACAAAACTCGGGATTTTTCCGTACCCCATCGGCAAAATTTGCGATTTTTCTGCACCTCATCGATAAAATTTGCCATTTTTCCTGGCTTCATTGACAAAATTCGCCATTTTTCCGCCCCCGATTAACGAAATTCGCGATTTTTACGTGCCGATCAACGAAATTCGCGATTCTTATCCGACAGACGAAATTTTCAATTTTCCCACTGCAAATTGATGAAATTCACGATTGATTTTTTCCTGCGACCTGTGGACAAAAATTGCATTTTTTTTAAAGTTATCTTTTGACGAAATTCGCGGGCCACACGTTAACCCATCGCGGGCCACAGGTTGTGCATCCCTAGCCTATAAAGATAGGTGACTAGTGAGGTGCTTCAAAAATAACTTTAAGAGCTTTTTTTTACTTTATTTATCTACAATATTCTTTGACAGACTTCAAAATTTATATTTCGAATAAAAATCTTTTGTCCTTCTGCAATTCATCCCTAATTTAAATCGCACTGTGAGTGCTAGAGATCTGCGCGTTTCGGGATATGCCAAAACGCAAAAATTTTATGCTTTTCTCGTGATTAAGGGTGTATTCGAAAAAATATTTTTCCACCCTCAACAGCTCGAAATTTTATGAGACATTTTCAGGCTCATTTTTAAAAGTAAAAACATGAAACTTGATGAGGTGATTTTTGAAGGGATGTATAAGAGGCCGTGTGATTTCATTTTTCGCTCAATTAATTAGAATTTGATTTTTAAATAATTATTTTCTCAGTATAACCATTTTTTCCATTCCCAGACCTCCCGCTTCGGAAAATTCGGTTCAAAACGCCACCTTTGACAGCATTTTTTGCAATACTTTCTGCATTTATCAAAAAATCGACAAGCACGGCACGTTATATAGTTTCTAAATAAGATAATTTCAAAGTTTGATGTGTTTGAGAGCAAAAATGAAGTTAAAAATAAATCAGAAAATAAGCAGTTTTGATCGGAATACACCCTTAACCAACGTATTCCACCTGTTATTTAAAAAACGGAAAAAAAGAAACATAGAAATGTTTTATGGTTCATTTACTCCACTAATAAGGGAGAAAAGTTACCACGACATTACCTTGCGGAAAAAAAATCTGAAGTCCAGTGAATACAGTTCGGTCCGTCCCGAAACTACAGAAAAAATTTAAGACCCGGATGTGTCCCGGGAAGAATGAAGTTCAGGCCCGGACCAATTTTTCAAAAGCTAAAATTTAGCCCGAGCCCGTACCGAGTTTTCAAATAAAATTAAGCCCGGCCCGAGTTTAATGGAATAAACTTTTACCGATCTCTGGATTCGGGACCAGTTTTGAATTGGGGTTGCCCGGGGGGGGGGGGGGGGACATTTCCCTTCAAAGCAATGAGATGTCCCCCCCCGGAAGATTTGAGATTTTGTGGTCTTAATGGTCAAAAAGTGCAATCCCCCCCGGAGTCACAGAAACACCCCCCCCCCGCCCCGCAGAAAAGTGTCTGAATTTAACACTGTTCGGGACAGGCCCGGGCTCGTGGAGACCTCTAACATATATTATGAATTCGGCCTCCCTGTCGGGGATAGTGTTCCCCCCGTCGGACAAGTTTTGGCGCCGCCCCTGCATACGCTACTTCGAAAAGACCTTTTGAGCAGAAGAGAAGAGAGGCAGTTGTTGACTGATCGCCGTTGTTGTTGCACGCGCTTGAAAACGATGGACTCTACCGCTTAGAAAACGTGCATGTCACACGGCAAACTTTTTATCTGTTAATTTATTCTTATTTGTAATTTCTAATTAAATGAGTGTTTAAATTAGCAAGCGTATTGTTAAGTCTCGAGAAACACCCTGCTATCATTATATCTTCTTAATTATAATAAGATTAAAACGGATTGAATATCCGTGGTGAGAAGCCTGGTTCAAAGACATCATCAAACACTGAAAATCATTATTGAAAAGTAATAAACTTTTAATACTGAAAATGCAAGAACATTGAAATAAATGATATGAAGAAAGTTTACTAAAAAACGAACTAAAATGAATTTGAGAGAAAAAAAAATTCCATCACAGTTAAATAAAATGGAATTAGCTTAAGCCTGACTTGACTTAGTGTAATAATAACTAAATTAAGCATTTAAAACCAATTTGTATAACTTCAAAAATTAAAGTCATGAATTTTGTCGCCTGATCTTAAAAAGTAGAGGTCAACTGATTTTCGTAGATTGCACTTCCACTTTAATAATTCTTTTTATAACTTTCAGCGTTCCCTTAATGTTTACTTTACATTTTGTTTAATCCACTGCCGATAGCTTACAATTTTACCTTCGAATTCATTTCATTTTAATGATTTTTGTGAACATTTACATCATTTTGATTCTAGACATATTTCTTTTGCCTTTTCTGTCATCCGAACAAGTAAGTAATACAAGTAAATAACTTATTTCGGTAAGTTTTAATCAATTATCGCTGTTACTGGATTGACTTTTGTCACAAGAAGTTGAAAGTTTGCATGCATTGAACACAGATGTGTATATCTCTCTTTATATTTAGGTTGTGCCACCCAGAAACGTCTTCAATGGCAAAATTTTGAATAACTCATCATTTGGAATTTTGGAAAGTCAGCGTTAAATTTCTTATGGATATTTAAAATTAAGTCATGATGAAGGCCCTTCTGTTTTTTATTTTATTCCTTGTAATTGTTTCTAGGAATCTTTTTTCTGTCAATGGTTTTTCTCTTTCTATATGTTGTATTTTTACATTTAAAGCACTCTCCAAGATGTTACAGATGCAATAAGCTGTTGGTATCTGTATTTTCATTTGTATTACAATTTTAATTATTATATAGTAATGAAGTTCCTGTATAATAATTAAAATTGGATTTTGGCTATCTTGTTTAGCAGAGTTAGAGTGTAGATAACTACAACCTAAGGAATTTAAAACCATAGAGAATTTAATGGAGTGAAAATTTTAAGTTAGCAAGTCTGTATTAGCACTGCTTATTAACTTTATCAATAAAGTTTATCATTTGCTTGTTAAAAATTTTATTTTGTGTTAAATAATGTAAGTTATGACCGCATTCTGTCTATAGTAATGTCTATGGACTGGACATAGTACTCATATCTGTGTGCATGCCATGTCCACAGACATGATAATTTCAGGCATTTCTTCTTTTGGAAGAACTAATTTTGAGCCATACTTTATAAAATTAATGCTGTCTATTCTATGTACGGGTGACCAGGGGAATGGCGCCACTCAGGGTTATTCCGCCACCCCGTCAAGTTTAAAAACTAACGGCAGTTTGAGATAGTGAATGCGCCTGCACTATAGCGGCCAACAATAGAAACAGTACCTAGAGAGAGTGATTTTGTTGTACGTCGTTCGTTTTTTCTAAGGGAAAATTTAGTTTTCATGCAGTTGCTTCTTATTTTGGAGCTTCAACTGAGTAGAGGTAAACACCTTTTACTGCAACATTAGGTACTTAAGATAATATTACCCGTAATTTACATGCATTCGCCGACTTTTTGATGCAATTTGTTAAACAAGTTCGGTTCTTCTTTCTGCTTTGCTGGGAGATTTCCGCTATATTGTCCTCTCGGGGTAATGCCGCCATCATGGCAAAGGTTGACTTTTGCAATTTGAGTTAAATTGCAAGCTTAGCACATTAATAAATTTAGCTTAAGGAACATTGTAGTCATTCATTATTCTGCTAAATTATATTGTTTCTAAATATTTTCAGCAGGTTATGTGCTTCCTAGTATCCATTTTATGCATTTACTCGGTCATTAAAGAGTGACGTCATTACTCCGATACAGTGGCGGAATTACTCCAGCATCCTAGGTAATCCTGCCACGGTACAGAGTTTGAAAGAAATTTTTTATGTGTGCTTATTTTACAGTTTTATAACTATGTTAATATTTTAAATTTCATAAGAAATTTATAAATAAGAAAAAAAAAATTGGGACACAGATCAATATTTTTCAAAATTTCCATTTTTCTAAGGACCTATTAAAAAAATTAAAAACAACCTTTTATAATTTTAGAAAACTTTAAATATTTAGTCTAGTTTCGTGGTTTGGGAGGGGCTTCAGCCCCCTTAGCTCTCCCCGTGGGTGCGCTAATGTAGAAAAACTAGATTGAATATATATATTTATTATTTCATTGAAACTAGAACTTGTAGTAATGCAACCGTAAAGAACAGAATAAGTTATCAGGTAAAAAGTGTTAAATATGATGGAATCTGAGGGTGTAAATATTATTAAACTCGTATGATCTTGTGTTTTTTACTTCAAGCCATTGAAATTTAAAGAGAAGGGAAGAAATACCTAATTCTACCTAAAATTACAAGTTTTTTTAATGACCATTTTTATAGTACTGAAAAATAATGCCTATGTTGCCTTTCATATTTAAGATGTGACGTCATAAAATTTTATCATTATTTTCCTTTGATTTATGTTAAAAATTAAATACTAAAATTTATGATATATCATGGTATTTGATCATCATGCATATTTTCCACTAAAGATTTTTTTTTATCAAAGAATTTAAGCTAAAAATTTTGGGGGTTTTAAGGTAAATGTAATATAGATAATTGATTATTAACAGAACTTATCAATATATTATTAACAGTAAATATTATGCTAAATGCTTACACACTTTTAAAAAATGTATTTCTTGTTAATTTTAATTTATAGAAATATAATTAGTTCAGAAAAAAAGTATTAGAAATACACAAAAAATATTTGTTATTTGAGAATAAAGTATTTTCTTTCTGAGTTTTCATTATTTCTTCGCCATGTAGTAAGTAAAAAGAGCATGGGAAAATTGGTATGAAAAATAACTGCAAAAAATCCAATAAAAGTTTTGAGATAATTTTTTTATTAACATTTCATTTAGGCCATACTCATTTTTTATTATTATTTTAAGTGAAAACTTCTTGCACATTCACAATTTAATTTTTGAAACTCAAGACAAGAAATTTTCAAGCATAACTATTTAAATGCCATAGAATTTTGCATTGTTCAGTTCTCTCATTTGAGACATGCCTTAAATTACGGTTGTCTAAAAGCACATACACACATGAAATTTGAAGACGTTATTCGAATACCAAAAATTTTTAGAGTTTTCCTTTTTCGATTAAGTGAGACCAGTATTGAATTGTAATCAATGTTTTCGATGATGGACTTTCCCAAAGGCTGTTCTATCCCAAAAATCGGATTAAAATAAAAATTTTTGACACTGTTAAAAAAACAGACTTTAGCCTTTTATTTATTTTTTTTTCTTTAGAAATATAGAAAGTGCTATTTGACTTTATTTTTTTATATATATATTAAATAAACTGCAAATTTGATGTATTTATGAATGAAAATAACTTTGGAAAAGTATCAATGAGGAATATGAAAAGAATGAAATAAAATTTATTTAATACATGTACAACAATCAGTATTGAATTAAGTGGGTGGTCCAGGACAGAATTCACCCCTCCCTCGCTGGAACAATGAAACCCCCCCCCCCCGGTTCCGCAGAAATCCCTCCCGGAAGAAAACATCTGAATTCAATACTGATAGTAATATTTAATTATTTCTTAAACTATTTTAAGAAAATGATGAATTTTTTATGATAAAATTGACTGATAAAATTTGCTATTTGTTCTTCAAAAATAAATTTGAACCCGGTTTCTTTTTCATCACTATTTTTATTTTAATATAGATTTTGCTTAGAAGGAGTAAAATTCATTCCTTAGAAAAGTATAATATTAAGTCTAGACCAATAGACCCTTGCAAGGTTTTCGCACTGTAATCTCAGTTTATTTTTTGAAACAATTTCCCTAAATTTATAATTAACTGCAATTTTTTAAGCCAAACAATTTGTTTTAACTAAATGGGAGTGTACTATGTCAAAAGTCTTTCGTATAAAATCCCATTCATCGTTGTGCGTTTTGTACATGCATAGAAAAAAGTGATGTTGAAATCAGAAATAATGTGTATGATGATATTAATCTAAAAGTATAAAGAAAATTCAGTATGGTATATCAGATATCGGAAACGAATCCTATCCAATGATACCTCATTCATCGTATGCTGCTTATTAGTTGAAAAAAGGGAATGTTGACAACAGAAATAATATATATGATTTTTCCCTTGAAATGAACTAGTATTTTTCTTCCATTCTTTTTTCATGCTTTTTTTCAAAGGAATATTTTTATCATAATTTATTCATATGGTATAATATTAATTATTAATATGGTATAATCATAATCAATATGGTACATTAATTTATTAATATGGTATAATCATAAAATATTACTATATTTGCGAAAAACAACAGGGAACATAATCATACAAAAATAAATCTTATAAAGTATTTTTTAATAAATAAAAAAATAAGATAATGAGTTAAAAAATCAGAAAAATGAGGGTGGCCAATTTCCCCACCTGTCCTTTCTAGATGATTTTTCTGATTTTTATTAATTTTATCTTGCACAGTGGTGTACACTGCAACATTTCTAATAAAAAATATCGGTAGCCTGGACAACAATTGCCCACACTACCACTTTTTTAATAGAAATGTTTCAGTGTGCGCCACTGCATAGTTTAAGACAAAATGAATAGAAATCCGAGACATCATTTAGACAAGGCAGGATGGGACAACTGCACCCCCCCCCCCTGCTTAAATATTCCATTTTTTATAAAGCGCCCTCTACTGATCCCATGAGAATCCTACGAATGCCGCATGCTGGACAAACAGAGGATACACAATTATATTAATTTACCTCGTCCTATGAGCGTCCTGCTGTCATCCTATGAATGGCTGAAAATGACGTTCAGAGGACGTGATTAGGTGTCTCTTTTTGCTTCCCACTGGATGTTCTCAGGATAACGATGGGATATTGTAGGATGTCCAACGGACTAGGCTATATCCTACATATGACGCTTACGATATGTTATCGGGACGTTATTATGCTGTATGGGTTATTTACTGAAAATGAAAAGTAGTCGATATAACATTTTAAAATTAAGAAGTAGAACAAAAAATTCTGAAATACAATATTTAAATAATGTATGTATGTAAAATACTTAAGTATTTTATTATTTAAGTAAATCACGACAAAACAATTTTAAATAAAAATGTAAACAGAAAAGCCTAAAATAGAATATTTCAACCGATTATTTATTTCTAAAGAAAAGTCGGAAATACAAAAGGTGGGATTCGAACCCATGCTAGCTAGACTCAAGTGCAATTCTCTAACCATTCAAGAACCAAGCACACAGTCGTTGAGCAACAAAACATTAAAATAAGTAGGGAAATCCGTGATCTGAACGTTTGCTTCTAATGTAAACTGAAACCTACTCCATATGCCCCAGTCTCCTTTATGCCCGTGCCAGTGGCGTACCCAAGGGGGGGGGGGGCTGATGGGGCTACAGCCCTTCCCGAAATTTTCGAAAGTGATATAGAAAGGTGCTGATTTTTCGTCTTTCTTTTATGGAAATTTTTTTAATTTTTTTCCATTATACAGCGGAAAAGCCATTCTCATTAGTCCCATATTAGTCCACATTGACAACAAAGAAGAGAAAGGGGGCTGACGGGGTTATACCACCCCCCCCCTACTACTCCCGAAATAGTCAAAAAATTAAATGGAAAAGTGTTTTTTCTTACTTTTTAAAGATAAATCTGTAATTTTTTCTTCTGCCACACAGCAAAATAGCCATTCTCGTTAACACCATATTAGTCCAGGCTATAGCCCCTCCTCTCAAAATGGTCGAAAATGAAATGAAAAAATAGTGCTGAATTTTTTCTGTCTGTTTAAGATAAATTTGCATTTTTCCCCTATCATTCAACAGACAATGCGCTTCCTTCGCTTTACTTCCATATTAGTCCATATTAACACCAAAGAAGAGAAAGGGGGTTGATGGGGTTACAGCCCCCCCCCCCAACCAGAAATCGCAAAAAATTAAATGAAAAAGTGTTTTTTCTTTACTTTTTATAAAGATAAATCTGTAATTTTTTCTTCTGTCATACAGTAAAATAGCCATTCTCGTTAACACCATCTTAGTCCACATTGACATCACAGCATACCCTAAGATGGGGAGGGGGCTCATGGAATTACAACCTCCTCCTCTGGAAATAGTCGAAAATGAAATGAAAAAGTAGAGCTGATTTTTTTCTGTCTATTTGAGATAAATTTGCATTTTCTCCCCTATCATTTAACAGACTAGCCGCTCCCTTCGCTGTAGTTCCATATTAGTGTACAGTGACATCACATTATACCCGAAAAGATAGAAGGGGGTTAATGGAATTACAGCCCTCTCCCAAAAATTCGAACATGAAATGAAAAAGTTCTGATATTTTCCTTTTTGTTTGAGATAAATTTGTATTTTTCCTCTATCATTCAACAGACTAGCCGCTCTCTTCTCTTTAGTTCCATACTAGTGCACAGTGCTACTACATTATACCCAAAGAGGTGAAAGGGGCTAATGGGGTGTCCCCTTCCTAAATAGTTGAAAATGAAATGAAAAAAAAGGCTGTTTTTTTTCTTCTTGTTTGAGATAAATTTGTAATTTTTCTTCTGCCATACAGCGAAATAACACCATATTAGTCCACATTGACATCACAGCATACCCAAAGATGGGGAGGGGGCTGATGGAATTACATCCCCTCCTCCCGAAATAGTCGAAAATGAAATAAAAAAATATTGCTTTTTTTCTTTCTGTTTGAGATAAATTTGTATTTTTTTTCTCCTATCATTCAACAGACTAGCCACTCTCTTCTCTTTAGTTCCATATTAGTGCACAGTGACACCACATTATACCCAAAGAAGTAGAAAGGGGGTGGTGGGTTACAGCCCCTTCCCAAAATAGTCGAAAATGAAATGAAAAAAGGGCTGAAATTTTTCTTTTTGTTCGAGATGAATTTGTAATGCACTTGTTTTCTGCAATACAACGAACTACACGTTCTGGCTAGTCTCATATCAACGCACAGTTACACCACAGTATACCCAATGAGGGGAAGGGGCTGATGGGGTTACTTACTCTTCCGAAATAATCAAATATGAAATGAAAAAAAAAATTTCCAGTTTTTTTTTCTTTCTTTGAGATTAATTTTTTATTTTTTTCTGCGACGCAGCTATTCTGGTTAGTCCCATATATCAGTGCATAGTGATGCCCCAGCATACACCAAAGGATTCGATGGGGACGGGGGTTATGACGTTACAGCTCCATTCCACCTCTGAAGAGATCGCAGTGAAATGAAAAAAGTCCTTCCGGCCAGTGCCGGGAGGAAGAGGTAGCTTTCATATTCTTTATTTTTAAAAAGTCAACTTATATTATTCAAACACACGAAGCTCAATTAAGTGGAAACCGAATGTAGGAGATTCAATACTAATTTTTATCAATACTAAATCATTATGAATGAGAATTTCGCGAAATTAGTCAGCTTTATCCAAGCTGCTTTTATTTAAAGTCACTTATATTTGGTTGCCAAATTCGGCGATTTCTTAAAGTGCCTGCCATTTTAAGACAACATGGCAGATGAGGCTAACCAGTGAACTTGGTCGAGACCTTAGTAATTGCTGTGCACATGCTCACTCATATCGGAATCGGTTGATATATACGAGTGCTGTCGCAGGCAAAAAATCAGATTTTTCAAAATGTCACCCACTTTAGAAATTGAAACTGCTATATCTGAGCCATTTTTTAAGATAAAGACAAACAAAAAATGCTCCTGAATCCTTATATCAAGGTCAAATACTTAAGAAAGAAACCTTTTTCAATTTTTAATTTTTTTGCACCTCACTTTAAATATAATTTTTTTTAATTTAATGGCCGCCATTTTGAAACAAGATGGCTGATGAAGCTGGCCAGCGAACTTGGTCGAGATATTGATGTATACTATCCACATGCCTTCTTCCATCGAAATAGGCGAATACGTGTGGTATCGCGTGACAAATACAAGATCGTTTCAAAGTGTTAGCCATGATAGAAATTCAAAGTGCTATAATTCAACCACTTTTTAAGATATAAACAAAAGAACAAATTTTCAGAAACAAAAACTGCTCCAGAATCTTTGTATCAAGGCCAAACACATAAAAAAAATCTTTTTCATTTTCCAATTTTTTAATACCTCATTGTAAATTTTAAATTACATTTTTTTTAATGGCAACCGTTTTGAAACAAGATGGCGAATGAAGCTGGCCAACAAACTCGGACGAGACTTTGGTATGTAGGGGAAGACGGGGTACAATGAAACAAAATTTACTATTTTTTTTTCCTATCCACAATTTTGCATGCACAAAAATATAATTAATGCATATTTTTAATCTTGTATTTTCGCCATCTAAATAAATTTTTATTAGGTTCTAAACAATATCTTTATGCTTGAAAAATAACAAAAAATAAATGTCTTGCAGTGTTTCATTGTACCCCGTATGCCGGGGTACAATGAAACACATACTGGGGTACAATGAAACACTCCAAATGATGGAAGCAATTTTCACCCAGTATAGTTTATTTTATGAAAAATGAGATAAATACAAAAACAAAACTTGATTAATAAGGAACTTGATAAAAAATATTATAGTCTAAGATGAAAAATAAGAAAATTCTATTAGTTTAAGAAATACCTTTCATTTTATATTAAATTGGCTCAAGTCAGTTTCAAAAATTAGCATTTCTGCTTATATTTCAGTTGCTCCTGAAGGAATATGGGGTGGTAGTTTCAACACAATGAGTTTTTTTTTAATGTAAGTTTCTAAAAAAAAAAAAAAAAAAAAAAAATTATATTAAAACTAGGTTGGAGTCTTTTTATATCAAGTACTTCACATTTGACTTCATTTAAATGTGTGATTTCTCCAACGGTATATATTTCCTTATGCTTCCATTTATACAGATACTGCTTGTGCCATACATGTTGTGTGTGGATATCTCATTCTTAGTACCTCGATGACCAGCTGGGCATGGAAAAAAATCTCGATCATCATCAGAGTCTGTAGCAGGCAGAGTTTGTTTTCAAAACAATCCCTTCTTAGCTTTTTTTTCTCTTTCTATTTTTTAATTGCTTAACAAGAGCATTTTTTACTGACCTGGTTAGAACAAAACTCTTTTTCTTTCTGTTTTCCTACTCTTACTTCTAATATATTCTATTTACTACTTTTAATACTATAATAAAACATATTTCATTGTACCCCGTCTACAAGTGTTTCATTGTACCCCGCACTGGGGTTACTAAATAAAAACTTATTTTCAAACTTCTAATATTTATTTTTTTTTTTTAGTTTGGTTTTGGAGGTATGAAGACAATAACCCAAAGATAACAATGTATAGAAAAAATAATTATTACATATAACAACAACGAAAAATAAACAAAATTACTTTTAGTAAAGAAAATTACTTTCAATGGTGTAAAAGCAATAATCTTCTATTGCTACTGTTGTAGAAGTGCGAATGCATCCAAATCACATCAGTAATTGGAACATATAGTTGTATAATATATATATAAACTGCAACTCTCTATGACGAATTTGATTGATTTTACAAGTAATGTTTCATTGTACCCCTTGTTTCATTGTACCCCGTCTTCCCCTACTATGTACAGACCAAGCTACATTCAAATCGGTTCATAAATACGCCTGTTATCGCGTGACAAAAATCAGGTCGTTTTAAAATGCCAGCCACAATAGAAATTCAAAATGTTATAACTCAGCCATTTTTTTAGATGTAGACGAAACAAAATCTGTTCCGGAATCTTTGTATTAAGGTCAAACACATACAAAAAAAATCTTTTTCATTTTCCAATTTTTTGGTATCTCATTTTAAATTTAATTTTTTTAAATTTTTTTTAAATGGCCACCATTTTGAAACAGAATGGCGAATGAAGCTGGTCAACGAACTCGGTTGAGTTATTTGTATGTACTATGTACACACCAAGGTACATCCAAATCGGTTCATAAATACGTCTGTTATCATGTGGCAAAAATCAGGACGTTTCAAAATGTCAGCCACGCTAGAAATTCAAAATGCTATAACTCAGCCATTTTTTAAGATATAGACGAAACAAAAACTGCTCCCGAATCTTTTTATCAAGGTCAAACACATAAGAAAAAAATATTTTTTCAATTTTCAATTTTTTGCTACCACATTTCAAATTTAAATTTTTCTTAAAATTTTAAATGGCCGCCATTTTTAAACAAGATGGCGGATGAAGCTGGCCAACGAACTCGTTCGAGACATTGGTCTGTACTATGTATAAACGAAGTTACATCCAAATCGGTTCATAAATACGCCTTTTATCGCGTGACAAAATTCAGGACGTTTCAAAATGTCAGCTTCGCTAGAAATTCAAAATGCTATAACTCAGCCATTTTTTAAGATATAGACAAAACAAAAACTGCTACGGAGTCTTTGTATAAAGGTCAAATACATAAGAAGAAAATATTTTTCCATTTTCAATTTTTTGGTACCACATTTCAAATTTTAAATTTTTTTAAAATTTTTAAATGGCCGCCATTTTGAAACAAGATGGCGGATGAAGCTGGCCAACGAACTCGGTTGAGACATTGGTATGTACTATGTACACTGAATTACATCCAAATCGGTTCATAAATACGAGAGTTACAGTGTGACATAGGTCAGATATATATATATATATATATATATATCAATTTTGAACGGAGGGTGGTTTCGGGGTCTGGGGGTCATGATCGATGAAAATATACCAAAATTTTTTGAAATCGTTTTCCTCCGAACGGCTGCAATAGGTAGCTTTTTGTAAAGAAAGCTACCTAAAAGGGCTGATATTCCTTCTTTTTCAGATAAATTTGTTTTATTTTCTGGCATGCCAAGAATTTGTTTTTCCTGTTAATCCAATATACTCCTCAGTCCTGCGACCAAATTTACTTGAGACCACAAAATCCATTTTCAAATGACTGAAATCACTGTTTTACTCGATAAATGAAAACATATATACTCAGTTCAAGAGACCTACAAATAAATTCGACAAATCTAAAAGTAGTTTAATTTAAGGATTTTTTTAATTTTTCCCATAGTCGGCGGGCGCCAAGATTGTCAATGCGGGAGTATGTTAATGCACAGTAACACCACAGCTAATCTCAAGTCGATTTCGTCTAAATCGGAAATCCGGTGCGGAAGAGTTGACTGTAAAAGTAGCTTATTAACTTTCATTTTTCAGTTGCATCTCCATGCCACACCGAAATATGGGGGTGCGGAGGATTGAAGGGACTAAACCTCTTTTACCTGCCAAAACGGTCAGATTAAATGGTAAAAAAAGTTTACTTCTTACTTTTTAGATCAATTCAATTATATATATATTTGTCATGCATCGCACTTGTCTTTCTTGTTAGTCCCATATTAGTGCATAATGACACCTTAGCTAATCCCTTCAAAATTTCGGCTAAGTCGGAAGTCAGGCACACTATGTATGTGCGGAAGAGCTGACTGTGAATGATATTCATTAACTTTTGTTTTTAACACTCGATTACTTCCTCGTATCTGTAAGATACACAGTGACTTCTTGTTTGGCTGCAAAGACATCTTTGGAGTTCGGTAATGTCCCCTCCCCCCACTTATCTTCCTATTCTGTCTTAACTTTGCAGCCAGTATTTTTCATCTGGTACGGTTTAAAGTCCTTCTTATTACTTGTGCAATGCACAAATAATAAACAAAGTCTTTATTTTATATATGTGTATGAAAATATTTTGTGTATACAAAAAATATTTTGTGTTTGTTACAATATTAATTTATTGTTAAACAAGAACCGTAGCCAGAATTTAGTTTCGGGGATTGGAAGAACAATTTTATAGATTTTAAGTTATAATGACTTTCTTTTAAATGAAAGTATATATAAAAAAACAAAAACAGTAACACTTTTCAACAGATTTCGACGTGGGACGGTCTCAGGATCGGACCCGTGCCCTCCCCCCTTCCCCCCAGATTTGAGTCTGAGTTTTAAAAAAAAATCTGAAATTCTCAGCAAATTTTCTGAAAGGTTACAGCAGAGGGGGAAAGGAGAGGTAATCCCTTCCTGCTGCTAATTATTTTTGTTGTAGTTTGGGTTAACTCTGTTTATATTCAGGCCAATTTCAGGCTGAGTGGTTTCGGGTTAACCAGATTTCTAAAAAGTTCAGCATATTATTTCAGTTTAAAAACTATACATATAATAATAAACACAGATATTTGTATGTGTTTTTAACGCGATCCTTTGATAAAATACAGGTTTTTATCACGACGCTTTGACGAAATTTGCATTTTCCCCGAACTTTTGACAAAATTAGCTTTTTTCCGCGACCCTTTGACGAAATTCGCGTTTTTTTCCCGTGATCCTTTGTCAAAATTTGCGTTTTTTCCGCGAGTTTTTGATGAAATTCGAGTTTTTTTCGGGAACTTTTGCCGAAATTCGCGTTTTTTACGTAACCCTTCGTCGAAATTTGCGTTTTTTTCGCGGCTTTTTTGACGAAATTCGCTTTTTTTTCGTCTTTTTGATGAATTTTGCGGCTCTTTGACGAAATTCGCGTTTTTTATGGAAATGGTCGTGTTTTTTTGTTTTTTCGCTGCTGTTTGACGAAATTCGCTTCTTTCCGCAGTCTTTTGCCGAAAGTCACGTTTCTCTGTGGCCCTTCTTTGTGACCATGTTTTTTTGCGATCCTTTAACGAAATTTGCGTTTTTTCCGCTTCCCTTTGACGGAATGCATATTTTTTTTTAGCAATCCTTTGCCAAAATTTGTGTTTTTTCTGCAGCCCTTTGAGGAAATTTGCGTTTTTTCTGCGGCCCTTTGAGAAAATTTGCGTTTTTTCTGAGGTCATTTGCCGAAATTCACGTTTTTGTACGCAATCCTTCGTCGAAATTCATGTTTTTTCGCGGCCTTTTGAAGAAATTTGCGTTTTTTCCAGATCCTTTGTCGAAATTTGCTTTTTTCCGCGGGGTTTTGACGAAATTAATGGTTTTTCCGCAGCCTTTTGACGAAATTCACGTTTTTCTGTGGCCCTTCTTTGTGACCCTGCTTTTTCTTTTTTTGCGATCCTTTAACGAAATTCGCGTTGTTTCAGCTTCCCTTTGACGAAATGCGTTTTTTTAGCGATCCTTTGTCGAAATTTGCGTTTTTTTCTGTGGTCATTTACCGAAATTCGTGTTTTTTAATGCAAACCTTCGTCGAAATTTGCGTTTTTTCCGCGGCTCTTTGACGAAATTTGCGGGGTTTTTTTGTCTTTTTGATGAAATTTGCGTTTTTCTGCGGCCTTTTGACGAAATTCACGTTTTTCTGTGTCCCTTTGACGAAATTCGTGTTTTTTCAGCTTCTCTTTGACGGAATGCGTGTTTTTTTAGCGATGCTTTGTCGAAATTTGCAGTTTTCTGTGGTCCTTTGACGAAATTCGCGTTTTTTCTGTGGTCATTTGACAAAATTCGCGTTTTTGCGCAATCCTTCCTCGAAATTTGCGTTTTATCGCGGCTTTTTGTCGAAATTCGCGCTTTTTCTCGTCTTTTTGATGAAATTTGCGTTTTTCTGTGGCCTTTTGACGAAATTCACGTTTTCCCGTGTCCCTTTGACGAAATTCGCGTTTTTTGCGATCTTTTACGAAATTAGCTTCTTTTTCGCAGCCCTTTGACGGAATGCGTGTTTTTAGCGATCTTTTTTTCGAAATTCGCGTTTTTTCCGCGACCTTTTGATGAAATTCGCGTTTTTTCTGCGGTCTTCTGACGAAATTCGGGTTTTTTCTGTGCTCATTTTGACGAAATTAGCGTTTCCTCTAGAATAATTTGATGAAATTCACGTTTTCTCCGCTATCATTTGACGAAATTTGACTTTTTTTCGCGATCCTTTGACAAACTTCGCATTTTATCTGCGGCCGTATGACATAATTCCGGTTTTTTCCTTGATCCTTTAAAGAAATTGGAGATTTTTTTTGCGAACGATTGACGAAATTGATTTTTTCCGGCGACCATTTGTCAAAAATCGCGATAATTTTTTAAGTCCAAATTTTCGGGCTGATGACCGAATTTTTCAAATTTTCGGAAAATTTGGAACAAAGTCACCCTTGCACCCCCCCCCCTCTGGCTACGGCCTTATTGAGAAAAATGATTTCTGCTTATAACACAATGCAACGTGTTTCGTAAGATTTAGAACATTATGAAAATTTAAGTCAGCCCCCCCCCCCCCGAAATAAAATCCTGGCTACGCCACTGGCCCGTGCAACGTTCGTGAACAACTTCTATGTGTCTCACAGACAGACTTCTGAGATGTGTCTGCCATGGAGCTAGCTATGAATAGAAAAGGAGTATACGTAACAATCTTCTGCTCTGGACTGTGATGATGCCGAAAAACCAGTTCTTTGCCACTCTCCTGCGCATAGATTAACATACAAGATGGGATGATACGGCAAAATCTGTAATGGCAAATACAGCTACAGCGCCTAGAGTACCTAGTGCGGAAATATGCAGTGCTAAAAATTTGCAAACAGTGCTAAAAATTTGTATCCCTTAAATGTGCGACGATACTGCTAAAATGCGGGATTTTCGTATTACTAGTATTACTTTGAGTGTGTTCAAGAAGCACGCGCGCAGCGCGCGCGAGCTCAGGAGACAGGAACATGGAGTGGGTGCAATAAACGTTCAGCGTGTTCACGAACAAATCACGGTTTGATTAATAGAGCTCATCAGTGGTGACGTCACGGGCTGCTGCTTTCTCCTCAACTTCACATAGCAACCGAAAATTGGGTCCATACAGTCCGTTACTATGATAGTTGCACGTTGAAACAGTACATGTTACAGCGTTCCCTATCAATAATAATAATATTTAGTTTTTTTTTCCAGTTTTATTTCAATTATGAAAAAAATAAGTCCTAATGTACCTCTTTAGGTGCTGTAAATTGTTTAGAGGTCTGAATTTAATTACAATGAGTGTCTGTTTCATTCCTCAGTGTTCTCATAACAATATATGAGAGAACATTTTATAAATTTCCGAAGAATGACGCCTTAAAGAGGAAATGGATAGCAGCAAATAAGGTAGGAACTCTACTTTTGTTTCATTAATAATAGGTTTGAATGTTAATTTATTGATAATTATTTTATAAAACTATCTTTTATGTAAACATTGATGACGTTCTTTTCTTTAGGATTTTGATTCATTTACTTTGTTTATGTATCTGAATTGTAGGACGAGCGATGTTTGCATTATGTTAAGATTCTCTGTCTTTTCATTTATGAGAAATTTGATATTTTAATTTAGTGTACTTATTGTTTTTATCTCTTTCGTGTGAACTGTGCTACTTTTCTATAGTTACATTTTTAATGTTGTTACATTTCGTTTTCGTAACTATTTTCCACCACAAGCTTTTAAAAATACGTAATAATTTAAACAGCTCTGCAAAGGGCTCCATTAACATTTATCCAGAAACTGTGTATTAGTAATTCTGTGGCTATGGGCGAATAGAAATTATACTCAATTTATATTTCGATTTGTACTTTTGACATTATAGAAAACGGGAGCTTATTTAATGTGTGGGTTTTAATTAACTTATTGTTATAAAAAGAAAGGCATGCATTATTTTTCCTAGTGTAGGGAAAAAAAGATAGTATAGAGTTAATATGTATACTGCTAAGAATGTAAGTGTTCTCAAGCCTTTAAAAATGTTTCTATTTCATCATGCATGTTTTCATGTAAGGAAAACAGTCAAGTGATCAGCTATCCCCCCCCCACCACCACCACCTTTATTCCTTGGCACATTGAAAATGTTCCTGCTTGCATATATTATTGAAATAGAGCTTGATAAAATCATTTAAAAAAGTTAATGCGTAACAATCTTTGAAATATGAACCACTCAGGAACGTAATAAGCAATATATATTTGTAATACAGTAGACTCCCTCAGCAGCGCACATCATCACAGACATAAACAATGCAACTCTCATTTTAGATGCAAGGATAAAGTAACAGAATTTTTTAGTTTTACATCATTCTGGAGGTATTTTAATATGTAATTCTCAATAATATGACTGAACTCATGGTTTTTCATGAAGGAAGTATAAATTTATTTTTGAAAAAAATCAATACATTGCTGATATCGATGATAAACACAATCATTTTACCAAAAATTTTATGAATTAGTCAAGCTTTTTTTTTGTGATTAAGACTGGCTAAACTGAAATAAAACTTCCTTAATTTATGATTTTGATGTGAATTAATAGAGTACCTTTAAAAGGAAAGTTTCATTGAATAATTCTAGAAAAATGTATCATGCATATTTACATATACATTAATTATTTACTTGATTATTACTTTTAACAATTTAATGATTTTAAAAATTATCTTACATTTTATTATTTTAGTTTATTACTTTAATTATTTTAATATATTATAAGCATTCACTATAATTTTTATTGCATTATTACATCTAAATAACTGTTTAACTAAACAACCAACTGTTAACTAAATAACCAAGAAGGCGGCCGAGGGAATATTACAGCATCTTAGCGAAAAAATGTAAACAAAGCAATGACCAGAAATCTGCAAAATTCTAAAATCTGCACAACCTCTGGTCCCGAGATATGTGGAATTGAGGGAGTCTACTGTATTAGAGTTATTACAAATGCTCTATTAAATTTTTAGCATATTGATTTTATCCTGTGTTTATTTTCTTTGAATTTCTGTAGCGTAGTTGAATTTGTTTACATATTTTGCAACATTTGTTTATGAATGTCTGCTTAAAATATAGTATATATTTTGTATATATATTTATTATTTTTAAAATCTGTATTTTCAAAAACTATTGTAAAGTAATTGTTGCTTCTTTCATTTTCCTGCACGGTCTGAAATCATGCCGTTTTGAATAAAGTTAAACCTCAAGAAAGGTGATGAATATGTTGTTTAGAGTCAGTTATTTCTAACTGAATTCAGCTTTTATAGTTTTAAATAGAAAGGAATTTACAAATCATTTACTTTTCTGTTTAGTATGCACACTGCATCAGGTTTTTTTTTAAAAGTGCAGTTGATAAAATGATTCGGCACTTCTTAGTTATTCCGTCGACCAAATTACTGTCGCCAAATTGTAAGATTAAATGCCAATAATGGCCAATGAAATCATTAATTCGACGTTTTATTTGTATTTTTATTAATGTTTTACTAATTTATTTGTTCTTTCGTTATTTAAAATAAAAAATATGTCAATTTGTATAATTTGGCGAGTGGTTTGGCGATTTATATATAATTTGATGAAATTGGTCGGCGAGATAACTAAGTACCAATGATTCAAACTGAAATGTATTTTTTAAGTTTATGAAGTGAACAACAAAAAAAAAAAAAAAAGTTAAAGGAACTTTTAAAAAAATAAAATGATGCAATACATTTATTTCAATATTTATAGTATTTATAAAATATAACACACTTAAATTTTTTGGCTAATTAGTAATTATTTATTCATTAGTAAATAATATCTGCTAAACTTATTTTTGTATATATATATGCATGTATTAGATTTTTTTCCTTTGTTTTTCTAGTTGCTGTAACTGCTATAGTCCATGACAGAAATTCACCAATGACGGTACGAGTAGCTGGTAATCTGGATAATCTGTCCATCGCCGGAGTCAATTATTGCCACTAATATGATGACGAAAATGGTGCGGAAAGGTGCAAAATTCAACTAAATTTTCAACAGCTGCATCGTTTATTGTTGTTACTTTTGTGATGGCCCGTTGGAATGCGTCTGAGAGCCTATAGATTTAAAACAATCTTTAATCTCTTAAATGCAAACTTGCAGGCTAAATCACATTCTGTATGCTGCATGGAAACTACTGCTTTATTGGCTGTGTTTATGAAAAGAAAGTAAGTCCCTTATTTTTAGAAATTATTTTTGTTTCTATTATATACTGTTAATGTATTATAACAAATTAACGCCTTGTACTGATGTACTTCTTTTAATTGTTAAAAAGTGTTTAAGTTTTTTAGGTAGTTTCGTAAGAAATACTACCTATTGCAGTCGTTACCATGGTGCGACTTTTGAAAAATTCCTTCATAACTTTTCATTATATGACCATAGGAACCCAAAACCACCCCCCACTTAAAAAGTTTATATATATATATATATATATATATATATATATGTGTGTGTACTAAATTTTGTCCGCACGATAAAAGTCGCAATTATGCACAGATCGTTTTCAAACTCGCCAACAACTTTGAGATGGCTAATATCTCGGCGGGGATTGCAAATGGGCAAAATCGGCCCAAGGGAATGGAAATGAGGGGGGGGGAATGGGTTAAAAATTTTGAATACCGTCTTAACAAGATTCTGAATAAAACAGCTCTTACACAACAATGACAGGAAAAAATGAATATTTTTCGTTATAGCAGTTGACAACAATTAAAAAAAAAAACCAATAAAATTTTCACCACAACAATTGCTTTTCTATTGCAAGAATTTCTTGTGAAAAAATAAATAAAATAAATAGTTTGACGAACTGAAAACAAATTGAATATTACGTCATAAGTTTTCTAGAGCAAGATTTCAGCATGGAAGCTCAAAATTAAATAAATAGTTTGACGAATTAAAATATATATATATATATATTGCGTCATATTAGAAATATAATGGACCTCAGCAGGTGAATATTTAACGTCATGTGAGTTTGAAGAAACGTATTAAAATATGATAAAAACCTGACTATGAAAATATTAACATATTTTAACACTTTGAGGTTCTCTGAATTTGTTTTAGCCATTTTTAAATCTATCCCATATACATGCATGTGTGTATTCGTGTATATTAGAATTTTCATAAAATGTTTAGCTCCCTAGAGTTCATTCTTAGTGAAGGAACTGGGTTTATCTCTAGTCTTGATTTAAGTTTTGTTGGTGAATTTAGTACTTAACATCGAAATCTACCTCCGCCTGTAGGCCAGAGCCGGCAGGGATTTTTTTAAAGGTTTTTGGTCACCTTTTAACAACTAAAATAAGTATACTGTTAATGTTAAAGTAAATATAGCTCTTCCCAAAGTAGTTGAAAAGTGATATTTTTTCATCTAGCTGTCTTTCCATAAACTAATTTATGTAAATATGGTTAAGATAATACGGATTTCCACAAAAATGTTAGGTGTTGTGGAATGCTACAACAGCGTCACTAGCCAAATATCTGTGGACCCCCCCCCCCCCCCCAAACTAATAATACAATATTCCAAGAAATTCATTTACAGTAAAACCTGTAAAAATGGAATCGTAAGGAGTCAATAAAAAACTCCGTTTTAGACAAGTTTCCATCGTATCAGGTATAAGTGCAGTGTTGAATTTAGGTACTTTTCTCCGGCAGAGATTGACGCTTCCGGAGTGGTAGACAGTATGGTGCTTTTAGAATAGAAATTGCACTTCTACAACTTTAATAAGCACAATATTAGAAAGCTTTCAGGAGTGACATTTTGATGTCCCTCCTCCCGGGTTACTCCCTAAATTCATTAATTATTGTATGATATTCCTTTCAACCATGAAATGATCCCATGTAAAACAGGATATTGTTATAGACAGCTTCCATTTACACAGGTTTTACAGTATTTATGGAATTTTACATGATTTAAAATTTAATATAAAGGAGTCCCTGGTAATTACGTTGATAGTTACATCCTTTATTTACAAAATAGGTAACCCTCTCATAACTAAATATTAATATATTTTCACAAATTTTTTACACATGCTTCAAAACCATAATATTTGTTTATAACTGATAACCATTTCAAACAATTTGGACAATAGAAAAGAAAATCTTTTCTGGCTCGGTATGCAAGCACAGGTGCATTTCGAAGTTAAGTACCAATTTCACCAGCAAAAACTTAATCAAGATTAGAGATAAACTCAGTTTAATCCTTTCAGAGTCACAGTACTTATGTTAATTAAATGCTGAAATCATTGATTCACACCAGAATTTAAGAACAAAATTATTCGAAAATAAGTAAAAGATTTTCTTCACATTTAATTATAAAAGCAAAATTTCATTCCAAAATTCCAGTGTCATTGTGTGTAAGAGTTGGTCATGGATTTCATATCTTTTGAATTGACGAAAAGTTAGGAATTTTTTTCTTCTTAAAACTCTATTTTTTCTCCCCTTGAGGCCATTTTTAATTATATCAAAAATCTGTCATACATAAATTTTTGGCCATTTTCCTAGAAGTAATAATAACTGTAAACGGATTCGATATGTATCACAATTAAGAAATTATGGGGGTTTTCTGTTTTCACAAAAACCCTCTCCATTTACACCCCCTTGCTCCGATTTTGCCCATTAACACTTTGAGGTCTAAGCCCGAGTGTCATTCGGGGTGCCGTTTTCGGTGAAGCGAACTAAGATCGAGATTCTCTCGGGGTCAACTTTTAACTCTCTGTGTGAGCTATAAAAATACCTACTATATACATTCACGGTCTTTTCATATATTATCTACAAACCTTTTATTTTGAAAAAAAAAATGTGGCAGCACTAAATTGAAGTAAAAGTAAGTATATGTAAATATCTAGAATCAGAGCTTAATTCGAACTTGTTGTGAGCCTTGTGGTGTTGCTCTTTGTGCTTTGAAATGTACCACACAAAAGCACATTTTACTAAATAATGTTTATATATAAGTAAAACCTATTTTCAGATATTTTTACAACATTTGGGTAACTTTTTATTCATGTCTATGTAAAATGTTATATTAAAAAATTACGTTTTTTTATGCGGAACTTTTTTAGAAAATATAAAACATGCTTTTTTTCAATAATTTCTCATTAAATAATAATTTTTAGTACATTTAAATAGTTCCTTGATTATGAATAAGGCATATCCCACACTGAGACGACAGAGCGACATGAAGCGTAACATGAAGTGTAAAGACCGGTCGAAACAAAGAACGAAGTTGTTTCAAACCTGTTTTAAACTAGTTTTTCCAGCGAATTCAAGCGACATGTCTTATGTGTCGCCTTAGTGTGTGACTTGCCTAAGAACAGTTCGGAGTTTATGACAAAAAAAATATTAAAATACATATCTTCTAAGTAATTTTTAAAAAATCATGAAAAAAGTACCACATACTCTCACAGTCCAGAGAAAGATATGTGGTTGAAATAGCTCAGACCTCAAAGTGTAAACGATCTGACCGAGATTTTCTGCCCCTTGATTTTATGTATCAGTTTGGAAGAGATTTGTGCAGAAGTGTAGAATTTTTTCGTGTCTATAAAAAAATGATTATATATATATACACACGTGGGTAGATAGACAGATAAAGTTTTGTGTGAGGTTAAAATAATATACAGAGCCACACAAAGAATTGGATGCATGCCCGTCTATGGATGATAACCTATAGAACTGTAATTTCAGTAGTTTTATGCATGTTTTAGTCTTACTTAAATTTTAGCTAAATAGTGATGTGTACATAAAGATAGTAGATAAAATAGAGGGCTGTACAAAAGTATTCGAGTAGGCTTCCATCTCTATTGGTATAAATTGCTGAAAGTGAAATTTCAACCTGTTATGCGTTTTTAACACTTTCCAACATAATTGAAAAGTGTTTATGAATTCGGTTTGTTTGTCTGAACTGTAACTTCCATTAATATAGTTGGATTGCTCTGTAATTGATATATATATATGTTATTGAGATTTACTATACCATGTTCGGTATTGAAAATAAAGTATATGTAGCATTCATAGTTTAGATTTATCTACAGAGACACTCAAAAATATTCCATTACACACCGGTCTATGGGGAAATTTCGTCGTAATTATATAAATACGTAGCACCTATAGTCGCCATTTGGTCCATCCATCTGACAGCGTCAAATATACCTAGACGAATGGTTTGAAATTGAATATATAATCGTTGCAGAAATTTGTTGAGTCATTTCAAATTTTATGAAAATAGAGTCAAAACTTAAAAAGGTATTAATAAAAGTTTTCTTCATTCTATTAAATCCTATCATATGAAAATAATTCAATGATATCCCATGATAGGTAATGATTCTAGGTTGCCATGGTGATTATGTCATATTTAAGATGGAGTCATATTATTTCTGTATTACTGAATTTAATATACTATATAATAGTAATAATTTTTTTTCATATATTTTTGGGTAAGAGTGCAGCAGCTGTTGCAACAAGATGTCAATATTTATAAAACTTCATTATAGTACAAACACACCTCATTTGCCATGTTTGACATACAATTTCCAACTTGTTTACTATACTGTTACTCTATAGTTTAAATTTTGCATTTTCTTTTTTTTCTCTTTTTCTGTATTTTCTTTTTTGGTGGAAGTAAATAGTTTTTAAATTGCAAAGCGTGTCTCTTCTTTTCTCCAATACACTGCATAACTACATAACTTTTTGAAAAACTACACTGCATAACTACATAACTTTTTGCACTGGGGAGTGAATCTCGTAAGTTTTCCTCGGCAGGTAAGGGGGTTAATGAACAAATGTAAATGTACATAACTGCATTAAGGCAGGCATCCAGATGTCTGCTCTTTAATGATTGCAAAGTAGCAAACACTAATTAAAACTTGGCAATTACTACTTTAGAATCCTTAAAACACTATTAAGATCGGTCATCCTAAACAAGCTTCGGCATTCCTCATTGCCAAATTTGACTCCGTCAGTCTTCAGAACATGATAGCAATTACACAGACTATAAACCCGTCAGCATACAGAATTGCTTAGCTCCAGATCAATCAATCAAGCACAAACATGCCGTTCTACATTTAGCATGCTTTTTGAAATGAAATTTTGCTGCTTTTTTGCTATGGATATTAATGGAAAAAAGAAAAAAAAATAGCATGCAAAAAAAATAAATAAATAAATAAATAAAGAGCAAAAATTATGCAGATTTTGTAATTGTCAGTAATTTTGGAATTGTAAAAAGTTTAAAAGTAAAACATTGTTTGTAGAAAAATTAAGACTAATAAGAATAATTGAAAAAAAACTAGTTTTCTCAAACAATCTATTTTTATATAAAAAAGTCTTTATTTTAATCCAAGCAATTGCTCAAATTAATTTACACAATTGACGATTAATAAATCCCTTAAAAAATTATCACTCTTCAATAAGAAAACATTAAATTTAATTTACTTTTACATTAACAGTATACTTCTTTTAGTTTGCTAAAAGGTGACCCAAAACCTTTAAAAAAATTTTAAACACTTTTTAACAATTGAAAGGGTATTTTTCGGTCAGCTTGGTGCAAGTGTTATATACACAAATATATATAAACATATATATGTGTACACAAAAAATATGGTACTTGTTAGTTATCCCATCGACCAAATTACTGTCGCCAAATATTGTAAGATTAAATGCTAATAATAGTTGATCGTAAATGTCACATTTACTTGACAACACGTGTATACGTCATCAAATGATTTTTATTTCAATGTTTTATTTGTATTTTTATTAATGTTATACTAATTTATTTGTTTTTTCGTTAATAAAAATAAAAATTAGGTCAATTTGTATAATTTGGCGAGTGGTTTGGAGATTTATATAATTTGGCGAAATTGGTCGACGGGATAACTAACAAGTACCAAATATATATATATATGTATATATATATGTGTGTGTATACATAACATTGGCACCCGGCTAACCTAAAAGTACCATTAAAAGAAGTACGTCAGTAGAAGGTATTAATTTGTTATAATACATTAATAGTATATAATAGAAACAAAAATAATTTCTAAAAATAAGGGACTTAAGTTTTCTTTTCATAAACACAGGCAATAAAGCAGTTGTTTCCATGCAGCATACAGAATGTGATTTAGCCTGCAAGTTTGCATTTAAGAGACTAAATATTGTTTAAAATCTATAGGCTCTCAGACGCATTCCAACGGGCCATCACAAAAGAAACAACAATAAACGATGCAGCTGTAGAAAATTTAGTTGAATTTTGAACCTTTCCGCTCCAATTTCGTCATTATATTAGCGGCAATAATTGACTCCGGCGATGGACAGGCTATCCAGCTTAACAGCTACTCATACCATCATTGGTGCACTTCTGTCATCAACTGTAGCAGTTATAGCCCCAGTAGCAGAAACAATGAAGCACGGAAGCGGGCGCTGCAGATAGTGATGGGCGATTCTCGAGAATTCGACAATCGAGAAAAATCGTCATCGTAAAAAATCACAATCGATACAGCCATCGATTAATTCCTAGAATCTACAATCGAGATGTTTTACAATCGATTATAACGAGAAAAGCTAAAAACAGTTATTGGAAAACTTAGCTATTATTCTGGCCGACAATTTCATAGTAGTGATAGGGCTTAGTGATGGGCGATTCTCGAAAATTTACCAATCGAAAAAAATCGTTATCGTAAAATACACAATCGATACAGTCATCGATTACTTTCGAGAATCTACAAAGGAGATGTTCTAGAATCGATTATTGAAATCATTGTTTTTACATATATATAAGGCAGATTTTATTAAATATAGGGTAACTGAAAACAGATGAAATAAAAAAACAACAAACCAAAGGGAGGCTATAAAGGAGCCATAAGACTGGAAAAGTCTTGTAAGGGTGCCCCCTGGTTGAAAAAAGCTGAAAAAACGCGAGTAGCTATGAAGCGGTAAGGGAAGTTTAAGTAACAAAAATTAGAATTTTTCGGCAATTAGCACCAAAATGGCCAAAGAAATAAGAATCAAAAGTACCCCCTAGTGGCAAAAACATGAACTAAAGGATGATAAAAGAGATCAAAATTTTTTATTGATTTTTCTACGTCATTTGAGATTGGATCTTTAATTTCCCCATTTTTAGAAGGACTTCGACTGGAATACATTAAACGAACCCCCGCGGTGAGCAAAGTAGGGGGCAGGGGCAAGGAAAGTGCATAATATGAATAAGTGGTCACAGGACTTTCCAACGATATGTCACATGAGGGGTGTCGGCTAAATTTAGAAAAGTGCCCCCGCGCGGGGCAAAGTAAGGGGAGGGGCGCGGGCGATATATAAAATGAAATAGTAGTCACAGAGCTTTCCAACGATATGTCACATGAGGGGTGTCGGCTAAATTTAGAAAAGTGCCCCCGCGCGGGGCAAAGTAAGGGGAGGGGCGCGGGCGATATATAAAATGAAATAGTAGTCACAGAGCTTTCCAATGATATATCACATGAGGGGTATCAGCAAAAGATAGAAAAGAGTCCCAGCTCCCAGGATTCCAATTATCGTTCCCCCGAAATATACCCTGCTTATCCTTCTCTTTGAAATTTTCATATATTAAAAATTATTTATCGGAGGGCTCCGTAAAAAAATCCGATCTAAAATGTTAAAAAACGCTACGATTTCAAAAAAGTTCAAAAAGTGCCTCTCTCGGGGCGCCAAAATAGGGAGGGAAGAAGAAAGGTTCATAATATGAAAGAGTAACTTTCCGATGATAACCGAAAACTTTCCGATGATATATCAAATGACTGGTCCAAAAAAGTTTGAAATCTACCCCTCCCACGTGGGTTCCCTCTTTTATCCCAGAATATACCCGGAAATCACGCAGCCCCACTTTTCACCCACAGCACCCCCACGCAGCCACCAAAATTTTATATTTAATAAATAATATTTATCGGAGAGCTCCATTAAAAAACCTCATTTGATGATATTTATTGTAGAAATCTCTACAATTAAAAAAAAATCACCCCCGCACCGCTCCCCCCCCCGCCCCCTTCCGGAATTCAAGTCTGGGAGGAGAAAGTTCATAATATGAAAGAGTGGTGAAAGGACTTTCCGATGGAGAGGTTTGGTAAAAGTTTGAAAATTACCCCCCCCCCCTTTGTCCACTCTCGCGCCCCCCAGAATTTTCACTCACCTTCATCTTTAAACTTTTTATATTTAATAAATAGTATTTATCTGAGTCTCCAGGTATGGGGCAGCTTGGCAGTGCTAAAATAAGAGAAACATTGAAAATTCGGGGCAAAATGACACTAAATTTAACAGTAAAGTTTGAAACTAGGACTATACAGAAGTGAATACATAAACCACTATGCTTCATAACCCACATCGGTTAATAGCAATAAAAAGATAAGTGCCAGTTAAACTGATGGCATTGAGCTCACAGGTTATTCACATTAATTGTATATTATACTCTTATTTCAAAGAATAATGTCCCTCAAAAAATAAATGAAGGGAAATATACCCCGTTTGCCCCTTTTATACTTAACCAATGAACCTCCAAATCAAATCAGGGAAAATCCTTAACTATAATAAATCAGTATATCAAATTTGAAGAAAATCAGATAATTCTGCATGAAAAAAAGAAACATATCGCTAAATTAAGGGTGGTCTAACTCCTTTAACCCTTTTATACTTAAATAAAGAACCTCCAAATCTAATCAGGAAAGCTCCTTATCAGAACGAACATAGAAAAAAAAAATAAATTAAAGTAAATTGAATAATTCTCCATGAAAATCCATTTATCTAAATTAAGGGGAGGGGACTTGCCCCCTTTTCGCCCTTGTATACTTAACCAATGAACCTCCAAATCTAATGAAGGAAGCGCCATATCGGAATAAATCGGTATATTAAATTTGAAGCAAATCGAATAATTCTGCATGAAAAACCCTTTTATCTAAATTATGGGGGAGGCCAGCCCCTCCCCTTTATACTTAACACATAAACCTCCAAATCTAATCAAGGCAGCTTCTTAACATAATAAACCGGTATCCCAAATTTGGAGCAAATCGAATAATTCTGCATGAAAAACCCATTTATCTACATTAAGGAGGGGGTCTACCCCCCCCCCTCTTTCTCCTCTTTATACTTAACTAATGAACTTCCAAGTTTAATCAGGGAAGCTCCTTAACATAATAAACCGGTATACCAAATTTGGAACAAATCGAATAATTCTGCATGAAAAACCCATTTATCTAAATTAAGAGGGGGCGGGCAGCCCCCCTCCTCCCCCTTTATCCTTAACCAATGAACTTCCAAGTTTAATCAGGGAAGCTCCTTAAAATAATAAACCGGTATACCAAATTTGGAGCAAATCGAATAATTCTGCATGAAAAACCCATTTATCTAAATTAAGGAGGGGGTCTACCCCCTTTCCCCCCTTCATACATAACTAATGAACCTCCAAGTTTAATCAGGGAAGCTCCTTAACATAATAAACCAGTATACGAAATTTGGAGCAAATCGAATAATTCTGCATGAAAAACCTATTTATCTAAATTAAGGAGGGGGGACTAGCCCCCCTTCTCTCCCTTTATCCTTAACCAATGAACCGTCAAAACTAATCAGCGGAACGCCTTATCAGAATAAACATAAAAAAAACTGAAGCAAATCATACATTTTAATCAAGAGTTATCGCGTTACGTACATACGTACGTACGTACATGCATACACACAGAACCGACGGGTACATTAGCTCTCAGGCTTAGATAGCCTGTGAGCTAAAAAGAGATTGGATAAGCAGATGGACTCCTTTGAGAAATTATGACTTAAACCAACCGGTAAGTTTGACTGCTTCCATCTCGCATTTCGGCAAATCTCATCTCGATGATTTTTCCAGCATTTCGACGCTTCCAGATGGGAAGCTGCTCGATGGTTTGTTCTCTCGCGGTTTTAAACCTTTCGGAATGGGAAGTCTCTCGAGAGTGTCTCTCGCCCTTTTTAACCTTTCCCGATGGGAAGCCTCTCGCTGGTGGCTGGTTTCTCTCGTTCTTTTCGAAATCTCCCAACGAAAAGCCTTTCGAGGATTTCGCTCGCGCTTTTCAACATTTCGCTATGAGAAGCTTTTCGAGGATTTCTCTCGTCCTCGGCAGAGAAGAAAAGTAAGAAAATTTATCGAGAGTACCAAGGGACGAGATAGAGAAAGATGCATGACAATGAGCTGTGAAATGAAGCCCTAATTTTCAAAGTTTCTCTTATTTTAGCCCTACCAAGATGTCACATACCTGGAGCCCTCCGATAAAAATTATTTATTAAATATAAAAATTTCAAAGAGGAAGGTGGGTCGGGTGATTTCGAGGAAGGAGGACGTGAGAGTGGAATCATGCGGGGTGCAATTTTAAAAATTTTACCGAACCCTTCCTGTGGCATATAATCGAAAAGCCCTTTGACCACTCTTTCATACTATGAACCTTTCTTCGCCCAAAGGGGGATGGGGGAAGGGGCGAACAAATTTTTAAAACCGTAGCCGATTTCTATAATAAATTTAAATATCACTTTAGATGTGGGTTTTTTATGCAGTCTTCCGGTAAATATTAATTATTGAACATAAAAATTTTAAAGTGGCGGCTGTGTGAATTCCGGGGCGAAAGAGTGGGCTCACGGGGGGTGGGAGGGGGAGCAATTTTCAAACTTTTTTTGGACCAGTCATGTGATATGTCATCAGAAAGCTCTCGGATGACTCTTTCATATTATGAGACTTTCTTCCTCCCCTCCCCAATTTGGCCCCCACTGCGAGGGTAGTTTTTTCCGTTTTTATCATTTTAGATAAGATTTTTTTTTATGGAGCCCTCCGCTAAATATTATTTATAATATATGAAATTTCAGGACACTTTTCCAAATTCAGCCAAGACCCCTCATGTAACATATCGTTGGAAAGGTTTGTGACTACTTATTGATGCTATGCACTTCCGGTGGACGCCGCCCCACTTCCCCCCCCCCCGGAGGACACTTTTCCAAATTTAGTCAATACCCCTCTTGTGAGATATCGTTGAAAAAGTCTGTGACTACTTATTGATGTTATGCACTTCCGGTGACAGTCCCCCCCCACTCTTTGCCCCCCCCCCCCCGGGGACACTTTTTCAAATTTAGTCAAGACCCCTAGTGTGAGATATCGTTGGAAAGGTCTGTGGCTACTTATTGATGTTATGTACCTACGGTGTCCCCACCACCACTTTGCCCCCCCGGGGGCACTTTTCCAAATTTAGACAAGACCCCACATGTGAGATATCGTTGGAAAGGTCTGTGACTATTTATTGATGTTATGCACCTCCGGTGACAGTCTCCCCCAATTTGCCCCTCCCGGGGGACACTTTTTCAAATTTAGCCAAGACCCCTCATGTGAGATATCGTTGGAAAGGTCTGTGACTACTTATTGATGTTATGCTCCTCCGGTGTCCATCCCCCCATTTTGCACCCCCCCCGGGAGACACTTTTCCAAATTTTGCCAAGACCCCACATGTGAGATATCGTTGGAAAGGTCTGTGACTACTTATTGATGTAATGCACCTCCGGTAACCGCCCCCCCCACTTTTCCCCCACGGGGTGTTTTTCTAAATTTAGCCGGGACCCCTCATGTGACATATTGTTGGAAAGGCTTATGACCACTTACTCATGTTATCCACCTCCCGCACCCCTCCCCCCTTTGCCCCCACGGGGAGGCCTTTTTTATAAATTCAGATCCAGACTTCTCATGTGACATATGGTTGGAAAGGCCTAAAGACCTGTGACGACTTAATCATATTATGCAGCTGCTGTGTCCCTCCGCTCGCTTTGACCCCTCCCCCAAGAGATCTGGTCCGAGGTTCATTCGTTTCGATATAATATTTTTTACAAGATTTTGTAGTGCGTGCACACCACACCCGCCTGCTATCATATATCAGTGCCGTATATAGCGGGTAACCTGTTCGGGATTTCATATTACAAGATTACTTATAAATTAGGGGTCCCGATTAAAGGAGGGGCCCGCTAGCGATCGAAGTCACCTAGTCTTTATTAACATCGACGCATTCCAGTTCACCCGCAGACGATTCTTGATAAATGTATGACGTAATACATAATATACGATTTATAAAAGAAATTTGCAAACTGCAGTCATCGAGAAAAAATTTACACAATCGAAAATTATCGAGATGTCCATACAATCGAGAAAATCGAGAAAAACATCTCGTTATCGCCCATCACTAGCTGCAGATTATTTTAAACCTTGCAGATTAATTCACCAACTTAAAAAGAAATGCTGGGCTTAAAAAATGACTGAAATTTGCTTTAAGTCTCTAGATTTATGGTATTTGTTGTATCCTTATATTATATTTTCCTTATAAATGGAAATTTTGCTTACTTTAAGTGTTTCTGTTATTTCTTATGATAGTAGGCTTAATGGGTCGCAGATAAATTTTAGTTTGCTGCAGACTGACACAGAAAATTCTGCTTCTGGGGTTATAGCAACTACAAAAACAAAGAAAAAAAATCTAGTACATGCATATATATACAAAAATTAGTTTAGCAAATATTATTTACTAATGAATAAATAATTACTAATTAGCCAAGAAATTTAAGTGTGCTATATTTTGAAAATATTGAAATAAATGTATTGCATCATATTTTTTTTTTTTTTTTTAAGTTCCTTTAACTTTTTTTTTCATTTCAAAAGCATTCATACATTTCAGTTTGAATAATTTTATCAAGCGCACTTAAAAAAAAACCTGATACAATGTGCATACTAATATAACAGAAAAGTAAATGGTATTTTGATTTCTTTCTATTTAAAACTATAAAAGCTGAATTCAGTTAGAAATAACTGACTTTAAACAACATATTCATCACCTTTCTTGAGGTTTAACTTTATTCAAAACAGCATGATTTCAGACGGCGCAGGAAAATGAAAGAAGAGATAATTACTTTGCAATAGTTTTAGAAAATACAGTTTTTTAAAATAATTAATAAATATATATACAAAATATATACTATATTTTAAGCAGACATTCATGAACAAATGTTGTAAAATAAATTTATAGAGCACTTGTAATAACTCTAATACAGTAGACTCCCCCAATTCCACATAGTTTGGGACCAGAGGATGCGCAGATTTTAGAATTTTGCAGATTTCTGGTCATTGCTTTGTTTACATTTTTTAAACAGTTATTTAGATGTAATAATGCAATCAAAATTATAGTGAATGCTTATAATATACTAAAATAATTAAAGCAATAAACTAAAATATTAATTATAAGATAATTTTAAAAATCATTAAATTATTAAAAGTAAAGATCAAGTAAATAATGATAATGTATATGTAAATATGCATAATAAAGATGAGATACATTTTTCTAGATTTATTCAATGAAACTTTCCTTTTAAAGGTACCCTATTAATTCACATCAAAATCATAAAGTAAGGAAGTTTTATTTCAGATTTAGCCAGTCTTAATCACAAAAAAAGCTTGACTAATTCATAAAATTTTTGGTAAAAAGATTGTGATTACCAGTGATAACAGCAATATATTGATTTTTTTCAGTAATAAATTTATACTTCCTTCATGAAAAACCATGAGTTCAGTCATATTATAGAGAATTACATATTAAAATACCTCCAGAATGATGTAAAACTAAAAAAAAAAAACTATTATTTTATCCTTGCATCTAAAATGAGAGTTTCATTGTTTACGTCTGTGATGATGTGCGGATTTGAGGGAGTCTACTGTATTACAAATGTATTGCTTATTACGTTCCTGAGTGGTTCATATTTCAAAGATTGTTACCCATTATCCTTTTTCTTTTTGAATCTTGTTATCAAGCTCTATTTGGATACTATCTGTAAGCAGGAACATTTTCAATATGTGCCAAGGGAAAAAAAGGGTGGGGGTGGGAGGGATAGCTGACCTCTTGACTGTTTTCCTTACACGAAAACATGCAAGAAGAAATAGAAACATTTTTAAAGGCTTGAGCACACTTATATCCTTAGCAGTATACACATTAACTCTATACTACCTTTTTTTTTCATACACTATCAAAAATAATGCATGCATTTTTTTTATAACAATAAGTAAATTAAAACCCACACATTAAATAAGCCTCCGTTTTCTATAATGTCAAAAGTAGAAATCGAAATATAAATTGAGTAATTTCTATTCGCCCATAGCCACAGAATTACTAATACAGAGTTTCTGGATGAATGTTAATGGAGCCCTTTGCAGAGCTGTTTAAATTACTAATTAAATTTTTAAAAGCTTACGGAGAAAAATAGTTAAGAAAACGAAATGCAACAATATTAAAAATCTAACTATAGAAAAGTAGCACAGTTCACACGAAAGAGATAAAAACAATAAGTAGACTCAATTAAAATATAAAATTTCTCATAAATTAAAAGAGAGAGAATTTTAACATAATGTAAACATCGCTCGACCTACAATTCGGATATATAAACAAAGTAAATGAATCAAAATCCTAAAGAAAAGAACGTCATCAATGTTTACATAAAAGATAGTTTTGTAAAATAATTATCAATAAATATTCAAACCTATCATTAATGAAACAAAAGTAGAGTTCCCACCTTATTGCTGCTATCCATTTCCTCTTTAAGGCGTCATCCTTCGGAAATTTATACAATGAGTAGTGTTCTCTCATATACTGTTATGAGAACACTGAGAAAAGAAACAGACACTCATTCTAATTAAATTCAGACCTCTAAACAATTTACGGCACCTAAAGAGATATATTAGGGCTTATTTTTTTCTTAATTGAAAATAATAAGAAATAAATATAATTCATAGAATAAGCTTTATTATCAAACAATCTAACTACGTAAACACTATTTCAACGTGCAAATACCTTAACAACGGACTGTATGGACCCTATTTTCGGTTGCTATGTGAAGTTGAGGAGAAAGCAGCTGCCTGTGACGTCACACTGATGAGCTCTATTATGGTGCTAATTATAAAGATAATTTGTTGCAAATGAAAGGCGAGCTAGATGGCTGAATGGATAGCACTTTGAACTCGAGACTAGGGGCTATGAGTCCGAATCCTTCGGATCCCAAATTGTATTATAATTTTTTTTTATTATTATTATTGGTTGCTTTATATTTTTCATAATAAATAAGATATTTTTGATAAAGATAAATTTTTATATTAATAATACAGAAGCATATGTATTTCTATTATAATAATAAAATACTTATTTAAATACGAGAAAATGAGGTATTTCGCAATGAAAGTTTTACATTTGAACGCCTTGCGTTTGCGCGTAGGATAATTTCTTGATGTTTTTCTTTCTTTCTTTTTTTTTCTTTTTTTTTTAAGTACTTTAGGAGTGAATTTTTGTCAAGACTGGGATGCAAATCATATTTTACGGTGTTAAAATCAACATGGAAAATATTATAAAAATAAATGTAATAGATGTACATTATTTTAACTAAAAATATCTGCACATATATTGTTTAAAGATATAAAATATATGGCGTATTGCATCTAGTTTTGTGGTGAATAAAGTATGATTAGAATGTTTATAAACTTTCTACTAAAAGTATAAGTAGTATTTTGCTCATACTAACAGGCCCTGATTATCAAATAGGCATGAAAAGCATGTGCTTCCCTTAGAAAATTAGAAGGGACACGAAATTGAGAAAACAGAGGCCCCAAATTTTATATCGAATTAATTCTATTCCAAAATTATGTCTAATTTCTTTTCAAATTATTAACTTATTTACACACACGTATATATATATATGTTTTTTTTTGTTTTTTTTTAAATGTTTCATAAAAATGCCTTTCATTACAAATTAATTTTTCGTTAGTAGGTCAGTTTCAACCACATGATCACAATTCTCCAGTCTGTCCATTATTTTAGATGCATTGTTTATTTTACATATTGAATTTAAATATAATTGAATTTAGCTTGCATGCACAACGTATAATATTAATATTTTATGTTGTGCATGCATTCTGAATTCAAACTTTTTATCCAAATTACATTTATACGCTAATACCATGCAAAATCATTTTTGCACTGATTGTATCCTATTTTTTTGTAAGTGGAACATAAAAAAAACAAAAAACTTTCTTTAATGTGAATTCAGCTGAGCTAGTGAATAATATTTGTAGCATTGGTGAGTTTTAGGGATGTCAAATAGGAAACACTTCCCGAATGAAAGCCCCCCCCCCCTCGAAATGAAACTGTTCTTCCCATAACTTCAGAGGTTAATCGGTCCCTGCATACTAACATGATTTTGAGTGTCATTTGTTTCTCATGTTTTATGATGTATTTTGATTTCCACACGGTATTAAAATATGCAATCATAAAATAAGAAATATATGTACTAAAAACTTCTCTGAAAAATTGTCTAACTAACAGTGCAAACTCCATGGAAATCCATTATCCAGTATAGTAGATTAAACATAAATCTCGTGGTGATATCACAATCTTGGTTTGTTAACAGCCTTCTATTTATCACGAAAAATATAAAGCAACCTATAAATCATTTTTAAATAGATTAAAAGAAAATTGTTAAAAAGTAAAAAAAAAAAAAAAATTATAGCACCAATGGAATTGTTAAATAGAATCAATCAACCTACCAAACAAAGCACAACCAATAAAACATAAAATGCACAATCACGTGATCAAATCGCCCGCATAAATTTTTTGAGCTGCTCGCGCGGAGTTTGTATGCGGTTAGTTAACTAATCTTAAATACTAAATGGGCTAAAGTAGATAAAGGAGGTCACGTGATGTTTTTCTTGACTATTTTAGATTTTATCTGAGTGAACATAGGCATGTATTTCTGTTACGAAAACCATGTTTTGGAAGGATAAAGAAATATAGTCGTTGGTTTTATCTGTTTTGAACCATAAAAATAATGAAATAATTGAATTATTTGAAAATTCCTTTCTTCGATAAGACCTACTCCGTGGCAAAAACTTCTGAGCGCGCGCGCGGCGTTTTCTGCACTTCTGAACAGGCCCATTGTATAGACTAGCAATTTCTTGCAGTTGTAGAAAATATCCTGAAGATGTCGCTGCGATCTGCATATTGCAGCAGTATCATTGCAGATTTAAGGGATACAATATTTTAGCGATTTTTTAAGTATTACAGGGATAGCCGATTTCAACACTATATATTCTAGGCGCTATACTACAGCGTCTAAAATACTAGTGTGGAAATATGCTATCCAAACCATAGAATTACAAAGAACGAGAAGGAAGGCAAGCAAATCTTTGCATTGCATCTTCCCTGCCTGCTGTTTGCCACCGGATATTTTCTCCTACGTTAATCCCCATGAGCACTTGCAAGAAAAGGGGTGATAGCAACAAAGACCATTGTTAGTAAGGTGAAGTTATCGCTTAGCGTTAGGGGGGTTGCAAGCAGTTCGTATTCGTTAAATCCCTTCAGCCCCTGCGCGCTTCAGAGCTAATCCGGTTCCTTGTGTTCTTTCTCGTTCTTGTATAATTCTATCATCCAAACAATGCTAAAAATTTGTATCCCTTAAATGTACGACGATACTGCTAAAATCCCAAGTGTCGATCGCAGCGACATCTCCGGGATTTTCGTATTACATTGTACAGACTAGCAATATCTTGCAGTCGTAGAAAATATCCTGCAGATGTCGCTGCGATCTTCATATTTCAGCAGCATCGTTGCACATTTAAGGGATACAATATTTTAGCGCTTTTTTAAGTATTACAGGAATAGCCGATTTCCACACTATATATTCTACACTGTTAAAAATATCGTGAAAAATTACCTCTGTTTTTCAAGGCTATGTATGTTCTGACCAATGAGAACGCTTCATAGGTGTTTATGTAGCGTTCTCATAGGTCAGAAAATAGAGAGCCTTTAAAAACAGAGGTAATTTTTCACGATATTTTTAGCAGTGTAGGCGCTATACCTAAACGAAGCAGAGGCAGACGCGAGGGCAGACGATGTTATATTTATGTTTGAACTATTCAGCTGCTTTTTTTTTTTATCGTACTTGTTAGTTCACCTTTAACTTACATAATAATATAAAAGAAAACCCCCAGAAAATTATGTTGAAAACGTAAATATGTCAGTTAATGAGATTGTAAGAAATTAAATTCGGGTATTGTGTTAATTTATTCACATCGAATACAGTTTAATCAAGTGTAATATCAGTATCTCTATGTTTTGCTTTTTTTTTTTTTTTTACTTTTAGATTTTTATAATTCTAAAAATTTGTAAAAAGGAATTTTTCCTTATCTTTAATTTTATTATTTTTTCTTATATGTTAATATCATAAATATTACTGAACTGATTGTACGTTATTTACATTAAAAACAATCTTTTTATTTTATCTGTGAGAAAGTGAAAATGTGTAAATTTTAAAAGATTATTGTAACGATTATTTAATACATTTAACTTCCTAAATTAATAAAACATCGGCTCTAAAAAATTTTCTACCAAATGGGAATATTTATGAAAATTTTCGGGACTTGTAGAGTGCAATATTTCGTATATTGTTACATTACACCATCGCTTTATGTAGCTTTAAATCCAATTATAATATTCAAGACGAAATTTTTAGCTTGTTTTTCGTTGCACTTAACCCTTACCGGCGCGGAGTAATTCTGTTTATAAACTGATGAAATAATGGACTGACACCGCAATTTATAAACGAATTTATTAAAAAATACGAACTTGCTTATTTTCATGTATATTATAATAGAAAAATTTTAGTCAAATATTCTTTGTGCCGTTTGTCAGTTTTGGAATTAAAATTAGGTGTCCTTTTTTAAGGACACCGCGCCGGTAAAGTTTAAATCGTTCACCCATCATGTACGAAAAAATATAAAATTCTATTGAAAGTGTAAACATGCAACATTAAAAAAAGAAAGATCAAAATAAGGTAGACGCTAATGGAGGATATTCCATCTACGTCATGTTCACGTGGTCAAGGCAAAAACGTCTAGCGAAAAGAAGGGAAAGCACCGTAGACGTAATGTAAATCCCCGCTAGCCAATGAAACAGTTCATGGGGTAAAGCAGTAGTAGTTTCCCTTCTTATCAGTTAGACGTTCTTTGGGTAAATTACCGGCACCACGTGACTTTTTTAAGCCTCGAACCCATATTTGGAATATCTTCCATAACAAAAATATTACAAGGATGGGAAGTTTCTTCCCTTAGAGGAGGAATTGAATGGAGAGCGAATCCCATTGTTCTCATCCGTCGAACCCTGATGCACTCATTTAGGAGATTTGATCGCCAAAAGGGTGTCATATTTTGGCGGTGATCCCTTTCATGGCAATTTTCCGTTTTCATTCTCGTGATAAAAGAAACGCTCCAAAACGAACGCAGGCGAAATAGGTCTTGGTGGGATGCGGGAAAAACCGATTTGGCGCGCATTCTCCCCCACCATCACGTGATGGTGGGGAATGATATGTGCCTCAAGAAAAGGTTGCCATTTCTGCGTCCAGTTATATTAGAAGTCTATGTTTCTTCCCCATAACTAGTCCGATTTTGTATGCTAATTCATGAACATGTTAATCTATGCTCCTGCCTCCATAGATTAACATACAAGATGGGAAATTTACGGCAAAATCTGTAATGATAACAGTAGTAGCGTCACTGCCGACAAGGGGGAAGAATTAGCAAGCCTCCGAAATGTACCTATGTTGATGAAATATGTTTACGCTCTATATTTTGAATATCTATTCTTTCTTAAACGAAGCAGAGTGGCAGATCCCGCAGATGATATTGTATTTATGTTTGAGTTATTTAGCTGTTTTTTTTAAATCGTACTTGTTCGTTCATCTTTAACTTACATAATGATAATTATAGTAATAATATAAAACAAAAACTCCAGAAAATTCTGTTGAAAACGTAAATATGTAAGTTAATGAGATAAAATTATAAGAAATTAAATTCGGGTATTGTGTTAATTTATTCACATCTCTATGTTTTACTTTTTTTTTAACTTTTAGATTTATATAATTCTAAAACTTTGTAAAAAGAAATTTTTCACTATCTGTAATTTTATTATTATTTCTTATATGTTAATATAATAAATATTATTGATCTGATTGTACGTTATTTACATTAAAAATAATATTTTTATTTTATCTGTGAGAAAGTGAAAAGGCTTAAATTTTGAAAGATTATTGTAACGATTGTTTAATACATTAAACTTCATAAATAAATTAATAAAACATCGGTTGTAAAAACTTTTCTACTTATATTTATGAAATTTTCTGACAGTTTTAGAGTGCAATATTGCGTATATTTTTACATTACACCATCGTTTTATGTAGCTTTAAATCCAATTATATCATATTTACTTGACGTATCATATTCAAGACCAAATTTTTAGCTATTTTTTCGTTGCATTTAAATCGTTCACCCATCATGTACGGAAAGAAAAAAAAATATATATATCCATGCATGAACATAAAATAGATATTAGATATATAGAACAGAATATCTATTTCTATTCTATGCTTATGTATCGGTGCAACAGTCTGTTGAAAACGTAAACATGCAGCATTAATAAAAGAAAGATAATACTAAGGTAGACGCTCAATAACAAAAATATTAGAAGGATGGGAACTTTCTTCCCCATTGTCACTAAAGGCATTATCTCAATCGCATTACCATTACGCTCTATGGAAATTTCCTATCTTGTATGTTAATGTATATGCCTGCGTCCGCCATTAAATGACGTCATTCATGTCAACTTCTTTAATCTTCATAGCACCATGGTTACAGCGCCTAGAAGATATAGTGTGGAAAACGGCTATTCCTATAATGCTTTAAAAAGTGCTAAAAACTTGTATCCCATAAATCTCCAACAATGCTCAGCGGCAATATGCTAATACGAGCGCCATCTCGTAACTCTTTTCAATATAAACCCTGTGTTTTCAAAAATTATAGAACGTTAAATATAAGATATTTTAGTCTGTTATAAGCTAATTTAGTTAAAGAATGACGTGAAATAGGTTAAAGAGTCTCTTTTAGAATGACTATCGTTTTTAAATCACTACGATGGCGCTACGATCGACATCTTGTTATTCAGCATCGTTGTATATTTATGGAATTCAATTTTTTAGCACTATTTTGTAGCCGTTTTCCACACTGTATCTTCTAGGCGCTGTAACCATGGTACAGCGTCTAAAATACCAAGTGTGCAAATATACTATCCAAACAGTGCTAAAAATTTGTATCCCTTAAATGTGCAACGATACTGCTAAATCCCAAGTGTCGATCTGCGGGATTTTCGTATTACTAGTATTACATTGTATAAGCAAAGGGCAGCTGACGTCACTGTTGGTTGAATTACTGTTGGTCAGCAAGAAAAACCTGTTCATTCATTATGACTCCTACCTGTACACATGAGCTAAAGAAATTTGATTGGTTTACGTTTAACAGGTCTCTGATATGATTGGCCTACATCGCCAAGGCTATTCCTACAATGATCGTTATGACAAAAATATAGTTGGTAGAATGGTTGACGGAAGCATGAACATAGAATAGAGAAGGACTTCTCACGAAATAGTGTGAATATCGTGTCGCGATTTTGGCCTTAAATGAGGGGATGGCAACGGTTAGAATACAACCGTGTACATACCAGCGCCTCTAGCGGACAACGTTCATTGGCTGGATCTCAATGATCAAAGAAGTTATTGGTAGATACATATTGAAGCAGACGAAACCGAGTACAACCGTGCGACACAGTGCCATCTATTAGACAAATTTTCAAGGAACGGTTTTCTTCTTCTATAACCTATTTCGTGGGAAGTCATTCTCTATTTATGTTCATGGACGGAAGTGTTTGTTTGTAAACATGCCCTTTCCTTACAGACTAGCAATTTCTTGCAGTTGTAGAAAATATCCTGCAGATGTCGCTGCGATTAGCATATTGCAGCAGCATCATTGCACACTTAAGGGATACAATATTTTAGCGTTTTTTTTAAGTATTACAGGGATAGCCGATTTCCACACTATGTATTCTAGTCGCTATAACCATGGTATAGCGCCTAGAATATATGTTGTGGAAATCGGCTATCCCTGTAATACTTAAAAAAGCGATAAAATATTTTATGCCTTAAATGTGCTATAATACTGCTGCAATATGCAGATCGCAGCGACATCTGCAGGATATTTTCTACAACTGCAAGAAATTGCTAGTCTATACAATGTAATACTAGTAATACGAAAATCCCGCAGATGTCGTTGCGATCGACACTTGGGATTTTAGCAGTATCGTCGCACATTTAAGGGATACAAATTTTTAGTATTGTTTGGATAGCATATTTCCTATTTCCACACGGGTATTCCAGGCGCTGTAACCATGGTCTATCTCTTATGATATGATTCATTCCGAATGCCTACCATTCAGAATAGAGCAATCCATGAACATAGAATAGAGAAGGACTTCACACGAAATAGTGTGAATATCGTGTCGCGATTTTGGTCTTGAATGAAGGGATGGCAACGGTTAGAATACAACCGTGTACATACCAGCGCCTCTAGCGGACAACGCTCATTGGCTGGATCTCATTGATCAAAGAAGTTATTGGTAGAGCAAATAGAAGCAGACGAAACCAAGTACAACCGTGCGACATAGCGCCATCTATTAGACAAATTTTCAAGGAACGGTTTTCTTCTTCTAAAACCTATTTCGTGAGAAGTCCTTCTCTATTCTATGTTCATGGAGTAATCAGTTCATGAAATTTTCTGTCAAATTTTGTGAACGGTATTGCGAATGTCAGCGGACGGCTCGTGTTTGTTTACGATAATTGAATATTGTCTGGTCAATTGTTTATGGCCTGAATGTTTAACTTCTGGGTAAATAAATGGCCTCTGCAATTGTATCCAGACTTGTCATGTAGGTTTCACTTTTATCAAAATTCATAAAAACTAAATGATTGCAGATACTGTTTGTTTTGGTTTTGTTTTAATTGATTGTTTACATATTATGTTGTATTAGTATTTTCCACGATTTCTCTCGAAGATCATAACAAACTACTGGCCCTTTTCCCATCTTGCTCTGTAAGCAGTACTTATGATCTGAAATTTGATTTTTTTTTTCTTTTTAACGGAACAAAGGAATATTTTATTACGTAATATTTTTTCATCGCGTAATTTTAAAACACTGCATTGGTTGTAATAATTATGGAAAATTGTCTTTTTTCAGTTGAATATGCCTGATTATATTTTTATTTTTGATTTTTTAAGATATTAAACACGAGATTTTTATAGTTAAATTATTTTACAGGGCTTAAAAATATCATTTTTATTAGCATATTCTATTTTTAGAATAATGTGCTATTACAAAATGTTTTATGTGTTGTATTTCATACTGTGGAAAAATTGTATTTATGGAAATTGAGATTAAGAAAATCATTTGTGACTTCTAATGTATATTAAGTACGATTTCTTGTATCAGTGCTGGTATGCATGTAGGGCAGATGTGGCAGTAATGGACACCTTTAAGGAATTTCCTTAAAAATTCTTTTAATTAATAGTTATTATATTCCAGTTTTTTAAATATTAATCTATCAACAATATTTAACCAATCTCATAGTCACATTTCCTGATATGAATCAAAACTTAATTGTAAATGACATAAATAAAATCAAAATTCAAGAAATGGACATCCTCTAATCCAATAATGGACACCCTACAAAAAGTAGTATAGGGTAGATGTGCCAGTAATGGACACCCTTAAGGAATTTCTGTAAAAATTATTTTTTTATTAATAGTTATAATTATTATATTCCAGTTTTTTCAATATTATATTAATCTATCAACAATATTTAACCATTCTTATAGCCTCATTTCCTCATATGAATAGCAATTTAATTTTAAATAACAGAAATATACCAAAACACCCAAAAGCCCAGTAATGGACACCCTCTGGCCCAGTAGTGGACACCCTCTGGCCCAGTAGTGGACACCCTCTGTTCCAGTAATGGACACCCCATAAAAGTAATAAATATAATTGTTTTTATGACTGTATTTAGAACCAGAATTTAATTAATACATACTAATGAAACAAAATAGTTTTTTTAAGTAAATTTAACAATTAGGATACCAGTAATTAATAAAATATTTGTGATAATCATTTACTGTTTGCATCAATTATTCTAATTATCAGAAGACCGATGTTTTAATTATTTTAGATTGGATAGTTTAAAATACTAAATATCAGACAATAACAGCTATCAAATTATTGAAACAGTGGTGGATTTAAAAGGTAATAAGAATTAAAAAAAAGTTTTGGAATATTAATGTTTAGTTTTGTGTCACTATTTTTAACAATCTTCTAGAGATTACTTGATATATCATTTATAATAATTAATATTACAAATATGAAAGAAATGATATTGTGAGTTGAATATTTTAAATACTAAATAAAATAATTTCAAAATAAAACTGTAGAACTGATGTTTGAGGCCACTGATCTGCAGATTTACTAGTTTCATGAATATTATCTATAACTTTCATTAATAGTATTACATTTTTTTTTTTTTTTTTTTTTTTTTTTTTTTTTTTTTTTTTTAAATAAGGAAACATTTAAGACAGAAAATGGATTTTTAATAGTTTCTGTAACTTAATTGTTTTTATTTAAACGGAGAGGGATTAAGACCTATGAGCCCCTCTTTGACTGTGCTCTTAAACAGTATTTTCTGCTTCCTGGCTGGTTTGATTGCCAGATTATAAAATATGTGAGGTATATATATGTACTACATAAAAAAAAAAAAAAAAAAAAAAATAAAATAAAATATCAAAATTTTATTAATCACACAAAATAACTTAAAAGCAGCCATTTAAAAAAGTTTTGGTGTTATTACATTTTGGTAAGTATAATTTAAAAATTAAATTTGATTATTTAGGTTTGCAGTTAAGCCAAAGTATTTTAAGCACTATAAACATTACTAAAATTGCATTTTTAGCAATGTCTACATGGGGTGTCCATTACTGGAAAATGACTAATTAACCATCCCAGTAATGGACACCCCCCCTTAAAACCTTAAAAAGAAATGAAATTTTGTAAATAGCCATCAGTATATAAAATTCAAAGTTTTCTATTGCTACTCAAACAAAAACATTTAAATTTTGTAAGAAAATAAATAATATTTAAATTAATTAAACGAAGCCAGCTCTTAACCTCTTCATTAAGATTTTCACAGAAAAACAGCAAAACTTTGAAACATTATTTTCTGCTTCCTGATTGGTTTGATTAAAAGTGTCAATAATAACATAGTTTTATAAAACATACAAGGGGGAATTATAAAAAAAATAATTAAAGCTAAATATTTATTAGTTATTTTTTTATGAACCAAAAACATCAAGGGGTGTCCATTACTGGCACATCTACCCTAGATAATGGATTTTATTATTGTATTTAGGTTCAGAACTTAATAAGAGTGTACTAATAAAACAAAATAATCATTTTCGAATAAATTTAACAATTAGAATACCAATAATTAAAAAAAAAAATAGTTATGAGAATAGCTAATTGTTCCAATTAGTTGTCAAGAGTTTAATTACACCAAATATTAACCACAAGATCAATATTTTAATTGTATGTAAGATTATTTAAAATACTGAATTTCAGAGAATTACTGTTATGAAATTAATGAGACAATGGGGGAGGGAGCCAGGGGAGGACTAATAATAATTAAAAATAGAAAAAAAGGTCTTGGAATGTATTTTGTGGTACAATTCTTAGGAGTTAAGTTTTCTAAAATGATTTGATATATTACTTGTATTAACTAATAATGCAAATATGAAAGAAATGAACTGTGGGTTGAATGTTTTAAGTGATAAGTAAAAGGATTTCAAAATAAAGCTGCAGAACTGACATTTGATACCCCTGATCTGCAGATTTACTAGTTTCAATCAATATTACTATTAAATGTAATTATTATTTATAGTATTTTTTATGTACAGAGAGGTGTTCTGTCTGAGATGAATAATGAAACACTGAAGACAGAAAGTAATAGATTTTTAAAACCTCTATGGCTTTAAAATAAAAGTAATTGAATAGGGAGGACTTGAGCTCTATAAGCCCTTTTGCTATACTCTTGAACCTTTAACATTATTCCATTTTCTTGATTGGTTTGATTTATTGCTAGATTATAAAATATGCAATCAGTTATAAAAGAAATAATCTGATTTAATTTTTTAAAGGGTATTAACCCCAAGGAATTTATTAAAAGCATCTATTTATATAAAAAAGTTGTTCTTATTACACTTTAGTAAGTAATAAAATTTTAAAATTAAATTTGATTATTTAACTTTTCAGTTAAATCAACAGATTTCATGGACTTCTGATATTACACTTTTAGTTTTGACCATCCAGGGGTGTTCATGACTGGAAAGTAACTATTTAAGCATTCCAGTAATGGATTAAAAAAAACTAAACCTGTGGCTGTACGATACATTAATGATCAGGGCCAACAGTGCCCAACTCTGTTTACTTGACAATGAGCCCCAGGGTGCTATGCAGCATGGGTCCTGGCCAGGTGGTCAGCCTAACGTGAGACCCTCAGTGTTTAGTTCCCAAGCAAGCTTTGTACTCATTTTATCGACCCCAAAGGGATGAAAGGTTCAGTGACCTTGTCCAGCCGGCAGCTGAATTTGCGACCTGTAGCATGGCAGACAGGTGTGCTTGCTGACCACTATGCTACTGGGCTTCCTCCAGTAATAGACGTTGGTCCTAAAACCTAAAAAATAAATGACATTTTGTAAATGGCCATTAGAATATAAAACAAAGTTTTTCATTACTATCAAAATAAAAACCTGCAACTTTTTGTAAGAAAATAAAGAAGATATAAATTAAGTGAACCCAACTCTTAGCATGTTTATTAAGATTTTCACTGAAAAACAGCGGAACTGTGAAACATTACTTTCTGCTTCTTGGCTGGCTTAATTAAAAGTGTCAACAATAACCCAGATTATAAAACATACAAGGTGGAGTTATATATAAAAAAGCTAAATTTTTATTGATTGTTTTTTATAAACCAAAATTTTCAAGGGTTTCCATTATTGGCACATCTGTCCTATAGTAATTAAGTAAAGTAAAAGAGAAATATGTATAAAAATAAGTTAATAAATAAAATACATAATTAAAGTATAACTGCATATTTTTTGTATTAATATATGAAAATTAACAAATAGGATCATGAAATGAAAACAATTATTTTGTGATATAATTTTTTTGCAGCAAAATATAAAAGCATATGGAACGTACTATCAAGTTCAATATTTTGATTAAAAATATTAATTTCTTTCTTTCTTTGGCATTTCTAAATTATTTAAATCTTTTGATAATTAAGTGGGGGTGTAATGAAACATTTGTTGTAGAGTGGTTTCCAAAACAGCATATGTATATATATTAAGCGTACAATGTTAATGCTGAAATCTGCCATAAATTGATACAGCTGCGCCATCTTGTGGACGGGGTTGCTAACGCAAAAACATGTTTTTTTAATATGACGTCATATATGGCAGAATATCTATTATTTGCACATATTTTCTGAATCTTTACTCACTTATGGAAGATGAATCTTGTTTACCAGATTTATTGCAAAATACTTTTGTTACAGTTTGTTTTGATAAAATTATGTACATCTAAAAAAAAATAGTCACAATATCATTTTAATTTCGGGAGAAAAAGCACTAATGTTACGAAAACATTGCCCTGAAACTAAAATGACTTTGCGACTATTTTTTAAATACTACACATATTTTTATGAAAACAAGCTGTAACAAAAATATTTTGCACTAAATCTGGTAAACAAGATTCATCTTCCATAAGTAAATAACGATTTGAAATTCGTGATTGAATTTTTAACAGGGATTCTCTAATTGGCTTTTTCTGTTTCAAAAAAAAAAAAAAAAAAGAAAATCTAATCCAGCGATTTTAGGATAATTATGGAAGCTATTGTCTAGAATCACAAAATATTTAAACAAATAGATGAGCAATACTTGCTTGTTTAATAGTACAACATTTAATGTGCTTGCATTTTAAATTAAGGTGATTCCAAATATAAAATGAAATGAGTTTTAAATTAAATTAATGAAATATTTGTTATTCAAATAGCATGAGTGCATTGGTTCAAGAGAATATTGGGAATTTATTGGCTGCGCCCCATAAACGAAAAAAAAAAAAAAAGACTTAAAATTGAATATTTTATTTATAACTAAGTTCTATACATATTCTAAACATTCATAAACGTTGTATTCTCATCGAGAATACAACCGTGTATATCATTTTTTATAACTTTAGCACATAAGAATTGAGTAAATAATGAGACTACAAAATTCTATCTTTACATATTAACTATTTTTTGAGTCACTTTTCATTGCATTAAAAAATTAAAATCGAGTGTATTTAAATCAGCAACATTTGATAATATATATTAAATAATATTTTATCTTTTTTATAAATTAAAATAAAAATACATAACTAACTACTTTTACTCTAAAGAAAAGGACAGAGATGAATTCGATCAGAAAAAGAATTTTCTTACAATTTTGAAAACTACAGCTATTAAATGGCCAACATTTTGCCATTTTAACAAATAATATTACTTCTAAAAAGAACTGTTTTTATTTAAATAATTATCTATAATAAGTAAATTAAATAATTATGAATAAAAATTAATAGAATATTCTATACTGTTATGATATAAATACTACAAACCAATGAAAACATGGTGTTTTATGTTTGCACAGTTATTTCATAGATGTACAATTAATAGATTATGCACAAAGAAGAAAACAGTTAGGTATATTCCTGTAGTTCAACCCCGTCTGCTACGTGGCGTGTGACCTTGATTGATATGACCTCGTCTTTAATCTTTAGTTACCTCTCCCATTTAAGATAAGACGCTTACTTTATATTCTGCTTTGGTGGTTTCTCACAAACTTTTATTGTGCCTGAAAAGAGAATTATTCATGTCAAAGCTAAATAATATTATGCTTTTAATACAGTTTGTTACTTTGATTTAGCACAATATCTATGGAAGACTCTCATGTGCAGACTTTTTTTTGGCAATATGGCCAAATCTGATTGTTATGAAATTAATTATGTATTGTTTTAAACTGCATATTTATTGGTTTGTAATATGCTTACCTTAATAATATTTTATTAAACTTATATATTGTTCAATTAACTATTTCTTGATTAATCTTAGGTATTTCAATTTAATTTGGATAATTTTCTAGATTCAGCTCAGGGAATTGATAGAATATCCATGTATGAAAGTTCCACTTATTCACATAATAGTTTACATGTTAAATTGTATTACTTTCATTATCCTTTTAAAAAATATATTACAGTTAATTTTGTCTCAAATATATCATTCTTTTTTCATAAAGAACAAAATTTATATATTATTTACTACTTTTTCCATGAATTCTATATAAAAGATATTTTTTCCCTATATCCTATATTCAAGATTAGTCATTTGTACATAGAGTGGCTACTGTCTTCAAATCTGACATGAATAATTTCTTATTTTTCACATGTGGTATAAAGATGGAAATAAGGAATTTTCCTTAGTAGCCACTGGCCGGTAGGTTGATTTTTTTTTTTTTTTTTTAGTAGCCAGTTACTAGCTAGTGAGAATAATTTCTTTAGTAGCCAGTAAGTATACATTTATGTCACTGAATATTTAATTTAAAAATATATGAGTTTAGAGTAAATAAGTAATTTATGTACTAAATTTTTTTTTAAATTCATATTGTTTTGAATAAACTTGATACTAATTTCCAATCTTTTTAAATTAACTGCAAAGTTATATGGAACATGCTTATATAGCTAACTACATAAGTCCTTCTATGCTTAGGTACTTGTGTAGCTAATGACATAAGTACCATCCCCCTTCTTTTTTAAATTATTTGTTTAGAATTAAATTTGTTATGATCTAACAATAAAAAAATAGGTAATTTTATCCACTGACTAGCAGGTGTGATTAAAAAAAAAAAAATCTAAATTTACAGCAAATATTCTGAAATGTAAAGAGGGGGGAGAGTTCCTCCTGTCACTAATTATGTTTTTTCCTCGATCCTTTAACGAAATTTGCATTTTTCCGCGATCTATTGGCGATATTTGCGTTTCTTACATGATCCTTTGACGAAATGTACATTTTTTTCACAATCTTTTAACAAATTTCTTGTTTTTTTTTTTTTTTTTTCGCGATTCTTTGACGAAATTCGCATTTTTTCGTGATCTATTGACGATATTTGGGTTTCTTAGTGATCCTTTGATGAAATTTGGGTTTTTTAGCAATCCTTTGACGAAATTTGGGTTTTTTAGCAATCCTTTGACGAAATTTGGGTTTTTTAGTGATCCTTTGACAAAATTCACATTTTTTTTCACAATCTATTGACAATATATTTTTTTCATGATCTTTTGGCGAAATTTATGTTTCATTCCTAAGCCTTTGACAAAATGTATGTTTTTTCACGATCTTTTAACAAAATTCGCGTTCTTTTCCTGCGATTCTTTGATGAAATCCCTTTTGGAAAATCCTTCATTTGTCTGGTACTTTCCATATTTTTAATCACCAGTTTTTAACGTTTAATCGCTGATTGGCGAGTGCTTATTTTCATCATCAATTTGGTAGTAAAAAGAAAGTTAGTCAAAATATGAAAAATGATTACTTGATCAAATCTGAAAGAAGCTATGTTCCATTCATATAATTTTTTTTTTCATTCTTTTGTTATATTTTTACGTAAGAAGTATTATTGATGAGGAGAGGTTCACTAAAGACACAGTGTAAAAGCATGCAGATTTTATTAACATTAATTATAGGTTTATTTCTTTAGAAATTGACCTATTCAGCACTTCATTTATAGATATATAATGCAAATCTTGTCATTGCGATAATGTCTAAATTAGTGATGTGCGATTCTGGAAAAATAAGAGTATTGATAACCATTGACATCGCATAAAACAGCATCGATCGCAATAAGAATTGATTCCCAAACTCTGGTATCAGATGTTCTAGAATAGATTCTTTGATATTCACACAAATAAGCTTAAAAACTATACTTCCAAAACTTAGTTATCGTTTGGCAGAAAATTTGATCATAAATAGTGATAATGGAGATAGATCGATACTTCTGGTGCTAATTTCACAGCAATATATGAATTTCAGAGCAAAAGATGAATGTGAGGACAATAAACTTTCCAACAGTATATGACATGATGAGGTCAGAAAAAAGCATGAAAGTGCCCGCTCCCCCCCCAGGGGTGGAGAAGAGACTAAGTTCCTAATGATCAGGGATGTTAATTGAGGACATAATGAGCTTGGAGACATCAAATATACACTTGTTTTGAAAATGGGACAGCAAAATGGAAGACGGGACTGAGGCCTTTTCAACAAGGTATTACATGACAGTCTGAAGATGGTTGAAGTGCCCCCCAAGGTGGTCAAATAAGCCCCAAATTGACAGTGGAATAGACCAAGGGTAAAGTTGGCTAGATGAATAAGAAGTTTAAGGAAAAATAAGGAGAATGGTAAAAGAAGCAAGTTAATTGTATGATTAGGGCTTGAGATATAAAGAGAGGCCCAATGTGGCCAAAGCTTATCCAAAATAAGGGCCAGAATTGGTCAAGGACTTAGAGAATTTTAGTAATTATTGAAAGGAATAGTGAAACAAAAAAAAAAATTCGGAAATCGGATGATAATGATAAATGTCAAAAGCCTGTGGCTAAATATGAAAAGTTTCAAAAGGGAGTGTCCCCTGGTGGTAGAAAGATGAAACTAGACTGGGAAAGGAGGGGAAAATGAGAAGCTTTTATGTTATGAATTTCATAGTTTTTTAACAAAAAATAAGCAAAATGTTTAAAGAAATAAAACTTTAAAAGTGCCCTCTTGTGACGAAAAAGGGAAGTTAAAATTATATAACACATGGCAATATTCTTTATTCAAATTTAGACACAGATTGATATAAGTTTCATAATTTTTCCATGAGTGGAAGATGCTGGTATACTAGAGTACGAAAAAATTGTCATTAGGTCCTCCCTTTTAAGCATTTTAGGCTGTGGGGCTTAAAATTATCAGTAGATTTCCAAAAGAAAAGTGGATTTAGAAAGTTTATGAGATGACCAATTTTTTAAGGTATTACATGAGGAGGGGGGGGGATAATTTTAGAAAATCCTCTCCCCGGGGAGAGTGTTAAAATGTTTAAAATCACATAAAATGCAGTGCAATTAATAATTAAATATAGTAAAGCTTAAAATGCTAATATTAAAAGGATTGAGATAGCTAAAAAAGGATAACATTGAAAATAAGTGGCATTCTGGCACTAAATTCAATAATAACCAGTGTAAAAATCTCTTATACAAAATTTGACAGCAATTCTGCTTCTAAAATAGTAAAATCAATCCTAGATAACCTAACAGGCTACTAAATTGTACAGATCGATCACATCAATGCGCTATGAGGATTTCAAAGAAAAGGTATAATGAACAATGCTACTTCTACATTACCCATATTGATTCAACTGCAGTGATGATTTGAACAAAAATAAAACTAAGCGATTGTATCTGAATCAATGTTGTCTTAATGCCAATCTGGGTGCAAAAAAATAACGATTCTTATTCAGAGGATCTCTAGTGTACATTTATTCTTTACACACTATCTCGAATTCTGTGGGTCTGATTCTCACACAACTTGCACCATTTTTGTCTTGGTATCTTTTGAGCCAACACCACTACCATTTGAGTTCTGGTTCCTTCCACTAGGGGTGTTCCAATTTCCTGTATTTTCTGCTGCATAGTGTACTCTTCTTCATTATTCAATTTCTCAAGTTCTTTGGGTCCAATCCTCACACAACTTGGACCCTTCATTTTGCCCCCCCCCCCCACACACACACACATATCATTTTAGGTGTGGTTCTCTCCTCCAGGGGGTCCTTCAACTTGCTGTATTGGCTTTTGTCTTCAGCTCTTTAAAAACCTTAAATAAAATCTCATAGTGTTTCGAGAGCTGACGTGAAACTGTTAATCTTAATTTTTTATGGCAATTTTTCATAAAATTGCATCTGATATCAGTTCAGAATAACAATTTATTGACTAGAGACATCAATTAAAAAATAGATAGTATCCATATAATCGTGTTGGCCATAGTATCGATTAAATCAATAAAAAGTATTGACATAGCCCATCACTAGTCTGAATAACTGAACCAATTTGAACCTAATTGAGACAGTGTGTTGGTCTTTCCATTGTCTTAGATAAGTTTGTTAACCAATTATGTTGCTCTTACAGTTTGAAAAAGGAACAAAAGGAAAATCATACAAATTTTATCATGACGACAATGTCCAAAATACTAAAGTAATTGAAATCTAATTCAGGCAGTGTATTGATTTTGCATGTACTACCAAGATAACCTTTATGAATTGGCAGGTATGACATCTGTACTCTAAAGTTAGCTTCCCCCTTTTTGAAGCAAGCCCAATCAATGATCTTGTTATGTTTGATCGCTTGAAAAACAAAATTTCTTTTTTCATTATAGGAAATGATGAGGGTAAATCTTGCATTCTTTGCATATTGCAGTTCAATATGCTTTCTGATCTAACCTGTTCCTATCAGCGTAATATCTAATAAAAGAAAAAATGACCAAAGCATTTAATTATTTAAATCTTTAACACAAGGTGGAAGTGAAAACATGTATTATACAAGATGATATATTGCCTTTTATTTAATTAATACACTGCTCTTTTAAGAGTGCAAAAGACTCTTTCAAGAATATTAAACAAATAAATAATAATCAAATCGGGTTATTTAACTAATATAAACGCAAAGTTAATGTGTACATTAAAACACAGAATAGCTACCTAGAATTTTTTGTTTCCAAAACAATGAAATATCTAATTGCTAGCATAATCTATGTTTTTATGCTTTAATTAATAAAATTATGATTATTAGTTAGTAATATTAGAAATTATAAAACTGCAAATTAGTAATTTCATTAGTTAGTTGCACATTGTAATGTTATGTACATTAATATTTTGTAATATGTAAAACTATATTAATAACTGCATTTAATATTAAATTGTTAACACTGCTTAAAATTAATAATTATTAAACAATTAACCCTCGAAATAGGAAAATTGTGTACATTTTTATGCTTTAATTGCTAAAATGTAGTATTCATTATAGACAGAAAAAGGGGCAGGGTACTAGTTCCCGAATAGGCACTTGTTCAGTAAAAAAGGGTATTATTTCATGAGGAAATATTATGAGTAATGTGTTTAGTAACAATGTAAGGGAAAAAAGTATGTAATTTTTTAATGAGATAAATAAAGTGACATTAATTTATAAATGATTTTATGAACTACAAATTGAAAAATACAATTAAACTACAACATGATTTAATATGATGTCCTGTTTTTCCTAAAGAAATAAAGTTCTTATAATTTTTGCAAGTTCTTGGGCACACATATTTAGAAATACAAATACTGTGGTATGGGGAAGTATTTTACTAGAAATAAATCTCTGGGTACAATTAAAGGTGAATTTTACTATTTTTTAAAAAAGCAGGATACATTTTGTCAATTTTAAAAATTGCAGGGTTCAGCAACCTTAAAAAAAATGCCCTAGAAGCAGCAGTAAAATAATTACAGAATTAATAAAAACTGCAAATATGTAACTTCATTAGTTAGTGGCCCAAATAACAAAACAAATATCATTTATACCTCGTTTTGCATTTGTATTTAGAAAAAGTATTGTTAATTGCCAAATCTAAACTTATGCACATGTATGTGTATGCTAACATAAAAAAAAAAACACATACATACATACATAGTAAATATAAGAATAGCCAGTTACACCTGAAATCCTCAAAATATTAAATAGCATTATCACTCAGTGGGGATTATTAGCTCTCAGTGTTTAAAAAAAAAAAAAAAATTGCTGCTTTTTCAATCTCTAATTTCTTTATTTGGTGCATATGTGTTCAAAAGTAAAAACAAACAAACATTTATTCAGCCTCTACTGAAGATGCTCCTGCCGTCCTTAACATTTTCATACAAAATAGAAATTTTTCTCTTATACATTCTTTTACAATAGCTGTTGAGCAGACGTCTTTCTTTAGCTTCAGTTTGCTATAAATTTATTATTGCAAAAGTAGAATGATAAAATAAGGTACTGGCTGTTTATTCTTTTGCTTGCAGAAATTTATTATACTTGCTATGCTTATTTTATATAAAAGGATGAATAACTTGATTACTCAAAGGAAATTATGACATTGCAAATTATATTAGATTTAAATATCATTTTTAAATGAAATACTTTTTATTCCAGATAAAAACTTTCTTTTTAACATGCTGCACTTAATTTTTTTTCATAAGCCTTAAGAAATTAAGCTTACAAAAATTATTTAAAGATATTTTTTGTTTGTTCATAGTGCAAAATACCTATAGAAACTTTTTAAATTATGTTATGCCATTTTAAACATTAGAAAATTTATGATTTTAATGAATAAGAAAAGAATCAGTTTAATAAAATCGTGATTTAATCACTGATTTAAATCATCTGATAAAAATCATTGACACCCTAACAGACTTGCTTTAAAAAATGCTCTTTTAAGAGCATAAAAGATTCTTTCCAGGATCTTACAAAATAAAAATCAAAATCAGTTTTTTCAACAACATAAACACAAGTTTGATGTGAAAACTTCTATATCAAAAAATATCTTTCAAACTTGAAAACTTAAAAAAAATTCTTGCTTGAAAAATGAAAACTTCTGTATCAGATGATAACATTTTTCATATATCAGATGCCCTAAAAAAATTTCTTTCTCTCTCTTTTTTTTTTTGCATAGATGATTCTTTTGATAATCTTAAAAAATAAAAATCCCTTTACTTTGCCAGCATAAACTCAAAGTTAAAATGAAAAGTTCTGTATTCAGTGATATAATTTTTATTTAACTGATGCACTAAATTAAATGCTACCGTATTTTATAGAAGAAACGCCGCACTCCTCAAATTGGCCTGAATAAGCTTAAAAATATCATAATCGCCGCACCCGTTGTAAATGCCGCATCCATCGGAACGCTACTTTTGTCGACAGCGTCACATTGATTTAACTTTAATCAAAGTTTTCTGAGCAGTGTAGGATGCCTCGTTTTTAATACCTTAAGACGGCTGAAGTTTTATTTAAAATATTTAAATCTGATTTTAAATATTTTTATGAATTTTTAAATTAAGGAAACTCAGTTGGTATTTTAAAAAATTCGTAAACGCCGCACATGGCGTAAATGCCACGGCGTTTCTTCCATAAAATACGGTATTATTATAAGAGCAGAAAAGATCCTTCCGAGAATCATTAAAAATAAAAATTCTGTATTTTCCCACATAAATTCAAGGTTGAAATGGGGAATTCTACATCAGATGGTATAATTTATCACTAACTGGCTCTCTATTATGACCATGCATAGCTCCAACTCTAGAATGGTTAGTCTGAAAATTGTCATTATAAATTAAAAATTTCTGATTGATATATTTTGAATTCATATAAAATTTTAGCACTTTCAGGATACCATATTTTTTTTTTTTTTTTTAATCCTCATACCTGCACCATGGTATTACAATTGTCCTTTCTCTCTAATTTCGTATTTTGCTAGAGTTCTTTGTACCAGCTGTTTGCAACATTATTATTTTATTAATTTTCTTGCAATTTTTAAAAAATTATTTCCATTAAGGATTTCCCCCTATCTTATATAGATTTACTACATTATCTGTATTAGTGCAAGCTTGAGGGAAAATTTTCTATAAAGGTGAGGGATGGCATCTAGCAATAGCTGATACTTTATCTGAGTGCTTCATTCAGAATAGGGAAATGACAATCTGAAAAATCCTTAAAATAAAATTCATTTTCTGCATTTTGCATTTATTTAAAACTTTTATATATTTTTTCATATACAGTAGACTCCCTCAAATCTGCACAGCTTGGTACCAGAGGTTGTGCAGATTTCTGGTCATTGCTTTGTTTGCATTTTTAGGATTCTGTACTTACAAAGTAAAAACAGAACCATTATGAGATCACTCCTGTGTCTGTCACAGCCACTTTGCTCATAAACTATGAAACGTGGATAGTTCAAATTGGGGGAAGTAATGAAGACTATTGACCCACATTCGCATATTTACAGAAACATTAACAAATATATTTAGGAAAAATGTAGAGGAGCTAATTAAGTTACTTAAAAAAAAAATCTTTTCTTTATATATCGTGTGAAAGCTTTCATAACGCTGAACTCAAATACATTTATTTTAATTTTAGGCACAGTCAAACTCATTTATAACGAGCCCTGATTTAACACGAAAACAGATTTAACAAGGAAATCAGAAATACTTGGTTGGTACAATGCTAAGTCTATGGGAGCATAACTCGCTTTTAACGAGCAATCCCCGGTTATAGTGAGCAATATTCTTATGATTCATAAAATTTCTATTGATTTCCACCTCTCCAGCTCAGCTAATCATTTCTTGGAAAATTCTTTTAACATTCTGAAGTCAACCGAAAGTTAATGATGAGTAATAAATCCTGAGAACAAGTGATGGCAGCATTTTTTATCATGTGGAGTGCGTGTGCGAGGATCTCTCACAACGTCTTTGAGGTATGGAGAGGACGGTTGCTGATTGGATGGAAGTTTTCTCTGTATAGGAGTAGAAGGGTAGGAGACTTGTTTTGAAGTTATTCTTTGATATGCATTCATAGAGTATGCTCATCAAATTTTATCTTGCAATGTCGAAACTTAAAATTTTATCAGTTAGCGAAAAGTAAGGACTTTACTGGAATTAGAAGATGGCTTTAAAGATTCCAAAATCTGCAAAAAGTATGATTTATCTTCTACTGTTTCAACTTTGTTAAAGAACAAGGAAAAATTATTGGCTGCATTTGATCAAAACAGAATGACTGTAAACATTTGAAGAAATGTGCTAAAGAGGATTTGGACAAAACTCTTTTGAAGTGGATGAAGGTGTAACATAGTGCAGATTTACCTTTAAGTGGTCCACTTTTAAAGTTCAAGCAGAAAAATTTGGCTATTCTGGATTTATCTGTTCGAGTGGAATCTGTTCCCTTGATCAATTCAAGAATATACATGGGATAACCTTTGGAAAAATTTGTGGTGAAGCAAAGTCTGCAAACATGGTGGATATCGTGACATGGATGAGTGAAATGTGGCCAGTCATCAGAGAAGATACACAAAAGATGACATTTATAATGCTGATGAAATGGTCATTTTCTACAATATAACCCCACAGCAGAATTTTAAGTTCAAGGGTGACAAGTGCGTCGGAGGCAAGCTCTCCAAAAATCGATTGACAGCTTTAGTGTGCTCTAATATGTCTAGCACTGACAATAACAAACTGTTGGTTATTGACAAGTTCAAAAACCCTAGATGTTTTAAGCATGTAAAAACGCTTCCTGTTGATTATGACCACAGCAGGAATGCCTGGATGACTGCCAACATTTTCACAAAATTCAATTCAAAATGGGAAAGCCAACCAAGGAAAGAAAAGAGTAAAATTCTCCTTTTAATTGATAATTGTTCCGCGCGTCCCGAAATCTCTGGACTTACAAACATCAAGATTGAATTTTTACCACCAAATTCTACAAGTGTTATTCAGCCTATGGACCAAGGGGTCATCAGAAGTTTTAAATCAAACTTTCGTAAGCGCTGGATTTTGATGCTTCTTGGTAGAAGAGAAAAAATGCTCAAATGCAATCTGAAATGCTAATGTAAACATACTGGAAGCAATATGTTTAATGAACGATGCATAAGAAAACGTAGCATCAAAATGCATTATCAATTGCTTCCGTAAAACTGGGTTGACATTTCTCAAGACGGGCAAATCTCTGAGGGAGAAGATGTAGACAACTTAAAAAATTTGAAAATTAGTAGAGAATTTGAAAATTATGTATCTGTTGATGCCAATTTATCACTTCAAAGATACATACTACCAAGGATATTGTAGCTGAAATTCAAGCTAAAGAAAATGAAAAAAATGATGAAAGTGATGATGCTAATGACAAATGTGAAGACTGCATAAAAACTTCAAAAATTTTTTGAAGCTATGTGTACAAATGACGATATTTTTCGGCCATGAGCTTTCTCCAAAGAACAATAACACAAGAAAGAGACAATAAGACAGTTCAAAGCAAATTAATCAATTTTTTTTGTACCGTACAGAAATAACAAATAAATAAAGTATGTATAATAAAGTAAGTATGTGTGAATTTTTATAATTTTTTACGAGCACCCAGCTATAACCAGCAAATATCACGGTCCCTTCACGCTTGCTATAAGCGAGTTCGACAGTATTATATTTTTAGAGATATCATCCAGATTGTAGTGCAAAAATATGTCCCCCTCCCCATCTATTTCCGAATCTACTGAAACTAAAATTATGAAAAAATTAGGGGTATCGGATGTTAATTTAAACCTTGCAGGAAAACCATAACAATTACCCTAAGTCACATAGTTTTTGAGAAAAGCGCATTTTTCCGTTACACGCGAATTTCAATTTGCGAGCATTCAGCAAATGTTTTGAGGAGCACTGGAGGTATCTATTGTAGCAGAAGTATAAAAGCATTGTTGGTAATGATTTTCGAAAAAAATCATCGGTAATTAGCCGAGATATTAACCATTAAAGACAGAGACGGTTTGGACATACATAATGACAGGGACTGCATACTCTATGTACCATCGGCTTTTAAAGCCTAGATAACATCTTTTAATGATATATCTGTGTAATGATGCCTGGTAGCAGTATAAGAGCAATAAATGCCAAATTGTTAAAAATAGACTAATTTAATTAGAATTAATCACATAAATGCTCTGGGATTCGCTATTAGTTTGCATTGAGTGTATCTTACAATACGCCTCCCATGTCTTTAAAAGTTAATTAAAACCTATCTGGAAAAATGCGGCACGGACCAAGGCGGCATTGCAACTTTGCGACCTCCTTTCGAAGCACACTTAGCACTATGCCAAGTTTAAACTTTGATCAAGGGTTTTGTTTTAGCTGCACTGTAAAAAGAAAAGATTATTACTATGCTGAATTTAGTTTTATGAAATGGCAAATGAAGTTTAAAAATGCACTACTTTTATTGTCAATACCGAATTAAGTTCATCAGAAACAGATTAGAATAAGATTTAAAAAAAGAGTTACACAGAATAGCAGTATTTCATATTTAGGCTTCATATCTCTTTGAACTTTTATAGTATACCCATTCATACTTTTCTAGTACATACAGCTATATCCAACCCTATGTTGTATAGTTTTTTACAAAGTCTTATTGTTCTTTTAGCAACGATTTATTTTAAGTCTCATACCTTTTAAAATCTCTATCGCCAGTGAAAAATTGATGTAATTTTGAAGTTATCATAACTTTCTAAATACTTATTGAAATTAGATAAATCTGTGTAATATATTTGAGCCATATTTAAGGTTTTATAAAATGTAAAAATAAACATATATAATATAATAAAAAGTACAGTTAATATTGCAATTTTTTTTCGCATGGTATGTCACAATCCACACTATAACTTAACTCAGAATAGATATATAAACATAAAACTTATGTTAAAATGAGATTTAAACTATATTTTATAGAATGAATTAATATTATTGAAATAAGTAAATATTTTCGTTATTTTTTAATCATTAATTATTGTTTTCATTTTTCAAATTCAATTGAATTTTTAAAATAGTTTCTGTCAAAGCAATTATATATCATTAATTTATTCTATAAATTTTAGTTTAAAGTTCATTTTAACATAAGTTTTATGTTGATATATCTATTGTAAGTTCAGTTATCATGCGGATTGTGACATACCATGTAAAAACATTTTGCAATATTAACTGAACTGTATTTTTTATTATATAATATTATAAGTGTTTATTTTTATATTTTATAAAGCCTTAAATATAATGGAATGTCCACTGTTACTCTTGTGACTGTCAGAGCAAATTTCCATATATATTTTTCCAATTTTTTTATTACAAAATATATTTAGGATAAATTTGATGCAACTACTAAAAATACATGTACTCTACTTTCATAAACCATATACAATTTGTAACAAAAAGCATTTCACTTGCCTGGATAATAAATGAAAATTTTGTTACTCTTGTGACCACAAAAAAAATGCAATTTTCAAAAATTGTGTTTAACGCAGAAATTCTGTGAATTATATGAGACTATAGAAATAAAATTTACAGAATATAGCGGAGTAATTATATCTTTTTAAAAAGCATTAATCATTGGACTCATCTGATAACACAAACACATGAATTAGTTACATTTGATTTTGCAAAATGCTAAGTGTTACTCTTGTGACATTTTGTCCATAATGTAATTTTAGCAAAAATTCAGTTTAAATACTAAACAAAATAATTAAAATAAGTTTAAAAAAAATTATTTTCCATACAGAACAACTTTTAATGATGGTTTAATTTTAAAATAACCTAAAAGAATGTAAAAAATTCTAAAATTAATGATCACTATAACCACATAGCAACCTCTCAGTTTCTGCTACTTAACAGAATAAATCATTGTCTTCATTATCAAAAATATCACTTGCAACTTCTGTTGTATTATGATTTACTTAATGAAACACAAATTCTTTAAACAAATCATGTTAGTGTATGGTTTGTTGTAGATAGTGTCATTTTTCATGGTTTTAACGAATTGTATTTGTTGAATGCCCTTCGCTGATGGTATTTTCTCTCAATGTAATGGAATGTTATTGTTTTATTTCTTTATCTGATGTATGGAGTAGGAGTATGCTTACTTTTGTTTTTCTGTGAACAATTTTGACAAAATAAGCAGTATTTTTTAGAATTGCTTTTTTAGCATGCACGTTATTCCACATATATCATTATAAAACAACACAAAATAAATCTACAGCATCTATATCAGGAGTATTTGAAAAAAAAAAAAACATGCCCAATTAAGTTAATTGAGAAAGGAGTCCGATTTATTGCAGGCATATTTGCATAGTTATATTTTTGTTTAAACTGGAAAGCACAACCATTATAAAAAAAAAAGTAAAACCGATACACTCTAGGTGAATATAAATTCCTTTAAAGATGCTATGTTGAAATTTTACATACGAGAGCATTTACAAAAAATTGGTTATGAGTTACAATGTCTGAAATAATAGCATAAGATTTTACTTTATCGGGATCATACTAAATAATGGCTGAAAATACAGTCACTTGTGGATTTGACTGGTAATGCAGTATTTCATACCAAAATTTCGTCTTGGCATGAAAATGTACAGTTTTCAGAAAATCCACTGGCATAACTATTCTTTGAGAAATGGTTATTTTTTTGGAATTTTGAAAATAATCCTGTGTACAAGTTTAAATGAATGTGTGCCACAGAAATGGATTTAGTTGCTTTTGAAAATTTTGTAAACAATCAAAAATGGTTTCTTCAGTTGTTACTTTTTCAAAATGTTTATCAACGTTTTGAAAAAGGTAACAGTACTGACAAGATGTTGGGAAACATTTTGTCAATAGCAAAATGTTTATCAACGTTTTGCTACTGACAAAATTTCACAATAACTTATAAGAAGTTCCGTATTATGCAGAGCCGTCCTTAGGGGTGTGCGACAGGTGCGGCCACACAGGGCCTTGTACCTAGGAAGGCCTCGCACCCAAAAGAAAAATTAATACAAAATAGCTAAAATTTTATTTTTCATTTTGTTGTGAGTTATTTATTTCATAATAAAATTTATATGCTTATTTATAGAATGTAAAGTGTTTTATCAAAAAATGTTCGTCGCAAGTTCTGGACGTTCCAGACAAGAATAGATTGTTTCTAGCTTATGTTCAATCTATTGGCATCTTTATACTTTAGCCTTTTATTAATTATTAACAGGTTGTTGGTAATGATGATTTTGGCAAACTGCTCACTAGGGGAGAGGGGGCTATGGGAGAGAAGGCTACCTTTGATCTGGGGGCACCTTTGAACAGTGTAAATATTTTCCGTTAAATAAATTACACTTTTTAAATATACATAGTTCTATTGCTACTAGGCAACATAGTACTATTGCTTCAATGTAACAAGAATACAAAGCTTTACTAATTTGGCATGCACACTATTGTCTAAGCAAGATATGTAAATTTTGCTTCAGGGCGAGATGGCAGGATTCGTGCCTAAAATTTTGAAATCCTGCCCAAAATATCGTGGGCGGGAAGCTCCTGTCTAAAAAATCTCAGCATTTTCCTGAAAATTTTGCATTTTAAAATAACGATCAACTCCCGCAAAACACCTTGCGAATTTCCGATATTTTTGCGCGACTGATTGACGCACTTTGCGGGTTTTTTACCGCGAAAGATCGTTGAAATTCATGAATTTTTCACGAGACCGATAGACAAATATCATTATTTTTTTCTCGAGATTGGTTGACAAGTTTCCGCGACCGATTGACGAATTCAGGGTTGATTCTGTTCCGAAAATTATGAAAAATCGGTCATCAGTTCAACAGAAAAATATCGCGAATTTCGACAAATGATCGCTGAAAAAATCAATTTCGTCAATCGTTCGAGGAAAAAATCGACAATTTCGTCGCAAAGGATTACGAATAAAATGCAAATTTTGTCAAAGGATCGTGGAAAAAAAGTGAATTTCGTCAGATCGCGAAAAAAAAACTCAAAATTCATGAAAGGATTGCAAAAAAAATGCAAATTAAATGAAAGGATAGTAAAAAAATCGTAAATTTCCGCAAAGGAATGCGGAAAAAACTTGAGTTTCCTCAAAAGATTGCGAAAAAAAGCTGATTTCGTCAGAGGATTGTGGAAAATGCAAATTTCATCAAAGGATCGTGGAATAAACGAGAATTTAGTCAAAGGGCCACTGAAAAAAACCACGAATTTCATCAAAAAATCTTGAAAAAACACTAATTTTGTCAAAGGAACACGCAAAAAACTCGAGTTTTGGCAAAAGATTGTGAAAAAAAGCTAATTTCGTCAGAGGATCACGGAAAATGCAAATTTTGTCAAAGGGCCGCTGAAAAAAACTGCAAATTTCATCAAAGAATCTCGAAAAAACGCAAATTTTGTCAAAGGATCATGAAAAAAACACGCGTTTCGTCAAAAGATTGCTGAAAAATGTGAATTTTTAAAAAGGATCACAAAAAATGTGCATTTCGTCAAAGGATCGTGAAAAAAAGCGAACTTCATCAAAAGATCACAAAAAAATACGCGAATTTTGTCAAAGAATCGCGCAAAGACGCGATTTTCGTCAAAAGGTCGCCAGAGAAAAAGTGATTTTTGTCAAAGGGCTACAGAAAAAAATAAGTTAACCTACATTTCTCGTGTAGTAAAACAAATGAATCAACAGTATCCATTTCAAACTTTTGACTTTGATTTAATTGTTAAAATTTTAAACAAAGAAAATACCAGGGAGTCAGGTTTTCACTATAATTCCATTAAGGATATAATAAAACAATTTTGTTCAGAAATGGATATTGATGATTCCATCACTGGATGTACATTGTTCATGCAAGTAGTTAAAAATGAAGGCATGTTAGATATTGCAAAGTTTTCTGAAATTTTTTTAAGAGAGCATAACCATACATTTCCGATAACTTCCAAAGTTATAAATGTTGTGCTTGTGCTGTCTGTCACAAGTTTACCTTGTGAAAGAAGATTCAGGGCTCAAAATGGAATAAAATTTAAATTCAGAAATTCATTTTAACAACCCCATTGTTAAGGACTCATGATATTTGGTTGAAAGTTGAAAAATAGACTATATAAAAGCTTAACTTTCTTACTTTTTTAAATAAAAAACATTTTGCATAATTATTCTGAGTTGTTGATTTAAATTGCCTCAATGGTATTTTGTCATATCTGTATTAATACAGGCGTGACAAAATAATGTAAATCTTTAAATAGCACTTAAAATAACAGTGGGGTTTAGATTTTTTTCTCCCTCCCAAATAGCTCAACTCCCCTCCATTTATAAATGTTGGTAGGGAGACTCCCCTCCTAGGGAAAAATTGAATTTCAAGCCCTGTGCTTTCTTGAATCTAAACTTAACAGAATAAAGTTGTAAGCTTTTTGTTGATAATCTTGTATCCCTAAAATTATAATGTACTATTTGATACCTAAATAAAGTTGTTAGCTTTAACTTATAAGGTTTGTTTTATTGAAATTCTCAAACCTAATTGAGTAAATAGTTGTAATGGTAAACTCCATGTGATGGGGCACCATTGAACGGAAAAGTTGGGGCACCATTGAACAATTAAAACTATGAAATGAAGAGTGTAAACATGTATCTAAATATTATTATTGTTGAAAAATTTTTTAACTATGGAAATTAAGAGATTAATTAAGTGTTATTATACTTAATATGGAAGTTGTACTGATGCAGGGCTTCAACTACAGGCAAATTCAGGACGCACAACAATAATTCATGATTTAGCAGATTTGTCAAACAAACCCTATACAGTTTCATTTACAATGGTAAACATTATTTCTGCATTTCATAAAACAGGGTTTTATCCATTTTCTATAACAATTTGAATGTGATTTCATTTTAGTTCAATTTCATGCAAAAAGAACTCTTCATTACGTTGGGCAGATTAAATTGCTTAATGTCAAGTTTCTTCGTAAAAAGAACATATGATATATTTTCCACAGGCATCATATATCAATTTGGTGGATTTTAAGGATATTATATAAAAAAGTTGCCACAATTAAACATAATTGGAGGGGTCCTCCATTCTGTCTCAAGAATGTGCTTTGATGGATACAAATTTGGTAAAATAATAAAAAAATAATAATTTCAGTTAAAAGTAATTGTGTAATTTTATTCTTATTATTTTATATTTTGGAAAGATATGCAGTTTTTAATAAAAACTGTCAATATTTTCATGTTTTGTTAATTTGGTCAAAGGCACCCCTACATGGGGCAGGTTTGAACAGAAAACTTTCAGCTTTTTAAAGCCTCACAACATATTTAATTTATCTGAAAAACTGTAATTTTTTATTTCATATGATGCAGAATTACATTATTTCTCTCATGAAATAGTTAAAATTCAATAAATATAATTCAAGTAAGAAATATATGGATTTTTAAAAAAAATGTTCAAAGGTGCCCCCCCCCCCCTCTCCCCTGTATTACTTTACCGACTATTTTACAGATTGCTCATTATTACTTTACCAACTATTTGTAATGTAACAATGCAGATTTCCTTTCCTTCTAGTGTAATCAAATTTCTCCCTTTTTTTAAACATAAATATCGATGTTCTTGTCTACATGCATAGGTATGGTCTATCGCATAAACACGAGGGGTTGGGGGCAGGGAGCTGAAACTCGGCCCCCCATACTTCCAGATTGAATTAAGTCTCCAAAAACTACCAAAGATTTAGTTTTGAAAGAGTCTTAGGAAAAAATTCTTTTTTGAAATATTAAATTTGACTTTGATTTTTTTCCTTCTTTTTAATTATCTTATTAAAATGTAAAATATTTACATAGTATTTAATATTTGCTAATTGAGTCAAATCCTGTAACCCTCTCACTGCGTAATTGTTTTATCAAAATAGCTTAAAAAATTGCATATTTAACACCTTTGTGAGGAGCGTCTTTTAAGAATTTTTATTCTTTTGTCACCGGTTTTTCAAAACAAAAATTTTTGTCTAATTTAATGGGGCAAATGCTCCGATTAAATAAGGCAAAATTTACAGTAAAAAAATAACTGTAGGGAATAATCAAGGAGGATTAATTAGACGGAAAAAAATGCATCCCCGAGGACGATTGTGCAAATTTTGCTACTTTTACGTTGCCCGAGAAAATCTCGGGTTGTGCAGCGAAAGTGTTAAACAGGTTATGATCAAAGGGACAATAGAGTGTATAAGTTCAAAGTTTTCCTTTTCACGTTCGTTATTGCCATAATACGAAACGGATTAATCGAGTAATTGAATAGATTAATCCTACAAATTTATTTTTGATTAGAAAATGCTGCTACTGGCGACTTTTATTTAATTTTATTCGTTTCACTTTTTTAAAACAAATATTTACCGTACACATTTGCCAATACACTTCTATGAAATTTCAAGAAAAATTTACTATTTTTTTAATCTTTGTAAATAATTAATAGTACACAAACAATATAGAAATATTCAATAGTGGCAGTGCTGCTGTCGGTCCCAGGGATGTATATATACCGCCATAGTAATTTTAAATAAACGTTTTAGCCGGTATTTCTTATTTATGTTTCTGTTGAAATTATCAGAAAGGAATTAGGAATTTTCCACCCGAAATTGTTTTAAAAATTGATTGAATTTGCATAATTTTCATTGACTCTCACTCTCGGCTGATCACTAATCGCATGCTCACGAATGTCACATAAATTTATTAGATGTCTGCCTGGACCTAAATTTTAAGACCCAGATCCAGCCCGGTGCAGAAAAGGCTATTCAGACTCTGTGTAAAAAATAAAAGTTCGATCCAGCCCTCAGCAGAGCAAAAATCAAAATCTGCCTTGGCCGAACTCAATTGCTACAAAAATTCCGATTTTTATTAACTGGTGTTATCCTACAATTAATATTCTGTACAAAATAGTTAAAATATATTTATTTATTCAAGCAAATATTTTTAAAGCACAGCCTTTCTCAGTTTGTCGTTCACAAGCCATTGTATACGGAATAACATTATTAATGATCACATAAAACAATTACATTCAAATGAAGACCCTTCAGAAATTTGTTTACTTTCCGAATATGAATACGGATTTTGAAATAAAGGTTGTCTAAAAATTAAAAATTGTGCTAACTTTGAATTATCAAATGGTAACACTAACTTTTGACAACACATTTCGTTTTCTTTTATTATTTTTTATTTTTTAATGAAGGCAGATAAGAAAAAAATATTGTTTACATATTTTTCTTAAAGCTTCACAGAGTTTTAAAAGAAAATGTGTTAAGTTATCCAAAATTTGGAAAAATTAATTTATCTTAGAAGGAGATGTATCGGGGATATTCAATTAGTTACCAGGAAAATTATACAGAATTTTTAAGTGTAAAACAAACACTATGTGTAAGAAAGTACCTTTTATAGCAGTTTTATAGCTACAGCCAGACCATTTTATAATACAGTAGAAGATCTTTATAATGCAATTCTATATAACGTAATTCTCCATATAACGCACAACTTCTCAGATGTAAACAATGAATTTTACAGTTAAGTAACACACCTGCATTTCCATTATAAAAAAATGCTACTTTTTAGAAAACTAAATTTGATACATTGGTTCAACTTTCCATCCTTAATTCAGAACTTTTTAGTGACAAAATTGTTATTATTACAATAAACATTTCTGAAAATGAGTAATATAATGAATGATTTGATACAGGTATATTTGTATTGAACCATGTTTCTAAAGTAAATTTAACATTTTAATAATCTATATTATGCAAAAATTTATTAACTCCTGGTAACAAGGGATGCAGTATAAAGATACTCTAATGTATTTTGATATGTTTCAGATATATTTGGTCATGTTTATAACTTAAATTTAATGATGTGTGAAATGTGATCCATATAACGCACAACCTTGCGTTTTTAAGTTTGCGTTATAAAGATCTTCTATTTACTTTAAGATTTTTATAAATTTTTTAATCATCTTAAGTCTTAACTTAAGACTTAACCTTTATCCATTTTTATACTTAACTAATTATTTTCTCTTTAAATTTCTTAATTATTTCTCATAAGTAGTTCTAAACTACAGTTTAACTTATCCCAATGGCTCACAAAACATAAGATATTTCATTTCCTAGACTGGGTGTTAAGCTGATATCAGCTAGGAAACCCCTCAATGCTGATCAACTGTTCAGCACCTGTTGTACCATAAATTTTTTCTTGTTATTTTCAAACATTTTCTTTTCTGTTGATGCTTTGATAACAATAGGGGGTCTCTTTAGGCCATCGAAGAGTAAAATGTATCTATATCTCAAAAACTAATGAGCGAAATGAATTATACACTTACATATTCATTCACTTATGGTATGTTTTCTGTTAAAATTGTCAATCATAATTGAAATTTTTTTACTATTATTTTATTAATAATTTTCATAATTCTTTTTTTTTTAATTGAAAAAGACTTCCTGACATATCTTTGCGTCTGTGTATTAAATTAAAAAGTCAATCAGATGATTTTTGAGATGATGATAAATAAAACTTTGTCACGTGAATTAACATTAGCATATTCGAACTTTAACCTCATCTAACTCTTTACACAATTCAGAATTGAACAATAACTTGCACATCTCTTTGAGATGATTTGGCAATTAAATTATCTCTCTTTTTTAACAACTGAACAGTCAATATAACTAATTTACCAAAAAAAAAAGAAATGCTTCCAGACGACACTACAAAAATGAATTCCTGCCGAGTCCTAAATCAGCAGAAAAAATAATAGTCACAGCCCAGTTCGAGTATTATGAAAGGAAATTGGTCCGAGTTTGTATAAACTTCTACTAAAACATACAACCCCCCCCCCCCCAAAAAAAAAAGCATAATGATTGGTGCATCCCTGTTTATGTCATATAACTTTTTTAAAGGCGATTGGGTTATGGGAATTAGTGTTACCAATTTGGCAGATTTTTTTAAAATTCAAATATCTACCAGAATTTCCTAATAGTTATCGTCACTTTATTTAATCACAGAAGGCATATCATTACATAAATGAAAAAATACTATTTGACATTTCTGGTAGATCAATTAAAACCGCCCGGCAACATTGGCGGGAATGGGGGGGGGGGAGTAACTAGTTTGGAAGTGAAGGGCCTCGCAAAAGTTCTTGCACCTGGCCTCGCTTTCGCTAAGGACGTCTCTGGTATTGAACTGGTATTTCTGAATTGCTCATGCATTACTTTTTGTCACGAGGATCTGCATTTGTGCAAACTTTTAGATTACTGTAACAGGCTGTGAAATTTTAAAAGTTATTACAGGAATTTTTCACAGACATTTTTTCATGCAATAACTCAGGATTCCTGCACTTTAAGCTGAAATACCGTTATTTCTATGTAGAAAATTCGACATGAACAATCGCGTGACCGTAAAAGGCACGTATTTCTCTAAGAAAGTACTGGTGCTTATCTGACCTAAAGTCAGAGATATTCCCAGACCTGTAGAAACCTTGTAACTGTGTTGATGTGCAAACAGATGGAGCGATCGTGACGGCTGGTATGATATCTAATGTAACTTCAAAATCAAAAGATAAAAACCAAAGGATCGCAGCAGAAGCCATTAAGTTCTTCACCCTTACATTCTTATTGCAAAAAAAAAACAAAGCCACCTGTTATAACAAAAATCTTTAATGCTATGAAACATTTAAAATAAGAAATAATTAAAAGTTTACATATATTATAATTAACCATATTTAATTAAACATTAATTGTAAATAAAACAACTCTATTAAACAATTCTTTACTCTTTTAAACAGTAAAAAGTTAACCCTTAAATGCAGAATTTTTATTTTCTTTCGAAAAAATTATATATGATTCTCTGAAAGGTTTATTACACAGGAAAAATAATGAAAAAAAAAATCAGAGATACATTTTTTGTTTATTACATCAATCTTTTCTTCTATTGCACATCTGCAATACAAGTAAGAACTACTGTCGTGTGGCTGTTTTACGCTAAAATATTGCATATTAGTAAATATTTTAATAAGCATGTCTCCATAGCCTTATTTTATATATTTATTTTATAAAGCTTAACCTTTAACTCTTTTATTCCCATGATAGAATACGTTCTAGAAATTATGTACATCAGAAAGATTCAATGGTTAATTTCGCTTTATTTATAAACAGAATGTCTGTTATTATTTAAAGCAAATATTGCTATTTTAATTTTCTGGTGAGAGTTAGGTATATACGAATAATATATACTTCCGTTTCAAATAATTGTTTGATGTTATCTTCGCAAATTAGACATTCTGAATTCCTACATTCTAATTGTGATGTATCTTGGCAGGCAAAGTCATTAAATCCTTCACAGGAATGTTTAATGCAGGAAATACACCAGTCACTATATTAGGAATTGCTTGAATGTTTTCATGACAATGACAAATGTAGATATTCTGATGAATAATTTTCTATTGTTTAATAAAACTAGGCTTTAAAGCTGCAAAAGAATCTGTAATTTTTCAATTTAGGAAAGCTTCTTTAAACAATAAACGTATTCTCTTAGTAAATGTCCCTAGAATTGATGAAATTATGCAACCTTTTTCATGCCTAACTAATGTAGATTTAGCTGAAGAATGACCTCTTCTCAAATCTTCATTGACATAAAATTCTCCAAAGCTGTGGAGTTAAATTTTTCCCCCATTACAGTATCTAAGGTTAGTTAGCTCTCTACTTTTTCCTTTTCTTAATATTTCCATTCCCTTGATGAAGCTTTTACTGGCTCAAAGATTTTTCTTCACTTTACCGTAATATATTTTGTTTTGTTTCTTTCTCGCATCAACATTTTCAGTTTCATTCTTATTTTTTCTCTACAATTTTTGGTGCTTAGTTGAATTTTTCCTGCTCTTTAAAACAATGTCATGTATAAGAAGCAATATTAAAATCTTTCCCTTAAAATATACTATCAGAAACCTTTCCATAGAGTTACTATAAGAATCTCTGTAGCTTATACAGCAGAATTTAGTAAATGAAGCTTTACAAAGCCTATAAAATATCTGATCAAAGACCATGTGCTTCAAATCAAAAGAAAGCATGCAAAGATGACACGAGTTGAGTTGTTTTAATGTATCTTTAATTACATGTCATGATTGTTTTATAATCTTAAGTAATATAAAAAAGGAATAAAAATAAATCCATCCATTTAAAAAAACACTAATAAAGGTAATTTATCTTCCTTAAAATTTACAAAATAACCTTAGTTATGGCTAAAACTATTCCAAGAACTGTTCTGATAACAGGGGGAAAAAACAACTAAATTTTAGCATTCTGTTTGTTTTGATTGTCACACAGTTTTATGTCAAATTATGGATAAAAGTGTTATGTGTTACTCTTGTGACAACTACCCAGAGCCTATTCCATGCATAGCATAAACAAAATATTTAATGTAAAATCTGTCTTATACCTCGAAATTAGAGAGTTAGAAGTTTTGGGTAAAAATTTTAAGTAGTTTTTATGAAATTAAAACTTTTACAGTACAGAACCATTTATCCGGAATGCTTGGGGTCAGATGTATTCCGGATAACTGGTTTTTCCGGTTAACTGGTTGTGCATTAAAGCAGTAGCCATTTGATAAGTTTTGGGGAATATGTGTGGTTGTGGATTTATTTCTCATTTTAAATTATTAGATTACTTGGATTAAAAATCAATGCAAGAAAGATCAAAAGTTAGAGTTTAAAAGAAGGAAATTTATGGGAATCCCTTAGGAACAAAAATTCTTCTGTATAAAAATTAAAACATCTAAAGTAGAACTAAATGTGATGACAAAAAATACTAGATGTTGTTATCAAATTATACAATTGTGTCAAGCAAAGCCTATGTCAAACTGGCAATGTATGACAACTTTTTCTGCAAAGATTCTGAAATCAGTCTATCAGAAATATCATTCTGGATAACTGGTTTTCCGGATAAATGATTCCATACTGTATATGTTTTCTGTTACTCTTGTGACATTTAATTATCAACTAATAAATAAAGTAAAAATTACATTTAATACCTTAGATAAAACCTTTTAACTATGTATATGTGACGGATGTAATAATAGCTTGTTATATTCAATGCATAATAATTTCATTTAAAGAACTGAAAAAAAAAAAAAATCATACAACTCAATAAGTGGATTTTTATGCTCAACTTTAAATGAATTTTAATACTACTAGTTTCTACCTCTGTCTCGGTGTAGACTTATTCTTAGGAAATTAAAACTTAAAAATTCCTATACAGCAAACCTTTAGCTTTAAATTGATGTATCACACTTACATTTCTGGTTTTTAAAAAAAAAATTCTATTGCCATGGACATTCCCATAACTTAAATATATTACAAAGTTTTATGTAATTTCCATAAGTATTTAAAAATTTATGAAAACTCGAAACCACATAACTTTTGCATTGGTGACAGAGATTTTAAAAGGTATGAGACCCCTTAATAATACACTTAATAATTCATATAATTATTGTACGGAACCCTCTGAGCGCAAGTAATATTCACACTTGACCGTTTATTTAAATAGTAATTTCAATATAATAATGCAATCACAATTATAATGAATGCTTGCAATATAGTAAAATATTAATATAATTAAGTAAAGTAATAAACTAAAATAATAAAAGTTAAGAAAATTTATAAAAGACGAAATTATTAAAAGTAAAGGACAAATAAATAATTAATAATGTATAATTAAATATGCATAATAAAGATGAGTTACATTTATCTTTAATTATTCAATGAAACTTGAATCATAAAGGTACCATACTAATTCACATCAAAATCATAAAATAAGGAAATTTTATTTCAGATTTATCCAGACTTAATAATTAAAAATTTTTGATAATTCATAAATATATTTGGTAAAAAGTGTGATTACCATTGATATCAGCAATATATTTAATTTTTTCAGAAATTGGTTGATACTTCCTTCATGAAAAAACATGAGTTCAGTCATATTAACAAGAATTACATATTAAAATATCTACAGAATGATATAAAAATAAAAAAGTCTGTAATTTTGTCTCTACATCTGAACTGAAAATTTCTTTGTGTACATCTATGATGATTGCGTAGACAGAGGCATCGCTAAGACTTTTTCTTCAGGGGGGAGAGGACCTTAAATTGCCAAGTCAAATTTCAGTATTTGCCAACTAGTTTTATAATTTTGCCAAGTTACTACAGTTAAAAAATGTAATATAGTTCTTATTTGTAAAAAGTTTAATAATATTCCCAATTAGGTTTGTAACTTTTACCAAGTCTATCAGAAATAGAAAGTGTATTATAGTTTTTATTAAAGTTTTAAGCCAATTTGTCAACTAAGTTTGTAAATTTGCCAAGTGTAACAGCATTCTCCAATGTTTTTAAGAGGGAGGTCCCCCCCCCCCCCTAGCAAGGCCCCTGTGTGCAGATTTTAGAGTTGGGGATTTGAAGGAGTTTACTGTAATTCAGAGGCAGTTGATTTGTAAAGCATTATTTCTGTATCATAGAATTATATCCTTTTTTACCTTTTGCCCTTTTCCAGGTACATATATCATCTTTGCCCCTTTGTGTATTGTTTCACTAATTTCTATGCTACATATTAATATCCCTAAAAAATAAGTTGCATGTAATACATTTCGCTTATATCTACATTATAATTTTTAGGACTATGGAATTTGAAATGAAAAGTCTCAGCTTTACTTCGGTGGTACAAAATCTCGATCATATACAGTAGAAGATCTTTATAACGCAATTCTATATAATGCAATTCTCCATATAACGCACAACTTCTCAGATGTAAACAATGATTTTTGCAGTAAAAAAGCAGCTGCATTTTCACAATATAAAATATTGCTACTCTCCAGTGGACTAAATTTGATACATTAGTTCAAATTTATCTTCTAATTTAAGACCTTTTTATTGAAAAAAAAAGTGCTATTATTACAATAAACATTTTTGAAAATGTCTAATATAAGGGATAGTTGTGTCAGTTATATTTGGATCATGTTTATAAAGTAAATTTAACAATGTCTGACCTATATTATGCAAAAAATTATAATTTGGATAACTCTTGGTAACAAGGAATACAGTATAAAGATATTCTAATGTATTTTTATATGTTTCAGTCATATTTGGCCATATTGACAAGATAAATTTAATGATGTGATCCATATAACACAAAATTCTATGTAACGCACAACCTTGCATTTTTAGGTTTGCGTTATAAAGATCTTCTACTGTATATATATATATATTACTTTCTTTTAATAACATTTCACAAAATTCAACATTATTTTGACAGTTTAGCAAATTCCTTTATTTTCTGAATTCACATCAGATTCCCATAAAGGCTTTAGATAACAAATAATTAAATAAAAGTAAAGTCAATGTATAATCTCATACAATATAAAGCAAAGTTGAAAGTGAACATTTCTGTTACAGATGACATCATGTGGTAACAGTGGTGATTATATTATGTCTCTTTGGTCGAGAAGAAACAGTCTACAAAAAAATCTTCAATAAATTTAAATTTCATTTAGTGAAATTCAAATTTATCTGTATCTTTGGATTACTGTGATTTGATATCTAAATTTTTTGCCTCAAAGACCACAGAATCACAATCTTATTTGTATCCAATATTTTATGATAAATATATCTTTATATTTTCACTAATTTTTGTGACTTTTCTGCTTTTCATGATAATTTTTTCTGACTTGCTATTGATATATAAAAGGTCTCAGTAAAATGAGAATATCACCACTTTGTATAGAATATTTAATATTAAGCACATATGTACTCAGAAAAGCTTTTTAAAAAATATATAAATATATTTTAACAACTTACATTTGATAATATCAATGAAATATTTTAAGTAAATGAATTATTTGCTGGTTAGTTCTAATAATCTGAGAAAATCCCTTGTGAGATTAAATTTGGTGGTTGAATTTCTTTAGATATAAAATATTAATATGAATCTGAATTTAACAATTAAAATTATTTTAAAATCTTAGCAATAAATGTTTTTGTGGACTTTTCAATTTTGTTAGATTAGGGATATATCTTGGTAATTAACCAGTGGCTAAGTTCTTTTAAAAATATATATAATCATATTTAACTCCAGAGAAAACAGAATAGAGATTTCTAATTGCTTCAAATTTTCTCAGTAAGTATTTGTTTAGTTGATACATATAATTAAAATTAGCAGTAAACTAAGAGTTCAACTAATTTATAAATTTTTATTTAAACTTATGAATATTTATTGAGTAGTAAATGTAATAATCCTATTTCCCTATTTTATTACTGGAATATCGAGTACAGTCAACTCTGTGAAATCCGCCGATGTATAATCCGCAAATGTCTGTCATCCGCACTACATGTTGGAATGTAAACAATGAAAATTGTCATTAAAAGTTCAACACAAAAGCTAAATTTGGTACTTTTTTTTTTTTTGTTGTTGTTATCAATTTTCCAATGAATAAATATTTAAATATAAATTGGATATAAATATTTAAATTGCCTTGAGTAACAAAGTTTTATCTTGGATCAAAAAGTAAAGAATGCTCATTAGACTACAGAAAAAATTATTGACAACAAACCAAAACTAACATTGTGTTGTGTCAATGTTTAAAATAATGATTAATCAGTAAAAATTGTACATAATTTAACTTTTCTTTAATCCTAATTATTAAATTTATTAAACCAATGTTATATTATGTTTTTCTTGTCCATTGTAATTTTTGTATAGTTGTTCTTAATTTATAGTCAGGCTTTAAAAAATAAAATGTAAACAAAGGGATGATCTACAATCCACTAAAATGTTTAATCCACAAAACCCTCGGTCCCTAAGTGTGTGGATTTCACAGGGTTGACGTATATGAAAATAATTTTACTTAATTTTTCCATGTTTTGCAACATGCTCAAAAACAACAAAGTAGCTGTTATTGGTTGAGTTTTCTTTTTTTAAGCATTTTCTTTTATTTCTGGCCTTGAGTGGGTAAATTATTTTTTTTTTTAAATGAAATATGTAACAAATGCTCAAAGATCAAATATATCTTTTGCTTCAAGAGAAAAAAATAAACCTTATATTTATGTAGATAATAGCGAAACCTCGCATTGAAGAAAAGTTTGGCTATTGTTCGTGTTTCTAGATGCTGAAATGCGTGAGAGATTTTCTTTTTGAGTAACATGAAAATGAATCGGATATCAAAAGTCTATTATCTTATCATTTAGGAATATTTCCAGATTATTATAAATTAAAATCTCTAAATTTGCAGGTCTGTTAGTCATACTAATCTAAATATTTAAGTTTCAAGAAATCTAAAATAGAGAACATTAATACAAACAACAAAATTATGATTTAAAATGTGCCTACTACTATACATATGAATGGTAGTATAATATACATTAGACACACAATGCTTATGTTTTCTTCTTTAAGGGAATTAAAGGCTGTATGAACTGTATAATGCATATTTGTAAAAATAAATAAATATTTCTTTATTGATATACTCTCCTAACAAACAAATTAAGTTAGCTTAACCACTTCACCATTTGCCCCGAGATAACTCGGGGATAAAAGCACTGTTTCCCCATACCTGTCGCCGGTGAAGTGGTTAATATTCAGCTGAAAGTGTACATTTTGTGAAAACTGAAAGTTAAAAAAATATTGGTACTATGTGACAATTCATCACTTCAGCTAAAAATTACAAGTCCTGCAATTTTATGGCAGCCTTTCTCAGAAGGAGGGAATTGAACTAAAGATGCTCTCATCTTGATCTGTTAGTAAGAGAGGGATGAAAATTTTTATGTGTTTAAAAACTAAAAAGCTTTTGTCGAATGCTACAGGTTAATCAAGTATGTATCTCTTACACACTACTTGATGGCTAATGGCCAATTAAATTTGTTACACCAAGAAGGCGACATGCTAAAGAAGTGAAATTTAAACAACAGGAAGAAGGTGCTGTGATATGCAAATGATTAGATTTTCACTGCATTCAGACAAAGCAGGTGCCGATAACGGCACCTACAATTAGTCCAAGAGCCGACAGCACAAAAACATATGTTATTAAGCACAAGAAAAAAAACCCTTTATTTTATGGAAGAGTAGAAGTAGGGGAATGTCTGCCGGAAGTGAAGTGGTGCATAAGCCAAAAATTAATAGCACCAGTGGATGACTCGTAGATTTATCATTGTGTTTGTCCTACAAACAAAGGTATGAAAACTAAAGATGAAAATAAGGAATTTTGCTTAGTGGCCACTGGCCGGTAAGTTGAATTTTTTTAGTAGCCAGTTACTGGCTAGTGAGAATAATTTCTTTAGTCGCCAGTAAGTACATTTATGTCACTGAATATTTAATTAAAAAATATATAAGTTTAGAGAAAATAAGTAATTTATGTAATAAATAAAAATATTTTAATTCATATTGTTTTGAATAAACTTGAGATACTAATTTCCAATCTATTTTAAATTTTAAATTAAGTTAACAGCAAAGTTATATGTAACATGCTTATATAGTTAACTACATAAGTCCACTATACTTAGGTACTTTTCAAAATTAAAAAAAATCTTAAATTTACAGCAAATTTTCTGAAATGTAAAGGGGGGGGGGCTGAGGAGGCCTCTCCTGGGACTAATTGTGCATTTTTAACATGATACTTTAACAAAATTCGCCTTTTTCTGCGATCTATTGACGATGTTTTTGTTTCTTCCACGATCCTTTGACAAAATGTGTGTTTTTTTCGCGATCTTTTGACAAAATTCGCACTTTTTTCGTAATTTTTTGATGAAATTCGCATTTTTTCGCGATCTATTGACGATATTTTGTGTTTCTTCCACGATCCATTGACGATATTTTGCGTTGTTCTGCGATTTATTGATGATATTCTACGTTTTTCTCGCTATTCTTTGACGAAATTCGGATTTTTTAGCGATCCTTTGACGAAATACAGGTTTTTCTACGATCCTTTGACGCAATGTGCGGTTTAATCGCGATCTTTTAACAAAATTCTCGTTTTTTGCACTTGATGAAATTCACGTTTTTGTGCGATCTATTGACGATATTTGCATTTTTTTCGCGATCTATTGACGATATTTGCGTTTTTTTCGCGATCTATTGACGATATTTGCGTTTTTTTCGCGATCTATTGATGATATTTGTGTTTTTTTTGCGATCTATTGACGATATTTGTGTTTTTTTTCATGACCTATTGATGATATGTCCGTTTTTTCGCGATCAGTTGACGATATTTGTGTTTTTTCTGCAATCAATTGGCGATATGTGTTTTTCCTGCGATCCTTCGACAAAATTTACGTTTTTTCCCGTAATCTTTTGACGAAATGTGCGTTTTTACGCGCTCTTTTGATGAAATTCTCGGTTTTTTCTCGTGATTCTTTGACGAAATTCGCTTTTGTTTTTCGTGATCTATTGACAATATTTGCATTTTTTCTGCGATTCATTCACGATATTTGTGTTTTTTCTGCGATTCATTCATGATATTTGTGTTTTTTCTGCGATTCATTCACGATATTTGTGTTTTTTCTGCGATTCATTCACGATATTTGCGTTTTTTCCGCAATTCATTCACGATATTTGCGTTTTTTCTGCGATTTATTTACGATATCTGCGTTTTTTCCGCAATCACTTGACGAAATTCACTTTTTTTCGCGATCTATTGGCAATATTTGGGTATTTTCGCGATCATTTGACAAAATTCGCGGGTTTTTTTCCGCGATTCGTTGACGAATTCCCTTTGAAGAATCCTGCATTTGGCCGGTACTTTCCATATTTTTAGTCGCTAGTTTTTCATGTTTAGTTGCCGAGTGGCGACTGGCGAGTGCTTATTTTCATCTTTAATGAAAGCATGGAAGATAGTTGTATGGCAAACACAATGATGAACCTACAAGCCAACCATTGATAGTATTAATTTTTGGCTTATGCACCACTTCACTTCCGTCATACACGTATCATTAGATTCCCCCGCTTCTACTCTTCCATAAAATAAAGGTTTTGTTCTTGTGCTAGATAACATAGGTTTTTGCACTGCCGGCTCTTGGACTAAATGTGCTTAAATTAGGAAACTGTTCAGCCGATTTCTCATACACAAATTGCATTTCAACGTTGTTGCCCGTTGAAAAGTTGTGATGCTTCATGTAAGAAGGAGAAGTGAGTACCAGCATGTTTCTGACTTTGATAAAGGTCGAATTGTAGCCTACCGGGATTGCGAATTATCATATTGCAGTATTGCTGCTTGCATCGCTCGAGATCCAATTACTTTTCTCAAAATATGGAAACAATGGGTTCAGGACGGTAATACGGAATGCTATGTGGGATCTCAATGGCCTCCTATCACTAAGAGCCGAGAAGACAGGCATATTATCTGCATGGCCATAATGGATCGTGCAGCCACGTCACGAGCCCTGAGTCAAGAAATGGGGTCGTTTATAAGACAACAAGTGTCTGCACGAACCGTTCAATGACGTTTGCAGCAGCATGGACTCTTAGCTTGGAGACCATGGCTGCGGTTTCCCTTGACCCTGTGTCATAGACAGGAGCGACTTCAATGGTGTGATCAACGACAAACCCAGATGCACAAAAGGCGAGATGTCATTTTTTCAGATGAATCCAGGTTCTGTTTACAGCATCATGATGGTCGCATCTGTGTTTGGTGGTATCAAAGTGAACGCACATTGGCAGCATGCATTCGTCATTGCCATACTGGTCCATCAGCTGGCGTGATGGTATGGGGTGCCATGGGATACATGTCTCGGTCACCTCTTGTTCTCATTGACAGCACTTTGAACATTGCACGTTACATTTCTGGTGTGTTATGACCTATGGCTCTACCTTTTATTCGAGCTCATCCAAACCCTATGTTTCAGCAGGATATTGCCCGAGCGCATGTTACCGGTATTATTCTGACCTACCTTGATACAGAAAATGTTCGGCTGTTGTCCTGGCCAGCACATTCTCCAGATCTCTCACCAATAGAAAAGTCTGGTCAATGGTTGCTGAGCGAATGGCTCATCACCATACGCCAGTCGCTATGGTTGATGAACAGTGGCATCGTGTTGAAGCTGCATGGGCATCTGTACTTGTACAAGCCATCCAATCTGTGTTTTACTCAATGCCCAGTCATATAAGTGCTGTTATTACTGCCAGAGGTGGTTGTTCTGGGTACTGATTTCTCAGGATCTATGCACCCAAATATCTTGAAAATTTAATCACTTGTTATTTCTAGTATAATATATTTGTCTAATAAATATCATTTTGTTATCTGCATTTCTTCCTGGTATAGCAATTTTACTGTCCAGTAGTGTAGTTTGTTTACAGGGACGTATAAAAGCAAAACATGCAAAATCTTGTCATCACAATAACGTCCAAAGTACTGAGTCAATTCAACCCTAATTAAGACAGCATATTGATCTTGCAAATATCTTGGTCAAATTTCTTTAGTATGCTACTCTTATAGTTTATTTATGTTGACATACCGAAATTTTCGATGCCATTCATTGAATAGTTTGGGTTAAAACACAGCCTACAGACATGATTTTTAAACTATGATTTCATACATATTTTATGTAATTGCTGCATATCCATTCATTTAATTTTTGTAAGCCTAATTTGAAATAAATAATAAAACCTTGTATGAATCGGCATTGCTTTATTATTTATTTGTGATTTATCGCCAGTTTTTTCGTTGCTGTTTCATATGTAATTTGAAATTTCCCTGCAAATTACCTTTCTCACTGCAAAATAACAAACTTTGAAGGAATGAAACCAATTTGTTTAATTTGTATTAAATCTGATGTATGTACCTTGAAGTAAAATAAAGAACCTACTTTTCTGACTCAGCTGGAAAGACCTGTTTTATAGAAAAGAATGCTACTTTTATTGTAGGTATTTAAGAAAAAATTAAAGGTAAAAAAGTATCAGTAAAATTTTATTGTTTATATAGTGAGTGAATTCTGCTATTTCCTCTGATAATAGCACAATAACTTGATCTTACTAACCAGTGGTGTAGTCGAGGGGGGACGGCGTCTCCTCACTTTTTTATTTTATCTCAAGCGTCCCCTTTCTTTATATTTTCAAGGGGGACGCTAGAGACGCGGGAGGACGCAGACTTTCCAAACTTATTATTTGTTTTAGAAAATGAACACACCAATAAATTAACAATTTTAAGAAATGAGGTATTGATTTTTAATACTTTTCAAAAAAGTTGAAAAGTGTTTACTGTGCTGGTTCACCTATTCACATTTTAACATCTATAAGTTTGCTTAAATTGTGTCATAATTTTTAAATTTTATGTATATTTTTGAGGTTCAATGTAATATAGTACTATTGTAAATGATGTGTAAGCATCAGTACCTCGTTTACGAAAAAACAAAGAGTTTATTTATATTATACTTAATGGGTGGAAATTGTTTGAATGCCGAGATGTTAATGACGTTCTAATACTTTAACAAATAGTATGGTGTTGAAATTTCGTTTGAACATATTCCATTTCGGAAATAGCGTTTATCATTCGTTTACAGGGACATTAAAAAAATTCAAACACCATGATCAGTTAACGGTAATTACTTGAAATGCATGGAAAACTGTGGAAAACAGTACTATGGAAAACTCTGGAAAACAGAACTATGTAAAACGTTGCGTGAAACATTTGTAGTACTTTTATAAGGACACACAAAAGAATCCAGACACATTGTCATCTATGAGTTCAGTCGCTTAAAAGTATTTTTGATTATATTATCAGTGCTTCCAACACATTTTAATCCTCCAAAAGTGGGAAAGGGGACTATTTTTATTTAAAAAGGGGAGGGACTTCAGGAGACCATTTATATTAAAAAAAGGGACCATTTGTCTAAAGATACTGCACCGAGTATTCCTTAATATGCAAGGCAATTTTTTAAAAATACTCCAGACTTTCAATTCAAATTGCTGATTATTAAAATTTAATATTAGATTAATATACATATTGTTAATTATTAACTTTAAACAGAAAATTTAGTTCCTTTCTAGCCAATAGATGCTGAGATAAGCTATAACGTTGATAAGAAAAAGCATAGTATGGCAAAACCAATATTGAATCAAAAGTTATTCATAATCATCTTGCATATTAAATTTGGTGAAATTCCATTCCAAACATACTGAGATATACAGTTATCAGGCAAATTGTGAAAAATGCAGCATAGCATTTCCACCTGTTGGGCCATATATGCCAAAACCTAATGAACACCTGTATGTGCAGTCTTATTAAATGTGGCATTTTATGAAATCCCATGCTTTAGTTTTTGGAATACAGTCGGAGTGGCTACAAAATTTGTATCACAAACAGAGAGAGAGAAGATTTTTAAACATCCTAAAACATGTAAATCCACCAATAAGATTCCAGTACTTTCTTCTGATAAAAATATATTTAAGAAGTATAAAAATTAAGGAGAAATTTTAATTAAGATTTCCTTTAACAAGTGGGATATGAGGCATTCCCAAAAAATTTTTAACTTTCAGGAATAAAAATCTGGCGAAATTAAATTAAATAACATTTTAAACTGATAGATGAATGCCTTAATGATTCAAAATAAAGAAAAAATGGTCGAAAATTTTTCAGCAGCGAAATTTCAGTAATTTAACTTATGTTTAAGTTAAACTTGTGAGTTTAATTTTTCTTACCATTTTACCACTATAACTTTTTATTTTCTTCCTAAATTTTTACTTATAATGAATTTGCATAGCACCACAGGACATTCAAATAAGAAATAAAAAACAATGTAGTACTTTTAGTACTAAATTCTGGTATAACATTGTCTTAAAGAGGTGTCAAAGAAGGGATGGTAAGGAATAAAAAAGGACGGTATAAGAAAAAAGGGACAGTAAGGGGGGAAAAAAAGGATGGTAAGGATGGGGACGATAAGGAAAATTACCATCTAATTTTAGGCAAATCATGTAAAGACTAAGTGATAGCTGCAAAGTTCATTCATTTTTAGAAACCGTTATTTACATTGGATTAAATTGAAAAAATAATAATTATTTACCTCGAAAAGTGCAGGAATAAACATTGGGGGTGGTAAGACTACCAATAAAGGCATGATGCTTGAAATTGATATTTAAATGCTGATTTAAATTCTGCAGTAAATTTCCTGTCAAAGAATTTTAGCCATTCTTTCTCTAACATACTTCTGCATGAGAAAAAAGTTGAAAAAAATTCTGTGTCTGCATCTGAAGTGATTTTCTGTATAATTTTAGCAAGAGGGACGATAAGGAATCTACTAAAACCCAGGGAGAGAGTTAAAAAAAAAAAATAAGAACAAACGTAAAAATGTGTGCAGGTTAATTTTTTGCTACCTATTTATATAAAACAATAGTCCCAGTTTCAGAAAAAAATTACATCAAATTACTTTTATTGAAACAATTTTATACAGACAGCTCCAAACTTAAAAATCAGCATCAGGGACACGGGACGGTATAGGAATTTCATGGTATATTGGGACACCACACATTGTCCAAAACTTATTTCTCTCATTAATATTGTTATGCAGTCATGCAATGGGATGTTTTCAGTATAAGAAATTTAAAAAACCCAAAAATATGTACTAAAATGAAAATTATTATTCAGGGACTGAAAAATATATAAAAGTTAAAATTATGTGAAAATGCCTCATATACTTCTACGTCAAAATAGAAAACAAAACCAAATCTATAAAAAAGATAGAAGTTTGTGTGCTGAAGTGAGCACTGCGCATACAGATACAAGATGAAGGTGAGGTACATCTATGTCTAAAGTTGTGCCCCCAAGAAGTCAGTTTTTGGATTCTTTTAATTTTTTTTTTCTTTTAGCATTTTTAATTATGTTTCACAGTGTTTTTTTGCACATTAATAAAAGGAATTTGATTTCAAATTTTTAGCTCAATGTAGTAAATTTTGTCTTTTAATCTTTTTCAATAAAGTTTATTCAGAATTTGTAAGGTGATTTTTGTGAATGATTTTTTTGTGAATATTTTATGCAGCTTTTATTCATGTTTACTTTCAATATTTTGACATTCGTAAAAGGAATTAGGTTTCAAACTTTTAGCCCTAATGTAATAAATTTTTCGATTTCGCTATTGCATCCTGCGATTTGAATTTTTACCGATTTTTAAAGTTTTTTCTTTCATTCCACAGTGATTTTTTTTGGCATTTTTTAAAGAATTCCAGTTACAATGTTGTAGTCTACTATAGTAAATTTTATTGCTTAAATTTTTTTACAATTTTTTATGTATTTTTATGTGTTTTCCGATGATTTTTTCACATTAGTAAAAGGAATCCGGTTTATTTTTTTAGTCCGTTATAGTAAATGTTTTCCTCTTTTCAATAAAGTTTATTCTAGTTCTAGCAGCGACTTTTTTATATTTTGTCCTCTTTCCAATAAAATTGATTGGAAATTCATAGAGCGATTTTTGAATTTTTTGCTACGTCTTTATACAATTTTTTGAGTTTTTTTTGCGCCGATTTTTCCACATTAGTAATTTTTCCTCCCAGTCACTGAAAGGGGGCTAAATGGATCAAAAAGCATCAAAGTGGACCTTTTTCTAAAAAAGAGACAGGAAGGGGGGGGTAGATCATTTGGGAGCTCTGTATTATGCACTTTATGTAATTCTTGTTAGGCTGAATAAAATATTAATTAGCTGAGTGGTATGTAAATGATATATGTATCTATGCTATAATGGCCTTTGCAAAATCTGAGCTCAGACGAAAACACCGTTTGAGCACTATCATGTTCAAACACACATATAGTATATTGACTCATGGTAAAAAGTGGATTCTGAAAGGAAATATCAACATATATAGAGAATTGTAACAATGGGCAAAACGAATTCAGGGGACTTCAAAAAGTAAAGCTATACCAAAATTCCATAGTCTTACTTTTTCTTGCCATGATTATACAATACTTTCATTACACTATACATGACCATAAAGTAAAAATGTTATAATTTTGAATGTTCTCAGTGGAAAACATTTATCCTATAACTATTTCCAATATAAATAATGCAAAATATTCTAATAAAAATTACATTGCTTGAATTAGTGTTACTGAATTACGAATTCTATTCCAAAAAAATTCAAACATGAAATAAGGTTTTATATTTTTTATTCTACAGCAAGCCATTTAATGCCCAACAGATAAACAAATTTTGATTAAATTAATTTCAATTAAATTTACATTTTTGATTTTTAAATAATTCTACAGCAAGCCATTTAATGCTCAACAGATAAACAAACTTTGATTAAATTAATTTCAATTAAATTTACATTTTTAAATTTAAATTTATTTTTCAATTACTTTTCTCTGCAATTGAAAAATGAAAAGCAAGATTCAAAATCAAGTTTCCCTTATGCGTGATACAGACCCTAATATTCGAAACTATCAGCGTCCCCCCACTTTTTTTTCCAGGTTACTAACTTAACACATAGCATAAATAGCAACAACAGTACTAAAACTTTTAGAAGATAAATCATCTAAATAACTTAAGGGAAAGAATGCACTCCATCATGAATTTTTTTTTTTATAGAACCACCTCAAGATGCAAAGGATGTCACACAAGAGATTTGAGTAGCAAATGAACATGATTGAATACCTGTATGCATGCATCAAAACAGTGTTATACATTTTTGTTTTATAATATGTTGTTGGTCAATTTCTGGTTTATTTTGGAAATGTTTGAATTACATATTCAATAAATGAACAACCAAGGTTCATTAAACAAGTATCTATTCTTTCCTTTCCCTTGAATTCAAATACATAATAAATTATTTAAAAAATAGAACAGCAGTATTTCGCATATATGCAGTTATTTTTGTGGATGAAGAAAAAATACTTCATTTTTTCGAAGTTGGGATTATTTTTACTCTTCTTTTAAGCTTCAATTATTAAAAATATATAAATAAATAAAAGGAAAAGTGCCCAGTTAAACTGATGGCATTAAGCTCACAGGCTTTTCACACCAATTGTATATCATACTCTTATTTATGTTTATTATTCATTAAATAGAACTCACTCTTTTTGAGCAAAATTGTAAATAATCAGGGAAGCGCCTTATCAGAATAAACTGGTATACCAAATTTGAAGCAAATCTGATAATTCTGCATGAAAAACTTACTTATGTAAATTATAAGGGGTGGTGCAATAGCCCTGTTACCCCCTATTATTTTGACCAGTGAACCTCCAAATCTAATCATGGAAGTGCCTTATCAGAATAAATTGGTATTCCAAATTCGAAGCAAATCGAATAATTCTGCACGAAAAACCCATTTATCTAAGTTAAGGGGGGGGGGATTAGCCCTCCCCAGTTCCCCTCCTTTATACTTAACCAAAGAACCCTTAAAATTAATCAGGGAAGTGCCTTGTCAGAATGAATCTTTTTACAAAATTTGAAGCAAATCAGATATTTCTGTCAAGAGTTATTGCATTACGTACATACAGGACCTGTGGGTGCATTAGCCCCCAGGTTTTGATAGCCTGTGAGCTAATTAAAAAAAAAATAGTTCTAAATTTAGATTAATGCTCTTTATTGAAGAGTTAAACTGAAATATACATTTATGGCAGAAGAAATCACATATTCAAATGATCATAATGTAAAGTAGAGAAAAAATCTATTTATCAATGATAATTTATGTAATTTTTCAAACTTTAGAAGCAAAAACTAAAAACATTAAAGTTCCTTTTTATATAAAATCTGCCTAATTTTATAGCTGTGAATATTAGGATTGATATTACATAAGCATACTCATAAATAAAACTATTAACTTTTTCTAAACAATTAAAGCACAAAATCTTGTTATGAGTAATTTAAAATACACATGAATTGGAAAAAAAAAAGACTGGGAGGCGTGGGGTGAACAGAACATGAATACCATTGTTTTTTATTATTAGTGCATAATAATTTGCTTATCTGCCTTTATTTTAGCTGCACAGCTTTTCTGAAAAAGATATTACATTACATGAGGAAATATGATGATCATTTTTAGTATCCCCACCATTGGTAAATGCTAATAGTTTGATCACAATGCAGCTATGCTCTTCAAAAAAATTTCTCTGAGTTATATTGCATTATTTTAAAGAAACAGGATGTCAGTCTAATAGAAAAGAAATAAAAGGCAGTGTAAATGCAAATTATGTTTATCAAATCGTGAAATTTATGCATAAACAAAATCAAGCTTGAGTAATTGTATGCAGAGGAATTAATTTCATATTCCTTAATTATCAGTTAAAAATCAGAAAGTGGCTGTTTTCTGTCAATTTTATCATTCCTTATTTCTTTTATATGCCATATCTTGTAAAAACAAGAAGTATCTCATGCCAATATAAACTTTTCTTGGATTTATATATAGGTGCAAAATTGTCTAGTATTTATATCATGTGAAACCAAAGTTCAAGTTTGCACATATTAGCTCAAGAGTGGGAAAAATATTGAATTTATCAGACATCATTTAACTTGATTGCATTAAAGGGTTACTTAAATATAAGTTATGAAAAGACATGTTATGCATAAAAACTTCTGCTTTGATATTAAAAATAAAAATGCAAGGTTTTTTTTTTAATTTATTATTATTATTATTATTATAGAGAATAGGGGAAGAAAAGGTGATTAGAAAAAAAAAATAGGGATAAAAATTTTTCTGCATTTTACAAATTGTCATTATTTTTAAATACAGTAGACTGCTTCAAATCCACACATCATCACATATGTAAACAATGAAACTTTCAGTTTAGATGTAGGGGCAAAATTATAGAATTTTTTAGTTTTATACCATACTGTATGTATTTCAATATATGATTCTCCATAATATGACTGAACTTGTGGTTTTTCATGAAGGAAGTATAAATTTATTTCTGAAAAAAAAAAATCAATATATTGCTGATATCACTGTTAATCACAATCCTTTTACCAAATATATTTATGTATTAATGAAGTTTTTTTTATTATTAAGACTGGTTAAACCTGAAATAAAACTTCCTTACTTTATGATTTTGATGTAAATTAATAGGGTGACTTTATTAGGCAAGTTTCATTGAATAATTCAAGGAAAATGTATCTCATCTGTATTATGCATATTTAATTATACATTCTTAATTATTTATTTGACCTTTACTTTTAATAATTTGTTTTAATTTAATTAACTTACTTTTTATCATTTTAGTTTATTACTTTACTTATTTTAATATTTTACTATATTGCAAGAATTCATTATAATTTTGATTGCATTATTACATTCAAATTACTGTTTAAAAAATGTAAACAAAGCAATGACCAGAAATCCACAAAATTCTAAAATCCACACAACCTCTGGTCCCAAGCTTTGCAGATTTGTGGAAGTCTACTGTGTTGCATTTTCTCATAAATAAAGAAAAGGAGAATCTTTGTATTAAGCTAATTGCAACTGTATCTCAATATAATTAGTACAATCAAAAATCAAGAAAATATTTTCCAGTTTTGAAATATTATGTCGCTAAAACAAAATAATGGATTTTTTTATGACACTATTTATGTATCACATTTCTATAAAGTGAAAAACAGGAAAATTGTACAAATTTTGCTAAAACTTGAAAATAAAAGAAAATTATTTAAAAATGTGGAAAAAAAAGTTTGGATTTTTTTTTTACATTACTACAGAGAATCTGCATACTAAATCTTATGTCTCTAACTTTCATATTTTTCACATGAGAATGCTGGGAAGTGCTCTCGAAATATTTTATTTGTAGAGGGAAATCATGAATAATTGCAGTATTTCATTATATGTTCTTCTGTATGAAAAATCTCTATTCTGTGTTACTCACCAGGAAGCCTGGAAGGTCATTAGTTGAAACTGTTGTGGGAAATAACAATGGAAAATTCCACCATATTTCTGCTAGTGAAATCCCTTTTTTATTTCAACTGCAAAAAATCTTCAAACTGAACCTTCCACATACAATAGCTGGCAAAAGTTTTGAGGTAATATCTTTTTCTGCCTTAACTTTTTCTGTAAGCAAAATTTCTTAATGATGTAAATTAGTAATTTGTAGCTTTAGTCATCTTATGGTGCACAACTAATGATGTGTGTGAAAATTGTTAATTTAAAAAATACCAAACTTGAATTTGAAAAGTTGAAAGCAGACGTTTCGAGATGATCTGATAAAATTCAAGTTTTTAATACTCGACTTAAATACACATGATATTGTCACACACACAAAGGCTCCGCTAGCTAAGTGGCTACAGCAGAGGAATTCCACGTAGAAGATGTGGGGTCAAATTCCATCCCTGGTTTTTTAATTACATTTTTGTTATTTCCTTTCTGTACGAGTACCAAATGACTTTATAATTTTGATAACTTTGCACAGATATGCAAATTAGTAGCTTTATGTAGTCATGTTTCCAGAATGTTCTAGAATTTGTGCTGGCTTCATATATAAAGCATGAAACAACCCGGTACCTCTGCTGAGTTGTTGTATGTGAAACTCACTTGCTTAATCCTTAAAGCATTAGAATTCTATTTCATACGTGAAAATCTTAATGTTAGTATCTGTATAAGTTTCAGTATGAAGACAGGGAAAAATACACCTTTGGTCATTTGTCTTTTAATTATTAAAGAAGTATGTGTGTGTGTGTGGGGGGGGGGAAATGTCATATTCTGCTATCGCCAGCAAGTTGGGAATTCCAAAATCAACTGTTGGCCACATAGTAAAGAAGTGGAAGGATGGTAAAGGTGCGCACGATCTTCCACGATTAGAAGCCCCAAGAAAAATGACTCAACGTCAAGATACGTTGATCCAAAGGAAGTTGGTCGCTGACCCAAACAAGAATGCTGCTGAAATATGTATGGAGGTGGCCACTGTACATGAACTCAGTGAGTAAGGACGCCATAAGACGTCATCTGCATGCTGCTGGATTGTGTGCATGGACCCCTGTAAAAAAACCTCTCATCCAGGCAAAGAATAGGAAAATCCAATTGAAATTCGCTGAGGAGCATGAAACATGGACAACCAAAGATTTTAACACTGTCCTTTGGAGCAATGAATCCAAATTCAATTTGTTTGGAAGTGATGGTCGACATTATATTCATCATCCCAAAGGCACCAGAATGGATCCCCGGTACCAGTGTCCAACAGTGAAGCACAGAAATGGATCAGTAATGGTCTGGGAAGCTTTTCATCATGATGGCGATGTCCTTCTCGTACACTTTGATGGGATTATAGATCAAAATGTTTATAAAAACATTTTATAAGATCATATGCTGCCTTATGCCCGTATAAAGATGCCTTGTGGATGGATATTTCAGCAGGATAATGATCCCAAGCACACCTCCAAAATGGTGACAAATTGGTTCACAGCTAAGAAAATTAAAGTTTTCGACTGGCCGAGTCAGTCACCTGACCTCAATCCAATTGAACATCTTTGGGAACACATCAGAAGAAAAGTCGGGACATGCAAACATTCTTCAAAGGCAAAACTCCTTCAGGATCTTCAATTGGAATGGGCAAAAATTCCTAGGTCCATCTTAGAAACCTTGTTAATTCCATGCCCAGATGATGTGCCGCAGTCCTCAAAGCAAAAGGATATGCAACTAAATATTAAATATTGCTGTATTTATGTATTGCTTTTATATTAAGATGCTTAATTTCAATAAAAGTTTAGAAAAACTGAATCATCTCAAAACTTTTGCTTAAGTAATTTTGCAAATTTCCAGATTATTTTTAAGTGATGCATATGTCTGAATTGTTCTAATGTTGCATTTTGTTGAGCTTTAAAAGGGGTACAAATTACTAATTTTATTATTACGATATTTTGATTACAGAAAAAGTTAGGACAGAAAAACATATTGTCTCAAAACTTTTGCCAGCAACTGTATTTATTCATTCAAAAATAAAATTTGTTCTGCCACAAAACATCTGAAGTTACTAAGGATCTTGTTAAAAGTGTATAAATAGGAATTTGAATGTAACAATAATTTGAAATTTGCAAAATTGACTAAATTTTTCACAAATAAAAAAAGAGGTTCACAATTTTACAAAAACAGGACCATGTGAAAAATATCTGGCCAGACCTGTGTTATTGTATGTATGTATGGATGGGACTCTATATCCTGGCAATTAATATTTTCAGACCCAGTGTACCACTGATTATATATTATAAAACATAAATGTTAATAAAATTCAATATAATACCAATGAAAGTATAAGTTATTCTTATTATTAGCTCTGACGAAAGCTGTTAGCCTAACTTTGGATTGCTAACCACTGGTGCAACTTTCACATTTTAGAGTAAATGTTTTTTCAGGTAACAATTCAATATAAAAATTCCAGTCTCACCAACATTATAGACATTACAAGTTCTGTACTGATTAATCAATTTTTTGGGAGCATCCATCCAATTACTCACCACTGACTCTCCACATTCACCATAAATAGATTGAAAAACAATAGCATGTCTTGTCTATCTTTGAACTGTTGAAGCCACCCACTTCCAGATTTGAAATCTGGTTTATTAATTCAGTATATTCTCTCAAATCTGTACAGCTTGAAATCACAGGTAATTTGGATTTTAGAATTTTGCAGATTTCTAGTCATTGCTTTGTTTACATTTTTAAGCAGTAATTTGAATGTAATAATGAAATCAAAATTATAATGAATGCTTACAATATAGTGAAATATTAAAATAAATAAAGTAATAAACTAAAACAAAAGTAAATAATTAATAGTGCATAATTATATATGTATAATAAAGATGAGATACCTTTTTCTTGAATTATTGAATGAAATTTGCCTCATAAAGGTACCCTACTAACTCTAATCAAAATCATAAAATAAGAAAGTTTTATTTCAGGTTTAGCCAGACTTAATAACTAAAAAAGCTTGATTAATACATATATATGTTTGGTAAAAAGATTGCAATTACCAGAGATATCAGCAATATCTTGATTTTTTTTAGAAATTTATAGTACTTCCTTCATGAAAAAGCATGAGTTCAATCATATTAACTAGAATTACATTTTAAAATACATACGGAATGATATAAAAGGTAAAAAAGTCTATAATTTTGACCCTACATCTGCACTGAATGTTTCATTGTTTACATCTGCGATGATGTGCAGATTTTAGACATTTGTGGATTTTAGGGTTACGAATTTGAGGGAATCTACTGTATTAGCAAAATGCTTTTCTTTCTCCTGTCTCGTAACCAGCGAGTCCAGTCAGAGGGGGCTCTGATTTTTTTTGGTGGGGCTAACATCTTTTAACAATCCATATCTTAAGCAAACTAAATATAGTAAAACTGATAAAATGGACTAGTCTATAAAGAAACCCGTCTAAAGTGTAATCTCTCTATAACGGAACTTTCTATAATGAAATTCTTAAACGGAAAATACTTCATGGTAATCAGAAAATGAGTATAAAACAATTAGGGGCAGCGTACCTCTTAAGAAAACCTACCAAAAATAGAACTTTTCTCCATCCCGTGTGTTTTAGTCTTAAGTCTTATTGTATTTAATGGGAAAAAATAGATAGCATCTGACACCTCATAAAAAAATGACTTTATTTAAATTTTAATAAGGAAAACTAATGGATTGTACACTGTATTCTATTCCCATTGCAATTTTTGCATTAAGTATATTGCTTCTTTTGTCCCTTGGTGTCTTCGGAAAAAGGACCCCCCCCCCTCTCTCCTCTCGCGTTTGTTCGTACAGTGTGTGCATATATACACGCAATAATTTCTATGTGTACTTCTATGTATATCTTTGTACTAATTTTGTGGAAAATAAAATTTTAAAATGTTAAAAAAATAACTTCTAAACAGGCCATTTGTAATATGCTAAAATGTGCACCACTACAATTGCCAGTCTTAAGCCTGGAAAAAGTGTGAAAGGAAGTTACCTGAAAAACACTGCCATAGCCATTTTTTAAAGTTGTCCAATTATCCAGATTTTTCATTAACTGGATCGGCATCGGCCCCAATTGGTCCGGATTACCAGCGCTCTACTCTATTTAACATTTATTATATATATGCATACTTGAACCGCTGATTAATCAAATCAGTCTTTCTGTTGAATAAATTAGTGTAATTTACCATGCTAGCATTCTGACAGAAAAGTACATCTTTATTTACAAAAATACCGATTCATACAACAAACATAGAAATCTTCAACCGCCCAGCATGACAATTATTTTAAAGATGCGTTTTGAAAAAATTGAGAAAAAGGAATCTGTTGCTATAGAGGTCTGCACGGGCTGGAATTTCCAGGCCTGGCCCGAACGAAAGCTATCTTGACCCGGCCCGTTCATATTTTCACATTTCACGGCCGTACAAAAATCAGTGAAAACAGACCCGGCCAGTGGAAAAATCAATTAAATCAGGCCCGATCCGACCAGACTCAATATCTACAAAAAATTCAGATTTTTCTTAACATACAATTAAGATTCTTTTAAAGAATACTGCATACATATTTATGGGATAATTTTACAGCATATTTTAAATTTATGATGTGTTCGCAAGACAGAAAAGACACAATAGCAACATTAATGATTTACTTAGTCTTGGACGTTTCAACATTCAAATAAGGATTCATTAAAAAATTCATATTGTTTAGAATAAAAGAAAAACGGGAAGGTTTAAAAACATGATGATAACTTTTGAGGCTCTATTATAAAAAGTAGATTTGCGAAAATATTTCTGTTATTCCTTAAGGCTTTTCTCAAATCCAAAGAAGGTACTTTCTGACACATTTCTGAATTCATTTCTTTTCGAAAATGTCAATATATTTTTGAGAAAATACTGTCCAAGTTAGCGTTTTGAATCAAATTTCCAGAGACGATAGCACGGAGAAGGAGAAAAACCTGCAGTCACATGACAAGAATCTCTTATAGCTCTATAAGTAATTTATTTATTAAAAATGGGAAACGCTATTCAATTCCAAATCCCTTCAATAGACAGGCTTGTCAATTTTATGCCTTTACAGTTAAAAATGTGTCAGAAAGTTTTTCGTTTTTGGGCAGTGAATTTGAGAACCACCTTCAAGTATATTTCCAAAAATTCCGTTAACAGAAGTTCATTACCGCTATTAATATTTTTACAAAACACATTGCCTGGCCCTAAACATCCTGAGAACAATTAAGTCCATTTCTGGCTACGTTGAAAAAAAAATGCAAGCCTGATCTCGGTCCGGCGCGAGTCTGCTGAAAGAATTAAGCCAGGGCTCAAATGCCATGTAACTGTCAGATGCCGATCTCTACGCTGGAAAATGTTATATTTCGATATTGATGCTGCCAAACTAGTATAGGCTCGCGTAACGCACATTTATACTTATTCTCATGAAACTCATATTCATTGAAAATGATTCATATTTTCTCATCTGCGTTTAAATATGTATATCGGGCCGACAGACCCGCTTAATTTATTTTATTGGCCCGGTCCAGCCCGGCAGGCATGTTCAAATTTTGCCGGCCCGGCCTGTTTGAAACTTCGATTTCATTTCACCGTCCCGGCCTAGTACAGGCTTCTAGCCAAGCCCGGGCCCGTGCAGACCTCTACTGTAGGATACAGCTCTTTTCACATATTTTTTCTTTAAATTGAAGACATTACATAGATTTAAATATCATATTCTGATCAATTTTTTAATATATAGAAAAAAAGAACGAAAATTTGAGATTTTGCAAATGTTTATGCGTCATGCATAGATGCCAACAACACTTATCCGGAGTTTGTTACACGACGAAAATATTTTCAACAGGAAATTTCATTTAATCAAAAATTTCAAACTGAAATCTAAAATGAACATCGAAAAAAGACACAATTCCTTATATATTTTTTCCAGTTTAAAACATGCTTGCTTTGGATCAGACTCCGGAGATTTTGGCATCTATGGTTATGTGTCCTATATTTATTAATTTGAATAATTCACAAATTACTATTACCATTTAAAAAATATTTTAATATTTTAATTCCATACGTTTAATATTTTTAATTAATAGCTATTTGTAATTTATTTAATTTTATTAATATTTTGGTTTCTGCTGAATTATTAGATCATTTTAAAATCACGGTTGTTTGTTTACGATTTAATTTAGTGATGATATTGTTTCTCTTTAAAACGAGAGTTACCTAACCTTATTTTATTAATAATATGATTTATAAAATTAACCATTTAACAATTCGAAATAATAATTAAATTTAAAATTCTGCATATGATTATATAATTTTAAATATAAATCAATTATTACAAATATACATTAATTACATATTTTTTAAGCATACCTGGACTTAGATTGTAATTTTAATATTATATTCAAACGGTTTACATGTGTTTCATGAAACTTGTTCAATCTCATTTAGAAAAAAAAAAACACAAGGGCATGAACGCCCTTTTCGAACAGTTTTCATTAAATGTAGGCGACTATTTATTATTATACGTTTCCCCCACTCAATAACGAAAATTTTCCTGATGCAGTTAAGAAGTGATTTTCTTTCCCTTTGCCTAAAATTTTCAGCTTCTCACATTCATGCGCCTAAGAATTGAATACCGTTTCCCATTTTCTTATAAATGCCATGATTATAAATAACATGATTGATAGTCATTTGCTACTCGATGACTAGCATTTCGTCGTTAAATGCCAAGAAAATCAGCCTACAAAGTCAAATTTGCTGTCATTTTTTGACAGATTTTCTTTTAATTTTCTGTATAGTTTCAATACTTGCAAATATCTTTATAAATAAAAGAAATTCGCGAATATGTCAGAAAGTAGCTGGTTTATATTTGAAAACAGCCTTATAAAACACAGAACACAGTTTAATTCCTTGAGCTTGAATAATCGTATCTGCAAATTTTATGCCTTTATCATTAAAATTATTTCGAAAATGTGTCAGAAAGTAGCGCATTTATGCTTGAAAATGGATTTAAATGAAATATACGCCAAATAGTTGGATATTTTTGTCATAATCTTATAATAAACTTAACCTTAATCATGCTTTTTCACTTAATGTTTTTTATTGTTATATGACAAATTGAAAAAAAAAAATGTTTAGCAAATTCATGGAACACAAGAAAAAAAAATTAGACGAAAGTTCACAAAGCAAACAAAAAAATGCCCTACCCCTGCTTTCCTACTGCCTACACCCATAGCATGAAACAATTTTTGGCTTTCAAGCAATTATTTTTTTTATTGCATTTGTATAAAATGACATTTTGTTATCTTTATAATTTCCTTCAACAAACATTCTAGTTAGTTTCCAAGTGATATTTCATCATTAACTAAATCTGCTGTCAAATACATAATGTCAACAGGCAAATCATTAACATTTAGAAACACATCTTTTTTGTGACTACGTTTTAGTGAAGACATTTAACCATTGCTTAACTAATTATCGATTAACTTGAGCAGCATATGTCTATTTCCATTTATCCTGTATACGATCATTGCTTTTAAAATGTCAAGATGTATGAAAATATGTGGTGGCTAGTTAGTGCATCTGGACTTAATTTTTTTGGGAGAAAGAAATGTTCCTACTTACAACACGTTTCGAGAATTATATCGCAAGCAAGATAATATAAAACAACTAATCTAATAGGGTTCTGAACGCAAAATGTTTGGCATATTCCATTGCATTCAAGCAGTTAAAAGATCTAAATGTTTTTCTTACTAGTTTTTTTTTCTTTTTTTAAGAAAGTTAAAACGTACATTTTGTTGAAAAAATGAAAAGTTGGGAAATCGTTAGAGGGGGCTCTAGAGGAAGCTAGGTGGGGCTCAGCCCCCATCTGTTTACGGGCCTGTGTAGTATTGGTCTGTTTATTGGAACATTTTTATTGCTAGCGCTTTTAAACCGGACAAATAAGGCTTCGTCGGTATTAGCATTCATCATATTTCTGAACCTTTTCTGCTCAGGATCTGAATAGCTTGTAAAAAATTGTTTGAAGATTTCATTCTGATTCTTTAAAATTGTAGATAATAAGCTCTACAGAATTTCAAATTGGTTGTCAATGACAACTTCATGTGATTTTCTTTCTGTGTGTTGGACACATACCTACCTCCCCTACCCCAATGCAACAAAGATCTCACTTAGGTGAGTATTTTGACTGCAATTTTTTATAGATGGCATTGTTTGACCATTTTGCTTTACTACTGTAATATTCTGACTTTCTTAGAAAAGTGTGAAAAGCCTCCTAATAAAAGAACAAAAAACATCGTGACAAATATCTGAGCATGGTGCAAACTTTTTATACTGTGAATTACATTTTTCTGGGAACCTGTGTAAGAAATTTTCATTTGTGTGCTTGCCCCAAAACTTCACTTTAACTGATAAGCAGGGTTGGCACACTTTAAACCAATTGGTTTTTTTGTCAAAAAAACCATTTGGTTTTTTTACAACCAATCTAACATATTTTTTTCTTTTTTATAATTTAAGTGTTTTAAATATTAATAGAAGTAATTTCTACTTTTCACACTTCATCTCAGCAGTCAACATGATACATAATGAGCCTAGGTCATGTTTCTATGCATGTAGGATGAAAATTAGCATGTGGTGATGAACATGTCTGGTACCCTAAAGATTTATCTTAAAATGTGAAATTAGAAAAGATAGATAAATCATATTCAATATTTAGCATATAATATTTTCATTTAAAAAATGCAGATTATTTACAGCAGTTAAAATACAATGATCTTTAAGATCTTGGTCAAGTTGTAAAAGAAAATTTTCCAGATTGGGGAAGATTATCCTTAAAGAATTTAAAATAATAGCTTAAGATATGAAGTTGAATAACACAGCTTGCAAAAATTGAGTGCTAGTTATAGCACTTCAATAATACCAATCAATCTTTTCTGTTAGTTGCTGAATCTAATGGCGAAAAATTTTACACTTGGAGTTATCATTCAGAAAACAAAATAACCAGAAGTATTTAGATATTAAAATAATAATAATAATAGCAGCCACAGAATAATATATTATATTCATGAAACTGCATCAAATATTTATTGATTATTATATTATTAATCAAAGGATTCTTCATACGATTTTCAAGGTAACAATGTTTCACTGTGTAGAGCAGTTTACTTAAGAACATAAGACATAGCTGTTTCTAATAATGTTTAAATTAGAAATTATTTCAATTTTTTATATAATTGACTGTAACTATTTAATTTAAATATTTTCAAAAGTTATATTACTTATATTATATCCAACAATGTTTATTTTATCAACAGATATGCATCTGTATGCAATAGGAAATTATATTTAAAAAACCCCGGTTTAAATAAAAAAAACCTGGTTTAAACCAAATAAACCGTTTTTTTTTACAAAAAAAACCCGGGTTTTTTCCAACCCTGCCGATAAATCAATGAACTTACTTTGTTTTATCCGGTTTCTTTACCATAGTTTAAGTTTATGAACATCAAGAAGAATTAAGACGAATCATAATAAACAATAAATCATATTATGACGTATCGTTATAAGAGGGCACAACTACTACTTCTAATTTATTTATTTATGAGATACTGAGTGACTGTACTTTGTTAACACAAGTCACACAGCTTAGAATCAACCAATCAGACATATTCATCTTGAAATTTTATACTCTTATCTTGGCTCCAATTTTTTTTTGTGAAATTATGTGTGGATTTTAAGTATGTGCAGATTTTTGAGAATTGACCCTAGTAGTATTGTACATTTTTGAAATGTGTGTTTCAACTTTCAGAAAGCCTAAATTTGACTTATTTTATGTGTTAAATAAAAGTGGAAGTACTTGGATATTTATGAAGGTCTGTTTTGTGTCACTTTGAGAATGATTTAAAATCTTTGAATGGTAGTGGATGAAGAAAATTGACTTTGAATAGAAGACATTTGAGGCATATTGTTAAGAAAGCTTAGAAAAGGCCTCAACAGGCCATGGTGCTGTTAAATATGTTTGGGATCATTAAAAAAAAAAAGAAATCTTGGTGTTAAATGATTTTGCCCTTCTTTAGATATTAAATTCTGGGTTAGGGACTTCAAATGAAAATATGAAAATATTTTTAATCTTTTATATTGATAGGAGGTAAAAAAAATCTTATATGGATTAGTTGTTTTCATTTTACAGTTCTAGTCAATCGATATATGAAAAATTATCAGTGTATTTATTTAAGTTAATGTATTTACTTATTTCTTATAGCCATTATTTTATGTGTTTATTTTGCCTTTTTTTTTATTATGTTTAGTTTACTGTTTGGAACTTTGTATCCAGCTTATGCATCATATAAAGCTGTGAAGACAAAGAATGTGAAAGAATATGTAAGTTGACATATGTATTTCATTTCAATTTATTTTTTGTTTTAGTATTTCATTTAAAAGCATCTCTTTAAAACTCAATAATGTATCTGATACAGTAATAATAATAATTAAAAAAATATTGAAGTGAAGTTATAATACATAATAGATATCGATTATACCTGCAATATGATTTCTATATATGTGTATGCAAGTTTGGTGCATAGTGTGTGTGAAGAGTACAATGCACACAGGCAACCATGGAGTGTCTCCAAAATTTTTATAAAGGTGAATATATTTGGTAGTTTGGGAAAAAATTTAAAATGTTTAAGAAAATTTAAAATTTAAGTTCTTTTTATCTAATATCTGTGATATATTAAAATTTTAAGAACTATATGCAATAGTTGTCTGCAAAACTGTGAATTATATGATGATCCATGGAATATTTACGTAAATTTGTGTAATTCATATTAATCCAATATCCATCAATTTTAATAAGATTCTGGTATATTTTTGAAACAGACTGAAAATTAATACAGTTTCTTAAAAAGCAACATAGTGAAATGTTTGCTCGTAAGATAGGAAAAGTTCTTTGTGACTGACCAAAATTTAGTGCACTTGAACTGATGTAATCAAATTACATTCAAAGCAAAGTTAATCGGATAAAAATCTCGCTAAATACCCTCATTATTTTTAAAGTTGTGAACAAAAATTCAGGTTCAGCTTGTTGTAGTGAGACAGTCTGTATTTTTGATTGAATAAGTGGATTGCAATGTTTATTTCCTGTATAAAACTAGTGTTGTTTGTTTTGTCTGCGTTATCTCCTCCTGAAAGTTAGTTCAAAAATTTTGGAAACATCCTTAAATTTTCAACCACTGAAAATAATATCTCACTCCAGATACTGCTCACTGCTGCATTTAAAAACTATTTTTTTAAAATCAAATGGAGCAGGGAATTTATTCTTGCTGAGTTTTCACCTTTGAATAGATTTTTTTTTTTTTTTTTAACCTTAGTCCCTTCCTGAAAAGTAAATTGTTTAACCTCTTGAGACATGAAGTTAAAATAATACTACAAATTCATGTTCATTGCTTTTGCACAAACAAAATGACACTATAGATGATAGAAATAGCTTTTTTTCTGAAATTAATACTTTAGGGGACTGGTAACTTAGGGTCACAAATATGGATCTAAAATTACGAGCTAATTTAAAATATTAATTTAATTATCAATAACCTAAATTCATGTAATAAAAAATTTAAGGGCTTTAAACATGTGAGTGATCTACAAATCCTCAAAAAAATTTATTGTATAGGGTATAAGTTAAATAATTATGAAAATTACTTACTTTCTTGGCCATGCTGTCTTGAAGGCATTTTGCAAACAGAGATGAAACTAAAATTTATTTTATGAGGAAATAAGCTTCAGTGCTGTCATTTATTGGTTTTATTTCAAAACAAAATAAAACATTCAGCTACCGGGTGTCCCAAAAAGGACTGACTGATTTTAAAATTCAATAACTTGCAAACGGTGACAGATATTTAAAAAAATCTTGTAGGAGGGTTATGCATAAGGTCAAAATTTTTATTACAGTGATTTTCGATTTTAGTTCGAATTACAAACAATAGATGGCGCTGTAAGCAATAGTCGCTAAATACAGGCTCGATTTCTGGTCCTTTCTGTTGTTCCATGCTGAAAAAGGAGATGGAAATGTATTATCCGGGCCACGAAGTACCAAAAATCGAGCCTGAATTCAGCGTCTATTGATCGCAGCGCCATCTATTGTTTGTAATTCGAACTAAAATTGAAAATCACTGTAAAAAAACTTTTGACCTTATGCATAACCCTCCTGCAAGAATTTTTTAAATATCTGTCACCGTTTGCAAGTTATTGAATTTTAAAATCAGTCAGTCCTTTTTGGGACACCCGGTATATACAGTAGTAAAGTTAGAATGTAAAAAAAAAAAAAAAAAAATCAAACAGCCATAATTTTTATCACAAAAAGAACAAAGGTTCACATTTCTGTGCCTCAGGATGGAAGAGGATAATAATAAAGTACTAATAATGGGCTCTCTCTAGTCTATTCTACTCTAGTCCAACTCTTTTGCGGAAGCAAGATACGTAGGTCCCCAGCCATGTCCCGAGTGAAAGACTCTCTAGCAAAAGCCAGGTTGAAAAAAAACAAAAAAAACAAAAATTGAAACTGGACAAATCTAAAAAGGAAATTACAAAAATTAAGGACACAGAAAAGCGGGAAGGGTTGGGCTCAGAGCGATGAAGCTACCGAACGACTCCTAGCTACTTTGAGCCCATTATTAGTCGCGGTCGGGGGTGGATGGGGGGCTCGACCGCCGCGGTGAGCGGCCCATCTTTGTCCGCAGCCCTTTATTCTTCTACTCTAGTCTGACTCTTTTGGGGAAGCAAGATACGTAGGTCCCCAGCCACGTCCCGAGTGAAAAACACTCTAGTAAAAGCCAGGTTGGAAAAAAAAAAAAAAAAAATCAAAAATTGAAACCGGCAGTTAAATTTTCTTTCTAATTCCTTTTATTCAATCATATTTAGCATGTGGAAAAGGAGAGAGAGAAATGGTTAATAAAAATCATAACTGATTTAGAAAAAAATAAAATTTCCCTTTGATTTTTAAATATTTGTTATAAGAATATTTCATTTCTTTATTTTAATTTACAGAAGACGCATGAAGTTTAAAGTTGAAACTTTTAAAAATTTTAAATTATCCCCTTCTTAAATAATACCTCAGAGCAGAGTTTTTTTAAGCATAAAGTTTTCTTGTAAAAGAATCCTGTTTTTCAAAATGGATGTATATATGTGTTAAATATCATATAAAATTTAACTTTTTAATACAGTCAACTCCCTCTAATCCGCACAGCTTGGGACCACAGGTTGTGCAGATTATAGGTCATTACTTTGTTTACATTTTTTCTCCTCTAATTTTACAGTAATTAATTAATAATGTATAAATTAATTCATAAAAAAGAAAGATGATGTAACACATTGTTATTTAATTAAAAAATGCATTATATTTAAGGAAAAAATATTCAAATTTTATAATACAATTTCTTTTGTTTGTTTTTATAATTTTCAAACACAGTATCAAGTGTTATTGTTTGAGAACTTTTGGTCCAGTATTTTTTTCTTGCAGTTTATAGTCATTATTTCTTCTTCTGAAACAAAACTCTGTTCCTGAAGAAAATAGATATTTATAGCCAAACCTTGCTCAAGTATTACTTTTTCACCTTCATCATCAAACTATGTGTCATAATTATTCTGATTTTCAGTAGAGTTTAACAGAGTAGTACTTATAAGGTCATCATCTCGGAAACTCTCTGCAACTGGATTGTCATATCGGGAGAACACCCATTCAATTGTATTTTATCCATTCAAGAAATCAGGCACAACAGTTAGTGAATTTTTGCAAAACGCAAACCTTCTGCCGATATCTGGTTTGTATTATCCAAACTGAAAACCAACAAAGTCCACATCATCACCATCAGTGTCTAGATGCTGGTCACAAAAAAAATGTACTGATTCTTCCTTTTTTTTAATTTGAAAAATAAAGTTTTACTTCATTCAAATGCAAAAATTTAAGGGGGAAAAAACTGAATACCGACCGTCAATCAAATTGCTGTCATTTTGAATTTCTCTTGCAAAGTTAATGGTAACTGAATTTTTACTGTTTACATCTGAAACAGTGTGCGGATTATAGGCATTTGCGGATTATAGAGTTGCGGATTAGAGGGAGTTGACTGTATCTTAAAACTCCCTGAAATATAAGAGTTTTCAGCCAGCCGAATATTCGCTATTTGGTGCATCCTAATGTGCATTAAGAAGACATGCTTTTTTATTTAAAAATTTTTATCATCTAAATATGAAATTGGTATGAATCTTAAAATAATTCTTTATGAGTAGTTAGTGTATGTTACCTTTTTAAAGTTTTGTTTTCTTGCATTTTTTTAAACGCAGCTATCAAATTACTATCTGTGAAGTATGATTTTAGACTTTAGGTTTCAAGTGTGACGTACATAATTTTAAATATAATTGTAACTTCATTTTATGCTTGTTTTTTTGTTTCAAAATTGAATGTAGATTATGTTAAAAAAAACTTATCAGATAAGTTGTTAAAAATTTTAATGTTACATTATTTCTTATGTAATATTTTCAAGAAATAGGATACATACAGTTAAACCTTAAGAATGTAAAATTTCCTGAACTTCCAAAAGGAGTTTTAAATAAATGTAGATCTCTGAAAATAATATTATATGTATTAAGTTTGTGCTAGATCATGGAATCCCCAATTTTTTTTTTCAAAAACTTAAGTAAAATAACTCTGCTCTTTGAACACCCCACATAAGATTTTGGTTAGGATCTGAGTACAGTAGAGTGCCACAAATCTGCCGACCTAAAATCTGCCAGAGTTTGAAATCCACACAGGTTTGCAGATGCAAACATCTTTCCTCCATGGCACTAAAAGAACGAAGTTCAGAAAAAAATGATGTCATTCCAAAGCGAATGATTGATTCAGGACGTTTTTATCTCTGTTTATAAAGAATGCAGCGAAAATTGGGACCAAAGTGAAGAGAAGAAGACTGAATATGCACATGCATGCATGGAATAAGGAACATACAGTACCAACCATTAGTTCCAACTTCTTTGCATGCATGTTGATTGGTTTGAGAAATATATTTCAGAATTTCAGTGATGTTGACTCTATCTGTTTATCTGTATCTAATCACATGCGAGACATTTTTATTCATCATTTAAGTTGTTTTACAATATTTTTTTCTGGTGAAGTATCATTTTGAATCCAGCCAAAAGGAATTCTGATGATGATGACTTAGATAATTCTGAGAAAATTCAGTTTGATGAGGGTTTAAATTTGGGAGAGAAATACCTTGAATTCTTAAAGCAACAAAATTGTGTAACTGAGCAGGAACTACAGTAAAACCCATTTAAGAAGTTCCCGCTTAAGAAGTTTTCCCGTTTAAGAAGTTTATATTTTCGATTCCCATTTTTCTCTTATTCTTACAACACTAAAATAACTCGTTTAAGAAGTTTAGTTCAAAACTCTTTCCCGCTTAAAAAGTTTTATTTTTCCTTCTATTTTTACTTTCAAAGCTCGTTTATTTTGTCTTTTTGATTATTATTTTATTTTCTGTGCTGAAATCTCTTCCTTTATTATTCTACGCTATTCAAAAAGGTCAATGTTTAGGACTAATAGCAGATGTGGTCACCTCTATTTCACCTTAAAATCTGTTTAACGTGTTTGATGGAAATGGAATATGGGTAGAGGATGGGCCTCTCATCACTGTAACAGTAGTGACTGATAAAGAGAAAAGGGAATTGCTCCGTCGTACCGATGGGTGGTTCTTTCAGTTCAATAGTTACAACAGATTCTTTCCCACCACCCTATTCCATAAGTGTACCAAAGCTGCGTTTGGTTTAATCATTTCACAGTTTTTAAGTCAGTGTAAAGTGCATAACATCAAAGCTTTCTCGTTAGAAAATACACTAACAAAATTTCTGTTTTTTTTTTTCCCCAAAAAATGTCGGCAAGCCAATTAAAAGGAAAGCCTTGTCAATTGAAGACAAAATCAAAATTTTGAAAGAAGTTGATAGTAACGCGAAAACAAGCGTTGAAATTGCAAAGAAGTTGAACATACCAGTGACTACTCTGAATGGAATTGTAGCAAAACGAGATCTCATTTTAATCTGTTCTCAAAAATCTCGTAAAATTAAAAAGGTGAAAAGAGGAAAATATGAAGTTATGCAAGAAAAGTTATTGATTTGGTTCAAACAAGCCAGATCCGCCAATATTCCAATAAGCGGACCTATTCTTAGAGAGAAGGCTGAGGAAATTGCCAAAAAATGGAGATTGAATTTACTTCTTCAAATGGATGGATTGATAGGATGAAGAAAAGAGCTGGATTGACTTATAATTCTATACAAGGTGAGAGTAAAAGTGTCGATCCACAAGAAATCGAAGAGTGGAAGAAAATCTTATCAGATTTGATAACCGGCTATCATCCTAAAGACATTTTCAATATGGATGAGTGTGGACTTTTCTACAATCTTTTACTGGATAAAACATATGCATATAAAGGCGAAAAATGTCACGGAGGTAAAAGAAATAAGGAACGACTTACAATTTTATTGGGTGCCAACATTGAATGGTTTTGAGAAGTTGCCAATTTTGGTTGTTGGGAAATCGAAGAAACCCAGATGTTTTCAGAATGTGAAATCGCTGCCTTGTGATTATGAAAGCAACAAGACTGTGTGGGTGACAATTACAATTTATGAAGATTACTTGAAAAGATTGAATGACAAAATGAGGAAAGCTAAGAGGAACATCATCATTTTCGTAGACAACTGTACCGCCCATTCCAAAGACACGAAAAACTTGAGCAACATAAAAGTCCATTTCCTACCACCGAACTCAACTTCCGTTTTACAACCTATGGATCAGGGAGTAATTAAAGTGTTTAAGCAGCATTATAGAAAACGGCTAGTGAAATGGATGATTGAAAAACTTGACAATACTGGAGAGTTTAAAAAAGTGAACGTTTTGGAATCAATTCATTTTATTTTATCTGCATGGGAGTTAATAACCCTATCTGTCATTGCCAATTGTTTTCAAAAAGCGGGATTCTTGGATGGAGAATCAACAGAAAAATATGAATTTGATATTGAGGATGATTGGAAGACTATTCAGAGAAAGATGGATTTCACTGCATCGTTTGAGGAGTACGTGTCGGTAGATGATGAAGTAGTATCATGTGAAATGCTTACAGTGGATGATATTTATGAAATGACAGTAGATGAAGAAATGAGTGAAACTGAGGAAGAAGATGTGGAAATTCCTAGTTTTCCGGAAGCTGTAAAAGGACTAGAAACCTTTCGTCGTTTTATCGAAAGTGTCGAAAATGTGCCTGAAGAAGTTTTCAAAAGCTTAAGACAATTAGACTGTTATCAATTAAAAGTTGCCGAAAAAAAGCCGAAACAAAAAACTATAACAGATTTTTTTTTTTTGCAAAAACATATCAAATGACTCATAAAGAGAAATTTCTTGTCTTGGATTAAGTACAGAGTTTCTAAGGTAATTATGTATTTTTACTTTATTAGCTAATTTTTTAAGTGTGCAAACTAATTTAAATTTCGTAAGAAAACTCAATTTTATAGAAAATACTCTTTGTATTATTATACTAAGATAAAATAAACTCTCTTCTAAATATCAATATTTAAACTATTAATTTTTTCAAAAAATGCTAATTTCCCGTTTAAGAAGTTTTTCCCTTCCATTCCCTTGGGAAACTTCTTAAGCGGGTTTCACTGTAATAACTATCTATAACCTGCAAAAAAAAAAATTGAACAAACTAAAGTTTTGAAACAGGCCACAATTGAACAAATGTTTTCAAAGTTTAAAAAATAAGTTGTTTTGTTTATATTGTTTTCATATATTCTTTTTTTTTCTGTTTATTAAAATTTTCACTTATAATTAAATAATCTAATATAAAAGTGTGTTGCTATTAATGTTGTTTTATTTTATTTGTCCTATTAAACCTTTATTAATTATTGCTCTTTTTATGACCTAAAAACCACAAAATCTTGAAATCCACACACCTTTTCCCAAACACTGCAGATTTCTGGCTCTCTACTGTATATCACATTTTTTTCCCTATTACATATCCTTTTAAAAACTTAATGTAATAATATTGATAAAGTCAATTATAATATGGGTCATCCCATACAAAATGAGCAAATCAGCTGTGGCTGACATGTCACAGAACAAAATCAGTATATAAGTAGGCCATATCTATTTATGAGTAAATGTAAAATAATGTATTTCAGAATTGTTTATTTAAATATTAAAATTTACAGTAAAAGTTGATGCAAAATCGAGGTATCGTCTACATGCTTGAAATTTCAATTTTGATTATTAGTATTAGGAATAAAAAGATTATATTAAAAATTAATTATAATTAAGAATGAATAATAAGTAACAGATTGGCATAAGTTAGTAATTGTATTTTTATTCCTTAATGAGAAAAAAAAAATATTTTTGAAAATTTTTGTGGGGAATAATACAATACTGCTATTGCTCATTTTTACATCAAGGACAGCTCTGACAAGTTTAAAATTACTTGACGTTATAGCTAAAAGTATATATTTTAAATATCGAAACTTTCATTTTTGCCTTTTTGTTCCTTAATGAGAAAAAGAAATAAATAGCAAAAAATGTCGAAGGTAAAATGCAATATTTCTATCTCCTATTTGTACCTCAAGGAAAGCTCTTTTAAGATATTTAAATTATTTGATATTATACATAAAAGTGTATATTTTAAATATAGAAACTTTTATTCTTGCTTTCAGTTTATTTTTGGCTATTAATTAATTTATTTTAAAGTACAGAAAAAAGAAATGATTCAGTTGAACAAAAAATTATATATTAATCCTAAATTCATAGATGGCAGCACTATATTTTTTTTCTTGAAATCGTGCAATATTATAAAAATATTGTAAAAATTTTTATAATGTTTTTAATTTTCTCAAAATTGACAAATTTTCAATTTTTACAGCAATTTAAGATTAATCATGACATTACCAAATTATTATTACTAAATAAATATGAGGATAATTTTCCAGCGATTACAATATTACAAAAAGATTAATATATGTTAAATAGTTTTCAAGATACGGAACTTCAAACTTGCAACTTTGAAGGATTGCACACATGCCATTCGATGTCACAAGTTTTTTAAATGTCCAGAACTTCCAAAATTTTTTATTTTATTTTTGTCGAAATATTTTACAGTGCTCTATTTGAATATGAATTGAATCTGTGTATCAAATTATATTAAAATCGGTTACTATGTAGCCACGACTTTTTTTAAATTTTTGCACATTTTGTGTGGAATGACCCATATTTTAAGAATAGAATATTGTGTTGGCTATAAAAAAATATAAATTTAAAGCAACTTTTTTTATATATATATAAAATATCTTAGATTTCTTCATATCAGCATGTTACTCTGAATGACTTTCTTCTAGTTCACAATTGCATACAGTGAAATATATTTAACACGAAACTGAGGAGACCAAAATTTTTTTCTGTGTTAAAAGAATTTCGCATTAAAAGATTCTTAACAAAACTCACAAATATTTTTGACATTGTCAAATTTTATTTCGATTTTCTGTTAAACTACTAATATAAATAACCATTGGGATAAAAAGCAAGTAAAAAAAAAATATTGATTTTGGGAGAAAAATCAGATATCTTTTTTTTAAGTGTCTTTTTTAGCATCCTGAGATCTAGCTTGTTTTGAACCAAATAAGCAAAGCTGTCTCTAAATCTTCATACTTAGCAGTTCTCATACGTTTTCTCTCTGTCTTAAACATACTGCGCTCAAACATTAACGTAAAGGGATCCCTGTTTTTTATTATTGTTGATAAAGTAGAATTGGCAATGGCTATTTGGAGATTTCTGTTTCATCTTTTATTTTCATGAACTACAATAAGCAGCTTCATCTTCATTTGAAGCGAAACATCAGTTTGTTTTCACACCGATTTCTTACCCATTGTGCTAATAAAACGTAAGCTAATTTAGAAAAAAAATGCGAAATTCACTGATTTTCACTCAAAATTCAGTGGTTTTAACACAAAATTCCCAATTTCAACTCAAACTAATTAGATCGAAAGCAATTTTTTTTCATGTTAAACGATTTTTGTTTTGTGTTAAAAGAAAAAAAAGTATTAATTTGCATAGTATACTGTCCGGACCGCTATATCATTTCGAGTTAACTGATTTTTCATGTTAAGCATTTGCGTGTTAAACGTATTTCACTGTATATCCATGTTTCATACACTTTTCTTCATCATTTTTTAGGGTTCCTACTTCAAAAGTAAAAACGGAACCATTATAAGATCACTCCTGTGTCTGTCTGTCACAGCCATTTTACTCGTACACTATGGAAAGTGGAAACTTGAAATTGGGGGAAGTAATAAGGACTATTGACCCACATATTTACAGGTTATTAAACATTCATAAATATGTTTAGGAAAAATGTAGAGGGGCTAATTATGTTCCTTGAAAAAAAAATATTTTCTTTGTGGGGTATTTTGTGAAAGCTTTTGTAACGCTGAACTCAAAAATACATTTCTTTTAATTTTAGGTATCATATTTTCAGAGATACCATCAAAAATATAGGGAAAAAATATGTCCCCCCCCACTCTATTTCTGAATCTACTTAAACTAAAATTATGAGGGTAAAATTAGAGGTAATAGACACTAATTTATGTTCGAAATTTATTTATCGTCTGCCAATGCTCAGTGCGAGCATTTTTGTGTAAGTTTAATTTCTAAAAAATGGCAACGTTCTTTTTTGTTGACATGTATTTTATTCTATTCTAAGAGTGTGAAACCAAGAGGGTTTATAATTAAACGTGTGATACAGTTCACTTTGTTATTTATTAAGTGTTGTGAGTTATTGACGAGTTTGTGTTTATTTAATTTCAACCAGCGCGCTACGTAATTTTTCATTACGTCTACCGGAGATTTGATATTTTTTCTTTTTGTTAATCGAGTGATAGAACGAACTTAAGATGAGTTTCGTTTTCAAGAGTAATCATGTGATCGTTCCAAAGTTGTGATGTGAAAATAAATAAAGAAGCTGCGTCATTCAAACATCTATACTATTTGGCGAGTCTTTTTTGTTAATATTATCTCATTATGACTGAATTTAAAGACATTTTAGTTAGAAAATGAGTTTTAAAAGCTACTGTCACTAAACTAGAATATAATATTATTAGTTCGATAGATGATGCTGATTCTAGTCAGCTTGCTTTATTCGAAAATAAAATCGAAAAATTAAATAAGGAATTACATGGAATTTTTAATTAAATTTTTTCACAATGTAAAGAAGAAGATGTAGATTATTTTGTTGATGAGCAACAATCCGTACAGGATAAACTTGACAATCTTTGGTTAAGTGTTAACCGAAAAAACTCAAAATTTACTTTAAATGAATCGAATCAAAATAATAGTCTTTCTAAATCTCAAATACCAGAAGTAAAGCTCCCAAAATTGACACTTCCTACATTTAGTGGTAATATAGAAGAATGGATATCATTTTATGATTTATTTAAAGCTAGTGTGGATAATTATGAGAGTTTATCAGACTGTCAAAAATTGCAGTATTTGAAATCGGCATGTAAAAACAGTGCCCTTAAAATTATTCAGAGTCTTCCAATATCTGATTCAAACTATAAGACAGCTTTAGAATTATTAAAGGAGCGATATTCAAATAAGTGTGAGTTAATTAATGCATTAAGAGGTTAATTGGAATGCCTTGTATTTCGGGTAATACACAGTCTATTTTAGAGAGTGTAGATGTTAAAAACGAATGTGTGCGTTTGTTAAGTGTGGTTAAACAAGATGTTAGTGGATTTTCGGAAGTAATGATTGTTTATGTAATTACTGATAAATTAGATAAAAATACGAGATATTGGTGGGAAAGAACATTAAAAAAGGAGGAGGTGGGAACTCTTGATAATTTATTATCTTTCTTGAAGGATCACGCTAGAACCCTTCAAAACAGCAAATTCTCAGTAAAGGAAATAAAGAAAGGTAAACTAACAACATTGTTGTCTTCTAATAATAGTTGTTGTGTATGCAAGGAATCACATCCGTTGTATAAATGTCCTAAGTTCTTGCAGTTAAGTGTACATAAAAGAATAGAATTGATTAGAAGAAACAACTTGTGTTACAATTGTCTTTTAGATAAACACCATGCAAAAATCTGTAAGAGTTTAAGTAAATGTAAAGTGTGTCATAAGCCTCACCATACAATTTTACATCTTCTGAGAGACCCAAAATCTTATTCAGATAGTGTAAATGAAACGCCGACTGGCCCTCTGTCTCCGAACGCACCAGAATTTCAGCCGAGACCAACTGAGTCATTAAATCAAACTTCTTGTGCTAGCATCTTTGAATTTCCAAACAACTCTGTGTCGGGATTACATTCATTGCAAAATAAGCAAACTCTACTTTGTACAGCAATGATTAAGGTTCTTGACTCACTGGGTAATCTTGTAAACTGTTGCGCTTTGCTGGATAGTGGCAAAGAAGCCTCTTTCATAAGTGAAAATTGTATGCGTAAATTATGTTTGCCAAGGCAATCTACTAAAGTACAGATTACATGTTTAGGTTCTTATAATACTGAATCTAATGAAGAGGTAAATTTAAATTTTACTCCCCATTTTAATTCTGAAGTGAGATTTGCCACTAGAGCATTTGTGATAAAAAGAATCACATCAAATGTGCCGTATAGTTCTATTCCTTCAAATATTGTGAATAACTTCAATGATTTAGTTCTAGCAGACCCAATATTCTTTGAATCAAGACCAGTAGATATCTTATTAGGTGTTAACGTTTTCTTTACATTGCTTAAAGGGGAAGTTATAAAAAGAGAAGAAACTCTACCCTTCGCTGTATGTTCTAAACTTGGTTGGATAATTACGGGAACTACCTCTTTTGATACAAGTCAATGTACATTTTCTGCTAATAATATTCAATTTCAACTAGATGATTTAGTTCAAAAGTTTTGGTCTTTAGATTCCATTCCTGAGCTAGTTCGAATTTCTAAGGAAGAACAAGAATGTGAAGACCATTTTAAGAGCAATTATTTTCAAAATAGTTCTGGAAGATTTGTTGTGAAACTTCCATTTAAAGATTCTCCATTGCAATTAGGTGATACTAAGGAATTAACCATACAGCGATTTCGTTCTTTGGAACGTAAGCTTTCAAAACAACAGTCTATTTATAAAAACTATCGAGAGTTTATGAAGGGATATTCGGATTTGGGTGATATGGAATGGATATCCAAATCAGAAAGGGTCCCTGCATTTGTTTTTTATTTACCTCATCATGCGGTAATTCATGAATCCAGTTCGATGACAAAATTAAGAGTTGTTTTTGATGCCTCTGCTAAATCTACCTCAGGTGTGTCCTTGAATGATATTCTAATGGTCGGACCCCGTATACAACAGGAACTTTTTCCAATTCTTTTAAGATTTAGAGCTTTGCCCAGGGACGTAGCTACAGGGGGGGGTGTGGGGGGGGGGGTGCGACACCCCCCCACTTCGGTAAACTCCTATACATTCGGTAATTTCACTTTCGTTCAAAAGCTGCATCATTTGGCTCCGATTTTTTTCTTTTTTTTTTAAGAATTTTTAAAAACATATTACAAAATTTATTACAAAACAGAAAACAATTTCAAAACATATTTAAAATTATTAAATATTTACTAATTAGAAACTTCCTTTCTCTTTGCATTATGTCATTTTTTTTTCGCTCGGAGTCGATTGCAATTTCACTTTTTAGCTATTCCATGGGTGTAAGAAGGGGTGGGAGGGGGGAGGGGGGGCATGATACAGTATCCCTTAGAAGAATAAATATTATATATTTCTCTATATAATATTTAATCCATTTTTCTTTTTCGTTAAAATTCATTTTGCTGGACTCTGAAAGCTATGGGGGGGGTGTATATTTCGCTGTTTTTTCGGGGGACAGGATGTCGCCAGAAGTTTACTGTTGTATTGTCTCAAAAAATAAGAGAGAACCGGGAATTATTTCTTATCAAAGAAAATTAAAACGGTGTAATAAAATTACATCAGATGTACCGAATAGTGATTTTGACCGAATACCAAATATTCAGCCTACAAGCGAACCGAATACCGAATATTCGGCTAGTCGAGTAGTAACTATTCGGCCAGATACCAAATATCCGGCTGGTCGAATATTTTAAAATTCTATTAATTAAAAAAGTTTCGTGTTTCATAGCTTCTTCTGATGAATTAAACCAAGTGAATATTTTTTTTTTTTTTTTTTTTTTTTTTTTTTTTTTTTTTTTTTTTTTAATTCTGAAACAAACAACTTCGCAAAAATAACTTGCCTACCAGATATTCGGCCTACAGGTGAACCGTATACCGAATATTTGGATAGCCGAATTAACTGTTAGGCCGAATTCCGAATATTCGTCCAGCCGAGTAGTAACTATTCGGCTAAATACCAAGTATTCGGCTGGTTGAATACTTTTATATTTCAAAGATTAAAGGCATTAAAATGTTAAATTTTAAAATAATTTTATATAATATTTAATGCAGAAACTTGCATATTGCTAAACAAGAATTTTTTACAAGTAAACTTTATACATGAAAAAAATCTGCTTTGAGGTATTTAAGAAGAGAATTTTAAAATTTTATTAATTAAAAAGTTTGATATATCATAGCTTCTTCTGATGAATTAAACCAAGTGATTAATTTTTTTTTTCATTCTAAAACAGACAACTCAGCAAAAATAACTTTTCTACTGTCTTTGATTTAGCAAGGAAGTTTTTAAATGCATCTTAGATCAGTGTTTCGAATGGGCAATTATTTTTAGAGATTGTAAACATACACATTGTTCCTAAAAAATTGTAACAAACTTTCAACAGAGATAATGTGGTCAAGACAAAAAAATTTTGAACAAGAAACAACACCTCACTCCATTTATTCCATCAAAATTACATCATATTCAGTCAAATTCTGGGTGTGCAACTACAAGCCGAAACTGAATTTTCATTCACAACTTTATCAGTAAATGAAGATATTTTTGCAAGATTTGTTTCATATTAATTTAGTTTGTATTAAATGTGACGATATCATTGAAAATGACTGAATTTTGGCCAGTGACACAGTATAAATACTATAAATTGCATTCTGAATAAAGGAATGTCTACCTCATAGTTGTTTAAACATGAAAAGTGGCAATTTCCAGCACTTCTCATCATATTATATTTCACAGAAATCAAAGCAAGTTTGTTAAAAATATAGCTATGATATCTTCGTTAGGGTTAACAAATGATAATCCAAGTTTGACCTCGAATGAGATGAAATACACTTTATTTATAACTGAATAAGTGGATTGTGATTATGGTTTTCTGAGCAAAAATTGGCTTTCTTGATGTGTATTATCAACGCTGAAAGTTTTTCTGTTTTGATTAGAAGTGTTAGAACTTTTTTGTGAAAAAGCAAGAAACATATTATTTACTAGAAAAGGTTCAGGAACTTGCCTTTTTACATTGTTAATTCCTATGAAAATCCCCATTAATGGTTAATTTTCTTAAGTAATACTTTACAAAAAGCAAATAACGTAAAAACATTCTCTTTTACTTAAATATGATTCTGTTTCTAATTATTATGAAAATCTTTATAAGTTGACAGTTAAAAGTAGAAATTGTGTAAGATTTTTAAAAATGTTTTAAAAGTTTTTTTAAGCATTCGGTTTGGCCGAATATCTTGATATTCGGCCTAACCAAATATTCGGTAACATGGCCGAAAAGGCCGAATACAGAATAGATTCCGAATATTCGGTACATCCCTATTAGCTACTATATATAATGGTATATTGTATATTCGAAAAATTAAAAGTTTCTTGAAAAAATTATTTAAAAAAAAATGCGGGAAAAAAATCCTTAAGAGTGTGTTCAAATCAAAAGAGCTACTTTCTGAGACATTTCTGAATTTCTTTTTGTTCGGAAATTGGCAGGTGTTGTTATTCAGAAATTATATAGACGAAAGACGTTTTCCATTTTTTGGTAAACGCAAAAGATTTTCCAGAAAATATTGTCAAAGTTGGCGTTTTGAACCGAATTCCAGACACGGCAGCTCGAGAAAGGCAAAAAACTTGTCACCATGTGACCACAATCGCTTATAACGCGATAAGTAATTTTATCAAAAAATGTAAAACTAGTTTCCATTGTATTCCGCTTCAACAGTCAGGCCTGCCAATATGCTTAAAAATGAGACAGAAAATGTGTCGGAAAATTTTGCGTTGTTCAGTAGGAAGCTCGAGAACCACTTTAAAGAAAAATAATAATAAGATAGAGAACTACAAAATATTGGATTTTTTCCTTTGTAACCTATAAACCGACGATACGTTTTAAGATCTGGATCTGTTCTTGTCACGGGATAGTGAGTGGAGGGTATACGGAGATATACACCGTATACCCTCTCTCTGGATTTTTTAAAGAAGCTCCGCACACCCTCTGCTTCTCAAATAAAGCATTAGCGTATACTGTATCCATGAATGTTCATGATTTTAGAGTATACTCTTTGTTTTTTTACGACTGCAACACTGGTTCTTGTCATTCAGTTCGAAAAGATATTTTTTATTTATGTTTTTGAACTTGTTTTAAAATCATCAGTTGTATTGATATATAAAGACAAGTGCATTGATGATAAGCATTAATCTTTCTTCTAATTGGCTTTTTGAGACATACATTTACTTTCTGCTGCAAAAACTGAAAGCAATTTTTTTCTTTGTTTTCTGAAATGAAGAGATCTCAAAGTTAATTTAAATTAATTTAAAAAAATCCTTTGTTTTGAATCAGGCTCATTCATGTAACAGAATCAACGCTACAGCTCACAAAAAAAAATGCAAGCAAAGTAATTTTGCAGAAAATAAAATAATTTTCCACACTGTCTACCCTCTTTCCTTAAAAAAATCTTTTTGTGTTCAACGCTCTTTTTTTTATTATTGCAAATTAAAATAATAATATTTAATTTTTTTATACGTATGCTCAGTTGCTCTACATGATATTTGACTATTTCAATTCTGATAACTTTCTATATTACGAGTTCCAGCTTGAAAATTCAACAGAAAAAATATCCTACAAATAAAGTTTAGCTTTGATTTGCCACATTTTGTGGTTTTTAAAAACTATTTAAAGCTGTTCTGAAATCGTAACTTGCATCTTTTTTTACACTTTCGTAAAGAAATTTTCATTTTTAAATGCACGAAATTTGCAGATGGTGCCAAAGTTGACGTTTGGAACAATTTTTTTTAAACGTGACAATCGGCAAAATATCATTATGAGGTAGCAATTGGTCATAACTTAATATGTAATACATTTATCAGAAAATTTAAAAATGCTATTTGATTTCAAAGCACTTCATGCCTAATACCTGCTGATTATATGCTTCTGGATTTTAAAAAAATGTCTACTTAAATGAGTTAGTAATAAATAATTTTGGCAAAATATAAATTAGGCCTGAGCAGGCCTAATTAATGTTTTCTGTACCGAGCCGGGACTGGTTTCATTCTTCCAAGTCTTCACGGGCCAAAATTTTCAGTCCCGCGGTTTTCACCCAACCCGTATGAAAGTCATTGTCTCAGCGTGGCCTGGCAGCAAAGTACAGCTAAATTAAAATATAGTAATACGTGTGAAAAAGAACCTGCCTATGACGGAATCCTGTTTTTAACCCCCTCACTGACAAGCCCGTGTTAATACGTTCACTAAGCTCCATGTTTCACTGCAATACAAGCAATATTTAAAGTAATATAATTCTATTGATTTAATGTATTTTTAATACATTGAACAATGATTAATACTCCCAAGGATTGCATTCATATTCGTTATTAAGTTTTTTTATAAAATGTTCAAAGGATCATTTTTTTTAGCATTTAAAACAAAATGCAGAAAAAGCAACATTACAATTTTGCCCTTTATCAAGACAGTCGGAGGGTTTTAACTGAAAAATGTGTTGATCCATGCAAAATTCCTGTAATAATATGTGAGAAAAGAATATATAACACATTTACGCCTAATAAAAAGGGAACTTGTCTATAATGCATTCTTTTACTTTACTGTGCGATTCCGCCTTAGAAGATTTTACTGTAAGGCATTTTTTAGATTTTTAAGTCTCCAATACATGGAATATGGATTAACAAAATTAATGATAACCGAAACATTTGCAATAACAAATAGAGATTTATTAAAAAAAATAAATAAATATCGCAGCCTACGGCATTTCTATAAAAATGAAGATTACAAAAATAATAATAATAATAATAATAATCTTAGCTTTTTTCTTTCTTTCTTTCTTTCTTCTTATTATTAAGTATTTTTGATCAGAATTCCTCGTACAGACAAATTTTTAACCAAATCGACGTAAAAATCAATGTTTTGTAAAAATTCACTCGGGCCGTGCCAAGCTAGGGTCGAGATTTTCATTTTTTTCCGGACCAGGATGGTCTTAGGCTGAACTTTTTGCTGCTATAACGCCGGGCTAGGCCAATAATATTTTTCGACAAGCCTGGCCGAGTTCAGGCCTATCTTTTATAATGGGCCGGATCGAATTTTTTTCTGTGGGTCGGCCTGGCCCAGGCCTGAAAATTTCTACCCGTACAGATTTCTAACTTAAAATTTAAAAAGTATTACATATTTCAAACTTTGAATTATAAATCAAAGAAAAAAAGAATTATTTTTTAAATATTTTCTATTGAATTTATTTTTATTGTAATAGTAAATAATCAATCTAAATCTGTCTTTTTACACCTCACCCCAAATTATTGATTTTACCTTTGAATCCTCCCCCCTCACTGGAGTATAAGCTTAAACCTTAAGTGATGTGGTGATTTTTTTTGAGGTGGTGTGTATGCAACCCCAAAATTTGATTTCTTACACAAAATGTAGCGAATTAAAATAAGAAAATCTGCTGTGAATTTTGCATTATCTACTTGAATAAAAACAACTGAAAAAGCACTGTAAGTGTACATACATATACATATAAATACATGTATCTAAATACCACAAAAAAAATTTCTTCATAATTGAAATTTCTCTAGGGTGGAAAACACCTCACCTAATCAGTTAAGGGTTAAAATCTTTAAAATTACTTTTTATTCGTATTACTTTATTCGTAACTGTGCAATACGATAAATAAATCAGCAGTTATCTCAGTGATGGAACAGCTGCGCCAATTGCTCCAATTGCGCCAAATCGATAATGCTGCGCATTTCTGCGCCAAAACGATCATTTTTCAACAAAATTGCGCCCAACTGCGCCAATTCAATAATAATTCTTGAGCCAAATCCATAATTTTCCACCCGAATTTCGCCAAAAGATTGCGAAAAACATGCGAATTTAGTCAAAAGCGCGCGAAGTTTCTCAAATAATCGCGAAAAAAAAAGTGAATTTTAACAAAGGATCATTAATTTCGTCAAAAAAAAACGAACAAAATGTGGTCAAAAGACCATGAAAACACGAAATTTCGTTAAAAGATCGCGAATTAAACGCAAATTTCGTCTGAAGTTCGCGAAAACACGGAAATTTTGTCGAAAGATCGCAAAAAACACGCGAATTTTGTCAAAAGATCGCGAAAAACACGCGAATTTCGTCAAAAAATCCCAAGAAAAATATGAATTTTGAGGAAAGATCGTTAATGTCGTCAAAAAATGAACAAAACACGGTCAAAAGAACGTGAAAAAATGCTAATTTATTTAAAAAATAGAGAAAAAAACCCGGAAATTTCGTCAAAAGTTCTCAAATTTCAACATAAGATCGCGAAAAACACGATATTTTCGTCAAAAGATCGCGAAAAACAGGGGAATTTCGTCAAAAGATCACGAATAACACGCGAATTTTGTCAGAGTCGCGAAAAAAACGTGAATTTTGTCAAAGGAGCGCTAACTTCAACAAAACAAAAAACACAATCAAAAGATCGCGAAAAAATGCTGCTTTCATAAAATCGCGAAAACACGCAAATTTCATCAAAAGGTCGCAAAAAGCACGCGAATTTCGTCAAAGGATCGCGAAAAAAGTGAATTTTGTCAAAAGATCGCTCGTCAAAAAAAGAACAAAACGGGGTAAGATCATGAAAAAACGCTATTTTCGTTAAAATATCTCGAAAAAACTCGAAAATTTCATCAAAATATCGTGAAAAACACACGAATTTCGTCAATGGATCACGAAAAAAAACCCGTAAATTTTCCGTCATAAACTTCGTCAAAAAACGAACAAAACACGGTCAAAAGATCGTGAAAAAACGCTACTTTCGTTAAGATATTGCAAAAAACCGCTCAAATTTCATCAAAAGGTCGCAAAAAAACACGCGAATTTCGTCAAACGATCGCGAAAAACACGCCAATTTTGTCAAAGGATCGCGAGAAAAAACGTGAATTTTGTCAAACGATCGCTAATTTCGTCAAAAAACGAACAAAACGGGGTCAAAAGATCGTGAAAAAACACCTTTTCGTTAAAATATCGCGAAAAACCCCCGCAAATTTCATCAAAAGATCGCGAATAAAACGCAAATTTCGTCAAAAGATCGCGAAAAACACGTGAATTTCGTCAAAGGATCACGAAAAAAACGTGAATTTTTCCAAAAGATTGCTAACTTCGTCAAAAAACGAACAAAACACAGTCAAAAGATCATGAAAAAACACCACTTTGTTAAAATTTCATCAAAAGGTCGCAAAAAACGCGCATTTCGTCAAAAGATTGCGAAAAGGACATGAATTTTATGAAAAGATCGCGGAAAAAATCACAAATTTCTTTAAAAGGTCGCGAAAAACCGCAAATTTCGTCAAAAAATTTCGAAAAACACGCTAATTTCGTCAATGGATCACGAAAAATGAACGTAAATTTTGCCAAACGATAGCTAACTTCGTCAAAAAAAGAACAAAACACGGTCAAAAGATCGTGAAAAAACGCTACTTTCGTTAAAATATCGCGAAGAAACCCGCAAATTTCATCAAAAGGTTGCAAAAAACACGCGAATTTTGTCAAAAGATCGCGAAAAACACGCGAATTTTGTCAAGGGACCGCGAGAAAAAACGTGAATTATGTCAAACGATCGCTAATTTCGTCAAAAAACGAACAAAACGAGGTCAAAAGATCGTGAAAAAACGCCTTTTCGTTAAAATATCGCGAAAAAACCCCGCAAATTTCATCAAAAGATCGCGAATAAAACGCAAATTTCGTCAAAAAATCGCGAAAAACACGCAAATTTCGTCAAAGGATCACGAAAAAAACGTGAATTTTTCCAAAAGATTGCTAACTTCGTCATAAAACGAACAAAACACAGTCAAAAGATCGTGAAAAAACACCACTTTGTTAAAATTTCATCAAAAGGTCGCAAAAAACGCGCATTTCGTCAAAAGATCGCGAAAAAATCATGAATTTTATGAAAAGATCGCGGAAAAATCACAAATTTCTTCAAAAGGTCGCGAAAAACCGCAAATTTCATCAAAAAATTTCGAAAAACACGCTAATTTCGTCAAAAGATAGCGAAAAACACGCTGATTTCAACAAAGGGTCTGAATAACACGCAAAAGAAGCGCGAATTTCGTTAAATGATTGCGAAAAAAATGTGAATTTTGTGAAAGAGTCGCGGGAAAAACGCGAATTTAATCAAAGAATCGCAGAAAAAACACGACTTTCGTCAATGAATTGCAGAAAAAACGTGAATTTCGTCAAAGAATACCAAAATTACATTTTGATGCTCCAAAACAGTTACTTTCTGCTCCAAAATGAGCATTTTTTCTGCTCTAAAATAGTTATTATATGCCCCAAAGTGGATTTTTGCTTCTCCAAAATAGTTATTTTCTGCTCCAAAATGAGCGTTTTTGCTGCTTTAAAATGAGGTTCATGCTGTTCCATCACTGTATTATCTACTTCACTCCCTCCATTCGTAATTTCTGCTACCCTCGCTCCCCACAGTTTGTAAAATTTTAAATGGTTTGAAATTATTTAATTTTTTTGTCTGTTTATTTATATATTGTTGAAATAATAAATAAATGTCCCCCCCCCCCCCCCTCGCCCAAAAGAAAATAATGCGAAAAAATACAAAATAAAAAAAATACAAAATTTACTATGAACATTCGGTAAATTCGATCTCCACACCCCCCCAAACGAAATGCTCTAGCTACGCCACTGGCTTTGCCTATTGTTGTATGAGCAGATATAGAGAAGATGTTTAGACAAATCTTGATTAATCCAGAAGATAGAGATTTTTTAAGAATTTTTTGGAGAGAGAATTCCCAGGATCCGTTAGAGGAATATCGTTTAACAACAGTCACTTATGGTATGGCATCTGCCCCGTTTCTGTCTACAAGAGCTCTTCATCAGCTTGCCTTAGATGAGAAAAACGATTTTCCTTTGGCATCTGCAGCTGTGTTGAAAGATTTTTATGTAGATGAATTTTTCTCTCTGGCGGCCAGAATGAGGAAGAAGTTGTGGAACTAATTAGTCAATTGACATTATTAATGAAACGAGGTGGCTTTAATTTACGAAAATGGATTTCAAATGTACCTGGAGTACTGAGGAATATTTCTGAAGAATGTAAGGAAAGTACAGTCATTGCTCTTGACTAATGATGGCAGGATAAAAATTTTAGGAATTCAATGGAATTTAAAGGGTGATTTCTTCTGTTTCACTGCTTTAGACCATGAGAAAAAGGACAGATATTCTAAAAGAGATATTTTGTCAGAAGTTGCAAAGGTGTTTGATCCGCTAGGCTTGCTTTCCCCCTGTGTTGTTTTCATGAAGGTATTACTGCAAGACTTATGGAAGTTTTCACTTACCTGGGACGAGCCAATTAGTGAAGAACATAGTAAACGATGGACATCTTTTCAGAATGATTTAAAGGTAATTTCTAAGTTGAAAATTCCTCGATTTGTATTAGCTGCAGATAAGATAAACCTTCAAATTCACGCCTTTTGTGATGCGTCTGAAAAAGCATATTGTGCAGCAATATATATGCGTTCAGTTTCTCAGAATGAGACAATCACCGTAAATCTTTTGACATCTAAAACTAAGGTCGCACCCATTAAGACTCAGTCAATCCCAAGGCTGGAACTTTGTTCAGCTCTTCTTTTGACAAATTTGCTAAAAGTTGTTTTGGATCACTTAAGTCTCAAGGAGAGTGAAGTATTTGCGTGGACTGATTCTAAGGTTGCGTTGGCATGGCTTTCTTCAGAGCCTCATAGATGGCAAATCTTTGTAGCAAACCGTGTTGCTAAAATCCAAGAAACACTGCCTAATATTTCGTGGAATCATGTTCACGGGCTTGAAAATCCAGCTGACTGCAGAACAAGAGGTATGCTACCATCGGAATTAGTGAATTGTGAGCTATGGTTTCATGGTCCTAAATGGTTAAGAGAGCCATGGGATAAACCGTCTAATGAATCATTTGAAGGCAAGGATGTACAAGAAATTATCCTAAAGCAAGAAAAAAGGAATTGTGTTGTAAATATTTCTAAACTTAATGATGATCATCTGATTTTCAAATATTCTTCTTGGAATAGACTAGTACGAATCGTCGCGTGGTGCTTAAGATTTGTAGACAAGGCAAGAAAGTCATTATCAAATCGAGTAAATGGTTTTCTCTCAGTCTTAGAGCTTTCAAATTCCACAACGAAAATTCTGAAAATAGTCCAAAATGAGTGTTTCCGTGATGAAATATCTGATTTAAGTCATCACAACTCTTTAAAATCTTCAAGTAAACTTTTGTCTTTAAACCCATTCCTGGATCATAATTGTATTTTGCGTGTTGGTGGAAGATTGAGACATGCTAATGTCTCAGAAGATCAGAAACACCCAATATTATTGCCTAAGACACATCATATAACTGCATTAATTATCAAACATTATCATATAACTTATTTACATGCTGGTCCACAGCTTCTTTTAGCTGTTCTTCGAACCAATTTCTGGATTTTAAGTGGTCGAGATGCAGTAAGAAAAATAGTGAGGAGTTGCTTAAAATATTTTCATGCTTCACTATCTGTTGGCACTCAGATAATGGGAGATCTTCCAGCCATACGTGTTAGGCCAAGTCGTCCATTCTCAAAGACTGGAATTGATAATGCCGGCCCATTTATGTGCAAGGAGAGAAATCGTAGAAATATCAAGTCGTTTAAGAGTTATATTGCTATTTTTATTTGTTTTTCAACTCGTGCTATTCATCTTGAATTGGTTTCGGATTTGACAGCTTCCACATTTTTGGCTGCTCTGAAAAGATTTGTTGCCCGTAGAGGTAAACCAGCTGAGTTGGTTAGTGATTGCGCAGGAAATTTCAAGGGTGCAAGTAGGGAACTGCGTGAGTTATACAATTCCATTAGTAAGGATCCTCCATTAGTAAGGATCAAACATTACAGAATTATGTGGCTAATGAAGGTATCATCTGGAACTTTAATCCCCCTTCTGCTCCACATTTTGGTGGGCTGTGGGAAGCTAACATAAAATCTGTGAAATATCATCTACGTAGAACAATGGGAAATTCACTATTTACAATTGAAGAATTCTCTACATTATTGTCACAAATTGAAGCCTGTTTGAACTCGAGACCTTTATGTCCTCTGTCGAACGATCCAAGTGATCTACAAATCCTGACACCAGGTCATTTTTTGACTGGTGCTGTCTTGACGGCTATTCCAGAACTTGACGTTTCTGAAATTCTCCCTAATAGACTTCGCCGTTGGCAATTAACCCAGAGTATTTCAGCACTTCTGGAAGCGATGGAGTGATGAGTATTTGTCTCAACTCTAGCAACATCCCAAGTGGTTGTGTGCGACAGCAAATTTAAATGTTGGTGACTTAGTGCTAATTAAATTAAAAATGAACTTCTTCCCCCTCTTCAATGGAAGTTAGGAAGAATTATTCAGACATTTCCCGGCCATGACGGTCGTGTGAGAGTCACCATAGTAAGAACTGCTGCCGGAAATCTTAAACGAGTGGTTCATAAACTCTGTCCTTTGCCCTTTCATTAACAACAACTTTCATTAACATATATAACTCTTTTATTTGTACCCCTTGAAGATTTCAAGGCCGGGGGTGTATGTTCAAAATTTATTTATCGTCTGCCAATGCTCAGTGCGAGCATTTTTGTGTAAGTTTAATTTCTAAAAAATGGCAATGTTCTTTTTTGTTGACATGTATTTTATTCTATTCTAAGAGTGTGAAACCAAGAGGGTTTATAATTAAACGTGTGATACAGTTCACTTGGTTATTTATTAAGTGTTGTGAGTTATTGACAAGTTTGTGTTTATTTAATTTCAACCTGCGCGCTACAATTTAAACCTTGCAGGAAAATTATAGCGATTACCCTAAGTCACATAGTCTTTGAGAAAAGTGTATTTTTCTGTTACACACAAACTTCTATTTGCAGTTGTTCACCAAAGGTGTTGAGCGCTGGAGGTACAGTCGTGGAAAAAAAAAGTAAACACCCCCTACTAACTCCGCAACAAATTATAGTAGAAGAAAGTTACTGGTACCGAACGATTGGAAGTAAAGTCTACTTTTAAATGATGTATATAAAATTTGCTTAGGGGGCCATCTACATATTAAAACGAACCATAACTTTATTTTCTTCAATAGCAATACCCAATTCTGACAGCATAAATGAACTCTACACCCTTCAATTAGCCTAAAAAACGAATTCTTATGCAATTCGTACCACAAGTTTCTGAGAAATTAATTATTTTAAAACGAGCGTATTTTAAGGGCTGTATCCAAATTGAAGTTTGTACTCGATTGCTAACTGAGAGAGCCCCCTTCTTGATCAAGGCACCTTAAGCAGTCAATGAAGCCTGTTAGATAACAAGGCAGCAGAAGAAATTTCAAAATATCTACTCACTTCTATCATAGACGGCCCCTTAAACCATCATTTTGCCGTTTTTTAAGCATAATTTGAAAACTATTTGGAAGAAAAATGTGAAATTTTGGATTTTCATAAAGCAGGGCTTAATAAATCGAAATCCATCAAAAAAATTGTAGGTTGCATTTCATAATTTTTTCAAATATTAATTTCATAATTCATATCATAAAAATATAAAAATTGCAAATTCAGCGTATTTATGCTTGGGGACATTAGTTTTATTGCTACACAAAAAATTAGTACATTAGGAGCATAATTTCAGGAAATATAAATAAAAATATGAAAATGTAATTTAACGTTAGAAGCATTAAATTTTGAATGTTTATAATTCAAAAACTTATCATTCAAATGACTTGCAATTTGGTGTCTAGGCATAGTTTGAACCGAAGATTTTGAAATATCTCATTAAAATTGGGTATTGCCATTGAAAAAAATGAGGTTTAGGTTCGTTTTAATATGTAGATGACCCCCTAAGCAAATTTTATATACATCATTTAAAAGTAGACTTTATTTCCAGTTGTTCAGTACCAGTAACTTCCGTCTATGATAATTTGTTGAAGAGTTAGTAGGGGGTGTTTACTTTTTTTTTTTTCACGACTGTACCTAACATAGCAGAAGTATAAAAGCATTGTTGATAATGATTTTTGAAAAAAATCATCGGTAATTAGCCGAGATATTAACCCTTAAAGACACAGTCAGTTTGGACATACATAATGACAGGGGCGGCATACTCTATGTACAATGCAAAGGTCAAAGCAGTAATTTGGGGTGAGGTGTAAAAAGACAGATTTAGATTGATTATTTATTATTACAAGAAAAATAAATTCAATAGAAAATATTTAAACAATAATTCTTTTTTTTCTTTTATTTATAACCCAAAGTTTGAAAGTTGCAATACTTTTTAAATTTTAAGTTCTGCACGGGTAGAAATTTTCAGGCCCAGGCCAGGCCGACCCATAGAAAAAAAATTCGACCCAGTGCATTGTAAAAGGTAGGCCTGAACTCAGCCAGGCCTGTCAAAAAAAATTATTGCCCTGGCCTGGCGTTATAGCAGCTAAAAGTTCAGCCTGAGACCATCCTGGCCCAGAAAAAAATGAAAATCTCGACTCGAGCCTGGCCCGGCCCAAGTTAATTTTTACAGAACATTGATTTTTATGTCGATTTGGTTCAAAATTTGTCTGTACGAGAAATTCTGATCAAAAATACTTAATCTTAGCTTTTTTCTTTCTTTCTTTCTTTTTTTCTTTTTTTTGTAATCTTCACTTTTATAGAAATGCCGTAGGCTGTGATATTTATTTTTTTTAAATAAATCTCTATTTGTTATATGCAAATGCTTCGATTATCATTAATTTTGTTAATCAATATTCCATGTATTGGAGACTTAAAAATCTAAAAAATACTATACAGTTAAATCTTCTAAGACGGAATCGCACAGTAAAGTAAAAAAATGCATTATAGACAAGTTCTCTTTTTAATAGGTATAAATGTATTACAGTATGGAACCATTTATCCGGAAACCAGTTAACCAGAAAACCAGTTATCCGGAATGATATTTCTGATAAACTGATTTCAGAATCTTTGCAGAAAAAGGTATCACACACTGCCAGTTTGACATAGGCTTTGCTTAAATAATTGTATAACTTGGTGACAACATCTAGTATTTTAAATGAAAACATATTTAGTTGAATTTTAAATATTTTAATTTTCATGCAGAGGAAACAGAAGAATTTTTGTTTCTAAGGGATTCCCATAATTTACCTTTATTAAACTTTGGTTAACTTTTGATCTTTCTTGCATTGATTTTTAATCCAAGTAATCTAATATCAGAAATAAGGCCACAACCACATATATTCCACAAAACTTATCAAATAGATGCTGCTTCCATGCACAACCAGTTAACCGGAAAAACCAGTTATCCGGAATACATCTGTCCCCAAGCATTCCGGATAAATGGTTCTGTACTGTATATATTTTTCCTCACATATTATTATATTAATTTTGCATGGATCAATGCATTTTTCAGTTTAAAACAGGATTCCGTCATAGGCAGGTTCTTTTTCACACGTATTACTATATTTTAATTTAGCTGATTTTTTTACCAGGCCACACTCAGCCAATGATTTTCATATGGGTTGGGTGAAAACCGGGACTGAAAATTTTCCCGTGAAGACTTGGAAGAATGAAACCAGTCCCGGCTCGGTACAGAAAACATTAATTAGGCCTGGTCAGACCTAATTTATGTTTTGCCAAAATGGTGCTAAAGCTGGCGTTTGTAACAATTATTTTGAAACGTGACAATCGGCAAAAGATCATTATGAGGTAGCCATTGATTATAACTTTATATGTAATACATTTATCAGAAAATTTAAAAAGGCTATTTGATTTCAAAGCACTTTTTCACCATTAGGGTGGTCACAAGCAGAGTTGGGCAAAATACATCGGAAAATCATTTTCGATACAAAATACATTGATTTTAGAGCGTAAAATACAAGATGCAAAATACTTCTCAAAAGTAAAAAATTCAAAATACAAAATACATGTATTTTCAAAATACATTTAAAATACAAAATACATTTTGAAATTAAAAAAAAAAAAATAGATTTTGTAAGTTGCATTAAAAAATGCAAAATAATTTTTCAAAACTGATTAAACATTTGAAATTATAAATTTCTAAAATAAGGAAACAAAAATAGTTAAAAAAAATAATAAATTAGTCTCTAAAAAGAACATATTTTATATAGTAAACAACAACAACAAAAAGATTACGGGTAAACTTTAAAAATATTATCGGAAATATGAAACTTTTCACGAATATAATTCAGATTCCTTTCAAGCATACAAATAACATGTTATATATTTAAAGAAAATCCTCAATGCAAAATTATGATTGGCCTTCAACGCAGCTAATTTTTAAAATTGAGAACCGTTCAACAAATTTCATTTTAGAGAATTAATATACTCTTAATTTATATATATATATATATATATACAAAAGTCTCGACCGGAACTTTAAAAAGCTCATATGAAACTTAAAGAAGAGTTTCCACATCGTAAGGTGTAAATTCAATATTTCTGATTAATCGATTTATCAGTTAAAAATTGCAATATCTCAAGTTCTACTGTGTATTGAGTGCTTGACGAAGATAGCAGATAGCACGTTCTCTGTATATATGAACCGGTCTGCTGCATCAATTTAAAAAGAAATATAAAATAAGCAACATGGTGTAAATATTTTATGGAAATCTCAGAAATGTTATCGATGTGCATAAATTTGATGTACAAAAGTACCGCGACATCGAATAATATTTGTCTTTTAATGTTGGCTTTTTTTTCTTCTTTTATAACAATTTTTCTTTCTTTTATTTCTTTCATAACTGTCTACTTAGAGTTACGCTCACCAACCCCGAACGAACCTCACAGACTCTGTGATTGCTATTAATTTCCCTTTGGGGATTTTTAGGTTCCGAACGCTGCATACCCAGCTATCGCGACAGCTGATGGCTGTTTTCGTGATTGATTAAGTAAGATCTATCACACATTTGAAAATTAGCTCCTATGAAATTGTTAGTAAAAAATGTAACTGCTTCCCGGACTTTTAAAATAACATTTTCTATTGAACGCTATAACAAAATCGTTTTAAATATGATATTTTAAAGATATTGTTTAAATATGACGCAATTTCCCCCTTTTTGCACATAATAATTTATTTCTTTTAATTCTTTCCTTCTTTTTTAATATACCTGTGTGAATATATTTTGCAATGAAAAAGTGTTTAAAAATATTATTATTTGAGTTTTTATGACGTAGTTTGCCCTCCCCGCATTTAATTCTTTTCGCATGTAATAATTTAATTATTTTAAAGTTTTCTTTCTCTTTTAATATCCACGTATAAACATATTTTTCAACTGTAAAATCTTTGAAAATGTTATTATTTGCGGGTTTTTTTAATTTGGCAACAACAGGTAAAAAAATGACTTTTTCGAAATATGAAATAAATTGCTATTGAGACACTGAAATTTTAAACACAAAATGTAAAAAAAAAAAAGTAAAAAAATAATAAAAATAGACAAACTTAAAAAATGAGAGGACATTGCACGCTGCAATCTAATCCCTTATATGCTTGCAAAAGATGGTTAAATTGCCATGCATACTCTGCCATTTAAAAATTGTTTGCTTCAGAATGTTTATCATATATTTTTCCATAAGGCTACTACTTTTATAGAATATGTCCATATAAATTTCCACAAATATGCCATAGTAAATAAATTACTGCATTAAAAATTCTTAAACAATCGCAACAACATGAATATCTTTATCATTTATACTGTAAAATTGCATTTAAATGTATAGATGCTATGTTTATGTATAACTTTCTTCAGAAATAATTAACTGAAAGTTAGAGGTGGTTAATTATTATTATTTCTTTAAGACTGGTTACATTATTTTCTAAAAGAAAAAGTTTCTTGATATCTTTTATTTTATTAATTTAAAAGTCAAACAATAAATATTGAACTATCTCTGTACAATGAATAATGATCTCGATTTTTGAACTTACAACATATAAATAACTGCATCAGTTAATAACGAATTATTAGCTGCGACGGACTGCATTTGATTATTAGTCATAAAACAATACAAAATGATAATTCTATTTATTTATTTTTTTAAACAAACACATGCACATACTCGCATTAGCATAATCATAAGTATCTTTGTGAGGTGGTATGAGTTTATTGAAAAAGTTAAACAAAATTAATAATGTGTGCACTTATACCAAGCAATTTTTATTCATTTATAGATTAATAGTTTAAAATTTCCTTTTGAGATAGTTTCGTTTTCTGCCGGACTCGAAAAAGAATCGAAATTCGCTATACACCTGAAAAACTTCTTTTTGACCAGACACTAATATATATGTGTACTGTGTTAATTGATTTCATAAAAAATGTCACATAAAAACCGGAGTCGATTTTTTTTCCTCGAGAGTATTGGCACTTGGCATGTTTAATCCTAGTAAAGACAAATCTTTAACCAAAAATCAATAATTAACTAGTTTTTTGATAAATTTCACCATAACAAGAGTATGGAAAACTATACGGAAACCTCGCTTCAGTGAATTAAAAAGGACTAAAAAAATATTATTAAAATCGATGTTTCACGGTTCAAAACAGAAATCTTAACTTCAAGGAGTTTAAAGTTTATTGTACTTTGAAATGCTCCACGTATAACCGAACATTTTTTTTAACAATTGAAAAAGTTTCCTGTATAATATTGCGCACCGTATATTATCGCAATTAAGTTATTCTCATGGTATATTTTCATCGGGAGCTTCAACAAATTATCCAAATTTTCACGAGCCTTTACAATAACTAATTGCATTACATTTGTAAAGTACTTTAAATTTAAAAAAAAAAAAAAAAAAAAAAGCAATACGCGATAAAATTTTCAGGGTCCTTCTTTCTACAACAGAACATTTTTTTTTATTCTCACAGCAAAGCTAACAGTTATGACACTATTTTTGTAACAATTCAGTATAAATGCGTTTGAATAAGCTATACATCCTGTTCATTGACATCTTTATCGTACGCTAGTTGAAAAAACGTGTTTATATTAACATCCAGAAACGAATTGGAAGACTAAACAAAATAGCCAGGCTTATATTTCTCTGTTCCGAATCTCTGATTTGCGGTTTACAAGCAAAGCTAGAAAAAATGTATTTTCAAAATACAAAATACTTGGAAAAAGCATTACAAAATACATTACTAAAATACTTTCGTTTGGTCGGTCTAAAATACAAAATACAAGATACAAATGTATTTTGAAAATGTATTTCAAATACATGTATTTTCGATACTGCCCAACTCTGGTCACAAGCAACATGGGGAAATATTTTTTTAAACATTTTCTTCTGGGGGACCCCCTAAAAGTTGCCAATTAGTTAGAAAATGAGATTTGAAAAGTTTCAGCTCAATTGAATAACATTAATTCGTGCCTCATCGAGGTTGAATTCTTGAAAATTCGGAATTTTTGTCGAAAAATTGTAGTTTATCTTACTTTAAGTGGAAACTATTTGTCTTAAAAACCTGATTCTTGTTTTATTTCATAGAAACTGTTGTTGCCTTGAAATTTTACTCTCATTAAAACTTATATATAATGAACATTTAGTATTTTTCAGGTCAGCTCGTGAACCATACCCTCAAACTCTGCATTTTTGAAAAATAAGTGAAAAATAACAAATTAATAATTTTATTACTTTTGATATTTTTTTGTATTATTTGCATTAATAGGCAATAGAAATTGATCAACTTTTGTAACTTTAAAAATATTTCGCGAATTATAATTATTAGTTATCTAGTTCTGTGTCTAGAAAGAGAGAGCTTCTCGACTTGTATTGCAGTTGAACTGTATTTCAAATGGACCTCTGAATTTCTCTTTTTATTACAAGACTGGTTTTTTTTTTTTTTTACATGCTATCGTTATCTATTTTTAGAATTCACAAAACATTCTGGAAAACCACCTCCCCCTTCAGGTATGATAGCAGAAATGTTTTTTTTTTCATTGGACACATGCCTCATGAAATCATCGACAGTAAGTTACCATGTAATTGTCAAGTTTTACGTATTTTATTTTATAATATCCGCTAAGTGAAACTGAATGCCAGAGAAGCTGCTAGACTTAGAGTACACATCCACCAATTGACCACAGACTTTAATTTTAAGAAGAAGGGCAATATGACTCCGCAAATAACTAGTTTGTAAACACTGAACTGAGCTCATCAAAAACAGATTTAAAAATTCCAATTTAGACAGAACTGTTGTTCACTGGGATGGAAAACTGATTCCTCTTTTTTTGAATAAAGAAAATGTAGAGTGGATAGCAGTTTTAATTAGTTGTGAAGATGAAGAACAGTTACTATGAGTTTCTCAGCTTGTAAATAGTATCGGAATAATCCAGGCGAAAGCTGTATTGCAGCAGTTGAAGAATGGGGGAAAAGTTGGTAAAATCCAGGCAATGCGTTTTGATACAACTGAGCAGTAAACACAGGTCTCCTCAAAGAAACCTGCATTTGTCTATAGCAATTGTTAGAGGAAAAATCTTCTGTATTTACCATGTCGCCACCATTTTTTAAAAAATTATCCTAAAAGCTGTTTTTGATTGTAAAGTGGGCACAATCACTGCCCTCAGCCAGATATTTAAGGAAATTTCTGATTGGGTGGTCTAAATTAAACCAGACTAAGTATAAAAATTCTATTTATGATGATATTCAAGATATAAATGATGGATATACAAGATATAAATAATCAGTTCAGAAGAAAGTTTGAGTTTTCTTACACAACCTTTAAAAAAATAACAGCCTAGGGATGATTATATAGAATTTATCCAACTTTGTTTAATTTTGAAAAACATCTTTCTCCAAAAGACATTTTTTATGGCACCTGGTGCTTTTAATCATGTGAGATGGATGGCACAGGCCTTTTATTTTCTCAAAATACAGTAAAGGATCTTTATAACGCAATTCTATATAATGCAATTCTCCATATAACGCACAACTTCTCAGATGTAAACAATGAATTTAGCAGTTAAAAGCACCTGTATTTACACATTGTAAAATATTGCTACTCTCTAGAGGACTAAATTTGATACATTAGTTCAACTTTATCTTCTAATTTAAGACCTTTTTACTGAAAAAAATGCTATTATCACAATAAACATTTTTGAAAATGTCGAATATAAGGGATGGTTGTGTCAGTTATATTTGGATCCTGTTTATAAAGTAAATTTAACAATGTCTGACCTATATTATGCAAAAATTCATAATTTGGATAACAAGGGATGCAGTATAAAGATATTCTAATGTATTTTGATATGTTTCAGACTTATTTGGCCATGTTTACAAGGTGAATTTAATGATGTGATCCATATAACGCAAAATTCTATATAACACACAACCTTGCGTTTTTAGGTTTGCGTTATAAAGATCTTCTACTGTATATCGCATTATATCTGAATAAATTTTTTTTAAAAAGAAGGTATTAGAGAGCTTTGCTTATTTCTGATCAATATTTATGTAAAAGCGTGCTTCACTACTCCCACTTTGGCCCCCAATCAAAGACCTGCAATTAATAAAATCACTTGTTCACTACAGAAAAATTGATAAATAGGTTGAAGCCAAAACACTTGCTAAAATGATAAACCACCTTTAGCAACATAACTCGGATCAAGTTGCATTTTCATTTTTAGACGATACTTTGGGGTAAAAGCCAACATAAGGCTGTAAAATTAATGTCATTCGAAGAAGAAAATGATGATGACGATAAGAATGTAAGAGCAACAAAAGGTTTCAACGAAGTGGATTATTTATTGAACAAGGAAGTCGATGTTTTTGTTTCATCTTAAACTGCAAAAATTTTTTAAAGATATTATATTAATAAGCAATTTTTAAATACTGGTCCCAATGTATGGTGTGAAAAATAAACCTTATTTGAAAGCAAAAAAATAGTGAATGGTTTTAAAGTTGTCAATGACACAGCTGAAAAGGGAATAAAATTAACGCGAGATTTCAATCATGTTTAACAAAAGATGAAAAACAAAAACAGTATATGCTAAAAGTTGTATCTGAATGTAGAAAAACTTTTCAAGATTCTTCAAAAGCCACCTTATCTAAACCATTTCCACCTTATGTGACAAATGTAAGGGATAATATTTTTTTTTCTTTATTATGCTTCCTTTCTTGTAACACAACTTTAATAATAAAATGCATTTGAATATTATTTGTTCTCATTTTTATACTTTTTTTGCCCCCCCCCCCCTTTTTTTTTAATTCTTTCAGTTTAAAATTCGATTTTTTTTTTACATTTTCTTTAAATTTTTAAAAAAATTAAATGCTTTATTCTGAACAAAATGAAAAAAAAAAGAAAAACAAAAGGTGGAAAACAGAGGAAATGGAATGTTACAAAGTTTTGTCACATTTTCATAAAAAGCCAATTTTTAGGATTTGAGTGAAGTGTGGTCTTGAAAAATGCATATATATTTAAATCTATACATTTTTAGGAAAAAATGGTGTGTGGTTCTTCAAAACAAAACCTTCTTTTTCTTATAAAATGAGAGCTGATTTTGTTTCTAGGTTCAATTGTATTCATTTCATGAAGGGAAAACAGCATTTTTTTGTGAAAAATCACATTTTTTTCAAACTTTAACCTCAATGAGGCATGGGTTAACATTATCCAAATGAGCTAAAACTTTGCAAATCTAATTTTCTAGTCAATTGAAAACTTTTCGAGGGGGTCTCCCAGAAAAAATTAGAAAATTGATTTCTTGTGACCACCCTAATGCCTCATGCTTGCTGATTTCATGCTTCTGGATTACAAAAAGGTCTACTTAAATGTGTCAGAAAATTTAACATTCCTGAGAGGAGTAAAAATATTTTAAGAACAAGTGTTTTTTTTTTTTTTTTTTCATAAACATGGCATTTAATTTGAAGTTAGAAAATTGTTTGGTTATTTCAAATCGTAATATATGATTGGTATATGATAATTTTGACCACATGTGACAGAAAAATGCACAATATAAGAATAAGAGAATTTGGATTTTATTTTTTGTTTTCTTTTATTTATTTCTCTTTTTGAATAAATATTTATCCAAGTAAAAACGTAAGATAAAATAAGAAAATTAATTAAAATTAAATAAAAAAAATATGCAAGAATTGGTTAATTAGTAGTTTTTATTTTCTCTCGTAATTAGAATAAGGATAATTGTTGCAGATTACTTCAATGAGAAAATTTCAACTGTCTGTCCCCCAAAGCAGATCAAAGGACCAAAACAAACTACAGAGGACGACGGAAACATTTAGTAGACAATGCTGCATAAAGCCCGATAGAAGAATTTTTTTACTTGAAACTTTTTTACAGAACATTTTTACTTGGATAAATATTTATAGAAAAAAGAGAAATAAATAAAAGAAAATAAAAAATAAAATCCAAACCCCCTTGTTCTTATATTGTGCATTTTTCTGTCACATATGATCAAAATTATCAAATACACCATGCACAGATTCAGATTTGAAATAACTAAACAGTTTTCTAACTTTGTATTAAATGCCACGTTGATATATATAAAAAACAACATCAACAACAAAAAAAACACTTGTTCTTAAAAAATATTTTTACTCCTCTCAAGAATGTTAAATTTTCTGACACATTTAAGTAGACATTTTTTTTTATCCAGAAGCATGTAATCAGCAGGCATGAGGCATAAAGTGCTTTGAAATCAAATAGCACTTTTAAATTTTCTGATAAATGCATTACATATTAAGTTACAATCAATTGCTACCTCATAATGATCTTTTGCCGATTGTCACATTTAAAAAAGATCTGTTCCAAACATCAACTTTGGCGCAATTTTCTGAAAGACCAGTTACCTTTATAGAAAAAAAGAGAAACGCTATTCGTTTATGAATAAGAAAGAATAGGGGAGACCAGGGTACAGTGGTCCATTTTTGCAGTTAACATTTTTTTCTCTTTAATGGAGAGACCAATCTACCTGAAAATATTTTTGAATATTCTTTAAACCTTTCTACATGCCTCATAATTTCTAATATATTTTTCAAAACAAAATTTTTTACATACACTCGTGAAGTGGACCAGTGTACCCCGGATGCGGGGTATACTGGTCCACCCACTGGGGCACAGTGGTCCACTATTAGTTATTGTCTAAAATACAATATAAATCCATTTATAATTAATCTAATTCTTTTTTATTTCCCCTTTACCTCCAAAATAATACAATAATACAAATTTGCAAGTAGCATTTTGAAACAAAAAACATATAAAACCTAAAGAATTATCAAAAAATTTATTATATTTTGAGAATAACAATATAAGATACAGGAGTGATGGCAAACAAGTTATTAATTAAGTACAAAAAGATCAGCAAACATTAAGACAAATATGATGATGAAAAATTTATTAGAAGCGTAAAATAGTCAGGATAAAAAAGTTTATTATGAGCTAACCATGTTCTCTGAAGTTATAAATAACCAATCCAGTGAGGTCATCTATTACTTATTAGGCTACAGTTATATTTTTCAAAGGCAGTAAATACAAAACAAAATATTTTTTTATATGTTAACTCTACAATGCATGATTTTCATTTCTCTCCTTCTCCCCCCTTCCTCCCACATAAAAAAAACTGCTATATTAAACAAGAAAACTTATTTTAAAAATCACATGTGAACTGTTATCCATAATTTAGGAGAAAACTAAAGTGTCAGATGGCTACATTATAATATGAACAACATAATAACATGAAATTTAAAGTGTGCCAAATGGCTAATCTATGCATTGTAGGGTTAAAAAAATTGTCATTTTTCTTTGTTTACTTTATTTTGTAGTTAAATATCTATTTTAAAACAATATTTCTTTATAGAGAATAAGTAATTATTAAATATTTTGAAAATTCTTCATTACAGGAGCAGTATTCATTGTGGACCACTGTACCCCAGCAGTGGCTGGTCCACCGTGCCCCATGTTAAAGTTCAATACATACTGATAAAAATATTATTTAAAGTTTTCTTTTAAGCATATAAGCTTTTAAATTTAATAAAGACCAGTGTTTTACCTTTTCAAAAAAGTTGTTTTATCTTATTTATCTATAACCTTTAATTACTCAATAAAGAAAAGTATGATGATGAAAAATTTTACTTTTAGGAGCTCAAAACAACCAATCAGGATAAAAGGGTTCATTCTGAGCTAACGATGTGTTCTGAAGGCTATAAGTAATCAATCCAGTGCTCTTATCAATTAGCCTAAAAGAAAAGCTTTAAAAATTTAAAAATAAGTAAAATATAAGGGGTGGTCCACTTACTTAGGTCCACTGTACCCTGGTCTCCCCTATCTGTAAATTTCGTGCATTTAAAAATGAAAATTTCTTCACGAAAGTGTAAAAAAAGACGCAAGTTATGATTTCAGAACAGCTTTAAATAGTTTTTAAAAACCACAAAATGTGGCTAATCAAAGCTGCACTTTATTTGTAGTATATTTTTTCTGTTGAATTTTTAAGCTGGAACTCATAACATACAAAGTTATCAGAATTGAAATAGTCAAATATAATGTTGAGCATAAGTATAAAAAAATTAAATATTGTTATTTTAATTTGCAATAAAAAAAATGAGTGTTGAACACAAAAATATATATATTTTTTTTGATGGAGAAGAGGAGAGAGGGTTGAGAGTGTGGAAAATTATTTTATTTTCTGCAAAATTACTTTGCTTGCATTTTTTTGTGAGCTGTAGCGTTGATTCTGTTACATGAATTAGCCTGATTCAAGTCGAAAGATTTTTTTAAATTAATTTAAATTAACTTTGAGATCCCTTCATTTCAGAAAACAAAGAAAAAAATTGCTTTCAGTTTTTGCAGCAGAAAGTAAATGTGTGTCTCAAAACGCCAATTAGAAGAAAGATTAATGCTTATCATCAATGCACTTGTCTTTATATATGAATACAACTGATGATTTTAAAACAAGTTCAAAAACATAAATAAAAAATATCTTTTCGAACTGAATGACAAGAACCAGTGTTACAGTCATAAAAAAAAAAGCAAAGGGTATACGCTAAAGTCATGAACATTCATGGATACAGTATATGCTAATGCTTTATTTGAGAAGCAGAGGGTATGCGGAGCTTCTTAAAAAATTCCAGAGAGAAGGTAGACAGCGTATATCTCCGTATACCCTCCACTACCCCGTGACAAGAACAGATCCAGATCTTAAAACATATTGTCGGTTTATATTAAGTTAGAAAGGAAAAAATCCAATACTTTATAGTTCTCTATCTTATTATTATTTTTCTTTAAAGCGGTTCTCGAGCTTCCTACTGAACAACGCAAAATTTTCTGACACATTTTCTGTCTCATTTTTAAGCATATTGGCAGGCCTGACTGTTGAAGTGGAATACAATGGAAACTAGTTTTATATTTTTTGGTAAAATTACTTATCTCATTATAAGCAATTGTGGTCACATGCAACAAGTTTTTTGCCTTTCTTGAGCTGCTGTGTCTGGAATTTGGTTCAAAATGCCAACTTTGACAATATTTTCTGAAAAATCTTTTGCGTTTACCCAAAAATGGAAAACGTCTTTCGACTACATAGTTTCTGAATAACAACACCAACCAATTTCCGAACAAAAATGAATTCAGAAATGCCTCAGAAAGTAGCTCTTTTGATTTGAAAACACCCTTAAGGATTTCTTTCCCGCATTTTTTAAAATAATTTTTTCAAGAAACTTTTAACTTTCTGAAGATACAATATATCATTATATATAGTAGCTAATAAGGATGTACCGAATATTCTGTAACTATTCTGTATTCAGCCTTTTCAGCCATGTTACCAAATGTTCGGTTTGGCCGAATATCAAGATATTAGGTCAAACCAAATACTTAAAAAGAACTTTTTAAACATTTTTAAAAATCTTACACAATTTATACTTTTAACTGTCAACTTATAAAGATATTCATAATAATTAGAAACAGAAGCATATTTAAGTAAAAGAGAATGATTTTACATTATTTGCTTTGTCTAAAGTATTACTTAAGAAAATTAACCATTAATGGGGATTTTCATAAGAATTAATGTAAAAATGCAAGTTCCTGAACCTTTTCTAGTGAATAATCTGTTTCTTTCTTTTTCACAAAAAAGGGCACTTCTAATCAAAACAGAAAAACTTTCAGGGTTGATAATACACATCAAGAAAGACAATTTTTGCTCAGAAAACCATAATTGCAATCCACTTATTCAGTTATAAATGAAGTGTATCTCATCTCATTCGAGGTCAAACTTGGACTTTCATTTGTTAACCCTAACGAAGATATCACAGCTATATTTTTATCAAACTTGCTTTGATTTCTGTGAAATATAATATCATGATGAGAAGTGCTGGAAATTGCCACTTTTCATATTTAAACAACTATGAGGTAGATATTCCTTTATTCAGAATGCAATTTATAGTATTTATACTGTGTCACTGGCCAAAATTCAGTCATTTTCAATGATATCATCACATTTAATACAAACTAAATTAATATGAAACAAATCTTGCTAAAATATCTTCATTTACTGATAAAGTTGTGAACGAAAATTCAGTTTCAGCTTGTAGTTGCATACCCAGAATGTTTGACTGAATATATTGTTTGATGGAATAAATGGACTGAGGTGTTGTTTCTTGTTCAAAAATTTTTTGTCTTGACCACATTATCTCTGTTGAAAGTTTGTTACAATTTTTTTAGGAACAATGTGTATGTTTACAATCTCTGAAAATAATCGCCCATTCGAAACTCTGATCTAAGATGCATTTAAAAACTTCCTTGTTAAATCAAAGAGAGTAGAAAAGTTATTTTTGCTGAGTTGTTTGTTTTAGAATTAAAAAAAAAAAAAAAAAATATTCACTTGGTTTAAACACCAGAAGAAGCTATGAATTATCAAACTTTTTTAATTAATAAAATTTTAAAATTCTCTTCTTAAATACCTCAAAGCAGATTTTTTTCATGTGTAAAGTTTACTTGTAAAAAGTTGTTTATCAATGTGTAAGTTTCTGCATTAAATATTATGTAAGATTATTTTAAAATTTAACATTTTAATGCCTTTAATCTTTGAAATATAAAAGTATTCGACCAGCCGAGTACTTGGTATTTGGCCAAATAGTTACTACTCGGCTGGCTGAATATTTGGTATTCTGTCTCACAGTTAATTCGGGCCTGTAGGCTGAATATTTGGTACAAAAGTTATTTTTGCTGAATTGTTTGTTTTAGAATTAAAAAATATATACAGTATAGGATCTATTATCCGGCGTCCCGATATCCGGAACGCTCTAAAAACCGGAACGGTAAACGATCCAAAACCGAAACTTAGTGAAAACTTTCATTTCATAAAAATTTGCAGTTTTTTTTTTTTCATATTTTATTGAAGAGTTAACATGCTTTATAAATCGATATTTTAAACTTTTTCTCATACACCTCAAGGTACCGTAATATCCCCTTAATTTCCTCCCCCCCCCCCTTCCAAACGCGGCAAAAAATCATAAAGTAATCGGCCTACAGATTAAAAGTGGCTATCGAAATCTACCGCCTGTTGAAATCCGAAAATGTTTATAAGAATAGTCCAAAGCCTGCCCTGATATTCAGATTTTTCTTTTTTTGTTAACCGAGATAATTAAAAAACAGAACTTAAAAAGCGCGAACTTAAAAGCGTGGTCTCTCCCTACGATCCCACTTATGATGCTCCCGTGAAAGATAAGAATTGAATGTACGCAATCATCGGACATAAGTTCTCTTTTTGATCATTTTTATGACTTTGCATCGGCGTAACCTTTAAAAATATGAGAAAACTAACTACATATTCTTAAATTTCGTATTTTTCTGCTTCAAACGCTAAAATCCATTATAAAAAATTTTAATTTTAACTTTTTGAAAAAAAATATTTTCGAAACATCACTTAGAATTTGAATGCGTTTTCCGCGATCGAAAACTGTTGGCAAGCTCCGACCTTTGACGTCATCTAAAGACGCACCTACAATTCAGCCAATTAGGAGAATGAGAGAAACGTTCGTTTTACCGTTTTCAGCTGCGTCCATCGAACAGTAGAAAAGCAGAGATTCGGAATCGGATAAGATGGAAAGGTGGTACGGCGCTTCGCGCAATATATTTTTTTTTCTTTGGAAAGGGAGGGGGGGGGGACTTTCGTGGGATTTTTTTTTAAATATCAAATTTGTTTACAAAATAGGGGAGGGTGGGTTAATGGAATATTACAGTAATTATGCATTTCTTTATCTCCGCGAATTTGCGGAAATCTGCATTTTAAGTGTTGATAATTTTGCCTCTTATATTTTTCTGTCCGCTTTCCATGCGATAAATTTGTAAACAAAACAAAAATAAATAAAAAGTCAACTTTCAATATATTCCCCTCCCTCCCTCCCCAATTATTGGATGAAGATGCAGTTCAAGTTTGTTTCAATATAGATAATAATGATCCACTTAGTCATCAGATGACATACAGTGAAATTTGTGAAATGATGACTAAAGATGCATCTGATGATCGTAGTGATGATGATGACAAGAAGGAGGAGGTAGAAAAAATATCTAATGAACAAATGATATTTTACATTCAACAATTAATTCAAGGCACGGAACAAAATAAGTTATTTCCATGAACAACAAATAATGTCCTTATATAAAATTCAAGACCAGATTGTAAAAGAGAAACGTTACAAGCAGCCAACTTTAAAAGGATTTTTCCAAAAAACTAATTCCCAAGCATCTGCATCTGAACCCCAAAACTAAATTTTATTTTTGATGTTGTTCATTTGTAAGTTTTATTATAATTTAAAATTATTACTTAACTTTTTTTTTTTTTTTTTTTTTTTTTTTGTAAATAAAAATTAATTAAACTTTTCCTTAATTGTGTTTTATTGAATTAATTCAACAAATGTGTAATACAGTATTTTTAATATTTATGCTAACCAGTATTTCATATTTATGTACATTAGAAAATATTTGTGGTAGTGTTCCGAATTACGGAAAAACCCCTTATCCGGAATGCCTCAGGTCCCAAGGATTCCGGATAACGGATCCTATACTGTATATTCACTTGGTTTAATTCACCAGAAGAAGACATGAAATATGAAACTTTTTTAATTAATTATTTGACCAGCCGAATATTTGGTATTTGGCCAAATAGTTACTACTCGGCTAGCCAAATATTCGGTATCCGGTTCGCCTGTAGGCCGAATATTTGGTATTCGGTACATCCTTAGTAGCTGATGTAATTTTATTACACCATTTTAATTTTCTTTGTTAAGAAAAAATTCCTGGTTCTCTCTTATTTTTTGCTTTAAAAAACAGACAATACAACAGTAAACATCTGGCGACATCCTGTCCCCCCAAAAAAACGCGAAATATCTACCCCACATAGCTTTCAGAGTCCAGCAAAACGAATTTTAATGAAGAAGAAGTCTGGCCTAATTTCATTTGCATTGGTCAAAGAGTGTACACATTTACCCTCAAGACCTTTTTCTCCAGATTCCTTTCTTGAATGAAGCGAAGATATTCTCTACCCTCTTCTAGCTTACAGGGATACTGCATAGAAATAGGAAGAAGGTATATTTAATAATTTTAAATGTGTTTTGACATTCTTTTCTGTTTTGTAATAAATTTTGTAATATGTTTTTAAAAATTCTTAAAAAAAAAAAGAAAAAAATCGGAGCCAAATGATGCAGTTTTTGAACGAAAGTGAAATTATCAAATGTATATGAGTTTACCGAAGTGGGAGGGTGTCGCCCCCCCCCACACACACACACGCCCCCTGTAGCTATGTCCCTGAGTGCACTTAGCACAATACCAAGTTTAAACTTTGAACAAGGATCTTGTTTCAGTTGCACTGTAGAAAGAAAAGATTATTACTACGCTGAATTTAGTTTTATGAAATGTCAAATGAAGTTTAAATATGTACGACTTTTATTGTCAGTACCGAATTAAGTTCAACATAAATAGATTAGGATAAGGTTAAAACTAGTTGGATGTGACAATCCCAATCTCATACATTTTAATACTTCAAAATTTGCTATTACAGTGCCAAAATTAAATGACAATCTATGCCCATCATGATGATTCTAAAGATATGAAATTCTGTGCATTAGCTCTTGAGATATGACTATCTTTAAAATTGTCTAATTCTTGAAAAATGCAGCATAGCAACACCATCTGTTGGGTGATTTACACCAAAACCTAATCAGCAACAACTTATGTCAGTGCTTAACTGAATCTGAAGATTGATGAAAATCCGTGCATTACTTTTTGAAATAGAACTATTATTGAAATCATAAAAAATTCTACATAGGAGCACCACCTGTTGCACAATTTACACCAAAAACTAAACAGCATCAATTTATACCAGGGAGCAACTGAATCTGAAGTTTGATGAAAATTCATGCATTAGATCTTCAGATAGAGATATTGCAATAATCATGAATAAAGCAGTATAGCAGCGCCACCTGTAGGACAATTTACACCAAAAAGTAATCAGCACCAAATTATATCAAGGAATAACTGAATCTGAAGTTTTATGAAAATCTGTGCTTTAGGTCTTGAGATATAGCTATTGCAGAAATTGTGAAAAATGCAGCATTGCAGTGCCACCTGCTGGATGATTTACACCAAAACATAATCAGCACCAATTTATACCAGGGACTAACTGAATCTAAAGTTTTATTAAATTTTTTTCATCAGTTCTTGAGATAGAGCGCCCACAAAATTTGTGTCGCATACAGACTCACAGAGTGACAGACATTTTGTAAAAACATGTTTTTTTAGGATCCCTGACCCCTAAAACTCGAAAATCTGTCAGAAACTTTAATTCGAAAATTTTAATGAATGCAATACTTTCTTCTTGTAAAGATAGAAGAAAGTAAAAAGAGTTATACAGAATATCAATACTTGATATCATTTAGGCTTCATATGTCTTTGAGCTTTTATGGTATACCCATTCATACTTTTCTAGTATATACAGTTATACCCAGCCCTATGTGTATAGTTTTTATAAAGTCTTATTATTCTTTTAGCAACGATTTTTTTAATGATACAGTTAATAATTCATATATTTATTGTACATGGAACCCTCTGAGTGTGAGTAATACTCTCATTTGACCGTTTATTTTCTTTTGATGCTACTCGGTATTCATATAATTTTTTTTGTGCAATTTGAATTATATTTTAACAATATATGTGAATCTTGTACTTTGTTTAACAAAATGTTTCATACACCTGAAGGGTCAGAGGAGGAAACAATGAGTCATAGATAATTAGATTATATAGTTATTCATCATTTTTTCTTTTAAATGTTTCAACTTTCATGTTCTTCCCTATTTATATCTTATCTTCAACTGTGTTTTTCAATGGACTTCTATGATTTTTCTCCTTTAAGCATGTATCCAACTGTATTTTTCAAAATATCACCTTCATTTTTGCCTTGATCCAAGGTTGCTAAATGATAGTATGCCTCTCAAGCTGTCATCTAATGCTGTACATCATACTACTGTCATCTCAGATTTAAGAAGAAGGTGGACTTCAAAATTTTTCTTCTTGACCCTTCGATTTTTACAACCATCAAAATACTATAATCATTACTTTATGTTGTAGAATATTCTATTGCATACAGGTTCATATTACCTGTTAAATGAGGTGGAGTTGTAATGTCACCAATTAAAATATTGAATGTGTTATCTTTTTTACATATGATGATATATTGATAGAAATTTGCTGTGGAATTTCTGGAAAACAAAGACGACGGCATTCTTGGCATATTTTTTAGACATCCCTATGGTATTAAGCAGACCAAGTCAAAGTTTGACAACCTGAAAATGGATCACTTTCCCAACCAGACTATGTGCAGTAAAGCATCTTGCTAAACAGTTTTTTAATAATCAAATTGATACAACACAATGCACCTTTTCTTTAAAAATTAAAACTTTATATCTAGTATATTCTTCATTCATTTTGCTTAAAAGTAATTTCAATATTTGTGGAACCATATTAGATTTGAAATTAATTATAAGTAACATATCTTCAAAGGAATTGTTTGAGTCTTAAAATATTTTATTTAATTAAAACTTATTTTTAAACATGTGTGTCAGGCATGAAAGTTCAAGCTAGGCAAAAAAACTAAAATCCACACAAATATAAAATTCTCAGAATTTTAACATGTACACATATATGTACAGAATAAGTTGTTTGCCACTATTTTTTACCAGTTTTGCACCATTCTCAAAATAGTTCAAAAGGCATTCAAAAAAGCATATTTCCACAAAAATTCAGAAAACATTCATCTCTGGTTTGTTCAGACATAGTGTCATGTTGTGATGCCATTTATACAATAAATCACTGATGATGCCAATCATGCATAACTAATCGTATCATTCCAGCAAAACAGCATTGTGAATTTAGAATTAATTTCAGCAATTATATTCTGATTGTTTTACATTTGATAAATATTAATTTAAAAGATTTTGTGGAAACATACAGTTTATTAATTAAAATTAATACAATTTAATTTTAATTAAGTACTTTGCACTTATTTTTGTAATCACTGAATAAAAATCTAAAAATCCTATTCCAATGTTGAAATCTCCACTACCATTACCTCCTGAGGAAAATATAGAATAGAATATGAGAGTACATTCTTTTTAATGAAAGAGGTATTTAATTTTCATCTATGTTTTATATTACAACCACCGTGTAAAATATGAGAAACATGTTACTTGCTTTATTATATTCAGGTCAGACCATCAATCTTTTTTAAATAAAAAATATGTCATTTCACATAAAGGCCAAATAAGTAATCAGTGTTATAAAATATTTAAATTTTTTTGCAGGTAAAATGGATGATGTATTGGATTATATTTGCTCTCTTTACATGTGTAGAGACATTTGCAGATATTTTTGTATCATTCTGGTTGGTATCACTTAATTATAATTTTTCTGTATTAATTTCAAAACTATTTCTCAATGTAACAAGGCATAGTTTTTAAATTATTTGCATTTTGTTATTTGTTTCTCAAAGCACAAAAACCAAAACATATTTATTTGTACAGACCTGTGCAATAAAAAGTTAATATTCTCCACTATTTTTGACAAAAGTAATATCAGAAAAAGATAATACCAATATCAATCAACTGGTAATGTGTCTATTGTCAAATGATATTTTAAAAATTTGCTTATAGGGCTTCATATTAAAATTAATCTAAACTTTGAAATTTAAAATATTAATCCCCAAATTTGTTATAATAAAAAATTCTGCATTCCTCAATTAGCACAAGGGTTATTCCATGTCAAATCAATGCAGCTAAAAATCTGGCCTTCTCAGATTTGTATGATACTTAACCCATTTGTTAGGTTCATAGAGAAATGAATAAATACCCAATGATAAATCTGTATCTCTCTTGGTTTCCGAGATAATTAGCTCCAAAGATGGATGAAAAAAGTAAATTTTTGCATTTCATGAAATACAAGCTTAGTAATATTTTGTTCCTTATTTGTCATGGGGATGTACTTTTGGTGTCCTTTGAAAGTGTTTGAATTGTGCTTTCATATGATGTAAAAAAAAAAATGAGCATGCCTTTTGGCAAGTCACCTTGCCAGTTTAAGATCTGAAAGATCTTTATTCACATTGCATCAGACGGGACTGGCGTGAGCCAGTATGGTGCCACTATGACACATGCTACTGGCCAATGAAGAGCACCGCCCAACACACATCACTCTCCCTGTGCCCCAAACACCATTGGAAGTCATGGTTGCTGCAACATCAAAGCCCGTGTACTCAAGGATTAAGCCGTGTAGTTCAGGGATCACACCTTCAAGTCTCCCAAGGGCTTTGGGTATACCAGATGCTCATAGGAGTGTTGGGCCCTCAGTCTTAACCCCAGGTTTTCCAGATGTGCTATTGCATTACCAACATAAAATCTACAAAGATAGTCACAACCCCTTCTGCTGTGGCACCAAAGTGGAGGTACTGCCAGCGAGCCTGGGAAGCCACAGAGAGTTCATCCTGGAGAACATAGACATGTCCTCGCTAAGGCTTTGTGTTTGTTGAAATAACATAAAAAAAAGTAAAGTGTCTGATTTTGAGATATAAAAGGTCAAAATGTTTGACATTAAAATTAAAAATAAAAAAAATATGTCCATGTGATATATCACATGAAAGTCCAAGTAAAACATTTTTTAACGACACCAAAAGTAAGTACCCATGACAATTAGGGAAACAAATATGACTAAATTTGTAGTGCATGAAATGCAAAAATTTGATTTTTTATATTAATATTTGGAATTTTTTTTTCCAGAGAGAGACATTCGCCTTGCATACAATATTTCAAATAAAAATCAAATTTCAAATTATTTGCTTAAAAGGTGCAAAGGCCAACCTAGTGAAAAAGATTCCATGCCAGGACTCGAACCCGTGCCATCAGTATAGCATAATGACATTCTACCGACTAAACCACATGAAACGATACCCAGCCTGGAACTTCTCACTATTACAGGTTGGCAAGGCTACAAACACAGCACAAGATGGAATATTTTTCCATGAGCCACCGACATTGGGCAAACACAGACTCAAAATTAAATCTAGCATCGATTGAATCTGTATTAATATTTCAAATTTTTTTCCAGAGAGAGACATTCACCTTGCATACAATATTTCAAATGAAAATCAAATTTCAAATTATTTGCTTAAGAGATGCAAAGGCCAACCTAGTGGAAAAGATTCCATGCTGGGACTAGAACCCAGGCCATCAGCATAGCACAATGACATTCTACCGACTAAACCACATGGAACGATACTCAGCCTGGAACTTCTCACTATTACAGGTTGGCAGGAAGGTATCGTTCCATGTAGTTTAGTTGGTAGAACGTCAGTGTGTTATACTGATGGCCCGGGTTAGAGTCCCGGCATGGAATCTTTTTCACTAAGTTGGCCTTTGTGCCTTTTAAGCATGTAATTTGAAATTTGATTTTCATTTGAAATATTTATGATTTTTTGCCCATCTTTAAAGCTAATTATCTCCAAAACTGAGAGAGATAGGCTTAATCATTGTGTATTTATTCATTTCTCTATGATCATAATAACTGAACTTAATAAAAATTCTGAGGAAGTCAAGTAGAAAATGCCTTTTTTTTCATTGATTTTACATGGTTTGGCACCTAAATATTTTCCCAACATTCCTATGATTGTATGAAATATATTCTAAAGGATTCTTTCTAAATATAAACTGATATCTTATTTGAGTTTTCATAATAATAAATTGTTTAATACTATAATAAATTATAAATATATTGCTATGATACTGTAATGTTATATGATAATGTGATATATAATAATATATACTATAATTACTCTATAATACTACTAGCAGAAGAGTCTGTCCCCAATCTAATATGAGAAAATCAGCCTGAAGCAAGTCTGCAGGCTGCTTCGGGTTTGAGTTTCAGGCCAGACTGGGCCCGCGTAGACAATTTACCAAACACATGCTATAAATAATAATAATAATATGAAAATTTTGAGCATGCTTGATAAATTATTAAAACAATGAAATATAAACTCAAGAAAATGTTTTGAAAATAAATGCCCAGCTGAGGGAAAGACATGAACTCTGTTTTTCCATTTACATTCTTCCTTCTCAAAGAAGTTCATCATCATAGCAACAGGGATTATCGATAAAAGGATTCTAGTAAACTAAATGTGGGGAAATTTTTCTTTGAATCTTTGTTACAATCGTAAAAAATTTCATATTTTTTTAACCACTTTAAAAATTTATGTAAATTTAGGATGTTAAGTTTTTTTTTTTAAATTAAATGATTTCTGGGGTTTTTCTCCAAATAGGGATATAAAATATAACATTGTGGATGCCTAAGATATCAAATAGGTATCAGCTGATAAAACCAAAGTCTGCTTTTTTGGCAAAATGGGGACTTAAAAAAAAAAAATAAATAAATAAATAATAAATAAAACCTCACTTTACAAATTTTGAATAAACTTTGTTAAAAAGAGGACAAAATTTACTATAATAGACTAAAAGAATGATTTTGATTGCTTTTATGAGTGGCTTAAAATTGCTGTAAACTTAACCAAAAACCTAATAAAAAATCCAAAATATGTGGCTAAGTGCACTTGGATCTGTCTCCATCTATCCAGAACCAAATTTTCAGACCTCTTTGCATGATAGATTTACGTAGTCAATTGTGCAGACACATGCATACAAACATCTTTTATTAGTATAGAAACATTATAATATATTATTTTATACAAAGTTTTGCATATGTGAGGTACAAAAATGTTAGTTATATTTTTTTATTTTTAAATAAAATTAGAATTAAATCAAGTTTGTCTTTTATTTAACTATTTGTTATTCTGTAAGCTTGTATTATGTTGTTTTTTAATGATAACTAAAAAACTACTCTGAGAGAAAAGAGCTAAAATTTTCTATACATGTACAGGAAACATCTATGGATTGAATACTTTAATATGTTTTAAATGTTATAAATTAGAATCTTTTGAATATTCATATGTTCAGGGATCCCATTATCCTTGAAAATCTATAGAATTCTTTATTTTTACTTTTTATTTTTAAAGGACATTAAAAGTGCTTAAATTTTATTGATAGTTTTTATGGACTCTTGAAAATAAAATAATTTTCTGTAATATTTTGATGCAAATATAAGAAAACATTGAAATGAAGGATTTAAATATGCTAAACTCTGAAAAAAAAAAAAAAAAACATTGATTAAAAATGTAAATTAATATTTCTATAATTTTATGCAGAAGATGTCTGTAAAAATAGCATTGTACCGTAAAATTATAATGGAAACTTAAATGCATTTTAATTTTGTTATTTTTCTCATAAATGAAGGAGAACTCAAATAAGCATTAAGAGGCTATTTCTAGATTAGTAGTATATCCAGAAAAGAGTAACTTTTGTATGTGGCTAGATCTTACCAAATATTTCCTACTTCTGCTGTTTGTATTTTTTAAGATCCGTTTGTCTCATGCTTTGATTGTCAAACATAAGGTAAAATATAGTTGAGATAAATAAACCCTTGCCCTTCACTTCCAGTTCCTTCACCTACTTTCATGGGTGAAAATGTCTTAATTGTATTTTCCATGTAAATAATTATCATAAAAAATCTATCCTTATTTATTCATAAATGTTTAAAAGCATGTATTTTTTCTCACTCCTCTTTAAATAAAATCTTGACCATGCTCATGTTTGCACAAAAGAAAGTGTGAAAGAAATGGTACTGGCATTAAAAGTAAATATTTTAATTTGATAAATTAAAGAAACTGTTATAGAAATGCTGGAATCATTTATTATTCCAAAGAACATAGGTTATTTCTAGGTTTGGCCTTATTCTGTTGGAAGTGAACAACATTTGTTTTACTAAATCATAATCATAACAATAGTTTCTTAAAAAATAATTTTGATTTTACTTTTAATTATGATGTCAGAATTTGGTTATAATTAAGTGCATGTAAGATTTTTTAATCCAGTTTTTCAAGTTTGTTTTTAAATTCTGAAAATAATTTTTCAGCTAAATTTCAACTTAAAAAAATTACATAGTTTAATATTTCTCCTGTTAGAAATTGTATGATTCATTTTATATTGCAAATAATTAAGTATCAATTATGTTATTTAAAATATAATTTAGTGCTATATTTTATTAAATTATTGAGTAATGAATTTCTTCCCAAAAATGAAGGATTTTATTTTTTAAATTTTTCTTTGATTTAGCAGTTTTTACTGTAATATAACACAAGTTGCATTATAAAAGTTATCATTGAACTTCAGACTGGTTGCATGCTTTTTGAGTTATCTGTTTTTGCCATTTATTGTTTAATTTATGGATCCAGTTTTACATATGTATATACAGTTATGTACATATTTATCTTTTTAAAAAACTAGTATAAAAACATGTCAGTACTTATTTATATTGACAATGGCAAAACACAAATCAGTTGTGCACTATAAATCAACGTAGTTTTTGTCATTAAATTGTGTACTAATATATTTTCTTATATATCTTATCTTAATATTATAAAAAATAAAAGATTAAAATTGGTTTACATTGTTATAATGTGTTAGCCATAGTTGCTGAATAATATTTGTTTATGAAAATTATTTGAGTCCATATAGTATGTAAGTGCCCATATGTCTTATGCTATTATAATTTAATATTTAATATCAATACTTTCAATATTTTAGGCTTCCATTTTATTATGAAATGAAAATTTTATTTGTTATATGGCTGCTATCTCCTGCTACTCGGGGATCGAGTGTTTTGTACAGGAGATTTGTTCATCCTCAATTAACCAAACGTGAAAAAGTAAGTATTAGCAGCCAAGCTTCTGTTAGTGTTATTAACTTGAAATGGAAAGAAAAGATCGAGTTTTATTTTACTGCTAAATCTGAAAATACTACAGATGAGATTAGTGTGCAGAATTATTAAAATTTTAGGAGGATTTGAGTAAGAGAAAATATTTAAGTTGTCTAAAGAAAATTTCAGTTTTCCTTGGCTAAATTCCAAATTTACTTTGCTCCAATTTTTAGGTAGATTTCGTATGAAATACTACATATTACATTCTCCCCTATGTTGGAATTTCTGAAAATTTTTTGCAGATCTACACTGATCATGACCCTTAGAACCCAAAACCACCCTCAGTAAAAAACATATCTATTTATCTATCTAAGGTGTGTCCCACCGAAATAAAGCCACCATGATTATGTGCTGTAACTGGGCACAAAACAAACCAATAAAAATGAAAAAAATATTTTAAGAAAGTCTATTTACAAATACATATTTACAAGGAGTAGCTCACTCCCTGTCCCACTTGGGGAGGGAAAAAAAAATATGTAAAGAAAAGAGAGGGGAAAAGTGTCCCGCCGAAATAAAGCCACTGCAGTTAGTAGCCAATATATCCATGATGTTCATATATGACTTGGTACATACGATGTGGCATACCATTTACCAATTCCTGGAGCACAGTAGTATCAATATTATCCCAGGCTTCAATGATGGCGGCCTTTAATTCTGCCACAGACTGAAACTGTCTGCCATTGGCATATATTGCCCTACTGAGGATATCCCACACATTTTCTTGGGGATTGAGATAAAGGGGAAAGCGCAAGCCGTTCCATGACATGCACCCCATTATTCAAAAACAATTTCCAGGGAGATTTAGCGACGTGAATGGTGACATTGTTCTGCTGGAAACCCAACTTAGGGCACCAATTCTCTCTGCAAATGGCAGTAGATGAGTTTCTAGCATTTCCTGGTATTTGGTAGCCTTCATGCCAGGGTTGGGTTTAAGCCGTCAAAAACCAGTTTTTGACGTGACATAGGTTTAAACCACGTTTTAAGCGGTTTTAACCGTCAAAAACACCAATATTTAAATATGGTCAGGACAACAACAACAAAAAAATGCTGTTATAGCAAGATACAACATTGCTTTTATTTAATGATTGTGCACTTTAGTTTTAGCATTTATTTTACTGTAATCAAATATTAAATTATAATTTATTTCTTTGTTTATGACTAAATTGCCAAATTTTTTATATGTATTTTTATTGTGGCTTTTCAGCATACTTGGTTGCATTTCTTATTTAAAAAACAATATATATATAGACAAACGTTTTGTAATAATAAGCCATTATAACAAACGAAATCAATCATGATAGTTTAATATAATATTGAAAAAACTGGAATATAATAACTATTAATTAAAAAACAATTTTTAAAGAAATTCCTTAATGGTGTCCATTACTGGCACATCTGCCCTATATACAGTCTTTAACAGAAATATTTTCTCTGCAGCATTTTCTTTTACAAACGCAGAACAATAAAAATAACATTTATTTTACAAATGAGAAAAGAATGAAATGTTAGGATAAAATGATAAAATATGATATTTTAATCCTTTTATCCCAATATTAATTTTTGTTAGTGACTGACAATCACCTCTTACTGATGAAATTATCTTATTTGTGGAATTTCTCCTAAAATTAGGGACAAATGAATAATTCGGCATACCAGTAAGAAAAAGAAAAATGCTTAACTTAGTTTGAAACCTGTTCCAAAAGTGAAAGTATCCTAATAACAAAAATAACTGCAAGCAAAATCGAAAATTTAAAAATCGGTCTTTGTAGAGATCGACATTAGTTATCCAATGCAAAAAACATTTAAAAATATTGAAATATTAAACAAAATTTCTATCATAAAATTGACGTTATTGAGTGGGGTTTTCATTTCTACTTTGAAAAAAATCATTTAAAAGTATGAAATTTCGAACAAGATATTAAAAAAAAAAAATTTCTCCTGTAGGATTAACATTAGCAGGCGGGTGTTTTAACTTGAACTTTGGTGAAGGTAGCTCCTTAAACAACCCCATCCATAAGAACATAATAGGGGGAAAGCAAGACAAATTGGTTTTGTTGCAATAGCAATACTGTTTTGTACTGGAAGGGAATCTTTGAATTTCCTCTATCTTAAGGAAAGTAAATACCCTCATTAGATACCAATTGTGATAGATTACTCTGTGCTTCTAGCCATGAAAAAATCTAAACAATTTATTTATCTCTGCAAAATTTAGATTAAACCTGTCTAGTTTTAATGATTACAAATAATTAAGGATTTATTAACTGTTCATCTTAAAAGCATACATTAATGATAAACTAAATCATTAAATAACAGTTAGGTAATTTTTATTCACAAATAATAATTAAAAAAATCATACAACAATCAATTTGCAGTTTACCATATCCTATGCAAATAGGTTTCAAGAATGTATTTCTGCAGTTTATACCCCACAGTTTTAATGTATTTATGCAGTTTTACTTAGAATTTATTGTTTAAAGCCCATCTAACTCTGCTAAATAATTCTTTTGGTATGATTTTTATTAAAACTAGGTTTTTGACACTTTTGGACATTTTTGACAGAAAGGTTTTTGACACGACGGTTTTAACCATGGTTAAAATCGGTTTAAACCGTCGCATGTCAAAAACTTGCCAACCCTGCTTCATGCGGTGTGAAGGAAAAGCCAGGTTAAGTTTACCGCCATAGCCACATCCTCCCTACATCATTAATGAGCCTCCATCTTGCTGTCTTTCGGAGAAAATTTTCTCTTCTTTCCTCATGTTATGCCAATATAAAGCAAGGCCGTCTAAGCCATCCAAATTAATTTTTTTCTCATCTGAGACTATAACACGATGCCACTGGTCCTTCTAGGTTTGATTATATTGGGCTCAATCGATTCTCCTTAACGTATGGATAGCTTTCAACATGGGCTGCTGTTTCCTTTTCTTATATTGTAAATTGCTTTTATGTTTTTCAATTCGTGGCAGGGTTGATCTTCTCACTGGGATGTTATCCTCATTGGCCAACAATTTAAGGGAAATATCACTTCGTGAAAGACGGCGCAAAACATCTCTTTCCTGCTTGGAAGTCATTTTTCTGCATGTGCACCTCATTTTTTTATACCCGTACGCATTGCCCTGTTTTAAAAAATTATCTATTACGGTTTTAGATCGTTTTATTTACTTACATATTAGTCTCTGTGAAAAACTTTGTTCCTTAAAAGCTGTTATCTGAACTTTCTCGAACTTTGATAGCTGGGTTTTCTTTACCGATGCAATGCTGAAGGAGAAATAGAAAATATAACCTTCTAAAGTCTACACAAAGTTCGAGAGGCACAAGAGCAAGTATTTGACAACATCCTGATGTCATAAACATGTTGAACTGCAGCAGCTGGAATGTCGATAGTTGCCAATAAATACTAATATTGGCATTGGCTTTATTTCGGCAGGACACTGTTTCCCCTCTTTTTTTACGCATTCATCTTTTTCTCCTGCCCAGGTAGGGCAGGGAGTGGGTTACTACTTGTAAATATGTATTTGTATATGGACTTTCTTAATATATTTGTTTCGTTCTTATTTGTTTGTTTCGTGTCCAGTTACAGCACAAAATTACGGTGGCTTTATTTCGTTGGGACACACCTTATCTATCTATCTCTCTCTATATATATCACTTTCTTCTGGACACAATAACTTCCACAATTCTGCACAAATCTCTTTCAAACTGATACATAAAATCAAGGGGCATAAAATCTCGGTCAAGTTTGTTAATGGGCAAAATCGGACCAAGGGTATGGAAATAGGGAGGGGTTTTGTGAAAAACGAAAAAACACTATAACTTCTTCAATTTTGTGCATATGGAATCAGTTTAAAGTTTTTATTACTTCTAAAAATAGGGCAAAAAATTTATGTATCACAGATTTTTGATAAAATTAAAAATAATGGGCTCTAGGGGTGCAAAAAAATAGGGGTTTTGGGAGAAAAAAATTCATAACTTCATCAATTCTCAAGATATCAAATCCAATTAATTGTATTATAAATCTCCTTAATATTATCTATAACTTTTATTCTGAAAGTTTTTGACAGGACAAATCGTACTGAAAAAAAAAAAAAAAAAAAAAAAAATTAAAAACAAAAACAAAAAGGGGGGGGGGGTTGAAGAAGAAAAAAATCCATAACTCCATCCATTCACAAGATATAAAATCCCCATGAATTTATTATATATCTTCTTAATATTGTCTAAAACATTTTATATAGACAAGTTTTTGACAGGACCAATTCATACAGCAAAACCAAATTAAAAATACATAGCGGTTGAAGACAAAAAATCATCTTATTAAGGGTGTATTCAAATCCAAACTGCTTATTTTCTTACTAATTTTTAAATTCATTTTTGCTCTCAAACACATCCAATTGGCAGATTATCTTATTCAGAAACTGTATAATGTACTGTAATAATCAATTTTTTGATAGAGGCAGACTATATTTAAAAAAATGATGTCAAAGTAGTAATTTTGAACAGAATTTCCCAAAGTGTTTGTGTTAGAAACGAAAAATATTGTCCTACTGAGGAAATAATTGTTTATTAATCAAGTTTTAATTAATTGAACAAAAAATAAAAACACAGGTCGCTTATAAATCTCTTCAAAAATCACGTCAGCAAGTTTAATATATATATATTTTTTAAATGAATCTGAAATGTGCCATAAAATTTTAAGCTGCTGAGCATGGAAAGGTATTTTCTTGAATACCGCCTTAACACGATTCTGATAAAACCAGCTATTATATAAAAATGAAATAAAAACTCGTCAAAAGCGGCAAGATAAAATTGTTAAAGTGGGTTTATATCTAATCATGATTTAGTTTTTGTTAGTGAAATTGGTATACTTCGAAATCTGCCTATGCCTGTAGGCTGGGCCGGAAGGGATTTTTTAGTTTCTTTTGGATTATGAAGACTAGTATCAAGATTAATGTTTTTATTATGAATAACTCTCTTTCAAGAAATGTAGGCATGAGAGATGTATATAGTGAGTGAATTTTAAGAATCATTTAAAAATGAAAAATCAATATATCAGAGTGCACAGAGATGAATTTTCAGTTTTGAATGCAATTTATTTTTTGTATGTAAAGAAACTCTTTTACTAGTGGTTAATTATATGTTTCAAAATTATTATTCATATAAGTTAAACTTTTAATGTTGCATGTTATTTTAAAGATGTTCATTAGGATGGGCCAAAAACACTTTTCTTCGATTTTCGATGTTGGGTAGTGTGGAAAAGTTGCCCCTGGTGGCACTAAGTTGACACAAAAAATTTGAGATTTTTTGGAAAATTCTTTAATTTGCCACAAATGGCTTGAAGTTTTACTCAAATGCTGATTTTTGAACATTTTTAGCAAAAATTTTAAAAATGTTAAATTAAATTTATTTTAGCTGAATTTACTTGAAATGTCATGATTAGTGTACTAAATGTTTAAATAAGCTCCGATTATGTATTATTTAACAGTTATGTGTATTTTGAATTAGGTGATTTTTATAGCTTTTTTGCATATGAGTGAGCAAAAATTGTAAGTATTGTTTGGTTCATTCGTCGATTTCTCTTTTTTGCCTATATTATGGTCCTCACTCTTCCTTCTGTTTTTCAATGCATTCATAGTCACATATTTGTAAGACGGACCACAGCATGTCTTGACAGCAATTCTGGAAGGAGAGGAGAATGTGGTGCAGAAACCAATGAAAACACAATCAGTCATCATGAGGATGAAGGGGGGGGGGGACAGGAGATGGGAGAAACTGCAAGATGTTATGTTAATTATTTTTCTGCTCTAAATTACAGATATTGTCAGAAGATTCAAGTAGTGGGAACTTTGAACCAGACAGTTCATCTGAATCCGGATTTGAGCCAGGGCCTTTAAAAGCTGACACTCCAAATGCATATCCCTTTGTCATACAGCGTTTACCACATTTAGAACTGGTATATCATATAGGTAAATTGCATTAAGAGCTTCATCTGTGCTTCAGGATGCAGGAATTGAGACAACAGGGAATAAGGATCTTGACATCGATAAAGACAAGGTCAGGAGACAGAAAAAGAAACTTGGAATGAAGATACCGGAGGAGGAAGGTCTAGAAGGAAGAAAAATTACAAGCATATTTTATGATAGTAGAAAAAAATAAAATGATCTACATAGAAAAAAAGGGGACAAGCAGCACCGTTGACAGAAAGACGAAACACATATCACCATGTTGTCCGAACCTGGTTCGGTATATTTGGGTCACTTGACACTTTCTTTTGGTCTCTGCAGAGAAATAGCAAAATCATTATGTAATTTTCTAAGCCAGAATAAAGCCTGGTTTGGAAAAAAATAAGAGAATCGCAACATTTGATGTATTCTTCATATGAACGAGCTTCCACTCTGACATCGACATCAACTGTCTAAACTAGATGGTACAACCTCTTGACCTAAGACCTTTACCAACCCAATCGGAGCAAGATTAATAGAGTGCACAAATTTTCAGCCTTTTGCATTTCTGATGTCCAGGACACAGAAATAGGCTCATCTTTCCAAATTTAGTCTTCTGTCTCCTGACCTTATCTTTATCGATGATGAGATTCTTATTCCCTGTTGTCACAATTCCTGCATCCTGAAGCACAGATGAAGCTCTTAACCCAATTTACCTATATTAGGGATGCACAACCTGTGGCCCGCAGGCCAAAAGTGGCCCACAATGGGTTAACTTGTGGCCCGCAAACTTCATCAATTTATAACTGGGAAAAATCGCAATTTTTGCCCATATATTGCTGGAAAAAATCGGGAATTTCATCAATTTGTTGCTGGAAAGAATTTCAAATTTCCTTGATTGGGTTCAGAAAAATCGTGAATTTTGTCTATCATTTGCAGAAAAACCTCAAATTTTGTTGATCGGATGCAAAAAAATTGTGAGTTTCATCAGTTTATAGCGAGAAAAATTACTAATTTTGTCAATTTGCAGCACCGAAAATTACAAATTTTGTCAGTGTCAGTTAAGAATCACGAATTTTGTTGATCGGGCATGGAAAAATGGTGCATTTTGTTGATCGTCTGCAGAAAAATTGCTGGTTTTGTTGATTTGGTGTATAAAAATCTCAAATTTCATTAATCGGGCACAGAAAAATCATGAATTTTATCAGTGAGGTGCTGAAAAATTCCAAATTTCTTTGATCAGCTGCAGAAAAATCACAAGTTTCATCAGTTTATTGCGAAAATAATCACACATTTCATTCATTTTTCTCTGGAAAATATTACAAATTTCACCAGTCAGTTAAGAATTATGAATTTCGTTGATCAGGTTCGGAAAAATCACGAATTTTTTTTTATCATATGCGGAAAAATTTCTTTGATAGGTTGTGGAAAAATCGCGAGCTTCGTCAGTTTATCAAGAGAAAGAAATCGCTAATTTCATCAATTTGCTGTGGGAAAAATTACAAATTCCGTCAGAGTCAGTAAAAGAATCGCGAATTCCATTGATTTAGTGCTTAAAAATCGCGATATTTTTTAAAAAATTCAGTGCGAGAGAATCTCAAATCTCGTAAATTGGACACAGAAAAATCACGAATTTTGTCAACGAGGTGTGAAAAAATGACAAATTTCATTGATTGGCTGTGGAAAAGTCACGAGTTTCATCAATTTATTGGCAGAAAAAATCACGAATTTTTAAGTCGCTGTAAAAAAAATCACGAATTTCGACAATTGATGGAAAAAAAATTGGAATTTTATCCGTTGGTCGCAAAAATATCACAAAATTCTTCAATTGCTCGTGGAAAAAAAAATCGTGATTTTTGTCAAATTTTTCCATTTATCAAGAACGAACAGTTAGTCTTCATAAAATATTGTATGGCTATTCATACAGATGTTAAGAAGCCCCGCATACAATTATTTATTTCTATTTGTTTATTTTTTTGTACACAAAAGTCATGATTTTTCAAGAATAAAGAGTTATTACCCCTCCCTTCCAACCTCCCTGATATAAAATTCTGTCTGTGTTACTGATGTGGCCCTCGACAACCCAAACATTTTTTGTAAGTGGCCCTTCTCTCAAAAAGGTTGTGCATCCCTAACCTATATGACATACTAGTTCTAAATGCAGTGAACGCTATGTGCAAAAATGATATGCGTTTGGGAGTGTCTGTAACATATAACATAACTGTAATGTATATAATAATCTAGAAGAACTGATCAACTAACTGTAACTGTATGCAGATGCCGGGTAGCAAGCTAAGCTATGGCTGGACGTTGTAAGCTGTTAATAAACATGTGACTCTAATGTATGTCTTCCTCTAATTATTTAAGAATGATTGGCTTAATACTATTAATAATTAATAGTCTAATATGAACAGAGGTTCAACTAATGAAATACTTAAGTATTGTATCTTATATGGTGTCAGGAACTTTGATGCATCAAGATTGAACTTAACATGCTAATATGGAATTGTTCAAGCCATCTGCCAAATTTAACTTTACGTCTGGTAACGTCGCCGAGAATTGAAAGAAATGGAGACAAAAGTTTAACAACTTTATGATTGTAACCGAAAGGACTGAAAAGTTAGATAAAAATAAAATTGTGATTCTCCTGAATTTATTGGGCGATGAAGGTATGAATGTGTATAATACGTTCAAATTCGAAGCAAATGAAGTGGACAAGTATGATGTGGTCATGCAGAAATTCAAAGTCTATTGTACTCCAAGACGAAGTGTAGTTTTCGAGAGATATAAGTTCTTCTCCAGTATCCAGCAGGAAGGTCAATCCATCGACAACTTCATTACGGATCTAAAGACCCTGGCAGCGACATGTGAATTCGGCGAGCAGGAGGAAAGCCTAATCCGAGATCGTGTTGTACTAGGCATCTGAGATGTCAGACTTCAAGAACGACTACTCAGGGAGGCGGATCTGACTCTTCAAAAGGTGGCAGAGTTTGTGAGAATGATGGAGTTAAGTAAACAACATTTGCAATCGATTAATGGACCTACAGCTTCTCGTGCTTCTGTGGACATAGTTCGTAAGAATAAACCTATTATTACTAGTGCTAAAGATAAAAAATCTCGAACTTTAAAGAAATAGCCAGTCTCCTTCGCTTCTAGAAGCTTGACTGAAAATGAAAAAAATTATGCCCAGATAGAAAAGGAGTTATTAGCTATAACATTTGCTTTTGGGAAATATCACAACTTTGTGTATGGGCATAAGATTAAGGTTGAAACCGACCATAAACCATTAGTGTCCATTGTAAATAAACCGTTATCCAAAATCTCATCAAGAATGCAGAAAATGATTTTAAAATTGGTAAAATATGATTTCACGATTCAGTATGTTCCAGGTAGTGAATTATATCTGGCTGACACACTCTCTAGGGCATATTTAAAAATTGAGAATAAAGATGATCCTGGCATGTTAAATGTAATACATAGTATTACAAAAGCTCTCCCTTTAAGTGAGAAAAGATTCAAACGATTTCAAACTGTAACACAAAATGATGAAAATCTCAGTAAAATTATTGAGTTTTGTAGAGATTCCTGGTCTAAAAATTAAAAAAAAATTATCAGATGAGCTTAAACATTATCTTAAAATAAAAGATTTAATATATGTAAATGAAGGATTAGTGTTTTCTAACAACAAATTAATTGTTCCAAAAACATTAAGACAAGAGATGCTTGGTTTGATACATGAGGCCCACTTTGGAATTGAAAAGTGCAAAAACAGAGCTCGGGAAATCTTTTACTGGCCTGGTATGACTAAAAATATTGAGGAATTAGTTAATAAATGCCAAATTTGTGAAAAATTCAGAAGGCAAAATTCTAAAGAACCTCTCATACCCCATGCGATCCCTAATAAGCCATTCGAAAAAATTGCAGCTGATGTAATGCAATTTGCAAATCAAAATTACCTTGTAATAGTTGATTATTATTCTAAGTGGATTGAATGCTTTATGTTAAAAGATAAAACAGCAAATGAAATTATTCCCAAATTAAAATATACTTTTGCCCTATATGGTATTCCAAATGAGATGGTGTGTGATAATAATCCCTTTAATAGTCATTTGTTTATTAATTTTGCTAATGAGTGGGATTTTGAGTTAAACTTTAGCAGCCCCAGATTTCCCTAAAGTAATGGGATGGCGGAGAAAGCAGTAGGAATAGTTAAGAATATTTTATGCAAGGTAAAAGATATAAATATAGGCTTAACCTTCTCACCGCTGCGAACTGATATATCCGTTCACTAAGCTGTAGGTTTCACTGCAATGGGAGCATTATTTAAATTAATATAATTATACAGATATAATCCAGTTTTTAAAAAATACGGTTATGATTAATACTGTCAAGGCTTATATACCTATACTTAATTAAAGAATATGTATCATGTTGGAAAAAACATCTTTTTTTATCATTAAAAACAAAATTGAAGAGAAAATAACATTACAATTTTGCCCTTTTTCTCAGCGTCAGGGGGTTAATGGAATACCACAATACTCTAATAAGTGGATTAGATTTATCACCTGTGCAGCTTTTATTCAACAGAAGACTAAGAACGAAATTGCCTATCAGTAGTAAATTTTTAGAACCTAAAATATGTAAACCAATTTCTAAACTTTGTGCACGACAAGCTAGACGAAAATTCTATTATGATAGGACTGCACAGACATTGTCAGAATTAAAATCTGAAGATAATGTATTATTATTTAATTTTAAGACTGGGCAGTGGGATCAAGGGCAAATAATTTCAAAACATAAAGCTCCAAGGTCTTATATTGTGAGGAATGTTAATGGTAAAGTCCTTCGAAGAAACAGAAGGCATATCAGACCATCAAAAACTTCTGTAAAGTTTAATACTGTGTATGATGATTTAATCAGTGAGGAAAAAAGAGATAAGCCTGAAACAAATGAGTATTTAGTGCCAATTATAAAGGATGATAATCAGAAAAATGCAGTACCTCAAATGTCATGAAGAGGGTGATTAGCTAGACAACCCTCTAGATTCAAAGACTTTATTATGGAATAACAATCTGTGTTCCTAATCTGAATGGTGTATATATATTTGTATATTTTTCCAACAATTTAACTATCATGTTTGTGTATTTTTATAAGTTCATATGTTGTTTGTATATAAGTTCATAATTTGTTCTCTGTTGTCATTTCTTGTATTAGTAAGCTAATTGTTTTTAAGTAGATAATATTTTTGTGTTTTTTTTAACTAGAGGAAAGGATGTAACATGTAACATAACTGTAACTGTAATGTATATAATAATCTAGAAGAACTGACCAACTAACTGTAACTGTATGCAGATGCCGGGCAGCAAGCTAAGCTACGGCTGGACGTTGTAAGCTGTTAATAAACATGTGACTCTAATGTATGTCTTCCTCTAATTATTTAAGAATGATTGGCTTAATACTATTAATAATTAATAGTCTGATATGAACAGAGGTTCAACTAACGAAATACTTAAGTATTGTATCTTATAGTGTCTGCTTTTGAAGTCCCTGGTTCAAATTCTGATTTAGATGAACTGCCTGTTTCGAAGTTCCCACTATTTCAATCTTCTGTCAATATCTGTCTTTTAGAGCAGAAAAATAATTATCATCCCATCTCGCAGTTACTCCCATCTCCTATTTCCTCTCTTATCTTCATGATGACTGATTGTGTTTTCATTGGTTTCTGCTACATTCTCCTCACCTTCCAGAATTGCTGTCAAGGCATGCTGTGGCCAGTCATCCAAATATGTGACTCTGAACACATTAAAAAACAGAAGAAAGAGCGAGGACCATAATAAAGATAAAAGAGAGAAACCAACGTATCAATCAAACGATTCTTACAATTTTTGCTCACTTATATGCAAAAAGGCTATAAAAATTGCCTAATTCAAAATACACGTAACTATTAAATAATAGATAATCAGAGCTTATTTAAACATTTTGTATGCTAAACATGACATTTCAAGTAAATTCAGCTAAAATAAATTTAAAATAAATTTAACGTAAATGTAAAATAAATTTAATTTAACATTTTTAAAAGTTTTGCTAAAAAAGTTCAAAAATCACCATTTGAGTGAAAATTCAAGCCATTTGTAGCAAATGAAGGAATGGTCCAAAAAATCTCAAATTTTTTGTGTGAACTTAGTGCCACCAGTAGCAACTTTTCTGTACTACCCATCATCGAAAATCATAAAAAAGTTTTTTTGGTCCCATAATTTTGGCCCGGTCATTTTTCAGCCAGTTCATACCATATAATATAGCTATCGTTTATATTAAAATACACTGTGTTAATAATTGCAATTTTTTTCAGTTACAGAAAGCTTTACCTTTTATTTTAAGCTGAAAAGCATGTTAATCAATATTTTTACTAAATATTAGAAAGTAATATGCACCCTTATTAGCATATATATAAAATTGCATACTTGCTAACCTCACATAAAACTGTTCAATTTGACCCAAGTCAAATAAGAATGTTTTGAAAAACAAAATATATTAAATAAAATGATATTTGTATCTGTCTAGTATATATTCCATTTCATTTTATTTACTAAGAAAAGTTTCTGGTTCAGAATGTTTTTATTAACTTTGGTCAAATTTAACAGTTTTTGAAGTATGAAACTAAGATTGCTTTGGGGAAAAAAACTTCAGTTTACTGTGTACCTTTATTTTTCTCTTTACATGTAATGAAGAATATTAAAATAGTATAAAAAAAAAACAATAAATAAAAAGTGAATTAAAATCTTAATTCTAATTCTATAAGATACAGAATAACATTTTTCCATAAAAGTTGCATGTTTATGATTTGTATATTTCTAACAGACTTTTGTTGTCTTGAAGCACTGTCCATGTATTTATTCTTGTTCAAACTTTGAACATTTCAAGAAAAATCTCAAAAGTTAAGAGGAAAATTTGTTTTGGGTTTTTTTTTTTTTTTTTTTTTTTTAAACCATGCTAATTCTAATAACTACAAAGCATAGGTTTCTATTTAGAAACTTTTAAGAAATATATTAATTACTTAATCTTTCAAAAATAGTTCATTCCTAAATGTGCATGCATGTTTTGTTTGGGATTTTACAGACTATATAAAAGGAAAAGTAATGGAATGCTTTAGTTATTCTGGTGTCTGTATACCAAATAACTGACACTTGTGCATTTAAAATAATTTTTTAATAATTATATTTCACTAACCAATGATTCAAAATTGTTGGAAATATGTATGTTTTGTTATTCTTTATATGTCGATAGAGCTGGTGCAGGAATACCTGGCTCTTCTAAGTAAAGGAGAATTTTTGTGAAATTAACAAAACATTATTTAAAATACATAAAAAGGAAAAAGGTTTTTCAATAATTTTAGTAAAGGAGAATTTTTGTGAAATTAACAAAACATTATTTAAAATGCATAAAAAGGGAAAAAGATGTTTCAATAATTTTCGTTAAATCATATTTTAAATATCAATAATTCATTATTAATACATTTTTAGTTAAAAGCTAAATACATTTCAGTTTATGGAATAACCTATAATGTATATTGAAATGCATTTAAAATGTATTTTACAATTAAAGTACAATAATCTGTTTGTTAATTCAATTTCTTTTCTTTTCTTTTTTTTTTCTTTTTTTTGTGATTTGTATTAAATGATATAGATGATTCCCAACATAACTTTTGAAGTTTATATTGATTATTGATAGATTCACTAGAATCTATCTGGATAATTCAGTAACCCAGTAGAATCATTAATCATGTTGATTTAAGCAGACCTTGATTTAGTGAGTTTTTATTATCATATTTCCCTTAAATATTTTTGAAAACCTTGTATGCTATTAAAATTAAAGATACATAATAAGCCAATATCTACTATTAAGTATAGATGATTATGTTCCCAGATCTTTTTGTGAATGCAGAAGTAAAAAATGAAGAAAATGTCTGTTTATGACTATCTTTCACAAAACCAGGGCCAAAACTAGCCTTTTTTGCGCCCGGGGCAAACATGGATTTTGGCGCATCCCCCCTTCCGCTAAGTATATTTACAAAGAGAATTTTACTAATGTTCTAATAGCCAACATATTTTAAAATTTTAAATATATAATCATAAAATATGTAATACTGAACCACGTAATCTATAACGTCGGATCCAGGGGGAAGGTCACGGGGGGTCATACTCATGACTCAGCTCTGAACACCAACAAAAATATTCTAAAGCTCATTTTTTAAATGAAATGTACAGTAGAGCCCCGATTATTTGAGTCCCGCTTAACTGAGTTTCCACTTTAACCGAGTTATTTTCTTTTGATGGACTGATGGCTTCCATTATTATGAAACAGCCATTACAAATGAAGTGTTAGGTGAAGATGAAAGAGCAGTCATAAAAAGTTGTCATTTTTTTCCCATTCTGACCAGAAAATCAGAGTTCTAACTTTTTATGGCTGCTCTTTCATCTTCACCTAACACTTCATTTATAATGGCTGTTTCATAAAATGGAAGCCATCAGTCCATCAAAAGAAAATGTTCCATTCCAAAGGTATAATCCTTCATTTGGCGCCCCTTCGTTCTGGTGCCCCCTCTGTCCCCCCTTAGTTTCGGCCCTGCACAAAACCTCTACCAGTATTGCCAATTAGGCATGTTTTCTTTTTATTTAAATTCTATCACTATTTTTGAATACTAATATTTGCCTTATTTAATATGTCATTAAATAAAGTGAATATTACTATTCAGAAAAGTAGTAGCATTCTGAATAAAAGAAATGTCCAACTGGCAAAGCTGATCTCAGTGTATTGAGAAGATCTTTTAATGTACAGTCATGGAAAAAAAAAAGTAAACACCCCCTACTAACGTCTAAACAAATTATCATAGAAGAAAGTTACTGGTACCGAACGATTGGAAATAAAGTCTACTTTTAATTGATGTATGTAAAATTCGTTTAAGGGGCCATCTACATATTAAAACGAACCATAACTTTGTTTTTTTTTATAGTAGTACACAATTCTAACAGCATAAATGAACTCTACACCTTCCAATTAGCCTATAAACGAATTTTTATGCAATTCATGCCATAAGTTTCCGAAAAATTAATTATTTTAAAACGAGCGTATTTTAAGGGCTGTATCCGAATTGAATTTCCAAACTCGATTGTTAACCGAGAGAGCCGCCTTCTTGATCAAGGCACGTTTAAATGTCAATGAAACCTGTTTGATTACAGGATAGCAGAATAAATTTCAAAAATTTACTCACTTCTATCATAGACGGCCCCTTAAACCATCATTTTGCCGTTTTTTAAGCATAATTTGAAAACTACTTGGAAGAAAAATGTGAAATTTGGGATTTTCATAAAGCAGGACTTAATAAATCTAAATCCATCAAAAAAATTGTAAGTTGCAATACATAATTTTTTCGAATATTAACTTCATAATTCATATCATAAAATTATAAAAATTGCAAATTCAACGTATTTATATTTCGGTATATTAGTATTATTGCTACACAAAAAATTAGCTCATTAGGAGCATAATTTCAGGAGATATAAATAAAAATATGAAAATGTAATTTAACATTAGAAGTACTAAATTTTGAATGTCTATAATTCAAAAACTTATCATTCGAATGACTTGAAATTTGGTTTCTAGACATATTTTGAACCGAAGATTTGAAATATCTTGTTAAATTTGGTTACTGCCATTGAAAAAAATGAAGTTTGAATTCGTTTTAATATGTATATGGCCCCCTAAGCAAATTTTATACACACCATTTAAAAGTAGACTTTATTTCCAATCATCTGGTACCAGTAACTTTCATCTACGATAATTTGTTGAGGAGTTAGTAGGGGGTGTTTACTTTTTTTCCCCACGACTGTACATAAAAGCAATGAAACACTGGCACAGCAAAGAGGGGAGGGTGGGGATTAAAATCCTTCTCCTTATAGTATGTAGATGAATCTTAGCTTAACTCTCCTTGCACATATCTACTTAGGCTAATTTTCTTTTGGGACTAGACAGGCATACATTTTTTTTTCTACTTAATTGAGCTGGGACAGGGCCTGGACTTAATTCCTCCTGCACCATCTTTTTATTTTTTGTAAAAGTAATATTAATATTGTATAATTTGTTAACAGAATCTTTGGAAATTTACTTTGGTTTAATAAATCACAGAGAAATATTTTTAAAAATCTACTTTTTATTATTATAGAGCTTCAAAATTAGGATTTTTAAAAGCTTCCCTCCCTTTTATTGAAACTACATCAATTTGTTTAATGGGTGTTTATTTGTATGTAATAGTATAAGTATCACTAATGTTGCTAATTTGTATTCCGTGGGTTGTAGCCATAAAGTCTTAAATATCCTGTAAAATTTTTGCATTATATTTAAGCAGTATTATTTAAAAGAATTTTAATTCTCAGGCATGAAAGAGTTCCCCCTAAAGGAGGAATTCCACCCTTTTTAAAGCAAATTTGGACATTCTCTGGATTGATGCAAAAAATGCAAAGAAAATATTAGAAGCATATGGGATTGGGGGCGGGCTCGTCTAGAAAGCTTAATAATTAGACATTTTGTCTACTCAAATCCTTGGAGTATTTTTCTGAATTGCTGTACTGTCAAATCAAAGGCGAACTTTTATTATAAGCACTTGAAAGTAATGTAAATTAAGTGCTTTAACTAGGGAAAGGAAGTTTCCATAAGGTTTTTTTTTTTTTTTTGGAATAGAATATTTTATTCTATGTATAAAACACTTTTGGATAATTTCAGTGATGCATTTTTGGAAATGTATTTCTGGAGTAAAGATCCATTCAGCATGCATATATTTAGCATCGAGATTTTTTTTTTTTTTAATAAGTAAAGTCTTAAACAATCAAATCATTCAAAATAATACATTTATTTTGTAAAATTAATCTTTGTACTTCACATAAGTTCATCAGATACATTTGGATGGATTTATACTTTTAGCAAACTGTTTCCAATATTCTTTTTTGATTCAATGAATTTATACATTTATTGTTATTTTTTTCCTTTTAATACTTTCTAAGTTACAAAAAGAAAATAATGATCATATGTACAGTTGTAATTCATTTTATTGTATGAATAACTGTTAAAATGTGTCTAAATTATACGAGTTTGGCCTTATTATATAGATAGAAAAAAATTTTCCACCTTTTTTCCTATTTCCCACTTTCATGCCTGAATTCTAGATTAGGGGGGGAAATTTAGTCAGGGGCTGATTTTATTGATTTTTTGCATGGTTCGGGCCGAACTTTTAGCTTTTACACCAGACTGAGCTGGAGCTGAAAATTTCAGCCCTTGCAAACCTCTAGGAGAGGTGTACTAAGGAGTAGACTTTCTGAGGAAGCCTAACCTATGCTCGCATTAGATTTGTACAAACTGTGCAAAACATTGAAGAAAGAAATCATTGCACACAATTGAGAATCAAATTTAGAACCTCCTACTTTGTAGTTCGCATTAGAATCGTATATGAGTTATGTTATACCCAACTCAAGCCTGAAAATTCCATTTGAAGTAAACCCGAGACCTGACAAGAATCTAAAGTTTGAACTAGAGTCCTACGCAGGCTGGATTATATGTGACTTGAATCCGAATATTGTATTTAAAGTTAACTTGTGATGATTACCTCGATCCCCCAAAAATATTTTCATTGGCCTGAAACCAGACATATTTCAATATGAAATGAATGAAAATTAATCCATATTTTAATGCTATTATGAAAACAAATAGTCTATAATTATATCTCTAATATCAGTTTTATCCCTGTAGTAAAATGAACATATATATTTGAATGTATAATTAATTTTTCCAGTTGAAAAATATTCTGAAATTTTCTTTAAAAATCAGGATAACCTGAACCCGACCTGAAAACAATTAAAGTCAACCTGACCTGTAACAAAAACAATCACAGGTAAAATCAGGTTATAAGATCAAATGCTAGACCCCAGGTTGTACCTAGGGTGATGGAAATAATTTAAATGTAAAACATATATTTAAAAATATTTCAAGGGAAGAAGGAGAAAGATGTGTTGCTGCCTTTGAAAATATAAAATAAATAAATAAAGGTTATCTCTTCGGCTTTTGCAGCCACTCAAGTGTGAAAGGTGACCAAAAGTAGTGATCCTCCAGTAAAGGGTGCTACTGCATCTTGCTGACTGCTACATGAGTAATCTGAGACTGTCATTTCGATACACTGTGGACGAGATGACCACACAGAGTATGTTTTGCACTCTAATGCAGCCACTTATTATGTGGTCAATGAGGCGAGTGCCCATCCTTCTCTGTGTTCTCGACCCAACCATTTAAGTGTGGAAGGCAGCTGGGAGAAGAGTTCTCCTAAGGATGGGGTGCTGCTACATCTTGTTGGCTGCTACACAAGTAGTCTGAAGCCATTGTTGTAATTAGCTTTGGATGTGGTGACTGCACAGGGTTTTTCCTTATTTGCAACAGAAAGTTTGGTCATCTTTTCATAGTCCTGCCTGAAGGCAGTCTATGCTTTCTAGTGTGGTCGTTAGTTGCTGCCATCATAATATACAATTGCAACCTGCATTTGACGGTAATTCTTGTAGTGAACCACCTTTAGACATTCGTTAGTGGTGGCTGTTTCCTTAGGTGTTTTGCATTCCTTCTGATGGATTTTGCTGTCATTTCAGCTGGGTTTTGTTTTCAGTTCTACTGCCAATTTGGGGTCATTCAATCCATGTACATTTTCTTTTTTAGCTTTATATCTTCAATGGACTTCTGCAACCTCCATGATCAACTGTGAACCTTTCCGCCTTTGAAAATTGAAAAGTCAGCACCTCTTATAGGTGTAAATTAGCGGTCGCCACTCGCCACGTGGCGATTAAAGTTGTAAAAGTGGCGATTAAAATATCGGCCATCGATCGCCACTATAGTCGCCACTCGCCAAGTGGCGATAAAAAAAAATCTGTTATCGATCATCAACTGAAATCCAACTTTTTTCATGGAAATATGCATCTCTACTTTGATTACATCTAATTAGCAAACTGATTAATTCTTTTTCCTACCGGATGCAAGCAGATTGCAGCGATTTAGCTGCATTTTCAATATTTCAGTTTTTTGCCATGCTCGCTCTTCAGTTGGATTATTTTTTCAAGAAATATAGTTTTATGCAAAATATATTCATCAGCTTTGACTCCACATGTATTTCAAATAATTTATTCCTTTTTTTTTTTCACTGGATGCAAATGCAAGTTGATTTTAACCCTTTCAGGTTTGGTTTACTACTAATAGTACATGTCTTTTCATCAAGTATTATTTTGTCTTAAAAATTACTTTTGTTAGATAGCAATGATAGTATATGGCTATGCTTTTCTTATTATGAGTTCATTTATGTTTGGACATTTAGTAATTTATTTTATACATATATTTCATTCTTTAAATTTAAAATATAGGTTACTTTTCTGAACGAATCGTGTGGTAAAACACAAAAAACATTATAAAGTTGTAATATCTGTTAAACCCTCTTGTAATACGAGATTTTCCAAATGTCTCCAAAAACTCTTAACCTATTATCATATCAGTAAATCTATTTGGATAGCTACGATTAAGATTATTAAAATAAAAGTAATTTTGTTCTCAAAATTAAAAAAAAAAATTGGACCCTAAAGGGTAAGGACGTTACAATATCTTCAATGTGTTTGATCAGTTAGATTATTTTTCTGCAAGAGATACTGTTCAATCCTGCGAAATACACTCGCCAGCTTAGATTTCAACTGTATGTAATGTATATGGTATGCTAACACATTTAATTATTAAATAAAATCGAAATAGCATTTTATTGTATTTTTTTTTTTTTTTGTATACACCTAGTTGTTTGAATTTTGATTTAGTTACTAACTTTTTATGTAAAGAAAGTAACAGTAATCTGATTGATAATTGTGTTTATGAACATTTACAAATAATCCAAAAATATATTCTAAAGAAATTAATATGATAACAATTTTGTAGTTTTAAAGTAATTTTCTTGAATTTCAACTGTGTCCCTATTCTTATGATGAATAGTTGGCTGGTATAAAACTCTGATTTATCGAAAATATGTATATATATAACGATTATAATTTATTTAGATGCCAAGAAAGTTTGAAACATTATAGTGGCCACTAACTTTAAAAAGTGGCCACTAATGAAACTGAGTCTACCGGCCACTGGCTACTAACTCAATTTCCCAGTTTTCACCTATAGCACATCTGTTTATGTGTGAATATCTTTTTAAATTATTCAGTATGATGTAATATTAAAAATGCAAATATAAAATAAAACATGTGAAATATCATTATTGAAATTAATTACATTATTGAAATATCTATTATAAGGACTAGTATACTTCCAGTAAGTTTTTTTGATTCACTTTGCACGTAGTACTGTAAACAACATACTTAAAAAAAATTCCTTTGAGCTTGCAACAGCTAAAGTGTTTTGAGCTGAGCGATTTAAAAAAAAAAAAAAAAAAAAAAAAAAAAAGGACAGCTTTAGAAACACACACATGAATCCTTTCATGTAGTTAGTATGAGTCATATGTTCATGACCTTTGTCGCTGCTGTGGAGAGAAAAATTCATAATAATAGGTCATGAGATTTCTTGCAGATAGATTGATGGGTGACTAGAAGCTTGGTTCTGAGTATTCAAAATTAATTTTGAATGAGAGTTAAAGAAAACTAAAGGTAAACAAGGAAAAGAACCAGAAAAAAAAAATATTTTCTAATGCTTAAGTAGTTGAGTTTATTCCTGCAGATCCTGAATCTGTTCAGGAAAAGTAGCAAATGAAAAATTCCAAAAAGGTGTAAAATAAATAAATGTCACCAAGGTGCATTCACAGATTAAAAAAAAAAAAAAAATGCCACCTACATTATATCTTCAAAAATTTTATTGAACTAGAATTAAAATCCTGATTTTTTGTTTACATAAGCACTTAAGGTGTGCCTGCACTCAAAGAGGTTAATTTCTGTAACATTCACAAAGTCATCTTTAATCTTAGATACACAAAATTAGCTGGTGGCTTTATTTAGAAGCTGTGAAATCAAATAGAGCTTTCCTTTTTCCATAAAAAGAAAGGATCTTTCAGAAAATGCTCTCAAAGTTAGCATTTTAAACTGAATTTCCAGATGTTACAACATGGGGAAGGCTATCTTGAGACAGAAGTTGCTTATAGTGCAAAATGTAATACATTTATCAAAAGAGAAAAAACTGCATTGAATTTTAAATCTCTTTAACAATTAAGCCTGCAGATTTTATTATTTTACATTTTAAAAATAAGTTCTTGAATTATCAGAAAGTTTTGCATCGTTCTGAAAGGTTGCTGTTTTGTATATCATTTGTGATTTATACCAAATTAATAATTTCATATTTATGTATTTTATAATTTTGAAATTCAGTGTAATTAAGAGTGTTTTTGTTGGTATGCCATTTGCGATACATCAAGGTAATTTGTGATACATATGTGACCCCTGTTACTGAAATTTAGGCTGTGGCATTTGCACAATTTTAATGAGTTTTTCTTTAAATTTCATATTTATATTTAAATTATATTAAAAATTTTGAATTTTTGATGTATATTATTTATTCCAAGTAAATAATTTTGTATTTATCTTTTTTTGTGATGGCTCAATTTCGCTTATTAATTTGTTTCTGTTGGTACATCATTCGTGATTACAGCCTTTATGCCGAAATTTCAGCTGTGGTGTTTAGGGCTATTTCTTAAAATTTTTTTTTTTTCAAATTTTTCATGATGCAGCATTTACATCCTGCAGCTTTTTTTTCTTCTAGAAATTACAGTGAAAACAGTATGATGTATATATTAAAAATTGCATGGTACACATAAAAATTGCACAATCATAAAGCTCTGTGTATAAAATGGCACAGCCTCTACGCTGAAATATGCCTAGAATGATGTTTATGATAATTATGTCTGTAAGAAGAAATTATTACAAAATGTCTTCAATGAATATTCAATTAAAATAAGCAAAAAAGAAAAGTCAAACTATGATTATTAAATTTTTAAGCTATTTTTTCCCTCCCATATATGTTTATTACAATTTTATGCATGAAAAATTTAAATACTGAAGGAAAAAATGTAACTATTTAATTATATTTTTTTATAACTTGTTCTTCAAGTTGAAACATGCTTTTAGAATTTTTTATTCAACTTTTTCTAATAGCATTAATTAAAAAGACTAATTTGATTAACAAGTAGTTCAAATAATCAGCAATTGCTAGACTAACTACAACAATTACCCCCCCTCCCCCCTCTCTTTCCTCAATAGAGTCGAATTTTGGCTGTGCCACTGAATGAAACTAAGAATTGTTGAAGTACTACAACATAAGAATGTCGAATATTGAATACAGGCATTACAAAGACAATTTTTAAAGATAAGTTGTGATAGAATAATACAAATTATTCTGGTCTTAATTAGGTTCTTTATAAAAATTGAAGATTTTTCTAAGTGAATATTGTTATTACCTTCATATAATGAACATTGAGTTAACAATTTAGTTGACTTATCAACATAGCTAGGTATAGTGGTTCCATTCTATTTGTTTCTTTTACCATTAGTAGTTTTATTTCTCTTTTATAAGATTTTAACCTTAAAATTAAACTTGTTTGTATTGATTAAGAATATGCTGTAAATGAGAAATTTTAAATTATTAAAGTTAAGTAAAAAATAGATAAAACAAAAAATACATGTTAGATGCTTGTAGTTCTTACATTTTTGATTTGTGCCAGAATAAAAGGTATTGACAAATCTATGTGAAATACTATAAGTTTCTATTATTAAGAAATTCTTTTACGAGTTTGAAATTTCCATAATATTTTTTAATTTATGTATTATTTAGGAAATAGATGATTATATTGCTAAAGCAAGAGATCAAGGTTACAATACTGTTCTGCAGTTGGGGACAAAAGGTTTAAGTTATGCCACTGCTGTTGTGATGCAAACTGCCTTAAAGGTACTTTTTGGATACAGATTTCTTAAATGTGATTTTTTGATGAAATATTATATGAGATTGCAGTATTTTATAGTAAAATATTAAAGTAAAATATAAAAGAGCCTGTTCATTATTTATGTTCATTAATGTTACATATCACTCGCCCACAAGAAAAGTAAATTTCACAGGAGAGGCAAAAGAAAATTAGCACTTGTTTTACTGTAACATTAAATTATAGTACTTAGCTCTGCATGCAGCTATAAAACTGTGCTTAAAAGTGCAAAACCTTTAAGAATCTAGATGTAAAAAAGATAGAGATCCCTTCGCCCTCATGAATACAATCCCTTTTTGAGATGTGACATTTTACTTGCAGCACAGTTTGTGAAATTCTGTGTCCCTCTCAAAATAGAACATGTGAAAATATGGATTTAGCTTAATCACAATGTTTTAACTTTATTATAAACCATTTTCAAAAATATTAGTTTGCATCAACCACAGATTCATAACAGAGTTTCTAAGTATTTAAATTAACCCTTAACTGCTGTTAGTGGTCTCACAGACAGCTGTTTTTTTTTTTTTAATTTTCACACAATTGGAATTTTCAGATTAACTACAGATACTAGTGAGATTTTGTTTCAGTTGGAGTTCTAGTACTACTGCTAGATACTTCTGAATAGGTAAATTATAATTAGTTTAATAGTCATGTACATAAATTTTAGTACAAAAACAGTATTTTATGAGTTAATGTAGTTTTTGTAATCATCTTTCAATCAAGCTGTCTCAGAGTAACATGGCTCGTAAGTTTTGAAAAATGTATAAAAAGTGCTGGAAAATTATTAAAGTACTTAAAAATTCTGGAAATTTTTTGAAAATGTAGTAATAGCCCTTGAATTTTAAAATTTCTAACAAGCAAATAAAAAGGTTCATACATTTTTATAAAAAAAAGTTTTATAAAATAATACATTTTTATAATTTTTATAAAATATATTCCCTTTCCCTCTCAAAAAATGGAATGCATGCTTCTAAGGAATGCATTTTCTCTTCTAAGCAGTTATGTACTAGTCATTATTATCTGGCAATCTTGGCTCAAAAATATCCAATCACAGTGAACGAGTGGCGAGACTTTGCCTAGCCCATGGCTTTGCCAACATGATGAATAGCAAGTGGGAGCTTTATCATTAACAGACTTTGATTGGTTGCTTGCAAGCTGAGCTTCCAAGCTCCTAAGCTCCAGTCATACATGTTTAGTACTTTTCTTTCGCATTAAAAATAGGATGTATTGCACGACGCACAATTAAAACATCAGAAATTCAGGAGTTTCTTTGGAAATATAGGATAAAATATGGTAGTATGGTAATAAAGCATAAAATACAAAAATCTGCATCTACCAAGAAAAAAAGTATTCCTATCGAATTAAGATTTTTAGTATCCTCGCAAACTGCAATGTTTTCTGTGATGGGATTTTATCGTAGATATATTTTTTTTATATTTCACCAAATTTTATGAATCATTTATTTGTTGTAGAATTCTGAAGTATCAGTATTTTGGTAAAGAAAAGAATATTAGCCAAAATATAAATTCAAAAGTTTTTTAATTTCTTAGAAACGTAATGATGAATAATCATTAAAAAAAAAAATTGCCAATCAGTCAATGAAAACATTGCAAATTTCGTCAATTTATTCATCAAAGTAAATCATGAGTTTCATCAATCGGATATGAAAAAATTTGCAAATTTAATCAATCGTTCATATGGGGGATTGTGAATTTCAATGATTTTTCACTGGAAAAAAAAAAAAGAAATTTTGTCTATCAGTTGCAAAAAAACAATTGCATATTATTTTTCACAACTGAGTTTTTTCTGTAACAGAAAACAAATTCGTGAATTTCGTCTAAGGCTAACAAAAAGAATCAAAAATTTCGTCAGTTACATGTGGAAAAAAATCTCTTAATTTCATCAATCTATCCCAGAAAAATATTGGGAAATTTGCCAATTTGTCATTGATAAAAATTGCAAATTTCTGCAATCATATGCAGAAAAAAAATTGCAAATTTTGTCCATTTGTCATGGAAAAAATTGCGAGTTCTGTCAGTTAATTGCATGAACAAAAAAGAAACTTCGTCAATTGGTCACGGAATAAGATCGCGAATATCATCTATAGTTGACATCGAAAAAATCTATAAATTGCACTAATTATATGCAGTAAAAATCACGAATTTTGCAAATATGTCATTGAAAAAAATTGCAATTGTTTTCAGTCTATCACAGAATAATATCCTGAAATTCATCCATGGTTAAAAATTACAAATTTTGTCAATTTGTCACTGGGAAAAAAATTGCAAATCTCATCAGTTTGATGCAGAAGAAAAATTATAGATTTTGTCAATCAGTTGCAGAAAATAATTTTGAAACTTCATTAGTCGGTCATTGAAAAAAAAATGTAGTTTTTTAATCGAAGCAGACAAATATTACGAAATTCATCAGTCGGTTGTTCATAAAAATCATGAATTTTGTCAATCAATAAAAACTTCACAGAATTATATCGATTCTGAATTTTGCACTCTGTACTGATAACAAAATTTTAATTCCTTTTTTATAAGTTAATTTTTTTTAAATTGTTTATATTTTAAAAAAAAAATTATGTAACTTTTATTTCAATTATGTTTGTACAGATAAAAACAAATACTGTACAGTTTCGAGATTCGGGGGAAAAAACAAAAATTAAATATATCTTGAAAAAAAAAAATGATTCCTGAAATTCTGATATTTGACTTCCGAAAGGTATTCGAAACTCCTGAAATTTAACTAGCTCACTCCTGACTTCTATTCTTCTAGCAATACCATATCTTTTTTTGCACTTAAAGAAAAAAAGATCAAGCTCTGTTTTCTTAACTTTTTACTATATATAAAATTTCTTTCCATTGTACCCACTAAGTTAAAATACTTTACTCATTAAAAATTCTCTAATATGAAAAATAATGAAATTTTGAAAATATCTTTTATAAAATTTTTTTAAGATCTGATAAGATTTTTTTTAAATACAGTCAGTGTGTTAACTATTTTTCTTATTTGTTATTCTAGAGCTATTTTAATGCATGTAATATTGTGTTTATCTAAGCAATCCTTCAATAGTGCTTGAAAAGTTTGTGCATTTTATTTGTTCTCATGTGTATGAAACATGAGTAACTATCCTATAATTTCTGTCACAGTAGTTAACTCAGTGCTAGTTGTAATTGGTCGTAATGTATCTAGGAGATATGCAACACTCCATTAGCTGGTTCGAGAGCAACTGCCATGGGTAATAAGGTAAATTTAAGAAGAGTAGGTGGAAGAAAGTTAGAATCCCATTTCAAGATATTATGCACAGATCAGGAAAACTATTGGCATATAAACATAAATCATTGTTTTAACTCAAGATGTGACAATTGACTTAAGCAACATGCTACACCTGTGCAGGTCATCACCCTACTCAAGAGGAAGGTATCCTTAAAGAGCATTCTAAAAAAACTATAAAAAGTATTGAACTATCTATGTATGCACAAAAAGTTCAATGAGATGTAGCAGCAGAATTTTCATAGATTTTTCAGAATAAAATGGAAAACCGACTTTTATTGCCAAAGTTAATGCTCCGTACAATTTGGTGAACATTTATGTTGGCACAATTTACAAGAAAAAATAGTGAAATGCTTGTGATCATGACACATTGCTCAATTAACTGTTGTTGATCATTTAAAGAAGTTTGGATTTGTAAGCAAGCTTGAAGTTTGGGTTTCTCATGAGCTGAAGGAAATCCATTTGGTGAAGTGTTTGAGCATCTGCCATTCCCTTCTTAAACATGAAGAAAACAACCCTTTTCTGAAGCTTTGGTCACTGGCGACGAGAAATGGATTGTTTACAATAACATAGTATGCAAGCAATCTTGGAGAAAGCGTGATGAACCACCTCAATCAACGTCCAAAGCGAACATTCACCAGAAAAAGGTCATGCTGTCAGTGTGGTGGGATTTCAAAGGTGTTGTGCATTTCGAGCTCTTACCACATAAGCAAACGATTAATTCAGCCGTGTACTGTCAACAATTGGACAAATTGAACAATGCAATCAATCAAAAGCGGCCAGAACTCATGAATCGTAAAGGCCTTGTGTTCCAAATGACAATGCCAGACCACACACGAGTTTGATCACCTGTCAAAAGCTATTGGAGCTTGGTTAGGATGTGTTGCTCCACTCACCGTAATCACCTGACGTAGCACCTGCAGATTACCGTTTGTTTCACTCTTTGCAAAACTCTTTGAATCGTAATACATTCGATTCCGATGAAGCTATAAATCAGCACCTGTTTAAAGACAGGTCATTCTACAAGTATGGAATTATGAACCTTGTTGAGAGATGGCGAAAGGTCATCAAACAAAATGGCCAATACATTATTGATTGAATTCTTATTTTTATAGGAATAAATCACCTTTGAAAAACATAGTAAAAATATGACATGACTTTCTGATCAACCCAATAATAGTGCAATATTTCACTAAATAATGAAAATTTCCCAAATTCTTCTATCATTTTCATGATTTTTAGACTAACGCAGTAATGAGTTTCTGCACCAGTTTAAAAAAAATATTTGTATATATACATAAAAAACATATACCGTATTTTCAGGTGTATAGCCTGTTATACAAGAAAAAAACATTTGGAATAGCCGCTGTGGGTTATACAAAGATTTTTTTTAATAAAAGAAACAGAAATCGTGATTTTTCTACACTTTTTAAACCCCAAAAAATTGTCAAAATTTGTGAATTTTTTTCGCTATGCCGCGAAATTTAAAGAAGTTTCATGTGTTTGTAATTTTTTTTACTGTTAGAAAGCATTATAAATTGTTATTTTTTTATTTATTTAAAAATGAAGAAAGTTCATTACATAAAATGCCAATTGTAAGTCCGCGCCTCCCCCCTTTTTTTTTTAAAGAAAAAGCAGTTAAATTTGGGAGGGGGCTTATAATCGAGATTAAAAAAAATTATTTTAAAACCTGTTTTATCATTAATTTAGAAATAAATAAGGTAAATAAAGGGCCGAGAATCTTCCATAATTTTGACATCTTTCCGATTTGTAAAAAAAAAAAAAAATAAATCTAAATCCCCCCCCCCCCCCCAAACAAAAAAAATTCTAAGCAAAATTTTAAAAAATTACTTTTTTTTCAAATGCACTTCTTTATTTGTTATTTTACTGCAACATTATTTAATCAATCCTCTACCACCCCCCTCCAAAAACTATTGATTCCCCTTTGCCCCCCCCTCTGTTACCAAACATGCATAATTTAACCTAAAAATCTCTTTAAATTTAAAATAAAATTAATACACAATATGCTATGCAAATACTGTATTGTTGCAATAAATAATCTATCTGATAAATTATTGTCTCTCCTGACTCTCATATCATGATCCCTCCACCCCCATCCCCTGCATCTCATACAGTTTAAAATCTGTAATTTTTTTTAATTTTCTGCTTGATTTGTGATTTTGTCGTAAAATATTTACATAACTACCTAAATTATTTCTCTCCCTCCCTCCAAAAAATGTTTTCCTTTTCCCCTCCCCCAACACGCGCAGCATATTTAAAAACAAATTGTTTTTACTTTTTTTTACTCTATTTAATCATAAAATACACATGTAATTCAAGGATTAGAACAGTCAAACTGCAGAAAAATCTTTTGGTTTCCTTCTGCATATTTAGAAATCCCCTCTCTCCCCCCCACACACACCACCACTACCATCATTTGGGGAGAAAGGATGGAGAAAAAATTTTAAAGAGGATGAGGATTTCAGATGAGTGATACTTGTAAGAGATTGTGTAGATGAGATTTTAGATCAATCACCTTGCTACAAAATACAGTTGAACCTCGAAAATCCGGTTTTCTGATTTCAGTTTTATTAATTTTTAAAATAAGACTGCTGTATCTTTCATATTTCTAATCAAATGCAGTTAAATTCTTACAAATATAAACACTAAATAAATAAATACAGTAGAAGATCTTTATAACGCAAACCTAAAAACGCAAGGTTGTGCGTTATATAGAATTTTGCGTTATATGGATCACATCATTAAATTCACCTTGTAAACATGGCCAAATATGTCTGAAACATATCAAAATATATTAGAATATCTTTATACTGCATTCCTTGTTACCAAGAAATATCCAAATTATAAATTTTTGCATAATATAGGTCAGACATTGTTAAATTTACTTTATAAACATAATCCAAATATAACTGACAGAACCATCCCTTATATTAGACATTTTCAAAAATGTTTATTGTAATAATAGCATTTTTTTTTCAGTAAAAAGGTCTTAAATTAGAAGATAAAGTTGAACTAATGTATCAAATTTAGTCCTCTAGAGAGTAGCAATATTTTACAATGTGAAAATGCAGGTGCTTTTTAACTGCAAAAATCATTGTTTACATCTGAGAAGTTGTGTGTTATATGGAGAATTGCGTTATATAGAATTGCGTTATAAAGATCTTCTACTGTATAGTTATATTCTGGTATGTTTTTATAATTATTGACCATTAATTAAAGACTTTAATTGTTACAAAAATTGGAAAGTTAAAAAAGGCATAAAATTGTAAGACGATGACTAGAAGCTTCATTATTTTAATTCTAATAAAATCACTAAAGTACATATTTATAACTAAAGAAACAAACGTGCAATTTCATTTTCTTTTAATTGAATTGAAAGATAAACACACTTGATAGTCACTCTAACACCTGCTCCAACAGAATAATCAACCGAGTGACACATTGCCCTATGACCTTGACATGCTCATATGTCGATGTGTTGTTTGTTTTAGTTCTGTTTCTTTGAAAAGGACTTAGAATGCAAAAGTAAAATAAGTAAACAAGATGAGTTTTTTTTTTGCGATCTTTTGACATAATTCTCGTTTTTTTTTTTCTTCTTGCAGTCCTTTTCAAAATTTGCTTTTTTTTTCAGATTGCGACCGTTTGACAAAATTGGTATTTTTTTCTGTGATTGATTGACAAAAGTGATTTTTTTGGGGCGATCGTTTGTCAAAATTCGTGATATTTTTCCGTGACAGACTGACAAAATATACTATTTTTTTTTCCACTCTTTTGACGAAATTTGCATATTTTTCTTTGATCATTTATCGAAACTGTGATTTTTTTTCCCGCAACCTATGACAAAATTCGCGATTTTTCTCAGTGAATGTTAGACATTTGATTTTTTTCTTCCTTTTAATTGCTTATTGAAATTAGCAACTTTTTACAGCGATCAGTTGAAAAAAAAAAAAAATCTAATTGTTTCTTGGATATGTGACGAAATTCACGATATTTTACCATGACTGTTTGAAGAAATTCTCTAAATATATTCTCGAAAGAATCGCGCAATGTTACAAGTTATCTCAAAGAACCCCCCCCCCCCCCTCCTCCCTTCATGAAACTCTAGAAATGGCACTAAACCTTCTCAAATATAGATTTTGTGGTGTAACTACACGATTTCACTCATATTTAACATCCATTAAGCAGATTTTATGTTAAGAAGTTTTTCTTTTCCTGATTTTTTTTTTTTCTGAGGATTTTTTTATGTCCAATTTTTCAGACTGGTGGCCGATATTTCTTTAATTTTCAGAACCGAATGACTTACATTTTTGGAAAATTCGGAATAAAATTACTTTTGTATTATCTATTGTGTACTATATTTTAATTTATTGTGTTTTAATATGTATATTTAATTTCAGCATAAGTGTTATGTTTTAGTGTATCATTCTTATTTTATAACTTAATTCAGCAATTTGATCGTCGTTTATTGCACTAGGAGGATAAATGCATTTTGCATATTATTATATTGCCATGAAAATTTTTTTTTAACAGACCTCCAAAATCCAGAAAATTCGAAAATCCGCAATCGCCACGGTCCTGCCGATTCTGAATTTTCAAGGTTCAACTGTAAGAAATAAGGCAGGATTTTTTTACAAACTAAATTTAAGGATTTTAAACTTTGCAGGGTGGGGTGTCAGAGGAATAATAAGAACTTTTGGAGAAAGAGGTGTAATTTAAATAATCGATTATTTATTTGTTGGTATTAGCGAGGAACAAATAGAACAATAGAATTAAGATTTCCACAATTTTAAACTTTTTGTGCTGAGGAGGGGTAGGGGAGCAGAGAAAGAAAGCAGACATTTCATGAAGAGGGGTGGGTGGTTAATATTATGTGAAAACATGTAGAAATTTGCTAAAACAGTCAAAATATTCCCTTAGATTTTTAAATAAATTTTTTCTCACAAAAATTTTGTGAAAGGAGGGGGGGGGGGGGGGCTTATATTTGCAGACCTGCCATCCTTTGAAAATGAGAAATCGTAGCACACAAAATGAAAATTAATCTGGATGTTGGTTGGGTTTTCTTGTTTCGCAGCCATCTTTCGACATTCGTAGAAGGAATAAGGTTTCAGTCTTCCAACTGAATATAGTACATTTTTTCCTCTGAATATTTTTATACGATTTTTAGAATTTCTTCTCGTTTCGCAGCGTTTTTGGTTTTATTTGTAAAAGAACCCTGGTTCCAATTTTTTAGCCCAGTGCAGTAAAGTTTGGCGTAATTTGCGATCATTTTAGGATATTCACTATTTTTCCCACAATCGTAATTCACCTTTTTTCTATCACGATTCTTTGTTGAAATCCACACTTTTTACCATGAACTTTTGACGAAATTCGCATTTTTTACCGCAATACTTTGACGAATTTTGCATTTTTTGCCACAGTCCTTTGACAAAATTAGTGTTTTCATTCTGCGATCTTTCGATGAAATTTGCGTTTTCTTACTGATCTTTCGATGAAATTTCAGTTTTCTAACTGATCTTTTCACGAAATTCGCGTTTTCTTTCTGCGATATTTTGACAAAATTCACGTTTTTACCATGATCCTTTGACGAAATTAATTTTCTTCTGCGACCAATTGACGAAATTGATTTTTTTTACATGGTCATTTGTCGAAATTCGCGATAGTTTATTGCAACCGATTGGCAAAATTTTCGATATCTTTTCGCGACCAATTAACAAAATTCACTACTCGTTTCCACGACCTTTTGACGAAATTTGCAATATATTTCCCTCGATAGTTTATTGAATTTCATAATTTTTGGCAGAATTTGCAATCTCTTTCGAAACTCTCAAAGAAATTAGCGATTTTATTAAGCGATCTATTGAAGATAATCACTATTTTTTTCTGAGATCTTTGACGAAATACCCGATATTTTCACACGATCGTTTTAAGGAATTCTCAATTTTTTCTGCAATTGATTCATGAATTAATTTGGGGAAATTCCATAAAAAAAAAAAAAAAAAAAAAAAAAATTCGCTGACTTCCAATAAATTTCAAAATATATTCACAGAAGAATCATAGATCTGTGGAAGAATTTGCAGGGGGAAATACTGCACAGCAGTTTTCATTTATGCAGGACTTTAATTTTCCACGTGCAAATCATGCGATTTTGTACACTATTTCAAACCCTGCCCTTCAGAGACCCCCCCCCTCCAGAAATTCTTAAAGTGGCATCCCTGTTTCTAAGGAAGAAAATTTCTGTATAAATATTTACAGAAACATGATTCACTCGTGGTTAATACACATAAAGAGGGTTTTATGTTAAGAAATTTGTTTTGCAGCCCAGACTTTTTTTCCCATGAGCAATTTTTAATGTCCAAATTTTTGGACTAATGACCAATTTTTTAAAATTTGCGGAAATGAATACTTTGAAAATTTTGAAAATTCGGAACAGAATCACTTTTGAAAAATATGCTACATGGGATAAAAATCTCAACTAGAAGCAAAAAATGCATTCATGTTTTTTGCAAAAAATCGTAGTTTAAGACCGATTTTTGTAGCATCGTAGTTTATAGGTCCAAATCGTAGCAACTACAATTCTTTCGTAGCAGTTGGCAGGTCTGTATTTGTGAGTGTAAAATAAAATAAAAATTGCTTAAAATTGGGAGGGGGCTTACAATCAGGATTTTACGGTAATGACCTCTAATTTCGAACCCTGATCGAAATATACATTGGTAGATGGTGTATAGCCCGCGGGCTATACAACGATGCAGCTCCGCGACTTATACACGAATTTTTTTTACTGTACTGCTCGATTTAGGTGTGCGGGCTATACGCACGAAAATACGGTACATGAATATATACATAACTTTTTTTTTTTCTAAGTATGCTCTTATAGAAACCTTCCTTTTGAGATATGTTGTTTTTCTTGTTCCATCACTTTGCATTTTCTGTGGGGGAAAAGTAACACATAATGTAATGCAGAGGATTTCTGGATATCTATACTTGTAACACTTTTCCTGTAGCAAGATGTACCTACGACACACCTATTCATGGAATAATATGCAAAATTGAGTATTTTCAATTGTCATGGGTGAGCGATATGTTCATTATTTTCAAGTTGTTAATATGTTAATCCAACTTAAAATATGAAAGTATTAAGATAGGAAGCTGAAAAATGCTTACAATACTCTGTATTTTAATATAAATATAATTTCTAAAGTTGTAAAATTAGTAGTTTTTCAAATGGTGGTCTTAATGTAGGTCACTCATTTCATTTGTGTAAAAACATAAAAGGAAAAAGATATAAAAACAATCAATAAGTATGAAAATGCTACCTTTTAGTTTTATTCCCAGTAGTCTAATATTTATACATCCTTTTCTGTTTCTGCACACTTGGCACTGAAAGCATTGCACCCACATCTTATGTATCAGCAAAGAAAAGTCCTTTAAAAAAGATGAGGGTTACTTCACTGTCATCCGGGAAATCTCTTATTGGAGTATCCAGGTTGCTGTCATCAAACTTTGGTTCACTATGTTCTTCCTCGGAGTCAGAAGGCTGATACTTAGTCGCCCTCTTCGAGACACTAGTTTTTCCATATTTAGGTATAGTTTTTTGTGGCTTCTACATCATTTACAGGCCCTAGGAACAGTTTCTTCTTGTTTTTTTTAGCGCTGATTTTCACAAGGACTGGGTCAACTCATTCTAATATGGTGAGACCATCACACTTACATGCCTTTGAGGAGTTGTGACCTCAATTGGTCTTTGTCTTGGAAAGAGTTGGCACTAGAGAGAGATCAAATGATCTCAGTTGTGAAGATGGTTCAGGAACACCAGACTGATCAGAGTTTGATACAACTACATCATTAGATAATGAAAAGGAGAATGTTCATGGGGACTGAGTTTGATAAGTTAGCTGAGATGGTTGAGTTTTAGGAGATGATGTGTTGCATGTTTTTGCAGTGTCAATTTCAGTGACAATGAAATTATCTTTACTGAAAATGTTATTCTTGAGCGTTCAATTCCCCATAGATTTAAAGACATTCACTGCAATTTCTCCCATCTGAGATAAGATTTCCCAATTAGCACCATTATGTTGTAAACGTGTCACAGAATGGTGAGATTGTTGCAGTTGTAGATGGATTCCTTGCCAATAGGATTTCAATGGACCCATGAAATTTTTTCCAGCAATTAATGTTTGCATGTGGAAAGCTGAGGCAGAATGGTCACATGATTGAACCTTGCCATGTAGACGTCCACATTATACACATGAAATTTCTGGCTTTCTAAAAAAAAAAAGGGAGCACCAGGGATGTTTCACTTGGTTTCACTTTTTAAATGAAATGGGCAAACCATTTGGTAAGGTGGTTACTTTGAACCCATTCATTCCCAAAAATAGTATTTATGAAAACAGGATAATTTAGGATTTTTTTTAAAAACCCAGGGCACTTTAGAAAATGTTGGGTTATTTAGATACTTAAGTCTAAAGCAGAGGCATCTAACATTTTACACTAGTGTTGAACAGTAGCCTGAGTGATGGGGCTTTTGCATATCAATGGGGAAATAATATTTTGAAGGGTTTTGTTTCCTGTACATATATATATATATATAATGCTTTACTCTGTTTTTATGGAACAGTCCTTGTATCAATGCATGTTTTTAATATTTTTAGTACTGAAAACTAAAATTTTGTAATATCATTGTATCATATGACTTTCACAAGTTTTATCTTGAAATATCTGAAGCGAATGATGTAACAAAATTATTAATGGGCTAAATTTGAGAGAGAGTGAAGTATATATGCACTTATAGAACTATTATTACAATAATATGGGAGAGAGAAAAATGATTAGTTATGCTATAGGAATTATTGTCAAACATGGTTACGATTTGTATGATTAGAGCTGACTTATTCTAGTTTATCACGTAATTTCTTTGTTTTCTTAGTTGTGTGAAATTACATATGTTATTTATGAATAGTGTGTAGTATTTTTTAGAAGTTTATTGTGAGTCTTTTTTAATATCGTCTGGAGTTATTGATGCAGTATTTCTACTTAAGCAGTATTCTTTGCATTATTTGTGAATCTTTCATTTTCCAGACATAATGGCTCTACCACCAAGTAAAGTTTGCAGTTTTGTATGTTTTAGAAGTAAACGGTGAAAAAATTTCTCCTGTTGTTAAAACTGGAATGCTGTAAAGTGCAGCTAATTTAACTATATATCTTCTACAAATTGTCATAAGTTAATGCAAATTTTCACTCAATATCTGGGAGCTTGCTACTAAATGTAACCTTTCTGCTTGAAAGCTTAAGATGTGTTCTGGCTATTCTGGTTTGTGCTTTTCATGTGGTGTTTCTCTTTAAATGCTTAATTTATAGCTGCTAAGATCAAATTATCATTGAAGCAGACAAAATGGAGGGGTCGGGGCTTTAAAACTTTTAATGTTTTTAGGTTTTTTATTTCCATTTTCACTTGTTTTTTTTCTTTTTTTTAGAATTTATCTGTTATACATATTTTTTATGCAATAATCAACTTGTTCATTAGAAGGGAATAAAATGTCAGAGTTAAAAAAAACATTTTACATAAAATTTTACACTGCCATTCATTTTCTTAAAGCTCAGCCATTTACAGTAAAGTAAATCTTTTTTTTTATATTAAACTCAATATTTTCACCTATAATGTTTCAACAATAACTATAAGTATGTTGAAAATATTTTTGGATGCTTTTTTTCGTAATATATTTTTCAATTTTTATAAGTATTATATCACTCACACACAAGAAAAGCAACACATCTCGACAAAAGTAAATTTTACTGGAGAGGTAAAAGAAGATTCGCATGTTTTTACTATAACATGAAATTACAGCACTTAGCTCTGCATGCAGCAGTAAAAACATGCATAAAAAGCATAAACCCTCAAGAATGAAGATGTAGATGAGGGTTGTGTAATTTTACCGTCAAACACAATTCCAGTCATGAATGGACATATAGTGTAATAAAGTGATTTTTTTGGATAACTACATTTTTATGAAACTTTTGCTGTAGCAAGATGCACCAATGACAGACCTATTAGTGGAATAAAACACAAAATGAATCTTTGCGAGTTTTAACTTTTCTTTCTGGTGAGCGATATTATGTCAACTTTAAACATCTCAATTTTAGATCAATTGAAATAACCATATTTATATTTTTGATTATCAGACAAAAACAAATTATGGAATGAATGTTTCAAAAGTAAAATTATGAAAGTTGAACTGAATTAAACAAATAGCAATGAAATCCAGTTTTATGTTGAAACTTAAAAGACAAATACAGAGAAGTGGTATTGGATAATAGTAACTATTCACTACCTTTATGTGGTAAATTTTAAATTAAAACAGTTTGAAAAATAGCACATTTTGTCAAACAGCAGTTTTTCTTAATGCTGCAAATTTTAGCTTTAAAATGGTCATAAAATCCATTTATTTAAAGAAAGCATTTTCAGTTAATCTTAAAGTCATTTGATTGTCTGAGCAATGCATATGAATTTATTTTTCACAAACCTTCATGCTGCCATTTATAGTTTTACAATTCCACTTTTGTTGATTCTATTTAATTCAAAATCTTTGCGTTATACAACAAATTTTATGAAATTCACATTATCAAAACAAGTGGTTAAAAAATTCATTTATATGTATGACTTATTAACATAATTTTTATTACAGCTTTCCAAGGAAATAAACCTGAGTTTGAATTATCCAATATTTTAATCCAAGCTTGAATTATAGAAAGTCGACTGCATATGTTGCCTTGGCATATTTAATTTCTTTTTATAAGTCAAAGTATTTTTTTCGTGACATATTCTCTTTTTTACAACATTTCCTTAATTTTTGATCAAAGTCTATTTCACTAAAGTGTAATTTTCAATTAAAAATTATCCCTATACATACCTTAACCCCTTGAAGGACAGTGGGATATATTATCCCAGCTAAGTTTAATTAAGATTTTCCCCAGAAAAATTTTATTTTTATAACTTTGGGGGAATAGACTTGAAAAATTGGTTTTCCTTATTTTAAAGTAATTTTTTTTTTAATTTCCGGGGGGAACTCAACATTACACAAACGCAATTGCTTGCCCCTCAAAGGGTTAAACTACCACCTGCATTAAAAAAATTATCCTTATTGTTCATTTTATGAAACACTTCAAAGAATCAAAATATGGCTTTATTATTACCTCTCCTTTTCAGAATTGTCTACTTATTATAAGATCTTATTTTGTTTGATATTTAAATTATAATGTTTTGAAAATATAGTACACTTGAAAAAGAAATTTTTTGTTTTAGGCAGCATGCCAGTACCTGGATTAAAACTTCATATTGAAATGTCATTTAAAATTTTTCTGAATTCTTTATATCTTTCCCACCAGTAGAAATTTTATGAGAACTAGAAATTTCTTTAAAAAAAAAAGAAAAAAAAAGCCCTGCTTAATAAATATATATATATATATTAATATTCAAGCCATCTTTCTTACATTACAATAAATGATTGGACATGGACAATGTTCTATATGCCATTACATATGTGCATTATTAAGTTTTGATGTTCATTTATTTAAGCAGTGCTTAATGTATATATAATCTTTGGAATAAGTATTTATTAAGTACTTAAACTGTTTGGAATCTCTATAAAGCTTGATTTCAAGAAATTTTGTAAATTCTTTTTTTAAATAATCTTTTCTAATTGTAGATATTTTTAAAGTTTTAATGTTTTACTGTAAGATTTTACTTCAACTTTTCATTTTCAGAAAAAGTAGTATCTTTGCTTTTATTCTTGCATTTTCTTAGTTATAAAAGTTTAAATTTTGATTTGGGATCATTTTTATTTTATATGATCTATAACATATTTGCCTTGTGTGAATTGATGAGTGGAATCTGATTTGAACTGTGTTGTTTACAATTTCTGCATACATGCCCATAAATATGTTTTATGCTGATGCTGGTGTATGTTCATGTGCATATACCACCATGCATGCATGTTTCTTGTGCAACATTTCTTTTGCTCATAAATTTATCTCTAGTTTGTATGTATTTGCTGCAGTATTTTTAAAAACTTTACTTATTCTAAATTGCTTGTTCATATATGTAATGCTATTATGCTTACCTTTTGTTATACTTAATAACAATAGCAAACATGAATTATTCAATGAACAGGGTCAAGAAACCTTAGTTCAACATTTGCGCAAGAGCTACAGCATGAATGATCTAGCTGAGGATCACAGTGGTTCATCACAACATTTTTCATCAGCTGCTTCAGCTACTAATGGTTTAATAGGTATTCCTGCAAATAATTTTAAATTTAAGTTTTTATACTACAGTACAGGACTTATTATTTGGAATCCTCGGGACCGAAGGCTTCAGATATATCGGTCCTTGTGAAATTCAGAATCCCACTTCCCTTCCCGAAATCCAGAAATTCATGTTTTTTCCATGATCCTTTGATGAGACTTGTTTTTTCCCCATGATCCTTTGATGAAATTTGCATTTTTTCACAATTGTTTGAAGAAATTTACATTTTTTTTTTTCGTGATTCTTTGACAAAATTCACGTTTTTTCCACAATTCTTTGGTGAAATTAGCATTTTTTTTTTCCTAATCCTTTGATGAAATTAGTGTTTTTTTCCACGATTCTTTGACAAAATTTGCATGTTTTCCACAATCCTTTGACGAAATTCATGTTTTTTTTCTGCAATTCTTTGATGAAATTCACATAATTTCTGCAACTCTTTGACATAATTAGCTTTATTTTTGCAAACCGTTGATGAAATTAGTGTTTTTTCCATGATCCTTTGATGAAAGTAGCACTTTTTCCATGATTTTTTGACAAAATTTGGGTGTTTTTTTTCCCACGATCCCTTGAAAAAATGTTTTTTTCGATTCCTTGATGGAATTTATATTTTTTCGCAATCCTTTGAAGAAATTTGCATTTTTTCATGATCATTCAACGAAATTCGTATTTTTTGTGTGATTCTTCGATGAAATTCGTGTTTTTTTTTCGCAATCCTTTGACGGAATTAGCATTTTTTTCACGATTCTTTGAAAAAATTTGCATTTTCCCATGATCCTTTGACAAAGTTTGCGGGTTTTTTTTTTTCAGGATCCCTTGACAAAATTTACATTTTTTTTGCAATCCTTTGAAGAAATTCGCATTTTTTCTGCGATTCCTTGATGAAATTAGTATTTTTTCTGCGATTCTTTGACAAAATGAGCATTTTCTCTGCAATCCTTTGATGAAATTAGCTTTTTCTTTTTTTCGCGATCCTTTGACAAAATTAGCATTTTCTCTGCAATCCTTTGATGAAATTAGCTTTTTTTTTTTTTTTTTTTTCGCGATCCTTTGACAAAAGTAGCATTTTTTGAAAAAATTTCTGTCTTTTTCCCATGATCCTTTCACAAAGTTTGCTTTTTTTTGGGATCACTTGACGAAATTTGTATTTTTTCGCAATCCTTTGAAGAAATTTGCATTTTTTCATGATCCTTTGATGAAATTTGCATTTTTAATGAGATTCTTCCACAAAATCCGCATATTTTTCACAATCCTTTGATGAAATTAGCGTTTTTTCTGTAATACTGACAAAATTTGTGGCTTTTTTCATGATCTCTTGACAAAAATTACATTTTTTCACAATCCTTTGATGAAATTCATATTTTTTTCACTATCCTTTGATGAAATTTACATTTTTATTGTAAACCTTTGACAAAATTGGCAATTTTTTCTGTGAAGGATTGATGTAATTCATTTTTTTGTGACCATTTGTTGAAATTCTTGATATTTTTTATATACAAATTTTCAGACTGAAGGCCAATTTTTTAAAATTTTTGGAAAGTTTGGAACGTAATTGAAATATCTGATCATTTATTTTTTTTAACGAATTGTAATATAAATTAGTTTTAAAATAAAATTTCAGAAAAAATTATTTTTTTTTCTAATTTTGAGGTGGGGTGGGGGGGCTCTGTGTACCCTGACACTTAAGCAACATATTTTAGGGTTTACACATTGGATCTTAATGTACTGAAAAATAAAAATTAGAAATCTGTAAAATTTTCAAAAAATTTCAGAAATTCCAAAATTTTAGTACAAATTTAGAAAAGTTAAGAATATATTTTTTTTCCGGATTTTGGAATTCCGGATAATGTGTCCTATACTGTATTAATTTGTAAGCTCAACTACTTTTTTGCTATTTTCATTTTTTTTAGCCTTAGTGTCTGTGTTTTTAATGAAGTTTATCTTGGATTACATCTTCTTTTAGAAAATATTTAAAAATTGATGGATAAATAATGCTGCTTTTACTGCATTTGTTTGAATGCTTACTTATCAGTTTTTCTGAGTAAATATTTATGAGCTTGAACAATTAAATGTGAATGTACCTTAAAATAAATGTACAGTCAGCCAATAAAAAAAAATACATATAAAAAAGGACACCTCATGCATTTTAATCACCAAATAGTCCCAGAAAAAATGAAAATAGCCATTCAACTGGAAATCATTTTCTTTGAATTTATATTTAAAAACTAAAGCTTATAGTAGCGTTTCTCAACCTGTGTGCCACGAGAGATTGTCAAGTGTGCCGTGAGGGTTTTTATCAAACAATTAAAATTGGATGGTGTCGTATCAACGGTAAGACATTTTCTATTTATCATATGTTATATTCCTTGTTTACTCTTTTCCCTGTATTAGTCTTCCCATTTGTAATTTGCAAGACACCAAATTTGACAAAAACAGAAAATGAACAGCTCATTTATCTGAGAAACGATAAGTTTTAACATTCAGCATTCTTCGATAAAATTTGGATGACAAAAATTTGTACCCTATAATCAGCTTGAAGGCTATAGAAATTCTTCTGCCTTTTGCATCTTCATAATTCTGGGAATTTGGATTTTCAGCATTGACAGAAATGAAGTCCAAAAAGTGAGAATGACTTTTAAAAGTTGACGATGAAATGCGAGCATGTCTGCGACTTTGGAACCTTGTTTTGATCGGATTTGTGCAAGAAAACAGGCTCATTGAATAAATTTTGTATTTTTATTTATTTATTTATTTATTTATTTATTTATTTTTTGTATTTTGTATTTTTTTTTTTTTTTTTGTATCATACAATTTTTACATTTTTTATATTCAGGTGTGCCGAGAATAATTCCAGGTATTTTTAGTGTGCCATCAACCAAAAAAGGTTGAGAAATACTGGCTTAGAGCGTCACCTTCATACTGAAATTTTCAATATGAACACTTAATTGTGACACCATATTTGGATATTTTAGCAAAGCGTACCTTTCGATACAAAACAGAAATTATTCAGTCAAGTTGTGACGCTTTTAGTATGTGAATCCAAAATTATAACTTATTCCGTTTAGTAATTTTTTGAGTTATACTTAAAAAATAGTTTAGAAATAGTTTGAATGTCTGTGATAGCGATAACATCCTTATCACAATCATAGTACTCATCAACATTGATGTCTGCAAGTATAAGATATGCAGTACATAAGACCCCTCATGCTGCTCAAATTCAACTTCTAGAAAATTTCTAATCTCACCTAGAGTTTTTATTTCAAATTTAGATTTTATTAATTGAATTACTTTGTGTAATATTTCCTCACTCTCTGCAAAAATTGCTAAGTCATCAACATAAACTGGAATTACTACTTTTTATTTATAAACATATATGCAGCTGCAATCCAATACTTTATCAAAACCTAAATCCTTAAAAGTTTTGTCGAATTCATTAAACCATTGTCAGAATCCCTTCGCTACTAACCTAGCTTTAAAACAGCTAATTTTACCTGATACATTCTTTTTAAATGTATATGCCCATCTTTTACCAAGAACTTACCCTTTTCAGGATGGGTCACAAGGTCATACACTTCCCTATCTTTTAATATTTTAAGTTCAGTACTCATAACTTTAACCCACTCAGGGAGGTTTTGGGACTTTCTAAAGTTATTTGGGATTTTTATCGCAGCACAATGTGCTTCTGGGTTAAATTCTAAATCTTCATCAGTTTCTGTTATGGGAAGATTTTCAACTTCAGGGTGGGAGGGAACTGAATTAGTTTTAAGCGGTTTAAAATTAAATTCCTCAGGTTTAAAAACTATACCCTTTTTCTTGCAATAATCTTTTACTTCATTTTTACTTCTTAACCTTACACTTGGATCTGAGTAGTAGTAAACAATTGCACAACCTGCAAAACTACTTGACTCTCTAACCTTTTCAATTCTCTTCCAATCTGAAAAAGAAGTATCTTCAACTGAGTCGTCTTGAACTTTAAACTGAACCAGTCTGTCACTGGAGTCTCTAACTGGTTCTGAAATAAAATCATTTTCAATAATTTTTAAATGTTTAGTTTTTTGTACTTCTTTGGTTCCTGGAAACCATACTCTATAACCTCTAGTGCTCCTGGCATAGCCAATTAAAATTCCTTTTTCAGTTCTTTTCTCTAACTTATTACGATACCTTTTTGGAATATGAACAAAAACAGTACTTCCTTATAACTCTTAAGGGTGTATTCGAAAAAATATTTTTCCACCCTCAACAGCTTGAAATTTTGAAGACACTTTCAGACTCATTTTGAAAAGTAAAAACATGAAACTTGCTGTGGTGATTTTTGAAGAGATGTATAAGAGGCCGTGTGATTTCACTTTTCACTCAATTAATTAGAATTTGATTTTTAATCAATTAATTTCTCAGTATGACCATTTTTTTCATTCCCAGATCTCCTGCTTTGGAAAATTCGGTTCAAAACGCCAACTTTGACAGCATTTTTTACAATATTTTCTGCATTTATCAAAAAATCGACAAGCATAGCACATTACGTAGTTTCTAAATGAGAAAATTTGCCAGTTTGATGTGTTTGAGAGCAAAAATGAATTTAAAAATAAATCAGAAAATAAGCAGTTTGGATTGGAATACACCCTTAAGTATTTAACTGAAAAGTTTCCACCTTTCCAGACATTCAAAAGAGTATTCCCATGCAATTTAGTATGTGGGTACCTATTTTTCAAGTAATTTACAGTACAAACCGTTTACACCCATAATCCTTTAGGTAAATTTGCCTGAATTAACATTGCTATGACTCCCTCTATTAAAATGCAATTGTACCTTTCCTCAATGCTGTTCATCTGTGGCGAATAAGTGGTGCTCATGCATAATCCCCTCATCTTTTAAGATTGTTCTCAATTTGATTGAAGCAAAATTCTTTACCACAATCAGAATGGAGTCATTTAATTACATGGCCTATCTGTTTCTCAGCTAAAGCTTTATAATGCTTAACTTTTATGTTTAAGAATATATACATGGGAATACCTTGAAAAATCATCAACTAAACTCGAAAAAACCTAGCCCCACTTAAAGAAGGTTCAGGGGCTGGTCCCCAACTGTCAAGGTGCTCTAAAATGCTACTTGTCTTAATATCATCTACAACATGATGAGAATTCTCTAGTACTTTTTGCTGAATTAAAAACTTCATGTGACTCCATTTCATCGGATAAATTTTTAAGTCCAGTAACGTAATTTGATTTAGAAAATTTCACCAAGTTTTTAGCATTTAAATGACCAAAATGCCTATGTCAGAGCCCTAAGTCATTCAGATTTAGCAGTAATACTATAAAATTTAGTTACTAAAGGCACTGTTAAAAATTCAGAATTATCAGGATTAAAAATTATAGCATTACAGTTTTCAAATTTTACTTTCGAATTTTTGTCTGTTAAAACAGACACAAGGTTTGTCATCATATCAGAGACTTAATACACATTTTTTAAAGTAAAAGTTCTTACTACAGTACCACAGTTCACTTGTAAGTGAATGTCCCCTACACCACAAATGTTAGCAGTTCCATTTGAAATTACAGCTTCACTTTTTATTTTTTTTTAATTATAGAAGACAGATTGGTCAAAACTAAAGTGATCTGTTGCTGCAAAATCCAAAATAAACTCAAGTTCAGATCCATCAGACAACAGGGCAGATGCGAAGAAAGCTTGATTAGGCAGTTGGAACTTCCTTGAACTTGATCTGTATCTCGGTCTAAACTGATTTTGTTTTCTTGTTTGTGATCTATATCTACAATTCTTGATTAAGTGACCAACTTGACCACACCTGTAGCACTTTCGGGTTTCTTGTTGCACAGTTGAATTCACAGCACTAGGAGGATGAACCTTTGAAATAGTATCAGTAGAAAAATTTCTATAAAACATCAAGACTAAATTTCGTTTTTTAAATATATCTTGGTCATCTAATCTTTTATTTTGCAAATGGTCATACTCAGCAAGTAAAAATGGTCAAAGACCTTCCACAGTGAATTCATCATCAGACAATTTGATAAAGACGAGCCATAAGAGAGTCATAAGATGGCGGTAAAGTCTCTAAGATTTGAAATGAAATTTCATCCTTAGGCACACTCTTTCCTGTTTGTTCTAAATCTAACTATTTCTAAAACTTTTCCAATATACTGGCTCATTGTATCACTGGCCTCAAACTTTATATTCATGAACTTTCTCCGAAGGTGAGCAACTCTGGCACATGATGTAGGTTCACAAGCACTTTTTAATAACTACCATACCTCAAAAGATGATTCAGCACTAAAAACTACACTTTTAATCTCTTCAGTTAAACTTAAACATATGTATGGAATGCCTTCTTACTTTTCTTCATGTACTCATCAAAATTTTCAATATTTCCTCCATCTGCCTTTGCTTTACCGTTTCACAATCAGAAGTATATTTATCTAATCCTTGGCTAATTAGCATCATATCCATGCTGAACCTCCATGCTTTCCAATTGTTATTGCCCAATTTAGGGAAAGAGAGGGTTTGCTCAGCCATTTTGCTCATTTTATCCCAAAATACAGCACCAAGAAATAAAAAGTAAGCAGAGCAACTAACCACACTCTGCTACCACATTGTAGGATCAGATAACACTTCCCCCACAATATCTGTAGTCACACGGCTTACCTTCAAATTAAAAAAATATATATCTGCATGATGAAGGCTTAAAGTAATTATAACCATCTATAAAGCAAGCAAAAAGTTTATTAAAACTGTAGTATATATATTAGAAAAAACATCTTCTAGAAAAGAACATCATCACAAGCCCATCATAATCTAATTTGCAGTAATTTAAAACTTCATAAAGTCCACAAAACATTGAATTTATACTGCACATATTTAACTTAAATAGCACTAAAAATAAGTAGCCTCCTGCTACCACAATTAAAACACCCACAAAATAAAACTTGATTTCCAATGCTGCTCACATGTTGGAACTGAATTGTAAAAGTACAACTTCCCAAATATATACTTCAAACACAGTACAAAATTTGCATTATAAAAGTTCCGAAATTAGTAAACACAAGTTTCAATAAGTGCCACTGGAACAAAATGACACCACTGTGTCAAAATTACTTCACAGGAAATAACAAATCAGAAAAAGGCTAACTTAAAGTACAGAAAAATACCTTCATCACCAACCACCCAACCACATGCTGAAAAAGGTAAAGAAGCATGTACATTTGATGTAAGTTTTAGACTATTGGATTTAAATATTAAAAATGCTAACTATATAAGATACTTTGCTTCCATTTTTAGTTTAATTTGTTTGCAAACTTTTATGTGGTGGTAGTTACTTAAATTGAGGGGTTTTTTTTTATATACTTATCATTACACAAAGGAGCTGGGAAAAACAAAAGTATAACTTAAACCCTACACTTTTATTAGTATCCCCGACAGGGGGTGCTGAATTAGAATCTTGCACGGAACTCGAAAATTACATTTGAAGTTAAACACGCTACCCAAACCGCCAAAATTATTTCCTCGACCTGCAATCTGACCTGAACCTGACATATTTCTATCCGCATCCGACTTGAAATATATTAACCCGCAACCCGACCCGAAATGAAAGGAAAGTAAATAAGGTAGTAAGAACCCAACCCGAAATTGATCAGAACCCAAAACAATGAAAGTCAATCCGACCTGCAGCAAAACAATAGAAGTCAACTCGACTTGCAACGGAAAAATATAGCGCCACCCCGAACCGTGGGTCAGGTGCAAGTAAAAGCGGGTAACTCTACCTGATGGTAGAGGACTCTAGGCTGATTTCTTAATATATATCAGAAGTGTCCACAAGCCCAGGCCTGCCTCGAATCCTGAGTTCGGTGAAATTTTCGTTCATTAAGTTCGGTCAGGGCTTAATTTTTATCTGAACACTCAGGTTGGGCTGGGACTAAATTTTATTATTTGAAATGTTCGGCCGGGTAAAAATTTTATTCTACTAGGGACAGGTCTGGGTGTTTCATTTTTTCAGGAGATTTCAGCTGGACCGGGACTGTATTTTATTCTTTCGGGACCATATCGGATGAAATTTTTTTTCCCACGAGTAATGTACAAGTAACGTTCCTCCTTTATTGGTAGAGAAAATGAATGATAAAACAGCATATCTTTGTTTGTTCTTCTTCTTTTGCATTTTTAAAATAAAAGGTGGAATATTTGGTTAATTTCTAAAGAAATTAACAAAATCTGCCAAAACTGCAAAAAAAAGCAGACAGACTGGAACAGCATGGTATGTTTGCTTTTATAATGGGAAATGTACGGGTGTTTAGCTTTTATAACAGGCCGGGCGAACTAGAGGTATGCACCGGCTAAAATTTCCAAGCCCAGACAGACATAGAAAAAAAATTCGGCCTGGTATAGAAATTAAAAGTTTGGCCTAAGCACAGCCCGGCCCATACAAAAAAATATAGGCCCGACCCGGCCCGGTATAAAAGCTAAAATTTTGGCCTGAACCTGGCCCGTAGAAAACATTATTAGTCCAGCCTGACCTGGTATAACAGCTAAAAGTTTGGCCTGGGTGAATTTTCTACAAAACATTAATTTTTACGTCAATTTAGTTAAAAATTTGCCTCATACGAGGAAGTTCTGATCAAAAATACTTATCTTAGCTCTTTTTTTCATGTTTATAATCTTAATTTTTATAGAAGTACCATCGGCATTGGCTGCAAAATTAATTTTTTTAATGAATCTCTATTTGATGTATGTAACTGTTTCAGTTATCATTGATATGATAATCATTGATATGATCCATGTATTGGAGACTTAAAAATCTGAAAAATGCTATTCAGTAAAATCTTTTAAGATGGAATTGCATAGGAAAGAAAAAAAATGTGTTATAGACAAGTTCCCTTCTTAGTAGGTTTAAATGTATCATATATTCCTTTCTTACGTATTAGTATATTCATTTTGCATGGGTCAACACATTTTTCACTTTAAGATAGGATATCGTCATATGAAGGTTCTTTTTCATGCATTTATTATATTTCAATTTAGCTATATTTTAATAAGGCTAGAAATCTTATTCTTTAGAAAGAATACATTTTAAAGTTTAATTGTAGAGTAATGGCAATTTAAAAATGTATGCATTTTTTGCAAAATTTTTTGGACCATGCAAAATTTTATTGATTTTTGAACGGACCAGGTTGTGCCGAGACAATGATTTCCATATTCATACGAGCTGGGTGAAAACCGGGGCTGAAAATTTTGGTCTGCAAAGACTAGGAAGATTGAAACCAAAGCCGACTTGGTTTGGAAAAAATAAGTTACCCCGGCCAATCCTTCAGAAAAAGTATGGCCGGTCCGAAAATAATGGAGACCAGGCCCGTCCCGAGGGCCATGAATGAAAATAGGACTGAGCGGGCTTCGGGCAAGGGACCAGCCCATGCAGATCTCTGGGGCAAACAACAGTTTTTAGCTTGGTACTACATTACAGGACCCATTATCCGGAGTTCCAAAATCTGGAAGGACCTGAAATCCGGAAAAAAATATTGAAAATTTTTACTGAAATTTTGGAATTTCTAAAAAATTTCGAACTTCCCACTTTTCTAATTTTTTTTCAGTCCGTTGTGTTTCAGTGTGTAACCACTAAAATATGTTACTTCAGCAGCGGGGGAACACAGAGCCCCCCCCCCCCCCCCGAAATTAGGAAAAAAATAATTTTTCTCTCAAATTTTAATATAAAATTTATATTACAATTCGTTAAAAAAAAAAGTCAATTGTTCATGGTAAAAATCACTAATTTTGCCAAAGGATTTCGGAAAAAACACTAATTTTGTCAAAAGATCGCAGAAAAAACACTAATTTTGTCAAAAAATCGCGAAAAAAAAACGCTAATTTCGTCGAAGATTGTGAAAAAAAAAGCATCAATTTTGTCAAAGAATTCCAGAAAAAAAACGGTAATTTTGTCAAATAATCGCGAAAAAATGCCACTTTCGTCAAAGAATCCCCCAAAAAAATGCGAATTTTTTTCAAAAAATCATGAAAAAATGCAAATTTTATCAAAGGATCGCCAAAAAAACGCAAATTTCTTCAAAGGATTGCGAAAAAACACAAATTTTGTCAAAGGATCATGAAAAATAAACGCTAATTTCATCAAAGAATTGCAGGAAAAAAAACATTAATTTTGTCAAAGAATCACGAAAAAATGTGAATTTATTTCAAAGAATTGCGAAAAAAATGCGAATTTCGTCAAAGGATCGAAAAAAAAAACGCAAAATTCTTCAAAGGATTGCAAAAAAGCGCAAATGTTTTCAAAGAATCGCGGAAAAAAAACTCGAATTTTGTCAAATGATCGCGAAAAAAACGTTAATTTCGTCAAAGGATCTGTAAAATAAACGCTAATTTTGTCAAAGGATCGTGGAAAAAACGCGAAATTCGGAAGGACCCGAAATCCAGAAAATTCCAAAATCCGGAAAGCCTTCGGTCCCGAGGATTCCAGATAATAGGTCCTGTACTGTATGTTAATTTTAACAATAATATAAAAAACACTGTTTTTTTTATTCATCTTTATATTCACAGTGTTTACCCATTCATTTATAAAAATACTCACCAAACACTTTTTAATAAAAAGGTTGAAGTGATCAGATGGATTTTCACATGTATATTATCTCTCCTTGAACCTTATTTTGTAAAGGCGCCTAAAGATTGCAGTCAGTGGAATAAACATTGAACAGAAGTGTACATAAGTTCTAGACAAAATATAAGGTATTCGGTAATATTCGGCCGTTGTGACGACTTACTGCAGCCTGGTTGTAGTTGAATTCTCGCGTCTCGGACTAAGGAATAAAATTTTAATTTAAACTCATAAACATTTTATGAAATTTGTGTATGATGAAAAAGTAGAACATTTAGCATACCGCGTAGGAGTTCTTTGGGATGGGTCATGGGTCCCAGGTTCCCTAAAAATCAGGACATTCCGCATAAATCAGAACATTTGGCAACACTAAGTTCACACTACAATAATTTATACAGTTCATAGGTTTTTTGCAATTCGGTTTGCTGGGGTTTTCATAAAAAGTTTTACCACAAGTATGTATTAGATGAAAATAAATATGTATTTTAATATGAATGAGTATATATTCAATTTACTGAATGAGAAATAAAATGGTAAGAAGTGTGAAAAAAGATTATCATTTATTTAATCTTTTCAGAGGCAATATATGGGGTGAGTGCAAAAGTTCTACCCGTTTTTTAGTGAAAATAGAAAGGCAGAGAACACAAAAAGTTAAACACCTAGGAATTCATGCAAGCACCATCACTATGTATGGCTTCTTGCCATTTGTCTGGCACTAAGTGAATCCCATGCCGATAAAACTGCTCCGTTTTAGAATCAAAATACTGTTGTAACACCGTTTTTACAGTTTTCACATCATAGAAGGTTCGGAGAGCGAAGGCGTTGGTATCGATAAAAAAATGGGATAAATCAAAGGCTCAAGGTCGAGGCTATACGCTTAGTGAGGTAAAACTTTCCAATCAAGGTTCAGGAATTTTTTCCGAGTCCCTATAGCAACATGAGACCTGGCTTTATCGTGATGAAAGAGAACCCCTCTGCGTTTGATGATTGCTGGCCGCTTAGACGTGGGTTTTGCTCACAGTTTGTCCAATTGTTGGCAGTAGAGGTCTGCATTGATCGTTTGGTTCAGAGAGAGGACCTCCTAGTTGATTATTCCCTCAGCATAGCACCATTCACTGAGCAAAACATTTCCGGGAAGTTTAGGTCGATGGAATCCGCTCTGCATCACGGGTACACGGTCCTTTAATGCTTCACATTACGGTACAGTATCCACTTATCATCATCTGTTACAATTTGGTTCCAAAATGGTTCTTTACTGTTACAGGAAAGCAAAGAAACACAGTTGCTGATCTCTCTTTACGTTGCCTCACTGTAAGCTGGTGTGGTACCCATTAATCGAGCTCGGTAATGAAGCCAAGTGCATGCATTAGTCTTTCTACTGTTGTTCTGTAATCCGAGAACGTTTCCGCTAATTTTCCGTCTGTTGGATATGAAGAATATGTTATGGCTCTGTCCAGATCCTCATCAGAAACCATTGATGAGCGTCCAGAACGGGAATGATTTTTACAGATCCTGTCTCCTTCCGGAATTTCCTCAACCAACGGCAACAAGTATTACCATCCATGGCACCTTCGGCATACACTTAACAAATGCTGCGGCAAGCTGCTGCTGCTGTAATGGCTTTATCATACTCTCACAGTAAGCAATGCCTGATGTGATATTTCTTGCTTGCCATGTTGTTTCTCGTTCGGCATGAGTTCTTCTGACAAACGTTATGCCTATGCATACTCTACTGCTCTATGCATTATGGGCCACTTTCCTGTCCTTGAAACATCAGCTGTAACGTCCGTACTCCACTTGACATTTACATATGTTGTAAATGGGTAGAACTTTTGCACTCACCCAATACTTATGTTACTAAAATGTTGAAATGATTGACTGGCACCAGGATTTATAAACAAATTTATTTCCAAACAAGTAAAAGCGTTTTTTTTTTTCACGTACATTATTTAAGCAAAATTTTATTTCTAAATTTTGGTGTGAGCGTGGCATTTTGGAATAAAAATTAAGTGGGATATATTATATCCCACTGCCCTTCAAGGGATTAAGAGCCATTTTTTCTTCTTTCGAAATATGGAGAGTATTGCCAAAATTTGTTTTTTTATACACATAATAACACATGCATCGTTTTTGTGATAGTTTATGCACACCTACACGTTACATGCATGTAGATTGGGAGGTATCCACTTTTCAAACTGGTATAAGTGTACAAATATTTAAGTGTTAGGAATTCAAAAAGTGTTCACTAAATAGAGATGTCCATTTTTCGGGAGTGTCCATTATAGAGGTCTTATTGTATATAGATTTTTATTCTGAAAAATATTTTGGACATTCTTTTCAATTATCGGGTCAACCAAAACCCGACCCGCAAGAGTTAAGACCCAACCTGAACCTGAAACAATGAAAGTCAACCCGAAGGGAAAAAGTATAAGTCATCCTGACCCGTAACAAAAATATATCGTCTACCCAAACCTCCCGTTTAAAAGTGGATAACCTGACCTGATCCAGGACTCCAATACAAGTCTGCATGGGCTGAAATATCTAGGTCCAAGCCCGGCCTGAGAATGCCGGAATATCCCAATGATTGGAAGAGATTTTTCTCTTATTTTAAGAAATTTCTGTCTTTTGACCAAAGAATTTTAGGAATTTTGGGCTTAAGTTTGTGATTTTTACTTATTTTTAGATAGAGGATTTATAAATTCCGTTTCTAATACAAAAAAGTGCTAGGCAGCACTGCTGCCGGAACACCCATGTAGTTTGATGAACATGCTGCTTTAGAAGTGAGTATTTCAGGTAATTGCTTGTTTTCTGTATTTTTTTGGGAGGGGGGGGGGAATCAGCACATATTTTCACGTTTCTATGAAATATATTCAAGGGAAAAGTTGTTAAGTTAACATATTATTTTGAGTGAATAAGAGCCCTGCGCGATTTGTGTTATACCCGGCCCGAACCCAGTAACTCTATATCGATTCAACCCGAACTCGACAAACTTCAATCTGAACTCAATCCCACCCCAAAATGAAAAAAAAAAATCCATATTATAGTGGAATAATGGAAAAGTAGCCTACAATTATATCTCTTTTATCAATTATATTTTTATGTAGAAAAATCAATGTAACTGTATATGTGCTTTGCTCGTTGACATTCAAATAATATCGCTTTTCATTTTGGAAAATCTTTTGAGAAATCGGGTAGAATCGAACCCATTCGCCAGAAACAATTAAAGTTAACCTAACTCGAAAAATAGAAGTAAATCCAAACCTCTCTGAAAAAATATTCACTAGAGCCAGATCCAACTCAAACCAGCAGTTGGGTTGGGTTTAGTTTGGCCAACCCATTGCAGGAGCCTACCCGAAATGCAATCTGCATCCGACCAAAAAATTCATCTTCCACATTTCGACCTGAACCCGAAATACTCCAACCTCTACCAAACCCCAACCCTATATGATAAAAAAAATACATGTATTGTATATATATACATAGTGTAATGCAACTATGTAAAAGTAGTCTACAATTATACCTCTAGTATCAATTTTAACTTTTAAGTTAAAAATTTCAGTATACATGTACTCGTTAACCCTCTCGCTGCATAAGTAATTCTTCGCAATGAGCGTCTTTTACAGAACTTTTAATCTTTTATCACCGGTTCTTTAAATCAGAAATTTTTTACTATCGTAATTGGGGAAAATGTCCTGATTAAATCAAAGTTTTCGCTAAAAAATAACTGGTGAGAATAACAAAATACTATTAATTAGATGGGAAAATGCATGTCCAAGTATTTGCGCAGCGAGATTAAGGCGACTTACTCGTGGGGAAGAAACATTGTCGATTCCCATGTTATCCTATGGAAAAAATACTTATCCTTCTTGTTCATTCAAATTTCAAAATTTCCAAAAAAAAATTTTTTCAGCATATAAGTATGGATGCTCTTCCAGTACATTATGTGCTTAAAATATTTTAAAAACAGTTTTGAGTATTTTAAAATTCATGTTAAAGTTTCGAAAAATCCCAAAAAGTATAATGTGTTTTCTTTATTCGTTTATAACTAGAGATTGGAGAAAGATATAAAAATTTGGAGCTTATGCAAGCAAAATTTGATTTGTTTTCTTTTACGTAATTAGGCAACTTTTAAAATTTATTCAAATAAAAGCACTGTAATTTTGAATTAAAAATTAGCTGTACCTAAAATCCTCTACAGACCTGTCAAGTTGTCAACCTCACCTAATTGATTACTTGAGCTCTACGGATATAAGAGGGTCACTATAGGGGGTCAAGGGTTGCCATAGAAGGCGAAGACACAAAATTCTCGTAAAAGAATAATATTGGGTTTCAGTCTTGGAACAGTGATTTTCAATAGACATAGTAAGGGAATATACTCGTAGAAAGAAGTCGAAAAAAGCACAGAAAATTTTTCTCTTTTGCTAAAAAGTTCTCCTTTCTTCAAATCTTAGTATAGCTCAGATGACCCGACACATTATAAAGGCTATTGCAGGCTGTAATTAACGTGACCCACTAACATTTTATACGGGTATATATAAATGTTATAGGAGGTGAATTAGTTTTTTTAATTGAAGTCCTATAGATTTTAATGTAAAATAAATTTAAGTCACGGCGCATTCAAATGACCTTAACTCGGATAATTGATCTAACTTTGCCAATTATTGTACAGGCATGTTTGTAAACAATATAAAAAAACTATTTTAAGTTATTCTTATTGAAACCCCCCAAATTTTAGTACAACATAAATATAAGATTGCGACAGATTAAACAATTATAGCTCGGCTCTCTTGTTGACACAACCCGTCTATATTTTGTACGAATATAAATAAATATTAAAAGACAAGAGTTTGTGATTTTTTTATTGAAGCGCTCCCCCCCCCCCCCTCAAACAAATAATTTAGTATAAAAATATGCAAATCCATAAACATTCAAACTACTATAACTTGGGCTCTAATTCATGCAGCCTTGCTATTTTCTATACACATAAATAAACATACTTATAAAGAAGGATTTTTTTTTATCTAAGACCCTCTCAAATTTTAGTGTAATTGCAATACAAGGACCCTACACATTAAAACGGCTAGAACATATGATCTATTTAACACAAGTAACCCAAATTTTATACACATTTACATAATTATACAAAGGAACATTCTCGGTTTATCGAAGCCCTAAACATTTTTTAGCAGAAATTAAATCTAAGGTCCGGCACATTCAAACGGTTGCAATATGGGCCCAAATTGATGTAGCCTTGCCAATGTTTGTGTGGTAAACTTAATAATTTTAAAGAAGAGTTTTAAAAGGATTTTTCATTGAAGCACCGTCCCAAAATTTTTGCATAAATTAAGTATAAGGGCCCAACACATTAAAACTGCTATAATTTTGGACTCTAATTGACAAAGCATGCTCAAATTTTATACGAAAATACATAATTATTATAAGGGGACTTTGTCGTTAAGCCTCCCCAAATTTTAGCATAAAATAAATATAAGGCCCGAAACATACAAACAACTATAACTTGGAGTGATGTAGCCTGTTCATTTACTGTATGGGTAAAAATAATTATTATGAGAAAGGATTTTGTTTAATTTTTTTAAGTCCTCCAAATTTTAGTGTAATTAGAACATAAGGTCCCGACATATTAAAATGGCTATAACTTGATCTTTAATTAGCGTAAACAGCCCAAATTTTATACGCGTATACTTATATACATAATCATTATAAGAGGGAACTACGACAAACTTAACACAGAAATCTTTCTGCAGGAATAGTCTCAAAAGTTAAAAAATAAAGTAAAAAGGGATTTCTTTTTTCTCAACCCCCTTCCCCTCAGTAATCAGATGATTGTCTTATTTGGCATTACGGCAAAGTAACAAATAGAAAAGAATTTGTTTTTAAGTTACAGAATTTTAAAGTTATTATTTTAAACTAGTAACTTATCAGTAACTGTTCGAAACACTAAAGAGAAGCAGAAATTACGTCAGGGAGAACACAATAATTTAGATTATAGTTTATATTTTGTTATGACAAAGCACCAAATAGAACAGAAATTGTCATACATATATTTTTAATTTTGTCGAAGAAGGCAAAGGAGTAATGAAAATTATGGAAAGAGGAGGAGATGAAAGTTTTGAAACTTTTTTTTAAAAACAAAAATCTGCTGAAACATAGAAAATCCTCTCCCTGAAAATTAGAAATTATAGAAAAGAATATTTAGAGAAAAAACAACTGCGCTCTTCGACAATGAAAGTTATTCTAATACCTGCTATTTTTATTGGTAGAAATAACAAATTTCATTTTTTCCCCTTGATTATTAGTATGGTTCTGGTACTTAAAAAAACCCTTGCATTTTTAATGTTAGAAAGCTCAAAAAACTCCCCAAATTCAATATATCATAACATGGCAAATTCTGGCCAATGAAGATTTCTTTTTCTTTTTTTACTGTTTAACTTATTAGAGCTTGGAAGGCATTTTCCTAAATATAACTTATAAGACCCAGATCTGTATAAAAATTTTAATTTCATGAATTTAAAAAATGCAAATATATTCTGATGGAAAGGAATTTTCATAGGATGCAAAACAACATTTGAAGCATTTCTGATTTATAAAATTACTTCTCTAAAATTAGCTTTTTGGGAATTAGCTATTGATCAACGATAAGAATGGGCATCCTGTATATAAACTAAAACAAAATTACATCGCAGATTATGGAGCTTTAGCTATTATGTAAAATGAAACCAAAATAAAATAGATTTGTAGAAATGGAGTTGATCTGCAGATTTATCAATGAAATTATTTTATGTAGCCATCCAGGGGCGTAGCTACCGAGGAGCAGTTGGAGCAAACTGCTCCAGGCGCATGTATCCTAAGGGCGCAAAATTAGAAAGAGCGAAATAAAAATTTGCAAAAATATTTGAAGATTTTTTTCATTAAATCAGACATTATATATGAATCTTGTTACATTCAGCATATTCCTTATGTTATTTTACCTTGTGTTTAACCTCAACTATTTTGGTTTAAACCATGTTTTCATACACAGTTAAAAGAAATGACTTCTTTTCGCGAAGTTTTAATTTTAATTGATACCCTATTGCAGCCCTCAAGTAACTTCTCCAACACTTTTTCAGCATGGCTGATTTTTTTTGTAACTTTTCCGTAGATGGCAGTTGAAGATTTTCAAATCTTAAAGTAATCAAAAGTTACTTACAGGGTCCCTTTATTGGCTACCACTATTTCCAAACAATAATCTTCCTGGTACATTTCTATTGAAAGTGTTTTAGAAAATTGTCATGGGGATAACCGTACGGAAAAAATGGTAGCCAAAGAAGTCACCACTGAGAAATCTATATTTACAATGCAACAGCAATTTATTTATTTTACGATATGAATAATATAAAAAAAATAGTTTGACAAATTGAAGAAAATTATGGACAATTTTACAAACGAAAAGCCAAGAAAACGAAAATTTTGAAGTTTTTTTTTGTTTTGTTTTGTGGAAACTAAATATGTACAAAACAACAATAGGGCCGGATTTAGGCATATTCCACATCAGTCCACGGCAACAAAATTTAGAAGGAGTAGGGTGGGACGGGACGGCAAATTAAATTTTGTGCGTTTGAGATTTTGAAAATGTGGCAAATCGCAAATGCAGAACTGATAAACATTTTCCTTTAAAACGAGAGAAAAGGCTAAATATCAAATTCAGTGTTCCTTAGGACCTGATTATGGACTATGCAAATTTTCGCCACTCATTTCGAAAAGTATTTTTCCACATTAAACCTTATTTAACCGCATAATTTTAGGATTAAATAAGGCAAAACATATTTTTCAAAAATAGTAATGTGAGTTCGCTTAGGCCGTAATCAGGCTCTGCCTTCTCCCCCGACCCATCATCTGATATCACATACTATTAGTAAATGAGTTTTCATAAAATGAAAAAAAAAAAAAATCTGGAGCTTCTCCACTCAACTTTCCGAACAGTTTACAGAAATACTGTGTTTAAAATAGTATATATAGCATTGAATAAAAACCTAGATCCAAATTTAATCAAAGGTGACATATTTCCACTGGTTAAAAAGACTTCGCGTTTTAAAGAAAACATGCACTTTAATTCATAAAGCTCAAACATTTTTCTAATGACATAATTTTCAACAAATTTTCATTCCGTCCTGTGGTAAAACAAGGCCTATAAATAATATATATGATTTTACTAAATTAAGTCATATTGTGGCAGCCTGAGACTGGAACACCAGCCAATCGACCTGCGGGTTGGTGCGCCCTTTATCAGGTCAAGCTAATAGTTACAAAATTTGCTACAAGCATTAAATTTCTACAGTCTGAAATTATTTAATAATTAAAAAAAAAATTCACTTTTTTGAAGCATTTTTTTTTATTAAGGATTTTTTTTCTCTTTGCAAAGCAGAATAATTGAATTTTTTTTTCAGAGTTTTTTTTTGTTTCAGAGGACAATTTAAATCTTTAAAAGTCTAATGTATATTCTGTAATTTTGTCTGTTATCAATGGCGACATGATCAGCTCCAAGAATTTTCAGCCTGTCTGGCACCAAAGAGTGTCACCAAAATTTCAATATATATATATTTATTTTTTTAATTTAGTTTTTTGTAAAATCATTTATTAAGTATTCGTTTGAAATGTGTAGGCTACATGTATTCACACAATGCTGTGATTGTAATTTCCCCTACGTAAATCTTCATTATATTCATTTTTGCGCTTGATACACAAAAATATTTATAAAGAATATATTCGGCAAGGGAAAAGGTACGTTAAACATTTGGTTTTTGTTAAAAATAACATTTTAATATGAAAACTGAATTGTTTCAATATTATTCATAAATGTGAAAATCAGAACGGTGGTCAGCTATTTTGTATATACATTAGAACAGGAGTGCTAAACGCGGGTGCCTTTTGAAGGTTCTTTTTGCGCCCCTTCGATTATACCCTGTTGCTGGGGATTTTTTTCTTTTTTAATATAGTACATTCTGCGTCCTGCCTAAGGCGGGATCTATATAAGATGAAAAACTGTCTTACATAAAGCTTTAGACAGAGTTTACTGTATAAAAATCTATTTTACATAGAATGTAGGAGGTCAATGTCTAAACGGTTATCTTTATCCTCCTCGATTCTGAAGTATTACATGTGATACTTCCGAACCAAGGAGGATATAAACTAATTTGATTTTTTTTTTTTTTGCATTTTTACTTTACTTTTATATAGTTGAATGTTTTTGGCTTTGGATAAAAACTGATAAATGGTAGCATTTATGCTATTTTCTCATAAGATAAGTGTTATTACCATCTGAGTTTGCAAAATGCATTCCAGGACAGTGTGTCCAAGAAGGTAAGAAAATTTAATAATTAATTAACTTAAACACTTTACAATAAAAAAATTTGAGAATTTGTGGATCATTCAATTAATTAAATGCCTTCAATTTGATACTACGTAATTTAGGTTATTGACATTTTAAGGGTGTTAGTAATTTTAAATAGGTACACGGCTGTGCGAAGGGGCAGTCGCCCCGGGCATGGAAATTGAGGGGGCATCAAATTTATACAACAAACCTTTTTTTCCTTCTTTAAAAAAATGTACATTTACATATTGGGAATTTTTTCCCAATGGAAGTACGTACATTTTTCGTATCAAAGTTATTGCATCGTCCTTTAATACCAACCCTCCCCCCCCCCCCCAGACCGAAATACAAACTTATTAATAAGAACTTCTTTCTTTTCAAAACTTGTTTTGGGTCTTTGTCTTAATCTGTTTTCTTAACCTTCTCTTTTCTGAGTCCGTGCCTGTGACAAAAACATATACTTAAAATAGCATGGGGTTTCTTTCTTGGAATATAAAAGGGTTCCAAACTGTTATACTGTACTTTTAGATACATTTTTTCTACACCCATTTTCCAGATCCCCTTTGCCAAAATATAAGTGCAATTTTCTCTTATGTTATTTAGTTTTTTGAAATTTCTGAATTAAAAGCCTATAGTTTCAAAATAAACGCGAAAATTATATTTAGTAAAATTTGTTTCTGCTTCTGAACCTTTTAATTTTGTGACACCTGTCACAAAGAAAAGTTGGGAAAGGTTGTGTGTGTGTGGGAGGGGGGGGGGGGGGGGAAATTGAAACTTTTCCCCAGGCGCAGTTTTCTCTTCCCACACTGCTGAATAGGTATTTGTGAACCTAAATTACTCGTCCCCTAAAGTGTCAATTTCAGAAAAAGGACTCCTTCTGTCATCTATGGTGTCTTTTTGTATGTGCAAAATCAATGAATGTGTATTCGCAGTGTTATTTTACCTTCGGGTCGGAGGAGGTTATACTGTTTAAATTTTTTTTTATTTCTAAAGACACTTTCAATTTCGGAACTGTATCTGAAATTGGGAGCATTCCCAGAAAGAAAAAATGGAATGGTAGTGTATGTTATTGGTTTCTATTAGCAAGATGGTAAAATAATGAGTTTCTAAAATGTTGTGCCCTTCAAAAATCCAAGATCTGATTATTTGACATTGACTGAATCAAACTCTGTGTGCAGTAGTGGCTCTTCAGTAGTTCACAATAACTTTTCTATGAGAATATTAGTACATAAAATTTGATCTGTTTTAATCGTACGATTTTCAACAAGGAGAAATTTTTGTTATGACATCTATGGTAGTAAAGTGATTGTGAACCTCTTTTCGAGACGCCACTGTCTGCGTGGTGAAAAATTGTTGTATAGATATAAAATGAACCTGAGCAATAAAAATAATTTAATAGAGATATAAGAGAAAATGTTCATCATGGTTAAAAATTAGTTTAGATACCAAACTCGTCGGGTGATATTTTTGAAAATTAATACAATTTTTGCGACAGATTTATAACATGCCTACTGACAATTATCAAAAACACACCAAATCGTGCTCAATTCTAACATGTTCTAACCTCTCACAAATTCTAACATACACGCATACATGCACACACATACATATTCAGGGTTCGCACAGTTTTACCACTAAATTTTAACAGAATTTTCAAAGTATTTCACTGTCGAAAAATATTGAAAAATCTGTGAATAAAGGCTGGGTTTGCGAATTCTGTGCTTTAAAAACTAAATGTAAATTTTCTTATCATTAATAGTGGTTCCAGAGTCCTTGGAAATTCCAAGGAGTGTGCGAACCTTGATATTGAATCATTGTAAAAATTGTGACAATAGATTTATTTGAAAAAATTAAACATACCATTATTTTCATTTTTTTAAATGTTATTACAGTGCTTCCCTATTTCGTTCCTTATATTGTATGTATTGAAAGTAAAATCTGGGGTCAAATATATGAGGGTGTCAATCAGGGTTCTCGCTGCTGATCGCCACTGCGCCAAAATGTTTGATTTGCCGAGAAAACTAAAGATTGAAATCGCCAAATTGCAAGCGATGTTTTTTTTTTCTTTCGGCAACTCTCTCAATGATGTTATTGTACGATTAAACCTTTTCTGTGTAATTCATTATTTGTGTCTTGATACTTTTAATGTTTCACGACGAATTATTTGAAATTGGCTAATTTTTATTTAGCGATTAACCAAATTACTCAGATTAGTCAAAAGCCAGGGAGAATCTCGGTGTCAATTTTCATCGTTGTCCATTGGCAAAATTTCTAAACCATTAGCTGTGGAAATATAGTTCTAATAGTAAAAAAGTTGTTCATCCTTTTAAAAGTAATTTATGTTAAAGTAGTTATTTTTTAAAAGTTACAATGTTTACATTTTTATTCGGTTTTTTAGATCTATACGTTATATTTAGAAAAATATTCTCTGTGCTTTAATAGGTAAAATAATAAAAATATCTTTTTTTTACAACTAAAACTTACCGAGTTATGATATACTTTGAATTTTATGGAATTCCAGTATTTTCTGGCAATGAAAACATGTTTCATCCATGTGTAAAAAGTAAAAAAAGAAAAAAAAATTAAAAAATCTTGGCAATAGTGTTTTTTTATTAGTATTCCATAATTCTTTGAAACCCTTGAAAAGAAAAACAGATATTAAAGGCGGCAGATTGTACAGTCCCATTGGCACATTTAAAACAAAAATCCTGCCCATTCGCGGAAAATATTGTTAGGCACTCCGTACTTAAAGAATTATAATTCATTTTACTATTTATAATTTATTTTTAATTATTTGTAGTTAATAGTTGTTAAAATACTTTGACTTTCAAATAAAAGTAAGATTTTGAATCGAATTAACAATAGTATATAAATTTTAAGCATCATAACAAAATTGCGTAGAACTTTTTCGAGTGACAAGAGGGCACACAAACTTTACTTGCTCCAGGGCACAGAATATGTAGCTACGCCACTGTAGCCATCTAAACTTCTAAATACGATTTCATTGTTGTGTATATGTAACATTAAAACTGTAAAAAGAAAATATAACTTCTCTATTTTCACACTAAACTCAAGACTGGAGTGACCCACTTTTTGAGGGCCCACTACTGATGCATTAGAAATTTATTATGACCACTACTGGAGCATAGAGGAATATAACATTTTTACCTTACTGAAAAGAAGGGTTATGTGTTTCACGCATATCTGGGTATGTGGATTTCTTTATACCCTCGAATCATCCCAACGGCTGGATGGATTTTAATGAATGAGGTCTCTATCATTTGCCTTAACCGTCTGATGGTTATAGGCTAGGTTTTGTTTTTATAAATTCAAAATGGCGGCCGTAAAATACAAAATGGCGGTAGAGAAGAAAAAAATTTTTTAGGCACCCTATTGAGTGGCATATCATTGGTTAGGTCTTTCAAAAGGAAGGCGATGTTTCACCGACTCATTTACAGTCAGAAGCTCCGTTTAAATATTACACAACCTGGAAGCTGTGTAGGTAAGATCTTTAGCTTTACTGCAACTCTAACCTTCATAGACATCTTAGGCCTCATCAAATCAGTGTTTATAGACAGGAAATAACAATTAAACACAACTTAAAAGTCATCAATACAAATAAATAAAAAAATTGATAATATAAAAAATAATTTCACATTGATGAGAAATAATTAGTTCGGTATTTACGCAGTAGGGTTTTTTGATTTTTTAAATTTAATTTTACTTGTTTATTTTTCCTTTCTTCCGAAGAATATATTTTTTAACTTTGAAGTCTAAGATTACTAGGCTAAATATATATATATATCTTATTTGAATTCACTAATACATTAATAAAAGTTAGAAAAGTATCTTTAAGTGGTGCATTACTACTGTGTTTGCCTTGCTTTGATTCAGCAAAATGTATGCTTTCTAATCATCGTTTCAAATTCACATCTTCTGGAACGCGACTGCTGTTTTAAGCTAATCAGTCTTTATGCATAAATGGATAAATTATTCTACAATAACTAGCAGGAATGACCGAGCTGAGCTCGGTCAAAATTAGATTTGTGTTTATCTCGATATATTATTCCCACTGAATCATTCTTGCTGTTTTAGATGCAATTAGCTTGACCCTGAGACATAGTGACCCAAAATGACCCACTAATCGAATTTTTTTGAACATGCCACCTAACACAATGTTCTTCTCGAGCCTGAAAACGATGGAATACAAAATTTAGTGAAAATCATTAGTCATTTTCTAGATAAAATAAGCTTGACCCATGTTGATTCAGAAATCCACTAACCGAAATTTATCGAACATGTGGGCTATTTCAATGGTCTTTTTGTACTGTGTACACTCACTCTAAACGCCCTCAATCATTTCTTTTGAGATGTACGCTCCTAATTTGTCCCTATCTTCACTCTCTAGTTATTAGCAACTCTGTTAGGTGTGTGGTGCAAAAAAATTATTTCGCATTTCATTGATCCCTAATGCATGAATAGTAACAACTTACAGCACTAATTAAACGCTTTTTCGGCTTGGTGCCTGGTGCTAGGTCACCACCATCGCATACTTTCTCCGATTCTGATTGTGTAAAGTAGAGCATAAACGAAACACTGAAACAAATACTAATAGATCAGAAAATCATCTAAAAATTTGTAAGAAAAAAAATCATGCTTGACATGTTTTGTACTCATGAATCGTATATATATATTATAAATGTTTTTGTTTAGCATTTCCTTAACAAAAAGCCAAGTTTGACTTTCTAAAACCCAGAAACGTTTTGTCTATCTTTTGATCTGACCAGTTTTTAACTAAAAATATATTTTTATTTTTTTAACCATTTGGAAATGCAGTCCAACTTGGATAATTCGAAGTGCAAGGGACCACTGCAAAACTTCGAATTATCCAAACTTTGAATTATCCAAAAAATTTTATTTTTATGTCGTAAAATAATCAATCGCAACAGAAATTGCGAAAAAAATGTGTTTATTAATTTTAAATAAAAAACTACAGCTTTTTAAAATATTGAGATATTTCAGATTGCTTTAAAGAGCTTACTTGATTCTTTTTAACAAAATCTTCAAGGATATCAACAGCTCGAAACACAGCTTCACTCACGTTAGATTGTTCTTCTACATATCGACGATATTCGGCTAGATGAAAGATTGCGTCACTTGAAGTTGGAGTCATTCTCTGTTCTTCTACCTCATCTTCAATATCTTCATCGTCTTCCGTTGTAATATTCTTATTGTTTAGAACTTCTGACAGAATATCTGTATCAGACAGCTCACCACAAATGTCTATGTTTTTATCAATGTCGACGTAATCATCAAATGGTATGATGTCTTCCCATGCAACTAGGGGAGGTAAATTTTCTTCTTCTAAAAGCTCGCTAGGGACAGTGTTCCTGATGAATCCTGCTTTCCGGAAAAAGTTTGCTATTGTTTTTTGGCTCACTTTGGAGCCTGCATTTAAACACATTCTTGATGCATCGAGGAGGGTAATGGGAAGCTTTTGGGAAGATCCAGTAAGGAGGTGTTGAACGACTAGGCATCTGTAAAAATGCTTCAGATTTTTAATGATGCCTTGATCCATTAGTTGCACCACTGATGTCATGTTTGGCAGAAAAAATTCAACTGTAACATTTTCCATAGCGGGTATCGATTTATGGGCCGCGCAGTTATCGATAAACAGGATGATTTTTCTGTTTTTTTCTTTGATAAGTGCGATTGAGATCTAGAAGCTATTCTTCAAAAAGATTCCCCGTCATCCAGGCTTTCGTGTTAGAACGGTATTCTATAGGCTTTGTTCTGACATTGTTAAAACACCTTGGATTTCTTGATTTTCTAATCATCAGTAAAGGTAACTTCTCAGTGCCGTCCATGTTTGCTCCCACAAGTAGGTTATTTGGTCTTTACTGTGTTTTCCCCCACTACATTTTCACCTTTAAAATCCAAAGTTTTTGTAGGGGTACATTTGAAAAAAAGTCCAGTTTCGTCGACATTAAAAATGTCTCTGTCCTGTGTATGCTCAATGATTTGAACAACTTTTTCTTTCCGCTCATTTGCTGCATCTTGGTCCACACTTGAACTTTCACCACACACAGACTTAAAGGAAATTTCGTTTCTTTCCTTAAATCTGTCTAACCATCCGGAGCTTCTTTGAAGTTGTTGTTTCCTAAGCTGACAGCAAATTCTTCCGCTTTTGCACGAACAAGAGTTTCACTGAGAGGGATGTTTTTGTCCCGCGCTTGCTTAAACCACTTCAAGACACACTCGTCCACATCAGGATTATCAGGTTCTCTAGCTCATTTGCAATTTCGATTAGATTTAAAAAAAATTTCTTTATTTTTCAAAAAGGTCGAAAGAGTGTTAGGTGCTATTCCATATTCTTTTGCGATGATGCATTTCTTCTTTACACCCTTTTCTACCTCACGAATCACAGCAATTTTTTCATCAAAAGATAAAGTTTTATACGAGGCACGGGGCTTACTCAAAGACATGCTTGCACCGAGCTCTCAGCACAAAAACTAAAAGCACAATGAAGAAAACGCAAGCGATTATAGTCCTGGTTTCGAAGAAATTGCAACGCGTGTCATCTATGATTTATCGCACTGGCGAGAATAGCATGTGTCACTTACAAGGGAAAGGGCGTTCGTTCCTCCTCCCTTTATCCCTGCTCTGTTTTCTATAACAGATAAGAATATTCTCCCACCCCCTTCTCTTCTCTAAAGAATTTTCTACAATAGCTGAAAATAACGCGGGCACTTTTCAAATAACTGCATTGAAACTAGATTTTGTCATTTTTAGGTAGATTTCTTTACAAAAAGCTACCTATTGCAGCCGTTCGGAGGAAAGCGATTTCAAAAAATTTTGGTATATTTTCATCGATCATGACTCCCAGACCCCGAAACCACCCTCCGTTCAAAATTGATATATATATATATATATATATATCAATATATATATATATATATATATATATATATATATATATATATCTGACCTATGTCACACTGTAACTATCGTATTTATGAACCGATTTGGATGTAATTCGGTGTGTACATAGTACATACCAATGTCTCGACCGAGTTCGTTGGCCAGCTTCATCCGCCATTTTGTTTCAAAATGGCGGCCATTTAAATTTTTTTTAAAAATTTAAAATTTGAAATGTGGTACCAAAAAATTGAAAATGGAAAAATATTTTCTTCTTATGTATTTGACCTTTATACAAAGACTCCGTAGCAGTTTTTGTTTCGTCTATATCTTAAAAAAGGGCTGAGTTATAAGCATTTTGAATTTCTAGCGAAGCTGACATTTTGAAACGTCCTGAATTTTGTCACGCGATAGAAGGCGTATTTATGAACCGATTTGGATGTAACTTCGTTTATACATAGTACAGACCAATGTCTCGAACGAGTTCGTTGGCCAGCTTCATCCGCCATCTTGTTTAAAAATGGCGGCCATTTAAAATTTTAAGAAAAATTTAAATTTGAAATGTGGTAGCAAAAAATTGAAAATTGAAAAAATATTTTTTTCTTATGTGTTTGACCTTGATAAAAAGATTCGGGAGCAGTTTTTGTTTCGTCTATATCTTAAAAAAGTGGCTGAGTTATAGCATTTTGAATTTCTAGCGTGGCTGACATTTTGAAACGTCCTGATTTTTGCCACGTGATAACAGACGTATTTATGAACCGATTTGGATGTACCTTGGTGTGTACATAGTACATACAAATAACTCAACCGAGTTCGTTGACCAGCTTCATTCGCCATCTTGTTTCAAAATGGTGGACATTTAAAAAAATTAAAAAAAAATAAATTTAAAATGAGATACCAAAAAATTGGAAAATGAAAAAGATTTTTTTTGTATGTGTTTGACCTTAATACAAAGATTCCGGAACAGGTTTTGTTTCGTCTACATCTAAAAAAACGGCTGAGTTATAACATTTTGAATTTCTATTGTGGCTGACATTTTAAAACGACCTGATTTTTGTCACGCGATAACAGGCGTATTTATGAACCGATTTGAATGTAACTTGGTCTGTACATAGTACATACCAATGTCTCGACCGAGTTCGTTGGCCAGCTTCATTCGCCATCTTGTTTCAAAAGGGTTGCCATTTTTTTTAAAAAATGTAATTTAAAATTTAAAATGAGGTATTAAAAAATTGGAAAATGAAAAAGATTTTTTTTTATGTGTTTGGCCTTGATACAAAGATTCTGGAGCAGTTTTTGTTTCTGAAAATTTGTTCTTTTGTTTATATCTTAAAAAGTGGTTGAATTATAGCACTTTGAATTTCTATCATGGCTAACACTTTGAAACGATCTTGTATTTGTCACGCGATACCACACTTATTCGCCTATTTCGATGGAAGAAGGCATGTGGATAGTATACATCAATATCTCGACCAAGTTCGCTGGCCAGCTTCATCAGCCATCTTGTTTCAAAAAGGCGGCCATTAAATTAAAAATATATATATATTTAAAGTGAGGTGCAAAAAAATTAGAAATTGATAAAGGTTTCTTTCTCAAGTATTTGACCTTGATATAAGGATTCAGGAGCATTTTTTGTTTGTCTTTATCTTAAAAAATGGCTCAGATATAGCAGTTTCAATTTCTAAAGTGGGTGACATTTTGAAAAATCAGATTTTTTGCCTGCGACAGGACTCGTATATATCAACCGATTCCGATATGAGTGAGCATGTGCACAGCAATTACTAAGGTCTCGACCAAGTTCACTGGTTAGCCTCATCTACCATGTTGTCTTAAAATGGCCGGCACTTTAAGAAATCGCCGAATTTGGCAGCCAAATATGAGTGACTTTAAATAAAAGCAGCTTGGATAAAGCTGACTAATTTCGCGAAATTCTCATTCATAATGATTTAGTATTGATAAAAATTAGTATTGAATCTCCTACATTCGGTTTCCACTTAATTGAGCTTCGTGTGTTTGAATAATATAAGTTGGCTTTTTAAAAATAAGGAATATGAAAGCTACCTCTTCCTCCCGGCACTGGCCGGAAGGACTTTTGAAAGGGTAAAAATTTCGAATTAAAGAAGTTGGACTTCAAAATTTCCACAATAGCTGAAAAAAACCCGGCCACTTTTCAAATAAACTGTATTGAAACTAGATTTTTGTCATTTTTGAAAGGGTAAAAACTTCGAATTAAAGAAGTTGGACTTCGAAATAACCAAGATTTTTTAGCATTAACTGAATACAATTTTCAAGGGACTGGCAAAAAACTTCGAATTATCCTCGAATTCGAATTAAAGACATTCGAATTATCCAAGTTCGACTGTGGTTGTTGTTTTCGGTCGAGGATGGGGCCAAATGATGCTCGCATTTTATTTTTTTTAACGAAATTCAACGATGTTCTTTACTTTTAGAAGAATTTTTATTTGAATAGGTAATAAAAAGGCATAAAATTGTTAAAAATTGAAAAAGTTACAAAATGGGTAGGCGCAAATTATCAGATATAGAAAAATCCAAAGCCAAGGAGTGATGCCGAATGAAAATCGTCTTGCAAAGCAAAAATCAATGTCTTCAACTGATTATGTAGCCCATGAAAATCGATTACAGAATAAAAGACGAACGCGAAAAAGGAAACATTCTAATGTTTAATCGATTGATAGTAAAAGGCCATGTCTCGAGAGGCTCCTATCCACTAGCCACGGCATTTTACAATCGGTCAATTCTAACCAGGAAATATTGAGCTCAACGTAGGTAATTTGTCGCAATCTGTGGATGATTCGTTGGAACTGCTTCGATTTGTAAACTGTTTTTCTTCTCGAAACGGGACTTGGAGAGTTTATCTATGAAGGTTTTTGTCATCTGAAGTTTGATCTTTGCAATCTGTTGTTGAAGAGGATGCAACGGAATTTGATGGAAGAAATTTAGATTTTTCGGTTAAATTTTGTTACGAAGGTGATTTGTCGCGATCTGTGGATGATTTGGTGAAACTGCTTTCGATTTTTAACCTCTTATCTTCTTATCTTTCTCGGCTTATCTTGTTGAAATGCCCCAAAATTAAAACTAAGTAAATATTAAGTCCAAAAAAAAAAAAAAAAAATTCCAAATGGTCATTGTAATCTATTAAATTACATTTTTTTTCTTGTTTTGCTTCTTATTTTGAATGAGTAAATTAAAAATTTTATATCTGAATTATATTGCCAAACTTATAGCTCAGCTACACATTAGAAATTAGGAATAGGAATTACAATGCATTTCTTTGAACATGGAGTCGAAAAGATTCAGGGATTTTTTTTTTTAAGATAGCATAACATCCCTATTCAATATTCCAAACTAAAATTGAACAATTATACATAATTTAAAAGCATTGATTTCTACCCCCACCACGAAAAAAGCAGAAAAACTCGAGTTTAGAATCATTAAATTTACAAAAAGTACCTTTTTGCAACATTTAAGTAAGATGCATTTATTTATAATTTTATGCCTTAAAAAAATTCAATTCTCGATTTTGGTTAGAAAATCTATTTCAAAAATAACGAAACCTTATTTTACTACATTCAAATAAAATGCACAAATTTATAATATTTTAATTGATTAGCGTGTTTAAAACGTGTACATTAGAACGTGGATCGATTTCAATTCAAAACAGCAATTGAATACCAGCCACAAATAATTTCTTAATTCATTCAGATAGATTTTCATTATGCCATCAGTAAATCTAGTTCTTAACATAGAAAATGATCTTTTATCGTTTGCTAAGCTTTATCTTTGCAATTATTTATGTGTTAAAATTTTCTGTAGTCAATTACATTTGGTAGAAAGTGTTTTAAATTAAAAATATACGCTGAGGATAATTTTGTCTGAGTGAATAACATTTGATTAAAAGTGTTTATTTACTCTTCATGTTTTTGGGAATGAATGAAAGAGTGGGCAAGTTTCTTTGAATATTTAAAAGTGTTATTACTACGTACTCATGAAGGTTTTTTTTAGGGGGTGGGTGATTCTGGCACAATAAATTTCGCTTTTTGGCCAAGTGTTTTTATTATATTCTTTTTTATTATTAAAAAGTAAAAAATAGCCTACTATAATTTTCTGAAAAACATATTTGTACAAACGAAATTTGTTTGGATAAATTTCATTTGATTAAAAGTATATAACTAATACTTTTGTGTTCTTATGAAATTAGCTTTGAAAAATTCTGTTGATAAATATGGCTGCTTTGAAGTTGGGGATCAAATCTCCCTTTTTTAGTACTTTTAACCGTAGTTGAAAAGTGATTATGAGAATTCGGTTTGTTTGTCCGTCTGTCTGTCCTTGCTGTAATTCATGTAAATATAGTCTGATTATTAAGAAGCAGAAAAACAACATTAAAAATGCACAAATAATACATAAAGAGCAGCAAACGGCTGTTTCGAATCTACTAGCGAAATTCTTCTTCAGTTTAAGATAGAGCAAGGCACATCATGCTAGATAAAGCAAGGATGAGCAAAATGACAGAGATGCGCCGACTTATACTCATATATACCCGATGCATGTAGTGAATGCGCCAAAAATAACAGCTTGCATTACATAAACTTGACTTGTTATTACTTCAACTTCTTTTTAAGGTCATGCATGTTAAAAAATTCAACAATATTTTAAGATGATTATTTAAGAAATATTTTTTAATTTCTCAGTTTGCACTGCAATTTGTCTAATTTGTTTTATATATATATATACTACTGGTATTTCCTGGGCCCGTCACTGAAACCATAAATATACCTAAAATCAGTGTTGACTGATTTTATATTTTTAAATGAAAATTTATCCAAACGAATCTACTTTTTGGGAGCAGAGAGGGGGGGGGGGGGCGGAGGGGGGTACATTACCTTCACCAATATACACACTTTGGTCTGTTTTCAACAAACGAATCTTGAATTCGTATGATTATATATTTAACCAAAATCTATCCAATCGAACTAAGGGGCATCCGTTTTAATGATTGCTGATTTTTTTCCCGATATTTAGATATATTAAACTTTTAATTCTGACCAAAATTTCCTGAGAAAACTTGAATAATATACCCCCCCCCCCCCCCCCCACACACACAAACACACTTCTTTTTAAACGTTATATATGGCAAATGCAAGATATTAGGTAGATTTCGTATGAAATACTACCTATTGGCGTCGTTCCTATGTTGGAATTTTTGAAAAATTTTTGCAGATCTACACCGATCATGACCCCTAGAGCCCAAAACCACCCTCAGTAGAAACTTTATCTATCTATCTATCTATCTATCTATCTATCTATATATATATCACTTTCTTCTGGACACGATAACTTCCACAATTCTGCACCAATCTCTTCCAAACTGATACATAAAATCAAGGGGCATAAAATCTCGGTCGAGTTCGTTAATGGGCAATATCAGACCAAGGGGATGGAAATAGGGAGGGGTTTTGTGAAAACCGAAAAACCCCTATAACTTCTTAAATTTTGTACATATCGAATCAGTTTAACGTTTTTATTACTTCTAAAAATAGGGCTAAAAATTTATGTATCACAGATTTTTGATAAAGTTAAAAATGGGCTCAAGGGGTGCAAAAAATAGGGTTTTTGGGAGAAAAAAAATTCATAACTTCGTCAATTCTCAAGATGTCAAATCCAATTAATTTTATCATGAATCTCCTTAACATTATCTACACCTTTTATATTCACAAGTTTTTGATAGGACCAATTCGTACCGCAAAAAAAAAAATTAAAAACGAAAACAAAAAGGGCGTTTGAAAGAGAAAAAAATCCATAACTCCATCAATTCAAAAGATATAAAATCCCCATGAATTTATCATATATCTTCTTAATATTGTCTACAACATCTATATAGACAAGTTTTGGATAGGACCAATTCTTACAGCAAAAACAAATTAAAAATACATAGCGGTTGAAGAAAAAAATCATCTTAGTAAGGGTGTATTCAAATCCAAACTGCTTATTTTCTGACTCATTTTACAATTCATTTTTACTCCCAAAGGCTTCCAATTGGTACCTTTTCTTACTCAGAAACTATATAATGTACCGTAATGGTCAATTTTTTGATAGAGGCAGAATATATTTAAAAACATGCTGTCAAAGTGGGCCTTTTGAACCGAATTTCCCGAAGCGGATTGTGTTAGAAAAAGAAGTATTCAAATCCAAACTGCTTATTTTCTGACTCATTTTTAAATTCATTTTTGCTCTCAAACGCATCCAATTGGTAGATTTGCTTATTCAGAAACTATATAATGTACCGTAATGATCGATTTTTTGACAGAGGCAGAATATATTTCAAAAAATGATGTCAAAGTGGGCATTTTGAACGGAATTTACCGAAGCGATTGTGTTAGAAATGAAAAATATTGTCTTACTGAGAAAACAATTGTTTATGTATCAAGTTTTAATTAATTAAATGGAAATTAAAAACACAGGTCGCTTATAAATCTCTTCAAAAATCACATCAACAAGTTTCATGTTTTTCCTATTAAAAATGAATCTGGAGTTATGCCAGAAAATTTCGAGTTGTTGAGCATGGAAAAGTATTTTTTTCAATACCGCCCTAACATGATTCTGATAAAACCAGTTATTATATAAAAATGAAATAAAAACTCGTCAAAAGCGGCCAGATAAAATTGTTAAAGTGGGTTTATCTCTAATCATGATTTGGTTTTTGTTTGTGAAATTAGTATACTTAACTTCGAAATCTACCTCCGCCTGTAGGCCGGGCCGGCAGGGATTTTGTTTCTGATGCAACACAATTGATATCTGTCAAGTTTACTGGGAAAGGGAAAAAAACAGTCTAGTGAATTGATGAAAAAATCCCAGAAAATAATGTTTTTGAAACAGTAAATATTAATATATCTCAGGGCCTTTAAAATTAAATTTTATGGGATAGTAAATTTGTATCCTTATCCTAAATTCTGTGCTGCTCTGGTGACAAGCATGTTTATACAAAGAGATTGATTATTCAGCGTTGTACCTTCTCTATCGCACAGAGAGTTATGTAGGTACTAGATGCAGGGTTGGCAAGTTTCTTCCATAGTGGAAAAAACCGTGGAAAAAACCATGGAAAAAACAGGCCAGAAGAAATTGGTGTCTTCCAAGTGGAAGGAATGGAAGAAACTCATTCTTTAAGAATTTACCATAAGACTTTCATGTCTTCTTCCTACAACCTTAAGTAAATTAATTCCATCAAACATTTATACATTTAATTAATTATATATGCTAAATTAATAATTACATCAGTAATAATTACATCGCACACGACACCTGTCTAAAGATCTTCAACCATTGGCTAAATGAAGAAAAGAAATTTTATCCAAAATGCGCAAAATCAATTAAATGTTATCTATTTCAATTTAAAAAGCATATTTTTTAATTATTTAAACTTTTGAAACTAGTAATAAATAGTACGTGAATGATTCACCAATGGTAGAATGAAACTCATTTAAATAAAAGAGAGTGTTTTTAATTTACATCAATTTTATTAAGGTAAGTAATATAGTACAATAATTACTGTATTAAAAAAATCATTAAAATCCTCACTTTCTTTACTACTACAATGCAGCATAGTATAACAAAAAGTCTTTTAGCAGTAGCATGCTGCAATCAGTTTCTCAACTTAGAATGGATGAATGCAAAAGATGAAAAAAATGCTTTAAAGTCCTACAGAAAACTTCAGGAGAGTTTAAAAGCATTTTGACATACCCATAGATATTTTAAGAACATTAGTCTTTTAAAATCAGCATTGAGATATGCATGCTAGATGCTAGTATAAATAATTACAAATTTGTTTATTTTCGGTGTTGTGCAGTTTAAAATAATGCATTTTTATAAGAAAATAATGTATTTTTATATGAAAAATAAATATTTTGTAGATAATTTTTTTCTCTTTTTACATAAATGGCATAATTAATAATAATAATAAAAGATCCCTCTACCTCTAAAGTTGTAAAATTCATCACCTGTAAATGTCTGCTGAACCTGAAGTATGTTATTAAAAAAATAACTTTTTTTTCAAAAAATATTTTTAATATTAATTAAATTTTCCAATTTAGGGTTCATGTAATTATACTTTGAGTTTAATTCTTTTACATAGTTAACATACTTTAGTTTTGAGCATCTATTTTGTTTTCTGTTGGTTTCTTCCATTACTTCCCGTTTCTTCTGGTTTTTTCCAGTTTCTTCCACTGTCCTGGAAGAAACCCACCCCTGACTAGATGATTCAAAATAGGGATATGACGTTTATGGCTAAAAGGCTAAAAGTATATAAATACATTTTTTAGATGCAGAATTTATTTTACATGGTGATATAAGCATATTAAAAAAGTCAATTTATTTTCTTATAAGGTCCACGAGTATTATAGGTTATATTTATAAACATCTTCCCCATTTTGTGAGATGTAAAACAATAAAAATTCCATTCTATGATCAAAACACATTGAGTTATGATGCTTTAAAGTTTAGGAAATTTGTAAGGTTTCCGGCATTAGGAAGTAGTCTTTTCGCTTTTAGTTTCGAAAGCCTCCGAAATTTCAAAAACTTTGAAGTATCATAACACTGTAAGTTTCGGTTGTAGAATAGAATTTTTTCAGTTGTCAAAGCGTGGAAGAAATGTTTCTAAATATAATTTACTGGACTTATAGGATGGCCTGATTTAGGCTACAGGGGGGAGGGGGGGGGGAAGCTCTATCTATCCATAGAATTTTTCTGTGAATAATGGGGAATTGGCCAGTACATACTTCATACATATTGTATGTATGCATAAATTTTATACCCGGTACTGCTCATATCCGTATGCTGGGTATCACAAAGAGATGGTCACAACTTTAAGAAAAAATACTAGTAGGATAATAGTAGAGAAAGCGATAGATTGGTTGGCATGATTATTTCTTTGAAAACTTTTACACTGATTATCTATGTACGTTACCAGATGCCTAAAAGAAAATGCCCCTAGATGGTCATAATTAATGGTTTTAACTTGCCATGTTACGAGGAAAACATTAATAAAGAATTTCTTTTGAAAAAATAAAGTATTAAGTTGTTATTGTTATGTATTGAACTGTTATTTTCCTATACTCCATGTTTCCTTTACTCCTTGTATTTATTTATTGTAACCGGCAGTAGCACCAAACAACTAAACTTATGATGTGTTCAGAATGTTTATATTATCAGCTGTTCCAGAGGAGCGTGCGCCAGTCTTTGCCAGTTATGTAATTGCCAGGTTGTATTATTTTAACCTAGTTTTTAGCTTTGTATTTTAAATGGTTTTACAATTAAATATGTTTTATTCAATATCAGCCATCCGTTATTTATACACGATGTCAATACATTTTAATGGCGACGAGCGGGAAGCTAGTTAGGCTTAATTTTGTCGGCGCAGTGCGATGTTTTGATGAATTGTTAAAAAACTTTTCAGGCCAGTATACGAAGTATTTACGTAACACAGCAAGTTTATTCCAGTATTTAAGAAGAATTTAGTAGTTTTTTTGCTGGACACTCTGGAAATATGGCTAAATTTGGCCAGATAGAAAATTACGTTATCGGTACTTAGTGGAAGTTGTATAAGCAGAAGTTAGATTTTTATTTCAAGGCTAATGATATTGCGGAGGCTCGTAAGAAGTATATATTTTTGACAGTGTGTGGTGACACTACTTTTTCCATTGCGGATTCACTGGTTAAACCAGATACATTAGAAGCTGCTGCATATAACGATATAATTGCAAAATTAGATGAGCATTTTTCTCCTGCGCGCGAATCCAATTGTGGAGCGATACCAGTTTAATAAACGAGACCAGCGTCCGAATGAATCAATGGCTGATTATATTGCAGAATTACGGCGACTGAGCGACACCTGTAAATTTTCGGATTTGGAAGATAGGCTCCGTGACCGGATTGTGTGTGGCGTGCATGACCAGGGGTTACAAAATCGTCTTTTCGAGGAAGGGCCGACGTTAACTTTTAAGAAAGCAGTGGATATGGCTCTCGCTAGTGAAGTGGCACAGCAAAGTGTAATGGAGATCTAAAATACATCGAGTAATGCACAGGCTTTGTACAGCAATGCAAAAAAGAACATGGCTGGTTTTCAGCATAAGAATACGCCTGATTTAAAAGGGAAGTTCAAAAAGGTACAATGCTATCGATGTTCAGGCGCGCACACAGCAGATGTTTGTAAGTTTAAAAATGCTAAATGCAATTTTTGTTCCAAATTAGGACATCTTGAGAGAGCCTGTATAACCAAAACATATAGAAAAAAACCGGGAACGCAGCAGGAAAATAAACAAAAGTATAAGAACCAGAATTTGTTAATCAACCAGTCGGTGCCACAGTTGGATGAAGATTTATTTTATTCTTTTCCTGCGAATCGGGTGTACAGTTTGGTGGTCACTGTTGAGGGTCAAGAATTGGAGATGCAAATTGATACAGGGGCAGGTCATTCAATAATTGGTGAAGATACTTATCAAAAATTTTTTTCAAATAAATGCCAGTTGTCAAATGAAGATTTAGTTTTGAGAACATGGTCAAGGCAACCACTGGTGGTATTGGGAACTTTTTCGGCCCAGGTGGAGCATGGTAATCGAAAAGTGGTTTTACCTGTATTGGTAAATAAAGGAAATGGCCCAAGTTTGATGGGAAGGAACTGGTTCGAGGCCCTGGGTATCGAGTTACACATTAATCATGTGGGGTCTGAAGATATCTTTTCCCATTTTCCAGGACTTTTTGATGAAGGAATTGGGGTCTACAATGGTCCACCAGTGAATATTCCCATACTTCCAGATGCAGCTCCAATTTTTTTAAAGGCCAGGTCAGTTCCATTCTCTTTACAGGAAAAGGTGGAGAAGGAATTGCATCGTCAAGAGGCTTCTGGTATCATCGAGAGGGTTCAGTTTTCAAGTTGGGCAACTCCCATTGTTCCAGTTTTGAAGAGAAATGGCCAGATGAGATTATGTGGGGATTATTCGGCCACAGTTAACAAAGTTTTACAAAAAGTGTCTTACCCACTGCCAACGGCCAATGAGGTTTTCAGTAAACTTTCGGGTTGTACTATTTTTTCTAAATTAGACTTGTCTTACGCCTATTTGCAACTCAGGGTGGATGAACAGTCAGCTGATCTTTTGACTTTGAACATGCCTAAAGGGTTGTATAGAGTCAGAAGACTTCCTTTTGGTATAGCGGCAGCTCCAGCTATTTTTCAACGCACAATGGATGTTGTGCTGGCTGACATTCCTGGGGTTGCAACTTTGCTCGATGATGTCATTGTTGGGGGATCGAATTCGACTGATCACTCTAAGCGTTTGTGTCAGGTGCTTGAGCGTCTTCAGAAAGCTGGGTTAAAGTTGAATCGGACCAAGTGTCACATCGGAGCAAAGTCAGTTAAATTCTTGGGATTTCAAGTTGACGGATCTGGTATCCATCCAACAGATGATAAAATTTTGGCGATCAAAAATGCACCTACTCCCCGAAATAAGAAAGAGCTACAGTCATTTTTAGGGTTATATAATTTTTATGAGAGGTTTTTGCCACAGAAGTCGACGATTTTGGAACCTTTGCACCGACTTTTGGACCAGGGCAGTGCATGGAAGTGGTGTGGACCACAGGAAAAGGCATTCCAGAAGGTGAAAGATTTGCTGAGTTCCAATGCAGTTTTGGTACACTATGACCCTAGGAAGCCTTTGGTTTTGGTCTGCGACGCTTCGCCTTATGGAGTAGGAGCTGTTTTATCACACGTTATGGAGGATGGTGTGGAATTGCCGGTTGCCTATGGATCCAGAACCTTGCGAATGCCTGAGAGGAACTATGCCCAGATTGATCGAGAGGCTTTGGCGATTATATTTAGAGTGCAGAAGTTTCATCAGTTTTTGGCAGGACGATCTTTCACTATCTTGACTGACCGTAAACCTCTCTTGGGACTTTTTAAACCAAATTTGGTCATGCCTGTGATGATTTCTCCAAGAATGTTACGGTGGAAACTTATGCTGCTGGGTTACAACTATGAGTTGCGACATCGTTCAGGCAATAAAATGGGTAATGCTGATGCACTGAGCCGCTTGCCAGTTGACGCTTCTGAGTCAGGTTTCCCAGACCCAGCTGATGTTCTGATGTTTGAAGTGCCTGAAAGGGAGAGTCTTCTGACGGCCAAGGATATTGCACGTGCAACCCAGAATGATCCAGAGTTGTCGCAGGTCAAATTTTGGATACTACATGGTTGGCCTGGTGAATGAGTCAAGTCATTTGAAGCATATAATCGCAGGCAGAACAAATTGTCAATTTTCCAGGATTGTATTCTGTGGGGATCAAGAGTGGTTGTTCCTGCTTGTTTTCGTCAAAATGTTCTATCTTTTTTACATGCCACACACCAAGGAATTGTGTTGACCAAGGCAGTTGCCTGAGGTTATGTGTGGTGGCCAGGTTTGGATAGGGATATTGAAGATCTAGTGAACAAATGTCACAGATGCCAGATTACCAGAAATGAGCCGGCGAAAACAATGTCTGACAGTTGGTTTTCTACGTCTAGACCATGGTCCAGGATACATGTTGATTTTGTGGGTCCATTTCATGGCAAATTATTTTTTATTCTGGTGGATGCTTATTCAAAATGGCCTGAAGTTAAAATTATCCCCAATTTAAATTCTGCGACAGTGATCCACGAGCTGCGTGAAATTTTTTCTATTCATAGTATACCAGATATTTTGGTTTCTGATAATGGCTGAGCTTTTCGATCTGAGGAATTGCAGCAGTTTACTTTGAGAAATGGCATTAGACACGTCTTTACTCCCCCTTATCATCCGTCTTCAAATGGACAGGTAGAAAGGCAGGTTCAGGTGATCAAACAAAATTTACGTCAAATCTCTGAGAGTGATTGGCATACAAGACTATGTCGTATGTTGTTGGGGCTTCGTACTACTCCTCATTCAACGACAGGGATAACTCCAGCTGAGATGCTGATGGAACGCAAGTTGAAAACAGTTTTGAGTCATTTGCATCCTGCCAGTTGTGTTTCCAAAAGGCAAGGCAGAGGTGTGGTGACAAAGAAGTTTTCTACAGGAGATCCAATATACATTAGAAATTATTCCCGAGGAGACAAATGGATACCAGGCACAGTGACGGCAGCTAAAGGACCTGTTACATATGAAGTTATGTCGACAGAAGGTCAAAATCACCATCGACATGTTGATCAGCTGAGATTTAGAAAGACTGAAAATTTTCCAAGTTCCACAATGGGAGGTAGAGCTGCATCGGGTCCTAAAATTCCTTGTGAGTCCACGACTGAAGTAACGTCTAGTGGTTCTTCTGAAGTGGTGCCTGAAGTAATTTCCTCGCCTGGATTAGAGAGTGTTCCAGGAGTGCTGCCTGATAGTCCAACTGCTGTGGTGAGATCTCCAGCTAAATCTCCAAGAGTAGAGCCTGTGAACATTCCGCCAGTGCTGAGACAGTCTGAACGTGCAAGGAGGGCACCTGACTATTTGAGGGACTATGTTTGAACTTTGGGGGGACGAACTGTTATGTATTGAACTGTTATTTTCCTATACTCCATGTTTCCTTTACTCCATGTATTTATTTATTGTAACCGGCAGTAGCACCAAACAACTAAACTTGTGATGTGTTCAGAATGTTTATATTATCAGCTGTTCCAGAGGAGTGCGCGCCAATGTTTGCCAGTTATGTAATTGCCAGGTTGTATTATTTTAACCTAGTTTTTAGCTTTGTATTTTAAATGGTTTTATAATTAAATATGTTTTATTCAATATCAGCCATCCATTATTTACACACGATGTCAATACATTTTAGTTATAAAAAAATTTTAATCATTAGTTTTCTAGTGATGTAATTTGTTTCAGGGGTGTTTGAATAGGGGGAGAGGGACCGCACTCCCTTCCTAAATGTTTGTAAATATATGAATTTTGGTCAATTTGGGCCAATTTTAATCATTTGGTACCTTTTAATGAAAATTGGGGCCCCCTAAAAAGGGGGCACGGGGCAATTGTCCCACATGCCCCTGCATAAGTCTGGCCCTGCAGGACTAAATATAAATGTTTGAATTTTTATGTCAATGGATAAAATATTGACTAAGTATTTCTTCTATTCAGAATAAAGAAGTAAAATTATACCAATCTTTCGAATATATCTATCAAAATATGAAATATAATATAATCGCGACTCTACGTTTTTAAATTAAAGAATTAAAATATATGAATTAAAATTGTGGAGTCTTATCAGGCACAAACAAATTTTGTTATAAAGCTATAAAAAAAAATTACGAAGAGGTATGACAGAGACGTAGAGAATTATTCTTTATTAACAAATTAAAATATTTTAGTTAATGCTATTTAATGTTTTAACATTAGCAAAAATAATTCACTTAATGTTTTGACATTAATAAGCAAAAAATAAATAGAGAAAATTATGAGATTTTGTTACACAAGTCATTTTTCACAAGAAAACTTTACACTTCATTGATCTAATTAAGCATCTAATGACCCACAATTTGTAGCCCTCCTCCACCCCCCACCAAAAATAAATAAGTAAAAATAAATAAATATTATGGACAAAAAGTGTTATTTTTTTGCTCATATTCTAAATACAAATAGAAATAACAACCAAATCAACTACAAAGCGATAATGCCCCATACTTCCCCGAACTTCATACGTTCATATTTCACTCACTCCTTCAGCAAAGAAACCTTCTGCTCTCTTTGCCCAAAGATGAGAGGGGCATTCAGCGGGATATCAAGATGGCCTTGGATGAACTGGCCATGAGATAAGAGAAACTGTGTACAGAACATATTGCATTCGCAAAGAGGTGAATAAGAAAATCGTAGCTAGAGCAGTTTTTACGTAAAATTTCTAAGCAAAATCTTTATTTTTACTCTTTTGAAAAAGAAATTCATTGATTGATAAAATGGAACAAACAAAAATATGCAAACAAAATGGTAAAAAATGGTTTTATATTCGGGATTACAAAGCATTGATACAAGGATATACATGGTGTTGCACGATGAAGAGATGCCATGTAAAATTGTATTTAAATTACAATTTGCCAGTTTCTTGCCGGAAAAAATTAACAATTAATCATGAAAAGAGTCAAAATTTAGAAACAGAAAAAGTGCTTGGAATTTATTAAAGAGTAAAAAGTCAGAACACTTATGAAGAGCTGGAAAAATATTTCTGTGTATGCAACCCAAATTCAAAAATTTTTAAATTCTCATTACAGCTACCCGTACAATGTAAATGTAATTCAAGCAGGGGCCTCGCTAAGGGGGAGGACGAAGGGGAAACATTCGCGAATGTATTACACTTGGCAAATTTACAAACTTAGTTGGCAAATTTGTTTAAAACTTTAATAAAAACTATAATATATTTTCTATTTCTGATAGAATTGGCAAAATTACAAAACTAATTGGGAATATTGATAAACTTTTAACAAATAAGAACTACATTACATTTTCTAACTGTGTTAAGTTGGCAAAATTATAAAACGAGTTGGCAAATACTGAAATTTGACTTGGCAATTTATGGTTCTCTCCCCAACCAATAAAAAGACTTAGCGATGGCGCTGACGCTGAATTCAAGATATCATTAAAATAAGTAATAATTAGAATATATATTCATATGTTAAAGATGTTGAGCCAATCTCTTCGTGGTATTGCCTGATTAACGCTAATAAACTAACTTAAATATACATAATATTAAAAAATTACTGCAGTTTTATATACTTACTGATTCATTTCATTTTTATGGTATACAAATGTCTTTATAGAGGTCTGCACGGGCCAACATTTCCAGGCCCGGTCCCAGCCGACTCAGAGAAAAAAAATTCAGCCCGGCCCGTACAAAAAAAATATTGGCCCGGCCCAGTATAACAGCTAAAAGTTCGGCCCGAGCCCGGCCCAAAAAAAAGTTAAAATCTTGGCCAGGGCGCAGCCCGGCCCGAATGAATTTCTACAACATATAGATTTTTATGTCAATTTAGTTAAAAATTTGTCTTGTATGAAGAATTCTGGCCAAAAATATTTATCTTAACTTTCCTGTAAAATGTTCAGAAATAATTTTTATTTCCTAGTAACTATAAGTTGTAAAAAGGGACATAGTGAAAGCATAAGTAGCCAAAATAAATTCAGTCATGTATTCCCGTTCATGTGTCCGAGGCAATTTTTTCCCTTTTCCGCACTGTCGCTTCTGGTAATCCGGTTCATATCGCCAAGTTTGACAGAATTTTTTGAACGATCTTATACTTTTACTGAAAAATGGAAAAGTTTTACGAGTCTTATAAATCCTTAGAAAACTTATAAATTTACTTTCTGAATAAGAGCAAACATTATTAATATTTCTGTATAAACAGTTAACAAATAAAATTACACATACTATAATATTCTACTTATTTACAATCTAAAGAAGTGCTATTTTTAAGTTACATATACACAATATAAAGGAATTTTCACTTAAATTTTGCTGGTTGGGAATGCATTTCGAAATCTAATAATAAAAGTGTAAATAATGTTAAAAGAAAAGTATTATTTTCAGTATCAGATGGGTATTATTTTCACCATCAGTATAGTATTTCATAACAACCCTGAGAAGGTAAATGATAAATTGTAATGATTATATGTGGATTTCTTGATAATTTTCTTCCAATTTCAGTAATTATTTCCTGGTGCTAGTTTGAATTCGTGATGCAATTTACACTTCATTATACAATTTTCTAAACAAATAAAATTTTCAAACTTTATTAATAATTAATTGTGTAAAAACAGTAAAAAATAAAATGACTCATTATAATATTCTACTATATTACAATTTTAAGAATTGAGATTTTAAAACTACAGGAGTATACACTGTAATTTTCACCTAAATTTTGCTGATTGGTAACAAATTTCGAAATGCGAAAATAAAATATGAAAAACAATAAACAATTTACACAATATGATTTCTATAATTAATTAGATGATCTGCCTATTTATAACTCTTCAGAAACTTCATTTTTGTTATCACTATTTGTTTAGCAGTTCTGTTTTTTCTTTTCTTGTGCATTTAAAATGCTTACAGGAATCAATATTTAGGTTTTAGTAAGAATAAGAGCTGATGAAATGTGGGATAACCTAAACGATAACCCGCCAAAAATGTAATATGTGTCCGGTCAGTTGGCTGTTTGATCATCCCGCTTGGTGTGGGGGGGGGATACTCCAGGATTCTCCAGAGTCATAAATTATCTCCGCCCACAACGTGTTTCCCTTTTTGAGAGGCAGGTGGCGTTCTCAGTAGATTTCACTTGATATTTGTTGAATAAGTCGCCTTAATATTCAAATACTACATAATTTTTTATCTTAAAATAAATTTTGTAAATTCTTTTGAGAAATCGATTCATCTTGAATCAGGAACCGTAATGTCAACACCTAACTTGAACCTGAAACAATTAAAGTTAACCTGACTGGAATCCGACCCACAATGACAAAAGATTAGGTCCAACCTGATCCGGTTCAGACCACGAGTCGGGTTAAGTTCTGTTTGCCCAACCCGATGCTGCACACTACTTGCCAACCAACCAGACCCCGATAAAGCAATTTTCATCCTCTGTGTTCTTAACCGAACCTGAAATACTTCAAACCAAGCCGACCTTAAATCCACAATCAGTGAAAATTGATCCAAAATTTAATGTTAGTTATACAAAAATAGCATATCATCATAACTTCTTTTATGTTGAAAAATAAGCATGTAAACAGTCATCCATGTATCAAATATGTAGATTTTTATCAGAAGGAATTTGGATATTTTTTCTTTTGAAAGATCGTATTCATCTAAACTCAACCTGCAAGAATCAAAATTCAATCAGAAACCGACTCATACCCGGAAGAATTAGTTTAGTCAATCTGACTTGCAAAGAAAAAAAAAATGAGCTCCAACTCGACCCAACTCTACCGGGCCGAAATTCAAAAGTCAAAATATTTTCCATGACGATATTGAATTTTGACCCCGACGGGGTTCCAAGTATACCTGACGGGAGGCATATGCCCCCCTCGGACCCCGCTCTAGCGCCGCCCTTGCTTGATAGATTTCTTTTAGGAGGAGAAGGTGTTGAATGTGTGTTTATTTGTGTGAATTTATTCTAATTTTATGGATGCTATATTCTATTGTTGCTTTAACCAATATCTACTCTGTTTTGAAATTGATGAAAGTTAGAGTTAGTTAGAGAGTCTTAGTTGATTTAATACATTGACCACCATATGAATAAAAGGGTATATGACATTTCCGTCCTGAGACATTTCAGTCCCTGGCCATTTCGGTCCCGAGACATTTCAGTCCCTGGCCATTTCGGTCCTTAGCCATTTCGGTCTTTTGTCATTTCAGTCCTTAGCCATTTCGGTCCCTTGTCATTTCAGTCCTTAGCCATTTCGGTCCCTTGTCATTTCAATGCTCACCACCTTATAACTCGGATTCTAATTGTCGTGGACTGCCAAACGCTGTAATTTCAACATTATTTGGGCCCTTTTTAATTTTTTATCCCCCCTCCCCCCCAAAAAAATATTAAAAAAAAAAGCTGAATATAACAGTCCGATAAATTTAAACTTTTATAACTTGTGATAATGAAATCACAGCGAGCTGAAAATTTGTTTGATTGAACAATGTGATATAATTTTACAGGGGACATTGTTTTTATTATTATTATTATTAAACAGAATGGATTTCTTAGGCTTTATTATTTGTTATTAATATTAGGTATTTTATATATACTATAAACTGCCATAGATGATTTTTTGGTTATTTTTATACATTGTTTTAGAACCTTTAAATTATCATTAATTAAATAATTTTAAAAACTGTGCTTATTTTTCTCCTTCTTCCAATTAGATTAATAACAAATGTCTTCAATAATTCAATTAGACTCTTATAAGCTATTATAGGTAAATACAGGGTGTATCTAAACTCTTGGGCAAAACTTTAAGGGGTGATAGTGCACATCAAGACAAACAATATTAAATAGGAAACTAAGGGTCCCAAACGTCTTCTGAAGGAGATAGGCACCATTAAAGTTTGGGGTCCAAAATTTCAAATGATTATAAAAAACGGAAAAAAATGGTTGATTCATAATGAAGGGAACGAATATTTTTTCCAACTGGATTATATCATATTCAAAGCTGGAGTAGCACAGTTGAAGTTTATTCCAACAGAGCGAAAAATGTCCAGACCAGGGATCGAACCTGGATACTTGGCGTGCCGTGCCAATGCCTTACCTATTAGGCTATCCGGACCGATACCTGGCTGACACAATTCTAACACAATTCAATTTGTCCAACTAATAAGAGTGAATTGTGTCAGCCAGGTATCGGTCCGGATAGCCTAATAGGTAAGGCATTGGCACGGCACGCCAAGTATCCAGGTTCGATCCCTGGTCTGGACATTTTTCGCTCTGTTGGAATAAACTTCAACTGTGCTACTCCAGCTTTGAAAATGGTTGATTCGTTTGCGATTTTCGCTAAAACTATTCTTTATGTCAGTATTTTCCTAAAATAAATGTTAAAGTTTAAAAAAATGCCAATAGAGGGCGCTTTAGACTTTGGAGTTACGAACAACTATTTTTTACATTTATTTTTTGTATCTCATTTTGTATCTCTGAAAAGCTTAAATTTTGAGCTGAAAATCTGAATCGTTGGGAGTGGTTAAGTAGCGCAAACTAAACTGTATAACTGTACTGACCCCCCCCCCCCCCTCCTGAACATAGCGCTACTGTTTGCGCTACTTAACCACTCCCAACGATTTAGATTTTTATCTCAAAATTTAAGGTTAAGTCTAAGCTTTTGAAAGCATTTAATGAGATACAAAAAATAACGGTAAAAAATAGTTTAAACGAATCAACCAATTTTTCCGTTTTCTATAATCATTTGAAATTTTGGACCCTAAGCTTAAATGACGCCTATCACCTTCAGAAGATGTTTGGACTCTTAGTTTCCTATTTAATAATGTTTGTCTTGATGTGTACTATCACCTCTTAAAGTTTTACCCAAGAGTTTAGATACACCCTGTATTTTCTCAAATCATCCTTCTACATCCTCTTTTTTAATAATTCAGAAATGAGATATATTTATTGAAGCACAAATATTTAATTTTTCTTATTATTTTTATAATACAAAGTTATAATTTTGTTTTCATAAGTTACTTTACCATTATAAACATTGGGAAAACAATAGTGATTTGGTAATTAGGTGTGCTAGGAAATATATTTTGCTGTCAGAAAACTCCACCCACCGCTTCATTTAAAAAAAAAAATAATTATTGGTTGCATTTTTTTAAGTCTTCTCACCCATTGAAGACTATTTTTGTGAGCTAATTTTATTGAAACTGGGCCTATTTCTTTGTAATAAGATGATTATTTTTAATTTTATGTAATAGTGTAAGTATTATTTTAATTAATTTTACTTTCAATTTTTAAATGACAAAACTAAGCTTTTTTGCATTTATCATTTATTTGTTGATTTTTAATATTACCCTTTTCCTCCCACTTTCCGAGAAAAGAATTTAATAATTTTTTATTTTAGTTTTATTATTAATTATATTAATAGTTTTAAATTTCGGTGGCTTTAAATATGAAATAAATAAACTGGTAAAAGATAAATTTCAGTTTATAACTACTATATGATAAATTGAATATAAAATATATTATGTATTGAGTTTATTTTAAAGTTTAAAAAATGTAATGTATATTAATAATGTTATTAGTTTAATAAATTAAGGATACATTAAATAAAAAATATATTTAATAAAATATTAATTTAATTTTTATACTAAATTTACTAACTTTTTTGAGAATTAATTAATAGTAATTATTCATCACTTAAAGTTTTTATTCAAAACTTTTAATTTATTATTTCCAAAAAATAAAATATGATTTTTTTGAAAAATCAGTCAAAAACATAGTCTAAGTAATAATTAATTACTTAAGCATAATAATAATAATAATAATAATAATGCAATATTGTACAAATACGTAAAAATAACTTTTAACAGTGTTAGGTGACATTATGCAGATTTTAATTTTTTAAGTACAGTTATAATTTACAATTCACAAAAGGCAAGATATTATTAATTAATTATAATTAATGAGCTAAAACAATATTATAAACTAACTAATAAATAAATAATCAATGTATTTATCTTCAAAACCCTTATCATTTTTATACATCCTAATGAAGTTAATAACGTTATAGTAACCGAAAATTAAAAAAAAAATTATTTGCATTTACCCTATAAAAACTATTATATAGTTCATGTAATAGTTTTTAAACAAGTAATTGATAAATTAGTTATATAAACAATTAATAATTAAAATAATTTTGAATTGATATTAATAAATACGTTTAATGAAAACAATTTAATTTTTAAGAATTTTTTTATTTAACAATATAACTATGAGTGTTTTCAATTTTTCTAAGATGATATTAATCAATTAACAAAATACAGTATGATATTAAACAAATAACAAATCAAAACCCAGACCGGGATTTTTTAAAACTTTTTTGATGTTGGTGTTGGTATATAATTTGAAATACTAATAAAGTAGCAGCTAAATACTATTATCTCCTTCTTAGCAAAAATTCTGCATGTCAATCAATTGTCAACGCCCATCTTAATGGCAAGGAAACCCATCCTTTTTAACCCTTTCACCATTTATTCGCAATAGGACTGGGAGATCAAGAGCGGATCCAGTCTTCCAGTTGGGGGGGGGGGGGGGAGGGGGGAATGGCTCTTTTTTGTAAGAGGGAGGTTTACATCACTTCAGGATCAGTTTGTATATCGAAGGCTATTCCCAATTTAAAATTGACGATTTTTCTGATACTTTCGCGAATTCATTTCCATTTGCAAATACAAAAAAATTGCATTAGTATTCGCAAAAATATATAAATCACAGATTTCATTCAGATACCAAGAAATTAAAATGTTTCCCGTTTTTGTATAAAGGCAAAGAATGATTCAGAAATGTTGTCAAAATTAGCATTTTAAGCCAATTTTTATGACTTGATAGCCACAGAAATGTCGTCATGGGGTAGCAATTAGCAGCCACATCCGGAAATTCAGTTTAAAATGCCAAGTTTTATGGAATTTTTCGAAAGATTCTTTATTTTTATTGAAAAATGGAAAACCCTTTCTGAATAAGTGCACTTGCAAATTTCTTGAGATTAAAAATAATTTCACGGATACACATCCGTAGAAATTACCTAATTTCGATTTGAGACTTTAAAGAGTTAGAAAGATTCATATTGTTGAGTGGGAGAAAAATTGAGAGTTTAATATATATTTCATTTTAAAAATGATTTTTAACATTCTTTTGTTCAAGAGAGGGGACAGGAGGGAGGATCATGACCTCCGTGACCACCTCCCTCTTGGATCCGCCATTGGGAGACATAGAACAATGCTATGAGGTAAGAAAATTTTGATCTCAACTTGAAGGAAAGATCGTCCTCTTGCATGTTGTCCCGTAGGTTTTTTTTTTTTTTTTTTTTTTTTTTTTTTTTTTTTTTTTAAGCCATTAAAGATGAAAATGCCGTGTGGCCACAAAAAAGTGCCGGCTGACTAGAACAAAGAGAGCGCAAGTAGAATAATTCTTCTATCTGGAGCTTTACTTAGCATAATCAAATGGAGGAAGTCAGGACATCTACACTTGACATATATATCTTATACTATAATGCGAGCAAAAATTGTGTGTGTGTGTATGTGTATGTAAATTTTATCTTGAAAACGGCTTTAACAATTTTGATTAAATTTTGCACCCTACCGTTTTCCGGCACAAAAATACAATTGGGATGGGTCACGTGTTCGAGAAAATTCGTTTAGTGGGTCATTTTAGGTCATAATGAATCAGGGTCAAGCTAATTATATCTAAAGAATGGCTCAGTCGATTTTGATTAAATTTTGTATCCAATCATTTTCGTGTACGAGAAGACTATTGGGCTAGGTCACATGTTCGAGAAATTTCGATTTGTGGGTCATGTTTGGATCACTGTGGGTCAAGCTATTTTTATCTAAGAAACGGCTTTAACGATTTTCACTAAACTCTATATTCTGCTGGATTACGAGAAGACCATTGGGCTAAGTCACATGTTTGAGAAAATTCGATTAGTGGGTCATTTTTGGGTGATCGTGGGTCAAGCTAAGTTTATCTAGATAACGGCTCTAACGATTTTGACGAAATTTTGTAATCTATCATTTTCGGACACAAAAAGACCATTGGGATGGGTCTCGTATTCGAGAAAATTCTATTAGTGGGTCATTATGGGTCAGGGTCAAGCTAATTGTATCTAAAAAAGGGCTCAAGACATTTTCACAAAATTTTGTAATATACCATTTCTGGGCATGAGATGAACATTGGGCTAAGTCACATGTTCGATAAAATTCATTAGGGGTTATTTTGGGTCAGTGTCAAGCTAATTGGATCTAGAAAACGGCTCAAGGCATATTCACAAAATTATTTTGTAATATTCCGTTTCTGGACATGAAATGACCATTGGGCTAAGTTACATGTTCGAGAAAATTCGATTAGTGGGTCATTTTGGGTCACAATGGGTTAGGGACAAGCTAATTCAATCTAAAAAAATGCTCAAAATATTTTGACCAAATTTTGTATTATACTGTTTCTGGTCATGAGAAGAAAATTGGGCTAAGTCACATGTTTGAGAAAATTCGATTAGTGGGTCATTTTGGGTCATAATGGGTCAGGGTTAAGCTAATTGTATCTAAAAAATGGCTTAAACGATCTTGACTAAATTTTGTATTCTATCGTTTTCGGGCTCGAGTGGACCATTGGGTTAGGTCGCATGTTCAAGAAAATTTGATTATTGGGTCATTTTGGGTCACAATGGGTCAGAGTCAAGCTAATTGCATTTAAAAAGCGGTACATAACATTTTGACAAAAGTTTGTATAATACCGTTTCTGGGCATGATAAGACCATTGTGCTGTGTTGCATGTTCAAGAAAATTCAATCAGTGGGTTATTTTGGGTCTAAATAGGTCAGGGTTAAGCTAATTATATCTAAAGAATGGCTCAGTAGATTTTGACTAAATTTTGTATCCAACCATTTTCGGGTATGAGAAGACTATTGGGCTAGGTCATATGTTCGAGAAATTTTGATTTGCGGGTCACAGTGGGTCAAGCTCTTTTTATCTAAAAAATGGCTCTAACGATTTTCACTAAACTCTATATTCTACAGTTTTGGATTACAAGACCGTTGGGCTAAGTCACATGTTCGATAAAATTTGATTAGTGGGTCATTTTTGGGTCACTGTGGATCAAGCCAAGTTTATCTAGATAACTGCTCTAACGATTTTGACGAAATTTTGTAATCTGCCGTTTTCAGACACGAAAAGACCATTGGGGTGGGTCATGTGTTTGAGAAAATTCGATTAGTGGGTTATTATGGGTCATTATGGGTGAGGGTCAAGCTAATTATATCTAAAAAACGACTCAAGACATATTCACAAAATTTTCTAATATACCATTTCTGGGCATGAGATGAACATTGGGCTAAGTCACATGTTTGAGAAAATTCGATTAGTGGGTCATTTTGGGTCACAATAGGTTAGGGTCAAGCTAATTGAATCTAAAAAAAATGCTCAAAACATTTTGACCAAATTTCTATCGTTTTCGGGCTCGAGAAGACCATTGGGCTAGGTTGCATGTTCAATAGAATTCGATTACTGGGTCATTTTGGGTCACAATGGGTCAGGGTCAAGCTAATTGCATTTAAAAAGTGGTACAAATCATTTTGACAAAATTTTTTATAATACCATTTCCGGGCATGATAAGACCATTGTGCATGGTCGCATGTTCAAGAAAATTCAATCAGTGGGTCATTTTGAGTTCTCATGGATCAGGATTAAGCTAACTGTATCTAAAAAATGGCTCAAAGGATTTTGACAAAACTTTGTATAACACCGTTTCTGGACAAGATAAAACTTTGGACTGGGTCGCATGCTCAAGAAGATTCTATTAGTGGGTCATTTCAGTCATAATGGGTTGGGGTCAAGCTAACTGTATCTCAAAAAGGTTTAAATGATTTTGACAATTTTTTATATTATACCGTTTCACAGTACAAAAAGACCAATGGAATAGGTCACATATTTGATAAGTTTTGGTTAGTGGATCATTTTTGAATCAACATGGGTCAAGCTAATTTTATCTAGAAAACAACTAATGATTTTCACTAAATTTTGTATTCCACCATTTTCAGGCTCTAGAAGAGCATTGTGTTAGATTGCATGTTAGAAAAAATTCGATTAGTGATTCATTTTGGGTCACGATGGCTCAGGGTCAAGCTAATTTCATCTAAAAATGCAAAAGTGATTCAGTGGGAATAATATATCGAGATAAACACAAAGCTAATTTTGACCGAGCTTAACTCGGTCATTCTTGCTAGTATATAATATTCTTTTGAATGAAGATATAGATATCAAGAAAAGCCAAATATGTTCTCTAAATTTCCAAATTTCTTCATTGTGATATAATTATAAAATTTCTTAATTTAAAATGAAATTTACGTAAAAGTGATTCACTATACATTACTATTTTGAGATTCTATGTTATTTTTTTATATTTTCATTTTTATTTTTTATTTGTCATTTTAAAACATGTAGGCTGCTTTAATTCTAAGTATATAAGTCAAATAAATAACAAGGAAATATTTAAAATACAGAATTAATTTTAAATACGAAAAGAAAATTTTGTGACATTAGAAATTTTAACCTTTGTATCCAACTTTACAGAAAAGTCATTTCTTTAACACTATTTCTAGCAGTGTCAAATGACACCTTTTTAAAATTTTGATTTATGTTTATTTTGCTCGTAGTTTTAGAATGTAATAAGCATATAAAAATCTTAAATGTATTAAAAAGGATTTGTAATAGTTGCAATTTAAAAATTACAAATCTTTTTAAACTTGTCTTTCAACACCGGTAGAAATAGCGTTAATATTATTGTTACATGTAAAAAGATTAAGGGTGTATTCCAATCAAAACTGCTTATTTTCTGATTTATTTTTAACTTCATTTTTGCTCTCAAACGCATCAAACTTTGAAATTATCTTATTTAGAAACTATATAACGTGCCGTGCTTGTCGATTTTTTGATAAATGCAGAAAGTATTGCAAAAAATGCTGTCAAAGGTGGCGTTTTGAACTGAATTTTCCGAAGCGGGAGGTCTGGGAATGGAAAAAATGGTTATACTGAGAAAATAATTGTTTAAAAATCAAATTCTAATTAATTGAGCGAAAAATGAAATCACACAGCCTCTTATACATCCCTTCAAAAATCACCTCATCAAGTTTCATGTTTTTACTTTTAAAAATAAGTCTGAAAATGTCTCATAAAATTTCGAGCTGTTGAGGGTGGAAAAATATTTTTTCGAATACACCCTTAACCTCCCAAACTTTTAAAATTTAGTTTAAAAAAAAATAGTAAATTAAAATAATTATTAAAATAAAATGTTCTAGTCTGTTCCAATGTAGAATTTAAAAAATAATGTGTCTTTATCACAATTCCATGTTAAGAACCCCCTTTTTAAAAAATATGTAAAATGCAATACATCTAAAATTGATGCGCCGTTAAATAATAGGATAAAATAAAGATTTGTAAAAATATTTGCAAATTTTTTTCATTATTAATCATATAGTGTGCAAATTATATACAATTGAATATGTGCAGCACATGGACATTTGCATATGAAAATTAAAGCTTGACTTATAAATGTTTTCAAATTGTCTGGACTTTATGATAGACTAAAATATGAGGAGCTTCTATAAAGAATTCACAGAACTCTCCCTTCCTCTTGTCCTGAAAATGATTACTTCTACCATATGAAATTTGCATGGTGTGCTACAATTTGATTGCGAGTTGTGTTTGTGGTTTTCGGGGCCTTATATTCGGGTAATATTAAAATTTAGAGGGTTCAGTTAAAAAATCCAATGATGTCCCTCCTATTATAAAGATTATGTTTACCATACAAAATATCAGTTCTTTACGATAATTATAGCTCTGGTTATATTTTAGTTTATCAGGACCTTATACTTATGATACACTAAAATATAAGAAAAATCAACAGAACTCCTTCCCCCCCACCCACCCTGTTTTTTAAAATGATTACTGTAGAGGATAAGGTAATCATGATAGATAGATATCAACCAGATCAAGTATAGTAGAAAATATTTAATATAAAAAAAAAGATCATTGCGTTATGAATTTGGAATAGATAAAGAATTAGAATTGTTAACCTATCATTTAATACTGAAAGAGATTACACATGAATAATAAAACATATATATACATTTGACTAGATTATTTATTATGGCAAATATGAATTAAATAAATAAATAAATAAATTGCAATTAAACAAATCATATGCATATGATAAACTTAAAATACTTAAGATGAAAAAATACATGATCCTGAACAATTTTTAAAGAGAACAATATTTCTTGATTAATTTAATTATTAATTATCACAAATAACTGCATGGCAGGTATTGAGCACAGTAATTGAAATTTAATATTGCATGAAATGACCTATCCATTGAGAACTTATGTTTTGATGTGCTCTATTGTTTAATCACATTTTATGCAAATCTGATTTAATCTCATGGTGATATTTGGCCATATCTTTGCTAGAAAACTTTTTAGGTCGCAGCCATCAGGTACTACTGACCTTTCAACATATTTTATTCATTTAATCACCATGTGATTTTTATTCATTTCACCAACACATATCTTGAATTTAATCACACTTTTTGAGGTACAGCTTGCACAAGTTATCTGGATGATTTAAACTTGAAACACAATATGTCGAAATTATTAATTTCTCTTTTGGTGGAACACCGTCTCGAAATTTGTGAAGAGCCACACAGAAATAATGGTTGAAAAGCACATCGGGACACAGATGCAGAGCTTAGGATTGCTTCGAACACTAGTTTTGTACTTAATTTATGCTGAGTATTCCTCTACTGGATGTCAGTCTTAACAGTAGGTTTATTAAGTTAAAACTTCAGAGAAAATACAACTTGAATGTTTTTCAAAGCATTTGAAAAATTTGCTTGCCAACGCCACAGCAAAAAGGTATATTCTACCTCTTCGCTGTGTGTGGCTGACCAACAACTAGTTTTTCCCACTCAAGAAGAAGTGGTTGCCAAACTGCCGTCGAAAAGCTAGGGAGAAAAAATCATTCCTCCTCTACTGCTTCCCTGGTCTGACTTCGGAAAAGGGAAAGAGAGATTCACTTGTCACGTCTCTCTTTGCGAAGACTTGCTATTCGTGTGAAAACACAGATGATTGTTTACATTATTGCGTGCGTTCGGTGTGTGAATTATTGCCGTTTTTTTATGAGAAGAATATATGCTTTCAGTTCACTGTTTATTTTTAATATGAAAATGCAATCTATGTAGATAAGTTTTTTTTATACAATTACGATTACCATATGAAATTTGTGTGGGCTATAGTAATTTGGATCTGAGTTATAAGTGTTTGCCTTTTCGAGCCCTTATATTTGGGTTATACTAAAATTTAGGGGTTCAGTTAAAAAATCTGATAATTTCCCTCCTTTTATAAAGATTATGTTTGCCATACAAAATTGAGTGTTTTACACTAATTATAGCTCGAGTTATAAATGTTTTAATTTATCTGGATCTTATACTTGTGATACACTAAAATATCGGCAGCTTCTACAAAAATCAACAGAGCCCCTCCCCTCTCCCACCTTTTAAAACGATTACGATTACCATAAGAAATTTGCATGGGGTGCTACAATTTGGTTGCAAGTTATAAGTGTTTGCATTTTCGAGCCCTTATATTCGGTTATACTAAATTTTAAGGGGTTCAGTTAAAAAATCCGATAATGTCCCTCTTTTTATAAAGAATATGGTTACCATACAAAATATGAGTATTTTGCAATAATTATATATCGGGTTATGAAAGTTTTAATTTATCATCACCTTATACTTATAATATACTTAAAATATAGGCGGCTTCTTCAAAAATAAACAGAGGCACCCTCCCCCTCCCCTGCCTTTTAAAATGATTACAATTACCATAAGAAATTTGTGTGGGCTGCGACAATTTTGATCTGTGCTATAAGTGTTTGCTTTTTCAAGTCCTTATATTCAGGTTATACTAAAATTTAGGGAGTTCAGTTAAAAAATCTGATAATGTCCCTCCTCTTATAAAGATTACGTTTACCATACAAAATATGAGTGTTTTGCGATAATTATAGATCGAGTTATAAAAGTTTTAATTTGTCCGGACTTTATACTTATGATACACTAAAATATAGGAAAAGTCAACAGAACTCCTATCCCTCCCCCTGTGTTTTTAAACGATTACGATTACCATATGAAATTTGTGTGGGCTGTAATTGTTTGTATCCAAGTTATATGTGTTTGCAGTTTTCAGGCCATTATATTAGCATTATACTAAAATTTTAAGGCCTTCAGTTAAGAAACTCTACAATGTTCCCTATAAAATTGTGTCACATACTTCACATGCACAAAATTTCAGCTTGCTGGAGATGGGGCCGAAATGGCAAGGGACCGAAATGGCAAGGGACTGAAATGACTCGGGGCCAAAATGTCTCGGGACCGAAACGTCCTGTTTCCTGAATAAAATGCAATTCACACTATGGTATTTGATTCATACAACAGTCAATATTTAAATAATATTTCATCAATTCACAGTTTTTCATTTTTTGTTTTTAATGGCACTCATATTAGTTGATTTAAGGAGAAATTTGAGCACAAAGTTAACTTTATAAACTGTATTTTGAGTCTGAACTTTTCTAGTGACTTTGCAGTGTGAATTCTGGGGTAATTTATTTATTTGATGATAAGAGAAATTAATTTTCAACCACCCTGTAAAAATTTTCTGTATATAAATATATGTCACGGGTACAGTCATGGGGGAAAAAAAAAAAGTAAACACCCCCTACTAACTCTTTGACAAATTATCGTAGAAGAAAGTTACTGGTACCGAACGATTGGAAATAAAGTCTACTTTTAAATGATGTATATAAAATTTGCTTAGACGGTCATCTACATATTAAAATGAACCCAAACTTTGTTTTTTTCAATGGCAGTACATAATTCTGACAGCATAAGTGAACTCTACACCCTTCAATTAGCCTAAAAACAAATTTTTATGCAATTCGTACCATACATTTTTGAGAAATTAATTATTGTAAAATGAGCGTATTTTAAGGGCTGTATCCAAACTGAAGTTCCGTACTCGATTGTTAACCGAGAGAGCCCCTTTCTTGATCAAGGCACCTTAAGCACCACTCAAGGAGTTAATGAAGCCTGTTAGATTACAGTACAGCAGAATAAATTTCAAAATGTCTACTCACTTCCATCATAGACGGCCTCTTAAACCATCATTTTGCCATTTTTTAAGCATAATTTGAAAACTACTTGGAAGAAAAATGTGAAATTTTGGTTTTCCATAAAGCAGGACTTAATAAATCTAAATCCATCAAAAAAAAAAATTGTATGTTACAATTCATAATTTTTTCGACTATTAATTTTATAATTCATATCATAAAATTATAAAAATTGCAAATTCAGTGTATTTATGTTTGGGTATATTAGCATTATTGTTACAAAAAAAAAAAAAAAAATTAGCACATTTGGAACATAATTTCAGGAGATATAAATAAAAATATGAAAATGTAATTTAACACTAGAAGCACTAAATTTTGAATGTATATAATTCAAATGACTTGAAATTTGGTGCCTAGGCATAGTTTCAAAGCACTGTTTCCCCATACTTGTCGCTGATGAAGTGGTTAAAATTGGCATAGCTGTTAAAAAGTTTTCCATAAAAAGATAAAACTGTGTTACTGTGCATTTGAATTTTTTTTAAATAGTTATGGCTGTGCTGAGATTGTCATTTCTTTTTCAACATATTTGTCCATAAAAGATGCCTATTATTATTTCAGCTTTCAAATATTTAGAGCTGAGTTTTCTATACTTAAAAAAAATATTTATAATTTTTGGAGAATCAATTTTCAAAAGATTATATTGTTATTAAGAGCTATTGTTAATTGTATTTTTGTTATTTTTTTAAATCTTGGGTTACTAACTATAGTTTTTCGTAGATGAAACTGACAGTGGATCTGATGATCAACCATTGCGGCATCGTTGGTTGTCAGAGGGTATTTTATCTGAAGATGAAAAAATGACCAGAAGTAGAGGACATTCTCTGAGGTATGTTATGTATATAATGGAAACAGAAATTTTAAAAATGCAGTAATGAAAAATTAACAATATTATTTACTTTCATATACCAAATAAATATGTAAATCAAAATCATACTTTTATTAATAAATGTTTGTTACTAACACATTAATGTAATGAATAAATTTATTTCAATTTTCTAAAAGTAAGTGGTAATCTGCATGAGATACAGAGATATAGAGATTTATGAGGTGTACCTGTTATAGTAGAAAATGATTTATAGATTTAAGACATTTTGTCTTTTGTTTTGATAGATAAGAATAAATATAAATATATTTCAAATAAAGTAATTGTGTTTATTTAATCATTGTTTCTATTATTTGACAGTAAAATAATGGCATTTCTTTGTCACTACTTAACATATTGAATGCCACATGAGTCACAACACTGATCTTTCTGTTTAGGCCATGTCAGTCATCAGTGACTGACACTTATAGATTCTGTAACGGGAGTCTTATTTTGTGGCTTAAATGGAAAGACAGACAAAACAGACTTGGCATTTAACATGTTAATATATAAGAAACAATAGTTTCTTGTATTTGAAATTATCCATTTTCAGATGTAAGATTAACATAAGTTCAGAAAGAAATAATGGGAGGTTTTTTTTTTAACCAGTTTATTGTAAAATCTTCACAATATAAAAATATAATTGTTCTTTCTCTTTTAATTAAATTCTATATACTCGTACATATGTAATGTCATGGTATGAGATGAATTGAAGCTAAATAATTGGGACTCTGGATTCCACTGTTGGATGAACATCTTTATTATCAGTTCCATCTTAAAGGCCTCTTTTCATGTCCTACAAGCAGTCCCTCGAGTCCTTTATAACTTTTGGAGACTTTACGTAGTTGTGGGTTGTTAGCACCTCAAATGCTACAAAATATCTGTCTGGATCACCTGTGGACCTTCTTTTATTAGGATGAGCGAAGCAAATCTTCTACTAGGCTACACAAATTATATTTTGTCGTACACTGTACAAAAAACTATTCAGTATTTTGACTTGAAATTAAACAAAAATAAATTATAATTGCAGATTTGCACAATATTATTTTTTTTTACAGAATAACGTTAAAAAATTTATTATTTTATTTCATTTATTTTACATGTTTTTCCATTACGGATGCATTTTTGCAAATAAAAAATGAAACACGCATGTATTCAGAAGAAAAAATAAATCATGGAATTAGTCATTATACAGTTGAACCTCGTTATCCCGACACTCTAATCACCAGAAAAAAGTGTCATCATAAGCGGAGTGTCTCGGTAACCAGAGTTGGAGAAAAATGTTTACAAAAAGCTGTATTTTTAATTAATTTAAGATAATTTTAAATTCATAACTGTTCTTGCAGTTTTAAGCAATAAAACATTATTTTACAAAATAAACACAAAAACAAAATTGAAAAGAATAAAAATCAGATTTATGATGAGTTGTTTTTTATTGTTACATGAAATATTGATGAATTAAGGTTACTTTTCCTTAGATGTGCTTCCTACAATTATTTTTTCAACATTATATAATGAATTGTAACCAATATTCGTCGTTTCAGAAATGGATGTTAGATAATTTCTGATCGTTTCAATGCAATGCTTTGGTTTTAGTCAGTTTAAAAATGCCATGTTACCACAATAAAGCGCGCCTGACCAGAACAAAAAGACGACGAGTAAACTGATATGTCTATCTGCAGCTTAAGTGGGTCATTTATAGTGTGTGAGTTTATTTATTCAGATATAGGATTGAAGTAAAATTTCTCATTTATCTCAATGGGTATTTTAGACACTTCTGTGAAAAGTTTGGCTAAGACATTTCGTATTGCTTAATTTCCATTCTTATAAGATGGATAATGAAAAATGGACAATTTTCCTAAACCATCGGGATATCCGGAGTTGAAAATTATTCAATGACGTAAAATCCGGAGTTTATTTAAATTAAAATCATATACAAAAAATCGGGACTTTGAAAAACTGACATGATAAGCGGAGTGTCGGGATAACGAGGTCCAACTGTAGATAGAATCATGATTAATTAAATAGTTTCATTAGATAGTTTCACGATTTCATTTATGAAATTTTTAAAATAAATTTTTTTATGAAAATTATAGCATATTTTTAATGAATTAAAATTTGTGAAAATTCAATTATTTACATTCAATTATAAAAGCATTTTTCAGTGTTAAGAATTCCAATACACAATTTATTCTTATTATATGTGAAATCATTTACGCAGACGATACCTACACATTTTAAAAGCATTATATTATGATTTTATTTTGTAAAGTGGCAACAAAAGAATTGAAAACAAATAAAATTAATTGTTAAATTCGTTATATCAAAAATAAAATATCCCGAGGAAATTCTTAGTTATTTGGTTGAATTTACATTTCTAAAATTAAATGCGCCAGAACATAAAGTAAAGTTTTTGCTTAATAAAGATGCAAAAATAATATAAAAAATATTGTTACTTTCAAATATTTATCTTATTAAATAATGCTTCGCAAATCCAAACAAAGCATGGTTTTTACTAGTATTTCAAATTTTCCCAGCAGATGGCAAAATAGGCGGGATCTTTGATTTAATCGGATCAGTAACTTTTGATGGGTGTGGTTTTGCATGGCAACAGACTTGACTCAAGCCTGATTTAATCACCAACAGTCAATTCTAAATTTGATGTTAATTGGGATTTATGACTTCAATGTAATCATCGTGAATTTGCCTAGTAAACATAGTTATTTAATTTGATTTTATGTTCCAAATTTAATAATTGTCAAATTTGAGCAATTTTGAATAGAATTTATAGCCTGAATGTAATAACTGTCATATTAGGAAAAATTAATTGGAATTTGTGGCTTGGGGTAATCATCTAATTTAAGTATATCAATCAACTTATGTTTTGGTAAATTAATTTCACAAACATTAATCATCGTTAAGATGCTTATGATGGGTAATTCTTATTGTTTCTTATATATGCATATATACTCATTTTATTTACTAATAATAAGTTATCTTTGGGATTTTTAAAAGGGAGAGCATAATTTTTTAATATTGTGCCTGGTGCAAGATTATGCTTATTCAAAATTTACGTTTTTAGGATGACAGCTTTTTGTGAAAATGTACTTCTGAGGATGAGTCCATGATAAATAATTTGCTATTACATGCCAAACACTTATGTGCATCTAAGCTTAACCTGAGTTTTAAAAAATTATATAATTATAAAAAAATCTATATATGCGTGCATTCTTTTCAAATTGATGTATACAAAGTATATCATTGTTATGCAAATGGAAATCTATATAAGGTTTTTGAAAAATTAATGTGAAAATGATAATTTTATTCTAATATAATTTATTACATTTAGTCTTCTTCTGTCTTAAAGTAAATTTTATATTTGCTTAGAAAATATCAGATTATGATAATTTTTAGTTCCAATTTCAATATGAAAGTTATTTGTTATTTATTAAACTATGTATTAAAAAAGTAATTTTTCAAAACCTCATATTTATTTTTGTTTGCTTTTTACAAAGTATGAGGCATGTCTAAAGATTTTCACTCATTAAATAAGATTTTAATATCTAAAATATAAACAACATAACAGTAAAATGCATATGAATAAAACGTTATCACAATTTATAATGTGTGTATAGTAATTAAGTGTGCTATCTTTGTATTCAGACAGTTTATTCATCATTACATATAGTCATTAATAAAAGGGCAAGAATTTTTTTAATGGGACATGTTTTTTTTTTTTTTTTATTTAAAGTAATCAGAGATATAGTGCAGGGTATACTATAGTGTATACTCTCTAATGTAATACCTTCTGTCTATAAAGTATTCCCTCTAGGTTTTTTTTGTAATGTTTATCCTTATCCTTGTTTATCCGCCTAATGTTTATCCTTAATTTTTTCTCAAATTCACTAGTAAGGCTCATGCATGTGGAGATTGGTAATTAAGTGCTGCAACATTTGATACAGGTTTGCATCATTCAGGAACAAAATGTTCAATCATATATGTAGAGCTCATCACAAAAGGTTTAACCCCTTTGCGATGGCATGCATATACAAAAGTGGGCATCTAAGAAAGGAATGCAAAATTCACTGCAGTTTTCTAGGCAAAGGATTCTGTGCAGTTAAGCCTAACTCTGGTACAAAATTCTTAAAAAAATTATATAAAAAAAATTCATTTTTCCATGGATTCTTTTTAAATGCACATACATGAAATAAGTTATTATATGTATTCATGCAAAAATTAGATATTTACTCCGATATTTTAAAATAAAAATGATTTTTTAAAAATATATAATGCATATTTTTTAACCACATTTTTCAGGGTGCATACAGACTCCTTGGAAATTTTTAGAAATGAAAATTTTCCAAGAAGTACTTAGAACTCCTTAAATGAATAAAATACGCTTTATAACTCCTTAAATTATCACAAAACAAAATTTAGAGTTTATCAATGATTTAATTGAAGTATACAACTATAGAAAAAGGACACTTATATGACAAATAATACTGCTTGTATAATCATATTTTTTACATATGTATGGTATGAAGAAATTAACCTTTAAAGAAAGTAAAATAAAATTCTTTTGATGCTTACAAAAGGTAAAATTTAAGAGATTACTGCTATTCGGGTAGGGGGGGGGGGATTTAATTACTGTATTTTTTGTATATGCCACATGTTCCCCCCCCCCCCACCTTTCAAAATTTACTTTTGAAATCTAGGTACATGCGATACATGATGAGTATTTGACATTTGACCAGGGGCGGATCCAGAGAATCGTTTTTTTTTGGGGGGGGGGGGCAATCCCGAGTGACATATAATCAACGTAGTCATAATTTCTGTTGCTCAAATCATTCCTTGCAGTTAATTTTTAAATGAATATGAAATAATTAATGCGATTTGAAAATATTACAGACTTTTGATTATCCGACGTCCGATTAACTGAAACACTCGGTTATCCAACACTCTTATTACATAATCCCGCCCTCTCAAAATATGGTTTATTGTTACTTATTAGGTTGTAAAATTAAAAACTTTATAACAGAATTTATTTATTAAATGTCTTATTTTTTTTCTTTTTCTTTTTACTCTTGTACTATGGTAATTATTTATCTTATTTTTTGTTCTTTTAGTTATAATGAACAACATTAATAACACAAGACTGCGATGATTGTGTTTTTTAACTTATGGTAATTGATTTTGATGTATTTTTTAGCACTGAATACGAAAATCACCTTCATTTTTAACCATCACGTCACGATTTTCGCAAATCGTAAATTTCAAAGTTAAAAAGTAAAACTAGAAAACAGGAATTCTGCTTTTCAGAATTTAGTGTTGGCCCCGATGACAAAAAAATATATGTATATAAATATAGATACAGTAGAGTCCCGATTATCCGAGTTAATCAAACTTATACCTTTGGAATGGATCATTTTCTTCTGATGGACTGATGGCTTCCATTATTATGAAACAGTCGTTATAAATGAAGTGTTAGGTGAAGATGAAAGAGCAGTCGTAAAAAGTTAGAACTCTGACTTTTTGGTCAGAATGGGGGGGGGGGGGGAATGGCCATAATTTTTTTTTTTGAAAAAAAAAATGGAAGCCATCAGTCCATCAGAAGAAAATAACTCGGTTAAAGTAGAAACTATGATAATCGGGGCTCTACTGTAGTTCAGTTTTAAGACTTATACCATGCGATTTTATTTTACATAAAGTGACGCCATCCACATCCGCTGAAGGATTCATCATTTGCAATCTAGTGTTAATCAACATCTACAGTAAAGTACGCTTAAGACGTCACTATCGCTGAATAATACACACACACACACAAAAAAAAAGGGATTTCATCATTCAAAAAACTCGACAAAAAATCGGCCATCTAAAGATTCACAAGCCTTCATTTGTTTGTATTATCATTATAGATATTTAAAATGAAATTTAGTTTTTAAAAGCTCCCTGTTTTATCAGAAATCTTTCATTTATATTTTTTGAAAATAGCACATATTTTAACTTTTTTTATCAGTTTTTATGGGAAAATGGCAACAAAAAGCTATAATTTCTATTTTTCTTTCACTTTCTACAGAAATGGAGTTCTTCCATTGCAATATTAAGCAAATGGCTCTAAAAACTACAAAATAATAATAATAATAATAATAATAATTCAAAAATAAATGGAGATGCAGTTTTCAAACAAATTGCATTATAAAGTACTTTTTTTTGGAATATGACGGTATAAACATTGAAAATGTGCGATGCTTAGAAGTTTAAAAAATTGCTATAGAGTATTTAATTGTACTGCTTTGTTTCACGGCTGGCTTCTATAAGGTAACGTTATTTTTTGGGATTTCGATTGGGGAGGGCGCCCCACATGATATAAATCCAACGCTTTTAATGGCAGTTTTCGCGGAACACACAGACAAGCAAATGAAAACCAAACACTTTTCGGGTATCAATGGTAAACCTCACTGACGTTTCGGCAATTAGTGAACAAAATAGGATTATGTCCAGTCAAAAGGCATATGGTGACATAATTTTTGACACTATGGGTTGAGGTGGGGGACGATGCCACTTCGTGTACCTTTTGTTGAATCTCTACAACATAAATTGACAACGTTATGCGGATCCCTTTAAAGTGTTGAAACTTTTTCGTTCTTTCAAAGAAGCTACAATTCTAATTTCTGTATAACAATATTTTTGAAGAGTGCTTTTGTTCAGTGAACATATACATTTTTCGCAATTATGATTTATGAGAAACCATTTACTGAATGATCACTTCAACTAAAATCACTTTAGAGTTATTTATTGCTATAACTGTTATTTAAGAGAACCCTTATTGATATTTCTTGAAATAATAATCTAAAAACATTTATCCATCATAAATCAACATTTCATTTCCTGTTGTAACACAAATATCTACTTAACATAAACAATCCAACAGCTTCATCATTATTTTGAAATATGTTCCTTTAGCAATTAGCAATTTTGAAACTATAAATCATCTGAAATAGTGTTATACTTATAAACATTACCTTTCATTTTCTTAGTGAAATAACTTTGTTTATCATATCAAAATACTTTTCTATTTAGACATTTTTCTCAGTTGTTTAAAATTAATTATTGTGATTTATATGTGTTGATCAAGGACACTTCCTGGTTTCAGTGCATTTTTACATTGGAAGAAGCAATTGAACTCGAACATTCACACTGTACGCAACAGCTCATCTTTCTAGCTGTGATTTCCTAAATTTCGCAACCAGGCATCCAAAAATCCTGGCCCTTGTTAAACCGCATTTCTGTATCTGGACGATGTCAATCTACATTTGTTTCAATATAATGTTATTTACATCTCGTGTCATTTTACTAGTTCCATAAACACACACAATTTTCCAAACAGCTTTATTGTTTGAGAAAAGAATGGGATTCATACAATTTCCAAAGAAAGAAAGAAACAAGAAAAAGAAAGGTCCTTTGAAAAATTCAAGCATCTTAATGTTTTCTAAAGACATCCACTAATGTGTAAAAAATGTACTGTTATTGCACCCACATTGGTAAATTTCAAGGGTATTTGATGAATGAACAAAAGAGGATTATATCCTAATCCCAGTCAGTTAAAATGCGTATGGTGTGTTGATTTCTTATAAACCAACTTGGTAAATTTGTTCTTCTCTACTTTGCCTCGATCGATCCCCCCCCCCCCCCCCCTTCGTAGATGCGCACCTAGGGGAATGAATCTCTTCCCTGTGCTAATTGTGCGTTTTTTCCGCGGCCCTTTGATGAAATTCGTGTTTTTTTCAGCGATTCTTTGGCGAAATTTGCGTATTTTTTTCGCGATTCTTTGAAGAAATTTGCCTTTTTTCAGAGATCTGTTGATGAAATTAGCATTTTTTGCGCGATTCTTTCGCGAAATTAGTGTTTTTCCGCGATTCTTTGTCGAAATTGGCATTTTTTTCAGCGATCCTTTGACGAAATTCGCGTTTTTTTCTGTGATCTTTTGATGAAATTTGCGTTTTTTTTTTCGTGGTCCTTTCATGAAATGCACGATTTTTTTAACGAAAATTGCATTTTTCCACGCTTCTTGGACAAAATTCGTGTTTTTTCACGAACCTTTGACGAAATTCGCGTTTTTTCTCGATCATTTGACGAAATTGGCATTTTTTGCGCGATCTTTTGACGAAATTCGCATTTTTTTGCGACCCTTTGACCTGCGAATAATTCACGAAATTGGTTGTTTTCGGAGACCATTTGCCGAAATTCGCGATAATCTGTGGATTTTGCCCCCCTCCCTGATGCCCCCCCTGCTAACTGATGGGTTTTGAATCCCAATAAAAAGGCAAAATAATCCCAATAAAAATTATCTTTAGCACAGTTATTTAGCTTGATTTATGTCCATCAACTCCTCCTTAATTTCTGAAGTTTCATTGTCACACAAATTTAAGTTCCTTCTATGGGTTTGAAAAATAGGTTTGGGAACTGGTTATGTAAACAGGTCTGCTGTCATCAATTTGGTTGTGCAGTACTTTGGGTTGATAGTCCATTCTTGCTTTAGTTGTTTTATCAGGTGGAACCTAATTTCAATATGTTTAGTCTTACTTGAGTGCTTTTCTAATTCTATCATCTTGATCGTGGACTGGTTGTCTTCATATATGTCTATAGGTAAGGTTTGCTTTAGGTTTAATTCTTCCAGTAGATTGACTAGCCACTTTATTTCAATTGCTGCATTTGCTGCTGACACATACTCGGCCTCTGCTGATGATAATGCAATGCAGGTTTGTTTCTTGGTCGACCATTGTATGGGATTTCCCCCTAACATATATAGGTTCCCACTTGTTGATTTTCGTGAATCTACATCTCCTCCCCAATCTGCATCCGCATAAACTTCAAGTATCGGTTTCTTTTCTCTGCTTAGAACTAGACTATAATTTTTTGTAGTCTTTAATTATCTTATCACTCTTTTTACTGCATTCAAGTCTTTCATTCTTGGTGATTCATTTCTTCTGCTAAGAATGTTTACTGCTGCACAGATGTCAGGTCTGCTTATAGTTGCTAGATATAGAAGTGCTCCTATGGCTTGTCTGTAATATGTGTTGTTTGGTAAAATGTTATCCTCATCATTAAAGCGTGTGTGATTTGTTTCCATGGGTGTGCTACATGGTTTTGCATCTTGCAAATTAAATTTATTGATTAATTCCTCAATTTTCTGAGTTTGATTTATCATGTAGCTTTTATTTACTTTTTTAATATTCATGGATAGGTAGTTACTGATGTCACCTAAATCTTTTAGCTCGTATTCTTTATTTAAGCTCGCGATTACTTCCTCTGTTATTTCATCTTTTCTGGCATTTAAAATGTCGTCTATGTATGTTATTATGTATGTTGTGTTATCGTCCCTTTTTCGCGTAAAAAGGCATGAGTCAAATTTGCTCTGACTGAAATTCATCTTTTTTAGTGTTTCTGTAATTTTATTATGCCATGCTCTCGCGGCTTGTTTAAGTCCGTATATGGCTTTGTTTAGCCTGCATACTTTATTTTCCTCATTTGGTTCAGCGAAACCTTCTGGTTGTGACAAATATATCTCCACCTCAAGCTCTCCATGTAAGAACGCGATGTTAATATCAATATGTTTTACATTTAAATTTTGATGCAATGCTGCTATTAATAATGCTCTTATTGTTGTATATGACACGGCTGGTGCATAAGTTTCATTATAATCCTCCCTGAATTTTTGTGAATATCCTTTTGCAACTAAACGTGCTTTATATTTTTGGATTTTTCCTGTGTTGTCACGTTTTAGTTTGTAGGTCCATTTGCAACCTATTATTCTCCTATTTGGTGGAGATTCTGCAATTGACCAAGTTTTATTTTTCATAAGGGAGTTCATTTTGCTTTTCATCGTATCTAAGCATATTTCTCCGTTAAGTTTGAACATACATCTGTCATTTCTGAATATAATTTCACATCCATTTTGCATTGCTTTGCTAACAGATAATAAATTTGTTTCAATTTCAGGTACTAGTAATACATCTTTAAGTGTTATTTCATGAACTTTGTTGTCTGATGTTCGCATGTTTATATTTACGTCACCTGACCCGTAACTGATAAGTTTTTTTCCGTTTGCGATGGTTACATTTGTTTTTTCGTGTGATTTTATTTCTGTAAACATTGATTCTGAACACACAATATGGCTTGAGCTGCCACTGTCTACTATAAATGTTTTGTTTTCCATTCCTTGTGTTATAAAGGCATAATTTTTATTTTCGCTCGCCCTCCATGTATTGTTTTCATTTTCAGAGTGACTGTACCTACAGTTTGATTCCGGTGTTTGTTCACTTCTAAAATTATTTTCACTCTTTTGAAAAACTAGTGATGTAGAGTAATGTTTTTTGTTTGGTCTAATGTGTTTATTTTGTGTTTTGGCTTTGTTATGCCAACATTCCTGGGTATAATGGTTTCTCATCCGACAATTGGAGCAGTATTTATTACTTGTTTTGTTGTTGTAATTTTTCTGTGCTTTAAATGCTCTGGCAGGATTTTCTGTTCTCTCATCATTATCATATCATTTGTTATATCCGTCAATAAGTTTAGACTTAATAAATGATGGTGTAAGTTGATTTTCTTCTCTTGATTCAAGGGCAGTGTTAAGAGTATCATAAGATTGGTGTAGGGAGCATAATAACAGTGCAGAAATGTGATTATCATTTCTAACTTCTATGGCCACTAATTTATCTACTAATTCCATTATTTTTGTAATATGATTAACAACGTTGCCACCTTCCACTAATTTAATCCCATAAAGTTTTCTTAAGAGATAAAGTTTGCTAGACAAATTATGTCGCTCATGGATTTCACGCAAAGCTTGCCAAGTTTGTCTGGCTATTTGTGAATTTTTAACATGAGTAATTTGATTATCATCAATTGTTAGATTAATTAGTGCACAGGCTTTCCTATCACTTTTGGACCAAGCGTCCGTAATTGGATTAGGCGGTTCTTCCAATATTACATGAAATAAGTCTTCTTTAGTTAACATCATTTCTGCCTTAAATTTCCACACCATAGCTGTGAGTTTTTAATTGCTAAATTATCTTTAGAAGCTGCCATTTTCTTAACTTTTGATTACTTACGTGTTACCGTAAAAAGTTTTTCCAACTTTTCTTTTTGAAAGTTTAAAAGTTTATTTATCAAATATCTGATATTTCAGATTTCAGTGGAGGCTATTTAATTTATTTTTATTCAGTGATCAGTCTCATAATCTTGATAGGATTTGAATCCCAATAAAAAGGCGTGAGTAAGTGATAAATTCTAAATTGGGACTTACCCTTCTTCAGGATACTTATCCATTTCGGTGTAAATCCACACTTTGTTTTGATCCCATATATATTAGTTATCTTAATTTTAATCAACCACTCTTTATAACCTCCTTTGACAAAAAAGATTGTAGAATACTTGTTATATCAAATGAATAAGCAGCGGTAACACTTTAAGCTATTTAATTCACATTGTTTAAATTGTAAAAGAGAGAGCATTTTACATGCCTCTTCTCTGGATAAACTACAAGTTGAGAATGAATAAGATGTTTACATTATAAGATAATAAATCAGTAATAATAATTGTAATAATAATATCATAATAATAATAATAAATCATTTTAATGTAGTCTATGAGTCTTAATGCAGTCACTCAACAAGTCCATTATCTTTATCAAAGGATTTTCAAGGTTAAATACATTTGAAGAGATTTATGGCTGAGTTGAAACGACGTATTATTTATGTAACTGAAGAAATTATCTTTAGCACAGTTATTTAGCTTGATTTATGTCCATCACAAACAACCTGCCCATGTTACCATATAATACTTACTGTATAGATGTGCATAAAAAATAGACAAATGTTTGCTTTAATTTTAAGTATATTTTAAAATTTTATAAATATATAAAAACATATAATGAAACCTCAAATAAAAAGTATTGAATAATAATCAGTAATAATGAATAAAATAGAATAATAATTTAAAATATACACTTCTAAAATGTTGTTGAATGTTAAAGGTATTTTTGAAAAAAAAATGTATATATTATTATATAATAAAATATGTCAAATAAAGTGTATTGGATAATAATTATAAGTAAAATTGAATGAAAACTTAAAATGTGTTCTTCAAAAATTTTGTTGATCTTAAAAATATCTTTGAAAATGAAAAAAAAAAATACATTCAAACACATGAAGGAAATATCTTTGAATAATAATTAATAATAATGAATAAAACTTATTAATATATACTTATAAAAATGCTCTTGATGTTAAAAATATTTTCCTGATGTTAAAAGTAGTATCCTCATAGCATGGGACCAGAACACTTGAATCATAAGATTCACTTTTATAGCAGTACATGTAAATAACAAGTGTAATTTTGAATTAGAGTGATTTGATCATTCAATCTGCAGTCTCAATGTCAACACCCTGAACTTTCATTTATTTACATACGTTAAATTTAGAACTGTTGGAATGCCATTCAAAAATCAATACAGAAGTTTAACAGATCCATCAATCACTTTGTCAATTTGCAGCGCCCAGAGTTTTCACAGAAAAGTTTCTTTTAATTGATTGTATACTATAACAAATGCTTCAGTATCATTGGTTTTTACTTCAAAAATTAATAAAAAATTGTGTTCTAACATCATATGTTCTTGTCTGTAATAGATGAAATTCACAAGGAGAAGGCCAACCTTGGTAATCACAGATTTTGATTATTTTAATATATGTTGTAGGGTAGAGGCCCCTTAGTCTTGTTGGATAAAAAATGAGACTTAACGTGAAATAACAATAATCACATTAAATCACAAAATAAAGATAAGGTAAATCTGCTTACCTTTTGGTTCATGATCATTAAAAGAGTAATCAAGTCTTGTTTATGACAGACATAAAGTGTTTTTGAAAAACAGTTTATCTTGATTAATAATGAGTTTATCTAATTCTGAAAGAGATTAGTATTTCCAACATGCCCCCTTAATCTCTTTAGATTGATGAGGCAAACAAGTTCATTGAATTTCTGTGATTCACTAATTCAGGTTTGGGTATAGGTTTGGTGAGTGCATCAGCAATCATATATTTTGATGGACAGTACTTTAGTTAAATTATTCCATCTTCTTTGAGTTGTTTTATTGTGTGAAATCTAATATCTATGTGTTTACTCCTCTTTGAAAACTTCTCACTTTCTATCATTTTGATGCAGCTTTGATTATTTTCACATAAACAGATAGGTTTTGTCTGTGCTAAGTCTAAATCTTCCAGGAGTTTCAATAAATATTTAATTTCTTGCCCTGCACTTGCGGCTGACACTTATTCAGCTTCTGCTGATGAAAGGGCGATGCATGATTGTTTTTTTGTAATCCTATGAATTGGATTATTAGCTAAGGTAAAAAGATTGCCGCTGGTTGATTTTCTTGTACTAGTATCACATGCCCAGTCGGCATCCACAAAAGCCTTTAACTTCGGTTCAGTTTTAGTGTCAATGCGCAAGTTTAGTTGTTTTGTACAGTTTAAATATCATATTATTCTTTTAGCTGCCATCCAATCTTTTTGACGCGGGGATTTGTTTCTTCATATTAATATATTCACAGCAGCAGAAATGTTAGGTCTACTGACCGATGTGATATAAAGCAATAAACCTATCGCCTGTCTGTATTTAACATTATTTGGCAATAAATTGTCATTATCTTCTAATCTATTAAAATTAAGTTCCATCGGAGTACCGACTGGTTTAGCTTCCTCTAAATTAAACTTTTTTACTAGTTCTTCTATTTTCCCCTTTTGATTTAATTCGTAACCTTCTGCTGTTTTCTCTATTTTGATTCCTAAATAATACCTTATTCTTCTAGATTTTTTAATTCATATTCTCGCTTAAGTTTTTCTATTATTTCTTTAATTTCATCATCTTTTCCTGCTATCAGGATATCGTCGACGTAAACGATAATATATGTTTTGTTTTCTCCTTCATTTTGAATATATAAACATGTGTCTGAATTAGACTGCTTAAATTTTAAATCATTTAATGATTTTGTTATCTTAGTGTGCCATCATGCCCTGGCTGCTTGTTTCAAGCCGTAAATGGATTTATTTAATCAGCATAATTTGTTTTCCTGATTTGGAATAATATAGCCTTCTGGCTGAGTTATGTAAATTTCTTCATCTAAATTAACATACAGGAAAGCCGTTTTAATGTCTATGTGATTAATTTTTAATTTGTGGTAAGCTGCTGCTGCTATAAAACATCTAAGTGTCGTATAGAAATAACAGAAGCAAAAGTTTCTTCATAGTCTATGCCATATTTTTGATAATATCCCTTTGCAACTAATCTCGCTTTATATTTCTGTATTCTTCCTTGATCATCATATTTGGTTTTAAAAATCCATCTGGATCCAATTATTTTCTTACCTTGTGGGGGATCAACTTGTGTCCATGTTTTGTTTTTATTAAGAGACTTTATCTCTTCTTGTGTCATGTTTAAACAATGTTGTTTTTCTTCTGGATTTTCAATATTCATTATGTCATTAAAATTTTCTGGTTCTTTTATATGTTCGTATCTTGTCATGTAAATGAATCTGTCTGGAGGGACTCCTTTATTTGATCTATCAGACCGCCTTGGTTCTGGTATTAAATTTTTAGACTCACTTGGTGTGTCTTCGGTGTTTGTGACTTCAATTTCTACAAAGTTTTTATTCTGTGATTTGTCATTTTCATTAGATGGTTTTTCTCTCAAATTTAATTGTTTGTCATTTTCATCAGATGGTTTTTCTCTCAAATTTAATTGTGTTTCTACCTTCTCGTATCTATTTTTGTTTTCTAGAAACTTTACTGTTCTGGCAATTATTATTTCTTTACCACTTGTGTAAATGCGGTACCCTTTGGAGTAATTGTCATAGCCGACAAAAATACCTTCAGCTGCCTTATCATCTAATTTTTGTTGTTTATTTTTGTTGACATAAGCAAAGGCTTTACAGCCAAACACTCTAAGGTAATGTAAATTTGGTGGTCGTTCATTCCAAAGCTCAAACGGGGACTTTTCATTAGCTTTTGTAGGCAATCGGTTTTGTAGGTGATTCGACGTACATATAGCTTCACCCCAAAATTTTTTAGACAACTATGCTTCGCTGAGCAAAGCTCTCGTCATTTCAATTAAAGTTCTATTTTTACGTTCAGCCACTCCATTTTGGCTCGTTGAGTACGGAACAGTATGTTGGTGCTTTATGCCATTTTTTCTAAGATAATTCTCAACTAAATCATTATTAAATTCCCCTCCATTGTCTGCTCTTATATTTTTCGGCTTTTCACCAAATTTATTACTAACCAGCATTCAAAATCCTTGGTGGTCCGCTGGTCCGAGACCATTAAAAATTCAATCAGACCACTAATTTAAAAAATTTAGTGGTCCAAAGGACCAGTAACTAACAGTAACTTTTTTCCCTCTCTGACAGGTAAACGTAAATTTTCCCATCCCTGAGAAAACTGCAAACAAACATTACAATAAGCATAAAATTTGCATAAAAACTTAGTCAGTTAAAATAAATAAACGGAAATAAAATACATAATAATTTCAGTTTTTGTTTATGTACTATTTATTTAATTTTTAGCAAATTATAACTTTACATTTTATTATGCCTAAAATTTTGGGTAATTGAAAGGAAGTTTGGTTTATATTCTCGGAGGAGGAGAGGGGGGTGTCACTCAAAGGGTTAAAGGTACTTATATAATTTTATGTAGCGGACCAGTGATTTTTTTAAATCAATTCTACCGCTGAAAATAGTCAGAGTTGCAAAATCGCTAAAAAAATGTCGGCCATAACAAAAAAGATGACAGACGATCAAGGGAGAATATTCAAGGGATATACGAAAACTCATTCAATTTCATTATAAAAATTAACGTAAGGTTAACAGATAAGATTAAAAATTCCAAACAGTATTCTTGTATTTAATAACATTTGTTATAATACTTGTCCCCAAGCAGTATTAGCGATAAATACAAAATATTATTTTGTCTTCAAAAGCATCGGTAAATTATAAAAATTTTGGTTAAAAAAAAAAAAGATCTATTCAATCTATCTTTCAACATGCTTTTACAAACAAAATACCAAAGTTCTCCAAATGTTATTCATGAAAAAAGATAGAGAGAAAGATGGGGGGGGGGGGGAGGGGGAGAGAGAAATTTGTAAAAAGCAAATAGTATAAAATTTTGTAATAATGATTATGAGATTCATATAAATATTAAAATTGATCTAAACCCAATAAAAAACAATGATGTTTTCAAAACAAAATACCAAAATTTTCCAAACGTTATTTCTAAAAAAAGAGAGGGAAATGGAATTTGTAAAAAGCAAATAGTAAAAAAATAAACAAATTTTGTGCATGCATGTGGCAGTAAGTAAAAAATGCTGCATGTATGAGCACTGCATGCCCATAAAGCAAAAATTCAAAACAATATTTTTGTATTTAATAACATTTGTTAATGCTTGTCCCCAAGCAGCATTAGCGATAAATACAAAATATTATTTTGTCTTCAAAAACATTGGTAAATTAGAAAAATTTTGGAAAAAAAAAAAAAGGATCTATTCAATATATCTTTTAACATTCCAATGAAGCAAGTAACTTTTTCCCTCTCTGACAGGTAAACTTAAATTTTCCCATCCCTGACAAAAACCTCAACCAAACATTACAATAAGCATAAAAACTTAGTCAGTTAAAATAAATAAATGGAAATAAAATACATAATTAATAATTTCAGTTTTTGTATATGTACTATTTAATTTTTAGCAAATTATAATTTTACATTTTATTATGCATATATTTTTGGGTAACTGAAAGGAAGTTTGGTTTATATTCTTGGAGGAGGAGAGGGGGGGGGGGGGTGTCACTCAAAGGGTTAAAGGTACTTAATATAATTTTATGTAACGGGCCAGTGACGATGTCTGCGGACCAGTAAACTCTGATGTTTACTGGTCCTTGGGACCAGTGACTTTTTTTTAATCAATTCTACCGCTGCTAACTAAGGCAACAAATTCCTTAAGTTTTTCATAAACTTCTGATTTCTTTGATAATAAATACAGAATGGTAAATCTAGAGTAATCATCTACAAATGTTAAGAAGTATGTTTTTCCCCCTATGGTTGGTGTCTGAAAAGGCCCACATACGTCAGAGTGTATCAACACCAATCATTTAGTGGCTCTATAATCTGCTAATTTTGGGTAAGGTGCATCTGTTAGCTTTGTTTTGATGCAAGTTTCACAAGTTGTGTCATGTTTTCATTTATTTATTTGTATTCCTTTCGCTAGGTGTTTTTCTTTGATTTGTTTGATAGATGCAAAATTTTTATGGCCAAACCTTCTATGCCATAGTTCTATGCAGTTATTATCCTTACAGATGTAAGTTTTATTTACATAGTTTACGTTTGCATTTTCATTAGCTAATTGAATTTCATATAAGTTATTTTTCTTTACTGCTTCTAGGTGGGTTATTCCATTAAACGTTAAGTTACATTTATCATTTTTGAATAAAATCTTGCATCCATTTTCTGTAGCTTTACTAACGGAAAATAGGTCTGATTCAATATCAGGAACAAATAGCACATCTTTTAGTGTTATGTTGTCTGTTTCACTGTCAGAAGTTATTGTTTTTATTAGTGTATTTCCTGATCCATAAGAAACTAATTTTTTTCCATTTGCAATAACAACATTAGTTTTTTCATTTGATTTAATTTCTGTAAATAAATGTTGATCATTTGTTATGTGACTGGAACTGCTACTGTCAACTATCCATGCTTTGTTATTACGCGGTTTTATTATAAACGCACAATGTTTATTACCTTGATGACTTTCATATTCATTGCAATTAGTGATGTAACGAATAGTGATTTGGCCGAATACCGAATATTCGGCCAAGTTTTAGGCCGAATACCGAATATTCGGCGGCCGAATACTGACTTTAATATAAATGACTTTTATTTTAATTGTTTAATTTTTTTTTCAATTTTAAAATAAAAAATTAAATTAAGGACTAATTGAAATTAATTTTTTGTTTGAGTTTTCAAAAATCATAACAGCTGAATGTATTTTTTGTTATACTTTTCAAAAATCATAACAGCTGAATGTATTTTTTTTTATACTTTAAATGTCTTAAAAAATACTTTAAAGATAACATATGACTTTTAAAAATGTAAATAATAATTTAATCCATAATTTTTTATTTAATCCATAGATAGTTCTAGTAATTTATATATATATACTATCTAAAATAGAACTCATTACCTCTGTAAAAATGAAACTTTTTTTATTTTAGTAAAATCCTTTCACCCCCCAAAAATAAGAACTTGCATGTGTCCTCTGTCTTTTTATATCCTTTTTCATGCAACTTAAACTTAGTAAATTTACACTCTGTATGTCAAAAAAAAGGGTTATTTTCTTAAAATATAATTATTCATTCCATTAAAATATTATATTCTTTTCTCTTTTCTTTCTCTCAAAATTAACAAGCCCCTCATAATACTTCCTCCACCCCATATTTCAGAATGAGATCTTTTTCTTATAATAATTAATGTATTTAGGTATAATTTTTTAATATTGTTTGTTGAAAATATTTAAAATCATATTTTGTTTTGATTTTCTGGAACATATCTAACCAAATATCTTAAAATATTCGGCCAAATATGCCACTATTTGGCTACAGGTATTCGGTCAAATGTCCCACTATTCGGCCACAGGTATTCGGCCGAATATCTGTTCAACATTCGGCCGGCCGAATATTCGGCAAAAGGGCCGAATAGGCCGAATACCGAATAGTGGCCGAATATTCGTTACATCCCTAATTGCAATCGGCATTTTTATCCGAATTTGATACATAATCATTTCTAACAGTTTTATCATCCTTTTGGAAAACAAGAGATGAATTAAAATTTTTTTGTAGTGTTGTTTGTAATTTGTATTATGTGAAGGATTGTTTTGTTTATTTTTATAGTTGTTATTATGCCAGCATTCTTTAGTGTTATGGTTTTTTAATTTACAATTTGAACAGTATTTTTGTTCCTTCTTATATCCCGCATTATTGAATTTGTATCCTGCATTGTTAAATTTCTTCGTAGTTTTGAAAGCTCTAGTGGTATTTTCAGATGATTCTGAACTATCGCTTCTGCAATTATATTCATCAATCAACTTACTTTTAATAAAAGTGGGTGTCAATTCTTCTTCATTTCGGGATTCAAGTGCCATTATAAGTGTGTCGTATGAAGCTGGTAAGCTACACGGCAAAAGTGCTGAAATAATGATTATCTTTTATGGTTTCTCCGATTGCAGATAATTTGTCAATTAATTCAAGTATGTTTGTGATATGCTTAACCATATCACCACCTTCAGGTAATTTTGTGCTATACAACTTGAGTAAAAGGTATAGCTTGCTTGACAAATTACTTCTTTCATGAATTTCCTTTAAAGTGTTCCATGCATCTCTAGCATTTTGAATATTTTTTATGTGGACTATCTGGCTATCCTCAATGCTGAGGTTAATTATAGCCCTTGCCTTCCGGTCCTTTTTGGACCAATCGGTCGTAATTGGGTTTGGTGGTTCATCAGTAATGATCTCAAAAAGATCTTTTATGAGAAGCATCTCGATTTTAAATTTCCAAACATTATAATTATTTGAGTTGAGCTTCTCTACTATCTGTGCATCTTTTGCTGAACTCATTTTTAACTTCTGTTACCACCTTTTAATTTTCAAATAAACCCATTTATTAAATTATCATATACTTATATTTAATATTTAAAGAAGGCAACATGTCAGTCTCATAATCATTGTTAGATAAAAGATGAGACTTAACGTGAAATAACAATAATCACATTAAATCACAAAATAAAGGTAAGGTAAATCTGCTTACCTTTTGGTTCATGATCATTGAAAGAGTAATCAAGTCTTGTTTATGACAGACATAAAGTGTTTTTGAAAAACAGTTTATCTTTATTAATAATGAGTTTATCTAATTCTGAAAGAGATTAGTATTTCCAACAAGTCTTAGGTTTGACAGATTTTATTCAATGCTCCTTAGTTCTTGAGAAACAGGAGGGGTCCAATATTAACACAGCTTAAATACTTACTTTGTATCGGAAGGGCAACATTGGCTGTAGCTCAGTTGGTACGGCATTTTCCCATTGTTCCGCATGCTTGGGTTCGATACCGGAATGCACTACCTATGTTTTGCTCACTTTTTGTTTTATAAATATGCTTGTAATTATAATTTAACAATCTCATTGTCATTTAAAAAATATATTCTATATCAATTGTAATTTTAACCTATTTATTTTTTTTACTTGCAAATAAATAGTTGTATAAAACATCATAAAACTGTTAATTTTTAAAAAAATCACTTTTAAAATGTATTTCATACATTCTTTATTGATGCAATGATATTGAACAATTGTGTCAATTTGTGATTTTAAAGAAACATCATTTATGTATTACCTAAACAAGGCAAGTCAATACGATGATAATATTACTTTGTTTTTAAAGTAATGAGCATAATTATATGAAAAATTAGCATCAGAATTAAATACAACCTATTTTTTGTACATTAAAGATTTTAAAATTTGTAATATGTTTGCTTGCACTTTGAATTATTTTGCTTTCCCCTTTATCTTCTTTCGGCTTTTATTTTTATTTTATTTGACTATGTTTTATTTTATCATAACTAGAGGGCATCATAACAGATTTTGTAACATTTTTGGAATTTTTATTATTCAATAATAAGTGCATTTTTTAAAAAATCTCTTTAAACGATGAGAAATGATGATTTAAATATTAAAAAAAATGCTAAATTAAAGTTTAAATATGTTAGCATTATAATTAATGTACAATATTAAAATTTTAAATTGAGATTATTAAATTATAATTTCAAGTATATTTATAAAACAAAAAATGAGAAAGACAAATGTAGTGCATTCTGGTATTGAACCCGAGCATGCAGAACAACGAGCAAATGTCATACCAACTAAACTACGATAATATAGCCATCTCATATAAAATCCGTTGAATCTGAGACTAAAGGGCCTCTACCCAACAACATTTATTAAAATAATCAAAATCTGTGATTACTAAGGTTGGCCCTCTTCTAGTCAGTTTTAGGTAATCTTTTATATTTTATTTCTTCAATTTTTATTTTTAAAATAAAGTGTAGCTATCACTTTAGGGGCTGGGCATATATAACATTATCACTTTAGGGTGGAAGGGGGCTCTGGCATTTGATATTGTAACATATTTCTGGAGGAGAGGGGGAGGGTTGCTTTTTGATCTAACCAAACTTTTCTTTTTTCAGTAACTTTTTCTTTACATCCAAATAGTCTGTTTCCTTTTTTATTATTACTAATTTCATATGCTTTAAAGAAAATACAAAACTAATGTTAAAGCCATTAAATGCTTATAAAATCATTTCATTCCAAACTTTGGAATATCCCAATGTTTGGCATTCCTGTTCTTCTGCTTTATGCACATATAATTCTCTATTAGAGAAATTAGGAGCATAATGTGTAGAAAATTATACTTACATTTATCAGTAAAGAAAGACAAAGTATGTTGTCCACTGTTTTGTTGATAAGTTCTGCATTCTGCTTTTAACATCCCCAGGCAGGGGGAAAGTACAAGAAGACAATATTACTTTTGAATGCATTATGTAACAATAAGTTGTTATTAAATACTTTTAAACATTAACTAAGTCTATTAAATGTTAGTTGATATAAATTTATTTCATGTATTGATATTTTATTGACTTCTTGAATCCATAAAGTATGTGACTAATAAATGTATAATCACTATGTATATCACTGCAAGCATATAAAAAGAAAGAAAAAGAACTAAAAATAAAAGAATTTTTAGACATTGATAACGATATCATTGGGTGGGGTGGGGGGTTTGACGAGTGATACTGTATGATATCGTAAGGGGGGCGAGGAGGTCTAAAATTATCAAAATGTTGATAACATTATATATGCATAGCCCCTTAAGGTTGTGTATCACAATTGCCTATTGAATCTATTTTTTACTAAGCAGAAGTACTTAACACCATTTTTATAAAAAATTAACTTCTACCTGTACTGTTAATCTCAGATTTAGTACTTCTAATCATGTCCAGATTTATTTATTTCTCATTATAGGTTAAATTATATGAGGATTTTCATATAATAATGTTATTCTTTAAATAGTTCTCAGGGAGGGACGGTTTCAAGACGACCTCGAATTGTTAAAGGTGTTAAAGGAACACAGCCGAAGAATAATAAAGCTTTATCCAAGCAAAACTCATATGAAGAGGTACAATAGTATAAGAAACTATACTGTAAAAACTAGTCTATATAATTATATATTTGTATGAAATTAAGGTTTTTTGCATGAATAGATTGACTGATTTATTTTGAAATGCATTATGTTTGCTTCTTTTTAAAGTTTTACAACAGTGCTTAAAAACTTTTGATTGAAATTATCTAACACATAAGATTAATATCACTAACAATATTTCAAAATAGTGTTAAAGAAATATATAACTATTAATATCCTTATGATGCCACTAATGAACTTTGTTAGAACAACATAAAGCTGAGAGTAATTGTGATTTTTTTTTTTTTTTTTAAGAGCTGTGTTTTTTATCAAGTTAATGTATTCCATGTGACCAAGTATCAGGCCCTTCATCATATTGATGAAGGGCCTTATTTATTTTATTTCTCAGCTTTTTTTTAAATTATAATAGATTATTATTTTTATATTTATTACATATGGAGAGGGAAAGATACATGAAAAAAAAAATATTGAATTTTATAATACACAGTTCTTAAAATTGATTAAAGAAAATTCTAAACTAACAGTAAACTTTAAAAAGGTAAAAATATTTTTATCTGCTTTAAGTTAGAAGTTATTCAAGCAGAACTTTTTTCTCTCTTAGAAAAAAAAGACAGTAAAAAATTACACCTTTATTTTATTTTTATTTTTTGTATGAAAATAGCATTTTCTTAAGGTCAGGTTTCTCTGAGAAACTGCAATGTATTTTTATTTATTTTTATAATTTAATCCAATGCCAATTTTTTATTGTTCTCTAATTGGCATTTTGTTAAATAAATAAATATACATGTATATATATTTTTGCCGGTCTGCTAAAGAAAATATAGTAAAAATTTTTTATTAAAAATGTACATTTTTTTTGTTTTAAAATAAACTTTTATAGTAAAAAGGATAAATAATTCACAGAGAAATGAATAAAAAAAAAATAATATTGACAGCAAATTTGCCTCTAAGCTTATTGTATAGAACTGAAATTTACTTTTGTGTGGTACAAAAAGTCTTAATCAGCAGATTGTTATTCACAGCATGAATCTAAAGGTTTTTGTGGTGGTTGATATATAGAAGAATGAGGGATTTTTAAGAAAATTTTTCATAGAGAAAAATATTATAACCTGAAAAGATAAATTTGCAAGGCACCAGAGAGAAAAAATCCAATTTAGACATGATTTGTCTTAGGTGTAGGGCATTCTTTTTGCCAAGGCCATGAAAACTTCCCATTTAAGGTAGGATTGTGATGTATACAGGTTCTGTTTCTACAAGTCTCACTGTATTATCTTTTATTACTGACATTGATAGTATTTAGTACAAATTTCTGAAGATCTATGTATAGTATAAACACAAGCATATGCATCAGTAACTCTGACATCATAAAGATGCTGGCAACAGCATAGTTACAATTCTATAAAAGTTGCAACAATGGAGTTAATCATGCACCAAAACCATGTGTGCTAAAATAAGCATATTGATTGTGGGCCTAATTATGAAGCTTTCTCTATATTACAGTATAAGTATATTACATACATATGCACACACATGCCAACTGTGGCACCAAAAGTTAATCATTAAAAAAAGATAATTTTTTTTTTGAAAAAAGAGCAATTTGAGGTCATCTATTAAGTTGTCTAAATTTCATGTTTTTTTTTACTCCTCTTTCGCTCTATGTCACAGGTTGTCACACTCGAGTGATACCCTCACTACTGTTGTGATGTCTCATTTTCTTCAACTATTAATTTAAAACTAATTTTAGACAAAAAAGTTATGTGTGATCTTTTTGTTACTTACTGAAGTATATGCCATAACACTATTGAGATCGTCTTTACTTTTACTTCAAGCTGTTGCAATTCAAAGAAAAAATATACCTACTATAATCTGAGTAAGACAACATATTTTTAAGGAACTTTATTAAATGCAAATAATGCCCACCTAATTATTTTCATACCTCAAATGTGACAACTTATTAACAAACTCCTTTCTCATGTCATACTTTGTGAACCCTCTACCTCCCTCTTGAAGTGTGACATAATTAATAGAAGATCTTTTTGATGAAATCCTAACTGTAAAATATTTAAAATAACATTAGTACTATTTATCACCCAAGCTTGGTGAAGGCACCCTTTTCTGGTGTTTCTAATTTGGATTTTATTCCTACAAGCAAACCTTTTTTCCTGTTTCTTAATGCTAAAATTTCACATTTTTCATAAAAGATCTATTTGGAACTTACATGTCAGCTAATAAGGCTATATCCCAAGCATTTAAAAGCTCTAGCAGATGGAAGATGAGTGCATGCATGCATGCATACATTGCTAGGGTAATAATTGATATGCAACTTTATTATATATAACTGTAGTGGCAGTGATATTTGTAAAGCACATTTTCATAAAGTAAACTATCTTAAATACTAAAATCATGTGCTCTTAAAAGTAGACATGATGAAAATGATTAAAATTTAAGTTGTATTATGCATAATATAAGTACAAGCTTTTATGATACATATAATATTTCAAACATGTCTTTGGCATCAAAAACTTTTTTTTAAGAATTTTTTAAAAAAATAATTTTTTAAAAATTTAAGCCGTATGAAAAGCTGTTACATGTGAATTAATACTATAAAAATGTAAGGCTCCTGTCCCTGCAGGCAAAGACACTCGCGAGCTAATGCTAAACCTATGGGGAGGTTATTTTCTAATATCTCATTTGCATTTCGACATTTTTAAGTAATTTTTTTGCATTAGATAGCTGTGGTCCATCTCTACATCACTCTTTTTTACTTTTTCAATTTTGGTTGCATATGTTTTTTAGAATGACGCTTTCATTTTCGGAACCAGTTTCGAAAGTCAGGACCTCAGCTATCCAATGCAAAAAAAATTATTTAAAAATGTCAAAATGCAAATGAGATATTAGAAAATAACTTCCTGAAAGGTTTAGAATTAGCTCGCAAGAGTCTTTGCCTGGAGGGACAGAAGCCTTAAGTATTGCAATTTGCACTATAACTTGTGTCTATTTGAAAATAAAATAAAATAAATTTTATCTTTTATTAAATCTGCATTTTATTTAATATCAATTAATTGATAATATCATAATATTCAGTTCTAAAAAACATTAATTTTTAATATACAAAATGCATGCAAAAATATTATCAACTTTGTATGGGAATTGAACTTTCTATGTTCATGTTGTTTAAATTTTATTCAAATCAGTCAACCCCGGTTTCACATTAAAATTTACAAACAACATCATAAGTTATAAATTTAATAATCTGCAATTTTTATTTTAATATACTTAATCATAGTTAATTTAGCTTTCTGATACATTTAACTCGCATTCATAATTTAAAGATTTTAACATATATATATATATATAAATTGAAGTACTTAGATATTACAAGATTCTTACTTCATAACATACTTAGGATCTGATATATTTAATATCTATGTATGTTTCCTCTTTGCTATAGAAAAATTTTGTGTTATTAATCTGTTGATATCAGCTGCATTATGAACTTTGTACTGGGTGTAAGTTACTTGGTCCATTTCATTATTTGTGTCGAGATTCTTTTTTTTAAATGTATTGAGAATTCTACAAGAGTAGCTGTTTCAAAGTTTTCTATATTTTCTTTACTCAAAAATGAGTTGTTGTTTTTTCACTTCAAAAATCATGTGCCTGTAGTATGCAATGTTGTCAAAACTTTAAAAAAATCCATCTATTTAATATGTGACGGTATTCTGCCCTTATCGGATTGGGAGACTTTCTCATAATGTGCCGACAACGTGATAATTTTGCATTCTCCCCCTAACATGTTGGAATATTTTCCGGTTTTGCAGGGTTGTTTTCGTCGTAATCCAGCTGACTGCTATGGGTGGTGGGAAAGCCTTATCTGTGTCGGTTTAAGATAGCGCTTATTATTAGTTTTTTTCCCCCATTTTGTTATGTTCATTACTAGAACTAATTTTACCTTAAGTTTAATGTAAAATAATTGTGAGTGAAGCATAGTTTTTCAATTATTTGGCTAATATAGCTTGTATTTTAAAACTTGTATTAAAAAAAAATCTTTATGCTAAAATATATTTTTGAGATTAAAACTTATTGTACTAATCCAAAAGTGTAATTACAAATAGTTTTTGTTCAAAATAATCCCTTGATTTTGATCTAAACAATGAAAATTATATAATTGTAAATGCAAAACAATTATGAGTGAAACATAATTTTCTAATCATTTGGCTGATATAGCTTGTATTCAAAGTACAGGCAATCCCCGACTTACGTATTACACGACTTACATAAATTCGCAGTTACATAATAAATTTTGAAAATTACATTTGTGAACATATTAGCGCATTTAATACACAGTTGCATACATTTGATATTTATTTTATAAATAAAATATATAGATATAAACAACAACTGTAATATAGTTTATATATTAGATAGTTATAATTTTAATGGTATATACAATCAAATTTATAACAAAACAACTGAATCTTTATCGTTAGTTATTCATAGTAGCAATCTAATTCATAATAAATACAGTTTATGCTTTTCATGGATTATTTTATTTTGTGGGTGCTATTCATTCATCTTGCCATCAGAAATACATGGAGAATAGGCTAAATTAGTCTTCTTTAACCATTTCTTATTTTTATAGTCATGATAATCAATTCATCAATATTAGATTTATAAATACCATATTCCACAAGATATTTGAAAAGTGTTCAAGTTTATTTTTCATATGTTTATAGTTTATATACGAGTAAATACTATTGCATGATGCTTTATTTATAAAATAATACAGTGTAAATAATATACATATATATATACGTAATAAATATTCGAGTTATTACAAATTAATCAGTACTTACAAATTCGACTTACGTAAAATTCAAGTTACGTAAAACTTTACAGAATGCATTACTTATGTAAGTCGGGAGATGCCTGTAATAATATAATAATAATAATCCTAAAATATAGTTTTGAGAAGATTAAAACTTATTGTACAAATCCAAAAATGTAATTACAAATACTTTTTGCATAAATAATTCCTTGATTTTACTTTAAATAACAATAAATATTATATCATTGTAAATGTAAAACAATCATGACTGAAGCATAATTTTTCCATTATATTTGGCTGCTTGTATTTTAAAACTAGTATTTTAAAGCTTGTATTAAAAAGACTTTCATGCTGAAATATATTTTTGAGAAGATTAAAAGTTACCATACTAAAACAAAAGAGTATTTACAAATAGTTTTTTTTTTGTTTAAATAATCAGTTGATTTTACTATAAATAATAAAAATTATATAATTGTAAATGTAAAACAATTATGAGTGAAGCATAGTTTTTCAACTATTTGACTGATATAGCTTGACAAAAAAAAAAAAAAAAAAAAAAAGCTTCTATGAAAAAAGTTAATTTAATAAAAGTGTACTCACATTAAAACAAAACAATAAAAAAAGACTTTATGATAAATATATATTTGTGAAGATTAAAAATTATTGTGAGATTAATTGCAAATAGTTTTTGTTTAATAATCCCTTGAGTTTAATCTAGATATTAATAAAAAATTATATAATTCATACCTGCCAACTGCTACGAAAAAATCGTAGTTGCTACGATTTGGACCTATAAACTACGATGCTATGAAAATCGATCTTAAACTACGATTTTTTGCAAAAAACACAAAAGCATTTTTTGTTTCTAGTTGCGATTTTTATCCCACACAGCATATTTTTCAGGAGTGATTCTGTTCCGAAATTTCCAAGTATTCATTTCGGAAAGTTTTAAAAAATTGGCCATTAGTCCGAAAATTCGGACATTAAAAAAAACGCTCATGTGAAAAAAAAATTCTGGGCTGCAAAAAAAAAAAACTTAACATAAAACACTCTAATCGTGTTTTTGTAGATATTTATTTATACAGGAATTCCCTTCCTTAGAAACAAGAGTGCCATTTTAAGAATTCTGGAGGAGGTTCCTTGAAGGGTAAGGTTTGAAATAGTGTGCAAAATCGCACGATTTGCAATAAACTATTGCGAATTTCGACAAATGACCGTGTAAAAAAAAATCAATTTCGCCAACTGGTCGCAAAAGAAAATAAATTTCATTAAAGAATCGTGGTAAAAATGTGAATTTTGTCAAAATATCGCAGAAAGAAAACGCGAATTTCGTCAAAAGGTCAGTCAGATAATGCAAATTTCATCGAAAGATTAGTAAGAAAACGCAAATTTCACCGAAAGATCGCAGTAAGAAAAAACTAATTTAGTCAAAGGATCGCGTAAAAAATTCGAATTTCGTCAAAAGTTCATGGTGAAAAGTGCAGATTTCAACAAAGAATCGTGATAGGAAAATGTGAATTACGATTGTGGGAAAAAAATTGTGAATATCCTGAAATGAACGGGAAAAAAATCCACGAATTCCGTCAAAATTTACTGCACTGAGCTAAAAAATTGGAATCAGACTCCTTTTAGAAATGTAAAAAATAAATAAAAACGCTGCGAAATGAAAATAAACTCTAAAAATCATATAAAAATTTTCAGAGGAAAAAATTTACTATATTGAGTTGAAAGACGGAAACCTTATTCTTTTCACGAATGTCAAAAGATGGCTGTGAAACACGAAAAACCAACCAACCAACCAATCTCCAGATTAATTTAAATTTTGTGTGCTACGATTTCTCATTTTCAAAGGTTGGCAGGTCTGATAATTGTACATGTAAAATAATTATGAGTGAAGCATAATTTTTCAATTATTTGGCTGCTTGTATTATAAAGCTTACATTTAAAAAAAAAAAAACCTCCAATCTAAAACATATTTTTAGAAGATTAAAAATTGCATTGATCTAAAAGTGTAATTGCAAATAGTTTTTGAATAAATAATCCCTTAATTTTACTCTAAATAATAATACCGTATTTTATGGGAGAAACGCCGCTCCCATCGTAAGCGTCGCACTACTCAATTTGGCCTCAGTAAGCTGAAAAATATCGTAAGTGCCGCACCCATCGTAAACGCCACAACCGTGGGAATGGTACTTTTGTCGACACCGTCACATTGACCTAACTTTAATCGAGGTTTTCTGGACAGTATAGCGTGACACATTTTTAATAAATTAACGTGTCTAAAATTTTATTTTAAATTAAGCAGTTGTCAGCTGGTATGTAAACCATCCAGAGCGTGTTATGTGGACCCCTCTCTTAGATGCTCCACATTTTTTTTAAGTGGTCGGTGCCCGAGAAAGAAGAAAAAATTATCATCACGTGACCAGAATCTGTTATAACTCGATAAGTAATTTATTTATCAAAAAAGGGGAAATATGTTGACATTTCAAATCACTTTAATAGTCAGACCTTCCAAATTTATGAAGCTACATTTAAAAATGAATCAAAATGTGTCAGAAAGTTCTGCGTTGTTGAGCAGGAGACTTCAGAACCGTCTTAAAGAATTTTTATTTTATCCCAATTTTATGCGCGCAAAAAAAATAATCGTAAACGTCGCACTTGAAAAAAAAATTAACTTTCAAACTCGTAAACGCCACGGCATTTCTTCCATAAAATACAGTAATTATAATTATATAATTTGTATCTTAAAACTTTGTAAATTATTTATAACTCACCACATATTAAAACTTTACGTACTGTTTATAGTGATATTATATCATTCCCTTATATGATTCTAACAATGATGTCATTTAATGGTCTCTTTTTTAAATGGGCTGCAAACACACGTGTTTATTTCTCAGGTAAACAAACAAACATCTGTCTTTGGAAGGGATTGGTCGAAATGGATAACCTTGAAAGGGAGACGTTGACCGTTGTTCGCAAATTCCATTTGCAGGGCAGAATTGGAAACTGTTAAATGTTGGTATGGATTACGTGAATGGGTGGTTCCTATTCGGTTTATTCTGTTAAGGGGAGAATACTGCCAATAGTATGTTTCAAGAGTAGGAATAAAGGGAAATAGAGTTATTGTTTTAATATCTGTTCTCTGCATTTAATATCTGTCTGTATGATACAGTAGACTCCCTTAAATGAGAGAGTCTACTGTATTATAGTAAGGTAAAATCTGCTATGCAGCTCACGTTCAGTTTAAATTATAATGAAAAGTGTGATACATATATATTTTTTGGTTAATTTTTCTTACATGTGAGAAAACTAAAAGTACTGTTGTGTCTAATTTGTTTGGTACTTCAGTTTATATAATTTATAGCATAATTTTGCATATATATATATATATATATTGTGTATTTTTTGCATTTTGTTTTAGAAGTGCACTGTTGATGAATATTTTGTATTGCTATTTTTAATTAACCTTTAAAATATTAATTTTAACAGTATGTTTGGTGTGTTTGCCTTATATGTAGCATGTTTTTGTTTCAGGTGTCTGGTTATGCGACTTTACCAAGAACTAGCAAATCAAAAACTAGGAGAAAACCATTATGATATGTTTACATTTCCATATTTAACATTTCTTTCCTGTCACCATTATGCCTTATTGATTTGTTAATCTGAGAAGATCACTTCTTTGTTATTTCTGCATGCATAGTGCTTTAGTTGCTTTGGTAGAATATAACCTTTTTTCTGTAGGTATTACTTTGCTTTAACAAAGTGTGATAATCAGTATCTTGTTTTTTATAACTTGTGCACTGATGCAGATTTTGTTTTCTCCATAATAAGGACTAATGTGAAAAGGAAGAAGAATTGTGAATATTTGTAAATGTAACAAATTTTCTATTATTTATAATCAAGTCTTTCATTTTTATACTGTTTTTGTTTTAAATCATTTTAGAAATTGACATAATAAATTTAAATATAAATTGATGTTATATATTTTAATGAGGCATGATATAATTTATTTAATGGTTGTTTCATTTTCTGTGATGAATTTTACTTAAATATAGAGAATTAACTGGGTGAAATGCCTCAAGCTGCTAAGTTTTTCATCTTTATTTTTTTAAATAGTGTACAGTGAATTAAAACGTTTACAGTTGATGAATTGTTGTATAAATGTACTAATGTCTATTTATGTAAATATACTTAAATTTAGTGTGCTATTTCTAGTGTGTGAAAAGTAGGACCATATTGCTCTTGTTGCTGAGTGCATATCTAGAAGATGTTAATAATAGAAGATTTTGTGACTATGATTGTGATTGAACACTCATTTGTTTTGTATATTTGCGTAAAATTTAGATTTCACCTTTCAATAAATACTCCCATGTTTTATTTTCAAGCACATATATCAAGTTGAATATTTAATTCAATACTTTGTGTTATTTAAAATATTAATTGAAATTTCACATTAATATTTTAATATTACATTTTTTAAAATTTTCTGTTAGATATATTTTTGTTTTTATTAATATTTATTTCTCTTTAGATTAACATTTCATTATTATTATTATTATTTTGAAAAACAGTGAGTTGGAAAACAGATCAGCATGTATTCTCTTTTATCAATGCTATACATATTTTTTTCTTTTTGATTTTTCTATAAATGTTTTCAATTTTTTATTTAAAAGTTAGATTAATTTCCATCATCTTTGCATGTTTTTCTATTTAAAAAAATTAAAAAAGGGGTATTAGTTATATTTGTATAAACTAAATTTCATTCATTATTTCATTTTATTAGAAACAAAGCCACAGAAATTTCAGTGCTACAAATATCAGTATTCCAATTATTCTTTTATATAAATTGTTAGCTGGCATTTTGGCACATTTACTTGAGTTAATATGAATGATTATCTTAAGTTTCTATATGTTCTGTAAGTTGTTGTTGTTGTTATTAGTCGTTTTTAAATGAATGAACTTTATGACCATATTGCTGTTAAAACTCATGTTAGTTTTTATGGTTTCAACCACGTGTGGCCATAGTTAAAGAATTAGTTTGGTTAAGCTATTTATGCAATATATATAATATGAAAATTGAAACATACAAGCCAAACTCAATGTATGTAAGCAATAACCAGACAAATAAATTTCCCTGAGAAAGGAAAACACATACTAATTGACAAAATAATACCAATATCAGCTATATAAAGAAGACTTTATCATGAAATGTTTTTTAAGGAGCAGATTTCATAATGTAAGCATATATATATATGTGTGTGTGTTATATCTGAGCTAGTGCTAGATTTAAAAATCTGCAAAAACTTCACACATTATGTATAAAACAGGCAAATATTTTTTAAATAAAAGTCAGGTTTGTAGGTTATAAATGGCTTTAAAAATAAGCCACAAAAGCACTTCAAACAATAACCACTTGATGATAGCAATTCAGCTAATATTATTTTGTTCACCTTTAAAAAATAAATTATATTTACTGTTTGCCTATCTGAAACACATTTAAATTTTGTAGCAATTTGAGACTTTTTATGAAGCTGTTAGCAGCAGATAGAACGTCTGACAAAATGGATTTAAAAAAAAATATTTTTCAAGTAGCATACTATGGTTTTGTTAAGTGTAAAAGTATTGTAACATAATTAAAATATGTTTCCAAAAATAACTGTCCATAGATTTTAATATATTTAAACTTCAAACAATTGCTTCTTCTAACATATAGCAATGTATTCAAATTCTTTTATATGGCTGTATAAAATAATTATAAAGATTACAAAAATTATTTTCAGTAGTGCGTTTGTTAACATTGATCTCAACAACATATTCAATGTTGTTGAGATCAATGTCAATATGTTCTAATTTCAAGGCTGTCCATGCTTTTTTATATAATTTAGAATGCAAGTAGATAAGTTGATTAATGCATTGAAAAGAGAACAAACCAAAGCCATAAACTATTTAAAACTCCATTGGTGCAGCTTATAAAAGTTCAAAGGAATGTAATTTTATTTGAAATTGATGGTTGGGATAATAAATTAGACTGCATATTATCAATTTTCACATGTCGATTTAGAAAAAAAATCAAATATGTCTTACTATTAAAAAAGAAATCTGTGAATAAAATTTTGAAAAAACATTGGTGTGTAAGATGCAATTGAAGTGTGAGCTCTGTTTTTGTTTAGTTTCTTATGAATTGTATTGGGTTCTTTTTTACAAAATGGTACTCAGAATGACCACTCCAATGTGATGGTCAGCTCACTGTCCACAAAATGAGGAGCTTGGGCCAATATTAACAGGTTCAAAACCAGCATAGCCTAGGCAGTGTGACTGTGCAAGGTTTTCAAGAGTTTCCTTGTACAAGAAATACAACTTGTGTTACTTTCCTGTCAAAAGCCCTCCCTATAGCATCTCTCCTATAGGAATATGGCCAAATCTGGCTGATGTTTAACAAAATCTCTCCGTTTTTAAATACTCAAGCAATGAAAGTCATGAGTTTCTGTTAGAAATTAAATATTTGCAACAAAATCAATTTTCAATCCTTTGTAGTTTTTAAAGACAGCGAGAAAATGCTAAAAAGTGATTGCAATATTCTACTTAAATTTAAATGTAGATTTTTTTCATTAGAACCTGTCTTTTGTATGAGCAATAAAATTACAGAGGTCACAGTTCATTTATCAATTGGTCAGCAAATAGGAATAAGCATTTTTAATAGAATTTTCACTACTTCTCTGTAGACTTTATTATGATTGAGTAATTAGATGTTTACCACCACACAATTACAGTTTTGCTTTGACATTCTTACAACTTAAGTAACAATGAATGGATTATATTTCACCCACCTGATTTATTTGATCTGTCAGGGCCATGCTTATGGGGGGGGGGGGAGGAAGACTGGGCATTTGCCTAGGGCCATCAAAAATTTGGTGTTGCTTTTATATTTCCTCTCATTCTTTCTAAATTACTATTATTAAATAAACACAATATTCATAATCCGTTTGCTAGAAAATATGTACATAGATGTAATTTGATTAATTTTAAATTCTTTTAAAAAAAGTTCTTGAATAATTTTTTCTTCTGTTAGGTATAACGAACCACTGCTTGAGAGAGATTTCTCTTTTCTTGTTCATTATAGGTGCATTCCAAGGCCTTTTCTGATTTTGTGAAGGTTATTCCTAATGGTTCTTGGGGACAGATTTTTTTAAAGAGAAATAGTAGTAACTCCCAGGGTGTTAAACCCATTAACCACATGGATATTTTCCCCTAGGCTAGGAGGACACAGATGAGTGATTTTCTTTTCAATTGCCTTCCGGACATTTTATACACTTCTGAGATCTGTCACATGCCATTGATTTGTATCTTCTTTGTACAGAAATGAACAAGTGGACAACACTAGGGCTGTTTCTCTTCCTGGTCATTTTGATAAACATGGAAAGATGCACTCATAGGAGACAAGGCAATTATAGGAAATGTGGGGCATTCATTCAAAATGACCATAGAAAATATGTTTGAAAAGTATTCAGTGGGACTGTCAGGTAGTTGAGCAATATGACTGATCTCAAGGGTGAGGAAAATAGGGGGGATGTTTTAGAAAAGAAGCCTGTGAATTTCTCTTTTAGAATACTTCTTGAGTTCTTAGAGAATTGCTGTGCTAAAAAGAGAATATCCTTGTTCCTTGCTGCGATGAGTGGGTGCAAATTGCTGCCGAAATTGAAGCTATAAGTTTTCTAGTACTCAACTCACTCACAACATTAAAGGAAATTTCAAAAATAATATTTAATCATTTATTTAAATAGGCAAAAAGAAATTCAACATTTCTGGTAAGATTAAATTTTATTTTATGCTTAGAATATTATATACAGAGCTCCAACTCAGCTCAAATCCATGTGGCAGATATTCAATTGGGACAAATCACTGGCACTATTGGCCATTTTTGTGTACTGTTGCAAACTCATGCTTGTTCTAGTTTTTACTTGATTTGGGCTTCGCCAAAATTTGCCGGATCCTTGAAGTCTGCTTTTCTTGTGTGTATTGTTTATACTTCTATTCCTTCGTAATAAATATATTTCCAAAACAATTGTTCTTCAAACTCTTCAAAATTCTCTTTACGAAATAATTTATTAATTGGACATTTATTCAAGCCTATTTACTTCCAAGTCGGTAACTTGTACGATTTCTATCAAAAAATTTAATTTTCTCCGACATAAAAATATGTAAAGTCTGCCGATTTTGGGAAGCTGTACGTTTTATGAATCGCTAATTTGTATTTTTTTTTTTTTTTTAAATGGATGTTTCTTAAGTCAGATTTTGCCAATTTTAAATTCTTAAATATTCTTTAATCTCCTATAATTTTTTCTAAATTTTGCCTGACAGATAGTTTACCACATTGTCCATTACTGAAATCTAAGCTATTAAAGTCTACTAATTTTAAAGTTTTATAGTATCTAAAATCTAAATCTATAATCTGTCAATCTGAATGGATATCTGATAAACATATTTTACATACAGTACAATAAAGCTTAAAATTACAATATTAAGTCCTTGAAATATGGATGACTATTTTTGGCTCTCTGATTGTTGAAATATTTATCTAACATATAAATCTAGTCTCATTAGCCATTAGATTTAATTAGGGATAATATAGAAATTATTCCTGATAATATTTTTCTTTAATAAAAAAAAAATTCTTCTAATTTATAAGAAATATTTTAATTTTACATGAGACATTTCAACTTTGATATTAAACCATTGAAAATTATTTCTCAAAAATGTATCGGTGAAATACCTATTGCAGCAATTGGTATTCCATATATTACTCAAGGAAATATTTATAAATAATTGTGTGAATTCTGTATATACTAAGTAATTTGCAAACTGAGTTTGAATTGCAGTTTGTGTTTGAGTATTCATTATAATTTGACTCGCCTTTAAGCAGAGATCCTGGCATATTTAGCCCTCATGTGCAAAAACTGACCATAATGCCCCAAGTCTAATGAACAGGAATACTTTAAGGTTGTGAACTCTCTTTTGGCCATATAGTGTACACATACAAATGAAAAAAAGGTCTCTTATACAATCATAGTTCTTTTGTAATCAATAATTACCATAGAGTAGACCCGGGTGATTTTAAAATATCATATACAGTAGAAGATCTTTATAACACAAACCTAAAAATGCAACATTGTGCGTTATATAGAATTTTGCGTTATATGGATCACATCATTAAATTTATCTTGTAAATATGGCCAAATATGACTGAAACATATCAAAATACATTAGAATATCTTTATACTGTATTCCTTGTTACCAAGAGTTATCCAAATTATAATTTTTTGCATAATATAGGTCAGACATTGTTAAATTTACTTTATAAACATGATCCAAATAACTGACACAACCATCCCTTATATTAGACATTTTCAAAAATGTTTATTGTAATAATAGCAATTTTTTTCAATAAAAAGGTCTTAAATTAGAAGATAAAGGTGAACTAATGTATTAAATTTAGTCCACTGGAGAGTAGCAACATTTTATAATGTGAAAATGCAGGTGCTTTTTAACTGCAAAAATCATTGTTTACATCTGAGAAGTTGTGCGTTATATGGAGAATTGCATTATGGAGAATTGCGTTATATAGAATTGCGTTATAAAGATCTTCTACTGTATATACAAAATGACAGTTAACTGTAATTGGTAGTAAGGTAAGAGAAAATATGTCAATAAGGGTATATTTGAAATAAAACTTAAACGTAAAGATGATGATATAATTATTTGCCAATTTGAAATATTATTATAAAGCAATGTATAGATTCAATCTCAATAATTTTGTTTACTTCTATCTGCTGCTCTTGAGGTGAAGTACTATTTTATCTTTAATGTAAGACATGGGATTAAAAAAAGAACTCATATTTATTAATGCAAAGATAAGAAAAAAGATTCTATAAAGAAGAAAATTTATTATAAAGTTTGGAAATGAAAATGATTTTTTCTGTGATTATTTTTTATTTATTTTTTTTTTTCTTCATAGAAAAAACTTTCTTAATAAAAAATTTCCTGAATTTTTTTAGGTTTTTTTTCTGGCACTGTCTTTACATTCTTAGATTTTTGTACTCAAATTCATTTGAACATGCTCACTAGACTGTATGCTAAATAAGATTTTTGGTTGATGTATAAATACTCATGAAGCATGCAATTAATGATACTCTGTGAACAAGTTCAGTTAAAATGTGATCTCTAGTACCATTGATCTGTTGACTGCAAAAGAGTAAATGAAATAACTTTTATCATTTTTTTTTCGTTTCTTGAATAGAGTTGACTTTTGAGTATAGTATTTCAACTTTTCCATCTTCAAAATAATGTCATTAAATGTTTCATTTTATAAGATTGGTTAAAATATGCCATGCATATGTAAATGCATAATCTCCTTGCAAAAGAGATTTTATTTGGGCATATTTTTGAGAAAAGGTAACCCTTAAAAAGGTAAACCAACATCAAAAAGCATTCTCAAGCTAAAAAAAAAACAAATTATTCATAGGTGTTAAATTATCATGCAGTAATAAAAAAAAAAAAAAAAATAGAATTATTATTACTTCATTTATTTTATTCTTTATCTCTCAGTTATACCTTTTAGAAATTAAATTGTAGATTTTGGTTTGTGTTAGATATTTTGCAAAATCCTCTCTCACTAACTATAATTTTATTTAAATGCAGTCAGTGCACCTTCTTGACTACTTTTTTTGCTAGCAAAATCTTTTGTTTTATACATTTACGCTGTAATTATTTTGTTGTTATATGAAACTGAATGCATGGGTTTATTTCTTATGATTTATTGAAGTTAAATATGTCTATATTATTTATTATAAATACATTTTTAAATGTTGTCAATCTCCTTTCAAACTTTGTAAAAATTGAAAAAAATATTGTTCTGCATATTTAAAATTTAGATAATTTTTGGTTTTAATTTTTTGCATAAGAAAAAAATTAGATAATTTTTGAGCTATATTTGTTTTTATTAAGTTACTTAGAACTTTCCATAACTTAAGAAAAATACTTCACATGTTAATAATTGAACAACTGCAATCATTTTATTATGATATTTTATATTGTGATATTGTAGCATCATGTGCCTTTAAGAGAAATTGTTTATAACCTATGTTAATAGTTCTACTTAAGTATTATTTTAATAATGGATGTTGGAAACTATCAGGTAATTGTATGTATGTAAACTTTACTAAGTGAATGTATATGTTATCTCTGAAAAATGAATATGTCATATTGCCAAAAACTTTTAAATTTGGATTTTCAATAACTTTAAATATTTTCACTCAGTTGTTGTAATCTTATGCATGCCCATGATAATGTTTATTATTTTCTCAAAACATTCTTTATCCCTAAAATTAATTTTTGTTGACAAACATTTATGAAAAAATTCATTTGCAAATTGTTAAGAAAAATTAATATGTAAATGTTATTGATTTGTAAATCATGAATAGTGCAATGAAAAAAATATGGATACCACTTCTGGAAATTTTAATTATTTTCAGAAACTTGGTATATAGAATTAAATTGATATGATATGCATTGATACATCAACTTAAGAGCCAATACTAATCATGTGATAACATTCGCAAGCTAATGTTAAACCAACTGATGCAGTTTTTGTATATTTCTTGTTTACATTTTGTTATTTTAAAATTATTATTATTATTTTTTTTTTGCATAGGATACCGGAGGTCAAAATCTAACATTATATCTTTCTATTTATTTATTTATGTATTTTTTTGCTCGCAGTTTCATTCTGCGCTCACTTTAATTTTTGAAAACAATCTACTATTTTTTTTTGCGATATTAAAAGTGTCATAAGAGTGAACTGCAATAACAATAAAAAAAAAAGTAGAATATTATAAACATTAAACTATGATCTCATGTATCCAATGCAAAAAGAATGATTTAAAAATATTGAAATGTAAATGAGAAATTTGCAAAGAATGTTTTCATTGGTTTAACATGAACTTATGAATTTTGCAATGTAGGCCCTTAATAACTTGCTTACATTATTGATACAATATTGATACATTAACTTGCAATCAGTATTAATTTAATTATACATGTTATTGTAAATGAACAACAATGAGAGTAAATGCAGCAGCAACTGGCAATTGTTTCTGGAAATTTCTTTCAGCCTTCACTGTTTTTCTTGATTAATTTTTCTATAGCATAAAATTGGCACCATTCCAAAAGCACCCATGCGAAGCTTTTTTTTAATTAAAATTTGAGTGCATTTACTAAAATATTCTTTTCTTTTAATATATTAAGTTTATTTTAACACCTTAGCAAAGGAAGTGCTGTTTTCATTTATTCAGTATTTAAAATCACTATATGAATGGGTGTCTGGAAGAAGGGCCTATGTTGCAAGTTTTGGAAAGTGGAATTTGTTGGAAAAAGGCCTATGCTACAAATTTTGGAAAGTTGGGTTTTTTGTTGGAAAAGGGCCTATATGGAATGATTGAGGATTAGCCAATGTTCAAAATTATAATTTCATAATTTACAAGTTTGTTTACTTTAAATAAAAACTTAAAACAATAAACTAAAAATATTACTTTCCTTACCCACCTAGGTAGTTTTTTATTACTTGTTAATGCTCAGCATGAAGACAAAATAAGAGGATAATTAAGATTGGGAGAAAGGCCAAAGTTGCACTAGGTGCTCAGGACATCACTTATCCTGACAGTAATAGTTTTTTCCTCATTTCTGTAAAATTTTAAAATTATAAGATAGGTCCTTCTGCCAGACATTCATTCATATGCTATTTCAATTTTGAAACATTTTCTTTTTTCCCTTTAATTTGATGAAAATAAATCATTAAGTTTTGTTTTTCTGTAAATTCATGTGACATTTGAAACTTTTAAAAACAATTTTTGAAAAGCACAATTGTGTTTTTGAGTTGTGCTAACAAATATAATATTGTTTTTTTTTTTTTTAAGTGTTTCTTGTTAAAAATTCTTTTTTATGTAAATGTAATTAGATTTTTTGGGAAAATGGGGTGATAGAAATTACATATTGATTCATTATGCGATTTTTACACAAATATTTTACTGTTTTGCTTACAATATTTGCCCGTTCTTTTCTTTTATATTTTTTAAGTTACAAGAAAAATATTTCACCTTATTTATTTAATTAAGGAAAATTACTGAAGTTGTAGTACCGTATTTTATGGAAGAAACGCCGCACTCCTCAAATTGGCTTGAATAAGCTTAAAAATATCGTAATCGCTGCACCCGTTGTAAACGCCGCATCTATCAGAATGCTACTTTTGTCGACAGCATCACATTGACTTAACTTTAATCAAAGTTTTCTGAGCAATGTAGGATGCCTCGTTTTTAATATCTTAAGATGTCTGAACTTTTATTTAAAATATTTAAATCCGATTTTAAATATTTTTATGAATTTTTAAATTAAGGAAACTCAGTTGGTATTTAAAAAAAAATCATAAACGCTGCACATGGCGTAAATGCCACGCTTGGAAAAAAATCAACTTTTAAACTCGTAAATGCCGCGGTGTTTTTTCCATAAAATATGGTATTTTAGTTATTTTATAATGCTTATTTTAATCTAAGCATTATTATTTATATTCTGTGAATAACACTTTCACAAATCTCTTTCAAAATGTGTTGTCTTTTTTTTTTTTCATAATCAAATCATACATGATGCTCAAAGTATCTTTATGGGAGAAAGGAAAACTGATTCTTCTTTTCTTGTATTTTGTTTTATTCTTGTTTCATGAAAACTAATGTATATGGACTAATAATTTTATTTGATGATTCTTTCTATTCAAAATTGCTCTTGTCTAAGCTTGTTGTTGTTAAGCTTCATATTTAAAAAAAAACAAGCAGTTTTGAGTAAAGAATGGTTGATATATTGTTTCATAAGCCACTTCAACATTCATTTTTGTGTGTAAAAAAATAAATGTTTGAAGTATTTTACAGTATTAATTCTGACATTGGTTGTATTTCAACTTTTATTCATTTCTTTTGCATATTTTTCTGTTTATTAGTATATTTTTATACTTCATACTCAAAATCAGTAAACATTTCTTTTAAAAAAAGATCTAAATCTAGATTTATCATTACCTCAAAGAGCTTTGTTGATTAATATGCATTATAGTGAGTGATACTGTGCATAAATGAATTGCTGTGCTTGTATATTTACTGAATAAGTCATTTCTATACTTATTGAAAAGACAACACATTTCTGTTTGAAATGTACAATGTAATATATCATTGTAGTTTAGTATTCTGAATGAAGTGGAAAAAGTATTGATGAAAAGCTATTTTCAGTCCATTAATTCGGACAGAGTGGGGTAAAGCAGTTAGTATATATTAATTAGAGAAATATGTGAGGATGAGTAATTTTTTCTTTTTTAGTCTTCTACTGTAAAATAATTCTTCCACAATGGAAGCTTTAGCAAGTTTTATATTGAGTTAGAGATATCTTTCATGATTGTGTGGATTAAGATAATATGAAATATAAATTCCTTTCTATATCTTATAGCATACTTAGGGTTATTCTTACTTTTTGGGTTCCTTTCTCAAGGAATAAATGTTCTGGATGAAAGCCCTTTGGAAAGAATTTGGTCCAAATATATACTTATTCAAAGAAGCTATCCAAAGCACCAATTAGTGAGATTACATCAACCTGGATAATTATATATCTACTATAATCTGCTGCTAATATACTGATTAGAAAGGATTGCCAAAGAGCATGATGCCCAGTAACTATTTTTAATAAATTATCAAAATCTGCAACATTTATAAATTAAAAACCTTTAAAGAAGTAACCAAAATGACTATATTGTTAAATTATGTTATACTTTAGTTTTTTCCATTTAATACAAAAATATTTGCATTTTATTTGTGTAGGGAAGATTTTTGAATCTTCTGGTGGCTTCTGATTGCTATGATTATGACATCAGTTAGTGGAGAAAGAAAATGCATTATGATGAAGACATTGTTTATTTTACAATGGTTTTTATTTAATTGAGATAAAACTTACCCTTTTTTTTGCCAACCTAGCTTATCCACTCTTCCCTATGCATTTTAAAATTTTGAATTAAATTTGTTGAATTAAATTTTTAAAATGTTCGTACATAGAAATCTGTAAATTGATTAAATAATATGTTAATATTATGGATGCATCTTTCTTAAGATAAGTCTTTTTGAGAAATTACTCATTTTTTGAAGATTTGATTTAAAGCATTTATTTATGATCTCTTTATGTGTTTTAAGTATGTGTATGGCATTTGCTGTGATTTAGTGCTAATCTTCATAGATTTTGTAAGACCTTTATTTATTTCTTTTTTACTGTTTAAGAACTTTCCCATTTATACTTTTGTGCCTCAAAATAAAGTTAGTGCTCCAAACATTTCTGTCTGATTTTAGCTTTATTAATATCTAATTATGCTGAGGAGATATGACCTGAAAGTTCATAAATTTTTATAAATTAAATTTTTATTAAAAGCATTTATATTGTTAACCCTTTCATTCGAATAACTCTACATAGAATGTAACCATTAGTAGATACACTGGGAGAGAAGGGGTTAACAAGGAAATTGTTTTCCTCATGAGAAAGTGAAACAATAAGGATTAAGTTCAGAGTCTTAACCCTTTCGGCCCTGAATTTTTTTTTTCAGTTTAGGGTAAAAATCCCTTTTATGCTAATAAAATTAAAAGTAACTAACCAAATCACAGAAGTTAGGTTTTACTGAAATCTAATGAATGTAGTTATTTCGCGTTCTTTGCATATAACAATAGTCAAAGGAAGAATTTTTGAAGATGTTTGGAAAATGTTGTATTAGAACAGGATTTAACAGACATAAAAATATACTAATATTTTTTATTGTTTATCACAAATTATTCATTTGGAAAAGTAGTCCCTAATTAAGTTTTAAACCCTTTCGGCCCTAACTTTTTTCTTAAAGTTAAAAAAAAAATAAAACTTTTGTTAACTTTTTTACTGTTTCAAAGTTAGATGACACTACTTGTCCACTAAAAAGTCAAAATATAGAATACACATATGTGAATATAAGATTTTACGTATTTGCAAGGCGTTATTTATAGTTTAAAGCATTTTAAATGTAAGGAATACATATGGGACCGCCAGGGCCAAAAGGGAGAAGGAAAATTCAGAGATCAACATGACTTGATTGTGTAAAATGTCGAAAGCAGTAGATTCACTTTAATGGATATGCCTTGCTACCATGAATCATTCATAAGAAATAAATTGTTATTGTTACTTTTATGACATGCATGATATTACACATACTTTGCTAGTTTCATAATATAACACTTTAGTTAACACAATTTCTATTATATTTAATTGTCAAAGAATTTAAGTTGCTTTCTTACATTTTCATAAATTCATAGTTAATGAAACTTTTCTTTTACAGATTGATGCTAAAATACTATAACTTAAATATTTTTTAAAATAAAAATATTGCATTAAACATATTAGTTGACATAATTTAACTCAAATTCACGCATTGAGAAATTCAGGACAACCATTTGGGTCAGAGGATTAGTATTGGGTTGGCAATCATGTATTTGACATGCCAACAAACACATGCAGACTGATGTATGTAGCTTTTCAATATATTTTAATTATTGTTTGGAATGTATATCCAGATTAAAAAATTAAATTATAGAAATCTGTTTTTATGTTATATATATTTTCCCATTGTACTTTCTGTGAAAATCTTGTATAAAAATAAGAAAATGGAACTGTCAGATTTGAAAAATATTACTTTAAATTAATTTAATAGATGGGTTCAACATTCTAACATGAAGAAAAAAAGGGGTGATCAGTCTTTGGACAAATGATCCAAAATATAATCTAAAAATTATCCAAGCAGAAGCAGAACTACCTCCCGGGCCCTTAGGCATAACTTTTTGGGGTATCTCCTCCCCTCCTTCAAAGCAATATATTTCAGTGTTTTCTGGCACTAAAAACAGAAAGAAGCACTTTTAGTACTGGTAAACATTGGAGAAAGAAGCACTTTTAGTACAAGTAAACATTGGAATTTCATAAAATTCAAAGTGGCATAATTTGGTAAGTTTTGGTCTTAAAAGACTGGGATTTTTTTTTTTTATGCTATCTAGATGGATGACATGTTTCTAAATATAGGTTATTAGAACACAGGAACTATTTTTTTAAATTTCATATATTAATATGTATACAGTCCTTTATAAAAACAAAAGTGTATACTTGATTTGTATGCGTTTTGCAATTTGAATATTAATATATCTTTTTATCATCAGCAGTTTAAACGATAATAGCTATTTTGAATCACCTAGTATGATACAATTCTGAGAACATTTCTGAATCTTTTGCATGCATTTTCTTTCATAAAGGATTTGCAGTAAATAAATTTTCAAGTTAATGTATTTCCACATAGACATTTTTATACAGTCTCTAATCTTAAAAGAACTTTCTTTGGCTGCTGAATACCCTTCAAAGGATGTCTTCATATTTCAGGGACTCTCCCTACCACCGGCACCTGCCTACGCTCTTTCTATTGTGGCACCCAGTATCGCCTATCCTTTTGTGCTATGAGGTTGGCTATAAGGTAATTAATTTTTTAATTGGTGTGATACAACTTCGGAGCTGGGAGATGGGTAGAAAAGATCTGTTGTGTGCCAAACCCTAAGGTCATCTGACCAATTAAAAAATTAATAGAACACATGTTCAAAAAGTCTGTAAAAACTTAAAAAATTCATAAAAACCGGAAAAATAACTGAAATAAACGGTTTGAAGGGTTAGCATCTGTAGGTCACGGGAATTTTTTTAAGACAGGAAAAAAAAACAGCTGACAGATGCTACTGGTACGAGCAACTTTGATGGAAATGTGCAAATGAGCTGGTTTTAAGAACTTGCATTCCTAATCCACAACTAGTTTACCATTGTAAACCGTGTATTTGAACAAGGATGCTGAGTGCGAAGGATAAAGCTTTTTTGAGGAAGTTGTTTTACATGAACCAGGAATCAGCAACCATGGCTTTGTGTAAATTCAGAAGAATGTGAGGGCTGGAAAAGTGCCTTTAACAGTGACAGGCCTCATAAAGCTTGTTTGATGGTTTGAAAAAACTAGAATACTCGCTGTAGGATCGTATAAGATCTGGTTGACCATGTTTAATGAAGGCATGTTTGGCACGTGTTTCAATCGAAATGGAAGCGATAGCATCCAATTTAGCTGCGGGGACCAGCAGTGCCCGTGAAACTGACAGATGCTAACACCATCCTTGGTACACAATATTCTTCATGGAATACTTGATCTGTATCCATACAGATTACAGTTGTGCCATGAACTTTTACCAGCAGATAACATACAGAGAGAAGCATTTGCAATGTGGGCTTTCTCCAAAATCGAACACAATCCCAAATGGGTCTTTAACATGTTCTGGACAGATGAAGCTCATTTTTCATTTCATGGTGATGGTACATCACTGTCCCATCTGGGCAATGTCTAATCCATTTGATTACACCCAGAAACCATTGCATTCCCAAAAAGTGACAGTGTGGTGTGGGTTCACAGATGTGTTCATCATATAACCCTTCTTTGAAACACAGTGCTCAGTAAATGGGTGAAAACAGCTACAGTGAATGCTCAATGCTTCTATGCGAGAAGGTTGTGTGATGTTTGTGCGAACTAGATGCACTTTCTACCATCACATTTATGAAAGACGGAGCACCTAATCACATTGCTAGTCCAGTCAAGGCATTCCTGATGTAGACGTTCAGGGAAGACAAAATCATTAGCAGGTTTTGCAGATTCCCATGACCTCGTCAGTCTCCAGATTTGGCACCTATACACGTCTGATTATGAGGATATTTGAAATCTTGTGTGTATTGATCCGGTGCATCTAATCTGTCAGAACTGAAAGATGCAATCCACCGAGAGGTGTCATGTGTACATCCAGATCTGCTGCACTTTGTCATTGCTGGATTTTTGACTCGCCTGCAATGTATTATTCCCTTGTAGTGGTGGTCATGTGGAACACATAGAGCTGTAATAAACAATTTGGAGACATCCTGTTTGTTATTTGTGTATCTTTTCTTTGACTTGGGTACATTAGCACCACCTATTAGCTGTTTTTTGAGATCCTCCACCCCCCCCCCCCCCCCTTGTCTTAAAAAAATTTCCATGACCTCCTATATGTGCTAGCCCTGCAAACTGTTTTTTATTTCGGTTATTTTTCTGGTTTCTATGAATTTTTAAAGTTTCTATAGACTTTTTGCCTACCTGGTACATGCTTATATGCATCATGGTAATGTTTTTTATTTGTAAGGATTATGTAGGAAGAGAAAAAGTAGGTGGCACCTGGGAGGAACAGATTTTGAAAAATGGGGCAGTAGCCGAAGTGTTAATGAATTTTACTAGAATAAGTGGGCAAAGTCAGGTGATCACCTAGGTTGCAAAAAATAGGCAAAATGCTTGATTAAAACTTAAGTTTCCTTAAATCATATCGTTCATATAGGAGATGTCTAAAGAATCTAATATTTAAGAATATAAAAAAAAATGATAGAGGAGTAGTATTTGTAATACCATCTATATGTTAATAACCTACAAGATTCAATAAATGATTGAAACAAAGAAAATTACACATCATTTCTATTTTGCATGAAATATTAGCCCGATAAGAAAATCTTAACTTCAGGGCCCCGGTTTCAGCCTAATGGGTAATCTGCCTCTGTATCCAAGTTATTAATAAAACATCTATTTTCTGATAATTTTAGCAATAATCACATTTATAGTACATGAATAAAGCCACAAATATCAATAAAATACTCTTTAATGGAAGCATTCAGCAATTATTGAAACGATAAATATATAAATTGACTCTTCAACTTTGCGAATAATTTTCTACACTAGAGGTTCCCAAACTGTGTTCCACGGAGCCCTAAGGGCTTCGCTGTGCTTTAGGAAAATAATGAAATTTTGAACGAAACCAACACATTTAAAGCAAGGGCTTTTTTTCCCCAAAAATGGAAACAGATTCCTTTTTTATACAAGTATTTATACATTGATGATAACTATCTGTGACAATCTGAACTCTTTTAATTAACTAAATTTTATTTTCTTTAAAATTCTGGGTGCAAATATTAATTTACGTTCTGTTTTTATGCTTTCAGATTAAAAAAATGCGATAAATGGAGAAACAAACGTATATTTACTGTAAAGACTCGTTTAGGCGGTGCAAGTTTACTAGCTACAAACTGGCGAGAAAAATAGCGAGCAAATCAGCTAGCGAGATAATGGTGGTTTACACAAGAACTTCTTTACTTGCGCTGTAGCCAACTCGGTCTTTCATCATTTGTTGCTTTCTAAAGCTTTCGTTTGTGTTTTTTTCTAAAAACAGTGTTTGCTTTTATATTAAGAGCTGAGTTTTCCTGTCTACTGTTTTGTGTGTGTGTGTGTGTGTGTGTGTTTGTGGAAAAAATGAAGTGGAATGCAAATGATATTGCTGAGTTTTTAAATGTATACCAAGAGTAGCCTGTGTTATGGAAAACAAAACAGGCAGATTACTGCAATACGAAATTAAAAGAAGAAATTTGAATTTTATATTCTAATGGCCATTTATAAAATCTCATTTATTTTTAAGGTTTTAAGACCCATGTCCATTACTGGAACTTTTAATTAGTCAATTTCCAGTAATGGACACCCCCATGTAATCATTGCTAAAAATGCTATTTCAGTAATGTTTATTGTGCATAAAATCTTTTGACTTAACTGAAAACCTAATTAATTACATTTAATTTTTAAATTGCACTTATTGGAATGTAATAACATCAAAATTTTTATAAATAGCGTTGCTTTTAATTAATTTATTTTTGTTTGTAAAATTTTCAATATTTTAATCAAGTTAATTTTTTATAACTCTGCACTGCTTAGTTTATCTGTCAATCAGTGAAACTTATCAGGAAGCAGAGAATATTGTTTAAGTGCATAGGGAAAAGAGAGGCTCATGGGGCTCAATCCCTCCCCATTTACATAAAAACAGTTAAGTTACTGAAGTTGTTTAAAATCTATTCTTTTCTGTCTTAAACATTTACTTATTTATTTCTCACAAAAAATTATTGTAATATTAATGAAATCTATGGTAGTAATTAAACTAGTAAATCTGCAGATCAGTGGTCTCAAATGCAATAGTTCTGCAGTTTTATTTTGAAATTATTTTATTTAGTATTTAAAACATTCAATCCTCAGTATCATTCCTATCATATTTGTAATACTAACTACTAAAAGTAGTTTCAGGGTGTTTAATTATGAAAAATAGTGGAAAATATATGAATCTATGAACTTATACTCCAAAATTTTTACTTTTTTGATTTTTTTCAATTATTACCCCCTAAATCCTGTACAGTCTCAATAATTTGATAACTGCAATTCTCTGACCTTAGTATTTTAAACTATCTAAAATAATTAAAATATTCACCTTGTAACCGTAGATTCACCGTAGTTATTTCAAACAGTGAATAATTCTAAAAAATGTTTTAATTATTGGTATTCTAATTGTTAAGTTTGTTCGAAAATAACTATTTTGTTTCATTCATGCCAGCACGAACTACTTCAATCGACATTGCTTACGTACACAGAACCACAAGCCACCGAATACTCATAGCGATTTCACTAGCAACAACGTTTACACACAGCTAGTTTACTAGCCAGGTAGATAACACACCAGCGAGTAGTGAGAAAAGTAACCAAGCTTTCAACATTTTTCGCTAAGGCTCCTATAATCCTGTTATAGGAGCCCTATTTTTCGCACTTGCTGACCTGCCAGATAGTTAGCTAGTCAACGTGCTTACATGAGGCGATTTTACTAGCAGCTAGTGAATTCACTGGCTTATAGCTAGTAAACTCGCCACATCTAAACGAGCCTTAATAAATCCAGAAACTATGTTCTGAAAAAAAATTAGCATGTTTGAATTCCCCAACTCCTCCTCTCAGTGTGACTTGAGGTGAAGTGTTGTTATTCGATGATTCCATGTTTCATGCTCAACTATGTCATCATTCTGAAAGAAATCAGTCTGATTTGAAAGATAAACTGCTTTATTTTTTTCAATATGAAATACAAAATAATTTATGCATGCTTCAAAAGAAAATATCACAACACTTGTTAAAACAAATATTAAATGTTCCGGACGTAGGTACAGACTTCACGGGTGCGAAATAAGCAATAAGATATACTTCTACAACTAACTTAAATTTTTCTTTTTGTCTGGTTTAATCACTGTGATTAATTGGGACAAAAATAATGTTCTATAAATAGTAATAGAAGTTTGCCTTCTTGGAACCCGTCGCCCTCGTTAAGTCGGCGCTTATGACCCCATGGCACTTATCTGATATTTTAACGAGTTGCTTGAGTTTGTGAAGATCATATAATTACAAAGACTCTTAACCCCTTGGGGATGATTGACCAGTATACGTGCCGCGTAAGATGCTCAGAATCTGTGATTATTTGAACCAGAAAATTTTTATTGTAAATTTTGCCTTATTTAATCCGAGCATTTTCGCGATTCAATTAGGCAAAAATTTCTGTTTTGAAAAACCGATGATAAAAGATTAAATATTCGCTAAAAGACGCTCGTCCAGAAGGGGTTAATAAACCTCGTAAAATTGATATTGTCCTGAATTTGGATTTATGAAAAAATGTTAATTTAGTGTCAATATTTCCTTGTCAAATAGATCATTTTTTTAAAATTAACTCTATAACAAGTGACGTAAAAGAACACTTAACAGCTTCTTCAGATGTACAAAATTTGCACTACAAATGAATGAATCTACTGACGCCACTGGATTAGAAGTTTTGTTAGTATTTTTCAGTTACATATACTAATATCCCATTCAGACCAGGGAAGTTAAAAGTCCTAAGTGGCTTTTTTGAAATGGGAACCCGGAACTTAACTTGACTTTTCTATTATTACGTTGTTTGAGAACATTAACTTGATTAAAATTAAGCGCCTTACTAACGGCAGTCTGGAAGAAGCTTCACAAAGATAGGTTCATATTTTTTGTAGATCACTACAAACCAATGCACTAAGGGATGAAATATTTTTTGATTAATACATAGGAAAACACGTATGAACATGAATGTACTGATGAGGGCAAAAACAATGATATTGCAAAAATTAAAGAGATGATAAAGCACCGAAGTACCATTTATTGCGTTCTTTATAAACACATGCTATCCACGGAAAAATGTCTTCTGAGCTTATAAAAAGCTTAAATGCTGCCATTAAAATAATAAACTATGTAAAATCACGAACTTTAATCGTATGTATGAACTTATTGGATGTCGGCATTCGCCCCTTCTACTGACATACCAAAGTAAGATGGTATTGTCTATGAAGAGCGTTTACATGATTGTTGCAAATGCAGAGGTGATATTACAAGAACGATAACTCTAAACTGGAGAAACTTTTAACTAATGAAGATTGTCAATTCTAATTGCATATTTTTCTGATATGTTTAGCAAAATGAAATAAATGTATCCACCATTGCAATGAAAATATCTCACAATTTCCGATTCACTTACCAAACTTGTCTTCTTTTAAGGTGAAACGTGTATTGGTCAGATTCTGAGTCAGACAATGATATGATTACGTACCTCTTGTTAAAAAGGAATACAAACAACGCCAGATAAAAAAAATGCACAAATAAATATTTAGGGGCATCCTACAGCTTTGAAAAACTGTTTCAAACAACATTTTTCAACAGCTGAATAGAAACGACTCTAAATGTGTTCAGCATTATAAAAAACATCCAGCTTAAACTCGGTGAAACACTGGGGTCCTCCTTGATTGGAAATCTCATAGCAAGTTACACTAAACCAGTGGTGTAGTCTTGGGGGGAAAAGTGGGGGACGCTCATAGTTTCGAACATTAGGATTTATATGACATACCAGGCAAACTTTATTTTGAATCTTTCTTTTCATTTTCAATTGCAGAGAAAAATAATTGAAGAATGAAATTTAAAATGAAATTTAAAATTAAATTTAAAAATTAAATTAAAATTAATTTAATTACTTTCTTTTGGACACTAAATATCTTGCTATAGAATTCAAAAATTTAAAACCTTATTTCATGACTGAACATGATGAATAGACTATTTAATATTCTAAGAATATATGCCACTGTCCAAACTCTAATTTGGAAGAAATTTGACACGTTTTACGCATCTAAAAGCTTTTTTTGACCAGAAATAATAAATGAGTACTGTTTACGTGAGAAAAAAACATAAAAAAAATGTGAGCGAGGCCGAAGATAAATAGTGACTTTTAACGATCGATAAATAGTGACTTTTATTGGCCCGAAGAATACGTTTAATACTCAAAAGCTGACCCAAATCGAATTTTTTAAAAATATGAATTTTAAAGAATGGAAATAAATATCCTTTTACAGAACATTTCCAAAAATTGCGTTTAATCAAGATTTCTTTAAAAAAACTTCAAATAAAAACTTTAAATTAGTAAGTATATGTTACTTCTAACGTGTAAATGCAATACTTGATTTTTTTTTTCAAAAATTAGAATTTTAACGGTGTGAAATGAGGAAAGAAGATTCTAAAATTTCATTTTCATCATGATTTCTCAAGAAACGTAAAACATAACACTTTTGTATTTTCAAGACTTATATGCTCGCTTAAAATGTTTTTTTTAAATTATTATTAAAATTTTAATACGGTGAATTGATGGGAAAGCCCTCTAAAATCATCTAATCACGTTTTATCTGAAGCTGTTTTCTACAAGAGACTAGAAAATAAATATAGCAGTATAGTTATCAATGCAAAAACCCTTGACGGGTTAAAAGTTTCTGACGCAGCACTTTATCTTATGCTCTAAGAATTTTAAATATGGAACTTAAAAATACTGATATCAAATTTTGAGTGACGTTATGCTATTTCTTAAAAAATATATTTGTATTTATTTCATCATTTTATTTTTGTTTTATTTATAATTGCATGTGCAAAAGTTATGTTCAACATGAAAAGCTGCATAAAATTTTATTCGCTGTTGCTTTATCATTTACATCTCTCATAAATTCAAAATATGAGTTTTAAAAGATATAATATAAAATTTAAGTGACGCCTTGATGTGACTTTAAAAGGTTTGTTTTAAAATTCAATTTAAATTATTTTTGACTTGGTTAAAATATTTTTTTACATCTACACAATACTTTCAATTTTCCAATTCACTGTTAAATATATCACTTTCATTGAATCTATACTATGCATTGAAACGTATTTATTTAAATAAATTGATTTATCTTTTGTGTCACGCTATTCAAAATTGTGAGTAAGATTTATGTAAATGGTTTATTTGCGTCAAACTATCCTTTTTCATACATTTCATGTAGTTTGGACACAATGACGCAAAGAAACCATTTACATAAATCTTACTCACAATTTTGAATAGCGTGACACAAAAGATAAATCAATTTATTGAAATAAATACATTTCAATGCATAGTATAGATTCAATGAAAGTGATATATTTAACAGTGAATTGGAAAATTAAAAGTATTGTGTAGATGTAAAAAAATATTTTAACCAAGTCAAAAATAATTTAAATTGAATTTTAAAACAAACCTTTTAAAGTCACATCAAGGCGTCACTTAAATTTTATATCATATCTTTTAAAACTCATATTTTGAATTTATGAGAGATGTAAATGATAAAGCAACAGCGAATAAAATGTTATGCAGCTTTTCATGTTGAACATAACTTTTGCACATGCGATTATAAATAAAACAAAAATAAAATGATGAAATAAATACAAATATATTTTTTAAGAAATAGCATAACGTCACTCAAAATTTGATATCAGTATTTTTAAGTTCCATATTTAAAATTCTTAGAGCATAAGATAAAGTGCTGCGTCAGAAACTTTTAACCCGTCAAGGGTTTTTGCATTGATATCATTACTTTTTTGAGGTTAGTGATAAAATGATTAAAAAAAAGATACTTATGGGATTTAATGCAGATTTAATTTTTACTATTTTATTACAATTTTCCTTATAGCAGTTTGTATATAAAAACAAGTGGGTAAGTATAATCGCAGATCGCACAGAGGGTCTCATTTGATATTCCTTTAAAAACACTTTATCCTTAAATTAATAAATCCAAAATGTTAATTTATAATTATTAAATCCTTACATATATGGTGCACCAATAGTTCCAATTTTCATGGGGCAGGGAACGCACTCTTTTAAACAAACCACCTTCCAATTGAAGTCATCAAAAACCAAGTTGAATAAGCCAGACCCCGTTGTGTTGTTTGACAAACAGCAGTCTCATGTCCCCTCCTTCCCCCCTTTTTCAAAATTTTTCAGACCAGTACCTAAGAATGGAACCGAAATAATTTTTTCTCTTCAGAAATTACGATAAAAAAATAGTATGCAGTACTCATAAATTTACTTTAATGCTATATAGGGTGATTATTAAGTTAATTATAACGTTTGGAATCTGTTGCATTGATGTCCGAAAGGTAGTTTCTGAGTTGTGGAAGCTGGACCCATAAGGTGCCATAGAGGGGCGAAGCCCGCTAGTGTCTATCATAATTATATCTGCCATGTGGACTAATTGCGATATTTAATCAAAATAGTCCCCCCCCCCCCTCCTCATCCCCGGAAATATAACAAATATAAAATGTGTCTTTATAAACCTATCGTCAAATAGGTTTTTATTTCTTTTTCCCTAAAAAAAAAAACATGATTTTTATATCCGTAACGTAAATAGCGGACGAAGCCTGCTAGTTCCTATCATAATATATATTTTTAATAATTTTATATAGTCTATAATAAAAATCAGACTTAAAATAGTCTAGTTCCATGAGTACTTGTAGTGTCAGTTACATGCTACGATTTTTGGATACCAGTATTTTAGAATGGGAAAATGTGACTTATTTTATCGGAGATATCTCATTAATTGAATAAGGTGAAGCAAACTTTTTGAAAAAAAGGTGGCCAACAAGCATGACAGTTATCAGCTATGTGACTTTGTGCTAAAGTCCATTAATTTGATCTGCTTTAAAAAGATTACGGAAGATTGAATTATAGTAGAACCTGGATTAACCGAGCTTCGATTAATCGAGGTTTCTGTTAACCGAGCCGATAACAAAGTCTGATTTTTTTTTTCCTTTTGAATGAGCCTTAAAAATAACCACACTCTTTAGCTCACTGTCCGTGCTATACAGGCCCTTCTGCCCCCAAAAGCACTCAACTCCAAAGAAACATTGGACCCTGAGAAGTCAATAGCGAACAATGCTTTGTTTCCAGTAGCTGTGTGAACTTTCATAAATTTTTCAATTTGCATTTTAAAATTTACTACTGGTAGTTGATTTTCTTTTTAAATTTGTTAAGCTGTGAAACAGAACTTTACATATATTTATTTTTATTATTTAAAAAACGTTCTATATATTTTTTTAAAAGAGATGTTAAATTCGCAAGCACGGCGAGTTTTTACACACAGTTTCTATTAACCGAGATTTCCGATTCCGATTTACTAACAATCCCAATTAGCTCGGATAATCGAGGCTGCTTTGTATAATTAAAAAAATCAATGGCGATCTTACTGTAAACAGGTTTCCCTTTTACTGAGGGATTTCAAGACTGAATCAGCTGATGTTAGTTGCTGTTTCTGTGCTTGATTAAATAAGATTAGTTAAACATTTGAAAATTACCAAATATAAAAGGAACTAAGTCAACAGTCTTTGCTTTATGGCATTTTTTAACAACTCTATAAGAAAATGATTTTAAATAAGAGATTTTAAATGTAACGTTTTAAATCTGACATAATTTTCACCAAACTTTCCTTTCTCTTTGTAACATTCAACTGAAAATATTTTTATTATTAGAAAGATAATATTATTATTTGCGCTACCTTAAAATTGGCAACTATAGTTAAAAATATCATCTCGAAATTTGAAATAAATCTCTCATATAAATATATTTTTTAATTTAAACTGTTTTGCAATATTATTATTTGGCCACTTTGGCCAATATGAAGTAATTTCCTCCATTTACGACTTTTAACACATATCAATGAATTTATTATTTAAAAATTTTCTTTTTCTTTTAATATTCACGTGTAAATATAATTTTCATGACGTAATTTTCAATGTTTTCCTGCTTTTAATGTGTAATCATTTAATTCTAATTTGAAAATAATTGATTATTTTATAATTTTCTTTCATTTTAAGTAAGCATGTGTAAAAACAATTTTTATGACGTAATGTTTAATATTTTCCTGCTTTTAACACGTTATCATTTAATTCTAATTTAAAAGGATTTTTTTCTGTTTATAATAGTCACGTGTGAATAAGTTTTTAATTTCCCAGGTAGCACAGCAATATCGGCCTGATACTGCCCAATATCGGCCAATCTTGGTGTGCATCGGCAAAGATCGGTCATGTTTACCGGCATTGGCCAGTATTGATCGATGTTGTCCGATGTTGGATTTGTAACATTAAAACTTCTGGAATCATGAATATTTAAATTTTTTATTCACATATTGTATTTTTTGTGGGAAGGTAGAAAACAGGAAACAATTATAATAACATTTTAAGTTCTGTAAATTCATATAGAAAAACTCACATTGACCAACATTGCCCGACGTTGCCCGATATCGGGTCTCATCGGGAGCAATGATGCACAAGGATGTGCCAGCCAGCCAACCAATCAAATACAAGACAAGTATCCAACAATGCCGCCGTATTTCTCGCTTTCTCGCCGTATATCTAATCTACTCTACCTTCATGGCTGTTGCAGATTAAAAACGAGAATATTTATAGTGATGGTAGTATGGAAAAGTGAGGTGTGTCATTTGTGAAATCCGAAAGTCACATCTTTATGTGAAACGAGTAAGTGCTCTTTATATTTCATATAGTAATGTTTGTTTATTGAATACATACAGTAGAAGATCTTTATAACGCAATTCTATATAACGCAATTCTCCATATAACACACAACTTCTCAGATGTAAACAATGATTTTTGCAGTTAAAAAGCACCTGCATTTTCACATTGTAAAATATTGCTACTCTCTAGAGGACTAAATTTGATACATTAGTTCAACTTTATCTTCTAATTTAAGACCTTTTTACTGAAAAAAAAATGCTATTATTACAATAAACATTTTTGAAAATGTCTAATATAAGGGATGGTTCTGTCAGTTATATTTGGATTATGTTTATAAAGTAAATTTAACAATGTCTGACCTATATTATGCAAAAATTTATAATTTGGATATTTCTTGGTAACAAGGAATGCAGTATAAAGATATTCTAATATATTTTGATATGTTTCAGACATATTTGGCCATGTTTACAAGGTGAATTTAATGATGTGATCCATATAACGCAAAATTCTATATAACGCACAACCTTGCGTTTTTAGGTTTGCGTTATAAAGATCTTCTACTGTATAATCAGACTCATTTCATATATTCAAACTTGTTTTTTTAAATATTGTTTTCTGTTCACATTGGTATTATTACTTGATTAGTTATCCATAGTCTTGTGTAGTGTGTATTTTCTGTTCATATCATATTTATACTTGTCTCGGAATGTATATTATCCTTAAAGATTTTCCTCACTAATGATAGTAAACAATGCATATGAACTTTTGGTAGTGTTCGAGTCAGTATATTATTTAACCGTTTAAGTAACACCAAAACACTTTTTCATTGTTTATATATTAATTAAATTGTCCGTTTACTTTATTCTTGAAGTAATTATTTATATTAAAACGTGATTTTATTTTTTTATTGTACCTACGTAACTGAAACATACTTACTTAAATGGCACAAGTACAATTAAAGTTGTGAGCAATTTATATAACCTTGAGGTCCTTGGCTTAGAATTTGGAATAAATGTTTCAGATATCTTAATTCAAGTGTGAGGAATTTTTTTTCTTCTTCCCTTATAAGGGAGAGTATAGAATTTTTTGTTTTGTCATACTTTAATTTTTACTCCATCCAAAAATAAAAATTTGATACATTGTTAAAGCTGATTCCTCTTATTTAAGTTTAATCATTTGTGATTTTTTTTAAAAAGATTTCTACTGATAAATTATCTAGTGTGTGTGTGTGTGTGGGGGGGGGGGGGGGGGGCTAAGATTTCAAGGTTCTGTATAATGCTTCTTCCTACCACCAATACAGTTAAAAATCTTTAAACTCCTTATTTTGTTTATTTTTAATTTGCATAATGTGTTCTTATTTAAGTCAAATACAGAAATTTAATCATTTGGGAAGAGTTCTCTATCTTGTGCCACTTGGTGCGACTGGCAAAAAAGTAAGCAATGTTGTCAAAAGTCTGTTTTAGCATCTTACCAAATTTTTATTTTAATTATATTTTATTAATATTATTTGTAATATTTTATTTTTTAATTTACCAAATCATCTTACCAAGTGCCAAAAGATTGCAACAACCACATCTTAAGCAGTTATCGCCCAAAATAACTTTCAAAGTTTTCTGGCACATTGCACATGTTATGGAACTCTTGTCATGAATTTTATAATGGCTATGTTAAAGCACTATTATTTATCTGATGTCTATTAGGAAAACATTAAAAAATGCAAATTTCCCAAAAATTTAAGATTTTTTGAATAAACTATTTCTACCTGTTAAATTCCTCTTGGGCAAACTAAATGTAATAAGTTCATCATTGAATTTGGGTTAATTTGAATTCGTCTTCTATTATGTAATGTTATTTTTCACAAAACTTTTGTTTCACATTAAACGGGCCAAAAGAAGAAAAACCTTGCATTGACCCTTGGCACGGAAATTTTTTTCTTATGCAACCTCCAATTTTAGTGATTAAGTAATAATTACAAGAAGAAAAAATTTGTCAACTGGTATTGAAGAATTAAAAGTGTATAAGATGCTTTTTGTGTATAAAATAAAGTTTGTTAATACAGTAGACTCCCTCAAGTTGAATAATTGAAGGAAAATGATCTCATTTTTTTGTGCATATTCAAATATGCGTTATTATTTACTTTTAATATTTTAATCAGTTTTTAAATTACCTTACTTTTTATCCTTTTAGTTTATTACTTTACTTATTTTAATATTTTACAATATCACAATCATTCATTATAATTTTGATAGCATTACTGCATTAAAATTACTGTTTAAAAAATGTAAACAAAACAATGGCCAGAAATCCGCACAACTTCTGGTCTCAAGCTGTGCGGATTTGAAGGAGTCTACTGCATTATATTGAAACATGTCAGTTTTTTAATCATTCATACATATATTTCCTGGTTTGTGTGGGCCCATAGGGACAGAGGGGCTTCTGCCTCTGTGCTGTCTGCCAGAGATGCCCTCAAAAATGTTGTAAGATTGAGTGTTAACACACATAGCATGGGTCTCTATATTGCAGTCAATATTGTATTTTTACACTCTTTTATTTAACTTGGTTTTTATATGTAAAGAAGGAATGGGACTACTTGCAAATACGCCCAGAATCCGCCATCTTGAATTTGGAGCCTTTTTTGGCGATTTCGTGCTGGCGATGCTTTACTCCCGATGGACATCCGACGATTGTAGTGTTCTGGTAACCCTAAATTTTTTACGTCACTTCCGCGATTATTCTTGAAGCGTCATTTGATTTTTGGAGGTTGTCCCATCCAGGTGTGCGTTTGTCGTTCCGAGATTCTCAGCTACACGTGGTCAAGGTTGTATTGTTTCATATTATTTTTTTCTTTTATTTGATTAAGAAACTTATATTTAATCTAATTTTATTGCATATTTATTGAATCAAGAAAAAAATTACACTTGCATCTCATTTTATTGCATATTTATTTAATCGAGACAAGGAAAAAATTACATTTGTATCTCATTTTATCCGCTATTTAATCGAGAAAAAAAATCATTTTTTTTGTGTATAATGTTACAATGCAGCTATTATAAATATATATTGCCTTTTTTTTTTTGGATAAATGTCCGTATTTTGCGTTTGGGCTAATCGCCGATTTTGAGTAATCGCCCGGAGATGGCCCCCTATTCTTATTATTATTAATAATAACGATTCAAGTGCTGTTTTCTGTTCAATTTGCATTGTTTTTTTATTTAAAATTGATAGATTAATATGAATTCTGCAATCAAATAGGGCAATGAAAACTATTCCAAAATACTGATAATAAAATGGAATGATTTTCATTCCTTTAAAATTTTGGTGTTTATTTACACGTGAGTACATATAGTAATAAATTTATGATTATATGTTAAAAAAAAATAGTTTAGAAATCCTGTATAACAGTTTAAATAATAATTTTTTCCCCTGTTACAATATTTTAAAAGATAAGTAGAACAAATATTATATTTTTAATAAATTCACGTATTTGTGCTATTTATCAAGAAATACATCAAAGCAGTGATTTTTCAATAGTTGTAAAATTAATGTCTTTGTAAAATTAATGCATTGTAACGGATTTTTTTTTAACGACATAAATTGTAGTCATGAAATTAGGTGTGATTCTCAAGATAAACATTGAATGCTTATAAAAGTGTACTCTTTTAGAAACTATTTTTACTTTTATTATTTACGGAAAGAGTTTTAGTTTTGAAAATTCACTTTAATTTGAAAATGCATTTTTGAATATTATGTTCAAATTTTGTAAGAGGAAAAAAAACTAAAGTAAAATTTTAATATTGTAAGTTTGCAGTTTCTAAGTTAAGTAGTTGGTTTGCAATTTTGTTTTCTGATTTATAAAACCATTAAACAATAAAGTTGTGAGTACTGTGTGATTTTAGCACTAACTATTGGATACTGTAGACTTCCTCAATTCCGCACATCATATGTAAACAATAGAACTTTCAGTTCAGATGTAGGGACAAAATTACAGACTTTTTTATTTTTATACTAGTGTAAATGCCCGTCCTAGGACGGTGTGTAAAAATTGTGTTTTTCACTTAAAACTTGAAAAACTGCTAAAAAAAAAAAATAATTGACAATATGGAAGCGTTTAGATGAGCAAAGTTCGGTTAGTTTATGTTCTAATAAACACACAATTAGCATTTACAATATTTCTGTGTAAACCAGGTTTTCCGGCTAATATACTATAACAAAATTAAGATTTTTTAATAAAACAAAAATTTAATAAATATGCAATAAAAATGCGTAATTAAAACAGTCTGCTGCAACTATTGAAATAATACTATTTTTTTTTAATAACACTTTGAAATTGTAATTTATCGTTTACCCTCCCCCTCTCCAAAAATTTTTTAATATTTATATTGATTAATAAATAAGTATCTCGGGTTGAATCCCAACCGTCTAATCCCCTAAGCTTCTGTCCTCCTGATGCAAAGCTATAAATAAAAAATTATTAATTTTACTTTTCGTATAAATATTAATTTTTTACTTTTAAAATATTGAATTTTTTTTTTTTTAAGTTTAAATTTACATACACTTGTATATAGAAAAGGAGAAATATAAGTAATGTGTAATTTAAAAATAAGTTACAAAATAATAAGCCTAAAATATTTAAATTGGTTACTTTTTTAAAAGAAAGTCAGTTTTATCAATTTTTTGCAGGGAAAAAAAAGGATATTTTTAAAAATACCATATCATTGTTTTCCGTGAATCATTTTATATGAGAAATAAATTAAAATTCCTTACATGTCGCAAAGAAAATTTAATGTGATTGCAACTTAATACTAGAAATAATCTCAAGTGACACTTGGCGATTTATTTTGGTGGTGTAATGTGATGTGCCTTGCACTGATTTGTTAGGAAGAAATGTCTACTACTGCTCAATTATCAGGACTTGTAACCTTGAGAAGTAATCGCGCGATTCTTGTTTCTTGTCAACCAATTGGAGAATGGATCCTTTTCCCCTTGAGTCTCTTCCTGGGACACTGGTAAGATTGATGGATTCGCCCCGCCCAGCGTTACACTGGCTTTTATTATATAGAGATAATTCCATGTGTATTTTAATATGTAATTCTTGTTAATGTGACTGAACTCTTGCTTGTTCATGAAGGAAATAGTATAAATTTATTTCTGAAAAATTCAAGATATTGCTGATATCACTGGTAATTGCAATCTTTTTACCAAGTATATTTATGTATTAATCAAGCTTTTTTGGTTATTAAGTCTGCCTAAACCTGAAATAAAACTTTTTTATTTTATGATTTTGATATGAATTAGTAGGGTACCTTTGTGAGGCAAGTTTGGTTGAATAATTCAAGAAAAATGTATATAATCTTTATTATTATGTATATTTAATTATGCATTATTATTTACTTTTAATAATTTAATTATTTTTTAAATTATCTTAATTTTTATTATTTCAATTTACTATTTTACTTAATTATTTTAATATTTTACTATAAGTAACCATTCATTATAATTTCGATTGCATTATTTACATTCAAATTACTGTTTAAAAAATATAAACAAAGAAAGCAATGACCAAAAATCCGCACAACCTCTGGTCCCAAGCTGTGCGGATTTGAGGGTTCTACTGTATTAATATAATAAAGTAAAAATATTTCATTTTCAAGCTGAAATTTTGGTGAATAAATTCAAATCTCCCATTTAAAATTTGTTTATGAAATTAAAAAAAAAAAAAAAAAAAAAAAAGATATAGCAAATTATAAATTGTTATAGCAAAAATGTACTTGGTCTGATTGTGATTTTGGTTCATTGTACTTTTCTAGCTAGTGTGGAAATGAAGTTTGAAGGAACAGAAACCACTGCTATCTCTAGCTGCATTGGAAAGGTGCTTGCAGAATTTGACAACAGGGATGGAAACACTTTTCAAATGAGAAGAAGATGACTAACAAGAAATAGATGATTTGTCGAAAAAATTTTTGTTAAATAATAAATATGATTAATAATAGTTTGTAAATAAAAAAACATTTAATTCTTTTTTGTGATTAATAAATTTTATTTGTTATACGTGGTAAGTTTTTATTTAAATTCTAAGAATTGACTTCTAATTTTTGTATTATCAAACTAGTATCCAATGTTTAAGATATTTCAATAAAATACAATTTATAAAATAAATTTACAAACTTCTAAAATCACCTTGTAAATTTTATCTTAGAGAAAAACTGTTGATAAAAATTGACTCATATAAAATCTATCTAAAATTAGAATTTTTAACGAAATGTAAATTATGATGATATTTAAATGCTAAGTTTTTCGATTTCTAATTATTTCAAATGCCTTACTTATGTGCAATTGAGAGAATCTATCAATTTGAATTTCTAAAATGTATTTTATAGCTTCACACCCCCCCCCCCTTCCTCCCTGACTCAAAAGAGAAAACATATAAAGAAAATTAGCTATTTTGTCCTTTATATAATTTCTGATATTTTCAAAGTGTTTTTTATCTATTAATTTTTTTTTAGGAGTGGGGAAATGTCCTGAAATATATTTAAAAAAGTTTCTACCTTCTATCAGTCACAATTTCTTTCTGCTTACATAAACTTAAGGAGGTTTTGTAAATTCTGAAATGGAATTTAGATAGCCTTAATGTCATGTTAGTCTACTTTTTGTAGGGATGTATAATTTCTAGAAAGATTGATTCAAGTGTTGGAAAAAAAAACCACTTTTTTCTATAAAAATTGATTTTTTTTTTTTTTTTTTTTTTTTTTACAAATAAGAGCTTTTTTGTTTCTAAATTTTCTTTGAAAATATAAAATAATATACATTTTTTGAATATACATATGTACATTAAAAATAGAAAGATTTTATTTTTACTTCATATGAATACATTACAAATAGAAATAACAAACTTACTATTAAAATTTTAGTTCCAGAATAGATTTTCTCGCGTAGTTTAATGACATTGTTTGTAACATATTTTTTTATTCTTTTAAATGGTCATTTCAGTTGCACTTTCAATTTTACACTGCCATTAAAACTTGTAATATCAATATTTGCTGGCAATTGTGTTTATTTAATGAAAAAATTCCATCGAAGTGTTTATCCCCCAGTAGTATAGTTCAGACTCATCCAGAATGAAGAGAGTACAAAGATAAAATATAAATTAATGTTTTACTAATTTTTAATGTAGGAGTAACTAAAATAAAGTTGGTTAAATAAATAAAAAAAAAACAACAGGTGGATTTACTTTTTTCAACCAAATTTTGCTTGCATTTTTCAGTTAGCCGGGCACCAGTGTTATATTTACATACATATATATGTACACACGCACACACATATACGTGTATGTAAATCTAACACTGGTGGCCGGCTAACCAAAAAGTACCAATTTTTTTTTTCAGGTGTGGTGGAGAGAGAGGGTAACATTTCATTTATACAATAGAAGATCTTTATAATCCTATATAATGCACAGCTTCTGAGATGTAAGCAATGAATTTTGTACTTAAGAAGCACCTGTAATCCATATTGCAAAAATATTGACACCTTTTAGAGGATTAAATTTCAAACATTATTTCATCTTTATCTCCTTAATTCAGATTTTTTTAAAAATGAAAGTATTGCTATTATTAAATGTAAAAATTTTGGGATTAAGTAATGAGATGATTTTGTCCCAGCATGTTTGGATAATTTTTATAGGCGATTTAACAATATGTGAAATGATCAATATTATGCAAAAATTTTTTACCCTGCACAACTTTTGGTCCTAAGGAATGCAATATAAATATCTACTGCGATTGTTTTGTATATTGCCATATTTACAAGGTAAGTTTTAATGTTGTGTGAAATGACCTATATAATGCAAAATGTTGCATGTTTTGGTTTGCATTATAAAGATCTTCTACTGCATATAAATACTATGTTAACGTTTATTGTAAAGACATTAAAAAAATATATCATTTCAGCTACGTTATTTTTATTATTATTTTTTTATAATGGTTAAGTGTTTATTGATTATGTGAAAATAAAATATGGAAATCTGCTTATGATAAACTGATTTTTTTAAATATTCAATTTTTCAACATCACTATAACCACAAAGTGGTATTACGGACATAATTTTACATGTGAATTTTTAATGAGGAAAGTAGCATTTACTTATGAGTTTTTCAAAAAGTTAATGTTTCAATGTAGAACGTTGAACATTGGAAAGAAAAGAAAAAGAGAAACCACCAGAATGTAGAGTGAACATAAGAGAGAGAGTATTCATCTTCCAATACTATAGAATCGGTAAGTTCATACTCTGATTCAGGATGATGGCCATACAGATAAAATATAAATTTTCTTCTGAGTTAATTGGGTAGGAATAATTAATTAAAGTTAAGTTTGAAAAAACAACAAAGGTAGAATTTTGCATATGTAACTTAAGAGGACACAGTACCTTTTAAACTATTTTTCAGTTTTCAATAGTATTGTAATATCTGTGGTGGCATTATGTTTAATACTATAATGCAAATATAATTTTTTTTTTATCTTGCAAAAATGCCTATTTAACTAAAATTTAAATTTTTTGAATAATTTTTAACTTTTTAAAAATCCCTACTACTTTTTTAAATATGAATATTTTTTGCTTCAGAAATTTCTGTAATCTCAATTATGAGTTTGTTGAATTTCCTTGATTTTTTATTATACAAAAGAGAAAAAGATTTATATTAAATGTAATATGCCATACATCTAAAAATCCATGGCACAGTTTTATGTAGTATAATCTAAGGAATGTGGGGAAAAAAATTTGAAACGAAAATATTGATATTTAAAAAGTTGGGATTTAAAAAAAAATTTTTTTTTTAATTTAAATTTTAGTTAAATAGAAATAGGCAAGATTTTTTTTTTCTTTTGAAATTACATGAAATTTAATTTGCTTTATAGTATTAAATATAATGTCACTACAGATATTACAGTATTATTCAAAATTGAAAAGTAGTTTAAAGGGTACTGTGTCCCCTTAACATAAATTGTTTTTGACTAACTTTTACTAGTTTTTTTTTTCCTTGCAAAGTTTATACATCAATACAGTTAAATAAATTTGAACATCTATATTTATGGTAAAGGCAGAAAAGAATAAATCATTTCAGTTAAATATTTTTTTTTAATTTTAATATGTTGAATATTTTTATTGATTATATGAAAAAAAAAAATTATCAAAATTGCTTATATGGTAATAAAAGTTATTTTATTCAAATAATACAATATAACACTTTTCAACTTTACCATTTCCATAAATTCGTATTATAGATATAATTTTGCATATGACATTTTTAATGAGAGAAGTATAATTTAATTATTAATTTTACACAATATTTTTACGTACAACACTGAACATGAAAAGAAAAAAAAATCAGAATGTATAAAATATTTGAATAAATTATTTTATTAATGGTATTTGAATTTTCGTAATAAGATACCTTTTAATAAAAGAAAAAAAAATCCCAAAAATTTTTGGGTTATTTCAGAGCAATCACTTTCAACATAATCATGAAAAATTTTCCTTTTAAATATTTTTTACATTACCATGGCAGTGAACTTAGCTATGATTTTCCATATAAACAATACATAAATATATATTTCAATAATAGCAAAAAAAAAAAAAAAAAAATTGAAATAGTTAAAAATATAGATATTTATATGCATATGTTTTCTAACCTGGATTCATCAATATAAAATGGCAAACTTTTTTTCACTAATATAAAGAGATATTTATTACCAATACTATGTCAAGACAGGTAATCAATATCTCTCTATATTGAAAAAAGAAAACTTCGCTAATTTATAGTGTCGAATCCAGTTTTAACCAATATCGGCCGGTCCGGCGTTCCCCGATATTGGCCGGTCCGGCGCTCACCGATATCGGCCGGTATTGGGTCCCGATATCGGCCGGTATTGGGTCCCGATATCGGCCGGTATTGGGTCCCGATATCGGTCGGTATTGGGTGCCAATATAGGCCAATATTGGAAAAAAAGTTTGCCATGCAATATCGGTATACCGATATTGGCCGATATTGCGAAATCGCTGTTGCCGATATTGCTGTGCTACCTGGGTTAAAGGATATATTATTCTTTGCGCTGTTATAACAATTGGCAACAATTTAAAATAACCTTTTCTAAAATATGTAAAAAATATCTCTGGAAATTCTGAAAATTTTAATTTAAAATTGAAATAAACCGTCAAAAAATTAGGCAAGTTAAAAATAATAAATGCACTCTGCAAACTTCGAGTTTCTATTGAATGATTAAATTGAATGAAAATGATTAAATTCCCATGTATATATATTTTTTTCCTATGAGACTTTTTTAATGAGACAATTTTATCCAGATTTAACATTAAATATCTCTTAAAATAATTCTTCGATTTAAAAACTGTCTACTTCAACGTTTTTATCAAACATTTCTCTATAATACTACCCATTTTAATATTTTTGTATGCGGTAATTTTCTTAATATTTGCGAAATAGACCTCTAGTCACAAGAGATTCTTTCAAAGCGGTGAAGAGCGTTAGTTTTTTTTTTTTTTTTTTTTTTTTTTTTTTTTCCGAATAAGAGACAAAATGTAGTACGCAATTGCGTCAAAAGATGGCGACACCAGAATTCTGATATGCTTATTATGTAAACTGTAAATATTGCAAAGTTAAATAAAAACAATTGTCTCGGGGTTATCAAACTTCATTGTTATTTATAAATAAAACATTTCAACTAAATTATTTATTATAAAAGAATTATTACATCACAATAGTTTTTATGCAAGGAAAATAATAATTATAATAATAATAATATTATGGATGTCAGTGATTATATATTGATTGACCGTCATAATAATAAAAAATGATATTATAAAAAGAAGAGCTGAAATGAATTATTTTTTTTTTACGTTTCTGATCGTGTGATTTATATTCAAATAATAATTATTAATGTATATTTTTTTGTAAAGTGATTGAAATTAAATATATTTATAAAATTTATGGTAATATTTTTATTGTTGAAAAATTGCCAAGAAATAATCATCAAATTGGCGTCATTATAATTGTAATTTTATTTAACTTAATAGCAATTAAAAAATTACAAAGGAACTGAGAATAATGGTCAACTAACAGACTTTAGACGAAGAAGAAGAAAAAAAAAACACATTCACATCTGAAAACAAGTACCAGCAAGTATCGAACTGCCTATCTGCAGATCAGTAGACGATGGCCCTTAACCACTCAGCCAGTGGGAAGACAAAATTTTTCTCCCCAAAAGTGGTTAAAAAGAAAGCATGTGTATGAATACAGTGTCATGCATTTTCGGTGAAATTTCCATAGAATGGCGAAGAAATATAGTCCGATTTTTCATGCGCATTATAAAACGAACAAGAGTCTTGCTGGAAACAAGTAAATTGTTATTTGGTTCATCTGAAACATATTTATTTGATTTTTAAAAAATCGCCCGTGTCATTTTCGAGAGGAAAAAAAATCGAATTATTTAACGAACGAGAGTTTCCCAGAAAAAAGAAAAGTGTTATTCACCTCGCCTTAATCACATTTATATTATGTATCAATTTAAAAATAATCGTTAGAACCGTTTTCGAGATTTTCAAATTAGGAACTTCCTCGATATCATACCAACGTTTTCACTTTAAAAATGGCTATTTAGATCTCAAAATATACTGCACGTAGAAATGTAAAAATTTCAGTATACGATTAGACTGCAGATATAAGACTGTTCTAGAAAATTCAGAACAATAAGACCTATATCTGCTGAGTTATTAAAAGGCGGCTTTTCGCGTTTTCTTTGATGTCGAGTTAGCTGTATATATGAGTTCCGCCATCTACGAATTCTATGATACGATACGATACGATACGATTTTAGGCTTAAGGCTGCGTCACTCGGAATACTACCGTCTTCCATGATTAACAAGGTGATGCTCACGAAGAACGGCTTTTAAAAATTTTGAAATGATGAAATGAGCTGAAAACCTAAAGTTGCTATTCTTCTGAGAATATTAAATTTGACATAGAAGTTATTTTTAATGCGTAGTTATTCTGATTGACAGAATGAAATAGGATTGAAATTTGAATGTGTGAATCGGCGCAGTGAATGTTACCACATTATTAATAAGAATAAAATCTACTCTAATTATAAATTTATTTGAATTGATGGCATTCTATAAAGTGACTAAAGAGTCGAGCAGAAATTTTAAAAAGATAGCTTTTTGAAGAAGAGTTTCGATACGAATAACACTTATATTTGTACTAGATGAGTTGTTTAAGAAGCATTTTCCTAATAAATTAGTTTTGAAGTTTAAAAAAAAAATGTTTGAAATTTTTTTAATTAAATATTTAAATAAAATTGAAAAATTATTTTAAAACAGCAATATATTAAATTTTGTCACAGATTAATAATATGCATTACTTTCCTCTGTCAGAGAACTTTTGAAAAAAACTCTCATAAAAGTTCTCAACTCTTTATACTTTTCTAGATTACGTGTCAGTAGCCATTCTATGATTTTCCATTTTCCAAATTTCGAGTAAGCCTGTGGTTTTAACTTGGAGTAAGTAGTTTTTTAATGATTTTGTTGCAGCAAAAATAAAATTTTCCAACTCACAAATTTTGAATAGAAGAGTCGCATAAAAGTTAAAAAAAAATGCATTCATTTTTTTTTTTTTTTAAATTAACGAGAATATTATTTCACTGTCATGATATTTCAATATTATTTTATTATCGTATTTTAAGCATTTTTATAGTCTACATTACCTATTTATAGCCAAAAGGTATAAAAGCGCGTATCAATCTTTATAGTACACCTGTATACCGGCCAATATATTAATTATTTACAAATGTTTGTAAAATTAATTTTAGAGCAATAATGTATGATGAAAAAGCATGTATAGCCTTTTTTATCAAAAATAAAATTTCTTTTAGCTTAAGCAAACATCAAGCAACAATTGTTTATCAATGGTAATGTATTCACTTGAATTATTTTGAGTGGCCGTATATAGAAATTAATAATTATATGCGCATCAGATAACACACTAAAATTTAAATCAGCTGCAAAACGCATTTCAATAAATATCTGGCCATAGATGGTAGTGTATTTATTTATTTTTTTATTTTTTTGTGTGTGTGACTCTGTATACAAATATCATTTACATACCTAGTTAATGTTTTGTTCAGCATAACATATATATATATAATGTATAATGCAGAGCTCTCAAATGTAACCCTTTTGCCCTAAAGTTCCCTTTTTAGAAAAAGGTCCACTTCGTCCTTTTACGGTGACCTGAAAAAAAAAAAAAAAAAAAAAAAAAAAAAAATGTGAATAAATCGCCGCAAAATGTAAAAACTGCAAAAATTGTAGAGAACAAAATTTACTATAGTGGGCTTGCATGGTATAGTATTGTAATAGAAATTCCTTTATGAATGTCAAAAAATCGCCACGGAATGCGGAAAAACGTTAAACTCAATGAAAATCGCATTAAAAATCACTAAAAATTCAGAAATCGCAGAGGAAAAAATTTACTACATTAAACTACCAGAAAATTGAAACCGAATGACAAAAAAAAAAAAAAAAAGCCTCAAGTTACAAAAAACTCAAAAATTGTATAAAAAATGAGCAAAAAAAAAATCAAAAATCACGGTACGAATTCCGAAACAAATTTAGTGAAAAGAGGACGAAATATGTTAAACTGCAGTAAAAGATTGGAGCAGGTAAAAAAAACTCAAAAAATTGCGAAAGATTCAAAAATCGCTGTGCGAATTCCGAATAAACTTTATTGAAAAGAGGACAACATTTACTATAATGGAACTAAAATATTTAAACAGGATTTCTTTTACTAATGTGGAAAAATCATGGCGAAATGTATAAAAACCGTTAAAAATTCATAAAAATCACACAAGACAAAATTTATTAAAGTGGGCTAAAACATTGTGTCGCGGAATGAAAAAAAAAAAAAAAAAAAAGGTCAAAATTGGCAAAAATCCCCATCTGAGGGCGCAATTGCGAAAGGACGAAATCTATTACATTAAGGCTAAGAGTTTGAAACGAGATTCCTTTTTCGAATGTCATAAAATTGAAACGAAACGCGAAAAAAAAAGGCTGAAATTCGCATAAAAAATTCTCGAAAAATAAATCGCTGTACAAATTCTGAATAAACTTTATTGAAAAAGTTGGTAAAGAGGACAAAATTGGCTACTATTGGACTAAAAAACTGAAACTGAATTCCTTTTATTAATGTGAAAAAAATCCCCGTGAACGGCAAAGGGGAAAAAAAATTAAAAATCGCAAAAAAATCAAATTGAAAATATCCGAAAACTGGCTTCGAAGTGCATAATTTTAGACATAAATGTACGTCGCCTCCATCTTGTAACTGTATGAGCAGCAGTCTTTTCAGGATATATACCGCACACACCAAACTCAGTCTTTATTATTATAGATTTAGTTTTGTTTTCGTTTTTGATGTAGAAGCATATCCCTTTATTAAAGGAAATTTTAATTAAAATTTATTCTTGTTTTTGTTATACTTCTTAAACATATTTTTATCAGAAGAAAGTATTGGAATCTTTTTGATGGATTTACACGTTTTAGGCTGACCTGAATATGATTTGACAATTTTTTGAAAATTTCTCTCTGTATATGATACATATTTTATAACCTAGCCACTCTACTTCAAAAACTAAAACATAGAATTTAATCAAATATCATATTTAATTAGACCTTAGCACATACAAGTGCTAATAAGGTTTTGGTGTATATGGTCCAACAGGTGGCATTGCTATGCTGCAAATTGTGAAAATTGCAGCAATTTTCACAATTTACATATCTATATCTCAGCATCTCTGGTATGAAATTTCACCAAATTTCACATTCACTTAACCCTTGACATAAATTGATGCTGATTAGGTTTTGTGTATTTCGCCCAACAGGCGGTGCTATTGTGTTGCATTTTTAACGATTTCCATCATAACCAGATCTCCGCATGTTTGGGATGGAATTTCATCAAATTTAATATGCAAGATGATTATGAATAATTGTTGATTCAATATTGGTTTTGATCTCTTCCCAGGATACGTTGCCATACTATGCTTTTTTGATGAACATCATTGCTTATCTCAGTTTTTGTGTAGAAAGGAACTAAAATTTAAATTAAAATTTTTAATGTTTAAGGTTAATAATTAACAATATACAGTACAGCCCCGATTATCCGCGGAATTGAGTAGCAAGAGTACCGCGGATAACCCGAAAAATATTGAAAATGGGGTGCAAACAGGAAAAAAACCCAGAAAATTCAACACAAAAATTTTGTTTTATTTTACGAAAAACATAATAAAACGTTTAAAATACATATGCACAGTATATCAGAAACCTTTGCTTTACGTCTAAATCACTAAAATAGAGAACAGTGAACAAGAAACAATGCCATACATACTGTACAAAAAGAGCCGAGTTACACCTTTTTTAAAAAATCAGTCACTTGTTTTTGCTTCTTGCTTTGGAAACACCATTTCTTTATTCTAAATTGTAAACTGTTGTTTTTTTTAGTATGGAATAATTTTTATCTCGAAAATGAAGTTATTCTTGATATGCTCTCCTGGAATTTATCATAATAGTCTTATTTAATTGTTAAATATTTTAATTGCCGTGTTTACGTTTGGTTAATAAAATCAAGAAAAGACATCAAGACTTTATACTCGTATCTGATATTTCAAGCTCGGCGACCGAATCTAGTAATATATTTCTATTATTTTCAAATACATGAATTTTTCTGTTTATATTTATTAGTAGGGCTTATTGGATTTTCCTCTCTGTTGGCTTGAATTAAAAAATTTCACTTCGCGGATAAGCCGCACCGCGAATCATCCGCTCGCGGATAATCGGGGCTTTTGTTAAATTAATTTAAAATTTTAATACTCAACAATTTGAATTAAAAGTTCGTACTTCTTTAAGGACAATTATGAAGATGAGTGCTCAATATTGAACACTTTCTATCTTCTTGCAGCTGAGTACATTGCTTAATGACTATCTTTATAAAGACAACGAATTGACATATTTTCTAGGATATTTTTAAAAAATTTGCTTGCATATTTAGAAAAACTCTGTGCATTATTTTTTGACAATTGGCCCCTTTTAGTGCCCTTTCTTAAATATGAATGGTTCCTTGAAGTTCTTTTTTTAAATGAAAATGACCCCCTTCATACTTTTGGGGGACTAAAATGTGTTGGGAGTCTTATAATATAATCGAAAACACGTTTCAGGCTGAAGCCATAAATGACAATGTCATGGATTCTTTTGTCTGGCCTTGTGAATATACTATAAATGTTTCGTGAGACGTTTTCCATAGTATCGTTTCCCATAGTTTTCCATGCATTTCAAATAATTATCTGTAAAGGATCGTGGTGTTTGGTAATATTTTTTAATGTCCCTGTAAACGAACGATAAATGCTATTTTCGATAGGGAACATGTAACGAATTTCAAATGTCATTTTCGTTATATTTAAAATATTATAACTACAGTAATGTCTATTTCAAACACTTTCTGCCAATAAAGCGTAATATGAAAGAACTCTCTTTTTGTTTTCGCGTAAACGAAATACTCATGCTATACACAGCATTTACAATAGAGATGTACTACATTGAACCTTAAAAAAATATATAAAATTTTGCCGCAATACAAACAAACTTATGCAAGTTAAAATGTGAATAAGCGAACCAGCACAGTAAACACTTTCAACTTCGTTGAATGGCATTAAAAATCAATACCTTATTTCTAAAATTGTTAATTTATGGTGTGTTCATTTTAAAAAAAAAAAATTAATAAGTTTGGAAAGTCTGCGTCTTTAGCGTCCCCCTTGAAAATATAAAGTAAGGGGACGCTCGAGATAAAATAAAGTGAGGGGACGCCGCCCCCCCTCGACTACACCACTGCACACTAAACATACCAACAACAAACGGTTATTTGATGGTACCAAATGAAAATAATTTGATTTGAACCAGAAACTTGTTAAGTAATAGAAACTTTAAAATATTAAAACAGAAACTTTAAAATATTTAAATAGTTACTTTAAAATATTTAATTAATTAATTATTCAAAGTTCCTTTTTAGTCAAATTTTACTGTAAAACAATTTTATTTATTCTACAAAAAAGATCGTTAATTAATATCAATAATAAAATAATAAATTTTAATTTTAATAATTTCAGCCAAAATAAATATTTTTCTAATAATTTTCCAATATTAAATTCAAAATTTTAACATAACGAACTTTCATTCAAATCCTTTTGCACTGTGACGCAGCAAGTGAAATCAGGTGCCTTGGCGCACAACGGATTTCTGTTTTTTTTTTTTTAATAGCGTCCCACCGGCGTTCTGGTTTTAGGTAGATTTCGTATGAAATACTACCTATTGGGATCGTTCCTATGTTGGAATATCTGAAAAATTTTTGCAGATCTACACCGATCATGACCCCTAGAGCCCAAAACCACACTCAGTAAAAAACTTCATATATCTATCTATGTATGTATCTATCTATATATATCACTTTCTTCTGGACACGATAACTTCCACAATTTTGCACCAATCTCTTCCAAACTGATACATAAAATCAAGGGGCATAAAATCTCGGTCAAGTTCGTTAATGGGCAAAATCGGACCAAGGGGATGGAAATAGGGAGGGGTTTTGTGAAAACCGAAAAAACCGCATAACTTCTTAAATTTTGTACATATCGAATCAGTTTAAAGTTTTTATTACTTCTAAAAATAGGGCCAAAAATTTATGTATCACAGATTTTTGATAAAGTTAAAAATGGGCTCAGGGGGTGCAAAAAATAGGGTTTTTGGGAGAAAAAAATTCATAACTTCGTCAATTCTCAAGATATCAAATCCAATTAATTTTATCATGAATCTCCTTAACATTATCTACAACTTTTATATTCACAAGTTTTGGATAGGACCAATTCGTACCGCAAAAAAAATTAAAAACGAAAACAAAAAGGGCGTTTGAAGAAGAAAAAAATCCATAACTCCGTCAATTCAAAAGATATAAAATCCCCATGAATTTATCATATATCTTCTTAATATTGTCTACAACATCTATATAGACAAGTTTTGGATAGGACCAATTCTTACAGCAAAAACAAATTAAAAATACATAGCGGTTGAAGAAAAAAATCATCTTAGTAAGGGTGTATATTCAAATCCAAACTGCTTATTTTCTGACTCATTTTACAATTCATTTTTACTCTCAAAGGCTTCCAATTGGTACCTTTTCTTACTCAGAAACTATATAATGTACCGTAATGGTCAATTTTTTGATAGAGGCAGAATATATTTTAAAACATGCTGCCAAAGTGGGCCTTTTGAACCGAATTTCCCGAAGAGGATTAAGGGAGTATTCAAATCCAAACTTCTTATTTTCTGACTCATTTTTAAATTCATTTTTGCTCTCAAACGCATCCAATTGGGTAGATTCGCTTATTCAGAAACTATATAATGTACCGTAATGATCGATTTTTTGACAGAGGCAGAATATATTTCAAAAAATGATGTCAAAGTGGGCATTTTGAATGGAATTTCCCAAAGTGATTGTGTTAGAAACGAAAAATATTGTCTTACTGAGAAAATAATTGTTTATATATCAAGTTTTAATTAATTGAACGAAAATTAAAAACACAGGTCGCTTATAAATCTCTTCAAAAATCACGTCAACAAGTTTCATGTTTTTCTTATTAAAAATGAATCTGGAGTTATGCCAGAAAATTTCGAGTTGTTGAGCATGGAAAAGTATTTTTTTGAATACCGCCCTGACATGATTCTGATAAAACCAGTTATTATATAAAAATGAAATAAAAACTCGTCAAAAGCGGCCAGATAAAATTGTTAAAGTGGGTTTATCTCTAATCATGATTTGGTTTTTGTTTGTGAAATTAGTATACTTAACTTCGAAATCTACTTCCGCCTGTAGGCCGGGCCGGCAGGGATTTTTTCTCTTGCCGTGGTAACTTCGTGTCGATATGACGGATAGCCCCCGCCGGTGCACTGTAGTATTAAAATCAGTACACCGGGAGAAGGCCTATTTTGTTCAAATAATTTTATCTTTATATTTTTAAACTATTAAAACTGTAGATAATTTAGCTTCCTAGATATTATGTAATTTATTCAAGTGGTATTTTACAAGTGATGATCTGTGGAACAGTGCTAACAGTCGAAGTCCGATAAAATGACAAAGGGCATTAGTCATCAAAGATTGGTGTAAAGGTAGTTCTCATCTGATGAGACACTTCAAAGGTTGACCCATTTCTCTACCACAAATGAGAAATATTCATCTATATACAGCTCAAGAATTTTCTCTGTCTTTCACTTGTTTACAGCTTTAAATCATCTGAGAACGTAATTGGTAAGATCAACAAGTTACTTTAAAAATTCCCGCATGAGAGATAAATGACCTCCCACCTTATTCCCTTACGAGAAGAGAAATTAAGGTATGCTGACTCTATTGTATTTTTCGTGTTGTGTTAATTACTTTTGAATGATGCAATAACTTTTGAACATTCCGACTGTTATCGACTCGTTAAGATGAACTGTTTAATCTCCAGGAACGATTCTTGATATACATGTATCTGAGACTCACTATGTGTTCTTTTACTTATTAAAAGCAGATTTTAATCAATCATCCTTCAAGTCAAATCCAATTCAAGTTATGTTCATTTTTGGACATATTCTCCTTTAGAGTTCTTGAAACTAAATATGTCATTGTAGTATTGGTTATCTATTTTCATTCAGAGAAATATTAAATCAAAATTGATATCCTGTCATATGTATTATTTATGTACTAGTGCACTTAGTCTCCCCTCCCCAACCCCCTTTTCTTAAAATCTTAATTTGAATAAAGTATTGATTTAAAATTAATATGTGTATTCATTGAGTATTGAATATCATGTATTTATTTAGTATATAGTTTATTGTGCCAAAGAATCAATAGAATTAAGCAAATAAATATTATAAATCTAATATTTTGATTGGCGAAATAATCTTCAATAATATTATTTTGGCACTTCTGCATTTATAAGTTACGATAAAGGTCTTCAGATGGATGTTACAACTATTAAGTTCAGGTGAGTACAGTTGTGCGTTTAAATTATTATTTATTATCCATCATGTATTTTCCTCTTTGCAATGTACTTTTTATTTCCCCACTTTGATCACGAGCCTCTTTTCTATTAAAATCAATTTAAATTAAATAATTATATCTTTAAAAACCACTATACTCTATTTCTTATTCTTTTATTTTTTTATATCTTAACAAAACTTTTCTTAAAATGAATAAAAAAAATATCAAACAGAAATAAGTTAAATAAAAGAGTTAAATAGTTCAAAATAAAAATTATTGGCCTGAAATATTTTTATAAAACTTGAGTAAAATTCCTGGTTTAACATCTAGTAGTGTTAAAGATCTTACTTTAAAACCAAAACGAAATACAGAAGTCTTTTAAATGCAGAACAAAACATTCGCCTGCAATTATCAACTGGATCTGAATTCAGACATTTGTGCAAAACAATCCAATCACATTAAGCGTTTATGCGTTATTGTTCGTCAGTCTAATAACAGTGGCACAGCCAGAATTCGGCTCTAGTGGGGGGGGGGGGGGGGGAGTTGTTGATGACGATAGTAGCCTGCTAATTGAATTAGATTTATTTAAAGTGTTTAAAAAAACATAAGCAAATTTTAAAAGAGCACAGAACAACAAGCGTTTTTTGCTTGCAGGTTTTTTTAATGATGATACTCTCACTTTCGGAACTGGTTCCGAAAGTGAAAGTATCATAATAAAAAAAGACCTGCAAACAAAATCGAAAAAGTAAAAAACGGCCTTTGTAGAGATCGACCTCAGCTATCCAATGTAAAAGAAATCATTTAAAAATATAAAAATGCATGACAGATATTTTAAAAAGTTTCTCCCATAGGATTAACTTTAGCGAGTGGCTATTTTCACGTGAGTGAAGTAGCCTCTCTTAAGTGACATCGAATTTCGCATAAAGGGAAGCAATGTAAATTTATTGAAAATTTCGTTAAAATAACTTCATTATCATTACAGTTCTCAAAGAATATCTGGGTTCGACTTGAAGTCTTTTACTTCCTATACTGTTTGTATGCTAGTTTGTGTGTTTGTAAGGGGTAATTTCTGGAACTACCGAACCGATTTCAAAAGTAATGGTGGCAAATTGATGGTGATAGTCACTGTTTCAACATAGGTTATACTTTATGTCGGTGGCACTACCACCAAGGGGGTGCAGGAGCAAAAAAGTTCTAAAAATTCGATTTTTGTGTTACTGAAAGGCATAGAAACTTGAAATTTGACATGGTAGTTACTTCAAAATATAAATGCTCTCTAAGAACAGTTTCTAAAGAATTCGAAATCTGAAAGAGTGAAAATGCGCGTAAAGAGTTCTAAAAGCGTTCTTAATTACTATTTCTATGTAATATCAGGAAATACCAAACCGATTTAAAAAGTAATGGTTGCAAATGGATGGTGACAGTCCCAGGTCGAATACGGGCTATATTTTATGTCGTTGCCTGGTGGTATTGCGACCATCAGGGGGTCGCAGGAGCAAAAAATGTTCTAGAATTGCGATTTTTGTGATACTGAAGAGGCTAGAAACTATAAATTTTGCATGATAGTTACTTATAAAATGTAAATGCTCTCTGAATACAGTTCCTAAAAAAATTCAAATTTGAAAGGGCGACATGATCAAAAAGCGTTCTAAAAATGTTTTAAATTACAATTTCTATGAGATATCAGGAAATAAAAAACCTGTCGTATATACTCGTGCATAAGTCGACATCCCCCCCCCTTCCCCAATTCTTAAGCAAAATGGTGAAAAAAAAAATGAATTTTCGTGTATAAGTCGAACCACATTTCTGGAAGTATGTTGAAAAATGATTTGTAATCGAGGATAAAAAAAATTATAAATTTTCATTAAATTAGTAATTTTTTTTCCGTTACGTTTTTAATCAGAGTTTTTTTTAATTCATCGTTTTAAAACTGTATAATTATGTAAAACCGAAGAAGCTTAAACTATTTTGAAACCTATTCACATCAATTTAATGATACTTATAAAGAAAAAAATTCTTTCAAAAATCTATTTAAGGGTGTATTCCGATCAAAACTGCTTATTTTCTGATTTATTTTTAACTTCATTTTTGCTCTCAAACGCATCAAACTTTGAAATTATCTTATTTAGAAACTATATAACGTGCCGTGCTTGTCGATTTTTTGATAAATGCAGAAAGTATTGCAAAAAATGCTGTCAAAGGTGGCGTTTTGAACCGAATTTTCCGAAGCGGGAGGTCTGGGAATGGAAAAAATGGTTATACTGAGAAAATAATTGTTTAAAAATCAAATTCTAATTAATTGAGCGAAAAATGAAATCACACGGCCTCTTATACATCCCTTCAAAAATCACCTCATCAAGTTTCATGTTTTTACTTTTAAAAATGAGTCTGAAAATGTCTCATAAAATTTCGAGCTGTTGAGGGTGGAAAAATATTTTTTTGAATACACCCTTAAGCCTTATGTATAAACAACTTCTTATAGATTGCTAAAATGCAGTACTTCTTTGTATTGTAGGACTTTTGGGAGAGATATCTAGAAGCATTCTCAAGTTGAAGTCTTTTTAAAAAGGGGATTAAAATGTTAAAAGGAATGCCTCTGTATTTAAGAGAGTTTTTTCCGAAGAGACAATGAGTGCTGAACAATTACAGGGGCATTATTGTTAAGCTTTTTTTGTCAATCACAGGGAAATGATCATTGTCCGCTTTTATCTCTTTCTCCAACGTAGACCCATGTGCGATTACTTAAAAGAACTGCGCATTCGCCGATTATCTGCGATTTTTTTTTTTTGTTACTAACTCGTGTATAAGTCGACCCCCCATTTTCAACTCCCAAATTCTGTATAAAATTCTTCGACTTATACACGAGTATATACACTATTTCAAAAGTAATGGACGTAAATTTATGATGACATTCTCTGCTCCAACTCAGACCATATTTTATGTCGGTGCCACTATCACCAGGGGGTTGCAGGAGCAAAAAACGCTCTACAATTGCGATTTTTTTTTGACATGGTAGTTACTTATAAGATGTATATATTTTCTAAGAACAGTTTGTAAAAAAAAAAATCGAAATTTAAAAAGGGTAAAAATGAGCGGAAAGAGTTCTAAAAATTTTCTAAATTACGATTTCTATGAAATTGTTAAACTTAGAAACTTGAAATTTTTTCGTGGTAGGTATTTATAAGATGTAAAAGATTTTTAAGACCAGTTTCTAAAAAATTCCAAATTTAAAAGGGGGAAATGAGCTAAAAGCATTCTAAAAATGTTCTAAATTACGATTTCTAGGGAATTTCAGGAAATACCAAACGGATTTCAAAAGTAATGGTTGCAAATTGATGGTAACAGTCCCTGCTCGTATATAAATTATATTTTATGTCGATGCCACTATCACCAGGGGGTTGCACGAGCAAAAAATATCCTAAAATAGCGATTTTTGTGATACTGAAAGGGTTAGAAACTATCAAATTGGCATGGTAGTTATTTTTAAGATGTAAACGCTATCTAAGAACAGTTTTTTTTAATATAAAAAATCGAAATTTAAAAGGGTGAAAGGAATGAAAAATTTATTTAATGAATTGTTAAAGATAAAAACTTGAAATTTGGCATTGCAGATACTTATAAGATGTAAATAATCTCTAAGAACAGTTACTAAAAATTTCGAAATTTAAAAGGGTGAAATTAGCGAAAACATTCTAAAAACTTTCTAAATTACGATTTCTACGGAATCTCAGGAAATACCAAACCAATTTCAAAAGTAATGTTGGCAAATTGACGGCGACAGTCCCTGTTCCAGCATAAACTATATTTTATATCGGTGCCACTACCACCAGTTAGGTGGACCATTAGACTGGAAACTTAGAATATACCGTTACTTTTATATGTAAATGCCTAAAAATGTTTTCTAAAAAATTCAAAACTTCAAATGAAAACAGAAATGGGCGTAAAAGTTTCAAAATACTAACTTATCATTTATTTAGAATTAGTTTTAGTTCTTCTCATTAAATTAAGTCTCATTTTCGCCTAATGTAGTGTGATAATGAAGTTTAATCAAATTGTGGCTTAGTTAGTAAGTTTCGAATTATCCGTAGTAGAATAATTTCGTCTAATAAAAACAAGGGCACAAATACCTCTTGGCATATTTCAATTATTACACTAGCAAAGCCATGGGTTTTGCTGGTACCCTACATTTTTCGCTTGATAAATGGTTTACGACCTGGTTTACTGCATAAATGTTGCTAATCTCTACCACCTCTTAAACATTGTCCTACCCTTTTTTAAACACCCTGTATGTGTCACATTTTTTTAAAGAAAAAATGTATGTATGCTTTCTAAATGTTATTTCTTTTTTTTTTCTTATGATTTTACGGAATATTTAGATATTTAATTTTCTGTTAGATAGACCTCTGGCAGAATCAAAAATAGGTGGTACCTACCTCCGGCCGCAAAAAAAGAAAGTGAAGTTCCGAAAGTGAAAGTATCATAATAAAAAAAGACCTGCAAACAAAATCGAAAAAGTAAAAAACGGCCTTTGTAGAGATCGACCTCAGCTATCCAATGTAAAAGAAATCATTTAAAAATATAAAAATGCATGACAGATATTTTAAAAAGTTTCTCCCATAGGATTAACTTTAGCGAGTGGCTATTTTCACGTGAGTGAAGTAGCCTCTCTTAAGTGACATCGAATTTCGCATAAAGGGAAGCAATGTAAATTTATTGAAAATTTCGTTAAAATAACTTCATTATCATTACAGTTCTCAAAGAATATCTGGGTTCGACTTGAAGTCTTTTACTTCCTATACTGTTTGTATGCTAGTTTGTGTGTTTGTAAGGGGTAATTTCTGGAACTACCGAACCGATTTCAAAAGTAATGGTGGCAAATTGATGGTGATAGTCACTGTTTCAACATAGGTTATACTTTATATCGGTGGCACTACCACCAAGGGGGTGCAGGAGCAAAAAAGTTCTAAAAATTCGATTTTTGTGTTACTGAAAGGCATAGAAACTTGAAATTTGACATGGTAGTTACTTCAAAAAATAAATGCTCTCTAAGAACAGTTTCTAAAGAATTCGAAATCTGAAAGAGTGAAAATGCGCATAAAGAGTTCTAAAAGCGTTCTTAATTACTATTTCTATGTAATATCAGGAAATACCAAACCGATTTAAAAAGTAATGGTTGCAAATGGATGGTGACAGTCCCAGGTCGAATACGGGCTATATTTTATGTAGTTGCCTGGTGGTGTTGCGACCATCAGGGGGTCGCAGGAGCAAAAAATGTTCTAAAATTGCGATTTTTGTGATACTGAAGAGGCTAGAAACTATAAATTTTGCATGATAGTTACTTATAAAATGTAAATGCTCTCTGAATACAGTTCCTAAAAAAATTCAAATTTGAAAGGGCGACATGATCAAAAAGCGTTCTAAAAATGTTTTAAATTACAATTTCTATGAGATATCAGGAAATAAAAAACCTGTCGTATATACTCGTGCATAAGTCGACATCCCCCCCCTTCCCCAATTCTTAAGCAAAATGTTGAAAAAAAAAATGAATTTTCGTGTATAAGTCGAACCACATTTCTGGAAGTATGTTGAAAAATGATTTGTAATCGAGGATAACAAAAATTATAAATTTTCATTAAATTAGTAATTTTTTTTCCGTTACGTTTTTAATCAGAGTTTTTTTTTAATTCATCGTTTTAAAACTGTATAATTATGTAAAACCGAAGAAGCTTAAACTATTTTGAAACCTATTCACATCAATTTAATGATACTTATAAGAAAAAAATTCTTTCAAAAATCTATTTAAGGGTGTATTCCGATCAAAACTGCTTATTTTCTGATTTATTTTTAACTTCATTTTTGCTCTCAAACGCATCAAACTTTGAAATTATCTTATTTAGAAACTGTATAACGTGCCGTTCTTGTCGATTTTTTGATAAATGCAGAAAGTATTGCAAAAAATGCTGTCAAAGGTGGCGTTTTGAACCGAATTTTCCGAAGCGGGAGGTCTGGGAATGGAAAAAATGGTTATACTGAGAAAATAATTGTTTAAAAATCAAATTCTAATTAATTGAGCGAAAAATGAAATCACACGGCCTCTTATACATCCCTTCAAAAATCACCTCATCAAGTTTCATGTTTTTACTTTTAAAAATGAGTCTGAAAATGTCTCATAAAATTTCGAGCTGTTGAGGGTGGAAAAATATTTTTTTGAATACACCCTTAAGCCTTATGTATAAATAACTTCTTATAGATTGCTAAAATGCAGTACTTCTTTGTATTGTAGGACTTTTGGGAGAGATATCTAGAAGCATTCTCAAGTTGAAGTCTTTTTAAAAAGGGGATTAAAATGTTAAAAGGAATGCCTCTGTATTTAAGAGAGTTTTTTCCGAAGAGACAATGGGTGCTGAACAATTACAGGGGCATTATTGTTAAGCTTTTTTTGTCAATCACAGGGAAATGATCATTGTCCGCTTTTATCTCTTTCTCCAACGTAGACCCATGTGCGATTACTTAAAAGAACTGCGCATTCGCCGATTATCTGCGATTTTTTTTTTGTTACTAACTCGTGTATAAGTCGACCCCCCATTTTCAACTCCCAAATTCTGTATAAAATTCTTCGACTTATACACGAGTATATACACTATCAAAAGTAATGGACATAAATTTATGATGACATTCTCTGCTCCAACTCAGACCATATTTTATGTCGGTGCCACTATCACCAGGGGGTTGCAGGAGCAAAAAACGCTCTACAATTGCGATTTTTTTTTTGACATGGCAGTTACTTATAAGATGTATATATTTTCTAAGAACAGTTTGTAAAAAAAAAATCGAAATTTAAAAAGGGTAAAAATGAGCGGAAAGAGTTCTAAAAATTTTCTAAATTACGATTTCTATGAAATTGTTAAACTTAGAAACTTGAAATTTTTTCGTGGTAGGTATTTATAAGATGTAAAAGATTTTTAAGACCAGTTTCTAAAAAATTCCAAATTTAAAAGGGGGAAATGAGCTAAAAGCATTCTAAAAATGTTCTAAATTACGATTTCTAGGGAATTTCAGGAAATACCAAACGGATTTCAAAAGTAATGGTTGCAAATTGATGGTAACAGTCCCTACTCGTATATAAATTATATTTTATGTCGATGCCACTATCACCAGGGGGTTGCAGGAGCAAAAAATATCCTAAAATAGCGATTTTTGTGATACTGAAAGGGTTAGAAACTATCAAATTGGCATGGTAGTTATTTTTAAGATGTGAACGCTATCTAAGAACAGTTTTTTTTAATATAAAAAATCGAAATTTAAAAGGGTGAAAGGAATGAAAAGCGTTTTCAAAATGTTCTAAATTACAACTTGTATGGAATTGTTAAAGATAAAAACTTGAAATTTGGCATTGCAGATACTTATAAGATGTAAATAATCTCTAAGAACAGTTACTAAAAATTTCGAAATTTAAAAGGGTGAAATTAGCGAAAACATTCTAAAAACTTTCTAAATTACGATTTCTACGGAATCTCAGGAAATACCAAACCAATTTCAAAAGTAATGTTGGCAAATTGACGGCGACAGTCCCTGTTCCAGCATAAACTATATTTTATATCGGTGCCACTACCACCAGTTAGGTGGACCATTAGACTGGAAACTTAGAATATACCGTTACTTTTATATGTAAATGCCTAAAAATGTTTTCTAAAAAATTCAAAACTTCAAATGAAAACAGAAATGGGCGTAAAAGTTTCAAAATACTAACTTATCATTTATTTAGAATTAGTTTTAGTTCTTCTCATTAAATTAAGTCTCATTTTCGCCTAATGTAGTGTGATAATGAAGTTTAATCAAATTGTGGCTTAGTTAGTAAGTTTCGAATTATCCATAGTAGAATAATTTCGTCTAATAAAAACAAGGGCACAAATACCTCTTGGCATATTTCAATTATTACACTAGCAAAGCCATGGGTTTTGCTAGTACCCTACATTTTTCGCTTGATAAATGGTTTACGACCTGGTTTACTGCATAAATGTTGCTAATCTCTACCACCTCTTAAACATTGTCCTACCCTTTTTTAAACACCCTGTATGTGTCACATTTTTTTAAAGAAAAAATGTATGTATGCTTTCTAAATGTTATTTCTTTTTTTTTTCTTATGATTTTACGGAATATTTAGATATTTAATTTTCTGTTAGATAGACCTCTGGCAGAATCAAAAATAGGTGGTACCTACCTCCGGCCGCAAAAAAACAAAAAACAGTAGAATAAATTCCATAACATTTTCGAAAAAAAAGGGGAAGGTGTGCTTTCTCTTTCACTTCCACGAAATAGTTGGGAAAGGATATGTATACTTTTAATTAAATGAAAGGCATTTCAGCTAAATACCTATAAGAAATGCCCCCCACCCTCCAAATTATAATTTGTAATTTTTACGTCTTATCTAATTTATACAGTGACTGTAGTTTTGTTCTAGAGAAAAAAAATAATAGTTCATAATTTTAATGATATTCAGGTAGCATCATTTACGTTTAATAAGAGTAAATCAAGATTTTACTAATTTATTATTTATTAATTTAAGTTTATGCATAATTAGCATAAGTTTGTCTGTAACATATAGATAGTATTTTTTTATTAATTCTAAGAAAATGCGTCATATTTACTGTTTGTCTTTTGAAAATCCTGCTCACAGGCATGTATCTATAAGTCGATGCAATTGCAATCAGTGCTTCTTTCCTATGGGGAACGGGAAGCAGCGCCTCCCCGATAGCAAGACCTCTTGGGGAAAATTTCAAGCTACATTGCCAACTAATAAACTGCAATCTTTAAATTTATGTACCCCCACCCTGGAAAAAATGGTTCAAAAGAAACATTTATTGCAATAATCTGTTCAATCACAATCAAAAACGGCTTTTTATGTTAATATCTTTATAGTACTGCTTTTTTAATTCTTACTTTTTCAAAGGTACATAACTTGGTGCAAAAATGCAAAGCGGGGCATTTGAAACTGAGAGAAATCTAGAAAGCGTGTGTGTTTTACGTTTTCCTCTGGAATTTAATGGTCCATTACCGTTTCGAACATGAAACAAAGACAGAAATGCAATTAAAAAACTGCCCAGTGTATAATACTCAAACTCAAAGCGTCTGTGCCGCAAGAAATGACCACTCTTTTAGCCTAAGATGTCTAGAAAATGTGACCGTTGTTATTTTTCATCACAGTTTTAAATACAATATTCTCCGTTTAATTGAATCACTTTGTTGAGTAGAATTTTATTCAACAAAGCCGCGGATACCGAATAAGCCAAAAAATAAATAAATTAATTAATATTAACCTTTAACTGATGTCACAGAAATTGTCACATAACTAGTGTGAAGCGGTCTGTGAGACCGCTCCATCGAAAGATGAATAAAAGACCCGATTAACTCATAGGATGATGTTTTTGTACTAAACTTTGTACATGAGTGTTATAATTCAAATTCACCTATTCAAAAGTCTCTGGTGATAGTACTAAAGTTCCAAATAGAACAAAATTTCGGTGGTGTTTGAGTTAAACTGAAAACTGCAAGTTAAACTATAAAAATTGAAAAAAGCCGCGGTCTGAGAGACCGGTAACATCCCTCATAGCATGCATGGTCACAGTGACGTCATTGTGACGTCACTGTAAGTCACTGTGGTCACGTCACAACTGTGACCAAAATGCCACCACTAAGCGACGTCACATTGTGACTGATATGTGAACTTCTTAGAAAACTTTTAAAAATTACAAAAATTCTTCAAAACATGTTATTTACCGTAAAAAATATTTTTCTGTCAATTTTAAAAAAATTGTGACGTCTTTGTTATGACACTACATGTAACGTACGTCTCATTATGTGACAAAAAACTCTACCATGTTGTAAACTCACAGTGTGAAAAAACATATGTTAAGATTAAAACTTCCCACTTCAAACAATAAAAATAATTCATTGTTTGTTCCCGGCTAATATTCCACAACAAAATTAAAAACTTCATCAAAAAATGTACATAAATAAAACACAAATATAATAGACACGTAATCTAACTACTCGCTTAGACTATTAAAACTATTTGAATTAAAAAAACTGTTGTAAATAGTAAAATATTTGGCGACTTTTTCGACTATTAGCTCTTGGAATGTTGCTAATATGAAAGTATCGCTATTGAATTTTAAAACTTTATTTGAATACATAATTGATATTTTTCTTATAGAAATGTTTTTTTGGGGTTATTAGTGGTCAATATAGAAAAATGTATTAACTGTAGAGATTTCAACAATAAGAAAATGTTTTTACCCTGTATTCTATAATCCGGGAAATTTGTTTGTTATCTATAAATTATTCTTATCAGCGGAAATGGCAGAAATTAATATACAGGTGGAGAAAGCAAATATTTGTTTGTGTGTGGGCATGGGAAGGGACGGAGTTTTGCAATAAAGCAATGTTTTATTATATAAATAAAAACACTTGCATATTTTCAGTAATAAACTTTTCTGCTAGTGTTTAGTTATTTTTAGTAGCAATTCTTAAAAAATAAATTTGGCTACTTGTGTCACACTTTTTAAATAAATTTAACTTTTTCCGAATATAAAATAAAATATAAAAAATATATGCAAAACACGTGGCGTAATTAATTATTCATATTTATTTATATTTTTTTCGTTTCTGGAAATTTATTTTGAAAAATACTGTTATCTTACAAGATGTTTTATTCTACAGGAAATTAAAATAGAAAAAAATGACACTTGCCTGATCCCCCCCCCCCCACTCCCCCACTAAAAACATTATTTCTCCAGCTATTTTATTTCTTTTTTATGTTGCATTTACTACCTATAATATAAACTTTAATTTTCTATTTTCAAAAGACCTTGCACTATTGCATATTAAAATGAATTTTAAATACTCTAAAAATTTAAACATTCTTTAATTTGTTACACTCCCAATATTAGTTTAATTATTGTCATATTCGACAGTAGCTTTACAAAACTTAAAACTTGAACTATTTTGAAACACATAAAAAAAAGTTAAATGCATCAAAAAATTCTAGAAACGAGAAATTTTAATTGGAAGTATGCTTTATGTCATATAAATGTATAAGAACGGAAAAGCCATCTGTTCTTGCTTTCATAAACAAAACAGCGCTAAAAACCGCAGACGATAAAACTATACTGCGTTTAATCTTTAGAACAGGCAGATGGGAGTTTTTTGCTGGACAATAGGTAGCGTTATGAACATGCAGTCTGTCAGATATAAACATTTAACCTAAAAAATTCATAGGAATAATCATCCCAAGATAATACTTTAGACAAAAGTATGAGTTTGAGATATTTACACCAGCTTTGGTGTGGTTTAAATGATTCCCATCATTGCTGTTGTATGTATTATTGAACACATATTTTCTACTTCCAAAATTTGTTCTTCCTAAAACATGGATTACATCGGAATTTAAAGAACGACGTTAAGGGAAAAAAAAGGTATGGAAAATATTTTATTCCAGAGTTTGCTTTTCTTTAAATTATAACGATTTTAGTATATTCTTATAGACATTTCATTAACCTAATAAAGTTTAGTAGACTTAATATTTAATTTTTTGAAATAAATAACTGTCTATCAACAATTTTAATCAGATGATTAAAATCAATTATATAAATTTATTTTAATCAGATTTGTTTTCTTTTAAAATATTATAGGATAAAATCACATATTTTCTCAAACTTTAAAATGACATATAAAAATATTATAATCAAAGTTTAACATAATTACCAAATATTTAAATGTATTTAACGTACTAAATAAAAAGGCCTTTTTATGGAATAAAATTTTTTGACAGTCTCAAGCAATTTGCGTTGCATATTTTTATTTAAAAATTAATATATGTTCAGAAGAAAAGAAGATAGTCTATTTAAAAGAAATAAGAATTTTTTTACTTAATGGAGAAGTACTATTTAAAGGATATCATGCAAATGTAGTATTAAGAGGGAAAAATCAGTGTCAATAAATATTATTAGATATGACAAAAGTTATAAAAATTTATAAAGAGATATCCTTAGTTGGTAAGAACTTTTCAGTTAAACATTATGAACGAAAAGTTTTCAACGTAAACCGGTGTCTCAATTTGTTGATAAATATAGAAATTATGCAACCCAGTGAGTATTTAAATATGGTTTTATTGAAATATTTTAATTATTAAAAACATATCCATGTACTTGAATGAAGGAAGCTAAAATGTAAAATATATTTCATTATTTTTTTTTCTGGATACTTTTAATATTTTACTTCTTGAATGATTTTATACGCATAAACTTCAAAATAGTTATACTATACACTTTATTAGAAAACAGACTGATTAACCCATATTGAAGCACACCGATTAAATATTTTTGAAAAATTTTAAAACTTCAATTACATCATTAATATTGTGTAATTAAGTAGATACTAGCAAAATTTTGAAAAAAAAGTTTTTAATTTTTTAAGTAACTAGTTGTCCTTTAAACAGGACATATTAGTAGGACACATAGTAAGGACATATAAAATGCATACGTAAAATAATTTTATGAGCAAATATTTTATTTTACTTTAAAAAACTGTTTCTGTTGTACAAAAATACTCTATGATTTCTCCAATAAAAAGATAATAATAACGGTAAAATTCTAGATTATAAGATCACAATTCTTAAAGAATTTTTTAAATAGATTTTTTTCAATTAAATTTTAATTGGTTACTTTTTTTTTTTTTTTTTTTTTTTTTTTATATATGTTATATTTTTATGTATTTTAAAGACGTCATAACAAAATGCATCCAAAAAATCCTTACCAATTTTATTTTAAAAAATGTTTTATTAGCTGTCCTATTTATAGGACAGCGGTACAATGTGGGTTAAAGGGGGCTTGTTATTTATAATTACCTAATCCTGTAAATAAAATAATAATAGTAATAATGAATCAATGTGTGTTTTTATTTTGTGCTTATGGTTTGAATTTTTATACATTATTCACATAAAAATAGCTAACTATTTTATATTATTTTCATTATTTTTTATTTTACTGTGTCATGTAAAAGTTAATAGTAAATATGGTTACATGCATTTGTAACAGACTGTATATATAAAACTTTCACCACACGTTATTCTAAAACCTTTATAGTAAATTAAAAACTTCATCAAAAATTGTACATAAATAAAACAAATTTAATAAACATGTAATCGAACAGCTCGCTTAAACTACTAAAACTATTAGAATTTATAAAAAAAAAAACTGCTGTAGGTAGCAAAATCTTTGGCGATTTCTTCGACTATAAACTCTTGGAATGTTGCTAATATGAAAGTATCGCTATTGAATTTCAAAACTTTATTTGAATAAATAATTGATATTTTTCATATAAAAATGCTTTTTGGTGTTTTTAGTCAAATGTATTAAAAAGAGGTGCTAGTTCAGTAAAATCAGAGCATGATGACAGAGCTTCATGAGTAAATGTAATATTAGTAATGTGTTTAGTAATGTTATAAGAAAAAAGTATATAATTTGTTAATATGATAAATAAAGTGACATTAATTTTTAAGGATTTTATGAATTACAAATTGAAAAATACAATTAAATAACGACATGATTTAACAATATCTTGTATTTTCTAAAGAAATAAAGTTCTATAACTTTTGCAAGGTCTTGGGCACACTGATTTAGAAATACTGTGGTATGGGGAAGTTTTTTACAAGAAATCTCCGATTGCAACTAAAGGAGAATTTCATTTTTTTTTAAAAAAGGATGTATTTCGCCCATTTTAAAAAGAGCAGGGTGCTGCAACTTTAAAAAATGGCCTAGATGGAACAGTAAGTAATTTCAGAATTAATAAAAACAGCAAATAAATATAATTTAGTTAGTGGCACAAATAACAAAACAAGCAAATATGGTTTGCAGCTCATCTTGCATTTGTACAAAGGAATAATACTATTAATCTCCGACGCTTTGGACAGAAGTGAAGATGACATTTTATGGAATGACGGAGATTCTTCATACACCGATTCATATTACAATAGTGGTACTGATACCTTCAGTGAAAGTGATTTATTATGAGAATTTTTTGTCAAAATTTTAACAAAGATTATTTGTAAATTTTACGTCTATAAAAATATTACCATAAAAAGAAAAATGGTATTTAATAAACAGCACATAGATTGGAAACATTTGATAAGTTACTAACTTTATTATAATGTGTTTTTTTTTTTTTTATACCAGTAATGTTTTAGCATTAGAGTGTACAATATTGTGTAGTAGATTTCCCCGCATAATAGTCGCACTTAGACTTTCAGAATGAAAAATTGGCAAAAAAAGTGCGACTATTACGCGAGTAAATACTGTAGTTGTTGAGCAGATATCATTCTTTCCTTCTTCTTTAGCTCCAATTTGCTGTAAATTTATTATTGCAAAAGCAGAATGAGAAAGTATTACCTAATTATTCTTTTACTCTCAAAAGTTTTTTATACTTGCTATGATGTTTATAGAAAAGAAAGAATAGATTGGTTAAAGGTGAATTTCGTAAAAGGATCACGAAAAAATGCAAATTTCGTCAAAAGATCATGGAAAAAAGCGAATTTCATCTAAGAATTGCAAATTTTGTCAAAATTTTGTAGAAAAAACGCGAATTTCGTCAATAGACCGCATAAAAGGCGAAATTTTTAAAATAAATCGCGCAAATAAGGCGAATTTTGTCAAACGATCGCGAAAAAAATTTAAATTTCTTCAAAAGGTAGTTGAAAAAAACGTGAATTTAATCTAAGAATCGCAATTTCGTCAAGAGATTTAAAAAAAAAAACGTGAATTTCGTCAAAGGATCGCGAAAAAATGCAAATTTCGTCAAAAGATTGTGGAAAAAAGCGAATTTCACCTAGGAATAGCAATTTTGTCAAAAGATTGTAGAAAAAACGCGAATTTAATCAATGGACCGCATAAAAGGCGAAATTTTGTAAATAAATCGCGTAAATAAGGCAAATTTTGTCAAACGATCGCGAAAAAAATCTAAATATCTTCAAAAGGTCGTGGAAAAAAACGTGAATTTCATCTAAGAATCGCAATTTCGTCAAGAGATTGAAGGAAAACGTGAATTTCGTCAAAAGATTGCGAAAAAATGCAAATTTCGTCAAAAAATCGTGGGAAAAAAGCGAATTTCATCAAAGAATAGCAAATTTTGTCAAAAGATTGTAGAAAAAACGTGAATTTCATCAATGGACCGCATAAAAGGCGAAATTTTGTAAATAAATCGCGCAAAAAGGCGAATTTTGTCAAACGATCGCGAAAAAATCTAAATTTCTTCAAATGGTCGTGGACAAAAACGTGAATTTCATCTAAGAATCACAATTTCGTCAAGAGATTGAAGAAAAACTTAAATTTCGTCAAAGCATAGTGAAAAAAAGCAAATTTTGTTAAAGCATAGCGAAAAAAAAGCGAATTTCGTCAAATGATACGGAAAAAACATGACATTTTGTCAATAAATCGTACAAATAAGGTGAATTTCACCGAAGGATTTCGAAAAAAAACGTAAATTTCGACAAAGTATCGTGAAAAAAACATTCTGAAATTTTTCTGCGAACTTCAGAATTTTCTTTTACTCATAATCACTCCTGCCTCCATTGTCATAGTTCATTGATTGAACTCGAATACCGATTTCATTTTTCAATAAATGTATTGCATCTTAACGCTGTCACAACATTGTCATTGTAGTCACATATTCGTCACAAAAATAATGACAAAATCGTCACAAATTACACAATTTTCACAAAATTGTCAAAATGTGACTTCACAACATTGTCACTGTCGTCACAGAATCATCACAGTATTAATGACAATTTCGTCACAAATGACACATATTTCACAAATTGGTCACACCGTGACTTCACAAATTGGTCACAATGTGACGTCACAAATGAGCTCTAAAACGGCCATAACGACCTCACATTCTAGTCACTGTGACTTCACATCGACGGTCACAAAGTCACAGTGTGACTTCACAACGACGTCGCCGTAACGTCACCATGCCTTACGGGATCAGTTAAAGGCTAACTTTGATTTTGATTCATATAAGCCTTTAATATGCTTTAGCGATTAATATAAGCGGCAATTATGCTAATTATTTTAGCTCTGGGAGGGGTTTTAACCCCGAAAAGATCCCCTTCGCTGCGCCAGTGCTAATAATGTAAAGTTTATTGTAAAATAACTGTTACGATTTCTTGAGTTTTGGAGGTTTTTAACTGTAGGTTTGTAAACTTTTGACAATTCTATCTGTATTGATGATAATTGAAAATAAATTCAGTATTACAGTAACAGTTTCAAAATATAATTTTATTTCTGGTGACAATGCAGAATTGTTTAGATTACTATTCATCCCCTCTTCCTGTGCTCAATTGCAATGCACCTAAAAAACGTTACCTTATAACATAGGGTACGGTAGACTTCAGGGGTTCCGCCATAGAAATTCCTTCTAAAAAGGGCTCCGCCAGTCAAAAAGTTTGGGAACAACTGTGTAATACCACATGAAGTTTTGATATCCAGATGATATGACAGATTGGATCATTACTTTCAGTTCCTGCAAAGTATTCATTAGGTGAGAGAGTTAAACAGACTAATTCGTTGGTTCCTAAGTTCTGTGTTAGATCTTGTGCAGTGGCGTACGCAGGATTTTATTTCGGGGGGGGGGGGGGCTGACTTAAATTTCCATAACGTTCCATATCTTACGAAACACGTTGAATTTTGTTGTAAACGGAAATCATTTTTGACAATAATGGGGGGGGGGGCAGCCAGAAAGGGGAAAGGAAAATTTCCGAAATTTCCAAAAATTTAAGGCATGAGGTTCCAAAAATTAAAAAAAATCCGTCATAGGATCGCAAAAAAATCAAATTTCGTAAATGGATCGGGGAGAAAACACGAATTTCGTCAAATGATCGCGGAGGAAATGCAATTTTTGTCAAATGACCGCGGAGGAAACGCGAATTTCGTCTAATGACCGCGAGGAAACGCGAATTTCGTCTAATGACCACTGAAAAAACGTGAATTTCGCCAAACGACTCCAGGAAAAAAGTGAAGTTCATCAAGGGATCGCGGAAAAAACGCGAATTTCGACAATTGATGTCGAAAAAACATATTCCATCAAAGGGCCGTGGAGAAAACGCGAATTTCGTCAAAGGATTGCAAAAAAACGTGAATTTCGTTAAAGGATCGTAAAAATATGCGAATTTCGTGAAAAAGACGAGGAAAGAGTGTAACTTTCAACAAGGGATCGTGAATAAAATGCGAATTTCGTCAAAAAGCCGCGGAAAAAATCGCGAATTTCGCAAAAAAACCCCGCAAAAACGCAAATTTCGACAAAGGATCGCGAAAAAAAATGCGTATCCCGTCGAAGGGCCTCGAAAAACGCGAATTTCGTCAAAAGATTGCAAAAAACGCGACTTCGTCAAAAGATTGCAAAAAACGCGATTTCGTCGAATGGCCGCAAAAAAACCGCATAATTCGACAAAGGATCGCGAGAGAAAGGACGTATTCCGACAAAAGGCCGCGTAGAAAAAGCTAATCTCGTCAAATTATCCCAAAAAACGCGAATTTTGTCAAAGGGCCACGAAAAGACGCGAATTTCGTCAAAGGACGGCGGAAAAAACGCGAATTTCGTCAAAAAAGCAAATTTCGACGAAGGTTCAAGGAAAAAAATTCGTATTAAGTCAAAGGGCCGCGGAAAAGAAAGCGAGTTTCGTCAAAAAGCCTGCACATTTTGGCAAAGGATCGCGAAAAGACGCATATTCCGTCGAAGGGTCGAGGAAAAAAGGAAAATTTCTCCAAAAAATCACAAAAAATCGCGATTTCCGCCAAAGGCCCATGGAGAAAACGCAAATTTCGACCGCGGAAAAAAATGCGAAACTCGACAAAGAATCGCGAAATAAAGCTCGTATTCCGACAAAGTCTGCGTAGAAAAAGCGAATCTCGTCAAAGCATCGCAAAAAAGCCATGAATTTCGTCAAAGAGCCGCGAAAAAACGCGAAGGCCGTTTTAAAAAACGCGAATTTCAAAAAAGGATCGTGGAAAAAACGCAAATTTCGTCAAAGAATTGCTGAAAAAAACCCGAATTTCGTCAAAAAGTCGCAGAAAAAACGCGAATTTCGTCAAAAAGTCGCTGAAAAAACGCAAATTTCGACGTAGGATCACGAAAAAAACGCGTATTCCGTCGGAGGGCCCGGAAAAGAAAGCGAGTTTCGTCAAAAAGCCGCTGAAAAAATGCAAATTTTGACAAAGAGTCGCGAAAATACGCGTATTCCGTCGAAGAATTCCGCCGCGGAAAAACGCGAATTTCGCCAGAAAATCACAAAAAAACTGTCGATCAGGATCGCGGAGAAAACGTGAATTTCGTAAAAGGATCGCGAGAAAAACGCGAATTTCGTCAACGTGCCGCGGAAAAAACGCGAATTTCGTCAAAAAACCGTGGAAAATGCAAATTTTGACAAAGGATCGCGAAAAAAACGTGTATTCCGTCAAAGGACAGCAGAAAAACGCGAATTTCCTCTAAAAGCCGCGGGGAAAAAAACAAAATTCGACAAAGAATCGCGAAAAAGACGCGTATTCCGTCGAAGTGCCGCGAAAAAACGCGAATTTCGCCCGCGAAAAAAAATGCGAAATTAGACAAAGGATCGCGAAAAGTACATGTTCCAACAAAGGCCGCGTAGAAAAACCGACTCTCAAAGAATCGCAAAAAAAACTGCAAATTTCGTCAAAGGGCCGCGGAAAAACGCGAAGGCCGTTTTAATTAAGAGTGTTCTCAAATACAAAACGGCAACTTTCTGACATAAGTTTTACTTTATTTTTGTTCGGAAATGCATGAAACTAGCAGGTCTTGTTGTTCAGAAACTATGTAATCGAGTTTTTTTTTCGTTTTTCTTTTTGCAAACGCAATAGATCTTCCACATAATGGTGCCAAAGTTGACGTCTTGAACCGAAGTTCCCGAAGAAAGCAGACAAACCAGTCCGTGAAGGGCAAAAATCGTATTTGTCACGTGATCAAAAATGCTTATAACTCAATAGGTAACTTAGTGATAAAAAAATGGAAAAAACAGTTCAATTCCAAATCGCTTCCACGGCCCGGCTTTCCACTTTTATATCTTTCCGTTAAAAAATGAATTTATAAATGTGTCAAAACGTTTTGCGCTTGTTGAGCAGATCAGTTAAGAACAGCCTTAAGCGAATTTCGGAAAAGGATCGCGGAAAACATGCAAATTTCGCCAAAGGGTCGCGGAAAAAACGCGAATGTCGTCAAATGGTCACAGAAAAAACGCGAATTTCGTCAAAAAGACGCGAAATATGCAAATTTCGACAAAGGATCACGTAAAGAACGTGTATTCCGTCAAAGGGCAGCGGAAAAACGCGAATTTCGTCAAAATATCGCAGAAAATGCGAATTTCTTTCAAGGGCCGCTGAAAAAACACGAATTTCGTCTAAAGGCCGCGGGAAAAAACTGGAAATTCGACAAAGGATCGGGGGAAAAAGTACGTATTCCGGAAAAGGCCGGTGTAAAAAAAGCAAATCTCGTCAAAGTATCCCAAAAAACGCAAAATTCGTCAAAGGACCGCGGAAAAACGCGGATTTCGTCAAAGAACCACAGAAAAAGTGCGAATTTCGGCGAAGAGTTGTGATAAAACCTGTAACAAACAAAGTGGAAAAAACACAGCGGTCTCATTAGGAAACAGCACACATACAAACAACTATGTTTATTATTATAGGTATAGTTTTTAAACTGAGGTAATATGCTGAACTGACTTTTTAAAAGTCTGGTTAACCCGAACCCAACTTGCAGGAATCTACACTCAGCCTGAAATCAACGTGAAATGAAAACAGTGTTAACGCAAAAAGCAACGGAAATAATTGGCGCCGGGAAGGGATTCCGCCCTCTGCTGTAACCTTTCAGAAAATTTGCTGTGAATTTCAGAATTTTTTTTTTCCACTCAGAATCATCCGTGGGGTAGAGGCAGGGGCCCGATTCTGAAACCGCCCCACACCGAATCAAGTTGGAAAGAGTTAATGTTTTTTTTTTTTATATACTTTCATTCAAAAGAAAGTCATTGCAGCTTAAAATCTATAACATTGTTCTCCCCACCACCGAAAACAAAGTCTCCTTCACCTTCTTTGGGTATGCTGTGGTGTCTATGTGGACTAACATGGGACTAACGAGAATGGCTAATCCGCGGTAGAACAGAAATCTAAATTACAAATTTATCTCAAACAATAAGAAAAAAAAATCAGCACCTTTTTCATTTCATTTTCGACTATTTTGAATGGGGGCCTGTCACCCCATCAGCCCCTTCCCCTCTTTGGGTATACTGTGGTGTAAATGTGTGCTAATACGGGACTAACCAGAGTGTCAGTTCGTTATATTGCAGAAAACAAAGTTGCAAATTTATCTCAAACAATAAGAAAAAAAATTCAACATTTTTTTAAATTTCCTTTTCGACTATTTTGGGAGGGAGCTGTAACCCCATTTCACTTCTTTGGGTATAATGTGGTCTCACGGTGTACAAATATGGAACTAAAGAGAAGAGAGCGGCTAGTCTGTTGAATGATAGGGGGGAAATACTACAAATTAATCTCAAACAGAAGGGAAAAAAAGCATTTTTTTCATTTCATTTTCGACTAGTTTGGAGGACGGGCTGTAATCCGATCAGCCCCCTCCCCTTCTTTCGGTATGCTGTGATGTCAATGTGCTAACATGGCACTAACATAAATGGCTATTTCGCTGTATGACAGAAGAAAAAAATTACAGATTTATCTAAAAAACTAAGGATTACAGAAAAAATATTACAAATTTTATCTCAAACAAACAACAACAAAAAAAAAAGCATTTTTTCATTTCATTTTTCGACTATTTTGGGAGGGGGCTGTAACCCAATTTGTCACTTTTATATCTTTAGGTATAATGTAGTGTTACTGTGCACTAATATGGAACTAAAGGGAAGGGAGTCTGTTGAATGATAGGAGAAAAATGCAAATTTTTCTCAAGCAGAAATAAAAAAAATTAGCACTACTTTTTCATTTCATTTTCGACTATTTCGAGATGAGGGGGCTGTAATTCCATCAGCCCCCTCCCCATCTTTGAGCATGCTGTGATGTCAATGTGGACTAATATGGGATTAACTAAAATGACTATTTCGCTGTATGATAGAAGAAAAAGGTACAGATTTGTCCAAAAAAGTAGGGAAAAACACTTTTTTCATTTAATTTTTGAATATTTCGAGAGAAGGGGGGGGGGGGCTGTAACCCCTATCAGCCCCTTTTCTCTTCTTTGGAGTCAATATGGAGTAATATTGACCAGCAATTTTTTCGTATCAATTTCGAAAATTTCGGGGGGGGGGGGGCTGTAGCCCCATCAGCCCCCCCCTTGGGTATGCCCGTGATCTTGTGGGATTACATGACCACTTCAATAAAAACATTACCAGGTTATGGGATCATATGAAAACAGAAAAATAAGTCAGTGAATTGGGCTAAAACATTTTTAGAATGTCGTAGTGCAAAAAGGTATTTTATATATTTTTATCTCATTTAATCTGGCGTTAATGGTTAAGAATAATTAGAATTATTCTCTGTTCAATTGAGGCAAATAAATTTTTTCCAATTTGCTTCTAGGATTGATACAATCTTTATTTTTCCTGTACAGGAATGTTTATCTATAGTTTCATTAATTACCAACATACTGAATTATTCACCACTCTTATACAGGGTGATTCATAAATATCGAAACAATAGGCGATATCCTTAATTAATGCCCCTAGGCATATACTTCCAATTGCAAAGTTTCATAAAAAAGGTGGAAAATTTTATGAGATAAGTTACAACTACATAGGAGGTCTATTTGAGAAAATACGAAAATTAAAATTTTATACGGTCCCCGTAGGGTAAAATTTCTAATTAGGAATTTTTCCCTTATCCATTCCTGAATTAAACACAAAAAGTTCCATCTTCATATGTAAAGTTCCATCATTCTGTAAAATTCATGGAATTATGCTTGTTTAAATAATTCGTCAGGTTTTAAGGGATTAGACACAAATTGAAATGCGTGTTATTCAAGGAAAAATGTTACTTTAAAAGTTCCAGGATACATGTAAAAAAATACATTTATTGAGTTAGAATTAGATATTTCTGTTTTTTGTGACGATTAACCATATATTTTGCAAATAAAATCACATCCTAAAACTTCCCAGAAAGTTTAAAATTTTTAAAATTATTATTATTATTTTAATTGGGGTAATTTAAAATCTTTATAACTCGAAATATTATCGTCGAACTTCAAACTTTTTTTCATTTAATTAAAGAGGAAAATATAATTTTAATTTTGTTCCAGGATTTTTTTAAATATTAATATTAAAAATACAAATAAAAAAATGATGTAACGTATTTTTAAAAAAATCATATTTTCAAAAATAAATATATTTTCAAATTTGTCGAAACAAAATTAATGTAAAATAATCAAAAAGGTCATGTTCCGAGTTTGCATGTTCCGACCCCCCCCTTTTTTTTAACAATTCTTGACTTAAAAATGTAAATTAATAATTTAAATTAAATTAATTTTTAGTTTAATTACGCATTTAAATTAATAAATTTAAATTAATTGTTTTTAACAATTTAAATTAATAATTTAAAACGCATTTAAAGTTTTAAACAAAGATTATCTCCTAATAAAATGTTTAAATGCTTTTTAAAAAAGTGCAGGTGAGTGTGTAACTCTTACCTGTAGCTTAAACTTCCGATTCAGTTTAACTTTTGCCCTTTCCACTTTCTTTCTGTACCATTTAAAACAAATTTTTTTTCTAACATACCGATTAAGAGTGTTTTCATAATTTTAACTCTCACAACTTCAGGTTTTATATCGTCCCGGCGAGCGGTTAAAAAATGTCTGTATTCTGGGGCCGGACCAGTCTCGACCGTGCCTACTGTATTTTACAGACCGAACCGGGACTGGCTTCCTTTCTTCCTAGGTCTGCACGGGGCGAAATTTTCAGTCCCGGTCTCGACTCAACCCGTATTAAAATCATTCTATTCGACTCGCCTAATCCGTGCAAAAATCAGTAATGTTTGGCTCAACCCAAAAAATTTACAAAAAATGCATATATTTTAGGTAGCTTTTCATTACAAAAAGCTACCTATTGCAGCCGTTCGGAGGAAAGCGATTTCAAAAAATTTTGGTATATTTTCATCGATCATGAACCCCAGACCACGAAACCACCCTCTGTTCAAATGTTGATATATATATATATGGGGTAAGGTGCCCTATTATCGTTCTCCAGTCACTTTTAGGCCCTTGAAAGTTGTAATTTTCAGTGCAAATCTACCAAATTTGGATTTTAGATAGACTAACTACCCACGCACATGGAAACATAGGCAAATATCGTACAAAAAATTTTAACAATGCGAAAAATTGTTTTTTCAAAAGTATCTAAAAAATGCAAAGGAAAAAAAAATGGTCCCAATTTCGTCCCCCCAAAAAATCCAAAACGCAGAGGCTTAACTTATAACTAAATCAAAATTTATTTCTAAATGAGTAAGTAATTTAATTTACATTAAAGTAAGGCACAAAGAAATGTACTAATCATCAGTGGAAGAATAACATGACGAAACATTAGCCATCCAAACATGGGGAAAAAGTTTTAAAAAATGTCATGAAAAAAGCATTCTTAATTTCGTCCCCGGGACGAAAATGAGAATTGCAAAGGAGACGAAATTGGGACCACGCTACTTCCCTATATGACGGAGCTTCAGTTTTCGTAAAATGAACTGAGCGTCCTAAAACTCACTGTGTACTACTGTCAGCATCTTACCAACGTAAAATATATGCAATGAATAAGAAAAAAATACTTACAGTACAGTAAATAACGTTCTACAAATGACGTAATAAGAACTCAGGTCTTCTAAAAATAGGAAATTCGCCGTCTTTAATTTTTGTATGCGTCTTGGCGAGCGAAACTTTCCATACTGACCTCTTTTACTTTCCGTCCCCTGTGCCTTACGTCATAAGTGGCACCACTTTCACAGAAGCGGAGAAGTTAAGGGGGGCGAAATTAGGAGAGGGGACGAAACATGGGCACTTTACCCTATCTCATCTTTGTCACACTGTAACTCTCCTATTTATGAACCGATTTGAATGTAACTTGGGGTGTACATAGTGCATACCAATGTCTCCACCGAGTTCGTTGGCCAGCGTCATTCGTCATCTTGTTTCAAAATGGTGGTCATTTAAATTTTTTTTTTAATTTGAAATGCAGTACCAAAAAATTGAAAAATATTTTTTTCTTGTGTGTTTGACCTTGATATACAAATTCCGGAGCAGTTTTGTTTCGTCTATATCTTAAAAAATGGCTGAGTTATAGCACTTTGAATTTCTAGCGTAGCTGACATTTTGAAACGACCTGATTTTTGTCACGCGATAACAGGCGTATTTGTGAACCGATTTGGATGTACCTTGGTGTATATATAGTACATACCAATGTCTCAACCGAGTTCGTTCACCAGCTTCCTCCGCCATCTTGTTTCAAAATGGCGACGATTTTAAAAAATTTAAATTTTAAAATGAAGTACCAAAAAATTGGAAAATGAAAAAAAAAATTCTTATGTGTTTGACTTTAATACAAAGATTCCGGAACAGTTTTTGTTTCGTCTATATCTAAAAAAATGGCTGAGTTATAGCATTTTGAATTTCTATTGTGGCTGACATTTTTGAAACGACCTGATTTTTGTCACGCGATAACAGGCGTATTTATGAACCAATTTGGATGTAACTTGGTGTGTACATAGTACATACCAATTTCTCGACCGAGTTCGTTGGCCAGTTTCATTCGCCATCTTGTTTCAAAAGAGCTGCCATTAAAAAAAATAATTTAAAATTTAAAATAAGGTATCAAAAAATGGGAAAATGAAAAAGATTTTTTTTATGGGTTTGACCTTGATACAAAGATTTCGGAGCAGTTTTTGTTTCGTCTATATCTTAAAAAATGGTTGAATTATAGCACTTTGAATTTCTAGCATGGCTAACATTTTGAAGCGATCCGATATTTGTCACGCGATAACACGCATATTTATTAACCTATTTCGATGTAAGAAGGCATGTGGATAGCATATAGCAATGTCTCCACCAAGATTGCTGGCCAGCTTCATCAGCCATCTTGTTTCAAAGTGGCGGCCATCAAAATATATATATATATATTTAAATTGAGGTGCAAAAAAATTAGAAATTGAAAAAGGTTTCTTTCTTAAGTATTTGACCTTGATATAAGGATTCCGGAGAATTTTTTGTTTTGTCTTTATCGTAAAAAAATGGCTCAGATATAGCAGTTTGAATTTCTAATGTGGGTGACGTTTTGAAAAAATCTGATTTTTTGCCTGCGACAGCACTCGTATATATCAACCGATTCCGATGTGAGTGAGCATGTGCACAGGAATTATTAAGGCCTCGACCAAGTTCACTGGTTAGCCTCATCCACCATGTTGTCTTAAAATGGCAGGCACTTCAAGATATCACCGAATTTGGCAACCAAATATTAGTTACTTTAAATAAAAGCAGCTTGGATAAAGCTGACTAATTTCGCGGAATTCTCATCCATAATGATTAGTATTGATAAAAATTAGTATTGAATCTTCTATAATCAGTTTCCACCAAATTGAGCTTCGTGTGTTTGAATAATATAAGCTGGGTTTTAAAAATAAGGAATATGAATGTTACCTCTTCCTCCCGGCACTGGCTGGAAGGACTTTTTAAATCGCCATCACAATTAAAACATATTATCATTTACAATTAAACTTTAAAAATCGTTTTTAAAGGATAGTAGATTTAAACACAAATGATAAAAAAACAACAGTAAAACAAGTGAAAAAGAACGTGACTGTAACAGAATCCTGTCTAAAACGGAATAATTTTTTGATCTATGCAAAATGAATATTATAATATTTGAGAAAAAAAAATAGAATACATTTGCACCTCCTAAGATGGGAAATTGTCTATAAGGCATTTTTTTCTTGTCTGTGCGATTCCGTCTTAGAAGATTTTACTGTATGTCATTTTTGAAAGTCTCCAATGCATGGATTATGGATATTAAATGGTGAGTGAAACATTTACATACAAATAGAGATTCATTAAAAAAAATAAATATCACAGCGTTTGACGCTTCTTTAAAAATGAAGATTATAAACATATAAAAAGAAAATTTGTAAGCTATTTTTGTTCAAAACTCTTTCATGCGAAACAATTTTTAACCATATCGATGGAAAAAAACTATGTTTTCTAGAAATTCAATCAGGACGGACCAGACTCGGGCTAAGATTTAAGCATTTTTCCATGCCGGGACGAACATTTTATTCAGTGGATCGGCTCGAGCCCGGGACTGGATATTTCGACCCATGCAGACCTCTAATAAAGGCCTCCAGCATAATTTGAAAGAAGGTTTAACTTAAAATCTATACGCTGCTATTTTATGTCCAAAGGAGAGACACTGTCTTAAATCGACTTTTAATAACGCACAATTTGTGGATGATCCCTATCTTGCATTCAAAACGAGTCAATAACTCGTCGCTCAGAGGCATGGGAAAATGGTGTAAGTCGCGAATTTTGAATTTTAATAACTCTGCGAGTTTTGCAGATACCGAGATGATTTTTTTTTGTTTAATTCAGGAAGCGATAAGAGAAATTTTCCTAATTGGGAATTTTATCCAACGGGGGCCGTATAAAAAAATTAGTTTTTGTATTTTCTCAAATAGACCCTCCCACGGAGTTGCGACATATGTCATTAAATTTGGCACCTTTTTTTATGAAACTTTGCAATTGGAAGTATGTGCCTAGGGGCAATATTTAAGGAGATAGCCTATTGTTTCGATATTTATGAATCACCCTGTATAAAGTATGCCAGGAATACCCTTTGAGATTTCCTCTGCTTCAGATCACAGAAATTTAAGGCATGAGACATTTTTACTAATAATTTAAATTTATTTCCGAATTTTAATTATTTTAAATACCTAAATTGCAAACTGATTCCCACAATGAAGTTTATAGGAACTGTTCACTTATATTTTTAAGGTAAAGTGCCCTAATTTTATTCCCCTTTACTTCTCTGAAAGTGGCGCCACTTATCACGCAAGGCACAAGGAACAGAAGGTAAAAGGCGTCAGTAGTAAAAGTTTCGTTCGCCAAGATACATACATATATTATAGACGCCGCATTTCCTATTTTTAGAAGACCTGAGTTCTTATTGCATTATTTACTGTACTGTAAATATTTCTTTCCTATCCATTGCATGTATTCTACGTAGGTAAGATGCTAACATTTGAATGAAACATTTGTGAATGCTAACATTTGTGAATTTTAGGACGTTCAGTTCATCTTACAAGAACTGAAGCTCCGCCATATTGGGAAGTAGCGTGATTCCAATTTCGTCCTCCTTGCAGTTTTTATTTTCGCCCCGGGGACGAAATTAAGACAAAATTTTTTGACGAAACCTCACCCCTCTCCATCTGGCAAAAATTTCATGGTAGCTGATCAACCATCATCAAACAGCTAGGTTCAGCAAACTGTTGCTGCCATTAGCTTTAAAGAGATCAGGGAAGTGCCAGTGATCACACCAGAAACTTCTGCCCGAAGAGGTTCAGCAACATTGATCACTGAATCTTCACATAAAAACAAAGTGAAAAATTCCCAGGTTAAGAAGAAACGCCCAGATGAAAAAAAAACAACTTCTGACACCCACCATTCTCAAGAACAGGGGAAGAATATACCATGTAAAAAATGCAAATATGACATACCCAGCGAATCTGATGACGAAAGTGACTCTTCTGTTGATATTCCTTATGATAATACAAGCGATAATGAGGGCGACAATCATGCAGGGTGCCCCATCTGCTTGAAGCGTTTTTCTGATGATAAACATGGAGAATAATGTGTTGTCGTTTAGTGCCTTCAGTGCTGCAAGGAGCCAAAAATAATACAAAATTTATATGTTCCTCATATTTGAATGGCTAATGTTTATGTTATTCTTCCATTGATTAATAGTACATTTCTTTGTGCCTTAATTTAAGGTAAATTAAATGATTTGAGGCCAATTCTGTCCAACTTTTGAATTGGCCACCAAGAAGACCTGATTTAAACCACACAGAGAATTTAGCTAGAGAAGTATTAACAGGGCTCCCAAATGGTCCGCTAACTGAATACCAATAAATTTTAACAGAAAATTTTATGGTAGGTTTGCGCTAGATTTAAATTTCAAAGGTGATTCCGGAGCGGTTTGTAAGAAAAATCTAAAAAGAAAATTTTTCTAAAATAATATTGGTATTCAGTTTGCGGACCATTTGGGAGCCCTGTATTAAGCATGGCACACAATATGCAAATACGGACGATTTGACATCATCCATCGAATTAGCGTGGAAAAAAAATTGCTAAATAAACTTTAACCGGACTTTCTGAGTTAATGACTGCACAATTAATAAATATTAAAAATGTAATAGTCCAGGAGGCGACGATATAAAACCCTATGTTATCAGATACAAGGAAAAAAAAAACTATATTTTATGTATGAATAGAAGTATTATGTATGATAGAAATAGGGGAATCTAATGCCCCATGTCTGCCGGAAGTGAAGTGGTGCCTAAGCCAAATATTACCACTTCCGGTGTATTTTTAAAAGGCTTATCCTACGTTATGTAATACAAGAAAAATAAAATATGGAAAATGTTGAGTTCCTATAGTACCACCTAGTTTAGTTCCTTTAGAACTTTAGTAGTAGTCCCCTAAAACCCAATTTTAGCACCAAGGATGCGATATGTGTCCATTTTTCAACAGAAGAGATAAAATTGATATTAGAGATACTAGGGGATCGTAACCGGGCTTCCCGGGTTACAGAATATAGGTGAAAACCATTTTTTTAATTGAAAACTAATACATTTTTTTAGATGCAATATATTTTTTAGATTACCCACTAACAATAAAACAGCATTTTTCATACGAAAAATATGAATTACACAATAAAATATATTTTTTTAATTTATCAAAACGATATTTTCGTATTAGCCACATGCTAAGAGTTATTAGCCCAAGATTTTGATACTTACGGCATCCTTTTATTTTCTGATAATTTCATAGCTTTAAGAGCGTAATTCAATTACATGTCTGTTAAATTTGTGTTTTATTTATATTATTTTATTTATTTAATCATAGAAGTAGTTTTTTTATGGAATATTAGTCGTAAGAAAATTATGAAGTAACTCTTTATGTTGTTTTAAGGGCAAACGGATTAATCTTTCTTCATCGAGCTCCACGCGATAGAGATAAATTTAAAAATATTCCCCGCTTGAAAATTATTTTTTAAACGATAGACAATCAGTAAACTGAGATGCACTTTGCAAACAAATTCCATTTGAAAGTTTTTTTTTCCTATTTGGCTGTCTAAAAATTTAAATTCTTCGATTACAAATATGTTAAATTTGTGTTATTTTAATATTATTCTTTTATTTATTTATAAAGAAAGTATTAATTTCGTTATGGAAAATTAATCAGAAATAAATGCTGAGCAATTTTTGTTGCTTTATGTTCAAAATGGTTATTATTGTATATTGAAGTCGGCACGTGATAAGATAAATTACAAAAAATCATGCTTGAAAATTATTTTTAAAAACATAATAAATCAGTCAATTAAGACAGTTTTTAAACAAATTGCATTTGAAAGTATATTTTTCCCTATACAACGCTCTAAAAAAATTAAAAATGTACGATCGTCATAAGATTAAAAAAATTGCAGTAGCGGAAATTTCAAAACCAAAATTTGATCGTGCAGTGTTGCCATTCGCAAAATGACTTTAGCGTTACACACAAATGCGTTTGTCCTTTATAATATAGATACCTAATCAGTAAAATATAATAAAGGTCCGTTATTATGACGAAGTTATCAATTGAGGCTCTTATGCTTGGTAATCCGGAATGAAAAAAAGCAAAGTTTATTCCACTTTGATAAGATCATAGAAATAGCAAATAGCCTTTGTGCAACAATATTAAAAAGCAGAAAAACCAACGTTTAAAAATGCACAAATAATACATGAAAAGAAGCAAACAGCTGTTTCGAATCTACTAGCGAGATTCTTCTTCAGTGCAAGATAGGAAAAAAGGAACAGCGTGCTAGAAAAAGCAAGGCTGAGCAAAATGATAGACTGAGACGCGCTGGCTTATATACCCTATGCGGGTAGCGAAGGTGCCAAAAACAACCAATGAGAGAGAAGCAGTGGAAGCGACTGGGTGGACAAGTAGCGACATCTACTGGGGAAGGAGAGAAAAAGAAATAAAAAAAGGGGAAATTATTGCTTTCCAAATACTTGGAAAACCAGGAGTACTAGATAAGTCATTGACTAAAGAGTGAGAATTTTTAATGATGTGGTAAGCTTCCCAAAAATCAAGATCAAGGTTAGAAGAACGTTTCTGGATAATGATGGCTGAGGAAAAATCGAACCTATGTTGAGAAGAACAAGAATGTTGAGCAATAGAAGAACGTTTGAGCTCCTGATTTTTAACATAACCTTCATGCTCTTTTAAACGAAATCTAAGAGCACGTTTAATCTGGCCAATATAAGAAAGGCGACACTGGCAAGAGATTTGGTAAATACCCCAGTTATCTAGACGATCAACGGGGTGTTTGAGATTTGAAAAAGTAATTTTATTAACAGGAGAAAAAAATAACATTAAAATAAACCTTCTTAAGATTTTAGCAACTTGTTGACTGATTTTAGGAAAAAATGGTAACACAACTGAAGTATTAGAGTCGGCAATTAGAATGCTTTTCAGAATGGACAGATTTCGTAAATTTCTTATAAATAGAATCAATGATATTAGAGGAATAACCACGATCAACAGCAATAGCTTTGAGGTAATTAAGTTCAGCACTAATAACTGAGGAGTGGAACAAATATTGGTAGCCCGAAAAACAAAAGTATTGAAAGTAGCGAATTTCTGGTTACGGGGATGAGAAGAATACCTGTGACGTGGGAGACTGACAGCAAAATGTTTACGAAAGACGGTAGTCTGAAAGCCATTTTCACAACGAATAACAAGGACATCCAGGAAAGAAAGACAGTTATTGGTCTCAATTTCAGATGTAAATTGAATGCAGGGATCAATGGAATTCATAATAGAGAGAATATGATTAATATCCGAATTCATTTCAACCAGGACATAAACATCATCAACATAACGAACATAGAACGGAAATTTTAAAATTTCAAAAAGTTTGACCTCAAAATAGTGCATATAAATATCGCATAAAATTGGACTAAGAGGATTACCCATAGCCAAACCGTCAATCATACGGAAGAAATTACCATTGAAAACAAAAATATTTTGCGACAAGCAAGCGCGAGTGAGAAGGATAAGCTCCTCGATTTCAAAATAAGAGAAATGGAATTCACAAAGCCTTTTCTTGAGGCAATCTAAAGCCCCCTCAACCGGAACGTTTGTAAATAATGATTTAACATCAAAAGAAACCATCATGTGACCATGCGGCTTAAAATTATGAAGTTTTTTAACAAAATCAAAAGAATTCTTAACAGTGAAGCAGTTACTGCTCAAAAGTGGGGAAAAAACAGAAACTAAATATTTGGCAAGCTTATAAGAATCTGTACAGATACTAGAGACAATAGGTCTAAAAGGAATGTCAGGCTTATGGACCTTAGGTAAAGCATAAAACCTGGCACAATGCGCAAAAGACTGAATAAGAGATTCCGTCTTTTATTCTCTTATGGGCGTTAAAATATTCGTCCAAATAATAATAAAAAGCAGCAACATATAGTTCTTCCCTTCTACGCGCGAAGGACTACGTGGGCGCGCTTGCCTATATAAAAAAGAATGCGTTTTCTATGAGTTTTTAATTAATATCTCGACTAATTATAAAAAAAATCTCAGCATCGGGTGCATCAGGACCTGCCGTGGACTACCCTGATCCAAATTTTAAGACTTGCACGTGCTGTAGATTTTGCTACCCGTCGTCGACAGACATACGCACAGACAGAGCGAAAGTTTCTTTCATTAGTATAGTTAAAGCAACCCACGTTAACATCGGATTACGCAACCCTATGTAGAATATCACTTAAAAGTAGTTTAATCAATTCCTGGGAAATTATAAATTAAAACTACAATGATAAAAGTACTAAGAAAATCCTAGCCTACGGTAAAAACGGATTGATTGACCCGATGCAAGACTTATGTAATTTAATTCCTCAATAATTATCAGTTAAAACTAAGATGACCCGAAACGTATTTATATATATAAAGCACTGCCAAGTGCGAGTTTTACTTTCGCACAAAGGGTTCCGTACGTTGACTATTTATCACTGATTCACTAGGGTGGTCACAAGAAATCAATTTTCGAATTTTTTCTGGGGGACCCCCCCAAAAAGTTGCCAATTGACTAAACAATTAGATTTGCAAAGTTTTAGCTCATTTGGATAATGTTAACCCGTGCCTCATTGAGGTTAAATTTTGAAAAAAAAACGTGATTTTTCGCAAAAAAATGCTGTTTTCCCTTCATGAAATGAATACAATTGAACCTAGAAACATAATGCAGGTCTCATTTTATAAAAAAAGGTTTTGCTTTGAAGAACCACACACCATTTTTTCCTGAAAATCTATAGATTTAAATATATGCGCATTTTTCAGGACCACACTTCACTCGAATCCTAAAAATTGACTTTTTATGAAAATACGAAAAAAAACATTGTAACATTCCATTTCGTCTGCTTTCCACCTTTTGTTTCTCTCTTTTTTTTCATTTTGTACATAATAAAGGGTTTATTTAAAAAGAAATTCAAAGAAAACGAAAAAAATCGAATTTTAAACTGAAAGAATTTAAAAAAAAGGAGGGGAGAGGCAAAAAAAGTATAAAAATGAGAACAAATGATGCTCAAATGCATTTTATTCTTAAAGTTGTGTTACAAGAAAGGAAGCATAATAAAGAAAAAAAAGTATTATCCCTTACAGTTGTCACGTTAAGGTGGTAATGGATTAGATAAGGTGGCTTTTGAAGAATCTTGAAAAGTTTTTCTTCATTCAGTTACAACTTTTAGCATATACTGTTTTTGTTTTTCGTCTTTTGTTAAACAGGAATTGAAATCTCGGGTTAATTTTATTCCCTTTTCAGCTGTGTCATTGACATTTTTAAAACCACTCACTATTTTTTTTTGCTTTCAAATAAGGTTTATTTTTCACACCCTACATTGGGTAGAAATTGCTTATTAATATAAAATCTTTAAAAAAATTATACAGTTTAAGATGAAACAGAAACATCGGCTTCCTTGTTCAATAAATAATGCACTTTGATCAAACCTTTTTTTGCCCTTACATTCCTATCATCATCATCATTTTCTTCTTCGAATGACATTAATTTTACAGCCATGCTTATGTTGGCTTCCCCCCCCCCTCCCCAAAGTATCATCTAAAAATGAAAATGCAACTTGATCCGAGTTATGTTGCCAAAGGTGGTTTATCACTTTAGCGAATGTTTTGGCTTCAACCTATTTATCTGATTTTCTGTAGCCAACAAGTGATTTTATTAATTGCAGGTCTTAGATTGGGGGCCAAAGTGGGAGTCATGAAGCACGCTTTTACATAAATATTGATTAGAAATAAGCAAAGCTCTCTAATACCTACTTTTTAAAATTTTGTTATTCTGATATGATGCGATATATTTTGAGAGAATAAATGTCCTGTGCCATCCATCTGACATGATTAAAAGCACCAGGTGCCATAAAAGTGACTTTTAGAGAAATACTTTTTAAAAATTAAACAAAGTTGGATAAATTCTATATAACCATCCCTACGCTGTTAATTTTTTAAAGGTTCTGTAAGAAAGCTCAAAGTTTCTTCTGAATTAACTATTTATATCTAGTATATCATCTTAAATAGAATTTTTATACTTAGTCTAGTTTAATTTAGCCTACCCAATCAGAAATTTTCTTAAATATTTAGCTGAGGGGTATAGTGATTGTGCCCACTTCATAATCAAAAACAGCTTTTAGGATAATTTTAAAAAAAATCGTGGCGACATGGTTAATACAGAAGATTTTTCTTTTAACAATTGCTATAGACAAATACAGGTTCCTTTGAGGAGACCTGTGTCTACTGCGCAGTTGTATCAAAACACATTGCCTGGATTTTACCAACTTCTCCCCTCTCTTCAACTCCTGAAAATACAGCTTTCGCCTGAATTATTCCGATACTATTTTTAAGCTGAGAAACTCGTAGTAACGGTTCTTTATCTTCATAACTAATTAAAACTGCTATCCATTCTACATTTTCTTTATTCAAAAAATGAGGAATCAATTTTCCATCCCAGTGAACAACAGTTCTGTCTAAATTGGAATTTTTAAATCTGTTTTTAATTAGCTCAGTTCTTTGTTTACGAACTAGTTATTTGCGTTGTCGTATTGCACTTCTACTTAAAATTAAAGTCTGTGGTTAAGTGGTGGATGTACGGAAAGTCTAGCAGCTTCTCTGGCGTTCAGTTTCACTTAGCAGATATTATAAAATAAAATACGTAAAACTTGACAATTACATGGTACGTAACGTGTCGATGATTTCATGAGACGTGTGGCCAATTAAAAAAAAAAAAACATTTCTGCCATCATACCTAAAGGTGGAAGTGTTTTCCCGGAATGTTTCGTGAATTCTAAAAATAGATAACGATAGCATGTAACAAATATAGTCTTGTAATACAAAGAGAAATTCAGAGGTCCGTTTGAAATGTCCTTCAACTGCAATACAAGTCTGGAAGCTCTCTCTTTCTAGACACAGAACTAGATAACTAATAATTAATTATAATTAGCGAAGTATTTTTTAAGTTACAAAAGTTGGCCTATTTCTATTGACCAACTCTGACCATTTTCTATTTACTATTGATATTTTTCTATTACAAATAATACAAAAAAATTATCAAAAGTAAAAATATTATTAATTTGTCATTTTTCTCTTATTTTTCAAAAATGCAGAGTTTGAGGGTATGGTTCACGAGCTGACCTGAAAAATACTAAATGTTCATTATATATAAGTTTTGATAAGAGTAAAATTTCAAGGCAACAACAGTTTCTATGAAATAAAACAAGAATCAGATTTCGAAGACAAATAGTTTTCACTTAAAGTAAGAAAAACTACAATTTTTCGCCAAAAATTGCGAATTTTCAAGAATTCAACCTCGATAAGGCACGGGTTAATGTTATTCAATTCTGCTGAAACTTTTCCAATCTCATTTTCTAACTAATTGGCAAGTTTTAGGAGGGTCCCACAGAAGAAAATGTTAAAAAAAAAAAATTCTCCATGTTGCTTGTGACCACCCTACTGACCACCCTACACCTTATCTAAAACAAAGACTTAGTACAAAATTGAAACTTGGGATTGCGCCAAGCGCGCTTCAAAAAAAGGTTGCAACGCCACGTTTTTCTAGATAGGTTTTTAATTAATATATCGGCTATAGCCGACAATTTTTTTTAAACTCAGTATCAACAATCCTTGTATGATAGAGCGACTATAGGTACCTCGAGCGCCCCTCAACTCCTCCGTAAAGTAAACTTTGTGTGTAACGGAAAAATGAGATGTTCTCAAAAACTATGCGACTAGGACAATCGCTATAGTTTTACTGCAAGGTTTAAATAAACTATTTCCTCCAATTTTCTCATACTTTTAGTTGATTGGTAAACGGGAGGGGGTGGGGGACAATTTTGCAGTACATTTTCGACGGTGTCTCTGAAAAAAAGCTAAAATTAAAACAAATATATTTTTATTTCCGGTTTTACGAGATCTTTCAAGCGATACCCCACAAGATATATATCTATATACTTTTTTCCCAAGTAACTTAATTAACCCCCTTGAGTTTTCCTAAAGATATTTGTGAATTGCTAATAATCTATAAATATGTCGGTCAATAGCCTTTATAACTCTACCAAGTGTTAACTTTCCACGTCCCATCGTTTTCGAGAAAAACGACTGTGACAGATGGGCAGATAGACACACGAGTTATCTTTTTAATGATTCCGTTTTTTCTTTTTAAGAACGAAACCCTGAAAAAAGAATTCCCAAACTAATTAGAATCCCAGTTGGTAAAATTAGCTAAAACTGTAGTGAATAAAGAAATAATAATAATAAAAGATGCTGGTAACAAATCACGTGAGTCAAGAGTTGGGAGCGAGAAATTCACTCCACTTCGAAGGTTTATAGTCCACGAAACAGTGCATGAAAGAAATAGGAAGAGAAACTCTACATCATGCTGCATAATACTTCGATTTCATTTGCCGTCACTCGACTAGAATTGATATCGGCAGGCCCGGCTTTAGAAAGGCGCTAAAAACTATGGGGCTGAAACAAATAAAATGTTTGGTTAAAATAAACTATTTTCTGTAGAATATGAGGGGCACAGCCGGATTACCACAGGGGCAAACTTCCACTAATAATTTATAATAGTATTTTTCGCCAATTTAAGACAAAAATTTTCCGTTCAAAAAAGACGAGATTTTCTATACTAAAATTCCGTTGGACGTTTGTCTGCGATAATCGGGCCCTGATTAGGGACGCTAACAAATGTCGCCCAGTATGTCGTGGCTACTGAAGCCACCACTGGTTACCGGTTTCTCTCGCATCAGAAGGAGTGCCTGGTAAAGAACTACACGGGCACTGTTTGGGGCCAATTTTTTTTTTCATTACACTCAGTCCGGGCAGGGACCGTGCTTTTACAATAACGGCTTTAACAATAATAGCTTTAACAATAATTATTTCTACAATAACGGGTAGAGCTGTAATTTTTTTAAAATTAAATTTTAATTGTAATATTTTTTAAACTGGAATCTAAAAATTATTTTACTTTATTAAATTACACAAATATGTCTTAATTTTTAGAGTTCCGTACTTAAAAAGTAAAAACGGAGCCATTATAAGATCACTCCTATGTGTCTGTCCGTCTGTCACAGCTATTTTACTCGTAAACTATGGAACATGGAAAGTTCAAATTGGAGGAAGTAACAAAAGACTTTTCTCACATATGTACAGATTATTAAACATTCACAAATATATTTAGCAAAAATGTAGAGGGGCTAATTAAGTTACTTGAAAAAAAAATCTTTCTTTTGTATATCGTGTGAAAACTTTCGTAACGCTGAATTCAAAAATACATTTCTTTTAATTTTAGGTATTATATTTCAGAGATACCGTCGAAAATGTAGTGCAAAAATATGTTCCCTCCCTCTCTATTTCCGAATATACTGAAACTAAAAAATTAAGGAAAAATTAGGAAAAAGTTAGAGGTAGTAGATGTTACTCTAAGCCTTCAGGAAAATTATAGCGATGACCCTAGATCACATAGTTTTTGAGAAAAGCACATTTTTCCGTTACACACAAATTTCAATTTGCGGGTATTCAGAAAAAGTGTTGAGGAGCGCTGGAGGTACCGATCGTTGCAGAAGTATAAAAGCATTGTTGATAATGATTTTCGAAAAAAGTGTTAAATTAGCCGAGATATTATCCATTAAAAATACGGCTGACTTGGGCCTACATAATGACAAGAGCGGCGTACTCTATGTAACATCGGGTTTTAAAGCCTAGATAACTTATGATATATTTGTGTAATGCAATGCCCAGTAGCAATATAGAAGCAATAAACGTCAAATTGTTAAAAACAGACTAATTTAATTAGACTTAATCACATAAATACTATGGGATTCGCGACTAGTTTGCATTGAGAAGACCTCTCAATAAGCTTCCCGTGTCTTTAATAGTTAATTAAAACTATCTGGAATAACGCGGCACGGACCAAGGCTGCGTTGCAGCTTTGCGACCTCCTTTCGAAGCGCTCTTAGCACCATGAGAAGTTTAAACTTTGAACAAGGATTTTGTTTTAGCTGCACTGTAAAAAGAAAATATTACTACGTTGAATTTAGTTTTATGAAATGACAAATGAAGTTTAAATATGCACTACTTTTATTGTTAGTACCGAAATAAGTTCATCATAAACAGACTAGGATAAGATTAAAAAATGTGTTATACAAAATAGCAATATTTTATATTATTTAGGATTCACATCTCTTTGAACTTTTATGGTATACACATTCAAACTTTTCTTGTGTATACAGATATCCCCAACCCTACGTTGTATAGTTTTTTTACAACGTCTTATTCTTTTGGCAAAGATTTTTTTAATAATAGTTAATAATTCATATATTTATTGTGCGGGTCCTCTTAGCGCGAGTAATACTCACACTTGACCGTTTATTTTTACTATAGAGCGATTTTTCAACGATTTATTTTTCGTTTATTTTAAAATCACAATTTTTCTTTGAACTTTTATGGTATACACATTCAAACTTTTCTTGTGTATACAGATATCCCCAACCCTACGTTGTATAGTTTTTTTACAACGTCTTATTCTTTTGGCAAAGATTTTTTTAATAATAGTTAATAATTCATATATTTATTGTGCGGGTCCTCTTAGCGCGAGTAATACTCACACTTGACCGTTTATTTTTACTATAGAGCGATTTTTCAACGATTTATTTTTCGTTTATTTTAAAATCACAATTTTTTAAAGAGTTTTTATTTGAATGCAATTGTTTAAACAAGTGATCATTAATGTTGTTACTATGTACTCCATGGGTCGCGGATAAATTGTCTGAAATATGCTATAAAATTTTCGCATGAATATCTGGGAAGTAATATTTATATGAACATTGTACGTGAAAAAAAAATAGTTTTTTTATTATAATTATCTGGGCTGGACCTTCTTGCATCGACCGGACCTAAGTTTTAGGTTTTACTCTGGGCGGGTTCCGTGCAGGCTTCTCGTTCTGCTAGCGACTAAACGTAGCCTGTTTCTAGCTACATATGGAGCTATATATATAGCTCCTATATATATAGCCCATGGAGCTATAAAGATTAAATTAAAAGGAGATGACATATCAATCTAGCTACATGGAGAGTGTTGAAGCTGAAAGACGGGTTATTTCCCCTCTCTCCAGCGTCCGCCATATTTGACTTTTCCGTAGTTGATTTGAGCAGCGAGAAGAACTAGTTCACAGCGCAGTTCATCGCGGTCAAATATGGCGGAAGCAGGGGGGTAGGAACAGCTTCAAGTGACGTCATTTATGTTGTCTCCTTTAGTTTTTATTACTCCATGGTGCAGCCCTATACACGAGTCTGCGTTGGATGTACTGATTCAAATCGGGTTCGATGCATTGATTTAATGTCGAATTGAATGATTGGACTTCGCATTATTGAACTGTTTACTCACACAAGATTAATAGAGTTTGAGAAGAGCCCTTCGCGAGTAAAAGCAACTTCGATCATCGATTAAAACGATCCTATCAGAGTTAAGATTTTATTTTCGAAGGGTCCCCTGCCCGCGCTTGGATAACGAAACGACAGATTCTGAATAGTTGCACGGTACTTTGGGAAAATCGCTGACGCATTTAAAAAAATGCACAGCTCACACGGAACATTAAAAAAATCGTACGGCGGACTTAAAAATATAACCGCACCGCACCGCACCGTGCTAAATATGCGCTCAATAATCTCTTGGGTAGGCCGTCTTTGATAGTCTCAGAAAAATTTCAAAATGATTTTGAAAAGGTAAAACTTGAAGCATTAATATGTAAAATCTAGGATATGGATGCTTAATTAACACTAGAACGGCGGGAAATTTTGCTCAAGTTTTATAAAAAATATTTCACATCAGAATTTTTATTTAGAACTATTTAACTTATTTATTTAAGTTATTTTTGTGCAGCATATATTAATCTTATATTATAAAAAAAAATTCTGGTTCGAATCGAAATGTTTTCATTCGGCAAGGGTCAAAATGACCCCTCGCCGCCGTTCTAGTGTTAAAGTTTTAAGGATTAAGCGCGACAATTTCTTGCGAAACAGTGTATTTGGTGTCTTTGCTCACACTTATCTGAGTAAAATGAGAATTTTTTTCAATTTTTTTATAAATTTAAAAGATGAAGTACAAAATTTCACTTATATTACAAAAAATCCACGTTTTGGCCCTGTATGTATATGTATATGTTCAGCCTCTATAGTTAGTACGTAATAATTGCTAATCAAGATATCGGATATTGCTCTTTAATTAGTTTAAGTTTCTCAGTATCAAACTCCTATTTTACACAGGAAGATGATTTTAACATTAACGAGGACTCCATGGTATATAACATGTAACTCTCGTAAATATTTAACGGTTACTGTATTTAAGAAAAGCAGAAAACAAAATACTAATAAATAAGAAAATTTATTTTATGACTTTTTTATAAAATGGATACATAACAAAACATATCAGACAGAACTGGAAGCTAAACTGCTTCTCACCATAAAAGGAAATACATATTTAAGACTACCTTATGAAGAAAACTTTAGAATAATTGCTGACAAAACTATAACGTGATTATCTGAAGTCATAAGATTTGCTTTCTTATGTACTCATTAAAACAACAAAACAAAATTTTTATAGAAACTAAACTTATTTTATAAGCACCCAAACAACTTAATACAATTTCACAAGAAATATTCAAGTTTAATCATCAAATTCAACGAAGGCATCTGAAAAAGAAAATTAAAATAATTAAAAATGAATAAAATAACTAAAAAGTTTATAATAATTTTGAATTCAAGATTGAAAAGAAGTAAATTTGTATTTTAACCATTATAGGACGCTAGCTTTTTGCACATGATTCTATTTTTATAGTCTGTTGGCACTACTATACTTAAAATAAATTTTGTAGTGCATTTCTCTTGCACATGTTGTCAAAGTACAAGTGTTATTTTTAAAAATGTCGTGCTAACCGAATAAAATTCGTGTAAGATATGCTGATCCCGATGTCATGTGGAAGTGACATAAGACCGATAAGGGTTAAGAAAGATGCACATAATTCAAAGTAAAGTTAAAACTCTCTCAAAGAAATTATGATCTCTCTCTCATATATATATATATATATATATATATATATATAGCCATAATATAATTACAAATCATCATCTATTTCCAATTACAATAATTAATTCAATAAATTAATAAATTTAGCAGCAAATTATAACAGTAACATTATACAAAATACAGATGGAACCCTATACAAGTAATACTAATTAAGCAAAATCCGCCAATTGACTAGCACATTGCATACGATTAATCGATATTAACATATGAGAAACCACCAAATTTTGAAAAAAAAATATCTATTAAAGACATATGAAACAAAAAACAGCTGAATAATGTTGAACACTTAAAAAACATATTGTAAACAAACAATAGATCAAATGGAAGGATGGAGCATGAAGCTTATATAGCATTTCACTTCATCAAGGGTACATGAAACACCAATATAAGCAAAAGCATAGTCGATATCTGTAAAAGAATCATTTCACGAAGACCAACATAAATATACAAACCAACGAATTAACGAACCAATCCCCCTTTTTTTAAAATACATACCCCCCCCCTTTATATATATAAATATAGGGTGTCCCAAAAAATGACTGATGGATTTTAAAATTGAATAAGTTTCAAACGGTGATAGATATCTAAAAAATTTTTGCAGGAGGGTTATGTAAGATGTCAGGAGTTTTTATGCTGCGATTCCTAGTTCTAGTTACAAATAGCAGAGATAGATGTCGGTGCAAGCAATAGGCGCTAAATACAGGCTCGATTTTTCGGCCTCTCTCTTTTCCCATGTGAAAAAAGGAGATTAAAATGTATTGAATGGATCCCGAAGTACCAAAAATCGGGTCTGAAAATAGCGCTATCTATTGTTTTAAATTCGAATTAAAATCAAGAATCACAGTAAGAAAACTCCTGATATCATACGTAACTCTCCTGCAAGAATTTTTTTTATTATTTGTTAGGACACCCGCTATATAACGGCCGTTCTCTGTATGTTCGTTATACAAATCTTCAATTTTTGACAGATTTGCACGAAACTTCATATACACACATTTTAGAACATGGTATAGTCCATGTCAATTCAGGCAGCCAAAGACAAAATCTTACTTTCATAGTCTCAGAAGTTTTTGAATTGAACATTCAGGAAAAAATAAGATAACTATATTTTTGTTTTTCCCAAAAAATTCTTGGCCCGAGATACAGGCCGCCAAAGATGGCATCCCGGGCACCATTTCCCATTCGCGATTTTAAATAAAAATTTTAAAGTGCTCTATCTCTAGAACGGTGCAAGATATTTTGTTGCGATTTTTTTTATTTTAAAGATAATATTTTTCTGTTTAAAATGATATAATTAATTTTGAAATATGTATTTAACTTTTCTTGTGGCAGCCTTTTAATTTTTTTTCTTTTTATCAATTTTTTTTTTCAAAAATGCCAATCTCAAAAATTGATTTTTTTGCTGTTGATCAATACCATTGAGTACTACCTTCCTTGTAAAGGAGAACTTCCACTTTTGATTTTGACAAGTTATACAAGGTTTGTCTATATGCCTTTTTGCTCAAGAGTAACACTTATTGCACCAAGATTTTAATATTTATAAAACTATAGTTATAGTACGAACGCACCTCATTTTCCACATTTGATATTGCAATTTCCAACTTGTTTAGGATAGGTTTACCCTTAGGATAGGTTTACCCTTACAAATATGATACAAATGAGCAAAAATTCAGTGACTTTTACTGGAACTGTATATATACAGTTCTTGTAAAATTTTCTGAATTTTTGAAATGTTTCTAAAACTTGTTAAACTCAAAACTGGAAGTTATCCTTTACAGTGAATGTAGTTCCCAATGGTATTGATCAACAGCAAAAAAAAAATAAAAATTTTTAAGATTGGCATTTAAAAAAAAAAAAAAAAAAAATTATTTTTTTTTTTCCAAAAGGCTGCCACAAGAAAAGTTGAATACATATTTCAAAATTGGGTATATCATTTTAAACAGAATAATATAATCTTTAAATTAAAAAAAAAACAACAAAATATCTTGCACCGTTCTAGGGATAGAGCACTTTAAAATTTTTATCGAAAATCGCGAATGGGAAATGGTGCCGGGGATGTCATCTTTAGCGGCCTGTATCTCGGGCCAGGAATTTTTTTGGACAAAACAAAAATATACAGGTATCTTACTTTTTCTTAAATTTTAACATATGTCCAATTCAAAAACTTCTGAGACTATGAAGGTAAGCCCCTTGCCTGAGTTGATATGGATTCAGCCACACAGAAAGAGTGAACTGTGAACTTAACAACCTTACTTCTTTACCCGTTTTTTTTTTAACCACATTCTATAATTTAACAGTATTTAAACTAATTCAATTATATCTTTCGTGTTGCCACACCCTAAATAACGGCACAATAATTTTTTTAAAAATGATAACACGTGTACTTTTTTTTTTTTTTTATAAGCCAATAAAAATTCACTCTCGCTATAATTTTGCAGTTTTGAAATCGACGTTATTCTCAGCAGAAAATGCACATTTTCCAAATATATAAAAACTAACTAAATGTACGTTAAAATGACGTAGTACCTTTATTTGAATGTTTTTAAAGTTTAAATATCTTTTAATACAGACGTTTCAATTTCAAGAAAATTTAGAAAAATGAGAAAATAGTTTACTAGATACTTCACTTTCTATTAAGAGCCTACTCTAGTCAATTGGAAAACCGAAATCCCGTATCACAGTTTAAGCGTTGCCACATGGAGGGCGTATCCCAAACACAAAGATTGGCATGTTAAAAGACCAATGATATTTCCTAAGCATGTAATTCACAAACAAAATGCCATCCCATAGCATAAAAATAGGCTCTCTTTGCCTCCAGGCAAACAGGGGGGGGGGGGGGGGTATTTTAGACAACCTGACCGCAAAAAAGGGATTAGCAGACAGGAATGAAGGCAGGCTTCCAATTACACCTTATGAGAAAGCTGATCTCGACGCAGGTTTTCATTATTGGGACCCATTTTGTGAAAAGGAAAGTTATTTTTGGGAATTTTACTATATTTTTGTGAAAAATAACATGTTGTAATGAAAGTTAAAATCCAGTTATTCAAAGTTGTACCAAAAACTTCTTTAAATCCTCTTTCTAAAGTTTTTGTTTTTCGCGATCTAGTTTCATTTACAAATTACACATTTTAAAACACTTTTTATGAAAAAGAATTTCACAAAGGGGTCTATTTTATTAAAAGGAATTTTATGAACGGGCACGTTTTATTTAAGTTCATTTTTGTGAAGAGTCCCATTTTATTAAATTTATTTTTGTGAGGAGGCCGGTCTTAAATTTATTTTTGTGAAGGGGCCTATTTTATTGAATAGATTTTTGTGAAGGCCCTGAATAGGCCCCAATTTCTACCTGGATCGACCCCTGGAAAGTTGTTCTGAAGTCTAAATAGGTTATTCACCAACACATTTTCAAAATCATATGCATATTTTTAAGTGCACGAAATTTACCGATATTATTATTCAGATATTAAAAAATCAAATACTTTTTCTCTTTTTCTCATGGAGGCAAAAGACTTCTGAAAACAATGTCAAAGTTGATATTTTGAGTTGGTTTTAGACACAGAAATCAAGAAAAAGTTATCATTGGGAAGCAATTCTATTATAATTCCAAATATATTTAACATATATATATATAAATATAATAAATTTGAAATCACAAATATATGAAGATATTGATAAAGTTCTAAAGATGATTTAGAAATGAGCATAGGAAACCAGTATGTAAAATAAGACTATATATATATATATATATATATATATATATATATATATATATATAAAACGATATTCGAGTGAACATTAAACGTCATCAAATTTAAAGTTTTTATGTTAGAATGTATCGGAAAGATTCACGTTGTTGAGGTTCTATTATTTATTTTTTTATGTAATTTTTAACAGCTTTAAAAAATGTAATGAAACAATAAATTTAGAAATTTCCTTTTTCAATTAGGGTGTTATTGACATTTAGTGATGATCTCTATTGAAACTGAAGCGTGCGAAATTTGAAATATGCAGTTACATTACGGTCAATGAGAAAGAATCAAGTACATTTTAATAATGTTGCACCATTTCAAACATAAGGAAATTGATACGTATTTATGAGGTGCAAAGCATTTATTACTCATTTACAGCACCTCAAAAACGAATTCCATTATATAATAGTCCACTTAGAAAATCTGTTTACAAAATATTTTAATGATGTTACACTACTTCAAGTACAATGAAAATGATATATATTACTGTGGTTTCATACCATAACCATATATTTACTGTAGAATATGATGTGCGTATCATTTATCGTTCATTTACAGAAACACTCAAAATTTATCGGATACAACACAGAAGTACTGTCTATTAACAATAATTTCTGGAAAGTACGGTTTTAGTTATGATACACATTTTTAAGTTACTAAGTTATGTGCACTATTATGTAAGTGTGGAAGCGGGGGATGGGGTGTGGGATACGGTGAGTCATATACAGGGCTGTACAAATGAATTAAAAATTTTTTTTAGCCTATTGATAAAAATTAATCCAGCCGAATCTTTGCCAAAAACGAATTAACTCAGATTTTGGGCCGAAAAAGTAAAAAAGCAGCCTTTGTGCAGATCGATCTCACCTATCCAATGCAAAAAAAAAAAAGAATTTAAAAATATTTAAATACAAACGAGATATCTTCATAAATTTCTTCTATAGGATTAGCATTAGCGAACGGATCTTTTCGCTTGACTAAAGTAGCCTCTTCTCGGTTGCTTTTCTCTATTTTTAAATGATTTTTTTTTTGCATTGGATAGCTGAGATCAATCTGTACAAAGGCTTTTTTTTCTTTTTCGATTTTGTTTAGAAATATTTTTAATGAGGACACTTTCAATTTCGGAACCATTTTCGAAAGTGAAAACATCCCCATAAAAAATTTGGCAGTCAAAGCCGAAAATGTAAAAAGCGGCCTTTGTGCAAATCAATCTCAGCTATCCAATGAAAAAAAAAGAATTTAAAAATATTGAAATGCTACCGAGATATCTTTATAAATTTCTTCCTTAGAATTAGCATTAGCGAACGGGTCTTTTCGCTTGACTAACGTAGCCTCTTCTCGGTTATGCATTTCAATATTTTTAAATGATTTTTTTTAATTGGATACTTAGGATCAATCTGTACCAAGGCCGTTTTTTGCTTTTTCGATTTTGTTTACAGATATTTTTATTATTATTTTAATTAATTTATTATTAATTAATAGTAAGGAATTATTTAATTATTATTTTAATTTATTATTAATTAATTAGGAATTATTTTATTAATTGAATTCCTCGTTATTCCAGTCAATCTTTTTAAAAAATGAAGATATATTGGTGTTTACCTCCTCCCCACATCAAATATGCTGCTCTGTTGTACAAAAATATTTATAACTGTCATAATTATAGTAAAATCCCTGTTGGCTTGGGCTACAGGCACAGGTAGATTTCGAAGTTAAGTACTAATTTCGCCAACAATTTTACGGATTAAGGTAGATGTGATTTTTTTCTTATACACACACACATACATTTTGTTTTTCTTTTTGTCGCAATAGTTGATCTTATCAAAAACATGTCAATATAAAAGTTATAGATAATACTAAGAAGATGTATAATAAATTTAAACGGATTTGATATAGTTCTAAAGATGATTTAGAAATGAACATAGGAAACCAGTATGTAAAATAAGACACTATATATACATAGGTGCCAAGTTGCCACTAATCCTCCGTAATATGTGGGTTAATTTAACCCTGGTTTAATACATTTCGTACCGGAATTTTTTTTCAGACATGAAATTAAATACGTTCCACGTAGAAAACTAGAATTAAATAAATAAAGATTCATCAAATAATTTTTCTGATTCGAAACTTTGTTAAACTGGGTTAAATTAATCCACGCATTACGGAAGATTAGTGCGAGCTTGGCACCTCTGTATATATATATATATATAAAACGATATTCGAGTGAACATTAAACGTCATCATGTTAGAATGTATCGGATAGATTCACGTTGTTGAGGTTCTATTATTTATTTTTTTATGTAATTTTTAACAGCTTTAAAAAATGTAATGAAACAATAAATTTAGAAATTTCCTTTTTCAATTAGGGTGTTATTGACATTTAGTGATGATCTCTATTGAAACTGAAGCGTGCGAAATTTGAAATATGCAGTTACATTACGGTCAATGAGAAAGAATCAAGTACATTTTAATAATGTTGCACCATTTCAAACATAAGGAAATTGATACGTATTTAAGAGGTGCAAAGCATTTATTACTCATTTACAGCACCTCAAAAACGAATTCCATTACATAATAGTCTACTTAGAAAATCTGTTTACAAAATATTTTAATGATGTTATACTAATTCAAGTACAATGAAAATGATACACATTACTGTGGTTTCATACCATAACCATATACTTACTGTAGAATATGATGTGCGTATCATTTATCATTCATTTACAGGAACACACAAAATTTATCGGATACAACACAGAAGTACTGTCTATTAGCAATAATTTCTGGAAAGTACGGTTTTAGTTATGATACACATTTTTAAATTACTAAGTTTTGTGCACTATTATGTAAGTGTGAAAGCGGGGGGTTGGGGGGGATACGGTGTGTCATATACAGGGCTGTACAAATGAATAAAAAAATTTTTAGCCTATTCATAAAAATTAATCCATCCGAATCTTTGCCAAAAAACGAATTAACTCAGATTTTGGGCCGAAAAAGTGAAAAAGCAGCCTTTGTGCAGATCAATCTCACCTATCCAATGCAAAAAAGAATTTAAAAATATTTAAATACAAACGAGATATCTTCATAAATTTCTTCTACAGGATTAGCATTAGCGAACGGATCTTTTCGCTTGACTAAAGTAGCCTCTTCTCGGTTGCATTTCTCTTTTTTTAAATGATTATTTTTTTTGCATTGGATAGCTGAGATGAATCTGTACAAAGGCTTTTTTTTTCTTTTTCGATTTTGTTTAGAAACATTTTTAATGAGGACACTTTCAATTTCGGAACCATTTTCGAAAGTGAAAACAAAGCGGCCTTTGTGCAAATCGATCTCAGCTATCCAATAAAAAAGAATTTAAAAATATTGAAATGCTACCGAGATATCTTTATAAATTTCTTTCTTAGCATTAGCGAACGGGTCTTTTCGCTTGACTAACGTAGCCTCTTCTCGGTTATGCATTTCAATTTTTTTAAATGATTTTTTTTAATTGGATACTTGAGATCAATCTGTACCAAGGCCGTTTTTTACTTTTTCGATTTTGTTTACAGATAATTTTATTATTATTTTAATTAATTTATTATTAATTAATAGTAAGGAATTATTTAATTATTATTTTAATTAATTTATTATTAATTATTAAGGAATTATTTTATTAATTGAATTCCTGGTTATTCTAGTCAATCTTTTTAAAAAATGAAGATGTATTGGTGTTTACCTTCTCCCAGCATCAAATATGCTTCTCTGTTGTACAAAAATATTTATAACTGTCATAATTATAGTAAAATCCCTGTTGGCTTGGGCTACAGGCACAGGTAGATTTCGAAGTTAAGTACTAATTTCGCCAACAATTTCACGGATTAAGGGAAATGTGATTTTTTTCTTATACATACACACATACATTTTGTTTTTCTTTTTGCCGTAATAGTTGATCTTATCAAAAACATGTCAATATAAAAATTATAGATAATACTAAGAAGATGTATAATAAATTTAAACGGATTTGATATCTTGTGAATTGACGAAGTTATGAATTTTTTTGTTCTTCAACCAACTTTTTTTTTTTCTGTAATAGTTGGTCCTATCGAAAACATAACCAAATTTTATGTTTGTCTTCATTGTAATGATGAAAATGATATCGAGTTAATCAATTTATTCTATTTTTATCTATAAATTGATTTTGTTTTTACTTCTGTCTTTTCTTGTGTGTCTTTTTCAGTGTGATAGCGAATTTTGAAGTATTAACATGTATGAGATAGAAGAAATTGGTATATCCGACTAGTTTAAACTGCAGTCATTAACTTATGTGATTAACTATTCTTTTGATACTTAATTTTTTATATTTTTTCCTGATGTGAAAAATAAATTTTAATAGCGTTAATGGTTACCTTTATTCAACCATTAAAATCTACATTGAAACAGCACCTCCATGAAGAGACCACCTCTCGGAGTGACCCATTTTTATTAGGTAGGTTTTACTGTAGTCAGATCTGGGTGCCATAGTGGTTGCACTCTAATGCAATAAAGGCATGCATACAGAATTTATGACTATTCTATAGATTCCATTCAGCCATACAGAAATAACGGGACTCCCTCTTCAACAGGACGTTTGATTTTGTTTTTACTTCTGTCCTTTCTTTCTCTAATTAATAATTTTACATTTTTATAATTTTATGACTTCATTAAGGAACGTTGTATGGTAGATATTCTTTAGGCTATATTGTGTTTCCGTTCGTGCGAAACAAAAATTAAGATTCGATAAAATTTTGAACATTTCTTAAACTTCTGCACTATCAGAACATTAAAAAGTGACGTGGGCTAATTAACCTCGCAATCGGGGCAGGTTGGCCCAGGCGACTTGGTGTCAGTTTGTGTCAGTAGTGAGGACACTTTCATTTTCGGAAAGATTTTCGAAAGTGAAAACACCCCCATAAAAAATCTGCAATCAAGATCGAAAATATAAAAAACGGTCATTGTACAGATTCATCTCAGCTATCCAATACAAAAAAAAAACATTTAAAAATATTGAAATGCAACCGAGATATCTTTATAAGTTTCTTCTATAGGGCTAGCATTAGCGAAGGGGTCTTTTCGTTTGACTAAAGTAGCCTCTTCTCGGTTGCATTTCAATATTTTTAAATGACATTTTTTGCATTGGTAAGCTGAGATCGATCTGTACAAAGGCCGTTTTTTGCTTTTTCGATTTTGTTTACAGATATTTTTACTGAGGACACTTTCATTTTCGGAAAGAGTTTCGAAAGTGAAAACACCCCCATAAAAAAATCTGCAATCAAGATCGAAAATGTAAAAAACGGCCTTTGTACAGATTCATCTCAGCTATCCAATACAAAAAGATCATTTAAAAATATTGAAATGCAACCGAGATATCTTTATAAATTTCTTCTATAGGATTAGCATTAGCGAACGGGTCTTTTCGCTTGACTAAAGCAGCCTCCCCATAAAAAATTCGGCAATCAAGATAGAAAATCTAAAAAACGGTCTTTGTACAGATAGATCCCAGTTATCAGATGCAAAAAAGTCATTTAAAGTATCAAAATGCAACCCAGATATCTTTATAAATTTCTTTTATAGGATTAGTATTAGCGAAAGGGTCTTTTCGCTTGACTAAAGTAGCCTCCCCATAAAATTTCGGCAATCACGATCATAAATGTAAAAAACGGCCTTTGTACAGATCGATCTCCACTATCCAATGCAATAAAAATTATTTTAAAATATTGAAATGCAACCGAGATATCTTTATAAGTTTCTTCTATAGGATTAGCATTAGCGAACGGGTATTTTTGCTTGAATAAAGTAGCCTCTTCTCAGTTGCATTTAAATATATTTAAATGATTTTATTTTGGCATTGGATTGATGAGATCAATATGTACAAAGTCCGTTTTTTGCTTTTTTGATTTCGTTTGAAGATATTTTAGTGAGGACACTTTCATTTTCAGAACAACTTTCGAAAGTCAAACCACCCCCATAAAAATTCGGCAATCAAGATCGAAAATGTAAAAAACGGCCCTTGTACAAAACGATCTCAGCAATTCAATGTAAAAAAAATCATTTAAATATATTTAAGTGCAGCCGTGATATTTTTATAAATTTCATCTATTGAATTAGCATTAGCGAAGCGGGTCTTTTCGCTTGACTAAAGTAGCCTCCCTATAAAAAAATTCTGAAATCAAGATCAAAAATGTAAAAAACGGTCTTTGTATAGATTCATCTCAGCTATCCAATGCAAAAAAATCATTTAAAATATTGAAATGCAACCGAGATATCTTTATAAATTTCTTCTATAGGATTAGCATTAGCGAACGGGTGTTTTCGTTTGACTAAAGTAGCCTCCCCATAAAACATTCTGCAACAAGATCGAAAATCTAAAAAACGGTCATTGTACAGATTGATCCCAGCTATCAGATGCAAAAAATTCATTTAAAAATACTAAAATGCTACCCAGATATCTTTATAAATTTCTTTTATAGGATTAGTATTAGCGAAAGGGTCTTTTCGCTTGACTAAAGTAGCCTCCCCATAAAAAATTCGGCAATCAAGATCGAAAATGTAAAGAACAGCCTTTGTACAGATCAATCTCCGCTATGCAATTCAATAAAAATTATTTTAAAATACTGAAATGCAACAGAGATATCTTTATAAGTTTCTTCTATAGGATTAGCATTAGCGAACGGGTCTTTTTGCTTGACTAAAAAAGTCTCTTCTTGGTTGCATTTAAATATTTTTAAATGATTTTATTTTGGCATTGGATTGATGAGATCGATATGTACAAAGTCCGTCTTTTGCTTTTTCGATTTCGTTTGAAGATATTTTTAGTGAGGACACTTTCATTTTCGGAACAATTTTCGAAAGTCAAACCACCCCCATAAAAAATTCTGCAATCAAGGTCGAAGAAGTAAAAAACGGCCCTTGTACAAAACGATCTCAGCAATTCAATGCAAAAAAATCATTTAAATATATTCAAGTGCAGCCGTGATATTTTTATAAATTTCATCTATTGAATTAACATTAGCGAAGCGGGTCTTTTCGCTTGAATAAAGTAGCCTCTTCTCGATTGAATTTCAATTTTTTTAAATAATTTTTTTATGCATTGGATTGATGAGATCGATCTGTACAAAGTTCGTTTTTTGCTTTTTCGATTTTGTTTACAGATATATTTATTGAGGGCACTTTCATTTTCGGAACAACTTTCGAAAGTGAAAACCACCCCATAAAAAATTCTGCAATCAAGATCGAAAATGTAAAAAACGGTCTTTGTACAGATCGATCACAGCTATCTAATGCAACAAAAATCAATTAAAAATATAGAAATGCAACAGAGATATCTTTATAAATTTCTTATAAAAAATTCTGCAATCAAGATCGAAAAAGTAAAAATCGGCCCTTGTACAAAACGATCTCAGCAATTCAATGTAAAAAAATCATTTAAATATATTCAAGTGCAGCCGTGATATTTTTATAAATTTCATCTATTGAATTAGCATTAGCGAAGCGGGTCTTTTCGCTTGACTGTAGTAGCTTCCCTATAAAAAAATTCTGCAATCAAGATAAAAAATGTAAAAAACGGTCTTTGTATAGATTTATCTCAGCTATCCAATGCAAAAAAAATCATTTAAAAATATTGAAATGCAACCGAGATATCTTTATAAATTCCTTTTCTAGGATTAGCATTAGCGATCGGGTCTTTTCGCTTGACTAAAGAAGCCTCCCTCTAAAAAAATTCTGCAAACAAGATCGAAAATGTAAAAAACGGCCTTTGTGCACATCGATCTAAGCTATTTCATTGCAATAAAAATCATTTAAAAATATTGAAATGCAACTGAGATTTCTTTATAAATTTCTTCTATAGGGCTAGCATTAGCGAAGGGGTCTTTTCGTTTGACTAAAGTAGCCTCTTCTCGGTTGCATTTCAATATTTTTAAATGATATTTTTTGCATTGGTAAGCTGAGATCGATCTGTACAAAGGCCGTTTTTTGCTTTTTCGATTTTGTTTACAGATATTTTTACTGAGGACACTTTCATTTTCGGAAAGAGTTTCGAAAGTGAAAACACCCCCATAAAAAAATCTGCAATCAAGATCGAAAATGTAAAAAACGGCCTTTGTACAGATTCATCTCAGCTATCCAATACAAAAAGATCATTTAAAAATATTGAAATGCAACCGAGATATCTTTATAAATTTCTTCTATAGGATTAGCATTAGCGAACGGGTCTTTTCGCTTGACTAAAGCAGCCTCCCCATAAAAAATTCGGCAATCAAGATAGAAAATCTAAAAAACGGTCTTTGTACAGATAGATCCCAGTTATCAGATGCAAAAAAGTCATTTAAAGTATCAAAATGCAACCCAGATATCTTTATAAATTTCTTTTATAGGATTAGTATTAGCGAAAGGGTCTTTTCGCTTGACTAAAGTAGCCTCCCCATAAAATTTCGGCAATCACGATCATAAATGTAAAAAACGGCCTTTGTACAGATCGATCTCCACTATCCAATGCAATAAAAATTATTTTAAAATATTGAAATGCAACCGAGATATCTTTATAAGTTTCTTCTATAGGATTAGCATTAGCGAACGGGTATTTTTGCTTGAATAAAGTAGCCTCTTCTCAGTTGCATTTAAATATATTTAAATGATTTTATTTTGGCATTGGATTGATGAGATCAATATGTACAAAGTCCGTTTTTTGCTTTTTTGATTTCGTTTGAAGATATTTTAGTGAGGACACTTTCATTTTCAGAACAACTTTCGAAAGTCAAACCACCCCCATAAAAATTCGGCAATCAAGATCGAAAATGTAAAAAACGGCCCTTGTACAAAACGATCTCAGCAATTCAATGTAAAAAAAATCATTTAAATATATTTAAGTGCAGCCGTGATATTTTTATAAATTTCATCTATTGAATTAGCATTAGCGAAGCGGGTCTTTTCGCTTGACTAAAGTAGCCTCCCTATAAAAAAATTCTGAAATCAAGATCAAAAATGTAAAAAACGGTCTTTGTATAGATTCATCTCAGCTATCCAATGCAAAAAAATCATTTAAAATATTGAAATGCAACCGAGATATCTTTATAAATTTCTTCTATAGGATTAGCATTAGCGAACGGGTGTTTTCGTTTGACTAAAGTAGCCTCCCCATAAAACATTCTGCAACAAGATCGAAAATCTAAAAAACGGTCATTGTACAGATTGATCCCAGCTATCAGATGCAAAAAATTCATTTAAAAATACTAAAATGCTACCCAGATATCTTTATAAATTTCTTTTATAGGATTAGTATTAGCGAAAGGGTCTTTTCGCTTGACTAAAGTAGCCTCCCCATAAAAAATTCGGCAATCAAGATCGAAAATGTAAAGAACAGCCTTTGTACAGATCAATCTCCGCTATGCAATTCAATAAAAATTATTTTAAAATACTGAAATGCAACAGAGATATCTTTATAAGTTTCTTCTATAGGATTAGCATTAGCGAACGGGTCTTTTTGCTTGACTAAAAAAGTCTCTTCTTGGTTGCATTTAAATATTTTTAAATGATTTTATTTTGGCATTGGATTGATGAGATCGATATGTACAAAGTCCGTCTTTTGCTTTTTCGATTTCGTTTGAAGATATTTTTAGTGAGGACACTTTCATTTTCGGAACAATTTTCGAAAGTCAAACCACCCCCATAAAAAATTCTGCAATCAAGGTCGAAGAAGTAAAAAACGGCCCTTGTACAAAACGATCTCAGCAATTCAATGCAAAAAAAATCATTTAAATATATTCAAGTGCAGCCGTGATATTTTTATAAATTTCATCTATTGAATTAACATTAGCGAAGCGGGTCTTTTCGCTTGAATAAAGTAGCCTCTTCTCGATTGAATTTCAATTTTTTTAAATAATTTTTTTATGCATTGGATTGATGAGATCGATCTGTACAAAGTTCGTTTTTTGCTTTTTCGATTTTGTTTACAGATATATTTATTGAGGGCACTTTCATTTTCGGAACAACTTTCGAAAGTGAAAACCACCCCATAAAAAATTCTGCAATCAAGATCGAAAATGTAAAAAACGGTCTTTGTACAGATCGATCACAGCTATCTAATGCAACAAAAATCAATTAAAAATATAGAAATGCAACAGAGATATCTTTATAAATTTCTTATAAAAAATTCTGCAATCAAGATCGAAAAAGTAAAAATCGGCCCTTGTACAAAACGATCTCAGCAATTCAATGTAAAAAAATCATTTAAATATATTCAAGTGCAGCCGTGATATTTTTATAAATTTCATCTATTGAATTAGCATTAGCGAAGCGGGTCTTTTCGCTTGACTGTAGTAGCTTCCCTATAAAAAAATTCTGCAATCAAGATAAAAAATGTAAAAAACGGTCTTTGTATAGATTTATCTCAGCTATCCAATGCAAAAAAAATCATTTAAAAATATTGAAATGCAACCGAGATATCTTTATAAATTCCTTTTCTAGGATTAGCATTAGCGATCGGGGTCTTTTCGCTTGACTAAAGAAGCCTCCCTCTAAAAAAATTCTGCAAACAAGATCGAAAATGTAAAAAACGGCCTTTGTGCACATCGATCTAAGCTATTTCATTGCAATAAAAATCATTTAAAAATATTGAAATGCAACTGAGATTTCTTTATAAATTTCTTCTATAGGGCTAGCATTAGCGAAGGGGTCTTTTCGTTTGACTAAAGTAGCCTCTTCTCGGTTGCATTTCAATATTTTTAAATGATATTTTTTGCATTGGTAAGCTGAGATCGATCTGTACAAAGGCCGTTTTTTGCTTTTTCGATTTTGTTTACAGATATTTTTACTGAGGACACTTTCATTTTCGGAAAGAGTTTCGAAAGTGAAAACACCCCCATAAAAAAATCTGCAATCAAGATCGAAAATGTAAAAAACGGCCTTTGTACAGATTCATCTCAGCTATCCAATACAAAAAGATCATTTAAAAATATTGAAATGCAACCGAGATATCTTTATAAATTTCTTCTATAGGATTAGCATTAGCGAACGGGTCTTTTCGCTTGACTAAAGCAGCCTCCCCATAAAAAATTCGGCAATCAAGATAGAAAATGTAAAAATCGTTCTTTGTACAGATCGATCTCAGCAATCCAATGTAATAAAAATTATTTTAAAATATTGAAGTGCAACTGAGATATCTTTATAAGTTTCTTCTATAGAATTAGTATTAGCGAACGGGTCTTTTCGCTTGAATAAAGTAGCCTCTTCTCGGTTGAATTTCAATATTTTTAAATTTTTAATTCATTGGATTGATGAGATCGATCTGTACAAAGTCCGCTTTTTGCTTTTTCGATTTTGTTTACAGATATAATTAGTGAGGTCACTTTCATTTTCGGAACAACTTTCGAAAGTGAAAACACCCCCATAAAAAATTTGCAATCAAGATCGAAAATGTAAAAAACGGTCTTTGTACAGATCGATCTCAGCTATCCAATGCAATAAAAATAAATTAAAAATATAGAAATGCAACAGAGATATCTTTATAAATTTCTTCCATAGCATTAGTATTAGCGAACGTTTCTTTTCGGTTGACTAAAGTAGCCTCCCCATAAAACATTCTGCAATCAAGATCGAAAATCTAAAAAACGGTCTTTGTACAGATAGATCCCAGTTATCAGATGCAAAAAAGTCATTTAAAGTATTAAAATGCAACCCAGATATCTTTATAAATTTCTTTTATAGGATTAGTATTAGCGAAAGGGTCTTTTCGCTTGACTAAAGTAGCCTCCCCATAAAATTTCGGCAATCACGATCATAAATGTAAAAAACGGCCTTTGTACAGATCGATCTCCACTATCCAATGCAATAAAAATTATTTTAAAATATTGAAATGCAACCGAGATATCTTTATAAGTTTCTTCTATAGGATTAGCATTAGCGAACGGGTATTTTTGCTTGAATAAAGTAGCCTCTTCTCGGTTGCATTTAAATATATTTAAATGATTTTATTTTGGCATTGGATTGATGAGATCAATATGTACAAAGTCCGTTTTTTGCTTTTTCGATTTCGTTTGAAGATATTTTAGTGAGGACACTTTCATTTTCAGAACAACTTTCGAAAGTCAAACCACCCCCATAAAAATTCGGCAATCAAGATCGAAAATGTAAAAAACGGCCCTTGTACAAAACGATCTCAGCAATTCAATGTAAAAAAAATCATTTAAATATATTTAAGTGCAGCCGTGATATCTTTATAAATTTCATCTATTGAATTAGCATTAGCGAAGCGGGTCTTTTCGCTTGACTAAAGTAGCCTTCCTATAAAAAAATTCTGAAATCAAGATCAAAAATGTAAAAAACGGTCTTTGTATAGATTCATCTCAGCTATCCAATGCAAAAAAATCATTTAAAATATTGAAATGCAACCGAGATATCTTTATAAATTTCTTCTATAGGATTAGCATTAGCGAACGGGTGTTTTCGTTTGACTAAAGTAGCCTCCCCATAAAACATTCTGCAACAAGATCGAAAATCTAGAAAGCGGTCATTGTACAGATTGATCCCAGCTATCAGATGCAAAAAATTCATTTAAAAATACTAAAATGCTACCCAGATATCTTTATAAATTTCTTTTATAGGATTAGTATTAGCGAAAGGGTCTTTTCGCTTGACTAAAGTAGCCTCCCCATAAAAAATTCGGCAATCAAGATCGAAAATGTAAAGAACAGCCTTTGTACAGATCAATCTCCGCTATGCAATTCAATAAAAATTATTTTAAAATACTGAAATGCAACAGAGATATCTTTATAAGTTTCTTCTATAGGATTAGCATTAGCGAACGGGTCTTTTTGCTTGACTAAAAAAGCCTCTTCTTGGTTGCATTTAAATATTTTTAAATGATTTTATTTTGGCATTGGATTGATGAGATCTATATGTACAAAGTCCGTCTTTTGCTTTTTCGATTTCGTTTGAAGATATTTTTAGTGAGGACACTTTCATTTTCGGAACAATTTTCGAAAGTCAAACCACCCCCATAAAAAATTCTGCAATCAAGGTCGAAGAAGTAAAAAACGGCCCTTGTACAAAACGATCTCAGCAATTCAATGCAAAAAAAATCATTTAAATATATTCAAGTGCAGCCGTGATATTTTTATAAATTTCATCTATTGAATTAACATTAGCGAAGCGGGTCTTTTCGCTTGAATAAAGTAGCCTCTTCTCGATTGAATTTCAATTTTTTTAAATAATTTTTTTATGCATTGGATTGATGAGATCGATCTGTACAAAGTTCGTTTTTTGCTTTTTCGATTTTGTTTACAGATATATTTATTGAGGGCACTTTCATTTTCGGAACAACTTTCGAAAGTGAAAACCACCCCATAAAAAATTCTGCAATCAAGATCGAAAATGTAAAAAACGGTCTTTGTACAGATCGATCACAGCTATCTAATGCAACAAAAATCAATTAAAAATATAGAAATGCAACAGAGATATCTTTATAAATTTCTTATAAAAAATTCTGCAATCAAGATCGAAAAAGTAAAAATCGGCCCTTGTACAAAACGATCTCAGCAATTCAATGTAAAAAAATCATTTAAATATATTCAAGTGCAGCCGTGATATTTTTATAAATTTCATCTATTGAATTAGCATTAGCGAAGCGGGTCTTTTCGCTTGACTGTAGTAGCTTCCCTATAAAAAAAATTCTGCAATCAAGATAAAAAATGTAAAAAACGGTCTTTGTATAGATTTATCTCAGCTATCCAATGCAAAAAAAAATCATTTAAAAATATTGAAATGCAACCGAGATATCTTTATAAATTCCTTTTCTAGGATTAGCATTAGCGATCGGGTCTTTTCGCTTGACTAAAGAAGCCTCCCTCTAAAAAAATTCTGCAAACAAGATCGAAAATGTAAAAAACGGCCTTTGTGCACATCGATCTAAGCTATTTCATTGCAATAAAAATCATTTAAAAATATTGAAATGCAACTGAGATTTCTTTATAAATTTCTTTCATAGGTTTAGCATTAGTGAACGGGTGTATTCGCGCGACTGAAGTAGCCTCTTAGCATCATTCTCTGCTGATTTGAATTGCAACGAAATATGCTTATTATTCTATCAAAATGTTTCGAATAACCTTAAAAATTATTCGATTGCTTTTCAGAAGGGAAAAAAAAGAAAAGAAAACAAGTTATTCTAAGCAGAAATATATGATCTGTGTATGCGGATTTCACCGCAATGGAATGCATTTGCTAAACGATTGAAAATTAGCCGAAATTTTCGGTAAAGCAGTGAAAATATATCTTTCTTTAAATTTTGAGAAAAACATTTCTAAGTTTTAAATTAGTGTAATCCAATTTAATAATGAAATGTACAATAGTAATATTTTAGTTTGCTGTATAGCACAAATGTTTAATTTTTATGAAATAAACAATTAAACTAATTCAGTAAGAATTACCTAATAAATGATAGAAAAAAAAGGTATTATAGAAAATTTAAATACAAATGTATTTATTCTCCGCGTATATCTATTAATTTTTAAAGACATTAGTAACGATTGTTATTTTCTTTCTCTCTCTCTCTCCCCCCCCCCTCTCCCCCCTCTGTCGAGTGCGGATGACAAAATGATAATTCTAGTATCTTTTGAGAATAAGCGACCTCATTTTGATGTTGTATGCAATTAAAAAATCTTTCGAAAATTAAATTTCAAAAGTAAGATAGAAAAATAATAACAATGATAAATTTGTTTTAATTCCAAATCAATAATGCTTTTAAAATTCATTTTTTGGAACAGGTTTGGAAAGTGAAAACATCCCATAAAATATTCTACAGTCAGGATCGAAAAAGTAAAAAGCGGCCTTTTTACAGACTGATCTCAGCTATCCAATGCATAAAAATCATTTAAAAATATTGAAATTCAACCGAGATATCTTTATAAATTTCTTCTGCAGGATTAGCATTAGCGAACGGGTCTTTTCGGTAGACTAGAGTAGCCTCTTCTCTGTTGCATTTCAATATTTTTAAATTATTTTTTTGCATTGGATAGCTGAGATCGACCTGTTCAAAGGCCGTTTTTCGTTTTTTCGATTTTGTTTACAGATATTTTTAGTGAGGACACTTTAATTTTCGGAACAGGTGCGAAAGTGAAAACACCCCCATAAAAAATTCTGCAATCAAGATCGAAAGAGTAGAAAACGGCCTTTTGTACAGATCGATCTCAGCTATCCAATGGTAAAAAATCATTTTAAAATATTAAAATCATACCGAGATATCTTTATAAATTTCTTCCATGAGACTAGTTTAGCGAGCGGGTCTTTTCGCGTGACTGACGTAACGTGTTCCCGGTTGCATTTCAATATTTTTAAATGTTTGTTTTTTTTTTTTTTTTTTTTTTTTTTTTGCTTTGGATAGCTGATATTGATCTGTACAAAGGCCGTTTTTTTGTTTTTCCGATTTTGTTTACAGATATTTTTAGTGAGGACACTTTCATTTTCGGAACAGGTGCGAAAGTGAAAACACCCCCCTAAAAAATTCTGCAATCAAGATAGAAAGAGTAAAAAACGGCCTTTGTACAGCACGATCTCAGCTATCCAATGCAAAAAAAAAATTCAATTAAAAATACTGAAATGCAACCGACATATCTTTATAAATTTCCTCCAAAGGATAGGATTAGCTTTAGCGAGCGGTTCTATTGACATGACTGAAGTAGCCCCTTAGCACTGCTGATTTGAATTGCAACAAAATATGCTTATTATTTAATCAAAATGTTTATAATAAATTTAAAAATTATTCGATTGCGTTTCAGAAGGGAAAAAATAAAATAAATGCAAAACAACATATACAGTAATCAGAAATATATCATCTGTGTAAGTTGATTTCACCGCAACAGAATTTGCTAAGTATTTGTAAATTAGCAGAAATTTTCGGGTTGGGTTGATTTTTGACGGCTGATTATCTACTCGAGGGATATGGACCCGAAGGGGGAGTGCCCTTCGTGGAGGTCTTTCTAAGGGAACCCAACCCGTATTAAAGCATATAAATCCAAGGTTCGAAGAAAACCACGAAAACTACGAACGATTAGAGCGACGGGTGCGATTGGGGTCGAAACCAGCACCTCCCGTCTACCAGCTTCGACATTCACAACCTCTCGTTCAGTGGTGGGCCCAAAATTTTCGGTAAAACACTCAAAGAAATCTTTCTTTCAGAGACACACTTCTGAGTTTTAAAGTAGTGTAATTTAATAATGAAACTGTACTGTAGTTATCTTTTAGTTTACTATATAAAACAAATGTTTAATATTTGTCAAAGAAACAAATTCCGCTAGAATTACCTTATCAATTATAAAAAAATGATACAGAAAATTTAAATGCAAATATATTTTGTCGCCGCATATATCTATTCATTTTAATGACACTAGTCAATTATTATTATTACATTCTCCCCCCCCCCCCCACGCCTATGCCGTGTGCTAAAGACATATTTCTATTGAATGAGAGACTTTTGCCTTTTGACGTTTACGGAATAAAAAATTCTATTCGGCATTATACTTCAGAAGCGAGAAAGAAAAATAAAGATTATAAATCAGTTTTAATTCCAAATCAATATTACTTTAAATTAATTTTTGGAACAGGTTTCGAAAGTGAAAACACCCATAAAAATATTTACAGTCAGGATCGAAAAAGTAAAAAGCGGCCTTTGTATAGATTGATCTCAGCTATCCAATGCAAAAAAAAATCATTTAAAAATATTGAAATGCAACCGATATATCTTTATAAATTTCTTCTACAGGATTATCATTAGCGAACGGGTCTTTTCGGTAAACTAAAGCAGCCTCTTCTCTGTTGCATTTCAATATTTTTAAATGATTTTTTTTTCATTGGATAGTTGAGATCGATCTGTACAAAGGCCGTTTTTTGCTTTTTCGATTTTGTTTACAGATATTTTTAGTGAGGACGCCTTTCGTATTCGGAACAGGGTTGAAAGTGAAAACACCCCCATAAAAAAATTCTGCAATCAAGATCGAAAAAGTAAAAAACGGCCTTTGTATAGATTGATCTCAGCTATCTAATGGAAAAAAATCATTTAAAAATATTAATATGCAACCGAGATATCTTTATAAATTTCTTCCAGGGGACTAGCTTTAGCGAGCGGGTCTTTTCGCGTGACTGACGTAGCCTTTTCCCGGTTGCATTTCACTATTTTTAAATGATTTTTTTGCTTTGGATAGCTGAGATTGATCTGTACAAAGGCCGTTTCTTGCTTTTTCGATTTTGTTTACAGATATTTTTAGTGAGAACACATTAATTTTCGGAACCGGTTTCGAAAATAAAAGCATCCCCATAATAAATTCTGCAATCAAGATCGAAAAAGTAAAAAATGGCCTTTGAACAGATTGACCTCAGCTATCCAATGCAAAAAAATTTAAAAATATTGAAATGCAACCGAGATATCTTTATAAATTTCTTCTATAGGATTATCATTAGCGAGCGGGTCTTTCCGGTAGATTAAAGTGGCCTCTTCTCGGTTGCATTTCAATATTTTTAAATGATTTTTTTTGCATTGGATAGCTGAGATCGATCTGTACAAAGGCCGTGTTTTGTTTTCGATTTTGTTTACAGATATTTTTAGTGAGGACACTTTCACTTTCGGAACAAGTTTCGAAAGTGAAAACACCCCCAAAAAAAGTCTGCATTCAAGATCGAAAATGTAAAAAACGGCATTTGTGCAGATCGATCTCCACTATCCAATGCAAAAAAAAATTATTTAAAAGTATAGAAATGCACCCGAGATATTTTTTATAAATTCCATCTATAGAATAAACATTAGCGAACGGATCTTTTCGCTTGACTAAATTAGCCTTCCTATAAAAAATTCAGCGATTAAGATCAAAAATGTAAAAAACGGTCTTTGTACAGATCCATCTCAGCTATCCAATGCAAAAAAAAATCATTTAAAAATATTGAAATGCAACCGAGATATTTTTTATAAATTTCTTCGATAGAATAAGCATTAGCGAACGGTTTTTTTCGATTGACTAAAGTAGCCTCCCTATAAAATTTTTGAAATTAAGATCAAAAATGTAAAATACGGTCTTTGTAGAGATCGATCTCAGCTCTCCAATGCAACAAAAAAGAAAAAAAATTAAATATATAGAAACGCTACCGAGATACTTTTTATAAATTTCTTCTATAGAATAAACATTAGCGAACGGGTCGTTTCGCTTAACTAAAGTACCCTTCCTATAAAAAATTCCGCAATTAAGATCAAAAATGTAAAAACGGTCTTTGTACAGATTCCTCTCAGCTATCCAATGCAAAAAAAAAAAAAAAAATCATTTAAAAATATTGAAATGCAACCGAGATATCTTTATAAGTTTATTTTATAGGATTAGCATTAGCGAACGGGTCATTTCGCTTGACTAAAGTAGCCTCCCCATAAAAAATTCTGCAATCAAGATCGAAAAAGTAAAAAACGGCCTTTGTACAGATCGATCTCAGCTACCTAATGCAAAAAATTAAAAATATACAAATGCAACCGTGATATTTTTTATACATTTCTTCTATAGAATAAACATTAGCGAACGGGTCTTTTCGCTTGACTAAATTAGCCTCCCTATAAAAAATTCTGCAATTAAGATCAAAAATGTAAAAAACGGTCTTTGTACAGATTCATCTCAGCTATCCAATGCAAAAACATTTAAAAATATTGAAATGCAACCGAGATATCTTTATAAGTTTCTTCTATAGGATTAGCATTAGCGAACCGGTCATTTCGCTTGACAAGAGTAGCCTCCCCATAAAAGAATTCTGCGATCAATGTAAAAAACGGCCTTTGTACAGATCGATCTCTGCTATCCAATGCAATAAAAATCATTTAAAAATATTGAAATGCAACCGTGAGATTTTTATAAATTTCAATCATAGGATTAGCATTATTGAGCGGGTTTATTCGCGCGACTGAAATAGCCTCTTAGCATCACTCACTGCTGATTTGGATTGCAACAAAATATGCTTATTATTAAATCAAAATGTCTAGAACAACCTTAAAAATTATTCGATTGCTTTTCAGAAGGGAAAAAAGAAAAAAATATATACACTAAGCACAAATATTTCATCTGTGTATGCGGATTTCGTCGCTAGGGAATGTATTTGCTAAACGATTGAAAAATTGCCGAAATTTTCGGTAAAAGAGTGAAAAGAAATCTTTCTTTAAAGTTTGAGAAACACATTTCTAAGTTTTAAATTTGTGTAATCCAATTTAATAATGAATTATACAATAGTTATCTTTTAGTTGCTGTATAGCACAAATGTTTAATTTTTTATGAAAGAAACATTTAAACTAATTTAGTAAGAATTACCTAATAAATGATTGGAAAAAAAGGTATTATAGAAAATTTAAATACAAATGTATTTATTCACCGCATATATCTATTAACCCTTTATCTACGTCTTTATGATCTACTGCAAGTTTTTTCATGTAATATTTTTTTTTTCAGTTACTGCAATGAAAATTAAAGGATAAATATAAAAAAATACTCACCCGTGAGAAATTTAATTATTTAGAGGTAATTAAAGTGGTACTTTAAAGTACCGTCAGTACACTATGATTAAAATATCATAACAGAAAACCCACAAGGTATTTCAACTGGCACCAGAAAATATTTTCGACTTAATAAGTATATAAAATAAAGGCTTTTTCTTATTTAAAATTAAATCTTTTGGCAAATTCCGGTGCCAGTCATTTATTTCAACACTTTAGAATTGAAAATGTTTTGCTCCTGAAAGGGTTAAAAAAAACTATTTTTCTTGAAGTTTCTATCTTGTTTGCAGTCCTTTAGTTATGCGACGTCTATATTCCAGGGACAACACGTTCTCTCGCATCTCCACATACGCAATATACGAATTTACATATGCGATTTCTAGCGTAGCAAAAACAAGCCGGTGCCACAACTTTTACGATTTCCTATAAAAAATAACAATGAAACAGAAAAGAAATACCGGGGAAGTCATTGCTACACTACATTTTAGTAATTAAATTTTAAAGCAGATGAAAACGATGGATAACTACACAGACGAAAAGTAAACCAGAAGTTTTTCTCCAACACGCAGTGTACTGACGGTACTTATAAGTACCACCGAGTAATTCAACTGTTAAATCAAATACATACACCGTTCATCTAAAATAGCTTATCAAATTGTATTCTAAGATCATAATGAACACATAAAAAAAATCCAACACTTATATTATATCCTTTACTGTGTTTGCAGCAATGAAAAGACGAGCGTGGCAATCTGTAGAAAATGTCGACAGAAAATACATCCACTGATTCAAAGATAGCTTCATTCCTCTCTAAAATAACAAACCTAGAACTACTGCTGCCATTTATTCGGATAAAGTAGAGTTAAAAAAGCGTTTTTTTGCAAAGTACCATTAGAATATTAATATTTACTATGATATAAAAGTTTAAAGTATGTGGTACTTATAAGTACCGTCAGTAGATAAAGGGTTAATTTTTAAAGACATTAGTAACCATTGTTATTTTCTTTCTCTCCCCCCCCCCCCCCCCCCTCTGTCGAGTGCGGATGACAAAATGATAGTACTAGTATCTTTTGAGAATAAGCGACTTCTTCATTTTGATGATGTACGCAATTAAAAAATCTTTCGAAAATTAAACCTCAAAAGTAAGAAATAAAAATAATAATGATAAATTTGTTTTAATTCCAAATCAATGCTTTTTAAAAATCCTTATCTTTATGATTAGAACAGCCTAGTAAAATAAATCGTTTGAAATCAGCATTTGTTTGCGGCATTTATTTAAACTTTCTTTTCTGCCATTGCTTCGGAAAAGAAATTTGTAGTTATCTATCCTACAAGTTGCTTACAGCAAATAGCCAGAGGGGAAATTCCACAACTTTCCTGTTTTATAGACCCCCCCCCCCCGATGGGGTAATCTGTGTCGTTTGTCGTTCGCGACCCCCCCCCCCCCCCTAAGAAGGCGTATCTTGGCTAAGGCGGAGATCATAGTCTTTCTGACTGTTGTAAATGAAAGTCTCAACTTTTTATAAATGCAGCATAGATTTATTTTTTTTTAATCAAAATAAAACGCATTTTCAGAAATCTAAATCATTAAACTATGCATGCCGCTTTACCAAATTTTAAAATGTTCAACAGATTTTTCGCGATAAGGTACTAAAGACAATTTTTGCACAACCTAAAATAACGCATCTAAAACACCTTAAAATAAAAAAAAATAAAATTTTAAAGTGGCGTGCATAGTTTAAGAGTACAGCTTTTGAAAGCTACAAAAATATCAAATTGGAGCAAAATGCAAACAGTTATAAATTTCTCCTATTGAAATAACATTAGCCACTCTATCTCGGGGCGTTACTAAACTAGGGCCCTAAACTGACGTTACTTTCTAATGTTTTATTCCGGGTGGAAACTCTTGATCTTCTGAAATTAATCTTATCCATAAAATGAAAGTTTTATATTTAAGGAATGATTCGAAATAAAATTTTAGTAAATGCTAGGTCATTTGGATATATTTATTGCAATTTCCCACATATTGTCAGGGAAATCATATACTTCTGTTACACACGCAAAAAAAAAAAAAAAAAAAACAAGCTTTGATTTTAAAAGCTGAAACACTACTATAGTCACGTCAAAATAACGTCATTTTTCCTGAAATTCAATTTTGCGAGTTTAAAATTAAGACTAAAAAATGAGGCTTTTCACAAATGCCATGATAAGCATTATTGCATATTAATATTCCGTAATCGGGTTACATGTCAAGTACTTGCTAAAGTAGTAGGGAATAGCCGGTTCTACGACCACAGGAGGAGCGAGCAATGGACGCGCTATCTGCGATCAGACAATCATTCTCATGATTACATTCTTTTTTTTTCTCAGTTATCTAAATCACGTTAGACATTTGGTTAGAAAGGTTTATATATTTTTAAAAGTTAAAGTCGAAATTTAAGTCAGAAAGGTTGTTTGTGTATGTGTGTGAATATGTGACGGTTTTGCAAAATATATTTACCTTTACAAATACCTACGCGTAATCCGAGAATGAAGCCCCGCAGGTATCTAAAGAATCGAAGATCTGTTTAAAGATCTGTAAATCTAGCAATTCTAGACATGATGATGAAACATTTTTGATAAAAAAATCTAAAAATTTAAAGATATAAACTGTACATATGACGTCATCTTCATTTAGATCGTATTATAGAGAAGAAAGAATAAATATGTAACTTTACTCAAGTCTGTTTATCCATACCTATTTGCATAAATGTGAGAATATAATTTTGTATAAAAATTCCCCTAAATTGATCATCTTTAATAGTCTATTATTAAAACCGCATATACATTAGAATAAAATTTTTCCGGTTAAAAATTGCCTGAAATCTGTAGTCTTATCGTTCGTGAAATTTGTTTTATTTTTTTTTAAATACCCAGACACCTTTTCTAAACCCTGACAAAAGATCACAGACACACTGAAGTTATCCAAATACTTATATCTTTCTATCGTATTTCCTTTTTTGAGGGGGGGGGGGAGGAGGGTTGAGGAAGAGCGCTTAAAAACTTCGTTTTGTTCTTAGAAGTCTGAATTAATCATTGAAAAGATCTACCTACATAAGTCTTGTTGCAGAATTTTCATTAGCTAAGAGTTGCATGAACTTATACATCATGTGAATCTATTAAATTACTTTTGTAAAATACTAAATGGGAGCCGAATTAAAGAAGTCGTTGTTTCCATGGCTACTGTACCTTTCATTATTGCTTGTTTTTTATTTGTTTGTTTTAATGAACACATCAGATCACGTGGGGATCACGGCGGGATTCGAACCCGCCCGTACCTACGCTCTCAAGCGATTAGCGGCATGGTGCCTTATCCACTCAGCCACGGTGAGCCAATATGGAGAATATTCCGTTAATATAATACGTTATGATCACGTGGTCAAGGTAAAAACTTCTAGCGCAAAGAAGGGAAGACTCCATAGACGTAATATAAATCCCCACCAGCCAGTGAAACAGTTCATGAGGAAAGCAGTAGTAGCCTCCCTTCTTATCAGTTATAAATTCTTTGGATAAATGAAGGATATTCCATCTATGTTTTGATCACGTGGTCAAGGTAAAAACTTCTAGCGTAAAGAAGGGAAGGCTCCAAAGACGTAATGAAAAACCCTCGCCAGCCAGTGAAACAGTTCATGCGGAAAGCAGTAGTAGCCTCCCTTCTTATCAATTTGAAGTTCTTTGGGTAAATTACCGGTATCACGTGACTTTTTCAGCCTCGAAACCAGATTTGGAACAAAGTCCATTGTTTTCTCTAATACCCAGATACACGAATTTAACCAGCTGCGCTTAGAATCATGCTCTTAACAGAGAACATTTATATGCAAGAATGGTGACATATGCACAAGTCGTGTACTCATATTCAAGTTTTTCTCCAAAGTACAGTAACTCAGTTTTCAGTAAAAGACGTGGAAGATTTCGATTAAACTAACTAGAAAAGTTAAAAAACATTGGCTTCCTGATTTGATTTGATTCAAAATCGTCTTAACCAACCAAAGTTAATGTCCGGGATCCAGATAAATTTTTCTCTGTTAGTAAAATTAGATTGACTAATCAGTAGCCTCCATCCTTGCAGGCTTTTCGGTGTTTACTGCAAACATCAAAACGTTCACCAAAATGCAGGCTTCTGGTTGATCAATCTCATCTCGCTAATAGCGAAAAATCTATCTTGATCCCCGCCTATTCAACGCCCTTTAAATATTCGAGAAAGCCTTGACACGCATCAGGAAAACGTCACACAAAGCAGGCAAAACAAAGAAGAAAAACTATTCATTGACTCGTTCATATCCACGAGCCAATGAATGATTTTTTTTCTTTGCTTTGCCTGCTTTGTGTGATGTTTTCGTGACGCGTGTCAAGACATTCTCAAATATCTAGGGGGCGTTGGCTTATAACCACCATGAAGCTATGAAAGGAGAGGAGCAGACATGTCAATCTTCCCGTGTGAAAAACTAGATTTAAAAAAAACGAGTTCTTTCAGCCTCTTCTGCCTTTTTCTTTCTTGATTTTGACCGATAGCAGCCCATTTAGCAGTCTCCAGTGCAACATGCCGCTATATATGGCGGACGCAGGAGGGTGAATGTTAGCGCGACCTATGACATAATAGGCCAGTTCATGACGTTTAAAAGTCACACGGAGTTGGATCATCTTTACACGATGATTAGTACAAAGCGGCCCGCCGATTTTTTTGTGTCCATTGCCGTGTACAGATAATCAACTCCGCGTGACGTGATGAGCTGGCCACAATTTAGGAACAGCTTCAAATGACGTCATCTATATCTACCCCGAAGCAAATGAAAAAGACAGTCTACTACGCTGCTACAGAATATATAGAATCTAGAATATGTAGTATGGAAATCGGCTTCCCAGTAATACTAAAAAAGTGCTAAAATACTGGATCTCTTACATTTTCAAACGATGCTGAAATTCAATGAGTCGATCACAGCGATATCTGCGGGATATTTCCCAAAACTCCAAGACGATTTGGTCTAGACGCTGTAACATATATATATATTTTTACATTTTATTAACATACATCTGACCTGTGTGCTTGGCGCTAAACCCGCTGTAATAATACGATGTTTACTTTTAAATTTGAAAATATATCGCAGATGTCGCTGCGATCAGCTCCCTGGATTTTCAGCGTCAGTGCACATTTAAGGAATACACCTGTTTAGCGGTTCTTGGATAGCAAATTTCCACATTATGTATTCTAGACGCTGTAGCGGTGCATTACACGTGTCTCTTCTTTAAAAAATATTCTGTTGATGTCGATGCAAATGACTGTTTGAAATTCAACATTGTTGTACATTTAAGGGATTCAATACTTCCGCACTTTTTTAAGTATTGCTGGGATAGTCGATTTCTACAACATATAATCTAGACGCTATAACGGAGCTATAGTTTCTAAAGATATAGTTTAAAAATCGGCTTATTAAAAAGGTGCTAAAAAATTGTATCCCATAAATGTTGAACGAGTCTGAAAGACGAATGTCGATTACAGCGACATAATGTAAATTCCAACGTAACTATTTCAAAAGAAATCGATTGAGAAAACGTTTCGCTCAGAGAAGATCTAGAAAAACATTGCTGATATCGACATTTGCCATTCAGTATTTTTCAATATTTATGGGATTCAATTTTTAGCACTTTTTAAAGCATTACTGGAATAGCCGGTTTCCACACTATGACCGTGATCTAGGTAGATTTTTCTGTTATCATAACGAGATTGACCAATCGGAAGCCAGAATTTTTGCTAACTTTTCACTGTTTGCAAAAATGTACCTGGATCCCGGCCTATATTTCTAGACGCTATAAATGAGCTTAGGAATAGTACAGAAAGCAAACTCCGTATTTTAATACATTAGGACCGGGATCTAATTAGGAACAAGTGTGTCTATAACGAAGTAGCGACATACGGTCAATAAATGTTTATTGGTAAAAGTGATAAAAACAAATCGTTAAAGATCTTTGCGAGCGTGTCATTATCGTCAGGCTAATGCATGTTGAATTATTTCCCTAGTCTAATAGAGATCGTCCATGCGCGTATCGTCTAATGGAGGATATTCCAAATATGGGATCAAGGCTGAAAAAGTCACGTGGTACCGGTAATTTACCCAAAGAACTTCCAACTGATAAGAAGGGAAACAGGAAACTACTACTGCTTTCTCCCATGAACTGTTTCATTGGCTAGCGGGGATTTACACTACGTAGACGGAGCCTTCCCTCCTCTACGCTAGATGTTCTTACCTTGACCACGTGATCATAACGTAGATAGAATAAATATCCTCTATTCAAGAAAGTGGATTGCCGTACTTTCGACAAAAACTTGAAATGAGCATGTCTCCTGTGCATATGTCACCACTCTTATGTATAAAGGCTCTCTGTTATGGTGTTTCTGAGCGATGTTGGTTAAATTTCGATATTTGTGTTTTAGAGTGAGCAAGAGAAAAATACTGTTACTATGGAAACAACAACTTCTTTAATATTGAAATGTATAGCAAAGGAGTTCAGAATCAATGCCTTAAATAGTTTCGAATATGTACTGTTGTTATGGCATCAATACCCTTCCTGGATGTGGAAATGCAAAATTGTGTTCAACATAATTAACCACAATCTAGATAGATTTTTCGCTGTTAGCGAAACGAGATTCATCAATCAGAAGCCTGCATTTTTGCGTACTTTTCGCTGTTTGCAGAAATGCAGGGTATTGATTAGTCAAACTCATTTCGCTAACAGCGAAAAATCTATCTGGATCTCGGCCATAGTTTTCTTCGATGAAATCAATGCAAAAGGATAATATAAAAGAATAGTATAAGATTTCTGAAATGTTTTAGCGGGTTTATCGCTATTGGGCCTAATTTGTAAACTTTAGAATTGATTAACAGTTTTTCCCTAATTAAGAATAGAAAATTTGTGTTTTTAAAGCTGAATTTTATAAAAGCACGTAGATTGAGTAAATATCTGTCCAAAAATGCAATCCCTACTTTTTTCTGTCTATTATTTAAGTCTCTACCTCGATTTAAACATAAGGTGTGACGAAGAAAAAAAATTGGTCATTTTCAGTATCTCGACGTTATTTTAAAAAATCTATATCCCTGTTTATAATTAATTTATGAAGATGCATTTGGTCTCAAATTGAAGATCTTTCACATTAGCTCCTTCTGGTTTTGATTTTATTTTTCTGCGATGATTGGTTCTTTTGATATGGGAAATTTTACGCTGGCATATTTGGTCGATTTAACATGGAGAAGTTGTCTTCAGTATAATAAGCAGTCACGGTGTCTTGCCGTTTTATCTTGGCGTTTGTTTGTTTAGCGGGGTTAGCATTTTTTTTCAGCTTGGCTTGGCAGAACGACCGTCCTGCTTGATGATCTCATCAAAGATAAGAAGGCAAAGCGATATAGGTAAGCGTCTTATCTTAAATGGGAGAGGTAACCGCAAGATTAAAGGCGAGGTCACATCAATCAAGGTCGCGTGCCACGTAGCGGACGGAGTGAACAACAGAAAGATGCCTATCTGTTTTCTTCTTTATGGATAATCTATTAATTGCACATTATGAAATAACTGCGCAAGTGCCAACATCGTGTTTTCATTTGTTTGTAGCATTTATATTCTGACAGTAATAGAATGTTCTATTAATTTTTATTCGTGCTTTTTGACTTATTTATTATAGTTAATTATTTAAATAAAAACAGTTCTTTTTAGAACTAATATTATTTGTTAAAATGGCAAAATGTTGGCAATCGAATAACTCTAGTTTTCGAAATTGTAAGAAAATTCTTTTGTTTTTATAGAATTCATGTCCTTTTCCAAAGAGCAAAACAAGTTAGTTACGTATTTTAACTTTAATTTATTAAAAAAATATATTATTTGATATATATTACAAAATGTTGTTGATTTAAATACGCTCTATTTTAATTATTTTCTTTTAATGAAATGAAAAATGACGCATAAAAATTAGTAAGTAGTTAATGTGTAAAGATTGAATTTTGTAGTCTTATTTTTTACTCAATTCTTGATGTGCTAAAGTTATAAAAAATTATATACACGGTTCTATTCCAGATGAAAATAGAATGTTTATCAAGGTTTAGAATATGTATAGAATTCAATAATAAATAAAATATTCAATTTTAAATCCTTTTCTTCGTTTATCAAGCGCAGACGATACATCGAAAACTTATTCCAATATTCTTTTGATCGTATTGTATTCATGTTATTTAAGTTACAAATAGTTCATTTATTTAAAATTCATTTTATTTTATATTCAGAATCACTTTAATTTAAAATGCATGCATTAAATGTTGTACTATTAAACGAGCAAGTATTGTTAATTTAGTATTTGTTTAAATATTTTGCGAGTCCAGACAATAACTGCAAAAATTTTCCTAAAATCGCCAGATTTTTTTTTTTTTTTTTTTTTTTTTTTTTTTTTTACTTAAAGCAGACAAAGCCATTTGGGGAATCCCTGTTAAAAATTCTATTACGAATTTCAGATTGTTACTTACCCACAGAAGATGAATCTTGTTTGCCAGATATATTGCAAAATATTTTTGTTAAAGCTTGTTTGATAAAAATGTGTCTTTTTAAAAAAGTCGCAATGTCATTTTAGATTAAGGGATAAAGGTAGTAATGCTTTCGTAGCATTAGTGCTTTTCTCCCGAAATTAAAATGATATTGCGATTTTTTTTAAAATGTGCATAATTTTATCAAAACAAACTGTAGTAAAAATATTTTGCAATAAAACTGGGAAACAAGATTCATCTTCCATAAGTGAGTAAATAATCAGAAAATATGCGCAAGAGATGCGCAGATAGTAGATATTCTGTCATAAATGACGTCATACTGAAAACCTGCGTATTTGCATTATTCACTCCGTCCACCAGATGGCGCAGCTGTGTCAATATACTCGAGATTCCAGTATTGACATTGTACGCTTACTTATATCGCTTTGATAAGAAGGAGTAAAATTGTCGGCCCCCGCCGCCGTCTCACCCCCATCCCCACACTACTTGATGATGACTTGAAATAATTTTTAAAGTTTGCTTTCTTTCAGTGCTGCCATCTAGGGACTGATTCAGAAGCATTTTTGAGAATATTTTAAAGATTAATTTTTCTCCATCCCCGAGGATTGAACCGGGGATGACTTGTGTCGAAGACGAATGCTAAACCGATTAGGCTATCAGTGATTTTATAAGTCTGGTTTTAGATTTGAGCAATGCGCAAAGATTTGATTTATGCTACGTGCATTAAGAGAATGCTGAAGTATTTATCATGCGTTTTTCTTAGTTTTAAATAAAATAAATTTGTCATAATAAATTTTCATTGTCTTTGGATAATTAGATTTTTTTCAGATAAGCGGGTTGAATTTTATTTTTAAAGTTTAGCCGATATGTTTGTAGAAATTCATTTTTGAAGAGCTAGTGTAACAAATTCTGATTTTAATTATGTAGCATTTTTAATTAAATTATTTTAGATTTAATTTTGTAAGTAATGTCTTAAGAATGTGCTAAGAATGTTAAAACTTTTTTGCTTTGAATAAAAATTTAATTCGAAAAAATTGTTAAAATAAATTCTATTTCCGTAACGTGGGTCGTATGATTAATTTTAAGAAAATTGAAAAACGCTTCCAATTAATTGCGTCACGATTTTCATAATGAAAGGATTTTTTTTTAAATGTGCATAGAATCTAATTGACGTATGTGTAATTACTTTTAAATTTAAGATTTGAAAGGGTCAAATAAATTTATACGAATTTCATGTGAAAGGACTTTTTCTTTTCTTTTTTTTTTTCTCAGCATAGCTATTAATTGGCGTATGCATAATTATTTTTAATTTTAAGATTTGAAAGGGTCAAATAAATTTACACGAATTTCATGTGAAGGGATTTTTTTTTCTTTTTAAATAGGCATAGAATCTAATTGACGTATGCATAATTATTTTTACTTTTAAGATTTGAAAGGGTCAAATAAATTTACACGAATTTCATGTGAAAGGATTTTTTTCCCCCTCAGCATAGATATTAATTGAAGCTTGTGAAATTAAACCTTTCATCCTTTTAAACTGAATATAAGAAATCTTTTTTTTCCCCCAAGAATATAATTTTTGGTTTCGTGTTAGAGATCTTTACAAGACATATATAAAATTTTTAAAAGAGTTAGAGGAATTAGCTTATCTTTTTTTCCCCTCGTATTTGATTGCCTTAAATTTTTCCTCCCCTTTAAACTTTGGTTCAGAATTAATTTTCAGATTAATGTTGCGGCGTTTTTTAAAACATGCGTAAAATTTTCAGATAGTTAGAGGAATTAACATATCGTTTTTTTTCTTTTTTTTTGTTGTTGATTTTTAGCGAGTGGTTGTACATGATAATTTATAAGATTAGTCTTTTTAAAATGTTTAATGAAGGTTGCGTATTTGATCATTTGTTGTCGTTAAGGTTTTTTTTTCCTGTTACAAATTTAAGTCATTGGTTTTGTTGTAGTAACCATCTGTTTTTACTCTGTAAATGATATATATGAAACACTACTTACCGCTCTCTTATACATCCGAGCTTGTTAGCGTCCACACGAGAAATGAGGAAGGTAGATATCACACCTAACCAGTTTTTGACGTCATAGCTATTAGGGTGGAGCGCTCGCCTATGGGAAAAAAAAAATTCTTCAAATCAAAATTGGCCGGGATGGGAAAGTTGCTCTATCCGATCCTCATTCTGAATATAAAATATCTTTGAAAAATATTAATATTAAATACTGCCCCAAGGTCATTGAATATTGAGAAAAAACGTAAAAGCGCCCGGCTATGGAAAAAATATATATTTTTTTCAAATCAAAATGAGGCGGTGTGGGAAAGTTGCTCTATCATATCCTCATTCTGAATAAAAAATATCTTTGAAAAATATTAATATCAAATACTGCCCCAAGGTCATTGAATATTGAGAAAAAACGTAAAATTTGTGCATTTTCCCATTTTTTTCTCAAATATACAAACTATTTTATTAATTTAATTTAAAAGGATGATCATCGAACTATTATTATTGTTATAATAAATTTATAGTAAAATTATGTAATATTTATATCATATTCGCTTTCATTATGCTTACTCAACGACTATATATTTTTTAATATAGGAAATTTGGGTAATTGTAATTGTTTTATATTTTTTACTTAACCTGTGTAAAAAAAATGTAATTTGAAATTATTCTTAAAGAACTATAGTAATAAGATAAAAATAATTTACTATTTAATTTACAAGTAATGAAGTTACCATTTTATGGTAGTCCATACCGTTTTTTGGTTTCAAAAACTGCCTTTTTTTCCGAGACTCCAGACAAGTTTTAATGAACTCAATGCGTCTCAAAGGGCCACAAACAGCAGAAGAAGCCTCCGTAACAAGTTTCACACATCTTTCAGTGGGTTGATTGTGACAAGGTAATAGTTTAATCTTAGGTAAGATGTCTTCATCTATTGCCTTTGGATTTAGGATACACTTTGTAAGAATGTTATGATCAAAGAACTTAGTTAATGGTGGTTGTATCACGGTCACTTCAGCCCAATTTATAGAATCTATATAGACTTTGGCTTCAAAATTTATCCGTATGTAAAGAATTTCTTGACTTTCGAGATTTCATTATTCTGCGCAGTGCCACTCTTATATAGTATGTATGAGTGTTGGCACTATGCAGAATAATAAAAGTTTCACGAAAATAAACGATCAAGTTAACTGAGAGACCAAAGACTATATCAATTTCATAAATTAGGCTGAAGTGACCGTGACAGAACCACCATTAACTAAGTTCTTAGATCATAACATTCTTACAAAGTGTATCCTAAATCCAAAGGCAATAGATGAAGACATCTTACCTAAGATTAAGCTATTCTCTTGACACAATCAAGCCACTGAAAGATGTGTGAGACTTGTTACAGAGGCTTCTTCTGCTGTTTGTGGTCCTTTGAGACGCCATAAATACATTAAAACGTCTGGATTCTCGGAAAAAAATGCCAGTTTTTGAAACCAAAAAACAGTATGGACTACCATAAAATGGTAAATTCACTGCTTGTAAATTAAATAGTAAATTATTTTTACCTTATTACTATAGTTCTTTAAGGATAATTTCAAATTATATTTTCTTACACAGGTTAAGTAAAATATGTAAAACAATTACAATTACCCAAATTTCATATATTTAAAAGAAGTATAGTCGTTGAGTTAGCATAATAAAAGCAAATTTGATATAAATATTACATATTTTTACTATAGATAGATAATAATAATAATTCGATGATCATCCTTTTAAACTAAATTAATAAAAGAGTTTGTATATTTGAGGGGAAAAAATGGGAAAATGCACAACTTTTACGTTTTTTCTCAATATTCAATGACCTTCGGGCAGTATTTAATATTAATATTTTTCAAAGATATTTTTTATTCAGAATGAGGATATGATAGAGCAACTTTCCCACACCGCCCCATTTTGATTAGGAAAAGAATTTGTTTCCCCACAGGCGAGCGCTTTTACGTTTTTTCTCAATATTCAATGACCTTGGGGCAGTATTTAATATTAACATTTTCCAAAAATATTTTATATTCAGAATGAGGATCTGATAGAGCAACTTTCCCACTCCGGCGAATTTTGGTTTGAAGGAAAAAAAAATTTCGCTCCACCCTAATAGCTATGCCTGATTGGCTGAAGGGCGATGTCACCTTGACTGATAAGCAACTCTTCCTATCGGTAGGTTGCCACTAGTTTAACTGATAAGTATGCAGAGTTGACAGAAACAGCTGGCGCCCTCCTCAATGTCGATCTGGTTCTCGCCAACCCGCGAGAGGAAATTAGAACAGATCTGTTGTTAGATGAAGATAATTTTTAATGAAATAGATTTCCTAAATTAAAATAATTTGTTTAATTAGTAGATTCCAAGATTATCAGTCTTGACTTAGTTCTGTGATGATACTTGAGTTTGAGAAGCAGTGACTGGTTGATGATTGTCTTTAGAATCTTGATTTGATTGTAATGAATGAGTTCAAGAACCAATCACTGGTCGGGGTTAAGAACCTCGATTTAATTCAGTTTGATGATTGGTTTCGGAAATCACCGAAAGATCGGTTGTTGCGAACCAGATATGATGTTTCGAACGAATCGCGACTCTTAGAACTGATTTGATGTTAAAACAATTAGCGTTTGTTAATGCGGAAAGTGTCGGCAGGTTTAGGTTGGCTTAGGGTGAACACCTGAGGAGTATAAATAGCGGTGAAATTTTTGATCTGTATCATTTGATGATTTGTTCTACTAACGATCAGACGTGTCTTTCAGGGCTCTCTGCTTTTCGAGTAATTTATTCGTGAAGATTGTTGTTTTCTTTTAAGAGTTAAATATTTTTCTTATTAATCTATTATGGATGCTGTTATGCCTTTGGATGAAGCCATGCCATTGGAAAGTTCTGCACCTATGAAGAAGAATTTTACTTGTCTTAGTTGTAATAAGACATTTTCAACTATTTCTAACCTGAATCAGCATTTGAAGATACATTCAGGTGAAAAGTCATTAGTCTGCGATGTTTGCCGGAAAGCTTTCGATCGAATATGATTTACGAAGACATTTGAAGACACATTCTAATGTCGAGTCATTAGAGCAAGATGGATTTTCTTGCCCCTCTGCAGTGGTGGATAATTTAGCGCAAAGCCCTTTGAATATCAACATGCTGCCTGATGAAGATGCATCTTTAAAGACTGTAACAGCTGTAGATGAAAAGAAACTTCTTGTTTGTTCTACGTGTAATAAGGGTTTTTCAAACTCTTTCAACTTAGAGCGACATATGAAGATACATTTGAAAGAGAAGTTATTTATCTGTAATGTGTGCCTAAAGACATTTGGACGGAAATGCAACTTACAGAGACATTTGAAAACACATGATAGTGTTGAATGTTCTGCATTTTCGTGTGATAAAGGTGAGCAAGCTTTCACGCGGAAGGATAATTTGAAGCATCATCTACGATATCATGAAAGTGCAAGATTCTCCTGTCATGAGTGTAATAAAGTGTTTGGACGACAGTTTGAACAGAAACAACATATCCGCACTCAACAGTCTCGTTTACCTCTTGTGAGTGTAAAACGAAAAATGACTTTATCTAATGAAACATGTAAAAAGTTGAAGCAATGTGATGCTTTAAATGTTTTTAAAACTTTGATTTTTTTAACCCAACGAACATGACGAATGTGACTTAAAAGTATTTCATAGCCACTTACGGAAGAAATTCAAGAACGTCTAACGATTCAAGTTCATGAAAAAGGGGCCATTAAGTGGTATATGGTTGAAAAAATAGCACTTGAACGTCTGACTGATAATGAAGAGATGGAAGAAATTGAATCTTTTTTTCGAAGTTCGTGTATGATTGAACTTGCGGAAGATACTATCACACATCATATTGACGAAGGATTCTCCAAAATAATAAAATCCTTTGAAGAATTCATACAAAGAGGTTCTGGATGGAGGCTCAAGAAAATTCATCATTTAGAACTCAAGATTGCGAAGTATCATCCTCTCGCTGCAAGTTCATATATTGCTTTATCTAAGAAATTATATGATAAAAAAGCAGAGCTGAATATAAAAAATGATGACAACAAATGCTTGGTGTGGTGTCTTTTAGCATTTAAGCTAAACTTAGATTTTTCAAAACATCCTGAACGTGTTTCTCATTATATCCCCTATGAGAGTGAGATCCAGCTTGGTATTGTCGAATGCTCTGTTACTCTTCAGAAGATACCTATTACTGAACAACTCAACAATTTACGGATTAATATGTTTGGATTTGATGAAGATGAAGTTTCCCCTCTGTATATATCCCCTAAAGAAGATTCTGATGTGATTAACTTGTTATTAGCCAGTGATGGCCAAAACAAACATTTTTTCCTTGTCAAAAATTTTTCGCGACTTTTAGGCGATCTTACTAAACATGGCCATGCCAGCCATTTTTGTTATCGATGCCTCCACCGTTTTTAGAGCCAAGACTTGTTAAAGAAGCATATCGAATATTGCTGTCAACATGCAGCTCAAAGGATACACCTACCCAGAGAAGGAAAACATATGTTATCCTTTTCGGGCACTCATCTGCAACACCCTGTCGCCTATACTATTTATGTAGGCTTTGAGAGTCTGCTTATACCTATTGCTTCTGCCTTACCCTCCGCCTCAACATCCTATATTGAAAAAAAACTTATTTCCCATGCAGGTATGCTTAAGTTGTTGTCGGAAATGATGGAAGATGTGTGAAGAAAGCTCAAATATATCGGGGTAAAGACTGTGTTGATCACTTTTTAAACTGAATGATTCGAGAGAAGGATATATTAGGACAAAAGTTAATGAAGATAGAGCCTATAAAGCTTTCACCCGACGATGAAAAGGCATTTCAGGCAGCAGAGGTTTGCTATATTTGCAAACAGTCATTAGATGAAAAACGCACACGTGATCATTGCCATCTCTCAGGTGCATATAGAGGAGTGCGCACGTTGAGTGTAACTTAAATTACAAACAAACTAAAATAATCCCGGTGGTTTCTCGCAACCTGAAAAACTACGATGCCCATCATTTAATGAGACACTTAGGAAAATTTAGAGATCACCAAATTGATGTGATTGCTTCTTCCATGGAAAACTATATAACTTTTATATTGACAAAGCCAACAAGTCCTATACAGATGGTCTTTATAGATTCCTTTCAATTTTTGTCTACCTCATTAGAAAAGCTTGTTAGAAACCTTCAACCTAAGCAATACATCATACTTGAAGAAAATTCCCCCCAAAATAGTAATTTACATATGCTTACAAGAAAAGGAGTATATCCTTATGACTATTTCGCCTCCTTTGAAAAAATTGATGAAAAAGAACTACCTCTCCGCGTAGCATTTTATAACAGTCTCACAAGTGAAGATATTCAAGATGAAGACTATCAGCATGCCTTGGATGTGTAGAAAACCTTTAATATTCAGAATCTGGGTGAATACCACGATCTGTATGTAAAAACAGGTATTCTTTTACTTGCAGATGTTTTTGAAAATTTCCGCACATTGTGTAGAAAATTTTATGACATCGATCCTTGTCATTTATATACGGCACCTTCACTCGCGTGGCAAGCGTCTTTGAAAATAACTGATACACCTTTAGAATTGTTAACAGACATTGATATGTTGTTAATGATCGAAAATGGAATACGTGGTGGAATTAGTATGATTTGTCATAGACATGTCAGAGCGAACATCCCTAATACACCCGAATTTAGGGAAAATGAAGCACCCAGCTTCATGTACTGGGATGCTAATAACTTGTATGGGTGGGCTATGTCCCAATTTTTACCCTTGGGAGGATTTGAATTGTGTACGACAAGTCATATTACCGAAGAGTGGATTCTTTCTCTAACTGATGATTCTGAAATTGGATATATTTTCGAGGTTGACTTTAAATATCCTAAGAAAATTCACAAATTTCATAATGGGCCTCTGGCTCCTGAACGAGTGACCGTAAATGAGGGCATGTTGTCTTCTTATGCACAAAGCTTACTTAGCAATAAGAAATTTGTAGGAATTCTTAAGCTGATACCGAACTTGAATAATAAACAGAATTATAATGTGCATTATCGTAATTTGAAATATTATTTGGAACTCGGCTTAAAACTTGCAGGCGTTCATAAAGTTCTTAAATTGAAACAGGCACCATGGCTGCAGAAATATATTAATTTTAATACAGAGAAAAGAAAGGAAGCAAAATCATCTTTTGAGAAGGACTTTTTTAAATTGATGAATAACTCTGTTTTTGGAAAAACTATGGAGAATCTCCGAAAAAGAAGAAATATTGTGTTATGTAATAAAGAGAAAAGAGCGGAGAAATTAGTGGCTATGCCTACTTTTAAAGCATTTAAAACATATGATGAAGACCTGACTGCTTTGGAAAGGCTTAAAACTAGTATTTTGATGAATCGTCCTGTATACGTTGGGTTTGTTATATTAGAACTATCCAAGTTATTAATGTATAAATTCCATTATGATTTTATTAAAAAAGAGTAAAAACTAGGCGAGACTGCTTTTCACTGATACGGACTCCTTAACGTATCATATACAAACTAAGGTTGTTTATACAGATATGCAGCGACATCGTAATTTGTTTGACTTCTGAGTATCCAAAGGATCATCTGCTTTATTCAGAAATTAACAAGACGATTGGCAAGTTTAAGGATGAACTAAATGGAGAATTAGTTCTCTAGTTTGTTGGTCTAAAATCCAAAATGTACTCTCTTAAATCTATGAATGAAGAAAAGCGGGCGAAGGGTGTGTCTACGCATGTTGTGCAGCAAAAAATCAAGCATCAAGATTACTTAGAGCATAGCTGCCAACCTGCCACTAATCTTCCGTAATGCCTGGATTAATTTAACCCAGGTTAACCACATTTCGAACCAGAAAATTTATTTCATGAATGCATATTTAATTCCAGGTTTCTACGTGGAACATATTTATTTTCATTTCTTAAAAAAATTTCTGGTTTGAAACGTATTAAACCAGGGACAAATTAACGCAAGTATTACGGAAGATTAGTTTGAGGTTGGCAGCTATGTTAGAGTGCCTACAACAAGTAAAAACTAGTATGGAGAAGAAACAAGGATTGGCCAAGATAACCACCAACTGTATACATTAACGCAGAATAAAATTAGCTTAAGTCCTTTTGACGACAAGCGTTACTTGTTGGATGATGGAATATCAAGTTTTGCCTATGGACATTATAAAATTACCCAAGATTGTACTGACGAAGAAAATTGATAATACACTGTACAATTATCAAGAAAATGTTTTATGTAAATATCTCCTTCCTGTAAATATTCTTTTCTGTAACTTTTTTGTTTTAATAAACAATTGTTAATTTTCTATGCGAGTGCTTATTTGTAACTTATACATAAACCATTCTTGTTAAGTAAACAACCTGCATATCTATTCTTTTACATTTAGGTGCACATAGAATATAAACACACACACAATAAAATTATATATATATCTAGATTATGTTAACAAACACCTTTATTTGTGAATTTTTTTAACTTTTAACTTTGCAATTTTTATAAAACTTTTTAAAATAATGTAAATTTTCTAAAACTTTTAATTCGTTAAAAAACTTTTTTTTCATTCGTTAAAAAACTTTTTTTAATTCGTTAAAAAACTTTTTTTTAATTCGTTAAAAAACTTTTTTTTAATTCGTTAAAAAACTTTTTTTAATTCGTTAAAAAACTTTTTTTAATTCGTTAAAAAACTTTTTTTTAATTCGTTAAAAAACTTTTTTTTAATTCGTTAAAAACTTTTTTTAAATTCGTTAAAAACTTTTTTTTAATTCGTTAAAAAACTTTTTTTTAATTCGTTAAAAAACTTTTTTTAATTCGTTAAAAAACTTTTTTTTAATTCGTTAAAACTTTTTTTTAATTCGTTAAAACTTTTTTTTAATTCGTTAAAACTTTTTTTTAATTCGTTAAAACTTTTTTTTAATTCGTTAAAACTTTTTTTTAATTCGTTAAAACTTATTTTTAATTCGTTAAAACTTTTTTTTAATTCGTTAATTTTTTTTTAAATTCGTTAAAATTTTTTTTTTAAATTCGTTCAAACTTTTTTGTTAATTCGTTCAAACTTTTTTGTTAATTCGTTCAAACTTTTTTGTTAATTCGTTCAAACTTTTTTGTTAATTCGTTCAAACTTTTTTATTCGTTAGAACTTTTTTTAATTCGTTAAAACTTTTTCAAAGAAATGTAATTTTTTAAAAAAAATTCATAAATACATATCCACACAAATAGCCACACACACACACATCTAGATAGATACAGATACCTATGCATGATTTTAGAAGCAAATACAGACAGACACACACACACACACACGTTTAACACTAGAACGGCGGCGAGGGGTCATTTTGACCCTTTCTGAATGAATACATGTCGATTCGAACCAGAAATTTCTTTGTAATATAAGATTAATATATGCTGCACAAAAATAACTTAAATAAATAAGTCAAATAGTTTTAAGTAAAAATTCTGATGTGAAATATTTTTTTTAAACTTGAGTAAAAATTCCCGCCGTTCTAGTGTTAAACATATCTGAAATCGATTTGATACTATAGCAACAGATATATAAATAAAATGTAATAAATTTAATGAAATTATGGGAAGTCAATCTTTATAGTGGCTTGTTCCTACTGATTTGATAAATTTTACAAACACTTAGGCATATATGCATATTCACACACATACACAAACAACCTGACTTAAATTTCGACTTTAACTTTTAAAAATATATAAACCCTTTTAACCAAATGTCTAACGTGATTTAGATAACTGAGAAAAAAAAAGAATGTAACCATGAGAATGATTGTCTGATCGCAGATTGCGCGTCCATTGCTCGCTCCTCCTGTGGTCGTAGAACCGGCTATTCCCTACTACTTGCTAAAAACGTGAATGATACTATATTGTTTTAATCCTTTATGCCCTAACAGTATTTTAAAGTACCGCACTTTTTCCATCCCAATTAAAACACTCATTGAATGCATTCGCAATGGTACATTTAGGAAACAATAGTAAATACTTCCTTTGACAATCACTAGATAGTAATAGTAGTTCCAGTAAGCTGAAAATTGATCACGAAGCTATTTTGGCGCATATGAGGGTCCATTTGGCTTCCATTTTCTTGTCTGGCTTGGTATCCCTAACTTTTGCTTGGAAATGTCTTAAATTTTAAAGGTAAGGCTATTTTTTTCCTTGTTTTAAATTGACAATATGTTATGCTAAAAAAATTAATTTTCAGTTTGTTTACTTTACTAAGCGCTTTTCAAAGCGATACTTTTGAGCACCGTCGGGATTACGTTGAACAGTCGGGATTACGTTAGATTCTTGTCATTTGAATACAACTGATGCATAAAAACGTATCTATTTATTAGGGATGCAGGCATGCTAGACAGGTGGATTTTGATAGAACGTAGTGGAAGATATTGCATGATTTATGTATGACATTGTTGATTAATAAAGCAAAAAATGTTATTTTTGTCTTTAGGAAAAATATTGTATTTTTATAAAACAAACTGCGAAAAAAATATAAATTAGAAAAAAAATTAAAAGTATCTTAGCATTTTTTATGAATTCTATTGAGTTTTCTACAAGTAAAAGTTTGGAAATTTCTTTCAGATATGCTTTCCATCGGAAGATAGTGTTACAACTGTAGAAAATTCTTCTGATGGCGAAATTCCCACTGATGATGCAGCAAAAGCATCATCATCTAGTCATATATACATCATAGACATATATTACGCTAGATATATACATAAGTCACATTACAAAAAGAAAAATTTCGATAAATTTTTTTTCTTCTAAGTCTCGATTTTTGTCCAAGCGTTATGACTCAACGGTACTTTGCAGCACCCCATCAAGTAATAAACCGTAATTAACAACTACAAAAAAAATTAAACCTTTTATTTTTAGTGCATATATCTTGTAATGTATCAAGATATATGCCATCAAGGGAAAAAAGTTTCAAGGAGATAGTTTTTAAATAAGATAAGAGATTTTTAAATTCATATTTTGGGATATAAAGGGTTAAGCAGTAGTTTATGCCATAAAATGTGCAAGTCGCATTTGTTAAAGTAAGCCAACTAGCGTACAAGCCTGATTGCCAAAGATTAACGCATTTGAACTTAAAAAGATTAAAATAGTTCAACATTTTTTTCCGGCTAATATTCCATAGCGAAATTAGATGTTCGCCAAAAAAATAAATAAATAAAACACGATGTTAATAGATATGTAACTGAACTGCGCACTTAACCACTGAAACAGTAAGGATTTATAAAATCCCCACTACTTCTCCCCTAGCTTCCAAGCCGACAATCATGCTTCTTAGCGCGGATATTAGAAGTAGAAAAAATAACATGCATGTTCAACGAAAAAGAGAAAATTAAAGATAAAGAGAGTTTGACACATTTTATACAAGGAAGAAGTTTGGTAGTAAATTTCAGCTAATATATTTTAACTGTATTATATTATGAATCACAAAAAAGAAATAATACATTCAAATATTCTAAACCAAAGTAATAAGAGTATTTTCTTCGACCTATCTGATTTTAAGAAAAAAGAATAATTTGAATGTATTTGTAGAAAGCAAAAGTAGAACATTCAAATCTATGTTGACACGCTTTAGTTTAGCTCCAAAGTGATATTTTATACTTAATCTGATCTTTTTATTAATCTTCCATAATAGAGCGAAATGGCGTATTTGAACAAATGTGATTTGACGCAAAAGTGTTGTTGAAATATTCAGTGATATTCACATCCATTTTGGTTGACAATGCAGCCCTGACAGACACACTTGGAAATGGACCTAATTATGACAGATTAATATTTAAACATGTCGGAAATTGTACGTCAAACGTAGCAAAAGGTTCGTTCGTACCATAACTAGTTTTATAAATATTCAGATCTTGGTGCAATAGCTGTTGCACTCTTATGCAAATATGCACGAATACAAAATTTATTACAATTATGTACATTAAATTCAGTAATACGGAAATAATATGACTTCATCTTAATCCTTAACTGGTGAAGAAATTGTATATTTTCAAACAAAATTTTGTGGCATTTAGATACGTGAATTTATATGTACAGTCGGCTCTTGTTAATTCGAAATCGGATAAATCGAATCTTCGCTTAATTCGAACTAAACATGAAGTCCCGAAATTTTCAATGGCAGAATAACGTTAAAAATTTTCATTTATTCGAACTCATTTTCTCTTGACTTCGTTTAATTCGAACTAACAAAAATCCCACTTTTTTACTTTTCCTTACGTTCTCACGGATTTTGGATCCTTGAAATAAATTTCTTTCATTTTTGACAGAATTATTCTGAACTAGTATACATTTAATCCCATGCATTTGATATCCGCTTTCTTAGTGCCCCGTCTTTGAATCAATGACACCTCCACCCTTTCTTCCATTGTGCTTCTTCCTAATATTTTCTCTAGCATTTGACCCAGTGACATTCCGAGAAATCCACATGGTGGACATCTGTTAAAGATAGGGGAAACCTCTTTTCAAAAGTAAAAAATGAATAGGACTAAGCAAACAACAAATGATAAATTTTGTCATAGTGATGATAAATAGTGTAAATAATTTCATAAATGTTCATCTAATTTTAGGCAAGAAAATTATAGTACAATTAATAAAAATTTTAAAATTCAGTTTTTTTATACTGTACGAGGGTGATTCAATAATTATTGTTCCGAGTGTGTATAAAATATTTGGACTGCGATGGTTGATGTGGATTATTAAAGTCTGTTGTCTTAGATGCCTATATGCTCAATTTCCGAACCGTAGCTGCTATATTAACTAATATTTTTCGTTTTAGGTGTGAGAGGTGGAACCTAGCTTGAAATGGGGGGGGGTTGGGGGGGAAAGGCTGGTATGGAGCCAGACCTGAAGCAGTTCTGTGATAGATTTGTGACAGTGGATGGATGTCACTACATCACTATGATCCAGAGTCCAAACGACAGTAGCCACGTCTCATTCACTGCCACCCCCCACCCCCCCTTTCAAGCTAGGTGCGACTTCTCATACCAAAAAGGAAAATAAAATATTAATATAGCAGCTACAGTTCTGAAATTGAGCATATAGGCATCTAAGACATTAGGCTTCAATATTCCACATCAACCACCGCAGTACAAATATTTTATACACATTCGGGACAATAATTATTGAATCACCCTCGTATTACTAATTTTTATGTTTTATTTATATTCTTTTAATATTAATAATTAGTTTATGTATCTATATCTTTTAATTTAATATTAAGTCATATTCTAACGATAACAGCCGAAATAAATTAAAAAAATATAACATTAATTCCTTTGTAATAGTACCCATTTAAATATGTTTTTCTCTCATACTTTTCATAATTCGAACTCTGGATAATTCAACATTTCTTGAGGTCCCGACGAGTTCGAATTAATGGGAGCCGACTATATATGTATGTACACTTACAGTACTTTTTCAATTGTTTTTATACAAGTAAATAATACAAAATTCACTGGAAATTTTCTTATTTTAATTAGCTAAATTTTAAGAAGTGCACACGAAATCAAAATTTGGGGTTACATACACCCCCACCACTTACGTTATAAAAAAAAATCAACACCACTTAAGGGTTAAATAAGACATAAGCACCATGAAAACATAGAATCATTACCTATCATGGGATATCATCGAATTAATTACGTATGATAGTATTTAATTGAGTGAAGAAAACTTTTATTAATATCTTTTTAAGGTTTGATTAGATTTTCATAAAATTTGAAATGACTTGACAAAATTCTGCATAAATTATATATATTAAATTTCAAACCAATGCTTTGGGTTGTTTTTGCGCTGTTATATGCGGACAGATAGACGGACCAGACAACGACTATAGGTGCTACGGTATTTATATAATTACGAACGCACCTAAAAACGAAAGAAAGCATTTTTAAATTTGTTGTGGACAATCAATTGCTAATTTTGACAAAACATCTGTGACTAGTTACTTTCGATCAGTGTAGCAAACAACTGTTCATTCTTGAGATTTTTTTTTAAATGCTTGAAAATAAAAAAAAAAAAGCCATAAAAAGCCCTAAATCGAGCTACAGTTTTTAAACAAACATCATACAAAAGAGCATTTTTGTTTTTATGCGACGATGTAAAAATTAAAATGATATGACTTGAAGAAATGCAAGAAGAATAGAAACGTTTTAGTGCCGGCTGTTGCCACAATCCTTACGCCTTTCTAAAAATAGCTATTGATTTTTGGTAATAGCATAAAAGTGAAATGCGATTTTTTGGAGACGACAGATATGTTCGTAGTGAAAAAAATAAGACGTTGTTGCTAAAAAGGTTACTAAGAATAGTGAAATATTTGGCGATTTCTTTGGCCATTCACACTTTTCACCATTAAATCACTTTTGGCCATTTTTACACATTTTTCATATTTTTATGAGTAAGATTTATCAAATTTTTCGTGTGTCTTGTTAAGCTTCTATGAGATTTTTATATATAATAGAAATAGTATCTAATGAAATTGAATAAACATGTAGTTATTTAAATAAAAAATATAATTCAGTGAAAATTGTAGCATCTTCGTCATATTTTAAAAAGAAAATCGAATTTCAAAATATTTACTCGATATTAACCTAGGGAGAAAATCCGATTCCATATATTTTCTTTCGAAATTCTATGGCATTATTCATGGGTGGACCATGTAATCCAATGTAACACAATATGGAGTTAGCTCTTCGTTCTATTGGAAAGCTCAGTGATTTAGATACCTATGTATGTTTTTTGTAATTTTAATAATTTTCAAAATTTTTGTAAAGTCAAGATCTTCCTGTATCCCGCAAAATCGTTAATACACTCATCTTCTGTAGGCATTTGAGGAGTGAAAAATGTTGGGATTACATGCACCCAGGTGCGACTTCGGCAGTTAGCGGGATTTAATTGAATAACAGTTCACGTGTAAAAAACATGCTTCTGCATTAACCTAAAATATATATAAATATATATATATATATATATATATATATATATATATATATATATATATATATATATATATATAGATATGTTTGAATAAAAGTAGAAAAAAGCATTATAATTGTGATTTTTTGGTAAATTTGGTCTTTCGCGCATCGTCTGTAGTCAATGTCTGCAAAAAACCACACTTCGTCACAGTGTGCACACCCGTGTGTAATTTTGAATTTGCTGCTCACTTTTCGTGCAATCACCTACAGTACGGCACAAAAGTTTGCACAAGACAAATGTTTTTGTAAAATGAAAAATATACACCGGAATGCTTTGAAATTTTTACTGCATTCGAACAATTGGATTACAAATTAATATTTCGAATTCGGAAACAATTCATTATAAGGAAAATAATAAATTAAAAAAAATAATAAAAATTGTGATGTCGCAAAAGTTTATGCACAAAACCGAAATATTTACATTTCACAAAGCACAAAAGTCCTGTTAGTGGTCTATAGTGTTTTCATTGTACCTCATGAGATCGAATACGCAATTTTCCATTAATAACATGACTGTATTGAAGGTTTTGGGAGCGAGTTTGTACCAGGCGTCCTCGATCGCTGATTTCAGCTTTTGCAGTAAGCACGGAGTAAAAGAGGTGGAGGCGAAACTAATGTTAAAATTTTGCTATGCAGTTTTTCCCCCGTTAGGTGGCGACACCGTAGAATGTAGGCTATCGGTCGATTGTTCTACAATGCTTTTCAATGGGAAAAGCACTGCTTTTTTAAAATTTTTTACTAGAAAATTTGAATTTTAAGAAAGTCGTACAAGTAGAAATCTGATTAATTACAGTTTTCTTCATAAGATACATATTTTTTTAAAGGCACTTGGCTTTTTGATTGGTTCTTTAAGACACTTAAAATCAGAGATCATTCTGACAAAAAAAGTGAAGGCAGGCCATTTATAAACATTGAATATCGCCGATTATTCTGCCACGAAGAAATAAATAGACTTACGACTTTTAAAAATTAAAAGTATTATTCAATATTTTTGAGTAAATTTTAATCTCGCGTATATTTCATAACCTTTGAATAATTTAATAATTCATAACTTTTGATATCTATGCAATTAATAAATGTAGAATTAAAACAAATTTTTATCTTAATTATTTGGGAAAGAAAACGTAAATTATAGGTCATCGTTCAGGAACTAATTTTTTCAAAAGTAGTAAGGTTTGATTTTAATATAATCTTACTTCTAAGGAGGAATGGGGGGTTAGAGGACCGGAATTTCCAGACCCGGGCCCGACTCGCCCCGAAAGAGAAATAATTAGGCTTGGCCCGGGCCGGGCGGGTGGAAAAACTAAAAGTTCGGCCCGGCCTGGTCCGTTTGTATTTTCGCAGTTCACGCCCTGGACCGCCCCATGCAAAAATCAGTGAAAACAGGCCCGGCCCGTCCCTTGCAAAAAAAAAAAAAAAAAAAATCAGACCCGACTCAATTTCTACAAAAAATTCCGATTTTTCTTACATACAATTAAGATTATTTTCCAGAATACTTCATAAATATCTATGGAAAAATGTAACAGTTTATTTTAGATTACTATATGTTTTCAAGTCAGAGCATACAAAATATAAAATTTTAAAAACCCTTTAGACTCACTCTTATGCAAAAATACATGAATACAAAATTTATTACGATTACATACATTAAATTCAGTAATACGAAAATAATAGGACTCCATCTTAAATAGAACGCAATCATGGCAACCTAAAATCATTACCTATCATGGGATATCATTGAATTAATTACGTGTGATAGGATTTAATAGAATAATCACCGTGGCAACCTAGAATCATTACCTATCAAAGGGTATTGAATTAATTACGTATGATAGGATTTAATAGAATAATCACCATGGCAACCTAGAATAATTACCTATCATGGGATATCATTGAATTAATTACGTATGATAGGATTTAATAGAATGAAGGAAACTCTTATTAATTTCTTTTGAAGTTTTGATTCCATTTTCATAGAATCTGACATGACAAAATTCTGCAATTTAAATGGTTTAATCTCAATTTAAATGGTATTTGACAGATAGGTACATATCAATTACCCACAGCAATTTTTAGTGTATAACATTTAAAAAACATATACACTAAGATCGATTTAAGATAAAAATTTCTCAATTTAAACATAATTACAAGCAAATAGCTTTATATTAAAGCCTAAAAAAATCGCTCACCTGTAAAGCACGGAACAAGCTCAATTTTATTTTCCCTTCGTATTTCTTTCTTTTATGTCACTGGTATAACCTGTTTTCAATCCAGGAACAAAGCAATTATACTCCATCTTAATTTATGCTTTGTAATATCAATATTAAAAAATAAACGAACAACATAAAATACTTTTTAATTCTAACGTACGGCTCTTATATTTACAATCATATGATATTCAGCTAAAAGAATGACCAACATGCGGATTGTAGCGCCCTCATTATTTACCGAAATGCAACTTGCGTTTTAGGCGAGTAATGACTGTTAAGTTCCCCTCCACCTCTTTTACTCCGTGGCAGTGAGTATCACTCTCAGAGAAAAGATAAGAAGTGTTATATGAGAAGTCTATGGTATCACTGCTGCCCATTCTTGTAGACCTCACGTGAGAGGATATCAGATGTTCTCTATCGGATTGAGATTTGGGCTGAGTGCTGGCCAGTTCATCACACTGATATTCTGAGATCTAAGCCATTCTTTTGTGCAACGGGAAGTGAGTATCGATGCATTGTCTTGCAGAAAGGTCCATTTGGGACCCCTAGGAGTTCACGAAACGGTCACAAATGCTCATAGTCCAAGAGCTGTTAAACATTTTAGGGAAGGTATTTGAGGCACCTTGAAAATTTGTGCAACAATTCTTTTGTAATGCCTTAATACAAAATCGAATGTCTGGCTGAAGGATCGTGGCACATAGCCCACCCATGAATTTTTAAATTTCCAAAATATTCGTTGCAAAAAAATATCCTTGAGGCGTTTTGAAATTTTAATGCCTTCAAATTTAAGATTTAATGAAATAAAAAATATAAAAGCCAGACACTTTAGTCGGCCCAAAAACTGCCAGACACGTGTCAAGTGCCATTTTTTGCCTACCCAAAAAAAGTATTTGAGGCACGCTGAGATTGAGAAAGAATAGTATTTATGCTTAGAAAAAAATATTTTGAAAATGACACACTTTAGTCAGCCCAAAAAATGTGCCAGACACGTGTCAAGTGCCATTTTTTGACTACCCAAAAAAGGTATTTGAGGCACGCTGATATTGAGACAGAATAATATTTATGCTTAGAAAAAAATATTTTGAAAATGACAGACACTTTAGTCGGCCCAAAAACTGTGCCAGACCCGTGTCAAGTGCCATTTTTTGACTACCCAAAAAAGGTATTTGAAGCACGCTGAGACTGAGGCAGAAAAAATATTTATGCTTAGAAAAAATATTTTGAAAATGTCAGACACTTTTGTTGGCACTTTCTACTTGCCAGACAACATAGAATGTTAAATGCGAGTGCCAGTAAAGCTGGACTTGCGGTGCCTCGCTGAAGATCCATTTACTGACTTACGATACAAAAACAGCGTAAACCGCGTTGCATCTAAGATGAATTTCAACTGGATGCGTGCGCAATCACAACAAATCTAACTGTGATAGGCTCTTTCAAGACCACGTGACTCATAGCAAGCGTGCAGTACGAGCCGTTAATTCCCAAATTGGCTCAGCCGAACTCAGCAATCTGATTGTTCGTTAATATTAATATTTTGGATTACTTTACTGTGATTTTGATCAAATTTTACAAAATAAATCAATTTAAGTCATTATAATTGCATTTTATTTTGCATTACACTACTTCATAAGAAAAGAAATATAATTTTCTACTATATAAATACAGCAGAAGAACCAACGTTTAAAATGCACAAATAATATATGAAAAGCAGCAAACAGCTGTTTCGAATCTACTAGCGAGATTCTTCTTCAGTGCAAAAGGAACAGCGTGCTAGAAAAAGCAAGGCTGAGCAAAATCATAGACAGAGACGCACTGGCTTTTATACCCTATGCGGGTGGCGAAGGCGCCGAAACAACCAATAAGAGAGAAGCAGTGGAAACGACTGGGTGGACAAGTAGCGACATCTACCGGAGAAGTAGAGAAAAAGAAACCAAGAAAGGGGAATTAACGCTTTCCAAATACTTGGAAAATCTGGAGTACTAGATAAGTCATTGACTAAAGAGTGAGAATTTTTAATGATATGGTAAGCTTCCCAAAAATCAAGATCAAGGTTAGAAGAACATTTTTGGATAATGATGGCTGAGGAAAAATCGAACCTATGTTGAGAAGACCAAGAATGTTGAGCAATAGAAGAACGTTTGAGCTCCTGATTTTTAACATAACCTTCATGCTCTTTTAAACGAAATCTAAGAGCACGTTTAGTCTGACCAATATAAGAAAGACCACACTGACAAGAGATCTGGTAAATGCCCCAATTATCTAGGCGATCAACGGGGTGTATGAGATTTGAAAAAGGGATTTTATTAACAGGAGAAAAAATAACTTTAAAATCAAACCTTCTTAGGATTTTAGCAACTTGCTGACTGATTTTAGGAAAAAATGGTAATACAACTGAAGTATTAGAGTTGGAATTAGAATGCTTTTCAGAATGGTCGGATTTCGTCAATTTCTTATAAATAGAATCGATAATATTAGAGGAATAACCACGATCGACAGCAATAGCTTTGAGGTAATTAAGTTCAGCACTAAGTAACTGAGGAGTGGAACAAATATTAGTAGCCCGAAAAACAAAAGTATTGAAAGCAGCGAATTTCTGGTTAGGGGGATGACAAGAATACCTGTGAGGTGGGAGACTGACAGCAAAAGGTTTACGAAAGACGGTAGTCTGAAAGCCATTTTCACAACGAATAACAAGGACATCCAGGAAAGAAAGACAGTTATTGGTCTCAATTTCAGAGGTAAATTGAATGCAGGGATCAATGGAATTCATACTAGAGAGAATATGATTAATATCCGAATTCATTTCAATCAGGACATAAACATCATCAACATAACGAACATAGAACGGAAATTTTAAGGTTTCAAAAAGCTTGACCTCAAAATAGTGCATATAAATATCGCATAAAATTGGACTAAGAGGATTACCCATAGCCGTATGATTGACGGTTTGGCTATGGGTAATCCTCTTAGTCCAATTTTATGCGATATTTATATGCACTATTTTGAGGTCAAGCTTTTTGAAAACTTAAAATTTCCGTTCTATGTTCGTTATGCTGATGATGTTTATGTCCTGATTGAAATGAATTCGGATATTAATCATTCTCTCTAGTATGAATTCCATTGATCCCTGCATTCAATTTACCTCTGAAATTGAGACCAATAACTGTCTTTCTTTCCTGGATGTCCTTGTTATTCGTTGTGAAAATGGCTTTCAGACTACCGTCTTTCGTAAACCTTTTGCTGTCAGTCTCCCACCTCACAGGTATTCTTGTCATCCCCCTAACCAGAAATTCGCTGCTTTCAATACTTTTGTTTTTCGGGCTACTAATATTTGTTCCACTCCTCAGTTACTTAGTGCTGAACTTAATTACCTCAAAGCTATTGCTGTCGATCGTGGTTATTCCTCTAATATTATCGATTCTATTTATAAGAAATTGACGAAATCCGACCATTCTGAAAAGCATTCTAATTCCAACTCTAATACTTCAGTTGTATTACCATTTTTTCCTAAAATCAGTCAGCAAGTTGCTAAAATCCTAAGAAGGTTTGATTTTAAAGTTATTTTTTCTCCTGTTAATAAAATCCCTTTTTCAAATCTCAAACACCCCGTTGATCGCCTAGATAATTGGGGCATTTACCAGATCTCTTGTCAGTGTGGTCTTTCTTATATTGGTCAGACTAAACGTGCTCTTAGATTTCGTTTAAAAGAGCATGAAGGTTATGTTAAAAATCAGGAGCTCAAACGTTCTTCTATTGCTCAACATTCTTGGTCTTCTCAACATAGGTTCGATTTTTCCTCAGCCATCATTATCCAAAAATGTTCTTCTAACCTTGATCTTGATTTTTGGGAAGCTTACCATATCATTAAAAATTCTCACTCTTTAGTCAATGACTTATCTAGTACTCCAGATTTTCCAAGTATTTGGAAAGCATTAATTTAATTCCCCTTTTTTGGTTTCTTTTTCTCTACTTCTCCGGTAGATGTCGCTACTTGTCCACCCAGTCGTTTCCACTGCTTCTCTCTTATTGGTTGTTTCGGCGCCTTCGCCACCCGCATAGGGTATAAAAGCCAGCGCGTCTCTGTCTATGATTTTGCTCAGCCTTGCTTTTTCTAGCACGCTGTTCCTTTTGCACTGAAGAAGAATCTCGCTAGTAGATTCGAAACAGCTGTTTGCTGCTTTTCATATATTATTTGTGCATTTTAAAACGTTGGTTCTTCTGCTTTTTAATATTGTTGCACAAAGGCTTTATGTGCTATTTTTATATATAAATACAGTAAATTCTGTCTAAGGCGGACTCTGTGCAAGCCGGAAATTTGTCTATCGCGGAAAATTTTTCAAGTCCCGGCGAACCCATAGAAAATAACATTAATTCTTGTTGCACAAGCCGGAATCTGTCTAATGCGGAAACGGAAATGATTTTAAGATCCCACCGAAACCAAAATTTTGCATAAGACGGAAAAAAAGATATTTAAAAAATGAAAAGCATTTCGTTCATGAAATTTTAATACATACGTCATATATTCAATGCCGAGAATTTTAATTAAATTCCGTAATAGTTTTGAAAAGTTACTTTAAGGAACTAAAAACTGTTTAAATTTTAAGGAATTCTCGCATTTAAAAAATGAAATAATCATTTTTTCCTGTATAAATTTGCATGTAAAAGGTATTATTACTAGAAGCATGGACTTTTTTGAAAATATGTATTTTCTAAAGTTATATTATGCTTTATGTTGTACTCAAATTCAAAGTGATATCTTACTATCTCATTCCCGAAGGTTTTTTTTTTTTTTTTTTTTTTTTTTTTTTTGTGTGTGTGTGTGTGTTATAGTGTAAACTTCAAATTTGCAGGTATTACAGCAGTACTAAGAAATTGAACAGCATTTCTAATTTATCTGTAAAGAGTTTTAAAATTTCAGTTTTTCAACCGATTTTCGAGTCAGAACAATTAGTGAAAGATCGTCATCTGCAAGCAGTTTATTACAACTCAAAATACAACTTTATCAAAAACATAAAACGCTATTCGATTGACGTATGCTTCATTCCAATGAATCACGTGTTTAGAAAACTCATTCCACGGGTTATTTGTTCTTCGTCGTTTTATCTTGTCTAAGGACATTAGTAAGAGCATCGCAAAAATTGCTTCAAAATCTAAACTAAATACTCCATCCCTGCAGGATAAAGTCAATGTTACCAAATTAAAAGAAAAATAATTATTCTGTAGAAGATCATTGTATTAAGTTTAATTATGGTCTACACAACATTGCCATGAAGCATGCTTGCTGACACCCGAAAAATGTCCCATAGAATGAAATTCTGGAATAGAAATGAAAATTTCATCTACCGATTGAAAGATATCAAGGAAAGGGCATATATATTTGCAATGAGACTGGACTATTTATTTTATCGTGTGTGGCAAGTAAGTCACTTATAAAAAGAGGAATCTAATGCCGCTGAGGTAAAACCTCCAACGAGGGTGTCACTGTTTTGTTTTTTGCGAATTTGGAGGGCAGTTTATAAAAAATTATATAAATTTACAATTTCTTCCGGCGGATAATACTACAGCGACAAAACCAATGGATCAATGAGTTATTAAAATGCTGAAACAAACTACAAAAGGTATCTATTGTGGTCAATTATTGCGTCTTTTGATGATTGTTCTTCAGCCACTGATCAAACAAAAAACACCAGTGTTTTCGATGCTGTGAAATGGATTGCCAAACTTTGCTCAGAAATGTCGCTTGAAAAAACTGATCATCGTCTTAGGAAAGCAAATGCCGATGACCATACGCTTCTGAAAACGTTGAAGACAGAGGTGGAATTCAAACATACCAGGACCGCTTGAGAAGAATTAGGTGCCTCGAAATTATTTTTCTTGTTCTGGGAAATGAAAAAAAAAAATAATACCGAGAATAATACACTTACACGTTAGTGCAGAATGCATGGTAAACCGAAAAAAACAAAACAAGCATCGATAAAAGATTATTTTTTGATTCTTTGAACTACTATGCGAAATATGAAGTATGTAATTTTATTGGTTAAATTAAATAATTTTTATTAAATTTCAGAATTGGAGCAATTTTGTATTGGTAATATTTATTTTTGTGTTCAAATAATGTCCCTCGAAATTATTAAAAACAGTAAATTTAATAACAATCCCATTTCATTAAACATTTCCTTTTAAAGAACAGTACTAAAAGTTACGAACGTAAAATAAAATTAAGATTTAAGCATTTTTTTTTTGGGGGGGGGCGGGGAGCTCTTTTGCATAAGCCGGAATATTGTGTACCACGGGGAATTCTCAGTCCCGACCGATTCCGCCTTAGACAGAGTTTACTGTATCAGTTTTAGCCAATCAGATTGCTGAGCTCGGCTGAGCCAATTTGGGAATTAACGGCTCGTGCATGCAGTTGTGAAAATTTTGGAGTAGTAATCATGGAAAGTAAAAAAAAAAAAAAAAAATGTGTTATTTGCGCAAAAAGCGACGAAAAAATCACTGTTTTTACTGAAAAAAACGCTACAAAAAATGTTGTGAAGTATTGAAAATTCGGCAAAAACATATGTTAAAATATAAAGATATTATTTTACCATCCAATGCTAATCTGAAAGAGGGTTATCATAGACATTGCTACAAAAGTTTATCGCTTTAATGAAGAAATACGGCGAGGACAACGCATCAGGAATATCCAATGTGCCTTCTTCATTAGGTATAGTATAATTTTATTCCTCATAATAATATATTCACAAATAGCTTAAGACATTCATAGTCCTTGACTAAAATAAATCTTGTCTATCGGATACATGAAAACACTCTTTTTACGAACCATAGAATATATTTATGTGTACTATTTTATTATCTTTTACCTGTATAGCTGAAGACAATAGCTGTAGCATCAGGTCGTCTACGAATTTATTACCTGCATCAATTTCAATAGTTGCCTCAATGAATGTAAAGAAACATTTTACACCTAATATATTTTTAACATCATATAATTTAGAAACTTTTAACTAGGAAGGTTTGCATAAGTGCATACCCAGAAAACTTCGGAAGCTTTTATGAAAAATACTCTTTAATAAAAAACTTTGTCTACTCTTTATACGGAACTAGTTTAGGAAAGATTAAACATAAATAAATATACTTTTATAACTATGATTTTGTCATATACATTTATATGTAATGAAATTTAACGATCGTTTAATAATGACCATTAGTACAAAATTTAAACTGATTAAAATTGCTGTAAACTCAAAGTTAAGGTCCGATTCTGAGCACTATCGCTTTGTCTTCGATAGTGTTAGTGTCGGAGACAACATGAGAAAAGTATTGTTGCCACAGAAACAACGACTTATTTAATTTCGAAATATATAATGAAATAGTTCTTAATCGGACAGTTACATTTAAAGTGCACTTAAATTTATCCAGCCGGTGAAACCGTCCGAAAATTAAATAACTTCAGCAACGCGCAACTTGTATATATTACATAAGCTTATAGGAAAAATAACAAAATATTTCATTGTTTAAGTTTAAATTCCTTAAGTACCGCGCATTCGAATAATCATTTAACAAGCAATTTTCAGATGCATTAAAATATTCGCGTTTGGTGAGGAAAAGTTTTACTCCCCAAATCACGTGCACATTCCTTTTTTAGCGCCAAATAATCGAAAATATTTTATTTTTAGCTCACAGGCTATCAAAGCCTGAGAGCTTATGTGCCCGCCGATTCTGTATGTACGTAACGCGATAACTCTTGATAGAAACATCCCATTTGCTTAAAATTTTTTTTCAAGTTTCATTCTGATAAGGCGCTTCCCTGATTAGTTTTGGGGGCTCATTGGTTAAGGATAAAGGGGAAAAAGGGGGTTAAGTCCACCCCCCCCTTAATTCAGATAAATGGGTTTTTCATGCAGAATTATTCGATTTACTCCGAATTTGGTATACCGGTTTATTATGTTAAGGAACTTCCCTGATTAGTTTTGGGGGTTCATTGGCACGTATCCAGTTAAAATTCATCTTAAGATGCAACGCAATTTACGCTTTGTTTGTATCGTAAGTCTGTAAATGGATCTTCAGCGAGGCACCGAAAATCCAGCTTTACTGACACTCGCGTTTAACATTCTATGTTGTCTGGCAAGTAGAAAGTGGCAACAAAAGTGTGTCATTTTCTAAATATTTTTTTCTAAGCATAAATATTTTCCTGTCTCAATCTCAGCGCGCCTCAAATAAACCTTTTTGGGGTAGTCAAAAAATGGCACTTGACACGTGTCTGGCACAGTTTTTCGGCCGACTAAAGTGTGTCATTTTGAAAATATTTTTTTCTAAGCATAAATACTATTCTGTATCAATATCAGCGTGCCTCAAATACCTTTTTTGGGTAGTCAAAAAATGGCACTTGACACGTGTCTGGCACAGTTTTTGGGCCGCCTAAAGTGTCTGGCTTTTATGTTTTTTATTTCATTAAATACTAAACTTGAAGGTATTAAAATTTCAAAATGCCTCAAGGATATTTTTTTGCAACGAAAATTTTGGAAATTTAAACATTCACGGGTGGGCTAAGTTCCACGATCCTTCAGCCAGACATTCAGTTTTATATTCTGACATTGAAAAAGAAGTGTTATACAAATTTTCATAGTGCCTCAAATATACCTACCCTAAAATGTTCAACAGCTCTCCTACTATCACTGAAAGTTTCCCGATACTTTTGTGAATTTTGTCTGTCATTTAGGAAGCACAAAGAGACGTTTGTGCATTTTAGTCGAAAGCGCCCCATTCCGTGAGGGCACCACTAGGTTATTTCTTTCTGAATATGCTCTTCGGATCTTTCCTCAAGGCACGCCAATTTGAATGAGAAGTCATGTGGACCATCTAAATTCCATTTTTTTCATCAGAAAAAATAACACTAATTCATTCGTCAAGATAATACATGTTCTGCTTTGCCCATTGAAGTCGTGCTTGTTTGTGACACGGTTTTTAAAAAGGCTTACGAGCTAATTTTTGTTTTTGATGAATCCTGATTTGATCATTCGTCTGCGTATGGTGTCAGGTGATATTTTTGATCCAAGCCGATTTTTTTATCTGATTAAGAGACAAATTGACAGTTATAGCCAATATTTTAATTTTTCTATTCTCAAGAAATGTGGTTTTACTTGTACTTTCTGAGCGATACGCATTTTTTGAATTGCTTTCAACGTTGCAAAATACTATAAATACCACATTTAGACCTATTTAAAATAAACGAAATTTGCAAAACGGATTTACCTTCAGCTTTCAAACTTCTACAACTTCTTCAGGCGAGAACTGCAGAGATTTCGGCATTTTGATATAACTCGTACAGCGATCGCTACACTTCGTACTCTAGGAAAAAAGTCTCACCGATCCTCCACCTATCATGTTTAAGGAGATATTTGTATAAAATCTCATTTGTGCATAAACTTTTACGACATCACAAAAAAATTTTTTTGGTGATTCAAATGATTTTCTTAACGATGATTTTTTTCCAAATTTCAAATATATATTTATGATCACAGTATTAACCTACAGTGGATATTCAAAAGCATTCCGTTATACAATTTTATTTTTATTTAAATATTTGCGTTGTGCTTAAACTTTTGCGCCACACTGTACCACAAGAAACATCAAAACAACCGAGCTGTATTGCGTGTAGCCCTTTAATTACTACAATTCAGTGACTTTGTCAGTCACATCATTTGATATCCATGGCGGGATCTTGAGATATCCCTCATCTGAAATACTCTTTAATGATAGTCATTCTTTTGTGATAGTGTACAAAAAATATTCCCTCTTAAAGTTGTACTGGATACGTCACGGGCATCCGTAATGTATATATAGGTCATATTGATAACAATGTGTGTAAGAACGGATTACATTATCTATGATTAAAATTACACTTCAAGTTAATTTGAAAAATATTAATTTCCGATTACTTATTAACAAGAAACGTCGGTCTAGAACAGAAAATCGATAAGACTACTCTTGAATCAAGCGCAAGTGATATTGATAAAAATACATCTTTAAGTTTATGTATGTTAAGCATTTTATTTTACTTTGATATATTTTTAATTGTTCTGAAAAAAAACTTAATTCTGGCTTTGGAAATTCCTTATTTTTTAACTGACAAAAATTTACAGTACACGTACATACTAGAGCTACTACAGTTACATACTAGAGCAAAAAGTAAGAAATCTAAGTACGATTTTGGCGTTTCTCAATTACAATAAAATTCCCTCGTTAACCCATCCAGAGAAGAGTGAATTATGCTATCTAGCCATATATAACGACCTAATAATATCCAGTTTTATTAAGTCAAACCTCTTACTTGGGTAGTTCTTCCCGTAAAATAAATCATTTGCATGTTCATAATCCATTAAAGAGTTATTTCAAAAGAACCTCTTTTAATAATTAAAAAAAATAATCTTTTCTTTAAAAGTACTGTACATAAGTTTAATACAAATGTACGAGACTAGCAAAAAAGAAAAATAACTTGGTCTGTCTTAGAAAAAGATGCCCCCCCCCCTCCCTCTCCTCAAAGGAAGGTGCGTGATCAATGGGCCTGATCCGCGTAAAACTTTTTGAACGGATGCCCCGATTAAAAAAAAATTAAATTGGAAAGCTCTCATTCTGCTGATGGTCCCGTTTCAATATCATCAGGATCTAACAATAATATGTGTCTTTCCCAGTTTTCTTTTTTACTTATAAAGGCTTTAACTTTCATAAAATTTGACCAATCGTCTGGAAATTTTAATATATTGTTAAGGTACAGTCGTGGAAAAAAAAAGTAAACATCCCTTACTAACTCTGCAAAAAAAATCTTAGAACAAAGTTTCTGATACCACACGATTGGTAATAAAGTCTACTTTTAAATTATGTATATAAAATTTGCTTAGTTGATCGTTGAAGTTAAAACTAATCATTAACACCTATAATTGGTTATTTGAATTCTTCCGATTGTTTAAAAAAATAGAAAATAACCTATTTTATTATCCCCAACTCTACAGCATTCGAAAATAGGAGCAACCAAGTCACCGGCGACTGAATCTACATATTAAAACGAACCATAACTTTGTTTTTTTTAAATAGCAGAACACAATTCTGACAGCATAAATGAACTCTACATACTTCAATTAGCCTAAAAACAAATTTTTATCCAATTCGTACGATAAGTTTCTGAGAAATTAATAACAATAGAACCTAGTGATGGGCGATAACGAGATGTTTTTATCGATTTTCTCGATTGTATAGACATCTCGATATTTTTCGATTGTGTAAAATTTTTCTCGATGACATCAGTTTGCCAATTGCTTTTATACGTCATACATTTATCAAGAATCGTCTGCAAGTGAACTGGAATGCGAGGCTAACGAAAAAGACAGGCTACCGCGGTGGATTTGATCCTTTTTTTTTTTTACAGACCACTGAAGTCACGTGATGCTCGAATGCACCATTGAATGTGTGCGAAAAGAGCATCACGTGGCTCCAGCGGTCTGTAAAAAAAGAAGAATCGGACCCACCGCGGTAGCCCGTCTTTCTCGTTAGCCTCGTTTATCAAGAATCGTCTGCGGGTGAACTGGAATGAGTCTGCGTTAATAAGGATTAGTGGCTTCGCACACTAGCGGGCCCTTCCATTAATCGGGGCCTCTAATTTATACGTAATCTTGTAATGTGAAACCTCGAACTGGCTCCCCACTATATAAGGCTCCATATAGCATGCGTGGTGTGCACGCACTACAAAGTCTTGTAAAAAAAATTTCGAACCGAACGAACATCGGACCAGATCCCTGGGAGGAGGGGTCAAAGTGAGGGGAGGAGCACAGCAGCTGCATAATATGAATAAGCCGTCACAGGGCTTTAGGCCTTTCCAACCATATGTCACATGAGGAGTCGATCTTAATTTATAAAATTGCCCTCCCCGTGCGGGTAAAGTGGGAATAGGGGCGCGGGAGGTGCATAACGTGAGTAAGTGGTCACAGGCCTTTCCGACAACATGTCACATGAGGGGTCTCGGCTAAATTTAGAAAAGTGCCCCCGTGCGGGCAATTGGGGGGAGGGGCATCGGATATTTATAACATGTACAAGTGGTCACAGGCCTTTCCAACGATATGTCACATGAAAGATCTCGGCTAAATTTTTATAAAAACCGATATGTCACATGAAAGATCTCTGCTAAATTTATAAAAATGCTCCCCATGGGGAGAACGTTTGGGGGAAGGCCGCGGGAAGTGCATAACATGAGTAAGGGGTCACGGGCCTTTCCAACAATATGTCACATGAGGGGTATTGGCTAAATTTAGAAAAGTGCCCCATGTGGGTAAAGGGGGGGGGTGGACACCGGACGTGCATAACATAAATAAGTAGTCACAGACCTTTCCAACGATATGTCACATGAGGGGGTTTTGGCTAAATTTAGAAAAGTATATCCATGGTGGCAAAGTGGGGGGGGGTACGGACACCGGATGTGCATAATATCAATAAGTAGTCACAGACCTTTCCAACGATGTCACACGAGATGTCTTTGTTAAATTTAGAAAAGTACCCCCGTGGCAAAGTGGGGAAAGGGGGGTGCATAACATGAATAAGTGGTCACAGGCCTTTCCAACAATATGTAACATGAGGGGTGTCAGCAAAATTTAGAAAAATGCCCCGGTGGCAAATTGGGGAAAGGGGCACGGTAGGTGCTTAATATGAATAAGTGGTCAGAGGATTTTCTAATTATATATCGCATGAGGAGTGTCCGTAAACGTTAGGAAAGTGTTCCCTGCAGAGAGCCAACTACCGTACTCCCCGTAATACAACCCCACTTTAAATTTCATATATTATAAATAATATTTACCGGATGGTTCCGTAAAAAAATCCGATCTAAAATGATGAAAATGCAAAAAGTGTTTGAAAACTACCCCCAGAGTGGGGGAAAATTGAGGAGGAGGGAACGAAAGTCTCATAATATGAAAGAGCTATCCGAGAGCTTTCCGATGATATATCACTCGACGGGTTCAAAAAAGTTTGAAAATTGCTCCCCCGCCACCCCCGCCGTGGATCCACTCTTTCGCACCGGAATTCACGCAGCCCCCATTTTCAAAATTTTTATGTTTAATAAATAATATTTACCAGAAGACTCCATAAAAAAAATCCACATCTAAAATATTATAGAAATCGCTACGGTTTTGAAAATAATTTCGCCCCCTCCCCACTCCCAAAATTCAATTTCGGGGGAATAAAGGTTCATAATATCAAAGAGTGGTCAAAGGGCTTTTCGATTATATGCCACAGGAAGGGTTCGGTTAAATTTTTTAAATTGCACCGCGAATGGGTCCACTCTCACGCCCTCCGAATTCACCGGACACACCTTTCTCTTTGAATTTTTTATATTTAATAAATAATTTTTATCGGAGGGCTTTAAGTATGTGCCATCTTGGTAGGGCTAAAATAAGAGAAACGGAAAATTAGGGCTTCATTTCACAGCTCATTGTCATGCCTCGTTCTCTATATCGTCCCTTGGTACTTCTCGATAAATCTTCTCACTCTCTTCTCTGCCGAGGACGAGAAATTGATTTCCCGTTCTCGGTCAACATATGAAATGTTGAAAAGCGCGAAGGAAATCATCGAGAAGCTTCTCAGAGGGAAATGTCGAAAAGCGCGAGAGAAACCATCGAGAGGCTTCTCATCAGGAAATGTTGAACAGCGCGAGAGAAACCAACCATCGAGATGCTTCTCATCGGGAAGCGTCGAAATGCTATAAAAATCATCGAGATGAGATTTGCCGAAATGCGAAATAGAAATGAAGCTTTCAGAGTCAAACTTACCGCATTTCTGGTTTAAGTCCTAATTGCTCAAAGGAGTCCATCTGCTTATCCAATCTCTTTTTAGCTCACAGGCTATCAAAGCCTGAGAGCTAATGCACCCGCCGCACAGTGTAAGATTTTGCAAATCTAGCGGGGAAAAAGTCCAAAAATCGACTTGCAGTAATTTCACTTTTAGATGTTTCAAATAACATCTAACACATTGGAGGGAAAAAAAATGTACAGTGATAGCAGTCTAACTCCACAACAACACCATCAAAAATCGGCTCAAAAACCAAATTTTTTTTCAACCTTTTTAGAATGGCGATTCTGTAGTTGTAATTGCCATTGATATTTTTTGGCTAAAAACATACTTATTTTGTAAATACATTTTAATGATAGTATGGAATCTTTGCAAAAATGTAGATACTTTGTATCTTACTGTTACAATAGTTATTTAGAAGTGTTATAGTTAAAAAATAATTTTTTAAGTCAATATAAAAATTATTTGAAAATTTAATAGCATATGATAAATTTTAAAAAGCTGCCAAAAATTTTGTACACAATTGATTGTACATTGTAATATAATTTTTTTTTGTAATTATGTATGCAAATAGATATAGAATAAATCGATTTCAGCTGCCACTATTTGCAACTCTTGAATAGAAGTAATTTTTTATCAGGTACGGAAGTGTAAATTTCGAAAAGAGAATTATATGAGATTTTAAAAAATTATGTTACTACACATGAATCATCCCCCGTTAATTCTAGAAATTTGAATTCAGCGACTCAAAAAACTTAAAGTAAACCTTATAAGGAAAGTTCGGAGGGGAGATGGGAGGGCGAATGTAAACGTGTGAGTGGTTAAGTGGAATTGCGCAACTTAGTTCACGCAGCACCGCGCGCATGTTCCGAGGCAGATCCCCCCTTCCCCTGCATCCTAAGTCATAATGTCATATATCTAATTTGTTGCAAATTTTGTCTACTTTCTGAATTTCTAGATACTTTTCCCTTAAAACAATAAAAAAAAAAAATTGATTTTTTTAATAAAAACCTTTTTTGGGGGCTTTTTACCAAACTTTGGGGGGGGGGGGGGAGGTTGCCGGGTGAAATTTTGGTGGGAAGTTACAAATTCGGATTCAGCAACCCAAAAAACAAAGTAAGCCGATTTCCAGAACTACCATTAATTTTGCTAGGTAAAATTCCCTATTGCCTGGACTAAAAACTCTGTCAGGAACTAGCAGTGGAAAATATGACCGAATCTCGTGAAAAAAGAAAGTTGTGGTATGACAAAACGGCGGTAGAGCGAAAATTTAAGGTGGGTGACGAAGTGTTGGTTCTAGCTACCAACAAAAAGAACAAATTATCGGTATCGTGGATAGGTCAAGGGAAAATTCAGTCGAAAATCTCACAGACAAACTATATCGTGTATGTACAGTCGTGGAAAAAAAAAAGTAAACACCCCCTACTAACTCCTCAACAAATTATCGTAGACGAAAGTTACTGGTACCGAACGAGTGGAAATAAAGTCTATTTTTAAGTGACGTATATAAAATTTGCTTAGGGGGCCATCTACATATTAAAACGAATCCAAACTTTTTTTTTCAATAGCAATACCCAATTTTAATGAGATATTTCAAATCTTTGGTTCAACTCATGCCTAGACCCCGAATTTGAAGTCATTTGAATGATAAGTTTTTGAATTATAAACATTCAAAATTTAGCGCTTCTAATGTTAAATTACATTTTCATATTTTTATTTATAACTTCCGAAATTATGATCCTAATTTTCTAATTTTTTGTGTAGCAATCAGAGCCGTAACCAGCAAGTCGAGTCAGAGGGGGCTCTGAATTTTTTTGATGGGGCTAACATCTTTTAACAATTCAAATCTTAAGCAAACTAAATATAGTAAAACTGATAAAATGGACCTGTCTATAAAGGACCCTGTCTAAAGCGTAATCTCTCTATAACGGAACTTTCTATAATGAAATTCTTAAACGGAAAATACTTCATGGTAATCGGAAAATGAATATAAAACAATTAGGGTCGGTGTACCTCTTAAGAAATCCTACCTAAAATAGAACTTTTCTCCATGCCGTGTGATTTAGTCTTAGGCCTTTAGGCTCTTATTAAATGGGAAAAAAATAGATAGCATCCGACGCCTCATAAAAAAATGACTTAATTTAAATTTTAATAAGGAAAACTAATGGATTGTACACTGTAGTTCTATTCCCATTGCATTTTTTGCATTATTAAGCTTATTGTTTCTTTTGCCCCTTGGTGTCTTCGGAAAAAGGAACCCCCCCCCCCCTCTTTCTCCGCTCGCATTTGTTTGTACAGTGTGTGCATATATACACGCAATAATTTTTATGTGTACTTCTATGTATAACTTTGTACCAATTTTGTAGAAAATAAAATTTTCAAAAAGCTAAAAAAATAACTTCTAAACAGGTAAACTTCTAACAGGCCATTTGTAATATGCTAAAATGTGCATCACTAAAATTGCCAGTCCTAAGCCTGGAAAAAATGTGAAGGGAAGTTACCTGAAAAACACTGCCATAGCCATTTTTTTTAAGTTGTCCAATTATCCGGATTTTTCATTAACCGGATCGGCATCGGCCCCGATTGGTCCAGATTACCAGCGCCCTACTCTATTGAACATTGATTATATATATGCATATTTGAACTGCTGATTAATAAAATCAGTCTTTCTGTTGAATAAATTTGTGTAATTTATCATGCTAGCATTCTGACAGAAAAGTACATCTTTATTTACAAAAACACAGATTCATACAACAAACATAGAAATCTTCAACCGCCCAGCATGATCATTTTTTTAAAGATGCGTTTTGAAAAAATTGAGAAAAAAGAATCTGTTGGTACAGAAGTCTGTACGGGCCGGAATTTCCAGGCCCAAGCGCTGCCCGAACGAAAGCTATCTTGACCTGGCCCGTTCATATTTTCACAGTTCATGGCCATACAAAAATCAGTGAAAACAGAACCAGCCAGTGGAAAAATCAATTAAATCAGCCCAATCCGACCCGACTCAATTTCTACAAAAAATTCAGATTTTTCTTAACATACAATTAAGATTCTTTTAAAGAATACTGCATACGTATTTATGGGATAATTTTACAGCAAATTTTAAATTAACGATGTGTTCGCAAGACAGAAAAGACACAATAGCAACATTAATGATTTACTTAGTCTTGGACGTTTCAACATTCAAATAAGGATTCATTAAAAAATTCATATTGTTTAGAATAAAAGAAAAACGGGAAGGTTAAAAACATGATAACTTTTGAGGCTGTATTATAAAAAGTAGATTTGCGAAAATATTTGTTATTCCTTAAGGCTTTCCTCAAATCCAAAGAAGCTACTTTCTGAGACATTTCTGAATTAATTTCTTTTCGAAAACGTCAATATATTTTTGAGAAAATACTGTCCAAGTTAGCGTTTTGAATCGAATTTCCGGAGACGATAGCACGGAAAAGGAGAAAAACCTGCAGTCACGTGACAAGAATCTCTTATACCTCTATAAGTAATTTATTTATTAAAAATGGGAAACGCTATTCAATTCCAAATCCCTTCAATAGACATGCTTGTCAATTTTAGGCCTTTACAGTTAAAAATGTCTCAGAAAGTTTTTCATTTTTGAGCATTTGTGAACCACCTTCAAGTATATTTCCAAAAATTCCGTTAACAGAAGTTCATTATCGCTATTAATATTTTTACAAAACACATTGCTGCCCTAAACATCCTGAGAACAATTAAGTCCATTTCTGGCTATGTTGAAAAAAAAAATGCAAGCCTGATCTTGGTCCGGCACGAGTCTGGTGAAAGAATTAAGCCTGGGCTCAAACGCCATGTAACTCTCCGATGTCGATCTCTACGGTGGAAAATGTTATATTTCGATATTGATGCTCGCAAACTAGTAGAGCACAGTTTAATTCCTTGAGGTTGAATAATCATATTTGCAAATTTTATGCCTTTATCATTAAAATTATTTCGATATTGTGTCAAAGTAGCGCATTTATGCTTGAAAATAGATTTAAATGAAACATACGCCAAATAGTTGAAGATATTTTTGTCATAATCTTATAATAAACTTAACCTTAATCATGCTTTTTCACTTAATGTTTTTATTGTTATATGACAAATAGAAAAAAAAAATAATGTTTAGCAAATTCATGGAACACAAGACAAACAAATTAGACGAAAGTTCAAAAAGCAATAAAAAAAATGCCTACCCCTGCTTTTCTACTGCCTACACCCATAGCATGAAACAATTTTTGGCTTTCAAGCAATTATTTTTCTTATTCCATTTGTATAAAATGACATTTTGTTATCTTTTTAATTTCCTTCAACAAACATTCCAGTTAGTTTCCAAGTGATATTTCATCATTAACTAAATCTGCTGTCAAATACATAATGTCAACAGGCAAAACATTAACATTTAGAAACACGTCTTTTTTGTGACTACGTTTTAGTGAAGACGTTTAACCATTGCTTAACTAATTATCGATTAACTTGAGCAGCATATGTCTATTTCCATTCATCCCGTGTACGATCATTCCTTTTAAAATGTTAAGATGTACGAAAACATGTGGTGGCTAGTTAGTGCATCTGTTTTCGGGAGAAAGAAATGTTCCTACTTAGAACGCGTTTTGAGAATTGTATCGCAAGCAAGATAATATAAAACAACTAATCTAATAGGGTTCTGAACGCAAAATGTTTGGCATATTCCATTGCATTCAAGCAGTTAAAAGATCTAAATGTTTTTCTAGCTAGCTTTTCTTTTCTTTTTTTTTTAAGAAAGTTAAAACGTACATTTTGTTGAAAAAATAAAAAGTAGGGAAATCGTTAGAGGAGGCTCTAGAGGAAGCTAGGGGGGGGGGAGGCTCAGCCCCCATCGCCCCCATCTGGTTACGGGCCTGGTAGCAATACTAGTAATATACCCAAACGTAAGTATGCTGAATTTGCAATTTTTATAATTTTATGATATGAATTATGAAATTGATATTTGAAAAAATTATGAGTTGCAACCTGCAATTTTTTTGATGGATTCAGATTCATTAAGTCCTGCTTTATGGAAATCCGAAATTTCACAATTTTCTTCCAAGTAGTTTTCAAATTATGCTTAAAAAGCGGCAAAATGCTGGTTTAAGGAAGGGGCCGTCTATGATAGAAGTGACTAAATATTTAAAAATTTCGTATGCTATCCTCTAATCTAACAGGTTTAATTGACTGCTTTAGGTGCCTTGATCAAGAAGGGAGCTCTCTCTGTTAACAATCGAGTACCGAACTTCAATTTGGATACAACCCTTAAAATACGCTCGTTTTAAAATAATTTCTCGGAAACTTATGGTACGAATTGCATAAAAATTCGTTTTTAGGCTAATTGAAGGGTGTAGAGTTCATTTATGCTGTCAAAATTGTGTACTGCTATTGAAAAAAACAAAGTTATGGTTCGTTTTAATATGCATATGGCCCCTTAAGCAAATTTTATATATGTTACGGCCAAAACCCGAAATTGGCCAATTCCCGAACTGGCCGGCCAATTCGCGAACTGGCCAACAACGTTTTAAACTGACTGGCCAATTCGGGAATTGGCCGGCCAAAACCCGAACTGGCCAGATGCAATCGGCCAGTTTGCGAAGTGGCCATACAGTATCGGCCAATTCGCGAAATTGTTATATAGAAACCGATTTTTACTTTTTATCATTTTCTAACATAGTTGAAAGTATTTTTGAATTGAATTTGTCTGGCCGTATGCATGCCCGTGCTCTAACTTGGGTAAAGACTCGGACTGACTTGTAATTGTTATAATATTTAGCTTTATAAATACATTTTGGTATTACTAGTGAAGTTGTACTATTTTTGGTTAATTTGCATCAACACACAAAAATATTTCATTACAGTATCATCAATGGTTTTTTTCAGTGCATTTTAATGTTGTTACATTATCTCAATTATAATAAAATATGTATGCTTCATTAAGATGGACGACAAACTGTTATCTAAAGGGTATGAAATAAGTAGCAATTATAGTTTGTCTACAGAAACACTCAAAAGTATTCCGTTACATTGCAGTGAATGGTGAAAGATCATTTCTAGTGCACTTAATTGATGTTACGCTATTTCAAATATAATAAAATTTACATTCCTAACTCATGTAGTGAGCAATATGTTTTTTTTAATAGAGTATTGATTAAGTAGCCATTATAGTTCGTTTATAGGACTCCCAAAAGAATTCAGATAAAGAATTATGATATATGTGAAAAAATCGTTTATAGGGTATTTTAATGATGTTACACTACTTCAAATGTAATGAAACTGTTATATATTACTAATATGCTCTACAACATTTTTCTATAGTTTATTGGTTAGGTAAAATTTGTCGTTTATTTACAGAGTCCCTCAAATAATTTGTTTATTGGATAGGACAATGAATCCGATGCATCGATATTTGTCACGGTGGACAGAAATCTTCAGCAGATTAGAATATAATGCTCATAATAAACCCAATTTATCGAAATATATCAAACAGGCGGGAAATTGTCCAACATATCAGAATATAATCGTCACAGTATAGAACGTTCTTTCCTATCAAGTGTGCACGTCATTGCCACCTACCGGGTAGCCTTGAATCCCCACTTCGTATATTGGCCAAGGCTTCCCGGCCAGTTCGCGAATTGGCCGGCCAAAACCCGAAGTACGCTGTTCATTTCACATATTTCGGGTTTTGGCCAGGAATCTCGGCCAGTTCCCGAACTGGCCGGCCAATTCGCGAACTGGCCAAGCTCCGGGTTTTGGCCGTAACATATACATCATTTAAAAGTAGACTTTATTTACAATCGTTCGGTACCAGTAACTTTCTTCTACGATAATTTGTTGAGGAGTTAGTAGGGGGTGTTTACTTTTTTTTTCCACGACTGTACCAGGTAGGTGCGAACGGGCTCAAATATATCACGTCAATCTCTTAAGGGTGTATTCCAATCAAAACTGCTTATTTTCTGATTTATTTTTAACTTCATTTTTGCTCTCAAACGCATCAAACTTTGAAATTATCTTATTTAGAAACTATATAACGTGCCGTGCTTGTCGAATTTTTGATAAATGCAGAAAGTATTGCAAAAAATGCTGTCAAAGGTGGTGTTTTGAACCGAATTTTCCGAAGCGGGAGGTCTGGGAATGGAAAAAATGGTTATACTGAGAAAATAATTGTTTAAAAATCAAATTCAAATTAATTGAGCGAAAAATGAAATCACACGGCCTCTTATACATCCCTTCAAAAATCACATCATCAAGTTTCATGTTTTTACTTTTAAAAATGAGTCTGAAAATGTCTCATAAAATTTCGAGCTGTTGAGGGTGGAAAAATATTTTTCGAATACACCCTTAACCCGGGAGAACTCGCTGCTGAGATTTTCTCCCACCGTCGTACTTTTTTTAAGACTCTTATTTAAACGATTTTTCATTTTAATTAAAATTTCAAAATGTTATTTCAATTATGTTACCTGCTTTGTGAATAAAAGTACTAAGCCAAACAAAAAAAGTTGATATTAAGTTAATGTAAAGTAAAAGAAAAGCAATTGGGCACCGTGAGAGAAATTCTCACTAGCGAGTTCTCCCGGGTTAAAACCATATTTAAGAAGAATTGAGTTAATTTTGTGGCGCAAGAGATAGATGAGGCCGAGGAAGATTAAGATTTGGACATAGCATTTCCAGAAGCAGGGACTGAGATTTATGATTTTGAAAACGTTATTAAAGATAGCAATTTGAATTCTAGATGTACCTCTGAGCAGATAGAGCAGTTGAGAGATTTATTAGATAAATTTAGATTTTTGTTTTCTAATAATCCGGGGCGCACTGACTTAATGGAACACGACGTAGAACTGCGAGAATATAAACCTGTCAAGATAAAACCTTTCAGATCTTCGCCTAGACAAACTGAAATTTTGAGGAAAGAAATTAAAAGAATGTTAGAGCTAAATATCATAGTTGAAGGGGAGTCAAATTTTGCCTCCCCGATGCATTCTGGTACAGGCCCCTGAGAAAGACCCTCGTCCACGTATTACCAAAAGTTAAACGAGACACTCGGGCTGAGTTTTTTCCCTCACCAAACAGAGGATAGGGTAGAGAGAGTTGCCAGTGCGAAGTACATAACAGCTTTGGATCTCACGAAAGGATATTGGAAAATTCTCTTGACCGCTAGGGCGCAAAGGTAACCAGTTTTGGCTCCTACATCCCCCTGGTCATGCCTTTTGGAATGTTAAACGCGTCCTATAGATTTTCGAAATTTATGGATAAAATGTTAAGAGGTTTAGAGGAATTTTGTTTACCATACCTTGATGACATGGCCGTATTTTCGGAAACTTGGGAGGATCAGCTAAGTGCAAGTTTGAACAAAAAACGGTCATATATCTGGGGCATGTGGTAGGCGACGGGAGACGCACCCCAGCAGAAACTAAAATTCGTGCTATATTAGATTTACCAACCTCTAAAAACAAAACAGATACGTCAATGCTTGAGTATGGCGGGTTAGTATTCAAGGTATATAAAAGATTATGCAGTTATTGTGGAACCATTAACGCGCGCACTTAAAGGTAAAAATAAAAGGGAAAAGGTAGTAACGAAATGGAAAAGGCTTTTCAACTATTGAAAACGAAACTTACGGAGGAACCCATTTTGTACGCTCTCAACTATTCGAAGAAATTTATCATACAAACGAAATTCTGAAAAGGGTATTGGAGCTATTTTAGCGCAACGTGAGGGTTCAGAGGAACATCCCATAATTTACTCAAGTCGGAAATTTTCGGAAACAGAGAAAAGTTTTTGTGCGGCGGAAAAGGAATGTGCAGCTATTATCTCTGCAATTAAGAAATTGCGTCACTATGTTGACGGCCAACCCTTTTCTACAGAAACCGACCACAATCCTTTAGTTTTTCTTAAACGAAATTCTGGGAACAATCCGAGGCTTTTGCGATGGGATCTCACACTGCAACCCTATCATTATGCAATAAAGCATAGACCTGGACGAGATATTGCACATGTGGGTTATTTAAGTCGTGCGGAATAGACTCATTCAATACTAAAAGCACTTTTGTACATTAAAAAAATAACAATTTCATTTGTTTATGCTTTGTAAGTCAAGAAAGTGTTTTATTCTAAATTTTTCATTTGGTAATTTTTGATCTTGTTATGTATAAAGTATCAGAGCGCGTATTGATAACTTTATATATGTCATCTGCCACTCTGAAATATTAGAACTTGTCATGGTCTTCCATTGATTATAAGATTCTTCATTCAAACCTGAAAAATCGTCTTTTAAAGGGTGGGGGGGGGGGGTGTTGTAAAGAAGTAAACTTCACCGTTTTCAGGGTCTGTGCGAAGAAATCTTCCTAAAGAAAAAACTTAATACATATCACCCAGGTGCATAAGAGGTCTAGTGGACATTTTTCTCACGCTTAGGACATTGTAAGTGGTGGTGGATTATGCACTTAGAAAGTAGCACGCCCTCATAGAGGATATGAAATACCGCCGAAGTGTTTTGAGCTACAGACCACCCTGATAGAAAATGCAAGAGAGCCGCTAATGGCTTTAAGGTGACAGAGACTCATGTTTAAAGTTTTCTCACGGGGGAGTACGAAAGAATGAACATTTTTCTGAGGGAGGAAAAATTAAGGAGAGGAGTGAGGGTCAGTCTGGAGACGGGATTTGTTGTGTGTGTTTGCTCGCACGGACGAGTGGGAAAAAGATTCTCCCAGGCGGAAGGCACGACAGGTGCCGCTGTTGTGAGTTGATCCAAGCGCTCGGAAATTGCCGAAGACGACCAGAAACTTTCCCGTTTTAGCCATCCGACCGACGAGTCCCCTGCTGTATGTAACTGTCATTACTGAGCAATAGCTCAAAATGTATAAGGACTCCATTTTTCTACATGTCATAAAAGTTGACGACCCGCGATATTAATATTTATTTTTTTGCTGTTTACTACCTAACCAAGAAATAAAATAAAACTGTTGTTTAATTGTTATGGTAGAAGGAATTATTTCTTATCGCTACCGTTCAATTTATTGATCGAGAAGCAATTCCCCACAAGGATAAAGGGGAAAAGGAGGCCTCCCCCCCCTTAATTTTGATAAATGGTTTTTTCACGCAGAATTATTCGATTTGCTCTAAATTTGGTATACCGGTTTATTATGTTAAGAAGCTGCCTTGATTAGATTTGGAGGTTTATGGGTTAATCCTTAAATGCCTGATTTTTTAAAAATCATTGTAATAATGTTTTTCGGCTTTCATATCTTAAATAAAGCATGGGAAAAATACTTAAAAAATCATTTTGTTTTAAGTATAGTTTACGGCTAAAAAACAGTGTTACTAATCGGCAATACTGGTGTTTAATTGAAATGTAATTTGCCTTGATAAAGTTCTATAATATTAAACACACAAGAATTTTAGGAACTATAATAAGAAATAAATTTCACTTGATCACTGCAGGTCAAAATAGGGTATTTCGCAAGCTCCCAAACAAAACAAGAAGAACAAGTAGCAACAATTGAAAAAATAAATCTATCTTTATTCTTAAACAGCACAAGCATTGCCATCTACATGTTGAAATTCGATTTAATAATATTTTCAGAATGTATTTTATTGGCAGCATTAGGCATTAAAGCTTCAATATTATTCTAATAGTATTTTAGAGCCTAAATTAGGTATGTTGCCGAAAGTAACACCAGGCATTTAAGAGTTAAGTATAAAAGGGGGGGGGGGTAGTCTCTCCCTTAATTTTGATAAAGGGGTTCTTCATGCAGAATTATTCGATTTGCTTCACATTTGATATACCGGTTTATTCTGATATGGCGCTTCCTTCATTAGATTTGGAGGTTTATTGGTTAAGTATAAAATGGGGAAAAGGGGGCAAATCTCCCCCCCCCTTAATTTAGATAAATGGATTTTCATGCAGAATTATCCAATTTACTTTAATTTTTTTTCTATGTTCATTCTGATAAGGAGCTTTCCTGATTATATTTGGAGGTTCATTAGTTAAGTATAAAGGGGTTAAAGGGGCTTAGACCCCCGTCTTAATTTAGCGATATGGATTTTTTCATGCAGAATTATCTGATTTGCTTCAAATTTGGTATACTGGTTTATTGTGTTAAGAAACTTCCCTGATTAGATTTGGAGGTTCATTGGTTAAGTATAAAGGGGGTAAACGGGGATAATCCCTTTCAGTTATTTTTTGAGGGGCATTATTCTTTGAAATAAGAGTATAATATACAATTAGTGGGAACAGCCTGTGAGCTCAATGCCATCAGTTTAACTGGGCACTTTTCTTTTTATTGTTATTAACCGATATGGGTTATGAGGCATAGTGGTTTATGTATTCAGTTCTATATAATCCTAATTTCAAACTTTACTGTTTAATTTAGTGTAATTTAGCCCCGAATTTTCAATGTTTCTCTTATTTTAGCTCTGCCAAGCTGACCCATGCCTGAAGCCCTCAGATAAATATTATTCATTAAATATAAAAATTTCATAGAGGAAGATGAGAGAATTCCGTGGGGCGCGAGAGTGGACCGGGGCGGGGGATTGATTTTCAAACTTTTACCGAACCTCGCCTGTGACACATCATCGGAAAGTCCTTTGACCACTCTTTCATATTATGAGCTTTCTCCTCCCGGAGTTGAATTCCGGGAGGGGGGCGGGAGAGGGAGCGGTGAATTTTTTTTATTATAGCGATTTCTACAATAAATATCATTTTAGATGTGGTTTTTTGATGGAGCCCTCCGGTAAATATTTATTAAATATAAAATTTTAAAAGTGGGGGCTGCGTGATTTCCGGGTATATTGTGGGAAGAAAGAGTGAATCCACGTGGGAAGGGTAGATTTCAAACTTTTTTTTGGACCCGTCATCTGATATATCATCGGAATGTTTTCGGACCACTCTTTCATATTATGAACCTTTCTTCTTCCCTCCCTAGTTTGGCGCCCCGGGAGAGGCACTTTTTGAACTTTTTTGAAATCGTAGCATTTTTAAACATTTTAGATCGGATTTTTTTTACAGAGCCCTCCGATAAATAATTTATAATATGAAAAATTCAAAAAGAGGGATGGGCAGGGTGTATTCCGGGGGCCACGATAAATAGAATCCTAGGGGTTGGGACTCTTTTCAATCTTTCGCCGACATCCCTTATGTGATATATCATGGGAAAGCTCTGTGACTACTATTTCCTTTTATATATCGTCTGCACCCCTCCCCCTAATTTGCCCCCGCTCGGGGGCACTTTTCTAAATTTAGACGACACCCCTCATGTGATATATCGTTGGAAAGTCCTGTGACCACTCATTCATATTATGCACTTTCCTTGCCTCCTCCACCTTTGCTACCCACGGGAGTTTGTTTAATCTAGTCCAGTAGAAGGCTTTCGAAAAATGGGGAAATTAAAGATCTGATCTCAAATGACGTAGAAAAATCAAGAAAAAATATTGATCCTATTTACCATCCTTTTAGTTCATGATTTTGCCACTAGGGGGCTTTTGATTCTTATTTCTTTGGCCATTTTGGTGCTAATTACCGAAAAATTCTAATTTTTGATGCTTAAACTCCCCTTACCGCTTCATAGCTACTCGCGTTTTTTCAACTTTTTTCAACCAAGGGGCGTCCTCATATGACTTTTCCAGTCTTGTGGCGCCATTATAGCCTCCCTTTGGTTTGTTCTTTTTGTATACTGTCTGTTTTAAATTACCATATATTTAATAAAATCTGCCTTATAAATATGTAAAAACAATGATTTTAATAATCGATTGTAGAACATCTAGATTGTAGATTCTCGAAAGTAATCGATGACTGCATCGATTATGTTTTTTACGATGACGATTTTTTTCGATTGGTAAATTTTCGAGAATCGCCCATCACGAGTGGAACCTCGATTAACCGAGCTCCGATTAATCGAGGTTTCTGTTAACCGAGCCGATAACGAAGTCTGATTTGTGTGTGTGTGTGAGCCTTGAAAAAGACCACACATTTTAGTTCACTGTCCGTGCTACAGGCTCTTGTGGATTCAAGAACTATTAAGTCATACTGAAGTTGTTCAAGCAATAACAACTGCCCTAAAATATTTGGAGCAAAGAAGCGATGCTATGCCAATAGGTCTCCTCTTACTCAATTGGCGTGATCGGACTCATAGAAAATCGAAACTTACTTAATGAAAGGTAACTTTTTTTTTTTTACAAGATAATGGGAATTTAACAAAGTAATGTAATTATATAAAAAGAAAATTCTTGAGATCTGTTTTATTTTTGAAAATGCATCTTTCAATATTTAACATAGTATAGTTAAAAAGATTGCAATTTGCTTTGTAAATTTACTACTAGTAGTTGATTTCCTTTTAAAACTTGTTAAATTGTGAAACATAACTTTATATATGTATTTTTTTATCATTTAAAAAATGTTTTATTATCTTTTACTCTTAGAGATTTTAAATTCGCGAGCACAGCTAATTTTTATACACAATTTCTATTAACCGAGATTTCCGATATCCGAGGTACTAGCGGTCCCATTTAGCTCGGATAATCGAGGTTGCGCTGTATTTTAAAAGAAGCTTATTTTAGGGGCTGTATCCAAATTGAAGTTCGGTACTCAATTGTTGACCGAGAGAGCCCCCTTCTTGATTAAGGCATCTTAAGAGGCTACACTAGTCGCTCAAAAAGACCTGGATGATAATGTTAATCCTATGGAAAAGTTATTTTGAAATATCTCGCTTAAATTTTAATATTTTCGAATGATTTTTTGCACAGGATAGCTGAGAACGATCCACATCCGGGCTAGTTTTTACTCTTTTGATTTTGGTTTCAGCTTTAAAAAAAAAAAATTATTTTTTTTTTAAATATCAAACTAAAATCAAAAAAGTAAAAACTAGTCCGAATGTAGATCGTCCTCAGCTGTCCTGTGCCCCCACCCCCCCAAAAAAAATCATTCGAAAATATCAAAATTTAAGCGAGATATTTGAAAATAACTTCCCCATAGGATTAACATTATCATCCGGGTTTTTTTGAGTGACTAGTGTGGCCTCTTAAGAGTCACTCAAGCAGTGATTGAAAACTGCTAGATTATAGGATAGCATAAGAAATTTCAAAATATCTAGTCACTTCTATCATAGCGGCTCCTTAAATCACCATTTTGCCGTTTTTTAAGCATGATTTCAAAACTACTTAAAAGAAAAATGTGCAATTTTGGATTTCCATAAAGATGGACTTAAATCTAAATCCATTAAAAAAGTTGTAGGTTCCAATTCATAATTTTTTCGAATATTAATTTCATAATTCATATCATAAAATCATAAACATTACAAATTCAACGTATTTATGTTTGGGTATTTTAGTATTATTGCTACACAAAAAATTAGCACATTAGGAGTATAATTTCAGGAGATATTAATAAATATATGAAAATGTAATTCAACATTAGAAGCACTAAATTTTGAATTTTTATAATTTAAAAACTTATCATTCAAATGATTTGAAATTTGGTGTCTAAGCATAGTTTGAACCGAAGATTTGAAATATCTTGTTAAAATTGGTTATTGCCATTGAAAAAATGAAGTTTGGGTTCGTTTTAATATGTAGATGGCCTCCTAAGCAAATTTTGTATACATCATTTAAAAGTAGACTTTATTTCCAATCGTCCGTACCAGTAACATTCTCCTACGATAATTTGTTGAGGAGTTAGTTGTAGATATTTGCTTTTTTTCCCCCACGACTGTACATAGTACTGCTTCACGTTTTTAAAATAGTCGCCGTATCGTCTATTATTTTTTACAAGGGACGCGTCAAAATTTTAATACATCATTGCCTACTACGAGTCAAAATGATTTTCTCCGAACCCGTGGGTCGGGTCGGCACAATTTTTTCATTAGAAGTCTTGCTCGAATCTGGTTCAACATTTGTTTGATTCGGGTTGGATTTTGACCCTTGTGGGTCAGGTTTGCTAACCCCTCTTTCAAAAGAAAATCCACAATATTGTTTTCTCATTTTCCTTCATGAAAGATAAAATTATTATTAGAGATATAGAACATTTTCGCATAATTTCATTAAAATGAATTATTTTTCTTTCAATTCGGGTTGAAGTGCGTCAAATTTGGATCAATGAAAATCTTCGTACTGATTTCGGGTCAATTTTAAATAGAATTTTCGTGTTACCCATGCAGAACTGATGTGGATAAAATGTTGCCACAAAAAAAACACGAAGGTAAGAAACAATCCCTTGAAGTTAGCCCTCCCTTCATGTGAGTACATTCTAAAAAGCCCCCCCCCCCCTAACCTGCAATTCATGAAAGAGCTGGAAGTTAATAGGAACAAGTAGATTTGAAAAGTTTTTTCTGAAAAGGAAGAACCGGTGTCTTTTTACGGTAATTTATGAGGTACTTTTGCATTATTTATTTTATGCGAGCATTAACAATGTATAAACTCTATAAGAAACATTTACGCATAACTACTTATATATTCATCAGTCAAATTAACTAATGAGCCAACGGCATACGATGTGTTATAAGACAGGTCAGAACACTGAAATTTAAGCAGCATTGAGGTGGTGTCGGTACTCTGGAAGATGACCCCTGGGAACGCTGCGCTGCTGTTAGTACCGTGGCGATGGCACAGACCGGCACGTAAAGTCCGTAGTATGGAATGTCCTCTCGCTGGGAGGGTGGAAAAGGGTTACCCAGCCGGGAGTGTCTCTCCTTTCGGTTGGGATCAAAATTGCAAGGGCGTGTTTAGGAAGTCCAACATCCCTTCAGACTCGGGCGCCAGTCTTCCAGAGACAAGACGGCAAATACAAATTAATAAACGTACGGGTAAAAATTGTGTGTTGCACATTTTTAATGCAAAAAATAAAAACTAGAGGGTATTTTCCCCCGTTATTGTTTAGATTGATGGGCAGATTTAAAAGGTGTGCTATTAATTCACAAAAGGATTTAGAATTTTTATATCCGCAAGAAGTACTTCTCTACACTTGTTTAACATGTATCATTATAAATTTAAATACTTTATTATTGTCTTTAAAGATATTTGCAAAAGTCAGGGTGAACTTGAAGTACAAATTTATTTATAATTGTATTCGATATATACGATTTCGACTGATGTTTCATGTAGATATTTTGTTGCACTTGTGTTGTAGATATATACCACATTAGGTTACATAAAGATTTTTTTTTCTTGCATAACAGAGTAAAACTATACAATTGAAATGCCAACATCTTTTATTCGAATTTTACGGCATTAAGCTATCTCAGAATCTATTAGAGGTGCGTTTGAAAAGTGTGCCCTGCTAGACGGCCGAAACCACAGTCCAAAGGTTAATATAGGGGTGGGATGGCGATGCTGCCGAAAGTAGCTGAGCCCCACCACTAGGTTCTTTTAAGAGTCGACTGGGTAAGTGGAAGCCCTACTGGTTCATATAATAGATAGAAAACGATTCTACACAAAGATTTTTTACACTCATTTCTTTATTTTGCCCATTTAAATTGTTACCATACACATTCCCTTTTTATGAAATATTAATGTGCACTTTCTCCTCTGTGGACAAGTTTCTGAATTTATATGACTATCATATATATCAACTGTACAAAAACACTTATTTTCCTGTGAAATACTTATTTTTTTCTTTTTGTTGCTTAATTGAGCTTGTCAATGTGAAAGGTATTTCCAGACAAATAAAAGCAATCTGAAAATAAAATATTAAATGCATAGAAATGAAAATTTTCTTACCATGCCCACAGTAATTGGGATTCAAGAAGAGAGGTTCTAAATATCTGTCATCGTTTATGCTAGACATCACAGATCCAGCCTAAAATATTATAGATTTAATAAACCAAAACATAATCTGAACAATATAAAATTGAACATAAAAACTTATGTAAACAATGAATATTTTATTTAAATTGCTGTACTTTAAGCTGGTACAGCCTTGTTCGTTCTCTTCTTCCAACTTAAAACATTATGTTCCTTAGTTGTAAAATCATTTAGACTGTGCAATAGGAGATGAATTATTTGGTTTTATAATATTTAAATCGACTATCTGTGTTCATTTTATATGTGAAAACTGATAATCTACGAGAAATAGCTCTATATATTGCTGAAAAAATTGAAAGACTCGAAAAAAAAAAAATTTTAAGTTCGCACTTTGTGACAGATTTACTATTTCTTAAATGCACGGAAATTGCTAGTATTCTTACTAGGATTTTAAGAAATTAAACAAGGTTTCACTCTTCCTACAAAGGATTTTTGGGAAAATGACATCAAATTTAGTGATTTAAGCCGATTTTAGAGATGCAACAGAGAGAGAAATGTCATCGTAAAGCAACCCTTTATAAACTCGATATATATCATTTATAAGAAAACTAAAAACGCTATTAGATTTCAAAGAACTTGAAAGGTAATATTGGGAAACTTCATACTTTTATACACTAATATACTTCAGAATGTCTTCGAAAGTCTGGGCGTTTGAATGTTCGGCGTTTTCTTGCACTAAAAAGGCTGGAAATTTCTAAAATTTAAAGTATCATAACTCGGTGAATTTTCCTCATAGAAAAATGGAATTTTGACTGTTTTACTTGTTAGGACAGGAAGAAAGTCTTTCTAAATATCACTTATAGTTTCCAGAGACTGTGTAAAAATTTTAATTTTGTAACTTTTAAAAAAGTAACTATTTTGACGTAATGAGTTTTCATATAAGGAATAACATTTTTGAAACTGGAACTATATACCTCTTAAAATAGCGGTTTAGGAATAAGCTATTGGCCAACGATAAGAAGGGACATTCTTTATAAGTTTCTCCGAATGCTTCATACAACTCTCCAGCCACCAAACCTTGATTCAATTCCTAGTTGTTTCAAGAAGTTAGAAAAATAGTTTAAAAATAAATTTCTCTACATAAATTTGAATGTTTTACATTTTTAGACTATCATTAAACATTCGCTCATCATTATTTAATATTTTATTTGTGAGTGAAGTGCGTTTATTGTATCAGAATTTGAACTCAAAATTATAATTAAAAATTTATGAGGAAAATATGCTTTGTTCAAATGCTTTTTTTTCGCAACTTGCATATAATTATGTGAGATACAGCATAATTTTCTGCTTCTGGACCAGAGGTTGTATGGTTTGATATATTCCTCTGTAGACCTGACATTTTTCACGTTTATATGTATATAGAGTTGGGATGTTAATTGCTCGATACTTTGAGATAACTTGCAAAATTCAGTATCTTCATTATTGCGAAGATCCTTTTGTGGTTGTTTTTAATTTTTACAAAAACATTACAAGGGATAATGTCTTTACACTCTAAAATTGGGAGGAGTGAAAAGTTCACTCTTTGAAAGAGTGACAGGCATTTTCACTCTTTTTGGAGTGAATTTATAAAAATACACTCCTTAAAGAACGAAATATCTCTCTCCGCTGACGGGAGAGGGCAATGTCTCTCTCTCCGCTGACGGGAGAGGGCAATGTCTCTCTCTCCGCTGACGGGAGAGGGCAATGTCTCTCTCTCCGCTGACGGGAGAGGGCAATGTCTCTCTCTCCGCTGACGGGAGAGGGAAATATCTCTCTCCGCTGACGGGAGAGGGAAATATCTCTCTCCGCTGACGGGAGAGGGAAATATCTCTTCCCCGCTGACGGGAGAGGGAAATATCTCTTCCCCGCTGACGGGAGAGGGAAATATCTCTCCCCGCTGACGGGAGAGGGAAATATCTCTCCCCGCTGACGGGAGAGGGAAATATCTCTCCCCGCTGACGGGAGAGGGAAATATCTCTCCCCGCTGACGGGAGAGGGAAATATCTCTCCCCGCTGACGGGAGAGGGAAATATCTCTCCCCGCTGACGGGAGAGGGAAATATCTCTCCCCGCTGACGGGAGAGGGAAATATCTCTCCCCGCTGACGGGAGAGGGAAATATCTCTCCCCGCTGACGGGAGAGGGAAATATCTCTCCCCGCTGACGGGAGAGGGAAATATCTCTCCCCGCTGACGGGAGAGGGAAATATCTCTCTCCGCTGACGGGAGAGGGAAATATCTCTCTCCGCTGACGAGAGTGAAATATCTCACTCCGCTGACGAGAGTGAAATATCTCACTCCGCTGACGAGAGTGAAAGACTGGCATTATACACTTTAAAAATTTTCCGATCAACTTTGAACAAATATATGAAGTAAAATAATGAAAAACACCAAAATGTTACTTCTTAATTTTCAAAAACTCCATTTCATAATGTAACCTTGGAAATTACGCTCATTTGGTACTAAAACGCACTCCTTTTCAATAGTGAATGGTCACTCTTTTTCAGAATGACTATTCACCCCTACTTAGAGTGAAGAGGGAGTAAGAAGGAGTGAGTATCGTAGTATTCGTATTACCTATCAGCCAATCAGAACACCAAGTCTACAACGCTTCATTTAAGATAATTGAAAGACGTCCGCCATTTTAGGGATTAAAATACACGGATATTATTAAAGTGATTATTTATGGAACGTAAAGGGCAAGTCTTATTTATATTTAATCTTTTTTTCCTGTTGTTTTGTATATTTTAATCATGAATTAAATAGTTTTATGTTATATAGAAAAAGACTGATCTGGAATTGTTTTTATAAGCGATATTTTCCTATTCGATACTGCGATGTAAAATATCTTAATCTGCCATCGCTCGAAAAAAAGCTGACGCAGAGACTGATTCATGCCTGCATTCATAGTAGAATGAATGTAAACATTAATTTGCAGTTACTTGAGAATGAAAATGTGTTGAGACTGATTTGGATTTTTTTCGGTTTCTTACTGTTTTCTGATTACTAAACACTTACAGTATTTATAGTCGTTATTATTTTAGAGTTATATATGATATTTGACTATTATGATATTATGAAACGGTTTCAGATTAGAAATTAGCATTATTCTGGGAAAATGTCTTTACATATAAGGAACGGGCATGTTTAGTTTACAAATAAACACTTTCTTCAACCAATGTACCCAATACATTTTTATCATAGCGATCATTGCGGGAATCAACTTGGCGACGCAGGCCAATCATATAGATCTCTTAAATCAATCTGTTAAACACCAATCAAATTCCCGGAGTTCATGTGTATTGGTAGGAGTCATAATGAATGAACAGGTTTTCTTGCCGACCAACAGTGACGTCAGCTGCCCTTTCCTTATTACAGTAGTGAAACTTTTGAAAAATGTTTATTATTATACTAATAAAATTTTAAATTATTTAAAATCCTAAATCTTCATACCAATGTTTTCAGATTTAACATTTGCCAAATTTATATAATAGGGATTTCTTACAATGTATGGAGAGATTTTTGAGAAATTGTTAAATCTAATAATGCATTTAATTCATCTATTGTAGTTTGCTGTTGTTTAATAGTACAATTATAAAATACTAATTATTTTTAGTTTTTTTCAAATTGGTATAATTTTTCAAATTGGTATATTTTTTCAAATTGGTATATTTTTTTAAATTGTATGTAAGCATTTTTTGCTGTTTGTGATTTTAATCAAACAATTATAGACATTCTGAATCAGTTATTAAATTTACTTCTATTGTAAACGCATTTTCTATGTTTTTGATACACGTAATTATTGGCATTAAAATAAAATATGATATTTAAGCATTGAAATAAAGTGTTTTTTTATGCCTCATGTTTATAGATAAAACTGCTTAATAGTATATTTTTTAAAAAGTTCATAGTATCACTTATATAAGATTGAATATATTTTAAAGAGATTAATAACTATTTTTTACATTAAAAACGTTTTTCAAACAATAAGAACAGTACATTACATATGCAGTCATTTCTTTTCTTTTTATATTTCCTTCATAGATCATATTCACAAAATACAATGTATACGGGAATAAAAAATTTAAATAAATATTCGTCGTTCTATAAATAAGAGTTGTAATAATATCCATTCTTAAGAAAATTCGAAATCTTAAGTTAAGGAATATGTTTAAAAGAAAAATATATACATATTCCAGAGAATATAAAATTCTAGACTCCATGTTCATATTTAATAAAGCAATGACAAATCACAACACATAAAAAAACTTACACATCCTTAATATTTAGATCAAGTTTAGAACTCATTAAAAAAAATGTCAGTTGATAAGCATTAAGTGGAAAAATTAAAAATATTTTAGAAGAATAGGACTAAAATAGCAATATTTTGCTAAAAGTACGGTAAAAAAATAAGATTTTATGTTTAAAAAAAACTTTATTTTAAAATTGGGCATTTTAAAATTATCATATTTATAGTGCATGCAATGAGAGCAAACAAGGGATAAGATTGTAATACAATATTTTTTTTTCGGTCAGTAATTTAATTCACATGGTCGAATCAATATCAATTCAGGCAGGCGGGGGGTTACCTTCATAGTCTCAGACGTTTTTGAATTGAACATATGTTAAAGTTTAAGAAAAAGTAAGATACCTGTATATTTTTTGTTTTGCCCAAAAAAAATTCCTGGCCCGAGATACAGGCCGCCAAAGATGACATCCCCGGCACAATTTCCCATTTGCGATTTTCGATAAAAATTTTAAAGTGCTATCTCTAGAACGGCGCAAGATAATTTGTTGCGTTTTTTTTTTAATTTTAAATATAATATTCTTCTGTTTAAAATGATATACCCAATTTTGAAATATGTATTCAACTTTTCTTGTGGCAGCCTTTTGAAAAATTTTTTTTTTTTTTTCAAAAATGCCAATCCCAAAAATCTTGATTTTTTTTAAATGTTGATCAATACTATTGGGAACTACCTTCACTGTAAAGGAGAATTTCCAGTTTTGAGTTTAACAAGTTTTAGAAACATTTCAAAAATTCAGAGAATTTTACAGGAACTGTATATATACAGTTCCACTAATAATCACTGAATTTTTGCTTATTTATATCATATTTGTAAGGTTAAGCCTACTATACATCCTAGACAAGTTGGAAATTGCAATATCAAATGCGGCAAATGAGAGGTGCGCGCGTACTATATCTAGTTTTATAAATATTCAGATCTTGGTACAATAAGTGTTACACTCTTGGGAAAAAAGGCATGAATACAAAATTTATTATGATTCTATATATATTAAATTGAGTAATACGGAAGTAATATGAATCAATCTTTAAAAGGACTTAATCGCCATGGCAACCTAAAATCATTACCTATCATGGTATATCAGTGAATCCATTATGTATTATAGGATTTTTAAATGGAATGAAGAAAACTTATTAATATCTTTTAAGTTTTAATTCGATTTTCATAAAATTTGAAGCGATACATATTTTATTTTCACTACCGAACATTGCATAGTAAAACAATCTCAATAACATATATCAATTACACAGCAATACAACCATATTAATGCAAGTTATAGTTCAGACAGACGGCAGACAAACCAAATCCATAAAGACTTTCAACTGTGTTGGAAGTGTTAAAAACACATAAATAGGTTGGAATTAGACTTTTAGAAATTTATATCAATAGACGGAAGCATACTTGAATACTTTCATACAACCCTGTATCTTACCTACTATCTTTATGCATGCCACTATTTAGCTAATATTTAATTAAGACTAAAACACGCTTAAAACTAGTGAAATCACACTTCCTGAGTTTATCATCCATAGTCGGCCATATATCTAATTCTTTGCATGGACCTGTATATCATTTTATCTATATTCTACAAACATATCTTAGTATACTAAATGGAGTTCAGCATAAAAATGCATAACTCATTTAAAAATCACCTTTAAATCACTTGTTCATGCTCAGCAACCCTTACGATTTCTTTTTTATACCCCTGAATATGATCTACAGCATTTATACGCACAACGTAATATGGAAAAATTTAATTAAACTTAAAAACTCATATCACAACTAAAAATGCACTTCCAGCAATCATCGCTAATATACAGTATTTCGTATACAGTAAAGTATTTGAAATCTTTTGTGTGTCCCTGTAAATACTATGCACTTTCTGTTACACAGGAAGTAACCTCAGCAACATATGTCAATTTCATTATATGTGAAAGAGTTTAGTGTAATTAAAATACGCTAGAAACAATATTTCCCTTATACCATTATGTAATGGAATTCTTTTCAGAGGATCTGTAAATGAATAATTCATTTTCTGTTCACCACTTTTTTTACAGATTCTATATTTTAATACATTTCATTTTAGTACATAGTTAAGATATTTTGTTTTATGCTTCCATTCACCAAACTTTTTAGACACACCTTGTCTAAGTTGTCAAAATCAAAAGTGGAAGTTCTCCTTTACAGGGAAGGTATTGTTGATCAATATTGATCAACAGCCCCAAAAAACCCCCCAAAATATTTGGGATTGGCATTTTTGAAAACAAATTTTTTTTTTTAAAAGGCTGCCACAAGAAAAGTTGAATACACATTTCAAAATTGGGTATATCATTTTAAACAGAAGATTATTAACTTTAAAATTAAAAAAAAGCAACAAAATATCTTGCACCGTTCTGGAGATAAAGCACTTTAAAATTTTTACGAAAATCGCGAACGGGAAATGGTGCCCGGGATGCCATCTTTGGCGGCTTGTATCTCGGGCCAGGAATTTTTTGGGGCAAAACAAAAATATACAGTTACCTTATTTTTTCCCGAATTTTAACATATGTTCAATTCAAAAACTTCTGAGACTATGAAGGTAAGATTTTTTTCTTTGGCTGCCTGAATTGACATGGACTATACCACATGTAACTTTGAGTTTTTCCTTAAAAGTTCAATTAATATTACAAACTATGAGTTATATACTGTCAATAAAGTATTTTATTCCAATCTTTACCATGCTGGTATTTATTTTCATTACATGCTCTAAAAGATGAGATTCTTTTAAAATGCCCATAAAACAGCACAAAAAAAGAATTCACTGCATAAAAATTGAATGTTTACTCCTATGAAAGAGTGACTATTCACTCCTACCAGGGATAAAAACGCACTCCTTTAGCAAAAAATATTTTAGTTTATTTCTATCAGTAATCTAATTTAAATTCGTATGTAACTTTAACTGAATTTTTCCTTAAAAGTTCAATTAGTGTTACAAACTATGAATTAAATAAGTATTGCTAATAAAGTATTTTATTCCAATCTTTACCACGCTTGTATCTATTTTCATTGCATGCTGTAAAAGATGATTCTTTTAAAATGATCATAAATGCGAAATAAATAAAAGAATCGACTACATAAAAAATAAACATTCACTCCTACCAGGGGCGAAAAACTGCACTCCTTTAGAAAGAGTGAATAGTCACTCCCCCGAAAAAGTGATTATCCACCCCTGTTTATAGTGACTATTCACTCTTTCAGAGAGTCAAAAATTCCACTTTTGCTCAGAGTGAATAGTCACTCTAAAGAGGTTGGGTATATTTTGACTCTGCGATAGAGTATATTTACTCCTAGTCACTCTTTTTTATTTAGAGTGTGCAAATACCTGGCATTACAAATGTCTGGAGCAAAAGTAAAACCCGTTATTAATAAAAAGAAAATCTATGGGTAGGAGAGACATCCGGTTTGCAGATTAATATCTAACGTAAGAGGAGATTTTTTATAGGATGAGAATAGTTCAAAATTTTTATAATACAGGGTGATGTCGCTAGTAATGCCACGGAGGCGTGTATATATACAGGGTGGTTAAGAACTATATGTTAAAAATGTAAAGGCAGGTAGAGGGGACCTAAAGAAGCAGATTTAGTATAGGAATGTGAGTGCGGAAATGCAGCGTTGGGACAGTAGAGGACACTGTTGAGTTCAGTGGATAAAAGCACTTTGCTGGCTTGAATAGTCATTCTCCGCACAGATTTTGAGCAACAAGCGTTGTTACACGAATGCGGAGCTTGCTGACATGCACTTCATGTATGGGGCTGCGCAAGGAAATACAGCGGCTGCTCAGAGGATGTACATGGCACGATTCCCGGGTAGGAATTTGCTGGTAGAAATTTGCCGAACATTTGAGCATTTTCATGGGGAGTTGTGCGCGAGTAGATAGTTTTATGCTTCGAGGTGTGATACGAGCACTGGAAGATATCGCAGAATTCTTGCTCTGAAAGAAGCAGTATTACGCACAGTAGAGGATAGTCCAACAGGCAGAGAGCTGTTAGACGTGAAGAGTGTGTGATGTGTGAGAGCCATTTTCTTGTGCAGCCCATACATAAAAGGCATGTCGGAAAGCGTCGTATTGGTGTAATGATGCCCGTTGCTCGAAATCCCTGCGGAGAATGACAATTCAAGTCAGCAAAACTCAACAGTGCCCTCTACTGCCACAACGCTGCATTTTCGCACCCACATTCCCTGTCAAAATCTGCCTTTATATTTTTGACATATAGTTCTGAACCACTCTGTATAACTTCCACAACGCAAAATTAGGAACTCGCCAAAACACACCGTGTTATTTCTGGTTGTGATGCTACCTAAAATAATGTGTTTATAGAGGAAATCCCCTATTTTTACTAAAACGGAAAATGCCATAAAGCAGGAGATAGCAGCCATTCCAGTTGATGTGCTGTTTTATGCTGTGTCAGGTACAACACCGCTACTGTATTGGGTATTCGGATGTAGAAGTGAGCATTTTCTGTTATTAATTACGATGAAAACTAACTTCATAATTATTTTCTATCATTGTTTTCTTTGCAACTTCTGCTGTCAATGATTTAATTTTGAGTTTTGCCCCATCCATACAAATTGCCCTATCATGAATTATAATTTAAAATCTGCAAGTCTCCGATTCATAGATCTTTCTTTTATCGCGTTTTATTTTTGATCCGGGCTTTTGAAAAACCAGGTATTCGGATTAATTGTATATTGATCCTAATGATAAACATAGCAGAAATTCCAAACATGAGTCTGATTTTTGCAGGGAACTTTCTTCCTGAATTTTGAATTATAATATTTTGGTGCGACAGCGATATATCTGGAAATTTTTAAATTAAATATTTTTAAGTTTCACGACTTTGTAAAAATAAAATTTCTGAAAAATGTACAAACGAATATTTTGCTTTTATGAAAAATAACACTTTCTTCTATTCTGAAACACTACATTTTTAAGTGTTCAAAATGAGCAACTTTAAACTTTTTGTTAGTGGTTTATTACAAAGTTGAGCGAGTGGAAACAGTCGAAACATTTCAGAGTTTTAGCGTTTTCTACTTCCTGACAAATTGATAGTAATAAAATACAAACATCGATAACAGTGTGTATAGATTGAATCTGAATCAGGAGCGGGCTTTTAAGCTTAGACTTTTTTCATACTAAAAATATTGTTTTACTTTGAAACAGGCAAAAAATAGCTTCCTCCTTTGAAAAATATTAAATATATGATTCTGTCGCATCAAAATTCACTTGAATAATGGTATAAATGATGAATGTCTCTCATTTTTTTGATAAATTTTTCCATTAGCAGAATGGCATTTTGAGAGAAAATCATAGATAAATTACTTGTGAAATTAAATTAGGAAAATGTTAAATTAATTTTTCTAAGAAAATACTGTTTATCGTGAAACCTATGCTTAAAAGTTTAACTGTTCTTAAAAGTGTTTCACCCAAGTTAAAAATATCAGCAGCTTATGAAGTTTTAGCAAGAGAAAAAAAATATCCTTAGATATTTTAATAAAACGTTCGTAGATTGAGAACATAGTTACATTGAGATTTTCAAAATGACAGAGAATTTTATCGATGGTTCTTTTATAAAGGTTGAAAAAATGTGAAAACATAAATATCAAATATGATACGATATTTACCACTGAAGAGCTTTTCAGACTTTCACTATTACAGGAATTCTCATTGTCTTGCAAACTGCTACTTACAATATCTTGTTCAGGCTGAGGTTTCTTAAGAAGTTTTGACAGTGATTCCTCTTTTTTTTCTATACTTATACTGTCAGGAAAAGGTACTGAATTCTCAGCCTCGTTCACAGAATCAGGAGCAGGTGAGGAATTTTCTTCTTTATTCACTTGTTGACGCCGTATCTCTTCTTGACGAAAGTTTGCTTTTAAAGATAATCCTTCAATCTGAAAAAAATATATAAAAAAATAATAAAAACTGCCTGATCGAAAACTAGCAAAAGCAGTCGAAACATTTGTTGAGATAAAATACAAAACTCCACATGATCAATCAATAAAAGAAATTTTAATTGAAATGAAGATTATGTAATAAAATCCTACTTCCAAACGCATTAATTCGTGTTTCACATTTTGAAGGGTTTTTTCATAATAATTTTCTTCTTTCTTCAAAAGTTTTAGCATTTTGGAAACTTCTAACCTTTGTTTACCATTCATTTTTATTTTTATTAAGTATAATTTGCTTCACGAGAACAAAGAATAACCCAACAAACGCAACCCAACAACGTAATGTTTGCAACGACAGTTTTTGGCAATGAAACGTTTCTAATGGTTGATTGGTTGTTATCGGAGGAGACATTGGGTCTGTTCAAGAAGCACGCGGACCGTGCGCGCTAGCTCAGGAGACAGGAACATGGAGTGGGTCTTTATCGTGGATGGAATAAACGTTCAGTGCGTTCACGAACAGATTATGGTTTGATTAATTATGGTACAGCGCCTAGAAAACCTAGTGTAGAAATATGCTATCCAAACAGTGCTAAAAATTTGTATCCCTTAAATGTGCGACGATACTGCTAAAATTTCAAGTGTCGATCGCAGCGACATCTGCGGGATTTTCATATTACTAGTATTACATTGTGTGACTAGCAATTTCTTGCAGTTGTAGAAAATATCCTGCAGATGTCGCTGCGATCTGCATATTGCAGCAGTATCATTTCACATTTAAGGGGGTCCGGTACACAAAAATCTTCAAATTTTCAAATTTTTTTATTGGAATAAAAATTTCTCTGTCGTTTTATACTTAAAATGATGTTTAAATCATGTTTCTATCTTAATTAGAACAGGAAAAATTAATTTTTTCGTTTTGGTTTGTTTTCAAAATCTGCCTTTCAAGCTATGGTTGTCAAGGAAACGAGTTCTTGTGAAATTGCGTTTTTCTTCATGATAGGTTTTTTCACCATTTCTCATATTTAAATTCTTATAATTAGAGAACGGTTAAAGATACAGGGTTGAAACTCGGAATATATCTTTTTCAATTATTTTACTTTACTTTTGAGCTAGCATATTTGAAAAAAATATTTACTTTTGAAAATATGATTTTTTTAAAAAAAAGTTACACCACTTTTTTTGTAATTTTTTCGTTAAATATTTTTATTTTTTTTTAAATTAATATTTTTTAAAATGCTGGCTCTAAATTAAAATTTATATATTTCTGTTTATTTAAATGAAAAAAAATTGAAACTCTATAAATAATATTTCGAGTTATAACGATTTTAAACTACCCCACTTTTTTAACAAAATTTAAAATTTAAATTTTTTTAAAAAAATTAAAAAGTTTTATCAAGCGATTTTGTTTACAAATGATATGGTTAACCATCACAAAAAATTTCAAAATTTTAACTCAATAAATAAAAAAAAATTGAAAATGTGTCCCGGACCCCCTTAAGGGATACAATATTTTAGCGCTTTTTTAAGTATTACAGGGATAGCCGATTTCAACACTATATATTCTAGGTGCTATAATTATAGTGCTAATGGAGGATATTCCATCTACGTTTTGATCACATGGTCAAGGTAAAAACTTCTAGCGTAAATAAGTCCGTAGACGCAATGAAAAACCCTCGCAAGCCAGTGAAACAGTTCATGCGGAAAGCAGTAGTATCCTCCCTTCTTATCAGTTAGAAGTTTTTTGGGTATCACGTGACTTTTTTCAGCCTCGAACCCAGATTTGGAATAAAGTCCGTTATAAAGATAATTTGTTGCAAATGAAAGGTGAGCTAGATGGTTGAATGCATAGATCTTTGAACTCGAGACTATAGGGTCTATGGGTTCGAGCCCTTCGCGCCGCAATTTGTGTTAGATATTTTTTTATTGTTACTTTATATTTTTCATAATAAATAAGATATTTTTGATAAAGATAAATTTTTATATTAATAATACACAAGCATATATATTTTTCATAATAAACGAGTTAGAACCTGTCGAAATTCGACGAACGAAAATCTTTAGAAAGGAACTGTTAGATCGAATTTATAATAGACCTACAAAAATAATTACAATAACAAATTCATCTTACATTGGTAGTCTAACTATTAAAACAAATAATATTTTTAACATAAAGTTACCAAAATACTATTTCCACAAACTTCAACTGTTTAAATTATTGAAAAATTAAACTGTATTAGATTACATAATCAAGATGAGTAATTATGATGAAATTATCGATTGAGGCTCTTATGTTTGGTATTACGGGATGAAAAATCAGCAAAAAGGATTTCGCTTTGTCTAATCATAGACTGTTTCCCCCATAAAATGTAAACCTTATATCATTTTTACGTTCTCAAAATTTACACAAAATTTACAAAATTACATTACACACCACTCAAATCCGTATTCACCATTTAAAAGTATTTTAACACACAATAGGTTATTAATGAATATATTTCCAAATATAAAGTCACGTTTGTCCGATACAACTTTTCATGTGAACATTTGCACTCTTGACTTGGGAGTTTTAATCTTAGTACCCGCGAATAAAGAGTTCAGAAATTTGTGTTTTAGACGCATTCGTGATGAAATATTTAGCTTTATAAACTAATTTTTTTTTAATTTGTTTTAAAAATGGCATCATTTTCACTTGCTGAATCATTTCGCTTAGCGTCTCAAACTCATTATTAGCGTAATGAAAAAATATTAAAATGTGACAGATTTATAAGGGAGAATGCGTGTTTTTTTAAAGGCTGGCGTCATTTTATATTCAAAAGTTTATTTTAAAAAGTTACTTTTATTTGTAATGTGAAAATGGCATCAATAAGGATATAATCAATAAAAATAAATAAACCCCGTTATTTCTCATTTTTCTGCAACGATAGAAGCAACCCATTTGACATCATTTTGAAGAAATATCATAGAAGGCTTTTAAAATTAAAATTAAATTATAAAAAGGGAAATAAATTAAAAAATAGCTAGTTACCGGCTTATCTGCAAATGAACAGCTTTTATTAAAAAAAATAGTTATCAAAATCGGTTCAGTAGAAAGCTCAGAGCTGATGACTAAAAAAAACAGCCTGGTCTTTTAAATATATAGATAAGATATTTTTGATAAAGATAAACTTTTATATTAATAATACAGAAGCATCTATATTTCTATTATAATAATAAAATACAGTATATTATAAAAATAACAAGATAACAAAGATATGCAAGATTGTGATATCAACATATTACGAGATTTATTTGTAATCTATTATAATGGATACTGGATTTCAATGGAATTTGCACTGTTGGAGAATTTTTCTGAGAAGTTTTTAGTATATATATTTCTTATTTTATAATTGCATATTTTAATACCGTGTGGATAACCGACCAAAATACATTATAAAACATGAGAAACAAATGGCACTCAAAATCATGTTAGTATGAGAAATACTACTTATATTTTCAGTAGAAAGTTTATAAACATTCTAATCATACTTAATTCACCACAAAACTAGGCCGAAAACTCCATTTATTTTATCTCTTTAAAAAAATATATGTGCAGGTATTTTTAGTTAAAATAATGTACTTCTATTACATCTTATTTTTATAATATTTTCCATGTTGATTTTAACACCGTAAAATATGATTTGCATCCTAGTCTCGACAAAAATTCACTCCTAAAGTACTCACCAAAAAAAAAAAAGATTACGAAAACCATGTTTTGGAAGGATAAAGAAATATAGTCGTTGATTTTAGCTGTTTTTGAACCATAAAAATAACGAAAAAATTGAATTATTTTAAAATTCCTTTCTTCAATAAGACCTACTCCATGGCAAAAACTTTTGAGTGCGCGCGCGGTGTTAACTGCACTTCTGAAAAGATCCTGTTATAGCGCCTAGAATATATAGTGTTGAAATAGGCTATCCCTGTAATACTATAGCGACTAGAATACATAGTGTGGAAATCGACTATCTCTGTAATACTTAAAAAAGCGCTAAAATATTGTATCCCTTAAATATGCAACGATGCTGCTGCAATATACAGATCGCAGCGACATCTGCAGGATATTTTCTACAACTGCAAGCTACTGTTAGTCTAAACAGTGTAATACTAGTAATACGAAAATCTCGCAGATGTCGCTGCGATCGACACTTGAAATTTTAGCAGTATCCTCGCACATTTAAGGGATAAATTTTTTTAGCACTGTTTGGATAGCATATTTCTACACTAGGTATTCTAGACGCTGTAGTAATACTTAAAAAAGCGCTAAAATATTGTATCCCTTAAATGTGCAATAATACTGCTGCAATATGCAGATCGCAGCGACATCTGCAGGATATTTTCTACAACTGCAAGAAATTGCTAGTCTATACAATGTAATACTAGTAATATGAAAATCCCGCAGATGTCGCTGCGATCGACACTTGAAATTTTAGCAGTATCGTCGCACATTTAAGGGATACAAGTTTTTAGCACTGTTTGGATAGCATATTTCCACACCAAGTATTCTTAGAGTTACAAAAAACCCGCAGTTTTTGAGGGGAGGGTATAAACCCGGGAATTTTGGGGAATAAACCCGGAATTTTGGGGAATAAACCCGGAATTTTGGGGAATAAACCCGGAATTTTGGGGAATATTGGAAATTTTGAAGGAGTTTTGAAGGTAAACAAAACCAGTTATTTTCAAATTTGAAATTTTTATTTTAAAGATATTTCGGGGAAGAATGTTCCAAAAAGATAGATTTTACTTTATGAATTCACAAAACTTATGATTTTACAGTCTAGGTCTTAATAATTTATTAGCTTTACAACAATGGCAGCTGTAAATAGGTGAGGATTTGATTGTTTTCTTTCAGTTTCTGTTGGTTCGCACATCTCGTCTTCAGGCATATTTTATATTAATTTTCTAACGAGTTGCTTCGTATTTTTGCATTGATTTCTTTTAATTTTGTTCGTTTTCTTTTTTGTTTACATTCGTTGATTCGAAGGACAGAGGTGAAGTTTATATTCATGCCAGGGAGGGTGAATCTCTCATTTGCCTCTTTCACTTTTTACTTATCGACGATTAAAATAACAAATTTTTTAATTTCTTTTACTTAATATTTCTACGGCTTAAGGCTGTATTTCGTTAGTTTTCATGTAAACCGTGCTGTTTTTTTAATATTTTATGTTATTAGTTTTGTTTACGTTGTCAAAAATTGAAATAATTAAAAATAATAAATTAAAAGTTTTTCATGCTTAAAACTTTCTGAAAACTCCCGGAATTTTTAAAATTTCCTTCCCAAAAAACCCGGTTTATTCCCGGGAATAAACCCGTTTTTTTTCACCCTTTGCAACTCTAGGTATTCTAGGCGCTGTAACCCTGTGCTCCAACTTGAGTTTTCTGTGCTTGGGAGGAGAGTAACATACATACTTATGGTCATTCCAATGCTAAGGGCCTGATTCTGGGCGCTGTAGGTACACTTTCGATATCGTTGGTGTCGGAGAAATAACACAGAAAAGTATTGTTGCCATAGAAACGAGCGTGCCTCTATATGAGAGTGGCGATATACGCACGGAGCGCATGCTCAGACGGTGCTTAGACAACACCTACTTGATACAAGTAGGTGTTGGCTTAGACGGACCATAGATTAACATCCAAGATCGGACACTCCCATAGAGCGTAATGGTAATGTGATTGCGACCGTAGCGCCTTTAGTGACAATGGGGAAGAAACTCCCCATCCTTGTAGTATGCTTATTATTGAGTGTCTGCCTTAATTGTGATCTTTCTTTTTTTAATGTTGCATATTTACGTTTTCAATAGAATCTTACACCGATACGTATTCTGTACATATAATAGATATTCTGTTTTATATATCTAATATCTATTCTATGTTCATGCACGGATATGTTTCCCCGCCCCCCCCACCCTTTTTTTTTTTTTTTTTTTTTTATACATGATGAGTGAAATATATAAATGCAACGAAAAACAGGGTAAAAATATCGTCTTGAATGCTATATATGAAGTAAATATGATATAATTGGATTTAAAGCTACATAAAGTCATGGTGTAATTTAAAAATATACGAAGTATTGCACTCTACAAATCCCAGAAAATTTCATAAATATTCCCATTCAATAGGAAAATTTTTATAGCCGATGTTTTATTAATTTATGAAGTTTAACGTATTAAACAATCGTTACAATAATCTTTTAAAATTTACGCATTTTCCCTTTCTTACAGATAAAATAAAAATATAGTTTTTAATGTAAATAACGTACAATCCATTCAATAATATTTATAATATTAACATATAAGAAATAATAAGAAAATTACAGATGGGGAAAAATTCATTTCGACAAATGTTTAGAATTATATAAATCTAACAGTTAAAAATAAATAGAGGTACTGACATTAAACTCAATAAAGTTTTATATGAATAAATTAACACACTACCTGAATTTGATTTTTTACAATTTAATCTCATAAACTTACATATTTACGTTATTAACTGAATTTTCTAGGGTTTTTCTTTTATATTATTACTCTAATTATCATTTTGTAAGTTAAAAATGACCAATACAAGTACGGTAAAAAAAAAAAAAAAAAAAAAAAAAAAAAAGCAGCTAAATAAATAAAGCAAGTATGAATAGAATATCGTTTGACACCTGCTTCGTTTTAGGAAAGAATAGATATTCAAAGTATAGAGGGTAAACATATTTCTTCAACATAGGTAAATTTCGGAGGCTTGTTAATTCTTCCCCTTGTCGGTAGTGACGCTAGTACTGTTGCCATTACAGTTTTTGCCGTAAATGTCCCATCTTGGTCCTTAATCTATGAGACGGACGTTCCTGTCCAAACTATGGCAAACCTACATTCTACAATTTGGCGATACTTACCTGAACAAGTATTCAGTATGCAAGGTATTTACCCGGTGTCCTAAAAATGACTGATGGATTTTAACATTCAATAACTTGCAAACGGTGACAGATATTTAAAAAATTCTTGCAGGAGGGTTATGTATGATGTCAGGAGTTTTTTTTTACTGTGATTCTTGCTTTTAGTTCGAATTTCAAACAATAGATGGCGCTGACAGCGATTGACGCTCAGTCGACGCCTAAACTGACGTCACTCAGCATTGATGCGAAGGAAGGAGATTAAGGCTATGGAGTGGATCTCATTCGCCAGCACAATATTGCTCTTAGGGCCCGATTCTGAACTCATTCGATATGATTTCAATGGAGTGCGTTGTTGCCATGGAAATAACAAATTCTTCGATAGTGGAATACAGCGTTAAGAACTGGGCATTAATTTAAGAAGTAGTATTCGAGTTTGCCGGCGATTTTACATTGATGAAGTTTGATTTTCCCGGATTAAATTACTTTTTATGGTCTGATTTAAAGAATATTTTATGCATCGTATTTTAAAACTAGGTAAAGAGATTTAGTATTTTTTGTTGTTATTAAAAATTTCACAACTTTTATTACATTCTAATAAATTTTAGATCTTTTAAGGAAGTTCGTCAGTAGGTTTTTATGAATGTTGGATTGTTTGTTTGTTTGTTTGTTTTATTGGACACATACATCAGACTCGTGTGCTTGACAACAAGGCCCGCTTATAAGTCATCGCCGATATACAGGGACGAGATAGCACAATGAAATTTACAGCACAGATAATTTTTACATCCGGAAGCTCCACAAAGAGTGTGCAATGGAGCCAGCGGGAGTCGAACCCGACAAGCTTCCTACGCTCTAAAGCGATTAGCAGCGTGGTGTCTTAACCACTCGGCCGCGGAGGCCCCATGAATGTTGGATAATAATCGTGAAAATGGTTAATACTATATTGTTGTTCAAAATAACTACTTAAAAACAAATATTAGAAGTTACCTTGTTTAACCCTTTTGAATAGGGGTATTATATTGTTGCATTAAAATAATAAAAAAAATAAAATGAATGCTAGCTAATTAAAATTTTGTTTGACAGTTTTGATATTAAAATATGCAGCTTCATCTTGATGTTTGATAAAAAAAAACTAGTAAATATTTTTTATCTACATCTACTATTTAAATTGTAAAAATGTGTTAAAAGTATTCTTGGAGTTCGAATTTTCACGCTTTGTCAACTCTTTCTGCGCACAAATGCTAATATGCATATATATTTTAATAATAAAGATATCTAATGGGATAAACTAAGTTCAAAGTAAACTTGACAAGAGTCTAAAACTTATTAGGACTTAAATTATTGAAGGCCACAAACAAATTTTTATTGAAATTTTTATCTTGATATAAATTAAGACCGTATTTCTAATAGCACTTTTTGTTGGAATGCAATTGTAATTTTAAAACATTTTAGTTTATATATTATTTTTAAAAAAATCATGAATCGTAACAATCAGGGCTTGGCAAATGCGGTCGCCACTTGCAACCAATATTTTTTACTCGGCGACCAAGATTTTTAATCTGGCGGTTTTTGTAGTGTTAACGAAAAACAAAGTGTAAACGGCATTTTCTATATCATGCACAGAAAACGACATTCTTTGCTGCTCTAGCGAGCTAGCATGTCATGTCATGTGATTAGAATGTGGGTCGTTCTTACAGGCTGTTTACCAATGTTTTTTGTAAGAGGGTTCGGTTTACAGTTTTTCAGAAAAAATTGGTAGTAGTGGTCCCGGGGGGGGGGGGATTAAAGAGAATTTTAAATATTAGAGTAATAACTTTATTTAATGAAGAATATTCTATAATTCTACGTGTTTAGTGTTTGAATTATCATATAGTAAATGGAAAAAACTTCCGCTCAAAATCAGAAGGACATTTTTTTGGAGGGGGGAAGGTATTTATACTCAGCGATTTCATTGTTGTATTAAATCAATCATTTGATTGTTGTATCAACCCGTAAGAACGACCCACCCTCTCCCCACATTTTAATCACATGACATGACATGCTAGCTGGCTAGAGCAGCAGAGAATGTCGTTTTCTGTGCATGATATGGGAAATGCCGTTTACACTTTGTTCTTTCGTTAACAGTACAAAAACCACCAGATTAAAAATCTTGATCGTCGAGTAAAAAATATTGGTTGCAAGTGGCGATCGCATTTGCCAAACCCTGATTATTACGATTCATGAATTTTTTTAAAAAAATATATAAACTAAACAGTTTTAAAATTACAATTGCATTCCAACAAATGTGCTATTAGAAATACGGTCTTAATTTATATCAAGATAAAAATTTCAATAAAAATTTGTTTGTGGCCTTCAATAATTTAAGTACTATTAAGTTTTAGACACTTGCCAAATTTAATTTGAACTTAGTTTATCACATTAGATATCACTGATATCTTTATTATTAAAAATATATGCATATTAGTGTTTGTGTGTAGAAAGAGTTGCCAAAGCGTAAAAATTCGAACTCCAAGAATTCTTTTAACGCATTTTTACAATTTAAAACGGATGTAGATAAAAAATATTTACTAGTTTTATTTTATCAAACATCAAGATGAAGCTGCATGTAGTACAATATTTTAATATCAAACTGTCAAATAAAATTTTAATTAACTAGCATTTATTTTATTTTTTTAATTTTAATGTAACGATATAATACCCCCATTCAAAAGGGTTAAACAAGGTAACTTCTAATATTTGTTTTTGAGTAGTTATTTTGAAAAACAACATATTATTAACCATTTTCACGATTATTATCCAAAATTTATAAAAACCCACTGACGAACTTCCTTAAAATATCTAAAATTTATTAGAATGTAACAAAAGTTATGAAATTTTTAGCAACAACAAAAAAATACTAAATCTCTTCACCTAGTTTTAAAATACGATGCATAAAATATTCTTTAAATCAGACCATAAACAGTAATGTAATCCGGGAAAATAAAACTTCATCAATGTAAAATCGCCTGAAAACTCGAATACTACTTCTTAAATTCATGCCCAGTTCTTATAGTCCAAGAGCCGGCAGCGCAAAAACCTATGTTATCAAGAAACAAGAACAAAACCTTTGTTTTATGGAAGAGTAGAAGTGGGGGAATCCAATGATCTATGTATGACGGAAGTGAAGTGGTGCACAAGCCAAAAATTAATACTATCAGTGGTTGACTCGTAGGTTCATCATTGTGTTTGCCGTACAACTATCCTCTCCATGTTTTCATACCTTTTGTAGGAGAAACACAATGATAAATCTACGAGTCAACCACTGGTGCTATTATTTTTTGGCTTATGCACAAATTCACTTCCGGCAGACATGGATAATCAGATTCCCCTACTTCTACTCTTCCATAAAATAAAGGTTTTTTTCTTGTGCTTGATAACATAGGTTTTTGTGCTGTCGGCTCTTGGACTATTAACGCTGTATTCCACTATTGAAGAATTTGTTGTTTCCATGGCAACAACGCACTCTAATGAAATCATATGGAATGAGTTCAGAATCGGGCCCTAAGAGCAAGATTATACTAGCGAATGAGTCCCTCTCCATAGCCTTAATCTCCTTCCTTCGCATCAATGTTGATTGAAGTCGGTATCGGCCTCGACTGAGCGTAAACCGCTGTCAGAGCCATCTATTGTTTGAAATTCGAACTAAAATCAAGAATCACAGTAAAAAAACTCCTGACATCATGCATAACTCTCCTGCAGGAATTTTTTAAATATCTGTCACCGTTTGCAACTTATTGAATTTTAAAATCCATCAGTTATTTTTGGGACACCCGGTATTTTAGAAATATTTTGACAACAATAAAAAAGAGAAATACTTTTTGACCAGTACACGGAAAAAATAAGTTTAAAATGTTAATTTCCTAAGGATATATTTAAAAATACGAATGCATAACACGTCCATTGGTTTAACATTAACGAGGGGAATTTGTGATCTCACTACCGGCAGCCCAAACTTGTCTCACTCGTATAATCGAACTCGTTTAATTAAGTATCGCCAAGTTTTAGAAATTAGTTATGTCCGTAGATAAACATACAAGATAGGACACTTACAGCAAAATCTGTAATGGCAACAGTACTAGCGTCACTAGGACAAGGTAGAAGAACTAAAAAGCCTCCGAAATTTACCTATGTTGATAAAATAAGTTTAGGCTCTATGTTTCGCACATCTATCCTTTCCTCCACGAAGCAGAAGCAGACGATATTGTATTTACTTATTTATTCAGCTTATATTTTTATCGTGCTCTTATCGTTCACAATTAACTTACAAAATAATAATATTAATGTAAAAGAAAGACCCTAGAAGACTCTGTTGAAAACGTAAACATGTAACTTTATGAGACTGAATTGTAAAAAGTAAAATACTGGTATTGTGTTAATTTATTCACATCAAATAGAATTTTATCAAGTTTTTATCAGTCTCTCTCTATTTATTTTTTTAACTTTTAGATTTATATAATTCTAAAAATTTGTAAAAAGGAATTTTTTCGCATCAGTAATTTATTGTTTCTTATATCTTAATATTGTAAATATTACTGATATGATTATACGTTATTTAAATTAAAAGTAATCTTATTATTTTCTCTGTGGTAAAGTGAAAATGGGTAAATTTTAAAAGATTATTGTAACGATTGTTTTAATACATTAAAGTTCCTAAATTAATAAAACATCGGCTATAAAAAATTTTCCTATCAATTGGGAATATTTATGAAATTTTCTGGGACTTGTAGCGTGCAATATTTCGTATATTTTTATATTATACCATTGCTTTATGTAGTTTTAAATCCAATTATATCGTATTTACTTGATATATAACATTCAAGACGAATTTTTTAATTTGTTTTTCGTTGCACTTTTATTGTTCACACTTCATGAACGAAAAACAAAAAAATCCGTGTAACACTCTGTTGAAAACGTAAACATGCAACGTTAGAGGAAGAAGATCACAATGGAGGATATTCCCCCTACGTCATGATCACGTGGTTAAGGCAAAGATCTTCTACACTGTTAAAAATATCGTGAAAAATTACCTCTGTTTATAAAGGCTATCTGTTTTCTGACCAATGAGAACGCTACTTAAACGCCTATGGAACGTTCTCATTGGTCAGAAAATAGATAGCCTTTGAAAACACACTGCTAAAAATATCGTGAAAAATTACCTCTGTTTTTCAAGGCTATCTATTTTCTGACCAATGAGAACGCTTCATTAGTGATTATGTAGCGTTCTCATTGGTCAGAAAATAGAGAGCCTTTAAAAACAGAGGTAATTTTTCACGATATTTTTAACAGTGCGGAGGTAATTTTTCATGATACTTTTAACAGTGTAGCGTAAAGAAGGGAATGCTCCGTACGCGTAATGTAAATGCCGGCCAGCCAGCGAAACAGTTCATGGGGTAAAGCAGTACTATCTTCCCTTCTTATCACTTAGAAATTCTTTGGGAAAATTACGTGTACCATGCGACTTTATTCAGCTTTGAACCCAGTTTTGAAATATAGTCCATAAGGTAGACGCTCAATAACACAAATATTCCAAGGATGAGACGGTTCTTCCCCACTAAAAAAGCTGCGATCGTAATCGCATTACCATTACTATAGCGTCTAGAATACCTACGCTGTTAAAAATATCGTAAAAAATTACCTCTGTTTTTAAAGGCTATCTATTTTCTGACCAATGAGAACTATTCATAGGTATTAATGTAGCATTCTCATTGGTCAGAAATTAGAGAGCCTTTAAAAACAGCGGTAATTTTTCACGATATTTTTAACAGTGTAGTTTGGAAATATGCTATCCAAACAGTGCTAAAAATTTGTATCCCTTAAATGTGCGACGATACTGCTAAAATTCCAAGTGTCGATCGCAGCGACATCTGCGGGATATTCGTATTACTAGTATTACATTCTATAGACTAGTAATATCTTGCAGTTGTAGAAAATATCCTGCAGATGTCGCTGCGATCTTCATATTTCAGCAGCATCGTTGCATATTTAAGGGATACAATATTTTAGCGCTTTTTTAAATATTACAGGGATAGCCGATTTCCACACTATATATTCTAGGCGCTATACCATTACGCTCTATGGAAGTGTCCTATCTTGTATGTTTACCTATGGTTTGGAGAAACGATTCTGTCTGAGCATTGCATGTCACCACTCTCCTATAAAAGCACCTTAGCTAAAAGTATTATTGGCTATGATGTTTTATCCGCACGCACCGTTTTATCTGTTAAAAAAAGGAAAAAAGTCGCGAAAATTAGCGAAGTTTTTCCTTCAATGGTAACCTGACTGTTAAGCTTGCATTAAGTTATTGGTTTTGAAATTTGTTATTGCAATCCTCGAGCGCGTTCACGGACCGCACTCTGGGTTCCCCAGGTTTCCCCATGGGGAACCCGAAGCGTTCAGAGCCGGCATCACGTGACTTTTTCCGAGTTTCCCGCAGCGTTCAGAGCCGGAGATTACCCAGATTTCGGGGAACCCACATTACCCGAAAAATTTTGTTGGGTAAAGTGATCACGTGGTTGGGAAATCTGATTTGTTTACCATTTTATAGCTTAACTGTGACTGTTAATCGGAATCACTGTTTTGATCAGTTTTATCGCACATTGTTTCTGTTTTTTCATATTACAAAAATAATAATTTGACACATAATAATTTTAACACATAATAATTTGAACGTACCATATTTTCCATCGAATGAATGAATCTCCGATTCAGCCTAAAATGGCTAGCAAAACCTGTGATACTTATTTGTTGCGATAGTATTGCACATAAAAATTAACTTTTGGAACAGTTTCCAATCTAAAAAAAAGTGATAATTGAATCTATTTGCACTGTCGAAAGTGCAGCTACCGCCATGTTTGTAAGTGTAAATAAAAAAATCCCGCAACTTTACTCTAAAGCGTTCAGAGCCGTTTTTTCCCAACCTTACACCGGGAAACCAGTATGACGTCATTCCCCAATTTTCCGAGTTACCCGTGTTTCGGTCTCTGAACGCGCTCCTCGTTTGCATGGTTCTGGAAAGAAGATAAGGGAAATTATTGCACATGCGTGTATTATGTCATTGATGATGAAGTATCGAGAATTATCGTGACCAGCGAAATAAAAGGGCAGTTCATGGTGTGACGTCAATGTAATGACGTCACAAGACAGGCTACCGAGGCTAACGAGAAAGACAGGCTACCGTGCTGGGTCCGATTCTTCTTTTTTTACAGACCGCTGGAGTCACGTGATGCTCTTTTCGCAAACCTTCATTGGTGCATTCGAGCATCACGTGACTCCAGCGGTCTGTAAAAAAAGAAGAATCGGACCCACCGTGGTAGCCTGTCTTTCTCGTTAGCCTCGCATGAGAGCACTCGGTCGGAGAGCGATTAACAAAATGCATTAAACTACACTGTTAAAAATATCGTGAAAAATTACGTCTGTTTTTCAAGGCTATCTATTTTCTGACCAATGAGAACGCTTCATAGGTGTTTATGTAGCGTTCTCATTGGTCAGAAAATAGAGAGCCTTTAAAATCAGAGGTAATTTTTCTCGATATTTTTAACAGTGTACTGATAGTTGCTTACTTTATACTCTAAGATCTTAATAAAATTGTTAAAATTAACTTTTTTTTCCAATTGTGCCTTTTTATAATAAAAATATATTTTTATACATAATAGAATTTAAATAAGAAACTTATTAGAATGGAAACAAATCTAATTTAAACTATCTGATGAGAAATAACAAATATATTAATATTTTAGGACATACCTGAAGTACAGCGTCTAGAATACCTAGTGTGGAATTATACTATCCAAACAGTGCTAAAAAAATTTATCCCTCAAATGTGCGACGATACTGCTAAAATGCCAAGTGTTGATCGCAGGGACATCTGCGGGATTTTCGTATTACTAGTATTACATTGTTTAGACTAGCAATAACTTGCAGTTGTAGAAAATATCCTGCAGATGTCGCTGTGATCTGTATATTGCAGCAGCATCGTTGCATATTTAAGGGGTACAATATTTTAGCGCTTTTTTAAGTATTACAGAGATAGTCGATTTCCACACTATGTATTCTAGTCGCTATAACTGAAGTGCTAGTCACGTAATCATGAAGAACTGGTTAAGTCAGAACCAAAACACAGAGCTCAAGTACTTAAAAGCAAATTTATGTGGGAAATTTATCTGGAGAAGTGTCACTGAGGAATATGATGTTAAAAATACTCAAAATGCACTCGGTGACACTTTTTGATACACAAACCGTTCATGTCAGATTGATGTGAAAACCATCTCACTGAATAGTTAAAGATTGTGATAATTAAGATTCTGAAAAGAAAACATAAATGTTTAAACTCAACAGACAAATTTTTGATCTAGGTTTAAGATGAAAGAGTATTCCCAGATAGCATGTACAATTGCAACAAGTTTGATTTTTTCTGGATATTATCGTGCTTTCACAAATTTGATGGGACTAGTTTGCAACGGAATTCCCGCAAAGTAGACGAAACATAAAACCCGCACCTTTTTACAGGATTGTTTGCTGTGAAATCGATGCAAGCTGTCTAATTCATAAGTATGACGAAAGCAAAAATACCCTCTTGGCAGATAACTAGCGCATGCGCTGTCCGGAGAGCATATAAGCATACCATACTGGAATTCATGTACAGAGGAAAATAGAGCTCTGCTATTGGCTAATCTGTAAAGTGACGTCCAAAACTCCACCCCTTGCTTCGATGTCTTGTTTACTGTTGATCGCGCCTTGCTGATCTCAGTCCATCTCTCGCTGGCTCCATTGCACACTCTTTGTGGAGCTCCCGGATGTAATTTCTCTGTGTTGTAAATTTCATTGTGCTATCTCGTCCCTGTATATTGACGATGACTTATAAGCGGACCTAGATGTCAAGCACACAAGTCAGATGTATGTGTTAATAACAATAAAACAATCTCAGTCCATTGTTGTGTTATTAGTTTTTTGAAATATTTACTTGTACTGTGTGAAATAGTTTTTGTGTATTACGTATTAAACAAAACAAATGTCATAATTCAGTTGGCAGTTATTTTTAGTTTTGAAAATTTAATTTATGTAGCTGCCATGTGCTTCGCGAAACAGGGCGATTGTTTATGCAAGACTTACTCTCTATATAAGAAAATACGGACATTTTATTCAATTTATCTATTAATTGGCCAGCTGGTGTCACTTTTGAAGCAGTAAGTGAAATTTCTTCTTCTGCATTGAAAGTGTACACTTGCTAGCCAAACACTAAAGAATCCGCAGTAAAAATTCATTTAATGGATCCACAATGCAATTCCAAGTTTGGTAAGCATAGATTTTTCTGTCCATTTATGTTTATTTTTATTGAACCATTCTAAGTACAAGTGTATTATTTAATTTTGTGTATGTGCATATTTGATAACATTAAACAGTGCTTTTTGTATTTAAAATTTAAATGCTTGCTTATTGATCCTATGTAACATATGCACCAACATCAGTATAAAAAATAAATTGTATTTGTTAAGGTGTATATGTAAAGTGTTAGATTATTTTAAATTACAAAACTTTAAAATAAAAATATCTGATTTGACAAAGCTCTTTCCAAAGCTTTTCACCTAGACTAGTTTTTGTAATATTATATGAATTTATGACAGTACATTATAACACATGAGAATACAAGTATTTCTTCTAATATTACATTTATAAAATGGTTGAATTTCGTCTGTTTTTTATACATCTCATGAGTGTTATTACAAATACTATAAAAGTTTTGGTATCTGTAGTTGATAATAAAGCTGAGGAGTGCAATCACAATTCCTGAAGTGTTAAGTAAGAAAGTGGTAGTATTATTAATGTAAACAAAACGATTACATACTTCATCTTTTAATTATTGAGTCCACAGAAAAATGGTATGTATTTTTAATAATCTCTGATGAATGTTAGCTATATATTTGGTGACTTATTTATTAAATTTATAATTTTTTTATTTAAAAATTAAGCGTTATTTTTTACTGGAGTATCATGTTTTACTAGGCCTAACATTTTCCTTAATTTAAATTCTTTTGAAAAAATATAGGAATATTATTTTGTAAAAGGAACATCAATCAAAATTGTCAGTTATTAACACGTTATTTTTTACCTGAAACATTTAGAAACTCATAAATCATCACTTTCTTTCTCAGTGCTAAACTACAAGAAATAACTATTTTGTATTTAAACAAAACTTTCCCTGACATTCATAATTTCAAAGTGGCTACTTATTTGAAAATGACTAATAAATACTTCTATTTAGATATATAATGAATAAAATTCTTTTAATTTATTTTAAAATATAGGTATTTTGAATGTTACCTCTTTTCATAAGAAACCTATGTATTTTTATGTTAGCAAAGTACAAATTATAAATTGTTGAATATTATTTTCCATCAGCAACATTCGTATTGCATTCTGTCATTTAAAATATATAAACTTTTCATTCATTTTATTTCTACACATGTCTTATTTATCATTTATGCACACAAAAAATAAAAGCTGCAGCTGAGGAAAGTTTCCTGTCGGCTAACTCTATCAGGGCCAAAACTAGCTTTTTTTATGTGATCGAGGCAAACAAGGATTTTGGCACCCCCTCTGCAAATAATGTTTCTAATAGTCGATTTATTTTAAAATATAAAATATCTAATCATAACATACATAATACTTACATAATCATAACATTACACATACTTAATCATAACATATATAATAACTACATAATCAGCTTTGTCAAATATTGATTTATTAAAACATCGAAAACAGAATCAAAAGGAACCAAAAAATATTTCACTTCATACAGGTTTCCATCTTAGCAGATATAATTGTTGATATTCTTTCAGTTGAAATGTTTTTCATTTAAGACGGGATTCTGTTAACTGTTATAGACTGATTTTATTCTCACATATTTTACTTTAGTTGTAATATTACAATATTAAGAGACTACATTAGTCATACGAAGACATTCACAAGCTAATATTAAACCTATGGGAGCATTCTTGACAAATATCTCGCTTACGTTTTATTGCATAATTTTTTTTCATTGGATACCTGAGGTTGATATCTACCTAATGTTGTGCTTAGGGATGCACCGAATAGTGATTTTGGCCGAATGCCGAATATTCGGCTATCCGAATAGTAACTATTCGGCCGAATACCGAATATTCAGCTTGTCGAATAATTTTATATTTCAAAGTTTAAAGGCATTAAAATGTTAAATTTTAAAACAGTTTTACGTAATATTTAAAACAGAAACTTTCATTTTGATAATCAAGAGCTTTTTTCAAGTAAACTTTATGCTGTAAAAATCTGCTTTGAGTTATTTAAGAAGAGGATAGATATAAAACTTTTTTAATTAATAAAGTTTTATATTTCATGGTGCCTTTTGTGAATTAAAACAAATGAATAAAATTTTCTTAAATTCTAAAACAAACATTGTAAAAAAATTGGAAGAAAAATTGTACAGGATCATACATTATTTGTTTGTCAGGAAGAGACTAAAGTAAAAGTAAATAAATAATACAATCTATTCAAATTTTACATGGTGTCAACTCAGCAAGAATAACTGTTCTACTCCCTTTTATTAAGTAAGGAAGTTTTTAAATACATCCTAGATCGGTGTCTGGAGTGGGCGATCATTTTCAGAGATTGTAAATGTTGTTCTTAAAATCTTAGCAAGAAGCAGATTATTTATTGGACAATGTTCAGGAACTTGCATTTGTACATAATTAATTCCTATGAAAATCCTCATGATTCGTTAATTTTCTTAAATAATACTTAACAAACAGCAAATAAATAATGTAAAAACATTCTCTTTTATTTAAATATATGATTCTGTTTCTAATTATTCTGAACATCTTTATAAGTTGACTGTTAAACGTATAAGTGGTATTAGGTTTTTAAAAATATGTCTTAAAAGTTTTTTTAAGTATTCGGCAATATTCGGCCAAACCGAATATTCGGCCAAACCGAATATTCGGCAGATCAAATAGTTTGCTATTCGGCCAAGCCGAATATTCGGTAACATGGCCGAATACCGAATAGATAGCGAATATTCTGTGCATCCCTAGTTGTGCTTTTATACTTTTTCGGGTTTGGTTTCATTTTTTTTTTTTTTTTTGAACACTCATTTTTAAAGGACTGTTTGGAACCAGTTCTAAAATTTAAAGTATTCTCATATATAAAAAAAGTTCAACTGCAGGAGGTGTGTGCACTGACAAGATGCAAAAATCTAGGTGCCAGCGGGCAATCTCTCACCACTAAATTTTATGAGTTTTATTAGCATTCTTCCAAAAAAAAAAAATATTAGCCTAAATATACTGAATAAAATTTAGTGGTGAGAGACTGCCCGCTGGCACTTGTCTCGAAGCACAACCTCAGTAAAAGAAAAAATTCATTACACTCAGGCTAAATTTTATCTTTTAAAAGTTGGACAGGAACTTAATCACAGAGTAAAGAGAAAGAATAGAGATGCAGTATGCTGTAAAAATGGTTTGCAGTATGAATTCAGTTATTCCTCAAATTTAAATGCTTCATTCGGCCCAAACAAAACAAGCGCATGCAACAGGGACCAAATTCTTTAACATCACCCGTGCATTTTTGCTCTAAATGAAAGTTGTCTGCTTATGCTTAAGCATTCTAAAGTAGCATTTCCTACTATTATGATTAAAAACTATTCCTAAAAGTTTTCTTTTTTCGCGAGATACATGTGGTAGTATTTGAGCTGGATTTAGTGAATTTTAGAGTTACATTTTTGGCCACCACACTTCATCTATCCTTTCTTTTTACTCTTGTGAGCCTGAACTTCATTCTTTTTGGAACGGGTGCAGTGCATTTTTCTGTAGATTCAGGCCAGCACAAGACTGTATTTTATTCTTTCCTGGTCGTGTCTGGTGAGAATATTTTTCCACAGGTAATATCATGGAGTATATGTGGTGATATCATGGAGACTTGAAATTTTGCATACTTATAGCTAGACACCCGAGATCAAATGACAAATCATAAAATTGCGAAAAAGTCGTAATTAATGGACGTTATTAATTAAAAACTCCCAATTTTACGTCTCATTAACGAAGAAACGTCATAAAATGAACGCAGATACAAACAGACTTTTCGAAATTATCTCATTTCTCCTTCGGGTTGCCACACGGCTGGGATTCGAGATGGGAAATTGCAGGTTTACCAGAGCGCATTTTAAGCTAAAAAGTGCACTGGACATTTTTATTTCCACTCGCATCTCACAAAGTATCGACCCTAGAAATTCGTAACTTGTGCAGACAAATGCAGAAAAAATCTATTTTCAGCAGGTATAATTATCGTATCTCTGGGATGGGTATAACAGAAAAAATCATCTAAAAATCGATCGATAAAAGATCCATTTTCTTGGATTTGAAAGACAAGTGTTCATGAATTTTATTTCCGATGGCTGAGAGAAGTAGGATATTTTAATACGAAATTTAAACTTTTTTAAATATTAAATTCTTATACACCCCAACGTAAAAATTTTCGCTGATTTCATACATGCCCATTTCAAACTCGTATCTTAATTACAAGCTGAGATATTAATTATTATTTAAATAATTGGTTTTATTTCTATCAAATGCGTAATTTAAAATGAAGTAACGTGCTTTTTTAAGTACAATTTTATTTAAAGTAGGAAATCTAAAAAGGTGATCTGTTGGAAACTTGAAGATAGTTTATATTTCGGGTATGGGGGGGGGGGCTAATTTCCCTAATTGGTTTATTTATATTATATACGTATATTAAAAGGCAGTTACGTGATGTTTCATTCTGAACAGTGTCCGATTTTTAAAAATACAGCATAAAGGTTACTTATGCCAGATAAAAATTTCAGAAGTATTGATACCACTATTTTCGAATAGTAATTTCAGCAAATATATTAAATTCTTAGTTAAGATCGCCAACCCCCCCCCCCCCCCCAACCCATGTATTTACCGATAGGTTGTGTAAAGCAGTTTCGTTCAGATACACTTTTGTTAAGAATAGAGTGTGCTTCCTGGTGGTGGAATGTGGAACTAACAGACCGCGATTTCATTTAAAGTAGGAATTCCAACAAAGTAATCTGTTTGAAACTTTAAGATAATTTATAACCAAGAAGAAAAGATTATTTTTTAAAAATGGCGCGTCACATTTCAGTTGGGGGTGGGGAGGAGCGCGAACAAAATTAGGCAGTATAACAGGGCATTTTGTACTGTTTTGCTTGTGGTCTTTTGATCACTAATTTCAAGCAGGAATTTAAGCAAATATCTGAAATTCTTGGTTTAGACCACCACCCCCTCGACTAGCATATCTCCTGATAGGTTGTTTAACAGAGTTACGCTCAGATACAGTTTTGTTAAGAATAGAAAGCGCTTCCTCGTGATGGAATGTGGAACTAACAGGCCGCAATTTCATTTAAAGTAAGAAATCTAATAAGGCGATCTGCTCAGGTGCAGTTTTTTGATGGAGTCGTCAGATACATGTTACTTATTAAATATAAATATGTCAAAAGTTAAGTTACCACTATTTCCGAATAGTAATTTCAACAAATATCTTAAATTCTTGCTGAAGACCGCCACCCCCTCGAGTAATATATCTACTGGTAGGTTGTGTAAAAAAGTTTCATTCAAATATGCTTTTGTTAAGAATAGAGTGTGCTCCCTGGTTGTGGAATGTGGAACTAACAGACCGCGATTTCATTTAAAGTAGGAAATCTAACAATGCGATCTGTTTTAAACTTTAAGATACTTTATAACACATGATAAAAAATTATAAAGAAGAATGGTGCGTCATATTTTGAGGGAGGAGGGGGGTTGAGGGAGGGGTTCGAACAAAATTAGGAAATATAACTGGACGATCTGTTTGAAACTTTAATATAACTTATAAAGCATAACAAAAATTTTAAAAATCAGGCCGCGTCAAAATCATGGGGAGGGAGGAGCGCATTTTACCCTCCCAGAGGGGGGGGGGGGCTTTTCTAAATTTTCACGATACCTGTCATGTCACATATCGTTAGAAAGGCCTGTGACTGCTTAATCAAGTTATACATCTCCAGTGTTCATCCCACTTTGCCCCCCCCCCCCCCAAGGAGGGAACTTTTCTAAATTTTGCTGATACTGCTTATGTGATTTATTGTACGAAAGGTCTGTGACCGCTTAATCATATTATACATCTCCGGTGTGCATCACCCCACTTTGCCTCCCCCCCCCAAGTGCAATTCGCTTTTCACAAGATTTTGCAGCGCATGCGCAGCATACCTGCTATACAGTGCCATAGGCAGCAGTGACCCGGTTCGAGGTTCGTTCAAGCGAGATTGCCTTTTATACAAGACTTTGCGGTGCGTGTGCAGCACAACTGCTATACGGTGTCGTAGGCAACGGGGATCCGGTTCGACTTTCGTTTGAGCGCGATTGTCTTTTTTAAAAGAGTTTGCAGTCGTGCTAAAATTGATTTTTAAACTTATAAAAGAAATTCGTTTTCGTATAGATAATAAACGTATTTGTTAAAATGAGAAACACTCAATATCCGATCGCTTTTCAACTTTGAGATAGTTTATAACAGATAATAACAATATTATAAAGTTAGCGTGTGTGGAATTTTGGTGAGGGGGAGGGGTGCTTTTTTTCTATTTTTTATCAGCTGTTTTTTTCATTTTAAATGTGGTTTTTTTCACTGAGCCCTCCTTTAAATATTATTTTTTAACCATAAATATTTGAAAGATAGTGAGTGATGCCTGATTTGATACAACTTTTTGCTACAATTAAAAATTTCAGTTTTTTCAAACTCATTTTTCCCCATTAGAAAAGGCGCAGGGAGGCTTTGAGATAGTTTATAACATATAATACGAAATTTATATAGTGAGGGTGCGTCGAATTTGGATGGGGGGAGGGGGGCAATTTTCTCTTTTTTCTTCAGATCAGCTGTTTATTGCGTTTTTTCAGTGAGCACTGAAATAAATATTATTTTATAACATTAAATATTTGAAAGAGTGGAAAATTCCAGGGGAGGGGAGGGACCCTCCAGGGAGGACTATTGACACGGAATTTTTAAAAGTAGGAAAACTAATTAACCAATCCCTTTTAAACTTTGACATAATTTATAATACATGTTACAAATTTTATAAAGCGAGAGTGCGTGTAAATTTTTTTTTTTTTTGGGGGGGGGGGGGGGAGGGAGCTATTTTTTCTTCAGATCAGCTGTTTATTGAGTTTTGAATGTATTTTTTAACTGAGCCCTCATATCAATATTATTTTTTAACCTTAAATATTTGAAAGGGTGGGCAATTCCCGGGGGAGGGGAGGGTGCTCTGGGGAAGGGCTATTTTCTAAATTTTGAGTAAACCCCTCATGTGGCATATCGTTTGATAGGTGTATGAAAACTTATTTGTATTATAGACATCTGATACCCCTCCCCCCGGGGGCACTTTTTGAATTTTAAGGACCACCCCTCATTTGACATATCGTTAAATAGGTCTATGAAAACTTATGGATCCGATGCCTTTCCATCCCATTTTAAATGCGGTTTTTTGATGGTGTCCTCTTATAAATATTATTAGTGAAATATAAAAAATTGAAATAGGGTAGTGGATGATTTCAGGCGAGGGCATTGATGGTGCTGCCATTTATGTAAGAAATTAACAATTTTAAATTAGCAATTTTGATTTGTCAATTTAAGGATTAAGAGTTTTAAAAGTGATATTAAACGAAACCCTCTGTGCGATCTGCAATCACACTCACCCACTTGTTCAACAAGATAAAAATTTCACTGAGCCCTATTTTAAATATTTTTTAACCATAAATATTTGAATGATAGAGATGCCTGATTTCATACAACTTTTTTCTACAATTAAACATTTCAATTTCTTCAAACTCATTTTTCTCCATTAAAAAGGGAGCGGAGAGTCTTTAAGATACTTTATAACACATAATACAACATTTATATAGTGAGGGTGTGTGGAATTTGGATAGGGGGGGGGGGGTTAGGGGCATTTTTCTCTTTTTTCTTCAGATCATCTGTTTATTGCGTTTTTTCAGTGAACGCTCAAATAAATATTATTTTATAACATTAAATATTTAAAAGAGCGGGAAATTCCAGGGGAGGGGAAGGTTCTCCAGGGAGAACTATTGATGCAAAATTGTTAAAATTAGGAACACTAATTAATGGATCGCTTTTAAACTTTGGCGTAGTTTATAACACATTAAAAATTTTATAAAGCGAGGATGTGTGTGTGGGGGGGGGGGAGGGAAGGGACTATTTTTTCCCTTTTTTTCATATCAGCTGTTTATTGCGTTTTGAATGCTTTTTTTCACCGAGCCCATCAATATTATTTTTTAACCTTAAATATTTGAAAGAGTGGGCAATTCCTGGGGGAGGGGAGGGGAGGGGCTATTTTCTAAATTTTGAGTAAACCCCTCTCTCATGTGACATATCGTTAGATAGGTCTATGCAAATTTATTCATATTATACACATCTGATGCCCCTCCCCCTTTTTTGACCTGGGGCACTTTTTGAAATTTCAAGGACACCACTCATGTGACATATTGTTAGATAGGCTTATGAAAACATTCATATTATATGCATCTGATACACCCCCCCCCCCCTTCCCGTTTTAAATGTGGCTTTTAATGGAGTCCTCTTATAAATATTATTAGTTAAATATAAAAAATTGAAATAGGGTAGTGGATGATTTCTGGGGGGGGGGGGGGGGATATTCCTAAATGTAATAGTGTTGCCATTTATGTAAAGAATCAATAATTTTAAATTAACAATTTAAGGATAAAGTGTTTTAAAAGAGATATTAGACGAAATCCTCTGTGCAATCTGCGGTCACACTTACCCACTTTTTTTTTTTTTTTTTAATTGGATGGTTATTTTTTTCTCTATTAGAAAAAACTAATGGCACAGAGATATTTTCATACAAAATCTAAGGAGTGAAATAAGGATGTGACATTAATCAAAAACTGATCAATAAAGGTATATTTTCTCGGCCGATCCCTTAATGCCTGGGATCAAGATATATTTTGCTCTGTTAACGAAGCCTGCATTTTTGCAAACTTTTCGCTGTTTTAAGTGAGTAGATTTCCTGATTGGTCAATCTTGTTTCACTAACAGCACAAAATCTATCTGGATCCAGGCCAATATCATTTCAGAAAGAAAAGGAATTAAGAATGTTTACTAATCAGGGAAAAATAAGAAAAATAATTTAGATGTATCAATTTGAAAATTTCAGAGCATAAGTAGAAAAATATTTTACAGATGGATGGGTATGTAATTTTTTATGAAAATTGGATGGAAATTATTTTTATTAGCATGAAACTTGTGGTGTTATGTCTGCTTACATGATGCAACTTCAAAAGATCCATGCAAAGTTCATTTTTGGTATCATATTTTAAATAAGGGTAATATTTACTTTACTTAATCAAATAAGTTTTGTGATTATGTAAGTAAAAAAAGTTTTTTTAAAAAGTGGTGACAATCCAAATAAAAATATGTAAGAGATTGCAGACCCGAAGGAGTGTAATGCTCTATTAAATTGCAAGCACGAAATTTTTAAAAGAACACTCCCATAGGTTTAACATTAGCATTCCAGTTTCTTTGCGTGGCTAGTGTAGATCACAAGAAAACAGTTGCATGCTAAAGTTAAACCTATGGGAGCATTCTTTTCAGAATTCTTGCTTGAATTTTAATTAATTTTTTTCATATGATATATAATAATCTAATGTTGTTTGTTATTACTTTTTCAATTTTAGTTGTGTGATGACACCGTCTTGCACGATCAATAAAATGTGTTTCTCGCAGAAAGCGATAGAGCTAGTTTTTTGCTCGGAACTAAAAGATCTCACCTTCTGACCATGGGTTTTCTGGTTCGATTCTTGCCACCACTCATTACCTGCATTGGTGACCTTGGACAAATGAACATGCACTTCACCATCTCTGCTCAAGACCAACAGATAGCAATACTGAAAACACACACACAACTGTGAAACACCTGTAGCATGCAACGCCCACGATGATTCTCGTAGCACAAAACCTGCTGTGTCGCACATCTTTGGGGACACATATGTGCTTGACAGCATGACACCATCACAATGGCAACTGCCACCGCAACATTAATGCACAGTGCTCGTCCAACGTCAACGAGACGTTCTTCTCACTGAGGAGAAGAATTCTGTGGTGACACCTTCTTGCATGGTCATTAAAAGGAGTTTTTTGCAGAAGCAATAGAGCTAGCCTTTTGCTCAGCACTAAAAATCTCCCCTTCTGATCGTGGATTCTCCGGTTCAATTCTTGTTGCATACACCTCCTGGATCTTTTTTATATGTGAGGATACTTTAAATTTTAGAACTGGTTCCAAACAGTTTTTTAACAATGAGTGTTCAAATTAAAAAAAAAAAAAAAAAAAAAAGTAACCAAACCCGAAAAAGTACAAAAACAACATTAGATAGCAACTCCAGGTATCCAATGAAAAAAATTTATTTTATGTAATGAAACGTAAGCGAGATATTTGTCAAGAATGCTCCCATAGGTTTAATATTAGCTTGTGAATGTCTTTGTACGACAAATATAGTCTCTTAATATTGTAATATTACAACTAAAGTAAAATCTGTGAAAATAAAATCAGTCTATAACGGAATCCTGTCTTAAATGAAAAAAATTTCAACTGAAAGAATATCAACAATTATATCTGCTAAGATGGAAACCTGTATGAAGTGAAATATTTTTCGGTTCCTTTTGATTCTGTTTTCAATGTTTTAATAAATCAATATTTGACAAAGCTGATTATGTAGTTAAGTATTATGTATGTTATGATTACATATTTTAGATTTTAAAATAAATCGGCTTTTAGAAGCTTAGCAAAATTCTCTTTATGGAGAAAGGGAGAGGCGGTGCCAAAATCCTTGTTTGCCCCAATCACAAAAAGAGCCCTGATAGACCCTGATAGAATTAGCTAGCAAGAAACTTTCCTCAGCAGCAGCTTTTATTTTTTATGTGCATAAATGATAAATAAGACTTGTGTTGAAAAAAAAATGAATGAAAAGTTTATATTTTAAATGATAGAATGCAATATGAATGTTGTTGATGGAAAATAATATTCAGCAATTTATAATTTGTACTTTGCTAACATAAAAATACATAGGTTTCTTATAAAAGAGGTAACATTCAAAATACCAATATTTTAAAATAAATTAATAGAATTTTATTTATTATATATCAAAATAGAAGTATTTATTAATCATTTTTAAATAAGTAGCCACTTTGAAATTATGAATATCAGAGAAAATTTTGTTTGAATGCAAAATAGCTATATCTTGTAGTTTAGCACTGAGAAATAAAGTAATGATTTATGAGTTTCTAAATGTTTCAGGTCAAAAATAAAGTTTAATAACTGACAATTTTGATTGATGTTCCTTTTAAAAACTAATATTCCTGTATTTTTTCAAAAGAATTTGGATTAAGGAAAATGTTAGGCTTAGTAATACATGATACTTTAGTAGTAAAAAAAAAAAAACCCGCTTAATTTTCAAATAAAAAAGATATCATTTAATAAATAAGTAACCAAATATATAGTTAACATTCATCAGAGATTATTAAAGATACTTATCCTTTTTCTATGGACTCAATAATTAAAAAATAAAGTGTTTAATAGTTTTGTTTACATTAATAATACTTCCCACTTCAAGAATTACGATACTTTGTTTACACTAAATAGATAAAAATCCCTTCAGCTTTATTATCAACTACAGATACAAAAACTTTTATAGTATTTGTAATAACACTCATGAGATGTATAAAAAACAAACAAAATTCAACCATTTTATAAATATAATATTAGAAGAAATACTTGTATTCTCATATATTATAATGCATTGTCATGAATTCATATGTATTACAAAAAGTAGCCTGGGTGGAAAGCTTTGGGAAGAACATGTCAAATCAGATATTTTTATTTTAAATTTCTGTAACTTAAAATAATCTAGCACTTTACATATCGGACCTTAACAAATACAATTTATTTATAACACTGATGTTGATGCATATATTATATAGAATCAGTAAGCTCGCATTCAAATTTTAAATACAAAAAGTACTGTTTAATGTTATGAAATATGCACATACACAAAAGGAAATAATACACAGATGCTTAGAATTGTTCAATAAAAATAAACATAAATGGGCAGAAAAAGCTACGCTTACCAAACTTAAAATTGCATTGTGGATCCATTAAATGAATTTTTACAGCGGAAGTTTTAGTGTTTGGCTAACAAGTACACGCCTTCAAAGCAGAAGAAGAAATTTCACTTACTGCTTTAAAAGTGACACCAGCTGGCCAATTAATTCATAAACTGAAAATAAAATGTCTTTATTTTCTTTTAAATAGAATAAAAGTCTTGCATAAACAATCGTCCTGTTTCGCGAAGCACATGGCAGCTACATAAATTAACAAAAAAATAACTGCCAACTAAATTGTGACATTGATTGATTGATTATCGGAACCTGCGCTCGATTATGAGATTTTTAGCTTCGCTTTACTTGGCGGCTTTTTCTTTTGCTTAATACATAGTACAAGTAAATATTTCAAAAAACTAATAACACAACACTGGACTGAGCTCAGCAAGGCGCGATCGACAGTAAACAAGACAGTGAAGCAAGGGGTGGAGTTTTGGACGTCACTTTACAGATTAGCCAATAGCAGAGCTCTATTTTCCTCCGTACATGAATTCCAGTATGGTATGCTTATATGCGTCCGGAGATTAGGCAAATCCAAAGAACGAAGTACGCACCGTGAATGGAGGATATTCCATCAACGTTTTGATCACGTGGTCAAGGTAAAAACTTCTAGCTTAAAGAAGGGAAGGCTCCGTAGACGTAATGAAAAACCCTGGCCAGCCAGTGAAACAGTTCATGCGGAAAGCAGTACTAGCGTCCCTTCTTATCAGTTATGGTGTTATTGCACGAGGACTCAAAGACTCTTGGAATCCCAGGCGTCTAGCGACAACAGCCGCCTCACGACCCGTCTTTTCCAGGCATTTCATTGGCTGTTCCGGAAAAGGCTTTTCTATTATCAGATTTCCAAGCATTTGATTGGCTGTTACTGGCGACTCGCCTCGTTTCAGGCGTCAAAGATGCTCAGACAGAAAAAAGACGCTCGCTCTCCAAGCGACTCCCCTGGAGCCATAGGAATACATGGAGATGCCTGGAATCTGAAGCGTCTTTGACCCCTCGTGTAATAACACCATTAGGTTAAATGGAGGATATTGCATCGCCGTTTTGATCACGTGATCAAGGTAAAAACTTCTAGCGTAAAGAAGGGAAGGCTCCGTAGACGTGTAATGTAAATCCCCGCTAGCCAATGAAACAGTGCATGAGGCAAAACAGTAGTTTCTTCCCTTCTTATCAGTTAGAAGTTTCTTGGGTAAATTACCAGTATCACGTGACTTTTTTCAGCCTCGAACCCAGATTTGGAATAAAGTTCATTCCGTTTAGTTTCATTAGGAACCCAGATAAAGGCAATCTGTGGATAAAGGGGCGAGTCCAGCAGACCTCACCAAAGTCACCGGTGAGATTGGTTACGTGACGTCACGGTAAGTGACCGGTCTCCAACCGGTCGACAGACCTACTGGACGGCACTGGTGTTATTTACTATTGGCGCCATCTGTATTACGCTGCCGTAATTATTCTTTTATTATTGTTTTATCATGTACGATGCAAATGTAAATAAACTTTCATGTAACCGATCACGTGACCCAACTAACCAAGAATTTAATTCGGTTAGTTCGGTCTCTCACCGGTCACTTTGGTTACTTGCGCTGAACGACATTGGTTGCGACCCGGTTAGCAGCACTGAACGCCTTGGTGACTAACCGATCTCACCGGTCACTAACCGGTGGCTCCTCTGGACGCGGCCAAGGTATATATTATTTTGACTATTCAAATGCTTTTGTAAAATAAAATTTTTCCATACTCTACATCTATAGCATATAAATGTTCTTATAAATTAAAGCGTTATGGTAAGGTACTAAAGCTACGTTTATGTTTTCCCAGTTACTTTTTCAGCCATTTAAAGTCAGTATTAAAAATTTTAATTTTTAAGTGAACTTTTGACAACTTTATACGATTTTTCTAACATTTTACTTTAATAACATTAGTTTTTTGTCTCTAGCCCCGCACGAGTCTATGTTTTGTAAATTTTCTCTCTGTAAATACAAAGTATCATTTTAACCCTTTCAGGGGCAAGGTACTTGTATTCGTAAAATGTTCAAATAATTTAATGACACACCGGTATTAACAAGAGATTTTATTTGTAAACAAGTAAAAGTAAATTTTCGCGTACTTAATAAAGATGACATTTTCATCGTAAAATTCCGGTGCCTATGTGGCAATTTAGGATTAAAATTATGTGATGCCGTGACGGCCTTACCGCCCTTCAAGGGGTTAAACACGCCTTTCTTCGCTATTCTCCATGCTTTATAATATGGGTTTCTAATGGAGAGTAGATGTGCCACTAATGGACACCCTTCAAAGAATCAAATCAAGAAGCGAAAAATAATGTTTCGAATCTCTACTGTTTTTCAATGAAAATGCTAAGAGCTGGATTGACTTAATAAATTTACATATTCTTTATTTTCTTGCAAAATTTGGATGTTTTTGTTTTGATAGTAATAGAAAACTTTGAATTCCATATATTAATGATCATTTACAAAATTTCACTTGTATTTTTAAGGTTTTAGGACTGGTGTCCATTACTGGAACGCTTAATTAGTCAATTCCCAGTAACGGAGACCTATATAGACTTTACTAAAAGTGCAATTTCAGTAATGTTTGTAGAGCATAAAATCTTTTGACTAAACGGAAAATCTGACTAATCAAATTTAATCTTTAAATTGCACTTTCCAGAATGTAATAAGGCAATTTTTTTTTTTATAAATAGTGGCTTTTAATTTCGTGTGATTAATAAAAATTTTAATATTGTAACTAAAATTAATTTTTAATAACTCTCTCTGCCTTGCATATTTTATAATCTGGTAAGCATTCAAACCAATCAGGAAGCAGAAAAAATTGTTTAAGGTAATTAAGAAAGGCGGGGCTCATGAAGGTCAAGTTCTCCTCATTTAAACAAAGACAATTTTTTAAGTTACAGAAGTTTTTAAAAATCTATTTTCTGTCTTAAATGTTTGATTATTAATCTCTCAAAAGACTACTTCGTACATAACAAAATAAAGTAACATTGAGTTTATAGTAGAAATTAGTATATCTGCAGATCAGTTGCCTCAAACGTCAGTTCTGTTTTTAATAATCAATGTAAAATAATTAAAATATTAATCTTGTGATAATTACAATAATAATTTTTTAAAATGAATAATTCTCATAAACATTTTAATTATTGATATCCTAATTGTTAAATTTATTTAGAAATTACTACTTTGTTTCATTAGCATGATTTCTTGAAATTCTGGTTTTAAATGCAACCAAAAACAATTATAGAGTAGGTGGGGGGGTTTGCACGGTGCAAAGATACGAACTGGCTAATATAATAGGAAGAAACACTTCTACAATCATGACCGCTAGGTGGTAGTTTGGTCTCAAGTGTAGTAGTTGTCTGTTCAAACCTTGTGATAAAAGTAGCACTCCGTGCCAAGAAAATGAGGTAAATTTAAATTTCCTAATTTTGATCTAATACAGTGGAACCCGGTTAAGACGCTCACGGTTAATACACGATCCCGCTTAATACGCGAATTTTTTCCGCTCCCTTGAACATCGCCCGTAAGACTAATGCAAAAATATCACGTTTAAGACGCGAACGGTTATTACGCGATCCCGCTTAATACGCGAAAAATTTTCGGTCCTTTGTGGTAAAAAATCACGTTTAAGACGCGAATTCATTGGTGAAGATGCGAATTCCTTCTTTCTTCTCCAGTGTTTTCATTTTAGTGGATTTTTTTATTCATATAAAAAGCACTGTTTCTATATACTAATATTTACTTTAATAACAGATCAATTAAAGGAGCATTTCGAAAATAGTGATAGATATTTGAATAAAAAACCCCTCAAAATTAGCAACACTGTAATTCTTCAATGATCCCGTGTTCTGACATTCTTTGTCTCTCGTTTCATGTATTTTTTATTGTAGTAGAGAGAGATACATAGAGGAATTCAGGATGCTCAGATACGTCATAAAATTATGATTAAAAATGATTATACCTGTTGTTAGTGAGTTTTTAAATGTGTGTTATATCACTACTATATTTTATAATGCATGTTATATACAAAAAAGAAAAGAAAAAGAAACTCGCATAGATTAAACAAATACGACTGCTGTTGTATAATTCTTTTATGTTTTCTATGTTTTCGTTACTTTTTGCTGTGCTAACAATACTTTTTACACAAAGATTAATAAGGGAAGTTTTTTTCTTATATTAAAAAAGACAGATTATATTGGTACTCATTATCACAAGTACTAATACTAAATATGATTTTAACAACTGGATTATGATTCAAAAATTTAGTATTTTTATTCTTTCTGTTAAAAAAAAAATTAGTCTAGCAGAAAAATTATTTTTGTTGTTTTATCTTTGGTTGTAACGTATTATCGACAATAAAGCCGCATGTTTGAATCCATATTTATTTTCAGTTATTATTCCAGTCTATCCTGTAAAAAGATAGACTGAGTAAAGTTGAATACAATTAAATTTAAATCTAAATATACGTATAAGACACAATTTTCGACCATAAACATATCAATGAAAGCTCTAAAGTTCATTTAGACGATTAGATGTGTAAATAAGCCGAGTTCCTGCAACATTATGCAAATCACGTTTAATACGCGATCCCGCTTAATACGCGACTTAGGTCCACTCCCTTGAAACGCGTCTTAACCGGGTTCGACTGTATTTTTAAAATTTCACTTTATTGTTTTGCTGACAATACTTCGAATTTTTACAAATCCAAAAATTCAGGGGCGAACAGAAGCTCTATAGCTTCTAAATGCCGTATGGTTTACCTCGATCGCATTTGTTTGAACTTGTAGGTAGTCGGTTAAGTAAAATAATGCAGAATGGGGTAAAAGTACGCATCCGTCTTGGGGCAAAGATACGCACAAGTTTCAGATGCGGGACTTTGCCCTATCGTTTTAGCTAGATGGAAAGATTTCCGCAATTACGTTGTGGAAAGTTTTATTTTTTAGTTGGCATTGTATAAAATATAATAACTACTTAACTAATATAAGCTAGTTAACTACCTTTACATTTTTCTAGTTAAGTTTTTTTCAATATAGAACATAGGTATCTAAGTAAGTAAGCAAGCACCCACCCTGGGAACCCGCTTTTGGCTTATGGTTAGGTTTGAACCCCGAGCTCAGGGCAGGGAAAAGTATTATTACCTGTAAAATCCTCTAGTATTTAAGACACTTAATAAAATACAATACAATAAAAAAAAAAAAAAAAAAAAAAAAAGGAAATAAAATAAAAATTTTTTGCAGTCAGCTGCTGGCCCCTCTAGAAATATGAGGTAAAAATTACTAAAAATATTTAAAGATAAAATAATCTAAATTTAAAGATAAAATTACAATAATATATAACTTAAAGGCCAAAACAATAGCTGTAGTAATGAATTTATATGTCCAGCTACCTACTTTTAAAAATCAATATTCTTGTTTCATAAAACGATTTTAAGTCTTAACCCTTAACTCTTGTTACCAGACTCGCAGCTCGCTGCTATATTCAGTTTTGATAGCTTAACTTGTAATTTTCGATTTAACTATTGATGTTAGTTTAATTTTGATTCGTTTGGAAACTTAGTAATATCACTAAAGACTTCTAAATGAGAATTTTTATTATAATAGGCCTTTACATAAAGTTTAGCGCAAAAACAGTATCTTATGAGTCAGTCAACCCTTTTATTCACTGTACGATCAAGAGCTATTTGAGACTGCTCACAATATTTATGCAACAATTTTTGTCACAGTAGTTAGAGGTTAACTGCTATTTGCGATCTCACAGACCTCTGTTTTTCTCTTTTTTTTTTTTCATGGTTTAACTTGCAATTTTCAGTTTAACTATAAATACTATTGAAATTTACTAATGCTTTTGCTTAACTCATTCGTTTTATTGGAAATGGGGCAAAACCCACAGTAATGGGCAAAAATACACACAGCGTACCTTTGCCCCACCACTGCGTACTTTTACCCCAACCGATTGAGCAAAGATACGCAGGGCAATGTTTTTAAAAAATTGCAAATTTTCACAGAACTATAATTTGGCAGAATATTAATTGATAGTGGCATTTGCCTAAGGTTCTAAGCTAACATTTTTATCACTCATTACATAAGTTTAGACCAATGTGTGCGTTAAAAATCAAAATGTAGGGAAAGTGCGTATCTTTACCCCCCCCCCCCCCCCACAAGATACGCACTGGCTGATTTAATATGAAGAAACATTTCTACAATCATGGCCGCTAGGTGGTAGTTTAGTCTCAAGTGCAGTAGTTGTGTGTTGAAACCTTGTGATAAAAGTAACACTCTTTGCCAAGAAAATGAGGTAAGTTTAAATTTTCGAATTTTGATCTAATATTTTTAAATTTTCGATTTATTGTTTAGCTGACAATATTTCGAATTTTACAAATCCAAAAATTCAGTGGAGAACGGAAGCTTTATAGCTTCTAAATGCCGTATACTTTACCTCGATCGCATTTGTTTAAACTTGTATGTAACCATTTAAGCAAAATGCTGCAGAATGGGGTAAAAGTACGCATCAGTCTTGAGGGAAAGATACGCACAAGTTTAAGATTCGGGACTTTTCCCTATCGTTTTAGCTAGATACAAAGCTTTCCACAATTACGTTGTGGAAAGTTTTATTTTTTATAAGTTAGTATTGTATAAAATATAATAGCTACTTAACTAATATAAGCTAGTTAACTACCTTTTCCTTTTTATAGTTACGTTTTCTCTATATAGAACATAGGTATCTATCTACCTACCTACTTTTAACCCGGGAGAATTCGCTGCATGAGATTTTCTCTCACCGTTGTATTTTTTTTAAGACTCTTATTTAAACCATTTTTCATTTTAATTAAAAAAAATGTTATTTCAATTATCTTACCTATTTGTGAGTAAAAGTACTAAGCCAAGCAAAAAAAAATGATATTAAGCGAATGTAAAGTAAAAGCAATTGGGCACCGTGAGAGAAATTCTCACTAGCGAGTTCTCCCGGGTTAAAAATCAATATTCTTATTTCATAAAACGATTTTGTTTTAAGTCTTAGCCCTTAACTCATGTTAGTGGTCTCACAGAGCGCTGCTATATTCAGTTTTCATAGCTTAACTTGTAATGTTCAATTTAACTATTGATGTTAGTTTAATTTTTATTCGTTTGGAAACTTAGTAGTATCTCTGAAGTCTTCTAAATGATGAATTTTTATTATAATAGGCCTTTCCATAAGGTTTAGCGCAAAAACAGTATCTTATGAGTCAGTCAACCCTTTTATTCATTCTACGATAAAGGGATCTTTGAGACCGCTCACAGTATTTATGCGACAATTTTTGTCATAGTAGTTAGAGGCTAACTGCTATTAGCAATTTCACAGACCGCTGTTTTTACCCGACTGAAAAGAAAGTTTGTGTTTCACGCGTATCTGTGTATGTGGATTTCTTTATACCCTCGAAACATCCCAACGGCTGGATGGATTTTAATGAATGAGGTCTCTATCAATTCGTCTTAACGGCCCAATGGTTATAGGTTAAGTTTTGTTTTTATAAATTCAAAATGGCGGCCGTAAAATACAAAATGGCGGTAGAGACGAAAAAAATAATTTACGCACCCTATTGTGTGGCATATCATTGAATAGGGCTTTCAAAATGTAGACTATGTTTCATTGACTATTTCACAGTCAGAAGCTCCGTTAAAATATACAACCTGGAAGTTGTATATGTAGAATCTCTAGCTTTACTGCAATTCTAACCATCATAGACATCTATAGACCTCATCAAAACAATGTTTATCGATAGGAACTAACAATTAAACACAACTTAAGTATCAATACAAGTAAATAAATTAAAAAAAATAGGTAAGTAATATAAACAAGTAATATAAAAAAAATATTTGAAGTCATTTCCTACTTAGGTCAATAAGAGTATTTTTTTGCCCATTCTTCTTTCCTCTTGAGTGGCGCTTAAAATCCCTTGATCAAGAAGAGGGCTCTCTCGCTTATTCAAAATTAATTTAATTAATGAATTAATATTTGTAGAAAAAACTGGATTAACATCAAGTGTCATCCACTACAAGTTTTAAAAAATTCATTTGAGCTTGATTGGATGAATAATAAGTATTTTATTAACGATTGAAAATTCGAACAAGATATATATATAGCGAGAGTGTGAGCTAATAGTAGGAATTGAAAAAAAAATAGTTTCACATTGATAAGAAATAATTAATTAGTTCGCCTTTTATGCAGTCGGGTTTTTTGATATTTTAAATTTAATTCTATTTTTTTGCATGGTTTAACTTATAATTTTCAGTTTAACTATAAATACTAGTGATATTTATTAATGCTTTTGCATAGCTCATTCGTTTTATCGGAAATGGGGCAAAAACATACAGTAATGGGACAAAAATACGTACTGCGTATCTTTGCCCCACCACTGCGTACTTTTACCCCAACCGATTGGTCAAAGATATGCAGAGTAATGTTTTTTAAAAAGTGCAATTTCTCGCAGAATTATAATTTGAGAATGTCGGTTGATGGTGGCACTTGCCTAAGGTTCGAATCTAATATTTTAATCATTCATTACATAAGTTTAGACCAATGTGTGCGTTAAAAATCAATATATGGAAAGTGCGTATCTTTACCCCACGTACTCTATATTATTTTTTGTATAGTGTTCATTAGCGATACAGAGAGTGTTCGTTATTGGAACAGACGGTGTCTGTTACTGGAACTTTGAATGTTTTGACCTATTTTTGTTATTTACAATTATGTTCAGATTGATAATTCGACTATGAAGATGGTTAAATATTGTTGATAGATTAATATGACGTGGAAAAAACTGGAATATAATGATTAGAACTATTATTAAAAAATAATATAACCTTTAACTGATGTCACAGAAATAGTCGCATAACTAGTGTGAGCGGTCTGTGAGACTGCTACGTAACATCAGTTAAAGGTTAAGCTGTATTTGTAAAGAAAGGTGAAATACATAACAAAAAAAATTATACGAAATGTTGCCATGATCGAAAAGAGTCCTTGGTATTTTTATGTTAGCAAGGTGCAAATCTCGCCAATAGCATTTTTTATTTTTCACGTGGTAATTTAAAACAATGCTTTGATGTTAAAATTAAATGTCTTCGTTTATGCTAATCTTTTTTTTTTTCCCATAAGTGAAAGTCTTGGATTTTAAATGTTTCTCTTTTAAATTAGTTATGCATTTTAAATAAAATGAAAAAGTATTATATTTTAAATGAAATTAATGAAATACGAAAAATGCAATGAGATTTTGGATATTTGGCCATTATCATCTGCACCCAGCTAACATAAAAGTACGGAGTTCTTGATTTCTCTATCAGATTCTTCTGATTTGGCGAAGACTTGAGCAAGTAAATTAAATTATGAATAATAAAAAAAAGCATGATACAATATTACCATACATTTTAAGGAAAACCAAACTGCTCGCCAGGGGCAGCTAGTTATATAAGAAATTAGAATTGCTTTAGAATCTACTTTAAACTATATATCCTTGTCTACTCAGTCTATATAGCATAGAAATGTCGACCATCTGACAAATTTCAGATTATGCGGAAATCTTGCACAAAACACGCACAACCCTGAAAAGTACGACTATCAGTGTAGATAAAATATATATACCAAAAAGTGAGTAATATACGACAACTGATGGCCATTCACGAAAATATGGGAAGAACTTCGATTTTACACAAAAAATGAAGATCTTTGAGCTCCACCAAAATAAAGTTACTTAACCGTGTTTTGGGGAACTTTTAACTCAGGGAAGGGGAAGGGCAAAGCTAAAAAAATTTTAAGTTGATCAACAGAGGGCTACAGTTTGTGTTTTTTTTTTTTTTTAATTGAATGATACCATCCGCAAGTCGATACGATCATTCGTTACACAGTTACGGCAGGTTTCATGAATGCGAAGTCGAAAATTATACTTTACTGCAGGTAAAATAGGTTTTTAAAGCAGCAACTGATGATCATTCACGAAAATTTAGCAAGAACTTCATTTTGTAATAAAATAATTTTATCTTTTTTTGCGGGGTGGGGGGAGGGGGGAGGACTTGGTAAGGTAGAACTGAAATTATCTTAAATAGGTCAGATGGGATATCGTTTATATTTTTAATTCTGAATCAAATGACACCGTACGTAAGCCGACACGGTCATTCATTACAAAGTTACGGCAAGTTATAAGTGGATTTTGGCAACTTTAATGGCTTTGGAATAAACTCAATTGATTCTCATTTTGATTATTGCTATTTTGAAACATTTAACGATTTTGAGATTATATTGCTTAAATTTAATGATTTAATATGATATAAAGAACATGTTTTGAACGTAAAATAAATGTGGCAAAACTATGCTAGAAAATAAAATATAATTTCCACTTTGTCTTTATAAAACCTGCTGTAACTTTCTAACAAATGATCGTATCGATTTGCGGATGGTTTTATTCGAATCGGAATTAAAAGATTAATTTGAAACTATACCCTACTTGACCTATTTAAAAAAGGGGTGAATTCCGTCCCCCCCCTCTCGAGTTAAAATGTCCACTTTTGCCCCCAAAATACGATAAACAACTTTCATTTTTGGGGACTCAACGGAACTTAATTTCTAGTGCCAAAAGAATGCTTTTCTCAAATTTTAGTGACTAGAAATCGGTTAATTACCGTAAAAACTCATTTTACCTGCACAAATATAATTTTCGACTTTGTATTCATAAAACCTGCCTAACTTTGTACGAAATCATATCGACTTGCGGATTATTTTGATTCGTAGTTATAAAATACATAATAAACAATATCCTATTTCACCTACATAAAATTTTTTGAGTCTTGCTTCCTCCCTGTGTTAAAAATGCCTCCATCTTATGCCCCCATCTTTTGTCCCCAAAACATGGTAAAACAACTTTATTTTTTAGAACTCATCGGATCTTCATTTCTAGCATCAAAACGAAGTACTTCCCAAGTTTTGGTGAATAACCATCAGTTATCTCAAAAAATCCTATTTTACCTGTACTACAAGTAAAATTCAGAGAATTGACAATATTTTTATGAAATTGCAGCATACTTGCAGATAGCTTGACATGACAAGAATCAGTTTGCAATGCATTTGCAGATAGTGTCATGACAAGATTGCAAGTTTACGATGCATTTGCAGATAGTGTGACAAGGCAATATTATTTGTTTGCTATGAGTTTGCAGTCGGTTTGAAGAACAAGACTGCAACTTGCACGATAAGTTAGCAAGTTCAAAGTATGGTGACTTCGGAGTTTGCATAATCTTGGTGCAGTCTTGTTATGAACTTTCAGACTTGTCATGCTGAACTTGTTGGAACTTTGCAAGTTTGCGAAATAAGACTGCTGAAAATTTTCTGCAAATTAAAATTGCTATCTGGGTTAGTACATTCTAAGGAATTGTTTATAAATGCACACAATCTAGATTTTATTTTGCACATAGTTTATACACTTAAACACAGAAATATTGTAAAATGTGTCTTGTTTTATTTAAATTTCATTTAAGTAAAACTTCTGGTTCATAATGTTTATTTAATTGGAAAGAAATGGGGATGATAGAAAGCCAAGATACAGGAACATTCTGAATTATACAAAAACTATTAAATCTAATCAAAATGATAAATTAAAAATGTTTAGAAATAAATTTTACTTCGTTAGATTGCTGTGTAGAAAAGTTTTAGGGAGAAAATTAAAAGTAAACATAAGCTACATGTTAAACAAATGTACAAAATATAAAATTTAATATGATGCACAATTTAAGGCTTTTAATTCTATGACTAAAGAAAAAACAAACTGCAAACAGCATATTCGGCCTATAAAATAGATTATAGCATAATACAAGCAATGAAACAAATGTAGTTCTGAAAACATGAAACTATATAGCTATTTAATTACGCTTAAACACCCATATCAATAGCTCTATCAATAACTCTATCAATAGCCATATCAATATTCTATCTACGTCATGATCATGGTTAAGGCAAAAAGTCTAGCGTAAAGAAGGGAAGGCTCTGTCATAGATTAACATCCAAGATCGGACATTCCCATAGAGCGTAATGGTAATGCGATTGCGATCGTAGCGCCTTTAGTGACAATGGGGAAGAAACTCCCCATCCTTGCAGTATGCTTATTATTGAGCATCTACCACATTGTGACCTTTCTTTTTTTAATGTTGCATGTTTACGTTTTCGATAGAATCTTACACCGATACATGAACAAAGAATACATTCTATTTTATATATCTAATATCTATGTGGCCGCCCCTCCGGGTGGTTCCGACCCGACCCCTTGAGTGGGGGAGGTGACCGGAAGCTCGGCAGAGTTCGTTGTGTACGAATGCGAGGGGGCCGGATGAGGACGATTCGCCACCTCCTCGAGAGGCTCATCTCCGACAGGCGTTGAGCACGGTGGCCACGGTTAACGGATGTTGTGCATGGGTGCAATGCCCTTCGGTCGTCCACAGGAATGCGCACCCCCGGCAGCCGGGTTCTCTGGCCAAGCCGGATAGCGACGCTCCATAGGTCGATCCCGGTGCCGGTCTAATGGTCGGACGGTGTCGTCGGGCAAAGACTAGCTAAGGCGATAGGACCCCATCCACCATTTGACTAAGAGGGAGCCTGAAGTATGAGTGAGGGCTTTGTAGTGGAAAGTCCTCGGTGCTCGCTAGTGACGACGGAGCTCGCGGGAACGCCATGCAGGGACTCCCGGAGCAACCGAAGGGCGAGGGTTACGGACAGCGCCCAGGTTACTTTATGACTTGGGTGGCTCATCCCTCCGAGGACCTCAGATGGAGCAGTTGGGAGCCGACGCTAAGGGTGGTAGGGTTTGGCGGTGCCCCCGTTGACCAAGGAGCGGTCGCGTGGGGAGGCCAGTATGGCTCTGGTTGCTCCATGTCGTGCCGTGACCCATGGGAGGGGGTTGGCCGACAGGTCCTCCATCGAACGCTATTCCCGCAGGGAAACGGGCCGGAGGCTCGCCGGTAACGCGGCGGCTCATCGTGCCTCAGGTGAACTCTTGGTCCGATCCAGGTCCTCCGTGTCTATGCGGTACCGGAGTTTTCCTCGCCTGGTGATGAGGACCTAGAGGTGTCTCCACCTAACTCTCGAACGCACTAACAAAGGTAGCGGTCGGTCACTGCACGGGGTCAGGGGCCTTCGGGCCTGGGTACCCTCGACGGCCGTGAGGTAAGGTAGTGGCGGGCGGGCTTCTGTCGGCCTCCGCTGGCTTCTCTGTCCTAGGATGGAGTCGAGTCGGTGGGGGCTGGCGGGACTCCGTTCCGTCCAACCCCCTAGCGAGGCGGAGTCTATTCCGTCTAGGTGGAGCTTTCCGTGCCCGCCTGGGGTCACTAACGGCACCTAGTCTGGGCCAACTGGCTTCCGGCGTGATCCGCGAGGGGTTCCGTCGGTTGAGCCGGGTGGTTTGGGCGAAAAGCCAGGAGCTGGGTCGCTTTACGGCCGCAGGGACTTTCCCCGTCCTCCTTGGTTTTCAAGTTAGGGGCCCTTCAATAATTTTCCTATCGGCTGGCCCACAAAAATGTCTTTGCCGGAAAATGGTACCTGATCTTGGGGGCCTGTCCGTAAATTAAATTCGGGTCGGGAAGCCTCGGTTCAGTCCGTGGGCCCAGCGTCTTTATAGGCGTCTGGTTCCTGCGATGGCTTGCGGGGTCTACCGGCTCGAGTAACCAAGTTTAGGGACCACTTGGTTTTTCTAGCTGGGTGGTGAGGACTATCGTAGAGATTGTTCACCAACTTGGAAATAGTCGGCGTGACGTGTGCTGGGCAGTGCGTCGACCTGACCGGAGTTTGCGTGGGGTTCCGCTCTGTTGGAGCTTGTCTGGCGGCGACCTTCGGGACGCGTCGCGGGGCTTGCTTCACGGGTGGTTCCTTGCGTCGACAAATGGGCCTGAAAAGGGCCTGGGACCGTAAGATGAACCCCTCATATCTAATATCTATTCTGTGTTCATGCACGTATGTTTTTTGCATGATTAGTGAACGGTTTTAAGTGCAACGTTTTCGTCTGCAAAGTGCAAAAATTTCGTCTTGAATGCTATATATCAAAAGCAATGGTGTAATATAAAAAAATACGAAATGTTGAACTGAATGTCCCAGAATATCCAGTATAATCAAGTTTTCTATAAAAGCGGTGGAGTGACTATGCAGCAGACGCTACAGATTTTTAACAGTATAAGCTATATTTTACCTCGGCTAGGCGCTGTATCTCGGTTATACCAACCCGAAGCGTATACATGCGCAAAAAAAGTTCTAAAATTGCGATTAGTGTAATACACTGTTAAAAATCTGCAGCATTTGCTGCATAGTCACTCCGCCGCTTTTATAGAATATCTCTATTCTGACCAATGAGAATTTTCCATAATACAGCCAAGTAACCCTTTTCTGTAAAAGCGGTGGAGTGACTATGCAGCAAATGCTGCAGATTTTTAAGAGTGTACATCTGGGAAAAGAAATCTGAAATTTCGCATTTTCGTTATTATCTAGGATGCGACTGTATAAAATCCTTGACGGGTTCTAGATAGATTTTTTTCGCTGTTAGAGAAACAATATTGATCAATCAGAAGACAGCATTTTTGAAAACTGCGAAAAGTTTGCAAAAATGCAGGCTTCTGATTGGTCAATCTCGTTTCGCTAACAGCAAAAAATCTATCTGGATCCCGGCCATCATGTTATTAGATACAAGAAAATTATATATTTTATATAAAGGTAGAAGTAAGGGAATCTAATTATTCAATGCTGCCGACGTAAGGTTGTGCCTAAGCCAAAAAATAATAGTACCACTTCCGGTTTATTTTTAGAAGTTTATCCTCATTATATGTAACATGAGAAAAATAAAAAAATGGAAAAGGTTGCCTTCATCTAGTACCATAATATATTGTCTGCCTTGTCGCAAATGGGCCAAACAAGTGGTAGAAGTTTTCTTATTGTTATTTTAAAAGTCTATCTGTGGTATCGAAAAGAGCATCACGCCCACTGAGCTCGACAATAGAACGGAGGGCTAACTCCCTATTCTGATACATTGAATCCAGCGGTCCGCTCATGAATACAATGCCAAAGATTTTCCAATGAAAATTTTTGTCAAAACGTAGATTTCCTCCCATAGAGTAGTATGGGGTAGATATTTCAAATTGGATTTTCTTTTAAAAATTTGACGAAATTGCTACAATTTTCACTGATATATATTTTTTATTGAAAAAACTATAGATTTTATTTAACTTAATCGCAATTTTTTAGTTTGATATTAGTTAAAAATGAAAGTTTAGGTAAGCTCAACGAAAAAATCGAAAAACAAATTAAGTATTGCTCATAAAAATGTCAAAAAGATGTAGAAAACAACAAAATTAAAAGTATGCGAAAAAGTTTGAAAAAATGCTTCTAATGTTAAGAAAAGTGCAGGACTCATTACTTGCGCGCATTGAAAGTGTGATGTGGCCGCGGCAGAAAGTGGATCGGTGAGTTGGCTCTCCGTATTATTGTAGAGCTCAGTGATCACGCCAGACTAGCAGTCTGTAAAAAAAGACAAGTGAGATACACCGTAGTTACAGCGTCTAGAATACCTAGTGTGGAAATATGCTATCCAAACAGTGCTAAAAATTTGTATCCCTTAAATGTGCGACGATACTGCTAAAATTTCAAGTGTCGATCGCAGCGACATCTGCGGGATTTTCGTATTACTAGTATTACATTGTACAGACTAGCAATATCTTGCAGTTGTAGAAAATATCCTGCAGATGTTGCTGCGATCAGTATATGGCAGCAGCATCATTGCACATAGCCGATTTCCACACTATGTATTCTAGTCGCTATACCGCGGTAGCCTGTCTTTCTCGTTAGCCTCGAGTAGACATAAATGATGTCACTTGAAACGAAAATCCTATCCATAGATTAACATCCAAGATCGGACATTCCCATAGAGCGTAATGGTAACGCGATTGCGATCGTAGCGCCTTTAGTGACAATGGGGAAGAAACTCCTCATCCTCGTAGTGTGCTTATTACTGAGTATCTACCTTTATTGTGATCTTTCTTTTTTTTTAATGTTGCATGCTTACGTTTTCAATAGAATCTTACACCGATACATGAACACAGAATAGATATTCTATTTTATATATCTAATATCTATTCTATGTTCATGCACGGATATATGCTTTTTTTTTTCTTTTTACATGATGAGTGAACGATATAAATGCAACGAAAAACGGTAAAAATTTCGTCTTGAATGCTATATATGAAGTAAATATGATATAATTGGATTTAAAGCTACATAAAGTAATGGTGTAATATAAAACTATACGAAGTATTGCACTCTACAAATCCCACAAAATTTCATAATTATTCCCCTTTGGCAGGAAAATTTTTATAGCCCGTGTTTTATAAGTTTATGAAGTTCAACGTATTAAACAATCGTTACAACAATCTTTTAAAATGTATGCATTTTCACTTCCTTACAGATAAAATAAAAATATTGTTTTTAATGTCAATAACGTACAATCAATTCAATAATGTTTATAATATTAACATATAAGAAATAATAATATTACAAATAGGGAAAAATTCCTTTCGACAAATTTTTAGAATTGTAAAAATCTAAAAGTTAAAAATAAATAGAGGTACTGACATTACATTCAATAAAATTTTATTCGATATGAATAAATTGACACAATACCTGAATTTGATTTTTTATAATTTAATCTTATAAACTTACATATTTGCATTCTTAACAGAATTTTCTGCAGCTTTCTTTTATATTATTAGTCTAATTATCATTTTGTAAGTTAAAAATAAACAAGTACGGTAAAAAAAAGCAACTAAATAAATAAAGCAAGCATGAATAGAATATCGTCTGGCACCTGCTTCGTTTTAGGAACAAATAGATATTCAAACCATAGAGGATAAACATATTTCTTCAACATAGGTAAATTTCGGAGGTTTGTTAGTTCTTCCCCCTCGCCGATAGTGACGCTAGTACTGTTGCCATTACAGATTTTGCCGTAAATGTCCCATCTTGTTCCTTAATCTATGGGCTCTATAGACTTAATGCAAGTCCCCGCTAGCCAATGAAACTACAACGTCTAGAATATATAGTGTGGAAATCTGCTGTCCAAACAGCGCTAAAAAATTGTATCCCTTAAATGTGCAATGATGCTGAAATCCTGGGATCCGATGGCAGCGACATCTGCGATATATTTTCAAATTTCAAAGTAAGCATCGTATTATTACAGCGTCTAGACCAAATCGTCTTGGAGTTTTAAAAAATATTCTGCAGATGTCGCTGTAATCGACTCATTGGATTTCAGCATCGTTTGATATTTAAAGGATCCAATATTTTAGCACTTTCCTTAAGTATTTCTGGGATAGCCGATTTCGACACTATATATTCTAGATGCTGTAATGAAACAGTTCATGGGGGAAAGCAGTAGTAGTTTCCCGTTTCCATTATCAGTTAGAAGTACCATGTGACTTTTTCCATCCTCGAACCCATATTTGGAATATCCTCCATTTCAAAGCTTTTCTCGATCTTATAAAGTGCCCTTCTGCATCAGAGATGCTTTACCGTCGCTTAAAGCCCCACCAGTGGCCGAGAGGTTCTGCTCTCGAAGCTGGTAGACGGGAGGTGCTGGGTTCGATCCCAATCGCGCCCGTCGGCCTAATCGTTCGGAGTTTTCGTGGTTTTCATCGAACCTTGGTTCTCCAAGCGTTAATACGGGTTAGGTTCCCTTAGAAAGACCTCCACGGAAGGCACTCCCCCCCTTAGGGCCCATATCCCACGTGCAGATAATTGGCCGACATAAATACAACCAACCAACCGTCGCTTAAAAATCAGCGTAAAAGATCTATTTACGGATTATAAATATTGCAAAAAATGAATTTAAAAAGCACACCGCGTATATTTGTACGAATTAATTTTTATTTTCGGGTTTTTTATTCCTGTATTTTACAGGTATTATTTATTTAAATAAATAGTAATGTACATTTATAAAATATTTGTGCGCTACGGCATATGAATCTATAGAGTTTTAACGCTTTTGTCGAAGTATAGCGCCTAGAATATATCAAAGACATTTAGGATACATAGACCGGCAATTCCCATTCAAAAGCATGCGAAATCATGGCAGCCATCTGAAGTAAATTGAAACACCTGAACCGCGAGGTTTGTACCTCAGCTGTGGTTATTTACCATTAAGTGCTATGGCTAGAATGAGCTTAAAAATTAATTTTTATCAATATATATCAAGTTTATGGCATATGTTTTTACAGCTAAGTTATTTTTATAGCTAAATATGCGTTATAAATATTGAATTTTCAGAAATAAAGTTGAATAAGGCGATTTATTAATAATTTTTATGGATGGTATGTTTGAAAATGAATACCTAATTTTAACATGCCTTATAAACTAGGGTGGAGCGAAATTTTTTTTTCCTTCAAACCAAAATTGGCCGGAGTGGGAAAGTTGCTCTATCAGATCCTCATTCTGAATATAAAATATTTTTGAAAAATATTAATATTAAATACTGCCCCAAGGTCATTGAATATTGAGAAAAAACGTAAAAGCGCTCACCTGTGTGGAAAAAAATTCTTTTCCTAATCAAAATGGGGCGGTGTGGGAAAGTTGCTCTATCATATCCTCATTCTGAATAAAAAATATCTTTGAAAAATATTAATATTAAATACTGCCCGAAGGTCATTGAATATTGAGAAAAAACGTAAAAGTTGTGTATTTTCCCATTTTTTCCCCTCAAATATACAAACTATTTTATTAATTTAGTTTAAAAGGATGATCATCGAATTATTATTATTATCTATCTATAGTAAAAATATGTAATATTTATATAAAATTTGCTTTTATTATGCTAACTCAACTACTATACTTCTTTTAAATATATGAAATTTGGGTAATTGTAATTGTTTTACATATTTTACTTAACCTGTGTAAGAAAATATAATTTGAAATTATCCTTAAAGAACTATAGTAATAAGGTAAAAATAATTTACTATTTAATTTACAAGCAGTGAATTTACCATTTTATGGTAGTCCATACTGTTTTTTGGTTTCAAAAACTGGCATTTTTTTCCGAGACTCCAGACGTTTTAATGTATCATGGCGTCTCAAATGACCACAAACAGCAGAAGAAGCCTCTGTAACAAGTCTCACACATCTTTCAGTGGCTTAGTTGTGTCAAGAGAATAGCTTAATCTTAGGTAAGATGTCTTCATCTATTGCCTTTGGATTTAGGATACACTTTGTGAGAATGTTATGATCTAAGAACTTAGTTAATGGTGGTTCTGTCACGGTCACTTCAGCCTAATTTATGAAATTGATATAGTCTTTGGTCTCTCAGGTAACTTGATCGTTTATTTTCGTGAAACTTTTATTATTCTGCATAGTGCCAACACTCATACATACTATATAAGAGTGGCACTGCGCAGAATAATGAAATCTCGAAAGTAAAAAAATTCTTTACGTACATGATCTCAGGTAACTTGAAAGTACGTAAAGAATGTCTTCACTTTCAAGATTTTATTATTATGCGTAGTGCCAACACTCTTACATACTGTGTAAGAGCTTTGGCACTTCGCAGAACAATAAAATCTTTAAAGTCAAGAAATTCTTTACATACGGATAAATTTTGAAGCCAAAGTCTATATAGATTGTATAAATTGGGCTGAAGTGACCGTTATACAACCACCATTAACTAAGTTCTTTGATCATAACATTCTTACAAAGTGTATCCTAAATCCAAAGGCAATAGATGAAGACATCTTACCTAAGATTAAACTATTACCTTGTCACAATCAAGCCACTGAAAGATGTGTGAAACTTGTTACGGAGGCTTCTTCTGCTGTTTGTGGCCCTTTTGAGACGCATTGAGTTCATTAAAACTTGTCTGGAGTCTCGGAAAAAAAGGCAGTTTTCGAAACCAAAAAACGGTATGAACTACTATAAAATGGTAACTTCATTACTTGTAAATTAAATAGTAAATTATTTTTATCTTATTACTATAGTTCTTTAAGAATAATTTCAAATTATATTTTTTTACACAGGTTAAGTAAAAAATATAAAACAATTACAATTACCCAAATTTCATATATTAAAAAATAATATAGTCGTTGAGTAAGCATAATGAAAGCGAATATGATATAAATATTACATAATTTTACTATAAATTTATAATAACAATAATAATAATTCGATGATCATCCTTTTAAATTAAATTAATAAAATAGTTTGTATATTTGAGAAAAAATGGGAAAATGCACACATTTTACGTTTTTTCTCAATATTCAATGACCTTGGGGCAGTATTTAATATTAATATTTTTCAAAGATTTTTTTAAATTCAGAATGAGGATATGATAGAGTAACTTTCCCACACCGCCTCATTTTGATTTGAAAAAAAAAAAATATATTTTCCATAGCCGGGCGCTTTTACGTTTTTTCTCAATATTCAATGACCTTGGGGCAGTATTTAATATTAATATTTTTCAAAGATATTTTATATTCAGAATGAGGATCGGATACAGCAACTTTCCCACCCCGGCCAATTTTGATTTAAAGATTTTTTTTTCCCCATAGGCGAGCGCTCCACCCTATTATAAACCTAAATAAAGACGAAGTTTATATGGAAATATATTGTTAAACATTATAATTCCACCTTTTTTTTAAGTTTGACTTACAAAAGTAACTGGTAGGGAAGTTTAGATTAAAGGTTGTAACTGTAACATAATATAGTAATTTACAAAATTTTAAATTACTTGTAAAGAAATCTACGTTTGTTAAACTAATTTTTATGCAAAAAGGTAATTTAAAAAATGCATATTAACGAAAGTAACACTATATTTTTATCCTTGTAGGATGTTTATTGAAATACTTACTTGCTATACGGAAAAAACAAATTGATGAATAATAAGGTATTTTTTTTTTTTAAAAGACCTAAATGAAATAGGGTAGACTAATATTTAATGATCCGCAATGACAAAATATGCTGAAAAAAGCATTTTCTTAGGTAAATTTAAATATAAAACATATATACTGCCGTACAACAGCTGTGATTAAAAAATCCTCAGTTAAACTGACAGTTTACAGGTCTTAAAAGTCATTGGAATATATTGTGTGGAAATTGGCTATCCCTGTAATACTTAATAAAGTGCTAAAATATTGTATCCCTTAAATGTGCAACGATGGTGCTGAAATATACAGATCGCAGCAACAACTGCAGGATATTTCCTACAACTGCAAGATATTGCTGGTCTATACAATGTAATACGAAAATCCCTCAGATGTCGCTGCGATCGACACTTGGGACTTTAGCAGTATCGTCCCAAATTTAAGGGATACAAATTTTTAGCGTTGTTTGGATAGCATATTTCCACACTAGGTATTCTAGACGCTGTAGTCGAAGTAAACATCCAATAATTCCAATGACTTTATTCCAAATCTGGGTTCGAGGCTGAAAAAAGTCACGTGATACCGGTAATTTACCCAAAGAACTTCTAACTGATAAGAAGGGAGGCTACTACTGCTTTCCGCATGAGCTGTTTCACTGGCTGGCGAGGGTTTTCCCATTATGTCTACAGAGCCTTCTCTTCTTTACACTAGAAGTTTTTACCTTGACCACGGGATCAAAATGTAGATGGAATATCCTCCATTATGATTTGCGAATAACTTTTGAAAGATTAAGACGACGTGTTGATGTTATTTACAGTGCCTCCCTACATCAGAAATGCTTTTTCCTTACCTAAAAATTCGCGTAAAAAGCATTTTCGCATTCGCACTTACGCATTGTAAATATTACAAAAAAAAAAAAAAAAGAATTTTGAAAATTTTACCGCTTATTTTTGCACAAATTTATTTAGATTTTACAAGTTTGATTCATATATTTTACAAATATTTTTTATTTCTTGAAATTATTACGGACATTTATCAAATATTTAAATTTCTAATGATTAAAAATTAATGGAACATGAAAAATATATAAATCATGTGTAATAATGCTATTATTTCATGTTTCTTATAGTGGCAGCAATCTAAAAAAAAAGTACGAAACTCGTTAAAGCCGCGGTCACTAATGCACGATGCACGACTGGACTTTGAGCACCATGGAAAAAAAATTATATACATCACTTGATGTTTGGACGCGGTGAGTTTTGCCCATTTTAGAGATTGCTGTACAGTGAGTTTCCCGTGTCCAGTGATTTCTTTTAATTCTCATGTGCGCGCAGCGTTTATACGAACGTTAGTGACCGCGGCTTGAACCAGTTTTATTTTGTCCTTTTTAGAGATTGCTGCACAGCGAGAATACTGCATCCAGAGATTTTTAGGTGCGTTCGTAATTATACAAATACGTAGCACCTATAGTCGTCATCTGGTCCGTCCGTATATCGGTCAAAAGCATTCTGTTACATTACGGCCAATGGGAAAAAATAGTTTAAAGTGCATTTTAATGATGTGAATGACCCTTTCGAACATAATGAAATTGATATGCATTTATGAAGTGCAGTAAAATACAAATTCTATAGAATATGTGGTGCAAAGAATATTTATTATTCGTTTACAGGTTCACACAAAAGAATTCCGTTGCATAATGGTATAGGGGAAAAATTGTTTGCGTTGTATTTTAATTATGTTAAACTATTTCGCAAGTAATGACATTGATATACATTGCTGAGGTTTACTTCAAGTCACTTCCTGTATAATAGAAAGTGCATAGTATTTGCAGGGACACACAAAGATTTCGGATGCTATACTATATCCGAAGTACTGTGTATTAGCGATGATTGCTAGAAATATATTTTTAGTTGTGATAATGAGATTTTAAGTTTAACTTTGAAAAGTGTTTATGAATTCAGTTTATCTGTCCGTCTATCCGAACTCTAACTTGCGTTGATATAGTAATTGGATTGCTCTGTAATTGATATGTTATTGAGATTTACTGTGCCATGTTCGGTATTGAAAACAAATCACGTAGCATTCTTAGTTTATTTACAGAGACGCTCAAAAGTATTTTGACACCTGATGTCAAGCACACAAGTCAGATATATGTGTTCAATAAATAACCTTGCCTGGCATGAATGTAAACATCGCCCATGTTCGCAGGATCATCCAACGTAAACAAAAGAGAAAATGAATAAAATGAAAGAAATTGATGCAAAAGCACAATGGAACTCACAAGAAAATTAATATAGAGTATGCCCGAATAGTAGAAATGGTAGCTGAAACAATTTTAATTTTAAAAGAAACATTTAAATATTCACCGATTCACAGTATCCCCTCCCCCCGAATAGAAAATAAAAGAATCTATAATATCAAATGCAGGAGAGGGGGGCAGGAATCGTCTACGTTATGATAGACTGCTTGTGTTATTTAAAAAATCATCTAAATCAGGAGGGGGCTACGAGGAAGATTATTTATTTATTATCACTATAAAAAATAAGACAGAATTTTAAAACAAATACCTCTACAAACTTTGTGTGTTGGCAAAGCAAAAGGAGGGTTGAAGTGTGAATTTTAAGTGGGCGATGGATTTAGATTATTAGTTACTGACTGTAACTACAAAGTAACAAGTCACAGACAATTTTTAAATAATTGCAGTAAATGTAATAATTTTTAGTAATATTTTTTTTAATGTAACAATATTTTTTTCAAAATTTCAAATTTAATTTAACAATTTTAAACAATTTTGAAATTTTAATCTTTTTCATAATTTTAATTGTAATAAATTTTTTAATTAAAAAAAATAACTTAACCCTTTAAGCTCTCACGATTATTTGCTGTGGGAAAAGGTAACGGAATTTGCAGAGGGGGTAATGTAGAAGTTTATTTATTATAACAATAATATAACAAATAGGTCAAAACAATATGTATAATTTCGAAATATTTTGCTGGAGCTAAAGTTGGGCATTTGTAAATTTCAGGGAGAGGGGAGATTTAGATGATCAATTACTTACTGTAACAACAAAGTACCGGTATAACTACTAAGATAGGGCAAAAAAAATAATTTTAATAAATTTACTATTTTTTAGTAATTTTAAATGTAATATAAAGAGTGAATTTATAATTGAATAAAATTATACTTAAATTGATAATTGTTTAAATAAACTTTAAATTTAGTTTTTTAAAATGATTTAAATATAATACATTTAAATGTTATTTAATTCTTTAAGCTCTAATGATTATGTACTGCGTGAGGAGAAAGTAAAATTTTCAACGTTTGGGAAATTGTAGAAGATGAATTGCTTATTTATTACTAAAAATATCAAATGGCACCGAGCATTAAAAAAATATGTACATGTCGATCTCTCTATCGAAAAACGACACAACTCCAAATATTTCCTTTTGCGTATTATTCTGCTGGCTTAGGTAGGTCTTGCTACAGGAAAAAGTGGGATAAGAGCAGTTATCGGGAAGACTGCATTATTACGCTATATGTCACCTTGACAGACCTTTCTTTTTCCATTGTTATCAAACAGCAAACAATAAGTACTCTAATATTTGTTCTGTTTAGAACGGTATTACATAACAATGCAGTTTATGTTTTCTAAGGGTAAATAGTTATTGCGATATTAAAATCTCAAAAATAACTTATCTACTTCTTTATTTCATTATAAGTTGACTCGCCCTGGACCGTGATAATAACGATAAAGATACGTAAATTCAGTGTTGAATAATTTAATATTTTTAAACGAAAATCTTTCGAAACAATGTTCAAGTTCCAATACAGTCGACTGCGTACACGCTTGAAATTTGTATGATTTATATATTTAAATGAAAATCTAACCAAACGAATCTAATATTTTTAAACGAAAATATTTCCAAACGAACCTAATGTTGGGGGTGGGAGGGGGGAGGGGGGTCTGCCTTCGGCAGCACACGCCCTCGAATTTGTATAAATTTATATTGTTAAGGGTCTTGTACCTTTTAAACGCGTCGAAAATTAACGAAAAACTTCAAAGTATGAATTAGTCTGTTCTCAATTTTTTTTTTATGTATAAACATGAAATTTTGGATATTGATTAAATAGATTGTGCTTTGTAATATGCTACCATTAGAAATTTATTAGCCTTTTACAGAATTTGTGGATTGTTGAAATCAAAATAGCTCTTTTTTTACTCCAGAAGTCATTGCGCACATGATATTATGAGAAAGTACGTATGGATTGTCATAAAATTTGGTAAAAATACTAAACAAATATGTGTGTTTAAAATGAACTAATTTTAAGTATTTACAATGGTGATATTTTTAGCTATGACTATTTTCAATCATTAAAAATATATATATATATATTTTTTTTTTTTTTTTTTTTTTTTTTTACAAAAATATATTTTTTATATAGTTAATGAAATAATTTTGGCCTAAGAGTCGTTCATTTTAAACATGCATATATATTGAGTATCGTTACCAAATTTCAATACAATCCATAGATAATTTTTCAAGATATCATGCGCGCAATGACTTCTGGAGTAAAAAAAAATAGCTATTTTGATTTCAACAATACACAAATTCTGTAAAAGGCTAATAAATTTCTAATGGTAGCATATTACAAAGCACAATCTGTTTAATCAATATCCAAATTTTCATGATTATACATGAAAAAGTTTTGAAGATAGACTATTTCAAACTTTGAATTTTTTCGTTAAATTTTGTCGCATTTAAAAGGTACAAGACCCCTTATGAAAATCTATCCAAACGAACCTAGATTTGGACCCACTGAATTTGGCAGCGAACGCTCCGGTCTGTTTGGATTTAGTATTTTTAAACGAAAATCTTTCCAACTGAACCTAATGTTGGGGGCCCTACTGCCTTCAGCAGAGTACTCCTTGAATTTGTATGATTTTATAATTTTAAACGAAAATCTATCCAAACGAACTAAGGGGAAAGTTATAGTGACTGCCGATTTAATTTCTGATATTTAGATATAATAAACTTTCAATTTTTACCAAAAGTTATTGAGAAAATCTAAATAATATAACTCCACACCTCCCTCTTTTAAAATGTGAATACGATAAAGTTGCAAGATGCGTTTCTGCAGCAACACAATTGATATCAGGGAAGGTACCGGGGAAGAAATAAGTCTGTCGAAAATAATTTTTAATATAGCAAATATTACTATTTTTTTTTAAATCCAAGACATTTTTGGAACCGAAACAGTATAAGCATTAAGGGAATAATTTTTGTCTTTCTGAATTTTTAAAAATCCGTACCCACTTTCCAAAAGGATACGGATTTTTAAACATTGAACAGAAAATGAAAATCGCGAAATCCGCACTCGGAAAGTATTTTTTGAAAGGGTTAATATTAATAATTTTGTAATTAAATAGCACCATCGGAATCGGAAAAGTACCCTGAATAAGTGGGTAGTTTTGTGTTTTTCGAATTTCAAACAGGAGAGCTGATGCGGCCCCTTCAAATTTTGTTCCCCCCTCTTCCACGCATAACAAAGAATAGTTTTGTAAGTAGTACCATATTAATGTTGTTGTTTGTATGCATATACTACATTCATATATAATATTTGAATGGCTATTCTGAATATGGTAAGGAAATTAATATGTTGCATTTTGAAAAGGATCCTCGTGTCACATTCGTTTTTCTTTTACAAGAAACATAAATTATTTCAATTTTATGTTTGTGCCTGTATAATTGCTTCGGTAATTTAAGAAAATAACCCAATGCTTATTATGTTTAAATAGAACACAGTATTTATTCATTTAAAAATGAAGATCTTATGCCTCCCTTCCATTTTTAGGCGCGTTCGTAAATATAGAAATACGTAGCATCTATAATCGTTGTCTGGTGCGTCCGTCCGTCTGCCCGCCCGTACGCATATAACAGCACAAAAACTATCCAACCAAATGGTTTGAAAATTTAAATATGTAATTATTGCAGAATTTTGTGGAATCATTTCAAATTTTATGAATATTGGATGTATAGTTCAATTACAGGGACAGTCGAAAGTAATCCGTTACATTGCGTCCAATGGGGAAAAATAGTTTCAAGTACATTTTAATGATATTACACCGTTTCTAACATAATGAAATCGATATGCATTCTTGAAGTGCGCTAAAGTATACTATAAGTAGAATATGCGGTGCAAAGATTATTTATTATTCATTTACAGAGCCAGAAAAATAAATTCCGTTACATAATGGTGTAGGGGGAAATATTGTTTACGGCGCATTTTAATTATGATTAAACTATTTCACATATGATGAAATTGATATACGTTGATGAGGTTTACTAAAAGTTACTCCCTGTATAATAGAAAGTGTATAGTATTTACAGGGACATACAGACGATTTCGGATACTATATTGTACCCGAAATACTGTATACTAGCGATGATTGCAGGAAGTGCATTTTTAGTTGTGATATGAGTTTTTAATTTTAACTAAATGTTTGATATTACGTTGTGTTTATAAATGCTGTAGATCATATACGGGGCTACACAAAAGAATTCGTAAGATTTACTGAGTATGAGCGAAAATAGATTAAAGGTGGTTTTTAAATGAGTTATACATTTATACGCTGAACTATATTTAGTATACTAAGATATGTTTGTGGAATATAGATAAAACTATATACCGGGCCACGCAAAGAATTAGATACATCGCCATCTATGGATAATAATCCCTGGAAGTGGGATTTCAGTAGTTTTAAACATGTATTATTCTTAATTAAATTTTAGCTAAATAGTGGCATGTATGTATAAAGATAGTAGGTAACACTCAGGGCTGTACAAAAGTATTCAAGTATGCTTCCGTCTATCGTATCAATTTCTGAAAGTCAAATTTCAACCTATTATGCGTTTTTAACTTTCCAACATAGTTGAAAGTGTTTAGCAATTCATTTTGTATGTCTGTCTGTCCAAACTTTAACTTGCGTTAATACAGTTGGATTTCTCTGCAATTGATAGATGTTATTGAGATTTACTGTGCAATGTTCCGTAAGAAAATGTATGCAGCGTTCATAGTTTATGTACACAGAAACTGAAAATATTACATTACATTATGGTTTATGGAGAAATGTCGTGATTATCTAAATACGTAGCACCTATATTCGTCGTCTGGTCCATCCGTCCGTCTGTCTGTCCGTCTGTCCGCCTATAACAGCGCGAGAACTACCCAACAGAATGATTTGAAATGTAATGTATAATCGTTGCAGAATTTTGTCGAGTCATTTAAAATTTTATGAAAATCGAATCAAAACTCAAAAAGATATTGATAAGAGATTTCTTCATTTTATTACATCTTATCATACGCAATTAATTCCATGATATGCCATGATAAGTAATGATTCTACGTTGCAGTGGTGATTACGTCCTATTTAAGATGGAGTCATATTATTTCCGTATTACTGAATTTAATGTATATAATCGTAATAAATTTTGTATTCATGCATTTTTGCATAAGAGTGCAACACCGATTACACCAAAATCTGAATATTCATGAAATTAGTTATACTACGATGCCACGTTTTGACGTACAATTTTCAACTTGTTTAAAACTGAGAATTGCTGAAAATCCAGATATATTATTGCCTATAGCCGTGTGCCGTGTCCTAAGAAGGCGGTGGCGATGGTCGAGGGTGTTAATCTTCGAAGGCTTAGCAATTTATATTCTCTTAGAATATGATAACGTGAAATTTATTTTATAACACAGTAAAAAATATTCTGGAGTAATGATAAGTTGCTATATACACAACAATGTAAAATTTGTTGAACAAAGTTTATGTAACAGAAATAGTGTCTATGAGAAGGTGGCAGCTAGTCTATTAAGTCCACAGGCATTGCATCACTTGAACGGAAAGCGCTGGTCTTATCTCCGAGATAAAGATCTCCTTTTTCCGCGACGGCACCCTGGTGCCCTGTCGTCGCTGATTCGAGTGTCATTCCCCGGTATTAGGGATCGTAAAGTCCGGCCCTTTCGGCCTTCAAAATCTTCTACTCCAAAAGTCGCTCTTCCAACTCCAGCCAAAATCTAATCTCTCCTCCGCATCCTCTCGTATATATCTCTCAATTATCTTCCTCTCAAAACAATAGTGAGTTTCTCAGCCACTAACTGTCCGTTCTTTTTAAGAACCTCCCAGGGATCTTTACTGTTGTCTCCTGAGTGGACACCTTAGGAAACTCCTCTTTTTGCACGTGGGTCCTGCGATCATATGCTCTCGTGAGAACGTATGTGAGTTCTCTTCCCACGCTCAAAGATCAAAAAAGTTCCGGCTGCTCTTTAACAATAGCAAACTGTCACCGATTGTAAAATGTCCAAGAGCGATGGTGACTGAGTAGTATCTTTCATCTTGCCGTGCGTCTTCTTGGACTTTAACATATTTTTACTCTGTTTTAGAAAAGCATTAGTTCTTTCTATATGGCGAATCTGATATAGTTCAGATCTTTACAACCACCCCCCCCCTCCTTTTAAAAGAATATTTTGGCCGCAAGACGAAATATTCTGGAAAAGAGAAAGGTGACTCAAAATTTATATGAATGGCTCACATGCAAAAAAAAAAGAAAAAAGAAAAAAACTTTATTTGCCTGCCTGCCGCTCCACAAAAAAGTATCCATTATACACTCTATATAATATTTTACACTTTATTCTATTTCAAAACACTTCACATTATATTATTTTTTCAAACATTAAAAGGAATGATAATATACTATATACAATTTTCTTTTTTTTTTCCCCAAGATTACTCTGCCCTACTCAAAAAATCTATTTGGACAATGTCCTTCCGTGGCCTTTGTACTCTGGCATATTGGTCAGGTAGCAAAGTATGTGCCCTTTTGAGCAGTTTACGAGTCATTTTGTTTTTGCTATTCCTAGATGAAAGCGCACTGCTATCCGTTTCTATTAAACTCTTCTTATCAGTGCAGCTCTTTAATTTTTTTATGGCAACTATTCTCGTAGTCCCATCTTTTCTCGTATTCTTTCGTTTATTTGTCGAATGCCTCTCTGAATTTTGCCGATCCTCTTGCCTTGCACTGATTTCTTTTTGATTAATTTCCTTGTTTTTATCTAACCCTTTCCTGTTTTCTGTTTCCCTTTTAGATTTTGACAATGTATTTATCTCCGTTATTTTAACTACCGTTGGCTTTCTCGGATTTTTGTTTTTTTTACCCTGATTTTGGCTTCTAAATCTATGTTCGTGCTTTTTTGTCCCGTTTTCCAGTTGCCAATTCCTTTCCATTTTCGCCTTTTCAGCCTGTTCATGGAATTATGAGTGTTAAACTTTTCTCCTTGACCAGCAATTTTCCAGACCTTTAATCCTTTATTACTTTTCATTTTCGCATTAATTTTTCTAGCACGTTTCGCTTTATTTGCTTTCGCCTGTTTTTTATTTTTGGGGATCTCTAAGTTCGTCCACCCTTGCTATTTTTTCTTTCCCTTTCGTAATGTCTTCCCAACTATCAGTTTCATTTTGTTGATCGTTTGTTCCTAAATCTAGTATTTGTTTCCCGGGTTTAAAATCCTTTTCTACTGTTTTGAATAAATTCTGTAATTCGCACTTTTTATTTTTAACTGAGTTTTCACTCTCCCTTCTGACTTTTTTACTGACGTCATGCGACTTAACCTGCTGTTCCCTCATTTTAATCCCTTCTATCTGAGATGAATCTATGAACAGCTTTCCTTGTCCAGTACTTTGCCTATTTTGTATGACTTTTACCGGTATTTTTGACCTCTTGTCTTCGCGAGTTATGTGTTTGTCTGAGTTTCTTTTAATCCTTAAGTTTTTGACCTCACCTGACAGCTGTTTCTCTTGGTTTTCTGACCCATAGACTTTTCTTTTATTTCGTTTTGGAACACTGTCTTTTGTTCTCCCCTCTTTCTCCAAGTTTGACGAATTCGTCGCTATTCTGTTTTTCGGATTACCGTTATAATCCTTTTCCGTAACGCCCGTTTGTTTTTCCAAATCCCTATCGCCTCGAAAGTTTTCTGACCTGGAAATCGATTCCTCACGCGACTTGACTATGTTTTGTGCATTTTTACAATCCGTCTTACTTTTTTCCCTTAAGCTATAAGTTTCATTTTCAAACGGTATTTTGTCATTCTCATTCGACTCCTGTGCGAGCAGTTGGAAAGAAATTGGTTCCTCCTTTTCGCTCACGTTCAACTCATCGACTGCCGTGACGTTCTCCGTACTAATCTCTTGTGATTGACTCACCCCTTGAATGCACCGTTGAAAGTTTCGAATGCTATTAGTTTTGTTTTCTCTGGCCGGGTGTTTAGTTTTTTTGCGCTCATACGAATTGATTAATTCTTGTGTTCTGTTTCCAAGGATATAGTAATCCAAATCTGACTCGTTGTCTGTGATAAGTGCTTTAGTTGTTATCACCGTTTTATCCACTAATTCTAACTTTATTTCCGCAACCGGAAGCTGTTGAAGTTCCCTGTCCAGAGGTTGTCTTAACCACTTAATTTCTCCGTTTAATTGCCCTTTATTAATGAATCTCCTTGGACATAAATCGTCCATGGTTCCGGTATCGCGTAACATTGTAATTTCTACTCCATTTATCTTTCCCTTACTTAAATATGGTTCGAAACCTTTATCTAGTTTCATACTACACCTAACATGATGTACCGTGCTTATTTCTTTTTCCGATCTTTTTAAATCTGGACAGTCTCGTATCCTATGTTTTGGACTTCCGCATTGAAAGCAAGTGCTTTGTTTTGTTTTTTCGAAAGCTTTTTGCCATTCCCTATCATCATTTTCTCCCGCCAATTAATTTTATTATCGGCATTTTTCCTCGGGTCCCTTTCCTCGTAATTTGGGCGATCGGACCATTTTTCGCTGTCTTTTTCCGCATATCTCGGTTTCTCGAATCTTTTTTCCGCGGGTGGTCTGGCATATCCTTTCCAGGACGTCGCGCCAATTATTGCTTCATACCCGTCCAAATCTTTTGCGAGTTTGTCTGGTTTTTTATACTCTGCCCACGAATCGATAAAATGATTTTTAGTTTCGATCGGCACTCTTCGTTTAATTTGTTCCGTAATAAGCAGGTCTTTTAGCTCCTCTAAGGTTTTGATGCCCAACCCATCAAGCCACCCTTCTTGAAAACTATTTAATTCAAAGATTAGGTCTTTCCATGGGGTGTTTGTATTTTTTTGATGCCTCATTAATTTTAAACGATAGGCTTCTGCTGTTAACCTATATCGTTCTAAGAGAATTTTTTTTCACGTGAGCAAAATTGTCCACGCTGTCGGACGGTTCTCGTAAAATTAATTCTGAAATTTCTATGGGCAATAAAGCTAAAAGATGAGTTACTAGATCATCTGACTCGATCCCCGATCTTCCTGCCTGTCTCTCAAATAAATTTAAAAATAAAGTTATGTCTGATTTGTCTGGGTCGAACGAATGCATAATAGATTTTATGTTTAATTTTGGGCCTCTATCAGAACGATTGCTCGCGCTTGAACTGCTTCTCTCTGTGCCTTGCGTTAATCTTAATTCTTCTAGTTTGAATTCTCTTTCTTTCTGTCTGTCTGCGTTTTCTAATTTAGCTCTTTCTAATTCTAACTGTTCCTTTTCGCGGTCCCTTTCTGCCTTTTCGCGGTCCCTTTCTGCCTTTTCGCGGTCCCTTTCTGCCTTTTCGCGGTCCTTTTCTGCCTTCTCGCGGTCCTTTTCTGCCTTCTCGCGGTCCTTTTCTGTCTTCTCGCGGTCTTTTTCCCTAGCTAAATTTCCTTCTCTATCTTGTACAATGTACCTGGCTTGCGTTAGCGCAAGGTCCTCGTCGTAGCTATCCGATTGCTCAATTTTTTGGATGATTATTTGTATTGTATCCCCATTCTCAAGTGCTACACCCAATTCTGCTGCTAAATTCTGTAAATCAACTTTTCTGCAATGTTTTAATGCGGTCACCTTTGTCATAATGAAGCCTTATTTTTAACACAATTTCAATAATTTACACCAATAATTTCCTCGGAGAATTTAAAGTCTGTCAATTAACACTATAAAATATGTTTACATAAACAAATTTTAAATACAAATACAGGATATAAAGTATAAATTTACAATATCTGTGAAATTTTTTGGATACCTTCCCCTTTTGTTAAAAATAACCAATGTGCAAGATAAATTTTTCTGTTTAAAGTCCCTATACACACAGGATATAACACAATATATAGTAAAATCTTATAGAAATTACACACATATATTTCGAATAAACTTTTCAAATTTTTCAAATCTGAGCACTTTGCAAACCATGACCAGTGTAATCAGTGTTCTGACCACAGATCTCTAGAAAATATCTTTATTCAGTAGTTTAACTAACATAAATTAATTTTCCTCACAATTTACATGTAATATTACACTACTTGCATCTCTAGTTTTAAAAAAACCTGTTCCCCTGAGCCTTTTTTTTTTCGGCTCGCTACTGCAATCTTCCCTGAAAATTTTCTCCGCTTCCTTTCTTAGAAACAAAATTTTCCTTTGTATTCGTTTCGAATATAAACCAGATTTTAATCTGCTCCCTAGCTTGAGCTATCTTAAATGCCTATGAATTTGCCTCTGTTATACTTGGCTTGATGCCCTTATCTTAATGTTTACAAATTACAACAATTTTACTATCTCACAATTTTAGATCCCGAATTTAAAACATTTAAATTCTACTAAAACAAAATTTGAGAGCCATTCAAAAAAATAATGAGCCTACCTGCTCTGTTGTGTTGAGGTCCCGTCACAGTTGCTTTGGCCAGCGTGCTGCCGTTGAAGTATCAGTCACTCTCTTTGCGTCAGGGTCAGGCCTTTCCGAGGGAGTCTGTCGGTTGTCGGCTCTCTCCGTCTGGCTTTAGGTGGATCTCCTGGATGTCCCTTTGCTCTCTCCTGGGTCGCTGGACTGTTGACTCCTTCGCAGTGTTGCGGCTATGACGTTGTCCTGCTGCTCGATGCTCAGCTCTCTTTTGTTTTTAATCAGAGACTGCTAACAATCTCATCTGTACTATTTTTTGCACATAAAAGTTCGTTTCGTTGGCTGCCACCAGTTGTGCCGTGTCCTAAGAAGGCGGTAGCGATGGTCGAGGGTGTTAATCTTCGAAGGCTTAGCAATTTATATTCTCTTAGAATATGATAACGTGAAATTTATTTTATAACACAGTAAAAAATATTCTGGAGTAATGATAAGTTGCTATATACACAACAATGTAAAATTTGTTGAACAAAGTTTATGTAACAGAAATAGTGTCTATGAGAAGGTGGCAGCTAGTCTATTAAGTCCACAGGCATTGCATCACTTGAACGGAAAGCGCTGGTGTTATCTCCGAGATAAAGATCTCCTTTTTCCGCGACGGCACCCTGGTGCCCTGTCGCCGCTGATTCGAGTGTCATTCCCCGGTATTAGGGATCGTAGAGTCCGGCCCTTTCGGCCTTCAAAATCTTCTACTCCAAAAGTCGCTCTTCCAACTCCAGCCAAAATCTAATCTCTCCTCCGCATCCTCTCGTATATATCTCTCAATTATCTTCCTCTCAAAACAATAGTGAGTTTCTCAGCCACTAACTGTCCGTTCTTTTTAAGAACCTCCCAGGGATCTTTACTGTTGTCTCCTGAGTGGACATCTTAGGAAACTCCTCTTTTTGCACGTGGGTCCTGCGATCATATGCTCTCGTGAGAACGTATGTGAGTTCTCTTCCCACGCTCAAAGATCAAAAAAGTTCCGGCTGCTCTTTAGCAATAGCAAACTGTCACCGATTGTCAAATGTCCAAGAGCGATGGTGACTGAGTAGTATCTTTCATCTTGCCGTGCGTCTTACTGGACTTTAACATATTTTTACTCTGTTTTAGAAAAGCATTAGTTCTTTCTATATGGCGAATCTGATATAGTTCAGATCTTTACAGCCGTTATAATTTGTTGGATACTAAAATTATTTTAATGATGTTGAACTTTATTTCTTTGTTTTAGTGTTTTTATTATTTCATTGCAATCTATTTCAGCTTTGAATGTATGTTTGAATGACTAAAAATTCTCGCATTTTAATTAAGGATCGACTGAAAAAGGTTTTTAAGACCGAAACCGAATTTTGATAATCTTTCTATTTTCGGCCAAAAACGAAAGTGACAATTTTTTAAAAGTAATTAATACGTACAATAAACGGTCAAGTGCGTGTATTGCTCGCACTTAGAGGGTTCCGTACAAAAAATATATGAATTATTAAATGTATTATTAAAAAAAATCGTTGCTAAAAGAATAAGACTTTATAAAAAAACTATAAAACGTAGGGTTGAGTATAGCTGTATATAGTACTAGAAAAGTACGAATGGGTGTACCATAAAAGTTCAAAGAGATATAAAGGCTATAAAAAATATAAAATATTGCTATTCTGTGTAACTCTTTTTTAAATCTTATCCTAATCTGTTTATAATGAACTTAATTCGGTGCTGACAAAAAAAGTCGTGTATATTTAAAATTTATTTGGCATTTCATAAAACTAAATTCAGCGTTGTAATAATCTTTTCTTTTTAAAGTGTAGCCAAAACAAAACCCTTGTTCAAAGTTTAAACTTAGTATTGTGATAAGCGCGCTTCGAAAGGAGGTCGCAAAGTTGCAACGCTGCCATGGTCCGTGCCGCGTTTTTCCAGATAGATTTTTATTTGACGTTTAAAGACACTGGAGGCGCATTGAGAGATCAACTCAATACAAACTACTCGCGAATCCCATAGTATTTATGTGATTAATTTTTATTAAATTAGTCTGTTTTTAACAATTTGGCGTTTATTGCTTTTATACTTCTACTGGACATCGCATTACACAAATATATCATTAAAAGTTGTTATCTAGGCTTTAAAAGCCGATGGTACATAGAGTACGCCTTCCCTGTCATTATGTATGTCCAAAGAGTCTGTGTCTTTAAGGATTAATATCTCAGCTAATTACCGACGATTTTTTTTTTTTCGAAAATCACTATCAACAATGCTTTTATACTTCTGCTACGGTAGGTCCTCCAACGCTCCTAAACACCTTTGGTGAATGCCGAAAATCGAAATTTGTGTGTAACAGAAAAATGCGATTTTCTAAAAAACTATGTGACCTAGGGTAATCGCTATAATTTTCCGGCAAGGTTTTTAAGCTAATGTCTACTACCTCTAATTTTTTTCATAATTTTAGTTTCAGTAGATTCGGAAATAGATGGGAGGGGGGACATATTTTTTCACTACATTTTCGATATCTCAAAAAATATAATATGTAAAATTAAAAGAAATATATTTTTGAGATCAGCGTTAGGAATGCTTTCACACGATACCCCACAGGATATACAAGGAAGATTTTTTTAAAGGTAACATAATTAGCCCTTCTACATTTTTCTTAAATATATTTGTGAATGTTTAACAGGGGTCGCCGCATATAGGACAAATTGTATTGTTCTTGCCAGTATGTTTTATCAGTAATCGACAAGAGACATTTTTAAAAGATATGCAATTGGACTATACCATTAAGATTATTGAAAAAAGTTACTGGTAAGAACAATAAAATTTGTCCTATATGCTGCGACCCCTGGTTTAATGATCTGGAAATATGTGGGTCAATAATCTTTATTACTTCCCCCAATTTGAACTTTCCACGTTCCATAGTTTACGAGAAAAACGGCTGTGACGGACAGACACAGGAGTGATCTTATAATGGATCCGTTTTTACTTTTTAAGTACGGAACCCTAATAATGTACATAATTATTAATTAGTTATACGTGTTTATTAATTATACTTAATTGTTAATTATACGCGTAGTCCAAGTTTGGTCTCTGACCAAAACTTTTTTGTATTTTCATATAAAACAAAATGGAATTAATTTTTCAACGACATAAAATGATTTTCTAATTATACGATAATATTAAACTATATTTTATCTAATTGAAAAATAGTTTAGGTATACATACCTCGATTTAATTTTTATAATGATTCTTGTAAATAATGATCTGCTGTGCTTGAATTTTTTCAAAGAGTATTCCAAACAGTTCTGCAATTTCAAACTAAGAATTTTCGATTACTGTTAAGTCTGCGGTTTTTAGTGGGCACGTGAAAAGCGTCTTCACAGTTTACTCTTATATGCATTGCTTGTTTTATAATGTGAACTCACGTCTTCAGTCAGTCGTTTCTAATAATTATAAACAGTGGCGTGTGACAGATTTCTGTCGCATATTTCTCTTTTTATTCAAAATTAATTTAAAACATAACTTTATTACTTTTATAACATGTTATCCTCCCCCCCCCCTTTTTCATACTGAAATACGTATTTAAATTCATTTCCCAAAACCATACAATTTTTTTATTAAAGTGTTTTTTTGTTTTTGTTTTTCTAAAACATCTTTAATTCTGTGCGCTTAAATATTCAATTATTTTTTCCCCTTTCTCATTTAATCATTTATCTGTCCGTTACTGCTTCCAGTGCAAAAAAATAGATAAAAACTTGAAAGGCAGCTGCTAGTAGAAATATGTCTTCATTTAATTGCATCGGATTTTTGCCCGCCGCATTGATAAGCAATTCTTTATTTCTGCTAATATTTAACCGTTGAGAATGTATTAACATCAAAAGTTATGGGAATCATGTACGTTATCGTGAATAATGGTCGAGTATAAACGAGATGCCCTTGATTCTCGGCATTTTTCTCAGTCTGCAGTCTGCAATTTTATGTAACAGTTAGTCCAATGCCTGTCTTTAATATAAACAATTTCGGTTTTTCGGTTGCCTCTCTCATCGTAATTAGAAGAGGTTATTTTCAACCTAGGCGTCCCCCATCTGATAGGGACACCAGATTATGCGCTGTAATGTTTTTCGCCAAAACCTTTGTTCACTTTCGTGCGGTCACCAAAAGTTTGTAAATTGGCGATACTGTGCAACGCCAAGATTTCTAGACTTCTAGCAAAAAATCCACTTCTCCTCTGACCTTCGAGATGTGAAGGTTCTAAAAGTAAAGGTGCTTTGGCGCCCCATTTTGTAATTGGGGTCTCTCTCCCATTTTTTCTAACTGAACCACCTCTAAATTTCCTTTAAATAAATCATTGTTCCAGTAAATTGATAGTTGAAGTTTTTCTTCATTACTACTGTGTGCATTTTAAAGAACCCAGTCTTCAATCTCTATTGCACAAATTGGCGCATCGCCTATATTTTTCTCCAACTTGTATTTAAAAAAAAAAAAAAATGCACAAACGGAAAGAGAGACCCCCCCCCCCTCCCCTTAATATCATTCAAGTACCCCATCATCGATTTTCTTCAAAATTCCTGGACTGTTCTTATCTAAGTGATGTGTTTCTTCTGATTCTGTGACGGGTGATTATCGATGCTGTGATGTGCCTGGATGTCCTCTTTCCCTCTCTGATATCGGGCCGGCTGTTCCTTCGTCCCTGCTGGGTCTAGAATCATCACCTACCCGAGATGATCTGCATTATTCGACGCCTCTCGGATGTCATCTAGTACCATCATTATTCGTAAAAACGTGAGTGCGGCGGTGATTCAGCGACTCGTATTGTGTGCGTCGACGGCTTTTTTCCCCTTTCGCCAGTGTTTTGTGACTTAGTGTTATCATACAACTGCGTGTGCCTTCAGCAGTGCCTGAAGTTTATCGTATGGAATGTGGAAAGAAAAAAAAGATTTGCGTTCATAGTGCAGTAAAGGTGTACGTGAAATCTTAAGTTACAAATTTTATGCTTTAGTGATATGTGATAATAAAAAAAAATGAGCGTTGACAGATGTCAGAAAAACTCTCGTGATTGGTTTATTTATTTATTTTTTTTTAATCAAAAAAAAAAAAAAAAAAAAAAAATCCCTTGATTAAACAGAATCTGTGCTTAGGAAAATATTTGAAACTTAGGTGAACAATAAATTTATCTAATTTTAAAACATAGAACTCAGAATGAGTTCAGAGTGGAATGACAAGTTCATCTTGCGTTAAAATAACTAAAATTAAAAACTGTTTACTAAAAAGGTGCACAAAAAAATTTATTCAAATATTCCTTTACATAATGAACTGGTCTTTAAAACTTAAAAATCATATGATAACAGAAAAAGATTTTTCCTGAGATCTTTCGATCGCAAACGCGATCATTTTCAAAGGATACTTTCACTGGAATGTCTCATTCACTGAGCTATTTATACACCAGTATGGGGAAAAAGGATCAGTCTATTATTTGCTGGGGGAGTCCATGAAGTTGCTTCGTCCCGATGCTGAAGTGTTAGGTATTTTTAAAATATTAAATCGAATATGAGGTATGTCATAGGATAAAACATCATTACATACACTATTTTCTTTACTTAAAATCTCCAATGATTCCCCAATTCTCAAAGCATAATAATCTGATGTAGGTATAATAGCTTTTGCGTTTTCGAAATCTATTTTTAAATTTTGGCGTTGATTTAATCTGGAAAGTGCTGTAGATGGTCGGTTAAACTTGATATCTCTCATGCGCTTCCCCAATCTTTCTTTAAATTTTCGAGTGATCATACCTATGTAGCTTAACTCCTTCTGTTTTTCCGTTTGAAATGGGATAGATTAAACCCCTGCAATTTCCTTATTAGGTATGGGATCAATTTTTCTTTGAATTAGAGATTTTAGTTTTGTAGGAGGTTTGGCTATTAAATTGATATCAAATTTCCTGAAGGCGTATTTTAATCTTTCATATAATCTTGGTACGTAATCGAAGCTACAGATTTTAAGTTCTCTCATGTTTATTCTTTCTTTGTGATTTTTCTGCTTTGCTTCATAAATTAATTTATTAATGTGCTGAGGGGAAAATACGTTCTCTATTGCAATGTGTTTAATTGTATTTAATTCATTTTGTAGATACTTTTCACTGCAAATATCAAAGGCTCGTTTTACGTAAAATCTGTAAGCAGAAATTTTATATTTGAAAGGGGAGTTACTCATATATCAAATTAGCAAAATTACTGAACGACAATGATTTCGATGATTTTCAACGCATTTTGGAACTTTTTAGGAACATTCAACGGCAAGCTTAAACAGAGGACTATTTATAATAAAATAAACAGGTTAAAGTTATCTACTCCTATTAAACCAATTAAGAAACCTGTCTCATACATTAATTTATCAGATAAAGTCATAAATGAGGATGAACATAAAATTTTAGGACTTGGTCCAAAGTATATGTTTGAGAATAAGGCGAATTTGAAGTCTATAGTTACAAACTGTGAAAGAATTTCGCAAGTTGCCCCACCAGGAAGGAGAGACGAAATTAGAAGCCTGCTTCATAATAATGTTACAGCATACTTAAGAAAGCCAATAAATCAACAAGATAAGCATTATAAAATCGTAAAACAGTTAAAATCGAACACAGATATTATTATCATACAAACAGATAAGTCAAATAAGTTAGCCATTCTAAACACTAAAGATTACATCGGAAAAATGGAAACATGCATCAAAGAGATGAAATGTGTACAGCTGAAAAAAGATCCTAATGTTAATATCAGTGGTAAAGCACGGGATTTAATCAAGAATGGTAAATGGCCGGCAGAGATGAAAAATATAGTAAAAATTAATAAAACTGCAGTTACCCCTAGGTTGATTGGTCGTCTAAAGGATCACAAAGAGAACTCCCCCCCTTAGGCACATAGTGTCGAAATGCTCAGCCCCCACTTATGGAATTGAAAAAGCAATAGTGCCATTTCTGAAAACAATTATTCCGCCTCGAATTATGTAATTGACCCTACAACAGCATTAGGAAAAAAATCAAAGATGTTACAGTAAATCATAATAGTATACTTGCTAGTCTAGATGTAGTTTCTCTTTATCCATCAATAGACATTAAAGAGGTTGTGAAAATTATAGAAGAATCAATTAATAATATCCAAGCTTTTAGTAAGGACACACAGATTACTCTAAAATCAGCAATCAATTTAGTCACGCAAAATAATGCATTTATTTTTAACGATAAATTCTACAGGCAAACTAAGGGAGCCCCAATGGGATCGCCCATTTCAGGTTTAATGGTGGAGCTGAAGCTTAGACTTATAGGAAATCAAATAATGGAAAATTTTGAATTAAAACCAACGCTATGGATTCGGTATGTAGACGATGTGTTTATCGTTTGAGATCATGGCATAGAAACCTTGAGAAATGAGTTTTTAGTAAAAATTAATGAAATAGACAAGAACATTAAATTCACCTTAGAAGTAGAAAATGAGGGGTTTTTACCATACCTGGATACAGAACTAATAAGAAATATGGATGAGGGAAAAATAGAAAGAAGAGTATACAGGAAGAATTGCCGTTCGAATAACACCATCTCTTTTGACTGTAACTCCCCTTTCAAACATAAAATTTCTGCTTACAGATTTTACGTAAAACGAGCCTTTGATATTTGCAGTGAAATGTATCTACAAAATGAATTAAATACAATTAAACACGTTGCAATAGAGAACGGATTTTCCCCTTAGCACATTAATAAATTAATTTATGAAGTAAAGCAGAAAAATCACAAAGAAAGAATAAACATGAGAGAACTTAAAATCTGTAGCTTCGATTACGTACCAAGATTATATGAAAGATTAAAATACGCTTAAGGAAATTTGATATCAATTTAATAGCCAAACCTCCTACAAAACTAAAATCTCCAATTCAAAGAAAAATTGATCCCATACCTAAATAAGGAAATTGCAGTTGTTTATTCTATCCCATTTCAAACTGAAAAACAGAAGGAGTTTAGCTACATAGGTATGACCTCTCGAAAATTTAAAGAAAGATTGGGGAAGCACATGAGAGATATCAAGTTTAACTGACCATCTACAGCACTTTCCAGATTAAATCAACGCCAAAATTTAAAAATAGATTTCGAAAACGCAAAAGTTATTATACCTACATCAGATTATTATGCTTTGAGAATTAGGGAATCATTGGAGATTTTAAGTAAAGAAAATAGTGTATGTAATGATGATTTATCCTATGACATACCTCATATTTGGTTTAATATTTTAAAAATACCTAACACTTCAGCATTGGAACGAAACAACTTCATGGACACCCCCAGCAAATAATAGACTGACCCTTTTTCCCATACTGGTGTATAAATAGCTCAGTGAATGCGACATTCCAGTGAAAGTATCCTTTTGAAAATGATCGCGTTTGCGATCGAAAGATCTCAGGAAACATCTTTTCTGTTATCATATGATTTTTAACATGAATGATTTTTAAGTTTTAAAGACCAGTTCATTATGTAACGGAATATTTGAATAATTTTTTTTATGCACCTTTTTAGTAAACAGTTTTAATTTTAGTTAATAAATTTATCAGCTAATAACAGAATTTTTTTATGATGATTGTGCTTTCAATCTTTTCTTGAAAGAAAAAAAACAGTGCATCTTCTAACATAACATGGAAGTGTGAGTGTGATGATTTGGTGCGCCGATCGTACATGATTGATAAAATACAACAAATGAACAAGTGTGCACGGCCATCTTTCAGTGTTATGATTGTATGATAGGTCGCCATGTTATATTTTTAAAGAGTCTACAGAAATAAAAAAATTATTCAGTAAAAAAAAAAAAAAAAAAAAAAAAAAAAAAAACATACAACGGAAAAATTTTATTTAGTATGTTTTTAAACTTTAATTTCTTAATTGCAGTCCATTACTTTTCCATTTCTGTTTGTTTCCTTACAGGATATGATCTATAAATATTCCCCGTTTCATTTTGTGGTTAATAAAAAAGGGAAAATGAATGCTTATTCTTACTATTTTTTTTTTGTTTTTCTATTTACATGCTATGATTTATAGGTATTCCCCGTTTAATTTTTGTGTGTGGTAAAAAAAGAAAAAAAATGACTGTTTATTTTTACTGCTTATTGAAGTTGTAAGCATGAACAGAGAGGATATATTAAATTGAAAGATTATATTTTTAATGTTTTTATTTGGCACTTATAATTGTTGTCTTCTCTTTTCTTGCTTGATTTTGAAAGGTAAGTTCTTTTAATTTCAGTATTTCAGTGCATATTTATTTTATACTGATAGTTAGATGATTCATTATTTTCCATACAGAAAATAAAATTTCATTTAGTTAATATGTGTGTATGACAGGCTAGGCATATTGACATTCCTTGTCGCCGTTTCCAAAAGAGCCTTATAAAATTTTATCTCGGCAATTATTTGATATTTTGCTTTTACTCAGTATTTCCAAATGTATATCATTTTTGCATGCATATTGTTGGAAGATGTTACAGTGATTTTTTGCTGATTTCTAGATAATATCTGAGAGTTTAAAAATTTTTTACTGTATGAATATTTAATATAGTACATACTTTTAAAATAGACAGAAATAATTCTTTTGAGAACTCACCATTTTTTTTCTCCTTTAATCTGCTCACTCAGTAAAAAAAAAAAAGGAGAAAAAGAAGAGAAATATTTGGTTAGAAATTTTTTTCTCTTCTTTTTCTTTCTTTTATGCTAAAATACAGTAGCTGAATTTTAAATTATTGTACCATCTTTTATACTTTTTAATTTTTCTTCGGTTACATATTTTTTACCTTTTTGAAAATGTCACAGACCGATAGCCATCCAGACTTGGAATTGTCTATGGCTGAGTTGAAATGTTCTCTACCTTACATGTTTGAGGAAGCTCTTAAGAGATTTGGAGAAAATGTCAACACCGAATTCCCTCTACTGCAGGAACAAATTGGTATTGAAAAAAATGACACTTTGGTAGAAAATATATCTTCTATTCATAAGAAATTTTTATGGGAATTTCGAATATTGAGTGATTTTTTTTCAGGTAATAAAAGCTGATTATATTAGGTTTCAGAATAGGAACAAAAATTTACAAATTGTAAACACAAAAATTTTGGAAAGATTGCACGCACTCACAGTAAAAGATAAATATAAAGTTGAAATTAATGGGACTTCTTCTCAAAATCAAAGCACATCGGAGGCATACAGCATAGTATTATCACCTAAGCTGAATAATGAAACACCAAAAGATATTTGTGAAAACACCAGCCTGACTGAAAAATCTTTTCAGCATAAGTCAAAAATTGTTTCTGATTTGAAATACCCACAACAGAATAAAGGTACTACAGAAGTTACCACTTCTCCTAAAAATAGTAACTTCTCTTCCCCTTTTAAACATGATTTGAAACCAATTTCAGTTATAATTTGTCAGTTGCCAGAAAATTTTAATATTCCTGATATTCTTTTGGCAATTTCTGACTTAACTGGTATATCCACACCTTCTATTCAATTTCAACAAAAATATAAGATGAAATATGTTAAATTATTTAATTGGATATTTTTAATGCCCCCAAAGATAGCTAAAATGTTAATTAATCAGGGCGAAATCAAAATTCAGTCTACGGGTTACCCTGTAAAAAGATATGTTTCAGTAAAAAGATGTTTCACATGTCAGAATCTTCTTTATTAGGCAATATCATGTACAGATAAAATTACGTGTCCTGTATGTGCCTTATCGCATAAAGATCCTTATTGTTCAAACAGCCCAAAATGCATTAATTGCATTCGATGTAATGAGATAAACAACACAAATTTTAACGTTTTTCATACAGCGTTTTCACACAGATGCCTTACTGTAAAGAAATATATACAAGATCAACGAGTAACTTCAGATAACTGCAATTTATTTCATTGAACACACTTATTTTTTTTCCTTTATAAAAAAAAAAACCTCTTTAAAAGGTATATTTATTTTCTTGCTGCATCTTGCATTGTGAAGGAATCTTTAAAAAAAATCACTACTTTTTACAAAAAAACATTTCACTTTGTTAGACATTTATGTACATCTTAATGCTTCACCATATGGCATTGGTTATAATTTAATTCACATGTTACACTTAGCTGTAAATTTATTTTTTTTAGAAATTATGTGTGTACTGTTAGGTATAATTTTTTTTCTCATTCGATTATTACTGCGGGAATTGTCGGATGGGTAAAAGATAGTATGGTAGAGTAAAAAATACACTGATGCGGGTCATCAAATTTTTTCTCACTTGTAAAGGTTTTGGTAATAGAAATGTACACACAAACACTGTATAGATGGGTTTTCTTTTTTTTTGCACCAGTTACACTTAAACAATTTTGAATATTGTTTTTACTACTTTAGTAACTTGGTAGATACAAGTGATGGAAACATCACATTTCACTCTTTACGTTTGGTTTTGGAATTTACATTTTCACAATATAATTTAATAACATTCACTTTTTGACAACATTAGTTCATGTGCTACACTTAAATTTTGGATATATACACAATTGGTTCATGTGAAATGCAAGTAGTTCAGTTATTTAATCACACATTGTTCATGAGAATAATTACACACTTTTGTTCATGTGAAATCACACATTAGTTCATGAGAATAATTACACAATTTCGTTCATGTGAGATTACAATTAGTTCATGTGAGTTTTTACACGTTAATCATGGGTATACTTACACAATTTTATTTCATGTGAGAATACACTTTGTTCATTAATATATTGGCATACATTGTTCATGAGTTTGTCACATTTTGTTCATTGAGGTAATTTAAAACTTTCACACTTTGTTCATATGTTTACCCTTAGTTCATGGTGTCAAGCAAAACTCTGTATCATTACATAATATGATAATATTAATTCATTAATTATGTAATTGAAATCACATTCACAAGAATGATTTTGGAGTTTTGTGTTTGTACACACGTACCGTTTTTTATTTCTCTTCTACATTTTATGTCAGGGTTTCGTTTTACACTATAGATTTTTTTTCCTCTTACCCTCTAAATACATTTTTGTTCAGTTTGTGTAATGTCATAAGTTACTAGTGACACCATCACTTTGTTCAATTACAATGATTTTTTCAGAGTTACATGAAATTATCCTTCACATGTCATTTTTACTAGACATATTCATTTTGCAGCAATTCACTTTTAACAATTCATTTTTTTTACACTTTTGTTATAGACTCCTTGCTTGTAAGTGGCATATCAAGTAAGGTCTCTTTTTACACTACACGAAGTAAAACACAGTTTATAAATATTTTTTTAATGTACTTGGTAGGAGTTAACTTTAAAGAAATGCATTGAACTCATAAAAAAATCTACAATTACTTCATGTGAGGCAGTGTTTTAATACAAACTGCAATACACTGTTGAATACAACAGTGTTTTTTTTATTCACTACACCTAAACTTAAGATGTCTTTGAAATTTTTTTATGAGTGTTAAATAGTTGTTTACTTTTTGAATGAATGCAGTTGTCTCCTTTACATGATAATGACAATTTGTCTCTCGCCACCCACGGACTGTCTTTTAGTCAATTTCATATAGGACATAAATATCGCATTTTTTTTTGTTTTTAATTTAGACCTCAGAAGTTGTGAACCGTTCAAAAGTCGCCCTAAGGTTTCACACTTCAGTGTGCTGAGAGATATCTTCCCCCTAGTAAATTGCTTTTCCAATTTATTTAAAAAAATAACATTATTTTTTTTGGATAAGTCAAGGTATGTTCCTTTTGAAGATCAATATGATCTTTGGGGAGCAGGGACTCATATACGCATCGCTGTGTGAGTCTCAATTCTCCCTCCTCACCTAAGGCCAAAGCCCTAAGCTGACGCCGTAATACTTGTGGTCTTCACAAGATTTAGGGCTACACCTGTTTACCAGCGTGCTACAAGCACCCCTTTTTGGTAGTCCTGTGCCTTGTGCACAAATTTTCTTATATACGATTCCCCTTTCGTTTAATATAGTACATTTAAACTTTTATTTTATAAATATACATACAATATTTTTCTTTGTTTCATTAAAAAAAAGTTCTTATTAGTGTTTTTTGTTTTATTTGCTTGCATTTTATGAAATTATGATCTCTGTAAGATCACATTGTGAGAAGTTAAATATGTTTAATGTGAATACTTCTCTTTTAAATCATGACAAAAAAAAAGAAAGCTGGTACCAGCGCCACAAATACAGAGCCACATACAAAACCATAAGATCCTAACTCTTCATCAAATGTGGTACATTTTTCTTGTGGAATATTGAATTGGTAAATAAGATTTGTTTTATATAAGGAGCGCTCAGTCATGAAGATAATTATTCTGAATTATTTGAAAGCAAGCAAATATGTTTATATATACTACCTTTCTATTTTATTACTTAAATTACTGGAAATGATGCTCTAACAACATTTTAGAAAAACATGTTCAAACATATTTTTTTTATTGCATACTTAATTTTTTTACACTTCTGTGTACATTGTATATTCTGTATGTGCGAAGGTGAACAAAGGATTTTAAGTAGATATAAAGCTGCAACGTGCACGTTTCAGCTTTCTTCTGTTGTCGGGGTTGAGTTATGTGACAGATTTCTGTCGCATATTTCTCTTTTTATTCAAAATTAATTTAAAACATAACTTTATTACTTTTATAACATGTTATCCCCCCCCCCCCCCCATTTTTCATACTGAAATACGTATTTAAATTCATTTCCCAAAACCATACAATTTTTTTATTAAAGTGTTTTTTTGTTTTTGTTTTTCTAAAACATCTTTAATTCAGTGCGCTTAAATATTCAATTATTTTTTCCCCTTTCTCATTTAATCATTTATCTGTCCGTTACTGCTTCCAGTGCAAAAAAATAGATAAAAACTTGAAAGGCAGCTGCTAGTAGAAATATGTCTTCATTTAATTGCATCGGATTTTTGCCCGCCGCATTGGTAAGAAATTGTTTATTTATGCTAATATTTCACCGTTGAGAATGTATTAACATCAAAAGTTATGGGAATCATGTACGTTATCGTGAATAATGGTCGAGTATAAACGAGATGCCCTTGATTCTCGGTATTTTTCTCAGTCTGCAGTCTGCAATTTTATGTAACAGTTAGTTAGTCCAATGCCTGTCTTTAATATAAACAATTTCGGTTTTTCGGTTGCCTCTCTCATCGTAAGTAGAAGCGGTTATTTTCAACTTAGGCGTCACCCATCTGATAGGGACACCAGATTATGTGCTGTAATGTTTTTCGCCAAAACCTTTGTTCACTTTCGTGCGGTCACCAAAAGTTTGTAAATTGGCGATACTGTGCAACGCCAAGATTTCTAGACTTCTAGCTAAAAATCCACTTCTCCTCTGACCTTCGAGATGTGAAGGTTCTAAAAGTAAAGCGGCTTGGGGGCCCCATTTTGTAATTGGGGGTCTGTCTCCCATTTTTTCTAACTGAACCCCCTCTAAATTTCCTTTAAATAAATCATTGTTCCAGTAAATTGATAGTTGGAGTTTTTCTTCATTACTACTGTGTGCATTTTAAAGAACCCGGTCTTCAATCTCTATTACATGGCGTTCATAGCAATAAATAAAGACTGTCTCGTTCGAGCCAATACAGCTCGAATCAGTGCGACGTTCATAGCGATAAAAAAAGTGTCTTATTCGAGGCGATGCAGCTCAAATCAATGAGTAATGTTGAAAATTTCGGTAGGAAGAAACCAGATTTTTGGAATACAGATAGTTTCGATCGAGTTTTGGTCCGGCCGAATTTTCACCAGCATTTTCGCCGAAGCTCTGATTTTGGGCCGAAAACGAATTTTCGGTCGATCTTTAATTATAGTATACTAGAAAAGTCTTATTGTTTACCAAAATTAAATTCCTTCTCATAATATAATTTACAGAAGACTTACCAGCTCCAATTAAAAATAAACAAATGAAACTCATCATTATTATAAAAGTGGACCTTTTTGAAAGCAAAAATAAGTTTTTTCTTTTTAAATTATAAATTTAAGTCATATATTATATGTTAAATATAATATTTAAGTTCAGTTTTTAAACAGATCTATTTCGTTTTTTTTTCTTAATCACAGATCGAATGAAAGTGCCATTTTGACTTTATGTAATATGTTTATATTAGTGGTGTATAAGGATTTATAAAATATAAAATAAGCTTTGTACTTTAATTCACTAATAACTGAAAAAACTTTTTACAAATTATATAATAAAATTTATTATATTATATTTTTATATATTTGTTTTATATTTATATAAAATAATGTTTCTGTAACATTAGTAGATAAATTACATTTTTGTAACATCAATGAATAAATTATATTTCTGTAATGTCAATAAATAGTAATAGTAAATAGTTTTATGACATATTTTAAGATTTTCATGAACGTCGCAGGGACTATATTAAATTGCTTATCGATATTAGTCCTTTAACTACCTTTGCTCATAATTTAATTCAATTTATTTTTTATGCATTCTGATAATCATGGAAGACGGTAGTATTCCGAGTGACGCAGCCTTAAGCCTAAAATTGTATCGTATCGTATCGTAGAATTCGTAGAATTCGTAGATGGCGAAACTAGCGAATACAGCTAACTCGACATCAAAGAAAACGCGAAAAGCCGCCTTTTAATAACTCAGCAGATATAGGTCCTATTGTTCTGAATTTTCTAGAACAATCTTATATCTGCAGTCTAATCGTATACTGAAATTTTTACATTTCTACGTGCAGTATATTTTGAGATCTAAATAGCCATTTTTAAAGTGAAAACGTTGGTATGATATCGAGGAAGTTCCTAATTTGAAAATCTCGAAAACGGTTCTAACGATTATCTTTAAATTGATATATAATACAAATGTGATTAAGGCGAGGTGAATAAGACATACCTTTTATCTGGTAAAACTCATTTTATTTTTGACATTTTCGTTTCCGTTAATGCCCAGTCAACCATTAATCTCTGGTAATTTTCTCGTCTGTGATTAGTGAGTGCGAGGCTAACATTAGCCTCGTAATGAGTAGGTTTGACGTCATCACATCGCGCCAATGAGCGCGAAGGGCTGTGACTTTCAGCAGATAGATAAAGATAATCCATGTTTATTTGTGTACCGAGCAGAAATTACAAATTACGCTATAACGATGAATTTAGTGTTTTAAGTCGTTATTTCCTTTCGGATTTGAAGTTAATTATTTTATATTTCCTTATTTACATTTAGTTATTCGCGTTTGTAACAAAAAACTCGCTCTCTAGCGATCTAAAGGGTACCACTGCTTTTTTCATCGCGTTAGCATTACCGGCATTACTTACCGTGAGTCAAATATCATTTGGGATTTTTAATTCTTAATAAATATGAATAAAACCGCAAAAAAAAAAAAAAGATAATAGATGCTGCTATGTGCCCCAATGCAACTCTAGATAATCGAAAAATCCCGATTTAAGCTTTCATTTATTTCCAAACGAAAAAAATAAAATACCCGTCGTCTCTAAAAACGGCAACAAAACTTTGATCAGCAGAAAATCCGATGTCTCGTTGAGGCTGACAGTTTGTTCAAATTTAATCGTGATTTAAATCAGATTATTAAAAAAAATAATGGATTAAAATATTTTTTTAATGATGTGAAAGTATATATTAAAATAGATGTTACCAGGTTTAAAAAGCATTTCATTTAAAACTTTAATTAAATCTGGTCATCGTCATAAAAACTTTCTTTGAATAATCAAATTATTCACTCTTTTATAGAAAATAAGCACAACAAATAAAATAATTTTTTCTAGATTAAATAAAATAAATAAATAAATAAAAGATTCTTATTTGTTTTTTATAAATAAATACATAATAAATTTCAGGTAAAAGAAAATTTCAGAATGATAACATCTGTTATACAGTTATAGTAAGAGAATGGAAAAAAGTAAAAAAAAAAATCTAATTAGTATAAAAATGTTTAGGAAGAACTACTTCAGTAAAAGGTTATAAAATATTTTCTACTTTTGGATTAGCACAACATATCAAAGAAAGCAATTGATAAAAGATGAAAAGTAACAAAATTTTTTTGCTTTTTAATTGGAAGAGCTACGTTCCAATCAAGGTTAATAAATATCACAATAATTTCAAAATGGTCAACTTATCGATGATTATAAGTATTTTCGGAGTCCATACAAATTAGAAATTGAAACATAATGCACTTAGCATGAAAACTAATAGGGTAGATGTGCCAGTAATGGACACCCTTAAGGAATTTCTTTAAAAATTATTTTTTTATTAATAGTTATAATTATTATATTCCAGTTTTTTCAATATTATATTAATCTATCAACAATATTTAACCATTCTTATAGCCTCATTTCCCCATATGAATAGAAATTTAATTTTAAATAACAGAAATATATCAAAACACCCAAAAGCCCAGTAATGGACACCCTCTGGCCCAGTAGTGGACACCCTCTGTTCCAGTAATGGACACCCAATAAAAAGTAATAAATATAATTGTTTTTATGACTGTATTTAGAACCAGAATTTAATGAATACCTACTAATGAAACAAAATAGTTATTTTTAAATAAATTTAACAATTAGGATACCAGTAATTAATAAAATATTTGTGATAATCATTTACTGTTTGCATCAATTATTGTAATTATCAAAAGATCAAGGTTTTAATTATTTTAGATGAATAGTTTAAAATACTAAATATCAGACAATTGCAGCTATCAAATTATTGAAACAGTAGAGGATTTAAAAGGTAAAAAAAAAAAGTTTTGGAATATTAATGTTTAGTTTTGTGTCACTAATTTTAACAATCTTCCAGAGATTACTTGATCCTATCATTTATAATAATCAATATTACAAATATGAAAGAAATGATATTGTGAGTTGAATATTTTAAATACTAAATAAAATAATTTCAAAATAAAACTATAGAACTGATGTTTGGGGCCACTGATCGGCAGATTTACTAGTTTCATGAATATTACCTATAACTTTCATTAATAGTATTACATTTATTTATTTATTTATTTTTTATAAGGAAACATTTAAGACAGAAAATGGATTTTTAATAGTTTCTGTAACTTTATTGTTTTTATTTAAACGGAGAGGGATTAAGCCCTATGAACCCCTCTTTGACTGTGCTCTTAAACAGTATTTTCTGCTTCCTGGCTGGTTTGATTGCCAGATTATAAAATATGTGAGGTATATATATGTACTACATAAAAAAAAAAATAATAATAAAATATTGAAATTTTATTAATCACATAAAATAACTTAAAAGCAACTATTTATAAAAGTTTTGGTGTTATTACATTTTGGTAAGTATAATTTAAAAATTAAATTTGATTATTCAGGTTTGCAGTTAAGCCAAAGTATTTTATGCACTATAAACATTACTAAAATTGCATTTTTAGCAATGTCTACATGGGGTGTCCATTACTGGAAAATGACTAATTAACTATCCCAGTAATGGACACCCCCTCTTAAAACCTTAAAAAGAAATGAAATTTTATAAATAGCCATTAGTATATAAAATTCAAAGTTTTCTATTGCTACTCAAACAAAAACATTCAAATTTTGCAAGAAAATAAATAATGTATAAATTAATTAAACGAAGCCAGCTCTTAACCTCTTCATTAAGATTTTCACAGCAAAACTTTGAAACATTATTTTCTGCTTCCTGATTGGTTTGATTAAAAGTATCAACAATAACATAGTTTTATAAAACATACAGGGGGGAATTATAAAAAAAATAATTAAAGCTAAATATTTATTAGTTATTTTTTTATGAACCAAAAACATCAAGGGGTGTCCATTACTGGCACATCTACCCTATATTCTAAATGTCTTTCTTCTTCTTTTTTTCTTTAATATTTTGGGTAGTTAATGTTGATAGAATGTATGACTAACCATTAATATGATTATATTTAGTCTCTGTATATGTATGAATTAACAGATATTATTATTATTTTTGTTGTTAATGCACATATATCTGCATCAGCTTAGAATTATGCAACTGCAATAATTTTACAAATACATAAAGAACTGCCATGGAATTTCTTTTATTTGTTATATTCTAAGAATTCTATTAATTTCATGCATTAAATTACCTAATGAAATTATTTATTTATCGTTTTTATTATTTATCCAATTACCATCTATTATTTTAATAATTAACGATAAAAATATTCTTTAATATCCTAATTACCGGTTTGGTTGTTTTAAAAACCTACAATTTTGACGGTGATTAACCCTTTATGTCCCAAATTATGAATTCATGAAAATTTCATCTTCTAAAGCATTTTTCGTGAATTTTTTAAACTATATTAGAAGATTTACATAATCATTTAATAAATTTTAAAAGGATTTTGCCAAATAAAATTAATTAAATTTGAATTTATTGAGATTTTGTGCAATATTTATAACTCCACTCAAATCTTTTATTTAAAAAATATTTTTTAGTATTTTGTAGAATTAGGAAATGTACAAATATAATGTTCTTACAATAGAAATATTTCCGAACTGAAACTCCCCCCCTCCCTAATCTTTTAACGTCAAGAAAACTGAAAAGATGCAAAGGCAAAAGAAATCATTTTTTTTAAATATTTTTGTTTTGTGCAACCAATAATGATTTTGAAACAAGATAAAATAATGTATCTATAGCTGATTCTAAACTGTATTACTACTAATAGATGTATTAAATGAATTTTATGAAAAGTAATTTCAATGGTACTTTAAAATATCGTCGGCACAAAAAAGGTTAACACAGAAAAACAATCATAAAAATCCATTTTTAATAATAATAATAAAAATACTTGTTTTTTTACACACTGCATTACAAACATACTAAAGTAAGCTGATTTTCCATTAAGAGACTTAAAAAAGCAAAAAAAATATTCCACAAGTAACCAATTCACATGAGGCAAACACAAGACACAAGCGAAAGCCAGCAGTGATAACCGCGTTCACGTAAACTGTTTACAAACATTAGCAGGTCTAAAAGCGCCACCTATCTTTGATTACAAACGTGAATTCCTGAGTGCGAAGTGCTGTCACTTTCAAGTGATAGATAATCTATATTTATTTGTGTACTTCTTGCGAGGAGATGGATTTGAAATTAATTATTTACATTTGGTTATTCCTAATACTCAGAAATTTTGTCAGTCTTCGCTTGGATGAACTTCTTGCACCATGATAATATATTAGCATAACTTGACCAGGTTGAAAGCTTAATCCAATTTGCTATGCTGTCAGATTTACATATGTCTCAGCAGGGCTGTACGAATGGTGCAGGCATGGAGGGGGCGCCAAATTTATACTACAAACCTCGTCTATTTCTTCCTTAAAAAAAAAAAAAAAAAAAAAAAAAAAAAAAAAAAAAAAAAAAAAAAATGCAGGGGTGCAGAATATGTCCGATCCGGCGATCTAGGATCGGGGGAAATTTTGCAGAAACATATACAATTGATTTCGGTTTTAACAACAAATTCCATAATTTCCTGAGATAGAAAAATTTCACTATAAATAAAAAGATCCGTATGGTGACCTTCACAAAATCAATCTCAGAATAATATGTACCGTATATCAGGTGATTCTGTTCCCAATTTTCCAAAAAATTAAGGCATTCGGTTCCGAAAATTTAAAAAATCTTTCATCAATCTGAAAATTCGGACATAAAAATACCGTGAATTTTGTTCAAGAATTACGGAAAAAATGCAAATTTTGTCATAAGATCGCAAAATAACCGCAAATTTTGTCAAAAGATCGCGAAATAACCACAAATTTCGTCAAACGATCGCAAAAGAACCGAGTTTCGTCAAAAGAGCGTGAAACAACCACAAATTTCGTCTAAAGGGGAGAAATGACCACGATTTTCGTCAAAACGTGGCGAAATAACAGCGAATTTCGTCAAAGGAACGCGAAAAAAACCCAGAAATTTCGTCAAATGCTCACGAAATGAACGCAAATTTCGTCAAAAGATCGCAAAATGAACGGAAATTTTGTGAAAAGATCGCGAAAAACCGCACATTTCGTCAAAAGATCGCGAAAGAGCAAATTTCGCCAAACAATCGCAAAACAACCGCGAATTTCGTCAAAAGAGCGCGAAAAGAACGGAAATTTCGTCAAACGAACGCAAAACAATTGAGTTTCGTCAAAAGAGCGTGAAACAACCGCGAATTTCGTCTAAAAGGACAAAATTACCACGATTTTCGTCAAAGGAACGCAAAAAAACTAGGAAATTTCGTCAAATGTTCGGAAAATGAACGCAAATTTCGTCAAAAGATCGTAAAAAATCGCATATTTGGTCAAAAGATCGCGAAAGAAGAGCAAATTTCGTCAAACAATCACAAAACAACCGCGAATTTCGTCAAAAGATCGCGAAACAACCACGTATTTCGTAGAAGGGCGAAATAAGCGCAAATTTTGTCAAAAGAGGGCGAAATAACCGCTAAACTCGTCAAAAGGAAGGCGAAATAAACGCGCATTTCGTCAAAAGATCGCAAAAAAACTGCAAATTTTGTCAAAAGGGACAAAATAACCATGATTTTCGTCAAAACATAGCTAAATAATCGCGAATTTCGTCAAAAGAACGTGAAAAAACTCGCATATTTCATCAAAAGATCGCGAAACAACCATTTATTTCGTCAAAAGGGGTGAAATAACCACAAAACTCGTCGAAAAAAACACAGATTTTGTCAAAAGATCGCGGAAAAACCACAAATTTTGTCAAAAGATCGTGAAACAACCGCAATTTTGTCAAAAGATCGTGAAACAACCGCAATTTCGTCAAACGATTGCAAAACAACCGCGAATTTCGTCAAAAGATTGCAAAACAACCGCGAATTTCGTCAAAAGATGGCAAAACAACCGCCAATTTCGTCAAAAGAAAGGCGAAATAACCACAAATTTCGTCAAAAGATCGCTACAAAACGCAAATTTCGTTAAAGGGCCGCGAAAAAAAACATAGTGCTGGGAGTGGATCCCCCCCCCCCATTTTCCTCCACTGTGCTGTAACCTTTCAGAAAATTTGCTGTTAATTTCAGAATTTTTGCTTTTCACTCAAAATCACCTCTGCTATATATACTCGCGCATAAGTTGAGAAATATTGGAACCTACGATAATAACAGCATTTACCTACAACATACTGTAAAATTTTCGGGAAATTTTGATGTGGATTGGGGGAAATGTTGGGAGTAGAAACATTTTCTGCACCCCTGAAAAAATGTATATTTACATGTTGTTAATTTTTTTTTCAGTGAAAGTACAAACATCTTTCGTTTCAAAGTTATTGCATTCTCCTTTACCTCATACCAACAGAGGCGTCCCTACGAGTGTGCGACAGGTGCGGCCGCAAAGGGCCTCGCACCCGAAAAACCGTCAACCAATATTTTATGAATATTAGGCAGTTTTTGTTTTTCTCTTGAAAAAAAATATTTTGTCCTTGTAGGAAGGTAGCCGCTGACAATTTCTTAATAGTCACTTTTTACCATTTAGTGTCCATATGGCAGGTGCGAATCCAGCAGGTCCCTATGGTAGGTGCAGGGGGGGGGGGGATAATCACGCTGATCCCCCCCTCCAAAAAAAAATATAAATCCAACTTTTTTATGGCAGTTTTTGCAGAAAATACAAACAAACGGAAACCCGGGGGGGGGGGGGGCAAACGGCCCCGATCATCCTGCCCTTTTTTATTTTTTTGGATGAATATATTGGATGTATTATTGAAAATATTATTGGATGAATTTAGTCACTGCATCGTGGAAAACACGCGAATTTCATTAAAGAATCGCAGAAAAAAATGAATTTCGTTAAAGGATCGTGAAAAGCGCGAATTTTGCCAAAAGATACAAAAGAAAACATGAATTTCGTCAAATGATCAAGAAAAAACGTAAATTTCGTCAGATTATTGCGAAAAAATGCGAATTTTGTCACAAGATCGAGGAAAAAGCGCGAATTTCACCACAGAATCGAGGATAAAACACTAATGTCGTTAAAAATGCAAAATTCGCCAAAGGATGACGAAATAAACACTAATTTCATCAAAGGATCGCGAAAAAACGCTTGTCACAGGATGGCGGATAAAACACTTTTTGTCACACTATTGCAGAAAAAGTGCGTATTTTAGCCTCAAGATCGTGGATAAAACAATAATTTCACCAAAGGATCATAAAAAAATGCGAATTTCGCCAAAGGATCACGAAATAAATGCAAATTTCATCACAGGATCGCTGAAAAACACGAATTTTGTCAAAGGAATGCCGAAAAACAGGAATTTTGTCAATGCATTGGTTAAAAACGTGAATTTCGCCAAAGGATTGATTAAAAACACGGAAAAAAAACGCAAATTTAGCCAAAGGCCGCAAAAAACTGGAATTTCGTCAATGGATTGCGGAAATAACACAAATTTTGTCAGATAATTGCGAAAAAACACAAATTTTGTCACAGCATGTTGAAAAAAGCACAAATTTTGACACAAGATCGCAGATAAAACACTAACTTCATTAAAGGATTGTAAAAAAACACGAATTTCATCAAAGGATCACGAGATAAATGTGAATTTCGTCAAAGGACCGCATTGTAGTAAAATCATTGTTGCAGTAAAAGATCTTTTTAATGTAATTCTCTGTATAACAGACAGCTTCTTTAATGTAAACAATGAATTTTACTCTTAAAAAGAGCCTGCAATCCATTTTGTTGAAATATTGCTACCCTCTAGAGCAGGGGTTCCCAAACTTTTAGGTCGACGTACCACTGAATAGAAGTTCAAACTTCCGCATACCACCAAGTTACAAACTCCATGCTATTACAGAAAAACCTGTGTAAATGGAATATGTCTAAAACAAGGTATTTGTGCAGTCTTTTGTGCTCCGTCTAAGCAGATTTTACTGTATTTAATTGGATGATTACTTTATTAAATTGGTATACTTAGATTGACTGCTTTATATTAACATTCAAGTAAAAAGTACTAGTATCATTATTACTATATTATTAATACGTACATTATCAAAATATAGTGTTTTGATTTTAAAAAATGCTACAATACTTAATGGCATATTGGTGTAGATTGATACATACGCACAAGGATGACTATTAATTCTGTTGTATTGCTAATGATAAGGGTGATGCTTGCTTTACCAAACACATCTTCCTCATATCTGATTCAATCTTAGTTTTAGGCATAAATCAGATTCGATGTTTATGTTTATTCCTGTATTTGTTTTTCATATAAAGAAGTGACGAGAAAGCATTTAAAACAAATATATGTTGTGCTAAAAACAAGCAATAATTTTCAGGGTTGTAGTGGGTATCTGTCCGGGTACCCAACCAGCTACCAGCGTTAAATCTGCACATCATCACAGATGTAAACAATGAAACTTTCAGTTCAGATGTAAGGGCAAAATTTCAGATTTTTTTTATTTTATATCATTCCGTTTGTATTTCAGTATGTAATTAATTCTCTATAATATGACTGAACTCATGATTTTTTAGGAAGGAAGTACAATTTATTTCTGATTAAAAAAAAAAAAAAAATGGTAATCACAATCTTTTTATCAAATCTTTTTATGTATTTTAATCCAGATTTTTTGACTATTAAGACTGGCTAAACCTGAAATAAAACTTCCTTACTTTATAATTTTGATGCAAATTAATAGGTACCATTAGGTTGGGTTGGGTTGATTTTTGACGGCCAATTATCAACACGAGGGATATAGGCCCGGGGGGAGTGCCCTCCGTGGGGGTCTTTCTAAGGGAACCTAATCCGTATTAACGCATGGAAGATCCACGGCTCGAAGAAAACCACGAAAACTCCGAACGATTAGGCCGACGGGCGCGATTGGGATCGAACCCAGCACCTCCCGTCTACCAGCTTCGAGAGCAGAACCTCTCGGCCACTGGTGGGGCTAGGTACCATTAGGAAGGAGGTAAGTTTCATTCAATAATTCAAGGAAAATGATTCTTATCTTTATAATGCAGATTTAATTATACATTATTATTTACTTGATCTTTATCTTTAATAATTTAATCATTTTTTAAATTATCTTACTTCTTATCATTTTAGTTTATTACTGTAATTAATTATTTTAATATTTTACTATATTGCAAGGATATTTTATAACTTTGATTGCATAAATACATTCAAATGACTGTTTAAAAACTGTAAACAAAGCAAGGACCAGAAATCTGCGAAATTCTAAAATCTGCACAACCTCTGGTCCCAAGTTGAGCGGATTTGAGGGCGTCTACTGTATAATGATTTTGTTCAGAGGTACTGTTTGTTTTCGTAAAGTGAAACCTTCTGTGCTTTTGTGCATGCATCAGATCTGTTTTGATTTTATCAAAATAAGGATGATCGGAGGCTGTTTAGCTGAGTGACAACATACAACTGGAACTTCGGCAAATACCCATCTCAGCATTACCCCTTTGGATCGTAAAATTGTCTCAGAGTGTCAGGCACAGCTTTCGAAAACGAACTGTATTTTTGATGTGTTTATAAGGCATCATTTTGTTTACATTTTAAAACTTCATCTAAATAGTTGTAATTTTTCTAATAAATATGTTACATATAATGTATGGTAGTAATAATCAGTATATCTGATGAAAATTCAATTAATTTTTTAAAAATAAACTATATTTATTTAATGATTTTTTTTCCTCCCTATTACTGTATTTCATCAATAGTAGTTCGAGAGCCATAATTTTATATTGTAAAATTATTAAAGTATTCTGCAAGCAGTCCTTGTTCAATCACAAAAGCCTGCCACTAAAAAATTTTAATACAGAAGATGCATATAATGTTTTTCTCAGATGTAAACAATAAATTTTGCAGTTAAGAAGCACATGTGTTTCACAAATATTGCTAATTTCTTGAAACACTAAATTTGATACATTGTCTTCTTTAACGCATTATTTTGGAGCAATGAAAACAATATATTAAATTTTTTTGTAAATGAGTGTTATAATCGGTGGCAGCTCTTGACGGGGTCTTTTTTTTTTTTTTTTAGGCACTAAATTCATGCCTTCCAAAAGTAATATTTTTTAAAAAAGAAATTTTTGCCTTATTTAATATAAGAAACTTCTGCCAAAAATAAGGCAAAGATTTCATTATTAAAAATAGTGAAAAAGGAATAAATTTGCCAGCCATGCATTTAGTGCCCCCAAACTGTCAGTCACGAGCTAAAGGTAATTTAATAATGTGTGACATGATCTATCAGGGCCAAAACTAAGGGGGCGAGGGGGCATGTGCCCCGGCGCCAAATGAAGGATTATACTTTTGGAATGGATCATGTTCTTCTGATGGATTGATGGCTTCCATTATTATGAAACAGTCATTATAAATGAAGTGTTAGGTGAAGATGAAAGAGCAGTCATAAAAAGTTAGAACTCTGATTTTCTGGTCAGAATGGGGGGGGGGGGAGGGAAATGGCTTTTTTTTTTACGGCTGCTTTTTCATCTTTACCTAACACTTCATTTATAATGGCTGTTTCATAAAAATGGAAGCCATCAATCCATCAGAAGAAAATAACTCAGTTAAGCAGGACTTGGATAATCGGGACTCTACTGTATATTTCATTTTAAAAATGCTCTTTAGAAAATTTTTGTTGGTGTTCAGAGGGGAATCATGACCCCTGTGACCTCCCCTTTGGACCCGCCATTGTAGATTACGTAGTTCAGAATAACATGTCTTATGATTACATACTTTAAATTTTAAAATAAGTCGGCTATTAGAAAATTAATAAAATTATCTTTGTAAATAAACAGAAGGGGGGGGGGGGGAGCGCCAAAATCCATATTTGCCCCGGGTACAAAAAAGGCTAGTTTTGGCCCTGTGATCCTATTATGTATAGGTGCAGATTCACAGTCGCCATGTGACGACTAAATTTTTTGCTTCGGCTGCTAACTTTCATTGTCTCAGTCGCCATACGCTATACAGGGATGCTCCTTTTCTGCTAATGGTGGATTTCTACCTTTTTAAAAAAATGAAATCAGTGTATTTTCCTTCCTACAATCCTGAATGATCTGTTTAACACAGAAAACTAGTGTATTACATAGAAAAACAGACGTCTGAAGTGTGTTTTGATTTTTATAGCGCTAAATAATGTTTCACATTCACAAATTTTTTAATGTAATGTTATACGATAAAATCAAAATTAGAAATATTGTTATCCTAATATTTCCCACTACCATGATTGCTTAGCTTTACATTTTTTAAAAATGTATCTTGTCCAACTATATCTTCTGAATGAACATAGTTTAAGATTTGTATTAGACTTAATAATTAAAGAATTTTGTGATTAAATTACAAACCCATTTGATGTAATTAGTCTGTGTTTTCTTGTACATAGACATATGTATATATAAAATAAATTATTTTCCACTTTGATTTCAGTCCCTTACAAACACTAAATTCTTTTTATGTGTTTGTTTCACAATGAGGCCACTGGACTTTTTGGGTTTAGGAGCCACTTTCTCCTTCCAGATATTGGGAATCTGCACCTATACCATTATGTAAAATTTTCTAATTTTCACTATTTCTAGTTCCAAGGACTGTAATTTAAAGCACGTTTACAAGGTAAATTTAATGATGAATGAAATATGATCTATATAATGCAAAATTCTGTAATATGCAGAACTTCTCATCCCAAGATCTATCGTATTTATCTTCATATGTAATTCACTCACCAAAAACCCTAAAGATTTAATATCTGCTGTGCAGTAGGGGGGGGAGAGGAGAGGAGAAATGTACATTTGGGGAGTTAGGGCTTTATTTATTTATGTTAGTGAGCAACAAATATTGCAGATTTTTTTTTTTCAAACTAAAGTTTGAAAGATTTCAATTATTTAGGTAAGCTGGAGAGATGGGTGAGAAGGGAGAAGTGAAATTTTTGGGGCTCAGGAGATTATTTTATATGATTTACTATTATTGCCAATAAAGAGCTTTAAAGAAGGATGGTGGAAATTTATATATATATATATATGTATGTTTAAAGAGCAATATTTCTTGCTATTTTTCTTAAGACAGTAAATTTTTTATTTAGTAAAATTTAACATAGCTTTTTATATCTCTGAAACAAACCAACAGAAATACCATCTAAACATGCATGTTGTGAATTACTTCCATATTTACCAATGAGTGGTTTAAAAAAATCTCATAGCACAGTGCTCTTTAAAATTGAAATATGAGGCATCTTTTTTTGCGGGAAGGGAGGGGGAGAGATTGAAGGTGAATAGAAATCCTGACTATGAATTCTTTGTCTGGTCTTTAATTTTTGTTGTTGTTGTTTTATTTATTTTTATCATTAACTTAAAAAAAGTTCTAATATCAATACAAAAACCCTTAACGGGTTAAAAGTTTGACGCAGCGCTTTATCTTATGCTCTAAGAATTTTAAATATGGAACTTAAAAATAATGATATCAAATTTTGAGTGGCACTATGCTATTAATTATAATATCTATATACATTTATTTCATCATTTTATTTTTTTATAATTGCATGTGCAAAAATTATGTTCATTTTAAAAAGATGTATAAAAGTTTATTCATTGATGCATTATCATCCGTATCTCTCATAAATTCAAAATATGAGTTTTAAAAGATATGATATCAAAATTTAAGTGACGCCTTGATGTTGCTTAAAACGATTATTTTTAAAATTCAATTTAAATTTTCTTTTGGCTAAATACATTTACACATCTAAACAGTACTTTTCATTTTCCAATGCACTGTTGAATATATTACTTTCACTGAATCTATATAATGCACTGAAATGTATTCATTTGAATAAATTGATTTATCTTTTGTGCCACGCTATCCAAAAATCAAAAGTAAAATTTATGTAAATAGTTTTTGCGTCATTGTATCCAAACTAAGTTAAATGTATGCAAATGGATAATATGACGAAAAAAACTATTTACATAAATTTTACTTTTGATTTTTGGATAGCGTGGCACAAAAGATAAATCAATTTATTCAAATGAATACATTTCAGTGCATTATATAGATTCAGTGAAAGTAATATATTCAACAGTGCATTGGAAAATGAAAAGTATTGTTTAGATGTGTAAATGTATTTAGCCAAAAGAAAATTTAAATTGAATTTTAAAACTAATCGTTTTAAGCAACATCAAGGCGTCACTTAAATTTTGATATCATATCTTTTAAAACTCATATTTTGAATTTATGAGAGATACGGATGATAATGCATCAATGAATAAACTTTTATACATCTTTTTAAAATGAACATAATTTTTGCACATGCAATTATAAAAAAATAAAATGATGAAATATATGTATATAGATATTATAATTAATAGCATAGTGTCACTCAAAATTTTATATCATTATTTTTAAGTTCCATATTTAAAATTCTTAGAGCATAAGATAAAGCGCTGCGTCACAAACTTTTAACCCGTTAAGGGTTTTTGTATTGATATACAATACAAAAAAAATCTTGATTTGCATAGTTTAATAGCATAATTGCATTACTTGTTTCTTTGTAGTTACAATAAGTAGTCAGATATCTAATTCTTCCCCAACTTGAAATTTACTCTTCCCCATTTTGTGTTCTACCGGCAAACAAAGTTTATATATGTATTTAAACAATATTTCGTTCTATTTGTTGCTTTATTGTAATAATAAATCAATGTTCTACATCCCCGCTCCTTTAAAATTACTGTCTCCTACCTCAGCAAATAATCATTAGAGTTTAAAGAGTTAAATTATAAAAAAAATATATAAATTTTATTAAATATAAAATGACTAAAGTTTAAAATTTTAAATTATTTAAAGCTATGAAAAAAAATCTTAAATAAAAAAAATGTTAACTTACAATAAATATTACAATTACTTAAAATTTTTCTGCCTTTCTTGTTACTCTGTAGTTACGGTAAGTTATCGATCATCCAAATCTCTCCCGACACACTTAAAATTTATGCACTTCCCCATCCTTGGCTCCGCCAACACACAGCATTTATATATGTATTTTTTTAAATCTTTTGTACTATTTATTTTATAATAATAAATAAATAACCATCTACATACTCCCCTGGTTTAGATGATAAGAAAAAAAAAATGCAGAATGCTTTTGAAATGCAGTAGTTTCTCTCCCTCCCTGCATTTGAGGTTATTTTCTTCTTTTTCTGTTCGCGTGTGTGCGTGTGGATGGGGCTATTTAATCATTAACAGATAATCAAACACAGATTAATACTTAGAGCTAATTGATTGGATAAAAAAATCCGAATATAAAGAAAACTAAGTTAATATTATTACTATAATTTTTTCTGATACAGTAATGCCTCGACTTACGTCAGCAATTCCTTCCGAGACTAGAGACGTAACTCGAGATACATTTAGATAAGCAAAAGAGGATAAGTAATAAAAATGCACCAAAATCTAATGAACATGTTCTGTTTTATTTAGGAATTACGTTACATACATTTAACGTTAGCAAAAAGATGCGTTTGCAATATAAGAATTTGGAATAACTCAATGCAAGGAATGTTTTTTTGGCATTTTTTCCCCAAAGAGCTCTGTTTCATTGAAGACTGTCTTAGGGCAACATTCTCCTGTTCTACCACCTTCTTTATATCGATGGGAATAAAAAGACTGCTTCCTTACCAGTACTTGCTGCCTCTCCAGATGTTGAAATGCTATGAAATTACACCGTTTTTTGAATCTATGAAACCACCCGTTATTAGCGACGAAAGATTCTTCCCTCGTTCCATCTGATTTTTTTCAGTTTTTCAAAAATTAATTTGGCTTCATTAGATATCGTATTTTGGTCGAGAGGACAATTTTTGTCTATCACCTGAATCTCAAACCATATTATCAGAAATGATTCCATTTCAGAAACCAAGCTGTATCGATTGCGAATCGTCACTGTATTCATTGGGTGTGACTTCTTCACTTCGACAAGTATTCGTTCTTTATCTTTGATAATTGTTCCTACAGTCGTACGGATAAATTCATCTTACAAGCAATTTGATGCGTCTTCATTCCTCCTTCATAAAACTTGATAATTTCCTGTATGTTGAATCACTAGTTTTTCTTTTAGGCCCCATCGTCAGAACATGACCGTCACTTCGCGCTGCATGAACAAAGAGTTAGTGAATTTCGACTAACGTGTTTCGTGCATACAAAATAATTTTTCTGCGCTACAGCTTTGCGCATTCCCCGTCCTGCTAATGATAAGATCATATGTTTGTTAATACAAAGTATTTAAAATTAATTGCTGCCGTAAATTATATTCTTTTAAGTCTTTTAAAGAAGGTTCAAAATCTAAAAATTTATTTTCTTTTAGAAAAAATTGAATAGTTTTTACTTCTTTTCCTCCCATCTATAAGATTTTTACCGAATAATAAAAGTAATTTAACTTTTTCTCTCATGTCTGTCATTGACAATTCTTTCATGCTTCTGCAGATAAAATAAAACAAAAAATATTCATTTTAATATTTCGCTATCTCTTTACCGCCCATTTCAATTTTCAACGTAATATATTAAACAAATAAGATGAAATTAGCTTTCCTCAAAATGTTTAGTCTTAAAGGCGCCTAGACACTCCTAGTAATTTTAGATTTGCCATTTACTTTTTTTATTTGTTTGTCATTATCACTTGACTGTGCGGGAAATTTTTCCGTCATAGAAGAAAAGTCTTCAAAAAAGTTCAAAGTGCGTCTTAATTAAGGAAAATTATTTTTCCAGGTCAGACGACGTAAATGCGGGGTGACGCAAGTCGAGGGGACGTAAGCCGGGGTGCTACTGTACTTTAATTTCTTTAATTCTCTGGGTAAGCAAGTAGCAAAAGCATACAATCGATGGCATTTTGATGGCATACTTTGCCACCGAAACAATTTCGCTAATGGTTTTCGCGAAGCACGGTTGCTGCCAAGAAATGTCACTTTGACGCCGAAAGTTCTGATACGAAAAATGGTATAGGTGGCAAAAGGCAGTTGAAAAAAATGCACAAGTAGATATACCTATACTATATTATAAGAGTTCAATGGCCATTCGGCCAAAAGTAATCATTAGGTATTTTTTTTACTCATTGATTTTCATCTTACTCTGGTACGCACCATTTGCCTATGTGTGCAGTCATCAGACTAAAAAAGCAATCTGATGCTTCATAATCAAAGAAAACCTGCATTTAATGATATGCATGCATCATCGTTTTAAATAAGTTAATATTATTTAAAACATAAAGTCTATGTATTTTGTAACACCTGCTTGTTAGCATCTATCTGTATGAGTGCCTGGTGCCTTTGCCTTTTTAGTGACTCATCTCAATTTAAAAACTTTCGAGAGAAGCTGGGAAAACTCACATTTGTTGACCAATGGGTGAATTTAGTTTTATCCCTTTGATGCTATATGCTACTACTTTTCTTATTTTCCTATAAGTTAAGAGCTGCTAAATTTTATTGTTTCGCTTTCTCCACCCTGTTATAAATTATCTGTATTATTAAAACATGATGACATTATGTTTGTCCGTGTGTCTGTCTGTTGGCGATGGTTATGAAAATCTAGCTCACGTAAAGGTCTGAAAATTTGGATGGCGATAGGCGAAGACTGGTCCGAATGAATCTGAGGCTCAGATTTTTCATTTTTTCATTTTTTGTTAATTCGTTGATTTGCATTCGTTTTCATATTTTCCTTTTTATCTCTATTTTTATAATGTTATCATATTTTCCCCGACGGCTCTCCCCCACCGAAAAATACCCACTTATTTCTGGTACTTTTCCGATTCTAACGAAATCGTTGGTTAAAAAAAATATTTACCATTTCAATAAGAATTATTTTCTTAAAGTCATTTCAAGGCTTCGCCATAGTTTTTTTTTCTCTCAGTGCCTTTGGAGATATCGTTTCTCGCTTTAAGAGAATTGAGGTGGGGTTTGATTTCTATGCATGTCCGGGTTAACCTCTACATTTTCAACACAGGTTCTCAATACGCTGGAAGATATCATTTCACGTTTTAAAAGAGTAAGGGGCTGGCACGCGTTCAATATTATAGTTTTTTTTCAGAAACATTCGGTCATAATTGAAAGTTTAATATTCCTTAATGTCAGAAATTAAATCGACAATCACTATAATGGGGACTCTTTAGTTCCTTTGGAAAGATTTTCGTTTAATAAATATGAAATTATATAAATTCGAGGTTAGTTAAAAAACAAACAAAAAAGGACTAGATCCTGCATAGCATGTGTACAGTCTACCCAGTGTACAATCTGTGTACAATCAATTACAATCGATTTTTACCTTATAACTATCTCTTACAGAAATATGAAGTATCATCAACGTTTCATTTTAATTAAAAAAATTAATTACAAATATAGTTTTATCCTTCTTTCACGTTAGTTTTTGAATCTAAAAAAAAATCGATAATGAAATTTGGCGCCTGTTTCAGATGGTTTACAAAACCTTTTATCGCTCAACAAAGCGCAGCTTTCTGGCACGTTTACGGACTCTTTTTTAAAAGTAAGACTTCTGAAGTAATTTGAAATGTAATGGATTTTTTCATTTTTCGATAAATGAATTAGGGTAGCCTGGGGTAATTTTCAGACAAAAACAAAACTTTTGCAATTACTCAGGAATCAATGACTATCTTTTAACTTTCTCTTGGTAAAATCATCACATGCCTGGTGATTATTTTGAAGCATTTTCAGATAATTAGCATTAATAATAAAAAATAAAATTAATAAAATCCTGTTTGAAAATTACCCCGTGGTTTGGGGTAACTTCCAGACAGCTATTTGTGGGGCTATTTAGGGATCAGATTTGTTCACAAACTATGGTAATTAAGAGACACCATTGTGAAATGTTATGACACAAAATGGGGTATTTATTAGACCATTCTGAATACAGAAAAAAGGCATGAAAACGCAATTGTAACTGTACATCTGAAATCCATTTCTATTTTCGAAAATAAAAGTAAGTTATACGGTACTTTTTCACAGGTAGCTACAGTAGCTATATCTGTTTTACATAAATTTATTTTAATTGTCAAAGAATATCAGACTTTTTAAACAGTTCTGATGGTTGAATAAACATCAACATTTAATAACATAAATGAGACACCAATTTCGTAAAAAAAAAAAAAAAAAATAATAATAATAATAAAAAAAAAAAAAATAAATATTTTAATAGCCTAACCTGTTTTTTCACACTACAATAAAATTTTTACACAGCACTAATTTCGACAGGCTTAACCCTTTTAGTTTTATTTGACAGTAAATATACCTCTGTAAAGATTTTTAACATTATCTTACAATTCTTTCACATCTTCAATAGTTTTAACATGGAAAGGATCAACAGGATTAGTCTTAAAATAGGTCTAAAAAAACAAAAAGGACTTGGCAACAATTTCAACTTGATCTTTTTTTGGCCACCAATATCGATCATCCCCAAGCCAGTTTAAAAATTTCATTTCAACTTCGGACAGATTCTCATAGTCATCTTTGTGGAACAACTTTTACACCTGTCCTAGATAGAATGTTTGGTCATAATATACAGCATATATTATATATTTGATTCTGAAATGGCATCCTTCATTTCCTTCATAAATCTATCTTTCATAATAAATCTCCCATTTTAGCTTAAACTCCACCCAGTATTTTCATTTTAACTTACAGATGGCCTTTTGAAGTTCTATTTTAATATGCAGCCCATTTTAAGTCACTCGCAAACAATTAATTTAACTCAAAACACATTGTGTAACACATATTAGAGTCTGGAAAATACCCCGAAGGCTGTCTGATAATTACCCCTTGTGTTTCTTAAAAGCTACACTTTTTTAAAAATTCAATTTTTTCCAACATGGACATCCAAATAACGTTAATTCGTTGTTTCCTAAAACATAACATACCCTAGTATCTAAAAACAAAGTAGCATTTGTGCTAGAGTTGCCACACCCGAGAATTTGAAATTTGAAATCAGTGAAGCAAAAAGTTAAACACTAATTTTTTATAGCATTTATGAAACCAATTTTCTAGAAGACAGAGTAAGCTGCTAATTACTAAGAAAATACTAATTGAAATAAAAAAATAGTTGATTTAACTAAAATGAAATCTGTTTTAATTTGGCCAGATTCTGCTTAATGTGCGAGTTTTACTAATGCCTGTTAATTACCCCGCATTCCTTTGTCTGAAAATTACCAAAAGCTACTTTACAACTTTAGTTATTAGCGTCTGATTGATATTTACGATCTTTATCGGGCTATCGCGTTCGAATATTTGGTACAAAACGACAACTTTGACAGCATTTTCTAAAAAACACTCTGTCTTTTGTCAAAAAATAGAAAAATTCTTCGATAACATAGTATGAATAAAAGCACCTATCAATTTCGTGCTTTTGAGAACAAAAATGAATTTAGGAATGTGTCAGAAAGTAGTGCTTTTGCTGTAAGTTTAGTTGGGGCAACTGGGCCATGATTTTACAATGTGACTCTGGAGCTTCTGACATTTTAGCATCAAAAAGCTAATGTTCATTTGAATTAAAGTCTGAACTTCTGTAAATGTGTTCAGTTGGATTCCCTCTATCAGACAGAAATGCTCAAAATTACATTTTAATATTTAAAAATATAAAAATATGCATATTTCATCTTTCTTTCCTCATGGGTCCAGTTGCCCCATAAAAATGGGGTAAGTAGACCAGGAGGGTCTATGTTCCACACGCGTTTTTTTTTGTTCTTTTTTTTTCATGTGGGATATCAGGTCCTGTTTGAAAAAGTGTAACCAACTTAAAAAAAATTAAACCAGACAGATCATGGAAATTATATGTCAATAAAGAGCGTTGTAAGGGAAACCTTTACTGTCAACGTGTCTCATATTTTCACTTTTAGTGCTTTTTTTAGATTTATTTATACCAAAGACATAAAAATTAAGTACTTTAGTATAGGTAATAAGTATAAAAGTCACATGGGTATGTTAAGGAAATAAATAGTAAGGTAAATCTATGAAAAAACGGCTACGTAAGTATACTTAAGTACTTTATCTATATCCAGGGGTCGCATTATAAAGGGAACATTTTATTGTTCCTACCAGAAACTTCAATGAGTTACCTTCATGATCATTTTATTTAACATATTCTAAAGAAAGGTGCGATGAAGATATTATTTTCAAAATAGTGGTAGGAACAATAAGTTTGCCTATAGAATGCGACCCCTGTATCGTACAATTTCAAGGTTTGGCTATCTCGCTTTCAGGAGCAAGTTATTTGCATTCGTAAAATGTTGAAATAATTTAATGACACCAGTATTTACAAGATAATGTATTTGAAAACAGGTAAAAGTATAATTTCGCGTACTTAATAAAGGGGAAATATTCATTATAAAATTCCGGTGCCAATGTGGTAATTAGGAATTAAAATTATGTGATGCCATAATGGCATCACCGCCTCTCAAGGGGTCAAGAAATTTGGTTTGATATCACCCAATATGCTTTTTTAAAATTTTATTACGTAATTGTAATAAGGTATTCTATAATTTTCTTTATTTTAAGCAAAAAAGAATGAAGAAATTTATTTCCCGTTGTAAGAGAGACTTAAAAAAATATTTATAACTATTGGGGTAACTGGATCCAGCATGGTCCAGTTACACCGGATACATGTCCCAGTTACTCCATTCTTGAAAAATTTATGGGGTAACTGGAACACCAGGCTTACATTTGAAACATGAAGTAAATATGTATAGAAACCTAATAATATTAACGTAGTTATATGCCTAATCTTTAAAAAAAAAGATTGTTTAATAAAAGTACTTACAGCATTTTAATAAAAAGCCGAGGAAGTTCAAACTGACGTTGTTTTGAAAAAAAGAAACGTAAATTTTTGACGACCTATCACAGCAAAGAGAGAGTTATGATTGAGTTGACACATGTTGTTTTAGGAAGTAGAGGTCAAGGGGCATTGTTCACAAAAGCTAAAACTTAAAATACATCAACGGTTTTTTTTATAAAATAGCCTATGGCCCAGTTACCTCGTGGGTCCAGTTACCTTAACTAACCTTATATAGTTTTTATCGGAAACAATATTTACACTTTGTTTTGAAAAATCGGGTCAACTCGAACTCTACTTGCAAGAGGTAAACACAACTCGTCTAGAACCCGACACAGAAAAAAAGGTAAAAGTCAACAAGACCCGAGCATGACCCGCAGTAAAGAAGTAGACGATAATCCTACTCGCAATGCAAAAAATTTGCCCCTACCCTACCAGAACCGCGAATCTTATTGGACCTCCGAAATTCTACCATCGCACAACACCACCTCTTTGAAAATTTTTTCGATTCGCCCTTTGAAAAGGTACCCATATCACTAAACAACTACATAAAACAAAGATAAAGAACAGGGAGTGCTGAATGTTGCTTGAGTATTTTGGTGACATTTTCCTCTATAGCCAATCTGCGTTTTGGTGGCAACCATAACCATGGTCACCCAAACACACCCGATGGGTTTTCATTTCTTGCAGTATTTAAAATCCTTGTTATACACGTCGAATCCGCTAAGTGTGTCTGACTTGTAAAACACCATTAAACATGAGATTCTGCATATTTTTCATGGCATGATTTATTGCTATCCACAATTTCTTGGATATGTTGTGTCATCGTCTGCATGGGCGTACCCAAGGGGGGAGGGCTGATGGGGCTACAGCCCCCCCTCCCCCGAAATTTTCGAAAGTGATATGAAAAAGTGCTGCTTTTTCGTCTTTATTTTTTGGAAATTTTTTTATTTTTTTTCAATCATACAGCGGACTAGCCATTTTAATAAGTCCCATATTAGTCCACATTGACAACAAAGCAGAGAAAGGAGGCAGACGGGTTACAGCCCCCCCCCCCCTCCTCCCAAAATAGTCGAAAAAGGAAATGAAAAAGTAATTTTTTCTTATTTTTTTAAGGTAAATCTGTTATTTTTTTCTTCTGTCATATAGCAAAATAGACATTCTCGTTAACACCATATCAGTCCACATTGACATCAGAGCATACCTAAAGATGGGGAGGGGGCTGATGGAATTTCATCCCCGTCCTCTCGAAATGTTCGAAAATGAAATGATAAAATAGTGCTGAATTCTTTCTGCCTGTTTAAGAGAAATTTGCATTTTTTTCAGTATCGTTCAACACACTATATTAGTCCATATTGACACCAAAGAAGATAAAGGGGGCTGACGGGGTTACAGCCCCCCCCCCCCCCCAAACCAGAAATAGTCGAAAAATTAAATGAAAAAAGTGTTTTTCCTAACTTTTTAAAGATAATTCTATAATTTTTTCTTCTGTCATACAGCAAAATAGCCATTCTCGTTAACTCCATATTAGTCCACATTGGTATCACAGCACAACCGAAGGTGGGGAGGGGGCTGTTGGAATTGCAACCCTCCTCCTTTCGAAATAGTAGAAAATGAAATGAAAAAATAGTGCTGCATTTTTTTTCTGTCTGTTTGAGATAAATTTGCATTTTCTCCCCTATCATTCAACAGACTAGCCGTTCCCTTCGCTGTAGTTCCATATTAGTGTACAGTGACACCACGTTATACCCAAAAATGTAGAAGGGGGCTAATGGGGTTACAGCCCTCTCTCCAAAAAGTCGAACATGAAATGAAAAAGTGCTGATTTTTTTTTTTTTTTTTTTTGAGATAAATTTGTATTTTCCCCCTATCATTCAACAGACTGGCCGCTCTCTTCTCTTTAGTTCCATACTTGTGCACAGTGGGCCCACGTTATAACCAAAGAGGTGAAAGGGGCTAATGGGGTGCCCCCTTCCTTAATAGTCGAAAATGAAATGAAAAAAAGGCTGATTTTTTTCTTCTTGTTTCAGATAAATTTGTAATTTTTCTTCTGCCATGCAGCGAAAAAGGCCATTCTCGTTAAATCGATATTAGTCCACATTGACATCACAGCATACTGAAAGAAGGGGAGGCGGCTGATGAGCTTACAGCTCCCTCCTCCCGAAATAGTCGAAAAAAATGTTGCTTTTTTTCTTTTTGTTTGAGATAAATTTACATTTTTTTCTCCCATTATTCAACAGACTAGCCACACTCTTCTGTTTAGTACCATATTAGTGCACAGTGACATCAGATAATACCCAAAGAAGTAGAAAGGGGGTGATGGGCTTACAGACCTCTCCCAAAATAGTTGAAAATGAAATGAAAAAAGTGGTGATTTTTTTTCCTTTTTGTTTGAGATAAATTTGTTCTGCAATTGTTTTCTGAAATACAACGAACTAGACTTTCTGGCTAGTGTCATATCAGCACACTGTTACTCCACTGTATACCCAATGAGGGGAAGGAGGCTGATGGGTTTATAGAGCCCCCTTTCGAAGTAATCAAAACTGAAAAAAAAACACTTTTTTTTTCTTTTGAGATAAATTTAAATATTTTTTGTGCGACACAGCTATTCTGGTTAGCCCCATAGACTAGTGCATAGTGATGCCCCAGCATACACCCAAAGAAGTCTATGGTGACGGGGGTGATGAGGTTACAGCTCCATTCCACCTTCGAAGAGATCGCAGTGAAATGAAAAAAAGGCTGATATTCCTTCTTTTTCAGATAAATTTGTTTTATTTTCTGTCATGCCACGAAATTATTTTTCGTGTTAATCCAAAATCCTCCTCAGTCCTGCGACCAAATTTACTTAAAACCACAAAATCAATTTTCAAATGACTGAAAAATAGCTCCATGCCTGTTTTACGGGATAAACGAAAACGTATATGGTCAGTTCAAGAGACCTACAAGTAAATTCGACAAATCTAAAAGTAGTTTAATTTAAGGAGATTTTTAATTTCTCTCATATTCGGCGGACACCAAGATTGTCAATGCGGAAGTATTTTAATGCACAGTAACACTACAGCTAATCACAAGTCGATTTCGGGTAAATTGGAAAACCGGAAGAGTGACTGTAAAAGTAGATTATTAAATTTCATTTTTCTGCCGCATCTCCATGCCAAAAATTTGTGTTTTTTCCACGTTTTTAGGACAAAATTTACGTTTCCTCAGCAGTCCTTTGAAAAAATTCGCTTTTTCTGCGGCTTTTTGCCGAAATTCGCGGGTTTTTTGCGCACTCCTTCGTCGAAATTTGCGTTTTTTCCACAGATCTGTGACGAAATTTGCGTTTTTCTCGTGATCATGTCGAAATTTGTGTTTTTTCCGCGTTTTTCGTCGGGTTTTTGATGAAATTCAAGTTTTTTTTCGCGGATTTTTTGCCGAAATTCGCGTTTTTTTTTTTACGAAATCCTTCGTCAAAATTTGTTTTTTCCGTGGCTTTTTGACGAAATTCGCGTTTTTTTTCGTCATTTTGATGAAATTCGTCTTTTTTTCTGAGGCTCTTTGACGAAATTCGCGTTTTCTTTGACGAAAGTAGCTTTTTTGCGGCTGTTTGACGAATTTTTTTTTTCCCGCCGTCTTTTAATGAAATTCACGTTTTTCTGTGGCCCTTCTTTGTGAGCCAGCTTTTTCTTTTTCGCGATCCTTTGACGAAATTTTTTTTTTCCCGCCGTCTTTTAATGAAATTCACGTTTTTCTGTGGCCCTTCTTTGTGAGCCAGCTTTTTCTTTTTCGCGATCCTTTGACGAAATTCGCATTTTTTCCGTTTCATTTGACGGAATGCGTGTTTTTTTTTTTACGCAATCTTTCGTCGAAATTTGCGTTTTTTTCTCGTCTTTTTGATGAAATTCACGTTTTCTTTGCGATCCTTTACTAAATTAGCATTTGTTTCACAGCCCTTTGACGGAATGCGTGTTTTAAGCGATCTTTTTTCGAAATTCTCGTTTTTTTCCGCGACCTTTTGATGAAATTCGCGTTTTTTCGGCGGCCCTTTGACAACATTTGCTTTTCTTTTCGAGATCCTTTGTCGAAATTGTCTTTTTCGGCTTTTTGACGAAATTCACGTTTTTCTGTGGCCCTTCTTTGTTACCCTGCTTTTTCTTCTTTTTGCGATCCTTTAACGAAATTCGCGTTTTTTCTGCTTCCCTGTGACGGAATGTGTGTTTTTTTAGCGATCATTTTTCAAAGTTTGCGTTTTTTCTGGGGCCCTTTGACGAAATTCGCGTTTTTTCTGTGGTCATTTGCTAAAATTAGCGTTTTTTTATGCAATCCTTCGTCGAAATTTGCGTTTTGTTCGCGGCTTTTTGACGAAATTTGCACTTTTTTCTCGTCTTTTTGATGAAATTTGCGTTTTTCTATATTCCTTTGACGAAATTCGCGCATTTTCAGATTTCTTTTGAAGGAATGCGTGTTATTTTAGCGATTCTTACTCCAAATTTGCATTTTTTCTGCAGTCCTCTGACGAAATTTGCGTTTTTCGGAGGTCATTTGCCAAAATTCGCGGTTTTTTACGCAATTCTTCGTCGAAATTTGCGGATTTTTGACGAAATTTGTGATTTTCCCCCGTGTTTTTGATTAAATTCTTGTTTTTTTCGATCCTTTACGAAATTAGCTTTTTTTTCGCAGCCCTTTGACGGAATGCGTGTTTTAAGAGATCTTTTTTTCGAAATTCGCATTTTTTCCCCCGACTTTTTCATGAAATTCGCGTTTTTTCTGTGATCATTTGCCGAAATTCCCTTTTTTAGGCAATCCTTCGTCGAAATTTACGTTTTTTCCGCGGCTTTTTTGACGAAATTTGCTTTTTTTCTCGTCTTTTTGATGAAATTTGCGTTTTTCTGCGGCCTTTTGACGAAATTCACGTTTTTTCTGTGTCCCTTTGACTAAATTCGCGTTTTTTCCACTTCCCTTTGATGGAATTCGTATTTGTTAGCGATCTTTTGTCGAAATTTACGTTTTTTCTGCGGCCCTTTGACAAAATTCGCGTTTTTTTCTGTGGTCATTTGACGAAATTCGCGCTTTTTCGGTGGCCATTTGACGAAATTCGCGCTTTTTGACAAAATTAGCGTTTTTTTTTCTTGTCTTTTTGATGAAATTTGCGCTTTTCTGCGCCCTTTTGAGGAAATTTACGTTTTTCCTTGTCCCTTTGACGAAATAAGCTTTTTTGCGATCCTTTACGAAATTAGCTTTTTTTCGCAGCTCTTTGATGGAATGCGTGTTTTTAGCGATCTTTTTTCGAATTTCGCATTTTCCCCGGAAACTTTTGATGAATTTCGCGTTTTTTCTGCGGCCTTATGACGAAATTCGGGTTTTTTCTGTGCTCATTTGACGAAATTAGCGTTTCCTCCGCGAGCATTTGACGTAATTCGCGTTTTCTCCCTGATCATTTGACGAAATTTGACTTTTTTTTCACAATCCTTTGACAAACTTCGCCTTTTATCCGTAGCCCTATGACAAAATTTCGTTTTTTTTCCTTTTCGGATCCTGTAAAAAAATTGGAATTTTTTTTTTCTGCGAACGATTGATGAAATCGTTTTTTTTCGGCGACCATGTCAAAAATCGCGATATTTTTTAAGTCCGAATTTTCGGAAAATTGGGAACAAAGTCACCCCTGCCCCTCCCCCTGCCCCCCCCCCCCGCCCCCTGGCTACGGCCTTATTGGCAAAAATGATTTCTGTTTATAACACAATTCAACGTGTTTCGTAAGATTTAGAACATTATGGAAATTTAAGTCAGCCCCCCCCCCCCCCCGAAATAAAATCCTGTGTACGCCACTGATCGTCTGTGAAGGTAGACACTTGAAAGTTTTACAATCCATCTAAAATATTTTGCTATTTGTCGCCTGTCAGAGTTCATTTGTTGTTCTCAATGCTCTTTTATTTGTTTCCTTTTTAGTGCTAAAGCTACCGTTTCAACACCATTTAATTGGTTTTTCAGTGCATATGCCATATTTCAATGCAAAAATGTGAATGTTGCTTCTTGAAATTTTCGAAATTTTATCACTGAAGCACAACATTCTGTTATTGTTCTCCACCTCACTCTAGAACGGATATTTTAAATTATCCAAATTTGAAATTGCATCCTGTTTCCTTGAAGGGTGTTACCTTTATAGGGATTTATGTATCAGCAAACTTTTATTTATGACCACGCTGTATGTACACTATGACGCAAAAGTTTAGACAATAACGTCATTCAGCTTTAAAATGTAGAATTATGACGTCAGAATTACAAAAACCTGTAAATATATTCAAAAACTGATTTAAAATGCTATGTACAAAAGACAGTCGTTTTATTTGCTATAATACTAATTTTTTTCATAAAAATTTAAATGTGCTTGTCGCAAAAGTTTAGACACTATTCTAAATTTCTTTGAATATTCGCTGGCATATGCAAATTTAGAATCGATGATGTCACAAATTTGGAGTACTTAAGTTCTGCAAACGATTGCGCTTCATAGTCGACATGCCGAGAGCTAAAGAAATTCAAGTGAATGAGGTTTCAAGGATTTGGCAGTTGAAAGGTGAAGGGAAGAGCGTTTCTGAAATTTCTGCTATTATTAATAGGTCAAAAAAATCTATTTATCGAGTTTTATCGAGTGGTTCCGAATATAAAGCAAAATGTTGGTCTGGGAGGCCACGTGTGACAAATGTACGAGAGGATCGCCTGATACAAAGACTAGCGAGTACTCAACAAATGAGCGTACGTGGAGTTCAAAGCTCATCGGGACTCTCTGTATCAAAGGATACGATTCGTAGACGAATTTTGGAAAAAGGAACAATCGTTTATAGCAAAATGCAGAAGAAACCAGCTCTGAAACCACATCATAAGTTACAAAGACTTATGTGGGCTCGAAAGCATATGTCATATGGAGAGAAATGGCAGTCAGTCATATTTAGCGATGAAAAAAGGTGGAATCTGGATGGTCCAGATGGTTGTTTATCGTATTGGCATGACTTGCGGAAGGAACCTCTACGTTTTTTTAGTCGCAGACAAGGAGGGGGCTCGGTGATGGTTTGGGCAGCCTTTTGCTATAATGGACAAGTATCTCTGACCTTCACCAGTGGTCGTCAAACTTCACAGCATTATACACAGACATTAGAAGAAAACCTACTGCCATTTGCTGAGCTTCTAGGGGGTCCTCAGTGGGAATTTCAGCAAGACAATGCTTCAATTCACACTGCAAAACATTCAAAATATTGGTTTAATTCCCATAATATAAGAGTTCTCGAGTGGCCAGCATGTAGCCCAGATCTTAACCCTATAGAAAACTTTTGGAGCATCATGTGTCGCAAAGTTTATAGCAACGCTAGACAATACTCTTCTGAAAAGGAACTTAAGACATCTATTGAGAATGCATGGTACGATATCGATCCACAAACTATGCAAGATTTAGTTTCTTCCATGCAATCTCGTGTATATGACGTAATACATAAGCATGGATGCGCAACCAGGTTTTAAAAATTGTTTATTTCGATTTTATTTAATTTGTGTCTAAACTTTTGAGACAGCAGTTTATTTTTGTTACCATTTAATTTATTGCAATATTCACAATTCCACTTTTCTTTGTTATAAATATTGTTTATATGTACAGCACATTAATTTCAAGCAGTGATTTGAAAACTGAATAAATATTTTTCAAAGTATGTAAGAATTTCTTCATTGTCTAAACTTTTGCGTCATAGTGTATCTGTATAATATATTCAAGTAAGATATAGTCTAGAAAATTAGTTTAATGATGAGCGATTAAAAAGTGGTCCGAGCGTTCGTACAATAAGATATTTTTAAACATGTTCCGATTTCCTAATAATAGTAACAAACTTTTACTAAATAAGCCCCATTTCAGAGTGTGTTAATTTTAACAGATGCATTGTCTGCCCATTTAAACATCTAAAATTTATTAAGCAAAGATTATAAAATTTGTCTAACTACCCGTAGCTTCAACTGAATTCAATTTTCGAGGCATACGATCATGCAAAAAAGTTTGCATTTTACATACGAGTTATAAAATTACAGAAGAATATTGGATAAATTTTATGATAAAAATTATTATTTAATATTTACCTGATTTGAGCATACATTAACCGTTCAACACACGTGCTTTATTTATTTATTTTTTTTTTGCTTACTCGGGCGTGTGTCATATTTTTTACGTACAATAATTATGCTTTTACAATTAGACGACATAATCCTAATGATTGTCAACACAATAGTAAATAAGTAACAAGTAATTATATAACTATAATAAGGCAGATGTTAGAAATATAATTATATGTATCAGTAGTAAATATTGAATTTGAATTTCGGCGATATTTCTGAGAACAGAGTATTAGAAAAATTCCATTTGACGTTAAATTTACGATACTGCGCTCGCTGAAATGTAATTCATGATAATTTTGTGTACATTTAATTTGGCATGAAACAAACAACTTAAGAACTCTATATAAGAAAAAAAATATAGATACATGAAAAATATTTTCTAAAGCTTTTATTGTCATTTTTGTCAGCAAATATTTTATCAAATATTTTGTTCATATTTATTTCAAAAATCAATCAAGCATCATCTTTAATTTTACACGTTAATTTTATGTATACTATTCTAATAATATTGCCGAAGTAACTTGATGTATTCATTAAACTATACTAATGTGTATTTATGGACAGAAATATGCACCATGACACATGTTCTTTTAAGTATACGAATTAAGTTTTTAAAGAAACCTTTAACTATCATAATATAATGAGAACTTTCAATGCTAGAAATACTTTTAATGTAGAAATTTCTTTAATTAAATAACATGTATAAGTAAAATATTTATAGCTAAACTGATTGAAGTCTGTCTAAATTTACAAGCATCATTTGTAAGTAAAATTAATTTTTTTTTCGCACGTTTTTGCATTGCATAAGACAAAATGATTGAAGTCTTTAAAAAGAATTATTATTTTCAGATGGGGAATGTATATTTAAATTTTATCCTAAAAAATAGTCATCATAAGGAGGACGTCCATAACCACCAATCCGGTCAAATCTTTCAGGAGGATATACGGGCATGCCCCGAGATCCATATCCATAATCTGGGTATGGTGGGGCATAGCTTGGGCCATAGCCTGGTTGTGGTGGTGGGATGTATTCTCGATAACCACCTCTTCGTCTTGGCTCATAGTAACGAGGTCCATAAGGTCCATATCTGCTTCTTCCAGGTGCCCATCTATTTCCAGGGTAAGCATCTTGTGGGCCGAAACCACCACATCCTGGAGAATAGCAGGGTTTATTTACAACTTCATACACTGGACTTCGCGTATGTGTTTCCCCACCTTCAATAGGATTCTTGTGCTTTTGATGATGATGAGGTTTGTGTTCGTTTGATTGAGGCATTCCGATTGATTCTGGGGTTGTTTCTGTAATTGTTGAAGAGCTGTAAACTTGTTCTCCGGTTTCACCGGTGCGGGCATCTTGATCATCATTTGCAGTGTCATTTGTTAACTGAGGATCATCACTGCCAAGAGCTCCACTTATGAAAAGTATTATAGCCAATATACTGCTTTTCTGAAACGAAAGAATTAAACATTAAAAATTAAAATTCCCTTTAAAGTGATTTTAAACATGAGCTTTATCATTTAGTAAATAAAACGAATGCAAAACTAAGTTATCAGCATACAGTATTGCGGATGGATATGGAATGAGGAATTATGATTTAAGTTATGAAACAACTGTTATATTTATAGTTTTATTCTTGAGAATTTGACAAGGGCTAAGTTACAGAAGTGAGGGTCCACCAGAAAAATATTCATTTAATATTCTTTGAACTTTGTCCCCTACCTAGTAAAGTACAGAGATTACAGCAAAAAGAGTGGTCTGTTTTGAGGTACATGCACTTTCAAAACGGGGGTGTTTTTCAGTCAATAATTAAAATTTAAATCTTGAAAACCCCTTGAAAGTTAAAACAAGTAATGTTTTAATTGAGTGATGGTATTTCTAAAACAGTTTCAGCTTGTATTTATATTTATATACAGAGGAAATATATCTGAAATTAATAACCTTTAGACAGCAGCACATGATCACGTAGATGAGCCACAAGTTATATAATATCAGTAATTTTCCCCGTAAAGGGTCTGCTGATATTCTAAATTAAATTTTAAACACATATTATACACCGCGTCCCAAAAGATTAGAGAATGAATGAAGTTTGCATAACATTAAAAGTAATAAAGTACAATTAAAATTCGTGGGACAGGTAATAAATAAAAGCAGTTTTTCTGATATACACATATAAATTATGATCAAAGGTTTGACATTATAAAATATGCATTAAATTATATAAAAATGTGCTGTCCCAAAAGTATAGACAATTGTAATTTTGTTTGGTTTTACATTTTTAAAAGTAACTAAAAACTTACTTTTAATATTGTATTGCCACGACACTTTATAACATCAAATACACGTTTTTCGATAGAATTAACTAAGCATTGCATTACAGAAGGAGGTATTTCATACCACACTTTGTCAATTGCAATTTTAAAGTCATTTACACATGTATATTGCTTTCCATTTTTATATATTTTACGAGATAAGATACCCCATATGTTCTCCATGGGATTCAAATCTGGACTAAGTGCTGTTCAGTCTAATAGTGTGATATTGTTTTGCCTAAACCATGTTTTCGATGATGTGGAGGTATGGATGGATTGGTGGATCTTGTTGGAAAACAGTCTGGTCCTGCTAGCAAATCCATAACTGGCAGTAAATTGGAACGTAAAATATCCTGATAATCCTCTGATTTCATTTTTCTGTCCATAAATCCTAGAAATGTTTGGCCGTTGAAAGAAAATCCTCCGCAGGTCATTATGGATCCTCCGCCTTATAGCCTGCTGAAACAGTTCTTGGGTTCTTTTCTTAGGTCATGCCAGTAAAATTTATGACCATCAGGGCCGTCTGAATTCCATTTCTTTTCATCACTGAAGATGACATAAATCCATTTTTCACTGTATGACATATGCTTTCTAGCCCACTTTAGACGTGCATCTTTGTCTCTGCTGTAAGCAAGGTTTTGCTTTCATTCTCCAGTAAACAATATTTTTTGAAGCTTTAATTTTTCTGTGTACAGTACTTTTTGAAATTCTGGAATTTGATTCAGTTTTACGCACAGATAAATTATCAACTGAAACCATTTTTAATAACATTCTATCATCACGTAACATTGTTTTCTTTGGTCTTCCTAGTCGCTTTCTAGTATTCCATGTTCCACCTGAGCTCAAAACTCTATAAATACTGCTCAAGGATATCTTTATTCTTCTCGATATTTGTACAGAATTTTGTCCTTGCGCTTTTAAATGTAAAATCTTAATAATTTCATCTTTAGAAATTTCTTTAGAACGTGGCATTTTTATCAGAATATGCAGGAAATGTCTTTTCCGAATCGCAAACAAAACAATACATTGAACTCATTTGATTCCACACAATTTCAATAAATTATTATGCTAAAATACAGCAGATGATATTTCAATTAAAGGGAAAAATTGTTCTGCATTTATACAAGCAGACTAAAATAAAAATATTTTATTTTGTGAACAAAAATGTAAAAGAAAACATTTAATGTTGTATTGTGTCTATACTTTGGGACAGCACATTTTTATATAATTTAATGTATATTTTATCATTTCAAACCTTTGATCATAATTTATGTGTATATCAGCAAAACTGCTTTTATTTATTACCTATCTCACGAATTTTAATTGTACCTTATTACTTTTTATGTTAATGCAAATTTCATTGATTCTCTAAACTTTTGGGACGCTGTGTAGTTTTAATTTTATTTAGTTACCTCAGTTAATTTAGGGTCATTCTATCAACGGGAACTTGCCCTGATTGCCCTGCGGGAAATAAGTTCCTACATTGACTGTGAGAAGCTGACAAAAGCTGTAGGAATTACTAACAATGGACGAAAATTGTTCACACCAGGGCTCGAAAAATCACACACCCGACATCAGTGTTGCTACTTTTTTTAATTTGATTGGCACCACTTTTTTGGAATGGTAAAATTCGCTTTATTTAATGTCAGATTAAGGCGAATTTTACCATTCCAAAAAAGTGGTGCCAATAAAAAAAAAAAAAGTAGCAACACTGGTGTCGCGCGTGTGATTTTTCGAGCCCTGTATCACACATTAAAGGAAAGATATTACTACTGTTGATTTATTGGGGAATAAAGTAAATAACGTAGGAGCGTTTTTAAAATAACGAAAAAATAAATCTTCTGAGACTTTTAAATTTCTAGGCGCTTTCAAGAAATTTTGTTGGCCTTATATCGCAGTTAGCATATGATATAGTTCAAACTAATGGATTTTTTTTCTCTACATCTCAAACAGAGGGAGAGACTGGAGGTAAAACTGTACGATATGAAATAAATACATATATGAAGCAGTGAAATAAAAGAAAATAAATATTTGTATCACAATGTCTTAATGTACAGTGTGATTCATAAAGATCGAAAACAATAGACTATTTCCTTAAATATTGCCCCTAGACACATACTTCCAATTACAAAGTTTCATACAAAAGGTGCAAAATTTGATGAGATAAGTTACAACTCCATGGGTGGTCTATTTGGAAAAAATACAAAAACTAAATTTTTATACAGTCCCCGTAGGCTAAAATTCCGAATTAGGAAAAATTTCCTTAAACATTCCTGAATTAAACTAAAAAAATTACATCTTGATATCTCAAAAACTCAGAGATATGCCCGTTTAAATAATTCGTCGGATTTTAAGGGATTAGACACAAATTGAAATACGCGTAATTCAAGAAAAAATGTTATTTTAATGGGTCCGGGAAACATTTAAAAAACATAGTTAATGAGTTAGAATTTTTATTTTTTGTGATGGCTAACCACATAATTTGCAAACAAAATCACATGCTAAAGTTTCTGATGAAGTTAATATATATATATATATATATTTAGTGGGATAATTTAAAATAATCATAACTCGAAACATTATTTGTTTAATTTCATTGGTGGAATCATTTGTTGAAATTTTTTCATTTAATTAAAGAGGAAAACATAATTTAAATTTTGTTTCAGGATTATTTTAAATATTTAATTAAAAAAATTCAAAATATTTAAAATATAAATAAAAAAGGATGAAACTTATTTAACATAAATATTATCAAAAGTAAATATTTTTCCCAATTTGCCGAAACAAAATTAATGTAAAATAATTGAAAAAGCCATGTTCCAAGTTTGCCCCATTTATCTTTAACAATTCTTGACTTATAACGATTTAAAAACGAGAAATGGTGAAAAAAAACCCATCATGCACACTCTAAAAACTAAATGCGTAAATTAGTTACTTTTATGTGTAATACCTATATGTGTAAATTTGTAAAATTACACCTTTGTCATAAAATTTACACACTTGTCATTTAAATTTACCTGCATTTAGGTGTTTTTATTGGCCTAATGGAAGTGTGTAATTTGTTATCTCTTCAAAAACTCAAAGAAGTATGTATATGGTACAAAATGTCACGGATTTGCTCAAATTGGTGTGTTAATGTATTTTACAGATTTTTCATATTACACAAATATCTGTGTATTTTGCATATTATACAGAAACATATGTAAGAATATTACACAGATGTATGCGTAAAAACAGAGTATTACACAGAAGTATGTGTACAAGTTTTACACAGCTATTACATGTGTAAGAACAGAATATTACACATAAATATGTGAACTTATGTGAAAACAATAAATAGCGATGTTTGAAAACTTGGCTTGTGTAATAGTTGCTGTATGGTCATGTCATGTTAACGGCTTAGAAAGTCGCAGATTGTGAGTTCAAATTCCGTTTCGGTAAGTGTTTCTTGTTTAATGTAAATTGAAATAAATAGAGAAGAATTTCTCCTATCGATGTATCTTTCAAAACTTGTGACTAAAATTGATAGGAAAAAAAAATCCGGCAAAATACGGAAATAAGGCCCGCGTCACGAATTCCGTATTAAAAGAAAATTATTTTACAGTGTATTTATTCTATTCATAAAGTATGACTGTAGTATGTTACAAAACTCCCATGTTATTCAAAACAACTTTGACAGAGAATGGAATGCAGTAAATATAATTTCAGAAGATCCTGTTTTTTTGTAAATTAAGGTTACACAATTTTGTGGTCTAAAAACAAACATGCTGGAAAGAAAACAAACACACCAAGTACACGTGTTTGTTCTTCATACAAATTTGTTTTGCGACCATAAAATTATTTAAATCAAAATTTACATTCCAAACTACTAGGTTATGTACTATGTAAACAAAGTCCATCTTTTCTGTATATTATACAGATATATGTGTACTCATGTGCAATTTACACGTTCAACTGTATATTTCTGAGTTATCTGATAACATATTACACACTTAAGCAGCTTAATGCAATACACAGGAAAATGTGTATTTTGAAATTGATACACCGGGGCGTGTACTTGGCAATTTACACGCCTTTTTACACATGTAGACAAATTGTTTTGTATCATCAGTATACTTGTTAGGTAGATTTCGTATGAAATACTACCTATTGCGATCTCTCCTATGTTGGAATTTCTGAAACTTTTTTTCAGATCTACACCGATCATGACCCCTATAGCCTAAAACCACCCTCAGTAAAACTTTATCGCTCTCTCTCTCGCTCTCTCTCTCAATATATATATAGATATGTCACTTTTTTATGAACACGATAACTTCCGTAATTCTGCACAAATATCTTCCAAACTGATACATAAAATCAAGGGGTAGAAAATCTCGGTCAAGTTCGTTAATGGGTAAAATCGGACCAAGGGGGTGGAAATAGGGAGGGGTTTTGTAAAAACCGAAAAAACCCAATAACTTCTTAATTTTTATACATAACAAATCAGTTTAAAGTTATTATTAATTTAAGTTTATGTATCAGATTTTTGATAAAATTAAAAATGGGCTCAAGGGGCGCAAAAATAGGGTTTTAAGGAGAAAAAATTCATAACTTCGCCAATGCTTAAGGTATCAAATTCATTTAAACTTATTATAAATCTTCTTTATATTATCTACAACTTTTATATTGACAAGTTTTTGATAGGACCAACTCTTACTGAAAAAAAAAAAATAAATGAAACGAAAAAAAAATGCGGGAGGGGGGGGGGGTTGAAGAAAAAAAAACATAACTTCGTCAATTCGCAAAAATCCGCTTAAAATTTATTATCAATCCACTTAAAATTTATTATACATCTTCTCAATATTATCTACAACTTTCATATTGAGAAGTTTTTGATAGGATCAACTCTTAAAGCCAAAAAAAAAAAAAAAAAAAAATTAAACAAAGATAGGGGTTGACGAAAAAATTATCATATTAAGGGTGTACTCAAATCCAAACGGCTTATTTTCTGACTCATTTTTAAATTCATTTTCGCTCTCAAACGCATCTAGTTTCTGAGTAAGAGAACGCAGGTTCTCTTATTCGGAAACTTTATAATGTGCTGTATTGATCGATTTTTTGTTAAAGTCAGAATGTATTTCAAAAAATGCTGTCAAAGTGGGCAATTTGAACCGAATTTCCCGAAGCGACAGTTCTGGAAACAAAACAAAACAAAAAACACAAACAAACAAACAAAAAAAAGGTCATACTGAGAAAATAATTGTAAATCAAGTTCTAATTAATTGAACGGAAAATAAAAACACAAGTCGCTTATAAATATCTTCAAAAAATCACGTAAACAAATTTCATGTTTTTACTTAAGAGGCCACACTAGTCACGGCTTGAAGTTCGAACGCTAATGATAAGTCTATGGCAACAATGTTTTCAAATATCTTGCTTGATTTTTAATATTTTTAAATGATTTTTTTTGCACAGGATAGCTGAGGACTATCTGTTTACGGGCTATTTTTTACTTTTCCGATTTTCGTTGTAGTTTAATTCTCAGGATCCTGTCAATTTAGGATCCAGTGAAATTCGAGGTATTGTGTCCTTTTTAGTCTTATAACATTCATATCAGCAAAATTCAGGAAAATTTTTTTAATAACAACGAAAATATAGAGTTTAAGCTTTCCAATAACATGCTTTCAATAGTTCTACTACAATTAGGCTGAGCAAAATATGCAAAGATTTTGATGAAAAATGTGTCAAAAATGGCCTCGTAATGTTATGCTCTCCGCCTCTACCAAGACGATTAAAACCACGCCTATTAAAAATATGATTGGCTAGTATCCAAACACTTTAGCAAATGGAAACGATTTAATTGTGATTGGATTATTGTATCGTGTTAAAATAGATCACTCCTATTTCAAACCTTGGATTTATTTTTTTCTAAAATTATTGTTTAATTTCAACAAAAGACTCTTGAAAGAATGAAATATTTTAAATTCTATATTTCTATGAATAACGAAAGAAATTATACATTTCGTTTATATAAACAATTTCAGAACCACACAGAGGGAGTTACAACATATAGAAGTTATTAAGGAATCAAATTTCAGTCCTAGTTTATTAAGTAAAATGGTAAAAAAATAGACGAGTATTTTTTAAATTATTTTTTAAGTTAAAATAGTTAACAAATAATTACGAAGTCATAATTTGTTAGAACATATTTGTGGCCTGGCCAGGAGACTGGTTTTCAAGCCTCCTATTCTTGTATATGTATAAAATATTCGACAATTTAACATTTTACGTTCGAAAAAGTTTTTTTAATTAAAAATCAGCAGAATTTAAAGTTAATAAGTTTTAAAGATTGTTAACTTTAAAATTGTAAATCAACTTGTTCAAAATTTTAAAGAAATATTTTTATAGTTCATTATTTTAATATTTATTATTTTTAAGGGGACAGTACACCTTTAACAGTCGGAGAACGAAATTTGTCCTGTGTAACAGATATATTTTTTAAAGAGCCCACTTCAGACACGGAGAGAAAGTAAAACGAAGTCTATGGGGGCGTTAATTTAAAATTTCTCGCTTTGTTTTAATATGATGTTTTTTACATAGGATAGCTGAGCACGATCTTCAACCAGGCTAGATTTTACTTTTTAGATTTTTATTTTATATATATATATATATATATTATATATATATATATATATATATATATATATATATATATATTGAATGTTTTCCATTGAATGTTTTCTTTTCGTTCATGGTTTTGTTAGTAAGTTTTTTCCATGGTTATTTTGTTAATTTTCTCTGTAGTTCAGTAGTTTTGGGATTGGATGAGTAGTGTGTGTTTTTTGGTATATATATATATATATATATATATATATATATATATATATATATATATATATATATATATAAAGCCCAGTGGTGTAGTAGTCAGGGCATCTGACTGCCGCACCGCAGGTCGAGAGTTCGACTCCCGACTGGGCAAGGTTCACTCAGCCTTTCATCCCTTTGGGGTCGATAAAATGAGTACCAAGCTTGCTTGGGAACTAAACACCGAGGGTCTCGCGTTAGGCTGACCACCTGGCCGGGACGCATGCTGTATAGCACCTCGGGCCTAGGGTCAAGAAAACAGAGATGGCCACTGTCGGCCCTGATCCTCATGGATTGTATAGCCGCAGAGTTTAGTTTAGTATATATATATATATATATTAGGAAAGTTTCAATTTCAGAAACGATTCACCCCTGTTCCGAAATTAAAAGTATTTTTTTTTTAAATATCTGAAACCAAAATCGAAAGAGTAAAAACTAGCCCGGTTGTAGATCGTCTTCAGCTATCCTATACAAAAAAAAAAAAATCATTTTAAAATGTTAAAAAGGAAGTGAGATAAAAAGGAAGTGAGATTTGAAAATAACGCTCCCATATATTTAACATTAGCGTTTACATTTTTTCCCCGTAACCTGCGTGGGTTCTCAAATGTAACGCAAAGATATTTTTTTTGCAACGGTTAGGAAACGCGAAAATTTATCATTAACTTTAATAATGTAAAACTAAAAGTTATGAAACTGTAAGATAAAATATAGCATTTTATAAAAATATACTAGCTAGCAATTTTTTTTTTCTAATACGTATTACCTTTTAATATTTTATACTTCACTTACATGGACATTCAAAAGTATTTTATATTATGGTCTATGTGGGAAAATACATTTGCGTGTATTTTAATGACATAAAACAATTTTAAACATACAATTTATTCGCATTATTGAAGAGCATAGGTACTTGTACAGGGGAATTAAAAAGTATATTTCGTTACATTATGGACTACGAAGAAAAAACGTTTGCGGGGTATTTTAATAACGTTTTCTGTTACAACACAATGAAATTGATATGAATTTATGAGGCGCAGTAAAACACGCTTTCTGAAGGGATAGCAAAGCATTTATCATTCATTTACAGGGTCACAGAAGAGGGTTCAGTTTTATTACAGAAAAAACTGCTTGCAAAGTGTGTTTTAGTTATGTTTCACGATTTCAAACAAGATGGAATTCATATACGTTACTGAGGTTTACAATATGATGCTTACATTATAATATGATGTGCATCACATTTTATTTAATTTACAGGGGCACATAAAAGATATTGGATACAATATTGCATATGAAATATTGTCTATTAGGGATGATTGCTGAAAGTGAGATTTCAGCTATGATATACGTTTTTAACTAAATTTCTGCATACTAGATTATATATATAAATTCGATAGACTACGTATAGGGCTACGCAAAAGAACTAGGAAGAATTGTTGAGAAATTGATTAATTTTATTTTCAAATTCAACTACATTTAGAAAGATATGTTTGGAAAATAAAAATATAATAATATACAAGGCTATTCAAAGAATTGGATGCATGCACGCCTATTTCAGACACAGGAAGGAATGAAAACGCTAATTTTAAGTCTATGAGGGGGGGGGGGGGTCATTTTCATATTTCTCGCTTTGATTTTAATATTTTTGAATGATTTTTTCTTTTTCTTTTTTTTTTCTTTTTTTTTGCATAGGATATCTGGTGACTATCGACAGTGAGGCTAGCTTTTACTTTTCGATTTTGGCTATAGTTTTTTTTTTATATATAATAGGATAGTTTAAATTTTAGAGCGGATATGAAAGTAAAAGTAATTTTAAAGAAAAATATCTGAAACAAAAATCGAAAAAGTAATAACTAGCCCGGTTATAGAGCGTCCTCAGCTATCCTAACAGTTTCTTAGCAACGACGAATGATAGCTTAACACTGTCATGATCGGTAAGGTCAAGTAAAGACTATAAACTAAAAGCACTGCTAATTTACCAAATTCCGATATAGGACACAGATTGGTAAAGGATATTACGGCAACTCCTCCTGATTATTAACTGGGAAGTAGAGGAAGAAGATGGAGAATCTCTGGAGATATTTGACTGTGAGCTTTCAACTGACAAGGTAAAAAAAAAAATCTCTATCAGCAATGCGGGGAAAATAAAATTGTAACTTAGTCTAAAGATAAAGATGCAGAAAAATAAATTTATTTTCGCTGATTTCTGATAAAGAAAAAGAATGCTTTGGTAAAACTGGAAGAAATTCGAAATATTGCTTTGAAATGGAATTCTATGAAATTCATTATCAGAATTGCATATCAATGTAATGAAAAATCCAAGCAGTTTTCAGAGAAAATAAAAACAAAGTCTTTCTCAAACAATTGTAAAAAAAAAAAAAAAAAAAAAAAAAAAAAAATGCAGCTGTATTTGTTACAAAAATCTCCAAATTCAGAGTAATGAATTAAAAAAGGTTTTTATACACAATCTAGGTATAAAAACACAGATAGGATGTTTTTGTGCCTGTCCACAGATTCCTAAAGAGTGATACAAGATTTCACAGGAAGGGATTTGTTCGACGGGTGGCAATTGCACAGACCATCAGCTCATCAAGTTGAAGGCTGAAATTTTAGGATTAGATAGAACTCAATTAGCATATTAAAATGCAAATGGTCTGCTAAGTCATATCTTGATAGAAAACACCTGCACACCGGAGTTTAGTTTTTGATCGATTGGTTTATCATTGTATTTTGCAGCACCCAAATGTATGAAAATATTGAAGTTTGGGTGCATGAAAACACAATGGTAAACCTGCGGATCAACCATTAATTGATGTTCTGCAGATGGTTTCCACCAAGATACGACTTGGCAGACCAATGCATATAGCTTGTATATAAAATAAACGGTCAAGTACGAGTATTACTCGCGCCCAGAGAGTTCCGTAGAATAAATATATGAATTATTAACTGTATTATTTAAAAGAATAATGAAACTTTGTAAAAACCTATACAACGTAGAGTTGGGTATAGCTGTATATATTAGAAAAGTATGATTGAGTATACCACAAAGGTTCAAAGAGATATGAAGCCGAAATAAAATTAAATATTGCTATTTTGTATAATTCTTTTTTTAAACGTATCTTAATCTGGATATGGTGAACTTAATTTGGTACTAACAATAAAAGTACTGCATATTTAAATTTCATTTGGCATTTCATAAAACTAAATTCAACATAGAAATATTTTTCTTTTTACAGTGTAGATGAAATAAAATCCTTGTTCAAAGTTTAAACTTGGCGTTGTACTACGCGCGTTTCGAAAGGAGGTCGCAAAGATGCAACTCGACTTTGTCCGTGCCGCGTTTTTTCAAATAGGTCTTTAATTATCATTTAAAGACACGGGAGGCGTATTGAGAGATCCACTCAACGCAAACTAGTCGCGAATCCCATAGTATTTATGCGATTAATTATAATTAAATTGGTCTGTTTTTAACAATTTGATGTTTACTGCTTTTATGCTGCTACTGGGTATTGCATTACACATATATATCATTAAAAGTTGTTATCTAGTATTTAAAAACCGATGGTATATAGAGTACGCCGCCTCTGCCATTATGTATGTCCAAACCAACCGTGTCTTTAAGGGTTAAGGCTCCTGCCCCTGCCAGCGAAGACAATCACGAGCTAATGCTAATCGTATAGGGAAGGATTTTTCTAATATCTATTTTGTATTTCGATATTTTAAATTTTTTTTTGGCATTATATAGCCGAGATCCGTCTCTACATCGCACCTTTCTTTACTTTTTCCTCCCCATCGGATTAGCATTAGCTCGTTAGTGTCTTCGCCGGCAGGGACAGGAGTCTTAATATCTCGGCGAATTACCGACGATTTTTTTTCAAAAATCATTATAAACAATGCTTTTATAATTTTGATACGATAGGTACCTTTAGCGCTCTTCGATACCTTTGCTGAATGCCCGCAAATAGAAATCTGTATGTAACAGAAAAATGCGATTTTATGAAAAACTATGCCACCTAGGGCAATTGCTATAATTTTCCTGCGAGTATTAAATTAACATCTACTACCTCTAATTTTTTTCATAATTTTAGTTTCAGTAGATTTGAAAATAGATTGGGGGGGGGGGGCACATTTTTGCACTACATTTTCGACGATATCTCTGAAAATATAATATCTAAAATTAAAAGAAATGTATTTTTGTGTTATGCGTTACGGAATCTTTTAACCGATACCCCAAACGATACACAAAGAAAATATATTTCTTATTTAAATAACCTAATTATCCCCTCTACGTTTTTCCCACATATATTTGTGAATGTTTAATAATCTGTAAATATGTGGGTCAATAGTCTTTATTACATCTCCCAATTTGAACTTCCCACGTTCCGTAGTTTACGAGTAAAATGGCTGTGACAGACAGACACAGGAGTGATCTTATAATGATTCCGTTTTTACTTTTTAAGTACGGAACCCTAAAAATCATGATTATTGCAACTGAGAAATACAAAAACATAAGAAGATGAATTATTGAAAATAAATAAAACAAGAAAGGAAAACCATGTGTCAAGTATGGATTATGAACCCTTTCCTACATTTTTAGTTCAGTTAGAAAAACACATAACACATTTGAATATACACATTTATTAATTCCTAACAAAAGACGGAAACGTACTTCAATTGTTTTGTGAAGCTCTGTATGTTCCTTATAAATTTTTATACACGCCACATACTGAGCTGAAATTTAATTCAGAAATAAATACGCTGAAAATTACTGATATCACACTTCTAAGGCTAACATTAGCTTAAGAATTGCTATCCATGGACGGGCATGTATCCAGTTTTTTGTCATATCCCTATTTATTTATATGCTACAATGTCACTTAGCCGACGGGAAATTTAGCAGACAGCAATTAGACGACAGGATGTTTAGCCGACAGCGACTGTTAGCCGACAAGACAGTTAGCCAACAGAGGACAATTATTCGACATGGACATTCATCCGACAGGATATTCATCCGACTTAACTGTAACGTAACTGTAACCTGATCTTAACCTAATTATAACCTAAGCATAAACTAACTGTAGCGTAACTGTAACCTAACCAATACCAAACTGTAACGTAACTATAATCTATCTGTAACCTAAACGTAACCTAAGTGTAAGATAACCGTAACCTAACTGAAACCTAACAGTAACCTAATTGTAGCCTAAATGTAACCTAACTGAAACCTAACAGTAACCTAATTGTAGCCTAAATGTAACCTAACTGGGACGTAACCGTAATCTAACTGTAACTAACGTTTACCTAGTTATAACCTAATCGTATGCTAACTGTAATGTAACTGAAACATAACTTTACCATGACCAAGCTCTAACCTAAGCGTATTCTAATTATCACCTAAACGTAACCTAACAGTTATTTAACCCTAATCTAAACGTAACCTAACGGTAACCTAATTATAAAGTAACCGTAACCTAATTGAAACCTAACAGTAACCTAATTGTAGCCTAAATATAATCTAACTGGGACGTAACCGTAATCTAACTGTAACTAACGTTTATCTAATTATAACCTAATCGTAGGCTAGCAGTAATGTAACTGTAACACAACTTTACCATGACCAAGCTGTAACCTAAGCGTAATCTAATTATCACCTAAACGTAACCTAATTATAACCGAACAGTTACCTAACCATAATCTAAACGTAACCTAAGTGTAACCTAATTATGAAGTAACCGTAACCAAACTAAAACCTAACAGTAACCTAATTGTAGCCTAAATGTAACCTAACTGGGACTTAACCATAATCTAACTGTAAATAACGTTTACCTAGTTATAACCTAATCATATGCTAAATGTTATGTAACTGTAACATAACTTTACCATGACCAAGCTGTAACTTAAGTGTAATCTAATTATCACCTAAACGTAACTTAATTATAACCTAACCGTAATCTAAGAGTAACTAATCGCAATTGTAACCAAACTGCAAATTAACTGTAACCTAGCGGGAGGTGCATAATATGAAAGAGTGATCAAAGGGCTGCCCAGTCCAATGATATATCACTTGAGGGATGTCGGAAAAGTCAGAAAAATGCTCCCGGTGATACAAATTGGGGGAGGGGGAACGGGAGGTACATAATATGAAAGAGTGATCAAAGGGCTCCAATGCGATGTATCTCATGAGGGGTGTCGAAAAATGTTAGAAAAGTACCGGCTAATTATACTATCAGCTAAATGTCCTGTCGGTTAATCGCCTTTTCGGCTAAATGTCCTCCCGGCTAATTGCCACGTTCGGCCAGTTGCCTGTCGGTCAATTGTCTGTATTGCTAAAATTATTACTATATGTCCGTTTCGATCAATTGTCCTGTATGCTGTATGTAAATTTCAGCTAATTGTGATGTCGGCTATATGTACGTATCGGCTAAATGCACGTCTCAGCTAACTGCAATCTGCTAAATGTCTTGAAGGCTATTTGGTTGTCGGCTAAATGTCTGCGACCGGCTACGGGTCAAACATCTATACTAAAAGTAGTTGAGCTTGAAAATGCATAAATCAAATTAAAAAACATCTTTAAGTAATTCATAGTCATTCTCGGTACTACTGATGAAATCTTTTGTGTAGTGTCTATGCAACGGAATAGCAATAATTTCAGCAATACAGACAATTGGCCGACAGACAACTGGCCGAACGTGGCAATTAGCCGGGAGGACATTTAGCCGAAAAGACGATTAGCCGACAGGACATTTAGCTGATAGTATAATATGCCGGTACTTTTCTAACATTTTTCGACAACCCTCATGAGATACATCACATTGGAGCCCTTTGATCACTCTTTATATTCTATGCAATTCATATACACCATCTATGTGCCTGTGCAAAAATATTAGTTTAACTTAAGTTATACCATAACTTATCATAATTTAAAACTCACTATCAGCAATCATCCCTAATGTTTCCCTGTAAATGAACAATAAATTCGATGCACACCATATTCTTATCCAAACATCTTGCACTCTTTGTCTCCCCTTCTTCCGAAATTTCGTTTCCCGTTTTGCTCCCCTTACAGTATCAAGGTTTAAAATCTTTAAAATTCCTTAATATTTTCTTTAATTTTCTGTTTTATTTGTTACTTTAAACTAACAATAAATAGTCAGTCATAAATTTCGTTATCAATTTATTTCACCATATTCATTTCATTAAAAGTTCTTGTAAATTGCCTCCATCGAAAATGTCATTTCTCCCTTTTGCTCCCTCATCCACGGTACCCATATTTTAAAATAAAAACCCTTTAAAACGCTTTAATTTTTTTAAATCTTTTCTGCTCAATTTGCCACTTTATTTTAACAATAAATAAACGATCATAAAAATTTCTCCTCCCCCCCAACCCCAACTGAAATTGGTATTTCCTCCTCGCCTCTCCCTCTTACCAAGCATCTGAAATTTAAAGTCCTTAATTTTTTTTCGTTTATTATTTTTTTTAACTTATTTGTAAATATTTTCTAAGGTAAGTAAATAATAAGTCGCCGATAAACTCCCCCCCCCCCCCCCCGCAAAAAAAGAACTAATTCTGCTTATTCCTCTTTTTTTTCCCTCAGATCACAAAATTTTAACCTTAAAAGTCATTGCTTTTTTAAAAACATTTTGTACTCTATTTCAAATGAAAATCAAATTTCAAATTTCAAAGTAATTACTTAAAAGGCGCAAAGGCCAACATAGTGAAAAAGATTCCAAGCCGGGACTCGAACCCGGGCCATCAGTATAGCGCACTGACGTTCTACCGACTAAACCACTTGGAACGATCCCTAGCTCGGAAAATTTCTCACTATTATATGTTGGAAAGGCTACAAACGCAGCACAAGATGGAATATTTATCGTGAGTCACCGACCTGGGACAAACACGAAACATAATTAAATCCAGCATCGATAGAAATTATATTAATACATGGAAATTATTCCAGAGAGAAACATTCGCCTTGCATACAATATTTCAAATGAAAATCAAATTTCAAATTTCAAAGTAATTGCTTAAAAGGCGCAAAGGCCAACATAGTGAAAAAGATTCCAAGCCGGGACTCGAACTCGGGCCATCAGTATAGCGCACTGACGTTCTACCGACTAAACCACTTGGAACGATACCTAGCTCGGAAAATTTCTCACTATTATATGTTGGAAAGGCTACAAACGCAGCACAAGATGGAATATTTATCGTGAGTCACCGACCTGGGACAAACACGAAACATAATTAAATCCAGCATCGATAGAAATTATATTAATACATGGAAATTATTCCAGAGAGAAACATTCGCCTTGCATACAATATTTCACCGACCTGGGACAAACACGAAACACAATTAAATCCAGCATCGATAGAAATTATATTAATACATGGAAATTATTCCAGAGAGAAACATTCGCCTTGCATACAATATTTGTGCTGGATTTAATTATGTTTCGTGTTTGTCCCAGGTCGGTGACTCACGATAAATATTCCATCTTGTGCTGCGTTTGTAGCCTTTCCAACATATAATAGTGAGAAATTTTCCGAGCTAGGTATCGTTCCAAGTGGTTTAGTCGGTAGAACGTCAGTGCGCTATACTGATGGCCCGGGTTCGAGTCCCGGCTTGGATTGGTTGATTTTTTGACGGCCGATTATCTACACGAGGGATATAGGCCCGGGGGGGAGTGCCCTCCGTGGGGGTCTTTCTAAGGGAACCTAATCCATATTTACACATGGAAAATCCACGGCTCGAAGAAAACCACGAAAACTCCGAACGATTAGGCCGACGGGCGCGATTGGGATCGAACCCAGCACTTCCCGTCTACCAGCTTCGAACGCAGAGCCTCTCGGCCACTGGTGGGGCCCCGGCTTGGAAACTTTTTCACTATGTTGGCCTTTGGGCCTTTTAAGCAATTACTTTGAAATTTGAAATTTGATTTTCATTTGAAATATTGTATGCAAGGCGAATGTTTGTCTCTGGAATAATTTCCATGTATTAATATAATTTCTATCGATGCTGGATTTAATTATGTTTCGTGTTTGTCCCAGGTCGGTGACTCACGATAAATATTCCATCTTGTGCTGCGTTTGTAGCCTTTCCAACATATAATAGTGAGAAATTTTCCGAGCTAGGTATCGTCCCAAGTGGTTTAGTCGGTAGAACGTCAGTGCGCTATACTGATGGCCCGGGTTCGAGTCCCGGCTTGGAATCTTTTTCACTATGTTGGCCTTTGCGCCTTTTAAGCAATTACTTTGAAATTTGAAATTTGATTTTCATTTGAAATATTGAATGCAAGGCGAATGTTTCTCTCTGGAATAATTTCCATGTATTAATATAATTTTGTACTCTATCTGTTAATTTATTGTAATCATAAATAATCATATAACTATACTCCTCCCCCACAAAAATTGACGCTTGCTCTGACTCTACCCTTACCAAGAACACAAAATTTAGTCTTTTTTTGTCCTATTTCTTATTCTTTAGTAAGGTAAATAAATAAGTCATCAAATAAAATCCCCCCTTTTTTTTTCTTTCCCTTATTTAAGTTTAAAATCTTTGAAAGTCTTTTTTTAATACATTTTCAGCTTTATCTGTTTCATATTGAACAATAAATAATCGATTATATAATTTCTTCCACCCCATATAAAATTGACGTTTTCTTTTCTCCCCCCATTATTTCCATGCTCATAAAATTTAAAGTCTCTAAAACTCCTAATTGCAATGCTTTTGCCCTATTTGTAAATCTTTAATAAGTTACATAATCGGTCATCTATTAAATCCGCCCCCCCCCCCCCAAAAAAAAAAAAAAAAATATGTTTCTTGATTTGTCTTACCCTCAACTCATGAAGCTAAAAAATCTAATTTACAGTCTTTAAAACTTTTTAATTTTTACTTTTTTTTCGTCCTAATTATAAATCTTTATTATCTATAATATTAACTAAATCATTTCAACTATGTACGAAAGTGTTAACAATAAAGCGATAGGTGTACATTTAATTGTGCATAAAAAACATTTTAACTGTATTTTTCAAAGGAAAATGTCTTTAGAGAGATATTTGTAAGGAAAATATTGTGGTTTCTCGTCAACGTGCAAGTAAATTCTCAAACCTTTCGAAATCATTTTATTCCGACTAGCTCAGAAAGAACCATCAAACGTAGATACCAAAGGTGCCTGAGTAATCGACTGAACCGAGTATGTCCATAAAGAAAAAAGAAAAATCATGCGTCTACGTCGATACTTTCCAACACTTACAGAACACTGTAACAAAACTTCGCCGTTTAATAAAGTAAAGAAGATATCTAACTAAACATTTGTAATACCTATGACACGTTTGAAAAGCAGATTTCAACAATTGCACCCATAACCTGGAAGGTACTCAAATTCTTTTGTGCAGCTCATATGATATATGCAGCTCATATGAGGCAGTGTATATGATATATTTGTACTGCATATATTTGTACGGATTCTACATACTATGTTAAAATTTAGTTTTGTAAGAAAATACATAAAACAGTTGAAAATTCACCCTCGGCAATTTCTACTTATAGACGGAAACATACTTGAATTCTTTTGTGCATTTCTGTATATAGAAATTTTTATACACGTCAAACAGTATTAAGCTGAAATCTAATTCATGCAAAATCATGCTCAAAATTACTGAAATCACACTTGCAGGAATTATTTTCTATCGGCGGCCCATGTATCCAGTTTTTTGAATATCCCTGTATAGGATTTTATTTGTATGATACAAACATCTCTAAGCATATTAAATGTAGTTGAGCTTGTACATTTATAACTAAAAAAAACCTAACACCTTTAAGAAATTCATACTCATTCTCAGCAATGGTTACGAATTCTTTTGTGTGGTCCTGTATAGGGTTTGTAAAATATGTGCACACCACGTAGTGCGCAAAAATTTAGTTAAACTTAAAAACGCATTCTGTAATTGAAAATGTACTTTCAGCATTAATTTTTAATAGCTATATCGGATACAGTATTGTATCAAAATATTTTATGTTTCCCTGTAAATGAACGCTAAATGAAATGCAGACCATATTCGAATGTAAGCATCTTGTAGTAAATCAAAGTAATGTGTATCTATTTCGTCATGTTTGAAATAGTGTAACGTGATCAAAATACGCTACAAACAGTTTTTCTCGTAGACCATATTGAACCAAGTTCTTTTGTCTGACACCGTAAATAATTGTTAAATGCTCATGTTGTACAGAAAGTAGGCTTAGGACACCTCAGAAATTCATATCAATTTCATTATCTTTGTGACAGAGTAATATCAATCAAATACGCCGCAAACGATATTTCTTCATGGGCTATAACATAACGGAATACTTTTGAGTCCCCTATACTCGTACTTTAAGCATTACACATAACATAGTCTATAGTAACAATTTTAAAGTGTGTCTCAATGTACATAAATTTAACTGTGTTTAACATTGTGTAACACTATTAAAATACATCCTAAATAATCCCCCCCCCCCACATAGACCATAATGTAGCGAATACTTTTGAGTGCATCTGTAAATGAACCATGAATGGTGCACCGAACATACCATGATGATTTTCAATATCGTATATCAATTACATGGCAATCCGACTATATTTACGCTAGTTAGAGCACGGATAGACAGACAGACGGACGGACAAACTCAATCCATAAACACTTTTCAACTTTCTTGGGAAGTGTTAAAAATGGAAAAATGTAATGAAAATAAAAGTATTTTAGTGTTATTTAGATTACGAACCGCTACAAAAAACATTCTTATTTGACCGCATCATTTAAAAAATATTTAGTGCTCAGAAATCCCCCTCCCCCCCACACACACACCTGAATTTACTCCTGTGCACTTAAAATTTCAAATTGTTAAAACTCCTTTATGTTTTATAACATTCTTGTAAAAATAATCCATAATCTAAATTTTCTTCTGCCTGAAAATTTCACTAAAATTTTTGCCATCCTTCTTTCTGCTAACATCACACAAAGTTTTTAATATTTGGAAAACTTTATTTTTTCTGTCGCATATTTTAGTGCTAACAACAATAAATTGTGTACTATATCTATAAATGACTACGCTGGGATTTAGATTTATACCCCCTCTACAGATGTACAGTACAAAATATACAGTTTATTTGTTTAACTTTTCCTCTCCTAATTTTATGAACATCTTATTTTTAACCTTCAATGTTATTTAGCTTTTATAAATCTCATAAATTTTATGTTCTAAAAAGAATTCGCACAAAAGATAGTTATTTTAGAATATTTGTACCTGATATATTTCCCCCCTCATTCAATATCTCCCCCTTGATTTTAAATGTAATTGCCTTATGTGAAATAAAATAGTTTTTATACTGCACTAATTTCAATTTTATGTTTGTAAAAGCTGTAAAATAAACCTTAAAAAAAAAAAAAAAAAAAAAAAAAAAAAAAAATTGAAAGTCAAATCGTTTTAATTTTTGCACTTTTATCATAAACAGATTAAAATTCTTTTTACGGCTTTTACCGTTATCGAGTCTTCACAAAACAGTGGGCTTTGATCTACGCTTGTAAAGCGAAGACAATTGAAAAAAAAAATCCTTTACACCTGAAACCTACTGGAAATTATCACATGTAGCGCTCAGCCGAAGTGGGGTGGGGGTTGGAATCGTGCCAGATAATTGGCCATTTGCTGATTGGAAGAGCTCACTTGTCAATCATTTGAATTTAGACCATCCTTTCAATTCAGCTAAAATGCCAGCGGCCATCTTTATTTCTTTTTATCTGTGACTGCAGTGAGCTCTTAAAAGTAAATGAATCTGAAAATGTGTCAGAAAATTTTGAGTTGTAGAGCGAGGGATATTAATTTTTTAATACTGACTTAATATGATTTTGATAAAATGAGCTCTTACAGAAAAATGAAATGAAAAATTCGTCAAAAGCGGCAGGATAAAATTGTTAACTGGGTTTATCTCTAATCTTGATTTAATTTTTGTTGGTGTAATTAGTACTTCGAAATCTACTTCCGTCTGTAGGCCGAGCCGGAAGGGATTTTTTTATTTTGTAAATTTACGCATTTATTTTTTTACAGTGCAGGCAATAAAATTAAAATACATAAAACCTGTGAAAAAGAACCTACCTATCACGGAATACAGTCTTAAACAGAAAAAATATGTTAATCCTTGCAAAATAAATATAATAATACGTGAGAAAAGAATAGTATACATTTACACCTGCTGAGAAGGGAACTTGTCTATAACGCATTTTTCTTCTTTCCTTTGTGATTCCGTCTCAGAAGATTTTAGTGTATGTCATTTTTCAAACTCTACACTTCATGGAATATGGATTAACGATATTAATGATAACTGAAATATTTAGATACAAATAGAGATTCATTAAAAAATTAAATATCACAGCTAAGTCGCTTCTTTAAAAATGAAGTTTATAAACATGAAAAAAAAAAGGCTAAAATAAGTATTTTTGGTCAGAACTCCTGATACGGGACAATTATTAACCATATCGATGTAAGAAACTATGTTTTGCAGAAATTGAGTCGAGCCGGGATTTAATTTTTCCAGGCTGGGCTTATTTTTATTTTATGGTTCGGGCCGGGCTAGGGCCTGGAAATGTCAGACCATGTAGACCTCTAGTGCAGGATTTTAGGATGTTTTGAAAGTAAGTTTAAGGTAAAATCTGTGCGCAGCTATTTTATGTTCAAAGGAGAGTCATTGTCTTAAATCGACTTTTAATAATGTGTAATTTGTGGATGATCCCTATCTTTCAAATCCATCAATTTCACATCGCTCAGAGGTATGGTGAAGTGGTGTAAGTCACGAATTTTGGATTTTAACCCTTAAATGCCTGATTTTTCAAAAATCATCGTGATAATGCTTTTCGGCTTTCATTTTTTAAATAAATCTCGGGAAAAATACTTAAAAAAATCCTATTTTGTTTTAAGTATGGTTTACGGCTAAAAAATAGTTTGTTACTAATCGGCAATACTTGTCTTTAATTGAAAAAATAATTTTCCTTGATAAAATTCTATAATATTAAACACACAAGAATTTTAGGAATTATAATAAGAAATAAATTTTACTTGCTCACTGCAGAACAAAATAGGGTATTTCGCAAGTTTCAAAAAAAAAAAAAAAAAAAAGAGAAAGTAGCAACAATTGAAAAAATTAATCTATCTTTATTCTTAAACAACACAAGTGTTGCCATATACATGTTGAAAATCGATTTAATATTTTCAGAATGTATTTTATTGGCAACATTAGACATTATAGCTTCAATATTATTCTTGTAGTATTTTAGAGCCTAAATTGGGTATGTTGCAGAAAAGCAACACCCGGCATTTAAGGGTTAATATCTTTGAGTTTTGCAGATATCAAGATGGACTTTTTTGTGTTTGATTCAGGAATGTATAAGCAAAATATTCCTAATCGGAAATTATAGCCTAAGGGGGGGGGGGGGGAGTGGCAGTATAAAAATTTAGTTTTGGTATTTTCTCAAATAGACTCTCAAAAGTTGAGGAGTTAGTAGGGGGTGTTTACTTTTTTTCCACGACTGTACATAATGGAATCGTGACTTTGATTCATTTAATTAAAAACACCACATTTGTATTTAAAAAGTACGCTGTTAAAAAAATCTATTCAAAAAGGAGAACCTGAGGATACTTGATATTTCTAAGTATAATTATATCATAAACGAATGCATAGAATGCTTAAACATAAGTAACCATAGGAATTTAAATATGTACATAAATCTAGTATTACTCCATTTTACATATCAGAGATTTAAAGATAAATGATTTGATAAATGTGCATGCACATTTGGAAATATTTTGTCTGAATACTTTGAAGAATAAAGAGTTGCACTGTTCAAACTTAGCGAACTATATCTTTTGAGGGATGTATTATATCCGTGTATGACTATAGTATGCCCACGATAACTTGACCGATGAAAGGGTTCGCGATGCTACGAAGAAAGAAAGTTGCTAGCCATCGGAAGTGGTGTAGTAAATGCATTATTTAATTGAAAAGCCTATTCTGCTAGCCGATAGTAATAATTGTCACCTTTTTATTAAAGAAAATTTCATCTGAACTTTTGTTTCTCTTTGGCCAAGTTATCGCCCACATACCATACGTTTCTCGGTTTACTTTCTTGTGACTCAGTGATTTGTCATGGACGCAATCGTAAAAGCGCAGTTATATAAAACGAAGTATATGCTCGAAAAAGGAGTACGGTGTACGTTGAATTTGAGACTTAAATATTGAAAATACTGAAAAGTGAATACAATTTGGTTATTTTTAGGTTTTCATATTTAACACGTGTAAGTTTTTTATGTATTAAAATATTTTTTATAGGCTTAATAAATGTTTATGGAGGCTTTAAAAAAATTAAAGGTAAACTTAAAAGAGACGAAATACTTTAAGAAACGCATTTTGAATACTGAATGAACATAAGATTTGATCTGTTAACCCTTTCAGGAGCAAATAGTTGCGTTTTGGTATTGAATTCACACAAGGATTTTCAAAAAATTTCATTTGAAAATAAGGATATGCAATTGTTAGAAGTTATAAAAGTGAAATTTCTTTCGAAAATTTGGTACAAATTTGATTAAAATTAAGTGATATTCCACCACGGCACATTAAGAGATTAGGTATTAGCAAGATATTGTTAAAACAATGGAGGGTTTCTTTGCAAATGTCTCGTTTGCATTTCAATATTTTTATATGATTGTTTTCATAGCCAATCTGAGGTCCATATCTAACGTTTTACCCTTTTTTTTTTTTATTTTTTTTTTTAATTTTGGTTGCAGTTTCATTCTAAGGATACTTTCAATTATGAAGAAAAAAAGTGTTGGTTGGTTTCAAAATTTAAAGTGAAGTGCTCTTAACGCTACCCTGTTAAAAAATTGCTGTAAAAAACAGAAAAGAACCAGAGATTCTCAATAAATTTGCAGTAGTTCTTGGTTAAAAGTGTTCAGTCAATATTCTCGATCATTAGTGTACACATATTTTATTGATTGGTGATAAAAAAAAATAGTGCTTGTACTGCAAATTTTGTTCAGAAGGGAACATCTGGTGTAATCAAATTCATGTCAATTTACAGCTATAGAATAACTGTTTTCTATTTATTGCGAACTTCTGCCACAATAAATTTTGCCAATATTTTTCGAAAAATTGCTGTCTATGTAGAATGCTCCGATATGTAACCGTGTTAGAATTACGCTCACATGTGGAAACCTTAAATATCTTCATTTTTTAAATCTAATATTACAAATTCTCCTATTGCACTTCCAACGACAAATTTAAAGATTTGTTTCTCCGTTTTTAGGGTTCCGTACTTAAAAAGTAAAAACGGAACCATTATAAGATCACTCCTGTGTCTGTCTGTCTGTCATAGCACTTTTACTCGTAAACTATGAAACGTAGAAAGTTCAAATTGGGGGAAGTAATACAGACTATTGACCCACATATTTAAAGATTAATAAATATTCATAAATATATTTAGGAAAAATGTAGAGGGGCTAATTAAGTTACTTGAAAAAAAAAAAAAAACTTTTCTTTGTATGTCGTGTGGGGTATCGTGTGAAAGCTTACTTAACGCTGGAATCAAAAATATATTTCATTTAACTTTACGTATTATATTTTCAAAGTTATGGTGGAAAATATAGTGCAAAAATATGCCCCCCCCCCCATCTAATTCCGAATCTATTGAAACTAAAATTATGAAAAAATTAGAGGTAGTAGACATTAATTTAAACCTTGCAGGAAAATTATAGCGATTACCCTAGGTCACATAGTTTTTGAGAAAATCGCATTTTTCCGTTACACTCAAATTTCGATTTACGGACTTCAGCAGAAGTGTTGAGCAGAGCTGGATGTACTTATCGTAGCAGAAGTGTAAAAGCATTGTTGATCATGAATTTCGGAAAAAATCGTCGGTAATTAGCGGAGATAGGTCCTTAAAGGCACGGACGGTTTGGCCATGACAGGGATGGCGTACTCTATGCTCCATCGGCTTTTAAAGCCTAGATAACATATTTTAAGGAAATATTTATGTAATACAATTCCCAGTAGCAGTATAAAAGGAATAAATGTCAAATTGTTAAAAACAGACTAATTTAATGAGAATTAATCACATAAATACTATGGGATTCGCGACTAGTTTCCATTGAGTGGCTCTCTCAATACACCTACTATATCTTTAAAGGTTAACTAAAAACCTATATGGAATAAAAAATATACAGAATAGCTATATTTGCTATTATTTAGGTTCCATATATCTTTGAACTTTCATGGTATACCCATTTATACTTTTCTAGTATACAGGGTGCAAAGGAAAGTTCCTTTAACCTGAAAATATTTGTGAATGGAGAGAGCTATAGCTATGCAGGTGAGGTAATGGTATAGTAAAGCGACTACGCCCGATTTAATGAAAACGACAGCAGCGCCCCCTAGTAGCGAAATTTGGAAGATAGCCACTGCAATTCGAAAACGAAAAGAGATAGAGCAAAATTTCCAGTTAGAAAGTTTTAGAACATCAATTAATGGAATAAGACATTTGGTTTACATGGATGAGATAAATCTTCACTGTTTACCGAAAAATGTCCGAAATCGATGCACTCCATTTTGTGTAAACGTTTGAATGGAATAGTCAGAAGTATGAAGAAATACGCACAATTTATGCTATAAATACGTACTTATCTCAATACATTTTGGTAAAAAGTTAATATTCAGTATGTTCGAAAAGTTCGCCATTGCTCACGATACACGTTTGTATTCGTGAGTAATTCTGCATGCACATTTCTCAACATGGAACGTCTATTGCGAGCCTCTTCAATACGACGACATAGATTTAACCCTTTCAAGAGCGGTGGCTAGACTGTCTAGCCACCTAATTTTAATTCCAAAACTGACAAATGGCACCAAGAATATTTTAATAAAATTTTGCTTTTGTAATGAAAGTGCAAATTAGCGTGTTTTTGTTTTCTAAGAAATTCGTTTGCATATTCTAGTGTCAATCAATTATTTCATAAGTTAACGAACAGAATTCTTCTGACCCTGAAAGAGTCATTCTAAAATTTTAAATGCATTGGAAATTAAATCTTTACAATATTACAGCACAGTACAACGTCACAATCTGCAATTGTGCACTGCTACATATCCGGAATGTGAATAGGTAAAGTAGAATCGTCGCTCATCGATTTCGGACATTTTTAGGTATGCAGGCGACGATTTATCTTATCCTTGTGAACCAAATGTCGTTTCGTACTAATTAATTGATGCTCTAAAACTTTCTAACTGGAAAATTTACTCTACCTCTTTTCATTTTCGATTTGCAATGGCTATCTTCCAAATTTCGCCACTATGGGTGCTGCTGCCGTTTGCATTAGGTCGGGCGTAGTCGCTTTACTGTACCGTTACCTCACTTTTATAGCTGTAGCTTTCTCCGTTCGCAAGTATTTTCTGGTTAAAGGGACTTTCCTTTGCTCCCTGTATACTATACAGCATACAGCTATACCCAACCCTACGTTGTATAGTTTTTTACAAAGTCTTAGTATTCTTTTAGCAACGGTATTTTTTTAATAATACACTTACTAATTCATATATTATTGTACGGAACCCTCTGTGCGCGAGTAATACTCGCACTTGACCGTTTATTTAACATAATTTCGGTTTTAGCTCTCTGTAAATTTACGCGAGGCTTCAGAAAACTGATTACCAGTAGCTTCTCCATCATTTAACATATATCCTTTTTAACTGCGTGTTCTGAGATTAAAATTAAATATAGAAAAAGCACTGCAGCGTATGGTGAGATTACCCATCATATTAAATTAATAAACAACACGCGGTAGTACAAAACGTCTGAAAACCTTGCACAGACTTGACTTAGCGATGGATAATTACCTTGCAATTGATTTTTCCGATACTATTGTTACACTCAAGTTGCTACTATTGAGAAAATTTTCAAAGGTTTGGATTTTTTAATTTAAATTTTCAATTGATTTAAATTTTAAATAACATTTTCAATCCATAATATGCTTTTATGAATTTTTATACATTAATTTGAAATAAAATGAAATGTAGGCTTTTTTTTTTGTCTTAAAGTGCTTACATATCCAGGTATTGATTTTGAATTGCGCGTCATGTTGTGCGTAAAACAGCAGATTAAACCTTTACACCAATCTTTAAATCCAATTATTCGTGATTGTAAGAAGATGAAACGTCAATTTTCAGGGCAAAAAGGATAGACAGTGCTAAAATGAACCAGTACATTAAACAAATGTTCTTTTTAATATTCTGATACTATTTCAAACGAGAAAAAAAATTATCGAGAAGAAGAGATAAATTCAAATCAGCCTACCTCTGGATATTGACACATCATGATGTTGATCTGGATTTTATAGTACTGAGAATGTTTTAATAAAATAATTTTCATGCATGATGGATAATAATTTTATATGTGCGGTCTAACTTCAAATTACCGGTATTTCGCCTTTTTTTTTTTGCATCATTTGCAAATGACATAAGTTATCTGAAATGTTCACATACATTTTATTTTTATTTATTAATTATGCCTAAACTCAACACTTACTAAAATGAAACATTTTTGTGTTTTCTTATTAGGAACGAACGGACACGGTATACCTAATTAAGAAAATAGGAGTCTTATGTCTAGATCACCTAACTTACTTACCTAGACACTGGCAGAAACAGAAGATGGATTAATTTAGAATGGAAACCTTACGGTTTGATTTACTGATTTTGAAAAGTAAAAATAACTCTAGACATACATACAATTCTAAAAGTCACAAAATAAAGCTGTTTGAACCAAAGTTTCTTGCTTATGATATGCTACGCGCCTGTTATAGTGAAAGTTTCTTGAGGACCCTATACATATTTATTTTCATACAAACTAATAAAATCTCAATGGGGACCCTTCTATTTCTACATTTTAGAGTTGTCATCTCTCATTCATCAAACATGCAAATTTGCATAGCTCTGTCTTAAAAACGCGCTATTTGTGAGTCAAAATGTGTTCGGGGATGGTGTCATTGTTGAGAAAGGCATTTTGAAAATTAAGGGATATAGGTTACCGGCGCAATGATGTAACAATAATTTGTAAACGAGAATATTCATGAGGAAACCCATAATATATTGAACTCGTGTATGTTGCTTTGCTGTATTTATCGTTCATGAAATGAGAGATTATCAACTTTAATCTAAAGTATATGTTCCCTTAAAGTTGCTGATTTTCCATATTTGCTGAAAGCTTGACAACTAATGGTAAAAAGTGAAACTCAAATTTTCATTGGGGGATTTCGACCATGCAGATTCTTACATGATGAAAAAATATATGTTTCTATTTATGAATTTTTAATAATCGCATTATTAATTAATAATTAATATTTAAAAAACATATTCATCCAAAATATGCTTGTGCTTTGTGGGGGTTTTACGAAATATTATATAAAACAAAAAGCAGTGACATGCATAAATTATTGTTCGGGTTATATCCACATAACAGTATATCTTCTTTAAATCTGATTTGTTCATTTTTCAATAATTTATAACTCACTAACTTAACATTCAAAACTAATGTAAATTGGTATTTCCACATTTCGTGGCATGAGGATATGCAATAAATTACGATGTTACTATCGAACTTTTAAAAGCTAGGTTCAGTTTTAATATGTAGATGACCCTTTATGACAAAATAAACTATATGGCATTATAAAGAACTTTATAGGAATTAAAACGACGGTTTTTTTTCCTCTTGCGTTAAATAGAACTGAAGTTATAGCCATCGTTTAAATTTTTTGTCGTAGTGTAGGGGAGACCGGGGGAATGGCGACACCTTAAGGGAATTTAAATTTTTTCACCACGAAAAAATGTTTATTTTTTAATAGTAAAAATTCTAAAGCTGAATCATGATCTTTAGTATCTGTATAAATTTAACCGTAATCATAACTGTAAAGTAAGCATACATAAAAAAATATTTTTAAAACCTCTGCACAGTGGCGGGATTACCCAGGACACTGGGGTAATTCCGCCACTGTAACGGGGTAATGCCGCCACTCCTTAATGACCTAGTACATGCATCAAATGGATACTAGGAAACACACAACTTACTGAAAATAGTTAGAAAGCAATGTAATTGAGCAAAATAATGGTTAAGCTTACAATTTACTTCATATTGCAAAAGTCACTCTGCTGAATCGGCTCCACAACATTAAAATGAGGCCATTTCTCACCCGATTTGCATGGTGGCGGCGTTACCCCGACAGGACAATATGGCGGAAATCCTCAAGCAAAGCCGTAACAAGAACTGAACTTGTTCAACACATTACATCAAAATGTCGGCGAATGCATATAGTTTACGGGTCATATTATCTTAAATACCTAATGTTACAATAAAAGGTGCTTATCTCTACTCATTTGAAGCTCCAAAATAACAAGCAACTAGATGAAAACTACATTTTTCACTAGAACAAAAGAACGACGTACAGCAAAGTCATTCTCACTTTAGGCACTGTTTATATTGTTGGCCGCTATAGTGCAGGCACATTCACTATCTCAAACTGCCCTTAGTTTTTAAACTAGGTGGGGTGGCGGCATTCCCCCGGTCTCCCCTACATATTAGAAATTATTTACCGGATGATCTAAATGTCACTAAAGAAATAAAAAATTAATAATTCGAAATACATAGACAGTAACTCGATGTAGTTTTCACAAAAATGCATAGGATGCATGGGATAAATGCATGGGATATTTTACAGTAGAAAAATTATACCGCCAGAATAAATACTTTTAACCGGTAGTTAGTACTATAACAGTTCCAAAGCTGTTATCTGGTCAATATTTAGGCAGTCATGTAAGCAGAGTTTGCGGTAGAAATAATTTACGATTCTCTAAAGTGTATCCAGCCATATCTGAAAGTTATTCTCTATAGTATCGACCAAATCAAACATTTATAATCCTAGTTGCATTGGAAAATGTGTTGCGCCTCTGTACAAACTGCTGTCATAACTGAAGCAATACTTATTGATGGCAAATGTAATTAATTCGATAATAAAAAATATTTATTAAACAAAAACCTCACGTCTTTCTGTACATTTTTGAGAAAACTGCATCTATTACTGTCTATACTTTTGAATGATTGTATTTTTATTTCTTTTGTGACTTTAGGATCATCTGGTATTAAAAAAAAACTTAAAATGTTTTATAGAATCTCCAAGAAAAATAATAGCATCGTTGGTACATTAAAGTCACAGAACGCAAGATAACTAAAAAATCATATTGTGATTTGTTTCATATAGTATTATCGGTGTCTGATGAATAGACACTATTGGATAGTGCAGTAGGCAGTCCGGGGTTCATGCAAATACTTTAAAACGATTAATTCTAACATACGACAAATTACCAATAATTGAAAAAATATTTATTTCTATATTCAGGATTTTAGTTAATAAGGGAATTCGTTCATAAAAATTTTGAACTCTTTATTGCGATAAAGTAAAAGTTAAATATTAAAACTTAAATATTTCCCAGTTCATGTGCTCCGTGAAACCAAAAAATGTTTGCATATTTGTACATACTTTGACAAAGAATGGCTATAATACAAGGATTTTCTTAATTGTTGATTCCAATATATTCAATAATCGTTTGTTACCTTAGTATTTATAGAATTATGAAATGGTACACAATTATGCAAACAGTATTTTGGTGCAATGATAGCTTTATTCATAACTTGTAAATCACTGAAATGTCAAAAGCATTTATTGAAACGTATTTTCGTCTAAAATAATTATGAAATTGATAGTTTAAGAATTTCTGATAACCATCTGAATGTATTAAAAAATTATATTTTTAGAAATAAAAAATTGTAGTTAAAATTAAGTAATTTATTTCATTAATCTTGCTTGCAAATTTAATGAATATCTGTATTTCCTAAGATATTTAGATTACTATTTTTGATATCGAATAAAGTAATCTGAGTATATATGTAAATCTTTTACAGCTTTTATTCGCTGTATCAAATTGTAACTTACGACACGGTAGTTAATACAGCCAAAATTTGTAATATATACAGTTAGGGGGGAAACTGCCTACATTTTCAAATTTCATTCCCACAATTTAAAAAAGAAAATAAACGTTTTAAACTCAAGAAATGCTTTTTATAAATTAATAACTGATTTTTTTAAGCAGAACAATTTCAAATGAAGAGGTTCGTATATGCTTAATCAAAGCTGCTATTTGAATGTTTTATTAGCATAGAAAATGCATTCTTTGCAAAACCAATAGAAGGTGTTAAATGTAATTACATTTTTACGCGAGATAGATATGTATTACTTATAAATTTTGTGAAACGTACCTATATTCTGTACGTAAGAACGCGAAATATAAATTAATTGTATTTAACCTCTTAACCTACAATGACGGGCATAGCCCGCGTACGATGATCGAGCCAAATGTAAATTCTTCTTACCACTAGAATTTCACAGTAAATATAGTTTAATTTAATCGTCGAAATTCCATGATTAAACAAGGCGAAAATCTCTATTAAATTTTAGTGGTAGCTATGGATTTGCCAAACCGTGGAGCTGTTAAAAGTAAATCGTAGGTTAAGGGTTTAAAGAACAGCCAAAGGTGACAATAACTGTAGTTTTCCAGAATCAGGTCCAAAAGTAATTTATTTCATTAATACCACATTATTTTAATCTTACGCAATATTACTGCCAAAGAAGAAATAAAATCTCGTTTCACGTATAGATTATGGCTTGCCTTTCACTTTATGTGTAAATTGCGTAAAGTTAAACTGTTTATTGTTGTTTTACTTCTAGAATCTCTTAGTTTTACTCTAGAGCAGCGTTTCCCAACCTTTTTTTGGCCACGCTCCCACCGAAGCATATGTAAAATCACGATGCGCCTCCTTCCCCATTCTGTAACATACATGACTCATTATTTAAAGATGAACCCTATTCCCATGGAATAAGCTTCATAGATCGTTAACAATAACCATTCTTCACATTTTTTAAATTCTGAAAGAGGTTAATTTTGTCACAATTTTTTTAACATAATTCTATAACTCTATATAATTCTATATAATCTTCTGAGGCTATATATTTTTGTATTTATGCCAAAAAGAGTTTCGTTGTTCCTTTCCAACTTATCTCAGTGTCAAACAAATGTGTTATATGGTCAGCATTTTCATCTTCTCAAAACGCTTGAAAAGACTTTTACATTTAGAATTAAAACTGATAACATTGATGCATTTTATAATTTATTTTAATATCTTATTAAAAGCTGATGTAAAGCTTTGGACATTTTTTTTCTATGGAAAATAAAATACACAAGATTTCAAGATCCCCATATTTATCAATTTTAAGTAGCCATTGATCGATCCCCATCAAAGCACATTTCTTTTTTTCCGTTTCCCGTCTGCCATGTATTATCTGATTTTAAAATTCAAAATGTATATGTTAAATATTTATTTATTGTGTAGCAAGACCTGCACTAGAGTCACGGCTATTTACTATTTATACATATCTTTTTCTAAACTGATTAAGATTTCTAAATTTTATAAAGTTAGTTGTACCTCGATAAAATTATTTCAGGTACTTTTTAGGTTAAATATGTTCAAATCGGTTGGATTCAAATATAGCTTTAAATAATTTAAGTTGCAAAAGTTTCTTCGTGAGACATATAGCAGAGCGAATAGAAAGATAAGTCTCATTCAATAAATAATCGAAAATTGTAAAATACATTAATAACCAAAATAATTATAGAAATTTTTAATTATGAAAAAAAGTAAAATTATAATGTGGTAAGCGATAATATTTTTTGAATTTTACTTATTATTCTGGTTTGATATCCATTTTTAAACTTTGATTGGGGATATTTTTTAATTCAACAAAAAACTTTCTTTTTGAATTTCCTCTTTCAATTTTGCATGTATTATTTTTAGACTATCACATCACTTTTCCAAACACGCAGGCAGGAAATGTAAAAATGTATAAATTTGAAAATGCCCCCCTAAAATGTCAAATTGCCCCCCGGTGGGGCGTACGCCCCACGTTGGGAACCACTGCTCTAGAGTCTTTTAAAAAATGATGACGCCTATAAAAGCCATAAATGAATCTCCCTTTCTTGTAAGTAATAACGCATTTCAAATATTTAGTGAGGATCCAAGAAATAAAATTTGCCGTAGGAAATATGCTATTAAGCTCTTTCGGTTCAAAATATTCTGAATATTTGTTAATATAGGAGTCAAAAATTGCTACTTTAGGCCCTTTTTCTTTTGTTTCAAATAATTAAACTAAATTTAAACGCCTGGAATTTTTTTTTGGGGGGGAGGGGGATATAGGTTGTTACCAACTACCATTTTCCTTAATGAGAAATTATTTTAACAGTAATGAGAAACGCAAATATCAGAGAGAAGCCGATTAATACAAACAGTTTTTCCCACTTCTGAAAATTATTTTTTGTTGAACATGTAAGATTTCTTATGATTTTATATTTCTTCGAAAAAATTATTCGTTCAATTTTTTTCAGTATGTGCTGGATTTTCGTCTAGCTCTGCCTCACTCTTATCTGATTAAATATGTAAAAAAAAAAAAATCTTGAATTTCCAATCCATCACAAATATTCCAAAGCAAATATTAATTTTACGAGCGTAATCATATAAACAAAACACAAAAACTTACTCTAAACATTTTGCTTTTCATTAAAACGCGTTCTTGTGTTGCTTCTTTGTATCCACTACAAAAATCTATTAACTATTATCATAAAGAGTATAAGCTTTTATGCTGGCTCAACATTCGATAATATTCGCATGGATTATGCATATTTAGGTCAACTTTTGTTATGCGGGTACCTCTATTTTATCTTGAGTAATTTCATTTGTATTTTATTAATTGTTCGACCTATTAAAATTTTGGAGGGAAAATGCTCACTTCGTTATATTTTTAATACAAAACAAATCTTTCCAAAGACCTTAACCCTTTGAATACGTGTTGAGACATATATATCCCAGTAGACATTTTTTAAAATTCTATTTGTACCATTTTTTGAAAAATAATCTCTGCCATACGCTTCTGCTAGGGTACTTTCAAGAAAAATCTATCGTAAAGACCATTTTTTGATAATTGTGATACGATTGAATATAAAAATTTTCGCAATTAATGATGCAATTAATAACGCATAATGTTGCTAATTTATTTTCTAAAATAGAGTAGAAATCCCAGTTTAGAACCCTGCCAACAGAGCTCAGTTCTGTAGTTTATTTCGTCTTTTGGAGTCAAAAATACTGAAAAATAGGAGGTGGTGCAAAGTTGGGCCCCATGGTTCAATGTTCAAAGTTACCCTGAATGACTGTACAATTTATAGTTTTACGGCATGAGTTAATCATAATTTAAATTTTTCGGATGGATTTAAAAATTTTCATCAGATGTCCACTTTTCCATAGATTTGTCGTTAAATTGTTCTAGTTAGTTTCGAAAAATTATTTTTAATCATTATATAAATGTTTAACTGTGCAAGTTAATAACAGGTTAAATCTTAAATCATCAAGATTCTTTCTTCCGTATCCGCATTTCTTTCCGTCTTTATTTCTTATTTTCGGAAGGTATAGTTCTGCCATCTGTTGACAATTTTTAAAATGACATTTTCTACTATTTTTGAGAAATAAAAGTAAGCGAAAACTACTCATATTGTAGGGATGCAAGCGTTGCGCCAGAAATGGCTGATTGTTACCACTAAATTTTTATAGTATCCATCCTTACTTAATGACAAAATTTCTTACATTTAATAAGGTGAAGAATACTATTAAAATTTAGTGGTGAAAATCAGCCATTTGCGGCCAGCGCATCCCTGCATATTGGCAAGTCTTAACCCTTAAATGCGCGATTTTTTATTTTGTTTCGAAAAAATTATATACGATTCTCTGAAAGATTTATTACTCCGGAAAAATAATGAAAAAAATCAGAGATACATTTTTCATATAATACGTCAATCTTTTCTTCTGTTGCACATCTGCAATACAAGTAAAAACTATTTTCGTGTGGCTGTTTTACGCTAAAATATTGAAAATTAGTAAATATTTTAATAAGTATATCTCCAAATGCCTTATTTTATACAATATTTATTTTATAAAACTTAACCGTTAACCCTTTAATTCCCATGATAGAATACGTTCTAGAAATTAAGTAGTTCAGAGAATACGACGTTACACCAGAAAGTATCAATGGTTAATTTCGCTTTATTTTAATACGGAATGTCTGTTATTAGTTAAAGCAAATAATGCTATTTTAATTTTCTGGCATGAATTAGGTATATACGAATAAAAGAAAAATCTATTGAATTGAAAACACTGTTCATTGCATATATGCATAGATGCGCACTAAAGGGTTAAAAAGTGTTCACTTTTCAATATTACTTCCTTCAATTATTTTCTTTATTTCATTTTATTTTATAACTTTATTTCATTTTATGTTTATCTTTAACATCGTTTAAATTTGTAACTTTATTTCAGTTTTTCCTTACTTTTTAGGGAACCTTATACACTTAGCAAGTAAATCATAATTTCACAGGAGAAAAATCGTGTGTATGTCTGTAACTCTTGCTATTCGCTTATATGTATGTACTTGTATGTATACACTTATGTATTCTTGCTATTCACACACGTTCACTTCATACTTCATTATAAACTTAGTCTTTCAATTATCAAATATTTTCTGAGCGGAATATATAAATCTGTAAAATGGAATAAATCTGTAAAATGCAAGTTGAAATTTAACATCTCTCTGTAAGCGATACAGCATATTACATTTTCTATTAATAACCCAAATAAAATTTAACATGTTAGAATGTTTACGCATAGAAAGAAATAACTAAGCACAAATACATCAAAATAACACAGCATATATATACATACATGGTGTGTTCACAAAGTTTAAAGACTGGTCCTAGAATACAAAATTTATTAAAAATTTCTGTACAGCGAACTAAAATTCTTTGAAATATGACACTTGGGAATCAACACACTGCTGCCAGCGTTTTTTCCATTATCCCTGTAGGTCTTCGCGCGCAAGGCTGTTAAGAGCCCTGGTCACTAAAAATAAATCCTTAGTTTCTCTCAGAGGAAAATAGTGCCTATCCCCTTTTTGCTGTCAAATGGGCGTTTTACTCTTAATTTCCGTGAAGTTCAACACCCCACTATCGCTGTCATTTGGCAAAATTTATGACTGGGAATGGGAAAGGAAGAAGAGTTCTATTATGAGTACTCCCCAATGAGTCGAGTTGACTTCAGTTGATATTTTTTTAACTATTTCTTTTTCATTAGTTTTATAGTAAAACTTGTGTAGCACGGAATTTTTATTTCGGAGGTATTAAATCATTATTCATAAATTATTTCGTTCTTTTATGTCTGCGCGATTTTTTCTTTTACTGTTTTTATTTCTTTTACAGTCTTAGACATATTGCTTACTAAGTAATGTGCATATTGCTTACTAAGTAATGTGCAATAAGTAATATAAAGCAAAACACCTAGTCAAAACAAACCTAGCTTGCATCCAGATGAATAAAATTGGCAAAATTAAAAAAATTGGCATTTTTTTTAAATCAAAAAATCGGTTTATATTGTTTAAAACAGGGTTTTTAGGTTTACCTGGTTTTATTCATTTTTTAAATATTTTCTATTATATAACATGCATATTTCTTGATAAAAATAAACACTGTTGTATACCATATAAGTAATATAACTTCATTCAAAAATAATTTAATTTTAATAATTATAGTCAGTTACGCAAACAGCTATTACGTTGAAAGATTAAAATTAGAGATCGACTGAAAATTCGTGTTTTCGGCGAAAATACGGCTGAAAATTCGGCAGGGCCGAGACTATCAGTATTCCAAAAATCTCGTTTCTGGGTCATTCCATGTCAATTCAACCAAATTTTTTATAGTTTGTAACCCGACCCCCAAAGATTTGGATGAAACTCGGTGTATATACTAATTCTATCTTGATATGAATACATCAGAAAATTTTCCTTCCTAGACCTCATAGTTTGTGAAATATGGGGGTCCAATGTTTGGATTTTTCTCAAATCGCACATTTCTGAGTCTGTATTTTTAGACTGCAGTTCCATTTTCAAAAAATTGTTTCTCTGGATCTAAAATGCGAATCATCTTAAAAATATCACAGTAAGTACATCAAAAGATGCAGATTTTAATAAAAAAATATTAAAAATTAATTTTAAATATTTAGGGCAAAAAGATTAAACCAAATTTGAAAGTTATGGTTATTTTTCCAAATTTTTGTGATTTTACGAAAAAGGCTCTACACAAAAAGGCAAATGAAATTTCCAATTTATTTTTGTTGTAAATAAAAGTTTACATTTTGGGCTTTCTAGTTATGAAATAAAAATGTTTTTTTCATGACTTATGCAAAATTTTGCCCTGATTTGGGAAACTGCACCAATCAAGAAAAACAAAATATCTGCCTAATTTTAGCTGAGGTACCTAATTAACTACTGTGATTCCTATGGCTTGTTAAATATATTATTCAATGTTTCTTTCTTCCTTTCTTTTGCAAAGTAAAGTTTTTGCTTTTTTTTCTTTCTTCTGAGTAAAAGGGGGGAAAAAGTCTATGACTGCAGTCTATCCTCCCTCCATTAAATTTTGTGCATAATCCTTATGTTTCCATTATTTATTCATTCATATATTTTATTTTATTATTAGCATTTTTTTAAATTTAAACAATCCCTTAATTTTGTGTTTAGAAATATAACTGTAAATAAAAAATCTTTTGTTGATATAGAATAAGAAAATGCAATAATGACATCTTTACCCATCAAATTTTCAATGTTTTTTTCTGTGTGTGTATGTGTGTTTGAATTAAAATATTTTATTTATATTTAACATTCTTTTAAAACTTTCTATCTTATTATCTTGGATAATATTAATCATTTTAAATATGTTTTTTTATAGTTTAAATACCTTATACTAAGCCTAGTTTATTTCTACAGTATGAAACATATTTTTACACCTACCTTGTATAAACAAATTATGACAAAGGCAAGATAAAATTATTTAATTAAGGCAGGTGTTTTCGAATTTGTTAATCAAATTATTATTAGTCTGCTGTTTCGCATAATAGAAGGTGGATCTATTTTTCCTTGTGCTGCAAATGAAAATAATAGATGAATTTGAAGTAACTAATTATGCGGCAAGACCGTCCTGACAACTTCTGACAGAAAAGAGAATCTTGTCTATGCCAGAAATAAGAAAAATTAAAGCCACAGCTACAGGTCCAGAAACAATTGAACTAATTTAAAAGTTTTATAATTGTAATGAATATTGAAGAATCATGACTGGAAAAAAATGTAGTTAGCATTGCTAAGAATGTACTATGCACAAAAGCGATTGATATTATGTGTATCTATATGTGTTGTATTCTCTTTTTAAACAGGAATTTCCAAAAAACTTGAGAAGGGTAATCCAGTATTAGCAGCCTGTTCATTTAATTGAATTTGTGACAAGCTAAGTAAAATATTTGGAAAATGTTATTCCACTCTTTTATAACGAAAGCTAAATCTAATTTCCTAAAAGAAACTAAAGCAAACTTTGGCCCTCAAAAAGCGATGGTTTTGTAGGATTTCAGCAAAAAGTTTACTTTTCTTATTCAAGATGAGCCTTAAAGTTACCATTGGACCAAAGAAGCTGCACTCTTGATCCAACAGTTATATACACTCTATCTCTCACTATTAGATTATCAGCAAGCAATATACACATTTTATCTTATGATATGCAACATGATTTCACTCTTATGTGTTTAACACAGAAGGAAGTGATATCATTTGTAAAAGAGATATTTCCTGATGTAAAGAAAGTCCTTGACTTTTGTGATGTGTGCTCTGGCAATATAAAAATTGCAAATTTTCATAAACCTTTACCAAAGTGAAGAGAATTTCCCTTAAGATATTTAAATTCTTTTCTGGGGGGTGGGGGGAAGGAGGGGAGATAGCCACCGATTTAATGTTTTTGATACTAAATCAGGAAGATCTTCTAATATACCGATGTTTTGTTGCGTTATTATGTTTGGAGTTACAGTAAGATACGAAAATTGACATATATATTAGAAGGTTCTCAATGTTGCTTATTCATAATAAATATAAATTTTAAATTGCACAAAAAAAGAATGTTGCAAAATAAGTCTAAGTGATACTGCAAAAGTACGTCATTTATTTCTATATTTATATTTAGCTCAGTTATATTTTTGAATTTCAATCTTTTAAATATAATGTTTATTGTGATTTTTTAGCTTTAAAAATTTGCATATAATTTAACAGATTCTTTATTTGTTGCATAAAAAAAACAACAATCTAAATTTTTAAATTATTTATAAGCAATTTTGTTTAATGTATTAGATTTAATTAATGGTTATTTCAATTTTAATAAAAATGAAGTTTTTCACTGAAGTTTGTTTCTTATGTAAAAAGTTTGCCCTGTTTTGAGAAATTGCACCATTCAAGAAAAAATATATATATATATCTCTAATACGTCTAATTTAAACTGTGGTACCTAAATAATTACTGTGGTTCCTATGACTTGTTAAATTTATTTAATATAAGTGCTTCTTTTTTTTATTTACAAAGTAAAGTTTATGCTTTGTTTTTTCTGAGTAAAATAAGAAAACAATCTGATTTCAATATCTACACCCCCTCCATTTAAATATTGTACATATTCTTTACATACTACCTTTTGTGAAAGTATTTACAGAAATTCTGTACCGCTGAATCCAATGATAGATGTACATTTATGTGACAAACATATGCGATAAGATTGAGAACAACACAATTTCAGATAATGTGTGATATGTACAGTCGTGGAAAAAAAAAGTAAACACCCCCTACTAACTCTTCAACAAATTATCGTAGACGGAAGTTACTGGTACCAAACGATTGGAAATAGTCTTCTTTCAAATGATGTATATAAAGTTTGCTTAGGGGGCCATCTACATATTAAAACGAACCCAAACCTCATTTTTTTCAATAGCAATATCCAATTTTAACGAAATATTTCAAATCTTCGGTTCAAACTATGCGTAGACACCAAATTTCAAGTCATTTGAATGATAAGTTTTTGAATTATAAACATTCAAAATTTAGTGCTTCTAATGTTAAATTACATTTTCATATTTTTATTTATATTTCCTGAAATTATGCTCCTAATGTGCTACTTTTTTGTGTAGCAATAATGCTAATGTGCCCAAACATAAATACGCTGAATTTGCAATTTTTTATAATTTTATGATATGAATTATGAATTATGAAATTAATATTCAAAAAAATTATGAATTGCAACCTACAATTTTTTTTTTGATGGATTTAGATTTATTAAGCCCTGCTTTATGAAAATCCGAAATTTCACATTTTTCTTCCAAATAGTTTTCAAAAAACGGCAAAATGATGGTTTAAGGGGCCGTCTATGATAGAAGTGAGTAGATATTTTGAAATTTCTTCTATGCTGTCCTGTTATCCAACAGGCTTCATAAGGTGCCTTGATCAAGAACGGGGGCTCTCTCGATTAACAATCGAGTACCGAACTTCAATTTGGATACAGCCCTTAAAATACGCTCGTTTTAAAATAATTAATTTCTCGGAAACGTATGGTACGAATTGCATAAAAATTTGTTTTTAGGCTAATTGAAGGGTGTAGAGTTCATTTTTGCTGTCAGAATTGGGTATTGCTATTGAAAAAAATGATGTTATGGTTCGTTTTAATATGTAGATGGCCCCCTAAGCAAATTTCATATACATCATTTAAAAGTAGACTTTATTTTCAATCGTTCGGTACCAGTAACTTTCTTCTACGATAATTTGTTGAGGAGCTAGTAGGGGGTGTTTACTTTTTTTTTTTTTCCACGACTGTACCAATAAGATACAAATTTTATACTGTTATAAAAATAAATAAATCAGTCTGATTTTAAGGATTCATTTTAGGAAATAAATCAAAATGATTAATAAATTTATATTTAAAATGTGCAGCAATTATTTAGGTACCATAAGCAAAGTTAAAGATATTTATCTCTCGATAGGCACAGCATCCCAAAATAAGTCAAATTTTGCATAAGCCATGAGAAAGACATTTTTATTTCATAAATAGAAAGCGCAAAGTGTAAACTTTTATTTAAAACAAAAAGAATTTGGAAATTTCATTTGCCTTTTTGTGTAGAGCCTTTAGTAGTAGGGAAAAGAGAGTTCGATTGGGACGGTGGATTGTGGATTGAGGAGGGAGGAGGAAATCGTGCTATAGTACGAGAGGGTTTGAGAAGAGTCTTAGGAAAGGAGATAAGATAGGATAATCTGATAGTGAGATAAGAGTAAAGTATGGAAAGCTCATGCTATAGTAGGAGAGTATTAGTTTAAATGGAAATTATGGATAGTTTTCGAACGTAAGGAATCGATCTAGATCATACTATAGTATGATAGGGTAGGTGGGGGCTAAATTTTAGACGGGCTTAATTTTTCGTAGCATCTTAGAGTTTAAACGAATGTCCATATAAGGTAATGTTATACTGTAACCAGGGGTCGATCCAGGCAAAATTTGGGGCCTATTTAGGGCCCCTTCACAAAAATAAATTTAATAAAACAGGCCCCTTCACAAAAATAAATTTAACAAAATGGGCCCCTTCACAAAAATAAATTTAACAAATGGGCCCCTTCACAAAAATCCTTTTAATAAAATGGGCCCCTTCACAAAATTCCTTTTAATAAAACAGGACCCTTCACAAAATTCTTTTTAATAAAATAGGTCCCTTCACAAAATTACTTTCCATAAAAACTTACTAGTACTATTTATTTTTAATTTGTTAGGTTTTAAAATGTGTGATTTGTAAATAAAAACAGTTCACTAGGAACAAAACTTTAGCAAAAGGGTTTAAAGAAGTTTTGTTAATAAATGCTTACATCGAATATGAGTAACTAAATTCCAATTTTCATTTAAAAATGTTATTTTTCACAAAAATAAAATAAAATTAACAAAAATATAATAAAATTCACAAAAATAACTTTTACTTTTCACAAAATGGGCCCTAAGAAAAAAACCTGCATCGACCCCTGGTAACATAAGAGTTTAGGTCTTTTTGAGAGGAAGCTTATTTATTTTTTGAATCGACTTAGGGTTTGAACATGAAACGGAACTGAAAGTGTAAGGTGGTGCCCTCTATCGGCAGGAATTGGAAAGTATTGTAATTACGTTTTTTTTGTAAAAATTTCACTTGGAATCGAACCTGTGACAAAATAGTCACTTGACTTGATAATTTGAAGTAGGTTTAACTGATCAAGCCAAGAAACTATACCTGTGAGTCGAGATTTTAGATGTTTCAAGGCAAAAATTGTGGCCCTCTCATTTATGTGCGTTGGTTTGTCGGTTACTTAGGATAAGTCAACAGTACCTATTTTAACTACTACTACACTTTGAGAATTACTTTAATGTATAAGATTTTATCGACTTTGCATGCGAGAGTAGGCTCATTCTACCATACCTTAGTTTCGAACTTCGTAACAAATTTCATTTTTTGTAACTGATATTCTATGGACTATTTGAGAATTACTTTAATGTATACGATTTTTATTTTTAGTTTAACTGATTCCATCTAATGTATACGATTTTTTATTTTTATTTTAACTTATTTATCGATTCTGCGCGTGAGAGTAAGTTCATTTTACCAAACCCTGGTTTCGAACCTATGAACTATGAGTCAAATTTCATTTTTTGTGGGTGATACGCTATCCACTGGGCAAACCGTGCCCCAACATTTACTAACATACTTTTGAACACTATCTTTTCTAAATACTTAACCCTTTATTATGCTTTCGTTTAATATTAATTTAACTTAACAGGAGTTATAATTGCATCAAAACATTTAACATTCTGACAGTTTTATAATTTACTATTTTAATGTCCTTGTAGCGCAATTGTATAGCGCGTAGTTAACCATGGGGTTACCGGTTCGAGTCCGGTCAAGGGCGAACAATTATTTTTTCTTAATAAGTTTAGAGATTTCAAGGACCCATTTTGAGAGAAAGTTATACAATAAGCAATTATTATAAATTAAATCAGCTCCTAGTTCGTTATTGCAATAGATAATTATTTAATGATTCTACATTAGTTCTAATGAATTTTAAAACTAATGCTACACTTCAACTCATTCTTTTGTATAGTTTAATAAAATTTAGTACCAGTTTAAACATTGGTTTAACATATATTTCACTGAAATAATAAAATTAGCTTGTAAAGCGTTAGAACGATGAATTCAAACTCGTAATTCAAATAATCATATACTTTCTGGACATTAAAAAAGTATCTTTCAATATCTGATTGATCCACTTCCCGTGAACTTTATACTTTATAACACGTGTTATTCTCACATTTATGCACCAATCATTAATTTTTTTTAATATGCGCCCCCTATGATTATATGAAATTGAATGGAACGAGACTTTTTTCATTAGTGTTTGCTTTTCTTTGAATGTGTGAAGACGTTTTTACACTTAAGATAATATAGCTGGTTCTCAAGATGGATATTCTACTATGTTAAACGATGATGTATCAAGATTAAATGATCAAGACACGATATTAACAGTACAATCTAAAGTAGAACCCGTTTCAGATAATGAAGTGGAATCCTCTGTATCAAAACTGAAGTCACCTTTTTTATGTACTATTTGCAGCAAGTCTTTTTTATGAAAAGGTAATTTGAAGCAACATTTGGTAATTCATTCAGAAAAAAGACCATTTGTATGTGACATCTGTCCAAATGGATTCTCTAGCAAGACTGTTTTAAATCGTCATAAATTATCTCATTTAAACATACCTTCGCAACATAAATGTGATTCATGTTATGAAGCCTTAAAGAAAGTCTGACTTATTAAAACACAAGAAGATCCACAAGTCCTCCAAGCAGGATAAATGTAGCGAAATGAAACCAGCTTTATACGACCAAGAGACACATGTTTCGGATATTGAAATACCTCCTTTAAAGATAAAGTCCTTTGAATGTGGAATTTGTCATAAAAAATTCATGCAAAGAACTGAATTAAAGCGTCATAGTATAACTCATTCCAAGACAGCCACTGCATATAAATGTGATCAATGTGGAAAAGACTATTTCAGCAAGTTTTTGTTAAAAAGTCATACGTTAATCGCACATCAAACACCCCATTTGAAGAAAAAGTCCTTTGAATGTGAAATTTGTCATAAAACATTCAAGCAGAAACTTATTTAAAACAGCATAGTATAACTCATTCTAAGACAACCACTTCATATAAATGTGAACAGTGTGGAAAAGACTATTTAAGCAGGTTTTTATTAAAAATTTACATGAAGTCTCACGAGAAAACTCAACTCATACAATTGTGATACATGTCCCAATTCATTTTCATCAAAGTCTATTTTAACTAAACATAAAAAAATTCATTCTAAGAAATATAAATGTAATCACTGTAACTTTATCTTTTATCTCGACTTTGGGTTTATACATCATCTTATCAAAATGCATAAATGAAAACTTTGTCTAAACATATAAATTGATTTGAATATCTATACCTTTCTAAAATTATTTGTCCTTCTATAACTATTGAAAATGATTAATAAATATTATATAAGTGAAACATATTTTGTCTTTTATTTTTTTGTTCTAAAACCATTTCAAATTTTTTCTAAGAAATTGTATTCAATTAAGAAATTAGTTACTATATATTCATATAATATTTTACTAAATAGAAAATACTCATTGGTTATTAAACAGCATTTTATGCATATCCATACTAAAAAGAGGGTTGCAACCAAAATTAGTCAGCGAAAGTGACACCAACTTGGCGATATCTCTAATATTTCGCCAAATTCCTGTAGACATTCATTGTGAACCAATAGGGATTACTTGCTTACTAGGTAAATATTTACTAGGTATTCATATAATATTATACTAAAAAGGAAAAATAAATATCATATTTCAAATTTTGTTTAAGTAATTGCAAACATTTAATAATATTTCTACATAATATTTACTAAGTATTCAACTAATATTTCACTAAAAAATATTCAACTAATATTATACTAAAAAGAAAAAAATAAATATATTTCAAAATTTCGTTTAAGTAATTGTATTCAATTAAATAGTTACTAAGTATTCATATAATATTATACTAAAAAGAAAAAAAATAAATACAATATTTCAAATTTTGTGTAAGAAATTGTATTCAATTAAGTAAATAGTTACTAAGTATTCATATAATATTATACTAAAAAGAAAAATTAAATATCATATTTCAAATTTTGTTTAAGTAATTGTATCCAATTAAATAATATTTACTAAATATCCAACTAATATTACACTAAAAAGAAAAAATAAATATAATATTTCAAAATTTTGTTTAAGTAATTGTATTCAATTAAGTAAATAATTACTAAGTATTCAGCTAATATTATACTAAAAAGAAAAAATATATAATATTTCAAACATTGTTTAAGTAATTGCAAAATATTTTAAAAAATATTTAATAATATTACTATATAATATCTACTAAGTAATCATAAAATATTTTACTAAAAAGAAAAATAAATATATTTCAAATTTTGTCTAAGTAATTATATGCAATTAAATAATAGTTACTAAGTATTCAACAAATATTGTCTAAGCATTCAACTAATATTGTACTAAAAAAAAATATATATATATAATATTTCAAATTTTATCTAAGTAATGGTGTTCAATTAAATAATATTCACTAAGTATTCATATTTTACTAAAAGAAATCATACAATAGTGAAGACATCAGTCAAAGTGTTTAAACACGTAGTTTAATTAAATTACTCTTGAATCAACTTCACTTAAATTTAATTTTTTTTTTCAATTTCTTATCGAATGAATCCCGAGTTAACTTTATTTTATTAATTTCATATTAAATTCCTGAAGTTATCCATTAAATAAGTTAATTTTCAATACTTTTAATATATTAGAACGTTTAATATGTCACCCACCGTTTGTATAAACAACTGTCATTCCTTTATTAATAATGAATATTATCATATGATACCATACAATTCTTCAAAAAAGGATAAAACCATTAACGTAATATGTATCATTCACCCTGTATATAAAAACTATTACCTTGTGTTACCATACAAGGTAATAACAACTGTCATTCCTTTATTAATAATGAATATTATCATATGATACCATACAATTCTTCAAAAAGGATAAAACCATTCGCATAATATATATCATTCACCCTGTATATAAAAGCTGTTACCACATAATTCTTCAAAAATGATAAAACCACCATCCAAAATGAATTGTTTAAAAGAAAACGTTTTCCTATCCTGTTTAATCTGTGTGTTTATTTTTTCAAAGTGTTAGAGTATGGTTCTCCTATTACAACTTTTAAAGGAATGTTATAATTTGTACATGTATAACTAAAGAAATAAACAATCCCATAACAATTAAAAATGTATAACATATCTATAAAATATCCTACTAAAAACCTTAATACTATGATTCACACATTTCAAGAATTAAAAAAGTTAATACTATTCTTTGAAAAAGAATAAAACCGTTAACATAATACATATCACATCAATCAATTAATCAATCAGTCATATCAATCAATCAATCATATCATTACTAATATGTATGTTTATTTTGCTATACCTTTTAGAACTTTTAATAGAGTGTTAGAGTATAATTTGCATATGTATAACTTAAGAAAACAACAATTCTTTAATAATTAAAAAATATAATATAAGTTTAAAATTTTAAGCTAATAATCTTAATGCTATAATTTATGCTTTTTTTTTTTAATTTAAAAAAACATGTATATATATTATATATATATATATATATATATTTATATAAATATAACCGATTTGGATGTAACTTCGTTTATACATAGTACATACCAATGTCTCGACCGAGTTCGTTGGCCAGCTTCATCCGCCATCTTGTTTAAAAATGGCGGCCATTTAAATTTTTAAGAAAACTTAAATTTGAAATGTGTTACCAAAAAATTCAAAATTGAAAAAATATTTTTTTCTTATGTGTTTGACCTTGATAAAAAGATTCGGGAGCAGTTTTTGTTTCGTCTATATCTTAAAAAATGGCTGAGTTATAGCATTTTGAATATCTAGCGTGGCTGACATTTTGAAACGTCCTGATATTTGTCACGTGATAACGGGCGTATTTATGAACCGATTTGGATGTACCTTGGTGTGTACATAGTACATACAAATATCTCGACCGAGTTCGTTGTCCAGCTTCATCCGCCATCTTGTTTCGAAATGGCGGCCATTTTAAAAATTTTAAATTTAAAATGAGATACCAAAAAATTTGAAAATGAAAAAGATTTTTCTCGTATGTGTTTGACCTTATTACAAAGATTCCGAAACAGTTTTTGTTTCGTCTATATCTAAAAAAAATGGCTGAGTTATAGCATTTTGAATTTCTATTGTGGCTGACATTTTAAAACGACCTGATTTTTGACACGCGATAACAGGCGTATTTATGAACCGATTTGGATGTAACTAGGTCTGTACATAGTACATACCAATGTCTCGACCGAGTTCGTTGGCCAGCTTCATTCGCCATCTTGTTTCAAAAGGGTTGCCATTAAAAAATAAATTTAAAATTTAAAATGAGGTATTAAAAAATTGGAAAATGAAAAAGATTTTTTGTTATGTGATTGGCCTTGATACAAAGATTCCGGAGCAGTTTTTGTTTCTCAAAATTTGTTCCTTTGTTTATATCTTAAAAAATGATTGAATTATAGCACTTTGAATTTCTAGCATGGGCATTTTGAAACGATCTTGTATTTGTCACGCGATAACACACGTATTCGCCTATTTCGATGTAAGAAGGCATGTGGATAGTATACATCAATATCTCGACCAATTTCGCTGGCCAGCTTCATCAGCCATCTTGTTTCAAAATGGCGGCCATTAAATTAAAAAAAATTATATTTAAAGTGAGGTGCAAAAAAAATTAGAAATTGAAAATGGTTTCTTTCTTAATTATTTGACCTTGATATAAGGATTCAGGAGCATTTTTTGTTTGTCTTTATCTTAAAAAATGGCTCAGATATAGCAATTTCAATAACTAATGTGGGTGACATTTTGAAAAATCTGATTTTTTGCCTGCGACAGCACTCGTATATATCAATCGATTCCCATGTGAGTTAGCATGTGCACAGCAATTACTAAGGTCTCGACCAAGTTCACTGGTTAGCCTAATCCACCGTGTTGTCTTAAAATGGCAGGCACTTTAAGAAATCGCCGAATTTGGCAGCCAAATATAAGTTACTTTAAATAAAAGCAGCTTGGATAAAGCTGACTAATTTCGCGAAATTCTCATTCATAATTACTTAGTAGTGATAAAAATTAGTATTGAATCTCCTATATTCGGTTTCCACTAAATTGAGCTTCGTGTGTTTGAATACTATAAGTTGGCTTTTTTAAAATAAGGAATATGAAAGCTACCTCTTCCTCCCGGCACTGGCCGGAAGGCCTTTTTTATTTCTATCAAGAGATGAGAACGTACACTTTCTTACGTTCTTTTCAAAATTTTAAAACTCCAAATAGTTTTGAAGTTATATAATGTTAAACACGTTTCACTTACTTCTTAAGACTTTAGCATTAAATTAAAAAAGTACATATTTTAAAATTATTCTGTCAAGGAAACCGGAAAGCGACACCCTTTAAGAAGAGCACAGAGAAAAAATGAGTTAAAAATATTAATTTTCTGACGAGTTATTTGATAAATATGAATGCATTCTACACTGTTAAAAATATCGTGAAAAATTACCTCTGTTTTTAAAGGCTATCTATTTTCTGGCCAATGAGAAAGATCCATAGGCGTTTATGTAGCATTCTCATTGGTCAAAAAATAAGTAGCCTTTTAAAAAGAGGTAATTTTTCACGATATTTTTAACAGTGTACGGCCATTCGTTTAACATGGGAGAGGGAAATCTCAAATGTTACTGATCAGGGGCCCTTAAGAGACCTCGTCGAAGCTGTTTGGATCGCTGGAATCGTGTCGAATCGCTTCTCTTTCAGGAATTTCTTGATTCGGGGAAACAAAAAATGTCACTGGGAGCAAGGTCGGGGCTGTAGTAGGCTTGCGGCAGTATTGCCACGTTAAACTTAGCCAAAACTCCGGCAGCGACGGGCGGTGTATGAGAGGGCGCATTGTCGTGATGAACAATCCAATCGATTCCAGCTTCGACGAGGTCTCTTAACAGCCTTGCGCGCGAAAACTTCCAGGGAGCCTATGAACAATAGAAAAAACGCTGGCAGCTGTGTGTGGATGCCCAAGGGTCATATATCGAAGAATTTTAGTTCACTGTACAAAAATGTTTTGTAACTTTTGTATTCTAGGACCAGTCTTGAAACTTTGTGAACACACCATGTGTGTGTATATATATATATACATATGTGTGTGTGGAATTGACTGCAATTGACCTTTGGTGATAAAGACTTCTCATTGATGACTCGATGGTGTAAAAATAACACGATTTTAATGTCTGGAATAAGGCATGAATTATATTTACGGGACACATACAAATTATATACAGTTTTAAGGGGATAAAGGGGGGGGGGGGTTTGCGGCAATCTACCGGCCTTCAATACTTCGGCGCGCTCTGGGAGTCTGTCTATGGACGTCTTCCCAAGTCAGCCCGCAATCGAATTCTGAGGTTAATTTCAGCCTTCGTTCTCAGGCTGGAGATTCAAAATCACTATCTTATCAAGTTTGCCTTTTAGAAATTGCAAGCTCTGTTAGTTCTCATGGAAATTAGCTGCACCCTCTTACTGCGGTCAGGGTGTGGTCAGGATATTTTGGAAAGCGTAAGCCACATCCACACACACACGCATATATATATCACAAATAAATAATCTTCAAAGTAACTATTTAAAGCAATATAACTGGTTATTAATTCAAAAATACATATTTGCTATTGAAAAGAAACAGATTGTACAACATTTATATGTATTTCTAAGTAAATCTTACTCTAAACATTTCTCTGATATTTATTTTGATCTGACTAGAGTTAATCTTTTAAATATAAATTACAAAAAAAAACATAAATATTCAAAGCATGAATACTCAAATGATAACTTTTTCAAATCAAATATTTAATAAAATTAATATCAATTCTATAATTAATGATAAAAACTGTTATTTTCCTATTAATAATCTTTATATATCAAAAACCTTTAAATATTCGAATACAATTGGTAGAAAGATTTTTAACTACAATACATTTTCAAAAACCTCTGCTGCAAGTAATTTTCCGTGTAAATGCAATGACCCCAATCTAAAAAAACACATAAACAATGATCATGGACATATAATCACTGGAGATCTTAATATTGTTAATGATTTTAAATTGAAAAAACTAATAGATTATTGCACTAAATATAGACTTCCATCTAAATTCAATATAAAATCTATTATCAAACAGTTTACATATGATATAGATGTTTTTATATATAAAATTTCAATCTCTTATAATAAACCTATTGAATATTTTAATGAATGGAAATTGTTAGTAATTGAAAAATTAACTATGGCTTTAAAATATAATATTTCTGATTTAGTTACTATTAACCCAAAGCATTTTTTCCAACAAATTAATGAATTACAAATAAAACTATGTTATTACATATGTAGACAAATCTCCTAATTATTTTGCAATCATATGCAAATCTTATTATCACCAACTTCTTACTACCTGTATTTCTTCTAATAAATCTTTTCAAAAAACTAATGAAAATGTTATTGTAAATAATCGTAAAATACAAAGTTATTATAAACTATTAAATATTCTCTCTACTAAGTTTAATAATCCTTATTTAGTGCTTATTCCCAAATTTCATAAGACTCCAATTAAATTTAGGACTGTAACTATTGGTTGTAATACATATAATAATAAAGCCAATAAACTACTATTAAAAATTCTTAATCAATTATACAAACTAACTACGAACAATGATAATACACATTGTATTAAAAATAGCTATCAACTGGTCCATATTATGAAAAATCTTAATTGTGTACATAATATAACGACATATGACTTCAAAGATCTTTTTAATAATATAGATTTATTAGATTTACATAATATTATTTAATGCAATATTTAAAAAGTATCACCAAAAACTGGATTTACCATCTAATATAGATATCGCTTATTTTAAATCTTTAAGTAACTTCATTATCTATAATAATTATATCTTGCAAGGTAACACATTATATTTACAACACATTGGTATACCACAAGGTGGCTGTACATCCAGTTTATTATCAGACTTATATTTATATCACTATGAACGTACTTTTACTAATAATAATCTACATTTATATTGATGACATAATTTTAATTGCCACTGATCAAACTGAAATTTCTCAATTTCCCGTAGATTATCCCACTAATTTGGAATTAATGGAAAACCTCTTATCTAATAATACAATCAACTTCTTAGATCTTAAAATTACAATAAAAGACAACAAAACAATAACAGATCTATATGATAAACGTAAAGAATTTAAATTCAAAGTTAATACATTTACAAATTTTAAATCTTGTCTTCATAATTCTGTATATCGAAATATAATACTTATCCATTTATATAGAATAAAATGTTTATGTTCTTCTCATCTAATTAATAATAATATTAAAAAACTAATTTATGATGCATTAAATCATGGTTTTCCAAAAAAATTCATATATTCTTTAATATGCAATTAGTATTTACATGATCTTTTTAAAAAACAAATTAACACATGCGTAAACAAAATTACAAAAAAACTTATAAGAAAATATTTATAAAAAATTAAAATTTGTAAAATAATAATAAAAAATTATTATAGGACGGTTGGGTGGGTAGATGTTAGAGTACGGAGGAGGGTGTTGTTGTCTGGATAATACGCAATGGTTAATTTATTTAAAAAAAAAGATGGGGCATTTGAATTATAGCTACATTGCTAATACACATTTTATATGGATGTTGATTCGATATTTTATATATATATGGTGACGTTATATTTATATTTCAATTCATATTAAATTTATTTAGCTTAATTAATATTTAATCAAGTTAAAAATTAACTCGTTTTTAATTTTTAGTCTTCTCGGGACAATATCATATTAATTTCTAATAGTATACCATCTTTAAAGAGAATAATATGCATAATAAGTTTATTTGATATAACTAATGTTATTACAGTTTATATTAAAATTGGGTTATTAGTTTTTTTATTATTCCTCTATACTTTTTAATATTGTTTAATTTTGAACTTAGTATTAAATGATTAATTATCGGTTATATGTAAATGTTAATCCCAAATTCATATTCTTTAGTTTTTTATGGTTAATATGAAAATAAACCACACAATTTTTTTTGAAAATATTAAACAATTTGCAACTGAAGATTCTGACAAAATTCTATAAACATCCATTTTTTTCCCTGTTCATTTTATTAATAACTTTTTATATTTAAAAGTATTTCTTATAGTTTTTTATATTTTTATTATATATAATTTATTATATATAATTTATTTTATGTTATAGCATATTGCTAAATAATATTATCAAAGTTATAAAATTATTTAAATTTTCCGTATAGATTAATTGGGTATGGTAGTAGAACATATTGTTAGCATTCTATTAACATTTGTATTTATTTACTACTTTTTATGAATAATATATAATATGGTATTTTTATATTAGGATTTGTTGGGGTAAAGCTGTTGGTATATTTTGAAAGAATTAGCTTCTAATAGCTTAATCTTATGATATTTTGATCATATTAGTTTCAAGTTATTATACTAGATGGCAGCACCAAAATTTAATTTGCATTCTGTCTGTTGCTTCGATTAGAGTAATAATTTCAATTTTTAACACATGGTGGTGCTTAATGCTGGTTTTTTGCGATATTGTATACTAATAGTTTTGGTATTTTTTTCTTTAGTTAAGCAATATAAAAATTTAAAAGTGTTAATAGGTATTTTAAGAACTAATCATGCAATTATTTTCTATTTATATTATTTTAATTGCATTTATCACGGTATTTCAAAATAGATTAACTGTATCTATTAAAAATCTGTGTTAACTTAACTGTAAAAATAATCTTAAACTTATCGTGCTTTAGGATACCATGTGCAGGAGTATATTTGGATAAAAAAAACCGGGATTTTATTGGGTATGTTGTGAAATATTACTATTGTTCCTTGCTATAAATTAATTATTTAAAAGGTTGAATTGCTTTTTCCATTTCATAGCATTTAATATTATTCTGTTTTCATCTTGAAACTATTCTCTTGGTTATTTTGGTCGTTTGAGTATAGGAGAAAAAAAAATTCAGCTTTTAGCTTTTTTTCTCACAGAAAACCACTAATTTGCTTATATAATTGAATTCTGTACTCTTGATAACGTAATTCAATATATAAGCTTTTCAATTATTTTTATCGGTATCCACATTCTTCTTTTTTTCTTCCATATTAATTCTTGTTATATAGTACAAGGGACTTTATTTTATCTATAGAAGCTTGTATATTATGTTTTTGGTATCCATTCAGTGTGTTTGGGGGAAACTGTATTATTGTCAATTCATTCATACTATCACAATTTTTGTGGGTGGTCGGTAATGTTTAATTAATGGTTATATATATATATATATATATATATATATATATATATATATTAAGAAAAATAGTTTAAAGAATGATCCTGCACTGACATTGAATAAATCTAATTTTTCTCTGTAGATACAAGTGAATATTCTTTCATATAAATCGAGCAGAAATAAATAAATGAAGGAATTCAAAATAAATAGTGGTTAGATAAATTGAACCGAATACAAATAACTCTATTAACATTTTTAGAGTTTTTAAGGTTGCACTGTACCCTCTGAACTATTTTTGTTGTTGTTTGAGTATCTCATAACTTTTTTACATATTATTGAAGGTTTTAATGAACAAAATTAATTTAATGAAGAAAAAATCCAGTTCATCATTTAAATCTTCATTTGATTTTTAATTAAAAATTTATTTATTTATTTATTTATTTATTTATTTTCGTTAAAAAAAAAAAAAAAAAAAAAAAAACTAACACTCTTTTTGCCAGTGAGTTCTATAACTGCAAGAACCAGATTTCCAAAAAGTGAAAAAATCCGATCCCTAATTTTTCAAAATGCACCAAAAGGATCGTTAAAAAAAAAAAAATCGATTCACGAGAAGAATATATGTTTAAATACATGTTTGATCACGCACTGAAAATAAAGATAGATGTTTCTTAATCTAGGAAAACATAATACAACTATATGAGCAAAAATATACATTAACCTCTTCCCAGTTGCTAATGAATTCGAAAAACGTTTTTAATCTTCACAAACCACTGGAACCAATATAGTTTCGAGATTTAAAGAAGGATTTATAAAAACAAAGGTTCTTTTGCTGCCACTGATTTTCGGCACCGTTTCTGATAAGCTTTTATAATATATTAATCAGTTTTCTCAATCCGGGATATAAGTTTTTCGGTGCTACCAATTCAAGTAAACATTTTCATGTTCAATAAACATAGTTTTACAGATAAACATAAATTTTACATCTGAAAGTATTTAATTGAGAATTAACACGATCCAAAACACCGTTTCCAATTCGATAAAACTGATTAATACGGTATACAAAACACTCAGAAACGTTTACGAAAATAAGTGGCAGCAAAAGACACTTTCTTTTTAAATGTTTAAAATCTCAAAAATGTATTGTGTTTTGAGTTTTCCAATAATATTGAATGCTTTTCGTAATCATGGGTAAATCGGTAATGGTTATTGTATATTTTCTATCGTGGTTATATATTTTCGTATAGTTTAAGAAACTTTTATTTTATTTTATTTTTTTATTTTATTATTTTTTATTTTTATTTTTTTTTATTTTTTTACAGTGTACTGATATAGTGAAAAAACACACGATGTCTTCCCGATGAAAACCTCTTCCTGAATGTCGTATCTCGAAAATCGTTTCAAAAGGCCAACTGTGAAAATATTTTGTGAAATATTTATTTGTTCCTTTCAGAAATCGATAAACGCTGTTCGATTTCTAGATGTCTGAGTAAGGAAATTTCGTGCATTTACGGAGAAAAAAATTCTTTATGAATGTATCAGGTAATAACGAATTTAGAATGCTTAAGAATGCTTTAAGAATAGCTTTAAGAATGCATAAGCAATAAATTTGGACAAAGTTTTTGGGGGAATAAGTAAATGCAAAATCCTAATTTGTTTCAATATTCAAAACAGTAAAAATAAAACAATCTGCTTTAATCTAAGGGGAAGGGTACAGATTGTATATCTGTATCCGTGTAAGAGTGATCAACATTTATATTTTGAGTCCTGGTTTTTGCCGCCTCTTACATATAAACGGCCTGTTAAGAGCCATTATTTTGAAATTCAGACAAAAAAGTGATATTTTGATAGTTGTATTTTTTGATTTGCTTGATATTTTTTTATATTGAAGTAGATCACATTTAATGAAAAATGTGCAATTTTGAAGCCCTGAAAAAATTTTGCCTTCCCTGTAGAAAATGTCAAAGTTCAAGGTTGTGACCGTCATTTTTCATGAAAAGTGGAATTATCCATAAAAAGATAAATCTTTGCTAGTGTCACTAACAAGTAAAAAAGTAAACAATACTTGTCATTCTTAAAACATTAGATGATTCCCTAATTTAATTGCGATGAATGAAGACAGATTAACACTCATGAGGATAAGCTGTGATTTAAAGCATTAGCAAAAGGCTCACCTATTTTCGTAACTATGTACCTCTACACATCTGTAATAATTTTTTCAAACATTATTTCTAAAAAAGAATTAGTAGTTTTAGGACAGTGTAGGGATAATTTACTTTCTGATAGACTTATTCACTTATTTCAATATCTACGTGTTTAATTTTATACAAATAACATTATTTACCGCTACTATCAATAATTGACACCAATACACTTATTTTGGCAGACGTATATTGTAAACTATTGTACAATGAAGGGCTTTTGTTTCAAAGGTGTAAAGTCCTTTTTTCATTTTATTCGCTTTTGTAATCGGATTATTTCCTAAGATAGACAAATGACATCTAAAAAAATTGAAAAAGACTTTTTAGAATATACATTATTAAGAGGTTATTGGAGTATTTTGGCTTGAAAAATAAGCATATTTTATGATTTTCTTTTTTAAGTCTACGGAAGAAGTAGAAATGTGTAAGATTTTGCATAAAAAGAAACAAACATATTTTTAACTTAAATCATATTTCTTTTAATTGTTATTGAAACATTTGCTTTTTTGTTTTGCTTTTCCTGGATGCTGCGTGACCGTGTAACGTTGGTACTCAAGGTTTCATTGAGGGGTTTCATCTGAAACCAATGAAAAAAAAGCACGTCATGTATATGCAAATATCTAATCCTTGATCGACGAGTATTTTAAATTTTACATTTTTAACAAAATGGGTTGTTATCGACAAAATCGGATTTTGTTGAAAATTGACACAATAAGTTTGACAATTCGCCATTTTTTTAAAAATAGAAAATTAAAAAAAAACAAAAAAAAAAAACATCAGTGAAGGATTAGATATTTGCATATATTTTAACATACTTTTATTCACTGGTTTCACATGAACCAATGAAACCTTGACAGAATTAAAACAATTCTGTCAAAGACTTGGAAAATATATAAGCTTTCATTAAAAAACTAAAACAACAATAACCAAAAAAAAAAAAAAAAAAAAAAAAGAGAAAAAACCCAAAAGGAAATCTGATCATCAGTTGCCGAGATATTTTGGGTAACGTCTTAAAAGACATCGTTTTCGAGACATCGTTTCGACTTCGTTAAAATTTTGCAACAAGATCCCCTCGCTGATGTGACAAGAATACTATGCGACAAGAATCTTTATATCTTCTATATTTGTTTAAATGTTTAAACACGGCTTTGAGAAAACATTTGTAAAATGTCAGTTTTAGGGTTCGTACGAGTACCATTATTTTAAAGGGCAAATACCAGCATTTTCTTATAAAAAATAAATCAAGTTCAAAAGCCCGAAACTTCGCCTTATATCAGAAGCGATTATCTATAACAAAATACTGGTACCGAAGATTTTTTTGGACTGGAAATTCCAGAACCCGGACGAACCCTGAGTTATTAAAAAAAAATCATTTTTTAAAGTTTAAATTTTTTTATATTCTCTTAAATTCTCTCTCAAGCGAGAACTTAAAAATATTAAAAATAAATAAAATACTATATAAATAAATAAAAGTAAAAATAAATATGAGCATGAGCAGCAGCAGAGTTTATCCTAACAGCCGCGGGAGATTTGAGACCCATATAAGTTTTTATAGGAAACAGGTCTTCTATATTTCTAGAAATTTATATCTTAACCAATTAATTATGCTTTTATTATGGATCATCAATTTATGAGACCCGCAAAAATTCTACATTATTACAGAATAACAAGCGGGTAATTGATAATTTAGTTTACCTGTAATTTTTTTTATATAGTTTGAAAAACCAACTCCAAACGCGAACTATAACTTGAGTCCTAAATGAGGCAAGAAGAAAAGAAAAAATTAAATTTAAAAAATCAAAAACTCGACTGCGTAAAAAGCGAACTAATTAATTATTTTTATATTACTTACCTAGTTTTTTTATTTACTTGTATTGATGACTTTTAAGTTGTGTTTAATTGTTAGTTCCTATCTATAAACACTGTTTTGATGAGGCCTATAGATGTCTATGATGGTTAGAGTTGCAGTAAAGCTAGAGATTCACAATACATACACAACTTCCAGGTTGTATAATATTTTAACGGAGCTTCTGGCTGTAAAATAGTCAATGAAACATTGTCTTCATTTTGAAAGACCTATCCAATGATATGCCACTCAATAGGGTGCGTAATTTTTTTTCGTGTCTACCGCCATTTTGTATTTTACGGCCGCCATTTTGAATTTATAAAAACAAAACCTAGCCTATAACCATCGAGCCGTTAAGACGAATTGATAGAGACCTCATTCATTAAAATCCATCCAGCCGTTGGGATGTTTCGAGGGTATAAAGAAATCCACATACCCAGATACGCGTGAAACACAACACTTCTTGGCAGTCGTGTAAAAAAAAAGTTTTGATTTCTGAAAGGCACTTTATAAACATATATGATTTATTATATGTATTAAGAGATCATCTGCATATATAAATTCAAGATTACTTTTGAAAGTTCGGTAGCAACCCATACTTTTATTTAATATTTAAGTTCAACATATTAAATAATAATAATTAAAATAAAATACGTGATTAGAGAATTATAAATTATTAAAAATTGAGTAAATTGCTATTGAAGCGAAAAGACATATAGACAATCGAATGTATAGAGAAAAAGGTCCAAACACCGGCTACCACTTTTGTTTTCAATCTAGATCACACAATTTTCAAAATTAATAAAATAAAAAATGACAGCAGGATACCTTGACACGTCTTACACCTGTTTAGAGAAAAAATATCAGTTTAAAAGGCGTTTTCTGTTTATAAGAAGCAAAATTCCGAAAGTCTTCAAATTTTGAGTTTTTAAAATGGGGTCTAAATACCGGCTGCCTACGTTTTTTTCCAAAAGCTCACACAAATAGAGCTAATGACAATTATTAAGCAATAAGAATATTATTTTAATAAATTGTATTGATTAATATCATATCTTATGCACAGAAAAATACGCATTTTTTAATAAACAAGTATTTTTGTCAAAATTATAAAATTCTTTACGACTATCTCTCGCAGTCTTCTTCCCATTATGTTTCTAGTTTTCTTTTTTTAACGTGTAAAACAAAAGAAAAGCTTTCTGATTGAAATGAGAATTATTTTATCCCAAAAAATCACAAACATAATATCGCTCTCTGCGTCGGTGCAGTCCCTATCAGCCCACATATCGCATTCTTAACATTGAACCCAGAATCCCCTCCCCCATTCTTGTGCACAGAGAAGGCACCCATGCAGAAGACACAAATTGCATCATCTTCCTCTGTTGGATATTTTCCCTTTTCACCTTTTTAACACTCTCGCTGCGTAATTGTTTTATCAAAATAGCTTCAAAAATTGTGTAACGCGATTTAGTGCGTATTGTCCTTAGCGACGAGCGTCTTTTAAGAATTTTTATTCGTTTGTCACCTGTTTTTCAAAACAAAAATTTTTGTCCAATTTAGTTGGGAAAATGCACTGATTAAATAAGGCAAAAATTACAATAAAAAAATAGCTGGTGGGAATAATCAAGGAGGGTTAATTAGACGGGTTAATTAAATTGCATCTCCTAGGAAAACTCGGGTTGTGCACATTTTGCTACTTTTACGTTGCTCGAGGACATCTCGGGTTGCGCAGCGAGAGGGTTAAAATCCAATTTCTGCCTCTTTCGCCTGGCTACTCCGTCATTTTCTTTTCTTTCTCTTCACATTTATTACAGGCAGTTTTGGAGTATAGAACATCCAACAGATCTTTTTCGGGAAGTGATCCGGTAACCAGTGTCGGTCCTGAAGAATTATGGCCACAGTTGCTTTTTTCATAATGCGAAATGGGACTGGAACTATTTTTGAACCATTTAAATAATTTATTAATTATGGAACTATTTAAATTAATTTATTTTCCTCCCATTCAAGTAGAGCAACCGAGAGAGGTCCAAATACCGGCTAGCCGGTATTTAGACCACTCTAGATAGCCGGTATTCGGACCACTGCTATGTTTAAGTCAAAACCGGTATTACTCATTCATATTAATAAAATACCAATAATGTGCGCGTGGCAATTGTGAGTAAAATATGTCTAGAAAATAACTTCATCAACAATTCAAGCCAATATACGATCAGTATATTTTTAAAAAATGAGAAACACACATGTGAAAAACTTTTGACGTACCAGATTACGTCGATTCGACACTTTTGTATTTACTATTTGTAAATGAGACAGACTTCAGTGACGTACTTTTCGTAACTTTCTTCTCTCAATTAAAGCTACAAACTCTGCCCATCACGGCTAGGCTGCGCTGCACTCAGTTCTCAGAACACCTAGTAGCCGGTATTTGGACCTTTTCCTCTATATATCATTACTTTTCATTTTATAGAATACATTTTAAAAGAGGCTATTTTTGATGAAACTCTTTTGAAGTATTATTTTTTAATTAAAAATACAGTAATTAAACATTCATAAATAGAAACATGTAGAGCAAGTTCGAGTATTATGGAATGGTCGGACAATATGAAATACTTCAATATCCGGCGCATACGATGTTGCAGCCAAGCGTAAAACTGACAAACGACTTCCTAGTATTCCCCATGGGGCACTGTGCTCAGTTTTGTTTGGATACCTGGTGTTGGAGCGATGCGGTGAAATAAAATCTTATTCTCAATTTTTGTAGTTCTTACAAGTAAATTTTATAAAATTCGTATTAATTATAAAATCTCATTGTCAGTGATGTTAACCAAGTGCAGTATAAAGTTGAACACTTATATTTATTTTTATGTTAGTTAGTTTTCATCTATGCTAACTTGTTGACGAGTGAAGAGGTTATGCTTTTCAAGATGGTGCGTCGGGTAATATTGAATATCAGTTATGCAATTGTTTCAAGATGAGTCTAGAGAAGGCAAACAACCGTTCCACTCAGAAGTATAATTTGAGATTGACTTTTTATAAGGTTGTACACGAGATGAGGAAGATGCAGTGTGCCTGTTTTGCAATGGAAAATATTCAGAGGATGAAGGATGGGAGGAGTGGCTATAATACCTGATGTGGGCGGCTCATGTGGACTGTGGTGGGGCCGAAACAATACACTGAATTTGTATTTTTGTAAAAATTAAAACAATTTTTCAAAAAATCTGATTATTTATTGATGATGTACTAACGTTTGCTTACTAAAATTCTGATTATTCTTGTGAATCGTTCTTTTTCTTGAAATTTTAATATTCCATATTACCGAACTGGTTGCCATTACCCGAAAAGTGTAATTTAAAAAAAAAAAATCGAAATATTGATATGTATTTTTTTTCTTCTGCTTTAAACGCATTAAAAACATGTTAAGAAATATTAAAAGTTTGTTCTTTATTAAATTTTAATGTATCTCAATTTTTTATGTTGACTTACAAATAAAAATATAATTGGTATTCCATAATACCCGAACTTCCTCTATATTTTTGGTCACCATTTTAATCAGCATAATTGAAATCTCACTTAAACATCAATATATAACAAGACAATATAGTGTTACCATTTTAAAGTTCACAGCCTGTCTATTGTAATGTCTTGTTTTAGCATCTATTAAAAGAAAAAAAAGTAAAAAAAATAAACAAGAAAGAAAAATCACGTTTCGATTAAAGTTTTTACGGTGCTATTCGATTTACTCCGAGTACTTTTGCCTTCTATCCACATTATAATTCTTTCTTGCTGAAAAATAGCTGCTTATATAGGATAATACGTACTTCAAGCGACACTACATATAGCTTTGAATATTCTTCTTCATTTTGGGAAATTTGTAGTGCTAAGATATATTTCTTTTTTTTTTTTTTTTTTTGGACATTAAAAAGAAATTCCTTCAGACCCCATAAATACATGATAATTTATTTGGATATTTTTTTATTTGATTGTATTCTTACACACATATATATGTATATTCATTTACCAGAGATCGTAAAAGCATTTTAAATGTCCATCTATAATAACTTCGCTGATCTTCATAAAATATGTCGTAGTCATAATCCATCTTATATCTGTATTAAAATATAATAGATGGTAATTTAATCCAAATCAAACTGAAGTTATAGCCATCATGCGGGTTCCCCTCCCCCTTCTGTACATCGAAAGTCAAAAGTCTGTTTTTTAAATTCCAGTTGAAGATAACTGTCAGTGTGTATATAAACTAATGACTATAATGATAATTTTTTTACGGTATTCCATTTTCAATAATTCGACAACATAATTAAATCTGAGGATTTTTGTGAAACTTAAAACGCGGTCGGATAGATAAATAAATAGACACAGATACACTGAAATCATATTAAAAAAATTGTTATTTGAAAATGCTTTTTTCGACAAAAATTCTCCATTGTTTCAACTTTATAGTTGCTTTAGAAAACCTTTTTATTTATCTTTAAATCATTTAACTTGCATTATGACCTGTAAAATTTAAAGTCAACAATGAAATGGAATTTAAATTTTTGAAAGATGAATATATTCTTTTTTTAAATCAAAAATAAAAATTATATAGTTTCTGTACGATGAGTTAATAAAATAATAAAAGAATGCCTCTTCTTTATTATAATAGAGAAAATATTTTTATTTCTTGTTCTACTACTAAAAAACGAAATGTCTTTCAAAAGACTACTTGAAAAGAAAAAAATATATATTATGAAATTGCATAGAGTTTTGTACGTGACAGGAAATCTGCATTTCTCCATATCTCGCTGAACATGTGGGTCCTATTTCGAATACTTATTTGCTGGAAATGGCGTGCGGGTGCACCTGCAAAGTTTTAAATTGAGCTTTGGTCTTAACAACATGGCTCTTATGAGGAAATTTTACTATTCTAATATTTCTATTCAGTTTTATATATGTTGCTTTTAAACAATACATTTGATCTGTAGTACTTGCGCTATATATAGAATTTATTAACCTAAGTACAGTATCACATCATTGCCTTGGAATGACAAGGTCCTGATTCCAATGGATAAATTCGGTAAAAAAGGAATTTCATAATTTACTAAAGGTCTTCTCTATTAATTGATAATAGCGTATTTAAAAAATATGTAGATATTACACTCTTTATTTTTGATTTATATTTTATTTCCTACCTTAACGTATTTAAAATATTTCATTGTTTTAGTTTTGCAGCCAGTTGCCATATTTTAGCGAGCGTGGTTTGGCGCATAATTAACTACACTTCACTGATGTTATAACTTGTAAACAGTTGTAACCATAACGAATATTTGGCAGTTTATCACATACTCCCGGCTGACAGAAAGATGCCTTTAAAATTAATTTATTAATTTTTAATTAATTTCTAAAAATATTAAAATGTTGATTGTCATCGGAAACAAAAATATTTTTTACAATTCTTAGCATACCAGGAAGTGAAGGAAAAATCAATTTCAAAATTCCCTCTTTACGTACATGAACCAAGTTAAGTTAAATAAACGACTAAGTATATTTAAGATTTCCTCCATTTATACAGGAATAGAATTTACACAATTTTAACAGTATCATTGAATCTGAGAACAAGAATCAGTGATATAACAGTGAAACAAAATATATACTTAACAGATTTTTGTCCTACATAAGTATTTTACACTGCATGTTTATGCATTATGTCTTATCTATAATTTGAGCAGCGGTATAGTGTATTTTAGAGACTATTTCTAGAGTAAATAATTTTCAGAGTATGGAGAAATGAAACTGTCATCTCCTTTTTCACAAAGGAGTGACTGAAGCAGTAAGAACCACATCATTCTCAGGCATCAGTCTGTATAGTAGTGAGCAAAAAATTGTCAGTTATATAAAATTACTGTGTTAGTAAAATATATATTAGAATAAAGCTTACATGTTTTGTCCAAGAAACTCTAATTTACAAAACATATAATCCTTAATTTTTAACTTTTTCGTAATTTCGGAAAATACATTCTTGTGATCAGTGATATAGTCGTAAAATAAAGGGTCAAGTGCGAGTAGTACTCGCACTCAGAGGATTCCGTACAATAAATATAGGAATTATTAACTGTATTATTAAAAAAATCGTTTCTAAAAGAATAATGAGACTTTGTAAAAAAACTGTACAACGCAGGGTTGGGTAGCTGTATATACTAGAAAAGTATAAATGGGTATACCATGAAAGTTCAGAGATAGAAAGCCTAAATAATATCAAATATTGCTATTCTGTATAATACTTTTTTTCAATCTTATCCTAATCTGTTTATGATGAACTTAATTCGGTACTGACAATAAAAGTAGTGGCATTCGTTTAGCTGCTTCATTTGGCATTTCATAAAACTAAATTCAGCGTAGTAATAATCTTTTCTTTTTACAGTGTAGCTAAAACAAAAGTCTTGTTAAAAGTTTAAACTTGGCATTGTGCTAAGCGCGCTTCGAAAAGAGGTCGCAAAATTGCAACACTTCCTTAGTCCGTGCCGTGTTTTTAAAGATAGGTTTTTAATTAACTTTTAAAAACACGGGAGGTGTATTAAGAGATCCACACAATGCAAACTAGTCGCAAATCAATAGTATTTAGGTGATTAATTCTAATTAAATTAGTCTGTCAGCAATTTGACGTTTATTGCTTTTATACTGCTACTGGGCATTGCATTATACAAATATATCATTAAAACTTGTTATCTAGGCTTTAAAAGCCTATGATAGAAAAGAGTACGCCGCCCTGTTATTATGTATGTCCAAACCGTCCGTGTCTTTAAGGGATAATATCTCGGCTAATTACTTATTTTTTTCAAAAATCATTATCAACAATGCCTTTGTACTTCTGCTTCGATAGATACCTCCAGCGCTTCTCAACACCTCTGCTGAACGCCCGCAAATCAAAATTTGTGTGTAACGAAAAAGTGCACTTTTCTGAAAAACTATGTGACCTAGGGTATTCGCTATAGTTTTCCTGCAAAGTTTAAATTAACGTCTACTAGCTCTAATTTTTGCATTATTTTAGTTTCAGTAAATTCGGAAATAGAGGTAGGGGAACCTATTTTTTCATTACATTTTCGACGATATCTGTAAAAATATAATACCTAAAATTAAAAGAAATGTATTTTTGTGTTCAGGGTTACAAAAGCTTTCACACGATATACTAAGAAAATATTGTCTTTTCAAGTAACTTAATTAGCCCCTTTACATTTTTCCTAAATACATTTGTAAACGTTTAATAATCTGTAAATATGTGGGTCAGTAGTCTTTATTATTTAAGCCAATTTTAACCTTCCACGTTCCATAGTTTACGAGTAAAATGGCTGTGACAGACAGACACAGGAGTGATTTATAACGGTTCCGTTTTTACTTTTTAAGTACGGAACCTTGAAAACCCAGAGGGGTATAGACAAGCCAGTATACGATATAGCTACGGAGTATAAACTCAGAAGGTATACGGTGTATACCACGTATATCCTCCGCTACATCGATGCATGGAATTCTCTTTTCACACCAACGAAAAAAAAAATAGACTCTAAAAGTTATTGTCTCATAAATACAATGTTTACAATACATAATACAGATTGAATCCTTTTTAGAAAGATATCTTTTAATGGTAACTCGCTAAATTTTAATATGACTGAAGTCAAGGCAGTTTAGAGACCTTTAAAGTCTTGAATATCATGATTCTCAAGAAATTTTACTGTTTAATTCATTTATGATGACCCATTTAATTAACAAATTTTTCAAAATTCTACCTATAATCCACCTAAAGACGCATTTGTGTTTGTATTTGTAACCTTTGCAATAACTCTCAGGATTCATTTTTAATGTGAAGTTGCAAATTGCTGTAAACGACGTCGATCAGTATCGTGCAAAATAATATTCCGTCGTGATTTAATCTTTGACTAAATACCTTTATTTTACTCGAAACTTATCATCACTCGATTACATATTCTAAAGGGTTTTAAAGGTCTTTCTGTTCTCAGACTAGCATTTTTTTTTTTGGGGGGGGGGGGGCTCTCAGACCACTTAAAAAGCGCATTTTCTTAGTAATTGGAGTCTTCTTCCGACTGTTATTTTTATGATATATTCCGCGTAATTAATTCTTTATAATAAAAATCCTACCTTTACAGTGCGTTAAGAAATTATAAGACCACTTTGATTTTGAAAATTATGAAATAAATAAAGATTCTAATTATAGTTTAAACATATGAGATATCCAAATACAACATATTTATTAAAATTAGTTTGCAATAAATAAGTATGTTAACTAAAATATAAGCAATGATTGAAAAATACACTGTTAACAAATTATAAGACCTCTTGTCTAAAAACAAAAATAATATGTAAATTAATACGATATTGGTCCTCCATTTTTCCTTATAACCTCAAGCACTCTGTTTTTCTTAGAAGTGACCAGGTGATTAACTACAGATTCGGAAATATTGTACCATTCTTTCACAATGGCTATTTCCGGTTCATTGGCAGATAAAACTGTTTATTATTAGCATAAACTTTGCGACTTAATACGCCACAAATATTTTCCAGAGGTTCAAGTCTGGACTTCGACTTGGCCATGACAAAAAATGATTTTTTTTTTCTTTTTTAAACCATTGCTGGGTGGGTTTAGACACATGGCAAGAAGCATTGTCTTGCTGAAACATCGAGTTAGCACCACCTAAAAAAGTCCAAACGGTATCAAATGATCATATAACATATCCTGATATTTCGCAGAGTTCATACGTCCCGAAATTCAGGTCAAATCGCACAATCCATCATGGCTAAAATCTCCCCAAACCATTACTGATCCTCCTCCCATTTGTCGACTGAAGCATTGTTTCGGTTCCTTCCTCAAATCATGCCAATAGGGTTTATAACTATCCGGACCGTCAAGATTATTATTTATTTCATGTTTCACTTGTTTCAATTTCTTGTCCCATGACATGACATTTTTAACCTATTTCAGTCTTTCTTCTTTATGATGTTTCAATAACTTCGGTTTTTCAACATTTTAATACATTTTGCATTACTATTTGATTTTAGATTCTTCCGAACTGTTACGTGTGAGGTTCTTTTGCTGAAACGGTTCGAAATTTCCCGAGTTGAAAGACCTTTTTGAGTTGATAATCTAAATATTCGTCGATCATCCCGTGCTGTCAAAATCCCTTTTTCTTCAAGATTGTTTAATTTTATTTGAATCCGTTTTTCTAATTATTTCATTGTGAATGGCAATTTTAGATCGCTTGATTAACCGAGCTATTACTCGTTCAGATTTACCAGCATCCTTATAAAACCAAATTTTTCTTACTTCGGTCGCAGACAACTCTTTTCCTCGCGGCATCTTCAAATACATCGTAAATAACACTATCTAAACCTGCACCTTTTCTTCTCGGGAATATTTTCAAGATATACAAATGCTTATGTTTTATAGCATTCTGATGTGATAATATGCTAATTTACTCAGGTGGTCTTATAATTTCTTAACAGCCACCTTATTTACGTTAAAAAAAAAAAAAAAAAAAAAAAAAAAAGAAGATTTTAATAAAATGCAACTTAAATTTTAATGTAGCAATTATAACAGAAAACGTTCTACGATCAATTTTAAATACATACGCTAAAAATTTGCATATTGTGCCTTCTTCTTCAGAAGCGCACCAATTCGTTAGTAGTCTTACAATTTCTTAATGCACGGTACTAAAAAAAATTACTGTACGTTTCCATTTAGTATGTTCGCATATTAAAGGCAAAATGGTAACTGCAATATTTATTTATTTTTTAATTCTCGCCAATTTTTTTTTTACTTCCCACTACAAGAAAAAGAAAAGAAAAGAAAATATGTGATGAGCTTTAAAGGACGTTTCTACTTTGTCCGTTGAAAAGATATAAAAAATATTTAAGCTATTTTTTAAACTGCAGATTTATAAATAAATTTCACAGGAGACTTCAGTGGGCATTAAAAAAAATCTCATAGGCTCTTGACTTTTAATGTACAGAAAGAAAAAAAAAATCTAAACGATGGCTATAATTTCAGTTCTAATTAATGAAAAAAGGAAGAAGAAAAGCCCCATTTAATTCCCAAAGAGACATTTTTAATTGTATGTCGTTTATTTCGTCACAAAGAGGGCATCTACATATTGAAATTGAACGTAACTAAAAAATTAGAGAAATATACCATAATTAACACACATATTTAAATTCAGTAAACCAAAAACCGTCGGAAAACAAATTTTCATTCATTTTCACTGAATTGTTAATGAGATATAATCGAAAAATGAGCCAATCAATGTTAAAGAGAAACATTTATTATTTAGACATAACTCGAAGAATAATTTATGTATTTCATTACTTTTCGTTTTAAACGATATTTTGTAAAAGCCCAAACATAATGCTCATATATATTTTGGTCTTAAATGTATTTTTAAATATTTATTATGAATTAATAATACGATTATTAAAAAATCATAAATAGAAACAGACATGTTTTTCATTGCCACCAGAATCTGCATGGTCGAAAACTCCTAAAATACGCTTTCGTTCGCTTTTGACCATTAGCTGCCATGTTATCAGTACGTATAAAAAAATCACCATACACCATATCTATATTATTAATTTTATATTCAAGTTCAAAAAAAGTGTTGGAAGTCCTTTAAGCCATTTTCTGTATGCTAAGTATACAGCAAGTCAAATATATACTAGTTATGAATTTCCTAATAAGCAAAATTACTCTCATTGATCTATTTGCATCATTAGGGCATATATGCTTCTATTTCAGGAATTTCTTCTTTAGTCAGAAATTCCGAATTAATACCAGAAATTCTGAATAGTAATTTTTGCTGTATTTAATGGCAGACTTTTCGTGATTACTTAAATTTAAAAAAATTTCTTTCGGAATTTCCAGTATTGATTCCGAAGGGCTTTGTGAACAATGTCCTGGCACCAGGCGTCATGTCTGATTAAAAATGGAAACTGAAGAACGGCCAGTGTTACACAATTGATCTATTTTTCGAACAGTTTTTTTTTTTAAATGTTTCTTTCAAAACCAAATTGCTAAGGTTGGTCAAAAGTCCCGAGCTCATTGTAAAATAGGTTTAGCCGCGATATCACCTAGTCTTCAAATGCATGTCTCACTCAGATCAGTATTGATACTTTCCCCGAAAACATTTTAATTCATATTTAGCATGATTTTCAAAGAGCAATAGAAATTTGTATGTAAGGTTAGTGCGGTATGACAAATCGAATAATAAAAAAAGTCCTTCCGGCCAGTGCCGGGAGGAAGAGGTAGCTTTCATATTTCTTATTTTAAAAAAGTCAACTTATATCATTCCAACACACGAAGCTTAATTAAGTGGAAACCGAATATAGGAGATTCAATACTAATTTTTATCAATATAATGAATGAGAATTTCGCGAAATTAGTCAGCTTTATCCAAGCTGCTTTTCTTTAAAGTAACTTATATTTGGCTGCCGAATTCGGCGATTTCTTAAAGTGCCTGCCATTTTAAGACAACATGGTGGATGAGGATAACCAGTGAACTTGGTCGAGACCTTAGTAATTGCTGTGCACATGCTCACTCACATCAGAATCGGTTAATATATACGAGTGCTGTCGCATGCAAACAATCAGATTTTTCAAACTGTCACCCACAATAGAAATTGAAACTGAGCCATTTTTTAAGGTAAAGACAAACAAAAAATGCTCCTGAATCCTTATATCAAGGTCAAATACTTAAGAAAGAAACCTTTTTCAATTTCTAATTTTTTTTGAACCTCACTTTAAATATATATATTTTTCTAATTTAATGGCCGCCATTTTGAAACAAGATGGCTGACGAATCTGGCCAGCGAACTTGGTCGAGGCATTGATGTATACTATCCACATGCCTTCTTACATCGAAATAGGCGAATACGTGTGTTATCGCGTGACAAATACAAGATCGTTTCAAAATGTTAGCCATGCTAGAAATTCAAAGTGCTATAATTCAACCATTTTTTTAAGATGTAAACAAAAGAACAAATTTTCAGAAACAAAACCTGCTCCGGAATCTTTGTATCAAGACCAAACACATAAAAAAAAAAAATCTTTTTCATTTTCCAATTTTTTAATACCTCATTTTAAATTAATTTTTTTTTTTAAATGGCAGCCCTTTTGAAACAAGATGGCGAATGAAGCTGGCCAACGAACTCGATTGAGACATTGGTATGTACTATGTACAGACCAAGTTACATCCAAATCGGTTCATAAATACGCCTGTTATCGCCTGACAAAAATCAGGTCGTTTTAAAATGTCAGCCACAATAAAAATTCAAAATGCTATTACTCAGCCATTTTTTTAGATATAGACGAAACAAAAACTGTTCCGGAATCTTTGTATTAAGGTCAAACACATACGAAAAAAATCTTTTTCATTTTCCAATTTTTTGGTATCTCATTTTAATTTTTTAATTTTTTAATTTTTTTTAAATGGCCGCCATTTTGAAACAAGATGGCGGATGAAGCTGGCCTACAAACTCGGTCGAGACATTAGTATGTACTATGTATAAACCAAGTTCCATCTAAATCGGTTCATAAATACGCCTTTTATCGCGTGACAAATTTCAGGACGTTTCAAAATGTCAGCCACGCTAGAAATTCAAAATACTGCAACTCAGCCATTTTTTAAGATATAGACGAAACAAAAACTACTCCGAAATTTTTGTATAAAGGTCAAATACATAAGAAAAAATTATTTTTCCATTTTCAATTTTTTGATACTACATTTCAAATTTTAATTTTTTTTAAAAATTTTAAATGGCCGCCATTTTGAAACAAAATGGCGGATGAAGCTGGCCAACTAACTCGGTCGAGACATTGGTATGTACTATGTACACACCGAATTACATTGAAATCGGTTCATAAATACGCCTTGTATCGCGTGACAAAATTCAGGACGTTTCAAAATGTCAGCCACGCTAGAAATTCAAAACGCTATAACTCAGCCATTTTTTAAGATATTGACAAAACAAAAACTGCTCCGGAATCTTTGTATAAAGATCAAATACATAAGAAAATAATATGTTTCCATTTTTAATTTTTTGGTACCACATTTCAAATTAAAAATGTTTTTAAAATTTTTAAATGGCAGCCATTTGGAAACAAAACGGCGGATGAAGCTGGCCAACGAACTTGGTCGAGACAATGGTATGTACTATGTACACACCGAATTACATCGAAATCGGTTCATAATTACGAGAGTTACTGTGTGACATAGGTCAGATATATATTGATATATATTTATATATATATATATATATATATATCAATTTTGAACGGAGGTGGTTTCGGGGTCTGGGGGTCATGATCGATGAAAATATACCAAAATTTTTTGAAATCGCTTTCCTCCGAACGGCTGCAATAGGTAGCTTTTTGTTATGAAAGCTACCTAAAAGAAATATAAAAGTTCGTAAAGAGATGTTCAAGATTAGGATAAAAAATAAATAGGTATGCGGTCGTTTAAAAAATTGTAACTGTAATGGAGTATATGAAATCATAAACAAGGATTTTCTTTTTCTGGCGTACTGTACATTTTCAAAGAATTGTCGATTTTACTTTAAATTTTTTATTGCTATTTATACTTTTACCTTTCTTGTCCAAGATATATTTGTAAAACTTTCAAAGTGAAATTAGAACACAGGGCACTTTCTCTTTGATGCAATAAATACTTCATCAATATTGCATTTTCATGCTATCGCGATAACGACATGGCCAAGAAAAAAAAATGTTTATTTAATTGTCACTATCTTTAGTAACATATCTTTACTTTTGCTACAAAAATGATTGACAGAATTCACTTACATCCATGATGAAATGGATTTCTTTTATATGACGCGGTAAAGGAATTGTTACTTTACTGATAAAGTAAACACATTGTTGAAAGTCAACAAGCTTCACAAAATATGCAAATAGGTAATAAACAGTAACAATATGCTGAAAAAAACCCCACGTGGCTTTAAGAACTACGATATTACTCTTTAATATTATGCATAAATAATAGTAAGTTGAATTATTTTGTTTTCTTCATTTTCGATTTATTAATGAACTAGACACATCCAAGACACATCATGACAACTAGACACATCCAATGAACGTTTTTAAAAATAAATTTATGTGAACATTATTTATAACTAGTTGGAGAAATAGTCCCTTATAAACGATAATACATTTCAAAATAAGATTAATCCATGTGGACGGCTGTGGCCGTTTCTGTCATTTTTACACATAAAATAGATTTGTACTAAAAGAGCTTAAAGATCAAACTTTTATTTTGATTTTTTAAATTTCTTCTTATTTTTTATTATATTTATTTACTTTAATAAAGCAGCGGCGATTTTTTAAGACATTATTGTTATATAAAAAAATAGTTTTTTATTTGTTGAAATCCATGTCACACTCACAGCGCCAAAATACATTTTCTTTTTAAAGTATGAAAATAATGGTCTAGAAAATCTATGCTGCTGTATTAAGGTAAATAACTGATGGTTAAACATAAAAATATTCATTTAAAAGTTTAGGCTAATATCCTTTAAGTACAAAGCTAATTTACTTGAAATATGTCAGACACACCGTCATGGATTTGGCGAATAATTAAATTCAAAATTAGATACAGAAATGTTATCTACATTATTGTACTTCTCACCAGTTAGATTTTTTTGTACAATTCACTTGAAAAATATAATAACATATCTTATTGGCAATAAAAGCGTAAGTTTATTACGTTAAGATTAAGGAAAACCTATCTATAGATTTAAATGTGTTTGAATTATGCGTATGTATTTTGAAACGAGGATTATAATTGAAGATATTTTTTATTATTACTGATGTACTTTCTAGACATAGAGCGGTGGTGCTCACTAAAATTTCTGTAAGAGCCAAAATCTGGTAAAGGTATTAGCTCAAGCGTCGCATTTTCGTTTTTTCAGTCATATGTCTAATGATTATAATGAACTACTATTATATACTATTAATACGTACATATTAATTTTAAACAATGTTATCAATTTAATAATCCTTTGCGTTGTGGATAAAGTCCATTTGGTATTAAAAAACAGCTATAATAGGGGCCCTAACATGCCATATTCTACTTCAGTAGTATGGTTATTAACTGAAAAAAAAAAAAAATATATATATAGGAGTCTCGTGTATATCTTTTATTGTATCAGATTTTTTTTTTTTAAATCGCGAAATCTTTTACAAATATTCTTTAGACAATATATACGTACGTATACCTCTCTATATACCTGCCCAATTAGCGGAACGGAAAATTTATAAATCTCCAACAAGTACTATATTAAATAGAAAATAATGCTAGTATATACGCACTAACGCATTTGAATTATTTTATATGGCTCTTTAAAAATGCCGATATTTGTGCCTTAGGTCACCTCAGAAGTTTATTCAATTTTTATTTCGATTTAAACATAATTAGAAAAAAGTAGAATATAGACAGGTATATTGATGCAAAAATATAATAAACAGTTTTACACAGAATAAATACTTTTTATAGCAAAAATAAAAGAAAATGAGTCGACGTTTCTCTTTTATTTATTTATTTATTTATTTATTTATTTATTTTAGAAAATGTAACGAATGCAATAAATATATTTAAATAAATACAAAATTTCTAAAATTATTATTTGAAATAAATATTCTGAGCTTAATAATAATAAAAAATGATCATTTATCAAGTAAAATTTGAAGACGCAAAACTTTTTAATAAATATACTTAAGATAGAATTACCCTATTCATATCCTAGAGTAGGGCAGGGCCGTATACACACACACACACACACAAAAAATGTGTAATTAATACAAAAATAATTATGCATTGTTAGTGATAGTGCTAAACAAAATTTTACTTGTTCTAACAAATGAAATTTAAATTTTTTTTGCGTGCCAGAGAAATTATCATACATAGTTCCAACAATCCAGTCCTATTTTTTTTTAGATTGTAGATTATTATCTGATTATTGATTATTTTATGCATTATTATCTTTTAATTGAATTTTTCTTTTCAGTTTGACGTATTTTATGTGTAAATGACTACAGTGGGCATTTTATAACTGCTTTTTTCGAAACATGCATTGGAATTGCAGTACTTTTATTGTGATTATGGGTTACGCTAAAAGCTTACAAAAAAATCATAAAACTTGGGAAATTTAAACTAATTAGTTAATAATGGTTATTTTTATTTTGAATCTAAATATTTGTATAAAACAAGTGATGTTTGCTGATGACATTTATAATATGAATATGAAACTTCATTAATTCAGGGAAGCCATTGGCGGCTATTTTCTTTGTTATTTTGTCTACCACTATTTCAAAACAATAATATTCGTGGTATATTTATACTAATCTTCGAAGTACGTTATTATTTTTTAGCAATAGGGATAGGTAAAATATTAAAAAAGTAGTTACCAGTGGCAGCCCTGTTAAATGAATCGTATCATAATTGGTGGTGGCGTCCTCTAGTTTTAAAATATGTATTTAAATATGTTACTTTCTTTACCCTCAAAATATAAAAGAGAACTTATATAGAACTTACGCAGGATTTTTCATTAGGGAAAGGAGGAGGGGAGGGGGTGAAAAATTGTTGAAAATTGACCATATAGGGCAGAAATGTTTCAAAATTATTCTTTCTAAAGATTTAGGAGGTTTGCGGCCCTCCTCCATGAATGTTATAAAGTTTGCTTGCATGCTTTAAGTTTAAACCTTTTAGAAGATAAAATCAAAAAGTCTTATTCTCAAGCATTTTAACTTTAAATATTTGCGTTTAACATTTCTTTTAAACGCATCGGGAAAAAAAGATAATAAAAAAAAGGGCTGGAAATTCTTTAGTTTTTCTTTAATTACTCCCTCCTACTACTGTTTTAATTAAATAGTTTTGTTTTAACTCTTTTATAATTACGGCACAGCTGTACTTTGTGGCGCAAACGAGAAAAAAATGTATTGTTGCTTTCGACGTAAGTTATAATGTTCTAAATAATTATACTGAACGAGTTTGAAGTTTTAGTTCATCAACTTTGAAAATTTCACCTCTATAATTTTGCACTATTAAACTAGGTAATAATTGAAAAAAAAAAAAGTGTTCTGTAAATTTAGCGTGGGAATCAAAAGTCAAGTTAAAAGAATCAAAATTAATTTATTTGCGTCCAATTGAAAATTTGCTTTCAACATTTACAGAAGGTGTATGCTACTAAATATTCTTTAAACCTTCTTATCTTTAAAATTAAAATTAAAAACGAAAAAAAAAAAATCAGATTTTATCAAGGCTTAGAGGTCTGCACGGACCGGAATTTCCATGCCCGGGCACGGCCCGGCCCGACATAATTTCTACAAAAAAAAAAAAAAAAAAAAAATCCCTTTTTTCTCAACATACAATTAAGATTATTTTAATGAATACTACATACATATTTATGGGAACATTTTACAGTATATTTTAGATTACTATGATGTTCGCAAAACAGAAAACACACAATAGTAAACATTAACGATTACTTACAGTGTTTTAGTCATCGTGTCTATAAACATTTCAAAATTCAAATAACGATTCATTAAAAGATTAATGTAGTTCAGAATAAAAGATTAAAAACATGATAACTTTAGAAGCTGTATAATAAAAAGTAGATTTGTGAAAATAATTTTCTCATTTTTAAGGCTTTTCTCAAATCCAAAGGAGATGCATTTCGACACATTTATGAATTCATTTCTTTTCGGAAACGCGTAAGATTGGCAGGTAATCTTATTCAGAAGCTATGTAAATGTCCGGTTTTTTTTTTCATAGTTAAAAGCAATATATCTTTTTGAAAACGCTGCCAAAGTTAGCGTTTTAAATCGAATTTCTGGAAGCGATAGCACAGGAAAGGAGAAGAACGTACAGTCACATGACAAGAATCCCTGTAAGTAATTTATCAAATATGGAAAAGCTATTCGCTTCCAAATGCCTACAATACTCAGGCCTGTCAATTTTATGCCTTTATAGTTAAAAATGAGCCAGAAAATGTGTCTGAAAGTTTCGCATTGTTGAGCAGTGAATATGAGAACCACCTTAAGGTATATTTCCAAAGATACTGTTAAGAGAAGTTCATTATCACTACTAATATTACAAAACATAATAACTGTCCTACACATCCTGAGATCGATTAAGACCAGTTCCGTCCCGGCACGAGTCTGCTGAAAAAAATTAAACTCGGAATCAGGCATCTTGTAACTGTACGATGCCAATCTCTTCGACGGACATGTTACATTTCTGTATTGATGTTGTTAAACTCGCATCGGCTCGTGACGCACGATTATACGTCTAGTGAAAATCATATTCATTGAAAATGGCTCGTATTTTATCTGCTTCGCTTAAATTCTTGTATCGGGCCGACAGGTCCGATTAATTTTTGTATCGGCCCGGCCCGGCCCTGCAGGCCCGTTCAATCTTTTCGCCGGCCCGGCCCGTTTATTTTGTCTGTCGGCCCGGCCCGGCCCGTTTGAAAATTCGCCCTCACTCCGCCGGCCCGGCCCGCGGGCCGGGTACGGGCCTCGGGCCAAGCCCGGGCCCGTGCAGACCTCTATCAAGGCTTCATAGAGTAAAAAGAATATTTAAATATTTAAAAATTAAATATGTGCAGTGCTGCCACCTAGCAAATCGAATAAAAGTTAAACGAATTTAATAATACATTTCGAAACATGAGTGGAAGAAAGTGTCATGTGACTTTTTTCAAAAATTATTTTATTTTATGGATTAAGATGATATTGATTAGAATATTCATACATTAGCTTATATATATATTAAGAAAAAACAGCAGCTAAAAATAAGCTATGATGAAACATACAATGCTATGAGGTAATCATGTAGTAAAACTAACATACCAAGATTCAAATTATTATTGGACATGGGAGACATTACTTCTTAATATTTTTTATGTTTAATAATTTAAATAAGGCAGTAAAACATGCAGTAAAAGACGGAATCGAAGTAATATTCCAGAAATACCTTCTGTTTTAGACAGGTTTCCGTTTTAGAAGATATAATTGTTTACTTTTTTTCCGACAGTACCATGAAAAGAAAAAAAAAATGTCATTACGATTACGTCCGAAATACTGAATCGGTTCTAATCTCATTGGGACAGTGCATTGATCTTGCCAGTATCTTGGACGAGTTCGTTAAGTAAGTATGTAGCTCTTATAGTTCGTTTACAGGAACAAACAAACGTTTTCGACGACATTCATTCAATCGTTTGGGTTAAAAACAGCCTACGGGTGATTTTTAAACCATGATTTCAGCAAATTTTTAATATTTTGATATAATTGCCTCATATAAATTCAATTACATTTCGCAAGTCTAATTAACAAAATTCCTGCACATTATCTTTCTCGACAAAATAGACAAACAATCGACTTTCAATCGACACTTAGGAGTAAGATCAATTTGTTTAATTTGTATTAAATCTGATGTATGTATATTAAAAAAAAAAAAAAGAAGGGAATCAATCTACTTTTCTGACTGATCCGCCAGGATTAGGTTTAAAATTATATTCAATAATAGTCAGTTATTATTTATGGCCATTTCTACCTACATATATACACCTTCACCCGCAAGCCCATACACACATTATTTATAATAATTCCATTAAAATGAATGTGCATAGTTAAATGAAAAGAACCCGAAATAAATGTTCATTATATTGATATTAAAAATTTTACTAAATATAAATAAGAATTTGCGGTTTGAAACAGACTTAGCCGCGGCTTATACATAGGAAATTGCTGCAGTTCAATTGACTTATGATGTTTCATTAGACATATATATTTTTAAATGATTAAGATTTTTTAGCAGGATATAACTAGACAGACTGTATAGTATTTCCGTCAAATGATAAGTATCCCTAAATAGGAAACGTTGCGTGAAATGAGTATTTGAAACATCTTATTTCCTATGGAAAGCTATTTTCAAATCGATTATGGATGGTACTAATATATATTTAATTTTTTAAAATCCGTTTTAAAGGTCTCAAAGCTGGTAGACAGGAGGTGCTGGGTTCGAAACCAATCGCGCCCGTCGGCCTAATCGCTGTGAGTTTTCCGTGGTTTTCTTCGAACCTTGGACATCCTTGAGTAAATACGGGTTAGGTTCCCTTAGAAAGACCCCCACTGAGGGCATTCCCCTTCGGGCCTATATCCCTCGTGTAGATAATTGGCCGTCAAAAACACAAACAAACAAACAAATTGAACATACAGTTTGAGCGTTAAGAGCACTAGTCACGCGAAAAAACTAGAACGCTAATGTTAAAACAACATAAAAACAACACAACACAGTTTTAAAGGAAAATTTTTAAAGAAACAAACCGCAGATTTTATTTCGCATTATTGGACACTATGTTGTAATCTGTGTGTAACACGTTTTTATTCATTAAGTAGTATTACTAAAGGCCTAAAGCAACTGTGTGAGAATAAGTTTTGAAGCCGAAATTAAACAAGAAAGCCGTTGTTTAACTGTTACAAAAACATATGCCTAAATGAACACTTAACACTAGAGCATTTATTGTAAACTAATTTTAAAATAAACTAATTTCTAAATTAATGTAACTGTGACTTCCAAAAAAAAATTTAATTTTATATTTTGTCCACCCGAAGGAAATCATTATTTTGAAAAGTTAATTTAAAATATAGGAATTTTCTAGTGCTCTTTTGACGGAGATATGTAAAAACTAATTAATTTAGATTCATCAATTTTAAATAGCATAATAATTGTTGAAATAAATTTAATATAACATTCATGTCTAACATTTCGCGATACACAAATATAACACTCGGAGAATTTTCTACTAAAGATATAATGATATATTTTTTTAATTCTTTAAAGGTTATAAACAGACAGTTCGATTAATGCCAGTAACATCGAACGAGATCTTTTAATTCCCTTTCTTTAAATGACACAGGACGTAAAACTTAACTTTCCCAGCTTGTCAGAAATGACATCCTATGGGATATTAGAGATGATTTTATGGCGTATAATGACAGCATTTTTTATGCTTTCCATCATGTGTTTAATAGATGTTGTCAAAGTTCAGATATAAAGCCTCAAATGTTTTTAATTCCTTTAAAAAATTCGACCGGTATAAAAAAGTTGCCTGAACCAAACAGAATATTTATTCATATTTCAGTAGTCCTACGATAAAAATAATGCTTACATTACGTTACGCTTACGTTACATGATTGCGCACAAATTACGTTAACATTGAACTATTGAAAAATTGTCGATTTTACTAATAATAATATTTACCTGCTATTAAAAAAGTACAACTGATTTTTTGTGATGCAACAAAGGGTTTCAATGGTAAAACATTTTTTGATTGTACAATAAAAATCCCTTTTTTTGTTCATAGACTATCATATAATTTTCCAAATTATTATGACATTCTTGTGCGACTATTTCTATTTTTAACACTTTCTAACCATATAATTGATACCATATAATTGACTTACCATATAATTGATAAATGTTATTCATGTTTAATATAGCAATAGCATGTTCGCTATTGTAAATGAAGTGTGTAGCTGCGATAGTTCGTTTACAGAGATGCTCAAAAGAATCCCGTTATATTAGGGTCCATGGAAAAAAAATCATTTGCGGTGTATTTTAATGATGTTACCGTATTTCAAACTTAATAAAATTTATATACTTTTTGAGGTACAGTACAAGATACTTATTGTGTAATATTACGCCCATAAAAATTATCATTAATTTACAGGGATGCAGAAAAGATTTCGATTATAATACTGCCTGTAAGCCATAAATGCTGTAAGTGCGTTTTTAGATGCTGTATGTATGCGGTTTTAAATTTTACTGATTTTTATTTTTTTTACACTACATGGTGCGTATAAATTCTATAGAACATACACATGGCTACAACAAACATTTCGTAAGCATTACTGTACATGAACGTGAGTTGCATAGGGATGTTTCTTAACTGAGTTATACATTTACCAGCTGAGCTATATTCAGTATAATAAGAGATGTTTGAAGAGTATAAATAAATACATATGCAGCGTTATTCAAAGAACTGGATACATTGTCGTCTATTGTTGTTAATTTCCGAAAGTACTTTTTAGTTGTGCTATGTTTTTTTGCCTAAATAAAATTTTAGTTTAATATATGGCGTGTTTAAAAACCTCTAGATAATATAAAGGGCTGCAAAAAATCATTTGTCTAATTGCTGAGAGTGAATTTTTGACTGTGTTATAGCTAAGTAACGCATTTGTAGTAAACTAAGTAACGTTTTGTAACTAAACAAAATTTTAGCACACCATGTCGTGTACAGTGGTGTAGTCGAGAAAAAAGCAGAGGGCATACGCTCTAAGCAGAGGGTATACGCTCAAGTCAGAGGGTATACCATACAGTGTATATACTATAGCTTTTTTGAGAAACAGAGAGTATACGGTGTTCCTTAAAAAAATCCAGAAGGTATACGGCATATACCACCGTATACCCTTCACTACATCCCTGGTCGTGTATTTTACAGATATACACTATATGGCCATTAATGAGCGGCAACTTTCAATTTTAGACATTTTATCGAATATTTAGAAATATACTTGTAAGATTCTTCTGGAATTTCAGGGTTAAAAAGAGCAGGTATGACCTCATATTTATCAATGTCGATTTGATAAGGGGAACAATTAGGGGGCCAACAAAAAATCAGAGAACAAAATAATACTAGGGATCACCCTGTAAAATAAAATGCACGAAATTATCTATCACTGTGGAATATAAATAAACAGACATTGTGCAATATATGTATTCATTTGTGTAAGAATAGCACGTATACTAATAGAGATATAGCAATTAAAAAAAAAATCTTGCATGTTTTTTGCTTATGACATGCGAAGTTTTCAACCAAATTTATCACCGGTTTCAGAAAAATTGACAAAATATAGTGGAAACAATATAGTGCAATTGGAATATAAATATATTAAATATTTTAGGAAATATGAGCGGTTGTATGAAATAATTTTTATCTGCGCATGCGTGAATCATAATAAGCATCTTTTTGCATAATTTAATAGTCAACTCTATGGAGCAACATATAAAAAAAAATCCAGTCAAACATCGTAAAAATACAGAAAGATATCGGCGTTAGTGAGCTAATTTTTAGTTGTTCTCTAAAAGCAGCTGAATGATAAAGGATTTTCCACAAATTGTCATATTTTAACTGACTTTCAGAAAAAAGTTAGTATTTAGTGACTATCAACGAGTAGATTTGGAAAAAATGCTTCGATTTTGATACTTCCTTTTATTATGGTATAGGCTCGTTCTGGTGGTTATCCAAGAACTAAAGCATCAATAAAAAATGAAAAGAAAAATTAAAATAAAAATTCACAACTTGTGGACAATCCCTTATCATTCAGCTAGTTTTAGCGAGCAACTAAAAATTAGCTCACTTTAACGCCGATATCTTTCTGAATTTTTACGACATTTGACTGGATTTTTTTAATAAGCTGCTCCATAGACTGCTAAATTATGTAAAAACATCTTTCTTATCGTTCGCGCATGGGCAGATAAAAATTATTTCATACAACTGCTCATATTTCCTAAAATATTTAATATAGTTATATTCCAATTGCACTATATTGTGTCTACTACATTTTGTTAATTTTTCTGAAACTGGCATTAAATTTGGTCGAAAACCATGCATGTTATAAGCAAAAAACATGCAAGAATTTTTTTAATTAAAAAAATAGCTATATCTCTAATTATATTCCTGCTATTCTTACACAAATGAATACACATATTGCACAATGTCTGTTTATTTATATTCTGCAGCAATTGATCATTTCGTGCATTTCATTTAACAGGGTGATCCCAAATATTTTTTTTTGGTTCTTTGTTGGCCACCTAATTGTCCCCCTTATGAAATCGACATCGATAAATATGAGGTCATACCTGTTCTTTTTAATCCTGAAATTCCAGAAGAATCTGACAAATATATTTCTAAATATTCGACAAAATGTCTAAAATTAAAAGTTTCCGGTCATTAATGGCATTAGAGTGTATACATCATGTACACGGATGCAGAAAATAATTTGAGTACCTTTCCGGCTATGGATGGTAATGGCTGATTGGTTTTCAAACGAGTATGCGTTACTTAGGTATGATCTTTCACCTTCCTAAACGGTATTCTGGTACGGTAATTTAAAACAGTATTGTGAAAGTGTTGGAAAATGTTTCATAATCTATGCTTGATGCATAATTTTATTTACTCTCAAATCGGTTATAAAAGTTTCAATATATGCTATCAGTTTTGCCTTTTTAATATAAAAGAGATAGTGCGAACATCCCAGATCTGTGAGCGTTTCTTTAACGCTGAAATATAATAAATGAGTTGTTTTTTAGAGGTTTACAAATTTAAAATGAAATAAAACACTTAAAAATAATGTTAATGGCAATGATATTGGTTTTATTAAATAAATTTTTTTATGCCATTTAGTTTTTAAAAATGATTTCGGGCATATAGGCGCCGCGTCTGGCTCGAATGAAGCGCAATCTGGAAGTCCAATTTTCGACTACCTTATCGAGCAGCTGGGACCATATACCAGGTGTCCCAAAAATAACCGATGATTTTTAAATTCAGTAATTTGCAAACGGTGACAGATATTAAAAAAAATTCTTGCAGGATTGTTATGCAAGATGTGAGGAGTTTGTTTGTAAGCTTCGATTATCAGTTTTAGTTACAAATAGCATCGATAAATGGCGCTGCAAGCAATAATCGCTAAATCCACGCTTGATTTTTCGGACTCTCTCTCTTTCCATGCGAAAAAAGGAGATTAAAATGTATTGAATGGATCCCGAAGTACCAAAAATCGGGTCTGGACTGAGTACCTATTGCTCTCAGCGCCATATATTGTTTGAAATTCGAACTAAAATAAAGAATCATAGAAAACAAACTCCTGAGATCATACTTAACCCTCCCGCAAGATTTTTTTTAAATACCTGTCACCGTTTGCAAGTTATTGAATTTTAAAATCATCGGTCATTTTTGGGACACCCGGTATCAGCAATAACGCGGCGAATGATGATTTCCAAGTGGTACAACGTCTGTGGTTTATTGACGTAGACCAGAGACTTCACACATCCCCACAGAAAATAATCCATTTGGTGTGAGACCACATGACCGTGGACGCCAGTTCACAGGTCCATTAATCGAAATTATGCGCTCAAAAATGTGTTCATCAATAAACGGATTGTCTTTTGCGCAATTTGCAATCCTTGATCTTGCAGAACATACTGAGAACAAATCATCTGTCTGAAATCATCAAGTCAAATTGACTGTGACTAGATACAGTGTTGCCAATTTCAAAATCACACCTCTAAAAAACACCCTTTACAACTGCTGGATTTAAAGAACTGATCTGGCCTGATGGCCGAGTTGAGTAAACCCTTTTCTAGAATATATTCTTAACTTCTCAACTAAAGCATTATTTATCGATGAAGATTATGCAAAATATACAATTATGAAAGTTCAAAGCTTAACATTCTTATGGGTACTGTTTAACACGTTCACGCGGTTGCGGTGGGCACACACGACTGTCTCGGAGTTGCCAAGTCTCCGGCTTTTTGGATACCAGTATTTTAATATAGAAAATGTTTTATTTAATTAGAACAATTGGGAGATTTAAAGGAACAACATTTTCTCTAAAATAATAGTGGCGTGCAAAAAGCCGGAGTCTTGACAACTCTGAGACTGTCGAGTGTGACTCATCGCGCCGGCGTGAACGTGTTAAATCAATTCCTACAAACACTTAAGTATATTATAAAATAAACTTTAAAAAAAAGTATTAACCGACTTCAAAAAAGCACTAAAAAGAATTAAATAATTCTTTAAAATTCTCTAATGACGAAACGTTATCCAATAACCACACATCAGATATCATGTATCGGCATAAAAACGTTAAATTTAATATGTAGAATTTAATATCCACCAAACATGGATTTTCTAGAGAATATTTTTTACAAGAGATTAATTTACATAATTATGATTTAATTTACGAATATATACATATAAAAAGTATATTGTACCTATTACCAAGAATAAAGTGATGTTGGAAAATATGATACAAAGCAAAAAAAAAAAAAAAAAAAAAAAAAAAAAGCTCTATTTCTTCAGTAAATTATTTGCTTAATAATTATCGATTGTGAATGTTTGGCACTAACTTCAAAATTAATGTGTTATTATTATACAATTTTTATTATTTTTTTTCATTCTGATCGCAGGGTATTCTGCACAATGTTGTTTGTCATATTTTCTGAAAAGAACTTTTTTTTTATATTAAGAACTCTGCAAATTATAAGCATAAACTTGGCGAAATTTCGGACTATTTTTATAAAAACCTTAATTCCTCTATGAGTATACATGCTATCCTCATAAAATTGAATACAGTTTATTACAATAAGCCACTTATTAAAAATCTCAAGTTTGAACGCTTTTGCTACATTTGTTTTTACTGGGTTATCCAAAAGATATCAGCCCCACCAGTGGCTGAGAGGTTCTGCTCTCGAAGCTGGTAGACGGGGGGTGCTGGGTTCGATCCCAATCGCGCCCGTCGGCCTAATCGTTCGGAGTTTTCGTGGTTTTCTTCGAACCTTAGATTTCCAAGCGTTAATACGGGTTAGGTTCCCTTAGAAAGACCCCCACGAAGGGCACTCCCCCCTGGGCCTATATCCCTCGTGCAAATAATTGGCCGTCATAAATACAACCAACCAGCCAACCAACCAAAAGATATCCGTTCTTTTTCAAAATGTTGACGGTCTCTATCGGGTTTCGGGAAAAAATCGTCGTCGAAATATTTGGCTTATACTATACTGTTTATACACCTGCAGTTTCAGGTTAATTCCTCATGTGTTTTTCTAAATATTTGACAAAACGTCTAAAACTGTAAGTGAACGGTCACCTTTGGCCATATAGTGTATGAGCACATGACGCTTTATTCATGATGTTATTCACGATTATACATTATGTTTGTATTTATATCTTGCTGATAGTTGTCAAATTTCACCTGCGAAGTCTTTCCTTTACGAATTCACCCATTCTTCGATTTCGAATGCTAAAGAATAAAATGTACGCTTTCGCGATTATATAACGACGGTTTTTAAGTGTTCTTCCGCGAACACGATAAAATTGTGGTTCGCCACATTTCATGTTTCGTTCGAAATCATAACAAATGAAATAATATGAATAAATTCAACTACCTGGTAAAATTTACTACGTTCAACGAATAAAAAGCAATTTTGTTTAAAACTTATTTCTGGTATTTCAGAATTGAAAGCATTGGGTCGTCATATTTGAAACAAAGTTTCACAACAAAAGGAAAACATCGATTTACTCAGATTTGAAAGAGTCATTTTTCTCAGTGTACTACTGCCACTCAATGCTTCATTATAAACTCCAGTTTTGTATATTAGGATAATTCCTAATGATAAATAATACACAATTTACAGTGCTATAAATATAGAATACATTTTTTGAGTCATATAACAAAATTCTTCAATCGGAATGGTAATCCGAGCGACGTCTTTTTGTTACTAATCCATTTTGAAGAACTTTTTCCGTACCTCGACTACTATGCATAGCGCCGTCCAATAAACAAACTATTAATTAAAATGGATACTACCATCGTCGTTGAGAAACGTTTATATTAAAATAAAATCAAAGGTGTTCATGAATTGAAATTACTTCTTCTTTCAGAATATCAATATTTTGTTAGAATTAGGGGCCATTTGCAAATTTATCTGAGTATTACGGATGGCTATCTTCTTCTTCTGCTGTCTCTGCCTTGCATCAAACTGATCTCATCAGTTTCACACGCAGAACTGAACTTTTCGTCCAGAGTTCCTATAATAGGAGCCTTGAGGGGACTCTTCACTAACATTAAAACACCCGTTTGATAATGTTAAACCTATGGGCAGGTTGTTTTAGAATTTCTCGTTTAAATTTAAATATTTTTTAACATTTTGCATAGGATAGCTGAGCTTGATTTCTAATAGGGCCATTTTGAACTTTTTAAATTTCGATTGGAAATTTTTTTAATAAAAGTACTTTTATATTCTAAACCGGTTCTGAAAATGAAAGTACAGTCGTGTAAAAAAAACAAAACAAAAAAACACCCCTACTAACTCTGCAACAAATTATCGCACAATAAAGTTACTGGTACCAAGCGATTGGAAATAAAGTCTACTTTTAAAGGATGTATAAAAAATGTGCTTAGCAGGCCATCTACCTATCAAAACAAACCAAAACTTTGTTTTATTTTTCAATAGCAAGACTCAATTTTGACACCATAAGTAAATCCTACACCCTTCAATTAGCCTAAATATAAATTTGCATGAAATTCGTACGATTAGTTTACGAGGAATTAATTATTTTAAAACAGAATAATTTAGTGGTTGTATCCATATTGAAGTTTGTTATTCGAAGGTCGTTGAAAAGCTACAAATTGACTATAAGTAACTTCTCGTGAATACGAGCGTAAGTAACTTCTACTAATGTATTATTTCTTTCCAATATGACTATTTCGCTCGCTTAGTATGGCTATTCATATATTGGCTTAGTATGGCACACTTCGGCGATTGTTATATACCGTAAAACCCTCTTCAATATTCATTTTATAAAGCTTACAAGCAGGGTTTGCTGATATATATCAATGGATATATATCGTGATATACATCTGATATTTATTTTCAAAATATTACGAAGTTTGATATTTTCGATATTTTCATATATTTGACATCAATTTTCAAAATACTGCGTATGGTATGTTGATATGTTCAGTCAAAACTAGTGTAAATGAATTTATAAACTCTTATTTATTGTGTCGTTCTGTAGATAAGAACTTTCGCTTCGGCTGGCCGTCTTTAGCTTTCCAAACGACCGTCCCTTCTCCTCCATAAAAAAGTATTTTCCAAGTTTTACATTTGAAGTTGGATTTTTAAAAGTAAAATGTAGAACCAATAAATATTTAGTTAAAAGAGCTATTGAAAGATAAACTGTCTAATTTAGAGAAGTTATTTACTGCTTCATTAGAATCTTTTATGGTTATGGATTTCTTTAGTTTAAACTACACAGCATGTTAGATATATTCAAATTTTTTTAATAAAAACAAAGTATTTTGTATATAATTTTGTTTGTATAAAACACAAATTTGGAAACTTGATAATTAATCCCATAATTTTGTTTTTTGTGAGTCTATAAAGGAAATTGTGCCTGTTTTCAATTAGTTTACCTTCAGTTTTGTTACATAAGTGGGAAAAAATACATTCCGAATATTGCTTTATTAAGTTTTCGTGCATAAATGCAATTTGTTTTAGTTTCTAATTTATATTAGGTCTGAAAATGTTCATAATTATCAATAAGTTGACTGTTTTGAAAATATTGGATATATTTCGAAAATATCGGATATATGTCAAAATATTGGATATTTTTTATATTTTCGAAAATATCATGATATTTACGAACTCTGCTTACAAGTGTTGAATTATCCGATTAAAAAAATATATAAGATATTTGTAATTATAATAGTTTTGAATATGTGAATGTTATTGGAATTTTATAAGGGTTTTTAAAATGCTTTTTCTCAGATTTTGAATTTAACTCAGTTTTATCATTATTATTTATTGGCATGAATGTAAAGAATATCTGCCAATGCAAAATTTAGAATAAAAATTAGTATAAAGCAGTATAAGGAATCAATGTAGAAAAACCCCACACAAATTGCTTTTTTGCCTCAAAATAAATCCCAAGACGGTTAATAATGCAATATTTAAAAAAAAAAAAAAAGAAAAGAAAAACTTGGACTTACGCTGTCAAATTTAATAATTAAAAACTCTTATGATACTCATCAGCGTACTCATAAATAAAAATAAAAAGTATATTAAAAACACATTAAAAATGAATCCCAATTAATTAGGGATTAATTTTTAATATGTTTTTAATATAGGGGAGACCGGGGCTAGTAGTGGCATTTTCGACATTTTTGATTTTAGCCGTAAGATTTGAACAGAAGCGAAACATTTAGTATATCATATCATTAGAGTACATCTTGCGTAACATATTTATAAAACTTCTATTAACATTAATAGCGTTTTTCATAACACAAAATGAATTCTGCGTAACCTAGAAATTTGTCACTACTAACTCCTGCTACGGGGCAAGTTGTGACATGCTTGGGGCACATTGTGACACATAAATGACACATACAAGTACATTGTAACATATACAAATTATGTAAGAAAGGCGATTAAATGGAATAGGTTAAATCAAGAATGAGAAATTTATTCATTTATAACGTTCTTAACACAATAAAACACTTTCATGTTTTAATAATATTGTAAATCAAATGAAAATAAAATAGTTAAATTGTTAACACTTGTAAACTCTTAGTCCTTTATAACGATCCTTTTAGAGACACTTAGCAATAAAAAGGAAAAAAAAAATGTCTTAATCAGGAAAGAAATAAAAAGTAAGCCAACACTAATCTTTGGCCATATTGATCTTTGACTCGGTAGCCTAATACAGCGTGTAGGCAACCCTATATTTTACCATATTTAACCCTATATTAACAATCCTATATTTTTAATCACTCATTGTCATCGCTTGTTTCAGCGTCCGATCTGCAGTTAATACAAAGATAATAAGGTTCATTTTTGGTACATTTGACATAGGCCCATCTTTTACTACATGTCATGCATTGCACCCAGTCTTCTCCGGGTCTAGAAATTTTGTATTGCTCCAAGCAAACTAAACATAAGCAATTTTCGTCATCTTCAGAACTATCCAATACTTGCTTCTCTCATTATTTCAATAACCTAGGTGTAATTTTTTTATGCACTGCTTGGTCTTTCCATACAGTTTCTTTTTCGCTTTTTCTTCTTCAATTTGTTTTCTGCGTTCTTTTGCCTTTTGTTCTGCTCGAATTTTCTCTTTTACAGGTGTGCTTGTTAGAATGGCAGATTTCAAACATTTACGATAAGTTGCTTGCCTTTTCGAGGTCCTGCTTTAAGGAGTGGTCTTATTTCTGTAAGACTTACCACTGACACATTGCTATTATTATTTGTCATGGAATCATCTAATTCAATGAGATTTCTTACTTCTGAAGACGGTCCTGTAATCTCACTATCATTGATTAAAGTTATTGCTGAAGTGCTTGGTTTATTAACAGTTTCATATTTACTAATTTTTTTCATTGTCATTCTGGTCTTTAACGCTCTCATCTCTGATGGATAACGGTCGATCAGTTACTGAGGAACACAGGAAGTTAAAATTATGAGGAAAAATTATGCTGGGGTAAGTAGTGACACTGTCACAACGTGTCTCTTAGACTTCGTCACAACTAGCCCCACGTTACGCCATTTTGAACTTTATTCATTAGTTTCCGAAATGTTGGCATGATTAGCAAATGAAATACATAGAATAACAGCTCAAAATATTAGCATTTAAATAATGTTAGGGAAGTTTACATACCTCAGTATCGCTAGTGGCAATGACGATTCCAACGTAGGTCGCAAAATTTACTTTTAAGATAGAAAACAAGATAAATATTTTTATCTCGAAAACAACGCATCGCTATACTTCGAAACATACGCAGCACACTGAGACAATTAACCTCTTCACTCACATGACGCGACAGGTGCTGCAACTTATTGGATCAGTCAGGAAGCTCGATGGCACAACTTGCCCCTGGCACAACTAACCCCGGTCTCCCCTAGTTTTTATTTTTATTTATGTGTACGCTGATGAGTATCATAAGAGTTTTTAATAAAAAAAAAAAAAAGTTTTCGAAGAGTGGGTGGGAGGGATTGATTATTTTTAGATCTTTTCAGATAGGCTCGCATGGTTTATATTCAAATTTATTTGAAGAACTAAAATTAATTCTACTTTAAAAAGACATCAGAATAACTTGATATTCAATATTCTTATTTGAAATAGTGTTAATAATTCTATGATAAACTTATTCTGCTACTTCATTTGAAATTTTGGAATTAACTCATTGATGCCGGTTGGCAAAAAAACTTGCCATTCGAAATTTCTTTTTCTTCATATTTTAGATTTTTTTGCACACTTCTTCCGATTGTCAAGAAAAATTGACTATTTGAAAGTTATAAAAATAACTTTAAAAATGCTTTTAAATTAGCCTGTGTACTTGAATAGATCAAAATTTCAAGCTACGGAAGAAAAGATATCATTACTTAAAGCTCTTTTTTAATGGGTTAAAAACTTATTTGTAAAGATTACAATTTTTGATTGATATACAAAAGTTAGTAAAATACTAAATTACCATTTTTAAATAACATTAAATACTTTCGTGAGAATATTTTATCTAATAGATATTCAGTGTAATACGGAGGACAATTTAACAAGATTTGAGTAAATTAAATTAATAAGTATAAATATATCAATGACTTCATTATGGATATAATAATGGTTTAAATGATGGAAAATATTTTTGACCAAAGATTTGTAGATATCAAATACTAGAATTATATTAAGCATTTGCCGTAAAATACACCGACATCTATTTAAAAACAAAAAATTATTTCACGTGTTCTTTCATTTTGTGGAAAGCGTTGAAATGAATAATTTCGTATTTACACTACCAATTAAGCTTTGCTCTGTGAAATTTCTTGTTAATGTGGTCATCACAGTTTCTTTCATGAAAATTAAACATTAACCACCAAACGCAAACACGAATACAAGGACAAACTGGTCCGCATAATGAAACGTAAAAAGCAATAGTTGCAGCAACTTGCTCCCAAAAATTTAAAGTACTGAAATTTATCTAAATTAAAAAAAAAAAAATCGATTACGCGAAATAAGAAAAATTATTTTAGATGATAGAACTTTAACAAAAAATAAAGAGCAGAAAATTATGGGTAGATTAGCACGCAAAAAATGAGAGGGCTAACCCCCCCCCCCCCCCCCAAAAAAAAAAAAAAAATAAATAAATAAATAAAATAAAATAAAAAAAATAAAATAAAAAAATACGCCACATGTTTTGCTGTAATTTAAAAGAGAGGATCTGTTACTATAATGTATAGAAACCATTTTTATCAAGAGTTTCTTGCAATCTCAATGTCATTGATTCAATGAGACTGTTAGCAATATCAGGATCTCGTTTTGATAATTTGCATATCAGATGAACGTAAAAAAGATTCTTGTTAACGTAAGATCGTGATGTACTGAAATAAGTTTTATTCTTTGTTTACATTGTAAGACAGACTTACGCTCTAAGTTGATTTTAAACGAGGCACCGTAATCCCAGCCCAAAAGCTTCAATAACATGAGTAAAAAAATATATATTTTTTCAAATTATTCTTTCTGCAGATCATAGACGGCTCCTTAACCAGCACTTTGAAGTTTTTTAACCCATTAACCGCCAAAACTATAAAGTAGGAATTTTCAAATTTCTTGTTGAAAGTCGTTTGACACCATAAGTTCAAAAAGGTAATCTTCGCTTCATTAATTTAGCAAAATTTCTGCCAAATATTAAGGATTTTTTTAATTTAAAATTAGTGGTGGCAAAGTAATTAATTGAAGGATGAGTAATTATTTTGACCGTTGCGTCAACACAACACCAGCGGGTAATGGGTTAAGCATAACTTGAAAACTACTTTGAAGAAAAAATTGAAATTTTGGATTTGCATAAAGAAGGACATACCAAATATAAATCCATCAAATAAATTGTAGGTTGCAATTCATATCTTTTTCAAATATTAATTTCATAATTCAAATCATAAAATTTTTAAATTTAAAAATTCAATGTAGTTATGTTTTGGAGTTTTAGTACTATAACCACATAAAAATGTTTCACATTAGGATTATAATTTCAGGAGATATTAATAAAAATTTAGAAATGTAAATCAACATTAGAAGCTCTAAATTTTGAATGTTTATAATTCAAAAACTTAATAGCCAAATGACATGAAATTTCGTTTTTAGGCATAGTTTGAACCGAAGATTTAAAATATCTTGTCAAAATTGGGTGTTGCCTAATTTTGGATAGTATACTATTAGAAGTTTGGACTGGTTTTAATTTGTAGATGGCCCCTAAACAAATTTTATATACATCATTCAAAAGTAGACTTAATTTTCTATCCTATGGTACTTGTAACTTTCTTCTACGATTATTTGTTACAGACAGGGACCGATTTACAAATTTGGGGGCCCTGGACACAGATGCTTACGGGGGAAGGGGGTGGGGGCTTGCACCGAAATTTACATGGGGATTGAGTAGAAAAAAATCAAGAAAGGTACTTACTAAAATAACCATTATTGATTTTAATAATTACTTTAAAATATCCATTAAAAATTATATATAATAATCATAAATTTACTTTTAAATAATTATTTCACAATTATGAAATTTAAGTGAGTAGACGTTTTAGAATAAATTGCGTGGTGTCGATTAGCTTTCCCTATACAAGTCTATATATCTAGAATGATAAAGTATGCAACAACCAATAATAAATTTTCGACAACACTGAGCTACAATTATTTAAAATATTGGGGAGCTCTACTGCCTGCAAGCTATGCTCACCAACCCCCCAAATAATCTGACGAGAACAGGAAAGGGATTAAATAAGAATTAAAAATACAATATATTTTTAAAGTGATAAAGGTAAAATATTCACTATGATAAAATAATTATAAATGGATGTTTCAGACAAAATATACAACGTTATAAAAATACAATAGGAACACATAGAATGTAGAATGAAATGTAAATTCCATTAGACATTAAAACTACACCAGATTTTGGGCGATTTTTGATAAACCTTCAGAAGCATTTAGGGGCCCCTGAAAATCAGGGGCCCTGGGCCCGTGCCCCGAATGCCCTGCAATAAATCAGGCACTGGTTACAGAGTTAGTAGAGAGTGTTTACTTCTTTCCCCACGACTGGACCTTTATTAAAAAAATCTGCAACCGAAATCGGAAAAGTAAAAAATAGCCATTAGAGATGGGTCTCAGCTATCCTATGCAAAAAAATCGTTTAAAATATTAAAATTTAAATGAAAAGTTCGAAAACAAGCTACCTATAGGTTTAACATTAGAGAACGTTATGTTTTCAAATGAGTGAAGAGTCCCCTTATGGTCTCAATAGACGTATCATTCAACTATTTTCAACTCATCGACTTTTTTTTTTTGATGTGTGCGGTCAAGCAGTGCTTTTCATCTTTAATAGCTTTAGAAGGAAACAGACGGACATTTTCATGAAGAAAAATTTTCGTCAAGTCGATTTAATCTTCTTTCCATTGTTGAAGTTCCGCATCTCTTTGTGAATAACCACAAACGGTTTGAGAAGAGGTGTTAATAGCTTTTCCTGGACAAGTGTTGAAGGAAGGCAAAACAAGCATCTAAACACAGCCTTAGTGTGGCTTAATGACATAAAGAGTGACGCTGAAAAGAAACTATAATGTACCGTAATCAGCAGTGATTGCAGGAAAACTTGGTGTAAAAGATGGTGCAGGACCTAAAGATCTGCGTCTTTGTATCCGTAAAAAAGACGAATTACTTTTATCGTGTATGAAATTGTAATTATCTGTTTTACATAGTTTATTTAAATGTTCTTGATTGCATAAATATATAAGATTTCATTAAACTTTTATTGTTATAAGCGACTGCTAGTTTGATATTTATTTTAATATCAATTTAAAATTTTCTAAAAACAACTTCAATTTTGTATTTCAAAACGATTTCTCAAACTAGTTGCACAAAATAAAATTTTCGTGTAAATTAGCCGTATTTAGAAGCAATATAAAATATAAGTTGTTAGAGGATTACCTATAAATTCAGAATTTTAAAATTAGCTTATGGGAAAAGAAAAGTTGCGAGAAGTAAAAATCTTTGGTTCATGTCAAACGTGTACTGTAAATAATTCTACAGTGTTTGAAAGCCGTAAAAATAACACAGACTCATTAAACATTAAGTATATTAATTCCAGTTGTTCTATATCACAATATATATTCCAAACGGAAAAGTCAAAACATACATTAAAATATTTATTTGCTTGAAAGACGTTACTAAAAACACATTAAAAGTATATTAAAAACCTATATTGACATGCTTCAACTCCTCCACTGAGTCGTCATCAGAATGTATAACAGAAATGACTAATTCAACGCATAACAGTATGCATTATATTTGTAATTTCTGTTATGAATTCTGATGACGATGTCAACATGTCAATATGGATTTTTAATATATACTTTTAATGCGGTTTTAGTAGCGTCTTTTAAGCAAATAAATATTTTAATGTATGTTTTGACTTTTCCGTTTGGAATATATTGTAATATGGTTATTACTGGACGTAATTAAGACTTATTACTCTTATTTATACTTATATTTGTCCAGTTGTTCTTTTCATACGATTGACAAATGTCCACTCGCTTTTAACAAGATGTCGGTACAAACGAGTGTTTTTAAAGATCACATAATGATCACAGCAACAATTTTCTGTTGTTGGATTTTAGGTAGCTTTCATTACAAAAAGTAAAAGCTACTTATTGCAGCCGTCCAGAGGAAAGCACTTCCGAAAAATGTTGGTAGGGGAAGTAGGTGAGGTATGATACATTTTTTTGTACTAATTTTTTACAAGCCTTAGAAATTTTTCGTGTTTTCTTATAAAGTAACCTTTTATTCATTTATTAAAAATATTGTGAATTTAAAAAATAATCATTCCAAAAATATATCCCAATTATTGTGAATGCTCACTACTGTATCAAATCTCCCCATTGCTGGGGAGGACTGATACACTAGCAAGCAAGGGAGGTTTGATACATTGTTATGTAAATTGAAAAAAAAAAATGCAGACAATTAAATTTATGTGTCATACAATTTTTTATGATAAATCTTGAAGTATTTAAGTAAAAATTTAAAAAGAAATGACATTGACAAATTTTTGTTTCAGAAATGTTTTTTACAAAAATATTTAAACAATTGCTATTATTCAAACAATTCTATTAACACACTTTTTAGAAATAATAAAAAAAAACCCTAAAGATCTTGCTACAAGGAAAAATGAAGTGAACATTGTCGATTTGAAAACAATTTAACATAAAGTTAGCACATTTAAGATTTCTTTAACCCTTTCAGGGCAAAGCATTCTCAATGCTAAAGTGTTGAATAAATGAATGACATCTGAATTTACCAACAAATTTAATTGGAAATAAGAAAAGGGCTATGTTTCACTTTCATATTAAATGGAAAATATTTTACATAATGCTGGTGCCAATGTGGCGTTTGGGAATTAAAATTAAATGGTTTCATAAACATACAACTACCCCTGAAATGGTTAAAAGAAAAACTAATAACTATATCATGTTGGTAAGTAAAATCGGGTGGATTTAATGTTTTTTTTTTATTTGCCCTTCGTCAATTATAGAAACATCTTCCTTTTCAGGCCATTTACACTTTTTTCACTCTACATGACGAGCAAAGCGAACTAACCATCTATCATTGCACTGCTTTTCTATGTAACCTACAAAATGTCTATGAATAGTTTCTTTGTTCTTCCTTACCAATTTCAGTAGCTCTTGCTCTAAAACAATAATGAATATTACAGACCTATATTAGTTTACAACTTAAAAAAACTATTAAATTTCAAATATACAAGTTTATCCTTTCTCCCCAGCACTAATGTATCATTTCTCCCTATCACGCCTTATTGGATTTTCAATCACTTTGTATAAATGCAGTTGCAAAATGCCAATCTGCTTTCTGGTAAAACTCACCCTAACAACGCGCGTTACAAATAAAAAAAATTACAAGATATTATCTTCACAATAATAAGAGTTATGAAAGAAAATCAATATTTAAAAAAATTTACAGTGACATTCCAAAAAGTCTTCAAAAAAAAAAAAAAAAAAAGAAAAAAAAAAAAAAAAACGTTGTCAGTTCTTCACTTCTAAGTCCAGCTAATGATGACCTCTGTTAATAAAAGAGGACTTTACATCTGTTACAATGGCTGTTAGTGACCTGTGTTGAGAAAAATTGTCAATGTATCAAACCTCCCCTACCTGCCCCATATATTTTCACCGACTATGACAGCCAGACCTAGTTTTTCCAGGTCCACTGTCACAAAAAGCGGGACAGAGAGACGATAAAAGCGGAACAGTGGCTTCTAGGTCGGGACATACAGCACATCCTATGAAAGCTGTGCCTGTCTATAACGGAAAATATTCATGTACCTTACGGAAGGAATATTATACCAATTTACCTGCTAAGACGGAAACGTGTCTAAAACGGAACCTTTCATTGGTCACTTGAAATTTCGTACTAGAACGTTCCACTGTCTTAAAGAAACACAATAATCTTATACAGGGTGTTGCTGAATTCCACCGACAAATACAGAGGATGAAAAATTCTCACAGAACATGGGGTCGCAATTCCCTTATTTAGTCACAAATACAAGTTGTTTCATCCTAACTGAACGTGGGTTGACGGTAATAATTTTGAGAAAAATAAAAACATTGCAATAAAAATGCAACGATATGTAACTTGTTTTGTGCGAAATGTTATAACATCACGAAAAGTTCTGAAAAAACATGGTGCTCAAGCAATAGATGATACTGCATAAATTGTTAATTGCAGTCCAAAATATGGATACTACTGACGCGTATAGTGGAAACTTCTACCTCCTTTTTTATTATCACATGTACAACAAAGGTGAAAATGTCTATTAAAAGTTTTATTATAATATACTTCAATTTTTTAAATGTTATTACCGTCAAACCGAGTTAAGGTAGAACAGCCTGTATTTTTGATTAAATACGCGACCCCACGTTCTATGGTAATTTTTCATCCTCTTGATGACTACTATCATCTCCCGCCCCTGAATTTGTCCCCCTGAATATATATATATATATATATATATATAACCATTAAATAAACATTACCGACCACCAATAAAAACCGTGATATTATGAATAAAGTGACAATAACAAATACAGCCCCCCCCCCCCCCCCGCCCTCCAACACACTTAACATGGATACCAAAAACATAGTAAAAAACAGCAGAAATTGAATAACAGAAATGAAAAACTATATATACCAGCTTTTATGTATAAAGTACAGTCCTTTGTACTGTCTTACGAGTATTAATATGGAAGAAAAAAAGAAAAATATGGATATCGATAAAAATAATTGAAAAGCTCATATATTGAATTACTTATATATAAATATATAACCATTAAATAAACATTACCGATCACCAACAATTATGAAGTATGAAATAATGAATATATTATGAATAAAATGACATTAACAAATACAGTTCCCTTCAACACACTTAACATAGATTCCAAAAACATAGTAAAAAACAGCAGAAATTGAATAACATAAATGGAATGATGGAAATTTGTAGAACTTAGAATTATCGGGTCACAAATGCCGTAAGTTCCACAAATAAAATTTGTGGTTTCATCTTCATATTAGCCGTAAATTAGCTAAAGAATATGAATTTGGGACTACCACACACAGAAAAGTGAGAAATAACCATTGAATACGAATTAAGTTCAAAATGAAACAAGATTAAAAAGGATAGAGGAAAAAAAAATACCAAATTAAAATCCATACTGTCATAGCATTAGGTATAACAAATACACTCATTATGCATTTTATTCTCATTTAAGATAGTATACTATTAACAGTTAATATGATAATGTCCTGAGTAGGCTAAAATTTAAATACAAGTTAATCGTTAACTTTATTAAATATTAATGAACATGAATAAATTTAATATGAATTGATAAATATATAAATATAACTACGCAATTATACATATAAAAGTGTATAATCAACATCCATTATAAAATGTGTATTATCAACGTAGTTATAAATCACATGCCCCAATTTTTTAAAATTATAAATTAACCATTGCGTATTATCCAGACAACGGTACCCTCATCCGTACTCTAACATCTACCCACCCAACCGTCCTATAATAATTTATTATTATTATTTTACAATTTTTAATTTTTTAGAATTTATTTTCTTATTTTATATATATTTTTGTAATTTTATTTATGTATGTGTTAATTTGTTTTTTAAGATCATTTAAGTACTAATTATATAATTAAGAATATATGAATTTTTTTGGAAAACCATGATTTAATGCATCATAAATTAGTTTTTTTAATAATATTGTTAATTAGATGAGAAGAACATAAACACTTTATTCTATATAAATGTAATATAAGGATGATATAAGGATAAGGCCGTAGTTAATGAAAAAAGGAATTTAATGGTTCTGGATTATAGTTTTACATATTAAGCCGACATTATATTTACAAGTACGGGAGGGTAGGGGGGTTTTCTGCGGCATACGTGCTCGCAGCATCGGAGAATCCATACCGGCCTCTTGCTCTCGTCTAGAGCGAGAAAGATACGTCTAACATCAGCCGCGTCGGAATGAAATCTGCTTTTGGTTGTTACTTGTTCCCAAGCGAAGAGAATGCAAAGCTGCATATCAGCAAATTCAATAGCATCTGCTGTTCTGCGGTTACAAGTAATCATGGAAAATGCTGATCATATCCTGTTGCTAGGAGTAGAGTTTTATGGGAATCTAAAACCACAACTCACACTCGGCCATTTTGTCCTCTTGTCGCCCTCGACAGCGTGTTAAATAAGCAACAAGATATGTCAAAAAACAAAAAAAAAACTATCTAAAAATAATTAAAATCCAAAGGAAAAAAAACTGTCGTTAAATAATTAAGAAAATTGAGCTAAATATAAAAAAAAAATTAATTCTAAATTTTATGTAAATTAATGCTGAGCTGCCGTGAGATATCTCCAAAAAAAGAAGCAAAAGAGTAAAAAAAATCCCAGGATAACATCAATTTGCTTCATGAGACCGTCTTTCTCATGAGCCATCATCAGGGATGAAAAATATAATCTGAAAGGCCGTCTGCCCATTATATCATCATCAAGGAAACATACTAAAATCTGCCTCATCTTAGGTAGAATTTCGTAAAAAAAACATCTTTATCCCAACATCATTCGGGAATAAAAAAATAAAAAAAGAGGTTTGCCTCGTCTAAGCAAAAAAAAAAGATTTCCCACCAAAAGGTTTTTTTTTTCGACAGCCAGCTCTTACTTCTGTAAAAAAAAATATGCGAGGTGGGGGGGGGGACACATAATAATAATATACTTATACATATAACAAATAAAATTATAAAAATATAGGGAAAAAATTTCAAATATATAAAAACAGGTACATAATAATAAAATAATAATATTGCTGTTCTGCATAGTCTAAGTGTTTTATGCAAAATGAAAAAAGAGTCACTGCTTGGCAGTCTGGGAAAAGGTTTTATGCAAAACTAAAAAAAAAAGCACTATTTTGCACTTGTAATAAAAAGTTTTAAGCAAAACTACAAAAAAAACACTGTTTTGCTGATTTAATAAAAAGTTTTAAGCAAAACTACAAAAAAACACTGTTTTGCTGATTTAATAAAAAGTTTTAAGCAAAAATACAAAACAAATCACTGTTTTGCTGTTTTAATAAAAAATGGATTTGCCATGCGAAAAAAAATCACAGCATGGACTGCACAACTGTTTAAATTGAAGGCCACTGTTTCATGTGATCAACGGATGTCGTTGTGATAATGGGACCTTCATGGTTTCCTATTTTTGTAACTGCATACCTGTCATTAGGGTTCACGGCTGTAATCTTATATGGTCCAAAATATTTGGGTCGAAGTTTTAACCCAGTTCCAAACTGTGTACGTTGTATTGCTACTAGATCATTGACCTTGTATACCGTGGGGGGTTTACTTTTTTTATTATATTGGACGCGGCTGAGTTCCTGATGTTTTAAAATGTTGGCTTTTGCACTATGCTGTAATGTTTGTTTATGATCCATGTGTAATTCGATATGTTCCGTTTCCAAGAGTTGTTTTATCATTAAGTCGTCTTTATTTTTCATCTTGACACCCGTTAACAGCTCGAACGGGGAGAATTTCGTTACAGATGAAGTTGTGCTATTTATTATCCTTTGTACCGCTGGTACGTGTTTGTACCATTTCGTTGGATCATCTAAAGATAATTTCGTCAAAATAGGGATAAGCGTTTTATGCTGTCTTTCGATTTGTCCATTTCCTCGCATTACTCCGGTAGTAATGGGATGGTGGTCTATATTTTCTTGTTCACAATACCTTTTAAATTCTGAAGAAGTGAATGCGGGTCCTTTATCCGCGATTATTCTTCGGGGATTTCCAAATGTAATTTGTTGTAATTTAAGTTTATCTAGTGCATCTTGCGCCGCCACAGATTTGACTGGATATAGCCAAACAAATTTAGTGAAAGCATCCACTACTGTAAAGAGGTGATTATAATTTTTATTTGTGGAATGTAATGGGCCTAAAAAATCACAATGGTAAGTGTCGAGCGGCTTGTCACCTTTAGGGATCGAGTGCAATAAACCTTCCTGTTTTCCCAACTTTCGAGAAGCTAAAATGCATGGAACGCAGTTTGTTACGACTGTGCGTGTCAACTCCGGTAGGTTAGGAATGAAAAAATTCTGGGATGAAATTTCTTCTGTCTTTTTAGCAGAATAGTGTCCTTTAGTGTGTATATCTTGGAGTATGCTAATTTGCATTGCTTCTGGAATCACTAATAAATCTCGACCCTGTTGGAGTTTATACAAAATGTTGTTGCGCACCGTGAAGTCGTCTACTGGTGCTTCCGACGCTTCTGTTTTAATGCTGGAAATAAAGGGATCATTTTCTTGGGCTTTCATGATTTTTAGTGTCAGTTCATCGTATGTTATGTGCATAACTGGGTATCTGCTTAGCGCGTCCACGTGATTCATTTTCGTCGCCGGTCTATGTTTTGTTTCAAAATCGAATTCCTGGAGGAATAGAGCCCAACGCGCAATTTCGGCGTAAGATCCTTTTTGTCGAGAGTTTTTTGAAATGCTGGACAGTCGGTAATGACACGGAATCGAGTGCTGTGGGGGTAGACGCGGAATGTTTTGAGAGCTTCGATGACTGCCAATACTTCCAATTCGTAGCTACTTAACTTTTCCTCCTGTGGTGATTTTTTTTGCTCATATATTGAACCGGATGGAAATGTCCGTCGGTGGATTTCTGCATGAGAACTGCGCCGAAACCCATTTTACTGGCGTCAGTGTGCACTTCGAGGTCCGAACCCGGTATAAAAATGTGTAAAACTGGAGCACTTGTGAGTGGATTAAGTAAGGTGTACAGCGCTTCCCTCTGCGCCGGTCCAAATTCGAAAGTTGATGTTTTTCGCAAGAGATCGCCCAGGGGCCGTGCGATAGAGGCATACTTGGGAATAAACTTCCGAAAATATCCTGTTAAAACTAGGAGTGATTGCAATTGTTTAACGTTTTTGGGTTCCGGAAAATGTTGGACGGCCTTAATTTTCGTTGGGGAGGGCGCTATAGTATTATTTTCAATGACATGGCCCAAAAATTCAATTTTTCGTTGCAGAAACTGACATTTTTTAAAATTAATATCGAGTCCGTAATCAGCAGCAGTTTCTAACACTCGTTTGAGTTTTTTGAGACCCTCGGCTTCGGTACGGGTGGGGATGATGAGGTCGTCCATATGTAAAATCAGCACACCTTCTAGTAGTAATTCGCGAAAAACACAGGCTATATACCTTGAGAATGTTGCGGGGCTGGACGTGAGTCCGAAAGGGACTTTTAAATACTCGAATTGTCCATCGTGTGTAATAAAACCTGTGTATGTTGTGCTCTGTGGGTCCACATCGACATAGAAAAACCCATTTTTTAGGTCGAGAGATGTAAAGACCTGCGCTTGTTGTAGGGGTAGAGGGAAACTATCCCTTATCATTTTTTTATTTAGCTTACGAAAATCGATACATAATCGCATAGAGTTATCCTTTTTCTTAGCTAATACTACTGGGCTTGCGTAATCGCTACAAGAAGGTTTTATTATGCCGTCCCGTAGCCATTGTTTAATTTGGTCGCTGACAATCTTTTTTTCAGCCATGGACATTCGTCGCGGGCGTTGGTAAACTGGTTGGTCGTCAGACAATACTATGGACATTTTTAAGTCGGTAGATTTCGATTTTGTGAGGCGATAATTTTCAATCAGCTCAGCCACTTCTTCGCGACACGTTCTGTTGGTGATATGAGTTAAATCGACTTCGGACATGTCATCGCAAATATTGATAAGGTTAATAAAAATATCTGCCGTGGGATGTTTCGACAAAGTAATGCCAGTCTTGTTACATGTTAGTGTGCCTTGGCATATGATGTCTGTTCCGAGGATAACAGGACGCGACATGTGAGCGAAATCAATAACATAAACAGTGGTAGAAAAAATGGATTTGTCGATATCGATATCTGTGAAAAAGAACCTTTTGGCTGAACGTTACCACTGCCGAACCCCGAGAGCCGTAGGGGTACTGGTGTCAGAGGAGGGGAACCGAGCAGACGGTAAATGTCCTCACGGAGGAGGGTCACTGGACTTCCGGTATCAACGAGAGAATGCACTTCCATGTCTGCAATTCGGACTACTTTTTGCATGTGTTGTTGGGGGCGATTTAGATCGACCATGTGAACTTGTCTGTCTTTTCCGGCAGTGGCAGCTTGAGAAGGGGGGCTGAGTGCAGTTGCTGTCTTTGGCTTTGAACCGCGGGCTGTGCAATTTAATGATATGTGGCCGTAACGAGAACAATTAAAACACTTAGGACCTTGTCCTTTACGCGTGCAATCTATGGATTTATGGCCCCTGGCCCCACAGGAAAAGCAAGTAATTTTTTGAGGTTTTTCGCTGGGAAATGATTTCTGGGTACCCAAAGGGACGTGTGTCGCCTTAGGTTTGAAATGTGTAACCGAACCACAGGCTTCTTCATAGATTAAAAGTTTTTCTTAAATTCTGCTAATTCAGAGATTCCATATAATATTTCTTTATTATGTGGTGTCTCGTTAATCTCATTAATTATATAGTGAATTAAAGATATATCATCGATGTTTCCTCTTTGTGCTATTCCTTTCATTTTCAAAAAATATTCCAATAGTTTTCGTTTGGGCGGCAGCCTCTAGTGGCTAGTAATTGATGTAACTGGGCGGACGAAGCTGATTGTCCAAATTCGCGAAACAATGCTTCTTTGAGCGATGTATATGAAGAAATGTTATTTTCACTACGTACATACAATAATGCTAAACTGTTTAATGCCCGCTCAGCAAACACAAATTTCTGTATGTCGGACAGTTGAAATGGCTGGGCCAGAGATTCAAATCTCTGAAACCATGTTTGAACGTTTTCCGTTTTATCACCACTAAACGGTGTAATTAAATGATCAATGTCATTGAAAGAAATTGTCTGTTTGGGCGCGGAGTGTGTACAGTGTACACGTGCCTGGTCTGGCTGTACTTCCAAAGGGGAAGATAAACCAGTGCTTCCACTACTATTGTGGCTATCATCAAATTCTGTATCCGATTCGGAAACTGCCGTAAACGTGTCTTTAAAAGCCGAAATATCAACTAGTGCGCTTAAAATACACTGTCCGATATCTTCTTTTGATCCATGGATATCAATGGATAAGATATTAGCGATAGTAATCAATTGTATCTGATCGTAATCATCCAGAATTTCTTTGAGTTTATTTTGATAATCATCGCTTTTGTCGGTAAAAGAAAATCCTTTAAATTTCCTTAAATTCGCTCTATTTTGGCGATTTTTATCGCAACCAAATATAAATTCGTGCAGTAGCTTGATCTTATCAGTCTTAGCAGATTTCAACTGGCTTTTAATAAATTCTATTTGTTGTAATTCCATATCAAAAGCAAGAAAGGAAAGAGAGAAAAAAACTTAATTAAAGGAGTTATCCAATTGAAAAAAAAAATTCTTCGCCACGATATATATGCCGATCCACTTAATGATCCGTCGAAAAAAATATACTTGCAGCCGGAGATTCATTTCTTGCAATACGGTGACTATCTTGTAAAAATAAAAATAAGCGGAAGATTGAGCTTCAAAACAGATGGCTAAGTAGATGAATCACGTCTGCTGAAATGCGAAGGTTGATAACGGGACGAAAAAGAAGTTCTCCGATTCTGATCGGTAAGAAAGCCTAGGGAATTTTATTTTTTTAATTCGTGTGGGATTCAAATCGGCCTAGAGCCCCCATGTAATATAAGGATGATATAAGGATAAGGCCGTAGTTAATGAAAAAAGGAGTTTAATGGTTCTGGATTATAGTTTTACATATTAAATCGACATTATATTTACAAGTACGGGAGGGTAAGGAGGTTTTCTGCGGCATACGCGCTCGCAGCATCGGAGAATCCATACCGGCCTCTTGCTCTCGTCTAGAGCGAGAAAGATACGTCTAACATCAGCCGCGTCGTAATGAAATCTGCTTTTGGTTGTTACTTGTTCCCAAGCGAAGAGAATGCAAAGCTGCATATCAGCAAATTCAATAACATCTGCTGTTCTGCGGTTACAAGTTCTCATGGAAAATGCTGATCATATCCTGTTGCTAGGAGTAGAGTTTAATGGGAATCTAAAACCAAAACTCACATAAATGATTAAAGATTATATTGCGATATGCAGAATTATGAAGACAAGATTTAAAATTAGTAAATGTATTGTACCGCCGTATAAGAACTCACTTAAGAAAGAATCTTAACTAGAAATTACAAGAACTTGGCGTTCGTTTTTTTTCGGAGTTTTTATTAGACGACACTCGGACACACATATAACAAGCACACATTATTATTTACACGGCAAAAAAATTAATCTTTTCCGGAGCGAAACGCTCCTTTCGGCAGAGCCGAGAAAACATGACCGTCTGGGGTCGTGTCACAGCAGAGACTCCTCTTACGGGGCCTTGTTTTTCAGAGATCAGTTCATCTCCTAGATACCCCACTTGAGGTCTTGACTCATCTTAGTCATCAAGTTCAGTTTATACCATTTCTACGCAGCACTTTTTCTTGAGATATTTACATGATTAAAGCTGTTTACATGTTCCATCTGGATTTTGATGAAACAGTGACATGTGAAGTTATAGCAGGCATCTGGAGGTTCCAATTAACGATGTTTATTTCGTTATGGGTATCTGGTCTCCGAGTCCTCTCAGATAAAACGTCACAGCTCCCTCCATGCACGATATAAATTTTTCCTTAAGGGAAAAAATTCCACACTCGGGTGCACAAATCACAGTGAAATTCGGAGTTAATGCTATCCCTAACAATGCTATCTACTCCAAAATTAATAAAATTTAAAATCTTAAAATCAAAACATTTATCAGAAAGTACTTCGGTACCATGGAAGGGATTCAGCATAACACACAATAAACATAATAAACACAGTAAACACAATACAATTGCACACAGTTATATAATAATTCTAAAATTACTGATAAGCACTCCAACAATTTTATAACAAACCAGTACCTTCATTATGAATTTTCTTTTAACACAATCAGAATAGATAAAAAGTTTGAAACATCACAGGTACTTCCAATAAAAATTCGCTCTCTCACGTTCACATGGATAACCAACAATACTAATATATATATTTTCCTTATATATATGGATAATCTTAAGAAAGAATTCCAATACACTAATAAAACAAAACACGTTTAATCTATTTATACACGATAAGTTGCTCAAAAGAATTTTAACACAATAATAAAACAAACACTCAAACTATCCTTAATAATATATAATCTCTGTATCCTACAGAGACATATAGCAATACAATCCTTCACTAACTGATTTAAAAAACCTTTTTAACATAATCAGTAGACTAAAATTTCAGTACTTCTATTATAAGGTTCTTCTTACCCTTTACTTGTTCAAAACAATAGTTTTTTTTTCTCTCAATTTAAAGGAGTTTAAAAGAATAATATTAACAATTTTAACATTAAGAACCAAAATGTATATTCTAACGATTTTGTACGTAATACAATTACTAACTCAAAATACAAGTTCCAATTCAAATTACAACTTCTAAATTTCAACTTATTAACTTTCTCAAATTACAATTTTTTTCTTTTTCCCAAGCCAAAAAATAAAAGCATTTATAATCTAATATCTAAGACATCCAAGAATAGTTATATTTCTAATCCTCTTACTTCTAAATACTGAAACAACAGTCTTTCATAAAAACACTTAACTCTTCTTTTTAACATATGAAATCCTTTTACGTTTACTTTATAAGTTTCATACAATGAACAATTTTTTTTAAATGGGGTGTATAAAAATCTCTTTTCAAAATAAACACATATTCACACACTATAAACTAAATAACACAGTACATAAGTCACTCTTAGCAAAACAAAACAAAATAAACAAACCAAAACATCCCTAATCTCTACTCTCTGTCTAAAACTCTCTTACATCTCTGATAAACAGAATTGTTTTCCAAAAAATTGAAAACGGATACGGGATTTATCTTCTCGTTCTTCTTTTTCGTCCGAGACGAATTGACCCAATTCCGCGATCGGAACCCATTCCTTCGATTTCCCTCTTTTCGTCGCTCGCAATTCCCCCTCTCGAACCGGGATTGTCGCCACAACACTTCCAGAAAAATCCTTCTCTCTGACCAAATTAGAGATCTCAAGGGTGTTTTCGGGTAATCTGCTACTCGATTTATCACGTACAGGAAATTTTAAAATTTGTTTTCCTTCACCAATTTCATCGGAAATAACCTCTAAGTTATTCGCCGGTACAATGAGAGTTTCACTAACCTGTTCTGAATCAAATTCTTCCAAACCTTTAATTTCGGAATTAGCGTTTATTTTTTTGACCTGCTCGCGATTTTCTGATGCCTTATTTATCACTTCGGGTTCAATTTTTGCACTGCCTTTAAAACTCTCTCCAGTTTTAAATTTACCTAACCCTGCATCCTCAACTTTATTTTTTTCTGGCACCCTGGTAGTTGAATTATTCCCCCTCGCGTACCTGCGATCCGACTTTCTCAATTTAAATAAACGCCTACAAATACAAGGTGTCAGCAAAGCTTCACAATTTAATTCCGGCACCAGTGCTGCCGTTATATAAATCCTAGGTGAATTTTCCTCGTTCCCGTTCCACAAAGAAACTGGAACCTTCGCCAGATCTGCTCTGCGAATTTTTCCGATGGCCAGAACTAACTCGATCTGTTCGCCCGTTTTATATTTATCTGGAATTAATTCGCCTCGAAAAATCGATAATTCCGTACCCGAATCCTTTATTCCCTTAACCTTTCGGCCCAAAATATTGATATCAATGTGTGGTAATTTACTTTTGCCTACGGCCTTCCGTTGTTTATCCCAGACACATCTAGAATTTAACTTCTTCACTCCTACATAGCTTACTCTAGCTTTCGCTCCCGTTTCAATATCTTCACTCGTATTCCGCGATCCCGAATTTTTACTCAATTCTGGACAAAAATTCCGCAAATGGTTCCTGGAGTTGCAATGGAAACATCTACGCTCCACTCTTTTTTCGAATGCTTTCTCCCGACTCATGGTACCGCGATGGGCTGACGCACTAGGGAGGGAGTTTCATTCTTCGTTTCTGCCTGTTTTTCATCCGATTTAGGACGCGTACTTCCATACTCTGCGTACCGAGTTTTCTTAAACGACGCTCTGACACTCTCATAACCATCCAATAATTCCACTATTGCTGCTTCCGTCTTAAGCAGTGGCCATTTGTCAATGAAATGTTCACGCATTTCAAACGTCGCACGCCGTTTAATCTGATAGGTGACCAAAAGATCTTTTAATTCGTCAAAGGAAGTTATTGATAAGGCCTCTAACCATTCATTTAAGTAATTTCGGATTTCAAAACCGAAATCCTGTCAATTTAAAGATTGCGACTTCTGATGGCTAAAAAATTTCTGTCGAAAACTCTCCGGGTTTAATTTAAAATTTTTTAACAATATACTTTTTACGTTATCGTAATCTTCTGACTCTGTCTCGGGTTGTCTGGCAATAATTGAAATAATGTCTACTGGCAGAAGCCCAATTAAATGAGAGACCCAATTTTCCTTCGGTATCCTAACCCGTTTAGCTTGGCGTTCAAACAGATCCAAATACAAGCTAATATCTGTTTTTTCAGGATTAAAATCCGGGATTAATTTTTTTAAGTTCTGTTCAGAGGAACGCGAAGGTATATTATTTGCATTTTCTGAAGACGGGGAAATTCCTTTCTCGATTTTTAGTTTTTCTAACTCGAATTTATTTTTTAATTCTAGTTCCTTTAATTCTTTCTCTTGCTCCAATTCCTCCTTCCTAATGGCTTGATCACGATCCCATGTCTGTTTACGCAACATGTCCTCCCGTTCGATAGCTTGTAACCGGGCGCGCTCACTTTCTTCCTTTTCTAATTCCTCCTTAGCTGTCTCTAATATAGTCTCATAAAGAGCCCGTACTATTTCTTCTTCATACTCCTGAGATTCCAGCACTAAGTACGTTAACTGAATCGGAGTTTCGTTTCCCGTCCTGGCAAGTTCCAGTTCATCCACTAACTTTTTTATATTTTCCTTTTTTCCTTTACCCAGGAAAGCCATATCTAACCCCCTTTTTTTCAAACAAAATTTCTCTATACAAAGGTACTTCTCTACTGTAATACAACAACAAAAAAATATATACTATATTAACAATAATCACAATCAATCATAAAAATTTCTTTCAATAACAAAACAATATGTAAATACTGACTCACTTCCATGACTAGTACTTGTTCAAATTTTGTCATTCCCGTTTTTGAATTTTCCCAACAAAATCAGCAAATTTAAATAATTAAAAATCACTAAACATTAACTCCAAATTCAAAATTGTGACTTACCTCAATTGAAAACTCGGACACTAAACGGTAATCCACACTTTCACTGATTATTTTCAGCCGGATGGCCCACCGAACATAAACTTTCTGACCCTAAGGTCCACTAAAACAATATATCCACAACGCGGAACACCTGAACACTATCTTCGACCCAAAACGGGCCCATTCACATTTCACAATTTTCTTCTATCCAAACCGATCCACTGCTAAAATAATCACAGTTTCGTCTCAGGCCTTGGCTCCCTAATAATCACAGAATTCTCTTCTATTTCTTTTTCCACTCTTCCGCAATTCTTTCATCAGCAAACAGCGAGGTTCGGGTAACTCCGTTTCCTTTCCGCAAGTCGAATAGCTGATCACAGACGTCCGCGAGACTTTCTGCTCCAGGGGTGGGGGAAAAACAACAATCTTCCTCTTTTTCCGACGCTGGGTAAGGATTCCTCCAGCACTCCTTTTTTTCCTAAACCGAAACCAGATAACACCAAGCTTTCTTTTCTTTCCTCCAGCAGGGGAGTGAAAAGCAACACCCTTCTCTTCTCTCAGCTGACCGGGTGAAATACCAAAACTAGCTCTTTCTTCACAAACCGAAACTGCTCCCTCCTCTTTTCCCGCACGGAAATTTTCACGTTTTTTTCTCTTCTTCCAACACACGGGGACTGTCAGGTTCCGAGAAACATCTGCTATTAGAAATGATGTTCTATATTATTTTTGTCTTAATATATTATATATTGTATGGGTTGTGTACTGGAAGTTCAAAATAACAGTCTTTCCTTATCTAAAACTGGATCTAAGCCGGTGAAAATGTATAGATGGTATGAAGGGGGAAAAGATAGTTTGAGAGGGGCGTGCCCAACCTTTTGAGAGGTCTGTGGAAGATGTGAAGACAAAAAGCATTCCACGAACGAAGAAAAGCGTTTGAAATGGGAACCAGGTAGAAAACGCGGGAAGGGTTACATGGAAAACGCAGAGGGTTGGGAGAGAAGCGGTCTCTGCTGCTGAGAGACAGTCTTGAGCGTAGCGTGCAAGGTGGACGTGTGTTCCTGGGTAGAGCTCTGAGAGAGTGCGTAAGGTTGAGAGAAGCTCGGGGCGCTTAGGCTTAGAGCCCATGTGGTGGGGGATCGAGATTGATCTCCGGAAAGCTAATTTAACGTGTGTAGAGTGAGAGTGAGTTAACGTAGTTTAACAGTACACAGCCAGCCTTTACTGTATTCAATTTAATGTTGAACCGGATCATCTATATCCGAGTTTGTAAGTGTAAATAGCGTTTGTTGTTGTGTAAATAGTGTGTAAATAAACTGTTAATTTAGTTAATTGAAAGCGTTGGTTTTCATTTAATCAATCCTCTCAGTGCGTGACCGATATCACGTAATCATATCGGTGGTGGCAGCATATAAATAATAAGGATTTTCTTCGAAGTTGTGCGGACTAAGAGGAAACTCCGACAATTGATGGCAGCGACGGCATAGAATCGTCTTGGACCAGTGACCAACGAGCCGTGTTGCAGTGTGTTAGTGCCGGAGCACCCAGTGGAATTCTTGCGTGGAAATGCCGGATCGTCGAGCGGAATTTTAGAGAGATAAAAACCAAGCGTCGAGCAGAAATACAGAGTGTGTGTGTGCCCTATCATCGTTACAGCGAACCGGACTAAAGTGTTGTGCCCTATCATCGTTACAGCGAACCGAACTAAAGTGTTGTGCCCTATCGTCGTTACAGCGAACTGAAATAGTGTTTGTGCCCTATCATCGCTACAGTGCCTCAAATTATAGTGTATTACAGCCTGAGTGTGGAATATCATCAAAGGGACTTTAAAGTGTGAAATATTGAATTCATCGTGCAACTACGAGTGAGCAGCGGAGTACCCCAGCAGATAAAGTATAAGGTAAGGTGTTTTGATCATTTCTGTCTGCTGACATTCTCGAACCAAATGTATTTGTTGTTGTATAATTGATAGTAATTTAAGATAAATTGTTTAGGTAATTTATGTGCAATCAAATAATTGTGTTCAGATAGGTAGGAGATTTTAAGAGCCATATTTATTATTGTTTAAAAAAAAAGTCATAATAACTTGTGCTAATATTGATTTTCTATTTTTTTTTTACTAATAATGGTAGTGAACAAAATTAATGCATTGTGTTAATAATAGTTGGAAGGAATAATTGAATTTACTTAAATTTAAATTATTATTAAAGTAATATTTAAAGGAAGCAATACTGTTTTAAGTTGGAAGAGTTGATATCAAACGAGTAATGAACATTTGCTTAGAATTTTAATTGGCTAGAAGTAAATTTCGAGAAAAAAAAAAGGGCTCACAGTGGAGAAAAAAAAAGTGAAGGTTTTGATTGTATTTGTTTTAAGTGTGAGAAACATTGTTGAATTTGGAAATATTTTTTTGAGGATAATCGTAGGAATTTATATGTGTATGTTATACAATTTTTCTTTATGTGGATGTTTCTGTTGGCATCAGTACTTTTATTCAATTTGCTACGTATCAGTATTATTATGTAAATTGTATGTTATTATCTAATGTATAAATTGGAATCTGTATTGCATAGTAATCGAATCGAAATTATTGTTTTACCTTTTGTTTTATTGGAAGTAAATTGTGTGATATTAATGGTTGAGGAAAATCAAGATTATACAGTAGGTTAAATTAGAAATATAATACATCGATTATCTGAAATGTATTAATTAGTATAATAAGTGGAGCTAATTGTACTAAGGTAGAAATTTAGGAAATATTAATTTGGTAGGTTTAAATATTATTGTAGAGTGGTAATAATAATCGGTGAAGGTATGGCTTTCTTATTGAAACTAAAAAGGGTGGATCTTCAGATGATAGCTGAAGAGTTGGGGGTTGAATTCACGGAAGATGATACCAGATTTCAGCTTAAGAAAAAGATAATGGACAGCGAGGAATATGATGAGGGGCTATTAAGGAATTATCTAACACTATTGTTGCGGAGCGATTAGATCGCGAAGAAAAACAGGAAAAATTAGAACGGGAAAATTTAGAGCGGGAAAGAGAAGAGAGGTCTGAAAAATTGAGGATGGAACATGAATTAGAAATGGAGAGGCTAAGGGCACAAGGTTCGACAAATAACTCTAATGGGTCTAGGGAATCTAATAATGAAAGTAACATAGAAAAATTGATCAAAAGTGTTAAAACTCTGTCTATCAAAGTACCAGAAGGGACTGAGGGATGGAATTTATTTTTCAACAGTTTAGAAAGGGCATTCAAATCTAAAAATGTACCGGAAAACCAGCAGGCCGAAATTCTACTAAATATGTTAGGAGATAAGGCGGATAATTTGTTAATTTATACCACTAGGGAACAAATTGAGAGTTATGAGGAATTAAAGGAGTTAGTTCTTAGGGAACATGAGCCGACACCGAAGGCGTGTTTGGAAAATTTTAAGAAGGCTAGGAGAAACCAGAATGAAACTCATGTATTATTTGTATCGCGTTTAATAGCAACATGGGAAAACTATTGTAAGATTGGGGGTGCGGACTCTTATGAAAAGGTCAATCAGTTAATAATTACGGATAAGTTATTAAACACATTAGATGAAGAAACCGCATCATATATTGGGTTAACTCAGCAGAGTAAATGGTTAGAAGCTTCTAAAATTGCTAAAGAGTGTGACAATTATTTTGACGCTAAACACAAGTCTTATGCGGTTACATATAAAAGTTTTAAGGGTAAAGATAGGTATGTGAACAATGAAAAAGTGAAACCGAGGGAGGATAGTAAATTTAGCGGTAATTGGAGGCAAAACGGAAGTAATGAGATTAATTCTTTTTCGGGTAGGAAAACTGATTTTAAGAAACCTAGTGATGATTCAGCTCCTAGATGCTTCAAATGTGGTATAAGAGGTCATTACCAACGTTTTTGTAATAAAGTGGGTAATGAGGTAAATAATAATGCTAGTAAAGGGCGTGAACAGAAAGCGGGTGTAAATAAGATTGTCGTAAAATGAAATAAAGAGTTACCTAAAGGAGCTATTGTGGCGAGGATATCGGCAAAGGCCGAACAGAGAACTAATGTTATTGGTGAGAAATTAAATAAACTTGAGAAAATTGAAGTTAGTGTAAATGGGCAAAAAGCAAAAGGATTGGTCGATTCTGGATGTGAAATTAGTGTTATTCATAAAGATTTGGTACCGGAAGAGAAATTAAAAGGAGCGGGTAGTATTTATTTACAAGGATTATTTGGTGAAGCAGTTAAATCACCGTTGGTTAAATTACCGTTAGCTATTCCGCAATTCGGACAAACTAATATAATTCATCAGGAAGTACTTTGCGCAGTGACCGATAATATTAATGAGCAGGTAATTTTACATCCCGAGGTGATTAATGAGTTGTCAGGGGTCAATCGCGAGGAGCCATTGCTAGAGTCCCAAGAATTAGAAAGTTCGGAAATTAGCATTGATAACTCGAGTGAAAGGGAAGACATGAGTAGCGATAATTGTAATGTTTACGCAATGGAAGCGAGATCGGAAAATTTACAAAGTCAGAATTCAGAAAAAACGGAAGTGGAGAAAAATAATAAAGTTATCGTTAGTAATTCAGATATGTTTAAGAAATCCCAATTGGAATGTAAAGAGTTAGAGAGAGCTTGGGAATTAGCTAAAATTGATAAAGGGGGTTATTATATTGAAAAAGACTTATTGCATCATAAAGAGAAATTTGTAGGAGAAACTACAGCTCAATTAGTAGTGCCTAAAGTCAAAAGAGAAGGAATCTTAAAGTCAGCGCATGTGTCTAATGAGGGAGAACATCACGCGGCAAAGAAAACCTTAGAGAGAATTAGGCAATCTTTTTATTGGGAAGGTATGGCTAAAGAAACTAAAAAGTTTTGTAAATCATGTCTAGAATGTCAATTATCTAGAAAAGTGAAAGTGCGTGATAGAGTATTAGTTGAGATGGCGGATGGTAGCAAAAAGTATGTATATCAAAATAATGGGGAATTTATTGTCAGGTGTAATATAGTGAATATTGTTTTTGAAGGTGATGAGGAATTTGGAGAAATTGGGGAAATTCCTATTTTAACCCGGGAACAAGAGGTAGAACGGGACATAGAAAGGTTCGAAATAAAAGGGTTATCTAATAGTCAAGTCAAGGATATAAAGTCCATTTTGAGGGAGAATAAAGAGGTATTTATGGGTCCTGTGCGACCAGCGGAAGTAGGGGAGCACCGTATTGATTTGAAACCGGATGTGGCAAGGAAAAAGCCAAAGTTATATAGTGTACCTGTTGCTTATAAAGAGGAAGTAGATCGACAGATTCAGGAGTTATTAGAATTAAATCTAATCGAAGTATCAAATGCAGAAATTAGTCATCCAATTGTTTGCGTGGCGAAAAAAGACGCAACTGTTAGGCTTTGCATTGATTATAGAGCTTTAAATTCAGTAATACAGGTCCCAACATTCCCGATGAAAGATTCGCAAGAAATCATGTATACTGCGGGGGCAGCTAAATATTTATCTTCGATTGATTTATTGAGGGGTTATTGGCAGATTAAAATGGCGGAGGAATGTAAACATTTGACAGCTTTTACAACTCATAATGGGACTTATCAGTGGCGTACTATGCCTTTTGGTTTATCAGGGGCGACTGCTACGTTCCAAAAAGATATGAATGAGGTTCTTCAAGGTCATCGGAGGTATGCACAAGCATATATTGACGATGTCATCATTTTCTCCGACACCTGGGAAGAGCATTGTGAACATGTTAGGTCTGTCATAGAAGAACTCAAAAATAGAAATTTTACGATTAGGCTGGACAAATGTAAATTTGGAGAGAAATTGACTAAGTTTTTAGGTCATGTAATTGGGGGTGGAACGCATGCACCTGATGAGGAAAAAATAGGAGCAATAAGGGATTTAAAAAGACCGAAAACTAAAAAGGAAGTTAGATCTGTTTTGGGATTAATGGGATTTTACCGATCTTATATTCCAAATTATGCAGAAATTGCTATACCTTTAACGGAATTAACTAAAGGGGAAGGTTAAAAATACTGTACCATGGGATGAAAGGGCAGAAGAAGCATTTAATACCCTTAAAGATGAGTTATGTAACGTGACGCGTTTGGCTACACCTACCGTAGGCCGGGAATATCAGCTTCACGCCGATGCTTCAGACCTGGCAGTAGGATGTTGTCTTACTCAAAAAGATGAAAAGGGTCAGTTTAAACCGATAGCTTTTGCCAGTCAGAAATTATCAGGGGCTCAGCGTGCTTCGCCGAGTATAGAGAAAGAGGCTTGGAGTGTTCTCTTCGGGTTGCGGAAGTTTGAAATGTGGACATATGGATCTCAAATTGAGGTCATAACGGATCATAATCCGTTAAAATTCCTCACTGAAACAACCCCAAGGTCCCCCAAACTCACTAGATGGGCCTTGCAACGCCTTGCAATGCTGGAACCTGAGTATTTCTCATCGTCCAGGAGCTCAACATTTAAATGCTGATGCAATTTCCAGGCTACATAGGAAGAGCTGGGAAGAACAGCCAATTGCTAGCCCATCGGCATCAATGACTAAATAGTGGACAAACCTTAAATTGGTGTCATCACGTTTAAAATTTTTTTCGTATATGTGTAATTGTATTTGAATTTTGTGTTATAGTGTTATAGTGTATTAGCATGTGTAGTTGTTCTGTAATAATAATAGTAGTACACGGTTCATTAGAGATGTCAGTAGAGAATGTTCAGACACCTTGATATATATGTTACCGGCCAAACCCGATTTTAGGCCAAACTAGTTTATCCTAACGCGCATAGGATAAACTAGTTTTTCCTTGGCCAAACTAGTTTATCCTAACGCCCATGGGATAAACTAGTTTTTCCTAGGCCAAACTAGTTTATCCTGACGCCCATAGGATAAACTAGTTTTTCCTAGGCCAAACTAATTTATCCTGACGCCCATAGGATAAACTAGTTTTTCCTAGGCCAAACTAGTTTGGCCTAACGCTCATAGGATAAACTAGTTTAGCCTACTATCCATTAGTCTGAACTAGTTTATCCTAGGCCAATTCAAATTGGCGTGATTTTATTGATCCCAAAGACCGCTTCGGCGCCAACCTTCTAGTTTACCCTAGGTCAATCTAGTTTATCATAGGCCAATTCAAACGAAAATTCAATTTCTCAAAAATGAGTCAAGTTCACGCTCAAATTCAAAATTTTTCAAACGAATCCGCTCAACTCAAGCACATCTATGAAAGTGAGCAAAGCTCACTAAAAACTCGTTTTTAAAAAAAATATATAATAGAAGTTTACCGTCCAAATTTGCAAAATTTTTTGAGCTAGTATTTTGGTTATTCGATTTAAGGTCTTTACGGGTCCGTCCAATTTTCCTTCCCGACAATCGGTCCGGGCTTGGTTTGAGGATTAGTTTTTCGAGAGGTTCAAACCGTAATGGACCGGGGCTCTTATGCGGCTTAAGTCGGGACTGGACTGCATTCTTCTTGAGGTCTGCACAGGCAGAAATTTTCAGTCCAATTTCCAAACCAGTTCATATGAAAATCATTTGGACCGGCAGGATCTCTGGTCTGTTCAATAAAAATATTAGTAACATTTGCCCCGGCCCAATTTTTTTTTAATGCACGTATTTTTAAATGGCTATTATTCCACAATTAAAATTTATATATTTATATATATATATTTTTTTTAAGATGAGTAGATTTATTTTTAGCTAATAAGTACTGTATAAACTGAGAAAAACAACCTGCCTATGACGGAATTCCGTGTTTAACAAAACAAAACTATGTTGATCTATGTAAAATGAGGATATTAGTACAATAAACATCCTCTAATCCGGCACGTTCGGGACTTGCAGCATGCCTGATTACGAAATTTTCCGGATTACAGGATGAATGTCAGGGAAAACGTGCAGATGTTAGAATTAAACAGAAAATGCCAGTAATGCAGGTTTTTTATTCTTTAAACAGCTTGAATAGAATATTAAAAATACTCAATAGTGTAAGTTTTGTACAACATATGTACATGAGCATAAAATGAAAACGTGCACTATAGGCCTATTCGTAGAAGCCATCTTAAACAAATCTCGAATATCCGTTCGTTTTGTAGTCGTCTTTTCTCTTCATTTTACTAGGAAGTCATTTGTTATGATGTGAAATTTCCTAATTTCTGCATGGTTGAACGAACGGCTGCGCACAGAAAACCTGATAAATGTACTCGAGGCATCAGCTGCTTGATTTCAACTGATGTTATTTGACTTGTGCACATCATATTCATTTGAGCCGACGTCTTTGGGGCTGTTAGGTTGATAACACTCTGAATGATGCCCTCATCAGTCAAAATTTCAACTGTCGTTTCATCAAAATCTTCTTCAACTCACTCCTTTATTTCTTCTCGATTCAGTTGTGTTTCCGAAAGTCGTGCCGGATTATCCAGCATGCCGGACCTTAGGATGCCGGATTAGAGGATGTTTACTGTACTTGTAAAAATAATATAATGTATTTACAACAGATGATTAACCTTCTAATAAGGAACCTGCCTGTAACGGTTGGTTGGTTGGGTTTATGACGGATCAGCACGAGGGATATAGGCCCTAAGAGGGGGGTGCCCTCCGTGGGAGTCTTTCTAAAGGAACCTAACCCGTATTTACGCTTGGAAACCAAGGTTCGGAGAAAACCACGAAAACTCCGAACGATTATGACGACAGGCGCGATTGGGATCGAGCCCAGCACCTCCCGTCTACCAGCTTCGAGAGCAGATCCTGTCGGCCACTGGTGGGGTTCCTACCTATAACGGATTTTTCTTCTTTCCAATGCAATTCCGACTTAAAAGATTTTATTGCATAGAATTTTTTTAATTTTTAAATTTCTAAGTCATAAAATGGGGATTAAAGATATTAATGTTCTATTGTAAAATACTATTGAGTTTTTAATGAACCTCTATTTGTATGTAAATATCTGAATACCAATTAATTTTTTTACACTGCTTGGAGACTTGAAAATCTGAAAATTTTTATGTAGAAAAGCCTTCTAAGACGGAATCACACAGGAGAGAAAAAAAAAATTCGTTATAGTTAACTTCCTTTTTTAGTAGGTTCGTCGTCTCTAGCAAATGCATTATGATTTTTTCAAACAGATTATTATATCCAATTTGCACCGATAAAAAAATATCCGTTTAAAACATTATTTCGTCATACACAGATTCTTCTAATAGGTTTTGCAGTTCTGTATCCCCATCCGTATAAATGTGTATGTACTTTTCTTTAAAGAGAGTTTTAATTGTAAAATAATGGTAGCTTAAAAATCTATGTATTTTAGGCCAAACTGGGACGGGACTTCGCCGGATTTTTAAAAATTCTAGATTATTGAAAAAATATCAAATGCACTTCTGATACTCTTAATGGTGCATTTATTCATAATTAATTCAAAGCCAGGTGATATTTATATGAGAAAAAAATAAATCTAAAAAAATGTGTGTTTATTTATTTATTTTTTTCTCTCTCACATAAATATCACTTGGCTTTGAATTAATTATGAATAAATGCACCATTAGGAATATCAAAAGTACACTTGATATTCTTTCAGAAATCTGCAATTTTCAAAAATCCGGCGAAGTCCCGGTCTCGATGATGCCGGATTTTCGAGATTATACTGTACGTTATTAACCAATCCTCTAAATTCTTTTTCTCCTAAATTTTATGATAACCTCTTATCCCATTCTTTGGTCCTCCAGCACACAATTTGTCATATGGAACAGATTTTGTAACTACAGGCGGCGGTGAAATTGGGAAGATAGGAGAACCGTATCCCACTCACCATCGATTAAAATATATTAGTTGGGATCAATAAAAGCACGTGAAATTGCATTGGCCTAGGATAAACTAGATCGGCCTAGGATAAACTAGAAGGTTGGCGGCGGGGCAGTCTTTGGGATCAATAAAATTACGCCAAATTGAATTGGCCTAGGAGAAACTAGATCGGCCTAGGATAAACTAGTTCGGACCAATGAATAGCAGGCTAAACTAGTTTACCTATGAGCGTTAGGCCAAACTTATTTGGCCTAGGAAAAACTAGTTTATCCTAAGGGCGTAAGGATAAACTAGTTTGGCCTAGGAAAATCTAGTTTATCCTATGGGCGTCAGGATAAACTAGTTTGGCAAAGGAAAAATTAGTTTATCCTATGGGCGTTAGGATAAACTAGTTTGGCCTGTTTATCCTTACGCCCATAGGATAAACTAGTTCAATCTAGTTTGGCCGGTAACATATATATGTAATAATAATAATGAAGAAACCTGCAAAGAGACTATTGAACTCTTCTGTGATGTTACTATACGTTTGGGGAAAATTAGCCCCTAAATGGCATATTTTCCGCTAAGGTGGGGGGGGGGGTGACAGGTTCCGAGAAACGTCTGCTATTAAAAATGATGTTCTATATTATTTTTGTCTTAATATATTATATATTGTATGGGCTGTGTACTGGAAGTTCAAAATAACAGTCTTTCCTTATCAAAAACTGGATCTAAGCCGGTGAAAATGTATAGATGGTATGAAGGGGGAAAAGATAGTTTGAGAGGGGCGTGCCCAACCTTTTGAGAGGTCTGTGGAAGATGTGAAGACAAAAAGCATTCCACGAACGAAGAAAAGCGTTTGAAATGGGAGCTAAGTAGAAAACTCGGGAAGGGTTACATGGAAAAGGCAGAGGGTTGGGAGAGAAGCGGTCTCTGCTGCTGAGAGAGAGTCTTGAGCGTAGCGTGCAAGGTGGACGTGTGTTCCTGGGTAGAGCTCTGAGAGAGTGCGTAAGGTTGAGAGAAGGTCGGGAAGCTTAGGCTTAGAGCCCATGTGTTGGGGGATCGAGATTGATCTCCGGAAAGCTAATTTAACGTGTGTAGAGTGAGAGTGAGTTAACATAGTTTAACAGTACACAGCCAGCCTTTGCTGTATTCAATTTAATGTTGAACCGGATCATCTATATCCGCGTTTGTAAGTGTAAATAGCGTTTGTTGTTGTGTAAATAGCGTGTAAATAAACTGTTGATTTAGTTAATTGAAAGCGTTGGTTTTCATTTAATCAATCCTCTCAGTGCGTGACCGATATCACGTAATCATATCGGTGGTGGCAGCATATAAATAATAAGGATTTTCTTCGAAATTGTGCGGACTAAGAGGAAACTCCGACAGGGACTTTCCTTTTATTTTTATTTTCCAGTCACAGGACGGCTCTCTGCTTCTTGAAAGAATGATCTGGCACCTTATCATTCATTCCGTGGGTAACAAGTGCAGGCCTTGTGTGTGCGTGTGTGCCCAAACTTTTCGAACAACTCGAATCCCAAATTCTGACACCAACTGTACCGCCGTATAAGAACTCACTTAAGAAAGAATCTTAACTAGAAATTACAAGAACTTGGCGTTCGTTTTTTTTCGGAGTTTTTATTAGACGACACTCGGACACACATATAACAAGCACACATTATTATTTACACGGCAAAAAAATTAATCTTTTCCGGAGCGAAACGCTCCTTTCGGCAGAGCCGAGAAAACATGACCGTCTGGGGTCGTGTCACAGCAGAGACTCCTCTTACGGGGCCTTGTTTTTCAGAGATCAGTTCATCTCCTAGATACCCCACTTGAGGTCTTGACTCATCTTAGTCATCAAGTTCAGTTTATACCATTTCTACGCAGCACTTTTTCTCGAGATATTTACATGATTAAAACTGTTTACATGTTCCATCTGGATTTTGGTGAAACAGTGACATGTGAAGTTATAGCAGGCATCTGGAGGTTCCAATTAACGATGTTTATTTCGCTATGGGCATCTGGTCTCCGAGTCTTCTCAGATAAAACGTCACAGTATTAACTTTGAATTTAAATTATTTACGTTTATCATATAGTTCAGTATCATATAGACCTTGTGGAATACCGACGTTCTGTAAATATAATGTGTTATCTTGCAAAATATAACTATTATAGATAATGAAATTTGTTAAAGATTTAAAATAAACTATATCTATATTAAATGTTAAATCCAGTTTATGATGATACTTTTTAAATAATGCATTTATAATATTATGTAGATCTAATAAATCTATATTATTAAAAAGATCTTTGAAATCATATGTCGTTATATTGTTTACACATTTAAGATTTTTCATAATAATGACCAGTTGACAGCTATTTTTTATACAATGTGTATTATCAGTGGTTGTTGCTAGTGTATATATTTGATTGAGAATTTTTAATAGAAGTTTATTGGCTATTATATTATTATATGTATTGCATCCAATAGTTACAGTCCTAAATTTAAAAAAGGCCCCACCTGTGGCCGAGAGGTTCTGCTCTCGAAGCTGGTAGACGGGAGGTGCTGGGTTCGAACCAAATCGCGCCCGTCGGCCTAATCGTTTCGGAGTTTTCGTGGTTTTCTTCGAAATCTTGGATTTCCAAGCGTAAATACGGGTTAGGTTCCCTTAGAAAGACCCCATGAAGGGCACTCCCTTCCCCCTTAGAGCCTATATCCCTCGTGTTGATAATTGGCCGTCATAAACACATCGATAGACACAACCAACCTAAATTTAATTTGTTTTAATATATATATATACTAGGGGGCTCTGTCCCCTGCAAGCTACGCTCGCCAACCCCTGTTCAGACACCGCAGAATCTAAAAGCACACTATCTCCCTGTAAACGGGTTTCCATTCCCTTTGATTGCGAAAATTTAAGGCCGAATCATTTGCTGTTAAGACATCCAATGGTTGTTTTCGTGTTTGATTAAAGAAGACCAGTTAATAAGTTGAGAGGTAGCTAACATAAAATGAATTAAGTAAACAGAGTTTTTGCCTCCCGGTATTTTTAAACAGCGTTATAAAACGATTGACATAACACAATTTACTACAATCTACTGCTTTAACCCCTTCAAAGGCGGTGGTTCATTTTTGGATCACTTAATTTTAATTCTTAAATGCCACATTGGCACCAAAATATTGGAATGAAATTTTTCCTTTTTTTAAGTAAGTGAACAAAAGCATTTTCGTATTTCGAAATTTGTTTATAAATTCTGGTGCCATTCACTGATTTCAACATTTTACGAATAGAAGTACCTTGCCCATGAAAGGGTTAAACGCATATTAATGTATTTATTATTTTAAAGTTTCCCTTCTCTTTTAATATTCACGTGTAAATACAATTTTCAAGACATGATTTTCAATATTTTCCTGCTTTTAACACTTACTCATTTAATAGTAATTTAAAAGGTTTTTTTTCTGTTTTTAATAGTCATGTGTAAATAAATTTTTAATCGTTAGGAAATATTATTCTTTGCGCTGTTTTTAGAATTGAAAACAATCTCTATAATAATAGCCTAAGTCATGTGACTATTGTCAACAGTTCCGGGAGGATTCCTTCGCTTTTTATATTCCAGGCGGCCATTTTGGTACTTTAATGTTAGCCAGCCACAGGCGATAAATCTCCAAATATTATTCTATCGCCATCATTTCACTTGTAATATAATAGTCCAAGATATGTAACTGCCACAAACAATTACAACCCTTCGCTTTTCATAAGAAAGTTTTCCATTTTGATTAAAGATTCAAAGTAATTTTTTTGTATAAAACTACATAAAAGCTGCCATGATCGCAAAGAATTCTTGGTACTTTTTTGTTAGCCGGGTGCAAATCTCGTCAATAGTTTTTTTTTTAACTCGCCAGTTAGCATTTTTTTATTTTTCGAGTGGTAAATTAAAACGGTACTACTTGGTTATCCCATCGACCAAAAATCTATCGCCAGACTATAAGATTAAATGCTAATAGTGGCTTATCGTAAATGTCACATTCACTTGACATTAAACACATTACACGTCTTTATTACGTCATCAAGTTTTTTTTTTTTTAAATTCGACGTTTTATTTGTATTTTTATTAATATTTTGCTAATTTATTTGTTTTTTCGTTATTTAAAATAAAAATTACGTCAGTTTGTATAATTTGGTGAGTGCTTTGGCGATTTATATAATTTGGCGAAATTAGTCGACAGGATTACTAACAAGGAAGGTCTCCTTACAAGGCATACTCAGAATATGTTTTAAAAATGCTAGTGAAACTGCTCATGTATGTAATAAGGGATCAGTCAAATTTAACGGCGGAATTTCAGCAGAAAGTCTGTAAAGAAAAAATACTTTCGAATATTTGACGCGAAAATACGAAAGTAACACGTGATTTGGCGAGCAGGATTTTTCCTCGCCAAAAGCAAACGATTTTAATGCATCTGAAAATTGTTTATTGTTTTTTAGAATGCGCGGTTTTTAATTAATTTAAACTTAATCAACAAAAAAGGATATTATATTTTTTTTATATTACATATATATTTTCCTTGTTGCTGTAGTTATTTAATTTTATCACTAAAAATATTTCCTATGCTTTGCAAGTTGCAAATACCTATTTTAAGTTATAGTCAGCTGACATTTGATTGCCATAATACATTTCCATATCAAAGACGAAGTCGTTTCCATAGCAACAAAATCTAATCGACAGTGTTCTATCTGACTTATTTTTGAGCTTGAAATAATATAAATCAATTTAAATTTTGTTTTAAATCGTAAAATATGATATTTAAATTTTATTATAAATATATATAAATATATATGACAAACTATAGTTAAAACAAGCTAAAATGTCAAAAGTATAGTTAAAACAAATTAAAAATGACAAAACTAAAATTATTTAAGTTAAACTTATATGGACAAATTCAACATAAAAAGTTTTTTCCTACATAAAAGCGTATTTTTTTTCCATCGCTAACCGGTGATAAATCGCCAAATAAACGAATTCGTTATTTTTTAACGGACGTTGTATCGGGGTTCCGCCAAAAATTTTTTTATAAACGTACATGTCCATATGAGAAGAACAATCTGCAATTTTCTCAGATTTTTCTGAGTATCCCCATATGGAGACCTTCCTTGTAAGTAGTATCATTAAAACATTGCTTTGAATTTGAAATTAAATGTCAAGATTTGTTGCAATATTTAATCGGATTTCGCATGATTTTTTTTTACGACAATTTGGCGAAAACCTTGTTTTCGACTACCAGTTACATATGTATTTTTAAATTATTTTCTATTATTTTTAAAATGAATTAACAATAAATAAAAAAAAATTAATAACTGTAGAACAAAACAATTTATAACATTTTTTTTTAAATAAAAAGAAAATAAAGGTAAATAAGCATTTATTAATAAATAAGCAACAATAGCCGGGTTACCATGTCAGACAAAATAACGCCCTATTTAGGTACCCCGGTGCGTATATGACATCTGCAATTAATATTTTTCGTTTCGTTTCGTTTAAAAAAAAAGAAAGAAGTGAAAGCCATTGATTTAAAATTTTTCAGTTTTAAATGAAACATTTGTATTAAATAAAATGATAATGAAATATAAAAAAGCATTGTTCTTAGCATACATTTAAGGGAGGACAAACTGGTCGCGAATAACCTTTACTAAAATATGAAAAAAAAAATATCTGTTATGATTAAAATTTGAGTTGCCATCATCAGAAAAATGTATTTAAAATTAGAAAAAAATAATATTTCGAAAACTAATTCTAATTTAAAAATTCTAATACCAGTTTTGAGATCTCCGGATCAATACGGATTTTTGGTGTTAATTTCATCGCAAAGTATTATATATTTTAGATGAAATCGCCGCGAAACATAATCAGTTGTTTAATCAGTCATTTCATAGAATCTTTTCATAAATTCGTTACATTTCAGTCGTTTCATATATCCGTTTCATAAATTCGTTTCATTAGGATTTTATATATATAGGGTAGATATAACTATATGTATATTTGATTTTTGCCATGCTGTAACTCTCGTATTTATCAACCGATTTAGATGTGATTTAGTATGTGCATAGTACATACCAATGTCTCGACCGAAGCCGTTGGCCAGCTTCAACCGCCATCTTATTTCAAAATCGCGGCCATTTACAAAAATTCAAAAAGCGGTACAAAAAAATTACAAATTGAAAAAGATTTCTTCCTTAAGTATTCGACCGTGATACAGGGATTCTGGAGCATTTTTTTGTTTCGTCTTTATCTTAAAAAATGGCGGAGATATAGCAGTATGAATTTCCAGGAAGGCTGACATTTTGAAACAATCTGATTTTTGTCATGTGATATCACGCGTACTTATTAACCGATTTGGATGTGTAGAAGCATGAGTACAGAAAATAAGAAGGTCTCGACCGAGTTCGTTAACCAACTTCATGCGCGATCTTGTTTCAAAATAACAGCCATTTAAAAAAGAAATACAAAATTTAGAAATTAAAAAGCGTTTTCTTTTAAGTGTTTGAACCTGATGGAAGGATTCCGGGGTATTTTTTTACAGTCCTTATCTTAAAAAATAACTGATATATAGCAGTTTGAAATCCTAGCAGGCTAAACATTTTGAAACAATCTTATTTTTGCCATACGATGGCGCTCGTATATATTAACCGATTTCAATGTGACTGAGCATGCGTACGGAATTTACCAAGGTATCGACCAAGTTCGTTGGTTAGCCTCATCCACCATGTTGCTTTAAATGGCGGGCAATTCAAGATATCGCTAAATTTAGCGACCAAACATAAATCGCTCTAAATGAAGCCAACTTGGATTTAGTTGATTAATTTGGCGAAATTCTAAATTATATTCGGTATCGGAGAAATTGGTATTGGATCTTCTATAATCGGGGTCACTCATTTTAGCTTTGTGTGTTTGAGTAAAATAAGCTGGATTTTTAAGAACAAAGAATATGAAAGCTGCCTTTTCATACCTGCAAAGACCGAAAGGACTATTTTTAGATAAAACTGCAAATTTGTATATCAGAAGTAAACTTTAGCTGGTTCGTTTCTATTCCTCAGAATATTAAAATAAAATTAGTATTCCTTATAATACAATTTAGTGAGTGGAATATCATTTAAAAAGATGAAAATAAATTCGATGGACATTTTTTGTTAATCTCGCATGTATTGTATTCAAATAAGTTAAATTTGCCTGGAAGACTTTTGTTTAATTAAAACGTAGTAAACGAATATGTATATGTAATCATATAAAATACTTCCAATGGGTTTGGGTGTATTTGTGAACTAAAAACTACTAAAACACCTAAACTAAATCGAAACAACTAAAAAATCCGATTCTATAATACAATTAATTCCAGCTGTTTTTCAAGTTCTGTTGGCGTGAGTTCTTTTGTATACTTTAGAATGAATATCTTTTAACCCTCTCATTCATACGGGCCTCATATGAGGACAGATAAGTATTGCCCTATAAAATATTAGAGTTACAAATTTTTTTCATCATTCATTCACGGAGACCTCATTTGTGGATAGGTAATAGCTAGCACACAGCACAATTAGTTGGCAGAATCATACCGATAGTCATAATTCACACCAATATTGAACTAAAATCAAAATATTGAAGCATTGTGATATTTGGCAGGTTTCGCTACAAATAGACCAGGAAATAGTCATACTACCATCAAGGTCTTTTTTTATATATACAATCTATCATCATGTAGTATGTAAAGAAAGAAATTTTTGTAATATTTCTGCTGAGTTTTTATTTATAGCATGAAACATATATGTCCTCATATGTGGACAGTTTGCACCAAAGTAAACGGAATTCCATTTTTGTTTTCCAGTTTGATTTATTTTTTTGCAGGTTGTTAAAAAAGCAAACGTGAATTTTTATCACTGTTTAAAGGTCAACTTTGCTAACACCTGGATCTCATGGAAATTACAAAACACCAAAAGCTTAGACCTGGCAGAATTGAAAAGTTCAGTTGCATCCAGTTTGACATACAAGAGTACAGCTGAACTAAATAAAAATAAAACAGGTTGACTCTCTGCAGGACAACCTTTGATAAAACGTTGAAATACACACAATGTGCACCAAACTTTGCGTTCAGATGAAGGAAAATCATTATCCAAAGAAAACAGAAACAAAGTTTGTCAATCGCTGTAGAGCTTGCAAAAACAAAACCCGATATATTTGTGGAGTCTGCACTGTACTAGTGTGTCCAGAGCACATGGAATCATTTCATTCCATATAAATCAGATAAATGTGTGGCAATATGTGAATATTTAACAATATTGTCCCCATATGAAGACACTGTGAATGTACTCCTTGTTGCATAACGTCCTCAAATGAGGACGTATCAATATACTAATTAATAGTGTATCAAAAGTCTGATAATATTATTTCATGATAATGGGTTCTCATTTATCACAAAAAACAATTGCTTGATTTTTTTTAATGCGTAAAAAATAATTCATGCATGAAAGAGTTAATCACGTAAAAACGATCAAGCATTTCTCAGCTAATTTATTTATTCAATATATTTTAATTGTTTTACTTTTAACTTGTTGCTTCTTTATCTTTTAGATATTTCAATTAGAGACTCTGAAATATGATTTTAAAAATTAAACAATCTTTATTACTACCAACAGCTACGTTTTGTCTTTTGTAAAAAATCTGCTACACTGTTAAAAATTTTGCAGCATTCTGGCAGGTCATTCGATCGTTTTTTGAAAAAATGGTTTCATAACCATAATTTAACTGTATTCTGACCATAAAATGGCCAATAATGTGGTCAGAATAGTGTTAAATTAACAGTTGTGTAACCGTTTTCGAAAAAAAAACGGTCAAATGACCTGCCAGAATGCTGCAAATTTTTAACAGTGTACTTAGTTAATTATCAGTGAAGGAAGCACAGTTTTCAATATTTTATCAAGTTGCTAAGTGGAAGTGCTAATATTTCTTCTGAAATACTGAACATGTACAGTAAAAAAAAAAAAAAAATGGCGAAAGAATATTATTTCCACACCATGCAAAATCGGTTTAAATTGTCTAATTCTTTAGTATATCCTAAGTTATTTAAATATTGTTTTTTATATAAAGTCATTCAAGCATTTCGTTCGAGTGATGTACAGAACATTCGTTCGAAAAGTTCAATGCAATACTTTTCTATGTGCAACTAAATTATGATTAAATTATGTTTTAATTTTAATTTACTTGATGTTCAATTTTTTCAGACATGGAATAAATTTTATTTCATTCTATACTTTTATTTTTTTGTTTCATATGTTAATGAATGAATAAATGTCAAAAGTTTACAATGCCTTGATATATGAAAGTGTATTAAGAATAACATATATTAGAAATTGTAAAACACATGGAATTTTGCTAATTTTTTGTTTACTTTCCTTAATGATACTGTGACCCGAAATCGACCAAAATGGGAAAGCACTAAAACACAAATGTAACTTTTTCTTTCCATATTGCTGTGAAGTTACGTGGAAAATGAGTCACTGTGAAGTTGATGTGTCCCACTTTGTGACGAGATGCACTAAAAAGTCTGGCTAAAAGTGATGACTAAGACTAAATTTATAATTTCGTTACTACATTTGTTTATCCGAGAGTCAAAATCAGGTGTTAAAGAAATTTTAAATTACCGGCTTGTAATATACCGGCATAAATTTGTAAAAATAAAATAAAATAAGACACGTATTAAAAAGTTAAAATACTTATCAGCCCCTTGATTGTTTGGGAGAAAATTCAAACATACGGAATTAATTAGGCTTATTGGTGATAATATTTTATGAAATATGTATCAATTTTAAAAATTTCATAAACTAATGAACAAAATTAATTTCGTAACTTTTTCGCGCATTAGCAAAAGTAATGGTTATGCTCTTGCAAGTGTGTTAATTTTCAAAATGATGAAAAATGTTAAAATAAATAATCTAACATGAGAAATCGAGGCTTGAAATTGTATCATAAACAGTTCATAACATATAAGTCTTCTTTCTTATTTATACTTATTGATGATACTCCTTTAACGCAGTGCTATACCAGTTTTGAATTGGAGGAATTCGTTTAATATAAAGCAACAGATTTTCCACCCCTTATTTTATAGTGATCTTAGGGGCATTTAATGGAGGAATTGAAATCATGTATCAGCGGGGCATCCTAGAGCCCTCAGCAGGGGCTTACAATATCGACCCTGGAGTGACACCACTTGCACAGGACCACCCAGTGTGGTAGAGATAACAATAACCTAGACGCACCCACAAGAATCTTCAAACCGACCAATAACTAATTCCGCGTAGTGTCTTGCCACTAGCGATCTTTTTAAAAGGTTACGGGTTTTTATATTCCTTTTTTTAGCCATCTTTTCTTCAGAGAGCAAATGTTATAAAAAGTAAAGTAAAGAAATCCTTTCCGAATTATTTGTAAGGTCGCGACAATGATTTGCAGGTGTCGAGCAGCCACATCTTTGAATTGCACTCATATCATCTAAGATTCTGTAAAAGTTCATCTAAAAAAATAATAATAAAATAAAGTAAATAAGAAACACAGTCGTTGCTTCAAGAGTTGACCCTTGCAAAAAAGTATAAATGGAAGAAATTCACAATTAGTAGATAAATATAAGAAAAATGCTAAAAATCTAAACGTAACGTATCAGTTGTTTTCTGAAGGATTTTGCAATCAATATCTCTGCATTACGGGCATATTACATAAAAATCTGGTTCTATATTGAATATATTGATATTAGAGTATTTATATTTGAAAAATATAGAGCGAGTATTGCCAGTCAATTAATACAGAATAGGAAATACTTCGAAGGTAATGCGAATGTTGGTAAAACTTTCGGATTTGGATTAAAATTGAAAAAGGTTTATAAAAATATGAGTAAAATTGAAATCAATTATTATTTACGTTCATTAGGCACAGTTTTTCAAAGGTAAAATGTATATATAATTATTTTTTAAAGCAATATTAAAAGCATTAATATAAGAATTTTTTTCACTGAAAAAAAGTTAATAATGTAAAAGGTCATTACTTCATAACATTAAACTAAGTTATAAAAGCACAATTCTACATTCTTATAGACGAAGTTATTTGTGACTTATGCTTTATTTTATATGTGATATAGTATATTTTGTTTATTTCATAAACCGATCACGATTCTAAATATAAATTTTTGTAATCATCTAGAAGTTATTCTGATATTCGTAAATCATTACTATAATACAGATAAAAATTACTACCTTTCAATAATCATTTATGTAATATCAATTTTATCGTTAACAGTATATCGTATTTCCTCTAAATTTTTCTGCGCATATATAAATGGCTTTTAACCTGAAACATCCAACACGCAATAATGGGCTGGTTTGTTTTTCAAATTCAAAAATAGTTTTTTTTTCTTATGTATTAAGTTTGAAAGATCTTTTATGTCAAAATAATTATGTAAATTGTGCACATTTGAATCATTTTTTATTAACCATCTTTAATGGCATTTCATCGAGTACTTTGCTTCAGGCAGACCTTAGTAATTGCAAATAACATAAATAAAAATCTTTTATAATAAAAGTAAAAATGTAACATCATCAGCTTACGGCTGTATCATTTCGAAATAACTGGAGTCCAGAAGTCACGACGTGTCTCGTGAATAAGGTAAAATACCGAGAAAAATGCATGTGTTATTGATTTTAAAACTATTAGATTGATAAATGTTTTATAGATAAAAAATTACCGACCTTTCCTGCCTTTTCAAATGTAATGCACTGTTATTATCAATACCAGAGTTGTGAAAACTTAGATAAAGCAATTTGTTTTGATTCTCTTACAACACACAATTCTTCGGAACTACGCTTTCTTACTTGAAATGTGCGATTTTCTTCCCTATTTTGAAGTTTAAAAATTTGTAACGTAAATATTTATCATTATAATATTAGAAATTGGCTTTTATGAAATGGTCTGTCAAGAGAAAAACCCAATTCCAGGAATAGTAGTATGAAAACGACAACCCGTCATCAGCATGATCAGGTGGAGGTGGAGCCCTGCCTTGTTCTGATCCTGTGAGAGCTAAAATTAAAAAAAGAGGTTCAAATTTAATATGTAAATGAACTCTTATGTCAGAATAAATCAAAAAAAAGAACTTTATACCAATGAAGACGACAGTTTTAATTTTTCCTTGCATTGATTGAATTAAAACTATAGTCATCGTTCGGAATTATTTTTTTTTTTTCGTACTGTCGTTTATTTTTGTCTCATTATTTCTAAAATTGAGCTATTTTAATGGTCATAACATAAATTAAATTATGAAGAACAGAAATGAATTGACGAAGTCACTTCAAAGTGGTCATAATAGAAAAATTCATTTAACAATTTATTTAGACAGGCCACTTTCTCCATCTAGGAAATTGAGTAACAAAGCTTTTTTTTTTCTTTTTTCTTTTTCACAACTGCTAACCTTTCCGATTTTTTTTTTTTTTTTTTTTTTTTTTTTTTGAAATCAAAAATTATAAATCGATCCAGAAAGTTTATTTTATAAAACTGTTTAATAATGTTCCTTTGATCTATGTGATACTTATTTGATATCCTTTATTAATTAAAAGTTATGGAATAAAATATATGTTTATTGGCCTTTAACATAAGGATCAGAGGTATGATACATATATATTTTTAATTTAGTTGATCCAGAAATAAAATGAAATTGAAAAACGCCAGTTTCACTAATACGTAGAATAAAAATTTTCGAATGGTGACAGGAAGCTTCAAATTAAGAATTTCAATTTGATGAAACATAAAATTTAATTAATTGATGATTACCTTTATGAACAAAAAGTATCTTCGGCAATTTTTCTTATAAGTAAACATTTACGCATGCACAGATTTGTATCTGACTTTTATAAAAATAATAAAGCTAATCTTGATAGCAGTCATTAAATGTGGCGATCACAACCATAGTAGACTAAGCCCACAAAAAAAAAGAGATAGCCCATTTAGAATGAGCATAAAATCTGTTTTATTCAGTCCCACAGTGAACCAAGTCTGTAAACAGATGCCATATATGAGAAAGTATATGAAAACAGGCTTGGTTCACTCTGGGAGTACATAAAAATTTTTTTATGCACCTTATAAATGGACTAACTCTTTTGTTTTTGTTTCAAAATGGACGTCTACTGTGGATGTGATCCCCTCAAATGTCCGTACAAGATTTACGCTTCACTGTTACACAAAGAACACAAAGAAATCATTCATAAAAAATATGTATACTGGTAGTAGTAGAAAAAGTAAAATTAAAAAGCAAAATATAACACTGGCAACGGTGGGATTCGAACCCACGCCCTCAAAGAGACGGGCGCCTTAAACCAGCGCCTTAGACCGCTCGGCCACGTTATCACGCCAAAACTCTGGGAAGCGATAAAAATATTCTTGAAGGAAATATATTTATTTTCCTTCAAGTGAGTTTAAACGCATTTATTTTTAATTTTAAGCAACGTTGCTCTAAAAACAACTTTACAATTGAAGAGCTAAGTAGAAGAACATGTTAAGTAACAAAAATTACATTTGAAGAAATTTGAAGTGAAAGTTTTTGCAGTAAATTTTAATGATTTATTTTCTGTTTGATGCTATGTGTATAAAATATTAACAGGTATGGTACTAAACTCTCTCAGAAAAACTTATTCATATTTAATTTTCAAATATTAAAATTTATTAACATTATTGACATTATTAAATATTAAAATATTAAATATTAATTAATAATGTCTTAAATCTTCAAGACTAAATAGAATCTTAGTATTTTAGCTTCACTGTATGATATCTCATAACGCTTTCATCCAAAAGATTTTTTTTTTTTTAGAAAATGTAGCATAACATGTTCATCCACTCAGCTCTTCAATTGTTCCTGCACTCATCCTTCAGAACAAAAGCAGTTCTTTTGGCAAAATGAGAGGCTTATTCTTCGACTCAATGCTTTATATTTTAAAGAATAAAATATGTTCTCATAATTTTCTACTGTATAAGATTTTTTGAATATTTTCACTACCTAGTATCAGTGTTAGACGCAAGTTGAGTCTGTGATTGGCAATGTATCTCTGTATTACGAGTTCACGACAGATAGCAATTAAATCGTTTAATAATCACTAACCAAGCGTGTTTGAACTTTGGGTGATCAAATATTTGAGGCTGGTCCGAGACACAAAATTAAACTTTTGTTTTAAATTTATATATCTTTTTACTTGTTTTCTTAAATGTATGTATATATATATATATAACCATAATATAATTACAAATCATCATCTATTTCCAATTACTATAATTAATTCAATAAATTAATAAATTTAACATCTAATTATAACTGTAACATTACACAAAATACTGATAGAACCCTATACAAGCAATACAAATTAAGCAAATCCACTAATTGACTAGCACATTACATACGATTAGTCCATATTAACATATGAAAAACCACCAAATATTGAAAAAATTATATATAACCATGATAAAATATTACAAATTATCCTCTATTTTAAATATATAAATTATAAATTAAGTTTTAAGACAAGATTCAAACATTATAAATTTTAAATTTGGAACAACAAACTATTAAATGAAGTAATTATAATTGAAAATTTAAGACAAGATCCAAGCATTTATAAATGAAGCTTAAAATAAAATTCAAACATTATAGATTTTAAATTTGGAAAAAGATTAATATGAATAGGAAGTTGAATGCATAAAAAAGATTGGAAAATAGAAATATTTGACATATATAGTCAAACTTTTTTAAATTAAAACATTTTAACAAATGAAAAATGACCAGAAAAAAACGAAATAATTGATAGTACCATTAAATCCATTATCCAAAATGCAGTATATCAAAGTGAAAAATGCGATTATACGAATATTCAATAAGAAAAATTACAAAAGCAATGCAAAAAAAGAGAACGAGGCATGAATAAAAATGAAACTTATGATGTGAAACTCGTCTTCGGGGGAAATATTTCAACATCATAAGTAAAGTACAGTTGATTTCTGAAAGAGAAATGGGAAGCAATGCTTTAAAGCCCATTTCTCTCATTGCCCAATCAAAAGTATCCAACAGATTTAGACATAAACTAGCCAGACATAATAAATATTAAAAAAGGAACATGCAAGTGAAAAACTTACTGTTTTAATATATATATATATATCTGTACCTTGGAACAATAAGGGCCAATGCCCAAAATTGAGAAATTTGAGTTAAATGCACGAATGAATTCAGGATGCGATATAAAGTAATTGTTAAAAGGGTTAAAGTCCTCCCAATATTATATCATTGAAAACAAAATATTTTGTCGAGGCCAATGTTACTTACTGTTAATGTAAAAATGGCCAATGTCACTGCTAGTTGGATATTGGCCCTTTTTGAGAAAAGTTTCTCAACAGTACCCCCTCTTTATCAGGCCAGTGGGATTACAACATAACCTTACCTGACGATCCCTTCCACCTGTTGATTTCATGTAGTGGATGTTTTGGTTTTATTTGCACCTACCATATAGTTTTGTTTTGTATTTTGAAGTGGCGTTGTAATTATTATAACAAAATGTATTCAAGAAGAAAAAGATTAGTGAACATGGTTTTGGAATCAATGAAAGTATCAAATCAAGAAGAAAACTCAGGTAAGAAATAATCATTTAATTTCGTAATCTCAAAAACTTCGAAAATGTGAAACTTATATTCCTGAATTCAAATAATAGTAACTGTTCGAAAACATCTACCGCACACATTTCCGATAGAATTCAGAATTGAACGACACCTTGGGCTTCGCAGTCACTTCTGAATCGGAAGAGACTCCGTAAGTAATCTTCAGTTTTCCTGCATCCAAGGACATTTTGCAGTTTGAATGTTTTGTTCTTTTTTTCCTTTTTCTTGTTAACTGTTAAAGTGACTGTTTTATATTGTGAGTTCAATTGAGAGCAGTCAGCGCGTGTGTTTTTAGACGGCGTCTCTGTCGAGTGTATAACGAAGAGGATTTTTATCTTTTTAATTAAAAGTTTTACAGTCACACATGCAGAGTTTATTTTCGTGAATTAGAGCTAAGAAATCGCGTCAGAAGGTATGTATAATTTCATTTCGTTTCATTATTCTTACTTTTTTTTATTTCATTAAGAAAGTTCATTATTATTACTGCATGTTTTTCCTTTTAGGTACAAGCCCTATACGATCAATTATGATCGAGGATATGAATTTTCTGCTAAATGATCAAGATGATTCTGATAAAGACCCTGATTTTATCATTGACGATCTTCACTCAACATCAGATGGCTCTGTACAAGACGATGAACCACCTTTAAGGGTGTTCTTAAATCCAAAAGAGCAACTTTCTGACGTAATTTTTAATCCATTTTTGTTCGAAAATGCATGAAACTAGCTGGTGTTGTTGTTCAGAAACTATGTAATTGAGCTGTTTTTTCCGTTTTTTTGCCAACGCAATAGATGTTTCAGAAAATAATGTCAAAGTGGGCGTTTTGAACCGAATTTCCGCGCGATGGAAGAAAGAGACTCAAGAACGGGCGAAAAACGTGTTTATCACGTGATCAAAATTCCTTATAACTCAATAGGCAATTGATTGATCAAAAATTGGAAAAAACAGTTCAATTCCAAATCGCTTCCATGGCCAGGCTTTCCAATTTTATACCTTTCGTTAAAAAATGAATTTGTAAATGTGTCAAAACGATTTGTGCTTGTTGATTTGAGCAGTTAAGAACAGCCTTAAAGAGAAAAAGAGGAGGTAGGGAAAAATCCAATGCACCAGAAACACGAAAACATATTAAGAATGAAAAAAAGTGGGAGCGAAATATACGTAAGGATAAGAAGACCAAATGGGAACGTATGTTTCAGAAAAAGGGGTGTTAAGGAAAGCAAAGATAATAAGTGAACCTTGCACATGTAGAAAGAGATGATACCAAAAAATTACCCACGATCAAAGGCAAGCCTTACACGAGGGATTTTATAGACTTACGTCTGATGGTCAAAATCAACTTATTGCTAACACGGTCGAGGAAACAAGAAAAATCAGGGAACGTACTCACTTAGCAGAAAATACTGCTAGTAGAAGAATATTTTCAAGGAAATATTTCTTTGACTTGGCCTGTGTAAAGTTTGAGGTATGCCAAAAAATGTACATCAATACATTCGCTCTGACTCTAAAAAAAGGTTAGGGTGATTGTGGAACAAAAAAAGACTGACACCAGGCAAAATCAGCTCTCCGGACTCTAGAGGTAGGCACAACAATCATCTGAAATTAGACCAAGAAATGATTCAAGGTATAAGAAAACATATATTAAGCTTTCCAACATACAGGAGTCACTATTCTCGAGAAAAGACTTCAAAAAATATTTGAGCCCCGACTTATCGGTTTCAAGAATGTTCATGTTATACGAGAATGGGTGCAAACAAGATATTAAAAAGGCAACGAAATTGAGCTATTATCGTAAAATATTCAACGAGGAGTACAACTTTCCTTTGCATACACCGAAAAACGACACATGTGCTAAATGTGATAGTTATGTAATGTCAATCAAAACTTGCAATGAAGGCGATGAAGAAAAAAAATTGGCTCTAGAAAAAAAACCCAAGATCATCTTAAGTTAGCAGAATATGCTTATAAAAGGAAAAAAGAAGATAACGAAAACGGTAAATCCAATACAAATTATGCGACTGCTTCGTTTGACCTTGAGAAGTGTTTGCCTACGCCTTATTTAAGAAATGGTGTCTCCTTTTACAAGAGACAACTGTGGACGTATAACCTCACAGTCTGTCACACAAGCGTATTAGGAAGTCAAGGGTTTTGTTATCTGTGGAATGAAACTGTTGCAAACCGTGGAGGCCAAGAAATTGCCTCTTGTATTCGACAATTTATTAAATCAATTTCTCCAGAAATAGAGAAACTCCACTTGTACAGTGACTAATGTTTTGGTCACAATAAAAATATATACATGGTCGTTATAACGGCTTTCCCGTTATATATTCATTTATCCTCCTCTCCCCTCAAAAATCAACTTTTAACCTTACTGGTTCATTATAAATTGTCATTATTCTTCCTCCCCCCCCCTTCAAATAAAATATTTAGTTTAAATTTGACATTTTATGCTTAATTTCATATGGCTTTAGTCTTTCTCTCCCCCCCCTCACAATACTGTAGGTTTCGCTTTTTACTTTTTAAAGGTAGTTTCAAATGCTGACATCATTTATCTCAGTCCTCTTTCATTTTCACACGGATATAAATATATCTTAACCGCAGGAATATTCCGTTGAGATAAAAAAAAAAAAAATACAAGTGAATGTTTTTCGCATCGCAGCCGACAATATGTAATGCATATTTTCTCAGCCTCCTGGCTTGCATTAATAATCAATTCTCACCCTTCTGTTTGTCGGATAAAAGCCATATGCCCTTGCTGACTAATTCAGCTGTCGTTAAATCTGTAACGTGCATGTAATATCACGTATTAGCTATTTCTTTAAGCCACTCTTCCTTACCGCAGGAATTTATTTCTTGTAAACCTAAAGAGCCCGTCATGGCATAGCCTTTAACTCAATGTAAAACTTCTTGATTGTTTTGTCTACCCAATTTGTTTTTCGCCAAATATCTTACATATGGTTATCTCATGTTCGCCAATCTGTAAGTAATTGCAACAAAATCTGACTCACTTTTGCTCCTCACCTCGAGCCATGTAAACCGCAATTAAGGCCCGCTCTGGGGCTTCTGCCTTTGGGCAGTGATCGAAAACTCTCCCCGTTCCTCTGTACTTTTCACGGCCCTCCTTTAAAAGTTCTTTACAATAAAATGTTTAAGTCTCTTAAAGTATTATGTTGGAGTTTCTTTTTGTTCTTTTAAGAACCTGGGTATACGAAAACACTTTCACATAAAATTGGTGCCGTTTTCCCAGTTCTCCAACAATAAAAAAAAATTACGGGGAGAAGTTGTTCATTCTTTTCCGCTTATCAGCGACGCGAAGGACCTACGACAGATTTTTTTCCCACTGGAGTTGAGGTTCCTGCTCGGACTCGGCTCTCATCCTCTGGCGTTAACTTCATGGGACTTTACAGTGCCTGCTCTCGTCGCTCTAATGGACTTACACAATGTGCTATTCTTCATGACTCTGCCCTCGCCTAACGAGATGTCCGCGTTGTGCCGTATTGGTCATCGAGGACGCTGTATCCAGAAATTGCGACTTTTATCTGCATCCCCACTTTCTCATCCTGCCTGCACTGAATTTACGCTTTACTAGACTTTAGTGTTTTCGCCGACCCCTCAACATTTCCAAATCGCAGATTTACACTCTACTCTTCTGCTAGATGACAGTAGGCCTCCCTGTTATCTTCGAGTCTGTCTATTTCTTGCGTCTGTGATTCCTCTCGCAAAATGAAAAAGTGACAAATACCTTCCGTTCCGATTCAACATGTTCCGCCTGTTTGTGAAATAATGCCTAGGTGTGGAATATGTTTGTGGTTGCGTGTCGGCCTCCCCAGAAACCCAGCGGTGTCGTCAAAAAAATTGAAATGTTGAAATGTGCAAATAAAAAAAAGGTGCATTCCATCCCTGTGTCTGTGATAAAAAAAAATCATGTGTTTCTACAGTGCTTCATGTAGTGTCGACTGGTGTTATGAATAACAAGTTCTGTGCAAGTTAATAGTAAAAAAAAAAATTTCGAATTAGTTTGGTGGCTCAAGTGAAATCTTCAGTTTTCAAAATAAAATTTTCTTCAAAGTCCGTCAGTGACAAGGACATAGGCGTACCCAGGGGGGGTGCCCTGGGTGCCCGGGCACCCCCCCGCTTGCGTAGACTCAAGCTCAATTATTTTAAAAAATCGAAATTTACAAAAGAAAAAGGAAGTGAAAGCAGAGTTCAATTAGTTTAGTTCAGAAAACTAACAGCCTAAGTTTTGAACTGTGATAATAAAAGAATTTCACGTTCTTTTTTTTTATTATTATGTTCTTTATCTTTTTTAAACCTAGAATATTTACAAGAATATGTATTAGTCATAGTAATTCAAAAAGGTGGTTTTATAATCCCACTTTGACGTCTTTTGTTTGTGGGCGATTTTTTTTTAACACCGATCTTTCTATTGCATGTTGCTGCAATTTCATGAGAAAATTAACCCAAGTTCTTGACGAGGATAGAAACAGAAATTATTTGTCTCTTTGATTTCGTAGTCTAAAGTCTAGAAAGGAGCAAAAAATTTAAAAGGGAATGCAGTTCTGAAATAATAATTCCAAAATGCGATTACCCTGGGGGAAAGGTGGGGGGTGCACAGACCCTGCCTCCTTTGAAAATGAGAAATAATAGCACAGAAAATTAAAATTAATCTGGAGTTGGCTGGTTGGTGGAATTTCGTGTTTCGCGACCATATTTTGACATTCGTAAAAGGAATATGGTTGCAGTCTCTCAACTCAATATAGTAATTTTTTTTCTCTGTAAATTTGTATGCGATTTTTGGAGTTTCTTCTTGTTTCGCGGCGTTCTTTTGAAACTAGGAAAAGGACCCGGTTTCAATCTTTTAGCCCAGTGCAATAAATTTTGACGAAATTCGCATTTTCTTTCTGGGATCTTTTGACGAAATTCTAGTTTTCACCGGAATCCTTTGACTTTTTTTTTTTTTTTTTTTTTTTTTGACCGATTCACGAAAATGATTTTTTACAGGGGTCATTTGTCGAACTTTGCGATAGTTTTGCGCTACCGATCGGGAGAATTCTCGATATCTTTCCGTACCAATTATCAAAATCCTCTACTCTTTTTCGCGACTTTTTGACGAAATTTGCAACATTTTCTTGTCAATCGTTTATCGAAGTATGTCATTTTTTTTGCGCTATCATTGACGAAATTCGCGATTTTTTTCTGCACTCTTTTATCGAAATTCTCGATATTTTCCACGATCGTTTGAACAAATTCTCAAATTTTTCCGGGACCGAGTCAAGAATTGATTTTGAGAAGTTCCAGAAAAGAAATAAAAATCGCAGACGTCACAAAAATTTTAAAATACTCACTGAAGAATCACAGATCTGTGAAAGAATTTTTAGGGCGGAAATACTGTACAGCATTTTTTATTATGCGTGACTTTTCTTTACTGTGCACAATTCGCGCGATCCTGCACGTTATTTCAAACCCTGCCCCTCAAAGAGAACTTCATTACTAGTGGAGTTTCGCTGGTTGCTTTTTATTAAACGAACATAGAATTAACGAAATGTAGGATTTGGGGGGGGGGGGGGGCAGAGTACCCCGTGCAAGCTACGACCACTTCTGTCTCGAAACAAACGAATCATGAATTATCGCAATTCTTTTATTTCGAGCCAAATTCAATTTTCAGCTTTCTTATAAGAAGTGATTATGACATTCTTCCAATTCGAATTTAATCACGGCAATTGAAAAAAATTACTGGAGAGTTTTTTCTGTTTAAAAAAAAGTTAAAAAATCGCCTCAAAGTACAAAAAGCTCTGCTAAAAATCACATTAATTCGGAAAAGATTAAAAAACAGCAGGGAACAAAATTAACTAATTGGGTAAAATATTTAAAGCGGATTCCTTTTAGGAATGCGAAAAAAAAAGCCTCTAAAAATAACATAAAATAATTGTTACAAATTGAAAAATCGCTGTAAGAATCTCGAAAAAACTTTATTGAAAAGAAGACAAAGAAAGTTTTTAATGGATAAAATATTGAAATCGAATTCTTTTTTACTAATTTGAAAAAAATTAGCATAAAAAATTGATTGAAAAATTCCAGAAATTGTCTTCGATATGCATGACTTCAGGCATACAGGTACTTCCCTGTCAAATCTTGCGGATGTGAGGACTGCATTGTTTTTTCAGAATTCAGCGCGCGCACGTACACACACACACACACACAGAGAGAGAGAGAGACAGACAAGCATCTATCTTAATTATTACAGTCGCATCATGATAATAGTGTATAATTATCATGCCTTGCTTTACCTAATATATTCGACACATTCTGTGGTAAAAGCATGAATTATTAATGAATATTATAATTATTTATGTAGACTTTCCTCCAAAATTTCTTGGTTCCCCCCGGTGTTCCCTAAGAAGACATGGAGTCACATTCTGAAAAATTTTCGTGGGTACTACTGGTATTCAGCATGTATTATCTGAGATTTATCATCCGGAAAAATTTCATCTACAAGACTTTGACAGAGATAATGTTAGGGCTAATGCAATGTCCATGTGTCTATAAAGTTTCTAGCATGATTAAAGGTCTTTTTTAATCTTTATAAGAAGTTAGGGTGCCAAAAGGTTTTACTCTTGTGACCATACTTAGTTATTGTATTATGTCACTGCTGCAAGGAGATTTACACTTTTTTTTACCATTAGATTTAGTTTTGATGTTTTGAACCCCATCTCACACACCCCTCACGCAAACAAAAATCGCGTTTGAGCCCTTTTTAAAAGAAATACCACATAATTATGCCTCCTAAGATGAAAACCTGTCTAAAACGGAAAATCGGCCGGTTTATGGGGTTCCGTTTTAGCAGGTTTTACTATATAAGATACTGTTTGTATCCAACATGTTCAGGTTAAAAAGTCTGGGCACCCCCCCGTTCAAAAGGCTGGTTACGCCTATGAAGGATGTGCCATTATTAAGAGGAATAATATTTGCTTCATTTGTGGGGTGTTCATAAAAAAAATATTACATTAGTGATCTGCTAATAGATGACATTTGTCAAAAAAATTCAGAACCAGATGGTTAAAAAAAATCAACTCAGGTGATTAAATTAAATTAAAAAAAAAAGAAACCACTCATCATTCAAAAAAAGAAAGTGCTAAACCACACGTCACATGATGTGTGATCTATCATTCAAAATCTTTTTAAAGCATTCCGAGTATGAAAACAGGACGGTAATTATATTTTTATCGTTTTCATTTTTTCCCGTTTCAAATCGTCACTAAATTCATTTTTATAAATAAGGCGTTGTTTGCTTCATTTCGCTCTGTTTTCATGCTCAAAATGAATGCTCTTTACAAAAAGTGACATACTTGATCGAATTCAGTGAAAATGCTTGTGTCACTATACTTTTCTACAAAAAAAACACACACACATGTTACATTTAAGTATGAACAGGGAATCCTTTTATATTAAATTAATTACTGTAAACTGTTTTAGTTTTTTAATTTTTTATTAACTTCCTTTTAAATTTCAGTAAATTACCAGTTTCTTTTCAGGTTATTTTTGTTCCCTAGTCATACTTGTACTTTCATAACAATTGCAGTGTCATAAATTTATTTTGTGTTGTCAGCTTGAACGGAGAAATTACTTCTAAGCTAATTTTAAAATATAATTATTAGTGATAGCATTCTTACTTAATTTTTTTCTCCTTCCAGGCTGTTTTTTGGTTCTAAAAAAATAATAATAATCATAAGTGCATACGCTAGTTGAAATGATATTTTTATTATACTTTTATTAATATTTCATTTATATTTTTGTGTTTAAATTATGACATACTTCTCATATGTTTTTTCTTTTCTTCCGTGAATTTACATAGAAATGCTATGTTTCTTTTTATATAAATGATTTTTTTATGCATTCAAAATCTAGAATTTAACCCTTTAGCCCCACTGGCATACTTTGAATGTACACTTATTCTGCCGATAGGCAACAAAATTCTCTGCTCCAAGTTTTGCAGTATTTGATATTTTTATATAAATATGTGCATATTACGCTCACTACGTTTGCACATTTGCACTTGTGTGTGATATTTGCTCACTTACTCTCAGAATGTGTTGCTCCACTCTGACCTTGTTTGTTTTTTTATATTCGAAACCAGAATTACAATTTAGTTAGCTGTTTTTTTTTAATTTTATTGAATTTTGGACACTTTAATTCAACTGGATGTAGACAGAAATTTGACGTACGATCTTGCGGTTGATACACTCATATATATTTTTTTTTGCACTTCCCCTCCCCCCTTCATTTTTCCTTTTGTGTATTATTTATGCAACTTATTGTGTTTATTTTATGGACATGCATTTCATTTCTGATAATTATAGTTTTTGCATGCTCACACCTTCTTAAAATACTAGTATTAGTTATTTTGCATTATTGGGGGATCTCTCTCTTAAAAAAAAGGGGTTTGGGGGACAACAGAAATTTTATTAGTTTACTTTTTACAATATGAAATCCCAAGACGAAAGCAAGATTTTTAACAGAATTTGATATTGTTAATAAAAAATCTTGTGAATGATACCTTTTGCATTACCCCCCCCCCCTCATTTTTTCTCTCTTTTGTACATACTTTAAACATTCAATTTATTCTGTTTTATTTTATGTGCATACATTTCAGTTCTGATAGTTTTTGTTTTGCATACTTGCCCCTTTTTGGAATACTCTTATTATTCAGAGTGCATTTGTTTTGCTCTCTTTAAAAAAAAATTCCCCCTCCTCTTTAAATTTACCTGGTCAAAAAAAAGTAGACAACAGAAATTAAATAAACACGAGATAAAAAAAGGTTTTGGCGATAACAGACACTTCAACAGTTTATTTTTACAATATGGCAGCAAAAGATGAAAATTCTGTTAGTGATTTAAATCACCCCATTTCTGTATCTCCATGGGTAGATTATTTCGAAGAAATATTAGTAAGATATTCGGATTCCATTAATATGGAACACACATCTATTCGAAATTCACTTAAAACCGAAAATGCTGCATCCTTGTCTGAAAATATTATGGATTTCCTTCAGATCATTAAATTTAATTTTCAGGTTCTTAAACAAAACTTTAATATTCTGAAAGATGATTATTCCAAATTACAACAGGATAAAGATAAGTTATTTCTTGTAAATCAGAAACTTGTAGAGAGATTACTTGAAATCACAGCCCAACAGAAAAGTAAGGCGAAGCGTACTAAAGGTAGTAAGACTATGGGTGATCAGGTGGTAGATGTCAACAACAAACTCCCTCCATCTGCCCTAGATAAATCAACTCAAACTGTCCCCTCTTATATGTGTAAACAAGAAAAGTTACCACAACTGGAAAATGATAAAAAAGACACATATCTTAGCCCCGACCTGCACACTCAAGGTAAGCACAATGAAAAATTTACAGATATTAGCGATTCCTCTCTAAAGTCCTTATCCCCTACTAAACTTAATGTACCTAAGCCTATTCGTGTCATTATTTGTAACCTCCCTGAAAATTTAAATATTCCCGATATCTTGTTTGGTATTTCAGATTTAATCCATATACCTGAACCTGATTTTCACTTTGTTAAAAAGTACAAGCTCCTACGTATTAGGTCCTTTAATTGGATCTTGGAGCTTGCACCACAAGATGCTAGGCAATTATTAATGCATAGAGAAATTATGATACAATCAAAACTGTACCCTGTTAAACCATATATAAATGTTAGACGTTGTTTCAAATGTCAAATATACAATGATCATCTTGCAATTTCGTGTTATAATGACATCAGATGCTCTGTCTGTGCCTTGCCACACAGGGACCCTCAGTGTAAAAATCCTCCAAAATGCATTAATTGCATTAGAAATAATGAAAGCAACAACACCAACTTTGACATTTTCCACACTGCCTTTGCACCTTACTGTCCATCATTAAAAAAATTCATCAAGCAAATGCGAGAAAAGGTATACAACTGCAATACATTCCCATAAACATCTCATGCAGCTTCCTTTTTAGTAAAAAAAAAATCAATTTAACATACATTTTACAGGTTTCATTTGTAAAAAAACACACACATTATTGTGAAGGGGCTACTATCTACAGCATTTCCTTTTAAGCTTTTTCCTTTTCAAATACATTTACATACATATGTCAGTATTCGACAGTATTATTCATACTTAATTGAAGTTTATTCAGTTACATTAAATTTCCTTTTCTCTCATTTTTATTAGATAAACACAAATGTACAGTGGGTTGCTTGTTCATTTGATTGTTTAGCGCGCAAATAGTCAAATGAATGACGAAATGGAACATTAGTGAAAATATTTCTGATGCGGGTCATCAGACATTGTGATTTTCACATTTTAGGATGTTTTTGCTGAAGGTGTACACAGTAATTCAACTTTAAACATTCATCATTACACTACCTACATTTTTAGATTTATTTTTAGAAATTTGGATATAATTTCACTTGTTTGTCTTAATTAAGTTTATTTAGTTACATTTTATCACACAAGTAGCATTTCCTGGTTACATTTTATCCTTTTTCACTTTTCTTTACTTAAAAGCACAGTTTTTTTTATTTGTTTGTCTTTAGGCGAAGCATTTTTGTACTTGTGACACAATGCTCTTGGTTCCATATGTACACAATGAGTTTTTGTTCATAGTTCATACAACTGAGTTCATAGTTTATTTAGTTCATAGTTTACACAACTGAGTTCATAGTTTATTTAGTTCATAGAGAAAAACTTTACACGAGTTCATAGCATTACCAATTCTTTGTGTACTTCAGGCACCAATTGCATTATCATTTTTCTTTCGTGTCAGTAGTTTGTTAATAGAATTTTTTTTCCTTACACATATTAGTTCATAGTTTGATTTTATCTCTTTTGTTTTGTTTTACATTTTAGTTCATAGCGTTTTTATTATTAATTTATTAGACAGTTTAATTCTTAGTAGTTATATTCTTTTGCTAGACACATTAGTTCATTGCAACGTTCATCGTTTACACACACATTTTAGTTCATTGTATTACTTTTACACTTTATGTCAGTGAAATACTTGCTCACTTTAGTTCATTGCAATATTTTACACCTTGTTTATTGAGGTACTTAGATTGCTGTGTTCACAAACATACATCTAAGTCGTTGAAATTTACCCTTTTTTTTCACTGACATACACTGTTTTAGTTCATTGTGAGATAATTTTTCTTTGCTTCGTTCATTGAAATACACTTTTTTTCTTTGGTTCATAGAGATACACTTACAATTTAGTTCATTGTCATTACAATTTAGTTCATTGTTATTACAATTTAGTTCATTGATATCTTGTTTTGAAAAAAAACACACATTATACACAATTGAAAACATTTTGTTTCTATGTTTCAACTTTACACATTAGGATATTTCCTTTTTATTTCTCATTATACCAGGAACTACTTTTGACTTCACATAATATTCACAAATTAAACATTTATTAAAATGTTAATTTTTAACAGATTCTTAATTTTTCCTTTATTATTATTATTCTTTTATGCCATGACATTACTTGTCACCATCACTTTGTTTCACAACAAAGAATGACCAGTTTACAGGATGCTACTCCTTCACATGCATTTTCTTTAAATTTCAAACTTATAATGCTTTTTTATTGTTTTCATCACATTTGGTTTGGTTTTCTACAGGTACATAATTACACGTTTTCTTTTAAAATTGGAGATTAAATAACATCTCTGGTTAAGCTTCACTTAGACAATAAACACGTCTAAGATATTATGTCGTTTCTAGTAATAACATAACTTCACAATAACAGTAAAAAAAAAAGTTTTTTTTCTTTGGTAGCATTAGTAACCTAATGCAGTTACACTAAATGTTTAAAACATTATCTAATGTGATACATACACATACAGTTAAGATCTTTCTCGATACATTGTAAGGAATACAAATCTAGAGTTTAGTTTAAAAACAATTGCAGTTGTAGTACTTACCCGATCATGTCACCAGTCTCTCCACACACTCAGACTGACCTTTACCTTAATATGTGAGATTTTTATCTCAAGTTTTTTGTTTTTTTTTTTAAATTATCCCCTCTGAAGATTTGTTCCCGTTCAAAATTTTTGCCCTAAGGGTCCAAACTTCATTGTGTAGAGCGACAAAACCCTCGAATTGTTGTTTCAATTCAATAAACATAACTTTTTTATATGATACATCCACGCATGCTCCTTTGAAGATCAATGTGATCTTTGGGGAGCAGGGGCCTATGCATCACTTGATGTATGGGTCTCATAACCCCCCCCCCCTAGGGCTGATGTCTTAAACTGATGCCATCACACTTGTTACTTAACAAGAATAAGGGCTACACCCATTCATGGGCATGCTATAGGCATCCCGTTCTTTTGTAGTCCTGTGCGGTGTGCACGAAAACCAATTTTCTACCTATTTTTTTTATTTTTATATTACTTCATTTAACTTTTATTTACAGACATACATTTAACTTTTATTTACAGACATACATTTAACTTTTATTTACAGACATACATATGTCTTTTATTTTCTATTTTATTTAAAGTAGTATCTGTGTCTTTTGTTGCTTGCATTTATATTATATTATTTTTATTTTGAGAAGATATTATAACAAGATACTAAAAAAAGTACTTCTCTTATTTCGGTCATGAAAAATGCTGGTACCAGCCTCTTAATCAAATACTAAAAAGCTATTTAAAAAGGATCCTGTTAAATACAAAAAAATATTATTTGCTCTCTCTTGGTGACTATTTGGGACTACTGAATACCAAGAAAAGAATTAAAAAAGACGCCATTTATCATGACCTGAAAAGTTTTGCTTTATGCAAACATTTAAAGAATTGCAAGCACACAGTTAATTTTTATATATATATATATATATGGAGACTTATATTTGTATTATGTTATATCTGTTTTAAATACTTATATGTATGGGGTAGACAAAGTAATCTTCAAATTAAAAAAAAACTGTTCTACAAGTTTCACAGTTTTTTTTTCTGGTGGTAATGGGTGATATATATAACGGCTTTCCCGTTATATATTCATTTATCCTCCTCTCCCCTCAAAAATTAACTTTTAACCTTACTGGTTCATTATAAATTGTCGTTATTCTCCCCCCCCCCTCCTTCAAATAAAATATTTAGTTTAAATTTGACATTTTATACTTAATTTCATATGGCTTTAGTCTTTCTCCCCCCCCCTCACAATACTGTAGGTTTCGCTTTTTACTTTTTAAAGGTAGTTTCAAATGCTGGCATCATTTATCTCAGCCCTCTTTAACTTTCTCACGGATAGAAATATATCTTAACCGCAGGAATATTCCGTTGAGATAAAATAAAAGAATAAAATACAAGTGAATGTTTTTCGCATCGCAGCCGACAATATGTAATGCATATTTTCTCAGCCTCCTGGCTTGCATTAATAATCAATTCTCACCCTTCTGTTTGTCGGATAAAAGCCATATGCCCTTGCTGACTAATTCAGCTGTCGTTAAATCTGTAACGTGCATGTAATATCACGTATTAGCTATTTCTTTAAGCCATTCTTCCTTACCGCAGGAATTTATTTCTTGTAATCCTAAAGAGCCCGCCATGGCATAGTCTTTAACTCAATGTAAAACTTCTTGATTGTTTTGTCAATCCATTTCTCCAGAAATAGAGGAACTCCACTTGTACAGTGACTAATGTTTTGGTCACAATAAAAATATATACATGGTCGTGATGCTGTGTCATTTAATGACAGAAATGAAAAACGAAAAAAGAAGTCAATTGAAGTCAATTTTTCATCATTTCATGGAACCAGGCCACACTCACATGGAAGCTGACACAATTCATGCTTCCATAGAGAAGAAACGGATCAATGCTGATGTTGAAGTACCCCACGACAAGTGTGAACCACGAAAGTGGAAGTAAAAGGAAGGTGACAGATTTGACACCTTCACCTAAGATGTTGGCAACAGCAAAAAGACCTAAGGAGGATATCCAGAGGTCCTTTGCCGCTGTAGCAGCAACTAGGAAGTTAGCTGTAGTTAAGGAAGACTTTCCAGTGACCAGGCTGACACAGGAAGAGGTAGATATAATCTCAAGGGATGTCATCAGATGTGTCGATGAGACTCCTGATGATAAGCCCTTGCCTCTGATAAATGACTCCAGGCTTGTTAATGGAGCCTTAATTTTCACTTATGAAGGAGATGCCACTGAGGACTGGATTAGGACCTCATATTAGGGCAATACTACCGTCTTTGAGGGTATTCCCCTCAAGGTACTTGCCATGAATGAGATGCCGAAACCAGTCAAGGTGGCTTTCAAAACAAGGGATGTCTACACCAAAGATCCCATTGAGCTGCTCAAGAGGCTCAACAGATATAACCCGGAGTTGAAAACTGGTGACTGGCGTGTTCTGGACCATGTTGCAGAACCCCAGTCCATCCGTTGGATCTTTGAGGTTGATGTTGTTGCCTCTGAAGCTATAAAAAGAGCTGATTACAAGGTGTATACCGGCCTTGACAAGGGATCATTCAAAATTTTGAATGATCCAAATGCTAAAAAGATGAGAGAGAAGGAGGCTGAAGCTCTGGCTACAGAAACTTCCTCTCAGGTAAGTGAAACAAGTAGTATTAAAGAAATTAATGCTAAACTTGAAAATATTTCTGTCCAACATAATTCCCCCTCCATGTTTTTGGATGAAGTGGAACAACTGTTGGCTGAGGACTCGGAGGATATGGTTACCTCTGAAGGGGGTGTTGTCATAAATAAACCAGATGACCCATTTAAAGGTAGCTCAGATCAACCTCCATCACAGTAAGGGTTCATCTGCCACTTTAGGAAAGATGATCTCTGAAGGGAAGATTGATATTGCTCTTATTCAGGAGCCCTGGACTGTGAATGGCAACATTCTTGGTCTAGGATGTAGAAAGGACAGGCTCTACTATGATAGAACCTGTCCCAGGCCGAGAGCTTGCATTTATGTCAGCCCAAGGCTAAATGCAATTAATATGGTGAACTACCTGAGTGGTGACTGTGTTGCCGTCAAGGTGGATTTTCAGGGTGAGAATGGGCCTGATAAGATAATTATCTCGTCTTCTTATCTTCCATTTGAGAAACAGGACCCTCTTTCTGATGAGGCAAAAGCTCTCATGGGTTACTGTTCTCGGAAGGGGCACAAGTTAGTGTTCGGGTGTGATGCAAATGCACATCATATACTGTTTGGGGTAGCACAGACTGCAACAAACGAGGAGATGACCTCTTAGAATATATTTTGGTTTATAACCTGTATATTCTTAATAGGGGGAATGAGCCAACCTTTATTACTAAAAATAGGAGGGAGGTTCTTGATGTCACTTTTTGCAGTAGAAACTGCTATGACATCATTAGAGATTGGAGGGTGTCAGATGTTGTTTCATTATCAGATCACCGACTAATCATGTTCAACATTGCAGGGACAACTGGACCAGCAATGATGAAGAGGAATGCCAGGAAAACAAACTGGCATTCTTACTGCAGGGAACTTGAAGAAAGGATCCTGTCTTTAAAGGGTAAGTTAAGTTATAATAATTCTTCGGATGTGGAGTTGGCTGTTGACTCAGTGCAACAGGCCATTCTCCAATCCTATTATAACAATTGTGAACCTCCTGTTGCTAGCTCCCCAAGGCCTGTGCCTTGGAGGTCTTCTGAGCTTAGCAAACTCAGGAAAATTACCCGCAGGGCTTTTAATAAAGCCAAGAAGGGTGGTGACTGGCAGCAATATAAGTCTGCACTCACCACATACAATAAGGCCATCAGGAAGTCCAAGTATGACTCTTGGAAAAACTTCTGTGATGGTATTAATGATGTCTCTACTAGTGCTAAACTTATGAGAATTATGGCTAGAGATAGTAGTTCCTGTCTGAATGCCATTAAATTGGCAAATGGGCATTATGCTGAAACAGGAAAGGAGATTCTCTCAGAAATGATGAGGATTCATTTTCCTGATTCCACCAGTTGTGACCCAGATGTAGATCCAAGCACACCTGCTGCTTTTAGTAGCAGTAGGGAGTGCTGGAATCTTGCTGGTGATATCATCACTCACGACAGGATCTTGTGGGCTATCGATTCATTTGACCCTTACAAGACTCCGGGTATGGACGGAATCGTACCTGTTTTGTTACAAAAGGGGAAAACGATTTTAGTCCCAGTATTTAGTCAGATATACAGGGCATGTCTCGCTTTTGGATACATTCCAAATGCATGGAGACATACCAAGGTGGTCTTTATCCCTAAACCTGGGAAAGACACATATTTTGAAGCAAAATCTTTCCGGCCAATTAGCTTAACATCATTCATGCTTAAGACATTGGAAAAGTTAATGGATAGGCACATCAGGGAACAGATCTTGAGTGTGAATCCACTCTCGAGCTCCCAGCATGCCTATCAGACTGGCAGGTCAACTGACACTGCTCTTTATAATCTTTCCTTTGTTCTTGAGAAAAGTTTTAAGGCAAATGAAACTGCTTTGGCAGTCTTTCTTGATATTGAGGGTGCCTTTGATAAGGTATCTACGGATGCCATCCTTAGGGCATTGGCCAATAGGGGTGCGGATGAAGTAACTTTGAATTGGATCAACTGTCTGCTCAGGGATAGGTCTATCCATACTGAGTTGTTGGGGGATGCAATTCATGTTAAGGTAAAGAAGGGCTGCCCACAGGGCGGGGTAATTTCTCCTGTACTTTGGTGTTTGGTGGTGGATGGACTCCTTGTTGAGATTCATCTGCATGGTGCATACTGTATTGGGTATGCTGATGATATTGTCATCATCATTAGAGGCAAGTTTGAAAATATTCTTTCAGACATCCTCAATAATATCCTTAAGAATGTAGAACGGTGGTGCAGGGATGTTGGTCTTTCTGTTAACCCAGAAAAGACGACTCTTGTTGCTTTCACTAGGAAAAAGTCAATCAAATTCAATGAGATTGTGTTTTATGGGCGCACTTTGAGTTGCTGAAAGGATGTGAAGTAGCTGGGTGTCTATTTCGATGAGAGATTGTGTTGGAAGAGGCACATGGATTACTGCATCAATAAGGCCAAAAAGATTTTCTGGTCATGCAGAAATGCTATTATCAAAACATGGGGACTCAGCCCAAAAGTGATCTGGTGGATATACAATATGGTGATCTGCCCTATGATCAATTATGGCAGTATAGCTTGGTGGTCAAGAACAATGACTGACATTGCCAAGTCAGAATTAGCAAAACTGCAGAGGATGATCTGCTTGTCCATGACAGGTGTACTTAGGACAACTCCTACATCTGCTATGGAGCTGCTGTTGGGTATGTACCCACTGCATATGATTATTGAGGCAGAAGCATTGCTCTGCTCTTATAGACTCATTTTACATGGGCAGTGGCAGAGTTACTCGGGGTATCTTACTTGGGGCAGGCTTAACTGTAAAATCAGTAAGCACCCAGTCTTTATCATGAAGGGTGACGGCATGCCTTTAAAGCATGTATTTGATAAGTCGTTCAGAGTTAGTCTTCACTCTAGAGCTGAATGGGAGACTCTTTCTGTAACGGAGCTTAAGACTGGTATGATCTGGTTTACTGATGGTTCCAAGATGAATACTGGTACGGGAGCTGGGGTGTGCTGCCCAGCTGATGGTACATCCTTCTTTTACCCACTGGGTAGATACGCCACTGTCTTTCAGGCAGAGGTCTATGCAATACTCATGTGTTGTTACATTTGCATTGAGAGGGGGTATAGTGGCCTGTCTGTCAATATCTACTCTGACAGTCAGGCAGCATTACTTGCCTTACAGAAACGAACAATTACTTCTAGGATTGTTTGGGAGTGTTACTGCTCTTTGAACAGGCTTGCCAGTAATGGTAATGATGTTGCTATACATTGGGTACCTGGTCATACTGGCATCCAGGGTCATGAGCTGGCTGATAGTCTAGCAAGGAAAGGGTCGGTTACTCCATTTGTTGGACCTGAACCAGCTATTGGCATTTCCAAAGAATGCATTAGAACTACTGTTTTTAGAATTTTAAGAGAGCAGCAGTATCAAGAATGGCTTGACTCAAGAGGACAGAGACAAGCGAAAGAGCTCAATAGCGGATGCCCTAGCAAAAGGGCAAAAGAACTCATTGGGCTCAGGAGGAATAGTCTAAGAAATATGGTGGAACTGTTAACAGGACACTGTAGACTTAATGGACACCTTAGTACCATGAAGGTTGTTAATGACCCTCTTTGTAGGGGTTGTAAGTATGAAGAGGAGACTGCCTTACATGTGCTCTGTAACTGTGAGGCATATGCTGCTCACCGTTTCGAACACATGGGTCGACATCTGATTGAGCCATGGGAAATTCAGGATATTCCTATCAAATGCCTGCTGATTTTTATGTCAGCTACTGGTCTATTTAAGGACTAAGTGAGGATGTTTTTCTTCTTTCATTTTTGGGGGATAGCACAATAGACCCCTGGTCGCGGTGCTTTGGCTCAGGCCACCCCCCCAGTAATACAGTAATACAGTAATACCCCACGACTGGTGTAACTTTATAAAATCAATACCGAGATCACCGCCATTGAATGTAATTCAAGTGCCTCAATGTGACTTTTTAGATATTTGTTCCTTGATTCGTTAAAAGGCTAGTCAATAGAAAAACCACTAATGAGGATTCAGAGACAGTGAAGTGGTCTAATGTCAAGGAGCTAAAATTTGATCGAGACCATGAGTATCAGTACTTCTACAGATCGACACATGAAGAAGAATTCAAGTTAGTTGACTTGAGGAAAGGTTCTTTACGAAAAAGACTTTCTGTGCACGAGTGTTATGAATTACTGCCTTTAAACAATATAGAGTTACCGTTGGATGAAGCAAAATTAAAAGATCTGAAGTCTCTCCAAAAGTACCTTACCCGTGGCCCTAATTTTTTGCGCACCAGTTTAAAAGTGAAATTTTTCAAAGAAAGAAAACGCAAACATAATTTAGCCTAAATAAACAATCAAATTCTTCAAATGTCAGTCGTCTAAAATGAATTACATTGAATAAAAAAAATAAAAAATGTCGCACACTTAGATTTGGGTATGTAAAACGTTTTCCCTCTTAAAAATAGAAAGACCTATTGTTTCGCGCATGTGCATTTCAAGAAGGTTTTCGACAATCGCGATTGGCTGTTTTTTTTCCAACTATGGAAATTATCGCACCCGGAACTGATGGCAAATGTTCTTTAAAAGAAGAACGGTTTCAAATCAATTAATAAGAAGAAAATGGGTGGTAAAAGGTTATCGGTAGACTTGCGTAAAAAGATAATCGAAAAACGAAATAGTGGGTGTCTAATGAGGAAAATAGGGAAGGATCTGATGATTCCTGAATCAACAGTACAATATGTTTTAAAAACTTTCGTTGCCACTGCAGATATACAGCCAAGAAAGAGTACATGTCGCCCATCAACAACAACGGCTCGAGAAGATTGAATTATGCGTCGAGTAGCAATGGACAGCAGACCAGGAACGATGACAGAAACCGCAACACTATGGCAAGACAGCATAGGGCGCTCAGTGACTCGTAAAATGGCTATAAAAGGATTGCATAAAATGGGCTTCAAATCTTATAAAAGCAAACGTAAGCTGATGTTAACTCCTGCTCAAAAAAGGAAAAAAATTCTGGTGGCCGTGTATCAATTAAAATGGACAGATCAGCAATGACAAAGTATTATAAGGTCGGATCAATCGCCCTTTCCAATTTTGTATGGAAATATCGGTCGTCGGGTCGTACGGCAAAGAAATGAAGCTTTAAACACAAAATGCGTCAAACAAGAGTGCAAGTTTCCGTCATATGTTCAAATTTGGGAAGGTTTTGATTATTGTGGCGTCGACCAAATGTGACATATGACGGGACTATCAATGCACAATGTTATCGGGACATTTTGCGGAATCAGTTGTTGACTTTAATTAAAAAACTTGGTTTAAATCGGGTTATCTTTTTCAACAAAACTTAGACAAACTGCATTCACCTAGGACAACAAAAGCCTGTCTTCAACAAAATGGTACCGTGTGATAGATTTGGTTCCGAATTACACGGACTTCAATTCTATCGAGGATTTGTGGCGATAGTTAAAGAAGGGAGTTCAAAAAAGGACACCACAGAACAGCGACAGTGACAATCAGCAGTTGAAAAGAATTCTTCTTGAAAAATGGCAAGAAAATTCAATTTCTGAGTGGCAACGTTTGTTTCAACTATGCTGAGATGAGTGAGAGATGTTTACGCTGCCAAAGGAGGTCCAACGAAGTGGTAAGACTTATTAATTTCGTCTCATTTGAACATGCGCAAAATATTAGGGACATAAAAACCTTGGAAGAAAATGGATTTCATTGGCTACAAAGTTTGTGTAATTTATTATCTTCTGTTAAATATCACTATGGAATAGTGAAATGAATCATTTTTCATTAAAAATAATTTACATAAAATATTTTGAATTATTTTTTACTTTTATTGACAAAAAAAGCATCCATAAACTAATGCGCGAAAAATTAGGGCCACGGGTAAGGTACATTAGCAGCTACAATCAGCCCTATTACAATAATCTAAGATTTTCGGCAGACTTAGAAGTAGACTTATTACCCTACGGGCCTGAATATGATGAGGGAAAGGAAGACATATAACACATGTTTATTAGAAATTCGAATTGTTATTGAATTTTGTTAATTAAAAAAAAAAATAAAATGATAAGAATCAGCCTGTTTGTTTTTTATTTCATTTTTGTATCATTTCTTACAGTTATTATTAATTTTTTGCTGTAAATAAAACAATTTTTCCATCAAAACCGCACTGTAAAAAAAATTCCGCAACGTTCCTGGGAAAAAATGGGCAGCTGAGTTGCCCATTATTTCCAAGAAACATTTCTTGAAAATGACTGGTAGTTTACTGTATATGTTAAAAACTTTCTACAGAAATGCCAGTAAGTTTCCTGCGAAATACCAGGAATATTTCTGTTGACAGCAAAACATTACTGACATATTCAAGGCTGGAGTAGCACAAGAGCGAAAAATGTCCAGACCAGGGATCGAACCTGGATACTTGGCGTACCGTGCCAATGCCTTACCTGTTAGGCTATCCGGACCGATACCTGGCTGACATAATTCACTCTGGATGTTCGTTCCCTTCATTATGACATTACTGACATTTCACAGCAGGCGGGATCCGCAGACGATTTTTACATTTCCAGTTGACAATTTTCGCTTTATTATCATTATTTGTTAGAATGAAAAAATATTTTGAAATTGACATCAAAATTATTATTTATAATTTACACGAAAAAATAAATTTTCAGTTAAAATTCAATAAAGTAAATATATATGTGATATATTGTTTCTGAACTTTGCTTAAAATATAAAAATATATAAATGTAAATAATAATTAGAAAAAAAATCTAGACATAAAATATTTTGGATTTTCGTCAGTGATTATGTTAGTTTACAAGTTAGATAAAATACATATAAATTTTCATGAAAAAAAAACCTAAACGTAATTGTATATTTTTTCCGATAAAAAAAAAAAAAATTCAAATTTGCAGCAATTCAAAGTGTCAAATATATGTCAAATTTAAATCAAATTGTAATAAAGTGTTAAAATATAAAATTAATTAAAAAAGAAAAAAAAAAGTCAAGAGGTAGCATCGAACCCGGGCCGTACGGGTGGCGTGCAAGCTCTCTGCGTCCACACCACGAAAGACACGTTGAGAGCTGCAAACTAATCGGTATTTGAAACGTATGCTAAAACTCGGCATCTAATTTCTGAAAATCTAAGGCCCATTTGAAGAAATCCTTTCACAAGAATAATTAGAGATAAGAACTCTAAAACATACTTTAAATTAATCAAAATAGGTGAGAATCATATTTGATTGTCCCCTGGTTAATGCAGATCCAAATAACAGGTGTATTTTTTTTTACACAGTCTGCTCGTTAAAGATTTCACAGACAAGTACGAGAGATAATCTCTTAGTGATGTCACAGAGGTATTGTATTTTCATCTGAATTATCTTGACAATAGAGACGTAAAGGATTATGTCGTCTATTGATTTATTTGAATTCCATATTGATTTTTTTACATTCATTTAAGGAATTCGTTTTCGACACTCGCGCGCGAGCAACGGATTATAGGAAAAAAAATAATAAATGGCGGCCGCAGCGTTTTGCTGTTTCCAACTTTTGTTCAGGAACGTTTCAGATAAGAAAACCAGAATTTCACAGGAAAGAGCTAAATTATTCTGAAAACCTGATAAAAGGCGAAACGTTCCTGGATTTTACATGGAAAGTTACCATTTTTTTTTTACAGTGCGTTGTTTTTCTTCAGATTTGTATGACTTAAAAGGTCAATCTCCATTAATCCTAAATCAATCCTAAAATATCAAGGGGCCAATGTCCATGAACATATGGTAAAAATGTAAAAACAAAAATCTAAATCAATGTAACATTAGATTGTAGTGAAAAAAAACATTACTGAATTGACAGGTACAACTTTGAAAAATAATAGTACAGACATCGATATAACGATATAAATGTAGATTATTATTAGTAAAAGTACGTTCATAATGATATAAGTATAAGTCTGATAATAAACTGGATGTACAACCGCCTTGTGGTATACCGACATGCTGTAAATATAAAGTGTTATCCTGCAATATATAATTATTATAGATAATGAAGTTTGTTAAAGATTTAAAATATGCAATATCTATATTAGATGGTAATTATATATATATGGATACATATATATATATATGTGTGTGTGTGTCAATTTTGAACGGAGGGTGGTTTCGGGGTCTGGGGGTCATGATCGATGAAAATATACCAAAATTTTTTGAAATCGCTTTCCTCCGAACGGCTGCAGTAGGTAGCTTTTTGTAATGAAAGCTACCTAATAAATTGTACTTTGTTTACATGTCGCAGTTTTATTAGTAAATGTGCATCTGTCTTATAACGTCACACTTCTGCGTGTAATTCCTGGCGTATTTAAGCTGGTGAATGGATATAAAAAGTTGCATTTGAGTCATTCTAATAAAGACATTTTTACATCTATGAGACATCATTTCATACTACATCGAGAGTGCTCTTCCTTTTTTTGTAATTTAATTTTTAAATTATACCTCATACCGTTTTTGAGATAGGAAGGCTAACTCCTCAGTTCGCCGCTAAAGATACTCGTTTTAATATACCTAGATACATGCTAACTCGGTTCACCAGATATTTCAGGCAAAGCGGAATTATGGATTCACCCTGTATATTCTCTACTAAAAAATATATATAATAAAAAATTACCGGACATTTCCATTTTTACACGTTTTGTCAAATATCTAGAGAAAAACTTGACGAATTCTTCTCGAACTTCGGGAATATAAAAAAAAATACGTTTGATTTCATATTTTTCAACGACGGGTCTGATCACGTGGTCAAATAGAGGACCAATAACAAATTGAAGAAAAAAAATATATTTGGGATGACTGTAAAATAAAATGTTCAAAATGGTTTGTAGCGGAGCACATAACAATGTCGATATTGTACAACTTTTGTATTTATTCGTGTAAAACTAGTTCGTATATTCATGGAGTCAAAAGTTACGTCAAAAAATTCAAGAAATTTTCGCATGTTATTTGTTTAGAGCATGCAGGATTTCAACCAAATTTAACGCCACATCCAGAAAACTTGACAAACTACGGTAAAAACAACACAGTACAATTAAAATATAAGTATATTAACTATTTTATGAAATATGAACATGTGTATGAAACAATTTTTAACTGCACATGCACAAGTGATACAAAAGATTCTTTTACATGATTTAATAGTCAACTCTATAGAACAACTCATATAAAAAGACCAGTTAATATTGCGAATATTCAGAAAGATATCGGTGGTAGAGTGAGCTGAATTTCAGTTGCTTTCTAAAAGTAGCTGGATAACAAGGGATTTTTACAAAGTGACTTTTTTTCATCTTTTATTGATGCTTTAGTTCTTCTGGAAAAACCACCAGATTGAACCTATCCCCTCCCCACCCCCACAAAAAAATAATTAAAAAAAACGTGAAAAAGCTACTCGTTAACTTTTATTAATTATTAACTCCTTTGTTGGAAGTCAGTAAATAAAAATTGACAATTTGTCAAAATCCCAGGCTTTAAACTCAGTATTGAACTTATCACTGGGCATTAAATAATAAAACATTAAATAATAAATAAATTAATCACCATAAAACAAAAGCACACACAGGACGCGTTTCGGTATGGAAATATTAACAGCCCGTCATCAGTCAATGTAAACATGTGTGCTTAAGGGGGCAAGGTCACGGATGAACGTCCTGTGTGTGATTTTGTTTTATGTTGATTAATACAAAGTTTTATTATTTAATTGTGAGTTACCGGCAGTTTTTAAGTGCTGTTTAATCATCACTGGGCATGCCTGACAGCCCTTTTTCAAACATAGTTTTCAGTCTTTTCAAGTAGCATTGCATTCTTGTGAATACGCGTAACAGTGCCTATACATTGAGAGTTTTTGCTTTATATACGTTATTTCTGAGCTTCCATGAAACTGATATTTCACTATTCTCCATTACCATTATGCGTTCATTAAGTTAGGAAACATTGATAGTTTTCATTAAGTTGATTTTTTTTTCCAGTTACATTATTTTTTTTCTAGAAAAGCAAAAAGCAATTTTCAGTTTTATATCAAGCATTTCCTGTTCAGCAACCCTTCCAGTTCACTCCTCTCAACCCCAAAGATTAATCTTGAATGCCTTGGAATATCAATAGAAGATAAACATTAATTTTGTGTGTGAAACATATTAGTGTAAATTAAGATGAGTCAGAGAACTGGACAGTTTTTGCGTTTCCTCCCATTATATTGCCGGTGATCAATTTGATTTATGCTAGTCAAAAAAATATGGGAAGAGTTAGGTGTGAGAATTTGAAATGCTTGAGTCAGAAACAAGGTTTCCTTTGACCACATGCCATAAATCAAGCTTTATTAAAAACTTCAGCACGCTTCCACTTCTAACTATCACTTTTACACTCTAGGTTAAGAGGAAATTGAGTTGATTGAGATTGAAACATTAATCAAAGAAAGATTTAGATAAAATTAACTGGTGGTGATTGATTGGACCCTCCCAGTTTTGAGTTCATGCACTTATTTTGCATGCCAAATTAATCTTCATAATTTGACCAAGGATTTGTACATTGATGAATTAGGCTATAAAGTGTCGTAATTTCTGATATATGCGTTATGAAACTGTTTGTCTACGAGATTTACATTTTTCTCCCAATTTTTTTTTCTTATCACATGTCTCACATTAAATGTCTTTAAAATAAAATTTTGCAGAAAATATAAATAAAAAATATATTAACACTTTTGTAAATTAAATGCGCAAAACAAATAAAATCATTCTGTTTTATTTTTCTAATTGATAAACAAAAATAAAAAAGTTTATTTATTTTTCTATTAAAACAAAATTTAAAATGGCGCATTAATGAACGTTTTAACATTTTAAATAAAAATCCAAAAGCACTGTCATTACTGTGCCATTGGAGTAGCATTACTTATAATGAGGCTGTATTTAGCTTAGGTATCGTTTTTGAATTAAAATATTGAAGTTTTAATCCAGGCATTTTCCATTCACAACCACACTCCATATTTATTCAAGTACAAGAAATTTCGGTTAAGTAATGCAATAAAGACATGACTTTCTAAACTGACTAATATTCTATTTTTTGAAATTCGTAAAACATTAACATTAAATAAACAGAAGTTTTCTATTAGAAATCATTAATAAATATAGTCGAAGCCGTTTAAGACGGTTTCAAGGAAGTGGACAAACGTCGCGTGTTAAGTGGGATCACGTATTAAACATAATTTGCAGAATGTTGCAGAAACTGAGATTACTAGCGGGCGACCGAGCTTGACAAAATTAGCCGTGTGTTCAATTAAATATTTCATTCTCACTGTATAATTCTTGCTGTTTAGATAAAATTGGCATGATCCTAAGCCATAGGGACCCACTAACCGAAAATTTTCGAACACATGACCCAACCAATGCTCTTCTCGAACCCGAAAACGATAGAATACAAAAGATAGTCAAAATCGCTAAAGTCATTTTATTGATAAAATTAGCTTGACCCACGGTAAACCAAAAAGGACTTACTAATCTAAATTTATCGAACATGTGACCTATCCCAATGGTCTTCTCGTGCTGGGAAACGGTGTAATAAGAAATTTCGTCAAAATCGTTTGAGCCATTTTTTAGATAAAATTAGCTAAACCTTGACCCATAGTGACCCAAAATGACTGGTTAATTTAATTTTCTTGAGCATGTGACCTAGACCAATGGTCTGCTCGAACCCGAAAACGATAAAAAACAAAATTTAATCAAAATCATTAAAGCTGTTTTCCAGATAAAATTAACTTGACCCACAGTGACCCAAACATGATCCATTAATCGATATTTCTCGAACATGTGACCTAACTCAATGATCTTGTCGTGACCGGAAACAGTATAATACAAAATTTTGTCAAAATCGTTTGACCCTTTTTTACGATACATTTAGCTTGACCCACAGTGACCCAAAAATTACACACTAATTGAATTTTCTCGAACATGTGACATAGCCCAATGGTTTTCTAATTCCCAAAAACTGTATAATACAAAATTTTGACAAAATTGTTGTCATTTTTTCAGATTCATATAGCTTGGCCCACAGTGGCCCAAAAATGACCCACTAATAGATTTTTTTTGAACATGTGACTTAGCCCAATGGTAATCTAATGCCAGGAAACGGTATATTACAGTATTTTGTCAAAATGTTTTGGGACTTTCCTTAGATTCAATTATCTTGACCCTGACCCATTGTGACCCAAAATGACTCACTAAACGAATTTTCTTGAACATGCGACTTAGCCCAATGGACTCGTGCCCCAAAACGATGGAATACAAAATTTCGTCAAAATCGTTAGAGCCGTTTTCTAGATAAACTTTGCTTGATCCACAGTGACCCAAAAATGACCCACTAATCGAATTTTCCCTAATATGTGACTTAGCCCATTAGTCTTCTCGTAATCCAAAACGACAGAATACAAAATTTAGTCAAAATCGTTAGAGCCGTTTTTAGATAGTTTGGCTTGACCCATAGTGACCCAAAAATGACCCACTAATCGAAATTTCTCCAATATGTGACCTAGCCTAATAGTTTTATCGTGAGGAAAGACGGTTGGATATAAAATTTAGTCAAAATATATTGAGCCGTTTTTTAGATATAATTAGCTTGATCTTGACCCATTATGACCCAAAAGGACATACTAATTGATTTTTCTGGTGTATATGACTAGTCCAATGGTCATCTCATGGCCGGAAACGGTATATCACAAAATTTTGTCGAAATGTTTTGAGCATTCTTTTTGATTCAATTAGCTTGATCCTGACCCATTGTGACCCAAAATGACCCACTAATCAAATTTTCTTGAACATGCGATCCAGCCTAATGATATTCTCGTGCCCGAAAATGGTAGAATACAAAATTTCGTCAAAATCGTTAGAGCCGTTTTCTAGATAAACTTTGCTTGACCCACAGTGACCCAAAAATAACCCACTAATCAAATTTTCTCTATTATGTGACTTAGCCCATTGGTCTTCTCGTAATCCAAAACGACAGAATACAAAATTTAGTCAAAATCTTTAGACTAGATTAATTTTAACACAATTATTCTAATTGGTAAACAAATCATATTAGATGTAAATTTCCAACTGGGCGAAAAAAGATAGAATTGGCTTGACCCATAGTGATCCAAAAATGACCCACTAATCGAAATTTCTCCAACATGTGACCTAGCCCAATTGGTTTTCTCGTGCCGAAAAACGGTTGGATATAAAATTTAGTCAAAATCGATTGAGCCGTTTTTTAGATATAATTAGCTTGACCTTGACTCATTATGACCCAAAATGACCCATGGGCGAAAAAAGATAAAATTGGCTTGACCCATAGTGATCCAAAAATGACCCACTAATCGAAATTTCTCCAACATGTGACCTAGTCCAATTGGTTTTTTCGTGCCGAAAAACGGTTGGATATAAAATTTAGTCAAAATCGATTGAGCCGTTTTTTAGATATAATTAGCTTGACCTTGACCCATTATGACCCAAAATGACCCATTAATCAAATTTTCTCGAACACGTGACCTAGCCCAATGGTCTTATCGTGCTCCAAAATGATAATATACAAAATTTTGTCAAAATCGTTAGAGCCGTTTTTGAGATAAAACTTATACACACACACACACACACACACAAATTTTGCTTGCATTATAGTATAAGATTTACATATACAATAGTCTACATTAACTTTAGAGCTTTCGTTTATTATGTTTACAATCGAAAATTGTTCATTTTACGCATATTTATATTAAAATTTAAATACCTTTATCTCATGATATTTGTTTTTATAGAACCGGCTGAAAGAAAATATGGATTCAAATATGACTTTATTGTCGAAAAATACGCTGCAATAAAAAAGTACTTTTCCTGCTAGTCTAATTTATTTAACACAAACCAAAAATATTAAATCTTTGTAGAACAACCCAGTTATTAAGCTCATATTTAGTATTTGCGTAAATGAGTAGCCTTATAGTCAGTCTTATAATTTTCCCTGTTTTGTCGATTGTGTCTTGATTTTTTAACATGAAGCATAACTTTGATTCTGAAATATTTATTGATTTTGCGAATGGTTATTCCTTTATTTTACCCGACTAAAAAGGAGGATTATGTGTTTCACGCGTATCTGTGTATGTGGATTTCTTTATACCCTCGAAACAACACAACGGCTGGATGGATTTTAATGAATGACGTCTCTATCCGTTCGTCTTAGCGGCCCGATGGTTATAGGCTAGGTTTTTGTTTTTATAAATTCAAAATGGCGTCCGTAAAATACAAAAGGGCGGTAGACACGAAAAAAAATTACGCACCCTATTGAGTGGCATATCACTGGATAGGTCTTTCAAAATGAAGACGATGTCTCATTGACTATTTTACAGTCAGAAGCTCCGTTAAAATATTATACAACCTGGATATTGTGTATGTAGGATCTCTAGCTTTACTGCAACTCTAACCATCATAGACATCTATAGACCTCATCAAAACAGTGTTTAGGAACTAACAATTAAACACAACTTAAAAGTCATCAATACAAATAAATAATAAAAAAAAATAGGTAAGTAATATAAACAGTAATATAAAAAATATATTTTAAGTCAATACCTACTTAGGTCAATAAGAGAATTTTTTTTCTCTCATTCTTCTTTCCACATGAGTGGCGCTTAAAATGCCTTGATCAAGAAGAGAGCTCTCTCGGTCTTAAAATACCTTGATCAAGAAGAAGGCTCTCTCGATTATTGAAAATTAATTAATTTAATTTAATTAATGAATTAATATTTGAAAAAAAATGAATTAACATCAAGTGTCATCCACTATAAGTTTAAAAAAAATTTATTTGATCTTGAGTGGATGAATAATAAGTATTTTATTAAAGATTTAAAATTTGAATAAGATATATATAGCGAGTGTGCGCGCTAATAGTAGGAATTGAAAAAAAAATAGTTTCACATTGATGAGAAATAATTAATTAGTTCGCTTTTTACGCAGTCGGGTTTTTTGATTTTTTAAATTTAATTGTTTATTGCAGTGATTTTTAAAGTTATATTTTATATAACGTTTTATTTATCTGTCACAGATATTGCCTTCCTTTTAATTCTCTCTCCATATTAACAGAAAAATTGCTAAAACTCGACAAAACAATAGGAGACGACTTGGACTCCATGAAACTCGTGGTGCAAGTAACTTACCGGCCATGAATATAATAGAAGGCGGCACATATCAGAAAAAAGTAACGAAGAAATAGTGCTGAAAACAAATGAACGCTTCCTTTTCTCTTGAAATGTGGTTAAAAGCACACAAAACCATAAGGTGTATAAGGTAAGTAGGGTGACCGATCCAGTAGTTGATCAAATAAGGTCAGTGCTACGGGGTTTTTATTATATTTCCTTCCTTTTAAGTTTTAGCAGTAAACTAAACATGATTTCTACAAACCTTAATGAATATCTGATAATGGACAATAATTAAATTCTGCTGAAATTAAATAGCAACAGAATTATAAATAAATAGATTTTTTAATTGCCATTTCCCCAGTAGTTGATCAGGCGAATCCAGTTTTTGATTAATTTCATTCCAGTAGTTGATCACTGGCCATTTTGATCTTTTTTTCAATGTAAGTAGAAAAACTAAACAATTTGAGAATAGTAAACATTTTAATGAGACGAATAAAAGTAAAAACTTATAAGCAATAATGAAACTCTAATTCAGAGACAGAGAAAAGATTTCTTGTTCTACTGTTTTTTGTGGGCTCTTTGTGAAAATAACTTGATCCCAACTATAAAAAAGGACCACTTCCATAGGCGTCCACATGCCACCATGGAAGCCACCGTAACTCCTTCTTTTTCTATTTCCAATATTTTCCAAAATGACAACGTGCTCATCAATATGCCTTTGCATCGTGTGCCAAGTATGGGCAGTTTTCTTCTCTGAGGATTCCACTCACACACACTCACCGGACGAAACTTTGGCACTGGAGCTGTGGAGTTGCTCAGTCGTTTTTTCCACCTAGTCGGAATTTTAGATAGTCCTATATCTTGTTTTTGATGTATAAGTTGTTGCTTCCTCTCTTCCCTTTTCTGAATCATTTCTTTCTCTTCTTTTTCCTTTTCATTTTCGTCGAAAGACTTTATACACTGTTTTGGCATTGTTTCTGTTTTTTTCTTTTCTGGCGAATCGTGGGGCCATAGAATGTTGTCTGCAAAAGCTGGACTGACATTTTTTACTTTAGCTCTGAAGGACCTGGTGTTGCATGATCATAATCAAATGTTTTTGGAGGATCATCAGACTGTAGAGCAATACCAGCAGTTGGTGTTAGGAGATCATCAATTGGCGACTCAGGTTCGCTCTTTGGTGTCGCAATGTTCGTTTGAGTTTGTTCAAGAAATTTGTTCTGCATTTACCTCCAGAAATGGAACTATTCAAGAGCCTCAACATCACCCTTCCATTCATCCCCTTTCACGCTTCTGAACTTCTGAGCTCTGCCTTTTTTGAACAGGGATTCAATGTACAAAAGCGTCCGGACGTTGAAGTTTTACGCTACTCGTACTCTAGACTAATTTTCACGTGGATTTGTAGGCGAGCAATGTCGTTGCTTACTGCTGATGCACCTTTGGTACTGCATCTGGGGTAAACGGAAACAGAACGCATTTCCGGACGCCTCTTTTAATGACTTTTAGAGTTGCTGCTTCTCGAAATACACTTGCAATCAACGGTCCAAATACTGCTTTTGGGACCACTTTGTTTCCAGATTTAGTTTTCCAATCGTAAACGGTTTCCTGCCAGTGCACTTTGCGAGGTCTGAAAATAGCAACGTCAGCTGGTTGGAGTATGTGGGTTGCATTCTAGTAAAGAGCAAAATGAAGGAATTGATTCTCTGAGCATAACTTTGCCACTTCAAGAGTTAAGTGGCTCTTGTGGCCATCCACCAAAAGTAATATGGGCAGTATGATATTTTGATTTCTCAACCAAAGCAAAAATCCATTTGCGAGATATTCTAAGTAGGTGCTCCCACACATACAATCTTTCTTTGAACTACCTATTCCCCAGTCGTCTGGCATATTCTGTGCAATTTCGTGTGATATTTTCTGCAATGGGTAAACGATCATCCCAGGAATGACCTCTCGTGCAGCATTTGGAGTAGCCATCACGGTTATAGCTTCTTTTTCATTACCTGATTTTATTTCCCGTAAAACTTTTCCCGTTTTTGGACAAGTTTGAAAATCGCTTTCGTCAGCATTAAAAAGTCTCCTGGAATCAAGAAGAATGTCAATCAGCCTTCAGTTCCAAGGTATTTGTGAAGTTCTCGGAACCACTCGCGGATGTTGGGCTCTGACGCTTCTGCTCTTGCGGCGTTGATAGCATCTACATACCCCTTAGCTATTGAACTGTTTCTTCGCATAAATCCTTTAAACCCTGTTTTTATCGGAGTTGAGTTTGCAAAATTGTTTGACCTTTTATCGGCTTCAATGATAATTTTTACGGTTTCAAATAAAGTCCTCCTCTTAATCGGGAACTCTTTTTTGGCATGAGCATTTATCCAGTCAACAAGGAGCTGGTCCTCTTCTTTGCTTAAAATTTTGACGAATGTCCCATCTGTCTCACCTCTGGCGTTTTCCCTTTAACGTAAAACAAAAAAAATTAAGGAAACTTAAGTGGAACATTTCGAACAGGGCTATTGATTCGAAATTATGGAAACATCCTTTTCTCTTACGTCTTCAGCGGTTGCTCGCAAATCATCCTCTGAATACTGGAATAATTTCTTTTTCGGCGGCATAATGAATTCTGGAAATAAGCAATAATGGCTTGAGAAGCAAAGAGATTAAAGAATGATCAACTAATGGTTGCGCGTGTTGTTAGCCAGTAGTTGATATACTGATCAATAACTAGATTCCTCGAAACCAATAATTGATCACAGCTGATCAATTTCTGGAATTTGCTTATTTAATAAGACCAGAAGTTGATCAGTCAAATTTCAACCCCTAAAAAGAAGTCAATCGAAAATCTAAAAATTAATATTTAAAATATCATCATTGGGCTGTGATTAACAACAATACTTACAATAATATTAGTTGAAATAAGCAAGATGGAATTATCTTAACTTACAATTATTGTCTCCAACTAATCAAAAACTAAATTTTTACACTTTCTAATAAAAAAATTTCATAATATGGATTCTGTTACAGAAGACAGCTGAAAACTATGTGAGAACAGGTGCACTAACATTCAAAGAAAAATATTATGTCTAGTGCCACTTGTAAAACACATTTCCGCCGGAAATGGCGCAATATTTCAAAAATTTGATCAACTACTGGAGGGTTATCAACTACTGGCGCAGTCACCCTATATAGAGAAGCTTTGTTTGTTACAATGTATGTCAGGAAAAGACAAGTATCGACAACGTATACCGCGCAATGAAGTAACAATAAATAAAAAAAAGCGACAAAAACTCGCCTATATTTGTCTAGTTAAGTAAATCCAATACACGAAGTGAGTTCCAAAGAATATTAGTTCGTCTAATCAAAAAAATGTTGCAGTTTTGTCAATTAGCGGAAGTTTTTCCGGTTAGTAACATTCGCCTTGATTAATCTGTTATTAAATAAGGCTAATACTATTACTATTCGGAAATTGTGATACCCGAATTAAAAAATACCTACAACTTGGTATATCGGTCTGTGAATTCGTGTATTAATGTATGTACCTACTTTCGGAGCACTTGTTTTTGCAAAATATGAAATATTTGTCAAACACATATGTTTTTAGTTAAAACAGGGAATAAAACTATGAATTCATATAAATGTTTAATGGAATTTTAATTAACTTTTCAAATTTAGGCAATATTTAGTCAAATTTTAGTAAAGAATGCGTTTATGCTAAACCTTGTATAACAAAATCTATTCCATATATTTCCCTTTTTTTTCAACAATATATTAGCAAACCACTTACCTGCGTTATAAAGCAAAGGGTTTGGAATACCTCTTAAATTTACTAACATATACCAAATTTTGCATACAAAACATGATTTAGAAAAAAAAAGATGAGTATTTTCAATAAAAATAGCACTGAAATTAATATATACAAACTTACAAGCTATATTTTGCTTCATAACGTACCAATAGATGAGCAGAACCTTTGTGACAACATTTTATTTCAATATCTTAAAAACTTTTTAAGAAATGCTGTTTCTCGTAAACGTACACAATGAAAAATGCAAATTTTCAAGAAAATGCAAATTAAGATTTTGATATAGCATAAAAATTTATGTATAAAGTTTATAATTTAAAATACACCATATTTGTAGGTGTTTATATATTTGTGTATATATTTGCGTATCGTTTACCTTTCTGCGACTCTTTAAACGGTCACTCCCGGTTTCAGAAAGTTCATTTCTGGTTTATATTTCAGGCTATTACATTGCTTACAATTACTGCTGAACCAAAAGCAAGGCATTTTTGAATCCTAAATGTTTAAAATTTCATTTAAAATAATAATAATAATTAAAAAAAATAAAAATTTTTTGCAAAAACAGCGATTTGAGGGTAGGCACATACCTTAAGCAAGATTTTTTGCTGCAAGGGACCGAAAATTTATCGCGCGTAACCGGGATCGCGTAATAACCTTTTCGCATATTAAACGTGATATTTTTGGGTTAGTCTTATGGGCGATGTTCAAGGATCCGGAAAAAATTCCGCGTATTAAGAGGCTACTTCAGTCAAAAGAAAAGACGCATTCGCTAATGCTAATCCTATGGAAGAAATTTATAAAGATATCTCGGTCGCATTTCAAGATTTTTAAATGATTTCTTTTGCATTGAACAGTTGAGATCGATCTCTATGCAGACCGTTTTTTACTTTTTCGATTATGATTGCAGATATTTTTTTATGAGGATGCTTTTACTTTCGAAACCGGTTCCGAAAATGAAAGTGTCCTCATAAGAAATACCTGTAAACAAAATCGAAAAAGTAAACAACGGCCTTTGTACAGATCGATCTCAACTATTCAATGCTAAAGAAATTATTTAAAAATATTGAAATGCGACCGAAATACCTTTATAAATTTCTTCCATAGGATTAGCATTGGCGAACAGGTCTTTTCGTTTGACTGAAGTAGCCTCTTAAGCGGGTCGTGTATTAACAACGAGAGTCTTAAACGGGTTCAACTGTATATTGAAAATATTTTTTGAAATAAACACCTCTAAATTTTAATGCTTTTGCCTACGTTTGTCGCTATCAATGAGTATAATAGTTGTTAAATGCTGCAAATGTGCTTATGATTATATAACAAATAATTAACAATAAATCAGAAATGACAAAGGCACTCTATTAATAATGTTAATTTCTTCTGCTTATTACTTTTCATACGCTATACTACGCTATACTACGCTATACTTATTAGGCGTTTTTTTTGCTGATTGAGCAAACTTTTAAATTTCAAAAGTGACACCTTCATATATGATTTTTAATAGACAGCTAATTTATTTTCCTATTCCAAATTATAAGGAATTTCAAATATTTAAAATTTTGAACTTGTAAAATTATTTTTAAAAACATATTTATACCCGTATTGTATTTAAAAGTGATTTAGGGTCCGGACCTGAGTATTAATATTACTGTAAAAAAAAAAAAAAAAAGCATAATTTTGCTGTTTTTATGTGACACACAAATTACGAAATTTAATTTCGCATATAGTTTGAATTCTGACTTTTAAATGTTCTAAGCTAATATACTTTAAACACGTGATTCGTAAATTCTTTAATGATTACGTTACTTAAGATTAGTTTTAGTTTTGTAAAAAAGGAATTCCGTGTTAAATCTATAGATAGAACCACACTCTAAATTAAAATGTCTGAAATTCAGACACTTAAGTGTCTGAAATGGAGTGTTCAATTTTCAGACATTTTAAAATGTCTGAATTTTTTCAGACACTTTTTGCGTCTGAATTTCAGACACTTCAAACGTCTGAATCGCATCCATTTTTTGTAAGCATCATACGTAGCCATGTTTGACCACGTTGAATCCTGGAAAAATATTTGGCTGTGGTCCTGCCCCTCCCCCCCCCCCAATACAGCCTGATTTTTTTGGTGCTCTCAGTTTTGGTATACAATTTTCGTTACGTTGATAATTTAAATCTTTTACGACATTGTACTGATTATAATCAATATCTTGAACTTCAGGAGTAGAACAAGATTAAAAAACAAAAAATATTTATCTAAATATTAGATTTTTTAAAATTTATTTTGTTTTTAACCTTATTTTACTTTAAAAGTTCAAAATATTGATTATAATCAGTACAATTTCGAAACAGATTTAAAATATAAGCTTTACAAATATTGCACATCAAATTTGGGGGCACTACAGTCGTAGGGGGACGGGGCACTTCCCAGTTTGCCCTTCCTTTAATCAAGAAGTACTTTTGCAAAAAACGCAACCCTGCATTATAGTTGTCTAAATTGAGATGTCCGGTATTCGGGAGTATTCGTTGTGGAGGTTAATGGACATTCTCGAATAGCGAACACCTCTATTTAACGAATACTTTTTTAATCAGCAGACATACATATTTGTATATTTTTACCTCAAAAAAGTAGACATCTCCAATTATCGGACAAATTCCGCGGTCCCGAAGTGTTCGCTATTAAGGGCTTTTAAGGTACATAGATAAATATATATATATATTTTATAATCTTGTCCTACTCTAAAAGTTCAAAATATTTATTATACTCGGTTGAATGTGGAAAAAGATTTAAAATATCAGATGTACGAAAATTGCAAAAATCCCCCCCCCCCCAAAAAAAAAAAATGAAAATATAAAAAAATATATTGCCACATAGGCAATTTTACATATACATCACTTGATAATCACAACAGCCATTTAACTATGAATAATGAAAATAAATAAATAAATATTCTACTTTAATAACATTGGGGAAAAAATGACTTTGGTATTTTGTTAAATATATTTGCGTTTTTAAACTTGTCCTACTCTAAATGTTCAAAACTTTCATTATAATCAGTGCAAGATTTAAGATATCAGCTTTACAAAAATTCATGCAAAATCCCCCCCCCCCCAAAAAAAAAAATGAAAATACTTATTTAAAAATTATGTTTTTAAAAAATTTATATTTCCACATGGGCAAGTTTTTATGTAGATCAGAGGGTACTCACAAAAGCTATTCAACTATCAATAAAAACAAATAAGTACATATTCTATATTAAAAACATGAGGAAAAAATAACTTATGATTTCCAAACTTCTTTCGTCTTAAATATATACAGTAACATCTGTCATTTTTGTATTTTTCGTATAAGTGCATATAAATAAAGTTACCACAATTTTAAATACGAAATCTAGTTAGAGGTTTTTACTTTTTCCCATTATAAATTTCAAATTACTTTTTTATTAAAAATAATAAAAAAATCAGTATTAGAGTTGATTGCAAATCAAATACATATGTATATTTTTACAGGCAGCTTCATATAATAGACCAGTCTCATTTACTTTATTTATCTTTTTTTAATCTGCGGTTTTATGCCAGGAAGTAAGAAAGCATTAGGTCATCTTTCAAAGTTTTTTTTTTCTTTACTTCCTTGTGGCCGTCATTTACTGCGAGATAAAAATTATCCATTGAAACTAAGAACTGACATTGAATATATAATTCGTAATAAAAAAGAACGTCATAAGTTTAAAAATATATACTTCTAGAATTAGTGGGGTTTTTTGCGAACAGATTCAAAACTAATTAAATTTCATGCAGGATTTTGTTTAGTACAATAAATAAAATCATAAAATACACTAATTTTACTACTATAAAGAAACTTACTTGAGTTGCTGCAAGAGGTAAGAAATATTCCTCGATTTGAAATTTTAAAAACTACCACAACCACAGTGAGGGAGAAAGACTTTCATCAGTTTAAAAGGTAATCCCATAATACATCCGACTAGCCATATTTAAAGAATGAGATGTTTCATCCTAAAAACAGGACCCGCCAGACAAAAGTTTCTTTTTTTTGCCAGCTTCGACAGGACGAAGATGAATAACACAATATTATTGATATAAATTGATACGAGTTAACACTAAGCCCATTGCACACGCTTTGTAGAATTTCCGGGTGTAATCTTCAACCGTCGTCTACTTCTGTTCTGTGTCTATCCCGCCCTTGTATCGACGACAGCTTCTAAGAGACATTTGATGTCGAGCACACACGTCAGATGTATGTGTTCAATAAATAAATACTCCAAGTTAATACGAATTAAAATCACAGTACTTCACATTTCGCAAAAAACGAATTAAAATACACGCGTACATAAAAACAAACTTTGTTTGAATTACAACGTATACCACTTCGAACGAAGACATCTAAAACGCATGCGCAACTGGGAGTGCTAGTGCCCCCTGGTGGTTATTGCGTCGGAAGAATCAAAACGTCTTAAATTAAGACACGTTTAAAGCAATGAAGTGTCTTAAAATAAGACGTTTGCGGATATTTTAGACATTATTCTCAGTTCGTTTACACCATGGTCATAGTAAGACGCTTATGTATCTTAAATTAAGACATCTATAGTGTCTTAATTTTCAGATTAAGACACTTAAGTGTCTAAAATTCTTTTTCAGTCACATATGTGTCTAAATTTAAGACGCTTCTATTTGCAGTGCATGTTGGAAGTGAAAAAAAAAAATAATGATAAATAATTCTTTATGTCAATGACTTGTGACCTATTCTTAATTAGGAGGAACTATGTACCTTTTGAATCTTTTTCTTTATGTTTTGAGTATTTTATACCTTTTTGACATATTAAACTGCTTTACGAATGAGAATGATTCAATAAAGAATATATCTAAAATGCTTCATTTAAAACACATTACTACATAGGTGTGATAAAAAATATACAAATGTTTTCTAAAATTAAAAACACCGGCCAAATTAAAAACACCGGGAGTTTCCGGTCAATCTGTAGCAGTGAACATCGAGCGTCGAGTGTTTTTATCAGTCAATTCTCTTCTCCTTGACAAAGGCTTAAGGTTAGCCGAAAGCGCTCGGAGTAGCTTTTTATCATTTTAACATCTAGTGTTTTTAATTGTAGAAAACATTTGTATATTTTTTATCACACCTATGTAGTAATGTGTTTTAAATGAAGCATTTTAAATGTTTCCATGTTTTTATATAATAAACAAAGGTGAATCTGGCGTTCAAGATTGGACTATTTTATTAAGTCAATTTATTAAAGAATATATCGGTTAAGTGCTTAAGGTATAGACTGAATTATTACTTAAAAATTGTTGCTAAAAGAATAATAAGACTTTCTAAAAAACTATACAACGTAGGGTTCGGTACAGCTGTATATACTAGAAAAGTATAAATGGATATATACCATGAAAGTTCAGAGATATATGAAGCCTAAATAGTAGCAAATATTGCTATTCTGTATAACTCTTTTTTAAAATCTTATCCCAATCTGCTTATGATGAACTTAATCCGGTGCTGATAATAAAAGTAGTGGCATTCATTTAGCTGTTTCATTTGGCATTTCGTAAACCCAAATTCGGTGTAGAAATAACATTTTCTTTTTACAGTATACCCAAGACAAAACCTTTCTTCAAAGTTTAAAATTGCCGTTGTGCTAAGCGCGCTTCGAAAGAAGGTCGCAAAATTACAACGCCCCACAGTGGAACGTTTTGATGATCTAGGTGAGAATTCATTTTCCGATTACCTCGGAATTTGACAAAACTACGTGTACTGGTAGCTGAATGTCTTTATTTTCGAGATTTGTACGAGTTTTGTCGAAAAAATCAGAGGTGTTGATTAATTATGACCGTAAAGAAGTCATTTGCACAGTTGGTTTAAGGGCGTTTCAAAAGTTGCATTAGCTTCCTCTAAGTTTGAAAGCACGTCGTGACTATTCTGTTTTATTTGAAAGCACGTCGTGACTATTCTGTTTTATTTGAAAGCACGAGTTTGCTGAACATATGTCACAGGATTGCTAAGGTCAGATTTAACCCATTTTTGTTTGAAAATAAGCGATATTAAACCCGCTTAACCGCTTTTTTCAAAGGTTGTAATTTTGGATGATCCTTGATGTTTACAAATTTAATCTTAACTTTTAAAATAATATCCAGCATTATTCAGCAATAAGCATTTTCTTAAATCAAAGGGTCATTCCTAAAGTATTGAAAAATTAAAAAAAAACTTCTGCAGATGTCTGCTGATCTTGAAGTTTTTATTAATAAACACGCATCATATTAACTTGCAGTGCATGTATGTATGTTTAGTTCAAATCTTGCTAATCAACTTTAAACCACTTTTAATTATCCGATTGAGCCAAAACAATGAAAACATGTGTAATTTGAATGACAATAAAATATTATTATAATTTAAAGAACGTAGAAGTTTGTTTAGAATACTATTTCTACAAGGCTTCACAAAAATTTAGCTTAAAACTTGCAAATTAAAATAAACCAATTTCAATAATCTGATTGAGCTGAAACTTTGCTCAGGATATGTAGTTCTGATGACAATGCAATATCATTATAATTTATGGAGCGTAGCAGTTACCTTTTTTTTACAGGGCCACATAAGAGATTAGTTCAAATCTTGCAAGACAATTTTAAACCACTTTCAATATCTGATTGAACTGAAACTTTGCCTACATGTGTTTTTCCGATGACAATTCTATTAAATTATAATTTGACGAATGTAGAAATTATGCATTTGTTACAGGGCCACACAAAAGATCGCGGAAAGGTTGGTGCTAAAAAGCAGAAATTTTAATTAAACTTCAACAAAATTACTATATGTTATTGAGATACACAATAGCATTTTTTAAATTGAAAACAGCGTAGTAGTTGTATTTCTTTTACAGGAATACATTAAAATTTCGGATACGTTACCGTCTATATGCAGAAATTTTATTTCAAATTGAATAAAATTTATATAAGTTATTTATTCACACAACAGCATTTTTTCAACTGAAAATAAATTTGGTAACATTTATATGTTTTTCAGGGGAACAACAAAACATTAAAGTTTTTTAAATATGGTTTTGTGTAAAATAAATTATTTTTCAGGATGACTACACAAATTTATCGAGCAATTCTGAATAGACAAAAATACAAAAAAGAAATTAATGTAACTTACATGTGTGCATTAAATTGTTTTTTACTTAATTGTAAAATAAGTGTGTTTAACGCATTATTTGTAATGCATTATACAGGGTGCCCACTAAAGGCCTTCCAATGCTCTTAATTGCCGAACGGTTGCAATTATAGTTATAAAAGTGGTGCCTAGGTATAATAAAGTGGCTATGCTCTACCAGATGAGAACGCTTCCAGCGCGACCTGCTGCAAAACAGCTGAGTTCGTATTCCTATCTCGAAAACGAGATTCATATTCAGAAAGGGATTCATTTAGCATTCATGTTTACGAGGTGCCGTCATTCACTTTTATTCCATATTTCGAATCATTTTCGTGATAATAACGCTAATGCCGCCATTTTGTACCAGGTGGCTCTGTTAGCGGTCTCATGTAGTAGCCCATAGCCTCTTTACTATACCTAGACACCACATTTATGAATATAGATGCAGTCGTTCGGCAGTTGAGAGGGTGGGTATGGATTTTAGTGGGCATTCTGTATTTTTATTTTAAGGCATTGTTGTTAAATAACCAAATATTTATCATTGTTTGAATATTTTATTAGTGATACATAAAAAAAAAGCAGCAAAAACTAATTAAACTTCAACGAAATAATTTTGTCCCCCTAGATCGTCAAAACGTCCCACTGTGCGCTGCCGTGGTCAGTGCTGCGTTTTTCAAGATAGGTTTTTAATTAAGCTTTAAAGACACGGGTGGCGTATTGAGAGAGCCACTCAATGCAAACTAATCGCGAATTCCACAGTAATTATGTGGTTAGTTCTAATTAAATTAGTCTATTTTTAACAGTTTGACGTTTATTGCTTTTATTACTACTACTGGGCATTGCATTACCCAAATATATCATTAAAAGTGTTTATGTAGGCTTTAAAAGCCGACAGCACATAGAGTACGCCGTGTCTTTATGTATCTCCAAACCATCCGTGTCTTTAAGGGTTAATATCTCGGCTAATTACCGACATTTTTTTTTTCGAAAATCATTATGAACAATCTTTTTATACTTCTGCGACAAAAGGCACCTCCAGCGCTCCCCAACTCCTTTGCTGAACGGCCCCGCTAAGTGAAATTTGTGTGTAACGGAAAAATGCGAATTTCTCAAAACCTATGTAACCTACGGTATCGCTATAATTTTCCTGCAAGGTTTAAATTAACTTCTACCACCCCTAAATTTTTCATAATTTTGTTTCAGTAGATTCAGAAATAGAGGGTGAGGGACATATTTTTTCATTACATTTTAGACGATATCTCAGAAAATATAATACCTAAAATTGAAAGAAATGTATTTTTGAGATCGGTGTTACTAAAGCTTTCACAGGATGCCCCACGCGATATACAAAGAAGATATATATTTTTTTCAAGTAACTTACTTAGCCCCTCTACATTTTTCCTAAATGTATTTGTGAATAGTTCTATGAATATGTGGGTTAATAGTCGTTATTACTTCAGACAATTTGAACTTTCCACGTTCCATACTTTACGACTTTTTAAGTACGGAACCCCCAAAAATGCAATTATTTGAAAAGTTGAAAAATTAATTTTTTTCTTAAAAAGTTAACAACATTAAAACTACATTTATTGATTTTGAACAATTTGTACTTTTTAATTTTTGCAACATTTCTTTTTTCATACTTATTTTAGGAAGGTGTTCTATTACTTTCAGGACCAGATTTACAAAAAGTTAATTAGTTTAAGAAAAATAAAATGCCCTGACATATGTAAAAATGACTATTCACTTAACATTTTTATTACAAAAATAAAAAACTATTTGTATTGCTGAAAATGCCGTCTTTAATTTTATAAAATTTTGCAAGAGGATCTTCCATTACAAAAATCTCAAGTCAATTGAAAGATATATGTTAAAGTTTCAAAATATTGATATTACTGATGCATTGTAAAAACACAAATTGTAAAAAATATATTTAAATATTGCAACCAGGAATCATTTAAAAGGAAATAAATGCAGTAAAAAGAATTTTTCGCAATTTTTTTAAATTATGGAACCTTTACGAAACTTCGCCAGAATATGCAACAGAAGTGTAAATTTATTTGAAGTGAAAATTTGAAAAAAACCTGATATTTTTGTTATTTCTTGAAAAATGAATGTTACCGAGACTCCTTAACAGGCGGTTTATATATGATAGGCGGCAAAAACCAGGACGCAAAATATAAATGTTGATCACTCTTACACGGGTACAGATATACAATCTGTACCCTTCCCCTTAGATTATTGCAGATTGTTTTATTTTTACTGTTTTGAATATTGAAACAAATTAGGATTTTGCATTTACTATTTCCCCCAAAACTTTGTCCAAATTTATTGCTTATGCATTCTTAAAGCTATTCTTAAAGCATTCTTAAGCATTCCCAATTCTAAATTCGTTATTATCTGATACATTCATAAAGAATTTTTTTTCTCCGGAAATGCACGAAATTCCCTTACTCAGACATCTAGAAATCGAACAGCGTTTATCGATTTCTGAAAGGAACAAATAAATATTTCACAAAATATTTCCAAAGTTGGCCTTTTGATACGATTTTTGAGATAAGACATTCAGGAAGAGGTTTTCATCGGGAAGACATCGTGTGTTTTTTCACTATATCAGTACACTGTAAAAAAATATAATAAAATAAAATAAAATAATAATAAAATAAAAAAATAAAAAAATAAATAAAATAATAAAATAAAAAAAATAAAATAAAATAAAAATTTCTTAAACTATACGAAAATATCATACAGCCACGATAGAAAATATACAATAACCATTACCGAGTTACCCATGATTATTACTGGAAAACTCAAAACACAATATATTTTTGAGATTTTAAACTTTTAAAAAGAAAGTTTCTTTTGCTGCCACTTATTTTCGTAAACGTTTCTGAGTATTTTGTATAGCGTATTAATCAGTTTTATCGAATTAGAAACGGTGTTTTGGATCGTGTTAATTCTCAATTAAACACTTTCATCTGTAAAATTTATGTTTATCTGTAAAATTATGTTTATTGAACATGAAAATGTTTACTTGGAATTAGTAGCATCCGAAAAACTTATATTCCGGATTGAGAAAACTGATTAATATATTATAAAAGCTTATCAGAGACGGTGCCGAAAATCAGTGGCAGCAAAAAACCTTTGTTTTTATAAATCCTTCTTTAAATCTCGAAACTATATTGGTTCCAGTAGTTTGTGAAGATTAAAAACGTTTTTCGGATTCATTAGCGACTGGGAAGAGGTTAATGTATATTTTTGCTCATAGTTGTATTATGTTTTCCTAGATTAAGAAACATCTATCTTTATTTTCAGTGTATGATCAAACATATATTTAAACGTATATTCAACATATATTTTTCACGTGAATCGATTTTTTTTAACGATCCTTTTGGTCCATTTCCAAAAATTAGGGATCGGATTTTTAGTAATATAAATAGTTTATTAAAAAATAATAATAATAAAAATGTTCGGTAAATATTCCTTTTTACTGTAATTTAACATATGTTGTAACATTATTTATTTTTTGTTAAACTAATTCACTTTTTGGAAATCTGGTTCTTACAGTTATAGAACACACTTGCAAGAAAGGTATTAGTTTTTTTTTAACGAAAATAAATAAATAAATAAATAAATTTTTAATTAAAAATAAAATGAAGATTTAAATGAAGAACTGGATTTTTTCTTCATTAATTTAATTTTGTTCATAAAAACCTTCAATAATATGTCAAAAAGTTATAAGATACTCAAACAACTACAACAACAAAAATAGTTCAGAGGGTACAGTGGAACCTTAAAAACTCTAAAAATGCCAATAGAGTTCTTTGTATTCGGTTTAATTTTTCTAACTACTACTTATTTTGAATTCCTTCATTTATTTATTTCTGCTCGATTTATATGAAAGAATATTCACTTGGATCTACAGAGAAAAATTAGATTTATTCAATGTCAGTGCACGATCATTCTTTAAACTATTTTTCTTAAAATATATATATGCGTGTGGATGTGGCTTGCGCTTTCCAAAGCATCTTGACCACATCCTGACCGCAGTAAGAGGGTGCAGCTAATTCCCATGAGAAATAACAGAGCTTGCAATTTCTAAAAGACAATAAACTTGATGAGTTAGTGATTTTGAATCTCCAGCCTGAGAACGAATTCTGAAATTAACTTCAGAGTTCGGTTGCGGGCTGACTTGGGAAGACGTCCATAGTCAGACTCCGAGAGCTTGCCGAAGTATTGAAGGCCGGTAGATTGCCGCAAAACCCCCCTTTATCGCCTTAAAACTGTATATAATTTGTATGTGTCCTATAAATATAATTCATGCCTTACTCCATACATTAAAATCATGTTATTTCTACACCATCGAGTCATCAATGAGAAGTCTATATCTCCAAAGGCCAATTGCAGTCAATTCCACACACACACACACACATATATATATACTGGTCTTAGAATACAAAAGTTATAAAACATTTTTGTACAGTGAACTAAAATTCTTCGATATATGACCCTTGGGCATCCACACATCGCTGCCAGCGTTTTTTCTATTGTTCATAGGCTCCCTGGAAGTCTTCACGCGCAAGGCAGTTAAGGGACCTCGTCGAAGCTGGAATCGATTGGATTGTTCATCATGACAATGCGCCCTCTTTCACACCGCCCGTCGCTGCCGGAGTTTTGGCTAAGTTCAACGTGGCAATACTGCCGCAAGCCCCCTACAGCCCCGACCTTGCTCCCAGCGACTTTCTTTGTTCCCCCAGATCAAGAAAGACCTGAAAGGGAAGCGATTCGACACGATTCCAGCGATCCAAGCAGCTTCGACGAGATCCCTTAACAGCCTTGCGCGCGAAGACCTACAGGGAGCCGATGAATAATGGAAAACTCGCTGGCAGCAGTGTGTTGATTCCCAAGGGTCATATTTCGAAGAATTTTAGTTCGCTGTACAGAAATTTTTAATAAATTTTGTATTCTAGGACCAGTCTTGAAACTTTGTGAACACACCATGTATATATATGCTGTGTTATTTTGATGTATTTGTGCTTAGTTATTTCTTTCTATGCGTAAACATTTTATTTGGGTTATTAATAAAAAAATATAAAATGCTGTATCGCTTACAGAGAGATGTTAAATTTCAACTTGTATTTTACAGATTTATTCCATTTTACAGATTTATATATTCCGCTCAGGAAATATTTGATAATTGAAAGACTAAGTTTATAATGAAGTATGAAGTGAACGTGTGTGAATAGCAAGAATACATAAGTGCATACATACAAGTACATACATACAAGTGAATAGCAAGAGTTACAGACATACACACGATTTTTCTCCTGTGAAATTATGATTTACTTGCTAAGTGTATAAGGTTCCCTAAAAAGTAAGGAAAAACTGAAATAAAGTTACAAATTTAAACGATGTTAAAGTTAAAAATAAAATGAAATAAAGTTATAAAATAAAATGAAATAAAGAAAATAATTGAAGGAAGTAATATTGAAAAGTGAACACTTTTTAACCCTTTAGTGCGCAGCTATGCATATATGCAATGAACAGTGTTTTCAATTCAATATATTTTTTTAATTCGTATATACCTAATTCACACTAGAAAATTAAAATAGCAATATTTGCTTTAAGTAATAACAGACATTCCGTATTAAAATAAAGCGAAATTAACCATTGATACTTTCTGGTGTAACGTCAGATTCTCTAAACTACTCAATTTCTAGAACGTATTCTATCATGGGAATTAAAGTGTTAACGGTTAACTTTTATAAAATAAATATTTGTATAAAATAAGGCATTTGGAGACATATTTATTAAAATATTTACTAATTTTCAATATTGTAGCGTAAAACAGCCACACGAATATAGTTTTTACTTGTATTGCAGATGTGTAACAGAAGAAAAGATTGACGTATTATATGAAATATGTATCTCTGATTTTTTTCATTATTTTTTCGGAGTAATAAACCTTTCAGAGAATCATATATAATTTTTTCGGAAAAAAAAAAAAAAAAAAAAAAAAAAAGCTCATTTAAGCGTTAAGACTTGCCAATATGCAGGGATGCGCTGGTCGCAAATGGCTGATTTTCACCACTAAATTTTTATAGTATTCTTCGCCTTATTAAATGTAAGAAATTTTGTCATTAAATAAGGATGGATACTATAAAAATTTAGTGGTAACAATCAGCTATTTCAGGCGCAACGCTTGCATCCCTACAATATGAGTAGTTTTCGCTTACTTTTATTTTTCAAAAATAGTAGAAAATGTCATTTTAAAAATTGTCAACAGATGGCAGAAGTATACCTTCCGAAAATAAGAAATAAAAGACAGAAAGAAATACGGATACGGAAGAAAGAATCTTGATGATTTAAGATTTAACCTGTTATTAACTTGCGCAGTTAAACATTTATTTATATAATGATTAAAAATAATTTTTCGAAACTAACTAGAACCATTTAACGACAAATCTATGGAAAAGTGGACATCTGAAGAAAATTTTTAAATCCATTCGAAAAATGTAAATTATGATTAACTCGTAAAACTATAAATTGTACAGTCATTCAGGGTAACTTTGAACCATGGGGTGTAACTTTGACCCACCTCCTATTTTTCAATATTTTTGACTCCAAAAGACTAAATAAACTACAGAACTGAGCTCTGTTGGCAAGGTTCTAAACTGGGATTTCTACTCTTTATTTTAGAAAATAAATTAGCAACATTATGCGCTATTAATTGCAACATCTAACAATTTTTGTGAAGTACTGTTTTCAAGCTAATTTTGAATGCTGTTTTGAAGTTGTTGTAATCCAATTAAATTTTCATAGTAAGTAACAATATACTCATTTATCAGACATATTATTGTCTAAATGTTGTAAATGTGATAATATCTTGTGATTATTTATTTATTAATAGTTAATAAAATGGAAAATAAGAAGGCACTAACATTTTATCACATTTTCAGGGTAATTTTGAGCCGGCTCAAAGTTATACTGATGTTTATAATTTACTGATTATAGGTGCTAGTTCTAGATACTAGTACTAGTACTAGGATACTAGTACTAGTATGTATTACTGTAACTATGGATGTATTATTGAGATAAAACACTGAAAATTGTTTTCCGCTGCATTTGTATGTTTTATATGAACAATAAACAGGTTTTTTTTTTTATTTCTAAATGTTCATGGTTCTCTTCTTCCACTTTTCTTATGCCTGATATTTGTTGTAATATCATAAATTATACAAATCTTGTGATGTTTGGAAATGTAAATTCGGAGTCTTTACATATCTGAAAACATATTTTGGGGTTTAAAGTTGTCCTAAATATAATACTTTTTTTATAATGAATTATTTTAGATAATATTTATCGTATGGTGCAAAGTTACCCTAAATGGCTGGGTAACTTTGAACCAGGCTTATTTTTTTATTGCTTTTATCCTTATTATTCCTTAATTTTTGATTGTCAAACAATAATTTAGGATCATTTCTTCTCTTTTCTGCCCCTAGTTGCAACAATATTCTTAAAATAAGAGTCTGGCATATGAAAATAAAGAAAATGCGGATCAAAGTTACCCTGAATGACTGTAATATTTTGAAGAAAAAAAATGGATTTCTTTCTTTAAAATTCGTATTTTTACTGGAAAATTTATGATATGAGCACAATAAAATATTCCTCACAATTCTATAAAATTTCAAGTTTTAGTACATTTACAGATTTAATGTTATGGAGTTTCACTTTTACAGAGATAATCCATAGTAAAGAAAATTGTACTTATTGATAAAATTTTACTGCATTTTATTAGCAAATGTAAGTATATTTAATTTTTATCACACCATCAACATAAAAAAGATACTTATTTTGCTCACCGTAGAAAGGCTGAACGATTTAAGAGGATATTTATGATCAACAGGGTTTGTACGGGTGCTTGAATTTCCAGACTAAGAAATTCTTCGGTACCAGTATTTTCTTATGGACAATCTCTCATTCAAAAAGATGAAATTTCGTCCGTTTAAAGTCCATTTATTTTTCTATAAAAAAATTCTGATATTTGGCCTTGAAAATAACGGTACCCGTACGAACCCTGTCTAAAAATATTTTAGCAAGTAGTATTCGCATGCGACAATTTTTTTTTATACACCTTTATAGCATTGTTAATATGGCCTTGCGGAGAGACATACAGGATGACCACAAAGTCCTGTTACCACTAACAAACGTTATAACTCATGAAATATTCAAACTAAATGTTCGCGTTTTTTCTTCTAAGTCTTGTTCAGTGTCTAAATTTCGGTTTGCTCTTCTAATTGCTGACATTAAGATGTTAAGGTAATGGTACAGGGTGTCTACAAAGTCGTGTTACCATTTAGAATACGCTATAACTCATGAAACATTGGAGATGAATGCTAACGGTTTTTTGCAAACTGTTCAACAACATTTAAAATTTGTGCAACATCACTCAGAACATTTAGTATGCGCCTTTGGTTGCCCGCCGGATATGTAGGCATTATTAATTAATTAAATGCATAATCGTATAACCTGTACAATTAGCTTTATCATCGCAATGACAACAACTGTGAATGCAACCAATATTTTAGCTACTAAAAACAGAAAAAATAACCACGAACATTTTCTCAAAATATTTTATAAACCAAGAAATATATTTATATAAATAGTCGCCTTTTTAAAAATGTTTTTATGGTAACGGGATTTTCTGGACACCCTTATAATGAATGTGAATTGCTGCTAGAGTGACATTGATTAAAAGCTGCATATGCATTACTAAGTACCCTTTCTATATCAAATAAGCGTATTATAATCATTTACAGAAAATTAAAGACAATATTCTTGATGGGGAAATTGTCTTGTAAATTGATTCTTATAGAATTATTCATTTGTAATTCAAGAAGAAATCCAATCAGCAGTCTGATCAGATTCGCATGTTTGCAGAAGTAGCTTCATTCTCTGGAAGTAGCCTTCAATCATATGTAGTTGTTTCAGATAATTTGAACCATGGGGAGCATGCTGTGTAATTATGCATGTATATCCTCATTTAACACCTCAATCAGAAGTACAGATGTAAAATAAATTCATATTTCATGTTGGATGTGATGCCCAGACACATTATATATTTTTTAAATGTATCACAAAAGTAATATATTGATAATGTAACACGGTCTTTATTTCAGACCACATGGAAAAGGCGTGGTAGATGGATTAGGAGTGCCATTCTAAAAATTTGTTCCTAATGCTGTTCTTAGAAGAGAAGAAAGAACAAATCTAAGTTCTCTAAATCAGCTAAAGCACAGCTAGAAACAAGAGATTTTATAAGTTTCTGAAAGCAAAATAAACGATTCTACTATTAAAATGATTGATCAAAATTGGAATAAATTAAAGCCTGTTCCAAATATTCAAAGCACTCATTATATGTTGTCAATTAATGTAGAAGTTTCTCATGTAGCAATGACATCTTTAAATGAAAAATCTAAAATGAATCTCGTGAAATTAGAAGCAAAATGTGACATAAGTGATTATTGTATAACAGGTGAATTTATGGTAGATTCTTTATCATGACCAGGAAATGACATTTATTTAATTAATATACATATCTTTTTTATATTATAATATTTTCTACAGTTTTAAAAGGAGCTCTTTTAATCTATTCTTTATATATAATTATCCTGTTGGTCACGCTCTCAACAAAACTTCTACACCCGCGACTCAACTTTTAATATTTATAAATGCAAGTAAAATCATGTAAAAATATGATCATTTATGTGGTATGTTAATGTTTAATGACAAATCTGTTCAATCTTCAACAGGTTCATAATTCGAAGATACTTAGGAGTATGCAATAAAAAGTGAAAATCCATGTCGTTCTTATGTCACAACCGCAACGTATAAAAACTATTATTCGTAACCGGAGACAATTATTAAAAAAAAATTATACTATGCGTACAGATAAATAAAAGCTATTTCTTCAAAAATGCCTATGTTGTATAAAAGATTGAGCTTTAAATCATTTACGTACAGCAATAATTTTACTCTAGGAGTCACACCTGCAACGATGGATTAGGCATTAAAGTATTCAGCTGCCTTTATTGAACTACTGACGGACGGACTCATAAACAGATTTCAAAAACTATAATTTCACTAAAATTGAAAAGCATTTACCCTAGATTATTATTCAACCTATGGCAATCGGGTCACATATGGGCGGCGGAATTTGGCCGATGTTTAATAAAATTTAGTCTTCCTTAATTTTTAAATTTATTATAGTGAAATAATTACTGAAATTTAAATTTAGGGATCCTTTATGAAGAACCATGTATTATATAATTTGGTGATATTGTGATGGTACTTAATAAAATTGAAGTGCCATTTTAGGTATTAAATTTTCGCAAATTCATGTTAATAAAATTATATATTTGGTATTTTATGGAAATATTTCTTTTATATGGATTATTTCGAATTTAGCAGAGGATCTCAATTTCTTATCTATTCCTAAGATACTCTAAAGCAAAAAACTTCCTTAAAAATGCAGCTTTAACTCTTTCCGACACAGAAAAATTCTGTTGTAAAATCATAAAATGATTGAATGATACCAGAATTTACAAACGACTTTTTCAGAAATTAAAAACTTGTTACTCTAAACTTTCATTGTAAAAGCAAAATTTTATTAAAATATTCTTGGTGCCGTTTATAAGTTTGGAATTAAAATTAGGTGGTCCCGACGTGGGAGCACTTAATCGGAAAGGATTAAAGAATCTGTATTGAAATGCAGGAGATGCTTTAATTGAGAAAATTTATAAATTAAAATGAAACTATTAATTAAGTATCGGGTTATTATTATCAGACTGCTCTCAATAAAGGAGGGTGATATTTTTAATTGTGGACAATGCAACATTCTTTATTCGAGTATCCAAAGAATGAAACTGTTGTACAAGAATATTCACGAATGTTGTACGAACTGTTGTACTCACGAATACACAACAGAATAGAAAGTTCTGCAAAAAGGAAAATTTCAACAAAATGCAATAAGTTATGTTTTTTTGGTTACTGATTTAACTTTATTATTTTGATTGCTAAATAATCTCTTAGCTTGTACTTTACCATTTAAAAGGAATTCACATAGAATGATCTCATAGAAGTACACATTTTGAAATATTTATTTCCCCTTATCTTTGTCCCGCCTTTCTAGTTCAAATAAGATTTCCGATTTGATAAAATATAAATCTGGCATCCTTGAACAATAGTTACAATTTCGTATTTTATTATGTATTTCAATTAAAGAATAAACTGTGAAATACAAAAATAACCGAAAAAGTAAAGAAATCGAAAAGTAAAATTAAGTGGGATATAATATATCCCACTAATGTAATAAGTGGGCGGTGGGATATAGGTGTTAAAACCGCATCGTGCTGCTATCCATACTTCTCGAATTATTGATTTTTAGGGTTTCCTTCATCTGACGAAACCCTATTCGTCTTGCTCCTCTGTCTGTTGCAGAATTTGTTCTCAGAAACTGTATAAGTTAGAGACTTAATAATTTTGCATACTTAATACCCACGATCACTCGACAATTTTTTAAATTTTGAAAAAGTCCAATATTATCGTAATTAAATGAATTTATTTAATGCCATCCGACTATTTTTGCGATTTAGCTTTCAAAACAGAACATTAATTTCAGTCTTTTTTGCGCGGACGAGATAGATCCCTGGTAGAGCATCTGCCTTCTAATCAGAAGGTACCCGGTTCGAAGCTCGGCGGCGGAATTTGAATTTTTTCCCTCGGAATAGATTTCATTATATTCAAGACTGTAGTAGTACAGTTGAAGTATATTCCAACAGAGCAAAAAATGCCCAGACCAGGAATCGAACTTGGGTACTTGGCATGCCGTGCCAATGCTTTACCTGTTAAGCTATCCGGACGATAGCTGGCTGACACAATTCACTCTTATTTGTTGGACATGGCTACTAACTGCAGCGATAGTTTCATTCATCCGAGCTATAACTATAGCATTTACATGATGAAAGTGTGTTTGAACACGGAAACTCCTGTATACAATGTAACTAGGTCATAATGAAGAGAACGAATATTTTTTCAACTGGATTAAATCATATTCAAGGCTGGAGTAGCACAGTTGAAGTTTATTCAAACAGAGCGAAAATTAGATTACATTATCTATTAATTTAAATTTTTTAACCGACTTCAAAAAGAAGGAGGTTATCAAATCGACCTGCATGTATGTTTTGGTCCTGTTCACGCATAACTTCCGGAAATATGAACCGATTTTGATAATTCTTTTTTTTTGTTTAAAGTGTAAGTCCCCCATGTGGTACAATTCCAATTTCATCAAAATCTGATGATTATAACAATTTTTTTAATGAAAACTTTAAAATTGAAATCCTTTTTGAAGCAGTCGCCTAATTATAAGCGTTCATCTTTCATACTCTTACAGAGATTCGAGATCTTTTCAAAGCGCGAAAGCATAGTTGGAAAAGGGCCGGGATACAAATGGATTTTTCGCTGTGAGCGAAACGAGATTGACCAATCAGACACCTGCATTTTCCGAACTTTTCGCTGTTTGCAAATATGCAGGCTTCTGATTGGTCGATCTCGATTCGTTAAGAGCGCAAAATCTATCTGGATCTCGACCAGAGTTCTGCCATCCATCAAACCGGAAGGCCCACATAGATACTAACCAATATCGGAAGTAGGTGTCGAAAAGTTGAAAATCCATATGTTTCCTCATGTATTAGAGCACAAGTGCCCGAGTATGAATGTGCCTGTTGTGTTGAAGTCACAAAGTGCCTCCATATGTCAATACACATTAGAGTGCATTGCTATGTGTAGCGACACTGTCTTTAGATTCAGATTCGGTTATCGAATTCGATATCAGAATTATTTCAGATTTTCTTCAGGTAGGATTCCTCGATAGGAAAGTGGCGTCATATGGAGATATTTGATTGATTGAGGCGAATCTACACAAATGCGATTTTTAATTTTTGATTTTTCCTCATCATGAAGCATTTTTCATTTCATTTTTTCGTCATCAAAATCCGTTTTTTTTTGTCACCACGAAGCATCTTAGTGAGCCTGCTATTACCGTCAAGCTTGTTAAATTTTCTCATTGGTATGAACGAACTCGTTCAGGCAACCATCGCATGTTCTGGAATAGAAAATGTCCAGGATTGCTATAGTTTGGACAAAAACATCTGTCAAAGCACAATATGAGCATCGAATGCTATGCCACTCTCACATAGAGGCAGCCAGGTTCAGATTTCCACATTCGGGCTCAACATCCAAACATCATAACTCATTTCCGATGCCATTCCTTCTTTTATAGATATTAGATAGCTGCGGTTTATTTACTGAAGCATGGTACGGTTTTTGCTAGCCTTTTTCTTTTTAGTTTTTTTTGACTACACATAAGAAAGTACTGTGCACTGACATATGGAATCACTTTTCTGTGCAGTGACACACGGAAGAACTTAGCCGCGCTCTGATGTGTAAGGGCACTTTAGTGATGGATTGTCAGCTTTTCAACAACCAATTCCGATGTCCGTAGGTTTTTTGTTAAAAATCAACAACTTTTGCTGCATAGTCAGTCCACCGCTTTTATAGAATATCTTTATTCTGACCAATGAGAATGCTCCATAATATCGTCAAGTAATCGTTTTCTATAAAAGCGGTGCAGTGACTAAGGCTCCTACAATACGGGCTGACTCACGCCGCCATTTAATTGCCGGTAGGAGAAGAACGATTGGCCACTCCGCGTGGGCAACAATCGCTCATTGGTCAAAGTGGGAAACAAAATGCTTGACGATTCAGCCCGTATTATAGGAGCCCTAGCAGTGACTATGCACCAAAAGCTACAGATTTTTAACAGTGTATCGATGTGGACTTTAAGGTTTGCTGGATCTGGTAACTTTCCGAAGTGCATGATCTTTCCAATCTTAACTGAATATGTTCTCGCATCTACCAAACTGGAAGCCCCACATCGATACCACCGGCATCGGAAGTAGGTGTTGAATAGCTGAAAATGCACCAGTAAAATATCTTCATATATCAGAGCACTAGTGCCTGTGTACGAAGGTGCCTATTGTGCCGGAAAAAGGGCCTCTATATGTCAGGGCACAGTGAAGTTACAGCGTCTAGAATATATAGTGTAGAAATCTGCTATCTAAACAGCGCAAAAAAGTTGTATCCCTTAAATGTGCAATGATGCTGAAATCCAGGGAGTCGATCGCAGCGACATCTGCGATATATATTCAATTTCCAAAGTAAGCATCGTATTGTTACAGCGTCTAGGCCAAATTGTCTTGGAGATTTAGAAAATATCCTGCAAATGTCGCTATGATCGACTCATTGTATTTCAGCATTGTTTGACTTTTAAGGCATCTAATATTTTAGCACTTTTTCAAGTATTACTGGGAAAGCCGATTGTCACACTATATGTTCTAGACGCTGTAGTGAAGTACATTAGCATGTGTAGCGATAATGGCCGTGGTAGAGATAGATTTTTCGCTGTTAGCGAAACGAGATTGACCAATCAGAAGCCTGCATTCTTGCGAACTTTTCACTGTTTGCAAATATGCAGTCTTCTGATTGGTCAATCTCGTTTCGCTAACAGCGAAAAATGTATCTGGATCTCGGCCACTGTCGTTAAATCCAGATTCGGTTGTCAGAATGACTTCAGATTTTGTTTTCAGGTAGTGCTCCTCGATATGAAAGTGAAGACATATGGAGTTCAATATTTGATTGGATGAGATGATTCTGGACTACAGCAAATCGTCAAGCATCTTGGTGAGCCAGCCATTACCGCCAAGCATGTTAACTTCTCTCACTCGTATAATCGAATTCGTTCAGATGACTATCGCCAAGTTATACGGCATCTAGACGATATAGTGTGTAAACCGACTATTCCAGTAATGCTTTAAAATGTGTTAAAAAATTGTATCCCAAAAATATCTAACGATACTGAAAGACAAATATCGATCGCAGCGACATCTGCTAGTTCTACACAGACCGAAATGCTATCTCAATTGAATCCTTACACAAAATTTACGTTTGATCTACCATATGTTACTGCGATCGCCATTTTCCGTTCTGCATCATTCTACATTTTTGGGATTCATCATTCTACATTTTTAAACACTTTTTGGTTGACTGATTTTCCCACTATATTTCCTAGACACTACAGTAAGCGATAGAAAATGCCTAGGTTTGCTATAGTTTGGACAAAAGTATCCCTCAAAGCACTTTGCAACTCTTTGATGTGTAACTTTACTGATGGATTGTCAGCTTTTCCACAACTAATTCCGATGTCTGTAGGTATCGATGTGGACTTTAAAGTTTTTTGTGAGCGGTAACTATCCGAAATGCGAGATCTTGTCTAGAAAAGTTACCGCATTAAGAAAAACCCAGATATCTAAAACGATGCTAACCGACGTCGGAAGTGGGTATCAAAAAGCTTACAATCCAATAGCAAAGTGACCTTACACATCAGAGTTCAGCAAAGTGTCTTCCTTAATAGGTGCGCTGCAAATTACCTCCATATCTCAGTACACATAAAAATGCATCTATATGTCTGTGCATAGTAAAGAGTACAGCGTCTAGAATACCTAGTGTGGAAATATGCTATCCAAACAATGCTAAAAATTTGTATCCCTTAAATGTGCGACGATACTGCTAAAATCCCAAATGTCGAACGCAGCGACATCTGCAGGATTTTCGTATTACATTCTACAGACTAGTAGTATCTTGCAGTTGTAGAAAATATCCTGCAAATGTCGCTGCGATCTGTATATTTCAACAGCATCGTTGCACATTTAAGGGATACAATATTTTAGCACTTTTTTAAGTATTACAGGGATAGCCAATTTCCGTACTATATATTCTAGGCACTATAGTAAAGAGACTTCTTATGTGTAGCAGCACTATAGCGCCTAGAATATATAGTGTGGAAATCGGCTATCCCTGTAATACTTAAAAAATCGCTAAAATATTGTATCCCTTAAATGTGCAATAATACTGCTGCAATATGCAGATCGCAGCGACATCTGCAGGATATGTTCTACAACTGCAAGTTATTGCTAGTCTAAACAATGTAATACTAGTAATACGAAAATCCCGCAGATGTCGCTGCGATTGACACTTGAGATTTTAGCAGTATCGTCGCACATTTAAGGGATACAACTTTTTAGCACTGTTTGGATAGCATATTTCCCCACTAGGTATTCTAGGCGTTGTAGTACAGCGTCTAGAATACCTAGTGTGGAAATATGCTATCCAAACAGTGTTAAAAAAATGTATCCCTTAAATGTGCGATGATACTGCTGTTTTCGTGAATTACCGAAAATAGTTAGATTCCACTGTAAAATACTCTGAGAAATCTGTTGCTTACAGCTATTGAACTATTCTCTACGTTCGTGAAGTGATGATAGTTTAAGGGGGTCCGGGACACATTTTAAAATATTTTTTATTTATTGAGTTAAAATTCTGAATTTTTTTGTGATGGTTAACCTTATCATTTGTAAACAAAATCACATGATAAATCTTCTCATAATTAAAAAAAAATTAAATTTTAAAATTTATTAAAAAATTGGGGTAATTTAAAGTCCTTATAACTCGAAATATTATTTACAGAATTTCATTTTTTTTTTTCATTTAAATAAACAGAAATATATAAGTTTTAATTTAGATTCGGCATTTTTAAAAATATTAATTTATAAAAAATATTTAATCAAAAAATTAAAAAAAATGTGGTGCAACTTTTTTTTTTTAAAAAAGCATATTTTCGAAAGTAAATATTTTTTTCAATTATGCTGAATCAAAATTAAAGTAAAAAAGTCCTTCCGGCCAGTGCCGGGAGGAAGAGGTAGCTTTCATTTTCCTTATTTTAAAAAAGCCAACTTATATTATTCAAACACACGAAGCTCAATTTAGTGGAAACCGAATATAGTAGATTCAATATTAATTTTTATCAATACTAAATCATTATGAATGAGAATTTCGCGAAATTAGTCAGCTTTATACAAGCTGCTTTTATTTAAACTAACTTATATTTGGCTGCCAAATTCGGCGATTTCTTAAAGTTCCTGCCATTTTAAGACAACATGGTGGATGAGGCTAATCAGTGAACTTGGTCGAGACCTTAGTAATGGCTGTGCACATGCTCACTCACATCGGAATCGGTTGATATATACGAGTGCTGTCGCAGGCAAAAAATAAGTTTTTCAAAATGTCACCCACATTAGAAATTGAAACTGCTGTATCTGAGCCATTTTTTAAGATAAAGACAAACAAAAAATGCTCGTGAATGCTTATATCAAGGTCAAATACTTATGAAAGAAACCTTTTTCAATTTCAATTTTTTTTTTTTTTTTTTTTTTTTTTTTTGCACCTCACTTTAAATATAATTTTTTTTTTATTTAATGGCCGCCATTTTGAAACAAGATGGCTGATGAAGCTGGCCAGCGAACTTGGTTGAGATATTGATGTATACTATCCACATGCCTTCTTCCATCGAAATAGGCGAATACGTGTGTTATCGCGTGACAAATACAAGATCGTTTCAAAGTGTTAGCCATGCTAGAAATTTAAAGTGCTATAATTCAATATTTTTTAAGATATAAACAAAAGAACAAATTTTCAGAAACAAAAACTGCTCCAGAATCTTTGTATCAAGGCCAAACACACAAAAAAAATTTTTTTTCATTTTCCAATTTTTTAATACTTTATTTTAAATTTTAAATTACTTTTTTTTAAAATGGCAACCCTTTTGAAACAAGATGGCGAATGAAGCTGGCCAACGAACTCGGTCGAGACATTGGTATGTACTATGTACAGATCAAGTTACATCCAAATCGGTTCATAAATACGCCTGTTATCGCGTGACAAAAATCAGGTCGTTTTAAAATGTCAGCCACAATAGAAATTCAAAATGCTATAACTCAGCCATTTTTTTAGATATAGACGAAACAAAACCTGTTCCGGAATCTCTGTATTAAGGTCAAACACATACGAAGAAAATCTTTTTCATTTTCCAATTTTTTCGTTTCTCATTTTAAATTTTAAATTTTTTAAATTTTTTTAAATGGCCGCCATTTTTAAACAAGATGGCGGATGAAGCTGGCCAACGAACTCGGTCGAGACATTGGTGTGTACTATGTACACACCGAATTACATCCAAATTGGTTCATAAATACATCTGTTATCACGTGACAAAAATCAGGACACTTCAAAATGTCAGCCATGCTAGAAATTCAAAATGCTATAACTCAGCCATTTTTTAAGATATAGACGAAACAAAACTGCTCCCGAATCTTTTTATCAAGGTCAAACACATAAGAAAAAAATATTTTTTCAATTTTTAATTTTTTGGTACCACATTTCAAATTAAAATTTTTCTTCAAAATTTAAATGGCCGCCATTTTTAAACAAGATGGCGGATGATGCTGGCCAACGAACTCGGTCGAGACATTGGTATGTACTATGTATAAACGAAGTTACATCCAAATCGGTTCATAAATACGCCTTTTATCACGTGACAAAATTCAGGACGTTTCAAAATGTCAGCCACGCTAGAAATTCAAAATGCTATAACTCAGCCATTTTTTAAGATATAGACGAAACAAAAATTGCTCCGGAGTCTTTGTATAAAGGTCAAATACATAAGAAAAAAATATTTTTCCATTTTCAATTTTTTGGTACCACATTTCAAATTTTAAATTCTTAAAAAAATTTTAAATGGCCGCCATTTTGAAACAAAATGGCGGATGAAGCTGGCCAACGAACTCGGTCGAGACATTGGTGTGTACTATGTACACACCGAATTACATCCAAATCGGTTCATAAATACGAGAGTTACAGTGTGACATAGGTCAGATATATATATATATATATATATGGATATATATATATATATATATATATATCAATTTTGAACGGAGGGTGGTTTCGGGGTCTGGGGGTCGTGATCGATGAAAATATACCAAAATTTTTTGAAATCGCTTTCCTCCGAACGGCTGCAATAGGTAGCTTTTTGTAATGAAAGCTACCTAATAACTGAAAAAGATATGTTCTAAGTTTGAATCTTTTATCTTTAACGGTTCTTCAGTTATAAGAATTTAAATACGAGAAAGGGTGAAAAAATCTATCATGAAGAAATACGCATTTTTACAAGAAGTCGTTTCCGTGACAGCGATTGCTTGAAAGCTAGATTTTGAAAACAAACCAAAACGAAAAAATTAATATTTTTTGTTATAATTCAGGTAGAAACATGATTTAAATGTCATTTTAAGCAGGAAAAAACAGAGAAATTTTTAATGAAATAAGATGTTTTTGCGAAATTTGAAAATTTTTGTGTCCCAGACCTCCTTAAACACAACAATATTGAAAATACTGCATGTACATACAAGATACATTTACGTCTTAAATGCAGTAAAACTCCATTCAGATTTTAACTATAAAATTTATTGAATACGGATTCTTAAGTTCTATTTCAAACTATAATTTTGTTAAAATTACGAAATTAACATAATTTTGTTTAGAAAAAAGCTTGAGATCTAATTTCAGGAGAGATAAAAAAAAAAAATGTAAAAGGTTTGGTTTGTGTTTATGACGGCCAAATACAAACACGAGGGATATAGGACCTAAGGGGGGGAGTGCCCTTCGTGGGGGGTCTTTCTAATGGAACCTAACCCGTATTGACGTTTGGAAATCCAAGCGTTCGAAGAAAACCAGGAAAAATCCGAACGATTAGGCGGACGGGCGCGATTGGGTTCGAACCCAGCACCTCCCGTCTACCAGCTTCGAGAGCAGAACATCTCGGTCAATGGTGGGGCAAAATATGTAAAAGAAATTTTACATTGCCTTACTAACATTTTTGAATTATTGTAATTAAAAATCCTCTCTTTAAAATAAAAATTTAATTTTAAAAATCAAAAAACCCGACTGCGTAAAAAGCGAACTAATTAATTATTACTCATCAATGTGAAACTATTTTTTTTATATTACATACCTATTTCTTTTTAGTTACTTGAAGTTGTGTTTAATTGTTAGTTCCTATCTATAAACATTGTTTTGATGAGGCCTATAGATGTCTATGATGGTTAGAGTTGCAGTAAAGCTAGAGATCCTATCTACACAACTTCCACGTTGTGTAATATTTAAATGGGCTTCTGACAGTAAAATAGTCAATGAAACATCGTCTTCATTTTGAAAGATTTATCCAACGATATGCCACTCAATAGGGTGCGTAAAAATTTTTTTCGTCTCTACCGCCATTTTGTATTTTACGGCCGCCATTTTGAATTTATAAAAACAAAACCTATCCTATAACCAACGGACGATTAAGACGAATCGACAGGGACCTCATTCATTAAAATCCATCCAGCCGTTGGGATGTTTCGAGGGTATAAAAAAATCCACATACCCAGATACGCGTGAAACTCATAACCCTTCTTTTCAATCGGGTAATAACTTTAAACTTGGTAGTTCAAATAAAAATATTTTGTTAAAATTGGGTATTGATACAATTTAAAAAAAAAGTGTATATATTTCACAGGATATACAGAACTGTTTATTTTGTAGTAACGCTATTTTCGAATAGAAAGGTTTGCCTTGCAGAGTTAAGCGATTGAATTAGGCGAAGTTCACTATTCAGAAATAGTGGTATCACTATATTAATACATGGAAAATAATCCAGAGAGAAATATTCGCCTTGCATACAACATTTCAAATGAAAATCAAATTTCAAAGTAATTGCTCAAGAAGCGCAAAGGCCAACATAGTGAAAAAGATTCCATGTCGGGACTCGAACCCGGGCCATCAGTATAGCGCATTGACGTTCTACCGACTAAACCACTTGGAACGATACCCAGCCTGGAAAATTTCTCATTATTATATGTTGGCAAGGCTACAAACGCAGCACAAGATGGAATAATTATCGTGAGCCACCGACCTGGGGCAAACATGAAATTTAATTAAATCCAGCATCGATAGAAACTATATTAATACATGGAAAATATTCCAGAGAGAAACATTCGCCTTGCATACAATATTTCAAATGAAAATCAGATTTCAAAGTAATTGCTTAAGAAGCGCAAAGGCCAACATAGGGAAAAGTCACGTCAGTGCGCTATACTGATGGCCCGGGTTCGAGTCCCGGCATGGAATCTTTTTCACTATGTTGGCCTTTGCGCCTCTTAAGCAATTACTTTGAAATTTGATTTTCATTTTCATTTGAAATATTGTATGCAAGGTGAATGTTTCTCTCTGGAATAATTTCCATGTATTAATATAGTTTCTATCGATGCTGGATTTAATTAAATTTCGTGTTTGCCCCAGGTCGGTGACTCACGATAATTATTCCCTCTTGTGCTGCGTTTGTCGCCTTGCCAACATATAATAGTGAGAAATTTTCCAGGTTGGGTATCGTTCCATGTAGTTTAGTCGGTAGAACGTGAGTGCGCTATACTGATGGCCCGGGTTCGAGTCCCGGAATGGAATCTTTTTCACTATGTTGGCCTTTGCGCCTCTTGAGCAATTACTTTGAAATTTGATTTTCATTTGAAATAGTGGTATCACAATATACACACTCTACGTACCCTGTTTCAATATAAGTAAGGCCTCGAAAGCATAAATTATATATGAATTTTGATTGAAGACATTATTTTACCTCTTCCCGACGAAGCAAAAACACTTTTTTTACGATTTTTTACGACTACGTTGGATGAAAATATTTTGAGATTTCACTTTTTCACAATTATTTTACACTGGCCTCCAAAAGTTACGGTACAGGGACTGGATGCTTTCGATTGTACACGGTTTGTCGAATATCTACCAACATTATTGGCAAACTGTTCTTGAACTTCTGGGATGTAAAGAACATGTTTGATTTCATATTTCTCGGTGAAGATTTATCGGGTGTACAATTAGGGGGCTAACAATAAATTTAATAATAAAATAATATTTTCGATCACCTATGTAACAGAAAAGGCTGGAAATGCTTTGAAACTGTGGTAAATGACTATTTGGGTCCTTTTCAACGTTTGTATGCATTTATGTAAGCATAGCACTCATATTCGTGAAGATGTTAACGTTTTTGCGAAAAATTCAAAAGTTTTTTGTTTATAGCATACAGAGTTTTCAACCAAATTTAACACAACTTTCAAAAAACTTGACAAAGAACAGTAGCAACAGTATACTGCAATTAAAACATGAATATACTGAATATTTGATGAGATATGGGCACTTGTATGAAATAATTTTTAACTGCACATGCGTGTAAGATTTCAAAATTTTTATTTCATAATTTAATAGCCAGATATTTTGGGTAACTTCTGTAAAAAGTCCAGTCAAATATTGTGAAAACTCAGAAAGATATAGTGAGTTGATTGAAAAGTTGTGGAAAAACCCTTATAATAAATCTATTTTTAGAGAGCAACTCACTATATCGCCCCTATCTTTGGAATGTGCAGTTCAAATTCGATGATTTCGTGCATTCTCGTCGCGAAGGAGTTAATAATCGATTCCTATCAGTATAATGTTTTTACGATTACGTTGGACGAAATTATTTTGAGATTTCACTTCTTCACTGTGATTTTACATAGGTAATACAATGCTATTCCATTCCGATTATATTCCACAAGAGGATTAAGAGAGTGTTAGTCTTGCCATTAATTTTTTTCGTTTTTAATAGACACAGTTCGCCAACACTTTACATATGTATAGTTGCAAACCATTTTTTTCCGTGTGAAATAAACATATTTTGTACTAGAAAATTTACTTTACAAACGAAATTAAATGAGTACCAAATACAAACTAGAATTTTTTAAATGGGTTTTCTGGCTCAAAATATGTTTTTGAATCTTATGAAAACGAAAAGTTGGAAGTTTTGCGTACGTGATAATTGCAGAGCTTTTTTACTCTGAAAAATTATATTAAATATTTTAAATTTCAGTTAAAAAATCAGTACGCAGACATATTTTTAAATAATTTAAATAAAATTGCACTCGTTTGAAAAAAAAAATCTAAAAAAAATAAGTTTTTTATTCATTAAGTGTAACTTAATGTTATCTTTATTGTCATCATCTGATCATTTAGGTTTTTTTTTTGTTTGTTTGAGAGCTTATGTTTGTATTTTGATTTTTTTTCTAAAGCAGCACCCAGATTTGAAGAATTATGCCAACAGGGACATATTTCTTAAATTTTGAATAAGTAGTTTGTAAAGTAATAAATTAACAAGATGATGTAAATTAGAAGAACCAGTTCTTTAATTTGCAAAATGGAATATTGTTATGCGCGTTATCTCAGAGTTGTACTGTTAAATACTCAGATGTCATTACAGACTCATTTTAGAATAAAACTGTTTGTAAATAATAAACTATTATATTTTATTTCTAATGGTGATGAGGATTTTTTTTTCAAGTCTCTGAAAGTAAAAATGATCAAAAGCTAGATAAAGATTTTTCGTATTATATTTCGTAAGGATTATATAATTTGTATATAACAATACAATTGTTAGAGTTTGCCTCTGCTTGAAAGCAGCGAAAATATATTAATTTATTTTTTCTTAAAATTTTGTAGTTAATAATCGAGTTAAAAATTTGGTTCAACACTTCACCAAAACACGGTACCAAGAAAGTTGCCACCATAAAATAGTATTGTTCATAATTTGCTGTTCCGGTTGAGCCATAAACTTGCGGAGGTTGAACCATTACCTGATAAATATTGAAACACAAAGTGGCTAGAGGTTACCATTCGTAAACAGGGTGTAATCTGCACGGCTTCAGGCTGGCAAAATGAAGACAAACATTCAAATGGCCCAAGCCAGAAGAATAAAGACATAAAAGAGAAAAACGGGTCGGATGGAAAGAAATAATAAAAAATTAAACGGGCAGATGGGTTGATCAAAAAATTAAACGGGAGACTGCCAAGATATAATAAATTAAATAATCCCTGCCGGCCCGGCTTACAGGCGGAGGTAGATTTCGAAGTTAAGTATACTAATTTCACCAACAAAAACTAAATCATGATTAGAGATAAACCCACTTTAACAATTTTATCTGGTCACTTTTGACGAGTTTTTATTTCATTTTTATATAATAGCTGATTTTATCAGAATCATCTTAAGGCGGTATTAAAAAAAAAAAAAAAAAACTTTTCCATGCTCAACAACTCGAAATTTTCTGGCACATTTTCAGATTCATTTTTAATAAAAAAAAGTCCTTCCGGCCAGTGCCGGGAGGAAGAGGTCGCTTTCATAATCCTTATTTAAAAAAAGCCAACTTATATCATGCAAACACACGAAGCTCAATTTAGTGGAAACCGAATATAGGAGATTCAATACTAATTTTTATCAATATAATGAATGAGAATTTCGCGAAATTAGCCAGCTTTATACAAGCTGCTTTTCTTTAAAGTAACTTATATTTGGCTGCCAAATTCGGCAATTTCTTAAAGTGCCTGTCATTTTAAGACAACATGGTGGATGAGGCTAAGCAGTGAACTTGGTCGAGACCTTAGTAATTGCTGTGCACATGCTCACTCACATCGGAATCTGTTAATATATAGGAGTGCTGTCGCATGCAAAAAATCAGATTTTTCAAAATGTCACCCACAATAGAAATTGAAACTGCTATATCTGAGCCATTTTTTTAAGGTAAAGACAAACAAAAAATGCTCCTGAATCCTTATATCAAGATCAAATACTTAAGAAAATAACCTTTTTCAATTTCTAATTTTTTTGCACCTCACTTTAAATATATATATATTTTTTAATTTAATGGCCGCCATTTTGAAACAAGATGGCTGATGAATCTGGCCAGCGAACTTGGTCGAGGTGTTGATGTATACTATCCACATGCCTTCTTACATCGAAATAGGCGAATACGTGTGTTATCGCGTGACAAATACAAGATCGTTTCAAAATGTTAGCCATGCTAGAAATTCAAAGTGCTATAAATAAACCATTTTTTAAGATATCAACAAAAGAACAAATTTTCAGTAACTAAAACTGCTCCGGAATCTTTGTATCAAGGCCAAACACATAAAAAAAATCTTTTTCATTTTCCAATTTTTTAATACCTCATTTTGAATTTTAAATTTAATTTTTTTAAATGGCAACCCTTTTGAAACAAGATGGCGAATGAAGCTGGCCAACGAACACGGTCGAGACAATGGTATGTACTATGTACAGACCAAGTTACATCCAAATAGGTTCATCAATACGCCTGTTATCGCGTGACAAAAATCAGGTCGTTTTAAAATGTCAGCCACAAGAGAAATTCAAAATGCTATAACTCAGCCATTTTTTTTTAGATATAGACGAAAGAAAAACTGTTCTGGAATCTTTGTATTAAGGTCAAACACATACAAAAAAAAATCTTTTTCATTTTCCAATTTTTTGGTATCTCATTTAAATTTTTTAATTTTTTAATTTTTTTAAATGGCCGCCATTTTGAAACAAGATGGCGGATGAAGCTGGCGTACGAACTCGGTCGAGATATTTGTATGTACTATGTACAAACCAAGGCACATCAAGTCGGTTCATAAAAAGTCCTTCCGGCCAGTGCCGGGAGGAAGAGGTAGCTTTCATAATCCTTATTTTAAACAAGTTGGAAATTGCTCGCCAAACGTGGCAAATGAGGTGCGTTCGTACTATAACTAGTTTTATAATTATTTTTTGCACCCCATATTGTACTGAATGTGTATTTATTTGCAATTCATAAGTGCATAGTCTGTAACATCATTAAAATGCACTTGCAATAATTTTTTCCCATTCCCCTTAATGTAACGGAAAACTTTTGACTGTCCCTGTAATTAAGCTATACACCCGATTTTCATGAAATTTGAAGTGGCTCGACAAAATTTTGCAGCAATTATATATTTAAAATTTCAGCCCATTCGGAAAGCTGTAACATCATTAAAATGCACTTGCAATAATTTTTCCCATTGGCTTTAATGTAAAGAAAAACTTTTGACTGTCCCTGTAATTTAACTATACATCCGATTTTCATAAAATTTGAAATGGCTCGACAAAATTTTACAACAATCATATATTTAAAATTTCAGACCATTCGGTTGGGGCTCTATTATATGCGGACGGACGGACGGACAGACGGACGGACAGACGGACGGACAGACGGACGGACAGACGGACGGACAGACAGACGGACTGAACGACGACTATAGGTGCTACGTATTTATATAATTACGAACGCACCTAAAAAGCCAACTTATATCATGCAAACACACGAAGCTCAATTTAGTGGAAACCGAATATAGGAGATACAATATTAATTTTTATCAATATAATGAATGAGAATTTCGCGAAATTAGTCAGCTTTATCCGAGCTGCTTTTCTTTAAAGTAACTTATATTTGGCTGCCAAATTCGGCAATTTCTTAAAGTGCCTGTCATTTTAAGACAACATGGTGGATGAAGCTAAGCAGTGAACTTGGTCGAGACCTTAGTAATTGCTGTGCACATGCTCACTCACATCGGAATCGGTTAATATATAGGAGTGCTGTCGCATGCAAAAAATCAGATTTTTCAAAATGTCACCCACAATAGAAATTGAAACTGCTATATCTGAGCCATTTTTTAAGGTAAAGACAAACAAAAAAGGCTCCTGAATCCTTATATCAAGATCAAATACTTAAGAAAGAAACCTTTTTCAATTTCTAATTTTTTTGCACCTCACTTTAAATATATATATATATTTTAATTTAATGGCCGCCATTTTGAAACAAGATGGCTAATGAATCTGGCCAGCGAACTTGGTCGAGGTGTTGATGTATACTATCCACATGCCTTCTTACATCGAAATAGGCGAATACGTGTGTTATCGCGTGACAAATACAAGATCGTTTCAAAATGTTAGCCATGCTAGAAATTCAAAGTGCTATAAATCAACCATTTTTTAAGATATCAACAAAAGAACAAATTTTCAGAAACAAAAACTGCTCCGGAATCTTTGTATCAAGGCCAAACACATAAAAAAAATCTTTTTCATTTTTCAATTTTTTAATACCTCATTTTGAATTTTAAATTTAATTTTTTTTAAATGGCAAACCTTTTGAAACAAGATGGCGAATGAAGCTGGCCAACGAACTCGGTCAAGACATTGGTATGTACTATGTACAGACCAAGTTACATCCAAATAGGTTCATAAATACGCCTGTTATAGCGTGACAAAAATCAGGTCGTTTTAAAATGTCAGCCACAAGAGAAATTCAAAATGCTATTACTCAGCCATTTTTTTTTAGATATAGACGAAAGAAAAACTGTTCCGGAATCTTTGTATTAAGGTCAAACACATACAAAAAAAATCTTTTTCATTTTCCAATTTTTTGGTATCTCATTTAAATTTTTTTATTTTTTAATTTTTTTAAATGGCCGCCATTTTGAAACAAGATGGCGGATGAAGCTGGCCAACGAACTCGGTCGAGATATTTGTACGTACTATGTATACACCAAGGTACATCCAAGTTGGTTCATAAATACGCCTGTTATTACGTGAGAAAAATCAGGACGTTTCAAAATGTCAGCCACGCTAGAAATTCAAAATGCTATAACTCAGCCATTTCTTAAGATATAGACGAAACAAAAACTGCTCCCGAATCTTTTTATCAAGGTCAAACACATAAGAAGAAAATATTTTTTCAATTTTCAATTTTTGGTACCACATTTCAAATTTAAATTTTTCTTAAAAATTTAAATGGCCGCCATTTTTAAACAAGATGGCGGGTGAAGCTGGCCAACGAACCCGGTCGAGACATTGGTATGGACTATGTATAAACGAAGTTACATCCAAATCGGTTCATAAATACGCCTTTTATCGCGTGACAAAATTCAGGTCGTTTCAAAATGTCAGTCACGCTAGAAATTCAAAATGCTATAACTCAGCCATTTTTTAAGATATAGACAAAACAAAAACTGCTCCGGAATCTTTGTATAAAGGTCAAATACATAAGAAAAAATATTTTTCCATTTTTAATTTTTTGGCACCACATTTAAAGTTTTAAATTTTTTTAAAAATTTTAAATGGCCGCCATTTTGAAACAAAACGGCGGTTGAAGCTGGCCAACGAACTCGGTCGAGACATTGGTATGTACTATGTACACACCGAATTACATCGAAATCGGTTCATAATTACGGGAGTTACAGTGTGACATAGGTCAGATATATATATCAATTTTGAACGGAGGGTGGTTTCGAGGTCTGGGGGTCATGATCGATGAAAATATACCAAAATTTTTTGAAATCGCTTTCCTCCGAACGGCTGCAATAGGTAGCTTTTTTGTAAAGAAAGCTACCTAATACGCCTGTTATTACGTGAGAAAAATCAGGACGTTTCAAAATGTCAGCCACGCTAGAAATTCAAAATGCTATAACTCAGCCATTTCTTAAGATATAGACGAAACAAAAACTGCTCCCGAAGCTTTTTATCAAGGTCAAACACATAAGAAGAAAATATTTTTTTCAATTTTCAATTTTTGGTACCACATTTCAAATTTAAATTTTTCTTAAAAATTTAAATGGCCGCCATTTTTAAACAAGATGGCGGGTGAAGCTGGCCAACGAACCCGGTCGAGACATTGGTATGTACTATGTATAAACGAAGTTACATCCAAATCGGTTCATAAATACGCCTTTTATCGCGTGACAAACTTCAGGACGTTTCAAAATGTCAGCCACGCTAGAAATTCAAAATGCTATAACTCAGCCATTTTTTAAGATATAGACGAAACAAAAACTGCTCCAAAATCTTTGTATAAAGGTCAAATACATAAAAAAAAAATATTTTTCCATTTTCAATTTTTTGGTACCACATTTCAAATTTTAAATTAAAAAAAAATTTAAATGGCCGCCATTTTGAAACAAAATGGCGGATGAAGCTGGCCAACGAACTCGTTCGAGAGATTGGTATGTACTATGTACACACCGAATTACATCCAAATCGGTTCATAAATACGCCTTTTATCGCGTGACAAAATTCAGGACGTTTCAAAATGTCAGCCACGCTAGAAATTCAAAATGCTATAACTCAGCCATTTTTTAAGATATAGACGAAACAAAAACTGCTCCGGAATCTTTGTTTAAAGGTCAAATACATAAGAAAAAAATATTTTTCCATTTTTAATTTTTTGGTACCACATTTAGAGTTTTAATTTTTTTTAAAAATTTTAAATGGCCGCCATTTTGAAACAAAACGGCGGATGAAGCTGGCCAACGAACTCGGTCGAGACATTGGTATGTACTATGTACACACCGAATTACATCGAAATCGTTTCATAATTACGGGAGTTACAGTGTGACATAGGTCAGATATATATATATATATATATATATATCAATTTTGAACGGAGGGTGGTTTCGGGGTCTGGGGGTCATGATCGATGAAAATATACCAAAATTTTTTGAAATCGCTTTCCTCCGAACGGCTGCAATAGGTAGCTTTTTTGTAAAGAAAGCTACCTAAAAATATGAAACTTGCTGATGTGATTTTTGAAGAGATTTATAAGCGACCCGTGTTTTTATTTTTCGTTCAATTAATTAAAACTTCATTTATGAACACTTATTTTCTCAGTAGGATTAAGTTTTTCGTTTCTAACACAATCGCTTCGGGAAATTCTGTTCAAAATACCCACTTTGACATCATTTTTAGGTAGTTTTCATTACAAAATTACCTATTGCAGCCGTTCGGAGGAACGCGATTTCAAAAAATTTTGGTATATTTTCATCGATCATGACCCCCAGACCCCGAAACCACCCTCCGTTCAAAATTGATATATATATATATATATATCTGACATATGTCACACTCTAACTCTCGTAATTATGAACCGATTTCGATGTAATTCGGTGTGTACATAGTACATACCAATGTCTCGACCGAGTTCGTTGGCCAGCTTCATCCGCCGTTTTGTTTCAAAATGGCGGCCATTTAAAATTTTAAAAAAAATTTAAAATTTGAAATGTGGTACCAAAAAATTAAAAAAGGAAAAATATTTTTTTCTTATGTATTTGACCTTTATACAAACATTCTGGAGCAGTTTTTGTTTCGTCTATATCTTAAAATATGGCTGAGTTATAGCATTTTGAATTTCTAGCGTGGCTGGCATTTTGAAACGTCCTGAATTTTGTCACGCGATAAAAAGCGTATTTATGAACCGATTTCGATGTAATTCGGTGCGTACATAGTACATACCAATGTCTCGACCGAGTTCGTTGGCCAGCTTCATCCGCCATTTTGTTTCAAAATGGCGGCCATTTAAAATTCTTTTAAAAATTTAAAATTTGAAATGTGGTACCAAAAAATTGAAAATGGAAAAATATTTTTTTCTTATGTATTTGATCTTTATACAAAGATTTCGGAGCAGTTTTTGTTTCGTCTATATCTTAAAAAATGGCTGAGGTGTAGCATTTTGAATTTCTAGCGTGGCTGACATTTTGAAACGTCCTTAATTTTGTCACGAGATAAAAGGCGTATTTATCAACCGATTTGGATGTAACTTCGTTTATACATAGTACATACCAATGTCTCGACCGGGTTCGTTGGCCAGCTTCACCCGCCATCTTGTTTAAAAATGGCGGCCATTTAAATTTTTAAGAAAAATTTAATTTTGAAATGTGGTACCAAAAATTGAAAATGGAAAAAAATATTTTCTTCTTATGTGTTTGACCTTGATAAAAAGATTCGGGAGCAGTTTTTGTTTCGTCTATATCTTAAGAAATGGCTGAGTTATAGCATTTTGAATTTGTAGCGCGGCTGACATTTTGAAACGTCCTGATTTTTGTCACGTAATAACAGGCGTATTTATGAACCGATTTGGATGTACCTTGGTGTGTACATGGTACATACAAATATCTCGACCGAGTTCGTTGGCCAGCTTCATCCGTCATTTTGTTTCAAAATGGCGGCCATTTAAAAAATTTAAAAAAATAAAAAAATAAAAATGAGATACCAAAAAATTGGAAAATGAAAAAGATTTTTTTCGTATGTGTTTGACCTTAATACAAAGATTCCGGAACAGTTTTTGTTTCATCTATATCTAAAAAAATGGCCAAGTAATAGCATTTTGAATTTCTATTGTGGCTGACATTTTAAAACGACCTGATTTTTGTCACGCGATAACAGGCGTATTTATGAACCGATTTGGATGTAACTTGGTCTGTACATAGCACATACCAATGTCTCAACCGAGTTCGTTGGCCAGCTTCCTTCGCCAACTTGTTTCAAAAGGGTTGCCATTTAAAAATAAATTAAATTTAAAATTTAAAATGAGGTATTAAAAAATTGGAAAATGAAAAAGATTTTTTTGTCATGTGTTTGGCCTTGATACAAAGATTCCGGAGCAGTTTTAGTTTCTGAAAATTTGTTCTTTTGTTTATATCTTAAAATATGTTTGAATTATAGCACTTTGAATTTCTAGCATGGCTAATATTTTGAAACGATCTTGTATTTGTCACGCGATAACACACGTATTCACCTATTTCGATGTAAGAAGGCATGTGGATTGTATACATCAATACCTCGACCAAGTTCAGTGGACAGATTCATCAGCCATCTTGTTTCAAAATGGCAGCTATTAAATTAAAAAATATATATATATTTAAAGTGAGGTGCAAAAAAATTAGAAATTGAAAAAGGTTTCTTTCTTAAGTATTTGACCTTGATATAAGGATTCAGGAGCATTTTTTGTTTGTCTTTACCTTAAAAAATGGCTCAGGTATAGCAGTTTCAATTTCTATTGTGGGTGACGTTTTGAAAAATCTGATATTTTGCATGCGACAGCACTCGTATATATCAACCGATTCCGATGTGAGTGAGCATGTGCACTGCAATTACTAAGGTCTCGACCAAGTTCACTGGTTAGCCTCATCCACCATGTTGTCTTAAAATGGCAGGCACTTTAAGAAATCTTAGGCACTAATTTTCTTACTTATTAGCAGGCACTTATTTTCTTTAAGAAAAGAAGGACTTTTTGAAATATATTCTGCCTCTATCAAAAAATCGATCATCACGGTACATTATATAGTTTCTGAATAAGAGAATCTACCAATTGGATGCGTCTGAGAGCAGAAAGGAATTTAAAAATGAGTAAGAGAAAAAGCAGTTTGGATTTGAATACACCCTAAATAAGATGATATTTTTCTTCAACCGCTATGTATTTTTAATTTGGTTTTGCTGTAAAAATTGGTCCTATCAAAAACGTGTCTATATAAATGCTGTTGACAATATTAAGAAGATATATGATAAGTTCATGGGGATTTTATATTTTGTGAATTGACGGAGTTTTGAATTTTTTTCTTTTTCAATTCCCCTTTTTGTTTTCGTTTTTATTTTTTTTTTGCCATACGAATTGGTCCTATCAAAAACTTGTGAATGTAAAAGTTGTAGATAATGTTAAGGAGATTTATCATAAAATTAATTGGATTTGATATCTGGAGAATTGACGAAGTTATGATTTTTTTTCTCCCCAAAACCCTATTTTTTGCGTCCCTTGAGCAGATTTTTAATTTTATCAAAAATCTGCGATATTTAAATTTTTGGCCCCATTTTTAGAAGTAATAAAAACTTTAAACTGATTTTTTATGTACAAAAATTATGAATTTATGGGATTTTTTTCGGTTTTCACAAAACCCCTCCCTATTTCCATCCCCTAGGTCCGATTTTGCCCATTAACGAACTTCACCGAGATTTTACGCTCCTTGATTTTATGTATCATTTTGGAAGAGATTTGTGCAGAATTGTGAAAGTTATCGTGTCCAGAAGAAAGTGATATATATATATATATAGAGAGAGAGAGAGAAAGAGAGAGAGAGAGAGAGAGAGAGATAGAGAGATAGATAGGTATATAAAGATTTTTACTGAGGGTGGTTTTGTGTTCTAGGGATCATGATCGGAGTAGATCTGCGAAAATATTTTAGAAATTCCAACATAGGGGAGAATGTAATAGGTAGTATTTCATACGAAATCTACCTAAAAAGGTCGAACTAAGCCGACAAAATATGAAAATTTTTCGATGAACTGGATGGGCTGATAATAAGTATAAATGTGTTGCACGAGCCGATGCTAGTTTATAAACATCAATACATGAATTTTACAAATTCAGAGTAGAGATCTGTATAGGGCGGTCTGAGCTTCGCCTTCATTTTTTTGGCAGATTCGGGCCTAGACGGGCTGAGGCTTATATTTTTTTTCTACATACTCAGGTCAGGCCAGGCCAGGCCAGACTGCGATTTAGTTGTTCCCGGGACGTATCGGGCAGGCAATTTTTTCGTAAAAATAATGGAAATAATGAACTTTTGTTAAAGGGAATCTTTGGAAATATACTTAATAAATTACAGAGAAATACTTTTCAAAAATCTACATCTTTATTATACAGCTCCAAAAATTATACTGTTTCAACCATTCGTTTTTACTTTCGTCTTTACTTAAATGTAATAGTCCAATGGTCTAAGTGGCAATTAATATAGATGTTATGTATTCTATGTCTTGCGGACATATAGTCTGAAATAGTATACTGAACATCTTTCGCTTAAATATGTAGGCAGTATTGATTTAAATGAATCTTAACTGTATGTTAATAACTGTTATACAGGGTGATTCAAAACTTATCGTCCAAGTTTCGTGGGGAGGAAGGGAATTCATCAGGAAACCGATTTCTCATAGTAATGTATGTCCGCAAACGTCATCTGAATAAAGGTTAAAAAAACCGGAAAAAACAAAATTAAACGAGAAGTTTCCAGGCGTCAGATAATGAAGGTGTTGAATAAAGTTCATTAACGAGATTTTTGGAGTTTTAAAGATGTAAAAGGCTTCGTGGAAGTCCAAATGAGAAGTGGAAATAGGAGAAGAAATAATACTAGCTTTAGGAAAGTCCAAACAATGATTGGGACGCAATAGAAGGTTGAGTACACACAGTGCCCTCTACATACGCATGCGTACATTTGCGGAGATACTTTGCTATGTAAAATCGGTTTCCTGAATATTCCTTACATCCCCACGAATTTTGAATGATAAGTTTTGAATCACCCTGTATATTGCCATAGAATAGTGAAAGGTTGAACCATTGTTGAAACTTTCACTACAAAAAGGTGTTTTGAAAAATTCAAGTGATACATGTTTTCGTGCTGTATGCTTTTCGTGCTTTTGCTTCTATTTTTGCCCCGAGAAATGGTTCAACGTTGAAAGAAATTTTACAGTATAAGACATTATTACCAAACATATATTATTTACCGGTAGCGCACTATTTCAAAAAGTATAGACATAGAATAATTTAATTCAGTTACACTAATAGTGAGGAATCAAAATAACATATCCTAAAACGCGACCTTTTTCTAAAATTTAGCTTAAACAGAAATATGTATTTATATATAGAGAGAAAAAGTGATAGATATATTTCGTTCAAAAGTGAATATCTACAATAAAATATGGATTGTAAAAAAGTTGATTTGTTTAAGAAATGCATTTATTGTGACTTAAAGAGCTAAAGTAGTCACCAGTAGAGCTACAAAATCTCAGCTTATTCAGAAAAATCTCTACTTATTTCTGAAACGTGCGGCTTTTATTCCCAGATTAAAACTCGATCTTTTCCGGCGAGTCTAGTCACCAGCGTTCATTTTCTTTTCTTAACTTCATATATCTACTGTTAGTGGATTAGTACAAGTAACATATTCCTTAAAATAGCTGTTAATATACTATGAGCCAGTTTTAAAATAAAAAGAAATCCGAAAATCTTTTCTTGTCTTCTATACGAAATATATTTATTGTAAAAATAATGCAGCATGTTTTTAGTATATTATGACTTGTAATGGATTGTGACATTTATGTTAAGAATGTTTTTCTTTTAAGACAAAAATGAAACCGTTCTTTTTTAGTTAATTGATTTATTTTACTTTTCAAAGATTTTCATACCGAACTGTCACAGACCTTTCCTAATTTAAAGTTTCTTTTTAAGAAATAATTTCCATTTAGTAATAACTGCTTCAGTTAGGATATGCTTTTCCTTATCGAACTTATTTTCAAATTGGATAATTAAAATTATTTCTACATTTTAAAGAATCGCTATTCAGGTTAATGGCAACGAGAAAAGGGTCGTAGGTCATCAAGGGGCGCTCAAGTTGAGGACGGTTACTGTTGCCAACATGAAGCATATAATTATTAACTGATGTACATCCACAAAAGTTGACAGTTACAGTTAAAGTAGACTCACTAATAAATTATTTAATTTAGACTAATGTGTTTCTATAATGACTGTGAACTAAAATTTTATATTTTATATTCTGTAAAAATAAAAAAGAATAGGAAAGGCTTGAAAAATAACCACGATGACAAATGCTTCAATTATTCCGCCTCAATAACTTTTCAAAGAAGATAAATATTTTAAACTATTTTGCTCTTTATTGTTAATAAAGAACCACTGTCTTGTCTTCTAAGAGAATATTTGGTTCTCATTAAGTAAGACGTTCTAGTTTGTGTTATTTTCGCCTCTCTAATGACGTGCTTTCTGCCTAATGATAGAAAAAAAAATTATTTTACTTTAAACAAATCGTGTTTTCTTTTGTAATAATTACAGTGGCCGGTAAAAATGACATGAAAATCTTTGAAGATTTATTTTTGTTGATTATTTGGGCTTATTGTGTGATATTTGAAAGAAATTAAATTCATAAAAAATTCATAAATTAAGCTAAAAAGTTTTATATTTTGTAAGGTATGTTGATTACTTCGAAAGTTATGAATGGGTGGGGTTTTGTTTTAAATAACTTTAATAAGTATTTAATTAAAGTTATTTTTCCGAAACCCTTTTAATTATCTGACTTGGTTGTAACTGCCAAGTTTAATAATTTATTTAATTCAGTACTGAGTTGTATAACAATGTGGATTTGTTGTCTCTTGAATAACACAATTTAGAGGTTGGTGAAGGATAAAATTTGCTATATTCCGAGTACAACGATAAACTATTTTTGTATAATTTTTTCTAACATTATTCTAAAATAGTAATTTTCGCGGTAATTTTTTTGCAGAAATCTAAAAGGGAGATTATTGTCTATAAAGGATAAAAGCTTAAAATAATAGTTGTTACAGGCAACTATTATTTTACGCTGGATATCGGATTTTGATATCGTGCGTCTTGATGTTCACTGAGATAATCCTCTACATGGATTTGAGTAAAAGATTGTTGTTAAGCAGTATTGCAAGAGGAGTAGTATTCTTTAATCTCCATTTCATTAGTCCTGTTCCTAGTTAAATTTTCCAGAAAGGTCGTATACGTATTTATTTTTAATATACGATTTAAAAAAATATGAATACGAGCCTTTATATTTATTTATTTCATTCGATTTTTCATGTGATATTTACCTTAAATATTAATTTTTTCTGGTTAATCTTTAAAAACATGCTGAATATGAATTAAAATATTTTCGGGGTCGATGACAGTATTGAGAAACGCATTTTGCGTAATATTGTTTATTTAACTATAAAAAATTATGATATAGCAATTACTTGTTAACAAAACACATCAGGAAATATATAAATGTATCATTGATTTGATTTATTTACAGTGCATGAAATAGCCGGAAAGAATGCTCAACTTTCATCTTCAGTACGGTCCCTCAAAGTTGTTGATTTTATATATTTGATCAGAAATGAACAGAAATGGTTTTCGCTGGTGTTCGATCATGTGGATTCTGATTGTGATGAAACCTCTATTTTTCTACACTGCTCAAAACAATTAGATGTGCAAATGGTTTTAACTAAATTACGCAAATATTTCCACCGATAAGTAACGTAAAATAAAACATCCATAATTTAAAGTGTTGTAGAAAACAGATAAAGAGAACTTCACATGTAAATTAAAGTTTATGACGTCAAAAACTAGAAAAAGGAGATAAGTGCAGAAATCGGGATTTTGCAGAAACGTCTGTTTCACTGCCTCAGTGGTAAAATTCAATTGCTCAGCTTGTGTTTTGAGAAAAGGTGGCTTGAAAATGTCACAACAACATGATTTATCGCAATCCATGGCTTGGCGTGTTATCGGGACTGTTGAATTTGGGGAAACACAACGAAGTGTAGTGGACGCTGTTAGAGTCGCAAGAAGTGTCCATGAAAGGTTGTGGAATCGATTCCAAGACACATGGAATGGTAGTCATCGACAAGTGCAAGGTCGAAAATATGCTAACACAGAAACTGATGACCGATATATCCTGTTAACAGTTCGTCGAGACGGAACGGGCAATGCTACACAGCTGCAAACACAGTTGTTCTTGGTCACAGGATAAAGGGTGTCCAGTCAAACAGTCCAAAATAGGCTTCATCAGGGTGATCTCTATGCACGTAAGCCAATGATCTGTATTTCGTTGACTGTGCGGCCCAAAGAAGGTGGGGAACTGAACATCGAGTTTAGAGGCAACGTTGTTGGAGTCAAATTCTGTTTACAGACGAGTCCCGATTCAGTCTGGCTGTGACGTATGATTTGTTTTGGCATGGAAAAGAGGCACTCAAAATAATCCCACATTCGTTCGTGAAAGATCATATTATAGACAAGGTGGGTTGATGCTATTGGCTGGAATCAGCATAGGTGGATATACGGGTCTGCATATCATTCGGAAAGGCACTTTGACGGTCCGAAGCTATACAGACGAGATACTGAAACCTCATGTCGTAATTTATGTTGCAGCAATTAGTGGTTTCTTTTTTTCCCATGCATCATAATGCCAGACTTCCTACAATTCGTCTTGTGGAAAACACGCTTGAAGTTAAAACAATACAGCGTATGGAAAGACCAGCATGCTCTCCTGACCTAAATTCGATCGAGCATGTTTGGGACATACTCAGACGACGCATTGCTGCGAGACCGAGGCCTCCTTTTACTGCCCGGGACTTGGAGATTGCAATTCTTGAACAGTGGAGCAGTATTCCCCAAAGTCTTATCGATACCCTCATCGCATCCATGGAAAACAGTTGTGTAGCAGTCTTAGCTATTCGAGGAGACCACACGCCATATTAAAAATCTTGCATCATTTCTAAACAATACTTTTTTTTATCATTTACATGAAACCAACTTGTTGCCCTAAACCATCTTTTCATATTCTTTTCATCTTTTCAAAGAATAAAAGCTCCCTTACAATATTTTGCGCCTTTTTTTCAGTATTGCGCACTAATACACGTGTACTATCCATTTTATGCCCATACATGGCTGTCTTGCATTGCTCTCTTCACTTTTTACTTTCTCCCGTAATTTTTTTGAGCAGTGTATTTAAGAATATTTAATAATCGTATTATTAATTAGAAATTAATATTTCAAAAATATTTTAATTCAAAATATGATTGCGGATTACTTTGAAAATTTCATAAAGTATCATACAAAGTAAAAATTTACTAAATAAATCAATTATAGTTCACGTAACGTTTAAGTAACGGACTTTTCTGTTTAGCATTGATAGGCTCATGTTTCAGTAATTTATTTCTCGCTAGCTAATTATTCAAAATAGATGAAAATTTGTATTGCCTCCGTTTTTAGTATGCGAAACGCAAAACATAAATATGCCACAAAATTATGGTGTCACTATTGAACTTTTAAGTGTTTGGTTGAATATCAATACGCAGATGACTCCTTCTTGACAAAATAAAACACGTTTCAAATATGTAAAAAATAACTTTGTACGAATTATGTTTTTATTTTTTGGCAGAATTAAAAAAAAATGGTGTTGCTATTGAACTTTTAAACGTTTTGTTGAATATCAATACGCAAATAACTCCTTCTTGACAAAATAAACCACGTTACAAAATTTTTAAAAATAACTTTGTACGCATTATATGTTTTTTATTTTGTTGCAGAATTAAAACTTAAGTTATAGCCATCTTTCGATTATTTTTGCCTATTTTGACTGCCTAAGGGGAACTGCTCAGACGTGGAAACCACGTCTGTAGAGCATAGATGTTCCCCCGGACACCTTTATTAAGGTCTTAAAAAAAAGGGTTACATCAATGAGTCTGTAGACTCAAGCCGGCGGAAAATAAAACGCGAGCAATGGGCGACTTTTAGAAGGATAAAAAAAAGTAAGATACATTGAGATATTACAGATTATGGTCGTAGATCAGATCGTCAAAAACGCGATAAGGGGCGATAGTATGTCCAACGCGACAACTGTTTAAGGTAAGAGATATAGAACTAATTGTTTGATAGGTCCATTAAAAAACTAAAAAATTGTTTTAATTTTAAACGAAGTGCTGGACGGGATAAAATATTACTTAGCCAATTTTTAGGGATTGATAAGGGGCGCCAAATATGCCAGCGTGAGGTAAGTGGGCAAGCGTAGTAGTAGTGTGAGGCACTTGGTAAATTACCACATTCGCATACAGAGGAGCTTGAGCAATGGAATTTATGGAGGTACTCCCTAAATGGGCAATTTCCTGTAAGGAGTGTGGTAACGGCAGGAGAGATGGGAGGAAGCTCTAAGGAGACCTTTGGAACCAGATCATGTGTGAATCTTCCCTTATCCGAATAGTCCCAGTGATCCTGCCACTGCTCCAACAGTTTTGAGTGCAAAATTCTCTTAACATATGAGTGCGGAGCTGGCAAAGTAGCCTACTACGGGGAAGTTGGTTGTGTTTTTAGCAAGCGTATCTGCATATTCGTTACCAAAGATCCCCTTGTGTGCTGAGACGTGAACAAGTGAGGATTTATGTAAAAGATGTTTGAGCTGGATTTTAATTTCCAAAACTTGCGGGTTTGTTAATTTAGACGCGCTAATGGCCTGTAAACTGGAAAGGCTATCACTATAAATTTTAATCAAATTTTTGGAAGAAACATTAGGGGTCCAATCCAAAGCTCTGTGAATGGCAAATAGTTCTACTTTTAAAACGGAGTTGTTGTTGTCCAGTCTACAGGACCACTCATGGGTCACGAATCCAACTTCCGTTGCGCAAAAGCTGCACCAACACCAGTTTCAGTACGTGAACCATTAGTGAACACCGTAAGTAAATTAGAAGGTTTGAAAGAATTGAGGAAATGTTTTACTTGTATATGGGTAGTGTCTTCAGATGGATGGAGTTGCCAGCTTGGAGTCTTTTGTTGAATGACTGCACATGGAAAATTTAAAGAGTTATTTCATTGTTATTAAGGTGTAAAATTTGACTAATGTAATATTCAAATTCTAAAGTGAGTGTTATGAGAGGAATATCAGTAATTACGTGCAGGGCGTTCCTGTACCCCCTTGACAATTACAATAAAAACATTCTTTGGATTGAGATTAATTTTCTTTTTGCGGCTTTTGTTAAATTACCCCCCAAATGTCCGCACCATATCTTTTTCTGTGATAGTTAGGTACCAAATTTTTAACATTTTATTGTTAATGCCCCATGATTTAGTAGTTAGCTTAATAGAGTTATGATAATATTTGATAAGTTTTAATTTTAAAAAGTTAATATGCGAAAACCAATTGAGGTGCTTATCTATGACAATTCTAAGAAGCTGCAGACTGGGCACATGATGCACACTGGTTCCGTTTATTCTTATTGTTGGTTTTCTTTTAAATTATGGGGTTTAACGAATGTTAGAGCATTTAATTTTGAAGATGACAACTGTAGGTGAAACGACTCCAAGATCTATGTAAAGATAGCAAGAGCTGAAGCTCCCTCCCGTTCCAGGTCTAGACACCGACGTCCAGAGAAGATAAAGTTGAAGTCATTCGCGAAGGCATAGAGTAAGTAACCTAAATTTTTTGTTCCTTCACAATAAACTTTGCAATAAGGAGCCATAAAATAGGTCCCAGACAGGACCCATGTGGGCATCCTTTTTTTTGTTGATGGCTAGCGAGACCTGCTCCTCAGTTAACTAAAATGGTTCTATTCGAAAGATAGGTGCGGATGACTCCAGCAATGTTACCAGGGCAATTAATAGATATGAGTTGTAGAAGGATATTCCGCCATTCGACATTATCAAAGGCTCCTTTAATGTCGAGTGAGACCAGGGAAGTGTGCAGACCTTCAGAAATTTTAAGCGCGCCGGAAAACAAAATTTCTGACAAAGATTTGACCCATGATCTGCCCTCTCTGAACCCAAATTGCCTATGATGTAGAAGATTGTTAGATTCCAGGAAGACAGTTAGACGATTAACAATTAATTTTTCTAATAATTTACCTAATGTTGGAGGCAGGCAGATCGGGCGATATGAACTGGGTTCAGAGGAAATACACTACTTCCCCTTGCCTCAGGATGAGAGGAAAATAATGGAATTGAAAACAGAGGTTAGCCCATCCGGTAAAAATCTCCGGTAATATATTAAAAGCTCGTTTAAGAATTTCAAAATCTATACAGTCCGGGACAGGGGCTTTGTTATCTTTAAATTTGGCAAGAGTGGTCCGAAGTTCTGATTTAGAGAAGGGTTTATCATTATGTGTTGAAAAGGTAAGATCTGAGTTATCATGATGATAAACTGACTAACCGAAGAGTTGCTGTGTTAGGAATTCAAGATTTCTTTGTCCAGATGATTGACCGGAAGGCCGTTCAAGTAGAATTTCGTCGTAGTAAAGAATTTTACAGTAAAAAAATTTTCAGCAACACCAAAGGGGTCTTTCTGGTTAGAGAAAAAAGAGGTCCATGCGGAACTCTTAGCCTCAAGAATGCCACGCTTGTAAAGGGATGCTGTTTTGTTGTAGATAATTTGTTTCTGACTAATAATTTCAAGAGGGTAGTTATTGTCTTTAAGAAAACGCAATTTACGTCTCAGGGATGTGAGATGATTCCTCTTGGTCCCAAGTTCTGGGGTCCAAAAAGAAAATGTTGGAGATTTCCTCAAGGTTTTGAGACGGAAGGAGACACGAGCTGCCGAGCGGATAGACTCTATTAAAAAATCTGTGAAGCTGTTAAGATCATTCGTATTAGAAATCTCGTTTAGTAAATTTTGAAGAAGTTTTTTTTTATTTTAATGGTCTTAGAAAATTTCTTAAAATTTCCATATTTATTATTAAAGCGACGATGGGTAGAAAATAGAGGAGAAATTAGGAAATTGTAAACAATGTATTTGTAATCTGAAAAGTTGTGGTGATCAAGAACCCACCAATCGCGAATGAAGGGAATGGCTAACGAATTTACTAGAGTGTGATCTGGGAAGCCTTTCGCGATAGTGCGACCGAGGCGACCCTTTTCAACAAATGAATGTTTCCTATTGTCTGCATTAAATATTGATTTTTTGCCTATTGTACTTATCAGAATGATTAACTAACATGTTAACAATAATAAGTAAGTAAAACAGTGGACAAATCTCATAAATTATATTCAAAATGATTTCCTGTTCAAAATACACACGCTTATTTCATTCTTCTGGGTGTCCCATAAGTTCGTTAATAGTTTAAAAAAAAAAAATCATAAAAATGGAAGAAATGATCAAATGCGAATTACTAGAAACTTCTTTTATGGAAGGAAATAGTTTTTGTACGATCAACAATTTTAGTTCACATATTTGACAATAGAGGGCGTTATATGATTTAAAATGTGCTAATTCTGTAGCAAACAACGTTTGAGATCATGTAATACTTTTCATACATTTTACACCACCAAATGCTGAATGCACCCACCAGCGAAAGAAAATACACATTAATGGAATAAGATACTCTTTAACTCTTGAGTTCCTAATGCACCATTTAGGGTGCGCCACTATTTTTCTTCGAAAATCTTGGGGAAAAAAAGCCACAGCTAACTTTAGACCCATCTGTTGGATTCTTGGGGAGCTAATATTAGGTGCTGATGTCTAATGAACACATTCTTTTAAAAACAGATGCTTTTTGTAACTTTCCAAACTTTCTGCTGTCCTTTTACTTTTTAAGTTTTGAGTTTACTATGAAATATAATAGGTGAATTGTGACATTTTTTCAAAGCTTTTTGTGAGTATAATAGTTTTAGAAGTCTTGTGTATTAAAATTACCTGTTGTTAAATATTTCCCAGTGCACACAGCAGTGTGCGGTTTCAAAGCAACCAAATAAAAATAAAAAACATTAAAATTCCATAGATTTGTCATATCTAGGGAAAATAATTGAAAAAACGGAAATTGCTCTAGTAGATCTTATATGAGAACTGAAGGGTCAAATGAAGTATGCAGACATATCTGGATGGATGCAGAAGATTTCATGACAAATGATGTTTTTCAACAACCTAAAAATGGCCGGCTGTTTCGTATACTTTTAAAGTTGGTGCGAGTAACATAATGACTCAAGAATAAGCTGTCAATTGCGTCCCTCGCACTTTATAATACTACAATTTTTATATTTCCTGTGATTTGGTTGCTTGAAGCGCTCCCTATTGGCAAACATTTTATATATTTTTTTACCGTACTAAAAAAAAAAAAAAAAACCTCTTCGTTAAAATAAGTTTCCCATTATCCGCACACAGTTATACCGATTATTTCCATTTTTATGAATTTTTTAAATGTCGACAAACTTATGAGGACATACTATATGTATTTAATTTAATTCCGAGAATCATTCAGATATGTCCTTTATTTAACGTTTGGGGGAGGGAGGGGGTTAATATCAGCAATGTATTGCCGAGATACGCATAACTGAAAGATTTATATCTTTCGTAATACTTTCAATAATATTTTTTTTTTCATGTCACATCGATAAAATACAGTAAAGCATACCATGAATAATTGTTGATCCGAAGAAATAATATAATTTATATCCCATATAATTAGTATTAATTTAGTTTAATAATTAATATTTGTTAAATTCTTAGGACTCCGATTCATTATGAAGATTATTAATTTGAAATAGTAGCAGGTAAAAACGTAACCACGCCACCCTCGGCATTCTAAAAAATACGATTTTAATAATAATACACAAAAATACAATTTTAATAATGATATGCAAAAATTCAGTTTTAATGATAATATGCGCAACGGAAACAAATAATGTATCCAAAATCTCAAGTACTGTACAGAAATTTTTAAAATTTAAATATTTTACACTTTTGGACATAGAGAATTAATACTAGGTTGAGCAAAAAGTTCTGGGAAATTTGTGAATGTTGCGTTGTTATGTGCAAATTAACAACAAAAGCAACAAGGACTATTCTTCAAAGTAGCAACCATCACAGTCCAAGACTTCCTGCCATCGTTCTGCCAGATTCCGGATTTTCTGGAAGTTCCATGGCGGCTCCTTGGAATCGAAAAACTCTTGACATGCTTCTTCAACTTCATTAAAGGATTCAAATCGACGGCTTTTGAAAAAGTGTTGCATTGATAGAAAGAGACCATAATCGGATAGAGCCACGTCTGGATCCTACCACTAGTACTCCTATATACGATACAAATTCTGGTAACTATTAGATTAAAAATTTCCCAGAACTTTTTGCTCAACCTAATATAATTGATATATCTCTACTTAATTTGTTATGGAAAGTGTTTTTTTATCTTAAATCCTTGAATACTTTAAAAACCAGTTTTAAAAAGTTTTTTTTTTTCTTTTAGGGATACTATGTTACATCTTTAGAGAGAGCAATTCAGTATTATATTTTTTTTTTCAATAGCTACCACGCCCGTCCCGAAATTCGAATAAAATTTGCTATAACAACGCCACCATTTTTTTTTATTTTATTTCGTTAAAGTATTTCGGATTTTCTCCAAAATTTTATATCTTGGCCCATTTATGTTACATATGATTATAAAATTTCGTCGAAAAATATTCATAAATTCTTCACTTAAACTGAAAAAATAGAGACATTGTTAACTGGAACTTCACGCTCATAGTTAAAAACATATATACGAACTTTGGTTCAATACTATTTATAACTTCATGCACTTTCCGACGATACAAAAGAAACATTACACCTAAATTCCATGTTACAGGGACATCTCCAGGCCGATTTTCTCCAAATTTTTATACAAAACTCGGCCTATTAAATCACATGAAAATTTAAAATTTCGTCGAAAAAGAGTCATAAAAGTTTTATAAAATTACTTGATGAAAGATTTTCTGTTTGGTACCCTCAGGTAAAATTTACTGGCAAATCCAAATATGATGTCAAAATTAGTTGTTAGTAATATATTGAAAATTTAAGAATTTGGTACAATCTCAATATGAAGATGACCTCATAAATTTATTTCTTGTTTTAATCCTTTATGCAATGACAGTTCTTTTAACTACCATTGAAGAAAATTTAAGATAAAATTTATTTACTCTGTCTATTAATAAAAGTTTATTTTTCTTTCCACACAATACTCTGCTCGATCAAATTTAGATCATTTTCATAGGTATAGCATTTCTTAAAAAAAAAAAAAAGTTATATGAAACATTTTCAGCTGCAAAAGCCTTTCCATTTACAGAGAGGGTCATAGTACATTTAAACACATTGCTTTTATAAGATTGTGATATTTCCATAAGAGTATTTTTGGTTAATTAATCTGATTATTTTTGTAAATATTTGACAAAAAAAAGTTGTAACTACCGATATATTTAATCAGTTTTAATGAAAAAAACATATCTAGATTTCACATTATTATTTAAAAAAACCAGTAATCTGCAGATTAATAAAGAAGATAAGTATTGAGTTGAAACAATTTCTTGATAAAAAATTCCGTAAATAAAGGATTAACATAATTTGAAAATGATATATTTTCCAGTCAAATGGCTATTTACTATTTTTCTGTTGCAGTTTCATGATAAAGATGTATGGGTGTTCTCTCTCTCGCTTTTTCTAATGGCCGACTGTAAAATGCTTTTCCGTATACGTAAAAATACAGACGTAGTTCTGCACAATTTTTGGTTGTATTTTTCATTGAGGGGTATCTATTTGTGATGTACAGACATACTTTTTAGGTGTGTTCGTAATTATATAAATATGTAGCACCTATAGTCATCATTAGGTCCCCCCGTCCGTCTGTCCGCATATAACAGCGAAAAAACTATCCAACCGAATGGTTTGAAATTAAAAATATAATCGTTGCAGAATTTTTATAATTTATAAAAATCGCATCTATAGTTAAATTACAGGGACAGTTAAAAGTATTCCGTTTCATTACGACCAATGGGAAAAATAGTTTGGCAAAAATAGGAAAAATGGCAACACAACTGAAGTATTGGAGTTGGAATTAGAATGCTTATCAGAATGGACGGGTTTCGTCAATTTCCTATAAATAGAATCTATGATATTAGAGGACTAACCACGATCAACAGCAATAGCTTTGAGGTAATTAAGTTCAGCACTGAGTAGCTGAGGAGTGGAAAAAATATTGGTAGCCCGAAAAACAAAAGTATTGAAAGCAGCGAATTTCTGGTTGGGAGGATGAGAAGAATATCTGTGAGGAGGGAGACAGACAGCAAAAGGTTTACGAAAGACGGTAGTCTGAAAACCATTTTCACAACGAATAACAAGGACATCCAGGAAAGAAAGACAATTACTGGTCTCAATTTCAGAGGTAAATTGAATTCATAATAGAGAGAATATGATTAATATCCGAATTCATTTCAGCCAGGAACATAAACATCATCAACATAACGAACATTAAACGGAAATTTTAAAGTTTCAAAAATTTCGACCCCAAAATAATGCATATAAATATCGCATAAAATTCAATTCTAATGTCTATAAGCCCAATCTTAAAAATCCTGTTAAACAATATTTGAAAAATTTGCGTTCTGATCCAAATTTAATCATCACCAAGGCTGACAAAGGCGGTCAGATTTTTCTTCTCGATAAATCTTCGTATTTGGAAAAATCCCATAAATTAATTAATGATGGGCCTTATGTGGACATCCGCAAAGACCCTTGCACTAGTAGTCCAGGCAATAGAGACCGTATAGGGACTCTACCTAGCAAAATTAATGGTAGTACTGGAAATCGGCTTTCTAGATTTTTTTTGGGTCGCTGAATCCGAATTTGTAACTTTCCACCAAAATTTCCCCCGGCAACCCCCCCCCCAAATTTTGGTAAAAAGCCCCCCAAAAAAGGTTTTTATTAAAAATTTTATTAAAAAATTTTTCTATTGTTTTAAGGGAAAAGTAGCTAGAAATTCAGAAAGTAGACAAAATTTGCAACAAATTAGATATATGACATTATGACTTAGGATGAAGGGGAAGGGGGGATCTGCCTCGGAACATGCGACGCAGTGCTGCGTGGACTAAGTTGCGCAATTCCACTTAACCACTCACACGTTTACATTAGCCCTCCCATCTTCCCTCCGAACTTTCTATATAAGGTTTACTTTAAGTTTTTTGGGTCGCTGAATCCGAATTTTTAACTTACCCCAAAATTTCCCCCTCCGAACCCCTCCCCCCCCCAAATAGTTGTTTTTAACTTAAATTTCTTATTGTTTTAGGGGAAAAACATTACGAAATTCAGAAACTAGACAAAATTTGCAACAAATAGGATATATGACATTACAAATGAAAATCAAATTTTAAAGTAATTGCTTAAAAGGCGCAAAGGCCAACATAGTGAAAAAGATTCCAAGCCGGGACTCGAACCCGGGCCATCAGTATAGCGCACTGACGTTCTACCGACTAAACCACTTGGAACGATACCTAGCTCGGAAAATTTCTCACTATTATATGTTGGCAAGGCTACAAACGCAGCACAAGATGGAATATTTATCGTGAGTCACCGACCTGGGGCAAACACGAAACATAATTAAATCCAGCATCGATAGAAACTATATTAATATCCATGTATTAATATCCATGTATCCTCGGATTGCCATGCAATTAATATATGTTAATTTTGTTTAGCATGGTCTGTTCGTTGTTGGATATGAAGTGTGTATGTAGAATTTATAGTTCATTTTCAGGGACACTTAAAATAATTCCGTTACATTATGGCCAATGGGGAAAATCATTTGCAGCGTATTTTGATGAGATAGTGCTATTTCATAAGTATTGAAATTAATATAATATCACTGAATTTTACTACAAGATGATTACTATAGAATAGGGCACTCATAGCACTTATCGTTCATTTACAGGAACACACAAAAGAAATAGGTTACAGTACTGTTTTTGAGCAATAATTGCTGGAAGTGCGTTTTCAATTTCGGTATGTTCTTTAAATTTAACTAATTTATTGCATGTTACTCATTGTGAATAAATTCTATACCTCGTATACATATCTGCACAGAAGAATTGACGTACCATGTTTCTTATTAGCGGAAATTGCTAAAGAGAAATTTTCAACTGTGGTATGTATTTCCAAACTAAACTAAATTTTTCCATGTATGTAGTTTATACTTACAAATCTATATATCATATACAGGGCTGCTCAAAGAATTCGGATAATTTTCCGGCTGTAGATGGGAATTGCTGAAATTGGGCTTTCAAGTGTGTTATGTGTCTCCAAATGGTTCAGTTAGACATTATGTTTCATCTCATAAAACGGTGAAAGTAGTATAGAAAAGATAGTTCGAAAAAGAGGGTGGGAGGCGAGAGGTGCTGGAAGTGAAAATCATACTATAGTAGGAAAGAGTTAGAGAGAGTTAGGTTCTTATCAACCGGAAATGAGATAATAAATGATATTCAGATAAGATAATGTTATAGTATGATAGTGTTATTTTAGGAAGAATTATGGAAAGTAGTATTATGATAACGAAAAAATTATGGAAAGTAGTTTTTTTATCTGTTAAGATAGTTTTAATCATGCTATAGTATGATAGAGAGATAGTGTTATTTAGGAAAAAATTATGGAAATTATAAGAGAGACAGTAGAGCGTAGAAGGAGAGGTTAAAGGAATCTTCTGAGTGAAGGCTTCTTTCTCCTCTGGTGTCCAATCTGAAAAAAAAAACCCGACTATTTTGCACTGGCTATGGGTCCCCCAACATATATTTAAAAAGTAATATATGTCTTATTATGCAATCAAAGACACGAGTATGATGAACACCAATTCACTCACTGTGGCCCAAATCGTACAAAATCTACGTTTTAAATTAGTATGTTTATAAATAATGTATACATAATAAATACAGGTGCTCATGATATAAAAACTTTTTCTTTTTTACATATTTTTCGGGATGTCCGTATGGCCATATGCTAAGCTTGTAATTCCGTTCGACAACAAATCTTTTGTCGTCGAACGGAGAAAGACATTTTGTATTCTGTTTCACTGTGTACAACTTATGCTTTTCCTGTAAAAATTTTATATTGATGGCATAGTTGCTTTTTTTCTTCCAAATACAATCGACGAAGTAATCTTGATGCTTTAGGCGGTTCTGGACAACGAGTGTGGATATGCTTATAGCACGCTTTTTCTCACCTGTAGAGATATTTATCGAATACATCTTTGATTTTAACCCTGCAAATTCAAAGGCTGGTTCCGAACACATTTCGTTCGTTTTGAATATCCATAAAAGTTGAAAAATTACTACAACTTTGAGATTTACTTTTAAGTATAAGAATTTTAGAGTAAGCGAATGTTTAACGATACTGTTAACCAGAGTATGATTATTTTACCAAGCCTTGGTTTCGAAGCCGTGAACAACGATTCAAATGTCACTTTTTTAAATAAGTGATATGCTATCCAATATCCAAACCTCCTCCCCAACGTTTACTTACATACTTTTAAACACTATCTTTCACAAACATTCGATAAGTAATCAGCTTTTACAACAGAAACTAACTAATATGTAAATAATGATAACCATTGACTTTAGGGAAGAATATTTCACAAGTACACAAATTTAAATTTTAAGAAAGAAGATTTTTTAACATTACAATTATATTAATTATATACATTATTTTTTAACATACCGTTATAAATTAAGTACATTATTTAATCACTATCCCACATATTTTTTCAAAGTAAAAGTTTTATAAACCTCGAAGAAATATCTCTTATTTTAATAAACTTAATTATTTTATTGCAAACCATTTTGCATGTTTTTGTAAATAAGTTCTTTATGAAGTATACAACAGTTTATTTTAAAGACCATTAAATCCAAAACCTTTCAATTTATTCTTGATTTAATTAAATTTCTATCACAAATGTTTAACATATATACAATTGATATTATTAAAAAGTCTTTGTTCATATAGAAATAGTTTTACTTTAGACCTGTTTTTCGAAACTTTCATACATAGACTCATGATTTCCCTGTATATCAATAACAAATGTTTTATACATTGAATTATATACTACCAATTCAAGTGAAAACTCCTAAAAACCGTATACATACAAGTATGCTAAATAGAAAAATTTGAAAATACAACTGACTAATAATATAAAATACAACTAACAAAATCATTCAGATTTTAAAAATAAAATTATTATATATAAATAAATATATATATATCTAAATATTAATTTATCAATAAACAATAATTCTTAAATGAAATAGATGAACTAGTAAGACATGAAAATTAACTAAAAGGAACTATCTGATTGAGTTAAATTGAATTTTAATACAATTTTATAACAAGATAAATTTAACTTAAAAATATTAATGAAACTTTCTAAAAGCCTTATGCATACAGAAAAATATATTAAATAATATAAAATTCAACTAACAGATCATCTACATTTTGAAAATACACATAAAAATTTCAGTATGTCGGTAAATTCCGAGTGCTATATTACTATCCTGCATTAAATTTGTCGATAAATAGTAATTTTAAATTAAATACTTGAACTACTATGTCATGAAAATTAATTAAAACGAACTAATCATCTACATTTTAAAAATACATAAAATAATTTCAGTATGTCGGTAAATTCTGAATGCTATATTACTATATACTTGCTCTTAATTTGAAAATAAAATTATCACAATTTTTAAATTTAACGAAAAATAGTAATTTCAGATTGTATACAAGAACTAGTAAACTTTGAAAATTAATTAAAATAAACTAAAATTTTAATTTTTTATACATTTTTTAAAAATATAACTTGAATTCTACTTTTAAAATATTATAAACAAAATATCATACCATTCAATTTCGAATTATTATAACCAATCATATTCCGTTCTTTTCAAGCATAATTCATGTTTTAATTTCTTATATAAGACATTTACTACTATTTTCTTTTAAAAGTAGATATTTATTCCTAGAATAACACAATAGTGAAGACATCGGTCAAAGTGTATAAACACATAGTTTAATTACATGACTCATAAATCGATCTTACTTAAATTTTAAATATTTATTTATTTATTTTTCAATTTCTTATCAAATGAATCATGAGTTAACTTTATTTTATTAATTTGTATTAAATTCCTGAAGTTATCCATTAAATAAGTTAATTTTGAATAATATATTAGAATTATTTAGAAAGTTTAATATATCACCCACCGTTTGTATAAACAACTGTTATTCGCTTATTACTAATGACTATTATCATATCTTACCATACTATTCTACAAAAAAGGACAAAACCATTAACATAATATATATCATTCACCATGTAATATAAAAATTATTACTCTGTGTTACGACAGAATTTTTCAGAAAAGGATAAAACCTTTAACACAATATACATCATTCACCATTTATATAAAAACTGTTTCCTTGTGTTACTGCACAATTCTTCGAAAAAGGATAAAACTACCATCCAAAATTAATTGTTTAAAATAATAAAATAAAATGTATTGCTATCCTCTTTAATCTGTATGTTTATTTTTTCAAAGTGTTCGAGTATGGTACCCCAATTTCAACTTTTAATGGAGTGTTATAATTTGTATGTGTATAACTAAAGAAATAAACAATCTTAGAAGAATTAGAAATATATAAAATATCTATAAAAAATCAAACTAAAAATCATAATTCATACTTTTCAAAAATTAAAAAGTTAATACTATTCTTCAAAAAAGATAACTCGAACTCTATATTAAATTTGACGATAAATGGTAATTTTAAATTAAATACTTAAACTACTAAGTCATGAAAATTAATTAAAATGAACTAATCTTCTGCATTATAAAAATAGATAAAATAATATCAGTATGTCGGTAAATTCTGAATGCTATATTACTATATACTTACTCTTAATTTGAAATAAAATTACCATAATTTTTAAATTTAACAAAAATATTAATTTCAAATATATCATTCACCACTTATATAAACTGTTTAAATATGTATATATATCTATATTTAAAGACTTAAACTAAAACTAATGACATTAGTAATTTTAAAAGTATTTAACTGTAACCGACGCCGATTTTTAACATATATTAGGAGATGCGCTGTTTGTAAGTATTCAGTTATCAATTGATTTTTGTTCTAACTTCATTTAATGCAACCGTTTTTTTTTTTTTTCTTTTTCTCTTTTTTTTTTTTTTTTTTTTTTTTTTTTTTTAAATATGGGTTCTGTAGTAAATATGTTAAAAAGATCTTCCGACAAAGTGGTTTCTACTTCAATGTATCAACGTTTAAAAGAACCTAATGAATCCACTTACGTGAGTGAATTAAATATATCAAGATTGGAAGTTCCTAATATACTGAACACTGTCAACGTAGCAATATCATGTGATTTATCCACTGCCGATTACGCACCGAATGTGAAATCTGAAGTCGATGTGAATTTTTTTACTCCTACTTTAGGTGATGATACAACATCTTTCGAGAATGCATGCCAAGAGTCGATTTCTGCCTAGGACTATTTGAATACATTTTTCAAAGACGTGAATTTTGAATCTGCTTTAACCTCGATCCCAGTTAGTAACTTAAATTCCCAAGATGAATCCCTTCAAGAACCTACTATTAGGCGAGATAGGTCTGACTTCCAAGCAAGCAACCTTTGTCCAACAAGTGCTGAATAACAAAACACCACCCCACCCACGAATATCATTTCACAATCTAAAAGTATCAAATCCAGTAATCCTATTGTATTTCGAGAAGAACTCAGTGACTGTATCTTTTTAATTTTAAAATTGCATAATAGACAATTTCATATTCATATTAGATAATTTAAGCGCAGCGGGCTTACTAGTGAAGAAATTGTAACGAAAAATGGAATTATTGTGGATATTAACAGCTGGTGCGAATTCTGCAATAAAAGTTTTTCATTTACTTTGAAGTATAAAAGTTCCTCATTTGTTGCCAATAACATAATATTAGTGTTAAATTTTAATAATTCTATCATGCGAATTAAAAATTTAAAGAATTATTCTCACATTGACTTAAACAAGTATTAATTAGTGAAATTAAAGAAAAAGCACATGATTTAAATAAGGAACTTCTTCAGCATATATATGAAATGCATATACCAAGCTTAATTAGACAGAAATGTATCATTAGTCATATATCTCCGGAAAATGAACTCGATACAGTCTAAACTTATAACATGTATTGATAATAATATATTGCCTATACTAAACCGTATTTTTAAATGTGGTGGATGTATTTTTAATCAGAAATCTCAAGGCCTCCATTCCTGTTATATATTAAATAATCGACAAAAATTTGAATAACTAGCAGAGATGTTATTAACAGTTATAGATCTCGATTTTGTTATTTTCTCGTTTTTAAACGGTGTGGATTGTGTTAGTGAAAACTTTTTATCAATCTTTCATGCAGAAGCAATTCAAAACGAATTGTTTAAAATAACAAAATAAAATATGTTGTTTTTCTTTCTAATATGTGTGTTTATTTTTCCAAAGTGTATGTTTATTTTGCTATTCCTTTTAGAAATTTTAATAGAGTGTTAGAGTATAATTTGCATATGTATAACTTAAGAAATCAACAATTCTTTAATAATTAAAAAATATAACATAAGCTTAAAATATTAAACTAATAATCTTAATACTATAATTTATACTTTTATTAAATTAAGAAGATTAAAAATATTTTAAAAGTTTTGAAAATTAAAAAAAACTTTGTAAAAAAAGTAAATAAATAAAGATAAATAAATAAAGATAAATAAATAAATAAAAAGTTATCAAAATTAAAAAAATAAAAAATAAATTAAATGAATAAATAAATAAAAAGTTATCAAAATAAAAAAATAAAAAATAAATTAAATGAATAAATAAATAAATAAATAAATAAACTTAATAAATTAAGTAATCAAAAGTGAGTTTATCTATCAGTACATGTATACATGTATATGACTTACATTATGTTACAGTTTAATAATATATATCCTCTTTTTTATCATATAAAAGCATTAGATTAATATATATATACTTAATAAAAATATTTTTTTTTTCAAATTAAAATCTTTTTTCAAAATTAAAAAAAATTAAATAAAGTTTTTTTTAAAGTTTTTTTAAAATTTAAAAAAATAAAAATTTAGTTTTTAAAAAATTAAAAAATAATTTTTTAAATTAAAAAAAAAAGTTTTCAAAAATGTTTTTAAAAAGTTCAATTAGATTTCAAATACAAGCATTCAATCAATCAATCACATGAATCAATCATATGAATAAATCGATCAATCAATCAAGATTTCAAATACAAGTAATAAATCAATCATATCAATGCAAATTCAAGTATTTCAAGTTAGTAGAAAAAATTACAATTTATAAAAAGTGAGTTTGCCTATCTATTTGTATATATGACTTTAAAACTTTCACTATGTTTTAGTTTAATAATAGAAATCTTCTTTATGTTATCACCCCACCAACATTTTAAAAAAGTTATGAATTAATACAATGATTAACTATCAACATTATGTAAAAAAAAAAAATATTTTACAAAAGCAGTGTATATTTTTTAGTTCTAAAAAATATATAAAATGTTTTTTGAAAGTAAACAAAATTATATTTTTAAAGGCATTAAAAAAATCTTGCAAACTGATAAAAACTATAATTTAACAAGAGTGAGTTTACCTACTTTTCCTTTCTATTTGCGTTTGAGTGCATGTATATGGGTTCCTCCTTTCAACATTATATTCTGTAGTACTATACACTTCAAAACGTTGAAAATTATATTATAACATTAAATTTAAATATTCTTTAGTATTAAAAATTAATTTAAGAGTTTTTTTTTAAAAATATTATAAGATAGCAAAAGTTATTTTATAATTTATCTACCTATGTATATATGGGGCTTTCTCACAATCTTTTGGCTTTCATGTCCCTGAATAATAATTTTTTATTTAATACACTTTTTTTGTTTTTTTATTTCATATACTGGGGAACATCCCATTGCATGATTGCATAACAATATTAAAGAGATAAATAAGTTTTGGACGATGTTGGGGGTCCAAATACATGGAAAACTCATCTACCGACCGGTGTCCCTGATGCTGATTTTTAAGTTTGGAGCTGTCTGGATAAAATTGTTTCAATAAAATTAATTCGATGTAATTTTTTTCTGAAACTAGAAATATGGTTTTATATCAATATGTAGCTAAAATTAATCTGCACACATTTTTAGGGTTGTTATTATTTTTTAAACTCTGTCCCCGGGTTTTAGATTCCTTACCACCCCTCTTCTAAAATTATACAGGAAATCATTTCAGATGCAGCCACAGAATTGTTTTCAAGTCTTTTCTCATGCAGAAGTATGCTAGAGAAAGAATGTCTAAAATTCTTTGGCAGGAAATTTACTGCAGAATTTAAATCAGCATTTAAATATCAATTTCAAGCATCGTGGCTTTATTGGTATTCTCACCGTCCCCAAGATTTATTCCTGCACTTTTCGAGGTAAATAAATAAAAATAAAAATTAATCCAATGTTAACAACTGTTTCTAAAAATCAATGAACACTGTGGGTATCACTTAGTCTTAACATGATTTTCCAAAAAATAGATGGTAATTTTCCTTACCGTTCCATCCTTACCGTCTTTTTTTTTTTTTTTTTTTTTTTTTTTTATCATTTCCTCCATTTTTTCGAATACCATCCCCTTTTTAACCTTACCGTCCTTTCTTTAACACCCCTTTAAGACAATGTTATACAAAAATTCTGTATTAAAAGTACTACATGGTTATTATTTCTTATTTGAATGTCCTTTGGGTACTATGAAAATTCATTATAAGTAAAAATTTAGAAGAAAATAAAAAGTTATAGGGTAAAATGTTAAGGAAAATTAAACTCGCAAGTTTAACTTAAACCTCAGTTAAATAAAAAAAAATTTCGCTGCTGACCATTTTTTCTTTATTTTGAATCATTAAGGCATTCGTCTATCAGATTAAAATGTTATTTTAGCAAGTTTAATTTTGCCAGATTTTTTTCCCCAAAAGTCAAAAGATTGTGAGAATGCCCCATATATATATATATGTTACCGGCCAAACCCGATTTTAGGCCAAACTAGATTGGCCTCGGCCAAACTAGTTTATCCTAACGCCCATAGGATAAACTAGTTTTTCCTAGGCCAAACTAGTTTATCCTAACGCCCATAGGATAAACTAGTTTTTCCTAGGCCAAACTAGTTTATCCTGACGCACATAGGACAAACTAGTTTTTCCTTGGCCAAGCTAGTTTGGCCTAATGCTCATAGGATAAACTAGTTTAGCCTGCTATTCATTGGTCTGAACTAGTTTATCTTAGGCCGATCTAGTTTGTCCTAGGCCAATTCAATTTGGCGAGCTTTTATTGATACCAAAGACTTCCTCGGCGCCAACCTTCTAGTTTGTCCTAGGCCATTCTAGTTTATCCTAAGCCACTGCAATTTGACGTCTTTTTATTGATCCCATCTACCACTCCGGCATCAACTTTGTGCAAAGTAGTATTGCTGTCACCGCTTTATAATATATTTTATTCGATGAAAAGTGGAATACAGTCCCCCTACCTTTCCCATTTCACTGCCATCGCTAGTTACAAAATATGTTCCATATGAAAAATTATGTGCTGGAGGACCAAGAATGGAGTGCGATGCTATCATAAAATTTAGGGGAGGAATAATTTGGAGAATTGATTAATTATGCGCAGTTGTACCTCGAAAATCCGGCATCGTCAGGACCTGGACTTCGCCGGCTTTTTGAAAATTCCAGATTTTTGAAAGAATATCAAATGTACTTCTGATATCTTAATGGTGCATTTATTCAAAATTAATTCAAAACCAAGTGACATTTATGTGGGAAAAATAAATAAATAATAATAAAAAAAAACATTGATTGTTTCTACGGTGCATAAATTCTAATAAACAGTGAAATCAATTCTTGTGTCGATCGATAAAATTTTATTTGCTATAGTGTCTGCCGTTCTTTAACAAGTTTTTCTTGGATTTTATAAGTGAACAATATCGATTTCGGAGATGTAGTATTATTTCTCTAAACCATTTAGTAATTTTCCAGTGAAACATATACATTTTTCAAGTGACATCTTTTCTTCTGCAAGTTTTTCGTTCTCCTTCCTATGAGCTGCTAATATAGTGTTATCGGCGGTTCTATTTTGCACAGCTTGAGCGATCTCAGTGTCCGCTGATCCATCTCTTTCGATCTCGAAATTTTTAATTCGTAAACAATTGCTATTTTTCTTTGTCCCATAAGTTGGAAGAAAAAAAATTGGGAGAGCTGGCCTTCGTTCCCGGATTTTTGAAGTTGCCTTATTTCTGAATGCTAGATTTTCGTGTGAAATACAGGTGTTAAAAGTTTACAATATGCATTTTATCTAAAATTGCTAGTACTTTCGATCTCAATCCCACACTCATCGTCAGAGAATATTTTTGTTAATTGCCGTTACATTCATTCCCTGACGATGGCTGTGCGATTGCAGGCCAAAAGTACTAGGAAATTTAAATAAAATATATATTTTAAACTTGTAACATCTCACATTTCAAGTAAAGTGGAGAAATTTTTAAAGTTCATATTGTATAGTTTGGCATATAAAACGTATTTTGTAACTACCGATGACGGTGAAATGGAGTAAATAGGGGGGAAGTATACCATTCCCCATCGAATAAAATACTTTATACGAGGGTGACGGCACTACTACTTTGTACAAGGTTGGTGCCGGAGTGTTCGTTGGCATCAGTGAGTATGTATGGGCATCAGTTGGCATTCAGATTTTCAGTATGAGCGAACTCATTGTGCGAAATCTCATGAGTTTAGCTCACTTTCTGTGACGTTAAGTTAAACTTGACTCACTTTTGATAAAAGAGCGTGAGCTGAACGAAAGCTCAAAAAATCTGTGAGTTTAAGCGAAATTTACAACTTAAACTCAATTTTTTCATAATTTATAAAAAAAATTCCCAGCTGTTACAACACGTTTTTTCCCATTCAAATTCCATTTAGAGGCCTACATGGACTCAGGACGGGATGAGTCTGATCATCAGTTTTCTAGGTCGTACCCGGGTCATGCTTTCTCTGCAGACACGGGCCGGTCCGAACCGAACTTATTTCTGGACTTGTGCTGTATTCTTTCTAGAAGTGTCCCGAAATATTCTCGTCCGCGTCACAACACTGCATGTATGAAAATTAATGACTCGTGCTTGCCTGACCCGTGCAAAAATCTGTTTAAGGAACAACTTCCTTGGGTCAACAATTTTTACGGAAAATATACATATATTTTTAAGCTACCATTATTCCGCAAATAAAATTCTCTTTACAGAATATTACATATACATTTGTACGGATGGGGATACAGTACTCTAAAACCTGTTAATGGAAACTGCGTATGACAAAATCCTGTTTTAAACGGATTTTTTTTTTTTTTTTTTTTTTTTTTTTTTTTTTTTTTTTTTTTTTTTTACCGGTGCAAATTAGATATAACAATCCGTTTGAAAAAAACATAATACATTTGCTAAAGGCGACGGGCCTTCTAAAAAAGGAACTTAACAAAATCGAAGTTTTTTCCTCTCCTTTGTGATCCCGGCTCAGATGGTTTTTCTACATACATTTTTTCAGATTTTCAAGTCTCCGTGTAAAAGTATCAATGGTATTAGTAGTAATTCGGATATTTACATACAAATAGAGATTCATTAAAAAATGAATATAGTTTACAAAAGAATCATTACTATCGTCAATCTACATTCTATGGCTTGGAGATTTAAAAATTGTTAAAATTCTATACAATAAAATCTTCTAAGACGGAATAGCATACGGAAGAAGAAAAATCCGTTATAGGCAGATTCCCTTATTGGCAGGTTCATCGTCTGTTGTAACTGCATTATATTCTTTTCACAAGTACTGATATCTTCATTTTACATAGATCAACATTTTTTTTATTGAAACACGGGATTCCGTCATAGGCAGGTTATTTTTCTCAGGTTTTAACGTACCTTATTTTATTACTGGCTGAAAATTTCTGCTTGTTCAGAACTCAAGAAGAATGCAGTCAATTCCGGACTGAAGCCAGAAAAAAAATTGAGTCACTGTCCATCTTGGTCCGAACCTCTCGAAAAAAGTAATTCTCAAAACAAGACCAGACCGAGTGTCAGGAAGGGAAATTGGGTGGGCCCGTACAGACCCGTACATCGAATAACCCAAAGACTAGTTCACAAAATTTTGTAAATTAGGACGCTAAAATTCTCTTATATTAAAAAAAAAAAAAAAAAAAAAAAAACGAGTATGAAGTGAACTTTGCTCACTTCCATAGTTGAGTTTGAGTTGAGCGAACTCGTGAGAAAAATTTTGAATTTGAGCCTGAACTCGACTCATTTTTGAAAAATTGAATTTGAGTTTGCATTAGTTCATTTTTTGTATGTCCAACACTGGTTGGCATTAATAAAAGCACGTCCAGTTGAATTGGCCTAGGCTAAACTAGATTGGCCTAGGACAAACTAGAAGGTTGGCGCCGAGGAGGTCTTTGGGATCAGTAAAAGCTCGCCAAATTGAATTGGCCTAGGACAAACTAGATCGGCCTAGGATAAACTAGTTCAGACCAATGAATAGCAGGCTAAACTAGTTTATCCTATGAGCATTAGGCAAAACTAGTTAGGCCTAGGAAAAACTAGTTTGTCCTACGTGCGTCAAGATAAACTATTTTGGCCTAGGAAAAACTAGTTTATCCTATGGGCGTTAGGGAAAACTAGGTTATCCTATGGGCGTTAGGATAAACTAGTTTGGCCTAGGCCAATCTAGTTTGGCCTAAAATCGGGTTTGGCCGGTAACATATATATATACAGTGAGCAAAAAAGTATTTGCACACCAGGTAAATTTGTTTTAGCATATGTATAAATAAATAAAAAGCAACTAAGAATTAAAAATACCAACACTTTTACAAAACAAATAAACATATTTAATATCTGACTTAATAATTATATTTAAAATATGAAAACATAAAAAAGTAGCATTTGTACTGCCAAAAAAATATTTGCACACTAGCAATAAAAATAGAACTAGAGGAATTATTTATAAGTTAAAAGCAGTGCTAATATTTAGTATGCATGCCCTTTGCTTCAATTACAGCTTGTAATCGTCTGGGCATTGATTCTATTAATTTGTGACATGTTTCACTGCTGATTTATAGCCATTCTTCCCTAAGAGCTTGCTTACGTTCTGATTTGTTAGAAATTTTCTTTTTCCTTAATTTCACATTCAAAATATGCCATAAATTTTCAATCGGATTGAGGTCTGGTGATTGTGGTGGCGTTTTCAATTGATTTTTTACATTATAAAGCAACCATAACCTCGTAATATATGCAGTGTGTTTCGGATCGTTATCCTGTTGGAAATAATATGAATTAGGGATTCCTAATTTCAGAGCACTATTAGATAAATGATCTCGCAATATATTAATATATTGTTTAGCATTCATATTGCCTTCAATAAAGGTCATTTCGCCAACTCCGTTAAAAGACATGCATCCCCAAATCATTACATGACCACCGCCATGTTTTACAGTTGGTTTCAAGTTTTTAATTTGAAGAGAAGTATTTAGCTTTCGCCATACAGTTTTCTTACCATCTGAGCCAAAAATATTGAACTTGCTTTCATCGGAAAAAATAACAGTTTTCCAAAACTCTAGTGGTTTGCTGACATAAGCTTTTGCAAATTCAGGTCTTTTCACCTTATTTGTTTCACTAATAAATGGTTTTTTTCGAGGGGTTCTTCCTCGAATAATATTTGCATCATGAAGAATATTTCTAATTGATTGTGGTGTAATTATTGTTCCCGACGTTGAAGCGACATCAACAGCCAATTCTCGAGCACTTAGAAAAGGGTTTTTTGAAGATTTTTTATGATGGCTCTCCTTTGCCTGGTATTTAGCCCAGCAAAGAGAGAAACAGTGGGCCATCAGCTGGAAAAAAGATGGCAGCCAGCACTGCCATCAGCGATAAAGTGCAAGGGTGCCATTACTTAAACCTGTCAAAAAGTTTCCAAGCCGAATGCAGCTGGCCCATCAGTGATGGCCAACAATAGGCCAGAATTGGTATGTCATCACATTACTTCAAACCGGCGCTTTTCCTGCAGTGCTAGCACCTATCCCACTGCTATTCCATTGCTGGCCCAGCACTTTCCCTTACAAAAATTTCTTATTATTTATAATTATCTATATTATCTATAATTATAATTATCTATAAAAAAAACAAAGTATTATATAATTATGGCTCTTTTTTCTATAAGATAGTTTCACCAAGAGTTATAGAAATATCTGTAGAAGGGCCTATAATAGAAATGTCTATAGAAATATTTGAACTGCATGTGGTCACCCTCCCAAGTACTGAACGCGCTCATTGCTGCTTGGTTTTCGTGATCGAACATGCACAAGTGCTTTCAGCGTACGCTACGACTGCTCGTAGTTTTCAAGCTCTCATTATACTATTTCAAGTTTGTTTCTTTTGTGATTTACGTTCCCAATCATTAAACTGGTATAGAAATTATTCTATTGTATAGAAATCCTATGTATTTTATACGCTTTTTATTATTATTGATTTTGAACTGCATAAATTATGAAAACCGAAATCCTTTGTAACCTAGTAAAACCAGATTTAAGGAGATAAAAAAAGTGCGTTGAAATAAAGAATTTATTTATTGATTGATTTACTTATTTATTTTGTTGGTAGCAGTTGTGCTATATTTTTTACAGTTTAAAAAAAATAGCTTCACAGCTTAAATTGTGTTAAGATATTCATTTCAGATTTGTGTTCAAATACTCAATGTCTTCGATATTCGCAGCGCCACCTAGCGTAAGGGTTACCAGCAATAATACTGCAAAAGTTCGTGCACTTCCATGTAGTGGTGGTCCAGCGCATGAGATAAAATGGATGCCCAACAGAATTTTATCTGATGATTTCCAACAGCAAAGTTGACTGAAGCTGTCCAGCAGTGGTCATGCAGTGGTAGACCATCAGCCAGCACTTCTCTATCATTGCCAGCACCTATCTTGCTGCTGGCCAGCAATTTCCTCTTTGCTGGGTGCTTTCTTGGACGCTCAGTTCGCGGCTTATTTATTGTCGAACCAGTTTCTTTTTTCTTCTTAATTACATAACGAACACTAGAAAAGTTTAGATTTAAATTTTTACCTATTCCTCGGTAACTTAATCCAGAATTGTGAAGAAATGCAATCTTCTCATGGGTAGCAACAGACAGTTCACACGTTTTCGGCGCCATTAGAACAAAAACTCCATAGAATCCCGGCTCCAGTTAATATATTACGTGACTTTAAAGTGCGGAGCTAATGTACTGCGGGACTGATATGCTAAACATTTGCATAATGTTCACATTTAATGCCTTTTTTAACAGTCGATGCTTCTTGTGCAAATACTTTTAGGTATGAGAAAATATTAATTTATTTTTTAAAATGTGTAATATTACTGTTTAAGGAAAATGGGTAGTTATTTTTATTTTCTTCTTATTTAAATAAATGAATAATTAAGAGAATAGTATCAAATTCGCTTTCTATGGTTACTTATAATTAATTCCATGCGAACTTGTCATGTCTGTCACATACTATGATTTTTGGCTAAAGTATTTTAAAACGGAAAAATGAGACTTATTTTTTCGGAGATATCTCATCAATTTAATAAGCAGAAGCAAACTTTTCGAAAATAACGGTGGCCAACAAGCATAACGATTTTCAGCTGTGTGACAGACATGACAAGTTCGCATGGAATTAGCCCAATGCAAAAAATCGTCTGCGTAGAAATACTTTTTATGCTCACTGTATATATGTAACTTTCATTATGCTTTAGTTAAATAATTATATATCTTCTTTATGCTATCCTCCCACCCTCATTATATTCCACAGTTATACACTTCGAAACGTTAAAAACATTATATTAATAAGTTCTTCAGTTTAAAAAATAAAAAATATTTTAAAAGTATTTTAAAAATTAAGTTAATAACGTATTCAAAAATGCTATAAGATAGTAAAAATTTGATGTATACATATAAAAAATAATAAACTTGCCATGCTTGAACTGAGAAAAAAAACCGCTTAACTTATCGCATTGTAGATCGTGATATATTCTACAAGTATTACGTGTCCTCCTCATACCTTCTGAATGATCTATCTACAACCAGGTCGTATTATCAGTCATGTGATCTAACTAATATGAGTTATTAACAAGACACTAGCCATTTACATTTCAGTCTGTGGATATTTTCTCCAAAGTCTATTATTTTTTGAAATCTTAAGTAACATGTTACCATATATTTGCAAACAAAATCCTATTAAAAAACTTTCTTACTCTAGTGAACAAAGATTGATTTTTATATTGCTAAAGTATAATCATTGATTTTAACTGGATAATAATATCTTTAGACGTAACTTAAATTTCTTATAAAAGCGAAAGTTTTTATTACATCATTTATGAATTCAAATATGAGTATTAACCAAGTTTTATATATTATAATATACTATACTATTCGTATACCAACATTACAAAACTTTTAATACATCTACACTTAAACATTCATATAAAGGCAACATATCAAGTAGGACGGTCGTTCTGCCAAGCCAAGCTGAAAAAAAAATGCTAAACTCGCCAAACAAACAAATGCCAAGAATAAAACGCGTTTATACCCACCGTAACTGCTTATTATACTGACGACAACTCCTCCATGTTAAATCGACCAAATATGCCAGCGTAAAATTTCCCATATCAAAAGAACCAATCATCGCAGAAAAATAAAACCAAAACTAGAAAGACCTAATGGAAAAGATCTTTAATTTGAGATCAAATGCATCTTCATAAATTAATTATAAACTGAGATATAGATTTTTTAAAATAACGTCGAGATACTGAAAATGACAGATTTATTTTCTTCGTCACACCTTATGTTTCAATCGAGGTAGAGACTTAAATAATGGATATAAAAAAGTAAGGATTACATTTTTGGACAGATATTTACTCAATCTGCATGCTTTTATAAAATTCAGCTTTAAAAACACAAATTTTCTAGTCTTAATTAGCGAAAAACTGTTAATTAATTCTAAAGTTTATAAATTATGCCAAACAGCGATAAACCCGCCAAACCATTTTAGAAGTCTTATACTATTCTTTTATATTATCCTTTTGCATTGACTTCATAGAAGAAAACTATGGCCGAGATCCAGATAGATTTTTCGCTGTTAGCGAAATGAGTTTGACCAATGAGAAACCAGAATGCTTGAGAAGTTTTGCTGTTTATGGATCCCGGCCTATGTCATAAAAGTTTTGAGTCATTTTCTTAGTGCCATGGATGAAGTGCAATGTTTACAGAAATCTGGGCTGGGATCCAGATAGATTTTTTGCTGTTAGCGAAAGGAGATTCACCAATCAATAGCCTGCATTGCTGCAAACAGCAAAAAGTTCGCAAAAGTGCAAGCTTCTGATTGAAGAATCTCGTTTCGCTAACAGCGAAAAATCTATCAAGATTGCAGCCAATTATGTTGAACACAATTTTGCCTTACCACATCCAGGAAGGGTACTCATGTCATAACAACAGTGCATATTCGAAACTATTTAAGGCATAGATTCTGAACTCCTTTGCTATACATTTCAATATTAAAGAAATTGTTGTTTCAATAGTTTTAGTACTTTTCTCTATTGCTCACTCTAAAACACAAATATCGAAATTTGACCAACAGCGCTCAAAAACTATAGAGCCTAGAATATATAGTGTTGAAATCGGCTAACCCTGTAATACTTAAAACAGCGCTAAAATATTGTATCCCTTAAATGTGCAATGCTGCAATATGCAGATCGCAGCGACATCTGCAGGATATTTTGTACAACTGCAAGAAATTGCTAGTCTATACAAAGTAATAATAGTAATACGAAAATCCCGCAGATGTCGCTGCGATCGACACTTGAAATTTTAGCAGTATCGTCGCACATTTAAGGGATACAGTTTTTTAGAACTGTTTGGATAGCATATTTCCATACTAGGTATTCTAGGCGCTGTATCAGAAACAACACCATAACAGTTATAGATACCACAACAGCTTTTATACATAAGAGTGGTGATATATGCACAGGAGGCGTGCTCATTTCAAGTTTTTGTCGAAAGTACGGCAATCCGCTTTCTTGAATAGAGGATATTCAATCTACGTTATGATCACATGGTCAAGGCAAGAACGTCTAGTGTAAAGAAGGGAAAGCTCCGTCTACGTAATGTAAATCCCTGCTAGCCAATGAAACAGTTCATGGTAGAAAGCAGTAGTACACTGTTAAATATATCGTGAAAAATTACCTCTGTTTTTAAAGGCTATCTGTATTCTGACCAATGAGAGCGCTTCATAGGCGTTTATGTAGCGTTCTCATTGGTCAGAAAATAGAGAACCTTTAATAACAGAGGTAATTTTTCACGATATTTTTAACAGTGTAGTTTCCCGTTTCCCTTCTTATCAGTTAGAAATTCTTTGGGTAAATTATCGGTACCACGTGACTTTTTCAGCCTCGAACCCATATTTGGAATATCCTCCATTAGAAGATACGTGCATGGACGATCCCTATTAGACTAGGGAAATAATTCAACATGCATTAGATTGACGATAATGGCATGCTCGCAAAGAACTTTAACGATTTATTTTTATCACTTTTACCAATAAGCATTTATTGGCCGTATGTCGCTACTTCGTTATACAGGGTGATTCATAAAAGATGGGCAGAACTTTAAGGGGTTATAGTACACTTAAAGACAAATAATATTAAATAGGAGACTAAGGGTCCCAGACGTATTCCCAAGGAGATAGGGGGCATTAAAGTTTAGGGTCCGAAATTTCAAATGATTATAAAACATGGAAAAATTGGTCGATTCGCTTGCGGTTTTTGCAAAAAATTTTCTTTATGCCAGTATTTTCTTGAAATAAAATTTTAAAGTTCAATTTCAAAAAATGCCGATAGGGGGCGCTTTAGACTTTGGAGTAACAAACAACTATTTTTTAACGTTATTTTTTGTATTTCTTTAAATGATTTCGAAAGCTTAGACTTAAACTTAAATTTTGATCTAAAAATCTGAGTCCTAACGAGTAGTTAAGTAGCGTAAACTGAAATTTGAAATTTGAAACCCTTCTCCCCCCAGAACAAAAATCAGTTATTCCCGATCTTTGTGTCGTAGATTAGGCTCTAACTACTGCCGCGTTTTGCTAAAATTATTCTTTATGTCAGTATTTTCTTGAAAATAAATTTTAAAGAAAATTTTCAAAAAATTCCGATAGAGGGCGCTTTAGACTTTGGAGTAACGAACAACTATTTTATACCGTTATTTTTTGTGTCTCATTAAATGCTTTCTAAAGCTTAGACTTAAATTTTCAGCCCAAAATCTGAATCGTTAGACGTGGTTAAGTTTCTGGGGAGAGGGGTTTGAAATTTCTACTCCTGAGCACAGTTCAGTTTACCATGTCCACACATTGTGTGCTGTGATACGAGGTAAAAAGACACAAATTAGGATTATGTTACCAAAGCATATTTATTAACATGTAATTACAATAAATGTTCAAAATTGTGACCACCAGAGGTTATGCACGCAGAACAACGGCGAAGAATGGAACGGCGAACATTCGCGAAAACATCAGGCTTTTCGAGCACTTCCCCTACAGCGGCGGAAAGTCTGGCGACCAGTTCCTCGGGGGATTCAATGGGTGTCTCATACATAAGAGCCTTCAATCGTCCCCAAAAAAAGAAATCGAGGGGTGAAAGATCTGGCGAGCGAGCAGGCCAAGCAACAGGACCACCTCGACCAATCCATCTGTTCGGAAATGTGATGTCCAGATAGTTGCGGACGTCTCGTACGTAATGGGCTGGCGCTCCATCGTACTGGAACCACATGACCCGCCGGATGCGTGGAGGAACAACGTTTAACAGGTCTGGCAGCACATGTTGCAGAAATGTGAGGTATGTTTTACCGTTGAGGCGTTCAGGAAGAAGGTACGGTCCGATTAGGTGGTCTCCGAGGATTCCTGCCCAAACATTGATGGAAAAGCGTCTCTGATGAGCATGTGGATACGTAGCATGTGGATTGACATCCGCCCATACATGTGCATTGTGTGTGTTAAATGTACCTTCACGTGTGAAGGTACATTCATCGGTGAAAAGCACAGTTCGTCCAAAATGTGGATTTAGCGCGTTCTGCTGCAGAAACCAGCGGGCGAATTCAATACGATTTGGATAATCCCCTGGAGACAGTTTCTGGACTCGTTGCACATGAAACGGGAGCAAATGTTCATCCTTCAGTACCCTCCAAGTCATGGACTGTGAGGTATCCACCTGCCTAGCCACTGTTCGTGTACTTGTACTTGGCTGCGCCGCTACTACATCCAGAATGGCTTCTGCAATAACTACTGATTCGTCCTTTTTTGCACGACCTGCATTCGACCGGGAAGCGAGAAATGATCCCGTCTCACACAACTGTCTGTGCAAGCGCTCGAAAGTTTTGCGGTTAGGCAACCGCCTGTTGGGAAATCGCTCTCCGTACATTCGTTGTGCCTCTGCACCATTTCCATCTGCCGCTCCGTAAATTAAATGCATCTCAGCCTTTCCTTATTCGTGAAGGGCACCATCTTCCGATTCATTACTACAGCGACTTACACTTGACTCACCGTTCAGTGGTTTTTATGCCTGAATCGTGTCGAAATTTTGCATACGTGTTCTTCTTCTTCCCCATTTGACATTTGCATACTTTCTGTTTCCTTCTTCACCCGGTGACTAGCGTCAGGAATGGAGCTTTAACGTTTGCATGAGCGACGTTTCCAACTGTGCCAGTGCCTTTATGAGTGAATTCCGACTATGCAGTCCTTGACGAAAGTTGTATTTTTGCCTCGTATCACAACACAGAATCGTTGGGCATGGTTAAGTAGTGCAAACTGAACTATGTTCAGAAGTTGAAATTTGAACCCCCTCCCCTCGCTACTGAACCACGCTCAGCGATTCAGATTTTGAGCTGAAAATTTAAGTTTAAGTCTAAGCTTTAGAAAGCATTTAATGAGACACAAAAAATAACGGTATAAAATAGTTGTTCGTTACTCCAAAGTCTAAAGCGCCCTCTATCGGAATTTTTTGAAAATTTTCTTTAAAATTTATTTTCAAGAAAATACTGACATAAAGAATAATTTTAGCAAAACGCGGCAGTAGTTAGAGCCTAATCTACGACACAAAGATCGGGAATAACTGATTTTTGTTCTGGGGGAGAAGGGTTTCAAATTTCAAATTTCAGTTTATGCTACTTAACTACTCGTTAGGACTCAGATTTTTAGATCAAAATTTAAGTTTAAGTCTAAGCTTTCGAAATCATTTAAAGAAATACAAAAAATAACGTTAAAAAATAGTTGTTAGTTACTCCAAAGTCTAAAGCGCCCCCTATCGGCATTTTTTGAAATTGAACTTTAAAATTTTATTTCAAGAAAATACTGGCATAAAGAAAATTTTTTGCAAAAACCGCAAACGAATCGACCAATTTTTCCATGTTTTATAATCATTTGAAATTTCGGACCCTAAACTTTAATGCCCCCTATCTCCTTGGGAATACGTCTGGGACCCTTAGTCTCCTATTTAATATTATTTGTCTTTAAGTGTACTATAACCCCTTAAAGTTCTGCCCATCTTTTATGAATCACCCTGTAGAGACACACTTGTTCCTAATTAGATCCCGGCTTTAATATATCAAAATACGGAGTTTGCTTTCTCTACTATTCTGAGCTCAGTTATAGCGTCTAGCAATATAGGCCGGGATCCAGGTGCATTTTTGCAAACAGTGAAAAGTTAGCAAAAATTCTGGCTTCTGATTGGTCAATCTCGTTACGATAACAGAGAAAAATCTACCTAGATCTCGGTCATAGTGTGGAAACCGGCTATTCCAGTAATGTTTTAAAAAGTGCTAAAAATTGAATCCCATAAATATTGAAAAATACTGAATGACAAATGTCGATAGGAGCAACATTTTCTAGATCTTCTCTGAGCGAAACGTTTTCTTTTGAAATAGTTACGCTGGAATTACCATATGTCGCTGTAATCGACATTCGTCGTTCAGCCTCGTTCAACATTTATGGGATACAATTTTTTAGCACCTTTTTAATAAGACGATTTTTAAACTGTATGTTCTAGAAACTATAGCTCCCTTATAGCGTCTAGATTATATTGTAACGATGTTATCTGGTTCCCTGGTAGCACTAAACAAACGATGATTTAACATTGAATATTAACTTTATTTAACAGTTTATACTTCAAAATAAAATCTCTTCAACCATAAAAAAAACACATCGCCACTCTTAAACAAAAGGCACAACTTTTCAGCTCTCTCTAAAATACATTACTTTAAAAACACAATCAATAAAACCACCATGTCCACACTCGTTCCCGGCTACAAAAAAAACGTCTTTTTTCCATTACACAAATCAGCTCGGATACTATCTGCCAAAATTTTCTCAAAATGCATTTCCATCTCACAAGCGACTAGCTCTCTTCATTTTACTTGACTTCTCACCTAACATCTTCAGCTCTCTCTCCGTATATCGAAAAAGTTTCTCTCCGATACGAGAGCACGGCTGATCAGTCTCCGAAACCCAGGCGGCGATCCATGGACAAGATTTGACTCTAGGCTGCAATCCGTGGGCAAGATCTGACTCTAGGCTGCGATTCATGGACAACCGCTGGACAAAACCAGTTTCGCAACTTACGAAACAAAATAGGCTTCGGGGTTTTTCGGTCGTTACAATATATTGTAGAAATCGACTATCCCAGCAATACTTAAAAAAGCGCGGAAGTATTGAATCCCTTAAATGTACAACGATGTCGAATTCCAAACAGTCATTTGCATCGACATCTGCAAGATATTTTTTAAAGAAGAAAGAGACATGTGTAATGCACCGCTACAGCGTCTAGAATACACAATGTGGAAATTTGCTATCCAAGACCCGCTAAAAAGGGTATCCCTTAAATGTGCACTGACGCTGAAATCCAGGGAGATGATCGCAGCGACATCTGCGATATATTTTCAAAGTAAATATCGTATTATTACAGCTGGTTTGACGCCAAGCTCACAGGTCAGATGTATGTTAATAAAACGTAGAAAAAAAATGTTACAGCGTCTAGACCAAATTGTCTTGGAGTTTTGGAAAATATCCTGCAGATATCGCTGTGATCGAGTGATTGGATTTCCACACTATATATTCTAGACGCTGTACACTGTTAAAAATATCGTGAAAAAATACCTCTGTTTTTAAGGTTACTTTCTGACTAATGAGAACGATCCATAGGCGTTTATGTAGCGGTCTCATTGGTCAATAAATAGATAGCCTTTATAAACAGAGGTAATTTTTCACGATATTTTTAACAGTGTAGCACCGCGGTAGTCTGTCTTTTTCGTTTGCCTCGAAGTAGATATAGATGACGTCATTTGAAGCTGTTCCTAAAGTGTGGCCAGCTCATCACGTCACACGGAGTTGATTATCTGTACACGGCAATGGACACAAAAAAAAAATCGGCGCACCGCTTTGTACTAATCATCGTGTAAAGATGATCCAATTCCGTGTGCATTTTAAACGTCATGAACTGGTCTATTATGTCATTGGTCACGCTAACACCCTCCCCCTTGCGTCCACCATATATAGCGGCATGTTGCACTGGAGACTGCTAAATGGGCTGCTATCTGTCAAAATCAAGAGAGAAAAGGGCTGAAGAGGGGGAAAGAACTCGTTTTTTTTTTGGTATGTACTTTTTCACACGGGAAGATTGACATGTCTGCTCCTCTCCTTTCACAGCTTCATGATGGTGAAATAAACCAACGCCCCCTAGATATTTGAGAAAGCCTTGACACGCGTCACGAAAACATCACACAAAGCAGGCAAAGCAAAGGAACAAAATCATTCATTGGCTCGTGGTTATGAACGAGCCAATGAATGATTTTTCTTCTTTGTTTTGCCTGCTTTGTGTGATATTTTCCTGACGCCTGTCAAGGCTTTCTCGAATATTTAAAGGGCGTTGAATAGGCCGGGATCAAGATAGATTTTACGCTATTAGCGAGATGAGATTGATCAATCAGAAGCCTGCATTATTGAAAACTTTTTTATGTTTGCAGTAAACACCGAAAAGCCTGCAAGGATGGAAGCTATTGATTGGTCAATCTAATTTTACTAACAGAGAAAAATTTATCTGGGTTTCGGAGATTAACTTTGGTTGGTTAAGACGATTTTGAATAAAATCAAATCAGAAAGCCAATGTTTTTTAACTTTCCTGGTTAGCTTAATCGAAATCTTCCGCGTATATTACTGAAAACTGAGTTACTGTACTTTGGACAAAAACTTGTATATGAGTACACGACTTGTGCATATGTCACCACACTTACATATAAATGTACTCTGTTATGAGCATGATTCTAAGCGCAGTTGGTTAAATGTGAGTATCTGGGTATTAGAGAAAGCAATAGTGGCCCACCGTGGCTGAGTGGATAAGACACCACGCCGCTAATCGCTTGAGAGCGTAGGTGGGGGCGGGTTCGAATCCCGCCGTGATCCTCACGTGATTTGATATACATGTGTTCAATAAAACAAACAAATAAGCAATAGTGAAAGGTACAGTTGCCATGGAAACAACGACTTCTGTATTCGTATAGAAAATTAATGAATAGTTGTAAATGACTTAAGTTTAAAATGTAGGCAAATGCTCTGAAAATATCAATGGCTCCCTTCTAGTATTTTACAAAAGTAATTTAATATATTCACATGATGTATAAGTTGATACAACTCTTAGCTAATGAAAATTCTGCAACAAGACTTATGTAGGTAGATCTTTTCAATGATTAATTCAGAATTCTAAGAACAAAACGAAGTTCTTAAGCCCTCTTCCTCACCTCTCCTCCTCCCTCAAAAAAAGAAATACGATAGAAAGATATAAGTATTTGTACAACTTCAGTATTTCTGTGATCTTTTGTCAGAGTTTAGAAAAGGTGTCTGGGTATTAAAAAAAACATAAAACAAATTTGACGAAAGATAAGACTAAGATTTCAGGCAATTTTTAACTGGAAAAAATTTAATTCTAATGTTTATGCGGCTTTAATAATAGACTATTAAAGATAATCAATGTACGGGAATTTTTATACGAAATTATATTCTCACATTTATGCAAATAGGTATGGATAAACAGATTTGAGTAAAATTACATATTTATTCTTTCTTCTCTATAACACGACCTAAATGAAGATGACGTTATATGTACAGTTTATATCTTTAAAATTTTAGATTTTTTTTATCAAAAATGTTTCATCATCATGTCTAGAATTGCTAGATTTACTTCTTTAGACAGATCTTCGATTCTTTAGATGCCTGCGGGGCTTCATTCTTCGATTATCCGTAAGTACTTGTAAAGGTAAATCTATTTTGCAAAACCGTCAGCAAAAAAAAGTTAGAACAAACAATTAACTAACAGACTAACTGTAAATATGTATTTTATTTTGACTCTATTTGATTTTTACTAAATTTTCATCCGTCATAGAAAATTTTAAGGAGATATAAATTGAGAAAGACTGATACTTTGAAAGAAGAAATTGACTTTCCTTACTTTTAAAGTATTAATTACTCTAAAAAATGAATGATAGGTAAACAAAATGTATACTATTGTGTTTCTTCCCTGCTTATAAAGGCTATACAAGGGCTAATTTTAGCTTGTAGAATTATTTCAATTATATATAATCTGTTTAAATAAAAGAACTGATATCTACTAAAAAACAACTTTTCAAAAGTAAAAAAAAAAAAGCCAAGCAGAAAAAAGAAAAGAAAAAATATGAAAGGTGTGGCTAAAAAGTAGTGTGATATAAAATTTCCAAGCTTATATTATGGTACTTATTTAACATTTTTTATTAAAAATTTACCATACGTAAGTCGAGTACCTAAGTATGCGTTGATAGAAAGCCTTTTCTCCTTTACTAAATACATCATAACGTGTTTCTGAAAATTAATTTTTTTTAATTATGCATGATGGGCTTGGCAGCCATCTTTCCATATTTTACACAAATTTCTAAGCAGACAAGCTCGTAATATTTTTGCATTATTAAGAATTTTGAACTTCTAGTTTTGGCTACAGACAGATAAATTAAGAAAGTCTTTTATTTTAAAAAAAAATTGATTTTTACTGCTTTAAATAATTAATTAACCCCCTCCGAAAAAAAAAGAATCATAAGATGAAACCTGAAGTTACTTCAAATTTATTTTAAGACACAATTTTCTACGCACCCATTTCCATAAATTAAAAGCATAAAGTGTTTGCTTTAGCAACAATTTTGAATTTCCGATCTTAACAATGTACTTGTGTACTTAGAAAATTGTGTAAAATATGGAAAGATGGCCGCCAAGCCCATCATGCATAATTTAAAAAAAAGTAATTTTCAGAAACACGTTATGATGTATTTAGTAAAGGAGAAAAGGCTTTCTATCAACGCATACTTAGGTACTCGACTTACGTATGGTAAATTTTTAATAAAAAATGTTAAATAAGTACCATAATATAAGCTTGGAAATTTTATACCACACTATTTTTTAGCCACAACTTTCATCTTTTTTCTTTTCTTTTTTTCTGCTTGGCTTTTTTTTTTTTTTACTTTTGAAAAGTTGTTTTTTAGTAGATTATATATTCAGATAACATACTATTATTCGATATATACATATAGAAAAATAGTGGACTTACCATACTTGGAGTTAGAAAAGAAATGGTTAGCTTATCGCATTGTAGATCGTGACTTAATCGATAAGATATCACGTGCTTCAATCATGACTTTTGGAATGTTCAATGTGTAATCAGATTATATTGTCAAGTCACGAGGTCTAACTGGTATGAGCTGTTTACACGACGTTAGCCATTTTCAGTTAAGTCTTTGATTATGTATGTTGGATATTTTCTTCAGTCTTTTATTTTGCAAAATCTTAAGTAATAGGATACCACATATTTGCAAACAAAATCCTATTAAAAACTTTCTCACTGTTGTGAACAAAGATTGATTTTCATAGTATTAAAGTATAATCATTCATTATACTTGATTGATTATTTAACTGGATAGTAATATTTTGAGAAGTAACTTAAATTTCTTATAAAAGCGGAAGTTTTTATTGCATCATTCACAGATGTCAAGTTTGAATATTAACCCAGTTTTATATACTTATATAAACTATTTATACTAGAATATAAACCAGTATACTAGTATATACATAGTATAAATTATACACTAAAATTATAAAATAATTTATTTTTGCTACCTTATAATATTTTTAAAAAAATGTTAATTTTATTAAAACTTTTTAAAACTAAGCAATATTTAAATTTATTGTTTTTATATAATTTCAACGTTTCGAAGTGTATATTACAGAATATAATGTTCAAAGGAGGAACCCATACACATGCACTCAAACGCAAATAGAAAGGAAATATAGGTAAACTCACTCTTGATAAATTATTGTTTTTATCAGTTTGTAACATCTTTTTTAATGCCTTCGAAAAATAATTTAGTTAACTTTCAAAAAACATTTCAAATATTTTTTAGAACTAAGAAATATATTCATACATGGGTCATTCCACATGAATTCAACCAATGGGTGTTGCAGCATAGTCACGGATTTTTTTTAATTTTTTTTTTGTAGATAGACATAGTAGTGAAACCCTCAAATCTGAAATTTAAAACTAATTTGCGCAATATTCACTGAGATATACCCTTTTAAAAAATGGTCATTTTTACCAAATGGTGGCCATCTTGGATACTATCCCAATGTCTATAAATGTCCATAACTTGACAACTAATGATTCAAATTTCATATTTCTGGTACCAATTTAAAGCTATTTATATAAAGAATGCATATATGATATTAAAACAATGGTAAATTTTTATTTTAATACTGTTTATTACATTTAAACAGAAAATATTACCCTCAAAAATTGGCTTACTGTAATGGGCCATAAAAAAAAGGCCCATCATAAATTTTTTTCAAACTTGCTAAAAACATTGCTCCATATGTATACTTTAAACAGAAAAAAAATTGGAGAGGTAAAATTTTTCATAAGAAAAATAGCTTTTTACACATAGGATGTCATTTACCTAATAGTGACTATCTTAAAACACATAAGTATCTTTGGTTTAACAAATAATGGTTAAAAATATTTTTTTCTGGCATATGAATTAATGTATGAGCATCAATATATAAATAATTCAATTTAGAAATACCAATCAGCAGTAAATTATACTAAAAACACATACATATTAAAATATCAGTAAATTTTCATTTCAATACTTTTTATTTCATATAAAATGATAATATGTATAATTCTCAAAAAATATACATAATGGAAAATATTTAGAAGGAAAAAGAGCCATAAAACATATTTTTTTGAAATATGGCAGAAATACTAGCTGTAAATCAGTTGAATTCAAATAAAAGATTAAAAATTAATATTAATGAGTTGATTGAGTTGACATTAGTTATTGTGACATTTGTGTGATACAAATGTACAACAAAAACATCAAATATGTATAAAAGTAAGACTTAAAAACTTATATGAAACATATTTACATAAAATAAGAACAGGATACTTACATGGATATAACTTTATAATATATTGTTGAAAGGAACTTGATAATATGTTGTTGAAAATTACCAAGGATTTAATCTGTCTTGAAGTTTAAGAATAAGAGTTGAATTGCTGTATGCTCCTCTGGAGCAACAGTATATGTTCTTCCTGTAGCAGTCATTGGGGTAGACACTACTTTCATTATATGCTCATATGGAATCCAACAAACATCTGAAGATTTTGGCCATGAATATGATGAACTAGGACCATGAGGATGCATGAACATAATTTTATAGTCATTGAATTCCTCGCAGTAATCTAAAATCTTACCAATCCACCAATTAACACCATATACACATGCAACATATTGTTCACTTTTAAATGTTTGTGGTTTGTCGGTTTCACTAAATCTCACAGTAGCAATAAAATTTGTTGAGGAGCCTGATACCCTGGAAACCAGTATTTGGCCTTTATTTATTGGCACAACGCTGTGATTAACCCTTGTTCCTACGATTGTATCTGCCTTTGCATACCTATCTGCTAACTGATTATTGGCAATTTCAATTTCAGATTTTGTTATAAAAAAACTTTCAATTCCTTTAACATATTCTTTTGCAATGTATACAGATCAAATGCATTTAAGATACCATCTTTGAATGGACGCTGAAGACTTGCTTTGGTGGCCATGCGTTTTATGGTGCCGCCTATTCCATCACAAGCGCTCCTTTTCCGTGGCAAGAGGCAAAAAAATGCCATTCAGCTTTCACACCATGGTCTTCTTCATGATGGCAGAGATTAATAAAATTTTTATAATTTTTGTATTGGGCTGATGATCCATCACTAAAATATTTTATGTATTTAATCTGTGGAATTTGTGAAATTAAATAATTGACAATTACTTTTTGAAAAGCCCAAAATGTAGTAGTGTCATGAACTAAATGCTCGCTTATTGCACACATAGGAATAGATTTCACAGTATCAGTGATACTGTCCCTTATATAAGCAAGAAAGGGGTGAACTGTAACCTGTTCTTTTTGCCAATGGATATTTTGAATAGCATCTTGCACAATGCAAGTATAGTTTTCAGAAAAATCAGCTGAAATAATAGCAGTTTCTGTATTCAATTCATCCTTTGTTTTCTTGAAATATAAACTTTGTGATTTTGCAAAAAAGTGGTGTGAACATAAAGCAAGGAGTTTTGTAATTAAATCATCAACAGGCATAATCACTTTTTTTAATTCTGCTCCATCAGTCTTTACCCACTGTTTATAAATAATATCATTACTCATTTCCAATTCATCTAAACCCATTAAATACTTCTTTAAAATTTCAGGAGATGGACATTTATCACACCTGTGCAACATGCATTCTTCAGATTCAATGCAATTAACAAGTTTTTTTAGCAGTGATATGTAGTCATTGATATGAATAGCATGAAGCATAAGTTTAATATTTTGATGGTATACACACACACAGACAGAATGATACCTTTGCTTCCAGCAGTAACACATTCTCTTGGACGTAGTGAGCAAGACAATCCAATTTTTAAGTCATGTTGTTCTTTAAATGCAATATATAAGTCCTTTAAATTGTGAAAAATCAATCTCTTTTGTTTTAATATTCTGCCGTTTTCAGTTGGAACAGATATGAAATCTTTTTTTCCAGGACACATGCGGCTGTTATTATCATCATAATAAAAATTAATAACTTTTTCTATAACGTCTGGACTCAGTTTAACACTTTTTCTTCCACTAGGCATCGATAACATCCCTTCTGTTGTTTTAAACTTCCTTGCCTTTTTTACAAGATACTGTGTAGTATTAAAATAAGTCATTGTTTGCTGTATTGTCCATGAATCTGGAACTAGTGTTAGAATTTGAACTTTTTCTTTAAAACATGCGTTTGTAAACTTCTCCAATAATTTATCCATCATAGATGTGCAGTCAGGACAAGTTGTGTCTTTACCATTTTGAGGCTTATTTATGGTTTTAACACCTAATACTGTAGCTGCTTTAGTTGCAACACACTTAGTTATTTTTGAAACTTTCTTTTGCATGTAATTAAGTTTTCTCTTTGAGGTACGCCTATTTACCTTTATTGGCGATAACTCTAACAATTCACAACTTTTGTTTAATTGTTCTATTACTACTGTGGGTTCATTAAAATCTGAATCAGAGGGTCTTTCTGTTCCTGAGGTGGTTATCCTGTCAACAATAGACATTTTTTTCATATTTACTGATGAATAACAGGAAACACACAATTTTTTCCCTGGAATGATGATATCTGGATTTGTTTTAGACATATCTAATGATATTGTTTTTAGTGATTTTGCTCTCATGCTATTTGGATGTTTATTAAATGGATCACAACACTGTCTCTGTCTTAAAATATACCATTTTAGATATTTATCCTTGTGAACCTTGCATATACTATTTCCATGGACAAAGCACTTTTCATCTGGGATTACATAATGCAATCTTTTTTTTAATAACTGCAAATCACGTGAAGACAATTGAAGAACAGGAATCAGATCAGTACTCAATGAAACACCAAGTTTCTTGCATACAAAACACTCCATGTCCACTGTAGAATCTTAAGCACAAAATAACTATTCTATGCCAGTGCATACTACATTGAAAACGTCAACAGAAATGATGTTTAAAAGGGATAGTCAAATTTTTTTGTACATTATGATGTAATATTTCATCATACTTTAATTACAACCAATTAGAAAACAGATGACGATACAGCAGCAATTTTTTCCCAAAATTGCATCAGCATACAACATGATGCAATAATTCATAAATTATGTCAAATATTTTTTTTTATTTAAAATTTTATATATAATGCAGTTTATAATAAGCTTACCCACAAAAGGTTTCAAAAATTTTCAACAAAAGATTTGTTGGATACATTATGTTAAAATTGCATAAACATATAACATGATGCAATATTACATCAGGATAGAAGATGATACATTATTACATCATGTTTTGAATTCAAATAATAAGGAAAATAGATTATGCAAGATTAGCATTCATTTCATGAATTCTGTCATTCTCAGTATGTAAATTTATTGAAATAGAAAATACATAAACAGACACATTTATATCTGAATATTTAATGCAACTTGAATGATGTAAATACATGCATACAGCAGAATTTTTCTATAAAGTCACATACAAATGTAAAACTTTTAAAGTGAGCAGTTTTTAAAGTATGAAATAGAAATTTAGGTATAAAAATTGAATTTCTTGCATGGAAAACGTTTTGAATAGATTCCACATATACACATGCAGTAAAATCTCATTTATATATATTGCATTTAAAGGTTTTTCACAATTATACATTATATTCTTTATTTATTTTCTTATTTTCTTCAGTGTTAATTTTTTTCAATTATACATTTTTAGCAATGACTTCTTGGGGGTAGGGGGGAGCAATTGGAGGGTGGTCCTACAAAAAACTTATGAGATTATATTTCATTATAGTTTTACATTAATTCAGGGATTAAAAAATATTTAGTTTTGGCCATTATTTCTTAAATTAGGGATATTTACATGTTTTAAGATAGTCACTGCTTAGTAAGTGACATCCTATGTGTAAAAAGCTATTTTTTTTTAAACGAAAAATTTTACCTCTCCAATTTTTTTTCTATTTAAAGTACACATATGGAGCAATGTTTTTAGCAAGTTTGAAAAAAAATTATGATGGGTCATTTTTTTTTATGGCCCATTACAGTAAGTCATTTTTTGAGGGTGATATTTTCAGTTTGAATGTAATAAACAGTATTAAAATAAAAAAAAATACTATTGTTTTAATATCATATATGCAGTCTTTATACAAATAGCTTTAAATTGGTACCAGAAATATAAAATTTGAGTCATTAGTTGTCAAGTTATGGACATTTATAGACATGGAGATAGCATCCAAGATGGCTGCCATTTGTTAAAAATGATCAATTTTCAAAAGGCTATATCTCAGTCAATATTGCACAAATTATCTTAAAATTTTAGATTTGATGGTTTCACTACTACATCTGTCTGTAATAAAAAATTTAAAAAAAATCTGTGACTATGGTGCAACAACATTTCTTTAAATTGGTTTTCACATGGAATGACCCATATTGCTTTTGTAAAATGTTTATGTTTTTACATAATGTTGATAGTTAATCATTGCATTAATTCATAACTTTTTTATAATGTTGGTGAGATGATAAAAAAAAGAAGGTTTCTATTACTAAACTGAAACATAGTGAAAGTTTTAAAGTCATATATACAGATAGATACGCAAACTCACTTTTGATAAATTGTAATTTTTTCTACTAACTTGTAATACTCGAATGACTTGAATTTGAAATGATATGATTGATTGATTACTTGTATTTGACATCTTGATTGGTTGATTGATTGATTGATTCATATGATTGAATACTTGGGTTTGAAATCTAATTTAACTTTTTAAAACTTTTTTTAATTTAAAAATTATTTTTTAATTTTTTAAAAACAAAATTTTAGTTTTTTTTTATTTTGAGAAAACTTTTTTAAAAACATTTTAATATTGAAAAAAATTTTATTTAATTGTTTTTAATTTTTAAGTTTTTGAAAAACTTATATATTTATTTATTTATTTGTTTATTTTTCTTTTTTTAATTTTGAAAAAACTTAAAAAATATTTTTATCAAGTATATATATATACTATATATATATATATATATATAATATTTTTATATTATAAAAGAAGGATATATATTATTAAACAATAACATAATGAAAGTGATACCTAGTGATATGAAAGTGATAGTTTACCTATCTGTACATATATACATGTACAGATAGGTAAACGGACTTTTGATAATTTATTACTTTAATTTATTAATTTTATTAATTTTTTATTTTTTAATTTTGATAACTTTATTTTTATTTTTTTACAAAGTTTTTTTTTTAATTTTTAAAACTTTTAAAATATTTTCTAAAACTTTTTAATTTTAAAACGTATAAATTATAGTATTAAGATTATCAGTTTAATATTTTAAACTTACGTTATATTTTTTAATTATTAAATAATTGTTGATTTCTTAAGTTATACATATGCAAATTATATTCTAACACTCTATTAAAAGTTCTAAAAGGCACAGCGAAATAAACATACACTTTGGAAAAACAAACACACATATTAGTAGTGATATGATGGATTCATTGATATAATCGATATGATATGATTGATTGATTGATTGAATACTTGTATTTGAAATCTAATTGAACTTTTTATGACATTTTAGAAAATTTATTTTTTTTTTAATTTAAAATTTTTTAATTTATTTATTTTTTTAAATTTCGAAAAACATTTTAATTTTTTTTAATTATAACTTTTTTTTTACTTACAAATATTTTTATTAAGTAAGTACATATATATATATATATATATATTTAACATCAATCTAATGCTTTTATATGATAAAAAGAACATATATATTATTAAATTACAACATAATGAAAGTCATATACATGTGCAGGCAGGTAAACTTATTTTTGCAAACTTAATTTATTAAGTTTTTTTAATTAATTTTTTTTTTAAATTTTGATAATTTAATTTATTTAAATTTTTTTCAAAGTTTTAATTTTTAAATTTTGTAACCTTTTTAAATATTTTTTTTTAAATTTTGATAACTTAATTTTTTTAAACTTTTTTTTCAAAGTTTTAATTTTTAAATTTTGTAAAGTTTTTTAATTTAGAAAACTTTTAAAAATAAGAAACTTTAAAAAAAGTATAAATTATAGTATTAAGATTTTTATTTTGATATTTTATAGATATGTTATATATTTTTAATTATTATAGGATTGTTTATTTCCTTAGTTATACACGCACTAATTATAACATTCTATTAAAAGTTGTAATAGGGGTATCATACTCGAACTCTTTGAAAAAATAAACACACAGATTGAAGAGGTTAGCAATACATTTTATTTTAAACAATTCATTTTGGATGGTGGTTTTATCCTTTTTGAAGAATTGTATGGTAACAGTTTTTATATACATGATGAATGATATTAGTGATGGACGATTCTCGAAAATTTACCAATCGGAAAAAATCGTCATCGTAAAAAACACAATCGATGCAGTCATCGATTTCTTTGGAGAATCTACAATCGAGATTTTCTAAAATTATTGAAATTATTGTCGATTATTGAAATAATTGTTTTTACATATATATAAGGCATACTTTATTAAATATATGGTAACTGAAAACAGATGGAATAAAAAAACAACAAACCAAAGGGAGGCTATAATGGAGCCACAAGACTGGAAAAGTCATATGAGGGCGCCTCCTGGTTGAAAAAAGTTGAAAAAACGCGAGTAGGTATGAAGCTGTAAGGGGAGTTCAAGTATAAAAAATTATAATTTTTCGGCAATTAGCACCAAAATGGCCAAAGGAATAAGAATCAAAAGTGCCCCATAGTGGCAAAAAATGAACTAAAAGGATGGTAAATGGGATCAATATTTTTTATTGATTTTTCTACGTCATTTGAGATCAGATCTTTAATTTCCCCATTTTTAGAAAGCCTTCGACTGCAATACATTAAACGAACCCCCGTGGGGAGCAAAGTAGGGTGGAGGGCAAGGAAAGTGCATAATATGAATAAGTGATCACAGGACTTTCCAACGATATATCACATGAGGGGTGTCGGCTAAATTTAGGAAAGTGCTCCAGCGCGAGGGAATAGTAGGGGGAGGGGCGCGGGAGATATATAAAATGAAATAGTAGTCACAGAGCTTTCCAATGATATATCACATGAGGGGTGTCGGCAAAAGATAGAAAAGAGTCCTAACTCACAGTATTCCAAATATCGTGCCCCCCCGAAATACCAATCCCACTCTTTGAAATTTTCATATATTATAAATTAGTTATCGGAGGGCTCCATAAAAAAATCCGATCTAAAATGTTTAAAAACGCTACGATTTCAAAAAAGTTCGAAAACTGCCTCTCTCGGGGCACCAAAATATGGAGGGAAGAAGAAAGTTTCATATTATGAAAGAGTGGTCCGAAAACTTTCCAATGATATATCACTTGATGGGTCCAAAAAAAAGTTTGAAATCTACCCCTCCCACGTGGGTTCACTCTTTCTTCCCAGAATATACCCGGAAATCACCAGGCCTACTTTTAAAATTTTATATTTAATATATAATATTTATCGGAGAGTTCCATCAAAAAACCTCATTTAATGATATTTGTTGTAGAAATTAAAATCGCTACAATTAAAAAAAAATCACCCCCTCACCGATCCCTCTCTCGCTCCCCTCCCAGAACTCAACTCTGGGAGCAGAAATGTTCATAATATGAAAGAGTGGTCAAAGGAATTTCCAATGATATGTCACAGGAGAGGTTCGGTAAAAGTTTGAAAATTACCACCACCCCCCTCGGTCCACTCTCGCACCCTCCGGAATTCACTCACCTTCCCCTTTGAATTTTTTATATTTAATAAATAATATTTATCTGAGGGCTCCAGGTATGGGGCAGCTTGGCAGAGCTAAAATAAGAGAAACGTTGAAAATTCAGGGCAAAATGACACTAAATTCAACAGTAAAGTTTGAAACTAGGATTATACAGAACTGAATACATAAACCACTATGCCTCATAACCCACATCGGTTAATAACAATAAAAAGATAAGTGCCCAGTTAAACTGATGGCATTGAGTTCACAGGTTATTCACATTAATTGTATATTATACTCTTATTTCAAAGAATAATACCCTCAAAAAATAAATGAAGGGGAAATATTCCCCGTTTCTCCCCTTTATGCTTAACCAATGAACCTCCAAATCTAATCAGGGAACCTCCTTAACATAATAAACCATTATACTAAATTTGAAGCAAATCAGATAATTCTGCATGAAAAAGAAAACATATCGCTAAATTAGGGGTCTAACCCCCTTTAACCCCGTTATACTTAACTAATGAACCTCCAAATCTAATCAGGAAAGCCCTTTATCAGAATGAACATAGAAAAAAAAATTAAAGTAAATTGGATAATTCTGCATGAAAATCCATTTATTTAAATTAAGGGGAGGGGACTTGCCCCCTTTCCCACTTTTATACTTAACCAATGAACCTCCGAATCTAATGGAGGAAGCGCCATATAGGAATAAACCGGTATATTAAATTTGAAGCAAATCGAATAATTCTGCATGAAAAACCCTTTTATCTAAATTAAGGGGGAAGCTAGCCCTTTCCCTTTATACCTAACCCATAAACTTCCGAATCTAATCAAGGAAGCTTCTTAACATAATAAACCGGTATACCAAATCTGGAGCAAATCGAATAATCCTGCATGAAAAACCATTTATCTAAATTAAGGGAAGGGTCTACCCCCCCCCCCCCCCGCTTTCCCCCTTTATACTTAACTAATGAACCTCCAAATTTAATCAGGAAGCTCCTTAACATAATAAACCGGTATACCATATTTGGAGCAAATCGAATAATTCTGCATGAAAAACCCATTTATCTAAATTAAGGGGGGGGGGCAGCCACCCTTTTTCCCCTTTATCCTTAAACAATGAACCTCCAAAACTAATCAGGGGAATGCCTTATCAGAATGAACATAGAAAAACATTTGAAGCAAATCGGACATTTCTATCAAGAGATATCGTGTTACGTACATACATACATACATACGTACATCACATTACTACAACATTTCTACATACATACATACATACAGAACCGACGCACACTGTAAGATTTTGCGAGTCTAGCGGGTTAAAATTCAATTTGTGAAAATTATCGATATTAAAGTAATAAAATTGATCTTACTAGAGATAAAATGGTTATGTATTATGAAAAAATACAGTAAAACCTCCCTGTGCGACCACCTCCATTAAGTGACTACTTCCTGAACGATCATTTTTTCATGGAACAATATTTATTCCCATACGCTCAATACTAATTTTATCTCTATTTAGAGACCATCCTACTTGTACTCCCTCCATGAGCGACCAATTTATTTGAAGGAAATGAAACAAATTCCGTTTATTCCTGGTTGCTTGAAGAAGGTTTTATTACAAAAATAATTCCGGGATGCGCATTATTCAACAAACGTCTAAACTAAGTTTAGAATTTTTTTTTTATTCCGGTAACTTTTATGTGTTTAAACCGCTTTGTGCCTTTTTAGTCAATGAATTTAACTCTGATGACAAATTAATTATGGCGGTCATTAAACTCCTCTACCCTATTCTGTCAGGAAACTCTCAAAGAAATAGATAAATTAATGAAATCGTCATTATTTGTTCGCGTCGAAAAAAAAAAAAAATCTGAATTTATTTTCTGAACTTCGAAAGGACTTGGAAATAAAAGTTATAAAAGGTAAAACCGTAAAATCAAAGAAAACGTCAATGTATTCATTTTTTAAAGTCTGCAGTGATCAACTTATGTAATTAACTTTTGTTTTGATATTTAAATCTTTATATTTTTTCCTAATTTTAAAAATAAATTTTAGTAACATTGTTACCCTTTTTTAAACAATTAAAATCTAGATTTAAACTTGACCTCCATTAAGAGACCACCTCTCGGAGTGATCAATTTTTATTCGAACGGAACGTGGTCGCTTTAGGGAGATTTTACTGTATATATTTACGCATTACATTCTACAATTTACGTCATTGTTATTCCGTCATCATAATCATAATAAAAAGATGTTTTGTTATTTTCATACGTTGACATTTGCCTAGTGTTATGGTATTCAATGCAGATTTTTAAAAATGTAGTACATATATATTTTCAACAAGAAGAGTTTTCTTGTATTAAAAAAATAGTAATTAATTACATACTACTATAGTTACCAGTGTTATAAAGTGAATAACTGTCATTTTCCGTTGTTTACTATTCTTTTATTATTTGTATATTCGGTGACCGTATAAATGTTAAAACTTCGGGTTGCTTCAGCCGCTCTATAGCTTTATTGAGATGTTAATGTCATGATTTGTAATGCTTAAAGGAAGATATATTTATCTTATATCCACATGTCATGTAAATTTACATCAAATCGCTCAAGAAGAGATTATCAACACCTGTTATGCTAGCGGCCACTGCAGCATCCTTAAAAAAATCTTCCTTTTTCTATTTCCTACATTAATATTATCGTATCCTTGTTTCGGAGTTTTAAATAATAATTCTCTTTTAAGTCTAAATCTTTCAATTATATTTTTTTTCTTTCTGCGATACTTAATTTTTCTTCAGGTTTTCGGAACTGCTATTTCTTTATACCAAATCTATAACCAATATGTAAGAGGATTCCATAAATCTTAATTGTGCATGTTGTGCCGATAAGCCCCGAGAAAACTTGTGAGTATTATTCGTATATTATCGAATCATTTTTAAGTTATTCACCACCTTGAATTTTCCGTTACAGTCATTGCATTTTTAAATTGCTTTATTTGAAGATAGAATGCTGCACATTGCTCTATCTACCACTGTGTCTTCAAATTTCTGCTCAATGTCATACGTCTGAACATTGAATTCTACAACAGTTAGTGCAAGAGCTGTAAAGATTTAATTTCTGACAATTTCAAATTCTTCTGTTATTGACTGATCAATTTCCATGATGAACTTAAACTTTGTGTATCTAGAGTAAGAAGTAGATAACGGCTGTGGATTTACCCATTATAAAATTTTGATTTTCTTCAGCCCTTTTTCATATGACGAGTATCCGGCTTTTTGAACGATCTTTTAAAATGTCGCTGCTCTTTAAGGGATTTCAGATATATTTTTTAACACATACATAGCGTACTTTTTTTTCCAGATTTTCTCAGTTTTAAACACGTGGCGCGTGGTTATTCATTTGTGTTCCGGGAATAATGAATGCACCCTTTGTCTTTCGATTTCGGTCCACTTAAATAAAAAAATTTCTTTGGTTGTCCAACCTTTTTCTGGCAGTAATTATTACTTCTGCCCTGTAAATATATTTATTGTTAATATTCGAATCTAACCATATCTTATTTTACTTCAAAAAACGTTCTTTAAGCGATGTCAGTTTCTTCATCTTTGATTACTGCCAATTACAAATGAATGGATCTGCCGCTTAATCTGGTCTAACATAACAGATGAGCAATGTTGAAGATTATATTTGTGTAATACATAGTCTATCAGGATATTTTTGAATTAACAGGGAATTATTCATGTCTAGTAACAGAATTTTTTAAAATCTCATATAATTATCTTTTCGAAATTTACACTTCGGTACATGATAAAAAATTACTTATATTCAAAAGTTGCAAATAGTGGCAGCTGAAATTGATTTATTCTATATCTATATGCATTAGGGTGTTCCAAAAAAATCAACTTTTAAAATTGTGAATTCTCACCCGCTAAAAATATTCTTCCTGTGAATATAAAACGCCTTGAATTATTTCAGAATTAAAAAAAAATATTTAGAGGTCCCCCAAGGTCATTGAACTTTCATAAAAATGGCCAAAATAATGTGAAATGCAGCATTTTTTTTATTAGCTACATTAAAAACTATTAATGTTCAAATGACATTTTTTTTCATTATGAAAGCTTCTTATATATTGTTTCAAACAAATTTTGCATAAATTATGTTTTTGCTCTCGTAGGAAGAGATATAATATATTACTGAAATCAAGAAAATGTGATTTTGCAGACATTTCTACCTTCTGTATAATTATACACAAAAAGTGAACTTAGGTAAATAATTATCTTACAATTGGTAAATAAAACCATCGAAGAAGAATGTTTTAAAGTTATCACATACTTATTTGCACATTTTTTTACACATTCATGCATTTTTTTTATCAACTACATTTAAAAACGATTTTGGCGATTGCTCTTTACAAAATTTCTTTCTGTGCATCCCTATCTCTGCGACTTGTAACAAAATCTGTTCTTGCTCTTCGTTCTTTGTTGAACAAATAAAGTCATGTATGAATACAACAGCTTGTTCAGCAACATAATTTACACAAGGCAAGTTTTTAGCAAATATTGCAGCTTTTTTATAGGATGGCATTTTGGACCAATCTTTGACTGGAACAAAGAGGAAACAATCTTCAATTTTAGCCGTTTCAAAGAAACTATTAGAAATACAAAAATCATCCAATTTGAAAGAAAGTATTTCTAACAGATATGAATTAGAACTCCTTTCTTTTTCAGTGTTCAAAACTATCTTTGATTTTTGCTTACCAGAAAGAAGGATCTGAAAACATGCTAAGTGTTGCAGCTCTCCACTAACATACTACGAATGGCGTAACATCGTTTTTAATCCAATATTGCTTATGTGTTTGACATCATATTCTTTCAACCTTTGAATCAGTGAAACCTCATTAGGAGGAGCATCAATAGCAGATCGGCAAGTAAACCAAGACTGCAAATATCCCACACAACAAACCGTTTAAATTGTTGTATACTTTGAAACTCTTGAGCAATTAATACCATTGTGCTTTCATTCTCATTAAACAATAACTTCATTTTCAAGGACTAAATTGCTTTCCAAAGAATAAACTGTCATCCAGTGAGCTCGGTGAAGAGCACCTGGTTTTTGAATTCTAAATTGAATGTCTAATGCAATCATTAATGATGCAATATTTAAAATTTATTTGTAATGATCCCAAAGTAGTTTTGTAGCAGTTTTTACCTGATCAGAAGTAAAAGTTTTTAAACTGTCTGATGCTATTATGATGGGTACTGATTACCTTTTTTGGTTTATGGTGGTTGAGCTTAGACCAGTTTTCTCAGAATCTCTTAAATAAAAAGATTCCAGGCACAGTAGATTGTCCAAAACACACTCTAAAGGCATCAGAAAGTAGAACCTCAAACATGTGATGCTTACATGCTATCCACAAAAGGTTTCTGCCTATTTTTTGCTCAAGAACTGTACATGCTCCTTTGAATCTTCAACTATTTGTATGGGTTGTATCGAAACACATGCCGATTACTTGAGATTCACATTTCCACGATTTTAAGAGCTCAGAAACAGCATCAGCTACTTCTTTGCCAGTTCCAGACAATAACTTAGAAACTCCAAGAAGCTTAGTACGTTTATCTTACAAAGAAAAAACTAGTACCGCTAAATCATCAATATTTGCTTTGGTTTTTGATGACAAATTTGCTAACAGTTTTCCACCACAATGAACAACTAACTTTGATGTTTCAAACTGCGTTTTTAATTGTTGAACAGTTTCTTGGCGAAAATATTGGCATCCCGATGAATACTATTTTTTTAAAAAGCACTGTGGATTTTTACAAGTGGGTCAGACGTTATGGTAGAGGAAGAGCGACCTTCTTTGTTTATTACAGATGCTATTATCATTGTGGATCTTTTATGCTGGTCTTAGTTCAATCTAAAACACCAGCAATTCTTGGAGTAATAATGGATCTGCTACTGCAGAGCTTAGATTTATTTCCTGTGAGCTTTGTATTATCTTCTAAATGTATTTTTACTACAACTTCTTCCTCAGAGGTTTCATCAGAAGATTTATTGGTTTCATCGATATCCAAAACCGAAGACTGATAAATAATCAATGAAATTTTCCTTTAACACCTGCTGGAGCTGCCATCTATTATTAATATTAGAAACATAGTAGTTCATGATATTAATTTAATGAAATCCAGTAGATTAATAGAGATTGAAGAGCATTACAAGAGTAATTATCAGAAAAATGAAATATGGTCCTCAGATAGTAATTTTATAAATTTTGATAAAAAAATTTAATAAAAATATATATAACATCAAATGAAATCATTGTTAAACATGATAAAGTGTTTTTTTCAAACAAGTTTTAGGATAAAAAAAATTTGTAAGAGAAGTGTGGTAGAATTCTGCAATCCTGCATATTAATTAGAAATTAAAAATTTCCATAAATTCCCTATTTTCTATTAGATTGGGGGACCCCTAAACCTTTGTGAAATGACTTGATTTTTTTTGTAATATCATATTATGACAGAAAGAACATTTTTGAAAGGTGAGACTTGGCATTTTCAACCTTTTCATTTTTTTGGCCTCTCCTGGGACACCCTAATTTGCATGTACAAGAATACGTGTACAAAATATTTGTCAGCTTTTTAAAATTTATCATATGCTATTAAATTTTCAAATAATTTTCATATTGACTTAAAAAATTATTTTTAAAATATAACGTTTCTAAATAACTATTGTAACTGTAAAATATAAAGTATCTACACTATTGTAAAGATTCCATACTATCATTAAAAAATATTTACAAAATAAGTATGTTTTTAACCCAAAAATATCAATGGCAGTTACAACAACTGAATCGCCGTTCTAAAAAGGTTAAAAGCAAATTTGGTTTTTGAGCCAATTTTTGATGGTGTTGTTGTGGAGTTAGGCTGCTATCATTTTACCTTTTTTTTTTCTCCAATATGTTTGATGTTATTTGAAATATCTAAAAGTGAAATTACTGCAAGTCGATTTTTGGAATTTTTTCCCGCTAGATTTGCAAAATCTTACACTGTGCGACGAGTACATTAGTTCTCAGGCTTAGATAACCTGTGAGCTAAATAACGATTGGATAAGCAGATGGACTCCTTTGAGAAATTATGACTTAAACCAGAAATGTGGTAAGTTTGATTCTGAAAGCTTCATTTCTATCTCGCATTTCGGCAAATCTCATCCCGATGATTTTTCTGGCATATCCACGCTTCCCGATGAGAAGCTGCTCGATGGCTGGCTTCTTTCGGGCTTTTCAACCTTTCCTGAAAGGAAGCTTCTGGATGGTTTCTCTTGCGCTTTTCGAAATTTCCCGATGAGAAGCTTCTCGAGGATTTCTCTCTCGCTTTTCAACCTTTCCTGAAGGGAAGCTTCTGGATGGTTTCTCTTGCGCTTTTCGAAATTTACCGATGAGAAGCTTCTCGAGGATTTCTCTCTCGCTTTTCAACCTTTCCTGAAGGGAAGCTTCTGGATGGTTTCTCTTGCGCTTTTCGAAATTTACCGATGAGAAGCTTCTCGAGGATTTCTCTCGCGCTTTTCAACATTTCATATGTCGGCAGAGAAGAAATGTGAGAAGATTTATCGAGAAGTACCAAGGAACGAGCACGATATAGAGAAAGAGGCATGACAATGAGCTGTGAAATGAAGCCCTAATTTTCAAAGTTTCTCTTATTTTAGCCCTACCGAGATGTCACATACCTGGAGCCTTCCGATAAAAATTATTTATTAAATATAAAAATGAGAATTGTCACTTTTGCCACCTAATGAGAGTCGTTTGATCGTATTATTATGTGAAAATTTTCGCCACTTATACTCTAAATAAAAAGGAGTGACTATTCATTCCGGAGGAGTGAATAGTCACTCTATCGTAGAGTCAAAATATGCCCAACCTCTTTAAAGTGACTATTCACTCTGAGCAAAACTGAAATTTTTGACTCTTTGAAAGAATGAATGAATGGTCACTCCTGTGAAGTGAATATTCACTCTAAACAGGGGTGGATAATCACTCTTTCGGAGGAGTGACTATTCACTCTTGCTAAAGGAGTGCGGTTTTTCACCCCTGGTAGGAGTGAATAGTCACTCTTTCACAGGAGTGAATAGTCACTCTTTCACAGGTGTGAATGTTCATTTTTTTGGTAGTCGATTCATTTTTTATTTAGCTTTTATGGTCATTTTAAAAGTATCACATCTTTTACAGCATGCAATGAAAATAGATACAAGCGTGGTAAAGATTGGAATAAAATACTTTATTAGCAATATTTATTTAATTTATTGTTTGTAACACTAATTGAACTTTTAACGAAAAATTGAGTTAAAGTTACATACGAATTTAAGTTAGATTACTGACAGAAATAAACTAAAATATTTTTTCCAATCTTATCCTTTGTGTTTGCTTTTATTGCATGCCCTATAAAGATATTACTTTTAAAGTTTTATTAATAACTTTTTAATATGTGGATGTTATATGTTCAAAAATGTTTGATTTGATTTTAATTTTTGTTTTAAATGTAAAACTGTACTTTTTCCTTAAACTATTGCTATTTTTGAAAAGTCCTATTGTTCTAAAATATTTTTAATTTTTCCACTTAAAAACAATGCTTATAAACTCTCACATCTTTATTAAAAATGTCCTAAACATGTTTTAAATATTAAGAATGTGTAATTTTTTTTTTTTTATCCGCTGTGATTTGTTTTTTTTTATTTAATATGAACATGGAGTCTAAATTTTAAGATCTCTGGTATAGGTATATATTTTTCTTTTAAACATATTCCTTATATTCTAGGCAATAGAGACAGTATAGGGGCTCTACCTAGCAAAATTCATGGTAGTTCTGGAAAATGGCTTACTATATATTTTTTGTGTAGCTGAATCCGAATATTTAACTTCCCCCCCAAAATCCCCCCCCCCCGAATCCCCCCTCCCAAATAGTTGTTTTTAACTTAAATTTCTTATTGTTTTAGGGGAAAAGCATTACGAAATTCAGAAACTAGACAAAATTTGCAACAAATAGGATATATGACATTATAGGATATATATAGGATCTATATATGACATATATAGGATATATGAAATCCTCTAAAACAATAAAAAAAATTGATTTTTTTAATAAAAACCTTTTTGGGGGGCATTTTACCAAAATTTGGGGGGGTTGCAGGGGAAATTTTGGTGAGAAGTCAAAAATTCGGATTCAGCGACCCCAAAAACATAAAGTAAGCCGATTTCCAGGACTACCATTAATTTTGCTAGGCAAAATTCCCTATTGCCTGGACTATTAACTTAATCATGATTTCTAATTTTAGTCAGTTATTGCTGAAAATTGGAATTAATACAATACTTATTAATGAAACGACACGATAAGCCATATTTAATTAAAATTTTTTATTCGCGTAGATATTGTATTTTGTGAATATGAGCAAAATAGATTTTATATGTTTTATAGGAGAAGATTGTCCTCGGAAATAGAAAAAAAAAAGGAAATTTAAAAATAAAGTAAATGACTGCATTAGAAATAGTCTTATTGTTTAACACTAGATTGCCCAAGGAAGTCATTTTGACTGCTTTTTAATTTCAATTAGAAAATCAATTATGTATATAATGACACAATTTCTTAAAATGTTGTGACTTTTTGTACAACATATAAATGCGTTTATTAATATTTGTAGTTACCTCCCCCTCCTTCATTTCCGATATTTATATATGTGTTATACCTATATTGCTCAAAGGCAGTCATTTTGACTGCTTGGGAAATTTTTAATAATCAAATGACTTATTGAATTGAATAAATTAATATTATTGAATTGAATAAATTTCTTATATGGCCAGTTCGGCTCTGTATTGAAATAACTGTTTTCATTTTTTTTTCGATTACCATCACTTGATAAATTATTGATGTGGTCGTATACTTGATAATTTGTAGTTGCTCAATAAGGTAAAGTAGTGCTTGTTATTCGGGTCTTTATGCAGGGATACTTGTTCTAACAAGTTGTGTTTTTTCTTTTGCACCCTAAATTCATGAAAGAAATGTCGAATTGAAGTGAGTTATTGGAAAAGCTAACGAACGTAAGTGAAGAGTGCTCCGATATAGAATCAGATGCAACAAATTCTTAACTATCATCTGAAGATGAAGCGGATTATATTCAAAGTGAAACATCTGACACTGAAGATAGCGATGAAGAGTCGATCACCAATGATGAAAATGAAAGTGTCATCAATATGCCCAGGAAAAGGTGTAGGGTGGTAAGTAGTTCAGACGTTAATGGAGAAACTGAAAACACCTTTCAGGAGACCGAAACAGCTGTCGATGGTACTGTGAGGTCAAAATTTGACAAATGTGGTATTCCTGGAAGGTTACTATCTACTTGTATTTTCAAGGGGGTGAAAGGGAAAACAGGCTACGCAAAAAGGAAAATTATGGCAGATAATTCCATCAGTACATTCTCGTCGATTATAGATAACTATATTATCAAACATATAAAAAAGTGCACATAAGAAGAAGGCCGCCGAATTTTGAGGAACGATTGGATAACAGCATTACCAGAAATACGTGCATTTATTGGTATTTTATGTGCTCGTGGAGCCTACGAGGCAAATTTTAAAAGTGAGTTATACATGGTCAGCAAAATGGGGTCTCGAATATTTTAGAAAAACTATTGCGAAAGAAAAGTTCTAGCAAATCTTACGGTTTATACGTTTTGACAAAAGAACCGAAAGAAGTAGGCGCCTACAAACGAATAAAATTGCCTTTGTTTCGGAAATATGGGACAAGTTTATTGAAAATATTCAAGCTTGCTATCAACCAGGGCAAAATATAACAGTTGACGAGCAATTATTTCCGTCAAAAGCCAGATGCAGGTTTACACAGTATATGCATAAAAAACCCAACAAATTTGGCATCAAATTCTGGCTTGCGTCAGATGTTAGTAGCAAATATGTTTTGAATGGTTTTCCTTGTTTGAGAAAATATGAACAACGACCATCGTCAATGCTTCTCAGTGAACACGTTGTTCTGAAACTTGTCGAGCCATATACAAGCTGTGGAAGAAATATCACGACCGATTACTTTTTCACTAGCATGTCACTCTCGACAAAATTATTGGCCAAACAAACAACTCTAGTTGGAACTACTAGGGGAAACAAAAGAGAACTACCCAAAGCAACCAAACAAACGAAGGATAACATGCCTCGTTTTTCCTCTCCGCTTTATATATCAGAGAATTGTGTTCTTACAATATATAAAAGCAAACCAAATAAAAGAGTGGCTGTTCTAAGTTCTAAGCATAAATTTGTGAAAATTGATAAAAGTAATAAAAAAATGTTACCGGAATCTGTTCAATTTTATAACAGCACAAAATTTGGAGTTGATATGGCAGATCAATTGGCCGTAAAATATGCAGTAAAAGCTAGTTCTTCTAGATGGCCCCTCCAAATATTTTAGATTTGGCTGCTATAAATGCTTGGATCCTTTACAAAGAAACGACAGGAATACAAATACAATGAAAAGAGATCTTGTTTCAATTAGCAGAAGAGCTTTCCACCGAATACAGAGCTGCAAGAAATCAAATGCAACCCGTTCTAACAAATGCAAAATTTGTCAAGTACGAATTTGCCACAACAACAAAACAAATAATATATGTGTAAAATGCAAAAGTATGTTTGCGGAAGATATACACATAAAAAGTTTTCCTCTTTCATTTACATAAAATATACAAATAATAATGCATAGATTATTTCATTATTAATTATTACAAGTTATTCACTAATAACATGTTATATAACTGTAAACAATATAAAAAATATTAAAAATCAATTTTGAACAAGTTTCTTTACACATTAGTTATTCTTTCACAATGCAGTCATTTTGACTGCTTTTGGGCAATATAGGTATATACTAAGTTTCAGCCTTTCTAGTGTTAAAAGCATTTTATTGTAAAAAAAAAAAAAAGTAGTTATTAATCTCTTTAAAAAAATATTCAGTCATATATTATGTAAGTAAATATGAACTTTTTAAAAAACATACTGAAGAAGTCTTATCCATAAACTTCAAAACAGGCATAAACAACATTTTATTTCAATGCTTAAATGTTATGTTTTATTGTTTAGTGCCAAAAATTACGTGTATCAAAAACGTAGAAAATGCGTTTATAATAAAAGGAAATTTAATAACTGATGCAGAATGTCTATAATTAATTTTTTTTTATATTACTCAGTCTCGAAATTTTAAAATCATAACCCGTATAAATATGCTTACATACAAAAAAAAAAAATAATATATCAACCTTTTCGTAATATCATAAACATGAAATATCATATTTAACTCCGAAACAATAATAATGATAAATACTCTAAGCCAGTCGTTCTTAGACTGTGGTTCGCGGACCCCAAGGGGTCCTTAATGCATCGGCAGGGGGTACACGAATGTCTGCCGTTCAAAGTATATCCTTTCAATTATCTAGAAGATGCGAAAAATTTTGCTTGTAAAGAAAAAATGTTGAAATATACAATATATTTAAGAAATCTCCCACTTTCTGTGCAATTAACGAAGATTTGTAATAAAAACGAGTTTCTTAGTCGATGAATGCGGTTTATATGAAGATTTTTCTCAGAAACACAACGTGTACACTACAACTTGTATAAAAAAGTCGAGAAAACGACGTGATAAAATCAGCACAAATATCACTGGTTGCATTTCGTTTCCAAACTAATATCGTTGTCCATAATCCCAATGAAGGATATTCCATCTATGTCACGATCACGTAGTCAAGGTAAAAACTTCTAGCGTAAAGAAGTGAAAACTCCGTAGACGCAATGTAAAACCCCGATAGCCAGTGAAACAGATCATGGGGAAAGCAGTAGTAGCTTTCCTTCTTATCAGTTACAAGTTGTTTGGGTAAATTACCGGTATCACGTGACTTTTTCCAGCCTCGAACCCAGATTTGGAATATAGTCCATTGTCTCTCTCGAATGGTGTTTCTTATATAGTTTTTTCTGATGATGCCGTCATAAGGTTTTTCCGCATTTTCTGAGTAGATCCAATGATTTGTATAATAACTTTCATTCCTTTTCTTCAAGTTTTTGGCTAAGGGTTGACAATGAAATTAAAATTTTCGTCAAAGTCGGCAGTAAGATCAGCTGGTCAATAGCGCAGTATATGGGTTTTCCTGTTCATATGCAGCTTCTCTTTCTCATTTTTCAATATAGTAATTTTCTTATATTATTATTTGTTGATTTGTTTTCAGTATAATAGTTTATATACCTCTATTATTTTATGTACCCTGTAAACAAAATTGTAAAGAATATCATTTATTTGAATCTTAAATCCTGGGTGTCCGCAAAGACAGGGAAAGTACGAAAAGGGGTCCGTGATGACTAAGAGTTTAAGAACCACTGCTCTAAGTGTATATAATCAGAAATCAGTAACAAACCAAAATAAAAAGTATTTTATAACGGCAAATTAATGTTTACATCGTGTCTGCTACGAATTGAAAAATCCAGATATCTTCTGAGTCAGTCACCCTTTCAAACGAAAGAGGTGAAACTTTTTTTTTCGATCGTTGGCAAAAGAATGATATTTTGCAACACAGCATTGAATGGGAAGAATAAAATATTTACACTCATTTTTTTTATTCACATTGCCCGAACTAATGAAGTTTTGATTATTTTTTTGCTAAGCATTGTGTGTTATTCAATTGTTAATACAATTATATTTCAAATTGCTACATGAAGAAATATAATAAACAATCACTTTTGAACACTTCACAATCAATCTTTTTTTTATGCAACATACAACTATTTAGCTCATAATCTTAACATTCCACATATCTACACTGATAAATGCTTAAAATTAAATAAGAGTTACCTTTATTTTATGTATTCTATAAAGAATAATTTTAATGATATCCTAACCTGTTAATCCTAAGGTGGCGGACGAAAAAGTGATAATTTTTCTTATTTTTAAGGGCGTCGTCGCCTTGCTGTTCTGACTGGTTAATAAGCAATGCATACGTAAGTCACTCTTTCAGGAGCGAGACATTTCACTCCTTTCTAGAGAGTGGAAACTTCCACTCTTCAAGGAGTGTATTTTTATAAAATTCACTCCAAAAAGAGTGAAAATGCCTGTCACTCTTTCAAAGAATGAACATTTCACTCCTTACAATTTTAGAGTATAAATAGTTAATAAATACATAGAACTTAAAGCAGTGAATGAGATATTGTTTAAATCTCTTTGCATATTCTGCATTGTATTGAATCCTTGATTCATTTTTTATAACATGAATATCTTCATTTTCATTGAACAATAAATGGGGTGTAGCCTGAACGAAGACACAAGAATCAATCTACCAAAACAGATGAAACGTTACGTTTAATGTGTTAAGTAAGTCTGCGTGAGACAAAGCTCGAAGTAGCTAGGAGTCGTTCGGTAGCTTCATCGCCCCGAGCCCACCCTTCCCGCTTTTCGGTGTCTTTAATTTGTGCGATTTACCTTTTAAATATGTCCGGTTTCAATTTTTGATTTTTTTTTCAACATCGCTTTCGCTAGAGTGTCTTTTACTCGGGACGTGGCTGGGGACCTATGAACCTTGCTTCCGCAAAAGAGTAGGGATAGAGTGGAAGAATAAAAGGCTGCGGACGAAGAGAGGATGCTCGCCGCGGCGGTTATAGTCCAAGAGCCGACAGCACAAAAACCTATGTTATCAAGCCCAAGAAAAAAATCTTTATTTTATGGAAGAGTAGAAGTGGGGGAATCTAATGGTCCATGTCTACCGGAAGTGAAGTGGTGCATAAGCCAAAAATTAATACTACCAGTGGTTGACTCGTAGGTTTATCATTTTGTTTGTCCTACAAACAAAGGAATGAAAACATGGAGGACTGGGAGTAGGAAAATACAATGATAAACCTACGAGTCAACCACTGATGGTATTAATTTTTGGCTTATGCACCATTTCACCCCCGACAGACATGGATCATTGGATTACCCTACTTCTACTCTTCCATAAAATAAAGGTTTTTTTCTTGTGCTTGAGGTTTTTATGCTGTCAGCTCTTGGACTATAAGCTATCGAAATGTTGTTTACACGAGCAAGTATTTAATGCTTAAGGGAGTACTGTTTACTTAATTTATTGTTGAAAAAATTATCGTAACTAACACTTGTTGAATAATCAATGATATTCAAATGTCAAAGTAATGTTACAGACATGCGGCAAATGCTTATTAATTGCCTGAAAGGTCGAGAATTAAACCTAAAACGTGTGTCGAAAAAATATAAAGGAAAATCAAGATGAATTTGCTTTTGTGTTCTGTACTATATGCAATTACTGCACAGTTTCCATTATTATATATATATATATTTTCACATTTTATCATTATCAGTCAGACAAAGGCTATATGAACTTTACTTTATATGATTTTTTTTTACTGAATTAGGACTGTACGTAACAATTTGACAAACTTCTTTTTAGTTTATTTAATGAAATTTTATTTAATTCTGATGAGAATATATAAAAAAGAAAAATGGAAACGAAAATAAACATACATACTAGAGAAATTATTATTTAGTTATTGAAAAAACACATTTAGAATGATTTAAGGTTAGCTGGGGTAACTGGACCCACGAGGTAACTGGGCCATAGGCTATTTCATAAAAAACTGTTGGTGTTTTTTAAGTTTTAGCTTTTGTGAACAATGCCCCTTAATCTCTACTTCCTAAAACAACGTGTATCAACTCAATCATAACTCTCACTTTGCTGAGATAGGTTGTCAAAAATTTACGTTTCTTTTTTTTTAAACAACGTCAGTATGGTTGAACTTCTTCGGCTTTTTATTAAAATACAGTAAGTACTTTTATTAAACAATCTTTTTTTTTAAGATTAGACATATAACTACATTAATAATATTAGATACCTATGCATATTTACTTCATGTTTCAAATGTAAGACCGGTGTTCCAGTTGTCCCATAAATTTTTCAAGAATGGGGTAACTGGGACATGTATCCGGTGAAACTGGACCATGCTGGATCCAGTTACCCCAATAGTTATAAATATTTTTTTTTTAGTTTCTCTTACTACGGGAAGTAAATTTCTCCATTGTTTTTTGCTTACAATAAAGAAAATGATAGAATACCTTATTAAAATTACGTAATGAAATTTAAAAAAAGCATATTGAGTGGTATCAAACCAAATTTCTTGACCCCTTGAAAGGCGGTGATGCCGTAATGACATCACTTAATTTTAATTCCTAATTGCCACATTGGCACCTGAATTTTATAATGAAAATTTCACCTTTATTAAGTACGCGAAAATATACAGTGAGCAAAAAATGTATTTGCACGCAGACGATTTTTTGCATAAGTAACCATAGAAAGCAAATTTGATACTATTCTCTTAATTATTCATTTATTTAAATAAGAAGAAAATAAAAATAACTACCCATCTTCCTTAAACAGTAATATTACACATTTAAAAAAATAAATTAATATTTTCTCATACCTAAAAAGTATTTGCACAAGAAGCATTGACTGTTAAAAAAGGCATTAAATGTGAATATTATGCAAATGTTTAGCATATCAGTCCCGCAGTACATTAGCCCCGCACTTTAAAGTCATGTAATATATTAACTGGAGCAGGGATTCTGGGGAGTTTTTGTTCTAATGGTGCCGAAAACGTGTGAAGTGTCTGTTGCTACCCGTGAGAAGATTATATTTCTTCACAATTCTGGATTAAGTTACCGAGGAATAGGTAAAAAATTAAATCTAAACTTTTCTAGTGTTCGTTATGTAATTAAGAAGAAAAAAGAAACTGGTTCGACAATAAATAAGCCGCGAACTGGGCGTCCAAGAAAGATAAATACCAGGCAAAGGAGAGCCATCATAAAAGAATCTTCATAAACCCTTTTCTAAGTGCTCGAGAATTGGCTGTTGATGTCGCTTCAACGTCGGGAACAATAGTTACACCACAATCAATTAGAAATATTCTTCATGATGCATATATTCGAGGAAGAGACCCTCGAAAAAAACCATTTATTAGTAAAACAAATAGGGTGAAAAGAATTAAATTTGCAAAAGCTTATGTTAGCAAACCACTAGAGTTTTGGAAAACTGTTATTTATTCCGATGAAAGCAAGTTCAATATTTTTGGCTCAGATGGTAAGAAAACTGTATGGCGAAAGCCAAATACTTCTCTTCAAATTAAAAACTGGAAACCAACTGTAAAACATGGCGGTGGTTGTGATATAATGTTTTGGGGATGCATGTCTTTTAACGGAGTTGGCGAAATGACCTTTATTGAAAGCAATATGAATGCTAAACAATATATTAATATATTGCGAGATCATTTATCTAATAGTGCTCTGAAATTAGGAATTCCTAATTCATACTATTTCCAACAGGATAACGATCCGAAACACACTGCATATATTACGAGGTTATGGCTGCTTTATAATGTAAAAAATCAATTGAAAACGCCACCACAATCACCAGACCTCAATCCGATTGAAAATTTATGGCATATTTTGGATGTGAAAATAAGGAAAAAGAAAATTTCTAACAAATCAGAACTTAAGCTAGCTCTTAGAAAAGAATGGCTACAAATCAGCAGTGAAACATGTCAGAAATTAATAGAATCAATGCCCAGACTATTACAAGCTGTAAATGAAGCAAAGGGCATCCATACTAAATTTTAGCACTGCTTTTAACTTATAAATAATTCCTTTAGTTCTATTTTTATTGATAGTGTGCAAATATTTTTTTGGCAGTACAAATGCTACTTTTTTATGTTTTCATATTTTAAATATAATTATTAAGTCGGATATTAAATATGTTTATTTCTTTTTTAAAAGTGTTGGTATTTTTAATTCTTAGTTGCTTTATGTTTATTTATACATATGCTACAATATATTTACCTGGCGTGCAAATACTTTTTTTCCTCACTGTACTTTTACTTGTTTTCAGATAGATTCTCTTGTAAATATTGGTGTCATTAAATTATTTCAACATTTTACGAATGCAAGTACCTGGACCCTGAAAGCGAGATAGCCAGACCTTGAAATTGTACGATACACAGGGGTCGCATTCTAAAGAGAAACTTTTATCGTTCCCACCACTATTTTGTAAATAATATCTTTATCGCACCTTTCTTTAGAATATGTTAAGTAAAATGATCATGAAGGTAACTCATTAAGGGTTCTGGTAGGAACAGTAAAAATTTCCCTATATAATGCGACCCCTGGATAAAGATAAAGTACTTAAGTACTTACGTATCCGTTTGTTCATAGATTTACCTTGCTATTTTTTCCCTTAAAATACCCATGTAAATTTTATACTTATTATCTATACTAAAGTACATAAGTACTTACCTAAGTTTTATGTTTTTGGTATAAATAAATCTAATATTTTCACTTTTAGTGTTTTTTTTTAGACGCATTGACAGCAAAGGTTTCCCTTACAGTGCTGTTTATTGACATATAATTTATACGATCTGCCTGGTTTAAATACTTTTAAGTTGTTTACTCTTTTTCAAACAGGACCTGATATCCGATATGAAAAAAAATAAACGTATGGGGAACATAGACCCCGTTGGTCCAGTTACCCCATTTTTGGGGGCAACTGGACCTATGAGGAAAGAAAGATGAAATATGCATATTTTTATATTTTTAAATATTAAAATGTAATTTGAGCATTTCTGTCTGATAGAGGGAACCTAACTGAACACATTTGCAGACGTTCCGATTAATTCAAATGCACATTATTAGCTTTTTGAAGCTGAATTGTCAAAAGCTCCAGAGTCACATTGTAAAATCATGGTCCAGTTACCCCAACTAACCTTACTTTTTTACAGTCTGTTTTAACCTTTTGAATACGGGGTTGGGACACCTTACGTCCTAGTGACTATTTTTTAAGTTCTATTCGTACCACCTTTTTGGAAAATACTCTCTGCTATACACTTATAATAGAATATTTTCAAGAAATATATATCACACAGAAAAATGTTTGTAAAGAGCGGTATGATTGAATATAAAAATGGTCGCCATTCCTGGTCCATAATCAAAAGATTAAATGTTTACCGAGGTTTAAAAATTTCAGCACACTTAAAAATTCGTTTAAAAAAATGTTACACTGTTTTGGTAAGTAAAAATTTCTGCAAGTATGTTAATCAATACTCGTCTGTAATTCAATGTATTTGATAATCTTTTCCTGATAAATATTGATGCATATTTTTTAGCACTGATTCTATAACATGACTGTAAACCGGAGGTTAAATGTTTAATATTTTCTAGTCGTCTTTATTTTAGATAAATTTTCTCACGATAGGTTTTAATGTATAAAAACTGTTCCTAAAACATGAGCAAAGTGTTAAAAATAGTTGAAGTTTTCCTTTGCTTATAGAAAAAAAGAGATAAGAAAATGACATTAAAAAGTATCTAATAATTTATAAAATCTATATACTAATAAAAGAAGGCATCGCTCTGTCTGTCTGTGATGGCTAGCAAAATCAACGGCACATACGAGGCTCAAAAGTTTTGTGAGAATAGCCTAAAGTCTCTCCTGATACACCTGAGATTCAGAAATTTAAAATTCTAATTACATAGCTGCCAACTTGTACGGATTTTTTTTACCACTAAAATTTAACAGAAATTTTTGGATTGTTTCATCGTTAGAAAAAGTCAAATTTCGGCGATTGTTTTCGATAAAATTTTCTATAAAATTTTAGTGGTGAGTAAAATCCGTACAAGTTGGCAGCTATGTAATTATAATCTGAGTAATTATTTACAAATTGCAACTCACTCTCATCAAAAGAACGCTTATTTTCCCCTGCTTACTTTCAGTTTCTTGCTTCATAAAGCATCACTCATCAAAAATACGTTTCTTTCTTTCCGCTGACTTTTGGTTCGTTGGTTGTACAAAGCTTTCGCAGAAATAATTAAATAAACCGAGATTGAGTTAAATAAACCAATTTGAGTGTTTAATGTTTCGAGAGTGACTGTTTTTTCGACTAAACATTAAATTTTAGCACGAAGGTGAAACACATGCTTTGAAAACATATTTAATAACAATGAAAGTTTACAGGAATAGATTAGTTTCAAATGATGTCACACCATAGCAACCAACTTGACAACCTGGCAGGCATTTTGTTTGCCAATCGGTTTTCTGTTTTTTCTCTACTTTCATTGGTTAAGCGAAAATAATTAAATAACCCGAGATATAGCGCCTGGAATATATAGTGTGGAAATCGGCTATCCCTGTAATACTTAAAAAAGCGCTAAAATATTGTATCCCTTAAATGTGCAATGATACTGCTTCAATATGCAGATCGTAGCGACATCTGCAGAATATTTTCTACAACTGCAAGAAATTGCTAGTCTATACAATGTAATACTAGTAATACGAAAATCCCGCAGATGTCGCTGCGATCGGCTCTTGGGATTTTAGCAGTATCGTCGCACATTTAAGGGATACAAATTTTTAGCACAGTTTGGATAGCATATTTCCACACTAGGTATTCTAGGCGCTGTACCCGGGATATCAATGCAATTTGAGTGTTTGGTGTTTCAAGGCCGCGCATGCTCAGTTCGATGCAATCATTTTTCTTTGAAAATAAAACATATTATGTGTGCAAATCTCAAAGGTGAAAGTGGGAGAGGAAGGGAGAAAGCATAATCCATGGAGGAAAGAGATAGATGGAGATGCAGTATGCCGTAAAAACGGTTTGCAATGGAGCATATTCCATGTACGTCATGATCACGTGGTCAAGGCGAAAACCTCTAGCGTAAAGAAGGGAAGGTCCGTAGACGTAATGTAAATCTTCGTTAGCCAGTGAAACAGTTCATGGTAAGGCTACTAAATACATGAGCTGGCTCGTCCGTTTGCCATAGCATTCCCAGGTGGGAACATGTTGGCGCTAGATTGAAATGTTTGGCACATTTGTCGCTGTCTTCGTTGCTTCCCTGAATTTATCAAATAGTACGCTATTGAATGAAAGTTTTGGAATAAATTTCAAATTTTAAAATTAGTAATAAATTTATTTACTTTTAGTGAATACATAAATGAAATTTGATGTTTATAAGTACTTTGTAGATGGGGGGGGGAGGGGGGCGGTGAACTCGATTTCAATTAAATTTATATTTTAGGATTATCAATAAATAATAAAATGTCTATAAAAATTAATTGATTTAACTATTTATTAATCAAGTCATAAAATCAATATATATGTATATATGGAATATTTAATATTATATATATATTCTGAATTTGTAAGAGTGCGTATGTATAAGGTTTTAAAAAATAATTTCCAGAAAATTACGATTGTGAAATCGATACAGAGGGGGGGGGGGGTAAGGGAGTATTTGATATTTACAAAAAGTCGCAGAAAAAGAAAACTGCATCAGTGGTTACCAAACATCTGCCCGAATCCGAATTCTTTGGAATAACTCATGTGCCGTTAAAAAAAAAAAATAATAAAAAAAAAATAACTGCATTTGAATGCGGAGGAATTGAACCCCTTCCTTTTTTTCTGCGTCCCGAAAGAAAAAATTCCTTACATCTTTAATTATTATTTCATTTATTAAACTTATTATTTATTAATATTAATTTTGTTAGTGGATCCAGTGCTGAAGTCACAGTCTGACACCCCTCCCTTCACCCGCTGGATGATTACGAATATGATCTTTAATTATAGTCTAGAAATGCACCCCTCTTGGGAATTTCAGAGGCTGCAAAGTTTCAGAAACCCCTCCCGGAAAAATAATCGAAACCAAGTTTATTTCTTAAAGAGGGTAGGGAGAGGTAAATTATCATTAAATTTCAATAGAACCATTTTTTATCATTAATACCTGACTTTTGACCACGGCTCTGCTTACACAGAGTGTAAGTTTTGCTGTTCAAAATGTGAATTTTACATATAAATTTCTTTTTTTTCTTTTTCTTCATAATTTATTTAACTACTAAGGAAACTTCCCTCCAAATACGTTTAGTAGAGCTTTTTAAATTATATTCGCATGTATTTCCAAATGTATTATTTTATTTTTCCATATGTTGGAGTTGCAGGATTAAAATGATGAAGATTATGTATATTTTGGAGAATATCAACAGCAATTTCTTATAGTAAGAAAATGTATTTTTTAAATGTACATTCATCCTCCAAAAACATTTTAATGTTTTTTTTCCTTTTTTGTGTTTATGTGGCGCCACATAAAAAAATCAAAAGTGCGCACTTTTGATTGTCCGTAATAAGTTGTCAATGTAATAAAGTAAATATTGTAATTAATTTCTGATGCTAACAATGAACAAAATGAAATTACTGAACAAAAATTACTATTAAAAAAATATTTTCTGTTTTTTTTTTTTTTTTTACTTTGTGATAAAGTTTTTAAAAACTTCTATAAAGTAAAATTGTTTTTAAAAAGTTTTCATGTGTTGCAAGTTTTCATTACTTTAATAATATGAAACTGTTCTTTTCTAAGAGAAAAATGTAATGAGACTCAGGGGATCCAGGCAAAATTTGGGGTCTATTTAGGGCTCCTTCACAAAAATCTATTTAATAAAACAGGCCCCTTCACAAAAATGAATTTAACAAAATGGACCCCTTCATAAAAATGAATTTAATAAAATGGGCCACTTCACAAAATTCCTTTTAATGAAACAGGTCCCTTTTCAAAATTCTTTTTAATAAAGTAGGCCTCTTGACAAAATTCCTTTCCATAAAAACTTACTTCTATTTATTATTTTTATTTTGTTAGGTTTTAAAATCTGTGATTTGTAAATTAAACCAGTTCACCAGAAACAAAAACTTTAGCAAAATGATTTAAAGAAGTTTTTGTTAATAAATGCTTAGTTCGAATTTGAGAACCTCGATTTCAACTTTCATTACAAAATATTATTTTTCACAAAAATATAATAAAATTCACAAAAATAACTTTTACTTTTCACAAAATGGGCCCCAGGAAAAAAAACCTGGATCGTCGTCTGAGACTTCATAGAATGCAAGTATCCTTCGATATTTTAAACAATTTTATATCTCTAAGTTACATTAAAGATACGCTTTATTTCTTTGTAATACTGACTTAAGAAAATTGTTAAAACTATTTATTTATATATTTTTTCATATTACTGTCTTATGATGAAATATTAACAATAAAATTATCTTAAGCAAATTTGGGGATTTTTTTTTTCAAAATTTAAAATAGCCCATTTTCTTTTTTCTTTTTTTTTTTTTTTTTCTTTTGTGAAAATGAATATTAATATATATATATATATATATATATTATAAAATTTCCTTGAAAAATTCTATTTCACATTAGTTCTTTTGTAATTTTTTTCAAAAATCTCATAAATTTAATCACATGTTAATATTTTGGGTATCGTTATTAGTTATTCAAAAAATTTAAAGTAGCTTCCCATATAATTTCACTCTATTTTCGTCCGATAGTATTAAAAATCACAAATCGACATCGTTTTCCCGAAAATGAACTAGATGGCGCTGTACTTTTAAAATATGCCTGATCGCCAAAATTGGCGAAGAAAAAATTCACAAAGAATAAAATCTACAATTAATATTAAAATTTGGCTATTTTTCATGTGTATGGTGAAATTGAAGCATGCGGTAATCCTTTATTGAATGATTTCAACAATTAATAGCCGAAAAACTACCCATAATTAAGCTTTTAAAGCTAAAAATAGACAGAAACTAATTCAACGCTATTGAAATACATTACGCGAACCGGTCCGTCAGGGATGAAAATGCTTGACAAGCCAGCCTGTGTATTTAGAAGCTCTAGTTCATGGGGTAAAGCAGCAGTAGCTTCTCTTCTTATCAGTTAGCAGTTCTTTGGTTAAATTGCCGGTACCACCTGACTTTTTTTAGCCTCTAACCCATATTTGGAATATAGTCCATATGATGTGCTTTATCGCTCAAATTTAAATGCTCTCACTCGGTTCAAACAACAAACAAAGACTCGGCACCTGGAACAGGGACCGAATTCTTTGACATCACTTAAGCATTTTTTCTTTAAATGAAAGTGATCTGCTTATTTTCAAGCATTCTAAAGCAGCATTCCATTGTATTATGAATTAAAAACTGTACTACTGAAAGTTTTCTTTTTTTTTTTTTTTTCGTGAAAGAGCGTGCTTGTGTTTGGGCCGACTGTAGCGGATTTTAGAATTACTTTTTTGGCGTCACCTCTAGCCACCTTACTGCATCTCCATCTATCTCGTTCCTCTATGGCATAATCGTAGCTTTTTCTACAATAAGTATGATTCTAGATGTGCTTATTTTACGTAGCCCACTAATCATTTTCTCCCATTTGCAGTAATTTTCCCACATTGTGCAAAGAACAAAACATAGCAAACAAGAACGAAAAATTATGCACTCAGCATAGATTATAGAACACTTTCCAACACATTCTGAATACTATAACGCCTATCACATTCATCCATCTGCAGTAATTTTAGAACCCTTTACAAAGAACAAAACATAACAAGAACGAAAAATCATTCTCGCTTTCCAACACATTCTGATTACTGTTACACCTATCATATGCACCCATCTGTAGTAATTTTTCTACCGTTTGCAAAGAACAAAACATAACTAAGAAGAAAGAAAAATCGCGCGTACAGCATAGATTATGGAACACTTTCCAACACATTCTGAATACTATAACACCTATCATTTTAATCTCTCTGCAGTAATTCTACCACACTGTGCAAAGAACAAACTTAAATAACAAGAACGAAAACTTATACCACAGCACAGATTATGAAACACTTTTCATCACATTCTGAATACTGTAACAACTATTTTTTTATGCATCTACAGAAATTTTACCACCCTATGCAAAGAACTAAAATAGCTAACAAGAACGAAAATTTCTGCGTATAGAATAGATTATGAAGCACTTTCAAACACATTCTGAATACTGTAACACCAAACAGTATCTATCTGCAGTAATTTTACCACCCTATGCAAAGAGCAAAAATAACTAACAAGAACGAAAAATTGTGCGTACAGCATAGATTATGAAGCACTTTTCAAACACATTCTGAATACTACAACACAACAATATTCATCCATCTGAAGTAATGTTACTACCCTTTTCAAAGAACAAAACAGAAATAACAAGAACGAAAAATCATACGAACAGCATACACTATGGAACACTTTCCAACGCATTCTGAATACTGTAACACCTATCATGTTTATCCCTCTGCGGTAATTCTACCACACTGTGCAAAGATCAAACCTAATTGACCAGAACGAAAAATTATGCGTACAGTATAGATTATGAAGCACTTTCCAACACATTCTAAATACTGTTGCGCCTATCTTTTTCATCCATCTGCATTTATTTTGCCATCCTGTGCAAAGAACAAAACATAATTAACAAAAACGAAAATTCATGCGTACAGCATAGATTATGAAACACTTTCCTACAAATTCTGAATACTGTAACACCTATCATTTTAATCCATCTAGAGTTATTCTGCAGCCCTGTGAAAAGAACAAACATAACAAACAAGAACGAAAAATTATGCGAGCAGCATGGATTATGAAATCCTTTTCAACAAATACGGTGCCGGAGGCAGCGGAGATACGCGTCGGAGTTTCGTTCCGAAAGTGGTTTGTTTAGCACAGAGTGCGCCTATTTGCGTGGAAAATTGAACTAACCAATTTTCCAGAGCGTGCTCAGCACGCATATGCTTAAGTTGCAGTTAGGTTACACAGTTAGGTTACGGTTACATTACAATTAAGTTCCAGTCAGGTTACAGATAAGTTACATTACAATTAGGTTACACTTAGGCTACACTTACGTTGCAATTAGGTTACGGTTACGTTATTGTTAAGTTACGGTTATGTTACAATTAGGTTAGCGTTACGTTATTTTGCAGCACACCTCCTATACGGTGCGGGGACCCGTGTCGGACTTCCGTATAGAACCAATTGCGACCCCTGACTGTGGGAAGTGGAACTAAAGGATTTTGCAGTGCGTATGCAGATCGCTTGTTGTAAGGTGCCCGAGGCAGTAGGGACACGTATTTGAATTTCGGTCGGAAGGTGGATTGTTCATGGCTAAATGCGACCCATGATGGTGGAAAGTGGAACTAACAGATTTTACAGAACGTGCGCAGAACGTCTTCTATATGGTACCGCAGGCAGCGGGAACATGTTTCGGAGGTTCATTTAGATTGCTCGCTGTGGTGGTGGAAGGTGGAGACACAAGATTTTTCGGAAGTGCCCCCGGTATACGGTGCCGTAGGAAGCGGGAACCCAAGGTTTGTTTGGAACATACTGTCTAGTAAGTCCTGACTACGCTGCCTCAGAATGCGGAGATCTCTTTCCGAAAGTTCACTTTCATATATTCTTTTTTTTTATTTTAATGTAAATCGTGATTTTAAATATTCGCAATCAGTTTTGAAAAATCGACGGGCGGCCCTGGTATCGCCGAACGGATCAGCTAGTAATAAAATAAAGTAAAAAAATGTTAAGTGCCTAAGGTATTGGTAGTGAAGCCAACGTTTTGTATTTAATTACAAATACCTAGTACAAAGTAAAATGTCCTACGATAGGGATTTTTTTCTTTATGAATTTTTGTACATGTAATAGAGTATTATTTCCAATTTAAATGAACGCAAAGTTAAAAAAAAAATCTAACATGCAAAATGGATATTAAATATTGAGTCTAATGGAAATGATTTTAATTTGAATTGTTATAGTTGAATAAAGCTATTATATGATCTCGATGAGATTTATTTTCGTTATTGAGAATAAATGCGATAGGCAGTAAAAAATCTAAAATACATTAAAAATGTTATCTGTTTATATTTTTTTAAGAAATTTATTAAAGAGAATATATTGTTTTCACAAAGATAAATTAATTTATGGAAATTTTTACGACATTATGTAAGTTTTATTTCCTTTAAAAAATAAACTAGAGGATCGAACCCGCGCTTCGAGAAAAGAGAATATAGGTGAAAACTTTTTTTAAATAGTGAAAACTCGAATAGGCTTTTTACATGTAATATATTTTTTACTTTCTTCTATCTTCAATAGAAGAAAGAAAATACTGTAATCGAAATTTTTCTCGACTTCCGGTTTTCGAAGAATTTACACGTTTTAGCGTTCAGAGATCACAAAATACATGTTTATACAAAATGTCAGTCTGTTCGTGTGTCCGTCTGTCCGTGTGTCGCCATTGTACCATCAAATATTGTATGAAGTTATGCATAGAATTGAACCAATTTTTTTTTTAAGTTTTTGGCTATGGAATGCAGGTCCTCTGTTAATTTGGAAAAAATCCGCCGGTAGGGAGCGCTGTAATAGCGATTTTTGTGCATTTTGAATATTGTACCATCGAAAAGTGTATGAAGTTATGCATAGAATTGAACCAAATTTTTTGTGTATGTTTGTGGTAATAGCAAGAAGGTTCTCCCTGAATTTGGAAAAAATCCGACCGTGGGGAGCGTAATAGCGATTTTTTAAAATTTTAAATATTGTACCATCGAAAAGTGTATGAAGTTATGCATAGAATTGAACCAAATTTTTTGTGAATGTTTTTGGCCATAGCAAGAAGGGCCTCCATGAATTTGGAAAAATTCCGCCGAAAGGGGGCGCTGTAATAGCGATTTTTGTGCAATTTTCAATATTGCACCATCGAAAATTGTATGAAGTTATGCTTAATTCTAATAAAAATACTAATAAAACTAATTATAATTAAATATTGACATGAGATAGAAGAAAGTTTTGGGATTGGTACATCCAACTAGATTAGATTGCTCACTAACGACATCAAAAAGCAGAGAAAAAATACGGAATCACGTCCTAACTAAGAATTTTTTTTTTACGTTCTACATTATTAAATCGCAGTTTTATCTGACTCTCTGGAACTTTAGCTAGATTGATTCAATGTTAACATGAATATGGTCTAGTTTGCGTTAAAAATTTTGTCTCGAGGTTATTCGGTATTCTTTCTTCAAAAAGAGCTTCTTGTGTATATTTTCTTATTCATTAATTTCCGAATCCCAGTTATCTTATATTGTGCCTCGAGGTTTTACTTTAAATACTTATTATTTCATTAAAATATTAAGATTTGATCAAAATAAAAGAAATATAAAATAGACTAAAGAAATCATCTGTAGTTTAGTTGAAATACGTATTGCATATAAGAGCTCTTCTTACAAAAGAAAAAGAAAAAAAAAACCCTTAAGAATTTCGCAAAAGTTTCTGCACCCACTTTTATTTTGTGTATTGCGAAAAAATGCTCCATATTGTTTTGTGAATTGCGTTCGACCTATCAAAACATTCATTTTCATATGAAATTTAATCATATAAATTCAATCAACAATCAGTTTCAGGGACATGTTCATTGTAGATAATCAGCAGCCAGGTCCTGATCGTGACGGGTAGATCGCTTTTTTTCTAACGTATTGTAAATGAGATCATCTCTTAGAACAACTGCCTTAAAGACCTTTGCTTTTTTCTCGAGTGGAGTATCGTTAAAACCCCCAGAATGTAGTTCTCCTTGACCTTGTGGACTCATCCATATTGAACGCATTGGACGGTGCAAAATTATTGACAAAAGTAGCGCAAGGTTACATGATTTCTATGATAGAGCATTAAGAAACAAATTGGGGGAAAAAATGATCAAGTTGTTATGGAGTATTGGGTTTTTCAGAATAACTACCAAACAACCTTGCTGCAGATCCACTTTTTATTAGTGTATAAAAGATAACCTTCACCTTCGACTCTCATCTTCATGATTTGGAGTAAATAAATCGTATCTTCCATCAATTTTATAGGATAACTATTTTATTTAGGAATAGCATAAGTTTCTTTAGAAGTTCAGGACTTAGTTTCAAACTAAGAAAGGAACTAATTGAAAAACAGAATATGATGTTAGATTTTAAATAAAAGGGATGTTAGATTTTAAAAAAAAGATTCAGATTTTAATTTTTTCCTAACAAATATATACTAAAATAGTGTCTTCATGAGAAATGTTTCCATTTAATAGGGTAAATGAATATTCGTAAGAAGAACGCCAACATTCTTTTACAATAAAGAAAATTTTGTATTGATAGAAATGCTTCTTTTCATAAAGAAAGTCTTTGTACAGTTGTGGGGAAAAAAAGTAAACACCCCCTACTAACTCCTCAAAAAATTATCGTAGAAGAAAGTTACTGGTACCAAACGATTGGAAATAAAGTCTACTTTTAAATGATATAGATAAAATTTGCTTAGGGGGCCATCTACATATTAAAACGAACCATAACTTTGTTTTTTTCAATAGCAGTACACAATTCTGACAGCATAAATGAACTCTACACTCTTCAATTAGCCTAAAAACAAATTTTTATGCAATTCGTACCATAAGTTTCTGAGAAATTAATTATTTTAAAACGAGCGTATTTTAAGGGCTGTATCCAAACTGAAGTCGGATCTCGATTGTTAACCGAGAGAGCCCCTTTCTTGATCAAGGCACCTTAAGCGCCACTCAAGGAGTCAATGAAGCCTGTTAGATTACAGGACAGCAGAATAAAATTCAAAATATCTACTCACTTCTATCATAGACGGAACCTTAAACCATCATTTTGCCGTTTTTTAAGCATAATTTGAAAACTACTTGGAAGAAAAATGTGAAATTTTGGATTTCCATAAAGCAGGACTTAATAAATCTAAATCCATCAAAAAAATTGTAGGTTGCAATTCATAATTTTTTCGAATATTAATTTCATAATTCATAATTCATATCATAAAATTATAAAAATTGCAAATTCAGCGTATTTATTTTGGGTATATTAGTATTATTGCTACACAAAAAATTAGCACATTAGGAGCATAATTTCTGGAGATATAAATAAAAATATGAAAATGTAATTTAACATTAGAAGCACTAAATTTTGAATATTTATAATTCAAAAAGTTATCATTCAAATGACTTGAAATTCGGTGTCTAGGCATAGTTTGAACCGAAGATTTGAAATATCTCGTTAAAATTGGGTATTGTCATTGAAAAAAATGAAGTTTGTATTCGTTTTAATATGTAGATAGCTCCCTAAGCAAATTTTATATACATCATTTAAAAGTAGGCTTTATTTCCAATCGTTCGGTAGCAGTAACATTCTTCTACGATAATTTGTTGAGGAGTTAGTAGGGGGTGTTTACCTTTTTTTCCACGACTGTACCTTTTTCTTAAAACGGTATTTGAGAAAAGACTGAATTTTAAAGATTATTTTGCGTGTTGATTATAATAAGAACTAACTCTTAATTTTACAAATGTGAATTTAGAATAATACTAATTAGCTAATGTGAATTTAGAATAAGCCGTTCATAACTTTTATTTAAAAAGCCATTTCATTATTGCTATAGATTGGTATTTAATTAGAACCTTTTCGAATTCATTGTAATTAGTTAATTCCAAATTTGTTATTACTTAACAAAAACGCTGCATCTACAAACTATTAAAAACTTGAAATGACCCTTTAACCCATTGAGTGATTTGAGTATCTCTTCTCGTCATGCAACTTCTTGGCGTAAAAACCATATTGCTAATTCAGATTGCATTGCAGAAGTGGTCAGTATAAATGTATGTATATGGGTTTCTAGCTCATTAATGGTATTTCTATATATTTTACAGTGATATATTGATATGTAGTAATTATCCCAAACAGATCTTATATAATGTCGTCTTGTCAAATAAAAAATATATTTTTTAAAAATCAAGAATCCGAGATTTAAACAAAATAAAAAATAATACACTTCTTAAAATATTTGTATAGCGGGAAACTTTTTTTTAAATAGCGTTTCATGTTTTTATATAACGTATTTTATTTTATTTCGATCTGAAAACTTTTGTGGTCAATAGAAGAACAAATTGCACACTTTTTCATAAAATCTATTAAAACGTAAAGTTTCATAGTTAAAACTGTTTATGTATGCGCAATAACTTATATTTTATACTTTATTTTCGTAAATCTAAATAATTTTAGATAATTTTTCATTGTGGTTAAAAAATAATTTATGAATGTTTTCGCTGCGAAAAGCAGGAGTTTGTTCATGAATCGAACCCAATCAAAACATTCAGAAAATGAACACGTTGCAAACCAACTTTCTGAGCTACTAGGCAAAGGGAGCAATTTATCATATTATTGGCTTTAATATAAACTTTGGAGCTTATTTCCTTGAGAACCCCGTCTGTTCCACTTTATAGCTTTCACGTGTTTATCCATTGACTATAATTAGGGTTTAACGTTTATCTCTGAAAAATAGGCCAAAATTCGCGATAAATTTGCGCTAAACTTTCAACATTTAGCAAAATTTTCTCAATAAATCAATAAAGCTAATAACTTTCATTTTCGCTTGTTGTAAGCCTGTTTGTTCAAAATAAAAACATCACCCAAATGAGTAAATGAATATTATCTCTACTAATTCTATTTGTTTAAAGATTTTAAAATTTTTAACGCACAGATTGTATAAAATTGAGGAAAAATGTTAAGTTTTATTAAATGATTCTTATCCTTTTATTCAATAAAATATTTTTATTATTTGAAAGTGAGCTCTCAGCGACCATGCTGCTTATTGGAACTAACAAGCACTGCTGTTTCAGATGGTTTCAGATCGCAGGCAGTTTTCGATTTAAAAAATTCTGTTACTTTAGAGTTTTCAACATTCATGTTTTGTTAATACTTTTGTTTTATTCTTTAATTCTCTATCCTCAAACTTTGAAATGTTAAAAACCACAGAATTATATAGATATACTAATTTTGTAGTTATGAAGTACACCGGAAATAATGAATTTTAATTGCATCAATATTTGCTAACCAACAGAGTGAAAAAGCGTCTAAGCCAGGACTCGAACCCGGGCCATTAGCATGGTGCACCAATGGTCTACCAATTGAGCTACTCGGACGATACCTAATCCGGCACCCCTCACTATCATACGTTGACAAGGCTGCATCTTGCAGCACCAGATGGAATATTTTCATGAGCCACAATCTTGTGGCAATTACAAAACTAACGCGAAGACGAAATTAATGCAGTATCGGGGAAATGATATATAGATATAATTTTTAATTATGAAATACGCCCGACATGTTGAATTTTAATTGCATGAATTTTTGCATTGCTAACTAGGCATAAAACCGACAGAGTGGAAAAGCATCCGAGCCAAAATATGCATAAGTCCAAATCTACTGTGAACGCAGAATTATTTAAGTGAAAAGTTACTTATTTGAGACTAAGGGTTAAATGTTTTTTCGAAAATGAAATTACGTTAAAGTTACACCTTTTTAAAAGATATTTCAACATTAAAAAATGTATTAAACAATAAATATTTATATTTTTCGCCCAAATTCAAATTTCAAATTACGCAAAACAGCTATAACTCAGGAAATGCCTAAAATATGTTTACTTAACATGAGATCTTTCTTTGAACTAAAAAAAACTTACTGTGCTCATTTATGATCCAATTTCAGCTATAAATTTACTGTTTTCAGGACTAGCCGTTCAAAATATGCATCTGGTTCCATGTGCTTGACACTCAGGACATGATGTATTGGAAGGATTCGGGTCATAGGGCTCTACTCTGCTCAAAAATCACCCCCATTTTGTTTCAAACCTAAATTAGAAACTGTTGACTTTCATTTGATAGACTTCAGTTGCCATAAGAATATAAAAAACATTTTTTATAGGCAAACAGTTAGAAAATATCAGAATTTCAAAAAATTTGCGCAAAAGTCACGTCACTTTGAAGAATTCTCGGAAACATAGAAAATATTGAAAATTTCGTGTAAATTCGCGCCGAGATAACCCTAATTATATTCTATTTGTAGTACTATGGTGACTGAGGGAAATTCAAACTAAAAATGCAATGGTTGCAGTCAAATAACAAAAAATTAAAAACACCAGGATATTAGAGTTATTTTGTCTCTTTAAGTTATGGAAACAATTTTTAATAGGTAATTCCGCCACTCTCCTATTTTTTTTCAATAAATTTTACTAATAACAATAAAGTTTAACTTCCTATAAGCAAAAAGTGCAATGAAAAAATATCCCCAACTTTATTATCCTTATGAACAGAACTTTAGTCCTATTTAAAATGAATAGAATGTAAAAAAAAAGTCAAATTAAACATTCCAAAATTTTGACAAAAAATCAAACGGTCAATAAATTTAAAACCACTGCCCGAATTCCCAATAAGAGTGAAATGAAAGTGGCATAGCGGATAAATATTCGCAATCTGAGCATTTAAAAATGCCTTTGCCTTGTTTAGTTCGTAGTGGCCAATTTTCTCTCCGATCTGTTTCTCAAAACTATGTTGATTCATGCACGAATCATAAATGATTAAAAAATTAATCGTATATCATTGAAGTGCAATAAAACATCTAGCAGATTCAATAATGAATTATATTATTTCAATTCATTAACTACGCAAAATGTAGGTAAATTCACCAGATCAAAATAACAGCGACCTCTCTGGAACTCAAACAAATAGAGATAACCAGGGCCTCACTAGCATGAGACTCTGGGGGAAAAGATAAAGTTGGAGTCCCTTATAAACACGCATGTTTTTAGCCACAATTTGTACTCATTAAAAAAAAAAGCCCCGAGTTTCGGTATTATGGGTCTTTCTAAAGGTGAGGAAACTGGGCATTTTTTCATATGTTCTTGTCATAACCAATTCATGCAGATACCGTTCACAGGAAAGGTTATTCAACGAATCCCACTCAGCATGCAGTTGTAGCTTCCTTTTAGCATCTTTTTCAAAGTAGGGTAGCTATTTTTTGGTAAACGTTGAAAGCAACTTTGAAAACGCCAAGTGGCCGTATTAGAGGCATTGGCCGTATTACTCCCAATTACATTATAACAATGTAAAAGTTACAAATAGAAAGTATTTGTGCTTGCAATATTTTGTAATATAGTCATACAAAAAATCAGCATAAAATTATTGTTTCACGAAAAATAAGTGAAAATATAAAAGATTTAAAAATTTTAAGCTCAAAAATCTTAATATTTTTAATCCAAATATCTATTGTACAAACCATTTGAAATTTCATATTTGGAGACGTAAGATTAAGTATTTTATAAAAATGTATGTTGCTAATAAAAATTTAAAGTTTAGTTAAAATTTTAATACGGAAACAGCCTTAAAATATTATACATATTGTTTAATAGTACACGTTATTCACAATCGATTACAGAAGCTGCCTGCCATCTGTTTTCCCCAAGTCAAATATATTTTGAACCAGGAAATAGTATTTTTGATAAAATTTGTCTAATTTCTGTGTGGGACATTTGATTTCATTTAAGTAAAATTTCGAGTTCAAAATATGTTTATTTTACTCGAAAATTCCCCCGAAGGTTGGCAGCTATGGGATTGGTATCAATAGCTTTTCTTTACGATGATTTACTGCAGAACAGTAAGAGAATTCTCCCCCCAAGACCCAACATTTTACTCCCTACAATAAAAAAATAAGCTGACAGTTTATAGTCTGAAGTAATTTTATGTATAACGCACAAATCAGCAAAAAATCTTTAAATATATATATATATAACCCAGTAAGTTTTGGCGTTTTGGCGTAAAATTACCGACTTTTCACTTTGACATGCTAGTATAATGAATTTTATCTTTCTAAATAACTCAAGAGGAGGTTCTACTTTTTTGGATCAAAATTTTCGATTTCTTTTCTTTTCTTTTTCTTTTGCCTTTTTTTGCATCTATCAAATGTGTAGGTGGTTGCCATAAAATGGTTTACAGATATTCTAGTTTCTCACAAATATATTTTGCACGTTGAACGTAACGCCATGCCGCAGTAGACAGAAAACGGCTTTCTATGCGCAGCTCTACGCTCGAAGTTTATTGTGTTTGGAAACCGTCTCGAAACCATGCTTTTCAAACTGAACAACCTTTTCTTTCGAGAACTATTCGACGGATTTCCTTTATTTTATTTTATTTTTTTTAAAGAAGGGTAATCGTCTTTTCTGGAGCTTATACCACTGAAAAGTATAATTTTCATTGATAAATTATTATTTCGAGCTCCCGAAATGTAAAAAAAGGCGAAAAAAATTACCTTATTTGCTTAAATGAACTTCATTTTGTCAAAAATAAGCTTTTGAAGCTAACTGTTGGTATCAGCTCCAGAGAATTTCATGCTCTTTTATAAATTGAAGACCAAATTTGTTTCAGATGTTCGTGACCGGAGAATAACTTTCGCCCGATAAAGAAATGCATGGCGCGCATCGGCAGGGTACTCCCCTTCGTAGAAGGCGTATGAACTTTTTCCGCACACAGAAATTTAAATATATAATTGAAATATCAGTAAATATAATGAAAAAAGGTCTGAAGGTGATACCTCTTTTTCTGTAACCGAATAAAAATCGTAAAAATCATGTGAATTTTTGATCAAAAAATAGAAAATTCCCTTAATAGGCTTTGGATACCGTAAAAAATATAAATTTCGTCACTTCTTGTGTAATGCCGATATTCGCCAAATAGCTTTTGAAATAAACCTTTACCCCATTTAAATATTTTCGTAATTCGAAGTATGTTTCTAGGACTAACGGTTTAAGAATTAATTATTGGGTAACAATGAGGTGAAACAGTCGATAGAAGTATAATTCAATAATCCAGGATTATGCAAGGAAAATAAACTCCGTCAATAAGTTTACCGATTTATTATTAAGTTGAATAGCTAATTAAAATAATATTTTGGAACTTCTTGCGTACAAAAATAATATTTTTATTAAGATAAATAGTTTTTGCTAGTTTATGGGCGAAAAAATTACATTTTATGTATAAAAATGTATGTTTTCTTCTACAAAAACGCCTATTTTGCCATAAATGCACTTTAAATGCTACTTCTCTATACACTGTGTTTAGACGTATAAATATATTCCTTTTAAACAATGAAAGCATGCTAATATCTATATTATAAATCGTAAACGTGTCCGTGCTTAGCGCTAACGTCATTTTGACGGTGGCAACAGCAGACGATTAAATTTAACTTTTATTAACTTTTATTGCAAATTTTTAAACTTCTAAATACTACACATTTTCAATTTTTGCACCGTCGAATAGAGAAAAAAATGTACTTACAACTGTATCGCAATTTACTCAATTTTTATTGTTTTTAAAATAATTTTCAAGCATGATTTTTTTTTACTCTATCGTTATCGCGTGCAGGCGATTACGAAGATAAATCCGTTTCCACTTAAATACCTTAGAAAAGGTTTCCATCTTATATTACAAACAAATTAAAACATTCATCAATAACTAAATAAAATAAAAATATAACGTAAATTTAAGACATGTAATCGAACTACAGCCTTAAACCACTGAAATGGACAGAATCAAAAAGGCTGATTGTAAATAGTGATCTTTCGTGTTTTCTTCTGCTGTTAACTCCTGGCGAGACGCCCTTAAAAAGTTTCAAAATTTTATTTGAACGCATTATTGCCATTTTTCATGTAAATAAGATTTTTGGTATTTTTAGTGGGTATTCTAAAACAAAAAAAATAAAATAAAAAAATAAAATAAATAAATAAATAAATGTAAAAAAAAATCTATTGGTGTCAACTCGCGAATTTTAATTCACATTGCTAGCAAGGCGTAGAACCAACAGAGTGAAATATTATCCATGCCAGGGTTCGAACCCGGGTCATTGGTTATTTTTCACTCTGCTGGTTCTACACCTTGTTAGCAATGTGAAATAAAATTCATGAATTAAAAATTTCACGTTTACTATTTCTCGGGCGTAATTCGTCGTTTAAAAATTGTAATACATTAGTGTCAACAATTTAAAAAAAATCGTTTTTACCTATATTCTGTAACCCGGGAAGCCCAGGTTTATTCGCTCGTTTTAACAAACTCACGAATATCTTTTAATATCTATTGTGTAATTTTTTATGTGGTTTTCGAAAAGCTTATCTGAATGAAACTTCATTTGCTATAATAGAATGTGAATAAATAAACTTCAAAATACAATCCTACATATTCTAAAGTTATTCTAAAGCAAAATGCATAATCCAGTTAAAATATTACATCTCAGAAACGTCACTACTCATTTTTGGTAAAATTTAAGTATCAGTTCAGTTTTTTTAACAGTTGCTTTTTTAAAAATCTCTAATTTTTAAGGTAATACTTTACGATTTCAAATAAAAGTACCTGCTAATGCTTAACAGCTTTCCTTTTGATTCAGAGGTTTACTTTATTTATTTCTGAAAGTAATAAATTCAAAACTGGTGTTTGTTCACTTGCACAATTTCGAAATAAATTTCAGATTTAAGAAACATTTATTTGATTCTTCTAGTTTTAACAGTTTTACTACTAAGAAAGTTTCTTGAATAATTTACATGTTTTGAACGGTGTCTTCAAAAACATGATGAAGGTTGCATAACAGATATTTTCATACTCTTATTTGAAGAATTCTTGAATACTATAAATTTTAAGAAGAGGATCTTGTCTTCCTTCCGCCTATACTAATTACACAACACTGCATTAAGAGGTTTTGAGTCACTAAGTCTTTTCAGATGTAAATCAGGTTGCAATTTATTTACCAAATTCCTCCCAGTATGCTATCATACCCATTCATTCTCGTCGGTCAACAAGACGCAGATATACATTATTCTATGTCTAAAAAATTAAAGGAGAGAGTTTTGCATTTTCGCCATTCTGGAGGCAGAATAGATAAATTTTCCAAGAAAATGAATAGCTATGAGATAGTTTTTTGAATTTTAACTATCTTAATCATGAAATCCTTGTTTATAATAGGATAAAATAAACAAATTAATTCAAGGAAAGGGAAAATGGGAGGAAATGTGAATACTTGAAAGCTCTATTGTTTATTACGATACAGTTAGTTCTAAGTAGAAAGGGCAAATATGAAAATACAAATTATCACCTTTAATTAAGTAGTTGAAAGAAAACACTCAATATTACTAAACTGGAAAATGAAGTACGCAAAAATTTTAATAATTTTTTTTTGTTCATCATTGTATGAGGCCCTGGTTTTCTACTAAAGTCTAATGTAGACGCCAAGGAAAAATTAATCATAAAGCATACATTGCAACACACTTTCCAGCATTACGAAAATATACTATGTTATATTAAACATTTTCGCTAGTTTTTATTTAAAATTTACTTCAAGAATTTATTTTTCAACAAATGGACTCAGTTGAGGTGAGAAAACATAATTTGAAAACTATCCATGTTACAGAAATATATTTCAAACGGAAATACGTTGCCGTTTACCACAATAACTTTAGCAAACGTTCTCATCATCGCATTTTCGAGTACACATATTTTTGAGTATACCTTTTTGAGTACACATTTTTGAGTACACAACAATTTTGTAAGAAATAGAGAGAACTCATTAACAAGCAGCCACAACAACCAAACTGAAAAAGAGGAATGAATATTTCGAATACGGTTAGTCTTTTGTCAGAAGCAAGCATGACAAGCATGTTAATATAAGGGAGACTGGGGAGGGTTGACACATTTTTTAAAAAATATTTTTTTTTATATTTTAAATATTGAACCTAGAATAAAGTTTCATATATCATTTTATTCGCTATACAACCCGTTATCAAAACAAAATTGCGACATAAATGTAATATATAAGAGACTTGAAAAATGATTGATTTTAATCATGAGAAAATAATGGGTCAAGGCTCCCCACATATGGGAGGCTTGACTCACTTTATTTTATATTGAAATATTTGTTGAGGGAAATAAAATCAGTTTAAAAAAAGGCAGAATAACTTTATGCTACATGGTTTAATTATTATTAAAATTATTTGGGAAAATGTGATGTGTAAACAAACCTCCTTAGACGTAATTGAAGGCACAAGAGAAAAATTCCGTTTTAAACATCCACTTTTTGTGACACTCGACCTGGAAACGCTAGTTGCCACATAGTTTGGCTTCATCTCATTGTATTCATCTTAGTGAAATTTTAGTACATACATTCTTAAAGTGTTTTAATCAGTGTTACGTTCTTTTATAGAGGCATGAACACTTAACATTTCTTAAAGCTGCTGCTGCTTTAATCCTTTCTGGTCTTTTTCATCCTTTCTATTTACCTACTATGTGTACTTTTTAAATGAAATAAAAGTTTCTATCAACTTTACAATTTATATTTCATTAAATATTTTCTTGCTTCTATAGCAATTTTTCACATCTTCCTTTAATTAATTTTAAACATTTAATTTCTATCACTCCATTTTACTGCAGCTTTATAGAATAAATAAATTTAGAAATGTAACCATTAACCCTTAATTGTGTACAGTGTATAATAAAACGATTTCCAAAAACATTTAATTAAGGGAGCTTTAACCATCTGGTCAACTCTCCCTCGCATTGATTGGGTCAAGCCCCCCCCCACATAGCCACTTTTTAAAGTATAGCACATGGTTATGTTTATCCTAATTTACTGTACAATCTTTATGCCTGGAATAAAAGCTCAATATTTCTGAATTACTTAAAACCTACTTTCTTAAATTGCTATGATGTATTTTATCTGAGAAAATCTTACAAAATGTTTTTTAAAATATACTTTTTAAGCTGAAAACTCTTCACAATTGATTTTTGCACACCTGTTTCAATTATCTCCTTTTCAATTATCTACAAAGACTACCGTTTGAGCATTTCAGTAGCTTTGGTTGACACCTATTAGGAAAACTCTGAAAATCTTTTAAATATGAAAACTGAAGGGTGGGTTAAGCTACTCATATGGTCAATCTCCCCAGTCTTCCCTATCTATATTTAATATGGAATATGCTGCTCAGTACATCGCTTTTATAACATTTTCTAAATTTAAACAATATTTCAGTGCAATCCAATCATTTTTAAGCAAGTTAGAACTAGAATCCTGCGTCTGGCCGAGTAATCCAATTTTACCCGAACCCAATCTGATCTGCGCGCCAGATGGAGTGAGGTTAGTGCTAATTTATATTTGGTTCAGGTCGGGGTGACTGCAATTGTTTTGACTTCGGGTCGGTTTCGAATTGGATTTTAAATCTTGTGGTCGGGTTCAGATTAACGCAGCTTTGAAAAAAAAGATCGGAATATTTTTTCATGTAAAAAAGCCTATATTTAAATAGGAATGAGTATATATATATATTGCTTCATAATAAAGATGAAATTGATACTGAAGGAAAAATTGTGAACTATTTTTTGTTGATTGTATTTAAAGAATGATGAATTATTTTTCTTTTCGCGATGAAATGTATCAGATTTGGGGCGACGAAAAATTTTTTTTTGTCGATTTCCGGTCAACGGAACATGTTTTTTTTGGGGATTCTAGTCGGAATTCGACTGAAATTCGTTTAGATTCTTTGGATTCGCGTCAGGTAGAATTTTACCACCCAAAATTTATCTGTTATAACTTGAACTTGTGCAAGATCCTAAGTAGAACGTGGAAGAATATACATCCAAACAGTCACACGAACAATATGCCTGACTTATAGCTTTCTAAATAAAGCTTGTCTAAAGAATCATTTATTTTTATTACATGGGGCATAAAAAAATAAGCCCCGTTTCAATTAATCGTGCAGCTGTTCTGTTACTGGATAAATGTGCATGGGTTCCGAGTAGTTGGACTCATCTTCAAAAGAAAAACGCCAGTGTTATAGGTGACAGCACTGCATGAACTTGGTAGTAGTGTTGCCAGGAGTCAAGCATAAATAGGGACTCCAAATATTCTGGACACTACTAATTTCTTACAGTTTATTTCGCCATGTTTAACCGCAGATAATTCTGCCATTAGATAAGGAGAAGAAAATTATTTTAAAATACTGGTGTCCAGAGCATTTGGAGCACAGATTTACGCGGGACACGTGGCAACATTACTTGGTAGCGAGTTGTGTTAATATTCAGGGAAATTGAAACGACCACCGCGTACACGATCGCGAGCATACGCGTATACCCCCACCGCGTGGGCTAGTATACCCATTTTTAAGCACACACAATGTGCCAACAGCTTAAAATCAAAGTCGAATTTATGAAGTATAAAGTGAAAAAATCAGTAGTGACTCAATGATACGAAAATGAATGGGACAGTTTACTGAAGAATGGAACAGCTAGTTTGTTTATAAGCAGTGGGCGACAATTTCTTCATCTCTGATAAAAACCAATTCGTGGTTTGGAATGGTTAACTGAATATTTAGTTAACAAAATATTTCTGAAATATATGATGAATTTAATAATTTATGTGCATCTTAGCAAAGCTGATGAGCTGTGAATAAGATTTTTAACATTTCAAATAAATTAAATATTTATCTTAGAAATATTTTGACAACTAAATAAAGTTCGAGTATTAATCGCGCACAGAGGGTTCCCTACAATAATATATGAATTAGTAAGTGTATTATTAAAAAAATATCGTTGCTAAAAGAATAATAAGACTTTGTAAAAACTATACAACGTAGGGTTGGGTATAGCTGTATTGTATAGTATACAGGGTGCAAAGGAAAGTCCTTTTAACCTGAAAATACTTGCGAACGGAGAGAGAGCTACAGCTATACAAGTGAGGTAACGGCACGGTAAAGCGACTACGCTCGGCCTAATGCAAACGACAGCAGCACCCGTGGCGAAATTTGGAAAACAGATGGAGCGAAAAAACAGGTGGAGCAAATTTTCCAATTAGAAAGTTTTAGAGTATCAATTAATTAGTACGAAACGGCATTTGGTTTACTCGGATAAGATAAATCGTCGCCTGCATACCCAAAAGTTTTCGAAATCGATGAGCGACCATTCCACTTTGCCTATTCACATTCCGGAAATGTAGCAGTGCACAATTGCAAATTGCGACGTTGTACTGTGCTGTAATGTCTGTAAATAATTAATTTCCAGTGCATTTAAAATTTTAGAATAACCCTTTCAGGGCCAGAAGAATTATTTTCGTAAACTGATGAAATAATTGACTGACACCAGAATATTCAAACGAATTTCTCTGAAAACAAAAACACGCTAATTTTCACTTTCATTACAAAAGCAAAATTTTATTAAAATACTCTTTGTGCCATTTGTCAGTTTTGGAATTAAAATTAGGTGGATAGACCGTCTAGCCACCGCCCTTGAAAGGGTTAAATCTATGTCGTCGTATTGAAGAGGCTTGCAAGAGACGTTCCATGCTGAGAAATGTGCATGCAGAATTACTCTCACGAATACAAAAGTGTATCGTGAGCAATGGCGAACTTTTCGGACATACTAAATATTAATTTTTTATCACTGTGAGACAGTTTGTCTTTTTTTGTGTGTGTATGATGTTATAAAAATGTATTGAGATAAGTACGCATTTATAGCATAAATTGTGCGTACTTCTTTATACTTCTGACTATTCCATTCAAACGTTTACAGAAAATGGAGTGCATCGATTTCGGACATTTTTGGGTACACAAGTAACGATTCATGGCGACGGTTATCCATGTAAACCAAATGTCGTATTCTATTAATTAATTGATGCTCTAAAACTTTCTAACTGGAAATTTTGCTCTATCTGTTTTCGTTGTCAATTTGCAGTGGCTATCTTCCAAATATCGCCACTAGGGGGCGCTGCTGTCGCTTTAATTAAATCGGGCGTAGTCGCTTTACTATACCGTTCCCTCACTTGCATAGCTGTAGCTCTCTCCATTCACAAGTATTTTCAGGTTAAAGGGACTTTCCTTTGCACCCTGTGTACTAGAAAAGTATAAATGGATATACCATGAAAGTTCAAAGATATATGGAACCTATATAATAGCAAATATAGCTATTCTGTATATTTGTTATTCCATATAGGTTTTTAGTTAACCTTTAAAGACACAGTAGGTGTATTCAGAGAGCCACTCAATTGAAACTAGTCGCGAATTCCATAGTATTTATGTGATTAATTCTCATTAAATTAGTCTGTTTTTAAGAACTTGACGTTTATTACTTTTATACTGCTACTGGGCATTGCATTACATAAATATATCTTTAAAATTTGTTATCTAGGCTTTTAAAGCCGATGGAGCAGAGTATGCGATAGAGTACGCCGTCCCTGTCATTTTGTATGTGGAAACCCTCCGTGTCTTAATGGGTTAATATCTCGGCTAATTACCGACGGTTTTTTCCAAAATTCATGATCAACAATGCTTTTATACTTCTGCTACGATAGGTACCTCAAGCTCTGCACATCACTTTTCCTGAAGTCCGTAAATCGAAATTTGAGTGTAACGGAAAAATGCGATTTTCTCAAAAACTATGGTACCTAGGGTAATCGCTATAATTTTCCTACAAGTTTTAAATTAATATCTACTACCTCTATTTTTTTCAGAATTTTAGTTTCAATAGATTCGGAATTAGATGAGGGGGAACATATTTTTGCACTACATTTCCCACAATAACTTTGAAAATATAATACAGTAAACATCCTCTAATCCGACACGTTCGGGACTTGAAGCATGCAGGATTACAAAATTTTCCGGATTATAGGATGAATGTTGGGAAAAATGTTTAGAAGTTAGAATTAAACAAAAAATGACAGTTATTCATGTTTTTTAATCTTTAAACAGCTTGAATAGAATAAAAAAAACTCCATAATGTAAAGTACAACATATGTACATGACTATAAAATAAAAACATGCACTTTAGTCCTAGATAGTAGGCCTACTCGTTGAAGGGATCTAAAACAAATTGCGAATATCAGTTTGTTTTGTAGTAGTCTTCTCTTTTCTTTTTTTTTTGGAAGCCATTTCGTATGAGATGGAGTTCCATAATTTCTTCATCGTTGAACGAACGGCTGCAATGAGAAAATTTGATAAATGTAATTCAAGGCATCAGCTGTATGATTCCAACAGATGTTGTTTGACTCGTATACATCATCTTCATCAGAGTCAATGTGTTTGGGATCTGCTGGGTTGATAACATTCTGAATGATGGTCACATCTAGCAAAATTTTCTCTGCAGGTTCATCCAAATCTGTTTCAACCCACTCTTTTATTTCTTCTCGATTCAGTTGTGTTTCCGAATGTCGTGCCGGATTAACCAGCATGCCGAACCATAGGATGCCGGATTAGAGGATGTTTTGCTGTACCTAAAATTAAATGAAATATATTTTTGATTTCAGCGTTACGAAAGCTTTCACACGATACCCCATACGATATACAAAGAAAAGATTTTTTTTTTCAAGTAACTTAATTAGCCCCTCTACATTTTTCCTAAATATATTTATGAATATTTATTCATCTGTAAATATGTGGGTCAATAGCCTTTATTATTTCCCCCAATCTGAACTTTCCACGTTGCATAGTTTGCGAGTAAAAGGGCTGTGGCAGACAGACAGACAGACAGACACAGGAGTGATCTTATAATGGTTCCGTTTTTACATTTTAAGTACGGAACCCTAAAAAGAAATAGACATCCTTTAAGAAGAGTACACAAAAAATATAAAAATTATTATTTTCCTGATAAAACATTATAAAAATACGAAGGAATTCCACGTCCATAGATTTAAAATTAATGAGAGGTATTTATTATCTGACCAAACAACACCCTAAAAGGCGGCATTGTTCTTCAGTATTGGGAGGATTGGGAATAATGATTTCCTGTTCAGAAGAATGTCTCAACGGATCTGCCAATTATGTAGCGAGTCCATGGTTTGCACTTCAGTGCACATTAAAGGACGTTATTCAATTACATTTCGCATTTTTTAATTTGACCAATGGAACGTACTTTCTGGAATCTCCATGTACCTTCTATGTTCATTTCTGTTAGACCTTTTAGTTTCAAATAGATAATTCTTATCTTTTCGCATCTTTTTTCTTGTGTAAAGCTCTTTATTTATTTATTTATTTATTTATTTTGATTTCATTCTTATTATTTTTCCTCCTTTTACATTACACTTCCTAATATAAATCACTTGACTCTTTAAATTCTAATGATCATTTGTCCAAAATAATTTTAAAAAGTTAAAAATAGAAAAATCCTTTACACTTTAACATTAATTGAAGCGCAGCGAGCAGAAGGCGAGCGAAGTTTCTTATGCATCCACTCCCGTATGACGTTGAAATGAACAAGATTTGTCGGTAATGGTTGGGTCAATTATGATGTAATTCATCTAAAACTTAGATCTTAATAAGACAGAGGTAATAACATGGCCCGAATTTTGAAATTCGACATACGTCCTAAGTAGCTAAAGATCAAAGTTCTTATACAAATCCATCGTGACGATCCTGGTGTCTCTGGCATATGCAATAAGTATTCATAGATCACAAGCAATTACATTTGATAAAGCAGTTGTCGATATTGGTAGAAACGATTTCTCACTTTTACTAACATGTGTCAGCTGCTCAAGTGTAAGAAAACGGACTGATCTATTATTTAACCCGTCTTTCAATATTAAGAGTTTGCTAAAAATTAACTGGCAAAAATTCCAAAATTGGGCTTACAATCAAGGTTGGAGTCTCACATAAGCAATGTTGCCACAAAAAGTTGTTTCAAGTGTATGAGTGCTGAAGTATAATGATGAATGCAAAAGTTTATATTCAAATGAAAATTATACAAACATAATTTATATAATTATACAAACAGAAGTTACATAAATATGAAGACAACTGTTTAAATTCAAGTGTAAATAATAAAATACACGCGCACAAAAAATAATAAAATACGTTGGAAGGGGTGAGTCCGAGATAGCTAACCCAGTTTAATTTTTAAGTTATTGTATTAAATTGTTAAATAACAATAATGGAATATAAAATGAATTTTCTTACCTTTCTGGTAAGCCCACGTAGAATTGTTTTCTTCTTCCGTGATTCACCTAAAAATATTTATTTGATTTTATTTGAACATAAGTGGTAATCATATGAGGGATGTATCTTCATCGAAGAGTCGGTTTTTCAAAAGGTAAAAACTTTAATTATTACACATAATCTGGATTAAATGGTGGTTACACTGCAAAATAGAAGAAGGTTGAATTAAAAAAAAAACATTGTAGAATATCAAATCCACGTAGGAGAAGTAATGCTCCATTTAAACAAAGGATAGCGCACAGAAACTTGTGTGTCCTGGCTTGACCAGCGTCAGCCCTTTAAGTGATGAAAAAACTGGAGCCCTTGAAAATTACAGCAGACTTAAAACAAAGGTCAAATTGTTTAATCAGCAAGTTTCTTTATTTTCTTTCACGAACACAGTTCAGTCTAATTAAAAGTCAAGATTCCTTTAAATGTGTTTAGTGCTGCCATCACGCGCAGCATTAACAAAACAGTATTTAAATGTCCAGTGCTTCATAATCTTACGAAACGTTGCTCAGGAAGTAGCGACATCTTTTAGCATATCTCACAAACAAAATAGAGTGTCACAAACAGACAGTTAGGTTGCATATGCCACGGGTAAATTGTCGTGTTACACGCGAGGGGATGTTTGTCATAAAATACTAACGTTCTGAGACGAATCCCATCACCCCCGCTTTTTATGTCAAACCGACGAGCGTAAAATATTTAACTTATTTCTCAAGCAGTCGGAATGAGGCTTTGGCAACGACTTGCTGAGGACGTCTGCTAACATTAATTTTTATGAGCAATAAGTTATTTTAATTATGCCATTCTGGCATAGATGTCTTAAATGGTGATACTTCACTTCCATGTTTAGTTCTTGTCTGTGCTTTTTCGTTTTCAGTCAATCTTATAGCTGACAAATTATCTTCGTACAACGTCATAGGTAGTTGTTGACACAGTTCGAGATCACTTAATAAGTCTAATAACCACGCGATTTCTTGATCTGCATTAGAGGCAGCGATATATTCAGCCTCCGTGGACGAGAGTGCTGTGCAACTCTGTTTCCTCGATGACCATGCCAATATATTATTTCCTAATTTAAACAAGTTCCCAGTGGTTGACTTCCTGTCTATTCTATCATTGCCCCAATCGGCATCGCTATATGCCGTTAGGATTGGGGGATTTGTTTTATCTATGACAAATTTCAGATCTTTGGTGGTAAGAAAATATCTAAATATCTACTAATTAACTTCTCAATAGCTTGCCAATCGACTTCCCTTGGGGATTCATTCTTCCTTCCCAGGATATTAATGACTGATGCTATGTTGGATCTAGTTGAAGTTGCAATGTATAGAAGCCCTCCTATAGCCTGTCTAAATTTTACATTGTTTTCCATTAGTTTCCCGTTTGGATCCAGATTAAAATAGTTAGTATCCATGGGTGTATATGTAGGCTTACCATTTAACAAATTGAATTTTTCTGCGATCTGTACTATTTTGTGTTCCTGGTCTAATTCTAGATTACCGTTTTCTGTTTCCTTTATATTTATTCCTAGATATTGTGTAACTTGACCTAAATTTTTGCTTACATATTGCTTTGACAATACAGTGTATATTTCGCGTGTGTCTGTTTTATCTCCCGCGACTAAGATGTCACCAACATATACGATTATGTATGGGATTTTTCCATTTTGGACTCTTTTGTACAGACATTTGTCTGATGCGCATTCTACGAAATTTAGTTCTCTTAGCGACTTACTGATTTTTTGGTTCCACGGCCTAGCTGCCTGCTTAAGGCCGTAACTTGTTTTATTTAAACTACACACTTTATCTTCTTCCCCTTTTGTTATGTATCCCAGTGGCTGATGCATATAAACTTCCTCTTCTAAGTCGCCATGTAAGAAAGCAGTTTTGACGTCTAGGTGGGTTATTTTAAGGTCTTTGTACACCGCTGCGTTTAAGAATGCTCGCAGGGTCGTATGAGCAACAACGGGTGCGTAGGTCTCATCAAAATCGCTTCCATATTTTTGAGCATATCCCTTAGCGACCAATCTAGCTTCATATCGCTCTATTGACCCGTTTGCTCCCCTTTTTGCCTTGAACGTCCACCTACACCCTATGACGCGCTTTCCCGGGATAGGTTTTATTAGTCTCTAAGTGTTATTTTGCTTTAGAGATTCTACTTCCTCACTGGTAGCTTTTAGCCATTTATTTTTAGTTTCCGCGTCATTGATGTTTAGTAAGTCTGTCCATGACTTTGGCTCCTGAATCTGGCACAGATTTGCGCTTATACCGAAACGGTTAGGTGGTACACCGCGATTTTGTCTTTCCTATCTTCTAGGTTCAGGGGATTTGTCGGTTGGGTTGTTCATCTGATCATCATCATGTTCTTCTAGATAAATTTCGATATTATCTGCGGGAGTTTGTTCGTTGATTTGATTTTCTTTGGCGGGTTTAATTTCCTCATCTTTTATTCCTTCGTCGAAGAATTTTACGGTTCTAGATATTACAATTTTGTTTTCACCCGTATATATCCTATAGACCTTGCTCCTGAAATCATATCCCAACATTATTCCCTCGATGGCTTTTTCATCTAACTTACCCCTTTTAGGTTTGTCGATATAGGCAAATGCCTTACATCCTAATGTTTTAATGTTCGAGAGATCAGGTTTTCTTTTATGCCAAAGTTCACAGGGCGTCATGTTATTTTCGTTAGCTTTTGTTGGTAGACGGTTAATGAGATAGGTGGCGGACATGACTGCTTCCCCCAGAATTGTTTAGGTAGTTTAGCGTCTGACAACATGATTCTAGCCATTTCCACCTGTCGTTCTATTTTTTTCTCCGAGACGCCGTTCTGCTGACTACAATATGGAACACTTAATTGATGCTCTATCCCATTTTCGATCAGGCAGTTTTCGAATTCATCACTGATATATTCTTTTGCATTATCGGATGTTATTGATTTTATCAACTTGCTAAATTTATTTTTTGTTAGCGCTATGTATTCCTTCAGTTTGATAACGGCTTCCGATTTATGCGCGATTAAGTATGTTATTGTATACCTGCTATAATCATCCGTGAATGTTATGAAGTATCTTTTCCCTCCTATCGTTCTGTTTGCATGGGGCCACAAATGTCGGAATGTGCAAGGGTACCGATTTCTTTACTTCTGTTTGTGGCTACTTTAGGGTAGGGCAGAACGGAAAGTTTGCCTTCAATGCACTTGGTGCATCGCGTGTCGTGTTTACAATTATTAATTATTATCCCATCGGCTAATTTATGGTTAACTAGGTATTTAATATCATCAAAGTTTTTGTGTCCAAGTCTTCGGTGCCACATTGATATACAGTTTGTATTGTTACAGAAATTTTGAGTACTTATAGTATAGCCGTAATCATCTTCAGGGTTTAACACGTAAAGGTTATCGCTTAATTTAGCTGTGAAGTTTATATTATCATCTTTGACAAATAAGCATGCATTTTTCTCGAAAAATACCTTTATGTTATTTTCAGTGGCTTTCTTAACTGACAATATATTGCTTTTTAGTTCTGGGCAATACAGTACATCTTTTAGTGTAATGTAGTGGTTTTTGTCTGTTTTTAGTTTTACGCCGCCCATACCTTGCGAATTAAGCCTTTTTCTATTAGCGATTGTTATATTTCCAAAATTAAAATTCCCAGCTGTGAATGTAGCAAAGTCTGTTTTTGCGGATTTAACGTGCCTGGTACAACCGGAGTCAATTATGTATGTGTGTGAATCTGTTATTTGTGTTTGGTTAATTTTTACTGACTCAATTTCAAAATTATTTTCCACTGGGAAGGAAGGAATGATCGATTGGTTGACCTCATCCTCTGTATTTGTTTTGCTATTAAAGCAAAAATTCGAGGAGTCGGTTTTGTTACCATTATATTGATTTTTGGGGTTTCCCGAATTGGCTTTAAAGTTGGCATTGTTGTTGGAGAATTTATTCCTGTTATTATTTTCATGTTTTTGGTAGTTATTTTTCTGTTTATTTTTTAATTTGTAGCATTCTGAACGGACGTGTCCTTCTCGTTGGCAAAAATGGCAATACTTTTTACTTCCTTTATTTATTATTTTGTACGCAGTGTCCCTTGGACGTGTATTAGTGTTTTTGTTTTCAATTCTAAGCGAATATTCATCAATCAATTTGTTTTTGACAAATTAAAGGTCCAAGTCCTTTTCGTCCCTAGCCTCCATACTTGTTATGAGAGGAGCGTAAGACTGAGGCAAGCTGCAAAGCATGATTGCCACTATGTGTGAATCATTTATTAGCTCTCCGATAGCAGGAAGTTTTTCGCGGATAGTCAGTATATTGTTGATATGCAAGTTTATGTCCCCCTTCATTTAACCTTTGGGAATAAAATTTCCTCAAGAGGAATAATTTTGACGATAAATTCACCCTTTGGTGAACATTTTTGAGTTTCTCCTATATTTGTTTAGGGCATGTAAGGTTTCGAATATGTACAATTTGTGTGTCGTCAATGCACAAATAAATGATGGCTTTCGCCTTAGCAGCATTTTTTGTGTAACTATCATCGGGTGTGCTAGGAGGAGATTCTTTTACGTACTTAAATAAATCGTCTTTAATTTATAAATTTTCTAACTTAAAACACCAATTATTATAATTACTATAGTTTAATTTTTCAACGGCTGCAATTTCTTTTGAAGCAGCCATGGCGTGTTATACAAGTAGTATGCATTCTTTGATAATATATATATTTCCCATAAAATAGTTCAGTGTTTTATATAAGAAGTTTTATAACTTTCTTAATTTCTTAGTATATATATAAGTGTAATCAATCATATATTCATAAAAATCAATCATATATTCATAATAATCAATCATATATTCATAATAATCAATCATATATTCATAATAATACCTTTTTTGTGGTATTATATATATCATATATATCAGTTTTAGTATTTATAAACAGTATCAATTTTCAAAACAATATCAATTTTCATTTGTGCACATATATTTTCATATATATCTTTCAATAATCATCATTTCATATTTCGTATGTTATATGTGCATCCTTTTTCATTTTATCACAATCAAATAAATAAATTTTATTACTGGGTTTTATTTTATTTATTTATTTTCCCCTTCTTATCAGAACTCATAATCTAATAAAATACGTTGGAAGGGGTGAGTCCGAGATAGCTAGCCCAGTTTAAATTTTAAGTTAATCTAATAAATTGCTAAATAAATATAATGGAATATAAAATGAATTTTCTTACCTTTCTGGTAAGCCCACGTAGAATTCTTTTCTTCTTACGTGATTCACCTAAAAATATTTATTTGATTTTATTTGAGCATAAGTGGTAATCATATGAGGGATGTATCTTCATCGAAGAGTCGGTTTTTCAAAAGGAAAAAACTTTAATTATCACACGTAATCTAGATTAAATGGTGGTTACACTACAAAATAGAAGAAGATTAAATTAGTAAAAAACATTGTAGAACATGAAATCCACGTAGGAGAAGTAATGCTCCATTTAAACAAAGGATAGCTCACAGAAACTTGTGCGTCCTGGCTTGACCAGCGTCAGCCCTTCAAGTGATGAAAAACTGGGGCTCTTGAAAGTTACAACAGAGTTAAAACAAAGGTAAAATTGTTTAATTAACAAGCCTCTTTATATTCTTTCACGAACACAGTTCAGTCTAATTAAAAGTCAAGATTTCATTAAACGTCTTTAGCGCTGCCATCTCGCGCAGCATTACAAAACGGTATTTAAATGTCCAGTGCTTCGTAATCTTACGAAACGTTGCTCAGGATGTGGCGACATATTTTAGCATACCTCACAAACAAAATAGAGTATCACAAACAGATAGTTAGGTTGCATATACCACGGGTAAATTACCGTGTTACACGCGAGGGGATGTTTACCATAAAATACTAACGTGCTGAGACGATTTCCATCAAAAAATTACAATAAAAAAGGTTATAACAATGTAATTGAAACTGCGTTGAGCTATGCTCGCTAAAATACGGCAACTGGCTGTAAACCCGATTACGGAACTTTCCTCAATTCACCCAAAGAAATCATTCATTTCAAAATGCTTACACTCTAAATTAAAAGGAGTGACTATTCACTCCTTAGGAGTGGATAGTCACTCTATGGCAGAATCAAAATATGCCCAACTTCTTTAGAGAGAATATTCACTCTGAGCAAATGTGAAATTTTTGACTCTCTGAAAGAGTGAATAGTCACTCCTGGGAAGTGAATATTCATTCTAAACATGGGTGGATAATAACACTTTCAGAGGAGTGACTATTCACTCTTGCTAAAGAAGTGCGTATTTTCACCCCTGGTAGAGTGAATAGTCACTCTTTCATAGGTGTGAATGTTCTTTTTTTATGAAGTCAAATCTTCTTTTATTTTGCTTTTATGGGCACTTTAAAAGAATCACATCTTTTACAGCACGCAATGGAAATAGATACAAGCGCAGAATAAAATACTTTATTAGCAATATTTATTTAATTCATAGTTTGTAACACTAATTGAACTTTCAAGGAAAAATTTCGTTAAAGTTACATATGAATTAAATTAGATTACTGACAGAAATAAAATATAATATTTCATTCCAATCTTATCCTTTGTGTTTGCTTTTATTGCAGGCTCTATAAAGATATGATAGTTTTAAAATTCCCATAATGGCAAGTGATTAAACAAAATACTAATCAATTAATATTGTTTCTTTCTTTCCAGGTACCCATAAAGTTGCATTAAGGGTTTTAATAATTTTTGTGATGTACGTTAATTATGTTTTTTCCCTATGTATTATTTAAATTTTGCATCTTTAGTTCTCAATATTTATTGCTAATGAATTTAACTAATTAAACGTTATTGTTTAGTGTATTTTAGTTATTTTTTAAGTTTTATTAATAACTTTTTTATAGGTGGATGTTATGTGTTTAACAATGTTTTATTTCATTTAAATTTTTGTTTTAAATATAAATTCCCACCTTTTTACCGTACTTTTCCGTAAATTATTGTTATTTTTGCAAAGTCCTATTTTTCCTAACTGTTTTTAATTTTTCCACTTAAAACACAATGCTCATAAACTCACATCTTTTTTAAAATAAGCTCTAAGCATGATCTAAATATGAAGAATGTGTAATTTTTTTTTATCCGTTGAGATTGCTTTTGGTTTATTTAATATGAACATGGGGTCTAAATTTTAAGTTCCCTGGAGTATGTATATATTTTTCTTTCAAACATATTCCTTAACTTAATTATGATTTATAATTTTCTTCCGCTATTGCTGAAAAATGGAATTAATACAATACTTATTTATGAAACGACACGATAAGCCATATTTAATTAAAACTTTTCATTCCCATAGATATTGCATTTTGTGAATATCAGCAAAATAGATTGTACATGTTTTATAGGAAAAGATTGACCTAGGAAGTAGAAAAAAATAAGTAAGTATAATAATAAAATAAATGACTGCATATGAACTGCTCTTATTGCCTGAAAAACATTTTAATGAAAAAAGTAGTTATTAATCCATTAAAAAAATATTCAATCCTTATTATGAAAGTAAATATGAACTTTTTAAAAAATATACTAAAGCAGTTTAAACTATAAATTTCCTTATCAGGCATAAAAAAAAACCTTTTTTCAATGCTTAAATATCATGTTTTATTTTTCAGTGCCAATAATCACGTGTATCAAAAACGTAGAAAATGAGTTTACAATAGAAGAAAATTTAATAACTGATTCAGATTGTCTATAATCAAATGTTTTGATTAAAATCATAAACAGCATAAAAATGCTTGCATACAATTAAAAAATATATATATACCAATTCGAAAAACACAAATAATAATAATTATCATTTTATAATTGTACTATTAAACAACAACAATAATAACGATAAATACTATAATAGTTTGAAATCAGAGAACAGCAAAAAATCGAAAAAAATCTAGCAGCACACTATCTCAACACATTTTCAACAAATCTAGATTCCGCCCAATCTTTTTCTATGTAACATTAAACTATTTAACTCATGATCATAACATACAAACTACAGGAATAAAAGATTAAAATTAAATAAGACTTACCTTTACGTTCCATAAATAATCACTTTAATAATATATGTATGTTTTAATTCTAAAAAGATGGATACCTTTCCCTTATCTTTAAACGGTCAAGTGCGAGTATTACTCTCGCACAGAAGGTTCCGTAGAATAAATATATGAATTTGTAATTGTATTGTTAAAAACACCGTTTCTAAAAGAATACTAAGACTTTGTGAAAAACTATACAACGTAGGCTTGGGTATAACAGTATATACTAGAAATGTGTAAATGGATATACCATGAAAGTTCAAAGAGATATGGAACCTAAATAATATCAAATATAGCTTTTTTGTTTAACTCATATTTTAATGTTATTCTAATCTATTTATGATGAACTTAATTCGGTACAGACAATAAAAGTCGTGCACATTTAAACTTCATTTGGCATTTCATAACAGTAAATTCAGCGTAGTAATAACCTTTATTTCTACAGTGTAGCTAAAACAAAACCTTTGTTCAAAGTTTAAATTTGGCATTGTGCTAAGCGCTCTTCAAAAGGAGATCGCAAAGTTGCAACGCCGCCTTGGACCGTGGCACGTTTTTCCAGATAGGTTTTTAATTAACTGTTAACGTCAATAGAGGCGTTTCGGGAGATACTGTCAATGCAAATTAGTCGCGAATCCCACAGTATATACGTGATTCATTCTAATTAAACCTTTCGAGGGTGGTGTTCTTAAACACCTAATTTTAATTCCAAAACTGACAAACGGCACCAAGAATATTTAATTAAAATTTTCCTTTTATAATGTACGTGAAAATAAGCAAGTTTATATTTTCTAATAAATTCGTTTATAAATTCTGGTGTCAATCCATTATTTCTTTAGTTTATAAACAGAATTACTCCAGACCGGAAAGGTTTAAGTGCTTGCAATACTCTTAAAGCTTCAAAATTTTAGACATTTAAATTTCTTTAGATGTTAAACTCCTACCTTTTCTGAATATTTTGATATAATTGTTTCCTAGAAATTCCAATTAGAACAGCATTTATGGTTTTTAGAATTATACCCGCTTAATAGCTGAAGTGACGTTTCCGAATCTTTGAAGTCATTTTTCTCCAAATGACGTTTTTGGGCATAACGCGCAAGATACCTCAAAAACTTCTGAATATTTTTTTCATGACATTTTCAAAACATACATTTTATGTTATGCTGTGTAAACGGAACCTAAAATTTCCTTTTTATTGTAAAAAAAAAATACTTTTTTAAGTGATTATATTATTGAAAATTTAAAATTTTTTTATTAGCTAAATGCAACATTGCATTAAAAATACAAAAATGCTTTAAATACAAATTTATTTACGTTCAGGTTAATTACTACAATCTGAAGTATAAGTAAGCACCAAAATTTTCATTCTAGTTGCAATATTTATTTTGTAATCCTGCGCGTAAACTGTTATGCCAATTTTCTGTTCGACAAATGTCTAACAGTTTCGAGCCTCCTATAAATACTAATTCTGCATCTAGCAATTTTTTAAATGCATGAAATGAAAGAACATACTTATATCTTCCATCCCAATTAAAATTGTGTTTTAAAATCATATACATTTAAAGACATTAAAATGGTCTTTTTTTTTTTTTCATTTTTTCCAATTTTAAGAGTCCTAAGACCCTTTAAATTAGTCTGTTTTTAACAATTTGACATTTATTTCTTTTATATTGCTACTGGACATTACATTACACATATATATCATTAAAAGTTGTTAAATAGGCATAGAGTACCCCGCCCCTGTCATTATGTATTTTTAAACTGTCCGTATCTTTAAGGGTTAATATCACGGCTAATTAATGACGATTTTTTTTTCAAAAATCATTATCAACAATGCTTTTATACTTCTTCTACGATAGGTACCTTCAGCGCTGCTGAACACTTTTGCTGAATTCTCGTAAATCGAAATTTATGTGTAACAGAAAAATGCGATTTTCTCAAAAACTATGTGACCTAGAGTAAACTCTATAATTTTCCTGAAAGGTTTAAATTAACGTCTACTACCTCTAATTTTTTGATAATTTTAGCAACAGTAGATTCGGAATTAGGTGTGTGTGTGTGGGGGGGGGGGGGCATGTTTTTGCGCTACATTTTCGACAATATCTTTGAAAATATAATACCTAAAAATAAGAGGAATGTATTTTTGAGTTCAGCGTTACGAACACTTTCACACGATATCCCACGCGATATACAAAGAAAAGAGTTTTTTTTTTTTTCAAGTAGCATAATTAGCCCTCTACATTTTTACTAAATATATTTATGAATGTTTATTAATCTGAAAATATGTGGGTCAATAGTCTTTATTACTTCCCCGAATTTGAACTTTCCATGTTCCATAGTTTGCGAGTAAAATGGCTGCTACAGACAGACAGACAGACACAGGCGTGATCTTATAATGATTCCGTTTTTACTTTTCAAGTACGGAACCCTAAAAAAGCATCGTAGACTTGCCGTTCTGATTAGCTGAGGAGTAATATGAATACATACAATTAGAGATCGACAAAAAATTCGGTTTCCTTTTCGTCCCAAAATCTGAGTTGCGCCGAAAATTCGTTTTCGGCGAAAATGCTGCCGAAAATTCGGGGGGGGGGGGACCGAAACTATCTATATTCCAGAAATCTCATTTCTTCCTTTGGAAATTTTCAATATTACCCTTTGATTTGAGCTCTTTATTTATAATACTATGAACTTCACTGTGTATAATTATCAGTCATGACAGACTCGAGACGGGAGAAAAATAATAATGCATATATGACTCAACTTTGAAGATATTTTTCGTGCGCTCGGGAAAAACTGCAGACTTAGCATTAATAGAAGTTTGAAACCGCAAAATTGTTTCGAATGTTCTATCATTCTGTATCCTTTATGAATTAATTGCATTAAATTTTATATGAAGATAAAAAGTTCCATAAATAATCACTTTAATAATATCAGTATATTTTAATTCTGAAATGGCGGTACTTAAAAAAACGTCGTAGACAAGACTGTTCTGATTGGCTGATCATTAATACCCATGCAATACTCACTCCTGCTTAGAGATAATAGTCACTCTTTCAGAGGTGTTACTATTCACTCTTGAAAAGGAGTGCGTTTTAGTTCGTAATTTCCACGTTTACATTATGAAATGGAGTTTTTGAAAATTAGGAAGTGACATATTTTGGTACTTTTCATTATTTTACTCTATATATTGGTTCAAAGTTGAACAGAATTTTTTTTTAAAGTGTATAATGCCAGGCTTTCACTCCCGTCAGCGGTGTGAGATATTTCACGCTCGACAATGGAGTGACATATTTCGCTGTCGACAATGGAGCGAAATATTTTACTCCTTTCTAGGGAGTGGAAAATTCCACTATTTAAGGAATGTATTTTTATAAAATTCATTCCAAAAAGAGTGAAAATGCCTGCCGCTCTTTCAAAGAGTGAACTTTTCACTGCTCCCAATTTTAGAGTGTACAGTTGCAAGGCCTTTTAAATTTACAATAAGTTCTGTAGGATTTTTGTAATGAAATTTCACAAATATCAATTGTGCAAACAATCCGTCGATAACTTGACTAGTATTATATTTTCCATAGATTGATTTTTTTTTATTCAGTTTTATTTTTATACAGTACATCTTTAACCCGATTTTGCATGAATTTATATTTTTAAACAAAAATCTTTCCAAACGAACCTAGTGTCGCAAGCCCCGCTGCCTTCGGCAGCTTACACTGACCGTCCAATGAACGCTACGGTTTATTCTTGTAAACAAACCTCAAATTTCTATGCTTTCATATTTTAAAAGGAAAAACTCTCCAAACAAATCTACGATTGGCTACGGAGCTGATGTTGGGAGCCTCCAACTGCCTTTGGCAGCGTACACCTTCGAATTTGTACGATTTTATATTTTTAAGTAACAATCTTTCTATACAAAGGGGCCTCCGATCTAGTGATTGCCAATTTAATTTGAGACAATTAGACTCATTTCTTTCTTTTCAATTCTGACCAATACATTTCTCGGAAACCTATTAAATAATTTCCCTTCCTCCTATTTTTCATTTCCAAAACACAATAAATTACCTGGCTGCCTTGTAAGTTCTGATTTAGAGCCTCGGGAAATGCGAAATGCATGCTGGGTTCGCCGAAAAATAACGAAGTCTGTTAAAATCGTGAAAGTGACTTACGGTAAGGAATTTTTTGAAAAGGTCGATAAGAATATCTTTTTAAACGCAAGTCGTAGTAGATGGCTTCAAAAAACATAAATTCTGAATAATATTTAATAATAAGCTTTATTACCGATTCGATTGGCAAGTGTATTTTTTTTACTGTTTCCGCCAAGATTAGTCAGAGACGTTTACATTTTTTCCAGAAGAGAACTTTAATATGTTTTTAATATTTTCTCATATATATTATACAGGGTGGTTAAAATTAAACTGACGGTACTCAGAGGCTCATAACTCCCGTTCTACTGAACGGATCCTAATGAAACTTCAGATGTATGTTATGTAGATCAAGCGGCCGAGATTTTCGTAAAACAGTTTCAAATTTCGCCACCAGGGGTATTTTAAAAATGTAAACTGATAGATAACAATTCAAAAATCAAAGAATAACGGGATATTTTATTTATTTACACACCTGTGTACTCTATGTGCATACCTTGTGGGTGAACAATATGCTGAAAGCGTACCACCGCGTTATCTACGGCCGCACGCAACATATCAGTAGTAATGAGGGAGACATGGCACACGATGCTAGCTTTCAAGTCCACTAAATTAGTTACACGTCCTTGATAAACATGATTTTTGAGAAAACAAACCATCCAGAAGTCACAAGGGTTCAGATCTGGTGACCTTGCTGACCAGGAAAGCGGGGAAGCACGCGAGAAGACACGATCATCAGAGAAGTTGGCTTGAATCACATTCTTTACACATCTCGCCGTATGAGCTTTTGCTCCATCTTGCATGAATTTGTGGTAGTCAAACAGCCTCTTTTTCTTAACGCCGGGACAACATTATTCTCCAGGAGTCTGCTGTATTGATCACTTGTTACTGTACGCTTAACAAACCCGTTCATTGTGACTTCCTTGAAAACATACGGGCCCAAAATAAAATTGGCCGTGAATCTACACCAAGCCGCGACATATGGGGAATGTAGCGGCTGTTGTTGGGTGATATGAGGTTTGGTGGAACCCCATATGCGGTAGTTCTCTATGTTCACAGCACCATCTAAGGGAAAATTAGCCTCTTCTGTCCATAAGATATGCGATGGACAGTACTCATCCACTTGCATTCTCGCCAGAAAACGCAACGCAAAATCAATACGTGCAGAGTGATCTTGCGGTTTCAACTGTTGCACGATATGCATTTTGTTTTTGTAAGGGTAGAGCTTCAGAATTTTGCGTAAAATCATGCGCACGGTTGCCCACGGAATGTCCAATGTTCATGCTATTGAGCGGCCACTTACAGTAGCATTTGAAGAATTTACAGATGCTTCAGCTGTTGCAATTGCAACTTTCTCCATATTCGCCGGCTCAGTTGCACGTTGTCCTCTCTCCGGTGCAACATCCAGAGAACCAGTTTTTTCAAACTTAGGAATCATGCATTTAACTGCATTTACGGACATGGGTCCTCTTCTTAAGTTTTTCCTCAGTCGATAAGCACGGAGGGCTGCCGAAGCATTGCTCTCATTCTGATAAAAAAGTTTTACGATCAAGGCGAGTTCCTTCTTGTTCAGCGGTATGTTCACTGCGGACGAATGATTTCTTTGAACCATAAGTACCGCTGTTATAGCGAAATTGAACTAGCTACTCATTTGCATATGCTTTTAGCAGTACAGCGCCATCTGATGGTGAAATTTCAAAGCTTTTTTTTTTACGAAAACCTCGGTCTCATGATCTATATAACATACCTGAACATATATCTGAAGTTTCATTTGGATCCGTTCAGTAGAACCGGAGCTATGAGCCTCTGAGTACCGTCAGTTTAATTTTAACCATCCTGTACAATGTACATAAATGATATGTACAAAAATGTACAGAGTTTTAAATGAACATTTACTTCTATTAATTTAAAGAGCTGCTAGATTTCAAACACTTTGTTTAAAATAAATAATTTTTCGAAGTTAATGAATTACACTATTTTCTCTCAAACTCTAAGCAATGCCAAAATCTGAACAAGAAGTGAGTATTAAACATTTTTTTCTAAACTATCACTTTATTCAATTTTTATTTCATGTTTGTTAAAATTTAGTGAATTTAAAAGGATTGAATTTAAACATGATCACATCAATTCCTTACTTTAATAATCTTTCATCTATTCATCTATAATTCAATATGTATGAAAAAAAATATTACAGATTTTTAACACCTACGTTTATAAATATGCAAAATTGAAAAAAAAATATTGCTATAGTTAAAAAAATATATATATATGCCTGCATAGAAAATTAAATGCAAAAGGTAGTTGATGTTGCACATAAGAATGTTCCTGATTTCGTAATTATTATGGAGCACCGTTGAAAACCTTTTATAGAAGGAATCGTACACAAATGGGAATGATTTTTTTCAAATTTTTGTGTTCAGAGTATATTAACAAAGCCAAATGAAAAAGGATTTGTGACCGAAGAGCAACAGCGGGAAAATGGAAATCCTTTAAACGGTAGATCGATAATTTTCTATTTTGAATTGCTGGATATCACTTTATGCTGATTTGACTCCCATTTGGATTTGTCAAATCATGTTCATAGATGTTTTGATGAATTGAAATTTCCATTCTGTCCTTCTAAGTGCATATTATGTATATAAATATTAATTAAAAGCTTTCATCTACGATAACGTATTAACCATAAAACAATGTAACAATATTTTTGAAATAAGGGCATAAAAACATTTGCAAAATCCAATTGAAAACAACTAATACTGACGTATATTTTTTCTAAAAAACCACTGAAATGATTTCAATATGTATATTTGTATCGCAATTATCTATATTTCGATAGTTTTGTTTGCCTGGAAAATAAATTTTTTTAATAACGTTAATTAAAACTAAAACCCTAGATTTGCTTGCGATATGTCGCAACTATCGCATTTGTACATTTTTATTTTTTTCTCGAACGATTAAGTAATAATTCCAAACTGCCAAAGTTATTTTAAAATACATTGAAATCGCTTCAGTTGTTATCAAGAAAAAACATTTCAATATTAGCTGATTTTCGTAGGATGTAGCAAGCGTTGTCTATTTATTTCTAAGAATTTGTTAAAAACGTAATTTTATTAAATGTTAAATAATTTATTTTAGATGAAAGATGTAGGTATAATACTTATGCAGCTAATATAAATTTAGACAGATAAAACAGAAATTTTAATTCACCAAAATTCCGAAGAATAGAAAAACTCATAAAGGAATTTAACAAAAAATTCAGAGTAAATATAGTGATAAAAATAAGCCAATTAAAACGAAGATAGTAGCCCCAAATATTTTTAAAAATACTAAAAGCAGATGTCTATGCCGTATCTTTTAAGCAAGTCTTAAGTATAATTTATATTGTCTGTCCAGCTGAAATCATAAAGCTCTTCCTGGAGTGGTGGAAAAAAATAATACACTATTCGAAGCTCTCCGGTCTACTTCTTTAAAAGAAAATAAATACAAAGGAAAGATTTTATGATCTTCTCAAAATAAGAAAAGAGTCGTGAAAATTAAATGCTCGGATATTTTACTGAGATTTAACGAATTCAAAGCCCCCCGTAGACTTTACAACATTAAATGTCTGTCCATTTCATGAAAGACCTGTGAAATATGGTGCCCGACTAGGCAGTGACTTCCGTGAAATGTTAGTCATGGAAGGGTTTAAAGGTAGAATACGGGGCGACTCTTACTCCCACACCTGGTTGTTAAATGTTCTTTTTTTATGTGTACTTCATTTTATTATTCTCCCGCTACTCTAGAAGAAAACTTGAGTTTCACCAGTTAAGGGTAAGACATTGCGGATATAAAAGAATGCGATATAAATAAAAAAGAAAAGTGCCCAGCTAAACTGATGGCATTGAGCTCACAGGCTATTCACACTAATTGTATATTATACTCTTATTTTAAAGAATAATGCCCCTCAAAAAATAAGTGAAGGGGAATTAGCCGCCGTTTCCCCCTTTATACTTAACCAGTGAACCTCCAAATCTAATCAGGGAAGCTCCTTATCATAATAAACCGATATACAAAATTTGGAGCAAATCGAATAATCCTGCAAAAAAACCAATTATCTAAATTAAGGGGGTGGACTACCCCCCCCCCCCTTTATCCTTAACCAATTAATCCCCAAAACGAATCAGGGAAGCTCCTTAACATAATAAACTGGTATACCAAATTTGGAGCAAAGCGAATAATTCTGCATGAAAAACCCGTTTTTTAAATTAAGGGGGCTGGACTAGCCCCCCTTCCCCCTTTATCCTTAACCAATGAACCCCCAAAACTAATCAGGGAAGTTCCTTAACATAATAAACCGGTATACCAACTTCGGAGCAAATCGAATCATTCTGCATGAAAAACGCCTTTATCTAAATTAAGAGTAGCGGGCTAACCTCCCTTTTCCCCCTTTATACTTACCAGTGAACCCCCAAAACTAATCAGGGAAGTTCCTTAACATAATAAACCGGTATACCAAATTCGGAGCAAATCGAATCATTCTGCATGAAAAACCCATTTATCTGAATTAAAAGGGGTGGACTAACCATCCTTTTACCCTTTATCCTTGACCAATGAACCCCCAAAACTAATCAGGGAAGTTCCTTAACATAATAAACCGGTATACCAAATTCGGAGCAAATCGAATGATTCCGCATGAAAATTCCATTTATCTGAATTAAGGGGGGTGGACTAACCCCGTTTTCCCCCCTTTATCCTTAACCAATGAACTCCCAAAGCTAATCAGGGAAGTTCCTTAACATAATAAACCGGTATACCAAATTCGCAGCAAATCGAATGATTCTTCATGAAAAACCCATTTATCTGAATTAAGGGGTGGACAAACCCTCCTTTTCCCCCTTTATCCTTAACCAATGACCCCCAAAACTAATCAGGGAAGTTCCTTAACATAATAAACCGGTATACCAAATTCGGAGCAAATCGAATCATTCTGCATAAAAAAACAATTTATCTGAATTAAAAGGGGTGGACTAACCCCCCTTTTCCCCCTTTATCCTTAACCAATGAACTCCCAAAGCTAATGAGGGAAGTTCCTTAACATAATAAACCGGTATACCAAATTCGGAGCAAATCGAATCATTCTGCATGAAAAACCCATTTATCTGAATTAAGGGGTTGGACTAACCCCGTTTTTCCCCCTTTATCTTTAACCAATGAACTCCCAAAACTAATCAGGAAAGCGCCTTATCACAATGAACCTAGAAAAAAAATTTGAAGCAAATCGGATGTTTCTATCAAGAGTTATCTCGTTACGTACATACATACATACATATATACATACATATGTACAGTGGACTAACGCTTTCCCCCATTTATCATTAACCAATGAACTCCCAAAACTAATGAGGGAAGTTCCTTAACATAATAAACCGGTATACCAAATTCGGAGCAAATCGAATGATTCTGCATGAAAAACCAATTTATCTGAATTAATGGGTGGACTAACCCCCCCTTTTTCCCCTTTATCCTTAACCAATCAACCCCCAAAACTAATCAGGGAAGTTCCTTAAGATAATAAACCGGTATACCAAATTTGGAGGAGCAAATGGAATGATTCTGCATGAAAAACCCATTTATCTGAATTAAGGGGTTGGACTAACACCGTTTTTCCCACTTTATCCTTAACCAATGAACTTCCAAAACTAATAGGGGAAGCGCCTTATCAAAATGAACCTAGAAAAATTTTTTGAAGCAAATCGGATATTTCTATCAAGAGTTATCGCGTTACGTACATACACACATACATACATACATACGTACAGTGGACTAACCCCCCTTTTCCCCCTTTATCCTTAACCGATGAACCACCAAAACTAATCAGAGAAGTTTCTTAACATAATAAACCGTTATACCAAATTCGGAGCAAATCGAATGATTCTGCATGAAAAACCCATTTATCTGAATTAAGGGGGTGGACTAACCCCCCTTTTCCCCCTTTATCCTTAACCAATGAACCCCCAAAACTAATCAGGGAAGTTCCTTAACATAATAAACCGGTATACCAAATTCGGAGCAAATCGAATGATTCTGCATGAAAAACCCATTTATCCGAATTAAGGGGTTGGACTAACCCCGTTTTTCCCCCTTTATCCTTAACCAATGAACTCCCAAAACTAATCATGGAAGCGCCTTATCACAATGAACCTAGGAAAAAATTTTGAAGCAAATCGGATGTTTCTATCAAGAGTTATCGCGTTACGTACATACATACGTACATACATACATACAGAACGGGCGGGCACATTAGCTCTCAGGCTTTGATAGCCTGTGAGCTAAAAATTGTATATTTTCCTTGTGAGCCAGTTTAAAATACACTGCTCAAAACAATTAAAGGATATTGCAGTTTTAGGTGGATTTTGTATCTGGTAAACTGTTTAGCTGATTTATACATGGTCGACAGACATAGTAGGTTATATGAGAATAAATTACACATGTTTGGCAGAAAAAAATGCATTTTATTGCGCATTTGTGTACTAAAGGAAAAAAACACAATTTGTGCATATGAGAAAAAAAGAATAAGAAAAGGTGTTTTCTTCAAAGAAAATCATTTTCAGTAGGGGGTATGGTTTCCACGGGCGGCCGGCAACGTTGAACACCTTTGAGGCATGGACTCAATGAGGCTATTAATGACGAGTTGGGGTATTCTGCCCCACTCTTCCAGAAGAGCCCTTTCCAGTTCTTGGAGAGTTTGTGGGGGTTGTTGGCGGCCAGAAACTCGTCTTCCTAGAGCGTCCCAAACGTGCTCGATTGGATTCATGTCTGGAGAACACGCTGGCCATTCCATTCGAACGATTCCTACCTCGAAAAGGAAATCCTCCACCAGGTTTGCACGATGTGGCCTGCAGTTATCGTCCATTAAAATGAAGTTATCTGCGATTGCTGCAGAATAAGGGACTACAATAGGTCTGAGGATCTCATCCCTATATCGGCGACCAGTCAGAGCTCCATCTCGAATGATGTAGAGGTCAGTGCGCCCGTCAATGGAGATGCCACCATACACCAACACTCCTCCACCGCCAAATCTGACACTTTCGTGCACGAACGCAGGATTATTCCTACTGCCACGGTCCCTCCAGATGAAAATACGCCTATTATCCGGATGCACAGAAAAAAGGGACTCGTCAGAAAACAGAATATTGCTCCATTCATTTCTCCTCCAGTTGAGATGCTCGGTTGCCCACTCCCTGCGGTCGCGACGATGCCTTGATGTTAATCTAACACATACCATCGGTCGGCGAGCATACAGACCTACAGCATGGAGCCGGTTTCGGACAGTCTGAGTTGAAATCGTGGTGCCTGTAGCCGAGCGAACGTGTTGTTGGAGAAGAGTAGCGTTCATGGTTCGGTGTCTCCGAGCTGTTAATGCTAAATACCGATCTTCATTGGGCGTTGTTGCCCGTCTACGACCTTGCCCTGGTCTTGGGCCTGCACATCCACTCTCCAAAAAACGGTTCCAGATCCTGGAAATGACACTTTGTGACACTCCAATGGCTTGCGCCACTTCGGCTTGAGTTTGGCCCCCTTCTAACCTACCAACAATTCTCAAAGCTTCTGAATCTGTCAAATGACTTCGCTTAGACATCGTACTCATCGAAACAAAGCAATCACTGAATGCCGATCATCCTTGTCTTCATTCTCTTTTATCCAGTTGAAAGTCAAATTTCATTCGCTGCCGCTGAAACGACGTTTTTGACGTCGAACTCAAAATTTGCATACTCCACAGTTTGAAAACCAGAAAAATTTGCATTTGTGATTCTCTTCTTCTATTTTCGGCAAAAAAAAATTTCGTTTATATCTTTATTTTATATAAAACTTCAAATATCCTTTAATTGTTTTGAGCAGTGTACTTACAAGGGAACCACTTTTGGTGCTGCTCGCACCTAGCATTCAGACATGGTGCATTTTAAAGCCCTATATTACGAAGTTTTAGAATCGATAAAATTTTTCTGTTAAAATAATATTTCTTGATTTTACAGCAGCATAACTTTCTGAAAATGCAATTTTCGAGACCCCTTAACGGACTATTAACATGGAAGTTTTTTAAAGTAAAGTATTTAAAAATAAAAATTTGTTAATAATAAGTATAAAATATTGAAAAATGTTTAAAATTTCCTTCAAGAACCCACGAATTTTGATTTTGAAAAATTGTAACATTATATTCACATTTTTGGCGGAGAGAAAGTTGGCGTTTCTTTTTCAAAAGGAGAGCTTTCCAGCAACCCTAGCCAAATGTCACAGCTGTTTGTCTTGTGTGAGGAGTGATTTGGACTTCAGTAGAAATTGTAATGTCCGACTTAATTAGCCACAGTAATTTTTCTAAATTGTGTAAAAATATTAATTTACTTTATGATTACTTTTACCAAAAGAATACAGCAAAATTTCATTTTAAATATTCAAAACTTTATTCCATTCGATTTCAAAAGAAAATAGTTTGCTTATTTTGTATTTGACTAAGAAATAGATTTCAATGATCTTATTTGCTTTTATAGAAATATATTTACTATTTATAAATTTATCGTCTGCATAAAAAAAGAAAAAATCTGATTCTTGTTTCTTACGATATCAATTATCAAACAAATCTCAATCTGATATAATTCTAATATATACTGTACATTTACTCCCCGAATAAAGCGGGCGGAAAAAATGTAGCGCCATATTTGGCGACTTAACTCACTTTTGGAGTGAAATAAATAAATAGAAATGTCGTAATAAAAGATTAAAAGTATAAAAAAGTATATAAATGCGATTTTAACAGAAAAATTTTATCGGTCCTCTAACTTTTATGTATAGGGCTACAAAATGCACCTGGCCTCGATGCTAAGTGCGAGCAGCACCAAAAGTGGTTCCCTTGTAAGTATAATATATTCTTTTCCGCTGATTATGTTGATACTTTATAAAATTTCATGGGCAGAGCTGTCTGACACACGATGCAGGCTTAAAGATCATTTTTTATGATTTTTGTCAAGTTTTTTAAAACTTTTCATATTTATCGATGGGATATTTTTCCGTAATGAATTGTATTTTTTTTCAGCTTAAAATTAAATGGTATTTCCTTTATGGAGGTTTAATTTATAAAACCATGCCTCAAATTAATACAGTGCTTCATTCATTCTTTTTTTCATGATATTTAATTCCGAAAAGTCAGTTCTGTAGCATTATACCTTCATAAAAATACTCTGAGTAGACACGTTCTCATAGAATCTGAATACCAATAAATGATAAGAATCCCCGTCTAGATTTTAGAATAAATTATATTTGAAAAAAGATCATAGTTACATATCCCGAACTTAATCTTAACGTAGACCCAAGTTGAAATCATTAAAAATGTTCGGCGAGATTCTGAAGACCCGTGTTTTGTAAAATTGCTATTCATAAATATCCATCTAGAAAGGATTAAACTTCCCAAAACAATAGGTAGAGCTCGAAAAGTAACCTTCCTTTTTAAGACCAATTACATATCTGTCTACTTACGGGGTATCCTAAAATGTGCTGAATGTTTAAAAAAATTAAATAAAAAGTCCTTCCGGCCAGTGCCGTGAGGAAGAGGTAGCTTTCATATTCCTTATTTTAAAAAAGCCAACTTATATTATTCAAACACGAAGCTCAATTTAGTGGAAACCGAATATAGGAGATTCAATACTAATTTTTATCAATATAATGAATGAGAATTTCGCGAAATTAGTCAGCTTTATCCAAGCTGCTTTTCTTTAAAGTAACTTATATTTGGCTGCCAAATTCGGCGATTTCTTAAAGTGCCTGCTATTTTAAGACAACATGGTGGATGAGGCTAACCAGTGAACTTGGTCGAGACCTTAGTAATTGCTGTGCACATGCGTACTCACATCGGAATCGGTTGATATATACGAGTGCTGTCGCAGGCAAAAAAATCAGATTTTTCAAAATGTCACCCACATTAGAAATTGAAACTGCTATATCTGAGCCATTTTTTAAGATAAAGACAAACAAAATATGCTCCTGAATCCTTATATCAAGGTCAAATACTTAAGAAAGAAACCTTTTTCAATTTCTAATTTTTTTGCACCTCACTTTAAATATATATATTTTTTAATTTAATGGCCGCCATTTTGAAACAAGATGGCTGATGAATCTGGCCAGCGAACTTGGTCGAGATATTGATGTATACTATCCACATGCCTTCTTACATCGAAATAGGCGAATACGTGTGTTATCGCGTGACAAATACAAGATCGTTTCAAAATGTTAGCCATGATAGAAATTCAAAGTGCTGTAACTCAACCATTTTTTAAGATATAAACAAAAGAACAAATTTTCAGAAACAAAAACTGCTCCGGAATCTTTGTATCAAGGCCAAACACATAAAAAAAATATTTTTCATTTTTCAATTTTTTTAATACCTCATTTTAAATTTTAAATTTATTTTTTTTAAATGGCAACCCTTTTGAAACAAGATGGCGAATGAAGCTGGTCAGCGAACTCGGTCGAGATATTTGTATGTACTATGTACACACCAAGGTACATCCAAATCGGTTCATAAATACGCCTGTTATCACGTTACAAAAATCAGGACGTTTCAAAATGTCAACCACGCTAGAAATTCAAAATACTATAACTCAGCCATTTTTTAAGATACAGACGAAACAAAAACTGCTCCCGAATCTTTTTATTAAGGTCAAACACATAAGAAAAAAATATTTTTTCAATTTTCAATTTTTTGGTACCACATTTCAAATTAAAATTTTTCTTAAAAATTTAAATGGCCGCCATTTTTAAACAAGATGGCGGATGAAGCTGGCCAACGAACTCGGTCGAGACATTGGTATGTACTATGTATAAACGAAGTTAAATCCCAATTGGTTCATAAATACGCCTTTTATCGCGTGACAAAATTCAGGACGTTTCAAAATGTCAGCCACGCTAGAAATTCAAAAATCTATAACTCAGCCATTTTGTAAGATATAGACTAAACAAAAACTGCTCCGGAATCTTTGTATAAAGGTCCAATACATAAGAAAAAAATATTTTTCCATTTTCTATTTTTTGGTACCACATTTCAAATTTTAAATTTTTTTTTAATTTTAAATGGCCGCCATTTTGAAACAAAATGGAGGATGAAGCTGGCCAACGAACTCGGTCGAGACATTGGTATGTACTATGTACACACCGAATTACATCGAAATCAATTCATAAATACACCTTTTATCGCGTGACAAAATTCAGGACGTTTCAAAATGTCAGCCACGCTAGAAATTCAAAATGCTATAACTCAGCCATTTTTTAAGATATAGACGAAACAAAAACTGCTCCGGAATCTTTGTATAAAGGTCAAATACATAAAAAAAGTATTTTTCAATTTTCAATTTTTTGGTACCACATTTCAAATTTTAAATTTTTAAAAAAAGTTTAAATGGCCGCCATTTTGAAACAAAACGACGGATGAAGCTGGCCAATTAACTCGTTCGAGACATTGGTATGTACTATGTACACACCGAATTACATCGAAATCGGTTCATAAATACGAGAGTTACAGTGTGACAAAGGTCAGATATATATATATATATATATATATATCAATTTTGAACGGAGTGTGGTTTCGGGGTCTGGGGTTCATGATCGATGAAAATATACCAAAATTTTTTGAAATCGCTTTCCTCCGAACGGCTGCAATAGGTAGCTTTTTTAATGAAAGCTACCTAAAAGTAAATGGTGGCAGCTATTCAAGGTATCCTTAATGAAAAAGTAAGTTGCGAAGTCCGGAATTTCTAAAATACACTTTTTTATTTTAGTTCCAACCACTGACGATAGATGTGAATGACTTATGTAAAACCTATGTAAAGATCATTATAGTTACATATCTCGAACTTAATCACTACGTAGACCTAAGTTGAAATCATAAAAATTGTTCGGCGGGAATCTGAAGACCCATGTTTTGTGAAATGGCTATTCATAAATATCCATCTAGAAAGAATTAAACATTGATCTAGGCATTGTCAAATTAGTGTATAAAGATTAATTAAAGTTTACTTTGTTGTTAATCTTTATTTTGTTTAGCTGTGGAAAAGCCAAAAAATTGATTGCGTTTTGAAATTGAAAAGAATGTTTTAGCATTATTAGAGTTGGAAACAGTGCTGAGCCATCTATTGGAAATATTTGGAAATAAAACAAGTGTAGTAAATAAATTCCCGATTTCAAACACTTTACTTGCAATAATAACTTTAATAGCTATTAGTATTTAATTGCTATTGCATTCTAAAAATATTTACACATTTAGTAAATGGTGACAGCTATTCAAGGTATCCTTACTGGAAAAGTAAGTTGCGAAGTCGGGAATTTCTAAAATACACTTTTTTATTTTAGTTCCAACCACTGACGATAGATGTGAATGACCTATGTAAAACATATATAAAGATCATTATAGTTACATTTCTTGAACTTAATCACTACGTAGACCTAAGTTGAAATCAGGAAAATTGTTCGTCGGGATTCTGAAGACCCATGTTTTGTGAAATGGCTATTCATAAATATCCATCTAGAAAGAATTAAACATTGATCTAGACATTGTCAAATTAGTGTATAAAGATTAATTAAAGTTTACTTAGTTGTTAATCTTTATTCTGTTTAGCTGTAGAAAAGCCAAAAATTTGATTGCGTTTTGAAATTACAAGGAATGTTTTAGCATTATTAGAGTTGGAAACAGTGCTGAGCCATCTATTGGAAATATTTGGAAATAAAACAAGTGTAGTAAATAAATTCCCGATTTCAAACACTTTACTTGCAATAATAACTTTAATAGCTATTAGTATTTAATTGCTATTGTATTCTAAAAATATTTACACTATTTTAGGATACCTTGTAGCTTGTATCTTATTCAAACTAGATTATAACTTGCTAGAATACAAACTGTGTCTGAAAATATTTTACAAATTATTGGTTAAACATGGAACTTGAATGAAAATTTCTTTTCTACGCTTATTACACAATTGTGTAAGATCATTATTATTTTCAAAGATATGACAAAAACATAATGAGATATCTTAATAATGGAAAATAATATTACATGAAATTTTTTGGTATAAAGATATAAAGCCTTAATTCTTATACACTTCACGGAAGAAAACGTTCTGCATTAAATAAGCTCTTTATAACTGTAATTAAACAGACATCTCAAGTTTAAGTAACGACTAGTGAAAATTACCTGTAATATAACATATAGTATATTATGTAGTATGGCATGTCAGACATAAGAGAAACAAGACAAAAGTTTTCTGAAGTTATAAATGTTTATTCCAGTTCTCAACTAAAGACGCATACCTCTCGTTGTAGCAGTAGAAAACAGTAATGCACAATTCAAAACACTTAGGAATACTTTTCTAAAACCAAATCGATGCAAATATATATATATATGAGGACGTGAGTTTCAAAACTCGCCTTATCCAAAAAATCAAATTTTGGGAAATCGCGAAAAATCTGTAACTGCGACCCCGTGCATCAAATACCTCCAATTCTTTGTACACTTATAGTTAGTTGCTCTGTGATATGATTGTGTTAAGTTGAAAAATCTACTTTAATTCATTTAATTAATTAATTGAAAAAAGTTTCGGATAAGAAGAGTTTTGTTGCCAACCTATGGATAAGAAGAGTTTTGTTGCCAATCGTCTGCTGAAAGAAATTAATAGTTTCTATTTTTGGTCATCGGATGATAATATTTTGCATTAAAAAATAAACCTTACGAGAGCAATAAGTATGATTAAAATTTAGCATTAAGTTTTATTATAAAAAAGCAAACTTATAATCAAATAAAACTTATCATAAATAGCTTGTGATTAAAATAACTTTTTTTAAAAGAATGTAATATAATATAATCTATATAACATATAATATTATATATATATATATACCTCTCCTTCTGTTCTGATTCCTTAGAAATAATATTTTTATAGAAAGTAAGCACCTCCATTTCTGACCGGTTTTCATCAAAATGTTTTTTTTTAACAATCCGTGGACATCCTTAAGTTTATTTTGCTTCACAGGGGCTCCCTCCCCCTTCTTTTTAAAAAGGAAGTCCAGTTTTTAGATGACTCTAGCATAACATTTACACTCTGCATTTTGATATTCAAAAAAACTTCAGAAATACACTTCCACAAATTTGAAGATGGCCATGGTTCTTAGTCTTTATATAGTAACTTATGTTAATGCATTTGAAAGCGCACTGAGATGCACATAAAAAAACTTTCAAGGTGAAAATTTTACTTTTCTGGATGTTTCATGAAAGGAAAGAAACCTGGACGGTTTCTTGAAGGGGATGTTTGAAATGTGAACTTCAGAATAAAGTTATCTTATGCAGTTTTGTCTTTGTTTAAAAAAAAAAAAAAAAAAAAAAAAAAGCTTGGTGAAAGCGTTAAACATCTTGCATTGAGAGAGTTATTCGAGGTTCTCTTTCTGGTGAGTGGACTTTGAGAGGACCGGAAATGCCTTAGGTTTATGCCTGAGAATAAAAATTAAATCTTTTAACACCTTCTGACAGTAAGAAATATAGGAAGCGATTCTCCATTTTGAACTAACATTTTAATCTTCTTTTCCGTGTATTCTTTACTAGTCCATGTGTTCGTATTTCTTTTTCCCTTCTTCCCCCTTCCCTCACAATATGCAAGAGTTTCTTCACTGTCCTGTTATACATAAGACATGCTGTAAAACTTATTTAATTAGTTTGTATGAATAGAACAGGTAAAAACTTTAAACGAAAATAGCAACATTTCGCAGAGAAATAAAGGATAAATTCTGTGATAGTAGCTGATAAGCTAGTCATCCGTTGGTCTTACGCATGCGCAGGGATAAATCTAGTTTTGTTGTCAACTCCCTAGTGGATAAGGCGAGTTTTGAAACCAAACCACTATTTTAAAAACCCAAAAATAAAGGATAAAAATATTTTTTTTTTACAGATTATAGTGTTTTTTATGTGCAGGTTTACCAATGGAATAGATTGATATAGAAAACTCGATTTTTTAAATTTTGGATAAGGCGAGTTTTCAAAGTCATGTCCTCATATATATATCCTCCTGAGACCTGAGCAAAATAAAAGGCATGTATTTTTTCTAATATTAGTTTTTTTGAACAAATAGGCATCAAAAATGGGGTTTTTAAAGAAATTATTACATTTCAAATTTTAAATTATGCTGCACAGCACATCTATTTAAATGGATGTTGAGGTCTTAGATACTTTAAAATACGCTGCTCAAAACAGTTAAAGGATAATGTAAGTCTCATATAAAGTAACGATATAAGCGAATTTTTTTCAAAAAAGCAGAAAATGGAAGAAGAGAATCACAGATGCAAATTTTTCTCATTTTCAAACTTCGGTGTATGCAAATTTTGTGTTTGATGTCAAAAACGACGCTTTAGCGGCAGCGAATGAAAAATTAGCTTTCGACTTACTGAAAGACAAAGCAGAAAAAATGATCGACCTTCAGTAAGTGCTTTGTTTCGATGCGTGCGATGTCTCAACGAAATCGTTTAACCTAATAAGCAGCTTGGAGAGTTGCTGGTCGGTTAGACGAGAGCCAAACACAAGCAGAACCCACTGGAGTTTCACAAAGTGTGATTTCCAGGATCTGGAACAGTTTTTTGGAGACTGAAAATGCAATCCGAAGACCAGGGCAAGGTCGTAGACGTGCAACAACGCCCAATTAAGATCAATATTTAACGCTAACGGCTCGAAGACACCGAAATTTGAATGCCATTCTTCTTGAACAACACCTACTCCCGGCTGCTAGCACCACAGTGTCGACTCAAACTGTCCAAAACCGGCTCCACGCTGTAGGTCTGTATACTTGCAGAGCAATGGTATATGATACGTTAACAGCAAGGCACCGTGGCGCCCGCAGGGGGTAAGCAACAGAGCACATGAACTGGAGGAGAAATGAATGGCGCAATATTCTTTTCTCTGACGTGTCCTGTTTTTCTGTTCATCCTGATAATAGGCATATTTTTATCTGGAGGGAACGTGGCACTAGAAACAATCCTACGTTCGTGCAAGGAAGTGTCAGGTTGGCGGTGGGGAAATGATGGGCTATTCTGGCATCTCCATTGATAGGCTATGCTGGCATCTCCATTGATGGGCGCACCGAGCTCTTAATCATTCGAAATGGAGCTCTGGAGCTCTGACCAGCCAGCGATATAGACATGAGATCCTCAGACCTATTGTAGTCCCTTACGCTGCAGCAATTGGAGATGACATCATGTTAATGGACAACAATTGCAGGCCACATCGTGCTCACTTGGTGTATGATTTACTTTTCGAGGAAGGAATTATACCATTGAAATGGCCAGCGTATTATCCGAACATGAACCCAATAGAGCATGCTTGGGGCATTCTAGGCAGACGTGTTGCTTCTCGCCTACCACCCCCAGAGACTCTCCAAGAACCGGAAAGAAGTCTTCTAGAGGAGTGGGAAAGAATTCCCCAGCTCCTCATTAATAACCTCAATGACCCCATGCCTCAAATGTGTTCAACGTTGCTGGCCGCACAGGGAAACCATATCCCCTACTGAAAACTATTTTCCTTTTTTCCCTTTTGTATCCAAATGCTCAATTTTTGTTTGCCAAACATGTGTATTTTTTTCTCTCATATAGCTTACAACGCCTGTCGATCATGTATCAATCATCAAAACAATTCCCCGGCCGCAAGATCCATCCACAACTTCAATATTCTTTAAATGTTTTGAGCAGTGTAATTTAAAAATTACTAAAAGTATGGGAAAAAATAGAATTTATTATAAAGAACATAATACAAATATTGATATACTTTAATAGTAAAAAGTCTTGCTAGTCTTTCATTTTCCTGAGGTATTTTATCCGATAGTAAAGTAAATTGTTTCCCTTTGGAATTCTATTCTTCATTATTGTACCAATTGCCCCTATTCCTTTTCGGAGTAAATGTCTACCAAAATACTAGGTTGAGCAAAAAGTTCTGGGAAATTTGTGAAATTTGTGTTGTTATGCGCAAATTAACAACAAAAGCAACAAGGGCTATTCTTTAAAATAGAGACCATCATAGTACACGACTTTTTGACACCGTTCGGCCAGATTTCGGATTTACTGGCTAAATTTGTCGCCGTTACCAGCACCTTCACCCTCATTAATCTCATCGACGGCTTTCAGAATAGTTAGGTTTTTTCTCTAATAATGCCGGGTCAACACATGCAAATCATACTGTTCAATAGGCATTTTGGAGCCAAAGTTCCTGAACTCCTATAAATATACCACTAGTACTCCTATATACGATACAAATTCTGGTAACTATTAGATTAAAAATTTCCCAGAACTTTTCGCTCAACCTAATGCAGTTGAGAAATACCTTTCAAAATATACTCGAGTTCCAACAGAAAATGTTTCACAGAGCTTGAGTACTGATTCTTCACCAACAGTGAAAGATTTAGTATCATTTTGCATTGGAAATGAGCCTTTACCCTGATAAATTACGAAATCTAACATGATTCCAGATATGCTTCTAATGTGGTCATTCTTATAAAATATTAAATAATTCTAAATAATTATACAGAATATATATCAACCATATTTATTTATTTATTTTAAGTATTAAATCTTTATGATTTGTAAATATAATTGGTGTTAAAGCAAGCAAAACGCTTACTTTCTAATTGTTCAAGCCTAACGATACAATAGATAAATTAAGACCCAACATCCATTTAAATGGATGTCAATAAAAACAAGCTAAGTCAACAACTTCATATTTCTCTTCATTCATTATTTATATCGTAACATTATAGATCTAACTGCTTTTAAATTCGCAAAAGAATAGTCGAAACAAATTAAAATAATATAAAAAACAAAACTTACCAACAGAGTGTCGAATTCCAACTTGACTCGCTTTTTTCGCCACTTTGCAAACAAAGTAGTTTCCGTCGCCGAAATCAAAGAGCTGAAAGTTGATTTCCGATTCATACATTACAATGCCAGTTTGGTTTTAGCGTGCTACAATGAAGTTTAACGCAACAAAAGGAGAAACCAAAACATTCGTTTTATTGGATGCCAGGTCTCAGGAGAATATAACATTTTTGTCAAAAAAATAAAATAATAAATAAATAAATAAAATAAAGATAAGAATATAAAAGTAAAATAAAAATTTATCATTTCAATAATTTTGTTATAAAAACTTATAGGAATTGACGCGAATTGTCTTTTACAAAATTTACTCTTGATAAAATTCTATATACAGGGTGATTCCAGTTCATTTCACCTCAAATAACTAGTGAACCAAGTTCGATGCAGTCATAAATGGGTTTGTTCAATTATTGTAAAAGGGGTATATGCTACTGGTTAGGTACCTCGCAGAGACCTCAAGAGGTAAATTACGGAGTCAGAGATCGTATCTCGAAAACTGTAGGAGATACGGCCAAACGTTAAATGAAAACGTGGAACATGTTCGTTTCGATAAGAAATGACACATTATGCATATGAATACGATAAATATCTGCGTGTACAGACTAAAATATCTGACACTGATACGAGATAGTTTGTTTCTGAAAAATAGGAATTATCTCCAAAAGAGAAATGAGATTTTTTTTTAACGTATGCAAATTCAATTTTATCAAAATAAAATGCGACTGTACGTAAACATGAAGCATAAACTTTGATGTAACACAAGCACGAAAATAAAATGGAACCATATACACTATATAACCATTAATCACCGGACACTTTCAATTAAAGATATTTTGTGCAATATTTACAAATATACTTGTCGAATACTTTTGGAACTTTAGGATTATAAAGAATATGTTTGACCTCTTGTTTATCAACGTCGATTTGATAATGAGGACAATAGGGGGCCGACAAAAAATCAAGGAAAAATAATAATATTTGGAATCACCTTGTAAATTAAAATGCACGGAATGATCTATAGCTACAGAATACAAATTTGTGGATACCATACAGCATGTTTATTGATTTGTATAAGAATAGTACTTATATACATGGAGATATAGCGATTTTTTTTAAAGTTCAAAAAATTCTTGCATGTTTTTAGCTTATATCATGCAGGGTTTTCAACTAAATTTAACGCCAGTTTCAGACAAATTAGTAAAGAGTAGTAGAAACAATATTGTGCAATTGGAATATAACTATATTAAACTTGGTTGGTTATGGCATCAAGAGTTTCGAAAAAAGAAAACAAAACAAAATACCCCGAGTAAAATAACATATTTTTGTTTTTGTAGAAATAAGACAGATCTGTCCCGTGAACGACAAGACACTGGAGATAAAAACACAATTTTACCAAAAATACCAGATTTCCCTCTGTTGATTCAAGTGGCATCATATGTAAGTATGCATAGACGAAGAGATGCTTTAAAAAATAGAAACGCTTTAAGAGAGGACACACGTTTGAAAGCTGAACGAAAGAGAAATACTTTAGGCAATTTTTTTGTGTTTCATTAACAAAGTAAACTATTGTGGATTTTTTCAATATATTGAGTTACCAGTGTACCCGTTTGAAGCTTTCTCACTGCAATCTTCGAAATGTTTAAAAACGCATATTTCATCCTCGGCATCCATGTAAACAGGGTGTCCTGAAAATGCAGGAGCGGCTGGCCGCTTCCTCCGATCATTCCAGAAATATAAAAAAATACACTGACCTCCAAAATGTAAGGTACAGGGACTGGATGCTTTCCATTGTACACGGTTTGTCGAATATCTACCAATGTTTTTGGAGAATTGTTCTTCAACTTCTGGGATGTAAAGAACATATTTGATTTCATATTTCTCAGTGAAAATTTAGTCGGGGGGGGGGGCAGTGATGAGGTTAATAAAAAATTTAATTATAAAATAACATTTGCGATCACCTATGGAACAGAAAATGCTGTTCTTCTTGCTAAAGGCCTCGTATATTTTTAATAATCTCTGTTCTAGTGGCGTGTTTCATTCCAAGGTGTAGTGGAACAAAGTTATCAATCAACGACTGACTTGCATATTGCACTGAAGATATTATTCTTTTTCTTATATTAAATAATTTGGGCAGAACACCATTAGAGAAGCCGGTTCTAAGCTTTACAAGTAACACTGCCAAGCAAGTACGAGATGACCTCTTTTCCGAGGAATGCATTTTAGACTTTACTAGTTCAAAAATATAGTTAAAATCAGACATGGCTATATCCATGAGAGTATAATAATTGAACTCGGGAAGGTATCCGGGTGTGTCAAAATCGAGACCTCTCTACTTTGCTACATTTCTGATATTGTGTAAAAGACTTTCAATGTCTTTTTCATACATTTTTGTATTCTGACTTACAGGGCGTAAAGCTTGCAGAGCCAACTCACTGAATACCGATCCCGCAATATCAGTTTTCAGCGTAGATTTCCCGACGAAATGTACATTTTAGTTTCTATAAAGGCTTGAGTTTAAGCTGTTTTTGGTACAGTCCCGAAGCAGTTCTTGCCTTTACATATTATACAACAACTGTTAGAGTTGTGACATCGAGGTATTGTTAAAGGATGTTTCTTATTTGTGGTGGCGTCAGCGGTACTCGTTCATGCATAATCTCTTATTGCTACCACAGAAGAAGAAATAGGAGTATTTCGAGCACGAAGCACACGAAATACACATGAACTGCATTTACAGCATAACTTCTAACCACTCTGTAGATCGCAGTTTTTAGAACATCAAAGTATCGATATAACTTTTCTGTTAGAACACATACGAAAATCACTATTTGTTTTTCACCAGGTTTTACAACAATCACACTGACATCTGAGCATTATTTATAATAAAGTTCTTCAATAAATACTTACAACAGCAGTTTTAGAAAACAACTTTGACATCTGAACAACGTAAATACTTTTTGAGCGCGGCAAAACAAATTTGAACGCCCTCCGATAGCAGTGCAATTGATACTCTCGCACGAAGCATTTTTTTCTCTAATAGGTACAAGCGCACATTGAACCAAAATAAAATAATGCTCATATAAAAGCTTATAAAGAGTAGTATCATTGCAAGTCAAATTAATTTGATTCATGGAACGCTTCTTAAAAAACAATAATTCAAAGGTACAAAAAACGACAAAAATGTAGGAAAATGCCAAAACACTATTTTCGTGCTATAATTTCTATGACTTACTATTTTATTTATCACGTAAATCTTATATTAAACAAAAATACATATCTTTAAGTATACAAAGACAATGAACAATTGTCTGAATCCGAATTTTTTTTTTTTTTTTTTTTAGCGTATACGATGGGCAAAAAATAGCCCTTATCAACCCACCTCATTTAAATATTTGGGAAAATGGCGGCATTTAAAAAAAATCAATTTCGCTTTAAAATGCTTATAAAAAGTCGGAAAATGAAAATATAAAAAATTCCTGCTTAGCGAGATAGAGAATTCAATTCTGAACTTTTGTATTAAAATTTAAAGAAAATCGTTCATCAATTTTCAAGTAATGCATGCGACCTTATAAAAAAAATGTCGTCTCGAGTGAAGTTAGTTTAGCGGCAATTAGCTACAGCGGCTATTTATCGTTGTAACATTTGTAATAATTCGAATTTCAAAAATCGTTTTAGGACTACAGGCTATCAAACAATGAAAAAAAATCGATTTTTTGAAAGTTTTAAACTGGTGTACACGCTTAAATGAATTTTTTAAACTATCTGTCAGTTTTAACATTTTCCAACATAGTTGAAAAATGTTTATGAATTGGATTTGTCTGTCCGTCTATCTGTCTGTCCGTGCTCTAACTCGCGTAACTATAGTCCGATTGGCATGAAATGGATACACTCGTATGTTACTAGGGTTTACTATGGCATTTTCTGTATTGAAAATGAAGTGTGAAACATTTTCGGTTCATTTACAGGGTCACTCAAAAGAATTCCATTACATTACGGTGCATGAGAGAAAAGTCGTTTGCAATGTATTTTAATGCTATTACAGTATTTTAAGCATATTGAAATGGATATACATCACTGAAGTGTACTACAAGGTTCTTACTATAGAATATGGCGTGCATAGAACTTATCGTTTATTTAGAGGGACACACAAAAAAATTTGGCAATAGAAGAAACTGAGCAATAATTGAACTATTGAAGCCTACGAACAATAATTGCTGGAAGTGCGTTTTCAGTTGTGGTATGCGTTTTTAAATTTAACTATGTTTTAAATATTAGTGTGCATAAATTCTATCGATCAAATATAGGGTCACACAAAGTTCTCAACAACATCCATTTTTTGGAGGAAATTGCTGACTAGGAGTTTTCAACTGTGCTATGCGTTTAACTGAACTAACATTTAGCATACTATGTAGTACGCATACATATCTGTAGATCATATACAGGGCTGGAAAAAAATCGTATATTTTAACCACTATTCATGGTAATACACTATATGGCCAAAGGGGACCGGTCACTTGCAATTTTAGATGTTTTGTTAAATATCTAAAAAATCACACAAAGAATTAACATGAAACTGCAGGTGTGTAAACAGTATAGTATAAGTCATATATTTCCGCGAAATTTTTTTTCCCCAAAACCCCATAGGGAACCCTCAACAAACTTGAAAAGAACGAATATCTTTTGGATAACCCTGTAAAAACTAATGTAGCAAAAACGTTCAAACTCGATATTATTAATAAGTGGCTTATTGTACCGTGTTCATTTTTATGAGGATAGCATGTATACTCGTAGAGAAATTAAGGTTGTTACAAAAACAGTCCCAAATTTCGCCAAGTTTTTTGCTTATAATTTGCAGAGTTCTTAATATAAAAAAAAGTTCTCTTCAGAAAATATGACAAACAAGATAGTACACAATACTCTGCAATCAGAATAAAAAAAATAATAATAAATGTATGAAAAATGAGCAGGTTTACTAAATAATGATTCACTACGCATGCTCGAACGTAATCAAAATATAATTTGCATAATATGTTAGCTAAATGTATAGAGCAACTTTTGTGAAAGTCTCAGAAATATAGTTTGAAAAGTCTCATAATAATCGTTTATAGAATAACCTCAAAATCCGTTATTCCTAAAAGGAAGCAAAAAGATGAGGGGCTGTATCCAAATACAGTAGTACGTACAATATTGTGTATGCTATATTGGCAATAATCAATGGATATATGGATACAACCTCTCATATTTTTGCTTCGTTTTGGGAACAACGGATTTTGAGCTTATTCTATAAACGATTATTATCAGACTTTTCAAACTATGTTTTTGAGACTTTTACAAAAGTTGCTCTATACATTTAGCTAACACATTATGCACATTATATTATGATTGCATTCGCGCATGCGCAGTGAAACATTTTTTAGTATGCCTGCACATTTTTCATCCAATTTTTATTATTTTTTAATTCTGATTGCAGAGTATTATGTACAATGTTGTTTGTCATATTTTTTGAAAAGAGCTTCTTTTTATATTACGAACTCTGCAAATTATAAGCAAAAACCTGAGCGAAATTTGGGACTGTTTTTATAAAAATTTCTCTACGAGTATACATGCTATCGTCATAAAAATGAACACGGTATATTACAATAAGCCACTTATTAATAATATCGAGTTTGAACGCTTTTTCTCCATTAGGTTTTACAGGGTTATCCAAAAGATATTCGTTCTTTTTCCATTTGTTGACGGTCCCCTATGGGGTTTCGGGAAAAAATCTTCGCGGAAATATATGATCTATACTATACTGTTTACACACCTGCAGTTTCAGGTTAATTCCTCATGTATTTTTGTAGATATTTAACAAAATGTGTAAAATCGAAAGTGACCGGTCACCTTTGGCCATATAGTGTAGCATAGATCGGGTTTTCAAGTGCGTTATGCGTTTTCCAAATCGTTCATTTGGACATCATCTTTCATCTTAATAAACTGTGAAGTTTTGTTAAAGTATTCTGAATGTGTTCGAAATGGTTTCATAATCTATGCTGTACGCATGATTTTTCGTTCTTGTTAATTATGTATTATCATCTTGATTTTGAAACAATATGCCTCTTTTTATTAAAATATTTAAATTTTATGTTAGCGAAACGTTTCAACCGTTTCTTTTACTTTTTATTAGATAGAACTTGTTTAGAAATTTATATTTTATCAAAAAATAATTTTTAGTCACAAAATCCCGAAATGTATAGTTCCGGTAAAAAATACGGCTCTTGCTATTTTGAGGACCTTTTATTGTAGAGGAAAACGAAAGATACCAATCAATAAGGAATACCGTTTACTATTAAGTGATATGCAAATATTAAAATTTATGGCCTGTGTCTACACCTTGAAATTTGAACTAACTTTTAAATTTTCAATTCAAACTCCCAATTTTCACAAAAAAATTAATCTTCGTTGGTTAAAATTTATTCCTATATTAAATTTCAAGTCATTTGAAATGTTTATCTTTTAAAGTTAATCTAATTTTACATATTTTCTTCCATTTTTTTCTGAAATTATGATACAATCACGCTGTTTCTTGTATGACCACGCCCCTTAACAACCCAAATATACCTATCTTATTTTGTAATTACCATGATTTTGAGACATGAAATGTGAATTTTTAAATTAATATTGGAGAAGATTGCTAGTTATAACCTCGAATTACTTTCATAAAACATATTAAGGAAAATATTACAATCATGATTTATTTGTGTATGTGTAAGTGAACACGATAATTACAAAACAGTACTTCTGATTGAGCTCTCATTCGGAAAATATGTTATAAACCACTGTATAGTATAGACTGAACAGTGTACGTAACCTGTGTGTAAAGTATCTGACCTTTGGTCAAAAAAAAAATATAATATACGTGACGAGAGTGAGACCCTAATCCCCTTCGAATTAGGCCCATTGCGGCTCCACACTCTTAGCCCACCATTCCTTCAACTGACGAAAACACTTCTGGAAGGCTTCTTTTGGAATGGTGTCCAATTCCGTCTTCGCGTTCGGTATATCTCATCTCTACTCTCAAAACGGGATACTTTCAATGGAGCCTTCAATTTCGGAAACAACCAGAAGTCGTCTGGAGAGTAGAGAGGTTAGCGGATGACTGGAATTCCATGTTTTGCCAAGAAAGTCTAAATCAGGTGCGATGAATGAGCTGGAGTATTGATGAATCTTACGAATTGTTTTGCTTTGAGAATCACGAAGCTTTGAAAAAATTTGATGCAGCACCTTTGTTCAACCCGTTCAGACATCTTGAGAGAAATCAAAATCCGAAGAACACGTATGAGAGCACCTCATTTGGCGGCCTACAGGCAACGACTGGCTCACTGGAATGCCGGAAGAAATTCAAGCATGAGCATTAAGCTGTCTCCTCCCAATGTGCACCAGTGACGACACCTTAGAATCACTACTGCGAGAGGAAAAAATCAAGGTCGGATATTTATCAGACAGACCACTGAACTAATATAGTTAAAATCAGTCGAAGGATTATGCATTTAATTCATTTATTAACCATTTTCAAACCGCTTTGCAACTGATTATATCAAAAGAAATCACGAAAGAAATGTGAAACATTATAAGTGATAAATGTTACGGCGATGTTCTTTTTCAAGAAAAAATGAAAGACACAATATCACCACTTTCCATAAAAGTACATTGAAAAATCTAACTGCATAAAAATAGAAATTTTAAAATTTAAGTACTTTCAGTTTTATTTAAAGACTATTTTTTTCACTTGATGACACATTGATGTGTGAGATCGTGCATGGTGCAGGAAACAAGAACGTAATTCTATCAGCGTATGCAAAGTTTATCTTAAAAATGACATAATCGTGATCGTAAATGTAATTGCTTAAATTACAAGTTATTTTATTTTTAAGAAAAATAACTGTCTGCAAATAAAATAAATTAAAATACTTTTTCTAAGAGAAGACATATTTTATGCGCAGAAACATTTTCATCTTCTTTCTTCATATCGTTTCAAGTTTATTACATCGTAATTTATTTAAATTAGGTTTCATTTTTTGGTGTCTTTTACAGATTAACTATTATTTAACGCATTTTACTACAGCAGAATTTTTCTGTGTATTTGTCTGCCTGTCATTTCGCATAAAAGCGCATACAACATTAAATGCATTTCAATTGCTAATTAAATTAAAGCGTGCTTAATATAATTGATTGTACCTTAGCGACCTATCTTCGGCTAATTATAATTTTAAGTTTGATTATGCCAAATTGTCAATCGTTAGTTTTAGAATCAGTTTAGATTTTTGGCTTTAGCCTTAATGTTATTTATTTATTTACTTTTTTGTGTATAAAAGATTCTATAAAAGGCATCACTCCTAAAAGGAAGCTGCTATGCAAAGTTGCTTAATATGGCAAGTAAAATAGATCGAAAATAGGGACTGTAGTTAGTTCTCGATTTAGTGTAAAATGAGATCTAACGTGGAAAAGTAATTTTTTTATCATGTTTTCTTGAAAGGCCAGTTATCCCTGTAAAACATACACAAGGGCTTATTTAAGGGAAGATGTTATTTTTTTCATGCACAGCAATTTACATTTATTCATTTACAACAATCTACATTTATCCAAAAAATCATATACAATTGAATAAAAATTATACAATTTTCATTGTAGTTTTACATCTCTGGCTCCAAAATTAGATCCCAAAGGTTTCTTAAATTTGCATTTTCTCAACTTTAAACAACGGGGTTTTAATAACAGAATAACGGAACGCTACTGTCGGTTTAAAATGGCATAACTGTAAATAAAAACATACAAATCCATTAAAAAAATATTAAAATTTTAATATGATTGAATCAAAGTATCTTTTTTTTCTATAATTCAAAATTCTGAGCCATTTAAAGGTAGGGTAGAGTAGGGTAGTTGGGGGTAATTATGAATATGGGGTAATTCAGAACAGGTGCCACAGATACTCGTGTGAGTGTATCTAATACTCCAATGAAGTGTAAATCAAAGGTTATAATCCTGTTAAAATAATAAATCTTTGTAAAACATCACCATAAAATAAAAACAATACATATGACGCGTTTCGAGCTAAAAATATTAACAGCTCATCATCAGCTACAGTAAACACTTGTCCGAAAGTACTCGTGCACGTCCCTTTCGGACACGTGTTTATAGTAGCTGATGATGAGCTGTTAATATTTTTAGCTCGAAATGCGTCCTATGTTTTGTTTTTATTTTATGGTGATTTTTTACAAAGATTTTTTTATTTTAATTGTTTCATATCGCCAGTTTTTGGTCCTGTTTCGCTATAATCTTGTTGACATGATTATCACCGTTTCTGCTTCACGGTTGGCACCCTTGCTCACGCTTATCAAATTACTTAACAGTACAAAGTGAAAATAGTTTTGTAGTGCCTGTGAAAATTCCTTGTTTTCTATTAGATAAAATCAAGGTAAGTTGTTGTTCTTAATCAATAATTGTTATTTTATAATTACTCTAACAGAATATCACTAAATTTTAGCTCCAAATCATTTTTAAGGACCTACAGAACAATGTTCATAATATCCGAAACTTTTTGTGATGTGGGGTAGATATGAACAGTTTTTTTTCTAATTGTTTTGTTCCATAATAGGTCGTACAAAAGACTGATATGAATAGTCATAACTAATTGTCATTAAACATAAATAAATATTTGTACATTTGAAACTTTTGATTTCCCCACTAACCATTTTTCAGTATTTTAAGTTTAATATGTATAAAAGCCAGAACTAATAATTGCCATTAAATTGACTATCATTGTGAAAGAGCATCTTACAACTTTTAAACTTCTTTCTCACTTTCATCTTTCTGAATACCGGTGGAACGTATTGCTATTCGGATTGCACGATGCAGTCGCTTCTTTCCAAAAATAAATCAACGATGCTCTGCGTAAATACCGTAAATACTGCAAAGTATATCTGGATGCTATTGCTATTTTTCTTTGTGAGTGGAATACTCACTTTAACACTTTATCTACTGACGGTACTTATAAGTACTATTAAAATAACTTGTTATAAAATTCATTTAATACATCGATTATTTGTAATATAGTTTAAAATTGAGTTTAGATACATTACTTTATCTTGTTCCAAATGCATTATTGGTTATACAAAACAAAAATATTTTTAAAAGGATGATTTCTTTTGCCTTTGCATCTATTCAGCTTTCTTGGCATTGGAGGAGGGGGGGGGGGATTTTTCAATTCGCAAATATTTCTATTGTAAGAACATTATATTTGTACATTTCCTAATTCTACAAAATACTAAGAAAAATATTCAAAATAAAATATTTGAGTGGAGTTATAAATATTGCACAAAATCCCTATAAATTAAAATTTAATTAATCCTTCTGAATCCTTTAATTCTTTTAAAATACTTTTGAAATTTATTAAATGATTATGTAAATTTTTTAACACTAGAACTACCATGAACCGTCTTTTGACAGCTACTATATGAATATGTTTCGGTCCATACCAGAAATTTTATTATGAAATAAGTTTAAAAGATACAAAGAAGAAAGACGTTAAATAATAATGTAAAACCGTTTTAAATAAAAATTCTGGTGTGAAATGTTTTTATAAAACTTGACTCAAATTTCCGATAGTTCTAGTGTTAATGTAGTTTAAACAATTCACGAAAAATGCTTTAGAAGAAAAAGTTTTCATGAATTCATAATTCAGTACATAAAGGGCTAAGCATCTAGGTGCTCTTCTATCGAAATTAACGGAACTGAGTTTACTGCGAATGTTAGAAATGTATTTTCGCGAAATACAAATTAAATATTTCGGTCATCTCACAGGAGCAGGAAGGCATCAACCAGATCCGAAGAAAATGCGTGTCATTGAAACAATGGAATCTTCTAAAACCAAAATCGCTTTAAAAAGTGCACTCGAACTGTTTAATTACTACCAAATATCTATACTAATAAAACAACACATAGCTCTGTCCCTCTGTCTGTTTGTGTGTCTGCGATGGTTAGCGGAATCTAGAACATGTAGAAGTCTGAAAATTTAGGTGAGGATAGTCCAAGATGCCTCATGCACCTGAGGCTCAGAATTTTAATTTTTTTAAGGGCCGGGGTCTCTGGTCCCCGGTAAGTTTTTAAGCACTAAATTGTTAATAACGTGCCCCCTTTTTATCCAATCTCCTTCGTTTTGGGGGACCTTTCTACTTTCCAGTTATGGCCCTGGACACTTGGGGCACTTTGCAGGGCCCCTTAAAGTTTTTTGTTTAAATAAATTGTTAATAAATTGCTTTATTTTAATTCGATCTTCATTTTTGGAACCCTTTTTCCATTTAGTTATTCTCACGCTCCTACCTATTACTTTAAAAACTGCTAAAAAATATCTTTTTACCTAACTGCAAGCTAGTTAAGCCCTTGGCCCCTTGGAGTCCGGTACAGGGCCCCTTGAAGTTTTTGCACCATAGATAGTTATTAAATTGCCCCCTCTTAATCCAATCGTCATTTTTGGAACCCTTTTTCCATTTAGTTATTCTCACGTTCTTACATCCCAGTTAAGACCCTGGGGCCCCATATGGTCCCGTAGGGCCCGGTCTAGGGCCCTTGAACTTTTTGTGTGCTATGCATATTTCACCCCCTAATTTTCTCACCTTCTCAGGGCATAATTTTAAAGTTGCGTTTTGGACTCTTCTTCCAGGATCCCTCATATTTTTATTGGGTCCCTAGGGCTTTTTTAAAGCATTTACTCTATTTTTTATGCATTTCTTTAAAATATTATTCTAATGAATAATTCATACCCTATGCTTAAGTTTGACTAATTCTAGATCTAAAGCGTTAAGTACTAAGACATTTTAATATGTTTCCATGCTAGGGTCCAGCTGTTAACTATTAGTTGTCCCCTTTTGAGCCCCCTAAAATGGTCCGATAAATGGTCCCTTAAAAATGGTCCGTTTAGCTAGCTTTTTTTTCTAACAACTTCTTAGGTCCTCTAGCTACTACATGGACGGCAAAAAAATTTTCAGACTTCAACTACCACCGATTTTGAATATTAGTCGCCTTCTTGGGTTCTTTGGATCCGCATTTTTAAAAATGTACCGAATTGAATGCCGTTTCTTTAACATTGTTCTAGCGTCCGCCAATTATTTTAAAAACTACTAAAAAATATCTTTATACCCAACTACATACCAGTTAAGTCCCTCGCACCTTGGGGCCCGGTACCGGGCTTCTTGAAGTTTTCGCACCATAAATTATTAATAAAATTCCCCCTCTTAATCCGATCTTCCTTTTTGGAATCCTTTTTCCATTTTCTTAGTCTCCCGTTTCTAGATTCCAGTTAAAATCCTGGGGCACCCTAGAATCACATCGGACCCGATCCGTGACCATTTAAACTTTTTTTTACGGCGGGATTTTTTCATCTCCTAATTTTCTGGCATTCTTAATGCAAAATGTAAAAGTTGAGTTTTGGATTCCTCTCCCCGGACCAACACTCTTATATTTTTACTGGGACCTTAGGGCCCTGTTCTAACCATTTAAATTCCATTTTTGAGCATTTCTTTAAAATTTCATTCTATTGATTAATTCATACCTATGCTTAATTTTGACTAATTGAAGAACTAAAGTGCTAAGTACTAAGATCATTTAACATGCTTTCATGTTAGGACCATAATCTTAATTAGCAGTTGGCCCCCTTTGGGTCCTTTGTTATAGCTCCTTTAAAAATTATCCGATTCACTAGCTTTTATTTTCTAACAATTTCTTATGTACCCCAGCTACTACATGAATGACAAAAATATTTGTCAGACTTCAGACACCGCCAATTTTGAATATTAATCTCCTTCTTGGGGCCTTTAGTGCAGCTTCTTGAAAAACGATCCGATTTTATTACAATTTTCTGTAACATAGTTTTAGCGTCCTCCACCTACTTTAAAACTACCAACCAGGGCCGGCCCAAGGGGTGTGCGAAGTGTGCCATCGCACGGGGCGCCTAGTCGCGGGGGTCGCCAACCGGCGGTATGAGTAAAGAGCAGCGTAAATAATTTCGGATTCTACTTTTTTTTTTCTTTTTTTTTTTTTTAACATTTCCTATAACCAGGTGAGAATCATCTGTTGGGTCTAGATAGGTCTGCTGAGCAGGGGACCTTCTTTGTTCTTAAAGGCACTAAACTTTCTCATGCAGCGACTTTTGTATTCTTTATTTGAGTAAAATACAAAGAACTTGTGATGAACTGATGAACATATCAGATGAACGTAGGATGTTAGGATGCGTTCTTTAAGGGTGTTCTCAAATCCAAAAGAGGAACTTTCAGACATAAGTTTTAATTTATTTTTGTTCGAAAATGCATGAAACTAGCGAGTGTTGTTGTTCAGAAACCATGTCATCGGGCTGTTTTTTTTATTTTTTTGCAAGCGCAATAGGTCTTTCAGAAAATTGTGTCAAAGTGGACGTTTTGAACCGAATTTACGCGCGAAAGTAGAAAAATCACTCAAGAGCGGGCGAAAAACGTGTTTGTCACGTGATCGAATTCGTTTATAACTCAATGGGTAATTGATTTATCAAAAAAATGGAAAAAACAGTTCGATTCCAAATCGCTTCCCTGACCAGGCTTTCCAATTTTATATCTTTCCGTTAAAAATGAATTTGTAAATGTGTCAGACCGTTCTGCGCTTGTTGAGCAGAGCAGTTAAGAACAGCCTTAAAGAAATCCCTTTAATCTAAAGGCTCAGATTACCTTCCTTGAAATTGGAAAAGGACCACCACCTATTCAACTCTTCTGCTTCCTTATGGAGTGCTAAATTCTTTTGACTAATTAATTGGGGCAGCCGTAGCTGAGGGGCGCCAAATTTAGGAAATCTTTAAACTGAAATTATCTCACATATTTTGGCGATAAACAAAAATTGCAGATTTTTTCCACCTTGTGTATGTCTGAATGCATTCTTTAGTAAAATATTTTATTATGTCCGAAAAATGAAGAAAGAAAAATTTCTCTAAATGTTTCTAGAGATAGCTCAAACCCATTTTGTACCTTACGTGATTATGTACCTGACAGGACCCTCAAAAGGATTAAATGGAGGAGAAGGCGCACCATATTTGGGAGATTTTAAATCAAAATTATCTCACATATTTTGAGAATAAACAAGAATTGTAGACTTTTTTGTTTCCTTGTGTGTCGTGTGTGAAGGCATTCTTTAGTAATGTATTTTATTATATCCGAAAAATAAAGAAAGAAAAAGTTTCTCTAAATCCATTTTGTTCTTTACATGATTATTGATTACGTACCTGAAAGGAGGATCCAAATGATTAAATGGAGAGGAGGGGGTGTATATTTAGGGAAGCTTTAAATCGGAATTATCTCACATATTTTGAAGATGAACAAGAATTGTAGACCCCCCCCCCCCCTTCGTATGTGGTTTGTGAATGTATTCTTTAGTAAAATATTTTATTATATCCGAAAAATGAAGAAATAAAAAGTTTCTCTAAACCAATTTTGTTCTTTACATGATTATGCCATGTTTAGGGAAGCTTTAAATCGAAATTATCTCGCATATTTTGAAGATAAGCAGCAATTGCATAGACCTTTTTTTCCCTTTATGTGTGTGTGTGTCCGGTCACTACTTGACCGGAATGTATGCTGTGCTTCAGAATCCGTGTTCATATCTTATTTATTTTAAAGACAAGACTTTTTTTTTCTTTTTTTAAATGAATTTTTCAAGAGATGAATGACTTTTCTAATTTATCAAAAATTCTTATTATGATAAGGGAATCCTTTTCAGAATTCAACATTTTAGTGTAGTGATCACGATCAGTTTTAAACCTTAAAAAAAATCGATTTTCTTGTTTTCAATATATTTTTTAATTTTTGAACCTATAAAAAGAGATTGTGTGAAAATATTCAAATTAGAACCGAGTCAATTTGAAATTAATTGATAACGCATAGTTTAACACAGATTCAAACTGAATTTCAACTTTGCGTGGGTTTTTACTACTTGTAATCATTGTAAAAGAAAAAAAAAAATAAAAAAAAAATAAAAAAAAAATTGAAAGGTAAGTAATTTATTTTCAACATATATGTATGAAATGTATAAAATCATTATATTAAAGATTCTACCTACTTTTTTTGACTACTTAAAAGGCGTAAAACTTATTTGTTGCAATTAGAACGTGTTTTCTGTATGTGACACACCTTTAAAAAGCACATTCTAACCTCCCCTTCCCCGAAAAAAAAAAAAAAAAAAAAAAAACGCGTCATATAACTGACACAAACATTGTTAGAGTGTATAAGTATACTCATTTTATATACACCTACATTCAAAAGAAATTATCTATCTGCAAAGAAAACTATTATTATTATTATTATTAATTATTATTATTATTATTATTATTATTATTATTAATTCTTATTTTCAATGTATATAAGTCGCAAAAACACAGTTTTGTGGAAAGCATACCCAGAGTTATCAATCAAGAGTCTGTGTTAAAGTACTCATTTTTTATTTCAAATTGATCCGTTTGTAATTCGAATGTTCTTATGCGGTTTTTATTTTGCTTGATCTAGAATCACGTAATTTTTTAAAGAGTATAAAAATAATAAATCATTTTTTTAAAGATTTTAAAACTCACCACTCACCAAATATAAAATTAATATATGCTTCCTTGAAAGTAAATAACAAGACAGGGTTACAGATTTCATCTTACATAATTGCTACTTATTAGTACTACTCTGTTGAGTATATTCCAAATAATAAACATAACTATTCTAATAAAATTTCTTCTTTCAATAAATTAATTATTGTTATTATTGTCCTATACCATGGTATAATGAATGGCGCTTAATTTTTTGGATCACAATGTTACATATTGAGATTGATATTTATTATAAAATTCAGATCTCAAAGATAGGATTAAATATGGATACGTTTTATTTTTTTTATAGTCTTTTTAAATAATATCTTAAATAATTAAGAAAAGCATGTGTAAAAGTTTATGAACGAATAATTTACGAATATTTAAAAAATTGTGTGAAAAAAAGGCCAAATATTTTTATCAGGTATGAGGGGAGGGGCAAGAGAATACTCGCACGGGCACCAAAATTGTCTTGGGCCGGCCCTGCTACCAACTATATTCCAGTTAAAATCCTGGCACAGCATTAAAATCCAGTTAAAATCCTGATCAATAAAGAAATTTGAATGTTACGTGCAATGTTGCTGACGTGTAATTAATAATTGATCACAATCCTTTGATATATTTACAAAAGTCTTCACCCAAGCCTGAAAAGTTACAAAGATGGGCATTTATGTTACTGAGATATAATATGCATAATTTCACATTGCCCAGGTGAACAGTTAAAAAATTCAGATCGTTCATTGAGACTAATTACTTCAAAAAGAATAATTAAGTGCTATTTTGTATTTATATATTTTGGAAATATACTAAGTTGTCTTTTCATCTGTTTTGATAGATACTTATTTGTCTTTACTTCAGTAATCTTATGGTTATATATTTTTGTTCTAAATATCTAACATTATAACAAAGTATCTATAACAAGTATATGCATCTGTTGTGAAGTTTTCTGATAAAGGATTAAGTGTTTATATTTTTTATGATTTTATATATGTTTGTTTTACGTATGTTGTATGATATGAAGGCATCTGTACATCTGTTGTGATTTTTTTTATGCCTTTGATATGTGATTGATAATATTAATTACTGATGTTAGTATAGACAAAATATTGTATATGTGTAGTTGGTGTCAGTCATATTTTGCTTCGCTCTGCGTAGCACAGTCTTTTCAGGCGAAAGGGGGTATCATACCACCAACCCTCCCACCCTTGATGTTTCACTCACACATATGAGAACTGAAGTGAAGAGTTCTCTTTTAAGATCTGAAGTGAAGTGAATAGAAGAAACGAGATGAGCGGAGGGGGAGATAGTTGGCGGTGGTTTCTGGAGGGAGAAGGATGTCCAAGGGACATCTGAGTTTTCAATTACTTTGGTAATGAGTAGGACATCTTGGAGACAACTGAAAATGTTTCAATGCATTCTAAATAATCACCAAAGACTCGTTTTGTTTATAAGTTTTGAACATAATAGTGATTGTTTCTTAAATAAGCATTATAATTAAAATAATATTTACGTTGAATACCTTCATTGGCTCTTCAGACATTGCAGCCTGCAATTTGTTAATGACAAATTTCAGTGTATTTCCTTAACTATTTTTAATGTCTTTGTAATAGTTTGAGTTCTTTTGCAGAAATAGTACGTTTTACAAAGAAAATCCATATTTGCTTAAATGATGTTAATTCAAAAGAAACGTTAAGTCAATCTCTGTGGTGTATGATTACAGAGGTGGAATAGTTAATATGATATTAGTAATATTTAATTTAAAAGAAATGTTTTTTGTTTGCCACTATAATAGCTTAATAATGCCCGGAAAAGGTTTTTAAATCGTGACAAAGAACACTGATCATTTTCTTAAGCTTAACACATCTTAATAGAACAGGTACCATAGAGTTTCATGAGTTGTTCCACTTTTTTTGATAGAGCGATACTTATTCACTTGTTTGTCATTTTATTTCATATTATTTCCTTTTATTTTATGTCATATTATATATTAAGACATACTATAATCTATGTTGCACCCTTTATATGCTTAAACTGCTTGTTCTTAAATGATTTATTTCCCCTCTATTATGCATCTCTATTCAATTCAGCAAACATCATTTACAAAGAAAAGTGATTTGCAACTCATATTAAACTTTGAAACTAAAATGCTTTTTGGGTAAAGTAAAAAATGATGTCGAAGATCACAATAACGATAACAGTAATAAGTTTACAATGTTAAAAATATACTCGTTTGCATTAAATTCAGCTTGCTCATTTAATATAGGATGAATGTTGAAAAAGATTAGTTTAATATATTTTTTGTTTCAGCGATAAGTAACAATGATTGGTCAAATGTCAGAACCTGGGTCAAATTTTTTTCTGTTTCTCACATATTTTGAAAGTAGGTGAATCGGTTATTTCGCTGGTAGGCAGCAACAGGACAGCTATTTTTTTTCATTCTGCCAGTATGCTTGAATAAATTTAGGGTTGGGGTGTTTTTACACAATCAGATTGGATTGGCATTACGACAGACGCCCTAAGTAATGATTTTAATTTATTTTATAACATCTAAAGTTCTATAATTAGATACTTTAAATAAAATATAGAATTTTATTAAGAAAAAAAAATATTACTATATTAAGAAAAGTAACATTTTGAAAAACAATTTGAATGCAAGAGGGAAGTGAGAAACATAAATATAATTTCCATAATTGTATAATAGTGTTTGTATAACAGTTAGGCATTTCAAATGAATTTATAAAAAAAAATGTACACATTTTATTAACTAAAATATAGTTTAGCTTTCTTATAAAGATAGAAATTTAATTTTAGCGGTTTTATAAAAATATTTATATAAGACGAAAATGGACTTTCAAATAAAAAATACCCTACAAAATATCGATTTTAAATTTTTAGCATAATAACAATAGTTACGATCATAGCTTTCCGATTGCAAAGGGAAAACAAACAAACAAACAAACAACAAAAAAAAAACCCGATAATTTTTAAGCGAGTGATGCATTGATGCATTTTTCTTCAGCCACGGGTTTCACCCCGCCCATTTAAAACGCTTTTTGCCCAATAGAAATGTGCAGAAAAGTTGGCCACTAAAATTTAATAGTAAATTTTGCGTTATATAATCGTCGGAATTTGCGATTAAATAAGATAAAATATTTTATTCAATTTTAGTCCTATCAAAATATATGCGTCTAAATGCAAGACGTATAATTCTTTTTCAGAATATTATTCTTAACAGCAAAATTAGCAGGCGGTTTTAAACTTTTTTCCAGCACTGTATTTTCCGAACAGTTTCAACATTAATTGGCTCAAATTTGCGACACAATGTATTTGAGGATTAAAAGAAAGAGAACTCAGTAAACAGAACTCTTAACTTGATACTGATACTAATATAGATTAAAATTTAAGTTAGATATTTTCATTCACAAATTCTAGATACTTTATAGAATCAATTTCTGCGTCATTATGCGTATTGCGACATTAGAACAACATTACAAATAATTTTGAAAACTTTTCAGACAAGTGTACATTTCTTAAAATATTACAAGTAATCACGCTTTCAATATTGATAACAATTTACCCTTGAACTGTATCTATGTTTCCACTAGCATTGTTCCTATTATTCATCAAGATCATCTAATATAAATCTGTAAAAGTAGTACTAAAATTATTTGCTAAAATTTTCTTTTTCCACATTTCACTAAAATAATGAGTTCAAGAATACCATAACTTGAACATAAATTAAAAAAAAACACCACTGTCAAACAATGAATTTTAGTTCAAATCTAATACCATTTAAAACCTCAAATTGAACCACTTAAGATTATATCATGCATCCAATATGGTGAGAAAATTCGGAATTTAAAGACATTAGTTGCATTTTTAAACCTTAAACCTCGCGGCCAGCTTCCCACCCACGCAACCATTTCAGATGGGGAAACGTTTTCTAGTGTTCGCGGATTTTGCAAGGGCATTGTTTGCATCTTCCAGGGGATTAAAACCCAAAGAAATAGGAAAGAACCTTTGGGTCATTATGCTCAATTACAAGTTGCAAAAATCGTGCTCTCAATCTTTCTACCTGCTCTTTTTCATTATAGATTACTGAAGATGAAATGGAATAAAAAAAGAGTAAATTCTTTATATTTCACAACAGCTGTTGAAACAAACAATCAAGATTAAATGATACAATCACAATGCTAAACAAACTATATAGAATACTGAAGTGTTGTTTAAAATAAGACTAAAAATGCCAGTTTGTTTTCTTTTTTTCTCAACAAATGGAGTTCCTGACTTTGACATTTAAAGGTTGATTGTGTTTGTTGTATATTCAGCACAAAGGAAAAACAGAAATTGTATTACAAACTGCTTTTGAAGAAGGTTTACATACTCGCTATTAAAAAATATGTTAGCGGCATTGCGCTAAACGCAGGAATCTAATTGACATATCTATCTTTAATAATTTTTATAGTAGATCCGATTATTTAGAGGTTTTATGGATTTTAACCATTCTTATGTTCTTCATGTGAGCAATAAGAAGAGTAGTTGCTTAAGTAAATGTTCATATACAAAATTCAGGTGATTCAAAATAGAGATTTTGGAGTTTATCACTTAAACCGCTGATAATAGAAACATACTTCAAATTACAAAAAGTATAAAAATTAAGTAGATTTACTTAAAAGTAAAAGTAAATATTAAAAATAAGATAAGTCAACATTTGTTTTACAAGGGCCTGCACACATATCAAAATACGATATTTATTTTTTTACATAATCCCCTTTTACTCTAACCTTATATTTAGAAAAATGTTTTATTGTGCCTTATATTTATAAGAACATAAAAGATCCAATTATTTTATGCGCAAAACTTACTGAGTTATGCTACTTTGAATATACTGAATTTTCAGGGTTTTCTGCTAATAAAATGGAAAAACGTTTTATTAGTTAATCATTACTTTCAAAAGTTGATTACTGTTACATTTACTTATAGTTTTAGATATTATATTTAATTTTAATATTATTGATAATAAAATAATTTCAACGTGTTATGTAAGAACGTATTTAAAACGAAGCGTAGTATTTAAAATAAATGTAAATATGTATCCATAATTTGTTGGAAAACGTTAAAAATCTATGCGGTGCCATACGATTTTTCATTCTTATGTATATTTCTTAGTAGAAGTCACCAACTAAGTACTTTACATTTTTTCAAAAGATTTCACGAAATAAGGAGCAACAAATACACCTCCTACGAACACATGTGGGAATTCTGTAAATTATTACAGGTGTGTTGCTCCAAAAAAACAATGCTGCTATAAAAAGAAAATAGTATTATTTGACGGATTTATCCTCTATTCAAACTGTCACTGCCCTTTCAAATTCTTTCTCGAAGATGTAGCGCAATCATGCAAGTTTTCTAACGAAAAAATTAAAAAGAGAAAATCTGCCCTTCAGATAGAAGGTCAATATAGGAAAAATTCTCATAAAATTCATAGTACCGTTAATACTTGATGTCATCTTGCCAGTCTGATACAGATAATACGTGTTTATTCTTCGTCTTTATTTTTTACTTCTCAAAATAGTGGTTGTTTTTTTAAGTGTAAGACAATAGGTTCATAAAACAAGCCAATGGATTACGACCTGATTTATAATGTACGTAGCAGGAAAGGGGCATTTATGCATTGCCCTATTTTTTTCGTTTTTGTTGAAGTCCTTGGAATGAATATTGCACTTTTACGGTAAATGGAATTCTTTATTATGCTATTTTTTTTTTTATCGTTTTACGTAAACTAAGTTAAAATGTAACGAAAAATGTTATGCTATATGATTTAGAAAGTATTTAAGAAGAGAGAAGTGTTTTTATTTTATTTATTAGAGTAAATACGAGAGTAAGTTGTTGACATAGTTTCTCATTTTATCAATTGGGGTCTAAAAATAATATTGAGATATTTCCCCACTGGCTGTTATCAAAGTTCTTAAAATGGGAAATTACTTTTAGTACAGTGGAAACAACTTATAATGAAGCTGAAAGAAGTATGAAAATTGTTCATTATACGCGGACTTCACTATAACCAGTTTCCTAACGGTATTAGTAACTGTAATAACATAATTAGGAATAGCTGTGTTAATGAAAATTAGCTGTACACACAACATTTTAAATAATGTAAAATACCAAAATTTTTATAATGAAAAATATATAATTATATTTCCTTACTATATTGTTATTTCTATTTTTGTTACATAAATTAATTATGTTCAGTTAGAGGAACCATCACAGGATTGATCGATTTTCCGGAAACAAAAATGTACCGAACTACTTTGATACGAATCAGTAGTTTATGCAAATTAAATGTTGTAGAAATTATTTAACCACCCTGTTCAAATTCACATCCTCATGATGTGGTATTCTTTTGCTCTGTAATTCTTGAAAGAATCCCAACGGCAAGTTAAGACATATATATTAGCTTTTTGGAGAATCAATAAAGGTGTTGATATATAATTAACACTTGCTATTATAACCAGATTCATTTTATAACTTTCGAAATTCTCTCGTGCTCTTTTGACTGAAACACTTCAATGTTTCATAAGTTTTGTGTTTACGAGGATTTGTAAATGGTGGGTACAGACATTTTTCATGATTTATCGTTAGTATAATAGTTTTAGAAATCTTGTGTTTGAAAGTTGACAAGGAATTATAACTCAATTGCCTAATATATACTTCCGTGTGTAGTATCAAAAAACCAAATGAAGAAAAACATTAAAACTGCATATATTTGTCTTATTTAGAGGCTAAATAGCTACAAATAATTGAAAAAATGAAAATGGTTCCAGTATATCTTATGTGGAAATGAAGGATTAATCAACATTAAAAATTGCATACTTTATTTTTTCAAAACTAATTTTATTATTAAGACATCTATAAATCTTAGATAGTTTTGAAAACAGCTCTTAATTATGACTATTACTATTTTCAGATTTTGCTATGCGGAAATTTCAGCCAATTTTTCAATATCAGTTAAAGCTCTCTGAAGAGATTTATCGGGTAAGATTAGTTTTCATGATAGTGAAACTTTCAGTTGTGATATCCTTCGAATCTGTTTTCTACACTTGTTTATTCATGACCACTTGATTCAGCTGTACTTTGTTTTTATAGTGGATAGATGGTTTCGATATAGGTATTTTAATATTCAGTTAACCATTTGATTACGGGTCGGTTATATATATGTCCCAGTGGACAATTTTTTCCGTACCCCTTTTTGAAAAAATAAGCACTGCCATTCACTTATATTTTGAAGAGAAATCTACCATAAAGAAATTTTTCTGTAAAGTGTGGCAAGATTGAATATAAAAAATAGTCGCCAGTCCGCGTCAGCTATTAAAGTGATTCTCCAGTCTTCAAATAGATATCCAAAGAGAAATGATTTTGTGGTATTTTAGTTGCCAGTAACTATTACAATTCGATTTGGGGTGTTTCACACATTTGTGTTGTTTAAGTTTAATGATGAATTTGTATTCACTATCGAAAATTAAGGAACACATGTTTCCCTATTTTTTTTTTTTATTGAAACTCCCTTGACCCCCTAAAAAGTTCCCAAACTTCATTTTTTGTTATTCTACTGTACGCCAGCCCCTTATGAATCGCCCGCTTACCTGGGACACCGTGCAAGGAAGGGAATCAAGTACGTAAAACTCGTCTCTTTCATTGAACTTTAGCACAAATAATATTAGTAAGAGTTATTGTTTATAAAAAAATATTCGGTTAACATCGCATAAACTGCGCAGAACAGGAATCTTTGCTATCTATACTAATGATAGAAGATGTTTGTGTGTGCGTCTATCTGTCTGTCGGCGATGGCTACGGAAATCTACTGCATGTATAGGTCTGAAAAATTGAATGAGGATAGTTGAATGAAGCAAATGAATGAGGTAATTGAATGACGCAGGTACGAATGTACTTTAGGTTCAGATTTCCCTTTTTTTGCTAATTATACAAGATATTAATTAAAAACTACAACAAACTCTCAGCAAAAATGAGCTTTTTGTATCAGTAGCTGACCTGCCGGCATTGTCGGGACCCGTGGTAATAACCTTAAAGATAACTAAAATCAGAATTGAAAGATATTATATTTTTAAACGCAAATCTGTAAAACGGAACATAGAGTTGGGGGCCTCACTGCCTTTGACAGCAATAAACGAGTGTGCTATGCAAGCTCCGATTTCTTTTGATTTTATATTTTTAAAATTCGCTGTCAAATCATCCTGGTAGAAAAGTTGAGAAATTACAAATCGCACAACATTTCAATGAAGCCCATGAGCGTGCCTAATCAACCATCATCAAACGGTCAAATTGTTGTTGCCATCAGCCCTAAGGAGTTCAGGGAAGTGCCAGAGATAACATCGGCAACTTCTGTCCGAAGAGGTTCAGCAACACTGAGCTGAGCATGGATCTCCACATAAAAAAAAAAAGTGAAATATTCCATGCAAAGAAAAGAAGCTCATCCAAAAAAAGAAAAAAAAACTTCTGGCACCCATCATTCTCAAGGGAGAGGGGGAAAATCAACCAAGTAAAATGTCCAAACGTGATCTAACATGCGATTCTGATGACGAATGTGACTCTTCTGTTGATATTCTTTATGGTGATAATACAAGTGATAATGATGGCCGCAACGATGCAGAGTGCCCTATCTGCTTGAAAGGTTTTTCTGGCGATAAACATGGGGAGCAATGAGTTCCGTGCCTTCAATGCTGCACTTGGTCACATGAAATATGCTCAGAGCCAAAAGCAATACAAAATTTATATATTCCTCATATTTGGATGGATAATGTTTCGCTATATTATTCTTCCACAGATAATTAGTACGTTTCTTTGTGCCTTAATTTAATGTAAATTAAATTACTTACGCATTTATAAATAAATTTTGATTTATTTATAAGTTAAGCCATGGCGTATTGGATTTTTTGAGGGGGACGAAATTGGGACCAATTTTTTCTTTTGCCATATATAGATACTTTTGAAAAAACAATTTTTCGCATTGTTAAATGTTTTTTGTACAATATTTGCCTATGTTTCTATGTGCGTGGGTAGTTAGTCTATGTAAAATCCAAATTTGGTCGGTGTTCACTGAAAATTAAAACTTCCAAGGGCCTAAAAGTGACTGAGGGACGATAAAAGGGCACCTTGCCCTATATTTAAAATCTTTTTTTTTTAATCTAAAATCAAAACAGGCTGGAGCGTGCGTAGCACGCCTAGTTTATACTGCCGAATTCAGTGTGGTTCCTAGCTTTAGTTTCATTTTGATAGATTTAATATATAAAATCATACAAATTCGACGGTGTACGCTGCTGAATGCAGTGGAGATACCAGTAAAGAGTTCCTTTGTAAAGATTTCCATTTAAAAATATAAAAACAAAACACACCGGAGCGTGCTTAATACCCTTGTGTACGTAGGATATAAGCTACCGAAGGAACCCTCAGCAATTCGTTCGCTTGGAAAGATTTTCGTTCAGAAATATGTAAAATCAAAACAAACTGGAGTGCATAGCTCGCCCGGTGAGGTACTCTACGTAAGGCAGTGGGACAACCAACTCTATTTCCGGTTGGATGGATTACCGTTTAAAAATCATTCAACACTGATTTTAGGTACATTTAAGGTTATTATCATGGGTAGCGGCAACGTCGTGCTATAAAAATTGCTCAAAGAACCATACCTCAAAAACGCATAGTTTTCGAGAAAAGCGCGGAATAAAAATGTATCCGGAGAACCGAAAATAAACTTTATCAAACCTGATAAAACTGCAAAAAGGATGAGAAAAAAAGATAAAAAAACATAAAGGACGTTAAAACATACAAATTGTGCTCCATAGGCTTGCGAAATGAGAACAATTTTTAAAAAGAGATTTTTGGTAGACGTAAGTTTAATATGCAAATGAACAAATGTTATTTAGATCGATTTGAAAGATGGCAACTGGGAACTATCGGTATTTTTCGTATAGTTATAATGCATTTCATTTACAAGCATCAAAGTATTACTTCATGTAAATCATTGTCACGGTAATGCATTACAAACTACTATTGAGTATGTGATATCATACTTTTCTTTGCCTATTTTTCGAAAACTATAGGATAGACCGGGACACGTTTACGCAGTACACTTTTTCCGAAATGAGTTATAACTGGCGCGCCACCAGTCATGACAGATTGATGCTGCTCCCTAGTGGGTATTCTCATACGTTTTTGAACGTCAATCGAGCTTCGGTCTTGCATGAGGAAAGGATAATCTGTTTTCTGTCAAGGTGAGTAAATTTTGTCTTGAACATATTGAAACTTATTGTGAACTAATAATACTTAGTTAAGGATAAACAAATATATAAAAAATAGCAGAATTTTATCCTTTTTGAGAACTGTATTTGTATGAACAAAAATGTTATTAATTTTCTTTGCACATTAAAAATAAATCCTAACATGGCGACGGGGCACGCTTACGCATTGACATTGGGGCACCTTTACGCACGTTCAAAAAGAAGAAATTACGTAAAAACTTACTAGTTTCTATGGAAGCAGAACAAGAAGACAGCAAAGGGAAAAGTATGAAACCAAAAAGTGCAAAAGGGAAAAAGTTTGTACACTCTGGAATAAAGAAAATAGTGAATGAATCTGTTGATGAAGATGAAAACTGTGTATGTATTTATTGTTTGAAATCATACAACCAGTCGAAAAAAGGCCAAGATGGGGTTCAATGTCTTAGATGCAAAAGGTGGTCCCATGACAAGTGTGCAGAAGGAAATACTTTATTTTTTGTTTGTAAAAACTGTAGCAGTGATGATGAAGATGACTAAATAGTTTCTGTTTTTAATTAGCAATAAGCCCTATGTTTTCAGTTTAGCCTATAAAATGTTCTTCAATTAATTCTCTTCACTTTTTTTAAAAAAAAGTGTTGTAAGTTATAAATAAAACACTTCAATTTGATTAAATTTTTATTTATCTTACTCCTTGGTATCACTTATAATATGCGTAAACGTGCCCCACTTCATGCGTAAACGTGGACCTAAAAAACATTTTTTTACGGTTAAAAACACAAATAGGGCAACAGCTGAATACACAAATTTTCATTTTATTAACTGTTTTTATAAAACCACAATATCTAAAATTTCCCAAGTTAAAACATAAAAATTAGAAAATTCATTAAAAAAATCCACGTAAATGTGCTCCGGTCTACCCTACATTTTTAAGATATGGTTCTTTAGGACAATTTTTAGGTTCTTAGAGCAAGGATTCTCGTTCTACACAGTTTATGCGATGGTATCCGAACGCTCAATACATTAGTGTGTTTCGATGTCAGTAAATGCAAGTATTTTTAACCTATTTGTGAATTGATTAATTTAATTACGGTTTTAGTCCAGGGGAAATGTACATGTTAACTTGCAAAAAGGCGGGTAGAAGATTTTTTTCCGACTTGTATATACTGAGGCCAGCATGGAAAAACCGAATTTTCCAATAAAATTTCCCAAGGTAGAATTTTCTGTGGGCAAAAAACAACAAAATTTTGGGACTTTTTTTTTGCTTTTTTATACACTCAATAACAAGCGCAGCATGGCATTTCAAATATAAGATTTTTTTTCTTAATTTCCTTAAAAACCACAGAAAACATAGATTTGTTCCGATTATTCAAATGTTCCCCACATATATAATCGTAAACAGTAAAGCCTCGATTATCCGAGTAGCAATTTTTTTAAATTCAAGATAACAGCAAGGAAAATACAATAAGCCCTATTAATAAATATAAACAGAAAAATTCATGTATTCGAAAGTAATAGAAGAATATTTTTAGATTCGGTTGCCATATTTAAAAAATCAGATATAATGTCTTAATGTCTTTTCTTGATTTTATTAACAAAACGCAAAAACAGCAATAAAATATCTAACAATTAAATAAGAATATTATGATAAATTCCAGGGGAGCATATCAAGAATAGCTTCATTTTCGAGGTAAAAATTATTCCATACTAAAAGTAAAACAATAGTTTTCTTGCCAGCTCGGGATTATTATGTAACGGCGTGAGTGACCGTCAAAACGCCCCCCAGAGTCATGTGATTCAATAAACTCTTAACAATTATAGTACAAAGGTCGAAAATTATGTAGTACGTATATTCTCTGATCACATTGATGACCTGAGAGGCGAGTCTACTCTGTGAAGTTCACGTATAGAAGTCACCCTCTACGTTTTGTCTGAGCCTGCCAGTGGCCCCAGTTGTCAGTGAGCGTGCTTAGTGATCAGACGCCTTTTATGATTGTCGGTGCTTAAGTTTTGTGTTTTGTTAGTTCCTGAAATTACGTAATACATAATTGCTGAAAAACGAATGAAGATTGCGTTGACGATTGCAAAAAAAACTTGAAATGATTTCTAAAATAGAAAATGGGGCATCAAGGAAGCAGATTTGTTTGAATTACGGGATCGGGGAAACAACCGTGCAGAAAAACACTGTTGGCTTTTGCACCAGTGTCGGAAAGTGCTTCTGCGATGAAAAAACGAAAAACAATGAAGAAATCCACCTATAATGAATTGGTCCTACCATTGCAGCGAAAGCAAAAACCTTTCTGGATTTGTTAGGCCTGGAAGGAAATTTTGATGCGTCGTCCGGTTAGTTACATCGTTTTAAGAAACGTCATGGAATTAGAGAGATTGGTCTACACGGAGAGAGAAGCTGAGTGGTGATCAAAAGGCAGCTGATGATTTTCAACGTGATTTTGAAGAGTTTGTGGTGTCTGAGAATCTGTGATGTCAACAAATTTATAACGCTGATGAATCAGAGATATTTTGGAAGTGTCTTCCCACTCGTACTTTAGCGTTTAAAAGTGAACATCACGCGACAGGTCACAAAAGTAGCAAGAAAATAATTAGAATCTTGCTATGTAGCAACGGTTCGGGTAGTCACAAACTTAGGCTTCTTGTAATCGGTAAATCTAAGAAACTGAGGTCTTTTAAGGGGACAAGAGCAGAAAATTTACCAGTTAATTATTTCAGCCAAAAAATGGGTGGATGAACCAGCAGATTTTTCAAAAATGGTTTCAAGAGAGTTTTGTGCCTCAAGTACGTAGACATCTTGACTCAAAAAATTTGCCAAATAAGGCTGTTTTGTTAATTGCCAACGCGCCTTCGCACCCACCTACAAGTGTGCTGAAATCTACTGACTGGCAAATCTTCGCGAAGTTTTTGCCCCAAATGTTACTGAGCTCATACAACCTATTGATCAGAGATTCATTGCAACCATGAAGAGAGCATACAGGACAAATTTGTTACTGTCAAATATCGAGCAAGGTTGTGATCTCAAACAATTTTGGCGGAATTATATAATTTTGATAGCATTTATGATATTGCGTCTGCATGGGATTACGTCAAACTCTCAACCCTTGTTAAATCATGGAGAAAAATCTTTCCGAGTATTGAACAAATGCAAGCCAAAACATTTGTGAAGAAGAGGACGAAGTCATGACGACCGCTATACTTGGTGACTTAGTGACATCCGTTTCGGGAGGTGAGAATGTCGACGAAGAGAACTTAGAAAATTGGCTGGAATGCGACGCAAATGAGTCGGGGTTTGAACGACTTACGGACATAAAGATAACGAACAAAGCAATGGAAATGAACGAGAACGAAGAAGAACAAAGTGAAAGTGAAGAAGACGAGTCGCCTTTGCGGATGGCACATGAAACTGCTTTGCCAAATGCAGATGGCTTCAATATTTAGAAGAATAAGACGACGATGCAGATCTGGCAGAAAAACTCATATTAAGGAAAGTAAAATTTAGAATAAAGAAAATGTGTTTCCAAAGCAAGAAGGAAAAACAAATGACTGGGTTTTTTTTTAAGGTGCAACTCAACAATTTTTGTACAGTATGTATGGCATTGTTTCTTGTTTACTGCTCTTTATTTTAGTGATTTAGACGTAAAGCAAAGGTTTCTGCTGTACTCTGCAGTGCATATGAGTGTATTTTAAACGTTTCATTATGTTTTTTGTACTCTTAAACATAGTTTTGTTTTTACGTTGAATTTTCTTTTTTTTCGGGTTTGCATCCGATTTTCAGTCTTTTTCGAGTTATCCGCGGTGCCCTTGCCACCCAATTCCGCGGATAATCGGGGCTGTACTATATGTCAACTTCTACATAGTGCTGGCAGTAAACTATCTATTATTTGTACACTCTCTTCTTCATTTTCATCACAACAGACACACTTTATATTCAATTAATCTATAACAAAAAGGGGAGGGTGTGTATGAATAAGATGAGTTTCATATTTGGATAGTAAATTTAAGTGTGTACAATTGTTAATTTTAAAGAATTGTTTAAAAGAAGGCTTCAATATTTAGTATCCTATTGGCACGATAGTTCCACTAATAAAAAATATTTTTGTTTAATTTTGATAATTATTTTTATAATGCATACATATATATAATGTTCATGGGATCAATGGGATAGGTATGAAAATCGGCGAAAAAGTTATTGTATTCCATAGTACAATGGTATATTTTATTTACCAATTATTGATAACATATTTTTTAATGTTTTACTGTTTTAAAGATAGCAAACATTGGATTATAGTTCCATATAAAGGGGGGGGGGACGACGCAAAAAATAAGTTTCTTTTATGTAACAAATACTTTTAATTCTAAATATATCTACAATAAAAATGACAACGACTTATTTCATTAACTAACGATATTATGTATTTATATGTTTTGAAAAATTTAAAAATTCTATCCATAAAATATTTGAGATCACTATTTTTATAAAAATGTTCAAAAGATTAGTTTTAGTAAATATTGTCAATATTTTCCCACTTATATAATATGCTGAACCCGAATTTTCGTTCATAACTGTAACAATGATGAATATATTTTTGCGAGATTTTACTCATATCAACTTTGCTTTGTATGAAATATGATGAAATCATTGGAAGTGACTGAATTTTGGTCAATAATTCAATATATGAACCGCCATTATCAGCTGCATTTTGAATAATGAAATGTCTAGTTTACTGTGTGGATGTAAATTTTACCAAATGTCAGCACTTCTGGACCTATACTATGATGTTTATCATAAATAGCTCCTCCACCCTTTTTTAAATGTTTACGAAAATTTAGGAAAATTACTTTTAGAAGTATACTGCTGAAAGACTCTCATGTATTCAAAGCCGTTTAAAATTTAATAAAACTTGCAAACAAGGTTTACTTTTATATATTGAGCAATTTCATCTCGTCCAAGATATTTAATAAACCGGGCTGGGGGCAGCAAATTTGTTGCAACCTGGACAAGATATTAAAACCAAAGAAACAGGATCCTCCCAGATCGGATAAAAAGTTATTTGTAATTCACCAAACTGAGACATGGGCTGATTTCGTACTTGAATTGGTATTGTTGATGAATTGTAATTCTACTTTCTAATGAAAGATTATATGACAATTGAACTCGGTCTGTTTTTCCGCCATTAAACATTTACTCTTTTTGCAAAGATAACTACTTCAGGAATATAATTATGATAACACTATTTATTAATATTTAATATTTTAATATCTAATAATTTAAATATTACTAGCTTATTCGCCAGGCGTTGCCCGGGCCGGTGATAATAACCTTAAATTAGGGACGGGCATTATTTAACTTATTAGGATAAAAAACACTGTTACTATGCTGGAACCTAATATTCCATTAATGTTACCGGAAAGTTCCTGTTTATTAAATAACATATGGTTTTAAATGGCAGCGTCTTCATTCATTTGCCTTAATCAAGAATTCAATTTCGTGCCTCTAAAATAGAACAACATTCACTAAAAACGTCCTCAATCGTTTCTTTTGAGACGTGCTCATCTTCACTCTCTAGTTATTGACAACTCTGTTAGGTGTGTGGTGCTAAAAGATTATCTTACATTTCATCAATCCCTAATGCATGAATAGTAACAACTTGCAGCACTAATTAAACGCTTTTTTGGCTCGGTGCCTGGTGCTAAGTCACCACCATCACATACTTTCTTCGATTCTGATTCTGCAAAGTAGAGCATAAACGAAACACTGAAACAAATAGTAGATCAGAAAAACATCTGAAAATTGGTACGAAAAAAGCTCATGCTTGACATGTTTTGTACTCATGAATCGTATATATATATGTTAATACGTATATTAATTGTTTTCATTTAGCATTTCCTTAACAAACGGCTAATTTTGTCTTTCTAAAATGCAGCAATGTTTTGTCTAACTTTTGACCTGACCAGTTTTTTTCCAACTAAAAATACACTTTCGTGCTTTTTTTTTCTTGTTTTGTTTCTAATTTTCTATGAGTAAAATTAAAAAAATTATATACCTATGAATTATATTGCCAAACATATAGCTCAGTTACAGATTAGAAATGAGGAATATGAATTATCATGAATTTCTTTGAACATGCAGTTGCAAAGATTCAGATTTTTTTTAAGATATCAAAACAACAGCCCTGTTCAATATTCCGAACTAAAATTTAACAATTATATATAATTTAAAAGTATCAATTCCTACCCCCCCCCCCAACAAAAAAAAAAAAACAGCAGCAAAACGCGAGTTTAGAATTATTAAATTTATAAAAAAAAGTACCTTTTTGCAACGTTTGAGTAAAATGCATTTATTTATAAATTTATACCTTAGAAATTTTTATTCTCGATTTTCGATAAAAAATAGCGAAACATTATTTGATTACACCCAAATAAAATGCAGGAATTTATATTTTTTTAACTGATTAGTGCATTTAAAACGTGTACATTAGAACTTACATTATTTTCAATTGAAAACAGGAATTGAAAACCAACCACAGATAAATCCTTAATTCATTCGGATACATTTTTGCTACGCCATTAGTAAATCTACTTCTTAACATATAAAAAGATCTTTTATCGTTTGGTAAGCATTTGAATAAACAGAGAATATAGAATATCTTTGCAATTATTTATGTGTTAAAACTTTCTGCGGTCAATGTAACATTTGTTTATTTTGAAACATTTGTTACCAAAGTGTTTTATATTAAAAAAATACGCTAAAGGATAAATTTATCTGAAAGGATAATTTTGTCTCAGTGGAATAGGGATGGGCATTATTTAACGTATTAGGATAAAAAACACTGTTATTATGTTGGAACCTAATATTCCATTTATGTGTTACCGAAAAGTCCCTGATAATTAAATAGCATATGGTTTTAAATGGCAGCGTCTTCATTCATTTGCCTTAATCAAGAATTCAATTTCGTGCCTCTAAAATAGAACAACATTCACTAAAAACGTCCTCAATCGTTTCTTTTGAGACGTGCTCATCTTCACTCTCTAGTTATTGACAACTCTGTTAGGTATGTGGTGCTAAAAGATTATCTTACATTTCACCAATCTCTAATGCATGAATAGTAACAACTTGCAGCACTAATTAAACGCTTTTTTGGCTCGGTGCCTAGTGCTAAGTCACCACCATCACATACTTTCTTCGATTCTGATTCTGCAAAGTAGAGCATAAACGAAACACTGAAACAAATAGTAGATCAGAAAAACATCTGAAAATTGGTACGAAAAAAGCTCATGCTTGACATGTTTTGTACTCATGAATCGTATATATATATATTAATACGTATATTAATTGTTTTCATTTAGCATTTCCTTAACAAAAAGCTAAGTTTGGCTTCCTAAAACCCAGAAAAGTTTTGCCTAACTTTTGACCTAACCAGTCTTTTTCCAACTAAAAATGCACTTTCGTGCTTTCTTTTCTTGTTTTGCTTCTAATTTTGAAAGAGTAAATTAAAAAAATTAAATACCTGTGAATTTTATTGCCAAACATACAGCTCTCAGTTACACATCAGAAGTGAGGAATAGGAATTATAATGAATTTCTTAGAACATGGAGTTGCAAAGGTTCAGGGATTTTTTTTTTTTTTTTTAAGATAGCACAACACCCCTGTTCAATATTCCAAACTAAAATTGAACAATTTTACTTTATTTAAAAGCATCGATTTTTACTCCCCCACCCCCATAAAAAAAAGAAAAAACCCAGCAAAAATCGAGTTTAGAATCATTAAATTTATAAAAAGTATCTTTTTGAAACGTTATGCAATTATTTATGAATTTATGCCTTAAAAATTTTAATTCTCGATTTTGGATAGAAAGTCCATTTAAAAAATAACAAAACACTATTTGACTGCATCCAAATAAAATGCAGGAATTTATAATTTTTTAATTGATTAGTGCGTTTAAAACGTGTACATTAGAACTTATCCTTTATTTACAGGAACACACAAAAGTACTTGTATATAGAAGAAAATGAGCAATAATTGAACTATTGAAGCCTACGCACAATAATTGCTGGCAATATGTTTTCATTTGTGGTATGCATTTTTAAATTTAACTATTTTTTAAATATTACTTGGTGTGTATAAATTCTAGATCATATACAATGTCGAACAAATGTTCTCAACAACATTCGTCTATTACCTGAAATTGCTGAGCGGAAATTTTTAACTATGCTATGAGTTTCAATGAACTGACTTTTAGCACACTATGTAGTATGCATACATATCTGTAGATCATATACAGGGCTGCAAAAAAATCGTATGTTTTAACGACTACTCATAGTAATGGCAACAATCGTGTTTTCAAATGCATTATGCGTTTTCCAAATTGTTCATTAAGACGTCATCTTCCACCTTTGTAAATTGTGAAGTTTCGTCATAGTATTCTGAATGTGTTGGAAAGTTTTTCATAACCTATGCTGTATGCAATTTATTTTTAGAAATCACGTTGTTAAAACTGTGTTTAATATTATACAGTGCGTGTCGCTTACCATTTACCAATAACTAATTTCTAAGCCGTTAGTTTTAAAGGTATAGCCAGTTATAAAAATGTTTCAAATTTTGTTTTGCATCACATAAAAATTCTTTTTACATTGCAACAATTACTTTTTAAATAGATAAGGAATTACAAATTTTATACAATGCCTGGATCCTATAAGTTGTATTTAGAAAAAGTTTTTCCATGTTTTAAAAAGTAAAACAGCAAAAATTTATTTTTGTATGGTCAAAACTTCTCTATGGTCATTTTTGTATGGTTTTTGTATGGTAGTAGAGTTATGATACTCGTACTTAAAATTTTATGAATTTTCAATGTTTTAATCACCATAAATGGAAAACATGTTTTTAGTGTCAGAAAACGCCAAAAATGCATGGAATTCAAAGTATTATAACTAGGTAAGTTTTTGTCTTTCAAAAATTAAGTTTTTAACCATAAACGGATTCTGATTCATCTTAATATAAAACAGCATTTATAATTACGTCAAAAAAATTATTTCAGACTTTTTTTTTGAAAGGCCTTCTAATTAAAACATCCGTCGACCGGATACACAGCGATTAGTTATATGTTGTAAAAATAACAGGTTGTTGGAACCTGTTACCTGTACAAGTGTGGAACAATGTAACCTGTTAACCGAAAGTAACTATATTTCTCATCTCTACCTTAAATATACCTAAAATCAATGTTGAATGTTTTTCTATATTTAACCGAAAAACTTGCTAAAAGATGATAATGTAAAGGATTCCACACTTTCAGTAAGGTTCGCCCTCGTTACTGTAAGATTTTTTAATTTCAAATGAAAATCTATCTAAAAGAAATAAGAGTTGGGATCCCTATTACCTTCAGCAGGGTACATCGGGCGTGCTATGCTCGCTCCAGTCCGTATTTATTTTATATTTTTAAACGAGAAAACGGCACTGTCCGGGTTTTAAAGGAACCTAAAATCAGTGTTGAGTGAATTTATATATTTAAAAGAAAATTTTTCCAAAAGAACCCAGTAATGGAGGGTCTTTGGCAGCTAAAACTTGTTTTCTTCTGACTTTTATTTTCCACATCGAGTCATTTACAATTTTAAAAAATTAAAAAATAGTTCTTATAGTTCAAGCGCATTGACATTTTTGGGTGATAAATATAACGATACCGAAGCACATGATTAATTTTCATACTAAAATATTTATATTCAGTTGTAAAAAGTATTCTTTTTCTCTCCCCCCCCCCTACCCTCCTTTTTCACTTAGAAATCCCACGGGATTTTTTATTTATTCATTTACTTTTTAAACTGAATATTTTGCCCTTAAATGTAAACCAAAAGTTTACTGGAACAACAACTAAAATATTAATTTAGAGTATTGAAATTTTAGATCAATAGCGCAAAAATAAGTTTAGGTTATAATAGTAAATAAGAATATACATTATTAACCTTGTGGGAAAATGTTTTATTTTCAAATAGATTACTTTTCTCATTTCTAAATCAAATTTATACTGCGTCATTATTTCAATAGTTAGTATATTGCCTTAAAATTTCAGAGCGATTGTATAAAGTGTTTTTTAAACAAAATGTGAGTCATGCAAATGCTATGGGAAAAAGCAAAACTGAATTTCGGAAATGAACTCTTTTCAACGAGTTAATAATCGTATTTTTTTAAACCGAAGACGTCTTTCAAAAGTTAAACTATTGTACCAATAAATTACTACCCTCATAGCATGCATGGTCACAGTGACGTCGTTGTGACGTCACTGTGAGTCACTGAGGTCTCGTCACATCTGTGACCGAAATGCCACCACTCAGTGATGTCACATTGTGACTGAGATGTGAACTTCTTAGATAACTTTAAAAAATTACAAAAATTCTTCAAAACATGTTACTGTAAAATTTTATTTTTCTGGCAATAAAAAAGAATTGTTATTTCACTGCATGTAACGTAGGTCACGTCACACTCACAAAAAAATCCCCCCATATTGTAAGTCACAGTGTGAGAAAAATATGAACTTCAAAAATCTTTGAAAATGAAGAGAAATGTTTTAAAAAGGCCCGAGTTACAGCGGCATAAGGAATGAAAATATATCAGTGGATAGCAAATAGTAAATTCAGACACGAAAAGATGGTGGTGGGGGGGGGGGATATAAAGGAAAATGCACGGTACAAGTCTCAACAAACTAGATTTTCATGCTATATTTTATCAATTTGAAATCTAAGAGAGTGAAAGTATACTTTTTTCCTGATTTCAATTTTATCTAGTATTGCAATTTAATATAATAATCCTTCTCTTATTCTTATTATTATAAAAGGGTTTCTCGGAAAAATGGTACGTGCTGGAGCAATTTGGATAACATATTTAGAATTAGGAATATTAAATATATACACTTTACATATTTAGTTTGCAGGAAGGAAAATTTTTAATTTATTTTTACCGACCACTGGTATTCGAAACACTTTTGTGGCTTCAAACTAAAAAAATTCTATTATAGTTAAGTCTGCAGCTTTTAATGAGCACGTAGAAAGAGTCTTCAGAGTTTAGTCATACATACATTTATTGCTTTATAATTTGCATTCAAGTCATATTTTTTCCTGTTAGTGTACCTATTTTAAGTAACTATTTTTTAAAAAAAATCTACTTCTTTCAGACTTTTAAAATAAAATCAGCATTTTCCGAATTAAAAAAAAAAATACAAAATTTATGCAAAACCCATAATATAATTTATTATTCGTATTTCAAATTTGTGTTTTAGAGATATGACTCTAAAAAAAAGTTATTTTACGAATTGTTTTATTCTGCAGGAAATTAACATGAAAAGAATGACGATTGACAAAGAAAATTTTTTTTATCCTCGATATTTATTTATATCTTATTATTTTTTAAGAAGATATTTTGTATTTATTATGTGTGAAACAATCTTTACTTAGAAAAAGGGAGGGGGGGGGGGGGTTAAAACTTATAAAAAGAAAAGGTAAAATACATTGGAAAATTCTTCAAATACAAAAATTTAAATACAGACAGTCTCATAAAATGATTGCACATGTAAGTTCCAAATCCACCTGCCCAAAATCGTCTGCCACGATACCGCAGGGTAAACAGAGAACTTTTTGTTCTAACAGATGCGGTAAGTTACTAGTCTAAAATGTAAGCTTTTGCGTGTGCTTTTTTTAATGGAAGAAAAAGACGTCGCCATTTTCGGATACACACGGATATTAATAATTAATTTATGGAGCTTAAAAAGTAGGTCTTATTTAATTTAAATTGTTTATTCTTGTTTTGTATATTTGGTGAGATGAGTTAAATAGTTTTATATTATACCTGTAGAAAGAGACTGATCTGGAATAGTTTTTCAGATTAGAAATTAACATTATACTGAATGGGAAATGTCGTTTTACATACTATAGTTTTGAAACTTTTGAAAGACTTTTTTTCATTGCTAATAATATTTTAAATTATTATTTAAGATCCTAAATCTTCATATCAATGTTTTCAGATTTAACATTTGCCAAAATTATAAAATAATAGGAATTCCTTGTAACATATGGAGAGATTTTTGAGAAATTGTTAAATCTAATAATACCGTAATTTCGGGTGTATAGCCCGCGGATCAAACAATCGTGTTTCGACCCAGAAATTTTTTAAAGTAAAATGTAACTTTTTAGATCACTGTAAATCTTGGTCTTCAAATACTGAATAAAATTTCTGGGTCCAAACTGAATTGTTTGATCTGCGGGCTATACACCGGAAATTACGGTACATTTAATTCATCTATTGTACTTTGTTGTTGTTTAATAGTACAATTATAAATACTAATTATTTAGTGTTTTTCAAATTAGTATATTTATTTTTTTAAATTGTATGTAAGCACGTTTTTACTGTTCGTGATTTTAATCAAACATTTAATTGTAGACATTCAGAATCAGTTATTAAATTTTCTTCGATTGTAAACTCATTTTCTACGTTTTCGATACACGTTCGATACTTCGCATTAAAAAATAAAATATGACATTTAAGCATTGGAATAAAGTGTTTTCTATGCCTGATAACAAGTTCATAGATTAAACTGCTTTATTATACTTTTTTAAATTTGATATTTATAATATTTATAATTTATGATATTTATAAAAGTTGATATTGTACTGTTCATTAGCAATAATTGCTGGAAATGCATTTTTAATTATAATATGCGCTTTTATGATTCTCTATATTTATGCATAGTACATGGTGTATATAAAAGCTATAATTCATATACAGGACTACACAAAAGTATACGTAAGAGTTAAGGGGTATGGGCGCAAATTGTTTAAAGGTGTTTTTTAGATGAGTTATGGATTTTTATGTTGAACTGCATTTAATTTACTAAGAAATGTTTGTAGAATATGGATAAAATGATACAGAGGGTCACGCAAGGAAATGGATATATGGCCGTCTATAAATTATAATTTCTGGAAATGTGATTTCAGCAGTTTTAAGAGTGTTTTAATTTGAATTAAATTTTAACTAAATAGTGGCGTGTAATAAAGATTCTAGGTAAACTACAGGGTTGTACAAAAGTATTCAAATATGTTTTCATATATTAGTATAAATTGCTGAATGAGAATTTCAGCCTGTTATGCGTTTTCTTGCTAAACTAAATTTTCACATTATATACTAGTATATATCAACCTACAGATTAAATACAGGTCTATTCGAAAGAATTGGAAAACATATTTGTCTATGGACGGTAACTGCTGAAATCAGTTTTTCAAATGTTTTATGCGTTTTCTAAAATATTTACTTAGTTATCTTATTTACGTTATTTCCTTAAATTACGATGTCTAGTTAAAGCATTCAGGAAGCGTTGGAAAGTGCTTTATAATCTATGCTTAACGCATGATTTTTCTTATTTGTTTTTTCTATTTCCCAGATCAGTCATTTCCTATACATCATACCAAATCTATTTAGCTCATATTAACAAAATACAATATACACGGGAATAAAAAATTTAAATAAATATGGCTTATCTTATTCTTCTTTAAATAGGAAATATATTAACATCCGTTAGACTCCATATTCGTATTTAATAAAATAATAACAAATCACAACACATAAAAACTTACACATTCTTAATATAAAGCTTGAACTCAAGATCAAGCTTAGAACTTAATAAAAAAGGATGCCAGTTGATAAGCATTGTTTTTTTCAGTGTAAAAATTAAACGTATTTTAGAAGAATAGGACTCCAAAATAGCGATACTTTCCTAAAAAGTACGGTAAAAAGATAATATTGTATATTTCAAACAAAACTTTATTTTAAAATTCATCACAGTGTTTATAACAAGAATCATCACAGTATTAATGCTTGGAAATTTTTCCAGAGAGAAACATTCGCCTTGCAAACAATATTTCAAATGGAAATCAAATTTCAAATTGATTGCTTAAAAGGCGCAAAAGCCAACATAGTGAAAAAAATTCCATAACGGTACTTGAATCCGGGCCATCAGTATAGCGCACTGACATTCTACCGACTAAACCACATGGAACGAGACCCAGCCTGGAAAATGTCTTACTATTACATGATATTTATCATGAGCCACCGACATGGGGCAAACACGAAACTTAATTAAATCCAGCAGCGATTCAAACTATATAAATACTTGGAAATTTTTCCAGAGAGAAACATTCGCCTTACATATTTCAAATGAAAATCAAATTTCAAATTAAAATTGCATTTTAAGCAATTCGTTTGAAATTTGATTTTCATTTGAAATATTGTATGCAAGGCGAATGGATCTCTATGGAAAAATTTCCAAGTATTTATATAGTTTGAATCGATGCTGGATTTAATTAAGTTTCGTGTTTACTCGATGTTGGCGGCTCACGATAAATATTTCATCTTGTGCTGCGTTTGTAGCCTTGCAAACATGTACTAGTAAGAAATTTTCCAGGCTGGGTCTCGTTCCATGTGGTTTAGTCGGTAGAATGGCAGTGCGCTACACTGATGGCCCGGATTCGAGTCCCGGCTTGGAATCTTTTTCTCTATGTTGGCCTTTGCCCTTTTAAGCAATTAATTTGAAATTTGATTTTCATTTGAAATCATCACATTGTTTATGACAAGTTCGTCACAAATGACACATATTTCACAAATTAGTCACAGTGTGACGTCAAAGCATTGTCGCTGTCGTCACAGGTTCGTCACAAAGTTAATGCCAAAATAGTCACAAATGACACACTTTTCACAAATTTGTCACACCGTGACTTCACAGAGTGGTCACAATGTGACGTCACAAACGACCTCTAAAACGGCCATAACGACCTCGCATTCTAGTCACTATGACGTCACATCGACGGTCACAAAATCACAGTGTGACTTCACAACGACGTCGCCGTGACGTCACCATGCCTTACGGGTAAATATTAAATGAAGTATTCGTTTAAACTGTGCTTTAAAATTAACACTTGTATACAATTAAAATTGCTCTCTAATTATGAAAATTGTTTTATTCATCCATACTCTCGCCTATTTGTTAAATTACATAGGTTTATTGGATATGAAATATGTGCGTTGTGATAAAAATGAAGAAGATGGTGTGAAAATAATGGATAATTTACTGATGCGAATTTGTAGAAGTATGAAGTAGGGCAGACAAGGGGCGGTTGACCATACGGGAGGCTTGACCCACCCATCAATTTTCGTATATAAAAGAATTTCAGAGTTTTATCAATAGGTGTCAACCAAAGCTACTGGAATGCTCAAACAAGTCTTCGTTTCATTGAGATAATCGAAATAGGTGTTCAAAAAATCAAATGTGAGGCGTTTTCAACCTAAAAGTTGTGTTTTTTAGAAATATTTTGTAAACTTTTTTCAAATAAATTATACCATAGAAATTTAAGTAAGTAGGTTTAAAGTAATGCAGAAATATCGAGCTTTCATTCCAGACATAAAGTCTGTTTAGTAAGTTAGTCTTAAGAATATTCTATTCTTTAGAAAAGGTGTATTTAGGGAGGCTTGACCCAGTCAATGTGAGGGAAGGTTGACCAGATGCTCAAGGCTCCCTTAATTAAGTTGTTTTGGAAATACAATGTTTGGAATTACAATATGCATAATGCAAAGTTAATGGTTATATGTATAAAAGAATGTATATATATATATTTATTCTGTAAAGCTTCAGTAAAATGGTGTGATGGAAAAGAAAATGTTTAAAACTGACTAAAGAACGATGTGAAAAATTGCTAGAAAATGGGAAAGTTGATAGGAACTTTTTTCCATTTAAATATTACTTACAATAGGTAAAAAGAAACAGTGAGAAAGACTAGAAAGGACTAGAAAGGATGAAAGCAGCAGTCGTAGCCCTTTCAAGGGCAGTGATACGTTTATAAAACCACTTAATTTTAATTCCGAAACGTCACAATGGCACCAGAATTTTGCTAAAATATTTTCCATTTAATATGTATGTGAAATATAGCCTTTTTCTTATTTCCAAATAAATTTTTTCGTAAATTCCGGTGCCAGTCACTTATTTCAACATTTTAGTACTGAACGTACTTTGCCCCTTAACGGTTTAAATCATGTTAATGATAAGTTGAGTGCTCCTGCTGCTGCAAAAGAACATAGCATCAATCGAAAAACTTTAGGAAGGTATGTAGACAAATTTCACCAGGGGGAATACAGTGAGATGAAGACAAGCTCTGAGACAACTAGAGTTGTCAGGTCGAGTGTCACAAAAAATCGAAGCGGGACAGTGGCTCCTAAATACGGACATAATAACATGAAACACTATGAAAAAGGAACTTGTCTCTAACAGAATACTGCCTTAAAATTTATAATTCCATTTTCCTTGCTGTACAATTATACCTGGTCAGACAAAATCTTGTTTAAAACATTTTTTTTTCCCTCTGACTTGCGATTGCGTCTCATCGGGTTTGTTTAAGCATCATATTTTAAAAAATATTTTTTTATAATAATTAAAGCGTGTAGCATAACTTTATTTTGTTTTTCTTTTAACTGATTTTATTTCTCTTCGCAAATATTGCAATATGAAACAAAGTGGGTCAACCCTCCCATATGTGGGGAGCCTTGACCCATTATTTTTTCATGATTCAAATCAATCATTTTTCAAATTTCTTATATGTTAGACTTATGTAGCAATTTTATTTGGATAACTGATTTCATGACGAATAAAATGATGTATAGAACATATTCTACATTCAATATTTAAAAAATAAAAAATCATTTTGTAAAAAGTGGGTCAAAACTCCCTAGTCTTCCCTATATGTATGATTATATCTGTGGGGAACATTTGATGAATAATAGGGAGAAAACTGCGTTTTTCACGGTTTTTAGGGGAATTGATTTTTTTTTTAAATTTTTAAATACCGTAATGTGCTTGCTATTGAGTGTATAAAAAAGTTCTAAATATGAAAGTTGTAGAGAACTTTGCCTTCTTTAAGACTGTAATAAGAAATAATACGCTACGACAACGAGTCTCGAGATATTTAATAAAAGGAAAAAAAAACTCAAAATTTTGTTGTTTTTTGCCCACAGAAAAGTTTTTTTGGGGGAAATTGTGTAGGAAAATTCGGTTTTTATATGCTGGTTTCAGTATATACAAGTTGAAAATAAAAATCTTCGACCCGACCTTTTGCCTCGCCTTTTTTTGGTACATTTCCCCTGGACTATTTGAACTGTAATAATTACTGGCCGGTCGCACCACTTCATGTTTTTGGTACACGTGATATTTAGATTTTGCATTTGACGCGCCTGGCGCTGCAAAAGAACATAGCATCAAACGAAAAACTTTAGGAAGGTATGTAGACAAATTTCACCAGGGTGAATACAGTGAGATGAAGACAAGCTCTGAGACAACTAGAGTTGTCAGGTCGAGTGTCACAAAAAATCGAAGCTGGACAGTGGCTCCTAAATACGGACGTGTACGGACCGCGCCTGGCGCTGCCCGGGTCTGTAATAAAGTACTTAAACGAACCATAAATTTGTATAATTTTATATACACTGCTCAAAACAATTAAAGGATATTGCAGTTTTAGGTGGATTTTGTATCTGGTAAACTGTTTAGCTGATTGATACATGGTCGACAGACATAGTAGGTTATATGAGAATAAATTACACATGTTTGGCAGAAAAAAATGCATTTTATTGCGCATTTGTGTACTAAAGGAAAAAAACACATTTTGTGCATATGAGAAAAAAAGAATAAGAAAAGGTGTTTTCTTCAAAGAAAATCATTTTCAGTAGGGGGTATGGTTTCCACGGGCGGCCAGCAACGTTGAACATCTTTGAGGCATGGACTCAATGAGGCTATTAATGACGAGTTGGGGGTATTCTGCCCCACTCTTCCAGAAGAGCTCTTTCCAGTTCTTGGAGAGTTTGTGGGGGTTGTTGGCGGCCAGAAACTCGTCTTCCTAGAGCGTCCCAAACGTGCTCGATTGGATTCATGTCAGGAGAACACGCTGGCCATTCCATTCGAACGATTCCTTCCTCGAAAAGGAAATCCTCCACCAGGTTTGGACGATGTGGCCTGCAGTTATCGTCCATTAAAATGAAGTTATCTCCGATTGCTGCAGCGTAAGAGACTACAATAGGTCTGAGGATCTCATCCCTATATCGGCGACCAGTCAGAGCTCCATCTCGAATGATGTAGAGGTCAGTGCGCCCGTCAATGGAGAGGCCACCATACACCAACACTCCTCCACCGCCAAATCTGACACTTTCGTGCACGAACGCAGGATTATTCCTACTGCCACGGTCCCTCCAGATGAAAATACGCCTATTATTCGGATGCACAGAAAAACGGGACTCGTCAGAAAACAGAATATTGCTCCATTCATTTCTCCTCCAGTTGACATGCTCGGTTGCCCACTCCCTGCTGTCGCGACGATGCCTTGATGTTAATATAACACATACCATCGGTCGGCGAGCATACAGACCTACAGCATGGAGCCGGTTTCGGACAGTCTGAGTTGAAATCGTGGTGCCTGTAGCCGAGCGAAGGTGTTGTTGGAGAAGAGTAGCGTTCATGGTTCGGTGTCTCCGAGCTGTTAACGCTAAATACCGATCTTCATTGGGCGTTGTTGCCCATCTACGACCTTACCCTGGTCTTCGGCCTGCACATCCACTCTCCAAAAAACGGTTCCAGATCCTGGAAATGACACTTTGTGACACTCCAATGGCTTGCGCTACTTCGGCTTGAGTTTGGCCCCCTTCTAACCTACCAACAATTCTCAAAGCTTCTGAATCTGTCAAATGACTTCGCTGAGACATCGTACTCATCGAAACAAAGCAATCACTGAATGCCGATCATCCTTGTCTTCATTCTCTTTTATCCAGTTGAAAGTCAAATTTCATTCGCTGCCGCTGAAGCGACGTTTTTGACGTCGAACTCAAAATTTGCATACTCCACAGTTTGAAAACCAGAAAAATTTGCATTTGTGATTCTCTTCTTCTATTTTCGGCAAAAAAATTTCGTTTATATCTTTATTTTATATAAAACTTCAAATATCCTTTAATTGTTTTGAGCAGTGTATTTAACTCGATTTTGTCTGAAATACGTGGCCGCTGACTGTGTGCAAAATTGGTTAAAAAACCCAACAAAACTGAGGTTAAACGGTAAAAAGACTCAAAATAACTGCAGCAGGAAACGGGGGGACGGGGGTGCGATATGTTTCCGTAATTATCGTCCTAAAATATTGATATTTATCTGCATAAATATCAAATCAGTATAAATCCTTGTTTTATGCGTAATGATTATTTTTTTGCATCGAAATCCCAAATTTTTATAATTTCCCTTTGACAAAATGCGCGGAAAAAATGAAAAGTGACATCGGGTATTGAATTTTTTTTAAAGGGTTAATTTTTGTATTTTTTGAATTATTTTTCAGTGTTGCAAAGAAAATTGAAAGTATATGATGGTTATTTTTTTTGCGTATTTTGTTTTTCGGTGTCAATGCACTCTAAATAAAAAGGAGTCAGTGTTCACTCCGTTGGACTGAATATTCACTCAGTCGTAGAGTCAAAATATGCTCAACCACTGAAGAGTGAATATTGACTTTGAGCAAAAGTGGAATTTAACAACCTGAAAGAGTGCATACTCACCCCTGGAAATTGAATATTCACACTAAACAGTGGTGAATAATCATTCTTTCAGAGGAGTGACTATTCACTCTTGCAAAAGGAGTGCGTTTTTTCACCCGTGATAGGAGTCAATAATCATTTTTTCATAGGAGTGAATAGTCACACTTTCATAGGAGTGAATGTTCACTTATTATAGTGTGAATTCTTTTTTATGATGCTTTTATGGGCATTTTAAGAGAATCATATCTTTTAGAGCATGCAATCAAAATAGATACAAACGTACGAAAGATTGGAACAAAATACTTTACTGGCAATATTTATTTAATTCATAGTTTGTAACACTAATTGAACTTTTAAGGAAAAATTCAATTGAAGTTACACTGTAAAAAAAAAGGTAACGTTCCATGTAAAATCCAGGAACGTTTCGCCTTTTCTCAGGTTTTCAGAATAATTTAGCTCTTTCCTGTGAAATTCTGGTTTTCTTATCTGAAACGTTCCTGAACAAAAGTTGGAAACAGCAAAACGCTGCGGCCGCCATTTATTATTTTTTTGCTATAATCCGTTGCTCGCGCGCGAGTGTCGAAAACGAATTCCTTAAATGAATGTAAAAAAATCAATATGGAATGCAAATAAATCAATAGACGACATAATCCTTTACGTCTCTATTGTCAAGACAATTCAGATGAAAATACAATGCCTCTGTGACATCGCTAAGAGATTATCTCTCGTACTTGTCTGTGGAATGTTTAACGAGCAGACCGTGTAAAAAAAATACACCTATTATTTGGGTCTCCATTAACCAGGTGACCATCAAACATGATTCTCACCGATTTTGATTAATTTAAAGTATGTTTTAGAGTTCTTATCTCTAATTATTCTTGTGAAAGGATTTCTTCAAATGGGCCTTAGATTTTCAGAAATTAGATGCCAAGGTTTAGTATACGTTTCAAATACCCATTAGTTTGCAGCTCTCAACGTGTCTTTCGTGGTGTGGACGCAGAAGGCTCGCACGCCACCCGTACGGCCCGAGTTCGATGCTACCTCTTGACTTTTTTTTCTTTTTTAATTAATTTTATACTTTGACACTTTATTACAATTTGATTTAAATTTGATATACAATGAGTCAACACTTTGAATTGCTGCAAATTTGAATTTTTTTTTTTTTCGGAAAAAATATACAATTACGTTTAGTTTTTTTTTTTTCATGAAAATTTATATGTATTTTATCTAACTTGTAAACTAACATAATTACTGACGAAAATCCAAAATATTTTATGTCTAGATTTTTTTTCTAATTATTATTTACATTTATATATTTTTATATTTTAAGCAAAGTTCAGAAACAATATATCATATATATATTTACTTTATTGAATTTTAACTGAAAATTTATTTTTTCGTGTAAATTATAAAGAATAATTTTGATGTCAATTTCAAAATATTTTTTCATTCTAACAAATAATGATAATAAAGCGAAAATTGTCAACTGGAAATGTAAAAATCGTCTGCGGATCCCGCATGCTGTGAAATGTCAGTAATGTTTTGCTGTCAACAGAAATATTCCTGGTATTTCGCAGGAAACTTATTGGCATTTCTGTTGAAAGTTTTTAACATATACAGTAAAGTTCCAGTCATTTTCAAGAAATGTTTCTTGGAAATAATGGGCAACTCAGCTGCCCATTTTTTCCCAGGAACGTTGCGGAATTTTTTTTACAGTGTACATATAACTTAAATTAGAATGCTGACAGAAATAATATAAAATATTTTATTAAAATTTTATCCCATGTATTTGCTTTCATTGCATGCCCTATAAAGAATTGATAGTTTTAAAATGCCCATAAGGGCAAGTAATCAACCAAAATCTTAAACAATTAATATAATTTCTTTCTTTTCAGATCCCCATTAAGATGTATTTAGTATTTTAATAATTCCTGTGATGTACATTAATTGCGTTTTTTTTATATGTAATTCAAATTTTAAATCTTTAGATCACAGTATTTAAATCTAATCAAACGTTATTGTTTAGTGTAAGGGTGCACAACCGGTGGCCCGCGGGCCACCAAGATACCACACTCTTTTCATACAGAATAATTTTCATTATTATATGATAGAAACCTTGCTATTAAATAAGTCAAACGTTACCTTTCTAATATTGCGGTGGCAAAAAGTTTGTGCAGCACTAGTTTTCTATATCTTAGTTACATTTAAAGTTTTATTAATAACTATTTAATAGGTGGATGTTATATGATTAACAATGTGTGATTTCAATTTAATTTTTGTTTCAAATATAAATTCTTATCTTTTTACCGTACTTTTCAGTAAATTACCTATTTTGCAAAGTCCTAAATATTTATAATTTTTCCACTTAAAAAACAGTGCTTATCAAATCGAATCTTTTTTTAATAAGTTCTAAGCATGATCTAAATATTAAGAATGTGTGAGAATTATTTTTATGTGTAATGATTTGTCATTGTTTTGTTAAATATGAATATGGAGTCAAAATTTTTATATTTTCTGGAATGTGTATAAACATGGAGTCAAAATTTTTGTATTCTCTGGAATGTGTATATATGTTTCTTTTAAACGTATTTCTTAAATTAATCATGATTAAAATTTTCTTCCTCTATTGATGAAAAATGGATATTAATACTGTATTTTATAAGTTTCATAGTAAAAGATTGATCTAGGAAATAGGAAAAAGAAGGAAATATAAAAAGAAAAGGAATGACTGTATATGTACTATTATCATTGTTTTAAAAACAGTTTTAATGTAAAATGTAGCTATTAATCTCATTGAAAAATATTCAATCCTATATTATGTAAATAAATTTGAATTAAAAAAAAACATTCTAAAGCAGTTTTATCCATAAAATTAATACTCTTATTTTCATGCATACTCTTATTTTCAAACATTAATTTACTCATTATTTCTACAATATATATACATTTAGCTGTATTTTCACGCTTTTATTTATTTTTTTAGTGCGTTGTTACGCCAATTATAGTGCATTAAAACCCACCATGGCGATAACGGGTAATGGCACTCGCATGGAATTCTAGAAGAAGTGTTGACAGTGGGCAACAATTTTAAAATTCAAATTTATTGATTAACACCACTTTTTTGAAATGGTAAAATTCCCCTGTTTTCGCCTTAATTAGTGTCATTAAACAAGGAGAATTTTACGATTTCAAAAAAGTGGCGAAAATAAAAAAACCCAAACTTAAAAAAAGCAGCTTACTATATGTGTAACACAATATGTGTGCTCACACGTGTAAAGTGGTCGCAAAAAGTCTGCAGTGGTGTGAACAGCCCATACAACTACATATGTGATTTTTGTCTTACTTAAATGTTGTATTCAAACTCTGAGTGCAATTACCCAACCATGTCGAGCATTACCGCTCAATCGATGACTTATTAAATAAAACGATAAAAAAAATTCCTTAAATTTTTATGCAAATTAGTTCATTGCAAACTGTTTCTTATACTGTGAGTTATACTTCGTTAATAAAACATTGATTTTTTGGTCTAAATTTGACTAACTATCCATGTTTTCCCTTAAGTGAGCGCCATTCCCCTACTTTCCCCATATAGAATAATTTAAGAAAACTCACTTCACGAATATTTTGGCCGTTACGGGGTTTCGAAGTAAGCTATTCATTTGCATTTAATATTAAAATGAAAATATTTTTGCCTTCTATGTCCTATATTACAACTTAAACAAAAATTCAATTTCTGCATTACAACAAACTGCCATTACAACATTCTGAAGGCAATATTATTTAACATTAGAAGTTGATGGTGACATTTGGTTCAAATAGTAGTGTATTGTATAATATATTTAAGAGGACCAGGAAGGTTTGAAATGAAGGTAAAATGTAATTATTATTTTTTTTTTATGATGTTTGAATCTTTAAGAATGTCATACAGTTTATACGAGAAGAAAATTCCTAAAATTACAGTTGAAATACAAATTTAAAAGACTTTTAAAATGCAAATTTAAATATATACTTATGTTAGTGTACCGAGGCACAATACGGTATACCATTTTAGAATAGAAAAACTTACTCTTTTGAATGACAGACCCTTTCCCATTAAATAAAGCGAAGATAATATCAGGAAAAAAGTTGGTGCAGATGATACTTTAGTCGCTTTTGGAATTTTTGTACTAAACGAATATTTCAAGAACGCGAAACGAAGGCATACAGAACGTTATTTTAGTGGTTTTTTGCATTAATAGAATAATTTAAGAAAACTCACTTCTGAATATTTTGGCCGTTACGGGGTTCCGAAATAAGCGATTCATTTGCATTTAATATTAAAATGAAAATATTTTTACCTACTTCGTCCTATATTACATCTTAAACAAAAAATTAATTTCTGTATTGCAACAAACTGACATTACAACATTCTGAAGGCAATATTATTTAACATTAGAAGTTGATGGTGACATTTGGTTGAAATAGTAGTGTATTGTATAATATGTTTAAGAGGACAGGAAGGTTTGAAATGACGGTAAAATGTAATTATTATAATTTTTATAATGTTTGAATCTTTAAGAATGTCGTACAGTTTATACGAGAAGAAAATTCCTAAAATTACAGTCGAAATACAAATTTAAAAGACTTTTAAAATGCAAATTTATATATATATACTTACGTTAGTGTACCGAGGCACAATACTGTATACCATTTTAGAATAGAAAAACTTACTCTTTTGAATAACCGAACCTTTCCCATTAAATAAAGCGAAGATAATATCAGACAAAAAGTTTGTGCAGATGATACTTTAATCGCTTTTGGAGTTTTTGCACTAAACGAATATTTCAAGAACGCAAAACAGGACATACAGAACGTTATTTTAGTGGGTTTTTGCATTAGGGGAAAGTAGGTTAATGACGCTCAGAAGGGTAATCCCGCTCACCCAATATCTCTAAACAGAATAGAATTGAAAACGTGTGATCGGTACCGGCACCTAGCGAACTTCATTGTAAGTTCCCAGTAAGGATATAGTGACCGTCGGAAGGAAAGTATTTTTGTGTCCTCATGTTATTTGTTTGCAGTTGTTTTATTATAAAATTCTACAACACCTAACTTGAAGGTATCTCTACACTCTTATTTTCAAATATTAATTTACTCATTATGTCTACAAAATATATACATTTAGCTGTAGTTTCACGCTTTTATTTATATTTGTAGTGCGTTGTTACGCCAATTATAATGCATTAAAGCCCAACATGGCGATAACGGGTAATGGCGCTCGCATGGAATTCTAGAAGAAGTTTGCCAGTGGGCAACTTTTTTTTAAAATTCAAATTTATTGATTAACACCACTTTTTTGAAATGGTAAATTTCCCCCGTTTTCCCCTTAATTTATGTCATTAAACAAGGGGAATTTTACGATTTCAAAAAAGTGGAGAAAATAAAAAAATCTAAACTTAAAAAAAGTAGCCCACTATATATGTAACACAATATGTGTGCTCAAATGTGTAAAGTGGTCGCAAAAAGTCTGCAGTGGTGTGAACAGCCCACACAACTGCATATGTGACTTTTGTCTTACTTGAATGTTGTATTCAAACTCTGAGCGGAATTACCCTACCATGTCGGGCATTACCGCTCAATCGATGGCTATTTAAATAAAACGATAAAAAAAATCCTTAAACTTTTATGCAAATTAGTTGATTGCAAACTGTTCCTTATACTTTGGAGTTATACTTCGTTAATAAAATATTGATTTTTTGGTGTAAATTTGACTAGCTATTCATGTTTTCCCTTAAGTGAGCGCAATTCCCCTACTTTCCCCTAATAGAATAATTTAATTAAACTCACTTCCGAATATTTTGGCCGTTACGGGGTTTCGAAGTAAGCGATTCATTTGCATTTGATATTAAAATGAAAATATTTTTGCTTGTTTCGTCCTATATTACAACTTAAACAAATAACTCAATTTCTGCATTGCAACAAACTGACATTACAACATTCTGAAGGCAATATTATTTAACATTATAAGTTAATGGTGAAATTTGGTTGAAATAGTAGCGTATTGTATAATATGTTTAAGACGACCAGGAAGGTTTGAAATGACGGAAAAATGAAAATTCCTAAGTACAGAAAATTCCTAAAATTACAGTCGTATATGAGAAGTAAACGTTAAACCGCACAGGCAGGCGTTACCTGTGAAGGCAAAATTTTAAATTTAATTATTTTACAATATAACGGTATTGCCAGGATAAACGTTTGAACATTATCCCATTTACATGTTTCTTTTTTATAATGTAGTAAACTGAATTCTCTACTACTAATATTATATCTGAAAAATAAAATTTTTTGTTTCAAGTTATAACAAAAAATATGATAATTTTTCATGGATTTAGAATTCTTTATTTATTAAAAAAAAAAAAATTAGGCATAATCGAGAGACAACATAATAAGCTGTATAAAGAAGAAATATGGAACATGGTTCCATATTAAAAAATATGGAACTTGGACTTCAAAGTCCTGGCAAAATTAATTTTGTCGTACAATATTAATACTTTTATTGTATATATATATATTTTATAATTTAACTAATGTTGTTTACTTCTATAAACCATAAATAAAAAAAAATAATAGCCCAAATTAATTACAGCGTTCATAATTCACGATTAAACTTCAGTCATTTTTCGTCTTTTCAAAACTTTCTGGTCCCCTGAAGAAAATAAAAATATTTTTAGTGTTGTCTTTTTTTTATCTTGTAGAGAGAACTTTTATCATTTAGTTTACCCGTTTCAATTGTTGTTGAAAAGTTCATCAAAATTTCAAGTTACAACTTACAAGGTTATTAAGGTGTATAAACATGCAGGCCACAATGATGATCTCAGTTAGTAACCTTTGCCCTATAGAATTCACTTTCAAGGATCGTTCAAGGTTATTATCGACTTCTTAAGAAAAGAGAATCGCTGTTAATCTAGAACTTAGTTAATATTTTGCTCTTTTTTGTTCGCATGTAACGAATGGCGAACAGCTAGCTTAATGAATTCGAATACAGTTCCGGCTTTGGTCCCTTTCGAAACCTTTTGGCCTTTAAACATGGAAGGCGGACTCCACTCGTGATTACCTGATGGGTAAGAATTTAACCCTTTGCTCTAAAACAGACCCTTCATCCATAACAGAAAAGGCGGACAGCTTGAAATCTGAAATTCCTAATCATTGGCAGTAATTAAAGGCACTACTGTAAGAGTTAATTTTTTCCTTACAGCAATGATATTACTTGATGATGATTTTCTAATGACGGGATATAAAGTACGGCGGCTACAATGCGGGTGGCCAGTAAACATGCTCAGCTTGATGGGTCGCGATATATACCTAAAGAGACATTTGAAAGGGAAAGTTATTTTCAACATCGAATTTTAATATTTGATTATAAAACAACATTACTTTTATAAGAAATAATTCATGTTTGAAACAACAGCATACCCCCATTAGCATATGAAAGGTTTTATTAATAATTTAATTTTTGCGTTTAAGCACATTTTATACATAATAAATGAAGTCTTTTGTGAATTGTTAGCTTTATTAAAAGGTGATTCGACATCGCGATATTTCAGCAGAAATAAAAAAAAAATTAAAAGAAAAATGATTTAACTATGTTATTGTATAACATATTGTATAATGGTATGAAAAATAGTTTTCAACATGGTGATGTCGGTGCCCTTGTATAGGGAGATTGCTGAAGATGAATAATTTTCTATGGCCACATACACAGATATATATATAATAGCTGTGAATAAAATAAGTCAAACAAATACGTATATATAAAGTTTTATATTAAGAAAAGAGAAAAAACATCAGAATTTTAAAATATTTATTTTCACAAAACTATATATCACTTAATTTATATTACATAGTTTTTCGTAAAAAATCTTCTGATTTGTGTGAATATATTCAGGAATATTTTTTTTAATATAGATACTTAAACATCTAGCACATAGTGAAATTGTTTTGCAACTGTGTTATCAAATTAATGCGCTGTAGTTTTATTAACATTTAACAAAAAATTTTGAAATTGAGTGAAATTAAAGTATAACTTTTTGTTCTATTATTTGAATCTTTTTTTTAATCACAGAAAATATTTCTTATATCAAAAGACATATCTCATTATAAAATACAATTAAAAAAAAAATAAGAATGTGTATCTTTTAATTTTAGAAAGTTTTCATTCATCTAATTTGCACGACTTTAAGCAACATTTTTTAGGCACAGATATCATATACGCATCGGATTTGGCGCGATTTTTTTTAGACCAATTTGGCGAAAACCTCGTTTTTGAATACCAGCTATATACAGTGAGCAAAAAAAGTATTTGCACGCAGACGATTTTTTGCATAAGTAACCATAGAAAGCAAATTTGATACTATTCTCTTAATTATTCATTTATTTAAATAAGAAGAAAATAAAAACAACTACCCATTTTCCTTAAACAGTAATATTACACATTTAAAAAAATAAATTAATATTTTCTCATACCTAAAAAGTATTTGCACAAGAAGCATTGACTGTTAAAAAAGGAATTAAATGTGAACATTATGCAAATGTTTAGCATATCAGTCCCGCAGTGCATTAGACCCGCACTTTCAAGTCACGTAATATATTAACTGGAGCAGTGATTCTGGGGAGTTTTTGTTCCAATGGCGCCGAAAACTTGTGAAGTGTCTGTTGCTACCCGCGAGAAGATTATATTTCTTTACAATTCTGGATTAAGTTACCGAGGAATAGGTAAAAAATTAAATCTAAACTTTTCTAGTGTTCGTTATGTAAGTAAGAAGAAAAAAGAAACTGGTTTGACAATAAATAAGCCGCGAACTGGGCGTCCAAGAAAGCTAAATACCAGGCAAAGGAGAGCCATCATAAAAGAATCTTCAAAAAACCCTTTTCAAAGTGCCCGAGAATTGGCTGTTGGTGTCGCTTCAACGTCGGGAACAACAGTTACACCGCAATCAATTAGAAATATTCTTCATGATGCAAATATTCGAGGAAGAGCCCCTCGAAAAAAACCATTTATTAGTGAAACAAATAGGGTGAAAAGACTTGAATTTGCAAAAGCTTATGTCAGCAAACCACTAGAGTTTTGGAAAACTGTTATTTTTTCCGATGAAAGCAAGTTCAATATTTTTGGCTCAGATGGTAAGAAAACTGTATGGCAAAAGCCAAATACTTCTCTTCAAATTAAAAACTTGAAACCAACTGTAAAACATGGCGGTGGTCATGTAATGATTTGGGTATGCATGTCTTTGAACGGAGTTGGCGAAATTACCTTTATTGAAGGCAATATGAATGCTAAACAGTATATTAATATATTGCGAGATCATTTATCTAATAGTGCTCTGAAATTAGGAATTCCTAATTCACATTATTTCCAACAGGACAACGATCCGAAACACACTGCATATATTACGAGGTTATGGTTGCTTTGTAATGTAAAAAATCAATTGAAAACGTCTCCACAATCACCAGAACTCAATCCAATTGAAAATTTATGGCATATTTTGGGTGTGAAAATAAGGAAAAAGAAAATTTCTAACAAATCAGAACTTAAGCAAGCTCTTAGGGAAGAATGGCTACAGCAGTGAAACATGTCAGAAATTAATAGAATCAATTCCCAGACGATTACAAGCTGTAATTGAAGCAAAGGGCATGCATACTAAATATTAGCACTGTTTTTAACTTATAATTAATTCCTCTAGTTCTATTTTTATTGCTAGTGTGCAAATATTTTTTTGGCAGTACAAATGCTACTTTTTTATGTTTTCATATTTTAAATATAATTATTAAGTCAGATATTAAATATGTTTATTTGTTTTTTAAAAGTGTTGGTATTTTTAATTCTTAGTTGCTTTTTATTTATTTATACATATGCTACAATAAATTTACCTGGTGTCCAAATACTTTTGTTGCTCACTGTATATATTGCTTAATTATTTTGTGTGATTTTAAAAAGGAAATAACAATAAATTAAAAAAAAATTAATTAATAAGTACAAAACAAAACAATTTATATAATTTAAAAAAAGAAAATAAAAAGTAAATAAACAATTTATTAATAAATAAGCAACAATAGCCGGGTTACCATGTCAGCAAAATAACGCCAATTTGGCGTCAATTAGGTACCCCGTTACGTATATGACATCTGTGCCATTTTCTACTCTAAATATATATATGTGTATAAAAAGAAAATAAAATAAAAGCAAAATTTGTGTCTAGGGAGTCTTCAGGCTTCGTTTTTACATACACATTTCAATTGCAACAACTTAAGTGTTGTGTTAAGTCTTGCCCTTATTGTTTAATAGCTTATATATCTGAGTTTTAGTAACGAGGATTATGTTCATTTGATATATTCTAATTATAAAAAGGATAATTCACATACTTAAACTCAGCACTGAAAACAAAAGAACGTCTGATATGTAAAACAGCCAAAATCAAAAGTAGTGGATAAAAATAATCTCTTGCAATAAAAATTCTATAAGAAAAACAAACGCAAAGATTTAGAAAAAAATGTGACAAGCATTTAAAGATCAGAAGTTATATAAAAGAGAGATTAAAATGTGTAGATGCAGTTTCTTAAATCTTTCTTTTGAGTTTTTATTCCGCCATATTCCAGGCTTTTATTATGATTATTGCGTATAGAGAAATTGCTTTGTAGCTCTATAGTCAAATTAGACAAAACAAACGCTTTATTAATATTTAACAGAAAATTTTGAAATTGAACAAAATTAAAGTATAATTTTTTGTTTAACTATGTGAACCTTTTCTTTGAATCTCAGAAAATATTTGTTATATCAAGAGACATATTAGTGTAAAACATAATTCAAATATTTTTGAGAATGTATATTTTTTAATTTTAAAAAGTTTTCATTCATCTAATTTGCAAATCTTTAAGCAAAAAATTTAACTGATATATAAAGAAAAGAAATAAAGCCCTCGGCCTAATAAAAGTTTTCAGGCCTCGTTTTTAGAAACCCAGTTCAGTTAACAACTAAAGAGATGTGTTAAATATTGCTCTTATTGATTAATAGGTTATATATCTGAATTTTAGCAAAGATAATTGTGTTCATTTGGTATATTCTAGTTATAATAATGACAAGTTCCATTCCTAAACTGAGCACAGAAAACAGAAGACCGTCTGATATGTAAAACAGCTAAAATAAAAAATAGTGGATAAATATAATCTCGTGTAACAAAAATTCTATCAGGAAAACAAATGCTAAGATAAAAAAAAAAAAATAAAAAAAAAAAAAAAAAAAAAAAAAAATGAAACCAGAATTTATATAAAAGGCAGATTAAAATGTGTAGGCGCAGCTCTTTTAATCTTTCCTTTGAGTTTTTTTCCGCCATATTTCAAGGTATTATTATGATTATTATTGCCTTTCTCCCCTCTTAAAAGTTCCAATTGCTTCATAAAGGTTGTTTTCCGATAAGTCACTCAAACCCATAAGATGTCACAAACTCTATTTGCCAGGTGTCTTGTGTTAAATCGATGACATCTTACGCCAAGAAACGAACCCTTAATTCGCTTCGCCATTTTGCGAGCAAAACTCCTTATTCCACGAGACAGATAACCTGTGACACCTCTTAAAAGAGCATACTGACTAATGCCACCGCGCGTCTCTAAAAATTATCCTCACCGATAAAAATGACGGAACTGGGGAGGCATTTAGATGCACTATCATTAATCAAATGGCTAGTTCCATCCTGTCGGTATATCTTTCTTAAAGTTGGCAATCTTTTACGACTGAATCTTAACTCAAGGGAATAAATTTTATGGTTTTCACCAAAACCAAGTAGAAATTTATCGAGATGAAATTCCCTCTTTTTATTACAAGTAGTGGGTAAGGTGAAAGGTTTGAGGGTCGTTTTTTTATTTTGAAAGATTTTAAAGACAACAAATGCGCAATAAATCATTAGACTTCTCGTTTTCAGGTGTGGCTGTTCCAATTTAACCGGTCGGCAACTAACCTGAGTGATTTGTTTTGATGCTCCTTATCCTGATTCTTCTTTGAACCCAGAAAAGTCACCGAATAGTTCACGTTCTCCTTCAAATGCATATTAGTAAATTTGTAATGCTTGTCTCTTCATAACGGAGTGATACGTTAACACCATTCCAGTTATCATTTGCTGCTAAACAGACATTAGGAATAGGAAAAATCAAATGCTGGAAACTAAGTATGGAGATTCTTCAATAAAATATACTGAATTTCCTTCTTATAAATTTTCAGAATTTAGCATAAAGACCTTACTAGTAAAGAAGATTGTGATGATATTTCTCCAGTTTTTTTATTTCTTGAAATTATATTGGAACCATTTACCATATAATACCAATACTGGAAGAATTTTTTTTTTTTTTTTTTGGAAATAATTCCCGCTTCAACAATATTTACATTTTGTTGGAATTATTTTTAGTACTTTACTGACACAATTTCTTCATTAAGCACAGGGCGACTGGCCTTTGTGGCTATATATTTCAAATATGTCAACATCTCAAGTATTGAACCATTATTGTACAAATATACTCTATCGGTATTGTAGGGATTAAAACACTTCCTAGAAATCATAAAACTGATAATATGCATATAAAATAGATTGTAAATATGAATACATGATGTGTAAAAACAGTAAAGAAATGCATAAACAGCCAGAAACATTTTATTATACAACTCTTTCACAGTTTCATTATAAGATTTCCTTCTTCTGTGCAAAATGAAAGAAACTAAAAATATGGAACAATAGTAGCAATATGCGCACTGCAAATAGATGCATCTTATATTCAGACACATATGTGACTGAAAAAGAATTTCAGACACTTAAGTGTCTTAATCTGAGAATTAAGACATTATAGATGCCCTAATTTAAGACACATAAAGTGTCTTATTATGATCATAGTTATAAGCGAACTGAAAAAAAATGTCGAAAAAATCAGCAAACGTCTTAATTTTAAGACACTTTGTTCCTTCTTTTACGTAATAACCACCAACGGGCACTCTCAGTTGCGCATGCGTTTGAGATTTTTTTTTTTTTTGTTTGAACTTGGCATTATGTGTAATTTGAACTGAATGCTTTTACGTGCTCATAAATTTTAATTATTATTTTTTTTTTACTCGATTGATTTCTTCTGTAATGTGAAGTTCTGTGATTTTATTCCGTATCTACTTAGTTTATTTACTTACCAGCTTCCCCGCTAAGCGTTGTCTGGGCCCGCAATAATATTCTTAAATAAACCTGAAATTTGTTTCGCAGGGGTCGGTACAGAGGGAGGGGAGAGGTAGAGGCAGTGCAAATTACCAGGGCTCGACTGTAGTTCAGTTGGAAAGTTGTGTAAAGTCAGTGGTTAAGGTTTTGAATTTTTATTTGTTTCACACTTTAAACTCTTTTATTCAAAATTAATTGGTGAATTTAATTAAAATTTAATTATGTTTTCAATATTTAAATTCTTATTTAAAATCTTTAGATGAAAAAGTAATTACAAATGCATGATAAACTATAATACTGAAAAAGAAATAATACAATTGCAAGCAAATACTACTATATAGATTTAAAAAAAAAGATACTATCCAGAAAATTTATTTTCTAATAGAGTAAAGCCTGTTTCGTGCAATAAACAGAAAAAAAAAAAACAGCTTTCAACCCCCCCCCCCCCCCAAAAAAAAAAATGCTGCAATTATGCTTTGTCCAATTTAAAGAGCCTGCATGAAACGGAATTTATCACTGGTTTTGAGTTTCCGTCTAAGCAGGTTTTATTGTATCTTATTTCTGGTCGGGGCCCTGTATTGGAATTATTACCGGAAAGGACAGACCTTTTCTACGGCGAAGTTTGTATAATTTTATATCTTTAAACAGTTTTTTTTTGGCCCCATCTAGCGAGGGTTTTTATAAGTGAAAGAAATGTTTTTTTTCGTATAGACAAAACAAACCACTTAAAATTGCAAAAAACAAAACAAAATAATACTAAAAAATTTTTAATTAAATCGATTGGACAATGTAAAATGTAGTTTTATTATTATTATTATCCGGTTCATTTATGTGTAATTTTTTCTCTCAAATAATTCAATTGATTTAAAATTAAGAATAATTAGAAAAACTTAAAATTGTAAAAAAAAAAAAAAAAATACAAAATTTCTTTTAAATAAATACGTTGAACAATGGGACTTATAAAATGAGTAATTTTTTTTATAATTCGATTCATTTATGTGCAGTTTTTTTCCTTTTCTTTAATAATTCAATCGTTTTAAAATTGACAATATTTACTGTATGTATTTATTTACTTATTGCCATACTGATTTACAAATGCGGAACTTTTTTTCTTTGACACCCTTAAAAGAAGAATGAAATCCTTAAATTAGAAAAAATGTACACAAATTTCAACTTAGTCTTATCGAATTTTATACAGAGTCCGTTCGTACAGAAAACGAAGGCGTTAAACGACTACGCTACAAATGCTACGAACAATTTAGGAAATTATAGTTTCCTATCATAGCGTAAAGGCTTTCTTCGTCTCTTTTTTTTCCCGGTCGGTTTCATTAACATAACAAAATAGATGATTATTATTGTCCGAATTCTCTGAAATTTTAATGGATAGTAAATATAACTAAAACCAAGCCCTTTTTAAAATTTCATAAAAAAATATGCATATTTTACATGGAAAACGTTTAACCGAAATGAAGAGAATTCGAAGAGAAATGTAAATCCTCTCCATGATGCGTAAAGTGACCTGCGTTTGGCGGTATATTTGAAAGGGTTAAAATTCATATTTTTAAAAACCAATTACACCATCGACTTGAAAAAGTTTTTAGCTTTATAAGTATATTTTTGGTTTGTCAGTATCTTTAAAATTTCATCCTGGGGAGGTGTTGCAATAAGGGAGAAAAAAGTTTTTCGGAAAAAAGACCCTTTTTAATTTTTTTTTTCAACATGTTAATTGCGATATATTTTTTAATTGACCCCGGCATTTGAGACGTAAGAGTACGATCTTTCAGAACATGCCTTCCGTTTTTAACTTTACTAAGCGGTTTGGACGATGTTAGTTAATAAATATTGACAAAACACCCCCGAAATATTTTTTTCGTTCTTCATTTTCGACCGTTGCATATAAGCCTTCAGCGCATGCGTCACAGATTTTCCCGTCTGTCAAGGACCGAGATGGGGTTTTAATGAGAGTGAGTTACGGTTGTTAATTAATAACTCAAATAATTATGAGAATTTTTTTAAATTCTGAGATTCAAATACATTAGGAGAGGCCTTGGACTATCTTCACACAAAGTTTGAGCCTTGTTACGTGCCGTAGATTTCGCTAGACGTCGCTGACACACACACACAGACCGACAGACCTATGTGTTCTTTTATTAGTATAGATTGAACATATACATCCGACTTGTGTGCTTGACGCCAAATGTGAGCTTATAATAAAGCGTCACTTTGTCGATATAACGACGGGAAAGAAACACTTGAAGATTACATTCGGGAAATCTACAAACAGTGCGCAACAGAGACGGTATTACTTTTCATTGCTTTTCATCAATAATATAGTGTTATTCATCTCGTCAAAGCTTGGTAAACAAGAACTAGCCCTAGACCTAGAAACCAGTCCCGTAGGTTATGTTTTCAGAATGAAATTTTTTCATTATTTTAACATAGCTAACAGGATATATGAAGGGGTTTTCTTTTAAAAAGATGCAAGTATTTTGTCTCTTATTCACTATAACAGATTTTTTTATTTCAAGTCGAGGAATTCTCCATACTGATTCAACAGAATTTCAAGTAAGTGTTGTTGAAATTTTTTTTTATAATACTATATAAAATATTGCATGAAATGTAATTTCGATTTGAATCTGTTTCCAAAAAAAACACAGCTGATTCTAGAAATATATATTCTTACATTCATGTATTTATGCATGTTGTTAATCCAACTGCAAAATTCCTACCAAAGATATACATATCTATTTGATTTGAAATAAATTTTAATATTGATTTTAATTATTTTTAGTAAAAAATAAATTTGTAATTTAAAAAGCTAGAATTTTATACATTTACTTTCATAACAAGATTTTGCACTTAAAACTGCAGTTTTTATACTTTTATTTATAATCACTTACATGAAATATAGAAAAATATTGAAAATTAGATGTTAAGATGTATGTTTAATACAAAAGAAGTTTAGAAATTAGAAGTAGTTTTTCCTGCATGTTATTAAAATAGAATAGTTATTTATTTAGTTATTATTAAATAAATAGCTCTTGTGATTCGCATCTGATGTATAAAAAAAAATCCACCATGTGGCAATATAAATTTAAAAGAAAAAATAATTTTTATATGATATGAATTTTCTCTTTCTTTTTTTTTTTTTTTTTTTTTTTTTTTTTTTGATGAGGGGGAGGGGGGGGGGAGATGGATTTTCTGTGCAATTTTTGTAAAGCTGATATTTTAAATTTCTTTCGACATTGTTCTGCTTATAATGAATATTTTAAACGTTTAGAGTAGGATAAAATTAGAAAAAATAAATACATTTATCCAAATATCAAAGGCCGCCCTCAATAGCGGAGACTTCGGGACTGCGAAATTTGTTCGATAATAGGAGACGTCTGCTTATGTGAGGATAAAATAAACAAATATGTTATGCGGTTTGCTTTTAAATTTTTTTCGCTAAATAGAGCTGTCCGGTATTAGGGAATGTCCGTTAACCTCCATAACAAACACCCCGAATACCGGCCATCTCTATTTAGCGAACATAAAGCAGGGTTGGATTTTTACAGAAGAAGGATTTGATTGAAGCATGGGAAATCAGAGCAGTGTCACCTACCCTTACGATTTTAAGGGTCTCGAATTAGACAGGCAATTGTTTTAAAGCTTATATTTTTAATTTGTTTCGACATTGTATTGATTATAATCAATATTTGAACGTTTAAGGTAGAAAAAAATTCTAAATACAGTAAAATATTTCAACCACGGGTACCTCGGAAACGAATGGTGGACAAATTTCCTTGGAGCCCCTATTGAGTGGTTTTATTCTATTTAGATAAATGTTTTTTTTTAACTTATTCTACTCTAGAAGTTGAAAATATTGATTAAAATCAGTACGTTGTCGAAAAGACCCCCTAAAATTAGGCTGTACGGGGGTGGAGGGCGCAGGACCATGGCCAAATATTTTTACAAGATTCAACGTGGTCAAACGTGGCTACGTATAAAGTTAAAAAAATGGCTGTGATTCAGACGTTTGAAGTGTCTGAAATTCAGACGCAAAAAGTGTCTTAAAAAAGTAAGACATTTTAAAATGTCTGAAAATTGAACACTCCGTTTCAGACACTTAAGTGTCTGAATTTCGGGTATTTAAATTGTCAGTGCGTGTGTTTTTACATCTGAAGTTCCTCACACCATTTCTTTTATTTTGATGTGAAGATTGAAGAAACGGCTCCTTTATGAAGCTTTGAAACATCTTACAAGGAGAGGGCCAACCTTGTTAATCACAGATTTTGATTATTTTAATATATGTTGTAGGGTAGAGACCCCTTAGTGTCAGGTTCAACGGATTTTATTAACGCTCCTTAGTTCTTGAGAAACTAACTATACACAACTTAAATACTTACTTTGCAACCGCAATGATAGGTTAGTCGTAGCTCAGTTGGCATGGCGTATGCCGGCTGATCTGCGGGCCCGGGTTTGATACCTGATTACGCTACGTTTGTTTTTCTCATTTTTTGTTTTATAAATAATCTTGTAAGTGTAATTAATAATCTCATTGTCAATTAAAATTTATAATATTGTATATCAATTATAATTTTAATCTATTTAATTTTTTACTTTTAACTAAATAGTTGTATAAAACATCATAAAACTGTTAATTTTTTAAAAATCACTTTTAAAATGTATTTCATATATTCTTTATCTATGCAATGATATTGAGCAATTGTGTCAATTCGTGATTTTAAAGAAACATCATTTACGCATTGCTTTAACAAAGGAATTCAATGCGATAATACTATTGTTCTGTTTTTAAAGTAACAAGCATAATTATATTAAAAATTAGCATCAGAAATTAATTACAACCGATTTTTTGCATATTAAAAATTTTTTAATTTGTAATACGTATGCTTGCGCTTTCAATTATTTTGCTTTCACCATTATCTTCTTTCTGCTTTTATTTTTATTTTATTTGAATATTCGTTTATTTTATCATACTAGATGGCACCACAACAGATTTTGTCACGATTTTGGAATTTTTATCATTCAATAATAGATCCAATTTCTTTTTAAACCTCTTTAAAGGATGAGAAATAATAGTTTTAAAATAAAAAATGATAAATTTAAGTTTGTTAACATTATAATTAATGTATGATATTGAAATTTGTAATTGAAATTATTAAGTTATAATTGCAAGTATATTTATAAAACAAAAAATGAGAAAAACAAATGTAGGGCGTTCGGGTACTGAACCCGGGCCTGTAGATCAGCCAGCGAACGCCGTACCAACTGAGCTACGACCAACCTATCATTGCGGTTGCAATGTAAGTATTTAAGTTGTGTACTATTATTAGGCCCCCCGGTTTCTCAAGAACTAAGGAGCGTTGGATAAAATCCGTTGAACCTGACACTAAGGTGTCTCTATCCTACAACATATATTAAAATAATCAAAATCTGTGATTAACAAGGTTGGCCCTCTCCTTGTTAGTGTTAAATTTATTTTGCCTGTTTGTACTCTACATTACGTAATTTTTCACTTAATAAAAACTACCTTATAGCCATGATGCAAAGTAACGAAATTGTTCATTTTATTATTAATAGTAAATCAAAATTTTTTACACGAGACCATGAAGGCTGCGGCATTGCTGGTAATCATCTTTTTAATCCAGTACAAACTTGTTATAAATGGAATTTAAGCATTAATCGGTTTTTGCTATAATATTGTAAAATGGGAAATTTATCCAGATTTTTTTTTTTCTAGGTAGTAAAAATCAAAAAACCTCCCAAAATATCTTCCACCCCCTGTATTTACGGAATCAAATCTGCGAATTCCAGCTACAGTGTCAATGCCTAAAATAACAACAGAATATGAATATAACAAAACCGTGTATTAATCTCGATACAATTAATGAAATCACGAACACAAATAATATAAAATATAATATATACCTATGCATCACGATAGGTTTAATTATTTAATGTACTCTCTCTTTATGAGTAGTGTTAAGTTTTTCAGAGCAATTGTAATTAAATGAAGTTCCAGTACTTAAATCCATTCAAACGCGAAATTGAATGACGATTTAACAAAGTTATAACTTGGTATAATCCTAGGTATAACTAACTATAACCCCGGGTTTCGTGATCCCGAACCCCTGAGATCTCATCTGATTTCTATTCCTCATAATGCTGTCATTTTCTTCATGGCTGAGTGAATGAAAGATTATTTTATAAAAATAAATCAAAAATGCGTAAAATACTGATTGTTTCAAACAGATAAGCATATAAAAAGACTATTTCCTTTGTGAAACAAATTATTTTGATGAAATTTCATTTTAATTTTTGCAATTTTGAAAAAAGTAATGCAATATTTCATACTTACCAAAAAGGTTCTTACAACAAAAATAATGACTGTTAAAATATTCCCCAAAAATTTACAACTTCAGTTAAGAATAATGTAATTATAAACGCTCTAAGCCAAAGAATAAAAGCTTTCAGAGACATATATATCCATTAAAATTAGCATTTTGGGATTTTGCTGAAGATTTTCTGTATAATACAGTTTACAAAATTATCAGTAAAATTTCAGAAAATAATCACATATCAAAATCGATAGTTAATTACACTCACAAAGTGACATAGATCGTAATAACATAGATCAAATGACATACTTCAAACGCAATTAAAGTTTTTATTTCTGATACACTATTCACTCCAAGTTCTTAAAAATCTCCAAATTTTTATATTTTACTTTTCTGAGTCTGAATATTAGAAGTTTTCCGCTTAGGGTTATTTAAATACAGTTTCCCTGTTACAAAAATACATACTTATGGTTTGAACGCTGACCAAAAAAAAAAAAAAAAACAAACATAAAAGACTTCAATGATTCACGAAAAAAATAAAAGCCAGTTTGCAAAGGTAATTGTACAGTCTGTAAAATTAAACCAAATCTGTAATATTTGCCAAAAGTTGGCTAGTTAATCATAGTGGGATACTTTAAATTTAAATATTGTCTAACTGTCTATTTAAAGTCTATCTTAAATCTTCTAAACGTAAAATCTATTTAAAGATTTAGCTAAAGGTTGATGCAATTTTTTGAATTATAAAATACAAAATATAGTTATAATAATTTGTATGTCTTCTATTCTAACAACAGGATTTTGACCTGGTAAATTGACTTTATTTTTATCAGAATAAACATACAAATAAAAAATTCTATTTATTAATGAAATAACATGCTCTGAAGAATCGTGCTGAAGAACAGAATGCGAAGCGTTATCTTAGTGTTTCAGAATCTAAAAGGAGATTATCTCCTGAATATAAAATTGAATTATGAAAGAAACCTGTTTTTTCTTGTTTTTGATTAAAATATATGTAGAAATTTTAAATATGATAAACTTATCGTGATAATTAAACGGAAAAACATTCAGATCCTAGATGCAAAAAAAATAAAAAACACAACAACAGTATAAACACAACAGTATTTCACAACAGTATAAACAAAATGCGTATTTTTATAAATGACTAGTTTGTGGCCATTATTGAGAACAGAAGTAATAACCTTCAACAAAATATCCTTTTGATAGCTGAAACAATGAGAGTCTTTGCAGCAACTTGTTTTAGCTAAAATATAATTTTTAATTAACTAGAACACGAACTACAAATATATTTCCAATTTGTTTAGTATATTTTTAAAACTAAAAAGCGTAAAAAAAAAAAAAAAATTAAGGTTCAGTACATATAATTCATACTACATTTTTCGTAAATCGAGTAAAGTTATCATTTTCTGTTTTATTTGATAGAAATAATATCAAAACAAGTATACAGCGAGATGTAAAATGATATGAACGATCATTTAATCCATATACAGTGTGTCCACGTATAACCTGACCGACCTCTATTTTCGCAACCGTTGGTCCTGGATGCATACTTCCAATAACAAAAATGATTTAAATAAGGTAACCTACCCCCCGGTCCTATAAGTAATATTTAGTAAAAATTTACTGCGACACTAACAAGTAAGACAGAAAAAGTCCCATTAATCTAACATTAAAATTGACCGAGTTATGAAACTTTGAAATGCGTGACTTATACCATTTTTTGGATCTCAAAACAGATGTTTTCGACCGTGCTTTCAGGGGTCGTATGTAAAGTACTTAAACTTATTTCAAGGTATCTGCGATTTGAAAGAAATCGTACAACTATTACGATTGAGTTAACTTTATCAGTTAAGTTTCAGATTAGTTAAAATAGTTGTATTTTAACATATGTTGTATTTTGTAAGGCTTTGAGGCTATGATTTCTTTTAACAAAAATTATGTTATTTTCATAAGGTTTTATTTAACTTGCAACGATCGTCTTTCCAGTTTAAAATTCGTACTCGAACTCTAACTGACTTTCAAATGTCCGATCTAACAAGGAGAGGGCCAACCTTGTTAATCACAGATTTTGCTTATTTTAATATATGTTGTAGGGTAGAGACCCATTAGTCTCAGGTTCAACGGATTTTATCCAACGCTCCTTAGTTCTTGAGAAACCGGGGGGTCTAATAGTAGTACACAACTTAAATACTTACTTTGTAACTAAAAGCATAGGTTGGTCGTAGCTGAGTTGGCATGGCGTTTGCCGGCTGATCCGCGGGCTCGGGTTAGATACCGAGACGCTCTGCGTTTGTTTTTCTCATTTTTTGTTTTATAAATGTATTTGTAAGTATAACTAAATAATCTCATTGTCAATTAAAACTTGTAATATTGTATATCAATTATAATTTTAATCTATTTAATTTTTTACTTTTAACTAAATAGTTGTATAAAACGTCATAAAACTGTTAATTTTTTTAAATCCCTTATAAAATGTATTTTATATATTCTTTATCAATGCAATGATATTGAGCAATTGTGTGAATTCGTGATTTTAAAGAAACATCATTTACGCATTGCTTTAACAAAGGAAGTCAATGCGATAATACTATTATTCTGTTTTAAAAGTAACAAGCATAATTATATTAAAAATTAGCATCAGAATTAAATTACAACCGATTTTTTGCATATTAAAGATTTTTAAATTTGCAATACGTATGCTTGCACTTTCAATTATTTCGCTTTCCCCTTTATCTTCTTTCTGCTTTTATTTTTATTTTATTTGAATATTCTTTTATTTTATCATAACTAGGTGACGCCACAACAGGTTTTGTCACGATTTTGGAATTTTCGCCATTCAATAATAGATCCTGTTTCTTTTTAAACCTCTTTAAAGGATGAGAACTAATTGTTTAAAAACAAAAAAGGATAAATTTAAAGATAAATTTAAGTTTGCTATTATTATAATTAATGTGTGATATTAAAATTTTTAATTAAATTATTAAATTATAATTACAAGTATATTTATAAAACAAAAAGGAGAAAAACAAAACGTAGCGCGTTAGGGTACCGAACCCAGGCCCGCAGATCAGCCGGAAAACGCCGTACCAACTGAGCTACGACCAACCTATCCTTTTTGTTACAAAGTAAGTATTTAAGTTGTGTATTACTATTAGACCCCCCGGTTTCTCAAGAAATAAGGAGCGTTGGATAAAATCCGTTGATCCTAAGATTAAGGGGCCTCTACCCTACAACATACATTAAAATAATCAAAATCTGTGATTAACAAGGTTGGCCCTTTCCTTGTAAGTTAAAATTTTACATACTGTCTTAAAATCGATTACAATGTAATATTATTATGATTTTCGACTCTTACCATCTTATACATACTTATATTAGAGGATAACACAACAAAATTCGGATAGATTACCGTAGACAAGTTTAAGAAATGGTTTTAGATTAGACAACATAAACCTGCAATGGTTATTTTTTTTAACTTTTATAATTACTTTTTATGTATTTTTTAACGCTAAATAAAAAAATTACCTTCACTTTTAACTATCATGTCAGGATTTTTCGCAAATCGTAAATTTCAATGTTAAAAAATAGCGAAAAATATGATACTATAAAATAGATGTAAGACATTTTAATCAGTTTAATTTGATTTAATTCAATAATTTATTCAATTTTGTGGCTTATACTGGGTTTCTTACAGCTAAACAGCTCAGGGGTCCGATGAAATTGGGAGGGGAAGGGGGATCAATTTTAACTTTGAGCTTTTTAACTTGGAAATTTGCAATTTGAAAAAAAATCCTGACGTGATGGTTTAAAATGGAGGTCATTTTCGGATTCAGCGCTAAAAAATACACGTGAATCAATTTTCAAAAGCTAAAAAACATGGTACAACCCAAAATTTGAAAGACGGTGTAATCTAACAGCATTTTAAAATATGTATCATTTTTGTAAAGAATTGAGGCTGTTGTTTTTCATCCTTTTATTTAACAAAAATTCTGCTATTTTTATCTTCTTATATGTTCAGTACAAATTGTATATTTTTCAGTAATATGTCACAATGATTAAAGATTTCAAATTTATACTGCAATGCTAATTTTACCCTAAACAATTTTTTTAATGTATCTGACGAAATTATATTTCTACTAAATTTGTGAATGACCCCTAATTTGCAGAAAAAAAATATGCCCCAACTTTAAACAGCTATTACTCGGTCAATTTTAATCGTAGAATAACGGGGCTTTTTTTTTGCCTTACTTGTCAGTGTAACAGTTAAATTTTACTAACTATAACTTATAGGACCGGGGGACCGTACAAAAATTTAGATTACGTAATTCTTCGTTAAATTGTTTTTTCGCTTCAAATTTTTCTTATCATAACTCTGCACCTAATTTTGACCACTTTTGTAATTGGAAGTATGCATCTAGGGCCAACGGTTGCGAAAATAAAGGTCGGTCAGATTATATGTGGATACACTGTCTATTGATTTTATCAAACTAAATTGGCAATTTATACATAATGAGAACATTATAAAACAATTGTTATCATTACATTATAACAAATTATATTTTCAATGGATTTGCAATAGAAGCAAAATAATAAGAACGGAACAGATTTTTCTAAATTGTAGAAATATTATATTGCAATTGTATTTCCTTTTTGTTAAATAATTTCAATGAAGCTTTGTAGTATTAGTCCGCGAGCCAGCAACAAATTTTGATGACCATGTTCCTCTCGGCCGATAATTTGTAAAATGCTTCAGAGAGATGTATCATGAAACTCCGTGAGCGTCAGCTGCGGTTCCGTGGGTGGGTTGAGTAGCGGTACCCTCCCAAACACGTAAAAAAAAAAAAAAAAAAAAAAAAAAAAAAAAATGTCATTTCCTCCCGGTTGAAAATTTGTCAAATTATAGCTAACCCCATATCGTGAAGAAAAAAAAAAAGTCAGCTGATTATAAAGTGGTGGGTAATAAGTCAGCTGGTCACACGAACATGAAAAAAATATACAGGGTGCAAAGGAAAGTCCCTTTAACCTGAAAATACTTGCGAACGGAGAGAGCTACAGCTATGGAAGTGAGGTAGCGCTATAGTAAAGTGACTACGCCCGATTTAATGCAAACGATGGCAGCGTCCCTAGTGGCGAAATTTGGAAGATAGCCATTGAAATCGAAAACGAAAAGAGATAGAGCAAAATTTCCTGTTAGAAAGTTTTAGAGCATCAATTAATTAGTACGAAACGACATTTAGTTTACATGGATAAGATAAATATTCGCCCGTATACCCAAAAATGTCCGAAATCGATGCACTCTATTTTGTATAAACGTTTGAATGGAATAGCCAGAAGTATGAAGAAATACGCACAATTTATGGTATAAATACGTGCTTATCTCAATACATTTTGATAACATCTCGCAAAAAACAAAAAAGACAAGCTGTCTTACAGTGATAAAAAGTTAATATTCAGTAGATTCGAAAAGTTCGCCATTGCTAACTATACACGTTTGTATTCGTGAGAGTAATTCTGCATGCACATTTCTCAGCACGGAACGTCTATTGCAAGCCTCTTCAATAGGACGACATAGATTTAACCCTTTCAAGAGCGGTGGCTAGACGGTCTAGCCACCTAATTTTAATTCCAAAACTGACAAATGGCAGCAAGAATATTTTAATAAAATTTTGCTTTTGTAATGAGTGATAATTAGCGGGTTTATATTTTCTAAGAAATTTGTTTGAATATTCTGGTGTCAGTAAATTACTTTATCAGTTTACGAACAGAATTCTTCTGCCCCTGAAAGGATTAATCTAAAATTTTAAATGCGTTGGAAATTAATTTTTTACAGACATTACAGCACAGTACAACGTCACAATCTGAAATTGTACACTGCTACATATACGGAATGTGAATATGCAAAGAAGAATCGTCGCTCATCGATTTCGGACATTTTTGGGTATACAAGCGACGATTTATCTTATGTGTGAGAACCAAATGTCGTTTCGTACTAATTAATTGATTCTCTAAAACATTCTAACTGGAAATTTTGCTCTATTTCTTTTCGTTTACGATTTTGAATAGCTATCTTCCAAATTTCGCCACTAGGGGGCGCTGCTGTCGTTTACATTAAATCGGGCGTAATCACTGGACTATAGTGTTACCTCACTTCCATAGCTATAGCTCTCTCCGTTCGCAAGTATTTTCAGGTTAAAGGGACTTTCTTTTGCACCATGTATATTTTTTTCATACTCGTGTGACCAGCTGACGTATTACCCACCACTTTATAATCAGCTGACTTTTTTTTTCCTTCAAGATATTGGGTTAGCTATAATTTGACAAATTTTCAACCGGGAGGAAATGAGTAACTTTTTTTTTTACGTGTTTGTTAGGCTACAGCTGCTCAACCCACCCACGGAACCGCAGCTGACGTTCAGGGAGCTTCATGATACAACTCTCTGAAGCATTTTACAAATTATCGGCCGAGAGGAAATATCTGACGAAATTTTCACCTGGCTCGGGGACTATATGGAGCTTACAAGGTTTCTAACTTGTCGAGGTAACAAAACATACCATGCCTCACAAATTGCAGATTTTATTTCTGCGTTCGAGTTATACTGGGCCATTTGACCAGTTTTTTTGGAGAGAAATTGCGCACTATAATACGCTAAACGTTCTCCGTAAGATTTAGGTCTGGGCATTTAGTTATCATAATAATTTCAATGCAGCTTCGTGGCATTCAGTTTACAAGGTTTCCAAATTGTGGAGGTGACAAAACACATCATGCCTCGCAAATGGCAGATTTTAATTCTACATTCGAGTTATACTGGGATATTAGGCAGATTTCGTATGAAATACTACCTATTTCGATCTCCCCTATGTTGGAATTTCTGAAATATTTTTGCAGATCTACACGGATCATGACCCATAAATCCTAAAACCGCCCTCAGTAAAAAAATTTATCTATCTATCTATATCACTTTTTTATGAATACGATAATTTCCGTAATTCTACACAAATCTCTTCCAAACTGATACATAAAATCAAGGGGTAGAAAATCTCGGTCAAGTTCGTTAATGGACAAAATCAGACCAAAGGGGTGGAAATAGGGAGGGGTTTTGGGAAAACCTAAAAAAACCCCATAATTTCTTAATTTTTATACATATCAAATCAGTTTAAAGTTATTATTACTTCTAGCAAAAGGTTTAAAAAATTATGTATCACAGATTTTTGATAAAATTAAAAATGGGTTCAAGGGGGGGGGGGGGCAACAAATAGGGTTTTAGGGATAAAAAAATTCATAACTTCGTCAATTCTCAATATATCAATTCACTTAAACTTATTATAAATCTTCTTAATACTATCTACAACTTTTATATTGACAAGTTTTTGATAGGACCAACTCAAAAAAATCAAACAAAAATAGGGTTTGACGAAAAAATTATCGTATTAAGGGTGTGCTCAAATCCAAACGGCTTATTTTCTGACTAATTTTTAAATTCATTTTCGCTCTCAAACGCATCCAATTGGCAGGTTCTCTTATTCAGAAACTATGTAATGTGCTGTATTGGTCGATGTTTTGATAAAGGCAGATTATATTTAAAAAAATGCTGTAAAAGTGGGCATTTTGAACCGAATTTCCCGAAGCGATATTGTTGGTTACGAAAAAAATGGTCGTACTGAGAAAATAATAGTAAATCATATTCGAAATTAATTGAACGAAAAATAAAAACACAGGTCGCTTATAAATCTCTTTAAAGAATCAGGTCAGCAAGTTTCAAGTTTTTACTTTTAAAAATGAGTCTGAAAATGTGTTAGAAAATTTCGAGTTGTTGAGCGTGGAAAATTTTTTTTTTTAATACAGCCTTAATATGATTCTGATAAAAGTAGCTCTTATATAAAAATGAAATTAAAAATTCGTTAAAAGTGGCCAGGTAAAATTGTTAAAGTGGGTTTATCTCTAATCAAGGTTTAGTTTTTGTTGTTGAAATTAATACTTAACTTCGAAATCTACCTGCGCCTGTAGGCCGAGCCGACAGGAAATTTTTTTTTTTTTTTTTTTTTTTTTTTTTTTTTTTTTTTCGGGAGATATTGCGCGGGATAATAAATCAAATGTTTTCCACGGGATTTAGGTCCGGATATTTGGTCTGCTAATGAAGTGTGGGAAGCTTATTATCTTCAAACCACTTGTGAATTGAGGTCATACTTACTTTGTCAAACAGTGAATTGAGGCATTGTCTTATTGAAAAATATAGTTAAGGCAGGCAATCTTTTCACCCGGTTAACAAATGGCGTTCGAACATATGCATTTGGATGTATGTCTACTTTGTCGTGCTTCTAGAAAAGCAATTCTAGGGTTACCTCCAGCGAAAAAGCTGCCTAAACTATTAGAGAGCATCCACCTAGTTGTACCGTGGAAATACATACTTTTCATTTCGAAGATCATGTGAATATGAATGAATACTATCGAGACCATCGAAATTAAACTTCTTTCGATCATTTGAAATAATTTTAGACCAATTCGTTTGATGCTTCTGATGTTTCTTTGCAAACTGAAAGTTTACATTTTTATGGCCAGATGTTAAACGCGGACACAGACGTTATTTTACACATTTAAGGTTCAAAAAGACAAATTCTACGCATGACGGCGTCTTTGTAATTGTCACGCGGTGCTTTTCATTTTTTGTTACTTTCCTAGGATCAAATCGGTTCGAAATCTGTCAGACGAATCCCTCTCAGCTTTTTCCCATTGTTGAGACTCCACTTTCTTTTATTGATGACCACACAAAGGTAATATTTTAACAACCATCTTAAAAAGCTAACGTATTTTGTCGACACTTTAAACATTTTTAAATCTTATTATTTTTTTTTCAAGTCTGAGGCATTTAAAAAGTAAATATTACAGCTTCTTTTTTTTATTGTTATTTTAAACTAAAATTGACTTACTTATCACAGATAAGTCATTAATCTTAAAAATTATCTTTTTTTAAAAAAAAACTATTCAGGTTAACAGTGTCGTACACAAAAACTTCTAGCATATCTCACAGATAATAATTTATAATAAAATTGTCGTTTATCAATTTAAGTTTTCACGAACAATAAAGATAAATTTTTAATGTCATGTAGCATGGCCTAACTAATGTCTGGCCCAAAAAGGCCTTGGTCCCTGATTTTGGGGACACCAAATTTGGTATGAATTTTTTTCAAAGCTGATAATTTAAGTCTATTGTAAAACTTTGTACTGATTATAATCAATATTTTTTATATTCTGTAATTGCAGCTGTATTATGAAAATTATTTCATCTTAAAACACGGAAATAGTACTGGTGTTCCGATTGCCAGTATAATTTCAGTAATTTAACAGAACGCATTTTACAGTGTTGGATATATAAAGTACGATAAAATAAAACATAAAAAATACATTTATCTAAATATGTGTTTATGGTATGGTCAAAATTCACTGGACACTTCCGATTTTAGACTTTTTGCTGAGTATCTAGCGAAATACTTAACAAATTCTTCTGGAACTTCAGTACTATAAGGAACATGTTTAACCTTTATATCGTGATCAAGAGGGAAGTTAGGTGACCAACAACAATTAAATAACAAAATATTTTTTATCCATTAGTCATTTTTAAAAAGGAATCTTTTTGCTTCTATGAATATACGTGCTATTCTTACACAAATGAGCACAAATGTTAAATACAAATAATTATATTTGTACTAGCAGCACATTTGTGCAACCTTTGTGTTATTTGTGCAAGCATTATATATACGATAATAGCAATATTTCAACATATATCCATGGAAGCATAAAGACTCCTTTAGAAAAAAATCTAGAAATTTTTTTTGTTGATTGTTTGTTTGATTGTTTTTTTGTTTGTAGTATGCAGGGTTTTAAACTAAATTTAACGCCATACTCAGGAGACTTTAGAAATTACAATAGAAATAACATACTACAATTATAATATAAATATATTAAATATTTAATGAGATATGAACATTTGTTTTGAAATAAATTTGAACTGCGCATGCGCCAAAGATAAAATTCTTTTGCATAATTTAGTAGTCAATTATAAAAGGCATCTTTTATAATAAGCCAGCCGAATATCCTGAAAATTCAGACAGATACCGGATATATATTGGTCTGAATTTTAGTTGCCTTAAAAAAGCTGGATGATACGAGACTTTCCACAAATTATTATTTTTTATTAACTGACTTCATGTCTAGCAGTGCCAACACGTAGCTTTGAAACGGCTGCTTTGATTTTGATAGTACTTTTTTGTTGGAAGAGGCTTGTTCTGATGGTTTTCCAAGGTAAACTAATGTATCAATAAAAAATGAAAATTACAAATATTAAAATGACCGTTTGTGGAAAATCTCTTATCATCCAGCTACTTTTAGAAAGCAACTGAAATTCAGCTCACTATATCGCCGATATATTTCTAAATTTTCACAATGATCGACTGGATTTGCTAAATAAAACTCTATTGCATAATTTAGTAGTCGACTATATAAGATACAAGATTTATATAGTCATGTGCAAAAGGCACAGAACATTTCGCGAATTTTAGAGTAGGTAGGGGCAAACATACGCACTGGCCGATTTAATATGAAAAACATTTCTGCTATCATGACTGCTAGGTGGTAGTTTGGTTTCAAGTGTAGTAGTTGTGTGTTCATACCTTGTGAAAAAAGTAGCACTCTGTGCTAAGAAAATGAGGTAAGTTTAAATTTTCGCATTTTGATCTAATATTTTAAAATTTTCACTTTATTGTTTAGCTGACAATAATTCGAATTTTTACAAATCTAAAAATTCAGTGGAGAACGGAAGCTCTATAGCTTCTAAATGCTGTATAGTTTACCTCGATCGCATTTGTTTAAACTTGTCGGTAGCCGGTTAAGTAAAATACCGCAGAATGGGGTAAAACTACGCATCCGTCTTGGGGCAAAGATACGCACAAGTTTAAGATTCGGGGCTTTGTCCTATCTTTTAGGTAGATTCAAAACTTTCCACAATTACGTTGTGGAAAGTATAATTTTTTATATTGTATAAAATATAATAGCTACTTAACTAATATAAGCTAGTTAACTACCTTTTTCTTTTTCTAGTTAAGTTTTTTTCAATATAGAACGTAGGTATCTATCTACATACTTTTAAAAATCTATATTCTTGTTTCATAAAACGATTTTGTTTTAAGTCTTAGCCCTTAACTCCTGTTAACGGTCTCACAGACTACTGCTATATTCAGTTTTCATAGCTTAATTTGTAATTTTCAATTTAACTATTGATGTTAGTTTAATTTTCATTCATTTGGAAACTTAGCAGTATCGCTAAAGATTTCTAAATGAGGAGAATTTTTATTATAATAGGCCTTTACATAAAGTTTAGCGCAAAAGCAGTATCTTATGAGTCAGCCAACCCTTTTATTCATTCTACGATCAAGGTGTCTTTGGGACCGCTCACAGTATTTATGCAACAATTTTTGTCTCAGTAGTTAAAGGTTAACTGCTTTTTGCGATCTCACAGGCCGCTGTTTTTTCTTTTTTTTTTTCATGATTTAACTTACAATTTTCCGTTTAACTATAAATATTAGTGAAATTTACTAATTATTTTGCATAACTCATTCGTTTTATTGGAAATGGGGCAAAAAACCCACAGCAATGGGGCAAAAATGCGCACTGCGTATCTTTGCCCCTTCACTGCGTACTTTTACCCCAACCGATGGGGCAAAGATACGCAGAGCAATGTTTTTAAAAATTGCAATTTCTTACAGAATTATAATTTGATAGAATGTCGGTTGATGGTGGCACTTGCCTAAGGATCTAATCTAAAATTTTAATCACTCATTATATGAGTTTAGACCAATGTGTGCGTTAAAAATCAAAATGTATGGAAAGTGCGTCTCTTTACCCCCACCTACTCTATATTTTAAATGTGATGAAAAAAAAAATTTTTTTTTTTTATTGAATTTGTTTTTGGTATCCCAATTGCACTAGTAATCAGACCATTGACGAAAAATATGAGGTGATACATACTTTTTATATTCTTGAAGTTCCAGAAGAATGCGTCAAGTATTTCTCTACATATTGGACAAAACGCCTAAAACAAGGAATGTCCTGTGAATTTTAACCATAAAGTGTATATTCATACGTGTACTTTAGGTAGATTTTGTAAGAAATACTACCTATTACATTCTCCCGTATGTTGGAATTTTAGAAATTTTTTTGCAGATCTATGCCGACCATGACCCCTAAAACCCCAAACCACGCCCCAGTTCAAAACCTTATCTATCTATCTCTCTCTCTCTGTGTCTATATATATATATCACTTTTTTATGGACAAGATAACTGCCATAATTCTGCACAAATCTCTTCCAAACTGGTACACAAAATAAAGGGTAAAAAAATCTCGGTCAAGTTCGTTAATGGGCAAAATCGGACCAAGGGGGTGGAAATAGGGAAGGGTTTTGTGAAAACCGAAAAAACCCATAGCGTCTTAATTAGAATACATATCAAACAGTTTAAAGTTATTATTACTTCTATGAAAATGACCAAAACTTTATGTATCACAGATTTTTGATAAAATTGAAAATGGGTTCAAGGAGGGCAACAAATAGGGTTTTAGGGAGAAAAAAATTCATAACTTCGTCAATTCTCAATATATCAAATTCACTTGAATTTATTATAAATCTTCTTAATACTATCTAGAACTTTTATATCGACAAGTTTTCATAAGTCCAATTCTTACCGCAAAAAAAATTTAAAAATGAAAAAAAAGGGGAGGTTGAAGAAGAAAAATATTCATAATTTCAAATTAGTTTCATAATTCTGTGCGGCCCAAAGAAGGTGAGCAGCTGAACATCGAATTTGGAGACAACGTTGTTGGAGTCAGATTCTGTCTTCAGACGAGTCCCCGTTCAGTCTGGATGTGACATCCAATGTGTTTTGGCAAGGAGAGAAAGAGGTACTCAAGATAATCCCACATTTGTTCGTGACATTACAGACGAGGTGGGTTGATGCTATGGGCTGGAATCAGCATAGATGGACGTACGGGTATGCATATAATTCGGAATGGTACTTTGACGGCCCGAAGTTACACAGACGAGATATTGAAACCTCATGTGGTATTTTACCTTGCAGCAATTGGTGAATCCTTTTTTAACCGACTTCAAAAGGAAGGAGGTCATCAGTTCGACCTGTATGTATGTTTTGGTCCTGTGCACGCATAACTTCTGCAAATATGAGTTCTTTTTTTGTTTGAAAGTGTAAGTCACCCGTGTGGTCCCATTCCAATTTCATCAAAATCTGATGATTATAACAGATTTTTTTAAATAAAAAATTTAAAACTGAAATCCTTTTTGAAGCAGTCGCCAAATTATAAGCGTTCATCTTTTATGCTGTTACTCTTATAGTCTAAGAGGCGACAGCACAAAAACCTATGCTATCAAGCACAAGAAAAAAAACCTTTATTTTATGGAAGAGTAGAAGTAGGATAATCTAATGATCCATGTCTGCTGGAAGTTAAGTGGTGCATAAGCAAAAAGTTAATACCATCAGTGTTTGACTGGTAGGTTTATCATTGTGTTTTCCTTCTCCCAGTCCTCCATGTTTTCATACCTTTGATTGTAGGACAAACACAATGATAAACCTACGAGTCAACCACTGGTGGTATTAATTTTTGGCTTATGCACTACTTCACTTCCGGCGGACATGGATCATTAGATTCCCCTACTTCTACTCTTCCATAAAATAAAGGCTTTATTCTTGTGCTTGATAACATAGGTTTTTGGGCCGTCGGCTCTTGGACTATTACAGAGATACGAGATCTTTTCAAAGTGCGAAAACTTAGCTGAACAAGGGCCGAGATACAGACAGATTTTTCGCTGTGAGCGAAACGAGATTGACCAATCAGAAACCTGCATTTTTTCGAAATTTTCGCTGTTTACGAAAATGCGGGCTTCTGAGTGGTCGATCTCGTTTCGCTAAGAGCGCAAAATCTATCTAGATCTCGGCACAAGTTCTGTCATTCATCAAACCGGAAGGCCCACACAGATACTAACTGATATCGGAAGTAGGTGTCGAAAAGTTGAAAATCAACGAGCTTCCTGTTGTATCAGAGCACAAGTGCCTGAGTATGAATGTGTCTGTTGTGTTGAAGTTACAAAGTGCCTTCGTATGTCAATGCACAGTGGAGTGCATTGCTATGTGTAGCGACACTGTCTTTAGATTCAGATTCGGTTATCGAATTATATATCAGAATAATTTCAGATTTTCTTCAGGTAGGATTCCTCGATTGGAAAGTGGCGTCATACGGAGATATTTGATTGGTTGAGACGAATCTAGGCAAATGCGATTTTTAATTTTTGTTTTTTTCCTCATCATGAAGCATTTTTTATTTAATTTTTTGTCATCAAAATCCGTTTTCTTGTGACCACAAAGCATCTTAGTGAGCCTTCCATTACCGTCAAGCTTGTTAAATTTCCTCATTCGCATGACCGAACTCGTTCAAACAACCATCATCTTGCTCTGGAATAGAAAATGTCCATTACTGCCATAGTTTGGACAAAAGCATCTGTCAAAGCACAATCTGAGCATCCAATGTTATGCCACTCTCACATAGAGGCAGTCAGGTTCAGATTTCCACATTCGGACTCAACATCGAAACAAGCTGCAGTTTATTTACTGAAGCATGATGCGGTTTTTGCTAGCATTTTTCTTTTTAGTTTTTTTTTTTTTTTTTTTTTTTTTTTTTTTTTTTTTTTTAACTGAAGGGGAGTACTTTTGACTACACATAAGAAAGTATGTACTGTGCACTGACATATGGAGTCACTTTGCTGTGCACTGACACGTGAAAGAACTTAGCCGCGCTCTGATGTGTATGAGCACTTTAGTGATGGATTGTCAGCTTTTCAACAACCATTTCCGATGTCCGTAAATGCATTGCTATAAATCTGCAACTTTTGCTGCATAGTCAGTCCACCGCTTTTATAGAATATCCCTATTCTGACCAATGAGAATGCTCCATAATATCGTCAAGTAATCGTTTTTGATAAAAGCGGTGCAGTGACCAAAGACATTTAAGATACATAGACCGGCAATTCCCATTCAAAAGCATGCGAAATCATGGCAGCCATCTGAAGTAAATTGAAACACCTGAACCGCGAGGTTTGTACGTCAGCTGTGGTTATTTACCATTAAGTGCTATGGCTAGAATGAGCTTAAAAGTTAATTTTTATCAATATATATGAAGTTTATGGCATATTTTTTTACATGAAGCTATTTTTTATAGTTAAATATGCCTTATAAATATTGAATTTTCAGAAATAAAATTGAATAAAGCGATTTATTAATAATTTTATGGATGGTATGTTTGAAAATGAATACCTAATTTTAACATGCCTTATAAACCTAAATAAAGACGAAGTTTATATGCAAATAGATTGTTAAACATTATAATTCCACCTTTTTTAGGGTTTCGTTCATCTGACGAAACCCTATTCGTCTCGCTCCTCTGTATGTCCGTCCGTCTGCCTGTCTGTCACAGAGCCCGTTCTCAGAAACTATACATGTTGGAGACTTGAAATTTTGCATACTTATAGATGAACACCACACATCATATGACAAATCATAAAATTTTGAAAAAGTCGTACACATAACCCTTTGGGCTCCCACATGTGTATTTTAAACAATAATTTCTAAGTGAGTCCCTAATTCGGTTGCAGGCGTGAAATTTTGCGTACTTATAGATGGGCACCTCAGATCAAACGACAAATCATAAAATTTTGAAAAAGTCATACATTTAACCCTTTGGCTTCCCACATGTGTATTTTAAACAATTCTTTCTAAGTGAGCCCCTAATTAGGTTGGAGGCGTGAAATTTTGCATACTTATAGCTGAGCACCTCACATCAAACGGCAAATAGTAAGATTTTGAAAAAGACGTACACTTAACCCTTTGGGCTCCTACATGCGTATTTTATACAATTCTTTCTAAGTGAACCCTAATTAGGTTGGAGGCGTGACATTTTGCATACTTATAGCTGAACACCTCACATCAGATGACAAACGATAAAATTTTGAAAATGTCGTACATTTAACCCTTTGGGCTCCCACATGCGTATTTTAAACAATTCTTTCTAAGTGAGCCCCTAATTAGGTTGGAGGAGTGAAATTTTGCATACTTATAGCTGAATACCTCACATCAAACGACAAACCATAAAATTTTGAAAAAGTTGTACACTTAACTCTTTGGGCTCCCACATGTGTATTTTAAACAATTATTTTTAAGTGAGCCCCCAATTAGGTTGGGGGAGTGAAATTTTGCATACTTACAGCTGAACACCTCACATCAAACGACAAACCATAAAATTTTGAAAAAGACGTACACTTAACCCTTTGGGCTCCTACATGCGTATTTTATACAATTCTTTCTAAGTGAACCCTAATTAGGTTGGAGGCGTGAAATTTTGCATACTTATAGCTGAACACCTCACATCAAATGACAAACGATAAAATTTTGAAAATGTCGTACATTTAACCCTTTGGGCTCCCACATGCGTATTTTAAACAATTCTTTCTAAGTGAGCCCCTAATTAGGTTGGAGACGTGAAATTTTTCATACTTATAGCTGAGTACCTCGCATCAAACGACAAATCATAAAAATTTCAAAAAGTCATACATTTAACCCTTTGGGCTCCCACATGTGTATTTTAAACAATTCTTTCTAAGTGAGACCCTAATTAGGTTGGAGGCGTGAAATTTTGCATACTTATAACTGAGCACCTCACATCAAACGGCAAATACTAAAATTTTGAAAAAGTCGTACATTTAATCTTTTGGGCTCCTACATGTGCATTTTAAACAATTCTTTCTAAGTAACACCCTATTTAGGTTGGAGGCGCGAAATTTTGTATACTTATAGCTGAACACCATCATGCGACAAATCATAAAAAATTTGAAAGTCGTACATTTAACCCTTTGGGCTCCCACATGCGTATTTTAAGCAATTCTTTCTAACTGAGCAACTTATTAAGGGGTCTCAGGACTCTTAAAGCTTTAAAATTTTCGAAATTTTAATTTTTTTAGATATTAAACTATTATCTTTTCTGAACATTTTGGTATAAATGTTTCCTTGAAATTCCTATTAGGACAGAAGTTATGGCTTTTAGAATTATACTCGCTCAATAGCTGAAGCGGCGTTTCAGAAATTTTGAAGTCAATTTTCTCCAAATGACGTTTTTGGGCATAACGCGCACGATATCTCAAAAACTTCTGAATTGTTTTTCATGAAATTTTCAAAACATATGTTTCATGTTAGTCTGTATAAACTCAACCTAAAATTTCCTTCTTATTGTTCAGAAATATATTCTTTATAGGTGATTATACTGTTGAAATTTTCTAAATTTTGCATTAACTAAACACAACTTTGTATTAAAAATATAAAAATGCTTTAAATACAAATTTATTTAGGTTCAGAGTTATTATTACAATGTGAAGCATAAGTAGGAACCAAAATTTTCCTTCTACTTGCAAAATTTATTTTGTAATCGTGCGCATAATCTGTTATGCCGATTTTCCGCTCGTTAAATGTCTGACATTTTGGAGCACACTGTAAATTCTAATTCTGCATCTTGTAATTTTTCAAATACATGAAATGAAAGAACACACTTATATCTTTCATCCCAATATAAAATTTTGTCTTAAAATCAATTACATTTTAAGATATTATATGTTGAAAATGGTCTTTTTTTTTTCGATTTTTCCAATTTTAAGAGTCCTGAGACCCCTTAAATTCGAGATTTGAAAATTTTTTTCATACTTATAGCAAAACACCTGAGGCCAGGCGACAAATCATAAAATCTTGAAAAAGTCTCACGTTTAACCCTTTGAGCTACCACATATGTATTTTAAGCAACTCTTTCTAACAGAGCACCTAATTAAGTTGGAGACATGAATTTTTGCATACGTATAGCTGAATACCTCAAAACACACGACAGATCATAAAATTTTCAAAAAGTCTTATACTATTTACTCCTCCGTGCTCTAACTTGTATATTTTAAGCAATTTTTCTAACCTCCGCCCTTTTCACCCGGGGAGCACTTTTCCAACTTTTGCCGACACCCCTTTGACCATTCTTTCATATTATGCACAATAGCCTTACATATTTTAGTTCCACTTTTTACCGCCACGAGCGCCTACTTATCTCGGGTGCTATGGGCCCAATCCCTTCGACTAATATATATACGGATAGCATGTAAAATGGAGTTTCGTTCGGATAGAGGTTTGTTTAGAATAGAGTGCGCCCCTGGTTGCGAAAAATGGAACTAACAGATTTTTCAAAAGGATAAAGTGTTTTTTAGGGTTTCGTTTATCTGACGAAACCCTAATCGACTCACTCCGTTGTCTGTCTGTCTGTCCGTCACAGAGCCCGTTCTCAGAAACTATACATGTTAGAGGCTTGAAATTTTGGGTACTTATAGCTGAACACCTCACATCAAACAACAAATCATAAAATTTTGAAAAAGTTGGTAATTAACCGAATTATGGGCTAATTAACTTCTAAAATTAACCAATCCACCTTTTGAACGCAGGTTCAAACGGACGTTCTCCAAATCATCCGTGTTTCTCCTAAGGGTTGCCAGTAAAATCAGCCGATGCATGGTTACCACGGAGGAAATTAAGCCGCAAAATGAAGTGGGCATTTTAAAGCAAAATCGCATATCAGAAAATAATGGTCCGCGAAATTTGTAAATAGAATAGACAGACGTGGAAAAAAATCTACTTTTATTTGGTATAAAGTTCACATTTCTGCGATGTGTATAAGTTAAAATATCCACTAAAAATCGATCAATAAAAATTTAATTTCTTTAATTGGAAAGACAAGGAAAAAAGATTTCAATTCGGCGGGAAAGCAGGTAGACATGACGACGCTGCGGTTTTTCATAATAGCATATTTTAATACGAAATTTTAACTTTTAAAATATTAAATTTTTTGATTAATTTTTTTGGCATCCCGATGTCAAATTTCTCGCTGATTTCATTGATACCTATTTCTAAGTCCTACCTTAAATACAAGCTGAAATATTAATTATTATTTAATTATTCGGTTTAACTCGCAGAATTAATCTCGGTAAACGAGTCGGTAACTCCCACATGTGTATTTTAAACAATTCTTTCTAAGTGAGCCCCTAATTATTTTGGAGACATGAAATTTTGGGGTACATATAGCTGAACACCTCAAATCAGACAACAAATGATAAAATTTTGAAAAAGTCGTACATTTAACCCTTTGGGCTCCCACATGTGTATTTTAAACAATTCTTTCTAAGTGAGCCCCTATTTAGGTTGGAGGCGTGAAATTTTGCATACTTATAGCTCAACATCCCACATTACACGTCAAATAATAAATTTTTAAAAAGTTTTATGTTTAACCCTTTCAACTCCAGCTCGTGCATTTAACCCTTTGGGCTCCTGCATGTGTATTTTAAACAATTCTTTCTCAGTGAGCCCTAATTAGGTTGGAGGCGTGAATTTTTGCATACTTATAGCTGAACACCTCACATCAAATGACAAACCACAAAAGTTTGAAAAAGTCTGCATTTAATCCTTTGAGCTCCCACATGTGTATTTTAAACAATTATTTCTAAGTGACCCCTTATTTAGGTTGGAGGCGTGAAATTTTGCATACTTAAAGCTGAACACCTCGCATAAAAGAACAAACAATCAAATTTTGAAAAACCCGTACATTTAACCCTTTGGGCTCCCGCATGCGTATTTTAAGCAATTCTTTCTAACTGAGCCCCTTATTAAATTGGAGATTTGAATTTTGCATACTTATAGCAGAACACTTGAGGCCAGGCGACAAATCATAAAATCTTGAAAAAGTCTTACGTTTAACCCTTTGAGCTATCACATATGTATTTTAAGCATTTTTTTATAAGAGAGCCCCTAATTAAGTTGTAGACATGAATTTTGCTTACTTATAGTTGAATACCTCAGACCACACGGCAAATCATAAAATTTTCAAAAAGTCTTATATTATTTACTCCTCCGGGCTCTAACTTGTGTATTTTAAGTAATTTTTCTAACCTCTGCCCTTTTACCCCGGGGAGAAATTTTGCAACTTTTGCCGACACCCCCTTGACCCTTCTTTCATATTATGCACCATAGCCTTAGATATTTTAGTTCCATTTTTTACCGCCAGGTGCGCCTACTGTTCTCGGGTGCTATGGGGCCAATCCCCTCGACTAATATATCTACGGATAGTATGTAAAACGTTTTTTCGTTGGGATAGATGTTTGTTTAGAATCGAGTGCGCCCCCTGGTTGCGAAATGAGGAACTAACAGATTTTTCAAAAAGATAAAGTGTTTTGAAAAGAATATTAAACGAAACCCTCTGTGCGATCTGTGATCACACTCACCCACTTGTTTAAGTTTGACTTACAACAGTAACTGGTAGGGAAGTTTAGATTAAAGGTAGGAACTGTAACATAATATAGCAATTTACAAAATTTTAAATTACTTGTAAAGAAATCTACGTTTGTTAAACTAATTTTTATGCAAAAAGGTAATTTAAAAAATGCATATTAAAGAAAGTAACACTATATTTTTACCCTTGTAGGATGATTATTGAAATACTTACTTGCTATACGAAAAAAAAAAAACAAAAAAATAGATGAATAATAAGGTTTTTTTTTTTAAGGCCTAAATGAAATAGGGTAAACTAATACTTAATGATCCGCAATGACAAAATATGCTGATAAAAGCATTTTCTTAGGTAAATTAAAATATAAAACATATATACTTCCGTACAACAGCTGTGATCAATAATCCTCAGGTAAACTGACAGTTTGCAGGTCTATGTATCTTAAAAGTCTTTGGCAGTGACTATATACCAAAAGCTACAGATTTTTAACAGTGTATGGATGTGTTCTTTAAGACGCGCCACACACCAGAGAGACATGCGAAAATAATTGTGAGACAGGAGACAAATTCTGCTGTTTAAACCGGCCTTTTCTTTTAGTCCAAGAGCCGACAGCACAAAAACCTATGTTATCAAGCTCAAGAAAAAAACCTTTATTTTATGGAAGAGTAGAAGTAGGGGAATCTAATGATCCATGTCTGCCAGAAGTGAAGTGGTGCATAAGCCAAAAATTAATACCACCAATGGTTGACTCGTAGGTTTATCATTGTGTTTGTCCTACAAACAAAGGTATGAAAACATGGAGGACTGGGAGCAGGAAAACACAATGATAAACCTACAAGTCAAACACTGATGGTATTAACTTTTGACTTATGCACCACTTCACTTCCAGCAGACATGGATCATTAGATTATCCTATTTCTACTCTTCCATAAAATAAAGGTTTTTTTCTTGTGCTTGATAACATAGGTTTTTGTGCTGTCGGCTCTTAGACTATTTGTTAACAGGGTGAAATTGCCTCACGCCTTTTCGTTGCATGCCTCCCTGGTATGTGGCGCGCCTAAGGTTTGCTGGATGTGGTAACTTTCCGAAGTGCGTGACCTTTCCAAAATGCGAAAGTTCTCGCATCTACCAAACTGGAAGCCCCACATCAATGCCACCGGCATCGGAAGTAGGTGTCGAAAAGCCAGTAAAATATCACCAGTAAAATATCTTCATATATCAGAGCACTAGTGCCTGTGTATGAACGTGCCTATTGTGCCGGAGACAAAAAGATTCTCGATTTGAAATTGACGACATATGGAGTATAATATTTGATTGGATAAGATGATTCTGGACTAAAGCAAATCGCCAAGCATCTTAGTGAGCCACGAAGCATGTTAACTTCTCTCACTCGCATAATCTGATTCGTTCAGATGACTATCGCCAAGTTATACGGCATCTAGACAATACACTGTGAAAACCGACTATTCCAGCAATGCTTTAAAAAGTGTTAGAAAATTGTATCCTATAAATATCTAACGATACTGAAAGACAAATATCGATCGCAGCGACATCTGCTAATTCTACACGGGCCGAAATGCGATCTCAATTGAATCCTTATACAATGTTTACTTTTGAACTATCATATGTCACTGCGATCGCCATTTTCCTTTCTGCATCATTCTAGGTTTTTGGGATACAATGGAGGATATTCCATCTACGTTTTGATCACGTGGTCAAGGTAAAAACTTTTAACGTAAAGAAGGGAAGGCTCCGTAGACGTCATGAAAAATCCTCGCCAGTCAGTAAAACAGTTTATGCGGAAAGCAGTAGTAGCCTCCCTTCTTATCAGTTAGAAGTCCTTTGGGTAAATTAACGGTATCACGTGACTTTTTTCAGCCTCGAACCCAGATTTAGAATAAAGTCCATTTTTGAACACATTTTGGTTGATTGATTTTCCCACTGTATCTTCTAGGCGCTATAGTTACGCAATAGGAAATGCCTATGTTTTCTATAGTTTGGACAAAAGCATCTCTCAAAGCACTCTGTCGCGCTCTGATGTGTAACTTTACTAATAAATTGTCAGCTTTTCCACACCCAATTCCGATGTCCGCAGGTATCGATGTGGACCTTAAAGTTTACTGGATTCAGTAACTTTCCGAAGTGCGAGATCTTGTCTAGAAAAGTTGTCGCATTAAGAAAAACCCAAATATCCTAAACGATGCTAACCGGCATCGGGAGTGGGTATCAAAAGCTTACAATCCAATAGCAAAGTGACCCTAGGCGCGCCACACACCAGAGAGACATGCGGCAATAATTGTGCGACAGGACGCAAATTCTGCTAGTCTAAGAGCCGACAGCACAAAAACCTATGTTATCAAGCACAAGAAAAAAACCTTTATTTTATGGAAGAGTAGAAGTAGGATAATCTAATGATCCATGTCTGCTGGAAGTGAAGTGGTGCATAAGCCAAAAGTTAATACCATCAGTGTTTGACTTGTAGGTTTATCATTGTGTTTTCCTGCTCCCAGTCCTCCATGTTTTCATACCTTTGCTTGTAGGACAAACACAATGATAAACCTACGAGTCAACCGCTGGTGGTATTAATTTTTGGCTTATGCACCACTTCACTTCCGGCAGACATGGATCATTAGATTCCCCTACTTCTACTCTTCCATAAAATAAAGTTTTTTTCTTGTGCTTGATAACATAGGTTTTTGTGCTGTCGGCTCTTGGACTATGCTGTTCTAACCGGTTTTTTCTTTGTTAACAGGGTGAAATTGTCGCATGCCTCACGCTTTTTTCTTGCGTGTCTCCCTGGTGTATGGCGAGCCTTATACACCATATCTCAGTACACATAAAAGGGCCTCTATATGTCTGTGCCTTCTTATGTGTAGCAGCACCTGTCTTCGGTTATCAGATTCGGACTAAACACCTAATCATTGAAGCTCATTTCTGATGTCTTTACTGCCTAAGGATAAAGAGTATTGGTATGAGAATAGCGACATACGAAAAAAAATACAGATTCACAGATTCTGGACAAAAGCTGTCGCCATGAATCTTGACGAACTTCCATTATTGCTAAAATAATGCTTGTTAAATTGTCCGCCACTCGTATAATCAAACTTATCCAAGCGAGTATCGCCAAATTCTGGAATTGAAAATGCCAAGTTTTGCCACAGTTTAGACAAAGACGTATGTATAAAAAGAGTCTGAAAATTGTATATCACCACTCTCATATAGAGGCACCTTACATGAGGAAACAATTGATGGAGATTATCAGAAAATAATAATCTAGAATTATTGACATTTTCAAACCTGACAAGTCTACAGCCTTTTGGTACAGCGTCTAGAAGACATAGTGTAGAAATCGGCCACAAAAATAGCGCTAAAATAGTGAATCCCATAAATGTACAACGATGCTGAATAAAAAGATGTTGATCGCAGCGCCATCTAGCTTTCTTCAATGCAAACATTGTGTAAGTTTTGAATTCAGAAAACGGTACAGCTTATGATAAATATTTAAATTATATGCAGGATAGTGGTTTTCAATAATTTTAAAGCACTGAAAAATAGTAAATATGGCTATAAAACGCGATACGCATTGTTTTGTGCCTGGTTGCAATACTCAATACAAAACTAGTAAACTTTTCCTGCTTAGCATGCCAAAAGATGAAGCGCTGAAAGAAAAATGGAAAAGATTAATTCCCCAATCGGATAAAATATTAACCACAAAAACTGTTATATGTGAACTTCACTTTCAAGAAGATTTTATTAACAAAAATTATGTTCATGTTGTCAATGGTAAAACAGTCACTTTTCCTAGAGGTAAGCCCATTTTAAAGTCCGATGCTATACCCACTATATTTCTAAATATTCCCTGTTATCTTTCCATTTCGCTATCATAAAAACGAAAATCCGATGAATCTACCTCATTTTTAGAAGAAGTTCTCATTGTTGAAGGCTCATTGTCAAAGAGTAAGTATTCAAATATTTCAATTGCCCTAAATGATTTAAGGAACATAAAACTACCTACAAAATTCTGGAGTATTATAATTCCAGCAAATCATTTGAATAGTTTAATATTTCATGTTAGTGTACTTCAAAATTTAAAAAATCATTCAACACTTATTGCTGAAAGATTGGTTGTTGTGAAAGATGAGAATTCAAAACTAAAATGTGAAGTGTTCTTAAAGTTGAAGAATATCCAGATATTTCATCCAAAGAAATGCTTCAAAATATTCTAAATACAGTAAATTTGCATAACATTTGCATAGGAGCTGGATCTATTACGGAGTTTTGTGATATCAGCAGTTTATCGATACAAAATTAAATTTATGAAGGGCAGATATTTATTTCTAAATGCACACGAAAATGTAAAGCCGGCATTTGTATATATTGCAAATATCTATGCAAATCAATGCTTCATAAAAGAAAGCAAAAAAAGTGCACAGTTAAGAAACAATCCCATTTAAAATACAGCCTGTATTATAAGCTGAAAAAGTTGAAGACAAAAGTTTCTTCTCTTAAAAGTGAGATAAAATCCTTACTAAATAGAAACAAGAAGTTATTTAAGGATTATGCTGCAGACAAAATTAAAGAACTTCCTATCAAACAACAACAGATGGTTCAACATGAACACGGGAACAGTAAGAGAGATATACAACACCGAGCAAAAGACTCGCTTGATTGCTTCCTACCTGTGCAAGATGGCATCGCCACAATATCTTGTAATGTTACCAAAGATGAGATATTTCTTACCAGTCAGCTGATGGGAAAAGTACAAGCACTAACGTGTCAAGTGAACTTCTCTGCTGTACAAGGTCTGATTATATAAAGGACAGTGCAGTACGGGAAGTTTTCTTAGATACAAACATATACAAGTAAAATGCTGGTAAGTATTTTTTTATGTATTATTATACTTCATATTTCTTACTCGTCTGTTTCTAAATCAGGTAGGGGAGACCAGGGTACAGTGGTCCACTTTTGTAGTTAACATTTTTTCTTCTCTTTAACGGAGAGACCAATCTACCTGAAAATATTTTTGAATGTTCTTTAAACCTTTCTACATGCCTCATAATTTTCACAGAATATAATTCCCAATATTAAAAAAAAAATTACATACACTGGTCCACCCACTGGGACACAGTGGTCCATTATTAGTTATTGTCTAAAATACAATATAAATCTATTTATAATTAATCTAATTCTTTTTTATTTCCCCTTTACCTCCAAAATAATATAATAATACAAATTTGCAAGTAACATTTTGAAACGGAAAACATACAAAACTAAAGAATTTTCAAAAAATTTATTATATTTTGAAAGTAACAATATAAGATATAGGAGTGATGGCAAACAAGTTATTAAGTACAAAAAAATCAGAAAGCATTAAGACAAATATGATGATGAAAAATTTATTAGAAGCTCAAAATAGTCAGGATAAAATAGTTTATTATGAGCTAACCATGTGCTCTGAAGTTATAACTAACCAATCCAGTTAGGTCATCTATTACTTATTAGGCTGCAGTTATATATTTCAAAGGCAGTAAATACAAAACAAAATATTTCTTAACATGTTAACTCTACAATGCATGATTTTCATTTCTCTCCTTCTCTCCCCCCCCCCCAAAAAAAAAAAAACTGCTATATTGAACAAGAAAACTTATTTTAAAAATCACATGTGAACTGTTATCCATAATTTAGTAGAAAACTAAAGTGTCAGGTGGCTACATTATAACCTGAATAACATACATAATAACATGAAATTTTAAGTGTGCCAAATGACTAATCTATGCATTGTATGGTTAAATAAATTGTCATTTTTCTTTGTTTACTTTATTTTATAGTTAAATAACTATTTTAAAACAATATTTCTTTATAGAGAATAAGTAATTATTAAATATTTTGAAAATTCTTCATTACAGGAGCAGTATTCATTGTGGACCACTGTACCCCAGCACTGGGCGGTTCACTGTGCCCCGTGTTAAAGTTCAATACATACCCATAAAAATATTATTTAAAGTTTTCTTTTAAGCATATAAGCTTTTAAATTTAATGAAGACCAGTGTTTTACCTTTTCAAAAAAGTTGTTTTATCTTATTTATCCATAACCTTTAATTACTCAATAAAGAAAAGTATGATGATGAAAAATTTTACTTTTAGGAGCTCAAAACAACCAGTCATGATAAAAGGGTTCATTCTGAGCTAACGATGTGTTCTGAAGGCTATAAGTAATCAATCCATTGTTGTTATCAATTAGCATAAAAGAAAAGCTTTAAAAATTTAAAAATAAGTAAAATATAAGGGGTGGTCCACTGTGTACTTAGGTCCACTGTACCCTGGTCTCCCGTACAGCTTAAAAATAATTGAAATATTATTTTTAAGCTGTAATACTATATTCCTATTAAAATATTAATTAATACAAATAATGTTTTCTGTGAATTAGTAAATGTAGAATTTATACAGAAAGCAGTACTTCTAATTATGAAAATAAGAAAGTTTAAGTAGCATCATAAACAGGTATTTGTTCTATCTTGCAATGTACTTTTTCAAACTAGTTTTAGTTAATTTTTGTAAGGTGGAAGGTGAGATTCAATTAAAATATTTCAAGTCTTTATATCTTTACTTGTTATTCATAGCCCTTTTTATTATTAATCTTATTATCCACATTGATATAAAAGCTGTATCATTCACACATTTTGGTAGATTTTAATGTAAAGTGTATTTTTTTTTGTTTATTATTTTACATGAAATAAAATGAGAATGTTGCCTTGTTTTGCCATTTATCTATAATTGAACAAAGAAAAAAGACATTTTTAAATGCTCAAGATTATATGTTTCTGAATAATTCCTAATGTTTAACTTTTTAAAAGGCCTCCAAACTCTTAAATTTTGGTTCTGTTTCCTGCAAAGTCCCTGAATTTTTGTTTGAAGACCGTAATTTTTCTGAATGTGTGCTACAGATTTAGGTAGAAAAAAATGATTTTCTAGCTTTTATGATATGTACAAGGGATCACAGAGAGAAAATATTTCAATCTGATTCCTGAATTTAAGAATTTTGCTTGAAAAGGAAAAATGAACACTATACAGATTGAATTCGTGCTTTTGTTGGAATCATTTAAAAAAGATTTTATATACATACTTACCTATATATATATATATATATATTTTAAGTTTTTCAAAAGTATAGTGTTTCTCTTAAAGAAGTTCTTCAGAATTCCAGATAATTCATTTCCAGTACTGTGGAGGAATACACCAAATAATGTTTTGATCCGAATACTGAATATTTGACACACATGTAAACTGAATATCAAGCAGGACGGTCGTTCTGCCAAGCCAAGCTGAAAAAAAATGCTGACCCCGCCAAACAAACAAACGCCAAGAATAACGGCAAGACACCGTAACTGCTTATTATACTGATGACAACATCTCCATGTTAAATGGACGAAATATGCCAGCGTAAAATTTCCCATAACAAAAGAAGCAATCATCGCAGAAAAATAAAACCACCACCAGAAGGACCTAATAAAGAAGATATTCAATTTGAGATCAAATGCATCCTCATAAATTAATTATAAACAGAGATATAGATTTTTTAAAATAACGTCGAGATACTGAAAATGACAGATTTATTTTCTTCGTCACAACTTATGTTTAAATCGAGGTAGAGACTTAAATAATGGACAGAAAAAAGTAAAGATTGAATTTTTGGATAGATATTTACTCAATCTAAGTGCTTTTATAAAATTCAGCTTTAAAAACATTAATTTTCTATTCATAATTAGCGAAAAACTGTTAATTAGTTCTAAAGTTTACAAATTATGCCAAATAGCGATAAACCCGCCAAAACATTTTAGAAATCTTATACTTTTCTTTTATATTATCCTTTTGCATTGATTTCATCGAAGATAACTATGGCTGAGATTCAGATAGATTTTTCGCTGTTAGCGAAATGAGTTTGACCAATCAGAAGCCTGCATGTTTGAGAATATTTGCTGTTTGTGGATCCCGGCCTATGTCATGAAAGTTTTGAGTCATTTTTTTAGTGCCGTGTATGAAGTGCAATGTTTGTAGAAATGTAGGCTAGGATCCAGATAGATTTTTCGCTGTTAGCGAAACGAGAATCGCCAATCAATAGCCTGCATTTCTGCAAACAGTGAAAAGTTCACAAAAATGCAGGCTTCTGATTGATGAATCTCGTTTCTCTGACAGCCAAAAATCTATCTAAATTGCGCACAATGGAGAATATTCCAAATATGGGTTCGTGGCTGAAAAAGTCACGTGATACCGATAATTTATCCAAGGAACTTCTATCTGATAAGAAGGGAAGATACTACTACTTTGCCTCATGAGCCGTTTCATTGGCTAGCGGGGATTTACATTACACGTCTACGGAGACTTCCCTTCTTTACGATAGAAGTTTTTACCTTGACCACGTGATCAAAATGTAGATGGAATATCCTCCATTATGTTGAACACAATTTTGCATTTCCACATCCAGGTAGGGTATTAATTGTCATAACAACAATACATATTCGAAACTATTTAAGGCACTGATTCTGAACTCCTTTGCTATACCTTTCAATATTAAAGAAGTTGTTGTCTCCATAGTAACAGTACTTTTCTGTATTGCTTTCTCTAAAACACAAATATAGAAATTTAACAAAGAGCGCTCAGAATCAACACCATAACAGAGAGCCTTTATACATAAGAGTGGTGATATATGCACAGGAAGCATGCTCATTTCAAGATTTTGCCGAAAGTATGGCTACAGCGTCTAGAATACCTTGTGTGGAAATATGCTATCCAAACAACGCTAAAAATTTGTATTACATTGTATAGACTAGCAATATCTTGCAGTTTGAGAAAATATCCTGCAGATGTCGCTGTGATCTGTATATTTCAGCAGTATCATTGCACAGTTAAGGGATACAATATTTTAGCAATTTTTAAAGTATTACAGGGATAGCCAATTTTCACACTATATATACAGCGCCTAGAAGATACAGTGTGGAAAACGGCTACAAAATAGTGCTAAAAAATTGAATCCCATAAATGTACAACGATGCTGAATAACAAGATGTCGATAGTAGCGCCATCGTAGTGATATAAAAACGATAGTCATTCTAAAAGAGACTCTTTAACCTATTTCACGTTCCTTAACTAAATTAGCTTATAACAGACCAAAATATCTTATATTTATAGTTTCCGATATTTAACATTCTATAATTTTTTGAAAACTCAGTGTTTATATTGAAAAGATTTACGAGATGGCGCTCGTATCAGCATATTGCCGCTGAGCATTGTTGGAGACTTATGGGATACAAGTTTTTAGCACTTTTTAAAGCATTATAGGAATAGCCGTTTTCCACACTGTATCTTCTAGGCGCTGTACTATAGCTGCGTTATAGGCCTAGATTATATGTTATAGAAATCGACTATCCCAGCAATACTTAAAAAAGTGCGGAAATAGTGAATCCCTTAAATGTACAACGATGTTGAATTCCAAACAGTCATTTACAGCGACATCTGCAGGATATTTTTTAAAGAAGAAAGAGACACGTGTAATGCAACGCTATAGCGTCTAGAATACATACTGTGGAATTTTGCTATCCAAGCAGCGCTAAAAAGTTGTATCCCTTAAATGTGCACTGACGCTGAAATCCAGGGAGCTGATCGCAGCGACATCTGTGATAAACTTTCAAAGTAAACATCGTATTATTACAGCGGGCTTGACGCCAAGCACACAGGTCAGATGTATGTTAATAAAATGTAAAAAAAAAAACGCTACAACGTCTAGACCAAATTATAGCGCCTAGAATATATAGTGTGGAAATTGGCTATCCCTGTAATACTTAAAAAAGTGGTAAAATACTGTATCCTTAAATGTGCAACGATGCTGCTGAAATATACAAATCGCAGCGACATCTGCAGGATATTTTCTATAACTGAAAGATATTGCTAGTCTATACAATGTAATACGAAAATCCCGCAGATTTCGCTGCGATCGACACTTGGAATTTTAGCAGTATCGTCGATCATTTACGGGATACAAATTTTTAGCGTTGTTTAATAAAATATTTCCACACTAGGTATTCTAGACGCTTTTACCAAATCGTCATGAAGTTTTAGGAAATATCCTGCAGATATCGCTGTGATCGACTCATTGGATTTCAGTATCATTTGAAATTTAAGAGATCCAATATATTAGCACTTTTTAAAGTATTACTGGGATAGCCGATTTCCACACTATATATTCTAGGCGCTGTAGCACCGCGGTAGCCTGTCTTTTTCGTTTACCTCGGAGTAGATATAGATTAAGTCATTTGTAGCTGTTCCTAAACTGTGGCCAACAACATATAAGGCCAGTTCATAACGTCACACGGAGTTGATTATCTGTACACGGCAATGGACACAAAAAAAACCGGCTCGCAGCTTTGTACTAATCATCGTGTAAAGATGATCCAACTCTGAGACTAACGAAAAAGACAGGCTACCGCGGTGGGTTCGATTCTTCTTTTTTTACAGACCGCTGGAGTCACGTGATGCTCGAATGCACCAAAGAAGATGCGTGAAAAGAGTATCACGTGACTCCAGCGGTTTGTAAAAAAAGAAGAATGGGACCCACCGCGGTAGCCTGTCTTTTTCGTTAGCCTCGATCCAACTGCGTGTGACTTTTAAACATCATGAACTGGCCTATTATGTCATTGGTCGTGCTAACACCCTCCCTCCTGCGTCCACCGTATATAGCGGCATCTTGTACTGGAGACTGCTAAATGGGCTGCTATCGGTCAAAATCAAGAGAGAAAAGGGCAGAAGAGAGGAAATAACTCGTTTTTTTTGGTAACTAGTTTTTCACACGGGAAGATTGACATGTCTGTTCCTATCTTTTCATAACTCCATGGTGGTGAAATACGCCAAAGCATCCTAAATATCTGAGAAAGTCTTGACTCGCGTCACGAAAACATCACACAAAGCAGGCAAATCAAAGAAACAAAATCATTCATCGGCACGTGAATATGAACGAGCCAATGAATGATTTTTCTTCTTTGTTTTGCCTGCTTTGTGTGACGTTTTTCTGACACGTGTAAAGGCTTTCTCAAATATTTAAAGGGCTTTGAATAGGTCGGGATCAAGATAGATATTTCGCTATTAGCGGGATGGGATTGATCAATCAGACGTCTGCATTTTTCCGAACTTTTTGATGTTCGCAGTAAACACCGAAAAGCCTGCAAGGATAAAGGCTACTGATTGGTCAATGTAATTTTACTAACAGAGAAAAATTTATCTGGATCCCGGACATTAACTTTGGTTGGTTAAAACAATTTTGAATAAAATCAAATCAGGAAGCCAATGTTTGTTAACTTTTCTGGTTAGTTTAATTGAAATCTTCCTCGTCTATTACTGAAAACTGAGTTACCGTACTTTGGACAAAAAATTGAATATGAGTACACGACTTGTGCATATGTCACCACTCTAACACAGTGTTGCCAGATGGGCTACTTTTTTTAACTCAGATACTTGATTGGCACCACTTTTTTGAAATTGTAAAATGTGCCTTATTTAATGACATATTAATTAAGGCGAAAACAATGGGAATTTTACCGTTTATAATAAGTGCTGGCAATCAAGAAATCTGAATTAAAAAAAAGTAGCCCACTGGCAACGCTGCTCTAACATATAAATGTTCTGTGTTATGACCATGATTCTAAGTACAGTTGGTTAAATTTGAGTATCTGGGCATTAGAGAAAGCAATAGTGGCCCACTCTGGCTGAGTGGATAAGACACAATGCCGCTAATCGCTTGAGAGCGTAGGTGGAAGCAGATTCGAATCCCGCCGTGATCCGCATGTGATATGATGTATGTGTTCAATAAATCAAACAAACAAACAAGCAAGCAATAGTGAAAGGTACAGTTGGCATGGAAACAACGACTTCTTTAATTCGTATAGAAAATTAATGAATAGTAGTAAATGACTCAAGTTTAAAATGTAGGCAAATGGTCTGGAAATATCAATGGCTCCCATCTAGTATTTCACAAAATTAATTTAATAGATTCACATGATGTATAACTTGATGCAACTCTTAACTAATGAAAATTCTGCAACAAGACTTATGTAGGTAGATCATTTGAATGAATAATTCAGAATTCTGAGAACAAAACGAAGTTCTTAAGGCTCTTCCTCACACCCCCCTCAAAAAAGGAAATACGATAGAAAGATATAAGAATTTGGATAGCTTCAATATGTCTGTGATCTTTTGTCAGAGTTCAGTAAAAGAGTCTGGGCATAAAAAAAAAAGAAATTTAACGAACGATAAGACTATAGATTTCAGGCAATTTTTAACCGAAAAATATTTAATTCTAATGTATATGCGGCTTTAATAATAGACTATTAAAGATAATCAATTTAGGGGAAATTTTATAGTAAATTAATATCCTCACATTTATGCAAATAGTTATGGATAAACAGACTTGAGTAAAATTACATATTTATTCTTTCTTCTCTATAACACGATCTAAATGAAGATGAAGTTATATTTACAGTTTATCTCTTTAAATTTTTAGATTTTTTTATCAAAAATGTTCCTTTATTATGTCTAGAATTGCTAGATTTACAGATCTTCGATTCTTTAGATGCCTGCGGGTTTTCATTCTCGGATTAACCGTAGGTATTTGTAAGAGTAAATTTATTTTGCAAAACCGTCAGCAAAAAAAGTTATAAAAAACAATTAACTGACAGACTAATTGTAAATATATATTTTATTTCGACTCTGTTTTTTACTGAATTTTCATCTTTCGTAGGAGATATAAATTGAGAAAGACTGATACTTTGAAAGAAGAAATTGACTTTCCTCACTTTTAAATTATTAATCACTATAAAAAATTAATGATAGGTAAACAAAATGTATAATATTGTGTTTGCTCCCTGCTTATAAAGGCTATACAAGGACTAATTTTAATTTGAGCTAGTACAATTATTTCAGTTATATATCATTTGTTTTAAAAAAAGAACTGATATCTACTAAAAAACAACTTTTCAAAAGTAAAAAATAAGCCAAGCAAAAAAAAAAAAAAAAAAGAAAAAAAAGAAAAAAGATGAAAGTTGTGGCTAAAAAATAGTGTGATATCAAATTTCCAAGCTTATATTGCGGTACTTATTTAACATTTTTTTATAAAAATTTACCATATGTAAGTCGAGTACCTAAGTATGCGTTGATAGAAAGCCTTTTCTCCTTTACTAAATACATCATAACGTGTTTCTGAAAATTATTTTTTTTTAAATTATGCATGATGGGCTTGGCGGCCATCTTTCCATATTTTACACAAATTTCTAAGCACTCAAGCTTTACATATTTGCATTATTAAGAATTTCGAACTTATAGTTTTAGCTACAGACAGATAAATTAAGAAAGTTTTTTATTTTGAAAAACAAATTGATTTTTACTGCTTTAACTAATTAATTAACCCCCCTCCGAAAAAAGAGAATCATAACATGAAACCTGAAGTTACTTCAGCTTTATTTTTAGACACAAATTTTTAGGCACTCATTTCCATAAATTAAAAGAATAAAATGTTTGCTTTAGTAACAATTTCGAACTTCCAATCTTAAGAATGAACTTGTGTGCTTAGAAATTTGTGTAAAATATGGAAAGATGGCCGCCGAGCCCATCATGCATAATTTAAAAAAAATTAATTTTCAGAAACACGTTATGATGTATTTAGTAAAGGAGAAAAGGCTTTCTATCAACGCATACTTAGGTACTCGACTTACATATGGTAAATTTTTATCAAAAAATGTTAAATAAGTACCGCAATATAAGCTTGGAAATTTGATATCACACTATTTTTTAGCCACAACTTTCATCTTTTTTCTTTTTTTTCTTTTTTTTTTTTTTTTTGCTTGGCTTATTTTTTACTTTTGAAAAGTTGTTTTTTAGTAGATCGAATATTCAGCTGGCTGAATTCTCCTACATTTCTGAGTTTTAAAGTATTAAAAAGTTATATTTAAAAACAATTTTACATCATGTGTAACACATGGGTGCAGAAAATATTTTTACTTCCAACATTTCCTCGAATCCATATAAAAATTTCACCAAAATTTTACGATGTTATAGGCTTACATAAATTCTGTATTGCCGTAGATATAGATTTTTTTTTTCAAAAATTTCTCAACCTATGCGCGAGCATATACGGTACATATTATTCTGAGATCAATTTTGTGAAAGTCGCCATGTGGATCTTTTTATTTGTAGTGAAAATTTTTCTATCTCGGAGAATTATGTAATTTATTGTTAAAATCGAAATCAATTGCATATTTTTCTTCAAAATTTCCCCCAATCCTAGATCGCTAGATTGGACATATTCTGCACCCCTGGTATAGCACAAATACTTTCATTTTGATGAACAAGACCTTTCACCTGTAAACTTTGCACTAAAAAAGTAATCTATACTCCGAGTTATTATTTAAAAAGAGGATAGTTTTAAAACTTTTTTTATTAATAAAACTTTCAACTTTATAGCTTCTTTGAATTAAAATAAATTTATAACACTTTCTTATATTCTAAAACAAATATTTTAAAGCAAAAGAAAAAGTTAGGGTTCAGATTGACACGATTTTAAAAAAAAAACATCTAAAATATTTTTTTAAATGAAAAATCTATATACAATAAATTCTTCATAACAGACACTCTCAAAAAGAGGATTCCTCTATTTAACAAACACTTTTCCAATTCCTAACTTATATTTTTGTGTGCATAAAAATGAAGTGTTAGTTAGAAATATTTTTCATACTCCGAGACGGGAAAAAAAAGTTTTAACTGTACTTTAAAAAAAAAAAACAACGATCTATGATTATATATTTATTGTATACATACATTTTATTTCTCGTGCAGTAAATTGAATGTATAAAATCGTTGATAATCAAATAATATATATTTATTTTCATCTGAAACATAATCCTACTCAAACTTTTGTGAAAATCCCTAACACATCACCTTGCAAAAACCTAAATCTGTTTCTCATGAAACATTGTCCATTGAACTTGACAGACAGAAAGAAAATTACCCCCCTCCCCCTCCCCCTGAAAAATAGAAAATTAGTTGCATCGATCTAGAAAAAAAGAAAAATAGGGTTCTGAAGCAGTACTTTTTTTTCAATGTTCTTGAGGTATCTGCTACTATAGCTAATTAATATCAAAAGAAAAAAAATAATAAATCATCAATAGCTTTTAAATCATGATGTATCACAAAATTCCTTTGACTTCTTAAAAAAAAAAAAAGCCGGTTTTAATCAGATGATTCATATCAAAAATTCATCATTAAAAAGAAAAATCAGTGATTAAAATAATAAATTTTCTTATTTTTTAAGTAATGTGAAAAAGTATAGAAATTCAAGATGAAAACACCATATTTACTTGCATAATGTATGTCTACATAATTTATGCATTCTGTACTTTTGAAAGGAAATTTTGGTAAAACAAAAGATTTGCATCTCATACTTTTGAAAAAAAAAATTATGTTTAAAAAAAAGTGTAGTTTTCAGATAAAGCATCTATGGGAAAGAAAAATAAGAAAACAAAATTTCAAAATTACTTTACCCACCCATATTCTAGCAATTTTGATTTCATAATCAGATTTAAAATATTGACTTTAATTCTGTGTATCTACAGGAACATGTTCTTTTTTTTGTGTGTTTGAATCAGTGCCGTAGCTATATATTCAGAGCCCTGGAGCAAGTAAAATTTATGTGCCCTCTTGTCATTCGAGCAAATTCTGCACAATTTTTTTTTGAAATTTAAAATTTATATACTATTCTTAATTCGATTTAAAACCTTGCTTTTATTTGAAAGTCAAAGTATTTTAAGAACATATTAAACACAAATAAGTAAATAATAATGAAATGAATTATAATTCTTTAATTACAAAGTACCTACCAATATTTTCTGTGAATTGGGTATGATTTTCATTTCAAAAGTGCCATCAGGTCTACTACGATGTTTTAAGGTATTCGAAACATTGTAGAATACTAATAAAAAAACACACTATTGTCAAGATTTAATTTTTTTTAAATTTATTTTTGTTTTTCACATATGGACGAAACGAAAGACGTTTTTCTGTTTTCAGTGCCAGAAAGTACTAAGATTTCATAAAATTCATCGTTTCATAGTTTGGTAACTTTTGATTGTACATAAAAGAAATTTTTACTGTTACACGGTGTTACGGAGAAGATTTTTCTAAATGTAAGGTATAGAACCCAGGGGCAGACGAAAAATGTAAACCTCGTAACTTTTAAAAAATAACTATTTTGACATAAATTACTTTTAAGATGATGAAGAACAACTTTGATTTCTTTTACTATTAGGACTATATTTCTACAGCTAATGATTTAGAAAAGTAGCCAAAGAACAACGATAAAAGTTGGCACAGGGGTTCTCCCTGGCTTTTGACTAAAAGCCAAATACAAATAATGGCAGTAATAGATTCGTCGTGAAACACTAAGAATATCAAAACAGAAATATTGAGTTACACAGGAAAGGTTTAATCGCACAGTAACATCATTAAGAGAGTGGCCGAAAAAAATCACTTGCAATTTGACGATTTCAATTTTTAGTTTTATCACCAAATGAAATAATTTGGCGTATTTTGGCAGTGAGAACCCTGATTGACACCATCATATATTACTCAAGATTGCAGAGATTACTTTCCATACACATACAATATAAGGAAGAAAATAAGAAGTCATTGTAATCACAATAAAAATAAATGAAAATAAGGGTATATTTTTACATTTTCAAATATTCTGAATCCATTCTCCCAATTTTTATAATGAATCAATATGTATGTGCATATGTCTACATGTATGTTAAAATTTCCTCACATTTTCAGATTCCCAGAACACGATTTGGTGTGTTTTTGATGGTGTAGGCAGGTGTGTTATAAATCTGTTGCAAGAATTGTTTTAATTTTCGAAGAAATCGGCAGATGGGCTTGGTAGCTAAAATATTTTTCAACCATTCTGTGACGATAACTGATGAACACTTTCCCTTATATATCAATTAAATTATTTTTATTGCTTATGTCCATCTCATATCTACACAACAACGTTTCACCACGCAAGCAGTGTAGGCTTGAAGAAAGGATCGAAATCACTTTACTACCAGTAATTTCATAAGGAAATTTACTCCTTGTTTAATCATAGGAAATCCTATGGTTAAAACATTAAATTTTATGTACCAATATTCTGGTAGAAAGGTGACTATGAACACTGAAAAGCCGCTAGTGCACGCAGGATCGGACTCAATCACTGTAAAATACGCAGATCTTGAATTTTTGAATGGTGCTATGTTTAAAAAACTCATTATTTTACTACCTTACAAGTAGATATATCCATTAAATATAAATTATCCGCCAAAAATATTCATTACCATATTTCAGTTATAATTTCAATTTCAGAATTGGATGCGGAATTGAAAGTGTCCTTAGAAGAAAAAGAATCGAAACAGTTATAAAGAAAATCATTTAGACATCAACCTCATATAAAGCAGGACGGTCGTTCTGCCAAGCCAAGCTGAAAAAAAATGCTGACCCCGCCAAACAAACAAACGCCAAGAATAACGGCAAGACACCGTAACTGCTTATTATACTGATGACAACATCTCCATGTTAAATGGACGAAATATGCCAGCGTAAAATTTCCCATAACAAAAGAAGCAATCATCGCAGAAAAATAAAACCACCACCAGAAGGACCTAATAAAGAAGATCTTTAATTTGAGATCAAATGCATCCTCATAAATTAATTATAAACAGAGATATAGATTTTTTAAAATAACGTCGAGATACTGAAAATGACAGATTTATTTTCTTCGTCACAACTTATGTTTCAATTGAGGTAGAGACTTAAATAATGGACAGAAAAAAGTAAGGATTGAATTTTTGGATAGATATTTACTCAATCTACGTGCTTTTATAAAATTCAGCTTTAAAAACATTAATTTTCTATTCATAATTAGCGAAAAACTGTTAATTAGTTCTAAAGTTTACAAATTATGCCAAATAGCGATAAACCCGCCAAAATATTTTAGAAATCTTATACTTTTCTTTTATATTATCCTTTTGCATTGATTTCATCGAAGATAACTATGGCTGAGATTCAGATAGATTTTTCGCTGTTAGCGAAATGAGTTTGACCAACCAGAAGCCTGCATGTTTGAGAATATTTGCTGTTTCTGGATCCCGGCCTATGTCATGAAAGTTTTGAGTCATTTTTTTAGTGCCGTGGATGGAGTGCAATGTTTGTAGAAATGTAGGCTACGATCCAGATAGATTTTTCGCTGTTAGCGAAACGAGAATCACCAATCAATAGCCTGCATTTCTGCAAACAGCGAAAAGTTCACAAAAATGCAGGCATCTGATTGATGAATCTCGTTTCTCTAACAGCCAAAAATCTATCTAGATTGCGCCCAATGGAAGATATTCCAAATATGGGTTCGAGGCTGAAAAAAGTCACGTGATACCGGTAATTTATCCAAAGAACTTCTAACTGATAAGAAGGGAAGATACTACTACTTCGCCTCATGAACCGTTTAATTGGCTAGCGGGGATTTACATTACACGTCTACGGAGCCATCCCTTCTTTACGATAGAAGTTTTTACCTTGACCACGTGATCAAAATGTAGATGGAATATCCTCCATTATGTTGAACACAATTTTGCATTTCCACATCCAGGAAGGGTATTGATTGTCATAAAGACAATACATATTCGAAACTATTTAAGGCACTGATTCTGAACTCCTTTGCTATACATTTCGATATTAAAGAAGTTGTTGTTTCCATAGTAACAGTACTTTTCTGTATTGCTTTCTCTAAAACACAAATATAGAAATTTAACAAAGAGCGCTCAGAATCAACACCATAACAGAGAGCCTTTATACATAAGAGTGGTGATATATGCACAGGAAGCATGCTCATTTCAAGATTTTGCCGAAAGTATGGCTACAGCGTCTAGAATACCTTGTGTGGAAATATGCTATCCAAACAACGCTAAAAATTTGTATCCCTTAAATGTGCGACGATACTGCTAAAATCCCAAGTACCGATCACAGCGACATCTGCGGGATTTAGTATTACATTGTATAGACTAGCAATATCTTGCAGTTTGAGAAAACATCCTGCAGATGTCGCTGTGATCTGTATATTTCAGCAGCATCGTTGCACAGTTAAGGGATACAATATTGCAGCACTCTTTTAAGTATTACAGGGATAGCCAATTTCCACACTATATATTCTAGGTGCTATAGTACGGCAATCCTCTTTCTTGAATAGAGGCTATTCTATCTACGTTATGATCACGTGGTCAAGGCAAAAACGTCTAACGTAAAGAAGGGAAGGCTCCGTCGACGTAATGTAAATCCCCGCTAGCCAATGAAACAGTTCACGGGATAAAGCAGTAGTAGTTTCCTCTCTCCCTTCTCATCAGTTAGAAGTTCTTTAGGTAAATTGCCGGTACCACGTGACTTTTTCAGCCTTGAACCCATATTTGGAATATCCTCCATTAGACGATACGCGCATGGACGAGCTTTATTAGACTAGGGAAATAATTCAATATGCATTAGTCTGACGATAATGACACGCTCGCAAAGACCTTTAACGATTTGTTTTTATCACTTCTACCAATAAACCTTTATTGGCCATATGTCGCTACTTCGTTATAGCGACACACTTGTTCCTAATTGGATCCCGGCCTTAATGTATCAAAATACGGAGTTTTCTTTCTGTACTATTCTTGAGCTCAGTTATAACGTCTAAAAGTATAGGCCGAGATCCAGGTACATATTCGCAAACAGTGAAAAGTTAGCAATAATTCTAGCTTCTGATTGGTCAATCTCGTTGCGATAACAATGAAAAATCTACCTAGATCATGGTCATGGTGTTTAAACCGGCTATTCCAGTAATACTTTAAAAATTGCTAAAAATTGAATCCCATAAATATTGAAAAATACTGAATGACAAATGTCGATAGCAGCAACATTTTCTAGATCTTCTCTGACCGAAACGTTTTCTCATTTGATGTCTTTTGAAATAGTTACGTTGGAATTATGATATGTCGATGTGATCGATATTCATCGTTCAGCCTCGTTCAACATTTATGGGATACAATTTTTTAGCACCTTTTTAATAAGCCGATTTTTAAACAGTATCTTCTAGATACTATAGCTCCGTTATAGGCCTAGATTATATGTTGTAGAAATCGACTATCCCAGCAATACTTAAAAAAGTGCGGAAATAGTGAATCCCTTAAATGTACAACGATGTTGAATTCCAAAGAGTCATTTGCAGCGACATCTGCAGGATATTTTTTAAAGAAGAAAGAGACACGTGTAATGCACCGCTATAGCGTCTAGAATACATAATGTGGAAATTTGCTATCCAAGCAGCGCTAAAAAGTTGTATCCCTTAAATGTGCACTGACGCTTAATCCAGGGAGTTGATCGCAGCGACATCTGTGATATACTTTCAAAGTAAACATCGTATTATTACAGCGGGCTTGACGCCAAGCACACAGGTCAGATGTATGTTAATAAAATGTAAAAAAAAAAAAAATGCTAGAGCGTCTAGACCAAATTATAGCGCCTAGAATATATAGTGTGGAAATTGGCTATCCCTGTAATACTTAAAAAAGTGCTAAAATATTGTATCCTTAAATGTGCAACGATGCTGCTGAAATATACAGATCGCAGCGACATCTGCAGGATATTTTCTATAACTGCAAGATATTGCTAGACTATACAAAATGTAATACGAAAATCCCGCAGATTTCGCTGCGATCGATACTTGGGATTTTAGCAGTATCGTCGATCATTTATGGGATACAAATTTTTAGCGTTGTTTAATAAAATATTTCCAAACAAGATATTCTAGACGCTGTTACCAAATCGTCATAAAGATTTAGGAAATATCCTGCAGATATCGCTGTGATCGACTCATTGGATTTCAGCATCATTTGAAATTTAAGAGATCCAATATTTTAGCACTTTTTAAAGTATTACTGGGATAGCCGATTTCCACAGTATATATTCTAGGCGCTATAGCACCGCGGTAGCTTGTCTTTTTCGTTTACCTCGGAGTAGATACAGATGAAGTCATTTGTAGCTGTTCCTAAACTGTGGCCAACAACATATAAGGCCAGTTCATAACGTCACACGGAGTTGATTATCTGTACACGGCAATGGACACAAAAAAAAATCGGCGCGCAGCTTTGTACTAATCATCGTGTAAAGATGCTCCAACTCTGAGGCTAACGAAAAAGACAGGCTACCGCGGTGGGTCCGATTCTTCTTTTTTTACAGACCGCTGGAGTCACGTGATGCTCGAATGCACCAAAGAAAGTGCGTGAAAAGAGCATCACGTGATTCCAGCGGTTTGTAAAAAAAGAAGAATCGGACCCACCGTGGTAGCCTGGTCCAAAATTAGGTCCAAAGGAACACTGAAATTAATACTTAACTGTTTCTCTCTTTTTGAAGAAAAAAAATTTTTTATCAATTCTGCATTTGAGATTTGCCATATTTTCAAAATCTCAATGTGCCGTTTCCCCCTCCCCTCTAAAGTTTGTCGCTGTGGACTGATGGAATATGCCTAGACCCGGATCTTGTTATTGTTTTGTAATCTGTATTGGTGTGCTTATTGTCCGCAAAAAGAACAACCAAAAAAGAAAAAAAATCTTCAAATGTTTCTTTTTTTCAAAATTTTCATTTGTAAAATGGTTAATCATTTTCTTCAACTTGTCAAACTATTGTTTTTTTTTTTTTGTTTTTTTTTTTCTCAAATCGTAAAATAACTAAATAGCTAAGGCATTGCTGTTACATCATAAATATAGGTTTCTCAGGGTTGTTTTTCTTTGTTACCATAATTTCTGTACACTAATCATCATGATAAATTTCCAAAACACTTTCAATAGAAATGTACCAGGAAGACTGTTTGGAAATAGTGGTAGCCAACAAAATGAAATGACCTATAAAAGCACAGTAAATAAGTTTTGATTATTTTAAATTTAAAAATCTTCAACTGTCTTTTACGGAAAAGATACAGAAAAAAAAAAGCTGAATTTGTGTTGGAGAAGTTGGTTGAGGCTGCAATAAGGTATGAATTAAAATTTAAACTTCATGAATAAAAGTAATTTCTTTTAACTGTATTTCAAATACCATAGTTTAAATCAAAATAGTTGAGATTAAACACAGGATAAAATATCGTAGGAATATGCTGATTGCAACAAGATTAATCTATAATATGCGATTAATAATGAAAAAAAAAAACACATACAAATATTTTTACAAACCTTTATTTCACTCTTATCTTTTCTTCAAGAGTGAATGTGATTTTATGACTAATAATACTGCATCAACAGATGTGTAATACATTAGTAATTTCCTGTCAAAAATCAAAGTTTGAACACTTGATCAAACTGTTCATGCTGTAAAATTACAGTGGCTTAAAAGATAAGTTTTATTTCAGACTTTAAATTTAGAGTCCTCTACTTTGCAGAAAAATAACAATAAGATATTTTAAATACTACTAATGCTCTCTAAGTTAGTCTTTCTATCATTATTAATAATAATATTCTAAAATACTCCTGAAAACTAAAAAATTGTTTTTATGTCTTAATGTATAATCAAACTTTAAGGAAACACAATTGTACATAATTTCAAGAAGCATAAGAAATCGGTGAAAAATCGATTACAAAACTCCATTTTTAAGCAATGAAAAACTTAAATAAAATAAAAGCATGTAAGAAATATAATATTTATTTATTTAAAGTTATTCTTGTATTACATACCTATGCAATAAACTTTCCAAAAGTGTACACCAAATCACAAAGTTGTGACTATTTTTACAAAAGAAAATTATGACGCATCACAAATGATGAAACACACTAAAAATTAATGAAATAAAATTAACTGAAAAACTGCAGGTAAAGAATTGAAGGTTTTGTTGTCATTTGACCCTATGCACCTGCAAATTTAAAGTCCACACTTTGCAATCATGGATTACTCATTTTATATCAACCATAGTTTGGAAATGGAGTCAAATACTTGAAATGTTTTGTAACATGTGATGCTGCATCTGCATCATGGAATAGATGCATTGGAAAATATTCGAAACATACAGATGATATTTAAACTAGATATTTCAAATTATATTTTATATCAGATTTTTAACATTAGTTAAATATTCGAGAAACATGTTTTTTGAGAAAAGTTTGTTGCTATACAAAGGAGAAGCTTGATTAGAACATATAACAGCAGCATGAAAAGATGATTCATGCACTAGCAGTGCCCAAGATATCTCTGTCATCTTAATCCAAGCAATTTTGACAATATGAGAGTTAGTTATGCAGTGCAACAGTGGGAAGAGCTTTATATTTGTATAAAAATAAAACAATGTCAATCTGGTGTGGTAACAGTGAATCTACTGTTCAATTTGTGATCATGATGAAAAATATGATAGTCATTATGAAAGAGAGAACGCCAAAAAATATCCTGCGTTTGAAATCAAATTAACATGAAATACGGATTTTTCTTATTTTCATGTTTGCAAACACAAATCCATTTTTTGTTTCGGCGATTTAAAAACGATATATAGTCATTCTAAAAGAGATTCTTTAACCTATTTCACGTCATTCCTTAACTAAATTAGCTTATAACAGACCGAAATATTTTAAATTTATAGTTTCCGATATTTACCATTCTATAATTTTTTGAAAACACAGTGTTTATATTGAAAAGAGCTACCAGATTTCGCTCGTATCAGCATATTGCCGCTGAGCATCGTTGGAGATTTATGGGATACAAGTTTTTAGCACTTTTTAAAGCATTATAGGAATAGCCGTTTTCCACACTGTATCTTCTAGGCGCTGTACTTTTGGATGCCAGTATTTTAGCACAGAAGATTTTGTTTTATTTGAGAAAAGAATTTGTGCATTTTAAAAGGACATACCTATAAAAATTACAGGTATCCAAAAAGTCAGAGGCTTGGGAACTCTGCACTTTAGGCTGGGATCCCGAATAGATTTTTCGCTGTTAGCGAGACGAGATTGACCAATCAGTTTCCTACATTTCGCCGGCATGAAGTAAACAGCGAAAAGTTCGCAAAAATGCAGGCTTCTGATTGGTCGATCTCATTTCAGTAACAGCGAAAAAAACTATCTGGATTCTGGCTAATATATGTGCAGCGTCAATACAAATTTTAATACATAGTCTGCATTTTGCTTCTTGACAGCGGAGTCCTACAAAAAATAATTCTTGAATGTAGACTGTTGTGAATACAATGTACTTGTTTAAAAAACTATCATAAGTATTAAATGCTAATAAAATCAATAATTCGAATGCAATTACAAAGAATTTATTAAAAACTATTTGTTTAATAAATAATTTTTGTAAATTATAATTTCTATGACAAATTAATTGTTTATTCAGTAGATATTGAAATCAGATTAATTATGTATTACGGTATGTATAACTAAAAAGTAGAAAATAAAATAAACTTAAAAAAAAAATATTAACCGACTTAAAAAAAGCACTAAAAAGAATTAAATAATTCTTTATAATTACCTAATGACGAAATGTTATCCAATAACCACACATCGGATATCATGTATCGGCATAAAAACGTTAAATTTAATATGTAGAATTTAATATCCAGCAAACATGGATTTTCTAGAGAACATTTTTTACAAGAGATTAATTTACATATTTATGATTTAATTTATGAATATATACATAGAAAAAGTAATCAATTACTTTTTGAAGTTTTTATGCAGATACATGATATCCGATGTGTGGTTATTGGATAACGTTTCGTCATTAGATAATTTTAAGAACTATTTAATTCTTTTTAGTGCCTTTTTTTTTAAGTCGGTTAATATATATTTTTTTAAGTCAATTTTTTTATCATGCATGATTATGCTAGACCACATACAGTTCGTCTTGTGGAGATCATACTTAAAGTTGAAACAATACAGCATATGAAATAACCAACATACTCTCCTGACATGGATCCGATCGAGCATGTTTGGGACACACTCGGACGATGCATTGCAGCGAGACTGAGGCCTCCTTTTATTGTCTGGGACTTGGAGATTGCAATTCTTGAGAAGCTGAACAGTATTCCACGAAAACTTTTCGATAATATTATCGAATCTATGGAAAACAGGTATGCGACAGTTTTGTCTATTCGAAGGGACCACACGCCATATTAAATACCTAGCATCATTCCTAAACAGTACTTTTTTATCATTTACATGTAATCAAATTGTTGCCCTAAGCAATCTTTTCACGTTCTATCCATCGTTTCAATGAACTAAAGCTCTCTTGCAAAATTTTTTGCGTCTTTTTTTCTGTATTGCGCGTTGATACACACGTTACTCTCAATTTATGTCCGTGCAGGGCTGTTTCGCATGTGTTCTCTTTACTTTTTTGCTTGCTCCCCTAATTTTTTTTTAGCAGTGTAGTATTTAAGTGACTTGAAATGTAATAAGTATTTTTTAAGAAAATAATAAAAGTTCCTTTTATTTCTTTTATACGTGAATAAATAAAAATTCAATTAAGGGAAAAATGAGCCCCAGACCGAAAAATTGCATAAAAATCGAGACCGAGTCAGTCTCATCTCTACACGGCTGTACGCGAAAAGGAGGCCTATGACTAAACCTGCAACTTCCGAGACATAACTTATACGCTAGAATCAGGTGTAACTCTACAGTTTCGTTTTAGAAAAAAAAGATTTTGACCACCTTGTTCGGAATAGCTCAGTTGTAACAGCATTGGCATGGACAGTCAAAGATCTCACGTTCGCGTCCAGGCCCGGTAATTCTTTAAACTTTCTTTAACTTCAATCAAAAATAAATATTTGATTAGCCTTTTTGTGAGAAGTTGCATTTTGTACTGACATCAGTTCCAATTCTGAAATTTGCTTCGCTATTTTTAAGTATTAATGTATATGTCGCAGGCTAATTGAGAAATCAGGCTCTTTGGAAAGAGCCGATCTAATTGGAGAATCATCTCCCTTTTTCCAATTAGCCTGATATTTTTCAGACTTATTGCAAAGAGCCTAGAAAGCGTTAGGCTAATTGAAAATGACCACTTATTATCCGATCAGTGTGATTTTTTAGGCTTATTAACCCATAATCCGACCCCAACCCGAAAATAAATTACAACAGACCTTACCCCGATCCGAGCAAGACAAAATAATTTCAGTCTACATGTAACCCGACCCGAACCTGAAAGTTCCATTTGAAAAAACCCGAAATCTGACCCGAACCAAATCTGATAACCGACAGAAATATTCTAAAGCACCTTAACCCGATCCGAGTAAGCCAATATAATTTCCGTGAACATGCAACCAGATCCGAACCTAAAAATTCCATTGGAAAAACTGTGGTTTTCAGATTTGTGAATCTGAAATGAACCAAATCTGAACCCGACAAAAATATTCCAAAGAACCATAACCTGATTCGAGCAAGAAAAAATAATTTCCATGGTCACGCAACCCGATCCGAACCTAAAATATTTGCTAGAAAAATTCCGAAACATGACCCGAACCAAATATGATAACCGATAAAAATATTCTATAGAACCATAACCCGATCCGAGTAAGACAAGATAATTTCCTTTGACACGCAACCCAAACCGAACCTAAAAATTTCATTTAAAAAAACCTGAAAGCTGACATGAACCAAATATGAACCCGATAAAAATATTCCGAAGAACCATAACCCGATCTGAGCAAGACAAAATAATTTCCGTGAACAAGCAACCAGATACGAATCAAACAATTCTATTAGAAAAAACCCGAAATCTGACGTGAACGAAATCTGAACCCGACAAAAATATTCCAAAGAAACATAACCCGATCCGAGCAAGACAAAATAATTTCCGTGGACGCACAACCTGATCCGAACCTAAAAATTTTGTGTGAAAAATATCCGAAATATGACCAGAACCAAATATGATAACCGACAAAAATATTCTATAGAAACATAACCCGATACGAGCAAGACAAATTAATTTCCTTGGACACGCAACCCGAACCGTACCTAAAAAATTCATTTGAAAAAAAACCTGAAATCTGACATGAACCAAATCTGAACCCGACAAAAATATTCCAAAGAAACATAACCCGGCCCGAGCAAGACAAAGTATTTTCCGTGGACACGCAACCCGATCCAAACCTAAAAATTTTGTTTGAAAAAAAATCCGAAATGTGAGCCGAACCAAATATGAAAACCGACAAAAATAAACCATAACCCGATCCGAGCAAGACAAAATAATTTCCTTGGACATGCGACCCGAACCGAACCTAAAATTTCATTTGAAAAAACCCTGAAATCTGACATGAACCAAATCTGAACCCGACAAAAATATTCCAAACATCCATAACCGGATCCGAACAAGACAAATTAGTTTCCGTCAACACGCAACGCGACCACAACCTAAAAATTCCATTTGAAGTCTACCTGTAACCCGACCCGAACCAAATCCTAACCCGACAAAAATATTCCAAAGAACTATAACCCGATGGGAGCAAGACAAAATATTTTCGATCCGAACATGAAAGTTCTAATTGAACTCAATCCGAAACCTGGTTGTGGTCGGTTTACGGGTTGACTTCAAATGGAACATTTAAGTTCGGATCCGGTTGCGTGTCTACGGAAATAATTTTGTCTTGCTCGAATCGGGTTACTGTTCTTTAAAATAATTTGTCGTTTTCAGATCGGGTTCTGGTCAGGTTTCAGGTTGACTTCAAATGGAATTTTCAGACTCTGATCGTATTTCGTGTAAACGGAATTTCCCTTGCTCATATTAGGGTACGGCCTGATGTATTTTTATTTCGGGTACTGTTCGGGTTAACTTAAAGTAAAACTTTGAGGTTCGGATCGGGTTGCACGCCGACGGAAATTATTTTGTCTTGCTCGGATCAGGTTATGGTTCTTTGGAATATTTTTCTCGGATTTAGATTTGGTTTGGGTCAGATTTCATTTTTTTTTTCAAATGGAATTTTTAGGTTCTGGTCGGGTTAAGTGTCAACGGAAATTATTTTGTCTTGTTCGGATCGGGTTATGTTTCTTTTGGAATATTTTTGTCGGGTTCAGATTCGGTTAGTGTCAGATTTTGCGTTTTTAATGGATTTTTTAGGTTCGGGTCTGTTTGCGTGTTCACGGAAATTATTTTGTCTTGCTCGGATCGGGTTATGGTTCTTTAGAATATTTTTGTCGCTTATCATATTTGGTTCGGGTCATATTTCGGATGTTTTTAAACAACATTTTTAGGTTCGGATCGGGTTCTGTGTCCACGGAAATTATTTTATCTTTTTCGAATCGGGTTATGTTTCTTTGGAATATATTTGTCGGGTTCAGATTCGGTTCGTGTCAGATTTTGCGTTTTTCCTAATGGATTTTTTAGGTTCGGGTCTGTTTCGTGTTCACGGAAATTATTTTGTCTTGCTCGGATCGGGTTATGGTTCTTCAGAATATTTTTGTCGGGTTCAGATTTGGTTCATGTCAGTTTTCAGGTTTTTTTCAAATGAAATTTTTATGTTCGTTTCGGGTTGCGTGTCCAAGGAAACTATTTTGTCTTGCTCGGATCGGTTTATGGTTCTTTAGAATATTTTTGTCGATTATCATATTTGGTTCGGGGCATATTTCGGATTTTTTTTTTCAAACAAAATTTTTAGTTTCGGATCGGGTTGTGTGTCCAGTCCACGGAAATTATTTTGTCTTTCTCGGTTCGGGTTATGTTTCTTTGGAATATTTTTGTCGGATTCAGGTTTGGTTTGGATCAGATTTCAGTTTTTTTTTTCAAATGGAATTTTTAAGTTCGGGTCGGGTTACGTGTCAACGGAAATTATTTTTTCTTCCTCGGATCGGGTTATGGTTTTTTAGAATATTTTTGTCGGTTATCATATTTGGTACGGGTCATGTTTCGGGTTTTTTTCAAACTAAATTTTTAGGTTTGGATCGGGCTGCGTGTCCACAGAAATTGTTTTGTCTTGCTCGGATCGGTTTATGGTTCTTTGGAATATTTTTGTCTGGTTCAGATTCGGTTCATGTCAGATTTTGCGTTTTTTCTAATGGATTTTTTAGGTTCTGGTCTGGTTGCGTGTTCCCGGAAATTATTTTGTATTGCTCGGATCGGGTTATGGTTCTTCGGGATATTTTTGTCGGGTTCAGATTTGGTTCATGTCAGATTTCAGGTTTTTTTAAATGAAATTTTAATGTTCGGTTCGGGTTAAGTGTCCAAGGAAATTATTTTGTCTTGCTCGTATCGGATTATGGTTCTTTAGAATATTTTTGCCGGTTATCATATTTGGTTCGGGTCATATTTCGGATTATTTTAAACAAAATTTTTAGGTTCGGATCGGCTTCTATGTCCACGGAAATTATTTTGTCTTGTTCCAATCGGGTTATGTTTCTTCGGAATATTTTTATCGGGTTCAGATTCGGTTCGTGTCATATTTTGCGTTTTTTCTAATGGATTTTTTAGATTCGGGTCTGTTTGCGTGTTCACGGAAATTATTTTGTCTTGCTCGGATCGAGTTAAGGTTCTTCGGAATATTTTTGTCGGGTTCAGATTTGGTTCATGTCAGATTTCAGGTTTTTTTCAAATGAAATTTTTAGGTTCGTTTCGGGTTGCGTGTCCAAGGAAATTATTTTGTCTTGCTTGGATCGGGTTACGGGTTCTTTAGAATATTTTTGTCGATTATCATATTTTGTTCGGGGCATATTTCGGAGTAGTTTCAAACAAAATTTTTTAGTTCGGATCCGGTTGTGTGTCCAGTCCACGAAAATTATTTTGTCTTTCTCGGATCGGGTTATGTCTCTTTGTAATATTTTTGTCGGGTTCGGATTTGGTTCATGTCAGATTTCGGGGTTTTTTTAATAGAATATTTGAGTTCAGGTCTGGTTGCGTGTTCACTGAAATTATTTTGTCTTGCTTGGATCGGGTTATGGTTCTATAGAATATTTTTGTCGGTTATCATATTTGGTTCGGGTCATATTTCGGAATTTTTCAAACAAATATTTTAGGTTCGGATCGGGTTGCGTGCCTACGGAAAATTATTTGTGTTACTCGGATCGGGGTATAGTGCTTTAGAATGTTTTTGTCGTTTATCAGATTTGGTTCGGGTCAAATTCGGGTTATGGTTCTATAGAATATTTTTGTCGGTTATCATATTTGGTTGGGGTCATATTTCGGAATTTTTCAAACAAATATTTTTGGTTTGGATCGGGTTGCGTGTTCACGGAAATTATTTTGTCTGACTCGTATCGGATTATACTGCATTAGAATATTTTTGTTGGTTATCAGGTTTGGTTTGGGTCAGATTTCGGGTTTTTTCAAATGGAACTTTCAGGTTCGGGTCAGGTTGCATGTAGACTGAAATTATTTTGTCTTGCTCGGATCGGGGTACTGTCTGTTTTAATACATTTTTGGGGTTCGGGTCGGGTTATGGGTTAATAAGCCTAAAAAATAATCACCCTGGTTGGATAATAAGTGGTCATTTTCAATTAGCCTAACGCTTTCTGGGCTCTTTGCAGTAAGCCTGAAAAATATCAGGCTAATTGGGAAAAGGGAGATGATTCTTCAATTAGCCCGGCTCCTTGCAAAGAGCCTGATTACTCAATTAGCCTACGACGTATATAACATATATTTATATTATTATTATATTAAACCATTTTGGGTATATTGGGGAATATTTGTTCTCAAACAGAGGCAAAAATACTTGTGCCTATAAAAGTTAAACTCAGTATTATTTCTCTTTCTACTAACGTGATTTTCTTCCTAGTTCTTTGCTAAAGATTATTATTTATAAACCCAAAACTGTTCAAGAACTTTCTTTGTAGAATTATTTAATTACATTATTTTGATTTTTAACTTTTTGATTGTTGCTTTCCTACTTTTCTCATAATTTGCTTTGAGACAATTAAAACTGATTTAAAAGATACAGCAATACACATAATTTTAGACGAAAATATCAAATTCGAATAAATTAATTTATAGACTTTTTAATATCTGTACACTGTACAGCATAAAGTCATGTTCCTGAACTATTGAAAATTTTAGTTCAAAGTCGAACATTCTACAGAGTAAAGTAAATAGAAAAACTAAAATATCCTTTAAAAAACTTTCAAAACATTGTCTTCGTCGTTCAACTTTAAAATTGATTTTAAGATGAGTAAAAATGGGAGGTATTCAAAAGCCAACACAAAGTAGTGTTTTATGCATGTTTAGCATAAGACGCTATCCTCTAGTCTGGTGGTTAGAATGCAGGCTATCAGACATGAGCTGCCAGATTCAAACTCGGATTCAGATATGGCTGTTTATAGTGTATCAAATTCCACTTCAGACAGAGCCCCTCTGTCTGATTAACTCATATTTGCAAAGAACAACCACCTCTTCATTAATATTCAATATTTTACGCGTTTTTTATTCAACATATTACCAGTTTATGGTCCAATATTTTGAGAGTTTATAGTTCAACCAAAGCATCAAATGTTGGAGCAAGGTTTCACAATCTTATGGTTGCAACTAATTCAACCCAAAACTTGGTTCCACCCAATACCAAATTTTTAACAGTGTAGCCTGTATATTTTATTCTATTTCTATTTAAAATACTTTCTTCTTTGTAGATGCATTTGTTCTTGAATTTAAAAAATGCTCAGATTATGCTCTTAGTTTTTCATTGTTTTGCATTAAAAAAGCGCATTTAAATATATAATGTTTGTTCGGGATGCCATAAAAAAAATTTGTGAAATGAATTTAACATAAGCGATCCCTTCATTCTTTTCCTTTTAATGTTTGAATAATGCATAAACTACATATATCTGTAGTGATTTTACTGAAATAATTAACGAAGTTTCGAATATGGGTCTTACCATTTCAAAAACAAAAGTTTACGTAATGTATGTATGTAGTTTTAAAAAAAGTTTACGTAATTTTTAATATGTAGATGATCCTTTATGCATAGGGAAGACCGGGGGAATGGCGAATAATTAATTAAGGAAATTTAATTTTTTTCACCTAAAAAAAATGTTTTTTTTTAATAGTAAAAATTCTAAAGCTGAATTATTATCTTTAGTATCTGTATACATTTAACCGTAATCATAACTGTAAAGTAAGAACCCATTAAAAAAAACTTTCTTTCAACCCCCGTGTAGTGGCGGGATTACCCAGGATACTGCGGTAATTCCGACACTGTATAGGGGTAATGACGCCACTCTATAATGACCTATTAAATACATAAAATGGATAGTAGGAAACGCATAACCTACTAAAAATGTTTAGAAAGCAATAATTTATCAAAATATTGAATAATTACAATGTTCCTTAAGCTAGATTTATTAATGTGCTAAGCTTACAATTTAACTCAAATTGGAAAAGTCACCCTTTGCCATGGTGGCGGCATTGCACCGAGAGGACAATATAGTGGAAAACCCCCAGCAAAGGTGAAAAAAGAACCGAACTTGTTCAAAAAATTGCATTAAAATGTCGGCGAATGCATGTGATTACGGGTAATATTATCTTAAGTACCTAGTGTTATAATAAAAGGTGTTTACCTGCACTCATTTGAAATTCCAAAATAAAAAGCAACTAGATGAAAACTAAATTTTTCAGTAGAACAAGCGAACGACGTACAACAAAACCATTCTCACTCTAGGTACTGTTTCTATTGTTGGCCGCTACAGTGCAGACGCAATAACTATCTCAAACTGCCGTTAGTTTTTAAACTAGACGGGGTAGCGCCATTCCCCTGGTCTCCCTACATGTGTGTGTGTGTGGTGTAAGCGGTGATGGCGGGTATGATTTTTTACAAAAATGCCTCAACACTCCCCCCCCCCCCCCAGTCGTAGAGACAAATTTACGCCTATGTTTTTTAGAGTGCATTCAAGGTTCTGTCTTTCATTACTATGTATTTGCAACAGAAAGCAATTATCAGAAACGCTTGAAAGAACATGCAGACACTGGAAATGTTGTCTATGCCAAAGAAATACATGGAAAAGAATCGATCCTTACATGCTGTAAGTAGGGGAAAGTAGGGGAATGGCGCTCACTTAAGGAAACACATGAATAACTAGTTAAATTTAGACAAAAAAAATCAATATTTTATCTCCAAAGCATAAGGAGCAGTTTGCAATCAACTAATTTTCATAAAAGTTAAGATTTTTTTTATCGTTTTATTTAAATAACCATCGATTGAGCGGTAATGCCCGATATGGTAGGGTAATTGCGCTCAGAGTTTAATACAACATTTAAGTATGACAAAAGTCACACATGTAGTTGTGTGGGCTGTTCACACCACTGCAGACTTTTTGCGACCACTTTACACATATTCTGCAGACATATTGTGCTACACATATAGTGGGCTATTTTCTTATATTTAGGTTTTTTGATTTTCACCACTTTTTTGAAATCGTAAAATTCTCCTTGTTTAATGACATATTAATTAAGGCGAAAACAGGTGAATTTTACCATTTCAAAAAAGTGGTGTCAAGCAACAAATTTGAATTTTAAAAAAGTTGCCCACTAGCAACACTTCTGGAATTCCACGCGAGCGCCATTACCCGTTATCGCCATATTGGGTTTTAATGCATTATAATTATCGTAACAACGCACAACAAAAATAAATAAAAACATGAACGTACAGCTAAATATATATATTTTGTAGACATAATGAGTAAATTAATATTTGAAAATAAGAGTGTAGAGATACCTTCAAGTTAGATGTTGTAGAATTTTATAATAAAACAACTTCAAACTAATAACATGAGGACACAAAAATACTTTCCTCCCGACGGGCACTAAATCCTTACTGGGAACTAAGGATGAAGTTCGCTAGGCGCCGGTACCGATCGCACGTTTTCAATTCAATTCTGTTTAGAGATATTGGGTGAGCGGTATTACCCTTCTGAGAGTCATTACCCTACTTTTCGCTGTATAGTATGAAGAGACAGAGTAAACAACACACTCAAAAGGACAAGGACAACCTATGATTAATGAATGTGGTGAAAACAACTGGTAAACTCTTTACAGCAAAAACACAAGAGTTTTATATAAAATAATTGGTTTAAGACCAGAAAGCGTTTCTTTCCATCTCTGAAAATGGCTGTTCATATACGGGTCAATCCATTCCAAATCACCAAGGTGGTGTTGCTCAACATTTTTAATTTTCCTAATCTTTTAACCAAGAGTTCTTCATAGTTTTCTGAGTTTAAAAGCATGGTTAAAAATTTTTTTCATAATATATTTTTTTGGAGGTGGCCAATTTCAAAAAGCTACGTAGCCATTTTTGGGCGAAAAACGTGTTTTATGGAGAATGCTGTAACTGCTTTATTTTTCTACCTATCAAGATGAATTAAAAACCAAAACGATCAGCAATAAATTGTCGACATTTTATGTAATAATAAAATTTTCATTAGACTAGGACAAAAACATGCTTAAAAACCGGAGGGGAAAAAATGTCAAATACCACATTTCGCTGCTATTATTTTTTATGAAGGAGATCAGACTCAAATTAAATATTTCCTCTTACACAGACCTGTTATAGAACTACTTATTTTTACATCTTTGAATCCTGAAAATCTTTTCCTTTTTTGTATAGTTCATCAAAAACTGTGTTAAGTCTGTTTGGGGCAATATTCACTACTTAATATCTCAAAAGGGAGTGACTAAAAAAAATCTGAAAACGTAGGATAATAAACATCTATGTAATATAAAGCTAAATTGTAACCTATATGAGTAGTAGGAAAAGGGGGCTCCGGGCTCAGGAGGGGGTGCTGGGGTGCCGTGCCGCCTCACGCAGCACGCAGGTCCCCCCTGCGGTCCCGCACCCTCCCATCCCTCCTCTCGTGCACCCTCCCATCCCCCCTGCGGTCCCGCACCCTCCCAACCCTCCTCTCGTGCACCCTCCCATCCCCCCTCCGGTCCCGTGCCGCCTCCGCCATCACAGCACCGCCCCCTAGCGGGAAAAATGGCGTTTTTAGAGTATTTTTCTGCTATACATGAGAGTTGAACGTTAGATCGACTAGATTATCATACTGTAAGATGGAGATTAAATTTACATTTGAATTTTGAACAACCTTTACCTTAATAAGTATTATTAATTAAGCAAAATAATGGAAAATAACAATTTTAAAGGAAAAAAGCTGATTTCTGTAGATTTTCTCTCAGCTACAAGATCAGAATATCAACTTAAATAGAGAAAGTTAAGCATATATTTGAATTTTGAATGATTAACATCTTAATGAGCATTATTAATTAAGCAAAAATATCAATTTTTATTGGAAAAAAGCTGATTTCTGTAGATTTTCTTTCAACTGCAAGATCAGTATATCATCTTAAATGGGGAAAGTTAAATTTATATTTGAATTTTGGATGATTAACATCTTAATGACCATTATTAATTAAGCAAAATAACAAAAATATCTATTTTAATGGAAAAAAGAATATTTCTTAGGGTTTTTTTTTTCTACTATAAGATCAGAATATCAACTTGAAAGATAAAAGTGAACCATATACACTTAATTTTGAACAACCTTTACCTTAATGAGTATTATTAATTAAGCAAAACAAAGGAAAATTATAATTTTAAAGGAAACAAGCTGATTTTTTATACCCCCCCCCCCCCCCCCCCAACTATAAGATGAGAATATCCACTTAAATGAGAAATGTTAAGCACACATTTAAGTTTTTGAACGGCTATTAACCTTAATGAATTTTAATACTTAATTTTTTATACATAAACCATTATTTAATAAATTTTATACTTTCTGATTCTTTTTCTTCAGTGATTTTTTTTCAGTTTTTAAACCAATTATTGCATATTTTGTATTTATTATTACTTAATTTCCCTACCTCTCAAAGCATTTGAAGAAAAACGCGATACTCCGTTTAACATTTGAAAGAAATATTCGAAAAAGGACCCCTTCGCTAACCCCAAATCTTCCCCTCAAGCAGGGAATGCGAACAATAGAATGTTATACCAGCCTATTGATGTATTTTCATATCACAAGAGCGCAGATTTTGATATGGTCAGTAAACACATGATTGTAATCTGAGTTATTCTACCCATATTATTAATCAAATTATCATATGGTTCATCTTTAGTTTTGAACAATCATCACCTTAATTATTATTATTAATTAAGCAAAGCAATGGAAAAATTTCAATTTGAAGGATAAAAGCTGATTTCTTATGATTTCTTTTTCTTTTTTTCTTTTTCTTTTCTTTTTTTTTTTTTTTTTTTCAGCTGTAACACGGAAACATCAATTTCTAAGGGAAGAGTTAAAGTTATATTTTAGCTTTTAACAACTAAAACTTAATAAATATCATTAATTAAACAATATATATATATATATATAGTGTTCATTTCTGGATCATCTTTGGAACATTGTCAATTTCTTCATATATTTGTGATTTCAAATTTATTATATATATATACATCAATTTTCACAAAAAGATGAATTTTTACACAAATTTTCAACATTCAAATACATTTGTTTATATATTGTTACAAGATTCTTATTATATTGTTAAACTTTACCTATCTTTAAAAGCTGATTGACTTTATATAGTGTTCATCTTTATATCTATTCATATAATGACTGCTACATTTGAGACCAATACTACAAATTTCTTTCCTATGTTGAAAACTGAAAGACACCTCTTAATGTCTCAAACATTTGACATATTAAACTAGTCTGAGTTATTCTGCTCATATTATTAATTAAATTATCATATGTTTCACCCTACACTTCAGATATTTCTGAATTATCAACTACCAAGTCGTTTAAAATATAAATACTATCTTTAATGTTTACATAGTATACATGTCGAGTCTGACTTATTCTGTCTATATTATTAATCAAATTATCGTATAGTTCACCCTTCACTTCGAAGATTTCCGAGTTATAGCAATACTTATCTACATCAAACTCAATTCTTCTTCCTATATATTTTAACATTACATAATTTTAACAACTGTTTTTATCCATTTATCAGAAAATGATTAAATCACAAAACGATCACACATCAAGTTGTTTAAATATGAATACTATCTTTACAGTTTTTTAATGATGCAGAGTTTTTTAACGAATACAATCTTTAATTTTATCAACCAATCTACTTGAAATTTTAATGACATCATAAGAGCAAATTTTATGCTATAATTTTTCATTGTCATTGATTGGATCATTTCCCCCTTGCTTAGCAGATATTCACATTTGAGTTAATTTACCAAGAACTGTAAGTGAAATTTCATCAACTCCTTATAGAAAGTCCTGTTTTCACAAATTAGTCAGTGAAAAATTGCACCGTTTTTCTCAATAGTTTTAAAAATTAACAGATAAATGAAAAATATACAACTTCTTAAAATAACTTCATACTTTTCGAAAAAATTACAGTAGTCAAGAAATAAATGAATAAATAAATAAATAAATAAAAAATAAATCTTTTTAAATATTTACAAAAAAATCAAAAAACCAACATATTGAAAATATCATTTTTTTTAAAATTACAATTTAACTACTACCTTAACCACCATTAACACTATCTCTTCTCAGAATATAATAATCTAAGATTTACTATGACAAAATTTCTTGACAACATTTATTATAAAACTGGTTTGTACGCATGCGCAGATTACCACGTGGCCAAAACGATTGGCAATAATATAAATTTTCGAAAAGCAACACAACATTTCTCATTTCCAATGTTAAACTTGTGAGGGAAGGTGACTCGAAAAGCAGCGCAGCATTTATCATTTCCACTGTTAGATTTGCGAGGGTAAGGTGACTTTAAGTACGCAACTCTGATAAATTTCCAGATTTTAACTCAAGTGGGGAATCGATTTCTTCGTTAGTGAATAAAGTAAGTAATATCATTACAATATATATGTATTAATAAAAATAAATAAAAAATTAGTGATTATTTACCCATTAAATAATTTTTGTGTATATAATTATATTTGTTTCGTTGTGTAGATGATGCAACAAGGTGAATCAAAACAGCAGCAAACCTCTTTATTAGAAATGAATGATCTGAATGATTCGTCGTTGGTACATATAGAATTAAAGAATAATAAATATGTGAGTACTTATATGTGAAATACTAGAATTCTTACACTAAAAATAATTAGAATAAACTTACATTAAAATATTTTACCTTACATTCCTTAAGAAGTGTTTTTTATCTGTATTATTACAGTGAATTCTAACTGTTTACATTAATTTCTCTTGCAGACGTGCTCTATTTGTGATAAAAACTTTTCATCTAAATGGAATTTAAAAGAACATATACAGATCCATACCAATGAAAAGCCATTTACTTGTGAGGACTGTAAAAAACTGTTTACAAGAAAGCGTGAATTAAGAAAGCATATGATGACGTATGGTACTACATCGCCTGTTGTATGTGAAATTTGCAAATTATCTTTTACTCGAAAATGTGCTCTAATAACTCATATGAAAACACATTCGAATAAAAAATTGTTTAAATGTGAAAAGTGTGAGAAAACCTTCGACTATCGTTATAAATTAAATAAGCACATGATTATCCACAATAAACCACAATTACATTGCAATGAATGTAGGAAATCGTTTTCAAGGGAAAATAGGCTAAACCGCCATTTGAAAGTTCAACAAATCCAACATCGTCCATTTTTTAAATGTGAAAAGTGTGAGAAAACTTTCGACTATCGTTATAGATTAAACAAGCATATGTTTAGTCACAATCACCCACAATTACCTTGTAATGAATGCGAGAAAACGTTTTCAAGTGAAGATAGGTTAAAGCACCATTTGAAAGTGCACCAGAACCTACATTATACATGTGATCAGTGTAAACAAAAATTTAGACAAAAATTAAATTTAAATCAGCATTTACGTACTCACCATACTAAAAAACCTCTAGTTCCAGTTAGAGATGAAATATCACTACCCAGTGTAGAGTTTAAAATGCTAAGACATCAAACATCGGCTTTCGGATAGTTTAAAACTCTAACTTTTTCGTCCCGAGAAAAAATGAAGAAGGCTGCTTAATTACTTTTCAAACTAATTTGAAACCTGAGTTACAATACAATCTTCAAAACGAGATAAGAGAAAAAAAAGCAATTAAATGGTTTATGGTAAGCAAAGTCTTGTTTGAGCGCGAAAGAGGTGAAGGTGATATTGAAACAATCACATCTTATTTTAGAAGTGACTGTTATATTGATCTGGTTGAGAATAGTATTACAGATCTTATTGATGAGGGATATTCAAAAATTAACCAATCATTTGAAGAATTTAACAGTCAAGGATCAGATTGGAGACTTCGAGAAATTGATTGTTTAGAAATCAATATTTCAAAGTATAACCCCTTAGGTAAAAATTGATTCTACGTCATGTAAAATATATGTTCTTTTTAAATACGGAATTAAATTATGTAATTATAAAATTTCAGTATTTAGAATATTTACTTAAAACACAAGAGTTCAATTTTACCACAAGATCATCAAAAAGTGAAATTTGGAAAACACACATGTGAACATACATTTTTAGACAACATGGATTTTGTTACTTGTGATTTTCTAATTGATATTAATGTAGATATTATTCCCAATGTATTGTTTAAATGGTGATAATAAATATCTATACATATATGTTTGCGTGTTTATTTTCATAAAACCTACGCCATTATTGTAACTTATACGCAAATCAACATATTTATCAAGAGCATAGATCCACACTCAACAGAAATATTCGACAGTTTAAAAAATAATAATAACGTATGAATGATAAAATGTACAAAATAGTGAAAAAAATTGTTACGAACCCACGGAAGTTAACAGATGAATAAAAATATGCAAGTGGAAAATTAATTACAATGTTTTCTGAAATTATTTAAATACTAACTAAAACCATATCTTTTTCAGACCACAAATCATAATTTCTTGAAAATTTAACATCGAATTTGTATGATTTTGGCCATTAAACGACCTACAAACTCAAGAAATACTCATATTTAAACAAAGAAATAAATTATTATCATATCAATAACTGGAAATTTCACATTAAAACAAATATTTTCATAAATGTACATATAAAAATAAGAGTTTACTAACTAAATTCCTTAATTTTATCACATTCAACTGAATTTTTTCACGTTCAAACTTAATTTTTTATACACAAAGCATTATTTAATCATTGAAAATGCATACTGCATCATATAGTATATCATCAATTGTATGTAAACTCTGTAAAGATATTCAAAAATAAACAGGCGTTTGAAGAATTTAACAAGGAAGGACGAAATTTAGACTATGTACCAAACCTAACTGCATAAGATTTACTACAATATCCCAACATTAAAATCTGGAAGGCATACACACTTGATGTAAAGAATTTTTTGTTATCTGTGATTCTTCCAACTAACATGAATGTAGATATTATTCACAATGTATTCCTCACATGGTTATAATAAATATATCTTTATCTACACATATCAACGTGTTTATTTTTCTACAGTCCATTTCATTATAGGAATATATCTCCTAACATTTTAAACGAAAAAACGCTTTCTCATCTTAAAAAATTTCATAAGAAGAGACAAAAATTAACCGATGAATGAAAAATATACAAGTTTCTGTAGAAAAATAAACACGTTGATATGTGTAGATAAAGATATATTTATTATAACCATGTGAGGAATACATTGTGAATAATATCTACATTCATGTTAGTTGGAAGAATCACGGATAACAAAAAATTCTTTACATCAAGTGTGTATGCCTTCCAGATTTTAATGTTGGTATATTGTAGTAAATCTTATGCAGTTAGGTTTGGTACATAGTCTAAATTTCGTCCTGCCTTGTTAAATTCTTCAAACGCCTGTTTATTTTTGAATATCTTTACAGAGTTTACATACAATTGATGATATACTATATGATGCAGTATGCATTTTCAATGATTAAATAATGCTTTGTGTATAAAAAATTAAGTTTGAACGTGAAAAAATTCAGTTGAATGTGATAAAATTAAGGAAATTAGTTAGTAAACTCTTATTTTTATATGTACATTTATGAAAATATTTGTTTTAATGTGAAATTTCCAGTTATTGATATGATAATAATTTATTTCTTTGTTTAAATATGAGTATTTCTTGAGTTTGTAGGTCGTTTAATGGCCAAAATCATACAAATTCGATGTTAAATTTTCAAGAAATTATGGTTTGTGGTCTGAAAAAGATATGGTTTTAGTTAGTATTTAAATAATTTCAGAAAACATTGTAATTAATTTTCCACTTGCATATTTTTATTCATCTGTTAACTTCCGTGGGTTCGTAACAATTTTTTTCACTATTTTGTACATTTTATCATTCATACGTTATTATTATTTTTTAAACTGTCGAATATTTCTGTTGAGTGTGGATCTATGCTCTTGATAAATATGTTGATTTGCGTATAAGTTACAATAATGGCGTAGGTTTTATGAAAATAAACACGCAAACATATATGTATAGATATTTATTATCACCATTTAAACAATACATTGGGAATAATATCTACATTAATATCAATTAGAAAATCACAAGTAACAAAATCCATGTTGTCTAAAAATGTATGTTCACATGTGTGTTTTCCAAATTTCACTTTTTGATGATCTTGTGGTAAAATTGAACTCTTGTGTTTTAAGTAAATATTCTAAATACTGAAATTTTATAATTACATAATTTAATTCCGTATTTAAAAAGAACATATATTTTACATGACGTAGAATCAATTTTTAGCTAAGGGGTTATACTTTGAAATATTGAGTTCTAAACAATCAATTTCTCGAAGTCTCCAATCTGATCCTTGACTGTTAAATTCTTCAAATGATTGGTTAATTTTTGAATATCCCTCATCAATATGATCTGTAATACTATTCTCAACAAGAACAATATAACAGTCACTTCTAAAATAAGATGTGATTGTTTCAATATCACCTTCACCTCTTTCGCGCTCAAACAAGACTTTGCTAACCATAAACCATTTAATTGCTTTTTTTTCTCTTATCTCGTTTTGAAGATTGTATTGTAACTCAGGTTTCAAATTAGTTTGAAAAGTAATTAAGCAGCCTTCTTCATTTTTCTCGGGACAAAAAGTTAGAGTTTTAAACACTCCGAAAGCCGATGTTTGATGTCTTAGCCTTTTAAACTCTACACTGGGTAGTGATATTTCATCTCTAACTGGAACTAGAGGTTTTTTAGTATGGTGAGTACGTAAATGCTGATTTAAATTTGATTTTTGTCTAAATTTTTGTTTACACTGATCACATGTATAATGCTGGTTCTGGTGCACTTTCAAATGGTGCTTTAACCTATCTTCACTTGAAAACGTTTTCTCGCATTCATTACAAGGTAATTGTGGGTGATTGTGACTAAACATATGCTTGTTTAATCTATAACGATAGTCGAAAGTTTTCTCACACTTTTCACATTTAAACAATGGACGATGTTGGATTTGATGAACTTTCAAATGGCGGTTTAACCTATTTTCCCTTGAAAACGATTTCCTACATTCATTGCAATGTAATTGTGGTTGATTGTGGATAATCATGTGCTTATTTAATTTATAACGATAGTCGAAGGTTTTCTCACACTTTTCACATTTAAACAATTTTTTATTCGAATGTGTTTTCATATGAGTTATTAGAGCACATTTTCGAGTAAAAGATAATTTGCAAATTTCACATACAACAGGCGATGTAGTACCATACGTCATCATATGCTTTCTTAATTCACGCTTTCTTGTAAACAGTTTTTTACAGTCCCCACAAGTAAATGGCTTTTCATTGGTATGGATCTGTATATGTTCTTTTAAATTCCATTTAGATGAAAAGTTTTTATCACAAATAGAGCACGTCTGCAAGAGAAATTAGTGTAAACAGTTAGAATTCGTTCTAATAATACAGATAAAAAACACTTCTTAAGGAATGTAAGGTAAAATATTTTAATGTAAGTTTATTCTAATTATTTTTAGTGTAAGAGTTCTAGTATTTCACATATAAGTACTCACATATTTATTATTCTTTAATTCTATATGTACCAACGACGAATCATTCAGATCATTCATTTCTAATAAAGAGGTTTGCTGCTGTTTTGATTCACCTTGTTGCATCATCTACACAACGAAACAAATATAATTATATACACAGAAAATATTTAATGGGTAAATAATCACTAATTTTTTATTTATTTTTATTAATACATATATATTGTAATGATATTACTTTATTCACTAACGAAGAAATCGATTCCCCACTTGAGTTAAAATCTGGAAATTTATCAGAGTTGCGTACTTAAAGTCACCTTACCCTCGCAAATCTAACAGTGGAAATGATAAATGCTGCGCTGTTTTTCGAGTCACCTTCCCTCACAAGTTTAACATTGGAAATGAGAAATGTTGTGTTGCTTTTCGAAAATTTATATTATTGCCAATCGTTTTGGTCACGTGGTAATCTGCGCATGCGTACAAACCAGTTTTATAATAAATGTTGTCAAGAAATTTTGTCATAGTAAATCTTAGATTATTATATTCTGAGAAGAGATAGTGTTAATGGTGGTTAAGGTAGTAGTTAAATTGTAATTTAAAAAAAAAATGATATTTTCAATATGTTGGTTTTTTGATTTTTTGTAAATATTTAAAAAGATTTATTTTTTATTTATTTATTTATTTATTCATTTATTTCTTGACTACTGTAATTTTTTCGAAAAGTATGAAGTTATTTTAAGAAGTTGTATATTTTTCATTTATCTGTTAATTTTTAAAACTATTGAGAACAACGGTGCAATTTTTCACTGACTAATTTGTGAAAACAGGACTTTCTATAAGGAGTTGATGTAATTTCACTTACAGTTCTTGGTAAATTAACTCAAATGTGAATATCTGCTAAGCAAGGGGGAAATGATCCAATCAATGACAATGAAAAATTATAGCATAAAATTTGCTCTTATGATGTCATTAAAATTTCAAGTAGATTGGTTGATAAAATTAAAGATTGTATTCGTTAAAAAAACTCTGCATCATTAAAAAACTGTAAAGATAGTATTCATATTTAAACAACTTGATGTGTGATCGTTTTGTGATTTAATCATTTTCTGATAAATGGATAGAAACAGTTGTTAAAATTATGTAATGTTAAAATATATAGGAAGAAGAATTGAGTTTGATGTAGATAAGTATTGCTATAACTCGGAAATCTTCGAAGTGAAGGGTGAAATATACGATAATTTGATTAATAATATAGACAGAATAAGTCAGACTCGACATGTATACTATGTAAACATTAAAGATAGTATTTATATTTTAAACGACTTGGTAGTTGATAATTCAGAAATATCTGAAGTGTAGGGTGAAACAAATGATAATTTAATTAATAATATGAGCAGAATAACTCAGACTAGTTTAATATGTCAAATGTTTGAGACATTAAGAGGTGTCTTTCAGTTTTCAACATAGGAAAGAAATTTGTAGTATTGGTCTCAATTGTAGTAGTCATTATATGAATAGATATAAAGATGAACACTATATAAAGTCAATCAGCTTTTAAAGATAGGTAAAGTTTAACAATATAATAAGAATCTTGTAACAATATATAAACAAATGTATTTGAAAGTTGAAAATTTGTGTAAAAATTCATCTTTTTGTGAAAATTGATGTATATATATATATAATAAATTTGAAATCACAAATATATGAAGAAATTGACAATGTTCCAAATATGATCCAGAAATGAACACTATGTATATATATATATATATATATATATATATATATTGTTTAATTAATGATATTTATTAAGTTTTAGTTGTTAAAAGCTAAAATATAACTTTAACTCTTCCCTTAGAAATTGATGTTTCCGTGTTACAGCTGAAAGAAAAAAAAAAAAAAAAAAGAGAGAAAGAAATCATAAGAAATCAGCTTTTATCCTTCAAATTGAAATTTTTCCATTGCTTTGCTTAATTAATAATAATAATTAAGGTGATGATTGTTCAAAACTAAAGATGAACCATATGATAATTTGATTAATAATATGGGTAGAATAACTCAGATTACAATCATGTGTTTACTGACCATATCAAAATCTGCGCTCTTGTGATATGAAAATACATCAATAGGCTGGTATAACATTCTATTGTTCGCATTCCCTGCTTGAGGGGGAAGATTTGGGGTTAGCGAAGGGGTCCTTTTTCGAATATTTCTTTCAAATGTTAAACGGAGTATCGCGTTTTTCTTCAAATGCTTTGAGAGGTAGGGAAATTAAGTAATAATAAATACAAAATACGCAAGAATTGGCTTAAAAACTGAAAAAAAATCACTGAAGTTCGTTGAATCAGAAAGTATAAAATTTATTAAATAATGGTTTATGTATAAAAAATTAAGTATTAAAATTCATTAAGGTTAATAGCCGTTCAAAAACTTAAATGTGTGCTTAACATTTCTCATTTAAGTGGATATTCTCATCTTATAGTTGGGGGGGGGGGGGAGGTTATAAAAAAATCAGCTTGTTTCCTTAAAAATTATAATTTTCCTTTGTTTTGCTTAATTAATAATACTCATTAAGGTAAAGGTTGTTCAAAATTAAGTGTATATGGTTCACTTTTATCTTTCAAGTTGATATTCTGATCTTATAGTAGAAAAAAAAACCTTAAGAAATATTCTTTTTTCCATTAAAATAGATATTTTTGTTATTTTGCTTAATTAATAATGGTCATTAAGATGTTAATCATCCAAAATTCAAATATAAGTTTAACTTTCCCCATTTAAGATGATATACTGATGTTGCAGTTGAAAGAAAATCTACAGAAATCAGCTTTTTTCCAATAAAAATTTATATTTTTGCTTAATTAATAATGCTCATTAAGATGTTAATCATTCAAAATTCAAATATATGCTTAACTTTCTCTATTTAAGTTGATATTCTGATCTTGTAGTTGAGAGAAAATCTACAGAAATCAGCTTTTGTCCTTTAAAATTGTTATTTTCCATTATTTTGCTTAATTAATAATACTCATTAAGTTAAAGGTTGTTCAAAATTCAAATGTAAATTTAATCTCCACCTTACAGTATGATAATCTAGTCGATCTAACGTTCAACTCTCATGTTATAGCAGAAAAATACTCTAAAAACGCCATTTTTCCCGCTAGGGGGCGGTGCTGTGATGGCGGAGGCGGCACGGGACCGGAGGGGGATGGGAGGGTGCACGAGAGGAGGGATGGGAGGGTGCGGGACCGCAGGGGGGACCTGCGTGCTGCGTGAGGCGGCACGGCACCCCAGCACCCCCTCCTGAGCCCGGAGCCCCCTTTTCCTACTATTTATATGTTCGAGACTTGACTGGTTTTTACCCGACTTAAAAGAAGGGTTATGTTTTTCATGCGTATCTGTGTATGTGGATTTCTTTATACCCTCGAAACATCCCAACGGCTGGATGGATTTTAATGAATGAGGTCTCAATCAATTCGTCTCAACGGCCCGACGGTTATAGGCTAGGTTTTGTTTTTATAAATTCAAAATGGCGGGAGAAATGAAAAAAATTACGCATGCTATTGAGTGGCATATCATTGGATAATTCTTTCAAAATGAAGACGATGTTTCATTGACTATTTTACAGTCAGAAGCTCCGTTAAAATATTATACAACCTGGAAGTTATGTATGTAGGATCTCTAGCTTTACTGCAACTCTAACCTTCATAGACATCTATAGACCTCATCAAAGCAATGTTTATAGATAGGAACTAATAATTAAGCACAACTTAAAAGTCATCAATACAAGTAAATTAAAAAAAAATAGGTAAGTAATATAAACAAGTAATATAAAAAAATATTTTAAGTCAATTCCTACTTAAGTCAATAAGAGAAATTTTTTTTCTCCCATTCTGCTTTTCTCTTGAGTGGCGCTTAAAATGCCTTGATCTAGAAGAGGGCTCTCTCGGTCTTAAAATTCCTTGATCAAGAAGAGGGTTCTCTCGATTCTTGAAAATTAATTAATTTAATTTAATTAATTAATTAATATTTGAAAAAACTGGATTAATATCAAGTGTCATCCATTACAAATTTTAAAAAATTTATTTGAGCTTGATTGGATGAATAATAAGTATTTTATTACCGATTGAAAATTTGAACAAGATATATATAGAGAGAGTGTGAGCTAATAGTAGGAATTGAAAAAGAAAATATTTTCACATTGATGAGAAATAATTAATTAGTTCGCTTTTTACGCAGTCGGGTTTTCAGATTTTTTTAAATTTAATTGTTTATTGAATAACAGTTCACTAAAAATGCACCCATCCTTCCTCCGTTTCCTTTTTGTTTTGTTCCAGATACATAGCATTACAGGTACTTTTTGCTTAGGTACGTTCAAATTGACTGTTAAAACACATTTTACGCATTATTGCTTAGTTAAATAGGGCAGTGACACCTTTTCAAAGCTTTCGTGAAGGGGGGGGGGTGATTTTATTGTGCACAGCTGAGGAGCACCTGATACAGTTTTATTCTGACATGTTTTTGAAATTAGCCGAAGTACTCGCTAAGAGGTTACTTCACTTCACGAGCAAAAACGCTTTTCGCTAAAGAAATTTTATAAAATATCTCGTTTGCATATATATGCATTTGCCCCTTGCCTTTTACGAGATATTTTATAATTTTTTTTAGCGAGAAGTGTTTTCGCTCTTAACCTCTTAGCGAGTACTTCGGCTAATTTCAAAAACATGTTAGAATAAAACTGTGTCAGGTGTTCCTCAGCTGTGCACAATAAAATCAAAAGACCCCCCCCCCCCAATCAAGAAGGGTTTGAAAAGTGTATTTAACTAAGAAATAACGCGTAAAATGTGTTTTTATAGTCAATTTGAACATACCTAAGCAAAAAGTACCTGTAATGCATCGTACCTGGAACAAAACAAAAAAGAAAATGAGGGGGGAGTGGTGCATTTTTAGTGAACTGTTATTCAAAAACCAGTCAAGTCTCAAACATATAGTTTACAATTTAACTTTACATTACAAAGATTTTTCTTTCCCACATGCCCAGATTATTTTAGTCAGTCCCTTTTGAGATATTAAGTAGTGAAAATTGCCCAAAACAGACTTAGCAGTTTTGGATGAGCTGTACAAAAAAAAAAAAAAAAAAGGAAAATGGTTTTCAGTATCGAAAGTTATAAAAATAAGTAGTCCTATAACAGGTCTGTGTAAGAGAAAATATTTAAGGTGAGTCTGATCTCCTTCATAAAAAATAATGGCAGTGAAATGTGGTATTTGGCCTTTTTTCCCCTCCGGTTTTTAAGCATGTTTTTGACCTAGATCCTTAAGTCTAATGAAAATTTTATAATTACATAAAATGTCAATAATTTTATGCTGAACATTTTGGTTTTTCATTCATCTTGATAGGTAAAAAATTAAAGCAGTTACAGTATTTTTCGTAAAACACGTTTTTCGCCCAAAAATGGCTGTGTAGCTTGTTAAAAATTTGCCACCTCCAAAAAAACTATATGATCAAAAAAATTTTAACCATATTTTTTAGACTAAGAAAACTATGAAAAACCCTTGGTTAAAAGATTAGGAAAATCAAAAATGTAGAGGACAGAACCTTGGTGATTTGGAATGGATTGACCCATACAGTTTAGACACATCCAATCTAACTCCTGTAATATAGCTTATGATCTATGAAAACTCTTGATCAGTGCTTTGCGTCGGATTGTTCAGTAAATTATGTTGAATAGACCTTAAATGAAATGACCTTTAACCCTCCAGCACTCGTGTTGGATCTTTTTTGCTCTGGCAGCTTAAAGTGTAAATTTTGTGGTTCAAAAAATGTGGTAAAATCTAAAAACAGCTCACATTTTGCAAAAATGTTTAATTCTCGTTAAATTGAATAAAAAATTTGTAAAATAAACCCACTCTTTGTACTTTTATTTTGAGAATAAAATAGCAAGCTATTAACTGGCTCACTATGACCCAACGCGAGTTCTGGAGGGTTAATGCTTAAAAAAGGAGCATTTAAAAGAGATTTTAAGTAGTAATTTCTATTCAAAAACAAAATTGTCGTCCGATCAGGAAATTGGGACATTCAAAACGTGCTTCAATACATAAATAAATTAATAATAGTCTTAATAATGGCAATGCTGTTGCTGCTAGGAGTTTTTTAATGTCCTATATATTTTTATATTATTAAAGCTATATATACAATGTCCTCTCTTATCGTTCTCCACTAACTTATTCATAAACAGTTATTTTTACGAGTATAATTACCGTTGAATTATTTTAATTCAATCAAACTTATTCATAAAGAAAACATTCCCCATGCTCTAAAAAATACTTTTTGCACGACCAAAATTTATGGAGTTAAAACGCATTCAAAATTTATGAAGTTCGTAAAATTGAAAGTATCGTAATTCCATAAGATTTGATAGGAAAAGCATATTTCTAAGCATATTTTCTAAATATAACTTAGAGGACCCAGGAACCATATGAAAATTAGATTTCGCAACTTAAAGCAAAGTTATGTTTTTTGACTTTAAATGGCTTCTAAGGTTCTGAGGAATAACTTCTGAATTTCTTTTTTTTTTTTTTTTTTTTTTTTGCAATTGGAAGTATATCTCTAAAATATTTCAGATTTATAGGAGGGGAAAAAAAAGAAAGAAAATCTCCATAGAAAGAGTCATAATTTCATCCTAAGAACATATTGAGTTTTTCATCATAAATGAATACTTAAAAGAAACAATAAAAACTTTAACCATTTTATTAATTTTCACATATATTGACTGAAAAATAAAAAAGTTCCGAGTATTAATATCTGAAGAGAATTCGCATTGAAAAATGAAATCTCCTCTTTGTACAGCTTAACTCTATACTAAAATTTTAATGCTAAACTTCTCAATACGGTCATCATTTTAAAGATAAATAACTGCCAAAATTCTGGAAACATTTAAATTATTGAAACTTAATCGTATAGTTATGCAGCTTTTTTGATGTTTTAAATTTCATATGATCGCATATATCTGAGTTTATATATATGTTACATATTAATACTAAATGATATATTATACAACATAATTTTTTATTATATTATTCGACTAACAATGATTTGCATTGTATATTTATTGAAAAAATACTAAACAGAAGCATCACAATCTTATTAATATCTTTTTTGTCTTAAATAAAACTCTTTAATATGATATATAATTTTTCCGAAATACTTTAATAAAAAAAAAAAATAGTATAATTCGAACGCATTTTAAAGGAATTACTGGATTTTAAATAAATTGGATCTGAAATAAAACTAAAGTGGTCTTTGTTCCGTATGAGATCCTTTCTGATGAAAAATGCTGTACGGTTTACATGTATTTTTATGTCTGTATCGCTGCGAGTGCTCCATTAACCACCCATGATGCTACATGGAAACTTTATAATGGACAGGCCAAAGTACCATTTGAGGAAGTAATAAGGATCCTGTACATTAGAAATACCAACAAAACGTTATTGATACTCTAGAGATAAAGTGTACGGGAAAAAGCGAGTATACAAGCAATATTAAATAACACTTTGATCTCTTTGTATTTTGACTGATGTGGAGGAAAATGAACTTGTCGTGATAAACATGTCTATCTTGCCGTAATAGCTGTTTCAAGAAAAACTGAAGCAAGAACATTAGGAACTAAACTGGACCTTTTTCATTCATTTAATATTGGAGTAATTATACAGTTATATGCTGAAGCAAAAAGAAAGGAGCTTAGAGCGAAAAAATGTAGCGTTAGATTGTTCTAACGCATAGCAATAAGAAAAAGTTTTAAATAAATTGAACGACTGCTCCGGGCTAAAAGCCACGCGTTATTGTTAAACATTTTCTAGTTACATCTTTTATTGGTAAACCTGATTTAAATCGTGACTGAAAAACTATTTTCTTGCCAGTAATTTCTTGGTTTTTTGCATGGTATCTTGTAATGGCAGTATAGGATAGATATTAGAGATTGGCGGAGTACCATATAATCACGTTGGTCAAAGGGTATGACTGTGAAAGAATCGTTAAAACATATGGCTCAAAATTATATTATATATTTCCTGCCTAATGTTTGTTTACTCATCGTTTGAATAGGTTTCCTTTTTCCGTGTTAGATACATCATCTCATAGATAAAAATGTTTGTTTACGATCTATATTTCAAAGATATAGTTAAAACATAATCCTCGACGCATAAAAATTTGTCCAGCTCTAAGAAATCATTAAAACGCATGTTTCCCAGGGATAATCATATCTTTTACATTTGTTGTTATTTAAAATTGAAAGAAAATCCCGTGCATTGCTTTTCATTTAATTCTTAATTTCCCACATAGGAACAACTAGAGCAATATATATATATATTTTTTCAAATATTTTTAGTTACTTAACCTCTAAAAAAATATGTCCAATTTTAATGACTTTGTTTAATTTGGTCCGTGTATAGTACAGCAGACTGTAATGTGCATTGGCCACTGGAGTAATAATTTCTTCATAATTTTCATAAAAAGTCTTATAAAACTATTATATTAACTAGAGATGGAAAAAATAGTTACTTTCTATTAATAGGTGCGATCGTGCCGCAAAAAAATAGGTAATAACAATAAGGTACCTATCAATTTTGTAACCTATAGCCAGTGTCTCGATAGTTGTTGAAATTTTCCTTTTTTTAGTACTTATTTCTCTTTTAAGCAGTATTTTGAGGAAGGTGTAATCAAAATAATAATAATAACAATAAGGAATTTTTCAATAAATAAATATTTTTTTTTGGTCTTTCGAGTAATATTTTACATTTTAAACATTTTTGAAATATTAAAATTTTAAAAAGCACTCTTCTAAAATTGAAAATTGAAAATTAAAATATACGGTTGCCTAAAACAAATTTCCGAGATTATAAATTTTACTATAAAAATAAATAATCAGACTAACTTAAAAACACTAAAACAGCATTAACATAAATAAAAATTGACATTTCGTGCTATAAACATAGCACCTCATTTGACATTCATCGTAGTGGAGATTGCTTTTAGGCCTATAGTAACTTGGCTGTCTCCTCGAATGATATTTATTTATACACAGAAACAGATAACAGAACAATTTTTATTCATACTATTACATAGATATACTAGCAAAAGCCATGATTTGTTTGGATTCGCGAAGCATTATTTTATAAGATAAACATTCGAAAGTAACAATATTTTTTTAATATTATTTTTGTATCTTTATTAAGCAAAAATTTTATTTTATGTTTTGGCGCATTTTAATTTTAGAAATGTAAATTCAGCCAAATAACTAAGAATTTCCTCGGAATTTTTTATTTATGATTTATTTATTGAACAACAAACATGCGACTTGTGTGCGAGCCCGCTTATAAGTCAGAGACAAGATAGCACAAGGAAATATTACAACACAAGAGAAATACATCCTGGGAGTTCCACACAAAGAGTGTGTGCAATGAAACCAGCAGTATTCGAACCCAAAATCTCCTACGCTCGCAAGCGATTAGCAGCGTGGTGCTTTGACCACTTGGCCACGGAGACCCCTTTATTTATGATATAACGAATTTAACAGTTAATTTTATTTGTTTACAATTCTTTTGTTGCCACTTTACAAAAAATAAAAAATAAAATAAAATAAATCATAATATAATTCTTTTAAAATGCGTAACAAGACTCCCCTTCCCTTATCATATATCAGACTTTATATTTAAATAATTAATAATATATAAATAATTATTAGGGTTTTAATTTGCATTTAAATTCGCTTAATAATAGTTCTGTATAATGTTAATAGTGTTATAATAGTTCTATTATTGGGTTTTCAAGGCTATTTTTAAATACGAGCAAAATGTTTTGTAAATCGAAGAGAAAAACGTTGGAAAAAGATAGATTTTATGTTTATTATTGAAATATATATGTATATGCATGTTCATGTTGTCGAAATTTCAAACTCAAAATAATAAATTTAAGAGAGTCCGGATTATCTAAAAAGTTGTTATGTAAAAACTTTCTAATTTACAATAATTTATCACGAAAAAGAACATCTCTGCAAAAGCAAAATTAAAACAACTAATTAAAATAAATCTTACACCGTTCAGTTTTTAAGTATTTACATAGTTTAGAATAAAGATACATAATAACGAGAAATGAGTAAAGTACAAATAATTAGGAATTACTAATTGTGAATTATATAATTTGAAATAATTAATTACACAAACTTAATATCTTTAATAGCATTATTTCAAAAGTCTGGTTTCATATAAACGGAGAGCCAATTTCTTCCACAAAAGCAAAACGCGACAGACTCGCACTCGAAACTGCGTTTCAAATCTGAGTGATAAGCAGAACCTGCGTCAGAAAAACTGTGCGTGAGTAAATATGCGCTTTTCCCTTCATTTCAATCATCCGCAAAATCGCGGGACGTGAAAGTGTCCCTGCGTGTGTCGACTGCGTCTCAATGCGCGCCGCACCTTAAAGTCACATTCCTGTTCTTTTAATCTTGTCTCCAGTGATTTACTAGTTTCACCAATGTAAACATAATGGAGGATATTCCATCTACGTTTTGATCACGTGGTCAAGGTAAAAACTTCTAGCGTAAAGAAGGGAAGGCTCTGTAGACGTAATGAAAAACTCTCTCCAGCCAGTGAAACAGTTCATACGGAAAGCTGCAATAGCCTCCCTTCTTATCAGTTAGAAGTTCTTTGGGTAAATGGAGGATATTCCATCTCCGTTTTGATCACGTGTTCAAGGTAAAAACTTCTAGCGTAAAGAAGGGAAGGCTTCGTAGACGTGTAATGTAAATCCCCGCTAGCCAATGAAACAGTTCATGAGGCAAAGCAGCTTCCCTTCTTATCGGTTAGAAGTTCTTTGGGTAAATTATCGGTATCACGTGACTTTTTTCAGCCTCGAACCCATATTTGGAATATCCTCCATTACTGGTATCACATGACTTTTTTCAGCCTCGAACCCAGATTTGGAATAAAGTCCATTGCAGCTACGACATGGCATTTTATAAATCGTATCTTTAAATTTGGATCTTGGATATTTATTCTTGAATCCCGACAAAAAAGAACTGAGTGGATGTTGTAGTTTAAATGAGGTATATAAATCTTGAAATTTTCCAAAAGCATTTATAATTTCTCTGATATAATTTTGTAATAGAAGATTGATACATATCCACTGGATTTCTGATGTTGGAAAGGAAGAGGAGTAGAAATAATTGATCTAACAATTTCATTGAAAATCTTTTTGCACCATCTTATTGGGTAGACATTATTTTTAAGGTAAGAAAATGTTCTTTTTTTCTCAATATTAAAAGTCTTAATATTAATATTGCATTTAACAGCTGTATCAGCTAAGGTTCTTACTACGGCATATTTATGTTATAATGGGAATTCAGACACGTAATGTAGGCTATTCCATCTACGTTATGATCACGTGGTCAAGGTAAAAACTTCTAGTGTAAAGAAGGGAAGTCTCCGTAGACGTGTAATGCAAATCCCCGCTAGCCAATGAAACAGTTCATGAGGCAAAGCAGTAGTAGCTTCCCTTCTTATCAGTTAGAAGTTCCTTGGGTAAATTAAAGGTGTCACGTGACTTTTTCAGCCTCGAACCCATATGTAGAATATCCTCCATTCAAGTACTGACCAGAGAATGTAAAAGTACTATTACACGAGGTGTCAAAGTCGCTTCAAATTCCAAGCGCCTCCATGTTTTCCTATGGCTCCAGGGGAGTCGCTTCGAAAGCAAGCAACTTTCTTTTGTCGGCACGTCTTTGACGCCTGAAACGAAGCGAGTCGCCAGTAACAGCCAATCAAATGCTTTGAAATGTGACGATGGAAAAGCCTTTTCCTGAACAGTCAATGAAATGTTTGGAAAACGAAAAAAGTTGCTTTCAAATGCAGGAAATCAGACGAGTCGCAGGCGATTTTTGTCGCTTGGAATTTTTACGTGTAATAACACTTTTAGTTTCCTATAAACTGAAGTTGTTATTTTTTTAAGTTGTTATCTTTTTCTCTGTGGATGTATATATCAAGAAATGGCAAATAACCGTTACTTTCATGTTCTTTTACAAATTTAGTAGGTGTACAGTTTGAATTAGCTAAAGTCAACACATCATCAATATCAGCTAGTTTAGAAACAACAACAACAAAAAAAAAATCAACGATATACCTCCTCCAAAACGGAGTCCGGCACCCAATTTAAGAATTAATTTATTTTCAATATATAAATACAGATTAATTATTAATTAATACAGAAAGAGACGAACCCATTGCAGTTCCGTTTAATTGCTTGTAGAAAGTTTGATCAAAGGTAAAACAATTATGTTTTAAACAGAATTTGACAAGTTCCACAATGGTGTCAACCTCTAAATCTTAACTAGGAGCGCAACCAGGCCAAATCTCCTCAATAACCTTACATGCATAGTCTACGGCAATAGATGTGAATAATGAGGCAACGTCCAACGAGGCGATACTATATTCAAATAGGAAGTTGAGTCTCATAAATCTTCAAGAAATTTGTAAAGTGAATTTACGCTGTAGTTCGATGCAGAGGTTACGAAGTAATCATATTCGATTGATATTTTAGATAGATTATATAACTGAAATCTTGTAAAGTCAGCAACTTGTCTAAGTGATAAATTCCGTTTGTGAATTTTAGGAAGACCGTAAAATTTAACATTTAAAATTATAATTCCTGCTTCTTTTATTGCTTATTAAAAATATTTTTAATTTGAAGTGGTTATAAACTGCGCTATCTCTTTACTAAAGACGATTAAATTTTCATATTCCAGATTAGAAAATATCATTTTCCTTTATCTCTTACATTCCATCCTTTTCTCAATAACCAACAAAATTAAGAAACATTAATCACATTTAAAAATATCTATATGAGGAAAGAGGACAAAAAATTCTTTTACATATCGCTAACTTTTTGCATCACTTCTTAAAAACATTTTTCATTTGCAGTGGAGACCATTGCTTTTTTAATTTTTCATAGTTTAACTTCTAATATTCAGTTTAAGTACAGAGAAAATAAAGGAAATTTTGTTTCATTTTGAAGCTCTAGTACTATAGCCAGAGTCTTTAAAATAGATGGATTTTAATTATGGTAGTTCTGTACATAAACTTTACAACATAAACAGTACCTTATGAGTTAAAAGAGACTTTTATCCATCTTTCGATCAAGCGCTCTCAGAGACCACTCAAAGTATCTATGCGGCAATTTTTGTCCCTCCAGTTAAGGGTTATTTCGATCCCATCCTTTGGTCATTCATCAACAAAATTACGAAATATTAATCACATTTCAAATAATACTTATATGAGGAAAGATAACAAAAAGGTCCCTCGTTTATCGTTTCTTACATATGAAACTCTTTATGATTCAAAATGTCACAAAATATTATGCCGTTTGTAAAGCTAGTCCTCTTTTTAGAGTGAATATTGATATATTCAACTAAATTTATTTCTATTACACTGATCAAAATTGAAATTGTAACATCATGAAGGATTGTGTGTATCCATATGCAAATTACTGGTAGTTGTCAGAGCATTTTGCGTATTATTAAGTTGGCGTGCGCATTGGGTCGAATAGGTCCCAGTTTATGGCTATAAAAGCCAGCAACTAGATCAGTGGTTCCCAACCTTTTACTGGCCATGCCCCACTAAATCATCTGTAAAGTCACTATGCCCTCCCCTCCCCTAATATGTAAATTATGTTTTATATTATTTAAAAAGTTATCTCTAATCTCACGGCGGAAGCGTAATAGAACCTTAATAATAACCATTCATTACACATTTTTAAACTGATCAAAGATGTGAATCTTCTGTCACAAATGTGTTTTTAATATAATTTGATAAATGCAATGAGGTTATACATCTTTGCCTTTGAGCCAAAAAGTGTTTTGTTGTAGTTTACCAACTTATCTCAATGTTAAAGAAATGTGTTGTACTGTCTGCATTTTTATCTTCACAAAATATCTTAAAGAGAGACTTACATTTAACGTTAAAATTGATAAATTCATACTTTTTATAAAGCATTTTTGTAACTTATCAAAAGTTGGTGCAAAAGCTTTGGACACTAAGATTTCTTTCTATGGATACAAACAAAAAAGGCAAGAAGCATTTTAAGATTCTCATCTTTATCAAATTTAAGTAGCCATTATTCTCCATCACAACATATTTTTTCTGTTTTTCCTTTACAAATATCATTAATTGTCTTCCCCGTATTATCTGATTTTAAAATTTAAAATGTATATGTGATCATGCAAATTTATTTACTGTGTAGAATGCCTGCAGTAGAGTCATACATATTTACTATATACACATTTCCTTTTCTAATGATATTTAAGATTTATAATTTTTATAAAGTTTGTGGTACCTCGTTCAGATATTTCATATATTTTTTAGGCTAAATATCAAAATATTCAAATTTACATATACTTTTAACTAGTTTCACGTTTAAAAGATTTTTGGTGAGACATATAGCAGAGCGAATAGAAATCGGAAACCTGTAAATGAATAAAGGAAAGTATTACGAAAATTTGTAAAATATTGTACCCGAAAAATTATAGCAAGTTTTAATACTAAAAAAATAATGTTAAAATCTTTTAAATGATTATTCGTATAATTATTCTGGTGTCAATATCTATTTAAAACTCTTGATAGGGAACATTTTAAAAATTCAATAAAAAACTGACTTTTAAAAATGTTGCTTGTATTCTATTTGGTTTTAGTCTTCAACATTACTTTAAAAAATAAAGACAAAAGAAACTGATAGAGAATGAGTCAGTAACAAATTTGGAAATACCCCCCTAGAAAGTCAAATTGCCCCCCAGCGGGGCGTACGCCCCACGTTGGAAACCACTGAACTAGATCGTCCCGTATATGCTATCACGACCGTTTGCAGCATTGGAACAAAAGAAAAGAGTACAAAATGCCTCGGAGAAGTCAGAGAGCGGAGTACTGGCAATTAATAGATACACCGAATACTGGAAATACGCCTATCGATGCGCGCAATTGCCATGCGTGTTCGTGCGACGTGAGAACCATATAGCGGTATGTGACACGATGCACGCAGGACTATCCGCGAACATGCCTTAGAGGGAAGGAAATACACTGACAGGCAGATTTATTGAACGGATTATCTTGACACGTTCGCTAGGTTACGTGAGATCCGAAGCCGCCTGACAGCTATCAAACGGTTTATCTCTATCCACCCAAACCATCCGCAACATATTGGATGTGGTACTGCTGCGCGTATGGAAACTAGTCACTGGAGTTCCGTTCAGCGGTTGACATTAGACTGCAGACTTGGCTTGGTATCGTCAGTTACGCAGCTGGATCAACGAATGCTACCAAGTATTGTTCACAGATAAATCCAACTGTCTTTTATAAACGAAGAACGGCCATGGACAGGTGTGGCGGCTTGCAGGTCGAACCAATTTTCAGCTAATATAATCTAGCGTTCTACCGCTCCCACACCAGGAATAATGGAATGGATAGACATCATGTTTGGACAGCGAACAGCTCTTGTATGCAATGTTGGTAATTTGACAGCGGAATGATATGTCAAGCAAGACGCTTTGGTTGTAGTGTGGCTACTGAATCAGGTTGCTCATGGCACGTTGCTCCAGCAGGCCATTGTCCGGCCACGTGTCACACTGGCGAAATGTCAACAAGGTAGACAGAATATACTTGATTTACTTACCTGCAGCCACGTCTGCTCTCTCCCATGTAATACGTTTGAGACCTCGTCGGGCGTGAGTTGCACCGGACACCACAGTGGGACCACCGGCATATTTCGTACAGAAGCTGAATGGACGTAGTTTAGCAGGAAGTAGCTCAGATGACCATTAATGGCCTCATCGAAGGCATGCCTCTCCGTTTAGTAACCTGTATAACTGCCCATGGGGACCACATTAATTTTCTTTTACAAGTCCTTTCTTTTTAGTCATTTGTATGTGTCTCTCACCTGTATGGGTCAAGTGATTTTCACATGGTAACGGGCATTCCTCCACAATGTTGCTATTTCACTTTTGATGAGCGTATAAATTCATATGCATAAAAATTTCACTGCTGAGTATATAATATTAATGTGTATTTTAATCGAACAGCCCATTCACAGAATTATTTCAATAATATTATGAAAAATATAATTTATTAAAAATGATTTAAGATTCGATAATAAAATATTTTCGACTCTTTTAGTTTAGAGACAATAACTTATCAATGAAATTATTCTCTTTTGCAAATTGGGTGAATGAACATTTAAAAAAGTGTCGTTTTAGTTTTTAACAATTGCATTTATTGTAAAAATTACCATTGCAGGATATCTTTTAATACATTTTCAGTTGAATTACAATTGTCTTAAAATTAACTGTCTGCAAAACACATGCGACACTTTTTCTATTTTTCATTAAAATATAATCAGAAAAAAGTCCAAATTTTATTTTCTAAAAAAGCATTAATAACAAAATAATAATAATAATTAATAAATAAATAAATAAAAATACATGTCTCAAGAAAAAATTCTGCCGTCAGAAACAAACTGCATGAGTATATAGCAATTTTCCTTTTAAACATTCACATTCAAACAAAACACGCACGAAAGAAGATAGGAGACTTAGAGCCATACAAAACTCAAACTCGAATATCTGTGACAAAATATTTCACTCTCTAATTCCCACAACCTGCAACGCTGTCCTCCCATGCCTTCTTTTGTCTTTATACTAAAAAAATCGGGCCGATTCAAATAACTATACGCAACCATATAGACCCGCTCTATCTATTGCAAATTTTTTATGTTATATCGCTTTAAACGTTGAAAAGAACTTTTTCTTTGCACTGAACTAGAGCAAATGCAATATTAAAACGGACAAAGGGATTGATACCAAATAACTGTCTAAGAGGTATACAGCTGTTCGGAACTGACCAGGTGCAGAGAGATAAGCAAGCAGTAGATTTTTTCCCTATAATCTTTCCGGGATGCGCATAACTACTGAATGAGAGAGAGAGAACAGTATATATCTCTCTAATTCATTCTTGTGAAATTGAATGATAGCTGATACCATTACGAGAGGTTCGTCGGCTTGAAAAGGTGGAATTTCGACAGCGGCTACGGTTTTGACTGGCATTCGTTTTCCTTTGATTCTTTCATAACGTTTAGAATAACGAATGTATTTTATCTGTTTTTTTTTTTTTTTTTTTTGGTTTATTAAGATAAAAAATAAATTTCGTCAAAATTGTCTCTCTTACAATTGGGATATGCACTTTTAATATATTTTCAGCTTTTTTCCCCTTTGAAATAATATGCTGGTAATGCGCTCCAAAATTAATAGGGACTTTCTGTTAATCTATTACTAAATAATAAGCTACAGGAAATAGCATTATTATTTATCCCAATACGTTATATAACGTCCATCCCTAATACTAACCATAAATTGTGAAAAAAATGTCAGTACAAAGATTTTGTAAGTCATAGCAAACACAAAACTTGGGTAACATCGAAGTGCCGCGTGAATCAGAAGATAACGATGTTTAGTAATTTATGAAAATATTTTGTTAGTATAACAGCGAGTTTTCATTAGATATCAACGCCTTCATTAGATTCGCAAGAAAATAAATGGGCCTAAATCTGCCTGTTACCAATTATTTAAGCATTACGGCAGTGTTGCCAGATTAGGGACTTTTTAATTCAGATTATTTGACTGTCACCAATTTTTAAAAATAGTATAATTCGCTTATTTTTCAGAATTTTTAATCAACGGGTGTTTTAATCAAGCGGTGACAATCAACAATCTGGAGACAAAAAAGCCCCCAATCTGGCAACACTGCATTACGGAGCAAAAAAGAGGTGTGTTGATTGGAACCTGGAGGTTTTATTTCCTTCAATTATGAAAAACTATTTCTAGCTCAATAGCAAAATACACTGATATATATATAACAATGAAAACGTCTTATTTCGAAAAGAAATTATAATATACCAAACGGGTGATATTTGAAAATTACAATCTTTCTAAGATTATCTACATTAGGTAGCAGTATCAATGAAGACACACATTAAACCTTCCTACCCTGAATGGGTCTAATCGACACATTTCTATAATTCATTTCATTCGATTCGAACCAGAAATTTTTGCGTAAAGTAAGATAAAAAAAAAATGCAACGAAAACTAATACAAATAAATACATTAAATAGTTTTTAAAGAAAATTCTGGTGTGAAATATTTTTATTAATGTTGAGTAACATTTCAACAGGGTAGGAAGGTTAAGTAATGCCATCATAATATCGCTTTCCTCGATGTTCCTCGTTTTACTTTTTATTATTTGGACAAACATATAATAAATGTGAAATGTAAATATCCTTCGGAAAAAAATCTTTTTTTTTAAATTTCACAATAAATGGAAGCCACATTAAGGATGATAAATGTACCAAAATTGAATGAAGTAATCGTTATTTGTGAATATTACATTTAAATATTAGTAACTTCCGCCCAAAATAGCGATAATAATTGCAATTTTTTCAATATCTACTTTTTAATAATAGTTCTCAGGTTTAATTTGTTTTGTTTAGTATATTTAAGCTTCATATGTTCCATAAAGGTTTTTTTTTTTTTTTTTTTTTAATAAAAGCTGCAAACTTATTCACTTAATTTCAATTACAATTTAACCCTTTATGCCTTGACAGTACTTTAAAAGAACTTGTTATAAAAACAATTTAACACATAGATTTGCAGTAATACAAATACTTTAAACTGTAAAAAAAGACAAATATTTCTTAATTTACGAAAATTTAATGTAACCACGTACGAAAATATACAGGGTGCATAGGAAAGTCCCTTTAACCTGCAAATACTTGCGAACGGAGAGAGCTATAGCTATGCAAGTGAGGTAACGTATAGTAAAACAACTACGCCCGACCTAATGCAAACAACAGCAGCGGCCCTAGTGGCGAAATTTGGAAGATAGCCATTGCAAATCGAAAACGAAAAGAGATAGAGCAAAATTTCCAATTAGAAAGTTTTAGAGCATCATTTAATTAGTACGAAACGATATTTGGTTCACAAGGATAAGATAAATCGTCGCCTGTATACACAAAAATGTCCGAAATCGATGAGTGACGATTCTACTTTGCATATTCACATTTCGGAAATGTAGCAGTGCACAATTGCAGATTGTGACGTTGTACTGTACTGCAATGTCTATAAAAATTTAATTGCCAATGCATTTAAAATTTTAGTTTAACCCTTTCAGAGGCAGAAGAATTCTATTCGTAAAATGATGAAATAATTGATTGACACCAGAATATTCAAACGGATTTTTTAGAAAATAAAACCCCGCTAATTTGAACTTTTATTACAAAAGCAAAATTTTATTAAAATATTCTTGGTGCCATTTGTCAGTTTTGGAATTAAAATTAGGTGGATAGACCGTCTAGCCACCACCCTTGAAAGGTTTAAATCTATGTCGTCCTATCGAAGAGGCTTGCAATAGACGTTCCATGCTGAGAAATGTGCATGCAGAATTACTCTCACGAATACAAACGTGTATCGTGAGCAATGGCGAACTTTTCGAATCTACTGAATATTAACTTTTTATCACTGTGAGACAGTTTGTCTTTTTTGATTTTTTGTGTGATGTTATCAAAATGCAATGAGATAAGTATACGTATTTATACAATAAATTGCGCGCATTTCTTCATACTTCTGGCTATTTATTCAAACGTTTCGAGAAAATGGAGTACATCGATTTCGGACATTTTTGGGTATACAGGCGAATATTTATCTTATCCATGTAAACCAAGTATCGTTTCGTACTAATTAATTGATGCTCTAAAACTTTCTAATTTGAAATTTTGCTCTGTCTCTTTTCGTTTTCCATTTGCAATGGTTATCTTCCAAATTTTGCCACTAGGGGTGCTGGCGTCGTCTGCATTAAATCGGGCGTAGTCGCTTTAATATACTGTTACCTCACTTGCATAACTGTAGCTCTCTCCGTTCGCAAGTATTTTCAGGTTAAAGTGACTTTCCTATGCACCCTGTATACAATAACCTCTGCCAAGTTACCTAAGATCCCAAAAAGCGTTTTTTTATCTTTACAAACCTCAGAAAACCATCTATTTTCAAGATTTAAGGAAGGGTTTACAAAAACAAATATTCTTTTGCTGCCACTGATTTTCGGAAACGTTTCCGAGTAACTTTCACAATGTATTCATCCGTTTACTGAACTATTAGTAAGAATACCCAATTAGATATTTTCTGGATAATGGAATTTACAGATGCAATAGTAGCAAAATAATATTAATTTCAATGTTAATGTTAATGCAGTTAATTTATCATATTTGTCTGTAAAGCATATTTAATGGATGGATATCATTCTAAAAACCGATAATCCAGGTTGAAGAAACTGATTAATACACTATAACAACTACTCGTAAAAGTTTCCGAAAATCAGTGGCCTCGAAAGAAACTTCGTTTTCATAAAGGCTTCTTTAAATCTCGAAAATACATTAGTTTTTGAGGTTTCTAAGTATAAAGAACGCTTTTCGGAATCGTGGGTAACTCTGGAAACATGATTCTATCTTTTCGTTTGTGGTCATGTTACACTATTTTCCAACATTAAGAAACATTTGTTTTCTTTTACAATATTCTTTATCATGTTCCAAAAGCATTACTCGCAATATAAACACTAAATGTTTTCTTAAAAGGAAAATTTATTTTCTAATTATAACTGTTCATATTTCTTGATCTTCAAAGACGTGGATTGTTTCTAAAAGTATCCAATATTTATATGTAACACTGTTATATTTGTATATTTTCCAATTCTATAAAATTCGAAAAACAATATTTAAAAGAAGATATTTGAGCAGCGTAGTGAATACGTGTAATCCAGAAACCCTCTGTAAATGTCAATTTGGTTTATTAACTTTTATAGACGATATCTTTGAAAGATTTAACAAATCTAAGGTGTATTTTCAAAAATTTACGAAAATTAATTTGGAAAGGGCAAATTTCTTTTATTAAAACGGTTCAATGTTTTGAAAATAAATATAAAAATATGTTCAAAACAAAATTATGTTGTTAAAAGTAATTGATGAAATTAATGAAAATTTTTAATGTGTTACGTTGCAGAAAGTTTATTAAACTGAAAGAAACAAAAAATAATTATGAAATGATTTTATCTATATTATAAAGCAAAACATGCCCGTCAGCAACGCTGACTTCAAGTTGAAGGTAGCAACGACCTAGATAACAGCTTTTTGCTTTTACTGCAATTTTTTCAATTTTTAAATATCACACAATTTAATATTTTTACGCCGTCAATTAGAAAATAAAATTTCAAATGCAATTTGTTTGAAAACTGTATCTCCATTTACTGATTTTTTGGGTTTTTTAAAAAATAATTTTCAATCATGATTTTTTTAAGAAAGATGTGTGGTAATTACGGAAGATTAATTCATTTCCACTTGAAACAAAAATGTTTTTTATTGTAGTTGGTGAATATATACAAAATATAAAAAAAAAAAAAAAAAAAAAAAAAAAAAAATCTATTAGAGTTTTCAATTATAATCGATTTTCATCTACGCTTTGTACACTAAGGAGTACATCGGGCATCTTTAACCCGTGAAACCCAGGTTGGATTGCCTGGTTAGCATACGATGAAATTGAATATAACTTTGTACGTTTGGGAGATTCCACATTTTTGGGTTAAAATTTCCACCTTTTTTTTTTTTTTTTTGCATTTTTTGCACACTCTGTGTGTAAATTGTTGCCCTAAAGCGCTTTCGTGATATTTCAATGCCTTACAGCATTTAACACCGCTCGTTCAACGTAATGCTATTGTAAAACATTTTATTTGTTTTTCTGTAAACCTTGTTTTTCAAACTGTGCGACCATTTTTCTAGAGAACTATTATACTGATTTCTTTCATTTTTTATTTGAAAAAAAGCTAATCGTTTTGCTGAAGCTTATACCACAGATAAGTATAATTTTCACTGATTAAATATTTTGTAGAGCTCGAAATGGGTTTAAAAAAAGAGAAAATGTGATGTATTTTGTTAAATGACCGCTATTTTTGCAAAAATGAACTCCTTCCTTAAATTAAATGTTTGTACAAGCTCCAAAGAATCGAATGCCCTTTTATAATATGGTGACCAATTTTGTTTGAGATATTTGTGACCGGAGAAAAAAGTCGTCCGTGCCGCATGTCTTTAGTTGCACAAAATATAATTATTCGCTTCTTTTTTACACAAATATTTAAATGTATAATTAAAATGGCAATAAATATAATGCGAAAAGTCCGAAGGTGATTTCTCTTTTCTGTGTAAGCGAAAAAAAAACCCTGTAAAAGTAACGGAAATTTTAGGCCAAAGAAGTAAAACCACCTCATAAATAAAAAAATATTATTTTATTCATGTGGAATTCGTAGCCCTTTTTTGTCCTGAAAATGATTTTTAAACATTTTAAAAGTATTATTTGGGTATCGAAAATTTTGTTTGGGACTGATAATTGCTGACGGAATCATTTAGATTCTGTACTTAATGTTTACGGTGATTTAAAATTTATTTCATTGTCCCGTAAAATCAACTAATATTCTATTTTATTAAAATTTAGCAATTTTCATTAATTCCAGTTTTAAAATATTTATACATGACTTTTCTATTCTTTAATAGCTGTAAATTCATATGACTTCAAATCTGGTATTATTAATATTTTACATTTTCTATATTAAGTGTATTCATGACTTTAATCCGCCCGGATCTTTATCTCTTTTTAAACATTTGTAAAAATGATGGAATGAACATCAGAATTGAATATTTTTCTGAGAAGAAATGTAGCATACTCTCATTTAGAAATTATTGTGTAACAGCATAGATGTCAACCTCTCTTAGTTATTCCGCAGTTTGATCGAAGACAAACATGTTTTCAAATGTAAATTTGATTTCATCCAAATTATTAAAATGAAACTTAATAAGTACCTTACAGAAAGAAGACATATTTCCTTATATACACGTTCTGGTTTTAAACTGTCTTGGATTAGACTCCGGAGTAATTAAGAGCTGTTTGTATCTATTTAATAGAGAAAATTGCTTACACGATGTTATGAAAAATGTGAAATACGGTATTTCTGTAAATTGCCGTTGTATGAAGTGGGTTTGAAAGATGTACTTTTACGTTATTAACAATATATTCGTATATTAGCTAAGCATACACTGTAAAAAAATTGTTGATTTTACGGTATAATACTGGTAGCTGGTATAGCAGTTTAAAACAGTAAAATTAACAATAATAAACAATAAAATAAGCAAGTAATATACCGTTAAGCAGTAATATACGGTTTAATTCATTTATAAGACGGAATGTAACTGTTTATTTTACGGTTATAAATTGGAAAGCCAGCTGCCAGTTTTGTACCACAAAAAAAAAAATTATAAGTAGATATATTTGACATCACATAAAACATTTCGGATGCATGTATTAGTATACATATGTAGGTGGTTTTATTAAAATAAAATTTTTATGATATAAGGCCTTTAAACTATTCCAAGTACTTTAGACGTATTTTAGGTAATAGGCTTCGTGGAGAAACTTACACTCGACTACCAATATTTTCAAATAGTAAGCTTTGTCTTATTAAATCACAGAACGTTGCGATTAAAAAAGGCGAAAATTACTGTTTAAAAATATTGGTACACAAATGTAAGTTTCACTACGCAAACTTTTATTTTTTACTTTTAACCGAATTAATTCTCAACTACGTGATGTGATATTTATTTGATTTGAATTAAATAGTTAAATTGCAATATGGATTATGGGTGGTCGGTTTTCAAACCGCGTTGGTCTGCTACGATTTTATAGAAATTTCAATATTTTAATCAAGTTTATTGTGCAATAAAATGCACTTTAAGTACGAAATGTTGACAATTGTACCATATATGTTGCGTAATGGAGTTTCTGTCTTATTACTTAGTACGATCGAATTTCTCGTGAAAATTACTGTATTCAACGAGATCTGTTATCTCTACAATACACGAACGATGAATATCAAATACATGCTGTCAAGTTCATTAATTTCCATTTCCTCTTTTCAGCAGTAGAGAATAAAATTAATATAAATCACTCTCTACTTACAAGGCAGCTCATAAAATGGGAAGAAACAATCACCTGTGTTCAACAGGTTTACCAGTAACAAATTCCATTTTCTCTCTCAATGGATCGCCAACAGCCTTTAACGGCTTTACAAAAACGTGACTTTTAGCATTAAGTGTAAGATTTTTTGAAAGTGTGCTTTTATTTACAGTATAGATCATTGCATTTGATGTGATGTGTTATGGTAAAGGTGATCGAGTTATTGGAAAGTGTTATGTTTCCTAGGGGTCGTTTAGAGATATAAATTGTTCACACCCTCTGCTTTTATAAAACGCAAGCCCATAAAATAGGTTAAAACTTTAAAGGAGACTCAAAAGAAAATTTAAATCCGTTTTTAGTGAAAAAGGGATATGATCAAATAACACTTTTTTATGTTGGTCATTGATAGGGAATGTCAGCAAGGGGATTTGTTGTTATCACTTTATTCGTTATTCTGAACACCTTTTATCGTTGATCTTTAAAAAGAGAAAAATAATAAATAATATTCTAGATCCGGTATGCTGAACGAAATGAAGAGATATCTTATGTAAAATTATTCATGCTTTGCGTTTGTCTTTTATTTTTTGGAAAAAAAAAAAACTTTAAGACGCCATTTAGAATGAAGATTCAAAAACGTTCGAAAAAAAAAAACAGCTTTAACAAATAAGATATTGAATGATTAAAAAGCATGCATTTTTGTTTTATTATTTTACTCGTTTTTATGAAATTATAAAAAATGTCAAATTCTTTATACTTCATAAGATCAGCTTAATATATAATAAATCTCTCTTGAGCAAAATATAATCTAACGTTGTAATGTTCCTAATTCATTTGTAATCGTTGCAAAAGAGATTGTAACGCGTTTCAAGCATAAATCAAAAAATACTTGCAGAATTAGCTATAATTTTAGATTCACATATTTAAAGCTTCCAGAAATCGTAATTTCTTAAATAATTTATGGGTTACAATACATATTTATTTTGAAAATTAATTAAAAAAAATATATATATAATTTCGTAAATAATTTTCACAAAATATATGAATCGTAACCTATATATACTTTTTAACAGAAATCGAATTGCAGAAGCTTCAAATAGTGTCTTAATAGTATCCTAAAGAAATTAAAAAGTACTTTAATTTTGTATCTGTTGGAGATGGGTAGTCAATGTAAATTGCAAAAGTGTTTAAAATAAGGTAGGAATTAAGATTATCTTACTAGTCTTCCCATTACTTTTCAAAAGTTGCACTTTTAAATTTCTATGCGGTCCTTTGGTCCTATAAGTTAAATTTAAAGAAAAATTTTCTCCAGATAATGACAAATGCAACAGTAAAAATTCCATTCTTCTACAACCCAAACTCACCGAGATATAATACTATGAAATTTATAAAATTTGAGAGCTTTTCAATACATATGTAACAGCAATCAAATACGTAAAAGAATGTTTTTTTCAATCTTAAACTTGCTCCGAATGACGTACGGTCTTCAAAATATATGCATATCGGATTTTAAACGACAATGGTTCGTAATATTTGAGGAAAATCGGCTAAACAGAAGTGCGTCAAAAATCATTTGCAAGAATTGTCGTAGGTTGTCGAAGAAAATACCTAGCACAAAAAAAAATCTTCCGATGTATTATTTTTAAAAAAGTCGTAATCGATTTTTGAAAAAACCTCTTCGAGGTATTCTCGGGCGCAGTTCCGTAGCATTAACCTTTTCTGTCACAGGGTAAAAGTGTCATGGTCAGACATAAGACAAACTCTTTGTTTTATTAATAAGATTATATTCATTTATAGTGTCATCTCATTTGTTACTTGCAGTTTGTAGCCGAGAAAAACAGAAACTGAAATCTACTTAATAAATTTTGTGTAATTTTCGCACCCCCTATTCCTGCATTTGGCATCAAGAAATGCAAAAAGTTCAAAACATATCCTAATAAATATCGTAAGTATGCACATCCATGTGTTTGAAGCACTGTTTTAGGAAAAACACTTAATAGATTTAAACATTTTATAAAGAAGGTTCCAAATGGATAAAAATTACGAATCTGGAATAAGAAAAACTGCTCACCTGATGAAATACACTGTACAAAAAGCCCAATGTTTCTTAATCTACAAAATAATAATGTAACCACGAACGAAAATATAGAATAATCTCTTCCGAGTTACCCATTATTCCGAAACGTATTCTTTATCGTTAGAAACCTCTGAAACAAATCTATTTTGAATATTTGAAGAAGTATTTATAAAAATAAAGTTTCTTTTGCTTCCACTGACTTTCGGAAACGTTTCCGACTAGTCTTTATAGTGCATTTGTGGGTTTTCTTTAACCGGAATATCGGTTTTTAGTACGCTATCAATTCTCAACTAAACATTTTCAGCTGTCTAAATGAATTAATTTATAGAAGAGTAACAAAATAATGTTAACTTTAATGTTAATGTCAATACGATAAATTTATAATGTTTGTCTACAAAACATGTTTATTGAATTTGAAAATATTTATTTGAGCATTGGTAGGATCCTAAAAACCTATATTCCGATTTCAGAAAATGGATTAATATACCATAAAATTTACTCGGGAACGTTTCCGAAAATCAATGGCAGCAAAAGAAACTTTGTTTTCTAGATTTAAAGGGTTTATTATTATTGGTTTCTGTGCTTTCTAATGATAAAGAACGTTTTTTTTTTTTAACCGTGGGTAACTCGCAAGAGGTTATTGTATATTTTCGTACGTTGTTATATTATATTTTCCTAGATTAAGAAACATCTGTCGTTTTTTGCAGTGTAATTACTATGACCCATACTTGAAGTTCCGTTCGAGACCAGCATCTTTTACAAAAACTTTACTCGTTTGGCACCACCTTTTGTCAATTATTTGACTTAACTTTAAAAATAACGAAGATGTCGTAATTAAATAAAAGCAACTTTACTTTTCTTTTTTACTGGTATCAAACTCAAGCGTTATAAGCAATTTTTGAGGGTGCATATATGCAGCCATCGTCCTGAATGTGTTAAACAGGGGTGAGATTTCCGACTTTTTGCATACCAGTATAATCTTAGCGAAAATGTTGTTCTGTTAAATCGCAAAAATGTTCCGATTAAATAAAATATTTTCCCCAAGATTATACTGGTATGCAAAAAGTCAGAAATCTCATCCCTATTTAAATCGTCTGCCTTGAAATGTATCAGCACAATAAGATAAATCTGAATATGTATACATATAAAAATATATTTATTCATATATATAGTTACTTATCTACTTTCACGTTTAAAATTTTATATACATAATGCTCTTTTATCAGTCTGTAATAGTCCTAAACCACTAGTTTCAGATGATATATACTAGTAGTTAAAAGATGTCTAAAATAAGGCAAATTTTTCGAAAATATCTTGGGCAAATGCAAACCTGAAAAACTAGGAAATGTCCTGTTGCTATATATACTATATTTAAATTTTGTGAAAGGCACGCATCTGTCTTTCTATTTATGTATGATTTTTAAGGGCGAATCTTGGTAAACAGAGCGAGTTTGAAGATTCCGGTTGTCTTAAAATTTTGCTTATGGTTAGGAGAAGCAATTTTGGTTATTTGTATAAAGTATTTCCACTACATCTTAATAACAAATTTCAGGCAAATATTAGAAAAAAATCTTTACCGTCTTATTTTTTAAAAAGGCTATCTAAATGCAATTAGCTATCTAAAACAGTTTAAGACCCTTCACAAAGAAAATCACTTCTAATATTCAGATATTCAAGAGAAAACATAGAAAATTTCGATAGTTTTAAGAAGTTAAATGTGAAAATTTTTAATAGAATTTCAGAAATAAAAACTCTAAACGTAAATGCTTTTTCTGAAAAACAAGATTTTCACGAATAATGAATAACAATAAACGCTTTATCCCAAAAATTTGGTTATTTTTGAAATAAAACCCATCGCCTACAATTTATGTGATGGTGCGAGTATAATGGACTATATAAGTTATGAGAAATTGGAGAAATTTTACAGCTATTTTTTTACTAATTAACATAAATAAAATAAAGATCATTCACCAGAAAACATTACTTTTTAAGCGTCAAGAATTTTAATTAAAACATTTAAATAAAGAAACGCTATTTGAAAGAAATGGCTAAAACTTTAACGATTTTATTGATCAAAAAATGACTTTGTGAACGTGTTAAAAAAATCGCTTTTTTGGTAAAAGAAAAAATAAATTAGAACATCCATGGCAACAACTTGGAGAGATCTTGGCGGAAAGGTTGTTGCTCTAATAGTCAACATGTATACAACTAATAAGATTCATTCTTTTATAACTCGTTGAAATTTGATAGTAAATATAGAGATATTTTTAATATTATTTTACAGATTAGAATATGGTTAACTCTTTCAGGGGCACTTTACTTCTGTCGCTGAAATGTTGAAATGATTGATTGACACTAGAATTTCGAAACAACTTTATTTGAAAATAAGTAAAAGCTTTTCTTCACATACATCATAAAATCAAAATTTTATTTCAGAATTCTGGTGTCAATGTGACATTTTGGAATTAAAATTAACTGAGATATATTACATCCCAGTTATATAAATATTATAACCCACCGCCCTTCAAGGGGTTAAAGGGAAAAAAACTAATCTTAAAGAACAGTCGTACGACCGTCTAAAAACATTAATTTACTTTTTCCATCGAGAGTTATATTTATGAACAAAACGCCACCTAAAATCTATATTTAGTTTGTTTCAATAATCATTACCATTCGAAGTGTATAACTAACGCTTCAGGAGTTAGTTATTCGGCAACGATTACAGGGTACAAGTTTTATAAATTTTGTGTTGGATTGGACCAAACTTTGGTGTTGCTCTAGCTGCAACCAAACTAGTAGATGGTGAAACCTCTTTCCAACATTTGGAGTTCAACCAGAGCTCCAAAGGTTTGAATGAGATTTCAACATCTTATTGATGGTGCTACTGGCGCATCAAAAGTTGGTTCAATTTATCACACATTTTTTAAGAGTGTATAACGGAATGACCCTGTATCATGAAACAATATTGCAACAGCCGTATTTCTAAACCATAGATATTTAATAATAAGATTTTTTGTTTATGGGGATTTAGTACTAGTCCGGAATCGGAAGGAAATGAAGATTTCCTTGATAAAACAATCCGAATACTCTAAATTATATAGCACTCTAATTTCAAAGTCCTAGAATGCAAACTACAGTAATTTTTAGAAGCAACTGTCAAATCTTTGTAATTTAATATCTCGCTCTAAATAATGAATGAAATTTTTAAATGCATTTTTCTTAGTTGCTGCTTTTTTATTATTATTTTGAAAATTTAAAAATGCTTTGTTAAATGCTTATAAAATTGTTAACATTTTTGTTCAACAAAATTAAACAATGGTAAGAAATTTAATTATCAGATTTTAAAAATATTGAAAACAATTTTTGTTTGTTAAAATATGTGATCACTTATATCTTTCTCAACTTGCTTCGTAGTAACTCTTCCCTTTGGAACATAATGCCATTAAACAAAATTTATAACTTAAATTTCCTGACTATATTGTTGCAAAAAACATAAAAATCGAAATAAATAAAAAATAAATAAAAAGGAGTAGCATTTTAAAATCCGTAACAAAAATTTCACTTTCTGAATTTTGTTTGAAAAAATGATAAAAAATGATTAATTTACTTTCATCAAATTTATAATTTTTTTGCATTTATTTAACAAATAACAACAACAACAAGAAAAAAAACAAAAAACATTTTATAAAAGCTAGAAATAAAATTTTTCGATGTACTGAGTTCCTTCAAATTAGCAAACAAGAATATATTTCCAGACTAATAAATGGTCCTGGTGAATTAATATTTCAAGGGCTCGGGTTTGAAACAAGATTCGAGAAAAAAGTTCAAAAAGTTTCGAGATATCCATGTTTCAAGTTTTCTAAAGAAACTACAAACAAAACTATTGTGTTTGCTTTCTCTAAAACAGCTGAATTACTAAAGGAGTTTCAATTAACTTATTTTCAGCATTTTTTGTCCGTTAGATTTTAATTAATGGGACTTATGTGCAAAGAGTTTTTGTTATTAGATTTTAAATTTAAAATTCATCTTTTATTATTATGGCATTTATAGTATAGAAAATAAATTTTGCACTTTTAAATGGTTGTCAAGATTCAGTTACACAATTTTACATGAAAATCAGAATTTTTTATAAAATGAATGTCACAATGTTTGACACCCGAACACTTCATTTCTCTTAAAATCTATCAACGTATATTGTAAATCAGACAAGATTGATCTATGTTTCCTAATAGCACAGCCAGTATATGTGATGTCACAATGAAGCGACAAATAAGTTAAAAGTGATACCGTTACAATGGTGACCAAAAAGTGATATTTTAATTCGTCACATTGCAACTTCCAGGTGCCTGTCACTTCGTGACTTCACTAAAGTCACCGCGATTAATTTTTGAGTGATTTGCACCTCGTTACAAAATGGGGCCTACCGGCTTAGCAGTGACGTCCTAGTGATTGTAGTGACTGTTTCCTACGTAACGTAACGGCAATATGGACAATAAGAGCTGCAGTTCGATCATGGTACTTTTACATTTTGGACGCATTAGATTCACAGTGCTACTTCGGTACATTACGTCTGATGGCGATTTGGATCTTTTTTTCAGCTGCAGCTAAAATAAGAAAAAAAAATCATAAAAGAAATAGCTCTTAAAGATCTTTCGCCTTTTTCTTAGGCTATGATGGCAATCCTACTATGTTAACATTGAGATAGTATCTAGATTTTACTATTTATTATAAAACACTTAAATAGGACAATATAAATTCTGAACTTGAAAATCTTTTTACTAAACAGAGGATGGGGTTTCATAAACTGAGTTATATTTTTGTTTAATTAATATACTGTATGGAACTGAAGAAAATAAACTAGTTTTCCGGAAACTAGTGCAGTAGATAATGGAGATGCATCTTAAGTTGCTCATGATTAGCCCTCACGGTTTTCCACTGTCACGATCATCCATTTAAAGAATACATCCAACCTTCAGGATTCCTAAATTCAAGAAACCTTTACTAAAATGTTCCTTAAATGCATATCATATAAATAACCCTGACATGTGGATCTCATGAGGTAAACAATAGCTGAGACTTTGGTGGAACCCTTTAATCACATACACTTAGCTTACATCCTTGAGAAGATCAATTGCACGCGCCTATTAATATTTAACACCATTCTTGATAATCGTTTTGCCAATGAAATCATCTTGAACTTTAAGCTCTTGGCTGTTTTCCATAGTGAACCTATAATATTAAATGGTTGACCCCCGGTGAGCGCAAAGAAATTGTCTATTCGACAATAATGAAAGGCTTAAAGGTGGTGCTTTTCATAGGTTGGTAGCTCATTGGTTGTTATGTTTTACTTTTTTCTTGACGCAGCTGAATAAATTGTTACAGCCATCAAATGCGAGACAAGGTCCTTAATCTGGTTTCGAGTTTTAATGGTGATTTCATATTAGTTCTTTCAAAATTGAATTAAGTTGTTGTACTACTCAATTAAGTTTATAAACTGTTGACGTCATCGTCAACGAGGAAATATGGGGTAATTGGATGCTGCGCGAAAGGGAACGTGGATTAAATGCATCACGTAATTATAGTTTAACTTTCAGAAAATTAAGGTTTAGGGAAATGGTAAAAGTTGAAATACGGTCAAATAATATACATAAATAAAAAATATTTTTTAAAAATCAAATTGCTAGATTTTATTTAAAAACAAACAGTAATAAATATCTAGTTCCAAGAGCTACAATAATCTCGAAGCCGCCGCAGTCGCCGGACTTATTAAACGCAATGGCCCGCCGAAACCCGCTGGTCGATATTTTAAACTTAATGAATTTAACTTTTAAATTTTCGGGTGGGATCGAGTCTACTACCGTTCCGGTCGGTAACTGAACGAAAGGACCTCCGATTCCGCCGCATCGCCTTTCCTGTGGAGTAGCGACAGTCCGAAATGGAAAAGTTAAAAAGCTATTGACAATAAGTTTAAGGCGGACCGGGGCGCTTAATATGTCGGATGACCGCGGTGGCTTCGACATAATTATAGCTCTCGGCGGTGGTTGAGGCCGACCACTGCAACTTCGCGGAAAAAGCGATGCGCGGAATCGGAGGTCTCTTCCTTTATTTACAGACCTAAACGGTAGTAGACCTGATCACGGAATATGATATCCCACACCTTTTAATATTTCTATATCGGATTCAACATATTTTAAATTATTTTAATTGATATACATTATCTAATTGGCTATTTAAAAATTTCAAAGAAATACGTATTTCATTGTTTTCGTTTTTTCTTTCGTTTCATTATTATTTTTTTCTGTATAATTGTTATAATTTAGTTCGCATATATGAAAAATACCTTGGGGACTAACATAAGTAAATTTTAGGGATGAATTGAATTTTGCTTCGTAATTTGCAGGAAATCACCTATTGGGCTTGGAATTCAATCTATTGTTATCTTAATGCGTACTGAATTATTAAGTAAAAATGGACTATTTCAGAAATGAAGAGAACGGATACTATATGGGCTCAAATATGAAAGCTCGTTGCTGAGATAAGGACGGGTTTATGGAGTAGTTCTTGGGGCATATCTGACAATTCTTTGTCAACATTTATTTTAGCTAATGGCTGTTGAATATTGATGTGAAGAAAGGCTCCTTCGTAAAACCTTCCACACATGTATATTAGTATTTAATTATAGGGAGAATGCCAGCCAATCTATCTGAGTGATATCCATATTTTACAGCAATTCATTCACGCGTCCCATGTGGTATGGCATTATCACCCATAAAATGAAAAGTTGGTCCAACGGTATCTCGGAATAAACGCACATGGGGAAGGATAAATTGCTGGCAAAGCGTTGGTCGGGGACGGTATGTTCATGAAAAGTGTGAAATTCCGTTCTCTTATTCAGCATAATGACATGTCCCACGAAAACATCAGGACCTTTAAAATAGTATCTCTTATTGAAATTACCGGGATAAAAGATTTTTTTCACTTCCTTGCAGTTAGCGTTCAGAATCAATCGTCACGATAGAACGAGAAAATGCGGCCGCCTTGTTGATCCTTTCATTCTGTAACTTCTCTAAATCAATGTATACGCCAGGACGTCTGGTCACTGTAAGTCATGGTATTTGATGGTCAGTTGCCCCACGTAACTGTCAAGCAATATTCTCAGAGGATTGGTTCTGATCCGATTTTTCTTTGCAATGCGACATAACGGACATCTGTTGCACCACCTGTGTTCGGCCACCAGCTGCAATTTTTCTCCCGCTGTACCAGTGTTTCGGAAGGTTCTCAAGTCAGAGGAAACCATGATCTGAGAGATACTAATTACTAAACTATTCCATTACACTAGTCACACTAAGCTACTCCTAGATTTTATGAGCCATTATTCTTCTTTTAAAGTCGGTGTTGGTGTTGTTTATGACGGCCAATTATCTACACCAGTGATATGGGCCCGAAGGGAGGATGCCCTCTGTGGGGGTCTTTCTAAGGGAACCTAACCCGTATTTACGCAAGGAAATCCACGGTTCGAAGAAAATCTCAGAAAACTCCGAACGATTAGGCTGACGGGTGCGATTGGGTTCGAAACCAGCACCTCCCGTCTACAATCTTTGAGAGCAGAAACTTCTCGGCCACTGGTGGGGCCTTCTTTTAAAGTCACCGAGATGTTTTTTCTATCCATATAAAATTTGAAATTAACTTGGACGTCTTTTCTACCACTCTACAAATTTATTTTGCATAACGCAGTAGTCAATGCGTTAATGCTGATATTAAGCACTGTCACGTAACCTGCGATGTCTTGTTACTGAAAATTGCATACGTGCCGTTTTTTACCCGACTGCCAAGAAGGGTTATGTGTTTCAGCGTATCTAGGTATGTGGATTTCTTTATACACTCGAAACATCACAACGGCTGGATGGATTTTAATGAATGAGGTCTCTGTCGATTCGTTTTAACCTTCCGATGGTTATAGGCTAGGTTTTGTTTTTATAAATTCAAAATGGCGGCCGTAACATACAAAATGGTGGTAGAGACGGAAAATTTTTTTTACGCACCATATTGAGTGGCATATCAATGGATAGGTCTTTCAAAATGAAGACGATTTTTCATTGACTATTTTTCAGTCAGAAGCTCCGTTTAAATATTATACAACCTGGAAATTGTGTAGGTAGGATCTGTAACTTTGATGCAACTTTAACTATCATAGACATCTACAGACCTTATCAAAACAATGTTTATTAGATAGAAGCTAACAATTAAACACAACTTAAAAGTCATCAATACAAGTAAATAAAAAAATAGGTAAGTAATGTAAAAAAATAGTTTAACATTGATGAGAAATAGTTAATTAGTTCGTTTTTTACGCAGTCGGGTTTTTGGATTTTTTAAATTTAATATATAATTGTTATCTAAGAGTTCGTTTGCTGATTGTTAGAAGGCACTTTTGCACATTTCATGGTTGTAGGCTTCTAAATGTTGTTTGTTTATAAGTCTTGTAAGCTAGAGTACACGCTAAAAATGTTACTTAATTAAAAATCCTTAGCACCAGTGTTTTCAAATTTTAGGGTGAAATGTTTATTTAAATTTTTGATTAATCAAAATTCAACTGTAATATATAATCATAAAACAATTATGTGATGAATGTAAATCGTTTTCTCCCTTATCGTTATAGCTAATTTGCTTTCATTAATAACATATTCTTCCATTTACAAAAATGTTTCAAATGTGATAAAGGTTTATTTTAGAAGCCTTTTTAAACATAATAAATATGTTTGCTAAAAAAATTCCCATCAAACTCCAAATTTTTAAGCCGTTTCTGATCGTCTGCATAATGTTTGTAAAAACTTATTGGTATATACAACAACAGTAATAGAAAATAGAAACAATGAAAAATTGTTCTTTTACAACGAAAACTTTTCGAGTTACAGCTTCATCATTTTCACCGTGACAGACTGTGCACAAAATTACTTCAAATGTGAGGAACTGAACTGGACAACAAATGCTGACTTCAAAGGCTTCAACATAGCATTCTGCTAGTGAAATAATTTAGGTATGTCTTTGAGACTCATTACTGTTTACGCATTTCATTACTATTTATCCGTTTTGTGTATTTCATTTCAGTAACAGGCCGTTTTAGGTACTAGGTAAGTATTTATTCTATAAACAATTCAATTAATATTTACTTATTTTTTCTGGATTTTTCTCAATTTAGTTTTGCCTTTACTACATTTTAAAACAACAGCCGTAACAAAATATATTCTAATTTAATACAAATAATCGAGTTTCATGAAGAATTAGGTATATTTAAAGTATTTAATCGCGATTAACATTTTTAAACATAGCGCTCCTGGATAATAGCTAAAATTATATACCACTATCTACTAAGATGCATTCAAAATAAAAATAGCTTTCTTAGAAACAAATCAGAAAAAATACAGCGTTTTATTCGTTAAAAAATCTTTTCATTTTTAAAATACTTAGCCCGCGAAATCTCAAAGTATATACTAAAGCAAAATATAATACTACATAGTAACAGCAAATACTTTACTCATTTTCATAATTCATTTTCATTCATAAAATTACTGCATCTAAAGGAAGCATAGCCTAATTATAATATAGCCTAATTATAATATCTGACTTTCAAATGATGAATTTTCCTTAAAAAATTAATTACAGTGTTGCGAAAATCCTTGCTCTGATATGTAAAGACTGTCTTGAAATTTTATGAATGTTTTATTCATGTGTGGATACTGACAGGAAATTGATCTAACATGACGTTTATTGCCTTTCAGATATGCGTATTTCCGTGATAATAACAAGGATATTTTGTAAAATATGCAAAATATCAAAAAGTACCTTATAAAAAAAACTTCTTCATATTGAAAAGTTTTAAAGCCACAAACTGTTTTAATACTTGTGTTATTCTTCGAAATTTGTGTTCTATGTTTATGGAAAAATAAATTATATCAGTTAGAAAATAAATTATTATAAAACGAGTTCTTGAAACAACCTTTTTAGTAAGAACTCACTGCTGATCACATTAACCATAGATTCCATATTTCACTGACGATGTGAAGGAATCATATTTGTGTGTCATCATCGATAATGTATTCTCTACACATTTTATTTTTCTAAGAAAATTAAATTACTGAAAGTTTCTCATATAATTTATTGTCGGGCTATTAATAAGAATTAATTTTAAATGTAATTTATAACTATCTGCATCAGACATTTTATGCAGACTAAATACAACCTTTTTTGCTAAATCTTTTCAGAAAAAATAAATTAACTAATTTCTGCAAATTGACAAAGTTCAACAATAATTGATTTCCATTCCTTATCAGTCATTTATTCCATTGGTACATAAAGCTTTCATGGAATTGAGAGCATTTTTTCTTTATTTAGATAATAGAAATTCTATATTCCAAAAGCGGAAATTTTTTTTTCAAAAGTAACAACCTTTCCAACCAAAATATTCATAAAAGTTATTCCTTATGAATTTAGCCAAACTATTCCTTATGAATTTAGCCAAGTTATTCCTTATGAATTTATTAAAAATGTTTTTTTTTTGTTGTTTACTTCAAATTTCCTTCCAAAACCAATGACTATCACAGAATAATGGTAACATTTACGAATTCATCAGAATGTTAGTTTTAAATGTAGAAGACTTATTTCTCCATTGTAAATACCGTATAGTTGAAATAATTTGTTCTCACTATGTTCACACACGTTGAAAATTATATCGATAGGAACAACAAGTAATATTCAGTTAATTACTCCAGTAATTAAGAAAAAATTTTTCAATCTGGTAATATAACTTTTTAGTCAAATACGTTTTGAAAGAAAATATCCCCAACTATTATATTATACAAGTAAAATATACTATAAAAATTGAAACCTATTCTACATTTTGCTATCATTAATATTAAATATTTATTTGTACTATTTTTAAGTTAAATTTTCTGAAATTGTTACCGCTACATTAAAAAGGAAAAAAAATTAATTTACCATTATACTATAAAATATTTAGTGGTGTTCTCATAAAATGGATAATTACTTTACATTTAATATTATATATTGTGTTGAAAAGATTAAATTATATTCTTCATATTTTTCTAGATAGTATAAGGTCTCTCTTTAAGGTCATAAGCTATGATAAATAGTGTTATTTAATATACAGGGTGATTTCGTAAAATGTCATGCGAAAATGAGAGAGGTAATGGTACATATAAAGATGTGTCATTTTTATGTAGGAAGTCAGATCGCAAATAACTTATTCTATCAAAAATACAAGGTGTCTCTCCCTAAGTCGAACCATATTTTCCTTTATAACTTTAATAAAAGTTAAGCAGTTCATTTTTGACCTTGTTCGCTTCCGGACACGTGTTTGCTGTAGCTGATGACGAGCTGTTATGTTTTAGCTCGAAACGCGTCCTGTGTATTATTTCTATTTTATGGTGATTTTTTACAAAGTTTTATTATTTTAATTTAAAAGTTAAGATATCTTAGTAAAATTTACAAGGTACCAAACTTTGTTTTGTGTGGAATGTGAAGACATCATGTAAAGGACTAGAAGTGCACTTTAATTCAATCAGTGCAAAATCTGCTACAATCTGAATTATGTAAAGTTTCTTTCAGTGTTATATGAACACGAATGGAGTCCATTTCCAGCATTTCCTGAGATATAATCACATCTAACAAAACACAAAGTTATTCTGTGGTAAATATCGTTAGAATGTTTCATTAGTGTTTAAGTTGAAACGAAAATGAGAGTTCAGCTTGGAGTGACACACCCTGTGTTTTCGACAAAGGAAGAGGTTAGCGATTCTGTGTTCCTATACAAAAATTATTCATCTTGATGAGTATTAACATATCTCTTATTTTATAAAAATAGTTTACGAATGGCATGTATGAAGTACCTTTCTGAAATTGCCAAGGATTTTATAGAGTATATATATTTTTTACATTTATCATTCCAATTTTTGTGTGAGAGGTCAATAAGAAATGTTTAGCATTAAATCTGTTTTATTCAGTTTATTTTTACAGGATTATTTCAAGTCAGTCTGATTTTACTGCATTTTCTGAATCTTAAGAAAGCAGGAAGTGAAACATATATTTTAACTCTTTAAACAGTAAGCATAGAGTGTAAAAGCGAAGTAATCATCACTCCGCCCTTGTTTCTGGCATTTGATACGATTTCGACATCGTTTCAACGATCTGTCATGTAAAGATCAACATTCAAGCCTTTGTTCTACTTGCACAAGAGTCATAATTCCCCAAGTAAACTATCTTCACACACCATTTTCTCTTAATGCGACTGAGGGCATGCAACTCCAAGCGTAAATAATGCCCCTACCAAGAAACAACCAGGAATTCCGAAGACGATAGACATCGTATTTCCATCAGAACATGACAGTCACCAACCTTCGCCAGCAATGCTGTAGTAGGTCAATGGAGTAGACATTTGGAGAATGAAAGCGCTGCTTTCCAAATTACAATGGACTCATAAATTTTATGGCTTAAGAACAATTGGCCTGATGCGAAAAATATAAATAAATTCATGCAGATATTTATGGAACAATAAGAGCACAGGGTAAATTTTCTTGCACGGTAAAGAGTTTTTATGAATAATATCTTTCCGACATGGTCTGTTTTCTTATCGTTTTATAACCCAAAATTTTTACATGCCGTTGAAGTGTATATGTTGGTTTCTATTATTCATACGACAAAGTGAAGGAAAACGTTACAAATATTTTTATGGGACATTTATTTACAATGTAAGATGGAAATGCGCGTTTCCTTTAAGCTTAAATTCTTTTGCAGCCATTCTGCCATGAATGATTTTTTTAATTTAATGTTTATGCATCTAGGTAAAATATGCCTCTTATGTTTTAACGTAAAACAGTGAATGATTATTATTGTCAACAATTAACCCTTTTTTCAGAGGAATATCCCTAATATGTAGGGGAAGGTGCTGTTCCTTTGACCACTTTGCATAATTTCAATTTTCTTAGCTAACTATTAAAGCTAAATTCAATTTCTTAGTTTTATTATAATCAGTACCATATGATTTATCATACGTAGTTTTTTCAAGGTTCTAATTTTACTTTTATTATGTTTTATTTCATTAAAAAAAATAATAACATTGTGGTCAAAGGTACAACACGTAGTTGTACCTTGACCATGGGTTGTTGTACCTCTGACCAGGTAATTAGACAACACAGCAATGAAGAAAAAAATATTTTATTCAGTATCATTGTAAATAATTTTAAGTAAAATAGATACAGGACAATAAAAAGCATGCTAAGAATTATGTTAATTATAGTATTTTGGTAGTTTTGTATTTCACGGGATTCTATTTTAAATGATGGAAAGTTCACTCCAAATGACAAACAATCTAACTGTCGAGCAGATCCTCTAGCAATTGTAGGATTCGGAAGTTTAGTCACAATGTCCTCTGTATCAGTATCATGCGGCTTTTCATCTTCTCGTATAAACTTCCCTCTTAAAGTTTGTTTTTTAAAATATTGGATCTTAAACACTGAATATTTAATAACACATATATATCCGACAAAATATGTAATAGTTTTTTTTAATTGAAATTTTAACAAGAATAATATTTCCTTTTTCCAATTCATCTTTCACAAATTGTTTCTGGTCAGCGAACTCATAACATTCAGAAAAATAAAGAAATTTCGGTGTCGCTATCAGATTTTGAACTGTACTTAGGGAGAAATTTCTATTTATGTACTTTTTTAAGAAGAGGTTTGTTTGTTTGTTTGTTCGTTTGTTTGTTTTAAATTATCTTACTTTTTATCCTTTTAGCGTATTATTTTACTCAGTTATTTTAATATTTTACGATACGGCAAGCATTCATTAAATAAAGCATATACAATTAAATCTCTATCACATTTTATAGTAGAAGAATATCTGAAGATCCCAATTTGCATATATATATATATATATATATATGCAAATTGGGATATGTTTATAAAAAAACTAAAAAATCGGAAACACTACTATGGAGGGTGGGATGTGGATTGCTGAAAAAATTATACAAAATCATACACACAAAAAATTATATGTATGTATATATATATATATAAAGTTTGGTGTATGTTACACTAAAAAAACATTAAAAATAAAAAATAAAAAAACCATTACGGAGGGTTGAGGTTGGGAATGCTAAAAAAAGTTTAAAACTTTATATGTTTTTATGTGTGTGAGCGTGTATATGCTTATATATTGTATGGACATATACAAAAAAAATTTTTGGGTATCATGCATTTAACATCATAAATTTTCACATTTTGCTTCATCATATAAGGATATATTTTACTATCTCAATATTCCTCATTGCTTTTTAAATTTTCACATTTAGTTACATAATAAAAGGCTATATTTTACTATCTCAAATATTCCTCAACTTTTTAAATGTTATTTATATTCTCATTTTTTTTATTACTACTATATTTTGTCTTTAAAATAGTTAATTTAATCAATTGCCCTTTTATTTATTTTTATATAATTCTTTCTTTCTTTATTTTTTTTGTATTAATTTATTCCTATTCTTTATTTTATTTTGTATTCACTCAGTACTTATTAAGTTTATTCCTATTTTTTCCTTCTACTAAAAGTTAATCTAAGTCTTTTCTTGATTTCTTCAATCAATTTCCATTCCTTTTATTTTTTTTATTTTTTTGGGCTAAAGATGGCAACACTCAACATTACTATTATTAATCCAGTTCCAATTTACATTTTTCCTTTCTCACACCAGATGGCAGCACAGTTATGGGTTTATTTCAGATGCTCAACTGTAGCTGACATGTTAAAATAGTCTTAACTATGTTTTCCATCCTGATATGCTGTAGTTTTGACTCCTAATATGTAATTCAGGTATTGTGCTCTAATAATTTGTAATATCTTGTATGAGGTGTATCTTTCTTTAGATCTCTTAGATTTTTATTATCTATTTTCTGTAATGTTTGCGTTATAAGGAGCTAAATTTTGTCATTTTAGGCTTAATGCCGACAAAATTGGATGAAATAACGCATCTTCTATGAATGAATTCACAAGCTCCTCTGATGATTCTGTGAGTCATTCATAGTTTCTTATTTTACATACTGGTTTCCTATGTTCATTTCTAAATCATCTTCAGAACATTACCAATTTCTTCATATATTTGTGATTTCAAATTTATTATATATATATACACAGTGTGTGTAAAATCTATAAGGACAGCAAAAATTTTGATAAATTGAAAATGCGACAAGTGAAATGGTAATTTAATGTTGATCATAAAGTGGAAATACTAATATAAAAGTCAACAGAATGTATCTGTGTCTTTTATTGCGAAAAAATCATAATTATGCAAGAAAACGCTATTTTTGACTGTGTAAAAACTTTAAGGACACCTGTATTTTTTTTATAGAAATGGTATATATAAAAATTATTAAGGATCGACCGAAACAGATTTTTAATGCCGAAACCGAAACCGAAACCGAATTTTGGAGATCTTCCTATTTTCGGCCGAAAACGAAAACGAATATGTTCAAAAACTTTTTTAAAGTTATTAAATTGTATGTATTATAGTAATTAATAAATACATAAAGATATTATTAATTAATTACACGTACTTATTAAATATGCATAATAATTAATTAATTATGTGTATTTATGAAATATACATAATTATTAATTAATTATACGTGTGGCCCAAGTCTCTGTGCCTTAGATTCAAAAAAAAAATTTTTCATATAAAATAAAACGTAATTAATTAATCGACTACACAGAACGATTTTCTAATTATACTAATTTCATTTAATAAAAAAATAGTTTAGTTTTATGTATGCGCACCTCGATTTATCTTTTATAATGATTTCTTTAAATGATCATCAGTTATACTTGAACTTTCTCAAAGAGTATTCGAAACAATTCTGCGGTTTCAAACTGAAAATTTTCTATTACTGTTATGTCTGCAGCTTCTAATGAGCACGTTAAAAAGTTTAGTTATATATACATTGCTTGCTTTATAATTTGCATTCAAGTCTTGAGTCAGTCATGACTTATAATTACAAACAACGAAGTTCGTAGCAATAAATTGTCTCATTTGAGCCGGCCGACAAAGCTCAAATCGATGAGAAATGTTAAAAATTTCCGACGGAAGAAACGAGATTTTCGGAATACTGATATTTTCGGTTGAGTTTCGGTCCAAAATCTGAGTTTTGTTTTCGGCGAAACTCAGATTTTGGATCTAAGGCACAGAGAGACAATTTGGGCCACACATATAATTAATTAATAATTATGTATATTTCCATAAATACGCATAATTCATTAATTATTATGCATATTTAATAAATACGTATAATTAATTAATAATATATTTATGTATTTATTAATTACTATAATATATACAATTTAATTACTTTAAAAAAGTTTTTGGACATATTCGTTTTCGTTTTCGGCCGAAAATAGGAAGATCTCCAAAATTCGGTTTCGGTTTCGGCATTAAAAATCTGTTTCGGTCTATCCTTAAGAATAATTATATATACCATTTCTATAAAAAAAATACAGGTGTCCTTAAACTTTTTACACAGTCAAAAATAGCGTTTTTTTTTACATAATTATGATTTTTTCGCAATAAAAAGGACACAGATACATTTTGTTGACTTTTATAGTAGTATTTCTACTTTATGATTAACATTAAATTACCATTTCACTTGTCGCATTTTCAATTTATCAAAATTTTTACAATTTTTTGCTGTCCTTATAGTTTTTACACACACTGTATATATATATATATACATATATATATATATATAGGATCATTTAAAAATTTTTCGTGAGCTTAAGCAAGAGAGTTACTTATTGCTTTAAACCGCGGAAAAAATCAATTTACAGAAAAAGCCCCGATTACATTTTTCATATCGATTGTTGTGTTGTAATTTAGGATTATGGAATCTGCGAAATTTGCAACAATATGCTCTAATAGGGGATAAAGATTCTTTTTCAGAGATATTTTTAACTATACATTTATATATTTTAAAATCGAAAGAAATTTCAGAAAAAGATACCTGATTATTACACGGATATTTTATTGGCTCTTGTGCTTTTCGATAATCAGGGTACCATTAAAAATTAGAAGGGGTCAGGTGAAAGACGAATTTATTGCTTAATTAGTGACAGGTTCTTTACACGTAAATGATGTTACATGTAAAGCCTAGTCTCCAATTGAAATTACTTGCAAAACGTTTTTTATATCGACGTTCATATACTATTTATTAAAATTTCATTGAAACCGGCATTGTGGGAGATTGTACAGTAAAAGGATGCCAAACTTTATGTATTTGCGAATGACCAGGTTATTTTTTCCTACGGAATAATACTTGTCGAGATATTAAAAAAAAATCTTTCACTTCACGAATCATGCAAAAATATGCATTTTAATTTATTTAAAACATGAAATTGCTTAATGAAACTGAATATTATTCTACATTTAGAAAAACATTGAAAAATAAATTTTATTAAATACTAAATTTCAAGTAAGAAATTGTATTTAAAAGTGAGCTAAAATTTCATTTTGAAATTATGTGACTTTTGATGCACAATATTATTTCTGAAAAGTGTGTTGTTATTTTATAATTTCGTTTTTAGCACTTTCCAACAAAGTTGAAAATCGTTTATGACTTCGGTTTGTCTGTCCGTCTGTACGTGCTCTAACTTTCGTAAATATACTCAAATTGCTTTGAAATTTTTGGATGTTATTGACGTATACCATAGCACGATCCCTATTTCAAATAAAGTTTGTTGCATGTTTAGTTCATCTACAGGGACAGTCAAAAGTATTCCGTTACATTACGGCCTATGGGAAAAAATCGTTTCAAATGATTTTTAATGATGTTACACGAACCCAAACATAACAAAATTTATATGCATTTATGAAGTGCACTAAAACTTGCATTCTGCTGAATATGCGGTGCAAAGAATAGTTATTATTATTTTACAGGGCCACACAAAAGAATTCCGTTAAATAATGATATGGGGGGGGGGGGAGTGATTGTTTGCGGCGTATTTTAATTACGTTAAACTATTTCATATATAATGAAATTGCTATACGTCGCTGAGGTTTACTATAAGTTATTTCATGTATAATACGAAGTGCAGAGCAAAAGATTTCACTTACTATATTGTATCATAAGTACTGTACATACTGTATATTAGCGGTGATTGCTGGAAATGCATTTTCAATTATGATATGCGCTTTTATGTTTCACCATATTTATGCATAGTATATGGTGTGTATAAATGCTATAATTTATATAAAGGGCTACACAAAAGAATTCATAAGTGTTACTTTGTGTGAGAGCAAATTGCTTAAAGGTGGTTTTTAAATGAGTTACGCATTTTTACGCAAAACTGCATTTAGTTTATTAAGAAATGTTTGCAGAATATAGATAAAATCATATACAGGGTCACGCAAAGAATCGGATACATGCCGTCTATGAATGATAATTTCTGGAAGTAGGATTTTAGTAGTTTTAAGAGTGTATTAGTTTGAATTAAATTTTAGCTAAATAGTGGCGTGTAATAAAGGTACTAGGTAAACTAGAGGGCTGTACAAAAGTATTCAAGTATGTTTCCCTCTATTAATATAAATTGCTGAAAGAGAAATTTCAAGCTGTTATGCGTTTTCTTGATAAACTAAATTTTCCCATTGTATAGCATAAATATCAACATACAGATCAAATACAGGGCTGTTCAAAAGAATTGGAATACATACTTGGTTATGGACGGTAACTGCTGAAATCAATTTTTTAAGCGTTTACTTAGTTATCTTATTTACCATATTTCCCTAAATAACGAAGTTTTGTTAAAGCTTTCGTAAAGTGTTGAAAAGTGTTACATAATCTATGCCGTACGCATCATTTTTCTTTCTTGTTCATTTTGAAGCTGGTGAAATGAATATGACATCACTTTGACAAAATTAAAATTTAAAAAAATGTATAATTATTTTAATTATACGTACGCATCTGATCGACCCAATTTTTTCTTTCGGTTCGAGGCTATAAAAATCTCCATTTTACCTTATGTGACGTCACAGGATTGAAATAAATGGCACAATAGCATATATTTTAGCATGGTGCTGGTATAACGAAAAAGTACCCAAAAACGAATTTTTTTATTTTAGTTTTCGAGGAGTTTGCGATTTTTTTCTAGCTGATATAGCTGTTTTAATTATTTAAACAAAAGAATGGATTAACAAAATTATTCAATTTGAATTTCTTCACTTGCTATAACAACGGATGTATTTTCAGAAATTATCCCTCAAAAATTTGAGGTTTTGGAGCCAAAGACATCGCCAAATAGAAAAATATGAAATTATCTCGCGAACTGTTGGACTTAAAAGAATTTGGTTAGTTCTATACGATTCAGTATACAAAAATACACTAAAATAGGTTATCAGTTAAAAAGTAACTAAAAAATCAGATTTTTAAGGACTTTTTTAAAAGTTCGTTCTCTTTTTTACCCCCCTTAGGAGTGAAATTTTAGGAAATCTTTTCTTAGCCGCACTCTATGTCATAAAAAGTATTTTTACCCCAATTTTCAAGATTTTAGGTTCAGTAGTTTGGGCTTCGCGTTGATTAATACAAAATCCAGACTTTCTTTTATACATATAGATAGAAGAGTAGCAGCCTTCGCCCGCTACGCTGGTCAGTTTCTCCAAACGAACCTTTAATCAAACGGAATATATTCGTGTATTTGATCTTGTGTTTTATAGCAAAATATATATTTACCTCCAATGTTCTTCCGCATTGCTGAAAACAATATAAACGCCATTAAGATTTCATATCTTCTAATGTGTCAGACAAAATTTGGACTATTAAGGAGAAAATCTTTTAGTTGATCACTTACAATAGAATATGAAAAAAAAAACTCTAGAACAATATGTAGTTTATTAAAATCGTATCTGAAATTATAAAAATGCAAATCACATCAAAATCCTTCGTATAGAAATTTTTAATAAAGTTAATCTTTCATACTCGGGTTGACCTGATTATAGAAAGTTCGCTTATAATTCTACAGCAAAGCAATGTAGAACAATATGTGTTATATACTAAAATCTTTTCTCAAAAATTATCTAACAAATAGTGCTAATTTAGACGAAATCAACTCTGTAGAACCTTTTAAAAAGGCTAATATTTCATAATAGGGTTCATTGATTAAAGAACTTTAGGCACATAATTCTATAACTAAGAAACTTAGAATAATATGTGTTACATACTAAAACCTTTTTTGAAAAGTTATCTAAATAACTTTGCAAGTCTTCTCAAAATTCAATCAGAAGAACTGAAGTTGAAAGTGGTCTTACCGAAATGCCTCTCTGTATTTTATGTATGTAGTAAATAATTAAGTATATTTTTCATGATCGCGTTAACGTGATTATAGAACTTTCAGGAATATAGTGTAGGCTATACGGCGTATACCTTCTGAATTTTGTTAGAAACTCTCCACACCCTCCATAGCTGTAAAATATATACTCCAGGTATATACCCTCTGCCAGCGTTTATCTTCCGATTTTTTACGATTACACCACTGAGAACTTTAATCATAGCTCCATAACTAAAAATGTAGAATTATATGTTAAATATTAAAACAATCCCTGAAATATATTATCTAAATGTGCAATCCCAATGAAAATACGTTCAGCATAACTTTAACACTAGAACGGCGGGAAAATTTTACCTACTGGAACGGCGGGAAGGGGTCATTTTGACCCCTCGATGAAACTACTGAAATAACAACGCTAAAACAAATTTAAATGCCATACATTGGCAAAAATATGTAATTTACGTGTATTTCAAAATTTATATTTAATATTACTCGATAATTTATTGAATTTTTAAAGTATTGTATATGTAACGCCTACAGGGCGATTAATTGGATCCTACTACGACTACTCAAAAAACTCATTAATTTGATATAAAAATCGATTTAAAATTAATGTTTTCACAAATTAAAACTAATTTTAACTAAAATAAAACACAATTTATAAAATAATATATATTTATATTTGCATCTACTTTACTCGCCGAATGATTCACTCTCTAAATCCATAAATGAGAAATACGATCTGTTGTTTCCGTTATTTCATTATAAGTGTAGCTGAATGGTTAATATGTTAAGCATTCTTTTTCAATTTTATTTAATGCTTATGGTACTCCAAATTGTACACACGTATTAGGAATTAATCCAGTTGTAACAAAAAAAAAAAGGCAAGTTTTCCAGTACATTTTCCGTACACAACTTTGAAATATGGTGCTCAAAATTCTTGAGATTTGTTTCCATTGCATGTCTGTACTTGACATTTTTTCTCTTGATATCTATTTTATTTTCGTGTTTTTTTTTGTTTTTTTCTGAAGACTCAGGAAATATCTTTGGGAGATTTGAGACCATAAGATCCATTCTGAACACATCTCCTAAATTTAATAGAAAATCTCTTCTACTGATAGGCTTGCCTGTTACACTTTTATAAATTATCCAGGCGTTTAAAGTTGCATGATCCAAAATATTGAAAAAGATATGTACAGGCCATCGTCTAGAAGCCGATTTCACGGAGTATTTTCGGCACATCTGATCATGGATATTCACACCATACTTCGTTGAGTTGTAATATTCTATTGAATCTGGCAACTTCTTGAGACCGTCTTGAATTTTTACAGTAGAATGTTATGAGCTCAGTAGAAAAACACTTTTTTTCTTTGGGCTTGATAGATGGTAAGTGTCTTATTATCACATTCCACTATCTTCGATGAATAAAGAGTACTGCTCATATTTTTCAATGATATAGGAATTTCTCTTCTGTCTTTTTCATTGTGCAACCAAAGTTCTAAATTTAGCTTTTAACATTTCTGCTAATATGATGTTAGTAAAATAGCCACCTGTCGTAATATTCCTCCCTTCGTTTAGATGGGGATCTGTTAATTTCATGACAACATTTTCCGATAAATGTAATTAAGGATTGGCTGTTTCATCCTTTTCTAGATAAATAATAAATTCATTCAAGAGGTATTTAGTATCAACGTCAACAGATCACCAAAATTTTATTCCATATTTATCCGATTTATTTGGCATATATTGCGTAAATTTATATCTATCCTGAGATGGGAACAATTGTTCATCAACTGTAATATTTTGTCCTTGTCGGTAGCATGTTTTGCAATTTTCAATAAATTTATTCCACATTTTAGATGCAAGAGCAAATTTATCAGTCTGTAGTCTGCTAGATCTTGTTGTCTTTTCATCAAACCTAACAAATCTTTTTCTTTCTTGGAATCTATCTCTTGAGATAGTTTATTTGCAAAATAGTATTCCTCATGCCTTGGACGACAATGAATATAAATCTAAACACTTTTTTTTATTGCTCCTTGAACATATAGTATAGCAACAAAAGCAGCTTCGAGTACAAAGAGTATTTTACTAAAGGGGTCAAAATGACCCCCGTCCGCCGTTCTAGGAATACAAGCCCATATTTTAAAAACTAACAAATCTAGAAAGCTGAATTTTTTTTAGAAATATATGTTATCTATTTAGGAAAAGTCAGAAAATTTCAAACGATTTCGCCCAAGCAAACAAAAGTAATCAACGGACGAAAGTACTCAGGTGTCAAAATGACCCCTACCGCCGTTCTAGTGTTAAATAAAAGGTAATCTTTCATAATAGGATTCACATAATTTTGCAACTTTCTCTTGTAGCTCTATAACTACGCAACGTAAAAGCATGTGTTTTACATTGAAACATTTCTAAAACAAATTACTAACTAACACAGGAAGTTCTACTAAAATATGTTAATTAGAATCTGAGTTATAATCAAACGGAATGAAATGCGAATTTGCGTTTTATATTTGTAGTAGACGATGATGTGATTTTCTGCAATCTGATTTGTTGTCAAGCTTTTGATTCAGAAAAGACAACCCAGCAGAAAACTTCACTACAGAGAAATACTAAACATGTAAGAAGTACCAACCATCCACAAAAAATTATCTAACAGTGTAAGTCCTATTAAAATACATCAAGCTGAACTCAAATTATAAACGGCCGGAAGGAAATACAAATGTACATTTTACATAATTATAGTAGATGTATCATTAATAATTGCGTTCACCTGTCTCAACCACCTTTTTCAATAGCTCTTTAACTAAGCAACATATAATGAAATGTTATATACTTAAATCATTCCTGAAAATTTATGTAACAGTGACACTCGCTTCAATATCTGTTCAGTAGAATTTTTTTAAAAAGGTTGAAATTTAATAATCAGGTTAACTTAAATTTTTAACTTTCTCCGCTAGCTCTATAACTAAACAACGTAGATCAATGTGTAGACACTAAAAACTTTCCAAAAACATTATCTAAGTAAAAGGGCTATACCCTATTCAAATATTGTAAACAATCGGAAAGAAATGTAAATTTCCGTTTTAAATGTGTGGTATATAATGATGATACGATTTTCTGTAATAAAATTCATCGTGAAGTTTTCGTTTCAAATGTAAACAATGCTTTCAACATTATAGTTAATACACCGATTAGCGAGGTATCCGATTACTGAAGATTAACCCGAAGTCCCATGACCAGTTACCCAAAGAAAGGTGAATATATGCCTTTTGTGATACTTTTATGTTAGCCGGGTGCAGGTAATAAATTAACAAAGGTTGTTCCCCCACAATATTTTAATTTTATTATTTCATTTAAAATATAAGCCTTTCACTAATTTAAAATACATCCCTTACACTAATTTTATTTTAAAAAACTGAAAAGATAAACAATAATAGAAAATAATGCCATAACTCAAAACAAACAGTTGTTTATATTGTACTACTTGATTATCCACCAAAAAACTGCCGCCAAACTATAAGATTAATGCGAATAATGCCTGTTCGTAAATGTCACACTCACTTGACATTAAACACGTTACACGTATTTGTTTCGTCATCAAATGATTTTATTTCGACGTTTTATTTGTATTTTTAATAAAGTTATACTAATTTATTTGTTCTTCCGTAATTTAAAATAAAAATTATGTCAATTTGTATAATTTGGCGAGATTGGTCAACGGGATAATCAATTAGTACCATTTTAATTTACATGCGCAAAATGTAACTCCTGCTACTGGCAATTTAAAAAGTGATATTCGCTTGATTTGGACACGGTTGACATAAAAGTACCCATTTTTTCGTCTTATCCAGCCAAATCTTAAATAGCCAAATATTATTTCATTTCCAATTTCTTCCGTCGATTTTTTTTTTTTTTTAAGTCGTACAAACATTGCTTTCATATTTACTTAAATATTTTCGTTTTATAAAGTAAATTTCTCCGTGAATCTTTTTCTTGCATTTTAAATAAAATCAATTGCTTTTTTTTCTTTCTTTTAAGGCGTTAAGAGTATATATATTTTCAAAATCATGTAGCCATTGTAATTCTTTAACCAACATAATTAACAAACACATTTAATTTGAATTTCTTCCGTTGCTACAGTAACGGATGTACTATATGAATGAATATGGATGAATATCACTTGTGATGTTAGATAATTCGAGGTGTTGGCGCCAAAGACATCGCCAAATTAGAAAAATATGAAATACCTCACGAACTATTAGACTTAAAATAATTTAGTTAGTGCCATTCGATTCAGCATACAAAAATACACTAAAATATGTTATCAGTTGAAAAATAACTATAAAATCAGATTTTTGAGGAATTTTTTAAAAGTTCGTTCTCTTTTTTACCCCCCCCCCCCTTTGGGGTGGAATTTTAGAAAATCCTTTCTTAGCGGCTCTCTATGTCATAAGAAGTATTTTTACTCCAATTTTCAAAATTTTAGGTTAAGTAGTTTGGGCTGCACGTTGATTAATACAAAATTCAGACTTTCTTTTATATATATATATATATAGTTTACATAATTTTTGAACTAATAGAGATAAATAAAAAAATCAAAAGATATGAAACATAATTTTTTTTTTCAGATCATGTAACTGTTGCGGATTTATCTCTATTAAAAAAAATAAATAAACTATTGAAATATTAGTCAAAAGGCCAGTTTTTGAAATATATATATATCATGAAGGGAAAGCGACATGTATAGAAAATAGAAGATGTACAGAAAGATGTACAGAAAAAATAAAATACCTGTTAGCTCTCTTCCCATTTTCGACAGCTTGTACATAAAAAGGAAAAAGTGGTATGTAGTCATATACGATTTGGTAGTGGAAGAACACTACATATGAAGACCCCAGAAGCCAAGGGGTATAAGTGACAAAATTAAAAAAGTCCAGTTAAGTGCACAGGCTATCTGGAAATAAGTCTATTTGTTTGTAGGTAAAGAAATATAAGTGATTTTTTAATTATGCGCTGCGTTCTAGGGGTCAGTTACTTAATCCCTTTTTCGAAACCGTGAAACGCTTGGAGCCCAAGGGGTATAAGTGCACTTGTATCCGTTGAAGTCCACATAGCTGAACCGCGACCAACAAAATACAAGGCCAGTTCATCACTTTTAAAACCCCAGAAGCATTTGATCATATTTAAACGGCGATTGACACAAAAAGATGAAGTTGTTTCTAACAAACGGTTGCGAAACACAGTAACCAAAAAGGAAGAAACAATTTCTGGCGTACCATCTCGCGATGAAAGAGGAAGAAAAGAGCTGTCGAATAAAATTCCACAAGACGGTATTGAAGTCATCAAAGAACACTTAAACAAGTTTCCCCGATACACAAGCCATTATACTAGAGAAAAGATCCCCAACCAGGGTTGCCAGTTGGCTACTTTTTTTTTCATTCAGATTTCTTGATTGGCACCACTTTTCTGAAATGGTAAAATTCCCCTTGTTTTCGCCTTAATTAATATGTTATTAAATAAGGCGAATTTTATTATTTCAAAAAAGTGGTGCCAATCAAGAAATCTGAATAATAATAAAAAAAAAAAGTAGCAACTGGTAACACTGCCCTCAACCGTAAATACCTGAATCCCGAACTCAATTTAAAGGAGGTGTACAAACTCTATGTTCAGTTTTGCCTTGAAAAAAAAACGCGTAGAGCCGGTCAAGGAAAGTTCCTATAGACACATTTTTAACACCCATTTTAATCTTAGTTTTCACCGACCGCCGACTGATACATGTGTTATGTGTGACAAGCTACAATTGAAAATAGATCATAGAAATGCAGATAAGAAACAACAAGCAAAAACTCAAAGGGAACTACATCTTCGCAAAGCAGAAGCTGCCAGATTAGCCATAGACGCATTCCACAATTTAAAGGATGTCGCGTTATGCTTTGACTTGTAAAAAAATCACGCCAACTCCACATGTAACCAATTCAAAGGCTTATTACCTACGTCAACTTTGCACGTACAACTTGAACATTCATAACCTTGAAAGCGAAACTGCCCACATGTACATATAGCATGAAGGCCAGGATTTCCGTGGTTGCAAAGAGATCGCATCCTGTCGCTTGAAGTTCATAAAGACTCTTCCCTCTCGAGTCAGGCATATTACAGTTTTTAGTGACAATTGTGGAGGACAAAATAAAAGCCACTTGATTGTGAAGTTCTGGCTGTACATCATAAAAAATATACACATAGAAACAGTCGATCATCGCTTTATGATTTCAGGACACTACTACCATGAATGTGACCAACAATTTGGTCTTATAGAAATCAGAAAGAAAGGGAATAAAAGGGAATTTTAGTATGTTCCAGAGCACTGGGCTCAACTTTTTAATGATTGCAGCAAACATTTCACTGTAAAAGTGCTAAAAGATCAAGGTTTTATTAATCGAGTCACTTCCACCATTCTTTATAAAGTCAATGAAAGTTATCCGAAATCTGCAGTGGCTGCATTTTGAGGGAAAAAAAACTTCACATTATTATACAAAGAAACTGCTGGTGGTGAATTAGAACCTTTTCACGCGCTAAAGGTGAAGTTCGGTCGTGCCCGATGATGCCCTAGAGTTCTGTGTGAGTTTTCCATAGCACAAGAAAAACCAGAACTCAAGTACCTTAAGTTTAAAAATCTCATTCAACTGTTGCAGTTTGTACCATCAGTGTACCACGCTTTCTACCGATATTTTTCTCACCAAGTGGCAACAGGACACACTGAAGCCCTGCACGTTTCTGAAGATCAGGCTAATAAGCCTAATCGTGCTTATGAAACTGTTGTGTATGCGATAATGTAGATGTATTGTTCCCATGTTATCAGTAAAGCAATATTGTTTCATATTTTCAAACTTTTTTGCGTCATTTTTTCCCTTTTAGAATTTACTTTCTTATACGCTAAATAAATGCATTTTAACTGTTAAAAAATTTTAAAATTTCAATATTTCAAAACTTATATTAAAACTTATATTAGAACAAAATTTTGTCCTTTCATTCATTTGTATCAAAACTGTTCTAAAATTTTACGTAAAATCATTTTTTTTATTTCATAATTTTTCATTTCTTGTCTATCGCTTGGAAGCCAAAAGGTACAAGTGCCGAATGATGTTCAATATTGCTTAATTTTAAATTAAAAAACCCTTTACTCCACTTTTTTTTACAAATATTGAAATAAGAGTTCAAAGACCACTAAGAAATAAGCATCAGTTTCATATTCCAAGTCAGTCAATTACAGTTGACGTTTAACTTTGAACTCAATTTACTCGAAATCTGAATTTTGTCACTTGTATCCCTTGGCTTCTGGGGTCCTCATATAATGTGAGGTAACTTGAGGTGAGGTGCCGTGTTGTACAAGATACCGTATCACGTAGTTTTCATATACGCAAACGCTGTAGGGAAACTCCAACTGAGGAAGAGGATTCTCTACTGATACTTTAATTTCCGTTTGCGTTCTTTAAAAAAATTTTAAATGGTGCTGTTTTACTGCTATTTCCTCTTAACACTTCTGGTAAGTGTCCAAAATCTTTTACCAGACTTCTTTATTTACGTATATAAGTCTTAGTTTAAACAACAGAGAAATAAATCTGCTGTTTTTAGAGAGTGCTGGTACGTCTGGTCTTTCTGCAAAGCATAAATGGCGGCGGGTTCCCGCTTCTTCACGTAAGCTTGGGGACCGGCGTCTTGCCCAATACTTTGGGGTGAGTCAACGAAAAATTTTGGGGATAAGATACCGGTTGATTTTCCTTGGGGTAAGATGCCGATTATTTTCCTTTGCGATCAAATACCTGGTTGTTTCTTCATTGTTTAAATTACTCTTCTCTATTAACTAATTTGTCAACGATTTTAATGAGTTTAAATCTGTGATTAAATCGTGATTTTAATCAATTGATTAAAAAATAATTCATTGATTAAAATAATAAATTTTCTAAATGTTTAAAATGACATAAAGAAATATTAAAATCTAAGATGAGCATAATTTGAACGATTTCTATATGTATTCTGTCTTATAAATAAACTTTATTGGCCTTATAAATAATTGTTTAATAATTACTTATTTTAATAATTGTTAAAAAGTTGATGTTAAATGGAGTTATAAATAATTTTAATAAATGTGAATATCGGTCGTATATAATATAGTTTTAGATAACTAGGGGTTTCTGCCCCCCACCCCCCCACCCCCCCGCCCTCCCTACTAGCTACGCTCGCCAACCTCCATCCAGACACCACAGACTCTGAAAACACGCTAATTCAATCTGCTTTGAAAAGATTACAGAAAATTAAATCGTAATTAAACGACTAGTGGCGATCTTCTGTAATCAGGTTTCCAGTCATTTCCCTTTGACTGAGGGATTTTAAGGACGAATCAATATGCTGTCGAGACAGCTAACGGCTATTTTCGTAATTAAATAAGATCAGCCCAACAATTTTTAAATTAGCTTGTATAAAATGTCTAAGTAAACAATTTTATAAAGACGCTATAAGAAATTTATTTTAAATTAGACATTTTAAATGTAACGTTTTAAATATGACGTACTTTTCACCAAACTTTTGTTTCTCATTTTAATATTCACATAGAAATAATTTTAAAGCCCTATAAAAGACAAACTAAATCAGTGTGACACTATCAATTGCGAATTTCCTGGTGTCTCAAGCCTTTGTAAAAAAAAAAAAAAAGAATTAGATAAGAAGAAGTCAAAGGCTAGAAAGAGAGAATCTTCAACAGACGATGATATGGATGATGATTAAATTCCCTACCAAGATTCAATAGATGACGATTTTTTTACAGTGAATGAGAATGAGTATTCAGAGTTCAATAAAATCTCTCAAGAATGTGATTGGATCAAGTTCATTCAGTGAAACTGTTAGTTATATAAAAGTTGCTCAAAGTTCCGAAACAAATGTGCAGTTTGTGGCAGATCTGAGATATTGCTGAAAAGAACAAAAGGACATATGAAAAACATCAACAAAATAAAAGCTGTTTTCTAAAGTACTTTATGACAGTGGCTTTACCGTAATTAAACGTCTTATAATGTTTGAAAATAGGCATATTTAAGAACCACAACTATTTTAAATGTTAAGTAGTACATAACTTTTTTTTTTTTTTCAAATATTAGTTTGTTCTTGTATTAAATTGCCAACGTTTGTTACATTCGTATTTTTGTAATTTCCTAATATTAAGTAAGTTATCATCTTTAGTATGCCTAAATTATTAAATTTATTTTTATTCGTCCCATTCTGTTTTATACTGCTTCACAAAAACTATTGTTTACATTGAAACTCCAGAAATCATCTTACCCCTAGATACTTGGCCATCTTACCCATACCTTGGGGTAAGATGACGAAATGGAAGTGTTTACAAAAACAAAATTTTTCTTGCTTTCTATAATATCTGTAAAATGAAATAAGTTTTTAAATCATATTTAAGAGTGCAAACTTTAACAAGAAATCAATGAATAACTAATAAAAACTACTCACGATTTTTAAAACAATTAAGTCAAAAACTACGACATCTTTACCCAATCTACCCTATATCATCTGTAAGTATATTTTTTACCTTTCAAATTGTCTGTGATATATAGAGACGTGAAAGTAGAGAAATAACAGCCACGAACAAAAAGAATATTTAGAAACAACACACATTTTATTAAATGAATTTTCTGGTTTTATTCAAAGAAATATTTCAGGAATCACTGTCTTAACAACGTGTCTTAGTAACGTAATACAATTAACCTCTTTGGGATGAGAGTCATTTACACTTCTTTTATTAAAGGGCAGTTGGAAGCCCCTATACCTACCATGTTAAATTAATGTACCTTTTCTCAAAAACTACCTAAGATATTCACTTGAAATTTTTTATATACATAATATGAATAATACCTAATAAAGTGAAGTCAACTTTATAAACATATATTCTTTAGTTTTTTTTTTTTTTTTTTTTTTTTTTTTTTTTTTTTTTTAAATCTGGAACAAAAACGACTTTTAAATAACAAAGAACTTCCATTTTTACAAAAAAAAATTTTTTTATAAACATTTTGTAGAAATGTTTGTAAAAAAAAGTTCACTTCAGATTGATCAGGAATATGTGTGAAATATTCTGGAACGATTGCAAACAATAATATGTAGTAGTTTCTGTAAAAAGGTACAGTCGTGGGGAAAAAAAAGTAAACACCCCTACTAACTCCTCAACAAATTATCGTAGACGAAAGTTACTGGTACCGGACAATTGGAAATAAAGTCTACTTTTAAATGATCCATATAAAATTTGCTTAGGGGGCCATATACATATTAAAACGAATTCAAACTTTATTTTTTTCAACGGCAGTACCCAAATTTAACGAGATATTTCAAATCTTCAGTTCAAAATATGCCTAGAAACCAAATTTCAAGTCATTCGAATGATAAGTTTTTGAATTATAGACATTCAAAATTTAGTACTTCTAATGTTAAATTACATTTTCATATTTTTATTTATATCTCCTGAAATTATGCTCCTAATGAGATAATTTTTTGTGTAGCAATAATACTAATATACCCAAACATAAATACGTTGAATTTGCAATTTTTATAATTTTATGATATGAATTATGAATTATGAAATTAATATTCGAAACAATTATCAATTGCAACCTACAATTTTTTTGATGGATTTAGATTTATTAAGTCCTGCTTTATGGAAATCCCAAATTTCACATTTTTCTTCCAAGTAGTTTTCAAATTATGCTTAAAAAACGGCAAAATGATGGTTTAAGGGGCCGTCTATGATAGAAGTAAGTAAATTTTTGAAATTTATTCTGCTATCCTGTAATCGAACAGGTTTCATTGACGCTTAAACGTGCCTTGATCAAGAAGGCGGCTCTCTTCGTTAGCAATAGAGTTCGGAACTTCAATTTGGATACAGCCCTTAAAATACGCTCGTTTTAAAATAATTTTTCGGAAACTTATGGCACGAATTGCATAAAAATTTGTTTATAGGCTAATTGGAAGGTGTAGAGTTCATTTATGCTGTCAGAATTGTGTACTGCTATTTAAAAAAAAACAAAGTTATGGTTCGTTTTATTATGTAGATGGCCCCTTAAACAAATTTTATATACATCAATTAAAAGTAGACTTTATTTCCAATCGTTCGGTACCAGTAACGTTCTTCTACGATAATGTGTTGAGAAGTTAGTAGGGGGGTGTTTACTTTTTTTTTTTTCCACGACTGTACATCAAAGTTCAAAAAGCAACATTTTGAGAAGATTCAGTTTAAAGTTTACGTATGTAAAGTTCATGTATGATGTAAACAAACTAAATTACTCTTTTTTTTTTTTTTTTTTTTTTTTTTTTTTACTTCTTGTTGTCGTAGAAACAAATATAATATATCTTTCAAAAGAGAAGGATTCAAAATATTAAAAAAAAATTTAAATGACTTTTTTCACGAATTTGACTTCCAACTGCCCTTAATAAGCAACAGTTTCATCATATTGTAACTTTTAACTTATCCAACCGCGGAAAATCCCAGATTAGATAGGGAAAATATTCCTATACTAAATTACTGGTGTTCAAATTCAAAGATTTCGTACATGTTAAATAGCACGTATACGTTCCGCTTCTCGTGAAGGAGATAAAGTTCCACGAGATAGAAAATTTCTTAATCAGAAATTGGATTCCTTAGAAAATTAACCTGCGAATTTTGTAAAAACATATGCAAAATCGCACTATTCGACTCACCCAAAGAAAAATATTTTTAAGATAGAATTTATTGACAGATGGATTTTAATTTCCTTTTCTTATAGGTTTTCACATACAAAATATAGGGGAAATAAAAAATGGTCCAACGACCTTGTTTGTCGAATGTTTGTGGAATGACCCAAGTATCTGGGCCCTTCGAAATGTGCTTTTACTAAGATCGTTAAGCTTATTATTAATCATTGCATTTTTTTTCAGTGTAATAATATAAATAAACTCTAAATGGTGTTTGGGGTTATCCCAATTGAAAACTATTTTGCTGCAATAGTTTTCTTGAGCGAAGAATATCGTCCAAAAATATGATTAGTCCAAGAGCTGTTAAACATTTTAGGGAAGGTATTTGAGGCACCCTGAAAATTTGTGCAACACTTCTTTTGTAATGCCTGAATACAAAATCGAATGTCTGGCTGAAGGATCGTGGCCCAAAACCTGTGCCAGACAAAAAATGGCACTTGACACATGTCTGGCACAGTTTTTGTGCCGACTAAAGTGTCTGTCATTTTCAAAATATTTTTTTCTAAGCATAAATATTATTGTGCCTCAATCTCAGCGTGCCTCAAATACCTTTTTTGTGTAGTCAAAAAATGGCACTTGGCACGTGTCTGGCACAGGTTTTGGGCAGACTAATGTGTCTGTCATTTTCAAAATATTTTTTTCTAAGTATAAATATTATTCTGTTTCAATCTCAGCGTGCCTCAAATACTTTTTTTGGGTAGTGTCAAAAAATGGCACTTGACACGTGTCTGGCACAGGTTTTGGGCCTCGATCCTTCAGCCAGACATTCGATTTTGTAGTCAGGCATTACAAAAGAAGTGCTGCACAAATTTTCAGGGTGCCTCAAATACCTACTCAAAAATGTTCAACAGCTCTCCTACTAGATTATTTATATAATGAAGACTATCACTTATTATTCAAAGGGCTCCTTATACAGCGTGTCCCCGAATTAATGGAACGAAAAAAGAAGGTAGATAATTCCAAGGCTTCGAACGGAAACCAAAACCAAACCCCCTCCAAAATCGCATTTATGATGTACCAGAAGCCGGAACTGAGAATATTTCATTTTTTTTTTTTTTTTTTTTTTTACAGTCCCGAAAGTGAACCAAAAACAGAAAAAAATGGTATTGCTGATATACAATAATCAGGAACTGTGGCTTTTTTTTTATTTTCGGAACTGGGCTGATTTTTTTTTTTCTGCTAAGGAGTTGAAATATAAAAAAATATTTATTTAAAAAAATCAATTTATAAAATTTCATTTAATTAAAAGATAACTTACTTATGGACTTTTTTTTATATTAACTCGTTGTTGACCATTCAAAAGGAAAATATACTCGTGTCTGTACAGATGCCAAATTTTATTCTGTTTTGTTACCACTATTTTGTAATAACAATCTTTGCCTTATCTAATGGTAAAAATCTGTCATTAAATAAGGCGAAGATTATTAGGAAGAAATTGTGACAACAGAAAACGTAATAAAAAAGCACTTTCATGTTAAATTGCCGGTGAACAAAGTTTTAAAGCATGTCAAAAATTAAATCACAAATTATATACTGAAACTGAATATACAGCAAAAAATAAAAATATTTATTAAGTAAGATATAGGAATGAATAGTGCCCTCTTAACACACGTGTGCCCAAAGTAGCAACCCGAAGAAAAACTTAATATCGAAATTTTTTTCCTTTTTTGTCCCTAATTTCCAGACTAAATATATTTTGGGGGTTGAAAGTGAAGTTGTCATTAACTCTTTGACACCCAGATCGCTTTTTTTCAAGTACGGACTTACCAGCTTTTAATATAAATTTGTATTTTCTTATTCCAAATCGTACGTTCTGGATGTCAAGGGGTTAAGATTAAAATGGTTGTTAAAAAATGTTTAACCTATGAAGATAATATTTTCGAACGTTTAACCGAATGCTTATATGAATGTCTAACCTTCTAATAAAATTTTATAAAGTTATCGAAGGCCTATGGTGAAAGAAAAAATGGTATGTTATAAGTTACATACTTTGTATTAGCTTAAGTATACATCTTTTGAGGAGTTATTGAAATCAGAGCTTTCAACCCGCACCGATCATCTAAGAACTGGAATTTGGAAAGAAGATGGAACATCAAACGGAATTCAACCGAAAACTGTTATTTTTGAGATAATGAACAACGAAGATAAATATTTTATTTTAACTGAATCGGAACAATAACCGAAACAAAAAACATTGCGATTCCATATTATTTTTAAATTAGGACGAACAATTATGGTACGGGTTGGTGTGAAATACTGCCACGTTATATTTTTTACATGAAGAAGTGAATTGAGACCTAAGGTTCAAAGACAAAAAATGTGTTTCATCTTATGTATTGTCACTCATCAATTTTTGTTCACAGAATTCAAGGATGTCTTGTATGCAGTATGTCCCCTCTTATCTCTGACCTATATTTAATTTCTAAACCCTTAGTTTTAGAGGTATACAAACTCCAAGTTGGAAAGCTTTTTTAAAAGGGGTTTTTCATCATTATAAAAACCATTTATATCGTAATAGTTATTTTTGTCAAAGTTATGAAACTTAAGTTTTTGTACGGTATTTGAGTTTATTAACCATTTGGAAAAATGGTTATTGTCCTCTGTCAGGGTAGGAAATCAAAAACATATGTGAAGTGTTTTATTGGTTGAATTCGCATTTTATTCGTTTTCTGATTGGTCTATGCAGTAATCTGTATTTTCCCTTTGCGTCTTTGACGCCTGAAACGAAGCTAGTCGCCAGTAACAACCAATCAAATGCTTGGAAATCTGACGATGGAAAAGCCTTTTCCCGAACAGCAGTGAAATGCTTGAATAATACGTAAGTTTCAGGTGGATAATACGTAAGTTTCAGGTGGATAATACGTAAGTTTCAGATGGATAAAACGTAAGTTTCAGGAAATCTGACGAGTCGCAGGCGATTTTTGTCGCTTGAAATTTTTACGTGTAATAACACTGTTAATGTTTAATTCATGGCGTACGTAATGTATGATCAACTCCGTCTGATTTTTTATGTATTAAATTTTAGTCTTTGAAAAAATCATTTTCCAAATGGTCGTTGTAATTTGTTAAATTGCTCTTTTTTTAAACTTTTACTTAGAAAAACATTCTCCAAGTTCCAGAAAGTAAACCACAAAAAATTCTTTTTATCGAACTAAAGTATAATCGGGTATGATAATTTCAATTTTATGCATTTTTAGTGTTTTCTGGCACTTAAAACGGAAAGACGCGCTTTTTTTTCATCCTTACAAATCCATTGAAGACCAAAAAATACACGTGAAACAATTCCGTATTTTTAAAAGAAAAAAAAAAGTTTTGGAAAAAAAGATGGGACAGTTAAATTTTATAAAATATGGAAGAAAGCAAAGTAACAAAACGGCAAATTTCGTGTTCAGTAAATCTATAGCTTAAAGTGAAAAAAAAAAAAAAAATCTTTAAATTTAAATAACCTCTTCGACTTTTAGGTTATTTGTAGTGAGTAAAAGAAAAAAGATAAGTTATAAGAAATATATATTTATACTATCTATAAATAAATAAAGAAAATGTAAAGAAAATAAAATAAATTGGATGAAAGGGTAAAACATCATCCATATTAAAACGCCTATTAAAAAACTAGTCGGATGTGCCAATTCCAAAACTTTCTTCTTTCTCATACATGATAATATTTCATAAAGCTGTTACACATGTTAATACGTTGCTGTTATTACTTCAATATTACACCAACTTTCATTTTCATCTTAAGTACCTGCTTCATTTTATTAATCGGAGTAAAAAAGAGTTCATCTCAATCATAATAATTAATAAAACCAATATTTTTCGTTATTCTGTTGAACATCAGCTGCTTGAGAATCGCCGAGACAGCTGGATGCGAATTGACCGACTCTGCATAAACAACTGATGTACAATAAAACTATAAAAAATCGATAAAAAGCTCTATTACAGCGCCCTCTTCCGGCGGATTGTTACGAAATTTATGTGGGACTTGCTGGCCATAGTCAAAATCATACACATGAAATTTGGTTCAATTCTATGCATAACTTCATACACTTTTTGGTGGTAAAATAAGGAAAATAGCACAAAAATCACTATTACAGCGTCCTCTTCCGGCGGAATATTTCCAAATTCAAAGAAAGTCTGCTGTCCTTAGCCAAAAACATTCACAAAAAAAATTGGTTCAATTCTATGCGTAACTTCATACACTTTTCGATGATATAAAGAGGACACGTGGACGTACAGACAGACATTTTGTACAATATGTTTTTCTCTGAAAATAAAGTGTTTATATCTATCACATTGGCTGTTGCAAAGCTTTACGGTATGAAATGTAAATCAAATAGAAGATTTTCTTTTTCAAAAATATATTTATTATATTAGCATTTCAAGTGTTATGAAGTAGAAAAAAATCTAATATTTGAAGAGCCTAAGACAGTGTTATGTAATAGTTGAAGTGAAAGCTATTAGTTGTAAATTTATTCATTTATTGTTATTTTTGCTAGCATATCTTTAATATATTTGCAGGTGGTGCTAAACTCTTTCAGAAAATTTTACTAACATTTAATTTTCCTATATTAAAAATTATTAATATTATTTAATTTTATTAAATATTAAAATATTAGATATTGATAAATGTTGTCTCAGATCTTCAACACTAAATAGAATTTTCGCATTTTAGCTGTATCATATTTTAGAATATCTCATAACACATTCATCTGTAAAATAAAACAATTTGAGAAAAATAACATAACATGTTCTTCATTTATTACTATAAAATCGTTCGAAATTTAAGCAGAATCAATGAATTAATGAGCTAAAAATAAATTTAATATAAATTTTGCAGCCCATTAGAAATTTAAATCTGCTTTAGAACATATATTTTTTATGTTTATAAATCATTTTATAGATTCTCCATCAGGTAGAAGTACTAATCAGTGCAAAAGAGCTTTATTTTTGATTACCAGTTCTTTTTGCATTTTAATCTCTTTGCTCACGCCAATATCTATTTAATGTATCTTTCTTAACTAAATGAATACTATACGTTTTTAAAATTTTGATCAAAAAATTTAATATATACATAATAGATCAGTTAAGGAAATAACAGGTTTATTCCTTTTTTTAAAACACTTTTTTGAAAGTGAAGTATCAACTGTTTTATAATATGAAATAAATGTAAAATAAAATAAATATTTATGTGAATCATATCAAATTATTCCTTTCTTTTCACATACACCCACATATGTATGCATTACCTATAATATTTGTCGATATATTTCTGCATTTTGAATTTTGTGTAATTTTTTTCTGTAATTTTATTTCAAAATATAGCACGGTTCGTACGGTTCCCGTTATTTTCCAGGTAAATTATCAGTATTTTTTTTTATTTATAAAAAAGTAAATCTAGTTCAAGCGCGCGAAATTTCCCCTTATTTAACCACACGTTTTCTATAAGAAAATACTTGTACCGAAGAATTTTCTAGCCTGGAAATTCCAGAACCCGTACGAACTCTGTATAGTCAATTCCGTTGGGATAATTTCACTCTTGGGTATTTACGAAATTCCTAATATACTTTTTATGTATAACTGTTAGCAATTAAAATAACTATTAAATGAAATATCTATCTATCTATCTATATCTATATATATATATATCTATCTATCTATACCTATATCTATCTATCTATCTATATCTATCTATCTATCTATATCTATCTATCTATCTAGCTATCAATCTAGCTATCTATCTCTCTCTATATATAAGTTATGTACAAATTTCACTTTTACTATTCATTTAAATTATTCTAAATTGCCGGCATATTCATAATTTCCATACTTCTTAATACTCTCTATTATTTATTTCTAGTTAAATTCCTATAAAATTAAAACGGGTATCTTAATAATAGTCTTATTCAAAAACTTAATCTAATCTTTTAATCCCTTCATTAATTTTTATCAGCTACCAAACTGTAAAATTCTGAGCGCAGTTACTTTATTTTTCGAATGTTTATAAAAGCCACTTTTACATTTTTATTTTATTATGTCTCAATTTCCCGCCAGTCTGGCGAGCGTCAGCAGAATCACATCGGATTCCTTCCGTCATCAGCACCGGGATTCATTTCTATGGCGTTTCTCGATCGCTCTCCATTGGTTGAGTGACGGATCGCAGTTTCTTTCATGTCTCGCTCATGAATTTGTTTGGTTAGTCTGAAGTTTGCATTTCAATCGGAATTCCTCCGCGTATTCTAATAAAACACTCGAGCATGAGCTCAGAAGAAGATTTTTGTGCTGTTTGATTGTTTACCTAATGTGTTACCTGGAGTCCAAAGTCACGTAGAATATTAAATTCGTTCTTTAACATCTTTTTTGCATGAATAATTAGTTCGTGCTCAAGCATGATAGCTTTGATAATTCTCATCCTGTGGGAATTATTTACGTTGATATGTTGTGATGAGATAAACAGTTTCCAATGACTTCAGCGTATGTTTTAATTGGGAAAACCCTGGATTTGTTCATCATCCTTTTTTCACCACTCATGCGGCCTAATCTGCCTTGACTGTATCATGAATCAATGGTTGTTTGATTGGACTTTACCAGTCTCATCACTATCAACAATCGATAAAGTTGATTAAATAAGTCAACTGAAGTATTCTATCGGTCCACAGCTCCTAAATTTCCACAGTGTTGACACCTCCAATAGTGATGCTTGCACTAAGTTGGTACGACTGCTATACAACCTCACCAATGGCTGATTAAAGCATAGTACTAATCCAGCAATATGTCATAAAAAGCACGATGTGATTGTTCGACTTAACCCATTTATTTCTTGCGTAATATATATATATATATATATATATATATATATATAACCATTAAAGACAATTACAATTTACCACAAAGAAACATAGTAGAAAATATAATTAAAGGAATATAATGGAAATTTGTAGAACCAAGGTAGAATCCCCAGGTCCTAAATACCTTAGCCCTACATATAAAATGCGTGGTTTCATCTTCGTATTAGACATAAAAAAGCTAAATAATGCCACTTTAGGGCTATCAACACAAAATAAAACCAGAAAAAAAAATAGGAAAAACAATTAAATAAAAAAAATAAATACGGATGTAAATGGATTGAAAAAGAAAAAAAAACAATAACCACTCTGAGATCCACTGTAACCCCAATGATGTATATATATATATATACATATATAAACAAAGGTAAGATTACATGCAACTGTTACCAAAAAATAGTTTTTGAAATGATAACGGACCAAGGTGTAATAATGCACAGTATAGTCAGGTACAAACTGCAATATATTTGACCAGCTCCCTCTATAGTACATCTAAAAATGAATTCCACTTTTTGTCCAAGGAATCACTGAAGTGCTGCCATCTGTAGAGTTTATTATTAGTAAAATAAATTGTTTTGTAATAAAAAGTTATATATGTAATTAAATAAATATTTATAACTTTAACTGGATGATGCTTTAAAACATATACTTTCTAGAGATATATAAGTAATAATTTAAAATATTTTAATAAATTAATAACATTATAAGAAAAAATATGTAAATGATTTAATAAATACTAATAATATTTAAAATGTGACATGGATGATTAATTAATTATTTTTTCACATAAATAAATGTACCAGACTATAAAATATCAATATTTAAATCACTGTTATATCACATCCTAACCAATTAAATAAATATATAATATAATAATAATAAAATAAATAACCAAAATTATAAATCTTCGGTATTTAAAAAAAAAGAATTTAAATTTAGAAATTAATTTCATTTAATGTGTCTACAAACGTTCTTAAAATTTAATAAGTAGGAGAGGATAAAATAAAGAATAAAAATTATAATTAAAACATGCACTTTATATGCTTATACTATATATGAGATATTGTCCTCATTGGGCTAAAAGTTAAATAAATGTTAAACATTAACATTATTAATATATATATCTGTGCGTGTTTTTGTTTATGTGCATGTGTACAAGTGAGCTGTAATTTCTAATTTTTATGAAAAAAGTACCCAGTAATATGTTTACCTTCATTTAGAAAAAGTTTCCACAGAAGCCAGTGTTTCTGTTTTTCTAATGTCTTAAAGCTTCTTAAAATCTACAACAAAACGATTTAACTAAATGCTTTTCTCAATCTAATCTTCAGTATGTTACTGACAACAGAAACAAATAAGAAAGTCCTTTAAGGTTTGAATAGGAAAAAGAGACGGCCTCAATAAACTAAATTGTTTTTTCTTTAATTTTCAAATGTTTACGCAGGAAAAACTTTGAAGAGGAAAAATTGACGGATTTCACAAGTCGTACTTAAATTAATCTCTCAAAATCAACAATGAACTCAATTTCTCTCTGATCTGTTGTAGACTGACCTCTGATCCTTTCATTTTGGCTAGAGGAATTTAAGATTAAGCGTGAAATGTGCCATACACACAAATGATAATATAAAGTCTTCATCTATTTTCATGATAATATTCTCACTTTCTTATTCTTTGTTTCTGAAAGTTCTGTCAGTTTTTAAAAAAACTCAGTATAAAATGACGTTTAAATAATGCTAAACGAATGAAAATTATATAAAATATGCAAAGCATAAAATATGCACTAAATCCTAAAATAAATTAAAATTCTATTTTTGCTGACAGGGCTGTCTACATAGCGAAATTGTACCATACAATGAAATTTATAATACTAATACCTAATTTGGACATTATATTTGGATTTTTCAGTAAATTTTACCATTGGATACCAAACGGGAAGTCATTCGGTCAAGTATTTATGAATTACGAAAGTCATTTGTTAATCATTACAAAACCGTTTGGAATGCAGATAGCTTTTAAAATATAACGAAAAAACTACTTGGATTAATAAGCTGTAATTTTGGAATGATATATTTGAAGCTTAATCGATTTATGTTAAAAATTTCATGGGTTACAATTAATATTTTTCTTGAAAATTATTTTATGAAGTTTATTATTGAAAGAAAAAAACACGAATTGTAACTTGGGATGCCAACTATAACAGGAGACGGTCCCTTAAGGCAGTCTTAAAGTAAAATACATCTGTTTATCAACAACTAATGATTTGAAATAGCTGAAACTTATACACCAGTGTTTTTATCGATTGTGGTTCGTTTTTTGCAAAATATATGTAGGTCATTTTTTTAACTTTAAATTTATTAATAATTTTCATAATTAAAATATGCTTTTGATTGAAAAGAGCCTTGAATATGTTTGGATCTACTTATTACATCTCATCTAGAGAAAATTGTATCACATGATTTTTTGGGGAAGGTAAAAATAAGAGTTTGTCGCTGGGATTTCATATAATATTAGTATAATTAAACATTCAAGTTTTCTAACTGTATGAAGATTTAATAAAAAAGTATATAAACTATAACTTTCATATACTTTTATAGAACTGAAATACGGTGTTAAAATGCGGTTGTTATTATTGAAAATTCCAAGTTGGTACAACTTTTAATATGTAAACGGCTGCAATAAAAGAAAATTATTCATACTCTGAAAGTAGACATAATTCGGAGTTGAAGGGTTCCTCTCGGTTCTGTATGCGAAAATTTGGCTGTAAAAAAAAATATAAAGTTTTTTTTTTTTTTTCTTTTCTTTTCTTACGTCGGTATGTACAATTAGCAGTAACACGTTCTTTCAGAAAAAAAAGAGCAAGGACTTTGTTACTCCGAAACTCACATTTAATTTTATTTAAAGAAGTGGATTTAATTAAATTAATTAATTAATTATTTTTTGTTCAAACAGCCTGAAACCCACGTTGTTTTTATATTTTAATAGATGATGGAAAAATATTTTCTTTCATAGACACAATAGACATGAAGTAATGCATTGCTCCTTTTTCATTTTTACAAGAAAAATTCGAAAATGTACTCGTTTTACACTTTACTAAGTGATAAACAAACAATTAATTCCTTTTATAGAGACGATAAAAGGAAAAGACGATATGTAACGCATTCTTTTGTGTTGTTTTTTCTTTTGTTACGAAAAATCCAAAACTATACTCCTTTCACTCTTTATATACTGATAAACAATTATTTCTTTTTAAGGCGATAGTAGAATATGCATAATGCATGCGTGTTGCTAATATACGGATAATTAAAGCACCCCAGTGATTTTTAAAAAATAATTTTGACTTTTAAAAGTTTTGAAATAAATGAATATGCAAATAGTCACAGATAAATTTGAGCATGTACATTTAAGGGCGCAACAGCAGTAGTGAAACAAGGTGAAAAACAATTGATATTGAAGTACCTTTATCTTGGGAACTACTGTCCTGATAGTTTTTAAATTGTTTTGACAGCATCTAAACTAAAAATTGTTTGTTCGCCTTTCCAAAAAATAAAAAATGCAATAGTTACACGACTGAGCATACAGGGTAACAGGAAGAAACTTGAAATAATTAACTGGTACTCGGACGTACTACTAATTAACTACTTTACTGTGACATGTGAACAGAACTTCAGTATTTAATTATATGTAGCCCAAAACATAATTAATACTTTTCATTCCAAAAGATGGCGCTAGGAGTCACAGGTAATATAGGTGAATATGAAATAGGCGCGATCCGCGATCTTCATGAGAAGTAAATTTCCTCCCTTTTGATCTAAATGGCACTCCAACATTTTTACAGTTTCAGAAAAGGAAAAGAGTCGACGGATTTCCGCGTTCAAGTGTGCTGTAATATCCGGTCGGCTTTGTATAGGCCCGGAAATGAAGCATATTCTTAGAAGCAAAGTAAATTTCTTCACGGTTTAGGGCGTATACGACAGTAACAGACTGAGTTCAAGGTTCTGGAGTTTATTAGAACGTATCTACAAAGTCAAAATATCACAGACTTCCTTTATCCATATTTTAATGCCATGCATCAAAGTAACCGCTATTCTTTTTATAATATCTGCAGGATTGAGAAATTCGCTCTTTGGATAAAATAAAAGATTAATAATAGCGTAGAAAACTGAAAATTAAAATCAGAGAAAAAGGTATGAAATTCGATATATAAATATAATAGCAGAAAAAGATATGAAGGGGCGTCATTCATATATACTTTTCAAATATATTTGAAGTTTTATGTTTAAAAAATCAACGGAATCTTTACGAAATCTGTATTAATGTGATTATAAAGCATATTTAACCCTTTCAGGGGCAAAGCATTTTCATTCCTAAACTGTTGAAATAAATGAATGACACCGGAATTAACATAAAAAATTATTTGTAAATGAGAGCTAGCTTTCACATATATAATAAACATAATTTTTTTTCATTAAAATTCTGTTGCCATTGTGGCGTTTGGGAATTAAATTTGTGTGGTTTCATAAACATACCACCATCCCTCAAAGGGTTAAATGACAGGCAATTCCTAGGTCGGTATATGTTACTCTGTAGTTAAAAACATTAAAATCAAGACAATATATAAAAGCGACTCTATCAAATGGAGGTAAGAGTGCAAATTATATTAGTATGACTGACCATGTACATAAAAATAGTTTCGGCTGTCACCAAATTAACTTAATCTTCGAATATATATATATCTATATATTTTATGACCTTTTTCTGGCGTGTTGTTTAAGTATAAAAATATTTCTTTAAAGCTGTTCTCAAATCCAAACTGGCTCTTTTCTGACACATTTTTGAATTTATTTTGGCTCCCAAACGCAGGAAATTGGCAGGTTCTTTTATTCAGAAACTATGTAAATGAACCTTTTTTCCGTTTTTCGGCAAAGGCAGAAGATCCTTCAGAAAATGCTGTCAAAGTTGACATTTTGAACCACATTCTCAGATTCGACAGCAAGGGGGAGATAAACCTGTCATCGTGAGGCAACAATCACCTATAACTCAAGATGTAATTCATTTATCGAAAAATGGAAAAAAAAGCTGTTCAATAACAAATCATTTCAATAGTCAAGCCTGCAAGTGTCAGGTTTTTCTTTTAAAAATCACTCTGGGAATGTGTCAAAAAGTTTAACGTTGTTAAGCGAGGGAAAATACTTTTGAGAACTGCCTTAAGGGGAGATCCATTAATTAAGGCACACTTTAAGAGAAAAGGGGGAAGGTACAGAATGTGTGACACTGCGTGGCAGGAAGATTGTGTGTATTAACATGTTTTGACATGCCATCTAAAATATGGTAGTAATATCTAACAATAAGGTAGCATTATTATAAGCAAGCAGTATAATTAGATTTATAAAAAAATGTGGATTTTATTCTGGTATTTCAGACATATTAGCTCATTGTTCTTTGAATTTCAGCAGTTTGAAGTAAAAGCATGCAAGATCTTAACGGTTTTACAGTACTTATTTTTATAGGTAATACCTGTAAGGCATGGTGACGTCACGGCGACGTCGTTGTGAAGTCACACTGTGATTTTGTGACCGTCCACGTGACGTCATAGTGACTAGAATGCGAAGTCGTTATGGCCGTTTTAGAGGTAGTTTGTGACGTTATATTGTGACCACTCTTTGAAGTCACGGTGTGACAAATTTGTGAAAAGTGTGTCATTTGTGACTATTTTCACATTAACTTTGTGACGAACCTGCGACTAAAGCGACAATGCTTTGAAGTCACATTGTGACCAATTTGTGAAATATGTGTCATTTGTGACGAACTTGTCATAAGCACTGTGATGATTTCAAATGAAAATCAAATTTCAAATTAATTGCTTAAAAGGCACAAAGGACAACATAGAGAAAAAGATTTCATGCCGGGACTCGAACTCGGGCCATCAGTATAGCGCACTGACATTCTACCGACTAAACCACATGGAACGATAAGAAGCCCGGAAAATTTCTCACTATTACATGTTGGCAAGGCTACAAACGCAGCACAAGATGGAATATTTATCGTGAGTCACCGACAGGGGGCAAGGACGAAACTTAATTAAATCCAGCATCGATTGAATCTATATTAATACGTGGAAATTTTTCCAGAGAGAACCATTCGCCTTGTATGCAATATTTCAAATTAAACTTAAATTTCAAATTAATTGCTTAAAATGCAATTTTAATTTGAAATTTGATTTTCATTTGAAATATTGTATGCAAGGTGAATGTTTCTCTCTGAAAAAATTTCCAAGTATTAATATAGTTTCACTCGATGCTGGATTTAATTAAGTTTCGTGTTTGCCCCATGAATATTTATTGTGAGCTCCCGAAGCTCACGATAAATATTCCATCTTGTGCTGCGTTTGTAGCCTTGGCAACATGTAATAGTGAGAAAATTTCCAGTATCGTTCCATGTGGTTTTGTCGGTAGAATGTCAGTGCGCTATACTGATGGCCCAGGTTCGAGTCCCGGCATGGAATCTTTTTCACTATGATGGCTTTTGAGCCTTTTAAGCAATTAATTTGAAATTTGATTTTCATTTGAAATATTGAATGCAAAGTGAATGTTTCTTTCTGGAAAAAATTCCAAGTATTAATATTTTGATGATTCTTGTCATAAACACTGTGATGAATTTTAAAATGCACAATTTTAAAATGAAGTTTTGTTTGAAATATTACATCCTATCTTTTTACCGTACTTTTTAGCAAAATATCACTATTTTGGAGTCCTATTCTTCTAAAATATTTTTAATTTTTCCACTTAAAAAGCAATACTTATCAACTGGCATCTTTTTTTTATTAAGTTCTAAGCTTGATCTTGAGTTCAAGCTTGATATTAAGAATGTGTACGTTTTTTAATGTGTTGTGATCTGACACTACTTTATTAAATACAAACATGGAGTCTAACGGATATTAATACAACTCTTATTTATACAATGACATGATAAGCCATATTTATTTAAATTTTTTATTCCCGTGTATATTGTATTTTGTGAATATGAGCTAAATAGATTTGGTATGTTTTACAGGAATAGACTGATCTGGAAAATAGAAAGAAAAAACAAGAAAAATCATGCGTTAAGCTTAGATTATGAAATACTTTCCAACACTTTTATCCTTTAACAAGACATCGTAATTTAGGGAAATAACGTAAATAAGATAACTAAGTAAACATTTTAGGAAACGCATAAAACATTTGAAAAACTGATTTCAGCAGTTACCGTCCATAGCCAAATATATTTTCTAATTCTTTTGAACAGCCCTGTATTTGATCTGTAGACTGATATATATACTATATAATGGAAAAATTTAGTTTATCAAGAAAACATATAACAGGTTGAAATTCTCTTTCAACAATTTATAGAGGAAAAGGTCCAAATACCGGCTACTACTTTTGTTTTCAATCTAGATTATACAATTTTCAAAATTAGTAAATAAAAAGTGACAGCAGGATACTTTGACATGTTTTACACTTGTCAATAGAAAAAAAAATCAGTTTAAAAAGCGTTTGCTGTTTACAAAAAGCAAAATTCCAAAAGTCTTTAAATTTTAAGTTTTGAAAATGGGTCTAAATACCGGCTATCTAAGTTTTTTTTTCAGAAGATCACACAAGTAGAGCTAATGATAATTATTAAGCAATTAGAATATTATTTTAATAAATTTTATTGATCAATAACATTTGTTATGCACAGAAAAAATACGCAATTATTAACCCATTAAAGACGAGCCATTTTACATTTCTTTTAATTCTCCCACACCAGTTTTTAAAACATTGTAATTTTGAATTATTTAATAGCTCAAAATTTGAGATTAGATAATGGGAAAATTTCCAAACTAAAATACTGGTATTCAAATTTAAAAGATTTGTTCGCCTTACATGGCAAGTTTTCTTGCCAACCGGCTTGAATGAGTTAATAAACAAGCATTTTTGTGAAATTTATAAAATTCTTAATGACTATCTCTCGCAGTCTTCTTTCCATTACGTTTCTAATTTTGTTTTTTAACGTGTAAAAAAAAAAGGTTGAAGATTGAAATGAGAATTATTTTATCTGAAAAAATCACAAACGTAATATCACTGTCTGCGGCGGTGCAGTCGCTATTGGCCCACATATCGCATTCTTAACATTTAGCCCAGAATCCTCTCCCCCACTGTTGTCCGCAGAAAAATCACTCATGCAGAAAACACAAATTGCATCATCTTCGTCTATTAGATATCTTCCTTTATCACTTTAAAATCCAATTCCTGCCAAAATTTTGAAATCCAATGCCCCTTTCACCTGTTTTCTTCCGTCATTTTTCTTCTTTCTCATCACATTTATCGCAGACAATTTTGGAGTGTCCAACATTACTTTTTTGTGAAGTGATCCGGTAACCAGTATCGCTCCTGAAGAATTACGGCCACGGTTGTTGTTGTTTTTTCCATATTGCGAAATGGAACTAGGACTATTTCTGAACCATTTAAATTAATTTATTAATTATGGAACTATTTAAATTAATTTTATTTCCTTCCCTTTAACCAGAGCAACCGATAGAGGTCCAAATACCGGCTAGCCGGTATTTAGACCACTCAAAGTAGCCGGTATTCGGACCACTGCTATGGTTAAGTTAAAACCGGTATTACTCATTCTTATAATAAAATACCAATAACGTGCGCGTGGCAATTGAGAGCTAAATATGTCTAGAAAATAGCTTAATCATCAATTCAAGCTAGTATACGAACAGTACATTTAAAAAAAAATGAGAAACACATATCTGAAAAAAAATTTATGTTCCAGATTACGTCGTTTCGACACTTTTGCATTTTTTGTTTATAAATGAGACAGACTTCAGCGACGAACTTCACGTAACTTTCTTCTCTCAATTAAAGTTCCAAATTCTGCCTATCGAAGCTAGGCTGCGCTGCGCTCAGTTCTCAGGACACCTAGTAGCCGGTAATTGGACCCTAGCCGGTATTTTGACCTTCTCCTCTACTAATATGTGGAAACATACGTGAGTACTTTAGTACAACCTTGTAGTTTACCTAGAATTTTATTACACGCCGCTATTTAGTTAAAATTTAATTCAAATTAAAACACTCTTAAAACTGCTGAAATCACATTTCCAGAAATTATAATTTATAGACGGCCATATATCCATTTCCTTGCGTGATCCTCTGTATCATTTTATCTATATTCTACAAACATTTCTTAGTAAATTAAATGCAGTTCAGCGGAAAAATGCATAACTCATTTAAAAACCATCTATAAGCAATTTGCGCCCATACCCAGTAACCCTTACGAATACTTTTGTGTAGCCATGTTTATGAATTATATCATTTACTAGTGAGCTCTGCCCCCTGCAAGCTACGCTCGCCAACCCCCGTTCCGACACCGCAGAATCTAAAAGCACGCTAATTTGATCGGTATTAAAAAGATTAGAGAAGATTGTATTATAATGAAAAAAAAAAAAAAAAACCTATAGCGATCTCCCTGTAAACGGGTTTCCATTGAATTCCCTTTTATTGCAAAAATTTAAGACCGTATAAGTTGCTGCTAAGGCATCCAATGGTTGTTTTCGTGTTTGATTAAAGAAGACCAGTTAAACATTTGAAAGGAAGCTAAAATAAAATGAATTATGTAAACAGAGTCTTTGCTTATCGGTATTTTTTAACAGCGTTATAAAACGATTGACATAATACAATGTACTACAATTTACTGCTTTAAACCCTTCAAGGGCGGTGGTTCATTTTTGGACCACTTAATTTTAATTCTTAAATGCCACATTGGCACCAGAATACTGGAATGAAAATTTTCCTTTTATTAAGTAAGTGAACAAAAGCATTTTCGTATTTCGAAATTTGTTTGTAAATTCTGGTGCCATTCACTGATTTTAACATTTTACGAATAGAAGTACCTTGCCCCTGAAAGGGTTAAACGCATATTAATGTATTTATTATTTTAAAGTTTCCTTTCTCTTTTAATATTCACGTGTAAATACAATTTTCAAGACATAATTTTCAATATTTTCCTGCTTTTAACACTTACTCATTTAATAGTAATTTTAAAGGTTTTTTTTCTGTTTTTAATAGTCGCGTGTAAATAAATTTTGTATCACAATTACAACCCTTCGCTTTTCATAAGAAAGTTTTCCATTTTGGTTAAAGAATCAAAGTAATTTTTTCGAATAAAACTACATAAAAGTTGCCATGATCGCAAAGAACTTCTTGGTACTTTTATGTTAGAGGGGTGCAAATCTCGCCAATAGCTTTTTTTTTTTTTTTTTAACTTGCCAGTTAGCATTTTTTTATTTTTCGAGTGGTAAATTAAAACGGTACTACTTGGTTTTCCCATCGACCAAAAATCTATTGCCAGACTATAAGATTAAATGCCAATAATGGTTGATCGTAAATGTCACATTCACTTGACTTTAAGGAAGATACACGTGTTTACGCCATCAAGTGATTTTTATCTGGACGTTTTATTTTTATTTTTATTAATGTTATACTAATTTATTTGTTCTTTCGTTATTTAAAATAAAAATTACGTCAATTTTTATAATTTGGTGAGTGGTTTAGCGATTTATATAATTTGGCGAAATTGGACGACAGGTTTACTAAGTAGTACCATTAAAACATTGCTTTGAATTTGAAATTAAATGTCAGGATATGTTGCATTATTTAATCGGGTTTGGCGTGATTTTTTTTTACGACAATTTGGCGAAAACCTCGTTTTCGAATACCAGTTACATATATATTTTTAAATTATTTTCTATTATTTTTAAAATGAAATAACAATAAATAAAAAAACTTAATTAATAACTGTAGAACAAAACAATTTATAACATTTTTTTAAATAAAAAGAAAATAAATGTAAATAAACATTTATTAATAAATAAGCAAAATAGCCGGGTTACCATGTCAGGCAAAATAACGCCATTTTGGCGCCATTTAGGTATCCCGGTGCGTATATGACATCTGCGCCTAATATTTATCTTTTCGTTTCGTTAAAAAAAAGAAAGAAGTGAAAGCCATTAATTTTAAACTTTTCAGTTTTAAATGAAAGTTTTGTATTAAATAAAATGATAATGAAATAAAAAAAAAGCATTGTTCTTAGCATACATTTAAGGGAGGCCAAACTGGTCGCCAATAACCTTTACTAAAATATGAAAAAAAAATATCTGCTACGATTAAAATTTGAGTTGCCATCATGAGAAAAAAGTATTTAAAATTTGAAAAAAAATAATATTTCGAAAATTATTTCGAATTTAATAATTCTAATACCAGTTTTGAGATCTGCAGATCAATACCGATTTTTGGTGTTAATGTCATCGCAAAGTATTCCATGAGAAATCGCCGCGAAACATAATCAGTTGTTTGATCAGTCGTTTCATAGAATCGTTTCATAAATTTGTTACATTTCAGTCGTTTCATATATCCGTTTCATAAATTCGTTTCATTCGGACTTTATATATATATAGGGTAGATATACACCATATACTATGCATAAATATAGTGAATCCCAAAAGCCCATATCATAATTAAAAATGCATTTCCAGCAATCATCGCTAATGAACAGTACTTCGGATACTATATAGTATCTGAAATATTTTGTGTGTCCCTGTAAATGCTATATACACTTCGTATTATACATGAAATAATTTATAGTATGTAAACCTCAGTGACGTATATCAATTTCATTATATATGAAATAGATTAACATAATTAAAGTACGTCGCAAGCAATTCCCTCCACCCCTATATCATTATATATTGGAATTCCTTTTTTAGCCGTGTAAATGAACAATAACTATTCTTTGCATCGCATAATTTACAGAATGCATATTTTAGTGCGCTTCATAAATGCATATCAATTTTATTCTGTTTGAAAGCGTGTAAAATCATTAAAAATCATTTGAAACGATTTTTTTCCCATAGGCCGTAATGAACGGAATACTTTTGATGAACCCTGTAAATGAACTAAACATACTACAAACTTCATTACAAATAGAGACCGTGCTATGGTAAACGCCAATAACATCCAAAAATTTCAGGGCAATCCGAGTATATTTATGAGAATTAGAGCGCGGACAGACGGGCAGACAAACCGAAGTCTTAAACAATTTTCAACTTTGTTGAAAAGTGTTAAAAAAGGAAATATGAAAGTAAAATAAATGACTGCATATGAACTGTTTTTATTGTTTAAAAAACATTTTAATGTAATAAACAATTAAATTTAAAAAATCAAAAAACCCGACTGCGTAAAAAGCGAACTAATTAATTATTTATCATCAATGTGAAACTTTTTTTTTTCAATTCTTACTATTAGCTCTCACTCTCGCTATATATATCTTGTTCAAATTTTCAATCATTAATAAAATACTTATTATTCATCCAATCAAGCTCAAATAATTTTTTTAAAACTTGTAGTGGATGACACTTGATGTGAATCCAGGTTTTTCAAATATTAATTCATTAATTAAATTAAATTAATTAATTTTCAATAATCGAGAGAGCCCTCTTCTTGATCAAGGTATTTTTAGACCGAGAGAGCCCTCTTCTAGATCAAGGCATTTTAAGCCCTATTCAACAGGAAAAAAGAATGGGAGAAAAAAAATTTTCTTATTGACCTAAGTAGGAATTGACTTAAAATATTTTTTTTTATATTGCTTGTTTATATTACTTACCTATTTTTTTTATTTATTTGTATTGATGACTTCATTTTGAACATCATCTTCATTTTGAAAGACCTATCCAGTGATATGCCACTCAATAGGGTGCGTAAATTTTGTTTTTCGTCACTACCGCCATTTTGTATTTTACGGCCTCCATTTTGAATTTATAAAAACAAAACCTAGCCTATAACCATCGGGCCGTTAAGACAAATTGATAGATACCTCATTCATTAAAATCCATCCAGCTGTTGGGATATTTCGAGGGTATAAAGAAATCCACATACACAGATACGCGTGAAACACATAACCATTCTCTTCAGTCGGGTAAAAAGTAGTTATTAATCTTTTTAAAAAATATATTCAGTCCTGTATTACGTAAGTAAATATCAACATTTTAAAAAATATACTAAAGCAGTTTAATCTATAAACTTGTTATCAGGCATGAAAAACACTTTATTTCAATGCTTAAATATTATATTTTATTTTTTAATGTCAATAATTACGTGTATCGAAAACGTAGAAAAGCAGTTTACAATCGAAGAAAATTTAATAACTGATTCTGAATGTCTACATTGAAATGTTTGATTAAAATCACAAACAGCAAAAAAATGCTTACATACAATTAAATATATATATATATATACCAATTTGAAAAACACTAACTAATTAGTATTTATAATTGTACTATTAAACAACCACAAACTACAATATATGAATTAAAAGGATTATTAGATTTAACAATTTCTCAAAAATCTTTCCATATGTTATAAGGATTTCCTATTATTTTATAATTTTAGCAAAGGTAAAATCGGAAAACATTGGTATGAAGATTTGGGATTTTAAATACTAATTTAAAATGTTATTAGCAATGAAAAAAGAATCTTTGAAAAGTTTCACTGCTATAATATGCAAAAAAGACATTTTCCCAGTATAATGTTAATTTCTAATCTGAAACAGTTTCGTAAAATCATAATAATCGAATATCATTTTTAACTCCAAAATAATAATGGCGATAAATAATGTAATTGTTTGTAATCTTAAAACAGTAAGAAGCCGAAAAAAATTTCAAATCACTGTCACAACACATTTTTAATCTCAAGTTACTGAAAATTAATGTCTTCATTCATTCCACTATGAATGTAGGCATGAATCAGTCTCTGCGTCAGCTTTTTTTTTCGAGCGATGACAGTTAAGATATTTTACAGTATCGAATCGGAAAATATCGCTTCTGAAAACAATTCCTGATCAGTCCCATTCTATATAACGTAAAACTATTTAACTCATGTTAATAATACACAAAACACGAATAAAAGATTTAAATTAAATAAGACATACCTTTATACTCCATAAATACAGAAATAATACCGTGTTTTATACTAAACTAGCGGACGTCTTTTTTTATCTTAAAAAAAGCGTTCTAGACTTGGTGATACAGTGATCTAACTTCCTGCGTCTAAAGTTCTCTGATCCTTATTTATTCTGCGGTCAAATCGAGCGCAGACGATTTTTAGCAAGCAGATGTTTTAACCGTATTATTATTATTATTATTATTTGTATACAACAGATTTGGAATTTAAATGAGCAATAATTTTATGAGAGTGTCTGTAATTAAAATTTTATATTTGAATGACCCCCCCCCCCTTTTTTTTTCTTTTTTTAAAGTAAATTTTTTTCACGCGTAATAAATACAAAGTATCTTCTAAATAAATGAAAAAAGGAGTATCGAGGATGAAAAAAAATTTCTTTGTCAATCTGTCACTCTTCTCATAATAATTTCCTGTAGAATAAAACAATTTGTAAAATAACTTTTTTTAAGTCATATCTCTAAAACCCAAAAATTGAAATACGAATAATTAATTATATTATTGGTTTTGTATAAATTTTGTATGTATATATATTTTTTCGGAAAATGCTAATTTTATTTAAAAAGCCTGAAAGAAGTAGAAATTTTTTTAAAAATAGTTAAATACTAACAGGAAAAAATATGACTTGAATGCAAATTATAAAGCAAGAAATGCATATATGACTAAACTCTGAAGACTCTTTCTACGTGCTCATTAAAGGCTCCAGACTTAATTGTAATAGAAAAATTTTAGTTAGAAACCACAGAAGTGTTTCGAATACCACTCGTCGACAAAAAAATAAAACAATTTCCTCCCTGCAAACTAAATATGCAAAGTGTACAGATTTAACATTCCTAATTCTAAATGTGTTATCCAAATTGCTCCAGCACGTACCATTTTTCCGAGGAACACTTTTATAATAATAACAATCAGTGAAGGATTATTATATTAAATTGCAATGGTAGATAAAATTGAAATCATGAAAAAAGTGTACTTTCACTGTCTTAGATATCAAATTGATAAAATATAGCATGAAAATCTAGTTTGTTGATACTTGTACCGTGAATTTTCCTTTTTTATGCTCACCCCCCTTCTTTTCGTGTCCTAATTTACTATTTTCTATCCACTAATATATTTTCATTCCTTATGCCACTGTAACTCGGGCCTGTTTAAAATATTTCTCTTCATTTTCAAAGATTTTTGAAGTTCATATTTTTGTCACACTGTGACTTACAATATGATGTTTTTTTGTCACATATGTGACGTGACGTACATTACGTGCAGTGACATAACAGTGACGTCACAATTATTTTTTAATTGCCAGAAAAATATAATTTACATAACCTGCAGTGACATAAGTGTGACGTCACAATTTTTTTTTTTTAATTGCCAGAAAAATATAATTTTGCATAACTAACATGTTTTGAATAATTTTTGTAATTTTTTTAAGTTTTCTAAGAAGTTCACATTTCAGTCACAATGTGACATCAATGAGTGGTCGCATTTTGGCCACAGATGTAACGTAACCACAGTGACTTACAGTGACGTCACTGTGACCATGCATGCTATGAGGGTACATCTTATAAAAATTTTCTTTTTAATAAAATTAAGTCAAAATTAATAGTTTCAAAAAATGTGACGTCATAAAAGAGGGGGGGTGGGGGGTGGATGGGTATCACCCGAGAGGGATAACCTCAGCAAAATTACAACTCATTTCACTAAGTAGTTTTTGGGTAATATTTAAAAGCTACCTACATTCCGATCTGCTTTGAAACGATTAAAAATGAATTTAACATTACACTTTAAATAAATAAACAGTCAAGTGCGAGTATTACTCGCGCACAGATGGTTCCGTACAATAATATATGAATTAGTAAGTGTATTATTAAAAAAATACCTTTGCTAAAAGAATAGTAAGACTTTGTAAAAACTATACAACGTAGGGTTGGGTATAGCTATAGTATACAGGTTGCAAAGGAAAGTCCCTTTAACCTGAAAATACTTGCGAACGGAGAGAGCTACAGCTATACAAATGAGATAACGGTACAGCAAAGAGACTACGCCTGACCTAATGCAAACGACAGCAGCACACCTAGTGGCGAAATTTGGAAGATAGCCATTGCAAATCGATAACGAAAACTGGTAGAGCAAATTTTCCAATTAGAAAGTTTAAGAGCATCAATTAATTAGAACGAAACGACATTTGGTGCACACGGATAAGATAAATCGTCGCCTGCATACTCAAATATGTCCGAAATCGATGAGCACTTTGTACTGTGCTGTAATGTCTTTAAAGGTTTAATTTCCAATGCATTTAAAATTTTAGAATAACCCTTTCAAGGCAAGAAGAATTCTGTTCGTAATCTGATGAAATAATTGACTGACACCAGAATATTCAAACGAATTTCTCAGAAAACAAAAACCCGCTAATTTGCACTTTCATTGCAAAAGCAAAATTTTATTAAAATATTCTTGGTGCCATTTGTCAGTTTTGGAATTAAAATTAGATGGCTAGACCGTCTAGCCACCGCCCTTGAAAGGGTTAAATCTATGTCGTCGTATTGGAGAGGCTAGAGCATAGAGTACGCCGTCCCTGTCACTATGTATGTCCAAACCGTCAGCGTTTTTAAGGGTTAATATCTCGGCTAATTACCGATGATTTTTTCCAAAATTCATGATCAACAATGCTTTTATACTTCTGCTACGATAGGTACCTCCAGCTCTGCTGAACACTTTTTATGAAGCCCGTAAATCGAAATTTGAGTGTAACGGAAAAATGTGATTTTCTCAAAAACTATGTGACCTAGGGTAATCGCTATAATTTTCCTGCAAGATTTAAATTAATGTCTACTACCTCTAATTTTTTCATAATTTTAGTTTCAATAGATTCGGAATTAGATGCGGGGGAACATATTTTTGCACCCCATTTTCCACCATAACTTTGAAAATATAATACCTAAAATTAAATGAAATATATTTTTGATTTCAGCGTTACGAAAGCTTTCACACGATACCCCACACGATATACAAAGAAAAGATTTCTTTTTTCAAGTAACTTAATTAGCCCCTGCATATTTTTCCTAAGTATATTTATGAATATTTATTAATCTGTAAATATGTGGGTCAATAGTCTTTATTACTTCCCCCAATTTGAACTTTCCACGTTGCATATTTTACGAGTATAAGGGCTGTGACAGACAGACAGTCAGACAGACAGACAGTCAGACAGACAGACACATGAGTGATCTTATAATGGTTCCATTTTCACTTTTTAAGTACGAACTCTAAAAAAGAGTGACTATTTACTCAGGAGGAGTGAATAGTCACTCTATCGCAGAGTCAAAACATGCCCAACCTCTTTAGAGTGACTATTCACTCTCAGCAAAAGTGAAATTTTTGACTCTCTGAAAGAGTGAATAGTCACTCCTGGAAAGTGAATATTCACTCTAAACAGGGGTGGATAATCACTCTTTCGGAGGAATCATTTTAACTCTTGCTAAAGGAGTGCGGTTTTTCACCCCTAGTAGGAGTGAATAGGCACTCTTTCATAGGATTTTTTATTTTGCTTTTATGGTCATTTTAAAAGAATCACATGTTTTACGGCATGCAATGAAAATAGATACAAGCGTGGTAAAGATTGGAATAAAATACTTTATTAGCAATATTTATTTAATTCATAGTGTGTAACACTAATTGAACTTTTAAGGAAAAATTCAGTTAAAGTTACATACGAATTTAAATTAGATTACTGACAGAAATAAACTAAAATATTTTATTACAATCTTAACCTCTGTGTTTGCTTTTATTGCATGCCCTATAAAGATATTACTTTTAAAGTTTTATTAATAACTTTTTAATAGGTGGATGTTATATGTTTAAAAATGTTTGATTTGATTTTAATTTTTGTTTTAAATATAATACCGTACTTCTTCCTTAAATTATTGGTATTTTTGCAAAGTCCTATTGTTCTAAAATATTTTTAATTTTTCCCCTTAAAAGCAATTCTTATAAACTCACATCTTTTTAAAATAAGTTCTAAGCACGATTTAAATGTTAAGAATGTATAATTTTTTTTTTTTTTATCTGCTGTGATTTGCTTTTGTTTTATTTAATATGAACATGGAGTCTAAATTTTGAGTTCTCTGGAATATGCAGTATATATTTTTCTTTTAAACATATTCCTTAACTTAATAATGATTTCTAATTTTCGTCCGTTATTGCTGAAAAATGGAATTAATACAATACTTATTAATGAAACAACACGATAAGCCATATTTAATTTAATTTTTTTATTCGCGTAGATATTGTATTTTGTGACTATGAGCAAAATAGATTTTATATGTTTTATAGGAAGAGATTGACCTCGGAAATAGAAAAACAAAAACTTAAAAATAAAGTAAATAACAGCATTGGAAATATTCTTATTGTTTGAAAAACATTTTAATGTAAAAAAGTAGTTATTAATCTCTTTAAAGGAATATTCAGTCCTGTATTATATAAGTAAATATGCACATTTTAAAAAATATACTAAAGCGATCTTATCCATAAACTTCAAAACAGGCATAAAAACATTTTATTCCAATGCTTAAATGCTTAAATGTCATGTTTTATTGTTTAGCGCCAAAAATTACGTGTATCAAATACGTAGAAAATGCTTTTATAATAGAAGGAAATTTAATAACTGATGCAGAATATCTATAATTATTTTTTTTTATATTACTCAGTCTCAAAATTTTAAAATCATAACCCGCAGAAAAATGTTTACATACAATTTAAAAAAAGTAATATACAGTAAAACCTCCCTAAAGCGACCACGTACCGTTCCAATAAAAACTGGTCGCTCCGAGAGGTGGTCTCTTAATGGAGATCATGTTTAAATCTAGATTTTAATTGTTAAAAAATGGTAACAATGTTACTAAAATTTATTTTTAACATTAGGAAAAAGTATAAAAAGTTAAGTATGAAAATAAAAGTTAATTACATTAGTTAATTACTGCAGAGTTTTAAAAATGAATACATTGATCTTTGCTCTAATTTTACAGTTTTATATTTTATAATTTTTATTTCCCAGTCCTTTTGAAGTTCAGTAAATAAACGCCTTTTTTTGTGGACGGGAACAAATAATGACGATTTCATTACTTTATCTATTTCTTCGAGAGTTTTCCAACAGAATAGGGCAGAGGAGTTTATTGACCGTCATTCTTAATTTGTAATCAGAGTTAAATTCATTGCCTAAAAGGCACAAAGGGGTTTAAACACTTAAAAGTTAACGGAATAAAAAAAATCTAAACTTAGTTTAGAAGTTTGAAGAATAATGCACTCTCCAGAATTATTTTTTTAATAAAACCTTCTTCAATCGACTTCATTTTCTTAAATGAAATCGGTCTCTCATGGAGGGAGTTCAACTGGAATGGTCTCTGAATGGAGGTAAAATTAGTATTGAACCTATGGGAATAAATTTCATTCCATGAAAAAATGTTCGTTCAGGGAAGTGGTCGCCCAGTGGAGTTCATCGCACAGGAAGGTTTCACTGTACCAACCTTTTCGTAATACCATAAATATCAAATATCGTATTTAACTCCGAAACAATAATAACTATTCTTAACTGTATATAATCCGAAATCAGTAATAAACCAGAAAAAAATCTCATATAACGACTAATTAATGTTTTCGAATGTGTCTCCCACGAATTGAAAAAAAACCAGATATCTTCTCTTACGAGTCAGTCACCCTTTCAAACGAAAGAGATAAAACTTTTTTTGTTTTGATCAAAGCCATTGAATAAATATATTCAACGGTTTTGGTTTTGATCGTTGGCAAAAGTATTACATTTTGCAACACAGCATTGAAAAGGAAGAATAAAATATTTACACTCATTTTTTTTTTTTTTCACATTGCCCAAACTAATGAAGTTTTGATTTTTTTTTTTTTTTTTTGAAAAGCATTGTGCGTATTTAATTTTTAAAAGAATTATATTTCAAACCACTACATGAAGAAATGTAACAGACAATCACTTTTAAACACTCTAACGATCAATCTTTTTCTATACAACTATTTAGCGCATAATATTAACATTCCACATATCTACACGGATAAATGCTTAAAATTAAATAAGACTTACCTTTATTTTATGTATTCCATAAAGAATAATTTTAATGATGTCGTAATCTGTTAATCCTAAGATGGCAACGAGAAAGTGATCAGCTGTTCTGATAAGCAATGCATACGTAAGTCACTCTTTCAGGAGTGAGACATTTCACTCCTTTCTAGAGAGTGGAAAATTCCAAGCTTTAAGGAGTGTATATTTATAAAATTCACTCCAAAAAGAGTGAAAATGCCTGTCACTCTTTTAAAGGGTGAACTTTTCACTCCTCCCAATTTTAGAGTGTAGAGTAGAGCTCTGCATCGGGTCTGGTTATCCGCTTTTACCCGAACCCAACCCGACCCGCGGTTCGGGTCGGGTCGAGTTGGCGCTATATTTTCCCATTGCGGGTAGGGTCGGGTTGACTTTAATTTTTTAGGTGCGGGTCGGGTTTGCTTTCGTTGTTTCGGGTTCGGGTCGGTTTCGGGTTGGCTTTTTTACTCTTGCGGGTCGGGTTCGGGTTGACCCGCTTTTTTAAAAGAATATGGAAAATATTTTTTCCCGTTAAAAGCCTATATAAACCGCAGATCAAAGTTTCACAAAAGCAAAATGTGTGCCTGCCTGTTTTGTCTTTAGTCATCCTTTCACACCAATCTTCGAAATAACAAACTGCATTATATTTTTATCGTATTTTAAAAATACAATACGCAGCAAAACGCTAAATGTTCCTTCCTGTCTAATGCATCAAGGGAATAATTTAATTGTGGTGAAACGCGATGCACTATGTAAGACGGGAAAATTATCAAAATAATAACTGCTGATAAACTAAAGGCAGCTGGCCACTTGTGTAAAACAAGGTGTTTCGTTATAAGCAGAACTTTTGAAACCGCAACTATTGTTAAAGCATATTTAAAGATTAGATTTTTTGTTTTATACCATTAGTCCTGCATCGGGTCTAGTCAGAGGTTTTACTATAGTTGAATATTAAAGAATATAGATTTGCTCATTCTTCTATGCAAAACATAAAAATGGCATTAGAGAATTAGAGGTCTGCACGGGCCGGAATTTCCAGGCCTACCCCGCCCCGTCCCGTGTAAAACTTAAAAGTTCGGCCCTAGCCCGGCACGGCCCGTTCATAATTTTATCGGCTTCGTGTAAATGTTTATATTGGGCCGGTTGACCGGCTGAATTGTAGTTATCGGCCCGGCCTGGCAGGGCCGTTTAATTTTTTTGCCGGACCGGCCCATTTATTTGGTTTATCAGCCCGGCCCGTTGAAAAAACTGTCCTAATAAAGCGGCCTGGCTAGTTTGAACTTTTGCCGCTCCGCCGTGACCCGCGGGCCGGTCCGGTGCAGACCTCTATTAGAGATACAATTGTAGATTATTTTTCATAATGGTGTTAAAACATGATTTGCTTTCCTTACATTGCGGGTTCGGGTTGGGTGCGGGTTGATATACTTCGGGTTCGGGTCGGGTTGCGGGTTGCCTGAAATTATTCTTGCGGGTTCGGGTCGGGTTACGGGTTGACTTTAAATTGAATTTGCGGGTTCGGGTCGGGTAGAACCCGACCCGCGCAGGACTCTAGTGTAGAGGTTCCAAATTTTAAGCTTCATATTTCCTAAGCTACATGAATAAATGTCCTCCGGTTTTGTTATCCTAAGGTACCATTTACCAAAATAAGATTCAAATATGCTGTCACAATTACTTGTTCGGATTGTAAATTTCACAGTTTGGTGCATTTTCAGTATGCAGGCGTTCTCTCAAAATCTTTTAAACATAATTAGAAAAAAAAATAATTTCCAGACGAATAGCTATTTTTATTTTTTTCTTGGTCACTTGTAGATAGCATAAAATTTATCATTGTATCCGTGAGCCTTCGAAAGGTAAGGGGATGAAAAACGATTTCGATGGACACCCTATATGTGCATTTAAATATTGAAATCGACACATTTGAACCATCCTTAGTTTGTAAATTATTGTTTTTCAAAATATTTCTTGACTTGTGTGTAACCAAAATTTCAAATCGTCGCATTTTTGAAAACATACTTTCATTAATTTACATTTTTCATTAAGAAAAGAAATTTTTGATGAAAATAAATATCACAGTTCAATTTTTCATTAAATTTCGTGTGGGAAGCATGCGTTATATTTTATTATCACTGTATTGCCAGCAAAGTTTTACACAGTTGAATTTACTGAATCTCAAATCACAATAGTGTGGAACCGAAGTATGGAGTCCATGGGTTAATACAAAAATTCATATTTTGATTTTGATACTGAAAAGTAGTGGTAAATTACTGATGCCACTATAGTCAATCACTGGGAACAGGTGGTTAATCATTTCCGCAATATATGTTGATTTCCGAACTTATGATGTTAATAATTTAAATTGTAGAAAAAAAGAAAACGGGATTTTTATCCAATTTGTAATCTTCATTCGTCAACTGGTATTTATGCAGAAAAATGTGTCAACATTTTGAGAGTAAAAAATATGTCGAGAAAAAAATGGGACATTAAATAGTGCACTCACCCTATAACAGAAATTCTTTTTCCGTCATAATTATTAATCGAAATGGAGTGCATTTTTCGATATGCGTGAATTATCGAGCCTCTTACGTTGTATCGGAGAGAAAATAATAATGAGAAACACATAAAAGGTGTTCCACTGTATTTGAAAACTATGCTATAAAAATGTTGTTCTAAAATAATGAGAGAATTTTTTTAAGCATTTTAGCTAGTATTGTATCACGCAACAATAAATCGAACATTCTGCAAAACTTTTTTTAACCCCCTTTATATAATGGAAATGCTATAAAATGCCACGTTTATCAAATCACGTATTATTATATAATAATTTTCAACTATTGTTCTTAGAAATTATTTTTAATATTTTTTATAGGCATGGGAAAAAGTAGAAAAAAATATTAATCAGTGAAAATTGTAACGTATGTAAAGGAAAAACACATTAAAGCCATTTAAATATTATATATTCTGTAATACATGTCGTTTGCTAGACATACGGCATACTCTCATTTATTTACAGTTACACGAATGACAATAATTTGAAATGTCTCAAAGCTATAAATAGTGGAAAATAAAAATAAAAGTGAAAGTCATTAAATCATACTGAACCCGTTCCTGAGATAAATTATCAAAACGCTAGAGTCATTACTAGACGAGTAACTCATTTTAAACTGCTCATCGAACTCATGCAGAGAATAATCAGAGCTGGTCACTATTCAGGAAACCCCTTTCTTCCCACAGCAACTTCAACTAATGAGTAATTATATACAGATAGTCATCCGAATTGTAACAGGGTCTGTGTAATGTCACTAGTTGTGTAAGGGGTCATGGGAAAGACAGAGAATGGGCGGGTCCACTTCCCAGCCACCCAATCACCTAAGGACATGGAAGTGGATGATTTAAAAGTAGAAGGACCAGAGAATCTTAGCCCGCGGGTTTGAAACAGCCGCGATGGGTCCTGCTCGTTTTTCAATTTCACACGCGATTTGGTTAATTATGACAAAGGGATTGGCAGTGTGATGACAAATTGAAGAGCAGTAGGGGGCTCGGGATGGAGGGAGTAAAACACATTTTAGAACAATTGATGGCTCTTTAATTAGAGGAAAATGGTACAGTAATTAACTTCTTATTCTGTTCCTTTTTTCTTGCTCTCATCAAAGACCGTATTAATGATTTATTCCAAGGCTAAATGACAATTGAGATGAAACTTTAGAGCATTTAAGACCACGCCTGTCTTCTTTAAAGCTTCTTTTCTCTTCAACTGCACATTCATAATTTTCCGCATTTATCTTTAGAGTGAAACTGGAAATTCGGTAATTTATCGTAAATTTTTATTTCTTAATAGTACTATAGGTAAAATGCATTATTTAGATCGTGCTTTGTTATTTCTTGCTCAGTAGGAACAGCCCCCAACTTTTTTTTTTTTTTAATTGAAATTGCTTGATTGCTACTTTTTTGCCCACTTTTATAAGATACTTTAATTCAGTTATTGTTTCTTTACTTAATCTGTCATTAAGGCGGTTCTCAAAAAGTATTTTTCTCCGCTCAAAAACAAGAAAAAATTATGACACATTTTCAGACTCATTTTTAAACGTAAAATAACGACACTTTCAGGAATGATTGAAGTGATTTGGCATCGAACATTTTTTCATTTTTGATAAATGAATTGAAACTTGCCTTGAGGGCCGTTCAAATATTACGTAAGCATATTTTTAATTATTTTGTACCCCTCCCTCTTTTCTAAGGATAAATAATCAAATGCTAGACCCCCCCCCCCTTTGCTTACGTAAGATTTTATGACATTCTAACATCAACATTGTTTGCCATAAAAAATTGCAGTTAGCGATAAATTACATTATTAATCCAGCTAATTTACATAAACAGACATATAGGGGTTATGGTATCGAAATATATTGTTAGTTATTGTATTAAACAGTTCATAGAATACAAAATAGTTTTTAATATATTATTATTTATCGCAATGAACAACAACAAAAAGAAACTTTAAGAAACAAAAAATATTTTTCTCCGCTCAGCAAAGCGAAATTCTTTTATGTTAGAATGTCATAAAATCTTACATAAGCAAAGGGGGGGCGAGGTCTAGCTTTGCTTATTTTTCCTTAAAATGGGGGTGGGGAGGAAGGATTCAAACTGACTAAAAATATGCTTACATAATACTTGAACGACCCTAAGGCAAGTTTTATATTGTTGTTATTTACAGGTCCTAACTTATTTAGGTACAAAAACAGTTACTGTAATTTTAGTTTACTGTACTATATTAACTAAAAATTTTAACAGGAATCATAGGAATATTATGTGTTTGGCGTTCACATTTCTTGTCTGATGTCCAAGATCTTTGAATACATGTTTCAGCATTCTCTATTATTACGTTTTCAATGTAGTGGTGGGCCGGAATGTTCCTCGTTCCCAGTTCTTGTTTGCCCCATATCTTTTTTCTCAAGTCGTTCAACATCCGCAGAACGCTCATCCAAATCATGATTTTTTTTTTTTGCTTTTTGTTGTTAAACTGTACTTGCTTGGTTGTCTAATGCTTACGTGAGAATTCTCGTGACCCCCTCCCTCCTTAATGCTTACGTAATACTTGAACGACCCCTTGATTAAAGTTTTAGGACGGCAGTTTTTTCCTTTTTCCGTGCTGTCGGGTTACGATATTTGCATCAAAAACCAACTTTGACAGCATTTTCTGAAATATCTTCTACCTTTACCGAAAAATGGAAGAAAACATTTTGATTATATAGTTTCTGAATAAGAGCACCCGCTAATTTCATGCGTTTGAGAACGGAAATGAATTTAAAAAGTTGTGAAAAATCAGCCAGTTTAGATTTAAAACAACCTTAAATAAGGCGAATGTAACTACTTGAAAAAAGTGGTGGAAAGCAAGCAACACAGATAAAACAATGTAGCGGATAGACAACACCGTTCTCGCTCTGAATGTTAACGAAAATTACTTACTTATACAGTTATTCTAAGCACCTTGAATAGGATTAGTTCAAAATAATTGCGGGTTTTCAAAGTATGAGATAATTAATCAAACTGATTTATTTTTGTTACAAACGGATACATTTTTAAAAATCTATGCCTTTCATCATTCTCCCTGTAAAAGTGCTATTAAAATGAAAACTAAATCAAATTCCAAAAACTTGATTCTTCAAAAGAGGCAGAAATGATATATCATCCGCTGTACAACATGCAGAAATTCAAAGATAAAATTTCAAAGATATCCTAAACTATTCACATTAGCTAATTTATTTATTTATTTCTTCAAGAAAAATGTCATGTAGGTTTTCATATGAAATGATCCTGCTACATATTTTAGTACTACAAGTGTCATGTTAATACCACGATATATGAAAGGCTCACAACCATAGTAGGCCAAGTCCATTTGGAAAAAAAATAGATATTCCATTTAGAAGGTGCATGAAATATGTTTTATCCACTCCCACAATGAGCCAAGTTTGTTTTCACATACTTTCTCATATCAGCTGTTTACAGACTTGGTTTCCTGTGGGAGTGGATAAAACAGATTTTATGCACCTTCTAAATGGAAAGTTTCATTTTTTTCAAAATAGACCTGGTCTACACTGTTAAAAATATCGTGAAAAATTACCTCTGTTTTTAAAGGCTCTCTACATTCTGACCAATGAGAAGGCTACATAAACATCTATGAAGCGTTCTCATTGGTCTGAAAATAGATAGCCTTGCAAAACAGAGGTAATTTTTCATGATATTTTTAACAGTGTACTATGGTTATGAACACCTCATATCGTATTCTTATATGTTTTTAAGTAAGGCAAAATTATATTAAGGATATTGTTTATAAGACTGCATAATTATAAGATATTCTGTCTGAAGTGCTTCATACAAATAAAATAATAATAATAATAATAAAATTTGTTAAATGCATAGGGGAAATAAAATGAGTTAACCCTTAACAGCTGTGAGAGACATTGTTGAAACGAACATATTTTGTGCACAGTTGCCCCCAACTGACCCCACACCACTCTATGATTTTTAATGAATACCTTTTATACTTTTACACTTCTCTTTTTTAACGTTTTCTTAAATTGAAATGCAGAAAGGGAGTTCCTGAATTGAAATTTTGTTTCTACTTTAAAAAAAACATCTCTATTTGCATGAATGGACATCTTAAACCCTTGACATCCAGGACGTACGCTGCGTACGTCCTCTCATTTCAGTAATTGTCGATCATGACGTACACTCCGCACGTCGTTCACTATACACAATAATGGTTGCATATTTCAACCAGATTAGTCTGTGATATGCAACTGATGTAACAGGGCACTGGTCGAAGTTGAGTTATATGACACAAACATTTTATATTAGCTTGGTATATAGCCTTTCACTGGCGAAATTAAATCTGCTGGTTAAGGGGTTAATAATATAAAACGTTTATTCCCTCTATTGATGTTTTATCTCATTCTTTCGAGGTCAGTAGTTCCCATCTTTTGAATGTTTTTCTACTTCCGTCCAGTTACTTTTTTATTGTAACGCTTCTACTAAATCTTTGTTTTAGTCTTTAGAACATTTAAGAAAAAATGACTTAACCGCTCTGATTTTAACCGGCTCATTAATACTTTAAGAGGATGAACAATATAATTCGTAGTTTCAAAACACCATCTATATGTAGCCTCAGAAGATATACCACCGCGTAGGAATTCCCTGTAAAACGCTTCTTGTAAGTCCTTCATTTTGGAACATTTAAGAATGTATGACACACCACACTCTTTAAACAAGATTAAGGCATGAGCATACGGAGTACTTAATCGACAAATTAAAGGGAAGGTTCTTAATACAATTTTTTTTTTTTTTTTTTTTTTTTTTTTTTTTTTTTTTTTTTTTACATTTTTAGCTCTTAATAAATGAGCTAGGATTGGGGGTTTTTTCAGTCGTCGCTTGGGTTATTTGTTAGGAATTTTTAAGAATATGTGACTTACACCATTCTGACTTTACCGGCTAATTAATAATTTAATAGGATGAATAATAAATATAAGCCATAGTTTCAAAAAATTGTTTATATATAGCTTCAGGTGTTATTCTACTGCATATAGGAATTGGCTATAAAACGCTTCCAGTAAAAGTTCCTTCGTTTTGGGACATTTAAGGAAATATGACACAACACTGAGCATAGGACCAGTATCAACAAATGTAGGACAGAGATAGAGAGGGGCTAAAATGAACACAAAGTTAAGAAAAGAAGGAACTGATGGTATACAGTTTCATTATTTATATATAGTTTTATGTTGTTATAGAAAGATATGAATATTACAGTATGAAAGTCATATTTTCTTTCAAATTTATATCGTCATTTGGACATGGTTAAGCCAATCCAGACTTAACGATACAATTGAATCTTGTAATTTTAAAAATCTCAGTAAGTGTGGCACCTAAAATGCTTAAACACAGGTTTCAATATTATTAATGTATCCTGTCGCTAATATATATTGGAGACGGGACGGTTGACCATACGGGAGGCTTGACCCACCCATCAATATTCATATTTAAAAGAATTTCAGAGTTTTATCAGTAGGTGTCAACCAAAGCTACTGGAATGCTTAAACAAGTCTTCGTTTCATAGAGATAATCGAAATAGGTGTGGAAAAAATCAATTGTGAGGCGTTTTCAACCTAAAAGTTGAGTTTTTTAGAAATAATTTGTAAGTTTTTTTCAAATAAATTATGTTGTAGAAATTTAAGTAAGTAGGTTTAAAGTAATGCAGAAATATCGAGCTTTCATTCCAGGCATAAAGACTGTGCAGTAAGTTAGGCTTAGTATAACAATGCGGTATTCTTCAGAAAAGGTCTATGTACGGAGGCTTGACCCAGTCAATGTGAGGGAGGATTGACCAGATGCTCAGGGCTCCCTTAATTAAGTGGTTTTGGAAATCTTTTTATTATGCACTGTGCATAGTGAAAAGTTAATGGTATATACATAAAAGAATGTAAATTTATTCTGCAAAGCTTCAGTAAAATGGTGCGATGGAAAAAAATCTTTAAAACTGATTATAGAAAAATGTGAAAAATTGCTAGGAAATGGGAAAGTTGATAAGAACTTTTTTCCATTTAAATATTCCTTACAATAAGTAAATAGAAACAGTGGGAAATACTAGAAAGGACTAGAAAGGACGAAAGCAGCAGTCTTAACCCTTTGAGGGGCAGTGGTATGTTTATGAAACCACTTAATTTTTATTCCGAAACATCACAATGACACCAGAATTTTGCAAAAATCTTTTCATTTAATATTTATGTGAAATGTAGCCTTTCTCTTATTTACAAATAAATTTGTTCATAAATTCCGATGCTAGTCATTTATTTAAAAATTTCATTACTGAAAGGGCTTTGCCTCTTAAAGGTTTAAATCATGTTAATGATAAGTTAGGTGCTCATGCGGTTGCAATAGAACATAGCATCGATCGAAAAACTTTAGGAAGGTACGTAGAAAAATTTCACCAGGGTGAATAGAGTGAGATGAAGCCAAACTATGTGACAACTAGAGTTGTCAGATCAAATGTCACAAAAAATAGAACATGGAGATAAGAAAGCGGGACAGTGGCTCCTAAATCCGGACATAATAACATGAAATACTGTGAAAACGGAACCTGTCTCTAACAGAATACTGCCTTAAATGTTAAAATTTCATTTTCCCTGCTGTACAATTATACCTGTTCGGACAAAATCCTGTTTAAAACAAAATTTTTCTCCTCTGACATGCGATTGCGTCTTAACAGGTTTGTTTAAGCCTCATATTTAAAAGAAAATTTTTTTATAATAATTAAAGCATGTAGAATAAAGTTAATTTGCTTTTTTAAACTGATTTTATTTCTCTTCACAAATAGTGCAATATAAAACAAAGTGGGTCAAGCCTCCCATATAGTGGGTCAACCCTCCCATATGTGAGGAGCCTTGACCCATTATTTGTTCATGATTAAAATCGATCATTTTTCAAATTTCTTATATGTTACACTTATGTAGCAATTTTATTTTGATAACTGATAGTATAACGAATAAAATGATACACTGTAAAAAAAAATCTTAAAACAACAGAAAAAAATCTTCGAATTCCGACAGTAAAAATTACGTTAACAGTCTTCTTATGTCATTCCATCCTCATATCGCTTATTTTCATGTTAAACAACAAAAAATTCTGTTTTCTTTGCCATCAATTTCCACTGCGACAGGATATTATGTTGGATAACAGAAAAACGGGAGGTCATCCCCTATGACGTCTAGAAGGTCATTTAGAATGACCAATAAGCATTGGTTATCCCACCCCACGCTAAGACGTATCTTCTAACTTGAAATATTTGAGTGTCTTGTCTGTGTACTGTTGAAAATGGCAGTTCGTTTAATAAAGCAGTTCATCTAATTGAAAAAGAATAATACATAAAGAAATTTTAACAGAAAATTAAGAATCATTTTCACAATTCGCACACACCTTTGACATCAGAACCGCTTTCTTCAATGATTAGGATTTACAGTTGGAATACTAGAAAACAAACATAGCAAAAGGTATGTTTTCATCCTTCTTTTAAATATGTAACAATGTTTTTCCGAAACATAACAATATGTATGAAAAATACTTCCTATTTGCTAAAAATTTTAATTAAGCAATACTATTTATTATTATTATTATTATTTCATAATGTATGATTTACTTAAATTATTAGTATTATTTTATACTTCATTTATTTATGCACATTAGTAACTTAGTTGATCTAATTCTGTTAATAGCTGGAGATTATTTTTTGATCGGTTGTTTATTTTAAGTTAAATAAATAATCTTAAGTTTATGATTAGTTTACAAATCTTGAATTTTTACTTAGCTGTAGAATGATTACTTATTATATTTAACTTTTTTATGACTAAGAGTTTAATTTTACTTCATATGTATTAGTTCCAGAAATTTTGATTGAGATTTTAAATTTATTTTGTCATCAATTGACATACGTGATTAGTTTTGGAGTGATAGTTTTAATAATAAACACGGAGTAGCTGCATTAATTATTATAGTTATAGATAACTGATATTTTCGTTTAACATTAACCAGAATAATATTTATTAGATCTGACGCTGTTCATATATTTTTATTGTTTAAATTTATCACATTTCCTACTATTTACTATGTTGTTTAAAATGGAGTGGTTGATATTTTGTTTAATCGTTCCATATGTTGATTCTGAAGAAATGCTTTTTTTTTTTTTTTTTTTTTTTTTTTTTTTAGTACAATCTTAGAGTTACTTGTAGTGGTTAAGTTAAAATTTGTAAATTTTATTCACTCTATTTAAGGAAATAAATTTTGAGCTACAACTGTGTGAATCATTTTGAAAATAATTCCTATTTAAGCTTTAACCATTCATTTTATAGAATCAGCAAGTTTAATTTTGTTTAACATTTTAATTTAAATTATATTGTAATATTTTTTCTTATTTAGTTGATGATCATTTACTTTATACGGAAAAACATTGTAAATTGTTAAGAAGAATGAAAACTCATTTTATCACTTTAGCTGGAATGAAATACTTTTTTTTATGGTGATGTTTATATAAATTTTAGTGGCTCTTCTTTTTCATTTCTCATCTTTGCTCATAGCTGTCAACTTTTACACATTTATATATACAAAGCTTTCTATTCGAAAAAATTATAAAAATTGGCAGGATATTATTTACATAATTAACCAAAGTCACTAATTTAACCTAATCAATTTTCAAAAATATTGCACGAATAAATATTAAAGTTCTTTTAATTACAAATCACATTCAATACATATATTTATTTTATTAAGAAATATTTTTATGGGGGAGGGGGGAGTTACCTTATATCGTATATATATATTTTTATTATTATGGGGGGGGGGCGGGGAGTTTAAGATACCTTCTTTCACTTATTCTAGTCTTTAATATACTTAATTTACAAATCTATATAAATTCAACTGTTTAAATATTTTATTGCGAATAAGCTATTTAAATTAATTTTATAAAAGTTTGGAGGCGAAATTCCTATAAATATTTATTATTAATAATATAAACAAATCGATCGGTAAATATAAATTTCCCGTGTACCTAACCTATAATATGCGATTCTTCTGTTAAATAGAACCTCCCCCCCCCCCCTCGCCAACAGGAATCGACCTACAGATTTTGACTGTTGGGAAAGGTGTCGATTGTCAACACGAAGTGCCTGTATGACTACGTATTTCTGTCGTCTGATAACGCATTCTTTCGTTAACAGATATTTTCTGAAAACAAATAGTTTCTGGCAACTTTTTGCTGCCAGAAAGTTTCTGTTGTTTTACAAAAATATTTTTAACAGTGTATATAAAACTTTATTGTACGTTCAGTATTTAAAAAATAAAAAATCATTTTATAAAAAGTGGGTCAGTCTCCCCTATACTATTAAATATAAATCTTACATTCCGTTATTATTTTTTAAGTGTCTTGTTTTATATTAAAAATGTCTGTTGCACTCAAAAGATATATGTATATATATATATATATATATAAATGAAAATTATTTTACCATACTATAGAGTGACACATTGTGTCCCAGAGTCAAGTCTGTGCCCAGGCACCTCATATGTCATATTTGGGCCTAACTGACTTTTATCAGTTTGTTTACACTTTAGCACTTCCCATTCATAATATGTTACCTGAAATAAAATACAGAAAGTGAATCTGTTTATTGTAATCGGTTCTATGCACAAGAGAAAGTCCATCTTTATCGACACGAGTGGGCATAATAATAAGGTGTGTCACAACGAAATAAAGCCACCCTAATTTTGTGGCGTAACTGGACACGAAACAAACAAATAAGGACGAAACAAATATATTAAGAAAGTCTATATACAAATACATATTTACAAGGAGTAACTCATTCCCTGCCCCACCAGGGCAGGAGAAAAAGATGAATGTGTAAAAAAAGAGGGGGATAAGTGTCCCGCCGAAATAAAGCCACTGCCAATATTAGTATTTATTGGTAATCACCGACATTCGAGCTGCTGCAGTTCAACATGTTTATGACGTCAGGAAGTTGCCAAATACTTGTTCTGTGCCAGTCGACCTTTGTGCAGACTTTAGAAGGTTGTATTTTCTTTTTCACTTGCAGTATTGCAATGGGAAAGAAAATCCAGCTATCAAAGTTCGAGAAAGGACAAATAACAGCTTTTAAGGAACAAGATCTTTCACAAAGACAAAAATCTAAGCAAATTAAATGATCTAAAACCATAATTGACAATTTTGTAAATCAGGGCAATGCGTAAGGATATATAAAAAAGGAGGCGTACATGCAGAAAAAGGACTTCCAGGCAGGAAAGAGACGCTTTGTGTCGTCTTTCACGAGGTGGTATTTCCCTAAAACAGTTGGTCAAAGAGCATAACATCTCTCTGACAAAATCAACCCTGTCACGAATTGAAAAACGTACAAGCATCTTGTGATATAAAGAAAGGAAACAGTCGCCCATGTTGAAAGCTCCACACGCAAAGAAGAGTCGACTGGGTCAAATATCACCAAATCTGGAAGGACCAGTGACTTTGTATTTCTCAGACGAGAAAAAAAATAATTTGGATGGGCCAGGCGGCCTTGCTTTCTATTGGTATGACATGAGGAAAGAAGAGGAATTTTTCTCCAAAAGATAGTAAGGTGGAGACTCATTAATGGTGCGGGGAGGCTTCGGCTATGGAGTTAAACATAGCCTAGCTTTTCTCTCAGATCGCATGAAGGCTACCGATTACCAAGAAATCTAGAAAACAATTTACTCTCATTTGCAAAGAGAATTTGTGGACTAAGTTGGATTTTCCAGCAGGATAAGACCTCCATTCACGTTGCAAAATCCTCCAGGGAATGGTTTTTTGATAATCGGGTGCATGTCATGGAATGTCCTGCCCTTTTTCCCTGATCTCAATTCCCAAGAAAATGCTTGAGGTATCCTCAGTAGGGCTGTATAATATACCAATGGCAGATAGCTTCAGTCTGTGGCAAAATTGATGGTCGTCATCATTGAAGCGTGTGAGAATACTGATGTTACTGTCGTCCAAGAATTAGTAAATAGTATGCCACATCATATATTCCAAGTCACATATAACAATGGGAGATATATTGTTTATTAAAAGTAGTGGCTTTATTTCGGCGGGACACTTTTACTCCCCTCTTTTTTTACAAATTCATTTTTTTCCCAAGTAAGGCAGGGAGTGAGTTACTCCTTGTAAATATGTATTTGTATATAGACTTTTTTAATAAGTTTGTTTCGTGTCCAATTGCAGCACAGAATTACGGTGGCTTTATTTCGGTGGGACACACCTTAAATTTAAAGATTAATTTTTTCTATCTCTATTCTGTCTGTCTTTCAGGGTCAGTAGATCCCGTTCCTGCCCTTTTATGGTTCACCTGATTGAGTCAAGCTCTTTTTCGAGATAAGGCTTCTAGTAAATCCTTTGTTTCGGAACACTTAAGAAAATGTGACTTCGACCACTCTGACTTTAGCCGGCTCATTTATATTTTAATAGGATGAACAAGATATGAATGATTGTTTTAAAATAGTGCCTACAGGTATCATCAGAAGGCATTCCATTATAATTGATTACAAAACGCTTCTAGTAAATATTTTGTTTAATATGCAAGAAAATGTGACCTTCACCACTCTCACTTTAACATTATCCGGATCATTTATTCTCTAGCACTTTCCAGTTTCAGTTTCAATACGTATAATTGAAAGGTAGAAAGTTTTATGAATTGAAATTGTGTAGACATTACACCACATAGTATTTCATTTTAATATTTTTACTAAATCCTTTGTTTTGGAACATTGAAAAAAAAAATGTGACTTACTGACTTATTTCCACTAGAACTTTATATTTTATCATTTGTATTTTAGCATTTGTTCTTTTTCAATATCCTTCCAAAAATAGAAATGCAGAAAGTGAAGTTATGATTTGAAATTGGGAAGATTGTTCACCGCATAGGAATTTACTGAAACTTTCTACTAAATTCTCTTTTTTTGAAACATTTAAAGTGAAACTTACACCACTCTGAATTTAAACAATTCATTCATCCCTTAGTGTTTTCCATTTTTAATATCTCTCCAGAAATTACATTGCAGAAAGTCATTTGTGAGGATAGTTCACTGCATAAGGAATTCATTGTAACGCTTCTAATTAATTTATTGTTATGAAACTTTTAAGAAAGTGTGACTTACACCACTTTTACTTTAAATGGAAGATTTCTACTTTAGTACTTCCTATTTTTAATATATTTCATAAAATCGAAATGCAGAAAGTGACTTTGTGAATTAAAATTATTACGAGAGCCCGCCGCATAAATAATTAAGGATACATTTCAAATAAATCTTTTGTTTGTAACATTTTAGAAAATTTTACATATTTGAGACTGGGGAGGGTTGACCATACGGGGGGTGGGGGGTCTTGAATCCTCCTTCAGTTTTTATATTTGAAAGAATGTCATAGTTTTACCAATAGGTGGCAAGCTACTGGAATGTTTAAACGAGCCATACTCAACGTTTTTTCTCCCGGGCCGCAAACATATCTTTGCGATGTTCGGCAGGCCGCAACACTCTTAGAAAAAGGCGTAATTAAAATAGTAAGATAACAACAGTGGTATAACAAAGTTAATATTATCGTTGAAAGTTTGACTAAAAAAAACAGCATTTAAGATGTTTTAACATAGTTTTAAATTAATTTAAAATAAAAAAGAAAAGTGCCCAGCTAAACTGATGGCATTGAGCTCACAGACTATTCACACTAATTGTATATTATACTCTTATTTTAAAGAATAATGCCACTCAAAAAATAAGTGAAGGGGAATTAGCCCCCGTTTCCCCCTTTATACTTAACCAGTAAACCTCCAAATATAATTAGGGAAGCTCCTTATCATAATAAACCGGTATACCAAATTTGAAGCAAATCGAATAATCTTGCAAAAAAAAAAAAAAAAACATTCATCTAAATTAAGGGGGTGGACTAACCCCCCTTTATCCTTAACCAATTAATCGCCAAAACGAATCAGGGAAGCTCCTTAACATAATAAACCGGTATACCAACTTTGGAGCAAATCGAATCATTCTGCATGAAAAACCCATTTATCTAAATTAAGAGGGGCGGGCTAACCTCCCTTTTCCCCCTTTACCCTTAACCAATGAACCCCAAAACTAATCAGGGAAGTTCCTTAACATAATAAACCGGTATACAAAATTCGGAGCAAATCGAATCATTCTGCAGGAAAAACACATTTATCTGAATTAAGGGGGGTGGACTAACCCTGTTTTTCCCCCCTTTATCCTTAACCAATGAACCCCCAAAACTAATCAGGGAAGTTCCTTAACATAATAAACCGGTATACCTAATTCGGAGCAAATCGAATCATTCTGCATGAAAAACACATTTATCTGAATTAAGAGGGTGGACTAATCTCGTTTTCCCTCCTTTATCCTTAACCAATGAACCCCCAAAACTAATCAGGGAAGTTCCTTAACATAATAAACCGGTATACCAAATTCAGAGCAAATCGAATCATTCTGCATGAAAAACACATTTATCTGAATTAAGGGGGGTGGACTAACCCCGTTTTTCCCCCTTTATCCTTAACCAATGAACTCCCAAAACTAATCAGGGAAGTTCCTTAACATAATAAACCGGTATATAAAATTCGGAGCAAATCGAATCATTCTGCATGAAAAACCCATTTATCTGAATTAAGGGGGTGGGGTGTGGGCTAACCCCGTTTTTCCCCCTTTATCCTTAACCAATGAACTCCAAAAACTAATCAGGGAAGCGCCTTATCACAGTGAACCTAGGAAAAAAATTTGAAGCAAATCGGATGTTTCTATCAAGAGTTATCGCGTTACGTACATACGTACGTACGTACATACATACATACATACATACATACATACATACATACATACATACATACAGAACGGGCGGGCACATTAGCTCTCAGGCTTTGATAGCCTGTGAGCTAAAAAACGGGACAGATTTTGTTTTCTCATGAAAATATATAAAACAACGGTGAAGATAAATAAAATAGTAATATGGCAAAGTCAATATTATAATTAGGATTGTGCTTTGATCGTAGAAGAACTATCACCAAAATTTTTTAAGCTACTAATTCCAAAGAATAAACGTAGATTTCTATTGCAAATGTTGTAGAAATAGGCAGTGAAGTTTATTGTTTGGAAATATAATGTACAAATTTTTTGGTGACAGTGGTTTTCGTGACAAAGTTTTAACCCTAAAAGGCAGTATTAGCTATTATAATAAGTATACAACGTTATGTAACAATGCAAAAGTGAAAAAAAAAATCATGAGATTTTCTCTAATAAATCAATAGTTTACTCAATACAAAAATTTTATTTATTTTTTAAATTGTAGACATATACGAATATAATACAAATCTAATTAATTTGGAATAATGTTTGTTGAGTGTTGAAGATTAAGAAAAGTATACAATGCTGTAGAACAAATATGACTACTTGCAAGACCGTGCGAAGAGAAAACTGCGCCCGGGTCAAAGTTTCAATTTGGAGCCCCTCCCCCTCCCATTTCCCGACTCAGGAAGGTTAACAAAAGAGACTAAGACAAATCTTAAAACAATTTCTAAAATGGAAGAAGCCCTTAGTCAGAAATTTGTTTTGGCTTGTTGGGTCAGGGATGGTGCAATAACTTTGAAACGAAAAATGTACGTTTTTTCATTGAGAAAAGGAATTCCCGATATGTATATATATATATATATTTAATTCATAATAATTGACGGTGGTAGGTTATGTTTAATTAATGGTTATATATATATATATATATACCATTATATTTATGTACATCCAGTTTATTATCAGACTTATACTTATATCACTATGAACGTACTTTTACTAATAGTAATCTACATTTATATCATTATATTGATGACATAATTTTAATTGCCACTGACCAAACTAATATTTCTCAATTTCCAGTAGATTATCCTACTAATTTAGAATTAACGGAAAACCTCCTATCTAACAATAAAATTAACCTTTTAGAGCTTAAAACTACAATAAAAGAAAACAAAACAATAAATTATCTATATGATAAACGTAAAGAAAATAAATTCAAAGTTAATACATTTACTAATTTTAAATCTTGTCTTCATAATTCTGTATATCGTAATATAATCCTTAATCATTTATATAGAATAAAGTGTTTATGTTCTTCTCATCTAATTAACAATAATATTAAAAAAACTAATTTATAATCATTAAATCATGGTTTTCCAAAAAAATTCAGATATTCTTTAATATAATATTAGTACATAAATGATCTTAAAAAACAAATTAACACATGCGTAAATAAAATTACAAAAAAATATATAAAATAAGAAAATAATTATAAAAAATTAAAAAATTGTAAAATAATAATAAAAAATTATTATAGGGCGGTTGGGTGGGTAGATGTTGGAGTACGTAGGAGGGTGGCGTTGTCTGGATAATACGCAATGGTTAACTTTTAAAAAAATGGGGCATTTGACTTATAACTACGTAGCTAATACACATTTTATAATGGATGTTGATTCGATACTTTTATATGTATAATGGTGTAGTTATATATTTATCTATTTATCAATTCATATTAAATTTATTCATATTCATTAATATTTAATAAAGTTAACGATTAAATTGTATTTAATTTTTAGCCTACTCAGGACAATATCATATTAATTTCTAATAGTATGCTATCTAAAATGAGAATAAAATGCATAATGAGTGTATTTGTTGTACCTAATGCTATGGCAGTATGGATTTTAATTTGATATTTTTTTTTCCTTCTATTCCTCTATCCTTTTTAATCTTGTTTCATTTTGAACTTAATTGGTGTTCAATAGTTTATTTCCCGATTTTCTGTGTGTGATAGTCCCAAATTCATATTCTTTATCTTTTTTATGGCTAATATGAAAATGAAACCACACACTTTATTTGTGGAACTTTAGGCGGGACCTGAAGATTTTGTCTAAGTTCTACAAATATCCATTTTTTCTTTTTCTGATCATTTTATTTAATTTTTTTTAATGTTTGATGGTAAATTGTATTTATTTTTAATGGTCATATACATATAATGTCATTTTATTCATAATATGAGTTTTTGTTGGTGGTCGGTAATGTTTATTTAATGATTATATATAAATATATAACCATTAAAACCCATTACAAAGTACCAAAAAATGTGAAATTATAAATAAAAAGAAATTTATTCAATGGCAATGATACTGTTTCCCTTAACATGTTCAATATATATTTTAAAAACATAGTAAAAAAAGCAGAAAAACAATAATGGAAATTTTTAGAATCAAGACCATCAGGTCCACAAATAAAGTGTGTGGTTTCAATTATTCAATTTATGAATCCTTCATCTATGAATCAATCATTTTCAAGTTTCTTATATATTACACTTATATCGTAATTTTATTTTGATAACTGGTTGTATAACGAATAAAATGATATATAAAACTTTATTCTATGTTCAATATTTAAAAAATGAAAAAATATTTTGAAAAAAATGGATCAATCCTCCCCAGTCTCCCCTAATTACTTCCATTCTGACTATAAGAGACTGCACCAGTCGCGCGAAGGCACACGCAAGCTAATTTTAAAACTATGGGAGGGTTTTTTACAAATTTCTTGCTTGCATATTAATATTTTTAATCATTTGTTTTTGCATAGGACAGCTGTCGCCAATGTCTAAAGTTGTACTTTTATTTATTTATTTATTTATTTTATTTATTTTTTTTTTTTTTTGGTTGGCTGGCGTTTTTTTTTGCGAGAATACTTTCACTTTCGGTACCGGTTCGGAACCAAAATCGAAAATGTACAAACGTAGAACATTTAGCACTGACTTCATATTAGAGGTCTGGACGGGCCCGCGCCTGGCCAAAGCCTTTACACGGCCCAGCAAAAATAAGACACACTTTCAAACGGTCCGGGCCGGTAGAATAAAGATAATTTTTAGCGAGCCGGGACAGGCTGATAAAAAAATAAACGGGCCATGCCGACAAAAAAAAAAAAAAAAAAAAAAAAAAAAAAAAATTATACTTGCCAGCTATACCGATTTAATAAATTTAACGTGATCAAACTAAACCGATAAAATACGAACAATTTTTAATGGGCGTGGCTGGACAAGAATAATTCTAAATGTGCTGCACGAAAATCTAAGTTTTTGTAGAAATTGAGTCTAGTCTAGTCGGGCCTGACCGTAAACTAAAAAATTATAAACGGGTCCAGCCGAACTTTTAGACCTAGAAATTTTGGACCAGGCAGACCTCTACACACACAGAAAAAAAATCGTTTAAAAATATTAAAACGCAAGCGATAAATTTATAAAGAATGCTCTGATAGGTTTAATATCAACTTAGGACGACCGTCGGCTTTTAATATACTTATTTTTACTTTAGCACTTGATTATTTTTAATAGAGTCCAACAAAATAGTCGTTTTCGGCCTAAAATCAGAGTTTCGGCAAACATTCGTTTATGGTGAGTAGTGTGTATTTGCGGGTTTAGCGGCATGCGGCACGCTCTCAAGGTCAAATGAAGGTCATTCGGAAGTTTTTTTATCTTACTGTACGACGTGGATAAGCGCGTTTTGGAGCAGAAGTAGACCGGAAGTGCTGTTAGATAGTGATATTTTAGCGGAAGTGTGAATGGATAAGGTTTTTTGCGAATGATTGTGTTAGAGTACGCTGATATTTAGAGCGCGAAGATTTATTTTGAAAAGAATTTTTTTTTTTTTAAAGAATCAAAAAAATTTGTTAAAGATTTTTTTTTCAAGAGATAGAAAATTTTTCTTTTAAAAAATTTTGAGAATTTAATTTTTTTTTTTTAGCATGCTAGAAAAAAATTTTACGAATTTTTTTTTTTTTTCGCGTGATAGAAAAACTTTTTTCTATTTAAATATTTTGAGAACTTATTTTTTTTTGCGTGATAGAAAAACTGTTTTCTCTTTAAATATTTTGAGAATTTAATTTTTTTTCTTTCTTAAAAATTTTTCTTTTAAAAATTACCAAGACACGGATTTTTTTCTTTTTAAAATTTTCTTTTACGAACTTAATTTTGAATTTGGACTCGTTAGAAAATTTTCTGTTCGAAATTTGTTTGTGTGTTTTGTTTGTGTGTTTGTGCATTTTTTGAAAAAAATATGATGAGACTTGTTGGATATTTCAAGCAAACACTAATCATACATTATTCAAGAGTTAAAAGAAATCAGATTTTTCTTTCTAGTTTCCTCACATAAGAATTTTCTTCCAAAAGAAATTTAAGTTATTTCTAAAATCGATACTATGTATTATGAATTAATTCATATATAAATAAATTATTATTGTAATTAATATACTTATTAATTAACGGAAATTACAATTAGCAATTGTTTGTTTCAATTACCTAATCTAACAAAAATATAAATATATGAGAAATCAGATTTTGTTTGACTAAGTTCTCATAAAATATGCAAAGTCATTCATCCATCTTTCTTTCATGTTTTCTCAAACAGGAATAATTTTTTTAATTATTATAATTATTAATTAACGGAAATCCTATAATTAAAATTAGTAATTGATTGTTTCAATAATCTAATCTAGAATAGTAATTAAAAATAAACTAGCTAACAAAGAAGTAACAAAAAGTTTAGACAAGTAGAAGCAGTTTTAGACAAGTTTGGAAGAGTTTAGATAAGACATAGATAGCAGAGACAAGAATGCATGTCCACCCACTCGAAAACATTGATGAAAATGTCGCGAAAGCTGATTATCTATTTGTTTTTATCTAGGTGGTGACGTCACTGATAAGGAATCACGTGATTGCGCTATCATCGAATCAAACGGTAGGAAATATTCACATGACATCCTGTCTCCCTGGTAACATTCTGTCATTTCATCCCAAGTCGTTGTGTGAGATGCACGTCTTTTGGTAAGCTGGTGCTTTAAGTAAGTGTTGGATGTTTTATGATTTTAAATAAGTTAGATGTTAGAATTTTAGTGTTTTAAAATTAAATTGTTATGGTATGTAACTATTTATTAAAATAATAATGGAACTATTCAACGAAAATTTGAAATAATAAACTAACAGAGTAAAAATTAAAGTTTTGCAGGTATATTTCATGAAACTAAATTGAGCTGAAAATTGTAAAAGGTTTATCATAGAAAATCTGCAAAAGAAATTTTTAAGTCGGAATATTGTTAACCCTAGTTAGCAAAGAAATATTTCAAGTTACTTATATTGCAAGCTAAAGTGAAATAGTGAGAATTTAATTAATTTAAATATAACATTGTGGTGATTTTTACACATGTCCAAAAATGCATAAGTGAGTTTTCGTGGGAAATGAACAAACTTTGCAAATTTTCATTCGAACGCTATGTTAAATGACTTTCTGAGTCTAAGTTTATTTTATCAAAAATGTTTGTCTACTTCAAGTTACAACAAAGTCTATTTGATAGTCACTTATTTTTCGATTATGTCATCGATTTAGTTTGTGCACTTGGGCAGAAATAAAATAAATCGTTAATACTATAAATAATCGTTTGCTGTGGTTAGAAGTTGGATGGTTGGTTATGTGATGAATAAACATATGGTTGCCAGGATAAACATGTGAATGGCAGGATGAATTCATTCATGAGATAAAACAGAAAACGATCAAATTTTACAAACCTTCAACCTAATAATATTTTTTTAACTTATTTTTTTTCTTAAGTTTTTGTTTTTTTCTTTACTTCATTTTTTTTCTAAACTTATTTTTTTCTTCTTACCTTAATTTTTTTAACTTAATTTTCTTAAAAACTTTGTTTTGTTATCTAACATATATTTTTAAATTAGTTCTCATGAATATAAATTATCCAAGGACTCTCATCGTTCTTTCTTTCATGCATGTGTTTAAACCACACATTTTCAAAAACATTTAAGCAATCAAGCAAACCTTCTAACCTTCCAAGATTCTCATCATTCTTTCTTCCAAGCAAGTGTTCAATTCATATATTTTTCAAAAACTTTACGACTTTCATCATTCTTTCTTCCAAGCATGAGTTCACATCCTGCGATTTTTATGAGCTTTAAAGAAATTAAACAAACCTTCTTAGAAAACAAGAACTCTCAAATTTTGGCTACCAAAACGTTATTTGTATCATTCAATGGTTATTTTTATTTGTTATCTTGAGAATACAAAGATTTTTTGTTAAGTTGTAAGTATTCAAAAGCTTTTTGAAAAACTTGGGTAAAATCTTTATATGTATATATATTCGTTCACCTCGTAACTTTGAGTTTGTTGTTATCTTAAATGATGTTTGAAATTTTCCTTCAATGTATATTTAATTTGCTTTAGTATTTTAAGAAGAATTTGCTTTTGTGGGATTTGTACATAAAAGTTGATAACTAATAGTATGTTAGATAACTCTGAAAATTAGGAAGTTAAATTGTTTAAATAATTTTCTGTCAAATAGCAAAGTTAACTTGAGTAAAAGAGGTAAATTGGATAGAACCAAGATTATAAAATGGTTGTCTTTAAGTTTGATATGTAAAAGTAACATGATAAACAGAGATTTCCGTGGTTTTCTTCGAACCTTGCCTCGAGTTAGCTTTCTTTAGAACAACCCTCACGAATGCCCTCTCTCCTCGATCTCAAATCCCTCATGTGGATAATCGACCGCCAAAAATAGCATAGCTCCTAAAATCATGAAGTCTTGTCATATACTGAAATGCCTGGGCATAAGTTTGTAGGTTTAAATCCTACTGGGTAGAGAAAAAGTGACCGTGTAATGTTTTCAGGGGTTTTCCTTATATGAAATCGATTTCGTCAAAGAAAATTTACTTATTTTTAAAAATCCTCGTTTAATGTGATATGCTACATTTTCTTCAGAAAGTTCGATGAAACATTTAGAACGAAAAAATAAATAAATCTCCTGCATTTCCCGATTATCACGCATATGCTCAAGCGCTATCTTCCTCACCAAATACCATTTAATGAGACCGTTTTCGTGTATTTTCAGCTGCTAAACTTTCTTGAAGTTCAACTCGCGCTTATGAAATACTTCTAAGTCTCAATCTTCGCGCTCACCAAGATAAAACATCATAGTTCTAAAATCATTAAGCACATCAGCTTTTTACACTTTTCATCAGATAAAGTAATTTTTCGTTGCACACACACAAGAGGTAAACGAGAGTGTTGATATATATTAATTAAGTTAAAATTTTCGTCTCAACACTACTCATGGTAGAAGAATCTTAACCCTTGATGCGATCTACGATTCGGGTAATCGCGATTCACCTCGAAAATAAAAGCTATCCATTTCAAACTCACATATTTGAACTAAATTAATGAGGATTTTCGCTTTCATAAGGAAATGAATTTATTTATAAAATCAAACTATGAGATCTAAAATAACATGAAAATAAACCAATTAATTATTATAAAAATCAATTAATGTTCTAATTACATTTAGCTATTGGTGGTTTTATCTATCTAATCTAGAATACTAGTAATTAAAAATAAAAATCTCTAACAATTCTCGAAAATAACATTTACATTTCAGGGAAGGTAAGAAAGACAAGATTACACAAGGTGAAGATAAGAGGTAGGACAATTCTCTCGAAAAACGCTGATAAGAACATTGTGATACCCGTTAAACTAGGAGATGTTATCGTTCAAAAAAAGATTTAAAAAAAGAAATCACTTTAATATTTAAACTGTTTTTCAATTCTCTCCCTTTTTTTTCAATGGGAATTCTTCTTTTGACGCGATGTAATTTCTGTGTGAATTCAGCGAATGAAAGGCAATTTTTCAAACGGTCGAAACCAAGCAAAAGTTCTTTCTAACTGATGACTAGGCCCCTACCTGCCGGGTTGCGTCAGCTGATCAAATTTTTCATATCTGATATTGGGCAAGAAACCATATTTTTCAAGAATGAGTTCTCATGAACGATCCAAGGACTTTCACCGTTCTTCCTTTCAAGCAAACATTTATCATATATTTTTCAGGAACTATCAGAAAGAAATTTTTCAAGAATGAATTTTTATAAACTAACAAAGAACTCTCATTAACAAGCTCTCATAGTTATTTCTTGCAAGTATTCTCAAACATGTACCCATTTTTAAAAATAAAGTCATAATTATAAAAAAGACTTCTGGAAAAAGGGGACAATGACGATAAAATTATTTTTAATAACATTTCTTTTTCTTCTTTGTGTGGTGCTTTATCTAAAGACGACGGGGGTGGTGGCAGTTCATCAAACTATCAAGACTCAGTTATCAAGAAATCATATCTTTCAAACATTTTTCAAGAACTTTTAAGAAATAAAGGACTGTCATCATTCTTTCAATCATGATAGTGAATGAAACCAAGGACTATCATCGTTTTCCCTACAAAATCCTTGTTGCAAAGAAAATTATAAAACAACCTGCTTTCAAAGGTGTTAATACAAGAACTTCTCCCATTATTGTTCAAGTGCTTAATTGTGAGAAAATAATTTCATCGAGACATGAAAACGATTTCAAGTCTTTCAATATTTTTCAGCGGTGTGAAAATTTTCATAGTTGTAGAAATTTTCAAGGGTACATCAAAAATAAATGAAGCTTGATGCAAACAATTTCATAATTTCATCTTGGACAAGAGGAAAAAAAATCAAGTCTTCTACGAGTGATGTAAATATTTTCAAGTCTTTCAATATTTTTCAGCATGCATGCATTTTCAATTATGCGAGAAAAATAATTTCTGGGAATAATCAGAACAATTTCAGATCTTTCAAATATTTCTTCGAGTAAAACAAAATATTAACCAAGTTAAATTTAATTGCTGACACGTATAATTTCATAATTTTTTTCTATGTCTTTGCCATTAAGAAAATTCCAAAAGAAATAAAAAAAATCTTATGATAAACCTGATGTTTGAAACAAGATATTTGGAAAATTATATATGTTTCATTAAACGCGATTGAATCCTTATCAGTGTTAAATAATAAAGCAGTTACATGGCTTTTACAATTATTCAATCATTGCTAATCAATAGTTAATTGATAATTTTTAAAACTATTATCGGGACAGTATTCCTCTCCTCTCGAAAAGATAAACTTAAGCATGTTCGAACATGGCTATCTGCAAACGTAGATTATTCAATGAGTTAAGCAAGATTAGATAGGATCTTTGAAAGGTATTGGTCTTGAGAATTCCACCAGCTAACGTGTTCAAACAAATCTCGATTCTTACTGAAATTTAGATAAATTTCAAAGCTTTTATATGAAAATTTCTTCAGAAAATGTTTAAGTGGGTGAATATTGCGTAATTCAAATAAGTTTATGATATAGGGTTCAACGAGTCAAAAAATTTATTTGAACGAAACTATTTAAACTATGTTATATGTATAACTTTAAACTTGGGTATTTCCTCACACAATCATGTAGAATTAGTTGTATTTAGGTAAATGCAGGTAAAACTCGTTATATAAGTTTACTGTTACACTTTTCTGAAATCAAATATTTTATGTCTATCATTTTCCCTTAACTAAGCAAACGGATTAATTTTTCTTCTCCCGTGTTAATCACAATGTTTTAAAACTTAACCAAGTTTCAGTATGTATAACATGATATGCTAATTAACTAAGGGGGGGGGGGTGAAAGAATTTTCATATAGTATTGGGACTCAATATCGATCGACATCAATTGTAGAGAAAAGGATTTTTATATTTATTATTATCTAAGTGCTTATTCAGAAAAACTAGATTAAATTGTTTATTGTCGATAAAAATGTTAAACTACCATTTTATGAAAAAAACATCAAAGGATTCCTTTGCAAGAAAAAATCTCTCATACAAACATTATGCTTAAATCGTCCAAAAATCAAGTTAATTTTCTGAAACATTGAATTTCTGAATTTTCTCCCACTTTGTCTAATATATACTAACCGTTATAAAATGTGTATGAGTCAAAAGACAAACTTTCGTTATTTATTTTTCATCTCAACGTTTTCTTTATTATTATTTCAATGTTAATATTATTATATTATTATTATTATTTGAATGTTATTATTATTATTATTATTATTATTATTATTATTTCAATTTACGTACTTACTTTTTAACACAAGTTTTGTATTTATTTTTCTTATGTGATGTTAAGAAGAACTTAAATGTTTACTTAATTTATAATCTCTCATTTTTTCAATGGCAGCAATTTATTTTTCTTATTTCGATGTCATTACCTTTTATTTCTTTGCATATCTTTATTTGATGACAACATCTTTTAATTTTATTTCGTTATTTACATTTCCCTTTATTCAGCGACAACCTCTTTTAATTTTATTTTGTTATATACATATCTCTTTATTCAGTGGCAACACTATATTAACTTTTATTCGGTGGCAACACTCTATGCGAAACTCTAACATCCCTTCTGGGACAACACACGTCAGAAAATTTTAAGCAAAAAAAAAAAATTAAAGCGACATTTTCTAAGTCTCACTAATTCATTTCCACAATATATATCGTCATGTTATAGTACATTTCCTCCAAAAATTTATACTAAAATGATAAAATATGTTTATCTACAGATATCAACTTCTCGAACAACACACTTCAGAAAATTTTAAGTGAAAAAAAAATCTTCTCACAGTCATTCCAGAAAAAAGAAAATTTACGAAAATAACTCAGCGATTGTTGTTACATGACTACAGAGTTGTTAAACATGCTAGACTAACAAAAATATGCAAACGAAACTACTTAACGGAATTTCACAAAAGACATTTTAAAATGGGACTATTTTTCTGAAAGAAGAGTCATTTCACAAACACTTTGCAGAATATCAGAAAAGACATTTGAAAACACACAAACAAATTTCGAACAAAATTTCTAACGAGTCCAAATTCAAAATTAAGTTCGTAAAAGAAAATTTTAAAAAGAAAAAACTCCGTGTATTGGTAATTTTTAAAAGAAAAATTTTTAAGAAAGAGAAAAAAAATTAAATTCTCAAAATTTTTAAAGAGAAAAAACTTTTTCTATCACGCGAAAAAGAAAAAAAAAAAAAAAATTAATTCGTAAATTTTTTTTCTATCATGCGGAAAAAAAAAATTAAATTCTCAAAATTTTTTAAAAGAAAAATTTTCTATCTCTTGAAAAAAAATCTTTGACAAATTTTTTTAACTCTTAAAAAAAAAAAAATAAAAATCATTTTCAAAATAAATCTTCGCGCCCTAAATATCAGCGTACTCTAACACAATAATTCGTAAAAAACTTTATCCATTCACACTTCCGCTAAAATATCACTATCTAACAACACTTCCGGTCTACTTCTGCTCCAAAACGTGCTTATCCACGTCGTACTGTAAGATAAAAAACTTCCGAATGACCTTCATTTGACCTTCAGAGCGTGCCGCATGCCGCCAAACCCGCAAATACACACTACTATGGTGAAAATACACCAGAAAAATTCCACCAGAACCAAGACCCTATTTCTATTCCTAAAATCTCACAAATCTCTCAAACATTATTTCTTTCAGGAATTTACAACATTTTTCAGCGATTAGAACTATAAAGCTAAAATGAGCCTCTTAAACTGCTTAACTATTGCTATGAACGTCACTGTTTATAATTATCACTTATCACTGACTCAAGACGTGAGTACAAATTATAAGCAATGCATATACAGGGTGATTCATAAATATCAAAAGAATAGGCTATCTCCTTAAATATTGCCCCTAGACACATACTTCCAATTGCAAAGTTTCATAAAAAGGGTGCCAAATTTAATGACATAAGTTGTAACTCAATGGGGGGGGGGGGGGATCTATTTCAGAAAATACAAAACTAAATTTTTATACGCCCCCGTTAGGTAAAATTTCCAATTAGGAAATTTTCTCTTATCCCTTCCTGAAATAAACAACAACAACAAAAAAAAATCATCTCGGTATTTGCAAAACTCGCAGAGTTATTAAATTCAAAATTCGCGACTTGCAGCATTTTCCCATGCCTCTGAGCGACGAGTTATTGACTCATTTTGAATGCAAGATAGGGATCATCCTCAATTTGTACGTTATTAAAAGTCGATTTAAGACAGTGACTCTACTTTGGACATAAAATAGCAGCATATAGATTTTAAGTTAAACGTTCTTTCAAACTATGCTGGAGGCCTTTATTAGAGGTCTGCGCAGGTCGAAATCTCCAGACCCGGTGTCGAGCCGACCCATAGAAAAAAAATTCGTCCCGGCCTGGAAAAATGTTTAAATCTTAGCCCGAGTCTGGTCTGGCCTGATTGAATTTCTAGAAAGCATAGTTTTTTACGTCGATATGGTTAAAAATTTTTCGTATGAAAGAGTTCTGACAAAAAATAGCTTTATAGCTTTATAATAATTTATAGATTTTCTTTTTATATGTTTATATTCTTCATTTTTAAAAAAGCGTCAAAGGCGGTGATATTTATTTTTTTAATGAATCTCTATTTGTATTGTAAATGTTTCACTTACCATAATATCGTTTATCCATAATCCATGTATTGAAAACTTTCAAAAAGGATATACAGTAAAACCTTCTAAGACGGAATCACACAGACAAGAAAAAAAGCCTTATAGGCAATTTCCCATCTTAGGAGGTGCAAATGTATTCTATTCTTTTCTCAAATATTATTATATTCATTTTGCATGGATCAAAAAAAATTCCGTTTTAGACAGGATTCCGTAAGGATTCTTTTTCACTTGTTTTACTGTATTTATTCTATATTTTATTATTATTTATTTTTTTTTGTTTTGTTTTTATATCTACTATCCTTTTAAAATGATTTTTAAAGTTTAATTGTAAATGGTAATATCACTGCAAATATAGGCATCTTAAATTTAGACACATGTGTGACTGAAAAAGAATTTTAGACATTAAGTTTCTTAATCTGAAAATTAAGACATTATAGATGTCTTAATTTAAGATACATAAGTGTCTTAGTATGATCATGGTGTAAATGAACTGAGAATTGTGTCTAAAATATCCGCAAACGTCGTATTTTAAGACACTTCGTTGCTTCAAACGTGTCTTAATTTAAGACGTTTTGATTCTCCCCTTCTTCCTACGAAAAAACCACCAGGGGCACTCTCAGTTGCGCATGCGTTTTAGATATCTTTTGTTCGACATTGGTGCACGTTGCAATTCAAGTTTATTTTTATGTACGCGTATATTTTAATTCGTTTTTTGCGAAATCTGAAGTTCTGTGATTTTAATTCGTTATTCACTTAGTTTATTTATGTATTGAATACGTACGTTTGACTTGTGCGCTTGACATCCAATGTCTCTTATAAGCTGTCGACGGTATAAAGGCGGGATAAACACAGAATCAGACAACACTTGAAGATTACATCCGGGAATTCTACAAAGCGTGTGCAATGGACTTAGTGTTAATTTGTATTAATTTATACCAATAATGTTGTGTTATTCGTCTTCGTCCTATCAAAACTGGTAAAAAAAAAGAAACTTTTGTCTGGCGGGTCATGTTTTCAGGATGAGAGATTCCATTCTTTAAATATGGCTAGCCGGATATATTAAGGGATTTCCTTCTAATATGATGCAAGACTTTCTCCCTCACTGTGGTTGTTTTTAAAATTTCAAATCGAGGAATTTTTCTGACCTCTTGCAACATCGATTGAAGTAAGTGTCATAATTTCTTTATAGTACTGAAATTAGTGTCTTTTATGATTTTATTTATAGTATAAACAAAATCTTGCATGAAATTCAATTAGTTTTGAATCTGTTTGCGAAAAAAAAAACCCATTAATTCTAGAAGTATATATTTTTAAACTTATGACGTTGTCATTTATTACAAATTATATATTCTGAATTTTCATCTTTTTTTTCCCAAATTTAAAGTAATAGTATTACTAAAAGAGAGACATTTTAAGTTGAATATTCATTCTCTTGTTTTTAATCGCAGTTTCATTTCAATGGTTAATTCTTATGTCACAGTAACGACCACAGTGAAAGAAAAAAAAGCTTTGGAAAGATTTTTCTTCCTAGCGTAAAACCGCATATTAAAAAGTAAGATAAATAAATCGCCTTAAAATGTATGACGTTGTCATGATTCATCTATTATGTGCTCCTTAATTTTAAAACTGCCACTAAAAATATACATATGTATTTGATTTGAAATCAAGCAGGGTTCCTACACTTCAGAAATTTCCCTGACTTTTCCCTGACCATAAAACCATTATTTTCTTAGAGAAAAACTCGGCTTTTTCAATCGCTCGATTATATCACGTTATTATAAATCCAATTTTTCTACATAAAAATTCTGGTATTTGCGCTGAAAGTGTAGGAACCTTGTCAAGTCTAATATTGATTTTTTGATTATTTTTAGTAGAAAAGTAATGGGAAATTTATAATGGGAAAAAGTAAAAAGCTATAACTAGATTTTGTACTTAATATTGTGAATTTTGTCAGTGTATTCATACGAAAATTCCAAGAATGACAATTAGATGTTAAGATATATATTTAAGACAAATGAAGTTTGGAAACTATAAGTTATTTTTTCTTCTTGTTATTAATGTAGGATATTTATTTATTTATTTTTATTGATAGTTGAATAGCTTTTGTGATTACACTGTGATCTACATAAAAACTTGCCGAAGTGGCATGTGGCAATATAATTTTTTTTAATCTAATTTTTAAATGATAAGAATTTAAATTTTTTTCGGGGAGGGGGGGGATTTTGTATTCAATTTTCGTAAAGCTGATATCATAAATCCTCTTCGACATTGCACTGATTATAATGAAAGTTTTGAACTTTTAGAGTAGGACAAGATTAAAAACACAAAATATATTTAGCAAAATACCGAAGTAATTTTTTTCTTAATGTTATTAAAGTGGAATATTTATTTTTTAATTTTTTTACTCATAGTTAAATAGCTGTTGTGATTATCATCTGATACATATGTAAAATTGCCTATGTGTCAATATAATTTTTTTAAAAATCTAATTTTTAAATTATATGAATTTTTCTTTTTGGGGGAGGGGGGGGGGATTTTATTTGCAATTTTCGTATATCTGATATTTTAAATCTCTTTCGACATTCTACCGAGTATAATAAATATTTTAAACTTTTAGAATAGGACAAGATTATAAAAAAATATATATTTATCCATGTACCTTAAAAGGCCTTAATAGCGGAAACTTCGGGATCGCGGAATTTGTCTGATGATCGGAGATATCTGCTTTTGTGAGGTAAAAATATACAATTATGTATGCGTATGCTTTGCGGATTAAAAAAAGTATTCGCTAAATAGAGGTGTCCGCTATTCGTGAATGTCCATTAACCTCCACAATGGATACTTCCGAGTACCGGACACCTCTATTTAGATAACCATAATGTAGGGTTGCATTTTTTGCAAAAGAATTTCTTCATTAAAGCATGGCAGTGCTCCGTCCCCCTACGATTTAAGTGCCACCAAATTTAATGTGCAATATTTGTAAAGCTTATATTTTAAATCCGTTTCGAAATTGTACTGAATATAATCAATGTTTTGAACTTTTAAAGTAAAATAAGATTTAAAAAAAAATCATATTTATCATCAAAACAAATATTTAGATAAATATTTTTTGCTTTTAATCTTGTCCTACTCCTGAAGTTCAAAATATTGATTATAATCAGTAAAATGTCGTAAAAGATTTAAATTATCAGCTTAACGAAAATTGCATATCAAAATTGGGAACACTAAAAAAATCAGGATGTAGGGGGTGGATGGGGGGGGGGTGGAGGGGGCAGGACCCCAGCCAAATATTTTTCCAGGATTCAACGTGGTCAAACATGGCTACGTATGATGCTTACAAAAAATGGATGCTATTAAGACGTTTGAAGTGTCTGAAATTCAGACGCAAAAAGTGTCTGAAAAAATTCAGACATTTTAAAATGTCTGAAAATTGAACACTCCGTTTCAGACACTTAAGTGTTTGAATTTCAGATATTTTAATTCACAGTGATGTTTTAATTGTACACTGTTAAAACTGGATACTTAAAAATAAGCAAAATGTACTCATTTTGTAGTGTGCTTTCTTATAATAGCTCCGAGTACTTAACTCTTAAATTTGAGAAACGCATGTACTCATTTCTTGAGTACATACAGGGACTCGAACATAAGTATATATAGAAACACGCATACTCATATTTTTGAGTACATATAGGTCTCAAACATGAACATGTATAGAAACACACATACTCATATTTTTGAGTATATATAAGACTCAAACAGGAGTATGTATAGAAACACACATACTCACATTTTTGAATAAATATAGTACTCAAACACGAGTATTTAGACTTAAAGTACAAAATATATGTACTCATATCTGAATACATTTATAAATCAAGTTTAAGTATACAGAATTTCAATTTTTTAATGTATGAACTATATGTACTCATTTTTTAATACATTTATGAATCAATTATGAATATATTGAGTTTTAAATCTGAAATGTGTATATTTTACGTACTCATTTTTGAATACATAGAGGAATCGTTAATGAATATATTTGGGTTAAACTTTTTAACTTCTTTTCTATATGTACTCCTGCATTTAAATACGTTTATCAATCAATAATGATTATGTTAAGTTTTAAATCTGGAATATTTATACTTTTAAGTACTAGTTTTTGAATATATATAGAGGAATCGATAATAAATATAATTTATAATTTCTTTTGCTTATCTACATTTAAACTTCATGTGTCACATTTGAAAGCAAAATTTATTGTTCAGTAAATTCATTCTTAGCACTTTCCTTTGTTTCCAGATTAAGGAAGAGCCACTCCTCCCTCAAAGGGGAAATTTGGAGAATGTATTGGCTAAAAGTAATTCAATAACATCCAATAATGCAAGTTTGCACTAAAGTTCTGCTATTGTTACACTACTAATCACTGAGCCATACATTATACTTGTCATTCTGGTTTAATATTAAAATCAAATATTCTCATACTTCAGAAATTCTGCATTCAAAACATTTTACTTTCCATTTTCTGTCTTTATCAAAGATTAGATAATCTGTTTTAGTGTTCTGTAACAATTGAAATAGCTGCAAGAAAAGGAAGAATCATATTGCCTTGAAAAAGAAAATAACTGACTTAACTATATAATGAACTAATTTTATGAAACTAATTATGTATTTTTAAGGAGAAATGTCACTCCTTAAGTGAAATCTCAATTTTATATAGTTTTCTTTTTTTAATAAACCCCTTTCGCAACTGGCGTCCTTGATCAAGCAAAAAATACTAGTAAGTTTTTATGCTTCTTTAGTTTCGTGGTAATACGATATTTTCCAAAGTTTAAAAAAAAAAAAAAATCTTTAGACGAGTGTCATATGAAAAATATGCAAAACAACTGCTTTCGTTAGATTTCAGTAAATAAGATATCCGTTAAGTTTCCGTAAATCTTAACTTCTGTGATTTGGGTAGTTATTCTTAATTTTATTCGCATAATTTTATCAAAAATCTGTGGTACATAAATTTTTGACCCTATTTTTAGAACTAATAAAAACTTTAAACTGATTTGATATGTATATGTACAAAAATTAAGAAGTTATGGGGTTTTTTCGGTTTTCACAAAACCACTCCCTATTTCCACACCCTTGGTCCTATTTTGCCTATTAACGAACTTGACCGAGATTTTATGCCCCTGAATTTTATGTATCAGTTTGGAAGAGATTTGTGCAGAATTGTGGAAGTTATTGTGCCCAGAAGAAAGTGATATATATACATACATACACACACACACACACATATATATATGTTATTACATATGTAGACAAATCTCCTAACAATTATGCTATTATATGTAAATCATATTATCACCAACTTCTTACAAATTGTATTTCTTCTAATAAGTCATTTCAAAAAACTAATGAAAATGTAATTGTAAATATTCGTAAAATTCGAAGTTATTATAAACTATTAAATATTTTATCTACTAACTTTAATTATCCATATTTAGTTTTTATTCCCAAATTTCATAAAACTCCAATTAAATTTAGGACTGTAACTATTGGTTACAATACATATAATAATAAAGCCAATAAACTTCTCTTAAAAATTCTTAATCAATTATATGTACTTACTACAAACATTGATAATACACATTGTATAAAAAATAGCTATCAACTTGTCAATATTTTAAAAAATCTTCATTGTGTTTATAATATAACGACATATGACTTCAAAGATCTTTTTAATAATATAGACCTATTAGATTTACATAAAATTATAAATGCATTATTTAAAAAGTATTATAAAAAACTGGAATTACCATCTAATATAGATATTGCATATTTTAAATCTTTAACTAACTTCATTATCTATAATAATTATATATTGCAAGATAACACTTTATATTTACAGCATGTCGGTATACCACAAGGCGGTTGTACTTCCAGTTTACTCTCAGACTTATACTTATATCATTATGAACGTAATTTTGCTAATAATAATCTACATTTATATCGTTATATTGATGACATAATTTTAATTGATACTGATCAATCTGCAATTACTCGACTTCCAGTTGATTATCCCACTAATTTGGAATTAACGGAAAACCTTTTATCTAACAATACAATTAACTTCTTAGATCTTAAAATTACAATAAAAGACAACAAAACAATCACAGATTTATATGACAAACGTAAAGAATTCAAATTCAAAGTTAATACATTTACAAATTTTAAATCTTGTCTACATCATTCTGTATTTCGAAATATAATACTTAATCATTTATATAGAATAAAATGTTTATGTTCTTCTCCTCTAATTAACAATAATATTAAAAAACTAATTTATGATGCATTAAATCATGGTTTTCCAAAAAAATTCATATATTCATTAATATACAATTAGTACTTTTCTTACATGATCTTTTAAAACAAATTAACACATGCGTAAACAAAATTACAAAAAATAATTATAAAATAAAAAAATATCTATAAAAAATTAAAAATTGTAAAATAATATAAAAAAATTATTATAGGTTGGTTGGGTGGGTAGATGTTAGAGTACGGAGGAGGGTAGTGTTGTCTGGATAATACGCAATGGTTAATTATTAAAAAAAAGGGGGTCTTTTGTATTATTACTATATTTTTGATACGTATTTTATATGGATGTTGATTTGATATTTTATATGTAATTGGAGAATTTCATTAATATTATAATTAGCTTAATTATTGATTAATCTTATTTACAATCATTTGTTATAAAATTTTAATTTACTAAGGACAATATCATATTAATTACTAATAGTATGCCATTTTTATAGTGGTTAATATACATATAAGTATGTTTAATATAAAAATCGTTATACTGTATGTATTAAAATTGGGTAATTATTTTTATTATTATTCCTCTATTCTTTTTAATATTTATCTATTTTCAATTTATTATCGGTTTAATGTTTTTGAATGTCCGACATTCATACTTTTTGGATTTTTATGGATGTATGAAAATAATCCACACTCTATATTTGTGCTTTTTAAGTAATGGGAATTTAAGTATCATTTAACCTTCTATATACTTCCATATGTTTTTTATTTCCTGTTCATTTTATAATTATCTTATATATAATTGATTTAAAAAATAATTTTTATATTATTTTTAATAATTATTTATATTAATTATTACTGAATTTATTTTGTTTTATAGCATATAGCTATATGCTATATATTATCAATGTTCTAGAATTATTTAAATTCTTAGTTTAGTTTAAATAAGTTAGCTAATAGAATATTTTGTATGCTTTTAAATTTTATTAACAATAGTTTTTTTTAAATACATTGTGTGTTTTATATTAGGTTTATAATTATCTATATATAAGGATATGTTTGGTTTTGCTGTTAAAAAAATTATTTACATTCAAATGCTTACAAACATTTATCTTGTGACAGTTGAATAATAAAAGTAATACTAGATGGCAGCACCAAAATTTGTCTTTTGAAGATAGCTCTAAATTTTAATTTTTCTAGCTCCATTTCAGTTATAATTTACTACACCAGGGGGTATTTTTAGCTAAATTTTGACGATATTGTTAAACAGTTATTAATTAATTTAATAGTGCATTTTAAATAATGTAATTTCTATTTATTTTATATTATATTAAATGTATTTAACAAGGTATTTCAAAATTTATTTCAAAATGTATTAACTGCATCCTTTGGTATCCATTACTGTGATTTCTTAACTGTTTTATTCACCTTAATCTTTATGATATTCTGGTAGCCATGTGCGCGTGGATATTTGTAAAATACTGAAATATTAATCGGTATGGTGTTTATTATTTATATTTTATATCCTATAAATATTTAAATAGGTTTTATTGATTCTTCCATTTCATATTATTTGTTTCTATTCTGTTTTCATTTTTAATCAATTCACTTGATTTTAATGGTTGTTTGGGCACAGGGGAAAATAATTTTTAGCTTTAGCTTATTTTTCTCACAGAAAACCACCATTTTGCTTATATCATTGAATTCTGTGCCCTTGACAACGTAATTCAATGTATAAGCTTTTCCATTTTTTGTCGGTGTCCACTTTTTTCTTTTTCTTCCATAATAATTCTTATAATAAATTAATTTTTTTTTAAATACTTACAGCTTTAATTCATAATATTTGATGGTGGTAGGTTATGTTTAATTAATGGTTATATATATATATATATAAAGTTTTTTACTGAGGATGTTTTGGGGTTCTAGGGGTCATGATCGGTGTAGATCTGCAAATTTTTTTTTCAGAAATTCCAATATAGGGGAGAATGTAATAGGTAGTATTTCATACGAAATCTACCTAAAAAAAAAAGTACTCTATAAAGCAGATGCACAATTATTTCTGTACAGATTTAACATCACTAGAAACAGTTTTTGTTTGAATACCACAGATGCAGTGTGTTTCGAACGCGCTGCAAGAAAGTTTTAGAACTAAAGCTTAGAGCTGTCGATCATTATAAATTAATTATAAAACCTAAAATGAGGTATGTATACCAAAAACATTCTAAATTAGATGATAAAATATTCTGAAAATAATTATGTGTTATTGTTAAATTACATTTTATTTCATTTAAAATTGTGATTTTTGGTCAGAGGTGCAGAGAACCAGCTTGGGTGAAGAAGAAGTGCTGTGTTTTAAAACAGGGGCGTCACCTCGAAACATTGTCTAAGAAATTAAAGGCTGGGGGGGGGGGGGGTATTTCTTTTGATCTTGTTGTGCATAGCTGAAAAGCAACTGATACGTTTTATTTTCAAATATGTTTATAATTCAAACCTTAATATTATAAAAATGTTACATGAATATTTAAAAATATTAGATATGTTATATAAGCATTGTGATTTCACTAAAATATTATAATTCATTTGAGTGGCTTATTATAATTCAAATCTGAATATAAAAATTGTATATCACATAATATAATATAATTATAAATTTGTTATATAAATATATAAAAATGTCAAGTTTTATATTATAGAAGTATGTTATTTAAACATAGGTAATATAAATATCCTTATTATTTGTAATATAAAATATGCCTATGCAAATAACCAATAAAAATATTCAACTGTATTAAGTACATAACTTTAAGTAAAACTCTACTAAATTTGTAACAGCTATAAAGTAGTTACATTAAAAAAAGGTATTAGGATTTCTTTTCTAAAAAAAAATAATTAGTTTATTTAAATTAATTTAAAAGCAAAAAACTAAACAATTTAAAATCTGTGTATAGTAAAAATTAAATATTCATTATTAAATTTATACTTTATTAATAACTGCATTGCTAATTATGGATAAACGCTTGTAATTATTGATTATTATAAAGTGATAAAATATAACAGTTGTATTATTATTAATGTTTTTTTTTTTTTTTTACTTATACATCCGCACGTACACACATACATATATATTTATGTGTTTGTTAGAAACGGGTTTCTATATACGTATAATTAATCGCTATTATTTTCGATATGGATGTATCACTTACTTTAAATTTATTTTTAAGATAGCTTCGTTTTCGCTGTCGTCCGAAATTTGGTTTCGATCTTAAAAGCTTGTTTCAGTTGGACAAGTTCTGAAATGATTGAAAGCTCTACGTTGCAAATGAAAATGATCAAAACACTTAATCTAGATACTTTAACGGGAAAAGATTATTCATGATCTTTCTCTGGAAAATTATCTTCTCAGTTTATATCACAATTTAGTTATTAATAATAAATTAAAACTAAATTTTGTACAGGAAATTTTTGAAATATTATCGAATATAATTCTATGATTAATTTGTAATTTAATGGTTTAAACTTTTCTGTTTCTTAATTCCATATACTGTAAAATGACATGAAACAAATTCAGTGCAATATACCAGTGTAAACTACTGTAAATTTATTCATAACAGGTAATTTGTAAGAACCTCCGCCCCCCCCCCCCCCCCAACTTCAAGTGATTATTCATTTTCTTATTGTACGCCAGTTAGAGTTTTTTAGTGTGAATGATTTGACACAACAGCCTGCTTTTTCTGAAAAATATTTATTGTTATCCGTATTCATTATTCACTCTAAGTATATTATTTGTTTTATTTGTTTTGTTTATTTCATTTCTTATTGAAATTTTCCCGCGATTGGACAATTTATATGAAAATTGAAGTTTTGAAAGTCACCCACAACCTGAGTTATTATTTTTGGTACTACTAACATACCATTTTTGGAACCCGGTGAAATTTGTAATGGGATTACAAAAAAGATGAGTTCTTTCAAACCAAAAAGAATGATAAAAAATGGAGTACTTCTTCAAAGGTTATGTGTATACATACATAGAAAAAAGACACTAACGAATTGTATTAACCGTCTCTGTTGGAAGTCGGGAAAAATAAAATGAAAAGCAATAATATTTTTCCTGAAATTGAAATGCAGAAAACGAAAGTGTAATATGACATTATGAAGATAGTCTACAACATAGGAATTCAAGTCTATGATGGTTAGAGTTGCAGTAAAGCTAGAGATCCTACATGCACGACTTCCAAGTTGTATAATATTTTAACGGAGCTTCTGACTGTAAAATAGTCAATGAAACATCGTCTTCGTTTTGAAAGACCTATCCAATAATATGCCACTCAATAGGGTGCGTAAATTTTTTTTCGTCTCTACCGCCATTTTGTATTTTACGGTCGCCATTTTGAATTTATAAAAACAAAACTTAGCCTGTAACCATCGGGCCGTTAAGACGAATTGATAGCGACCTCATTCATTAAAATCCATCCAGCCGTTGGGATGTTTCGAGGGTAGAAAGAAATCCACATACACAGATACGCGTGAAGCACATAACCCTTATTTTCAGTCGGGTAATAAAGAAGTAAAAATATTTCCCATCTGAAACTTTCCCCCCACAATCTTTCAACGTCAAGAAAGCTGAAAAGATGTAAATGAAAAAGAAATCATTCTTTTAGATATATTTTTCTATTGTGCAACCAATAATGCTTTTGGAATAAAGTAAAGTATCTATTACTCATTCTAAACTGTAGTACTATTAAACGATGTATTAAATTAATTTTATAACAAGTTATTTTAATGGTACTTTAAAGTACGGGCATAAAGGGTTAAATGGCAAATTTATGCTTTATATTATAGTTCCTGAAATTGAAATGCTGAAATTCAATTTGTGAACTGAAATTGTTAGGATTGTTCACATCATAGGAAGTCATCGTAACACTTAACATTAATCCATTAAGTTGGAACATTTAAGAAATGGACTTTCGCCGATAGTTTATAGAGGAAAAGGTGTAAAAACGGGCATAGGTGTAAATATGTGCACCCCTCCCGAAGTGGCTATTGGAGGTATTGAAGACTGGCGACCAGGATTGTACACGATGCCACTTGTTGATATAAGACAATAGACAGCAGTTGTAACCAATTTTTTCAAATAGTGTGAATGCAGCGCGAGTTATTGGTCGAATTGGTGTTTTTTCGGGACTGCAAACTTTTGACAGGTATCTGAAATCGCTTTCTTTTCATAGCCTTATAGTTTAAAATAATTTCAGAGTGATAGCGGGAAAGCAAAAATCCTAAGCTACTTTCGAAGCACTCCTTTAGCTATGCATGTTTTTTGTTTACATGTGAAAGTAGCCATCTTTCTTAGATAGGATTGGTGTAAATATGTGCATCCTTTCTTGGTGTAAATATGGGCCCCCTCTTTTTCGAATTATCTTGATATACGAGCATATTAAACTCTAGTTATGCTAATTGATGAGACTGCTGAAACACCGCAATGTTCCATGGGAACTTTAAATGTAGTTTCTTCGGTCGACATATCTCCTGTCCCCAACATGAAGAAGCGAACCACTATTCGTGGACGCAAAGCGGCAAGGTTCAGTGTCATCACTGGATCACCATGCAAGGATCAGTTGACCAAGTCGCTTGACAAAAGTGCTCTCAAGAAGACATCCTTGAGTTTTTCCGGAGTAATGCTGCGTTTATACTATGGCTTATCAGGTCTACAAGGTCTGCGAGGTCTGCCAGGCGTGGGTTTAGGAGGGTCTGCGTGGTCTGCGAGGCTTGGTCTCTGTGGCCTAGGCCTTGGCTTTAAAATACTAGACCCAACCAATCAGCGTGCTTCATTTTTGTGTATTCCGCCATTTTAAAAGATCGAAGAAGCAGACGGCAGCTTATGATTTTGAAGATTGTTTGAAATTAATAAGGGATTTACAAATTAAAGGTACGTAATGTTTTTTCAGATGTTTTTAACATTTCTCTACATTTTTTCATAACTGTAGAAGTTTCTTTTATAAAGCTATACAATCGTAAGTTACTATTTTCATGTATTTATGTACTACGCTACTAAAATTAATTTGTTAACTATGTTACTTTTTATATTACCAAACTCTATAAAACGATATATTCGTAAATTCTTTAATTTGCATCTTTCTGTATTTACATACAACGCTGCCTATGAATTTGTTAATAGATAATTATGTTCCTCATTTCCAAATTCTTTAAAATTAACCTGGTTTCATGTGCATGAATTTAAAAACAAATTTGATAGTATATGAATACAAATTAATATAATACGGTCGTCATTCTGTTATAATGTACGGTAATTCCTTTTTTGTGAGGAAATAGTTTGATTTCCTTCATGTATTTATTTGATATTCTATTTCAATGCATTTTTAATACTGACAATTTTTAAATTTATCCTAAAACTAGCAAAAAATTTTTAGCCATAGAATTAATTTTGAATTAACTCCAAAGTTTTCTCTATTATTTTTATATAATTGACTGATCATAGCAAACTCTGCATACATGATTTGCATTATTATTAATCAATTTTAAATGTGTTAATTTTTACAATGATACGGTACTGTCTAAAGTATTATGAAGACTTTGAATTGTATTTAGCTTCTTATCCTCCCCCTAAAAAAATTCTAATGACATATAAAATTTAACTTTTTTTAAATTGTACAAACTTGTTTTTAAATAAAGTTTTTACTTGTAATTATTATTAATAATTTATAAACCATCCCTTGTTCTTTTTAAAATTTTATCTTATATGCTTATCTTTCTAAAATTTTCTTTATTAATCAGTAGTAGTATATTAAAACTATAAAATCTAGAACATGAATTTTTCCTCTCCACTTCCCCACAAGAGATGATTTAAGATTGAAAAGTTCGTAAATTATTATTTTTTTTTTTTTTTCAGAAAGAGTTTGAAAAACTTTCAAACCTATAAAAGTTATTCTAGAGGTAGAGATTAGAATCTGCTGGTGCCAAGATAAATACATATTTTACCAAGTTTGCTCTCAGGATATCGCAGGAGTGTAGTCTTCAATAATAAGTGACTACCATTTGTGAACTTCTGCAAGAAAGGGGATTGTCCGATGCTCTTGGACTATGTGCTGTTTTTGTTGTTTTCTCTTAAAATTCATCAATCAGGAACTGTCGTATAAATAAAGTATTACTAACTTGTACGACTGACTGTAAGTATGTAGTTTTTTTATATATTTATTTTCTGTTGCTTGGAACGAGGGATTTTGAAATGCATTCTATATTGTTTTTGTTGTTTTTATTAGTTTATTAAGATTATTATAGTCTTTTTTTCTATTTATTTACATTGCAGGATGTTTTCAATGGGACATTTTTAACAGTTATGTGAATGTTTGTTGATTGCCTGTTGACCCAAATTTCACATTACAGTAAAACCCCGATAATTCGGATTAATTGGGACCAGACCCAATCCGAATTATCGAAAATCCGGATTATACGGAGAATAAGAAAAAATGAAATAAAATAAAACATACTTACACAAAATCACCTTTATTCCTTTATATTAAACATATTGAATATTTACAGACAGTAAAAATGTAATTATAAAGTTTGTAATGTTCTGCTGTGCCAGTTTTCTATACCTTTTGCGGGCCGCACGGTCACGTATCCGCTTGAGCATAAGTAGTTCGTTGGGTGTAGTCTCCACCTGACGTTCAAGATAAACCATTAATTGTTCTAAATGAGACGTAGCTTTATTATGGCTAATAACGTTTGGTTGGACATTATTGATAATGGTGTTTTCGTCTGTATCATCTTCATTTTCGTTTTCTTCAGTTGTGCACAAAGCGATTATTTCGTCATCTATAAGTGTGGCGTAACTTTCATTATTTTTTTCTTCTGACCAATTGCTAATGTCGCTGATATCAACATCTGAGCAACCATAAATTTTTTTAACATGCTCACAAAATCTTCAGGTGTAATTTCTCTTTCATTCTCGCTTATTCCTCCTTCTGTTTCAAGCTTATTAGTCGAGAAATCACAATTTGCAGGCCATAAATTCTTCCATGACTTTCGGAGAGTACTTTCAACACCCTGATCCCAAGATTAAGATTCAGCAATCATATAGATTACTTTCTTGATATTGATTGATTTGAGAATCTCTAACACTCCATGCTCTCCATCATCTTCTAAAAGTTCATTCAGCATTTGTCGTTTATAAACTTTCTTAATGTTCTGAAGAACCCCTTGATCCATTGGCTGTACCAGCGCTGTCACATTAGGTGGTAAAAACTTTACCGTTATGTTTCCTTTTGTCAGTTGACTTTCTTCGGGGTGTGTCGGGGCATTATCAACTAGGAGGACAGCTTTGATGGGTAAGTTGCACGATTTTAAATATTTTTAACACCCGGAACCATAAAATTGCCAAACTTAAACTTTAAACTTATACATTGTTGTTTCTTTGAAGGATAACATCAAAGAGTTTAAATAAGAATGCTTAAGGTATTCTTCTAAAGATTTCAGAAAAGACATTTTTATTCAGAATACGTGGACGAAATAAATGAATGTTAAGCAAATTTGCCGACCGCGTCTCAAACTTAAAAAAAAAAAAAAAAAAAAAAAAAAAAAAAAAAATTCGACCAGACCGATCCGGATTATCCGGAGATCCGAATTAACGGGGTCCGAATTAGCGGGGTTCACTGTAATAGTATTCTATCAAGAGATTTTCATGCTTTTTTTGAAGATATAAATCTTCAATAATATTTGTGTATGATGATTGTAAGTAAGTCATTTTTCTCAAAAGTACATGTTGTGTATTTTATTTATCATTGTTTTATCTTTTATATACAGCGTGATTCATAAATATCGAAACAATAGGATATTTCCTTAAATAATGTCCTTAGACCCATACTTCCAATTGAAAAGTTTAATAAAAGAAGGTGCAAAATTTAATGACATAAATTGCAACTCCATGGGGGGTATATTTGAAAAATTACGAAAATTAAATTTTTATACGGCCCCCGTAGTGTAAAAATTCCAATTAGGAAAACTTTCCCTATCCATTCCTGAATTAAACACAAAAAACTGCATCTTCATATCTGCAAAACTAGCAGAGTTATGGCCGTTTAAATAATTCATCAGTTTTTAAGGGATTAGACACAAATTGAAATGCGTGCGATCCAATAAACAATGTTACTTTAAGAGTTCTAGGAAACATGTAAAAAATATATTTGTTGAGTTAGAATTTTGATTTTTTTTCTGTTTTTGTAATGATTAACCATATCATTTCCAAACAAAATCACATCCTAATATTTCTCATAAAATTATTTTAAAAAATTGAATGATTAATATTTTTTAAGCGGATTTAATTTAAAATCGTTATAACTCGAAACATTATTGATCAGATTTAATTTTTTTTTTCATTTAATTAAAGAGGAAACCATAATTTCAGTTTTGTTTCAGGATTTTTTTAAACATTAATTTTAAAAAATATTAAAAATATTTATTTAAAAAATTATTTAACTTATTTTTTAAAAAATCATATTTTCAAAAGTTTTTTTTTTTTTTTTTCAAATTGCCGAAACAAAATTTAATGTAAACTAATCAAAAAAGACATATTCCAAATTTGCATCTTTTTTATTTACGATTCTTTACTTATATGAATTTAAAAATAAGAAATGGTAAAAAAAAAAAAAAAAAAAAAAACATCATGCAGAAAAACGCATTTTAAGTTTTAAGCATAGATTGGCTCCAAATAAAATGTTTAAATGCTTTTTAAAAATTGCACGTGTAAAAGTAACTTCTTTCTGTAGCTTAAACTTCCGATTCAGTTTAACTTTTGCGGTTTCCACCTCCTTTTTGTACAATTTAAATGTCTATAAATATATGTTAAATGTGTAATTTGAAATAATGCTTTTTCTAACAAGCTGGGTAGGAGTTTTTCATAATTTTAACCCTCAGAACTTCAGGCTTTTTATTGTCCCGGTGAGGCCGTTAAAAAAAGTCTGTATTCTGGGCCGGGCCGGGCCAGACTCGGGACTGGCTTCCTTATTCCTAGGTCTCCACGGGCCGAAATTTTCAGTCCCGGTCTCGAGACAACCCGTATTAAAATCATTATCTCTGACTGACCTAACCCGTGCAAAAATAAGTAAAATTTGGCTCAGCCCAAAATCTTTTAAAACAAATGCATGTATTTTTAAATGACCATTATTTTACAATAAAACTTTAAAATTCATATTTTTAAAGGATAGTATATTTTAAGGCAAAAAAATTAAAATACAGTAAAACTAGTGAAAAATAAATCTGCCTATGACGGAATCCTTTCTTCAACGGAAATATCTGTTGATATATGGAAAATTAATAAAATAATACCTGAAAAAATATATACTACATTTACAACTCCTAAGAAGGGAACGTGTCTATAACGCTTTTTTTTCTTTCCTATGTGATTCCGTCTTAAGAGATTTTACTTTATAGCATTTTTCAATGTCTCCAACACATGGAATATGGATTAACGATATTAGAGGAGAAGTGCATCATTTACACATCAATAGAGATTCATTAATAAAACAAATAATCACAGCTTTTGACGCTTCTTTAAAAATAATAATTATAAACATGAAAAAAGAAAAGCTATAATAAGCATTTTTGGTCAGAACTCATCCATACGAACCAACTTTTAACATTATCGATGTAAAAAACTATGTAGAAATTCAGTCAGGCCGGGCCAGGCTACGATTTGAACTTTTTTCCAGGCAGGGCATAACTTTTTTCCTATGGGTCGGTTCCGGACCGGACATAGATATTTCGACCCGTGCAGACCTCTAGTGCGAACCACCAGCATATTTTGAAAGTAGGTTTAACGTAAAATCTATACGCTGTCTATTTTATACCCAAAGGAGAGGCACTGTTTTAAATCGACTTTTAATAATGTACAATTTGTGGATGATCCCTATCTTGCATTCAAAATGAGTCAAAAACTCGTCACTTAGAGTCATGGAGAAATGTTGTAAGTCACGAATTTTAGATTTTGATATCTCTGCGAATTTTGAAGCTATCGAGATGAATTTTTTTGTGTTTAATTCAGGGATGGATAAGGAAAAATTTCCTAATTGGGAATTTTACTCTACGGGGGCCGTATAAAAATTTAGTTTTTGTATTTTCTCAGTTAGACCCCCCCATGGAGTTGCAACTTATGTCATTAATATTTGCACCTTTTTTATGAAACTTTGCAATTGGAAGTATGGGTCTAGGGGCAATATTTAAGAAAATAGCCTATTGTTTCGATATTTATGAATCACCCTGTATAACATCATTTTTCTCACAAAATCAATCTGTATCTAAGAGAATTTTATTCTCAATACAATATTTATTATTTAATTCCTTTTATTCTTTAATCAATGTTTTCTTTGCAATAGTTTTTTAATTTATAAAATGGCGTTAAATGATCAATTAAAAAAATGTAGTTTATGTAAACTATGTTTTATATAAACATTGAGTCTATGAGTATTCTGTTAGTGGGAAGCCGTAAACCTCTCCCTCCCCTCTACACACTTTTCAAGGATTTGATATTGCAAAAAATGTGTCGCCCAGACTTAAAAAAATTCGGAAATTATACGAAAGCTAGAATAACTTATCAGATTTGTCTAAAATAAGATCACAGCGTTAAATAAGCAATTTAAGCACACGAATTAATTAGTAATAATGTATATATTTGAGAATATGGTTATGTATATTGCTTCTTAACTGTGAACTATGATTTTAAATGGTACCTTTCCCATTTCTGAAAAACTTTTAAATGGTACACTTGGATAATTTTAATTTAATATCAGCTTAATAATTATTAAACTGCATATATTTTATTTAATATTATTAATATTGAAATAGTATAAAATGTGTTATCTATGATAGTATCATGGTTTTTATTTGTTTAATAATTATTAAGCTGCATATGTAATAATCTAATGTATTTGATTTAACTAATCTAAAATGTATTACTATTATTATCAATGTTGTTGTTTTTTTGTTGTTGTAATTTGGGTTGTTTATTTACAATTCTTTGAAGTGATATGAATTATTTATTTCATTAGTATAAGTTATTGAAATTATCAGGAGCATATGGTGTATTTTAGAATTCAATTAAAATGTGTCAACATTGTAATTAATTTTTATAAAGCTCTGAGCTGGAAAATAAAATAAGTGATATTGTTTGTTTCGCTCAATCAATGTTTGTAATTCACCGGGTCACTCTATGGTAACTTACGTTACATTTAGAACAATTTACTGCAGTAATTTTAGTAATAAAAGACCAAAAAAATATTCACAATGCAAAGTTGACATGATTTGTTAATTAAACCTATTCAAAGATAAATTTAGATGAAAATGACATAATTTTAGTGTTTTTTCTTGAACTCTGCCAGTTATATTTCTTATGGTAACTGACATTACTGAAAAAGTAACGTAAGTTGCCATAAAAAATATAATTTTCATTTTCTAGGTAATTTTCATCCAAATTGACCTTTGGATAGGTTTAATTAACAAATCATGTCAACTTTCCATTTGAAAAATTTTTTTGTGTTATATTACTGAAATAACCGCTGTAAATTGTTTTAAATTATAACGTAAGTTACCATGGAATGACCTTAGTATTCAACGACTAACAAAATTGGAATTAATACGTATACGGTACCATAAAATGTACCATTCTTCGAGCTCGGGTGGGCCCAAACTCATTCATTTTGAAATTAACAATTTTATTTATTCTCATACAGAAAAAAATAAAACAACTTTTTTCCCCCTTAAAAATTACTTATTCCATTTAAGTCATTTTAATGTTATTCTTATCAGAATGAAATGGAAACAGAAATAGTGTTTTTTAAGCTCTTTTTAGATGTGTTTGTAACTATATAAATACGTAGCACCTATAGTCTTCATCTGGTTCGTCCATCTGTCCGCACATAACAGTGCAAAAAATACCCAACCAAATGGTTTGAAATTTAATATATATATAATCGTTTCAGAATTTTGTCATGGGGTCATTCCATGTCAAATGAACCAAAAAATTTCAATTTTCAACCTGACCATTTCAGATTTAAATGAAACTGTCAGGGATCATTCTCTCCAGTGATATAAATGAGAATACATTTTTATAAATTTTTATTGTGTTAAATTTTCATACAATTAATTATTTAAATTTTGAAAAATCATCATTTTTTGGGTCGCATAAATTTTTCAATTTTGAATTTCTCAAGTTCTATTAGGCGTAAAGAATTTTTTGACTCCTCATTTTAAAGAGAAATTTATAATGTTTAATTTGATACTCATGTTGACTATGCTCAGGTAAAAAAAAAATTAATTAATTTTTTTTAATTTAAAATTTAAAAAATTTTCAGATAGTGGTTTTTTTTAAATTTTGAAAAAAAAAATGCTTGATTGTTGTAATATTATAAGCTAAAATTTCTGAAATTTTAGGTAGCTTTCTTTACAAAAAAGCTACCTATTGCAGCCGTTCGGAGGAAAGCGATTTCAAAAAATTTTGGTATATTTTCATCGATCATGACCCCCAGACCCCGAAACCACCCTCCGTTCAAAATTGATATATATATATATATATATATATATATATATCTATATATATATATATATATATATCTGACCTATGTCACACTGTAACTCCCGTAATTATGAACCGATTTCGATGTAATTCGGTGTGTACATAGTACATACCAATGTCTCGACCGAGTTCGTTGGGCAGCTTCATCCGCCATTTTGTTTCAAAATGGCGGCCATTTAAAAATTTTAAAAAAATTTAAAACTTGCAATGTGGTACCAAAAAATTAAAAATGGAAAAATATTTTTTTCTTATGTATTTGACCTTTAAACAAAGATTTCGGAGCAGTTTTTGTTTCGTCTATATCTTAAAAAATGGCTGAGTTATAGCATTTTGAATTTCTAGCGTGGCTGATATTTTGAAACGTCCTGAATTTTGTCACGCGATAAAAGGCGTATTTATGAACCGATTTGGATGTAACTTCGCTTATACATAGTACATACCAATGTCTCGACCGGGTTCGTTGGCCAGCTTCACCCGCCATCTTGTTTAAAAATGGCGGCCATTTAAATTTTTAAGAAAAATTTAAATTTGAAATGTGGTACCAAAAATTGAAAATTGAAAAAATATTTTCTTCTTATGTGTTTGACCTTGATAAAAAGATTCGGGAGCAGTTTTTGTTTCGTCTATATCTTAAGAAATGGCTGAGTTATAGCACTTTGAATTTCTAGCGTGGCTGACATTTTGAAACGTCCTGATTTTTCTCACGTAATAACAGGCGTATTTATGAACCGACTTGGATGTACCTTGGTGTGTACATAGTACATACAAATATCTCGACCGAGTTCGTTGGCCAGCTTCATCCGCCATCTTGTTTCAAAATGGCGGCCATTTAAAAAAATTAAAAAATAAAAAATTTAAATGAGATACCAAAAAATTGGAAAATGAAAAAGATTTTTTTTTGTATGTGTTTGACCTTAATACAAAGATTCCGGAACAGTTTGTCTTTCGTCTATATCTTAAAAAAAATGGCTGAGTAATAGCATTTTCAATTAATCTTGTGGCTGACATTTCAAAACGACCTGATTTTTGTCACGCGATAACAGGCGTATTTATGAACCTATTTGGATGTAACTTGGTCTGTACATAGTACATACCAATGTCTCGACCGAGTTCGTTGGCCAGCTTCATTTGCCATCTTGTTTCAAAAGGGTTGCCATTAAAAAAAATTAAATTTAAAATTCAAAATGAGGTATTAAAAAATTGGAAAATGAAAAAGATTTTTTTTATGTGTTTGGCCTTGATACAAAGATTCCGGAGCAGTTTTTGTTTCTGAAAATTTGTTCTTTTGTTGATATCTTAAAAAATGGTTGATTTATAGCACTTTGAATTTCTAGCATGGCTAACATTTTGAAACGATCTTGTATTTGTCACGCGATAACACACGTATTCGCCTATTTCGATGTAAGAAGGCATGTGGATAGTATACATCAACACCTCGACCAAGTTCGCTGGCCAGATTCATCAGCCATCTTGTTTCAAAATGGCGGCCATTAAATAAAAAAAAATATATATATTTAAAGTGGGGTGCAAAAAAATTAGAAATTGAAAAAGGTTTCTTTCTTAAGTATTTGATTTTAATATAAGGATTCAGGAGCATTTTTTGTTTGTCTTTACCTTAAAAAATGGCTCAGATGTAGCAGTTTCAATTTCTATTGTGGGTGACATTTTGAAAAATCTGATTTTTTGCATGGGACAGCACTCCTATATATTAACCGATTCCGATGTGAGTGAGCATGTGCACAGCAATTACTAAGGTCTCGACCAAGTTCACTGCTTAGCCTCATCCACCATGTTGTCTTAAAATGACAGGCACTTTAAGAAATTGCCGAATTTGGAAGCCAAATATAAGTTACTTTAAAGAAAAGCAGCTTGGATAAAGCTGACTAATTTCGCGAAATTATCATTCATTATATTGATAAAAATTAGTATTGAATCTCCTATATTCGGTTTCCACTAAATTGAGCTTCGTGTGTTTGCATGATATAAGTTGGCTTTTTTAAAATAAGGATTATGAAAGCTACCTCTTCCTCCCGGCACTGGCCGGAAGGACTTTTTAGACTGGGATCTCAATGGGATCAAGAGTTATGAAATGAAAACTGAAAATTACCATTCAAATAATACATAAATAACAAAATACCTAGAACTAGATTGTTATTTGAATGGTAATTTTCAGTTTTTATTTCATAACTCTTGATCCCATTGAGATCCCACTCTAAAAATTTCAGAAATTTAAGCTTATAATATTACAACAAACATACATTTTTTTTCAAAATTTTTAAAAAACACTATGTGAAATTTTTTTAAATTTTAAATTTTGGGTATCCAATTAAACCTTATAAATTTCTCTTTAAAATGAGGGGTCATAAAATTCTGTATGCCTGATAGAACTTGAGAAATTCAAAATTGAAAAATTTATGCAACCCAAAAAATGATGATCTTTCAAAATTTAAATAATTAATTGTATGAAAAATTAATGTGATTAAAAAAAATTATAAAAATATATTCTCATTTATATCATCAGGGAGAATGATTCCTGAGAGTTTCATTGGAATCTGAAATGGTCAGGTTGAGTCACTGGTTGATTTGACATGGAATAACCCCAAGTCATTTCAAATTTTATGAAAATCAAATCAAAACTTAACAAGATATTAATAAAAGTTTTCTTCATTCTATTAAATCCTATCATACGTCATTAATTAAATGATATCCCATGACAGGTAATGATTCTAGGTTGCCATGTTGATTACATCATATTTAAGATTGAATCATGTTATTTCCATATTACTGAATTTAATATATAGAATCATAATAAATTTTGTATTCATGCATTTTTGCATAAAACTGCAACAGCTATTGCACCAAGATCTGAATATTTATAAAACTAGTTATAGTATGAACTCACGTCTCATTTGCAGTACAATTTCTAACTTGTTTAAATTTAGTATGAGTTTTGACTTCCCTGAAAGTAGTTCTGTCAGCCATACAATACGTTTCTCTTATTTATGAGAAGTAAATATACAATACTCTATATACATTCTTGTAATATTTTTTAGAAATTTTGATGTGTAAAAAATAAAGGTTTCCATTTTAAGGATCACTTGCATTTCGTATGTCTTCAATCTACTGATATTCTTAGCAGTTTGAATTAGACTTATTTCTTTTTGTCTCACAAAATATTATTTACTAATTTATGTATTCTTTATTTCAATTAATGGACTGAAATTTTCTTTCTTTCCTTTTTTAGGTATGTCAAGAACATGCTTTTGGTTTTGATGCACTATTTATTACTTCTTAATTATTATACCAACTGAAAGTTATTAAATGATTATCTCGCTTCTTTCCAAAAAACTGTCTTAATAGTTCACAATTTAGCTAGTTACACAGTTTCTTTTTACTCAATTTTTACTAATGCTTTATCTTCCTTTCAGATAGAAATATAAATACCTGTTTCTTCAGATCAATAAAGTTTTCTGCAAAACATTGTGTCATCATCATAGATAATTATGATACATATTAATATTGTTTTATAAATTATACGTAGTAATCATTATATTCAATAATAAATTTTGTTATGTAATATATTTATAATCTAAAGAAATTCTATTTTGTTTCTGTAACTTGTACTTTCAAATAAAAGAAATGTATTAAAAATTTTGTCTTTATTTGACTATATATTTTTATTATAAATGGTATTTCAAGTATTTACTTGTTTTTTCTATCATGTAAACCTTGATTTAAGAATTGTTTTTAATTATCTATTTATTTTTAATAAAAAAATGACTAAGATATAAAATGAAAAAAACACTTTCAACATGGTTGAAAAGTGTTTATGAATTCAGGTTGTCTGTTTGCCCACTCTTGTAAATATACTGGGATTGCATTATAATTATTAAATGCTAATGATGTTCGCTATAGAGGGTGCTATTTAAATGTGAAATTCAATAAATATAATGCATCAAAAAGTGTTATGGGGTCAAGTGCTGAAAATGGATTTTTACTGAGTTACGTGTTTTTAAATATCACATTTAGATATCTCATTTCATTGTATGAAAATACTAAATTTCTTAATAGCTACTGTTAGACAGTTTCATAATCTATGCCTAATTTTTCATAATTAGTATTTGTGTGTATATTCCTTTTACCAGTGGTGCAGCCAGTATCCTTATTTGTAAGGGGTTTTGAATAATTTTTACTCCTTGTGCGATACAATATGTGACAAATAAAAACCACTGTAATGAAAAGCAAAAACAAACATTATAAGTTTAGCATTTATGTGTTTAAAGGTTTCATAGAAAAGCTTATTTAATCTTCAAAGGGAAAAAAAGAAGAGAGTGGGAAAGAACAATAGCAGTAATATATATGTAGAACTTAGCACATTACCCTTACACATTAATAATTACTCCTCACATTAGCCATATTGCTCTTAACTTTTGCTTTCATTAAATTTGTGTTGAAATAGAGGTTCCTTTTATAAAACCTTGAAACAAACGATAAACATTTTATGCTGCTTATGCTTTTCTTTACTTTGGTTTTTACACATTTTATCTTAATATAAGGTATTTTCAATACAACTTATTAGTTTTTTAAATACTGTGGGAGGAATTTTGAAATGCCACCTTCTTTTGCTGCTGCAGTGTTTATACAAATCTACATTTTTTGACCGATTTGCATGAAACTTAATATAAGGGCTGTGCATATATAAAATTATCATTTTAATGTGTGTGGACTGGGGGGGGGGGGGAGTCTGACACTTGATTGTCATAAGATATTTTTGGGAAAATGTTTTTTTTTTTAAATCCAAACGATATTTTTTTAGTACTTTAATTTTTTTCTTTACATCAAAATAGTCTTATACCTTTTAAAGAGTAAGTGAAGTGCCTCTGTTAGATGTTAACTGATATACAGTTGTTTAAATGTAAAAACATATCTTTATATCACTGCAAACCCAAACATATAAAAATAAAAAGGATTTTTAAACATTGATGATGATTTCATTAAGGTGTGTGTGTGTGGGGGGGGGGTCGAGGAATGATAACGTATGATATTGTAAGTGAGGGGGAGGGGACTAAAATTACCTAAATGTTGATAATATTATATATGTACAACACCATACAATAGTTTTAGAATGGGAGTAAAATTATTGCAAATTTAAAACAATTATCAGATTTCTCAGCCCTATTTTCAACCATCTGCTGTAGTTTATAATTTAAAAAAAAATTTATTTAATTTTCTAATGCAAATTTTTCTTTCATATTGCCACAAAAGGAAAATGGGTATGAGCATTATTTTTATAAATCAATTAAAAATCAGACTCACTGTATTTTCACATGCAAAAATGGCATCATTTTGAACAGATAATACTCATTTTTCATATATAAATTTTTAAGCCTTTACTATAAGTGTTACCATAGAACCTTTATTTAAATGTAACATCACGACAAAAAGTATATAGAAAATGGCGTCATTTTCATGTAATCATTGTAGATTTAATTTTCACGAGCGATAATGTAAGTTTCCATTTAAAAATATTGTTTTATCATCAGGGGAGGACACTTGCCCTTCTGAAATTAATGTCCATTACCTATAAAATAAAAGCTTTATTTTCAAACTGTGCAAAAGGAAAATTTCACGAAATGTTACATTTAGTTCCTTTTTTCTAGTATTGTCAGGGAAATGAAATATTTTCTGTTACATGTGCCAAAGAAATTCTGTATTCTTCCTTATAAAGCAGCGGGAATTTACTATTATTTTGTCAAAGTAATTAATTTTTTCCTCATTGTCGTTTTAAAGATTTATAGCTCAGGAGGTAGTGTCACAGATGACAATAATATAAATAATGAGACAGGCAGTTAACTGTTGCACCAGAGAGTGGTGTTGCCATAGCAACATTATACGCTCTGCTGCAATGTAAAATGAGTGGTAACCTGATTACAAAATATGTCTTCGATTAGATTTTCCATCAGTGTTGGTATTCATTTCACATTGTAGCAACATAATGTCAACATTAAAGCCAAACCATACATATAACAATTAAGAAAACAAAAGTAAGCTCCTACTGCCATTTTTTAAATGAATTTCAGCAGTTATCGCTTTTGTCAGGGGTTGTCCCTGCCCTCCTGTTTAAAGTAATTTTTGGAACACTTAAATCCAAAAGAAAAATCGTCCTTGCCCTCCTGGACCCCTGTTTAAGGTAATTTCTGAATACTTAAGGGAGTCTCCTTTTTCAACAATTTTCTTTATTTTAAATTTTAAATATGATTCAAATGGTGAACTCACTGAATTTCAATGTTCAACTAAAAGTACATTAAAAAAAAATTAACTGTGTATTTAATTAAAATTTTTAAAAAGTTTATAAAAATTTGAATTTTTTTAAATCCCTACTACTTTTAAAAAAATTGATATCTTTGCCCTTTTTTTTTGTAGATTTTCAAATGTGTACTACACAAGCTTGCACGTGGATTTTTAGACATATCTAATATTACATTTATTATGATTTTTTTACTGATATATATATAGTGCAAAACGATGAAATCTAACACATCTTCATATACTTTTATTTTATTTTTTTAAATAACAAAAAACCTGAAGGCTAATTCCATGTGCAGATTTATCACATGATATAATAAAGAACATGCACAAAAAAAGCTTAAATCTCTATCTCAAATGCAGAAAAAGCCTTAAAACATGAAAGGATGAAAGTGAACAAAATATGAAAATCGAGAAAAAGCCATTTAAAGTTTTAATTTGTGTGGGTAATTGTGCAGAGTGTTTTAACAAAATTTACAATATCTCGCGCTATATTTACCGTATGGATAAAAATGAGGTGTCAAAATATTCACAATTAAACAGGCTTTCATTTAATATTAAAAAAGAAAAATCAATTTTTTGACCAATTTTAAGGTCTTAAATCAAAAGAAAAAATAAAAGTAAATTTTATTTTGTGGAAAGGAGGGATCGTACCCCTTCTCCAAACAACAGCAAAAAAGTTAGATTAATTTTCTCTCTGTGTTTCATTATTTTAAACTGTTTGAAAAGAGTAAATTTTGTTTTTTTCATAGTCAGAAGAAAAGAAAATTAAGGAACGGCAATTGCATTTTCTTGCTTCCCTTGTGGGCTATGAAAAATGCTTAATTTTTATTAATTTACACGTAATTAATGTCTGTGAAAAAGAAATTACCGCGCAAACAATTCTTACACGTTCATTTCGATACGAATAGGAACGTAAACAAACAAACACGACTGTCCCTCCCTTCCCCCAACCTGCAAGCATGCGCAAGCCAAGTTCTTATGCCGTAGTGTGAACGCAATTTTTTCGATTCTTTGACCTTAAAGACCCAAAAGACCTGACAGGCCACATAGTGTAAACGCAGCATAGGAGACCAGTCAGGGCGCAGGGGTGGGAAGACCAAAGGGCTTAAAAAAATCGAACCCGGAATGATCCTCGGACTCATCGTTGACCCTCCCCTTGTGGACAGTGATGATAATATGAACCTGGATATCAACGATGGGACTAACCCAGTCTCGAGTGATGCAACTTGCATCTTTTGTGATGGAAAGTTCTGCGAAGACACTTGTAGAGAAGTGTGAGTTAAATGTGCTATGTGCCAAATGTAGGCACACTTAGACTGCGCCGGGCTGAAAAAACCAGTTATGTTTTCGATTTCTGAAAATAATTTTTTCTGTAATAAATAAATTCTCTACCATTTTGTATTGTTTTATCCTGCTTTAAAACATTTTAAACTAGTTTCTGTGACCTTTTTTGGAAAGGGCCTATATTTGCACCTCATTTTTTCTGGTGCTTTTTTCAAAGCTTTTTGTAAATCTTTGTTTTTGAATTGAAACAATTGATATTAATCATTGTTTTGCATCCTCTCATTTAGTAAGCTTGTTATAGTTGTCGATGTAGGTCAAAATTAATTAAAAAAAAAAAAAAAAATGAAAGTCACTTTAAGTCAAAAACGAAAGAGGGTGCCCATATTTACGCCTTTTCCTCTACTTTAACATTTTCTATTTTTAATATAGTTATTGAAATTGAAATGCAGAATGAAATTTGTGAATTAAAATTATGAAGATAGTCCATAAGGAATATAGCGGTACACTTCTAGTAAATCCTTTGTTTTGTAACATCTAAAGAAATGTGACTTACATCTTTACACCGCTCTTACTTTAACCCGCTCATTCATATTTTAGCACTTTCAATTTTGAATACGTTTCCTGAAATTGAAATGCAGAAAGTGAATTTGTGAATTGAAATTGGATCTATAACAAAAGGCAGAACTCATCTTTATCTACATGAGTGGACATATTAATAATATTAAATATTTATTTCTTCTATCTCTGTTTTATCTGAGTCTTTCGGGGTCAGTAGTTCCCGCCGTTTTAAGGTTCACCTGATTCAGTTGAGTTCTCTTTTCGATGCACCTGTCTCTCCTCTGGTTAAGTGAGCGGAACTCTCTCCAAAGTGTGGGAAGGTGCTTCTAGGGGGTGCAACCCACCTTTGGTGGTGGGGTGAGGGGGGGGCGCTATTAGCCAGAGGGGAGACAATTCGCAAGGCTCTCACATTCGACTCCACGTTGCGACACGGGTCACGGAACATGGCGTGTCGCTTGATACTTTAATAAAAGGAATATTTCTGTTTGGCACGATGTTTTCAAACTTGGCGAGATTACATTCCCCTGTGATTGAATTTGATATCTACTTTTACGATGTCACAAAAGAAGGGGAAGCTTCGTGTATTGTGTTTTTTCAAAGGTTTTCTGAAGTAGTTGTAATGTATCTTTAGTAAAAAATGAGAAATTTTCTTGGAGATTGTTTTCTAATTCAGTCGCTATTCAAATTGAAATTTAATTTAAGGAAAAATAAAAGCATGGTGTTTATGACAATAAAGTTAAACGTTATATTTTCTTATCTCTACTTGAAGAGTAATCCATTAAAGTGGGAAGCGGAGAAAACGATAAAAATAAATATAAATAAATAAAAAATAATAAAAAATAAATAAATAATGAAAAAAATCCTGGTTTATAAGACAGCAACTAAATTAGCATGATTATTATGTAGAACATATATTAATATGACGATTACATAGAGTATATAATGAAAAATATATATGTGTTTAATATACAGATTATGCTCAGAACTTCTTTTAGAACACGGAAAACGTTAAACATTAGAGATAAATTGAATAATTTCGTTGAACATTTAAAATTCCCCAAGAGAGACAGAGAGAGGGGTGGGGGTCGAAAACATATCTCCAGAGGTACTAGAGTAATTAATTGAAGACTTCCTTCACCAATCCTAGCAGAACGTAATAAATAAAATAAACAGGAACGAAAAATCTTGCGTCAAGCATAGTTTATGAACAGAGTTCGGTATGAACGCATTCATTGAACGAAAACTCACGAACTTAGCTCACTATCTGTGAACTTTGAGTTGAACTTAACTCACTTTTTGATAAACGAACGTGAACTGAACGAAAGCTCAAAAAATCCGTGAGTTTAAAGCAGTGGCGTACAAAGGATTTTTTTTCGGGGGGGGGGGGGGGCTGACTTATATTTCCATAAAGTTCTAAATCTTACGAAACACGTTGAATTGCTGTATAGACAGAAATAATTTTTCCCAATAAGGCCGTAGCCAGAGGGGGGAAAGGGGGGGGGGCAGGGGTGACATGGTTCCGAATTTTCCGAAAATTTGAAAAATTCGGTCCTCAGCCTGAAAATTTGGACTTAAAAAAATATCGCGATTTTTGAAAAATGGTCGCCGAAAAAAATCAATTTTGTCAATCTTTCACAGAAAAGAAAACCCTCCAATTTCTTTAAAGGATCAAGAAAAAAACCGGAATTTTGTCATAGGGCCGCGGATAAAATGCGAAGTTTGTCAATGGATCGCGAAAAAAAAAGTCATATTTCGTCGAATAATCGCGGAGAAAATGCGAATTACGTCAAATGCTCGCGGAGGAAACGCTAATTTCGTCGAATGAGCACAGCAAAAACTCGAATTTCGTCATAAGGCCGCAGAAAAAACGCGAATTTCATCAAAAAGTCGCGGACAAAGCGAATTTCGAAAAAACATCGCTAAAAACACGCATTCCGTCAAAATGCTGCAAAAAAAAACTAATTTAATAAAGGATCGCCAAAAAACGCGAATTTCGTCAAAGGGACAACAAGAAATGTGAATTTCCTCAAAAGGCCGCAGAAAAACGCAAATTTCATAAAAAAGACTAGAAAAACGCAAATTTCGTCAAAAAGCCGCGGAAAAACGCAAATTTCGTCAAAAAGCCGCGGAAAAACGCAAATTTCGACGAAGGATTGCATAAAAAACGCGAATATCGGCAAATGACCACAGAAAAAACGCGAATTTCGTTAAAGGGCCGCAAAAAAACGCAAATTTCGACAAAGGACCGCTAAAAGACACGCATTCTGTCAAAGAGAAGCTGTAAAAACGTGAATTTCGTCAAAGGGACACAGAAAAAAGGTGAATTTCGTCAAAAGACAGCAGAAAAAAAGCAAATTTCATCAAAAAGACGAGAGAAAAAACGCAAATTTTGTCAAAAAGCCGCGGAAAAAACGCAAATTTCGACGAAGGATTGCATACAAAAAATGCGAAGTTCGTCAAAAGGAAGAGTAAAAAATCCGAATTTCTTTAAAAGATCGCAAAAAAAGAAAGAGCAAGGTCACAAAAAAGGGCCACAGAAAAACGTAAATTCTGTCAAAAGGCTGCAGAAAAAAGCGAATTTCGTCTAAAAGCCGCGAAAAAACACTTATTTAGTCAAAAACCCACGGAAAAAAGCAAATTTCGACAAAGGATTTCGGAAAAAAACGCGAATTTCGTCAAAAGGCCACAGAAAAAACGCGAATTTCATAAAGATCGTGGAAAAACGCGAATTTCGAAAAAATAACGCTAAAAACAAGCATTTCGTCAAAGGGCTGCAAAAAAAGCTAATTTTGTAAAGGATAGCAAAAAAAAACGCGAATTTCGTCAAAGAGACCCTGGAAAATGTGACTTTCGTCAAAAAGCCGCAGAAAAACGCAAATTTCACCAAAAAGGCGAGAAAAAACGCGCATTTCGTCAAAGGACCGCAGAAAAAACGCTAATTTCGACAGAAGATCGCTAAAAAAAACACGCATTCCGTCAAAGAGAGGCGGAAAAAACGCGAATTTCGTTAAAGGATTGCAAAAAAAAAAAAAAAAAAGAGAAAAAGCAGGGTCACAAATAAGGGCCACAGAAAAACGTGCATTTCGTCAAAAGACTTCGGGGAAAAAAGCGAATTTCGTCAAACAGCCACGAAAAATCGCTGCTTTCGTAGAGCTGCAGAAAAAACGCGGAAAAAACTTTTTTATCAAAAAGACGGGAAAAAAACGCGAATTTCGTCAAAAAGTTGCGGAAAAAACGCAAATTTCGACGAAGGATTTCGTAAAAAAAAACACTAATTTCGGCAAAAATCCGCGAAAAAAACGACGACAAAAGATCAGGGAAAAAAACGCGAATTTCCTCACAGATCCGCGGAAAAAAAGCAAATTTCGACGAAGGATTGAGTAAAAAAACGCGAATTTTGGCAAAAAGCCGCAGAAAAACGCGAATTTCTTCAAAGGACCGCGGAAAAAACGCAAATTTCATCACAAAACACAAATTTCGACAAAGTATCACGAAAAAATTGCGAATTTCGTTAAAGATCCGCGGATAAAACGCGAATTTCGTCAAAGGGTTGCGGTCATGATAAAAACCTTAATTTCATCAAAGAAGCGCGGAAAAAACACACACAAATATATATGTTTATTATTATAGGTATAGTTTTTTAATTGAAATAATATACTGAAGTAACTTTTTAGAAATCTGGTTAACCCGAACCCAACTTTCAGGAATCAGCCTGAAATTGACCTGAAATGAAAACAGAGTTATCTCAAACTGCAACAAAAATAATTAGCGGCAGGAAGGGATTTCCTCCCCTTCCACCCTCTGCTGTAACCTTTCAGAAAATTTGCTGTGAATTTCAGAATTTTTTTTTACTGAGAATCAAATCTGGGGGGTGGGAGGGGGGCACGGGTCCGATCTGCAAAGATGTCTTTGCAGTCAAACAAGAAGTCACTGTGTATCTTACAGATACGAGGAAGTAATCGAGTTAAAAATGATTGTTAGTGAACATCATTCACAGTCAGCTCTTCCGTGCATATGTAGTGCCTGACTACCGACTTAGCCAAAATTATGAAGAGATTAGCTAAGGTGCCACTATGCACAGATAAGGGACTAACAAGAAAGACAAGTGCGCTGCATGACAAATATATATATAATTGAATTGATCTAAAAAAGTAAGAAGGAAATTTTTTTAGCCTTTAACTCCGACCATTTTGGCAGGGAAAATAGGTTTGGTCCCTTCAACCCTCCCCACCCCCATATTTCGGTATGGCATGGAGATGCGACTGAAAAATGAAAGTTAATAAGCTACTTTTACAGTGAATTCTTCCGCACCGGATTTCCGATTTAGCCGAAATCGACTTGAGATTAGTTGTGGTGTTACTGTCCATTAACATACTTCCACAATGACAATCATGGCGCCCGCCGACTGTGAGAGAAATTAAAAAACTCCTTAAATTAAAGTACTTTTAGATTTGTCGAATTTACTTGTAGATCTCTTGAACTGAGGATATATGTTTTCATTTATCCAGTAAAACAGGAATGGAGCTATTTTTCAGTCATTTTAAAATTGATTTTGTGGTCTCAAGTAAATTTCGTCTCAGGACTGAGGAGGATATTGGATTAACGAGGAAAACAAATTCGTGGCATGCCAGAAAATAAAACACATTTATCTGAAAAAGAAGGAATATCAGCCCTTTTTTCATTTCACTGCGATCTGTTTAGAGGTGGAATGTAGTTGTAACCTCACAACCCCGTCCCCATCGACTTCTTTGGGTGTATGCTGGGGCATCACTGTGCACTAAATTATGGGACTAACCAGAATATCTGCGTCGCAGAAAAAAAAAAGATTAAAAATTTATCTCAAAAGAAAGAAAAAAAAAGGAGTTTTTTTCATTTCATTTTTGATTATTTCGAAAGAGGGGCTGTAACCCTATCAGCCCCCCTTACCCTCATTGGGTATACTATGGTGTAACTGTGCGCTGATATGAGACAGCCAGAATGTCTAGTTCGTTGTGTTGCAGAAAACAATTACATTACAAATTTATCTCAAACAAAAAGAAAAAAAATCAGCACTTTTTTCATTTCCTTTTCGACTATTTTCGGAGGGGGCCCATCACCCCCTTTCTACTTCTTTGGATATAATGTGGTGTCACTGTGCACTAATATGCAACTAAAGAGAAGAGAGCGGCTAGTCTGTTGAATGATAGGGAGAAAAAATACAAATTTATCTCAAGCAAAAAAAAAAGCAAAAATTTCTTTTTCATTTTCGACTATTTCGGGAGGAGGGGTCTGCCGCCTCCCCTTCTTTCGGTATGCTGTGATGTCAATGTGGACTAATATGGGGTTAACGAGAATGTCTATTTCGCTGTATGGCAAATAGCATAATTAAATTACAAATTTATCTCAAACAAGAAGAAAAAAAAAACAGCCTTTTTTTTCATTTCATTTTCGACTATTTAGGAAGGGGGCACCCCATTAGCCCCTTTCACCTATTTGGGTATAATGTGGTGTCACTGTGCACTAGTATGGAACTAAAGAGAAGAAGTCTGTTGAATGATGGGGGGAGAATTCAAATTTATCTGAAACAAAAAGGAAAATATCAGCACTTTTTCATTTCATGTTCGGCTTTTTTGGGAGAGGGCTGTAACCCCATTAGCCCCCTTCTACCTATCACTGTACAATATCACTGTACAATGATATGGAACTATAACGAAGGGGCGGCTAGTCTGTTGAATGATAGGGGGGAGAAAATGGAAATTTCTCTCAAACAGACCGAAAAAAATCAGCACCATTTTTCCATTTCATTTTCGACTATTTCGAGAGGAGGGGCTGTAATTCCAGTAGCCCTTTCCCCATATTTGGGTATGCTATGATGTCAATGTGGACTAATATGGTGTTAACGAGAATAGCTAATTCGCTGTATGACAGAAGAAAAAATTACAGATTTAACTTTAAAAAGTAAGGAAAAAACACATTTTTCATTTAATTTTTCGACTATTTCTGGTTGGTTGGGGGGGGGGGGGGAGCTGTAATGCCATCAACTCCCTTTCTCTTCTTTGGTGTCAATGTGGACTAATATGGAACTAAAGCGAAAGAAGCGCGTAGTCTGTTGAACGATAGGGGAAAAAATGCAAATTTATCTTAAACAGACAGAAAAAATTCAGCACTATTTTTCCATTTCATTTTCGACCATTTCGAGAGGAGGGGGCTGAAATTCCATCAGTCCCCTCCCCATGTTTGGGTATGCTGTGATGCCAATGTGGACTAATATGGTGTTAACGAGAATGCCTATTTTGCTATATGACAGAAGAAAAAAATACAGATTTATCTTTAAAAAGTAAGGAAAAACCACTTTTTCATTTAATTTTTTGACTATTTCGAGAGGAAGGGAGCGGGGGGGGGGGGGCTGTAACCTCGTCAGACACCTTTCTCTTCTTTGTTGTCAATGTGGACTAATATGGGACTAATGATAATGGCTAGTCCGCTGTGCGATTGAAAAAAATTTCCAAAAAAGAAAGACGAAAAATCAGCACTTTTTCATATTACTTTCGAAAATTTCGGGGGGGGGGGGGGCTGTAGCCCCATCAACCCCCCCCCCCTTGGGTACGCCCATGGTTTGAAGGAAATTTACAACTCAAACTCAATCTTTTTCATAATTTTTCTAGCCGTCAATAGCACATTTTTCCCATTCCAATGCCATTTAGAATATGACAAGGACTCGAGACCGGTGATATATGAGCCTGATCATCCGGTTATCTGGGTCGTGCCCGGGTCTTGCTTTCTCTGGACGATCGGGTCGGGCCAAACCGGACTTATTTCCAAGTTTGTGCTTTATTGTTCTTCCTAGAAGTCTGCACCGACCGAAATTTTCTGACCCGGTTTAAAACCCTCCTTGTATGAAAATCATTGACCTGTCCCTTTCTGACTCGTGCAAAAATCTCTTTAAAGAATTGTATATATACATTTTTGGAGGGGGTTGATACATTACTGTAAAACTTGTTATAAGAATCTGTAGCTGACGAAATCTTGTTTTAAACGGAAAAATTTCTTAATCGGTTCAAAATGGATATAATATTCCGCTTGAAAATAAATAATACATTTGCAAGAGACGACAAACCTGGTAAAAAAGGGAATTTAACTATAACGATTTTTTCCTCTCCTATGTGATTTCGTCTTAGAAGGTTTTACGATATAGAATTTTTTAGATTTTTAAGTCTCCAAGCCGTGTAACTGGATTAATGGCATTAATAATGATTCAGATATTTAATAGAAATAGGGATCCATCAAAAAATCAATAGAGTTTACAATAGGATATGTAGACAGAAATATAGTAAAAACAGTGTACATTGAAACGGAGGCTCCCTGTACCAGTGGTGTAGTCCTGGAAAAAAAAGTGTGGGGACGCTCATAGTTTCGAACATTTGGGTATGTATCACACATAGGGCAAACTTTATTTTGAATGCTTCTTTTTATTTTCAATTGCAGAGAAAAGTAATTGAAAAATTAAATTTGAATTAAAAATTAAATTTAAATTTAAAAATCAAATTTAAATTAATTTAATTAGTTTCTTTATCTGTAGGACATTAAATAGCTTGCTATAGAATTCAAAAATTTAAAACCTTATTTCATGATTGAAAATTTTTGGAATAGAATTCGTAATTCAGTAACGCTAATTCAACAACGAAATTTTTATTAGGATTTATTTTACATTACTTATTTAGGAAATAGTTATAAAATAACTGTTTTCCACTGAGAGCATTGAAAATTATTGCATTTTAGGTAGATTTCGTATGAAATACTACCTATTGGGATCGTTCCTATGTTGGAATTTCTGAAATTTTTTTTTGCAGATCTACACCGATCATGACCCCTAGAACCCAAAACCACCCTCAGTAAAAAACTTTATCTATCTATCTATCTATCTATCTATCTATCTATCTATATATATATCACTTTCTTCTGGACACGATAACTTCCACAATTCTGCACAAATCTCTTCCAAACAGATACATAAAATCAATGGGCATAAAATCTCGGTCAAATTCGTTAATGGGCAAAATCGGACCAAGGGGATGGAAATAGGGAGGGATTTTGTGAAAACCGAAAACCCCCAATAACTCCTTAATTTTTATACATATCAAATCAGTTAAAGTTTTTATAACTTTTAAAAATAGGGCCGAAAATTTATGCATCACAGAATTTTCATAAAATTAAAAATGGGCTCAAGGGGCGCAAAAAATAGGATTTTTGGGAGAAAAAAATTCATAACTTCGTCAATTCTCAAAATATCAAATTCAATTAATTTTATTATAAATCTCCTTAATATTATCTACAACTTTTATATTCACAAGTTTTTGATAGGACCAATTCGTACCGCAAAAAAAAATTAAAAACGAAAACAAAAAGAGGGGTTGAAGAAGAAAAAAATCCATAACTCCGTCAATTATAAAATCTTCATGAATTTATCATATATCTTCTTAATATTGTCTATAACATTTATACAGACAAGATTTAATAGGACCAGTTCTTACAGCAAAAATCAATTAAAAATACATAGCGGTTGAAGAAAAAAATCATCTTATTAAGGGTGTATTCAAATCCAAACTGCTTATTTTCTGACTCATTTTTAAATTCATCTTTGCTCTCAAACGCATCCAATTGGTAGAATCTCTTATTCAAAAACTGTATAATGTACCTTAAGGATCGATTTTTTGATAGAGGCAGAATATATTTCAAAAAAGGATGTCAAAGTGGGCATTTTGAACAGAATTTTCCGAAGCGATTATTTTAGGAGCGAAAAATATTGTCCAAACTGCTTATTTTCTGACTCATTTTTAAATTCATTTTTGCTCGCAAACGCATCCAATTGGTAGATTCTCTTATTCAGAAACTATATAATGCACCGTAATGATCGTTTTTTGATAGAGGTAGAATATATTTCAAAAAAATGATGTCAAAGTGGGCATTTTGAACAGAATTTCCCGAAGCGATTGAGTTAGAAACGAAAAATATTGTCCAAACTGCTTATTTTCTGACTCATTTTTAAATTCATTTTAGCTCTCAAACGCATCCAATTGGTAGATTCTCTTATTCAGAAACTATATAATGTACCGTAATGATCGATTTTTAGATAGAGGCAGAATATATTTCAAAAAATGATGTCAAAGTGGACATTTTGAACAGAATTTACCTAAGCGATTGTGTTAGAAACCAAAAATACTGTTCTACTGAGAAAATAATTGTTTATAAATCAAGTTTTAATTAATTGAATGAAAAATAAAAACACAGGTCGCTTATAAATCTCTTCAAAATTCACGTCAGCGAGTTTCATATTTTTCTATTAAAAAGGAAAATTTCAAGTTGTTCAGCATGGAAATGTATTTTTTTTAATACCGCCTTAACATGATTCTGATAAAACCAGCTATTATATAAAAATGAAATAAAAACTCGTCAAAAGCGGTAAGATAAAATTATTAAAGTGGGTTTATCTCTAATCATGATTTAGTTTTTCTTGGTGAAAGTAGTATTCTTAACTTCGAAATCTACCTCTGCCTGTAGGCCGTGCCGGCAGGGATTTTCTTACTTTATAGTCATATGTAGTGTAAGGAATTTATTGTAATCATGGAAAAGAAAAATAAGACTGTGAAATTTTGGTATATCTTTACTTTTTGAAGCCCCCTGAATCCATTTTACCTATTTTTCTCTGTGTATATGCGTATACATGTGTGTATGTTGGTATTTCCTTTCACTCCCAAAGTCTTTTTTTTTTTTTCATGATGTGTGTTTGAACATGATAGCGTTCAAACGGTGTTTTTGACTGGGCTCAAATTTTGAATGTGTGTTATACATGATGAATAGACTATTTAATATTCTGAGATTATATGCCACTGAGAAATTGGGCACGTTTTTCGCATCTAGGCAATTTTTAAACCATTTTTTGACCAGAAGCAACAAATAAGTTTTGTTTACGTGTGACAAAATATCAAAAGTATGAACAAGGCCGAAGATAATCGATAAAAAATGCTTTTTATTGGTCCGAAGAATATATTTAGTACTCAATGATGAGAGGGGAAATAGATAAATATCCTTCTACATAACATTTCCAAAAATTGCGTTTCATCAAGATTTCTTTAATAAACCTTGAAATAGAAACTTTAAATTAGTAAATTAGTAACTTACTAACTTCTAATGTGTAAATCCAATACTTGATTTTTTTTTTTTTTTTTTTTTTTTTTTTTTTTTTTTTTTCAAAAATTAGAAATTTAACGGTGTGAAATACGGAAAGAAACTTCTAAAATTTCAGTTTCCTCACGATTTCTGAAGAAACTTAAAATATAGCACTTATGTATTTTCAGGGCTTACATGCGCGCTTAAAACGATTTTTTTTTTAAATTATTAATAACATTTTAATGCCATAAATTGATGAGAAAATCCTCTAAAATCGTCTCATCACGACTTATCTGAAGCTGTTTTTTTTTATAAGAAACTTGAAAATAAATATAGTGGTAACTATTTACACGTAGATGCTCACGAAGAACGACTTTTTAAAATTTTGAAATTTTAAGTGAGGAAATGAGCTGAAAACCTTCTAACGTTGCTATTCTTCTGAAACTATCAGGGCTAGAAACTTTAAATTTGACATAGTTATTTTTAACGCGTAGTTACTCTTTGAAAGAATTAAATAGGATTGAAATTTGAATGTGTGAATCGGCGAAGTGAATGTTACCACATTATTAACAGGAATAAAATCTACTCTAATTAAAAATGTATTTGAAATGATGGCATTCTATAAAGTGATTAAATAGTCGAGCAGAAATTTTTAAAAGATAGCTTTTTGAAGTAGAGTTTCGATACCAAATAACACTTATATTTGTACCAGGTGAGTTATTTAAGAAGCACTTTCCTAATAAATTAGTTTTCAAGTTAATAAAAATATGTTTAAAATTAATTTTAATTAAATATTTAAATAAAAGTTAAAAGCTGTTTTAAAACAACAGCAATATATTTAATTTTGTCACAGTTTAATAATATGTATTACTTTTACTTTCTCGGAGGACTTTTCAGAAATGCTTGCTCTCATAAAGGTTCTTGACTCTTTATACTTTTTTAGTTTTCGTGTCAGTATCCATTCCATGATTTTCCATTTTCCAAATTTTGAGTAAGCCTGTGGTTTTAGCTTAGAGTAAGTTGTTTTTTAATGATTTTGTTGCAGCAAAAATAAAATTTTTCTGACTGACAAATTTTGAATAGAAGAGTCGTATAAAAGTTTTAAAGAAATTGTATGCATTTTTTTTTTAAATTAACGAGAATAATATTTCGCTGTCATAATATTTCAATATTATTTTATTATCTTATTTTAAGCATTTTTATAATCTACATTGCCTACTTATCTCCAAAAGGTAAAAAAATTAAAGCACGTGTCAATCTTTATGGTACACCCTGTGTATATTAATTGTTCACAAATCTTTGTAAAATTAATTTTAGAGCAATGTGTGATTGAAAAGCATGTGTTGCATTTTTTATAAAAAATAAAATTTCGTTTAGTTTAAACAAACATCAGGCAATAATTGCTTATAACTAGTAATGTATCCATTTGAATTATTTTGAGTGGCCATATATAGAAATTAATAATTATATGCGCATCACATAACGCACTAAAATTAAAACCAGCTGCAAAGCGCATTTCAATATGTATCCGGCCATAGATGATAGTGTATTTGATTTTTTTTTTTTTTTTTGTGTGTGTCTGTGTGTGTGTGTGACTCTGTATACAAATATCATTTACATACCTAATTAATGTTTTGTTCAGCATAATCTAAAAATGATATATAAAATGCATAATGCAGAGCACCCAAATGGTGACCCTTCACCCCCAAAGTTCTCTTTTTAGAAAAAGATCCACTTCGTACTTTTTCGGTGACTGAAAAAAAAAAAAAAAATTCAAAAAATTTACTAATGTGGAAAAATCACCGCAAAATGTAAAAAACTCTAAAAATCGTAGAGGGCAAAATTTACTATAGCGGGCTTGTATAGTATACAATTGTAACCGAAATTCTTTTATGAATGTCAAAAAATCGCCACCGAATGAAAAAAAAAACGTCAAACTCAATGAAAATCGCATTAAAAATCCCTAAAACTTCAAAAATCGCTGAGGACAAAATTTACTACATTAAACTACCAAAAGATTGAAACCGAATGACAAAAAATTGCAGAACACAAAAATTAGCAAAAAAATTCAAAAATCACGGTACGAATTCCGAGGCAAATTTATTGAAAAGAGGACAAAATATATTAAACTGAGATTTGAACAGCAAAACAAGTCAAAAAATTGCGAAAGATTCAAAAATTGCTGTGCGAATTCCGAATAAACTTTACTGAAAAGAGGACAACATTTACTATAATGGGACTAAAAAATTTAAACAGGATTCCTTTTACTAAAGTGGAAAAATCACCGCGAAATGTATAAAAATCACTAAAAATTCATAAAAATTACAAAAGGCAAAATTTGCTAAAGTAGGCTATAACATTGTCACCGGAATTCTTTCACAAATGTGAAAAAATCGTCGCGGAATGAAAAAAAAACAAAACAAAACCCGGTATAAAGTACAATCTGAGGACGCAATCGCGAAAAGACAAAATCTATTACATTAAGGCTAAGGGTTTGAAAACAAATTCCTTTTTCGAATGTCATAAAATTGAAACGAAACGCAAAAAAAAAAAAAAATCTGAAATTCGCATAAAAAATTCGCCAAAAATAAATCGCTTTACAAATTCTGAATAAACTTTATTGAAAAAGTTGAAAAGAGTACAAAATTTTCTACTATTGAACTAAATAATTGAAACTGAATTCCTTTTTTTAACGAGGAAAAAAATCACCGTGAACGGTAAAGAAAAAAAACAAGCTAAACATCGCAAAAAAATTAAATTAAAAAAAAATCCGAAAACTGGCTTCGAAGTGCATAATTTTAGGCATATATGTACCTCGCCTCCATATTATAGCTGTATGTGCAGCAGTGTTTTCAGCACATAGACCACACAGACTAAACTCTATCTTAATTATTATAGATTTAGTTTTGCTTTCTATTTTGATGTAGAAATATATATCCCTCTATTAAAGGAAATCTTATTAAAAATTTATTCTTCTTTTTGTTATACTTCTTAAATATATTTTTATTGAAATCTTTTTAATGGATTTGCACGTTTTAGGTTGACCTGAATATGATTTGACAATTTTTTTTTAAATTTCTCTCTGTATATGATACATATTTCGTAGCCACTCTATTAAAAAAAAACTAAAGCATAGAATTTCATCAAACATCATATTTAATTAGACCTTAGCACATACAAGTGCTAATCAGGTTTTGGTGTATATGGCCCAACAGGTGGCATTACTATGCTGTATTTTTCACAATTTGCATATCTGTCTCAGCATCTCTGGTATGAAATTTCACCAAATTTCACATTCACTTAACCTTTAACATAAATTTATGCTGATTTTGATGTATTTCGCCCAACAGGTGGTGCTACTGTGTCACATTTTTAACGATTTCTGTGATAGCCAGATCTTGGCATGTTTGGGATGAAATTTCATTAAATTTAATATGTAAGATGATTATGAATAACTGTTGATTCAATATTGGATTTGATCACTCCTCAGGGGACGTTGCCATACTTTGCTTTTTCTTATAAACATCATAGCTTATCTCAGTTTTGTGTAGAAAGGAACTAAAATTTAAATTAATATGTTTAATGTTTAAGCTTAATAATTAACAACATATATGTTAAACTAATTTAAAATTTTAATACTCAACAATTTGAATTAAAAGTTCATGCTTTTTTAAAGACAATTATGAAGGTGAGTGCTCAGTATTGAACATTTTCTATCTTCTTGCTGTAAAATATTTAAGTACGTTTAAATAAAGCTGGGTGCATTGTTTAGTGAGTATTTTTATAAAGATAACGGATTAACATATTTTCTGGGGTATTTAAAAAAAAAAAATTGCATATTTGGGAAAACTAGGTGCAGTATTTTTAGACGAATAGCCCCTTTTATTCCCTCTTTTTAATATAAATGGTTCCTTGGAGTTCCCCTTTTAAATAAAAATGACCCCTTCCCCCTTTTGGGGGGAACTAAAATGTGTTGTGAGCCTTGATAATATAATAAAAAACACGTTTCAGCAACTGAACCCATAGATGAAATTGTGATGATTCTTTTATGTGGCCTTGTAAATGTACTATAAATGTTTTGTGCACCGTTTTCCATATTATCGTTTCCCATATTTTTCCATGCATTTTAAATAATTATCATTAAAGGATCATGCCGTTTTGAAATATTTTTTAATGTCCCTGTAAACGAATGATAAATGCTATTTCCGATAGGGAACATGTAACGAATTTCAAATGCCATTTTCGTTATACTATTTGATGCATTTTCCCATCTAATTAACTCTCCTTGATCATTCCCACCAGTTATTTTTTTATTCTAAATTTTGCCTTATCTAATCGGAGAAATTTCCCGATTGAATCAGACGAAAATTTTTGTTTTGAAAACCGGTGGCAAAAGAATAAAAATTCTTAAAAGACGCTCGTCGCGAATTAATTATATTCACAATTTTTGAAGATATTTTGATAAAATAATTACGCAGCGAGAGGGTTAGTGTCTGTTTTAAACAATTTCTACCAATAAAGCGTAATATGAAAGAACTCTCTTTTTGTTTTCTCGTAAACGCAATACTGATGCTATACAAATCATTTGCAATAGTGATATACTACATTGAGCCTCAAAAATATACATAACATTTTGCCGAAATCCAAGCAAATTTATGGAAGTTAAAATGGGAATAGGCGAACCAGCACAGTAAAAACTTTTCAACTTTGTACTGAAAAGTATTAAAAAACATTACCTTATTTCTAAAACTGTTAATTTATTGGTGTGTTCATTTAAAAAATAATAATAATAAGTTTGGAAAGTCTGCGTCCTCCCGCGTCTCTAACGTCCTCCTTGAAAATATAAAGTAAGGGGACGCTCGAGATAAAATAAAAAGTGGGGGGACGCCGTCCCTCCGCGTCCCCTTTCGACTACACCACTGCCCTGTACTATGCAGTCTGTGGCACTTTTATTTAAAATGAACAATATAAACATGAAAAAGAGACTGATAATTTTTTTCTCATAACTCCTCACACAAAACAAAATTTTAAACATATCGCAGTAAAAATAAATATCTGTACAGAACAATTAACACTGTACGGACTGCTGAATCGTTTATGCGTCATTTATAAAAACTATCATTAAGAAATTCCAACGTCTTCCCAAAAAGTTTGAATAGTTATTTTCGATTATTAGAAATATAAATATTTCGTGAATAAAATAAATGAAAATTAGTTATTTTATGGTGCGAACTTGAAATGGCTTACACCTGCTAAGAAGGGAACTTGTCTATAACACATTTCTTTCTTTTTTACGTGATTCCGTCTTAGTAGTATATCTCCAATACATAGAATATAGATTCATGATTCATCAAAAAAATAAATATTGCAGCCTAAGACACCGAAGATTATAAACATAAAAAAAAAAAGCTTAAGTATTTTGGGTCAGAACTCCTCGAACGAGTCAATTTTTAAACATATCGACGTGAAAATCCGTGTTTTGCAGAAATTCAGTCAAACTGAGATTTTATTTTTTCGTGCAAGGCCGGTCTAGGGCCGAACTTTTAATATTTATACCGAGCCGGGCCAATCATTTTTTTGTACGGACGGGTCTGGTCTAGGTCCGAACTTTTAACTTTTCTGCCGGGCCGGGCTTTTTTTTCTATGGGTTGGGCCCATGCAGACCTCTAATCAGGCGTCACCAAGCTAATTTTTTTAAATGCATAAATTGAAAATAGAGAACATAAGTTGCTCACGATAAAACTGCTGACAAATCCACAAAATGCAAAGTTGATTGTGTTAGTTGTGCCACGTTGGCGCTAATTTGTTTATCAAAATAAGGCATGCCTTATTCTTTATATAAACAACCTAACAGCTGTATTTCCTATTTTCGATTGCGTTTAATAGTGTTTCGTATTTGTATATATGTGCATCTGTTGGGTGTTGTGTTGTGCTTGACGTCCGATTATCTACACTAGGGATAATAGCCCGAGGGTGGATGCCCTCCATTGTGGTCTTTCTAAGGGATCCTACCCGTAACTACGCAAGTAAATCCGAACGGTTAGACCAACGGGCGCGATGGGGTTTGGAACCCAACACCTCCCATCTACCAGCTTTGAGAGCAGAACCTCTCAGCCACTGCTGGGGCGTGCATCTGTTGGGAAAGTAGGTTTTTTCTCCATTGATATTTATATATTGCTAGATTTCTACCATACACTGTTTTAGTCTAAAAAGGGAGATGCAGCCTTTCTGAAGTATTAGGCATGATAAGACAGACGGAGTTAGGGGGAGGGTGCTAAGAAGTAGGAAAGCTGTTGCTCGCATTTCCTTTTGATTCAGTGATTTGTTTTTTCTTTGGATAAGGAGTACGAGAGTGTGGGGGGAGTTTAAGTTCAGCTAACTCAATTTTGCAAAAGGAAATCTTGAATATTGTTTCCGATATAAAACGAAACATTTGAACAAATAAAGATAGATAGTATATATAGTATAATGCATTATACTTGATAAGAAACAGTATTTATATTAGAAATATAGATGTACGCAACTTTTCTATAATTGCATTTAAATATATTATTAATTTTCTTTCATTTAAAATCGAATTCAGTTGAATCAGTAAAAGTACAGTGAGTTGCAGGTTGACAAGATTGTTTTTGCGGATTTAGGTCGATTTCCGCTTAGCTGATTTTTTTCTATCTATGAGTTGACATCAAATGAAAACTTTGTAAAAAGTTCTAAGTATGTCAAATCAAATTGTAAGTTTGATGGTAGCGCACGACACACCTTTCTTTCGAATCTTAAGATTAATCTTTATTGCTCAAAAAACGAAGAAAAAAACTTATTACATATTATTTTTTAGTTGGGTTCTTGACATGATATCTCCAGTTGTAAAACGGAGTCTGGATTAGTTATGAGAGTCTATAAATATATAAATGCACACACGCTGAAATTCACAGTCTGAATATATGAGCAAACAGTTTTTAGGCTTTGAAATTGTCTACCTCCTTCTAATTTTTCCAGGACAGATATTTATCATCAGTCATTATTGTTCAGAGAACGCTCGTGTTGAGCTCCGGTGATTCTCCACTTTTAACACCTTTTATCCTTGTCACCTCAACATCATGTTTTATCCACAAAATCCTTCTCTCGCTCCACGAGAGCTGGCTGCCACTCTCTCCCGAGTTCTTTGCACAACTGCCTTCACTCTCTTCTCAACCCCTCTCTACGTGGAGGGCGTTTTTCTCGTCCACTCCAATTGTAGCCAACAGCTGAGGTCACTTATAATCAGACCCGTTCCTGGATCTCTACCTAGGAAACACGAAATCGCAGTGCACCTCTCACCAAGGAGATATCTTTACCCCCGCGGTCATTTGTAACTCAGGTCTTTTCTTACCTGGCTCCAAATCCCTGGAATTCTTTTGTTCAGGATTCTTCTCAACAGAGAAAATATTCGAGTAAAGTTGGCTTCGCTATGCAGGGTTGTTCGTTCAAGATTATTCCCACGCACAGAGAGATTTCCCATTTAAAAGGAAATCATTACAACACCCGCCCCTTAAGAGGATTCTTTTGGGTATGGCACGAAAAATCACCAGAGAGCAATATCAAAGCTGTAAGCTCTATTACATCAGAGTGGCAAAAAATAATTAAAAACATTGATACATTATTTTAATTCGCGCTCTGATAAAAGCTGATACACTTTTCACCCTATTTGAGAATGCTCATTCTCATATAATTCCATTCTTAATAAAGAAAAATATCTGACCAGACTTTTATTTACACATAATACACAAGCATACAAAAATAAATAACTATATACAAAAATTTCTTTAATGAGTTTATTCTACCCTGCTAAGGCAGTCAACATGAGCAATGTCTTTGCCAGGCCGATGTTTAATGGCGTAATGGTACAGTTGCAGAGTTAGAGCCCATCTAAGTAATCTAGGGTTATTACCAGAATTTCTTTAAAAAAAACTAACGGATTGTGATCCGTCTCAATGGAAAATTTCTGGCCGTCAATATAATGCCTTAATTTTTTATGGAAAAAATAATTCCGGCACGCTCATTTCCGTTGCAAAAAACTTTTTTCGGTCTCGGAGAATTTTCGGCTTAAGTAGATTATGGGAAGTTCTTCGGAACCTTCTCTTTGCGCTAGAATTATACCAACCCCTTTTTTGGAAGCATCTGTTTGCACTATAAATTCCTTTTGGTAATTTGGAGCATATAAAATTGGTTTTTCAATAAGCTTTGTTTTTAAGTTTTCAAATGATTTACTCATTTCTTCGCTCCAAACTATGCGCTCCTTTTTATTTTTTACCCTGAATGCACGCGTCAGCGGTTCTACAATGATAGCATAATCTTTTATGTAACGGGAGTAGTACCCCGCCATGCCCAAACATCTGCGAATTTCAGTCTTATTCTTCAGAATCGGTAATTCTTTTATTGCTTGTATTTTTGCTTCTGCCGGGCTACGGTGTCCCTCCCCCACTACGTGTCCAAGATATTTCACTGAACCCTTTTAAGTACTATTTCTAAATGCCTCATGTGATCTTCCCAATTTTCTGAAAAGAACAAAATTCCTCAAACCCTCTCAATAACTTATCCATAATTTTCGAGAATCTGTAGGAAGCATTTAACAATCCGAAAGGCATTGCACATGGTAAAAAAGAACCAAAACTTGTAACGAAAGCGGCCAATCTTTGAGCCCTCAGAGTCATAGGAATTTGCCAGTAGCCTTTCGTCAAATCTAAGACCGTAATGTACTTTGCACCTGCTACTTTTTCTACTCTTTCTTCGATATTCGGTAAAGGATAAAATTCTGCTTTCGTGATCACGTTTAGCTTCCTATAATCGATACAGGGTCACGGATCTTTACCTGGGGCCTCAACTAAGGTCATTGGTGAGTTATAGTCGGATTCCCCTTCCACTATGAGATTTAGATCTAACATTCTTTTTATTTCCTTACGAAGTATTTCCGTCTGCCTGGGTGACATTCGGTACGGCCTCAATTCAACCGGTTTATTCTCTGACAATTCAATATCGTGCTCGATTAAATCTGTGCGATCTGAATCGTTTGAAAAAACTACACTAAATCGATTCAACAAATTTTCTAATTGCTGTAGTTGTTCCGAAGTGCATCGGGATTCCAAATTACTCTCTTTTACGACTTCATCGAATTTATAAATTTCAGAATCCGCACTAGGAAATATGATTTCTAGATCTTGATTTTCCTCAATATCATTTATTTCTCGCGTCAAAATATTAACTAATTCTATCCGTTTCCTATAAGGTTTTAACAAGTTGATATGGTAAATCTGTGATTTTTCCCGCCTACCTGGCATATTAGCAATGCAATTTGTTTCGGAAATTTGTGCTTCTATTTTACCAGGCCCTATCCAACTAACTGACATCTTATTCGGATTATTAGTTACTAAGACAAGGACCTCATCTCCCACATTGAATTTCCTTTCCACAGATTTTTTGTCATACCAAACTTTTCTTTTGTCTCGTGCTAAAGTCATATTTTCGATGGCGAGATCCTGACATCTTTTTAGTCGATTAACGAGATTAAAAACATATTCCGTTACGAGTTCACTTTTCTCTGCCTCTCCCATCCATTTTTCAAATAATAAAGTTTCAGGTGTTCTCAAATTTTTCCAATGTACGAGTTCGGACAGGCTGAAACCTGTGGAGTCATGCGTTACAGTCCTCAAAGCTAGCAATTCGTACGGTAAGTTCGCCTCCCAATTTGATCCATTCTCTACACATAACACTTTTAGAAGTCGTTTAACCGACCTGTGAAATCGTTCGACGCTATTGCTTTGGGGGTGATACACCGATGAACGTCCTATCTTTATCCCGAATTTCTTGAGAAATGCCGTCGTTAATTGACTCGTAAAACTTTTATCGTTATCTAGTTTTATTTCTACGGGAAATCCTAATCTACTGAACACTAACATTAGTGCTTCAACAATCGTTTCAGATGTCATATCAGGTATTGGAATCGCTTCAGGGTATTTCGAAGATAAACACATAGCCGTTAGTATGTACCTGTTACCCTTATCCGACTTTGGCAGAGGGCCAACTAAATCGCAAGATAATTTAGCAAATATTTCTCCCACTATAGGCACAAGTTTAAGTGGAGCCTTTTTTTTATCTCCGGCTTTTCCGATTCTCTGACAAGGGTCACATGTCTTCAGTAAATCCTCTGTCACTTTTATAATATTTGGCCAAAAAAAATAATGCAAGACCTTATCTTTAGTTTTTGTTTCACCTAAGTGTGACGCGATTCCTTCATGATACGCACTTAATATATCTCTTCTGTATTTTAATGGAACCACCAATTGCACTCTCTCGTTTTCGTGATTATCCATTGTACTTCGTATCACGAGTGAATTTCGGATTTCATAATGCGATTTTTTTTGCCTTTTCCCTAATTTCTTTAAGTGAGGGGTCTAAGTCTTGCTCCCTTTTGAATTCATTCCTCCCTATTGTAGCTAAACTCACAATCCCATCTTTTTGTACTAGAGGCAATAATCCCGGTTCTATAATTTCTTCGTCCGCTTCACCCGTCAAATTTTCTCCCTCTTTCAAAGGATCTACGTTTAAACTTTCTTCACTTTCTATCGGCTTAGCGCGTTCTTCCCCTTTGTCAATTTTCTGCTCGCTTTCAGCATCAGACAGATCAAGATTTCTTTTTGTTTGCGCTCGCGTAAATACAGCGTTTAATAATTGAGTTTTCTGTTTAGCTCGCTCCAATAACATTTGAGTTTCATTCCCTAACAAATAATATTGCATGTCTGTTTCGCTATCAGTTACACCTGCCGTGGTTTCAACCACCCCTACTCCATCAATATCTAACGTGATAAGTACAGAACTTGTGTGAAAATATAAATTATTTAAAACAACGTTTAAACACACAATAAAACAACATATTTGACCATACGTATACGTTTCGTGAGTACTAGGACTCACATCCTCAGAGTAAAAACTTTAAAAGCTCTAAAAACAATATCCCCCCAACTGCATGTACGGTGAAAAAAAACCCAAATGTCAAAACATAATACCAAAAGACCATCAAGTTCTAACAGCCAATGAAATTAATGCGGAAGTGAAGAGTCGTGACACAACAAATCCATCCAGAAAGTTGAGATGTATGGTGTACTAGATAAATCATTAACCAAGGAGTCTTTAAATTTATGGATATGAATAGCCTCATAAAAGTCTAAATCCAGAGGAGTAATACATTTCTTGATAATGGTAGCTGAGTCAAAATTAAAATTATGTCCCTCCCCCCAGCAATGAGAGGCGATAGAGGATTTCTGTAATTCTTTTTTCTTTACATAGTTTCTGTGTTCATTGATTCTGTAACGGAGTTTTCGCTTAGTTTGTCCAATGTAGGACAAACCACATTGGCATTGAATGTTGTAAATGCCCCAATAATTATGTGGAGGAATTTGGTCCTTAAGTTGCGAAAAAGATAATTTATTAACCGGTTTAAAAACCACAATAAAATCATAATGTCTTAAGATATTAGCCATCTTAAAGCTAATGCTATTATAAAATGGTAAAATGATAAGATTGGAAATGGAAACCGTAGTAACAGGAGAATCAAGATTATTAACATATTTATTAAGACTATGAGAAATTAAATTATTGATATAAGACAAACTAAAACCTCGATCAATAGCCACAGATCTAATGTAATTTAATTCTGTAATAAGTGAATTATTATCTGAACAAATTAAGCGAGCTCTATTAATCAAAAAATGAAAAGCCGAAGCTTTTTGGGAAGGGGGGTGACATGAAGGGAAACACATTGGGACATTGGGAAGGGGGGTGTGGTTTTTAAACCGGTTAATAAATTATCTTTTTCGCAACTTAAGGACCAAATTCCTCCACATAATTATTGGGGCATTTACAACATTCAATGCCAATGTGGTTTGTCCTACATTGGACAAACTAAGCGAAAACTCCGTTACAGAATCAATGAACACAGAAACTATGTAAAGAAAAAAGAATTACAGAAATCCTCTATCGCCTCTCATTGCTGGGGGGAGGGACATAATTTTAATTTTGACTCAGCTACCATTATCAAGAAATGTATTACTCCTCTGGATTTAGACTTTTATGAGGCTATTCATATCCATAAATTTAAAGACTCCTTGTTAATGATTTATCTAGTACACCATACATCTCAACTTTCTGGATGGATTTGTTGAGTCACGACTCTTCACTTCCGCATTAATTTCATTGGCTGTTAGAACTTGATGGTCTTTTGGTATTATGTTTTGACATTTGGGTTTTTTTTTTCACCGTACATGCAGTTGGGGGGATATTGTTTTTAGAGCTTTTAAAGTTTTTACACTGAGAATGTGAGTCCTAGTACTCACGAAACGTATACGTATGGTCAAATATGTTGTTTTATTGTGTGTTTAAACGTTGTTTTAAATAATTTATATTTTCACACAAGTTCTGTACTTATTATATTTGGTTGCAACGGACCTATTTGGGGGTTTTTATCATGTCTGATCTTAATCGTTTTTACAAACTTAGATTAAGACGTGAAAAAGTTTTAAATCATTTGAACTTTTTATGTAGTTGTAAACGTCGTGGTGTTGTTCCTGGTTTTATTCGCTTGGGTTTTAAACTTCAATTAACTAAACGTCTTTCGAAATCTTTACACACTTGCAAGTTGGTGTTACTTCGCGCCATTATTCAGGATACTCGTACTAAGCTCGCTTTTATTGAAAAAGAACTTTTTCATTTACATCTTTCTCTTGGAAACTCAGTGTCAAATTTTGACACACTTGATCGGTTATCATGGTACCGGTCTGTCAAGTTCTCTGCTTTTCATAAACTTTCGTTAGTAAAGAAACTTTCAAATTTACTCCCTCTTACTGCTACACCCCCTCCTTGGCTTCCAGAGGTGAACAATAATGCTATTGTAAACCTTTCAACTACACAACTGTCACCTACACAGGAGAAAGCTCTCAAACTTAATTATAATTTTTCTTTTAGCAAACGTCCAGATTTACCTAATCTTATTGCTCCAGTTGAAAGAAGTTTCAAATTTAGCAAACTTTCTAGTTCTCAAAAGGATTCCATTAGAGTTCTCATTAAAAACACAGTTGATCACAATTCTAAGAATTTCAAACCAAACATAACAAAGGATCTTAAAGAAGCTTTATCCTCTATAAAATCTAATGATGACATTGTTATCTCTAAAGCTGATAAGGGAGGTCAAATAGTGGTACAGGATAAAACAGCTTATTTGGATAAAGTGCAAAATCTTTTACAATCCGGCCCATACATTAAATTAAATCGGGATCCTTCTGACACTGATTTAACAAGCACCAGAAAACTTATAAAAACCTCTCCCTGTATTGATGACAGTATTAAAATGTCATTAATTCCGTCAATTGCTAACTGCAGTCGCTTTTACGCTCTACCTAAAGTTCATAAAATTGGTGTTCCCCTCCGGCCTATCGTATCCAATATCGGTACTGCTTCATACCCTCTTGCTAAATATTTAGTGAAACGCTTTTCATTCCTTTCAAATTCTAATATGTACACTATTAAGAATTCTAGTTCTTTTGTTAATCGGATTAAAAACTTCCCCCCCTCCCCCTCTTTACGCATGGTTTCATTTGATGTTACTTCTCTGTTTACCCATGTTCCAGTTCAAGGTGCACTACAAAATCTCACTATTAGATTAAAAGAATTTCATTACACAGATTATGAAATCAATCACATTATTGAGTTATTCAGTACTTGTTTAAAACAAAATTCATTTCAAATTTCTAATCAATATTATTCTATGACAGATGGTTTAACAATGGGTAATCCCCTTAGACCTTTTTTAGCAGATTTATATATGCATTACTTTGAGGTTAAAATGTTTAACCTTATCAACTTCCCATTTTATTGTAGATATGTAGACGATTCTTTTGCACTCTTGGAAATTTCTCTACTTTCTGTTGACAATATATTAACGATTTTAAACTCAATAGATTCAGTCATTCAATTCACTTATGAAGTTGAAATAGATAATAGATTGCCATTTCTGGATGTGTTGGTTACACGTCAGCCTAATACCTTCGACACTTGCGTTTACCGTAAACCTTTTGCTGTCACACTCCCCCCCCATTTCAATTCATGTCACCCCCCTTCCCAAAAAGCTTCGGCTTTTCATTTTTTGATTAATAGAGCTCGCTTAATTTGTTCAGATAATAATTCACTTATTACAGAATTAAATTACATTAGATCTGTGGCTATTGATCGAGGTTTTAGTTTGTCTTATATCAATAATTTAATTTCTCATAGTCTTAATAAATATGTTAATAATCTTGATTCTCCTGTTACTACGGTTTCCATTTCCAATCTTATCATTTTACCATTTTATAATAGCATTAGCTTTAAGATGGCTAATATCTTAAGACATTATGATTTTATTGTGGTTTTTAAACCGGTTAATAAATTATCTTTTTCGCAACTTAAGGACCAAATTCCTCCACATAATTATTGGGGCATTTACAACATTCAATGCCAATGTGGTTTGTCCTACATTGGACAAACTAAGCGAAAACTCCGTTACAGAATCAATGAACACAGAAACTATGTAAAGAAAAAAGAATTACAGAAATCCTCTATCGCCTCTCATTGCTGGGGGGAGGGACATAATTTTAATTTTGACTCAGCTACCATTATCAAGAAATGTATTACTCCTCTGGATTTAGACTTTTATGAGGCTATTCATATCCATAAATTTAAAGACTCCTTGGTTAATGATTTATCTAGTACACCATACATCTCAACTTTCTGGATGGATTTGTTGTGTCACGACTCTTCACTTCCGCATTAATTTCATTGGCTGTTAGAACTTGATGGTCTTTTGGTATTATGTTTTGACATTTGGGTTTTTTTTCACCGTACATGCAGTTGGGGGATATTGTTTTTAGAGCTTTTAAAGTTTTTACACTGAGGATGTGAGTCCTAGTACTCACGAAACGTATACGTATGGTCAAATATGTTGTTTTATTGTGTGTTTAAACGTTGTTTTAAATAATTTAATATCTAACGTGATTTCAGCCATAGGTAAACAATGTAATCTAAAATCCAAGGGCGTCTTTACCCAGACATATTGTCCATTCATGTGATCATGAGTGACAAAATCACTTGAAAAGATATCTAAACAGGTCCCGATGTCTCTTAAAATTGTTGCCTCCCTCTCATTTACTAATCCTTTACTCAAATAAGGGGAGAAAGATCTCTCGAACTCTGGCTGTTTGCTAACATGATTGACACTCTCTATATCTTTATCTTTCTTTTTAAGTTCCGGACAATTATTTCTATAGTGCGATGAGGAATTGTATACGAAGCACCTGTTGATACGCCTTTTTTCGAAAGCTTTCTCTCTGTCTTTGTTCTCACTACGATCCCTCCAATTTAGGTTTTTTCAGGGCTTTTGTTCTCGCCATGCGTTTTGTCCCAAGACCTAATCCTTTCCGTTTTATTTTCAAGAAGGGGTTTAGAATTCCATATTCCTTTAGGTGGGCGTTTGATTGCCTCGTACGCATCTAAATGCTTAACTAATTCTTCCGGATCTTTGAAATTTGCCCAATTATCAATAAAATGGTCTCTCATTTCCTGAGACGCTCTTTTCTTAATCTGATAGGTTACAAGCAGTTTTTTTAATTGCTCAAAGTCCCTAATTTCTAAATTCTCAAGCCACCCTTCCATGTAACCGTTTAATTCGAAAACTAAATCTTTCCAAGGATTATTTGGATTTCTTGCGTGTTTATTAAATTTCTGTCTATACGCTTCTGTAGTCATCTTAAAACGCTCTAACAACTAAGTTTTTACAAAGTGATAATCGTCCACTTTATCTTCCGGTTCTCTGAAAATCAGTTCAGCAATCTCTACTGGTAAAAGAGCTAACAAATTAGTTACTAACTCATCTGATTGTAAATTGCATTTTTTTTGCTTGTTTCTCGTATAAATTTAGAAACAAAGAAATTTCTGAATTTTTTTCATCAAAACGATGCATAATTGTTTTAAGCGGTAATTTGTTCGTTTTTTCAGAGATATTATTTGACGTACTATGTGCCTCTGTTTCCTGAGTTAATCTCAATTTAGCTAATTGGAATTCACGTTTTTTTTCTTTTTCTAAAAGCTCGTTTTCCTTTTCAATGCGCACTCTCTCTGATTTCTCACGCTCTAACGCTAATCTTTCATTTTCTTTCTCCTCGCATAATTTATTTTCCCTATCTTTCTCTATGAATTTAACTTGAGCTACCGCGAAATCCTTATCACAATCACCCATCGCTTCTATCTTTCTTATTATTTCCTGTATTGTAGCACTTTTATCTACTTGAAGTTCTTTAGCTAACATTTGTAAATCAGGTTTCCTGTAATATTTTAATTCCGACATTTTTTTTTCTTTTTTTTTTTTTAGGATTTTCGCTCACACAATTTTAAAAACAATGAAACAAACTTTAGTCTTTCACCTACTATAAGACTTCTCAGATATCTGATTTCATCTCAAACATATACATACATAACAAAAATACTCTAGAAAAATCAATATGCATATAATAATTCTCAATTTTAACCTGTCCTTAAAATTCACTGACGAATTTGGGCACAATACGTATATGGTTTAAAAATTCTCTCACATAATACAATTAAACAGAAATAAAGAATGAGAAAAAAAAATACATAAATGTTTTTTTTTTTAAACAATTTTCCCCTGGTACTAAGATACTCTATCTCTGCAACCGCAGCTGAGATTTTGAAACATTGATATGCTTTTTAGCTTTAACTTAAGAAAAATAGCAAAATTTTCACGCATAAAATCACTTATTAAATTTAATCAAAATTTACTCTATGTCTTGTGTGAATCATTACAATGCTCAGCATGCATCATTTATTGCTATTATAATTTTAATCCCGATTTTAGCTCGACGTAATTTCTTAATACTAGCTAAAATTTAAAATACAGTTATCTTCCAATGCACAAAAGAAAAATAGGCACTCTTATTACCTTTTCAATCTAAGCATTTCAAAATAACAATAGTTAAAAGATAACCCTTTTTTTTTCTTTACAGAAAAATGACACTATAACTAACACACAGTTACTTTGTTTACTTTTTGCCCCCAAAATAACACAACCAAAAATTTCTAAGCCACTCTAAATGTAAAAAGAGCTTACCTATTGTCAATCCGATCACCACTCTTTGTCCACTAGCTATTCTTTTCACAAATTCTAGGATCTGTTACACATTTCTCCTGGACTAGTATGATGAGTATCGCTTGTTGTCATCTAGTCCTTTATTCCGGCATTCAGATCAGGCTGGGGGAATTCTTTCAACTTAAAAGTTCATTTTTTTAAATCACAGTTCAATAAAATGTCTATTTGAAGAGCTGTCTATTTCACAGTAATGGAGATTTAGTACTTTCACAAAAGAAAATCTTCATCCGTTAATCTGGCGATCTTTGTCATAAAACATCCCTGAGCTGCCACCATCTGTAAAAAGTTCTAAGTATGTCAAATCAAATTGTAAGTTTGATGGTAGCGCACGACACGCATTTCTTTCGAATCTTAAGATTAATCTTTATTGCTCAAAAGACGAAGAAAAAAACTTATTACATATTATTTTTTTAGTTGGGTTCTTGACATGATATCTCCAGTTGTAAAACGGAGCCTGGATTAGTTATGAGAGTCTATAAATACATAAATGCACACACGCTGAAATTCACAGTCTGAATATATGAGCAAACAGTTTTTAGATTTTGAAATTGTCTACCTCCTTATAATTTTTCCAGGACAGATATTTATCATCAGTCATTATTGTTCAGAGAACACTCGTGTTGAGCTCCGGTGATTCTCCACTTTTAACACCTTTTATCCTTGTCACCCCAAGATCATGTTTTATCCACAAAATCCTTCTCTCGCCCCACGAGAGCTGGCTGCCACTCTCTCCCGAGTCCTTTGCACAACTGCCTTCACTCTCTTCTCAACATCTCAACCCCTCTCTACGCGGGGGGCGTTTTTCTCGTCCACTCCAATTGTAGCCAACAGCTGAGTTCACTTATAATCAGACCCGTTCCTGGATCTCTACCTAGGAAACACGAAATCGCAGTGCACCTCTCACCAAGGTGATATCTTTACCCCCGCGGTCATTTGTAACTCAGGTCTTTTCTTACCTGGCTTCTACCTGGCTCCAAATCCCTGGAATTCTTTTGTTCAGGATTCTTCTCAACAGAGAAAATATTCGAGTAAAGTTGGCTTTGCTATGCATGCAGGGTTGTTCGTTCAAGATTATTCCCACGCACAGAGAGATTTCCCATTTAAAAGGAAATCATTACAACTTCTTATTCGGACTTTTTAATTTAATGGTTAGAATTTAATTTATACAGTGACATAACAAAGAGAATTCAAAGATTATAGTTTGTTTCAGATGTTTGCATAGTTTTTCGAAATTATATGCTAGACCAGGGATGGCGAACCTATGGCAGACGTGCCGAACTTGGCATATAAGAAAACTTCTCTGGCACGCGAAAAAAAGTTATGGATTATATTTAGTTTATGGAAAACAATCCATTTTATGTTTTTTTTTTCTTTTTTAACAAAAAGTATAGTTTTGTACAACAGGTATATAACTTGCTCTAAAATAATGTGTTGTTTTTGAATTATCTAAGATATTATAAATTTCAATGGAAGAGCCCTGTAGCGTCATTTTCTCGCCAAACCTTTCAACATATAGAGTTTTACAAATCATTTTGCTTCTTTATCAGATTTCAAAGGGTTTATTATATATTATTTTATACAAAGGTGAAAATTGAATATTAAGAGATAGTTTGCATATTAATATACCTAATTGACACGCTTTCTACTTTAGATTAGGTATTATTTTATTAAGGTTTAGTGTTTTAAGTTATTTTACGTTTTATTATAATTGGATTTTAATTTGAAAATAGAGTTTTAATTGTCAGTGTAAATATCATATTCGTATGTATCTATTGAACCTGCTTCTATCTGAAGAACTAGAAATATACAATAAAAGAAAATCTCATTTATAGATTATTAATACGAAATTCGATGCGACATGGCTATATTGTTGAATAAACATAGCATAATAAATAAGTTAGGAATCGAATTTAGTATAAGTGTAAAAATATTTAAATAAAAATTGTATAAATATTTACGTAAAAATTGTATAAATATTAATTATTGATTTGATCTACGTTAAAATGTTTCTGGCACGTTAGAATGTTGGTACATAATAATTTTGAAATTTTTGGCACACATACTCAAAAAGGTTCGCCATCCCTGTGCTAGCCTAACCATACGAAAGGTTCGATAGTCGCAGCGTACTCAAGATTCGCGTTTATAGGGCCCCCAACAAGACTAAAATGCTTTTTTTAAAAGGGACTTCTGAAAAAGATTTGTATCTGCGCTAGTACCTAGCCACTTACATTTTAACCCTCCCACCCCACCTCCTCCGCCTCCCGACGAGAGTTAAGGCTGTTCTCAAGTGCTCTGCTCAACAAGCGCAAAACATTTTGACACATTTACAAATTTATTTTTTAACGGAAAGATATAAAATTGGACGAATCACGGAAAAAAGCGCACTCAGAAAAAAGCGCACCCGGAAAAAAGCGCACCTTGAAGAAAATGCATCTACACTAAAAAAAAAAAAAAAAAAAAAAAAAAAAAAAGGTACACTTCGAAAAAAATCACACTGCAATTAAAATATAAATTATTTTAATTAAGATGATTACATACCTCATAATTTTTGGGAATCTTTAGCTCAAGTATAAGGTGTTAGGGGAAACCCCCCTCATTTAGTTAAGAATATTGCGATAGCTTTTTTGAGAAACAGGGGGTATACGGTGTTCTATAAACAAATTCCAGAAGGTATACGGCGTATACTACCATATACCCTACACTACATCCCTGTATACCCAACAGAGGTTTTAATGAAAGGAAATCGTGCCCGTTATGAACCCATGGAGATTTCTAATCACCATTGTGAAACATATAACTTAAAACAACACAAAATTAAATTCCTCAGTATTATTATTATTTTTTATTATTGCTGTTTATTATTACTAAATTTTCGTGAATCATCAGTTACTGCAAGAGGCAGATTGGTCGATTTAAACAATTTTAATAAATATTAGTTTCATTACTACAAACTACTGTTTTATCTACAAAATAACTTATTTCCTCGTTTTCTTTGTTTTGGAAGGTAGCGGGGCGAACCCTCCTTGCTTTCCCCATTTGAAACAGGTGGGAGAAAGTTGGGCCCAGAAAGCTTCGTTTCTATTTCTCTGCCATTTCCTGGAAAAGATAAGGCCAAAAGATGACCTTGGTTTCCGCTGACCCCATAGATTTTTCGGGATGAACAATGAAACTGAATCGAAGCACTGACACTGAAAAACAATAATGATTTTTCATTGTTTATTTTTTAATTAAATGATTGAAAAAATTATGATAGGCTTTAGCTGTTTCTTATTGATTGTAATTTGTTTTGCGTTGAAAATTGGTTAATTTATTTATTTATGTAAAAAAAAAAAAAATGTGCTAAATTTTAATTAGTTCACGTTACTATTCATCTTAATTTACACTAAATATTTATTTTTGAAAACTAGATTTTTGATAATTAATGTCCCAAGTTACAGACCAGGAAATGTATTAAAAAAAATTAAACGAAAAATTATTAGGAAATATTAATCTACAAAACTCTATTGCATGTTAATAACTAATGACATTACTAATTTGTACTTTTTATAATTTCTGTAAATATTACTCATAATTTGACTAATTAAAGCATAAAAGCGTAGCTTACGTTAGTAATTAGAGTGTTGTTTTAGGAACCTGCAGTTCTTGATAGCTATTTATATTTTAACACAGGTGAAAATTATAAAAAGCAGATTTACTTTAAAAAAAGTCCTTCCGGTCAGTGCCGGGAGGAAGAGGTAGATTTCATTTTCCTTATTTTTAGAAAGCAAGCTTATACTATTCAAATACACGAATCTCAATTTAGTGGAAACCGATTATAGGAGATCCAATGCTAATTTTTATCAATACTAAATCATTATGAATGACAATTTCGCGAAATTAGTCTTCTTTTATTTAAAGTGCTTTTATTTAATTTAAATATTTGGTTGCCAAATTCGGCGATATCTTGAAAATCCTGCCATTTTAAGACAACATGGTGGTTGAGGCTAATGCGTGAACTTGGTTGAGACCTTAGTCATTCCTGTGCAAATGCTCACTCACAACGGAATTGGTTGACATATACAAGTGCTGTCGCAGGCAAAAAATCAGATTTTTCAAAATGTCACCCACATTAGAAATTGAAACTTCTATATCTGAGCCATTTTTAAGATAAAGATAAAACAAAAAATGCTCCGGAATCCTTATATCATGGGCAAATACTTAAGAAAGAAACCTTTTTCAATTTCTTATTTTTTTGCACCTCACTTTAAATATATTTTTTTTATTTAATTTAATGGCCTCCATTTTGAAACAAGATGGCTGATGAAGCTGGCCAGTAAACTTGGTCGAGACATTACGATATACTATCCACATGCCTTCTTACATCGAAATAGGTTAATAAATAAGCGTGTTATCACGTGACAAATATCAGATCGTTTCAAAATGTCAGCCATGCTAGAAATTCAAAGTGCTATAATTCAACCATTCTTTACGATATATACGAAACAAAAACTGCTCCGGAATCTTTGTATCAAGGTCAAACACATAAAAAAATCTTTTTCATTTTTAAATTTTTTGATAACTCATTTTAAATTTATAATTTAAATTATTTTTAAATGGCAGCCCTTTTGAAACAAGATGGCGAATGAAGCTGGCCAACGAACTCGGTCGAGACATTGGTACGTATTATGTGTATACCAAGGTACATCCAAATCTGTCCATAAATACGTCTGTTATCGCGTGACAAATATCAGGTCGTTTAAAAATGTCACCACGCTAGAAATTCAAAGTGTTATAACTCAGCCATTTTTTAAAGATATAGACAAAACAAAAACTGCTGCGGAATCTTTGTGTCAAACACATAAGAAAAAAATATTTTTCAATTTTTAATTTTTTAGTACCACATTTCAAATTTTATTTTTTTTAAAATTTAAATGGCCGCTATTTTGAAACAAGATGGCGGATTAAGCTGGCCAACGAACTCGGTCGAGACATTGGTACGTATTATGTATACACCAAGGTACATGCAAATCGATTCATAAATACGCCTGTTATCGCGTGACAAAAATCAGGTCGATTCAAAATATCACCACGCTAGAAATTCAAAGTGTTATAACTCAGCCATTTTTTAAGATATAGACGAAACAAAAAATGCTCCAGAAGCTTTGTATCAAGGTCAAACACATAAGAAAAAAATATTTTTCAATTTTCAATTTTTTGATACCACATTTCAAATTTTAAATTTTTTAAAAAAATTTAAATGGCCGCCATTTTTAAACAAGATGCGGATGAAGCTGGCCAACGAACTCGATCGAGGCGTTGGTATGCACTATGTATACACGAAGTTACATCCAAATCGGTTCACAAATACAAGAGTTACAGTGTGACAAAGATCATATATATATATATATATAAACTTTTGAACGGAGAGTGGTTTCGGGGTCTGGGGGTCATGATCGATGAAAATATACCAAAATTTTTTGAAATCGCTTTCCTCCGAACGGCTGCAATAGGTAGCTTTTTGTAATGAAAGTTACCTAAAAATCGGATTTTAATAAAATTAAAATGATACATTTTTTTCTTTGTTAGGCTATTTTTAGAAGACTGCAAAACACAATGCAGAAACATAAATCACATGTTTGAATGCCTAAACCTTAGCCGTTGATGATATATTTTAAAATATGAAAATCGATAAAATAATTTTGTAAACAATTATTTTTCCTTCACATGTTTAAGCGTGTTAATTTATTTATATTTAAGCATTCAGGGTGTTCTCAAATTCAAAAGGGCAACTTTCTGACATAAGTTTTAATTTATTTTTGGTTCGAAAATGCCTGAAACTAGCTGGTGTTGTTGTTCAGAAACTATGTAATTGAGTTGTTTTTTCCATTTCTTTTTGCAAACGCAATAGATCTTTCAGAAAATAGTGTCAAAGTGGGCGTTTCGAACAAAATTTCCGGGCGATAAACGTGTTTGTCACGTGATCAAAATCGCTTATAAATCAATAGGTAATTGATTGATCTAAAAAGGGAAAAAAACAGTTCAATTCCAAATCGCTTCTATGGCCAGGATTTCCAATTTTATACCTTTCCGTTAAAAAATGAATTTGTATATGTGTCAAAACGCTTTGCGCTTGTTGAGCAGAGCAGTTAAGAGCAGCCTTAACTAACTTAATTTGTCCAAAATATAAAATAAATTTGCATGGATTTTTTATTGTACTTCGTATTTTTATTTAAAATTAAGATTAAAAGTAAAATTTAAAAAAAAAAAAAAAAAAAAAAAAAAAAAAAAAAAAAAAAAAAAACCAATTGCAATGAAAGTCCTGCATTGATCGGATTGAACCCAAAAACTATATTTAAAATCACCCGGACCGAACAGGATAAAAAAATTTCATCAAATCACAGCGCTGTCCGAACTCGGAAAATGATTTTTGTCAACATACAACGCAACATATTTCAACCCAAAACTGACCCGCAACCCGAAGCGAAATGAAATCCTGTTTTAATTCAGTTATGAAAAGTAATCTTAAATTATATCTTATACCAATTTTATGTTTTACATATAAATATGGACATATCTTTATTCTTTAATATTCAAATATAGTAAAACCCCTGAATAGCGGATTCGGGTCGGGTTGTACCTACTTCCCCCCCCCCTCCCCCGTGGTTGTTATGTTTTTTCTGCGCAAGGCAAAAACAGGGGGGGGGGCGGTCCAGGTGCCAGAACGAAAGACGAAGAGGGCGTCAAATGAAGATCTTCTTTGTCGTTTCATACAAAAGTGTACATATATATGAAATACAAAGAAACTCACCAAATAATGTTAAACTTGTGGGATCGTTTTTTTTTTTTTTTCAAATTTCTCGCTTTCATTTTACTTTTTTTTTCTTAGAATAGCTGAAACGCTCTTTAGCGTTGCAATACTTTTATTTTTGGAACCGGTACTGAAAGTGAAAGTAACTTTATAAAAAATATCTGCAACCAAATTAAAAAAAAGTAAACACTAAGCCAGTTAGAATTTAAAAAAAAAAATCATTTAAAATTATTAATATGCAACCGAAGAAATTAAGAAAAAAAAAAAAAAAACCGCTCCAAGAAGTTTTTAACATTAGCGTTCCAGTTTTTTCTCGTGACTAGTGCTCTTAACGCTCAAACTGTATGTTCAATTTGTTTGTTTGTTTGTGTTTTTGACGGCCAATTATCAACATTAGGGATATAGGCCCTAATGTGGAGGAGTGCCCTTCGTGGGGGTCTTTCTAAGAGAACCTAACCCGTATTAACGCTTGGAGAACCAAGGTCCGAAGAAAACCACGAAAACTCGGAACGATTAGGCCGACGGGTGCGATTGGGATCGAACCCAGCACCTCCCATCTACCAGCTTCGAAAGCAGAACCTCTCGGCCACAACTGTATGCTCAAATGTAAGCGACAGTTCTGAAAACGAAAAAATGATCGCACTGAAAAAATAATTCTTGTAAATCAATTTCTAATTAATTGAACTTAAAATAAAAGCGCAGGTCGCTTATAAATTTCTTCAAAAAATCATTTCAGAAAGTTTCATGTTTTTACTTTGAAAAATGAGTCTCAAAATGTGTCAGAAAATCGAGTTGTGGAGCTCTGGAGTGATGAAATATATTTTTTGAATACCGATTGGTTCTGATAATTCATGATTCTGATAAAACCAGCTCTTATAGAAAAATTAAATTAAAAACTCGTCAAAAGCGGCCAGATAAAATTCGTAAACTGGGTATACCTCTAATCTTCAATTAGTTTTTGATAGTGAAATTAGTGTACTTAACTTCAAAATCTAGCTCTGCCTGTAGGCCGAGTCGGAAGGGATTTTTTTTCTCGGAATATCAAAAGTATTACCAATATTTCGTTTAAGATATACACAAAATAAAGTAAGAGTATATCAAAGTAAGAGTGTATAAGTAAGAGTGTATAAGTAAGAGTATATTAACACACACACAAGTTAACTGCGTGTAGATTCGGACGTGTCCACTGTTTAGAGGTAAAACTTTACAAATATATATAAGTTTTAGGAATTGAAAAAGCATTCGCTAAATAGAGCTGTTTGCTATTCGGAAGCATCCATGAAGATATTATTGGCTATATATTTCCACCCGAAACAATATTTTGGACATTCTTTTGAAAAATTAGGTCAATTCGAACTCGACATGAATGAGTCAAACCGCAACCCGAAATCACCGAAACCCGAAAAAGTGAAATTCAACCCGACCCGTAAAAAAAAAACTGCGCCATCTCGATCCGCGGGTTGGGTCGAGTAAGGTAACGCAGACAAACCCGACCAGACGTAAGCTGTAAATAAATTGGTGCTGATTAGTTTTTTGTGTAAATCGCCCAACCGGTGGCGCTGCTATGCAGCATATTTCGCGATTTCCACAATATCTCAATCTCCAGAACTAATGCACAAATTTTCCCCAAACTTCATATTCAGTTAGATGTTAACATAACATGTTGCTGGTTAAGTTCTGGTGTAAATCACCCAATAGGTGGCGTTGCTATGCTTTTCTTTTTTCATTGGATTTACACGATTTCACCGATATTCATATCTCAAGAAATAATGCACGGAATTTCATCTTTTTAGAATCACCAGGATGAGCATATATTGCCATTTAATTTTCGCACTGTGATAGAGAATTTTGAAGTATTAACATGTATGAGATAGAAGAAAGTTTTGGGATAGATATATCAGACTAGTTTTTTAAGGGTGTGAATGTTTTCTTCAAAGTTTGCAACAATAGGTTTAATGTTTATAAAATTTGTTCGGTATGAGTTTTAGCTATAGTTCTACCATTTTTTACGCATACTTTACACATTTTTTACTTCTAATTTATACAATTATAATTTTCATTTATTTTTAAGTGGTTATTTATTATTATATTTAGTGGTTATTTATTATCCTCGTGGTAAAGCTGAATTAGTGATAAAATGAGAAAATTAAGGCTGAAATCCTGTGGCTTCTAAAATTAAAAATTTCTTTTCAAACTTACTACTAATAATAATAAATCTAAAAATAGGAATCATTAATTAAATCTGAAAATTGTTATCAAAATAACAATTATGAAAATTAACTGGAATTAAAATTTACAGCTTTTGTTATGTTATGTACAAATCACAGTCGCACCAAAGATGATGCGATTATTACCCCCACACCAGGAGCCGTCAATTCAGGTAGATGGGGACAGGTTTCATCTGCTCCGCTAGTCATCTTTATAATAATCATACATTCGCCTTGATAAAATTTCCAAACAACTTCGCCATTTCATTTTTTTTTTTTTTTTGGGGGGGGGGAGGTTTATTTAGAGGATAGCAAATATTTAATTTGATCTAATATATACCAACTTACACATGCATATATGTATGTGCGTGTGTGTTAATCATTTTAAATTTATTTCTAAGACAATTTCATTTTCGTCCGAAAGAAGGAAGATAGTACGTTCTTAAAAACTTGTTTTAGTCGAACACTATTTTTTTATTCATGCGGGGGATAAAAATTATATCTGAATGTTACCATAAAGTTTACAAAAGTTCTAAATTTCGAGTTAAAAATTCACAAAGACAAGTGTCAAACATGCTTCAACGTGAAAGCTGTCAAAAGTAAAAAGAAGAGATCTATATCTTGGTATGCTACAACGTTTTCTAAATATTATTGCCTTTTTTTCTTTCTTTTTTATATTTTAAGTAACTAAAAGGATAACTGGAAATATCAAGAAATTTATTACAATTATTTAATTTTTTACAGGCCTAATGAATTAAGTTTAGAAATATTTTTTTAATTTAAGCAAAACACCTAAGCTTTTCAAATAATTTTCCTCTTAGACTTTAACACTTCTTTGCGTAATTTTTTTAATGTAGAAGATTTGTGTACAACCACCCTCCCAACCACCATTCTAATTGAAATCCCCCCCCCCCACCTGGGAATAGAGAAAGGGGCAAATTAAAAGAAACTCATCCGATCTGATGTTTATATACTTAGAAAACATCCTGCCAAAATTTTATTGCCTAAAGCCGTGATAGATTCGGTGTTTGTAGACCCCCCCCCACACACACACACACAGCCGCAGTCCAGAAGAACAAAGGAGACTAAATAAAATATATATACATAAGTACCTGATGTTTATATTCTGATTCTACGTACCTTACAAAATTTTATCATTGAGGCAATGCAGGTTTTGAGATACCTAACTCCCCCCCCCCCTTCCGTCCCGAGAGAGCAAGGACGCCAGATTTCAAAAGATCATCTCAATTTCGTGTTTATATTCTGAGGTTAATAACCATTGTGTATTATTATCAGACTTATTTAATATGTGATTTGTAAATGGTGCGCTTTTTTCCGGGTGCGCTTTTTTCCGGGGCGCTTTTTTCCGGTGCACTTTTTTCCGCCTACCAATTGGACAGCCTGACCATGGAAACGATTTGGAATCGAACTGTGTTTTCCATTTTTTGATCCATAAATTATCTATTGAGTTATAAGCGATTTTGATCACGTGACAATCACGTTTTTCAACCTTTCTCGATTGTTTTTTCTCCTTTCGCGCGGAAATTAGGTTCAAAACGCCCACTTTGACACTATTTTCTGCAAGATCTATTTCGTTTGCAAAAAAAAAAAAAAAAAAACGGAAAAAACAGCTCGATTACACAGTTTCTGAACAACAACTGCTAGTTTCATGCATTTCCGAACAAAAATAAATTAAAACTTATGTCATAAAATTGCCCTTTTGGATTTGAGAACACCCTTAAGACTTTTTTTTAAATATAAAAATGCAGGACCCCGAAAATGTTCCTTGCATGGGACCCCTATAAGAAGTAGGCCGGACTAACCATACTATTATTAGTACTTTCAATGATTGTGTGGCCTTTCTTCAGATGTGATTCGAAGCCAGTGGCGCACCCAGGATTTTATTTCGGGGGGGGGGGGGCTGACTTAAATTTCCATAATGTTCTATATCTTACGAAACATGCTGAATTGTATTGTAAAGAGAAATCATTTTTGACAATAAGGCCGTAGCCAAAGGGGGGGGGGGGACGGTAGGGTTGATTCTGTTCCGAATTTTCCGTAAATTTTAGGTATGTGGTTCCATAAAAAAAATCGGTCATCAGTCCCAAAATTCGGACTTAAAAAATGTATCGCGACAAATGGTCGGCGAAAAACATCAACAAAAACATTTCATCAAAACTGATGAAACAAAACATTTCATTCGAAGAAAAAAATCTCAAATTTCCTTAAAGGATCGCGGAAAAAACCGGAATTTTGTCAAAGGGCTGGCGATAAAATGCGAATTTTGTCAGAGGACCGTGAAAAAACGCAAATCTTGTCATAGGATCGCGAAAAAAAGTCAAACGCGGAAGAAACGCGAATTTATTCTATTGACGGCTGAAAAAACACAAATTTCGTCAAAGGGCAGTAAAAAGAAAGCTAACTTCGACAAATGAACGCGAAAAAAAAACAAAGTCAAAAGGCTGCGGAAAAAATGTGAATTTCGTCGAATGACAGCAAAAAAACCATGGATTTCGTCAAAAGACCGCAGAAAAAAATCGTCAAAGGCCCACGGGAAAAACACAAATTCCATGAAACAGACGCTGAAAAAGAGCGAATTTCGTCAAAAAGCCGCTGAAAAACGCAAATTTCGACAAAGGATCGCGGAAAGAAACGTGAAATTCGTCAAATGGCAGCAGATAAATCACGAATTTCGACAAAAGACCGCAAAAAAACCGCGAATTTCGTCAAAAAGCAGCGGGAAAATGCAAATTTCGACAAAATATCGCGACGAAAATGCGAATATGTCAAAGAGCCGCGGAAAAACACGAATTTCGTCTAAAGGCTGCGGTTAGAAACGCGAATTTGAATCGCGGAAAAAAACACTTATCTCGCCAAAGGGTCGCGGAAAAAAGCGAATTTCGTCAAAGAATCGCAAAAAAACATTTCCGTCAAAGGGCAGCGGAAAAACGCGAATTTTGTTAAACAAACTCGGAAAAAGCTGGAATTTCAATATAAGATCGTGAAAAAACGCGAAATTCGTCAAAAAGTCGCGAAAAACGCAAATTTCGACAAAGAATCGCGGGAGAAAAGCAAATTTTGACAAGGGATAGCGGAAATAACGCGAAATTTCGTCCAAGGGCGACAGGAAAAAACGTGAATTTCAAGAAAGGACGTATTCCGTCAAAGAGCCGCGGAGAGAAAAAGCGAATCTCGTCAACGCATCACAAAAAACGCAAATTTCGTCAAAGAGTTGCGGAAAAACACGAATTTCGTCCAACGGCCGCAGTTAGGATCGCAAAAAAACACGTATCTCGCCAAAGGGTCGCGCAGAAAAAGCAAATTTCGACATAGGATCGCAAAAAAACGTGAATTTCGTCAAAAAGACGCGGAAAAACGAGAATTTCGACAAATGATCTTAGGAATAAAGCAAATTTCGACAAGGGATCGCAGAAAAAACGGAAATTTCGACAAAGGATCGTGGAAAAAACGCAAATTTCGACAAAGGATCGTGGAAAACTGCGAATCTTGTTAAAGTGCCGCGGAAAAAAGTGCACATTTTTTCAAAAGGAAGCGAAAAAACGCGTATTTCGCCAAAAAGCAGCGGAAAAACGCAAATTTCGACGAAGATTCGAGGAAAAAACGCAAATTTCGTCAAAGGGCCGCTGAAAAAGCGCGCATTTCGTCAATAAGCAGAGGGAAAATGCCCAGACTTCAACAAAGTGTCGCGAAAAAGACGCGTATTTCGTCAAAGGGCCTCGGGAAAACGTGGATTTCGTGATAGAATCCCAAAGAACCACGAATTTCCTCAAAGGGCCGCGGAAAAAAACGCGCATTTCGTCCAAGACCCACGGGAAAAAAACGTGAATTTCGTCAAAGCATCGCAAAAAACGCGAATTTCGTTAAAGGGCTTCGAAAAAAAGCGCATTTCGTAAAACAGACGCGGGAAAAGAGGGAATTTCGACAAAGGATCGAGAAAAAACGCGAATTTCGCCAAAAACGCGGAAAAAACGGAAATTTCGACAAAGGATCGCGGAAAAAATGCAAATTTCGACAAAGGATCGCGGAAAAACGCGAATTTTGTCAAAGGGTCGCGGAAAAAACGCAAATTTTGCCAAAGAGCTGCAAAAAAATGAATGAAGCGAATTTCCTCAAACGATCACGGGAAGATGTGAATTTCGTCAAAGGATCTTCATGAAAACCTGAATTTCATTAAAGGGTCGTGGAAAAAACACGGCGGTCTCTTTAGAAAACGGCACATATACAAACAAATATGTTTATTAGTACAGGTATAGTTTTTAAGCGGAAATAATATACTGAACTAACGTTTCAAAAGTCTTGTTAACCCGAACCCAACTTGCAGGAATGTACACTCAGCCTGAAATTGACCAGAAATGAAAACCCAAGTTAATGAAAACCAAGAGTTAACCCAAACTGCAACAAAAATAATTAGTGCCGGGAAGGGATCTCCTGTTACCCCCTCTGCTGTAACCTTTCAGAAAATTTGCTGTGAATGTCACAATTCTTTTTAAACTCAGAATCACCTACGGCTACATGCTACGGGTTTGATCCTGAGGCCTCCCTACTCCGAAGTAAGTTTAAAAGCGTTAATGGGTTTTATTTTATATACCTTCATTTAAAAGAAAGCCATTGTAAGTCCCCATCCCCTCGTTGGGCTAACTGTAGTGAAACTGTTCGCTGATATGGGACTAGCCAGAATGGGTAGTTCTTTATATTGCAGATAACAAAGTTACAAATTTATTTTAAACAAAATTAAAATTAAGAGCATTTTTTTTTCATTTCATTTTCAACTATTTTGAGAGGGGGCTGCAACTCCATTACCCCATTCCACTTCTTTGGGTATAATGTGGTGTCACTGTGCACTAATATGGAACTAAAGAGAAGAAAGCGGCTAGTCTGTTGAATTGTAGGGTATAGTATAAAATACAAATTTATCTTAAACATAACAAAAGAAAACACTATTTTTTTCATTTCATTTTCGACTATTTTGGAGGAGGGGGCTGTAACCCCATCAGCCCCTTTCACCTGTTAGGGTATAATGAGGTGTCACTGTGCACTAATATGGAACTAAAGAGAAGAGAGCTGCTAGTCTGTTGAATGGTAGGGGGAAAATACAAATTTATCTCAAGCAAAAAGAAGAAAAAAACAAGCACTTTTTTCATTTCATTTTCGACTATTTTGGGAGGGGGCTGCCACCTCATTTGCCCTCTTTCATTTTTTTGTGTATAATGTAGTGTCACTGTGTACTTATATAGAACTAAAGAGAAGGGAGAGGCTAGTCTGTTGAATAATAGGGAAAAATGCTAATTTATCTCAAACAAGAAGGAAACAAAAATCAGCACTATTTTTTTCATTTCATTTTCGACTATTTTGGAGGAGGGGGCTGTAACCCCATTAGTCCCTTTCATCTGTTTGTGTATAATGTGGTGTCACTGTGCACTAATATGGAAGTAAAAAGAAGAGAGCGGCTAGTTTGTTGAATGATAGGGGAAAAAATACAAATTTATCACAAAAAAGCATTTTTTTCATTTCATTTTCGACTATTTTGGGAGGGAGCTGCAACTCTATTAGCCCCCTTCCACTTTTTTTTAGTATAATGTAGTGTCACTGTGTACTAATATGGAACTAAAGAGAAGGGAGTGGCAAGTCTGTTGAATGATAGGAGGAAAAAGGCAAATTTATCTCAAACAAGAGTAAGAAAAAAATCAGCACGATTTTTTCATTTCATTTTCGACTATTTGCGAGATGAAGGGGCTGTCATTCTATCAGTCCCCTTCCCCATCTTATAGTATGTCGTGATGTCAATGTTGACTAATATGAGGTTAACGAGAATGGCTATTTCACTGTATGACAGAAGAAAAAATTACAGTTTTCTCTAAAAAAGTAAGGAAAAACACTTTTTTCACTTAATTTTCGAATATTTCAGGAGGAGGGGGTGGGCTGTAGCCCCATCAGTCTCCTTTCTCTTCTTTGGTGTCAATGTGGACTAATATGGGACTAATGAGAATGGCTAGTCCGCTGTATGACAGAAAAAAATTAAAATTTATTACGAAAAAGACCGGTCAGCAATTTTTTTTGCTGACCGGGTAAAAATCAGCAATTTTTTCATATCATTTTCGAAAATTTCGGGGGGGGGAGGCTGTAGCCCCATCAGCCCCCTCCCCCCTTGGGTACGCCCATGTTCGAAGCAGCCAAAAGATTGGATACTTTTACTGATTACCCTTTCGCTTACCTCTCTCACGTTATGTTTGCTTTCTCTTCCGGGTAAACGTCCAAATTAGATTACTTTCACATGACATTTTTTTTTTACTTCTCACGATAAAAGAATATAGAAAGAAGCAGGGCCATATGCTAGGAGTTTTATCACTATAGGCGGGAAGTAAAATGTCATTTAAAATAATTTTTTTTCGACTGTTTGTCGCTTCACACATGTACTTTATGCTTTTACTTTTCACGCTTGTACGACCTATGCATAATCTTGCCTATAGCAATAGTCGTGGGAAGAAAACGGACGAAAAAAAAGACTTTTCCTTATCTTTTTTAAGCAACCAGAATTGGATCTCAGAGATAGTATCACAGTGCAAGGAACAGGATACAATGGCTACTGGACAACGGAATTGTCCAGTTCCTAACTTCCCATCGAGTTTCTTATTTCCTCTGTGTTTTGGTCAAATTTCTATCGGACACCCAGAGTTACCACCCACCATCAGATGGAGGGGGGGGGGGGGCGGGGAATGTGTACGTAATTTAGCTAGATGCTATGACAAATTGTTGAGAAGAAACAGGATGTTTCTGAATCAGTGGTGACAATGTTCTCAAAATTCGTGGAACGAGGAAAATTTTCATGACCGATCGCTGGGCACATTTGACTGGGGAAGAACGCAATTTCCCGATTTTAAAAAGGGCAGGGCTCTGACTCCCTTCAAAAATGGCCTAGCGGGAACACTATATAGGAATTTAATAATTTTTTAGAACATACATTCGAATTTCTTGGTGTGCAGACTGTATTTTTATTTTAATTTGACTAATTTTTTAAGAATTTACTTCCATTTTAAATTTAAATTTTCAGCATTTCGAGAAATATTTTTCACATACCTTAGAAAAGAATATTATTTTAAACTGTTATATACTAACTGTTATAAATTAAGAATAATATTTCCTTCAAATTAAAAACTTATTTACACGTGACTATTAAAAACAGGAAAATATTGAAGATTACGTCATAAAAATTGTATTTACTCGTGAATTTTAAAAGAGAAAGAAAATTGTAAGATAATAAATTAATTAATATGTATTAAAAGTCGTAAAAGAAGGAAATTACGTCATATTTAAAGTGGCCAAATAATAATAATGTCAAGCTGTTTCAATTTTAAAATATATTTACACGACACATTTCACATTTCTAGATGATCTTTTAAACTATTGCTGCAAATTCTAAAGCAGCACAAATAAAAATATTTCCCTTCTAGCAACAAAAGTATTTTCATGTGAATATTAAAAAGAGAAAGAAAACTTTGGTGAAAATCGCTTCAGATTTAAAACGATACGTTTGAAATGTTTTATTTAAAAGAACTTTCTTATAGCGTTTTTAAAAAATACCGCGAAAAGAAGACTGTTGACTAAATTCATTTTATATTAGCTTTTTTTTCAAATGATTAAAACTGATCTTATTTAATCAAAGACGAAGACAGCCACTGTATCTCTGAATAGCAGCTGATTTGGACTGACTCAAAATTCTCTCGATCAAAAGAAATGAATGGAAACACATTGACAGGGAGATCGGCATTGTTTTTTTTTTATTATTATAATTTAATCTTTCGAAATCTTTTTAAAGCCGATGAAATTAGCCTTCTTTTAGAGTCTGCGGTAGATATCTGCGCGAGTCGGCCTGCGGGCCAGGCTCGGGCCGATTTTTATTCACGGCACTCGGGCCGGGTCTCCATTCTTTTCGGGTTGCGCCGGTCTCAGGCCATATTTTTTTCTGAAGACTCGGGATGGGCTTAATTTATTTTTTCTGCACAGAGACGGGACTGGTTTCATTCCTAGTCTTCACGTCCCAAAATTTTCTGCCCTATTTTTGACCCAGCCCATATGAAAATCATTGTCTCAGCATGGACTATTCAAAGGTCAGTAAAATGAGGCCTGGCCCAAAAATGTTTGCAAAAATTGCATGCATTTTTAAAGTATTCTACACTTAAACATTAAAATTTATTCTTTTTAAAGTGTAATATTTCTACGCTTATTAAAATTTAGCTAAATTAAAATTTAGTAAAACTTGTGAAAAATAACCTGCCTATGACAGAACTCTGTTTTAAACTGAAAAACGTGTTGATCCATACAAAAATAATATACTAATACGTAAGAAAAAACATATAATACATTTACACTTGCTAAGAAGGGATCTTGTCTATAACGCATTTTTTTTCTATGCAATTCCACTAGAAGATTTACTGTATAGCATTTTTCAGATTTTTAAAATGCATGGAATATGGATTAACAATATTAATGATAACTGAACCTTTTACATACAAGAAATAGAGATTCATTAAAAAAATAAATATCGCAGCCTGCGGCACTTCTATAAAAATGAAGATTATAAACATGAAACAAAAGTTAAGATAAATATTTCTGGTCAGAACTCCTCGTTAGAGATCTGCACGGGCCGGAATTTCCAGGCCCGGCTCGAACGAAAGCTATCTTGGCCCGGCCCGGTGTAAAAATCAAAAGCTCGGTCCGAGCCCGGCACGTACATAAATCAGTGAAAACAGGCCCGGTCCGATCTGACCGACATATAATTAAGATTCCTTTAAAGAATACAGCAGGATAATTTTACATTATAGGATAATTTTACAGTATATTTTTAAATTACGATGTTTGCGCATGACAGAAAATACACATTAGCAAATTTAATGATTACTTAGTTTTGTTAGACGTTTCAACATTCAAATAAGGATTCATTAAAAGATTACTGTACTTTAGAATAAAAGGGAAAAAAAAGAGGGTTAAAAACATCATAACTTTTGAAGCTGTATAATAAAAAGTAGTTTTGTGAAAATATTTCTCAGTCATTTATTAAGGATTAAGGCTTTTCTCAAATCCACAGGAGCTACTTTCTGACACATTTCTGAATTCCTTTCTTTTCGGAAACGCATAAAATTGACAGGAGTTCTAATTCAGAAACTATGTAATCGAGTGGCGTTATCCATTTGTTTTATAAAGGTAATATATCTTTGAGAAAACACTGTGAAAGTTAGCGCTTTGAATCCAATTTCCGGAAGTGACAGCACAGGAAAGGAGGAAAATCTGCAACCACGTGACAAGAAACTCTTATAACTTGACAAGTAATTTATTTATCAAAAATGGGAAATGCTATTCGATTCCAAATCCCTTCAATAGTCAGGCTTGTCAATTTTATGTCTTTAAAGTTAAAAATGAGTCAGAAAATGTGTTAAAGTTTCATCTTGTTGAGCAGCGAATTTGAGAACCACCATAAGGTATATTTCCAAAGATTAAGTTAACAGAAGTTCATTATCTCTATTAATATTTTTATAAAACATATTGCCTGCCCTACACATCCTGAGAGCAATTAAGTCCAGTTCCGGTCTGGCTCGACAATGTAAAAAAAATGCAAGCCTGATATCGGCCAGGCACGAGTCTGTGGAAAAAAAAACAATGAAGCCCGAGTCAGATACACTATGACGCAAAAGTTTAGACAATGACGTCATTCAGCTTTAAAATGTAGAATTATGACGTCAGAATTACAAAAACCTGTAAATATATTCAAAAACTGATTTAAAATGCTATGTACAAAAGACAGTCGTTTTATTTGCTATAATACTAATTTTTTTCATAAAAATTCAAATGTGCTTGTCGCAAAAGTTTAGACACTATTCTAAATTTCTTTGAATATTCGCTGGCATATGCAAATTTAGAATCGATGATGTCACAAATTTGGAGTACTTAAGTTCTGCAAACGATTGCGCTTCATAGTCGACATGCCGAGAGCTAAAGAAATTCAAGTGAATGAGGTTTCAAGAATTTGGCAGTTGAAAGGTGAAGGGAAGAGCGTTTCTGAAATTTCTGCTATTATTAATAGGTCAAAAAAAATCTATTTATCGAGTTTTATCGAGTGGTTCCGAATATAAAGCAAAATGTCGGTCTGGGAGGCCACGTGTGACAAATGTACGAGAGGATCGCCTGATACAAAGACTAGCGAGTACTCAACAAATGAGCGTACGTGGAGTTCAAAGCTCATCGGGACTCTCTGTATCAAAGGATACGATTCGTAGACGAATTTTGGAAAAAGGAACAATCGTTTATAGCAAAATGCAGAAGAAACCAGCTCTGAAACCACATCAGAAGTTACAAAGACTTATGTGGTCTCGAAAGCATATGTCATATGGAGAGAAATGGCAGTCAGTCATATTTAGCGATGAAAAAAAGTGGAATCTGGATGGTCCAGATGGTTGTTTATCGTATTGGCATGACTTGCGGAAGGAACCTCGACGTTTTTTTAGTCGCAGACAAGGAGGGGGCTCGGTGATGGTTTGGGCAGCCTTTTGCTATAATGGACAAGTATCTCTGACCTTCACCAGTGGTCGTCAAACTTCACAGCATTATACACAGACATTAGAAGAAAACCTACTGCCATTTGCTGAGCTTCTAGGGGGTCCTCAGTGGGAATTTCAGCAAGACAATGCTTCAATTCACACTGCAAAACATTCAAAATCTTGGTTTAATTCCCATAATATAAGAGTTCTCGACTGGCCAGCATGTAGCCCAGATCTTAACCCTATAGAAAACCTTTGGAGCATCATGTGTCGCAAAGTTTATAGCAACGCTAGACAATACTCTTCTGAAAAGGAACTTAAGACATCTATTGAGAATGCATGGTACGATATCGATCCACAAACTATGCAAGATTTAGTTTCTTCCATGCAATCTCGTGTATATGACGTAATACATAAGCATGGATGCGCAACCAGGTTTTAAAAATTGTTTATTTCGATTTTATTTAATTTGTGTCTAAACTTTTGAGACAGCAGTTTATTTTTGTTACCATTTAATTTATTGCAATATGCACAATTCCACTTTTCTTTGTTATAAATATTGTTTATATGTACAGCACATTAATTTCAAGCAGTGATTTGAAAATTGAATAAATATTTTTCAAAGTATGTAAGAATTTCTTCATTGTCTAAACTTTTGCGTCATAGTGTACCATGCAACAGTCCGATGCCGCTGTCTACGCTGGACATATTACATTTCTGTATTGATCTGTTCAAAGTAGCATCGGCTCGTAACGTACAGTCGTGGAACAAAAAAAGTAAACACACCCTACTAACTCCTCAACAAATTATCGTAGAAGAAAGTTACTGATACCGAACGATTGGAAATAAAGTCTACTTTTAAATGATGTATATAAAATTTGCTTAGGGGGCAATCTACATATTAAAACGAATCCAAACTTCATTTTTTTCAATGACAATACCCAATTTTAACAAGATAATTCAAATCTTCGGTTCAAATTATGCCTAGACACCGAATTTCAAGTCATTTGAATGATAAGTTTTTGAATTATAAACATTCAAAATTTAGTGCTTCTAATGTTAAATTACATTTTCATATTTTTATTTATATCTCCAGAAATTATGCTCCTAATGTGCTAATTCTTTTGTAGCAATAATACTAATATACCGAAACATAAATACGCTGAATTTGCAATTTTTATAATTTTATGATATGAACAGTGAATTATGAAATTAATATTCGAAAACATTATGAATTGCAACCAACAATTTTTTGATGGACTTATATTTATTAAGTCCTGCTTTATCAAAATCCAAAATTTCACATTTTTCTTCCAAATAGTTTTCAAATTATGCTTGAAAAACGCCAAAATGATGTTTTAAGGGGCCGTCAGTGATAGAAGTGAGTTGATATTTTGAAATTTCTTCTGCTGTCCTGTTATCAAACAGTGCCTTGATCAAGAAGGCGGCTCTCTCGGTTAACAATAGAGTACGGAACTTCGATTTGGATACAGCCCTTAAAATGCGCTCATTTTAAAATAATTAATTTCTCAGAAACGTATGGTACGAACTGCATAAAAATTTGTTTTTAGGTTAATTGAAGAGTGCAGAGTTCATTTGTGCTGTCTGAATTGTGTACTGCTATTGAAAAAAAAACAAAGTTATGGTTCGTTTTAATATGTAGATGGCCCCCTAAGAAAATTTTATCTATGTCGTTTAAAAGTAGACTTTATTTCCAATCGTTCGCTATCAGTAAATTTCTTCTACGATAATTTGTTGAGGAGTTAGTGGGGGGTCTTTCCTTTTTTTTTCCACGACTGTACATTTATACTTATTCTCGCGAAAGTCATGTTCACTGAAAATAGCTCATATTTTATCTGTTTCGTCTAAATTTTTATATCGGGCGGGGCGAGGCCCGGGCCCCTGCAGACCTCTACTCCTCGTACGAGATAAATTTTTAACCAAATAGAAGTAACAATCAACGTTTTGTAGTCATTCACTCGGGCAGGGTTGGGCTCCGGCAGAGATTTTAACTTTTTTTTTCGGGCCGGGCCGGGATCGGGACAAACATTTAAGTTTTTTATTGGACCAGACCGGGCCGAGCCAATAATTTTTTTTCTACGGGCCGGGTTTGGAATGAACTTCTAATTCTTGTATCGGGCCAGGCTCGGGCTCGGAAATTTCGGCCCATGAAGACCTCTAGTTTGCGGTGTCTGAACGGGGATTGGCGAGCGTAGCTCAGAGGGGGCAGAATCCCCTAGTACATTTAAAAAAAGTCCTTCCGGCCAGTGCCGGGAGGAAGAGGTAGATTTCATATTCCTTTTTTTTAAAAAGCCAACTTATATTATTCAAACACACGAAGCTCAATTTAGTGGAAACCGAATATAGGAGATTCAATACTAATTTTTATCAATACTAAATCATTATGAATGAGGATTTCGCGAAATTAGTCAGCTTTATCCAAGCTGCTTTTAACTTATATTTGTCTGCAAAATTTGGCGATTTCTTAAAGTGCCTGCCATTTTAAGACAACATGGTAGATGAGGCTAACCAGCGAACTTAGTCGAGACCTTAGTAATTGCTGTGCACATGCTCACTCACATCGAAATCGGTTGATATATACGAGTGCTGTCGCAGTCAAAAAATCAGATTTTTCAAAATCTCACCCATATTAGAAATTGAAACTGCTATATCTGAGCCATTCTTTAAGATAAAGACAAACAAAAAATGTTCCTGAATCCTTATATCAAGGTCAAATACTTAAGAAAGAAACCTTTTTCCATTTCTAAATGTTTTTCACCTCACTTTAAATATAATTTTTTTTTAATTTCATGGCCGCCATTTTGAAACAAGATGGCAGATGAAGCTGGCCAACGAACTTGGTCGAGATATTGATGTATACTACCCACATGCCTTCTTACATCGAAATAGGCGAATACGTGTGTTATCGCGTGACAAACACAATATCGTTTCAAAATGTTAGCCATGCTAGAAATTGAAAGTGCTATAATTCAACCATTTTTTATGATATAAACAAAAGAACAAATTTTCAGAAACAAAAACTGCTCAGGAATCTTTGTATCAAGGCCAAACACATAAAAAGAAAACTCTTTTTCATTTTCCAATTTTTTAATACCTCATTTTAAATTTTAAATTTAATTTATTTAATGGCAACCCATTTGAAACAAGATGGCGAATGAAGCTGGCCAACGAACTCGGTCGAGACATTGGTATGTATTATGTACAGACCAAATTACATCCAAATCGGTTCATAAATACGCCTGTTATCGCGTGACAAAAATCAGGTCGTTTTAAAATGTCAGCCACAATAGAAATTCAAAATGCTATAACTCTGCCATTTTTTTAGATATATACGAAACAAAAACTGTTCCGGAATCTTTGTATTAAGGTTAAACACATACGAAAAAAATCTTTTTCATTTTCTAATTTTTTGGTATCTCATTTTAACTTTTAAATTTTTTAAATTTCTTTAAATGGCCGCCATTTTGAAACAAGATGGCGGATGAAGCTGGCCGACGAACTCGGTCGAGATATTTGTATGTTCTATGTACACAACAAGGTAAATCCAAATCGGTTCACAAATACGCCTGTTATCACGTGACAAAATCAGGACGATTCAGAATGTCAGCCACGCTAGAAATTCAAAATGCTATAACTGAGCCATTTTTTAAGATATAGACGAAACAAAAACTGTTCCCGAATCTTTGTATCAAGATCAAACACATAAGAAAAAATTATTTTTTCAATTTTAAATTTTTTGGTACCACATTTCAAATTTAAACTTTTTTTAAAAAATTAAATGACCGCCATTTTTAAACAAGAAGGCGGAGGAAGCTGGCCAACGAACTCGATCGATACATTGGTATGTACTATGTATAAACGAAGTTACATCCAAATCGGTACATAAATATGCCTTTTATCGCGTGACAAAATTCAGGACGTTTCAAAATGTCAGTCACGCTAGAAATTCAAAACGTTATAACTCAACCATTTTTTAAGATATAGACAAAACAAAAACTGCTCCGGAATCTTTGTATAAAGGTCAAATACATAAGAAAAAATATTTTTACATTTTCAATTTTTTGGTACCACATTTAATATTTAAATTTTTTTTTAAAATTTTAAATGGCCGCCATTTTGAAACAAAATAGCGGATGAAGCTGGCCAACGAACTCGGTCGAGACATTGGTATGTACTATGTACACACCGAATTACATCCAACTTTTTTTTTTTGTGAGCGTGCCCAACACTGTTTATTATAATAAATACCCTTTATATAGTTATTATATATTAATAATAACATTTATAATTGTTAGTATAAAAATATTTTTTTCCTTTAAGTAAAAGTGCTGTGGTTTCTTTTAGTTACTAAAATTACTTACAAAAATACTGAAACCATACAAAATGTATAGCCTTAGGCATAATTACTTTTTTTAATTAATTGCTAAGCTCTGCAAAGGCCTTTATTTTCTGTTACTATTATTTAAAGATAATCAAAAACATAAATTTAAGTGACACTCAGATAAATATTAGCTGTGACTACAACAAAACTATAGTTTGGCAGTATTGTTTTGACATGTTTCCCTTGCCATATCTCAGCTTGTAGTCAAATCTCCATCCTGAAATTTCTTGTGCATAACACTACCCTACAATACTCTCAGAAACCAGAACTTCAGATTTTTATCTCGTGCCCCACCAGAGATATCAAAGCCTCAAAAGTGCGATTTTTGACATATTTGAAAAATTTGGGAATATTTTAGCGAAGAGAAAGCAAGTCCCAGATCTGGAACTTGACGTGTGAGTACAAGTACTTTCGGCCTATTTGTAAAAAAAAAATATGTCATGTTGACAGTTTTCCTTGCTAGAAAAATTTCCTCTTGTAAACGGACAAATAAAAAAAAAAGTCCTTCCGGCCAGTGCCGGGAGGAAGAGGTAGCTTTCATAATCCTTATTTAAAAAAAGCCAACTTATATCATGCAAACACACGAAGCTCAATTTAGTGGAAACCGAATATAGGAGATTCAATACTAATTTTTATCAGTATAATGAATGAGAATTTCGCGAAATTAGTCAGCTTTATCCAAGCTGCTTTTCTTTAAAGTAACTTATATTTGGCTGCCAAATTCGTCAATTTCTTAAAGTGCCTGTCATTTTAAGACAACATGGTGGATGAGGCTAAGCAGTGAACTTGGTCGAGACCTTAGTAATTGCTGTGCACATGCTCACTCACATCGGAATCGGTTAATATATAGGAGTGCTGTCGCATGCAAAAAATCAGATTTTTCAAAATGTCACCCACAATAGAAATTGAAACTGCTATATCTGAGCAATTTTTTAAGGTAAAGACAAACAAAAAATGCTCCTGAATCCTTATATCAAGATCAAATACTTAAGAAAGAAACATTTTCCAATTTCTAATTTTTTTGCACCTCACTTTAAATATATATATATTTTTTAATTTAATGGCCGCCATTTTGAAACAAGATGGCTGATGAATCTGGCCAGCGAACTTGGTCGAAGTGTTGATGTATACTATCCACATGCCTCCTTACATCGAAATAGGCGAATACGTGTGTTATCGCGTGACAAATACAAGATCGTTTCAAAATGTTAGCCATGCTAGAAATTCAAAGTGCTATAAATCAACCATTTTCTAAGATATCAACAAAAGAACAAATTTTCAGAAACAAAAACTGCTCCGGAATCTTTGTATCAAGGCCAAATACATAAAAAAAAATCTTTTTCATTTTCCAATTTTTTAATACCTCATTTTGAATTTTAAATTTAATTTTTTTTAAATGGCAGCCCTTTTTAAACAAGATGGCAAATGAAGCTGGCCAACGAACTCGGTCGAGACATTGGTATGTACTATGTACAGACCAAGTTACATCCAAATAGGTTCATAAATACGCCTGTTATCGCGTGACAAATATCAGGTCGTTTTAAAATGTCAGCCACAAGAGAAATTCAGAATGCTATTACTCAGCCATTTTTTTTTAGATATAGACGAAAGAAAAACTGTTCCGGAATCTTTGTATTAAGGTCAAACACATACAAAAAAAATCTTTATCATTTTCCAATTTTTTGGTATCTCATTTAAATTTTTTTATTTTTTAATTTTTTTAAATGGCCGCCATTTTGAAACAAGATGGCGGATGAAACTGGCCAACGAACTCGGTCGAGATATTTGTATGTAATATGTACACACCAAGGTACATCCAAGTCGGTTCATAAATACGCCTGTTATTACGTGAGAAAAATCAGGACGTTTCAAAATGTCAGCCACGCTAGAAATTCAAAATGCTATAACTCAGCCATTTCTTAAGATATAGACGAAACAAAAACTGCTCCCGAATCTTTTTATCAAGGTCAAACACATAAGAAGAAAATATTTTTTCAATTTTCAATTTTTGGTATCACATTTCAAATTTAAATTTTTCTTAAAAATTTATATGGCCGCCATTTTTAAACAAGATGGCGGGTGTAGCTGGCCAACGAACCCGGTCGAGACATTGGTATGTACTATATATAAACGAAGTTACATCCAAATCGGTTCATAAATACGCCTTTTATCGCGTGACAAAATTCAGGACATTTCAAAAAGTCAGCCACGCTAGAAATTCAAAATGCTATAACTCAGCCATTTTTTAAGATATAGACGGAACAAAAACTGCTCCGAAATCTTTGTATAAAGGTCAAATACATAAGATAAAAATATTTTTCCATTTTCAATTTTTTGGTACCACATTTCAAATTTTAAATTTCTAAAAAAATGTTAAATGGCCGCCATTTTGAAACAAAATGGCGGATGAAGCTGGCCAAAGAACTCGGTCGAGAGATTGGTATGTACTATGTATACACCGAATTACATCCAAATCGGTTCATAAATACGCCTTTTATCGCGTGACAAAATTCAGGACGTTTCAAAATGTCAGCCACGCTAGAAATTCAAAATGCTATAACTCAGCCATTTTTTAAGATATAGACGAAACAAAAACTGCTCCGGAATCTTTGTATAAAGGTCAAATACATAAGAAAAAAATATTTTTCCATTTTTAATTTTTTGGTACCACATTTCAAGTTTTAAATTTTTTTTAAAATTTTAAATGGCCGCCATTTTGAAACAAAACGGCGGATAAAGCTGGCCAACGAAGTCGGTCGAGGCATTGGTATGTACTATGTACACACCGAATTACATCGAAATCGGTTCATAATTACGGGAGTTACAGTGTGACATATGTCAGATATATATATATATATATATATATATATAAATTTTGAACGGAGGGTGGTTTCGGGGTCTGGGGGTCATGATCGATGAAAATATACCAAAATTTTTTGAAATCGCTTTCCTCCGAACGGCTGCAATAGGTAGCTTTTTTGTAAAGAAAGCTACCTAAAAAAATAACTGAAACATTATGCTTAAATTTCACCAATAAGCATTTAGTTTCGGAAACTACTCTATTACCTAATTTTTAGCCCAATGCATTCTGTACAAATTGCTTTAATCCGCACTTAAATTGTAGAAATAAACGATGAATTATTTGAAATTCCGTAAACCCTTCTTATGAGAAAATTGCTGCAGACGATGAAATAAAGATGGCCGCCATGCACAAACAAAAATTAATAAAATTAAAATAATAGTCATTTTGAACTTCAATCATGTTAGGGTTATTGTACAATAATTTCATATTTTTTTAAAAATGGTCAAGCAACGAATATCTGATTTTCTGGACCACTTGAAATGGATTGACCCACCTAATACACAGTATGCTAAATTTTAGTTTAGTTAGGAAGCGAATAGCTCAGTTGACAATTCCAATTCAGCTCTTCTCGTCAATAAACGTAAATTTACTCGAGATCTTTTGTGCAGTAATGCGTATGATCACTAGAATTTTTACCCACCAAGTAATATGCAAAGTATAAGTTAAATTTAAAAATGCGTACCACATCTGAAAACGCACTTCCAGCAATTATTGTTCATAGACAGTTATATAACCAAATATTTTTGTGTGTATTTGATCTGTAAATGAACGATGAATTCTATGCACACCATATTCTATAGTGAGCATCTTGTAGTGCACCTCAGTGATTATGTATCAATTTCACTATGTTTGAAACAATGTAACTTCATTAATATACCCTGAAAATAATTTTTCCTTAAACACCGAAATGTAATGGATTTCTTTTGAGTGTTCGTCAAAATTCTATCTATAAATTCTACACAATTCATTTTCAGTACCGAACATGCCAGAATAGTCCTCAGTGACATATAACAATTACATGACAATCCAAATATATTTACGCGAGTTATAGCACGGACAAACAAAAGACAATTTGAAAGGCAGACGACAGACAGATAGACAACAGTCAGACAGACAGACGCAGACATACAAACCAAATTTATAAACACATTTGAACTATGCTGGAAAGTTTTAAATAATAATAAGAAAAAATATGAAAAATAAAACAATCTTCAAAAAAAGAATAATTTCATAAATTCAACTTAGAGGTACAGTCGTGGGAAAAAAAAAAGTAAACACCCCCTACTAACTCCTCAACAAATCATCATAGAAGAAAGTTACTGGTACAGAACGATTGAAAATAAAGTCTACTTTTAAATGATGTATATACAATTTTCTTAGGGGGTCATCTACATATTAAAACGAATCCTAACTTCATTTTTTTCGATGGCAATACCCAATTTTAACGAGATATTTCAAATCTTCGGTTCAAACTATGCCTAGACACCAAATTTCAAGTCATTTGAATGATGAGTTTTTGAATTATAAACATTCAAAATTTAGTGCTTCTAATGTTAAATTATATTTTCATATTTTTATTTATATCTCCCGAAATTATGCTCCTAATGTGCTAATTTTTTTGTGGTAATAATACTAATATACCCAAACATAAATAAGCTGAATTTGTAATTTTTATAATTTTATGATATGAATTATGAATTATGAAATTAATATTCGAAAAAATTATGAATTGCAACCTACAATTTTTTTGATGGATTTAGATTTATTAAGTCCTGCTTTATGGAAATTCAAAAATTTCACATTTTTCTTCCAAGTAGTTTTCAAATTATGCTTCAAAAACGGTAAAATGATGGTTTAAGGGGCCTATGATGGAAGTGAGTAGACATTTTGAAATTTATTCTGCCGTACTGTAATCTAACACGCTTCATTGGCTCCTTGAGTGGCGCTTAAGGTGCCGGATCAAGGAAGCGGCTCTCTCGGTTAACAATCCAGTACGGAACTTCAATTTGGATACAGCCCTTAAAATACGCTCGTTTTAAAATAATTAATTTATCGGAAACTTATGGTACGAATTGCATAAAAATTCGTTTTTAGGCTAATTGAAGGGTGTAGAGTTCATTTATGCTGTCTGAATTGTGTACTGCTATTGAAAAAAACAAAGTTATGGTTCGTTTTAATATGTAGGCGGCCCCCTAAGCAAATTTTATATACATCATTTAAAAGTAGGCTTTATTTCCAATCGTTCGGTACCAGTAACTTTCTTGTATTATAATTAGTTGCAGAGTTAGTAGGGGGTGTGTACTTTTTTCTTTCCACGACTGTACATTCATCAGTACTGCAGCTAGAATGATTATCTGGGAGGGGTTTTGAATCATTATGAGACCTAAAAAATACAAACTCGTTATTACTCATGTTTAAACAGTAATTTTTAGTAAATACGTGATTTTTTAAAAACTTACGTACTTCAAAGAACAAGAACCTGAAATAAATTTAGTATTCAGCTGTTTAAAGACTCCATAAAAGAAGCCCCTTCGAGAATCTTTAGCGCAAATTAAAAATAAGAGTTAGAAACCACATCACCAGTGTATGTAATGTATGTAATTTGCTGCTATTGCTCCCTACACTCCCTTTCATTATTTCCTGTCCTGTTATGAAGACTTGCAAAAGTTGGACCTTGTCTATTTTTATTGTATATTAAGGATGTGTTTACGTTGGATTTTACACATTATGTATTCATCTTAACACAAGGGATTTTGTATGTATCTTAATAGTTTTTATGTTCTCTGCGGTGAATTTTAATCCGTAAATACCTCTCTTCCCTCGCTGCGACAATGGCATGCATTAATTTTTAGCAAATCTGTAGTCAATTCGTTTGTGGCTTTATGAAGTTTCAAGACTTTTGGGGAATTATTTTTTAGCATGAATTAGAAAACAAAATTGATTAATGGTAAAAACAGATATTGAAGAATGAAACGATGAGTGCAAAAACCACGACAACTGCTACTCTGTTGACAACCACCACACATACACAAAAGCAAAAATGAAAGTCAGCAAAGGAAAATAAAAAGAGAATATGGCGGAAGGTCTGTTTTAAATTTTAATCTTCTTATCATGCTTGAACAGTCTTTTTTGTGCGTTTAGTACACATGTTGGAGAACAAATTGCTGAGGCTGTAGCCATACAATTATTTTTCCTTGCTGATATAAATAATCGGTCAAATGCGAGTATTACTCGCGTACAGAGAGTTCCGTACAATAAATGTACTAATGAGTAACTGTAATATTACAAAAAAAAAAAAAAAATCGCTGCTAAAAGAATAATAAGACTGTAAAAAAATCTGTTTTTAATAATTTGACGTTTATTGCTTTTATACTACTACAGGGCATTGCAATACACAAATATATCATGAAAAGTTGTTATCTAGGCTTTAAAAGCCGATGCCACATAGAGTACGCCGCTTGTGTCTTTATGTATGTCCAAACCGTCGCACAGTGAAGTATTTGACCCAAAAACCTGGCCAAAAATGCAAGAATTAAAATTTCGTCAACAATTGTAAAAATCATATTTTTTAATAGCTAACTAATTGGTGCATCGATCTATGTCTATTTTAGGAACCTGAGTTATATCCGGTGGCTCCTGGCCTCAGCTGAAGAAGAAGTTTCTTTCTGAGAAGACGTGGTTTTTTGTTGTTTTTTGGCATTGTTGTTATGTTTAAATATAATTTTTTTGTGGCTCAATGAATGGTTGAATTGAAACTAAACAGGACTTACGTGTTTAACAAAAGTCAGAGCTTATGTGTTAATTTAAATATAGTTTTTAATGCCATAAAAAAACATTAAATGTGTAAAAGGGTTACTTTTAAAGCGTTTTTGGCTCTAATTTATACAAATCGAAAGCTTTTTAAATATGTGCCGCGCTTTGCCCAGCCATGTTTGAATTATAATCGTATTAGTTATAGTCTTGAGTGTCTATTTCTGCAAACAAATCTTCTGCATATTGTTGCCATTTTTTATAAAGTTTTTTCGGGATGACTACTTAAATGCTCTGTTTTGCGGCCACCGAATTGAACAGATAAGAACTATATATTTACCGTCGTATTGCAGGTTTTTAGCTCACAGGATATTACCGGAGAGCTTTTGCACCTACATATTCTGTCTGTATGTATGTACCTACGTACATACGCACGCAACTCTATATCTTTTGATAGAAATATACGAACGCCTTCAAATTGTATATACTTTTTTGTTAAAAAAGGGTTCCCTAATTAGTTTTTGGGGCTCATGTGTGTAACATAAGAAGAGATAGGAGGGAATTAACCCTTTAGAGGGCGGTGTCCTTAAAAATGACACCTAATTTTAATTCCAAAACTGACAAACGGCACCAAGAAAATTTAATTAAAATTTACCTTTTATAATGTATGTGAAAATAAGCAACTTCATATTCTCTAATAACTCCGTTTATCAACTAAAAAGAGCAAGCCATACTGTAGCGAGACCCTACAACTTCTTCTTCCAGCAAGGTAGGATGGTAGCCCCGATAACAGCCAAGAACAGAGTGATGAAGAAGATGAAGACGAGTTCTGAAGAATCATTTTGAAACTCGTAATATACAACTCAATACATTCAAAAACTAGCAATCTATACTATATAGACTCCACTTTACTGAACCTGCTATTAAATATAACACTATTAAACACAAATTAAATGCAATAATTATTATTAAATGTAATTTAAATGTAATAAGCATTATTAAATGCAAATAATAAGTTTTATATATAGTAAAATTAAATACATTTAATTAAACAATAACAGTGAATAAGACAAATCTATCAACAATTACTTTCCTCTTAAAAACAGTAAATAGTTAAGGTGACAAGTCGCTCAACTTCCAAACTCCCTTCGGTAATGTTAAGTCAATGGACATATGATTTATTTGTAATTTTTAAAATATCTACTTAGTAAATTAATAATTTAACTTCTTTTTTCTTCTTAAATGATGACACTTTTTTTTTTCTTAATCGTCAAAATATTTATAAAATGTATATTTTTTATTATGTGAAGTGTTAAAATGTTACTTACACTTCGTCAGCTTTTAAGATATAAAATATTAAACTAAGCTATGAATTTGTATGTATACTTCATAGTATGCTAAAAGTTAGTTCAGTGAAACGCACAGCACAGTTAAAAATGTCCATTCAGCCATTTCCGTGAATAAACGGAAATGTACTTAAGAACTTTTGTGCAGCCCTGTATATGATCTATAGAATGTATCCACACCTCAAGTAATATTTAAAAAAAATGTTCTATTTTAAAACGCCTATCACAACTGCAAACGCACTTCCAGCAATTATTGGACATATACTTCAATAGTTAAATTTATTCTTCAGCCATATTCTTTTGTGTGTCCCTGTAAATGAACGATATATTCTATGCACACCATATTCTACAATAAGTGCCTTAATACACCTTAGTGATATATTTAAATTGCAGCACGTTTAAAAGTGTGATATCATTAAAATACAGAGCAAACGATTTTTCCCCATAGACCATATTGTAAGGGAATTCTTTTGGATGTCTCTGTAAATAAACCGTAAAGGCTATATAGACTTGATTTACAATACCAAACATGCCATAGTGATAACCAATAACATCTAAGAATTTCAAGCCAATCGGACTATATTTTCATCGAAAAATATTTTTGACCAAGATTTCGGGTCAAATACTCCACTGTGCGTCGGTGCCTTTAAAGGTTAATATCTCGGCTAATTACCGACAATTTTTTTCGAAAATCATTATCAGCAATCCTTACTTTCGCGACAATAAGTACCTTGAGTGCCCTCAAGTCCCTTTCTGAAAGCCCGCAAAATGAAATTTGTCTCTAACGGAAAAATACGATTTTATGAAAAACTGTGTGACCTAGGATAATCGCTATAGTTTTCCTGCAAGGTTTAAATGAACTTCTACTAACCCTATTTTTTTCATTTTAGTTTCAATAGATTCGGAAATAGAGGGATGGTACGACATATTTTTAGCATAACATTTACGACGATATCTCTGAAAATACAAAACTTAAAATTAAAACAAATGTATTTTTTAGTTCGGCGTTACAAGAGATTTCACACGATACTCCACACGATATAAATATAAAAGATTTTTATTTTCAAGGAACTTAAATAACCCCATTTTTCCACACTATACTTGTGAATGGTTAATAATCTATAAATATGTGGGTCAGTAGCTTTTATTACTTCTGCCAAATTTGAACTTTCCACGTTCCATAGTTTACGAGAAAAACAGCTTTGACAGATGGACATAACAGACAAACAGGCACACGAGTGATCTTATAATGGTTCCGTTTCACTTTTTAAGAACGGTACCCTGATAAAAGAGTTGTACAAAATATGTTCATATATATGTACACTTAATTCAGAAGCTGGAGCCTTCAGAATCTAATACACTTTCAAATGCATATTGTAATAAATAAAAGTTGACTGTTAGTCCAGGCAATAGAGACCGTATAGGGACTCTACCTAGCAAAATTAATGGTAGTACTGGAAATCAGCTTTCTACATGTTTTTTGGGTCGCTGAATCCGAATTTGTAACTTCCCACCATAATTTTCCCCGGCAACCCCCCCAAATTTTGGTAAAAAGCCCCCCAAAAAAGGTTTTTATTAAAAAATCAATTTTTTTATTGTTTTAGGGGAAAAGTAGCTAGAAATTCAGAAATTAGACAAAATTTGCAACAAATTAGATATATGACATTATGACTTAGGATGAAGGGGAAGGGGGGATCTGCCTCGGAACATGCGCCGCAGTGCTGCGTGGACTAAGTTGCGCAATTCCATTTAACCACTCACACGTTTACATTAGCCCTCCCATCTTCCCTCCAAACTTTCTCTATAAGGTTTACTTTAAGTTTTTTGGGTTGCTGAATCCGAATTCTTAACTTACCTCCAAAATCCCCCCCCCCCGAAAACCCCCACAAATAGTTGTTTTTAACTTAAATTTCTTATTGTTTTAGGGAAAAAGCATTACGAAATTCAGAAACTAGACAAAATTTGCAACAAATAGGATACATGACATTATGACGTAGGATAAACGGGGAGAGAGGGGACTACCTCGGAACATTCCCCGCGCGCTTTTCTCAAAAACCAAATTTTTTCAAAAAATCAATTTTTTTTTGGGGGGGGGGGCGGGGTTGCCGGGTGAAATTTTGGTGAGAAGTTACAAATTCAGATTCAGCGACCCAAAAAACATATAGAAAGCCGATTTCTAGTACTACCATTAATTCTGCCAGATAAAATCCCCTATTGCCTGGACTTCATAATTTAGTGCACGTAACGCCGCAGTGCATGTTCAGAGGCAGCCCTCACCCTCCCCGTTCATCCTAATTCATAATGTCATATATCCTATTTATTGCAAATTTTGTCTAGTTTCTGAATTTCGTAATGCTTTTCCCCTAAAACAATAAGAAATGTAAGTTAAAAACAAGTATTTGGGGGGTTTCGGGGGGGGGGGAATTTTTGGGGAAAGTTAAAAATTCGGATTCAGCGACCCACAAATGTTAAAGTAAACCTTACAGAGAAAATTCGGAGGGGAGATGGGAGGGCGAATGTAAACGTGTGAGTGGTTAAGTGGAATTGCGCAACTTAGTTTACGCAGCACCGCGCGCATGTTCCGAGGCAGATCCCCCCTTCCGCTTCATCCTAAGTCATAATGTCATATATCTAATTTGTTGGAAATTTTGTCTACTGTCTGAATTTCTAGATACTTTTCCCCTAAAACAATAAAAAATGCAAATTTTTAATAAAAACCTTTTTTGGGTAGCTTTTTACCAAAATTTTGGGGGTTGCTGGGGGATATTTTGGTGGGAAGTTACAAATTTGGATTCAGCGACCCAAAAAACATCTAGAAAGCCGATTCCCAGTACTACCATTAATTTTGCTAGGTAAAATTCCCTATTGCCCGGACTATATATTATGAAAAACATTTTTTTAGCCTTACCAGTAAACTCTTTATAAAAGAGAAGCAGTTGTGCTAGGATACGTATAATTATTAACGTTTATGACATATCTATTGTCTTGATAAAGAATTTTATTTATTAATGAAATATTAAATAAAATAAACTGTTTGAAATTTTATTTATGACAGCAATAAAATATAAAAAATATTTAAAAAATAATTCTTTAAAAGTAATTGTATTGACAAAGATAAAATGAAGGTAAAAACATTAACATATATATATTTAAAAAAGTTTATAATATTATATAAGAAGTAGATGCATAAATTGAAAATGAAAAAAAAAATTGAACTATAGGCATGCAAATTTTGGGGGAATAACATGGGAATTTTAAATGAATAACAGCTTATAAATTTATATATTTCATCTTAGTGAAACATAAGCGACAAAAAAGAAAAAAAAATAGGATTTCTAGAGAATAATAAATTAAACTTCTGTTATGAATATAAAGAATTACAGTAATTTGACCACAGTGATTCTGAAAAAAAAAAAAAAAAAAAAACAAAAAAAAACAAAAAAAAACACGTCAATAGAATTATTTGAAAAAAAAAAAAAAAAGTAAATATGCTTAAAAAGTGCATGTTTTATAGTCTGAGTTCAAACTGATCTGTCATTTATTTCTGTATTTCTCATATGCTGATTTGAAACATCAAAGAATAATTTTCTAGGATTTTGTTAGGATTCCGTTATGTTAATCAGATCGTAATCTTTTTAGAAAAAAAATCTCTTTCTCTTTTTTTTATATATTTTGATATAACGATTTAAAAACAAAATTATGCATTTATTTTTCCATCGTACAGCTTCTGTATGTCTACATTTGCATTTGTTACACACTTCAACATACGAAAAATGAAAAACAACATCCAATAATTTGAAAAAAATTCTTTATTGTCTGTAAACGCATTAATGTTTTTATGACTCTTTTGTACATGCAAATAAATTATTTCTTTTGAAAGAAGCCAGTTTTAAACTTTTTCTTTTATGTAATTGTAACTTTTTTATTTTATACAATATTGAACTAAGTATAACGAAAATCAGACAATACGGAGTCACAATTTTGAGCGCTGAAGTTTAAAAACATGTGTGAAAATAATTGTCTATTGTATGTCTATTGAAAGACTAGTTTTTGGATAGCGGAAAGTTTTCGGATACGGAAATTGTACAGGCAGCATTTTTGTATTTTTACGGATTTTTTTACACTGTATGAGCAATATATAGCTGTATTTGTTGATATACTTTATTTTTACGACATTTGATTTATTGATTTAATCTGTTTTTTTATTTATTTTTTACTTTTATTGCTTTTACATCTGAGATGTTGCGATATATTGCTTAAAATGAGAAGTAGTAATCTCAAAGATAATCTCAAAAGTTCTAATAAAATCTTTAGTATTGCTGAAAGGTCCAAAAGAGGAGCTACACGAATCCTTCAAATTAAGTTTTGAGAACAATACAACAGAAATTTCAAATTCGCGTAGTTTTTAAGCATCTTGTATATTAATCTGCTTTATATGTATAATTACAATGAAATATATTATTCTACAATACCATTAATGACATAAAATCGAACCTTTATCGAATTTTTCCTTCTCAACTTTACAATTTTTAAGTTTTTCTGATCTCTTATAGCCATTCTACCTTCTAAAAATAACATTGAAATTGGAAACATTCAAAAATTGTTTGATTGTCTCCATGCTCTTGTAAAGAGCACGATTTCTCGGTAGAGCGAAATAATCAAAAATCATATAATCCTTTATTAATTGAATTGAATAATAAAAAAAAAATCAACAGTTTTATATAAAACAATTACATATCAGAATTTGAAGAATTATATGCAGCAAAGAAACGACGAGATCTAAATCATCCTCTTCCAAGTAATTTTCGAACATCAGCAATATTAGGTGTGCCACCTGTTCGTTAACATTTCAAAAATGCACAAAATAAAATAAAAATATCGTATCGGAATGCGGTTTGTACCTAAGACTTGCCAAATGTTGGACATTTTTATGGGAATAACTAGTTAAAGTTTATCCGATAGGCGGTGCTATTAACCTTTAACTGATGTCACAGAAATTGTCACATAACTAGTGTGAAGCGGTCTGTCAGGCCGCTCCATAGAAAGATGAATAAAAGAAGCGATTAACTCATAGGATGGTCGATGTTGTTTTTGTACTATACTTTTTGTACAGGACTGTTATAATTCAAATTCACCTATTCAAAAGTCTCTGGTGATAGTACTAAAGTTCCAAACGGAACAAAATTTAAGTAGTGTTTGTAGTTAAACTGAAAACTGCAAGTTAAACTATAAAAATTGAAAAAAGCCGAAGTCTGAGAGACCGGTAACACCAGTTAAAGGTTAAGATCCCACGTTATTAAAAGACATATTAGATCATCGTCGTCAACCGCACTGCAATATACGGCAATTTGCTAAATATGTATGGATTTTTGAAATGCAAATAGATGTATGGGGCGCCTGGTAAATCCTTTAAAAGATGAAAAAAATATCAAACAATTATGCAATTACAATTAAACTTCTGTTTCATATAAATGGTAGTCACGTTGGAAAATTATTTTTACAAAAAAGTTCCTCCAATAAACCTTAAGACTTAACACCATTAATATGATACATATTTAAACAAGAACGGAAAAGCATGCATTCTGACCTGGATTATAAAACATTTTCCAGCGCTATCAGAATATTGTTCAGAAATTTCCTTTTTTTCATACAATTTAATAACATACCTAAATAAACAATTTAAAAACATACAGGGTGTTTCAGAACTATATGTCAAAAATGTAAAGGCAGATAGAGGGATCTAAATTAGCAGGTTTCGTATAGGAATGTGGATGCGGAAATATAGCGTTGAGGAAGTAGAGGACGCTGTTGAGTTAGCTGGATGATAGCGCTTCTCTAACTTGAATCATCATTTCCTGCACAGATTTCTAGGAACATGCATCGTTATACCAACGCGGAGCTTGCTGACATGCATTTCATGTATGGGACTGCGCAAGGAAAGGGCTCACAGCCAACGAACGTCCAACAGCTCTCGAGCTTGTCGAAGGACTATTCTCTACTGTGCGTAATACTGCTTCTTCCACTGCACGAATTCTGTGATATCTTTCAGTGCCCATATCATGGCTTGAAGCATAAAATGATCTCGCGCACAACTCCCGATGAAGGCTCTCATATGTTTGGAAATCCTGCAGATTCCTACCCTGGATTTGTTCTATGTAGGGGAGATGGGGGCACATGTGAACAGGGGGCAGATGTGAACATCGCAGTTTTTCAATAGTTATTATAAGTTTTTTTATTTGAAAAAAATTACCAAAGATGGTAGCACCTGTATACATATGGTAAAAATTTTTTGAAGCTTTTTGACATTTTGTTTGTCTTCAGTAGCCAAAACACTGTTTGTAGATGCCAAATGTAAAATGTCGGTTTCAACTTTGGTAAGTGATAAAGTTTATTTATTTAGTTAGTTATTCAAATTTTAATGTTTTAAGATATACTATGACTACTATTGAGTATTTTGTATAAAGTTGTTTTGTTCCCTAAAATTGATAAATGTTAATTATTTATCAATTTAACTCTAGCAGCCATGCGGGGCACTTGTGAACAGACTAGTTGGGGCAGATATGAACAGTTCACAAAAATCAAAATCTTTCTCTGTTGTGCGAATAGAAAGAATTGATAATGATAAAATGTATGTTAAATTCTTGAGAAAGAATCTCAGATCCAATTCATATAATTTCCCTCAAAATAGTAGACATTTCTGTCATACAAAAAAGTGATATTGTATTGAAACTTCCACTTCCACATTTGTCAGGAAGTACACAAAGAGCAAGAAGCTCATTTGAGCTCAATTATAATTTAAATAAATTCAATGTTTCCTAAAATGCAATAAGTGTTATGTACTATTTTAGTAAACGGTTTAAAACAATATTTTTTATGCATTGTTAATACAAAGAATATTATGACAAACAACTATGTATTTTTTTTTCTTTTCATTTGTCTCAAACTTAGTGATGGCTTATTTCCATTCCTCAAACAACAGCTATGAACAGGATAATTTGAATTGGGATGGATATCAGTAACATTTTTAAAATGTAAAATTTTCAAATTGATAACTAATATAATTCTTGGGTATGGTGTCAGAACAGCTTTATATATATTTAGTTTCATTTTAAAATCTTTTGTTTAAACATATCACTCAGAAACTAGAAAAAAAAAATATTTTATTTATGGTGAATTTAACTGATAATATAAATAATGGTTATGATAACAAATTAATAACAGGAGAAATAGCATGTCAAAGGATATTTTTTCCTTGTGTTCACATGTGCCCCACGAGTGTTCACAACTACCCCGCTGATGGGGCACATGTGAACAATTTTTTGAATTTATAAAACTATTAAAAAATGTAAGAAAAACTATACAGGTGATTAAAAAAAATTTCCATGTGTAAAAGAAAGTTCTGTTTACTATACTGACCAGTTTTTATTTATAAGAATTAATCCAATTATGAGAAAAAGCTATATTTATGCGAACTGTTCACATGTGCCCCCATCTCCCCTACATCCTTTGAGCAACCGCTCCATTTCCTTGTGCAGCCCAGTACATGAAATGCATATCGGCATTGGTGTAACGACGCATGTTGTTCAAAATCCGAGTGGAGAATGACGATTCAAGTCAGCGAAGCTTTTTCATCCGCCTAACTCAACAGCGCTCTCTACTGCCTCAACGCTGTATTTCCTCAGCCACATTCCTATACGAAATCTGCTTATTTATTCCACTCTACCTGCTTTATATATTTGACATATAGTTCTGAACCACCCTGTATAAGACTGTAAGAATCTATTTTCAGCAATTGTTGTCTACAGCTGGTAATGTGTTCTAATTATTTCATGCACCACCTATGTATGATCTACACAAGCCGTGATGTACAAAAAACTAGTTAAGTTTAAAAATGCATACCACTGCTCATTCAGCAGTTATCGCGCGCAATCAGTCCCGTAACCGAATTCTCTTGAGTGCCTCTGTATACAAACGGCAAAGTCTAAGCATTCAATAATCTATGCAAAACATGTTGAAGTGAATCTCAGTAATATATAATTTCATTATGTTTGAAATGGTGTAACATTATTATAATACACTGCAAACGATTTTATCTATAGATCACAATTTAATGAATTCTTTTGCGCGTTCCTGTAAACAAACTATAAATGCTACACACTTCATTTTGAATAGATGTCATTTAGACATTTTCAATCCCACTATAGTATTTTTCGATAACATATATTAGTTATATGACAAGCTGAGCATATTTATGAGAGTTAGAGCACGACCAGACGTACCGAAGTCATAAACAACTTTCAACTATGTGGGAAAGTATTAAAAAGTGTTTTTTATTATAACACAGACATTAAAAGAAAACATGGAAAATGCATTGGGATTTAAATCTTAAATTTACTGCCAACATACTGCACTAAACACAAATAATTGGATGATTATGCATTTCTAAATGTGTATTGTATCTAAAATATGGGTAATTTCCTTAATAACAATGCCTTCATTTCTTATGTTGTTTAGCCATCTTGTTCGTGTATTTAAGTCCTCACTTATTCTTTGTTTATTCTCTCTGCATTATTTAATCAAAATATTTATATATTTATACGAGTGTCTTATCACCATAGATCTGACACACTTACAAATAGCCCCTTCTTTGACTTTGTTTCTAATAAAGCTATGTAATAGCTAATTTCTGTAGAGGTTTAATTTTCAAGCAAATCTTCGGTTTTACTTTCATCTGCAATTTTAAGTGACGATACGACTGCTGAACTTTCAAGGCAAAAGTTTCTTTTTTGTTTTAAATTGAGGATATATAGAAAACATCAAACACGCGTTTATATGAAGTTCATTTCTAATTATTTTTTTTTCATTAACACATGTTGGACAAGTTTTTATGAATACATTCTTATTTATATTTTTATGCATTTAAAATTTTTTGCTGACACGAGTTAAATACTCCGATATTGGAAGAACTTTGACATTGGTCAAATTCACGTTCTTCAATAAAAAATAAAATAAAACAAAACCTATAAACTTTTAATGATTGAAATTAAAGAAGAATTTTAGAAAAAAATTGTATTATTATTATTTTGTATAAGAAGCTTTTAGAATGAAAGCTTTAGATGATGTAGAAATGATGGTTCTGATATATAGTTTTTAAGTTTGCACGATTTTTACTAAGTAGAATAATAATGCATACTAACAATTGTGATATAGGAGGGAGTGGGAGGAATGGGACACTTTTTAGAAAAATAAGAAAATCAACTTTGTTTGACATAAAAACGAAAATTTCAATTTATAAAATACAAAATGAAACACTTTCTAGTGTCCATAAACGATATAGAAACACAATATGCAAAAACAATTTTATAATTTAAGAATTTGTAAATTTCAAAATGTTTCCCATACCTCCCCACAAACAGAGGAAGGTATGGCACAGCTATAAAACAAAGTATGATAAGGCAGAAATAGTCCAGTGTCAGCTACATATGCAGTCTAACAAAGTTTGTCGATGGATAATGTCAGTGCCACAATATCAAATTCCAGTACCTCCATCACTGGAAGGAAATTTCAGGATTGCCAGTCACAAGTGACACAAAAAAAAATCATCAGTTTAATTTATTTAAATTTGAAGTAAATGAATATGTTATCAATGTTACAATTAATATATTACCTTCTTAAAAATATTTTCATATTAGCAATTTACATTCATATTATTAAAAAGAAAGAAGGGCTTGTCCCATTCTTCCCTTTGCTGCCATGTCCCATACCTCCCCACTGCCATCTTTTATGTTAAACTTCTTTTATTAACAACAATGCTGCTTTTAGGCTTAGTTTGAACTATGGATAATGTACAGTATAATGTTTCATAAATAGGGAAACTATTAAATGTACGCATAAACAAGTAATTAATTTACAGAAAGCATAAAAAGTATATGAAACAAATTTACTTTTGATTCTTGAAATAACCCCTTTTTTATATACAATTGCAAACGTATGCAGATCAGAAACTCTTTTAAACTGAAGATTGGGCTACCATTGCTTCATCCTATGTATGCTTAATCAAATGTTTAGAATGATACATAAAGAGAAAAACCTACTGTCCCATTCCACCTCACTCTCCCCTATATTTGCATGCATGTTTGAGAATGCGTTTCTTAACAAATATAAATTAGTCATTTTATATAAAATTAAGTGGGAAGTGCAAGCAAAGGGTTTGCAATATTTTCCCATGGTCATCTGTGTGGGTTATTAATGCGTGTACAAGATATTTATGCATTAATAAATATTTAATGAGAAATCATATGATATACATGTGAAATATATATATAACTGGAATGTAACATTAATCTTCGATTAAACCAATTTAAAATCAAAAATCTTGCTAAAATGGTGCATTTATTTCCTTAAATAACAATGTGTAAAAAGTTGTTACTACATATAAAATCAGTTTTAAAAACTTAAGACTTTCATATCCCACGCCGATTACTTTCGGTCACAAACGTGATCGTCCTTAACAAGACGATCACGTCACATGATATGAAGATGACATGACGATCACGATTGTCATTAACATGACGTTTCTTTTTTACATACTGTGATATCTTTTAATAGAATAAATGCAACTTTTTAGCACGATTGTTGATTTTAAATTGATTTAGTAAGAATTTAATGAAACTTTTCAGTAGTAATATTTACAATTAATTTAGCTGAAATGAACTTAGCATCGAAGGACATTTAAAGTTAAGTCTATATGTATAATGATTTCCGTTATTAGGGTGTTAAACTGTTTACAATTGTTCAAAATTAAAATAACTATAAATTCTACGAATTTCACGATTTGGCGTTATTCCTTTTCGCCAAATAATGTCCACAACCTGTTCAAATCACCTGTGGCAGTCCTTAACACGTGAACAAGATTCTAAGTAGTTACATATTAAACGGTTGTCCGTCCCCTTATCAGTTATTATTAGAGCACGTTCATTGCCGTATCGCTAGATGATACTTTTTTATATATATTATTTTTTAATTAGCTTCACGAAAAGTTTCTTAGACGGAGGGAGAATGTAAGCAAGGAAAATTAGCAGGGGGTCAGACAGGATTTCCGATTGCGTTTGTTTCCCACAGTTGTACTGACTTATCGGTCGATGTTGCCCCCTTTACAGACGTGTTTCTTTCTGTTTGTAATATTTATTTTTATTTAATGGAATATAGAACTTGTCTTGCACGGAGATCGGGAGAAAGGCAGAACAATCTATCAAATTATCTACTCTTTTTATTTTTTGAATAGAACTCATAAATCATTTTTTATACAGGATGCTATGCTGAAATATTTAAAACATTTATAATAAGAAAATTGATGGTACATATTTCTTAATAAATTTTAATATACAACAGGTATCCATAGAATAATTCCGCACACTAAAAGGCGCTATAACTGATAACTGATTTCTGTTAAGCAGCTAAATATATAACGGGAACATTGCGCTGGCATACATGTATTAATAATACAACAAAATGATATAAAATTTGGAAAGGATTTCAAAGCATGAAAGCAGTTTGATCACTATTTTCAAGAACGATCTCTTTGTCTGTTTCTTAAATTAAATTGTTAAGATGATAAATCAGATTTATTTTATTGATTCCAATCATATTCGTAAAACGGTATAATCGACGGTAACGGCTAATGTAATAGTTATGTACACTAGATATGCAATATGTAATAATAGTTAGAATAAGTAGTTGTAGTTATGTACACTATATATGTTACGCAATAGTAATTATAATAAGAAAATTGATGGTTCATGTTTCTTAATAAATTTTAATATATAGGTATCCGTAAATTAGTTACGCACACTAAACAGTGCTATAACTGATTTCTGCTGAATAGCTAAATATGTAACAGGGGCATATGCGCTGGTATACAAGTATTACTAGTACAAGATATAAATGATATGATATATATGATATGATGACATAAATTTGGAAAGAATATGGTCACTATTTACAAGAACAATAAAATACGCTTGAAGTTTAATCTGTTTTCTTGTTTCTGTAAGTAAATTGTTAAGATGATAAATCAGATTTATTTGATTGATTTCAATCATATTCGTAAAAGGATGAGAAAAACAAAGTATTGAGATGGCGCCCTTGCTCCCCTGCTTGGAAACTTTATCCATGGGACCTAAGCCGGCTCCCTACTATAACCAAAATTTCTAATTTTCATATGAAAAACAAATGCAAGTAATTAAACTATAACGCAGGACAAATTTCCATTTATACGAATTTCATCTAATAAAAATAAATGTTTTAGGTATACTTACCTTGTTTTAACAGTTATAATTACTTTTATAAATAATCACCAATTCTTGATTTAATTCTGAATCTTTTTTATAGCGCGTTGCAAACATAGATTACATCTGCGATATTCAAACTATAAAACTGTTTTATCAGTGTTAAATCTGCAGTTTTTAATGAGCACGTGGAAAGCCTTTTCAAAATTTATTCATAATCATTTGTATTAATTATAATTTCTACTCACGTCTTGACTGAAGGATAAGTATAAACATTGATGCTCATAGCAATAAAAAACTGTTTAAGAGCCTCATTTTAGCCAACAAAATTAGATTTGCCTAGCAATGTTAAAAATTCCTGAAGGAAATAACGAGATTTTAGAAAAACTGGTAGTTTCGAGCTCTCCGCACTTTCGGCACTATTTTAATCGAAAATGAATGTTTGCGAAATTAAGATTTTAAGCCGAAGCTTACTGAAAACAAAAATGAAATCGAATATTTGGTCGTTGTTATACTATTGCAATTCATTGTATTTTTTACTGACTTCGAACAAAGTATCTTATGAACAATTAGATAGTGATCTTATTTTGTTGTTTTGTTTTGTTATGTATACATAACCACGCATAACGTTAGAGCATGTGCTCCCATTTCGAGAATTCTTTTTGGGTTGGAAAGGACTCATGTTGGTGGTAATCCAGTTAAAAATTTCACGATGATCCTAAAATAGTGTGTTGTCTGACTGTCTATTTTCTTGTCGTTTATAATTTTTTTTAGACTTTTTCTTCCATCCAAATTTTTAATCGCCTCAAAATTGTCATATGTTGTTAAAATATGTAGTAGTACATCATGTTTTTAAAAAAGTCGTTATATTGTGCAACAGTTTTCGCAAAATGAAAGTAATCGAAAATTATATCTAATGTTTAGGTAATAAATACTAACGTACGAGATACAGCCCAATAAAGAAAGAAACAGTGGGCCATCAGCGGTAAAGTGCAAGGGTGCCATTACTTAAACCAGTCGAAAAGTGTCAGAGCTGAATGCAGCTGGCCCATCAGTGATGGCCAACAGCAGGCAAGCATTGGTATGCCATCACATTACTTCAATCCGGCACTTTTCCTGCAGTGCTAGCACCTATCCCACTGCTATTCCTTTGCTGGCAAAGCACTTTCCCTTACAAAAATTTCTTACAGAATTCTATAAAAAAACAAAGTACTATATAATTATGGCTCTTTTTTCTATAAGACAGTTTCACTAAGAGCTATAGGAATATCTGTAGAAGTGTCTATAATAGAAATGTCTATAGAAATACTTGAACTGCATGTGGTCACCCTCCCAAGTACTGACCACGCTTGATGTTGTTTGGTTTTCGTGATCGGACATGAACAAATGCTTTCAGCGTACGCTACGTCTGCTCGTAGTTTTCTATCTCTCATTACACTATTTCAAGTTTGTTTCTTTTGTGATTTCCGTTCCCAATCATTAAACTGGTATAGAAATTATTCTATTGTATAGAAATCCTATGTATTTTATACGCCTTTTTTTATTATTGATTCTGAATTGCTTAAATTATGAAAACCGAAATCTTTGTAACCTAGTAAAACCAGATTTAAAGAGAAAAAAAAAGTGCGTTGAAATAAAGAATTTATTTATTCATTTACTTATTTATTTTGTTGGTGGCAGTGGTGCTATATTTTTTACAGTTAAAAAAAAAAAAATTAGCTTCACAGCTTAAATTGTGTTAAGATATTCATTTCAGATTTGTGTTCAAATACTCAATGTCTTCGATATTCGCAGCGCCACCTAGCGTAAGGGTTCCCAGCAATAATACTGCAAAAGTTCGTGCACTTTCATGTAGTGGTGGGCCAGCGCATGAGATAAAATGGAAGCCCACCAGAATTTTATCTGATGATTTCCAACAGCAAATTTGACTGAAGTTGTCCAGCAGTGGTCATGCAGTGGTGGACCATCAGCCAGCACTTCTCCATCATTGCCAGCACCGATCTTGGTGCTGGCCAGCAAATTCCTCTTTGCTGGGAGGTTGCTAGAGTAATTAATCTTATCTTCTAATCGCGGGTGACACAGAAATCGTTTTTAATTTATTCTGGACAGTTTTACAGGTCGTGCTTTTAATTTTAAGTATGTAATATTTATCGCATTAAACAATGAAACAATCAAAATTGTAGTAGGAATCTGATACAATGGAATCAGAATAAGCTGAATTTTTGGTTAATTAAAAGCTATGATAAAGTCCCCAAAATTTTGCTTTAAAATTAATATTAAAACTAGTTCGTTAATTTCAACTTAATTCTTATCATAATTCAAATTCATCATAAAGTACCAGAAAACATGCATTCTGTTTGCACAAAAGCTCCTTTTTTATTATTTTAAACAATCCTGTTACCATAAATTTTTCTCAAGGGGTCATCTACATAGTGAAATATAGCAACCTTAAATGTTTCGATACTAGCAGCTAATTCTAACATCATATTTGTATTTTATGGAAAATTTTACTATCGAACACCAAACGTCAATTATTTAGTTACTTAGTATAACATTTATGCAGATTTTAAATTTGGAAATTCTAGTGTTAAATTTTTTAACAATCGTTGCGAAACAGATTGTAATGCAGGCTATGTTTAAGAGGCTATGTTCTATGATATGTGATGGCTATGGTCCGATCAAAACTGCTTATTTTCTGATTTATTTTTAAATTCATTTTTGCTCTCAAACGCATCAAACTGGCAAATTCTCTTATTTAGAAACTACATAATGTGCCATGCTTGTCGATTCTTTGATAAATGCAGAAAATATTGCAAAAAATGATGTCAAAGTTGGCGTTTTGAACCGAATTTTCCGAAGTGTTAGATCTCGGAATGGAAAAAAATGGTCATACTGCGAAAATAATTGTTTAAAAATCGAATTCTAATTAATTGAGTGAAAAATGAAATCACACGGCCTCTTATACATTCCTTCAAAAATCCCCTCAGCAAGTTTCATGTTTTTACTTTTAAAAGTGAGTCTGAAAATGTCTCAGAAAATTTCGAGCTGTTGAGGGTGGAAAAATATTTTTTCGAATACACCATTAAAGCATAGCACAAAAAGTACTTGACGAATTGAGCTGCAATTTTGGATTCACTTATTTGAAGCTTCTAAAAATAAATTTCTGTTAAAAGATTCATTGGTTAGATTTATTAGAATAATTAATATATTTTTCGAATGTTAGTTTCAAAATATAATTATTTGAAATTAAGTTTCGAAAAAAAATCAAATATTCATAAGCTACGATTTTTTTTTGGTTTCTAGAAAGGTTAAAATATTCTATTCGAAAAATGTAGCTCATTCCGAAAAATAGTTTTTGAGTTATGCTTAAAAAATTCCTGCATTGCAATGCGTTTTGCAACGATTGAAAATAAATTTAAGATTAAGAGTTCCAAATTTTAAATCTACATAATTCCTAAACTACTTAACCGAATGACTTCCATTTGGTATCCGAAGCTAAAATTTACCGGATAATCCACATATGACATCGAAATTGGGTGTTAGTATTGAATATTTTAACGCTTGTAAAAATTTCATTATGTAGCCTCAAATATTTTTTAATATACAGAGTTGTAGAAAATAATAAGCAAATGGCTTTGGTGCAAACAGATTTATTCTGACTTCTTAGGATTATTATTTTGTCTCTTCTTTATATAGTGCGTATGAGCAAAAAACGCATCCTGCTGAAGATCACAGCAACATGATTGCACAACTTTGGAATTTCAAAGAAAGAAAAATCATTTGTGAACACGTAACATTTTTTTTGTATATTTAGCAGTTGATAATGATTTCGAAATTTGTGGAAAACTAAGTGAAGAAGAAATATTTTAAATTATTACAGTAAAAGAGCTAGAAAAGATAACTTTTTCTAAATATGACTCAGAGTCAGATGATGACATTCTCACATTTTTTAACCATGCAAATAAAAAAATCAGCAACGATACAATTTATTCATTGGCACCTTTTATTTATATGCAGCATTCAACAGAAAATGAACTGAATATTTTATTCGAAATAGAAAGATAGGGTAAAAAACACAGAAATAATAAAATATAATGAACATTACTTGACTATTTTTTTGTCATATATATTTTTTTCATAAAACATTTTAGTTCACTAATATTTCGACTTCTGAAGCTTTATTTATACTATTACACTTATATTTATGATATTGGCAAGACATTTTTGGCTTTTTAAGTTTAATATGTTTCAAATTGTTTATTTCATACTGTAATGCTTTTTTCTAAAAATATAATATTGTTAAAAAATTAAAGAAAATATTTCTTGTTCTATTGTTAAAAAGTACTTTTTTAAATCATGGCACGTAAAGTTGCTTTCATTTTAGAATGTGATATTTCAAACTTCGGGTATTTTGAATGGTTTTCTCAGTACCGACGATTTCGAATTAAGGTGTGTCTATTTTAATAGAAAAATTATTATTTGTTATTTTGTGCATTCGTCAAGTTTTCTATCGACGTTCTTCTGCTTGCACCATATTTATATGTCAACCAAAGTATTATTATTATTATTATTTCCATTTTAAATTGTACTTTACGCAAGTTACAATTCAACATAAAAGTTGTAAAAAACTAGCCAGCAATTTTATCTAAGAAAAATTAAAATTTTCTAGGTGTTAAAGGGTTGAAATTATTAGAAATTTTAATTTGTCTCTCCTTTGTCAAAAGTTTTAAGCAGTCTTTGTTTCATTGTTTTATTAAAAAAATAGTTAAAAAAATTAAATACTAAAATTGAAAATTTTAAAATCTACAAATAAATTAATTTTATTGAAACTACCTCCTTGAAATAAATTCCATAAACCCAAACTACCGCGGGAAGTTGGCATCTTAGGTTATATAATTTAAACGTAATGCGTACCTTCCATTTCAGTAAATATACCTAAAGCCAAAGGTCAAAGAAATCAATCAAGCTATCGAAGTGCAATTAATTCTAAACGGGGTTAGATAATCAGAATACTTCTTATTGTCAACAGAGCAACACGTTTTTCCTTGTTTTTCCAAGAAGCTTGCTAACAAAGATTCTTTCTATCACGCCAAAATTATTATTGCCTCATTATTGCAAGAGTTTCACGCTTATCTGCTTTTACTTTGTGCAGAGAAAACACTACCATTACTCAAAAATTGTTTTCAGTATGGCACTTTGTTTCGAACTCAAATGTGTTTCTGTTGATAATTAATCGAGACAGTTCACTAATCGCTACATTTTAAAGAAATTTAAGCGGGCTAATTATGAGTGCAAAAAGCACTTACAATGAAAAAAAAATGATATGCATGACATCAGAGTACTGGCGAATAGTATTGTGAAAAAGCAAATAAAAGACGTGAGCATAACATTAATGAAGGACAAGTCAAATGTCAGATAAATTATTGTTGCCCTTTGAAACATCATTTAGATCGTCTGAGAAAATTCGATACATGGCAATGCCAAAAGTAGTTAATTACATACAACCTTATTACATGTTATCATTAGCACTTGTTCTTGTTTTATAGAGCACGCTAAAAGCGATATATGAAGAAATTTCGCAATAACTTTTATTGAAGTATTATGTGTAATCATGTAAAACCTACAATGTTAAGGCCCCACCAGTGGCCGAGAGGTTCTGCTCTCGAAGCTGGTAGACGGGAGGTGCTGGGTTCGATCCCAATCGCGCCCGTCGGCCTAATCGTTCGGAGTTTTCGTGGTTTTCTTCGAGCCGTGGATTTTCCATGCGTTAATACGGATTAGGTTCCCTTAGAAAGACCCCCCACGGAGGGCACTCCCCCCGGGCCTATATCCCTCGTGTAGATAATTGGCCGTCAAAAATCAACTCAACTCAACCCCTACAATGTTAAAAATTTGCAGCATTCTGGCAGGGCATTTGACCGTTTTTTTCCGAAAACGGTTACACAACCGTGAATTTAACACTATTCTGACCATATTATTGGCCATTTTATGGTCAGAATATATTTAAATTATGGTTATGAAACCGTTTTTTCAAAAAAGGTCGAATGACCTGCCAGAACGTTGCAAAATTTTTAACAGTGTATAGTTGGTTGATGTTGAATTTCTTTTACACTGAAAATGATTTTTTTTTAATATATCTACAACATGAATATGCCATGAATATCGATGGTATTTTTTTGTTATCTCAAATATAATAAATCCTATAGATATGAATTAAATTATCATCAAAACAACGCTAACTATACTAGTAAAATTGTAAAATAACAATGCCATTATTATAAATAAATACTTTTACGTATTGTAAATTTGTAATAACGTTGTTTAATATGCAGTTGGTGTTGTTATCTACTTAAAAGTTTTAATGTTTCTCTTTCATATAATGAATGTTTCCGCGTAAGAGGAGAGACAGCATTTACTTAGAAAGCGTTTGGGATGATGTAATTGACGTCAAATTCGAACTAATAACCAACCAATAGAACAAAGAGGGCTACCAAGGAAGCATACACCAGAGTTGGGAAAATTTGTAATCTCAATTACATGCAATGCAATTACTTAATAAAATAAGTTATTTGCATGTAATTGATTATAGTCACACACATTCAAATGCAGAAATTTCGTCAAATAATCGGATGGATGCGTTTCCGGCGACAATGCAGCAAGAATTTTTGGGGGCATGTAATTTTAACTATCATTAATTACATGCAATTAAATTGTAATTTCATTGCGAGAAATTGAGATTATAAATTTGCCCAACTCTGGTCCACACCTAGTCCTAGATGAGAGAAACTCTCGAAAATTTTTGAGACAGTGTTGATTCCACCTTCAGAAGATTAAGGCGTGGTCACTTCGATCCTTTCCTTTTCTTGTCTTTCGTTTTTTTTTTTTTTTTTTTTTTTTTTTTTTTTTTTTATTTGCTCAGATTCTCGAAAGCCACCGCTAGCAGACGATACAGAGTAATTGTGCCTTTTAGTTCAATTTGTATAACTATTTTTGTTTAAATTGTCACCGTTTATTTTATAATATAAATCATTATTTTATCATAATAAACCTGTATAATAATAATACCGGTTATTTTATAATAATAAATCGTTATATTACGCAGTAAAATAACTCTATCAGTAGTGGACATTTTAAAAACATTTTTCAACTATTTTTAGTATACCGTTCTTAGTTTCAGTGACTGCGACAACAGCGAGTATATCTTTAACAAGTCTTTCTTTACACGACTGTGCTGAAAAAATTGTTGTTTTAAATATTTTTCCATGAAAAAAAATTTTTTTTTTTTGGAGAGCTGAAATGCACCAATAGTAATACTCAAAACCTAGTAGTAGACACCTATAGGCTCCATAAAGTACACGCTTGAATTTTCGCAGAAAAAGTCAAATAAAAGACTAAAATGTATTTGTTGTACATTAATAAGGTAGTATGATGAAAAAAAAACATATATCAAAGGCTAAAAGTGTCTGCAAAATGTTTAACAAATTTAACTTTCTACAATACCGCATTTCAACATCCGTGCTACAATCACAGCATTTTATTCCATTTAAGTCTTTATGCGTAAATGGAATTTTAACCACAGAATTGTGTAACACTAGTAAATTTAAAAGGCCTAGTCTTCTCTGAGCTTATGTCCTGACTGAGCTTATGTCCTGAATAAAAAAAAAATGGCGGATGGACTTTTCTCTGCGGAGATTACTATTCGGAAATAGGAAATTAATAACCTGTTTTGTTCCCGTTAAAAACGGGAACTTTACTGGTTTCGGGATTTAAAAAATAATGCTGTCTCGTCGACCTTAAATACTTTGCTTCAATCTTCAAGTGTAGAGTGAAGGCCTTTTCTAACAATTAGTTCGGGATCTCCACGAAACGTTTCAAAAACTTTTCTTCATTGGTACTGATTTTATTGCTATTAATTTTTAAGCAATTTTAGACGAAGTTTTCGGATTTACTAAAAAAATGCATTAAACGAATTGCAGACCGGTTGGTTATCCATAAAATAGGTTCGATCGATCCAGTTCCGTCCTCAGTTGTCACACATTTTTCGCAACGTCACCTCTTGTCATCAGGATTCCAGCCTTTTACAGGGCTGTCGACTACTGATTATAGTGAAATGTCTCGTACCATTACGGGACACCCGTAAGAAATGCACCGAGTTGTTCTAAACTTTAAACATCAATACAATGAATGAATTCTGCATACCAATGTTAGCTAAAAGGTACAAAACAATTGCTTAAAGCTTGCAATAAAGGGCATTGGCAAGTAATCTCATTGCGATTCCTCAGTGAATTCGAAAATATTTCTAAAATTAAATGTGTAAAATTGAATTTTTGAAAACAGAGCACACATTTAACTATATTTTTTATTCAGAAAATGGAAAACAAAAAGAGGCAATACTTGACTAGTTTCCAATAATTTGCCTTCGTCATTAATGATATCCTTAATGTAATTATTGGTACTTTTACTTATTGCATTGCGCAGGAAAATTGATGTATATTTTGGTAAGATTGTGTCTCATACTTAAGTAGCAAAAAATTGATTTTTCTTCTTTGTTCCATTTTTAAAATTCGAAATCTTTAAAATTTGTGAATACCAGGTGTGTTACACAATTTTCTTTTTTCTGAGATTGTAATTTTTTTTTAAAGAAACCACAGTATAAATAAGATGCACACAACTAGAAATATTATGTGCACTCTAAACAAAAAGGAGTGAGTATTCTCATTTTATTAATAATAGTCACTTTATCGCAGAGTCGAAATATGCCCAACCTCTTTAAAGTGACTATTCACTCTGAGCAAATGTGACATTTTTGACTCTCAGAAAGAGTAAATAAACACTCCTGGGAAGTGAATATTCACTCTAAACAGGTGTGGATAATCACTCTTTCCGAGGAGTGACTATTCACTCTTGCTAAAGGAGTGCATTTTTTCACCCCTGGTAGGAGTGAATAGTCCCTCTTTCATAGGAGTGAATGTTAATTTTTTATGGAGTCAATTTTATTTCTATTTTACTTTATGGGCATTTAAAACGAATCTTTTACAGCATGCAATGAAAATAGATAAAAGCTTGGTAAAAATTGGAATAAAATATTTCATTAACAATATTTATTCAATTCAGAGTTTGTAACACTAATTGAATTTTTAAGGAAACATTCAATTAAAGTTACATATGAATTAAATTAGATTACTGACAGAAATAAACTAAAATATTTTATTCCCATTTTATCCCTTGTGTTTGCTTTTATTGCATGCTCTGTAAAGATATGATAGTTTTAAAATTCCCATAAGGTTAAGTAACTAAACCAAATATTAATCAATTAATATTACTGCTTTCTTTTCAGGTACCCAGAAAGTTGTATTAAGCGATTCAATAATCCCTGTGGTGTACTTTAATTATGTTCCTTTTTTTTCATATATAATTTAAATTTTAGATCTTTAGATATCAGTATTTATTGCTAATGAATTTAAAACTAATTAAACGTTATTGTTTACTGTATTTAATTTCTTTATAATTTTTTTAAATAACTTTTTAATGGGTGGATGTTATATGTTTAACCATGTTTGATTTCATTTAAATTATTGTTTTAAATATAAATTCCTATAAATTATTGCTATTTTTGCAAAGTCCTATTCTTTTAAAATATTTTTAATTTTTCCACTTAAAAAACAATGCTTATAAACTCACATATTTTTTAAATAAGCTCTAAGCTTGATCTAAATATTAAGAATGTGTAATTTTTTTTGTGATTTGCTTTTGTTTTATTTAATATTAGTATAGGGTCTAAATTTTAAGTTCTCTGAAATAGGTATATATTTTTATTTTAAACATATTCCTTAACTTTATAATGATTTCTAATTTTCGTCAGCTGTTGCTGAAAAATGGAATTAATACAATACTTATTTATGAAACGACATGATAAGCCATATTTATTTTAATTTTCTTATTCCCGTAGATATTGTATTTTGTGAATATTTGCAAAATAGATTGTATATGTTTTATACGGAAAGATTTCCCTAAGCAATAGAAAAAAAGAAGTAAATATAAAAATAAAATAAATGACTGCATATGGACTGTTCTTATTGTTTGAAAACATTTTAATGTAAAATGTAGTTATTAATCTCTTAAAAAATATTCAGTCCTATATTATGTAAGTAAATATGAACTTTTTAAAAAATATACTAAAGCACTTTAATCTATAAATTTCCTACCAAGCATAAAAAAACACTTTATTTCAATGCATAAACATCTTATTTTATTTTTTAGTGCCAATAATTACGTGTATCATAAACGGAGAAAATGTGTTTAAATAGAGGCAAATTTAATTACTGATTCAGAATGTCTATAAACAAATGTTTTGATTAAATCTGTAAACAGCAGAAAAACGCTTATATACAATTTAAAACAATAAATATACAATTTGAAAAACACTAAAAATAATAATTAGTTTTTTATAATTGTACTATTAAACAACAACAACAACAATAACGATAAATACATTAAGTGTTTATAATCAGAAAACAGTAAAAAACCGAAAAACATTCAGCAGCACACCACACTGGCTTAACACATTTTCATCAAATCTCAAAGGAAAACAATTACATCTCAATATTTTTCTATATAACATAAAACTATATAACTAATGATCATAACATACAAAACTACAGGAATAAAATATTAAAATTAAATAAGACTAATCTTCGTTTCGTGACCGCCCCTCCGTGTAGTCCGAAACCGACCCCTTGAGTGGGGAAGAGACATGGAGCTCGGTCGATTTCGTTGTACATGAATGAGAGGGGCCGGATGGGGACGAACCACAGCCTCCTAGAGTGGCTCGCGGTCGACAGGCCACGAGTCCGGCGGTCATGGGTAATGGACGTTGTGTATGGGGTGTTTTGTAGGATGTACGTCCCCCAGCACCCGGGTTCTCTGGGCAAGCCGGATAGCAACGGTCCATAGGTCGATCAAAGTGCCGGTCTACGGGCCGGACGGTGTCGCTGGGCAAAGACTAGCCAAGGACCCCATCCACCAATTGACTGGGAGGGAGCTTGAGAGGAGAGAGCGGGCTTTGTAGAACAGGGTCTCGGTGACTCACTGGGGCCGACGGGGCTCGCCGGAATGCCATGCAGGGACTCCCGGATCAACTGAAGGGTGGGGTTTCGGACAGTGCCTAATGAACTTTTTGCGTCAGGTGACTCAGCCCGTCGAGATATCCGTAGCTGGAGCAGTTGCAAGCCGATCCCAATGTGGGTGGGTTTCGGTGGTGCCCTCGTTGACCAGGGAGCGGTCGCAGGAGAAGGGCAGTACGGCTCTGGTTGCCCAATGTTGTGCCGTATACCCTGGGAGACGGTCGGCCGGCAGGCCCGCCATCGAGTGCCATCCCCACAGGTAGCCGGACCGGAGGCTCTCCGACTAACGCGGTGGCGCTTCGAATCTCAGTCGAACTCTTAGTCTGACCTAGATCCTGCGTGTCTAGACGCAACTGGAGGTTCCCGCGCCCAGTGCTGAGGATCTAGTGGTTTCTAAAACTAATTTTCGAACGTTCTAACATGTAGAGATCGGCCACTGCACGGGGCAGGAGCACTCGTGCTTGGGTACCCTCGGCGGCGTGAGGTAAGGTAGTGGGAGCCGGGCTTTTGCCGGCCTCCCGAGGCATCCCCAATTTCGGGTGGGGTCGAGTTGTGGGGGCTTGGCGGGACTCCGGATTCTCCAACCCCCTAGCAAGGCGGGGTCTATCCTGTCTAGGAGAAACTTTCCGTGCTCCCCTGGGGTCACTAACGACACCTAATATGGTCTCTCACGGTTCCAAGCGTTGAGCCGCGAGGGGTTCCGCCTGTTGAGCGAAGACATCTGTCGAAAAAACCCTGAACGGGGCGCTGTCCGTCAGGAGGGGTTTTCCCGTTCCTCCGGGGTTTTAGCTAGGGGCACCTTCATTTTCCGTCGGTTAGCTCGCAAAAATGTCTTTGCCGAAAAATGGTATTTGATCTTGAGAGCCCTCCGTAAAGTAACCCCGGCTCGGGAAAACCCGGTGTAGGTTCGTGGTCCCGACTCCTTTATAGGTGTTCGGTTCCTGCGAGCTGTCGGGGCGTACTGGGTCGGGAACCAAAAAAAGGGACCATTTGGTTCTTCTAGATGGGTGGTGAGGATTGTCGTATTCGACCAATTCATCTCAATTTTGTGAATATTCGGCGTGATGTGCGAGGAGCAGTGCGTCTGTTTGACCGAAGTTCTTGTGAGGGGCGGCCTCGGTGTTTCGTTCCTGGCGGCGGCCTTCGGGATGCGTAGCTGGGTTCGGCCTCCAGGTCGTTTCCAAGCAGAGGCGCAAGGGCTTGTGGGAGCCCAGGACCGGGAGATGGAACCCTCGTCTAAACTTTACGTTTCATAAATAATCACTTTAATAATATCCGCATGTTTTAATCCTAAAATGACGGAAACCTTTAACTTATCTTTAAAAAAGGGCTGTAGACTTGCTGTTCAGATTAGCTGATGAGTAATACGAATTAGAGATAGACAGAAAATTCGGTTTCCCTTTAGTCCCAAAATTTGAATTGCGCCGAAAAGTCGTTTTCGGTGAAAATGCTGCCAAAAATTCAGCCGGACCGAAACTCGACTGAAACTATCTATATTCCAGAAATCTGAATTCTTCCTTTGTAAATTTTCAATATTTCCCTTTGATTTGAACGGTATCAGCTCAAATGAGACACTCTTTATTTGAATCTATGAACTTCACTGTGTATAATTATCAGTCATGACAGTCTCGAGACGGGAGTAAAAATAATAATGCAAGCAATGCATATATGACTCAACTTTGAAGATTACTTTTCGTGCGCTCGGGAAAAACTGCAGACAACCTTAATAGAAGTTTGAAACCGCAAAATTGTTTCGAATGCTCTTTGAGCATATTCTATCATTCCGTGTCCTTTATGAATTAAATACATTTAATCTTATATGAAGATAAAAAGTTCCATAAATAATCAATTTAATAATATCCGTATATTTTAATTCTAAAATGGCGAACGTCTTTCGCTTATCTTAAAAAAGCATCGCAGATAAGAATGTTCTCAATGGCTGATTATTAATAGCCATACAATTCTCACTCCTACTTAGAATTAATAGTCTCTCTTTCAGAGGAGTGACTATTCACTCTTGAAAAGGAGCGCGTTTTAGTAAGTAATTTTCAATGTTACACTCTAAAATTGGGAGGAGTGAAACATTCACTCTTTGAAAGAGTGACAGGCATTTTCACTCTTTTTCGTGTGAATTTTATAAAAATAGTCTCCTTAAAGAGTAGAATTTTTCACTCCCTAGAAAGGAATGAAATATTTCACTCCATTGTCGAGAGTGAAATATGTCACTCCGTTGTCGAGAGTGAAATATCTCACTCCGCTGAAGAGAGTGAAAGACTGGCATTAAACGCTTTTAAAAATTTCCGATCATTCACTTTGAACCAATATATAGAGAGTAAAATAATTAAAAGCGCCAAAATATGTCACTTCTTAATTTTCAAAATATGTCACTTCTTAATTTTCAATTTCCTAGTACCTTTATTACACGCCACTATTTAGCCAAAATTTAAATAAAACTAAAACACTCTTAAAACTAGTGAAATCATATTTTCAGAAATTATCATCCATAGGCGGCCATGTATCCAATTCTTTGCGTGCCCCTGTATATCATTTTATGCATATTATACAAACATTTCTTAATAAACTAAATGCAGTTCAGCATAAAAAATGCATAACTCCTTTAAAACCACCTTTAAGGAATTTGCACTTTTGTGTAGCCCAGTATATAAATTATAGCATTTATACACGCCATATTGTATGCATAAATATAGTGAAACATAAAAGCGCATATCATAATTAAAAATGCATTTCCAGCAATCACCGCTACGGTACAGTACTTCTGATACAATATAGTATCTAGAATCTTTTGTGTGTCCCTGTAAATGCTATGCATTTCATATTATACATGAAATAACTTATAGTAAACCTCAGCGACTTATATCAATTTCATTAAAATATGAAATAGTTTAACATAATTAAAATACCCCGCAAACAATTCTCTAACCCCCCCCCCCCCCCCTCTATATCATTATGTAACAGAATTCTTTTGTTTGGTCCTGTAAATGAATAATAACTATTCTTTGCACCGCATATTCTACAGAATGCATATTTTAGTGCTCTTCTTAAATGCATATAAATTTTGTTATGTTTGGATGCGTGCAACATCATTGAAAATCATTTGAAACGATTTTTTTCCATTCGCCGTAATGTAACGGAATACTTTTGACTGTCCCTGTAGATGAACTAAACATGCTACAAACTTCATTTGAAATAGGTATCGTGCTATGGTAAACGTCAATGACATCCAAAAATTTCAAGGCAATCCGAGTATATTTATGAGAGTTAGAACACGTAAAGACGGCCAGACAAACCGAAGTCATAAACACTTTTCAACTTTTTTGGAAAGTGTTAAAAAGACTGATCTGGGATTGTTTTCAGAAGCTATATTTTCCTATTCGATACTGTGATGTTAAATATCTTAGTCTTCTATCGCTCGAAAAAAAAAAGCTGACGCAGAGACTGATTCATGGCTACGTTCATAGTAAAATGTAAACATTAATTTGCAGTTACTTGAGATTGAAAACGTGTTGAGACAGTGTTTCAGTCTCTTAATGTTTTCTGATTACTAACACTTACAGTATTTATCTTCATTATTATTTTGGAGTTAATATCATACTACGAAATGGTTTCACATTAGAAATTAGCATTATACAGGGGGAATGTCTTTTTATATATTACAGTAGTGAAACTTTTGAAAGATTTTTTTTTATTACTAATAATATTTTAAATTAATATTTAAAATCCTAAATCTTCATAGCAATGTTTTCAGCTTTAACATTTGCCAAATTTATAAAATAATAGGAATTTCTTATAACATATGGAAAACCTTTTGAGAAATTGTTAAATCTAATAATGCATTTAATTCATCTATTGTAGTTTGTTGTTGTTTAATAGTACAATTATAAGATACTAATTATTATTTTTGGTGTTTTTCAAATTGGTATATTTATTTTTTTTAATTGTATGTAAGCATTTTTTTACTGTTTGTGATTTTAATCAAAAATTTACGTATAGACATTCTGAATCAGTTATTAAATTTTCTTTTACTGTAAATGCAGTTTCTACGTTTTTGATACACGTAATTATTGGCACTAAAAAATAAAACATGATATTAAGAATTGAAATAAAGTGTTTTTTATGCCTGATGTTTATAGATAAAATTGCTTTAGTATATTTTTTAAAAAGTTCATAGTATCACTTATATAAGAATGAATGTATTTTAAAGAGGTAAGTACTTTTTACATTAAAAATGTCTTTCAAACAATAAGAACAGTACAATATGTAGTCATTTCTTTTCTTTTTATATTTCGTTCTTTTTACTATTTACCAGATCAGCCTTTTCCTATAAAATATACCAAATCTATTTAGCTCATATTCATAAAATACAATATATACGGGGATAAAAAAATTAAATAAATATGACTTATCATGTCGTTCTATAAATAAGAGTTGTATTCATATCCTTTTTTCAACAATAGCGAAAGAAAATTCAAAATCATAATTAAGTTAAGGAATTTGTTTAAAAGAAAAATATATACATATTCCACAGAATATAAAATTCTAGACTCCATGTTCATATTTAATAACGCAGTGACAAATAACAACGCATAGAAAAACTTACACATTCTTAATATTTAGATCAAGCTTAGAACTTATTAAAAAAAGATTTCAGTTGATAAGCAATGTTTTTTAAAAGGAAAAATTGAATAATTTTAGAAGAATACGACTCCAAAATTACGATATTTTGCTAAAAAGTACGGTAAAAATATAAAATTTTATATTTAACCAAAACTTTATTTTAAAATTGTGCATTTTAAAATTATCATATATTTATAGGGCATGCAGAGAAAACAAACACAAGGGATAAGTTTGTAATAAAATATTTTAATATTTTTCTGTCAGTAATATAATTTAATTCACACGTAACTTTAAGTGAGTTTTTCCTTAAAAGTTCAATTAATGTTACAAACTATGAATTAAAAATTTTCAATAAAGTATTTTATTCCAATCTTTACCACGCTTGTCTTTATTTTCATTTCATGCTCTTAAAAATGTGATTATTTTAAAATGCCCATGAAACAGCATAAAAAAAGTATTCACTGCATAAAAATTAAACATTCACTCCTATTATAGAGTGACTATTCACTGAGTCACATAGAGTGACTATTCAAAACGCACTACTTTAACAAGAGTGAATAGTCACTCCTCCGAAAGAGTGATTATTCGCCCCTGTTTAGTGTGACTATTCACTTCCCAGGAGTTGGTATTCACTCTTTCAGAGAGTCAAAAATTCCACTTTTGCTCAGAGTGAATAGTCACTCTAAAGAGGTTAGGCATATTTTGACTCTGCGATAGTGTGACTAGTCCTTTTTATTTAGAGTGTACATTATGAAATGGAGTTTTTGAAAATTAAGAAGTGACATATTTTAGTGGCTTTCATTATTTTACTCCATATATTGATTAAAAATTAAACGGAATTTTTTTTTAAGTGTATAATGCCAGGCTTTCACTCTCGTCAGCGGTGTGAGATATTTCACTCTCGAGAACGGAGTGAGATATTTCACTTTCGACAATGGAGTGACATATTTCACTCCTTCCTAGAAAGTGGAAAATTCCACACTTTAAGGAGTGTATTTTTATAAAATTCACTCCAAATAGAGTGAAAATGCCTGTCACTCTTTCAAAGAGTGAACTTTTCACTCCTCCCAATTTTAGAGTATGTGTCACCTGCACCAGGTAGCTGTAAAATTTGAAGTAACTTAATTTCTATGAAAATAATCCAAGATACAGAAAAAGTGAAAGTTATATTTGTAAACTAATTTCTTATAAACGATACTGGCTTCTATTAATCCAATTTATCTCTATCGTCTTTACACGCAGACATTTTAAGTAATGCATCAGTAGTTTAGTATAAATCTTCGACAACATAAAATCGTCAGCAAAGAAGAATAATATTTTATTTATGTATTTTGAAAGGATTACAAGATTTTATTGGTTAACCTATAATAATAAGGGAATATGCTTGTGCGTGTGCGTGTGTACCGTGTTCTAAAGAGATTGCGCCACGCAGAGCTACAAGATTTGCCAGGAAGGTACCGCTATATCTATAATTATGTACCTGGAATATCAGAAAAAACAAGCCCTGCTAAGATTACAAAATAACATTAATCTATTTGATAACATGCTTAACTTGAAAATTACTTCATTTTCATTTCCACAGTTTCAATGTTTTTTGTTCGCTAACCGAAGTTGTTTTCGTGCACAGTCGATGCACTTATTGTTGTAAATCGCGCAGTTTTCGTACAATCATCTGCCACAAGCAATACATTGAATCCAGTCACTGGTCAAAGTTGTCTCCTGGTACAGTTCCACGCATTCAGTCACTCTTCCTCATTGGCATTCGTTTTTTTCCCTTCAGATTTTTATCCCACTTTTTCTGGAAGCATCTTATATTCAGTTGATTTATTCAGCCTACCTCTCAAGGTGGATTCTAGAATAACGAATTTCCTGCCTACTTTACGCATTTTAAGTAAGCTATGTTGTATTGCCTCTACTGCAGACTTTAGATTTTCTTCGGTACATGAATCCTTCGTTCTTCGATTTCCTCCTGTATATATTTGGCATTGTGACCGGAAAAATGTATTAAAAATTCCAACACGCGTTACTTATTAGCAATAAATAAATAAATAAATAAATAAATAAATAAAATAAATCATTCATTAGAAAATTTATTTCAGTTAACAAAATTTATTTATTAGCAAATTAATTGTTCAAAATTAAAAAAAATATATAGAAATAATTAATTTTTTAACAAATATTAGTCCAGTCAAATTGTCAGAAAATTGGGCCGATAGATGCAAAAATTCTGCTAGAAGATTTTATGTTTTTAAAGTGTTTATGGGGATGCTAATAACAGGAATTAATTGTTTCCCAACAAAATATCTCGTGGCTAAACTTTGTGGAGCCAAAAAAACACGAAATTTTCGGACTTTTTTCAGTTTTTTGCCTATAACTCGAAAATTATAAAATTTTTGTGTACCATACTTAATTATAAAAAGAAAGAAAATTAAATTCTCTACAAATTTCATACTAAAAACGTTTTTCTAAACCCATTATTAAGCGCGCTACAACTTTTTGAAAATAGCACATTTTTTTCAACTTCATAGAAAGTGACCTATTTTTCGCCTCCCATCCCTAAAAAAAATTTCTTTTCATCACTAACTGTGGAAATGAAATGCACCTATTGATGAATAAGTAAGAAGGCAAACTTTCAAGAAGGTTAGGCAGAAGGTAGGGTTGCCAGATAGTACGTTTTTCTCGTACGTTATACGTTTTTAGTATTTTTTAGGTCTATAGCGCTTTTTAGGTATTAGGTGTACGTTTAAATGTGTCCGCACAACGTTTTCTTCCATTTTCCTACCCCATCCCACTTTTGATAGTTTAAAAAATATTCTTTTTCAGTTTACTTTAAAATTTCACCTTTTGCCAAAAATAAGTTATGGATATGCGCATCAAATGTAAAAACGGCTTGTTTTAGATCAGTAATACAAAAATCTTGGGTGAGTTGTGTAATATTAAGTGCGCATTTGCTGTTGAAATAGATCAAGTGAACTCTACCTTATTATAGATAAATATCTACATTATAAAATTTTTTATTTAGTCTAACTGTATCATAAGTTTAGATATTTTGTTTGATTTATTATCACCTTTTTTGCTTAACCATTAAACGTTGAGCCTGATACATTCACGGGCAATTTGTCCGTGATTGTATCGGGCGCGATGATTACAAGGTTAAATACAAATATTTATTTTTGTAGGGTGTCCATTGCTAAAATTTTCCTAATGATTAAATTGCAGGATGGTCTGATTTATCTTTATTCGTACAATTCAATTACTTTTTCATTCATAATTGGATAAGACTGCAAAATTAGTTTTAAAATGTTAACAGAATAATGCAATACAAATGCAGTTAGAGAATAATGATTAGATCGATTAATTAATAATAACCACTTTTTAGAGAAATTAGTTAACGAAAACATTACTGGCGCATTCAATATAGTTTAGCATGGTACGAAAAAGAATGATAGTGCGATAAAATAAAAACAAACTAGTGTCAATCAAAATCTTCGTTTTTTCTGAGATAAATCTGCAATTTTAGCAGAAGGACGATATCAGGCAACCCTAGCAGAAAGACAGTTACGAAGGGAGGGGGGGGGTGGCAGGGGATAATAATAGGGAATGCAGTTGGAAGATAGCGGTCACGTGACTTTCCGATGCAGGTGTTCTTTCTTAAAGACTCACCCTTCCCTCTCTACACTGGTCTGGTATCTTACTATTCAGTTTATTGCGCGTCTGCTTCTCGTGCAGTAGTGAAAAATGAGCGAGCCCGATCCAAAATTGTGCTTCGTTTGCCAAACGGCTTCAAATCGTGATACACGCATTGTGACCCAGAAAGGACTTGCCAAGCTCTTTGAATGTAGCGTTCAACGTCAGAATAATACTCATCAACGTTTTCTGAAAAGTGGCAAGGAAATTAGAGTACATGAGGATTGCCGAAAAAAATATGTGAATGAGAGAATGATAGCAGCGTATGTTCGTCGGGGTGAAGAAGATTCTACACAGACTAATTTGTACCTCCGATCGAGCACTTCTTTCAAGTTTCGAGATAATTGCTTCTTATGTGGAGAAGGTAATCCCGATGACTTCAACGAAAAACAATCAAAAAAGCCCTACGCAAAAAGAAATTTGATTCATAAAGTAATGAAGTTAGAAGCGAAAATTACATTTCTGAAAGCTGCAGAAAAACGTGGGGATGAATGGTCCCAGAAAGTAATTGAACGTATTCAACACGAACCTGACTTGGTAGCTGCAGATGCATGGTATCATAGTTTTTGTCGCATAAAACTATATCAATCTGTAACAGGTGGAGAGAAAAGAGGGCGTCGACCTGCAACATCCGTTGACGAAGCTATGGAAGCTATATTTACTTATATTGAAGCAAAATTTGAGGAATGCTAGTTCTCTTTAGATGAGTTGATGAATCAAATACCACAGTCATTGGAACTTCCTGATTCTCGGACTGTCAAGGCCCGTATAATTCATAAATATGGGGATGCTGTGCTAATTTCTGAAAACAAAAAAGAGAAAACAGTACTCTGTTTCAAAAATGTTGGACACAAAATACTCACTGATCACTGGTATTCGAACAGGAATTTAGATCCTCAGCAGAACGACTCCGTATTGTGAAAACAGCCTGTGACATAATTGTGGAAGATATAAGGTCACAAATGTATGATGTTACGCAATACCCCCCATCTGATAACTTTCTGTCTGACGCTGAGACCTTTATTCCTGAATCAGTAAAATTGCTTTTTGAAACCATAATTTTCAAACACAAACGTGGTTCAATTGAGAAATGGAAGAAAAAGTGCGTTGCTCTTTCACATGCCCTAATAAGTGCAGTTCGACCAAGGTCATTCTTTTCTTCAATCATGACAGGGATCAGCGCATATTTGTACAGAAAGTTTGGTTCAAAGCATTTGCTCCAAGTTATGTCCGCTTTTGGCTTTGCAGAGTCCTATGAAGATGCTTCCCTTCTTGAATTGTCTACCATTCTGAAGCCTCAGAAAACAAAAGAACGAGATGATGCATTCTGCTAATTTATTTTTGACAATGCGGACTTTAATGTCAACACTCTGGATGGGACTGGTACATTCCATGCAATGGGAGGTATAATGTGTGTTACTCCTCACGACGCCTTGCACCCCGAGAAAAGAATTCAAAAAGTGAAACATCACTCTACAGCTGAAATAGTCAGTCAAGCTGAAAAAATTGATCTACAGACATTTCACAGAACAGATATGAGGGGCTTACAGAATATAAAAATTGAAGATTTGGAAGAACTTTCTCCCATTAATAATGAAATCGTCCCCTCAACGACAGACATAGTATGGCTCTATGGGAAATGGTCAAACATTGAAAACGTTCCCGGGTGGAACGGTTTCATGGAGCAAGTTACATCCAAGAGAGAGTATAAACGCTCTAAAATAAAGTACCTCCCATTTATTAACGCCCTTCCTTCACATTATGATACCGTTTTTACCTCGCTATTGGTCGCTGCTGAAAAACGTCGACAATTCAACCAGAAGACATGCTTTGTGACATATGATCAACCTCTCTATTTGAAAGCAAGAGACATAATAGCGAATGAACAGCCAGAATTAAATAACGTGACAGTGAGGCTTGGAAGTTTTCATCTCCTCATGTCTTTCATGGGATCAGTTGGTTTTATCATGGGTGGAAGCGGCCTGAAAGATTTGTTCAGCACAATTTATGCTGAGAATAGTGTAGACAAAATAATGTCTGGCCATGCATATGCTAGGGCTATACGAGCACACCTGTTATCTCGTCTTGTTTTGTCTGGCCTAGTGTGGGATCACACTCAACTGACAGAAGACGAACGAGCTGCTATGGAAGACATGATAACATGCTGGGATCAATCGACACACCAGGACACCATTTATTACGTTCAAGAAGCTGTAAAAAATATGGAAAAGCTGTAACTTTACTAGAAAATAAAGGCCTCACAGCGAAGTTATGGATTCTATATCTAAAGATGGTCACAGTCATTAAACAGTTTATCGAAGCGGAACGAACAGGAAACTGGAACCTCCACCTGAGAACTGTGCAAAAAATGCTTCCCTACTTCCATGCTGCGAGACATTTCTTATATGCCAAGTGTGGACATCTGTACTTGCAAGACATGCTGAAGCTGGAAGAAACACTGGATCCTTCCGAATACCGAAAGTTCACAGCTGAAGGCTATTTCACCATACGGCGATCAGATAAGAATTGGTCTGGGACTTGGACTGATATGGCGATTGAACAAACATTAATGAAAACTATGAAGAGCACTGGAGGATTAACGCATGGACGAGGAATGACAGACAGCGTGTTAGCAAGATGGACTCTGGGAATGATTCATATGCAAAACATATGCGATGATATAGAGACATACTGTGAAGTAGGCTTTGAAGTTTCTGAACAGCATGTGGATTCCAGAAGTTCCCGCATTGATAGAGACAGTAATGATTAAAAAAGCTGCGAGATTGGTTGCTAGTGCATCATCCTTTCCACGAAAATGATTACATAATATCCATCAGTAGTGGAATTGTTGGAAAGACTGACGTTAACTGCTATTTGGCTGGAGAAGTAGGACAGGCAGGAATCAGAAGAATTGTTGGCGAAAATTTCAAGAGTGTGAAATTCAAGAAAAAGGATAAGGTAGTACCTTTAGCTTCTGTTGTCAGTAGTTTAAGATTAGCAAACGTTACAGTTACTTCTGTCCATCCATTGACTCTATTCCAAAGGGTTTGTTTAATGAAGCAGAGTGATGAAGACGTGCAGAATCTACTAACTTATGAACTTGCTCCCTATCCGATGTCTTTATTCTCCGACGAAGGGATGAGAAAGGGCACAAAATCTTCGTTTTACAGTGCTTTTATCCCATTAGACAATCTGGATCTTATTGGAAAAGATAAGTTTTTGTTGTTGACGGAGGGTACCTTCTTCACAAAGTAACTTGGCCTCGAAATGTTTCCTTCAAATTTATTGTTAAAAGTCATATTTCTTACATTCAGAAAAATTTTGGATCACAGGTCGCAGTTGTGTTCGATGGATATCCATCTGAGGGAGAACAGAATGGAACGAAAAGTGCAGAAATAGCACGTCGATCTAGAATGCACACTTCTACTGAAGTCATAGTTGCAGCAGAAATGTTAAGCACAGTGCCTCAAGACAAATTTCTAGCCAATGACAGAAACAAGAACCGCTTCATTTCACTGCTTAAAACAGAGCTTCAAAATAACAGAATTCAAGTTGACCAGGCAGAAGAAGACGCTGATGTCATGATTGTTACCTTAGCCATTTCAAGAGCCAAAGCCTTTGAAAGTATCGTAATTGTCGGAGAGGATATTGATATTCTCGCGATCATGACAAGCTTGGGATATCAACACAAAAATCTGTTTTTCCAAAAACCAGGAAGAGGAAGCATCGAAACAAAGTGGTTTTCAACCAATTCTTACAAATACAATCACAACAATGTTCTTTTCACTCATGCAATCAGTGGATGCGATACAACATCTGCTCTTTTTGGGCAAGGAAAGTCAAAGTTTTGTAACACTTTAAAAAAACATAAGCAGCTTGAGGAAGTATCATGTGTTTTTAATAAACCAGAGTCTACCCGTCAAGAAATCATCAAGGCTGGAGAAAAATTCCTTATTGCACTATACAGTGGATGCGTAGATACCACGCAGACATTGAACAGTTTGAGGTTCTAGTTATTTGCTAAATCAGCCGCAAAAAGCAAAGTTCATCTTGCAAGGCTGCCACCGACGCAAGAGGCTGCGCAGCATCATTTCCTAAGATGTTATCATCAGGTACAAGCTTGGCTAGGAAACAACATGCCCCCTGAAGAATGGGGGTGGGTTCGCAGGTCTGACGGTCTTTTTCAGCCAGTTCAAATGTACCAAAACCCAGCACCTGAATCCTTGCTGCATGTTGTCTCATGTAGCTGTAAAAAAGGGTGCACCAAGGCATGCTCTTGCCAAAAATCAGGACTCAAATGCTCGGCAATTTGCAAAAACTGTAACGGGATCAATTGTGAAAATGTGGATGATATTATTTATGCAGAAGAAGAGGATTATGAAGCTGATACCTGGGAAACCATCGACCAAACCAGCAACGTCGATGACTTTCGCAGCCAGGATGATGATGTCGCAACAAGCTCAAAGCAGTTCAAAGCTGTTGAAGATCATGCAGCCTGCTCCTTTGCTTCTCAAGCTGAGGTTGACGAACCAAACTCATCAACCCGCAAGCGCTCCAGACGTTACTAAATCCATTAAAGATGTTACTGTATTTTTTTACTTACATTCATGCTACCTGCATTCATAATACCTACTATTATTGTTCTCACCTTAAGTTGTAAATACAAAAAAAAAAATTACAATGTTGTCAATTTTTTACGGTTTTACCGTTGTAATTAATCATTATTACTATCATGCAAATACCTGTAATATAAAAAGTTACATTAAAGAGGATAAAAGAAATAAAAATGGTGCCAAATGTTGGTATTTGCGATTTTTTCACAAAGTTAGAAAAAAAGTATCATTTTCAGGAAGCTGTAGCGCGCTTAATAATGGATTTATTTAATTCTCTTTCTTTTTGTAATTGAGTATGGTACACAAAAATTTTATAATTTTCAAGTTATAGGCAAAACACTGAAAACAGTCCGAAAATTTCGTGGTTTTTTGGCTCCACAAAGTTTAGCCTCGAGATATTTTGTTGGGAAACAATTAATTCCTGTTATTAGCATCCCCATAAACAGTTTAAAAACATAAAATCTTCTAGCAGAATTTTTGCATCTATTTTTGACAATTTGACTGGACTATATATTATTAATTTATTAACAAAAATAATTATATAAAATTCATTTAGTAACAACTATTTTATTAATTTATTAACAAAATTTTTAACTGCAAAAGTTTTTTTAGCAAAATAATTTTTTGCCAAATTTAGTTTCGATAATTATGTGTTTTTTTCAAAATTAATTAATTCAAATGTTTTATACGTAATTTTCAATTCATGCAAATTTACCAATAAGCTGCAGAATGTCTTTCTAGCACTAAAACTTATGGGGAAGTGCGCCATCTCTCCTAAGTAGCAGGTGCGCAAACTCTCCTATTTTGGTAGGAGAGATTGCGCAGCCTTTTATTTAAATGTGGTCACCTCTAAAATGAATTGTTGGTGTTCGCATCCTTAGTCTAGTTTAGTAGCTTATAAGAAATCGTTCAAAAGTTCAAAATATTTTGTACTACGGACATTCTATAAAAATTTTGACGAACAGTTATGAAAATTGAAGCACTTACTTTAGAAAAACAAAACAAAATATTAATGCTTTATCCAAGACGCTCGGAACAATCAATGTGCACATTCATGTAGATACTGCACTAATGCTGCTGTACAACTACCTGGAGTCGTTGCGCATGCACTCTACTCCTTAACGGCGAATCTCTTTGTGCGCGATCTCTCCTACCGCGCGATAACTCCTTGCTTTACCTTAATAATTTTTTTTTGTAACTTTTAGCCTTTTATGCATCGCGCGGCAATTTCTTTTACAATCGTAAAGGATTTTTAGTTTGAAACTTTTATAGCCTAATATAGTAAATATGTCCTGTGTGATTTTTGAAATTTTAGCAATTTGTAATGGGACTTTTAGCGTTTTTACATGATTACTTGTAATTTTTCCTAATTAGGAAAATAAATCTGGTTTCAATCGTCTAGTCTAGTATAGCAAATTTTGTTCTCTTTTCATTAAAGTTTATTCCGAATTCGTGAAGTGATTTTTAAAAATTTTTGTTGCAATTTTTGAATTTTTTTTCGCGTTTCGTGGGACCTTTTGTGGTACCGGGCAACGGCATGTGTGTCAGCTAGTCGTATTAATAAAAATCAGGGTTAGTTGGTTACGGGATTTTATGGCGCAATGTAAAAAACTTACATGCTGCGCCAAACACATAGTAAAATCATTTAAAAGGTGTAAGGAGAATAAAATTATAAAAATCAGTCTGGATGGTCTGAAGGACAGAGTAGTGCAATTTTAAATTGTGATATTCATCTACACAGTTAAAAATTTTGTGCTGGGTTGGACAAATTTTTGGTGCTGCAGTAGTTGCAACCATTAGATGGTGAAATCTCTTTCCTACATTTGGGGCTTCGGTTGAACCGCAGCTCAAAATGTTGGGATGCGATTTCCCGTTCTGATAATTTCGTCTGTACTGCGACACCAAAAGTTGGTTTAACAAAGGGCAAAAATTTTAAAAGTGTACACTGTTAAAAATTTTGTGGTATGTTGAACCAATTTTTTGTTCTCCAGTAGCTGCCACCATAAGATGGTAAAATCTTGAACCAACATTTAAAGCTAAGGTTTAATCGGAGCTCCAAATCTTGGAGTGAGATTTCACCATCTTATGGTGGCAGCTGCTAGAGCACCAAAAGTTGGTTCAACCTAATACAAAATTTTTAACAGTGTATACTAAACTTTAATGCTAGAGAGAAATTGCATTTTTATTTTTCAGCATTATTGACTTTTTCATCGTATTTTTATAGCTGTTTCTTCGCCGTTCAGTGTCTTTAGAAAGTATTTTAAAGATTTGTTATAAATAATTTCCCTAACTGTGGATGTTTTTATCATTATGAAAAATCGTTCTGTATTTCTCAGACTGCAGTTTCAGAAACAGTTACTAGTAAGTTGAAGCATAATCTGGGCTGTGAAGAGAATGGTCAAGCTCTTAAAACAAAAATACTTATACTAGTTGCTTTGCAATGACAGATGCAAATTTGAGTAACTTCAAAGATATTTTTATCTGACAATATCTTTGTCCTGATTGAAGATCATCTTTTGCAGTTTCTTGGCTCATGCGAAATTATTTTGTCCATCGTTTCATTATAGAAATGAAAGGAGACAAATCACAATAACTATGATACAAACATAATAAAAAACGGAAAACAGGCTTTTAGTGCCGGAAAACGCTGAAAATTAATAAAATTCAAATTAAAAAACACTTAGTAAGTTTTGGTCATACAAAATTGAAACTTTTACTGCTTACTTGTCAAAGCATGAAAAAAGTTTTTCTCCATATTATTTATAGAACCCAAGAACCGTACAAAAATTTAAATTTCGCAGCTTCTTAAAACATGATTATTTTGACGTAAATGGATTTTCATATGACGAAATAGAACATTTGAGCCCTTTAAAAAAAAATTGAAACTATACCTTTTAAACTAATGGTTTAGAAACCATGTATATTACCTAAAGTAACCATATTGTTTTTAAGGGCTTGTTTTTAATATCTTATTGACAGTCTATCGCACGAAGAATTTAAGAAAGAGAAACAAGGAATATAGATGTGCTTTTTTGAGTACCACTATTACCAAATTTTTGCTATATTTTACGGCAGACTATTTTGAAATAAGGGTGCTGACAAATAAGCATCTCTACGCACAGTGAGAGAGTATGAGAAAAGTGCAATTTAAGAAAATTTCTACTTCTTAAATCCAGTTTTACATTCTCGCTCAATGTCATTGACCTAAAATAAACCCCAAAATTTGATTCTTGATCCAAGAATCAATATTGAAACATTATTGTAAATGTAAGTATAAAAAATTTACAATTTAAGGAGCAATATACTTGTTGTCTACTTACACGGTAACTATATGAATGTTTTCCGAAATTCGGTCCCAGTGTCAGATCGAGTATGTGTGCGTGCCGAAAAAAATAAAAATGCAATTTTGTGTGAGCGTATTTAGACATTTGTATTTCAATTTTAAAAGTATTTCTCATTCGTAATATTTACGATGTTTCCAATTATATATATGAGCATAAGGTAGATGACATTTTAAAAGCAATAAGTCTACCTTTAAAAATTGAAGGATTCGGATGTAAAATAAGGTAGGATCGGTTAGGGAAATTATGAACATGGGGTAATACAAAACAAATGGCACTAACGCTCGCGTGAGAGTAGCCGATAGTAAAGTAAAGTAGAAATGAAAAATTTGCATCCCTGTTGACAGGATGAGAATGTTCCCACCGTTTCTGCTTTAGGGTAAGTACCCTCGCTCCCGTTTATGATAATCCTTAAGGCTGCTAGTCACTTAGCTTTTGAATTCCCTCACTAATGATAAGTCTATGGTCGTAGAATGTATTCGTATATTTAAAATATCTTCTCAGGAAATTAGTTTTTATTTGCTTTTTTCTCTGTACTCTCCTTTAAAAATGTCTCTTTTTTCCTTAGTTTTCAAAATATTTCTAAAATCTGTACTTAATTTAATATTTTATGTGTTAAAAGCTGACGAATTGTGAGTAAGATTATTTAATGCTTCATATAAAATTAAGCATAGATTTTAGAAATGTTTTGAGAACTAAAAAAAAAAAGAGATATCCTTTAAGAAGAGTATGAAGAAAAAAGAAGTTAAAAATATTAATTTCCCGTAGAGATATTTTAAATATACGATTGCAGCAAACGCTCATAAATTTAACATTACTGAGGGGAATTCAGAAGCTGAGTGACTACTGGCAGCCTTAAATACAGGCGGTGGGGCTTACCATTTAATTTTAATTCCCAACTACCAAAATTATACCAGAATTTTTTTAAAAAATATTTTACGTTTATAATGCAAGTAAAGAAAAGCAGTTTTTTTTTTTTCAAATACAATTCTTTGTAGATTCTGGCGGCAGTCAGTCATTTCAACATTTCAGCAGCAGAATTTGTTTGCCTGAGTAAGGGTTAACAGTTCAGAGGGACAAACAGTTTTGTAGTGCCTGTAAATATTATTTCTTTTTATCAGATAAAATCAAGGTAAGTTGATGTTTTTAATCAATAATTTTAAGTTATAATTACTCTAACAAAATATCAATAAGTTTTACTCCAACACATTTTCAAGGACTTACAGAACCATGTTCACAATTATCCCACACTTTTTGTGATACAGTGTAGTTATGAAAAAGCGTTTTTTCCTTATTAGAGCGTATTAAGTCTCATATGATGTAATAACTGCTTCTATAGTTAAACCGATAGGTTTCCTCAGAGACTTTTGTTGAGTATTGAATGTTTAATATATTTAAATGTCAGAAATAAAATTGGCAATCACTGTAACATATCTATGCTATAACGGGTGCTCCGTAGTTCGTTTGGGTAGATTTTCGTTTAAAAATGTATGGCAGAGGGGCCCCCAAGATTGGGTGTTGTGAAATAGTTTCGTTTAAAAATATACAAAAAAAAAAAAAAAAAAAAAAAAAAAAAAAACAGTCCGGAGCTTGCATAGCACACCCGGTCCATGCTCCAGAAGGCAGTGAGCCTTCCAAATCTTGTTTCGATTTAATAGATTTTTATTAAAAATCATATAAATCCGAGGGTGTAGTCTGCCGAAGTCAGTGGGACCCCAACATTAGGTTTGTTTGGAAATATTTGTTTGGGTTCGTTTAAAAATATAAAATCATTCAACACTGATTTTAGGTATATTTAAGATTATTATCCTGGGCCCAGGCAACGCCGGACGGGTCAGCAGGGTGATAGAATAATGTGTGTATGAACTTGTTGTTGAAAAAATGTGCGTGAACTTTGTAATATTTGTGGTATAATATTCCGATACTAAAATAGATATTCACAACTACCCCGTAGTCTTTCGGGGTAATTATGAACATTTAGGGTAATTGTGAACAAACAATTTTTGGTATCCCACGGTACAGTAAACTAATTATAATTGAAGTATAGGAATGAAGCAATAGCTAAATGGCAGTATTACAAGGTTTTACATCGATCACGTGCTTCTTAAAGCTGTCAGCATTTGCAGCAAAAATTTTTTTCGCTGTTACCACAAATCACCCTAACTAGTAAATGTAAGTTTCGAGATATTCAACATTCAAGTTTTCGAAAGAAACTACAAGCAAAACTATTGCGATTTTTTTCTATAAAAAGAGCTGATTTGTTAAGACATAAATTTCAATTAACTTATTTGCAACAATTTTTGTCTGACAGATTTCATTATTAGGCTTACTTGTAAAGAAGCTTCGTTATGAAAATTCGTATATAAATTTTGTCTTTGATTGTTATTACATATATTGGGTAAATAATAAACTTTGTACTTTTAAAGAGTTGTAAGGATACAGTTTAATTTTTTTTAGATATTCACTATTTACATATTAAGAAACACTGTACATAATTGGTGACCTATTTCTTTAAGGGGTTACATACTTTATCGGCGGCGAAAATGTGACATAATTTGGAATTTGTTTTTAGGAAGGAAGTAAAATTAATTGAAAACTAATAATTCGAGGATATTTTTTATTGCTTCTAATATTTAAAAATAGTTTTTGTTGTTAAAATTGGTCAAATATTACGTCGTAAACCTGCAGCCGCGTTGATTTGTACCAAAATTACCGGGCTCGATGGGTAGCATCCCAACTTTCTGTAGAAACAAAAAATTATTAAAAACTCAGTTTATTTATGTAAAATAAGGTTGTAGCCTAGAGCCATCGGCTCAAATTTTTGAATTTTTCAAAAATAAGAAAATAGCGATGTTTTGAAAAAAAATTTCAATTTTCGTTTAAAATTTTGTAAAATATAAAAAAATAAAGTTTTCAAAAAATGGGCCGGTTTCCTTTAGAAAATTTAATTATGCGTAGATGAGCGAAAATTTCATCCAAAAATTTAAAAAGTTGTTCAAGTTATCATGCTGCCCATGTTGAAAAATGTAGTTTTCAGAAAATTGCGTTTAAAGTTTTAGGATTCAATATATTTTGATCGTGCGCGCTCAAGTTTTTGCTCATATTTTTCTTCATAATTAAGATATCACTTTAAAGCTTTTCCCCATAATTATACACACTACGAGGATTGAATTTCCGAAAAAAACAAATAAGCGATTTTATGAAAGTTGAGAACGTATGCAACCCCTTGAGACAATGTATAAAAGTATTATTTTATACCTTTAAATTCTCATTTCTATCACATGAATGTAGAATTGAATAATTATGCAGGAGCGACAATCATGCTAACTAGAATTTTTTTTTTCATTCAATCATGAATCCCGTATTTTACACATAGATAAATAATTTTTTTTTTTTTTTTTTTTTTTTTTTAACTTTAAGATTTATTTATCCGCTATTTTGATCTATCGACTTTGTTTCGGAATAAAAATCATCTACAAGATAATTTAAATGTGAATGAATAGCGTACACTGTTAAAAATATCGTGAAAAATTACCTCTGTTTTTAAAGGCTATCTATTTTCTGACCAATGAGAACGCTCCATAGGTAGTTATGTAACGTCCTCATTGGTCAGATAATAGGTAGCCTTTAAAAACAGAGGTAACTTTTCAGGATATTTTTAACAGTGTAGCATGATATATTATGTCATACCATTGATATATTACGGCAAAATATGCTTGCAATTTGCAATAATTTAATGAAGTTTTCATGATGAATACTTAAAAAAACAAATTTATACAGTGAGTTTTAAAACTAAATAACGCTGTTTAACAATATTTTTATAATATGTCGATTTCAGTTCTCTGAATGTGTCTTTTTGAAACCATTTAAAACATTAATGCAAGTCACTGTTTATGACAATTTCCAATTGCAAATATGATCTTCTTTTAAATGAGCAAACACGAACAATACATTTTTGGCATTAAAATTAATATTTATTTACAAGATTTCGGTTGACTTTGATATGTTTGGAAGGCGATAAAACTAATGAAAATTAGTTTACAATATGGAATTTAATAAATTTTATTATTGTGCTGTTGTCAGTTTATAATGCATGTTTTGTTGGAAATTCAGAATTTACTCCATTCGGATTTCGAGACGTTGTCTCTTTTGTCTATTTAAAAAAAAAAAAATAAATAAATAAAAAAACATAAGTAGCATCAGTTAAGAGACATACTGTCGAAAATGCAGATTGCCTAAGTATAAAATAGTATTTAATTTTGTTTGTAAATTTCGCAGGAATTACTAATTTCAAATACAGATAAAGTCTTGATTTAATTTGAGGGACACAAGTGTAAAACATGGTAAGTGTCATTTTTTAATGTCTTCTGATTTTCGTGTAAAATTCTTTCCAACTGCATACTGACATCCATTTAAAAATATAAGATATTTTATTAGTGAATAAAAGCCCTCCTAATCAAGGATAAACTTTAGAGAAGTACAACGAGTTTTTATCAAATAATATAAAATTTACCAGACCAAAAGACTTTTATGTAGTTGGCCGATGTTTCAGTCTTAACAAATCAGCTGTAGATGAAAAAATCATAAGTGTTTTTATTGTGTATATTTTGTAAACTTGAATACGGAATTCGCAATTTATTAGTTACCTTGTTTTACACCCAAGTCTTTTCAATTATATGAAAAATAAAACCTAAGACTGTTTGGCTGTTTAAATTATGAAACATTATCTACTATTTTAAATAACTCTTAGACTGCCATAGAAATCAAATTGTTCAAGAGGATAACTTTTTTTTCATGAAATATAATAAAGGAAATTTCAGTGTACCCATAAAATTACGAGATTTTTAAATAAAAAAAATAAATACAAAATATCATTATTAAGAATCATTCGCCCATATAGAAAAAAGATACACAAAAATGCAGTCAGTAGTATAGAAAAGACAGTTCGATTGAGAGGGTGGGTGGTGTGTGGTGGGTGGAACTGAAAATCATACTATAGTACGAGAGGGTTTGAGAACAGTGTTAGGTTCGTATCAGTTGGAAAGGAGATAAGAAATGATAATCACATAAGATAATCTGATTGTGAGATAAGAGTAAAGTGTAGAAACTGATTGTCGAACAAGGAGGTTAAGACAGTTTTCGAGCGTAAGGAATTGATTATCCTTGTAGATCATACTATAGTGCGATAGGGTAGAAGGGGACTAAATTTTTAGACGGGGCTTAATTTTTCGTATCATTTTAAGGTTTGAATGAATAACTATATAAGGTAATGTTATACTATAACATAAGGGGTTAGGTCTTTTTGAGAGAAAGTATGAGGAAGCTTATTTATTTTTTGGAATCGACTTAGAGTTTGAACATGAAACGGAACTGAAAGTACTAGGTGGCGCCCTCTATCGGTAGGAAATGTTAAGTATTGCAATCAGGTTTTTCGTAAAAATTTCACTTGGAATCGAACCTGAGACAAAATAGTCTCTTGACTTGATAATTTGAAGTAGGTTTAACTGATCAAGCCAAGAAACTATACCTGTGAGTCGAGATTTTAGATGTTTCAACACAAAAAATTGTGTTCCTCTCATGTGTAAAGAGAGATTGGTTGCTTAAGATAAGTCAACAGTACTTATTTTAACTACTACTATATTTTGAGAATTACTTTCATGTATACGATTTTATCGATTTTGCATATGGGAGTATGATAATTTCACCAAACAATAGTTTCGAATTCGCGAACTTCGTATCAAGTTTACATTTTTTTGTAATTGATACACTACTCACCGTTTGAAAATTACTTTAATGTATACGATTTTTATTTTTAGTTTAACTGATTTTATCGATTCTGCGCACGAGAGTAGGTTCATTTTACCAAACCCTGGTTTCGAACCTACGTACTATGATTCAAATTTCATTTTTTTGTGGGTGATGCGCTATCTACTGGATAAACCGCGCCCCAACGTTTATTCCCATACTTTTAAACACTATCTTTTCTAATTACTTAACCCTTTATTATGCTCTCGTTTAATATTAATTTAACTTAACAGGAGTTATAATTGCATCACAACATTTAACATTCTGCTAGTTTTTATTTTTTTAATTTTCTATTTTAATGTCCTTGTAGCGCAATCTGATAGCGCATATGGCTGTTAACCATGGGGTTGCCGGTTCGAATCCGGTCAAGGGCGAACTATTATTTTTCCCTTAATAAGTTCAGAGATTTCAAGAACTCTTTTGTTTCCATTTTGAGGGAAAGTTACACATTAAGCAATTATTATAAATTAAATCACTTCATAAATCGTATTTGCAATAGATAATTAGTTAATGATTCCAAATTAGTTCTAATGAATTTTAAAGTTCCTCATTTGTCGCCAACAACATAATATTAGTGTTAAATTTTAATAATTCTATCATGCGAATTAAAAATTTAAAGAATTATTTTCATATTGACTTAAATCAGTATCAATTAGTGAAATTAAAAGAAAAAGCACATGATTTGAATAAGGAACTTCTTCAGCATATAATTGAAAAGCATATACCAAGCTTAATTATACAGAAATGTATCATTAGTCATATATCATAAGTTTTATATAATTAAAAAAACTATTTATACTAGAATATATACTAGTGTTATGTTTTGTAGATGCTGGACACTCACTTAACTTTCTACTTGATTATTTTAATACTTAAAAGTTACAAAAAATATAGATAATTAAATAAAGTATCAGCTAGATGTAAGTTACATGCTAACGCGAGAGATCAAGACACGACATGTGAAACCGGAGGAAAAGTCTGCGATAACAAACTACTCGCTGTTGCCACTAAAGTTCATCTAAATGTTTTTTACTGTACTGATGCCACACAAATACAAATAAGTTTTTTAAATGTTCACTGACATCTGGTGGATGATAGAACGATTCACCACAGTACTCCCCCCCCCCCCAAAGTGCCTCAGGCACTGAGGTCAGAGGTACAGTGTATTAAATCCAACACGTCGACCAGAACGAGTCGTCACAATAGTCTGTGGCATGGGATCACTACAGGAGGTCGAGGCAGTTTTCTGTGGGGTTTGTTGTGGCACGGGCAGTTGCTCGGTAGGTGTAGTTAGATCAGAGGCTTCCAAGAAGGCGGGTTTCAGTCTGTCAACACTGATAATAGTCTGTCTGCTATTCATGTTGATGGTGAAAGTCTTTTCGCCTCTTTGCACTACACTGAATGGGCCATCATAAGGAGTTTGGAGAGATTTCCTTACGGCATCATGCCTCACAAACACGTGAGTGCATGTTGTCAGGGACGGGTGGACGAAAACAGCTGTTTTGGCATGTGCAGAATTTGGAGTTGGTTTGAGGGAAGTCATGGTGTCCCGCAATGTTTGTAAGAAGTCATGAGGTTGAATATCGATTTTTGAAAAGCCGATCAGTTCACATGGAAGTCTCAGTGGTGCACCATAAACAAGCTCAGCCCTAGTGCAGTTGAGGTCTGCTTTAAATGAAGATCTAAGTCCAAGCAAGACAATAGGGAGTGATTCTGTCCATTTTGATTCATGGCATCGAAGTGGTTGCTTTAGGGAACGATGAAATCGTTCGACTAAGCCATTGCTCTGTGCGTGGTATGGTGTCGTGCGGGTCTTCTGGATGCCCAACATTTTGTTGAGGATGAGGAATAGATTGATTTCAAACTGGCGGCCTTGGTCTGAAGTTATGAGAGTGGGGATTCCAAACCGTGAAATCCAATTTGCAACAAAGGCTTTTGCAATCGTTTCGGCACATATGTCAGCAATAGGAATTGCTTCAGGCCAGCGTGTGCAGCGATCTATGCAGGTCAGCAAGTACTGAAAACCATCTGACGGTGCTAGAGGTCCGACGATGTAAATATGCACATGGTCAAATCTGCAGTGAGGGAGCTGGAAACTTTAGAGAGGGCTGGATGTGTGCCTAAGCACTTTTGACCGTTGACATTTTACACGACATCGAGTCCAATTGTTGATGTCTTTGGACATAGATGGCCAAACAAATCGAGATTGGATGAGTTTTTGGATGCCCTAGTACCTGGGTGCGATAAGTTATGCAGGGCTGAAAAAATGCTTTTGCGGTAATCTTTGGGTACATAGGGTCGAATTGAATCGCAGCTACTGTCACAATATACACTTAATGTTGGAGTCACTGAAACAGGTTTTAAACAGAGAGAAATTTTGTCGTTATTTAGTAGCTCTTGCAGCTCGACATCATGTTGTTGAGCTTCTGCAATTGTAGCCAAATCAATTGGCTGAACAGTGGCAGAACTATTCTGGACAAGGTATATGCTACTACGTTGTCAGAACCAGAGATGTGCCGAATGTCTGTGCAAAACTGGGAAATAAAATCTAGTTGTCTGAGCTGACGTGGAGAAATTGCATCAGAATTTTTTGTAAATGCATTTGTTAAAGGTTTATGGTCGGTAAATATTATGAAATTTCTACCTTCCAGGTAATGCCGAAAGTGCCTGACAGATAAATAGATAGCGAGAAGCTCTCTATCATATGTGCTATATTTAATTTCTGTTGCACTCACTTTACGGGAGAAAATGCTAGTGGCTTTGTACCACTTTTAGTTAAACAATTTAATGCTGCCCCAACAGCAATGTCGGAAGCGTCGACCATTAAGTGGAGTTCATGGTCTAAAGCCGGGTAGGCAAGGGTTGCTGCATTGGCTAAGTCAGATTTACATTGATTGAAAGCAAGAAGTGCTTCGTCTGTCCAAGGGACAGGACGTTTGTCATCTTTCTTGCAGTCATGAAGTAAATTGTTAAGATGTGCTTGTTTTTAACGGCATAGATAGAAATCAATCGTCGATAAAAGTTCAACATTGCAACAAAACGCTTTAATTGAGAAAGTGTCTCCGGTTTTGGGAAATCATTTATGATGGACACTTTTTCAGGGAGGGGTTGAACTCCTTCCGGTGTCACAAGACAGCCAAGGAATTTTACCGAGGATTGTCCCAGAACACATTTGGTGGGATTGATTTTTAAGCCATGTAACGCCAAACGGCTACGGTCTTGGTTAAGATGTCTAATATGCTCTGCTTCATTAGCAGAAGCAATCAAAATATCGTCATAATAAGGTATACAAAGCTCTAAGTCAGATAGTACCACATTTATGTACCTCTGAAATATTTGTCCAGCATTGCGTAGGCCAAAACACATGTAAACAAGCTCAAATAAACCAAATGGTGTTGTGATAGCGGTTTTTTGAATATCCGGTGGGTTTACCGGTATTTGGTGATATGCTTTGGTCTATGGTAGAAAAAATAGTTTTGCCAAATAAGAGTCTTGTGCAGTCATGGATATGCGATACGGGATACCTGTCGGGTACAGTAACAGAGTTGAGGCGGCGATAATTACCACAGGGATGCCATTCCCCATATGGTTTTTGTACCATATGCAGTGGACTAGCCCATGGGCTTTTTGAGGGTCGAATTATTCCCTGAGATATAAGATACTCAAATTCCTGCCGTACAGCGCGTAACATATCAGGAGATAAACGTCTTGGCTTAGAAAATACAGGCGGACCCGTCGTTTCAATATGATGAAATGTTGTCAAATGTGAAGACGATTTGGATGGTGTAGCGTTGATAATAGTTGGATATTTTTTAAGAATTTTTTGAAAAGGAGAATCGCCAAAAGCAAAAGATATGTTAGAAATTTCAGAGCTTAAAGTAGCGGAAGTGTCAGCAGAAGAAATTTGAGTAGTAGCATCAATTAATTTGTTGTTTCTGGCATCAACTAACAGGTTAAAATGCTTTAAAAAATCAATTCCGATAATTGGTTGAAGAACATCTGCAATAATAAATGGCCATGTGAAACTACGGCCTAAATTGAGGTCGAGCGTGAGACGTTTAGTTCCATATGTTTTTATCGTTGTACCATTTACAGCATAAAGTACCAAATCATCTGATATTGTAGGCTGAGAGGCAGAATTCTTTGGAAGAATTGAAATATCTGCGCCGGTATCGATCAAAAAATTCATGCTTATTTTAGTATCGGCCAGGAGAATACGTTGGAGGTGGCGATCACTATCCTGGTTTTCCGGCGTTCGCCAATTTAGTTTTCCGCTGGTCGGAAAGAACAAGGTGGGGAACATTTTCGAGCGTTCCTGCCAAAATTGGTGTGATAAATACAATTGTCATCACTTGGCTCTTTATATTTTTGAAAACGATCACGTGATTTACTCCGTCTTCGAAAATGATTGCTTCGCGCTCTGTCATGTGTGCCATCGCGTTTGTTTACAAGATTTGTCAACTCGCTTACTTGTTTTGTTAGTTGCGCGATTTGTAGTTTCAAATTGTTTGAGGATTCCGGCTTGAGTGAACTTGCAGCATTTATTGCTGGAGTGAAAGTAAACTCGTGAATTTTGTCAGCAATTGTTGCTAAATGAGTTAGGTCTTCATTAAGAGTGGCAAGAATGGACTGAGTATTATTCGGAAGTTTCCCTAGCCATAAAGATTTCAGCAGTGGCTCGCCAACAGATATGCCTGCCAAGGCGCGCATGCGCGTAAGCAATTGAGCAGGTCGTTGATCACCAAGTTCAAGACCTTGAAGTAAAGTGCGGATTCTCGATGTTTCGCTTTCTGAATGAGAAGCAATTAAACGCTTTTTTAGCTCCGTATATGGTTCATTCGGTGGTGGGTTGACTATTATGTCACTGACAGAAGTCAAAACATCGGCATCAGTCGATGCTACAACATGGTTAAATTTAAAATTTGCTTCTAACCTAACAAACCATAAAGTTGGGTTGGATTTCCAAAAGGGTGGGGGTTTTAACGCGACGTGGGCTATTTGGTTATTAACTCCGCCAGGTGGGTCCTGCATGATTATGCAGTTTTAAATTTCATACACAAGGAAAATACGCATGAAAACATAAAAATTTATAAATTAAATATATATATACAAGTTAAAGTTACAAATTGATTGAGTACGTTAAATAATTGATATTCAAAATTTCAGGACATCTTCCGAAAATATTTTGGGGTCTTAGAAACATGGGTGCAACAGAAATAAATATTAGCAGAATGTCAAAAAATCGCGCGAAAAAATATCGTTTACTAAAAAATACAAATAATTTGAAAAGAAAAGCTTACCGATGTCATTTTAGGAAATACACCTTTTACTGTATCCATACGAGATACGGCGTGCTCTGATACAAGCTCTGTCAGCTTATATTCCCACAATTTCTCGTGAAAATACTCATCGTTTTGCACATCCAGGCGAATAAAAATAAATGTTGTATGAAAACTACAAGCTTCAGCTTGAAATAGCTGGCGATGCAAAGAGATTACTCGGCTCGATCAAACACTCACTCTGCGATCCATGATTGATGCGCTTTCAGCACGAGGTCACCAGTGTTATGTTTTGTGGATGGCTGGACACTCACATAACTTTCTACTTGATTATTTTAATACTTAAAAGTTACAAAAAATATAGATAATTAAAGAAAGGATCAGCTAGATGTAAGTTACATGCTAACGCGAGACATCAAGACACGACATGTGAAACCGGAGGAAAAGTCTGCGACAACAAGCTACTCGCTGTTGCCACTAAAGTTCATCTAAAAGTTTTTTACCGTACTGATGCCACACAGATACAAATAAGTTTTTTAAATGTTCACTGACATCTGGTGGATGATAGAGCGATTCACCACACTAGTATATACATAGTATAAATTATATAAGTATATAAAACTTGGTTAATATTCAAACTTGATTTCTATGAAAGATGCAATAAAAGATTCCGCTTTTATATTTAATATTAATAATATTAATAATAATATTAATAATAATATTAATAACGGTTAAATAATCAATCAAATATTATCAATGATTATACTTTAATACTATGAAAATCAAATTGTTTGCAAATACGTGATATCCTGGTACTTAAGATTTCACAAAATAAGACTGAAGAAAATATCCAACATACATATTCAAAGACTAAATTGAAAATGGCTGATGTCGTGTTAACATCTCATATCAGTTAGATGTCGTGACTTGATAACATAGTCTGATTGTACATTGAACATTCCAGAAGCATGGTGGAAGCACGTGATATCTTATCGATTACGTCATGACCTGGAATGTGATAAACTGAGTATTTCTTTTCTGACTCTAAGTATGGTAAGTCCCAATATTTTTCGATATGTATATATCGAATAATAATATGTTGTATGAATATATAATTTGTTGCTTTTATATGAATGTTTAAGTATAGATGTTTTAAAAGTTTTGTAATGTTGGTATAGGGATGGTATAGCATATTATAATATATAAAACTTGGTTAATTCTCATACTTGAATTCTATGAATGATGTAATAAAAACATTCGCTTTTATAGGAAATTTAAGTTACTTCTAAATATATTATTATCCAGTTAAACAATGAATGATTATACTTTAGCAGGATAAAAATCAATCTTTGTTCACTAGAGTAAGAAAGTTATTTAATAGGATTTTGTTTGCAAATAAATAATAACATGTTACTTAAGATTTTACTAAATAATAGACTTTGAAGAAACTATCCGCAAAGTGAAATGAAAAGGATTAGTTTCTGGTTAATAACTCATATTAGTTAGATCACATGACTGATAATACAACCTGATTGTAGATAGATCATTCAGAAGGTATGAAGGGGGGACACGTAATGTCGATTACGTCACTATGTGCAATGCGATAAGTTAAACCTTTCTCAGTTCAGGCATGGTAAATTTATTATATTTTTGGTATGCATATATCAAAGTTTTGCTATCTTATAGTATTTTGAATACTTTATTAAGTTAATTTTTTTAAATATTTTTAATTTTTTAATCTGAAGAACTTATTAATATATTGCTTTTAACGTTTCGAAGTGTATAATTATAGGATATAATGAGGGTAGGGTGATAACATAAAGAAGATTTATAATTATTTAACTAAAGCATAGTGAAAGTTATATACATATACACTAAACAAAAACATAGTGAAAGTTTTAAAGTCTTATATACAGATAGATACGCAAACTCACTTTTGATAAATTGTAATTTTTTCTGCTAACTTGTAATACTTGAATTTGAATTAATATGATTGATTGATTACTTGTATTTGAAATCTTGATTGGTTGATTGATTGATATGATTGAATACTTTTATTTGAAATCTAATTGAACTTTTTAAAAACATTTTTGAAAATTTTTTAATTTAAAAAATTATTTTTTAATTTTTTTAAAACTAAATTTTTATTTTTTAAATTTTGAAAAACTTTTTTATTTATTTTTTAATTTTAATTAAGATAACTTTTTAAAATTTTAATTATGATAACTTTTTTTTCTTTTTACTTACAAATATTTTTATTAAGTATATATAGTAAGTATAGTAGTGTGTGTGTGTGTATATATATATTAATCTATTGCTTTTATACGATAAAAAAGAAGATATATATTATTAAACTATAACATGTTGAAAGTCATGTAGATGTACAGGCAGGTAAACTCGCTTTTGCAAACTTAATTTATGAAGTTTTTAAATTTATTTTAATTTTAATAACTTAATTTTTTAAACTTTTTTCAAAGTTTTAATTTTTTTAATTTTGTAAACTTTATAATTTTTTTTCAAAGTTTTAATTTTAAATTTCATAATTTTTTTCCCTCAAAGTTTTTAAAATTTTATAAAGTTTTTTTTTCAAAGTTTTAATTTTTAATTTTTATAATTTTTTCTCAAGGTTTTAATTTTTGAATTTTATAAAGTTTTTTTAAACTTTTTAATTTAAAAAAGTATAAATTATAGTATTAAGATTATTAGTTTAATATTTTAAACTTATATTATATTTTTTAATTATTAAAGAATTGTTGATTTCTTAAGTTATACATATGCAAATTATATTCTAACACTCTAGTAAAAGTTCTAAAGTGTACAGCCAAATAAACATACATATTAGTAATGATATGGTTGATTTATTGATATGACTGATTGATTAATTGATTGATATGATATATATTATGTTAAAGGTTTTATTCCTTTTCGAAGAATAGCATTAACTTTTTTAATTTTTGAAAAGTATGAATCATATTATTAAGATTTTTAGTAGGATATTTTATAGATATATTATACATTTTTAATTATTATAGGATTGTTTATTTCTTTAGTTATACATGTACAAATTATAACATTCCATTAAAAGTTGTAATAGGGGTATCATACTCTATCACTTTGAAAAAAAATAAACACATAGATTAAAGAGTATAGGAATGCATTTTGTTTTAAACAATTCATTTTGAATGGTGGTTTTATTCTTTTTTGAAGGCTTGTGTTATAACACAAGGTAACAGTTTTTATATACAGGGTGAATGATATGTATTATGTTCATGGTTTTATCCTTTTTTGAAGAATAGTATGGTAACACAAGGTAATAGTTTTTATATACAGGGTGAATGATATATATTATGTTAATGGTTTTATCCTTTTTGAAAAATTATATGGTAACATATGATAATATTCATTATTAATAAGCGAATAACAGTTGTTTATACAAAAGGTGGGTGATATATTAAACGTTCTAATATATTAAAAGTATTAAAAATTAACTCATTTAATGGATAACTTCAGGAATTTAAAATGAAATTAATAAAATAAAGTTAACTCAGGATTCATTTGATAAGAAATTGAAAAAAAAAAATTAAGTGAAGTTGATTCAAGAGAAATGTAATTAAACTACGTGTATAAACACTTTGATTGATGTCTTCACTATTGTATGCTTTCTTTTAGTAAAATGTTATATGAATACTTAGTAAATATTATTTAATTGAGCACCATTACTTAGAGAAAATTTGAAATATTATATATTTTTCTTTTTTAGTATAGTATTATATGAATACTTAGTAATTGTTTGCTTAATTGAATACAATTTTTAGTAAAATGTTATATGAATACTTAGTAAATATTATGTAGAAATATCAATAAATGTTATACAATTACTTAGACAAAATTTGAAATATTATATATTTTTTCTTTTTAGTATAATATTATATGAATACTTAGTAATTATTTACTTAATTGAATACAATTACTTAAACAAAATTTTGAAATATTATATTTATTTTTTCTTTTTAGTATAATATCAGTTGAATATTTAGTGAATATTATGTAGAAATATTACTAAATGTTTTGCAATTACTTAAACAAAACCTGAAATATTCCTTAGTAACTATTTACTTAATTGAATACAATTACTTAGACAAAATTTGAAAATATTATATATATATATATATATTTTCTTTTTTAGTATGATATTATATGAATACTTAGTAAATATTTACTTAATTGAATACAACTTCTTAGACAAAATTTTGAAATATGAAATTTCTTTTTTCTTTTTAGTATAATATTAGTTGAATACTTCGTAACTATTTACTTAATTGAATACAATTGCTTAGACAAAATTTGAAATATTATATATATTTTTCTTTTTAGTACAATATTAGTTGAATACTTAGACAATATTAGTTGAATACTTAATAACTATTGTTTAATTGCATCTAATTACTTAGATAAAATTTGAAATATGATATTTATTTTTCTTTTTAGTAAAATATTATATGAATACTTAGTAGATATTATATAGTAATATTATTACATGTTTTTTAAATATTTTTCAATTACTTAAACAAAATTTGAAATATGATATTTATTTATTTTTTAGTATAATATTAGCTGAATACTTAGTAACTATTTACTTAATTGAATACAATTTCTTAGATAAAATTTGAAATGTTGTTAGACCAAAAATAAAAAAGAAAAAGATGTTTCACTTACATAATATTTATTAATCATTTTCATTAGTTATATAAAGACAAATAATTTAAAAAAGGTATAGATATTCAAATCAATTTATATGTTTAGACAATGTTTTCATTTATGCATTTTGATATGATGATGTATAAACTCAGAGTCGAGTGAAAGTCATTTACATGTATAGGCAGGTAAACTCACTATATATATACATATTAATCTAATGCTTTTATATAATAAAAAGAGGATACATATTATTAAACTATATCATAATGAAAGTCATATACATGTACAGGCTGGAAAACTTGCTTTTGCAAACTTAATTTATGAAGTTTTTCTTAAATATTTTATTTTTATTTTGTAACTTAATTTTTTAAAACTTTTTTTAAAGTTTTAATTTTTTAATTTTGTAAACTTTTTAATTTTTTTTTTTTAATTTTGAAAAACTTTTTTAAGTTTCTTATTTTTAAAAGTATTAAGATTATTATTTTTAATATTTTAAACTTCTGTTATATTTATAAATTATTAAAGAATTGTTGATTTCTTAAGTTATACATATGCAAATTACATTCTAACACTCTATTAAAAGTTCTAAAAGGCATAACAAAGTAAACATACACTTTGGAAAAATAAACACACAAATTAGAAAGGATAGCAACACATTTTATTTTATTATTTTAAACAATTCGTTTTGAATTGTTTCTACATGAATGTTAGATAAAAAGTTTTCACTAACACAATCCACTCCGTTTAAAAACGAGGAAATCATAAAATCGAGATCTATAAGTGTTAATAACATCTCTCCTAGTTCTTCAAATTTTTGTCGATTATTTAATATATAACAGGAATGAAGGCTTTGAGATTTCTGATTAAAAATACATCCATCACATTTAAAAAAAACGGTTTAGTACAGTCAATATATTATTCTCAATAAATGTTGTAAGTTTAGACTGTAACATGAGCTCATTTTCCAGAGATATATGACTAATGATACCTTTCTGTCTAATTAAGCTTGGTATATGCTTTTCATATATATGCTGAAGAAGTTCCTTATTCAAATCAGGTGCTTTTTCTTTTAATTTCACTAATTGATACTGATTTAAGTCAATATGAGAATAATTCTTTAAATTTTTAATTCGCATGATAGAATTATAAAACTTTAACACAAATAATATGTTGATGGTGAAAAATGAGGAACTTTAAAATTCATTAGAACTAATTTAGAATCATTAAATAATTATCTATTGCAATTACGATTTATGAGCTGATTTAATTTATAATAATTGCTTAATGTGTAACTTTCCCTCAAAATGGAAACAAATGGGTTCTTGAAATCTCTGAACTTATTAAGGGAAAAATAATAGTTCGCCCTTGACCGGATTCGAACCGGCAACCCCATGGTTAACATCCATATGCGCTATCAGATTGCTCTACAAGGACATTAAAATAGAAAATTAAAAAAATAAAAACTAGCAGAATGTTAAATGTTGTGATGCAATTATAATTCCTGTTAAGTTAAATTAATATTAAACGAGAGCATAATAAAGGGTTAAGTATTTAGAAAAGATAGTGTTTAAAAGTATGGGAATAAACGTTGGGTCGCGGTTTGTCCAGTGGATAGCGTATCACCCACAAAAAAATGAAATTTGAATCATACTACGTAGGTTCGAAACCAGGGTTTTGTAAAATAAACCTACTCTCGTGCGCAGAATCGATAAAATCAGTTAAACTAAAAATAAAAATCGTATACATTAAAGTAATTTTCAAACAGTGGTTAGTGTATCAGTTACAAAAAATGTAAATTTGATACGAAGTTCGCGAGTTCGAAACTATTGTTTGGTAAAATGATCATACTCCCATATGCAAAATCGATAAAATCGTATACATTAAAATAATTCTCAAAATATAGTAGTAGTTAAAATAAGTACTGTTGACTTATCTTAAGCAACCAATCTCTCTTTACACATGAGAGGAATACAATTTTTTGTGTTGAAACATCTAAAATATCGACTCACAGGTATAGTTTCGTGGCTTGATCAGTTAAACCTACTTCAAATTATCATTTCAAGAGACTATTTTGTCGCAGGTTCGATTCCAAGTGAAATTTTTACGATAAACCTGATTGCAATACTTACCATTTCCTACCAATAGAGGGCGCCACCTAGTATTTTCAGTTCCGTTTCATGTTCAAACTCTAAGTCTATTCCAAAAAATAAATAAGCTTCCTCATACTTTCTCTCAAACAGACCTAACTCCTTATGTTTAATTATAACATTACCTTATATGGTTATTCATTCAAACCTTAAAATGATACGAAAAATTAAGCCCCGTCTAAAAATTTAGTTCCCTTCTACCCTATTGTACTATAGTATGATCTACAAGGATAATCAATTTCTTACGCTCGAAAACTATCTTAACCTCCATGTTCGACAATCAGTTTCTACACTTTACTCTTATCTCACTATCAGATTATCTTACCAGATTATTATTTCTTATCTCCTTTCCAACTGATAAGAACCTAACACTCTTCTCAAACCCTCTCGTACTATAATGTGATTTTCAGTTCAGCCCACCACACACCGCACACCCTCTCAATCGAATTGTCTTTTCTATACTACTGCCGTCTATTCTATTTTTTATTTTCACCAGTTGCATTTAAAAAATATAGTCCAATAAAATATTTTTCCACTTATCCGAAGTAAATCTTTAAAAGAATATACATTTTTTTTTTAATTTGAATTCTGTACCATTTTAGAAACTTTGTGGTTTCTTTTTTAAAACATTATCAAATATATCATCTAACAATTTGGCAGATTCTTCAATTGTCGGGGAGGGAAGGCAATTCGGTGTGTTGTTTAGAAGAATATATATATTTCTCTTGTTAATAATTTGGAGTCTCCCCCTCATTGCTCTAAGTTTAAAAATGTTTAAAATTTTAGCTTTTTAGCTTTAAAATTTTAAATAATCTTTCATAAGTAGAAGAAAACGGAAGTTTGTATAATTTTCTCGCATATGAAACTACTGATTCGAAATCCTTAAAATGTAACCAAATAAAAAGTAAAGAAAGACAACAGCAGTAAAATACAAATGCCTAAAACAACAGCAATATTTGTAAAACATTGCAGCGTGAACAATAAAAGAGGCCTTATTTAAGGAATTTCCTTGAAACTGACCTCTACTTAGGTTATCAACTTTTATTTGATAGGTTAGCAAAACTTTCTATTTTCTCAGAACATGCATAAAGCAAAAAATTAAATAAAATAAAATAGATATAAAATCACCACATTATTTTTTTATAGAGAAAATTTTGATCTTTGCAACGAAAACTCTATGGGGTACGTGAACACAAATCAAGAATTTTGCAGCAACTTATTTTGCCATAACATAAAAAAATAATTTGAAGGAGCACTCATAAAGGTTAAATAAATTTAGTTAAATTAATTGATATCAAATAGACGACTAGATAAGTTTAATGGCCTTGCTAGAAAATATGTTCAGTCTGGTTTGGCGTGAGTGAAAAATTTGCCAAATGCATGACGTTGAAATATCAAAGATGTTCTAATAATTTTTAGCAAATCAGGGACAAAAATCATTAGATATATTTTTTTTTTCGCGCAAAATATATACTGAGTAAAGAAGAGGCAACAGTAATTTTGGGTATCAACTTTCATGGTACATAATTAAAAGTGTTTTTTGCTTTCGACATTGTTTAACGATTTTGATTTAAAACTAGCTGGATGTGCCAATCCCAAAACTTTCTTCTATCTTATACATCTTAATATTTCAAAAACTAGCTACACATGTTAATACTTCAATATTATTAGTTCATTACTATACCAACTTTGATTTTCATCTTAAATTTCTGCTTCAGTCAATTAAATGAACTAAAAACGAGTTAATCTATATCATGATATTTGTTAAAATTAATAGTTTTTCTTTATTCTGTTGTTATCAGATGTTTGTGAATAGCCGGTTTAGCAGGAAGTGAGTTCCCGCCTTTGCACGAGCCGCCGATGGACAATAGAACTACGAAAAATCAAGAAAAGTATACAAAAATCGCCATCACAGAGCCCCATTACCGCGCGATATTTCCAAATTCAAGGAGGACTTGTTGGCCAAAGCCAAAAACATGCACAAAAAATTTGGTTCAATTGTATGCATATTTTATAAAATTTTCGATTGTACAATAAAGAAAATGGTACAGACATCGTAATTATAGCGCACCCTTCCAGCGGAATTTTTCCAAATTCAGAGAGGACCTTCATGCCATGAACAAAAAGAAACACAAAAAATTTGGCTCAATTCTCTGCATAACTTCATACACTTTTCGATGGTATAATATTCAAAATGGCACGAAAATCGCTATTACAGCGCCCCCTACCCGTAAATATTTTCCAAATTAAGGAAGGACCTGCTTGCCATAGCCAAGAACTTAAAATAAAAATTTGGTTCCATTCTATGCATAACTTCATACACTTTTCGATGGTACAATATGCAAAATCGCAATTACAGCGCCCCCTAGTGGCAAATTTTTTCCAAATTCAGGGAGTTGCTGCTTGTCATAGCCATAAACTTAAAATAAAATTTGGTTCATTTCTATGCATAACTTCATACACTTTTGGATGGTACAATATTCAAAATCTCTGTTATAGCGCCCCCTACCGTCGAATGTTTAACAAATTCAGGGAGGACCTACCTGCCATATCCAAAAACTTAAAATAAAAATTTGGTTCAATTCTATGCATGACTTCATACACTTTTGGATAGTACAATATTCAAAATCGCACAAAAATCGCTGTGACAGCACCCCCTACCGGCGAATTTTTTCCAAATTCAGGGAAGACCTACCTGCCATAGCCAAAAACTTAAAATAAAAATTTGGTTCAATTCTATGCATAACTTCATATACTTTTCGATGGTACAACATTCAAAATCGCACAAAAATCGCTGTTAAAGCGCCCTCTACAGGCGAATTTTTTCCAAATTCAGGGAGGACCTACCTGCCATATCCAAAAACTTAAAATAAAAATTTGATTCAGTTCTATGCATAACTTCATATACTTTTGGATGGTACAATATTCAAAATCGCACAAAAATCGCTGTTACAGCGCCCCCTAACGGCGAATTTTTTCCAAATTCAGGGAGGACCTACCTGCCATATCCAAAAACTTAAAATAAAAATATGGTTTAATTCTATGCATAACTTCATATACTTTTGAATGGTACAATATTCAAAATCGCACAAAAATCGCTGTTACAGCGCCCCCTACCGGCGAATTTTTTCCAAATTCAGGGAGGACTTACCTGCCATATCCAAAAACTTAAAATAAAAATTTGGTTCAATTCTATGCATAACTTCATATACTTTTGAATGGTACAATATTCAAAATCGCACAAAAATCGCTATATCAGCGCCCCCTACCGGCGAATTTTTTCCAAATTCAGGGAGGATCTGCTTGCCATAGCCAAAAACTTAACATAAAAATTTGGTTCAATTCTATGCATAACTTCATACACTTTTTGATGGTACAATGGCGACAGACACACGGACAGACGGACACACGGATGTTTTCTATAAGCATGTTTTTTGGGATCTCTGACCCCTAAAACATGTAAATCCGTCGAAAACCGGAAGTCGAAAAAAATTTCAATTACAATACTTTCTTCTATTGAAGATAGAAGAAAGTAAAAATCAATGATTTGTATTAACATTTTTGTTTTCGATAGAAGGAATAAAGAAAGAATGCTAAAAGGAGCATAGCCTGCATGAACATACAAGAGTGTTTGAGATAGTATTGCTTATATTAAGAATTAGTCAATTTTGGCTAAATCTAAAATATATGCCTTCAAAGAAGTTTCTCTTTGATTAACCCTTTCAGGGGCAAGGTACTTGTATTCATAAAATGTTGAAATAATTTAATGACACCAGTATTTACAAGAGAATTTATTTGTAAACAAGTAAGCATACTTTCGCGTACTTAATAAAGGTGAAATTTTCATTATAAAATTCCGGTACTAATGTGGCAATTAGGGATTAAAATTATGTGATGCCATGACGACATCACCGCCCTTCAAGGGGTTAAATCAGAACTTTTCTCCTTTTTCTCATAAGTGGTACCTCTATTATTCAAACTCTAAAATTAAAAAAAATAATAAAATGTAAAATGTAAAATATACATTTTATGATACCTGTTTTGCAACAAACGCCTGAAAATTTTTCTTTTTTTCTTTTTACATCATATATCGAATTATACTTTAAATGAAAGAAAAATCTTTTGTACTTGACATCATTCCTGTTTAAAAGTAAATGGCATGTATTCTATTGATAATATACCTGCTTTTTAAAGTTTTTATGCTAAGACCCATTAATGACTAATGGCAAAACCCTTAAAAGTGTTTAATGATTGAATGAAATTCCGTTTCAGAAATAATGAATGCGTCTTGACAGTTACTCGATGTTTATCTCTCTTGATTAGGTCTTCTAATACAGTTGTCTATTTTTTAATAACATACAATCTCAAATACATATACTTGCTAACACACTATTTCGCATTTCAATATACCTGCTTTAGGGTAGAACTTGAAAAAATTCTGATAAAAGAAGGACTGTTTTACTTGGCTGAAATCTTAATGCAACATTTAAAACAATATTTTTATGATCAAGGAATAATTAGTTTTCCGATAATAGAGAAGATAAATTTTCTGACATACCTTTAGATTTTCCCTGACACACAACTAATTTATGATTTAATCCACTCATGCAGGATAATCTCATATGAGGTAGTAATGATAAACCACACTCAGAGTACTGTGCATATTTTACTTTTTCTTCTTTGTCACATATGAGCCTCATATACAGCTAATTAATTTTTGGAAAATACAGAAATAGATGGCAGTAACATTTGATTTTCAAATAGTTAGGAAATCCACCTTTGACAATTTTGTTACTGTTCTGTGTGAGAGAAGATTTTCTCAAAGAATTTCTACACTTAGACCTAATCAAGAACATGCCCAAAAATATTTCGCAACCATATATTTTATGTTAATGTATCCAAATTTCAAATTTAATGTTCAAATTTAAACTGTATTTAAAATGTAAGCTAATGAAAAATTAATAATAATAATATTTAAATCCTCGTACACTTCTTATGAGATTCTTTTTTATTTTTTAATAAATCTAATATAATTTAAGGTGTCTTGTACCTTTTAAACGCAACGAAAATCAACGGAAACATTCAATGTTTGAAGTAGTGTATCTCCAATGACTTACGGAATAAAAAAAAAAGCTTTTTTAATTAGACAATACACAAATTCTGTAAAAGACTAGTCGGTTTCTAATGGTGTATATTAAGAAGCACAATCTGTTTAATTAGTAGTCAAAATTTATGTTTATACATAGTAAGATTTTTAAGATACACTAGTTCAAACTTTGAAATTTTTCTTGATTGTTGTAGCGTTTAAAAGGTACAAGACTCCTTAAAAAAATCAATATTATTTTAACTCAGCAAAGAATTTTTGCATTTGGATCTAATCAAGAACATGACCAAAAATGCTTTTTTAATGTCTACTTTGAGTAAATATATCAAAATTTTAAATTAAAATAAAAATTATCTAATAACTACCAGTAATATTTTTAATGCTTGTAAACATCACAAGAGATTTGTTTTATATTTTTGTAATAAATATATATATATATATAAAATCAGTGTTTTTTGTACACAATAATTCATTTCAAATCTATTTTAAGCGGAAAAATATGTTTTTCATTCATTTAAAAATAATTATCCTGTTTTCCGCAGCATATCAAACACAAATCTCGATTTTGCAAACCGTTTAAAAATGATAGATATTAACAAAAAAAGAAAGAAAAAGGTCCTTGCCCGTCACATTTTTAATAGGCGTCAGGTTCTGTCAACACTAGCCAGTCCACGGCCATTTCGCGCCCACGCAAAACAGAAGATTTTAGTTTTAATAAATTCTGATTTCACCTTCGAAATTAAGAACGAGAGAAGATTAGTCTAAGAAGTAGAATGTGAAGAAAACGAATAATAATAATAAAAGATCAGTTCCGGATTCAATCTCGAGTAGTACAGTAAACAGATATTTTGACAAGATGAGAGCTGGAATTTAAAAATCATTGGGCTTCAAGCGGAAAACTGTTGAGAATGAAGGTTAGAATAACATTTTAAGATAGTGTTGAAGAGATAATGTTCTTGGCGACTATCACAGCTAAATGTTTCCTTTGAATGGAAAATTGTTCAAATTAGATATTTTTACGTTTCTAAGTAATGTTGCCCTGACTTACTTTTATGTTTTCTTTGGCTTTATACCAAAATTAAATACTACTTTCTTTAATGTATTTTTAAACAGAATAATTGGGAAAGTAAGTGAAAATACAAACAGTTTCGACTTATAAATCAGTTTCAAAACAAGAAAGAACTTAAGTTTGATTCGGTTTTTCAGTTCAGAAATAATTTTTGTATGCTTGTATTTGAGGTTTTTCTGTTTTGTTATTTTCATAATTTTGCTGCTGGGATAAAAAGAAAATAATTAGATGATCTCGAGAAAAACTGCTTGTCTATCTATTCATTTGTTCCTTGATTTCACAAAAGTACTCCACTCATGAAGAAATTTCGATGTGCTTTTGAACTCGTGTACGGCATAATCTTAATCAAAAACGGTTTTTGTAATCTACACAGCGTTAGAATGTTCATCTTCTGAAGTTCATAATGTATGAACTGAATTTTAATAACCTTATTATTTTTTATAAACAACGAAATTTTAGTATACGTGGTGCGATCTTAAAGTTCCCTGAAAGCGGATACTTAGGACGAAAAAAAATTATTTAATAAAAAGTAAATCAATCCTATATTATACATAATTAATTTTAGTTACTAAGCTAAATATCTGGTCTAAAGCTGATTTATTTTATCAACTTATTATCCTAAGTGCAGCACCGTGAATTTTACATCGCCCCAGGTAATATCTAAATACTCCGTTGGAAACAAGAAAACCCCCAGGATTTTCTAGACGAGGTACAGGATGGGGGGGGGGGGTGGACAACTCGAACGGTGGGCCAAATTGATAATATATATATGTAACATTAACTCAAATCCTGTCTTGTTAATTGTAGCATTATGACTGTAGACTAATTATGACATTCTTCAACTGTAGATTGTTACGTGTTGAAAATAGGCTGTAGAAAAATCACTCGTGTATATCACCAACCAGAATGATTAAAGTGCAGTCGTACCTTCATGGTCGGCGGTAAGGCAAGGATGATGATTCACTAGGTGTTTTCCGGGATAATGGAAGAAGCCGTAAGATTAAATCAAACGACATATTAATGACAGGTAAATGATTCCAACTCCACTAGTATTGCGGTTACTCATTTTCGTGTAGAGTCACATTTCACAAATATTAAGATGTTAAACTGATCAGAAGCGATTTCACGAATAAATGACAAAACACTCTCCAAGTGACGCATGTTTTTTAAGCAACAAAAAATCGTACAAAATCTGGTCTCGCATGTCAATGTAACCGTATAAATACTAGAAAAGTGCGTACGGTTACATGGCAACGACTCAATCTAGCGAAAAGAGGGGGGTAGCGGAATGGAAAGGCCCGCCAGCGATAGGATTAAAATCCAGGGAGGGGGCGGTGAAGCATGACGTGGACATAGGATTCTTTACTTGACGGCGGAGGCTTTAAAACACAAACAGGCTAGCGCGGCAAAGCTTTCAAAAAGAATCATGGGTAATTGAATGAATTTAATAAAAAATAAAATGGTATTTCTAAACCTGCGAAAGAAAATAGAATTTAATGTCTCAAAATATGAAAGAATAAAGCAATTGAGTAGGTTTTTACAAAGACTTATAGCTATTAACAGATTAAGATTTTTAGAATAAGAAATAGAAGAATGCGGTGGATTAAATGCATGGGATTCAAACATAAAGGATATTTAAGATATTATTAAAAGACAGGTAAAAAAGATAGACATATAAGAATTTGAAATAAATTAACTAAGGTAAAAAGGGGAAATTTTTATTATTACATATATATATATATATATATATATATATTTATAGAATACTGCTCGGCTCGAATTATATTTAATAATTCTCTTTCATCCCCACTCGAATCCGACAAATATATTTCATTGACCCATAAGCCAACACACTTTAACTCGAAACGTAAATTAAAGAAAGTGAATCCATATTCTTATGTAATTATGGAAAAGTAGTTTACAATAATAAGGTAAGAGGCCCTATTATCGTCCGCCAGTCACTTTTAGGTCCGTTGAAGTTGTAATTTCATTACCAAACTACCAAATTTGGATTTTACATAGACTAACTACCCACGCACATACAAACAAAGGCAAATATTGTACAAAAAAATTTTAACAATGCGAAAAATTGTTTTTTCAAAAGTATCCAAAAAAATGCAAAAGAAAAAAATGGTTCCAATTTCGTCTCCCGAAAAAATCCAATACGCCCAGACTTAACTTATAACTAAATCAAAATTTATTTCTAAATCAGTAAGTAATTTAATTTATATTAAAGTAAGGCACAAAGAAATGTATTAATTATCAGTGGAAGAATAACATTGCTGGAGTCACATAACGTGTCCAGCAGATACAAGGTGTCACATAAAACTTTACTCGAAAATTTACATACTGAAGTTCGTAGTTATTATTATTTTATCTTATGTTTTTAAAATTGAGTAATTAAATGTATTATTATTATTGCTCTTATGGTTTATGTATGTGTATGTATTTAAATATATGTAAATAAGTGAGGCCAAATAGAATCTTGTTTACAAATTTAAAGAGAACCAGGTGGTCTTGATATCTGTATCAGACATCTTTGGGGTGATACACGAGTGTCGCCAGTGTAACGAACAGAAAACAATGACTGGACAGTTTATGTCAAGAGTCAATTTATGGATAAATTTATGTCATGTAATAAAGTCAGCTCACACACCTTGCGATTAAGTGAGTGCATTTTTTAGAGGGACCTGTCGTAAAAAGGGATCCTGAGTAGAAGCGCCCAGCCCCTCGAGATAGTCGTGGCGAATAAGCGACGATGAGGGAGCGCGTCTCAAAAGAGGGTCTGAGTGTTTTGGACTCTGACTTCACAGGGGTTCCGAGCTCCTAATTCTGTAACAAAGTGTTACAAAAGATTTAGCTTTAGCAAGATGAGTTGTTAAAAGTATAATTCGATCGTACTTGATCGCACAAGGATTATGGCCTCCGCTCTTCAGCATCCCGGAGTTAGTCAGGTCTTGAACCGACTTAAATAGTTTCATTTCCGGTAAGCCTGGATCGTTGTAGTTCCGAGGCTCAACATCGGGTCAGATAGTTGGATTAGCTTTGACCGCATTGTAGCTCGATTGAGAGCTCTAGTGTCATGTTATATCATCGAATATAAAAATATTAGGTGGTGTGAAGGATATAACCATATACTGACTTTATGTCCAAGTGCCCTTGCCCGCAATAGTATGGAGTGAATTGCTACTGCTAATATGATGTCTAAATGTATTTCCAATTTTATATTTTGTTCCCAATTATTTTGAATATGCATATGTATATTATAAGTAGGGCAATGTATGCTAAATGGCCGTCATGAGTCAATTTAATATTATAAATAATAAACTCAAATGTATTTTCTTATTAAAGTAACAAGTTTGTTTCACTCACTTAGAGTGAGCGTGTCGTATGGCACATCCTTTTAAAATTATAAATAGTTGCTGTAATAAATATATTAGTTGTTAATTTTGGGCATTTTCTTTATAACCATGAGTCTTATTTAATTATTTTAATATTATGAGTTTTATTTCAGGTAATGTTCGGGTATTTAGTAATGGTTATCAAGGATAAAATTTTATATTTTCAATTTTGTTAGTCGGTCAATTCTCGACCGAGAATACACTAGTTGTGTATGGTCTATACGTTAAATTCTTTTTCAAAAATATTCACAACGCTTTGGGGTAGTGTTGAGGCAGTTGCCTCATGCCTTAATTGGGAGAATTGGGAATTCATTTATCTCAGAAGTTAGCCAGGACCCTGTAATGATCACATTTTATTATGTTCTTAATTATATTTATTTTGTATTTGACACTATGAATATTTCAGGTAATGAGTGACTAGGACTTGCTACCCTTAATTCACTCAGGGGGTAATTGGGTGTTGAGTCATCTCCCCTTCACTTCCATTACTTTTACTCCCCATTTTTTCACCCCCTTATATAATTTACACCCAGGGGCCTTTTTTCCCGAGTCTCTCATCTCATCTATAGGTCCGGGTAGATTTCTTTTAACTAGGTGGTGTGTTTTATGAGCCCAGATCTGCCTAGCAAATATAACGAAACATTAGCCATCTAAACATGAGGAAAAAATTGAAAAAGCATTCCTAATTTCGCCCCCGGGACGAAACAAAGAACTGCAAGGGGACGAAATTGGGACCACGCTACTTCCCAATATGACGGAGTTTCAGTTTCCGTAAGATGAACTGAGCGTCTTAAAACTCACTGTATATTACCGTCAGCATCTTACCAACGTAAAATACATGCAATGAATAAGAAATAAATACTTACAGTACAGTAAATAACGTTCTACAAACGACGTAATAAGAACTCAGGTCTTCTAAAAATAGGAAATTCACCGCCTTTAATTTATGTATGCGTCTTGGCAAACAAAACTTTCAACACTGACTCCTTTTACCTCCCGTCTCCTGTGCCTTGCGTCATAAATGGCGCTACTTTTGCCGAAGCGGAGAAGTTAAGGGGACGAAATTAGGAGAGGGGACGAAATATGGACACTTTACCCTACCACTAGTTTCAATTTTAGTTTATAAGCAGAATAATTTACAATATATATTGTATTTTCAAGATACACGTACATTTTAACGTCTGAATTAAAATATTATTTAAACTAAATATGAAACATTAGACAGACTTGAAAAAATTTAAAAAGCAATAAAATTTAAAATATATACATGAAAACATTTAAACACTTAATTTAATTTGTTAGTACTGATGAGCTAATGCGATGTCATAGCAAAACGTATACTTTGTATGATTTTGATTTTAATTAAATGTTTTTATGTATATATTTTAAATTTAATTGCTTTTTAAATGTATTCTAGTCTGTCTAATGTTTCGTATTTAGTTAAACTATATATTTGAATATTAATGAGAATATATATTTATTCATCTGAAAAAATATTTGAAAAATCGGGACAAACCAAATCCTACCCCAAAAGTAAAAAAAAAACAACTTAAAGCCTGAACGGAAGCCGAAACAATTAAAGTGAACCCGACCCGCAGCGAATAAAATGAGCGTTAACCAACCTGTACCGAACTGCGGATCAGGTAAAATTGGGTTACCCGACACGATACAGGGCTATCTGCATTGAATCGTTTGTTTGTGTGCATTCCTGTATACAAGCATGCATAATGACGCACACTCACTTGAATTCTCCTGCATCAGTTCGGTAATCCAATTTCACCCGACCCAACCCGCTGTCCGAGTCGGGTTGACTTCTATTTTTTCATTGTACGTCCGGATCAGTTCAAGTTGACTACAATTTCTTCACTGCGCGCCCGGTTCAGTTCGGGTTGACTTTGTTTGGTATTCAAGTTGAGTTTGACACTTGTTAGTGTTGACAAAATTTCTCAAAGAATCTTCAAAGTATTTTCCTTTAAAACTATTAGAATATTTGAAAAAGTATGTAAAACGAATTTTATGTATTTTTCATTTTCAAATTATGTAATTTTAGATCTATCCCAACATAAGCTTTCTGGTGTGTATTTTTCTTAAAGGAATTTTAGTAAAATAAATGTTATAGAAAAATCTTTATGACATTATTTTACGGTTAATTGTGTGAATATCAGTATTAATCAATAGCCTTAAAAATATGACAGACAATTCATATACAGCTCAAAAGTTTAATATTTGGTTTCTGTATGTTACTTACGTAAAAGTATGTCAATCGACATCAGTATAAAGGTTTTTAACAGAGAAAGGTTCTCGCAATATTTTACTTTCGAAATTAAAAAATAAATATTAAAGAATGCGCAGCAGCATTTTCATTATTTAAAAATATTTTATACCGGTAAAATCTTCGAAAATGTAACCTGTCTGTTACGGGATCCTGTCTTTAAGGGAAAATTTTACAGTCCGGTCAAAAAGATTAAAATGTAGTTAAAGTAGGCGGTGTAGCTAATACAAAAGACAAAGACAAAAACTTGTCAAAGATATAATTTTTCTTTTTACTTTGCAGTTCCATATCAGTAGATTTTACTCTACTAAAACACTACATATATTGAAAATAAGTAAGTGAGTGAAAACTGTTATGAAATCACATGTAAAAGAGCGGACATTGAAACGATTTTAACATTGAGTTTTTTCATTGAAGATATTTCAATACTGTTTTAAATAGTTTTGGCTAAACTATTAATTGATAGTCCAGCAGGAAATAAAAAACATACAATAGTAATGGATTTCGAGAACAAAGGAATCACATGTAAAGCAGCTGATATGGATGTACCTGAAACGATTTCAATTCCTATTTTTCGTAATTTTGGCAATAGGTAACCTATAAATAAATCGTTCGAAAAAAAAAAAAAAAAGAAATGAAGTAGTTATATTATTTTTAAAAATAAAATAAAATTTCTTTTTTTTTCACATTTGCTTAAATATTGTACATTTTGAAATTTTATGTCTTGCCGAACGAGCAACTTATAGTTAGTAGTTAACTTATAGTATTAGCTATTGCCAAAAACCTTTTTAAGTATTGAAATCGTTCCAGTAGTTCCGGAGAAAAATATACATCAATATCATTTATTTTTCATGTAATTTCGCAGCTATTGTCTCCTCTTTAAAGTTTGAGCTAAGACATTTGCCTCTATAGGAATATCAGTCATTCCAAAATAAATACACTTGCTTCTCCTTTAATGCTTAAATCAGAACCATTATACATTCAATGAGTTTCAGGGACGTTCGAGAGTCATTTGAATCAGACCCATCGATTAATGAAATAACCTAGACTAGACCTCCCTTCGAGAGTGATTGAAGGTAGGTCAAGACGCAGCGAGAGCATCCTTCAGAAGCAGGCCCGGAGTTAGGCTAGTAAAAAAGTGCTAAGTAGGAATTAAAAATTTGCAGCATTTCATTTCCAACTATTTACTGTAGTTTTATAATAAAAAGTTTAACAGCTTCTGAAGGAGATACTGGAACGTATTTATACGCGATATAAAAGTATTACTGCATTAATTAGATACATAGTCTGACTTGGAAAACTTCGGATAACTGTAATTACCTTTCCAATTTTTCTGACTCGGCTAACGAACCTGAATTTGACTTACGATTGTTTTTCTATATGGTACACCAACATAATGTAGATATGTTGCATTTTAATTGGATGAGAAATCAGTTTCAGTTGCCAACCATTTAGCCTTGCGAACGTAATTGAGGAACGAATTATGTTCGCCAGCCAAAGTATCGCTGTATTTTGTTTTATTTGTCAGAATGCTATTTATTAACATTTTTTTTTCTGAAAATTTTAGCCAAAATATAAGTAATCATACTTATAAAAATTCTTTTTTCAAAATATGCATGCATTGTAAAGGTTATTGCTCATAATACTTTAAAAAATGAGCAGAAATTGAAATTTTTATCATCCAGTTCTTGTAATTTAACTATAATTTTAATGTTTCGTTTGATTGCAGAAAAGTATGTTTTATTATTTTGCTGTACAGTATTTTGAAGTATTATAGGAATATTAAAACTTTGAAATATTAGTCTTATTATATCTTGAAAAATAATATCTCGCATCGTATTCAATATGTTCATGTTCTTCCTAGAATCACATAGGGGAGGCTAATACACAGTGAGACAAAAAATATCATTTCTTAACGTATGGTGACTATTTTTATTCTTTTGAAAAAAAAAATTGCTACATCTTAAAGCAACACAAATACGCTACACATTAATGTATAAATGGTTTAAAAAAATACTTATAAAAGCATAGAAACATGATAACGGAATATCGGAAAATGTCTCACTGTGTACCACAAGTAGTACTCAGTGAGACAATGTATAGGATAACTCTAGGATAGGTGGCCATAGAGGAGAGATGGCCAGTCTAAATATTTCCAAAACTTGATCATAGATTGCAGCATAAACTTTGTTCGTAAAAAATAGTTCAGCAAGTTCATTTGTTGCGAAATGCAGCTGTGTTTTTCAATTATAAAAAATAAGTGTAATTTTAATGCTTATTTTATTTAGTGGTTGAATATTTTTGTTGATTTAGGTATCTGTATGTTTTGCAATAAGTACGTTGCAATTATTTTTACTATACGGACTTTTAAGGCCAATATATAATCCAATCTTTGCTTTTAAGCCTAAAATAAAAACGTACAATGGCGGAGTGACGCTTTAAATTGGGTAGCCATCAGTTCTTCAATTTCAGGATAGATGGCCACATCAAATCATGGAGAGATGACCAATTTTAATCAATATTTCAAAATTATACGGAGTGACGATTTTAATTAAATATAATTACATTTAAAATAATTATATAACGTTTATGTTTATAATTATATTAAATGATATAAATGTTTATCTTTTAAATAATATATTTTTTTCAATATTAACCCATTAACTGACGACGAAATCTTGCGCGATCGCCAGTGCCTTACTTAAATCGCATATTTCTGAAATTATAGAAGGTGCATATTAGTTTTCTGAAATAACAGTAAGAAAATGAACATGTTATACTGTTATGTATAATGGCTAAGGTGGTGAAAATTGCTTCACTATAATCGGAATTCGCCATCCCTTTAATAGATGCATGCATTTTCTAAAGACGTATATATACGTCCGGGGCAGTTAAGGGGTTAATAATATAATAGGGTCTAACGATGTATTATTTTTTTTTTTCAGAAAATATTGAAAAACGTCGGAAACTTTCATTCCAGAAATAGAAAAAGTAGATAAATTAACTTAAAACCATGAGAAAGACTAAATTAAAGGCGAGAAAAAAACAAAAAAACGACACTTCCAGCAGCGAAGAAGCTGAAATACACTTGACATTATCAGATTCTACAGATTCGAGGGAATAGAATTGGATGAAGATCACTGTGTTGATCGTACAATACAGAGAAGAATATAATACCAAATCAAAAAGGATGACTGGATACAATGCGTAACGTGCCTGAAGTGGTTCCATGAAACGTGTGCAAACTATCAAGACCTTTGCCAAAATATGTGGTAAAATTTTACAAAAAGTGAAGGATTGAAATTGTACTTCAAATTTTTTTTTTTTTTTGAATTTTATTCTCTCATTTTTCATGATAAAATTGCATCTTTACAAACTGCTATATGTTTTTCATGATTAACTGTATGAAATGTGTTATGTATTGCTACTTTAACTTAATTGTTTTGTTCTTGTATTGGATGGCCTCTCCTCAGCTTGAAGGAGAGATGGACATCTGAAATTATAATTTCAATTTTGTTCCCCCCTTTTTGTTATTAACTCATTAAAGCCGGTTTACAAGAGAAATTGCCATGTAGGGGAACCAATACTTTTGAACTTCAATACCAGTATTTTAGTTTGGAAATTGTCACATTATCTAATCTCAAATTTTGAGTGATTAAATAATTCAAAATTATGTGTAAAATACTGGTGTCAGAGTATTAAAAGACGTGTAAAAGAGGCTCGTCTTTAATGGGTTAATATTTAATTACTTTTTGCCCAAAATATGATGAGCATATGTATAAAAATTTTAAATATGAATAATATTTCTTGCATTTGCCTTCTAAGAATTTTTATTGCAATCTTTAAAAACTATGGCCATCTATCCTAGAGTTACCCTATATTTTCATAAATCATACATTTTTGCACTCTATCCATAATTTTATTCAGTGTAATAATGTCTTAACTACTGCCTGAAATCATGGTCAACACTTGGAGTTTAATCTGACATTTTTGGGGTCGAGTAGTTTTGATAGAGCAATAGTGAAAATGCAAAGAAAATTTCAATAGTTACAGGTAGGTACACATATTATTAACAATTTATCCACATTTTGAGTTTAACTGAACACGTATGTTGGATTGTGGTATTTAAACTATAGCTATCCCTCTTAAATAAACGCTTAAGAGTATGTCTAACAATGGCAGTGTGTAGTGTAGTTCAAAGTACATCAAAATTTCCGAAGGGAATCGGAAACCGGTGGTATCCTGATAATTGCTTTGTTGTCAGGCGCCATATGTGGAACATGAACCAGGAAGCCTGCTGCTTTCACACTTGCAAAGATCAAACAGAGCACTTCACTACTTCACACTTCAAAATCACCATCTTCATCCTTACAGGTTAAGATTTTTCCTACATAAAGCACACTATTTGGAAACCGCACACGAACAGAACGACAGGCTCCCGTTCTAGTTCCTGAAACCTAAATGATTCATCGTTGTCAGAAGAATCGTCTAGAACCATCTGTGTATCTTCATAAGATGTGTCATCTAAGAACGAATCATTCTGAACCGTCTGGTGTGTTTTTGAAGACTTCGAAAATAATGTTATGCATTCCGACTTAACTTTATTCTTTTTACGGGAAGGGTTTCTGTTGTCTAGATCAACATTGCGCCACTTCGAGATGTCCTTTATGATTTCTAATTAATTAATATTTATAGAATTTCAAAATATTAAAAATATGAGCTTCGGGTGCAGAATGGCTGACCTTGGGCTACGTTCATGCAAATTTTCAGCCTTGTACGTTTAGTAGATTTCCCTAGCCTTCTTATTTGCCCCCTGGTGGCACGAATTATGTCCTCAAAATTTAGAAAAATGCCCTCCAGAGGAATAATTTGGGGGAAGGGGCTCGGGAGGTACATAGCATGAATAAGTGGTCACAGGCCTTTCCAACAATATGTCACATGTGAGGGTCGGTAAAAGTTAGAAAAATTCCCCCCTTTGGGTCTACCATCGCGCCTCCTGGAATATATCCTTCCCCTCTTTTTGAAATACCGTTTGCAGAAATGTGTTACTCTGCCCGGTGACTATATAGAAAAGGACTAATACAATGTAGAAATTTCAGAAATTTCACACAATTATTTCTATGTGAGGGCAAAAACTTATGGATACACCCTCGTATGCAGTGCGTAGCATTTATTTTTTCATTTACTCGGACACAAAAAAATTAGGTTACAGTACTGTCAATGAGCAATAATTACTAGAAATGTGTTTTCAGACACGGAATGCGTTTTAAAGCTTAACCAAATTTTAGTGCCTTAAGCGGTGTGTATAAATTCTATAGCTCATATACCGGCATGGGAAAATATACGTAAGTATTACTGTTTATCGACGTGAATTGCTGAGATGTGTTTTTTAATTGTGTTACATATTTTCCAGGTTAATTATATTTAGTTAGTATGCAGGGTGTTCATATATTCATGCGACAAACTCAGACGTTTTGTTAGTGGACCTCAAGACGAACAAAACTGTAATGAAACATGGGCTCGTAAAACACATTTAGTCGGCAAAAATGGAAAAAATACGTATTCAGAGTGTGCCTCTAGAAGAGAGCTAAAACGGATGTTAGTTGATGCAGCAAGGAATTTGGTTCATGAGAGATGGTGCCCCAAAATATTTTTTATGCGAGGTGCTTAAACCACCTCGATATCACATATCCAGGGAGGTGGAATTGGACTCGAAGAACACGTTGCTTAATCTCCACTTTCAATGGATTTCTATCCCGGTCACCTAAAATCAGCCATTTATGTGACGCCTGTGGCCACACCGGAGGATCTCATAGCACGGACCATCGTCGTTGCGGCATAGATCAATGCGACACCCGGTATCTTCGAGCGCCTCCGGTGATCTTTTTTACGTCGTTGTAGACTTCGCAATAACGTCCGCGGCCACCAGTTCGAACAACACCTGTAATAAATTCTTTCTGTGTTATAAATCGATGTAAATTAACTCCTTTAGTTAGCTATCATTACAAAAAGTTTAAAGCTAGATATCGTCCGCATGAAAGCAAATCCGGAAAATTTTGGTATATTTTCACCGATCATGACCCTCAGACCCCAAGACCACCCTCCGTTTTAATGCTGAAATATATATACATATATATATATATATAACCATTATATAATTACAATTCATCATCTTTTTCCTTTTACAAAAAATAAAATTAATAAATTGAACATCAATACATTACAATGACATTATACAAAATAAAATTAGAAATAATGACTGTTAACTAATAATCATGGGAAATATTACGAAATAATTAGTAAATTGCGGATGATTAAACAATAAACGCATTAAAATTTACCAAATTTGAGGCAATAGCCATTTAAAGACATAAGATACAAAAATCCATATAAAAAATATTGAACTAATAAAAGAGGTATGTTAAACAAATAAAAGATCAACTGGATGGATGTAGAAGGAAGCTTATGTATTAGGGTGGGTCGAGAAAAACGAAATATTTATAATCGAAACGTAATAGCGCAGAAAAGTTGCCTTTTGTAAAAAAGAATAAATACGTAAAATATTACACCGATTGGTTAATATCTTTTACCACCGCAAGGGGCCAAATTTCAGAAAAATCGCAAAAAACATACTTTTTGCAATTTTGTTTTATAAATTATCCAAATATACCAATTTAATTTCCAATAGAACGCAATAGCCACACCAATATATTAGTTATGTAACTGTAACATTTCATTTTGGTGACATCATTGCTTTTACCGCCGCGACAGGACCAAAGTTTCTCAAAAATGTTAAAAATAAATTTTTTTCACTTTTTTCAATTTTCATAATTTTCGCAATGTTTTCAGATTTTTTACATTTCTAATAGGCTGGGAAAGGCATTTTATGTTGTTAATTTCATGCACATTGTTAACCATGATCACTGTAATTCTATCAAAAAAAATTGCTCAATGACAGAAATACCTGCAGCTGCCTGCAAGTAAAATTATTTTCTCGCTGCTAGAGGGCCACATTTCACTTGGTTCGTTTTCTTGTAATATACTCTTTTTAGTGTATACTTTGATGGCCCTAAAGATAGAAATATCTTCCAGGTTAAAGAGGTGGAAAGGTTTCATTTTCACGAAGTCAAGGAAGAACATGATAATAGGAAATGATGACAGGAAGAAATTTTAATACTAGAACCAGGATTCTATTATTTTCGTCATTTGAACTCGTCGTCTGGTAAGGAGACTTCTTTATGCAATGACATTATAGATTTTTTTGAAGAAAAAGGAAATGTAAACTGTATAAAAAAAATAATTGCAGTCGGATTTTGTGGAACTGTCTTTAACACAGATACAGAGGTGGTGTTATAGTAGGATTACTTGACAACAAGTAAAAAAAAACAGTTTAGTGGCTTCCTTGCCCTCAATTCAATGAACTTCCGCTGAGACATAATTTCCAAAATCTTTATCTTGATGACAAAATACAGGTCATCTGTCATATTGTGTCCCAATTGGTTGATCTCTTGTGACTTGCGAATCATTACCAGTTGCAAAGTTTAAGTCAATTTAATCTGATCACCTGGCTGTTGGTAAAGATGATTTGTCAACTGACCAAAAGTATATGTCTAAAATATTGCAAGCTCTTTCAACACGCGTGTGTTAAATTGACTTTTTTTGCTGAGTCCCTGAACCAGTATTTCACACAAGGTGAATCACTACTGCTAAACGAATTTTGAGACTCTACGTTGGAACAGAGAAATCCTCTTCTTAACTTGTCATACTCTCTGAGTACATCCTGAAATTGTACTGCATCAGTTGGTTCAGAATTAAAAGTAATTCCTCATGTTTTCCATAATCTGTGCACTATAGTTAGTAACTTTCGCTACTTGTCAGATCATCTACGAAAGATTATAGTTCCTGTAATTCCACGAAATTACTAATTCGCAAATCATAAAAATAGCCTCACTGGAATGATAGCATATGAAGGAGAGAACATCAAGACCCCAGCCATGAAGAGAATTGCCAAAGCACGAAGTTCTGTGGGCTAGAATAGTTCCATCTGTCACTTTATCATCGCAGACTTGAGCTTTGAAGCTTAAAATTGTACGGATTTAGTCTACTAGCAAAACTGTAAACTAACGGAACCACCTGTTACGGTTTCTCTATCGACTAACAACGCTGGTGAGTTTAGAATGTTCGAATAAAGATACCAGCTATTATAACTTTCTTTGTCAATTCAATCACTTGAAAGATGCGTAAAATTAGTCACTGAAGCGCTGCTAAAGTTTGTGGACTAGAACAGAGCGATAATCACATCTGATCAATTTTGGGCTCTCGAGGAATAACGGCTTCATCTGAAAGCAAGTCATATTATAAAATTCATTTACATTAAATACTTCTTCATTTTAATTTTATTTAACCCGTTAAAAATATGGTCCCTTTGCGGCAGTAAAAGATATGATTTCATCATAATGAACATTTACCGGGACATTTCTCATATCTTCACATAGCTATTAGAAATTGCCTTGGTACATTTGGATAATTTAAAAAAAAACAAAAAAAACATGTTTTTTGCGATTTTCTGAAACTTTGGCCCCATTGCGGCGGTAAAAGATATTAACCGATCCATGTAATATTTTACCAATTTATTCTGTATTACAAAAGGCAACTTTTCCGTGCTATTGCATTTCGATTATAAAAATTTTCGTTTTTTTCGATCCACCCTATTATATATGGGGAATTCTCACAATCTTTTGACTTTCATGTCCCTGAATAATAATTTATTATTTAATACACTTTTTTGTGTTTTTTTTTATTTCATATACTGTAAAACATCTCATTGCAGAAGAAAATAAAAAGTTAGAAGAAAATAAAAAGTTATAGGGGTAAAACGGTAAGGAAAATTAAACGCGCAAGTTTAACTTAAACCTCAGTTAAAAATTTTTTCGCTGCTGACCATTTTTTCTTTATTTTGAATCATTAAGGCATTCGTCTATCAGATTAAAATGTTATTTTAGCAAGTTTACTTTCGCCAGATTTTTTTTCCGAAAAGTCAAAAGATTGTGAGAATGCCATATCTATCTATACTCCTATTATAAATAGGTAAAAATTGTTTATTTGTAGGAGGTAAGCTCTGGAGCTACCGAACCGATTTCAAAAGTAATGGTATCAAAATGATGGTGTTAGTCCAACTTAGAACATAGGCTATATTGTATGTCGGTGCCACTACACCAAAGAGGGTGCAGGAGCAAAAAACGTTCTAAGAATGCGATTTTTCCGTTACTGAAGGGCCTAGAAATATGAAATTTGGAATATTAGTTGCTTATAAGATATCAATGGTGTCTAAGAACAGTTCTTAAAAAATTCGAAATTTAAAAGGGGTGAAAATGCACAAAAAGCGTTCTAAAAAACGTTCTAAATGGTAGTTTCTACACAATCTCAGGAAATAACAAACCGATTTAAAAAATATTGGTGTCAAAATGATGATGACAACGCTTGCTCAAAAATAGGCTACGTTTTATGTAGGTGCCACTACCCCAAAGGGGTGCAAGAGCAAAAAACGATCTAAAAATGCGATTTTTGCGTTATTGAAGGGCCTAGAAATATGAAATTTGGAATATTAGTTATTTATAAGATATCAATGGTGTTTAAGAACAGTTCTTAAAAAATTCGAAATTTAAAAGGGGTGAAAATGCGCGAAAAGCGTTCTAAAAAACGTTCTAAATGGTGGTTTCTAAACAATCTCAGGAAATACCAAACTGATTTGAAAAATAATGGTGTCAAAATGACGGTGACAAGCCTTGCTACAACATAGGCTATGTTTTATGTCTGTGCCACCCCAAAGGGGGTGCAATAGCAAAAAACGTTCAAAAAATGCGATTTTTGCGTTACTGAAGGGCTTAGAAATGTGAAATTTGAAATTATTAGCTACTTATTAGATATAAAGGATTTCTAAGAACAGTTCTTAAACAATTCGAAATTTAAAAGGGGTGAAAATGCGCGAAAAGCGTTCTAAAAAACGTTCTACATGGTGGTTTCTACACTATCTCAGGAAATACCAAACCGATTTAAAAAATATTGGTGTCAAAATGATGGTGACAACGCTTGCTCCAAGATAGGCTATGTTTTATGTCGGTGCCACTAGCCCAAAGGGGGTGCAGGAGCAAAAAACGTTCTAAAAATGCAATTTATGTGTTACTGAAGGGCCTAACTATATGAAATTTGAAATATTAGCTACTTATTAGATATAAAGCATTTCTAAGAACAGTTCTTAAACAATTCGAAATTTGAAAGGGGTGAAAATGCGCGAAAAGCGTTCTAAAAAACGTTCTAAATGGTGGTTTCTACACAATCTCGAGAAATACCAAACCGATTTAAAAAAATATTGGTGTCAAAATGACGGTGACAATCCTTGCTCCAACATAGGCTATGTTTTATGTCGGTACCGCTACCCCAAAGGGGGTGCAAGAGCAAAACACTTTCTAAAAATGCGATTTTTGCGTTGCTGAAGGGCCTAGAAATATGAAATTTGGAATATTAGTTATTTATAAGATATCAATGGTGTCTAAGAACAGTTCTTAAAAAATTCGAAATTTAAAAGGCGTGAAAATGCGCGAAAAGCGTTCTAAAAAACTTTCTAAATGGTGGTTTCTAAACAATCTCAGGAAATACCATACTGATTTGAAAAATAATGGTGTCAAAATGACGGTGAGAAGCCTTGCTCCAACATAGGCTATGTTTTACGTCTGTGCCACCCCAAAGGGGGTGCAATAGCAAAAAACGTTAAAAAAATGCGATTTTTGCGTTACTGAAGGGCTTAGAAATGTGAAATTTGAAATTATTAGCTACTTATTAGATATAAAGGATTTCTAAGAACAGTTCTTAAAAAATTCGAAATTTAAAAGGGATGAAAATGCGCAAAAAGCGTCCTAAAAAACGTTCTACATGGTGGTTTCTACACTATCTCAGGAAATACCAAACCGATTTAAAAAATATTGGTGTCAAAATGATGGTGACAACGCTTGCTCCAAGATAGGCTATGTTTTATGTCGGTGCCACTAGCCCAAAGGGGGTGCAGGAGCAAAAAACGTTCTAAAAATGCGATTTATGTGTTACTGAAGGGCCTAGAAATATGAAATTTGAAATATTAGATACTTATTAGATATAAAGGATTTCTAAGAACAGTTCTTAAACAATTCGAAATTTGAAAGGGGTGAAAATGCGCGAAAAGCGTTCTAAAAAACGTTCTAAATGGTGGTTTCTACACAATCTCGAGAAATACCAAACCGATTTAAAAAATATTGGTGTCAAAATGACGGTGACAATCCTTGCTCCAACATAGGCTATGTTTTATGTCGGTACCACTACCCCAAAGGGGGTGCAAGAGCAAAAAACGTTCTAAAAATGCGATTTTTGCGATGCTGAAGGGCCTAGAAATATGAAATTTGGAATATTAGTTATTTATAAGATATCAATGGTGTCTAAGAACAGTTCTTAAAAAATTCGAAATTTAAAAGGGGTGAAAATACGCAAAAAGCGTTCTAAACAACGTTCTAAATGGTGGTTTCTAAACAATCTCAGGAAATACCAAACTGATTTGAAAAATAATGGTGTAAAAATGACGGTGACAAGCCTTGCTCTAACATAAGCTATGTTTTATGTCGGTGCCACTACCCGAAAGGGGGTGCAAGAGCAAAAAACGTTCTAAAAATGCGATTTTTGTGTTACTGAAGGGCCTAGAAATATGAAATTTGAAATATTAGCTACTTATTAGATATAAAGGATTTCTAAGAACAGTTCTTAAACAATTCGAAATTTAAAAGGGGGGAAAATGCGCGAAAAGCGTTCTAAAAAACGTTCTACATGGTGGTTTCTACACTATCTCAGGAAATACCAAACTGATTTGAAAAATAATGGTGTCAAAATGACGGTGACAAGCCTTGCTCCAACATAGGCTATGTTTTATGTCGGTGCCACTACCCCAAAGGGGGTGCAGGAGAAAAACGTTCTAAATTGCGGTTTTTGCGTTACGGAAGGGCCTAGAAATATGAAATTTGAAATATTAGCTACTTATTAGATATAAAGAATTTCTAAAATTTTATGTCGGTATCACTATCACCTAGACGTTGCAGGAGCAAAAAAGCGTTCTAAATTTCGATTTTTGTGATCGGTAGGGGCTTGCAACTTAAAATTAGGCAAGGTACATATTTATTAGATATAAATGATCTTTAAGAACAGTTTCTAGAAAAATTTGGATTTTTAAATAGGGGTGAAAATGCGCGAAAACCGTTCTAAAACCGTTTTAAATTGCGATTTCTACTCCATCTCAGGAAATACCAAAGCTGTTTCAAAAGTAATGGTTGCAAATCAATGGTGACAGTCCCTGCTATAACATAGGTTATATTTTATGTTGCTGTCACTACCATCTGAGGGTTGCAAAAGTAAAACATGTTCTAATTTGCGGTTTTTGCACAACTGAGGGGTCTAACACTTATGGCATGGTATTTACTTACAAGATGCAACTACTTAATAAGAACAGTTGAAAGCAAATTCCAAATTTAAAAAGATGAAGTATGCGAAAAGCGTTATAAATTACAATTTTTCAGCAAACTTATAAAATACCAAACCGATTAAAAAAAATAATGATGACATATTGTTGGTGATAGAACCTGCTCAAACATAAGCTGTATTTTACGTCTGTGCGACTAACACCAGAGGGTTGTAGGAGCTAAAAATTTTCTAAATTGCGATTTCTGTGATACTGAAAAGGCTAGAAACTTTAAGTATAACATGGTATATAGTTACTTATAAAATATAAATGCCCTCGAAGGACTGTCGAAAATAAATTCGAATTAAAAAGGGGTGAAGCGAAGGGGAGGTGCGAAAAGCATTCTAAAAAAGTCCTAAATTACGATTTCTATGCAATTTTGGGGAATATAAACCAATCATAAAAGTAATAGTTGCGAATCAATGGTAACAGTCTCTGATCTTACACAGGCTATATTTTATGCCGATGATTCTACCACCTTGGGTTTACAGGAACAACAAACGTTCTACAAAAGGCCTTTGAAAGTTTTCTAAATTACGTTTCTGTGGAATATTAGGAAATAACAAATCGATTTCAAAATTAATGTTGGCAAATTAATTGTGGCAGTTCCTATTTCAACATAGCCCATTATGTTGAGAAATGTGGTAGGACTTGGAATTTGACAAGATAGTTAATTTTAAGATGTAAGAAGATGGTTTCTAGAAAATTCCAAACTTGAAATGAATACTGAAATGAGCGTTTTAATTGAGCATAAAAGTTTCAAAATATTTTCTAAATTATCATTTATTTGGTTTTATTTCATTTTATTAATTTAAGTCTCATTCTGCCTAATGCAGTGTAATAATGATGTTTAATCAAACTGCGTTTTAAATAGTAATTTTTGAAGTATTCCTAAAAGTAACAAGTACCTTTTAATAAAAAACCTTTTAATAAAATAAAAGTTTAGTTAGTACCTTTTAATAAAAATTAGACATATAAATATCACTTGGCATATTTCAAATATTACGCGAGCAAAGCCGTGGGATTTGCTAGTATATATATATAGGAGAACGTGTGTTTCAAAACTCGCCTTATCCAAAATTGAAAAAAATCGTGTTTTATCTGTCAATGTATTCTACTGGCAAACTTTTACAAACAGACACTACAATCTGCAAAAAACTAGTTTTATACTGTATTTCTGGCATAGTAAAATATTGGTTTAAAATGAGAACCAATGGACGCAGTTGGAGGTTTTTCGCGATTTTCCAAAATCTGACTTTTTGGATAACACGAGTTTTGAAACTCACGTCCTCCTATATATATATCTGATATTTGTCATGCTGTAACTTAAGGTCTCAACGGAGTTCGTTAGTCAGCTTCATCCGTCATCTTGTTTCAAAATGGCGGCCTTTTAAAAATTTTTAAATGTTTAAAATTCAAAAAGAGATTAAAAAAAATTAGAAATTGAAAAACCTTTTTTGTTCACGTGTTTGACCTTTAATTAAATAATAAAACCTTGTATAAATCGCCATAAAAATATAAGAACACACAGGGCGCGTTTCCAGCTGGAAATTTAACAACCCATCATCAGCCGAAGTAAACATGTATCGAATCCGTAAGAGGACAAGGTCACAAATGAACTGAAAAGTAGAGATTAGATCTTACAACGAATGCCACAAGTGGCACTAGCTGAAAGTTAAACACCAATCACTGAGGAGCACACACAGAAGAGGATAATTTTGCCAAAATGATATGATAATAAAATAAGTAAAACAAATAATAAAATTAAAATTAAATAATGGAAGTGAATTAAAAATAAAACAAGAAAAATACAAAAAATAAAGTTTTTTATACAAAATAAAATGAAAAGAGACAAGGGAATAGGTCAAAGAATTACAAAAGTTATTTGCAAGCTGAAGAGAGAAAATGAGATAATGAGAGAGCATTGACAATTTTATCAGTATTTTTAAAAGTAAAAAATATGCTTCGTGAAAATATAAAAGAGTGGAGAGACAGGCGAAGAAATAATTCTGGTCATGAAGAAATTGAAACAGTGACTGGAAGTCCAACTGTGAGAGGCAGTCGAAGATTTAGAGATTTTTTGATTTGATATATACCTCTGTTGCTCGCATAATCTGAACTTTAAAGCTCCTTTAATTTGACCAATATAACCTAAATTGCAAGAGCAAGGAATAAAATAAATACCCCACCGGAAGAAAGCCTTATTTCTTTTGTTTTTCTTGTTTTATTTTCTTTTACTTCTATTATTTTATTTTAATTTGTTTACTTTTGCTTACATTTTGGCAACACTTTCCTTTACAGCATGTGCTCCGCTGTGATTGGTGTTTACCTTTCAGCTAGCGCCACCTGACGAATTCTTTGTAACCTCTACTCTCTACCTTTCAGTTCATTTGTGACTTTGTCCTCTTTCGCACACGTGTTTAATTCGACTGATGAGACGGGCTGTTACATTTCCATCTCGAAACGCGTTCTGTTTGTTCTTATATTTTTATGGTGATTTATACAAAGTTTCATTATTTAATTGTGGTTTATCGCCAGTTTTAAGGTGCTGTTTAATCTGTTTGACCTTTATACAAAGATTCCGGAGCATTTTTTGTTTCTTTTTATCTTAAAAATGATTGAGATATAGCAGTTTGAATTTCTAGGGTGGATGACATTTCGAAACTATCTGATTTTTGACATGCCATAGCACGTGTATTTATTAAGCGATTTGTATTTTACTATGCAAGTGTACAGTACATACCAAGATCTCGACCAAGTTCGTTAGCCAGCTTCATCTGCTATCTTGTTTCGAAATGACAACAATTAAAAAAAAACTTTAAAATATTAAAATTTAAAAAGAGGTACAAAAAATTAGAAATTGAAAAAGCTCTTTTTCTTAAATGTTTTATCTTGATACATTAATTCCGGAGCATATTTTGTTTCGTATTTATCTTAAAAAGTCCTTCCGGCTTGTACCGGGAGGAAAAGGTAGCTTTCATATTCCTTGTTTTTAAAAATTCAGCTAAGTTTACTCAAACACATGAAGCCAGAAGAAATGGCCAGAAGAAGTTATAGAAAATTTAATCCCAGTTTTCGTCAATACTGAATTGGATAGAAATTCGCCAAGTTCTGTCGCCCGGATCTGTCAGCTATATCCAAGTTAGCTTCATTTAGAGTGATTTATATTTGGTATGCAAATTTGGCGATATCTTAAAGTGGCCGCCATTTAAAACAACATGGCAGATGTAGACGGCCAACTCGGTTCAGGCCTTGACAAGTCCTTTACACATACTGTCACATTGAAGTCGGTTAATATACAGACTATAATAATAATATTTGACACATAAAAATACATAAAAATGTGTTTTGTTTTCTAATTATTAACAAACATTAAAATTAAACTATTTTTTTTTTCAAAAAGCATTTATATTGAACACAAATTGCATATTTGTAAATAGTGAATAAAATATAATAATTTAATAATCCTGTATTATATATTTTTAAAACTAAGACTTTAGTTTCATATTCTTGTTCATAATTACGTCGCAACTATTATTTTCTAGAGTTCTAAATATAACTATCTTGTTAACACGAGTCAATTTTATAAGAAATACTCAAAACTTTTTTTAAAATTTATAATTGAGGGTTGTTTAAACAACAATAACACATATGGTTCAAAGGCTATTTCAAAAACATTGTTTTACTATTAGATACATTTTTAATGAAACTGTATACTATTTTAAATGACCGGTTTTCGCATTGAATTTGACAAATATTATTTTAGTAAACAACTTTTAATGCATGCATTAAGAAGTGGTCTGTAAAAAAAAGTTATGAAATTGATCAAGACAATACATCTGTTATGACAAGTTCTTCCATTTCTTGCTTTTCATCTTATTCATCTTGTTGAAATAAAAATATTTATATATTTTTTGTTACACCAACTAAGTGAATCGCCCACTGTGCCAAAGTGTGTTACATATTCTAGCAATGAAAACAGTTTGATGCATATTATTCCAGTTTAAAGTGCTTATATTACGTAAAAATTGAGCATGTAAATAAACTTCAAGAATATATTTCAGAATTTAGGTAAGCTATTTGCGATCCTCGCTAGCTTTCAATTTAAAAAACATTTTGTCAAAAGAAAGTCTAATGAGATCAGAATTAATAATGTTATTTTATTAAAAAGCATTTATTATAATTTATTGTAATTTTCGTATACTTGAACCTACATATATGTATAATAAAAGACTTTTGATCAAATAATGTTTGTCTTTATTATTTAAAAAATCAAATATAGCCTTTCTTCAGAGTACCGTTCATTTAGCTTTCATATGTTTGTTTGAAATTAGTTATTTTCAAATGAATTACTACGAAAGATTTATCTTAATTAATATATTGTAAATTAAAAAATATAATGAATAATTCATTTATTTTCATTTCGGTTTTTCGTATGTTTGAACTGTATTAATTTGATCGTGATTGTGTTTTAATTTAAGCGAAGACAAATCATTAGCTTACATGAAATTACAATACATACAATTTACAAAGCAATTAAAATTCCAAAATAAAATAACTGATATATATTCTAGATTTAAGGAATCTACATTTTTCTTATATCTTATCATTAAAGTTTTTATATCTACTGTATTGTCTTAAATATTTCTCTTTCCAAAAAAATGCTATAATTTTACATGGCAAGTAATACGTAACGTGTTATTAAATGGACGCTAATTTGCAGATAAATATGTAAATACTAATAAAATGTTGAAAAAAAAATGTGATACTCAAAAAAAGGTAACAAAAGTCTGAATAACGTCATAAAAATTATTAGCTGTAAATTCTTTTTTGATATAGTTAAAAATTGTTTACCGTTATCTGAAAAATTCGCAAAGTAATGAATTTGAAATCTAATTGTAAAATAAATATTTTCTGTATGACAAAATATTTGGCTACCTTGACTTTTACCTTGAATTAAAGTTATTGAAACAGTATTTTTTATTTTAATAAATATTTAGGAAACAGTTATGTGGGTACGTTGTTAAAAAACTCAACTGTGGCTAGAATTTAGAATATTAAAATTTATAAAGTGGCGTTTTCATTCAACAACATTAATCTCTCAAGAAGTTCATAGATGCATATGCCAGAAGAGTTGCTTAAAGTTTCCCAACTGCCATATGAGTCAATAAAATAAATAGTTATTCAAGAAGATGATATAAGGATTAAATGGTCATAAATTGATCGATAAATTTCCAGTTTAATGAAAAACAAGATTAATGAAAATTTCACGTTTTGAATAAAAGAAGGAAACAATGTGAATACTTTTATTTTTTCAATGTAATTAAAATTTTACTAACTTAAATGATTCTATTGCAAAAACATTTTTTTTAAATTATTTTCATATTAAACTGAAAAAAAAAATTTTTTGAGAGAAAAACACTCTCCATCTCATTCACTTAAAAAATATTAAATTTAATTATTTAAATTATTAGCTAATTAATTATTAGTTATTATTCATTATTATTAATTATTTGTTATTAATAAATTATTAGTTATTTAAATTTGTTAGTGGTTACACATTGACAATCAGTTTCTAATTTGAACTTACGAATTGAGAAGGATGAGGAATTTTCCAAAATACCTGAAATTCCGAAATGACTTGAAGAAAATAAAAATATTAGACTAATTTATTAGAAATGAGACTAAAGTTTAGAAAAATAGAAAACAGTGAATGCTTATGATTTCACATCAATACATTTATACACACACACAATTTTCCATAAATTGGATAACCAAGAAATTAGTATATCAAAAGCGGTTTGCATTTATAATTATTGTACAGAATAATAAGTTCAATTAAAATAAAATCATTTCCCAGACATATGGAATTTTAAATTGGGAATTGGTAACTACCGTATTTACTCCCATATCTTGCGCCGTGGAGAATAGTTATGACATAAATAAATGCGTTCAAAATATTTTCAACTACTCTGATGATATAGCACAATCATCGTTTTGAATTTTTTCAAGATGTTTCTTAAGTTCCTCTTCTATTTCAGGAAACTTGCTAGATTTGGGAACAGCTCTCACATTTTTATTTGCATTGTTAAGTTCATTTTTTTCTACTTTAAGTCAGTATCGAACAAGGGATTCCTTTATACCCAATCCTCTTCCAGCGGCTCTTTTTCTGCCTTTTGCTGCAAAGTAGAATGCTCTAGATTTAATGTTTGAGGTAAAATTTATTTTTTCTTTTCTTTTGCCTTTATAATTTCACAGCACCAACAATATATTCAAATGGCTTAAGGGCCTTGATCAGTAACATTTGAGATTTCCCTCTCCCATGTTAAACGAATGGCCGTGGAATGCATTCGTATTTACCAAATAACTCGTCAGAAAATTAATATTTTAACTCATTTTTTCTCTATGCTCTTCTTAAAGGGTGTCGCTTTCCGTTTTACTTGGCAAAATAATTTTAAAATAAATACTTATTTTTTAATTTAGTGCTAAAATCTTAAGAACTAAGCGAAATGTGTTTAACATTATACAATTTTAAAACTATTTGGAGTTTTAAAATTTTGAAAAGTGCGTAAGAAAATTTATGTCCTTATCTTTTCATACAACCAAAAAAAATTTCGCGTAAGTTTAAACTCCAGGTATTTGATAAATATTGGAAAATTTTCTCTCTCCCCCTCCCGATCCATTCATCAAAACACGACAAAAAGAAGAGTTTGACCTTTGACACGTCGCGTCGAGTCACGGCGAGTGATTATTTACGCTCTATCAAACAAGTGGGGGAAATTTTGTAGTGGTATAGTATTGTAAAATTTCTTGTTCTGATTATTTTTTAAAAGAGAAAGAGCTATTTGGAAAACTGACAAAATGAATTCTTTTAGAAATTCTTTTATAAAATTATCAATCGCGTAAAATATCTAAATTGCATCGTATCGTGTTTATATAAAAACGACTGTTCTGTTGAATTGTTTATCATTTTTCTACCATTTCCGAAAGAAACTATAAAATATTTAATTTTGTATGAAATTGTAAATTTCAAACTATAAATTCTTTGTAGATTTTTCAGTCGCGTAAAATGTGTGCATTGCATCATATCGTGTTTATATGAAAACGACTGTTCTGTTGAATCTTTTATAATTTTTTCCTCATTTACGAAAGAAACTATAAAATATTTAATTTTGCATTAAATTGTAAATTTCAAACTAAAAATTCTTTGTAAGATTTTTCAGTCGCGTGAAATGTGTAAATTGAATCGTATCGTGTTGTAAAAACGACTGTTCTGTTGAACCCCTTATCATTTTTTTTTTCCATTTCCGAACGAAACTATAAAATATTTAATTTTGTATGAAATATTTGCTATAATTTTTTTGTGGATTTTTCAACCGCGTAAAATGTGTAAGTTGCACCATGTCTTATTTATATGTCAACGGCTGCTCTTTTGAATCCTTTAGCACTTTTCCATTCCTGAAAGAAATTGTAAAATATTTAATTTGGTATGAAATTGTAAATTTCAAGGTATAAATTTCTTTGCAGAATTTTCAATCGTATAACATGTGTAAATGTCACCGTGTCTTGTTTATATGTAAACCACTGTTCTGTGGAATCCCTTATCATTTTTTACCATTTCCGAAAGAAACTATGAAATATTTAATTTTGTATGAAATTGTAAATTTCAAGCTATAAATTTTTTTGTGGCTTTTTCAATCGCGTAAAATGTGTGAATGGCATCATGTCTTATTTATATGTAAACTGCTGCTCTGTTGAATCCTTCAGCACTTTATCCCATTCTCGAAAAAATGTGTTAAATATTTAATTTAAAATGAAATTGTAAAGTACATGCTGTATTACAAATTGTTCGTTGATTTTTCAATTGCGTGAAATATGTAAATTATATAATGTCGTATTTATATATAAACGGTCGCTCTGTCGAGTTCCTCGACGCCTTTTTCATGCTCAAAAAGAATTTGTAAATTGTTTAATTTAGTATGGAAGTGCAAAGTTCAATCCATATTATTAATTCTTTGTATATTTTCCAATTTGTGAGAAATCTGTAAATTACGACAAGGTCTTATTTATACAAAAATGACTGTTCTTCTCACATTTTTTCAAATCTCGAAAGAAACTTATATAATGTAACGTACATATAATTAAGAGTATGTATAAATGCATTACTTTATTTACCCAAACAAATCTCGGATACAAATTGTGGCTCGCCCCCCCCCCCCCCTTCTTTTCTACTCTGCATATTTTACACTCCTGCAGGCTACGCCTTCCCTAGCCTCTAAAAAATCGAATTTGCATTGCAAATTCGTATAAAGGTGAAAAATAAAAAAAATCACGTCCTATATATTAGATAGATAGCAGTTATATGGACTAAATATCTATTTTTTATATATAATTATAGTTATTTATTTAAAAGGTAACGGAACTGCATTAATAATATGAATGTACTAAAAATGTATACTTATTTCGGTATATTTTAACTGTGTTAAATGTATAAATTTGTAAATAAAATTTATTAAAATTTGCAATAAGCTCTTCCTGTTTTTAGATTATTTTCATTTTTGCGATTTTTTTTATTTATAAATATTCATGTATTAACTGTAGAATGGATTGCAAGACACACACACAGTCACATATATATATACAATGAAAAAAATGGGTTCTCAAAATTGAGTAAAAAGTACTCAATTTTAAATACGTGATATACTCAAAATAGTTCCGATCCAAATGTACTCAAAATTGAGAAACACATGTATTCAGTTTTGATACCATGGTTGTGTTCAAATATGAATCGTTATGTACTGCCCACCTGAACCTACAAATTAAAGTAAAAATGTACTAACATTTATTTTCCGTTTCAAATCATTAACAAGAAACGTTTAATTGATTGTTTATGAAGAAAAATAGTAAAATTATTAGCAAAATACTCAAATCGAATATTTTTATAACAAGAGCTTTATTTGTAAGCAATTTTAAATTATTTTAAAAATACTGTACATAATTTAATATTTGAATCATCATGAACATATTTTATGCCACCCTAAATGAAATAAACCATTACAGGGTACAAAATTATCGTTTTGTTTGGGTTTGATAACATGTGGTGTTTCGAAATTGAGAAAACGCATGTTCATTTTTGATACAAACATACTCAATTCGGTATGAGTACATCGATTTACTCGTTTTTGACAGCATACATAATATCTATTAAATTGTAACAATACAATACCTAAGATACTAAATAGTCAATATTTTGAAATTTATTTTCCTTACAGATATTTCCTTCGTCTAAATCTGAAAACATTCATTATACACTTCTTAATAGTGCTGTCTGCTGACATAGCAAAAAACAAAACAAAACAAACATGGCTTTCATGGCTTTTTTGTTAATTGTGAGCTTTATAAAGTCTACAGTGATTTATTTCCACCATTTTTGAGGATATTCCTTTCTATCAGTCATTTTTCTTAAGATATTAAGATTTTTTATTTTTTATTTTTTTTCATCTGAAAGGTGAAATTTATATTTTTTTGTACTTTAAAAATTTTTTCATTATTTTAAAATGTAACAACAACAGACATATCTACTAAACTGTGACTAGGCAGTACCCGAGGAAGAACTTTTGCTAATAATTTTTTTTTTTTTTTTAACCATTTGGAAAAATGGTTAGTGTCCTCATCAGGGTAGGAAATCAAAAGCATATCTGAAGCTTTTTATTGGTTCAATCCGCATTTTATTCCTTTTCTGATTGATCTATACAGTTATCTTTATTTCCCTTTACTTTCAACAGAGATGAATATTTCTGTTGCCACTATGACAAAAAAGTAATAAAAACTATTAAAAAAATTAATAACTCAGAAACAAATTGAGATACTGCTTTCAAACAAATTGCATTTAAAAGTACATTTTTTTCTCTATGCGTAAAATTAATATGTAAAAAGTAATATTGTGGGATGTTTAGAAGTTTAAGAATGAAATTTCATTTAAAATGGGTCGTCAGATTTCTTGGAAATCTGACGATGGAAAAGCCTTTTCCCGAACAGCCAATGAAATGCTTGGCTAATACGTAAGTTTCATAGGAAATCTGACGAGTCGCAGGCGATTTTTGTCGCTTGCAATTTTTACGTGTAATAACACTATTAATATTTAATTCATGGCGCACGTAATGTATGACCAGCTCCGTAGAAGTTTAAAAATTTACAGTACCGAAAATTGTAAAACTGAAATTTCTTTTAAAATTTGTTCATGATGGGTCCAGGAATGTTAATGTTTAATCCATGGCGTACGTAATGTATGATCAACTCTGTGCGGTTTTTTATGTCTTAAATTTTAGTCTTTGAAAAAATCATTTTCCAAATGGTCGTTGTAATTTGTTAAATTGCTTTTTTTGGAGAGGGAGGGGGGGGGGGGGAATTATCTTTTTGAGGCAATTTTTAGGCCGAACATAGCCGAATATTTTTTCAGAAGAAAATAATGCTTTAAACCTCCTGCCTCCTATCGGCCTTAACTAGGCCGAATAATTGGTATTCGGTTATTCGGCTAAATCATTGTTCGTTGCATCACTATTATATATCCCCAACAGTTAAAAAAAAAAAAAATCCCTGCTGGCTCGGCCTACAGGAGCAGGTAGACTTCGAAGTTACGTACTAATTCCACCCAGCAGAAACTAAATCATGATTAGATATAAACACACTTTAACAATTTTATCTGGCCACTTTTGACGAGTTTTCAATTTTATTTTCATATAAGAGCTGATTTTATCAGAATCATGTTAAGGCAGTATTCAAAAAATATTTTTCCATGCTCAACAACTCGAAATTTTCTGACACATTTTCAGATTCATTTTTAAAAGGAAAAACATGAAACTTGCTGACGTGATTTTTAAAGACATTTATAAGCGACCTATGTTTTTATTTTTCGTTCAATTAATTAAAACTCGATTCAGAAACAATTATTTTCTCAGTAGGACAATATTTTTGGCTTCTAACACAATCGCTTCGGGAAACTCGTTTCGAAATGCCCACTTTGACATCATTTTTTAAAAAGTATATTCTGCCTCTATAAAAAGGCGACCATTACGGCCCATTATATAGTTTCTGAATAAAAGAACATACCAATTGGATGCGTTTGAAAACAAAAATGAATTTAAAAATGAGTCAGAAAATAAGCAGTTTGGATTTGAGTACATCCTTAATACGATATTTTTTTCTCCAACCTCTATGTATTTTTAATTTGTTTTTGCTCTAAGAATTGATCCTATCAAAAACTTGTCAACATAAAAGTTGTAGATAATATGAAGATATATAATAAATTAATGCGGATTTGATATCATGTGAATTGACGACGTTATGGATTTTTTTTCTTCTTCAAGTGCCCTTTTTGTTTCCGTTTTTACCTTGTATTTGCAGTCAGAATTGGTCGTATCAAAAATTTGTCAATATAAAAGTTGTAGCTAATATTAAGACAATTTATAATAAATTTAATTGTATTTGATATCTCGAGATTTGACGAAGTTATGAATTTTTAGTTCCCCAAAACCCCATTTTTTGCGCTGCTTGAGCCCATTTTTAGTTTTATCAAAAATCTGTCATACATAAATTTTTGGCCCATTCTTTAGAAGTAATAATAACATTAAATTGAATCGATATGTATTATAATTAAGAAATTGTGGGTTTTTTTTTTCACAAAACCCCTCCCTGTTTCTACCCCCTTGGTCCGATTTTGACCATTAACAAACCTGGCCGAGGTTTTATGCCCCTTGATTTTATCTATCAGTTTGAAAAAGATTTATGCAGAATTATGGAAGTTATTGTGCCCAGAAAAAAGTGATATATATATATATAATTTTTTTTTTTACTGGGGACTGGTTTTGGGTTCTAGGGGTCATGATCTGTGTAGATCTGCAAAAATTTTTCCGAAATTCCAACGTAGGTTAGATCCCAATAGGTAGTATTTCATACAAAATCCACCTAAAAAAATAAATAAAATAAAGCTCGTTTATCGACTGGTTTTAGTCAACAAAGTTTTATAAAAGTGCCAGGATAACAACCATAAAAAAAAGTAGCACATGAGAAAAGCATATGCGAATTTTGTTTAATAAAATCTTGCTTATTAAAAAAAAAAAAAAAAAAAAAAAAAAGCTTAAAATTTAATCATATAGGTTTAACCCAATTATATGCTATTATAATTATTATTAATATTACTTTGAAAATACGTATAAAGAGGTTTTTAGTTTGCAAATAATATACACTAGTTTATTACTGTGTATTAGGTCTAAAACTTATAAATCCGTCGAAAACCGGAAGTCGAATTTTTTCACGAATGCAATGCTTTTTTCTTCTAAAGATAGAAGAAAGAAAAAATACATAATTTGAAATAGATATTTTAAAAAAATAGGGAGTGTGACCATCTATGAGTTTTCATGTTATTTCCTTTTATTCTACTGACATGTCGAGATTAAATAACTTCAACAAATATTATATATACCTCAATTGTCTTCATAGTCATTTCCGAATTATAACATGCAATAACGATACGTTTTAATTGAAATACAGAAAGAAAAGAAAAAAAGAAAATATCTGTGTCTGGTGTCTGACTTTTATTTATTTAAAATAACTTATATATGTATTCTTTCATTTTTAAGATGTAGCATAATGTAGAATTCAATTTCGTGCATTTTGGAATTTAAAATTTTCTTTCTCATAAATTTAAAATAGTTGTAGAAGTTGAAATAAATTACTTTAAATTAATATTATAAATTGTGCTATTCAACACATTGCCCAATTTCTTTTAAATTCCAAAGGTAGAAGTTAATAGCAAATTTCTGGCTAATAGTTACCTTTTATTTAGTAGCCATCTACTAGTCGAATATTTCCATTGATAAGCCAAATATATATAATAACATTTAAAAGCTGAAGACAGCGATGTGTAGAAATTACTTAAAAGTGTTTTTTATTTAAATCTAACTAAATGGGAATTTTTTTTGTGTGGAAAAAAAAATGTATAAAGAAAAATTATTTGTCAAGTTCAGATTTTTTTTTTTTTTTTTTTTTTTTTAAATTCGCCATATATCAAAGTTTAATCTCGTACTACCAGAATCGAAACAAAAAAAAAACGGGTTTTGTTTAATTAGATTTTTTTTTGGGGGGTGGGGGGTGGGGAGGGTATAACAGGATGTAAATAAAATGATTTAAAAAAATAATAAATGCTCATGCTTTAGTAATATCAAAAGATTTTTTAAAAATTAGTTTTCAAATTTGTAATGTTTGGAAAGGCATTTTATAACTGGGATGAAAGAAAATTTAAAAAAGTTAAAATAATTAATATTCTAAGATTATGTTTCTACGTCTTAAAAAAATTAAACCAAAACTGGATTTAAATAGTCAAATATATAGTTTTGCTTTATTAGATTTTTCTTATTCAATAGAATTACTTAATATGTTTTGAATTATTATCCTAGAACTAATTAGTGTTTTGTTGTTAAATTATTGATAGTTTCGCATTTGGTTTGTTAGTTATATATGAATGTGATGACTAATAGAAATGTTCATATAAGTTAAAGTTTTTCTCATCTCATAATCGTGTTTATAATTTTTTTTAAATAAATATTTTAAAAATGAATGCAAATATAGTTTTAAAATGTATCCATTGCAAGAAAACTTTAAAATAATTAAATTTTCGCTAATCTCGCTGCATTTTTCTCACACTCTCTCCCTCAAAAACAGGAATGAATTTCATTCCAAAGATAGTTTTACACATTGGAAGAATGAATAAAAGCCTTGCTTCGGGGAAAGGGAAAAATAGCTAATTTATTTAATCAGTTTGTTTTTTAGTGTGGTTCAATTGTTAAAATCAAATTGTGCCCTAAAGAATACATATATAATATAATAATATTACATATAATATAATACATACATATAATATAATAATTACATACATATTATATAATAATTTTTCATTGTTTAAGATGCGATTGTGACTAATACTATATTAATTGATATTTTATGATATAATATGATATCTTCGATCGTAAGTGAAAGTCATTATAAAAATTTAATTAAATTAAAAACCACGCAAAAAAAAAAAAAAAAAAAAAAAAAAATGCAATACATGATGTAATTACTTGTACCAAATATTTATTAAATCATATAAAATGAAAATCAATATAGGTTTTACCATAACTCATATTGCAAATCTACATATATCTACAGAAAATTTTGTGAATGCTGTGTAGTTCTCACGCTTTTCTTTGGAGTCTGTGTAAACGCGCAAACTTTTAAATTACAATCAAATACGTTTATATATTATTACGATAATCGAAAATTTACAATTTAAAAAATAAAGCAACATTTATAATTTTATACGATGTATTATTTCATCGTATTTTAATTCATTAAGTGAAGAATAACAGCTTATATAGGTAAATAACAGTAAATAAATTTTAACATTAGCGTAATTTTATGGTCTATAAAAGTTCCAATTGACTTTTTGGGGGTTTTTTTAAAGTTATTTATTTATTTTATTTTTACTTTTCATTAAATATGTAAACTTGGAAAGATTCACAGTTAACATTTTATTTATATAACTAAACTGCATTATATAAACTTATTAAACAGGGAAAAATGAATTGCTAAAAAAAATTACTACGTAGACACTTATTCAAATTAAAAATCAAGAATTCAAGACTATAAAAATCACATTAAAAATATAAAAGCATATTTGTAATAAACCATGAAATATTTATAGTATTTGATTAAGTAAACGAAATGAAAATAATATATTTGTTCACGTATTTTATTTCTCTGTTAAAAATATTCGATATTCATTAAAATATTTGTAAACAATTTTAATTAACAACAAAAAAATTCTTGTCTATAGACATATAAATAGGCCTACTTTTTACTTTTCATTATATATTTATACATGCAAAAATTCTTAGTTAAAATGCATTTATATGCTACAAAACGTATATTTAATTTATATTTTTCGTAAATTTCAATTATTATACATATTTTTTCGATTGCGGTTCGATAATAATTGATGGAAATTTTCGTTCGAAAAAAAAGGCCAAGCGGGATTCGAACTGACAAAGTAAAATATCAAATCCGGTATGCTGACGACCATGCTACTGAGCCGTCTGCCAAAGAAGAAAAATTACCCGATTATAAACTGTAGCCAGGGCCGGCCCAAGACAATTTTGGCGCTCGTGCGAGCATTCTCTTGGGCGCCCCCCCCCCCCCACACACACATCATACCTGTTTAAAATATTTGGCCTTTTTTTCACACAATCTTTAAAATATTCGTAAATTTTTCGTTCATAAACTTTTACACATGCTATTCTTAGTTATTTAAGATATTATTTAAAAAGATTATAAAATATATAAACGTATCCATATTTAATCCTATCTTTGAGATTTGAATTTTATAATAAATATCAATCTCAATATGTAACATTGTGGTCCAAAAATTAAACGCCATTCATTATGCCATGATATATGACAAAAATAACAATAATTAATTTATTGAAAGAAAAAATTTTATAAGAAAAGTTATGTTTATTATTTATAATATACTCAACAGATGAAATCTGTAACCCTGTCTTGGTATTTACTTTCAAGGAAGCACATATTAATTTTATATTTGGTGAGTCGTGAGTTTTAAAATCTTTAAAAGAAATGATTTATTGTCTTTTATACTCTTTAAAAAATTACATGATTCTGGATCAAGCAAAACAAAAACCTCATAAGAATATAAGTAGTCAAAAGTCCTTTTAAGTAGTCAAAAAAGTGGGTAGAAATTTTACTATAATCATTTTATTCATATATGTTGAAAATAAATTATTTATCTTTCAAAATTATTTTTTACAATGTGTACAAGAAGTAAAAACCCATGGGTTTTCACGCAAAGTTGAAATTCAATTTGAATCTGTGTTAAATTATGCGTTATCAATTAATTTCAAATTGACTTGGTTCTAATTTGAATATTTTCACGCAATCTCTTTTTATAAGATCAAAAATTTTAAAATATATCGAAAATAAGAAAATCGATTTTTTTAAGGTTTAAAACGGATCGCGATCACTACACTAAAATGTTGATTTCTGAAAAGGATTCCCTTATCATAATAAGAATTTTTGATAAATTAGAAAAGTCATTAATCTCTCGAAAAATTCATTTGAAAAAAAGAAAACAAGTCTTGTCTTTAAAATAAACAAGATATGAACACGGATTCTGAAGCACAGTATATAGCATACATTCCGGTCAAGTAGTGATTACACACACACACACACACACACAAAGGGAAAAAAAGTCTATACAATTGTTGTTTATCTTCAAAATATGCGAGATAATTTCGATTTAAAGCTTCCCAAAACATGGCGTAATCATGTAAAGAAAAAAAATAGATTTAGAGAAACTTTTCATTTCTTCATTTTTCGGATATAATAAAATATTTTACTAGAGAATGCATTCACACACCACACACAAGGGAAAAAAAAGTCTACAATTCTTGTTTATCTTCAAAATATGTGAGATAATTCCGATTTAAAGCCTCCTTAAATATGCGCCCCCCTCACCTACATTTAATCATTTGAATTCTCCTTTCAGGTAAGTAATCACGTAATGAAGAAAATGGGTTTAGAGAAACTTTTTCTTTTTTCATTTTCCGGATATAATAAAATATTTTACTAAAGAATGCATTCACATACCACACAAGTTCAAGTTCAAGTTCTGACCAGGCAGGGAGGCCTACCAAATGGTTTGAGCACAACAAGCCCTGCCTATGGCTAACTATGTTTACTAAGACTTCCGTTTATTGAAAGATTTGAAAAAGATATCACAATATTAATTTCACATTGCAACCCAGTTGTCTGAGCGTGCTACTATACGATACGAGGTATGAATTATATAAGAACTAAGAAAAAAATAAAAAATGGAACGCTAGTTATTAGAAAATTGCACATTCCACACATCCATATGAATTTTTACAACATTACCTCTAACAGAATATATTTACATAATAACTATTGGTTATGAATATTTTAAAGCACATAATACCATTAACAATATCACATACCACACACAAGGGGGAAAAAAGGTCTTCAGGTCTTGTTTATTGTTAAAATATGTGAGATAATTTTGATTTAAAGCCTCCCTAAATATGGCGTGCCCTCTTCTCCATTTAATCATTTTGAGGATTCTGTCAGGTACATAATCATGTAAGGTACAAAATGGGTTTGAGCTACCTATAGAAACATTTAGAGAATTTTTTCTTTCTTCATTTTTCGGTCGTAATAAAATATTTTACAAAAGAATGCATTCAGACATACACAAGGGGAGGGGGAGAATCTTTAATTTTTGTTTATAGTCAAAAAATTTGAGGTAATTTTGGTTTAAAGCTTTCCGAAATTTTGCGCCCCTCAGCAACGGCGCAATTAATTAGTGAAAAGAATTTAGCACTCCATAAGGAAGCGGAAGAGTTGAATAGGTGGCGGTCCTTTTCCAGTTTCAAGGAAGGTAATCTAAGCCTTTAGCTTAAAGGGATTTCTTTAAAGAGCGCATCCTAACATCCTACGTTCCTCTGATATGTTCATCACAAGTTCTTTGTATTTTACTCAAATAACGAATACAGAAGTCGCTGCATGTGAAAGTTTATCGCCTTAAAGCACGAAGAACGTCCCCTGCTCAGCAGATCTACCTAGACAGAACAAATGATTCACACCTGGTTATCGAAAATGTTAAAAAAAAAAAAAAAAAAAAAAAAAAAAAAAAAAAAAAAAAACGCTTCGCACCCCCCTGGGGCCGGCCCTGATACTAATCGATATCATTATTGAGTTAAAATTTGGTGCCAAAACTTGATGACAAGATAAAAGGCGCCGAAAGGACGAATTTGTGCCTCGTCCTACTCATATCGTACAAAGCTATCATGATACAGACTGAAATATTTGTAGTAATAGATATTTTAACGTAATTAAATTTCATGCCGAAACTCGAGGGGGAAATAGTACCGATAAAATGAAGAATTGCTGCCGCCTTCTGCTCATATCGTGCCAAGTTTAAGTTATCACAAGAGAGAGTGAAATATTTGTTTTGTACTATTCGAGATAGGCAACATATTAAAATTTCATTGCGAAACACGATGACGTGACTGTAAAGCCAAAATAACGAATTGGTGCACCCTGCTGCTCATATTGTACAAAGAAATCAAGAGGCAGACTGAAGTATTTAATGATATCAATTAGTGCAATGCAATGTGTTAAAATTTTATTCTAAAACTCGATAACAAGATAGTAGCGCCAAAATGACGAATTGGTGCCTCGTTCTGCTCACATCGTACAAAGATATCACGATGAAGACTAAAATACTTGCATTGTAGTAATCTATATTTTAAACGTGTTTAAATTTCATGATACCAGCTCCTCATATCCTACAAAGAAATCACTAGGAAGACTGAAACACTTGTATTATAGTAATCGACATAATCAATGCGTTAAAATTTCATGCCAAAACTAGACGATGTGATAATAACACCAAAATGATGAATTGCCGTCATTTGCGGCTCTTTCGTACCAAGATAGACCGAGGCAGATCTTTCGTTAATGTACTGTTAATAATCATTTCTTACATCATAATTTTATCTTGAAACTCGATGACGTAGTACTTTTTGTCGATGCTGCCATGTCTTCGATGGCTGACAGCAAAATCTGAAAGACCAACTACTCGATAATTTGCTATATTTAACTTTCTATAACAACAACAATAAAAAACATAATTTTTAAAAATAATTGCTGAGACATTATAAGAAAAGTAGTACATTAATATATGTCACTGCACTGTAAAAAAAAATCTGTAAAGTTACTAAAGTTTTTATAGGAAACTGGGATTCCTAGAACCTTTTATGTAATGGCAACAACAAAAATTCATGTAACAGGCACACTTTTGCGCCAAAAATCAAAAAATCTGTAAGGTTACTAAAACATTTTTAGGAAACTGGGATGCCTAGAATTTTCATGTAACTGCAACCAGGCTTACAGATAAAATTTTAGTAAGAATACTGTAATTTTAGCAGATTCATTTGTAAAGCTACAGATTTCTGTATCTTTACAAAAAATAGTTTTGTAGATCTACATCTTTTTATTTAAAGTGAACAGATAAAGCTTTAGTAAGCATGTAACTTTACATCTGTAAAAAATACAGTTTTTTTTTTTTTTTTTTTTTTTTTTTTTTTTTTTTTTTTTACAGTGCGTTAAAAGCGTTGTTCTGTTTAAAAAGAAATTCTTCTTTAAGTTCCTTACAATAAAAAAGCAGTTATGTGGCCGACAACTGATTCAGTGATTTCCGTCACTAGATTTGAAAAATCGACTACTAGGGAATTCTCTAATTTTAAATTTAAATTTGCATTTAGAAAATCATTTAAAAAAATAATTGCTGAAAAAATATAATACATTAACCTACGTCACTGTTAAAAACGCTGTACGGTTTTTAAAAACTCCGCTTTAAACTATAAACAAAAAAAAAGCGCTTAGCACGTTGAGTGCCATGGTACTGACACTGAAGCTGAAAAATTTATAATGTTTTAAGTAATTTTTAAGAAAGTATAGTCCTGTAATAAATAAAAGGTAAGTAAATTTTAAATAAATTTTCAGTAATTATGTAAAACACTATATATATATATATATATATAGTTTTATATCATATTTTAGACCGCCAGTCATCGATGAATGACGCGTTCTACACTTTAAAAAAAATCTGTAAAGTTACTAAAGTTTTTCTAGGAAACTGGGATTCCAAGAACATTTTATGTAACGGCAACAAGAAAAAATCCTGTAACAGACGCTGTTACAGAAATTTTTGTTGTTGCCGTTACATGAAAAGTTCTAGAATCACAGTTTCCTAGAAAAACTTCAGTAACTTTACAGATTTTTTTTTACAGTGTAAATGAAAAGTTCAGTGTCAGTCACCGGTGACTGATGTGGCACTTAACGCGTTAAGTGGACGACTATTGGTGCTTTTATTCTATAAATAGCTGGAAACATTTTGTTGTACTGTATATAGTTTCAAATTTAAAATAACGCTTTGTATTCTATACATATTGTTTTGTATTCTTCTATAATAAAGAAAATTTTCATTCATTTTAACCCTTTCTAAGATATGCTTCCCACTTATTTTTAATCAACAAATTCCACATTTGTATAAGATTTTTTTAAATAAAATTTTGATTTTATAATGTACGTGGTGAAAACCATTTAATTACTTTTAAATCAATATTTTCTTAATTTCTGGAGTAATTCAATCATTTTTACATACTAGCAACAGATTTAATTTGCCTTAAAATGGGTTAATCCAAAAATAAATTAAAAACCCATTTGATGGATACGCAACAATTAAGTTCCCCTAGACTCTTAAATTCTGCACTGTGCGGTGCTTCGAAAGTAAACAGAATCATTAAGAATGTGTTTTTCATTTTGTGGTAGCTATGACAAATATAATACACTGTAAAAAAAAAAAAAAAAAAATCTGTTAAGTTACTGAATTTTTTCTAGGAAACTGGGATTCCTAGAACTTTTCATGTAACGGCAACAACAAAAATTTCTGTAACAGCGTCTGTTACAGGAATTTTTCTTGTTGCCGTTACATAAAACGTTCTTGGAATCCCAGTTTCCTAGAAAAACTTTAGTAACTGTACAGATTTTTTTTTACAGTGTGCTAGAATAAATATAAGATACAACTTATTTTTAGGTGGTTTGCAAATAAAGTTTTTTGTCTCTACTATATCTTCTATGTGATTTTCCTGGATTTTCACCCACTGTTTCTAGGAAAATACTAAAATTTTATTTTGTACGCTATTATCTTTGTAGAGAAATAGTCGCCTTTGCAAAAGTTTTGCGTTTAAATCAGGCGAATAATACTATACGCCAATAATGGTTTTCAAAATAAAAATTTAGTAATTCTTGACAACCCTATATTCATTTCACATTATTGAAAATCTTTACATGATAGAATCCACAATTTCGGTATATCTGAAATCTGATTATATAACACACCTAAAAGAGTGCAGAAATAAAATAAAGAGTATTATTTCACAGACGTTATGTAATTGAAATGTGATGGCTTACATAATTGTATTATACTGTTCTCGCCTTTGTGTTCCTTTCAGATTAAATGTCAATTTTATGTGTTGATTATTACTTGCACAATGATCTCAAAAAAATTCTTTTGTAAGCTTTATTCAAAAATTGAAATTAGAAACTGACAGAATTTTTTTATTTTCTTGCAGCCGTTATGTAAATTTCAATAAACAATAGTAAATTAATTTAGTCCATAATTCTTCTATTGCAGGATATTAGCTATTATTTCCCAATATTGAATGTACAAAAGGAGTTTCTGTCATCGGATCTGAATTCAAGGTCAAGTGACAAATATATTTTTTCCGGGTTAATCGTATAAAAGGGCTAGACTCGATCACTCGAGTTATACTCAACTCACTCCTGCAGTTTTAGTGAAATCATTTTTGGTCACTCTTGCTACGTCTTGCTGTATACCTTACTATAATGAATTCATTGATGATCCTTTTTTGGGGCCTCGGTGTTTTCGTCGCTGACTGCGAAAATTCGGTCGTAACATATGAGAAAGTCTGCAGTAAATGTAAGTTTGTTCCTTGCTTTCCATCTTTCGTGTAGATAAGATTCGTTTGTCCTGTTACCCCACTTCAATTTTTATTAAGATGGCGTCCTACGTTTGAACGACTTTGTTTTCTAAGAAGCTGTTGCTTAGTTTCCTTTTAGGGTTATTAGAAAAAATCACAAAAGTTAAAAAATATATTTATAATCAAGAGCTTACTTTTTAAAAAAATTGAACGATTTCAAAGAAATTTTAGTGAAATTTTGCGCAAAGAGCAAACTTCCTACAAAAAAATTCAAATGCAGCTACCCAGTTTCCTTTACACACAAGGTACAATCCGTTTCATAAAAAAATACGCACCCGTCTTTATTTGTAGATCATTTACAATAATATAAAAACAAAGGCGTCATCGGACTCGAAATAATGGTCTCATTTTAAATGACTGCAATTTCTGAAAATGTAGGCGTCTTCCTGCATATAAAATTTATAAGGAATTTAATTTTTGAGGCGATAAAACTCACTTTTGACAAATTATTTTATCATAGTGGTCGCGCAGAGATGCAGTAGGTATAGTTCGAGTGGAAATTGTGCCTACTTTCTGAATATGAATGCATTTTCTGAAATAGGGGTTGTCTACGAATAAAAATTGCATCAACTTTCATATTTTAAATGGTAACAATTACTTTTGGCACATTATTTATTCCTTTGACTCAATTCAGCCCAGAAAGGTATATGAAATTTTTGCACTTTTTCTGAAACCTTTATAGGATTACAAAAAATATGTTACAGTTCTATCCATAGATTCCGAAAAATAAAATTACGATTTCACAAGGAAAATCGCCGGAGTCATTCAATTATCAACTGAAAAAATGCACAAAAAATCTAAATATAAAATAAACGATCTTTAAACAGATAAAATGTAAATATAAAATTCCCGATTACTTTCGAAGATTTTGTACTACGTTCATGTAAACAATAAGACGACACGGTGTTTTTAAAGCGTCGAAAAGTAAATTTCCTCTATATCGCGAAATATAATGATAGGAACGAACTGTAAGTTACCATAGCCATGTTTTTCACGTTTTATGTAAAAATTAATGAAGTCATACTTCACAAAATTTTTAATATGAATTTATTAATAATTTTCTTAATTTAAAATACATTTTTGAGTACATTTTATATTTCGATTATATTTCGGTCCATTTATAGTATCTCTTTAAAAAAATAAACATTCGAAAGTCAAATCTTGTATGAACTTCATAAGAGCAAAACTTAGTTTTTACTTTCTCAAAAAATACTGATCTTTCACAACTAATAAATGAACGGAAAAATCTGTATATAAGGTGTATCTGAACTGACGAACAGAGACTTATTGTGTTATTCCATGTCCAGACAAACAATTTTTGTGTTATAAATCAGCATCGCATATATCAGTGTCGTCTTAATCCCCTATTCAAGAAAATATACATTTCATGCACCAAGCCGAATCCGGATCAGAGGATTGCTCATAACTCTAAAAATAATGACGATATTTTAACGAAATCATTAACAGAATAATTTTACTTTCTGTGAAATGTCATGTCAAGGAAAGTTCTGGAATGGCATAGTGACTGCGTATGCAATGCTAGATACCTTCAAAATTTTGAAACGTCTATTTAATTGCTTTTTAGATGTAGATAATGGTCATTTCTAATATTTTTTCGAAATTCATCCAATCTCTCAGAAAGCGAAAAAAATCCGTTGAAGGTTTTGCTAAAGTGTCAAAATTATCTTTTGGGAATTTTTTTTTACTATTAAGATTTATATATTTTAAATATTTGATATGTTATAGTGAAATAGATCTTTTAAAAAAAAGGAAGTTTATCATGATAATGATTGTATTTATTTTATTGTTATTGTTTTTAGATGTAGGTGAAGCGATTCAGAAGATATACGTTACATGCTTTGAGACTAGCCTTTCTGAAGAGGTAAGATTTTTACTTTTTTAAAAGTTCAGAGATTTTCCTGGCAGTAATACAATTATAATTCTCCTTAATATATCATTAAATAACGTAAATTATTTAAATTAAATAAACTAAAACTTTTACAAAACTAAATCATAATTAATTTCTTTAAAGTAAATTATTACTTTAAAAATATAATTTTCAAACTGATATTTTAAAAACCTTATAGTGTACTGTAATTTGTGATTGTATAAGTGTATTCTATTCCCCCCAAACTTTTGTTCTAATAATTTTGAAACAGGACGTAGAAAAATATCCGCACTCTTTTTCATTTTTTCACCAGCACCAAGTAATTTCTCTACGCTATTAAGTTAGTTTTTCATCAAATTGTCAGCACCGTTATTTTGAGCAAATGAAATCCTTTCATTTATTTTTTTTATGCATTTTAAAGCTTTCAAAGGTATGGTTTTTATTCAATTTCTTTGAAAGAAAGAAATATAAATGAGTTTACCTAGCAGAAACTTACATTTCAGTGGACTTGCAAGTCATGCGGATAATTAAGATCTTGGCTCATTTTTGTCGAAAAAATACTTTTTTTACGATCTTGGTAAATATAAGCATGATATTAGATTAGTTAAAAGCAATTTAAAACATTTTCATTTTGCTATCTTTAATTTGCAATTTAATTTTCTGTTCGCAGACAAATCTTGCAAGAACATCATTAGTATCATTATGACAATTTATTTCAAGCTGAGAGATTTAAGCCATGGAAATCCTCAAAGACATAAATGCAATATTCGTGCAATGAACGGGCTGTAGGTATTCAGATTTATTAATTTTAAAATTTTGAAGAATGGTAACAGCAACATAGATTATGTAATTTATTAAAATTAGACAATTATTAAAGAAAGTGAATTTAAATTACAACAAAAAAAATGTTCATTTAAAGAAAATATTGGAGAAGGCTGCTAGCATGCCCACTGTTTGGTGCCCATGATGTTAATGGAAAGGACTTTAGAAATATACGTTTCTGTGAAAATTTCCCAACTACGAAAACCCAGTCTATTTCTGTATTATCCTGAAAAGTAAAATCATTTTCTCATTCCAGGCATTAGACTTATTTAAAGACGCAACTAAAACCACATCGATATCAGAAGCAATCAACTACTTGTGTGATGATCAGGTAATGACGATCTTTCTTTATTCTGTATATGTAAAATAATTTTTACTTGAATTTTATATCTATAAAAAATAATAAGGAATTTATAATTGCGACTCTCTCACAAGAGGTAATATTTTTACTGTTTTAAAAGTTCAGAGATTTTCCTGGCAGTAATACAATTATAATTCTCCTTAATATATCATTAAATAACGTAAATTATTTAAATTAAATAAACTAAAACTTTTACAAAACTAAATCATAATTAATTTCTTTAAAGTAAATTATTACTTTAAAAATATAATTTTCAAACTGATATTTTAAAAACCTTATAGTGTACTGTAATTTGTGATTGTATAAGTGTATTCTATTTCCCCCAAACTTTTGTTCTAATAATTTTGAAACACGATGTAGAAAAATATCCGCACTCTTTTTCATTTTTTCACCAGTACCAAGTAATTTCTCTATGTTATTAAATTAGTTTTTCATCAAATTGTCAGCAGCGTTATTTTGAGCAAATGCAATCCTTTCATTTATTTTTTTTATGCATTTTAAAGCTTTCAAAGGTATGGTTTTTATTCAATTTCTTTGAAAGAAAGAAATATAAATGAGTTTACATAGCAGAAACCTGCAATTCAGTAGACTTACAAGCCATGCGGATAATCAAGATCTTTGCTCAATTTTGTCAAAAAAATAATTTTTACGATCTTGGTAAATATAAGCATGATATTAGATTAGTTAAAAGCAATTTAAAACATTTTCATTTTGCTATCTTTAATTTGCAATTTAATTTTCTGTTCGCAGACAAATCTTGCATGAACATCATTAGTATAATTTTGACAATTTATTTTAAGGTGAGAGATTTAAGCCATGGAAATCCTCAAAGACATAAATACAATATTCGTGCAATGAACGGGCTGTAGGTATTCAGATTTATTTATTTTAAAATTTTGAAGAATGGTAACAGCAATATAGATTATGCATTTATTAAAATGAGACAATTATTAAAGAAAGTAAATTTAAATTACAATAAAAAAAATGTTCATTGAAAGAAAATATAGGAGAAAGCCGCTAGCATGCCCACTGTTTGGTACCTATGATGTTAATGGAAAGGACTTTAGAAATATACGTTTCTGTGAAATTTCCCAACTACGAAAACCCAGTCTGTTTCTGTATTATCCTGAAAAGTAAAATCATTTTCTTATTCCAGGCATTAGACTTATTTAAAGACGCAACTAAAACCACATCGATATTAGAAGCAATCAACAATTTGAGTGATCATCAAGTATTGATTGCACAGGTAATGACGATCTTTCTTTTTTCTGTGTATGTAAAATAATTTTTACTTGAATTGTATATCTGTAAAAAATAATAAGAAATTTATAATTTTTATAAACTTTAGTTTAATTATATAATTTTGGGGGTAAATTCAAGCAACTATTTTTTTTTACTCTTAAAATGGTAGTTTTGAGAAATAGTTATATCCTGACAAATAATGGCCTTGGTAATTCAAGCTCAGCCCGGATCAGAGCGATTGATAGAGTTTTTCTTGGATCGCCATCAGGCTATCCATATTCTTGTCCCTTCCTGTGCTCAGATTCAAAAAGTGTTATTCTACTCAAGGCCTAACATGTCTGTTTTCATGCAAGCCACAGTTAAAAATTGTAATAAGCACAATCTGGTACAAAATCGTAAAGCATACAACGTAATTTATGCATTGAAATGCAATTTGTGGAATATTGAATACATAGGAAAAATTTGTAATCATTTACATTTGCGTCTAAACATACATCAATCTCTTATTAATAAATATAAAAATTCTGTATTTCAGACAACTCATAACACTGAATTTTCTGATTTTAAAAAAAGCGCGACTTTAATAATACTACAACATTAAAAAGTACATAAAAGGACGACTTTTTTAAGAATCTAATATTACTTATCCTTATGAACTAAATTGAATAGTTTATTAAAGAAAACACATGCCGTTAATTCAGAATTAGCTAATTCTGATAACTTTAAAAAATTTCAAGTTTAAATTTTTCAAATATAAAAAAATTTCAAGAACCATTGAGTAAAAAAAATAGAATATCTAATGACAATAATGTAATAATGAAAGAAATCAATGAAAATGTAGCATAATATACAATAAATTATAACTGGTTGATCGTTATTAAAATGTTTTCAGTAATAAAAAGAAATATCTTAATAGTTAAAAATATTTAAAATGAACAAATACTTAGATTTTGTAACCCATATTTTGATGTTCTTCATTATAGAGTTAATATATTTACTGAAAAACTCTTAAAAACAAACTAACAAAACTCAGCTAAAAATTTATTTCTCTAATTGAGCTATGAATAAAATCAATTTATAACACATGTTATTAATAATGAAAGTTATACATTTATACTGAGATTTTTTGGAAGGTTCCCAATCTTTTAGTTCATGTATATGTTTATACTATAATAAACGGTCAAGTGCGAGCATTACTCGGGCACAGAGGGTTCCGTAGAGTAAATATATAAATTTGTAATTGTAATATATATATATATATATATATATAAAGAAAAAAAAAAGTTGCTAAAAGAATACTAAGACTTTTTTAAAAACTATATAACGTAGGGTTGGATATAACTGTATATATTAGAAAAGTGTAATCGGGTATACCATGAAAGTTCAAAGAGATATATGGAACAATATCAAATATAGCTATTCGTATAACTCTTTTTTTAATATTATCCTAAGCTGTTTATGACAAACTTAATTCGGTACTGACAATAAAGGCAGTGCATAGTTAAACTTCATTTGGAATTTCATGACACTAAATTCAGCGTAGTAATAACCTTTATTTCTACAGTGTATCTAAAACAAAACCTTTGTTCAAAGTTTAAATTTGGCATTGTGCTAAGCGCGCTTCGAATTGAGGTCTCAACGTTACAACGCTCCCTTGGTCAGTGCCGCGTTTTTCCAGATAGGTGTTTAATTAGCTTTTAAAGTCACTCGAGGCGTATTGAGAGATATAACCAATGCAAACTATCGCGAATCTCACAGTATTTATGCGATTCATTCTAATTAAATATTTAGAGGGCGATGCCCTTAAAAAACGGATACCTAATTTTCATTCCAAAACAGACAAATGGCACCAAGAATATTTAATTAAAATTTTCCTTTTATCATGTACGTGAAAATAAGCAAGTTCGCATTTTCTAATAAATTCGTTTATAAATTCTGGTGTCAGATCATTATTTCATAAGTTTATAAATAGAATTACTCCGTGTCGGAAAGGATTAACTGGTCGCAGGACTCTTAAAGCTTCAAAATTTAAGAAATTTTAATTTTTTTAGATGTAAAACTCCTATCTTTTCTGAATATTTTGATATAATTGTTTCCTTGAAATTCCCATTAGAACAGAGTTTTGGCTTTTAGAATTATACCCGCTCAATAGCTGAAGCGGCGCTTCTGAAACTTTAAAGTCATTATTTTCCTAAAGGCGTTTTTGGGTATAACGCGCAGGATACCTCAAAAACTTCTGAATATTTTTTCATGAAATTTTCAAAACATATATTTCATGTTAGTCTGTATAAACTGAACCTAAAATTTTCTTTTTATTGTTCAAAAAAATATTTTTTTAGGTGATTTTACTGTTGAAATTTTCAAAATTTTGTACTAGCTAAATGCAGCTTTGCATTAAAAATATAAAAATGCTTTAAATACAAATTTATTTAAGTTCAGGGAAATTATTACAATCTGAAGTATAAGTAAGCACCAAAATTTTCATTCTAGTTGCAGTATTTATTTTGTAATCCTGCGCGTAAACTGTTATGCTAATTTTTTGTTCGACAAATGTCTAACAGTTTCGAGCCCCCTATAAATACTAATTCTGTATCTTGCAATTTTTTAAATACTTGAAACAAAAGAACATACTTATATCTTTCATTCCAATTAAAATTGTGTTTTAAAATCATATACATTTTAAGACATTAAATGTTGAAAATGGTCTTTTTTTCATTTTTTCCACTTTTTAGAGTCCCGAGACCCCTTAAATTAGTATGTTTTTAACAATTTGACGTTTATTGCTTTTATACTGCTACTGGACATTACATTACACATATATATCATTAAAAGTCGTTAACTAGGCATAGAGTACGCCGCCCTGTCCTTGTGCATGTCCAAACTGACCGTACATTTAAGGGTTAATATCTCAGCTAATTACCGATGATTTTTTTCGAAAATCATTATCAACAATGCTTTTATTCTTCTGCAACGATAGGTATATTCAGCGATGCTCAACAATTTTTCTGAATGCCCGTAAATCGAAATTTGTGTATAACAGAAAAATGCTAATTACTCAAAAACTATGCGACCTAGGGTCATCGCTATAATTTTCTGGCAAGGTTTATATTAACGTCTACTACCTCTAGTTTTTTCATAATTTTAGTTTCAGTAGATTCGGAATTAGATGGGGGGGGGGGGAGGACATATTTTTGCGCTATATTTTCAACAATATCTTTGAAAATATAATACCTAAAATTAAAAGGAACGTATTTTTGAGTTCAGCGTTACAAAAGCTTTCACAGGATAACCCACATGATATACAAAGAAAAGATTTTTTTTTTTCAAGTAGCATAAATAGCCCCTCTACTTTTTTACTAAATATATTTATGAATATTTATTAATCTGAAAATATGTGGGTCAATGGTCTTTATTACTTCCCCGAATTTGAACTTTCCATGTTCCATAGTTTACGATTAAAATGGCTGTGACAGACAGACACAGGAGTGATCTTATAATGGTTCCGTTTTTACTTTTTAAGTACGGAACCCTAAAAATTAATATAAAATATTATTATATGCCATATTTAAATGAGAGATTTGGTCATTTTCATTATAAGAATTTGTGAGATTTTTTTTTTTTTAAGTACACACACATATATATTTACAGGTTGTTCTAAAAACATAGATATCGGTTTTTATTCCTTAAATATTGATAGTTACGTAAGCAAAGTTACGTAATAAAGGTACAGAATTTTATGAAACAGATTAAAATTTTCAGGGGATTAAATTTGAAGAAATAGAAAATTTAAATCTTTATGCGGCACACATACTAAACATTTCCCAACGAGTAAAATGTGCCCCATACATTAATAAGGTCACGTACAAAATTTCAGCATTTTATCATAAAATGTTACAGAGATATGAAAATACATAAATGCTTATTTAACCCTTTCAAGGGCGTCGGTTCATTTTTGGACCACCTAATTGTATTACCTAAACGCCACATTGATACCAGAATATTGAAATGAAAATTTTCCTTTTATTAAGTATGTGAACAAAAGCTTTTGCTAAGTTTTAAATAAATTTGTTTGTAATTTCCGGTGTCGTTCTCTAATTTCGGCATTTTACGAATAGAAGTACCTTGCCCCTGAAAGGGTTAAACCAGTTTTCGATGCCTGGATAAGAATTCAAAAATGTGAAAAATCATGACGGATGATAGAGTTTCAGCAATTCGTATACAAATTACGTTAGACTGCCCGGCTGCGCGTACATAAGAAATGCTATGGACCAATGACAGAGCACAAACAACTTTCTCATGTAATGATGCATCTGTTGCGATTCTATGACGCACCGATCAGAGGCAGATATTTGCATAAGCAAACATTTCTAAGCTGCATTGACTGTACCATTCCAAGGTTTTATTCATCATGTAAAATTTTAAGGTATTTTTCAGGAAGCATAGTTGTGTAAATTTGTAAATGAATTCAAATGTAATTTGAAACTAAAGATAAGAGCCACATGTTATTCACTTATGATGTATTTCTGCCTCGCGTCATCTGCACTCTAGCTGCAAACATTTACATTTTAATTTGTAATTAACCCCTCGCCAAATTGTTTAAACATACCTCTGCGACTTTTTATGATAAATTGCTGTTATTTTGTACATGACATTATTAGTGTATGGGGCACATTTTCTCATTGGGGAAAGTTTTTGTACGGGGGACCAGGGCCGTAACCAATCAGCAAAGTCAGAGGGGGGGGGGGTGAAATTTTTGGTGGAGTAATTCAAGGCTTGTTTTTTTTCATTCTTCTTTAACCGCTTCCCTTATAATACAGAGTTATCTTGGGTTCATATATATGACAATTAATTATTATCCCTAGAAAACTCGGGCGTGGCATAATTTGTCACTGCGGTTTGTTTTATCACGTTTTTACTCGACCTGAAAATTCAAAAGAAAGAAAATATTTTTATACAATATAATAAATTATATATAATTAAATTACATATAATATTTGATTGGCAGTTTCCCAAGCTTTGTGATATGAAGTGCAAATGATGAAATGCAATGATGTGACTGCAAAAAATTGGATGATTTTTTGCAGTTTTTTTTAATTGGTAAGGGAGGCGGTTAATGATATACAGGGCCTGATTATCCAAAAGGCACATGTAGCAAGTGCTTACCCTCTAAAATTTAAGAAGGTAAGCCATTTCCATTTTTTTTATATCGCATTTTTAATTTTTCTGGAATGAAAAGTTTGCTGAATACAAGAGGAAATCAGCACACTACTTAAGAAAACTTATTTAACTGGGGAAATATGAATGTGACCAACAGGATGTTAATTAATCATATAGCATCTTGATGTGCTGGTTAGAAACCATCCGGATAACTGAGCATGCAACTAGATGTGCTAAATAAACCTGAAGTATATACAGGAAGTATAGGAAAGCTGTTCAATGAAATATATATGAACCAGGCTAAGTCACTCCCAGGAATAATATTTGTATCATTGATAAGTTTTCATGTAGAAGAATTACCCACTTAGCCATGGCGCCCGATACATTCACGAGCAAATTGCACGTAAAATGAGAACCACGACGATTAACGGGTTACGAAGGGCTCAAGTAGCAGTTAGGAGGGGCTCAGCGTACCCCGCTTCCGTCTGGTTACGGTCTGCGGGGGCCGTATAAAAATTTAAATTTTGTATTTCTTGAAATTTAAGCCCCTGATAATTTTTATCGATTTCATAATATTCTGCACCTTTTTTAAGTAAATTTGCAATTTATAATATATGTCTAGGATCAATATTTAAGAAATAAAAGCCGAGGTGAATGTTTTTGGGACACACTGCATATATATATATATATATATATATATATATATAAAATTCGTTAAAGAGTTTCTTAGATGCCATCTTTACAAAATGAAACATCATGCTTCGCACACAAAAAGAGAAAAGCACAGAAATTATGCAAGTCACATATGTAAGACTTCTTAAGGTTGTTCTCAAATTCTAAGGAGCTGCTTTCTGACACATTTTTGAACTAATTTTTCAATTAGCAGGTTTTGTCATTCAGACTATGTAACCAAAAGACATTGTCCATTTTTGAGTAAACTCAAAAGATCTTTGGGAAAATACTATCAAAGTTGGCGTTTTCAACCGAATTGCTGAACGCAACACCACGAGAAAGGAAAGAAACTGGTTGTCACGGGGCAAAAATTGCTTATAACTCAAAAAGTAATTTATTTATCGAAAAATGGAAAACTCATTTTGATTCCAAATAGCTTCAATAGTCAGCTCCGCCAATTTGGTTGTTTTACGTTTAAAAATGAGTCAGAAAATGTGTCAGAAATTTTTGCATTCTAGAGCAGGGGATTTGAGAACCACCTTAAGAGTACAAGAATGTTTCTTGTATTCTTCCAGATCTGAAGCAGATGGGTTATTATTCATGATGAATTTACAGATAATAGTTTGTGCTTAGTTTAGAATCAGTAATATAATCTCTTCAGGTAGAATAGGCAAAAATATTAGGGAATTAATTACAATTCCTTAATATTTTTGAATTACAATTCATTGCTATTTTTGTTTCAAAAGATTTCGCTTCTATAAAAAACCAAAGTGTGGTCGTTTTGTAAACGAATAGTTTTTCTCTAAATCAACGAACTATACTTGTCTATTTTTAATCACATTCTGAATACTCCGGAAGAATCATTAAGCTTAAACGCCTATCCAATGTATACTGTGTCACTGTGTATATATTATATACGTATGTGGAATTTATATAAATATTTAAGGTTTAACAGAAGAATTTTCTGAAGAATATTATAAAACTCTGTGATAAATAAAATTTCAAGTTCAATTTTATATTTAAGATGTAAAAATAATTTTATTTATTATGAAAAAAAAAAAAAGGTGCCTTGAGAGTATAAGAACGTCTCTGTAAGATCCTTCTTTTTGTAATTTCAGTAAACTATGGAAAGAAAATTCTTTAAATAAAGTAACCAAATAGAAAGAGAATGAATAAAAATATAATTTTCTATTTATTTTATTAAAATACTGATATGTGACGGAAGATTTCACAATGTAAATACATAGTCAATTTAAAAAAAAATTTCATGTGTGTGATCTGATGTCCGAGGAAAACGACCAAATGGGAGTAAGTAAATTTTTTAGTTGAATCAATTTCTAAAAATGAATAATCACTGTCAAATAATAAACTGTGTGAAAATATATAATATCTATACTAATAAAAGAATAAATCGCTCTGTGTGTGTGTGTGTCTGTCTGTCTGTCTGTCTGTGTGCGATGGCTAGCGAAAACTACCGCACGTAGAAGTCTGAAAATTTAGATGTGATTAGTCCAAGACAGGTCCTGATATACCTGAGGCTTGGATTTTTAATTTTTTAAGGGCCGGGGCCCCTAGGCCCCTTTCAGTTTTCATGCACTAAAACGTTAATAACATGCCTCTTTTCCATCCGATCTTCTTCGTTTTTGGGGTGAATTCTACTTTTGAGTTTCTGACACATTTCTACATTTCAGTTAAGGCCCTGGCACCCTTGCAAGGGGGGCGGTACAGGACCCCTTGAAGTTTTAGTGCACTAAATTGTTAATAACATGCCTCTTTTCTATCCGATCTACTTCGTTTTTGGTGCGAATTCTTCTTTCAGTTTCTGCCCCAATTCTACATTTCAGTTAAGTCCTTGGAACCTTCGCAAGGGGCCCAGTGCAGGGCCCCTTGAAGTTTTAGTGAACTAAATTTTTAATAACATGCCTCTTTTCTATCACATCTTCGTCGTTTTTGGTGTGAATTCTCCTTTCAGTTTGTGCCCCATTTCTGCATTTCAGTTAACACCCGAGCACCCTGTCAAGGGGCTCAATGCAGGGCCCCTTGAAGTTTTAGTGCACTAAATTTTTAATAACATGCCTCTTTTCTATCCGATCTTCGTCGTTTTTGGTGTGAATTCTCCTTTCAGTTTGTGCCCCATTTCTACTTTTCAGTTGAGACCCTAGCACCCTGTCAAGGGGCCCAATACAGGGCCCCTTGAAGTTTCAGTGCACTAAATTGTTAATAACATGCCTCTTTTCTATCAGATTTTCTTCGTTTTTGGGATGAATGCTACTTTCCGTTTCTGCCCCATTTCTACATTTCAGTTAAGATACTGGCACCCTTGCAAGGGGCCCGGTACAGGACCCCTTGAACTTTTAGTACACTAAATTCTTAATAAATTGCATCCTTTTTATCCGATCCTCATTTTTGGGATACTTTCTCCATTTAGTGATACTTCCGTGTCTACATTCCAGTTAAGACCATGGGCCAGTCTAGGGTCCTGTAGGGCCCGGTCCAGGGCCTCTTAAATTTTTGTGTGCCATGCGTTTTTCACACCCTAATTTTCTGACCTTCGCAATGCGTAATTTTAAAATTGAGTCTAAAACTCTTCTCCTTAGACCAACAATCACATATTTTTATTGGGGCCCTCGGGCCATTTTTTAAGCCTTTCCCCAATTTTTTGCACATTTATTTTAAATTATATTCTAATTATTAATTCGTACCCTATGCTTAATCTCAACTAATCGAAGATCTAAAACGCTAAGTATTAAAACGTTGTAACATGATTTCATGTTAGGGCCTTTTCTCAACTATCAATTGGCCCCTTTTGGGCCTCCTATTATAACTCCCTTAAAAATAATCCGATTCACTAGCCTTTTCTTCTAACAACATCTTAGGTTCTCCAGCTATTACATGAACTACAAAAAAAAAATTATTTGAGGTTTCAACTACCACCAATTTTGAATATAAGTCGCTTCTTAGGGCCCTTGGTGCATCTTCTTTAAAAATGATCCGAATTCCTTGCAATTTTCTTTACCATAGTTCTAGCGTCCTCAGATTACATTAAAAACTACTAAAAAGTGTATTTATACCAAACTACATGCCACTTAAGTCTCTTCCCCCTTGGGGCCCGGTACTAGGCCTCTTGAAGCTTTTGAACCATAAATTATTAATAAATTGCCTCTCTTAATCCGATCTTCATTTTTGGAACCATTTTTCCATTTAGTTATTCTCCAGTTTCTATATTCCATTTCCAGTTAAAATCCTGGGGCACCTTAGGGTCCTGTAGGGCCCGATCCGGGACCCCTTGAACTTTTTGTGTGCTATGCATTTTTTACACCCTAATTTTCTCACCTTCTCATTGCATAATTTTAAAATTTAGTCTTGGACTCTTCCCCCTAGATCAACACCCTCATATTTTTATTGGAGCCCTAGGGCCCCTTTTTAAGCATTTACCCGATTTTTGCGCATTTCTTTAAAATATTATTCTAATGATTATTTCATACCCTATGATTAATTTTGGCTAATTGAAGATCTAAAACGCTAAGTACTAAAACATTTAAACATGTTTTCATGTTAGGGCCGTGCTCTCAACTAACAGTTGGGCCTTTTTGGGACCACTGTTTCTCTTAAAAATGGTCCGATTCACGAACTTTTTTTCCTAACAACTTCTTAGGTTCTTCAGCTACTACATGAACGACAAAAAAAATTTGCAGACTTCAGCTACCACCAATTTTGAATATTAATCGTCTTCATGGGGCCTTTGTTGCAGCTTCTTTAAAAACTATCCTATTCTGTTGCAATTCTCTTTAACATAGTTTTAGCGTCTTCCAGCAACTTTAAAACCCCTAAACATTTTTCTTATACCCAACTACATTTCAGTTAAGAGCCTGGCCGCCAGGGCTCGGTCTTTCTTTATACCTCAGCTACCACCTTTTTCGAACATTAATCTCCTTTTTCAGCATTAACTTACGTCTACTCACTACAGCCGTAAATTAAAAATCGCGTTACTTTAAAGGTTACTTTAGAGAAGGGATTTCATCCGTTTGTTAAATATTGTGTTAATGCTAACAGTGATTCATGAAATTTACAAGGTGAGGAGGCATCTTCCACCGCTCGGTGGCGCGTTATTTCCTCGGGTTTAAGGGCCCAATTTCAACGGGATTTGCTTCCTTAAACATAGAATACAATTTAGCTACTTTCTGTATTATGAAATTTTATCTTAGACTTTAGTTACCAACATTTTCTAACATTAATGTCGCATTCTTTTTTTTTTTTTTTTTTTTTTTTGTGGTTTTGTTTTGTTTTGTTTTGTTTCTGTGAGCCTGATTCCTACGAGGTTTTGGCTCACTCAACTTGGTTTTCGATTGTCTCCGGCACGTGCGGGCACTTCCGGTAAATGCTGCCATATGTAGTGGGGATCTAGATTACAGGTTCGTTCCGAAAGAAGTTTGATGGGAACACATTAGACGCCGCGGAAAGCAATGGAGCCTCCGAAATTAGGTTCATTTAAAAGAATTTCCAAAGATATAAAATCATACAAACTTAAGTTTTGTTTAAGGTTATTATTTACAAACCCCGGGTAACGCCGGGCGGGTCTGCTAGTATTATAATAAAGCAATATTATCAAGATCTTTATCTGCTGTTTTCAAAATGTATGGTTGTCCTTAGGAGATACCTTCTTTAAATATTCATTGGTTTGGTGAACTTGGAATACCGAGAGATCTTTCACTTTTTCCTATTTACTACACTTATTCTTGACTAAGTTTTCTTGCTTGATTCAATCTCATTGTGGTTTTCTCATCGAAGGGAGGGTTTTACTTTCCATAAACCAACTTTAACATGTCTATATCAACTTATGGAAAATTAAAAACCACCCACGTGTTTTCCGTGCATGGCGACCTGTATCCCTAGATAGATTAATCCTATTAGTTGAGGGAAATCAACAAACTACTTTAGCTCTTGCTTCAACTGAAGATTGAAATAGTAGGTAAACCTACGTCATTCATAAATATACGGTTGTATCATTTAGTTGTATTCTATTTTACATTTCTTGAAAATACTTCAACCAGGTTTCTATATCGATTTTTAAGATGCCTTGGTTCTTAAAAGGACATAAACGTTTATTATCAAAATGTATAGTCTATATTGATTTCCACATTGTTGTAGAAAGGCATTATTCTTATGTGAGATGTAGCCACACAATAAATCCATTACCCAGTACGATTTTATACTTTTTATCAGCTGTGGTAACGCAACCCCTGAACGACGTGAAAAAAACAATCACTGGACAGTTGATCCACTCATATGAAATTAATGAGAAACAAAAACTGAGCAGTGTGAAAGCTATTAAGAGACATCTGTCATAAACTGCTACGTTTCAAGTAAGACTATAGTTCAATGGCATTCAATATATTTAAACTCATTTTCTTTGAACCATATTTGAATTCATGTCATTCATAGTCCCCTTTGAAAAAAATCCTATCAATGTTCAAAGTCTTTTACCGAATAGTTTTAGAAAGATCTCGTGTTCCACTAATCTGAAATTGTTATTCTTGAAAATAGTTTTTATTAAGCGCATAATACAATATTTGAGGACGTGAGTTTCAAAACTCCCCTTATCCAGAAAACCAAATTTTGGGAAATCGCGAAAAACTTTTGACTGCGTCCATTGGTTTTCATTATAAACCAAGATTTTAGAGTGCAGAAATAAATGATAAAAAATTTTTTTAGCAGACTGTAGTGTTTTTTTTTTATGAAGGTTCAATAGAATAGATTGATAGAGAAAAATCGATTTCTTTAATTTTGGATAAGGCGAGTTTTGAAACTCGCGCCCTCAGTTTTATTTTCTCCGCTGCAACTTTCATCTAATGAAATTAAAACACATTTTTTGTTGATAAAAAATTGCATTTTATGCTTAACTACTAATAAACTGAGAATTTCTACTTGATATAGTTTGCAAAAGATGTCTTGTTGAAATTATTATAGAAAGCATTCGGGTGGTTGTAAATTAGGAAGTTGCCCGGAAGAGGACAGTATCTCCAAGAGCATCGCCGTGCCCGCCGTAAGGTTTGGCATTCTGCGCAAAAATATGGTCTAGAAGTGCAAATTATTCCCTCCGGAATTTCATATTGCCCCTTTTTCATTTGCAGAAATCCCTCCTGGGAAAAAAATTTCGATATCAACTGAACTATTTCGGAGGATATTGTAAAATTTTCAGCTTTAATAAGAGGGTTTTTCAGTTTTAATTTCCACTTCATTATAATATATTATTAATAATAGAAATACATTTTTTGTATAAATCACAGATGCACACAATTTATGCAAACATAAGATTATGTCCTTTACGTTTTATTAGAAAAAAAAAATATTTATCATGTATCCCTTATGTAGTATGAAGCAAAAGCCTGTATCTTTAATAGTTCATCGCAAGCAGTTTCAGAACGTAACCCCATTTTTTAGTATATACGTGGGAAATTCAAGAGTTAAAAATATTTACACACTAATTATTATTTGGGAAAATAATGTCATTCTATGCCACAATCGTTTCATTAAAAGTGAAAATGCTTAAATAAATTATCTTTGGAGTTTATGTTTTGGCGTCCTTCGACTCTTAAAAGATCACATTTTTTTGTAGCAAAACAAATAGACTAATTAATATACACATTTTCGTAGACACAACTTAAAAAAGGAAATTTTTCATCCAAGGTGAAAACCTTTTCAAGCATGATAGTAAATTATATTTTTATAAAACTAGATCAGAAGTTAAATGAAAACTTTTATTTGTAAGGTTAAAATAAATTTATTCACGGTCATAAGAGTCAAATTACAAACGATAATTTGATGATTTATGGGCAGTAGGTTTTTAGATGTAAAAAATTATATTAACTCTCTCAATTTGCTTATTTAAAAAGATGTTTAATTATGCTTTTGATGACAAAAGTTTAGGAGTATTTTTGTAAATTACTCGTATTAAAATATCAAAAATAATTGTTAAGGATAAACCCCTACTTCAAATGATTTGTTCTTAATCTTATTACACACTTTAGTGTCGTATTTTAATGAGAGTGAATTGGCAATAAAGAGTTATTTCGTTGCAATGTCTAATTTTTATCCATGTTTATTTTAAGTCCCAGTGGGAGCAATATTGCTCCTTTTGATGCGTAATGGAAGATACTGTATTTATTTTAGCGGTGCCTGTAAAAAAAGAAAAAAAGAAAAAAAAATGTAAACGGCAGGTTGTTTTAATATATATATATAAACTAGTATTGTGTAGTTTAAAAATATATCCAAATTTTATGACGACTGTGAAAATTTCTACGAAAGTTAGAGCCCCAAAAATTTTTAAAATGACAAAAAGAAATAGAAAGACAGAAAAATGTTTTATTTTTGGATTCTAATTACATTTGCGGTGAAATATTATTACAACACCCCAACACCACCACTAGAAAAGAAAACAAAATCTATTATGAAAATCGGAGGCATCCTTTGAAAAGCTACGTCGGCTCATACGTTAAAATATATATAAATAAAAGTTGTTTAACCTCCGTTGTTGGAAATTAGATTTAAAAAAAAAAGCACATTTTCTGAGTTTCTATGTTATAAAGAAATCAGCACATGTGCAATTAATTTAAAAAGGACGAGAAAGTTTTCAAATGACGAAAATTGATTAAAGTTTGATGATGGATTACGAAACCTGCAATTTGCTTAGACTGTCACTTGTGTTTATTTATTTATATTTTATAAGAAAAAAATATGTATTTGTAAAATTAATAGAAAAACAATAACAAAAGTTTTAATATTGTACTACAAAATTAATCTTACAAAACTAGTTTTGCCATGATTTTGAAGTTCAGGCTACATATTTTTGAGTGGTTATTTCTTCTTTATATTAATTGTTACTTTGTCTCTCAGTTGTACATAAAACATCAACAACGAAAAATGCCAAAATTAAAAAAGAATATTTTGAAAGTTTCAAAATTCATAAAAATTGATCATATATTGTGTTATAATGTGGAAGAAATTGTTTGTTTGTTTTTATGGGTTACTTTGTAGAGAATTTAATTTCCTTTATTTAAAAAGAAAAAATCCTTGTAAATCCACTAACTTGTTAAAAAGTTATCGTCTCAAAACTGCTGAAGAACAATGTTTCTTGATAATTGAGTTGAAAGTTCCCCTGCTCCCCTGCGCAAGTACCGCCGGTCAGCGCCACTCAAAGTTCACTGGCTTGTAAGACCGTAATTTTAGAAAATTTCCTATTAGAACGTTTCCTATTACGAAATTCTTAAAAGCTGACACACACAAAATAATAATAATAATAAATTTTTCCATCATTTCAAACCTTTCTGTTCCAGTTAAAAGTTGCATAAGGGTCAATATCTGAAAACCGAACAATTTCATTCCAAAATTTTCATTTTTTTAAGTTAATGTACCAACTACCACATACAATTATATACTATGATACATGTTTTGTCATTTAAATGCTGTAAGTGTTTTGAAATCAAGGATGTATATTTTATGCGTATGATACACTTTTATGTAAGAAAGTTACTGTTAATATCATAATCAGTGCCTAAAAATTAGAACTGAGATGATGGGGACTGAGGTGACGTTTTTTTCTTAACAGCTGCACAACCATTTTGTTGAATTATTTTTCACACATGTAAATTATTAAATATGACATGTGATATTTGCATGTTACATAAATAAAGTTAAAATAAGTTTTTTTTTAATAAATAAAAAGTTAAATATCGGGACATGAATGATGCTACAAAGAAATGCTCAATCCTAATCAGAATACGACTAAATATTAACGAAATATGAAACAAACAGAAGAACAACATACCTTCATCCATGGTGACTAGTTGAACTTTAGTTGCTGTTGCAATGGAAATAATTCTGCCAGCGGCACTAAGTATCTGTTAACCTAAATGTGTGTTTAGAAGGACTGGGATGATGGTCAACCTCAGGGACAAATATATTTACTACAATATTTTACTATACAATCTATACTAACAAAGGAGAATTATATCTTCCCATCCTCTGTATATATAGGTATAAATATATAATAGCAAAAGTGAATAATATTTATAGAAATTTTTACAGCATATATTTAATATTGGATATTTGTACCTTGGGACTGGGACTGTAATGATGATTTTGTTTGTTTAAAGCTTAAAATTAATTATTTATACATCATATGTCCATTTATCATTGGTAATTGTTATAAAAAATGTTACAACGTCCATTTTAAAAAGTACAATTGTCCAGTTTTCAGATATTGACCCATAAGCAAATAAAATTTGTTGTTTAAAAGAATTACTTTTTTCATATAACAGAAATTTAAGAAACATTAATTCATTTTCTGATTCTTTCAGTTGGACGAAAAGGATGGTATGAAACTGTTGGTAAGTAAATTCTTATGCTTTAAATATATAATTGCAAGAAATAAATATGTGCTTGACTTCAAAATATATTCTTTTAAAATGAAAATATAGGATAAGAGTATTTCAACTTTCTGCGTAGAGCTCTCACGATCTTCGCGCAATATTAATTTTGTGCGTCACTACGGCTGACGTGAAAGACACAAAAGAAGAGTCCACAAGAGACTATAGCATAGCTGCCAACTTTTATGCTTTCATCATACCATTAAAATTTACAGAAAATATTATCTTATTTAATCGTCGAAATATCACGATTAAACAATTCGAAAATGTCTATTAAATTTTAGTGGTAGCAAAAAAGCGTAAAAGTTGGCAGCTATGCTATAGTTGTATTACTTTGTCTATCCCTGCTTCAAACAGTAACTACCGTCATTAATTTCGACACACACACACACACACACACACACACATATATATATATATATATATCATAATAACTAACAATGAAAGAAAACTTTCCTGTTCATTCATTCAACAACAGTGCAAATCACAATTTATAAACAAAAATATATTAATTATACATTAAGATATTATTAAAGTTTTAAAATTATATATGTTTTATTTTTCTTTATGCTTACATTGTCAACCTTTTCAAAATGGAATTTTTAATTCTTTCAGATTTACATAAAAAAAAACAATATTTTTGTAACCTTTAGTTACTAAACTGGTCATTCTTGAATCAATAAATGGTGTCCCAAAATGAGCTCATATTTAAAAAAAATTGCCACCATTTTTTTTTTTTTTGCGGTTAAACTAAAGAAGAAATTTTTATTTGATGCTTTCTGCAACAGTTGAAATTAAATCATAGACAAGTACACAATCAAACAACCCGTAGACATTGTAAAAAAAAGTAATTTAAAAATAGTCTAAAAGTGTTTAGTGAAAAACTATAATGATATTTCATTTTAAGGCAGATTTTATAATTTCACCTTCAGGAAATCCCGATAAAGGACAATTTCTATTCCGTTGTTCTGAATAAAACATAAAACGACAAGGAAAAAATAAAGAGCATTTTCTTCGAGTTAATTTATTTCAAATGATGCTCTTTAAAATAGCTGTGCATGCATAAATCACAACACCATTAACATATACGTAGAATCTATAAAAAATATCTATTTCTTTCTTTTTCAGGAATGTCTTTTGGAGAAAGAGTGATGAAATGATGAGGTGGCTTCAAGCCGACTGCATCTCTCGCTTAAGATGCAAATTTCTTTATGCTACTAAAGCATAAAAGGAAAATTGTTTCAGTAATGTGTTCTGTGAAACCATTAATGAAAACAAATAAATATTAAATTTGAATTTATTGTTGTTTCTTTTATTACAAGCATTCTTTTTTATTATTTGTTGTTTGTATATTAAATATGTTTGAGAAAGTTTCACTTTATTTGAATATTAAGGGTCCTGTCCCTGCCGGCGAAGACACTCACGAGCTAATGCTAATCCTATGGGGAGGGATTTTTCTAATATCTCGTTTGCTTTTCGACATTTTTAAATATTTTTTTTTTGCATTAGATAGCCGAGGTCCGTCTCTACGGCGCACTTTGGTTACTTTTTCGATTTTGTTCGCAGATATTTTTTAATAAAGTTACTTTCATTTTCAAAACCGGTTCTGAAAATGAAAGTGTCATTCTAAAAAATATCTGCAACCAAAATCGAAAAAGTAACCAAGGTGCGCTGTAGAGACGGACCTCGGCTATCCAATGCAAAAAAAATATTTAAAAATGTTGAAATGCAAACGAGATATTAGAAAAATCCCTCCCCATAGGATTAGCATTAGCTCGTGAGTGTCTTCGTCGGCAGGGACAGGACCCTTAAGTACCATATGTCATATGCATGTCAGGTTACATTCAGGTCTTTCTTTCGATTAAAGGCGTTCTCATATTTTTTTCTTTTCCGTTCAATAATGCAAAACTTTCCGAAATAGTCATGAATTAACATTACATTTACAGGAATTCTTCATCTTTACGGTCTCTTTATAATGCATATTTTCGTTTTGTTGATTTTATACTGATACATACAATTTGAAGATCACTGGAGAAAATGAGCTAAAGTATATATTTACATCGAAATACTTTCAAATCCTAACGTGTATAAAAAATAATAGCTATATTTTCAAATATTTTTAAGCACAGAGTCCGTTCAAGCCAAAGATGGACACAGTACCTGGCATTCATTTGCTCCTTCCTATCCTATGCTGTAATAAAAAATTAAGAAGTTTCTATGCTTTAGAAAATAATATATCATGTTTTATAACACGCTAGTACACTCTAAAAAATAAATGTGTAAATTAGCCAATTTTACAGACATATATGTGTGAATTTCTAAAATTACATACTTGTCATGAAAATTACCCATTTTTTGCAACATTTTACACATTTTTATGTGTATTTAGCTTATGAAACTAAGTGCGTAAATTGTTGTCTCGATGGCACTGCGACGGCAGTTATGTAATATACCACGTGTTCATGTTACATCTGTGACCAACATAAGCATTTAGAAGGAAAGAGAATTAAAAATTATCTTCTGCAAGGAATTCGGGGATGTTAGTTGCGACAAGTGTGAGTTGTTATTACTTTAAAAAAGATTAAAAGGGTACTTTAAGATGGTTTATCCCAAAAACGTGCTTTTTTTTAAATTGTGTGCAAGATTTCTGTTAATGTACTCAAAATTTTTACAAATACATTTTTGGGATTTACAGGTTATATCTTAAAACTGAACCAAATTCGTTTGTAATTCTAGCCGCAAAAATAGTATACAATACTTCCAACAATATTTTTTAAATAGAAATTTTGCTAAAATATACTGCAAATTTAGGTCTAATCTTAAGTTACAGATATAATCTGTAAATTTGTAAAGATCGCATATAAAAATATTAACTAGTTTAAAATAAATCTTTCGCAGAATTTAAAAAAAGAAAGCTTTTATCATTTTGAGAAAAACAGCTTTAAATGTGCCCTTATAAATATTGCTCACAGTAAGAACAACTGACAGACAGATTTTTTTACTCATAACTTGCATAGTAATAAGAATATTTCTATGTATATTGTTTTAAGATGCAATAAAAAATATTGTTCTTTCACATATAATTTTTCGAAAAATCAAATTTTTTATGGTTTAATACTTGTATGCCTCCTTAAAATTTTAAGATAATAAGATTTCAATATTTTTATGGTTAATAAAAAATTGATTTGATTCATTTTATAGCCAGGAATATTTAAATTATATATACAAGTACATTATTAATCTTTTTGAAATATGCATAATACATATTTTAAAATAATATAATCTGTACAATACTTTTTTTTTTCAGATTGTCTAGGGAATTTTGATGAGAAATAATTATTGTATATGTATTTGCATTCTGTTAATTTGCATGTATGCGCTGAGTTATGGATTTTATTTTGAGTAAAATATTACATTACTTGAAAGATCTAAAGAATTAAAATAATAAAAAGAAATTTAAGTTACATTTTCCATTCTTAAGGGCTCCCAAATGGTCTGCCACTGAATACCAATATTTTTAACAGAAATTCCGTGGTAGGTTTCTGCAACATTTGCGTTAGAATCAGCCTTCGAAGGTGATTTCTGCAAAATTTTCCAAAAATATCTAAGATAGATTTTTTTCAAAGACAATACTCGTATTCAAAAAGCAAACAATCTGGGAGCACCGATTCTGAAAAAATATATCCTACTGAAAAATGTGTTTATGTAATATACCATTATACAGGGTGTTCGGTCTCAACGGTGTCCAATGGCTAATTCCTAAACCGTTAGTCATAGACAATAATTCCAATTGCAAAAATGTTTTAAATGAGGTAAAGAAGTATTTTTAAAGCGATTTGGGTCAAGAAAAACATTTATTAAAAAATTACAAAATTTAAATTTTTATACGGTCCCCAGGTTCTATAAGTGATATTTAGTAAAAATATCCTATTGCACTGGCAAGTAAGACAAAAAAAAAGTCCCATTCCTCTGCGATTAAAACTGACCGAGTAATAGATGTTTAAAGTTGGAGTATCTTTTTTGCTGCAAAATAGGGGTCAGTCACAAATTTACTAGGAATAAAAATAATCGTCAGATATAAAATTTAACAATAAACATTGAGAGTAAATTAACATTACAATTATATTTTGAGATTTTTGTTCATTCTCACATATTAAAACAAAATATACAACTTGTACTAAAAATATAAGTAAAAAAAAATAACAGAAATTTTGCTAAATGATTATAAAAGCAACAGTCACAACTCTTTAGAAAATGATACATAGTTAGATTACCTAATCTAAAACTTAATAAAAATTAAGGTTATCTTAAAACGTACTCGAAGTGACTCCCTTCGGCTGCAATGCAGAAATGTACACGTGAAATAAATTCTTCTTCTACTTTTTTCAACAGTGTAAGTGTTACATAGCTGCACGCCATAGCAATACGATTCCACAAATCTGCTCGGCTAGGGGATTCTCTTTCATATACCTTATTTTTCAGAAAACCCCAAAGAAAAAAATCTAAAGGATTCAAATCTGGCGACCTGGGAAGCCACTCAATACGACCTCCATATCCGATAATAGTAAGTGCGTGGCTTTAGCGATTTATGTGCTGGCACGCCATCATGCTGAAACCACATTTTAGACAAATCTTGTAATAAAACGTACTCTTCTAAAAATCGGATAGTGGTCCAGATAAAATATCCGCGTATTTTTCTGACGTTAAAGTGTCATCGAAGATTAAGGGCCCAATTAAGTACGTTTTCCAGATGCCATACCAAACATTTATGGACCAACGTATTTGATGTTTGTTAGGACGAATAATGTGTGGATTTTCCAGGGACCAATAGTGAAAGTTTTGAGTATTTATGACTCCTTGTCTTGTAAACTGACATTCATCAGTCTAAATAATTTCATTCACAAAAAATGAACTTTCATCTTGTTTGTTTAAAATAAAATTACAAAAATTAAAACGACGCTCTTTGTCTCCTGGTGCTAATTCTTGTCCTAGTATTGATCGATATGGATAAGCACCATACTTGTTTAAAATTGTCCATACTTGACTTTTTGAATATTCACACACCTGGCTAATATCTCGTACATTACATTCAGGATTAGCAAGTGTATACCCTAGAACATCCTTACATAAATGTTACTGATTTTCATTTTAAAATTTCTGTTTGTAGGCAATAATGTATACGAAATTTTTTGAGTGGTCCTGTAAAATAAATATAAATGGTACGTACCTAAAATAATATTAATATTACATTGTCATTGAATTTACATAATTATGCAAAATTTAATCTTGATCGGATATTTGGAAGTGAGATAAAATTGGAATACAAATTTCGAATTAGGAAGACATACATACGAACGTCGTAAGTTAAAAGCTTATAAAAATAATACAACTTTTTAAAATAAAATCATCAAAAGAAACACTCATTTCCTTACAAAAAAAGAAAAAAATGTCAAAATACAATTGAGAACGTCAGTTTCGAAATTCGCCTTATCTGAAATTTAAAAAATTGTGTTTCTCTATCAATCTATTCTATTGCTATAACTGTACCATTCAAAACTACAATCTCCAAATTTTCAGTGAATACCAATGGGTACATTTAAAGGTTTTATGCGATTTCCCAAAATTTGATTTTCTCGTAAAGGTGAGTTTTGAAACTTTCTTCAATTACTTTAACCAATCTGAAAGTTAATTACTAAAAATTAACACTACCGTAATATTTATATGGGGGTAGCACCTTCAGTTAAATCCCTTTAAAAATTCTTCTTTACATTATTTGAAATTTTTTTGTAATTGGAAATATATGTCTTTGACTAACGGTTTAGGAATTAGCCGCTGAACATCGTTGGCGTGGACGCCCTTTATAATAATTTAAGCACTTCGTGTTAGTGATGGGCGATTCTGGGAAATTTGAGAATCGATTAAAATCGACATCGTATAAAACAAAATCGATTCCCAAATTCTAGAATCGATACTTGAATCGATATTTCAATGTTCACAGATTCACACAGATAAGCTGAAAAATAGTAATTCCAAAACGTAGCGAATCAGCAGGGCCGTATGTAACGACTGTCTCTCACCCCTCACCTCCATTTATGGGGGCCCTAGACAATGTTAGCGGCCCAGAAGTAAGCTACTACAGACCTTTGAGTCAAATAATAAGGTTTTTTAACTTTTAAAATTATTATTTTTAAGATATAATATAAATCATTATCAAAATTACATTTAAATTTATCTTTAAGAAAGATCTCGGTCAGATAAAAAAAAAAAAAGAAAGAAATGATTTTTTGTTTCATCCTGAAAAGATGTACTTTCTACTCTAACTCTTATTTCCTTCAACCAAACAGATGGGGAGTTACTTCCTATAAACGTCATTCTTCTTAAAAATGCGCAGATGAGCGAAATTTTGAAGGCTCTAAATTTATTTAAAAAGTTAAATGATTTTTCAGTCTTTTTAGGGCCCGCTATAAGCATGGGGGAAATGCAAATATTGCAAATCTTCTTTAAAATAGATGTGATGAATGTAATTAACCAATCATCAGATGCTAATTATCCCCCAATTAATAATCAAAATTCTCCTTTTAATAATATATTTAACTAAAATTTCTTTCCCTTTTTAAAATATATATCTCCTTATCTCATTTACAGTTTAAAAATATCTTTCTTTTTAATGCTTACCAAATTTTCAGCTGTTGAGAAAAAAAAAATGTTTTCATCCTACAGCCATTAACAATGAAATAACATACTTTTCTCTGGTTAACAAATAAATAAAAGTGTATTCCTTGATTATATGTTTTTTTGTTCTTTCCCAGCAGTAATCTAAAAACTATAAACAGTTATTAACTCATTCGTTGACATGCAGAGTGCACTCACTGAAACAATAATAAATAAAAAAGAAAAGTATCGAGTTAAACTGGTGGCATTGAGCTCACAGTCTATTCATACTAATTGTATTTTATACTCTTACTTCAAAGAATGCCTTTCGAAAAATAAATTAAGGGGGAATCAGCCCCCTTCCCGCCACATCTCTATACTTAAACTAAGCCTCTAAATCTCATCAGGGAAGCGCTTTATCAGAATAAACTGGTTACCAAATTTGAAGCAAATCAGATAGAAAAACCCATCTATCTAAATTAAGGGGGATTAGCCCCTGTTCCTCCCTTCATACTTAAACAATGAACCTCCAAATTTAATCAGGGAAGCGTCTTATCAGAATTAACCGGTATACCAAAATTGAAGCAAATCTGATAATTCTGCATGAAAAACCCATTTATCTAAGTGTGTGTGTGTGGGGGGGAAGTAATAGCCCCCGTACCTCCGTCCTTTATACTTAACCAATGAACCCCCAAAACTAATCAGGGAAGCGCCTTATGAGAATGAACCTAGATAAAAAATTTGAAGCAAATCGGATATTTCTATCGAGAGCTATCGCCTTACGTATGTACGTACATACATACATACAGAAACTACGGGCATATTAGCTCTCAGGCTTTAATAGCCTGTGAGCTAAAAAGAAAAGTGCCCAGTTAAACTGATGGCATTGAGCTCATAGGCTATTCACACTAACTGTATATTATGCTCTTATTCCAAAGAATAATGCCCCTCGAAAAATAAACTAAGGCGCCGGGGGGAATTGACCCTCCCCGTTTCCCCTCTTTATACTTAACCAATGACCCTCCAAATGTCATCAGGGAAGCGCCTTATCGAAATAAATCGGTATACCAAATTTGAAGCAAATCGGATAGAAAAACCCATTTATCTAAATTAAGGGGGAGTATTAGCCCCCTGTTCCGCACTTTATATTTAAGAAATGAACTTCCAAATCTAATTAGGGAAGCGCCTTATCAGAATAAACTGGTATACCAAATTTGGAGTAAATCGGATAGCAAAACCCATCTATCTAAATTAGGAAGGGTATTATCCCCTCGTCCCACTCTCCCCACCCTTTAGAATATAACAATGAACCTTCAAATATAATCAGAGAAACTCGTTATCAAAATTAACCTGTATACCAAAATTTAAAGAAAATCTGATAATTCTGCATGAAAAACCCATTTATTTAAGCTAAGGGGGGGATTAGCCCTCGTTTCCAATCTATACTGAACCAATGAACCCCCAAAACTAATCAGGAAAGCGCCTTAGCAGAATGAACATAGAAAAAAAACTGAAGCAAATCGGATATTTCTATCAAGAGTTATCGCGTTACGTACGTACGTACATACATACAAAACCGACGGGCACATTAGATCTCAGGCTTTGATAGCGTGTGAGCTAAAAAGTGCCAAAAGCGTGTAACTAGTGGGGGGGGGGGGACAGAAAATAAAAGAGGACATTAAAAGCTTTCCAACAATATGTTACACGAGATGGTTTGGAAGAAACATTAAATATGCCCCCCGGGGGACAGGTAAGTCTCAAACGGTGGGAGGGGTGGCCTCAAATGTATCTTTGGTCAAGGTTTCAAAATGTGGATTTATAATAAAATAGAACGAGAATTGGGCATTTTTAAAATAGCATGCATATTTTGAACGGCCCTGTAAATTAAGATTGGCGAGGAAGGGGAGTTGGGGGGGGGGGCGGAAAGGATTAGAAGGGACGAGCTTGAAAAATACAACATAATAAACTAGTAACCCAAATAACTAGGCCTCTAAACAAAAGTATAACGATTTAACCTAGTACTGAATTCAGGGGGTGACCCGGGGGAACATTGGAATGTCCCTCCCGAAAGTTTTGAGATTTTATGCTTTTTAATGGACAAATGTGCATCTCCCCCCCTTACGGAACTCTAAAATCTCCCCCCCCCCATCCCGACCGGAGCAGTCAAGAAATCAACCCGCCATTCAACACTGATTTAACATAGAAAGAAAAAAAAAGCCTCTTATACAAAATTTTACAGCAATTCTGCCTCTAAAACAGTAAAATTGGAAGAATCTATTCAACCCGAATCGTGAATCATGCGCGATACGATTTGAATTGAAGTAAATCAAAAAATAACAATTTCGCCCGCATCTAAAAATCGGCATCGAATCTGAAATGAATCGATTCGCCCGAATCTAAAGAATTGAAGTAAATCAAAAAATAGCGATTCCCGCCGCGACATCGAATCTAAACTAAATCGATTCGCCATTTCTTATCTTAATTTACGGGCAGAATCGATGCGTTAATTTTTTCTTGCTTTCTTTTGTCTTTAGAAAAAGAAAGCGTTGGATTCGTGAAAAATTTCGACTTCCGGTTTTCGAAGGATTTATAGTTTTAGAAGATCTTGTCTGGAATACGATTTGACTATTTTTATATTTTGTCTGTCTGCGGTTCCCCAGTCCCTATAGTTATATTTAGTAAAAGTTTACACATATCATAACAGATATAACACAAAAAGTTTGACATCTGTACTACAAAAATTGACACAGTTATTAAATTTCAAAGTTAAAGATTTTTGCACATGTTTGTCTTAATTTGAGGGATCAGTTAAAAGAGGAATTAAAAGTAATTCGAGATCAAAATCGGGGTGCAATGTCCTTTTTACGGCAAAACCACCTTTAGCTGGTATCGCCAAATCGGGGAATCACGAAAAAGGGTTATTTTATCTAAAAGGGCAATCTTATTTTAGGGGTCGTATACAAAGCGAAGAATAAAATATTGAAATTAAACAGAAAAATAAATATCAATTTATTATAATATCAGAAAACTGTCTACTATAAAAAATAAATACATCAAACGCCGAAATCTACTAGAGATACTGCTCAAAGTGTTCTCCATTGGTGGCAATGCACAATTAAATGCGTGACAGTACCGAGTCCTAGACACGTCAGAGAATAGCAGGTGTGCAAAATGTGCGATAATCAAGGATGATGCGCTGATTCAGATAAACCATAGAAGTAGTCTTTGCCACAGAGCCTTGATACAATCCCAGAAATAGAAGTCCATGGGAGTCAAGTCCAGTGAACACGGTGCCCAGATACGCCCGGACGTTTGATGTTTTATGCGGAGAGGTCCCCATCATGTTGAAACCACACCCGGCATGCATGTTGGACAGGCAGCTCTTTATACCAGTCACGTACCGTGTTTTGTAGCAGATGCAGGTAATGATGGCCCGTTAAGGTCCCATCGTAGAAGATGGGTCCAACAATCTAGGTTCCCCATATACCGCACCACACGTGTCGTATTTGCCAGGACGATGTGGGGGTTTCCAGGTCGCATCATCCTTTTGATTGTCACACAGTTTGACACCTGCTATGCTCTAACGTGCTCAGGACTCAGTACTGTCATACATTCAGTTGTGCATTGCCACCAATGGAGAACACTTTGAGCAGTATCTCTAGTAGATTGCGGTGTTTTATGGTTGGTTGTGTTTATGACGGCCAATTATCAACACGAGGAATAGAGGCCCTAAGGGGGGGGGGTGCCCTTCGTGGGGGGTCTTTCTAAGGGAACCTAACCCGTATGAACGCTTGAAAGTCCAAGGTTCGAAGAAAACCACGAAAACCCCGAACGATTAGGCCGACGGGGGCGATTGGGTTCGAACCCAACACCTCCCGTCTACCAGTTTCGAGAGCATAACCTCTCGGCCACTGGTGGGGCCCCCGGCGTTTTATGCATTCATTTTTATACTAGGCCGTTTTCTGATATTATAGTAAATTGATATTTATTTTTCTGTTTAATTTCAATATTTCATTCTTCGCTTTCTATACGACCCCTAAAAGTCAGCTCAAATTCTTCGATGAAATAACCCTCTTTGGTGATACTATGATTTGGCGATACCTACTAAAGGTGGTTTTGCCGGAAAAAGGACATAGCACCCTGATTTTGATCTCGAATTACTGTAATTCGTCTTTTAACTGATCCCTCAATAAAAAAAAAATCATGTGCAAAAATGCAAACTTTTAAATTTAATATCTATGTCAATTTTTGTAGTACAGATGTCAAACTTTTTGTATTATATATATTATGATATGTGTAAACTTTTACTAAGTATAACTATAGGGACTGGGGGACCGTATAAAAAGTTAGATTTCGTAATTTTTATAAAATTGATTTTTTACTTTAAATAAGGCCACAACATGAATATTTACCTCATTTGAAACGTTTTTGTAATTGTAACTATATGTCTAAGGCGAACGATTGAGAAATTAAAGGTCGGCGATAGATAACTCCCTCTATATGAAATAGAGGTAACACAATTTTAATGGATTTTATATTTGGATATTTAATTGACATTTTCAGCTCAAATTTAATTTACAATTTATATGACAATAAGCTAATACAATATTCGTATCAGAAGTAATTTTTAAAATGATATTATAAATTCTATCATCTATTTTTTTAGCGACTAAACTGATAAAAGTGTTTCCTCCCGTTAGAGATAGAAGTTCCTGACGCCGCGACTTTTACTGTACTAATAAAAGCTTATATCAAACGGCGTGTACTTATTATTATTATTATTATTATTATTTTAGCACAAGTTGGAACTTAAGAACATATTGGGGATTGGCGAAACGTTTGATGAATTAATGGTCATTATTTAACCACTTTTTCATATTTTAATTCAAGATTTTATCGAAATGAGGACACCGAAAAATTCGGGTGAAGTCTATGAACTTTATTAAAATATGAAATTCATCATAACTCAGATCGTAAGGAAAATTTTGAAAACTCATAACAGAGAAGTTCTCATGTTAATCAGTTTAGAAATAAGGGGGAGGGGGTAGTTGTGATTTACGAGGGGGAGTTCACATAAGCTCTGCCTTAATGGAGGTAAACAGATAAAACTGTCACCAATAATTTTAAAATGTTGTTTTTGTTTTAATAAACTTTTTTAAGTTATTGGTAGAAGTATGCCTGATTGCTTATTAAGCCGGCGCTTATGGTATATCAAGAGTTTAGAAATAATTATAGAAATGAAGGTAGGACTTATGGTAAAAATTACAGAAGTGATGTTGGAAATTATAGAAATACGGGGTAATGCTAATGCTCACAGAAGTAATGATGGAAATTTCATGCGTAATTGTAGTAAAAGGGAAAGTTTTGGCAAGGGTCGAAGAGATGAGGTTCGTGATAGGAATTCCCTTAACCCTCCTTCTCGTTTAACCCTCTCGCTGCGCATCGCCCGATTTCCACGGGCAACGTAAAAGTAGCAAAATTTGCTTAACCCAAGATTTCTGCGATCTTATTTTTATGATCTAATTCTATATTAAAAAAAGAACTCTTTTACAAAACAGTTTTACATAGTTTAACTCCAAAATATATGTACGTAGATTTAAAATATGTAATAGAATAAATACACAATTTTTTAACCTATTTTGATCTTTTTTTTTAATTATGCAGTGAAAGGGTTCAGGGGCTTCTTCACTCACGCGAAAACACGCGTTCGTTAATGTTAATGGAACGAACATTATGGAAGAAAATTTTCAAGATAGCTTGCTTGAATTTCAATATTTTAGACTGATTTTTTGCATTGAGTAGCTGAGGTCGATCTGTACAAAGGCTATGTTTTTTACATTTTCTAATTTCTTTGTAGGTTTTTTTAATGAGAATTCTTTTGCTTTTGAAACCAGTTCCGAAAGTAAAAGTATCCTAATAAAAACAAAAAAAACACTGCAAACAAAATCGAAAAAGTGAAAAAACGGCCTTTGTACAAATCGGCCTCAGCTAACCAATGCAAAAAAAAAAAAAAAAAAAAAAAAAAAAAAAAAAAATAGGTTTAAAATTATTGAAATGCAAACGAGCTATCTTGAGAAGTTTTTTCTATAGGATTAACATTGGGGAATGGGTGTTTTCGCGTGAGGGAAATAGTCGCTTAAGGCAGTTAAAAGTGATTGAAAATATTGGTTATAGAGGTAATGTGGAAAGACGATACAGTAGAAGATCGGATCAGTTAAGCTGGTGAGTGGCTGTATGTCATGAGGTGTACAGTCACGGTTATGGACACAGAATTAATGATGTAGGACAAGTTTATGAACAGTACTTTAAAGAATTACTGGTCTACCTAGACATATCTTATTACGATATGAGTAGAAGCGACCGTCATTTCTTCATTTTTACGTTACTATAGCATCATCGAGTTTTTCCATAAAATTTTATTGCATTAAAGTTATATATTATAATACCGGGAACACAGACACATGGTTCGTACGGATACCGTTATTTCTCCAGGAAAACTACCAGTATCTTTTTATAGAAAAAAAATCTAGGTTAAACGCGCAAAATTTCGCCTTCTTTTAAGAAAAGATTTTCTATAAGATAATACTGGTGCCAAAAAATTTTCTGGTCTGCAAAATTCAAGAAGACGTACGAACCATGAGACAACCACTTCATCGAGTTTGAGGCTGAAGATATGAAAACCTGAAACCTAAAGGTAAAACATGGCGGATTGGAAGCAAGAAAACACAATGGTAAACCTACGAGTCAACCGGTAAAATCGGGTTTTTAGGTGTTTTCCACCAAGATATGACTAGGCAGACCGATTGCGTTTTAATATGGGAATCGAGTTTTAGCTAATTCTGGAATTTCAGCCTTCAACTCGATGAGGTGGTTGTCTGTCCTGCCGGCTCCCCGTCTATTAGTATAGCACAATATTTGATATTTATAATGTGTTAAAATCTTATCCCAAAGCTCGATGACATGTTAGTATCATCAGAATGACGAATTGGTGCCCAGTTCTATTCGTATTGTACCACGATATAACGAGGTAGAATAAAATATTTTTATTGTACCGATCAAAATATGCAACATATTAAAAATTCATTCTAAATTTCGATCACGAGATAGTATCGCCAAAATGAATAACTGTGCACCGTTTTGCTCATATTGTACCACGATATCCCCCAGGCAGGATAAAATATTGGTACTGCACTAGTTGAGACAATGTATTAAAATTTCATTTTGAATCACGATGACTAGATGTTACTGCCAAAATGAAGAATTGGCCGAAAAGACTCCTGCTCATATCGTACAAAGATATCACGATGCAGACAAATATTTGTATTATACTAATCAATATCTTTAATAGTTAAATTTTTATGTCGAAACTCGATGACAAGATAGTATCGCCAAAATCACGATATGGTGTCCCGTTCTGCTGATATCGTACCATGACATCATGATACAGACTGAAATATTTGTATATACAATAGTAGTAATCGGTATATTTTAACGTAATTAAATTTCCTGCTAAAACTCGATGGCGAGATAGAACCGTTAAAATGAAGAGTTGGTCCTACATTCAGCTCATATCGTCCGAAGATATCCCGAGGAAGGGTGAAATATTTGTTTTGTACTAGTTGAGATATGCAACATATTAAAATTTCATTGTGAAGCACGATGACATGAGTGTAAGGCCAAAATAACGAATTGGCGCACCCTGATGCTCGTATCATACAAAGAAATCAGGAGGCAGATTGAAGTATTTGTATTATACTAATCAGGACCGGCCCAAGACAATTTTGGCTTTCGTGCGAGCATTCTCTTGGGCGCCCCCCCCCCCACACACACAAACATCATACCTGTTTAAAATATTTGGCCTTTTTTTCACACAATCTGTAAAATATTCGTAAATTTTTCGTTCATAAACTTTTACACATGCTATTCTTAATTATTTAAGATATTATTTAAAAAGATTCCAATTGATATGGGTATGCTTTCCACAAAACTGTGTTTTTGCTACTTATATACATTGAAAATAATAATAATAGTTTTCTTTGCAGATAGGTAATTTCTTTTGAATATAGGTGTTTACAAAATGACTATACCTACATACTCTAACAATGTTTGTGTCAGTTAAATGACGCGGTTTTTTTTTTTTTTTTGAGGGGGGGGGGGGGATAGAATGTGCTTTTTAAATGTGTACCACATACAGAAAACACGTTCTAATTGCAACAAATACATTTTACGGCTTTTAAGTAGACAAAAAAGTGGGTAGAAATTTTACTGTAATCATTTTATTCATATATGTTGAAAATAAATTATTTATCTTTCAAAATTTTTTTTTACAATGTGTACAAGAAGTAAAAACCCATGGGTTTTCACGCAAAGTTGAAATTCAATTTGAATCTGTGTTAAATTATGCGTTATCAATTAATTTCAAATTGACTTGGTTCTAATTTGAATATTTTCACGCAATCTCTTTTTATAAGATCAAAAATTAAAAAATATATCGAAAATAAGAAAATCGATTTTTTTAAGGTTTAAAACTGATCGCGATCACTACACTAAAATGTTGATTTCTGAAAAGGATTCCCTTATCATAATAAGAATTTTTGATAAATTAGAAAAGTCATTAATCTCTCGAAAAATTCATTTGAAAAAAAGAAAACAAGTCTTGTCTTTAAAATAAATAAGATATGAACACGGATTCTGAAGCACAGTATATAGCACACATTCCGGTCAAGTAGTGATTACACACACACACACACACACACAAAAAGGGAAAAAATGTCTATACAATTGTTGTTTATCTTCAAAATATGCGAGATAATTTCGATTTAAAGCTTCCCAAAACATGGCGTAATCATGTAAAGAAAAAAATAGATTTAGAGAAACTTTTCATTTCTTCATTTTTCGGATATAATAAAATATTTTACTAGAGAATGCATTCACACACCACACACAAGGGAAAAAAAAGTCTACAATTCTTGTTTATCTTCAAAATATGTGAGATAATTCCGATTTAAAGCATCCTTAAATATACCCCCTCACCTACATTTAATCATTTGAATTCTCGTTTCAGGTACGTAATCACGTAAAGAAGAAAATGGGTTTAGAGAAACTTTTTCTTTCTTCATTTTTCGGATATAATAAAATATTTTACTAAAGAATGCATTCACATACCACACAAGTTCAAGTTCAAGTTCTGACCCGGCAGGGAGGCCTACCAAATGGTTTGAGCACAACAAGCCCTGCCTGGCTAACTATGTTTACTAAGACTTCCGTTTATTGAAAGATTTGAAAAAGATATCACAATATTAATTTCAGATTGCAACCCAGTTGTCTGAGCGTGCTACTATACGATACGAGGTATGAATTATATAAGAACTAAGAAAAAAATAAAAAATGGAACGCTAGTTATTAGAAAATTGCACATTCCACACTTCCATATGAATTTTTACAACATTACCTCTAACAAAAAATATTTACATCTTTAATTTTTGTTTATAGTCAAAAAATTTGGGGTAATTTTGGTTTAAAGCTTTCCTAAATTTCGCGCCCCTCAGCAACGGCGCAATTAATTAGTGAAAAGAATTTAGCACCCCATAAGGAAGCGGAAGAGTTGAATAGGTAGCGGTCTTTTTTCAGTTTCAAGGAAGGTAATCTAAGCCTTTAGCTTAAAGGGATTTCTTTAAAGAGCGCATCCTAACATCCTACGTTCCTCTGATATGTTCATCACAAGTTCTTTGTATTTTACTCAAATAACGAATACAGAAGTCGCTGCATGTGAAAGTTTATCGCCTTAAAGCACGAAGAAGGTCCCCTGCTCAGCAGATCTACCTAGACAGAACAAATGATTCACACCTGGTTATCAAAAATGTTAAAAAAAAAAAAAAAAAAAAAAACCGTAGAATTTAAAAAAAAAAAATTATCGCCGCTCTTTACTCCTACCGCCGGTTGGCGCCCCCCGCGACTAGGCGCCCCGTGCGGTGGCACACTTCGCACACCCCTTGGGCCGGCCCTGACTGTAGCGTGAACTTTGCGACTTATTTTCTCAAGACACCCTGGATGTTGCGTCTTATGACTGTCATATATTTATATACTAACTATACTGTATCGATTCACCGTATTCAATGATCGCAATCTCGGACTCTTTCCTTGTTAGACAGATTAATTTTCGACAAGAGGGGCTGATATATCACGTTAGTTGATGTAGTATTATTGGTCATGATATCGCCAGGACTCTTGGAGCAGATGAAGATAAAAAGTTACAGGGAACAAAGAACCAAATATGCTTTTTGGATTCACAGTACTAAATTTAATGTTGACTTTAGATCTGATTATGAACTCAAAATCTCTAGAAAATATGCGGTTAGAAGAATATCAAATGCGTTATTTCAGATTATTCGAACAATTGCTTCATCTGGAAAGTATAAGCTACCTTTTTAATTCCATTCTTAAAAAAAAAAAAATCTTTCTAAAGTACGGGTTTATAAGTAATGTGGGGCAGCAAATGCGTTATACACAAATCTAAGCAATTAAAGCAACAATTTTGAAATTTTGTGTTATGCAAATCAAGTTACAGTAAAGGATAAAGACATGGACCATCTAAATGTTTTCTAAGATTTTTATAAAGGGTAAATAAATAACACTTTCTATTTATCTCTCCTTAATTATGAATTACAAACATAAAGGAAATACAAATTTATGGAAAAAAGTACTGAATTAAAACTAATTTACCTGTAAATGCGTCTTAGGTGCACATTTCTCGACATTCCTCTGTGTGCATGGGCATGCTTCTAGAAAATTACATGTAAATATTACTAGGATGTATTCTGTTTATGGATGCAACTGCTGTCTGGTTAAAATAATAAATTTAAAACGATCACCAAAATTTGCATAGATTTTTTTACGTATTTTGTTTTATTTTTACGCATTAAATAAATCAAGTTGAATATGTTACTGTAGGGGAGATGGGGGCACATGTGAACAGTTCGCATAAATATAGCTTTTTCTCATAATTGGGTTAATTCTTATAAATAAAAACTAGTCAGTATAGTAAACAGAACTTTCTTTTACACATGGAAATTTTTTTTAATCACCTGTATAGTTTTTCTTACATTTTTTAATAGTTTTATAAATTCAAAAAATTGTTCACATGTGCCCCATCAGCGGGGTAGTTGTGAACACTCGTGGGGCACATGTGAACACAAGGAAAAAATATCCTTTGACATGCTATTTCTCCTGTTATTAATTTGTTATCATAACCATTATTTATATTATCAGTTAAATTCACCATAAATAATTTTTTTTTTTCTAGTTTCTGAGTGATATGTTTAAACAAAAGATTTTAAAATGAAACTAAATATATATAAAGCTGTTCTGACACCATACCCAAGAATTATATTAGTTATCAATTTGAAAATTTTACATTTTAAAAATGTTACTGATATCCATCCCAATTCAAATTATCCTGTTCATAGCTGTTGTTTGAGAAATGGAAATAAGCCATCACTAAGTTTGAGACAAATGAAAAGAAAAAAAAAATACACAGTTGTTTGTCATAATATTCTTTGTATTAACAATGCATAAAAAATATTGTTTTAAACCGTTTACTAAAATAGTACATAACACTTATTGCATTTTAGGAAACATTGAATTTATTTAAATTATAATTGAGCTCAAATGAGCTTCTTGCTCTTTGTGTACTTCCTGACAAATGTGGAAGTGGAAGTTTCAATACAATATCACTTTTTTGTATGACAGAAATGTCTACTATTTTGAGGGAAATTATATGAATTGGATCTGAGATTCTTTCTCAAGAATTTAACATACATTTTATCATTATCAATTCTTTCTATTCGCACAATAGAGAAAGATTTTGATTTTTGTGAACTGTTCATATCTGCCCCAACTAGTCTGTTCACAAGTGCCCCGCATGGCTGCTAGAGTTAAATTGATAAATAATTAACATTTATCAATTTTAGGGAACAAAACAACTTTATCCAAAATACTCAATAGTAGTCATAGTATATCTTAAAACATTAAAATTTGAATAACTAACTAAATAAATAAACTTTATCACTTACCAAAGTTGAAACCGACATTTTACATTTGACATCTACAAACAGTGTTTTGGCTACTGAAGACAAACAAAATGTCAAAAAGCTTCAAAAAATTTTTACCATATGTCTACAGGTGCTACCATCTTTGGTAATTTTTTTCAAATAAAAAAACTTATAATAACTATTGAAAAATTGCGATGTTCACATCTGCCCCCTGTTCACATGTGCCCCCATCTCCCCTATATGGCTAGATATTGCTTGAATAACTATCTAAGTGCTATCTACTACTTTGTAGATTCGCGATGAGCGTTTAATTCTCTGCCAAAACATGGGTGGATTTGTATGATTTCTTCTGGTCTGAGTTAACGTTGATTGTTTGCACTTTTTTATGCAAAAACTGAATCTCAAAGACGAATACAGCAAACAATTTTATGTGCAAATGGCATAAAAGCTCAATTAAAACGAATTTACTTTGTTACTTGACAGAAACTCTTAAAGTTATTTGTTACATTTATGATATATGAATTGTTAGCAGCTCTCTGATCACCACGGATGAGGAATAAAGTTTAAGTACTTGTTCCGCCTTCCTGTATTTGTGGCGATTTTTAATAAATATGTTTCAAATATGCGAGGAAAATTGATAACTTTCACCCAGTAAAGTGGCTCTTTCAGAATTTTATTTCACAGTCAAGATTATTTTGAAATGAAAGTTCCGAATGTGTAAACAAAAATTTACTTCTTTGTAGCGTAGTCTAGAGTTCATTCCAGGACGAACTAAATTTCTATAATTTCAATTTTATCTATTTTTATAAATCATTAAAATTGCCACGATAAGCTCTATGAATACAAATCTTCAAAATTAAGTATGGCTTTGTGTAAAAGAGATGTTTTAGCAATTTTACAGCTGCTGTTAAAGGTGAAATTAGATGATGTGTTTCAAATAAAATACTTAAAACTTTTACAGTCAAACAAAGTACAATATAAATAAGATTCATTCTTTCATTCGCATACTGAAGATATATTTGTACAAACATTCATGAATATATATATATATATATATATATATATATATATATATGACTAGATTAAAGTTTTATTCGAAATTTTAAGGTAAAAATGAGGAATCTCAATTAAATGAATTAATATCACTTTATACCATTTTAAAACTTTGTAAAGAGTTAAATAACAAGTAAATAAATCTTAATGATTTCAAGTGCCCTGATGCAAAGAAATTTTATCCCTATGATAATCATTAGAGATAAAAGTAAATTATGGAAACCTTTTTGAAAAAATGCAATTTTTCAGTTTGATGGCTCATATCAATACGTTTTACATGTAATACCATAAAAGTACATATAACTGGAAAGGTAATTTAATAAAAAATATTGTGCAATAGAGTTTGTTCAAATATTGATATAGTATTAACCGTCATATAGCAAAACAATCAGTAAATGCAGTGAAACTCACTTAGATTAAAATGAATTAATTTATTTTATTTGAATGTAGCCAATGTACATGGATTTTTGGAGTGATAGATTTCATTTTGTTGGAAGTATGTCAATCAAGCCTGGGGTAGGTAATGTCATGTATTGATACAGATAGGAAACGTCTATCAGTGAGTTTTATGATTTCTATGAAGTTTTACGTGCCCTTTCAATTATTGAGCTAGTAAAGCTTATTAAAATTAAAACGAAAGTCACATAGATTGGATACTCAGAGAAAGTGATGTATAATAGTACTGATAAGTGAAGGAGGCTACAATTATGAAGAAACTGGAAGAACAATCGAAAGAAGATTTACCAAGAAATGTTTAAGTCGCACAAAACATGATAACGACTAATTAAGACAAGAAAAGGTGAAGGGGAGAAACTGTTGGTAGATGTGTAAGGAGGTTGTGTTTAGCAGGGGGTGCTATTTTCCTTTACTTCTGGGATCAAGTAGTGCTACTAGAGATAAACTCTAGAGGCTCTAGGATCAAGGTTTCGGTACGCATGACGTCACTGTGCGTGATAAGGAGGATTCTCCCAACAGAAAATAACCTATTTTCTTATTTAAAATAGAATTTCTGCTAAAAATATTCATATGTTTGTCAGAGTAGAGCATGTTTCTACAAAATAAAACATTTTTCGAAAGATTTAGATAGAGTTCCCCCCCCCCCCCTTCAAATGAAATAAATATGTATTTTATTTTATTTACTTATTTATTTATTTATTTATTTTTGCTAAGATATGGAGTTTTCATTGCTTCTTATCTTCAGTCGATCTTTGAAAAGGACAAGGGCGTGAAGTAAACATTTATTGTTATGTTCTTTGACACCTAGGGCAGTTTGCCCTCACACGAAGCTATAGTTAATTCTCTAAAAGAGATTTCTGGTTACTTTTCTTAAATACATCGCAAATACTTCCTAGCTTTTGTTAGTGAACCATCTCTTGGAGAAGCTTTAAAAAAACAACTTACACTTTGCATTGATTTGTCTGAAAATGCCCAGTACTTGTGCTATTGCAACATTTATTAACAGTTCTGATAAAACACAAAATGTCCTATATCATCAATTTCCGAAGAAATCTGATATTAGAAAAAGATGGATTATTTTATGCAAAAGAGCAGATAATAGCTTTAATGCTGAAAATTAAGGAATTTGTTCCGTTTACATTCAAACAAGTGATTACGTGGGAAATTTCAAAGCAGAACTTTTGGGTTGCGTCCTGTTAAAAGAATATTGCATGAAAAAGCTGTGCCAACTTTAAGATTACCAGAAACATGTCCTGTGGATTTAAAAGGTTGGTTGGTTGGTTGGTTTATGTTTGACGGCCGATTATCTACACTAGGGATGTAGGCCTGAGGGGGGTGTGCCCTTCGTGGGGGTCTTTCTAAGGGAACCTAACCCGTATTTACGCATGTGGATTTAAAAAGAGAAATGTCGCTTGGAATTAATTCTCTTTATAGCAGGTCATCTCCAAGCTTACAAGAAACACCTACTACTATACTAGGCATACTAGGTTTTATAAGAGAAATATAACCTTGGTGTTTAGGTGACAGAAAAGTACAATTTCAGTGAATGCAAAAAGGAAATGGCACACTGCAATATTAAGTTGAAGTAAAGTTCAGTTCTAGAAATCCTCAAAGAAAGAAAAAAACACAAGTTTTTATCATTGGGAAATAGGTTGAAAAGATTAAACCGTGATAAAATGCTTGTTAAGTACACAGAAAATAGTGGGGTACTGTTTCTTGAAGTGATGGTACAAAAATACTAGTGATGGCTTATAATATGCAAGCACAGCAATTGAACAAATTTTTCATTCTGATTGCATCGCACCTTCTATGAACACACATAGTTAGTCTTATGATCTCGAGTTGAATGAGATCAAAAGTTGAGGAGTGTATAATTTGCGTGATTTATGGGAATGTAAATGACAAAAATATATGGATGGCATACTTGAACCCAACAGTAAGCTATCCATACGGGATCTTTTCAAAGATATAGTGATGTATTTATATTTCAACAAAATTTATTTCATGTCATGATGCTACTGTGTGCAAAATATGATTTTAATCTAATCACACCCCACAACTTGAATGGAATGAACAGAGTCCAGACCTTAAATCAATTGGAATACTATGAAGAGAACCAAAGAAACGTTTGTCTTATACAATTCTTTAATTAAGCCTAATTAACATAATTAATAACTGAATATCTGTTTCATATTAAAATAGTCACAAAACTAAACAACTTTGTTCACTCCATGGGAAAGTGTTTAAAACCGCTAATAACTCTAAAGTTTATTCAAATTAGAATTAACGCGCTAGATAACAATTTTTTATGCAGTTATTTTATTGTATGTTTCAGTTTTTTTCTTCATAACTGCTATTACAAAAGAAATATCGTTCATTTTTTGTATAACTTATCGTTTTAATTCAAAATTAAGTGTTTTTATGAACTATCAAACTTTAGAAATCGGTGTTCTCGATAAGATTTCCATAATTTTGATCGTTACTGTGCGTCGAAAAAAAGTTTTACTGAAGTTCTTTTATAATGCGTTTATTAGACATTAAAAATTTGAGCCTTTGAAATTTTTATTATAAAAATTAATAAGAAAATCACAGCAATATTACATACTTATCATCAAGTCATTTCCGCCACACGTGCATGTGTGGGAGGTTAATGTTATCGCTACAAATTTACACTTAATGCCTAATTCGAAAACGTGTGGCTTACTTACGGGACACCTGACGAAAAGAGATAAGTTTTTTAGAATTCTTCGGAAACATCACATAAGATCTCATGAGATAATCAGCCTTGCTGCACACTCTGTTTCCTGTTATTTCGAGGATCATTTCAAAATTTATTATCCCATAAACTTTTTTAACTACCTAAATAATTATAAAGTGGTCTATCTTCACTACACTTAAAACATGAATTCTGATATGTGGTATATGGCTATCTCAAAAACCATTAAAACATTGCGTGAGAGAATGCGTGACGCAAGTGATGATCGGTGTTTAAAAGTTTTTGTATGAAAACGTGTATTTTTTTCTTTTTTACGGGTATGAGTTTGATCTAAATTCATTTTAATCAAATTAACTTCCTTAAGTCCTTAAAAACAAAAAGAAATGCACCTAAATAATATTTGTGAATTAAAATTAGTAAAGGAGGATTAAATAGTAATAACAAAAACAAAACACGGTGAGGAAAAACAGTATACTTTAAGCCGCTCATTTACGAGATAAATTCAGCAATGTCTTCTAATTATACTGTATATTTTTAATCTTAAAAATCTTATTTCGTGGCTGAGTTTATTAGCAGTTTGCCTTGATTTAATTACACTGTGTTTCATAAACAACATTTCTGATATAGTTAAGCAGTTTAGGAATTCTGTAGGCTTAAAGTTAGGAACTAGTAATGTTAAACTCATTTGTAATTGTTACAAATCAGATTGCTATGCGGGTAGTTTTTAAAACATAACATAAAAACTGCTTGGTGCAATGAGCTGTAATTTTGGATTCGCACATTTGAAGCTTCGAGAAATCTATTTCTGTTAAATAATGCATGGGCTACAGTCCCTATTTTTTTCGAAAATTTATTTTTTAAAAATATTTTTTTTTAATTAATTTTTGAAAATAATAGGAAATGTAACCTATAATTTGTTTTGAACAGAAATCGATTTCTAGAAGATTCAAATGTGAGAATCTAAAATTTAGCCCATTACGATTAAAAAACTACCCGCATTGCAATCAGTTTTGCAACGAATACAAATAAATTTAATATTAGTAGTACCAAAGCTTGATCATTTCTAAACGATTTCCCATTTTTTATCATAACAAAGTTTACCAAATAAATGAAATAACATGTATAAATTAGGTGTTCTTATTTAAAATTTCAGACTTGGTACAATTTCAGAATGGAGGCAACTCGTAAGCTTTTTCTTAGCATAAACTAAAAGATGGTATAATTTCTAGACAAATGGCTATTTCTTTTTTCTTTTCTTTGACAATTTGGATATTGAAATTTGTGGGATGATCTTTTTTTCACGCAGATTGTTCTTCATCTGATATATTTCCAGTCAAAAAAAAAAATATATATATATATATATATAAATAAATAAACCTATGAATGAAAATTCGATTACCATGTTATTTGTTCGCAAAGTTGTTTAACTTAAAATGATCAAGGTTAAAGAATCAATTCGAATCCTTGGAATTACTTTTGGAATGTTAAATATAAGAAAATTACTTAAACGAAAATACATCTTACTTAGATAGCATCAATTTTTAATTTTCTCACTAAAGATTCAATTTTAGTCAGTTAAATACGCTCTATATTAGCTATGATTTGATTAAAAAAATAATTAATTTTATTGCCCCCCCCCCATCCCCCCGCAAGAAAAAAAAAATTCAAAACCTTAACGGTTTTCTGTAATTCTACTTTTGGATGCTTGATTCTTTTAAAAATTAGCCATTCTCAATTTTCCATTTACATTTCCTTTTTAGAAAAAATATCATATTTTTTACATATTGTAATTTTACTGCTTTCTTACATATAAACTTCATATCTAGTTTAATAATAATTGTAAAATACAGCAATAGGTAACAGAATCTCATTCTTTTCAAATTCGTTTGGAAAATTCGTCTTTGACAAATTTCTTTCTGTTCTGGATTAGAGATGATTTTTTCAGAAAAAATCTGCTCTTGGATCTAAATAAGGATGTGAGCAAAAATGTCTCTTTTTACTAGGTTGAGCAAAGAGTTCTGGGAAATTTGTGAAAGTTACGTTGTTATGCGCAAATTAACAACAAAAGCAAAAAGGACTATACTTTAATGTAGAGACCATCATAGTCTATGATTTTCTGTCACCGTTCTGCCAGATTCCGGATTTGCTGGCTAAGTTTGTCGCCGTTACCAACCCCTTCATCCTCATTAATCTCATCGACGGCTTTGAGAATCGTTATGCCTTTTCTCCAATAATGCCGGGTCAACACACGCAAATCATACTGTTGAATAGGCATTTTGGAGCCAAAGTTCCTGAACTCCTATAAATATACCACTAGTACTCCTATATACGATAAAAATTTTGGTAACTATTAGATTAAAAATTTCGCAGAACTTTTTGCTCAACCTAATATTTTCTTTTTCTATTTTATTTGTAACTACTTTTAATGTAGGGTAAATCTAGGATAGATGGCCATAGCTTGTAAAGATTGAAATAAAAATTCTTATAATGCAAATACAAGAAATATTTATGCATATTTTAAATTCCTATACATATGCTCATCATATTTTGTACAAAAGATAATTAAATATCGAGAACAAAAAGTGGGAAACAAAATTTTAATTAAAGTGACAGATGACCATCTTTCCTTCAAGCTGAGGAGAGATGGTCATCCAATACAAGGAGGAAAAATTGAAGTTAAATTAGCAAAAAATAACACATTTCATGTAATTAATCATGCAAAATACATAGAAATTTGTAAAGATGCAATTATATCACGGAAAATCAGTGAATAAAATTTGAATAATCAAAATTTGAAGTATAATTTGAATATTTCTCTATTCGTAAAATTTTACGACATTTTTGGCAAAGAACTTGATAGTTTGTACATGTTTCATGGAACCTCTTCTGGCACCTTATGCATTGTATCCAGTAATCCATTTTAGTTGTGGTATTATATTCTTCTCCAAAACCAACACAGTAATGCTCATCCAATTCTATTTCCTCGGAATCTGTAGAATCTAATTATTTCAAATTTATTTCATCTTCTTCACTACTGGAGGTGTCATGTTTTTTGTTTTTTCCCCGAGTTCATTTTAGATTTTTCACGGTTTTAAGTTTATTTAACAATTTTAGCTGTATCTGGGATGAACGTTTCTGGTGTTTTTCAATATTTTATGAAACAAAAATAGGGTAACTTGAAGTGAGATGTGGTGTTGTACAAGATGCCGAATCACGTAGTTTTCATATGCGCAGGCTCTGTACGGAAACCCTGTTTAGTTGAAAGGAAGAGGGTTCCCTGGTAATACTTTAATTTTCGTTTGAGGTCTTTTAAAGAAAAATTAACCTTTTACACGCCAATGTTCCATAAATGGAACATCAACTTCAAAATTCTGCAAAAAATACATTTTTATTCGTATTGCTCTATAAAAATTATTATTTTAAAAAAAAGTATGGATTGATTTTTTGGCGCCGATATTACATTAATAAAATAAATCATGTCTTAGGGAAAAAATCGTAATTTCGGCCTTTTTTCGACTTTTCGTTGGACAAAATTCACAAATTCGTATAAAATTCAAAATTTAACAAATATTTTTATAATTAAGTAAAAGCAAGTAAAAATGATAATTTTATTCGTAGAACACAAGTTCTTATAAAAAAATTAATTTTTATTGTATCTTTTAGATAAAAAATTCGCATGCTCCAGAAATGGAACATTGACGTTGTACCGCCGTATAAGATCTCACTTAAGAAAGAATCTTAACTAGAAATTAAAAGAACTTGGCGTTCGTTTTTTTTTTCAGAGTTTTTATTAGACGATACGGGACACACACATAACAAGCACACATTTATATTTACACGGCAAAAAGTTAATCTTTTCCGGAGCGAGACGCTCCTTTCGGCAGGACCGAGAACTTGACCGTCTGGAGTCGTGTCACAGCAGAGTCTCCTCTCTACGGGGCCTTATTTTTCTCCTCTCAGTTTATCTCCTAGATACCCCACGGGAGGTCTTGACTCATCTTAGTCAACAAGTTCAGTTTATAACATTTCTACGCAGTACTTTTTCTCCAGATATTTACACGATTAAAACTGTTTACATGTTCCATCTGGTTTTTTTGGTGAAACTGACAGGCGAAGTTATAGAAGGCATCTGGAGGGTCCAATTAAAGATGTTTATTTCGTTAGGGCATCTGGTCTCCGAGTCATCTCAAATAAAACGTCACAGCCCGTCCATGCCCCATATAAATTTTTCCTTAAGGGAAAAATTTCCACACTCGGGTGCACAATCATAGTGAAATTCGGCGTTAATGCTATCCCTAACAATGCTATCTACTCCAAAATTAATAAAATTTTAAATTTTAAAATCAAAACATTTATCAGAAGTACTTCGTTACCATGGAAGGGATTCAGCATAACACACAACAAACATAATAAATACAGTAACAATAAACACATTGCAATTGCATACCGTTATATAATAATACAAAGATTTATAATAAGCACTTCGACAATTTTATAATAAACCAGAACCTTCATTAATAATTTTCCGTTAACATAATCAGAATAGATAAAGTTTTTAAATATCACAGGTAATTCCAATAAAGTTCGCTCTCTCCTGTTCACATGGATAACCAACAATAATAATATATATAGATAAATTTCTTAAGAATGAATTCTAATACACTAATAAAACCAAACACTTTTAAACCTTTTATATACAATAAGTTACTTAAAAGAATTTTAACACAATAACAAAACACACTCTTAATTTTTTTTTCAATAAAATTTCTAGTCTTCAAACGCTACTTTGCTTAGACTATCAGCGTTTTGGTGTTTTTTTCCTGTTCGATGTTCGATTGTAAAATCGTACGGTTGTAACGCGAGGCTCCAACGCATAAGCCTTGGGTTGGAACTCGCATGAGTTTATAAGAAGCGCAGAGGATTATGATCCGTTATAATCCTAAATTTTCTTCCATCTAGATAGTAATGTAATCTTTTTACGGCGAAAACAATACTGGCGCTCTCCCGCTCGGTGGTGCTATAGCGTTGTTCTACCGGAGAGAATTTCCGACTCAAATACAAAATCGGGTGTTCCTCTCCCTTCTCATTTACCTGGCTCAACACAGCTCCGGCACCGCGTAACGATGCATCGACCTGAATAAGGAATTCACGATGAAAATTCGGCGCATGCAAGACCGGCCGTTCGGTTAGTTTCGCTTTCAGAGACCGAAAAGCGCTCTCGCACGTGGGAGTCCACTCGACATTACCTCGACGGGTTTTCCCTTTTAGCGCGTCAGTCAAGGGGGCTGCTATTATGGAAAAATTCCTCATGTATCTCTGGTAGTATCCGGCCAGCCCTAGAAATGCACGAATCTGCGTTTTTGTTTCGGGAGTAGGGAATTTTTTTACGCATTCAATCTTGACTTCTGCTGGAGTGCGGGAACCATTTCCTACAATATGGCCTAAATATTTTACACTACTCTGGGCAAATTTACACTTAGAGGGCTTTATTTTAAGATTTGCCTTATGAATTCTATCTTGAACTAATGCGATATGTTTTAAGTGGTCTTCCCAGGTGTTCGAAAATACAGCGACGTCATCTAAATAAGGAACTGCAAATTCTCCCATCTCTCTTAATAGTTCTGCCATCATTTTGCTAAAGAAAAATGGCGCATTTTTTAATCCAAAAGCCATTTTCAAACACCTAAAAGTACCAAAAGTTGTACAGAATGCTGCATACCGTTGAGCTCTGGGGCTCAAGGGAATCTGCCAATAACCTTTCGCTAAATCTAGGACGGTTATGTATTTAGCAGATGAGACTTTCTCAACTCTTTCTTCGATATTGGGGATGGGGAAATACTCTGTCCTAATTATCTCATTGAGACGCCTGAAATCCACACATGGACGAGGATCCTTACCCGGAACCTCTACTAAAATTAAAGGCGACGTGTAATCCGACTCGCCAACTTCAATAACCCCCAATCTTAACATCTTTTGAATCTCCATTTTTACGATTTCAGTTTGTCTTTGCGACATCCGATAAGGTTTTGATCGTACGGGCTTATCGCTAATTAAAGTTATATCATGCTCCACCAAATCTGTTGTACCAGGGTCGTTTGAAAAGCACGCGGCATATTTATTTAAAAGCTCCCTTAATTGGCTAATTTGGGCTTCGTTTAGGTTTTTTTCTAACTCACTAAGCCGAACTATTTCCTGAAAGTCAAAAATCGTAGGGTTATTCTCTAAATACTGAATATCTAAATCCTGATCTTCTATTAAATTTGAATTGTCTTTGGAGCACAACAAATTTACATGTTCGCGTCGCGTATAATATGGTTTCAGCATAGTAATATGATAAATTTGGGTTTTATTCCTACTTCCTGGCAGTTCTACCACATAATTAGTCTCAGATATTTTATTCTTGATTTTTCCCGGACCTATCCATTTCACGGACAGTTTATTTGGTCTCGTCATGGCTAAAACCAACACCAAATCTCACTCCTTAATTCTCGTTTTACCGCGTTTTTGTCATACCAAACCTTTCGTTTACCTTGCATTTCTTCCATGTGCGAAACAGCTACCTCCCGACATCGTTTCGACCGATTAATTAATTTAAAAACATATTCGGTCACTACATCATTTTCAGGTGGAGGGTCGGACCATCGTTCCATTATCAAGGTCTCGGGTGTTCGAAGATTTTTTCCATACACCAACTCGGCTGGTGAGTAACCTGTGCTTTCATGAACTACGTTTTGAAGAGCCAATAGAATCGCAGGCAAATGTTTATCCCAATCGGCGCCTAATTCAATACACAGAGTCCTCAAAAGTCGTTTTAAGGTCCTATTATACCGTTCCACGGGATTACTCTGGGGATGATAAACAGAACTATGAGTGATCTTAATGCCAAATTTATTAAGAAATTCGGTCATTAAAGCTGAGGTAAAGGACTTTCCCTGATCGCATTGGAGTTGGCTGGGGAATCCGATGCGACTGAAAATATTCAGCAGCGCCTCAGTCACTCTAATAGAGGAGAGGTCCACCAGCGGAACCGCCTCCGGGTATTTGGACGCCATGCATACTGCCGTTAAAATATACCGGTGTCCATCCGTGGTCAGTGGTAAGGGTCCACATGCGTCGATATTTATTTTACTGAAAACTTCCTGAATTATTGGGACAAGTTTTAACGGGGCTTTCTTTTTCTCGTTCGCTCGACCCGCTCTTTGACAAACATCGCAACTGCGCACATATTCATCCATTTCTTTATAACAGTTAGGCCAATAAAAATATCGAATTAATTTATCCTTTGACTTCGTCCCACCTAAATGTACTGACGTGCCTTCATGACACAATGCTTTTATTTTCTGCCTTAACCCTTTTGGAATAACTAGCAATCTGGTAACGTTTCCAAAACGATCTCGCGATTTCTAACTAGTAACCCGTTAACAACTGAATATGTTTTCGTCGTACCTTCCGTTTTGTCCGCCCCCATTCGGCTAAACAATTCCTTTAACTCTGCACATTCGTGCTGCGCTTTCAAAAACCATTCTTTATCGATTTTTAACAAGTCCAACTCCGGGGCTTCAACTTCTAACGTCGGAATTTCAGTGGGGTCCTCACCTTCCGTTGAATCCCGCAGTCCCGATTCTTCCTGATTCGCTACGTTCGATTCCTTGGGTGTCTCCACATCTTGAGCTACCCGTTCGAGCTCCCTTTTCTCTTCCTTTAAGCGTCTAATAGTCGCACGCGTTTGGACTGCATTTACCTGTCCAGTTGGCAAAAATTCATACCCCGTTCTCTCTTATCATCGCGGCAGTTTTATTTCCTAAAATATATCGGTTTTGGTTTAAATGGTTTCCACAAACAGCGGCTTTCGTACAAATTTTTCCGAAATCTCCCTCTATATCTACCCGCGCTAACGGTAGACAAACTAACTCCAAACTAAGTGGTTGTTGGATCCAGATTTTCTCTCCACAAAAATCCTGCGGATCTACAAATTTCCTACAAATGAAATCAAGCGTCGCTCCCGAATCCCTTAAAATTCCTATCTTTTGGTTGTTAACAACCCCAGGAAATGTATAAGAGTCCAATAAATCGTCCTTTCGTACATCTTGCAAATTATTTACGGAGCCTGACGGAGGTTTTTTCTGCAACTTCGGGCACGATGAACGCAGGTGCGTTTCGGCCCCGCAATTAAAACTTTTCAAATTCGCTCTTTTTTCAAAGGCTCTATCTCGGTTTACTGGTCTGTGCACGGCATTTGCATTCTAAGAGGGGGAGAACCGTGGTCTAGTTTCTCGAGACCTTTCTTGAAAAAACGGCCGCGTTTTCCCACCCTAACATCTCTGGTATCCTTGGCCCTCGGAGTAGAGGCCCTTATACTCTCATATCCATCCAATAATTCCACTATTTCTGCTTCGGTCTTAAGCTGTGGCCATTTCTCAATGAAGTGTTCACGCATTTCAAACGTCGCACGCCGTTTAATCTGATCAGTGACCAAAAGGTCTTTTAGTTCGTCTAAGGAAGTTATTCCTAAACCCGCTAGCCATTCATTTAAATAATTTCGGATTTCGAAACCGAAATCCTGCCAATTTAAAGATTGCGAATTCTGGTGGCTAACAAATTTCTGCCGAAAACTCTCTGGGTTTAATTTAAATTTTTTTAACAATATATCTTTTACGTTATCGTAATCTTCTGACTCTGTCTCGGGTTGTCTGGCAATAATTGAAATAATGTCTACTGGCAGAAGCCCAATTAAATGAGATACCCAATTTTTCTTCGGTATCCCAACCCGTTTAGCTTGGCGTTCAAACAGAACCAAATACAAGCTAATATCTGTTTTTTTCTGGATTAAAATCCGGGATTAATTTTTTTAAGTTCTGTTCAGGGGAACGCGAATGTATATTATTTGCATTTACTGAAGACGGGGCAATTCCTTTCTCGATTTTTAGTTTTTCTAACTCGAATTTATTTTTTAATTCCAATTCCTTTAATTCTTTCTCTTGCTCCAATTTTTCCTTCCTAATGGCTTGATCACGCTCCCATGTCTGTTTACGCAACATGTCCTCCCGTTCGATAGCTTGTATCCGTGCGCGCTGACTTTCTTCCCGTTCTAATTCCTCCTTAGCTGTCTCTAATATAGTTTCATAAAGAGCCCATACTATTTCTTCTTCATACTCCTCAGATTCCAGCAGTAAGTGCGTTAACTGAATCCGAGTTTCGTTTCCCGTCCTGGCAAGTTCCAGTCCATCCACTAACTTTTTTATAAGTTCCTTTTTTCCTTTACCCAGGAAAGCCATATCTAACCCCTTTTTTTTCAAACAAAATTTCTCTATAAAAAGGTACTTCTCTACACTAATACAACAACAAAAAAATATATACTATATTAACAATAATCACAATCAATCATAAAAGTTCTTTCAATAACACAGCAATATGTAAATACTGACTCACTTCCATGACTAGTACCTGTTCAATTTTTGTCATTCCCGTTTTTGAATTTTCCCAAGAAATTCAGCAATTTTAAATAATTAAAAATCACTAAACATTAACTCCAAATTCAAAATTGTGACTTACCCCAATGAAGGCTCAGACACTAAACGGTAATCCACACTTTTTCTTCAGCCGGGTGGCTCACTGAACACAACTTCTGACCTTAAGGTCCACTAAAACAATATATCCAGAGGCACGGAACACTGAACACTATCTTCGACCCAAAACGGGGCCCACTCACATTCACAATCTTCTTCTATCCACCGATCCACTTCTAAACAATCACAGTTTTGTTTCAGGCCTTGGCTCCAGAATTCTCTTCTTTTTTTTCACTCTTCCGCAATCCTTACATCACCAACAGCGAGGTTGTAACTCTGTTTCCCTTCCGCACGTTGTACAGCTGATCACAGACGTCCGCGAGACTTTCTGCTCCAGGGTGGGGGAAAAAAAACAATCTTCCTCTTTTTCCGACGCTGTGTAAGGATTCCTCCAGCACTCTAAGTCTTCCTAAGCCGAAACCAGATAACACCAAGCTTCTTTTTTTCTTTCCTCCAACAGGGGAGTGAAAACAACACCCTTCTCTTCTCTGACCGGGTGAGAATCGAAACTAGCTCTTTCTTCACAAACCGAACTGTTTTTTCTCTTCTTCCAACACACGGGGATTTTCCTTTTATTTTTATATTCCAGTATCTGGACGGCTCTCCATTTCTCGATTTCTCGAAATAATGAGCTTTCACCTTATCATTCCTTCCGTGGGTAACAGTTTCAGGCTTTGTGTGCGTGTGTGCCCAACTTTTCGAACAACTCGAATCCCAAACTCTGACACCAACTGTACCGCCGTATAAGAACTCACTTAAGAAAGAATCTTAACTAGAAATTAAAAGAACTTGGCGTTCGTTTTTTTTTCAGAGTTTTTATTAGACGATACGGGACACACACATAACAAGCACGCATTTATATTTACACGGCAAAAAGTTAATCTTTTCCGGAGCGAGACGCTCCTTTCGGCAGGACCGAGAACTTGACCGTCTGGGGTCGTGTCACAGCAGAGTCTCCTCTCTACGGGGCCTTGTTTTTCTCCTCTCAGTTTATCTCCTAGATACCCCACGTGAGGTCTTGACTCATCTTAGTCAACAAGTTCAGTTTATAACATTTCTACGCAGCACTTTTTCTCCAGATCTTTACATGATTAAAACTGTTTACATGTTCCATCTGGTTTTTTTGGTGAAACTGACAGGCGAAGTTATAGCAGGCATCTGGAGGGTCCAATTAAAGATGTTTATTTCGTTAGGGCATCTGGTCTCCGAGTCATCTCAAATAAAACGTCACAGCGTATAAAGGTATATTTTTTAACATGATAAAATTCTGTGATTGCAGTGCATGTAAGTATTGATAAAAAGTTTCCGCATACGAGGCAGTTTAGTATGTGTTGATAAAAGATGTTTATGACTTGATGTACTTTCTTTTTCCCCGTGCTCTCCACACCCTACTCCTTTACCCCCCCCCCCTCTTTCTCTCTCCCGCACTCGTTATACGATCTGAAGTGGATTACTCACAACTGAGATTTTAGCCGAAACTCATTAAGAGGGGGAAATGTAAGGGATCATACAGGAGTCGCATAGTGTCAACGTTTAGTTCTGAATCCCTCTGAATCCGAACAAAATCACGAAGAGTTACTCCATTCTAGAAAAGAACCCTGTGCGGTTTGCTGTTGCGGATCATGTTTCGGCGGAATTTATCGTTTTATAGCTTTTTTCCAACTTACCTCAGTAGTGTTTTACTATACATTGTATCATCTGACCAATAAAAGGGTAACCAGACAAAAAGATCTAGAAAATTCTGTCAGAATTGTCTTCTCACAATAAAAAAAAAAAGAAAAAAACATAATTTAACTTTATAATCAATGATTCGTGAAGCTATAAAAAATTTCTACTGAATGAAATCTATGTCGAATTACTAATTTGTACGAAATATTTTTTGAATTCACAATTTTTAGGCATAACTAATTTACAAATTCATAATTAGTGTCGACGATAAACAGAGAATTATAAGCAACAGCAACAAAGTACGTGTGCTGTGCTCCTACTGCTGTTTCTTTTATTGTTTTAAATTATTTTCATGAAGTTTTTTTTTTAATAATTTTTTTTCCTTCTCTGAATGCCATGTGTCTATTTTTGGAAAATATTTATCTGTTTTTCTGGTGTCTCTCTATGCGTTACACAAATTTTGTGGGCGCTTTAGCTCTTTTTAATAATTAAAAAATGTTTAATTTTTTTGTACTGTTTCCGTATTTACTGATTTGTTTCCTTTTGTTTTGTTTGCCAATTTTCACATGAAAATCATTTGAGTAATACTTTATTATTTTAAACGTTTTGATAATAAAGTTTGTTTTTTGGCTGAAAAAATAAAATCTTGCTAAGAAAGGATTCCATGTAGTAATACTTTACTTGTTTAGTCTTTCAAAGTTAGTTGGAATTGATTGAAAAGTATAGGCCAGTGAAATTGACACTATGTTTATAGGAAAGTATACATTTTCATTCATAAATTTAAAGTAAAATAATTAAATTCCTTGAATACATTTGTTTTTGTTTTTTATGTTTTAAGAATTTTATTTTTAATTCTACTGTTTTAATTTTATGAAAATATGCACAAAAGTAAATTTTTAAATATATTATATTTAAATATACAATTATTAAGAAAAATAGGCGAAAATTATGCCACTAATAACACAATCATGTTGAGAAGCTTTCTGTGTACATTAAATTTAATTTATTACTTAATCTTATTTAAATTATTTAATCGGCATTTATTTGCATTATCTACATATACATATATTTCAATGTATATGTGAAAAAATATGACTATGATATTTTTGCCTGTGTTTAAAATTCGGGTTTAAAAAAAGAAAATATATATATTCTCTATTGAATATCACATCACTTTTGCATATAAAAGCATGCATTAAAGATTCTAATTTAATATACTTTACCGAACCTTTTTTATTTTTATTTTTCTTATTTAAGCTATGGCAACAAAAAGGAAAATGGAAGACAATTTTAAGTTAAATGTATCATTCGAAATATTTATTCAAATAATGAAATATTGAGATTTATGAAAATTATAAAGAAATTAAAAAGAACCTATATCCTATTGCGCTATTTTGAATTATATTTTGTAATATAAATGATATATTTTTCTTCCTTTACTTTTATGGTTGGTTGTGTTTATTACGGCCAATTACCAACACGAGGAATATGAGCCCTATAGGGGGGGGGGTGCCCTTCGTGGGGTCTTTCTAAGGAACCTAACCCGTATTTATGCAAGGAAATCCAAGGTTAGAAGAAAACCACGAAAACTCCGAACGGTTAGGCTGACGGGCGCGATTGGGGTCATTTACTTTTAAGAAAAAGTAATATTCTAGATTATTGTCCAAATTTCGATCCCAGAAAACATTAATACACATAAATACCAGGTTAAGCCTAGTTAGTGTCCTTTTTATGGAACCTTATGACAACTGATACATTAAACAATTTAGTGCATAAAAAAAACTATCTTTGCTTTTACTTAGGTTGTTTATTTTTACAAATCGATTGTTGATCATACCACAGAAGTTTTTACAATTAGTTTATACAGTTTTAATTTACACGGGAAGAGTTTTAATTCCTCCCCCCCCACCTCTTCTTTCTTCGCTGTGTCAGCGTCTATATACAAAAACATTAATGCAGTTATTTATAAATACACTTCACAAAAGCATATATTTTTATCCTTACATGTGCATATACGTCGTTTTGTTTGAAAAAAAAAAAATCAAAGCACTTTTTCAAGCGCTTTAATTTCTTGTTTTCAAGGAATAACCACAAGTATTTATTTACTATTTTGTTATATTGAATTCATTTGTTAAAATGGTTGTATTCTAAAGCCTTTATACGTATGCAGCCGTTTAAATATTTTATTCATGTAAGGGAAAATAAAAAATAAAATTTTGATAAAATTATAAATTAAGCTTCAATTTAAATTATTTTTGATTTGTCTTCTAACGTATATTTAGACAACCAAACTATACGTTTATTTTTTCAATACACTGATAAGATATCACTTTCACTAAACCTATATTATGCATTGAAATGTATTTATTGAATAATGTGGTTTATCTTTTGCGCCATGCTAACCGAAACCTTAACAAAAAATTATGTAAATTATTTCATTGCGTCATATTATTCATTTGCATACATCTAACTTAATTTGGATACTAATGACGCAAAATAACCATTTACATATTAGGGTCAATCCAGTTCAAATCGCCCAGGTGGTGTCGCTCGATATTTTTAATATTCCTAATCTTTTAACAAAGGCTTCTTCATAGTTTTCTGAGTTTAAAAACATGACTAAATTTTTTTTTCATCATATAGTTTTTTGGAGGAGCCATTTTTAGCAAACTACACAGCCATTTTTGGGAGAAAAACGTGTTTTACGGAAAATGATGTAACTGCTTTATTTTTCTACCTTATCAAGAGGAATCAAAAACCAAAATGTTCAGCATACAATTGTCGACATTTTATATGATTATAAAATTTTCATTAGTCTTAAAGTTGTCACATTTTATGTAATTATAAAATTTTCATTAGACTTAAGGATCTAGACCAAAAACATGCTTAAAAACCGAAGAAATAAAAGGTCAAACACCGCATTACGCTGCCATTGTTTTTTATGAAGGAAATGAGACTCACCTTAATTTTTTTTTTAAAGATCTCTTACAGGACTATTCATTTTTATAAATTTCAATCCTGAAAACCGTTTCCTTTTTTTTGTACAGCTCATCAAAAACTGTGTTAAGTCTGCTTTTGGCAATTTTTACTAATTAATATCTCAAAAAGGACTGACTAAGAAATTCTGAAAACTTGGGATAATAAACATCTTTGTACTATAAAGTTAAATTGTAAATTTTATGACTGAGACTTAACCGGTTTTCGAATAACAGTTCACTAAAAATGCACCGCCGCCTCCCCACCTTCTTTTCCTTTTTGTTTTGTTCCAGATAAATAACATTACAGGTACTTTTTGCTTAGGTACGTTCAAATTGACGATAAAAACAAATTTTACGCATTATTGCTTAGTTAAATAGGGCAGTGGCCTCTTTTCAAAACTTTCTTGAATGGGAAGGGGGGGCGGTCTTTTGATTTTATTGTGCGCATCTGAGGAGCACCTGATACAGTTTTATTCTGACATTTTTTGAAATTAGCCTAAATACTCGCGGTAAGAATTTTATAAAATATCTCATTTGTATACGCCACTGTCCCTTGCCTTTCACGCATATTTGCCTTCCCCCCCAGAGCCGAAACTAAGGGGGGGGGGAGAGGGGGCATGTGCCCCGGTCGCCAGAACGAAGGGGCGCCAAATGAAGAATTATACCTTTAGAATGGATCATTTTCTTCTGATGGACTGACGGCTTCTATTATTATGAAACAGCCATTATAAATGAAGTGTTAGGTGAAGATGAAAGAGAAAAAAAATTATGGCCATTTTTTTTCTTCCCATTCTGACCAGAAAATCAGAGTTTTAACTTTTTACGACTGCTCTTTCATCTTCACCTAACACTTCATTTATAATGGTTGTTTCATAATAATAGACGCTATCAGTCCATCAGAAGAAAATAACACGGTGAAAGTGGAAACTCGGTTAAGCAGGACTCGGATAATCGGGACTCTGACTGCATATTTCATTTTAAAAATGATCTTTAGAATATTTTTGTTGGTGTTCAGAGGGGGCTAATGACCCCTACTGGTACCTGGCCTTTCTGCAAATCATAAATGGCGGTCGGTTTCCGCTTCTTTGCGTAAGTGGGGTACCGGCGTCTTGTCCAATACTTTGGGGTGAGTCGAGGAAAATTTTTGGATGTAAGATGCCGGTTGTTTCCCTTGGGGAAAGATGCCGTTTATTTTCCGTTGCGGTCAAATGCCTGGTTGTTTCTTCATTGTTTAAATTTCCCTTGGCTATTAACTAATTTGTCAGGGATTTTAATCAGATAATTTAAATCAGTGATTAAATCGTGATTTTATTCACCTGATTAAAAAAAATCATTGATTAAAATCATAAATTTTCTAAATGTTTAAAATGACATAAAGAAATATTAAATTCTACGATGAACATAATTTGAAAGTTTTCTATATGTATTCTACCCTTCAAAAAAAACTTTATTGGCCTTATAAATAAATGGTTAATAAATATTATTTTTAATCATTGTTAAAAATTTGATGTTAAATGAAGTTATAAATAATTTTAATAAATATAAATATCGGTAGTATATAATATAGTTTTAGGTAACTAGGGTCTTCTGGCCCCTACGAGCTACGCTCCCCAACCACCATCAAGACACCGCAGGCTCTAAAAACACGCTAATTTGATCTGCTTTGAAAATATAATGGATTAAATTTCCTACCAAAATTCAGAAGATGAGGATTTTTTTTTTAAGTGAATGAAAATAAGTGTTCAGAGTATCTAACACAGCGCAATAAACAGGGTCGTACTGGCATAACTGAGAGGGCGGTGGCAAAATGGATAAAAAGTGCGCCAATTGTCTTACAAAGGGGCGCAAATGCTTATATATATATATATATATGGGATGAGACTCTATTCATAAATCACAACGCACTTCTAAGACGAACACTGACATTTATTGAGACGAAGACAAAACAAAAATACAGTTAAAAAGCACTCTTTTCGATCTATATTTAACTTAAAAAGCATCAACTTAGGGTTCATTTATTTAGCACCGTCGAATATTTCTAAGATTCTCTTACGTCGTTTAAATATTCTATCTTATTTCGCCGAAAAATGTTCTGTTCCTTTTAACAAAACCTGCGTTGTCGAACTCATTTTCGTTCTATTTACTTTTTCTGCATTTTCACTTCACGCAGCTTCGTTGACTTTTTAATCTCGAAGCAGAAATACGGATTCGGGGACGTCAGTCTGATCCAAGTGTTGCTTGCGAAATTCCCACATGAGGCCTTCCTGACATCTGGAGCTGCCGCAGCGACATGTGCTAAAATAGAATCTGAAAAAGAAACAAAAACAAAAACCAGTAACTGTTCCTAGGGGGAAAAGAAGAAAAAAAAATAATCTGCACGTCAGAAAGATCAGTCAATCTAGTTGAAGTGGCGTAACATCATATGAAAATTTCTTTAAAAGTATTGACTTATAAAATGTTCATAACACACAGGAAGGAAAGATTAAAAAAAAATGTTTTTTTTTTTCCTTTGAAACTTCAGATTTCGTCAGGCCAAGGTTTCGTGTATTCAGCACAGGAGCTAGTATTTATCGGTCCTTCGGTTGATGAGATTTTCGCTACGTCGTAGGTGTCGTTAGAATTTACTTTGGTTACTTTAAACGGACCTAAGAATTCAGATTTCAACTTTAAACCTGGTCCTTGCTGGGTTCTCTTAATTGCTACAAGGTCACCAAGCTTGTACTTTCGGGGTTTCTTACGTCGTAAATTATAGTGCTTGCGATTTTCTTGTTGAATTTCCAGAATATTCTTCTTGGCTTCTTTACGGAGCTCTTCTCTGTCTTTCATGAATTGTTCTTCGACTACACTGTTTAATAGGTCAATAATTTGTACATCTTCTTTCTGTCTCATTTGTGTACCAAATAATATTTCAAACAGCGTTATCTTAATGCTTCGTTGGTAAGTTGAATTAATGACTTGTTGAACTTTAGGAACATGTTTAAACCATTTGCACGTTACACAATTTGCTATAATTTTATCAATTTTATTTGACATATTAGGGATGAGAAATTCTTCGTTAAGGAGTTCATCTTCACAGCGTTTACGGCCAAAATGTCCTTTGTCATGAACGTGTTTAATGACATTTAGCTGCATTTCATCCGGCACAACTATCAGATCGATACCTTTATGATTTTTATAGAGAACGTTATTTCTAAGGAAATAGTTAACATATGGCTTTGTTTTCAAAATTTCTTTGATGGCCTGTATATGTTCATCAGTGTTCTGTGATTGTATGATTTTGGGAGTAAAACTATCTTGAATGATCATACATATTGGATTTCTACTTAAAGCGTTGACATGGCGCATGCGTATACCTTGTCTGTGTTCGATTGCATAGTTATAGTCAGCTAACATTAAAGCCCATCGAGCAATCTTGGTGCAAAGATCTTTTTTATTCATAGTAAGGGCGAATGCGTTGCAATCTGTGACTATCTTGAAAGGAATACCTAGAATGTAAACGCGAAATTTTTTAAGGGCTTCTATGACTGCTAAAACTTCTAATTCATAACTCGAATATTTACATTCGGCATCTGTGGTTTTTTTGCTCATAAAATAGACAGGGTGAGATTGGTTGTCAATAGAAGACTTTTGAAGGAGGACTGCTCCGTAACCGTCAATAGATGCATCACAGTGAACTTCTGTTTCGTTACTAGGATTATAAATGCTTAAAACAGGACCTGAAGAAAGGATGTGTTTCAGCTGATTAAATGCATTTCGTTGCTGCTTACCAAAGTGAAATTTAGTGTCCTTTCTAAGGAGATCTGTTAAAGGCTTAGCTATTAAAGAGTGATCTTGAATGAAATTACGAAAATATGAAGTTAGTCCGACAAATGAATTTACGTCTTTTATACTTTTAGGTTCTGGGAAATTAAGGACAGCTTTAGTTTTTAAGGGAGATAGGTGCAGTTGACCATATTTAATGTGGTAACCCAAAAAATCAATTTCTCTCTGTAAAAAGTGGCATTTTTTAAGATTCAGTTCTAAACCATATTCGGATGCAGTTGTAAGGACGCGCTGTAATTTCTGGAGTCCTTCGACTTCCTTTTCAGCTGGTATTATGAAGTCATCCATATAGACAATAAGCACTTTTTCATTAATGAGGTCTCGAAAAACATTATAAATATATCTTTGAAACACTAAGGGTGCATCGCTAAGGCCATAATTCATATATAAGAATTCAAATTGACCAGAATGTGTTACGAAAGAAGTATATTTTCTACTATTTTCTTCTACTTCGACATGGAAAAATGCATTTTTAAGGTCAAGAGTAGTGAATACTTTTGCAGAATGCAACTGATCAATAAAGTCATCAATTACTGGGAGGGGAAAACGTTGTTTATGTGTTTTAGAATTTAACTTCCTATAGTCAACACACAATCTATATGAACCATCTTTCTTTTTTACTAGGACAATAGGTGATGAAAAATTACTAGTGCTTTTACGAATAATTCGCTTTTAGAGACACTCAGAAATTTGTTTTTCGACGAAGTTTTTCTCTATTGAAGCCAAGCGTCTGGGAGGACAAGTGACGGGTGTTTCGTTTTCCAGATGAACTGATAATTTAACATCAGTTGTCTTTATTTTTCGGGGAGAATAATTTTGAATAAGTTCTGAAATTTTTGAACGTATTGTTTCATCGGTAATATGAGATAAATCAATGTTAAGATCGTCTAACACATGAGCAACATTAATCAAAAGATTATTGGACTTATCGCCATTTTTTTCGATTTTTTGCATCGAAATATTATTTCCAGAAATTGTTAAAATACTTTGTTGTATAACATCTGTACCAATAATAAGATCAAAAGATATGGAATAATCTGGGACTACATAAATATTAGTTGTGTAATTAAAATCATCTATCATAATGTCCGTAGAGAAAAAACCCAGGGGTTTGATTATAGTATTTCCTAATCTAGTTAATGTGATAGTTGAAAGTTCAAGGTTCGAGATTGTAGGGAGTTTGCGGTAAATACTTTCCTTTGGCAAACTTCTTTCACTACCTGTGTCTACCAATGATGTAACACTTACAGATGAAATAATGACTTGTTTGGTCATGAAAGTGTTCGACATAACTGTGGAAACATTGGAGGGTTCTGACTTAACTCTAGGCCTCGTTGGTTGATCACATTGAGGCGATTTGTGGCCAAAATTTGAACAATTAAAACAACGAGGGCCCTTGTCTTTATGTCTGCATTGGCTACTTTTATGATTTGACAAGCCACAATTAAAGCAAAAAAGATCAGATTTTGATCGAAAGGATTTGTCGTCTTTCACTGGCATTTCAGATTTGACTTTACGAAATTTACTGTTCTCAAAGTCATGTCAAATTTTGTCATAAATTTTGAGCTTTTGTTTGAATTCTACAATGGATTGGCATCCATATAACATTGATTTTCTGAAAACAGGGTCGGGTATACCGTTTATGATGTATTGCATTAATGCGGAATCCTCGATGTTACCACGCAAGCATATTTGTTTCATGATAAGAAAATATTCTTCTATCGATTCATTTTCTTGCAATTTTCGTTTATTTAATATATCATGTAACTCGGCAGAATTATAAGTGGTACTGAATTCTGAAATCAAGAGTTGTTTAAGTTTGTCATATGAATTGATATGAAATTCTGTCTGTACTAATAACTGGGATTTTCCTCGTAATGATCTTTTACAAAATATGAATTTATGAAAGTCAGATAAATTAAACATATTAGTGACATCGTCAAAATTACTGAACCAGACATTTATATCACTAAAAGAACTTCCGTGGAAAGGAGGTACGACACTTTCAATATCAGTGAAATTAATAGACGATGGTAGAAAACTTTGAACTGGAAATTGCTTCTGTTTGTCAAAATTTGATAATTCAGTGTTATTACTTGAAGTCATATTATTTGAAGGCAGTTCGGGTTCCGAGTCAGTGTCACTTTAATTTTGTATAATATTAGTTTGTAGTAAGTTCAAGTCTGAAAGGTATGTAACTAATCGGGTTGCAAGATCATTTAAAGATCCCTCATTATCAATACAAAGTAGATTGCACACCGTAATCAGATCATTTAATGAAAAATCAGTTTGAACTTTAGTTATTTTATTTTTGAACTCGGTGCTGTCGGTTTGAAAACCGAAACCAGTAAAATCACGTATTCTCTTTCTATTAGATCGATCACCTTCAGCATCAAATAGGAATGTATGTAGTAATTTAATTTTATTTATTCGTTCGTTTTTAAATGCAAGATCCAGTTCGGGTATTACAACTAACTTCATAATAAAATAATAACAATGAAGTCACCGTTAGAATAATATCCGTCTTGAATCTGTAAGATGGGTAATTTTGACAAATTAATAATATTTGTGGGTTAACTGGCACTTCTGATCACCACTTTATAGGATGAGACTCTATTCATAAAGCACAACGCACTTCTAAGACGAACACTGACATTTATTGAGACGAAGACAAAACAAAAATACAGTTAAAAAGCACTCTTTTCGATCTATATTTAACTTAAAAAGCATCAACTTAGGGTTAATTTATTTAGCACCGTTGAATATTTCTAAGATTCTCTTACGTCGTTTAAATATTCTATCTTATTTCGCCGAAAAATGTTCTGTTCCTTTTAACAAAACCTGCGTCGTCGAACTCCTTTTCGTTCTATTTACTTTTTCTGCATTTTCACTTCACGCAGCTTCGTTGACTTTTTAATCTCGAAGCGGAAATACGGAGTCGGAGACATCAGTCTGATCCAAGTGTTGCTTGCGAAATTCCCACTGCATATATATATATACACATACACACACACACACACATGCTATATAAATTACGTATAAAAAATCACTTTAAAAATATATACGAGTATATTGCTATAGCAAAAACGTTATTCCTAAAATAATTATGACACCCACATTAGTATTTTATACCATAGAAATATAATATGCACAAAAATAGTTCCCCGAAAACATTGCACTTAAAATAAATCTGATGTTAGACCAGTGTTGCCAATTTAGAGGTATTTTTTTCCACCACACTTTTCTAAAAAAACTATCTCCATTTTCGAATTCCGATCCCATTATCTAATGAGTTAATTCAAACTGTACCCCGAATATCCGAATAACAATTTCCATACAATTATCTCCAAATGGAAAATAAAATATTAAAATAAAAGAAACAAAAACAATTCGTTGGGTCAAAACTCAGAAATGCAAAACATTTTTTTATACAATTCAATAATATTTTATATAATACAATCTCTAGGATACAAATACTAATTATGGTGTAAAAAATTTCAGAAAAAATATTTTCGTTCAGGGCAAGAATGACGTCTATTTTACGTGAATTATTTTTAAAAAATGTTTTATTTCTTTATTTTTTCAACATTAAAAAGATATCATAGAGAAGCGTTTGGTTTGAATCCCGCTATTTAAACAGTTTAAATATATATATATATATATATATAGTCTAAAATTGCATGAAAGACAAATATTCTTTAACATTATTACTACAGTTTTCGCTGTTATTCAATTTAGTTCGTAGCAACAAATAAGTCATATTTCGGGAAATATTAAAAATATCATTTAATTTTCATCCCAGATTTTTTTCCCCCACAACAGTTATAAAGAGAAAAGAAAGAAATACATTAAACAAATTTTGAAGATTTCGCAGAAATTCAAACTAATAAACACTCTTGCGAAAGATACAAAATTAAAAAAAATAATGATAATAAGTAATCTTATCTTATATTGTTTTTCCATGGACAATTCACAGTTCTCGTTCTGCAAGATCAGGGATATGTTAGGAAAAATTTAGGTCCTTTAAAGGACCCTCCACAATTTTTTTTATCCTAAAACATGACCGTTGACAAATTTTTTTATCCCAAAACAGGACCCTTCACAAAATTTTTTATCCCAAAACAGGACCCTTCACAAAATTATTTCTCTCTTAAACAGATTTTTCAGAGAATTTTTCCAGCTAGTGTTGCCAGTGGGCTACTTTTTTTAATTCAGATTTCTTGATTGTCACCACTTATTTGAAACGGTAAAATTACCTTTGTTTTCTCCTTAATTAATATGTCATTAAATAAGGCACATTTTACCATTTCAAAAAAGTGGTGCCAATCAAGAATCTGATTTAAAACAAAGTAGCCCATCTGGCAACACTGTTTCCAGCTTCAAATTGAACTTTGCACAAATTTAATCATTTGAAAATAAAATCTGACCTGTAACAAACAGCTGAACTCATCAAACATATTGCTTAGCTTTTTTATATATGAAGAGCCTGATATAATAGAACCTGAATATATCGATAATTTCAAATTCACAAAATTATGATTAGAATTTTCACAAATATAAGAAAAACTTCACAATTTCACAAAAACAGGACCCTATGAAAAAATTCTGGACAGACCCTGAAGGTGCAACATCAGCATATCTGAGCTGTGATGCTGATGATATTTTATAATTCTGAACACTGTACACTATTTTATAAAAAGTATGAAGCGCAAGCTTACTATAAGAAAAATGTTAAAGATTAGACAAAAATAAGTAAATAACTCAGGACACAGGCAAATAATATAAAGACGGAGTAGTTCTTTAACACCGGATAGAACGAGGCAAACGAAGCAGATTTCACATCAGGGGCTCTTTATTTATACCAGCTATCGGTTGAAAATTAGAAACGCATGCATTTCCACTTTCTGTGGAGTGGACAATAGATGGCTGATTTCGGTACTCTGGGACATAATGTACAGTTTCCTTTCAAATGAGCAAGCTTACAAAGGCTATGCCCAATAATGGAGTTATTTCTGTTTCTCGAAGATCTTGTTCTATTTTTTTTTTTACCGAGATTCATGTGTGTACACAATGCAGGAAGGAGGGGGGGGGGGGAGAGAAAATCTTAGGAAAAGTAATAATTCTTTAAAAATATTAGGTTGAAAGTATTATTTTGAAAAGTAGTATTACTTGAATTTCATTGCATGACAGTTTTGTTTTAAAGGTTTTCATTAAATTTCATTACAACTGCTAACTGCTTTACGTGGCCGAAAATACCAGCTATTTTTTATTGCCCATCAAAAACTTTGTAATCGAACTGACTTTTATATTTTTTGAGAAAAGCAAAAGATCTTTCAGAAAATGCTGTCAAGGGTGGCGTTTTGAACCGAATTTCCGGACGCGACAGTGTGAGAAGAGGAAGAAAACTTTAACTTCAATTTTAACTCAAGATGTAATTAATTTAAAGAAAAGAATCTATTGTATTACAAATCACTCCAATAGCCAAACCTGCAAGTCTCATTCTATTATGTAGAGTTTGGCCGAATATTCGATTTCATTTTCGTTTTCAGCCCAAAATCTTAGTTTCGGCGAAAATACTGCCGAATATTCGGTATTACTATAACTCTCCTCCCTAGCCTCCCCCAAACGGCACACCCATCCAAAGAGCACACATTCTATGTATTTACATATAAGGGGATAAATCTAGAAGGTATTACTAATATTGATTAAATTCGTTATATTTAAATTAATTTTTTTTTTATGTTTATAGCACCTTATATTTAATTAATTTTATTTAAATCAAATTATTTTTTAATTAATATTTATGTACTGCCGTTTCTATTCAAAACATTATTCAGACAACATGCATATATGTATGTTTATGTTAATTACTTTGAATTTATTTTTAAAACAGTTTCGCTTTCGTTTTCGGTCGAAACTAGGAAGGTAACCGAAAATCGGTTTCTGTCGAACACTATTTTTATGTTTGTAAATGAGCAGAAATTTTCGCATTATTGAACGTTAAAAAAATGTTTTTTTGGAACCGCTTTAAGGAGTTATACGTAATCATAACTTATAAATTTCGGAAAATCGAGTTTTTATTTTAGCGGCTTTATCAACGGAATTCAGACTTCTTTATGTGGCCAGAATCTGGGATAGACGATTCTATGAGAGTAAAAGAAAAAAAAGAAAAAAAAAAATTACAATAAGCATTCTATTATAACATAAAATTTAAACTAGTTTTTCTCAATATTGCATTTTTAAATAGATGACCACAACACGATTACTTTAATAATACTGAATTGTTTCACTTCTAATTTTGTCAGTCAGCATTTTTTTTCTTATATAATTATGCAGTGCATTAAGGACTTTTTTTTTTAATCATCAAAAATCCGTATTTTTCTAGGATAAAAGTTGAATACCGTCTTCAAATAATCACCATTTAAAAAAAAATATATAAATAAATAAATAAAAAGAGCTTTTCATAATTCCCATCCTTTGTCTCGTCTAGTCACTAAATGAGTCATATTTAATTAAAAATTACTGTTTAATGGTCGCCGCAACTCGCACGCACATACACACACACACACACACACACACAAAAAAAAAAAAAAAAAAACGCACCAGAAGAGCGGCAATAGCTTCAAATATATTTTCATTTTTTAAGAGTAATATGCATCAAAATTATGTTTAAGCATTGTATTACAAAATAAAAAACGAAGTCAAAGAAAAGAGAAATACTTAAGGGGTCTGGTCACTCAGCTTCGAAATTTTCCTCCGTAAAAGTCTATGGACTTTTGATGCATTCGTATATTCAAAATATCTTCTCGGAAAATTCACATTTTTAACATCTTTTTTCTGTGTACTCTTCTTAACCCCTTCGGAACGAGCGTGTTTTACAGAATTTTTAATCTTTTATTACCGGTTTTTTAAAACAGAAATTTTTCCCTCGTTGAATCGGGAAAATGCTCGTATTAAATAAGGCAAAATTTACAATAAAAATTTACTGGTGAGAACAATCACTGATTCTGAGCACCTTACGCGACATGAATACCGGTCGCCCACCCCCAAGGGGTTAAAGGATGCCTCTTTTTTTTTCTTAGTTTTCAAAGTATTTCTAAAATCTATGCTGAATTTAATATTTTATGCGTTAAAAGCGGACGAACTGTGAGTAAGATTTTAACAGTTCATATAAAATTAAGTCTATACTTTAGAAATATTTTAGGAACTAAGGAAAAAAAAAGGCATCTTTTAGGAAGTGTACACAAAAAATAGAAGTTAAAAATATTAATTTCTCGAGGAGATATTTTAAATCTACGAATGCATCAAATGCCCATAGACTTTACATTAGTGAGGGGAAATAGGAAGAGGAGTGACCAGCCCCCTTAATTGCGTAATGTGGAAAAAAATTGAAAAGAAGAAGAATAACACGTTTTTTCCCTACCACAATTAAGCTTATACGTGTTCATTATTTTCCAGTTATTTTTTACTCGATATCTTGAAAAAAAGAAATGTATCTAAAAAATTATAAGGTTTATTGGCAAAGTTATTTTTCGTTTTCACCTTAATGGGAATTTTTAAAAATTTTACGTATGTATCAATGAAAATTATTAAATAATATCGTCTAAAGTTTTGGACAGCTAAAAAAATGTAAAACAATTAATAATTCTCGACTGAAGAGGAATTTTGTGTAATACACCACTTGTATTATTACACAAAACATGATAAAACTGCTATAACAGTTGCTTATTCAATATTTTATTTTTTTCCTTTTTAACGATTATTTCTGCGCAGATGCCTGCACGCCGAGCATGTGTCGTATGTTAATTAGTATTTCATTTGAAAATACCTCCACATTCGATTTCTATTTTCTCCAGAAAGATACACAGCTCCAGAAATCTAAGAATACGGTACAATCAATAAAAATTGTCACATCTAAATTGTATTACTAAAGAAACCACTGGGTAATCTATAGAACCCTATCCAGTTATTTGAAACCCCGCCGAAATGGTAATTTGTCTTCTTAGAAACTCCCACGTTATTGACTAACAGCATTGAAAACTGAACACAAACACATGTGCGCTTCTCTTTACTTATATTCATCCATTCTTTTGTAAAACGACTTTTACAATTTTAGTGGTTTATCTATTTATTTTAATTACATGCGTATTTTTCAATTTATAAATCGGGGTGGTGTTTGAAGTTTAAAGTGGTTAAGGCCCTACTTCAGTCAAGCGAAAAGACCCGTTCGCTAATGCTATTCCTATGGAAGAAATTTATAAAGATATCTCGGTCGCATTTCAATATTTTTAGATGATTTTTTTTGCAGTGGCTAGCTGAGGTCGATCTGTAAAAGGACCGTTTTTTACTTTTTCGATTTTCATTGGAGATTTTTTTCAAGAGGATGCTTTCATTTTAGGAACCGGTTCTGAAAATGAAAGTGTCCTGATTAAAAATACCTGTAAACGAAATTGAAAAAGTAGAAAACGGCCTGCATACAGATCGACCTCAGCTAGCCACTGCAAAAAAATCATCTAAAAATATTGAAATGCGACCGAGATATATTTATAAATTTCTTCCATAGGAATAACATTAGCGAACGGGTCTTTTCGCCTGACTGAAGTAGGGCCTTAAGCAGATGCGGTTTAAAAAAATCTTTTTTAGGTATTGGCATTTTCGGATGCTAAAAATATTATCGAATTTTTTAATGAATATGAAAAATTAACAATTTCTTATTTCAAAAGCAAAATTTACATAAGTTTCCATTGCAAAATCTTGTGAAGAATTAGACTTGGCGGTCTAACTTATGTTATCATTAAGCAATTATGTAATGCTCAAGAGCATCAATATATGTGTGTGTTTTTGGGGAGCGTGCGTGCGTGTATGTGTGTGTGTGTGCGCGCGCGTGGGGGGGGGGGGGTTGCTATTATAAAAAGACGATAGTAGTTTTTTGAACGTTATTTTTACAGAGGCGCTGAAAAAATCTGACAGAGTGACCAAGGCCGCCATCATTACAAAAACACGATATTAGTTTTTTTAAAGTTATTTTTACAGAGGCGCTGAAAAAACCTGACCAAGGGCGCCATGATTACAAAAGCATGATGTTAGGTTTTTGAAAGTTATTTTTACAGGGGCGCTGAAAAAATCTCACCAATGATTGCAAATGATTGCATCATGATTGCAAAAACACGACATTACTTTTTTTTAAAAGTTATTTTTACAGAGGTGCTGAAAATAAATATGACCAAGGGTACATCACCATGACTACAAAAACTCGATATTAGTTTTTGGAAATTTATTTTTACACAGGCACTGAAAAAAAATCTGGCTAAGGGCGCCATTATTACAAAAACACGATATAGTTTTTTAAATTTATTTTTACAGAGGCGCTGAAAAAAATCTGTCCAAGGGTGCCATGATTAGAAAAACACGATAATAGTTTTTCAAAAAGCATTTTTACAGACGCGCTGAAAAATAATCTGTCCAAGGGCGCCATAATTAGAGAAACACGATAATAGTTTTTTGAAAGGCATTTTTACAGAGGCGCTGAAAAAAAACTGAACAAGGGCGCCATGATTAGAAAAACACCGTAATAGTTTTTTGAAAGGCATTTTTACAGAGGCGCTGAAAAAAAAAAACTGAACAAGGGCGCCATGATTAGAAAAACACCGTAATAGCTTTTTTTAAAGCCATTTTTAGATGGGCGCTCAAAAAATCTGTCCAAGGGCGCCATGATTAGAAAAACACGATAATAGTTTTTTGAAAAGCATTTTTACTGAGGCGCTGAAAAAAAATCTGTCCAAGGGCACCATAATTAGAGAAACACGATAATAGTTTTTTGAAAGGCATTTTTACAGAGGCTCTGAAAAAAAATCTGAACAAGGGCGTCATGATTAGAAAAACACGGTAATAGCTTTTGAAAGGCATTTTTACAGAGGCACTGAAAAAAATCTGACCAAAGGCGCCATGATTAGAAAAATACGATATTAGTTTTTTTAAACTTATTTTTACAGAGGCGCTGAAAAAATCTGGCCCAGGGCGCCATGATTACAAAAACACGATATAGTTTTTTTTAAATTTGTTTTTACAGAGGCGCTTGAAAAAATCGGTCCAAGGGCGCCATAATAAAAAAAAACACGATAATAGTTTTTTGAAAAGCATTTTTACAGAGGCGCTGAAAAAAAAACTGAACAAGGGCGCCATGATTAGAAAAACACGATAATAGTTTTTTGAAAGGCATTTTTACAGAGGCGCTGAAAAAAAAACTGAACAAGGGCGCCATGATTAGAAAAACGCCGTAATAGCTTTTTTTAAAGCCATTTTTACAGGGGCGATGAAAAAATCTGTCCAAGGGCGCCATGATTAGAAAAACACGACAATAATTTTTTGAAAAGCATTTTTACTGAGGCGCTGAAAAAAAGTCTGAACAAGGGCGCCATGATTAGAAAAACACCGTAATAGCTTTTTTTAAAGCCATTTTTACAGGGGCGATGAAAAAAATCTGTCCAAGGGCGCCATAATTAGAAAAACACGATAATAGTTTTTTGAAAAGCATTTTTACAGAGGCGCTGAAAAATAATCTGTCCAAGGGCGCCATAATTAGAGAAACACGATAATAGTTTTTTGAAAGGCATTTTTACAGAGGCGCTGAAAAAAACTGAACAAGGGCGCCATGATTAGAAAAACACCGTAATAGTTTTTTGAAAGGCATTTTTACAGAGGCGCTGAAAAAAAATCTGACCAGGGGCGCCATGATTAGAAAAACACGGTAATAGCTTTTGAAAGGCATTTTTACAGAGGCGCTGAAAAATATCTGACCAAGGGCACCATGATTACAAAAACACGATATTAGTTTTTTTTAACTTATTTTTACAGAGGCGCTGAAAAAATCTGACCCACGGCGCCATGATTACAAAAACACGATATAGTTTTTTTTAATTTGTTTTTACAGAAGCACTTAAAAAAATCGGTCCAAGGGCGCCATAATTAAAAAAAACACGGTAATAGTTTTTTGAAAAGCATTTTTACAGAGGTACATCAGTACAGGCTTTGAAACTGGTCCAGGGTATCATGTGTAACAAAGGCATATCTGATTGTCGATAACTTATGTTATCTCAAAGTTGGGTTATCTAATTGTCTTTGATCACACATAGTTTGCTTATGCTATATTTAAAAAAATAAAAAGCATTACTTTTTAATTTTTCAAATGAAAATCTTTGAAAATTTTTTGCCTTTCAGAATGCACATCTTTAAGCGTGTTAAAAAAAAAAAAAAAAAAAAAAAAAAAAAAAAAAAAAAAAAGGACAGTGGGCGCACCGGGCATTTGCCTCGTTGCCCGGTGGGCCAGTACGACCCTGGCAATAAAACCTCTGAAAAATGTGATTGGATCAAATGCATTCAATGAAACTGTTGGTTATATAAAAGTTGCTCAAAGTTCCTCAACAAATGTGCAGTCTGTGGCAGATCTGAGCTACAGCTGAAAAGAACACAGGGGCATATGAAACACACCAACAAAAAAGCTGCACTCTAAAGTTCTTTATCAGAGAGGCTGTATCATATTTAAACTTATTATAATGCTTAAAAATAGGCATACTTAAGAGCCACAATTCTTTTAAATGTTAATTAGAACACAACTTTACTTTTCAAATATTAGTTTGTCGTTTTATTAAAGTGCCAACGTTTGTTACATTAATATTTTTGTCATTTCCTAATATTAAGTAAGTGAATAACTTTAGTATGTCTAAAATATTAAAGTTATTTTTATTCGTCCCATTATGTTAAAAACTACTTCACTTTATACTACTTCTAAAAATTATTGTTTACATTGAAACTCCACAAGGCATCTAATCCTTAGATAGTTGGCCATCTTACCCATAGATATGGGTAAGATGCCGAAATGCAAGTGTTTACAAAAACAAAATTTTTTATGCTTTATATAATATCTGTAAAATGAAATAAGGTTTTAAATGATACATAAGGGTACAAACTTTAACAAGAAATCTATGAATAACAAATAAAAACAACAGGCGATTTTTAAAACAATAAAATCAAAAACTACAGCATCTTGACCCAATTTACCCTACATCGTTGGGCCCTATTATATTATTGCTATTGAAATATTTATATTAATTAAAATTTAAATAATTATATCAATTAATATAATTATAAACATGAAAATTATATAATTATTTTTAAAACAATTATATTTAGTTAAAATCCTCTCTCCGTATAATTTTGAAACATTGATTATAGGTGGCCATCTCTCCCCGATTTGATGTGACCATTAATTCTAAAATTGATGGACAGATTGCCACCCAATTTAAAGCGTCAATCCGCCATTGTACATCTTTGTTTTAGACTTAAAAGCAAAGATTGGCGTGCCTTAAAAGTCCTTATTGTAAAAAAATAAATAAATAACATAGGTACTGCAAAGCATCTTTTTATAATTGAAAAATTCAGCTGCACGTCTCAATGAATGAACACGTTGAACTATTTCTTACGAACAGATTTTATGCTACAATCTATGGTATAGTTTTTGAAATATTTAGACTGACCATCTCTCCTCTATAGCCATCTATCCTAGAATTAACCTACATAAATTTTAAAATATTGTAGAAAACACTTTAATAATTATTAATAATAATACTTTTTCGTGTTTATTATCCTCATATGCAATCCCTTTTAAATTTATGTAAGGGGACTAGGTACCCTTTGAAGAATTTTTTTTACTGATCTACATTTACTTATTATAATCACACATTGTTATAGGTAATACTTAAATCTGATTTTGACAAGGAAAAAAATCATTTTGTGGTTAAAAAATAAGAATTAATTTTTTTTTTTTTTTTTTGTAAATTAATTTTTTTTTATTTGCTGTTTTTTGATACATTACTGTGTTTAAAACACTAAAACGTATACATATGTTTGTCAAGTCCATTATTTTTTGTATCCTAAATATAGTGTACTTAATAAAATTAGTGATGGATTTTACAACATAACGAAAATAAAAGAAAATAAAAATCGAAACGTTGAAGAAATCCTGTTTTTTGCTGCGTTTTTTGCGTATATTTCTTTATTATTATTTTTTTTTATCATAAACTAATTCATTAATTGAAAAATCGGTTCCTAGTTCTATTAAGTACACTATATTGAGTATACAAATATATTGGAGCGATGTGATACATATTTGTAGAAGTTTTAATGTTTTAAATACAGTAATGTGTCAAAAAACAGCAAACTTTAAAATTCTTTAAATAATAAAAAATTAAAATTCCCAATTTTTACACAGAAAAGAATTTTTTTCTAGTCAAAATCAGTGATACTAAGTATTATCTATAATAATATGTACATGTAATAAGAAACAGTACATCAGTAAAAAAAAAAAAAAAAAAAAAAAAACTCTTCAAAGTTCTTCAAGGGGTACAGAGTCCCCTTAACTGAAAATGTTTTTCCCTCATCCATTAAAAATAATTCATTCGTGAGAGGATTAAATATTTTTAAAAAAGTGTTTGACAGACACAACTACACAGCACAACTATGTGTAATTAACGTAACCCTTTTTTCCCATTTCTATTATAGGACACTTTTTAAACAAAAGAAAGTGATACGGTTAATTGTGCATACATTAAAAACCTGAAATTTAATATAAACTTTCCAAAACGTTTACCACGTAATATTTCCAGGAAGCCTTTTCAAAATGATAAGCCAAGCAGCAGAACAAGTGTTATCTTTTTTTTTCAAAACACTTCAAGGTAAAGGTCGGTTGTTTTTTATTAGTTACTTCTGCGTAAAGATCTTAACTTTCGATCCTCTTTCAGAACCAGATCATCATTTCTAAAGCAAATGCCTGCCACTTTTAATTTGAAATGCTTGATCTCGTTTACTTTCCCCTTCAAGGCCTGTGCTAATTAAAAAGCACAAAAGAGATCTCGTTTTATCCAGTATATCTTTCCAGTGCTTTAAAAGAACAAAAAGCTCTAAAGATCACGATGATACAGAAGAGTTCCTTTTCTAACTAGAGCTTTAGAAAGTGAGACCGAGGTGTATTGTTTCTAAAGAATGGTGACCTTTACAATGGCCAAGTGAGGTGAGACAACGATGAAAAGCAGTTAAAGTTGTGCGTCAATTTTTATTCACGCATCAAGGATTCGACGGTCAATATGAAGTAAAACATTGATCTGTTTTTACTTTACTCATTCACTCACTTTTATTTTATTTTATGTAATAAAATCCGAAGTAATGTTAGATCCTAGTTAAACCTTTTTTTATTCTTTCACGTCAAATTTCAATGTAAAGAATTATATTATTTCTTTATTGATTATAATGTAGAAAAAAGAACTTTAAATGAGTAATTTCACGAGCTAACAATTTTTCATTAATCGGTTTAAGCCCTGTGTACTTTGCGAGTAAGAAAATCAGTTTAACAAGCCGTTTAATTTGTTTTCTTTTTGCGTATTTCTTCTAAAAGAAATTTAACTTAGAAGAGAAAGATAGGCCGAGAATCGTTTTCTTACAGGATTTTTAAAATGGAGAAATTATTGATTAAGAAAATGTTTCGAGCTTATTATTTACATCTTTTATATTTATATATAAAGTGTATATATTCAAAACCATAGACTATAGATGTAGAAAAATAAAAATAAAAATATAGAACCTGTATTTTTTTGACAATCGAAAGCAACAAGATTTTAACTTTGTTTCTTGATCATATTCGTCGCGCACATTACATAAGATGCCAAAATTGTAATATAATATTAATGTTTTGTATTTTCATCAAATAAGTGTGCAAATTTTGTTTTGGGCGAATTTTTTGGATAACAAAAAGATGTTTTTGAATATACTTGAAAACTTAAAAAAAAAAAAAAAAAAAAAAAAAAAAAAAACTAAAATAAAAAATAGATAGCCAATAAAATGTATAATTTTAAAACTGTAATATTGGTGCGTCTGGTCTGATTTCCAAAGTGCCTTTCTGATTTTTCTCAATAACTCAAAGAAAATATATTTAATACAGTTTCGAGCTATTTTCATTTTTGAGTTTATCTGAGTTTTGCATCCCACAACTGTGTTTCGAAATCTGGAAGATTCTTTATTGAGAATGTTTGAATTCTTGCCAGAAATTTGGAATAGTTATTTTTGCTATAGATAATGATACATAATCGGTGAATAAAAGAAAAGACTCAAGATTTATGGTATGAATTTGGAATTTCTGAATAAAAAATCCGGCAGATTTGAAAACACTGCTATAATACGCATTTATGGTATATATATATTATAGCGCCTATAGGCGAAAAAAGTAAAGATAAAGCTATACTTCGTAAAAGCATGTTTTTTGTATATCTAACTACATTTTAAAATTTCCTTTCAAAGCTATAGTTAGTAAATATTACATATATTATAATCTATTTGCATTATAACTATTTAAAAGGGAAATCATTCTTTTTCATTTAAAACAAGTAATTATAAAAATGTAAAACCGACTTCAAAGTTTTTTTGCTTATCTTCGTGTTTGTGCAGCAATCCTGTATAGTTATCCACATTACCGTCCTGCATGGGCCAGATTATACTAACCTGAACCGGACCAAAACCCGAAGTGAAAGAAAATTAACCCATATTTTAATAGTATTTTAAAAAATACCGCGCAATAATATTTCTAACAACAATCGTATGTTTATAGGAAAAAATAGGCACATTTATTTCATTCATATGCGTACCTATTATATATATATATATATATATATATATATATATATATATATATACAGGTGTTGGACAAAATAATATGGACATTTGTGAAAAAATAGCACTCGACAGGAACCTCTCATATACTCCTGTCCTCTAGCGGTGAATGGTGCTACCTAGCGGATGAGAAAGTACACTCATCAGTCTGCTACTAGCAGTGATAGAAGTCGGATGTGAAATATATTTCCGTTTTAAAATTGAGTTATGTCTGACCTCTCTGATTTTCAAAGAGGCATGATTGGCGGGGCCCGTTTTGCTGCAGCCTCAGTAACAATAACGGCAACCCTTCTATGTGTTCAGAGAAGTACAGTGTCGACTGTAATGTCAGCGTATTTGAAACACGGAAAAACATCATATAAAAAGCACAACAGTGGTCGAAAGGTTTGAAGCGGATTGTGGCAAAAAAAAAAAAAAAAAAAAAAAAAAAAAACACAAGACAACAGCATCCCAGATAACATGTGAGATGAACACATATCTAATGGAGGCAATTTCATGAAAAACTATCCGGCGTGAACAGCATATGGCAAATATTAATGGTAGAGCTGCTATTTCAAAACCAAAAAAAAAAAAAAAAAAAAATTCTCTTTAAACAGGTGTTCACATTATTTTGTCTAACCCCTGTATATATATGCATCATATAAAACAATATTGTAGGTATTCTTTTGATAACCTGAGTTGCCATGCCAATCCTCAAGTGCGGAAACCTGCCTGTACCTAGAAAAATTACATTCTACCGACCCAAAACGGAAAAAAGTATTGTCGAGACGATCGGGTTAGTCTAAAATTGGGTTACCCAACCTGATGCAGGAATGTAATACACATTCTCTTTTAATATCATTACTGTCTATATTGCGGGTTTTTAACGGGCTTTAGACAATAATATATTATATTTTTTATGGTGTCACAGTAAAAAACTTGATACGACGATTATTTTAAAATGAAAAGTAGTGCTGTGTATCTGAACAACATGTTGAAATTTCGTAAGGAACAAGTTTTTCGAAAGTTAAACCAAACAATATAACAACGAATATTTAGTTTCTGTTTGTTATTTAAGATGCCGAGAAGCTGGGGGAGACACAAAAGAGGAAATTTTAAAGTATTTTTGTTGAAATCGAAAGTTAAATACTTTATTGAAATTTCTAGACGTTTAAAATATTAAAAGCGAGAAATATGCCAAGTACGTGCTAGAAGTAACAATTTCGACCAAAAACCAAGATCGGGGGGACACGTTGGACAGGTTTTCAGACTGATCAAAAAATTGGAAAATTGTTGTCAAAGCAAAATATGTCCATACGATTCGGTGTCAATATCACAAAGGTTGCAATACATATACTCATAAGAGAATGCCAGAACTTAAGAAAAGATCTTTGAAACCGCGACTTACATCACACCATAAGCAAACCAGAAAGGATTGGGCTCGAAAGTACATATCGTACGTGGATATGTGGTTTACCGTAATAATCAGCGACGAAAAAAAGTGAAATATGGACAACCCTGGTGGATGGAATTCCTACTGGCATGATATATGGAAACAGTCGCGTATTTTCTTTAATTGACGAAAAGGCGGTAAATCTCTTATGGTTTCGGAGGCAATTAGTTTTAATGACGAAACGAATTTGGCCGTTCTCCATGGGAAAATTATTCAACAATGTATCAGAAGACATTAGAACAGCATCTACGAGGGTGATTCAATAATTATTGTCCCGCGTGTGTATAAAATATTTATACTGCGATGACTGATGTGGAATATTGAAGCCTGATGTGTTAAGTGCCTATATGTTGAATTTTAGAACTGTAGCTGCTATATTAACATAATTCTTTTTCGTTTTTGGTGTGAGAGGTCGCACCTAGCTTGAAAGGGGGGGGGCGCTGGGGGTGACAGTGAGTCAGAAGTGGCTACTGTCGTTTGGACTCGGGATCATAGTGGTTTACTATGATCCCGATTATGATTGGTTGCGATGGTTGATTATGCCTGGTTTGCTCCACGTCTCATCCACTGTCACAAATCTATCACAGAACTTCTTCAGGTCTGGCCCCATAAGCTCTAAACTAGCCTTTCCCCCCAACCACACCCCTTTCAAGCTAGGTGCCACCTCTCACATTTAAAATGAAAAAAAATATGTTAATATAGCAGCTATGGTTCTGAAATTGAGCATATAGGTATCTAACACATTAGGCTTCAATATTCCCCATCAACCATTGCAGTACAAGTATTTTATACACACTTGGGTTAATAATTTTGAACCACCCTCGTACTTCCACTTAGTAACATATTAGGGGGCCATGAATTGAGGTTTCTTCATGACAATTGTTCAATCTACAACTCACATAGTGCAAAATAAAGACTTTCCGCGCAAAATGTTAACGTTTTCGATTGTCTAGTTTTAAACCCAGAAATAAAGGCAATTCAAAACACTTGGGCTATCTTAACCCTTGACGTATGCAAAAGGTAAAGCAATATGTCTCTACTAAAGAACTAAAAGTGACCATTGAAAAAGTGTGGTAATAATATTTGTAAATCTAATCGATTCCATAGAAATAAGATTATTTGAAACTAACCGAAACCAAAGAACTACTGTTAATAAATACCACCATTTCCACCAAAAGTACCATTTAAAAGTGTCGAACGAAGGGTTTTTACCCATTGTACAGTCGTGAAAAAAAGTAAACACCGCTACTAACTCTGTAGCTAATTATAATACAAGAAAGTTTCTGGTACCAAACGATTGGAAATAAAGTCTACTTTTAAACGATGCATATAAAATTTGCTTAGGGGGGCATCTACAAATCAAAATCAGACCAAACTTTGATTTTTTCAGTAACAACACCCAAGTTTGGCAATATATTTATATCTTCGGTTCAGACTGTGCCTAGATATGAAATTTCAAGTCATTTGGATAAGTTTTTGAATTATAAACATTCCAAATTTAGAGCTTCTAATGTTAAATTACATTTTCATATTTTTATTAATATCTCTTGAAATTATAATCGTAATGTGACCAAACATAAATACATTGAATTTGTAATTTTAAAAATTTTATAATTTGAATTATGAATTATGAAATTAATTTTCGAAAAAAAAATATGAATTGCAACCTACAATTTTTTTGAATGATTTATATTTATTACGTCCTGCTTTGTGCGATTTCTCAATTTCAAATTTTTCTTCCAAATAGTTTTAGAATTATGATTAAAAAACGTCAACATGATGGTTTAAGGGGACCTCTATGACGTTCAGAAAAGCATAACTTGAAAAAAAATATTTTACTCACTTTATTGAAATATTTGGACTAGTAATAGTCGAAACATATTAAGCGAGGGAAATGGTCATATTGCCAAGAAATAATACATTAACAAAAGTGGCATAGTCATTCGTTAGCATTCGTTAGCATTTCAACAATCGAGTACTGAACTTCAATTTGGATATAGCCCCTAAAATATGCTCATTTTAAAATAATTAATTTCTCTGAATCTAATCGCACGAATTTCATGACAATTTGTTTTTACGCTAATTGAAGGGTGTAGAAGAATTTATTTATGGTGTCAAACTTGAGTATTGCTATTGAAAAAAAAAAAACCTCTGGGTTCGTTTTGATATGTAGATGGCCCCCTAAGCAAACTTTATATACATCTTTTAAAAGTAGACTATTTCTAATCGTTTGATACCTGTAACTTTCCTCTACAATAATTTCTTGCAAAGTTAGTAAGAGGTGTTTACTTTTTTCCACGACAGTACGTAATCTTTCGAGACATTGTATAATTCCATACTTTTTAAAATTTTTTATTAAAGTTGTGAAAATGTATATGTTTAGTCATTTTGACATGATTTATTTTAATAATTTTACGAAATCAAAAGAGTTTGTTTAATTTTGTATTTTTATTTAATAAACGGCATTTTCTGGTTGTGCCTAATCTGATTGTACATTATTAAAAAACATTTTCTGGTTGTACAGTAGGAGTATGATTCAAAAACAAAGATATGACGCTGCGGACAAAAAAGTACCACCCGATCCAAATATACAGAATGTAAACAAATACACATGTCACATTTTTAAGAAATGCAAATTTTAATGTTTACATTAGTAGGAGGTTAAATATATGGAGTGACTGTCAGTCTCCAGTGCAATTTTGTACTTAGGGGCTTACTCGATATATTTAACCTCCTTCTTTCGCAACAATACTGAGAGAAGAGAGACCATGTTGCCTAGAGCGGCATCTATCGCTGCTATTTAAAACTAAAATCGAGAATCGTAGTAAAAAATCTCCTGACATCTTACATAACCCTTCTGCAAAAAAAAAAAAAAAATTAATAGCTGTTACCATTTGCAAGTTATTGAACTTTAAAATCAGTCAGTGCATTTTAGAACACCAGTATTTCGCACCGATTACAAATTAATTTATTATTATGAGTTTCAAATGTTAAATCTTCATAATTCCTAAACTACCTGATCAACTGACTTTCCGTTTGGCATCATATAGTACTTTTCAAAAAAAAATTCAAATATGATTTTAAAAGTAGGTTTTCGTATTAAAAATTTCATAGTTTGGTACGATTTTTGTATCAAAACGACCTCCTAAGCTTATTTTTTTAAACCTAAATTGAAAGAAGATATCATTTTCAGTCGAATGGTTATTTTGTTTCTGTGAGAATTTCGAGATTAAAATATCTAGTGCGTTTTTCTTTTTTACTGACTATCCTTTAGAACTGAAATATCACTGAGCTTTTCTCCGTGGATGCTATTTTTTTTATTTTATTCACATAGTGGTATTTAAGTTTCAATAAAATGTGTCTTAATTTATTTATAATATCATTTTTTTTTTATTTAATGTAATACAATAATGTAATACAGAACTTTCTTTCAAGAATTTTTTTTAATAGCTGTCACCATTTGCAAGTTATTGAATTTTAAAATTAGTCAGTCCATTTTATGACACACGGTAGATTGCAAAGTGGTTAGTTTTTTATGTATACCTCAAAAAATACTTGGCAAAATATAGGTAATAATAATAATTTTTTTCTGAAATTAATTTTAAAAAAGCCTATATTTTCGAAATTTTTTTTCTAAAGAAATATGAATAGCAACACATGATTTATTTATTTATTTTTTTTTTGTCATAAATAGTTTTCTAGAAGCTCCAAATAGGTGAATCCAAAGTTTCAACTTATTTCTTAAGTAGATTTTGAGTTATGCTTAAAAAACCATCCTCGTCACAATCTGTTTTGCAACGATTACAGATGCATTTAACATTAGGAGCCCCAAATTTTATATCTTCACAATTCTTAGTCTACTTGACTGAATGACTTCCTGTGTAGTATCCTAAAATAAAATTGGCCAAAAAATCCAAATATGATGTCAAAACTAGGCGCTCTTAATGAAAATTTCAGAGTTTGTACAGTTTCAGTATGAAGAGGAATCCCTAGACTTTTAAAAATACAAATTGAAATAAGATATATATCCCAGTTGAATGACTATCTTCGTTTATTTCTTTGACAAATTGGTTATTTGAAATGTTTGGGATGTTTTCCCCTTTTTTAGATTAGCAATATGACTGTGCACTGATTACACAGACTGGTAACACTGAGCACATTGAAGCTCGGTGCCCCTGTTATTTGGATAAGTTAGCCATATTATAGCCACACAACTTCTGATGATTTTGATGAAAATCGCTATTTTAATTGCGTTTTTTTTTAACGTAATAATACTTGCATAACTTAAGTTCAGATTTTTTTATTTGACTTGATTTCAACAGTAAAATTTTACTGAAAAACAGGTGTTCGAGTCTCTTTTTTTGCTATTTCACTTAAAAAATAGGACCTGAGACAGACTCGTTGTAATAATCGTGAGTCAGGTAATTTGTATCGACTCTAACCACTTATCTGCTTGCCTGACTGCTGCTGAAATGCAATGAATGGATTATATCTTTTACTAATATGGCTTGTACGTGTTTCTCGATGGGTTATCAACGAAACATTGTTTCATTATTCCATATGCACTTTTAGGTAGCTTTCATTACAAAAAGCTACCTATTGCAGCCGTTCGGAGGAAAGCGATTTCAAAAAATTTTGGTATATTTTCATCGATCATGACCCCCAGACCCCGAAACCACCCTCCGTTCAAAATTGATATATATATATATATATATATATATATATCTGACATATGTCACACTGTAACTCTCGTATTTATGAACCGATTTGGATGTAATTCGGTGTGTACATAGTACACACCAATGTCTCGACCGAGTTCGTTGGTCAGCTTCATCCGCCATTTTGTTTCAAAATGGCGGCCATTTAAAATTTTTTTAAAAATTTAAAATTTGAAATGTGGTACCAAAAAATTGAAAATGGAAAAATATTTTTTTCTTATGTATTTGATCTTTATACAAAGACTCCGGAGCAGTTTTTGTTTCGTCTATGTCTTAAAAAATGGCTGAGTTATAGCATTTTGAATTTCTAGCGTGGCTGATATTTTGAAACGTCCTGAATTTTGTCACGCGATAAAAGGCGTATTTATGAACCGATTTCGATCTAACTTCGTTTATACATAGTACATACCAATGTCTCGACCGAGTTCGTTGGCCAGCATCATCCGCCATCTTGTTTAAAAATGGCGGCCATTTAAATTTTTAAGAAAAATTTAAATTTGAAATGTGGTACTAAAAAATTGAAAATTGAAAAAACATTTTTTCTTATATGTTTGACCTTGATAAAAAGATTCGGGAGCAGTTTTTGTTTCGTCTATATCTTAAAAAATGGCTGAGTTATAGCATTTTGAATTTCTAGCGTGTCTGACATTTTGAAGCGTCCTGATTTTTGTCACGTGATAACAGATGTATTTATGAACCGATTTGGATGTAATTCAGTGTGCACATAGTACACACCAATGTCTCGTCCGAGTTCGTTGGCCAGCTTCATCCGCCATCTTGTTTCAAAATGGCGGCCATTTAAAAAAAATTTAAAAATTTTAAATTTAAAATGAGATACCAAAAAATTGGAAAATGAAAAAGATTTTCTTTGTATGTGTTTGACCTTAATACAGAGATTCCGGAACAGGTTTTGTTTCGTCTATATCTAAAAAAATGGCTGAGTTATAGCATTTTGAATTTCTATTGTGGCTGACATTTTAAAACGACCTGATTTTTGTCACGCGATAACAGGCGTATTTATGAACCGATTTGGATGTAACTTGGTCTGTCCATAGTACATACCAATGTCTCGACCGAGTTCGTTGGCCAGCTTCATTCTCCATCTTGTTTCAAAAGGGTTGCCATTTAAAAAAAAAAGTAATTTAAAATTTAAAATGAAGTATTAAAAAATTGGAAAATGAAAAAAAAAAATGTGTGTTTGGCCTTGATACAAAGATTCTGGAGCAGTTTTTGTTTCTGAAAATTTGTTCTTTTGTTTATATCTTAAAAAATAGTTGAATTATAGCACTTGAAATTTCTAGCATGGCTAACACTTTGAAACGATCTTGTATTTGTCACGCGATAACACACGTATTCGCCTATTTCGATGGAAGAAGGCATGTGGATAGTATACATCAATATCTCAACCAAGTTCGCTGGCCAGCTTCATCAGCCATCTTGTTTCAAAATGGCGGCCATTAAATTAAAAAATATATATATTTAAAGTGAGGTGCAAAAAAATTAGAAATTGAAAAAAGTTTCTTTCTTAAGTATTTGACCTTGATATAAGCATTCACATTTTTTGTTTGTCTTTATCTTAAAAAATGGCTCAGATATAGCAGTTTCAATTTCTAATGTGGGTGACATTTTGAAAAATCTTATTTTTTGCCTGCGACAGCACTCGTATATATCAACCGATTCCGATGTGAGTGAGCATGTGCACAGAAATTACTAAGGTCTCGAACAAGTTCACTGGGTAGCCTCATCCACCATGTTGTCTTAAACTTACAGGAACTTTAAGAAATCGCCGAATTTGGCAGCCAAATATAAGTTACTGTAAATACAAGCAGCCTGGATAAAGCTGACTAATTTCGCGAAATTCTCATTCATAATGATTTGGTATTGATAAAAATTAGAATTGAATCTCCTATATTCGGTTTCCACTAAATTGAGCTTCGTGTGTTTGAATAATATAAGTTGGCTTTTTAAAATAAGGAAAATGAAAGCTACCTCTTCCTCCCGGCACTGGCCGGAAGGACTTTTTGATCACCAGTTCATCTTATATAATTAATTTATTGAAAAATTTCTTGACAGATTTATAAACTCTTAAATTATTCTCGTCACAGATGTGATGTGACCACAGTGACTTACAGTGTCGTCACAATGACGTCATTGTGACCATGCATGCTATGAGGGATGATATAGAAATTATTGGGATATTGATGCTGTTGGCAGATATAATTTGTTATATATTGAAAAGTTGTAAAATCTTCAACTTTATTTATAGGCCTATCTCAAAAAAGCATCAGAACAGAACAAAAAAATATATCATGTTCTAGGTGAATATATGCACTGGTACATAGAAAAGAAAAAAAAGTGGGGTCTCATGCAATTTTCAGAAAAGAAGGACAAAAATATAAATTTTCGACCAATGTATTTTCGTAAATTGGTTCATGGAAAAACTGTTGTTAAACTTTACATATCAAAACTATGTAGTAATAATAAAAAAAACTGATAATGTAAATCAGAACACCTATTACTTGTTTATTTCTTCAAACAATTTGCAGACAGTTTTGAAATCCGTTTTGGAAAGACTTTAAAAGCATGCATTCAGTGGAACTGGGGCACATATTTTGCACAAGATTTCTTCACCCTTATACCATTAATGATCTTATTCAGAGAGTGTTATGGTATTCTTTTCATGCCTCTTCATACACTTCACCTTGATTTAATTCTTCTCGATTTCAGTAATTTTTCCAGGATACTACATACTATTGAATAAAACTGTAACCTAGTCTGTGATATTGTACTGACTTCTATTGCATTGTAAAATGGATCTCAATACTTCCTGTACAGAAATTGCTGCTTCTTCTTCATTATCATCTTCGTTGGCTTCATGAACATGTTGATCTTCAGTATTATTTAATACAAATAATTCACTGGCTACATTATGACCAGAAGAAAATACTGCTCCTTCACTTAGGGCAATATCTATTCCAGTGCCAATGTGGAAGTATTGGAACACTTTTAATCCAGTCTTTGTGGCTTCTGCTGAATCATATGCACTAATATTCCCAATTTTCTGATATTTATAATGGCTGTTTTAATCAGCGATTTCAATTACAGACAACTTGTTGTTTCGGATAACACCCATGTACAGTAAACTTTCCTTTTGTTCTTGTGCATTGCTGATATTCTTACAAGAATTTAAGTAGGGTCTAGAACAGTGCTGTGCATTTGCTGCTTCCCGATAACACCGATCCTTTCCCCGTCGGGGCTCATTGTAATCATACCGCATTAATTTTAGTTTATACCATTGATGAATTTATTTAAACAATTTTCAATCTACATCAAATGAACAGATGAAGCTAGAAGAAAGAAAACACTCTTGCCTCTTCATCGAAACTTTAAGTTTAGCTTTCGTTCTGGTTTGAATTCCTCTAACATAACTGTTGCAGATGAACACAAGATTTTTGTCTCATTTTAATTAGATTTGAGTTTGTTTTGTTAAAGATTTGGTTGTATATCCCAATAAAAATATAACTCTCACTAATATATAAAACTATATTATGGTTGTGGTTTTTATCTGAATATTTTATTTATAAAATAATTATCAAAAGTGTGCAAATGCATATCAAACGCGCTTGTGTGTTCATAAATGTAATTTTCGAGATTTATTACTTAATTGCGAATTTCCGTAAGTTGCATAATACGTAAGTCAAGGGATGCCTGTATTATAATTTCTAACGGGATACGCCCAGTTTCACTGCAGCAACCGCATTATGCGACTTCATATAAATATGACGAATGAGTGAAAAATTTGCCTTCGCCTGGTTTGCTACATGCTCAAGAACACATAACGTAGATTCCAGTCCTTGATCGCTACGCGCCAAAATATTGAAATCCACTTGCTTTTATAATGTCCACCAATTTTAAAAAGCAATACATCGACATGTAGGCTGATTCCTTTTTTGCCAAAGTATTCCTTCTGAAATTCTCGAAATTTTACTGGGATAAACTTTTGGGCCCAAACATTTATCCACAATGCAGTTTTAGAAAAGAGTTCACTGACTGCAAATATCTTTGAATTGTTTTGTTGCAATCACGAATGGTAATACTTCATCCAACTTAGTACTGCATTATGAATGCACTGTAAATCATAGAACAATTCTGCCTGAAAGCTTTTATTTTCAATGGTTATAACTTTGTTTTTAATGACATGTAACAGTTCAAAGATATCAATACATTCTGGGCAGATTGAAGTATGGCTGTTGGAATTTTCACAAACTTGAGGAAAATTAACATTATTTGGATCACTGATGACCAACAAATGGCAATGTGATAATATATCCTGACAACTGACACTGCATTGCAATTTGTAAACTAGTTTTAGGTAGAATAGTGTTTTCTGTATTTTGGAAGAAATTTGCGTTAAGTCACAAGGCTCAAAAATTTTATTTGCCAGAACATGGAAAGTTCAATTTAGAACAAAGGGGGGAGAAAGAGTAAAGGAATGTTCATTTTCTCATAAGAGAGAAACATAGAAAGGGTGAAGAGAAATGAGATGTTCCATTTTCTGATAGGGGAAAAACCTGATAATTGACATTGCCTTTTTGTAACATTTATCATTTTTTTTTTTTTTAAATAGCATGAGACCCCACTTTTTTTTCTTTCCCATGTGTTAGTACACATAATCGTCTACTCCATAATATATTTTGTTTTATTCTGTTTTGATGATTTTTTGAGATAGGCCTAATGTTGCAGATTTTGAAACTTTTGAGTATTGAACAGATTATATCTGCTAACAGCATCACTTTCACTATCCCAGTAAAGTTCTATATAATTTAGTTTGTTCTAATCGTAAACCTTCACATCCCATAAGAAACTTTTGGGGCACTTTTGTTTAAACAAGATAGTAAGCGCAGCAAACACACAAAAACGTAATTTTGATTGCATTTTGTGGCAACATAATAATGGAAAGCAACAATACCCCATGGAAACAAGTTAAGTTTTTTAAGTAGGTAGAGTTATACTAACAGTTCATGGAACATAATTTTGGCATGTTATTGCTTTCCAAAGATATATCACACCAAACATACTCGCATTTCATTTTTCATGAAAACTGTTATTCATGACCTTGAACATTGACATTTTTTACGGGGAAGGGGAAATTTTTTCAGGGCTTCAAAATCGCACAGTATTTATTAAATATGACCTTCTTAAACATAAAAAAAAAATAAGTCAAAAAATACAACTATCACACTTTGTCAGATTTTCAAAATATTGGCTCTTAAATGGTATCAGGACTCTTAAAATTCGAAAAAATGAAAAAAAAGGACCATTTTCAACATTTAATATTTTGAAATGTATATAATTTAAAAACGCAGTTTTTTGGGGGATGAAAGATATAAGTATGTTCTTTCATTTCATGTATTTAAAAAATTGCAACATGCAGAATTAGTGTTTATAGGACGCTCCAAACTGTCGGGCATTTGTAGAGCAGAAAATTGGCATAACAGCTTACGCGCATGATTCCAAAATAAATTTTGCAACTAGAATAAAATTTTTCGTATATAATTATACTTCAGACTATAATAATTACTCTGAATCTAAATAACCTGTATTTAAAACCTTTTTTATATTTATAATACAAAGTTGTATTTAGCTAACACAAAATTTTGAAAATTTCAAGAATATAATCACCTAAAAAAATATTTTTTTGAACAATGAAATTTTAGTTTCAGTTTATGCAGACTAACATGAAATATATGTTTTGAAAATTTCATGACAAAATATTCAGAAGTTTTGAGATATCCTGCGCGTTATGCCCAAAAACGTCATTCTTAGAAAAATGACTTCAAAGTTTCGGTAAAACTGCTTCAGCTATAGAGCGGGTATAATTCTAAAAGCCATAACTTCTGTTCTAATCTGAATTTCAAGGAATCAATTATATCAAAATGTTCAGAAAAGTTAGTAGTTTAACATCACAAAATTAAAATTTCGAAAATTTTGAAGCTTTGAGAGTCCTGTGACCCCTTAACTCATACTCGAACAATTTTGCACAGCAAAACACCCCCTGCGGCATTTTGTTGACTCCGTCCCGCCTTAAATAAAAAAGTTTGTATAAAAAGAAAATTTAATGGTTAGGCTTTATTTTAAAGTATAAGAAATAATAGTCTTGAAACGTAAGATTTTGTTGCGATACTTTATATTAACATTTTCATCAAACATATTGAATTTATAAAATAAAAAAACTTTTTATTTCCGCTCAACAAAATACACCTTAAAGAAAAAATGGAATAACAAGAACAGAAATTAGTATCTCCAAATTAATTACATATTGTACTGCATGAATAACATTAAAAACCTATCCGTATTCCCCATATTCAACAACCATCTTCATAGAGATTTAATATCATTCACTTTCTACTCACATGCGATAAACACTATATATACAAACTGATATAATGAGCCTTGAATACGATCAGATCTTTCAATTACTCGGACAAAGCTTGAAATATTCTAGATGAGATGTTATCTCAGAATGTGACTCATGTCTTGAGGTCAATACGCCTTAAGATTGTCCCTGGGAACATCATCTTTAACAAGAACTGTCTGCGGCATGTGGCTAATTAAACAATGAATATAAGTGATAAGAATCAATTGTGATTGTTCTGAACTGACAGAATCGACTAATTGTGCGGCGAATGATTATTCAGCCAAGACACAAAGTGTATTACCTGCCCGTCGGCTATTCGAAACCGTGAGATTTTCAGAGCACATTGCTTTCTCTAGGATTGATGAGTACTGCCGATCAGTGATATATTTATTGATGTCCTTTGCGTAATGAATTCTAATTAGCAACCTCCGTTTTAATATGTAAGTCTTTTAATGACGGTAATACAACGATAGTTAAAGGATGCATTCATGATACTAAAAAGTATTCCGTCTCAACCATTGTTATCTAGTAAAGCAACATTCTGCCAGCATTTTACTTTCATATTATTTATAATAATTAATGTCGTAATGCAGGTTTTGCGAGATGATGAGATGATTCGTGATCCAGGATCATTTCGGGAGGTTGTCGTAATGCCATTTCCCCACCGAATTATTCATTGTTTTATTTGTTATCACATTAATTCATGTGCGACAATTTTAAAATCGAAAATATCAATCTGGTGTGAAATAAAAACAATTCAAGTAAATCACATGAGGCTAATAATCGTTTTCATTTGTCAATTCCAGTTGGATATATGTTTATGTGTACAAGCTTTAATTGCGCGTAGTAAGTACCAGGGGAAGAAAAAAGTAATAAGTTTTTAAAGAAAAACAACATTATTTGCAGAATAATCAGTATATTTATCAGCATAATAAATATCAAATAGAAATATTAAGTTTATATGAAATCCTTCCATTTAAGAACTCCTCAAATTGCCATTTTTTTAGTAGTTGGCAAAAAAGTTTTTTATATATAAAATGCTATTAAAATGAGTAAAATGATTTGTATTTCAATTACATAAAATTATTAAGTATCCGAAATAAATAGCATGGGTAAGTTATAAAAAATATTATAATACCTTAGAAATTTCTTTCTTCCTGTATAATTGAAGATTCCTTTGTATCTCTGTGCTCGTAAATATTAAATTGTAATCCACCAATTTCATTTCAATTAAAATGTTAAAAATTAATTTATTCTCCATTTTAATAAAACTGTTTACAAGACTAAGATTTTTTTCATAGATTTTATATATATACGGTATATATATAAAATTATTTACAAATTATCACTTAATGTATTATATAAAATCATATAATATCAATGTACCCTGTATTTACATATAAAATATTATGATACATTTATCAAGAAACGAATGTATTATATCACATCACACCAATACCTTTAAATATACAGTTAATAAAGATAACATGCAATTAGTCGTTTTTTCACAAAGATCATCTTTTGAATATGCTTTGGCATTGACCATACCAGAATAGGGCATATATCATCACCCCTTTTTCAGCATAAAGGGACTTTTGTATAATGTTTGTGCTCATATTTTGCAAAGATGTTTATTTTGAATGTTCTGGAAATTTCAGAACTCTATGGAGATTTTCAGGCCAATCAAGCACATTTATCTTATTTTTAGTAAAAATTTATTATAAATATGGTAATATGATATTGAGTCAAGCCGTGTTGAAATGCCTTTGCGAAAAGTTTCAAGAACGACACAAACCTACATTATAAGATTTCGATGTATTTCGGTGACTTCATTATCTCATTAACAGAAAATAAACAACCAATACATTCTGCTGTGATAAAATCCCAAAATCATTTTTTGAATTTTTTTTACAATTTTAATGGTCCACATCCGTTTTACCTAACAGCGATTCATGTGTAATATTAAACTAATATTATCATACACGTTTATATTTTTCCTATCATTCACGGTGCACAATTCATATTTCTAGCTGACCTTAACTATTTTTTAATTAAGCGATACGTTAAAAGCATTTCATTATCTTTTAACGTATTCTGTTTGTACTACACATTTACGCAAGGTGTAGTACGAACAGCAGTTTTTACTTATTTCCTAGAAGTAATGTACATTTTTATGTGCATGAATATGGATAAGTGGGAATCTTACTTACAGCATCTACCAACTACTATTGCTCTCACTCAACATGAAATGAACTACAAATAGTTATTTTTACTCTAAACCAAAAATCTATTGTTGAAGATTAAGAATCCACAGACCATTGAGGCATGTAAAATCAATTGGAGGAAGCAGCTGGCAACTGATTTGCAATTCCCTAAAAAATTGCCTAGTCCTAAATAGTATAATATATTACTATACTACTAACAGTAAAATGGGGATAAACAGCAATCGACAGCTAATAATCAGGCACACGAAGAATGTCTTTATCCATGAATAAAAACGTTAATAAGTACGTCTGTTCAATTACAGAACTTTTACACTTTTTAAACTCTATGTTCAGACGAAAAATTATTTTTTCAAACTAAAGAATATTTTTAGTTTTAGCAGTTTGCGCATCTGCCAAGTCTCCAGCTTTTTGGATACCGGTATTTTAATACAGAAAATGTTTTTCGATTTAATTGAAATAATCGGGCGATTTAAAAGAAAATTTTCTGTAAGATAATAGCGATGTTCAAAAAGCCGGAGACTTGGCAACTCTGAGTTTGAATACATAAAATCACTGTTTTATAAAAGTATCTCTAAGCTTTTCTATATCATATTTTCTCTTAACTATTCTGCACGGTGAATGTGAAATTCGATTAAAAGTAATTTCTGTTACTACAATTTACAGTCGTGCTTCTCCATTCGACAGTTCATGACTCAGTGCGAATTGTTACTAATATTTTAAAATGTTTTCGTCCATCTGTTCTGTTATTTCGCTGTCAAGCACATTAAGAGCACGAAGGAAGAAACATGCAATTCCCCGCATAAATCCTGTTACCTAACGCCCACAACCGATTTTCATGAAGGACCTAGATTCTTTTCTTTGAAACTTTCATGGTACACTCCCTTACGAAGTAATTGCGGGTGATGTTTACTTGCTTTAATCATGCTCTTAGATGAACCAATTTTAATTTCATCAAAAAACCATATCAAATCGAAGTTGTTCTCACGAATTTATAGTTCGCTTCACGAAACGTGTTCACGACTGTTAATTAAAATGACTACTTCCCGTCAAAATCTACTTCTCTTAAAATCATTAGATACTTAAAGTGAAAGATTGAAAGCATGCGGGTTTTAGCATGAATATTTCTCTTTAAAGTGGTTATGCAGAATTTGTACTTTACTTGATATAGTTTTTGAAGCAGTTACGTATTTGTAATCTAATAGACCTTTCATATGATTGACAATTTTCTAATGTGCAGGCAACTAAAACTTTAATACAAATAGACTTAGTACATAATTCTTTTTTGATTGACAGTCGCTGGACTCCCGGTTTTTGACAGAAAACCTTGAACGGGATTACTTGATGATTCTCACATAATATATATATATTCAACAGAGAACATAGTAACATAAAAAAATAGTTTTAAAATATAATACACTAAAAATATTTTATTTGCGTTCCAAGATAATGACAATGAATTTTTTCATCCTGACTTTTAAAATATAGATATGAAACTATTAAAAAATATTAAAAAGTGTGAAAAGAAGGAAGGAAAAAGTGTTAACTGTAAGTATATATATGTGTATATTACTTTTTGTTATAATGTTGTGGTTACGCCTTCTTACGCTCTGACAATCCTTTTCTTTGTTAATCAAGTGCAGCAGGTTCTGTGCTTCTTTCAGCGTTATACAAATTATTATTCGAATAGTTAGTTTTTATATTTTACCGAAAATTTATATTTTTCTTAAGTAATTTATAAATATAGTATTTCCGCTGACGAAAGACAATATACACAATTCGAGTCACACAGAGTATAATAAATTACTGAAGCAACAATAAAGGTTTTGTTTCTATTGTTCCTGTTGTAAAATATTTAAAAACCCTTTATATGAAATTTATTTGGGAAGTTGAAATACAGCATATTTTTTTCCGAGCAAGGATAATTTACTCCTCTCCTCTCCATTTTAAATTTCGATTTTTTTATTCTATCGAATAAAAATACTACCTACGCATAAAAGTCAACTAGAAATATACAAATGGTCTGATGATGCAACATAAAATGTATTGAGTTATCCTATGCGTTATGCGAAGAGCATAAAAACGTGAAAAATCGAGATCAACTTGTTCTGACTAAAAGTAAAATAAGAACACATCATACCTATATTTGAAAAATGGGCATGGTCTTCGCAGTACAATCAGCTTTAATTCTCTAATATCCTGCTATAGATTTATATCAGTGCTAAAAAGACGACTAAATTCCAACCTGGTAAATAAAAACAACGGGAATAAAAGAAAAAATGGAAAAAATGATTAAATTGAATGAATTCGCTAAAATTCCGCTATAAAATTATCTAAATTTGAATATTTCTCTTTTTACGTTCGCTTAAGTGTTAAAAACATACAAATTATCGTCAACAATCAAACTGTAACATCCATGAAAAATCGTTAATATTCATTAAAATTCGTCTTTGTCCGTTAAAAATGCCTTTTCTTCCACAAGGAGGCGCTTGAATCGGTCTTAGATGCCGCAAAGTGACTGGGGCATGAGGTTGAGGTACGGCAGTTGCTGCGCAGGGTTCGCCTGGGAGCCCCTTTTCACTACTAATATCACAAATGTAATGCATGTTTGAACTTGCTTTAAGAAAGGTTTAGAATTAGGAACTGCTGATCATTTATAAAAGTATTTTATAAAAATTAAACGAGGTATGTAACCCTAAAACATTTTCTGAATAGGTAAAATATAACACATTTAGAAAATCAATCTCTATTATGGTTTTATTACTGACATTTTATTTTAGATGTCAATTAGAAGCTTTTTCAGAGGCTCAGAGAGTGGGCTTGAGTCTCGGGATAAAGTTCCCAAACAAGGCGACGCGACGCCTAAAATCTTTCTTTGGGAGGACGGTCGAAGTTCCCTTTCAGAAGAGATGGGGGAGGGGGGGGGGAGAAAATATTTCTTACGATCTTGTTGTGTATAGTTGAGAAGAAACTGATTTATTTTTATTCTCTGATATGTTTATAATTCAAATTTTAAAATTATAAAATTTGCATAAATATTTAAACATATTAAACATGTTGCGAAAGTATTGTGATGTGACTAAAATGCCATATTTCATGTGAGTGGCTTATTATAATTCAAATCTTAGTATAAAATTGCATATAATATAACAAAATATATTCTAATTAAAAAGTTGTTATATAGATATATTAAAATATCAAGTAAATATCTTATTTAAACATAGTTAAAGAATATCTTTATTATTTGTAATATAAAAAAAGGCTACGCGAGTTTGCAGATAACTAGTAGAAATATTCAGCTACATTTTAGTATATATCTATATTTAAATATGTGTTAAAGTAGTAATAATTATAAATTATAAATGTTTAAATAAAAAAAAAAGGATTCAAAACTATTTTTCCAAAAAATACCTTTTAAATAGGTTATTTCAATTAATTTAAATTCAAAATACTAAAAAACGAAACTTTGTGCATAGTGAAAATTAAATATTATTATATTTGGTATTTATTAATATCTGCATTGTTAATTATGAATAAATTCCTATGATTATTGACTATTATAAAGTAATAAAATGCAAGCGTTGTAATATAGTTTATGTTTTTTTTAATTATACACGCACATATACTATGTATTTAGAAATGTGTTTTTATATGCGTATAATTAATTAGTATTTTTTTCAATCTATGTTATAGTAATTACTTAAAATTTATTTTTAAGACAGATTCGTTTTCGTTTTCGGTTTCTGCCCAAACCAGAAAAATAACATAAATTCATCTTAAGTCTTAAAAACCTGTTTCAGTCGGACACTACATTGTAAAAAATTTATGTAACGTTACTCCATAAAATTGGTGGCAGCAAGCTGCCTCCAATTCTATGGATAAATTTAACTTATATAATAGTGTAATTTAAACTGATATAACTAACTTGTGTAATGTTTACACATTAGTGTAACGCAACACCAGTTATATTGGTTAAATTACTCCATAAAATATAGACAGCAAGGCTTTCTTCAATTTTATGGAGTAACGTTACATAAATTTTTTACAGTGTAGTTAGAATAATATAATTCTAATGACATTTAAAACATAAAAAAATATCTTATAGAGTGCAGTATGCTTATTTATTATTCTAAATTTTAATTTTCTAAAATAATTCATAACTAATATGTAAAGTTTCAGTTTGAGATATGTCGAAGTCAAAAGTCGAAGTCAAAAGTCGAAGACACGAGCATGGTAAATTATCCCGAGATACCAACCAAGGAAGGATTACCAATTCTAATTTATATGTTCGAATTAAATTTCTATTTTTAAAGCAAAAATTTTATTGCTTTAAATATTTATTTAAAAAAAAACCGTGTAAGTATATATCTACTTAAAAAAAAAAAAAAAAAAAAAAAAAAAAAAAAAAACAGACGATAAAACTACATGTGAGTAGAATACACAACTATTTCATAGCAGCATCACTAATAATAAAAAAAAAATTACTGTCTAGTATAACGATGTTTTAAAAAAATGTTAATAAAACTTTTGTCATAATTAGAGATATAATCTAACTGTTACTTTTTCTGCTTACTATTGTTTTAATTATATATTAAAAATTGTAGTCCAAATTTCTTATTATATCTATGCAAGCCTGAAATTCTTTTCTGGTTATTTTGTTTTAAAGAGATCATTATATAATTCAATAAAAAACTATTTTGTAACTTTATCCTTTTGAGACCTGAAATTAAAATAATACTAAAAATATACATTCATTGCTGTTGCACAAACAAAATGACACCATAGAAAGAACTTTTTTCTGGAATTTATACTTTAGGGGACAAGTAATTAAGGTACACAATTATGAATCTAAAATTACTAGTCCCCTTAAAATACCAATTTAATTATCAATGACCTAAATGCACGAAATAACAATTTTAAGGGCTTTAAACAAGTGAATGATAGACAAATCCTCAAAAATGTTTTTCGTAAAGTAGTCCAGGCAATAGAGACCGTATAGGGGCTCTACCTAGCAAAATTCATGGTAGTTCTGGAAGAGGCTTACTATATGTTTTTTGGGTCGCTGAATTCTAATTTTTAACTTCCCACCAAAATTTTCCCCGGCACCCCACTCCTCAAATTTTGGTAAAATGCCACCCCAAAAAAGGTTTTTATTAAAAAAGTCATTTTATTGTTTAGGGAAAAATATCTAGAAATTTAGAAAGTAGACAAAATTTGCAACAAATTAGATATATGACATTATGACTTAAGATGAAGGGGAAGGGGGGATCTGCCTCGGAACATGCGTGCGGTGCTGCGTGAACTAAGTTTCGCAATTCCACTTAACCACTCACACGTTTATATTCGCCCTCCCATCTGCCCTCCGAACTTTCTCTATAAGGTTTACTTTAAGTTTTTTGGGTCGCTGTATCCGAATTTTTAACTTCCTCCCAAAATTCCCCCCCCCCTGCCCAAATAGTTGTTTTTAACTTAAATTTCTTATTGATTTAGGGGGAAAGCATTACGAAATTCAGAAACTAGACAAAATTTGCAACAAATAGGATACATGACATTATGATGTAGGATGAACGGGGAGGGGGAGGGCTGCCTCTGAACATGCACTGCGGCGCTACGTGCACTCAGTTATGAAGTCCAGGCAATAGGGGATTTTATTTGGAAAAATTAATACTAGTCCTGGATTTCGACTCACTTTATGTTTATTGGGTCGCTGAATCCGAATTTGTAACTTCCCTCCACAATTGCACCCGGCAACCCCCCCCCCCCCGTCCCAAAATTGATTTTTTGAAAAAATTTGGTTTTTGAGAAAAGCGCGCGGGGAATGTTCCGAGGCAGCTCACTCTCTCCCCGTTTATCCTACGTCATAATGTCATATATCCTATTTGTTGCAAATTTTGTCTAGTTTCTGAATTTTGTAATGCTTTTCCCCTAAAACAATAAGAAATTTATGTTAATAACAACAATTTTGGGAGGTTTTCAGGGGGGAATATTTTGGGGGTAAATTAAAAATTCGGATTCAGCGACCCAAAAAACTTAAAGTAAACCTTATAAGGAAAGATCGGAGGGGAGATGGGAGGGCGAATGTAAACGTGCGAGTGGTTAAGTGGAATTGCGCAACTTAGTCCACGCAGCACCGCGCGCATGTTCCGAGGCAGATCCCCCCTTCCCCTTCATCCTAAGTGATAATGTCATATATCTAATTTGTTGCAAATTTTGTCTACTTTCTGAATTTCTAGATACTTTTCCCCTAAAATAATAAAATGACTTTTTTAATAAAAACCTTTTTTGGGGGGCTTTTTACCAAAATTTGGGGGGTGGGGTTACCGGGGAAATTTTGGTGGGAAGTTACAAATTCGGATTCAGCGGCCCAAAAAACATAAAGTAAGCCGATTTTCAGAACTACCATTAATTTTGCTAGGTAAAATTTTCTATTGCCTGTACTAAATGGTTTAATTTAAATAATTAAAAAAATTTCTTACTTTCTTGGCCGTACTGTCTTGAAAGGCATTTTGCAAACTCAGATGAAAATAACATTTATAATATTTATGAAGTTAGAAGAATTAGTAACATTTATAGCATTTATGAAGAAATAAGCATCAGTGATGAAATTTATTGGTTTTGTTCCAAAGTAAAAACATTCAGCTATATAGAAGTAAGGTAAAAATGTAGAAAAATCAAACAGTTTATTTTTTATGAGAAAATGAAATAGAGATCCAAATTTATGTACATCTGGTCTGAAGGATTTATGAACTCTTTCATTGCTACCGCTTTTTTATTAAGTCAAACATGGTACCATAAATTTTACTTAATAAACTTATAATATCGTGACTTGCTTATGTGTTACTTATTTTATTTTATTTCTTTAAAAATATTCTTGTTCAAAATGTGTTTATATGGCTAAAAATACCAGAATGTTGGCAGCTCTGCTTTAACAGAATAAAGTATGTCATATATGAATTATGATGATATTATTCAAATTATTTTTTAAAACAAAATATGGGTCATAAGTTGAGATGTTTTTAAAGGTTGAAATTTCAAACTACTAAAATCTTCCGTCGTTGAATTCGCTTTATCAACAAGGGCGATCTCAGATTTGACTATAAATTTTAACTAAAATCCTTTTACAGACTTCTTCGATAATGTTGGAGGGTATCGAAATGAGAAATTTGTAAATCCTTTGTTATCAAATGTACGGTCTAAGCACGATAACGTGGCCGACGTGTAGCGCAAATGTAGGGGACACCGAGGCAAGATGACTATGTTTTGCAATTTTTGTTGTTTATTAATTTATTTTCAAGTATAGTAAAATTAATTTTACACGAACTGTTAGTGTATTCATTTGTAGTATTAAATATATTTGCATTTAATTTTTCAATTTAAAAAATAAAGGATAATTTTATTTTTTTATAACATTAACAAATCGTCATCTTGCTCCATTATTGGGTCAAGATGACTTTGGCCTTGGGGCAAGATAACAGCACTAAGAAAGGTTGAACATATTTTATCTTTTGAATATGTTACATGGTTTAACAAATGATAACTGTGTTTTTACATCATACAAAGTCCATTCTTCTGTTGGTGGGTGACAATATTCCTCGTCACAAGCAGGTCATCTGAAAACACCATCCTTTGAAGTTGATGCAACTGGACTGTTTGGCCTGGATTTAATAGACTTAGACCTACAGGAACTTTTTTAGCTTCATGAGCTTATTTTCTCTGTTTTTTTAAACGTTCCTGTTCTTCAATCTTCTTTTCCCTTTGTTCTAACATTTCTTTGATGGGTGTGCTTGTAAGATTGCTTGAGCTCAGTGTTTTGCTTTTTCTTTTTTTCTCACATTGTGTTGCTTTAGGCAATGGATTGAAATTAAAAAAACTAACAGGCTTCTTTGGTGCATCGGAATAAGTATTTACCATAAGTTCTGGTTCTTCTGGAGGGTTTATACGTTGGTTTTCTGCTACTAGGGTCTGAGGATGACGAGCTCGTCATCTTGCCTTGGACTGCCTGTTTAAAAATATTCGCTTTCATTGCCATGAAGGAAGGTGATTAATTGACATTAATTCATGGTAATAGGTAGTATTTAAACTAAGTTACTCATAAATATTAAAGAGAAATGATATATCTGACCTGTATCTGTTGCAGAGCTTATTTACGCATGTATAAACGTTATAACGTGGCAGCGGTAAACAATCAAACAAACAAACAACACAAAATTGGCGATTTCAGCGTCTCTATACTATTGTTTAACGAACGGCTGATAGGAGAGACAGTAGTGTTCGGTTAACGCTGCCACCTACTGGCAAACAGAAAAATTAAGACATTCAACATCTTACTCCGTTCTTCATCTTGCCCCGGTTTCCCCTATATGAATTCTTTAATTAATTAAGGTGACAATCGATAGATCAACTAGCAGAATCTATTATTTAATTAAATAATGCGAAAGTTAATAAGAAATTAATTTTAATTTGCAATTAAAAATCTTAATTTTATTTAAATATAATTGGAGTTAATTTAAATTGAATATAAATTGCTTCTTTAATAAGTTACTTATTAATTTATTTTATAAATAAAGAGAATAGTATTTTTTTATTTTTATTTTCCCAGTCTACTGCAATTATAAGAGTACTTTTTATAAGAGGTACCATGTATAATGATTTGCTAAGTGCACCAAAAATCCGGGTTATGGAAGGTAGCTTCGACGGAAAGATATTCGGTGGTGGTAATTTACATCTTTCAGGTGATGACCACAATTGTGTAGCATCACTCTGCGGTTCAATTTAAAAATAAGCCAGAAAGGTTGGCAGCTCGGTCGCGTGAATTTTGTAATGTCATTTACCCATATGACTTTTTTTACAAGTCTTCCTTCTAAATTTACTCCGTTAACTGTAGACTATTATTTGGACAGTCCTCAGCAAAAGTTTAGACACTGGTGATATTTAACCTTTAAATAAAAAATACGAACACTTGGGTTATACGAATGGCTGTACTTATTTTTAAATATATTTTAAAAATTTTAGGATGGAAGTATCGGTTTTAATGTGGGATATTGTTTAATTTAACTGAAAAAAGTGAAATTTGGATGTTTCAAATGTTTAAACACTTTCTTGATTTTTGGCTACTGTTCACGAAAAAACGCAAATTCCAAACTTATGACGTCACTTGCATGATGTATTTCAGTGCACCTCGCGATAACATTGGTTAGTGAAGATGCCGCAAGCTAGAAATTTTCAGTCAGGAGAAGTAATTGAAGCATGGAAGTTGAAATCGAAAAGGAAGACTGTTGCGGAAATTTCAGCTACTTTGAATTGTCCAAAGAAGTCTGTCTATCAAGTACTGTCCAAGGGTGACTCTTTCAAAGCAAAACATAGATCTGGAAGACCTCGTGTGACCAGAAAACAAGATGGTAGAAGGATCCATAAACTGGCTTCTAGAGTATTGATGATTGCTAGTCGCATTAAAAGTAAGTTAGAGTTTTCTGTGTCAGCGGATACGATTCGCAGATGAATTAAAGAAATATGTAAATTAGTTTACATGAAAATGAAACAACCAGCCTTGAAATCTCACAACAAACTGGGAAGAATGCAGTGGGATCGTAAACATATGTCATATGTACCCAAGTGGTGTACTGTGATATTCAGGGACGAAAAAAAAGGGAATTTGGATGACCCAGATAGGTGGGCATACTATTGGCACGACTTGCGTAAAGAGCCTCAGACTTTCTTTAGTCGACAACAAGGAGGCGACTCTTTAGTGACTTAAGCCTCGCTTTGTTTTAATGCTCAAGTATCTCTGGAGATCCCCAATGGTCGCCAAATAGCGTAAGACTATATATATACATATAGAAACAATTTAAAGCCATTTGGTCAGTTTTTAGCTGTTCCAAATTATGTATTTCAGCAAGATAATGCGTCCATTCATGTTGCATACAAAACAAAAAATTGGTTTAACTCCCAAGATATTACTGTTCTCGATTGGCCCGCGTATAGCCCTGTTCTGAGCCCAATCAAAAACTTTTGTGGCCTCATATTTCATAATGTTTACGCAATTTTTTTACAATAATCCTCTGGTAATGGACTTCGAGCTGCTGTTGAACGTGTTTGGTACGAAATACACCCCCAAGTGATGCAGAATTTAGTTTCTTCGATGGAAAGTCACATTTTTGCACTATTTGCTGACAATGTAGGTGCAGTTCGATTTTAATTTATGGTTATTTTTCTGTAAATAGACAGATTGTCTATACTTTTGCCACAATGTTAATTTTGTTTTTTTGTCATTATATATTATGTAAAGTGTATAATTTAAAATTTATTTTTTGAGAATCAAGGATAAGTCCTCAGTAATATATCACAGTTGAATTACAGCAATTCGTTGCATACTTCTCAGTACAGAAGCATAATCGATCTTTGTCTAAACTTTTGCTGAGCACTGTATAGCTGTTATTTTTACTAGATATTAAACTGTTCTAATTCGGCTATTAAAATTAGTGAAAATATTTTCTCTTGTAACAAATCATTTTCCCCCCATATATGCAGAAAGCATCTCATTTATGAAATATATTTGATGTGCATTTCTTATATATTTTAGGCAGAGGAAAAAATAAAAACAGAACCGTGGCCATCCATAAAAATCACACCAGAAATCAAACCTCTTTTACTCTTTCGATTAATTCGTTGTTGGGTGCCTGGGGCAGAATTAATCATAACGTGCTTTTGCATGATCCATTTTCTAAAGAAGAGAAACAGTCTTTTTTAGTTTGCTGTTGTTACCCGTTCAATTACAAGAGTCAGCGCGGGGATCACGTACAGGGCACTACAGGTCTTGACCCTGATCGCCCAAATGAGCGGGAATTCGGGTCGTCACGAAAATCCGATTTTGACTCTTTTTTAGATGAGCGGCGTCGTGCGATATGAAAGCAATTCCTCGGCTGCGCGTGGTGCTTGGGTGTGACGACTTCTGACATCCGTTGAAAATCCGCCATCAGAAATTTGCCAGAAATTGCTTATTATTGCCTATCAAAATATTTTTCAATTTGCATTTACCTGCTGTGGGTCGCAAATGAAGAGATTTTGACTTCAATGCCCGCTCCCCTCCCTTCATGTTTATTGTGGTCCCTAAATAGCAACAAGTTATTGGCGTTCACGTTTTTCGTGTGCATTCAGTCAACTATTATGGAGATACTGAATGTCAGCGATAAGTAGGCGTGCCGATACTGTTGGACATTGAAATTTGGTTGATGTTTGTCAAAGACTGAATGGGTAAATGAACCTGTGAATTCATATTTTTAGAGATGTTATTCAATAAGTTGCTTATTGCTGCTTATTCAATTTAAATGTAGTAAGCAAAACAAAAGTCTATTTATGAAAGAGATTTCAAATGACGTGGCAACTTACGATATACTTCTCTAAGCATTTGTTTTGGTAAAGAATGGTGTTAACATGACATTTTAAAAAACACATTGGGAAAAAACACAAAGACGCATTTCGAAATAAATTATGTTCCAAACCAAAAACATGTGATTTTAATAACTAAATTGACATGTCTTCTTCATATTCCAAAACTCCATTTTTGACTAGTTCTTTCCCACAGTTACTAATTGCAGTGGCATCCGAATGATCTTAAATAACATTATCTGGATCATTCTCAGGAAAAGATACAAAATAGCAAACAAACAACATAGCAACAAAATATCTCTTTTGTAAAAGTATGCAAAAATCTTAAAATTTGCATGGATGTTTACATTTATGCTTAATAAATAATCTATATTAGTGGTAAAGCTTTCTATTTTATTTTTCACAAGTTTTTGATTTTTAAAAATTCTGAAATGGCCAAAGAGCCCATGGAAAAGAACATTTACATTTCAAAATAGTCATAATTGAGTAATTATTAAGCGTAGTTGGTAGATATTATTTTTTAACACTTTCCAACAAAGTTGAAAAGTGTTTATGACTTCGGTTTGTCTGTCCGTCTGTCCGCGCTCTAACTGCCGTAAATATACTCAGATCGTTTTGAAATTTTTGGATGTTAGTAACCTCTACCATAGCATGAACCCTATTTCAAATGAAGTTTGTAGCACGTTTAGTTCATTTACAGGGACAGTCAAAAGTTTTCCGTTACATTACGTCCTATGGGAAAAAATCGTTTAAAATGATTTTTAATGATGTTACATACTTTCAAACATAATAAAACTGATATGCATTTATCAAGTGCACAAAAATATGCATTCTGTAGAATATGCAGCGCAAGGAATTGTTATTATACAGGGCCACACAAAATGATTCCGTTAGAAAATGATACAGGAGAGGAGGGAAATTTTCCGGCGTAATTCAATTATGTTAAGTTATTTCATGTATAATGAAATTGATATACATCGCTGAGGTTTACTATAAGTTATTTCATGTATAATACGAAGTGCATAGCATTATTTACAGGGACACACAAAAGATTTCAGATACTATATTGTATCCGAAGTACTGTACTTTAGCAATGATTGCTGAAAATGCATTTTTAATTATGGTATGTGCTTTTATGTTTCACTATATGTATGCATTGTATATGGTGTGTATAAATGCTCTAACTGATATACAGGACTACACAAAAAATTCGTAATGGTTACTGGGTATGATTGCAAATTGCTTAAAGGTGGTTTTTAAATGAGTTATGCATTTTTACGCTGAACTTAATGTAGTTTACTAAGAAATGTTTGTAAAATATGCAAAAAATGATATACAGGGTCTCGCAAAGAATTGGATACATGGCCGTCTATAAATGATAATTTCTGGAAATGCAATTCCAGTAGTTTTAAGAGTGTTTTACTTTGAATTAAACTTTAGATAAATAGTGGCATGTAATAAAGGTACTAGGTTAACTACAGGGTTGTACAAAAGTATACAAGTATGTTTCCATCTATTAGTATAAATTGCTGAAAGAGAAATTTCAACCTGTTATATGTTTTCTTGCTAAACTAAATTTATCCATTATATAATATCTATATCAACCTACAGATCAAATACAGGGTTGTTCAAAAGAATTGGAATACATATTTGCTATGGAAGGTAACTGCTGAAATCAGCTTTTTAAATGTTTTATGCTTTTCCTAAAATGTTTAGTTAGTTCTCTTATATACTTTATTTCCCTAAATAACAAAGTTTTGTTAAAGCATTCAGGAAGTTTTAGAAAGTGTTTCATAATCTATGCTTAACGCATGATTTTTCTTACTTGTTTACTATTAAACTGTTAAGGGCAGCAGTCGTACGCTTAAGGGATTTTTTCAGGACAAATATCACTATTTGTTTATAGATAAATAAATCTAAGTTAAACACGCGAAATTTTGTCCTATTTAAGAAGAGATTTTTCCATAAGAAAATACTGGTACCGAAGAATTTCCCAGTCGTGAAATTTCATGACAAGTATGACCTCTGGTTAAGGGTCATTCTCACAGAAAAGATAAATTTGGGTAAAAAAAAAATGCTTTAAACTTTTGAATTTATGCAGCGTAATTTTCCTAAAAACAATACGCATCAGGATTTCATTATTTTTCAAACTTCTCTTTTTATTTGAGACCTCTCACACAATGTTTCATAAATGATCAATAAACTTGGCAACATCAGTAAAAATGGATATGTCAAGCCAACGGATGTGACAAAAATTAAGTTTTAAATTATTAACTAGTTAGGTTTTCAGCTTGCTGAAATAATGCATTTCGTTTTATTAAATGCAATATTAAAGCTGTCTAAAATTTGTATTATAGTTATAAATTAGCTTTTCATTACCTTATTTAGGATAATAACGGAGTATTAACTGAGAATTTCGCCATACTCCGTATGGAACAAATAAACTGGAAAAGATTCAATGATTTCGCAACACAGATAAAAGTTATATCTGAAAAACAAAAAAAAGCTTTCTTTCCCCCAAACTACCTAATGATTATCTGGCATGTGCTGTTAATCTCTGACACTTTTTTTTAGTTATTTTCAGTAGCAGTTGAGGGAGACTATTTTGGGTAGTGAAATAGTGTATAAGTCTATTCCAAAGTAAAAATAAAACCATTTTTTTTTTAAATATTAAGTTAGAACTTAAATAAATACTTTTAAGTAGCTGTTAGTGAAAAGAAATAGAAAAAAATTAAATTGCTAAACCGTCAGTGAAATGAATGTTGTGTTTTAGATGCACGCACTTCCACGGAGGGGACTTTCGACTTATATTTACTAAAAGATTAAAGTGAAATATTAAAATAATTTCGTCAAAAACACATTTATTAGCCTTCTTTAAACTTAAATATATGTATGAATGAAAATATTAGGGAATTTGCTACAGTTCCTTATATTTATCCCTTTGGTACTGGAAAAAGTATTTTTTCGCGAGGATAATCCATATAACCTTCCAAAATAGCTGTATTTGAGTACAATACTTCCTTGCTTCCGAGTTAAAATCTATTTTTCAGAATTTTGGTATCGGTTATTTTCTTATGTAAAAATGAAGTAGAAGAACTCACTTGATGTGTTTATTTTATAAATTTAATAATATTTGAAAACTGTGTTGTTATCAATTCTAAAACTGCTATTAAAAATTCTCGTCAATATTTTCATAATGAAACAAAATCTAGAAACCCTCCTAATAAAAGAAAATCTAGAGTAAAACTCAAAAAGACTTCGCATAACTCAAAAAAATTTTGCTAAATGAGTTTTAATTTTGGATCATGTGCTTGAAAGTTTTAGAAATTAATTTCTGTTAAAAACTTTATTGTTAAAAACTTATCACACTTTTCTCGAAAATAAATTTCGAAAAAATATTTATTTCTAATTATTTATTAATTAATTAATTTATAATTAATTTTTGGAAAACATATGAATTATATCCAAGCACAAAGAAAAAAAATCAATTTTTATAAGCTTTAAATATACTAATCCAAAATTACAGCTCATTACGCTAACAAGGGAACCACTTTTGGTGCTGCTTGCACCTAGCATTGAGACCTGGTGCATTTTAAAGCACTATATTACGAAGTTAGAGAATCGATAAAATTTTTCTGTTAAAATAATATTTCTTGATTTTACAGCAGCATAACTTTCTGAAAATGCAATTTTCGAGACCACTTATCAGATTATTAACATTGAAGTTTTTTTTTTTAAAGAAAAGCATTTAAAAATAAAAATTAGTTAATAATAAGTATAAAATATTGAAAAAAGTTTAAAAATTATTTCAAAAACCCAGGAATTTGATTTTGAAAAATGCAGCATTATATTCACATTTTTGACGGTGAAAAGTGGCGTTTTTTTTCGAAAGGAGAACTTTTCGGTAAACCTGGCCAAATGTCGTAGCTGTTTGTCTTGTGTGAGCGATGGTTTGGGGGACTTCAGTAGAAATTGTAATGTCCGACATAATTAGCCACAGTAATTTTTCTAAATTGTGTAAAAATATTAATTTACTTTATGATTACTTTTACCAAAGAACTATTTAATACAGCAACATTTCATTTTAAACATACGAAACTTTATTCCATTCGATTTCAAAAGAAAATAGTTTGCTTGTTTTGTATTTCACTAAAAAGTAGTTTTCAATGATCTTGAAAGCTTCTATAGAAACATATTTACTATTTATATATTTATCGTCTGCATAGAGCAAAAATAAGAAAAATTCTTGTTTCTTATGCTATCAGTTATCCACGGAGGCAATTATCAAATTGCAATCTGTTATAATTCTAATATGTACTCCCCAGATAAAGCGGGTGGAAAAATTGTAGCGCCATATTTGGCGACTTAACTGACTTTTGGCGTGAAATAAACAAATAAAAATATAATAATAAAAAATTAAAAGCATAAAAAGTACATAAAATATGATTTTAAGAGAGAAATTTTATCGTTTCTCTAACTTTTATGTATAGAGCTACAAAATGCACTAGGTCTCGCTGCTAGTTGCGAGCAGTACCAAAAGTGGTTCCCTTGTAAAAGTAGTGTTTGACTTAAACTTTAAAACTAGTCGCTTTGTTATCTGTTGTGCAACAATTAAAAATAAATTTAACACTAGTATTTGCAAACTTTAAGCACGTATGTTTTCTGAACTACTGGACATGTTTCCCGTTTTTTTTAGCAGGTAAAATGTACTCAAGAATCCAAATATAATGTCAGAATTAGGTGTATGTATTTAAGAATTTCCAGTTTGACACAATTACTATATGTAGTAGACGATCCACTAATCAAAATTTAAGTATAGCATGCGTTATTACCTAATTGATTGATTACCAGATGAATTTTTATACGATAATTTGAGGCTGAGCTAGTAGAGGGTGGTGCGTTTCTCTTTTCTTATACTGTTTAGGGTAAAAAAAATAAACTATGCATTGAAGTTTCCGTTACACTGCATGTTTAATGTTAAATTATGAGATTGATTTAGAAATCTGAATAAAGGGAATTCCACTTCATATAAACTTCCTACATTTTGTTAAATTTTCTGAGGTAATGAACAACATCTTGTTATAATTGATAATATTTTTATTAAATTTAAATCAGAATATAATGTCAGTCATTGATTTCTAGTAAAATATTTAAGAAATATTTCGTATGTTGGATGTGTATTGTATCTTTGAAGGTAGTAAAAGAAATTATTTCTAACTTCCTATGATACCAATTAGCGTAATTCACCTAAAACAATCTCCATAAAAAAAGATACTTAAAATAAATTCAAGATTTCTTTCTTATCTAAAAGTAATTACAGATAAACGCGCTCAGATATAATTGAAAATAACTAATCAAAATTATCTTATAAATATTTTAATTTCTGATTCATTTCTTTTAGATATTCATATAATGCAAAGAGTTAAGAATTTGGGATTCGTGGTAGCGGGAGTCACACGAACTTGAGTTTAGTTCAGCTTAATTGTCTGTATTATATTTAAATATTTAAAAAATACATTCCAACGTTGAGCGTTGATGTGCTAAAGTCTTAATAATAATCCAAGTCCTTAGAGCGGTATTCTCCCATGTACGGCAACATCTTGTCACCTCGAAGAAATGTGTCTCTCCACTCTGCTTCTTGTCCTTCCCACAACTACCGCTAACTGATGGTCCCTTTTCAGAGAGAATGTTCTCCGTTGTCTACTGAAGACCAGACTGCATGTCTTGTCTTTCTCTCTTGGTCGGGGTGGGGAGGGGATGTCATAATCCACTCTTCTAATTTGCAGACTGCTGGTGTTGGCATTCTAAACTGTCAATTTTAAATCCATAAGGAGACGAAGAATTTTTGTCACATATTTCTTTGTTGGAGGGAATGTAATAAAATGCCGGGGGAATACCGCCCCCCTCACCTTGAAACAAAATTTCCCTAAATTTGAGCAAAATCTTGAAAAAAAAAGAATAAAAAAGTACACTGTTTCACTTGATTATTCAGTCTAGAAGCAATCAGTAATAGTACTTCAGTTTCATTTTTATTCTACCTGTATTTCAAACCTACCAAACGCAGTTACAGTTGAATATAATGATAAAATAAATCGATATGTAAAGTGCAAATAACAAATGATTTATAACTTGAAATTTTTATTTACAAAGTTGTTTTAACCCGTAGTATTTTATGCGAATGAAGCAATCTGCAGGTTTTTACTATTTCCGTTTCGTCCTTAACTGACAATGGAGGGTTCAACCACTGAGGCTGTGGCCATGCTCACTGAAGAGACCTCCTATGAAAGCAATAGAAAGTTATAGAAAGTGCTCAGGGGTACCAATCCTAATTGCATATAAATGCTAATAACTTCTGAAGATAGAAAGAAAGGATAATGCTATCTAAGAGATATTATAGTTACAAAAAGCATGGCGGAAATGAAACTTTGAGAATATTTAGATCACATGATACAAAAGATAGTGTAATTAAATAAAAAAAACCCTTCATTACAATCTGATTTACAACGCAAGCGGATCAGAAAGGAATAATTCAGAAATCCTCTGATATGGAGTTGTGATAGTTCTCAACTAAAAATAGAATGTGACTCTGTCGAAAACATTTTCTAACGTTCTTTAGTGCTCTTTTGATTAATAAGCAACAAATTACACTGCAGAAAGTACGACGTCAGAGCCCTATACCTTAATTTTCACGTTTTAACTCTGTATATAAGATGTATCTGTATGATCTACCACCACGTAATTTTCTTGAAAAAATAGAAACATGAAATTTCGAAAGCAAACAATTTCGAAAAATCTTTTCAAAATAAATTATGTTGTGATTTGGCACTAATTTTATTTACTGAGGAACCCGTAAAATAGTATTAAATAATTTTGGCCAGCTTTTTATCTGTGTACTAGTCTGTGATATCAAGCGGTTCTGTTCGGCAGTCGCTGCTTCCACCTCAGGATGATTCTCACCGCTTTTAGATGCCGCAAACATATTTTTTTCTTTCAATTCCATTACTTCTACCATTTATCTATATGCTCTAAAGAGAAGAGAAATTGTTATTTCTGGTAGTTAGGCTGCATATACGGATTTGAATTTAGCTAAGTTTATTGTTTGTGTTATAATAAAGTATTTAAAAAATAGTTTCCAACGCTGTCTGTCAATCTGCTGTTGATTTCACTAAAATATTAATGATAGCTCAAGATAATCGTCAAAATCTTGGTACACAGCGACAGTATGTCACTTCGGAAAGCGTGGTCTCTCAGATTAATCAGGCTATGTGCCATCTATACAAGACACTAAGGGATGATCCTTTTTCGCTTAGAGTACTCACTGTTCTCCACTCAAGACCAGACTGACTATATTCTTCGCCATACTATCCCGATCAGGAAAGGGAATGTCGTAGTCTTCTCGTTGCAGTTTTGTTTATACTCCCCCATAACAAACCATAAAGTTGCCACGATTTTTAATTATTTCCATTAGAAAGTGATCAGATCGCTTAATGCAAAATGAGACAAGAAAGACCAGGGTGTATGTAAACCTACCAACCTCTGTTCTCGAAACGCATTGCAAATGCCAGCATTCAATATCGAAGTTCAACAGGCTACGTTTATACCCACGCATCATCAATATCCAGCACACTTGATGATGATACTCGTGTTTGCTAATCTTAAAGCCGAATTAGCAATCTCACTTCTTAGGGAGATTAATAGATATAGTTCAACAAAATAAAAATAACCCTTATTAGATATGGCTGTACAAAAATAATTAAAAATATTTTTATGTTTTCAATGTTTAACTATATTGTAACTCTCAGATTGCAAATACTCTCCAGTTAGTGTTGCCGGGTGTTCCACAAAAATAGGGGCTCCAAATGATCTGGATACCAATAATTTCTTACAGTGCATTTCACCATCTTTAGTCGCAGAAAATTTTACCATTAGATAAGGCGAAGAAAATTACATTAAAATACTGATGTCCAGAGCATTTGGAGCCCAGTTTACGCGGGACAACTGGCAACTCTATCTCCAATGTACTTCGACAACCAGACATTGAAAGCAAATACCGTGCTCATTGTATTTTATACTGCATAAAAAACCCTCCTTTTCTATGTCAGATAATTATTACAACCGTAAACACTACAGATACAATATTCCCCCCCCCCCCCCATTTAACGCATTTTGCGAAAAATAATTAGAAAGGACAATTTTCAATTATCCGCACTGCAAATCGTTTTTTACATCACATTTTGTGCCGTTGCATCACTGCAAAAGTTTACTTTTAACATACGTAATGACGTATTTCTCCTTCTAAAGACGTACGATTTGATCCGTGGCAGTTTTTGAACTTTTTTTTGTTTTGCTATAAACATATTCACAGGAGAAACAAGACCTTTATTGTATATGTTTAGGGCTATTATTGAGATAGAATGCGACAACGATCGAATGCCTTAAGTGATCTTTATTCAATTCCATTAAAAGTTAAAAAGTGTTTGAGCTGAAATGTTTCACTTATCATTTTCTACTTTGGTACAAGTAAATTTATCTAAACAAATAACATTTAAACTGACGAAGCGATGTATCATATAGAAATGAGATGCCACAAATTAATTTTCAGAATTAAAAGAATATGTCGAAATCATTCAACAATATATTTGAGTGACAAATAAATTTTGTGAAACACTGAATTCCCATTTAAAAGTGAATAAACAAAATTATACAACGACCGTTGATGCATCATAGTATTATAAATTTCCACTTTTTTATGATGGCTGAAAAAGTTGGTTCTGATCAACAGCTTTGTTGTTATTCCATTGAATTTGGACCATATTTTTCTAAATACTATGCATATCTATCTATCTATATATATATATATATATACAGGGTCATTCATAAATATCGAAACAATAGGCTATCTACTTAAATGTTGCCCTTAGGCACATACTTCCAATTGCAAAGTTTCATAAAGAAAGGTGCCAAATTTAATTGCATATGTTGTAACTCCATGGGGGGTCTATTTGAGAAATTACAAAAACTAATTTTTTATACGGCCCCCGTTGGGAAAAATTTCCAATTAGGAAAATTTCTCTTATCCCTTCCAGAATTAAAGATAAAAAATTCATCTCGGTATCTACAAAACTCGCAGAAGTTATTAAAATTCAAAATTCGAGACTTCATTTTTCCCATGCCTCTGAGCGACGAGTTATTGACTCATTTTGAATGCAAGATAGGGATCATCCACAAATTGTGCGTTATTAAAAGTCGATTTAAGACAGTGCCTCTCCTTTGGACATAAAATAGCAGAGTATAGATTTTAAGTTCAACCTTCTTTCAAATTATACTGGAGGCCTTTATTAGAGGTCTGCACGGGTCGAAATATCCAGGCCCGGTCTCGAGCCGACCCATTGAATAAAAAGTTCGTCCCGGCCAGGAAAAATGTTTAAATCTTAGCCCGAGTGTGGTCCGGCCTGATTGAATTTCTAAAAAACATAGTTTTTTTTACATCGATATGGTTAAAAATTGTTTCGTATGAAAGAGTTCTGATCAAAAATAGCTTTATAGCTTTATAATAGCTTATAGATTTTCTTTTTATATGCTTATAATCTTCATTTTAAAGAAGCGTCAAAGGCTATGATATTTATTTTTTTAATGAATCTCTATTTGTATGTAAATGTTTCACTTACCATTTAATATCGTTAATCCATAATCCACGTTGGAGACTTTCAAAAATGATCTACAGTAAAATCTTCTAAAACGGAATCACACCGACAAGTAAAAAGTGCCTTATAGACAATTTCCAATCTTAAGAGGTGCAAATGTATTCTATTTCTTTCTCATATATTATAATATTCATTTTGCATGGATCAAAAAATTATTCCGTTTTAGACAGGATTCCGTAACAGGCAGGTTTTTTTCACTTGTTTTACTGTGTTTTTTTTTTATCTTTGTGTTTAAATCTACTATCTTTAAAAACGATTTTTTAAGTTTAATTGTAAATGGTAATATGTTTTAATTGTAATGGCGATTTAAAAATATATGCATTTTTTGTAAATTTTTTGGGTTGAGCCAAACTTTACTGATTTTTGCACGGATTAGGTGAGTTGAATAGAATGATTTTAATACTGGTTGAGTCGAGACCGGGACTGAAATTTTCGCACCGTGCAGACCTAGGAAGAAAGGAAGCCAGTCCCGGTTCGGTATGTAAAATACATTAGGCACGGTTGAGACTGGTCCGGCCCCAGAATACAGACATTTTTTAACCGCTCGCCGGGACGATATAAAACCTGAAGTTGTGAGGATTAAAATTGTGAAAACACTCTTAATCGGTATGTTAGAAAAAAACCTTGTTTTAAATAGTACAGAAAGAAAGTGGAAAGAGCAAAAGTTAAATTGAATCGGAAGTCTAAGCTACAAGAAAGAGTTACGCACTCACCTGCAATTTTTTAAAAAGCATTTAAACATTTTATTAGGAGCTAATCTTTGTTTAAAACTTTAAAAGCGTTTTAACTTATTAATTTAAATTGTTAAAAACAATTCATTTAAATTTATTAATTTAAATACGTAATTAAAATTAAAATTAATTTAATTTAAATTATTAATTTACATTTTTAAGTCAAGAATTGTTTTTTTTTTAAAGGGTGCAAATTCGGAACATGACCTTTTTGATTATTTTAGATTAATTTTGTTTCGAGAAATTTGAAAATATATTTATTTTTGAAAATATGATTTTTTTTAAAAATAAGTTACATCATTTTTTTTAAATTTGTGTTTTTAATATTTTTAATATTAATATTTTAAAAAATCCTGAAACAAAATTAAAATTATATTTTCCTCTTTAATTAAATGAAAAAAAGTTTGAAGTTCGACGATAATATTTCGAGTTATAAGGATTTTAAATTACCCCAATTAAAATAATAATAATAATTAAAAAAAAATTAAACTTTCTGAGAAGTTTTAGGATGTGATTTTATTTGCAAATTATATGGTTAATCATCACAAAAAACAGAAAAATCAAATTCTAACTCAATAAATATATTTTTTTTACATGTATCCTAGATCTTTTAAAGTAACATTTTTTTCTTGAATAATACGCATTTCAATTTGTGTTTAATCCCTTAAAACCTGAAGAATTATTTAAACAAGCATAACTCCATGAATTTTGCAGATATGAAGATGGAACTTTTTGTGTTTAATTCAGGAATGGATAAGGGGGAAATTCCTAATTGGAAATTTTACCCTACGAGGAATTTAATTTTAGTATTTTCTCAAATAGACCTCGTATGTAGCTGTAACTTATCTCATAATATTTCCCACCTTTTTTTTATGAAACTCTGCAATTGGAAGTATATGCCTACGGGCATTAATTAAGGAGATCGCCTTTTGTTTCGATATTTATGAATCACCCTGTATACACATACACACATATATATATTATACACGCTGACCCAGCCGGCGTTGACCGGTCAGAGAAAAAAAAATCACTGGAGACGAAATATCTCTACAAATACCGCAGAAATACCGAATAAACTTTATTAAAAAGAGAACAAAACTTACTATATTGGGCTAGAAGACTGAAACGAGATTACTTTTATTAATGTGAAAAAATCACAGTGAATCTTGAAAATATTCTAAAGCGGTATAAAAAACCGCAGAGGCCAGAATTTATTACATTGGGCTAAAAGTTTAAAACAGTTTACTTTTAATAAAATTTTACAAACATTTATCATGTTGAAAAATCTCTCCAAAACGCCAAAAGCTCTAAAAATCGCATAAAAATTTCCCGAAAAAAAATAAAATATTGATGTATGAATTCCGAATAAAGTTTATTTTAATGAGGTCAAAATGTTGGGATGAAATATTAAAACAGGTTCTTTTATTAGTATGGAAAAATGGCTGCGAAACGCAAAAAAAGTCGCTAAAAATAGCATAAAAAATCGCTAAAACTGAAGAGGACTAAATTTACTACGGTGGACTAAGACATTGTAATCGGAATTTTTTCACGAATCTCAAAAATTCGTTGCGAAACACGAAAGCGAACTAAAAAATCGCATTGGAAATCACATTAATAATCAAAAATTCTAATCTCAATGTATCTAAAATGCAATTCTCGCTGTAGGAATCCCAAATAAACTTTATTGAAAGGAGAATAAAATTTTCTATTATTGGAGTAAAATAATTAATTCCTTTTACTAATAATGTGTAAAAATCACCGTAAAACGTGAAAAGAAGTTAAAAATTGCATACCAAATTAAATTATCGAAAGCTAATCCAAAATCCAAAATCGGGCTTCGATGTGCTTAACAACAGACATAGGGGTACCTTCCTGCGAAATTTCATAGTTTTGCGTTCAGTGGTATCTTTAAAATACAGCACTCAAACTTTTATCTTTATTATTAAAAGGGGGTAAACCCAAACTTTCCAGGTTACAGAATATAGATAAAAACCATCATATATATATTATTTCTGATGTTAACATCCTCTTTTCTCTGCACATAATAAAAACACAGCGATGAATAAGGAATTTTTCGAAAGATTCTGCAAGCGGTTTTTGATGTAGTTTACTTAAATTTCATTTAAACACGTTGTTTGATAAAATAATAAAAAATATATACAATTAATCAAAAATTAAGGAAAAAACACATCAGCAAATAATCTCAAAGATTGTGGCGAGAACGGGTCTACTGTTATTTTTTTAATTGATAACTCTAATAGATTTTTACATTTAATAGATTTCTTTAGAATCTATATATACTATATCACTAAAAATCATTTATATGAAAATAGCAAAAATGCTTTAAAATAAAGTTTTAAACGTATTAAAAGCGATATTTTCCTATTAGCCGCCTGACAGAAGTTAATAGCTGAAGAAATCGTAAAAAATTTGCTATTTACAATCAGCCTTTTTGATTCTGTTCATGTGATCGGTTTAAGCGCTGAATTCGATTACATGTCTTAAATTTGTGTTTTATTTTTATTTTATTGTTTTATTTATTTCTTGATGAATGTTTTAATTTCGATATACAGTCCTCAGCAAAAGTTTAGACACTGGTGATGGTGATAGTTAACCTTTAAATAAAAAATACGAACACTTACGTTATACAAATGGCTGTACTTATTTTTAAATATATTTTAAACATTTTAGGATGAAAATAACGGTTTGAAGTAGTATATTATTTAATTTAGCTGAAAAAAGTGAAAATTGCATATTGCAAAATTTAGAAATTTTCTTGAGTTTTGGCAACTGTTAACAGAAAAACGCAAATTTCAAACTTATGAAGTCACATGCAAGAAGTATTTAAGTGCACCTCGCGATAGCATCGGTCAGTGAAAATGCTGCGAGCTAGAAATTTTCAGTCAGATGAAGTAATTGAAGCATGGAAGCTGGAATCGAAATGGAAGACTGCTGCAGAAATTTCAGCTAATTTGAATCATTCAAAGTAGTCTGTCTATCAAATACTGTCTAAAGGTGACTCTTTCAAATCAAAACATAGATCTGGAAGGCCTCGTGTGGCCAAAAAACGAGTTGGTAGAAGGATCCATAAACTGACAACTAGACAAATGATGATTTCTAGTCGCATTAAAAGTAAATCAGAGGTTTCTGTGTCAACCGAAACGATTCGTAGATCAATTAAAGAAACATGTAAATTAGTTTACATGAAAATGATAAAACAACCATCTTTAAAATCTCACAACAAATTGACGAGAATGCAGTGGGCTCGCAAACATATGTCAAATAAACCTAAGTGGTGTACTGTGATATTCAGTGACGAAAGAAAATCGGAATTTGCATGACCCAGATAGGTGGGCATACTATTGGCACGACTTGCGTAAAGAGCCTTGGACTTTATTTAGTCGACAACAAGGAGGTGACTCTCTAATGATTTGGGCCTCACTTTGTTTTAATGCTCAAGTATCTCTGGAGTTCCTGAATGGTCGCCAAGCAGCGTAAGACTACATACATACATTGGAAAACAATTTACAGCCATTTTGTGAACTTTTAGCTGTTATAAAGTATGTATTTGAGCAAGATAACGCGTCCATTCATGTTGCATACAAAACAAAATATTGGTTTAACTCTCAAAATATTACTATTCTCGACTGGCTCGCCTCTAATACTGATCTGAACCCAATCGAAAACTTTTGTGGCATCATATTTCATAAGGTTTACGGAATTTTTGAAACCATTCCTCTGTTAATGAACTTTGAGCTGCTGTTGAACGTGTTTGGTACGAAATAGATCCTCAAATAATGCAGGATTTAGTTTCTTCGATGGAAAGTCAGATTTCTGTTCTAATTGTAGACAATGTAGGTGCAGTTCGATTTTCATTTATGGTTATTTTTCTTTAAATAGAATGATTGTCGACACTTTTGCCACAATATTAATTTTGTTTTTTTATCATTATATATTATGGAAAGTGTATAATTTAAAATGTATTGTTTGTGAATAAAGGATAAGTACCCAGTAATATATAACAGTTGAGTTACAACAATTCGTTACATACTTCTCAGTACAGAAGCATAATCGTTCATTGTCTAAACTTTTGCTGTAGACGATCGCTGTAGAATATGAGCTGGAAACAAATGATAAACTATTTATATTAATTTAAGTGTAAATGGATTTTTCTCTCGTAATCGTCTGCCAAGATAGTTGAAAAAAAGTCATGCTTGAAAATTATTTTAAAAACAATAGAAATTGGGTAAATTGTGATACAGTTTTCAAACATATTGCAATATAGTTTTCAAAGAAACTGCATTTGAAAGTACAATTTTTCCTATTTGACGTTGTAAAAATTGTAAATGTGCGATATTTAGAAATTTAAAAAAATGCACTGAAAGTCAAATTTAATCGTCTGCTGTTATCACGGTCAAAATAACGTCTGCGTTATGCGCGAACACATTTGTCCTTTTTAATATAGATAGATAAAAGATGTATATGTATATGTGAATTAACCCCGAGAAAACATACTTAATTTCCTTTCTTTCTTAGTTGAGAAAAACAAACTACACTTTCTGCAGGTAGGCTTTTTTAATTAACACTTCATCGGCAATAATCAAGTCGTGGATTGTTTAGGCGTGCTAGGAGTTTGCAGTCCAATCATTGTAAATTAAAGTTAATTTTACTGGCAGCCTGACCGACAGAAGAAAATAATTACACGTCGACACACTTTCTGGATCAAGAGCAGTATTTGACGCGAGCTGTCTAGGCAAGTAATCGAAGCAAAAGAAGAGAGACTTAATCCTGAATTTGGATTTTTATACTCAGCTGTCATGTGAAAGTTTTGACATATTCTTGCCAGTACGTGCTTGAAGAATGCCAAGATATTGAACAAATGTTTATAATTATGATTCTCAAACTGAGCAGACCGGCATTGGACATATACAAAACAGATTATATTTGATAACTAGCAGTCCCACCAGGCGTTGTTCGGGGTCCGTAAATAATAACCTTAAACAAAACTCAAGTTTCTATGATTTTATATCTTTTGAAATTCTTTTAAATGAACCTAATTTCGGAGGACCCATTGCCTTCCGCATCGTCTAATGCGTTCCCAACAAACTTCTTTCCGAACGAACCTGTAACCTGGGTCCACGCTACATAAGGCAGCATGTACCGGAAGTGAGCGGCACGTGCCGGAGACAATCGAAAACCAAGTTGAGTAATCCAAACCTCGTATTAATCAAGCGCATAGAATCGAAAAAAAGAATGCATCATGAATGTTAGAAAATGTTGGTAACTGAAGTCTAAGATAAAATTTCTTATACAGAAAGTAGTTGTAGTTGTAATCTAAGTTGTATGAACCAAATCCCGTTGAAATTAGGTCCTTAGAATTGGAGGAAAGAATGCGCCCCCAAGCAGTGGAAGATGACCTCTCCCCTTGTAAATTTCATGAATTACTTTTAACATTAACACGATATGTATTAAACTGATGAAATCCATTTTCTAAAGCTACCTTTAAATTAACGCGATTTTTAAAGTACGGCTGTAGTGAGTAAACGTAAGTTGATGCTAAAAAAGGAGATTAATGTTCGAAAAAAGTGGTAACTGAGGTATAAAGAAAGACCGGGCCCTGGTGGCCAGAGTGGTGCAACAACTTCAAGGGGGGGGGGGGCAGGGACGTAACTGGCATGTATTTGGGCATAAAGATATTGTTATTAGCTTTTAAAGTAATCGGAAGACGCTACAACTATGTTAAAGAAAATTGCAAGCAATTCGGAAATTTTTTAAAGAAGCTGCACCAAGGGCTCCCAAGAAGGCGATTAATATTCAAAATTGGTGGTAGCTGAAGACTGAGAATTTTTTTTTTTTTTGTCTCTCATATAGTGTCTGGAAGTCCTGAGAAGTTGTTAGAAAAAAAGCTTCTGAATTGGACCATTTTTAAAGGAGCTGTAAAACGGGGCCCAAATGGGGCCAATTGATAATTAAAAACAGGACCCTAACATGAAACATGTTAAAATGTCTTAGTACTTAGCGCTTTAGATCTTCAATTAGTTAAAATTAAGCATATTGAATAATATGAATTATTCGTTAAAATAATATTTTAAAGAAATGCACCAAAAGAGGGTAAATGTTTGAAAAAGGGCCCTGGGGCCTCAGTAAAAATATGAGGGTATTGGTCTGGGAAGAAGACTCTAAGGCTCAACTTTAAAATTATGCACTGAGAAGCCCATAATAACATTCTTAAATAAACTGGAAATTTGTATCGCAGGTCGATACAGAATGGGGCGGGGGAGGAGGTAGAGACTTTGCAAATTACCAGGGCCCGACTCATGTTCAGTTGGAAAGTTTGAATTTTTATTTATCTCACGTTTTAAACTCTTTTATTCAAAATTAATTGGTGAACTCAATTAAAATTTAATTATGTTTTTAATATTTTAAATTTTTATTTAAAATCTTTAGATGAAAAAGTAATTACAAATGCATCCGAAACTGTAATACTGAAAAAGAAATAATAAAACTGCAAGCTAAAATATGCTATATAAATTTTTAAAAAAGGTACTATCCAGCAAATTTATTTTCTAATAGAGTAAAGCCTGTTTATAACGAATCCTCGGAACATTCTTTCACTTTAGATATCCTTCAAAGAAAAATAAAATCCTTAAAATAGAAAAAATCTACTAATTCAAATTTGCCCTACCTAGTTTCGAACCTGGGTCTGTTTGTACAGAAAACCAAGGGGTTAAGCCACTACGCCACAACTGCTACGAAAATTTAGTAAATTAACGTTCCATATCGGAACGTAAATAGTTTCTGCCTTTATTTTTTTCCGCGTCGCGTCAGTTTCATTAGCATAATAAAATAAATTATTATTGTTGTCCGAATTCTCTGAAATTTTAATGAATCGTAAATATTACTAAAACCAAGAGCTTTTTAAAATTTCATAAAAAAATATGCATATTTTAGAGGATAAACATTTAACCGAAATGTAAATCATCTTTATGAGGCGGAAAGTGACCTGCATTTGGCGATGTATTTGAGAGGGTTAAAATTCAAATTTTTAAAAACCAATTACACCATCGTTTTGAAGAAAGATTCAGCTTTATAGTCATATATTTGACTTGTCAGTACCTTTATCCTTTTTATAATTGCATCCTGGGGAGGTGTTGTAATAAGGGAGAAAAACGTTTTTCAGAAAAACGATCCTTTTTAACTTTTTTTTCAAGGGGTTAATTGCGATATATTTTTTTATTGATTGCAGCATTTGGGACGTAAGAGTACAATCTTTCAGAACATGTCTTCCGTTTTAAACTTTACTAAGCTGTTTGGACGATGACAAAATACCGCCGAAATATTTTTTTCCGTTCTTCATTTGCGCCGTTCATCAGCGCCTTCAGCGCATGCGTCAGAGATTTTCCCTTCCGAAATGGATTTTTAATCAAAGTGAGTGACGGTTGATAATTAATAACTCAGCTGTTAATTAGAATATTAAAATTCTGAAGCTATGGTGCATCATGAGACACTTTGGGCTAGATCAAAAAAATTTTGAGCCTCGTACGTTCCGTAGATTTTGCTAGTCATCGCACACAGACAGACAGAGCGATTTGTTCTTTTATTAGTATAGATGGCCAATTAGGCCGTCATTATTGTGGTTTATCGATCTTATGGGACCCTGTCTACTTGAATGTTAAACTAGGGCAGATATAGAAATTGTTTTAGCGACTAAGGGGAAATTTCATTAATTAATAGTTTCAGTAACATATAGAATATTTTTTTTAAATAGAAAGAATGTAGAATGCGATCTGGAAGGAATTTACTAGAGTATCTTATCAATTTTATAATATACAGGGTGTATCAGTACAGCTGTTACAAAATTTCAGGACAGATAGAGTGCACCTAGACGATGGGAAATCACATAGCAATGCACGGTTGGAATCGCTTTCCTGGCGCGGTAGTGACGACATAAAACACAACAAAGGAAGGACACTGACGAAGGGGGAGAAAACATGTTTATTATTCTTAGTGCTGCAAAAATGCCGGGGCAGGGCTATAAAATGCTGAGTAACTTGTTGCATGCAACGTTGCAGCTGCTGGGGAAGTCCGGGACACTCCCGGTATTTTCGAAAACATTAGATCTTTCATACGCCGGAGATGCGCTCCCATGCATCACGGCTCAGGGCCATAATTTCGAACGCCTACTTTGATGACGATCATTGTCTCCTTAATGTTCTTTTTTCTTAGTTTTTTGCTGTACTAAGGATACTAAACATGTTTTCTCTTCTTATTCGTGTCCTGTCTTTCTTGTATTTTGTGTCGTCACTACCGCGTCAGGAAAGCGTTTCCGACCATGCAGCACTATGTGATTTCCCATCGTTTAGGTGTGCTCAATCCGTCCTGAAAATTTGTAATCGCTGTACTGATACACCCTGTATACATTCATATAATCACTGGAAATCTTAATATTGTTAATGATATTACATAGAAAATTAATGGTTGAGGCACTAAATTTAGACTTCCATCAAAACTTAGTATAAATTCAATTATAAAACAATTTACATATGATATTGATTTATTTATGTATAAAATTTCTATTTATTACAATAAATTTATTGCATATTTTAATCAATGAAAAATATTGGTCAGAGATAAATTAACTGATGCTCTTAGGACAAATGTCTCTGATCAAGTTAAAGTCAATACTAAACATATTTTCCAACAAATTAATAATTTTCAAAAAAATAATGTAATCACATATATAGACAAATCCCCAAATAATTATGCAATAATCTGCAAATCGTATTTTCACCATCTTCTCACGTCCTGTATTTCAACAAATAATTCTTTCCAAAAAAATAATGATGATATAACAGTAAACAATCGTAAAATTAATAGTTATTACAAACTACTAAATATTATACCTACAAACTTCAACTATCCTTATTTAGTGCTTATTCCTAAATTTCATAAAACATCAATTAAATTTAGAACAGTTACAACTGGATGTAATACATATAACAATTATGCTAACAATATTTTATTAAAAATTCTTAGTCAAATTTATAAACTTACAACAGCAATAGATAATGCATATTGTGTATAAAATAGTTATCAGCTGGTTAGTGTACTAAAAGACCTTAAATGTGTAAAAAATATACCGACATATGATTTCAAAGATCTTTTTAATAATATAAATCTTCTAGACCTGCATAATATAATTAATATACTATTTAAAACATATAAAAATCAATTAACTCTTCCTACATATATGGATACAAAATATTTTCGTACTTTAACTAATTTCATTCTATATAATAACTACAATTTACAAAATAATATTATTTATATACAGATTGTCGGAATTCCCCAAGGCGGATGTACGTCCAGTCTGTTGTCAGATTTATATTTATATCAATATGAACATACTTTTTGTAATGATAGTATTTTTATGAATCGTTACATTGATGACATAATTTTAATTGACACTAACCAATCAAATATTTCACAATTTCCTGTAGATTATCCAACTAATTTAGAATTGATAGAAAACCTTTTAACCCATTAACCGCCAAAACTATTACGATAGAAATTTTCAAATTTCTTGTTGAAAGTAGTTTCCCACCACAAATTCAGTAAGGTAAATTTCGCTTTATTAAAATAGCAAAATTCCTGCCAATAAATAAGACATTTTTTTTAAATTCTAAAATAGTGGTGCCAATGTGATTAATCCATTGCATGAACAATTATTTTGACTGTTGCGTGAACGCAACGTCAGCTGTTAATGGGTTAACAAACAATACTATTAACTTTTTAGATCTAAAAATTAAAATCGCAGAAAACAAAACAATAACTGATCTTTATGACAAACGTAAAGATTTCCAATTCAAAGTTAATACATTTACTCATTTTAAATCCTGTCTACTTATTTCAGTTTACCGTAATACAGTCCTTAATCATTTGTATAGAATCAAGAGTTCATGTTCTTCACATCTTATTTATAAAAACATTAAACAATGAATATTTGATGCATTGAATCATGGTTTTCCTAAGAAATTCATATATTCTTTAATCTACAATTAGTTTATCAATGATTTAAACAACGGATAGTAGGGAAGTAAATTGTATGCTACTATTAACATTTTTCGTATTATAAAAATACATAAAAAATTAAAAATTATAAAAATAATCATAAAAAATTAAAATTACAAAAAATATAAAATAATTTAATAGGTTGGCTGCGTGGGTAGATGTTAAATTATGGAGGAGGGAGGCGTTGCGTGAATAATTTATACGCAAATGATGATTTAATAAAAATATTATTTTTTAAAAAATGGAAAGGTACATTGTAATAATTAGTTTAAAAGTTTATGTTGATTGTGATATTCCTTAATAATGCATAAAACCAGTTTAAATTATATTAATTTACTTCTATATATTATAATTTATAAATAGTGGACTCTAATACAGTATATGATATATATATATAAATGTAAAAATGTTATATTTAGTTGTATCTGCCCCCCCCCCCCAAGAAAAAGAAAGAAAAGAAAAAAGAATTAAAAAATTAAAAATTAAATTTTTAAATGGCAGGGTAGTGTAGTATTTCTATATTTTTTATTTACTTTTCTAATATTATTATTTATTTACTTAATTTCTTCTGAATTATAATTTAAAAACAGTTATGAAAACATTACATTATATATGCTGATTACTTTTTATCAATATTCTAATTAGCTGATTTAAAATTATACACGTTTTTCTGTTTAGTTCTTTAAAAAAATTAAGAATAAATCTGGACTTATGATATGCGAACTTGCATTAACATTCTCCCTACTTAATTTTAATAATCTGAGACAGATGACAGCACTAATTATATTATGCTTAAACATTAATTTAAACTAGTTCATAAGTAGAGGGCAGCATCATAAAATTATTCAAATTTTTTGTGTTGCCTACTTATATAATTATTGTCATTCCTACCACTCAAATTAATAACTGTATTTCTCCAGTCCTATTTTGTAATGGATTTACTCTGGGATCCTGTAATTAGCATATAAAATAATTTATAAAGTTTAGATTAATTACCATAATAATTTATAATTATTATATTTATATTATTAATAATATTATTTACTTGGTGTGATGATTTTGAATTGTCAGAATTCGCTTTTAACTGTAACCCATTAATATGGCGGGGTTTTGCTGTGATTATGGGTAAGCATGATTACGATTCAATATGCTATTTTAAAATATTGTATGATTCTATTGCTGAGTAATAGGGTGGGTGGAAAAAATGCATTTTTTTAATTTCGTGACGCTTTAGTGCGGAAAAGTTGCCTATTGTAGTAAGAAGAAAAACGGCATAAAAATTTTAAAAATCGGTTAACATCTTCCATTCGCGCATCGTACTTAAATTTGATGAAAAATTTCAAAAATCGTGCCTTTTCTCTAATTTTTTAAGTTAATTAAAACTTTAAAAATAAGCACGCTTTAGCTTTTTATGCTTGTTTCATAGTTTACATAACCTAAATAAATTAAATTCTAATCAATAATCTAAATTTTCCGTTCACGCAACATCTTAGAAAAAAACATCAATTTAGCAATTTTTCTCAATTTTCACCGTGTAACTCTTCGCTCGTTTTGCTAGAACAAAACTCACCAGGTGGAGGTGGTTGCACGTAGAGTTCCACCTCCATCTACCCAACAAACCATCCAATTGTTGGGTGTGGCATTTACATTATATTTGCAATTATTTACAAAGGTTTTCTATAGAGTAGCATTCTTTGGCTTACTGTGTTTATTACGTTTTCTTTTATATCTATTACACATTTAAAGTCTGATTTTTTGAAGAAGTGAGGCATAACCGATTTAGACTTCGGTGTTGTTCGGATATAGCCATCTCTATCTTCATGTCAATATAATTTATTCGAGGTCTCTGTTACAAGTTTGACACACATCTTAACAGTCTCGGTGTGACTGGAAAACATTTGTATTTCCCTGTTGAGAGCAGTGTCAGAAGTGATGAACTGTTTAACATAATCTTCATTCAGGTCCCGCGGCATTGGGGAAGGATACACCGCACACTCAAATTAATAATTTCTATTTAATCGGAAGCTTGAAAGTTTCTATTCGGTGGCATTATATTTCTAACAGTCTTCTTTGGGGAGGTTTGTCTTGCTTTTACGATCCTTCTGTAACTAATATCCCGAATACATTTTCTTTAATCGTCAATCATTGCCAACAGAACATTCACTGGGCGAGCAAAAAACGCATTTTCTTCTATTACTGGATCGACAACTTGTAGTAATTCGTCGTATAAATAGCGTGATGTCTGGATTGCTTGAAATACATGTTTTGGTCAGTCAGTAAAATATTTGCTTATTTTATGACAAATTATACAGGCATGTATGATTTTATGATGAAGGCAACTATTTCTTATAAGTTTACGCATGAATCTGATACAATATAAGGACTCGGTTGCCCGCAGTTAGTCATCTGGAATCGGACAAAGTACCAGGGTCCCAATTCGGCAAGTCTTCTGGAAAATGTCCAAGGTGATTGCATTCAGAATGTCCCCAAAATACTGTTGTTATTCGCTCAAAAAGTCCTGCTTATATCAGGAATCGAACAATCTGCGTGTTCACAATCGACCACAGGTGCTTTTTCTCAGCAAGTGAGCTTCTACTCGATTGACGCACTAAAAGATCTAGGCCCTTCAGTTCGACCGTGAATATGTTGGAAAATTTGATGATAAGAAAGTTCATTAAAATACCGGATGCTTTTGCTCCACATTTTATTATTTTCCTGTCGGTGGAAAGCACCATTATACCATCCAGTGCTTGTTACAGTACCATCACACCCTACTACTTCTAGTTTTTCTAGTGATATTGATAGTTTAGACAAACAAGAAATAAATCTTTGACTTATATCATTTGATGAACTCGAGGAAGGAGATACATGTCCAATATAAGTTGATCCAGATTCCTGGATAAGAGAATAGTGTTCTTATTTCACATTCCAGTGAAATTCCTTGGCATTAAATTTTTCGCCGAACAAAGTATCTCATTTTTGTCCGTCAAAATGACCCGAACTTTCCTCAGGGGGTGTGAATCGGCTTTTCAAATTCGTCCTTAAACGACTCTTGTCTCTTCTTATTTTACATTTATCAACCACATCAGAACCGTGCCGGATAACTGTGAACTTGACGCCATGACAACTTTTGGCCGATCAGAAACCCCGAAACGATCGGTGTTTAGCACGGTTGCGTTAATTTTAATTATCGTCTAGTCCAGGCAATAGACCCCGTATAGGGACTCTACCTAGCAAAATTAATGGTAGTACTGAAAATCGGCTTTCTAGATGTTTTTTGGGTCGCTGAATCCGAATTTGCAACTTCCCACCAAAATTTCACCCGGCAACACCCCCAAATTTTGGTAAAAAGCCCTCCAAAAAAGGTTTTTATTAAAAAATTCCATTTTTTTTATTGTTTTAGGGGAAAAGTAGCTAAAAATTCAGAAAGTATACAAAATTTGCAACAAATTAGATATATGACATTATGCCTTAGGATGAAGGGGAAGGGGGGATCTGCTTCGGAACATGCGCCGCAGTGCTGCGTGGACTAAGTTGCGCAATTCCACTTAATCACTCACACGTTTACATTAGCTCACCCATCTTCCATCCGAACTTTCTCTATAAGGTTTACTTTAAGTTTTTTGGGTCGCTGAATCCGAATTTTTAACTTACCCCCAAAAATTTCCCCCCCGAAAACCCACCTAAATAGTTGTTTTTAACTGAAATTTCTTATTGTTTTAGGGGAAAAGCATAACAAAATTCAGAAACTAGACAAAATTTGCAACAAATAGGATATATGACATTATGACGTAGGATAAACTGTTAGAGAGGGGGCTGCCTCGGAACATTCCCCGCGCGCTTTTCTCAAAAATCAATTTTCTTCAAAAAATCAATTTTTTGGGGGGTTGCCGGGTGAAATTTTGGTGGAAGTTACAAATTCGGATTCAGCTACCCAAAAAATATCTAGAAAGCCAATTTTCAGTACTACCATTAATTTTGCCAGATAAAATCCCCTATTGCCTGGACTTCATCATTTAGTGCACGTAGCACCGCAGTGCATGTTCCGAGGCAGCCCTCACCCACCCCGTTCATCCTAATTCATAATGTCATATATTCTATTTGTTGCAAATTTTGTGTAGTTTCTGAATTTCGTAATGCTTTTTCCCTAAAACAATAAGAAATTTAAGTTATAAACAACTATTTGGTGGGGGTTTCGGGGGGAAAATGTTTGGGGGAAAGTTAAAAATTCGGATTCAGCGACCCAAAAATCTTAAAGTAAATCTTATAGAGAAGGTTCGGAGGGGAGATGAGAGGGTGAATGTAAACGTGTGAGTGGTTAAGTGGAATTGCGCAACTTAGTTTACGCAGCACCGCGCGTATGTTCCGAGGCAGATCCCCCTTCCCCTTCATTCTAAGTCATAATGTCATATATCTAATTTGTTGGAATTTTTGTCTACTTTCTGAATTTCTAGATACTTTTCCCCTAAAACAATAAAAAAATTGATTTTTTTAATAAAAACCTTTTTGGGGGGGCTTTTTACCAAAATTTGGGGGTGTTGCCGGGGGAAATTTTGGTGGGAAGTTGCAAATTCGGATTCAGCGACTCAAAAAACATCTAGAAAGCCGATTCCCAGTACAACCATTAATTTTGCTAGGTAAAATTCCCTATTGCCTGGACTAGTCTGCCATTTGGGCTTTTAGTCGATGTACTCGGTTTGTATTTATCTTCCTCATACTGCCAGTCTTCAAAAGAAGTGTGTTTGAGTTCATCAATTTCATAGTACACTGCCACTTTAGGAACTTTAAAATTATTCGAGGAACCACTCAATGCTTGCTGAAGATCACGAGCTTTCCCCTTGGTCTTCACATTTAACTTTTTTGTAACTGTTTAGTAAATACATCTGATTTTCTTCCAAATTGTAATTGTTTTGAAGAATCATGAACATCAACTCAAAGGCACGAATTTTTTTTGTTTTTTTACATAAGCATTTAATTAGAATTACACATTGACATGCATGTGGTCTTTTTAATATAATATAAATACCACAACCAACAATTGGACGGTTGATTGGGTAGGATGTGGGTAGAACTCAACGTGCAACCACCACCACATGGTGAGTTCTGTGTAGTTTTGTTTTAGCAAATCGAACTAAGGGTTGCACGATGAAAATTGCGAAAAATTGGTAAATTTATGTTTTTTCTAAAGGCTTTCGCGAAAAAAAAATTGGATTATTGGTCGGAATTTAATTTATTTAGGCTGTGTGAACCATGAAACAAGCATAAAAAGCTAAAGCGTATTTATTTTTAAAGTTTTAATTAATTTAAAAAAATTAGAAAAAAGTTGCGATTTTTGCAATTTTTCATCAATTTTAAGTACGATGCGCGAATGGAAGACGTTAACTGATTCTAAAAATTTTTATGCCGTTTTTCTTCTTATTACAATAGGCAACTTTTCCGCACTAAAGCGTTACGAAAATCAAAAATTTCTTTTTTTCGACCCACCCTACTGAGTAAGTTAACACACATGTTTCATTTTTATTTCTATTGTGCATGACATTGTTCTGTCCGGGTCTTACATATTGATTAATTATATATTTCTTTCATTTTTTCATGGTGTGGTTAATCGGGCAATGGAAGAAATAAACATTTAAGCTGTAGATTATTATTTCTTCCTCAAAAATTAACCGCTTATTACTAATGATGTTGTGTTTTTTGATGAAAAAGAAACACAACAGACCTACACTCCGCCCGCCCATGAGCTCTGGCTTAACACGAATGGCTTCGCAAACGGCAATGGCTTGGAGTCAATAGAATGCACGCTACAGGGTGCCTAGCTCGAAGCTGTTCTTGAAGTAACCGACTTCTAACAGTTCGTCGTGTCTCTGTGGTATCAACTGCAGCTCGAATTTCTGCCGCAGACGCAGTACGATGCGCCACAGTCGTACGCCGAATACGGCGATCTTCCCTCTCAGGAGTGCCACGTGGCCGCCTGGAACCCTGTCTTCTTGAGGCAGTAGCATCCCTTGACCACTCCTTCCAAGAATCATGCACAGTGGATACATTCCAGCCAAGTCTTTCTGCAATATCGTGGAAAGAAAATCCACCTTCTCGTAGCCCGAATATGCGACCTCGTTCCAACTCGGCGAGCTCTTGACAGTGGCTTCTTCGTCTTGTTAAAGGCATTCTTGGCTAACATCAACTCAATACGTCACATTTCGAAGCTAAATAACGACCACGAACTTTACAGCACGCATTTAAAGTAAACTTCATCTGCAAGTTCTGAGTGGTGCCACTAGCGCCACACTTATGCGCGAAGCGCGAAATTTCAATCGATGTCATCTTTCAGATGTATAAACACGCCTACCAAATTTCGTTTATCTAACACAAGTCGTTCTTGGTGTTGGGATTTTTTTTCCGTCAGTGTATTTCATTATTTACGTGTTCTTTTTATGATTTCGACATCACATTGTTTTTCCTTTTGCCAATTTTGAATGTTTTAATTTTTAATACTTTATATATTGGTGATTAGGATATAGGTTTAATGAAAAATTCATTAATGATTAGTTAAGTAAAGGAGGTCGGATACCTTTGAACTATCAAAATTTTCGAATTTTTATTAGTGCATGTTTTGATTCCGTAATCATTTCTGAGCAATATGCAAAAAACCACATAAAAGAATTCTCGTAAGTTTACTAATTATGGCAGTTTTATTATGACTACATATTAAGACTACATAGGATAATTAAACTTTGCGTTGCGTTTATTCCAAATGGTGAATTTTGATACTGAACGCAGTGTTACTAAAAAACTATGCATGGCAATCAAAAGAAATTTTTACCACATATTCATTTCTGTATTATCTACAACTTAAAACCAGAAAAATGTAAAATTTTATTTTTTTACAGTTCTTGTACTTTGAAAATATTTTTCAAAAAGTGAAAATTTTTATTTTTTATTAAATTCTTAATTTAGTCAATATTTTTTAAAAATATCTTGGTTTTAGTATAAACGTAACTCTATTATGTATTTATTTTCATCAAATTTCATTTTTATATGCATATTTTCAGATTTCATCATGCGCTCAATATTTTTTTCTGTTATTATCATATATTTTTAAACTTATCATTTCAATATTTATTTATGAATTTCCAAGTATATATATATTTTAAAATATAAATTTAAATATGAGCTTTACATTTAAATGAAATTTGATTTTTATTTTTGACTTATTACACAAGTTTTGAAGCTTGGAACATAGTGATATTTTTTACTTTTTCGACACAAAACACATTGTTTAAACACCTATCTTTTCAAACAAAGACGCATGTTACTCTTCAGAACAATATTGATCTTCCCAAAAGCACTCCATCCATTTCTTATTCTTCTATTGATTTCATTCATGATACTATTATCCGATGATATTTCCTGCCCAAGGTACACATTTCTTAAATTTCAGTGTTGTTGTAGACGATTTTCTTTTTTGATGCAAATGAATTGAACATCACCTTTGTCTTTTCCAAATTTATTTTTAATCCCGCATTAATGCTAGCTTCTGCCTAATCTTTTAGCATATTTTCCAATTTTTCAGGACTGTTACTGAAAATTACAATGCCATCAGCGAATCGGAGATGACTTAAATATTCCCCATTTATTCTAAGCCCTTTGTTTTTTCTAAGCCCGCACTATATGATGATTTTCCAAATTAATATCTGATATTTAGATATAATAAACTTTAAATTATGATCAAATGTTTGACATGAAATGATATCTGCCATTCCCTTTCAGAAAATTTTCATCACAGTTCTCTTCAAAACTGAAATGAATTTTGAGAAATCACTGAGAAAAAAGAATGTTTTGCAAATCCGTTGAAGGAATGACAGACTTTTTTTTTTTTTGAAATAGTAAGTATTAATATTTTTTTAAAAAGAAAGATATGGGGCATTCTCACAATATTTTGACTTTCATGTCCTCAAAAATAATTTTTATTTTAATGCACTATTTTCTGTTTTTTTTAATTTCATATACTGGGTAACATCGCATTGCACGATTGTACAACAATATTAACGAGATAAATAAGTTTTGGACGATGTTGGGGGTCCAAACACCTGGAAAACTCTTATACCGTCCCGTGTCCCTGAGGCTGATTTTTATGTTTGGAGCTGTCTGGATAAAATTGTTTCAATAAAAATAATTCGATGTAATTTTTTTCTGAAACTGGAACTATTGTTTTATATAAATATGTAGCTAAAAATTAACCAGCGCTTTATTTTTAGGGTTGTTATTATATTTAAACTCTGTCCCTGGGTTTTAGATTCCTTACCATCCATCTTCTAAAATTATACCGAAAATAATTTCAGATGCAGCCACAGAATTTTTTTCAAGTTTTTTCTCATGCAGAAGTATGCTAGAGAAATAATGTCTAAAATTCTTTGGCAGGAAATTTACTGTAGAATTTAAATCAGCATTTAAATATCAATTTCAAGCATCGTGGCTTTATTGGTAATCTCACCGTCCCCAAGTTTTTTTCCTGCACTTTTCGAGTTAAATTAAAAAATAATAATAATTTAATCCAATGTTAACAACTGTTTCTAAAAATCAATGAACATTGTGGCTATCATTTAGTCTTAACATGATTTTTCTAAAAATAGGTGGTAATTTTCCTTATCGTTCCATCCTTACCATCCCTTTTCTACCATTTCGTCCCTTTTTTCCAATACCATACCCTTTTTTTTTTACCTTATCGTTGGTTCTTTAACACCCCTATAAGACAATGTTATACAAAAATTCTGTATTAAAAGTACTACATTGTTATTATTTCTTATTTGAATGTCCTGTGGGTACTATGCAAATTCATTATAAGTAAAAATTTAGAAGAAAATAAAAAGTTATAGGGGTAAAACGGTAAGGAAAATTAAACTCGCAAGTTTAACTTAAACCTCAGTTAAATAAAAAATTTTTCGCTGGTGACCATTTTTTCTTTATTTTGAATCATTAAGGCATTCGTCTATCAGATTAAAATGTTTTTTTTTTAGAAAGTTTAATTTTGTCAGATTTTTTTAAAATGTTCCCTCTTAAATTGGAGTTTTTGATTTTTTTTTTTTTTTTTTTTTTTTTTTTTTTGTAATTCGTTCAGGAAAGTGAATGCAGCATTTTAAACATGGCAGAGAAAACGCAAAACCCGAAACGGCATATCGAAATTATTTTTTGAAAGGTCTAATATTAATATTGATTTAATCCCGAAACGTCGTAAGATAGGAAAAAGTATCTAAATTAAATAGTTATTTTCTGTTTTTTCATATTTCGATCAGAAGACCGGGCGTGGAGTTGTAAACACGCGGAAGAAAAGAACAAGAATAGAACGTTTGGAAAATATTTTTTGAAAGGGTAATTATTAATATTTTTTAAGCGGATAAAATCATTAGAACCGAAAAAGTATATTGTTTAAGTTTGTCTTTTTGTTTTTTCTTATTTTGATAGCGGATGTGGGCTTGTAAAAATGTGAAAAAAAAACATAGTATTTTCCCCACTCAAGCTACTGAAGCTTGGAATGCTTCAAAATCCGGACGATCGGTGGAGGCGAACTATTTTGCGATGTTAATTATGGTTTTATATTAATGTCTTGTCTAAATAAAAAAAAAATGAAAAATATTAGCCTCGGGTGCATTCGGACCTGCTTTTATCTATCCTTTTCCAAATTTTCTTACCGCTTTGTGCGGTAGACTTTTCTGGCCATCGCGGAAATACACAAACACACATACAGACTGACAATCTTCTTTTTTATTAGTATACAGTGTGTCCACGTATAACTTGACTGACCTTTATTTTCGCAATTTTTGCACACTTCGAATTACAAAAATGGTTAAAATAAGGTAAAGAATTATTTTTAAAGCGATTTGGGTCAAGAAAGCCATTTATTAAAAAATTACGAAATTCAAATTTTTATACGGTCCCCCGGTCCTATAAGTGATATTTAGTAAAATTTTACTGTGACACTAACAAATAGGACAAAAAAAGTCCCATTCATCTAACATTAACCCTTTTATCTACTGACGGTACTTATAAGTACCATTAAAATAACTTGATATAAAATTCATTTAATGCATCGATTAATTTTAATACAGTTTATAATGAGTTATAGATACATTACTTTATCTTGTTCCAAAAGCATTATGGGTCACAGAAAGCAAAAATATTTTTAAAAGCATGATTTCTTTTGCGTTTGAATCTTTTCAGCTTTCTTACCGTTGGGGGAGGGGAGATTTTTCAATTCGGAAATATTTCTATATTTCTATTGTAAGAACATTATATTTGTACATTTCCTAATTATACAAAATAGAAAGAAAAATATTTAAAATAAAAGATTTGAGTAGGGTTATAAATATTGCACAAAATCCCTATAAATTCAAATTTAATGAATCCTTCTAAATCCTTCAATCCTACTAAAATCCTTCTAAAATTTATTAAATGATTATGTAGATCTTCTAATTTAGTTTAAACAATTCACGAAAAATGCTTTAGAAGATAAAATTTTAATTAATTCATAATTCAGTAGATAAATGGTGAAAATTGACCGATTTATGAAACTTTGAAATGCATGACTTATACCAATTTTTTTGCATCCCAAAACAGATGATTTCGGCCATGCTTTCAAGGTTCGTATATAAAGTACTTAAAATTATTTCAAGGTGTTTGCGCTTTGAAAGAAATCGTACAACTATTACGATTGTGTTAACTTTTATTGGTTAAGTTTCAGATTAGTTAAAATAATTGTATTTTAACATATGTTTTAATTTGTAAAGATTTGAGGCTATTTCTTTTAGCAAACATTATGTTATTTTCATAAGGTTTTATTTAACTTGCAAAGATCGTCTTTCCAGTTTAAAATTTGTATTCGAACTTTAACTCACTTTCAAATGTCCGATCGAAGTTAAATTTTACATACTGATTTAAATCCGATGAGAATATAACATTATTATGATTTTCGACACTTACCATCTTATACAGACATATATTGGAGGATAACAAAAAAAAATCGGATAGATTACCGTCAACAAGTTTAAGAAAGAGTTTTAGATTAGATAACACAAACCTGCTATGGTTTTATTTTTTAAATTTTATAATTACGTTTTATGTATTTTTTAACGCTGAATAATAAAAAAAAAATTACCTTCACTTTTAATGATCATGTCAGGATTTTTCGCAAATCGTAAATTTATATAATATTAAATAAAGGTTAAAAAATAGCGAAAAACTTGATACTATAAAATAGATGTAAGACTTTTTTATTCAGTTTAATTTTATTTAATTCAATAATTTATTCAATTTTTTTGGCTTATACTGGTTTTCTTACAGCTAAACAGCTCAGGTGTCTGATGAGGTTGGGATGGGAGGGGGGGGGGGGGGGGGATCAATTTTAACTTTGAGCTTTTTGACTTTGAAATTTGCGGTTTGAGAAAAATCCTGACGTGATGGTTTAAAATGAAGTTCATTTTCGGATTCAGCGTTAAACAATACATAAGATCAATTTTCAAAATCTAAAAAACATGGAACAACCCAAAATTTGAAAGACAGTGTAATCTAACAGCATTTTAAAATATGTATCATTTTTTAAAGAATTGAGGCTGTTGTTTTTCATCCTTTTATTTAAGAGGTCTCATGACACCTAAAATTCGAAAAAACGAAAACAAAGGACCGTTTTTAACGTTTAACATCTTAAATTAGATATGATTAAAAAAAAACGATTTTAATTGGAATGAAAGATATAATTATGTTCTTTCATTTCATGTAATTTAATTTTTTCAAGATGCAGAATTAAAATTTACAGGAGGCTCCGAACTGTCAAACATTTGTCGAGCAGAAATTTGGTATGACAGCTTACGTGCAGGGTTACAAAATAAATTTTGCAAATAGAATTAAATTTTTTGTGCTTAATTATACTTACGATTGTAATAATTACCCTGAACCTAAATAAATTTGTATTTAAAGCATTTTTATATTTTAATACAAAGTTGTGTTTAGCTAATACAAAATTTTTAAAATTTCAACGGGGTAACGGTATAAACACGTAAAAAAGTATTTTTTTTTAAAAACAATAAACTGGAAATTTTAGATTCAGTTTATAGAGACTAACATGAAACATATTTTTAGAAAATTTCATGAAAAAATATTCAGAAGTTTTTGAGATATCCTGCGTGGTATACCACAAAAACATCATTTGGAGAAAAATGACTTCAAAGTTTCGGAAATGCGCTCCAGCTATTGAGCAAGTATAATTCCAAAAGCCATAACTTCTGATCTAATGGGATTTTCAAGGAAATAATTACATAAAAGAATTCAGGAAATATAGGAATTTAACATCTAAAAAAATAAAAATTTTGAAATTTTTGAAGTTCTAAGAGTCCTAAGAACCCTTAACAAAAATTCTGCTATTTTTATCCTCTTATATATGCAATACAAATTCTATATTTTGCAGTAATATGTCAGAATGATTAAAGATTTCAAATTTATATTGCAATGCAATTTTACTCTCAACCATTTCTTTAATTTATCTGACGAAATTATATTTCTACTAAATTTGTGAATGAGCCCTAATTTGCAGCAAAAAATATACTCCAACTTTAAACAGCTATTAATCGGCCAATTGTAATAGTAGAATAACAGGACATTTTTGTCTTACTTGTCAGTTTAACGTGAAAGTTTTTCTAAATATAACTTATAGGACCGGGGGACCGTATAAAAATTTAGATTCTGTAATTTTTCACTAAATTGTTTTTTCGCTTCAAACCTTTTCTATATTAACTCTGCACCTCATTTTGATCACTTTTGTATTCGGAAGTATGCATCTAGGACCAACGGTTGCGAAAATAAAGGTCGGTCAGGTTATACGGGGACACCCTGTATATAACATGTTGGGTATACTGTTTGATTCAACGATGACGGCTAGAAAAGAAAAAAAAAAGGGAATGCCTAGTCTTCATATTTTTAGCAAATGTGATAGTATTGATGAAAATTCTCAAAAATATAGGATTGTTTACACCAGGAACAACTAATGGAAGAAGAGTGACGGTTAACGCATTAACTCGCTCTAAAACCAGCTAAATCACTGATTGTGCAGGAAAATCCGTGGGATTTTTGAATGGTACATAATCATAAAAATATCCACAACAGTACTAGGAATCTTGCCAGACTTTCCTGTAACGTGGTGAAGAAAACTGACTTTGAATCAATGCGTGTAGTATGATAATTTCTCTTCAGTTATGCAGTTGCACGAAGTGTCCTATAAATCCGTTGATATTCAAAATTTCCTAAAAAATAACAAATTGTCGTATCGGAATCATGGCGTAACGAACTGCTGTTAGCATCATAACGATGTTTTGTACTAAAAGAAAAATAACAGTTAAAATCTTTTTGAACAATTTTTTACTACGAATAGTTTGCCCATTTACCAAATCTTATGGTGGAAACTAGGATATGACAATTCGTTAAAGTTTTAAGAGTTTTCGTAATATGAACAGACCTATGGGAAACTTTAAACTAGTTGCTTCTTTTGCCATGAAAAAATCCGCTTTCTGGCATATCTTACGGTATAATCTGCGCTTCTATAAAGTAATTGATTAAATGCTCATAATATTTTTAAAATCTGGACTTACTTTTGACTTGCTTTGATCTTTTTTTACTATTGCCATAAAAATTCCAACGCTTTAACAAATTACATGGTGCAAACCGCACTCCGATAGGGCAAAAAGTTAAAGTTTTTGTAACATGAATAAACTTACGTTACAAACTGTGTATCCATGGAGTGAAGTAGTTTGTAATCTAAATAGTTGCAAAAGTAGTTTTTACAGACATGAAAAGATGCTTATGTAATCTTTATAAACATGCAATCGATGTATTAAAAATAAAGGCAGTTGTTCCTTCAAACGTACATTTTTTTTTTTTTTTTTTTTTTTTGACAGGCAATTTTGAACCGCAATATGTCTTCCTCAAAATAACGATTGCAGGTAAATTTTGGTGTACCCTAATTTCGTTCCCTTTTACTTCTCCGCTTCTCCAGAAAATGGAGCCGCTTACCACGCAATGCACAAGGAACGGAAAGCAAAAGGAATCAGTGAAAGTTTCTTTCGCCAAGACGCATACATATGTTATAGACGCCGTATTTCCTATTTTTAGAAGACCTGGATACTTTTTACGTCATTTGTAGAACGTTATTTACTGCACTGTAAGTATTTATTTCCTATTCATTGCATGTATTCTACGTAGGCAAGATGCTAACAGTAACATACAGTGAGTTTAGGACGTTCTGTTCATTTCACAAGAACTGAAGCTCCGCCATATTGGGAAGTAGCTTGTTTCCAATTTCGTGTCCCTTGCAGTTCTTATTTTCGTCCCGGCGACGAAATTATGAACCTTTTTTCATGGCAATTATTTTAAAATGAAAATCGAGTTTAATATAAAATAAAATGAAAAGTATAATAAAATAAAATAAAAAAGTTTAAAATAAAATTTAAAATGAAAATAATCTTTTTACTTTAAAAAAAATCTAAAAAACTTTATAAAATACCTTTATTTTTATTAAAAGAAAAATATCGTCTCTATTGATCGTTGCACAAGGAGCCATGGAAGAAGTGGGATAAATCCCAGATGAAATTGGCTGTTGAACCGGTACGCAGTAAGGAGATGGGCTATAAAGCTGCAAGTAAACAGTACAGTGTCACAAGATCAGCATTAAAAGATTAGGGTAGAGAGGGGTGATTCTTGGTCACTCACAACGTGGTGTGACTATTTATTCGTCAATGAAATTTTCATTAATACTAATGATAGAATCAAAAGAAAAAATTACTGGATGATAGACACATTCATGATTATTCAGTAACACAAACAACTTTTTGGTTCAAAACAGACTTTGAAGAGAGAAAAATATTTTAACTACAAATGTATATAAAATTTGAGAAAAAAAAAAAAAAAAAAAAAAAAAAAGGAGAGATTTCAAAATCATTCTTCTTTTTCATAAGGTGATTTTAATGTGAAATTTAGCTGTATAGCGATCTAGAAGGGTTGTATAGAAAGATAAATATGCATAGAATATGTCAGTATGCGTATCGATACTGTATGAGCATATAAATTATGGAAATAGAGGATTAAATATCACACAATATATACGGGGTGACTCTTGGTCAACATGGGGTGAATATTGGTCCGCATTGGGTGATGCTTGGTCATGTAATTTTTGCTCAATTACTCATAAACTCACAAATAGCGTTGAAATGTTTGATATTTTTGAGTTTTAGATGCCAACACCTGCATGAAAAAGGTTCTTTAGATTTATATGGCAACACTTTAAGAGTTAAACACATTGTTGATATTTTCAGCAACTCATAACACAAATTCGATATATTTGAAATATCTAAATCTTTCTTTTAACCATTTCTGCAAGAGGTAATAGGGTGAGTTAGAAAATTTAATTTGTATAGTTAGATAATGAACATGTGTTACAGTTTATTTCTTTTTACATGTTGAAATTATGTTAACAGCACATGTTCAAATAAACAACTAAACCTGGGCAAGATTTTCACATCAATACTTTTGAAACAAGTTCTAAATTTATGTTAATTTTGATTTTTAGGCAAAGATATAATAACAGAATGCCAAAGGCATATGTAACTAAAAAATAAATATGTGAAACATCCCCGAAAGTTAGAGGAAACCTGTCTGCACACGAAGGAAAATAATACAAGTATTCGGGCAGTTGCATATCATGCAGGAGTTTCATTCTCTACTTTACAACCATATTTATATAGCAAGGAAAAGAACTTATTTTAAATCATAAGCTTGGAAATCCTGTTAACTTACGTTCAGCAAAAGAAAATAAATTAACAGCATGCATAAGATTGATGGGGAGATGAGGTTTTGCCTAAGTCGCAAGGAAATCCTAGTAGATGTTTATAGATTTGTAGAGATTCCAGTTATTCCAGTGAGACTGGATCTCATCTTAGAAATTATTGTAGATTTAACCATTGAAACCAGGACAGGATTAGAATAGGTTATTTATGGATCACCACCACCTATCATCGAAGAAGATGGCTACACTCGTAAAAGTTAGCCTGTAAGCAACGGAAGAACAATTTCTAATTTATGAGTTTTATGATTTATTAGAAGATATACTTCATCAACATGATTTGACTGATAAGTCTGATCATACTATTAATCTAGGTGAAAATGCATGATTACTGATCCATCGAAATAAATATTGTTGAGGAAAAACGAGAACAAGCCACAAGAACAACACCAGGTAGCGGGAGAGTACGCAAGACCGTTATGACTTGTGTTTCAAAAAACAGAAATGCAAACCCACCTCTATTAGTTTTCTCAGGTGAATAATAATTAACATTTCCATGTTGATTACAATCTTTTACAAATTTTTACTCAAATAATACCTTTTACTAAAGAACCCACGTGATACATAGAACCAGAGTTGTGCAAATTCGCAATCTGATAAATTTGTAATCTCATTACAGTGTAATGGCATAAAAGGTATTATAATTTCAATTACATGTTAATTATAATCTGAATTTGAGATTCAATTAGCATTATAAACGTAACTATAAATGCTATGATTATTGTTATATAATTGTAATTATAATTGAGAAAACTATAATTATGATTACGTGTAATTATAATCTGAATTTGATATTCAATTAGCATTGTAATCGTAACTATAAATGCTATGTAAAAATAGCAAATAAAGCCTTTGTGCAACAATATTAAAAAAGCAGAAAACACAACGTTTAAAAATGCACAAATAATACATGAAAAGCAGCAAACAGCTGTTTCGAATGTACTAGCCAGATTCTTCTTCAGTGCAAGATAGGGAAAAAGGAACAGCGTGCTAGAAAAAGCAAGACTGAGCAAAATGATAGACAGAGACGCGCCGGCTTATATACCCGATGCGGGTAGCGAAGGCACCAAAAACAACCAATGAGAGAGAAGCAGTGGAAACGACTGGGTGGACAAGTAGCGACATCTACCGGAGAAAGAGAGAAAAAGAAACCAAAAAAGGGGGAAATTAAATTAATGCTATCCAAATACTTGGAAAATCAGGAGTACTAGATAAGTCATTGACTAAAGAGTGAGAATTTTTAATGAAGTGGTAAGCTTCCCAAAAATCAAGATCAAGATTAGAAGAACATTTTTGGATAATGGTGGCTGAGGAAAAATCGAACCTATGTTGAGAAGACCAAGAATGTTGAGCAATAGAAGAACGTTTAAGCTCCTGATTTTTAACATAACCTTCATGCTCTTTTAAACGAAATCTAAGAGCACGTTTAGTCGGGCCAATATAAGAAAGGCCACACTGGCATGAGATTTGGTAAATAACCCATTTATCTATGCGATTAACAGGGTGTTTGATATTTGAAAAAGTGATTTTATTAACAGGAGAAAAAATAACATTAAAATAAAACTTTCTTAAGATTTTAGCGACTTGCTGACTGATTTTAGGAGAAAATAGTAACGCAACTGAAGTATTAGAGTTGGAATTAGAATGCTTTTCAGAATGGATAGATTTCGTCAATTTCTTATAAGTAGAATCAATTATATTAGAAGAATAACCACGATCAACAGCAGTAGCTTTGAGGTAATTAAGTTCAGCACTAAGTAACTGAGGAGTGGAACAAATATTGGTAGTCCGAAAAACGTTATTGAATTTATTGCCGTATTGAAAGCAGCGAATTTCTGGTTAAGGGGATGAGAAGAATACCTGTGAGGTGGGAGACTGACAGCAAAAGGTTTACGAAAGTCGGTAGTCTGAAAGCCATTTTCACAACGAATAACAAGGACATCCAGGAAAGAAAGACAGATATTGGTCTCAATTTCAGAGGTAAATTGAATGCAGGGATCAATGGAATTCATAATAGAGAGAACATAATTAATATCCGAATTCATTTCAACCTGGACATAAACATCATCAACATAATGAACATAGAACGGAAATTTTCAAATTTCAAAAAGTTTGACCTCAAAATAGTGCATATAAATATCACATAAAATTGAACTAGGAGGATTACCCATAGCCAAACCGTCAATCATACGGAAGAAATTACCATTGAAAACAAAGGTATTTTGCGACAATCAAGCGCGAGTGAGAAGGATAAGCTCCTCGATTTCAAAATAAGAGAAATGGAATTCACAAAGCCTTTTCTTGAGGCAATCTAAAGCTCCCTCAACCGGAACATTTGTAAATAATGATTTAACATCAAAATAAACCATCATAACCTCTCAGCGGCTTAAAATTATGAAGTTTTTTAACAAAATCAAAAGAATGCTTAACAGTGAAACAGTTACTGCCCAAAAGTGGAGTAAAGACAGAAACTAAATATTTGGCAAGCTTATAAGAAGCAGTACCGATACTAGAGGCAATAGGTATAAATGGAATGTCAGGTTTATGGACCTTAGGTAAAGCATAAAACCCGGCACAATGCGCAATAGACTTCTTAAAGTTAGCAGGAATAATGGAAGAAGACTTGATGGAAGACTTAATAGAGTTAATTTCATTAGTGGAAGGGTCTTTGAAGATATCCACATACGGACTATCATTAATTTATTTATGGGATTTTTCCAAATACGTAGATTTGTCGAGAAGAACAATCTGACCTTCTTTGTCGGACTTAGTAATAATTAAGTTTGGTTACTCCTCTAATGTAATTGATTCTATTTATAAGAAATTGACAAAATCCGTCCATTCTCAAAAAGCATTCTAATTCCAACTCTAATACTTCAGTTGTGTTACCATTTTTTCCTAAAATCAGTCAGAAAGTCGCTAAAATCTTAAGAAAGTTTTATTTTAATGTTATTTTTTCTCCTGTTAATAAAATCACTTTTTCAAATATCAAACACCCCGTTGATCACCTAGATAACTGGGGTATTTACCAAATCTCTTGCCAGTGTGGCCTTTCTTATATTGGCCGGACTAAACGTGCTCTTAGATTTCGTTTAAAATAGCATGAAGGTTATGTTAAAAATCAGGAGCTCAAACGTTCTTCTATTGCTCAACATTCTTGGTCTTCTCAACATAGGTTCGATTTTTCCTCAGCCACTATTATCCAAAAATGTTCTTCTAACCTTGATCTTGATTTTTGGGAAGCTTACCATATCATTAAAAATTCTCACTCTTTAGTCAATGATTTATCTAGTACTCCTGATTTTCCAAGTATTTGGAAAGCATTAATTTAATTTCCCCCTTTTTGGTTTCTTTTTCTCTCCTTCTCCGGTAGATGTCGCTACTTGTCCCCCCAGTCGTTTCCACTGCTTCTCTCTCATTGGTTGATTTTGGCGCCTTCGCTACCCGCATCGGGTATATAAGCCAGCGCGTCTCTGTCTATCATTTTGCTCAGTCTTGCTTTTTCTAGCACGCAGTTCCTTTTTCCCTATCTTGCACTGAAGAAGAATCTCGCTAGTAAATTTGAAACAGCTGTTTGCTGCTTTTCACATAATATTTGTGCATTTTTAAACGTTGTTTTTTCTACTTTTTAATATAAATACTATGATTATCATTATATAATTGTAATTATAATTGGGAAAATTATAATTACGATTACGTGTAATTATAATCTGAATTTGAAATTCAATTAGCATTGTAATCGTAACTATAAAGGCTATGATTATCAGTATATAATTGTAATTAAAATGAGGAAATTAAAATTATGTTTACGTGTATTTATAATTTAAATTTGAAATTCAATTAGCACTGTAATCCTAACTATAAATGCTATGATTGTTATTATATAATTGTAATTATAATTGAGAACTTATAATTACAATTACGTGTAATTTCAATGGCGAATTTTTTGTTAAGATATGATTGTAATAGTAATGCAGAAGGTTATAATTTTATTTACGGTGCAGTAATGCTGTAACTGCAAAATTTTAGTTATAATTACGTTTAATGTGAATGGTAAATGTAGATTATTGATTTGATTTCAAATGCACTTGAGATGAGTATAATTATCATTACGTTGTTGTAATGGAGTTGAAGAAGTAAGAAGTTCGTAATGTAAGAAGTTTTAGTTACAATTACGTGTAATGGAAACAGTAAAATTTGTAATTAGATCTTATTCCAACTGTACTTGAAACTGAACTTATTTACGATTACATTCTTCTGATGAGAATTAAGAAATTTCAGTTACAATGATATAAAAATGAGGATGATATTTGATGTTATGCAATGCAGTTATTATTTTAATGATAACGGGGATTTTTCAAACTAGGATAATCTACCAATTTTTACTGAAGTTCCTCCTCCCCCACTCTTCCCTCAATATTTTAGTGTATCATAATTAAAATGGGCTGGTAATTTAAAACACTTATAATTCAAACTGTAATTGTCGTAGGACACTCATATTTTGTGTGGTAAAAATAATCTTTATGAAAGTGGGGTGTTTGTGCATTTTTTTACCGGAGGTAAGTACACTGGTCATCAAAATTAAAGGATAATGAGAAAAATATACCCACTAAGTTAATGTTGCAACCAATGGCCAATGCTGCAATTATTTATGTCAATGAAATGCTGTTGAACTCAAAATTGCACTTCCGCGCATAAATTAGCGTCGGAAATATGCAAATTAGATGATTGACAATGTGGTGCGCAATGGACGTATGTTAGAATTCTTGTCTGTAGTTTTGTTTAAAGTGAATGTGGTTTCTGAATGTGACACGTATTCATTAGTTATGGCTCAAAGGCATCATTTAAGTTAAGGTCAAAAGTGGCGAATAATTGGTAGAATCGAGGAAGGTCAAAAACAAATAGAGGTCGTTAGAGATTTGAATAATCCTCAAAGTGTCATATCAAGAGCTTCGATCCTCTTTTCAAGCGCTGGATCAGTTGATAGATAGCATGGTCAAGAGAGACCAAGAACAACAACTGCATCCGAAGACCGTTTTTTGTCATTGTGGCTCGAAGAAACTGCGAAGCGAATACAAGAGATTTGGTTTCAAACCTTCAGGCTGCCAAGAACTCGAATTTCCCTTTCTACTGTTGCAATAAGGCTTAATGAGGATGGACTGTATGCGAGAAAACTAAAAGTTTCTGTCCCATTCACTCCAGCTTCCCAGGGGGCCCGTTTAAACTGTTGCCATCGTCAAGTTCAATGGAGGCAAGAAGACTGGGTTAAAGTATTGTTTACTGACGAGTGCAGATATAGTCTGAACACTGGTTCTAGACGTGTTTTGAACTGAAGAGATGAAGGAAGACGCAACTTGCCTCTCCTTTGTCCGTGAAATATCCCGTTCGAGTCCAATCTTCTTCGCTCCATTGAACATGAATACAACAACAGTTTAAACGGGTCTCTTTGGAAGCCGGAGTGAGTGGGACACAAACTTTTGGTTATCTCGAATATAGTCCATCCTCATTAAACCTTCTTGCAGCAATAGAACGGCTAAATCGAGTTTTTGTAGCAGCTTGAATGTCTGAAAACAAATCTCTTGTAATCGCTTCGCGGCTTCTTCGAGCCACAATGACAAAAAACTGTCTTCGGATGGAGTTGTTGCTCTTGATCTGCCTTGGCCAGGCTGTCAGTCAACGAATCCTTTCCTTAAAAATCGGTTCGAAACTCTTGATATGACACTTTGAGGGACATTCAAATCTTGGGTGACCTCCGTTTGTTTTTGACCTTCCTCGATTCTACCAATTATTCGCCATTTTGACCTTAACTTAAATGATGCCTTTGAGCCAAAACTAATGAATAGTGATCACACGCAGACACCACATTAACTTTAAACAACACTACACACCAGAATTCCAACATACGTCCATTGCACACCACATTCTCAATTATCTATTTTGCATATTTCCGACGCTAACGTATGCGAGGAAGTGCAATTTTGAGTTCCACAGTATTTAATTAACATAAATAATTGCATCATTGGCCATTGGTTGCAACATTAATTTAATGAACATATTTTTTCTCGTTAACCTTTAATTTTGATGACCAGTGTAAATTTTAGTATAGCGCAAATATAAGGGCCTAATAACCAAAAGCTCTAGAAGGAGTAAATGTACGAGCTTTGGAGCAACCTACTGCTAAAATTCATGAACTTTTGTGACCATTGGCTTATAGGATTACTAATAAAATATATCTAATTTTAAATGATCAGAAAACGATAAAGCGGAAAATTACAGATTCGAAGAAAAAATCCTATGAATGTGTGCCCCCTCCACCATGCCACTTTCACTCCGCTGTAGAAATCGGGTCACCCGACACAATGCAGAACCACGTTTTAAAGTATATTTACGTAGGTGAGCCCGGGGGGATTGTAATACTCGCGATTATGTTGCCACCCTGCCTAGTTTAAAAACTAACGGCAGTTTGAGATAGTGAATCCATCTGCACTCTAGCGGTCAACAATAGAAACAGTGCCTAGAGTGAGAATGATTTTGTGGTAGGGGAAGTAGGATAATAATGCTCAGAAGTGCAATCCCGCTCTCCAAATATCTCTAAACAGAATAGAATTGAAAACGTGCGATCGGTACCGGCACCTAGCGAACTTCATCCTAATTTCCCAGTAATGATTTAGTGCCCGTCGGGAGGAAAGTATTTTTGTGTCCTCACGTTATTAGTTTGAAGTTATTTTATTATAAAATTCTACAACATCTAATTTGAAGGTAAGTGTACACTCTTATTTTGAAATATTAATTTACTCATTATTTCTACAAAATATATAAATTTAACTGTACTTCCATGCTTTTATTTATTTTTGTAGTGCGTTGTTACGCCAATTATAATGCATTAAAACCCAACATGGCGATAACGGGTAATGGCGCTCGCGTTGTATTCCAGAAGAAGTGTTGCCAGTGGGCAACATTTTTAAATTCAAATTTGTTGATTGACACCACTTTTTTGAAATGGTAAAATTCCCCTGTTTTCGCCTTAATTAATATGTCATTAAACAAGGAGAATTTTGCGATTTCAAAAAAGTGGTGAAAATAAAAAAAACTAAATATAGCAAGTAAAAATTAAATTTAAAAAATCAAAAAACCCGACTGCGTAAAAATCAAATTAAATAATTATTTTTCCTCAATGTGAAACTATGTTTTATATTGCTTACCTATTTTTTTATTTACTTGTATGGATGACTTTTAAGCTGTGTTTAATTGTTAGTTCCGATCTATAAGTACTGTTTCGATGAGGCCTATAGATGTCTATGAAGGTTAGAGTCTCTAGAGCAGTGGTTCCCAAAGTTTTTGACTCGCGGAGCCCTTTTTAGGAGGAATTTCTATGGCGGAGCCCCTGAAGCCTACCGTACCCTATGTTACAAGGTAAGGTTTTTTAAGTGCATTGCTACCGAGCACAGGAAGTAGGAATAAATAGTAATCTAAACAATTGTGCATTGTCGCAGAAATAAAATTATATTTTGAAACTTTTAACCGAAACACTGAACTTATTCTCAATTGTCATCAATACAGATGGAATTGACAAAAGTTTACATACTTAAAAAACTTCCAAAACTCAAAAAATCGCAACACTTTACATTATTAGAGTGACGAACAATAACGCATAAACGTTTAATATGATTGAATTGTTTTGCAAAAATGTTTGAATTCGAGTCGTTTGAAAGTAATGACAGGCGAATGTTTGGTTCTGCATTTAAAAGACTTCTGTATTTCCTTTTTGTTTTAAAGTAAGATCTTTAACACTAAATGTATCAAGAATTTTACCCAAGTTTTATAAAAATATTTTAGACCAGAATTCTTATTTAAAATTATTAAGTTCTCTATTTAACTGATTTCTGTTTGATTTATATTTTAGTTATTTTATAAACAAATTCAGGTTCGAATCGAAATATTTTCATTTGGTATCACTGAATAATCGTTTTTGAATATTCGCTGTCAATTTCCTATGAGATATCAAATCAACAAAGACTTCGTGTTTCACTGAAATTAAGCTGGGTTCTTCATTATGCTAAACATATCGGACAAATATGCAATTAGCAGTCACAATCTTCCTTGATTAAAATTTTTGCGAGTTTAGAGTTATGGTTCTTCTAATATTACCTCTCTACAGTTTCAACAATTGTGTAAATGCTATTCCTCGACAATACCATCTTACTTCGGTATGTTGTAGGAGGGTCGGAAGCTGGTTTCCAATGACTTCATGGATAAGCTTAAAAAGTTTGCTTTTAAGAGTTCGTGATTTTATATAGTTTATTTTAATGGCATCATTCAACCTTTTCATAAGTTCAAAAGATACTATTTTCTCGGGAGTAGCTTGTATCTAGTATAAAGAGCGCAATAGATGGTGCTATAATGCTTTCCCCTTTGCTCAATTTTTGCAATGCCTCTAACATTGTGACCCATCATTGCTTTCACATCATCAGTGTATTCATATTCATATGCGTTTTACTATGTATTAATCCAAAAATATTTTGTCCCTTAGTGTTTTGGTTTGAAGTAATCTACAAGCAATATGATTCTGATAGCTTTGTGAAACCTCTTTTAGACTAGCTTTAGTAAGGCACTTAATTTAATCGGGTTAATGTTCTCAAACACTGTAGTAATAGAGAAGTCAAGTCTAGTTGCTGCTGTCCGTTTCAAAAAAGTAAGTTAAGACTCTTAACCGCCCTGGCCTGATGGTGAGTACATGTAACTAAAAAATATTATCAAAATTGCTAATCCAGTGACGTCAGTAGATTAATGCATTTCTAGTGTAAATTTAGTACATCGGAAGAGGCTGTTAAATTTTCTTTTATGTCAACAGTAATATAGTTAATTTAAAAAAGAAATGATGATATTTGACAAGGGAATATTGGGCACTAAATTGAGAAATTTTTCATAAAGCAAATTCTGGACAATATCAATTTTACAAGGTTTATTAAGTGTCTTTGCAATTATATGATCTTCACGAACTCAAGTGGCTCGTTGAACTACTAGGTAGGTGCCATAATAAGCACCGACTTAACAGGGGCAACGAGGTCAAACCAGGCAAACTTCCATCACTAATTTTAGAACATTATTTTTATCCTAATTAATCACAGTGATTAAACAGGACAAAAGGAAAAAAATAAATTATTCGTAGAAATACATCTTATTGCCTATTCCGTCCCAGTAAAGTCTGCGAATATGTCTAGGACATTTCATATTTGTTTTAAGAAATGTTGTGATTGCTTCTTTTGGAGCATGCATACGTTACTTTGCCTTCATATTGAAAAATCTGAGGTGGTTTGTCTTTCAAATGAGAATGTTTTATTTCGAAATGGAGAAATTTACGTATCTAAATTCTCCTTCAGAATACAATTACTTGCTTTCTTACATTAAATCCGCATTTTTTTTCCATTTATCGCATTTTTCGATCATAAAACGTAAAAAATAGAGTGCTAGTACACTGCTCAAAAAATTAGGGGAGCAAGCAAAAAAGTGAAGAGAACAGTGCAAAACAGCCATGTATGGGCATAAAATGGATAGTACACGTGTATCAATGCACAACACAGAAAAAAAGACGCAAAAAAATTGTAAGGGGATTTTATTCTTTGAAAAGATGAAAAGAACATGATAAGATGGTTTAAGGCAACAATTTGTTTTCATGTAAATGATATAAAAAAAGTATTGTTTAGAAATGATGCAAGATTTTTAATATGGCGTGAGACCTCCTCAAACAGCCAAGACTGTTGCACATCTGTTTTACATGGATGCGATGAGTTTATCGATAAGACTTTGGTGAATATTGTTCCACTGCTCAATAATTGCAATCTCTGAGTCCCGGACAGTAAAAGGAGTCCTCGGTCTCGCAGAAATGCGTCGTCTGAGTATGTCCCAAACATGCTTGATTGGATTTAGGTCAGGAGAGCATGCTGGCATTCCGTACGCTGTATTGTTTTAGATTCAAGCATGTTTTCCACAAGACGAACTGTATGAAGTCTGGCATTATCATGCATGAAAAAAAAGAAATCACTAATTACTGCAGCATAAGATACGACATGAGGTCTCAGTATGTCGTCTATAGAACTTCGGACCATCAAAGTGCAATTCCGAATGATATGCAGGCCCGTATATCCACCTATGCTGATTCCAGCCAATAGCATCAACCCACCTTGTCTGTAATATGATCTTTCACGAACGAATGTGGGATTATTTTGAGTGCCTCTTTTCCATGCCAAAACAAATCATACGTCACAGTCAGACTGAATCGGGACTCGTCTGTAAACAGAATTTGACTCCAACAACGTTGCCTCTAAACTCGATGTTCAGTTCCCCACCTTCTTTGGGCCGCACAGTGGCTTGATTTCAACGGAATACAGACCATTGGATTACGTGCATAGAGACCACCCTGATGAAGCCTATTTCGGACTGTTTGGCTGGACACCCTTCGTCCTGTGGCCAAGAAAATTGTGTTTGCAGCTGAGTAGCACTGCCCGTTTCGTCTCGACGAGCTGTTAACAGGGTATATAGGTCATCAGTTTCCGTGTTAGAACATTTTTGACCTTGCACTTGTCGATGAATACCATTCGATGTGTTTTGGAATCGATTCCACAGCCTTTCATGAACACTTCTTGCGACTCCAACAGCGTCCACTACACTTCGTTGTGTTTCCCCAAATTCAACCTTCCCCATAACACGCCAAGCCATGGATTGCGGTAAATCATGTTGTTATGACATTTTCAAGCCACCTTTTCTCAAAACACAAGCTGAGAAATTGAATTTTACAACTGAGGCAGTGAAACAGATGTTTCTGCAAAATCCCGATTTCAGCACTTATCTCTTTTTTCTAGTTTTTGACGTCATAAACTTTAATTTACATGTGTTACAGTTTTCTTTATCTGTTTTCTACAACACATTAAATTATGGATGTTTTTTTTACGTCACTTATCGGTGTAAATATTTGCGTAATTTCATTAAAACCATATGCTCCCCTAATTGTTTTTAGCAGTGTAGAAATTAATATTTGCACCGGGAATTTTTTAAAGAAAATTTTATTAAAAGAGTTAAGATGTTCAGATAGTTGAAGATCCATGTATAAATATTTTTGTAAAAAAAAAAAAAAAATCTATTTACATTTTTGGAAAATATAGAAAAAGGAAAAAAAAATTTCTTTAAATGTGTTCGTTGTTAAAATTTTCTTTATTTTCCTAATAATAATTAGGAGCCCTTGGAAAGTTCACGCGGAGCACACTTTGGGAACCTCTGCTCTAGAGTAAAGCTAGAGATCCTACCTACACATCTTCCAGGTTGTGTAATATTTAAACGGAGTTTCGGACTGTAAAATAGTCAATGAAACATCGTCTTCATCTTGAAAGACCTGTCCAATGATATGCCACTCAATAGGGTGCGTAAATTTTTCGTCTCTACCGCCATTTTGAATTCATAAAAACAAAACCTAGCCTATAACCTTCGTACGGTTAAGACAAGTCGATAGAGACCTCATTCATTAAAACCCATCGAGTCGTTGGGATGTTTCGAGGGTACAAAGAAATCCACATGCCTAGATACGCGTGAAACACATCTAAGTAAGTAGCCCACTATATGTGTAACACAATATGTGTGCACAATATGTGTAAAGTGGTCGCAAAGTTCTGCAGTGGTGTGAACAGCCCATACAACTACATGTGTGATTTTTGTCTTACTTAAATGTTGTATTCAAATTCTGAGCGCAATTACCCCACCATGTCGGGCATTACCGCTCAATCGATGGTTATTTAAATAAAACGATAAAAAAAATTCCTTAAACTTTTATGCAAATTAGTTGATTACAAACTGTTTCTTATGCTTTGGAGTTATTCTTCGTTAATGAAATATTGATTTTTTTGTCAAAATTTGACTAGCTCATGTGTGACTTCTTGTTTTCCCTTAATTCCTCTACTTTCCCCTACGTCGTTCACTTGTTCTAGTGAAAAATTTAGTTTTCATCTAGTTGCTTCTTATTTTGTAGCTTCAAATGAGTAGATGTAAACACCTTTTATTGTAACATTAGGTGCTTAGGATAATATTACCCGTAATCTACATGCATTCGCCGACATTTTTATGCAATTTGTTTAACAAGTTTGGTTCCTCTTTCGGCCTTGCTGGGGATTTCCGCTATACTGTCTTCTCGGAGTAAAAAGGTGGCTTTTCCAATTTGAGTTAAATTGTAAGCTTAGCAGATTAATAAATCTTGCTTAAGGAACTTTGTAATTATTCATTATTTTGATAAATTATTGCTTTCTAAATATTTTCAGTAGTTTATGTTTTTCCTAGTATCCATTTTATTTATTTACTAGGTCATTAAAGTGTAGCGTCGTTATCCCGATGCAGTGGCGGAATTATCCCAGTATCCTGGCTAATCCCGCCACTGTACAGAGGTTGAAAGAATTTTTTTTTCATATGTGCTTACTTTTCAGTTATAATTACGGTTAAATTTATACAGATACTAAAGATCATGATTCATCTTTAGAATTTTTACAACTAAAAAATATTTTTTTTTTTTTTTTTTTTTTTTTGAGGTGAAAAAATTTAAATTTTCTTAAGGTGTCGCCATTTCCCCGGTCTCCCCTATGTACAAAACTATAATAAATCAAACCTAAAATATCCAAGTATTACCAAATCATATGAAAACTAATTTAACAAAAAATGCATAAAAATACAAATAGAAATTCGATTAATTTTGATTTTTCAATATACAACTTTAATTTTTTTAACCATTAATACTGAATCAATTTTACGAATGTATTCGTAAATGAAAAAAGTTTAAATTAAAAAATGCGCTAAAAAATAAGTCATCATGGAAGTGTCAAAATACGATCCCCAACTCGATGCGTGATTCTAAGAAAATAACAAAAAATAAAATGTATACATTCCAATATAACCCAAACACGTGAAAAATTAATTTTCCATGAAACTAATGCATAAAAGGGTAAACTGAAATTCGATAAATTTGGATTTTAAATATAGATTTTTTTTTTTTTTTTTTTTTTTTTTTTTTTTTTTTTTTTTTTTTACAACTATAAAAACCGAATCAATTTAAAGAAAAGATTATCAAGTGCAAACAGTATAGAAAAAAGACTCCCTCTCCCTCTTTAAAATAATTGCTTTTAGTCCAGGCAATAGAGACCGTATGGGGACTCTACCTAGCAAAATTAATGGTAGTACTGGAAATCGGCTTTCTAGATGTCTTTTAGGTCGTTGAATCCGAATTTGTAACTTCCCACCAAAATTTCCCCCGGCAACCCCTCCCCCCCAAATTTTGGTAAAAAGCCCCCCAAAAAAGGTTTTTATTAAAAAATTCCATTTTTTATTGTTTTTGGGTTTTTATTGTTTTATTGTATTCATCCTAATTGATAATGTCATATATCCTATTTGTTGCAAATTTTGTCTAGTTTCTGAATTTCGTAATGCTTTCCCCCTAAAACAATGATAAATTTAAGTTAAAAACAACTATTTTTTTTGGGGGGGGGAGAAATTTGGGGGTAAGTTAAAAATTCGGATTCAGCGACCCAAAAAACTTAAAGTAAACCTTATAGAGAAAGTTCGGAGGGAAGATGGGGGGGGGGGGGGGTAATGTAAACGTGTGAGTGGTTAAGTTTAATTGCACAACTTAGTTTACGCAGCACCGCGCGCATGTTCCGAGGCAGATCCCCCCTTCCCCTTCATCCTAAGTCATAATGTCATATATCTAATTTGTTGAAAATTTTGTCTACTTTCTGAATTTCTAGATACTTTTTCTCTAAAACAATAAAATGACTTTTTTAATAAAAACTTTTTCGGGGGAGGGGGGGGGGTCTTTTTACCAAAATTTGGGGAGGTTGCCGGGGGAAATTTTGGTGGGAAGTTACAAATTCGGATTCAGCAAGCCAAAAAACAAGTAGAAAGCCGATTTCCAGTACTACCATTAATTTTGCTAGGCAAAATTCCCTATTGCCTGGACTATTTTATCATATGAAATTTGTATGTTCTGTGACAATTTGGATCCGAGTTATATGTGTCTATGTTTAACGGGCCCTATATTTGTGCTATAGTGAAAGTTGAGGGTGTCTGTTTAAAACACCGACAATGTCCCTATCCCCATTATAAAGATTACGTTTACCATGCAAAGTAAAAGTGATTTACGATAATTATATCTTGAGTTATAATTAGTTTAAATTGTTAGGCTCTTATATTTTTGATACACTAAAATATAGGAGGTTTTTTATAAAAAAAATATATAGAGCCTCGCCCCCCTCCCCCTCTTTAAAACTGTTACGCTTATCATATGAAAATTGTTTCGATAATTTAGATTTGAGTTATATGTGTTTGTGAATATCTGTTCCTTATATTCGCACTGTACTAATATTTGTGTGATTTTGGTTAAAATAAAAGACAATGTCTTCAAAAATTATGTCACTTTGTTGGATCGAAATAACTAGGAACTGAAATGGCACTGGGACCGAAATGTCAGAATTGAAGCCCTGTGACCTAAACAGCAGGAATAAAGTCTCAGAGCCGAAATGTACCCATGAATGGTTAAATTTCAGTTCCTTCATTTTCAACATTGCATTCTCAATTGTCAGATTTTCTACAAAAATTTAAATACATTATATATAATAATACCACAGAGATATTTAAGATATAAAGATTAAAAATAACGTGAAATCATCCCTTCGAGAGCGATAAACAAATTTTTACATTTCGTAATAATTTAAACCTTATATATTAACTTTTTTCTGGGTATAAAACTTATTAAAAAAAAGAAACTTAACGTTCTGTAAAAGTATTGATTATACACATGATTATATTAATTCTGTATAGCGCGTTTTTCGGGTATGAATTGAAAATGTAAAAAAAAATAAGCCTATTTCTAGAAAACGGGTAATTACGTAAAAATATCTAGATAATTAGTAAATATGCAATTCTATTTATAAAATTTAGTTAAGTTTTTATAACATTATAAATTAATACTTACTGATATATAATTAGCTACTTATAATTTAGTTAACTTGCAACGAATTACAAGTAATTTTTATATAAATTTTAAAAATGCAATTAGGATTAGCTCGTAATTGATTGCAATTTAATTTAAATACGTTTTATAGAATGCAATGTAGATTTTGTTATATTACATTACACGTTAACCAAATTGCATTCTGAACAAACGTAATTGACATTAACTTGTAATACATTAGAACTTAATCTAAATTATGTTTTTAAAGATATAATAGAATTGACCTATATCACAAGTTAATTGGATTCTATAGTTAAAAAAGTAATCGGAATCAACTTGTAATCCATTGCAGGTTAATTGGATTATATAATTAAAAACGGAATTTTAATCATCTTGTAATCGATTACAGTTTAATTGAATTATGCAATTAAAAACGCAAACTTAATCATCTTTTAATGCATTACAAATCACTCTAATTAAAGTTTAAAAGATAAAATAAGAATTGATTTGTAATCTATTATACGATAATCAGATTATACATAACAAAAGCGTAATTGAAATTTCTTTGTAATGCGTTACATGTTAATCAATTGAATTGTGAGGAGATTATAATGCATTTTAATCTGTAATTTCATTACTTTGTAATCAGATTCTGCCCAACAGTGCACAGAATAACATATGCAATGTATCAAAATGTTTGGATGACAACTGAAATATTTGATTCGTGTCAATTTCTGTGATATGGTATATCATTACGTCCTTGAGGGAGATGAAATGTACTTTGAATACAAAAAAGGCTTTTGAAAAGAAATGTATTATTTTATGAAATATATTTGAACTTCCCCCCATTTTAGTTATGTTTCTTTTATTAAGATTATCATAACTCTGTTTATATTTACAAGCAATGTAAATTCTAAATGTATTCCAAGAATGTTTCATTCAATCATTTATTAAATTTTTAATTGTTTAAAATGCTGGTATTTGATCACAAATAATGACCAATAATCACCCCACCCCTGAGCAATTATCATTCCATTGCCGGGGTGACTATTAGTCAGATATTTTTAAATTTTATTAATATTATATATAATTTTGAAACAATATAATTAATTAAGATTATTAGGGATTAGATTCACTCTTTGTGAGCATAAAATTTTTGTTTCAGTTTAGTGACTGAATTATATGGATCTTTATGAAAAGTGGACAATAATCACACCACTCTGTCCTATATTAAAAAGGTTCAGATAAAAGTGCAGAAGACTTGATTGAAATTAAAATCGGCCGGAAAACAGTTTTCTCTCTTGAACTGGAGAGTCAGTTTTATGCTGCAAAGAAATGGAGCGAAGTTTCTATGGACTAACTCTGAAAGATTTCAGACGAATGGCATTCCAGCTAGCCTTTCGCAATAATTTACCACACCCATAGAGCAGTTCACATGACGTGACTTTTACCGTAAAAAATTGAAAAATCTGTAGGACACACAAATAAAAAATAGCATTGATAAAGGTACAGATAGCTGTCCTACATCAGCAGCAAAAACCTGATCGTGACGCCATCTTGCACATCTCTATTATCATTATATCTCTATTAGACAAAAATGGCAGGAACCAAGTGGTTGCACTGCTTTTTGACGCGACACACATAACTCTCTGTTCGAAAACCTTAATCATTATTGCTTGCTCGTATTCAGGGGTTCAGGGAACAAAGTGTTCAACTATTTTTCTCCATACTAAAGGTAGAATTAGAGAGAATAAAATTCGACCCAACGAAAGTGTACAATGTAAACGAAATTGGCATCACTATCGTCTAAAACAAAGCCAAAAAAATCGTAGCCATGAAAGAAAAGGAAACCGTTCATAAATTATCGTTTACGGAGAGAGGTTCCATACTCACTGTAGTGATGTGCATGTCAGCTGCAGGGATGTTTGTGCCACGTCTCACGTTATTTCCGAGGAAGCTCATGAAGAAAGAGCTAATAGGTGGTGTGATGTGGAATCACATATATTTTTCTTAAATTATTGCTTTCTCTAAATTTCAGTTAAAACTAATCTTTAATTACTTATTCATTTTATCCTAACCTTTAGTTCAGTTCCCATTGTAACTTTCCTCCAAAAGAAAAGAAAGAAAAGATATTTAACAGATGCCTTTATCACTAAAGCGGCTCTCGCATTGATAAAATTCATTTAGATGATTATTCACGCTGACTAGATAAAAAAAAGAATAAAGATTGACTTTGCTTTCGGTCACTAGAAATAACTCTTTGATCTCTGCTTAATTTTTGAGTATAACTTCCTTGTTAAATCATAAAATTTCCAATAAATGCGGTCTGTATTATCTTTAACGCTATGTTCTCAAAACTTTGCTCTTAACGTACGAATTGGCGTTCGAATTCTATTTGGCTTATTTTTTAGGACTGCTATGCTGGTGGCCCTGCCACGCAATTCAAAATTCTCCTAATTGTCCAAAGCGTAATAGATAATTTTATTCATATGATATCTCGCCAATTGTTGGATGCCAATGTGTATATTACAGAATAATTGGCAATTGCCCCTTGCACTTCATGAACTCATTCATGTAAAAAAAAAAATCGTCTTTAGAAATTCTATCAGGCACCATCCCTATCCATTTCTGTATGAAATGCTTCAATTTTATATATTTACTCCAAATAAACAGATTTCGTAAAAAAGCAATTTAAAAGGATTTATTTCTATACTGATCACAGCCTACAGCTATTTTATAAAACTCCAGCGAATGCAAACGAACTGAACCTGGTAATCATTTACGATCTGCAAATATTTTACGTTATAAAAATATATCAAAGTATTATTAAAGTACGGATCTCTACTATAGATAGTGAGCCTCCAGGGTCAGTAGGAGCTGTGCATGAGTCAAGGTGGATTAGAGCAGAGCTTTTTGAGAGATGGTTTCGCCATTTTTGTCCATTGTAAAGCCATTAAAAAACGCTCACACTGTGTTGATATTGAGTAGGCATTACTCACATTCTCGTAACTTGACTGCCGATGACCTTGTATGGGAGATTGGTGTTATAATCGTGTGTTTGCCTCCTCATTCAACAGCAAAACTGCAGCCTCTCGATGTCGCGTTTATGTTTAATTTAAAACGTGTTATGCTGAATCAATAGAAAATTAGCTGCAAACCATTCTGATAGAGACGTTGGGAACCTACAAATCGCACAACTTTACAATAAAGCCTACGAGAGTGCTGCGGTTGTTAAAACTGTTGTTAAAATGGTTTAAAAGAGACGGGCATTATGAGATTTAACCCCAACATTTTTGGAGCTGAAGATTTTCTGGCGAAACCTCATCCCTCTCGAACTGGCAAAAATTTCGTGCTAGCTTATCAGCATCATCAAGCGGCTAGGTTCAGCAAACTGTTGCTGTCATCAGCCATAAAGAGATCAGGGAAATGCCAGTGATGACAGTAGCAACTTCTGTCCGAAGATGTTCAGAACATTGATAACTGGATCTCCGCATAAAAACAAAGTGAAAGATTCCCAGGCGAAGAAGAAACGCTCAGCTGAAAAAAACTTCTGGCACTCACCACTCTCAAGGGAAAGGGGAAGAATCCACTATGTAAAAAATCCAAACGTGACCAACTCAGCGACCCTGATGACGGAAGTGAATCTTCTGTTGACATTCCTTATGATGATAATACAAGCGATAATGATGGCGACAATAATGCAGAGTTCCCTATCTGCTTGAAGCGTTTTTCTGATGATAAACATGGAGGGCAATGGGGTCACCTCCTTCAATGATGCACTTAGTCACACGAAAAATGCTCAGGAGCGAAAAACAATGCAAAATTTATATGTTCCTCATGTTTAGATTTCTTTGTGTTATTCTTCTACTGATTAATAGTACATTTCTTTGTGCCTTAATTTAACGCAAATTAAATTATTTATTTTAAAATAAATTTTTATTTAGTTATAAGTTAAGCCTCAGCTTTTTAGATTTTTTTGGGGGGACGAAATTGGGACCATTTTTTTGCCGTACATAGACACTTTTGAAGAATAATTATTCGCATTGTTAAAATATTTTTGTACGAGATTTGCCTATATTTCTATGTACGTGGGTCAATGTAAAATCCAAATTTGGTAGGTTTTCACTGAAATTTACAACTCGCAAGGACCTAAAACTGACTGGGGGACGAAAATAGGGCACCTCACCTTTTGTCGTGGTACTTTTTAACTATCTGTAAATTTTTTTTACAATTATTGTGCAGCACTTCGTAAATGTTCCATGTATGGAGACACTAGTATTCTAGATATTTTGTTGCAAATCCATAAAATAACGTTAAAAATGGTAGGAAAAAAGTTCAGAAATAATTGATAGCAATACTTAAGAGTACCTGTAAGTCTATATTGAAAGCATTTAAAAGTACTTACATAGATTAACATGTTAAAATTGATAAAACTTCTGACATTAATAAAATAATAAAATACAAAGTAAATACAATAAAAGTTAGACGTTTCGTATTCAATTCTGAATCCCTCATCGGTATGCAAAATTCCAGATACAAAAATAATTACAAAATAACCGAAGTCAATCAGCTAAAGTTATAATCAGAGTAAAACAGTATATTCAGGTGGAATCGGGCTGCTTCGTTCATACGCGATTCAGTCAACTTTGGGAACCACCTTTATAGAAAAATGCCGCTATTATAAATGTTGGAATAAGATTTAATTATCTGTGCATTCGTAAAATCTGTGGTACAGAAAGTTGGCTGAATAGCCTATGAACGAAGCAGTCTCGATTCCAACTGAATATACTGTTTTTCTCCGATTATAACTTTAATTAACTTCGGTTTCTTTTATGATTATATGTGTATCTGTAAAGTTGTATATTGATGAGGCATACAGAATTGAATCCAAAACGGCTAATTTTTACTGTGTTTGCATTGTATTTTAGTATTTTATTAAATGTCTGAAATTTTATCAATTTTAAAGTGTTAATTAAGTACCCAGACGTAATATGTTTGTGTTTTTGATGTTTACAAAGATGTTATGCAAAAATATTAGAGTTTATAACAAACGTATTTTTAATTAAATTAGTTACATATGAATTATTTATTCTTTAATTAAGATCTTTTAATTATAGATATTGTCAGGATATGAATTTTCGGAAATTTATAGCAATTTTTTATTTTCATTAAAATTTATACTATAAAAAAAATCAAAAGATTAAAGCTGAAATAAATTTATTTAAAACTTGTTTCATTTTTTTTTAATCAAATTTCACTAGAGAATGCGTATTTCTATCTTTTTGTACAAGTAATTCGTGCTTGCAAAGGAAATAACTTTGTTTGCCGTGTGCTTCACAGGGTATAGCGACTCTTTTAGTTGAATAACTCTTCCACGGGGAAACAAGCGGCTGAAATTGTGCACGCATGAGCAGGGACCCAAAATAAACCCATTTACGGACTTTGGTTACTGTGGAATAATATTTTGTTTGCGTCAAAATGTACCGATATTCAACCGGAGAGCGTGATTTTTAGTCAAAATGTTTTATCTGTGTGACCAGAGATTTGTCGAAACACTTTGGAAGTGGTCTAGTACCTTTAAAAACAGGACAAAGCCATCTCAAAGAATTTTAAGAGCATTAATCACCAAGTTTGAACGAAAAGGTTCAGTGGCTGATCACAAAATGGGCATAAAGACTAAACAAAAGACAGCAAGGACGCCTGAAAACATAACCGCTGCCAAAAATATACTGTAGGAAGAGCCATCAACGTCAATTCAACACTTGGATCAACAACTAGATGCTATTGAAAAAAGTCCTTTAGGTAGCTTTCATATTCCTTATTTTTTAAAAGCCAGCTTATATTATTCAAACACACGAAGCTAAAATTAGTGGAATTCGATTATGGAAGATTCAATACTAGTTTTTGTCAATATTGAATATGAATGAAAGTTTCATGAAATTAGTCAGATTTATCCAAGCTTGTTTTATTTAAAGTGATTTATATTTGGTCGCCAAATTCGGCGATATCTTGAAGTGCCCACCATTTTAAAACTACATGTTGGGTGCAAGAAAGCTAACTAATGTACTTGGTTGAGACCTTAGTAATTATCGTGCTCATGCTCACTCACGTCCAAATCGGTTGATACATACGAGTGCTGTCGCAGGCAAAATTTCAGATTTTTTCAAAATGTCACCCACATTACAAATTCAAACTGCAAAATCTCAGCCATTTTTTGAAATAAAGACAAAACAAAAAATGCTCCGGAATCCTTGTATCAAGGTCAAACACTTAAGGAAAAAGACGTTTTCAATTTCTATTTTTTTTACCTCATTTTAAAGTTTAATTAAAAAAATCCCTGCCGGCTCGGCCTACAGGCGTATGTAGATTTCGATGTTAAGTACTAATTTCACCAACAAAAACTAAACCAAGATTAGAGATAAACCCAGTTTAACAATTTTATCTGGCCACTATAATAATTTTATTTTTCTGTAAGGGCTCATTTTATCAGAATCATATTAAGTCGGTATTAAAAAAAATATATATATATATATTTTTTATGTACACATTTATATATATACATTATATATACACATTTTCAGATTCATTTTTAAAAGTAAAATCAGGAAACTTGCTGACGTGATTTTTTAGAAGAGATTTATAAGCGACCTGAGTTTTTATTTTTAGTTCAATTAATTAGAGCTTGACTTACAATTATTTTCTCAGTACGACCATTTGTTTTCGTTTCCAGCACTATCACTTCGGGAAATTTGATTCAAAATACCCAATTTGACAGCATTTTTTTAATTATATTCTTACTGTATCAAAAATTTGACTGTAACGGTACATTATATAGTTTCTGAATAATAGAATCCAACAATTGGATGCGTTTGAGAGCAAAAAGGAATTTAAAAAAGTCCTTCCGGCCAGTGCCGGGAGGAAGAGGTAGCTTTTATATTCCTTATTTTTAAAAAGCCAACTTATATTATTCAAACACACGAAGCACAATTAAGTGGAAACCGAATGTAGGAGATTCAATACTAATTTTTATCAATACTAAATCATTATGAATGAGAATTTCGCGAAATTAGTCAGCTTTATCCAAGCTGCTTTTATTTAAAGTCACTTATATTTGGCTGCCAAATTCGGCGATTTCTTAAAGTGCCTGCCATTTTAAGACAACATGGTAGATGAGGCTAACCAGTGAACTTGGTAGAGACCTTAGTAATTGCTGTGCATATGCTCACTCATATCGGAATCGGTTGATATATACGAGTGCTGTCGCAGGCAACAAATCAGATTTTTCAAAATGTCACCCACTTTAGAAATTGAAACTGCTATATCTGAGCCATTTTTTAAGATAAAGACAAACAAAAAATGCTCCTGCATCCTTATATCAAGGTCAAATACTTAAGAAAGAAACCTTTTTCAATTTCTAATTTTTTTGCACCTCACTTTAAATATAATTTTTTTTTAATTTAATGGCCGCCATTTTGAAACAAGATGGCTGATGAAGCTGGCCAGCGAACTTGGTCGAGATATTGATGTATACTATCCACATGCCTTCTTCCATCGAAATAGGCGAATAAGTGTGGTATCGCGTGACAAATACAAGATCGTTTCAAAGTGTTAGCCATAATAAAAATTCAATGTGCGATAATTCAACCACTTTTTAAGATATAAACAAAAGAACAAATTTTCAGAAACAAAAACTGCTCCAGAATCTTTGTATCAAGGCCAAGCACATAAAAAAAAATCTTTTTCATTTTCCAATTTTTTAATACCTCATTTTAAATTTTAAATTACATTTTTTTAAAAAAATGGCAACCCTTTTGAAACAAGATGGCGAATAAAGCTGGCCAACGGGCTTGGGTACGCTGGGCACAGGTCACACGGACAATAGAATTTTCCCCCAGCTTTAAATGCCCCTAAGCTACGGCGCCCGAGTACTGTATTAAGCAGTATTAAGCAGTTTATCCCTTGTTTGGCTAACTGAATATTATTTATTATATAGAAAATAATCAACATGTAGGATTGGTCCCGCCAGAACACGAATTAGAAAATAAAATCGCGTACAAAATAAATATTTATTTTAAAAATTGTACCTTCTCTCTATCAATAAATATTTCATGTTTATTAATATACTGGGCAAGAGCAAGTTCCAAAAAAGATTTATTTAAGATAATCTTCAATTAAAAAAATATTATTGTTTAGATGTACTTGGGTTGCATGATATAGAATTGTATGCAACAAGTAAAATACAAGTATTTTGATTATGATTTTATTGAAATGAATATTACAGTTTTCTGTTTTGAAAATTTGATACATCTAAAATTTATAATATGTATATATATATATATATTGGTGTGTGTGTGTTTACAATTGTCAAGAGAATTAAAAAAAAAGATGCTTAAATTATTTAGAAAACATAACTTTTTATTAGTTTTGTTTTTGCGAAAAAATTTCAACGTCTGGTTTTTGTAACATATAGTTATATAGACTTTTTGTACATAATTCTAAGAGAATTATACATAAAATTTGAATATGTCAAATAATTTGTAAATTTTAATAACTTTTTTAGCAATTTTGTTTTTTAAATTTTCTTTTAACTCATTTAATATGTTTTATAATACGCTATATGAATCCCCTTTATTCCACATTTAGTAAGAGAATATGTAAAAACTAAGTGCGTTACGTAATTTGTAAATTTTAATAATTTTTTAGCAATTTTGTTTTTAAATATTTCCTTTAACTCATTTAATATGTTATATGTATACCCTTTTTGCCATATTTAATACGAGAATAAGTAAAAACTAAGTGCGTTAAGTAATTTAGAAACTTTAATATTTCTTTAATATTTCTAGGGTTAAAATCAGACATTTTTCTCCAGGGGGAATTTTTAAAGCTCCTGTGGTTGCAGGAAAGATTTGCACTTAAACTACATTAATAAGCATTCAACTCAAGCAAAAACTTTCAGAAAGATCCCCCCCCCCCCCCCCCCACACACACACACACAAACACGCACATGCACACACCAAAGCCGTCTCCTGAATTTATCATTGAGCATTTTTGTTTTGAAATATTGTTAAAATATGCTTTACATCAAGGAAACAAATAATGTACTGTGATCTATAACAAAACAGTTGAAAAGTTACATTGCAGCAATGCAGGTTTTACTCTGGGAGTGGGGTTTGTGGAGATGACTGTTTATATTTTTTATTTATATTTGACATATTAGAGATGGTTATTTAGTAGAAATTTGGATTTAAAGAAAATGCACGTTTTTTTAACCTTGGTATGTCTTATGCCATTACAAAAATATTGATTAATAAAAAAAAAAAAAATGTGTGTGGGAGGGGAGGGGGAAGGCTGCAGTAAATTTACGTGTACTGTATTATGTCTGTTCCGTATTATTGATTGTTCAATATATCAGTTTATATAAATATATTCTTTTTATCAGACGTATAGGAATATATTTTATAAGGACCCCGTCTTTTTTAGATTTTAGAAAAACAGAGCATAATTTTTATTTATTTCATCAGATCAAAAAGTAACAACTATTACTGAAATAAAATATTCCAGTTTTAAAAAGCTTGTAAATTATTTATCAAAATAATTTTATTGTGGTTGCAAGGAATTAAATAAAAAATCCGACAAAATGGATAATTAAAACTAATTTTAAAGATATGCTTGCCATGAAAAGGCAGGTTTACTGTATGTAATGGGCCTTTCACTATTTAATAAGGTCTTATTCTAGGTATATGTAATAATACTTATTTTCCCTAAATGAAATGATAAAAATTATTTTTGGCTAAATCATGAAAACTTTTGCTCATAAGAAAAATTCAGAAATTAACATAATACTTGTTTGAACAAAATTGCTTTGATTCGTACTTTATCATATAAGACATTCCCCTTCGTTTAAATTTTTTATTTTATCTTTCAAAAAGGGTAACTTTTATTTGCATTAAAACTAATTTAATTTCAGATTATTAAGTCCAAAATAATAAACATAAATAAAACAAGCAAAAAGGAAGGGGGGAAGAGGTAGAAGAAAGTTCTAATATCACAGAGTGCAAGAGTAATTTTTATATAATTTAAAATTAATTTAGTTTGAAAATATTAAGTTATATAAGCAATGGACATTAATAATCTAATTAGAATAGTAATTTAATAAAATAAGGTAATAGATTACTACTTTAAGTATCAATATTTTAATTTAGTTACATTATTTAGATTTAAATAATGAAAGCTGACTTCACTGATATATACAATGTATGGTAAACAATACACTACATTGCATAAAAATGAACTTAATTGTGTTTTATTTTCTTTCATATTTATAAAAATTATTATTTAAAAGGTAATTCAAAATGTTCACTTAAAATTTCAGTCATATACAGTGACAAATAATTACATATTGTATTTATTTATTATTGTTTGTGCAGTTTTAATGAAATAAAAACATTATAATAAAAGTTATATTAATTATATTGTATACACAAACTTCAATGTTTTAATTTAATAACATTTTTTGTCGCAACATATTTTGACGCTGTCACGCTTACAACCAGCAGAGAGAAAATTCAGCTCAGAGCTTGAAATCTGCACGGGCCGAATTTCCAGGACCAGGCTCAGCTCAGCCCGGCCCGAACAAAAATTATCTTAACCCGGTCAGCGTAAAATTAAAAGTTCGGCCCAGGCAGATATTTTCACAGTTCAGGACCCAGCCCGAACAAAATTCAGTAAAAACGGATCTGCCCCGGCCCATGAAAAAAAAACAAAACAAATATAGGCCGGTCGGGTCAAGATTACAGCGTACATATTTATGGGAAAATTTTTCCGTATATTATAGATTATGTCTCTTCCAGACAAATTACACAATAGCAACCTTAATTATTACTTAGAAACTAAAGACTTTTCAGCATTCAAATAAAGATTCATAAAATAATAATAATAATAATAATATAGTTTAGAATAAAAGAAAAAAGATGATTAAAAATGATAACTTTTGAAGCTGTATAATAAAAGTAGATTTTTGAAAATATTTCTTTGTAATTTATTAAGGCTGTTCTCAAATCCAAAGAAGCTACTTTCTGACACATTTCTAAATTAATTCTTGTTCAGAAATGTATAAAATGGGCAGGTGTTCTTATTCAAAAACTTCGTAATTGAATGGTGTTGTCATTTTTTTTATAAAGCAAAAGATCTATAAAAAAATACTGTCAAAGTTGGCGTTTTGAATCAAATTTCACTAAGCGATAGCACGGGAAAGGAGAAAAACCTGTCGTCACGTGACAAGAATCGCTTATAACTCAATAAGTAATTTATTTATCAAAAAATGGAAAATAATATTCGTTTCCAATCGTTTCAATAATCAGACTTGTCATTTTTATGTAATTTGTAATTTATTCAGGCTGTTCTCAAATCCAAAAGAGCTACTTTCTGACACATTTCTGAATTAATTCTTGTTCAGAAATGTATAAAATGGGCACAAGCGTGAAACTTTCTGACACATGTACTAACTCATTTTTAAACGTAGAAGTACAAAATTGGCAGGGTTGACTATGGAAGCGATTTGGAGTAGAAATGAGTTTTCCGTTCTTTGATAAATAAATTAATTATCGAATTCTAAACAATTTTGGTCAAAACGGTTTTTCTCCTTTCTCTGGCTGTTTTTTTTCTTTCGGAAATTCGGTTCAAAACGCCCATCTTGATGGTATTTTCTGAAAGATCTTTTACGTTTACCAAAAACGGGAAAACACCTTTCGATTACATAGTTTCTGAAAAGCAGCACAGGATCATTTCATGCATTTCCGAACAAAAATGGATTAAAACTTGTGCATAAAGTTGCGCCTTTGTATTTGAGAACATCCATATACTCGTGAAAGTCGTATCCATTGAAAAAGGTTCATATGTTATCGGATTCATTTAAATTTTTATATCAGGCCGGTGTTTAAAAAACTGTCCTATTTCTGCAATTCAATGCTTGTCTCTTTCTCTCATCGCCAAGTAACAGACGCGAATGTCCCGTCGGGTGTACATCAATTGCGCCTACGGTAGGAGGAGATCATAAATTGCGCCTACAGCTTCGGCCTCTTCTGTATGAACTGCGCTCGAAGGGGGGAGATAAGTAATCACTGTATTGAGGGTTGCCTTTTTTCCCCAAAAAGGTCTTCTGGATACAAACCGAGCCATGGCAAATCTTGGCGACAATAATCACAATACTTAAGAAAGTGGTCTGCATTCATCTATCATTCCATTACATCTTATAAGATATTCAACGTAATAAATTAAAATGAACTATAATTCCCCGAGTAGAGGATACTTAGTAATATTTACTACGAAAGAAGGGGGACTCCCCATTTAAATGGGCCCGGTGCAAACTGCCACCCCAGATTCTGTTAGCTCTTTCAAGGTATTCCAAGGAATATCTAATGTTAATAAAAAAAAAAACACCATTGTTAAGAAAATTTTGATTTTGACTTGCAACATTTGGATAAAAAGCATTTTTCCGTTTTTGATGACAAAAAATGCTCAAAATTCATAAAATTCAAGTTATCATAACTCGGTAAGTTTTAAATTATACAAAAATGAAACTTTTATTGTTTTGCTTATTAGTACACGAAGAAGGTTTTACTAAATATAAAGTACTTGAATCGAGTAAAAAAATTAAATTTCTGTAACTTTTAAAAATAATACTTTTCTTATATGAACAGATTTAATAGGATGGAGAACAACTTTAAATCACGTTTGCTGTTGAAACTATACTTCTAAAGCTAATGGTTTAGGAAAATAGTTATTGGGCAACAATTAGAACTGACACTCTTATATACTATTTGTCGCGATTTTTAATATTTTATAATCAAAAGTTAATTGATTTTCACAAATTTTTTCCTCAAATAATACCAATCTGTCAAAAGCATGTTTAAATTAACAAGATTATTACCATAAGTTGTAGTATTGCTAATTATTGGTAGTATTATTTTTTAAATGAAGCAGAATCGAGAAGGTTCTAATTTAGGATTATTTTAAAAATCACTAGTAGGTTAAATTTTTCTATCACAACATAATTTTCATCCATTCATGTATTTATATTCTCTTTCAGATACCAAATATCTAATCGTTGAGTTCTACTTAAAAATTTGGCTTTTAAAAATCAGCAAAACTTTAATTTAAAAATATTTTGAGGATCAAAATCATAAAGTCAACTATAGTCTATTATTTAAAGTATATTTTTTGTTTTTTTTTTAAATAGGAAGTAATCTATTTAAAAGGATATTTTATCTTTTAAAACCTTAAAACTATGTTTGGAGAAGATGCGTTGATTTAATACGAAATTAGAAAATGATAATCTTATGTGTATAAAAGTTTTTTTTTTTTTTTTTTTTTTTTTTTTTTTTTTTTTAAGATTTAAGGGTGTTGTAAGAGTTTCTCTCAAAATTTTCTAACTTACAAACTCATTTTTAAACGTAAAAGTATGTCACTTGCAGAATGACTATTCAATTGATTTAGAATCTGATGATCTTTCATTTTTTGATAGCTGAATTACATGTTGAATTATAAGCCATTGTTGTTTGAAGAAAATTTTATCGGACTGTCACATCTGGAAATTCAGTTTAGAACGTATTGTGGAAATTCATTTCTAATGCTAAATGCTTTTAACAGCACTTTGTGAAATATTGCTTTTAATGAAAATTGGAAAAACCTTTCGATTTCACAGTTTTTAAATCAACATCTGTCACTCTCACGCAAGTGCAAATAAATATGAATTCTAGTAAGTAATCAGTTTGGATTTGAAAACATTCTTAAGGCTGCTCTTAAATTCAAAGAAGTTATTTTCTGACGCATTTCTGAACTCATTTTTCCTCGAAAGCACATTAAATAAGAAGGTGTTCTTATTCAGAAACTATGTAATCGAATGACTTTTCCATTTTATGGTGAAAGCAGAGGATTTTACAGAAAATACTGTAAAAGTTGGCGATTTGAACCAAATTCACGACGCAGCAGTGCGAGAAAGAAGAAAAACTTGTCGTCACGTAACAAGAATGGCTTATAACTCTATAAGCAATTTATTTATCTGAAAATGAAAAACGCTATTCAATTAAAAATCACTTCAATAGGTCTGTTAATTTTATTCCTTGAAGTATAAAAGCGAATCAGACAATGTGTCATAAAATTTTGTGTTGCAGTACAACTTAAGAAATTAAATTTCTTTATCCACTTTTGGATGCATGTTTTTCAAATGAAAACGCAATTCTCAGTTTTGAATTCATGGGAATTTAATGCTCTTCTTCTTATTATTATTTTATAAGCATGTACATAAGAGAATCGTGCGTGATTATAAGAATTATATATTCAGTCAAAATAAAATTTTATCAAAAAATACATATTTAAGTTTCAGTTATAAAACACCGTGGAACCGCTTTGGAATTTTAAAATTTACTTTAGAATTTGAAAAAAAAAATTAAATTTTGAAAGAAAATAATAGATCAATATTTAAATACCATAGTTTCAAACAAGTTAATAATAATACTAATAGTAAAAACAATAATATTAAGGGCAATAAAAGAAGTACTAATTAGCGTTCATAGGAATATTTCAGCAGCAAGAATATCCTTTTATTTAGAATGTTGTTCTTTTTCCCTCAGCATCTCTCTCAAATTAATACAGAGAATAATTTTAAGGTGAAAATTATTTCTAGCATATTAATTGAAATACGAAATATCTGTTTATAAATGTTAATGTTTCATGTTTTAGGCTCTTGAAGAATCTTAGAATGAAACATCCAAAGGCACGCAGTCAATGAGAAATTAGTTTAAACCTGACGAAAATATTTGTTTCCCTGCATAATTATCCTATGTCAAATATTTAAAAAAAAATATGTTTCTAATTTAAAAAAATTCTCCAATGTTTAAATTTCTTGTGTAAATATATATTTATATATGGATTTTTTATCATCATACTTTTATTTATTTCCCTTTGTTTTTTTTTTGTTTTTTTTTTTATTTGTGCATTTTATATTAAAGGATATACATTTTTAAATTGTCTGTTTTCCTTTGATTTAATAGTTATTATTAACAAAAAATTTATTATATACATATGTAAAATACATGTATATAAAATTTTTCTGAGTTTAAGAAAAAACATTATTGATAGCCCAAATTATCGATAAAGCATCCAATTTAGCGAATTAACGCCAACAGAAAAGTGTCCTTCTAACAAAAAAGCTGTCACTTCGTGCCCATAAGTATAAGAGACGGGGGTGACAATGATATCCGTTCCCCGTGACGCCGAGCGCAGTTCATACAGGGGGAGGCAAAGAAGGGAAGGCATAGGCGCAGTTAGCCGGTCTCCGTCCCGTCAACTGTCCTTTCCCGTCCCACAGCCCCGTTTTAACCTTTGGGGAGGAAAACGCAGGAGAAAGTAATTATACCGTGCCCTGTGAAACTCTCCCGGCCAACGAACTCGGTCGAGACATTGGTATGTACTATGTACAGACCAAGTTACATTCAAATCGGTTCATAAATACGCCTGTTATCGCGTGACAAAAATCAGGTCGTTTTAAAATGTCAGCCACAATAGAAATTCAAAATGTTATAACTCAGCCATTTTTTTAGATGTAGATGAAATAAAACCTGTTCCGGAATCTTTGTATTAAGGTCAAACACATACAAAAAAAATTTTTTCATTTTCCAATTTTTTGGTATCTCATTTTATTATTATTTTTTTAATTTTTTTAAATGGCCACCATTTTGAAACAAGATGGCGAATGAAGCTGGTCAACGAACTCGGTTGAGTTATTTGTATGTACTATGTACACACCAAGGTACATCCAAATCGGTTCATAAATACGTCTGTTATCACGTGGCAAAAATCAGGACGTTTCAAAATGTCAGCCACGCTAGAAATTCAAAATGCTATAACTCAGCCATTTTTTAAGATATAGACGAAACAAAAACTGCTCCCGGATCTTTTTATCAAGGTCAAACACATAAGAAAAAAATATTTTTTCGATTTTTAATTTTTTGCTACCACATTTCAAATTTAAATTTTTCTTAAAATTTTAAATGGCCGCCATTTTTAAACAAGATGGCGGATGAAGCTGGCCAACGAACTCTTTCGAGACATTGGTCTGTACTATGTATAAACGAAGTTACATCCAAATCGGTTCATAAATACGCCTTTTATCGAGTGACAAAATTCAGGACGTTTCAAAATGTCAGCTTCGCTAGAAATTCAAAATGCTATAACTCAGCTATTTTTTAAGACATAGACGAAACAAAAACTGCTACGGAGTCTTTGTATAAAGGTCAAATACATAAGAAAAATATATTTTTCCATTTTCAATTTTTTGGCACTACATTTCAAATTTTAATTTTTTTTTTAAATTTTAAATGGCCGCCATTTTGAAACAAAATGGCGGATGAAGCTGGCCAACGAACTCGGTCGAGACATTGGTATGTACTATGTACACACCGAATTACATCCAAATCGGTTCATAAATACGAGAGTTACAGTGTGACATATGTCAGATATATATATATATATATATATATATATATTGATATATATATATATATATATATATATATATATATATATATATATATATTGATATATATATATATATATATATATTGATATATATATATATATTGATATATATATATATATATTGATATATATATATATATATATGGATGATGCTTTCATGATCGATGAAAATATACCAAAATTTTTTGAAATCGCTTTCCTCCGAACGGCTGCAATAGGTAGCTTTTTGTAAAGAAAGCTACCTAAAATGAGTCAGAAAATAAGCAGTTTCGATTTGAAAACACCCTCAATACGATGGTTTTTTTTCTTTAACCTCTATGTCTTTTTATTTATTTATTTATTTATTTTTTGCCGCAAGAATTGGTCCTATCAAAAACTTTTGAACATAAATGTTGTAGATAATATTAATAAGATATATAATAAATTCATTCGGATTTTATATCTTGTGAATTGGCGAAGTTATGGATATTTTTCTTCTTCAACCCCCCTTTTTTGTTTTCGTTTCTAATTTTTTTTGCGGTACGAATTGGTTCTATCAAAAACTTGTTAATATAAAAGTTATAGACAATATTAAGAGGAATTGTTATAAATTTAATTGGATTTGATATCTTGAGAACTGACGAAGTTATAAATTTTTTTCTTCCTAAAACCCTGTTTTTTGCGCCCGTTGAGCCCATTTTTAATTTTAGCAAAAATCTGTGATACATAAATTTTTGGACATGTTTTTAGAAGTAATAAAAACTTTAAACTGATTTGATATGCACAAAAAATAAGAAGTTATGGGGTTTTTTCGGTTTTCACAAAACCCCTCCCTATTTCCATCCCCTTGGTCCGATTTTGCCCATTAACGAACTTGACCGAGATTTTATGCCCCTTGATTTTATGTATCACTTTGGAAGAGATTTGTGCAGAATTACGGAAGTTATCGTGTCCAGAAGAAAGTGATATATATATATATATATATATATAGTTATGTATACAGGGTGATTCAAAAAAGATGGGAAAAATTTAAGAGGTGATAGTACACACCGAAACAAACATTTTGTTTCAAAGAATGCATGGTCGAAAACTAAACGTAAAGAAGTTAGAGGGCGCCAAAAGTTATGTTCTTATACGAGGCAAAAACACACAATGAACGATTAAGTTAAGTTACGAAAACAAATTTAATGGAATTTGACTACAATAAGTGCTCAAAACATTGACCGGCAGCTGTTATGCACGCAGTACAACGGCGAAGAACAGATTGGCGAATTTTTTTAAACACACCAGGCACCTCCGCGCTTGCCAGATCTTTCATGTCTCGATTTTTTTTGTGGGGACAACTAAAGGCTCTTGTGTATGAGACTCCCATTGAATCCGCAGAAGAACTTGTCGCCAAGCTTTCGGCTGCTGTAGGGGAAGTTCGCGATATGCCTGGTGAGTTTCAGAAAATTCGCCAATCTGTTCTTCGCCGTTGTACTGCGTGCATAACAGCTGCCGGTTAATATTTTGAGCACTTATTGTAATCAAATGCCATTAAATTTGTTTTCGTAACTTAACTTAATCGTTCATTGTGTGTTTTTGCCTCGTATAAGAACATAACATTTCGCGCCCTCTAACTTTTTTACGTATAGTTTTCGACCATGCATTCTTTGATACAAAATGTTTGTTTGGGTGTGTACTATCACCTCTTAAAAATTTTCCCATCTTTTTTGAATCACCCTGTATATAAATAGATAGATATATAGATAGATAAAGTTTTTTACTGAGGGTGGTTTTGGGTTCTAGAAGTCATGATCGGTGGAGATATGCAAAAAATTTTCAGAAATTCCAACATAGGGGAGAATGTAATAGGTAGTATTTCATACGAAATCTACCTAAAAAATTAAATGGCCAATCGGTTGAGATATTGGTATATACTATGCAGTCCAAATAGGTTAATAAATACTGGTGTTATCGCGTGACAAAAATCAGATCGTTCCAAATTGCCAGCCACACTAGAAATTCAAAGTGCTATAACTGAGCCATTTTAGGTAGCTTTCATTACAAAAAGGTACCTATTGCAGCCGTTCGGAGGAAAGCGATTTCAAAAAATTTTGGAATATTTTAATCGATCATGACCCCCAGACCCCGAAACCACCCTCCGTTCAAAATTGACACACACACACACACACACACACACATATATATATATATATATATATGTATGTATATATCCATATATATATATATATATATATATATATATAAATTCATATATTCATTAATATACAATTAGTACTTACATGATCTATAATAAAAAAAAAATAACAATAACACATGCGTAAACAAAATTACCAAAAAAATTTATAAAATAAAAAAAATATTTATAAAAAATTAAAAATTGTAAAATAATAATAAACAATTACTATAGGATGGTTGGGTGGGTAGATGTTAGAGTACGGAGGAGGGTGGTGTTGTCTGGATAATACGCAATGTTTAATTTATAAAAAAAATGGGCTTTTGTATTATAACTACATTTCTATTACGTATTTTATATGGATGTTGATTTGATGTTTTATATGTAATTGGTGACTTTTCCTCTTTTTTTATTTCATATTAAATTTAACTTATTTAATCAAATTCAATATTAACTTATTTTTAATTTAGTCTACTCAGGACAATATCATATTAATTAATAATGGTATACTACCTTTTTAGTGATTATTATGCATATAAGTTTATTTGATATAACTAATGTTATACTGTATGCATTAAAATTGGGTAAATAGATTATATTATTATTCCTCTATACTATTTAATATTGTTTTATTTTCAACTTTGCATTCCTTGATTAATTATCGGTTTATATGTTTGATTGTCACAATCATATTTTTTTTTTGCTTTTTTATGGCTAATATAAGGATAATTCACACACTATATTTGTGATCTTTAGGCTATTGGGTATTTTAGAATCTGACAATCTTATATAAACATCCATTTTTTATTTATTTATTTTATGATTAATTAATTAATTAATTTATTTATTTATTTTTCTTTCCTGTTCATTTTTTATATGTAATGGTAAATATTAAGACTTTTATATATTTTTATAATATATAATTTATTTTATTTTATAGCATATAGCTATATTCTATATATTATCAAGTTATAATTTTTTTAATTTCTCAGTGTAGATTTAATGGCATGGTAATAGAATATATTGTAAGCATTTTATTAACATTTAATTTATTTAATTTTTTTTTTGAATAATGATATACAGTATAGTATTGTTTATATTAGGATGTGTGTAGGAATTCAGTTGATATATTTTAATTTCATTAGTATGTATTAGGTTCTTCTTTTGTGACATTTGTATAATAATAATTGTTTTTAAAATAAAATAATAGATGGCAGCACCATAAATTTTGTATTGTTAAAGCTTCTAATAAAGTAAAAATTTTAATTCTTTACACCAGGTGGTAATTAACGCTGAATACTGGAAATGTTGTAAAATTGTTATTAAACAATTTAAAATTGTTTTTAGGTATTATAAATAATGTAATATTTTTTATTTATATTATATTAATTATATTTATCGCGGTGTTTCAACATGGATTAACTGACTCCATGGGTTTTAATTTCTGTGTTAACTTAACTGTTTTATTTACCTTAATCTTTGGATTCCATGTGCGGGAATATATTTTGAAAATCTACTGGGAATTATTCGGTATGTTTTGTAAGATTCCTATTGCTATAGATTGAATATTTAATGGGTTGTAATATTTTTCCATTTCATGTCATTTGATTATGTTCTGTTTTCATCTTGGGCTATTCTTTTGATTATATTGGTTGTTTGAGTACAGGGGAAAAAAAATTTCAGCTTATAGCTTTTTTCTCACAGAAAACAACCGATTTGCTTATATCATTGAATTCTGTACTCTTGAAAACTTAATTCAATAAATAAGTTTTTCAATTTTTTTCGGAATCCTTATTCTTCTTTTAGGTAGCTTTCTTTACAAAAAGCTACCTATTGCAGCCGTTCGGAGGAAAGCGATTTCAAAAAATTTTGGTATATTTTCATCGATCATGACCCCCAGACCCCGAAACCACCCTCCGTTCAAAATTGATATATATATATATATATATATATATCAATATATATATATATATATATATATATATATCTGACCTATGTCACACTGTAACTCTCGTATTTATGAACCGATTTGGATGTAATTCGGTGTGTACATAGTACATACCAATGTCTCGACCGAGTTCGTTGGCCAGCTTCATCCGCCATTTTGTTTCAAAATGGCGGCCATTTAAAAATTTAAAAAAAAATTAAAATTTGAAATGTGGTACCAAAAAATTGAAAATGGAAAAATATTTTTTTCTTATGTATTTGACCTTTATACAAAGACTCCGTAGCAGTTTTTGTTTCGTCTATATCTTAAAAAATGGCTGAGTTATAGCATTTTGAATTTCTAGCGAAGCTGACATTTTGAAACGTCCTGAATTTTGTCACGCGATAAAAGGCGTATTTATGAACCGATTTGGATGTAACTTCGTTTATACATAGTACAGATTAATGTCTCAACCGAGTTCGTTGGCCAGCTTCATCCGCCATTTTGTTTAAAAATGGCGGCCATTTAAAATTTTAAGAAAAATTTAAATTTGAAATGTGGTACCAAAAATTGAAAATTAAAAAAATATTTTTTTCTTATGTGTTTGACCTCGATAAAAAGATTCGGGAACAGTTTTTGTTTCCTCTATATCTTAAAAAATGGCTGAGTTATAGCATTTTGAATTTCTAGTGTGGCTGACATTTTGAAACGCCCTGATTTTTACCACGTGATAACAGACATATTTATGAACCGATTTGGATGTACCTTGGTGTGTACATAGTACATACAAATAACTCAACCGAGTTCGTTGGCCAGCTTCATCCGCCATCTTGTTTCAAAATGGCGGCCATTTAAAATTTTTTTTTAAATTAAATTTAAAATGAGATACCAAAAAATTGGAAAATGAAAAAGAGTTTTTTGTATGTGTTTGACCTTAATACAAAGATTCCGGAACAGGTTTTGTTTCGTCTATATCTAAAAAAATGGCTGAGTTATAACATTTTGAATTTCTATTGTGGCTGACATTTTAAAACGACCTGATTTTTGTCACGCGATAACAGGCGTATTTATGAACCGATTTGAATGTAACTTGGTCTGTACATAGTACATACCAATGTCTCGACCGAGTTCGTTGGCCATCTTCATTCGAAATCTTGTTTCAAAAGGGTTGCCATTTTTAAAAAAATGTAATTTAAAATTTAAAATGAGGTATTAAAAAATTGGAAAATGAAAAAGATTTTTTTTTATGTGTTTGGCCTTGATACAAAGATTCTGGAGCAGTTTTTGTTTCTGAAAATTTGTTCGTTTGTTTATATCTTAAAAAGTGGTTGAATTATAGCACTTTGAATTTCTATCATGGCTAACACTTTGAAACGATCTTGTATTTGTCTCGCGATACCACACGTATTCGCCTATTTTGATGAAAGAAGGCATGTGGATAGTATACATCAATATCTCGACCAAGTTCGCTGGCCAGCTTCATCAGCCATCTTGTTTCAAAATGGCGGCCATTAAATTAAAAAAAATATATATTTAAAGTGAGGTGCAAAAAAATTAGAAATTGAAAAAGGTTTCTTTCTTAAGTATTTGACCTTGATATAAGGATTCAGGAGCATTTTTTGTTTGTCTTTATCTTAAAAAATGGCTCAGATATAGCAGTTTCAATTTCTAACGTGGGTGACATTTTGAAAAATCTGATTTTTGGCCTGCGACAGCACTCGTATATATCAACCGATTCCGATGTGAGTGAGCATGTGCACAGCAATTACTAAGGTCTCGACCAAGTTCACTGGTTAGCCTCATCCACCATGTTGTCTTAAAGTGGCAGGCACTTTAAGAAATCGCCGAATTTGGCAGCCAAATGTAAGTTACTTTATATAAATGCAGCTGGGATAAAGCTGACTAATTTCGCGAAATTCTCATTCATAATGATTTAGTATTGATAAAAATTAGTATTGAATCTCCTACATTCGGTTTCCACTTAATTGAGCTTCGTGTGTTTGAATAATATAAGTTGGCTTTTTTAAAATAAGGAATATGAAAGCTACCTCTTCCTCCCGGCACTGGCCGGAAGGACTTTTTTTTCTTCCATGTTAATTCTTGTAATTAGGTATAAGGTACTTTATTTTATACATACAGTTCTATATTGTTGGTTTTTGGCGCTTTGTTGTCAATCATTCACAATATTGCGGTTTTTGATGATGGTCGGGAATGTTTAATTAATGGTTATATATATATATATATATATATATATCTGACCTTTGTCACACTGTAACTCTCGTATTTATGAACCGATTTGAATGTAAATCGGTGTGTACATAGTACATACCAATGTCTCGGCCGAGTTCGTTGGCCAGCTTCAACCGCCATTTTCTTTCAAAATGGCGGCCATTTAAATGTTTTTAAAAATTTAAAATTTGAAATGTGGTACCAAAAAATTGAAAATGGAAAAATATTTTTATCTTATGTATTTGATCTTTATACAAAGATTCCGGAGCAGTTTTTGTTTCGTCTATGTCTTAAAAAATGGCTGAGTTATAGCATTTTGAATTTCTAGCGTGGCTGACATTTTGAAACGCCCTGAATTTTGTCACGCGATAAAAGGCGTATTTACGAACCGATTTGGATGTAACTTCGTTTATGCATAGTACATACAAATGTCTCGACCGGTTCGTTGGCCAGCTTCATCCGCCATCTTGTTTAAAAATGGCGGCCATTTAAATTTTTAAGAAAAAATTAAATTTGAAATGTGGTACCAAAAAATTGAAAATTGAAAAACTAGTTTTTTTTCTTATGTGTTTGTCCTTGATAAAAAGATTCGGGAGCAGTTTTTGTTTCGTCTATATCTTAAAAAATGGCTGAGTTATAGCATTTTGAATTTCTAGCTTGGCTGACATTTTGAAACGTCCTGATTTTTGTCACGTGATAACGGGCGTATTTATGAACCCATTTGGACGTACCTTGGTGTGCACATAGTACATATAAATATCTCGACCGAGTTCGTTGTCCTGCTTCATCCGCCATCTTGTTTCAAAATGGCGGCCATTTAAAAAAATTTAAATTTAAAATTCGATACCAAAAAATTGGAAAATGAAAAAGATTTTTTTCGTATGTGTTTGACCTTAATACAAAGATTCCGGAAAAGTTTTTGTTTCGTCTATATCTAAAAAAATGGCTGAGTTATAGCATTTTGAATATATAGCGTGGCTAACATTTTGAAACGTCCTGAAATTTGTCACGCGATAAAAGGCGTATTTATGAACCGATTTGGATGTAACTTCGTGTATACATAGTTCATACCAACGCCTCGATCGATTTCGTTGGCCAGCTTCATCCGCCATCTTCTTTAAAAAGGGCGGCCATTTAAATATTTAAGACAAATTTAAATTTGAAATGTGGTACCAAAAAATTGAAAATTGAAAAAAATATTTTTTTCTCATGTGTTTGACCTTGATAAAAAGATTCGGGAACAGTTTTTTTCGTCTATATCTAAAAAAATGGCTGAGTTATAGAATTTTGAATTTCTATTGTGGCTGACATTTTAAAACGACCTGATTTTTGTCACGCGATAACAGGCATATTTATGAACCGATTTGGATGTAACTTGGTCTGTCCATAGTACATACCAATGTCTCGACAGAGTTCGTTAGCCAGCTTCATTCGCCATCTTGTTTCAAAAGTGTTGCCATTTAAAAAAATAAATTTAAAATTTAAAATGAGGTATTAAAAAATTGGAAAATGAAAAAGATTTTTTTTATGTGTTTGGCCTTGATACAAAGATTCCGGAGCAGTTTTTGTTTCTGAAAATTTGTTCTTTTATTTATATCTTAAAAAATGGTTGAATTATCGCACTCTGAATTTCTAACATGGCTAACATTTTGAAACGACTTTGTATTTGTCACGCGATAACACAGGTATTCGCCTATTTCGATGTAAGAAGGCATGTGGATAGTACACATTAATATCTCGACCAAGTTCGCTGGCCAGCTTCATCAGCCATCTTGTTTCAAAATGGCGGCCATTAAATTAAAAAAATATATTTTTTAAGTGAGGTGCAAAAAAATTAGAAATTGAAAAAGGTTTCTTTCTTAAGCATTTGACCTTTATATAAGGATTCAGAAGCATTTTTGTTTGTCTTTATCTTAAAAAATGGCTTAGCTATAGCAATTTCAATATCTAATGTGGGTGACATTTTGAAAACACTGATTTTTTGCCTGCGACAGCACTCGTATATATCAATCGATTCCGATGTGAGTGAGCATGTGCACAGCAATTACTAAGGTCTCGACCAAGTTCACTGGTTAGCCTCATCCACCATGTTGTCTTGAAATGGCAGGCACTTTAAGAAATCGCCAAATTTGGCAGCCAAATATAAGTTAATTTAAATAAAGGCAGCTTGGATAAAGCTGACTAATTTCGCGAAATTCTCATTCATAATGATTTAGTATTGATAAAAATTAGTATTGAATCCCCTATATTCGGTTTCCACTAAATTGAGCTTCGTGTGTTTGAATAATATAAGTTGGCTTTTTTAAAATAAGGAATGTGAAAGCTACCTCTTCCACCCGGCACTGGCCGGAAGGACTTTTTTAAGATATAGACGAAACAAAAAATGCCCCGATATCTTTGTATCAAGGTGAAACGCATAACATTTTTTTTTCAATTTCTAATTTTTTTATTTTTACCTTATTTTATATTTGAATAAAAAAAAAAAATTGAATGGCCGCCATTTTGAAACAAGATGGCGTATGAAAGTCGCCAACAAACTCGGTTCAGACCTTGACATGTATTATGTATACACCAAGTTTCATCCACATCGGTTCATAAATACGGGTGTTATCAAGTGACAAACATCAGATCTTATCAAAAATGTCAGCCACTCTAGAAATTCAAAGTACTATAACTCAGCCTTTTTTTAAGATATAGACGAAACAAAAAATGCGGAATCTTTGTATCAACAAAAAACACACAAGAAAAAACATATTTTTCAATTTCTAATTTTTTTGTATCTAACTTTTAATTTAAATTTTTTTTAAATAACCGCCATTTTGAATCAAGATGAAAAGGCGGATGAAATTGGCCAACGAACTCGGTCGAGACATTGGTAGATACTAGAGGTCTTTACGGGCCAACATTTCCAGGCCCGGGCCCGGCCCGTCTCAGAGAAAAAAAAATTCGGCCCGCCTGGCCCGTAGAAAAAAAATATTGGCCCGGCCCGGCCCGGTAAAAAAGTTGAAAGTTCGGCCTGAGCCCGGCCCGGCCCGGTTAAAAATTTAAAAGTTCGGCCCGAGCCCTGCCCGGCCCGAAATAAAGTTAAAATCTCGGCCCGAGCCCGGCCCGGCTCGAGTGAATTTCTACAAAACATTGATTTTTATGTAATGTTTGGTTAAAAGTTTTTCTCGTACGAGGAGATCAAGCCAAAAATATTTATCTTAACTTTTCCTTTCATGTTTATAATCTTCATTTTTATAGAAGTGCCGCAGGGTGCGATATTTATTTTCTTAATGAATCTCTATTTCTTGTATGTAAATGTTTTAGTTATCATTAATATTGTTAATCCATATTCCATGTATAGAAGTGTTAAATATCTGAAAAATGCTGTACAGTAAAATCTAAAACTGTAATGCATAGAAAAGAAAAACAAAATGCGTTATAGACAAGTTTCCTTCTTAGCAAGTGTAAATGTATTATAAATTATTTTCTTACGTAGTATATTAATTTTGTTTGTTATTAATTTTTATAATTTTCTTACGTAGTATTAAGTAGTATATTAATTTTGCATGGATTAACACGTTTTTCAGTTTAAAGCAAAATTCCGACATAGACAGGTTCTTTTTCACACGTTTTACTGTATTTTAATTTAACTATATTTTAATAAGTGTAGAAATCTACTACTCTTTAAAAATAATGAATTTGAATGTTTAATTGTCGAATAATGGCGATTTAAATATGTATGCATTTTTTGACAAAAACTTTGTTCCAAGCCTAATTTTACTGACTTTTGAATCGACCAGGCCATTCCGAAACAATGATTTTCCTACGGGGTGGGTGAAAACTAGGAATGAAAATTTTGGGCCATGAAGATTAGGAATGAAACCAGTACCAGGGTATGTGCAGAAAAAATAAGTTAGGTCCGGCCCGAACCTTCAGGAAAAAAGTAAGGCCCGAGACCGGCCCGGCCCGTAAAGAATAGTGACTAGGCCTGGCCCGGCCGGAGACTTCAGAAAAAATTAAGGCCCGGCCCGGCCCGAGTGCCGTGAATGAAAATAGACCCGAGCCCGGACCGTGCAGATCTCTAGTATGTACTATGTACACAACAAGTTGTATCGAAATCGGTTTATAAATACGAGAGTTACAGTGTGACAAAGATGAGATATTTATGTATATAGAGTCAAACCTCGTTATACCGACACTCTAATGACTAGAAAATGTGTCGTCATAAGCGGAGTGTCGCGGTAACCGGAGTTGAAAAAAAAGTTTATAAAAAACTGCATTTTTAATTAATTTAAGACAATTTGAAATTCATAACTGTTTTTGTAGTTTTAAGCAATAAAACCAGGGCTGTGGAGTAGGTAGGAAAAATGAACGGCTCCGACTCTTCGACTCCTACTCCGACATGCACATAGGGTTTCTCAAAAATATTGAAATGCGCTTTAATTTTTTACCTGTTGGAGATATATAGATAATGCAAATTAAAAAACTGTTCAAAATAAAATAGTAATTAAGATTAAGGATAGACCGAAACCGAAGCAGAATTTCGGTAATATTTCTATTTTCGGCCGAAAACGAAAATTTCCAAAAAAATGCTTAAGTAATTAACACAAAATAAATATATATAGTTATTAATTAATTGTAGGTGTAATTATATCTGTGACCCAAGTTGGCTCTCTGTGACTCTGACCAAAACTTTTTATTTTCCTATAAAATAAAATGTAATTAGTAATTCATAAATGATGGGAAATGATTTTCTAATTATGAATTGCATCTAATTAAAAAAATCTTTTACGTATTACTACCTCGATTTATCTTTTTTAATGAATTTTGTAAAGGATCATCTGTTCCACTAGAACTTTCTCAAAGAATATTTGAAATACTTCTGTTTCAAACTAAAAAATTTCTATTAAAGTTAAGTCTGCAGCTTTTCATGAGTAAGTGAAAAGTGTCTTCAAATTTTAGTCATATATGCATTTCTTGTTTTTTAATTTGCACTCACATCTTGAGTTAGTCGTGACTGATAATTATAAACAGTGAAGTTCATAGCAATGAATAAAGAGCGTCTCATATGAGTCAATACAGTTCGAATCAATGAATCATGTTGAAAATATCCTAAGGAAAATACGAGAATTTTGGAATACAGATAGTTTCGGTCAATAATTTTCGGTTGATCTCTAATTAAGATTATATTCATTAAACGTTTTTATTGAGTTAGAGTAAGATTATACTGAGTTCGGCCACTAATTTTTAAAAAGCTATTATTTTAAACAATTTTTTATACAGTCCTGAATCCTAATAATCCTGTTTCTAATATTTTATTTTTATAACCGCCGTATAACGGACGTTTATAAATTTCGATTCGGAATATGTAATACATTAAATAAAAATAGTAATTATTTTACAATTAAAAAGATTCACTTACCTAAATATAATTTGAAGTTACAGATACCAACAAAGGATTTCTATCTTGTCAGATGCAAATTAAAACCAAATTATGCGAAAAGAACATATGCCTTCTTAAGAAACAAAGATATTTTCAATTTGAACTTTGAACAGAATGAGTAAAAGAAAATTGTGCTTCGACCTCACTTTATATGAAAGATTGGCAAGTTGTCACTGCCTTTCATTCATAGACGTAAATGCTATTATTTACATCTACACTTTATTAATAAAATCTTAAATAAATTAGTGCCGATTTCGGTGGAATGGGGGGGGGGGGGTAAAAATCGACGAATAAGGAATAATCATGAAAATAGTGAGAAAATAGAAAAATCTTGAAAAACATACATTACAAAAGTCCAAAAAGAAAAAAAAAAAAAAGCCAGCCATTCTGAGGCATGTAATGAGTTTCTTCACTTTCCTCTCAAAATTCATGAAATTTTTTTTTTCTACAGTAGGTTAGAATTACAGTCCTCCATCGGATAGGATAACCAAATTTAGTCGGAACCAGATAGACTTTAAATGCTTTGGGTCAGGTTTTGACACTTTTAATATGACGTGATTTTTCAAAAGAAAATATGTACTGAATGTTTTTCAAATGAAAACGTGTACTGAATATTTTTCAAATGAAAACATGTAACTGAATATTTTTCAAATGAAAAATTTATATATTTGAATATTAATGAGTGTATTTAAGTTCTTTTTAATACAAAAAAAGATAAAATTGCAGGCTTTTTTCATAATTATGTATTCTATAAAATATGAACTAATTTTCTTTTGCCTCGAATTAGGGTCGGATTGACGATTTTTTTTTCCATTTTCGGATTTGGTTGACGAATTTTTTTTTGTCGGGTTTCGGGTTGACTTTCAGCATAAATTTGATCCGGGTCTGGTGCAACCCGGCCCTTGGAAAGACTCTAGTTGGGGCATAGAAATAGAAGAACGTCTAAGTTTTTCGTCAGAAATATTTAAGAAGAAAACTGCAGTTTTTTGTTTTAATGAGGAAAATTCTGTATGAGTTCAGTTGTCCGATATTGTAGTGATAGCGGCATTAATCAATTTCATATTTTTCACACATTCTCTTTTATCTGGAATACTGAAAAATAAGTCAGTATAAGTTGGACAAAGGATCCATTGTCATCTGAAGTAGATTGTTGCATTCTTTAGGGTCCGATTGGAACGGTGGTTCGGATTGAGTTGGCGCTAAATGTTTTTCGTTGTGGGCCAGTCTGATAATTTTTATTGCGGGTTCGGGTCGGGTTGACCCGATTTTTCAAAAGGAAGTCCACAATATTGTTTAACTTATAAGTCGAATAAGTAAATATATATTCCTTTTCCTACACAGAAGATAAAAGTGCTGTTACAGATGACTATTTTTCATAATTCCAATAAAATTTTGATTTTATTTCATTTCGGATCGGGTTCAGGGTTCAGGTTTCTTTCCAGTTCGCTTCGGATTGACTTAAAATATAAATTTCAGGACACCACCCGAACACGGATGGACAGAGGTTAAATTGAAACATTTATATTTGTTTGAGATAGATTCCTTCACTGGGTTGGGTAGTCGGACCGACACGTGGTTCCGGTTTGAGCTGGGCTTAATTTACAAAAAAAACAATAAAAAACAAAACAAAAAACTTTCAAAACTCACTTTAATTTAATTATTATTCAACAGTGCCGTCTATGAGCTGAAGAAGTAAGTAAATGAATCAATTTAATGACTGATGTAGGAAAAATATCACATCCGCCCTTTTGCCTTATACTTACTCATTAACATATCAATAAACTGAAAAATAACTAAATATTTATTAATGTATAGAGTTAAAAAATAAAATAATTCCGTTCATAAATTTTAAATTAAGCATAATCGGTTTTCTTTTGTATTTCACTTCAAAATTTTCAACCAAAAGTTTGGAGTCGGAGTCGGCATATTTTAGCGACTCCGACTCCGACTCTTTTCACCGAAAAATCACACCGACTCCAGCTCCACGACTCCGACTCCGACTCCGCAGCCCTGAATAAAACATTATTATTAAACAAAATAAATACAAAAACAAAATTGAAAAGTATAAAAATCAGATTTATGATGATCTGCTTTTTATTGTTACATGAAATATTGATGAATTAAGGTTCGCTTATCCTTAGATATGCTTGCCACAATTCTTTTTTCGATATTATACAATGCATAGTAACCCATATTCGTTGTTTGAGATGTTAGAAAATTCCTAATCATTTCAATGCAATGTAATGCTTTGGTTTTAGTCGGATGAAAAACGCCGTGTAACCACAAGAAAGCATCGCCTGACCAGAACAAAAAGACCGCGAGTATACTGATACGTCTATCTGGAGCTTAAGTGGATCATTCATAGTATGTGAGTTTATTTATTCAGATGAATGATTAAAGTAAAATTTCTCATTTATCTCAATGGGTATTTTAGACACTTTTATGAAAAGTTTGGCTAGGACATTCCGTGCTTATAGGATGGATTATGAAAAATGGACCATTTTCCTAAATCGTAGAGATATCCGGAGTTGAAAATTACACAAAGACGTAAATTCCAATGTTTATTTACATTAAATTAATTTACAGAAAACTGGGACTTAACTGACGTGATAAGCGAAGTGACGTGAAAACCGGGTGTCGGGATAACGAGGTCTAACTGTATACGTATATATGGACATATATATATATATATATATGTAGCATCTTGCTACCGACTTTCAGATATTTAGGCGACACCAGTACACCTCGACATAAAATGTAGTAGAGCAATCAAAACCATCCATCCGTTATATTGAAAATACCGGATTGCAGTCAGGGTGGCGAGAAAGACAGGCTCGAAACACATTGATAATTTCCCTTACGTAATGAAAATAGAGAGTCATCGTCACTTTTTAAAACTGGTTTTATTGACAAAACATAGTAAACATTTCCTGTAGTCATTCCATCCACTCACAAAAATCGATCATCACTTCATAAGACTTTAGATGTTATAAGAATAGGATCTACACATTCGAACGTTCACTCCAAGCGACGATGCTTAATTAGACAACCAGAAAAACGTAAAAATCTTCTCTCCGTCGCCGATGTAACGATATTTGTACCCTCGAACAACAACGCGCGGACGGTTACAGTACAGTAACGGACCAATCTAGAAGAGAGGTGGGGGAGAATGGGACATAGAACAAATTACGATTCGATGGGAAAGGATGACGTCGATAAAGAACTCTTTATAGGGCGTCAGAATAAAAGTGCAAAAATAGCGCTGGCGGACTCATGGAATTGTGGGTATAGAACACGACAGGAAAAATGATATTAAAAAATTCGAAAGAAAGAGAATTTAGTTTTAGAATAAAATGAAAAAGTAATTTAATGGGTTTTATAAGATTAGGCGAATGGATTAAGGTTTTTGGAATAATAAAAGAATACGCAACTTTAAATGCATGAAATAAAAGACAAAAGTTATTAAGATATTATTAAAGATAGGTAAAAAAGGAAAAATATTAAGAATTTGGAATAGTTTTACTAAGAAAAAGAGGCGAAAATTTTTATTATTACATATCCCCCCACTCAAAAAGACTGGATGAACTGGTAAGTCCTAAGACCCACAAGTTCATAGAAAGGAAATGTTACATAGGCTTGGCTAACAATTTCGCCACTTGGAGTAAACCCAAAAGATTTAACTTTTTTTTTTTAAATCTTAATACTATATTAATTTAAAAGTTTGAACGCGAACTACTGGAATTGTTAATTAAATACAATAACAAGATATTAATCTTGTTTACAAATTACAAAGATGTAAAATAAAAAGTTACTATATATATTGAGAATAATTTTTTAACATAGTTTGATTATTTACATAATAAATTTACGGCCACTCATGGCTCATATTAATGTGCAAAGCATTCATGAATTCAGTTGTAAAGACTTGAAAGAGGCATTTTATAATATAAGTGTGCTAATGGAATTCTGAAAAATGTCTTCAAAATATAAGTTCAAAATTAGATTCGTAAATATAAGGTTCATTTGAATCTGCTTATCCTTACATTAGCAACTTTTCTAGTTCAATAAATGAAATGAATATATTACAATAAATAAATAATAATAAAATTCATAATAGCAATAATAATAACAACATTTTTAAATAAACCGATTTACAGTATCTTTGAAGTGTATTGACACACATACATCGATGGTATTGATGGTCCATCTCTTTGCGGGTAAGTTTTTACTATTTGGTATTATTTACTATTTACCACATGGTATTTACCTATTACAGTCATCATAGGTTTTTCAGAAACTTCTTTGGAATTCCTCTAAGTTGAAAAATTTTTAATAATCTAAAATTTCTAACTCATAAATTAATTACTCATAGTTAATAAACTCTCTAACTCATAACAATTAAATCCATTTAAATCAGACATTCTCATAAACTAACAAAAGCTCTTAAATCTAAAACTTCATAAGATTTTTTTTTCATACTCTGTCCATTAATTAGCTACACGGTAATTATCTTCCAATTATCTAATAATAAGCATATTATATCTTACAATATCAATTTCTAGGACTAACTTACAATGAGTAATTGAAATTCATACTAATCGGGTTATCACAACTCATAACATAAATACTCTCTCAAGTAAAAGTCTCCCATGCTAAGTATTATCATCTCACTTATTATAGTAATCAATATTCATTATGATCTTTTTCTCTCAATATCAATAATGCATAGTATAATAAATAATAATAACAACTATATTCAACAACACAGTCAATAGTATTCAAAAGTATCAAATAAATTTCTTTAACTAATCCTTAAAGTATCTAATTGATATCTCATCCATATCACAGCGAATGAGGTATGACAATGTACTCAAATATTAGGCATAACATAAAGTAACAAAAATAAATAAGAAATGTTGTGAAATAACTATCAATTTAGAATGATTATGCAATGATCTTGTTTTCAATCAAACAAGAAGCTATAGTTGCTGAATGAAAATGAATCTTTGAATGATACTTTGTAGCATACTTAAGAAAGGTTGATCAAAGATCCAGATTATTGAATTATAGTAATTAACTTTAAACCTAGATTCAATTTCAATTTAAATTTAATTCTAATCCAGTTAATTTTATTTATTTAGTTAATTGAGTTTAAGTTATTAATTCAATTAATTTCGATACAAGAAATTCTCAACCTAAATCAACCAATTTACGCCAGCATAAATAGTTAACTCAAGTAAAAAATCTCAGCAGTAATTTTCTTGTCGCGATTCAAGAACACACTGTTATATAGAAAATAATTGCTTACTAACTTATAAATGTATTTATTTAGTTTAGTTAAATTACTTATTATTATAATTTTAAGACGCGGCTATGGATTTAACATTAGTTTGCTGGGGTTTTTCATGGGATAACTTTAATTGGTCGGGAGAATAATATTTTCGTAATTTAGCTACATGGACGATCTCCGTATTTCGGTTTTGAATTTTCTTATCTATCTCAAAGTTAACATCAGATAATTTATTAAGGATTCGATATGGGAACAAGTTTTAGTGGCCCTTAAGAATAATTTAAAATTATATACTTTCTAGTGTAAAACTTAAATTTAAACACAATAAAATATTTTTCAAGAACAAGATAAATATGATAAATAATTCTCTTTTCAGGTTAGACTTTTTGGAGTAGTAAACTTTAAACAAAGCACAACAATTCCGCAACAAAAACATTCAAGAAACCCAAGCTTGTTTTTAAATCAAGAACATTTTTGCATATTTATCATCAGATATCATCAAGAAAAGTTATTAAACTTGAGTAGGTGCAATAGATCTTAGCATTAGAAATTTTTATCAAAACATGGTGCAAACAAGGTCAGCTTTACTATATTTAATCAAAACATTTTTTTTTTTTTATTGTCAAAATCCCAGTAAAAAGTTCACTCAATCCCTTCTTTTCTCACTGAATTTATTTAAATTATAAGAAATTCTGGATAAACTAACCTTAACCAGAAATTCTGTTCAATAAAAACATAGACACTTAAATCACAGTTATATATATTTTTTAAATGTTAATTGCATGCTATATTTTACTTTAATTTACAAAATTTAATGAAAATTTAAATTATAATTTATCTGACAAAATTCAAGCACAAGTTTCGCTAATTCCATCTTTTCTTACTGAATTATGTAAATTATAAGAAATCGGGAATTAACATTAACTGCAACCAGAAGTTCTATCAAACAAAACTATAATTTGTTAATTTAGCTTCATATTTACCTTTTTATGAAAATATTGCTCTAATTCATTTAAGTCATTTAACTTTAAAGCTGCAAATTCAGAAAATCTTGGAACATAAACACTAATAAATTTTTCAGTAAGAAGCTCAGAATTTTTTTCAAAACTAGTGTACTCCAGACAATCATTTATATAAACCTTCAATGCTTCTCCTTTCAAATATTTAGAAATATTATTTAATTTCCAATTTTCATTTTGTTTCTCGGGACTGCAAGATTTCTCAAAATGCATTAACCAAGGTTGTATTTTCCTACCGGACTCTGGGTCAAAGGGAAGAATATTTATTTCACTCATGGTGTTACTCGATTTTTTAACAATTCTAGATCTTAATTCTATATAGGAGGGACAACTCATTTATATAAAAATGCAATAGTATAAACATAATTAAAAAAATATATATAACTTTAAATTAAATAAACAATGTAAATATATATATATATATATATATATATATTCTCAATAAATAATAACAACAACTAAAGTATAATTCATATTCTAACAACAACAGTAATAATAACAATATTGTAAATAAATAGAAATCTACTAAAATACTATAATAAATAATATATTCTCACCCACAGAAAGGTGTTTTTTTCTCAACATAACTTCTGGCCGGAGAGCTAGAATTTTATTTAAAAAGAAAAATCGTGCATCCAATTTAATGTGAGATCTATTTCCGCCACTTGGAGGTATCAGGAATTTTTAATCATTCTATTACGTCGTTGAAAATTAGTGATATTCCACTGTCAGAATTTTACTGACATTCGTTCATGAAAATATCACTCTCGTAATCATACTTATTGATAATCGATGATAATAATTCACATTGCACAGTCAGAACATTTCTGACATTCTGAAGTTTCGATGAGTTTCCCTTCTAATCATTACTTTTAATAAAGCAAGTGATCATCCTGTCGACTTATGTAGCATTTTGCTACCGACTTTCAGATATTTAGGCGACACCAGTACACCTCGACATAAAATGTAGTAGAGCAATCAAAACCATCCATCCGTTATATTGAAAATACCGGATTGCAGTCAGGGTGGCGTGAAAGACAGGCTCGAAACACATTGATAATTTCCCATACGTAATGAATATAGAGAGTCTTCGTCACTTTTTTAAACTGGTTTTATTGACAAAACATAGTAAACACTTCCAGTAGTCATTCCATCCACTCACAAATATCGATCATCACTTCATAAGACTTTAGATGTTATAAGAATAGGATCTACACATTCGAACGTTCACTCCAAGCGACGATGCTTAATTAGACAACCAGAAAAACGTAAAAATCTTCTCTCCGTCGCCGATGTAACGATATTTGTACCCTCGAACAACAACGCGCGGACGGTTACAGTACAGTAACGGACCAATCTAGAAGAGAGGTGGGGGAGAATGGGACATAGAACAAATTACGATTCGATGGGAAAGGATGACGTCGATAAAGAACTCTTTATAGGGCGTCAGAATAAAAGTGCAAAAATAGCGCTGGCGGACTCATGGAATTGTGGGTATAGAACACGACAGAAAAAATGATATTAAAAAATTCGAAAGAAAGAGAATTTAGTTTTAGAATAAAATGAAAAAGTAATTTAATGGGTTTTATAAGATTAGGCGAATGGATTAAGGTTTTTGGAATAATAAAAGAATACGCAACTTTAAATGCATGAAATAAAAGACAAAAGATAATAAGATATTATTAAAGATAGGTAAAAAAGGAAAAATATTAAGAATTTGGAATAGTTTTACTAAGAAAAAGAGGCGAAAATTTTTATTATTACATATATATATATATATATATATATATATATATGAGGCATTCTCATAAAATTTTAACTTTCAGGAATACAAATCTGGTGAAATTAAACTTAATAAAATAACATTTTAAACTTTTAGACGAATGCCTTAATGATACAAAATAAAGAAAAAATGGTCAGCAGCGACGATTTTTTTTTTATTTAACTGAGGTTTAAGTTAAACTGTCGGGTTTAATTTCCCTTACCGTTTTACCTCTCTAACTTTTTATTTTCTTCAAAATTTTTATTTGTAATTAATTTGCGTAGTATCTACAGAACATGCAAATAATAACAATGTAGTATTTTTAGTACAAAATTTTGATATAACATTGCCTTAAACGGATGTTAAAGAAGGGACGATAAACAAAAAAAAAGGGGACGCAAAGGGAAAAAGGGACGGTGAACAAATAAAAGGGACGGTGAAGAAAATAAAGGGACGTAAATGGGGAAAAAACGGTCGATGGGACTCTAAGGAAAATTAAAACCTATTTTTAGGCAAATCATATTAGACTAAGTGATAGCCACAATGTTCATTGATTTTTAGCAGCAGCAATTTACATTGGATTAAAAAAAAATCTAATTTACCTCGAAAAGTGTTGAAATAAACCTTGTGGACGGTAAGTCTACCAATTAAAGCCACAATGCTTGAAATTGATATTTAAATGATGATTTAAATTCTGCAGTAAATTTCCTTTTAAAGAATTTTAATAATTTTTTCTCTAGCATATTTCTGCATGAGAAAAATGTTGAAAAAAATTCTGTTGCTACATCTGAAGTGATTTTGTGTAGAGTAAAGTGCAATATTTCGTCACCTTTCCTAATTTCGTCCACCTTAACTTCTCCGCTTCTACGAAAGTGGCGACACTTATGACGCAAGGTACAGAGGATGGAAGGTAAAAGGGTCAGCATTGAAAGTTTCGTTCGCCAAGACGCATACATAAATTAAAGACCCGGAATTCCCTATTTTTAGAAGGCCTGAGTTCTTATTACGTCGTTTGTAGAACGTACTGTACTGTAAGTATTAATTTCTTATTCATTGCATGTATTTTACGTTGGTAAGATATTTTACGTTGGCAGTTGCATACAGTGAGTTTTAGGATGCTCAGTTTATCTTACGGCAACTGAAGCTCTGCCATATTGGGAAGTAGTGTGGTCCCAATTTCGTCCTCCTTGCCGTTCTTATTTTCCTCCCGGTGACGAAATTAGGAAAGCTTTTTCATGTAGTCCAGGGGAAATGTACCAAAAAAAGGGGGTTATCTTGCAAAAGGTTGGGTAGAAGATTTTTTTTTCTGAATTGTTTATAATGATGCCAACATGGAAAAACCAAATTTTCTAACAAAATTTCTTAAGGCTAAATTTTCTGTGGCCAAAAGACAAGAAAATTTTGGGACCTTTTTTGATTCTTTGAAATATCTCGAGACCTGTTGCCGTAACATAGTATTTGTCAATTACAATAATAAAGAAGATAAAATTCGCTACAAATTTTATATTTACAACTTTTTTGTACACTCAATAGCAAGCGCAGTACGCCATTTCAAAAATAGGACAATTTTTTCGATTTTCTTAAAAACCGTGAAAAACGCAGTTCTGCGCCGATTATTCAAATGTTTCCCACGGATTTAATCGTGTATGCCAACTTCTATATATTAGTAGCAGCAAGTTATGTGTTTCAGGGCTAAAACTTGCCTTTTTTGCACTCGTGGCAAACATGGATTTTGGCGCCCCCCCCCCCCCCCCTCTTTTAAAAAGAAAACTTACCACGGGAATTTTAATAAATCTTTAATAGCCGGATTTTGAAAATTTTAAGTGTGTAAGCATTAAATACATAATGATGAACTACGTAATCAGCTTTGTCAAATATTGATTCATTAAAACCTTGAAGACCGTACCGAAAGGAGCCGAAATATATTCCGCTTTAAACAGGTTTCCATCTTAACAGGTATAATTGTTCATATTCTTTCTCTTGAAAAAATATATACTTTTTCTTTAAAGACCGAATTCCGTATATACAGATTTCATTTTCAAAGATTTTGCGGTAGTTGTCGTATTGAGGCGTTAAAAGTGACAGCTATATGAATTATGGGACTAAATTAGTCACACGAAGCCATTCGCATGGTAATATTAAACCTATGGGAGCGTTCTTGACAAATATCTCGCTTGCTTTTTGTTACTTTTATTTTTTTATTTTTATTTTCTTTTTTTTTTTTCACGGGAAACCTGAGATCAATAGATGTTGTGCTTTTGTACTTTTTTGGGTTTGGTTGCTTTTTTTAAAAAATATATTCGGACACTTTCATTTTTGGAAAACTGTTTGGAACCCGTTCTGAAATTCAAAGTATCCTGTTTGAGCTTTAAAGCAATTAATAGATAATGTTAAAATTTTACATATTTTTGCATGCTAAAATGATATATTCTCTTGTTATATTTATTGATATAAGTGGGAAAAAATTGACAACATGTTTTAAAACTAATCTTTTAAATATTTTTTATAAAACTTGTGATCTCAAATATTTTATTAACAGAATTTAAACATTTTACAAGATATAAATGCATAACATTAGTTAGTGAAATAATCTGGTGTCATTTTTATTGTAGCTATTTTATAAGGTAAAAAAGTATTTCTTTCATAAAAGATTTTTATCTTTTGAGTCCCCCCTTTTATATGGAACTACAGTTCAATGTTTGTTATCTTTAAAACAGTAAAACATATGTTATCAATAATTGGTAAATAAAATATACCATTGTAGTGGGGAATAAAATATGTTTTTCGAAAATTTTCATACCTGGGTGATTTTCAAAAAAAAAGTCTCATGTTTTACTGTCCTTTCACATTTGAACAGAAAAATAGTTAAATACCATAATTTTGATTATTGTTTTTTAACTATCATGTTTTTTAATGATAATTTACAGATATATTATTATTCATAAAAAAATTAAAAATAAGAAATATATTCTTTTGTAGTCAAAATGTCATTACCGTAGGTTGTCCCTACAAGCAATTTATTAGGTAAAGATTTGACAAAGTTCTATTTAAAACTAATGGTTATAATTTTTTTTATACATTTTTATTTATTAAGATGCTACTAATTAAAAAAAATATTTATTTTCATTAATTAAAGTTATCTATAATTCTTAATAATTTTTTTAAACCGTGTCCCAAGGAAGAGTGTCATTGCCATGCTTCTGATAAAAAGTTCCTCTGGATTTTTTTAGAGGACAGCACATGCCTTTTTATCAAGGAAAAAGTACTCCTTAAAAGTCAACTTGTTATCAGGTTTAGGTGAATAGAGTAAATAGTTTTATAGTTTCAATAAAACAAGCAAAGACTTTGAATGTTTTGGTGAGTATTCTTTTGTAAGTAATTAACGTACTCAATTCTAATTTATAATTAAATTAACTTTTATTTCTTAATCTGCTTTTATTATATGAGAAATAGAAAATCATTGTATGGGCCAGAAGATATAATGGCTGCCATTTATGCCAGGGGAAAAATGAAAATATTTTGCTTAATTTGTCATTACCGTTCTCACTTATGTAATTATAAAAAGTGCTTTAAAATTTAAAAATTAGTTTTAAAATGTTAAATTAGTAATTTGGTCTCTGCTGAGGCTTGTATATTAATGTTTATGAGGTAAAGTAATTATTTACAAAAAAATAAAACTTTCTGATTATTTCTAAAAATGTAATTTTGTTATTCCAAAACATGCGCAGATTTTGAAAATAACTCACCTATTCCATTGATACCTGGAAAAATATGTATGTATTTTAAAAATTATAAAATTTATTAAAATTAAGCAAGAAATATTTTTTAATTGAAACTATCGTGCCAATAAGTTACTATATATTGAAAAATTCTTTTAAACAATGCTTTGAATTTAACATTGTATACACTTAAAGTTGCTGTCTAAATATGAAAATTGTCTCATTCATCTACACTCTGCCTACTTTTAAAATTATATAAATTTATTGCATATAAACTGTCTGTTAAGATGAAAATAAAGACGTGAGTGTGCAGATTATAGGTAATTTACTGCTACCAATTTTTAGAAGTCGACATACAAAATTAAGTCCGCGGGGAACATTTGAATAATCGTGGCAAAACTACGTTTTTCACGGTTTTTAAGAAAATTGAAAAAATTGTCCCATTTTTGTAATAGCGTACTACGCTTGATATTGAGTGTATAAAAAAGTTGTAAATATGAAAGTTGTAGAGAATGTTATCTTCTTTAATAATGTAATTGACAAATAATATGCTACGATAACGAGTCTCGAGATATTTCCAAAAAATCAAAAAATGTCCCAAAATTTTGTTGTTTTTCGGCCACAGAAAATTAAGCCTTAAGAAATTTTGTTAGAAAACTTGGTTTTTCCATGTTGGCATCATTATAAACAATTTAGAAAAAAAAATCTTCTACCCGACCTTTTGCAAGGTAAAATGTACATTTCCCCTGGACTAATGACAATTTTTTTATTTTTTTTCCCCATGTTTGGATGTCTAATGTTTCGTTATGTTATTTTACCACTGATAATTAGTACATTTCTTTGTGCCTTACTTTAATGTAAATTAAGTTAGTTATTCATTTAGAAATAAATTTTGATTTAGTTATAAGTTAAGCCCCGGCGTATTGGATTTTTGTGGGGACGAAATTGGGACCAATTTTTTTCTTTTGAATTTTTTCGATACTTCTGAAGAAACAACTTTTCGCATTGTTAAAATTTTTTTGTACGATATTTGCCTATATTTCTATGTGCGTGGGTAGTTAGTATATGTAAATGCAAATTTGGTAAGTTCTCACTGAAAATTACAATATTTAGGACCTAAAAGTGACTGGGTGGACGATATCTGGGCACTTCCCGTGAGGCATGGTGGCGCCACGTCGACGTCGTTGTGAAGTCACACTGTGACTTTGTGACCGTCGATGAGACGTCGCGTGACGTCGATGTGAAGTCGTTATGGCCGTTTTAGAGCTCGTTTGTGACGTCACAGTGTGACCACTTTGTGAAGTCACGGTGTGACAAATTTGTGAAAAGTGTGTCATTTGTGACTATTTTGGCATTAACATTGTGACGAACCTGTGACGAAAGCGACGATGCTTTGAAGTTGCATTGTGACCAATTTGTGATATATTTGTGACGAAATTGTCATTAAGAGGCTACTTCACTCAAACGGAAAGACCCGTTCGGTAATGCTAATCCTATGGGAAACATTTAAAGATATCTCGGTTGCATTTCAATATTTTTAAATGATTTTTTTGCATAGGATAACTGAGGTTGATCTGTACAAAGTCCCTTTTTTCCTTTTTCGATTTTGTTTGCAGATATTTTTCAAGAGGATGCTTTCACTATCGAAACCGGTTCCGAAAGTGAAAGTGTCCTCATTAAAAATGTCTGTAAACAAAATCAAAAAAGTAAAAAAGGGCCTTTGTACAGATCAACCTCAGCTATCCTATGTAAAGAAAATCAATTAAAATATTGAAATGCAACCGAGATACCTTTATAAATTTCTTCCATAGGATTAGCACTAGTGAACGGGTCTTTTCGCTTGACTGAAATAGCCTCTTAACACTATGATGATTCTGTGCCTATTTAACTTCTCTTGACGAAAATCTAACAATTAAAAAATAAATAAATAAACAGGGTCGTCTGAAATTATACGTACTGCATGCCATCTTTCTGTTAGAATTGGTTTGGAGGTCTAAAATCGCATACTCACAATTTATGAACAAATACTGTATAATATGTAAAAAAAGTCGCATACTGTATAGAGACTTTCTTCTAAATTAAAGTTAAAAATTAAATTTTCATCACATACCTTACAACTATAACAAATTGTGTTCTTTTCAATATTTGATGAATATTCCCTTTCAAAAATATTATACATTTCCCCCCTCCACATGCTGAAAATTCCACAGCTTTAATTGTATTCATAACTGACACACAATGACTACTTTCTGTTCCTGTGGTGGGCCAGGCGAAAAGAAAAAAAAATCTTTTTTTATTTCTTTGATTTTGTAGTAGGTTATTGCAAGCTTTTTTGTCTAAGTATTTTTGCACTCTCGTTAAAAACTTAAAAGCTTTTGCTTACTTTAACATCCAAGTATCCGATCCTATCTAAAACTGTACACATTGCCAATATTTCTGACCAATAACGCTGATGTTGAAACAGAATTATCTTTCGTTGTAATATTTCCAACGGAATGAAAACGTGTCCTGGTCAGGATTCGAACTAGCGACGTTTGGCATAAGCTGCCAATGTTACTGGGATGTTAGCATCATATTAAGCATATAAAAAACAAAAAAAAAAAAACATACAAAATTATTGGCTAAAAGGTATATTTTTTATATTTGCAATAAACATAAAATTACCGTACTTCTCATAATACTGTCAATTTTCTAACACAAAATTGTAAAGAATACGAATTTACCTTTGTAAAAAATATATTTTTGGCATCACCAACCTTTTTAATTTTATAAAATTTAATAAGTTGCTTTTAGCAATAACGATTTGAAACTGCTCAAATGATAAATAAAACTTTGATGTGAAAGGTTAATCACCGTATCGCTGTAGGTTGAAAATTCTATGAGCAATTTATATTAACTGTTGCGTTGGAAATTGGAAGCAGTAAGAAATAAAATAATTTTTTTAAACACTCTGAATAAGTAACTTTGACTTCTGGGTTTGTTGCAGATATACAACACGGTTGTGTTCCATTCTGTCTACAAATTCTTATTTATTATAAATTCATATTTTGAGCAGATGTCCATTTTTAAAATAAAAGTATGCAATACAAATTGTTTCGGAACATTACTTAACGCAAAATTAAAAGTTTAAGCATGGAAAAATTTTTATTCTATAAAAAGATTTTTTATTCAGTAATTTAATTGGTTTCGAATGTTTACTAATTATATGAATTATTGATTATACATTTTTTTAACTTACGAAAATGTGATTATAACCAGATAGTTTAAAAAAGGGAAAATAAATGTGATTAAAATGTAATTTAAGTAAATGATTTTAACCATCTAATTAAAATCGTTGACATACTATTTTTTATTTCAACAAAATAAACATTAAATTTATTAAATTTTATTGAATTGATAAAAGTTAATGACGTTTATTGCTTTTATATCATGTTTTTATATGAAATTAACTGAAATCGTAATAAAAGAAAGCATGAAAAATCATTTTTTCTTACTTATTTCTTCTTCACATCGTCCTGTGTAATTCAATTTTGGTAATCCAAATAGAAGTTCTTATGGAAGAATTATGTCAAAATGCAATACAATCACATTGACCAGCTGAGATTAACCGGTCACTGCACATTGTAATTTTTCGGACAAATATTTTATGCAAAATATGTCTTGACCGTATTCCTGTATAACTTTTGTAAAATTTAAAAAATCCGTGCCAACTACACACATTCATAACACAGCTACTATTAATTAGATGCTGCCACTGTTCGAAAGAAGAAATACACTGTGTTATCTCTTGTTATCGTCTGCAGAAAACAAAATTCGCGAGCAGATTATTTTTTCCGTTTATTTGTTATCGTATATTTGTAAGTTAAATGCGTAATACTTTTATACGAGCGTGTCTAATTAAAATTTTCTGTTTGAATATTTTTTTGTGCATTTCACTTTTGCTTTTAATCAATTTCGAAACAATTCAAGTAAAAATGGATTGTGAAGATTCTTTTTCGTAAATTATAAAAAATTGTGTTAGTCATGATTAAGGTATATAAAATAAAACATTATTTAAATTTCTAGTGTATATAAAATCTTAATTTCCTGTAGAATAAAACACTTTGTACAATAACTATTTTTTTTTATATAAAATTTCTGGAGAAAAAATCAAAATATGAATAAATATGTCACGCGTTTTGCATACATTTTGTATGTATATATTTTTATATTCAGAAAATATTAAATTTATTTAAAAATTCATAAAAAAATAGCAACATTTACTTTTAAATATTAACAGAAAAGGAAAATATTATTGAAAGTATAAAAGTGACTTTATTTATTTTAATAAAGTATACTGCAAAATCAATCAGATTCAAGCTCCAAAATGCATCATGAAGCCTATAAAGTACTGTTTAAAATATTTCTTATCACTTTCAAAGCTTTCTGAAATTCATACTTTTGTCAAACTGTGAATTTACAATATGGTGGTTTTTCGCCCCATTTGTGACTTTACATACGTTACATGCAGTGACATAACAGTGATGTCACAATAATTTTTATAATTGGAAGAAAAATATTTTTTACAGTAAATAACATGTATTGAAGAATTTTTGTAATTTTTTAAAGTTTTCTAAGAAATTCACATCTCAGTCACAATGTGACATCACTGCGTGGTGGTATTTTGGTCACAGATGTGATGTGACCACAGTGACTTACAGTGTCGTCACAATGACGTCAATGTGACCATGCATGCTATGAGGTTTTACCCTATAATTTTAGCAAGAAGGACGGTAAGAAATCTAAAATCCAGGCACAGAGTTAAAAAAATAACAACAACTTTAAAAATGTGCGCAGGTTAATTTTTTGCTACATGTATAAAACAATAGTTCCAGCTTCGGGAAAAAATTACATCTAATAACTTTTAGTAAAACAGTTTTATACAGACATCTCCAAACTTAAAAATCAGCATCAGGGACACGGGACGGTAAGGAATTTCGTAGTATATTTGGACCCCCAACATCGTCGAAAACTTATTTATCTTGTTAACATTGTTATACAGTCATGCAATGGGATGTTTTCCAGTATAAGAAATAAAAAGGACCCAACAATATGTACTAAAATAAAAATTATTATTCAGGAACTTAAAAGTAAAAATTATGTGACAATGCCTCATATAGGTATATATGTATATATCAACATTTGAACGGAGAAGGGTTTCGGGGTATGGGGGTTATAATCGGTGAAAATATACCAAAATTTTTGGGAAGCGCTTTCCTCCGAACGGCTGTAATAGGTAGCTTTTTGTATTGAAAGCTACCTAAAAGACTGTAGTTCGCCAACATCATCTGCGAAATGATCGACACTGGTTTCAACTGTGCCAATATCGTTTTTTCGGTAAGTCCCCAGTTTCCGATGAGCAGATGGTAATTTCAGTCGTCAAAATTATCATATTTGGCGCAGCGAGAAGCCATAATCTATCGTTGTCAAGCCCTTTCATTCAGAAAGGGTCACTGTCTGGTGTGGTTTTTATGCTGATTGCATTTTGGATCCGTAATGTTTTCTCCGGACAGTAAATTCTGAAGGCTATCTCGACTTCTTAACAACGAGGTTCATTCCTGATGCCTATCACGAACACTGGATCCAAGACACATGGTTTGGTTTCAGCATGATGGAGCTCCCCCACATTCAACAGGAGACATCCTGTCCTGGACTTGAAGAGAAGTCAGTGTGACAATCGCAAGAGGCTTGCCGAATCGCTTTGGCTATGGCCTTATTTGGCCCCACTATAGCTCTGTCTTATCCCCACTAAACTTTACGGGACTGTGTTAAAGATTAAGTCTACAGAGATCGACCAAAAACCATAGAAGCGCTGAAACAGCGATAACAAGTATGATAAGGTAGATTCCAACAGACCAACTCAAGAAGATTATCACGAATTTCGAGCAGAGACTTTGTTTCGCCCTTCTCTCAGATGGCGTAACATTTTGAGAACCTCATCTTTTAATTTCCTTCAGTCTCATGTGTAAATCCTGCAATTTTGAAATAAGAATCTTTTTTATTTTATAAGTTATCCAATGTTTTTCTTCTATACCCTGTGAAGCACCCTGTAAATCCACCGTGAATGGCCATTTTTGAACAGATTTATTTAAAAAATATATTTTTATTTTGTTCTCCACTTTATATATATAAAAAAATTCTTATTGTGTAAAATGTCAAAGCCGCATCGTCTACGCAGCCTTATATGTTATTTTATTTTTGTACGCTGTTTATTGAATTTTAAAAACCATTAATATTAGATTTTTCTTATCTGATATATTATAATAAAGAAATTATTTATATTTTTTAATCTCTAACTGAATCTACAATTTATATTTAACTGCTCCATTTGTGAATCATTGTTAATAAATAAAGAAACTTTAATTTCGTTCAAGTTATGAAATGTTTCATTGTATAATATGAATATAGTTGCTATTTATTGGTGTTCACGTTTTCGTGTATGTCAGTTAACATCTATGTAAGTACACAACAGCTGCTATTAGTAGGCGTGGTAATGTCAAAAAGGATATAGGTATGCTTGAAGCTTCTTAGAGGGTGTGTATCGGTGAATGAACTGAAAATTATGTAGAACTTTAGAAAGGATTAAAGTGTTCTGGGATGACTTTTTATAGGTTCACACACACACACAAAAAAAAAAAAAACTGTTAAGGAATGATAAATGTAATGAGATCGTGATTATTTTTAGCAGTAATATAATGTATATTTTTATTAAAATCAAATTGAAAAATAATATAAAGGGTTTGTACCTTTGTACCTATGGATACTTTTTGTTAAACGCAGTAAAACTGAGCTATTAACCATTATTATAACAGTTAATATTATGCGTACGTATGCTTATAGTATTTATATCTTATTGGAAGTATACTTAACATACATACATACTTAAAATAAGTACATACTTAAAATAAATTGAAAATTATGCCAAATAGAATTGTTTTACTGAAACAATGGAAGTATCCTTAGGGAGAAGAAGACAAATGTTCATAGGACCGGTAGTTGTTGTACTAAGAGACATTTCCTGAATTTTGGAATTTAAAATATATTATAAACAGAAAGTATATATTAAAATTTATAAAAAAAAAATAATCATCATCAGATAACTCATTAGTCAAAAATCCACCGTATTTTAATAATAGTCCAGGCAATAGAGACCGTATAGGGGCTCTACTTAGCAAAATTCATGGTAGTTCTGGAAAAAGACTTACTATATGTTTTTTGTGTAGCTAAATCCGAATTTTTAAATTCCCACCAAAATTTCCCCCGGCAACCCACCAAATTTTGGTAACATGCCCCCAAAATAGATTTTTATTAAAAATTAAATTTTTTTATTGTTTTAGGGAAAAAGTATCTATAAATTCAGAAGCCTCGGAACATGCGCGCGGTGCTGCGTGAACTGAGTTGCGCAGTTCCACTTAACCATTCACACGTTTACATTTGCCCTCCCATCTCACACCGAACTTTCTCTATAAGGTTTACTTTAAGTTTTTTGGGTCGCTGAATCCGAATTATTAACTCCCCCCCCCCCAAAATGTTTTCCCGCCGACCCCCCCCCCCCCTCAAATAGTTGTTTTTAACTGAAATTTCTTATTGTTTTAGGGGAAAAGCATTACGAAATTCAGAAACTAGACAAAATTTGCAACAAATAGGATATATGACATTATGACGTAGGATGAACGGGGAGGGGGAGGGCTGCCTCTGAACATGCACTGCGGCGCTACGTGCACTAAGTTATGAAGTCCAGGCAATAGAGGATTTTACCTGGCAAAATTAATACTAGTTCTGGATTTCGACTCACTTTATGTTTTTTGGGTCGCTGAATCCGAATTTGTAACTTCCCACCAAAATTTCACCCGGCAACCCCCCAAAAAATTGATTTTTTGAAAAAATTTGGTTTTTGAGAAAAGCGCACGGGGAATGTTCCGAAGCAGCCCCCTCTCTTCCCGTTTATCCTACGTCATAATGTCATATATCCTATTTGTTGCAAATTTTGTCTACTTTCTGAATTTCGCAATGCTTTTCCCCTAAAACAATAAGAAATTTAAGTTAAAAACAACTATTTTGGGGGAAAGTTAAAAATTCGAATTCAGCGACCCAAAAAACTTAAAGTAAACCTTATAGAGAAAGTTCGGAGGAGAGATGGGAGGGCGAATGTAAACGTATGAGTGGTTAAGTGGAATTGCGCATCTTGATTCACGCAGCCCCGCGGCGCATGTTCCGAGGCAGATCCCCCCTTCCCCTTCATCCTAAGTCATAATGTCATTTATCTAATTTGTTGCAAATTTTGTCTACTTCCTGAATTTCTAGATACTTTTCCCCTAAAACAATAAAAAAAATTGAATTTTTAATAAAAACCTTTTTGGGGGGTTGCCGGGGAAAATTTTGGTAGGAAGTTACAAATTCGGATTCAGCGACCCAAAAAATATAAAGTAAGCCGAGTTTCAGAACTACCATTAATTTTGCTAGGTAAAATTCCCTATTGCCTGGACTATAATGTGAAAAATAACAAATTACAAATTAACATATCACTAACTCACCATTTGGGAACTACTTAATTTTTAAAAAATTTACAAAATTCTGCCATGCAAGCTTTAGACATTAAATGAAAATATTTTTAATATCAGTTATTCTACATTATTATAACATCAAAAGCTACCTGAATCTTCAACATTTCTTTTATTTATGCATTTTTCTAAAAGATTTTTATGTACTTCATAAATATTAACGATCAGAAATATTAATTTTTTATAATTAGAAATATGTTCTATTATTAATATATGAATACTGAAGCATGTTAGCTAAGTTCCAAAATGCACAATTTTAGAAACTATATCAATTTAGAATTTATTTTAGAAATTAGATGCATTAGTAAAAATTAAATATATGAAAATTTTAAATAAAAAAAGACTGTGTTCTCAAACATCATTATTAAAAATTTCAAAATAAAATAAACAAACTGACTGCATTTTACATATTGCCATGGACCTAAGTACAAGGTAATTATGTGGCCTTAACTACAACTTTGGATGATTTCTCAAAAAATGAGTTCCATTAAAAATTCCACCTGTATGGGTAATATATTAGGTATCACATTTAATTTTTCAGAAACAATTAAAACTACGTAGAAAATATATTATATTTCTTTTATAAAATAATAAAAGAAATTATATATAACATTTTACTTTTGTGCTTGCAAAACAGTTTCCATATTTAACTTATTACAACTTCCTTTTTCTGGAATTCAAACTAGCTGCAATATCAGCAACTGGTGTTGTCACCTACTCAGCTGAATGATAAAATTTAGATAAAAATATAAAAATATTTTTTAAATGAATGGTAGTGGCCCTAGGTATGCATGCCTTCCCTATGTATATATATATATATATATATATATATATATATATATATATATATAATAAAATTTCTTTTAAAAATATAAAAATCAAGCATCATTTTTGGAGATCGGCATCATTATTAACAAAACTTTCTTAGATATCTCTTCAATTATTATCAATTTTGATTTCAGGCTTAAATGCAGAAACAATTGTTTTTTTATTTTCTTCGTGCCAGTTTATCATTTGATTATATATTTGTGTTTCAAATCTGATAGTCAAAACAAAGGAAAGAAAAGTGGAAATGATAAGTGTGATAAGAAGCTTAATTGTATGTCTATTTAAAACTTATCTTTAATATCTTCATACGTCATTATAATTTTATTGCTAGAAATATTCGGGATAACGTCTCTGGTTTGAATTTTTTATAAAGTTAATAAATGTTCTTTGGGTAGACAAGTTAAGCAGATGTTATTTCATGCAAAATTTTATTTCGCTCAATTATTTCACGTAACTATTAAGGTCATATAATTTCAAAGAAATAAACTATGTGAGATTTATGTTTAATAAAATATTGATTCACAGCAATCTACCAACTCAATTCTCCATTCTGACTATTTTCTTTTTTCATTTAAGAAGCATCTAAAAGCAGAAAGTCATTCAATTTTTGGCCAAATTTTCTGAAATAAATCGTTATGGTGCACTGATGAATGATGTACTTACTTAGGAATATTGATGAATTGGGACAATAAAACGATAGGGGCAGTTAAAGAGATAGAAGTAACACAAAAGTTTCTTTATATCGTGACTTTGTTGCTCATTGTCCTCCATCCTGTTAAGTATCTTGAATTTAGTTGCTTCTAACCCTTAAACATAGGCGAGGTCGTCTGGATTGGTGTTGATCTCGAACAAGCTGGACAGTGTCTGATTAGAGAAATGTTATATTGATTGACGAATCCCGTTTTTCTGTGAGTGCTTGCGACTACCGTATGTGTCTGTAGCAGAGAGGTCAGCGGTCCAATAGTGCATTTGTTACTGAGTGGCACACTGCCATAACACCTGGAGTGACATTGCTGGGAGCGATCTGCTGGGACAGTTGAACACTTTTACTTGTGCTGCAAGGTACACTAATGGCTAGCAGGTACATAGACGACATTTTGCAGCCGGTAGTACGGCCTATGCTATTCAGTCGCCTAGGTGCCATTTATCAGCAAGATAGCGCTCGATCACATACTGCACGACTCTCACAACAATGTATACAAGGACATAATGCCCTTCCAGGACCTGCCAATTCACCAGACCTTGCTCCAATAGTGAATGTTTGGGACATGTTGGAAAGGCGACTTCAGCCGACTCGGAAAACCACCGAATTAGTAATTCAGTTACTACATTTATGGCAGAATCTACCTCAGAGGGACATCGGTAACGTTATAGATTCCATGCCTCACCGAGTATCGGTTTTTATAGCTCACATTGTGGCTTCACAACTTACTGAAATTGATATTCTTTTTGTTGCTACTATTCAATAAATTGTTTTTTTGTTCTGAATTTATAATATTTTTTACATCTAAGCAAACACTATTTACATACCTAGTTTCAAGATCGTGTCTCATTTTTTACTGGGTGCATATATATATATATATATATATTTTGCAACAGATTGTATTTGAAGTGTTATGCATCCACATTTTATAGATAATAAAAAAATAACAGAATTCCTGCTAGAAAAAGTACAAAAAATAGGCATGTTATTCATCTACTAGCTTTCATGAGAAGAGAAAGGAAATTCGTGAATATCCTATAAAAGTCGATATCCTTGTTGCATAGTGTACAGAGCGCCTGTTTGGTGTTCGTAAGTACTCATGTTGAAGCCTGAAAGGTATCATAAATTTGTATTAGTAAGGAGTCCATTTCTTTAGTGTAATTGGTTGTGCGTGATAATAAATATAACACATATCTGTTACAACTAGGTTTAAATCCATAGAAGCAGTTATTACTGGGATATTTAAAAAAATATTGTACTTATATATTTCTATAGAAATCAGTTAAACTGTCAAATGGTAATATTATCACAAATATATCAATAGATACTAAACAAAATTAACATAAAACCATACTTGTTTGGCTTATTAATTAATTTATTTATGTGGCTGTGTGTTACAAACTCATTGTCATCATTCGACGCTCCTTTTGTCCTCTTCTATAATTCGCTGCAGTGTCTCCTGAGAAATCCCCTCAAGAAACTCCAAGGGAGCTCCTCAGGATCCTATAAAGCGGACATTTACGGTTGCTGAGGACCTCCTGCAGCAGTCATATTGCATCCTGTAGGACGTCTGGGGAATGGTAAGCATTTAATCATATTCCACCTCAGGATATGCTGTAGAGGAACGTTTGCTAGACAGTCTAAGTTGACAGCAAGAAAAACGTAGGAGAATTTCGGAATTATGTCTGCAATTACAGCAACTTGGTTCCGTTGAAAAAAAAACATCTTTAGCCAGCGAAGATTTTCCATATTAGAATAAAAAATCACGCTAATTATTAAAAATTATAAAGTACAAATGACACAATTACATCGAAGTCCGTTTCAAGATTTGTGAGATTAAAACGCGAAAAAGACAGGATTCACATTAAAGTACACGAGTTAACTTAGAAGATACACGAGCGCATTGCTAAACAGTGTCGCCCATAGAGTGCCTTTACGTATCAATGAAAACTGTATCACAAGGTGAGGCTGGCATATATACGTTTTGCTCATAGAAACAATTTAAACAAATTGTGGCAAACTTATAAAAATTCTATATTATTAACATTAATTGATCTAATTTTGAAAAATTAGTAAAACAAATGCCAAATTCCAAGCTACTCTCACGCTTTAGGAAATAGTATTTGTGGAACAGACAGCAAACATCAAAATATGATTGCTAATCCACAGTACGTTACCAGCCACATTTTGACAATTATATCCACCATCACGCTCATGCATCCTTTTTTCCTATATGCCCAATGACATAAAATAAACAGTATCTAATATATATATATATCATCGAGATGAGGTAACATGGAGAGGGCAATGCTAACCTCTTTTTGACACAAAGGCAAAGTCACGTGACATATGGACGTTTTTATCCCACCGAAGTTTGACCGCAACTTCCGTCCATTGGATTTATATGGGTTGTCTGTAAAACAAATACATTGACAGTGTTCTTTTTTATTTTGTAAGTAATAATGGCGATTCATTGCAGCGCGTGCTGACATAAATCAAGTTATATTAATAAAGGGGGAGATTATATCCTTTCATAGGAGAGTCTTGCATTTATTTTTTAAGCCTATTTTATTTAAAATAATAATAATAATTGTGATTTGAAGCTGTGTTATTATTTGATAATGATTAGATTTTGCCAATAAATGAAGCATACCAGTTTTTTAAAGAAAATATTTAACACTGACATATGCACTTTCATTTTGTGCGAATTATATAAGTTTTAAATCCCAATAATTTTATTATTTATTTAAATAAATGAGAAGTTTCCGCTTTCTATCTTGGCGACATATTTTGTGCCAATTTGTAATTTTTCCTCTCAATGTATTTATATTTCTGACTACTGTAAATCTTTCTTAAATTACTCGTAATGTTCAGGTATAAGTAATTTTTAAATATGTATTGAATTAAAAAAAATAGTATTTCAAAACTTTTTTCTGATTAAGGTTTTTCTAGAAATTATCATTACAAAAAATAAATATTTATAAGAATTGGAAAACATTGAGGAAACAAACTCCATGCATCACCAATTTCAAAACTTGCGTAATTTTTAGCACAAAACAACAATTGTTTTCATTATTCAAAAAATTAAAAAAAAAAGTTGAGGTTCACGCTATTTCTTTTTCTTGGGGGTCAGATTAATACTATGTATTTTTTTTAATGGTGGAGATAATTTTTAGCAAAATTATATGTCAGTGATATTTTAAAAGAGAGATAAAGTCCCTTTTTTAAACTTCATTATTAAATTGTAGTTTTTAAAATTTGTTTCCAGCTGCCATTTATTGTTATGCGAAGACTGAACATTTGTAAAACTATGAACACAGCTACGAAATTAGAATACAAAGTATTAACGACACTTATATGCACATGAAATCTCTTAAAATCTTGCGTCTACCCCTTAAAGTGGCAGCACTTTTTTTGCATCTGATGAACAAAGATAAAGTTCGTTGGAAACTTGTTATTGTTTGATAAATATTAACACAATTATTCTAATTGGTAAACAAATTATATTAGATGTAAATTTCCAACTGGGCGAAAAATGTCCGGACCAGGATTCGAACCCGGGACCTTCTGGCTGAAAGCCAGAAGGTCCAGCCAGAAGGTCCCGGCCAGAAGGTATCAGCCAGAAGGTATCCCAGCCAGAAGGTATCAGCCAGAAGGTCCCGGGTTCGAATCCTGGTCCGGACATTTTTCGCCCAGTTGGAAATTTACATCTAATATAATTTGTTTACCAATTAGAATAATTGTGTTAATATTTATCAAGTGTAATTTCGTATCCAGCGATTTCTGGAGTTCCATTACCTGAGATTTATTCTGTTGAGCTGAACCAGGTTTCAGACCAGATGCTGTAATCATCAAGGTTAGCTGGGTGAAAAAGTTCGACCAGAATCGTCCGGGATAGCTCAGATGGCAGAGCACTGGCGGCTTCAGCCAGAAGGTCCCGGGTTCGAATCCTGGTCCGGACATTTTTCGCCCAGTTGGAAATTTACATCTAATATAACTTGTTATTGTGTTTATATTTTTTATCGTGATTTTGAGAAGGTTTTTACATTGCGTTGAATTTCTGTTCTTTTTAAAAAACTTTTATTGTAATTAACGTTTTAATTTTATCGGAGTATTTTAATACTTCGCTTTTATTTCTAGTTTAAAAATATTCAGTATTAAATGCCATAGACGAATGAAATTTGTATGTGTTCTTATTCAGAAATGTGTAATCGTATGGTGTTTATAATTTCTTGAAAAAAGCAGATCTTTTAGAAAATTCTATTAAAATGGGCATATTGAACCAAATTCCCGATGCGGCAGCGCGAGAAAGTGGATAAACTTGTCCTTCACGGACATGAATCGCTTATAACTGGGCTTATAAATAATTTATTTATGAAAAAATGGAAAACGCTATTTGATTCCAAATCGCTTCAATAGTGAGATCTGCAGTTTTACGCACTTACTTTCCAAAATGAGTGAGAAAATTTATCGCAAAGTTTTGCGTTGTTGAACAGGGGATTTGAGAACCCCTTTAATATAAAAGTTTTTTTTCCCCTTAAAAATAAAAAGGTTGAGCAAATAGTGATTTTTATTACACTTTTATATATATTATGATATTTCATTTATTTATTTTTTTTTAAAGCTAATTAACTTTTCAAAATCTGGTCCTTACGGTTACAAGGATACATTTGTAAAGAAAAAAAAAACGAAAAAGTTATTCCAAAATATTTAAAATTACAGAAGGGGTGGAATTTTAAAATTTTCTGATACAGTTTTTTTTTAAATTAAAATGTTCAAATTTTACTCTATGAATTGCATTTCTTCATGATTAAATAATTTCCCTATAAAAAGCAGTTACTAATATGGCAAGAATGTAGTATGAAATACTCAGTTAAAATACTTAGTTCATAGAGTATATTGAAGGAACAATAACTCTTCAACAACTACAAATTTTCTAAAACTTTCATTGCCTTTCTTTTTGGTTTCGTATTAAAATGTGTCTGGTTTGGTTTTTGTTTTGGGTTGATTTCAAATGTAATTTTTAGGTTTCGAACAGATACAAGCCGTCGTAAAACTCTACTTTCAAACTATTAAAAGCGTTATTAAACAAACAAATTAAATAATAATTTAATACAATGTAAAAAATATGAATACAACTGTAATATTTGATATTTTTAAAAAAGTTAAATGTCTAGTGCTTATATGTTTTTCTTTAAATTTATTGAATGAGTTAAAAAAAAAAATTTGCTTTTATACCAGTATTTAAAAAAATATTTTTCCAAGACTAAATAAATATATTTGTGATTCTTGAAAAATAATTGAAAGAGAAATGAAAATTCACTTTTTATAAATGTAAAGCCATTCATGAGATCATACGTTCTCTTATAAAAGCCATGCATTCACCATATATTAATTAAAAATATGACGTCATATTTACTTGCTTTCTGTACATTCTTATATAGGTGCTTTACAAAAAATTGAAAATGTTCGTTTTATTTTAAATATGACGTCATATTCAACTGCGTTTTCTACTTAATCATATTCATACTCCTTGCATTATTTTCAAATATTTTAAAATACCCTTTGAACTTCCAACATGACCTCATATTCATTTTCTTTTTAATAACACCACATACACCTGCTTTCTGTACTTACTCAAATTCAAACTCCTCGTACTATTGTCAAATATTTTTAAACAAAATCGGGCAAAGAGAAATAACTACTTTTCGTCACCACATACTTTAGCGTTTTATATTACATATGTATGGGGTATCGGTCCAGCTCACAATAAATAGGAAACAAGTATTGTCTAAGTTATAGATATTAATATAAAATGTGAAATAATAAATTTTACTGAAAATTGAAAAAAAATTTCGGTAATTTTGATACATCGTGATGAATCTTTTCATGCTATCTTATTGTACAATTGAGCGGACTGTCACTACTTTATGTATTTATAATTTTTTTCTGTATTTTCTTTGTTATTAATTATGCTTTTTTTACAGGATTTTATATCCTCATATATCCTTGCAGTATACTCGTATATGATCTTCGTATAAATATTCTATATAAAAAAAGAAAACATTATATATATATATATATATATATATATATATGGGGGGGGGGAGTAAATTCAGTCAGGAGACGGCAAAAGGAACTAATAGTGTTCAAATTCGTAGATATTTAATAAAAAACCTCTGGATTATTACTAAAAATACAAATACTTGTTCTAGGCTATATAAGATATACAGAACACAACATTTAAACATTAATCCAAGGGGATTGAAGCACGGGCCTAGTCAGATCCCGTCAAATAAAATAAAAGCGGGCAACGCGCCCTATCAAAGATCCGCCGGGAGAGAGAGCCTTTCTCTCGCCAACGCCGAAGAGCATCTGTCCAGATTCCAGTGCTCACAGCTTTCAGTTTTCGCTGAGCCAACCCTCTTCTCATGCGAACTGGACTTTGAGTTGTCAGAAACACATGGTCTGGGTTATTGTTTTGCCTCTACATCTCGGCCGTCTTGACCATTCTGTGTCCACACAGGTCACCCAACATATAGGCTGGACTGGTACCGTCCGACTTTCATGGATCCTGAAAAATGCTGGAAAAACACGCACAAAAACAAGCAACATGACAAATAATTGCAATATCAAACTACGTATACAGACGAACACAACCTTTCTTTAAGAGAAAAAAAAAATGAACACCGTTTCAGTTCTTGGTGCTTAATATAGTCTAAAAAAAGAATGTGCAGGTGAGTCTATCACTTGGATATAGTCCTGTGAACAGTTTTTTTAAACAGAGTTTTCTTTTCCTTGTATAAAATAGTGAAAAAAAAATGTTCGGATGACAGCACAGTCACGCTTGATAAACACAGTAAAAAAAAAAATGAGACGATGCAAAAAAAAAAAAAAAAAAAAAAAAAAATCAACTTGAACTATCACTATATTTTTTCTCTTTAGGTTGAAGAAGACCATGGCTTCATGTGATCAGCTGCAGTAGAGGTCGCTCTTGGACCCTCTTGAATGCCCACTTTTTCGACATCGTATCGATCATTGTTCTTCACTTTGGTCACTTTATACGGACCAAGGAATTTCGGTCGTAGCTTCATACAGACCCCAAATTGGATTCGTTGGATTGAAACTAAATCACCAATTCTATAACGTTTCGCATTTTTGCGTTTACGGTTGAAAGTTTTGCGATTTTCCTCTTGAATTTTTAATATATGTTGTTTCGCGATATTTCGGCTGTTCTGTCTTTCCTCGACAAACGCGTTTTCATGTTCCTCATCAAGAATTTGTTTTATTCTTAAATCCTCTTTATTTCTAATTTTTACTCCCGTTAACAGCTCGAAGGGTGTGTATTGAGTGCTTCGGGAAATCGTACTATTCATTATTCGCTGAACAGTCAGTACATATTTATACCACTCCGACGGCTCGTCGATACTTAATTTAGCAAAGATTGATATGAGAGTCTCCTGTTGTCGTTCTACCTGTCCGTTGCCTCTGAGTATTCCCGGTGTAATTAGAACATGCTCAATATTTTCATCTTCGAGATACTTCTTAAACTCACTAGAGGTGAAGGCAGCACCTCGGTCGCTAATTATTCGCTCTGAATTTCCAAATGTAGCTTGTTGAAATTTTAATTTAGAGATTGCTTCCTTTGCAGATGTCGTCTTAACTGGATAAAACTATACAAATTTTGTAAAAGCGTCCACTACAGAGAATATAAAATTATAGTACTTGTTGGTCGAAGGCATTGGGCCTAAGTGGTCGACGTGATAAGTTTGGAGGGGGAATCCTGTTTAGGAATTGGATTTAGCAATCCTTCACCTTTCCCTCGTTTCCTGTCTTATAGGATGCATTCTACACAATTTCCTATAACACTTTCAATTTGTTTTCGAAGATTAGGGATATAATAATCCTGCTTTATTATCGCTTTGGTCTTGGCTACAGCGTAATGTCCTTTATTATGAATTTCGCGAATAATTTCTTTCTGCATAATTTCCGGTACCATAATTAATTCTCTACCATCTTCATGTTTATACACATTACTTTTCCCCAACAAAATAATCTTTACTTTCATTTTTCTCAACTAGTGTTTTGATAGTTTTAATGTAATCGTCTTCGTTTTGTGCTTTGGTTAATTTTGTTGTAATTTATCATGCGAACGTATTGTGACTAATAAGGTGTTACGATTCAACGCATCAGCGTGTTTCATTTGACTTCCGGGCCTGCGGACAATTTGATAATCGAATTCTTGCAAAAATAATGCTCACCTTGCTACTTTTGGGGTAAGATCTTTCTTCTCTAATGTTTTTTGAAAGGCGGAAGAGTCAGTTACTATTTTAAATTTATTCCCTAACAGGTATGTCCGGAATTTCTTTAATGCTTCAATAACAGCAAGCGCTTCGAGCTCGTAACTACTATATTTGGCTTGGTCGGGTGTTGTTTTCTTACTCATGAAATGAACGGGGTGTAAGTTTCCATAATCGTTTTTTGTAACAAGACTGCCCCAAAACCTAAGCTGCTAGCATCCGTGTGTAATTCTGTCTCTGCCCCTTGTCTAAATATGTGCAACACCGGTTTATCAAACAATTTATTTTTCAATGTTTGGAAAGCTTCTTTTTGACTTGCTCCAAAATTAAATTCGTTCTCAGTTTTCAGGAGATAACTTAAGGGTTTAGCGATTCTAGCATAATTCGCTATATATTTTCTAAAATATCCAGTTAACCCTAGGAAACTCTGGAGTTGTTTCTTATTTTGTGGATTAGGGAATTTCTCAACAGCTAATGTTTGTGTTTCTGAAGGGCGAATTGTTCCGTTTTCCATAACGTATCCTAAAAATTCGATCATTCTTTCCAAAAACTGGCACTTAGAAAAATTGAATTCGAGACCATACTCTGATGCTACCTGAAACACACGTTTCAATTTAGAAAGCGCCTCTTTTTCAGTCCATGAAGGGACGATTATATCGTCTAAGTACCCGGAAATCGTTTTATCTCTTATTAGTTCTTTGCGGCATGCATATGTGTAGCGTTGGAAAAACAGAGGAGTTGAGTTTAAGCCGAAAGGCATGAAATTATACTCGAACTGGCAATTATTTGTAACAAACGAAGTAAATTGTTTACTGTCCTCATCGACTTCTACGTGGAAAAACCCGTTCTTCAAGTCTAATGTGCTAAAAACTTTATTTTGCCCGATATCGTCTAAAATATCATCTATTACCGGAAGAGGGTAATTATCCCTAATTATCTTTCGATTAAGCTTTCTGTAATCAACGCATAATCTGTAATTGCCATTCTTCTTTTTGGCTAAAACAATAGGCGCGGCGTAACTCGAACAACTTTCTCGTATAATGCCTTTATCAAGATATTCCTCGATTTGTTTATCAACAAACGCTTGTTCTGCAAATGCTAATCGCCTGGGTCGGTTCGTAATTGGTACTCCATCGCTCAATATTATTTTAACTTTCAAGTTAGCACTTTTTGCTTTCTCAGGCTTGTAATTCTCAACTAACTTAATTAATTCTTCTTTTAAACCACAGTCAGTTATGTGAGTAAGATCGCTTTCGTTTATATTAACCGAATTTACATTTCTGCTAAGTAAACAGATTCATATTTAGGAGTGTCAGCTAAGCATTCTTCAATCACGGTAGTGTCGGTGGAATTTGACCGCAAGCCTGGGATGGTCATGGGAATATTTATAACATCCGACTGCAAGACTGATTTGGCCATGGGAATGTTTGCAACATCTGAAGGAGTGTCTAACTTTGGAATTTTTAAAGAAACCGCAGTTATCATATTAACAGTATAATTTTTCTCCTTATTTCGCTTACTCATAACTTTAAGGCCATTACCAGATATTTCAAAATTTTATTTTAATTTAAGTTTAATTTACTCAAACAATTATTTCCGAGGATCATTTCGTATTGTAAATAATTTAAAACGTAAATATCACAATTCATACTAACATTAACAATTGAAATGTCGGTATTGAAAAAGCCCTTCGGACTCGCTCCTTTTCCGCTAATTCCTGTCAATTTTACATCATTTCATTTAATTTAGGGCATCCTAAAATCTTATAGATGTTATCATTAATCATTGTCACATCAGATCCAGAATCTACCACGGAGCTGACCTTTTTCCCCATAATTTCAATAATTTTGAGGATTTTATCCGATGGGCAGGAATCGTTATTCGTAGTGTTCACTGATTTATTATAATTGAAGTTAGTTTGTTCAGCCTTAGGTTCAGTTTCTTTGCCTCTAAAATAAGTTGGCCCTTCTTTTCTGCGGAGACATTGATTTGATTTATGGGAGGCGTATTCATTACAATAAAAGCATCTAATTTCGAAAGGGTTACCGTTATTCCTCGTGTTAAGATAATTGTTTTCATATTTGCTACTTTGCAGAATGTTATTTCTGTTAAAACTTTTGTTTTCAACATTTTGAGTAAAGCGCTTTTAACATCGTCATTCGGACTTCTCGGTTCGGAAGTCTTCCTGATAATATTGCGAGCCGCCTCATAATCATCAAGTTTACTTATAAAATCTGTGACCTTAGAAAACTTAGGCAAGTCATCAATGAAATGCTCCCTTATTTCAAATGGTAATTTTTTCCTTATTTGGTCAATAACCAAAATGTTTTTTTTAAATCGTCATAAGACGAAATATTAAGACCTATCAGCCATTGTTCCAAAAAATTAGAGAGTTCAAATGAAAAATCTCGCCACGAGGCCCAATTTTCCTTTCTATGGGAAAAGAATTTCTGTCGAAATTGTTATGCACTAAGTTTAAATCTCTTCAATATTAACTGTTTAGCGTAATCGTAATCATTGGAGAGTTCCTCCTTTTCGCGACCTATTATATTAACTATTTCCAATGGTAACAGACCTAGCAAATAAGTTACCCAATTTTCTTTTTCTACACCCAGACGCTTGATTTGGCGTTCAAACAATGTAAGTTAAATACTAATTTCCTCCTGGTTGTTATACTTTGTAATTAATTTCAAAACATCGGGGCTTTTAATCCCGCTACTTAATGTCAGTATTTCTGTTTTATTTTTAGCAGCGATTTCAAGTTCTAGTTTTTTAAGCTCAAATTCCCTCTTACTCTCTTCCTCTAATTGTGTTTTTTGTCAGATTCCCCCCTTTCAGCAATGATCCCAGCTAAAAGATTTTTTTTTAAATCTTCATTATAGTCGTTCAATTTAACAATAATTTCCGACAGTTGGGACTTAGTAGAGCTCTCGGGTCCTTCTAACCCTAATTCCCGTACTACCGCTAGCATATCTACTTTTTTGGCACGTACTAAATGCGCCATTATCTTTATTTCAATCTAATATCAATTATTCATTACAACATAAACATATAAAAAAGACTTCACTTACTTTTATAGGAAAAAATCCTTTCTTCCAACTATGAAATCACAATAATAAAAAATGATTCATGCGATCTCTTGCCACCACCGGTATATTCGATGCATGTAAAATTATATATATGTTTTTTGAAGCACTCGCGTAGGGAAAAAACAAAAACAGCCCACAAAAAGAAATCACTGAGCTCATAAAATAATTCGATCATACTGCGAGAAAAATCAAGGCTCACTAAAAAAAAAACAAAAAAACACAGTGATCCGGCAACGATCACATCACTCGCAATCCTTCGGCCCGTGAAATTAAAAAAACTACGGGCATTCTTTGCACACAAGGTTTTACAAGCGGAGAACATTTTCCCTTCACTGAAGACCGGAGATCGATGGAAAAGTTTTTCTTATCTTTCCAAGATCTCAACAGTATTCCGTTCTTTGCAGCTCAAAAAAAAAAGAATAATCCGGATGTCCAGGCGATAGATTTCAAATCGTAAAAAAATTGTGTCAGTTCATTTAGTCCTGTAATTCAAATCCAGGCTCGGAGCCCCCAAAAATTGTGGGAGTAAATTCAGTCAGGAGACGGCAAAAGGAACTAATAGTGTTCAAACTCGTAGATATTTAATTAAAAACCTCTGGATTATTACTAAAAATACAAATACTCGTTCTAGGCTATATAAGATATACAGAACACAACATTTAAACATTAATCCAGGAGATTGACGCATGGGCCTAGTCAGATCCCGTCAAATAAAGTAAAAGCGGGCAACGTCCTATCAAAAATCCGCCGGGAGAGAGAGCCTTTCTCTCGCCAACGCCGAAGAGCATCTATCGAGATTCCAGTGCTCAGCCTTCAGTTTTCGCTGAGCCATCCCTCTTCTCATGCGAACTGGACTTTGAGTTGTCAGAAACATCTGGTCTGGGTTATTGTTTTGCCTCTATACACACACACACACACAAATATATATATATATATATAGGAAGCAGGACGTTTCGGTCCCGACACTTCGGTCCCGCCATTTCGGTCCCGCCGTTTCGGTCCCGAGACATTTCGGTCCCGAGACATTTCGGTCCCAAGACATTTCGGTCCCGAGACAATTCGGTCCCAAGACATTTCGGTCCCGAGACATTTCGGTCCCAAGACATTTCGGTCCCGAGACAATTCGGTCCCAAGACATTTCGGTCCCGAGACATTTCGGTCCCGAGACAATTCGGTCCCGAGACATTTCGGTCCCGAGACAATTCGGTCCCAAGACATTTCGGTCCCGAGACATTTCGGTCCCGAGACAATTCGGTCCCGAGACATTTCGGTCCCGAGACAATTCGGTCCCAAGACATTTCGGTCCCGAGACATTTCGGTCCCGAGACAATTCGGTCCCAAGACATTTCGGTCCCGAGACATTTCGGTCCCAAGACATTTCGGTCCCGAGACAATTCAGTCCCAAGACATTTCGATCCCGAGACAATTCAGTCCCAAGACATTTCGGTCCCGAGATATTTCGGTCCCTTCTCCAGCAAGCTGAAATTTTGTGCACTTGAAATAGGTGACAATTTTATAGAGGACATTGTAGAGTTTTTTAAATAAAGGCCTTAAAATTTTAGTAAACACACACAAATTTCGTATGGTAATCATTTTAAAAAACAAGGGGGGGGGGGGGATTGACATTTTCTATATTTTAGTGTATCATAAGCATAAGGGTCTGATAAAGTAAGACATTTATAACTCGATCTATAATTATCGCAAAACACTCATATTTTGTATGGTAAACGTAATCTTTATAAAAGGAGGGACATTATCAAATTTTTTAACTGAACTCCCTAAATTTTAGTATAACTCGAATATAAGGACTCGAAAACGCAAACACTTATAACACAGATCAAAATTGTCGTAGCCCACACAAATTTCCTATGATAATCATAATCCTTTATAAGGCAGGGGGGGGGGGGGGCTCTGTTGACTTTTTATACATTTTAGTGTATCTTAAGTATAAGGTCCTGATAAATTAAAACATTTATAACTCTCTCTGTAATTATCGTAATCACACTCATATTTTGTACGGTAAACGTAATCTTTAAAAAAAGAGGTACATTATAAGATTTTTTAACTGAACCCTTGAAGTTTTAGTATAACCGAATATAATGGCCCGAAAACCGCAAACACTTATAACTCGCAATCAAATTGTAGCACCCCATGCAGATTTTATATGGTAGAAGTAATCGTTTTCAGGAGTGGGGGAAGAGAGAGTTCTGTGGATTCTTTATAGAAGCTCCTCATATTTTAGTCTATCATAAATATAAAGTCCAGACAATTTAAAAATATTTATAAGTCGAGCTTTAATTTTCATATGCAAATGCCCATGCCAAAATGCACATATTCAATTGTATATAATTTGCACACTATGTGATTAATAATGAAAAAATCTGCAAATATTTTTACAAATCTTTATTTTATCCAATTATTTAACGGCGCATCAATTTTAAATGTATTGCATTTTACATATTTTTTAAAAAGGGGGTTCTTAACATGGAATTGTGATAAAGACACATTATTTTTTAAATTCTGCACCGGAACAGACTAGAACTTTCTATTTTATTTTAATAATTATTTTAATTTACTATTTTTTGAAAAACTATTTAAAAGTTTGCATTAATCTTTTTACATGTAACAATAATATTACTGCTATTTCTACCGGAATCGAATGCGAAGTTTAAAAATATTTTTAATTTTGAACCACCTCACCGTTTGCCCCGAGATAACTCGGGGATAAAAGCACTTTTTCCCCATACCTGTCGACGGTGAAGTGGTTTGCACAATTACAAATCCTTTTTAATATATTTAAGACTTTTATATGCTTATTACATTCAAAAACTACGAGCACAATAAACATAAATCAAAAATTTAAAATTTCTATTGTCATAAAATATTCTTTTCGTATTTAAAATTAATTCTGTATTTCAAATATTTCTTTGTTATTTATTTGACTTATATACTTAGAATTAAAGCAGCCTACATGTTTTAATATGACAAATAAAAAATAAAAATGAAAATACAAAAAAATAACATATTATTCATTCAAAAGAATATTATACATGTATATATATATGTCAAGTGTAGATGTCCTGGCTTCCCCCATTTGATTATGCTAAACAAAGATCCAGATAGAAGAATTATTCTACTCGCGCTCTCTTTATTCTAGTCAGCCGGCGCTTTTTTGTGGCCACACTGCATTTTTCAACTTTAATGGCTTAAAAAAACCAGAAATTTCCCTTCATGTTATATATATAGTAAGACCTGTCAAGATGAAATTGTAAATATTGGTGAAGATTCCGTTTTACACAGGTTTTCGTGTTATTTGGTGTATTTGTATAGTATTTTTTTCCGTAGCACTATGGAACATTTATGTTTAAGACAGAACTCCGTTATAGGCAGGTTCCATTTTTAAAAGTTTTGTGTATTTATATAAATATACTTATATATATCATATGAATAGAATAAAACTTGTCAAAATAGTAATTGTCTATAACAGAATCCTGTCTTTAACGTAAGCGTTACATGGTCTTAATATGAATTGCGATACAATTAAATTTGCTGAAAACCTGTCTGAAAAGGGGATTTTTACCCTTCTTTAGTGAAGCATAGTGAAACCTGTGAAAGCGGAATCTTTCTATAACGGAATCCTGTCTCAAACGGAAGAGTTTCAGAATCCCTGCGAAACGAACAATAGATCTTATTGAGGTAGTGTATCTTAGAGGTATAATTAATTACACTTCTTTACATGGAAGCCTGTCTAAAATGGAGCTTTTTACCAGTGCTTGGAATCTTGTCTTGACTGTGTATATATGATAGAAGTATTTCGAGTAACTTTAACAATTTAGGTATATCCTTATTTAATTTCTTAATTTTTAAAAAAAGCATGAATAAAAAATATAAGGCCAATCTCTATAACTGCAACTAATAATACATTCAAGTTACATTAATATTTACCAGTGAAAAAGATTCACTTATGATGTAAAAAGATGAGCGCATACTGAAGAGTTAAATTTAATTAACCCATTCGCTGTCATTCACGAGTATACTCGTGGCTTTAATTTATTGATTACTTTGTCACCACTATTTTAGAATTAAAAAAAAAAGAAGCCTCATTTATTGGCAGAAATTTCGCTGTATTAGTAAAGCGAAATTTATCTTTCTGAATTCGTGCTGGCAAACGACCTTCAACAAAAAATTTGAAAATTCTTAGTTTTGGCAGCGAATGGGTTAAATCAAGTTTCATATTACATAGCATTTGCCTGCAATAAAGTTAGGGCCAAGTGGTTAAGTGTAAAACAGCAATTTTCATGTTTAATTTCTTGCCATTGAATTAAGAATTTGTGCTGTAACAGATATTGGATAATGATTTCACATAAGTGTCAATCGCATGAGCCGTTCATGCGATCCGCCGCGCTCCCCATGGAAATTTTTGAGGTAACCCAGATAGCATCAACATTAGCAGAAAGTTTGATTTTTTCTGATATTATCTTGCCGTGACAAATTTGAATTGAGAAATTCGCAGCAAATGTCCCGCAAGGTATACCATCACCCACTGGCATGAGTAACTACTCATGACTGATGATGTGAAACTGATGGCAAGACTGTCTTTAATTCACGAAAGTGACGAAAGCAAAAAATCTCTCTGTTGAGAGACTCAACAACAATGAGAATCAGCACATACGCAGAAATTGCAGAAATTTTATTCGGTAGGCACCGTTTTTTCTAAACGCTATACTTATTAAACGCCAAAAAATGCTCGAAATGAAAAGTACAAATATTACCTAAACTTGTTTATGGTGATAAAACCTATGCATGCGCCTTCTGACGGCGCTTTCGCATCAATAGACCTGATCAGGTCTATTGACCCCTTCGAAGGGGTTAAACTTATAGTGTGATATGGAAAGATTACTACTTTGCAGTAAGTTTGCAGTATTTTTGATTACTTGTTTGCCGTTAGTTTGCAATAAATTTGATACAGCACGAATTTAACTTGCACGACAAGTTGAAAACACTCATAGTTATATTGTTAAGTAAAAAAAAAAAATTAAATTGTTTTTATTAAACGTATTTATCAATTCAAAATTATTTTAATTATTAATTGTTTAGATAACTAATTTATCAATTGCTTGTTTAAAAACTATTACATGAACTATATAATAGTTTTTATAGGGTAAATACAAATATATATTTTTTTAATTTTCGGTTATTATAACGTTATTAACTTCATTAGGATGTATAAAAGTGATAAGGGTTCTGAAGATAATCATGTTGTTTATTCATTTATTAGTTAGCTTATAATATTATTTTTGCTCTTTAATTATAATTAATTAATAATTTCTTACTTTTTGCGAATTGTAAATTATAACTGTACTTAAAAAATTAAAATCTGCATAATATCACCTAACACTGTTAAGAGGTATTTTTACGTATTTGTACAATGTTGCATTATTATTATTATTATTATTATTATTATTATTATTATTATTATTATTATGTTTAATTAATTAATTAATTAATACTTAGACTTTATGTTTTTGGCTGATTTTTCAAAAAATTCCTATATTATTTTTTGGAAATTATAAATTAAAACTTTTGAATAAAAACTTTAACTGCTATTAATAATAGCTACTAATAATTGCTATTAATTAATTCTCAAAAAAGTTAGGAATTTTAGTATAAAAATTAAATTAATATTTTATTAAATATATTTTTTATTTAATGTATCCTTAATTTATTAAAATAATAACATTATTAATATACATTACATTTTTTTACTTTAAAATAAACTCAATACATAATACATTTTATATTCAATTTATCATATAGTAGTTATAAACTGAAATTTATCTTTTACATGTTTATTTATTTTATATTTAAAGTCACCTAAATTTAAAACTATTAATATAATTAATAATAAAACTAAAAAAAAAATTGTTAATTTTTTTTCTGGGAAAGTGGGAGGAAAAGGGTAATATTAAAAATCAATAAATAAATGACAAATACAAACAAGTTGGAAATTGCTCGTCAAACGTGGCAAATGAGGTGCGTTCGAACTATAACTAATTTTATAATTATTTTTTGCACCCCATATTGTACTGAATGTATATTTTTTTTTTTGCACTTCATGAGTGCATAGACTGTGACATCATTAAAATGCACTTGCAATATTTTTTTCCCATTCCCCGTAATGTAACGCAAAAGTTTTGACTGTCTCTGTAATTAAACTATACACCGATTTTTATAAAATTCCAAATGGCTCGACAAAATTTTGTAACAATTATATATTTAAAATTTCAGACTACTCGGAAGGCTGTAACATCATTAAAATGCACTTGCAATAATTTTTTCCCATTGGCCGTAATGTAACGGAAAATTTTTGACTGTCCCTGTAATTAAATTATACATCCGATTTTCATAAAATTTGAAATGACTCGACAAAATTTTGTAACAATTATATGTTTAAAATTTCAGACCATTCGGAAGGCTCTAACATCATTAAAATGCACTTGCAATAATTTTTCCCATTGGCCGCAATGTAAAGAAAAAATTTGACAGTCCCTGTAATTAAACTATGCATCCGATATCCATAAAATTTGAAATGGCTCGACAAAATTATGCAACAATCATATATTTAAAATTTCAGACCATTCGGTTGAGTTGTTTTTGCTCTGTTATATGCGGACAGGCAGGCGAGCAGACGGACGGACTGAACGACGACTATAGGTGCTACGTATTTATATAATTACGAACGCACCTAAAAACCTTAGTTTTGTCAGTTAAAAATTGAAAATAAAATTAATTAAAATAATACTTACACTATTACATAAAATAAAAAATAATCATCTTATTACAAAGAAATAGGCCCAGTTTCAATAAAATTAGTTCACAAAAATCGTCTACAATGGGTGAGAAGACTGTTAAAAATGCAACCAATAATTATTTTTAAAAAAATGAACCGGTGGGTGGAGTTTTTTGACAACAAAATATTTTTCCTGGCACACCTAATTACCAAATCACTATTGTTTTCCCAATGTTTATAATGGTAAAGTAACTTATGAAAACAAAATTATAACTTTGTATTATAAAAGTAATAAGAAAAATTAAATATTTTTGCTTCAATAAATATATCTCATTTCTGAATTATTAAAGGAGAGGATGTAGAAGAATGATTTGAGGAAATATTTACCTACAATAGCTTATAAGTGTCCAATTGAATTATTGAAGACATTTATGATTAATCTAATTGTAAGAAGGAGAAAAAATAAGAACAGTTTTTTTAATTATTTAATTAATGATGATAATTTAAAGGTTCTAAAAACGTATGAAAACAACCAAAAAATCATCTATGGCAGTTTATAGTATATATAAAATACCTAATATTAATAACAAATAATAAAGCTTAAAAAATCCATTTTGTTAAATAATAATAATAATAATAAGACAATGTCCCCTGTAAAATTATATCACATTGTTCAATCAAACAAATTTTCAGCTCGCTGTGATTTCATTATCACGAGTTATAAAAGTTTAAATTTATCGGATTGTTATATTTAGCTTTTTTTTTTTAATTTGGGGGATGTTAAAAAAATTTAAAAAGGTCCCAAATAATGTTTAAATTACAGCGTTTGGCGGCCCACGACAATTAGAATACGAGTTATAAGGTGGTGGGCACCGAAATGACAAGGGACCGAAATGGCTAAGGACCGAAATGGCCAGGGACCGAAATGTCTCGGGACCGAAATGGCCAGGGACCGAAATGTCTTGGGACCGAAATGGCCAGGGACCGAAATGTCTCCGGACCGAAATGGCCAGGGACCGAAATGTCTCGGGACCGAAATGGCCAGGGACCGAAATGTCTCCGGACCGAAATGGCCAGGGACCGAAATGTCTCCGGACCGAAATGGCCAGGGACCGAAATGTCTCGGGACCGAAACGGCGGGACCGAAATGGCGGGACCGAAGTGTCGGGACCGAAATGTCGTGTACCCATATATATATATATATATATATATATTGCGTGTGTGTGGCATTAATCGAATATTTTGCACTGAATGGAGCAGAAGTGATGGCGATGTGTGTGGGAGAGGTCAGAGACAATTTTATTTCATGCTAAATAAACAGTCTCATAAAATATGTTTCCTTATGGTCTTAAAAAAGTGTGAAAAATTTACGTATACTATTTTTGCATTTACCATATCGAAACATGCAAAAAATATTGATATTTTCTTTTTCATTTTTAATGTTTTATAAGTTTGAACGTAACTCAATATATGTTTGCCAGAAAGCAAACTGGACTTCGATAAAAATCGAATACCCTGAAATACTAAATTATATAAAAAAAAACAGCTGTAGATTAAACTGAGAAAGAAAATATATATCCAAAAAAAAATAGAGATTACGGTATTTATATTTATATATTTCAGTGTTTTACTGTTTTTCAATTCTTTATCTTGCTTGTAATTATAATTTATTTTTGGATATTTTTCATAAAAGGTAGCATTTCATCTTTTATTTTCATTTTCCCACATATGAAAGATATATTAGTCTTGTTTCATAATGTTCATATGTATCTATATTACTCATTTAGCACGAATTACTTTTACTATGAATTAATTTTCCTACGCCAAATGTTGTGCAAAATCACCAGTTTTACATACTTAAATCCCTAAAACACGTGACACATGCGTACACCCCATTTCTGCGCTGAGTGGGCAAGAGCTATCTAGGTTATTTCCTGTTTATGATATATATATATGTAATTATATACACTGCTCAAAACAATTAGGGGGGCACATGGTTTTAACGAAATTACGCAAATATTTACACCGATATGTAACGTAAAATAAAACAACCATAATTTAAAGTGTGTTAGAAAACAGATAAAGAAAACTTCACATGTAAATGAAAGTTTATGACGTCAAAAACTAGAAAAAGGAGATAAGTGCTGAAATCGGGATTTTGCAGAAACATCTGTTTCCCTGCCTCAGTTGTAAAATTCAATTGCTCACTTTGTGTTTTGAGAAAAGGTGGCTTGAAAATGCCACAACAACATGATTTACCGCAATCCATGGCTTGGCGTGCTATCGGGACAGTTGAATTTGTGGAAACACAACGAAGTGTAGTGGATGCTGTAGGAGTCGCAAGAAGTGTCCATGAAAGCTGTGGAATCAATTCCAAAACACATGGTATGGTAGTCATCGACATGAGCAAGGTCGAAAATGTGCTAACACAGAAACTGATGACCGGTATATCCTGTTAAAAGCTCGTCGAGACGGAACGAGCAATGCTACTCAGCTGCAAACACAGTTATTCTTGGCCACAGGACGAAGGGTGTCCAGACAAACAGCCCGAAATAGGCTTCATCAGGGTGGTCTCTATGCACGTAAGCCAATGGTCTGTATTCCGTTGAGTTCAAGCCACTGTGCAGCCTAAAGAAGGTGGGTAACTGAACATCGAGTTTGGAGGCAACGTTGTTGGAGTCAAATTCTTTTTACAGACGAGTCCCGATTCAGTCTGGATGTGACATCTGATATGTTTTGGCATGGAGAGAAAGAGCCACTCAAAATAATCCCATATTCGTTCGTGAAAGATCGCATTACAGACGAGGTGGGTTGATGCTATTGGCTGGAATCAGCAAAGGTGGACGTACGGGCCTGCATATCATTCGGAATGGCACTTTGACGGTCCGATGTTATATAGAAGAGATACTGAGACCTCATGTCGCATTTTATGTTTCAGCAGTTAGTGATTTCTTTTTTTCCATGCATGATAATGCCAAACTTCATACAGTTCGTCTTGTGGAAAACATGCTTGAAGCTAAAACAATACAGCGTATGGAATGACCAGCATGCTCTCTAGGCCTAAATCCGATCAAGCATGTTTGGGACATACTCAGACGACGCATGTCTGCGAGACCGAGCCCTCATTTTACTGTCCGGGACTTGGAGATTGCAATTCTTGAGCAGTGGAACAGTATTCCTTAAAGTCTTATCAATAACGTCGTCGCATCGATGAGAAACTAGTGTGCAGCTGTCTTAGCTGTTCGAGGAGACCACACGCCATATTAAAAATCTTGCATAATTTCTAAACAATACTTTTTTTATATCATTTACATGAAACCAAATTGTTGCCTTAAACCATCTTATCATGTTGTTTTCATCTTTTCAAAGAATAAAAGCTCCCTTAAAAAAAAATTGCGTCTTTTTTTCTGTATTGCGCATTGATACACGTTTATGATCCATTTTATGCCCATACATGGCTGTCTCGCACTGTTCTTTTTACTTACTTGCTTGCTCCCCTAATTTTTTTGAACAGTGTATATATAAATTAGTTTATAAATTTTAGAAACTCTACATCTGTATAGACTGATTTACAAACAATTTAAGTATATTTATGTAATGTATATAGAACTTGCGACAAATTTCTGAAAAACATTCGACATTGAATGGTGTGTGATTTTTCCTATTCTAGTTGGCCAAAATTATTTTTAGCGTCAATATAGTCGCATCGCCATGAAATTGAAAAATGTTATTTATATTCACTATTGAATGTTAGGTGTTGCAAAAAGTAGCGCGTAGCAGTCATAATTTCATTACAGGGACATTCAAAAGAATTTCATTACATTACGGCCTATAGGTAAAAATCGTTTTGGATGGTTTTTAATGATTTTCATAATTTCAAACACTTTGAAATTAATATACATACCTATGTAGTGCACTACAAAATAATTGCTATAGAATATTGTATGGATAGCATTTATAGATCAGGGAAAATAAAATAATTATGTTACATTACTGTCTATGGAGAAAAACTGTTTGTGGTTTATTTTGTTCATGTTATACTATTTCAAAAGTATTTAAATTTATATATATCTCCGAGGTGCTCTATAAGACTTACTATTGAATATGATGTGCACAGCATTAATCTTTCATATAGAGGGGCGCACAAAATAAATCAGTTATATTTCTCTCTCTATGAACAATAATTGATGGAAGTGCGTTTTCAGTTGCGGATTTAATTATAAAAATTGCATAGTATTTAGTGTGTACACATCCATAAATCATATACAGGGTTGCACAAAACATCTGAAGTACATTTCCATTTATTGACGGAAATTGCTGACGAGGAATTTTCAATTGTGCTATGCGTTCACTAACTGTTCTAAATTTTAGCATATTGTGAATTATCTGATAAATCTATAGTTTATATAGGCATGTACAAAATTTTCGGTTAGCTTTTCGGCTTTGGTTGAAATTGCGTTTTCAAACGTGTTATATGTTTTACAAATTATTACTTAGGCATGGTTTTTCACATTATTAAGCTATGAAGTTTTATTATAGTAGTCCGAATGCATTAAAAAATGTTTCATAATCTGAATGACGCATGATTTTACGTTATTCTTAATAATTTTAATGATACTTTCTTTACGGTATGGAAGCTAATGACTATAAAACTATTTTTATATAGCTATTTTGGAAGCTATAAAACTATTTTTCTACTATTATAACAAATCCTAAAATTTCTTTTTCTAAATTTAAGATACGGGGCAAACATTCAACAGCTTTAATGAAAATTTCTGTGTTGTATACTCTTTTGTATGTTTACATTTATCTCTGCTCAGAGGAATCTTATGTAAAGAATGAGAATCATAAGATATCATGAGAAAATGTCTACATTATGTTTTGCATTGTATCAAATCTGGATTTGGAAAATTTGTCTAGATCAATTTTCTAACCACTCGAAATTTGCAGTCATGTAATATATTTTACATCACTTTGTCCTGAGATATCTACATACAACTGGCAACTTTTGTCCAAATTTGGTCATAAGTTTAAACATTTCGCGCTTGCAAAACTTCATGTGCTCTTCATTGTAATTTTGCTCTATAAACAAAACATTTTCAACCAAATTCACATTCTCGTTATATTTTTACCTTGTTGCCGTTGCATAATGTTTAAAAAAGTTTATTTATGTGTATACTTAAATTATGTTGTCTTTGTTAAAAAGAAAATGGTACTTGAACTATAATTAAAAAAATATATATATTTAAATTTAGTAAGCTATAAACAATTCTAAAAAGTAGGGGGGGGGGGGGACCTAAGGGCAGACAAATTAAATTGGAACGAAAAGGTAATAATCTAAACTATTTAATCATATCAAAAATTGAGCCTAATCGTGCTTTATCATACAACTTTTTCTATAGTAAATCTTAAATATTGTAAAAAAAAAAAAAAAAAAAAAAAAAAAAAAAAATACAGAGTTTTTCGCAACATTAAATATGAAATAACAGCTGATATGTGCAAAATTTATGCACATAAATCCGATAAAATAAAGTCCATATTTTGTTTAGAAGCATCCATAATCCAGCAGTATATTTTATTCCGCTTCAAGTAACAGATGAAAGAACTATACTCAAATTGATTGATTCATTCACAACTAAGAAGCACCAACTTTGCACTAGCCTATGGACCATACATTTATATTTATAGCAAATCCAATAGCAAGGTGCACCGCCCTAACTATTGAGCTATAACAGGCAAAAAATTAGCTAGGATAAACTTTTGAAAATCGACTTTTGGCTAGCTAGAATCGGCAAATAACCCCCATGCATTGGTTCGTATAGAGCAAAGTATTTCTCCTGAAACCATACAGGTTGTTTAATTAACTTACGAATTTCAAAGTAGACACAACACTATTAATAGCGCTAAAATTGTAAAATTATTTTCATAGTATCGATCTAAGATTTTTCGTAATATTAAGCCAGATCTTGTATGCCATTTCAAACTGTTTAAAAATATGTAATATCTAAGAAAGATACTAATACGCATTACATTTAAAATATTTCCATAAGATTCCATAAAAACAGTATTCTGATTAATGTATACCATAATATAAAATGAATGCACAAGCACAGTCATTCAGGGTAACTTTGATCCATGGGTTGTAAATTTGTACCATTGCCTAATTTTCAATATGTTTGACTACAAAAGGCTGGATAAACTCCAGTGCCACGCTCTGTTGGCAAGGTTATAAACTGGGCTTTTTACTCTTTATTTTGGAACATAACTTGGCAACATTATGCACAATTAATTTCATCATCGAACTATTATTGGGAAGTACTGTTTTCAAGTAAATTTTGAATTCTGTTTTGAAGTTGTTGTAATCCAGTTAAATTTTTATAGTGAGTAACAATATACTCTTTTATCAGACATATTATTATCTAAATTTTTTAAAAGAGTTTTAATATGTTTCAATTACGTATTTCCTAATAGTCAGTAAAAATGTAAAATTAGAAGGCAATACCATTTTACTTTATTTTCAGTATAGCTTTGAGCCGGCTCAAAGTTAGGCATAGGTTTATTGTTTACTGATAAATACTGTATAATTTTCTGTTGGTAAAACCTATGTGAAATAATGATTAAACAAATTACAAAAATAAAAATCATACCTTATGGTTTTACGAAAATATCATTTTCTTGTCAAAAATTCCCCATATGTGCACATATATTATATATGAATGCGGAAAGTGTGCATTGAATATAACATGAAAATATTTTCAAAAATATGTGTAAAATACATAAAATTTATTTAAAGACGTTGTTTGGTCTGAGTTACTCAAATTTGGCATTCCATACATTCGACCAGGAATACCAGTTTGGTCTCAAATTTTAAGCCGGCCTTTTAAATTCATACCGGAAATTTCCAAAGAAAAATTTTTACTTTCTGTGATCGTTAAATCTCTCTTATTATTTAATTATTATTCTTATTACTGAATAAAGTATAAAATACTATTCCTTATTTCTGGTATGGACGCTAAATTTCTTAATAAGAATGGAGGTCATACTGGCAACCCTGCATTCGCCATTTCTTATTTTAACACAATAAACTGATTGGTAAAGTTATCATACGAATTGTATATTTCCAACTGAGCGTCAAAATGCCCAGGCTGGGAATCGAACCCAGATCCTTGGATTAGAAGGTCAATGTTTTGCCGTTTAAGCTAACTGGGCCGACAACCAGCCAGCATATTTCGCTCAGATAACATTATTGGTAGTAACATCTGGTTTGTCGTGTAGACAGCTCCGAATAACAGACAACAGAATAAACCGCAGGTAAAGGAGCTCAAAATAAACGATGAATACTTAGATGAACTATTATTTTAACACAATCTGACTGATTGGTAAAGTTATCATACGAATAAAATATTAACTTTTAGCCGTTTGAATATTAAAATTTATATGAATATTAACTACTTTTATTCACTTTTATTAACTACTTTTATTACTTATAATTATTAACTACTTTTATACTTTATATCGAATATTAACTTTAGCCGTAACTTTTGCCGTTTAGCTTAAACGGCAAAGCATTGGTCTTGTAAGTCAAGGATCTGGGTTCGATTCCCAGCCTGGGGATTTTTTCGCTCAGTTGGAAATATTCAATTCATATGATAACTTTACCAATCAGTTTGATTGTGTTAAAATAATATTTCACCTACGTATCCATCGCTTATATGGCGTTCCTTTACCTGCGGTTTATTCTGTTGAGCTATCTACATGACAAACCAGATGTTATTACAAATAAGGTTATCTGAGCGAAATATGCTGGCTGGTTGTCGGCCCAGTTAGCTTAAACGGCAAAGCATTGGCCTTGTAAGCCAAGGATCTGGGTTCGATTCCCAGCCTGGGCATTTTTTTGCTCAGTTGGAAATATTCAATTCATATTTCTTATTCTTGTTTGATTAATACTAGTACTAGTATGAACTACTGTAACTATGGCTATATTATTGAGTTAAAACATTGAAAATTGTTTTTCACTGCATTTTTATGTTTTATTTGAACAATAAACAGTTCTTTTTTGCTAAATATTCATGGTTTTCTTTTTCCACTCTTCTTATGCATAATATTCCTTGTAATATAAAAAATAATACAAATCTTGTGATGTTGGGAAATGTAAATTAGGATTCTTTAAATATCTGAAAAAACACTTTTTCGGTTCAAAGTTGTCCTAACTATAATACTTTTTTTTTATAATGTCTTATTTTGTATGATATTTATACGAAAGTGCAAAGTTACCCTACATGGCTGGAAAACTTTGAACCAGGCTCAAAGTATATTTTTTATTGTTTATATCATTATTATTATTCCTTAATTTCTGATAACCATACAATAATTTAGGATCATTTCTTCCCATTTATGCAACTAGTTGCAACAATATTCTTAAAATAAGACTGGGACACCTGGAAATAGCGAAAATGCGGATCAAAGTTACCCTGAATGACTGTGTATTGTATACAAAATATGGAGTAACAAGTTGGAAATTGCTCGTCAAACGTGGCAAATGAGGTGCGTTCGTACTATAACTAGTTTTATAATTAATTTTGCACCCCATATTGTACTGAATGTATACTTTTTTGCACTTCATAAAGCGCATAGTCTGATACATCATTAAAATGCACTTCCAATAATTTTTTCCCATTCCCCGTAATGTAACGGAACAATTTTGACTGTCCCTGTAATTAAACTATACATCCGATTTTCCTAAAATTTGAAATAGCTCAACAAAACTTTGCAACAATTATATCTTTAAAATTTCAGACCATTCGGAAGGCTGTAATATCATTAAAATGCACTTGCAATAATTTTTCCCATTCCCCGTAATGTAACGGAACACTTTCGACTGTCCCTGTAATTAAACTATACATCCGATTTTCCTAAAATTTGAAATAGCTCAACAAAACTTTGCAACAATTATATCTTTAAAATTTCAGACCATTCGGAAGGCTGTAATATCATTAAAATGCACTTGCAATAATTTTTCCCATTGGCCGTAATGTAAAGAAAAATTTTGACTGTCCCTGTAATTAAACTATACATCCGATTTTCCTAAAATTTGAAATGGCTCGACAAAATTTTGCAACAGTTATATCTTTAAAATTTCAGATCATTCGGAAGGCTCTAATATCATTAAAATGCACTTGCAATAATTTTTCCCATTGGCCGTAATGTAAAGAAAAACTTTTGACTGTCCCTGTAATTAAACTATACATCCGATTTTCATAAAATTTGAAATGGCTCGACAAAATTTTGCAACAATCATATATTTGAAGTTTCAGACCATTCGGTTGGGTAGTTTTTGCTCTGTTACATGCGGACAGACGGACGGACGGACAGACGGACGGACAGACGGACGGACAGACGGACGGACGGACTGAACGACGACTATAGGTGCTACGTATTTATATAATTACGAACGCACCTAAAAAATGAAAGTCACAGAAATAAGGAAAAAAAGACGAATTGTACGGCTACAATGTGATTATTCTAAAATTTAGCACATTATTTAAACATAATTTTGCTCAAAATGCATTGAATGGATATTCACGGAAGAATTGTTTTAAAAAAGTAAAAAAAAAAAAAAAACGAGAAAAAACGAAATGCATATCTGCTAAGTAAAACATTTTATTGGACATTATATGTCTAGGGGGAAAAAAACCTAGACAGTAAGCGTAATAATTGGAAATAAACTTAAAAGGAATGCTCTTATAAAATTTCCTTATTTACTTTAATTTCTAGGCTATTTCAGACAGAGATGAGAGATGTTGAATGATAAATGATACTTATAAACGCTAAAAGAATGATTTAAATTAATCTTATCACTATTTCAATACTTGTCTGCAATTCTTTATCTTTTGCAGCACGAGGAAAAGAAAGTTAATTTCTTTCTCAATAGAGTCTGTATTATGGCACATGTCACGCTGAAGCTGTTTAAAGTGTAAATATTATAGCAAGAGCTTTCTATTATTTATACACGATATTTGCATCGCTAGTGCGTCTGTTATAGTTTTTAAATGAGGGGTATTTCAAAATCATTCAAATAGAATATCAGAATGTGATTATTTTTTCAGATCAAATATGATAAATTATATAAACTCTATAGTTTCTATATATTTAGAGAAAATAATGAAATGAAGAATTTTTAGAATTAAAAAGTAATATAAAATAGTAGTTTTCTTTAGTATAGAAACTAAATAAAATATCTAAAAAGTCCTTCCGGCCAGTGCCGGGAGGAAGAGGTAGCTTTCATAATCCTTATTTAAAAAAGCCAACTTATATCATGCAAACACACGAAGCTCAATTTAGTGGAAACCGAATATAGGAGATTCAATACTAATTTTTATCAATAAAATGAATGAGAATTTCTCTAAATTAGTCAGCTTTATCCAAGCTGCTTTTCTTTAAAGTAACTTATATTTGGCTGCCAAATTCGGCAATTTCTTAAAGTGCCTCTCATTTTAAGACAACGTGGTGGATGAGGCTAAGCAGTGAACTTGGTCGAGACCTTAGTAATTGCTGTGCACATGCTCACTCACATCGGAATCGGTTAATATATAGGAGTGCTGTCGCATGCAAAAAATCAGATTTTTCAAAATGTCACACACAATAGTAATTGAAACTGCTATATCTGAGCCATTTTTTAAGGTAAAGACAAACGAAAAATGCTCCTGAATCCTTATATCAAGATCAAATACTTAAGAAAGAAACCTTTTTAATTTCTAATTTTTTGCACCTCACTTTAAATATATATATATATTTTAATTTAATGGCCGTGATTTTGAAACAAGATGGCTGATGAATCTGGCCAGCGAACTTGGTCGAGGTGTTGATGTATACTATCAACATGCCTTCTTACATCGAAATAGGCGAATACGTGTGTTATCGCGTGACAAATACAAGATCGTTTCAAAATGTTAGCCATGCTAGGAATTCAAAGTGCTATAAATCAAACATTTTTTAAGATATCAACAAAAGAACAAATTTTCAGAAACAAAAACTGCTCCGGAATCTTTGTATCAAGGCCAAACACATACAAAAAAAATCTTTTTCATTTTCCAATTTTTTGGTATCTCATTTAAAATTTTCTATTTTTTAATTTTTTTAAATGGCCGCCATTTTGAAACAAGATGGCGGATGAAGCTGGCCAACGAACTCGGTCGAGATATTTGTATGTACTATGTACACACCAAGGTACATCCAAGTCGGTTCATAAATACGCCTGTTATTACGTGAGAAAAATCAGGACGTTTCAAAATGTCAGCCACGCTAGAAATTCAAAATGCTATAACTCAGCCATTTTTAAGATATAGACGAAACAAAAACTGCTCCTGAATCTTTTTATCAAGGTCAAACACATAAGAAGAAAATATTTTTTCAATTTTCAATTTTTGGTACCACATTTCAAATATAAATTTTTCTTAAAAATTTAAATGGCCGCCATTTTTAAACAAGATGGCGGGTGCAGCTGGCCAACGAACCCGGTCGAGACATTGGTCTGTACTATGTATAAACGAAGTTACATCCAAATCGGTTCATAAATACGCCTTTTATCGCGTGACAAAATTCAGGACGTTTCAAAATGTCAGCCACGCTAGAAATTCAAAATGCTATAACTCAGCCATTTTTAAGATATAGACGAAACAAAAACTGCTCCGAAATCTTTGTATAAAGGTCAAATACATAAGAAAAAAATATTTTTCCATTTTCAATTTTTTGGTACCACATTTCAAATTTTAAAATTTAAAAAAATTTTTAAATGGCCGCCATTTTGAAACAAAATGGCGGATGAAGCTGGCCAACGAACTCGGTCGAGAGATTGGTATGTACTATGTGCACACCGAATTACATCCAAATCGGTTCATAAATACGCCTTTTATCGCGTGACAAAATTCAGGACGTTTCAAAATGTCAGCCACGCTAGAAATTCAAAATGCTATAACTCAGCCATTTTTTAAGATATAGACGAAACAAAAACTGCTCCGGAATCTTTGTATAAAGGTCAAATACATAAGAAAAAAATATTTTTCCACTTTTAATTTTTTGGTACCACATTTCAAGTTTTAAATTTTTTGAAAAATTTTAAATGGCCGCCATTTTGAAACAAAACGGCGGATGAAGCTGGCCAACGAACTCGGTCGAGACATTGGTATGTACTATGTACACACCGAATTACATCGAAATCGGTTCATAATTACGGGAGTTACAGTGTGACATAGTTCAGATATATATATATATATATATATATATATATATATATCAATTTTGAACGGAGGGTGGTTTCTGGGTCTGGGGGTCATGATCGATGAAAATATACCAAAATTTTTTGAAATCGCTTTCCTCCGAACGGCTGCAATAGGTAGCTTTTTTGTAAAGAAAGCTACCTAAAATACGCATTTTCAGATTAGTATAAGAATTATTTTGATTTTTTAACAATTTCCAACATAGTTGAAAAGAATTTATGAATTGGGTTTGTCTATTCTTCTGTCTGCCCATCTGCTCTAACGCTTGTGAGTATACTGCGATTGTCATGTAATTGGTAAATGTTATTAATGTTCACTATGGCATATTCCGTGAAAATAAAGTGTGTAGAATTCATAATTCATTTACAGGGACACTCAAAAGTATTCCGTTACATTATGGTCTATGGAGAAAAATCCTTTCCGTATATCTTAACAATGTTACAGTATTTTAAACATAATGAAATTTAAATACGGTTATTACGGTGCGGTAAAAGATGGTTACTACAGAATAATGTCTGAAATTCTGATCAATTCGAAATTAATTAGGACCGTTTTAATCTGACTGACAGTGTCAATGGCAGTATGTTGTTCTTATACTTCGTTTACAATGATACACAAATTTTTCGATGGCATTAACTGATTTGTTTGTGTTTTAGCCTCGTTTTAGTGTCAGAAATATAGCTTTTGGACGTTTTTTAAGCTATGAACAATTATTTAAAATTTGTAACGTAAATTTCTGACAGCCGGTCGGTAATTTTCTGATGGATTTTCTATTTTCTGATAGAGGCTCGTTTAAATAAGTCAAATTTAAAATTTTCCTCCAAATTATCTTTTTAGATAAATTAGCGGAGTGTACCGACTTATTTATGTTGTATTGTATGATGTATGTACAGTTGTGGAAAAAAAAGTAAACCCTCCTACTAATTACTCAACAAATTATCGTAGAAGAAAGTTACTGGTACCGAACGACTGGGAATAAAGTCTACTTTTAAATGATGTATATGAAATTTGCTTAGCGAGCCATCTACATATTAAAACGAACCCAAATTTCATTTTTCAATGGCAATCCGCAATTTTAACGAGATATTTCAAATCTTTGGTTCAAACTATGCCTGGTCACCAAATTTCAAGTCATTTGAATGAATTTCAAGTTTTTGAATTATAAACATTCAAAATTTAGTGCTTCTAATGTTAAATTACATGTTCATATTTTCATTAATATCTCCCGAAATTGTATTCCTAAAGTGCTAATTTTTTTTTGTGTAGCAATTATACTAAAATAGGCAAACATAAATATGTTGAATTTGCATTTTTTATAATTTCATTTTATGAATTATGAATTACGAAATTAATATTCGAAAAAATTATGAATTGCAACCTACAATTTTTTTGATGGATTTAGATTTATTAAGTCCTTCTTTATGGAAACCCAAAATTTCACATTTTTCTTCCAAGTAGTTTTCTAATTATGCTTAAAAAATGGCAAAATAATGGTTTAAGAATAGATAGAAGTGACTACATTTTTTGAAATTTCTTATGTTATCCTGTAATCTAACAGTCTTCAATGACTGCTTGAGTGGCGCTTAAGATGCCTTGATCAAGAAGAGGCTCTCTCGGCCAACAATCGAGTACGGAACTTCAATTTGGATACAGCCCCTAAAATACGCTCGTTTTAAAATAATTAATTTCTCTGAAACTTATCGTATGAATTGCATAAAAAAAAATATTTTTAGGCTAATTGAAGGGTGTAGAGTTCATTTATGCTGTCAGAATTGCATACTGCTACTGAAAAAAAAACACAGTTATGGTTCGTTGTAATATGTAGATGACCTATTAATGAAATTTCATATGCATCATTTAAAAGTAGACTTTATTACCGATCGTGTGGTACCAGTACCTTTCTTCTACGATAATTTTTTTCACAGTTAGTAAGGGTTGTTTACTTTTTTTCACGAGTGTAGGGTAAAGTGCTCATATTTCGTACCCCCCCCCCCCCCTAGTCCCTTTTAGGCCCTAAATTTTGTAATTTTCAGTGAAAATCTGCCAAATTTGGATTTTACTCAGACTAACTACACACGCATATAGAAACATAGGCAAACATCGTACAAAAAAATTTTAACAATGTAAAAAAATGTTTTTTAAAAGTACCTAAGAAATGCAAAAGAAAAAAAAAATTATCCCAATTTCGTTCCCCAAAAAGTCCAATAAGCCAAGGCTTAACTTACAACTAAATCAATTTTTTCTTCTACATGAGTAAGTAATTTAATTTACATTAAAATAAGGCACAAAGAAATGTATTAATTATCAGGGGAAAAATAACATAACAAAACTTTAGCCTTCCAAGCAAGAGAGAAAAATTGAAAAAATTATCATGAAAAAGAATTCCTAATTGCGTCCCCGGGACGAAAAAAGAACTGCAAGGGGGACGAAATTGGTACCACGCTACTTCCCATTATGGCGGAGCTTCAGTTCCCGCAAGATGAACTGAGCGTCCTAAAACTCTCTGTATGCTGCTGTCAGCATCTTACCTACGTAAAATATATGCAATGACTAAGAAATAAATACTTCCAGTACAGTAAATAACGTTCTACAAACGACGTAATAAGAACTCAAGTTTTTTAAAAATAGGAAATTCGACGTTTTTAATTTATGTAAGTGTCTTGGCGAACGAAACTTTCAATACTGACATCTTTTACCTTCCTTCCCCTGTGCCTTGCGTCATAAGTGGCGCCACTTTCGCAGAGGCGAAGAAGTTAAGTGGGACGAAATTAAGAAATGAGGTGAAATATGGGCACTTTACCCTAACTTTATAAAACAAGAACAAAGAAATGGATTAACTCTTCCAACTGCGCCGGAAGGTCCTATTATTAAAAAAAATATATTATATATTCTTTAAGTGCCATCCACATTCAGATTATTCCAAAATAAATGGTTTTCGAAAATAATTTCAGTGATAGCCTTTTCTAATATCATTCAGTTTTTAATATTCTGTACTTCTGTAATATTATACAGTAATATTCTGAAAAATTGTTTGCTTATATCGTTATAATTAAATACTTTAATATACGAAAGATTTACATATCTGAGAAAATGAAAATTAGTGATAAATTCAAAACTTCTGATTAATTAGAAACTTGTATATGGTGTTGTACCGTGAAACTATCTCTAATGTAAAAACTAGAGAGTTAGACTTTAAATTAGTGATGAATATGTCACATACATGTTTTGCTACTTTTCTAACAGTAAAACGACAAATAAGTTATACGCCTGAATAAGCAGTTATGGAAAGCTATCTATTTAAAATGGTAAAGTTGTAAGATGAATCAAAGTCACAAAAATGTACGTTTCGCGTAAAAATGACGCTTATTGGAATAAAATACGACAAATTTTAACGAAAATTGCTTGTTTTTTCACACATCCTGTTGTAGATTTTGATGAGTCGAATTACATAGGAAAAGTGAGTGTTAATTTCGTGATTTCAACGGATGATTCGGGAAACAGGAGGCTGTTAGTTTAAACAATTGAAGGTTAAGAAAAGGAAGGAGACACCAATGAAAATATATTGAACATTAATATTTAGCTGTTAATAAATAATTTCGTTCTTTCTCAGTATATTTCCACACCATTTCAAAGAACGTTTGCCATTTCTTAAAAAATGTAGGTTGTCTTAGCATAGATATGAATATACCAGATATTTAAACAATTATTTAGTGCAAAGATTGCACAAATATTGTAAAACTAAAAGCAATTATTTACCTAGAGAGTAAGAAGAAAAATTCTACCATCTACTTACAGCAAACAAAAACAAATAACCTCTAACTAAGGAAGAAATTTTCTTCGGTTTATTTAAAAATATTTCTAGAAAAGTATTTCTTTTAACATATAGAGATATTAACGAATGAATGCCTCAAGTGCAATAAGAATATGGAAAAAAATACGAATACTATTTAGGAAGAAAAGTGAACTAAATATATATATATATATATATATATATATATTATTTAAATTTCAAATAATGAAGCAATTTACGAAAGTTTTAAGGTGCATTTTGGTAAAGATTATTCTATGTACTCGCGCGATTTTCACACTCCTTTATACTTTTTTCTTAATTCCAAAACTAGGTGGTGCAAAAATAAGCGTTCTTTTTCTATTTTTTTTTCATTTCTTTTTAATATTCATTTCTATTCACTTTTCCTGGATTAAAACTTGAATAACAAATGAAATTATGACGCTAACTAAACGAATTTAACTAGCTGTTAGCAGTGACATCATTCAGGAAGCATTAAAAGAAAGGTAAATGCATTAATTAAGAGAAACATCTCACTCTTGATAGGTAAAAGTATGTATAATTAACCAAAACTTTATCGCATTTTATAGGAGACGATACAGTACCTCTTATTTGTAAGGGCCTTGAAATAACTCAGCCATAAAAAAGTGAAATTATTGTGCCAAATAATATAAATAATCGCGAAGATAAAACTGCAACCAATGAAAAAAGGAGGGCCAAGTAAACTCGTGGAAATCAACGAATCTGCTTTTGTAAAGTGAAAAAAGAAATGCTGAAAAAATTCCACTACAACAGTGTATTTTAGACGTTTATTTCGCGTGAAATTTGTATATGTATGCATTGCATCCTATAAGACTTTTGAAAAATCTATTACAAAGAAGCATAAAAAAGCTATTTTTAAAAATGACAATTTTTTTGTAATCTTTTAAAGTTAAAATATTTATGGAATTAAAATCCAATTGTCAAGTCACTATTTAAAAACGTGTCTCCAATATACTCCAAGCTACCGAGCTTGAATTTTGATAGTGGTAAAGAGGAAATGATGTTACTTTGACGGAATCATGTTAAACCTTTAGGTTTCCTGAACGAAAATGCAATTTTCTCTTAAAAAATAAAGCAATTTTTTTTCATCTTTTCTGAAATTAACGGCTTTAAGAATTAACACTCGTCAAAAATTGTTTTTTTAGGCAAGCGAGTTAATTTTATAGATTTTAAGAATGATAATAACAATTTCCTGTTAAACATGACGTCATTTCGACATGGATAATTTTTCGGTGCATATTATTGACATTTACAATACATTTTCTTTTGAAAAATTATTTAACTTTTTTTCGATTTTCAATTTTCAATTAAATCTTTATGTTACGCAGATGATAAACCATCACGTATTTATAATAATTTTCTTTTAATAATAAGAATTAATACAATACCCAAGGCAATTTTATTTCAACATCAAAGTATGTCCGTTTTTTTCCCCTATATGACGTCATATTCGCCTGTTTTTCGTACTTCCTCTTATTCATGCTACTTGTATTATTAAGAAATACTTGAACAGTTCCGTTTTATTTCCATAATGACATCATATTCATCATTTTTAATTCTTATTTTTTTTTATTTCATTTTTTTTCATGTCCGAATCTTTCAATTGAAAATTAATTATTGAGGAGAAATTGTTATTCTGGATTTTCATTTTTTGGCAACGAAAAATGAACGATTGTTAAATTTATAGAAAAAAATATCAATTGATTCTGTATGAAAATTTTGAATTACTTAGAAAATTATTTGTATAAATTAAGTAAAACGTAGCCTATGTTCATTTCTGGGTTATAATCCATCTATATGTTAAACAAAGTAATTAATTCATCCGTTTAGACGTTGACTTGACACAAATGTTCACACACACATTCATATTTATAATATTAAGATTTAAATAAATATTATAAAGTTTATTACAGTTCCAACAGTTTTTATGTGGGCTTTTTAAATAGGTCAAAAAATCCTTTGTTTGGTTTTCAGGTGTATTCTAAGGAAAAAAATATGTGAGATTATACAGTGGCTTCTTCAATTGCTCCCATTAAATTATCGTGTGTCAAATCTGCTTTTTTCTAAATGTCCAAATGCGTACATTTTAACCCCATTCCTAGTTGAGTGTATTTGTAAAATATAGAACTACAAAACGCTATATGACTACGCAAAATTTTCTTTGTGTGGGTTTTTGTTTGAGTCAATATTTTTTTCAGCAAATGTAGAATCTTCTAAATTTAAACCTCTGAGTTTTTTTATTATCCAAAGTATATATAATTTTTAGAACATAAAGAATATATTCCAGAACAAAAAAGGACTAATATTCATATATAATACGTCTGGTGTTATATTAATAGTTATAATGAACATGTGCATTTATTTTTCGACCGGGTGAAGAAAAAACAGCTGTGAGAAAATGGTGAACTTGCTCCGTTTAATTCTTAGAAATAAACTGAAATTTTAATGCATGTTGAGAGATAAAAATGTGCAGAGATCACAATTGCTTGTGTTTGTATCAAGTATAATTTCATTAATTCAGATTATCTGATATTCTTGAAATTAACGCAAAATTTTAATTTTCTGCTTTTTTTTTTTTTTTTTTTTTTGATGAAGGAGTGCGAAAAATTCGTTGATAAATTGTGTAAAATCAAATGAATAATTTATTATTTTTTACAATTAAAACCTTATGGTATTACTCGCTTGTTATTAAAAATTGTGTTCCATACTGATATATTAAAGCAATTTATCATCCGAAAGAGATACTTGCCTGTTTCATAATTAGTTTAAAATGATGACTTTAGTTCGGTATTAAGATTAGAGTACAGTATTTAATAAGTTTATGTAAGAAATGAGCAGATTATTTAACATACAGTTATGTACTCAAATTCAAAAGTATGATAAATAAGGTTTTTGAACATGTTCAAGTATTTTTTCTGTATTTTTGAGGATTTCTTGAAATACAATCGAATTTTAGTTAAAAGGACGTAAAATGCCTAAAAGTATAGACACTTTGATTTATATAAGCAGTTTTTTAGCTCACAGGCTATCAAAGCCTGAGAGCTAATGTGCCCGCAGATTCTGTATATACGTCGTAACGCGACAACCCTTGATAGAAACATCCGATTTGCTTCAAATTTTTTTTCTAGGTTTATTTTCATAAGGCGCTTCCTTGATTAGTTTTGGGGGTTCATTGGCTAAGTATAAAGGAGGGATAATCTCCCCCCCCCCTTAACTTATATAAATGGGTTTTTCATGCAGGATTATCAGATTTGCTTCAATTTTGGTATACCTATTAATTCTGATAAGGCGCTTCTCTGATTAGATTTGGAGGTTCATTGTTTAAGTATAAAGGGGGATCGGGGGTAAAATTCCCTTACTTAAGATAAATGGGTTTTCTATCCGATTTGCTTCAAATTTGTTATACTGGTTTATTCTGATAAGGTGCTTCCCTGATGAGATTTGGAGGCTCATTGGTTAAGTATAAAGATGTGAAACAGGAGTGGGGGGGGGGTAATACCCCCTTAATTTATTTTTCGAAAGGCATTATTATTTCATGTAAGAGTATAATATACAATTAATCTGGTTAGACTGTGAGCTCAATTCCATCAGTTTAACTGGGCACTTTTATTTATTATCAACGAACTATTATGGAGAATTCCTAATGAAGGAACATCCTTTAAAAGCAATATATATGTATAAACTGGTGGACAAAACTTAAGGGCTACTGTTATTTTCAACGGTTATAGTTAGAAACAGATCCGCAGCAGCACGTGCAAATTTGCAGGAATACGGGATGTACTCTGTTTTGTGAAACTTATGCAAGTTTTGTACTTCCGCTTTCGTCGATCACGTGACAGCAGAGATAAGAGATTTTAGACAATCGGTGGGTGCTGTAAGTTGTCATTAGATGTAAAAATTGAAGGAGATGGAGTGAAGCTTGAACATTGAAATTTTGAACATGTCTTCGAGGAATCATTTAGATGGTATTACTCGTGGTAGAATAATCGGAAAGTTGGAAGAAGGACGCAAAATTAGAGATGTTGCCCATGGATTTACCCAGCTAAAAATGAACTGCATTTTTTCTACAGAAGTGGAGTATTTTTGATGTTTTTCTACAGTCAACTATAGATTTTCTGTAGTGCAATCTCGACTATAAAAATACTTTAGAAATTCTGCGGCTAATGTGGCGTAATTTTGCGGTCCTTTATTTCAAAAATTCTCTGTGCTATTAACCTCAAAAATACTATAGTTTAAGTGAAGTCATCATGAACTTTCAAATTGAGGAGATTTTGCGTGTGCAGTAATACAGCAGTATTGAAGTAATTTCATCTCTTTAATTTTACCAGTTTCCCGTCTTTCTCTTAGTGTTTAATTATTTTACTTGGCCGAAAGGGATAAATTTTATTATGTGTTAATCAGGGAAAAAGAAAATATTTCGTTAAAACTAAATGTCAAAATCCGGGAGGGGAATGCCGATGACCTCGGGCTACATCTCCCTCCCCCCCCCCCAAAAAAAATACACTGTTTTTAACCTGACTTTACGATAAAGTTTAAATACATAAACATAAAAAAAACTCGACCGAAATTAACTACCAAGAGTGAGATATAGGGGGGTGGGAGGTGAATCTCTCCCCCAACAGAAAAATTCTTAGTTTCAGTTTAATTTTAAGCTATACGGAATAAATAAATTTTACTATATGTGTCAAAATCGGAGAAAATAATATAATTCCGTTAATTAAATTTCAGACTTCAGGGATTGGGATGGGCCTTCCATCCCCGCACCCTCCTTAACGGAATTTTTTTATTTCTTTTATTTTAAAATGTTGAAAAAGAATGAATCTTACTATGCATTTCATAAAAAAGGAAGAAAAAAAAGAAAATTTAATTACTTAAATTTCAAAATCCAGGGAAGGGAAATGGCTTTTCTCTTATCCCCCCCACCCCCGGGCAACTGATATTTCTGCTATACTGTCCGTCTATTATTTTAAGTTTCTGCGTATAAATAAAATTTACTATATACAAAATCGGAGAAAAAGAAAATTCAGTTATATATATATTTCAAAATCCAGCGGCAATGACACCCCCCTAGGCTCCCCCCTTTTAACAAAAAATTTTTGGTTACCTTAATTTTTAAGTTACTGGCAAAGAATAAATTATACTATGTTTTTCATAGCAGGAGAAAAAAAAATGGGTTACTTAAATTGAAATATCTAGGGAGGGGCAGTCGGTCTCCTGTGCCACCTTCCCCTAAACAGAAATTTCTTGGTTCCTTTTTTTTAAGTTACTCGAAAAAAAAAATCTACTATGTTTTCAAAATAAGAAAAAAAGGAAATTTAGTTTGTACAATTTCAAAATCCACGGAAGGGCAATGGGCCTCCTATACTGCTCCCCCAACTGAAACTTTTTAATTCCTCTTTTAATTTAAGTCACTCGAAGTAAAAATTTTTTCACTATTTCAAAATCGGTGAAAAAAAAATTAGGTACTTATATTTTCTAATGCAGGGAGGAACAATTGACTGTCATATGACTCCCCCCACCCCCCCTCTTCCTAACGGAAAATTATTGGTTTCTGTTTTTTTTTTTTTTTTTTTTTTTTTTTTTTAATCACTGGCAAAGAATTAATTTTATTATGTTTTTCAAATTAAGAAAATAAAATTAGTTACTGAATTGAAAATCTAGGGAGGGGTAGTTGCTTTCCTATATCATCCTCCTCCCCTAAACGGAAAAACGCTTCCTTTTTTTTTTTTTTTTTCTTTTTACTTACTCGAAAAGAATAAATTCTACTATGTTTTTCAAAAGAAGATTTTTTTTTTTTTTTACTTTAATTTCAAAATTCGGGGAGAAGGCATCCCATCCCCCTTCTTTTTCATAGCACACCCGGACCCGGATTTACTAAATGCGCAATTTGCCCTTCTCCCCGAAAAGACATGACTTCCAGTTTGTATGAAAATTACTTCTACTTTATAAAAACGAATGAAAAAAAATAATTCTTATTAAATATTTTATTTTAAATTTACATTGGAACATTTGATTATTGTTTATGCAGCTGAGGCTGCATTTCTGACTCTAAATAATTATGTATTATTTAAATTATTAATATAATAATTAATAAAATAATTAATAATAATATTTATAATTAATAATTATTGATATTTATTAACATATAAATCATATAATTTTAATATATAATATTAATTTTATATTACGTAATATAAATAATATAATATAATATAATTTAAATAATTAATAATAATTATTTATAATTAATAATTATTAATAATGCATAATATAATATTAATATATAATATTAATTATATATTACATAATATAAATAATATAATATAATTTAAATAATTAATAATAAATATTTATAATTAATAATTATTAATAATATATTATAATTAATATCATTTAAATAATTTTTTTTATTCTAAATTCTTTCCGGGATTCAGATAGATTTTGCGCTGTTAGCGAAACGAGATCGACCAATCAGAAGCATGTATTTCGGGAACTTTTCCCTGCTTTAAGGAAGCAAGTTTTCTGATTGGTCAATCTCATTTCACTAACAGCGTAAATGTATATGTATCCTGGCAGCAGAAGAACTCCTCAACTCAACTGTCGATATCCGGCGATTGTTTACAATACATGTGACTCCATTCCCGCTCACTTTTTCTTATGCTACGCTTGATCGTTCCTCTTAATTTTTATAGCCCTTTTTGTTCTTGTAATACTTCCGCGTTAATTATTGTTTTTTAAATGAATGTCCATAACCACAAGATTGCTAAAATTATGTACCGAGCTAGATTTGTCTCTTTGAAAGGACTCTGAGACCATGCCTGCAGATTCAAAAAGGCAGATCTAGTCGGTACATAATTTTAGCAAAGGACTCGTATACTTCCAAAAAACAGGCCCCTTTTTTTAAAACAAATCGAATAGAGACAACAATAGAAAATAAAACGAAGTTTTACCAATACAAATATTTCGGAGGAGAATTTTGTAGTTTCAAGGTATTATCATTATTATTATTTGCTTTTTCAAAAGAATAATAGAGGTGCAGTTTTTTTTTTTTTTTTTTCTAGTGAACTAGAAGCTAGTTGAGTAATTCATTGTTATTACAAAACAAAAGCGTTCAAGAATCAATTTAAGTTTTTTATTGATTAGTTGCAGTTTTTGTGTATTGTTCGTTTTTTTTTTTTAATATATAGATTTTCAAGTAGTGCTGCTGGTTTTAAACAATGAAATGTTTTTAACTTAGATATATAATTTCTTTAAAACAATGTGCAAGACAACTACAATTAAAACAATGTGCATGCACATTTTTTGGATGTGGGACAAGAAGGGTGATATTTTACAGCGGTAGAATTGATAAGAAAAAGTCACTGGTCCCAAGGACCAGTAAGCATGAGAATTTACTGGTCCGCAGTCATCGCCACTGGCCCGCTACATAAAATTCTATTAAGTCCCTTTAACCCTTGAGTGACCCCGCCCCCCTCCCCCCTCTTAGAATATAAACCAAACTTTCTTTAAATAATCCAAAATTTTCAGCACAGTAAAATGTAAAATTATAATTTACTAAAAATTAAACAGTATACATAACGAAAAACTATAAAATTATTAATTAGATACTTTATTTATCTGATTATTTATTTCAAATGACTGCGATTTAATGCAATTTTTTTTAAATTATTGTGTGATATGTGTTTGATTGTGGTTTTCTAGGGGACAGGTAAATTAAGTTTACCTGTGAGAAAGGGGGGGGGGAAAGTTACTGGTCCTGCAGACCACTAAATTTTTCAAATTAGTGGTCCGATTGCATTTTTGGTGGTCTCGTACCAGCGGACCACTAAGGATTTCGAACGTTTTTTTTTAAACCAAAGGGCATACAGACCCGCTCGTTGCCTACCATGGCACAACTTCATCGTTTTGGCCTATGGAATTCATACCTCTGCTCAGAGTGTCAAGTCTTGGAAACCACTGACCACTACCTTCTAGAATGCCGAAAGTTTCGCACAGAGCAAGTTCAACTCTATCAGCGATTAGATCTGTCTGCTGACAGTACGACTTTCCATGATATATGTGACCTGGCTGTAGCGGGCAAATCTGCCTCCAAGCACCTTATTTCTTTTCTACTGAGAACCAGCAGTTCTGATGAAGGGGAGTTCTTCCTGGAATTTAATCCCAATGAAAACAAGTTCTCATCTATGGATGTAACGTCTACTGAAAGAGATGTTTATAGAGAACTGTATTAGTAATTTTGGATCCAAAGCCACCAAGTGAAGCGAAGATGAAAACCTCATAATCGAGCGTAGGCTCCGATAATCAAATCAACCAAAGGGCAGGTGGTGTGCAGTACACCCTCCACCCCCCACCCCCGCCCTAAACTGCCTAGGGAAACTCTGGTAGGAGTGCATTTTGGCAATTTAAAAAAAAAGCATGCCACTGCACCCGTAAAAATATTCGGCACAGATGTTACCATAACACCTACCAAACCTCATTACCATATCATCTATATCCGGTTTACCATATCAAGCAAAATAATGACACTTTGGTGCCAGTGAAGTACCCGGTGCTTATATGACATTGGCGTCAGAAAAAAATCTTGCCAATATGGAGTGTATATGACATCTGTGCCAAATAAAGATATATTACATTTATAAGTTGTAGTATTACAGCTTATTGATTTAAAGTTGGATTACCATTTCACCGGTAAGTGATTTATTTTCTTTTTAAGAACATAATTGGTCGATAATTGTTTAATAAAGCATAGCAGCTTGGTGTGTTTTGCTAAGTGCATATAAATTTTATTTTATGTAATTTTCTTTTGTTTACTTTATGCCCGTCAAAGAAGTATTTCTTTTATTTATAAGTAATCTGCTTAATATTTCTGATTTTTTTAAAATGTTTTTACTTTTGTTTTATGTACTGAGACTAAGGGCTATTTCAATGATTATATTTTTTATATTTACTGTGTTCCCAGTGTCATGGACAGTCAGGGAAATTTCAAAATACACTGCTCAAAACAATTAAAGGATATTTGAAGTTTTATATAAAATAAAGATATAAACGAAATTTTTTTTGCCGAAAATAGAAGAAGAGAATCACAAATGCAAATTTTTCTGGTTTTCAAACTGTGGAGTATGCAAATTTTGAGTTCGACGTCAAAAACGTCGCTTCAGCGGCAGCGAATGAAATTTGACTTTCAACTGGATAAAAGAGAATGAAGACAAGGATGATCGGCATTCAGTGATTGCTTTGTTTCGATGAGTACGATGTCTCAGCGAAGTCATTTGACAGATTCAGAAGCTTTGAGAATTGTTGGTAGGTTAGAAGGGGGCCAAACTCAAGCCGAAGTAGCGCAAGCCATTGGAGTGTCACAAAGTGTCATTTCCAGGATCTGGAACCGTTTTTTGGAGAGTGGATGTGCAGGCCGAAGACCAGGGCAAGGTCGTAGACGGGCAACAACGCCCATTGAAAATCGGTATTTAGCGTTAACAGCTCGGAGACACCGAACCATGAACGCTACTCTTCTCCAACAGCACATTCGCTCGGCTACAGGCACCACGATTTCAACTCAGACTGTCCGAAAGCGGCTCCATGCTGTAGGTCTGTATGCTCGCCGACCGATGGTATGCGTTAGATTAACATCAAGGCATCGTCGCGACCGCAGGGAGTGGGCAACCGAGCATGTCAACTGGAGGAGAAATGAATGGAGCAATATTCTGTATTCTGACGAGTCCCGTTTTTCTGTGCATCCGGATAATAGGCGTATTTTCATCTGGAGGGACCGTGGCAGTAGGAATAATCCTGCGTTCGTGCACGAAAGTGTCAGATTTGGCGGTGGAGGAGTGTTGGTGTATGGTGGCATCTCCATTGACGGGCGCACTGACCTCTACATCATTCGAGATGGAGCTCTGACTGGTCGCCGATATAGGGATGAGATCCTCAGAATTATTGTAGTCCCTTACGCTGCAGCAATCGGAGATAACTTCATTTTAATGGACGATAACTGCAGGCCACATCGTGCAAACCTGGTGGAGGATTTCCTTTTCGAGGAAGGAATCGTTGGGACGTTCTAGGAAGACGAGTTTCTGGCCACCAACAACCCCCACAAACTCTCCAAGAACTGGAAAGAGCTCTTCTGGAAGAGTGGGGCAGAATACCCCAACTCGTCATTAATAGCCTCATTAAGTCCATGCCTCAAAAGTGTTCAACGTTGCTGGCCGCCCGTGGAAACCATACCCCCTACTGAAAATGATTTTCTTTGAAGAAAACACATTTTCTTATTCTTTTTTTTCTCATAAGCACAAATTGTGTTTTTTTCCTTTAGTACACAAATGCGCAATAAAATGCATTTTCTTCTGCCAAACATGTGTAATTTATTCTCATATAACCTACAATGTCTGTCGACCATGTATCAATCAGCTAAACAGTTTACCAGATACAAAATCCACCTAAAACTGCAATATCCTTTAATTGTTTTGAGCAGTGTATATAGGAAAAGTCAGGGAATTTACAAATATTTTCTAAAAAATGTTGGAGAAAAAATTAAACATGATGCGATCGTGTAATATGCGAATTTGTCTGAAAGATCGTGAAAAAAACACAAATTTTGTCAAAGAATCGCGAAAAAATGTGGTTTTTATCAGTGGTCGCAAAAAAACGTGAATTTTACTAAATATCGTGCAAGATGAGTGAATTTTGGCGAAAGATCATGGAAAATGTGAGATTTTTGGCGAAAGATGCGATTTTCGTTAAAGGATCATGAAAAAGACACGATTTTCATCAAAGAATTGTGAAAAAACACTATTTTCGCCAATGATCATGCAAAATATGCCAATTTCTTCAAAAGATTGTGCAAAATACACGAATTTCGTCAAAAGATCGTGTAATATGCAAATTTCTGTGAAAGGTCATGGAAAAACTGCAAATTTCGGCAAAGGATCGCAATTTTTGTCAAATGATTGCGAAAAAAGGTGCGTATTTCGTCAAACGATCATGTAAAATATGCGAATTTCATCGAAAGATCGTGTAATATGCGAATTTCTTTGAAAGGTCGTGGGAAAACCGTGAATTTCATTGAAGGATTGCGAATTTCGTTAAAGAATCACAAAAGATGTGATTTTTGTCAAATGATCGTGAAAAAAAACGTGAATTTTGTTAAAAGATTTTGGAAAACGTGAGATTTTTGGCAAAGATCGTGGAAAATGTGAGATTTTTGGCAAAAGATCGTGGAAAATGTGAGATTTTTGGCAAAAGATCGTGGAAAATGTGAGATTTTTGGCAAAAGATCATAGAAAATGCACAATTTTTGGCAAAGGATTGCAAGAAAAATGCGATTTTCGTTAAAGGATCACGAAAAAGACACGATTTTCATCGCAGAATTGAAAAAAAAACATGATTTTCGCCAAAAAATCGTGTAAAATATTCGAATTTCTGCAAAAGATTGTGCGAAATACACTAATTTCATCAAAAGATCATGTAATATGCAAATTTCTTTGAAAGGTCGTGGAAAGACTGCGAATTTCGGCGAAGGATTGTGAATTTTGTCAAAGAATCGCGAAAAAAAATGTGATTTTTGTCAAATGATCGTGAAAAAAGGTGCGTATTTCGTCAAACGATCGTGTAAAATATGCAAACTTCATTGAAAGGTCGTGGGAAAAACGAGAATTTCGTCGAAGGATCGAGAATTTCGTTAAAGAATCGCAAAGAAATGTGATTTTTTTCAAATGATCGCGAAATAAACATGAATTTTGTTAAAAGATTGTGGGAAATGAGCGAATTTTGGAAAAACATCGTGGAAAACGCCTGATTTTTGGCGAAAGATCGTGGAAAATGCGAGATTTTTGGCAAAAGATCATGGAAAATGCACGATTTTTGGCAAAGGATTGCGGGAAAAACGCGATTTTCGTTAAAGGATCACGAAAAAGACACTAATTTCATCGCAGAATTGCAAAAAACCATGATTTTTGCCAAAGGATCGTGTAAAATATTCGAATTTCTGCAAAAGATTGTGCGAAATACACGAATTTCATCAAAAGATCATGTAATATGCAAATTTCTTTGAAAGGTCGTGGAAAGACTGCGAATTTCGGCGAAGGATTTTGAATTTCGTGAAAGAATCGCGAAAAAAAATGTGATTTTTGTCAAGCGTTTGTGTAAAATATGCGAATTTCTTCGAAAGATCGTGCGAATTTCATAGAAAGATCGTGTAATATGCAAATATCTTTGAAAGGTCGTGAGAAAAACGAAAATTTTGTCGAAGGATCGCGAATTTCGTTAAAGAATTGCAAAGAAATGTGATTTTTGTCAAATGGTCGCGAAATAAATGTGAATTTTGTTAAAAGATTGTGAAAAATGAGTGAATTTTGGCGAAAGATCATGGAAAACGCGAGATTTTTGGTGAAAGATCATGGAAAATTGGAGATTTTTGCCAAAGTGCCGTGTAAAGTATGCAAATCACTTCAAAAGATCGTTTAAATTTCGCCAAAAGATCATGTAATATGCGAATTTCTTTGAAAGGTCGTGGAAAAAACACGAATGTTATCAAAGAATCGCGATAAGATATGATTTTTGTCAAATGATCGCGAAAAAATTTGTATTTCGTCAAACGATCTTGTAAAATATGTGAATTTCTTTGAAAGATCGTGCAAAATACGTGAATTTCACCAAAAGATCATGTAAAATATACGAATTTCTTCAAAAGATTGTGCAAAATATGCAAATTTCATCGAAAGATCGTGTAATTTGCGAATTTCTTTGAAAGGTTGTGGAAAAAGCGCGATTTTTGCCAAAGGGTCATGTAAAATGCATGATTTTCGCCAAAGGATTGTGTAAAATGAGCGAATTTCTTCAAAAGATCGTGCGAAATACACGAATTTCCACAATAGATCGTGTAATATGCAAATTTCTTACTACTTATTCATGTTATGCACCTCCAATGACCATCCCCCCACTTCCACACCTGGGGGGTGCATTTTTCTAAATTTTGTCCTCACCCCTCATGTGACATATCGAAGCAAAGGTCTGTGACCGCTTAATCATTTTATGCACTTCCGGTACTCCGCCCACCACTTTGCCGCCACCCCCAGGGGGGGGGGGGATTTCCTAAATTTTGCCGGCACACCGTCATGTGACATATCGTTGCAAAGGCCTGTGACCGCTTAATCATTTTATGAATTCCCAGTGCTCCGCCCACTACTTTGCCCCCCTGGGGAACACTTTCTTACATTTTCCTGACACCCGTCATGTGACATGTCATTGGAAAGGCCTGTGACCGCTTAATCATTTTATGCACTTCCGGTACTCCGCCCACCAATTTGCCCCCCACCAGGGGGCAATTTCCTAAATTTTGACGGCCCCCGTCATGTGACATATCGTTGCAAATGCCTGTGACCGCTTAATCATTTTACGCATTTCCAGTGCTCCGCCCACTACTTTGCCCCCCTGGGGGCATTTTCCTATATTTTGCCAACAACCATCATGTGACATATCGTTGGAAAGGCCTGTGACCGCTTAATCAGTTTATGCATTTCTGGTACTCCGCTCACTACTTTGCCCCCCCTTGGGGTTTTTTTCCACATTTTGTCGACACGTCGTCATGTGACATATCGTTGGAAAGGCCTGTGACCACTTAATCATTTTATGCACTTACCGCTGCTCGCACACCACTTGCCTCCCTGAGGGCACTTTCCTAAATCGATATATCAGGATATCATGATATAAAGATGCCGATTTATATTAATTCTAGACATATTGTCCAGCCCTATCAAGCAGCCACACTTGCCAACTGTGAATTCGGCAGCCTCAAAATTCCCCCCCCCTCCCAATCGCAATGCGTGCTTTGACAGACAACTTGCTACTTACACAGTTCCAATGACATGCAATTGCTTTCATAAAGTAAACATGCCACACAATAAACTTAAAGCATTCTACAAATGTTTGAAATTTTTTACTTAGGACTTTTCTATTTCAACAAATTTTTCACACCAGAGCATATAATGTTATAGAAACCATATTTGAAACGATGCTCAGTAAAAAAACTACAACATTTTTGAGGTCGATATAACTACAAAAAATCTGCAGTTGGAAAACTGCGGTGATTTGGCCGATTCCACTACAGAATTTTTAATATTGATATAACAATAAATTTTCTGTAGAATTTTTGTGGTCAATACAACTGCGAAATTACTGCGGTTAATAAACTGCAGTAATTTTGTGGTTGTATTGACAGCAAAAAATCTGTAGTGGAATTGGCCAAATCACCGCAGTTTTACAACTGCGGTTTTTTTATAGAATTTCTGCAGTTCATTTTTAGCTGGGTAACATCGCGCACAGTATTGTTTCTAGGCTATGGGCTGCAATCTAAAAGAGTGGAATATGTACTAGCCGCACGGGGGGAGATCGTCCTAGCAGTACGGCGTCCTAAGAAGATCGCTATATTGTTATGTCGGCAAAAAGGAATCGACGCAGCACAGCTGGTCAATTAGCAAATCAATATTCCAAATGAAAATCAAATTTCAAATTGTTTTTGCTTAAAAGGCGCAAAGGCCAACCTAGTGAAAAGGATTCCATGCCAGGACTCGAACCCGGGCCATCAGTATAGCGCGCTAACGTTCTACTGACTAAACCACATGGAACGATACCCAGCCTGGAACTTCTCACTAGGTTGGCCTTTGCGCCTTTTAAGCAAAAATAATTTGAAATTTGATTTTCATTTGAAATATTGTATGCAAGGCGAATGTTTCTCTCTGGAAAAATTTCCAAATATTAATATAGCAAATCAACTTTGTGCTGTCACTGGAACTAAAATAATACGGTAAACTGTTGCAAGACGTTTGAAAAAGCGTGGATTATACGCCCGAAGACCTGCTGTGTGTGTATCATTCTCGAGAACGTTGAGCCCGTTTACAGTGGTGCCGTGTGCATCTCAATTGGACTGATGGCGACTGGTCTACCGTGCTCTTCCCAGATAAAAGTCGATTCAGTCTATCGTTTGATTGTAGACGTAAACTGATATGGCGCGAGGTTGGCAGTGCTTACTGTCGCGAAAATATTCTAGAAAGAGCTCGATATGCGACTCAAGTATCATGGCGTGTGCAGGCATCATGTACAATGGCCGCACGGATCTCTATGTACTTGACCAAGGGTCCATGACCGGTAGACGGTACATTGAATACGTCCTTCTTCACCATGTTCCACGTTTTCGATGTGATGTCAGAGAAAAGTTTCGTTTTATGGACGATAACGCACATTGTCATCGCACACAGTCTGTACAAGATTGTCTTGAGGCCGAAGATATCAATCGCATAGACTGGCCAGAAAGTTCCCCTGATCTGAATCCCGTTGAAAATGTATGGGAGGCCTTGGGTATTGCTGCTCGGCAATTTCCTCCCACAAACAAGGAAACCCTCATCCGTGCAGTGAAGGAGAAATGGGACAACTTGCCTCAACAGCTACGGAATCATGTTGTTCTGAGTATGCAACGCCGTGTGGAAAGTTGTCTCGCATTACACGGTGGCCACATCCCTTATAGATATGGCACTGACGATTGTTAATTGTGCGCATTTTGCTTTCTTTGTACAGTCATGTTTTAGGACAATATTCCCGTTTCAGAAAAAGAACCTCTGGTAATACCCTGTATACATCCTTTCAACAAAATTATTATATTAAATCCTGTTTAACATTCTGCTAGTACTATTGTTTGCTTCTTGGCCCACAATCTCACGTTGATTCTCATTTACGTGTATTTATCTTCTTGGTCCTTAAATTTTCTCCACCAGTGTTTATATATATATATATATATATATATATATACAGGGTATCCGGTCTCAACGGTGTCCAATGGCTAACTCCTAAACCGATAGTCATAGACATATAGTTCCAATTACAAAAATGTTTTAAATCAGTTAAAGAAATATTTTAAAAGCGATTTGGGTCAATAAAAACATTTCTTAAAAAATTACGAAATTTAAATTTTTATACGGTCCCCCGGTTCTATAAGTTATATATAGTAAAATTTTCCTTTTACACTGACAAATAATACAAAAAAAGTTCCGTTATTCTACGATTAAAATTGGCCAAGTAATAGATGTTTAAAGTTGGAGCATATTTTTTGCTGCAAATTACGGGTCATTCACAAATTTAGTCGAAAAATAATTTCGTCAGATATATTAAAAAATGGTTGAGAGTAAAATTAACATTGCAAATAAATTTGAACTCTTTAATCATTCTGACATATTAGTGCAAATTATGCAGTTTGTAATAAACATTTAAGAAGAAAGAAAAAACAGATTTTTTGTTAAATAAAATGATGCTAAATTAACAGCCTCAATTCTTTACAAAATGATACGTATTTTGAAATATTATTAGAATGCACTAGCCTGCAAAAGTTGGATTATGTCATGTTTTTTAGCTTTTGATAATTGATTCTTATGTATTCTGTAACACTGAATTCGAAACTCACCTTCATTTTTAACCATCACATCAGGATCTTTCGCAAATTGTAAATTTCAAATTTCAAATTGAATCTCCTCCCTCATCTCATCGGACCACTCAGTTGTTTAGCTGTAGGAAACCCAGGATAAGCAAAAATATTGAATAAATTATTCAATAAAATAAAATAAAATGAAAAAAAGTTTTACATATGTTTTATAGTATGAGATTTTCGCTATATTTTAACTTAAACATTTATGATTTGCAAAAAAATTCAAACGTGATGGTTAAAAATGAAGGTCATTTTCAGATTCAGTGCTAAAAGTACGTAACAATCAATTATCAAAGATAAAAAACACAGCCATCTCCTCTACTTTATAGTATCCGATTTTTGTTATTCTTTAAATTTGACAGTTTATGATTTGCGAAATATCCTGACATGATGGTTAAAAATTAAGGTAATTTTCGGATTCAGTGCTAAAAAATACATAAATGTTAAAAAAACCCCAACAATCGCAGTCTTGTATTATCTAATCTTAAACTTCTTGGCGGTAATCTATCCGATTTTTTTTTGTGTTATCATGTAAAATAAGTATAAATGGTAACCACCGAAAATCATAATAATATTAGATTGTTATCGGATTTGCATAAGTATGTGAAATGTAATCTCGATCGGATATTGAAAAGTGAGTTAAAGTTCGAGTACAAATTTTGAACTGGAAAAACATACATACGATCGTTGAAGTAACATAAAAACTTATAAAAATAACATAATTTTTGTTAAAAGAAATCACAAAAGAAACAGTCTCAAATCCTGACAAAATAAAACGTATGTTATTTTAGCCAATCTGAAACTTAATAAATGTTAACTTAATCGTAATGCTTGTACGATTATTTTCAAAGCGCAGATACACGTGAAATAAGATCTTCGAATACTTTAAGCACTTGGTATATAACCCCTCAAAGCCAAGCCGAACTCATTTGTTTTCAGAGCAGAAAAGCGGCATAAGTCATGCATTTTTAATGTTTCATAACTCGCCCAATTTTAGTGTTATATGAAGGTGACTTTATTTGTCTTACTTGTCAGTGTAATAGGAAAATTTTACTAAATATAACTTATAGGACCTGGGGACCGTATAAAAATTTAAATTTCGTAATTTTTTAAGAAATGTTTTTATTGACCAAAATCGCTTTTAAAATTTACTTATAAAATTTTTGCTTATAATTTTTTTTTTTTTTTTTACCTGATTTAAAACATTTTTGTAAATGGAACTATATGTCTATGACTAACGGTTTAGGAATTAGCCATTGGACACCGTTGAGACCGGACACCCTGTATATATTACAGAAGCTTGATCAATATTTTTTACAATTTATCGTCTACCTTAAAAACGTAACTGAAAACATAACTTAAAAACATTTATTACATAGATTTTTATCGCCCAGCCTTTTCTTCCTTCTGTCTGTAAGATAAGGAAAGCATATATATAAATTCAAAACCAATTTTCCTTAAAAAACACAAAAAACTGTAAAATTTGACATAATGATGTAAAATTAAGAATGTCTGATATTCAAAATAATTGAAGCGCTTTAAAAAACTTTTATTTGACCCTGAATTTAAAATCGATGTCCAATGGAATCTTTTTGTGCAAAAATTTTTTATTAATGCAGTAAAATCTGCTAAAACGGAATCTCAAGGACTCGGTAAAATGTTCCATTTTAGCCATGTTTTCGTGTACTTATGTAAGTATTCTTTTCGACTGGACCGCAAAATTTTCTCTTTTAAAGCAGGATTTCATTTTAGACAAATATCGTTTTCTGGTCTATCGTCTCAAATATGATTGTTGCTGTATTACTATTCTTCTATTTGAAAACTGTTTGTTCTTTTGTTTTGTTTGCTACGAACATTTTTTGATCACGAAGTAAATATAAAAAAGCACAAACAAATTAAATAAATCGAAAAATACGTTTTAAAGTTCACTCCAGTACAACTTAACATGACTTAACCAGCTGCTATCTCCATAGTCATTAAAGATAGGATGAATTTTCATTTTAAATTCTGTTTAATTAAAATAAGTACTGCGAGAAAATTACTTTTAGATTTGCTTTAAATTTAAAATTATCTATAAGTGTATGCGTTCGTGTGTCCGTGTGTTATCATTGTACCACCGAAAAGTGTATGAAGTTATGCAGAACTGAATCAAATTTTTTGTGTATGCTTTTGGCTATGGCAAACTGGTGTTCCCTGAATTTGGGAAAATGACGCTTGCAGGGGGTTGCTGTAACAGCGATTTTGGTGCCATTTTCATTATCGTACCGTATAAAAGTGTATGAAGTTATGCATAGAATCAAACCAAATATTTTATGTATGTTTTTGGCTATCGGCAGCACATCCTCCTTGAATGTGGAAATATGCCGCCGGAAGGGTTACTGTAATATTAATTTTGTGCCATTTTTATCATTGTACCATCGAAAAGTGTATGAAGTTATGCATAGAATTGAACCAAATTGTTTTAGCATATTTTTGGTTATGGCAAGTAGGTCCTCTTTGAATGTCTAAATATTCCACCTAAAGGGGTCGCTGTAATAGCGATTTTTGTGCCATTTTCGTTATTGTACCATCAAAAAGTGCATGAAGTTATGCATAGAAAAAACTATCTCTCGCAGCGAAGCTGCGAGCCTTCGTCTGTCAACAAGGGCCAATCGGGGAACAGACTTGCGCGCAACTGACACGGAGAGAGCCCTCCCTAAAGAAGTTTCCTCGCCGTGCACCCGCCGCCAGTGCGCGGTCGCCCAATGACTTCGCGTCGGCCATCGCGCGCCACGAAACCCTGCGCCCAAGAGTTAGACATCCAGTCGATGCGACAGAACTTCCCACCCAGCCAAAAGAGCCAGATTTCCTTCTCATGGTCCCTCGGCAGTTCACCCCGATGACTCGCAGAGTACGAAATCCTGTAAAGGACCCGACCCCACGAGCCAATGCAGGGGATCCTTACGTGGGATTACTTTACGGAGGTTTCTCAAAATCAACTACCATTTTTCGCAAAGACATTTTTGAGAAACAACCGATGAGAGTGAAGGTTGCCCCAAGCGGAAGACCCTGGAGGGGTGGGGAAAACCCCTCCGGACGTAAAGCGTCACTGCTCCGACGGAACCCCTCGTAGATCACGTCGGCAGTCAGAAAGACCAGACTAGGTGCCGTTAGCGACCCCAGGCGGGCACAGAAAGCTCCACCTAGACGGCATAGACCCCGCCTCGCAAGGGGGTTGGAGGGCTCAGAGTCCCGCAGGGACCACCCGCCGCCCCCTTCGGGGACGGGGGGCGACAGGAGAGACCGGCAGAAGCCCTGTCCCCGACTACCTTACCTCACGGTCGCCGATGGTACTTAGCACGAGTGCTCCTGACCCCATGCAATAGCGTCCGCTACCATGTTAGTTCGCCAAATCACAGTTTCTGTCGAGGGCTACGAACCCGAATTGGCCGAAGAAGCTGACTCAGGATTCGCGGAGCCAGCCAACGACTTCTGCTGTGTACCGAGGCCCCAAGACGAGCCCGGGAAAGGCCAGGAGGCAATAGGCCGAAAACAGAAGTATGCGGACGAACCGCACGCAACCCCCTTGATCGGCATCTACCTCCAGACCCAAAACAGGTCCGCAACAAACACCCTGTGGCTTGTGTTCGAAAGTTATGGTTAGAAACCGCTATGACCAAACCTCCGGAAGCTTCTAGACACGCTGGTCATGAGTCGGACCAACAGTTTGTCTGAGATTCGACGCGCCGCCGCATTAATCGGGGATCCTCCGGCCCGGTTCCCTGCGGAGACGGATCCGAGAAGGTACCTTAGCGTCGTTCAGTCACTACGGGACGAACCCCTCCCAAGACAAGGCGGCACAGTTTTTGACGCTTCGACCTCTCACCACGGTCGGCCTTTGGTGCGAATGGGCTTCTCCTTTCACCACCTACCTTGGGGGCGGCTCACAACCACCTCAGCTACTAGAATCTCGGCGGAATGAGCCACCTGACACAAAAAGTATGCCAGGCGCTGATCGAGCCTCGCCCTTCGATGGCTCCGGGAGTGCCTGCATGGCATACCCGTGAGACCACCGTCGTCACAAACGAGCACGGAGACCTAGTTGTTCAAGGTTCGCAATCTCCTCTCAGACTCCCTCTTAGTCAATAGGTGGACAAGGCCCTACCGCATTTGCTTACCCTTTGCCCACCGTCACCACCCGGTCGAAACCGGCTCTGGGATCGAGCTATGGAGCGTCGCCACCGGGCTCCCCTCGAAAACCGAGGTCCACGGAGGTTGGGGCCTTTGGTACCCACCGAGACGGTCCTCCAACCTCATGCACGACGTCGGTTACCCGTGGCCGCCGGACCCATTACCTCTCGGCTTTGAGTCGCTCGAGGAGGCTGAAGCTCGTCCTTGTCCTGCCCGTCTGGCTCGACACTACGAGCACTGCCGGGCTCCAAGTCTCCTTTCCCACTCAACGGGCCGGTTCGGACCACCTGGAGAGCGACCATAAGTTATGCATAGAATTAAACGACATTTCATGAGTATGTTTTTGGCTATGGGCAGCAGGTCCCACGTGAATTTCAGAACAATCCGCCGGAAGGCGGCGCTGTAATAGCGAATTATCTCAGTTCTATTGTAGATCGGTTGTTCAAGCAACGACGAACAATTCGCATCCAGATAACCCGGCGATTCTCAAGTAGCTAATGTACAACAGAATAACGAAATATATAGATTTTATTAAATATTATGATTGAGATTAACTATTTTTTATTCTGATTAGTAAAATGAAGCAGAAACTTAAGATGAAAATCAAAGTTGGTGTAATACTGAAATAATAACACTGAAGTATTAACATGTGTAACAACTTTTTGAAATATTAACATCGATGAGAGCGAAGAAAGTTTTGGGAGTGGCACATCCGACTAGTTTTTTAAATATTTTTGGTCTATTGGATCACCCGATACATATGTATTTCAGAAGTAGTTTTTAATAAGTCACGTATAATGAAGATTAAAAGGTGTCGATTAAATAATATTAAATACAAATTAAGGATATTCAGTAAAATCCTTTTCTCCCACTTAATTTTTGGAAGCCTACAGGTACAGTGATACATATGGTGCATGCAGCACCTCCTTCAAACAAATTAAGGAGTTAACCTACCAATTTTGAATACTAAATGGGGGAAAGTAGTGGGTTACAAAGTTGTACAGACAACACCAATGGAGTACAAAGGTACTTAATACAAGAAAATATATATTGTACACTTACCTGCGGAGAATAGAACACGTACAACGCTCTTTTGTTTGTTCGTGATTTTCCAAACATTAACGTTCCAAAGTCGTTATAAAGGAGCACCCAATTGTCACTGTATGCATCTGGCGTCGTTGCTCAATCTGTAGTGTTTCAATTTTTATTTAGTAAAGGTGATGTTATCTCATTTTTGACGCATTTCATGACATAAAAATGCTAGAAAACGCAAACAAAAAATCAGCAATCTACTCGTACTAGTCTTAGCATTCATGTACATGACAGGGTTGCCAACTTGGCTTACTTTTTTATTAAAAATTACGAATTTTTAACGGAAATTTCGAAGAAAGAATTTTTATTTTATGTAATCACAAAATGTATACTCTTTTATAAAACAAAAATTACTATTTGAAATTTATGAATAAAAAAAGAGGTAAAAAAAGCAACAGATAAAAATAGTACACAAAATATCTTTTCTCACTAAATCGTTGCTGCTGTAAAACTTTATAACTGTCGGTATTCCTGTGTCTCATAGGGGCAAGTAGCCGAATTTGGACCACTTCACTTATTTTCAGATGTAACTTGCTTAATTTTTGGAATATCTGCAAAACATGACAACACGGGATCAATCTATTCATCTACTAACTAAATAAATCCTTAGATCGATTTCTTTTTAAAAACCCTAAATTTATTTTAATTTGAAAAATTTGTCAAAAGTGGTCCAAATTCAGCAACTGGTCGCCTAAGTTGGACCACCAGTCTACTAAATTGCACCAAACAATATCCGGTTGTTTTAATGACTAGGGAATATAACTAATTTTATTAAAAGCAAAGTTTACGATTAATGAAACAATCAAACAAAATAACAGCAATGAAATATAATGAAATCAAATATCTGATAACAGGAGTAATTGTTTTAAATCAAAATTTATTCAAAATATAAATCAAAGTTATCAGCAATTAAGAATAGATATTATGGAACAAATTGCCCAGTTACTTGAATATCAAATAAGGAGTGATGCAAAGCTTACACATGAATTTCGTTTATTCATTTTTTATCCCAGCGCACACAACATGGAACCGTATTTGGCAATCTGAACACTGAATCATTTCTGCTATTTTATTTTTCTTACAAATTAGGCTAAACCAATTATCACTGTCTAGAGTTTTCCTTTTAGATTCTGAATTATTAGAATTTTTTTTGAAACAGAAGTTTTCTTTACATTATGTTTGTAGTTCTTCTCTTCCATCATTTTTTTCCAATTACATTACACCTATTTCTTTAAAACTTGATGTTCCAATTGCTTTTGTGCTGCGAGAGCTTTCTTTTTGTCCTTTTTTTTCATTTCAAGGTTTATTACTATATATGGCGTAGATGTTAACTCAACTACTTTTTCGATCCCTCTGTGCTTTGATTTAACTGAATTTAGCAAGGGAGATAACATTTGTAATGATTTTTCGGCTTTTGGGGGGATTTGTAGCTGCAGATTTCTTGCAGATCAATTTCTTCACAACTTACTCACTCCTTTTCGTTTCCTATATCTTTAACAGCTTTTGCTGTCACGGATGTTTTCCTTCCAGATAGTTTGTCTGTCTCGTTTTCAACATTATATTTAAAAAGTATTTAAAAATATACTCTATTGAAAAAAAAAATTCGCTTCGATTAATTAAACGCAAAACATATATTCAAACAATGTTAAATTCAGGGATCCCCACCCCAGAGCCTTGAAATAACTACTCCCCCGGAGGTTTGAAGTTTTATGCGTTTTAATGGCAAAAAAGTGTAATTCCAAGCTCCAGAACTGTAAAAAGTCTCCCCCTCCCCCTCACGGAACCGCAAATATACCACAAGAAGAAAATGTTTGAATTCAAATTTGTAAATCAATCACGCCGTAGGAATAAAGAATTTAAAGAAAATAAATACAAATACATTCAAGATAAAAGAAATTGAAAAGAAAATTTATTGCATAAACATGTAAAAATATTTTTATGTTTATAAAAGCCTAAAATGTATAAAGAAATTGATCCAGACTTACAAAAAAAAAAAAAAAAAAATATTCAAAAGCATTCATGGAATAGTAATACATTTTAAAATATTAAAAAGATAAACAAAATAGTGTACAAAGCGTACCCCGTCGAAATTCATTACTTACTTTTCAAATTTATGATCGTACATTTGGTCCAATTTAAGCAACTTAAATTGGCCCAATTAAGGCAACTGCGCCATTTTTTAAAACATATAAACTCAAGACTAAGAATAAAAACGAAATCGAACAAATCCGCATAAAAAATATGCGCAATAAACAGATGAATTTAGATATTTATATAAAAACATAACAACTTACCTTAGTTTTAAAGAAATCACTTACGTTTAGTAGGAAAAAACTAGATCAAAACAGCTAACTTTAGATTTTCTAAAATTGTCTGAAAACAGTACATGGTAGGCGGGTGCTTCTTCTAATCATGAATGACGTCATTCTGATGAGTAGGATTTCAGCAGTAGATGGCGTCTCTTTCTCTAATTAACGTCAGAATGGCAACGGTCCATTTAAAGCAGCGGTCCAAATATGGCTATTCTCCACTATGCTTTTTGAGATAGATACATAAACTCTTGAATTTATCTCTATGAGACTCTGTAAGAAATCTCATCGAATTTCAAGATACTACATCTGGACATTTATTTTTATTACTATAACTATTTACATTCGAAAGGTTAGGGGGCAAGAAGGCATTTTACAGGATACCGTGCATATACTCTCATAAAAAGGAAATTGCAACACCATAAAGCAATGAACGAAGCGAATGCAAAGGACAAGAATGGTAGTGGTGAGAGAAGTTTACAAATGATTAAGTTTGAATATGCATTTGGTCAAGTGGTACCCAGTTTGGCTATAAAAGCCAAAATTTGGCTCACTCTGTATATGCTATCAGGGACTGATCGCAGTTGCGGAAGGATTGAAGAAGCGACAGAAAATCCCCGGATACATCAGAGAGCTGAATACAAGAAATTAACAGATAGAGAAGCAAACCGAATACCGGAAATGCGTGACCTCGGTTTCTTGATATGCATGACCTCGTTTTCTTCATGTGCGCGACTGCTATACATGTTGGTCGCTACGTGAGTACCATCCAGCCATGTGCGGCACGATTTACCCTGGACCATCTGCGATCATTCCGAAGAGGGAGTAAATCGTATAGGTGCACAACGGAGCTCATTCAGCGGTTCGTCGAGACACGTTCGCCACATCACATGGCATCCGAAGTTAACTGCCACCATCAAAGGGTGCATCGGTATCCATTCAATCTATCCGCAACGCGTTGCATGAGGTACGGTCACACGCACGGAAACCAGCTCCTAAGAATCCTTTAAGAGGATGCACGTCTGATTTGGTGTAATTGCTATCAAAACTGGAACAATAAATGGCATGGGAAATCACAAACAAATTTCTACTCCTTCTTACGGACGAATGGTGACCGTGGACGGGGGTGTAGACTATCAGAACTACGTTACTTGGAAGTCCTTATCGTAGAATCAGTGGCGAAGCCTCTGGTCAAAGATAGATTCGGCGATGACTAGAGAAAAATAAAGATAACATAAAACACTTTAATTTTATGCAAGCATATTTTTGAATGCTTTTTTCATCCCCCCCCCCCCCCGCTCCCTCTATTTTTGGCCTTAAGACGATGTGATAATAGTAGCATTCCCTTTTTTCTTATAATTAACTATGTAGTGCTGCCGTCTGTCGCTTTTCCAATGAGTCGGCTAAACTGGATTAGATTGTAACTTGCCACCATCTCAGGCACAAGAAGGACTGACTATTCGTTGATCTGAGGCTACCACAAACTTTCTCATATAAGTATATTTTTTTTGCGCTTGCTACAAGGATTCACTAAGATTTTCGAATGTCTTGCTTGCGCACGCATATTCTCAGGCCCTCACGACCAATCAGGCTACAGAAGTATTTCTCAGTTTCCGAGAAATAGCGCTGCTTGTCATCGCTAATTTTATCGAATCCATTCTTTGGGATTTCATAGGAAAATAAGAGCATGCATTTCATATTTACGCTTATTCTAGCAGAAATATATTTATTATCTAGCAGAAATATATTATCCTGAAATATATAAGTACCACAAAGTGCGGTATTTTATTCTTTAATAATGCTATTAAATTAAATCGATAAATAATTTAAGGAATTTCGTTCTTGCATAGGTTAAAGAATATAAATAGATTGATTGAACAATTTAATAATTTTTGCTTCATAATTAAATTATGTTCTCAAAATTATCACATTTAATGTGAAGATTAATGCAATAATTTTACGAGTTAACCATATACTACAGTACAGGACCCATTATCCGGAATTCCGAAATCCGGAAGGACCCAAAATCCGGAAGAAAAGAAATTGAAAATTTTCTATATATTTGTAAATTTTTACTAAAATTTTGAAATTTTTTAAATTTGTCGAAAATTTTACAGATTTCTAATTTTCTTTTTGGTATATCGTGTTGCAATGTGTAACCACTAAAATATGTTACATCAGTGATGAGGGAACACGGTGCCCCCTCCACCCCCCCAAAAAATTAAAAAAAAATCATTTTTCTGTCAAATTTTAGTTTAAAATTAATTTATATTATGATTCGTTTAAAAAAAAAAAGATATTTCATACCCTCCCTCTCACTTCGATAAAATATTATGACTACACAATTATGTTACTTGAATAAGGGGTGATTCTGAGTAAAAAAAAAAAAAAAAAAAAAAAAAAAAAAAAAAATCTGAAATTCACAGCAAATTTTTTGAAAGTTTACAGAAGAGGGGGGGTGGGGGGCTCTCGGCAGTAATTATGTGTTTTTCCGCGATCCTTTAACGAAAGTCGTGCTTTTAAGCGATTTTTTGACGAAATTAAGAGAGTGTTTTGCGATCCTTTGAAGAATTTTTTTCCGCGAGATTTTGACGAAATTTGCATTTTTCTTCCGCAATCCTTTAACTAAATTTGCGTCTTTTTCGCGATCCCTTTATGAAATTTCGTTTTTTTTTGTGATCTTTTGACAAAATGTGCGGTTTTTTCGCAATCTTTTGACGAAATTTGCTTTTTTTGGCGATTTTTGGACGAAATTTGTGGATTTTTTTCACGATCTTTTGACGAAATTGCAGGAGGTTGTTTCGATCCTTTGAAGAAATTTGTTTTTTTTTCGCTATATTTTGATGCAATTTGTGGTTTTTTTGTGGTGCTTAGAAGAAATTTGTGTTTTTTTTACGATTCTTTGATGAAATTTGTGTTTCTCCCGCGATTTTTTTGACGAAAATTCCAAAATCCGGAAAGCCTTCGGTCCCGAGGATTCCGGATAATAGGTCCTGTACTCCTGTTTTTTACCCCTTTCGGGTCAGAATATTTTTAAATTTTTGGAAAAATTATTTTTACGTTAATAAGACTCAAAACAGCTATCACAAACGATAAGGGTTTACTGAAATTTTACGACTAGTTATATTGTGTACCACTCATATGACAATAGAAAAAGGTTGAATTTTCAAACACGTTTGGAAAATGTCGGCTTTGAAAAGAATTCATACTTATGAAAAATCCACCTAACTAAAGATAGTATGAATAATATTTTTTTGTTATTAATTAAAAAAGAAGGAAAAATTTTCTTGTTATTGAGAAATGTGCACAAAAACACGGAGTCTGGATTAGACTTAAAAATGAAGTGTAAATATAAAAAAAAAATGTTTCAGATTGTAATAGTTATGTTCATTTAAAGGAAATAAAATAATTGTTAAGCTTACGTTTTTTTTTAATTAATTACAAAAAACACTTTTCAATAAGCAGAAAATGTGGAATGATTATGAGCTAGTGATAACCATCAGGAAACCTCACACCTCGCCACTGCATAGAGTGCCATACTGACCCCATACTCGGAAAAATGGATTGGGGAAACATTTTGCTCGGACAGAGGACTTTTCTTATGCACATTGCGGCAGTTTGAGAGTGGGGCCGTACGTCAACAAAGTTGGTTTGGCTGTTGTTCAGCCACTGATGCAGGTTGGCTAATGCATGTTGTTTCAACAATGCCCAGTCACGCATTATGAGTACCATTATGCATTTCAGAGGGCTGATGACAGTTTATAAATACGAAAATGTCGCTGTTAATTATGCCCATATGGCACATTCCGTAATAAATATAACATCACACACACACACACATATATATATATATATACATTACCATGTGTAGAAGCTATCATAAAGGTTATTTAGGCATAGATTCAAAATTTGTTCTATAAAAAAAATGTGACTATGCCGAACTGCTTATGAAGCGCTAAATCATTATGTTATACTTTATACTAAGGCTGAAAATACCCCCGACCTTGCTGATCATACTAAGTTAGAGAACGGAAATAATCCAAAGAAGGATGATAATGAGGCAGAAGAAACTGGCAGAAAGTTGAATTTTAGTTCAGAAAAAATAGAAACGAAGAATATGAAATGTTTTGGTGAAGAAGACAAAGACAAAGATTAAAATGATAGAAATGAAGGGAAAACAAAGGAATCTTTTCGAGAATTGCAGAAAGCTGATGATTCCTTGAAAAATATTTGGGATTGGGCTATGAATAACAAAAATGCCGTTTTTATATATGGAGGTATTCTCCTTCACACTGAAAAAGTGTGTGACGAAGATATGAACAAGTATTGTTACAGCTATGCACAAGATAAAATATTTTATCTCTTACTTATGAATTCCCCTTAGCAAGCCAGAAGAATGGGAGACAAAACAGAGAATCAAGTATTCCTTTTACTGCTCTAGTTTGATAAAAGATTATGTACAAGTTGAAACAATTTCAACTGCGAAGAATTCTCACCTATCGAGACCTACCGAAGAATTAAATTTTATCGGCTTGACTCTGAGATTTACCCATCTACCTAAGTTTTGATTAGTAAGAATTGCAACAAAAGAATAAAAGGAAATTTTTTTAGGAACTGGCCCGAAGGGGTGTATGTTAAAAATAAAGAATTGCTTTCTTTTAAAAAATTGTGATTCTGTTTGTGTTTAATGTTGTAAATAGTTGTTTGTGTCGTGACGTGACACTTGTGTGTCTTGAAATCGGAAACTTACTACAAGTTCCAGACACGTTTTTAAAATTTAATATGTAATGGAATCTGAAAGCTATGGTTTAAACTCTTAATAACTGGATATTGCAATATGAGTAACAGTTTTTTGTGCTCCTTTTGGTTGTCAGAGGTAAGATTTAAATATAAACAAAAAACTCACAATTTTTCCATCCTGTCAATTTACAAGTGAAGTTGACATTTTCGTGATCTAGTAGTTGATAATTTATTTATAACTATATAAATGTATATTTTTTGAAAGAAAAATAATTTATATGCATAAAAAAAGTAAATTAAACTACGTACCTCAATTACTGAAACAAGAGATTTGCATTGAACTTGATATAAAATAAAATGCGAACATACCATGAATTTTAGGTAGTTTCCATTACAAAATGTAAAAAGCTATCTATTACAGCCATCCGGAAGAAAGCAATTTCAGAAAATTTTCTGCAAATTTTCCCCGATAATGACCACCAGTTTATTCCACCTCACACTTTATGTTTAGATCTATTTTAAAAAGTCCTTCCGGCCAGTGCCGAGAGGAAGAGGTAGCTTTCATATTCCTTATTTTAAAAAAGCCAACTTATATTATTCAAACACACGAAGCTCAATTTAGTGTAAACCGAATATAGGAGATTCAATACTAATTTTTATCAATACTAATTTTTATCAATAATTTTTATATATATATTTCAAAATCCAGCGGCAATGACACCCCCCTAGGCTCCCCCCTTTTAACAAAAAATTTTTGGTTACCTTAATTTTTAAGTTACTGGCAAAGAATAAATTATACTATGTTTTTCATAGCAGGAGAAAAAAAAAATGGGTTACTTAAATTGAAATATCTAGGGAGGGGCAGTCGGTCTCCTGTGCCACCTTCCCCTAAACAGAAATTTCTTGGTTCCTTTTTTTTAAGTTACTCGAAAAAAAAAAATCTACTATGTTTTCAAAATAAGAAAAAAAGGAAATTTAGTTTGTACAATTTCAAAATCCACGGAAGGGCAATGGGCCTCCTATACTGCTCCCCCAACTGAAACTTTTTAATTCCTCTTTTAATTTAAGTCACTCGAAGTAAAAAATTTTTCACTATTTCAAAATCGGTGAAAAAAAAATTAGGTACTTATATTTTCTAATCCAGGGAGGAACAATTGACTGTCATATGACTCCCCCCACCCCCCTCTTCCTAACGGAAAATTATTGGTTTCTGTTTTTTTTTTTTTTTTTTAATCACTGGCAAAGAATTAATTTTATTATGTTTTTCAAATTAAGAAAATAAAATTAGTTACTGAATTGAAAATCTAGGGAGGGGTAGTTGCTTTCCTATATCATCCTCCTCCCCTAAACGGAAAAACGCTTCCTTTTTTTTTTTTTTTTTTTCTTTTTACTTACTCGAAAAGAATAAATTCTACTATGTTTTTCAAAAGAAGATTTTTTTTTTTTTACTTTAATTTCAAAATTCGGGGAGAAGGCATCCCATCCCCCTTCTTTTTCATAGCACACCCGGACCCGGATTTACTAAATGCGCAATTTGCCCTTCTCCCCGAAAAGACATGACTTCCAGTTTGTATGAAAATTACTTCTACTTTATAAAAACGAATGAAAAAAAATAATTCTTATTAAATATTTTATTTTAAATTTACATTGGAACATTTGATTATTGTTTATGCAGCTGAGGCTGCATTTCTGACTCTAAATAATTATGTATTATTTAAATTATTAATATAATAATTAATAAAATAATTAATAATAATATTTATAATTAATAATTATTGATATTTATTAACATATAAATCATATAATTTTAATATATAATATTAATTTTATATTACGTAATATAAATAATATAATATAATATAATTTAAATAATTAATAATAATTATTTATAATTAATAATTATTAATAATGCATAATATAATATTAATATATAATATTAATTATATATTACATAATATAAATAATATAATATAATTTAAATAATTAATAATAAATATTTATAATTAATAATTATTAATAATATATTATAATTAATATCATTTAAATAATTTTTTTTATTCTAAATTCTTTCCGGGATTCAGATAGATTTTGCGCTGTTAGCGAAACGAGATCGACCAATCAGAAGCATGTATTTCGGGAACTTTACCCTGCTTTAAGGAAGCAAGTTTTCTGATTGGTCAATCTCATTTCACTAACAGCGTAAATGTATATGTATCCTGGCAGCAGAAGAACTCCTCAACTCAACTGTCGATATCCGGCGATTGTTTACAATACATGTGACTCCATTCCCGCTCACTTTTTCTTATGCTACGCTTGATCGTTCCTCTTAATTTTTATAGCCCTTTTTGTTCTTGTAATACTTCCGCGTTAATTATTGTTTTTTAAATGAATGTCCATAACCACAAGATTGCTAAAATTATGTACCGAGCTAGATTTGTCTCTTTGAAAGGACTCTGAGACCATGCCTGCAGATTCAAAAAGGCAGATCTAGTCGGTACATAATATTAGCAAAGGACTCGTATACTTCCAAAAAACAGGCCCCTTTTTTTAAAACAAATCGAATAGAGACAACAATAGAAAATAAAACGAAGTTTTACCAATACAAATATTTCGGAGGAGAATTTTGTAGTTTCAAGGTATTATCATTATTATTATTTGCTTTTTCAAAAGAATAATAGAGGTGCAGTTTTTTTTTTGTTTTTTTTCTAGTGAACTAGAAGCTAGTTGAGTAATTCATTGTTATTACAAAACAAAAGCGTTCAAGAATCAATTTAAGTTTTTTATTGATTAGTTGCAGTTTTTGTGTATTGTTCGTTTTTTTTTTAATATATAGATTTTCAAGTAGTGCTGCTGGTTTTAAACAATGAAATGTTTTTAACTTAGATATATAATTTCTTTAAAACAATGTGCAAGACAACTACAATTAAAACAATGTGCATGCACATTTTTTGGATGTGGGACAAGAAGGGTGATATTTTACAGCGGTAGAATTGATAAGAAAAAGTCACTGGTCCCAAGGACCAGTAAGCATGAGAATTTACTGGTCCGCAGTCATCGCCACTGGCCCGCTACATAAAATTCTATTAAGTCCCTTTAACCCTTGAGTGACCCCGCCCCCCTCCCCCCTCTTAGAATATAAACCAAACTTTCTTTAAATAATCCAAAATTTTCAGCACAGTAAAATGTAAAATTATAATTTACTAAAAATTAAACAGTATACATAACGAAAAACTATAAAATTATTAATTAGATACTTTATTTATCTGATTATTTATTTCAAATGAGTGCGATTTAATGCAATTTTTTTTAAATTATTGTGTGATATGTGTTTGATTGTGGTTTTCTAGGGGACAGGTAAATTAAGTTTACCTGTGAGAAAGGGGGGGGGGGGAAAGTTACTGGTCCTGCAGACCACTAAATTTTTCAAATTAGTGGTCCGATTGCATTTTTGGTGGTCTCGTACCAGCGGACCACTAAGGATTTCGAACGTTTTTTTTAAACCAAAGGGCATACAGTCCCGCTCGTTGCCTACCATGGCACAACTTCATCGTTTTGGCCTATGGAATTCATACCTCTGCTCAGAGTGTCAAGTCTTGGAAACCACTGACCACTACCTTCTAGAATGCCGAAAGTTTCGCACAGAGCAAGTTCAACTCTATCAGCGATTAGATCTGTCTGCTGACAGTACGACTTTCCATGATATATGTGACCTGGCTGTAGCGGGCAAATCTGCCTCCAAGCACCTTATTTCTTTTCTACTGAGAACCAGCAGTTCTGATGAAGGGGAGTTCTTCCTGGAATTTAATCCCAATGAAAACAAGTTCTCATCTATGGATGTAACGTCTACTGAAAGAGATGTTTATAGAGAACTGTATTAGTAATTTTGGATCCAAAGCCACCAAGTGAAGCGAAGATGAAAACCTCATAATCGAGCGTAGGCTCCGATAATCAAATCAACCAAAGGGCAGGTGGTGTGCAGTACACCCTCCACCCCCCACCCCCGCCCTAAACTGCCTAGGGAAACTCTGGTAGGAGTGCATTTTGGCAATTTAAAAAAAAAAGCATGCCACGGCACCCGTAAAAATATTCGGCACAGATGTTACCATAACACCTACCAAACCTCATTACCATATCATCTATATCCGGTTTACCATATCAAGCAAAATAATGACACTTTGGTGCCAGTGAAGTACCCGGTGCTTATATGACATTGGCGTCAGAAAAAAATCGTGCCAATATGGAGTGTATATGACATCTGTGCCAAATAAAGATATATTACATTTATAAGTTGTAGTATTACAGCTTATTGATTTAAAGTTGGATTACCATTTCACCGGTAAGTGATTTATTTTCTTTTTAAGAACATAATTGGTCGATAATTGTTTAATAAAGCATGGCAGCTTGGTGTGTTTTGCTAAGTGCATATAAATTTTATTTTATGTAATTTTCTTTTGTTTACTTTATGCCCGTCAAAGAAGTATTTCTTTTATTTATAAGTAATCTGCTTAATATTTCTGATTTTTTTAAAATGTTTTTACTTTTGTTTTATGTACTGAGACTAAGGGCTATTTCAATGATTATATTTTTTATATTTACTGTGTTCCCAGTGTCATGGACAGTCAGGGAAATTTCAAAATACACTGCTCAAAACAATTAAAGGATATTTGAAGTTTTATATAAAATAAAGATATAAACGAAATTTTTTTTGCCGAAAATAGAAGAAGAGAATCACAAATGCAAATTTTTCTGGTTTTCAAACTGTGGAGTATGCAAATTTTGAGTTCGACGTCAAAAACGTCGCTTCAGCGGCAGCGAATGAAATTTGACTTTCAGCTGGATAAATGAGAATGAAGACAAGGATGATCGGCATTCAGTGATTGCTTTGTTTCGATGAGTACGATGTCTCAGCGAAGTCATTTGACAGATTCAGAAGCTTTGAGAATTGTTGGTAGGTTAGAAGGGGGCCAAACTCAAGCCGAAGTAGCGCAAGCCATTGGAGTGTCACAAAGTGTCATTTCCAGGATCTGGAACCGTTTTTTGGAGAGTGGATGTGCAGGCCGAAGACCAGGGCAAGGTCGTAGACGGGCAACAACGCCCATTGAAAATCGGTATTTAGCGTTAACAGCTCGGAGACACCGAACCATGAACGCTACTCTTCTCCAACAGCACATTCGCTCGGCTACAGGCACCACGATTTCAACTCAGACTGTCCGAAAGCGGCTCCATGCTGTAGGTCTGTATGCTCGCCGACCGATGGTATGCGTTAGATTAACATCAAGGCATCGTCGCGACCGCAGGGAGTGGGCAACCGAGCATGTCAACTGGAGGAGAAATGAATGGAGCAATATTCTGTATTCTGACGAGTCCCGTTTTTCTGTGCATCCGGATAATAGGCGTATTTTCATCTGGAGGGACCGTGGCAGTAGGAATAATCCTGCGTTCGTGCACGAAAGTGTCAGATTTGGCGGTGGAGGAGTGTTGGTGTATGGTGGCATCTCTATTGACGGGCGCACTGACCTCTACATCATTCGAGATGGAGCTCTGACTGGTCGCCGATATAGGGATGAGATCCTCAGAATTATTGTAGTCCCTTACGCTGCAGCAATCGGAGATAACTTCATTTTAATGGACGATAACTGCAGGCCACATCGTGCAAACCTGGTGGAGGATTTCCTTTTCGAGGAAGGAATCGTTGGGACGTTCTAGGAAGACGAGTTTCTGGCCACCAACAACCCCCACAAACTCTCCAAGAACTGGAAAGAGCTCTTCTGGAAGAGTGGGGCAGAATACCCCAACTCGTCATTAATAGCCTCATTAAGTCCATGCCTCAAAAGTGTTCAACGTTGCTGGCCGCCCGTGGAAACCATACCCCCTACTGAAAATGATTTTCTTTGAAGAAAACACATTTTCTTATTCTTTTTTTTCTCATAAGCACAAATTGTGTTTTTTTCCTTTAGTACACAAATGCGCAATAAAATGCATTTTCTTCTGCCAAACATGTGTAATTTATTCTCATATAACCTACTATGTCTGTCGACCATGTATCAATCAGCTAAACAGTTTACCAGATACAAAATCCACCTAAAACTGCAATATCCTTTAATTGTTTTGAGCAGTGTATATAGGAAAAGTCAGGGAATTTACAAATATTTTCTAAAAAATGTTGGAGAAAAAATTAAACATGATGCGATCGTGTAATATGCGAATTTGTCTGAAAGATCGTGAAAAAAACACAAATTTTGTCAAAGAATCGCGAAAAAATGTGGTTTTTATCAGTGGTCGCAAAAAAACGTGAATTTTACTAAATATCGTGCAAGATGAGTGAATTTTGGCGAAAGATCATGGAAAATGTGAGATTTTTGGCGAAAGATGCGATTTTCGTTAAAGGATCATGAAAAAGACACGATTTTCATCAAAGAATTGTGAAAAAACACTATTTTCGCCAATGATCATGCAAAATATGCCAATTTCTTCAAAAGATTGTGCAAAATACACGAATTTCGTCAAAAGATCGTGTAATATGCAAATTTCTGTGAAAGGTCATGGAAAAACTGCAAATTTCGGCAAAGGATCGCAATTTTTGTCAAATGATTGCGAAAAAAGGTGCGTATTTCGTCAAACGATCATGTAAAATATGCGAATTTCATCGAAAGATCGTGTAATATGCGAATTTCTTTGAAAGGTCGTGGGAAAACCGTGAATTTCATTGAAGGATTGCGAATTTCGTTAAAGAATCACAAAAGATGTGATTTTTGTCAAATGATCGTGAAAAAAAACGTGAATTTTGTTAAAAGATTTTGGAAAACGTGAGATTTTTGGCAAAGATCGTGGAAAATGTGAGATTTTTGGCAAAAGATCGTGGAAAATGTGAGATTTTTGGCAAAAGATCGTGGAAAATGTGAGATTTTTGGCAAAAGATCATAGAAAATGCACAATTTTTGGCAAAGGATTGCAAGAAAAATGCGATTTTCGTTAAAGGATCACGAAAAAGACACGATTTTCATCGCAGAATTGAAAAAAAAAACATGATTTTCGCCAAAAAATCGTGTAAAATATTCGAATTTCTGCAAAAGATTGTGCGAAATACACTAATTTCATCAAAAGATCATGTAATATGCAAATTTCTTTGAAAGGTCGTGGAAAGACTGCGAATTTCGGCGAAGGATTGTGAATTTTGTCAAAGAATCGCGAAAAAAAATGTGATTTTTGTCAAATGATCGTGAAAAAAGGTGCGTATTTCGTCAAACGATCGTGTAAAATATGCAAACTTCATTGAAAGGTCGTGGGAAAAACGAGAATTTCGTCGAAGGATCGAGAATTTCGTTAAAGAATCGCAAAGAAATGTGATTTTTTTCAAATGATCGCGAAATAAACATGAATTTTGTTAAAAGATTGTGGGAAATGAGCGAATTTTGGAAAAACATCGTGGAAAACGCCTGATTTTTGGCGAAAGATCGTGGAAAATGCGAGATTTTTGGCAAAAGATCATGGAAAATGCACGATTTTTGGCAAAGGATTGCGGGAAAAACGCGATTTTCGTTAAAGGATCACGAAAAAGACACTAATTTCATCGCAGAATTGCAAAAAACCATGATTTTCGCCAAAGGATCGTGTAAAATATTCGAATTTCTGCAAAAGATTGTGCGAAATACACGAATTTCATCAAAAGATCATGTAATATGCAAATTTCTTTGAAAGGTCGTGGAAAGACTGCGAATTTCGGCGAAGGATTTTGAATTTCGTGAAAGAATCGCGAAAAAAAATGTGATTTTTGTCAAGCGTTTGTGTAAAATATGCGAATTTCTTCGAAAGATCGTGCGAATTTCATAGAAAGATCGTGTAATATGCAAATATCTTTGAAAGGTCGTGAGAAAAACGAAAATTTTGTCGAAGGATCGCGAATTTCGTTAAAGAATTGCAAAGAAATGTGATTTTTGTCAAATGGTCGCGAAATAAATGTGAATTTTGTTAAAAGATTGTGAAAAATGAGTGAATTTTGGCGAAAGATCATGGAAAACGCGAGATTTTTGGTGAAAGATCATGGAAAATTGGAGATTTTTGCCAAAGTGCCGTGTAAAGTATGCAAATCACTTCAAAAGATCGTTTAAATTTCGCCAAAAGATCATGTAATATGCGAATTTCTTTGAAAGGTCGTGGAAAAAACACGAATGTTATCAAAGAATCGCGATAAGATATGATTTTTGTCAAATGATCGCGAAAAAATTTGTATTTCGTCAAACGATCTTGTAAAATATGTGAATTTCTTTGAAAGATCGTGCAAAATACGTGAATTTCACCAAAAGATCATGTAAAATATACGAATTTCTTCAAAAGATTGTGCAAAATATGCAAATTTCATCGAAAGATCGTGTAATTTGCGAATTTCTTTGAAAGGTTGTGGAAAAAGCGCGATTTTTGCCAAAGGGTCATGTAAAATGCATGATTTTCGCCAAAGGATTGTGTAAAATGAGCGAATTTCTTCAAAAGATCGTGCGAAATACACGAATTTCCACAATAGATCGTGTAATATGCAAATTTCTTACTACTTATTCATGTTATGCACCTCCAATGACCATCCCCCCACTTCCACACCTGGGGGGTGCATTTTTCTAAATTTTGTCCTCACCCCTCATGTGACATATCGAAGCAAAGGTCTGTGACCGCTTAATCATTTTATGCACTTCCGGTACTCCGCCCACCACTTTGCCGCCACCCTCAGGGGGGGGGGGGGATTTCCTAAATTTTGCCGGCACACCGTCATGTGACATATCGTTGCAAAGGCCTGTGACCGCTTAATCATTTTATGAATTCCCAGTGCTCCGCCCACTACTTTGCCCCCCTGGGGAACACTTTCTTACATTTTCCTGACACCCGTCATGTGACATGTCATTGGAAAGGCCTGTGACCGCTTAATCATTTTATGCACTTCCGGTACTCCGCCCACCAATTTGCCCCCCCCCCCCAGGGGGCAATTTCCTAAATTTTGACGGCCCCCGTCATGTGACATATCGTTGCAAATGCCTGTGACCGCTTAATCATTTTACGCATTTCCAGTGCTCCGCCCACTACTTTGCCCCCCTGGGGGCATTTTCCTATATTTTGCCAACAACCATCATGTGACATATCGTTGGAAAGGCCTGTGACCGCTTAATCAGTTTATGCATTTCTGGTACTCCGCTCACTTCTTTGCCCCCCCCCCCCTGAGGGCACTTTTCCACATTTTGTCGACACGTCGTCATGTGACATATCGTTGGAAAGGCCTGTGACCACTTAATCATTTTATGCACTTACCGCTGCTCGCACACCACTTGCCTCCCTGAGGGCACTTTCCTAAATCGATATATCAGGATATCATGATATAAAGATGCCGATTTATATTAATTCTAGACATATTGTCCAGCCCTATCAAGCAGCCACACTTGCCAACTGTGAATTCGGCAGCCTCAAAATCCCCCCCCCTCCCAATCGCAATGCGTGCTTTGACAGACAACTTGCTACTTACACAGTTCCAATGACATGCAATTGCTTTCATAAAGTAAACATGCCACACAATAAACTTAAAGCATTCTACAAATGTTTGAAATTTTTTACTTAGGACTTTTCTATTTCAACAAATTTTTCACACCAGAGCATATAATGTTATAGAAACCATATTTGAAACGATGCTCAGTAAAAAAACTACAACATTTTTGAGGTCGATATAACTACAAAAAATCTGCAGTTGGAAAACTGCGGTGATTTGGCCGATTCCACTACAGAATTTTTAATATTGATATAACAATAAATTTTCTGTAGAATTTTTGTGGTCAATACAACTGCGAAATTACTGCGGTTAATAAACTGCAGTAATTTTGTGGTTGTATTGACAGCAAAAAATCTGTAGTGGAATTGGCCAAATCACCGCAGTTTTACAACTGCGGTTTTTTTATAGAATTTCTGCAGTTCATTTTTAGCTGGGTAACATCGCGCACAGTATTGTTTCTAGGCTATGGGCTGCAATCTAAAAGAGTGGAATATGTACTAGCCGCACGGGGGGAGATCGTCCTAGCAGTACGGCGTCCTAAGAAGATCGCTATATTGTTATGTCGGCAAAAAGGAATCGACGCAGCACAGCTGGTCAATTAGCAAATCAATATTCCAAATGAAAATCAAATTTCAAATTGTTTTTGCTTAAAAGGCGCAAAGGCCAACCTAGTGAAAAGGATTCCATGCCAGGACTCGAACCCGGGCCATCAGTATAGCGCGCTAACGTTCTACTGACTAAACCACATGGAACGATACCCAGCCTGGAACTTCTCACTAGGTTGGCCTTTGCGCCTTTTAAGCAAAAATAATTTGAAATTTGATTTTCATTTGAAATATTGTATGCAAGGCGAATGTTTCTCTCTGGAAAAATTTCCAAATATTAATATAGCAAATCAACTTTGTGCTGTCACTGGAACTAAAATAATACGGTAAACTGTTGCAAGACGTTTGAAAAAGGGTGGATTATACGCCCGAAGACCTGCTGTGTGTGTATCATTCTCGAGAACGTTGAGCCCGTTTACAGTGGTGCCGTGTGCATCTCAATTGGACTGATGGCGACTGGTCTACCGTGCTCTTCCCAGATAAAAGTCGATTCAGTCTATCGTTTGATTGTAGACGTAAACTGATATGGCGCGAGGTTGGCAGTGCTTACTGTCGCGAAAATATTCTAGAAAGAGTTCGATATGCGACTCAAGTATCATGGCGTGTGCAGGCATCATGTACAATGGCCGCACGGATCTCTATGTACTTGACCAAGGGTCCATGACCGGTAGACGGTACATTGAATACGTCCTTCTTCACCATGTTCCACGTTTTCGATGTGATGTCAGAGAAAACTTTCGTTTTATGGACGATAACGCACATTGTCATCGCACACAGTCTGTACAAGATTGTCTTGAGGCCGAAGATATCAATCGCATAGACTGGCCAGAAAGTTCCCCTGAGCTGAATCCCGTTGAAAATGTATGGGAGGCCTTGGGTATTGCTGCTCGGCAATTTCCTCCCACAAACAAGGAAACCCTCATCCGTGCAGTGAAGGAGAAATGGGACAACTTGCCTCAACAGCTACGGAATCATGTTGTTCTGAGTATGCAACGCCGTGTGGAAAGTTGTCTCGCATTACACGGTGGCCACATCCCTTATAGATATGGCACTGACGATTGTTAATTGTGCGTATTTTGCTTTCTTTGTACAGTCATGTTTTAGGACAATATTCCCGTTTCAGAAAAAGAACCTCTGGTAATACCCTGTATACATCCTTTCAACAAAATTATTATATTAAATCCTGTTTAACATTCTGCTAGTACTATTGTTTGCTTCTTGGCCCACAATCTCACGTTGATTCTCATTTACGTGTATTTATCTTCTTGGTCCTTAAATTTTCTCCACCAGTGTTTATATATATATATATATATATACAGGGTGTTCGGTCTCAACGGTGTCCAATGGCTAACTCCTAAACCGATAGTCATAGACATATAGTTCCAATTACAAAAATGTTTTAAATCAGTTAAAGAAATATTTTAAAAGCGATTTGGGTCAATAAAAACATTTCTTTAAAAATTACGAAATTTAAATTTTTATACGGTACCCCGGTTCTATAAGTTATATTTAGTAAAATTTTCCTTTTACACTGACAAATAATACAAAAAAAGTTCCGTTATTCTACGATTAAAATTGGCCAAGTAATAGATGTTTAAAGTTGGAGCATATTTTTTGCTGCAAATTGCGGGTCATTCACAAATTTAGTTGAAATATAATTTCGTCAGATATATTAAAAAAATGGTTGAGAGTAAAATTAACATTGCAAATAAATTTGAACTCTTTAATCATTCTGACATATTAATGCAAATTATGCAGTTTGTAATAAACATTTAAGAAGAAAGAAAAAACAGAATTTTTGTTAAATAAAATGATGCTAAATTAACAGCCTCAATTCTTTACAAAATGATACGTATTTTGAAATATTATTAGAATGCACTAGCCTGCAAAAGTTGGATTATGTCATGTTTTTTAGCTTTTGATAATTGATTCTTATGTATTCTGTAACACTGAATTCGAAACTCACCTTCATTTTTAACCATCACATCAGGATCTTTCGCAAATTGTAAATTTCAAATTTCAAATTGAATCTCCTCCCTCATCTCATCGGACCACTCAGTTGTTTAGCTGTAGGAAACCCAGGATAAGCAAAAATATTGAATAAATTATTCAATAAAATAAAATAAAATGAAAAAAAGTTTTACATATGTTTTATAGTATGAGATTTTCGCTATATTTTAACTTAAACATTTACGATTTGCAAAAAAATTCTAACGTGATGGTTAAAAATGAAGGTCATTTTCAGATTCAGTGCTAAAAGTACGTAACAATCAATTATCAAAAGGTAAAAAACACAGCCATCTCCTCTACTTTATAGTATCCGATTTTTGTTATTCTTTAAATTTGACAGTTTATGATTTGCGAAATATCCTGACATGATGGTTAAAAATTAAGGTAATTTTCGGATTCAGTGCTAAAAAATACATAAAAGTTAAAAAAAAAAACCAACAATCGCAGTCTTGTATTATCTAATCTTAAACTTCTTGGCGGTAATCTATCCGATTTTTTTTTGTGTTATCATGTAAAATAAGTATAAATGGTAACCACCGAAAATCATAATAATATTAGATTGTTATCGGATTTGCGTAAGTATGTGAAATGTAATCTCGATCGGATATTGAAAAGTGAGTTAAAGTTCGAGTACAAATTTTGAACTGGAAAAACATACATACGATCGTTGAAGTAACATAAAAACTTATAAAAATAACATAATTTTTGTTAAAAGAAATCACAAAAGAAACAGTCTCAAATCCTGACAAAATAAAACGTATGTTATTTTAGCCAATCTGAAACTTAATAAATGTTAACTTAATCGTAATGCTTGTACGATTATTTTCAAAGCGCAGATACACGTGAAATAAGATCTTCGAATACTTTAAGCACTTGGTATATAACCCCTCAAAGCCAAGCCGAACTCATTTGTTTTCAGAGCAGAAAAGCGGCATAAGTCATGCATTTTTAATGTTTCATAACTCGCTCAATTTTAGTGTTATATGAAGGGGACTTTATTTGTCTTACTTGTCAGTGTAATAGGAAAATTTTACTAAATATAACTTATAGGACCTGGGGACCGTATAAAAATTTAAATTTCGTAATTTTTTAAGAAATGTTTTTATTGACCAAAATCGCTTTTAAAATTTACTTATAAAATTTTTGCTTATAATTTTTTTTTTTTTTTTTTTTTTTACCTGATTTAAAACATTTATGTAACTGGAACTATATGTCTATGACTAACGGTTTAGGAATTAGCCATTGGACACCGTTGAGACCGGACACCCTGTATATATTACAGAAGCTTGATCAATATTTTTTACAATTTATCGTCTACCTTAAAAACGTAACTGAAAACATAACTTAAAAACATTTATTACATAGATTTTTATCGCCCAGCCTTTTCTTCCTTCTGTCTGTAAGATAAGGAAAGCATATATATAAATTCAAAACCATTTTTCCTTAAAAAACACAAAAAACTGTAAAATTTGACATAATGATGTAAAATTAAGAATGTCTGATATTCAAAATAATTGAAGCGCTTTAAAAAACTTTTATTTGACCCTGAATTTAAAATCGATGTCCAATGGAATCTTTTTGTGCAAAAATTTTTTATTAATGCAGTAAAATCTGCTAAAACGGAATCTCAAGGACTCGGTAAAATGTTCCATTTTAGCCATGTTTTCGTGTACTTATGTAAGTATTCTTTTCGACTGGACCGCAAAATTTTCTCTTTTAAAGCAGGATTTCATTTTAGACAAATATCGTTTTCTGGTCTATCGTCTCAAATATGATTGTTGCTGTATTACTATTCTTCTATTTGAAAACTGTTTGTTCTTTTGTTTTGTTTGCTACGAACATTTTTTGATCACGAAGTAAATATAAAAAAGCACAAACAAATTAAATAAATCGAAAAATACTTTTTAAATTTCACTCCAGAACAACTTAACATGACTTAACCAGCTGCTATCTCCATAGTCATTAAAGATAGGATGAATTTTCATTCTAAATTCTGTTTAATTAAAATAAGTACTGCGAGAAAATTACTTTTAGATTTGCTTTAAATTTAAAATTATCTATAAGTCTATGCGTTCGTGTGTCCGTGTGTTACCATTGTACCATCGAAAAGTGTATGAAGTTATGCAGAACTGAATCAAATTTTTTGTGTATGCTTTTGGCTATATCAAACTGGTGTTCCCTGAATTTGGGAAAATGACGCTTGCAGGGGGTGCTGTAACAGCGATTTTGGTGCCATTTTCATTATCGTACCGTATAAAAGTGTATGAAGTTATGCATAGAATCAAACCAAATATTTTATGTATGTTTTTGGCTATCGGCAGCACATCCTCCTTGAATATGGAAATATGCCGCCGGAAGGGTTACTGTAATATTAATTTTGTGCCATTTTTATCATTGTACCATCGAAAAGTGTATGAAGTTATGCATAGAATTGAACCAAATTGTTTTAGCATATTTTTGGTTATGGCAAGTAGGTCCTCTTTGAATGTCTAAAAATTCCACCTAAAGGGGTCGCTGTAATAGCGATTTTTGTGCCATTTTCGTTATTGTACCATCAAAAAGTGCATGAAGTTATGCATAGAAAAAACTAGCTCTCGCAGCGAAGCTGCGAGCCTTCGTCTGTCAACAAGGGCCAATCGGGGAACAGACTTGCGCGCAACTGACACGGAGAGAGCCCTCCCTAAAGAAGTTTCCTCGCCGTGCACCCGCCGCCAGTGCGCGGTCGCCCAATGACTTCGCGTCGGCCATCGCGCGCCACGAAACCCTGCGCCCAAGAGTTAGACATCCGGTCGATGCGACAGAACTTCCCACCCAGCCAAAAGAGCCAGATTTCCTTCTCATGGTCCCTCGGCAGTTCACCCCGATGACTCGCAGAGTACGAAATCCTGTAAAGGACCCGACCCCACGAGCCAATGCAGGGGATCCTTACGTGGGATTACTTTACGGAGGTTTCTCAAAATCAACTACCATTTTTCGCAAAGACATTTTTGAGAAACAACCGATGAGAGTGAAGGTTGCCCCAAGCGGAAGACCCTGGAGGGGTGGGGAAAACCCCTCCGGACGTAAAGCGTCACTGCTCCGACGGAACCCCTCGTAGATCATGTCGGCAGTCAGAAAGACCAGACTAGGTGCCGTTAGCGACCCCAGGCGGGCACAGAAAGCTCCACCTAGACGGCATAGACCCCGCCTCGCAAGGGGGTTGGAGGGCTCAGAGTCCCGCAGGGACCACCCGCCGCCCCCTTCGGGGACGGGGGGCGACAGGAGAGACCGGCAGAAGCCCTGTCCCCGACTACCTTACCTCACGGTCGCCGATGGTACTTAGCACGAGTGCTCCTGACCCCATGCAATAGCGTCCGCTACCATGTTAGTTCGCCAAATCACAGTTTCTGTCGAGGGCTACGAACCCGAATTGGCCGAAGAAGCTGACTCAGGATTCGCGGACCCAGCCAACGACTTCTGCTGTGTACCGAGGCCCCAAGACGAGCCCGGGAAAGGCCAGGAGGCGATAGGCCGAAAACAGAAGTATGCGGACGAACCGCACGCAACCCCCTTGATCGGCATCTACCTCCAGACCCAAAACAGGTCCGCAACAAACACCCTGTGGCTTGTGTTCGAAAGTTATGGTTAGAAACCGCTATGACTAAACCAACGGAAGCTTCTAGACACGCTGGTCATGAGTCGGACCAACAGTTTGTCTGAGATTCCACGCGCCGCCGCATTAATCGGGGATCCTCTGGCCCGGTTCCCTGCGGAGAGGGATCCGAGAAGGTACCTTAGCGTCGTTCAGTCACTACGGGACGAACCCCTCCCAAGACAAGGCCGCACAGTTTTTGACGCTTCGACCTCTCACCACGGTCGGCCTTTGGTGCGAATGGGCTTCTCCTTTCACCACCTACCTTGAGGGCGGCTCACAACCACCTCAGCTACTAGAATCTCGGCGGAATGAGCCACCTGACACAAAAAGTATGCCAGGCGCTGATCGAGCCTCGCCCTTCGATGGCTCCGGGAGTGCCTGCATGGCATACCCGTGAGACCACCGTCGTCACAAACGAGCACCGAGACCTAGTTCTTCAAGGTTCGCAATCTCCTCTGAGACTCCCTCTTAGTCAATAGGTGGACAAGGCCCTACCGCATTTGCTTACCCTTTGCCCAGCGTCACCACCCGGTCGAAACCGGCTCTGGGATCGAGCTATGGAGCGTCGCCACCGGGCTCCCCTCGAAAACCGAGGTCCACGGAGGGCCTTTGGTACCCACCGAGATGGTCCTCCAACCTCATGCACGACGTCGGTTACCCGTGGCCGCCGGACCCATTACCTCTCGGCTTTGAGTCGCTCGAGGAGGCTGAAGCTCGTCCTTGTCCTGCCCGTCTGGCTCGACACTACGAGCACTGCCGGGCTCCAAGTCTCCTTTCCCACTCAACGGGCCGGTTCGGACCACCTGGAGAGCGACCATAAGTTATGCATAGAATTAAACGACATTTCATGAGTATGTTTTTGGCTATGGGCAGCAGGTCCCACGTGAATTTCAGAACAATCCGCCGGAAGGCGGCGCTGTAATAGCGAATTATCTCAGTTCTATTGTAGATCGGTTGTTCAAGCAACGACGAACAGTTCGCATCCAGATAACCCGGCGATTCTCAAGTAGCTAATGTACAACAGAATAACGAAATATATAGATTTTATTAAATATTATGATTGAGATTAACTATTTTTTATTCTGATTCGTAAAATGAAGCAGAAACTTAAGATGAAAATCAAAGTTGGTGTAATACTGAAATAATAACACTGAAGTATTAACATGTGTAACAACTTTTTGAAATATTAACATCGATGAGAGCGAAGAAAGTTTTGGGAGTGGCACATCCGACTAGTTTTTTAAATATTTTTGGTCTATTGGATCACCCGATACATATGTATTTCAGAAGTAGTTTTTAATAAGTCACGTATAATGAAGATTAAAAGGTGTCGATTTAATAATATTAAATACAAATTAAGGGTATTCAGTAAAATCCTTTTCTCCCACTTAATTTTTGGAAGCCTACAGGTACAGTGATACATATGGTGCATGCAGTACCTCCTTCAAACAAATTAAGGAGTTAACCTACCAATTTTGAATACTAAATGGGGGAAAGTAGTGGGTTACAAAGTTGTACAGACAACACCAATGGAGTACAAAGGTACTTAATACAAGAAAATATATATTGTACACTTACCTGCGGAGAATAGAACACGTACAATGCTCTTTTGTTTGTTCGTGATTTTCCAAACATTAACGTTCCAAAGTCGTTATAAAGGAGCACCCAATTGTCACTGTATGCATTTGGCGTCGTTGCTCAATCTGTAGTGTTTCAATTTTTATTTAGTAAAGGTGATGTTATCTCATTTTTGACGCATTTCATGACATAAAAATGCTAGAAAACGCAAACAAAAAATCAGCAATCTACTCGTACTAGTCTTAGCATTCATGTACATGACAGGGTTGCCAACTTGGCTTACTTTTTTATTAAAAATTACGAATTTTTAACGGAAATTTCGAAGAAAGAATTTTTATTTTATGTAATCACAAAATGTATACTCTTTTATAAAACAAAAATTACTATTTGAAATTTATGAATAAAAAAAGAGGTAAAAAAAGCAACAGATAAAAATAGTACACAAAATATCTTTTCTCACTAAATCGTTGCTGCTGTAAAACTTTGTAACTGTCGGTATTCCTGTGTCTCATAGGGGCAAGTAGCCGAATTTGGACCACTTCTCTTATTTTCAGATGTAACTTGCTTAATTTTTGGAATATCTGCAAAACATGACAACACGGGATCAATCTATTCATCTACTAACTAAATAAATCCTTAGATCGATTTCTTTTTAAAAACCCTAAATTTATTTTAATTTGAAAAATTTGTCAAAAGTGGTCCAAATTCAGCAACTGGTCGCCTAAGTTGGACCACCAGTCTACTAAATTGGACCAAACAATATCCGGTTGTTTTAATGACTAGGGAATATAACTAATTTTATTAAAAGCAAAGTTTACGATTAATGAAACAATCAAACAAAATAACAGCAATGAAATATAATGAAATCAAATATCTGATAATAGGAGTAATTGTTTTAAATCAAAATTTATTCAAAATATAAATCAAAGTTATCAGCAATTAAGAATAGATATTATGGAACAAATTGAACAGTTACTTGAATATCAAATAAGGAGTGATGCAAAGCTTACACATGAATTTCGTTTATTCATTTTTTATCCCAGCGCACACAACATGGAACCGTATTTGGCAATCTGAACACTGAATCATTTCTGCTATTTTATTTTTCTTACAAATTAGGCTAAACCAATTATCACTGTCTAGAGTTTTCCTTTTAGATTCTGAATTATTAGAATTTTTTTTTAAACAGAAGTTTTCTTTACATTATGTTTGTAGTTCTTCTCTTCCATCATTTTTTCCCAATTGCATTACACCTATTTCTTTAAAACTTGATGTTCCAATTGCTTTTGTGCTGCGAGAGCTTTCTTTTTGTCCTTTTTTTTTTCATTTCAAGGTTTATTACTATATATGGCGTAGATGTTAACTCAACTACTTTTTCGATCCCTCTGTGCTTTGATTTAACTGAATTTAGCAAGGGAGATAACATTTATAATGATTTTTCGGCTTTTGGGGGGATTTGTAGCTGCAGATTTCTTGCAGATCAATTTCTTCACAACTTACTCACTCCTTTTCGTTTCCTATATCTTTAACAGCTTTTGCTGTCACGGATGTTTTCCTTCCAGATAGTTTGTCTGTCTCGTTTTCAACATTATATTTAAAAAGTATTTAAAAATATACTCTATTGAAAAAAAAAAATTCGCTTCGATTAATTAAACGCAAAACATATATTCAAACAATGTTAAATTCAGGGATCCCCACCCCAGAGCCTTGAAATAACTACTCCCCCGGAGGTTTGAAGTTTTATGCGTTTTAATGGCAAAAAAGTGTAATTCCAAGCTCCAGAACTGTAAAAAGTCTCCCCCTCCCCCTCACGGAACCGCAAATATACCACAAGAAGAAAATGTTTGAATTCAAATTTGTAAATCAATCACGCCGTAGGAATAAAGAATTTAAAGAAAATAAATACAAATACATTCAAGATAAAAGAAATTGAAATGAAAATTTATTGCATAAACATGTAAAAATATTTTTATGTTTATAAAAGCCTAAAATGTATAAAGAAATTGATCCAGACTTACAAAAAAAAAAAAAAAAAATATTCAAAAGCATTCATGGAATAGTAATCCATTTTAAAATATTAAAAAGATAAACAAAATATTGTACAAAGCGTACCCCGTCGAAATTCATTACTTACTTTTCAAATTTATGATCGTACATTTGGTCCAATTTAAGCAACTTAAATTGGCCCAATTAAGGCAACTGCGCCATTTTTTAAAACAAATAAACTCAAGACTAAGAATAAAAACGAAATCGAACAAATCCGCATAAAAAATATGCGCAATAAACAGATGAATTTAGATATTTATATAAAAACATAACAACTTACCTTAGTTTTAAAGAAATCACTTACGTTTAGTAGGAAAAAACTAGATCAAAACAGCTAACTTTAGATTTTCTAAAATTGTCTGAAAACAGTACATGGTAGGCGGGTGCTTCTTCTAATCATGAATGACGTCATTCTGATGAGTAGGATTTCAGCAGTAGATGGCGTCTCTTTCTCTAATTAACGTCAGAATGGCAACGGTCCATTTAAAGCAGCGGTCCAAATATGGCTATTCTCCACTATGCTTTTTGAGATAGATACATAAACTCTTGAATTTATCTCTATGAGACTCTGTAAGAAATCTCATCGAATTTCAAGGTACTACATCTGGACATTTATTTTTACTACTATAACTATTTAGCGACAGAAAATCCCCGGATACATCAGAGAGCTGAATACAAGAAATTAACAGAGAAGCAAACCGAATACCGGAAATGCGTGACCTCGGTTTCTTGATATGCATGACCTCGGTTTCTTGATGTGCGCGACTGCTATACATGTTGGTCGCTACGTAAGTACCATCCAGCCATGTGCGGCACGATTTACCCTGGACCATCTGCGATCATTCCGAAGAGGGAGTAAATCGTATAGGTGCACAACGGAGCTCATTCAGCGGTTCGTCGAGACACGTTCGCCACATCACATGGCATCCGAAGTTAACTGCCACCATCAAAGGGTGCATCGGTATCCATTCAATCTATCCGCAACGCGTTGCATGAGGTACGGTCACACGCACGGAAACCAGCTCCTAAGAATCCTTTAAGAGGATGCACGTCTGATTTGGTGTAATTGCTATCAAAACTGGAACAATAAATGGCATGGGAAATCACAAACAAATTTCTACTCCTTCTTACGGACGAATGGTGACCGTGGACGGGGGTGTAGACTATCAGAACTACGTTACTTGGAAGTCCTTATCGTAGAATCAGTGGCGAAGCCTCTGGTCAAAGATAGATTCGGCGATGACTAGAGAAAAATAAAGATAACATAAAACACTTTAATTTTATGCAAGCATATTTTTGAATGCTTTTTTCATCCCCCCCCCCGCTCCCTCTATTTTTGGCCTTAAGACGATGTGATAATAGTAGCATTCCCTTTTTTCTTATAATTAACTATGTAGTGCTGCCGTCTGTCGCTTTTCCAATGAGTCGGCTAAACTGGATTAGATTGTAACTTGCCACCATCTCAGGCACAAGAAGGACTGACTATTCGTTGATCTGAGGCTACCACAAACTTTCTCATATAAGTATATTTTTTTTGCGCTTGCTACAAGGATTCACTAAGATTTTCGAATGTCTTGCTTGCGCACGCATATTCTCAGGCCCTCACGACCAATCAGGCTACAGAAGTATTTCTCAGTTTCCGAGAAATAGCGCTGCTTGTCATCGCTAATTTTATCGAATCCATTCTTTGGGATTTCATAGGAAAATAAGAGCATGCATTTCATATTTACGCTTATTCTAGCAGAAATATATTTATTATCTAGCAGAAATATATTTATTATCTAGCAGAAATATATTATCCTGAAATATATAAGTACCACAAAGTGCGGTATTTTATTCTTTAATAATGCTATTAAATTAAATCGATAAATAATTTAAGGAGTTTCGTTCTTGCATAGGTTAAAGAATATAAATAGATTGATTGAACAATTTAACAATTTTTGCTTCATAATTAAATTATGTTCTCAAAATTATCACATTTAATGTGAAGATTAATGCAATAATTTTACGAGTTAACCATATACTACAGTACAGGACCCATTATCCGGAATTCCGAAATCCGGAAGGACCCAAAATCCGGAAGAAAAGAAATTGAAAATTTTCTATATATTTGTAAATTTTTACTAAAATTTTGAAATTTTTTAAATTTGTCGAAAATTCTACAGATTTCTAATTTTCTTTTTGGTATATTGTGTTGCAATGTGTAACCACTAAAATATGTTACATCAGTGATGAGGGAACACGGTGCCCCCCTCCACCCCCCCAAAAAATTTAAAAAAAAATCATTTTTCTGTCAAATTTTAGTTTAAAATTAATTTATATTATGATTCGTTTTAAAAAAAAAAGATATTTCATACCCTCCCTCTCACTTCGATAAAATATTATGACTACACAATTATGTTACTTGAATAAGGGGTGATTCTGAGTAAAAAAAAAAAAAATCTGAAATTCACAGCAAATTTTTTGAAAGTTTACAGAAGAGGGGGGGGGGGGGGCTCTCGGCAGTAATTATGTGTTTTTCCGCGATCCTTTAACGAAAGTCGTGCTTTTACGCGATTTTTTGACGAAATTAAGAGAGTGTTTTGCGATCCTTTGAAGAATTTTTTTCCGCGAGATTTTGACGAAATTTGCATTTTTCTTCCGCAATCCTTTAACTAAATTTGCGTCTTTTTCGCGATCCCTTTACGAAATTTCGTTTTTTTTTTGTGATCTTTTGACAAAATGTGTGGTTTTTTCGCAATCTTTTGACGAAATTTGCTTTTTTTGGCGATTTTTGGACGAAATTTGTGGATTTTTTTCACGATCTTTTGACGAAATTGCAGGAGGTTGTTTCGATCCTTTGAAGAAATTTGTTTTTTTTCGCTATATTTTGATGCAATTTGTGGTGCTTAGAAGAAATTTGTGTTTTTTTACGATTCTTTGATGAAATTTCTGTTTCTCCCGCGATTTTTTTGACGAAAATTCCAAAATCCGGAAAGCCTTCGGTCCCAAGGATTCCGGATAATAGGTCCTGTACTCCTGTTTTTTACCCCTTTCGGGTCAGAATATTTTTAAATTTTTGGAAAAATTAATTTTACGTTAATAAGACTCAAAACAGCTATCACAAACGATAAGGGTTTACTGAAATTTTACGACTAGTTATATTGCGTACCACTCATATGACAATAGAAAAAGGTTGAATTTTCAAACACGTTTGGAAAATGTCGGCTTTGAAAAGAATTCATACTTATGAAAAATCCACCTAACTAAAGATAGTATGAATAATATTTTTTTGTTATTAATTAAAAAAGAAGGAAAAATTTTCTTGTTATTGAGAAATGTGCGCAAAAACACGGAGTCTGGATTAGACTTAAAAATGAAGTGTAAATATAAAAAAAAAATGTTTCAGATTGTAATAGTTATGTTCATTTAAAGGAAATAAAATAATTGTTAAGCTTACGTTTTTTTTTAATTAATTACAAAAAACACTTTTCAATAAGCAGAAAATGTGGAATGATTATGAGCTAGTGATAACCATCAGGAAACCTCACACCTCGCCACTGCATAGAGTGCCATACTGACCCCATACTCGGAAAAATGGATTGGGGAAACATTTTGCTCGGACAGCGGACTTTTCTTATGCACATTGTGGCAGTTTGAGAGTGGGGCCGTACGTCAACAAAGTTGGTTTGGCTGTTGTTCAGCCACTGATGCAGGTTGGCTAATGCATGTTGTTTCAACAATGCCCAGTCACGCATTATGAGTACCATTATGCATTTCAGAGGACTGATGACAGTTTATAAATACGAAAATGTCGCTGTTGATTATGCCCATATGGCACATTCCGTAATAAATATAACATCACACACACACACACATATATATATATATATATACATTACCATGTGTAGAAGCTATCATAAAGGTTATTTAGGCATAGATTCAAAATTTGTTCTATAAAAAAAATGTTACTATGCCGAACTGCTTATGAAGCGCTAAATCATTATGTTATACTTTATACTAAGGCTGAAAATACCCCCGACCTTGCTGATCATACTAAGTTAGAGAACGGAAATAATCCAAAGAAGGATGATAATGAGGCAGAAGAAACTGGCAGAAAGTTGAATTTTAGTTCAGAAAAAATAGAAACGAAGAATATGAAATGTTTTGGTGAAGAAGACAAAGACAAAGATTAAAATGATAGAAATGAAGGGAAAACAAAGGAATCTTTTCGAGAATTGCAGAAAAATGATGATTCCTTGAAAAATATTTGGGATTGGGCTATGAATAACAAAAATGCCGTTTTTATATATGAAGGTATTCTCTTTCACACTGAAAAAGTGTGTGACGAAGATATGAACAAGTATTGTTACAGCTATGCACAAGATAAAATATTTTATCTCTTACTTATGAATTCCCCTTAGCAAGCCAGAAGAATGGAAGACAAAACAGAGAATCAAGTATTCCTTTTACTGCTCTAGTTTGATAAAAGATTATGTACAAGTTGAAACAATTTCAATTGCGAAGAATTCTCACCTATCGAGACCTACCGAAGAATTAAATTTTATCGGCTTGACTCTGTGATTTACCCATCTACCTAATTTTTGATTAGTAAGAATTGCAACAAAAGAATAAAAGGAAATTCTTTTAGGAACTGGCCCGAAGGGGTGTATGTTAAAAATAAAGAATTGCTTTCTTTTAAAAAATTGCGATTCTGTTTGTGTTTAATGTTGTAAATAGTTGTTTGTGTCGTGACGTGACACTTGTGTGTCTTGAAATCGGAAACTTACTACAAGTTCCAGACACGTTTTTAAAATTTAATATGTAATGGAATCTGAAAGCTATGGTTTAAACTCTTAATAACTGGATATTGCAATATGAGTAACAGTTTTTTGTGCTTCTTTTGGTTGTCAGAGGTAAGATTTAAATATAAACAAAAAATTCACAATTTTTCCATCCTGTCAATTTACAAGTGAAGTTGACATTTTCGTGATCTAGTAGTTGATAAGTTCTTTATAACTATATAAATGTATATTTTTTGAAAGAAAAATAATTTATATGCATAAATAAAGTAAATTAAACTACGTACCTCAATTACTGAAACAAGAGATTTGCATTGAACTTGATATAAAATAAAATGCGAACATACCATGAATTTTAGGTAGTTTCCATTACAAAATGTAAAAAGCTATCTATTACAGCCATCCGGAAGAAAGCAATTTCAGAAAATTTTCTGCAAATTTTCCCCGATAATGACCACCAGTTTATTCCACCTCACACTTTATGTTTAGATATATTTTGAAAAGTCCTTCCGGCCAGTGCCGAGAGGAAGAGGTAGCTTTCATATTCCTTATTTTAAAAAAGCCAACTTATATTATTCAAACACACGAAGCTCAATTTAGTGTAAACCGAATATAGGAGATTCAATACTAATTTTTATCAATACTAAATCATTATGAATGAGAATTTCGCGAAATTAGTCAGCTTTATCTAAGCTGCTTTTATTTAAAGTAACTTATATTTGGCTGCCAAATTCGGCGATTTCTTAAAGTGCCTGCCATTTTAAGACAACATGGTGGATGAGGCTAACCAGTGAACTTGGTCGAGACCTTAGTAATTGCTGTGCCCATGCTCACTCACATCGGAATTGGTTGATATATACAAGTGCTGTCGCAGGCAAAAAATCAGATTTTTCAAAATGTCACCCACATTAGAAATTGAAACTGCTATATCTGAGCCATTTTTTAAGATAAAGACAAACAAAAAATGCTCCTGAATCCTTATATCATGGTCAAATACTTAAGAAAGAAATCTTTTTCAATTTCTAATTTATTGCACCTCACTTTAAATATAACTTTTTTTTTAATTTGATGCCGCCATTTTGAAACAAGATGGCTGATGAAGCTGGCCAGCGAACTTGGTGGAGATATTGATGTATACTATCCACATTCCTTCTTACACCGAAATAGGCGAATACGTGTGTTATCGCGTGACAATTAGAAGACAGTTTCAAAGTGTTAGCCATGCTTGAAATTCAAAGTGCTATAATTCAACCATTTTTTAAGACATAAACAAAAGAACAAATTTTCATAAACAAAAACTGCTCCAGAATCTTTGTATCAAAAAGCTTTCATTACAAAAAGCTACCTATTGCAGCCGTTCGGAGAAAAGCGATTTCAAAAAATTTTGGTATATTTTCATCGATCATGACCCCCAGACCCCGAAACCACCCTCCGTTCAAAAGTTGATATATATATATATATATATATATATATCCATATATATATATATATATATATATCTGACCTTTGTCATACTGTAACTCTCGAATTTATGAACCGATTTAGATGTAATTCGGTATGTACATAGTGCATACCAATGTCTCGATCGAGTTCGTTGGCCAGCTTCAACCGCCATTTTGTTTCAAAATGCCGGCCATTTCAAATTTTTTTTAAATATATAAATTTGAAATGTGGTACCAAAGAATTGAAAATGGTAAAATATTTTTTCTTATGTATTTGACCTTTATCCAAAGATTCCGGAGCAGTTTTTGTTTCGTCTATATCTTAAAAAATGGCTGAGTTATAGCATTTTGAATTTCTAGCGTGACTGACATTTTGAAACGTCCTGAATTTTGCCACGCGATAAAAGGCGTATTTATGAACCGATTTGGATGTAACTTCGTTTGTACATAGTACATACCAATGTCTCGACCGAGTTCGTTGGCCAGCTTCATCCGTCATCTTGTTTAAAAATGGCAGCCATTTAAATTTTTAAGAAAAATTTAAATTTGAAATGTGGTACGAAAAAATTGAAAATTGAAAAAATATTTTTTTCTTATGTATTCCCAGCTAAAAATGAACTGCAGTGAAACTTTAAAAAAAAAATAGTTGGAAGACTGCGGTGATTTGGCACAAACCCCTGCAGTGTTTTTGAAGTCGACATAACTATAAATTAACTGCAGTAAATGTGTAGTTGATAACTACACACTCACCGCAGTAAATTTATAGTTATGTCGACTTCAAAAGAACTGCAGGGATTTGTGCCAAATCACCGCAGTCTCCCAACTACATTTCTTTTGCAGTTTGACTGTAGCCTTTTAAAAATTTATTAGAAAATATGGGGAGAAATGCCGGATGTGCATAACATAAATAAGTCATATTAGGCCTTTCCAACAAAATACCACATGATGGGTGACTCCAAAATTTAGAAAAAGTGCCCCGTTGGGGGGCAAAGTGGGGAGAGGGAAGACGGATGTGCATAACATGAATAAGTGGTATTAGGCCTTTCCAACAATATGTTACATGATGGGTGACTGCAAATTTTAGAAAAGTGCCCCCCTTGGGGGGGGCAAAGTGGGGTGAGGGAAGTTGGATGTGCATAACATGAATAAGTGGTATTAGGCCTTTCCAACAATATGTCACATGAAGGGTGACTGCAAAATTTAGAAAAGTGCCCCCCTTGGGGGGTGAAGTGTGGGGAGGAAAGCCAAATGTGCATAACTTGAATAAGTAGCCATTGGCCTTTCCAGCAATGGGTCACACGAGGGGTGTCGGCAAAATTTAGAAAAGTGCCCCCTCAGGGGGGAGCAAAGTGGGGGGGAGAACCGGATGTGCATAACACGAATAAGTGGTATTAGGCCTTTCCTACAATATGTCACATGATGGGTGACTGCAAACTTTAGAAAAGTGCCCCCCTTGGGGGGGGCAAAGTGGGTTTGAGGGAAGCCGAATGTGCATAACATGAATAAGTGGTATTAGGCCTTTCCAACAATATGTCACATGATGGGTGACTTCAAAATTTAGAAAAGTGCCCCCTGGGGGGGCAAAGTGGGGTGAGGGAAGCCGGATGTGCATAACATGAATAAGTGGTATTAGGCCTTTCCAACAATATGTCACATGATGGGTGACTGCAAAATTTAGAAAAGTGCCCCCCTTGGGGGGGTGAAGTGTGGGGACGAAAGCCAAATGTGCATAACTTGAATAAGTAGCCATTGGCCTTTCCAGCAATGGGTCACACGAGGGGTGTCGGCAAAATTTAGAAAAGTGCCCCCTCAGGGGGGAGCAAAGTGGGGGGGGAACCGGATGTGCATAACATGAATAAGTGGTATTAGGCCTTTCCAACAATATGTCACAGGATGGGTGACTGCAAACTTTAGAAAAGTGCCCCCCTGGGGGAGGGCAAAGTGGGTTTGAGGGAAGCCGAATGTGCATAACATGAATAAGTGGTATTAGGCCTTTCCAACAATATGTCACATGATGGGTGACTTCAAAATTTAGAAAAGTGCCCCCTGGGGGGGGGGGGCAAAGTGGGGTGAGGGAAGCCGGATGTGCATAACATGAATAAGTGGTATTAGACCTTTCCAACAATATGTCACATAATGGGTGACTGCAAAATTTAGAAAAGTGCCCCCCTTAAGGGGGGCAAGTGGGGGAAGGGAATCCGGATGTGCATAACATGAATAAGTGGCATTAGGCCTTTCCAACAATATGTCACATAATGGGTGACTGCAAAATTTAGAAAAGTGCCCCCCTTGAGGGGGGCAAGTGGGGGGAGGGAAGCTGGATGTGCATAACATGAATAAGTGGCATTAGGCCTTTCCAACAATATATCACATGATGGGTGACTGCAAAATTTAGAAAAGTGCCCCCCTTGGAGGGGGCAAAGTGTGGGGAGGAAAGCCAAATGTCCATAACTTAATAAGTAGTCATTGGCCTTTCCAGAGATGGGTCACACGAGGGGTGTCAGCAAAATTTAGAAAAGTGCCCCCTCAGGGGGGAGCAAAGTGGGGGGGGAGAAACCAGATGTGCATAACATGAATAAGTGGTATTAGGCCTTTCCTACAATATGTCACATGATGGGTGACTGCAAAATTTAGAAAAGTGCACCCTAGGGGGGGGGGGACCGGATGTGCACAACATGAATAAGTGCTCACAGGCCTTTCCAACAATATGTCACAAGGCATGATGGCAAAATTTAGAAAAGCTCCCCCTTGGAGGGGGGGGGGGAAAGCGGGTGAGGAAAGCCGGATGTGCATAACATAAATAAGTGGTGATGTGGCCTTTCTAAGAAGTTACATGAGGGATGTCGGCAAAATTTTGAAAAGTGGGGGTTGCACCACCTGGAATACACCCTCACTCCTCTATGAAATTTTTATATATTATAAATGACATTTATCGGAGGGCTCTGTAAAAAAATCCAATCTAAAAGGATGAAAATATTAAAAGTTCAAAAAGTAAGAGAAATAATGAAATTCTTCGATCGGCCGTGGTGAATATCTGCGAAATTCACCCAGCGACAATATGAAAAAAATCGCACAAGTTTTGCAAATCGATCGCAAGGAAGCTCCCGCACATTTCCCCGATCAGTAGAAATAAAATATTGCAAAACTCGAGAATTGGTAGCGTGAAAAAAATTGCAAAAATCATTACTCACTCAATGAAATAATTTATGAAATTCCCCAGTCCATTATTGAAAAGCCCCACCAGTGGCCGAGAGGTTCTGCTCTCGAAGCTGATAGACGGGAGGTGCTGTGTTCGATCCCAATAGCGCCCGTTGGCCTAATCTTTCAGAGTTTTCTTCGGACCTTGGTTTTCCAAGCATAAATACGGGTTAGGTTCCCTTTGAAAGACCACCCACGGAGGGCACTCCCCCCGTTAGGGCCTATATCCCTCGTGCTGATTTTCGAAAATTCGAATTTCGGGCGAAATTTTGGCCGAGTACTCGGCCAATACCGAGTAGTTGTAAGAATTTCAAACTGATCAGTAAAAAGTTATTCGAATATCAATGTATAATATATGTAATAATTCATAAAACTATTTACTCAGTGTTTAACAATATGTGTACAAAATATAGAAAAAGTTAAGCAAAAACCCCTCATAAAATAATTCAAGATTAAAATTTAGTTTCACACATACAAATAAAAGTAAGTTTTTCTTATTACACAACTACTCGGTATTCGGTACTCGGTCGAGTAGTCAGTGGCCGAGTACTCGGTACTCGGCCAAAGTACTACTCGGTACACCACTAATAAAAAAGGAGTCTAAGAAAACCAATTCAAATTATTTTTTGTGAACAAGGTACACGAATGCAAGAAAAAAATTTAGGTGCCGGGCAGTCTCTCACTACTAAATTTTATTTGTTATTTTTTGTCTAATATTTCAGCTAAATTTTTTGTAAGAATTTAAGTGAAGAGAACTAATAAAATGTAGTGGTGAGAAACTGCCTGCTGGAGCCTAGATTTTTACACTTCTGTTCTGCGAGTGCCCTTTTTTAAAAATTCGCACACAGCAGTCCTTTTTTCTAGAATCATCACTATCCTAGTGTTGATTCTAGATAAAAAGGGCCACTGGGCGGAAATGTTTAAAAAACCGCACACTTGTACCTTGTCGCTTGCAGGGAAAATCTGAAAAAGTGGTCTGAAAGTCGAAATTCATTCATCGACCATATGATAAAAATCCCACGAGTTTCACAAATCAGTATCAAGAAAAAACTAAATTTTACCAGTGGGTAGAAATATAATATTGCAAAATTTGTCAATCAGTTGCATGAAAAAAAACTGAAAATAGTCATTAAGTCATCAGAAAAATTCATGAAATTTGCCAGTTGATTGTTGGACAAAAAAGAGAAATTCTTTAGTCGGGGATTTTGATCAAAAATTTACCTTAACACTTTGGCTGCCGCCCATTTTTCAAAATCTGTTCCCAGGCACCGAATGCGTGACTTAAGAGATCTGCACGGGCAGACCCGTGGCCCCAGAGTTGATTTCAGGGGGTGGCCCGGGGGGGGGGCTCTCATTGCTCTGGAAGGAATGTTCCCCCCCCCCGGACCACCCCTGAAATCAACTCTGGGGCCACGGGTCTGCCCGTGCAGATCTCTTAAGCCACGCATTCGGTGCCTGGAAACAGATTTTGAATAATGGGCGGCAGACAAAGTGTTAACGTAAATTTAAGGATATTGTCATTGGTTTAACATTAGCTTGTGAGTATTATAACATGACAGTGTTACTAAGCTCATTCAATATCCTCCTATGCACAAAAAACATTTAAAATAATTAAGGATATTTTCAGTGGTTTAACATTAGCTTGTGTGTATTGTAACATGACGGTGTACTAAGCTCATTCAATATCCTTCTTAATAAATGAAAAAATCATTTAAAAAATTTAAACACATATGAAAACTCTGTCATGTGGAAAAAAAAATAATTCTTTGATCACTTGTAGGGAAAATCTGAAAAAGTGCTCTGAAATTCATTCATCGACCATATGATAAAAATCCCACAAGTTTCACAAATCAGTATCAAGAAAAAACTAAATTTTACCAGTGGGTAGAAATATAATATAATATTGCAAAATTTGTCAATCAGTTGCATGAAAAAAAACTGAAAATAGTCATTAAGTCATCAGAAAAATTTGTGAAATTTGCCAGTTGATTGTTGGACAAAAAAGAGAAATCCTTTAGTTGGGGATTTTGATCAAAAATTTACCTTAACACTTTGGCTGCCGCCCATTTTTCAAAATCTGTTCCCAGGCACCGAATGCATGACTTAGAGATCTGCATGGGCAGTCCCGTGGCCCCAGAGTTGATTTCAGGGGGTGGCTCGGGGGCGGGGGGCTCTCATTGCTTTGGAAGGAATGCCCCCCCCCCCCCTGAAATCAATTCTGGGGCCACGGGTCTGCCCATGCAGATCTCTTAAGTCACGCATTCGGTGCCTGGGAACAGATTTTGAAAAATGGGCGGTAGCCAGTGTGTTAACGTAAATTTAAGGATATTGTCATTGGTTTAACATTAGCTTGTGAGTATTATAACATGACAGTGTTACTAAGCTCATTCAATATCCTCCTATGCACAAAAAACATTTAAAATAATTAAGGATATTTTCAGTGGTTTAACATTAGCTTGTGTGTATTGTAACATGACGGTGTACTAAGCTCATTCAATATCCTTCTTAATAAATGAAAAAATCATTTAAAAAATTTAAACACATATGAAAATTCTGTCATGTAGGAAAAAAAATAATTCTTTGATCACTTGTAGGGAAAATCTGAAAAAGTGCATGAAAGTCTAAATTCATTCATCGACCATATGATAAAAATCCCACAAGTTTCACAAATCAGTATCAAGAAAAAACTAAATTTTACCAGTGGGTAGAAATATAATATTGCAAAATTTGTCAATCAGTTGCATGAAAAAAAAACTGAAAATAGTCATTAAGTCATCAGAAAAATTTGTGAAATTTGCCAGTTGATTGTTGGACAAAAAAGAGAAATCCTTTAGTTGGGGATTTTGATCAAAAATTTACCTTAACACTTTGGCTGCCGCCCATTTTTCAAAATCTGTTCCCAGGCACCGAATGCGTGACTTAGAGATCTGCACGGGCAGACCCATGGCCCCAGAGTTGATTTCAGGGGGTAGCCCGGGGGGGCTCTCATTGCTCTGGAAGGAATGTCCCCCCCCCCGGACCACCCCCTGAAATCAACTCTGGGGCCACGGGTCTGCCCATGCAGATCTCTAAGTCACGCATTCGGTGCCTGGGAACAGATTTTGAAAAATGGGCGGCAGCCAAAGTGTCAACGTAAATTTAAGGATATTGTCATTTGTTTAACATTAGCTTGTGAGTATTGTAACATGACAGTGTACTAAGCTCATTCAGTGTCCTTCTATGCACAAAAAACATTTAAAATAATTAAGGATATTTTCAGTGGTTTAACATTAGCTTGTGTGTATTGTAACATGACGGTGTACTAAGCTCATTCAATATTCTTCTTAATAAATGAAAAAATCATTTAAAAAATTCAAATGCATATGAAAACTCTCATGTGGAAAAAAAAAATAATTCTTCGATCGCTTGCAGGGAAAATCTGAAAAAGTGCTCTGAAAGTCTAAATTCATTCATCGACCATATGATAAAAATCCCACGAGTTTCACAAAACAGTATCAAGAAAAAACTAAATTTTAACAGTGGGTAGAAATATAATATTGCAAAATATTGCCTTTATTATTTGATTCTGAGAAGTGTCATAATTGACGAAAAAAACTAATTTGGCCCTATTACCATTCAGAAGTGTAAATTTTCTTTTTACAATAACGCAATTCATATGACAGTAAAAAAAGATTGCTTCATTTAAAAAATTTAATATTTTACATAATTAGTGAGTACGTACTCATTAAATAAAAATTATTATTAACACTATATTATGTTATTAACACAATGTGTCAAACCGCTTTGTATTACATAAAACTGTTTCATTCCTAAAAAGAAAATAAGTTACTTACCTGTGAAATGTTATGCACTTATTGTAGGTATCCTAGGCAGGCATCAAGTTATAATTTGAAGTTCAGTATTGATTTTTTGTGTAACTGAACATCAAAACATACTTTAATACAAAGCACAGATAAGTATCTGTGTAAGATCTTGGTAAGATATTTAAAAATTCTGAAACTTTTAATCTAAAAGAACATACTGATTGAAGCAAGTGTAAATCTGAAATAAAACATTGTTAATTACTATAAATAGATAAGTGCACTAAATCAAGTAAAATCGAACTATCTGGATTGTCAGAAACAAAATTTTATCAAATGTTTTGGATGACATTTGAATTTAATTAATCCTGTTAATATGAAATGGACCTAATTTTTTTTTTTTTTTCGCATGCATTAACCGTTAATAGTACAATCTCATCTGGATTTGAAATACTAACGATTGTACAAAAATTGCGACGGTTTATAAACCGTTATCACTTTATTCAAATTAACTCAATCGTGTGGATCTGAAATTAATTTCTTTCGATTGAGAATGTAAAAATACCCATACAGCCACTTTATTTCAATAAACAGTGGTGATATTTTTCGCCAAACTGCAAAATAAATGATCTTCTTTTAGCAAATCAACGTGGTACTCCGCGCCGATTTTCATAAACAAGCCGGCGTTTCCGTGAGTTGAGGTGTTTCTTTAATGCTTCTCCTGCAGTTGCAACGAAACCATGGGGTTAGACATTCAGCTGTGAGAGGTTGAAAAATAAATCATATGTCTAAATGAGAAATTTAAATAAAATAAAGGAAGAAAATTATACTATTCTTTTGTTGTTCTTCTTTGTTTTTATGAGGTAAAAGTGGAAAACTGGAAGTTATATGTATGTCCGATATGGAAGAAAGACAATTTATGCAATATGCAATGAGTAAACCCACCTGTGTTTCTAATTTCTAATCATGGGCGACATATAAAAGAATGGTTGGGCCACTGTCCCTCTCGATTTTGAAATTTATCTAATTAAATTTCCTTTTTCTTCGATTTTGAAAAACATAGTAATTTTTTTTCGAGTAATTTAAAATAAAAGAGGAACTAAAAACTAGTTATGAAGATAGTGGGGCAGTGAGCAAAGGAGACCTATTGCCCCTCCCTTGATTTTAAAATTTAATTAATAAGAATTTCTTTTCTTCTGTTTTCAAAAACATTATGTAAATATTTTGAGTAACTTAAAATGAAAATAAATAAGAAATTTTCAGTTAAGGGGTGGTGGTGTGTGTGTGTGTGTGGGGGGGGGGGTGAGACTCATTGCCCCTCCCTGGATTTTGAAATTTAATTAGCAATTTTTTTCTCCAATTTACAAAAACATAGTAAAATTTATTCTTTTCGAATAACTTAAAATAAAGGAACTAAGAACTTTCTGTTAGGGGAAGGGGGCATATGTGAGTCATTGCCCCTCCATCGATTTTAAATTGTAACTATTTTTTTTCTCTGATTTTTGAAAAACATAGTGAAATTTGATCTTTTCTCTTATCTTAAAATAAAAGAATAACTAAGAATTTTCTCTTAGGGGAACGAAGTTAGAAGAGAGCTATTGCCCGTCCCTAAATTTAAAAATTTATTTAATTAAATATTCTTTTTCTTTTGTTTTCAAAAACATAGTAAAGTTTATACTTTTCGAGTAACTTAGAATAGAAAAATGAGAAATTTTACATTAAGAGGGAGGGAGGGGGGGGGGGGAGTTGAGAGGTTCATTGCCCTCCCCTCCCTGGATTTTAAAATGTAACTAATATATATTTTTTTTTTCCACTTTTGAAAAGTAGTAAAATTTATTCTTTTCGACTAACTAAAAATAAAGAAACTAAGAATTTCCTGTTAGGGGAAGGGGCATAGCTGAGCGATTGCCCCTCCCTTGAATTTAAATGTTAACTATTTTCTTCGCTTTTGAAAAACATACTGATTTTTTTTTAATTATCTTAGAATAAAAGAGGAATTAAGAATTTTCAGTTAGGGATAGGGTAGGGGGTAGGAGAAACCTACTGCCCCTCCCTGGATTTCAAAAGTTAATTAATTAAAATTTCCTTTCCTTCTATTTCAAAAACATAGTAAAATGTATACTTTTCGAGTAACTTACAATAAAAAAATGAAGAAATTTCTCATTTTCCGCCCCCCCCCCCTAACTTTTGAAATTTAATTAATATTTTTTTTCTCCTATTTTGAAAAAAAAAATAGCAAAATTTATTCGTTTAGAGTAAGTTAAAAAAAAAAAAACTAAGAATTTTCCGTTGTGGGCAGGGGCACAGGTGGGTTGATGCCTCTGCCCTTCCCTCGATTTTGAAATTTAACTAATTTTTTTTCTCTGATTTTGAAAATCATAGTGAAATTTAATTTTTCTTTTATCTTAGCTTAAAATGAAAGAGGAACTAAAAATTTTGCGTTAGGTAGGAATGTGACTTTCAATTAAGTCCTTAAAAGTCTTGGAAAAAGTATTAATTATCATTAGTATTTAAAAAGTGTGTTTCATAACATGCAACTCTCACAAAATTAAAACAATTTTAAACACTTTAGAAAATTCGGGAAATATCACACAATCATACAACATTGTGTCTTGCAAAAGAATCTTACAGTAACTGCTGTTATACTGTAGTTACTATTATAATAATCATACTTACAAAATTAAGACCTGTAAAGTTCTTCAGAAACTGCAGTCAGACTGCAGATACATCACCGAAAATTTTTGTGAATTAATTGCTATAAAATCACTTGAAATTCACTGCCGTTTTACTGTAGACATAAAGTCTTACTAATTTTTAAATTTTGGGTTGAAAAAATACTTGTCAATAACTGGAAAATAACTGAAGTGTTTTTACTGTTGATATTGCACTACAAAAAAAAACTACAGTTGACCATAGAAAAACTTGAAAAATACCTCATTTCTGTAAAAAAACTACAGTTCATTTTTAGCTGGGTTTGACCTTGATACAAAGATTCGGGAGCAGTTTTTGTTTAGTCTATATCTTAAAAAATGGCTGAGTTATAGCATTTTGAATTTCTAGCGTGGCTGACATTTTGAAACGTCCTGATATTTGTCACGTGATAACAGGCGTATTTATGAACCGATTTGGATGTACCTTGGTGTGTACATTGTACATACAAATATCTTGACCGAGTTCGTTGGCCAGCTTCATCCGCCATTTTGTTTCAAAATGGCGGCCATTTCAAAAAATTTAAAATGAGATACCAAAAAATTGGAAAATGAAAAATATTTTTTTTTATGTGTTTGACCTTAATACAAAGATTCCGGAACAGTTTTTGTTTCGTCTATATATAAAAAAATGGCTGAGTTATAGCATTTTGAATTTCTATTGTGGCTGACATTTTAAAACGGCCTGATTTTTGTCACGCGATAACAAGCGTATTTATGAACCGATTTGGATGTTACTTGGCCTGTACATAGTACATACCAATGTCTCGACCGAGTTCGTTGGCCAGCTTCATTCGCCATCTTGTTTCAAAAGGGTTGCCATTTAAATAAAAAATAAATTTAAAATTTAAAATGAGGTATTAAAAAATTGGAAAATGAAAAAGATTTTTTTATGTGTTTGGCCTTGATACAGAGATTCCGGAGCAGATTTTGTTTCTGCAAATTTGTTCTTTTGTTTATATCTTAAAAATGGTTGAATTATAGCACTTTGAATTTCTAGTATGGCTAACATTTTGAAACGATCTTGTATTTGTCACGCGATAACACACGTATTCGCCTATTTCCATGTAAGAAGGAATGTGGATTGTATACATCAACATCTCAGCCAAATATAAGTTACTTTAAATAAAAGCAGCTTGGATAAAGCTGACTTATTTCGCGAAATTCTCATTCATAATGATTTAGTATTGATAAAAATTAGTATTGAATCTCCTATATTCGGTTTCCACTAAATTGAGCTTCGTGTGTTTGAATAATATAAGTTGGCTATTTTAAAATAAGGAATTTGAAAGCTACCTCTTCCTCCCGGCACTGGCCGGAAGGACTTTTTTTAGATATAGACGAAACAAAACCTGTTCCGGAATCTTTGTATTAAGGTAAAACACATACGAAAAAAAATCTTTTTCATTTTCTAATTTTTTGGTATCTCATTTTAAATTTAAAATTTTTAAAATTTTTTTAAATGGCAGCCATTTTGAAACTAGATGGCGGATGAAGCTGGCCAACGAACTCGGTCGAGATATTTGTATGTACTATGTACACGCCAAAATACATCTAAATCGGTTCATAAATACGCCTGTTATCACGTGACAAAAATCAGGACGTTTCAAAATGTCAGCCACGCTAGAAATTCAAAATGCTATAACTCAGCCATTTTTTAAGATATAGACGAAACAAGAACTGCTCCCGAATCTTTTTATCAAGGTCAAATACATAAGAAGAAAATATTTTTTCAATTTTCAGTTTTTTATTACCACATTTCAAATTTAAATTTTTCTTAAAAATTTAAATGGCCGCCATTTTTAAACAAGATGCGGATGAAGTTGGCCAACGAACTCGGTCGAGACATTGGTATGTACTATGTATAAACGAAGTTACATCCAAATCGGTTCATAAATACGCCTTCTATCGCGTGACAAATTTCAGGACGTTTCAAAATGTCAGCCATGCTAGAAATGCAAAATGCTATACCTCAGCCATTTTTTAAGATATAGACGAAACAAAAACTGCTCCGGAGTCTTTGTATAACGGTCCAATACATAAGAAAAAAATATTTTCCCATTTTTAATATTTTGGTACCACATTTCAAATTTTAAATTTTTTTAAAAATTTTAAATGGCCGCCATTTTGAAACAAAATGGCGGATGAAGCTGGCCAACGAACTCGGTCGAGACATTGGTACGTACTATGTGCACACCGAATTACATCCAAATCGGTTCATAAATACGAGAGTTACAGTATGACAAATGTCAGATATATATATATATATATATATCAATTTTGAACGGAGGGTGGTTTCGGGGTCTGGGGGTCATGATCTATGAAAATATACCAAAATTTTTTGAAATCGCTTTCCTCCGAACGGCTGCGATAGGTAGCTTTTTGTAATGAAAGCTACCTAAAAGAGGCTGAGATATAGCAGTTTGAAATTCTTGTGTTGCTGACATTTTAGAATAATCTCATTTTTGTCGTACCATAGTACTCGTATTCATCAACCGATTTGGATGTGAGTGAGCATGTGTACAGGACTTACCAAGATTTGGACCAAGCTTGTTGTTTCTTAACCGTAAGGCATGGTGACGTCACGGCGACGTCGTTGTGAAGTCACACTGTGATGTTGTGACCGTCGATGTGACGTCACGTGACGTCGATGAGACGTCATAGTGACTAGAATACGGAGTCGTTATGGCCGTTTTAGAGGTCATTTGTGACGTCACATTGTGACCTCTCTGTGAAGTCACGGTGTGACAAATTTGTGAAAAGTGTGTCATTTGTGACTATTTTGGCATTAACTTTGTGACGAACCTGTGACGAAAGCGACAATGCTTTGAAGTCACATTGCGACCAGTTACTGAAATATGTGTCATTTGTGACGAACTTGTCATAAACACTGTGATGATTTTAAATGAAAATCAAATTTATTGCTTGAAAGGCACAAAGGCCAACATAATGAAAAGATTCCATGCTGGGACTCGAACCCGGGCCATCAGTAGAGCTCACTGACATTCTACAGACTGAACCCCATGGAACGATACCTAGCCTGGAAAATTTCTCACTATTACATGTTGGCAAGGCTACAAACGCAGCACAAGATGGATTATTTATCGTGACCACCGAGATGGGGCAAACAGGAAACTTAGTTAAATCCAGCCTCGATTGAAACTATATTAATACTTGGAATTTTTTCCAGAGAGAATCATTCGCCTTGCATACAATATTTCAAATTTCAAATCAAATTTCAAATTAAGGTAATTTTAATTTGACATTTGATCTTCATATTTTCATATTTCGTGATTTAGTCAGTAGAATGTCAGTGCGCTATAATGATGGCCCGGGTTCGAGTCCCGGCATGGAATCTTTCTCACTATGTTGGCCTTTGCGCCTTTTAAGCAATAAATTTGAAATTTGATTTTCATCTGAAATATAGTATATAAGGCGAATGTTTCTCTCAAGAAAAATTTCTAAGTATTAATACTGCGATGAATTTTAAAACAAAGTTTTGATTGAAATATAAAATCTTATCTTTTTACCGTACATTTTAGCAAAATATCGCTGTTTTGGAGTCCTATTCTTCTAAAACAATTTTAATTTTCCCCTTTAATAAACAATGCTTATCAACTGACATCTTTTTTATTAAGTTCTAAGCTTGATCTTGAGTTCAAGCTCGATATTTAGAATGTGTAATTTTTTTAATGTGTTGTGATTTGTCATTACTTTATTAAATACGAACATGGAGTTTAACGGATATTAATAAGACTCGTATTTATAGAACGGCATGATAAGCCATATGTATATAAATTTTTTATTCCCGTGTATATTGTAATTTGTGAATATGAGCAAAATAGATTTGATATGTTTTATAGGAAAAGACTGATCTTGGAAATAGTAAACAAGTAAGAAAAATCATGCGTTAAGCATAAATTATAAAACACTTTACAACACTTCCTGAATGCTTCAACAAGACATCGTAATTTAGGAAAATAACGTAAATAAGATAACTAAGTAAACATTTTTGAAAATGCATAAAACATTTGAAAAACTGATTTCAGGATGTTACCGTCCATAGCCAAATATGTTTTCCAATTCTTTTGAACAGCCCTGTATTTGATCTATAGGTTGATATTTATACTATATAAAGGGAAAATTTAGTTCAGCAAGGAAGCACCTAAAAGGTTTAAATTCTCTTTCAGGAATTTATACTAATATATGGAAACATACCTGAATACTTTTGTACAACCCTGTAGTTTACCTAGAACCTTTATTACACGCCTCTATTTAGTTACAATTTAATTCAAACTAAGACACTCTTAAAACTGCTGAAATCACATTTCCAGGAATTATAATTTATAGTCGGCCATGTATCCAGTTCTTTACGCGACCCTGTATACCATTTTATCTATATTCTACAAACATTTCTTAGTAAATTAATTGCAGTTCAGCGTAAAAAAAAAAATAATAACTCATTTAAAAACCACCTTTAAGCAATTTGCGCTCATACCCAGTACACCTTACGAATATTTTTTTGTATCCCTGTATATGAATTCTAGCATTTATATACACCATATACTATGCATAAATATAGTGAATCATAAAAGCGCATATCATAATTAAAAATGCATTTCCAGCAATCATCGCTAATGAACAATACTTCGGATTCAATATAGTATCTGAAATATTTTGTGGGTCCCTGTAAATTCTATGTACACTTCGTATTATACATGAAATAATTTATAGTGTGTAAACCTCAGCAACGTATATCAATTTCATTATATATGAAATAGATTAACATAATTAAAGTACGCCGCAAACAATTCCCTCCACCCCTATATCATTACGTATTGGAATTCCTTTCTTAGCCCTGTAAATGAACAATAAATATTCTTTGCATCGCATATTCAACAGAATGCATATTTTAGTGCGCTTCATAAATGCATATCAATTTTATTCTGTTTGAAAGCGTGTAAAATCATTAAAAGTCATTTGAAATGATTTTTCCCCCATAGGCCGTAATCTAACGGATTACTTTTGACTGCTGCTGTAAATGAACTAAACATGCTACAAACTTCATTAGAAATAAAGAACATGCTATGGTAAACGTCAATGTCTAAAAATTTCAGGGCAATCCGAGTTTATTTACGAGAGTTACAGCGCGGAGAGATGGCTAGACGGAAAAACGGGTAGGCAAACCGAAGTTAAACACTGTTAATCTGTTTCAAAAAATATTCACTCTTATATTATGTAATTAAATATGAACTTAAAAAAAATATATATATACTAAAGCAGTATAATCTATAAATTTCCTATTAGACATGAAAAACACTTTATTTAAATGCTTAAATATAATATTTTACTTTTTGATGCCAATAATTACGTGTATCTTAAACTTAGAAAATGATTTTATAATAGACGAAAAATTAATAACCTATTCAGATTTTCTATAATTAAATGTTAGATTAAAATCACAAACATAAAAAAATGCTTAAAAACAATTATAAAAATAAATATACCAATTTGAAAAACACTAAAAATAATAATTATTATTTATAATTGTACTATTAAACAACTATAAACTACAATAGATGAATTAAATGTATTATTAAATTGAACAATATCTCAAAAATCTTTCCATATGTTATAAGAAATTCCTATTATTTTATAATTTTGGCAAATGTTAAATCTGAAAACATTGGTATGAAGGTTAAAGATTTTAAATAATAATTTAAAATATTATTAGCACTAAAAGAAAAATCTTTCAAAAGTTCCACTAGTGTAATACGTAAAAATACATTTTTCCAGTAGAATGCTAATTTCTAATCTGAAATAGTTTCGTAATATCATAATAATCAAAAATCATATTTAACTCCAAAATAATAATGTCTATAACTACTGTAAGTGTTAGTAATCAGGAAACACGAAACAGTAAGAAGCCGAAAAAAATTCCAAATCATTGTCTCAACACATTTTCAATATCAAGTAACAGCAAATTAATCTTTAAATTAATTCCACTATGACTGTAGGCATGAATCAGTCCCTGCACAGCTTTTTTTTCTCAAACGATTGCAGATTAAGATATTTTTCAACGCAGCATCGAATTGGAAAATACCGTTTCTGAAAACAAATCCAGATGAGTCTCTTACTAATATAACATAAAACTATTTAAGTTCTGATCATAATATACAAAACAGGAATAAAACATTTAAATTAAATAAGACTTACATGTACGCCCTATTAATAATATCCGTGTATTTGTAATTATCCTAAAATGGCGGGCTTCTTTCTCTTATTTTATAAAAAAGTGTTGTAGACTTGGTGATGTTCTAAAGAGTGAATTAACTTCCCGCGTCTTCTCTTGTTTATTCTGTGCGCAGAAGATTTTCAGCAGATTTTTTTTTACCGTTTATTTGTTTTTGTATACAACCGATTTCGAACTTAAATGCGCAATAATTTTATGAGACTGTCTTTAATTAAAATTTTCTATTTGAAGAATCTTCCAATGTATTTTACCTTTTCTTTTTATCAGTTCCAAACAATTCAAGTTACAATGGATTTTAAAGTTTCTTTTTTGTAAATAATAATAATTATTATTATATTCATAATTAGGGTTTATTAGATGAAACATTGTTTAAATTTTTAAAATGTGTAAAAATCAATTTAATGGTAATAATGAACCCCCACCCCCCTTTTTTTTAAAGTAAAGATTGTTTCACATGTAATAAATACAAAATATGTTCTTAATAAATAAAAAAGTGTTATCGAGGATAAAAAAAATTTCTTTGTCAATCTGTCATTCTTTTCATATTAATTTTCTGTAAAATAAAACAATTTGTAAAATAACTTTTGAAGTCATGCCTCTGACATACAAATTTGGAATACGAATAAATAATTATATCATGGGTTTTGTATATTTCTTTTATTTTCGGAAAATGTTAATTTTATTTAAAAAGTCTTAAAGAAGTAGAATTTCTTAAAAAAGAGTTAAATATTCGTCAGGAAAATTTTTGACTTGAATGCAAATTATAAAGCAGGAAATGCATATATGACTAAACTCTGAAGACTCTTTCTACATGTGCTCATTAAAAGCTGCAGACTTAACTGTAATAGAAAATTTTTAGTTTGAAACCAAAGAAGTGTTTCGAATACCACTGGTTGGCAAATAAAATAAAAAAAATTCCTCCCTGCAAACTAAATATATAAAGTGTACAGATTTAATACTCCTAATTCTAAATATGTTATCCAAATTGCACTAGCACGTACCATTTTTCCGAGAAACACTTTTATAATAATAACAATCAGTGAAGGATTATTATATTAAATTGCAATGCTAGATAAAATTGAAATCATGAAAAAAAGAATTCTTTCACTGTCTTAGATATTAAATTGATAAAATATAGCATGAAAATTTAGTTTATTAATGCTTATATCGTGCACTTTATATATTATGTCACCCCCCCCCCCTTTCGTGACAGAATTTACCATTTGCTATCCACTAATATATTTTCATTCCTTATGCCGCTGTAACTCGGGACTGTTTAAAATATTTCTCTTCATTTTCAAAGATTTTAAAAGTTCATATTTTTGTCACACTGTGACTTAGAATATGGTGGTTTTTTGTCACATATGTGACGTGACGTACATTACATGCAATGACATAACAATGACGTTACAATTTTTTTTAATTGATAGAAAAATATAATTTTACGGTAAATAACATGTTTTGAAGAATTTTTGTAACTTTTTAAAGTTTTCTAAGAAGTTCACATCTCAGTCACAATGTGACATCACTAAGTGGTGGCATTTTGGTCTCAGATGTGACGTGACCACAGTGACTTACAGTGACGTCACAACGACGTCACCGTGACAATGCATGCTATGAGGGTAATGACGGCCACTTAAAATTTTCAGATGCAAAAAAATGCACAGAAATTTAGAAATTCAAAATGTTTTTTTCATTTAAGTGTTTGTTCTTGATACAGGATTTTCCGGAACATTTTTTGTTTCGTATACATCCTTAAAAGTGGCTGAGAGATAGCAGATTGAAATTTTAGGGTAGGTGATTTTTTTCGTATTCAAGTTTCACTTATGAGTTTTATAAAACGTGGTTCCTAACAGATTTACTTTAATTTTTGTGACATTTGTTGCTACACTTGTACGCTTAGTACTACACAGTTATATCCGCCAGCGTCAAGTTTTCGCCTTACTTGGCGATACTTAGCAAAATTTCGCAAAATTTGGTGACAGAAAATAAATTGCCATAAATGAAGCTAACGTGGTCATTAACGTGGTCAACTAATTTGGCGAAATTCTGATTCAAATTCAGTAAAGGCGAAAGCTGGAATTGAATCTTCTATAATTAGATTCCACGCACTTTAACTTCGTGTGTTCGAGTAAATGTAGCTGAAAATTTAAAACCAAGGAACAAGAAAGGGACCTGTTTTCAGAAGCCGGAAAGTACTTAAATGTGTTAGTTTCTGTTTTAAAAATTTGTGGGAAACTTTCTAATTAATCTCTTTTAAAATTCAGTCACAACTTTATTTACGTCTATAAGTTTAATAAATTTATTTCATTACATGTTATATACACACTCTTTCTTTCAACCGAAATTAGTATGTGCATGCATCATTCTTCGTTTTGACAGTTTTGTGTCTTAGTAGACAATCACTGGCGCAAATGATATAGTGATAATGTTATTTAAATTGGTTTGAACTGTTTTTTTTTAATGTAATATAATTTTGTTTGTTATATCAATAAACCGTAAAATGTATCTCCATCGTATAAACTAAAATAATTAAACTTGATCTGCATTTAAACATTTAAATCTTGATCAATATGACAAACATTTTTAAGTACAGTAAACTCTCTGTAAGGCGGACTCTGTGTGAAACGGAAATCTGTCTAACTCGGAAAGATTTTCAAGTTCCTGCGAATCCATAGACACAGAGTAAAATTTGTCTAAGGCGGAATGGTGTGTACTGCGGAAAATTTTCTTGGTCCCGATCGATTCCGGCGTAGACAGAGTTTACTATTGTAATTTATGAAATACTAATAAAGCACGTTGCAATCAGAAACATACTCCTCAATCATTTTTACCCCATGTAGTATAAATTTTAAAATTCACATTATTATAAAATAATAATAATTACTTTGTAATATTAATAATATGCATAATATTACATTATTATAATTCACAAATAATATTATCCCATGTAGGATAATTTCGGTATAGTGGGTGTAGTTTGATTATAAATTTTAATTTTATAAAACCTAACATAATTGTTTTAGAAATATTTAAATTTATACTATATGTTAAGGCTATGTTTCTCAATGTTTCAATGTGAAAAGTTTTACATAACGAATGCTACTCTCTGTAAAAAATCAAAAACAAGAATGAAGAATAATGCATCAGGGATAGATTATGAAACACTTTCCAGCACTAAGAAAATATTATCAAGAAATTTAATTTTTTTCTTGCAATGAACTCGATCATCGTTTATCCTGTACCGAATCATTTTGTTTGTCTCTGTAAATGAACTAAAAACGCTACGAATTCTATAATATATAGAAAACATGTTGTAGTGTTCCCCAATGATCCTTTTGAATTTCATCATATGTGAAGTATCATGACATCATTATAATGCATCGTTAACGAGTTTTCCCAGATCATAATGTAATGGGATTTTTTGTGAGTCCATGTAAGCTATATATAAATTATAGATATTTTATACACCTGAGAAAGCACGCTTTAGTCTATTTCAGTGATGTTTATCAATTTCATTATGTTTCAAGTATTGTATTATTATTAAAACGCACCAAAAGTATTTTTTGCCCAATGACAAAATGTTAAGAAATTCTTTTGTGTGTCCCTATAAACGAACTGTACGTGCTACACGCTTCATTTCCAATACCGAACATGCAACTTAAATAACATATCCAACATACATGGCGATCCCAGTATATTTACAATAGTTAGAGCACAGCCAGGTAGACAGGCAAACCGAATTCATAAACAGTTTCAACCACGATGAAAAGTATTAAAAGTTTAATTGGTATTTACTTGTACGCCTGTGAGCATAAGCAAAAACTTTAAGAGCACATTGTTACAAAAACATCTGATATACAACTTTTTATTTTAGGCATGTTTACACCATGTTGGCTTACAATAATGTGACATAAAAATTTAATGATAAATGGCAGTGTTTTGCATATCATTGTAATTTGGGTGGGCGGTTTAATTCTATAACCAAACCTATAAATTAATCTAGTTATTCTTTTCCAGGCATGCGTCGCACATACGTATGTAAGGAAAAGACCGTTGAGATATGATGGAAATGATCTTAAAATGTGTGTAGAAAATGTCGAGAGACAAGAGAGATTTATAAGTGTGTGCTGCCTTTTCTATATTTATGCCTAATAAATTTACATGAATAAACAGCTAACATGTCTTTTTTATTTCTTAATATATCTAAATTTACATACAGAGGGTTAACTTAAGTTTAGTTAGAATATAAAATACATGTATCTTCGCAAAACACAGTATACTCTAATTCCCCCACCAGGGGTAATTTTAGTTTTTTGTTTAAGGTAATGGATGTGCTAATACACGTAACTGTTATACAGTTTTATTCTAGCAGAACACATTCCTGAAGGGAAATCAAAAAAATGTCGTTTGTAGTGGCTGAAACATTTTAAAGTTATGAATATGCGAATTTTATACCAAAAATAACCTGAAAGGAGATATAATTTTACTTATTACCCAAAGAAAACTCTTAATTGCATGAAAGGATTTAAGGTGCAATTAAATCCAAATTGGCTACTTTCTGATACAATTTGAAATTTAATTTTTGTTCTCAAATGCATTAAATTAGAGGTGCCCATAATCAGAAACTATGTAATCGAACTATAGTTTTTCATTTTTCAGTAAATCTAAAAGATCTTTTAGGAAATTCTGTCAAAGTTGGTGTTTTGAACGAAATATTCGGACGCGATAGCGTGGGAAAGAGAAAAAATACTGTCATAAAACTACAATATCGTATGGCACAAGGTGTAATTCATTTATTGAAAAATGAAAAACTATTCAATGGCAAATGATTTCTATAAATATTTATGCAAGTGCCATGCCTTTAAACATAAAAGCAGTCAGAATATGTGTCAAAAAGTCTCACGTTGTTCAGCCGGACAAGTGTTTTTGAGAATTACCTTAAGAGAATTATGAACAATTGTACACAGACGAAAATGCTTGTTTATAATCACTTTTTTAATTTGCTTATTTAGCTTAAATACTGTGATAAAACTAGGAATTTTCTTCAGAGTGCACATAAGGATATTTGAAAGGATACATAAAAAATTTTAACTTAAAATTTCCAAATATTTAACATGATAATTCTCAAAAAGTTTGGCATCAAATGGTTTAATAAACAGTATGCTATTCACCTCCTTCTTCTTTTCTAATTTCTACCCAAGTATCTTTGCGAAACTTCTTATTGTGAAAAATAATAAAACAGTTAACATTTAAATAAAATTTTAAAATGTTGTAAACTATATAACACAAAATATAAAAAAATCTTCTTAATAGCCATTAAAAGTTTACTGTTTCCCAACTAATTGTACTAAAGCCAAATCACTTATTATTATTTTAGATAGAGTTAATGTACTGTAATATGCATATTAAAATTTTTAAGATCGTAAAGTTTACAATTATTTAAGTGTGCTAATGTAAGAAAAAATCAGCACTTTGAGAAAGCTAGGAAAAACGTACATATCTGTTTATAATTTTTAAACATACCTTTTCATATTTTAAAATTATAAAATATGGGGTTTCATAATGTTTTAGAAACTTCTCAATGCTTTAACTCCGTGGCTGTCGAAAATCACCTTAGCTTCAATTATCTCATCCATGCAAATGGCCGTAATCAAGAACATTGATAGAATGTGATATTAGTCAGGTAGTTAATGTCGGGAATGTCTTAAAAAAAAAAAAACTATATTTAAAAAAAATGAAGCATTATATGCTTCTAGTCTTTATTAAAATAATGGGGTTAACAATCTACGAAAGTTTGAAAATCAGATTATACAATGATTACAACTCGTCACCCAGGCGAGTTCATTGGAATGTGTGGTGATGGTCATAATATTTTTGCTCTTCGGTGTATGTCACCTTGTTTCAAATTGGCGACAACTTAAAATTCAAAATTCAAAAAGATGTACAAAGATATAGAAAATGAAAAGTTTTGCCTATAAGTGTTTCTCTTTGATATAAAGATTGGAACATTTTTTGTTTCGTCTCTATTCTAAATAATGGCTGAGCTATAGCAGTTTGAAATTATAAGTTGGCTGACATTTTACTACAACCTGATATTTGTCATGCGATAGCACTCGTATTTATCAACCTATTTAGATGTAACTGAGCATATATACAGGACACATTAAGGTCCCGACAGAGTTCGTTAGCTAGCTTCATCCGCCATCTTTTTTTCAAAACAGTGGCCTTAAAGATTTCAAATTCAAAAATTTGTACAAAAATGTTCCGGCCTCTATCGCAGACAAAAGTAGATTCCATATTCCTCTTTTTTAAAAATTCAGTTTATTTTACTCAAACACTCGAAGCTAAAATGCATGGAGCCCGATTATAGAAGATTCAATCTCAGTTTCCTTCAATAGTGAACTTGAATGAGGATTTCGCTAAATTTGTCAACTAGAGCTAAGTTTGATTCATTTCTGATGATTTATTTTTGGTCGCCATATTTGGCGATATTTTGACAAGTATTACAAAGTTTGGCGACATTTTGATGCTGGTGGATATCACTAAGTAGTTTTAAGCGTCTGACAGTAGCAACAATTGTTACAACTATAAAAATAAATTTGTGAGACATGACGGTTTAAAATGCTCATGAATGAAACCTGATTATGGAAAAATCAGCCACCCTAGAATTTTAAACAGTTATTATCTCAGTCATTTTTTAGGCATAGAGGGAAAACAAAAAATTCATTGGAATATTTGTATTAAGGCCAATCACTGAAGGATAATTTTTTTCCAGTTATTTTGTACATGTATTTTAATTTGAAATATTGAGATATCTGTCATTTTGAAACAAGATAGCTTATAAAGTTGTGTAACGAACTCATTCCAGACCTTATGTCCTATAAACATGCTCAATCGCATACAATTTGGTTGATAAAAACGAATGCTATCGCATGAAAAATATCTGATTGTTTCAAAATGTCAGCCAGCGTAGAATTTCAAACTGCTACAGCTCAGTCGATTTATAGGATAGGGATGAAACAGACAATCCACTGGAATCCTTATATTAAGGAAACATAAAGGAACAAAATGTTCAATTTATAATTTTGGTGTACATCTTTTTTAATTTAAAAAAGTAAAAAAATTTAATTGACCGAAATTTTGAAGAAAGATACTGGGTGAAGCTGACCAATGAAATCGGTCGAGATCTTGATAAACTCTGTACACATGATCAGTCACAATCAAATATGTTAAAAAATATTACAAATGCCAGATTGTTTCAAAATGTCATTCATCCTAGAATTTCAAACTGCTATATCTCAACTCTTTTTTAAAATAACGGCGAAATAGCAATTGCTACAGAAGCCTTGTACCAAAGTCGAACATTTGAAGAGAAAATCTTTTATAATTTCTTATTTTTTGTGTATTTACGTTTTTAAAAAATCGAAGAATATTTAATTTTGTGCCACTTTGAATAAAGAATAACCTAGCCAACAAACTCGTTTATCACCTTGGTATGTCCTATACAGGAGTTCAATCACATCCAAATCCGTTGACAAATACGAGTGCTATCGCATTGTAAATATCTAATTGTTTCAAAATGTCAGCCACCCTAGAATTTCAAACTGCTATATTTCAGTCAATTTTTAGGATAGAAGCAAAACAAAATAATGCTCCGGAACGCTTCTATGAAAGCCAAATGTTTAAACTTAGAAACGTTTCAATTTCTAATTTTTTTGTACATATTGATTTTTTAAATTAAAAAAAAAAAATTCAGTGGCTGCCATTTTTAAACAAGATTACGGATAAAGCTATATAACGAATTCTTTCGAAATCTTGGTATATCCCGTTCGCATGATCAGTCATTTCCAAATCAATTAAAGGGCTTCTTCAGTCACCTGAAAGACTCTCTCGCTAATGCTAATCCTATGGAATAATTTTTTTAAGATATCTCGTTTGCATTTTAATATTTTTAAGTGATTTTTTTGCGTTGGATAGCTGAGAGTAATCTCTAACTCTGCCCTTTTTTCCTTTTTCGATTTTGTTTGTAAATTTTTTCAAGAGGATGCTTTCACTTTCGAAACCGGTTCCGAAAATGAAAGTGACCTCATTAAAAATATCTGTAAACAAAATCGAAAAAGTAAAAAACGTTCTTTGTACAGATCGATATCAGCTAGCCAAAGCAAAAGAATTGTTTAAAAATACGGAAATGCGAACGAGATATCTTTAAAAATGTCTTCCATAGGTTTAGCATTAGTGAGCGGGTCTATCCGGGTGACTGAAGTAGCCTCTTATTAATTATGAATGCTATGGCATGACAAAAATAAAATTGTTTCAATATGCCAGTCACCATAGAATTTCAAATTGCTATATCTCAGCTATTTTTTAAGATAAAGGTATAACAAATATATACAGTGTGTCCACGTACAACCTGACCGACCTTTATTTTCGCAACCGTTGGTCCTAGATGCATACTTCAAATTACAAAAATGGTTTAAATAAGGTAAAGAGTTGTTTTTAAAGCGATTTGGGTGAAGAAAAACGTTTATTAAAAAAATACGAAATTTAAATTTTTATACGGTCCCCCGGTCCTACACGTGATATTTAGTAAAAATTTACTGTGACACTAACAAGTAAGACAAAAAAAAAAAAGTCCCATTCATCTAACAATAAAATTGACCGAGTTATGAAACTTTGAAATGCACGACTTAAACCACTTTTATGCATCTCAAAACAGAAGATTTCTGCCATGCTTTCAGGGGTCGTATTTAAAGTACTTAAACTTATTTCAAGGTATCTGCGCTTTGAAAGAAATCGTACAAATATTACGATTAAATTTTATTAGTTAAATTAATTGTATTTTAACGTATGTTTTATTTTGTAAGGATTTGAGGCTATGATTTTTTTAAACTAAAATTGTGTTATTTTTATAAGGTTTTATTTAACTTGCAGTGATCGTCTTTCCAGTTTAAAATTTGTACTAGAACTTAAACTTACTTTCAAATGTCCGATCGAGGTTAAATTTTACACACTGAGTTAAATCCGATGACAATGCAATATTATTATGATTTTCGACTCTTACCATCTTATACATACATATATTAGTGGATAACACAAAAAAATTCGGATAGATTACCGTCAAGAAGTTTAAGAAAGAGTTTTAGATTTGATAACATAAACCTGCGATGGTTGTGTTTTTTAACTTTTATAATTACATTTTATGTATTTTTTAACGCTGAATCAAAAAATTATCTTCACTTTTAACCATCATGTCAGGATTTTTCGCAAATCGTAAATTTCAAGGTTAAAAAATAGCGAAAAATCTGATACAATAAAATACACGTAAGACTTTTTTATTCAGTTTAGTTTTATTTAATTTAATAATTTATTAGATTTTTTGGCTTATACTGGGTTTCTTACAGCTAAACAACTCGAGGGTCCGATGAGATTGGGAGGGGAGGGGGGATCAATTTGAACTTTTAGCTTTAAAATTTGAAATTTGCGATTTGAAAAAATTCCTGATATGATGGTTTAAAATGAAGGTCATTTTCGGATTTAGTGCTAAAAAATACATAAAAATCAATTTTCAAAAGCTAAAAAAACATGCCACAACCCAAAATTTGAAAGATAGTGTAATCTAACAGCATTTTAAAATATGTATCATTTTGTAGAGAATTGAGGCTGTTGTTTTTCATCATTTTATTTAACAAAAAATCTGTTATGATGTTCAGTACAAATTGTGCATTTTGCAGTAATATGTCAGAATGATTAAAGATTTCAAATTTATATTGCAATGCTAATTTTACTCTCAACCATTTCTTTAATATATCTGACGAAATTATATTTCTACTAAATTTGTGAATGACCCCTAATATACAGCAAAAAGTATACTCCAAATTTAAACAGCTATTACTCGGTCAATTTTAATCGTAGAATAACGGGAATTTTTTTTGCCTTACTTGCCAGTGTAACTGGGAAATTTTACTAAATGTAACTGATAGGACCAGGGGACCGTATAAAAATTTGGATTCTGTAATTCTTCACTAAATTGTTTTTTCGCTTCAAAATTTCTTTTATCTTAACCCTGCAACCTAATTTTGATCGTTTTTGTAATTGGAAGTATGTATCTAGGACTAACGGTTGCGAAAATAAAGGTCGGTCAGGTTATACGTGGACACACTGTATATACACATATACAGGGTGACGACCCTACTTTAAAGTTACCTAAAGACAAAACTAATGTTCATAAAGTTGTAAAATTTTGTGAAAGGCGTTATAATTTGTTTAAACAAAAAAAAAAAAAGAAAAAAAAAAAAAGAAAAAAAAAAGCTCAGAATTTCGCCACCAGAGTGCGATTTTTAATAAATTACACATTTAGCATTACGATAGTTTAGAAATTTTATTTACAAAGTGTCCATAATTAAAGGACCCTATTTTAAGGTTGTCTACAGACGTAACTATTGTTCAGCATGTTATGAAATTTTCTGGAGAACAGAATAAAGGTAAGGGAATTTGTTTGAGCGAAAAAAAATTAGGAGAGAGTTTTTTACCGAATTACACATTTAGCATACATTTACGATAGTTTAACGAATTTTGTTATAATCAAACATGTTCCGCATGACGGTCATAATTTTCAGATACTATCTGGAATCGTAAGATAGCATGTTCTTCACTTGACCACAGTGTGTTCTGGGAAATGCTAGAAACATGTCGTGAAGTACTGTTTTTAGAATCAGGTTAAGTTAATAAATAAAATTTCTAAATTATGGTACTGCTAAATGTTTAATTTATTAAAAATCACCCTCTGATGGCAAAATTTTGAACTATTTTTTTCTTAAACATATTCCCATCTCTTTATTATGTCTTTCACAAAATTTCACAACTTTATGAACAGTAGTTTTGTCTGTATACAACTTTAAAGTGGGGTCATTTAATTATGAACACCCTGTATATATATATATATATATATACCAGGTGAGCTAAAAGTTCGTTAAAGCTTTAAAAATTCATACAAAAAGTAGAAAATATGATAATGAATTGCGATTTGCAAAAAAGGACTCAGAAGGTAGTCGGGTTTTTTTTTAGCAGCAAAAAGAAATTTAGTTAAAATGTCATAGGTAGATGGCACTGACATGCGAGAGATTCAGAAGAATTGGGCAAATTAATCTTGCAATAAAATACCGTGATACACGTGGATTTCTCATTAGCTTTCAGAATGTTATCATTACCCGATCGAGCGTTGTTGGTGAAGTTGTTCTATTTGAACGGAGAGTCAGCAACTGTTGCTGTACGAAAATTTCGCACGGCGAAAGAACTGAAGACGAAGAATGGCCCCATATCGTGTCCTGGAATAGTGAAGCTTGTCAAACGATTCGAAGAAGCTGGCTCTTTCGAGGATCGGACACGAACTGGTAGACTCTCGTTGGCGCAGGGCCAAATTACTGCGGTGGAAACCACTATGAATGATTTAGCGGCGGAATCGTCCACGGGGACTAGCAGTGCTCGCAAAACTGTATTGATATTGGATGTGCCTCACTCATCGATTCGACGTGTCCTCCACGGGTTATTGCATCTCTATCTCTACAAATTTAAATCAATGCAGGAGTTACAACAGGGAGACACAGCTATGGGAATGAATCATTTGCCGAGTGAGCTATGGCAAGAATTGAAAGCGACCCTCAGTGGTTGTTCAACGTTTTCTGGAAGGATTAAGCGTACTTCATACTACACATGGATGTCAACACCCAAAACACTCTATATGGGCGACGTCCAATCCTCATGAATACACGAATTTACTGCATCCAGCCAAGTTAACAGTCTGGTGCGGCTTCACCTCGTCTTTCATTGTCGGACCATTCTTCTTTGAAGAACCGTGTCGCATACTGGGCTGGAAAACGTGCACAGTAACCGCTGAGCGTTATCTCACTCATTTTCGAGACAAAGTGGTTCCCAAATTAAATGAATGAGGTGTGCTACCTGTAATAAGAATTATACAGGATGGCGCACCACCACACTATGCCGATCCAGTAAAACGATTCGGGCTCCACGATCACCCGACCTCACTCCGGTCAACTTCTGGTTATGTGTTTATTTGAAATTACGTGTGTGCCGGTCTTCCCCATCAACATTGGCTGAACTCAAATATTCCATCTCTCGTGAGGTTTCTGCAATTCATTCCGACATGTTGCATTCAGCTTTAACGGACGTTGGGAGTCGCCTTAATTCTGTCGTAAAGCGTTCTAATGGTCATGTTGAGCATTTGTTATTGCAAAATAAATGAATAGAGCGTACTGTTGTTCTGTTCATTGTGTTTTGAGTCGTCGGTGCCCTCTACAGGTGATTTTTTAAACTAAAATCGTTTTTTCTGCAAAACAATCGACTACCTTGTGAGCCCTTTCTTGCAAACCGTACTTCTTTATCATAATTTCTTCCTTGCTTATGAATTTTTAAAGTTTTAGCGAACTTTTGTCTCACCCAGTATATTTATATATTTATATTTATATAGATATGGATATATTGATATACAGGGTGATTATAATTAAAGTTGCACTTTCAAAAGGCCGTAAAAATGAACCACTGGTCAGAATGACCTGATATTTCAGCTGAGTATACGTGAATCAATGGAAATTTGTTTTTTGAAAGAAAAAAAATAAAAAGTTTATCAATAGATGGCGCTTTACTCGTCATAAGATGCTAATTAAAAGACGTTATATGTATTCTTTGTCCAAAGCCAACCCACCACGACAAGATGGTGCCACAGCGGATAGGAAAAAATCAGTTTTTAATAGTTCCTAGGCAAAAAACGTAGAAAAAAAACGAAAATCGGTTTTTAAGTGTTCCTACACCAAAAATCGTAGATAAAGCAAATACGAAATCGGTTTTTAATTGTTCCTAAGCCAAGAAACGTTGAAAATGAAAAAATATCCCTAAAATAAATAAATAAAGGTTTTAAAATATCCCTAGGCTAAAAACCATAAAAAAGCAAAAAAAAAAAAAGCGCAAAACATCATGTTCCAAAACAGATCGGGGTGTTTCAGGGGTGATATTGTGAATGCGTTGCGCAATGCGGGTTTTCAATTCACCTAAGTTTGCAACTGGACCCCCGTAAACAACATGTTTTTGGTAAATCTACAGCCAGAAGTCGCAAGTGTTCAGAGTAGGTGATCGTAATGGGCAGACTGTTCGAAAATGGCGACTGATAATTCTGTCATTTCCAAAATGCAATTTCAACAACCGCTTCACTGGCGTTGCAATGTGCGGAGGGACACTATCTTGCATAAAAAATGTGATATCCAGACATAATCGCTGTTGCAGTGCTGGAATTAGCTGGTAGCGGAAAAGAGATTCACAACGTGACCCATTGTCTGTACAGGAGACAGGACCCAAAGGATCAATCTCCTCGAAAAAGAAAGGGCCAACGATAAATGTCGCCGTAAGCCCGCACCACAGAATGAAGCAAGAATGAAGAGGGAATGGTTGCATTTGGAACAGATTCTCACTGGCCCATATTCTGCAATTTTGAGTATTGACAGTACCTTGGAAATGGAAATGAGCTTCGCCTGTTCACTGAATGTTCAACGGCCATCCATTGTAAATTTCCATCGGAGCAAGAAATTTCAGGACGAAAGCTATTTGCTTTGGCAGATCAGCAAGATGCAACTCCTCAACATGCATAATTTTTTAGGGATAGCATACAGGATCTTTCGTAAACTTTTACGAACCGTGCTGACAGGCATGTCTAATGTTCGAGAAATTCCCCGTTAGATTAACGTTCTCAAAGCACTGTTTGGCAATTCCTTCAATGCTGTAGCTATATCCCCCACCGACGTCGAAGCAATTGCTTTCCTTCCTCTACCGCATTTCATGTCAAATGTATCCGTCTCTTCAAATTTATCAATCATCTTCTACAGACCAAATGCAGTCATCGAGCCAGAGACGCTTCTTAAACCTTTAATATCCAGAATTTCTTCAATGCAACTGCCGCACGGTCACCGTTCTCGTAATAAAGCTTCACAAGCAGAGCCCGATCCTTCAATGATAACGTCATAACTACCTTCTCAGATGCAGAATAATAGGAACAACAAGTTCCAAGCCTTTTTATCACAAGTGCAAATGTCACGTCTTTTAATTAGCATCTTATTACAGGCCATCTATCGGTCAACTTTTAAACTTTTTTTTCTTTCACAAAACAAATTCCCATTGCTTCACGTATACTCAGCTGAAATATCAGGTCATTCTGACTAGTGATTCTTATTTAACGGCCTTTTGAAAGTGCAACTTTAATTATAATGAACCCGTATATATATATATATGTGTGTGTGTGTGTGTGTGTGTGTGTGCGTTTGTATGTACACATTTGATAATTGATTCTGATATATTCTGTACGTTGAATCTGAAATTGACCTTCATTTTAAACTATCACATCAGGATTTGAATCTCCTCCCCCATCTCATCGGGCCATTCAGCTGCTTAGCTGTAAGAAACCCAGTATAAACCAAAAAATCTAATAAATTGTTGAATTAAATAAAATTAAACTGAATAAAGAAGTCTTACATCTATTTTATCGTATCAGATTCTCGCTATTTTTTAACCTTGAAATTTACGATTTGCGAAAGATCCTGACATGATGATTAAAAGTGAAATTATTTTTTTTTATTCAGCGTTAAAAGTACATAAAATGTAATTATAAACTTTAAAAAACACAACCATCGCAGGTTTATGTTATCAAATTTAAAACTCTTTCTTAAACTTCTTAACGGTAATCTATCCGAATTTTTTTGTGTTATCCTCTAATTTATGTATGTATAAGATGGTAAGAGTCGAAAATCATAATAATATTGCATTGTCATCGGGTTTAACTCTGTGTGTAAAATTTATCCTCGATCGGACATTTGAAAGTAAGTTTAAGTTCTAGTACAAATTTTAAACTGGAAAGACGATCACTGGAAGTTAAATAAAACCTTATGAAAATAACACAATTTTAGTTAAAAGAAATCATAGCCTCAAATCCTTACAAAATAAAACATATGTTAAAATACAATTAATTTAACTAATAAAATTTAATCGTAATATTTGTAGGATTTCTTTCATAGCGCAGATACCTTGAAATAAGGTTAAGTACTTTAAATACGACCCCTGAAAGCATGGCAGAAATCTTCTGTTTTGAGATGCATAAAAGTGGTTTAAGTCGTGCATTTCAAAGTTTCATAACTCGGTCAATTTTAATGTTAGATGAATGGGACTTTTTTTGTCTTACTTGTTAGTGTCACAGTAAATTTTTACTAAATATCACTTATAGGACCGGGGGACAGTATAAAAATTTAAATTTCGTAATTTTTTAATAAATGTTTTTCTTCACCCAAATCGCTTTAAAAACAACTCTTTACCTTACTTAAACCATTTTTGTAATTGGAAGCATGCATCTAGGACCAACGGTTGCGAAAATAAAGGTAGGTCAGGTTGTACGTGGACACACTGTATATATTTGTTATACCTTTATCTTAAAAAATAGCTGAGATATAGCAATTTGAAATTCTATGGTGACTGGCATATTGAAACAATTTTATTTTTGTCATGCGATAGCATTCATAATTATTAAGAGGCTACTTCAGTCACCCGGATAGACCCGCTCACTAATGCTAAACCTATGGAAGACATTTTTAAAGATATTTCGTTCGCATTTCCGTATTTTTAATCAATTCTTTTTGCTTTGGCTAGCTGAGATCGATCTGTACAAAGAACGTTTTTTACATTTTCGATTTTGTTTACAGATATTTTTAATGAGGCCACTTTCATTTTCGGAACCGGTTTCGAAAGTGAAAGCATCCTCTTGAAAAAATTTACAAACAAAATCGAAAAAGGAAAAAAGGGCAGAGTTAGAGATTACTCTCAGCTATCCAACGCAAAAAAATCACTTAAAAATATTAAAATGCAAACGAGATATCTTAAAAAAATTCTTCCATAGGATTAGCATTAGCGAGAGAGTCTTTCAGGTGACTGAAGAAGCCCTTTAATTGATTTGGAAATGACTGATCATGCGAACGGGATATACCAAGATTTCGAAAGAATTCGTTACATAGCTTTATCCGCAATCTTGTTTAAAAATGGCAGCCACTGATTTTTTTTTTTAATTTAAAAAATCAATATGTACAAAAAAATTAGAAATTGAAAAGTTTCTAACTTTAAATATTTGGCTTTGATAGAAGCGTTCCGGAGCATTGTTTTGTTTTGCTTCTATCCTAAAAATTGATTGAAATATAGCAGTTTGAAATTCTAGGGTGGCTAACATTTTGAAACAATTAGATATTTACAATGCGATAGCAATCGTATTTGTCAACGGATTTGGATGTGATTGAACTCCTGTATAGGACATAACAAGGTGATAAACGAGTTTGTTGGCTAGGTTAATCTTTATTCAAAGTGGCACAAAATTAAATATTCTTCGATTTTTTAAAAACTTAAATACACAAAAAATAAGAAATTATAGAAGTTTTAGGTAGCTTTCATTACAAAAAGCTACCTATTGCAGCCGTTCGCAGGAAAGCGATTTCAAAAAATTTTGGTATATTTTCATCGATCATGACCCCCAGACACCGAAACCACCCTCCGTTCAAAATTGATATATATATATATATATATATATAAATATATCTGACCTATGTCACACTGTAACTCTCGTAATTATGAACCGATTTCGATGTAATTCGGTATGTACATAGTACATACAAATGTCTCGACCGAGTTCGTTGGCCAGCTTCATCCGCCGTTTTGTTTCAAAATGGCGGCCATTTAAAATTTAAAAAAAAATTAAAATTTGAAATGTGGTACCAAAAAATTAAAAATGAAAAAATATTATTTTCTTATGTATTTGACCTTTATACAAAGATTCCGGAGCAGTTTTTGTTTCGTCTATATCTTAAAAAATGGCTGAGTTATAGCATTTTGAATTTCTAGCGTAGCTGACATTTTGAAACGTCCTGAATTTTGTCACGCGATACAAGGCGTATTTATGAGCCGATTTCGATGTAATTCGGTGTGTACATAGTGCATACCAATGTCTCGACCGAGTTCGTTGGTCAGCTTCATCCGCCATTTTGTTTCAAAATGGCGGCCATTTAAAATTTTTAAAAAAATTTAAATTTTGAGATGTGGTACCCAAAAATTGAAAATGGAAAAATATTTTTTTCTTATGTATTTGACCTTTATACAAAGATTTCGGAGCAGTTTTTGTTTCGTCTATATCTCAAAAAATGGCTGAGTTGCAGCATTTTGAATTTCTAGCGTGGCTGACATTTTGAAACGTCCTGAATTTTGTCATGCGATAAAAGGCGTATTTATGAACCGATTTGGATGTAACTTCGTTTATACATAGTACATACTAATGTCTCGACCGAGTTCGTTGGCCAGCTTCATCCGCTATCTTGTTTCAAAATGGCGGCCATTTAAAAAAATTAAAAAATAAAAAAATTAAAATGAGATACCAAAAAATTGGAAAATGAAAAAGATTGTTTTCGTATATGTTTGACCTTAATACACAGATTCCGGAACAGTTTTTGTTTCGTATATATCTAAAAAAATGGCTGAGTAATAGCATTTTGAATTTCTATTTTGGCTGACATTTTAAAACGACCTGATTTTTGTCACGCGATAACAGGCGTATTTATGAACCGATTTGGATGTAACTTGGTCTGTACATAGTACATACCAATGTCTCGACCGAGTTTGTTGGCCAGCTTCATTCGCCATCTTGTTTCAAAAGGGTTGCCATTTAAAAAAATTAAATTTAAAATTTAAAATGAGGTATTAAAAAATTGGAAAATGAAAAAGATTTTTTTTATGTGTTTGGCCTTGATACAAAGATTCCGGAGCAGTTTTTGTTTCTGAAAATTTGTTCTTTTGTTTATATCTTAAAAAATGGTTGAATTACAGCACTTTGAATTTCTAGCATGGCTAACATTTTGAAATGATCTTGTATTTGTCACGCGATAACACACGTATTCGCCTATTTCGATGTAAGAAGGCATGTGGATAGTATACATCAATACCTCGACCAAGTTCGCTGGCCAGATTCATCAGCCATCTTGTTTCAAAATGGCGGCCATTAAATTAAGAAATATATATATATTTAAAGTGAGGTGCAAAAAAATTAGAAATTGAATAAGGTTTCTTTCTTAAGTATTTGACCTTGATATAAGAATTCAGGAGCATTTTTTGTTTGTCTTTACCTTAAAAAATGGCTCAGATATAGCAGTTTCAATTTCTATTGTGGGTGACATTTTGAAAAATCTGATTTTTTGCATGCGACAGCACTCGTATATATCAACCGATTCCGATGTGAGTGAGCATGTGCACAGCAATTACTAAGGTCTCGAGCAAGTTCACTGGTTAGCCTCATCCACCATGTTGTCTTAAAATGGCAGGCACTTTAAGAAATCGCCGAATTTGGCAGCCAAATATAAGTTACTTTAAATATAAGCAGCTTGGATAAAGCTGACTAATTTCGCGAAATTTTCATTCATTATGATTTAGTATTGGCAAAAATTAGTATTGAATCTCCTATATTCGGTTTCCACAAAATTGAGCTTCGTGTGTTTGAATAATATAAGTTAGCTTTTTTAAAATAAGGAATATGAAAGCTACCTCTTCCTCCCGGCACTGGCCGGAAGGACTTTTTCTCTTCAAATGTTCGACTTTGGTAGAAGGCCTCTGTAGCAATTGCTATTTCGCCGTTATTTTTAAAAAGAGTTGAGATATAGCAGTTTGAAATTCTAGGATGACTGACATTTTGAAACAATCTGGCATTTGTAATATTTTTTAACCTATTTGATTGTGATTGATCATGTGTACAGATTTTATCAAGATCTCGACCGATTTCATTGGTCAGCTTCACCCAGTATCTTTCTTCAAAATTTCGGTCAATTAAATTTTTTTACTTTTTTAAATTAAAAAAGATGTACACCAAAATTATAAATTGAACATTTTGTTCCTTTATGTTTCTAACCTTAATACAAAGATTCCGGTGGATTGTCTGTTTCATCCCTATCCTATAAATCGACTGAGCTGTAGCAGTTTGAAATTCTACGCTGGCTGACATTTTGAAACAATCAGATATTTTTCATGCGATAGCATTCGTTTTTATCAACCAAATTGTATGCGATTGAGCATGTATATAGGACATAAGGTCTGGAATGAGTTCGTTACACAACTTTATAAGCTATCTTGTTTCAAAATGACAGATATCTCAATATTTCAAATTAAAATACGTGTACAAAATAACTGGAAAAAAATTATCCTTCAGTGATTGGCCTTAATACAAATATTCCAATGAATTTTTTGTTTTGCCTCTATGCCTAAAAAATGACTGAGATAATAACTGTTTAAAATTCTAGGGTGGCTGATTTTTCCATAATCAGGTTTCATTCATGAGCATTTTAAACCGTCATGTCTCACAAATTTATTTTTATAGTTGTAACAATTGTTGCTACTGTCAGACGCTTAAAACTACTTAGTGATATCCACCAGCATCAAAATGTCGCCAAACTTTGTAATACTTGTCAAAATATCGCCAAATATGGCGACCAAAAATAAATCATCAGAAATGAATCAAACTTAGCTCTAGTTGACAAATTTAGCGAAATCCTCATTCAAGTTCACTATTGAAGGAAACTGAGATTGAATCTTCTATAATCGGGCTCCATGCATTTTAGCTTCGAGTGTTTGAGTAAAATTAACTGAATTTTTAAAAAAGAGGAATATGGAATCTACTTTTGTCTGCGATAGAGGCCGGAACATTTTTGTACAAATTTTTGAATTTGAAATCTTTAAGGCCACTGTTTTGAAAAAAGATGGCGGATGAAGCTAGCTAACGAACTCTGTCGGGACCTTAATGTGTCCTGTATATATGCTCAGTTACATCTAAATAGGTTGATAAATACGAGTGCTATCGCATGACAAATATCAGGTTGTAGTAAAATGTCAGCCAACTTATAATTTCAAACTGCTATAGCTCAGCCATTATTTAGAATAGAGACGAAACAAAAAATGTTCCAATCTTTATATCAAAGAGAAACACTTAAAGGCAAAACTTTTCATTTTCTATATCTTTGTACATCTTTTTGAATTTTGAATTTTAAGTTGTCGCCAATTTGAAACAAGGTGACATACACCGAAGAGCAAAAATATTATGACCATCACCACACATTCCAATGAACTCGCCTGGGTGACGTGGGGAGCACATTGGTATTTGTTTGGTATACATTGGTATACAATGATATTTAAATGCTGCTAGGGAGTCTGAGGAATCATTTTTGTTCTTACTTCTGCCTGTGATGGTAAAGACTGATAATCTAAGCGACTTTAATAGAAGGCAGAATTCAGTCGCCCGACGACTCAGAACGAGTGTCTTCGAAACTGCACGTCTCATGGGTTGTTCGTGACATATCGTTGTTAGTACTTATACAAAGTGGATGAATGACGGTGAAACTATCTGTAGAAGCCATCGCGTTGGATGTTTAGGCTTTATCAAATAAAAAGGACGTCGGAGGATCTCACCCTTGGTAAAGCAAAATCGGCACAAGAGACTGACTCAACTGACATTCCAACACAATACAGGTTCAAGAAGAATTCTTTCGAAGCGCACAGTTCAGCTGACACTGTTGAATGTGAGACTACGCAGGAAACATCCCACTCATGTGCCTCTGTTGACGAGGTATCATCGCCAATTAGTCCTACACTAGGCCCGGGAACATAATGACTGGACTATGGATCATTGGGTGAGAGTTGCCTCTTTGGATGAAGCACAATTCATCCTTCAACACGTCGATGGGCGTGTCAGGTACGCTGTCATCTAGGCAAACTGTTACTCCCCCTTACACAACAGGTCATACACAGGCTGGTGGTAGCAATATTAAGCTTTGGGGAACGTTCTCATGGGCATCTCTGGGAGTTGTGGTTGTGGTATCACTGATCATGAAGGCCGAGGACTATTTGAACATCATTGCTGACCATTTGCACCCTTACATGGTATTTGTCTTCCGAAATGGAAATGGAGTCTTCGAGCAAGGCAACGCTCCATATCACAAGACATGGATTGAGCTCAATTGTTCCCAGGAACATAATATTTAATTCCAGTTAATGTCCTGGCCTCCTAACTCGATGGATCATAATCCGATAGGGCACATTTTGGATGTCATGTAACGGCAGCTCAGAGCTCAAAAACAACCGTTTTGGAATATCCCGGATATGCACTACCGTTGCTTGAACATGTGGTATAATTTATCTCCGGTCATGTACCAAGGACTGGTGGCATCCATGCCAAAATGGGTTGCAGCTGTTTTGCTGGCCAAAGGTGGGCCAACGCATTATTAGGTAGGAGGTCACAATGTTTTGGCTCTTCAGTGTATATATACCGGTTGAGCGAAAAGTTCGTTACAACTTTAAAAACTCATAAAAAAAGGAAGAAATTAAGGTAAAGGAGTGCGGTTTGCAAAAAGGGGCTCACAAGGAAGTCGAATTTTTTTAGCAGAAAAAAATCACATGTAGAGGGAGCTGACGACCCGAAACACAATGAACAGGACAGCAATAAGCTCCATCCATTTGTTCTTCCAATACAAAATATTCAACATGACCTCCAGAGCATTCTACGGCAGTATTGTTGTCTTATTCATTGTGTTTCGGGTTGTCAGCTACCTCTTACATGTGATTTTTTAACAATTTTTTTTTCTGCTAAAAATATCCGACTTCCTTGTGCGCCCTTTCTTGCAAATCGCACTCCTTTATCATAATTTCTCCCTTTTTATGAGTTTTAAAGTTGTAACAAACTTTTGGCTCACCCGGTATATAAATCAATATTTGAACGGGGGGATGGTTACGGTGTCCGGGGATCATGATCGGTGAAAAATATTTCGAAATTGTCTAGAATCCCTTTGCCCTGGACGGCTGCAATAGATGGCCTTTTACTTCTATAATAGAAGATACCTAAAATTTTTGATGTTAAACGTAGTACGAGAAGTTAAAGCAGTGAGTATTTAGTATTATATAGTTGTAGAAATATCTTAATTTTTTACTCCAAGGAATTCGAAACTCACATTAATGTCATTTTGTTGTTGGCTGGCCACACACACACGTCGAGTTCAATTTTGAGGCTTCGGGAGTGGGGCATATATCCAAAATAATATTCAAATATAAATTTATAGATATTTTGTCAAGTATATTTTGGAAGATCTTGTGATTATTTTTATGGTCTGATAGAGTAACATTTATATTAAAACAGATAATTGTCAGAACACACGTTTGAAACTTAGATACAGAATATGTTCTGAATTTAGCATTCTCAGTAAAAAATACTTTGAACCTTTTTAGTTCAACTTATTTATCTGCGATGGCATTTACTCGATTGAAAATAATAAAAGTAAATGTAGGTCAAGCCTGAAAAATGAAAATCTCCGAATGTCGTTTAAAGGGTTATGAAAGTTTAATTTTGTAATAATTAAATGCAATCATATAAAATACTGCTAATATTTACATTTAATAATATTAATAATATTTCACGTGATATTAAAGTTTTAACATTGGTTAAAACTTAATAATTAAGTAATAATAATTTAATATATAGATGTATGACTTGCAAAATTTAAGTGCGAGCTCACTTCTTTACCAATTTTTTTTCTCATGGAAATTTTAGTAAGCACTATTTCCTTGAAGTGTGAAAAAATAATCTTATTTTAAAATTAGATGTCAAATATGAGTAGGTAATATTATTTATTGTTTGCGTATTGAAAAATGTAGATGATTTATTCTTTAAAAATACAAGTTAAATTTGTAAAGATCGGCGCCAAAAAAGAATAGAATGTTTAAAAAAATCTAGTATCGTATCGTTTTACTCGAACGTGTAAAGTCGATGTGCTGATAACATTCATTTAGAATGTTATCTTTCTGTCGGTTTTTTCTTTTAATGAGTCAAATAATCTGGGTACAAATCCATACAGTATTGCTAGTTTAGTGGATTTTTTATTCAAAATTTTACCACTCTTACTAAATAGCAATACGCTCCTTTTGTAATGACAGGTTAAATAAGGGGTTGGGTTGGATTGATATTTGACGGCCGATTATCAACTCGTGGGATATAGGCCCAAGGGGGAGTGCCCTCCGTGGGGGTCTTTCTAAGGGAGCCTAACCCGTATTTACGCATGGAAATCCAAGGTTTCAAGGAAAACCACGAAAACTCCGAAACGGTTAGGCCGACGGGCGTGATTGGGTTCGAACCCTGCACCTCCCGTCTACCAGCTTCGAGAGAGAGCAGAACCTCTCAGCCACTGGTGGGGCCGTTAAATAAGGGGAATATTCGGAAACAGTGATTTTTTTAAAATAAAAATATTCACTTAATAGGTAACAAAGTGCCTCATGAAAGCTTATGTTTAAAGACAACAGTATATAGCCTATGTTTAACAGCTTCAAGGGCGGTGGTTCATTTTTGGACAATCTAATTTTAATTCCTAAATGGGACATTGACACCAGAATTTTGATTTCAAAATTTTCGTTTTATTAAGTACGTGAAGAAAAGCTTTTAATTATTTTCAAACAAATTTGTTTGTAAATTCCGGTGTCATTCATTCATGACAGTATTTTGGTATATTTCATGATAAAATCATTGAAAAAGTTATGAGTTTTCTATAAAAATATCAAAATTTCAAGTACAAATAATAATAATAAATAAAAGCAACCGGAATGCTACACGTTTAATTAACAAAATAAATTTTATTCACAAATAATATAATTCTGATTCTTTATAAGGATAAAAACAAGCATAAAATTCAGAGAATATTTAAAAAAGTGGCAATTCTATTTATATTTGCAGCAAAATATTCAAATTTTGAAAAAAATACATAACTTTTTTACATTATTTGGAGTACATACGCATGAAAGCATAAAGCTGCAGTCAGAATAAATTTTGCATTAAACAGTCTGGAAGATCTGCTTTTTAAAACAAAATCGTTTCAAAATCGATGAACACTTTTAAAAGCTATAGAATGGCATATTCTAAATAAATGGATTTTTTGAAAAAATAACATCCACTATTCTGAAGTCGATTATTAAAACTTTTTAAATTTATAACTGCATATTATTTAAGACAAAAGTAAAAACAAAATTACTTAAGAAAAGAAAATAGTAAGAAAAAAGTTCTAATAACGTGAAGATGTAGGTGTGGTTACCTTTTTTCGGTAAATAAATGTTTAGAAATTCTTATTTCTTTATCTATATGAATTACAGCTTATTTATTCTAGTTTAAACTGTCAGCAGCAGTAGCATCCTTTGCTGAAATACTTTCTCTACAGAAATTAAAAAAGAAATCTGCAAAGCAGAATCCTCACATGCCAGCAAATTGAAGCTATTTAGATTTAAGTCTTATTGTAACCTACATTTACAATGGATTATTTCATAAAAGCTCAAGAAAAATTGGGTCTTTAAAGACTTCACGAAACAGAAAAAAATAAACATTACTTCCCAAAATTATGTTGCAAAAATAATGATTTAATTTTGTCGTTTCAGTTCAAAAAAAAGAATAATAAATTAAAATCTATAAAGCAAAATAAAACTATAAAGAGTGCTCGTAAGAAAATCGAAAGCTATTAAAATTCACAATTCTCAACCGTCAAGCATGCAGTCGCTTTTAATTAATGTTTCATATAACCTTTTCTCTCTTTAGATTTTAATGTTCGTAGAACTGTATATGAACATATTAATTAATTAATTTTATTTAATATATAGACCATGGACTTTCATATATTGTTTAAGTTACTACTATTAAACTTAAACTGTCGTAATTGTAACATTAAATGTATCAATTTTAATAAATTTCGAAACATCATTGGAACGCATCATTAATATTTTTCATATGAAAATGCTTTTTGGTGTTGTTATTGGCAACCGAAAAAAATAAAATAAAAAAGAAAGCTTTCAATTAAAAAACAAATGGTTTTGACCTATGTTCTGTAACCCGGAAATTGGATCTTCTACTACTTTTAAATGAATAACTTATTTTGAATAACAACGGTTCAGCTTTCCTGATGTTGAAAACCATGGTGTGGAAAGTTTTAATTTAAAAAAAAAAAAAAAAAAAAAAAAAGATGTACTGTCATTTTTTTTTCAAGCAAGTTTAAAGAGACACATGGGATCTGAAAACATTAGATATGTCAGTCAAAGTAAAAGTTAGTCATAAAAAGTTTTCAAACCTCTGTTTTTAGGTTTTCGTTCATTTGACGAAACCCTACGATTCGTTTCACTTCTCTGTCTGTCAGTCACAGAGTGCGTTCTCAGAAACTGTATAAGTTAGAGGCCTGAAATTTTGCACACTTATAACTGAATACCTTTAATCACACGATAAATCCTAAATTGTAGAAGAAGTCTCATATTACTTTAATTAAATGAATTAATTTACTGACATCCGACCATTTTTGCAATTTACATTTTAAAACAGAACTGTAATTTGTCTATTTCGCGTAAGTTTAATAGTTCCGCAGTAGCGCGTTTACCTGCCAATCGAAAGGTTCCGTGTTCAAAATTCCTGTTTCGGAACTAGAATTTTTCCCCCCGGAATGCATTTCATTGTCTAATGTAGCGCTTCCCAAACTTTTTTCTTTCACGTATCCCTTTCATAGGCTTTTCATTTCGGATTAACCCCCCATTTCTCACAAACACGTTATCCTTCCCCCTCCACTCAACATGCTTTTTTTTCATTAGTAATCTTATAACAACCATATAATAAATCGATACAAATTTCATTGACATTTACTTGCATTTTAAAGTCAATATCGCTTTTTATAATATTAGCCAAAGATTAAGAAAAATCAATGTAGCATTAAAAGAAATTTTAACAATCACACGATGATTATTGATGAGCATGTTTCAACACGTTGAGTGCCACTATACAGATTTGTCTTTCTTCTATCATACTTGCACACTTACTTTATCACATAAAGCAAAAAATCTCATATGAGATCTTGGTGAGCTAGAGTTTTAAGAAGTAGTACGCTGAATCCACGGGTTCTGATACGTTTATACCTATATGAGCTCTGTACTTAAACAGTAGAAACCTCAAACTTTCAATTTACATAAATTTTTACTTAATGAACATTTATTTACTTTTATACAGCAGCATAGATTTTATTAAACATAATTTTCATACTTAAAAAAAGTAGTTTTTTTGTTTTGCGTTGTGACACTAGATGTCACACCCGCGGAAAATAAAAAAAAAAAATGATTTTTTAATATGAAAATAAAGTTTTTTTTTTTTAAAAATAGGTGCTGATTTATTCAGGCACATATAAATGTTTGTTAAGTATACAAGTAATATAAATATCAGGGCTACAAAACTTTTTAGTACAAAGCTTTTTTATGTGTAAAAGTGTCAGACATCCACACATCCGACCGCTTGGATTTGGCAAACATTTAAAATTTCACAGCTTGATTAAATGTAAATATAAATAAAATTTCTCGAAAATTGATTGTATTGTATTCAGCGTTTGTCAGTTATTCTTTTGAACATCATTTAAAATAACTAATCGCATGGCACTCCAATGTGTAGCATTCGCACTGCATGGGAAATTTCGATTTCTAAATGGAAATAAAAATCCATTTTTATCCAGAAATTTAGTGTTCATACCAGAAAAAAAGAATAGTATCTTACGCTTTATTTAATAAAAGACATTTAGCGATAACATAAAGTAAAAGATCTTCTTTCAAAATTTCCTGTATCAATTTAAAATTTCTGATCACTTTCGCTGGCGCATCGGCAGCGAAAGTATTAAACAAAAAAAAAAAAAAAAAACATTAAAATCGGAAGGGCTGACGTAATTTAGGATCTGGCGTAATTTAGCCGTTCTGCAATTATTATTAAACACCGAAGAATAAATAAAAGTGAACAGAAAGGAATATGCCATAATGATTAATTGAAGTTTTCGGAAAGATGGGGGGGGGGGGGGTATACAAATACTCATGTATGCTTATCAGTGGGCGGAGCTACTGATATTTTATTATCAATGAATTATTAGGTATAATGAGCCTTTTCTCTCATTTTTAGCATAACATATTGTACTTACACATGAGACTAACTTTGTCATCTAAAACTATCAATATCTTTATGTCTTTTTAGTTAAACCATTTTTGTGATTACTGTCATTACCGATATTATATTCACTTACCCCTAGTAGGCCCGCCACGTGCCCCAGGTTGTTAACGGCTGATGTAATAGATTTAATTCTACAGATTTTTTGTATTTTTTCTGCCATTTTAATGCCAAAAGTTGTTGTAAAATACATTATCATTCTTTTTTTTTTTTATTCGAAAATTCTTTTTTTCAGAAATTGGAAATTTTAAATTGTCTACATTCCATTGTCCGGTGGATTTAATTAAAAGAATTTTTGTTATTTTTGTACCATTTTAAGGATTTCTTTTTTGTTTGTTTCTTTTAACTAAAATGAAATTATGTAATTAAATATATTTTTCAGATATACATGCGTATGCTGTTAAAATTGTCTTAAAAGCAGTTCTTGAATGTTTTTAATTTGATTAAAAACAATATTCCAGTCCTAATAATTTTTAAATTAAACATAATGGTGCTGCTATCTATGTTCTTATTGAAATAGGGGTTAAGAATTTAATAATTATAAATTAACTATTTCGACTTATTAATTAAAGGATAAAGTGTTTTGAAAGGAACATTGAACGAAACCTTCTCTGCAATCTTCGATCATACTTATACACTCATTATTACATAAAACAAAAATCTCATATGAGATCTAGGTGAGCTAGAGTTTTAAGAAGTAGTACGCTGAATTCACGGGTTCTGATACGTTTATACCTATATGAGCTCTGTACTTAAACAGTAGAAACCTCAAACTTTCAATTTACATAAATTTTTACTTAACCCTTACCGGCGCGGAGTAATTCTGTTTATAAACTGGTGAAATAATGGACTGACACCGCAATTTATAAACGAATTTATTAGAAAATACGAACTTGCATATTTTCATGTATATTATCATAGGAAAACTTTAGTTAAATATTCTTGCTGCCATTTGTCAGTTTTGGAATTAAAATTATGTGTCCTTTTTAAAGGAAACCGCGCCGGAAAGGGTTAATGAACATTTATTTACTTTTATACAGCAGCATAGATTTATTAAACATAATTTTCATACTTAAAAAAACAAAAAAAAAACAGTTTTTTGTTTTGCGTTGAAACATCGATGTCACACTCGCGAAAAATGAAAAAATGATTTTTTAATAGGAAAATAAAGTTTTTTTTTAAAAAATAGATGCTGATTTATTCTGGCACATATAATTTTTTTTAAGTATACAAATAATATAAATATCTGGGCTGCAAAACTTTTTAGTACAAAGCTTTTTTATGTGTAAAAGTATCAGACATCCACACATACGACACCACGACACCATGGATTTGGCAAACATTTAAAATTTTAGAGCTTGATTAAATGTAAATATAAATAAAATTTCTCGAAAATTTATTGTATTGTATTCAGCATTTGTCAGTTATTTTTTTGAACAGCATTTAAAATAACTAATCGCATGGCACTCCAATGTGTAGAATTTGTACTGCATGGGAAATTTCGATTTCTAAATGTATATAAAATCCTTTATTATTGCAAATTTAAGCACTATTAATAATATTAATTTTATAAAATACTAAATTTCAAAGTAGAAGTCATATTTACAATATACGTTAAATACCAATTCCAAAAGTTACATTTTACAGATTACGTATTTTTGATGCAAAACATTATTTGTCAAAAGTATACTGTTATTTTAAGATTAGGTTTATAAATTCGGAGCTGCTGAATGAAGATTTTAAAGATTTCATAAAAATAACTTTTAGTTGCGCAAATTAACCTTTGCACTCCGTTGACGCCGCTACGGCGACTTCATCTTTCATTCAAAATTTGTTTTTGGCACCAGTAATAAATGAAAATAAAATTTGCCTTATTTAATCAGATCAATTCTAAAATTGCGCGCCTGAAGGAAACTTCTTTTAAACCGTTCATGCCCGGCATCTTTTACACGATATTTATTCGTTTGGCACCATTTTTTGTTAATTAGTTGCATTAATTTTGTAAATCACAAAAATGTCGTAATTAAATAAAATCAATTTTACTTTTCTTTTTTACTGGTATCAAACTCAAGCGTTTTAAGCACTTTTTGAGGGTGCATATACACTATATGGCCAAAGGTGACCGATCACTTGCGATATTTGTCGTTTTTTTAAATATCTAGAAAACTACACAAGGAATTAACCTGAAATTGTAGGTGTGTAAACAGCATAGTATAGGTCATATATTTCCGCGAAGATTTTTTCCCGAAACCCCATAGGGGACCGTCAAAAAATTGAAAAATAACGAATATCTTTTGGATAACCCTGTAAAAACTAATGCAGCAAAAGCGCTTAAACTCAAGATTATTAATAAGTGGCTTACTGTAATGTACTGTATTCATTTTTATGAGGAAAAAATATATACTCATACAGAAATTAAGGTTTTTATAAAAACAGTCCCAAATTCCGCCAAGTGTTTTGCTTATAATTTGCAGAGTTCTTAATATAACAAAAAAGTACTTTTCAGACAATATGACGAACAACATTGTACACAATATTCTGCAGTCAGAATTAAAATATAATGAAAATTGGAAGAAAAATGAGAAGGTTTACTAAAACATTTTTCACTGCGCATGCGCGAATGCAATCAAAATATAATGTGCATAATGTGTTAGCTAAATGTATAGAGCAACTTTTATAAAAGTCTCAAAAACATTGCTTGAAAAGTCTGATAATAATCGTTTATAGAATAAGCTCAAAATCCGTTGTTCGCAAAATGAAGCAAAAACATGAGGGGTTGTATCCAAATACAGTAGTACGTGCAATATTGTGTGTGCTAAATTGGCACTAATCAATGGATATATGGATACAACTCCTCATGTTTTTGCTCCATTTTGTGAACAACGGATTTTGAGCTTATTCTATAAACAATTATTATCAGACTTTTCAAACTATGTTTTTGAGACTTTTAAAAAAGTTGCTCTATACATTTAGCTAACACATTATGAACATTATATTTTGATTGTATTCGCGCATGCGCAATGAAACATGTTTTAGTAAACCTGTTTATTTTTCATCCAATTTTTATTATTTTTTAATTCTGCCTACAAAGTATTGTGTACAATGTTGTTCGTCATATTTTCTAAAAAGAAATTTTTTTTATATTAAGAACTCTGCAAATTATAAGCAAAAAACTTGGCTAAATTTGAGACTGTTTTTATAAAAATCTTAATTTCTCTACGAGTATACAGACTATCCTCATAAAAATGAACAAAATATATTACAATAAGCCACTTATTAATAATCTCGAGTTTAAACGCTTTTGCTACATTAGTTTTTACAGGGTTGTCCAAAAGGTATCCGTTCTTTTTTTAATTTTTTGACTTTCCCCTATGGGGTTTCGGGAAAAAATCTTCGCGGAAATATATGACCTATACTATACTGTTTACACATCTGCGGTTTCAGGTTAACTCCTCTTGTATTTTTCTAGATATTTAACAAAACGTCAAAAATCGCAAGTGATCGGTCACCTTTGGCCATATAGTGTATGCACCCATGGTCCCGAACGGGTTAAAAAAGTGGTGCCCACCGAATAAAATTTGTGTAAGAGACACCGGAGTCCGCAAGTGTTCAAATAAATGCTTATAATTAAAAATATGTCCTTTTTTACCCGTTAAAACATTTTACTTTTACAGCTCCTTTGAAAAAGTTTTAAACGCCATCACTTTTTACTAAATAATTGAAAATAGTCCATTATTTTTAAAATTCAATTCTTGGTAATTGGGGACAGTAATTGCCCCATTAAATGAAATGGGCTTGAACTTTCTTTCTTTCTTTGTTGAAGGCAAAACTGGAGGAACCTATGATGTAATGATTTCTAAAATTCAATACGTTAACCTAAGATTTTTGTTTCTGATGAATAAACTGATTCAAGAAGCTTGAATATGTGAAAATTTGTTTTTATTTCTTAGACATTTCTTTAAAGATATACTTTAAACAATATATTTTTTTACTGCCTAATCAAATTAAAAATAACTTTCCCTTGAAAAATGACGTCAATGAAAATTTAGCAGTCCGTATTATTTCCTTTTTCTCAATTTTATCAACAGTCATGGAGTAATATAGTTGCCATTATTACAAAAATGTCATAAAAATTTCAAAGAAATTAATACCTTTAAAATTAAATTAAATTAAAAAATTCCGAGAATGATTATGACATCCTTAGAGCCATGCAAATAGCTATTAGTTTTATCGCTAAACTGTACATATTCTTGGAGGTGTGGTTGTAAAATTCAAATACACAGTCAGATACTAATATTGATTCTGTGTTTGTATTTTACTATTCCTGAGAGAATAGGAGGATTTATTACTTGAAAAGAACACCAATTATACGTAAGGATCCAGGAATGTCATAAAAACTCTTGAAATTTTAAAATTTTAATTAGTCTCTGTGATATTATTATTTTTACATGTGAATGAAAGTTTTGTAATCGTATTATTTCCTTATTGTGGACGAAAGAAGGAAAATGAAAATATGGATTATGTTTTTTTTATTAACGTCATTTTCTCATTAAAGTTGAAAAGAAAAAAAATATTTTTTTTTATTTGAATAGATGATAAAAACAATACCATGACTAAATTACATTTTTTAAAGAAAATTTGAAAAAAAAAGAAACAAACGTATTTTCTCATAGTTAAGGTTAGTGAATCAGTTCATTTTAGAAACCACAAAATCTTTGTTGCCAAACTGAAATAAAAAATCGTTCCATCTTGGGTTTTGTTTTCAGTTTTACACCCAACCAAGGAGGTGAAACAAAATCAAATCGGTTTATTGCATTTTTTAGAGAATTGTAGCATTTAAAATGTATCAATGTAGCATTGTAGCATTTTGAAAATTTATAACATATAAATTTAAATAAGAATTGCAAATTTTCAATTTTTTATTTATTTAGAATGAGGATTAAGTTTTTTCACACTGCTGTTTTAACCCCCATGTGAAATAATTTAATTCTCGTTTATCCTCATAACATCAATTTAATCCTAATAACGGATTGGTTTAGCGAGAAATACGACATTATTGTAAACATCTATTTTAAATAATAAATCTGACATATTTTAGAAGGCGTTAATCTAATTGACGATATTTTTGCGTAAGTTCATTAAAATGACATCATCTTGAAAGAACGAAGTGCTTGCGATAAATGAAGTTGACAATGTGCATTTTTATTGAGAAAACTTTTTACCTAAATTAGAAATATGATTTATTACTTAAAATTTGGTATTTGATAAAATTATAATAAAGGAAGATTTCTTTTTCCTCCAAAGAATCGAAATATTCGTGCAATTTATATACAGCACAGCGAGTTACCAGGAAGGTAGTTTAAGACTAAAAGGACAGTTTTTCCTTATCGTGTCAGAAAAGCAATACTGCTAGAATTTCAGTAGTAGTAGAAATTAGCTAAATATTTAGCATTTCAATTTGCTTTCACGGATACCGATTTCAGATATAGTAAAAAAGCCGAAGTAGTAGAAATAATAATAAAAGAAAGATTTTAGCTCAATCTGCGGGTGATTCTAGTTTTAAAAAAATTAAATGTATAGTTAAGGTATTCTTTATCAAAAATACAGGGTATACAGAGTACAAAACTGAAATACAGTGTATACAGGTACAAAACTGAAATAAAGAGTATACAGGGTACAAAACTGAAATACAGGGTATATTTTCTTATGCTTCAGATGTTATTTTCGATGGTATGAAATATATTTATGTCATTAAAGTTATTTTTGTAAAAATTGCAAAATTTAATTTTTTTAGTCTCCTGCTTCTATAATATAAATAATATAAGAAATAACATAAGAAAATAAATTTGCACGACCAAAACTTACCGAGTTACGAATCTTTGAAAGTTAGGAATTTTCAATGGTTTCTGGCACTATAAATATGAAAACACGGTTTTAGCTCTAAAAATCGCTGAATATTCATAAATTTAAAATAACATATTTTAGTAAGTTTTGATGGAATTTTACTTTATTTTTCTTGTTTCCATTGTATGAGCACAGAAAAATATTTTCTAAATGAAACTGCCTGGACAAAGAGACCATACAAAAATTTTAATTTTGTAACTTTTACAAAAATAAATATTGTAACATATAAGATGATGAAAAACAACATTTAAAGCGATTTTGCATTTCTAAAATTATTAGTTTAGGACTTAGCTAATGATCAGCGGTAAGAGGTGACTGCCTACTTACGAGGGTTTTATTGATTAATTATAAATTGTCTTAACCCATTAATGCCGACTTCAAAATACTCGATCAATTTTGAAATATTTGTTCATGTCTATTTTTTCCGTTGTATTTACTAAGTTTTTTTTTTAATGGCAGATTTTTGTACCAACCGGCGTTTGTGTAGTATGAAATCACTTTTTTATGCAAATTTTGAATGTATTGTTTGATTGCAATAATAATAATTATTATATTATAATAATAGTTTCTAGATTTATTATCTAGTAAAATATTACTTATACTTGTATAATACGGGTTTTTTTTAAATTTAAATTATATTTAAAAAATTTAATTGAAATTCAATTTGCAAAAGAAAATTTTGTAAAATATATAATATACAAATTCTAAAACTTAGAAAAAAAGATTTAAAAATTATAATTACCTTTAAAAAATAGTAACATATTTTTAATAAACTGAATATTTATGCATTAGAATCAACATGATAACTTTTTTGTTATATCCAGACACTAATAAAATATATAGAACCAAAGAATATTTTTCTTTCTGAGAATTTTTTCAGTCCAAACTGACATTTATATAGCACTAAAGAATTACGCATCTCATTTCGTGACACGTATTTATTCATAGACGACTTTCTTTATGCACCCTTGTATTATAAAAATTCGTTATAACGATAGAATAGAAGTGGTACAAACGAAACATTTTGCGACAAAAACCAGCACAAACGAATGCCATAATACAATTTAAATTTCGTTGATTGGGTTGGGTGGGTCTACGGAAATGGCCGCCGTGTGTTGGAAAAGTGGAAAATTCGCTATATCGAGAAAACCAGAATGGCGCAAACGAAACTTTTTACGGTACAAACCGACATTTACATAGCACTAAAGAATTACGTATTTCCTTTCGTGACACGTATTTCTTTACGATTTTCATAAGTGATTTTCTGTAAGTGACATTGAATTATAAAAATTCGTTTTAACGACATAGTACGGAAGTGGCACAAACGGAACTTTTTGCAGCACAAACCAGCGCAAACGTAGAATAAATGAATACAGTAACAATATTTTGATTTCGTTGATGGGGCGGGGGTGTCGTTTCACTGGCCCCACCCATTTTGTTCGTTATAACGAGAGAATAGAAGTGGCACAAATGAGAATTTTTGCGGCAGAAACCAGCAGAAACGAATGGTATTGATTAATTTTCAAAATCAGTGTGGGGCGGGGCCAGTGAAATGGGCGTCTATTTTTTATTTTCAGTTTGCCTAAGTAAGACTGAGACTACACATATGCCGGTTAGTACAATTTTCTACCATTAAAAGTAAAAATGAATATACGAAACGAAACAAAAGTAAAACTAACTTTAAATAGCACGATCGTTTAAAGTACGCTATTACAATTGTGATTCCATTTAAAAATATAATTAAAATGTCAAAAAAATATGCGTAATTTACCATTTTCTTTTTGAAGTTAGAGACATACTGATCGATTTCGTATTCGCTCAGTTTTTACACTTACTACTACACTTATTTTCCACAAAAATGCGGGAATTCTATTTTTATACTTATTTGTGATGTCAAATGCATCATTGTTTGACAGATTGTGTCATCTAGCGATAATTTATAAAAATAATTCGGTTTGGCAGATTTTTGCACCAACCGGCATTAATGGGTTAAAAAAAGTGTGTGTGTGGGGGGGGGGGGGCGGTTATAAATTCACATCGTGTGTTTTTGTAAGTATTAAAATATACTATCTTGAAAATGAATTTTTGTGAAATTTTATTGATTTGACTGAATACCTATAATGGGTGATGTTTAAAGATGGTCTTTACATTAACAGAAAGAACAATGGAAAATGCTGAGAATACCCATAGGATGGCTGACTAATACTGAAGAACTTTGTAATTCATTTTGAAAATCGTTTAGAGGGATTATACTCTCTGAATGATGTAAGGAAACTTCAAAGGCAGAGTACTTAACGTAAAAAAAAACAATTGTAGATGCAATGTGTTGGAATTGAATTTTCTGAAAGTGAAAAAGGAAATTTGACTGTTAAATTACCATTATATTCAATGCCTCGTTGTTATTATATCACTATTCAATTTACTTCTCTACATGCATTTTTTTATTTCTTTAACTCTCTCTTTTAGAAAATATAATTCCATAAAATAATATTTATTGTTACTATTATTTTATTATTTTAAAGAAATCAACTTTTAAAATGAACACATTTCTTATCTGGAATACATTAAAGAGGTTTCTTTTTAGAAAAACCGCTCCACTCAATACCATCTGCATATATCAAATTAAAATGGTCATCTCGTTTTAAGCATTCCGCCCACATAAAAAGCTCTTTTCATAGTGAAACTACATATGCTCGAAACATGTTGTTGTTATAATGTGCATTATTCTTACTTACATGTGTGACACAGAAAGAGCTCATGCTAAACGTGCATATGTTAATATGAATACAGGTAAACATACCCATGATTTCACAGTGCATCTATCTCGCGTTTACCATTTCTCAGTAGGACGCCATTTTCTAAGAATGCGATGAGAAATGAGGACCACGGCATCTGCTGATTTGTCAAAACGTGATTCGAAAAGGTTAACGGAGAGAGCTTTAGTTCAGAGATGGATGCATTATTGGGGTCGGGTTGATGCCGCCGAGGTTAATTCGCAACACCCCAGTCGGTCCAATTCGGCCCTCGCTTGCAATAACAAACTCGAACGACTAATAAAAGCCAAGGTTAAGTTTAAATAAATACCAGAGACCATAGAGTTTGAACTGTTGTTAACATGAGTTTCCAGAAACTTTTTGTTCATGCGAAAAATTAGCAGTCAGAAATTCTTTCCTGAAATGTTATTTTTAGATGAATATTTCTAATATTTAGGGTAGAAAGTTTTTAAAATAAATTTTAGAACAAAGGTATATGGAAAGCAGAAGCATTTTGAATTCTGATACTTGAAGAGCTTTAATAATTAAAATTTCTAGTACGTTTCTCTACGAGTGATTTGTTAAATGTTACCATCTATCGAATAGAATAAAAAATAATATAAAACTGTTACTATTTAGCATGGAAAACAATTTTTTAGTATTTCAAGACAAATTAAGTCCAATTTTCACATTAGTGAAAACTTTTAAGCTTAAGTCTTCAAAAGAAAATAGATGCTTTTAGACCTCTGCAGTTTTCAAAAAAATATCTAGAACGATTTTTCAAAGAGTTAATTGATACAGTACTTTGAATATATAAATATAAATATGATCTCAAAATATTGTAAAGGTCTGTAGTGCAATTAACAATTAAAGTATTATACTTTTCATTAAAATTATGAGTTTTACATTCTTTTGTACTTTATATTCATAGACAAATGTACTTCAATAAGCAGTTTCCACTGAGGCATATGTTTGCATGAAAATAAATGTATCAGTTTGTATAATGCTTTAAATCTGCGATAAACTGTTGAATGAAGTTTCTTGAATCCCGAGAATATACAACACCTCTTTATGTTTTTAAAATGATATAAAATGATATTGTATCAAAATGTAAATCATCTTATTTTCCTGATCACTGTTCTTTCATTCCATTAAAAATTTATTTAATTAATATATGAATTTTAGAACCTCATAGCCATTCATGTCCTCCATGATCAGTTTTTTGAAAGAGTACTTAACATCATGCCTAATATTACATATTCATGAACTACAAATAATTAAGTTGGATTACTCTAAAGATAACCTAGTTTCAAGTTGCAATTTTTTCTTAGAAAAATCATATGCCACCTAAAGTTGTTTGCTACTTGAAATATTATGTTTCATCTTTTACAAAGGCATTTTTCTCATTTAATAACATTTAAAAAAAATGAACCTGATTTACACTTAACGGAGAGGAATTATAGATTTACTTTTCCTCACGCAGATTTCCAAAACGAAAGCAAGCATAATTACATTTTTGCATTACTAATTGGACTGCATAATTAACACGATTCACACAGTTTAATATTTTAGGAGTTATCTATACTAATAAAACAAAGTTTCACTCTGTCTGTGTCTGTATGTGTGATATGGCTAGCAGAATCTACGGCACGTACGAGGCTGAAAATTTTTGTGAGGCTAGCCCAAAGTGTTTCATGATGCACCTGACACTCAGAATTTAAAATTTTTTTATAATTAGTTGAGTTATTAAAGAAGAATCGCGACTCACTCTTGTTAAAAACTCATCGCGGTCGTTGCAAGAAGCGAAAAGCCGTGGCACCCGCTAAGCCGCTGAAGGCTTATTTACGCATCGGTAAAAAATTAAGAACGAAAAATAAAATTTCGGGGATATTTTTTAATTATTTATTAACTAACATCGTCCAAACCGCTTGGTAAAGTTAAAATGGAAGACATATTCTATAAGATCGTACTCTTACATCTCAAATGTCGCAAGCAATTTAAAAATATATCCCAGTTAAACCCTTGGAAAAAAAAAAATCAAAAAGGGTTGTTTTTCCGAAAAAAGTTTTTATCTCTTATTTCAATGCCTCCCCAGGATGCAATTTTAAAGGTAGCGATAAACCAAAAATATGTTCTTAAAGCTGAAACCTTCGTCTAATCGATGGTGTAACCGGTTTTTAAAAATATGAATTTTAATTCTTTCTAATACACCGGCGAACTCAGGCCATTTCGCGCCTGAGACGATATTTTTTCTACGCTAATAGTAAATAAATGTCCGTATTTTAACACGATCTTTATAGAGCATTTCTGTAGACCAGATTTACATCACCTACAAACATTTTGAAATGTTCTGACGAGTAGAAATTTTTTACAAAATAAAATGTGCGAAATTTTCGACGAAATTCGTAGAAAATTGAATGTAACGTCGCGATTTTGCCCCTGCAGAACGTAAATTATAGGTTCCGACAAATCAAAAATATGTTCTTAAAGCTGAAATTTTGTTCTAATCGATGGTTTGTTCAGTTTTAAAATATATGAATTTTAATTCTTTCAAATATACATGTGAACGCAGGTCACTACGCGCCTAACAGAGACGATATTTTCTACACTCTAAAATTGGGAGGAGTGAAAAGCTCACTCTTTGAAAGAGTGACAGGCATTTTTACTCTTTTTGGAGTGAATTTTATAAAAATACACTCTTTAAAGTGTGGAATTTTCCACTCTCTAGAAAGGAGTGAAAAGTCTCACTCCTGAAAGAGGGACTTACGTATGCATTGCTTATTAACCAATAAGAGCAGCAAGGCGACGGCACCCTTAAAAGATAAGAAAAATAATCACATTTTCGTTCGCCATCTTAGGATTAACAGATTAGGATATCATTAAAATTATTCTTTATGGAATACATAAAATAAAGGTAAGTCTTATTTAATTTTAAGCATTTATCCGTGTAGATATGTGGAATGTTAAGATTATTAGCTAAATAGTTGTATGTTATATAGAAAAAGATTGATCGCGTTAGAGTGTTCAAAAGTCATTGTCTGTTATATTTCTTCATGTAGCGGTTTGAAATATAATTATTTTACCAAATGAATACGCACTAGAGATCTGCACGGGCCGATTTTCACTCACGGAACACGGTCTAGTCCCGGGCCGCGCTTTTTTCTGAAGGCTCGGGCCGGGCCGGGCCTAACTTATTTTTTCTGTACAAAGCCGGGGCTGGTTCATTCCGAGTCTTCACGTCCCAAAATTTTTAGTCCTAATTTTGACCCAGACCGTATGAAAATCATTGTCTCAGCGTGGCCTGGTCCATTCAATGGTCAGTAAAATTAGGCCTGGCCCAAACATTTTTGCAAAAAATGCATACATTTTCAAATGGCCATTATTCTACACTTAAAAATTAAAATTTATTCTTTTTAAAGGAGACCCGATTTCTGCGCTTATTAAAATATAGCTAAATTAAAACATAATAAAACGTGCGAAAAAGAACCTGCCTATGACGGAACCCAGTTTTAAACTCACTAACGTGTTTATCCATGCATAATTAATATACTAATATATAAGAAAAGAATATATAATACATTTACACTCGCTAAGAAGGGAACTTGTCTATAACGCATTTTTTTTCTTTTCAATGCAATTCCGTCTTACTGTGTAGCAGTTTTCAGATTTTTAATACTTCAAAAAAAAAAAAAAGAAGTCAATGTTTTGTTGAAATTCACTCGGGCCATGGCGGGCTCGGGCCGAGATTTTAACTTTTTTTCCGTGCCGGGCCGGGCTCGGGCCAAACTTCTAAGTTTTTTACCGGGCCGGGTCGGGCCAATTTTTTTGTACGGGCCGGGGCCGGGCTTGGAAATTTCAGCCCATGCAGACCTCTATACGCACAATGCTTAGCAAATCATTAGTTCGGGAAATGTGAATTAAAAAAAATGTGTAAAACTTTTATTCTTCCCTTTCAATGCTGTGTTGCAAATTATTTTTGCCAGCGATCAAAACGAAAAAGTGTTATCTCTTTCGTTTGAAAGGGTGACTGACACATAAGACAAGATAGATGGAAGTTTTAATTTCGTAGGAGACACATTCTAAAACATTAATTTGCCGTTACATGAATTTTTTTTTTCGGATTATATACAGTTAAGAGTATTTATTATTGTTTCGGAGTTAAATATGATATTTGATGTTTATGCTATTACGAAAAGGTTGGAACAGTGAAACCTCACAGTGTGACCAACTCCATTAGGCGACCACCTCCCTAAACGACCATTTTTTCATGGAACGAAATTTATTTCCATAGGCTCAATACTAATTTTTACCTCCATTTAGAGACCATCACAGTTGAACTCCCTCCATGAGAGATCGATTTCTTTGAAGAAAATGAAATAAATTCCGTTTTTTCCTGGTCGCTTGAAGAAGGTTTTATTAAAAAAATAATTCCGGAGAGTGCATTATTCATCAAACTTCTAAACTAAGTTTAGATTTTATTTTTATCCCGGTAACTGTTAAGTGTTTTTAAGAGTTTTTAAGTCCCTTTGTGCTTTTTTAGGCAATGAATTTAACTCTGATTACAAATTAAAAATGACGGTCAATAAACTCCTCTGCCCTATTCTGTCGGAAAACTCTCAAAGAAATAGATAAAGTAATGAAACCGTCATTATTTGTTCCCGTCCACAAAAAAATGCATTTATTTACCGAACTTCGAAAGGACTTGGAGATAAAAATTATAAAATATAAAACTGTAAAATTAAAGCAAAGCTCAATGTATTCATTTTTAAAACTCTGCAGTAATTAACTTATGTAATTAACATATATTTTGATACTTAAATTTTTTATATTTTTTCCAAATGTGAAAAATAAATTTTTGTAACATTGTTACAATTTTTAAACAATTAAAATCTAGATTTAAACTCTCCATTAAGAGACCCCCTCTCGGAATGACCCAATTTTATTGGAACGGTACGTGGTCGCCTTAGGGAGGTTTTACTGTATATTAATTTTTTTTAATTGTATGTAAACATTTTTCTGCGGGTTATGATTTTAAAATTTCGAGACTGAGTAATATAAAAAAATTTAATTATAGGTATTCTGCATCAGTTATTAAATTTCCTTCTATTATAAAAACATTTTCTACGTTTTTGATACACGTAATATTTGGCGCTAAACAATAAAACATGATATTTAAGCACTGGAATAAAATGTTTTTTTTATGCCTGTTCTGAAGTTTATGGATAAGACTGCTTTAGTATATTTTTTTAAATGGTCATATTTACTTACATAATACAGGACTGAATATTTTTTTAAAGAGATTAATAACCACTTTTTTACACTAAGATGTTTTAAAAACGATAAGAATATTTCTAATGCAGTCATTTACTTTATTTTTAAGTTTCCTTTTTTTCTATTTCCGAGGTCAATCTTTTCCTATAAAACATATAAAATCTATTTTGCTCATAGTCACAAAATACAATATCAACGCGAATAAAAAATTTAAATTAAATATGGCTTATCGTGGCTTATGGCAATACGGACGAAAATTAAAAATCATGATTAACCCTTAAATGCCTGATTTTTCAAAAATCATTGTAATAATGTTTTTCGGCTTTCATTTTTTAAATAAATCATGGGAAAAATCTTAAAAATCATATTTTGTTTTCAGTATGGTTTATGGCTAAAAAAAAGTTTGTTACTAATCGGCAATACTGGTCTTTAATTGAAAAAATAATTTCCCTTGCTAAAATTCTATAATATTAAACGCACAAGAATTTTAGGAACTATAATAAGAAATAAATTTTACTTGCTCACTGCAGAACAAAATAGGGTATTTTGCAAGCTTCCAAACAAAACAAAAAGAGCAAGTAGCAGCAATTGAAAAAGTAAATCTACCTTTATTCTTAAACAGCACAAGTGTTTCCATCTATCTGTTGAAAATCGATTTAATAATATTTTCAGAATGTATTTTATTGGCAACATTAGGCATTATAGCTTCAATATTATTCTAATAGTATTTTAGAGCTTAAATTGTGTATGTTGCCGAAAAGCAACACCCGGCATTTAAGGGTTAAGTTAAGGAATATGTTTAAAAGAAAAAAATACACATATTCCAGAGAACTCAAATTTTAGACTCCGTGTTCATATTAAATAAAACAAAAGCAAATCACAGCGGATAAAAAAAAATTACGCATTCTTAACATTTAAATCATGCTTAGAACTTATTTAAAAAAAGAAGTGAGTTTATAAGCATTGCGTTTAAATGGAATGATTAAAAATATTTTAGAACAATAGCACATTGCAAAAATAGCAATAATTTAAGGAAAAAGTACGGTTTTATATTTATAACAAAAATTAAAATGAGATCAAACATTGTTAAACATATAACATCCACCTATTAAAAAGTTATTAATAAAACTTTAAAAGTAATATCTTTATAGGGCATGCAATAAAAGCAAACACAAAGGGTACGATTGGAATAAAATATTTTAGTTTATTTCTGTCAGTAATCTAATTTAAATTCGTATGTAACTTTAACTGAATTTTTCCTTAAAAGTTCAATTAGTGTTACAAACTATGAATTAAATAAATATTGCTAATGAAGTATTTTTTCCAATATTTACCACACTTGTATCTATTTCCATTGCGTGACGCAAAAGATGTGATTCTTTTAAAATGACCATAAAAGCAAAATATAAAAAACAACCCACTACAAAAAAAATGAACATTCACTCCTAAGAAAGAGTGACTATTCACTCCTACCAGGGGTGAAAAACTGCATTCCTTTAGCAAGAGTGAATAGTCACTCCTCCGAAAGAGTGATTATCCACCCCTGTTTAGAGTGGATATTCACTTTCAAGGTGACTATTCCCTCTTTCAGAGAGTCAAAAATTTCACTTTGGCTCAGAGTGAATAATCACTCTAAAGAGGTCGGGCATATTTTGACTCTGCGATAGAGTGACTATTCACTCCTCCGGAGTGAATAGTCACTCTTTTTTATTTAGAGTGTACGCTAAGTTATTAAACGTCCGCACTTAACACAATCTTTTTTAGAGCATCTCAATATATCAAATATACATCACCTATTAAAATTTTGAAACTTTCGGACGAGTAGAAATATTTTTACAAAATAAAATATGTGAAATTTCGACGAAAGCGTTAAAAACCTGAGTGTTTAGTTACGGTTTCACTCGCTTTCGGTGCTCAGAGACTCCAAAAATCGAATTACGCAGAAAATAAAGTACCAAATAGCATATAATTTCAATTCAGTATTTTTTCATTTAAAACTATAAATTCAGATAAAATGAAGATTTAAGATATAAAATCATACAAATTTGAGGTTTATTTAAGGGTCTTTCATTACGGGCCCAGGCAACGCCGGGCAGGTCAGATAGTCTACATAAAAATATCAGACATTAAAATATATAAATTTTGATTTTTTTTTTTTTAATTATGAACTCATTTCAGTAAATCTACAGCACTTTAAATCATTCCATAGACATTTCGTAATTTACTGTAAGTGGATTCTCTATCCTTTCGACTTTCTTTTTATTTCAATGTTTTATAATACCTCTATTGTATATTATTAAATGGTTATGTGAAGAATAATGATTTAATCAACTAAAAATGAAATTTTTGTGTTAATATTTAAAAATATATTTTTTTAAATTTAAGAAATATTTAATATTTTGATATTTTACACCTTTTGAAAAAAAAAAATGCATTTTTTTCTTACAAATGCTTCTACAGCGGTAGGGATCAAATTTGCAAAAATATAATTAGCTGAAGAAAAATGAAATAAAATGTCAAGACATAAGTGAAAATACAGAAAATATGAATATTGTCGTAACATTTTTATTAGAAATAAGATATTTATATTACTTAAAATCCGATTGCTAATTTTATAAAATGGACTTTATGGATCGTCCAAAAGAATCCAGCGAGGCAATTTAGAAAGTACACGTTGATATTTTATCATTTTAATCATACGGATAGGCTGAAAATACACAAAGTGAGAAAAATGATTTGAAGTTTTGAATTCTGAATCATTTAATGGGGAACAGAAGCAGTAAAAATTATTTTTCAAATCTATATTATAAAGCAAAAACATTTCCTTGAGAAACGATGATCTCATATCATCATGGCAACATCTCACAAATAAGTTTGGATTTTACTGCAGTTAAAAAAATTTCTAAACAATGCACAATGTCAATTTTTGTACCCTCAAATAAGGAAAAAAGTACTTTCAAATGCAATTTGTTTCAAAACTGCATCTGAACTTACTGATTTTTAATGTTTTTTTTTTTTTTTAAATAATTTTCAAGCATGATTTTTAAAAGCATGATTTATATCTGGATTAATTTTTTTATACAGTTTAGGCCTATATAAACAAAAAAATATTTTTACATGTTTATGCAATAAATTTTGTTTGCAATTTCTTTTATCTTGTATGTATTTGTATTTATTTTCTTTGAATACATTATTCCTACGGCGTATTTGATTTACAGAGTTGAATTCAAACATTTTCTTCCTGGAGGATGTTTGCGATTCCCTGAGGAAGGGCAGACTTTTTACCATTCTGGAGGGTGGAATTACACTTTTTTGCCATTAAAACTCATAAAACCTCAAACCTTCCGGGAGGAGGGGGGTGAATTCAATACTGTTGAATATATAATGTTTGCGTATAATTAATCGTAGCGTATTTTTCAATAGAGCATACTTTTTTAAACACTTGTATAATATAATGTTAAAAATGTTGAAAGAGACACGGACAAGCTGTCTGAAAAAAAAACAGGTGACAGCAAAAGCTGTTAAAGATATAGGAAATAAAAAGGAGAGAGAAAGATGTGTAGAAATTGACCTGCAATAAGGCTGTAGCTACAAATCCTCCCCAAAAGCCAAAATATCATCAGAAATATTATATTCTTTGCTAAATTTAGTTTTAAAAAAGTACAGAGGGAGCCAAAAAAACAGTTGTGTTAACATCTTCGCCATATAAAGTAAACCTTGAAATGAAAAAAAAAACAAAAAAATTGACTAAAAGGAAGCTATCACAGCATAAAAGCAAATGGAACATCAAGTTTCAAAAAATAGGCGTAATGCAAATATCAAGGAAATGATGAAAGGAGAGAACTACAATCACAATGTAAAGAAAACTTCTGTTGCAAAAAAAAGTCTAATAATTCAGAATCTAAACAGAAAAATCTAAATAGTGATGATTTGGGTTTTCCTGATTTGTAAGAAAATAAAGCAGCAGAAATGATTCAGTGTTCATATCGCCAAATACGGTTCCAAGTTGTGTGCGCTGGAAAAAAAAATCAATAAACAAAATTCATGTGTAAGATTTGCATCACTCCTTAAATTATATTCAAGTAACTGACAATTAGTTTCATAATTTCTATTCTTAATTACTGATAACTTTGATTTATATCTTGAATACATTTTGATTTAAAACAATTACACTTATTTTCAGATATTTGATTTCATTATATTTCATTGCTGTTATTTTGTTTGATTTTTTCAGTAACCGTAAACTTTGCTTTTAATAAAATTAGTTATATTCCCTAGTCATTAAAACAACCTGATTTTATTTGGTCCAATTTAGGAGACTGGTGGTCCAACTTAGGCGACCAGTTGCTGAATTTGGACCACTTTTGACAAATTTTTCAAATTAAAATAAAATTTAAGATTTTCAAAAAGAAAATGATCTAAAGTTTTATTTAGTTAGTGGATGAATTGATTGACTCCGTGTAGTGATATTTTTCAGATATTCCATAAATTAAGTGAGTTACACCTGAAAATAAGCGAAGCGGTCCAAATTAGGCTACTCTCCCCTATGCTGCTATATACGAAAACTTTGCTCTAAAACAATTTCAGAAATTTATTCGAATACATTAGTGATATTTTTCATATAAAAAAGTTTTTTGTTGCAGTAAATCTAAATAAATATACTGAATATCAAAAATCTATTAAATATTAGAATAAAAATACGATTTTCACCTACATTCTGTATCCTGGAATGCCGGAATTCATCCCAAATATTTATAATCATTGGATCTTTACGTAACTTCGACAGGATATATTAAGTATTACTAAATAAATTTTAAGCAAAATTTGTAAAATTGATATTGATTGATTGAAGGGTACAGAGTACCTTTAAAATGTCCGGAATTCGAAAACAATCAATATTGATTTTTCCTTTTTGAAAAATGAATGATTGATTATAATTTACACAAATCATACGTGTTAATTTCGCAATTAAAATTATTTTCTAACTAAAATATTTTTTAATTTTAACTAAATGGTTTCGAAAATTGTTTTTAATTTTTTTCATATAATACTGTATTATTTTACATATCTGTAATCCATGTATTTTATTTAACCCTCTTATGCATGATAACCTCATATGAAATTACAATGAAAGGCAACCCCCCAGAGAATTATTTACACAATTTTTTCTCTTCTTTATCAAAAACGAAAGTTATACTACGTTCGATAATGCTTGTAACACACAGAAATAGTTTTCAGAACCATTTTATTGTCAAATAATCAGTTAGGCTTTCTTTTCATAAATTCGATTCTGTTCTGCGCGAGAGAAGGGTTTTCTCCAAAATTTTCTGCTCTTGGATGACAAGAACATGTCCAGAAACGTTTTGTTTTTTATCTTCTACTTCGTGTTAAAGAATCTGTAGAGAATTTGAAGAAAGAAATCCTTGAAATTTTCTTATTTTTATTTCACAATACAAAAACAAATCTTGACATTCACGAAAACTTAACACACAATGAAACATACAGTTCTGGTTTCAGAATCAAATTTCTCTAGTTAAAATTAACACTCTAATTAGTATGCTTTCATCACATGAAAGCCTTAAATTACATTATAAAAATATATCCCCTGCCTAAACTGGGTGCAGATAATTAAATAGAATAAAGAAAGACAATAATGCAGCAGGAGCAACATTCTCCATGCCACACTCTCAGTAAAACCAAACATCAACTCTCCGATGATGTCATAATTAAGATTTCACAACAGCACAGAATGCATAGTGCTGCCATCTGTCAACAAACAGAATAACTAAATCTTATATTTGATTCTTAATCAGTTTAGCACTGAACATACTCCCACCCATCAAGAAGCTATTCTTGATGCAAAGGAAGTAAACAAAGTTTTACAATAGGTCTTTTAAAAATACCCCTAGCGGTTTTAACAGTTACTACACGGACTATACCATCCTTACCTGGATGAATTTCAATAATTTTGCCTAATGGCCAAACAGAAGGAGGAACATTATCCTCTTTCAAAATTACTACATCATTTACTTTAAAATTTTCAGTATTTACTCTCCATTTTTTTCTATTTTGCAGAGTACTCAAATAATCAATACTCCACCTTTTCCAAAAACATAATTTCAATTTTTGTACAATATCCCAACGAGATCGTAAAGACAAATTTTCCTCATTTAAAGGTTCAGCTGGGGAAGTTATGACATCACCAGTTAAAAAATGAGATGGAGTCAATATATTTATACCTTCTGAATTGTTATCACTATCAATTGCCACTAATGGTCTAGAATTCAAGATGGCTTCAATTCGAGTTAAAAATGTATAAAGTTCCTCAAAAGTTAAATTAGTATTTCCAATTACACGTTTGATATGAAATTTTACAGAACGAACAGCGGCTTCCCACAGTCCACCAAAATGCGGACTCACTGGAGGAATCATATGCCACTCAATGTTTCTTTGAGACAAAAAATAACAAATTTTTTCATTTTTTTCAATTGAACAAATAAATTTATATAAATCTGAGAGTTGCCTTTTAGCACCTACAAATGTTGTGGCATTATCACTATACATATGTCGAGGAGCTCCTCTTCGAGAGCAAAATCTGTTTAATGAAGCAATAAATGCCTCGGAGGTTAAATCACTCACCAACTCTAAATGTAGAGCTTTAGTTGCAAAACAAACAAATAGAACAATATAGCATTTAGTAGTTTTCGCTCCTCTACCTCGATATTTCAAAATATTAATAGGCCCTGCATAATCGATTCCACATGCAGAAAATGGCCTGTTAGGAGTGACTCTGTTAAGAGGAAGATCTCCCATTAACTGTTTGGAAGATGCTGCTCTATATCTACAGCAGGTAACACATTTATGAATACAATTTTTAATTATCTTCTTGGCACGTACAATCCAATAACTCTGTCTAATGATACCCATTAACAAATTTAACCCAGCATGAAAATGCATAACATGAAAATATTTAACAATTAACACACTTAATTTATGTTGAGTTGGCAAAATGACAGGATGTTTTGCATTGTACTGGAGGGGTGAATTTCTCAGCCTACCTCCCACTCTAAGTAAACCATCACTATCAATAAAAGGACAAAGTGAAAAAAGAGAACTTTTTTTAGAAACTGGTCTGTTTGATCTAATACAACTAATTTCATCTGCGAAATATAGCTGCTGAATATAAGAAATAATCAAACTACCTGAATGTCTTCTTTGGTTTGTCGATAAAGGAAGAAATTTACCTTTACTCAAAGGACTGGTGTTCATTTTGCCAACTTTCTGTTTGCAATTTCTCACAAACCTAATACAAAAAGCTAAAACATCAACAATTTTAGTAAAAGAAGAATATTTTTCAAAAAGTAAATCAATCAAAGAATTATTCACAGTTACTGGAAAACAAAATTTAGAGTTCTTTTTCTCTTTATTTACAGTGTCTAAATTAGTTTTTATTTGAGGTTGTTCAGGCCAATGTTCTTGACTTAAAGAAAGCCACTTTGGGCCCTCCCACCAAAGGGAACAATCGGGAAGATCCTTAGGAGATAAACCTCTAGAAGCAATGTCAGCTGGATTTTCCTTGCCTGGAACATACCTCCAACAGTCAGATGGAACAGAGTCTAGAATTTCTGAGGTTCTATTGGCCACATAAGGTTTCCAACACCTAGGATGAGATGACAGCCATGATAGAACTACTTGCGAGTCAGTCCATGCAAAAAACTTAATAACGAAGGTATTCAAAATAGTCACTAATGTAGAATATAGTCTGGAAAGTAGTAAAGCACCATTGAGCTCAAGCCTTGGAATGGAAACTGATTTAAGGGGTGCTACCTTGCTTTTAGCAACTAAAATGGTCACCTTTGACTTCACTTCACCAGGTTGAACCACATATATGATGGCGGCATATGCTGATTCTGATGCATCGCTAAATCCATGTAAAATGAGCTCTTTACTGGAAACTTGGATCCATCGGGGAATTCTAATAGAGCAAACTTGTTCAAATTCCTCTTGGAATTTCTTCCAATTTGCTTGGAAATTTTCAGGAAGAGCAGTATCCCAGTCTAACTTCATCAACCACAATTGCTGGTAAAACATTTTTATAGAGACAGTACATGGAGCCAAAAATCCTAATGGATCAAATAATTTGGCAGATTGTGAAAGAAATTTTCTTTTAGTTATGTTATCATCAAATTGTAAATTAACTTTAAAGACAAAAACATCATTTGAAGAATCCCAAATAAGCCCTAAGGCTTTGGAACAGTCATCAGGATGAATTTCTAAATTTGTTGACTCAAGAGAATTTGAAGATAAATTATTCACTACATCAGAAGAATTAGATCTCCACTTCCGTAAATGAAAACCTCTATTTTCTAAAGCCAGTGAAAGTTTCTCAACCATTTTAATAGCTTCTTCGCTTGAGATTGCACCGGACATACAATCATCAACATAGAAACTATCTTTAATTATTGAAGCTGTTACAGGATCATTCTTTTCAATATCCTTTCCAATTTGAAATAGGCAACGAGTAGCTAAAAATGGAGCTGATGATGTACCATATGTAATAGTTCGTAGCCTGTATTCCTTTATAGCTGAGTATGCTGAGTCACGCCAAACAATACGCTGTAAATCTTGATCTTCTGGAGCAATCAAAACTTGTCTATACATCTGCTGAATATCAGCGGTAAAAGCAATAGGATTTGCTCTAAATCTTATCAAAATGGTAAAAAGATTTGGTTGTGGAATTTGTCCAACAGCTAAAACAGAATTTAACGAATTAGCATTAGGAGGTTTGCATGAACCATCAAACACCACACGTAACTTTGTTGAAATAGAGTCGCTTTTTATAACAGAATGATGTGGAAGATAATATACTTTGTTGCTTGCAGGATTTGAGTTTTTGTCGATAAGTGTCATATGACCAAGGTCTTCATATTGCTTCATAAAATTTCTATACTCATTTTCAAAATTTTTATCAAATTGAAATTTTCTCTCCATAGCAAACAAACGTGACACTGCCATGGATTTAGAATCGCCTAATGACATCACATCTTTATAAACTGGCAATTTAACTTCAAATCTACCTTCTGGTGTTACCTTGTAAGTTGAACAAAAATGTTGTTCACAAAATTCTTCTTCCTCAGACAAATGGGGTTTATTAACATCTATTTCTTCTGCTTGCCAAAATTTTTGTAATAATAGATCAACATTGGATTCGTTTTCAACACTAAGAAAATGAGATTGAATACTAGAAGAATATTTACATTTAGGCTCCAATTTTCCGGCTACCACCCAACCAAACATAGTGTTTTGGGCAATTGGCTCATTCTCGGTACTAATAATTCTACCATATCTTAAAATAGTAAAGAAACAGTCAGATCCCAAAATAATATCACATTCTTGTGGTTTCATGAAATCTTCATCTGCTAACGTAATATTTTTAAGATACTCTATATTTTTCGTATCAAGTAATTCTGCAGGTAATTGAGATGTCACTTTAGGCAGGATGTATGCCTGAACCTTTAAAGACTCAGTAGAAAGCTTTGAACCTACTGTAAGAGTTACTGAACCACGAGTTTGTCCAGCCAATACTCCAGCAATTCCATTTAATCGAATTCTGTCATTCTTTCTTTTTAACCCTAAAGTTCTTATGACATTTTCACTAACAAAAGAACATTCTGAACCAGAATCGAGTAGAGCTCTAAAAGAGTAAGGTTTATTTTCATTATTATATAAGAGAACTTTAGCAGTAGGTAGGAAAGAAACACATTTTGAATTATTGAAAGAAGCACTAGAATTAATTTGTAATTCGTGAGATGTTGACTCCTGTACAAATTCTTTATTTGACTGGTGGTTTTTATTCTCAGATGAATTTGGAAAAACTTTATTTTCAAACTTAGCAGTGCAAGCATTATTACTTTTATTCTCTTCATGTAAGAGTGTATTATGTTTACTTTCACATTTAAAGCATTTCAAATGAGAATTTGGACATTCCTTAACTTTATGAGAGTTTAAACATAAAAAACAACAGTTATTACGCTTAATAAAGTTCTTTCGAGCAACAACATCCATGGATTTAAATTTAACACATTTATAGAGCGGATGTATTCCTTGACACTTTAAGCACACCTTTGATTGCTTATCATTAGAACTGTACTTGGAACCAACAAAATTTGAACTTTTGGAATGTTTCATATCACTTTCATTGTTAGAGATGAGCTCTAAAGAAGAACATCTTACACTTAAGAAATCAAAAAATTCTTTCAAAGTGGGAAATTCATTTTCTGTACTTTCAATAGACCAAAGTCTTCGACTTTCCGGATCAAGTTTTTGAAATAACAAATATATTAACCATGGGTCTCTATTTGTAGCTTCATCACCAACAGCTTTTAAACCCCTAATAACTTCATCACTACTATTCAGCAAATTTCTTATATTTATGCTATTAGGATGCAGAACTGATTTTTGTTCTAAAAATAATTTAATCAAAGAATTAACAATTTGTTTCTTTTTATCATATCGATTTAACAACTTTTCCCAAGCTTCTTGATAAGATTCATTAGAAAGGGGAATATGCTTAATTAATGTAGCTGGTTCTTCAGAAAGTAACCCTTTAAGATACTGGAATTTCTGAATGTTACTTAAACCTACTTGTGAATGGACAGTGGAAACAAACATATCCTTAAAATTTGTCCATTCTGAAAACTTTCCAGAAAATACTGGAATATTCAATTTTGGTAGTCTAATATTACATTGATTAGGAATAGTAACAGAAGAACCTTGCACAGAATTGTGTGTTGCAACATTAACAACTTCTGAAGGATTCAAAGAATCTAGTTTGTTTTGATATTTAGTTTTTAACTGAAAATACCTGTCTTCAAATTCTGCTAATTCAGAATCATCATCATTTAAACAAGAATCTAATCTTAAGAACTCTTTAAGTAAATCATCTAATCTTTGTAATCTAATCAAAATTTCATTCTTAGTATTCACATTATCAAAACTATTCTCTAATCTAGTTACAGAGCCTTTCACTCTACCTCTCTCAATTTTAATTTGAGCAGATTTTTTCTCATAATCCTCCATTTTACACAATAACTTATAAGCAGAATAATTTCCAAAATAAAATTAATCAGATAACTTGAAAACAAAACTAATCAAAATTACTTCAAAATCAAAAGTAATCAGAATTGCTTCAAAACAAAACTAATCAAATTAAGTTCAAAAACAGAAGTAACTGAATTAAATTCAAAAACAGAACTACTATAAAATGTTCATAATTATTCTTTCATACAAACAATAGAATTTTCTGTTCTCAAATGTGCATAAAATTAAAAATCTTCAAAATTCTTCAATGTAAAATAATAATTCACCATAATTAAATATTCAAATATTTCAAGCAAATAAATCATAATGTTCTTGAGAACAAGAAGTAAATAAATCATAATAATCTTGAGAACAATTTTCTTTTTCAAGAACTATCAAAACATAATATTGTAGAATACTATTTTTTCTTATTTTATCAATTCAATAAAGAAGATACCAGATTGTTCTCATATTCTAAAATAATATCTTGCTAAATGCAACTTCAGTAGAAAAATTAAGCTTTAGCATCAAAGAACAATTTCAAAACAAAGCAAGTACTCACATATCTCGCCGGTGCCTCCAATTTTCTTTATGTAGAGAATTTGAAGAAAGAAATCCTTGAAATTTTCTTATTTTTATTTCACAATACAAAAACAAATCTTGACATTCACGAAAACTTAACACACAATGAAACATACAGTTCTGGTTTCAGAATCAAATTTCTCTAGTTAAAATTAACACTCTAATTAGTATGCTTTCATCACATGAAAGCCTTAAATTACATTATAAAAATATATCCCCTGCCTAAACTGGGTGCAGATAATTAAATAGAATAAAGAAAGACAATAATGCAGCAGGAGCAACATTCTCCATGCCACACTCTCAGTAAAACCAAACATCAACTCTCCGATGATGTCATAATTAAGATTTCACAACAGCACAGAATGCATAGTGCTGCCATCTGTCAACAAACAGAATAACTAAATCTTATATTTGATTCTTAATCAGTTTAGCACTGAACAGAATCCAAAGTTTAAATTATAATAAAAAACCTTTCTAATAACAGCTATTATTTGGGTAGTTCTGAAATTAAGTGGAAATTTGAGTCCCAATCAATTTCTTTGTACTTTTATGCAAATAATTGTTCAACTAAATAGATAATCTATGAAGGCACATCTAAAACTTGTAATAAAATATACTTTAGAGAGAATTTGAAATTTAAAACTATTTTAATAAAATTAAAATCATACCAAATGTCACCTCCATGGTATGTCCTTCCATGCCTGTTTTTACTTTACAACATGAATATATCTCATAAGATAAACGAAAAGGACCGTATAAAATGTATTAAGTTAAAAAATGGATGTACTTTACTTACTTTTTAAAAGAAAATTCTGAAAATTTATATTTAAAAAAAAAATTACAGACCAAGACACATCAGTCCCCAGAATTAGAGCTACTTCCATGACATACCAGTTACAGTTATATAAAAATGTACTAGATGGCAGCATAATCTAGAACTTGGAATACAAATTAACTCCAGGCAGCTACTTATTGGATGGAATATTTCTAAAGCAAGGTAAGTTGTTACTTCATCTAGTTTTAATTAAAAAACTGTTAATTACCATAATGTACTTTAATTGGGTGTCAACTCCATGGACTCATTAATTTTGTCAATTTTAAAAATAGCAGAATTATGTTGAAAAGTAGCGTTAAATTGCTTTATTTAATTTTGTATCCATGTAGCATTATGTTCATGTTGTGCATAGTTTAGAAAATATTAGATCTCAGATATGCCACCTCCATGCCATTGTTGTATCATGGAGGACTGATCTATGGATGTGAAATTTATTGATGTAAACAATATTTTAAGTTTGCTTAAAGTACATTTTTAATTATTGAACCCATATTTTTATTTTAGGGATAATGTTTAATAAAAATATTTTCTGAAACTGGAAATTTTTAATTCTAAAATATTTAATTTTGTATAAGTTTGATTTTTCAATGCCGTATTATATCTTTTAATACAAGTTAAATTTTAGGTTTAATTGAACTTTATTTTAAAGCCTCTTATTGAATTTCCTGATCTCCTAAACAATAAATTAATTTAAATTTTCTGTTTTTCTATGCTAGCAAATTTGATAAATAAATTAAAAAAAATTGTTTAATATTTACTATATTTAAATAATATGGCCACACTAGAGTACTGTGCAATCGTATATTTAAAGTGCTGTATTTTCTATTTATCTATAAATCTACTTATTTTTATCTAATTACACGTTAATATTTTTCAATATTTTTTAGTTATGGCTCGGGCAAAAAGCAAAAGCTGTAGAGAAGAAAAGAAAACTCAGACGAGAAGTAGAGCAGAAAAGATGGGATAAAATTCAAGAAAATCCAGAATTGTATGAAGAATGTAAGAAAAAAGAGCTCAAAGGGTATTACAAGAAGAAAAAAGAAGGAAAAATAAAAGCTATTTGTCAATTGATTGAACGACAGAAATGTGCACAAAGAAAGAATTGGGTACAAAAGACAAAGAAAAGTCGAGAGCAGAAAGCAAATAAAGAAAAATTACAGTTCTTTTAAATTCTGCTACACCAGAAACAGATAATGATCCGGAAATTATAAACAATCCTATTGCGAATGTTAAAGATGTGATAGGAAGAGCAGGTACCAATCGGATAAAAAGTGGTCGTAAAATTGTTAACAGAAACAAAACAAATGCATACTAAAGAATAAAATTGCTTGAAAAAGAGCTTAAAAATGTTATGAAAAGTTGAAATATAAAAGAAAAAAAAGATTATTATAGGAAAAGATATCAACGCATCATAACGAAAAAATTTAAACAGTCTAAAAGAGTAGGTACGGAAAATATTGAAAGGTGAAAATGTTTCTCCTAAAGTTAGAAAATGCCTGGAATTCAGTTCAGTATTGACCACTCAAATCGAGAAAAATTTTGAAAAAAATTAGAAGTCTCAAAAGTCAAAGAAAGCCTCTGGACTTGTCCTTTCTGAAAAAATAATAAAGAAGTACCGCAGTATGCACAAGATTTCACTTAGGTCCTGTTAATCTGTATTTAGCAAATGTGACCTCAGTTTAAGATTACGTGGAAGTTAAATTTATGCAATGATGTTCCGGATCCAAAAACAAAATTCTTTTTAGTAAGAAGCAAAAAGCAATCATAAAATCTGACAAATTTGTGTGGTTTAAACAGCGGAAATTGAACAATCGGTTACAACGTATCTTTGATTTAATCCCTCAAAACTGCAATATTATTTTATAAAAAATTAAATTTGAGTTTTGTTCTTTTTTAACATGTTACTCAAGTAGTGTTCTTTACCTATATTGTAATCCAGTTTTTGTTTTGATGTGCTATTTGACTCTCTGTATTTCATTGAAATAACATATTATACTCTTAAACAATAAAACAAACTAATATCGCAACAATAAATGTTATCCAATCTAGTAAATAAACTATAAAACTGATATTCACCATTGCTATTAAAGGTTGCCACCTCCATGTTTATATGAAAAATGAAATTTTATTTTAAATTAAAAAAAAATTTAACCTTGACCTCGGCTCATGATTTATTTATCTGTAAAACCTTAAGAAAATGTTGGAAACACAACTCAAACGTGAAAATTTGAACTTTTATTTTTTACAAATTACCAAAGTGAAATTTCCACTTAATTTCAGAACTAGCCTTTTATGTTTAGCGCTTTCAAACATCATATGAGGTTAATTTATATTTTTATAATAATTGTAATAACTAAAAAAATTCAAAACCAGTTAATATTGACAACCGGTTTTAAATCTATTTTAAAGGCAAAATATGTTTTACATCTTGAAGGGAACGAATATTTTTTCCAACTGGATTAAATCATATTCAAAGGTGGAGTAGCACAGTTGAAGTTTATTCCAACAGAGCGAAAAACGTCCAGACCAGGGATCGAACCTGGATACTTGGCGTGCCGTGCCAATGCCTTACCTGTTAGGCTATCCGGACCGATACCTGGCTGACATAATTCACTCTTATTAGTTGGACTTGGCTGCGAACTGCAGCGCTATTTCATTCATCCGAGCTATAACTATAGCATCCGGTCTGGACGTTTTTCGCTCTGTTGGAATAAACTTCAACTGTGCTACTCCACCTTTGAATATGATTTAATCCAGTTGGAAAAAATATTCATTCCCTTCATTATGACCTAATTACATGGTATACAGGAGTTTCCGTGTTAACGTAGTTTCATCATGTAAATGCTATAGTTATAGCTCGGATGAATGAAATAGCGCTGCAGTTCGCAGCCAAGTCCAACTAATAAGAGTGAATTATGTCAGCCAGGTATCGGTCCGGATAGCCTAACAGGTAAGGCATTGGCACGGCACGCCAAGTATCCAGGTTCGATCCCTGGTCTGGACGTTTTTCGCTCTGTTGGAATAAACTTCAACTGTGCTACTCCACCTTTGAATATGTTTTACATCTATTTAAAAGTAATTCATGCATAAGGAACTTACCCTGTTGACAAATACCTGAACACCTTTTGTGTCTTTTAGTACGTCGAATATATTAACTCACTCAAATAAAACAAAATTTAGAGTGAGTATACTGACGACAAATTTATAAATGATATGGTTTCAAAATAATTAAAAGCAAACATAGATAGGCAAAACCAAAAATTTACTGGATGTAACTTTGTATGTTATTTTATTAAAATCGTGTACAATATGAGTTTCATTTCTTATAATATGGGATTCTTCCTCCGAATAAAAACTAAATTCACCAACTTAATTTTTCAAATCAGCAGTACATTTTAGAAATAAATCGTTATTCATATATCTTCTTTTGTGTAGTTTGAAATAGAAAGCTTTCATTCATGTCAGAAATAAGCTTCTTGTGCATCAAGCAGGATCTTTTTGACAACTATGATAAGTGTATTTCATGAATACCACCCCCACAAAGTTATATTAATTCATTTCGTGATCATTTTTATGAAATGTTTTGGCATGTTTGGTAGTTTATGAATATATTCCTTTTGTTATTGTTGTACCAACATGATCTATAAATGAAACTGTTAATATAATCAAGCATGAAAGAGGAAATATCATATTTTTGGAAATAAAAGCAATATACTCATTTATGAACATAAAAACTTTGGCATCAATTTGCGATGACCTTTATTTAGTAAATGTGCAGCGTTGCTTATTTGTTTTTCTCTGATGTAAACTATCGAAATAATTTCTGACTTATTTAACAAATATAACTTGTTTTACTTGCTTTATTCCTTGAAAACCTTTTTGATTATTCTGAAAAGTTTTGAAATGTATCACTTTAGAAATAAGTGTGGAATATACTGATTAAGTTGCACAGATATACTAGGAAATTAATTCTGAACACTGCTAATACGAATATCAAATCTTAAAGTTTTACAATAATGTTAAAAAGCAGTGAAAACAAGAAGTGATATGAGAGATAATAACGGTGATATTTGACAGTGATTTCTATAAAATGAGCTCTAAATAAGTTTATAAAATATACACAGGATGGGCAAAAATAAAAGTGGCCCGGAAAACATTTATAAGATTGACGCGCAATTGACCCTTGTTAATGAACTGTCCATCACAAAAAATGCTGTAAATGGCCGCTGTTGATGTCATTGCAGCGTTGTGCACCGCCCTCTGAATACTAGGCCTGAGCGCTGGACCAAAAATGGCGGCTGCCGAAGGCGGATTTTTTTCAGCGTGTGTACGGTCCCTTAAATATTCCTACCAATAATTTTTTGAAGTTTTTTCCGCTTCGTTTTTCTGAGAATAAACAAGGTAGAGAAATCTTTTATAAAATACTGGTGTCTACATTTAAGGGACCGTATCTACGCTAAGAGAAATCCGCCTTCGGCAGCCGCCATTTTTGTGTCAATTTTGTGTGAGCGCTCAGGCCTAGTATTCAGAGGGCGGTGCGTTGTGCTCGATTTAGTCGTATCAAACTGTGAGACACGCGTATAGAGCAGCTCTGTCTGAGGGTTAGCAGCAATAGCGTTTTCAATGTTCTCCTGTAGCTCTTCCAGTATGTAAGAATTTATTGCGTAGACCTCATCCTTCAATTTGACCCACAGGTAAAAATCACAGGGAGAGAGAGATCAGGTGATCGAGGTGGCCAGGAGATTGTACTGCCTCTGCTGATTGTCCTCTCCTCACCGAACACCACATGCACTCGTGACCAGGTTGTGAAGGAAGTGTGTGCTGTTGCCCCATCTTGCTTAAAATATCCAGATAGTCGTACGTCTTCTGTGAGTTGATTCACAAATGGATAAAACAGATTATGAACATACCGGTAATCATTAACAGTTTGGTAAAAAAATCGTGTTATGATGCGGAAAGCAGCACAAATCTTGATATTATGCAACGGCCTTCAAATTACTGATGGGAATTTTCTGATGCATAATGGCGATGTTCTGTGAGTTCACATGTACTGACAGGCTGAACCAGGCCTCATCTGAAGAAATGAGAAACTGAGGATCCAAAAGTCCCGATTCTACTTCACTTAGAAACAGGGGTGGATTAACCATTACTCGGGCCCCTAGGCTTGACTTTTTGCGGGCCCACTCCTCTCCTTCAAAGAGATACAGACTAGATGATTCAAAATACATGTCTGCTCAATTATTTCATAAACCACTAATGAAGGAAACGTACTTCCATTTATAATAAGTATAGAAATTAAGTAAAGTTTTTAGATATGGTATTTGTTTTACCTAATAAAAATCTAAATTTAATTTTGATACAGTTCCTGGGTCTTATAGATTATTACTTAGAAAAATGTTTTTTTTTCTAAGTAAAAGAACAAAACAAAACAAAAAATAAATAAATAAATAAAATAACTATTTTTTTTACAACCAAAACTTACCAAATTATGTATTTTAGCGTTTTCCAGCACACTAGAAACAGAAAAGAAGTATTATTTAGTACAGGTAAACACTGAAATTTCATAAAATTCAAAATATTATAATTTGATACGTTTTAATCGTAAAAGAATGCGACTTTTAAAAAAATGCTCCTATTAGATGGCGGACAACATTCTTTTAGGACGCAGGGGCCGTACTTGTCTTGAAATTCCTAAAATTCCTGAATAATGAAAAAAAGCCCTAAAATATGGTAACCTGTCCTGGAATTTCGCAAATTTGTATTATAGCAATAACAGTCACGATTTTTCTGCGAATATATATTACGTATATATATATTCCCGCTCAATACCGCGAATCATTTATTTTTGCAAAATTCCACAAAATCAGTATTTTGGAGTAAATAAGTGCATAGGAGAGAAAAAAAAAAAACATGAGGCAGAAAATAGCGACACATTTTGTCATCTCAGGATAAAAAGTAAACTGATAAATTTCGTCAAGTGATCACAGGAAAAAAAAATCAGAAATGTGTCAGTCAGACAGGATGGAAAATCAGCGCGAATTTCGTTAATCAGCTGTTCAGCGATTTCCGCGGATTCGAAAAAAAATCGCGTTGATGTAAACGACCGAGAATTTCGTAAAACGATGCATGAATTAAATCGCCAATTCCGGCCAACCATTCGAGAAAAAAGTCGTGACTTTCGTCAAACAACTGCGAAAAAACTGGCGAACTTCGTCAAGAGGTTGCGTAAAATCAATCGCAGTTTAATCAAATGGTCAATTAATTTAATCAATTGGTCGAAAAAACTGCGAATTTCGTCAAACAATTGCAGAAATTAATCGCGGAATAAAATCACGAATTTTGTCGAACGATTGCGGAAAAAAACATAGCAATTTCGTCAAAAGGTCGCGTAAAAAATAGCAAATTTTGCCGAACAAGTGCAGAAATTAATCACGAATTTCACGAAACGATTGCGAAAGAAAATCACGAATTTTCTCAGACGATCACGGGAAAAAATCGCAAATTTCAGAAAACGATCGCAGAAACAAATAGCAAATTTCAGCAGACGATGGCGGAAACAAATCTTAAATTTCAGAAAACGATCGCGGAAAAAAGTCGCGAATTTCGGCAAACGATAAAAAAAACGCAAATTTCGGTAAACGATCGCGAATTTCGGCAAATGATCGCGGAGAAAAATCGCAAATTTTAGAAATCGATAACGGGATGCAATCGTGATTTTTCGCAAACGATCGAAGAATAAAAACATGAATTTCGGCAAACGATCGCCGAAAAGAAAAGCTTATTTCCGCAAACGATCGGGGAAAAAAGAAACGCTAATTTCGGCAAACGATCGAAGACAAAGTTGCGAATTTCGGCAAACCATCGAAGACAAAATCGCGAATTTCGGCAAACGATCGAAGAAAAATCACGAATTTCGGCAAACGATCGCGGAAAATAATTGCCAATTTTTGTAAACGATCGCGGGAAAATAGCGAATTTCGGCAAATGGTCGCGGAAAAAATTGCGAATGTCGCAAACGATAGATGAAAAAAAGCGCGGATTTCGGCGAAGGATCGGGGGAAAAAATCACGAATTTTTACAAACGGTCGCGGAAAAAAAGTACAATGCTGGGTAAAAATGCTGGACTAGTATCCTGAAATATCACCTATTACCAGTACTACCCCCGCAAGAACCATATAAAATAAAATAAGTCCTTCCGGCCAGTGCCGGGAGGAAGAGGTAGCTTTCATATTCCTTATTTTAAAAAAGCCAACTTATATTATTCAAACACACGAAGCTAAATTTAGTTGAAACCGAATATAGGAGATTCAATACTAATTATTATCAATACTAAATCATTATGAATGAAAATTTCGCGAAATTAGTCAGCTTTATCCAATCTGCTTTTATTTAAAGTAACTTATATTTGGCTGCCAAATTCGGCGATTTCTTAAAGTGCCTGCCATTTTAAGACAACATGGTGGATGAGGCTAACCAGTGAGCTTGGTCGAGACCTTAGTAATTGCTGTGCGCATGCTCACTCACATCGGAATCAATTGATATATACGAGTGCTGTCGCAGGCAAAAAATCAGATTTTTCAAAATGTCACCAACATTAGATATTGAAATTGCTATATCTGAGCCAATTTTTAAGATAAAGACAAACAAAAAATGCTCCTGAATCCTTATATCAAGGTCAAATACTTAAGAAAGAAACCTTTTTCAATTTCTAATTTTTTGCACTTCACTTTAAATATAATTTTTATTAATTTAATGGCCGCCATTTTGAAACAAGAGGGCTGATGAAGCTGGCCAGCGAACTTGGTCGAGATATTGATGTAATATATATATATATACATATATATATATATATATATATATATATATATATATATATATATCAACTTTTGAATGGAAGGTGTTTTCAGGGTCTGGGGGTCATGATCGATGAAAATATACCAAAATTTTTTGAAATCGCTTTCCTCGGAACGGCTGCAATAGGTAGCTTTTTGTAATGAAAGCTACCTAAAATTCGTATTTTAATATGTATACTGGCCCTTTTAAAACAAATGCCATATCTAAAGTCTGTACTCATAATTTTGCAGTTGGAAGTATGTTTCTATCATCAGAGGTCTAACTTCTTGGTATTTTATGCATTAATTATAGCTGCATTCACGCAATTTTAATACACAGAATTTTTTTCAAATATAATCAAATCATATTTAGGATATCCCAAAAAGATGTAAATTTCGGTCTAGCTCTAAAGGTGGGAGGGGCCGGGGTGAAGTCGGGTGACTGACCATGGTGCTAAAATGTAAGGAGTTATGATTAGACAAATGCTTGATTAAAATTAAAAAACTTCTTTAAAATATATCATTCGTAGAGATGCTGTCAAGATCTTGCCTAGGCCGCTGTGGCTACTAGTCTCCTCTGTGTAAATATTTCCCAAACTGAAAGACGAAACATTTCAAGAATTAATGCCTTCCTTTTATGAATAGAGAAGAAATTAAAAGTGGAATAGCGTTTGGACTACAATCTACATTAATTAATAATTTTCAAGATTCAATAAATGAGTGAAACAAAGAATACTGCACATCATTAGCTCTTTGCATTAAATGTTAGCTCAATGTAAAAAAAGAAAAAAAAAAACTCAAAAAAATTCTTAGCAGAGGGGCCCCTTTCCTTCAAGCCCCCTAGGCTTAAGCCTACTCACCCTAATGGGTAATCCGCCTCTGCTTAGAAACCACCGCGAGAACTCAGCACGCGAAAGTTTTACTGGAGGTTTTAACTCATGCACAACAGTAAAATTGTAAGGATACAGATCGAGGTCTATTTGATAATGTTTCGACACGCCGATCTCTTAATTCTCACTTCACAGATAAACGTCGAGTTGACTTCGTCAGACTTTGTTCCAGGCTTTCCGCACTCGACCAATGCTTTCTGTTGTTAGAACATTTTTCGGTTAGTTACGGTTTTTATTATCTACTATACGATTTCAAGGTTACTTTACTATGTCAAGTATCATTTTTAGTCGATATCTTAAGTTCACATTAACATTAGCTATTTCTGCTGCCACTTAGTAGTACACAAAAATGTTGTGGTTGTACTGTTATCATTAGTTTTACTAAAACCCGATTTTTTGTATAACGAAGATAAAGCGTACCTTTATAAGAAGTTTATGTTTTGAATTTCAAGCTTCTTCTATTTTGCTGAAGATTTATCAATTTCTCCTCACACATCAATTTTATTTTTTTGTTGACAGGATAGACGTAAAATGGACTAGAAGAGCGGATTCTGGTATGAACAGAAATCCGTAATCAAGTGCGTACTGGTTCATTTCTTTTCTGACTTTAAACTTGATAAAATCCTTAGACATAAATCCCCGTGTATAATAACTTTACTGTAGTTCATTTTGCACAAGTGCAACACACACAAGCATACCCTTCTATGTAGACAATTGTTTTTTATCCTCTTTCTCCTCAAATTAAAATAATATCGCAGCCCGTATCCAGTATAAGGTGTCTTTTCTTGAATTGATTTAACTGACGAGCATAACATTCGCCATTAACTTTTTCTCTTTTCTTCAGGAGCTCGTTATTCTCCTCCTCCTTTATCCCGCCAAATACCACAGTATTATTTTTTTATTATATTCAGACTTAATCTCTTGAGCACTTAATATGTTTCTACAATAAGATCTGCCGTGTTTAATTGTACAAGAAATTATAACCTATGCTTAAATGTATTTCAGTTAGCGGCATCTGACGAAACATGGTAGGAAATTTTTGTGCACATAATAAAAATGCATTTTTCCTCATTCTTTTGTTTCTCGGCTTCATGTTCAGGGATAAATTATTCACGGACTCGTGGCATTGTCTAACTATAAACTTTTGACACGATTTTTTTTTATTTTATATATCTTTATGAATAGCTCAAACCTTTAGAGTTTTATGTAAAAATCGTTATTAGCAGTTACTAAAATTGTTTTAAAGTATTTGATTTCTATTATCCTAGAGCAGAAGAAATACGGAGCGGGCTGAATTTCCTCAAAATTCTAATATAAACACGGAATTTAGATTATTTGCTAAAGCTGATTATGTAAGCTTCCTATTTAAAATTGCAGTTTCTATTATTCGATTACAGAGTTTCCTAAATTATGTAGAATACTTTACACCTGATGGTTATGTACTTAGAGGGATTCGCTGCCCTTCACTTTGCAAAAAATTACGAATATATAAATTTTTCAATTTTCATTGTTATTTCTTTTAACATTTGCTACTGCATTACTCAATGTAAAAGGATAACTGCTGTAAATTATGTAATAATTTATCTGGGAAAAGCATTTTCGGGGAATGTTAAAAATATATTGTGCTTATCAAAATAGACTCATATAAAGTTCTAAAATTTTAGTAGCTATGCGACACGAATTACTGACTGGAAAAAAAAAAATGTGTAAAAATGATATGCAAATACGTGGCCATCATAATTCAAGATGAAAAATATTTATCATCTAAGCAGTGTTTCATCGCATACAATAATATATAAGCTTTAATTTAACTCTTACGTGTCCGATTTTTTTTCAATTTTGAGAAAATAATTACCTTTGCGTCAATAATGCTGATAGTAACTATCCTAATATATTTTCTGGAGTTTAACGAATATGTCATTGTCTGAAATCTAACGAATGTAGTTATTTTGCATACTGTTCAATTCGTATTCATTTGACAATAGGCTAAGGAAGAATTTTTGAAGACCTTTGGAAAATATCGTATTACAACAGATTTTAACAGATATTACATCTTTCTAATACATTTTTCGTTTTATAACAAAGTACAGTAACCTATATTTTAAATTTAAAGAGTGGAATAATGTTTAAAATAAAAGAGTCGACAACGGTGCAAAGAGAATTAAAAGAATTTTGATCATTATTATCACTAAATGCTAAAACATAAATTAAGTCATAATAAGAAATGCATAGACATATACTACCATTAATACATGTAGATATTAGCAAAAATAATTGTTCGGACAAAATAATGTTCAATAAAAAGACATGTACTATTAATAGTACGCCAGACCCGAATGGGTTACAGCTAAAAGTTATATATATTACAGTAATTTAAATAATGACGCACTTGTTCGAAAGAATCAATTATTATACATAAACGGAAAAAATGCTTCTAATTCATGATTTTCATTGATAACTTACAACTTTGACAAAAATACTTTTTCTTTAAAATACATAGAATAATTAATGAACTGGAAGGGCGAAGCAAATGCCACTGTTTAGTTAAACGTAACAAAGAGATTTAATAATTCTCTCTAAAAATTCACCAGCATTTTTACAGAGGATAAATAAAAACCCGGAGTTCCTTAGTAAAGAAAGCGATGCACTTTCAAAAATATATTCGATTACCTTACTAAATTGGGTTCAAATTTGAAGAATTTTCTTATTTTTCAAACGAACTTTTTATATAAGAACTTAATAATGAAGCAGTGCCTTACACTGCCATACACTGCCGTACACTGTCTAAAAACAACTCAGTTTTTAATATACTATGCAGAAAAAGCTTAAAACAGCAATGTTTTTTTTAGTTTTCTCAAAACTAGATTTAGTTGACTGAAGCCCTTTTTGCATGGAGCCATTCAATTATTGTTTGATTAAACTATATGCGGATATATTTCCACTATAAACTTGAGGACGTTATTTCTTTTTGACTAGTAGCCTTTTTCTTTGCTAAACCTACTCACCCAATTCAATCAGTCGAAATATCTAAATAAATCGAATGCATGACATCTAATAACTTTGATTAGTTAATCTGATGAAATAGCTTTGAAAGCTTTCAATTCCATAAATTTTATCGTTAAAAATAAATGTAATAAATAAGTACCTCTATATTATTATCAAATAATGTTCCACAGGTTTTTATTATTCGTAATTTAAAAGCGCAATGAAACTTTGCAAGGATAATTATTTCATCTCTTACCTTCATTAAGGTACATGAAAAAGTATATTATATTAATTTTACCATAATTATTTCAATTGGTAATTATTTTCACTCAGTTGGAAAATTACAACTTATATGGTAAAGTATTTTTAGCTTTTTGCTTCTTCAATCATTTTTATTAATTTCTAATAAAAGTAAAATTTATTCAAGGGAGACGAACACATCGAACTTAAAATGTTAATTTTAATAAATATATTTCCAAAACAGACGACACAGACAGCTATAAATTTTCATGTGAACATTCGCACTCTTAACCTGAGGTTCTAATCTCATTGCTGGCAAATAAACAGTCCAGAAATGCATGTCCTTTAAGCGCATTCTTAGTAAAATATTTAGTTTTATTAAAGAAAATGCTTGTTTCTTTTAAATATGACATCAATTTTACTCACTAAAGCCTTTCTATTCCCTCTGAAACTATATAGCTTATGATACTTAGTATCAAATGAATGGTGGCTGTGTTTTGTTACGGCCGATAATCTGCGCTAGAGATATAGGTCGGCAGTGGAAGTGCCTTCCGTGGGGGGTTTTCTACGGAATCCTAAGCAGTCTTTCCATCAAAGTTCGAAGAAAACCACGGAAATACCGAACGGTTAGGTCGACAAGCGCGACAGGGATTTGACCCATCACGTACCGTCTACCAGCTTGGAGAGGTATCAAAGTAGCGAAAAACTAATGAAATGTAAAAGCTTTATGAGTAAAAATGTGTGTCTTTTTAAAACATGTCGTCATTTTTTGTTGAAATAAAAAATTTTATTTTTAATCGTAATTGGAAAAGGATATCAATAAAGGTATGGTAATTCCCATTATTTTCGTTTTCTCTATAACAAATAATGGAATTAATCCGATTGCCACGATTTCAAAGAAATTTCATTAAGAACATTTCCAAGAAAAAATAAAGTATAAAAATGGAAGTATTTTTTAAAATACCTACTGCTTATCTACAAATGAGCGGCTTTAAATTAAAAAAATAATAATTATTAAAATTGGTTCATTAGAAAGTCCAGAGAAAATGCTAGAAAAGCTTCGATTGGTGTTTTAAATATATAGATAACGTGGAGATGCAATGTAGATAAATACAGATAGTGCGTTTGAAAATGAAAGAACAATTCATATGAAGAAAGTAGAATGTCATTCACAAATGCATTACAGTTTATACAGGGTCTCCACTCTCAACGGTGTCCAATGGCTAATTCTTAAACCGTTAGTCATAGCCATATAGTTCAAATTACAAAAATGTTTTAAATGAGGTAAAGAAATATTTTAAAAGCGATTTGAGTCAATAAAAACTTTTCTTGCAAAATTACGAAATTATAATTTTTACACGGTCTCCCGGTTCTAAAAGTAATATTTAGTAAATTATTCCTATTACACTGACAAGTAAGACAAAAAAAAAATGTTCCAGTCATATAACACTAAAATTGACCTACTTATGAAACTTTAAAAATGCATGACTTATACCACTTTTCTGCATCTGAACACAAATGATTTCGGCCATGCTTTGAGGGGTCATATACCAAGTGCTTAAAATATTCGAAGAACTTACTCCATGTGTATCTGCGCTTTGAAAAAAGTCTTACAAGTACTACGATAGAGTTAACTATTATTAAGTTTCAGACTGACTAAAATAATTGTATTTTAACATATGTTTTATTTTGCAAGGATTCGAGACTGTTCCTTTTCACGATATCTTTTAACAAAAATTACGTAATTTTTATAAGTTTTTATTTAACTTCGACGATCGTATGTATGTTTTTCTAGTTCAAATTTTGTTCTCGAACTTTAACTCACTTTCAAATATCCGATCGAGATTAAATTTTATATACTGACGTAAATCCGGTGATAATCTAATATTATTATGATTTTCGGAGGCTACAATTTATATTTATTTTACAGGATAACACAAAAAATTTTGAATGGATTACCACCAAGAAGTTTAAGAAAAACATTTAGATTAGATAACACAAGAATGCGATGGTTGTGTTTTTTAAATTTTATATATTAGTTAGCATTGAATCTAAAAATTAACTTAATTTTTAACCATCATGTCGGGATTTTTCGCAAATCATAAATTGTCGAATAATAACAAAAATCGGATACTGTGAAGTAGAGGAGATGACTGTGATTTTTAACTTTTGATAATTGATTTTTATGTACTTTTTAGCAATGAATCTGAAAATGACCTTCATTTTTAACCATCATGTTAGAATATTTTTGGAAATCGTAAATGTCAAAATTAAACTATAGCAAAAATCTGATACTATAAAACAGACGCAAAACTTTTTTTAAAAATAATTTATTTTATTTTATTGAAAATTTATTTAATTTTTTGGCTTATATTCTGGTTCTTACAGCTAAACAGCTGAGGGGTTCGGTTTTAAATTTGAACTTTCTAACTTTGAAATTTACAATTTGAGAAAAATCCTGACGTGATGGTTAAACATGAAGGTCATTTTCGGATTCAGCGGAAAAATGTACATAAAATATGTTATCAAAAGTTAAAACACAATAATCACATCTATTTTATAGTATCAAAATTTCGCTATTTTTTCTTTTTTTAATCTTAAAATTTACGATTTGCAAAAAATCTTTATGTGATGGTAAAAAATGAAGGTCAATTTCGGATTAAGCGGTACAGAATACATAAGATACAATTATCAAAAGCTAAAAAACATGACATAACCCAACTTTTGCAGGCTAGTATAATCTAATAACATTTTAAAATATCATTTTGTAAAGAATTGAGGCTGTTAATTTTCATCATTTTATTTAACAAAAATTCTGTTTTTTTTCCTTCTTATATGTTTATTATAAATTGTATATTTTGCATTAATACGTCAGAATGATTAAAGATTTCAAATTTATATTCCAATGTTAATTTTACTCTCAGCCATTTTTTTAATACTTCTGACGGAATTATATTTCTACTAAATTTGTGAATGACCCCTAATTTGCAATATATATATATATATATATATATATATATATATATATATATATATGCTCCAACTTTATTAATCGCAGATTACCGGAACTTTTTTTGTCTTAATTCTCAGTGTAACAGGAAAATTTTACTAAATATAACTTATAGGACCGGGAGATCGTATAAAAATTTTAATTTTGTAACTTTTTAAGAAATATTTTTATTCACCCAAATCGCTTTTAAAACATTTTTTTAACTCATTTAAAGCATTTTTGTAATAGGAACTATATGTATATGACTACGGTATGGGAATTAGCAATTGGACACCGTTGAGAGTGTACCCCTGTATATTACTGGAGCAAATAATTGACTTCAAATATTTTTCCATCATGATGAATCCAAAATAGCGACCGCGGTAATTACAAATGTGGTGCACATCGTCATAGATCTCACCTAAGTTATTACACCAATATTACCAAAGGATATGTTACTTTTTTGTTGCTCAAATGCTTTTCCTTCAATCGCATTTTAGTTTTACCATACTTAAGAATCCTTCATGTTTAAAACTGGATTAATAAAGAAGCAGCAAATATCAACTTAACCTCTCAATAAAACTGGAAAACATCATGTTCAACTATGTTATGTTTATTTTTGTCGAAATTTATATAATGCAATAATCCTTCATAATAGTTTAGTTAAATTTTTTACCAGGCTTATTAATTCTCGAGCAGTGTTAAAGTGATTTTGAAGGCCAAACAGAAGCCGACACGTAAAGTGATTGGTGATTAGCAAGCATTTTTGGTTATCTGTTTTCCTGGCACCGAATAAACTAAAAAACTCGTTAAAAATGGACAATAAGCTGCAAATTGAAGTTTACGCCGATGTTTTCGCTTAAATTTTGCTTCTAGCTATATATTACAATAAATGTTACTTTACAACAACTAAAATCATTTAAATGACAGGTTGATCGAAAATTTTACGAGCGATTATTATGATATGTAAAACAATTGTATGTTAAGAATGATTTTTTTTTCCATGATGTAAAACTCCAAAAGTATAAATTACATTTTCTTCCCTCCTTTTTGTTCACTTTTAAACATACTACCTACTGCGAAATTGGTGTCTTACCTGGATTTCGAACAGACCATAATATGATGGTTATTAGCTATGATTAATGGACGTATGTTCATATTCATTATAGAGGTAGATTTAAAAAAAACGTGCTTGAAAGTTACTTATCATATCATATTAAAAAGATACAGAGTTGCAACTTTCTAACAAATTGCATTTAAAAGTACAGTTTTTTCCAATTCGGCTATGTAGATATATGTATATAATATTTTATATATTTTTTTATTTATTTATTGATAAAGCTTTAATTTTATTATGGAATATTACCCGTAAACAAATGCTGAACTATTTATATTATTTTAAGTGCAAACGGTTTCATCTTCTGTAACCGAACTGTGTGCTATAAAGATAGAGCAAATAAAAGTATATGCTTTAAAATTATTTTAAATTCCATAAAAAATTATTGAGTGCAAATACAGCTTTCAAACTAATTGCATGTGAAAACTTTTTTCTATTCGACAATGTAAAAATTAGAATTGTGAATGTCGTGAGTTTAAAATAAAAGGGTCAAGGCGAGTATTACCTGCGCTCAGAGGGTTCCGTACAATAAATATATGAATTATTAACTGTATTATTAAAATAAATCGTTACTAAAAGAATAATAAGAATTTGTAAAAAAACTATACAACGTAGGGTTTGGCATAGCTGTATATACTAGAAAAGAATGAATGGGTATACCATAAATGTTCAAAGAGACATGAAGCCTAAATAATATCAATTATTACAATTACGTATAACTATTCTTTTTTTATATTATCCTAATCTGATATGATGAACTTAATTCATTACTGACTATAAAAGTAGTGCGCATTTAAACTTCATTTGGCATTTCATAAAAGTAAATTCAGCTTAGTATTAATCTTTCCTTTTTACGGTGTAGCTAAAACAAAACGCTTGCTCAAAGTTTAAACTTGGAATTGTGCTAAGCGCGTTTCGATAGGAGGTCGCAAAGCAGCCCTTGTCCTAGCCGCGTTTTTCCAGATAGGTTTTTAATTAACTTTTTAAGACACGAGATGCGTACTGAGAGATCTACTCAATGCAAACTAGTCTCGAATCCCATAGGAATTATGTGATTAATTCTAATTAAATCAATCTGACGTTTATCGCTTTTATACAACTACTAGGGATTGCATTACACAAATATATCATTAAAAGTTATTATCAGGACTTTAAAAGCCGATGGTATATAGAGTAAGTCGCCCCTGTCATTATGTATATCCATATCTCGGCTAATTACCGACTTTTTTTTAATCATTATCAGCAATGCTTTTATACTTCTGCTACGATAGGTGGCTCTAGCGGTGCTTAACAGCTTTGCTGAATGCCCGCAAATCGAAATTTGTGTGTAACAAAAAAATGCGATTTGCTCAAAAACTATGTGACCTAGGGTAATCGCTATAATTTTCCTGCAAGGTTTAAATTAACGTCTACTAACTCTAATTTTTTCATAAATTTAGTTTCCGTAAATTAGGAAATAGAAAGTGTGTGTGTGTGTGTGTGGGGGGGGGGGAGACATATTTTTGCACCACATTTCCGACGATATCTCAGAAAATATAAAACCTAAAATTAAAAGAAATGTATTTTTTAGTTCTGCGTTGGGAATGCTTTCATACGGTACCCCACACTATATACAAAGAAAAGATTTCTGTTTTGAAGTAACTTAATTAGCCCCTCTACATTTTTCCTAAATATATTTGTGAATGTTTAATAATCTGTAAATATGTGGGTCAATAATCTTTATTACTTTTCCCAATTTGAACTTTCCACGTTTCATAGTTTAGGAGTAAAAGGACTGTGACAGACAGACAGACACAGGAGGGATCTTATAATGGTTCCGTTTTTACTTTTTAAGTACGGAAACCTAAAAAATTGCATTAAATGTTAAATTTCTAAGTGAATTAGTTGCCACCGTCAAAATGACATCAGTGTTAATAACGGATATGTTTTTTTTTTCTTTTTAATACAGATTATTTATATTTTTTATTAATTCTTTTTATTTTCCGAATTACATTAGGTGCAATACACAAACGGATTATCTTGCAAAAGAAGTGGTATCTCTTCAGGAGTGGTATACTTCATAAACAACTTGTTTTAAATGGTTCCGCCAAGACATAAACCTAAAACACCAGCTATAAAAAAGGTGACATCATGGGTGAGTGCCATGTGAAAATCTATCACTTTTCATAATAGTTTCAAATGCCTCAAGGATTTAGTGCCCGTCGGAAGGAAAGTACTTTTGTGTCCTCAAGTTATTAGTTTCAAGTTGTTTTATTATAAAATTCTACAACATCTAACTTGAAGGTAAGTGTACACTCTTATTTTCAAATATTAATTTACTCATTATGTCTACAAAATACACTGCTCAAAACAATTAAAGGATATTTGAAATTTTATATAAAATAAAGATATAAACGAAATTTTTTTGCCGAAAATAGAAGAAGAGAATCACAAATGCAAATTTTTCTGGTTTTCAAACTGTGGAGTATGCAAATTTTGAGTTCGACGTCAAAAACGTCGCTTCAGCGGCAGCGAATGAAATTCGACTTTCAACTGGATAAAAGAGAATGAAGACAAGGATGATCGGCATTCAGTGATTGCTTTGTTTCGATGAGTACGAAGTCTCAGCGAAGTCATTTGACAGATTCAGAAGCTTTGAGAATTGTTGGTAGGTTAGAAGGGGGCCAAACTCAAGCCGAAGTAGCGCAAGCCATTGGAGTGTCACAAAGTGTCATTTCCAGGATCTGGAACCGTTTTTTGGAGAGTGGATGTGCAGGCCGAAGACCAGGGCAAGGTCGTAGACGGGCAACAACGCCCAATGAAGATCGGTATTTAGCGTTAACAGCTCGGAGACACCGAACCATGAACGCTACTCTTCTCCAACAACACCTTCGCTCGGCTACAGGCACCACGATTTCAACTCAGACTGTCCGAAACCGGCTCCATGCTGTAGGTCTGTATACTCGCCGACCGATGGTATGTGTTAGATTAACATCAAGGCATCGTCGCGACCACAGGGAGTGGGCAACCGAGCATGTCAACTGGAGGAGAAATGAATAAAGCAATATTCTGTTTTCTGACGAGTCCGGTTTTTCTGTGCATCCGGATAATAGGCGTATTTTCATCTGGAGGGACCGTGGCAGTAGGAATAATCCTGCGTTCGTGCACGAAAGTGTCAGATTTGGCGGTGGAGGAGTGTTGGTGTATGGTGGCATCTCCATTGACGGGCGCACTGACCTCTACATCATTCGAGATGGAGTTCTGACTGGTCGCCGATATAGGGATGAGATCCTCAGACCTGTTGTAGTCCCTTACGCTGCAGCAATCGGAGATAACTTCATTTTAATGGACGATAACTGCAGGCCACATCGTGCAAACCTGGTGGAGGATTTCCTTTTCGAGGAAGGAATCGTTCGAATGGAATGGCCAGCATGTTCTCCAGACATGAATCCAATCGAGCACGTTTGGGACGCTCTAGGAAGACGAGTTTCTGGCCGCCAACAACCCCCACAAACTCTCCAAGAACTGGAAAGAGCTCTTCTGGAAGAGTGGGGCGGAATACCCCAACTCGTCATTAATAGCCTCATTGAGTCCATGCCTCAAAGGTGTTCAACGTTGCTGGCCGCCCGTGGAAACCATACCCCCTACTGAAAATGATTTTCTTTGAAGAAAACACCTTTTCTTATTCTTTTTTTCTCATATGCACAAATTGTGTTTTTTTCCTTTAGTACACAAATGCGCAATAAAATGCATTTTTTCTGCCAAACATGTGTAATTTATTCTCATATAACCTACTATGTCTGTCGACCATGTATAAATAAGCTAAACAGTTTACCAGATACAAAATCCACCTAAAACTGCAATATCCTTTAATTGTTTTGAGCAGTGTATATACATTTAGCTGTACTTTCATGGTTCTATTTATTTTTGTAGTGCGTTGTTACGTCAATTATAATGCAATAAAACCCAACAATGGCGCTCGCATGGAATTTCAGACAAAAGTCTTGCTAGTGGGCAACTTTTTTTAAATTAAAATTTGCTAATTGACACCACTTTTTTGAAATGGTAAAATTTCCCTGTTTTCGTCTTTATTAATATGTCATTAAACAAGGAGAATTTTACGATTTCAAAAAAGTGGTGAAAATCAAAAAACCTAAATATAAAAAAAGTAGCGTCTAACACAATATGTGTAAAGTGATTGCAAAAAGTCTGCAGTGGTGTGAACACCCCACACAACTACATATGTGACTTTTGTCTTACTTAAACGTTGTATTTAAACTCTGAGCGCAATTACTCTAACATGTCGGGCATTACCGCTCAATCGATGGTCATTTAAATAAAACAATAAAGAAAATTCCTAAAACTTTTATGAAAATTAGTTGATTGCAAACTGTTCCTTATGCTTTGGAGTTATACTTCGTTAATAAAATATAATTTTTTTTGTCCAAATCTGACTAGCTAATCCCCTAAATGTTCGCACCAAGTCATAAACCTGAAATTTCTGATACAAAAAGTAGTGATATCACATGTGTCGTATGAAAAAACATCTGTATTCATTATATTTGAAAATGCTTCGCAGTGAGGTACAATATAGGAAAACTGACTTGCGACAAGCAGGCGTGTGTTGTGTATCTGTATCCGTATGACTGTATATTTAGTAGGGTATCCCTTTGAAAGCATACTCTATTTAAAAACAGTATAAACTTCTCCGTGAATATGTATAAACTTCAGAAATAACCATTCTTGTTTATCAGCTTGTGTAATAAATTAATATATTTTACGAAGGCTATCACTTCGCGAGAGGAAACCTTGTGAAGGAGCTTTGAGTATGTGCGTGCGTTCTGTGCTTATAAGAATAGAAAAAAGAATTATTAAAGATAATATGTATGTTAATGTCCAAGCATCATACAATTCACATTTAAGCTATAACAAATTAAACAGCGATGATGCAGGAAATATGTTATTGAATATTCTGTAAGTAACAGTGAATGTCAATTCAACAATGTATACTTTCCCACGAGTTTAGCCGGCTTCGTGTATTACTTTACAAAGTTTTACGATTTATTTCCTGATTTCCCTCGTACAATTTACATTTATCTTTCAAAGCATTTCTCTCAAAGCTGGCCAACAATCTCGTTCGAGACCGCGGTATATTATGTACACATGCTCTGTCACGTACAAAGCAGATGATAAAAGCTAGTTCTATCGCAACAGAAAAATCTAATTATTTCAAAATGTCATCCTACGTAGAATTTCAAACTTCTATATCTCAGGCAATTTTTAGGATGCAGGCAAAAAATTGCGCCAGAATCTTTGCATTAAGGTCAAACACATAAAGGAGATAACTTTTTCAATTTTCAATTTTTTTGTACATCTGTTTGAATTTTAAAAAAATTAAAAAATTAAATGGCCGAATAACAAGAAGCAAAATGGCAGATGGAGCTGGCCAAGGAACTCTCGAGACTTGGCAGCTTTGACATTAATATATTACTTTTTTTAATCGATTTATTAGTCCACTAAAGTTTCAATCCTAGGAAATTTAATCCTGATTCATTTAATCGTAACTGAAATTGACAAGGAATTGCTCTGTAAGAATTTTTTTATGACTAAATCAATCTGAATTATTATATCGTTATTAATTTAATCATTAATCTATTTTTACATGATCGAAAATTAAATACGGCCGCCATTTAACTTTGTTACATTCGCTTTCATTTCTACTAGATTGTTATTAAGGGTCACTAAACGATTTTCCCTATTGAATATTATACAGGATCACACAAAATTATTCAATTATACTGATGTCAAAATGCGTAAATTAATTTGAGGGAATAGGGACAGTTGAAACACTTTTTTATTAAACTAATATGTCATTTGAAATTATTTTATACCAATTTTACATATCAATTTAATTTAGTCAATTTATTTTCTATTAATATATACAAGTAACGGTTGTATATTTGTTTGCTTGTAGGCGCAATCTCTGGAACAACCGAAAATATTACAAAGTAGTGGTGGCAAATTGATGGTTGCAGTCCCTGCTTCAACATAAGGTATACTTTATCCCGGTGCCACTAACTCAATTGGAGTACATTAACGAAAAATTTTCGGAAAATACGATTTTTCTGATTCTGAAGGGGCCAGAAACTTGAAATTTGACATCGTACTTATTTATAACAATTAAATACCCTGTAAGAACCGTCTCTAAAATAATCGGAAATTAAAAGTGTCAAATGAGCAAGAAGTTTTCTAAAAAACTTTCTAAATTGCGATTTCTGTGGAATTGTTAAGGATGTAAACTTTAAATTTGACATGGCTGCTTCTTTTAAGATACAAATGCATGTACAGAACATTTTTAAAAAAAGGCGAAATTTAAAAGGTAGCAGGAGAAAAAAGTTCTAAATTACGATTTTCCTGATACTCAAAGAGCTAGAAACTTGAAATTTGCTGGTAACAATTATGTTTGAGATACAAATGGTATCGCTAAGTATGTTTTATAAAACAAATTGAAATTTAAAATGTAAAATGAGCGGAAAGCATTCTAAGAACATTCAAAGTACGATTTATAATAGAATTTTTAGAGATGGAAGCTTGTAATTTGGCATGACTGTTACTATTAACCCTGTATGTCCCAAATTATGAATTCATGCAAATTTCATCTTCCAAATCCTTTTATGGAAATATTTGAAACTTCATTAGGAGATTTACACAACCATTCATTAAATTTTGAAAGGAATTTGCCAATTAAAATTAATAAATTAAATTTGTATTTATAGGGATTTTGTGCAGTATTTATAATTTCACTCAAATCTTTTATTTAAAACTAGCAGATCCGCCCGGCGTTGCACGGGGTTTGTAAATAATAACCTTAAACAAAACTTAAGTTTGAATGATTTTATATCTTTGGAAATTCTTTTAAATGAACATAATTTCGGAGGCCACATTGCCTTCCGCAGCGTCTAGCGTGTTCCCATCAAACTTCTTTCCGAATAAACCTCTAATCTAGATCTCCAGTACCTATGGCAGCATTTACCGGAAGTGCCCGCACGTGCCGGAGGCAATCGAAAACCAAGTTGACTGAACAATACCTCGTAGGAATCAAGCCCATAGAATTATATATATATAAAAAAAAGTACACTATTAATGTTAGAAAATGTTGGTAACTAAAGTCTTAGATAAAATTTCATTATACAGAAAGTAGCTAAATTGTAATCTAAGTTGAAGGTAGCAAATACCGTAAAATTGGACCCTTAAACCCTAGGAAATAACGCGCCACCAAGCGGTGGAAGATGTCTCCTCACCTTGTAAATTCAATGAATTACTGTTAGCATTAACACGATATTTAATAAACGGATGAAATCCCTTATCTAAAGTTACCATTAAAGTAACGCGATTTTTAATTTACGGCTGTAGTGAGTAGGCGTAAGCTGATGCTGAAAAAGGAGATTAATGTTCGAAAAAGGTGGTAGCTGAGGTATATAGAAAGACCGGGCCCTGGGGGCCAGGGTCTTAACTGGAATGTAATTGGGTATATAAGAAAATCTTTTAGGGGTTTTAAAGTAGCTGGAAGACGCTAAAACTATGTTAAAGAAAATTGCAATAGAATAGAATAGTTTTTAAAGGAGCTGCAACAAAGGCCCTAAGAAGAAGATTAATACTCAAAACTGGTGGTAGCTGATGTCTGCAATTTTTTTTTTGTCGTTTATGTAGTAGCTGGAGAACCTAAGACGTTGTTGGGAAAAAAAGTCCGTAATTCGGACCATTTTTAAGGGAGCTATAACAGGGGGCCCAAAAGAACCAAACTGATAGTTGAGAGCGGGCCCACACATGAAAACATGTTTAAATGTCTTAGTACTTAGCGTTTTAGATCTTCAATTAGTCAAAATTAATCATAGGGTATTAAATATCATTAGAATAATATTTTTAATAAATGCGCAAAAACGGGATAAATGCATAAAAAGGGGCCCTAGAGCCCCAATAAAAATATGAGGGTGTTGGTCTAGGGAGAAGTGTCTAAGACTCAAATTTAAAATTATGCAATGAGAAGGTGAGAAAATTAGGGTGTAAAAAATGTATAGCACACAAAACGTTCAAGGGGCCCCGGATAAAGCCCTAAAGGACACTAAGGTGCCCCAGGATTTTACCTGGAATATAGAAACTGGAGAATAACTAAATGGAAAAGTGTTTCCAAAAATGAAGATCGGTTTAAGAGGGGAAATTTATTAATAATTTATGGTGCAAAAGCTTCAAGGGGCCGGCATGTAGTTTGGTATAAATAGATTTTTTAGCAGTTTTTACTGTAATCGGAGGACGCTAGAGCTATGGTAAAGAAAATTGCAAGGAATTTGGATCATTTTGAAAGAAGATACACCAAGTGTCCCAAGAAGAGGATTTATATTCAAAATTGATGGTAGTTGAAGTCTGAAATATTTCTTTGTCGCTCATGTAATAGCTGGAGAACCTAAGATGTTGTTAGAAAAAAAAAAGCTAGTGAATCGGACTATTTTTAAGGGAGTTATAATAGGGGACCCAAAAGGGGCCAACTGATAGTTCAGAACAGGGCCCTAACATGAAAAAATGTTAAAACGTTTTAGTACTTGGCATTTTAGATCTTCTATTAGTCAAGATTAAGCATAGGGACCATAATTAACCATTATAATATAATTTGAAAGAAATGTGCAAAAAATTGGGGAAATGCTTAAAAAGGGGCCCTAGGACCCCAATAAAAATATGTGAGTGTTGGTCTAAGGAGAAGAGTTCAAGTCTCAAATTTAAAATTACGCACTGGAAGGTGAGAAAATTACGGTGTGAAAAACTCATGGAACACAAAAAAATTAAGGGGCCCTGTATCGGGACCTACGGGACCCTAGACGGCCCATGGTCTTAACTGGAATGTAGAAACGGGAGAATAACTAAATAGAGAAAGTATCCCAAAAATTATGATCTGATAAAAAATAATCAATTTATTAACTATTTAGTGCACTAAAACTTCAAGGGGCCCTGTACCGGGCCCCTTGCAAGGTTGCCAAGGTCTTAACTGAAATGTAGAAAAGGGGCAGAAACTGAAAGGAGAATTCACCCCAAAAACGACGAAGATCGGATAGAAAAGAAGCATGTTATTAACAATTTAGTGCAGTAAACTTTCAAGGGGCCCTGTACCGGGGCCCTTGCAAGGGTGCCAGAGTCTTAATTGAAATGTAGAAATGGGGCAGAAACTGAAAGGAGAATTCTCCCCAAAAACGAAGCAGATCGGATAAAAAAGAGGCATGTTATTAACAATTTAGTGTACTAAAAGTTCAAGGGGTCCTGTACTGGGCCTCTTGAAAGGGTGCCAGGGTCGTAACTGAAATGCAGAAATGGGGCAGAAACTGAAAGGAGAATTCCCCCCCAAAAACGACGAAGATCGGATACGAAAGAGGCATGTTATTAACAATTTAGTGCACTAAAACTTCAACGGGCCCTGTACCGGGCCCCTTGCAAGGAAGCCAGAGTCTTAACTGAAATGTTGAAATGGGGTAGAAACGGAAAGGAGAATTCACCCCAAAACGAAGAAGATCGGATAGAAAAGAGGCATGTTATTAACAACTTAGTGCACTAAAACTTCAAGGGGCTCTGTACCGGGCCCCTTGCAAGGGTGCCAGGGTCTTAACTAACATGTTGAAATGGGGTAGAGACTGAAAGGAGAATTCACCCAAAAAACGAAGAAGATCGGATAGAAAAGAGGCATGTTATTAACAATTTAGCGCCCTGCACCGGGCCCCTTGCTAGTGTGCCAGGGTCTTAACTGAAATATAGAAATGGGGCAGAAACTGACAGGAGAGTTCACCTGAAAAACGACGAAGATCGGATAGAAAAGTGGCATGTTATTAACAATTTAGTGCACTAAAACTACAAGGGACCCTGTACCGTCCCCTTGCAAGAGTGCCAGGGTCTTAACTGAAATGTAGAAATGGGGCAGAAACTGAAAGGAGAATTCACCCCCAAAACGAAGAAGATAGGATAGAAAAGAGGCATGTTATTAACAATTTAGTGCAGTAAAACTTCATAGGGCTCTTTACCGGGCCCCTTGCAAGAGTGCCAGGGTCTTAATTGAAATGTAGAAATGGGGCAGAAACAGAAAGGATAATTCACCCCGAAAACGACGAAGATCGGGTAGAAAATATGCATGTTATTAACAATTTAGTACATAAAAACTTAAAGGTGCCCAGGGGCCCCGGCCCTTAAGAAATTAAAAATCTGAGCCTCGGGTGGATCAGGACCTGTCTTGGACTAATCACTCCTGAATTTTCAGACTTCTACGTGCGGTAGATTTTGCTAGCCATCGCACACAGACACACGGACATACAGACACACACACAGAGCGATTTGTTATTTTTTTAGTATAGATTTCATAGAATGAGGGAATGTACAAATATAATATTCTTACAATAGTAATATGGGGATAATTCCGAAATCAAACTTTTCACTCACAATCTTTCAACATCAAGAACGCTGAAAACATGCAAATGAAAAGGAAATCATCGTGTAAAAAATATTTTCGTCCTGTTCAACCAACTGTGCTTTTGGAATAAAATGAAGTAAAATATCTATAACTCTTTCTAATCTATATTACTACTAATCGATGTATTAAATGAATTTTATAAAAAGTTATTTTAATGGTACTTTAAAATACTGTCGGGGCATAAAGGGTTAAGACGTAAATCGTCGTACACAACGGAAGATTAAAATTTATGTCCGAAAATGACGTCATATTGTACAACTGAGACACTAGACAAATACTTTACATAAAACTGCCCTCTGAATTACTACGCCTGCGATTTTAAAGATAAATTATTATATAGGAACGGATTATTAAGTGTACGTTGAACAATGATTGGTCTATCTCGAGATGTCTTGGTACGATATAAGCATAATGGGGCGCCAATTCGTCACTTTGACTGTACTTTTAGGCTACCGAGTTCCAGCATGTTATTTTATCAGAATAAATATATCAAATAGAACTATACAAATAATTCAGTCTACTTCGGGTTATCTTTTTGTGATTTGAGCAGAAGCGGGCACAAATTCATTATTTTGACGGTGCTAATACGTCATTGAGTTTCTGGATAAAATTTTAACACATTGCAGATACCAATTAGTACAATACGAATATGTCACTCTGACTAGGAATATCTTGGTTTGAAATGAGCATAACACTGCGCCAATTTGTCATCTTGTTGGTACTATCACGTTTTCCAGCTACGGCATGAACCTTTAGTATGTTGTCTAAATTGACTAGTATAATACCGAATATTTCAGTCTGTCGTATGATATCTTAGTATGATGTGTACAGAGGGGATCCAATTCGTCATTTTGACGGTACTATTCCGTCGTCGAGTTTTGAGATGAAATATTTACTAAATTAAAGTTTTAACAATGATTTTGTTAAACAATTTTTGTTTAAATTGAAGTAAACTTAAATAATCCCTCCTTTTTCTTGACGACAGAAAAAAAGTAGCTCCTTAACCCTAGATGATTGCCCTCTCGCACTCTCTAGAAAATTTAAAAGCAGTGTTAAGTAAAGTACACCGGGATCGAAGAAGGCGCTGGCTTTTAATGTATCGTACGTCCGCAGAGGCTTCCAGCTCACTTATTACTCAAACATTGGTCCTGTTGTTCTCATATCGTACCAAAATACAGTAAACTCTCTGTAAGGCGGACTCTGTGTAAGACGGAAATCTGTCTAACTCGGAAAGATTTTCAAGTCCCTCCAAATCCATAGACATAGAGTAAAATTTATCTAAGGCGGAATATTGTCTACTGCGGAAAATTTTCTTGGTCCGATCGATTCCGCCTTAGACAGAGTTTACTGTATAACGCAGCTGTTCTCATATCGTACCGAAATATCACTAGGCAGATTTAAATATTTTTATTATACTGGTCAAGATCGGCAACATGTTAAAATTTCATGCGAAACTCGATAACACGATACTATTATCAAATTGACGAATTGGACGCCCGTTCTGATTATATAGTACTAAGATATCACGAAGTAGACTAAAATATTTGTATTTTATCAATCAGTATCTTTAATAAGTTAAAATGTCATATTAAAACTTGATGATACTATAGTACCTCTAAAATGAATAATTGGCCCCCGTTATGCTTACATTCGACCAAGATATCATGAGACATACTGAAATATTATTATTGCTCTAAGCTATATGTACAACATCTTAAAATGTCCTGCCGAAATTCAATAACGTGATAGTATCGTAAAAATAGACGAAACTCAGTGACGTAACACTACCCCCAAAATGAAGAATTGGCGTTTATGCTGCTCATATCGGGAGCCCAGTCATTTACTGTTTATAATATTGTCCTATATCATAATTTCACCCTGTAACTCGATGACGTAGTATTTTTTGTCGGAGACAAGACACCTGTTTTATAATATCAAATATAAAAAAAATAAAAAAAAAGAGAAAAAAAAGCGGAAGAAAGAAATAGAAATAGCCTTGTAGCGGGAATATGAGAATTAAAATAAAGGTGGGGGGCAATATGCATATAAATATTTCGATTAGAAACATTACCATTATTATATACCTTCTTTTATAATATAAACACGAATATTTTTATTATATAATGAAACATACTAGTGTGCCTCACAGGAGTAGCTTCCTGTTTAAAAGACGGTAACTAGCCGCTTAAGATTTGTTAACATAAACTCATATTCTTTTGGACGGCCCTGTAAACAATTTAAAAAATCTACAAACTCCACATACAAAGATACACACTCTTCAGAACACAATTTGTTCCATTTAATATCTATTCGTTTAATTAGTCGTTTCATGAAATATTTTTACAAATTCGTATCATAAAATTGTTTCATTAGGATCACACATAATTGTATATATATATATATATATACAGAGAGAGAGAGAGAGAGTAGATATCGATTTTATCATTTTTGTATAAAAATGAGCCCATACACATTCATTATATTCATATGTAGTTTTCTTCATTCGAAAAATATTCAGAACTTTCTTTTGAATAATCGTGTCAAACCGAGCTCGGCCAGAAAGAATAAAAAACTTACTCGAAACCGAATTAAACCCGAAATATTTAAGGACTACCCGATCCGATCTAGTCTAAGATAAGATCCAATGCAGGACCCAAGAAGAGACCAAGGGTGATTAAATCAGAAGAAGCTTGAAAAAAAGTATAAAAAAATAAAGGTCTCAAATCCGGAATAACACATTGCGTTTTTAATCATTAATTATTAATTTGATTAACTAATTAGATTAAGAACTGATTTAATCGTTGATCAAACCAAACGATTATATTAAATTAACCATTGATAATTAGTCTATGAGTAAGACTGAATTGAAGTTTAATCCGCCAATCTTTATTCATGATTAAAAAGTTAATCGTTAGTTTTCAATCGTTAATCTAATTAAATTTTTGCACAACCCTGGACCTTGGTATGTCCTGTACACATGCTCAGTCATGTCTTAATCGATTAGTAAATATGAGTTCTCGCACGTCAAAAATCAGATTGTTTCAAAATGTCAGCCACACTAGATTTTCTAACTGCATAACTCGGCCATTTTTTAGACAATGACGGAACAAAAAATGCTCCTAAATTCTTGCACCCAGGTCGAACATTTAAAGGTAAAAATAATTAAAAAATATTAAAAATTATTCATCTAAAGGTAAAAATAATTAAATAATTATTATAAAAGGATATATTTATCAAGATATAAGAACATATTTTTCTGCGATTTTACCTGGATTTTTTTTTTCAGATAAGCTCATATATGCGTAATTAAATTTTTTTACAATGCCTAAATAATTCATTTATACGGATTCTACAATTTGAAATAATAAAACTTTACATTAAAATCGGCACAGTTTAATATTTATTACTATTTGCTAAGTAAGTGGCTAAGTGTGATTTACGTCCTTAGATGTGGCCGCCCCTCCGGGTGGTCCGAAACCGACCCCTTGAGAGGGGGAGGAGACTTGGAGCCCGGCCGAGTTCGTAGTACATGAATGCGAGGGGGCCGGATAGGGACGAATTACAACCTCCTAGAGTGGCTCGCGGTCGACAGGCCTCGAGTCAGGTGGCCACGGGTAACGGACGTCCTGCATGGGTGGAGCCGGTTTTTGATGTTGAAGTGAATCCACCCCCAGCATCTGGGTTCCAGGCAAGCCGGATAGCAACGGTCCATAGCCTGATCTCAGAGCCGTTCATAGACCGGATGGTGACTGGGCAAAAAGTAGCTAATGTGATAGGACGCCATCCACCAATTGACTAGGAGGGAGCCTAAGGAGAGAGAGCGGGCTTTGCGGAGAGAGACCGGCGGGGTCTCGTTGACCCACTAGTGACGACGGGGCTCACGGGATCACCACGCAGGGTGCAACCGAAGGGTGAGGGATTCGGACAGCGCCTGATGTGCTATTTGCGTCAGGAGGCTCATCCCGCCGAGATGTCCGTAGCTGGAGCAGTTGTGAGCCGACCTTAGGGTGGGTAGGGTTTGGTGGTGCCCTCGTTGACCAGGGAGCAGTCGAAGAGGGAGTCCAGTATGACTCTGGTTGCCCGATGTCGCGCCGTAGACCCTGGAAGAGGGTCGGTCAGCAGGTCCACCATTGAACACTATATTTGCAGGGAACCGGGCAGAATGCTCACCGACTAACTCGGCGGAGCTTCGAACCTAGGCGGAACTCTTGGTCCGACCCAGATCATACGTGCCTTTGCGCTACTGGAGGTTGCTGCGCCCAGTGGTGAGGATCTAGCGGTGTCTCAAACTAACTTTCGAACGCAACTAACAGGTAGTGGTCGGTCACTGCACTGGGTCAGGAGAATTCGTGCTTGGGTACCCTCGGCTGCCGTGAGGTAAGGTAATTGGGGCCGGGCTTCTGCCGGTCTCCCGGGGATTCTCTACCTTCGGGTGAAGTCGAGTTGTGGGGGGCGGCCTGACTCCTGACCCCCTAGCGAGGCGGGGTCTATCCCGTCTAGGTGGAGCTTTCCGTGCCCGCCTGGGGTCTCTAACGGCATATAGTCTGGTCTCTCTGACTGCCGGCGTTGAGCCGCGAGGGGTTCCGTCGGTTGAGTGGGGAGAATGGGCGGAAACCCCTAGCGAGGTGTGGTCTATGTCGTCAAAGGAGGAGTTTACTTGTCTCCTCGGGGTCCGCCAGTGGCATCTTCATGATCTCCCGAGCGAGGCGTCGTCCTTGGCGTCAAGTGGGATTTTCCCCTACCCTCCGGGGCTTCTTCGTTAGGGGCACCTCCCTCTCCTATCGGTTGGCTCGCATATATATCTTTGCCGGAAAATGGTAGTTGATCTTGTGAGCCCTCCGTAAAGTACTCCGGCTCGGAAAACCTCGTGTAGGTTCATGGGCCCGACTCCTTTCTAGGTGTTCGGGTCCTGCGTGCTGTCGGGCGTACCGGATCTGGAACCAAGAGAAGGGACCATTTGGCTCATCTAGCTGGTCGGTGAGGATTATCGTATTCGATCAATTCATCTTCTTTTGGAAATAACCGGCGTGACGTGCGATGGGCAGTGCGCCGGCTCGACCGGAGCGTCTGTGAGGGCTGCCTTGACGGGACGTCACTGGCGGCGATCTTCGGGGTGGGGCTTATCTCTCGGGTAGTTCCGAGCAGGGGCAAATGGTCTTGTGAGAGCCTAGAACTAGAATGTGGGACCCCCGTGTTACGTTCTCAGAAGGCGATACTGAATCACGTTCAAACAAAATGCCTAGATTTTATGGGTTTAAATTCATTCTCATACTGCACTGCACGTTGTCGTGTCAAGTAAGGCTTAAGAAGGATATGAAGTTAGTATACGTATTAGTAAGTATAGATTTTATTTTTATTTATTTCGTTATGACATCTTTTATGGTTCTATAAATTTGTTTGATATTAAGATTTGACGGGTTCCATCTAGTTTTAATTAAAAGAACTTTCGAATTTTTTTTTTCAATTTTAAGAGTCTTTTTTTAAACAAAGAATAAATTATGTAATTAAATAGGCTTTTCAGATGTAAAAACATATGCAGGTATGGGTGCGCTGCGCCCCAAATGGCTGACTTGCATCACTAAATTTTAACAGTATTCTTCGCATTTAATCTCAGAAATTCTGTCATTAAATAAGGTGAGAAATACTATCAAAAATTAGTGGTGGTAATCAGCCATTTGTGGTGCTGTGCTTGAATCCCTGCATATGCTGTTAGAATTGTCTGAAAAGCAGTAGCTTCCTCTTGTCATCATTTTAATTTTGCTGTCATCTATGTTCTTAGTTAGATAGTGTATTTATAAATGATAATCGTCATTTAAAATTATTGATTTGGATTTATTAATTAAAAGGTAGTGTTTTGAAAGGAAAATTAAATGAAACCCTTTGCACGATCTTCGATCACACTTGTCCACTTATTTTGTAATGCAGAAAAAAAAAAAATCTTAAATTGATTCTTTTCGCTAAACATGGGAACTGAACGACTGGACTGTGCGATTGCATGGGTACCTTTCAATGCCTTCCGGTAATGCATTATTTTTATCTTTTTAAAACTGACTTACAACAATAGAAATTATACAATTCACTTGCTTATATTACTTTTTTATGTAAGCTTTCATTGTATCTATGTATGCTTTTTTTACGCATCGTTATTGGACTTATGCTATTACTTTCAGAATTCCCTTTTTTTCGCTTAGAAAGTTCTAGCTCTGGTGGTAGTTCCATTTCAGGTTCAATAAGATTAAATAATGGTGTGCTTGTCTTTAAGACCGTTTTAAAAAGAGACATAGGTGCAAATCGACTGCGAATAATGCCTACTTTTTAATGATATACGTAAATTATAATTACTGTGCCGGCTACGTATTAATGAACATACACCTATCATTTTACAAATAGTTGTACCCATTGTTGATACTTTACGGCTCACTCAATCCTTGTATTAAAATAGGTTATGAATTTCAGAGTTAAAATTATTCAAAATTTTGAGCTTGATAATGGTAAAACCGTATCACAGTCTTTAATTTAAATCCTCCTAAAAATCGACGGATTCGTCTTTTAATGAAATACATTAAAGGGATCGAAACATAATATCCCAGACAACCACAGTCGTCCTTCGGACGCTCTACAATGATCCTAAAAATCCTGTAGTCGTCATATCCTATAAAACTATCCTGTGAATGTCCGCAGAATACTAAAGAACGGACCAATTGAAACCGTCCAGCTGCAACCGTCCTCAAAACGACCGGAGGATATTCCAAGACGGATCTCGAGAATGCAACTGTGAAACCAGCCAACCTACTTACCAGAAATGGCGTTTATTTTGATTCCTCCGTCGATGTTTAGATGAGATCTGTCGCTGGTCATGGCAAATTCAAATATGAAGAAAGTGAATGTGGATGTAAGGTAAGAATTTTCTTTCATTTTGTAATGCATTTCTTTATAAATATTCTGTCTATATATTTATATTATGTTAGAAAAACTTTTACTTTATTAAGATGAAATTTAAAAAAGAAATTAGGCCTAGTCATCGCACGATTAAAACGTGGAATAGAAGGAAAAAGATGTCAGCAATTCTTGTCGGTTGAATTAAAACTACAATATATGTTAAAATTAAAACAGACAGAATTAAATGAATTGTATTCTTAATTCCAAAATACACAGTAAGCGCATAAGATTTTAGGTAGCTTTCTTTACAAAAAGCTACCTATTGCAGCCGTTCGGAGGAAAGCGATTTCAAAAAATTTTGATATATTTTCATCGATCATGACCCCCAGACCCCGAAACCACCCTCCGTTCAAAATTGATATATATATATATATATATATATATATATATATATATATATATCTGACCTATGTCACACTGTAACTCTCGTATTTATGAACCGATTTGGATGTAATTCGGTGTGTACATAGTACATACCAATGTCTCGACCGAGTTCGTTGGCCAGCTTCATCCGCCATTTTGTTTCAAAATGGCGACCATTTAAAAATTTTTAAAAAATTTAAAATTTGAAATGTGGTACCAAAAAATTGAAAATGGAAAAATATTTTTTTCTTATGTATTTGACCTTTATACAAAGACTTCGTAGCAGTTTTTGTTTCGTCTATATCTTAAAAAATGGCTGAGTTATAGCATTTTGAATTTCTAGCGAAGCTGACATTTTAAAACGTCCTGAATTTTGTCACGCGATAAAAGGAGTATTTATGAACCGATTTGGATGTAACTTCGTTTATACATAGTACAGACCAATGTCTCGAACAAGTTCGTTAGCCAGCTTCATCCGCCATCTTGTTTAAAAATGGCGGTTATTTAAAATTTTAAGAAAAATTTAAATTTGAAATGTGGTAGAAAAAAATTGAAAATTGAAAAAAATATTTTTTTCTTATGTGTTTGACTTTGATAAAAAGATTCGGGAGCAGTTTTTGTTTCGTCTATAACTTAAAAAATGGCTGAGATATAGCATTTTGAATTTCTAGCGTGGCTGACATTTTGAAACGTCCTGATTTTTGCCACGTGATAACAGACGTATTTATGAACCGATTTGGATGTACCTTGGTGTGTACATAGTACATACAAATAACTCAACCGAGTTCGTTGACCAGCTTCATTCGCCATCTTGTTTCAAAATGGTGGCCATTTAAAAAAATTGAATTTAAAATGAGATACCAAAAAATTGGAAAATGAAAAAGATTTTTTTTTGTATGTGTTTGACCTTAATACAAAGATTCCGGAACAGGTTTTGTTTCGTCTACATTAAAAAAAATGGCTGAGTTATAACATTTTGAATTTCTATTGTGGCTGACATTTTAAAACGACCTGATTTTTGTCACGCGATAACAGGCGTATTTATGAACCGATTTGAATGTTACTTGGTCTGTACATAGTACATACCAATGTCTCGACCGAGTTCGTTGGCCAGCTTCATTCGCCATCTTGTTTCAAAAGGTTTGCCATTTAAAAAAAAATGTAATTTAAAATTTAAAATGAGGTATTAAAAAATTGGAAAATGAAAAAGACTTTTTTACGTGTTTGGCCTTGATACAAAGATTCTGGAGCAGTTTTTGTCTCTGAAAATTTGTTCTTTTGTTTACATCTTAAAAAGTGGTTGAATTATAGCACTTTGAATTTCTATCATGGCTAACACTTTGAAACGATCTTGTATTTGTCACGCGATACCACACGTATTCGCCTATTTCGATGGAAGAAGGCATGTGGATAGTATACATCAATATCTCGACCAAGTTCGCTGGCCAGCTTCATCAGCCATCTTGTTTCAAAATGGCGGCCATTAAATTAAAAAAAAATTATATTTAAAGTGAGGTGCAAAAAAATTAGAAATTGAAAAAGGTTTCTTTCTTAAGTATTTGACCTTGATATAAGGATTCAGGAGCATTTTTTGTTTGTCTTTATCTTAAAAAATGGCTCAGATATAGCAATTTCAATTTCTAAAGTGGGTGACATTTTGAAAAATCTGACTTTTTGCCTGCGACAGCACTCGTATATATCAACCGATTCCGATATGAGTGAGCATGTGCGCAGCAATTACTAAGGTCTCGACCAAGTTCACTGGTTAGCCTTATCTACCATGTTGTCTTAAAATGGCAGGCATTTTAAGAAATCGCCGAATTTGGCAGCCAAATATAAGTGACTTTAAATAAAATCAGCTTGGATAAAGCTGACTAATTTCGCAAAAATCTCATTCATAATGATTTAGTATTGATAAAAATTAGTATTGAATCTCCTACATTCGGTTTCCACTTAATTGAGCTTTGTGTGTTTGAATAATATAAGTTGGCTTTTTAAAAATAAGGAATATGAAAGCTACCTCTTCCTCCCGGCACTGGCCGGAAGGACGTTTTTATATACACATCAATTTAAGCTGACATTTTAAATTCATTCTTTAACCACTTAAAAATAATTTTGAAAAATAGCTGCGTTTTTCGACACCCCTTTTTTCGCTATTTGTTCACATTAATTTAATATTTATCAATGTTTATTTAGGTTCTAAACAGGGTAGGTAACTTGAACTTCTTATTACGATATTTTTTTTTAAATTTCTATGCAGTGTGTTTTTGCATATCAAAACATTAAATACATTTAAGGCTTTTCTTGAAAAAAAAAAAAGTATTTCAGAAAATTAATATTACTTCTAGAAAAAATAAATAATACTTCTGAAAATTACCATTACTTCTTGAAATAAAAAAAATACTTCTGAAAATTAATATTACTTCTTGAAAAAAAAAATTAATGATACTTCTGAATAGTGTGAATTTCTTGGTGCATTAACAAAGTCATTTTTATATTCGCATAAAATTTGCAGGCATTAATATTCAAGTGCTATAGAATTAAAGGAATAACTTGAGTATTCGCCCTGAGTCCGATGTCTATTTTTTTTTTTTTTTTTTCATTTCTAACCACTTTAAGCTTAATTTTCGAAAATTCAAAGATTAAAAATAACAACAACAAAACAATCCAAATGGAAAAATTTTAAACAGAAATCGGCATTCTAAACCTCATTTGTAAAAAGAAAAATAGGGAGGGGGAATTTGTAAATAGCAGACAGCAAATATACATAAATTTTAAAACAGTAGAATAAAGGAAATATTCATTTTTAAAAGTATATATTTCAAATTTACAGGCAAAAAAGATTCGGATATTAACATAAAAAATTTACAAATGAAGAAATTTAAAATCGGCAAAAAAAATCTTGCCCATCTCCAGGCGAATACTCAAGGGTAACTGAATTGAATTAGCATTGCCGATTTTACTATAAATGCATTATTATATTACATCTAGTAATCCATGGAAAGCTTATTTGATTTATATGTTCATTTCTCTCAAAACATAGTATGATTTCAGCTTAATTATTAAGATGCTACATGCCGCAGAATGATATACATTTTAAAAGCAACTTTAAAAATGCCAGAATAAACAAAAATTTGCAAAAAATTTTTGTTTATTCTGGCATTTTTAACGTTGCTTTTAAAATGTATATGATTTCAGCTTGTCTTGATAATGCATGTCAATGATGAATTCAGAGGGTGGACCAGCGGGGATATTCCTCTAAGAAATGTGAACACTATTTTATATGGTTTTCTTTGTAGAAAATATGTTTTGGTAGTTATCTCGTAGATACACCAATATTTCTTTTTGGTTCAAAAATCATAATGTTTTGTCTGGTATGACAACACGGCAAAACAGATAGTGTGTTTTTTATTAAATTAAACTTTGTGTCTGTTTTATAAAACAATTTGTATTTTAAAAAAATGTGTAATGTTTTATTTATTATCTAGAGTAAATGTGTGTGCCTTATAATAAAAAAAATGTGTTTTTTTTTTTTTTTTTTTTTTTTGCAATAACGTAAATGTGTGTAAAATGTGTGTGTTTTATATTAAAGTGCATGTGTGTGTGTTTTCATTATAAAATAAACTGATTCAAAATATAATAAAACTAACATGTAGTTTTTGCACAGTATGCCCAACAAGTATTTCAGACCAGGGTTTTCTTGCCAAAATGGCTCAAACAAAGAAAAAAAGCACCAACCTTGGTGTGGTTGCAGCATCTGTTCAATTTTGTTTTAGTATTTTTGATGTAGCAAGGCTGTTTAAAAGATTCAGATAATAAATCAATTTGAAAATGTTTACAATGATGTAGCAGGTCACTTTAAAAATTTAAGATGATTTGGATTATCAATTTTCTATTAATTACATGTTGTAAACAATATATTTTTGCTTTATTTTGTTCGATACATAAAAATATTCAATCCTGTGTTTTTATGTACAGGTCAGTAAAAAAATAAAGCACTCCATTGTTGCTCAACACTTTGTGTTGTTACATTTCAATTACATTAAAAAAATTAAATATTTTTCTTTAATGTAATTATGAAATTTTAGATGAACTTCATGTTGACTCTAGAGAAAAAAAAAGGGGGGGTAGGGGTTCTCGGATTGGAATTTTAAAAAAAATGGCACTTGTGTCGCAAAAAATATTTTTAAATTTGTTTGTTTAGACTCCTTTTTAATCAGTGGATTTTTGCTATATTTTCCCGCAGTTGAGTGAATTTTGCTAATTTTCTCCTTATTGATTGATGAGTTTCAGGATTTATTCCGTGCAATCAGTTGATGAATTTTGCATTTTTTTCTGCAACTGGCTGAAAATTTTCATGATTTTCTCTCACGATTGACTGTTGAATTTCCTGTTTTTTCCTGTGATTGATTAACAAATTTTGCTGTATTTCAAAGCAACTTCCTGAACATTTTTTTTTTTTTTCCAGCGATCGACTTGCGAATTTCAGTTTCTTTTGAAAACTGAAAGGCAATTTTTTTATCCAACCGATTGATGAATTTTATGATATTTTATCTCTACCAATTAATGAAATTTGCCTTTTTTTTGTCCTTTGCTACCGATTTGCAAAACTTTTGGGGCTTTTTTTTTTTTTTTTTTTTTCTTCATATAATCGATACTTGAATTTTACAATTTCCCCATGGCAGATCGATGAAGCAATTGATGAACTCCAGATTTTTCCTCATGATTTACTGGCAAAACTTGCAAAGTTTTTTTTTCATGTGATTGAATGGCGAAATAAGCAATTATATTATTTTCTCATGACAGACTGAAGAATTTTGCAATTTTTTTTTTCTCTAACTAAATTAATCTGTCAAATTTCTTTTTTTCCCCCTCCTACATGACCAATTGATAAATTTTGCAACACTTCCCCACAAACAAATGCTGAAATTTATATAATATTTCCTGTAAATAATGGACATATTTCATGAGTTATCCCCCCCCCCCTTCCCCTCACAGCTAAGAAAAGAAATGAGTCGAAAGGGTGCATCATAAATGTCAGCAAGGGACACAGGGTGTATAAAATAATTAAAAGGGCTGCCAGATGCATACACTGTAAAAAAGGCTATTCTGACGCCACATAAACGAGTTAAAAAGAGCTGCCAGGCGTTGCGCCCTGCAAAATTGGCCTAGGGTCCACACTAGAATTGCATTTATAACTTTTTAAAATATCTTTATTTAAAACTGTACCGTAAAATCCTGTTATTTCCCCTCCCCCTAAGAAAGACATGACGAAAAATTGTAAAATAATCTGGGGGGTGCTTGCACAAGATTTTTTCACGACATTTGTGGGGGATTTTGGGGACATTTGGTGAACCTTGCAGGAGTTTTTTTCGCATTGCTCTGACCAAAATCACGTTTCTTCCGTAATACTTTGACGAAATTCTTTTTTTTTTTTTTTTCATAACCCTTTGATGAAATGTGCAAGGTTTTTATTTCAATCCTTTGTTGAAATGTATCTATTTTCGCGATCCTTTGATGAAATGTGTGTTTTTCACTGGATTCTTTGACTGAATTTCTTTTTTCTGCAATCTTTTGAAGAAATTTGCATTTTTCCACGATCTTTTGATGAAATTCATGTTTTTTCTGCGGTCGTTTGACGAATTTGGCTTTTTTCGCGATCTTTAGACAAAATGTGCAGTCTCTGCTATCATTTGGTGTAATTCATGTTTTTTCTGCAGTCCTAAGACAAAATTGGCAATTTTTTCTGTGAACGATTGATGAAATTTATTTTTTCTGTGACCGTTTGTTGAAATTCACATTTTATTATGTCCGAATTGTTGGACTATGGACTGATGCCTGATTTTTTTATTTTCTCAACCGAATGCTTAATTTTTCAGAAAATTCGGAACAGAATAATCCCTGTGTTGGGAATGTCATGTTTAGAATTCACGCCCCTTTCTGATGTGGCGAAAAAATAAAATACTTGGTATTGATTCTGACATTGATAGATTGATTCTGACAATTCTGACATTCTAGGTGATGCTTTCTTGGGATTTTTGTTTTTTTGGTACTTAGTTATCCCGTCGACCAATTTCGCCAAATTATATACATTGACATAATTTTTATTTTAAATAACAAAAGAACAAATAAATTAGTAAAACATTAATAAATAAACAAATAAAATGTCAAATTAATGGTTTTATTGGCCATTATTGACATTTAATCTTACAATTAATTAATGAATGGCAACCATTATTGGCATTTAATCTTACAATTTGGCGACAGTAATTTGGTCGACGGGATAACTAAGAATTATCTTTTTTTTAACAAAAGGTGGAGGGAGAGGGCGTTATCGAGAAAAGTGGATAAACGGGATATTATGGTGTACCAAAAAACCATGATAAGTACCTGTAGTTTTAGCTATAATATTTTACACAATTTTAAATGTATACAGTAGTCTCAAAAACCATCTCTGTATAAAATTTTGTTTTTTAAATTGTACTTTGACACCATAATTATTATTAAAGTTATTCTTTTATTTTAGATACCTTGGAAATAATTAGTGAAAAATCTATATACAAATCGAGCTGCATGCTGTAAAAAAAAATCATCAAAAATTTTCCCAACAGTGGTAAGTTTAACTGAATTTTTCTTTTGTTGTTGTTGTTTCTTCTAAAAAATATAAGATCATGTGAGCATGTATTTATTATAATATTTAAATTATTATATTTTATTATTATTTAATACAGTATAATATTTTTCTATGAATAGTAATAGTTTTGGTTTCAAACATAATTATAAATTGTGTCAGTTTGGGATATTTTGATATTTAAAAAAAGAAAGTTTGCTTTGTTAAAACTGGTTTTTTTTTTCCGATAATTTTTAAAATGTTTCTGTTGTCAAAAATTCAACCTAAGTTTAGAGAATAGATTTAATTTTAAAATGTAGTCCGTCCCGCTTAATTGCATACAGTTGTTTCCACTGAATTGTATGCATTTAAGCGAGGACATTAATTAATGTTATCAGCAAACGCTATCATTTGATTATATGCCACAGATATGATAAATATTAATGGAGAATAATTATTTACCTAATAAATTAAAAACTACTGTATTAATAAATAATTTATTATTACTCTATATATAAAAGTATATGTAATAAAGTATAAGGTATTATAACACTATTTACGGTACATGGTTTAATTTTTCATTATAATTTATGTGAAAATTAAAATGAAAGTTAAATAGAAAATTTTTGTTTTTAAATCATACCTTTGAAAATAAAAGTTTCTGCATAAATTCTTTTTTATTTTTCAATTATTTGTCAATTTATTTCTCTTTTTTTTCTTTTGCCTACACAAAAAATCCTTTAGGAATTTTTTTTTTTTTCATATCTTGACATTGCATTTCTCCACTTCCAGCTCTAAATATTTATCTTTTATTGGTCTACTTTCCCCCGATTCCAGAATTTTTCAAAAAATACCCCCCGGCATCTTGAGTCACTATATGTACGACAAGCTTTAAAAGAAAAACACAATTGTCCAAATTCAACATTCTCATAAGTTGCCAGAATTAAGATAAGTCATCTTACACGACTATTTCTGCTCTTTGATTGTAAATATAACAAACCATTGTTACAAAAAAAAAATTCTTCCTTTTTTTTCCATTCACCACTATAACATGAATTCATAAAATCCGGATTACTACTAGTAGATTGGCGATATTTATGCAATTAACCGGGGATTGTTATGCGATAAAACGAGTACATTTAAAATTGCCTTATGGGGGAACGTCTCTGTTCCACGGCATTCTATGCATATAAGCGGGATATGCAATTATCCATTACCCGATTAAGTGGGGCCGACTGTATTTTATAATTTAAACATTATGAAATGTTTTTTTTTTCCTGGTATTTTTCATAAGAATTTGAGTACTGCAGTATTATTTATGGATATCCCAAATTAACTTATGTATAGAAAATTACAATATCATACCAGCCAAAAAGCAATGACTATTAAAATGCTTATGTCAAAGATTTTTTTTTCAGTCGTGTGACTATTGAAATTTTCTATTATACATTTTACCTGCCAAATACATTTAATTCAACTTGTATTATTTTTCAGCTCGAATAAATCTTTATTTTATGTTGGAAATTTTTTATGTTATGACCAGGGGTGTAAAAGTGTAGGTGCCCAACGCGTCTCTCACCTATAAATTTTATTAGTTTTCTTCGTTTAAATTTTATTAGCATTCTTACAAAAAATTTAGACGAAAAATAATGAATAAAATTTATTGAAGAGAGACTGCCCGCTGGTGCTTAGATTTTTACACCCCTGGTTATGGCTATGAGCTTTATTTCGAATGTAAACATTCTGAAACATATTTTGATTTTTAATATTTAAACTCTAGGTGCGTTTCTATTATATCAAAACCATTGTACCAAGCATGATAGTTGGTGCCAAATAGAAAAAAAAACTGTTGGTATAAAAGTGATCATTTAAAAAATATACTTTTTCAAACTTTCACTCTATTTTACTATATCAACACAAATATATACTTACAATAAAAGAACAAATGAATATTATACAATAAAGTAAAACTAGGTTTTTAATTCAGTCATGAAGTTATAAGTGTCTCTTAGCATTGTTTGTAGCAAACATTTGATTTATATATTGCTTTTGTTATAGCATTTTGCGACGATCTATATTCTCTTAATAGACTGGGTATGATATTCAGCACCAACAAAATTGTATCTAATTAGACTGTGAAATGTTCATAGTCGGTATCTCCAGAGGTCAATGCAGTTTTTTTTTTTTTTTTTTTTTTTTTTTTTTTATGAGGCCTATTTTATGAAAAGTAAAAGTTGCTTTCGTGAAATTTAATTTTTTTTTTTGTGAAAAATAACATTTTTTAATGAAAAATGAAATCTAGTTACATAAATTTGAACCAATAATTTAATAATAATAGCTTATTTAAGTCCTTATGCTAAAGTTTTTCTTTCTGGCAAACTTTTTTTGTTTGTAAATTATAACCCAAGAAAATGGCATGTTTTGCAATAAAAATCTGTTGCATGGATAGGATTGTGATATCAGCATACATTTTGGCAAGGTGTTTGTAGGGATCTGTCCAGACTTTTCTGACAGGGTCCTGTTTTTGTGAAACTGAAGTTTTTCTTATTTTTGTGAAAATTCTACTCATAATTTTGTGAATTTTAAATTATCGATGTCTTCATGTTCTATCCTTCTTGTATAAAAAGCTAAGTAATAAGCTCTTTGGTGAGTTCAACTGCTTACTTACAGGCCAGATTTTATTTTTAAATGACTAAATTTGTGGAAAAGTTCAATTTGAAAGCGAAAACATTCTATGAAATCTCTATTTAAGAGACAAATAATTTTGTGAACGGTCCTGTTTTAAGATAAATAATTTTATGAAGGGTCCTTTAAAGGACCTAAAATTTTCCTAAACATATCCCTGGTTTGTATAACAGAAAAGTATGAAACTCATTTAGTATTATTTAAGATATTTGTTATAGTTTTTTATGTTTATGAAAAAATATAATAGAACACCCCACCTGTCTTTTGGTTTATATAATAGCACCTCTCTGGTCCCTCTTTCAAAAAATTAGCACCCATCTTGCTGCTCATCCAAAAAATTTGCACGCTTCTTGTCTCTCAGTTGACAAAATCTCCCCTTTCTCTTTTTGGCATTAAAACAATTGTTTGCATAATAAAAACTGAAGTGCCCTAAGCAATCCGTAAAATTCCGTAAAGATTTTAATTCATTATATGTTGGTGATCAGTATATTGGTACATTATAGTAGACACAATTCATTAATGATTCATTAAATTAAAAATAGATGATCCTGCTTTATTTTGTATAATGTCAGTGTAATGTATTGATGCTCAATTTATTAATTTTATTTTTAATAAACGGAGAAAAGTGATGAATTGTAATTATATAATGGTTATATATATTATATATACACATCGAGAATTTTTTTCCCAATGAAAGTAGTTATTTTTAGTTTCATTCGTTCCCCATTTTTAGTTTCAAAGTTATTGCACCATCCCTTACCCAACATGCCAAAACAAATTTCTGACTAAGGGCTTCTTCCATTTTAGAAATTGTTTTAGGTCTGTTTTGTTTAATTTTCTGAACTGTGTGTAGGGGGAAGTTACTGCGCTGTTGGTTGGATTAGGATTAGCAGTTACCTTTTCTTTTCTTGCAGTGTGTGCCATGCCTTATGTGGCTTCTCCTTGTGTCTGGCTGGGGTCGAGAGCTGCGATCTTTCATAGCTTTGATCTCGGCTTGTGGTCTAGAGGAGCGATCGGGCCGCCCGTTCTACTCTTGTAGGCCTCTAAAAAGGATATCTTGAACTTTCGTTCGGTACCTACCTGGAAGGTGTTTTCTTACATTCCCCTCGAGGCATAATGCCTAGTGACAGTCTAGGATGCATGTAGCTTTCGGCTTTATGGAGTGATGGTTCTGCCCTGTTTGATGTGCAGAGTTCTAAGTGAGGTAGCTCTTGTGCTTGACACTTATAGTACTTGAGGGGTACCCTCGAGGTATAATGTTAGCAATTCATGGTGAAAAGTTTCTGAACATGGAGTACTTGTTGGTTTGATGGTATCTGTTGTTCACCAGTGGGAGGCCCACTGGCTTTAGCCTACTTGGCAGCGTCTTATTTATTTTGCGACATAGCCACCCTTGTGCAGATGTTTCCTTGACTCTCGGACTCGTCAAAATATTCCATGTGTAATAAATTATCAGGCTGCAGCAGAGACTATGTTGTGTTATGGCCTTCTGTCTTCCTCGCTTAGCTGTTTCGAATGGCAGGTTGATGCCGTGGTGATTGGGCGTCAGTTGATGCCTTTTGGGACAGGTTGCTACGTGATCCCCTAGAAAGGAGGACCGTATGTATCCACTTGGCTCTGGTTCAGGGAACTTTGATTTTTACATTCCTTAATCGGGAAGGTCTGTGTTTGTGTGTGTGTGGGGGGGGGGGGGGACAGGCAAACTAAACTTTACCCTGGGCACAGTTTTCTCTTTGCATGGTCCTGTTGCTTGTAATTACCATAATTTTTAATTATTAAAAATGGTATTCTCATCAGTTATAAATATTAACTCTCTTTTGATACAAAATGAGACAGGTGCTTCATGCTGATGTTTGACATAAAATAAGATGTGCAATTATGCTGCTTTGTATTTTTAATAGTTTTTTCAAGCATTTCCTAGGGCTTAAAATAATAAAATTCCTAAAAATAACTGTAAATTTTACAAAAAGATCTTTTGAAGAAACAAACAATAAGAAATTATTGTATATCTTGTGTATATATATATATTGATTTATTCCTTTTGAATGAATGTGATGCACCAATAAACTTTAGTAGAAATGTATATTTTGTCTTTTCTTCATTATAGATGTGTGCAGCGTAAAAATTATTTTGTGACAAGTGCAGACAGGAGGAACTGGAAAGTTGGATTGTTGTTAAAAAAAAGTTTTGAAACTATATTTTGTAATGTGGAAGGTTGTAAAAAATATTTGTTTTGTATTTTACTGTGAAAGTTTTAAATAAATATTTTTTGTATTTTGCTGTGAAAATTGTAAATAAATACTTGTTTTGCTTTTAATGTGACTGTTTTATTGTGTAATTCGTAACTTTAAGCTTTTTAATATAGGAATTATTTTAATAATTAATAAACAAAATAATTCAACAGCGATTTTCATTTTTTCGTACTATCATTCTTAACACTGCAGAATATATTTTATAAGTATTCCTTTTTGTCTTTTATTTTTTTTTTCCTTTACTGGTCTTAAATTAAATTAGGAGTAAACTTTGACTTTTTATTTTGAATAACATTTTCAGGTATTCACTTTTGATAATTTTTACGTAAAGATTAAACTTTTCTTTGTCAAATAGTTTAAGTTTATCATTTTATATTCAACATTTAGTGTAATATGTGCAATCATTTAAAATGCAATTAAAATATAGAAGTTCTTATTCATTAAAATAAGAACAAAGGATGAAACGAGTATCTTAACTTTTCTGCAGTTTGTGTTAATTCTTCATATTCATAAAAGGCATTTACTGAGCTATTACCAATTGTATAAAGTTAAATGTATCCATGGCACTATCATATTTTGTTAAAGTAAGGTAATGTATTTAAAGGTAAGTAAAACATTAAATTTAAAGTTGTATTTTACAGCCAAATTATCACAACAGTAAAATGTGCTTTGGTCACTAAATATAAAATGGCATACTTTTTGTACTTTATTTATTTGACTTCAAAAATATTAAGATGTCTTATGCAGTAGCTTTTTTCTATAAAAAAAAAAAAATGTAAAACAATCATTGGAGCAACAAAATTATACTTTTTAATTTCATGTGACATTTCATCACAGGACAATCAAATGCATAACATTTGTTACAGATACTGGGTGTTCCTAAAGTGCATAGTGGATCAGGTAGTCCCATGCTTTTTTTAGTAAGTAAATCAAATAATTGCAAAATGAATAAAATTGTCATTGAAAAAATGGTTCTTATGGCAAAAATAGTAAATTAGAAAAATGTTCAACTCCAGATATTAAAAAATATCTGCAAGACAACATCTTAAATAGTGATAAAGCTATGATGGAAAATTTTTAAATTGCACCATTTTGGATAATATTTGTTTAAATTAAGAATAAAGTATGTAAAACTATTATTGTATGCAAGTAAGGAATTTTACCAAATTTCTTAAATATTCTTGAATCTTATCAAAAATATGTAAGATATATTACTATCTTCAATTTGCATTTTTGAAATTCCTATATTGTCACTGAAAACATTTTTTACTTAATAAATTGTATAAACTAAGATATCTTGAAGATTGATTTTTTTTTTAAAGAAAGGTTTACTGAATAATCTTTTTACAGGCTATATAATTTATTAAATAATTATGTTATAATTGATTATATTAATTAAAAGTGACAAGACATCAATGAATTGCCATAAATTTCAAAAATGCAAATTGTAGGCAGTAACATTCATCGAGCCATCATAAACAAAGTCATCCACAGGATGTTGACAGGTGTGACATTTCGATAGTCAGGGGATGTCCTATTACTGTCTGCAAGACGACTGCATCCATCCACGGGATATCAGCTTATCCTGAATATGACATTATCTGGATGATTTTAGGATGTCATTAGGACCATCCGGAGGATATCATACAAGTGTCCTATAATCGTCCAAAAGGTGTCATGAAATGACATCCGTAGGATGTTGACAGGTGGGACATTTCGAAACCCAGGGGATGTCCTAAAACGGTCGGCAGGACCAATTCATCGGTCCGCAGGATATCAGCTTGTCCTGAATATGACATCTTTCGGATGTTCTTAGGATGTGTTTGTGTTGTCTGGGATTATACAAGCACATTTCAGGTTTAAATACAATGAAAACTATTAAAAATTCGTATTCGAAAAGTTCATAATTTATGACCGGCGTAATATTTACATGAAAATAACCAGTGTCATCGAAAACATACATAAGTAATTTTATACCTCAATCGTATCATTAGTTTTCGAATTAAAGAAAATTTTACTGTCCGGCTGTCTAATTAAACCGTCTCCCGTTTTCGTTTACATCACTGAAAATAAAATTTTATAAATTCACCATAAAAATTCTGCACGACATTCCGTTATATTTTGATAGCTTATTTTATAATTATAATTTTTTAACTTTTTTTTCTTGTTACAAATTGAAAATTCCTTGTAATCATCGCTGAAATTTTAATTTTATAAGTTTATGGATAAACACGTAGCACATATTTTTTTTTCTATAAAGAATTAAAGAAAAGGTGAGTGAACTATTTACTTTCACAAGATTCTTTGATCCAAGAAACTCTAATAGAGTGTCATAAGTGAGTGTTACCATTTGAAAAAAAACTGAAGTTTAGTGCAAATTTTAATATGTCGAAGGCACCCGAAAAATAATTTATGCATAGCATAATTACAGATTATATTACAGGTAATGCACAGCCGATTGGTACTCATGTTTTTTTATACGATTATTTACAGCAGAATTAGTAAGAAGTGATCACTATCTTTTCCAATACTGTACGTACATAGCATACTTTCGTGTGTTTAAAATAGTCATCGTATCGTGTATAACCTTCAGGCTCTTAGTTTTAAAATTTTATTGGAGGTGGGTGAGCCTGACATTAGCGCACTTTTATAATTAAATTTTTCCGCCCCCTCTCCCCTGACACATCGTCATCCCATGTGCTATTATAATGTCTTTTATGTACACTGGTTATTAAAATTCAAGGATAATGAGAAAAATATGCTCACTAAATTAATGTTGCAACCAATGCCCAATGCTGCAATTATTTATGTTAATTAAATACTATTGAACTCAAAATTGCACTTCCGCGCATACGTTAGCGTCGGAAATATGCAAATTAGATGATTGACAATGTGGTGCGCAATGGACGTACGTTCGAATTCTGGTCTGTAGTGTTTTTTAAATTAAATGCGGCGTTTGAGTGTGATCAGTATTTATTAGTTGTGGCTCAAATGCATCAGTTAAGTTAAGGTCAAAAGTGGCGAATAATTGGTAGAATCGAGGAAATTCAAACCCTAATGAAGGTCGCCCAAGATTAGAATATCCCTCAAAGTGTCGTATCAATAGCTTTGAGATGCTTTCTAAGTACTTGATCCGTTGATAGACAGCCTGGTCAAGGGAGACCAAGAGCAACAACTGCATCCGAAGACAATTTTCTGTTATTGTGGCTCGAAGAAACCGCGAAGCGAATACAAGAGATTTGGTTTCAGACATTCAGGCTGCCACAGGAACTCAAATTCGCCATTCTACTGCTACACGAAGGCTTAAAAAGGGTGGGCTGTATGCGAGAAAAACAATTGTTTGTGTTCCACGCAATCCAGCTTCCAAAGGGGGCTGTTTGAACTGTTGCTCTCGTCATGTTCAATGGAACAAAGAAGACTGGGCTCAAGAATTTTTTACTGAAGAGTCCAGATGTAGTCTGAACACTGATTTTAGACGTGTTTTGATCTAGAGAAAGGAAGGAACACGCAACTTGCCTTCCCTTGTCCGTGAAATATCCCGTTCGAGCCCAGTCTTCATGGCTCCATTGAAGATGACGACTGCAATAGTTTAATTGGACCTCTTTGTCAGCTGGAGTGAGTGGGACATTAACTACTGGTTTTCTCGCATAAAGTCTACACTCACTGAGCCTTTGTGCAGCAGTAGAACAACTAATTCGAATTCTTGTGGCAGCTTGAAGGTCTGAAACCAAATGTCTTGCAGTCGCTTCGCGGTTTCTCCGAGCCGACAATGGCAGAAAACGATCTTCGGATGCAATAGTTGCTCTTCTATTCCCTTGACCAGGCTGTCTATCAACGGATCAATTGCTGTGAAAGCGTCTCGAAGATCTTGATATGACACTTTGAGGGATATTCAAATCTTGGGCAACCTCCATTTGGGTTTGAACTTCCTCGATTCTACCAATTATTCGCCATTTTTTACCTTAATTTAAATGATGCCTTTGAGCCACAACTAATGAATACTGATCACATTCAGACGCCGCATTTACTTTAAACAACACTGCAGACCAGAATTCCAACGTACGTCCATTGCGCACCACATTGTCAATCTCTAATTTGTATATTTCCGACGCTAACGTATGCGCGGACTTTTGTATTCAGTATTATTTAATTGACATAAATAATTACAGCATTGGGCATTAGTTGCAACATTAACTTAGTGAGCATTATTTTTCAGTCAATCCTTTAATTTTGATGACCAGCATATAACTCGTCTTCTACGATGCTTTACACAACCATTAGCCTGATTAATGTTTTCACCTGTTCAGAAAACATTTTGCACAGCTAATTTAGTTACCTATTGTTAATATACTTGTAATCTACTATCTACATTAGGTAAGTAGATCTTCCAGAATATTAATTCCACTTTCAGTTATAATTTTATTGTCAGCTACATTTAGTTGAGGCAATTCTATAATTTTTGTAAGATTTTCCAGCTTATTCGTGACAAATTCCTTAAACATCAAACAGACGATAAAATCAAAACTTACCAAATGAACATGAATTAGTCCAGAAAAAAGCAACCAATAATAAATATTACCACGATGATGATAGCATAATGTGTGAGGAATGCAAGACTCCACAAGGGTAAGATTGTTCATAATTGATGATATTTTGAATCTGTATTATTAGATAAATATTCAAAAACCAAATTCGGAACAAAATCTCAGAAACTAGGTTCAACCGCGATTTCTTTATTGTAATTAGAGATCCATCATTAACTTAAATCAGTATAGTAGATAACCTATTATAACGATATAGTTGCTATACATTCAACAGCACATTTATGAAAGTTTACCCTTCCACAACATTTGGCTGACATTTATCCATTTGAATATATTTATTCAACTGAGCGCAAACATGACACGGAACCCTTATACCTATGCTGTGTAGTATGCTTGAATAATTTTTATGGAAGTATCTCGTATGGCTGTAACTCCAATTTAATCTTTTTAATTTATGGCATATTCACAAACTGAGTTTTTTTCATAAGTGCATAAAATTTGCAAGCATTCTAATCGACGCGCAATGAAATATGGAACAGTGTATTTCAGTAAAGCACATGATACGGTAGATAGAGTGAAGATGCCGTAGTTTTTGATTTAATTGTTTTAAAAATCGCTTGTTGTTTACATTTGTTATTCATTGATTTCTTGTTAAAGATTAGACTCTTATGTATGATTTAAAAACTTATTTCATTTTACAAATGTTATAGAAAGCATTGAAAATTTTGTTTTTGTAAACACTTGCATTTCGGCATCGTACCCATGGGTATGGGTAAGATGGCCATCTATCTAGGGGTAAGATGCCTTATGGAGTTTCAATGTAAACAATAGTAGAGTCAAGCTTTTTTCTTAATGTTTTTCATATGGCCCTTTGTTCTTTTTAGCAGTATCTCAGGTCTGCCACAAACTGCACATTTCTTTAGGAACTTTGAGCAGTTTTTATATAACCATCAGTTTCACTGAATGCACTTGATCCCATCGCAATTCCCCGAAGTTTTATTGCACTATGCTAGACACTCTGAACAATCATTCTCATTTACGTAAAAAAAATCCTCGTGTTCTGAATCTTGGAGGGAATTTAGTCATCATCCACATCATCATCAGTTGAAGATTCTGCCTTTCTACACCTTGACTTCTTATCTAATTCCTTTTTATAAAAACTTGAGACACCTAGAAATTTGCAGTTGTTGTTGTCAAATCGATTTAGTTTGGCTTTTATAGGCCTTTAAAATTATTTTTATTTGAATATTAAAATGAAAAAAAAAACAGCAGTTAGCTGTGTCTACAGCAATTGATTCTGTCTTAAAACCCCTCAGCCAAAGAGAAATGAATGAAAACCTGATTACATGCGATCACCACTAGTCGTTGAATTACGATTTAATCTTCCGTAATCTTTTCAAAGCAAATCAATTTAGCGTGTTTTTAGAGTATGCGATGTCTGGATGAAGGTCGGCGAGCATATCTCGTTAGGAAAGAAACACCTAGTTATCTAAAACCATATTATATACTACCGATATTTACATTTATTAAAATTACTTATAACTGCATTTAACGTAAAATTTTTAACAAGGATTAAAATTAATAATTTTTAAACAATTATTTATAAGGCCAATAAAGTTTATTTATAAGGCAGAATATATATAGAAACCTTTCAAATTAGGTTCACTTTAGATTTTAATATTTCTTTATGTCATATTAAGCATTTAGAAAATTTATAATTTTAATCAAAGGTTTTTTTTTTAATCAGTTAATTAAAATCACAATTTAATCACTGATTTAAATTATCTGATTAAAATTGTTGACAAGTTAGTTAATAGTCACGTGTAATTTAAACAATGAAGAAACAACCACTCATTTATTTGACCGCAACGGAAAATAACCCTCACCTTAACCCAAGGAAAAACAACCGCATCTTACCCACAAAAATTTTCGTCGACTCACCCCAAAATATTGGGCAAAACGCCGGTGCCCTCCACTGACGTGAAAAATCGGGAACGGGTCATTATTTATGCTTTGCAGATAGGTCAGCTACCAGTACTCTCTAAAAACATCACATTTATTTCTCTGATGTTTAAACTAAGACTTATATAGGTAAATAAAGAATCCACGTAAAAGATTTTGGACACTTACTAGAAGTGTTAAGACTAAATAGTAATAAAAAAGTACCACTTAAAATTTAAAAAAAGAACTGAAATGGAAATTAAAGTATCACCCTCTTCATTAAAATTGACCAGCGTTTCCCTACATCGCAGACGCATATGAAAACTACGTGATACTGCATCTCGTACAACAATGCATCTCACCTCAAGTTACCCTATTGTAGAGAATGGTTTCAACTTTAACATTTTGAATCGAAGTTCGAGATAAAACAAACGGAGAAATGTTCCCTTCCTTTAGGTATAGAATATACACTGTAAAAAAAATTCCGCAACGTTCCTGGGAAAAAATGGGCAGCTGAGTTGCCCATTATTTCCAAGAAACATTTCTTGAAAATGACTGGAACTTTACTGTATATGTTAAAAACTTTCTACAGAAATCCCAGTAAGTTTCCTGCGAAATACCAGGAATATTTCTGTTGACAGCAAAACATTACTGACATTTCACAGCATGCGGGATCCGCAGACGATTTTTACATTTCCAGTTGACAATTTTCGCTTTATTATCATTATTTGTTAGAATGAAAAAATATTTTGAAATTGACATCAAAATTATTATTTATAATTTACACGAAAAAATAAATTTTCAGTTAAAATTCAATAAAGTAAATATATATATATGATATATTGTTCTGAACTTTGCTTAAAATATAAAAATATATAAATGTAAATAATAATTAGAAAAAAAATCTAGACATAAAATATTTTGGATTTTCGTCAGTAATTACGTTAGTTTACAAGTTAGATAAAATACATATAAATTTTCATGAAAAAAAAAAACCTAAACGTAATTGTATATTTTTTCCGAAAATAAAATAAATTCAAATTTGCAGCAAATCAAAGTGTCAAATATATATCAAATTTAAATCAAATTGTAATAAAGTGTTAAAATATAAAATTAATTAAAAAAGAAAAAAAAAGTCAAGAGGTAGCATCGAACTCGGGCCGTACGGGTGGCGTGCGAGCCTTCTGCGTCCACACCACGGAAGACACGTTGACAGCTGCAAACTAATGGGTATTTGAAACGTATGCTAAACCTCGGCATCTAATTTCTGAAAATCTAAGGCCCATTTGAAGAAATCCTTTCACAAGAATAATTAGAGATAAGAACTCTAAAACATGCTTTAAATTAATCAAAATCGCTGAGAATCATGTTTTATGGTCATGTTGGTTAATGGAGATCCAAATAATAGGTGTATTTTTTTTACACGGTCTGCTCATTAAACATTCCACAGACAAGTACGAGAGGTAATCTCTTAGCGATGTCACAGAGGTATTGTATTTTCATCTGAATTGTCTTGACAATAGAGACGTAAAGGATTATGTCGTCTATTGATTTATTTGCATTCCATATTGATTTTTTTACATTCATTTAAGGAATTCGTTTTCGACACTCGCGCGCGAGCAACGGATTATAGCAAAAAAATAATAAATGGCGGCCGCAGCGTTTTGCTGTTTCCAACTTTTGTTCAGGAACGTTTCAGATAAGAAAACCAGAATTTCACAGGAAAGAGCTAAATTATTCTGAAAACCTGAGCAAAGGCGAAACGTTCCTGGATTTTACATGGAACGTTACCATTTATTTTTTACAGTGTAACTCACGATGAATACATAACGTTTTAATAATTTTCTATTTAATAAGTTCAATTTAAAACTGCGTAAATTATGAAGCTCAATTGTAATTTTTTCAAACTTTATTTACAGATTGAGCCACCCGAACAAAACGTCGGGGGCGTACAAGACAATGAGCACATAATGTCTTGTGTGCCCATGAAATTATTTTGACCAAGGAACAAGAAATGAAAATGAAACTACACAGTACTGAATCTTAAATAAACGTTATTTTGAAAGCAACAGTTAAATTTGAATTTAGTAAAATCGATTCCAAAACATTTTAAACAATTATTAATGCAAAAAAATAAATCACAATAAGTTTTTAAAGTTTTCCTTTTTCAGGATTTTAAATTCACGTATGCGTATATCTTATGCAAGATATATAAATATTTTTTTTTTATTGAATACTTTACTTAGATGTAATGTATTACAACTTATTGCGATTTTTTTTAAGTATCCATACATTTTTTTTTTAAGTAATTTAAATTATTTTCATATTATTCAAGCTTATGAATAATTTTCCCTGAATTCATTTAAGTAAGAACGAAAAATCATCGTGCATTTAAAATTATTTTCAAAATCTTTACAATATACTCGTTATACCTTCCCCAAAAAATAATTCTTCTGCAATTCTAATACACACGCAGATAAAGTATTTTTTGATATTTTATTGCTATTATAAAATTTCATTCAGATTAAAAAACTAAAACGGATTAATTAAATGTATATGTCTATGATTAACTAAAAAGTGTTTCAGTCAATAATGGTAACCAACTGGGAAGACCGAGCTATGTTTGCTTAAAATTAATATAACTTGGCGACATTATTTCATGTGGCACCAGTCTTGTGCTTTGGGATTGGTAATCTTGAAAGCGAATTTCTCCACCAAATCTCGCCAATATTTCGCCAAATAGCTTCAAATTTTCAAATTGTTGCCGTCTTTGCGACGTTATCTATTGCTAACTGTTCAACAACTTAACAACTGCTTCAATTTTTCTTCCCATGGAGATGCATTGACCCCAAAATGACGCACTAATTGAATTTTTTCGAACAACCTAGCCAAAACTTGTGACCTAGCCAAATGGTCTTCTCCTACACCAAAGCGGTGAGATACAGAATTAAACCAAGATCGCTTATTCAAATAGACTCCTATTGGTTTAATCATGTATCTCGGAACCTATTGGGAATTTCTAGAAAATTCTTTTAGAATCTGCAATCCATTTTTTTTGGCAAATGTTATGAAAATATTGCCAAATATCACCAAATTTGGCGATATTCTTTCATTTCGTCCGTATTATAATATATGATGCATCCAAATTACTTTGTAAGGCTCTGTTTAACCCTTTCCGGTCCGGTGAACCTTACACAAATTTATTCGGTTGGCACCACTTTTTAAAAAGAAGGTACCTTCAATAACACAAGTTCAAGTTCTGACCAGGCAGGGAGGCCTACCTAATGGCTTGAGCACAACAAGCCCTGCCTGGCTAAGTATGTTTACTAAGTCTCCCGTTTACTGAAAGATTTGAAAAGTATATCGCGATATTAATTTCAGATAGCAACCCAGTTGTCTGAGAGTGCTACTAAACAATACAAGGTATGAATTATATGAGAACTGAAAATTTTTTAAATGAAACGCTAGTTATTAGAAAATTGCACAATCCACATATCCACATGAATTTTTACAACACTACTTCTAATAGGAAATATTTACATAATAACTACTGGTTATGAATGTTTTAAAGCACATAATACTATAAACAATAAAACAGAGAATATTTACAAAACAACACAGGATTATAATCAATTATGCAAAAAACTTAAGGAAAAATATAAATGGTAATTATTAAAAGATTACATGCTTGAAATAGACAGGCTATAACAATTATCTTAGTTAAAGTATTAATACAAGAGCGACTATGTACAGTCGTGGGAAAAAAAAGTAAACACCCCCCACTAACTCCTCAACAAATTATCGTAGAAGAAAGTTACTGGTACCGAACGATTAGAAATAAAGTCTACTTTTAAATGATATAGATAAAATTTGCTCAGGGGGCCATCTACATATTAAAACGACCATAACTTTGTTTTTTTCAATAGCAGTACACAATTCTGACATCATAAATGAACTCTACATCCTCCAATTAGCCTAAAAATGAACTTTTATGCAATTCGTACCATACGTTTCCGAGAAATGAGTTATTTTAAAACGAGCGTATTTTAAGGGCTGCATCCAAATGGAAGTTCGGAAATCGATTATTAACCGAGAGAACCCCCATCTTGATCAAGGCATCTTAAGAAGTCAATGAAGCCTGCTAGATTACAATACAGCAGGAGAAATTTCAAAATATCTAGTCACTTCTATTATAGACGGCCCCTTAAACCATCATTTTGCCGTTTTTTAAGCCTAATTTGAAAACTACTTGGAAGAACAATGTGAAATTTTGGATTTCCATAAATCAGGACTTAATAAATCTAAATCCATCAAAAAAATTGTAGGTTGCAATTCATAATTTTTTCGAATATTAATTTCATAATTTATATCATAAATTTATAAAAATTGCAAATTCAGCGTATTTATGTTTGGGTATATTAGTATTATTGCTGCAAAAAAATTAGCACATTAGGAGCATAATTTCTGGAGATATTAATAAAAATATGAAAATGTAATTTAACATTAGAAGCACTAAATTTTGAATGTTTATAATTCAAAAACTTAACATTCTAATGACTTGAAATTCGGTGTCTAGGCATAATTTGAACCGAAGATTTGAAATATCTTCTTAAAATTGGTTATTGTCATTGAAAAAAAATGAAGTTTGGTTTCGTTTTAATATGTAGATGGCCCTCTAAGCAAATTTTATATACATAATTTAAAAGTAGACTTTATTTCCAATCGTTTGGTACCAGTAATTTTCTTTTCTACGATAATTTGTTGAGGAGTTAGTAGGGGGTCTTTACTATTTTTTTTCCACGACTGTACATAATGTCAGCGGTAATAATGTTTTTTATATTAAAACGATAAGATCAATGACTTGGAACAATACTTGAAAAATATATATATATACTGTTAGTCTGCAAGATCAAAGGGTGGCATGTTATTTTTAAATATGTATCGACTGTGTTCTATTAGTCTAATACAGTAAATTATTTTTTGTAGCAGAGTTGGATTTTTCCATACATATGAGAACCATGTAGACAGTGATGTTGTACGTGGTTTTCTTATATGGAAATGCGATGTAAGAATACAGTCCAGCATATAGTGCAGCGATGTGTCCAGTTGACCACATGTGCACTGGGGGGATGGCGCCATATCAAGAACAGGTACGATGGAAACGGGCCATGGTTCGTTGAAAATATGTAAATGTTCCGATGATGTATTAGAAGTGACTCTGATACCTTTGGGAGGAGGGTATGCGTGTAACGTCCATTAGGTGCGTAGTCCCATTCTTGCTGCCATTTTCGTAGCATAGTTGTTTTGATGTTTTTCTTGAGGAAATGTGATGGAAAAGGGAAGAATCTACTGTGAATCGTCATGGAAACTGGTTGTTGAGTTGCTTGATTTGCTAGGCAGTCCGCTATCTCGTTTCCGAAAACCCCGGTGTGACCACGTACCCATTGAAAGTAAAGAGATTTCGACGATGATTGCAGGGCTTGTATGATAATAACATAATAACGACCAGGTAATTAGTGGTGAAGATGTTTTCTAAGGATTGAAGGCTTGAAACGCTGCCCGAATAGAGAGTAAAATTATTAAAGGTGGAATTATTGGCCCAATGGACAGAGTTCTCAATCGCCAGAAGTTTTGCTTGAAATGCTGTGTTCTCTAGGACTAATTTCACCGTTGTCGTGTGAATGACTTCATCTTCCCGCAATACGCAGAAGGCGTACCTGCTCAGTCTTGTATCCATCCGTATAAATTGCGAGTTCTGACTGATGTGAGTAATTCGCCCATTTGAAGTAAGTTTGAAAGGCAATTGTGTACATTGAACTTAAGTTTAGTTGATAGTTGTAGGGATTGTAGTCATCAACTAGGATTCCAAGGCGGAGAATTCTTCGTGAAATGACTATTCTTTCAAGTTGTAGAGCCAGTGATGGGATGCCCGTTAACACGCATAAAGCTGCTGTTGAGGATTTTCTATAAGGCCCTGAAATCAGAACAAAACACTGTGCTCGAATTGATGAAATTATTCTTAGTCTATGGGATTTTTGTAAGCGATGGAACCAGATGGCTGAGGCGCATGTTACTTTTTTTCCAAAATGTTGGAATACCAGAATTTAAGAATAGATTTGATACTCCTCCTTGTCGAGACTCAAATTTGAGAAGATTCTTGGAGATGATATTGATTTCAGGGCGCTTGTTTCGTAAGTGTGGTAAAATAAGAAAGCGTGTTGTGTAATGTTATGCCGAGATATGGTAACGTTTTCTCCTGCTTCAGCGTGTGATTGTTGAGTTTGAAAATAGGTGCTCTTTTCAGATATTTTGGTCGCCGTAAGTTAACCCTTTGTTGCATAGGTCAAAACTAGCAAATACCCAACATTAAACTTGTTATTTCCTATTTGCTAAGTTACCTGGCTTGTATTGCTATCTCAATTTTTCTACTGAGAGCATAGATGTCACAGAGTAGCATAAGCTTTGAATAGGAACTGTAAATGAAATAGTTTAGATAGGAGAAAAAATAACATTTTTGTCCACTGTAGTGGACGCTATGCAACAAACGGTTAAGGACCTGGCATTTTGTATACGAGATCTGCATATGATGGTGAGTTGCCCATTTTTGGACTATCTTCAGTGCCTGCTTTCCGAATTCCTCTAATAGCTTCCGTGTTAGGCCTCTAGCGATAATCGGAAGGTCATCAGCGTAGGCCACTATCGCAAAGCCCCGTCTCCTGAGTTCACGAAGAAGGCTATTCATAAAAACCCTCCGTAGGAAGGGACCGAGACAGGAACCCTGTGGACAGCCCTTGTTGAACCAATTTACTTTGTTAGAGAGCCAGTTTGGAAATGCTTCCCGGAGTGAGAGAAAAGAGCTTACTGTATTTGTATAAGGTACGTTTAGATCTAGATTTTTTAATTCTTGAACTGTAGCCAGCCATAGAAAATTGCCGAAGGCATTTTTAAAATCAAGGGATAGTAGTGAGATGTAGCAGTTATCTTGTATATTTAGTTCAATTTGAGAAAAAAGTTCTTGAAGTGCTGATTCAGTGGATTTCCCTTCAACAAAGTCATGCTGTGATTGATGAAGGGCTGCTGAATTTCTCAAAGAATATAGTATCCTTTTTAAAATTAATTTGTCATATATTTTTCCTAGTATTGGACGAAGCGAGAGGGGTCTATATGAACCCAGGTCATCCGGTAGCTTATCCGGTTTCTAGAAATACACCAGTTCCCCAATCTTCCAGTTTCGAGAAAAGTAGTTAAGACGTAATAAGCAGTTATACAGATCTAGAAAAACAGTGTTGAAATTTTTAAAGAGATTTATTATGATAATATGATCGAGATTATCAAGCTCCGGAGCTTTGTTTTTTTAAATGAGTAGGTCGCCGCTTTCAGCTCCTCTAGCAGAAAGGGAGGTGCTGATGATGTGGAGAATTCTGCTTCCATATGTCCTTCAATAACACAATTTCGGAAAGGCTTTAATTAGATAAGGCAAATTTTATTCTCCTTCATTACTGGTGCCAAAAGCAAATTTTACAAAGAAAGATTATCCCGAGTGCAACTCGGCGTTGGACCGCAAAGTGTTGAAGACCAAAAGCTGATACGTGCGTCAGGTATGTACTTAATTTAGGGCAGTTAAAAAAACACTTAATGTATTTGAAAACGAACTTCAACAAAAAAAATTCACAAAAACAATCAGCCAGATTATTTATATGATGCCCTAGATATGGACTCTGTACTGTGCAACATTTTAATGCAGAAAATTCTCCAATCTGAACGCATGTCTCCTGCATGTTTGTGCTTTAAGTGTTAAGAATTTTTAAGCCTTTTTTATGCATTAAAATTCCATGCAAAAATATACATAATATCACATATAGTTGCATAAATATGGATAAATTAAAACTGTACAGTGTTTTCAAAATAAATAATAAACAATAATGTATCCAGTGTGTAATATTTGTGTGGCGTTGTAAAAAAAAAAAAAAAAACTATACAAGTTAAAACAAAACGTACTTTTATGCCACAGATAACATGACGTAGTGAATATATAAACATGTATTAGTTTCATTCAGTTAAAACGTTTGAACAGTTGAAAAATTTGTTAAAAAATAGTTAGAAAATTTGAATAGTTTAACATAACTAAAACATTCTTCAAAGACATAACTCCCATAAACAAATTATTAATGTAGTAAAAACATTATTATAGTACACCAACATAGCATATATCAAGAGTATTCTTATTGAAAAAAAGAGATATATCAATAAAATGCACATTAAAGTAGTATTACTTATAAGCTATTAATTTATACAAATTATTCTGTGTGTCCCTGTAAAAGATTTACAAATTATACGCACAGAAATTTCAATAGGGAACTACTATAACGTTTAATGCTTGTTTAGATTTCGTTACGATTCAAGCAAATTTCAAAAGTTAAAGCCAAAAAAGTCATACAGATTTACAGACGGACCCAAGACAAACATTTTTGAACTAAGTTAAAGAGAGTTAAAAAAAGTTTTGTTCTATGAAGGATTTAAATTAGATTTTTTTTTAATTTCTCGGAACTGCAAAAATGTTTGATGCAAAACAGTTAGAATGTTGATTTCATGTCTACATACATTATACATTCGGCCCTAGAAATTTCCGCCCGTGCAGACCACAGGACAACCCCCACCCTCTCTGAGCTTTTGAAGAAAAAAATTGAACTGCGAAGTACCGAAATACACTTAGTGTCTAGCAAATGATTATTACAATTCCTGTTTCCAGAATTATGTCTTCCACATACACAGGGTGGTTCAGAACAATATGTCAAAAATGTAAAGGCAGATAGACGGGGCGATACAAAATAAGCAGATTTCGTATAGGAATGTGGGTGCGGAAATGCACTGTTGAGGCAGTAGAGGGCGCTGTTGAGTTAGGCGGATGAAAGTGCTTCGCTGATCTGAATCGTCATTCTCCGCTCGGATTTTGAACAACATGCGTCGTTACACCAATGCGGAGCTTTCCGACATCCATTTTATGTATGTCAACATATCATGGGGCTGCACAATTAAATGGAGCGGTTGCTCAAAGGATGTACACGTAACGATTCCAGCGTAGGAACATGCTGGAACTACAAACATTTGTGCGTCTTCATCGAAAGTTGTACGCGAGTGGATCATTGTATGCTTCGAAGCATAACACGGGCACTGAAAGGTATCGCAAAATTCATGCAGTGGAAGAAGCAGTATTATGCACAGTAGAGGATGTCCTACGACAAGCTCCAGGGCTGTTGGGCGAGTGTTGGGTGTGAGCCATTTCCTTGCGCAGTCCCATACATGAAATGCATGTCAGGTGGTGTCATCCGCGTTGGTGTAACGATGCATGTTGCTCGAAATCTGTGCGGGAAATGACGATTCAAGTCAGGGAATCGCTTTCATCCGCCTAACTCAAAAGTAGTGATGGGCGATTCTGGAAAATTTGAGAATCGATTCCCAAATTCTAGAATCGATACTTGAATCGATATTTCGATGTTCACAGATTCACACAGATAAGCTGAAAAATAGCACAGTAAACTCTGTCTAAGGCGGAATCGGTCGGGACTGAGAAAAATTTCCGTGGTAGACAATATTCCGGCTTATGCAAAAAAGCCCCCCCCCCCAAAAAAAAAAAAAAAAAAAAAAAAAATCCCTGGAAGATGACGATCATTTATTGATTCTCCTGACTAGAAAATCGGTTGAAAACTGAAATTCTGAAAGATCCTTTGTCTTTTTAAAGATAAATGAGAAACTTTATTCAATTTCTTAGTACTGCTGTAATACATTCATACTGGAAGTTTATACACACCAAAAAAAAAAAAAAACTTCGAGAATGAGAAAGAACGCTATAATTTTGAATTTGAGTACAATCTTAAAGTATAATATATTGTACTTTCGAAAATACGTAATCATTTTCATAAATGTTCATTTTACTAGAAATATTAACTTTTAGATGCAGTTTTGCATATGAAAAAATGGCATAAGCATAAATTCCTTAAAATTTAAAGTTTCTGTTCTTTTGAATTAACTTTTTTAAAAGCTTACGGAATTTTAGCTAACATGTTCGACATTTAGTTATTTGACTTATCAGTTTTAAAGTTTAATAAACAAAACGCCTTTCTTTTTTAAATTATCCTTTTTCCGCCTTATGCAAAATTTTGGTTTCGGTGGGACCTTAAAATCCTTTCCGTTTCCGCGTCAGACAGATTCCGCCTTATGCAGCATGAATGAATGTAATTTTCTATGGGTTCGCCGGGACTTGAAAAAAATTCCGCGGTAGACAGATTTCCGGCTTATACAGAGTCCGCCTTAGACAGAATTTACTGTAATTCCAAAACGTAGCGAATCAACAGGGCCGTAACGACTATCCCTCACCTCCATTTATGTGGGCCATAGACAATGTTAGCGGCCCAGAAGTAAGCTACTACAGACATTTGAGTCAAAAAATAAGTTTTTTTAACTTTTTAAATTATTATTTTTAAGATGTAATTTTGATAATAATTTATATTATATTTAAATTTATCTTTAAAAAAAGATCTTGGTCAAATAAAAAAAAAAAGAAAGAAATGATTTTTGTTTTTTTTTCATCCGGAAAAGATGTACTTTCTACTCTAACTCTTATTTCCTTCAACCAAACAGATGGGGACTTTCTTCCTATAAACGTCATTCTTAAAAATGCGCAGATGAGCGAAATTTTGAAGGCTCTAAATTTATTTAAAAACTTAAAATATGTTATTTCATTCTTAATGGCTCTAGGATGAGAACTTTTTCTTCTTTTTTTCTTAACAGCTAAATATTTGGTAAACATTAAAAAGAAAGATATTTATAAACTGTAAATGAGATAAGGAGATATATATTTTAAAAAGGGAAAGAAATTTTAGTTAAATATATTATTAAAAGGAGAATTTTGATTATTAATTGGGGGATAATTAGTATGTGATACTTGGTTAATTACATTCATCACAGCTATTTTAAAAGAAGATTTGCAATATTTGCATTTCCCCCACACTTATAGAAGACCCTAAAAAGACTGAAAAACCAAACTAACATTTCTTTCCCTTTTTAAAATATATATCTCCTTATCTCATTTACAGTTTATAAATATCTTTCTTTTTAATGTTTACCAAATATTTAGCTGTTAAGAAAAAAAGAAGAAAAAGTTCTCATCCTAGAGCCATTAAGAATGAAATAACATATTTTTCTCTGGCTAACAAATAAATAAAAGTACATTCCTTGATTATATGTTTTTTTTCTTTTTTTTTCCCCAGCAGTAATCTAAAAATCATAAACAGTTATTGACTCATTCGCTGACATGCAGAGTGCACTCACTGAAACAATAATAAATAAAAAAGAAAAGTATCGAGTTAAACTGATGGCATTGAGCTCACAGCCTGTTCATACTAATTGTATTCTATACTCTTACTTCAAAGAATGCCTTTCGAAAAATAAATTAAGGGGGAATCGCCCCCCCCCCCCCCCGTCACATCTCTATACTTAAACAATAAGCCTCCAAATCTCATCAGGGAAGCGCGTTATCAGAATAAACTAGTTACCAAATTTGAAGCAAATCAGATAGAAAAACCCATATATCTAAATTAAGGGGGGTTAGCCCCTGTTCCTCCCTTTATACTTAAATAATGAACCTCCAAATTTAATCAGGGAAGCGTCTTATCAGAATTAACCGGTATACCAAAATTGAAGCAAATGTGATAATTCTGCATGAAAAACCCATTTATCTAAGTGGGGGGGGGGGGATAGCCCCGTACCCTCCTCTTTTATGCTTAACCAATGAACCCCCAAAACTAATCAGGGAAGCGCCTTATGAGAATGAACCTAGAAAAAAAAAATTGTAGCAAATCGGATATTTCTATCGAGAGTTATCGCGTTACGTATATACGTACATACATACATACAGAAACTGCGGGCACATTAGCTCTCAGGCGTTGATAGCCTGTGAGCTAAAAAGAAAAGTGCCCAGTTAAACTGATGGCATTGAGCTCACAGGCTATTCACACTAACTGTATATTATGCTCTTATTTCAAAGAATAATGCCCATCGAAAAATAAACTAAGGGGAGGGGAGGAATTGCCCCTCCCCCTTTCCCCTCTTTATATTTAACCAATGACCCTCCAAATGTCATCAGGGAAGCGCCTTATCGAAATAAATCGGTATACCAAATTTGAAGCAAATCGGACACAAAAACCCATTTATCTAAATTAAGGGGGTAATAGCCCCCGTTTTCCCTTTTATATTTAACCAATGAGCTTCCAAATCTAATTAGGGAAGCGCCTTATCAGAATAAACTGGTATACCAAATTTGAAGTAAATCGGATAGCAAAACCCATCTATCTAAATTAAGAAGAGTATTATCCTCTCGTTCCCCCCTCCCCCCTTTAGACTATAACAATGAACCTTCAAATATAATCAGAGAAACTGGTTATCAAAATTAACCGGTATACCAAAATTTGAAGAAAATCTGATAATTCTGCATGAAAAACCCATTTATCTAAGTTAAGTGGGGGACTAGCCCCCGTTCCCCCCTTTATATTTAACCAATGAAACCCCAAAACTAATCAGGTAAGAGCTTTAGCAGAATGAACATAGAAAAAAATTGAAGCAAATCGGATATTTCTATCATGAGTTATCTCGTTACGTACATACATACATACAATACCGACGGGCGCATTAAATCTCAGTCTTTGATAGCCTGTGAGCTAAAAAGTGCCAAGAGCGTGTAACTAGGGAGGGGGGAGGAAGGACAGAAAATAAAAGAGGACGTTAAAAGCTTTCCAACAATATGTTACACGAGATGCTTTGGAAGAAACAATAAATATGCCCCCCGGGGGGCAGGTAAGTCTCAAACGGTGGGAGGAGCGACCTCAAATGTATCTTTAGTCAAGGTTTCAAAATGTGGATTTATAATAAAATAGAACGAGAATTGGGCATTTTTAAAATAGCATGCATATTTTGAACGGCCCTGTAAATTAAGATTGGCGAGGAAGGGGGGTGGGGGGCGGAAAGGGTTAGAAGGGATGAACTTGAAAAATACAACATAATAAACTAGTAACCCGAATAACTAGGCTTCTAAACAAAAGTATAACGATTTAACCTAGTATTGAATTCAGGGGGTGACCCGGGGGAACATTGGAATGTCCCTCCCGAAAGTTTTGAGATTTTATGCTTTTTAATGGAAAAATGTGCATCCCCCCTTACGGAACTCTAAAATCTCCCCCCCCCCCTCATTCCGACCGGAGCAGTCAAGAAATCAACCCGCCATTCAACACTGAACCTAGAAAGAAAAAGAAAAAAAGGCTCTTATACAAAATTTTACAGCAATTCTGCCACTAAAACAGTAAAATTGGAGGAATTTATTCAACCCGAATCGTGGATCATGCGCGATGCGATTTGAATTGAAGTAAATCAAAATATAACGATTTCAGCCGCATCTAAAAATCGGCATCGAATCTGAACTGAATCGATTCGCCCGAATCTAAAAAATTGAAGTAAATCTAAATATAGCTATTCTGCCCGCATCTAAAGATCGACATCGGCATCGAATCTGAACTGAATCGATTCGCCATTTCTGATCTTAATTTACGGGCAGAATCGATGCGGTCGTTTTTTCTTGCTTTCTTTTGTCTTTAGAAAAAGAAAGCGTTGGATTCGTGAAAAATTTCGACTTCCGGTTTTCGAAGGATTTATAGTTTTAGAAGATCTTGTCTGGAATACGATTTGACTATTTTTATACATTGTCTGTCTGTCAGTCTGTCTATTTATTTGTCTCTGACAAAAAAATTGTGGGCGGTCTATTTCAAGAACTATTGCATGTAATCTGTTGAAACTTTAGATTCAATTAGACTTTCATATAAATTGGTGCTGATTACTTTTTGATGTAAATCTACCGACAGGTGGTGCTGCTATGCTGCATTTTTCCGATTTTCGCAATAGCTCTATCCAAGAACTAATGCACGAGTTTTCATCAAACTTCACATTCAGTTAGACGTTGGCATAAATTGTTGCATATTAGATTTCGGTGTAAATCGCCTAACAGGGGGCGTTGTTATGCAGATTTTATCAGCAGTGTTGAATTCAGACAATTTTCTCCGGGAGGGATTTCTGCGGATCCAAAGAGGGACAGTTCAGAGGGAAGGGGATTGGACTTTTGTACATTAAGCATAAAATCTCAAACCTTCTGGGGGGACATTTGAATGTTGCACAGGGGGGGGGGGGGGGCATGTCCCTCCGGGCTACCCCCGGAATTCAACACGTTTTTCTGGATTTAAACGATTTTAGGGATCATATCTCAAGAACTAATGAACGGAATTTCATCAAACTTAATATTCTGTCATAAGTTGTTCATGATTAGGTTTTCGGGTAAATGATATAACAGGTTGTGCTGCCATGCTGCTTTTTTTTAGCAGTGTTGAATTCAGACATTTTTCTCCGGGAGGGATTTCTATGGTTCTGGAGAGGGACATTCTAGAGTTTCGGGGGGGGATTGGACTTTTGTCCCTTAAGCATAAAATCTGAAATCTTCATGAGGGAATTTTCAATGTTCCGTGGGGGGGGGGGGGGTTGTCCACCAGTACCAGCCCCTGAATTTAACACTCTTTTTCAGAATTTACAAGATATTAGCGATAATATCTCAAGAAGTAATGACCGGAATTTCATCAAACCTAATATTATGTGTCATTGACGTAAGTTGTTCCTGAGTTTTTCGTGTTAATCATGTAACAGGCTGCGCTGCTATACTGTTTTTTTTGCATGATATTCGTGATAGCCATATCTCAAAACTAATGCACGGAATTTAATCAAACTTCATATTCTGTTACACTTTCAGATAAATAGATCCTTATTAGGCTTGGATGTATACTGCCCAACAGCTGTCACTTTTATGCTCTTTGAATTGGGATTTTCCGTTGCGGACATCTAGGCTAATATCAGACGAACGTCCTTTTGCACGCTTTTTTTTCTCTCTTACACCGTCCCTACATATGCTAGCGAAGGTGTAGGGATAGCGTAAGAGCGAAAAAACCTGCAAAAAGACGTTCGTCTGACATTAGCCTAAGAGGGTGTGAGCCGAAATTCAATGACTTGTTAGGAAAATGCAATGCTTATATTTTCTTTTAAAAGGCACATACTTCAACGAACCTATGCTTTTTAATCCTCATAATGCGCATATGTTATCATTTAAATTTGACACTGTGATAGCGAATTTTGAAGTTATAACATTTATGAGGCAGATGAAAGTTTTGGGATTGTCACATCCAACTACTTTATCTTCAATTTTTGAAGGAAAATGAAAATGATATTACCTTATTTTGTCTTAGAGACATCGATTAAAAAATCCATAGTATCGATTAAATCGAGTTGGCTATAGTATCGATTAAATCGATTAAAAAAATCGAAATCACCCATCACTACTCAAAAGCACCCTCTACCACCTCAACTCTACATTTCAGCACCCACATCCCTATACGAAATCTGCTTATTTAAATCCCCTCTATCTGGCTTTACTTTTTTGACATATAGTTCTGAACCACCCTATATAAATTGCTTTTGTTAGGGAATAGATGCAGTAACAGTTCTAAAATTAAATATCCTATACAAATTTTGTATGTTAAAAGTAACTTATTTTTTAATTTAACATTTAAAGTAAAGTGCTTGCATAATTACTTGTAATTACTAGTTAAATCTTTTCTTTATGGGTGCCTGATGGCGCTCGTAAACATTGTGTGGTTCCTTACTATTTGAATATATTGGAGAAACCCCCTGTAATTACTTCTACTTTCTTTCTACTACCAAGGATGACCAACAGCTAATAAGATAAGAAGGAATTAATTGTACTTCTAAGCATCGAATTACACTTTCTATCTCGCAATTGACTACAATTCCTGCTTTGAGAATTTTCTTTTCCGCATGTATAAAATGTTTTATTAGGGAATACAGGTAGTAAAATTTAAATCCATTTTTTTGTGGTTGCCTGACGGTGCCCTTAAGCCCTACTACTTAAACATATTATTGAACCGTTTTAACGCACTACAATTACTTCCACTTCTTTTCACTTTCTTTCTACAACCAAGGGTGACCAACAACTATTGAGATAAAAAGAAATAATTGCACTTCTATTCTGCAATTGATTACAATTCCTGTTTTCAAATTTTTTTCTTTAGGATGTAAATTTTCTTCCGTGTAGGAGTACGGGAACAGAGGTAATAACAGGTACAAATTTAAATGCCTTATACAAGTTTTGTATGTAAAAAGTAACTTACTTTATAATTTTACATTTAAATTTTTTTAATAAATACTTGTTACTACGCAATACTTTTCACTAAGAAACTTTTTCTTTAAAGGGAGCCTGACAGCGTCCTCAAACTTTCTGTGGTGCCCAACTATTCAAACATATTAGGGGGAGGCTGGCTCCTCCTCCCCTCTAAATCTACGTCCCTGATAATCTTTTAACAAGGGCATCTAAAAATAATATTGGATCTTCAAAAAAGAGATATTGCAACGATGTCTTTTAAAGTGAATGTGCATAACAACAAAAGTCTTCAGAAAAGAATAAAACAATCTGTTATGCGAAACCAATTTCACTAAAATACACCAATTTGAAGGTAATAAATATGTATCAGTGCAATAAAATAAGAAACAATCTATTAAATTCGGGGGGGGGGGGGGGTTCTTAAAATTTATTGTACAATAAAAGGCAATGGGCACTTGCGTATGCAAACGAGATATTTTATAAAATTTCATTAGCGAGCGGGAGTTTTCGCTTTCGCGTAGGTGAAGTAACCTCTTAGCAAGTACTTTGGCTAATTTAACCCTTTCGGTACGGAGGAGCTGCCTGCGGTTATATATTCGTGGTACGAGGACGTTTTCCACAAGAGTGGTTGCATTGTACGCAGCGTAAGCCGCGAAAACGTATTTTGCGGCATTCATAGGAATCTCTAGCGTGATTGACAGAAAATTTTTCATTCGGACCGCGACAGTGTCTTTGACTGACGCGCCATTTAACGTGTTTAAAAAAATTCGTAACTTAAAACAAACCTCGCCCGAAAGCCGATTTTGACGGAATCTATCTCGCGGATCAGACTGTGACCAACGATAGATAAGGCCAGTTCATGTTTTAATGACGTCAAACGGACCGGATCGTATAAACTCCTCTTCTTCGTAGTAAAGTATTACGAAAGTGCATAACGTCTTTAAAAGATGACTTTTTAAAGTATATTACAGGATTCTAATGGGTATGTATTGTTTTTATTTATAATATGTAAAGTTTTGTGATCATTTAGACATATTATTTTAAGGATTTGGTGATTTTTTTATTAGTTAAATTTATTACTATTTTTTTTATCTGTCATTGTTTTGCTAGAGCTTGATATGCGTGTTTAAGCCTAACTATAAATAGCTATATAGTTTCAAGTTTTCAGAATAAATTTGTTTCATTACTTATCTTAAGCTATAATCTTCTTATTTTATAGGCCGAATACGCTATTTACAGCTTATTTTTTCTTTCTTCATAGAATTTAAACCTTTAAATTGTGCATTCTACTAAATGTTATATTTTGTACATTTGTTTAGCATGTAGCTTATGTTTACTTTTAATTTTCTATCTAAAACATTTCTACACAGCAACCTAACGAAGTAAAACTTACTTCTAAAGATAATTATTTCTCATTATGATTAGTTTTGATAGTTTTTGCATAATTCAGAATTGTACTGTACCTTGGCTTTCTATCAGTTTTTTAAATTGTATTTAAAAACTTAAGATAACCTTCATATGAGTATTTTAATAGTACTGAAATATACATATTCTGTATTTTAAAAAAGTCCTTCCGGCCAATGCCGGGAGGAAGAGGTAGCTTTCATATTCCTTATTTTAAAAAAGTCAACTTATATTATTCAAGCACACGAAGCTCAATTTAGTGGAAACCGAATATAGGAGATTCAATTCTAATTTTATCAATACTAAATCATTATGAATGAGAATTTCGCGAAATTAGTCAGCTTTATCCAAGCTGCTTTTATTTAAAGTAACTTATATTTGGCTGCCAAATTTGGCGATTTCTTAAAAGAACTTGGTCGAGACCTTAGTAATTGCTGTGCACATGCTCACTCACATCGGAATCGATTGATATATACGAGAGCTGTCGCAGGCAAAAAATCAGATTTTTCAAAATGTCAGCCACATTAGATATTGAAATTGCTATATCTGAGCCATTTTTTAAGATAAAGACAATCAAAAAATGCTCCCGAATCCTTATATCAAGGTCAGATACTTAAGAAAGAAACATTTTTCAATTTCTAATTTTTTGCACCTCACTTTAAATATAATTTTTATTAATTTAATGGCCGCCATTTTGAAACAAGATGGCTGATGAAGCTGGCCAGTGAACTTGGTCGAGATATTGATGCATACTATCCACATGCCTTCTTACATCGAAATAGGCGAACACGTGTGTTATCGCGTGACAAATACAAGATCGCTTCAAAATGTTAGCCATGCTAGAAATTCAAAGTGCTATAATTCAACCATTTTTTAAGATATAAACAAAAGAACAAATTTTCAGAAACAAAAACTGCTCCGGAATCTGTGTATCAAGGCCAAACACATAAAAAAAAAATCTTTTTCATTTTCCAATTTTTAATACCTCATTTTAAATTTAAAATTTATTTTTTTAAATGGCAACCTTTTGAAACAAGATGGCGAATGAAGCTGGCCAACGAACTCTGTCGAGACATTTGTATGTACTATGTACAGACCAAGTTACATCCAAATCGGTTCATAAATACGCCTGTTATCGCGTGACAAAAATTAGGTCGTTTTAAAATGTCAGTCACAATAGAAATTCAAAATATTATAACTCAGCTATTTTTTCAGATATAGACGAAACAAAAACTGTTCCGAAATCTTTGTATTAAGGTCAAACACATACAAAAAAAATCTTTTTCATTTTCCAATTTTTTGGTATCTCATTTTAAATTTAAAATTTTTTTAAATGTTTTAAATGGCTACCATTTTGAAACAAGATGGCGGATGAAGCTGGACAACAAACTCAGTCGAGATATTTGTATGTACTATGTACGCATCAAGGTATATCCAAATCGGTTCATAAATACGCCCGTTATCACGTGAAAAAAATCAGGACGTTTCAAAATGTCAGCCACGCTAGAAATTCAAAATGCTATAACTCAGCCATTTTTTAAGATACAGACGAAACAAAAACTGCTTCTGAATCTTTTTATCAAGGTCAAACACATAAGAAAAAATTATTTTTTCGATTTTCAATTTTTTGGTACCACATTTCAAATTAAAATTTTACTTAAAAATTTAAATGGCCGCCAATTTTTAAAAAGATGGCGGATGAAGCTGGCCAACGAACTCGGTCGAGACATTGGTATGTACTATGTATAAACGAAGTTACATCCAAATCGGTTCATAAATACGCCTTTTAACGCGTGACAAATTTCAGGACGTTTCAAAATGTCAGCCACGCTAGAAATTCAAAATGCTATAACTCAGCCATTTTTTAAGATATAAACGAAACAAAAACTGCTCCGGAATCTTTGTATAAACGTCAAATTCATAAGAAAAAATATTTTTCCATTTTCAATTTTTTGATACCACAATTCAAATTTAAAATTTTTTTAAATTTTTTAAATGGCCGCCATTTTGAAACAAAATGGCGGACGAAGCTGGCCAACGAACTCGGTCGAGACATTGGTATGTACTATGTACACACCGAATTACATCAAAATCGGTTCATAAATACGAGAGTTATAGGGTGACAAATGTCAGATATATATATATATATATATATATATATATGATATAATTTACTGTCACTTTTTGTGACATTCCGACGACTCTCGATATATCGAAGATAATGCAGTTTAGTAATTAATACCAGTAGCTTTGCCAACCCTCCGTTATCATATGACAACCGGAGTGCAGTCGTGGTGGCCTAATTGAAGACAGGTTCAAGAAAACGTTGGAGAAATTTCCCCTTCAAGAATAATAGACGGATCATGAGTTGAACGTTGTTTATTTGATAGGAATATATCGTAAACAATTCCAGTAACATATTCATCAGCTCTCGACGACATCGTTGATCCACTTCATAATAAATTTAAGATGTTAAAATAGTAGTTTCTCCACATTACAAGTCTAACCACCAAGTGACGAGGATTATTTAGACAAACGAAAAAGCGTACAAATTATGAGCTCCTAGTCTTCGCAACGCTATAAATACCCAGAAAAACAGGACGCGAATGAATACATTAACAGTGGAGAACCACTCCAGTAGAGAGGTGGGGAGGAATGGGACAGTAGACAAGCCACGATTCGACGGAAAGGGGGGACGAACGCGTGACGTCGAATGATCTCTTTCGAACCGGCGTCAGAAAAACTGCGTAAACAAACTGCTGGCGGGAAACTGATGGAACAAATAGAATAATAGTGCAAACGATATTTTAAAGCATTCGATGAAAAAGAATTTAGTATCAGAAATAAACTGAAAAAGTATTTTAATGAATTTTGACGAATATATTTAAGGTTTTTAGAATAATAAAAGAATACGCATTTAAAGCATGGGGAAAAATAAGAGGTATTTAAGATAGTATTAAAGCAAGTAAAAAAGGTAGCTATTAAGAATTTGGAGTAATTTTACTAAGAATAAAGGGTGAAAATTTTTATTATTACATATCCCCCCACTCAAAAAGACTGGATGAACTGGTAGGTCCTAAGACCTGCAAGTTCATAGAAGGTAAATGTTACATAGACTTGGATTACAATTTCGTCACTTGGAGTAAACCCTAAAGAACAAACTTTCTAAAAATATATAAATGCTAAGTTAAATTTAAAATTAAGAAATTATAACGCGAACTACTGGAATTGTTAATTAAATACAAGGACAAGATATTAATCTTGTTTACAGTTTACAATGATATAAAATAGAAAGTTAATATAAGAAAGGAGAATAATTATTTAACATAGTTTTAGTATTTACATAATAAATTTATGGCCATTCATGGCTCATATTCACGTGCAAAGCATTTATGAACTCAGTTGTAAAGACTTGAACGTAGTATTTTATAATATAAAAATATGCTAATGAAATTATTGACAAAAGTCTTCAAAATATAAGTTCAAATTTAGATTCAGAAATATAATGTTCATTTGAATCTACTTATCTTTACATTAGCAATTCAATTTCTCCAATCTACGTTCACTTTCAGTTCAATAAATAAAGTTAATATATTACAATAAATAAATAATAATAACTTAATAATATCAAAATTAACAATAATATTACCAATAAAAATTATTTAAACTACAGTTTAAATAAACCTATTTATAGCATCATTAATTGTATTGGCATGCCTGCATCGATGCATAATCCTTTCGTGGTCCGAGATGCGAGAAATTTTTATTTTCTCGGGCATTCGTCTAAGTCGAAACTTTTTTATAATCTGAAATTTCTAACTCATAAATTAATTACTCATAACTAATAAACTATCTAACTCATAACAACTAAAACCAATTTAAAATCTGAAATTCTCATAAACTAACAAAAATTCTTAAATTCCAAAACTAAGCATAAGTAAGAGATTTTTTTTTTTTTTTTACTTTACTTACCTTATGTTTTGTTCACTAGCTAGCTACAAAGTAATTATCTTCCAATTATCTCATTCTAATCATATCATATATAATAATATCAACTTCTAGGAATAACTTACAATGAGTAATTGTACTTCCTACTAATCGGGTTATCGCAACTCATAGCATAAATACTCCCTCAAGTAATGTTCCATGTTAAGATACATCTCAGTAATCAGTAATATTCTTCATTATGATCTTTTTCTCTCAATATCAAATAATGCATAGTATAATAAATAATAATAATAATAACAATAATTTCAACATCAGTAAATAATATTCAAAAGTATCAAACAATGTTCTTTAATTAATCTTTAAAGTATCTTATTGATATCTCATCCTTATAACAGTGAATGAGGTATGAAATATACTCAAATATTAGACACAGCAAAAAATAACAATAATGAATAAGGAATGTTTGTGAAACAACTATCAATTCAGCATGTTATGCAACGATCTTGTTTTCAATCAAACAAGAAAACTATAGTTGCTGAATGAAAATGAAACTTTGCAGCATACTTAGAAAGGTTGTTAAAAATCCAGATTATTCAACTATTGTAATTAACTTTAATTCTAGATTCAAATTTAATTTAAATTTAATTCTAATCCAGTTAATTTTATTTATTTAGTTAATTTAGTTTAAGTTATTAATATAATTCAATTAATTTCAATATAAGAAGTTCTCAACTTAAATCAACCAATTTACGCCAGCATAAACAGTTAACTCGAATAAACAATCTCAGCAGTAATATTCCTGTCGCGATTTAAGAACACACTGTTATATAGAAAAGAATTGATTATTAACTTATAATGTATTTATTTAATTTAGTTAAATTACTTATTTTTATAAACTTGAGACGCGGCTATGGATTTAACATTAGTTTTCTGGGGTTTTTCATGGGATAACTTTAATTGATCTGGAGAATAATATTTTCGTAATTTAGCTACATGGACAATCTCCGTATTTCTGTTTTGAATTTTCCTATCTATCTCAAAGTTAACATCAGATAATTTATTAAGGATTTGATATGGGTCACTAAAAACTTGGGATAGCTTTCTAGTATTTGGGTATTGAAATTCCTCATAAATTACTAGATCTCCTATCTCAAATTTAGGTTCTACATAATTTCTATTATAATATTTTTTACTTCGCCAATAAAATTCATCTGTGCGTTTTTTAGCAATTTTGCGGGCTTCTTGAACTGAAGGGTAATAATCTTGTTGAAGGGGGGGATGATAGGGCCAAAAAGTAAATAAGCAGGGGGGGGGGGGATTTGGTTATGGAATGGGGACTATTGTTATACTCATTAACTACTTCGGTCAGAAGTTTTGTCCAACGAACTTTAGAACTGGTAGAATTAACCTTACACTTTAATCTATTAACTATTTTTTGATTCAATCTTTCACATTTCCCATTCGTTTGAAGATGGTGTGCGGAGGTTAAACGCTGCTTTATATTATGATTCCGAAGAAAATTTTTAAATCTAGATGAAGTAAAAGCTGCATTTCAATCACTGAGCACCTTTTGGGGAACCTGTACATTAAGAATTTTATTGGAACAGTACAATTGTTGGGGAGTTTGAATATTAAATACTTGATTTAGACAGTTGGTATAAGTTTCTGTGGTAACACTTTTTGAGGGGAAAGCCCAAACATATCTTGTAGAATGGTCTATTATTATATGCAAATATTTTTTGGTGGAGTTATAGTAATTAAATCCTCCCACAGTATCAATAGAAAGACATTCAAAAGGTTGGTCTGTGGTTGGCATAGCTTGTAATAAGCCAAATTTCTTCTGTCTGGGTTTTTTATTTTTCTGACAAATATCGCAATGCTTTACAAATTTAGTTATATCTTGAGTCATATCATGCCAATAATAATTAGGGGATATTAAATTTAACATTTTTTGGATACCAGGGTGACCAAATTTCTCATGAGCAACATTTAGTAATTTTCTTCTTAAGGACATGGGTACTACTATTTTTCTAAAACCTTTCTTTTTCACTATCATAAGTCCGTTTTCACTTACATAGTTTTTTTCACAAACATTATCCTTTTCCTGCATCTCTATAACTTCTCTAGCATCCAAAAGGAAAGTAACTGGTTGAATAAAATACGTAGTAGGATTTCTAGACAACATGTCAGCTTCGACATTTGTTGAACCCTTTTCATATACAATATCATATTCAAACATAGATAGTTTTAATGATCATCTGAATAATCTTCCACTTAGATGATTAACATTTTTTAACCATACAAGAGATGCATGGTCGGTGTGTATAGTAAATTTAACACCGTGGAAGTAGTGGTAATATTTATCTAATGTGTCAATGATGGTAAGACATTCTAATTCGGTAATAAAATAGTTCTTTTCATAACTTCTCAATCCCCTTGAATAGTATGTAATTGGATGTAAAAAATTATTACCATCTGGCTGTTTAAGAACTGCACCTACCTCCACCTGTGAGGCATCAACAAACATATGGAGGGGTAATTTAGGGTCATAAATTTTCAAAACAGGTTTAGCAATTAGAGCATCTTTTAGTTTTTGGAAAGAATTTTGACAATCTGAATTCCATTCCCATATGGTATTTTTCTTAAGTAACTTATTGAGAGGATGTCTGATTTCTGCATATTTATCAATAAATTTATGATAGACATTAATGGATCCTAGGAATCTTTGGAGTTCTTTAACATTTGAGGGGGGGTTAAATTTTTGATAGCTTCTATATTATTATTAGCTGGAGTTAAGGCACCATTTTTTATTTCATAACCTAAGAAATTAATTTTATTTTGGACAAGGTTACATTTAAGTTTGATATTTTCCAATCTACATAATTCAAAAATTTTGGTAAAATGTTGTAGATGTTCTTCCAAAGTTGAAGAGAAAATAATTATGTCATCAAAATAATAGCAGGCAAAGTCGATTTTATATTTAGTTAGGATTCTTCTAATGGTTCTATTGAAAATTGGGGGCCCAACTTTGACACCGAATGGAAGAACATTCCATTCAAAAAATCCAGAGTTGGTAGTAAAAGCCAATTTTTCAGTGTCTGCTGGGTGTATGGGTATGTGCCAGTAGCCAGAGGCTAAGTCCAAAGTGGAAAAATACTGAGCACTACTCAATTTATCTAAAATTCCGTCAATACGGGGTAATGGTTCAGCATCATTTTTCATTATTGAATTTATTTTTCTATAGTCTACACATAACCTAGTTTTCTTACATTCATCGCGTTTTTCTACCAAAGTAACAGGGGGGAATAAGGGCTGTAACTTTCTTTAATTAATCCCGCAGCTAATAATGATTGAATCTGTTCTGAAATTTCTTTTTCTTCGACTATTGAAGTGCGGTAAGGCCTCATACATATAGGTAGTTCAGAATTGAGAAAAATGCGCTGTGGCTCAATATTAATTTTTCCTACATCATATTTATTTTTTGAAAAAATATCCAAATAATCCCTCAAAATATCCCTTAAAGTTTTGTTTTTTACAGAATTTATTTCCCCAATTAAATTATAATCATTAATATTAGGCTGCGCGAAGGATTGAGGAGTCATAAACTTTCCATAATCGGGTTGCATCTCATCAGATTGGTTATTCATATTAAAATGAAGAGATCTTAGTACATTTCTGGATATGCATTGTTTTACTATAGTCCTTCCTTGCATAATTTTACAATTTACACAATCTATATTTAATTGAAAGAGTGCACAGGTTGGCAACCCTAGTATTGCGTACTCAAGATCAGTGTCATATACTAAAAATTTTACATTCTGCTTAATTTTACCAACTTTAATAAATAAAATACATGATTGATTAATTTGTATAAACCCTTTAGCTTGGCCAATAATAATTGGAGAAATATTTTTACTTTCTTCTATCTTTACAAGAAGAAAGTATTGGTTTCATGAAAATTTTCGAATTCCAGTTTTCGACAGATTTACACGTTTTATGAGTCAGAGATTCCAAAAAACATGTTTTTACAAAATGTCTGTCTGTGAGTCTGTCTGTCTGTCCGTCTGTCTGTCTGTCTGTCTGTCTGTCTGTCTGTCCGTCTGTCTGTCCGTCTGTCTGTCTGTATGTGACACAAATTTTGTGGGCGCTCTATCTCAAGAACTAATGCACGAAATTTCACAAAACTTCATATTTAGTTAGACCTTGATATAAAGTTGAACTGATTAGTTTTTGGTGAAAATCGCCCAACAGGTGGCGCTGCTATGCGGCCTTTTTAACGATTTCTGCAATAGCTGTATCTCAAGAACTACTGCACGGATTTTCATAAAACTTCAGATTCAGTTAGTCCAGGATATAGTTTGGTGCTGATTACTTTTTTGTGAAAATCGCCCAACAGGCGGCGCTGGTATGCTGCATTGTTCATGATTATCGCAATAGCTCTAACTCAAGAAAAAATGCACGAATTTTCATCAAACTTCAGATTCAGTTAGTCCCTGATATAAATTAGTGCTGCTTAATTTTTGGTGCAAATCTCCTAACAGGTGGCGCTGTTGTGCTGCATTTTTCACGATTTCCACAAGAGGTGTATCTCAAGAACTATTGCACGGATTTTCATCAAACTTCAGATTTAGTTAGTCCTTGACATGAATTGATGTATAAATTAGTGCTGTTTAATTTTTGGTGTAAATCGCCCAACAGGTGGCGCTGTTATGCTGCATTGTTCATGATTATCGCAATAGCTCTAACTCAAGAAAAAATGCACGAATTTTCATCAATCTTCAGATTCAGTTAGTCCCTGATATAAATTAGTGCTGCTTAATTTTTGGTGCAAATCGCCTAACAGGTGGCGCTGCTATGCTGTATTTTTTGCGATTTCCGCAATAGCTTTATCTCAAGAACTAATGCTTGGATTTTCAACAAACTTCAGATTCAGGTATACCTTGATATCGTTTAGTGCTGTTTACTTTTGGTGTAAATCGCTCAACAGGTGGCGCTGCTATGCTACATTTTTTTCAGAATTTCCGCTATAGCTCTATCTCAAGAACTAATGCACGCATTTTCATCCACCTTCAAATTCAGATATACTTTGATATGAATTGGTGCTAAATCGTTGTTATTTCTTGTACTATTTAAATGATTTAATTGACGTGATTTATATAGAAGAAAGTTTTGTGATGGCCACAACATACTAGTTAGCTTTAGCATGTAATACATTTACAAATTTAATAGGTAAAATAGAAATAGTGGATCTCGTATCAATAACACAAGGAATTTCTTTTTGTTTTGCATACCCAGAGACTATCAATTGTCATATAGTATTAGTAGAAGATTGTTGTTGATTAGTAGGAGCATATGATGGTACAGGGGTAACATTAAATACACATTCACTTTCCCAATGATAGGCATTAAGTACCCTTTTGTTAAGACAAATTCTGCAAGGTCTAGTGGGGTATCGTTGTTCAAAATGAGTATTTTGCATTCTAGGAGTTGTAAATCGAGGATTATTTGTATTTAAATTAGGATTCTCCTGACGAATCCAATGTCTGGGTGCATTGTAATGAGGATGAAAAGGCCTAACATTTTGTGAATTATTCCTAACAGCATTTACAGGAAAAGTTGGAAGTATTACTAGTTGTTTTGCCATCCGATACCAGTCAGTGGTATTACTTGGAGGATTTACTATAAAAAAATTCTGGTATTCGGGCTTTAGCCCATCTGTGAGTCCCTGCACAATTATTGTTTCACATAACTGTAACTTCCTACCCACTTCAACTTTTTTATGAAAATATTGTTCTAATTCATTTAAGTCATTTAACTTTAAAGCTGCAAACTCAGAAAATCTTGGAACATAAACACTAATAAATTTTTCAGTGAGAAGCTCAGAATTTTTTTCAAAACTAGTGCACTACAGACAATCATTTATATAAACATTCAATGCTTCTCCTTTCAAATATTTAGAAATATTATTTAATTTCCAATTTTCATCTTTTTTCTCGGTACTGCAAGATTTCTCAAAATGCATTAACCAAGGTTGTATTTTCATACCGGACTCTGGGTCAAAGGGAACAATATTTATTTCACTCATGGTGTTACTCGATTTTTTAACAATTCTAGATCTTAATTGAGTATAGGAGGGACAACGCATTTATATTTCCTAACAACAATAATAATATAAACAATATTGTAAATAAATAAAAAATCTACTAAAATATTGTAAACATTAATAAATAATAAAACAATTCTCACCTACAGATAGGTAGTTTTCAAAGATGACTTCTGGACGGAGAACTAGAATTTTATTAAAAAAGAAATATCGTGCATTAAAAATGATGCGAGAACTACTATTGCCACTTGGAGGTTTCGGGAATTCGTGGACATATTATACTCATTCTTGTTCAGTTTCGATGAAAAGCTAAGTGACATTCATAGTCAGAATTTTACTGACAATGTACTTCAATGATGAAAAGCATCCTTCCACATAATCATTCTATGTGATAATCGATTAAATAACTCACATACCGTAGTGTCCTCTATTAATAATTGATTACAAGTCACATTTATCCTGTCGGCTTTCTATGATATAATTTACTGTCACTATTTGTGACATTCCGACGACTCTCGATACAGCGAAGATAATGCAGTTTAGTAATTAATACCAGTAGCTTTGCCAACCCTCCGTTATCATATGACAACCGGAGTGCAGTCGTGGTGGCCTAATTGAAGACAGGTTCAAGAAAACATTGGAGAAATTTCCCCTTCAAGAATAATAGAGGCATCATGAGTTGAACGTGGTTTATTTGATAGGAATATATCGTAAACAATTCCAGTAACATATTCTTCAGCTCTCGACGACATCGATGATCCACTTCATAATAAATTTAAGATGTTTCTCCACATTACAAGTCTAACCACCAAGTGACGAGGATTATTTAGACAAACGAAAAAGCGTACAAATTATGAGCTCCTAGTCTTCGCAACGCTATAAATACCCAGAAAAACAGGACGCGAATGAATACATTAACAGTGGAGAATCACTCCAGTAGAGAGGTGGGGAGGAATGGGACAGGAGACAAGCCACGATTTGATGGAAATGGGTGACGAACGCGTGACGTCGAATGATCTCTTTCGAACCGGCGTCAGAAAAACTGCGTAAACAAACTGCAGGCGGGAAACTGATGGAACAAATAGAATAATAGTGCAAACGATATTTTAAAACATTCGAAGAAAAAGAATTTAGTATCAGAAATAAACTGAAAAGTATTTTAATGGATTTTGACGAATAAATTTAAAGTTTTTAGAATAATAAAAGAATACGCATTTAAAGCATGGGAAAAAATAAGAGATATTTAAGATAGTATTAAAGCAAGTAAAAAAGGTAGCTATTAAGAATTTGGAATAATTTTACTAAGAATAAAGGGTAAAAATTTTTATTATTACACACACACACACACACACACACACACACACACATATATATATATATATATGTATATATATAACCATTAATTAAACATAACCTACCACCATCAAAACCCGTAATATTATGAATTAAAGCTGTAAGTATAAATTTTTTTTTAAATTTATTATAAGATTTATTATGGAAGAAAAATAAGAAAGTGGACACCGACAAATAATGGAAATGCTTATATATTGAATTACGTTGTCAAGGGCACAGAATTCAATGATATAAGCAAAATGGTTGTTTTCTGTGAGAAAAATAAGCTAAAGCTAAAAGTTATTTTCCCCTGTGCCCAAACAACCATTAAAATCAAGTGAATTGATTAAAAATGAAAACAGAATAGAAACAAATAATATGAAATGGAAAAATCAATAAAACCTATTTAAATATTTATAGGATATAAAATAGAAATAATAAACACTATACCGATTAATATTTCAATATTTTAGAATAAATCCACGCGCACATGCCACCCAAAATATCGTAAAGATTAAGGTGAATAAAACAGTTAAGAAATCACAGTAATTGATACCATAGGATGCAGTTAATACATTTTGAAATAAATGTTAAACAACTTTTAATATAATATAAAATAAAATAAATAGAAAGTAATTACATATTTAAAATGCACTATTAAATTAATTAAAAACTGTTTAACAATATCGTCAAAATTTAGCTAAAAATTCCCCCTGGTGTAGTAAATTATAACTGAAATGTAGCTGGAAAAAGTAAAATTTAGAACTTATCGAAAAAATACAAATTTTGGTGCTGCCATCTAGTATTACTTTTATGATTCAATTGTCACAAGATAAACAGTTGTAAGCATTTGAATGTAACAGTTGTTTTATTAACAGCAAAACCAAACAAATCCTAATATATAGATAATTATAAACCGAATATAAACCACACAATGTATTTTTTAAAAAAACTATTGTTAATAAAATTTAAAAAGTATACAAAATATTCTATTAGCTAACTTATTTAAAAATATATATATATATAAATATATATATATATATGGATATATGTGTGTGTGTGTGTGTGAATTTTGAACGGAGGATGGTTTCGGGGTCTTCGGGGTCTTGATCGATGAAAATATACCAAAATTTTTTGAAATCGCTTTCCTCCAAACGGTTGCAATAGGTAGCTTTTTGTAATGAAAACTACCTAAAAGTCTGAAATATTGCATATTTTATTTATTTATCAATAAGTAAATGCTATTTCATTTAAGTTGCTGTAAAATAGATTTTCACTATCCTTAAAAAAAAAAATACATGTTAAAAAAGGATTTTGGATTTTTCTTTTACTTTTGATAAACATGTGATGCTGCACTTTACTAAAAAAATTATATGCAAACACAAAACACAGCTGAAGCATACCCATTTCTTTGAAATCAAATAAACATATTATGAACCAGAAGTTTTACTTAAATGAAATTTAAATAAAAACAAGACACATTTAACAATGTTTCTGTGTTTAATCCTATAAACTATGAACAAAATAAAATCTAGTGGCAGATTCCCAGAACAGCCGAGACACCCCATTTGGTGAATTTTCTGACAAGCGCCAAATACCCCACATACGCCAATCTAAAATGCGGCAACCTGAAAACTAACGTGATTGGTCCACTTTCCTGAATGCTTCCAGACTGTTTTTTACTACGTCATTACCCTGGAATCATGGGAAATACAACATTTGTAAATAACGACGTACTAGAAAACACAGGAATGCTGATTTTTACGAGATTCAAAATAAATCAAACGATTTAAACATAATTTGTTGAAAAAATGTGAAATTTTTAAAGTACCTTTCCAAATCAGGGTAACGATTTAATTATTAAAATTTTCATTTCTCAACAACTTTCAGAAAAAATCATGGCGTCATTTAATATTTTAAATTACGTGCCTATATCAGAGTAAACATTGAACAAATCATTTCTAATTTACGGAACTTTGAATGCTTCGCGTTCATAAAAAATAATATATATCACTGAATACAGCAGTTCTCGCTCTGTGGCAATCTCAAAATGTACAAAACTCGTTAAGGGGTAGGAAACATTTGAACACGTCAAAAAAGTAAAAAAATATCACTATGTTCCAAGCTTCAAAACTTGCGTAATAAATCAAAAATAAAAATCAAACTTCATTTAAATATACACTCTCATATTTAAATTTATATTTAAAAAATATGTATACTTGTAAATTCATAAATAAATATTGAAATGATAAGTTTAAAAGTATATGATAATAAGAGAAAAAAATTTTGCGCGCATGATAAAATCTGAAAATAATCATATAAAGGGGAAATTTAGGTGAAAATCAATACATAATAGTGTTACCTTTATACTAAAACCAGAATATTTGAAAAAAAAAATTGCTAAATTAAAAAATTTACAAAAAATTAAAAAAATTCACTTTTTAAAACATATTTTCAAAGTAAAAATAAAATAAAATAAAATAAAATAAAATCTTACATTTTTCTGGTTTTAAGTTGTAGATAAGGCAGAAATGAATATGTTTTGAAAATTTCTTTTGATTGTCATGCATAGTTTTTTAGTAACACTGCGCGCAGCATCAAAATTCATCATTTTGAATAAAACGCAACGCAAAGTTTAATTATCCTATGTAGTCTTAATATGTAGTCTTAATAAAATGCCATAATTAGTAAACTAATGGGAATTTTTTAATGCGGTTTTTTATACATTGTTCAGAAATGATTACGGAATCAAAATATGTATTAAAACAAATTCGAAAATTTTGAATGTTTAAAGGTATCCTACCCCTTAAAGCGGCAATCAGTAATCGTGTATGAACGTTTACGCGTTCATTAACCGAAAAAAAAACCCATCACAGGATTCAGCATTTCTTGCTGTGCAGCAATCTCAAAATTCAGCAGTTCTCACTCTATAGCAATCTCAAAATGTACAAAACTCGTAAGGGCAACATACATGAGAAATATACAATAAACGGCTAATATAAAACGCTACAAAAAAAGTGCATAAAATTATTAACATACCTTAACAGACATCTCCTTTCTTGAAAACAAACTCTAAAAAATGTTGAATTGCCATAATTTCGTAAATTTCCAGTCAAACTTCATTTAACTTTCCAGAAAAAAAAAAAAAAAAAAAAAAAAAAAAAACTCACAGTTTCAATTTAAATTACGCAGGTGCTTTAACTTTCAAGTTTTACAACTAAAAACAGCAAAAAAATATATATATATGTATATATAATAATAATAATTAACAATAACAAACTTTTGACATGCCGACATACTATTTTTACAAATGCGGAGTTGAGTTGTCAAAACACCGCTGAGCTAACTGTGAATAAAAGTTTTCAGGTAGGCGTAACCATAGATTAACATTCAAGATGGGACATTTCCATAGAGCGTAATGGTAATGCGAATGCGATGGTAGCGACTTTAGTGACAATAGGGAAGAAGCTCCCCATTCTTGTAAAATTTTTATCTTTGAGCATCTACCTTAGTGAGATCTTTCTTTTTCTAATGTTTCATGTTTACGTTTTCAAAGAATCTTACACCGATGCATGAACATAGAATAGATATTCTATTTTATATATCTATTCTATGTTCATGCACGGATATATGCTTTTTTTTTTTTTACATGATGAGCGAACGATATAAGTGCAACGAAAATCAGGGTAAAAATTTCGTCTTGAATGCTATATATGAAGTAAATATGATACAATTGGATTTAAAGGTACATAAAGTAATGGTGTAATATAAAAATATACGAAGTATTGCACTCTACAAATCCCAGAAAATTTCATAAATATTCCCATTCGGTAGGAACATTTTTATAGCCGATGTTTATTAATTTATGAAGTTTAACGTATTAAACAATCGTTACAATAATCTTTTAAAATTTACACATTTTCACTTTCCTACAGATAAAATAAAAATATTGTTTTTAATGTAAATAACTTACTATCAATTCAATAATATTTATAATATTAACATATAAGAAATAATAATCAAATTACAGATGGGGAAAAATTCATTTCGACAAATTTTTAGAATTATATATATCTAACAGTTAAAAATAAATAGAGGTACTGACATTACACTCAATAAAGTTATATTCGATATGAATAAATTAACACAATACCTGAATCATATTCAAGGAAAAAATATTCGTTCCCTTCATTATGACACAATACCTGAATTTGATCTTTTACAATTTAATCTCATAAACTTACATATTTACGTTATTAACAGAATTTTCCAGGGTTTTCTTTTATATTATTACTCTAATTATCATTTTGTAAGTTAAAGTTGACCAATACAATTACGGTAAAAAAAAGCAGCTAAATAAATAAAGCAAGCATGAATAGAATATCGTCTGACACCTGCTTCGTTTTAGGAAAGAATAGATATTCAAAGCATATAAGGTAAACATATTTCTTCAACATAGGTAAATTTCGGAGGCTTGTTAATTCTTCCCCCTTGTCGGTAGTGACGCTAGTACTGTTGTCATTACGGATTTTGCCGTAAATGTCCCATCTTGGTCCTTAATCTATGGGCGTAACCATCCAATATACTAGAAATCAACCAATCCCAATTCAAGATCAGACCACTGTATGCGTGGAAAGAATTTATGAAACTAACTGGTAACAAGAAAAATCCATTTATCGCCTCGCCAAATTGAAAGATGCTAAGTGTCTCGACTGTTTCGGGATTCAGCCAATCTCGTTTGTGTGTATTTATAAACAATTCCTTACAATGTACTAAAACTCTTTCATCTTAAACCTAGATCCAAAATTTTTCTGTTGAGTTTAATCATTTATCTTTTCTTTTCTGAATCTGAACTATATGATCTTTAGTGAGAATGGTTTTCACATCAATCTGACATGAATCTTTTGTGGCCCCAAAAGTGTCACAGAGTGCATGTTGAGTATTCTTATCATCACATTCCTCAGAGACACTTCTCCGGACAAATTTTCTGCATAAAGGTGATTTTAAGTGCTTGAGCTCCATGTCTTGGTTCTGAGTTAACCAGTTCTTCATGATTATGTGTCTAGCACTGCAGGTATGTCCTAAAATATTAATTTATTTGTTATTTCTCATCAGATAGTTTAAATTAGATTTGTTTCCATTCTAATAAGTTTTTTATTTGAATTCTATTATATATTACAGTATATTTTTATTACAAAATGGCACAACTGAAAAAAAAAGTTATTTTTTAAATTTTTATTGAGATCTTAGAGTTTAAAGTAAACAACAGTAGTTTAATGCATTTTGTTGGTCGCGCTCCGACCGAGTTGCTCCACACCATGAACTGAGCTTATCGGTTTTATAACAATTTTTATTAAGATTTTAGAGTATAAAGTAAACATCAGTAGTTCCATGCATTTTGTTGGTCGCGCTCCGACCGAGTTGCCCTCATGCTCGTGACGTCATTATCTTGACGTCACACCATGAACTGACCTTGTATCTTTTTGATCACGATCAGACGGAAAGACAGACAAAACAGGTTTTGCGCTTACTATTTTAAAAACATATCATTTAAATCGACACCGAAGAAGGTATCGAGAACTTAGCAAATTGCATTTATATTTGAGAGTAGTTCGATTTTGTCCGTTCTCCCACTTTGCAACCGATGTGCCTTTTACCAGGAGTCGCCACAAAGTAATGCGTATTATAGAGAGTAATCATACCCACATAATTTTCCGTGAATGTCGATTTTATGTAGCGCGGTGGTAGTACACAGAGAACGTTTCGCGGATGCCGCCAATGGGTGGCAGGAGTACCCGAAGAACCTTTTGTGGATGCCTCCAATAGGCGTCGGTTGTATCCATAGAACGTTTTGCGGACGCTGCCAATGGGCGGCAGAAGTGCCGAAAGGGGTTAAAACACTTATCAGAATAAAATTGTATCAGGTGCTCTTCAGATGTGCACAATTAAATCCAAAGCCTCAGCCCCCCTTTTTCAAGAAAGTTTTCAAAAGTTGCCACTGCCCTATTTAACTAACCAATAATGCGTAAAATTTGTTTTTATCGTCAATTTGAACGTACCTAAGCAAAAAGTATCTCGTACAAAACAAAAAGTAAAAGGCAGCGGGGGGGGGGGGGGGGGGTGAATTTTTAGTGAACTGTTATTCAAAAGCCAGTTAACTTATCACTCACAAAATTTACAATTTATCTTTATATTACAATGATGTTTATTAACCTAAGTTTTCAGAATTTTTTAATCTGTCCCTTTTAAGATATTAATTAGAAAAAATTGCCAAAAACAGACTTAACACAGTTTTTTAATGAGCTGTACAAAAAAAGGAAAAGGTTTTCAGGATTGAAATTTATAAAAGTAAGTAGTCCTATAAGAGATCTCTTTAATAAAAAAATATTTAAGGTGAGTCTGATATCCTTCTTAAAAAATAACGCCAGCGAAATGTGGTGTTTGACGTTTTATTTCTCCGTTTTTAAGCATGTTTCTAGCCAAGATCCTTAAGTCTAATACAAATTTTATAATTAAATAAAATGTCGACAATTTTATGCTGAACATTTTGGTTTTTGAATCATCTTGATAGGTAGAAAAATAAAGCAGTTACAGCCTTTTTCGTAAAACACGTTTTTCGCCCAAAAATAGACGTGTAGCTCGTTAAAAATGGCCACCTCCAAAAAATTATATCATCAAGAATTTTCTAAATCATGTTTTTAAGCTTAGAAAACTATGAACAAAACTTGGTTAAAAGATTAAAAATATATAACATGTCGAGGGACACCTTTTGGGTGATTTGAATTGGATTGACCCGGAAGAATTCTGTTCATTCCTATCACACATGTATATTGGCTCTATTTATATTAAAACCAAACGAAACCGATAAAACGAAAAACCAAAAATTCTGCACATTAAGATTTATAATTTAATAAAAAAAATAAAAAAACTAAACCAACAGCAAGCAAAAGAAGCGTTTTCGAATTTAAACATAAATAATAATTAATTTTCCCCTTCATTTAAAAGTATTCACAACTTATTTTTAAACATGTAAAAGTGAAAATAAAAACTCACAAAATTACTAAATGGTGTATAAAATGTTGTAAAGCCTAAAAACCAAACAAACATTAATATAAAGTTATGATACTCAACGTTTCGATCATCATCTGTGACCTTCATCAGGAAAACGTTGTCATAATGCTTCTAAAAAACTGAGTAAAACCATCTTGAATTTTAAAGGTTCGTTATATTTCCAGTCAATTATCACTTTAACCAATCACAAGCAAGAAAATATAATATTGGCACCATCTGTCTGATAAAAAGTAGAATAAAATTTCAAATTATTTAAGGAAGGATAATGCCATGGTGTCGTCTATCAGAAGATAACGGAATAGAAGAAAATCAAAAGAACATTGTGGCATGCAGAGGCTACATCTACTGTAAAATGATGCAAATAAATACAAAACTGAAAATAAAAGAGACAAACTTTGCTAACAGCAAAAATAGCAGTGCATATTCAACGTTGAAAAACATAAGATGAATAAAAATAGTTGCAAAAGATTATTTTAACTCGTGCATCCAAAGATAAGTTGATATCATATGAGATGTTATCGTTACAAACTTCATTTCTTCTAACCATAATTTCAATGGATTTTTTCTGTAGGCCATCGATAGCAGTATTACACGGAATTATTATCTTGGCATTACTAAAGTCTATGTAACCGTGAAGGTTGTTGAAATAAAATCTAGCAAGCTCTGTTGTCTGTCAATATTGCAAAATATCTCTTTTATGTTCTTTCAAACGTTCAAGAAATTTCCTTTTCGTAGCTCCAATATAACACTTTCTTGCACCGCTTTCCGAAAAAATAGGTATTTCATAAACACCTGGCACTTTCATGCCCAGGTGTAGGATCTAAATTACTATTTAACAAGTTAGTAAGGTAAGGGGGTGAGGAATTGCAACAAGCTGAACGTTAAATCAGCGAACAATTTTCCTTAACTTTTCAAAAATGACTGAGACATACCTGAATCGACAATATGTTGGATTCTACTGGTTATTAGCTAGGTTCTGAAGGGGGGAGGCAGTGTTCCTTGAGAATAATATTTTTAATGTATTTAATGGGATAACCATGATCTATGGCAATCTGCTTTATAAAATTAAGCTCCTGCTTTAATTGCGTGTCAGAATATATTAAAATTGCTTTTTCAATAAAATAAAAAAGCCCATCCAATCAGACCCATAGTTGCTCGTCGCTCTGAACATGTTTATTTTATTGAAAATATATTCGTATATTTACTAAAAAAGTTTTTGCCTTCCTCAAGCTATGTTGTTAATTTTTCTACTGAATTTTTGGAAAAGATTAAAACTTGTACGTTAAATAATAACGCAATTTTAGCCAGTTTTGATATTATCTCGTTATACCCCTCTCTTGACATGCAAGAAATTGTTCAATATTGTATCCATTATCAATAAAAAGAAGCAATTCAACATTAATATTAAAACTTCACTTATACCTGGTTTGAATCTTATTATTCAGAGCAACATATTTGTCTTCAATAAATAATTTTATAGGCTATCCAGAGGGTCCCCGATGGGTTCTCCAGTCTCTGGCTTATTTTAAGAATTTAAATTGAGACCATTAGAAAAATTTATTTTTGGTACTTTGCACAAAAAACAAACGCTTGGGTACGCTACGTAGATGATATTTTCATTTCATGGTATCATGGTAGCTTTGCCCTTTATATTTTCCCTTGTAATATTAATAGCCTGAATCGTAATATAAAATTCACCTTAGAAAATCAGAAAAATGCTTCTTTGACATTCCCGGATGTACATTTATAGCCCAATGGTCAGGTGTTGAACTCTACTCTTTATAGAAAACCTACGAAATCAAATACTGTTATCCCCTTCAATGCTCATTTACACATTAATTATCTCATTGCGGCTTTTATATCATTTATACAAAGAGCCTTTTTAATATGTTCTGGCACGCAATTAAGCAGGAGCTTAATTTTATAAAGCAGATTGCCATAGTTCATGGTTTTCCCATTAAATACATTTATAATATTATTCACAAGCAACACTGTGTCCTCTTTCAGAGCCTGCCTAATAACCAGAAGAATCCAACAAATATGTCCCAGTCATTTTTGAAAAGTTAAGGAAAATTCTTCACGGATTTAACGTTCAACTTGTTGCTATTCCACTTCCTTACCTTACTAACTTGTTAAATAGTAATTTGGATCCTACACCTGAGCATGAAAGTGCCGGAGTTTATGAAATACCTATTATTTTGGAAAGCGGTGCAAGAAAGTTTTACATTGGAGCTACGGAAAGAAAATTTCTTGAACGTTTGAAAGTACACAAAAGAGATATTTTGCAATATCGTCAGATAACACCGCTTGCTATATTTTATTTCAACAACCTTCACAGTTACATAGACTTTAGTAAACCCAAGATAATAATTCCGCGTAATACTGCTATCGATGGCCTACAGAAAAAATCCATTGAAGTTATGGTTAGAAGAATGGAAGTTTGTAACGATAACATCTCATGTGATATCCCTAAACTTTGGATGCATATGTTAAAATAATATATTGCAACTAATTCTATTCATCTTTAATTTTTCAACGTTGAATATGCACTGCTATTTTTGCTTTTAGCAAAGTTTGTCTCCTTTATTTTCAGTTCTGCATTTATTTGCAGCATTTTACAATAGATGTAGCCACTGCATTCCACACTGTTCATTGGATTTTCTTTTATTATATTATCACTTGATAGATGACGCCATGGCATTATCCTTCCATAAATAATTTAAAATTTTATTCTGCTTTTTTTTTCAGATAGACGGTGCCACTGCATATTTTCTTGCTTGTGATTAGTTAAAGCGATAATTGACTGGAAATATAACGGACCTTTTAAATTCAAGACGGTTTTGCTGTGTTTTTTAGAAGCATTACGACAACGTTTTCCTGATGATGGTTACAGATGATGATCGAAACATTGAATATTTTAACTTTTGTTTAAAACATTTTTTATGCAGTTTAGTAGACTTATGATTTTTTATTTTCACGTTTATATGTAAATTTTCATGGTGTAAATATACAGCATTTTATTGTTATTTTTTAAAGTTATAAAAAATGTGCGCATTTAAAATACATTTTAAATGAACACGTTTAAAATTGATATTTTATGTAAAAAATTACATGGAAAAAATCGATTTTACCCCAAAATAAATTATTCCATAAAAATATAATATTTATATTTTGCATCTACCAATCTACATAAAAATATTTATAATTCATATTTTTACACTATTTTAATACTAAAGTATAAAAACCCCAGTCACAATCTCATTAAAGACGAAATCTTCCTTAAATTAACTTCTAAACTCAATGATTTTTAAACAAAGTAATCAAGCCATATCCATCTGAGGCAAACATATTTACTTCAAGCTGTTTCGCTACTTTAAAACTGTAGCCGACTGGTTAGAATACTGGTCAGGTAACACTAAAGTAGCTGGTTCAATCCCAAGGTCAGTAAGTTTGATTTTATCGATATTTTCTTCAATTAACGTATATTTTAACTCTTGTAACGGAAAAAAAATATAAACGGATATTCGTCTATTAACGGAAAAATCCAGGTAACACTGCTGCCAGGAAATTTTCTGAGAATTGAAAAATGTATTTCTGATTGTGTAGGTAATCCCTAGAAAAATAAGATATGGAGGTAAGTATGAAGGAGAACGATGGAAGGCCTGCGAAAAAACACAGTTGAACATTGGTAAAAGTAAAAAATGATAAAAGTCGACTCTCATATAAAAAAGGAACGATGAAAAATATAATCTAAATTTCTATGACTATCGTCGTTTTGCCCATGTTTCTTAAATTATATTTATTAATTTTTTTAAAGCAAAATATGTTAACACCAGTCGAAGACACGGGAAAGTGTATAATATAATATAATATAATATAATATAATATAAACAATATGATATAATATAATATAATGTAATATAATATAAATATAATATCATTAGACTCAGATAAAAAATAACAAGCAAAACTTATGCACATACATTATTTTTAGATTCTTATTATTTTAGTGGAGTGTTGAAAGAATTGTACACTGAAAGTTTCAACAATCTTTATCTTTTACTATTATTAAGGATCTACATTGAAGAGTTGTCCTAACACTCTTTTAGTAAAAGTTTTTAACCTTTTGACAGCAACTGACCATGCTGTTAGAATTCCAATATTCCCCCCCGCTCTCCCACAAAGATAGAAACACGGAATTCAAACCATTTTCAAGTGCAACTTGTGGGAGGAAGGTCAGGTCAAAACAGTCGTATTATCAAAGCAACACACGTTTTGAGAGCTAGATGTTCTATTGGCTTTGGACGAGGCGCATAGTGCAAACCTTTATTGCATTTCTTAAAATCATGTGCTCCTGAGACCAAATATTGTCTGCAAAAATCAATTGCAAATATCTCGTATGACATTTATGGTGGATTTAATGCAATTCGGAAAGTTTATCTTAATGATGCAGTAACAAAATTTTCTTTAAGATGCAGATAAATTTCAAATACTGTAATCAGATTTTCCAAAATGCGATTTGAATAACATTTAGGATTTAAAAGTCTATCCTTTTAAGATAATATATTTTTCAATTCGAATATAGTTAAATGTTTGAAGATTAAGTTTTCGCAGAATTAATTCACTTCTACAAAAATAAGCGGTAAATATGAAGTTAAGCAAATTCTTCATAATCCTGAAGTTACAGAAAAATCAGACAAGTATAAAATTATAAAAATATTTGACATATATTAAATAAATATTCGATAAAATATCTAAAATTGAAAGTGTCCGGTGATTAATGGCTATATAGTGTAGTCTTCACGTGATTAAATTAAAATTTTCAAACTCTTTCTAAATAACGAGCTACAATATCAAAATTGAAACGACAAAAAATAATTCGAACAATAAGTCCCATCCGATAAGATAATTTTACACATAAACGTAAATGCATTCCTATTACAAATCTATTTATTATTATTAACTATTTTCAACAAGACACATATTACAGTCCTCGTGAATAAAGTTCTTCAATTTTGAAAATTGCATGTACAGTCGTGGAAAAAAAAATAAACACCCCCTATTAAGTCTTCAATTAATTATAATAAAAGAAAGCTACTAGTACCAATCGATTGGAAATAAAGTCTACTTTTAAATGATGCATAGAAAATTTGCTTAGGGGACGATCTACAATTCAAAACAAGACCTAACTTCGTTTTCCTCAATAGCAACACCCAATTATGACAATATATTTTAAATCTTTGGTTCAAACTATGCCTAGAAATGAAATTTCTTGTAATTTGAATGATGAGTCTTTGAATTATAAACTTTCAAAATTTAGAGCTTCTAATGCTAAGTTACAATTTCATATTTTTATTAATGTCTCCTGAAATTATAATCCTAATATGATAAATGTGTGGTTATAATATTAAAAAACCCAAACATAAATACACTGAATTTGTAATTTTAAAAATTAATATGTATGATGAATTATGAAATTAATATTCGAAAACAATATGAGTTGTGACCTACAATATTTTATTATGTCCTGCTTTATATAGTCACCATTTCAAATTTTTCTTTCAAGTAGTTTTCAAATTATCATTAAAAAACTCCAAAATGATGGTTAAAGGGGCCGTCTATAATAAGCAGAAAAGTATAATTTGGAAAAAAAAATATTTTATTCATTTTATTGAAATTTTTGAGCTGTCAATAGTCGAAACACATTACATATTCGTCCATAACATTAAAACAATAACAAATTAATACAAATATAATTTAAAAGAAAACAAAATCGAGAGTTTTACATGTATGTCACGGTAATCGTGAAAACACAGCATTACAATGCAACAAGTTGAGCGATACACACCAAATTTTGTCAGCATTAATTTATTTGAAGATCTAAAAACATATGAAATTGGATTAGATTTTGTCCATTGGTTTTTCAGATATAGTTATCGCGGAAATCATGAAAAACACAGCATAGCAATGCAACCTGTTGAGTGATATAAACTAAAAGCTAATCGGCGATCGGTATTCTGTTCAGGTCTAATGTAATATGCAGTTTGATGAAATTCTCTAGGCACATTTGTTCTTACAAAATAGCTACCATGGAATAAAATAATTAAACATAGCAGTACCACCTGATGGGAGATATAAACCCAAACCTAAGGTGTATCTAGGTCTAACTTAATCTGAAATTTGACATTTCCCAAAAATAGATAAATTGAGTTCAATACATCACAAAATGTGTAAATCCATCAAAAAACGAAAGTCGAAAATTTTCGCGATTCCAATACGTTCTTCTTACGCATTAGAAAAATCTAAAAATAAATGAGTTTAGGATCAGTCATATTTCAATCAGTTTTAGTATATGCCTATAAAAGAACACATTTTATAATAATCAGATATGTACAATGACACCAAATGACCGAATAAAATTGTTATTTAAATATATTTTTCTCTTTTTATATAACGCACGTGTGTTTAATAAGATCTCTCACCTATGCGAGTGTTTTTAGGCCTTCCGCTAATAAAATATTTGGGCGCATATTTTCGATTGTGGTGTTTTTAGAAATAATGTAGGCGAAATTTTAAAATATGTATTACTGAGTGCAAAACTATAAAATGAAAAATATATCTATAATGAATTAATTGATTATAGTAGAGGGAAAAATGGGGTTCGATTGCTGCGGTGGTGGTGGTGGTGAAAGAATCATACTATAGTAGATGAGGTTTGAGCGAATTTTTTTCGTTTGGAAAGGATATTTTTTATTTAATCGTCTTACAGTAGGAAGCGGTAGGAGGGGTTAATTTTTTTTGAGGGGGCTTATTTTTTTTTCGAGTCGACGTAGAGTATGATTGGAAATATCATACTATAACACGAGGGGTTAGCTATTTTTGAGAGAAAGTACGAAGGGCTAAACTTTTAGTGCGGCTAAATATTTGAGGGGGGGGCTTATTTTTAGGGGGGACTTAATTTTTTTTGAAGTAGAGAATCGGTTTTGGAACCACTTTAAATTGTGGAAACGGTTAGAGGTTCGGCTACTGCTCCCTCTCGCCCCTCCCCCCCTTGCCCCCCTGAAAAATAAGGATTTTTTTAATAGTGTCGGCCTCTCTCGATGAGAAAGTTTTCATGTGTTGTAACATATTTAATTTTTCGATTGTTTTGAACTTTGTCAAAAATAGTAGGTTAGTTTTGACGGAACTAAACTGGAACTGTATTATTAGATGAGAGTTCTTTTTTAAATTTAACTTGTATTCTCATTGAAAGGTTTTTATGAACAACTCTGTTTTTGGAAAAACTTTAGTGAATCTTTGAAAAAATGAGAAATGTTATGCTTTGCATTATTGAAAAAACAGTAAAAAAATTAGCAGTCTCATCTAGTTTTAAGTCATTTGATGAAGATCTGATTGACGTTGAAAGGATTAAACACAGTTTAATTTTGCATCGTCCTGTATATGTTGGGTTTGTCATATTAGCACTGTTTTCCTTACGGGTTTCGAACCCTGAAACTCCCCATTATTCGAATTTCTGTAATGATAATCTAGATGGAAACTTGGAAAATTTCATTTAGAACTGAAAATTGTTAATTATTATTATCCTCTTGTTGCAAGTTCACACATCTCTTTACCTATTCGCCTGGTTTCGAACCTACAATCTTCCCATTATTAGGTTATTTCTATAACCCATTGTTTTTTCACTTGAATTAGCTTTCTTTCAATTTTGTATCGATTTCTTTTTAAAAATCAGTGGGTTAATGATTTTACGTTAAGTAGAAATTTTAACAAAGTGTTGCCATTGAATTTAGAAAAAATGAGAAATAAACATTATATATTTTTATTATCGTGCACTTTGAGAAATTATTTAATTTTCAGATGAATAGGTTTGGCTAACATTTATTCATTTTAGTATTTATTTCAACATTGGGGAAACTATTAACAGTGTGTTGCCCCTGTATTACGTACTAAACGAAATTAAAGACTGTTGCCATTGAATTTAGAGAAATAAACATTCAATTTTTATATATTATGTACTTCGAGAAATTAATTCAATTTCTTAGATTTAATAATGTGTACTTCAACTTCGGGAAAGTATAGTAATTTGAACGAAAAGATAATTTATAAACTGGATTTTAGAACAGTAATGTAATTTTAGCATAATGATATTTTTTCAATCTGGATTTTCTCGTGCAGTTAATGAACACTTTCATTATCACTCACCCAGAATGTTTATTTTTACTTATACTGTAACACAATTTATGGATTTTAGTTTAAAAATATTCGCCTTTGGATGGATTCGAACCATCATCTTTTGGTTAAATGTCAAACGCGTTATCCAATTGCGCCACAAATGCATTAAAAGGATATACAATTAAACCAAAACAAGTTTATTCCTAAGCTTTTAAAAACTAACCAGTTCTTCAATTTTCAAAGATTTGTGGTCATATCTATTTGTGCGTTTGTTGTTTCGATCATACATAAGCAGGATGTGCTGTTTATAATCTGGATGTAATGATAAACCGTATTTCCGCTTTATGCGAAAAACAGAGATAATACTTCTTTTTTCCATTGTGTTAGGAAAACAAATTTTCTTAATGGGTCACTATTTTAATTAACTAACAATTAACAAATGAATCAGATTTTTTTTCATAACACTCGCATTTCAGTAGGATTCATAATAAAGTTAATCACTTAATGATAAAAACAGCTTAATTCAAAAGAAATGAATTTATAAAATGATTCATTTTGTACACTAGCTTATTAAAAGAACACAAAATTTTATGTATTAAATAGTTATCACGTGATCTTCTTTTTTTCTGATGCGCCACCTACATTGATTTAAATGTAGATGAATTTCATTTCATGTCATTATTCTGTTTTCTACTGTTTTGAATGCACGTGCTATATTTTTTGTCATCGTAAAGTTAAAAGAAATTTTAAATGAATATGGATGATAGTAATGATACACAATCGACTACTGTCGACAATTTGAATAAGATGAGCGAACAGGAGATAAAAGATGTGCCCGTTTCGATTAGTAAAAGTATTCCTGCTTCATCAGAAATGTTTAAATTGCCTTATATTTGTGGAAAATGTAAAGCAGAATTTTACGAGAAACATGAGTTTTTAAAACGTAATAACATATTAACATAAGTTCAAATCAGTGACGGTTTCAGTTAGAAACGATCACATTAATTAAAAAAAAACGTGAGCGACTAAATTTTCAAATCGTCCACTGAGTCGAAAAGCATGACTATTGCTAGTATGAATATTTCATCACGTTAGATATTTTTTCAAACTTGAGAATGGCAACACGCGATGAGTGAATCACAATTTCACTACAAATAATAATTTTATTCATATGAAATTAAAATATACAATGGAAGTTATAATTATACTTATGTGAAATGCATTAAAATAATGAGCGGATAAATATAGTCAAATGATAATTATAGTCAAATTAAAATAATTAGACTCAAATGAAATTTATTAATTATATTTATATGAATTCAAATCAGTGACGGTTTCAGTTAAAAATCGGTATCAAGTAAATTTTTCAAATTGATGATAAAACCGAAAAGCATGATTAATGTTAGCATGAATATTTCATTATGATATTTATTTTCCAAACTTGTGAATGGCAACACATGAAAAATGAAAAGCAAGTTCATTATATTTTTTTCTCATGAAATTGATTAAAATAAATAGTGTGTGGATAATTAAACTTATATGAAATGGATTAAAATAATGAGTTGATAAATATAATCAAATGATAATTATACTAAAATGATAATTATACTCAAATTAATTAAATTAATTATTTGTTAATTAAACCTTAAAAATATGTAATAATGATAACAATAATTTAAATAACTTCGTTTTCTAATCCCTCTAAACAAAAGTAATAGAAGTTGATTGTTTAAAATAGTTTTTATTATGATGTGGTCATACTCATATGAAATTGAATAAAATAATGAGTGGATACATACTTCATTTAATATATCCCTCAGAAATGTTGATAGTTGATTAATTTAATTAGTAGATGATTAAATTCATTTACAATTATTAGTAATGCTACTCATTAATATTACTAAAACTTTATTATTAGAACTTTATTATTATTTTAACTTTATTAAAATATACTTTAATTTTGCATTGGTTTCAAATTAATAGAGTGAGTTAAATGAAGAAAAATAAAAAAATGTATTTCTGAAATATTATTAGAGTTTCATTCACTTAGAAAAAAAAATCAAGTTCATTTGTAGTGGGAGCAATAAAATACTAAGACATCTTGTTAAAATGAAAACATACAAGTTTTTTCAATTGAGAAAAAATTTATTTTTCGTTAGTTACAAAAATGATTGCATATGTATAATGAAAACATATGTCTATTTCAAATCATTGAAAATTCGATATTTGAAGACGATATTTCATTTTGCAAAGTTCTTAATTGAAGTGTTAATTCTTCTAATTGCTTAATCAATCCATTACGCAGTTCCAATTTAAGTTGGGTGGGTGAAATATGAATTTTTCTGTGTTCAGTTAAGTCAGATATATCAGAAAAAACTTGGTCACAATCATCACATTTGAATTGCTTGGAAAGCTCACTTTTCTTCGGAATGATGTGAATTTTAAGATGATTCCTTAAGTCCATCTTTGTCGAAAACGTTTCTTCGCATTGTTCACATTTATCAAATTTTCCGTCTTTAATGTGAATTAACAAATGCTTTCGTAAATCACATTGTTGAACGAATGTTTTCTTACACTTGTCACAACTCAAAGGCTTTTTTTTCTAAATGAAACTTTGCGTGTCTGATTAACACACTCTTTCTTGAAAAAGATTTACCACATGTTTCACATTGGTACATTGTAGATGTCATGCGATGAATTATCATATGTTCCATTAAAGATCTCTTTCGAAAAAACAACATTCCACATACGTCGCACATAAAAAGTTTTTTTTTCTAAATGAATGTTCATATGTTTTAAAAACTCATGTTTCTCGTAAAATTCTGCTTTATATTTTCCACAAATATAAGGCAATTTAAACATTTCTGATGAAGCAGGAATACTTTTACTAATCGAAACGGGCACATCTTTTATCTCCTGTTCGCTCATCTTATTCAAATTGTCGAAAGTAGTCGATTGTGTATCATTAATATCATCCATATTCATTTAAAATCTCTTTTAACTTTACGATGACAAAAAATATAGCACGTGCATTCAAAACAGTAGAAAACAGAATAATGACATGAAATGAAACCCATCTACATTTAAATCAATGTAGGTGCGCATCAGAAAAAAAGAAGATCACGTGATAACTATTTAATACATAAAATGTTGTGTTCATTTAATAAGCAAGTGTACAAAATGAATCATTTTATAAATTCATTTCTTTTGAATTAAGCTGTTTTTATCATTAAGTGATTAACTTTATTATGAATCCTACTGAAATGCGAGTGTTATGAAAAAAAATCTGATTCATTTGTTAATTGTTAGTTAATTAAAATAGTGACCCATTATGAAAATTTGTTTTCCTAATACAATGGAAAAAAGAAGTATTATCTCTGTTTTTCGCATAAAGCGGAAATACGGTTTATCATTACATCCAGATTATAAACAGCACATCCTTTTTATGTATGATCGAAACAACAAACACACAACTAGATATGACCACAAATCTTTGAAAATTGAAGAACTGGTTAGTTTTTAAAAGCTTAGGAATAAACTTGTTTTGGTTTAATTGTATATCCTTTTAATGCCTTTGTGGCGCAATTGGATAACGCGTTTGGCTGTTAACCAAAAGATTATGGTTCGAATCTATCCAAAGGCGGATATTTTTAAACTAAAATCCATAAATTGTGTTACAGTATAAGTAAAAAGAAACATTCTGGGTGAGTGATAATGAAAGAGTTCATTAACTGCACGAGAAAATCCAGGTTGAAAAAATATCATTACGCTAAAATTACATTACTGTTCTAAAATGCAGTTTATAAATTATCTTTTCGTTCAAATTACTATACTTTACCGAAGTTGAAGTAGACATTATTAAATCTAAGAAATTGAATTAATTTCTCGAAGTACATAATATATAAAAATTGAATGTTTATTTCTCTAAATTCAATGGCAACAGTCTTTAATTTCGTTTAGTACGTAATACAGGGGCAACACACTGTTAAATTTTCCATTAATGTTGAAATAAATACTAAAATGAAAGAATGTTAGCCAAACCTATTCATCTGAAAATTAAATAATTTCTCGAAGTGCACGATAATAAAAATATATAATGTTTAATTCTCATTTTTTCTGAATTCAATGGCAACACTTTGTTAAAATTTCTATTTAACGTAAAATCATTAACCCACTGATTTTTAAAAAGAAGTCGATACAAAATTGAAAGAAAGCAAATTCAAGTGAAAAAACAATGGGTTATAGAAATAACCTAATAATGGGAAGATTGTAGGTTCGAAACCAGGCGAATAGGTAAAGAGATGTATGAACTTGCAACAAGAGGATAATAATAATTAACAATTTTCAGTTCTAAATGAAAATTTTCAAGTTTCCATTTTAGATTCTCATTACAGAAATTCGAATAATGGGGAAAACCCGCAAGGAAAACAGTGCTAATATGACAAACCCAACGTATACAGGGCGATGCAAAATTAAACTGTGTTTAATCCTTTCCACTGCAATCAGATCTTCATCAAATGACTTAAAACTAGATGAGACTGCTAATTATTTTTACTGTTTTTTCAATAATGCAAAGCATAACATTTCTCATTTTTTCAAAGATTCACTAAAGTTTTTCCAAAAACAGAGTTGTTCATAAAAACATTTCAATAAGAATACAAGTTAAATTTAAAAACGAACTCTCATCTAATAATACAGTTCCAGTTTAATTCCGTCAAAACTAACCTACTATTTTTGACAAAGTTTAAAACAATCGAAAAATTAAGTATGTTACAACACATAAAAACTTTCTCATCGGGAGAGGCCGACACTATTAAAAAAAATCCTTATTTTTCAGGGGGGCAGGGGGCAAGGGGGGAGGGGGAGGGAGAGAGGGAGGAGTAGCCGAACCTCTAACCGTTTCCACAATTTAAAGTTGTTCCAAAACAAACCGATTCTCTACTTCAAAAAAAAAAATTAAGCCTCCCCTAGAAATAAGCCCCCCTCAAATATTTAGCCTCACTAAAAGTTTAGCCCTTCATACTTTCACTCAAAAATAGCTAACCCCTCGTGTTATAGTATGATATTTCCAATCCTACTCTACGTCGACTCGAAAAAAAATAAGCCCCCTAAAAATTTAGCCCCCTCAAAAAAAATTAACCCCTCCTACCCCTTCCTACGGTAAGACGATTAAATAAAAAATATTCTTTCCAAACCAAAAAATTTCGCTCAAACCTCATCCTACTATAGTATGATTCTTTCACTACCACCACCACCACCACCGCAGCAATCGAACCCCCCTTTTTCCCTCTATTGATTATATTAAAAAATATATCTATTAAAAATATCTAATTGTTAACACAAGTTGAATTATTATTATTATTAAAAAAAGTACGAATTCTGCGTATAAAGTAGTTTTAAAAATAAAACATCAAGTAAAATATCAAACCATATATAAACGCAAAGAAATAAGAAATGATTTGGACTCATTAGGGAAGTTTTAAAACTTTTAATATACAACAGAAAAAATGCTCTTACATTCGTAAAAAGAAACTACTTATTAAAAAAGGAAAAATTCTAATTGAAATTTGGCAAAGTCATAAATTTCATTTATTCATAGTCAAATTGTTTCTTTAAATGCTCATTGTAGCAATGATCTGTCTAATGTATTTTTTACATAATTCATATAATTAATCAAGCAGATGAAATTTTTTTAATCTTTTTACGATATTAGAAGAAAAACTACTAGACTAGAAAAAAATGAGCTCCTTATAACTGAGATAGATGGGCAACTTTCGATTATAGAGGTGTGCACCTATACAACTCTGAAAGATCCTTCCGAACACTACATGTTTTTTTAACTTGTAAGTCGCATAGCAACATATACAGGGTGATTCATAAATATCGAAACAATAGGCTATTCCCTTAAATATTGCCCCTAGACCCATACTTCCAATTGCAAAGTTTCATAAAAAAGGTGCAAAATTTAATGACATAAGTTGCAACTCCATAGGGCGTCTATTTGAAGAAATACGAAAATTAAATTTTTATACGGCTCCCGTGGCGAAAAAATTCCAATCAAGAAAACTTTCCTTATCCATTCCTGAATTAAGCACAAAAATTGCATCTTCATATCTGAAAAACTCGCAGAGTTATGGCCGTTTAAATAATTCCCCAGGTTTTAAGGGATTAGACACAAATTGAAGTGCGTGCAATCGAAGAAACAATGTTAGTTTAAGAGTTCTAGGGAAAATGTAAAAAAATATATTTGTTGAGCTAGAATTTTGAATTTTTTTCTTTTTTTGCGATGGTTAACCGTATAATTTTCAAACAAAATCACATCCTAATATTTCGCATAAAGTTTTTTTAAATTTTAAATGTTTAGTATTTTTTAAGCGGGTTTAATTTAAAATCTTTATAACTCGATACATTATTCATCGGATTTCAATTTTTTTTTTCATTTTATTAAAGAGGAAAGTATAATTTTAGTTTTGTTTCAGGAATTTTTTTTTAATTTTAATTTTAAAAATATTAAAAATATTTGCTTAAAAAATATGTAACTTATTTTTAAAAAAATCATATTTTCAAAATTAATTTTTTTTTTCAATTTGCCGAAACAAAATTAATGTAAAATAATCAAAAAAGGCATGTTCCAAGTTTGCACTTTTTTAATTTACGATTAAAAAAGCATCATGCAGAAAAACGCATTTAAAGTTTTAAACATTGATTTGCCCCTAATAAAATATGTAAATGCATTTTAAAAAATTGCACGTGAAAAAGTCGCTTCTTTCGGTAGCTTAAACTTCCGTTTCAGTTTAACTTTTGCCGTTTCCATCACCTTTTTGTACTACTTAAATGTCCATAAATAAATGTTTAATGCAGAATTTGAAACAATGCTTTTTCAAACATGCCGATTAAGAGTTTTTCATAATTTTAGCTCTTACAAATTCAGGCTTTTTATCGCCCGGGCGAGGCCGATAAAAAGTCTGTATACAGGGGCCGGGCCAGACCCGGGATTGGCGACTTTTTTCTGAAGACTCGGCCAGGCCGGGCCGATCGTATGTTTTTCATACCGAAGCGTGTGTTGGTGTGATTTATGACGACCAATTATCTATACGAGGGATGTGGGCCCGAAACGGGGGGGGGGTGCCTTCCGTGGAGGTCTTTCTAAGGGAACCTAACCAGTATTTACGCAAGGATATCCAAGGTCCGAAGAAAACCACTCGAAATTCCGAACGATTGGGCCGAAGGACACGATTGGGTTCGAACCCAGAATGAGAGCAGAAACTCTCGGCCACTGGTTATACCGAACCGGGACTGGCTTCCTTATTCCTAGGTCTCCCCTGGTCGAAATTTTCAGTCCCGATCTCGAGACAACCCATATTAAAATCATTATCCCTGACTGACCTAACACGTGCAAAAATAACTAAAATTTGGCTCAGCCCAAAAACCTTTACAACAAATGCATATATTTTTAAATGGCCATTATTTTACAATAAAATTTTAAAATTCATATTTTTAAAGGATAGTAGATTTTAAGGCAAAAAATTTAAAATACAGTAAAACTAGTGAAAAAAATCTGCCTATGACGGAATCCTTTCTTAAACGGAATTATCTGTTGATCAATGGAAAAAGAATATAATAATACCTGAGAAAAAATAGACTACATTTACAACTCCTAAGAAGGGAACGTGTCTATAACGCTTTTTTTTTTCTTTCCTATGTGATTCCATCTTAAAAGATTTTACTTTATAGCATTTTTCATTGCCTCTAACACACGGAATATGGATTAACGTTATTAAAGGAGAAGTGAATCATTTACATATAAATAGAGATTCATTAATAAAACAAATAATCACAGCTTTTGTCACTTCTTTAAAAATAATAATTATAAACATGAAAAAAGAAACAATATATTAAGTATTTTTGGGCAGAACTCCTCCATACGAAACAACTTTTAACCATATCGATGTAAAAAACTATGTAGAAATTCAGTCAGTTCGGTCCAGGCTACGATTTGCACTTTTTTTCCAGGCAGGGCCGAACATTTTTCCCTATGGGTCGGTTCGGGACCAGACCTAGATATTTCGACCCGTGCAGACCTCTAGCGTAGACCACCAGCATACTTTGAAAACAAGTTTAACGTAAAATATATCCGCTGCCTATTTTATGTCCAAAGGAGAAACACTGTCTTATATCGACTTTTAATAATGTACAATTTGTGGCTGATCCCTATCTTGCATCCAAAATGAGTCAAAAACTCGTCGCTCAGAGGCATGGATAAATAGTGTAAGTCACGAATTTTGGATTTTGATATCTCTGCGAATTTTAAAGATATCGAGTTAATTTTTTTGTGTTTAATTAGGAAAAATTTCGTAATTGGGAATTTTACTCTACGGGGCCCGTATAAAAATTTAATTTTTGTATTTTCTCATATAGACCCCCATGGAGTTGAAACTTATCTCATCAAATTTTGCACCTTTTTTTATGAAACTTTTCAATTGGAAGTATGTGCTTAGGGGCAATATTTAAGAAGATAGCCTATTGTTTCGATATTTTTGAATCACCCTGTATAAAAGTTATTTTTGTAACCAATCATCAGGAATACATTTGCTGAAGCTAAATAACATATTCATCAACCTTCTTCTTATCCTCACAATACTCAAAATGTGTGTTTATATTAACTTCCAGAAAATAATTTCAAATATAGTCAAAACAGACAAGCATGTATTTCCTTGTAGTGAATCGCATCTATTCTCAGCGGTTTAAATATGGCAGTTTGAAATCTGAAAAAAAAATGTATATTGGAGTAATATGAAAATACAAAATAGTTTGTAAAACCATCAGAATATTCATTACAAAAATACTTTGATCTTACCACAAATATATTTTTAAACATACTTACAAATGTATTTTACACGTACTTCAAATACATGTATTTGGGGCATTCCACGTCAAATCAGGCAGTAAAATATCAATATGTAACCCACCATCACAGATTTTAATGAAACTGCGTGTGTTTGTTCTTACTATTAAGATATGATCACCAGTAATTTTTTTTTTTGCTCCTTGGTGAAATAGTTTCTGAGAAAAAAATTGTCAAAATTTTGAAAAACTGCCGTCAGTTGGCATTCTTGATAGCTCGGTTTTCAAAAGTAGCATGTCATATATATAATCATATTTCAATATCTACTCTACAAATCATCTTCAAATAATTTATGCACAATATTTAGGGTACGCAGCTTATGAAAAAAATATATTGTTACGCTTATAACATTTTAAGTGTGTCTAAAAAAATATTTAAACTTTGAAGTCGTGAATTTTTTATGAAAAATAATGCATTAACAAAAAAAGCAATATCAACAAAAGGCGGTATTTTTATTAAATTTATTTTTTATGGGAGATATACTTAAAGGTGTCCTTTACCTGATTGTGAAATAAAAATAGTGGGATTTTGGGTGTTTTTGGTAGTATTTCCTATTTAAAAATATTTTGAGGTGCATTTCATATCAAATCAAGCAGAGTCATTCCATGTCAGTTCCCCTAAGCCATTTAATCACTGTCACAAATTTCAATGAAATTGGGTTTGTTTATAGCTTATTTTAAGACGTAATCACCTTTAATTTTCTTGATCCTAAGTAAAATATTTTTTAAGATAAAAAATATCAAAATTTTGAAAAATTGTTTTAAATTTTTTTAATGACAGTTCGATATTCAAAGACTACATTAAAAAAAAAAAAAGTCATTTCAATATAAAATCACTAAATAGGTTTCAAATAATGTAGGCTGATTATTATTTCTTGTTTTTTATCACGTTTAAACACTAAGAGTGTCTTTTATCTTATGAATTTTTAAAATCAAAAATTTTGTCAAAAATAATGTGTTAATCAAAATTTTTTTATTAACCGAAGGCAGGGTGTTATTGCTTTTTTTTTAATTGTACGTAAAAACATCTTTTAAATGGTTATAAAATAAAAATAGTGAACATATGAGAAAAAATTATCAAAATTTCGGAAAAATGCCACGAGTTGCCATTAATGATTGTTCAATTTTCAAAGGCCTCATTTTATATATAAAATCATATTTCAATAACTAATAAAGAAATCTTCTTCGAATAATTTAAGCAAGGTAAATAAAGTATGTAAATTATGAAAAAAATATTGCTGTAATGTTAAAAAATATTTAAATGTGTCTAAAAAATTGTATAATCTTTGAAATCAAAAATATTTTACAAAAAATAATGAAATTATTAAAAAATCTTTATCAATCAGAGGCGGAGTTTCTATGACTAATTTTTTTATTTTAAATTGTACATAATACTACATTATAACTGGATCTGAAATAAAAATAGTGGGATTTTGGTTGCTTTTAGTAGTATTTAAATCATATTTAAAATTATCAATATTTTCAAATGTAAAACATATCCAATGTATCATCCCTGGAAATATTTTTATTTATACATTTATTTTATTTTTCAAATTATCTTTTATGTTCGTTTCTTAAGGAAAAAAATAAACAATATTGTTTTTTAGTAAAACTTCTAGGGCGAAGAGCAATTATCCCTTTCCAAAAAAGAGAAAAATCACTAGCTCCTCACCGCCCAATAGAAATTTTCAAAATGACAGTCCTAATCTTTAAAGTCATATTTGGCTGTTAATTTTGAAAATTTAGCATTGAGCTGCTAATATTGAAAAAAAAAAACAAATTTCACTCTGTTGAAGAAAATTTTGACGTATTGTGCTTTAAATATATGCAAAAAATGCATATTCCATCATATTTATATCTTTCAAATAACTATATCTAAAAAAATATTTAAAACTTAATGAGTTGCACTTTTGCAAATTTATTCAGTTTCTAATGATATGTACCGTAATTTCGGGTGTATAGCCCGCAGATCAAACAATTCAGTTTGGACCCAGAAATTTTATTCAGTATTTGAAGACCAATATTTACTGTGATCTAAAAAGTTACATTTTATTTTTAAAAATTTCTGGGTCGAAACACGATTGTATGATCCGCGGGCTATACACCGGAAATTACGGTAATTTGATTTATTTCATCACAATATTGCTGAAAGATGGATTTTGAACATATATATTTGTGTATATATATATCCCTGTTCTCAAACAAATTATTTAAAAATTATTCATTTATGTTTAATAAAGCATATATATATTGTTTATACACTTACAGAAAATACATATAGCAAATTTTTATGATATTATGTCAATAATGTCTAAAAGTAAAGAACTTATCTAATAGTATGTAACGAAAAATTTAACATCTGGTGTAATGACAACAAAATTTTATAATTGTTTTACTTAATTTGGATGAATGAAAAAAGCTTACATGTTTATATTTTATTGAAGTACAGGTGAAAATGTCACAAAGACATACCTCAACAACCACTGAGTATGTCACATTCACACTACAGATGATTTTTTTTTCTTTTGATCTTTCGGGTTTGATTTCAGATGGTAATGAATTAATTAGTTTTGTTAGAAGTGTCATTGCAGTCAGCATATTAGGCTCACTATTTTCTTTTATATAATTTGTTTTGATTGACTCGATGAACAACAATATTTAAAGGGACCATTTCATGACTTTTCAATTAAAAGCTGATTTATAAATTCATCATGTTGTTTAGTTATTATTATCGTCTTAAGATAATAAGTTGATATTAAAATTTTTAAATGCAGTTTATTTATTATTTGAACAGTTGAAAGTTTTTTTCAATAAGAGTGCGGGCTGTTGATTTTAAGTCGGCTGTTGAGCAATGTAGTGTTGGTAAAGGAACTGGTACTATTTAATTTAATTTTTATTGCTGTAAATAATATTTGTTATTTTATTATTGTATGTATTATATTTAAGCAAGAGTAGAAATACACGATATCGTAGTCATTTTAGTACATCTTAGCATGAAAAGCTATAATATTTATCATTAAACATTCACATTTTATGAAAATTTTGTTAAAATTGCTCATATTTTCACTATTTTTATTTTATAACTATTGAAAAGATATTTTTACGTACAATTAAAAAAAGTAATAACAGCCTGCCTTCGGTTAATAATAAATTTTTGATTAACACATTATTTTTCACAAAATTCTTGATTTTAAGAATTCACAAGATTAAACACACTCTTAGCATTTAATCATGACAAACAACAATAAATAATAATCTGCCTACATTATTTGTCACATATACATTATTTGAAACTTATTTAGTGATTTTATATTGAAATGACTTTTTTTAGGCAGTCTTTGAATATAGATCTGCCATTAAAAACATTTTAAAAAAAATTTCAAAATTTAGATATTTTTTTTATCTTAAAAATATTTTACTTGTAATCATCTTTAATTTCCTTGATTCTGTCTTAAAATGAGCTATAAACATACCCAGTTTCATTGAAATTTGTGACAGTGAATTAAATATCTTAGGCGAACTGACATGGAATGACTCTGCTTGATTTGATTTGAAATACGCCTCAAAATATTTTTAAATATGAAATACTACTAAAAACACCCAAAATCCCACTACTTTTATTTCAGAATCAGGTAAAGGACACCTTTAAGTATATCCCCCACAAAAAATAAATTTAATAAAAATACCGCCTTTTGTTAATAATGCTATTTTAGGTAATGCATTATTTTTCATAAAAAAATCACGACTTCAAAGATTAAACATTTTTTTAGACACACTAAAAATGTTATATAAGCGTAACAGTATTTATTTTCATAAAATACTACCCTATATATTATGCATAAATTATTTGAAGATTATTTGTGGAATAGATATTGAAATATGATCATATTTATGTCATGCTACATTTGAAAATCGAGCAGTCAAGAATGCCAACTGATGGCAGTTTTCAAAATTTTGACAATTTTTTTCTCAGAAACTATTTGACCAAGGAGTAAAAAAAAATACTGGGAATCATATCTTAATAAAAGGAACAAACACACGCAGTTTCATCAAAATCTATGATGGTGGGTTACATGCCTGCCTGAACTGACATGGAATGACCCATTTTCGATATTGCTGGATTTATATACATATTCACTGTCATCAGGGATTTAATGGAAAGTATATAACTAGCTCTTACCGTGCAAAAGCTTCAGAAATCAGATAAAATATTTTTCCTTATATCCCATCGATAAAAATTCACTTGCCTTTAAAACTGATTTTTAAAGTATTGTAAAACAATTTAAGAAACTTGGACTACGTTCATAGGTTAATTCTTTCCTCTTAACCCCTTCGGGACGGGAGTCTTTTACGAAATTTTTAATCTTTTGTCACCGTTTTTTAAAAACAGAAATTTGTGTCTTCTTGAATCGAGAAAATGCGCTGATTAAATAAAGCAAATTTTACAGTAAAATTTTACTGGTGAGGAAAAACGAGGATTCTGAGCGCTTCATGCGGCACGTATACGTGTCGCTCGTCCCCAAGGGGTTAACAAAAAGCAAGTTTTATTTTCTTTTTTTAAATTCTGAATATACTAAATGTTCACTTTAAGCCCGAGCCCGATAACCATTATAAAAATCCGAGTCTGAGCACGTTTCGGCCGGGCTCGTGCCGAGCCGTCTCATCTCCAGTGTAGATGTCTTTTTTATATTTTCAAGCTTGCTATTTAGAACTGTTATATACTGCTACAAATATATGAAACTATGTTTAGCACTGTTTTGATTATTGTACCTTAGGGTGTATCGATTTTTAACTTTTTTTTTGTTTCCAAATTCCAAGTTGATAAAAAGTTGCTACTAGACACCACAACTTACCACAAAAAATTTTGGATTTTTAAAAAAATGTTTAGGTCTCCCGCACAAGGCCTAAAGTTTAGAAATTTTACTTAAAAAGTAAATTTTTACAAAATTTTTTAAAAAACCTAAAACACTTTTTTTTTAAATTGTAAGCTAAAATTCCGCTAACAATAAGCATGAAAAACGATAGAAAATGTATTTCAAAAACTTAGCACAACATTTAGGTCTCCCGCACAAGACATAAATTTGTTAATTTTGACGAAACTTTCGTAATTTTTAGTGTAAATGAACCATTTTTTTCGTTAAAAACACACAGTGTATTTTTGTTACAGGAGTCATAAAATGACACAATATATATATATATATATATATATATATATACTACATAAATAATATATAAATGTTGTATACCTTAAAAAAGATAGTTTAACGATGTAAATTGTTTGATAATTCGTAATAGATATTTCGTACAGATACTTTTGGTCTGTGCTCAACTCTTTAAGATCAACTTCTGGTATATCGATTTCAATTGCAACAAAATTGACAACATCCACATTTTGGCAGCTTAGAAGTTGTTTACGAATAGGCCCGCTAAATGTGTTTGGTCCAGAAGTTGGCCCATCAAGAGCAACCATAATTTTTCTAAATGGTAATTCATTCAAATGTAGCAGACACACAACTGCCTGCAGTGGCTGTTGTATTTTATTTTCAAATAAGGTGATAACTCCATTTGAAGTGCCTCTGTTTGCTGCCGTACCATCACAACCAATAGCTTTTAGTTTTTTAAGATCTACAGTTTTTTCTTCACAATACTTTACAAGTGATGTAACAATTCCTTTCCTTTTCCATTTATGGGAGTTACATGACCGAAATACTTGGATCCAGGTTCTTCAACAATAGATATGTGTTCTTCCATTAAAGTTTTTCGGACACTTTTACCAGCTACAATTTCTTTTGTTATGGTTTCATCTTTACGACCATCAAAGTAAATGGCCAACAGATCGGAGGTTCGATTTGAGCTTACTTCTTTACGAGACTTAAGCCTTTCACTTGCTACTTTTGATTTGTCGATTACTGTTTCTTGGTTCTCCGCAGTAACGACATTTAAGTCTCGCAAAAGTGCAGCAGCTAACTGAACTCCAGCTCTACTAGAAATGCCCCTGCGGTCACAAGCTCGTGAAAACAAAGACAAGCGTTGTGGCAGTTCTTGTTTTACTTCTACTCTTAAAACACTTTTTTGACTCGTATCAAGTGCATTTATTTCAAAATCACTATCTTGACATGATGTGTGAGGCATTGAATCATCTGTACTATCACCAGAATCAATGTTATCAATAGATTTTAAGTTTTCATCCTCAGTCTTTTTTACAACTACCTGCATTAAAGCTTGTGACCTAGATTTTCTTTCTAATCGCTTTTTAAGCTTTTTAGTCTCGTTTTTGTCACACTCTGCAATTCACATCAATCTAGGACCACGTGGTCGAGCAAAAACTCGTGTTCTAGTGCCGGGACTTTTTTGCCAATAGATCAAATACAGTTGCTGAGGTCACATTTGCAAGTACAAATATCAAACAATGCAGTTTCAGTTTTTGACTGAAAGCTAGTTACTGCATCTTTGTAGGAGTTAGGATACTTCCTTTTAGGCCCTGAATACATTTCAATTTTCTCAAGCTGCTCATGCAGTTTTAAATCCATAAATATTGTGTTTTTGTTGCCAGAAACAGGAATTGAAGCTCTTTTCCATATTTCCTCACGTTTTAAAGCAACCCTTAACGCAATTACTTTTTTTAAGGCTGATGTATTCCCTCTTGTTTCATTTCAATGCGTACCCACTCAAAATACTTCAAAACATCCATCTTGGTTGGCAGAACATTAAACTCACTCACATCAATAGGTTGCCCGATAACCGGCCTGTCGGTAGTTTTTCTAGTTAGGTGCGATTTTTTACTCATAATGAACAACAACAACACTCACTCAGTTGATTCTTACAACAAGACTATCGCACTAAAACACAACCGTAATGCTCGCTCGCGGGCAGACAACTACTGACAAATGTGCGCGGTGATTCATAGGTGCCGCGTCACCACGGCGCGACAGTCTGGCCTTCCCCCACCCCATCGCTTCAAGTTGACGCTTGACGTATTGAAATGTGATTTATTATTTCACTTATTTCAACAATTCCAATCAAGCCTAACGAGGCTTTAGTTACATTTAATTTTTAAACCAGCAACAACACAAATATCAAAGTACTGAAAAATGTTCAAAAATTGCCTGAAATTTACGACTTGTACGCCTTGTGCGGGAGACCTAAATGTTGTGCTAAGTTTTTGAAATACTTTTTCTATTGTTTTTTGTGCTTATTGATAGTGGAATTTTAAATTGCAATTTTTAAAAAATGTGTTTTAGGTTTTTTAAAAATTTTTGTAAAAATTTACTTTTTAAGTAAAATTTCTAAACTTTAGGCCTTGTGCGGGAGACCTAAACATTTTTTTAAAAATCCAAAATTTTTTGTGGTAAGTTGTGGTGTCTAGTAGCAACTTTTTATCAACTTGGAATTTGAAAACGAAAAAAAAGTTAAAAATCGATACACCCTATTGTACCTATATTAATAAAACAAAGAGCTCGTGAGCCTGTCTGTGTACACATTCACTATGTGTTGGATAAGGACGGCTTTACGATATCGTTGACGGAATTACTCAAAGCTATACCTGAGAACATTCCTAAAAAATTTTTTGAAAATTCTGCATACTTTTTTTTTTAATTAACGTTTAAGAGGTTGGCGGATTTTTACACTTGGTATTTTCTTTCACCATTGGCATCTTTATTTTTAAGTATCACATAATGTCTGTCTTTGCAGCGCAGAATAGAAACTGCGAAAAATTCGCTTAGATCTCAAAGATATCTCAAAACTGTAACATAATTTAAGAATTTTTAATGAATAATTAAAAAAATAAAAACCATGTAATTTTTTGCTTTTAATTTCAATAAATGTCTCGCTGTAAATAATTATTATGTTTCTCCATTTTGTTTTTGACCTAGCGCTGAGGAAAGAATATTGATACGACAATTTTTTTCTAATTCTGCGGAAAATCAAAAAATACCAAACCATATATGCGCCATTTTGGTCTTTTTAATAAAAGTTATTTTAGAATGAAATAAATTGGGAACTGAAAATTAATATTACAAATTTCTAAGACAAACGAAAGCAACAAACTAAAATTAAGCATAAATACATTGAAACACAAACAAAAATTTGAAAATGCACTGAATCATTCCCAATATGATATGATTGATCGGTAAGTAACGCCGTTTTGGAGTGAATATTTAAACAAAAAACTTGGTTACACTGTTAAAAATTTGCAGCAAACTTTCCAGTCATTCGATAGGTTTTATGGAAAATGGTTACAGTACCGTAATTAAACTCTATTCTAAACAAAATATCGATAATAATGAAATAAGAATAAAGTTAAATTACAGTTGTGTAACCGTTTTCTGTAAAAGTGGTCGAATCACTGGGCAGTTTGTTGCAAACTTTCAACAGAGTAGCCGAGAAAGAGACACTGATGGCACAGTGGCGCAGCAGTTGGGCGATTGCCACCACTAAAGTTTTATAATAGTTTTCGTCTTTAATATATATTCGAAAATTCTATCCTGAAGTAAGACGAAGAATACAATTAAAATTTAGTGGTGCTAATTTATTCTCTGGTGCTACACTGTTCCATCACTGGACACTGCTTGAGTTATGAATATAAACTTTCGTAAATATTTGCACCCATTACAAAACTGTGGATGTATCGCCAAATACAAATAAAATAGTTTTTCTTACACCTCACCCTTTATTACAGAATCCAAATACCACGCGGTATTCTTTTATCACTTAAAAGATTATAAGCCATGAAAGTTACTTCTAAGAATTACATGTTAATGAAACACAGATTTTACATAATTAAAAAATTAAAGGTGTAAGACGAATGAAAATTTATGGAAAAAAAAACACTTCTATAAAATATACTTTTCAAAAAAAAAAAAAAATATATTAACCGACTTCAAAAATCGCACTAAAAAGAATTAAATAATTCTTTAAAAATCTATAATGACGAAAAGTTATTCAATAATCACACATCGGACATCATGAATCGGCATAAAAACGTTAAATTTCATTTATAGAATTTAATATCCACCAAACATGGGTTTTCTAGAGAATATTTTTTACAAGAGATTAATTTACATATTTATGATTTAATTTACGAATATATACATATAAAAAGTAATTAATTACTTTTTGAAGTTGGTGCCAAACAATCAGTAATACTGTATAGTAAAATTCTGACTAGTACCAAGTATAAAGGTATGATGGAAAATATTATACTCAGTCGAAAAAAATGCTTTATTTCTTCGGCAATTGTTTAATCATTATCGATTGTGATTGTTTGGCACCAACTTCAAAAAGTAATTGATTACTTTTTACATGTACATATTCGTAAATTAAATCATAAATATGTAACTTAATCTCTTGTAAAAAATATTCCCTAGAAAATCCATGTTTGGTGGATATTAAATTCTCTAGATGAAATTTAACGTTTTTATGCCGATTCATGATGTCCGATGTGTGATTATTGAATAACTTTTCGTCATTAGAGAATTTTAAAGAATTATTTAATTCTTTTTAGTGCGTTTTTTGAAGTCGGTTAATATTTTTTTTTTTTTTTTTTTTTTTTTGAAAAATATATTTTATTTCCTACTTTTTAGTTATTCATAGTGTAATACATAATTAACCTGATTTCAATATCTGCTGAATAAATAAATATTTGGTATAGGAATCATAATTTACAATAAGACGATTTGGTCTAGACTCTGTAATAATACGATGCTTAAATTAAAATTGAAAATAGACCGCAGATGTTGATGCAATCTTCTCTTTGGATTTCGTCATCGTTGTACATTTAAGGGATGCAGATTTTTAGTACTGTTTGTGTAGTAGATTTCTACACTATTTATTCTAGGCGCTGTACTGTAAGTCGTCACTTTCACATCGAAGAACACTACATGAACCAAATCTGGGACGAGATCCAGATAGATTTTTCGCTGTTAGCAAAATGAGATTGACCAATTAGAAGCCTGCATTTTTGCAAATAGCGAAAAGTTAGCAAAAATGCAGGTTTCTGATTAATCAATCTCGTTTCACTAACAGCGAAAAATCTATTTGATCTCGGCCCTGAAATCATTCTTATAACCGAACCTGAATCTAAAGACAATGTCGCTACACTTGGCAACGCACTTTACTGTGCCCTGACATTTGGAGGCACTTTTTGTCAAAGGCACAATAGCAATCCTCATTCGCAGGCGCTGAGGTATCTCAGGGAATTTTACAGGTGGAATTTCAGATTTTTTATGCCTACTTCCAATGTCGAATGGTATTGATGTGGCCTATCCTGTTTGGTGGATGCGAGAACTTGTCCAGTCAAGATTTCGTACTTTGGAAAGATCTCGCACTTTGGAAAGATCTCGCACTTTGGAAACTTACCATATCAAACAAGGATTAAAATTAAGCAAGCATTAAAATTGTTAAAAAGCTGATAATCTGTAAAGTTCTCTTACACATCATAGCACGACTATTACATGTGTCAGTGCACACCAAAATGACTCCATATGTGCAGTACATAGTAAAGTCCTTTCCTGTGTAGTCAAAAGTATAGTATAGTAAAGTCATAGCATATTTCTACACTAGGTATTCTAGGCGCTGTATTACAAAGTGCTAAATTACTGTATCCCTTAAATGTCAAACGATGCTGAAATCCAAAGAGTCGATCGCAGCGACATCTCAGGTTATTTTTTAAAACTCCAAGATCATTTGGTCAAGACGCTGTTATTCCTACAGCGTCTAGAATACCTAGTGTGGAAATATGCTATCCAAACAGTGCTAAAAAATTAAATGTGCGACGATACTGCTAAAATGCCAAGTGTCGATCGCAGCGACATCTGCGGGATTTTGGTATTACTAGTATTACATTGTATAGACTAGCAATATCTTGCAGTTGTAGAAAATATCCTGCAGATGTCGCTGGGATCTTCATATTGCAGTAGCATCGTTGCACATTTAAGGGATACAATATTTTAGCTCTTTTATAGGTATTACAAGGATAGCCGATTTCCACACTATATATTCTAGGCGCTATATTTAGCACTGTATGGATAGTAGATTTTCACTACAGCGTCTAGAATAAATAGTGTGGAAATCTGCTATCCAAACAGAGCTAAAAAGTTGTATCCCTTAAATGTGCAATGATGATGAAATCAAAAGAGCCGATCGCAGCGACACCTGCGATATATTTTGTAATTTCAATTTAACGTTAGAAAGACAAAGTCTTTTAAGATACATAGACCTGCAAACTGTCAGTTTAACTGAGGATTTTTGATCACAGCTGTTGTACGGCAGTATATGTGTTTTATATTTTAATTTATCTAAGAAAATGCTTTTTTCAGCATATTTTGTCATTGCGGATCATTAAGTATTAGTCTACCCTATTTCATTTAGGCCTTTTTTTTAACAAAATACCTTATTATTCATATTTTTTTTTTGTTTTTTTCGTATAGCAAGTAAGTATTTCAATAAACATCCTACAAGGAAAAAATATAGTGTTACTTTCGTTAATATGCATTTTTTTAATTACCTATTTGCATAAAAATTAGTTTAACAAACGTAGATTTCTTTACAAGTAATTTAAAATTTTGTAAATTACTATATTATGTTACATTTGCAACCTTTAATCTAAACTTCCTTTCCAGTTACTTTTGTAAGTCAAACATAAAAAAAGGTGGAATCATAATGTTTAACAATCTATTTCCATATAAACTTCGTCTTAAATTAGGTTTATAAGGCATGTTAAAATTAGGTACTCATTTTCAAACATACCATCCATAAAATTATTAATAAATCGCCTTATTGAACTTTATTTCTGAAAATTCAATATTTATAACGCATATTTAGCTATAAAAAAAAGCTTCATGTAAAACAATATGCCATAAACTTCATATATATTGATAAAAATTAATTTTTAAGCTCATTCTAGCCATAGCACTTAATGGTAAATAACCACAGCTGACGTACAAACCTCGCGGTTCAAGTGTTTCAATTTACTTCAGATGGCTGCCATGATTTCGCATGCTTTTGAATGGGAATTGCCGGTCTATGTATCTTAAATGTCTTTGACATAGACCGGCAATTCCCATTCAAAAGCATGCGAAATCATGGCAGCCATCTGAAGTAAATTGAAACACCTGAACCGCGAGGTTTGTACGTCAGCTGTGGTTATTTACCATTAAGTGCTATGGCTAGAATGAGCTTAACCCGCGAGAACTCGCTACATGAGATTTTCTCTCACAGTTGTACTTTTTTAAGGCTCTTATTTAAATCATTTTTCATTTTAATTAAAATTTCTAAATGTTTTAAAATTATTTTACCTATTTTGTGAATAAAAGGACTAAGCCAACCAAAAAAAGTTGATATTATATGAATGTAAAGTAAAACAAAAGCAATTGGGCATTCTCACTAGAGAGTTCTCCCGGGTTAAAAAATAATTTTTATCAATATATATGAAGTTTATGGCATATTTTTTTACATGAAGCTATTTTTTATATATAAATATACGTTATAAATATTGAATTTTCAATAATAAAGTTAAATAAAGCAAATTACTAATAATTTTATGATGGCATGTTTGCAAAAGAGTATCTAATTTTAACATGCCTTATAAACCTAAATAAAGGCGAAATTTATAAGGAAACAGATTGTTAAAGATTATAATTTAACCTATTTTTAAGTTTGACTTACAAAAGTAACTGGTATGGAAGTTTAGATTAAAGGTAGCAACTCTAATATAATATGGTAATTTACAAAATTTTTAATTACTTTTAAAGAAATCTACATTTTTTAAACTAATTTTTATGCAAAAAGGTAATTAAAAAATGCATATTAACGAAAGTAGCACTATATTTTTATCCTTGGAGGATGTTTATTGAAATACTTACTTGCTATACGAAAAAAAAAAAAAAAAAAAAAAAAATTGATGAATAATAAGGGTTTTTTTTAAAGTCCTAAATGAAATAGGGTAGACCAATACTTAATGATCCGCAATGAAAAAATACGCTGATGAAACTATTTTCTTAGGTAAATTAAAATATAAAACAAATATACTGCCGTACAACAGCTGTGATCAAAAATCCTCAGTTAAACTGACAGTTTGCAGGCCTATGTATCTTAAAAGTCTTTGTAGAAAGACGGGAAATTTTACGCAAGTTTTATAAAAATATTTAACACCCGAATTTTAATTTAAAACTGCGTAACTTATTTAATTAGGCCTTTTTTTTCTTTGCGTCTTTTAAACTTATTTTATATAGAAATTTCTGCTTCGAACCAAAATATATTCATTTGGTATGTGCCAAAATGGCCCCTCACTACGGTATCTAGAATACCTAGTTTGGAAATATGCTATCCAAACAACGCTAAAAATTTGTATCCATTAAATGTGCAACGGTACTGCTAAAATTCCAAGTGTCGATCGCAGCAACATGGATTTTCGTATTAAATTGAGCGCGTTTACGGACCGCACTCTGGGTTAAACAGGTTTACCAGTGGGAACCCGAAGCGTTCAGAGCCGGCATCACGTGACTTTTTTCCTGGTTTCCCGTAGCGTTCAGCGCCGGAAATTACCCAGATTTCGGGTAACCCACATAACCGGGAAAAATTTTGTTGGGTAAAGTGATCACGTGTTTGGGAAAACTGACTTGTTTACCATTTTTTAGCTTAACTGTAACTGTTAATCGGAATATCTCTGTTTCGATTAGTTTTATCGCCCACTATTTTTGTTTTTTCATATAAAAAAAAAAAAATAATAAAAACATTTCTGGTCTAAGTTTAGCTTTTAAATAAGTTAGAAGATAAATGTAAATTTTGCATACGGCAAATTAGTTCAGGCTCAGAAGCAAGAAATTTATTTACTCAATCAAAATACGTTTAACATAAATAAAAACCAAAGGTAGAAAACAGAAATAATTCATTAAATATACTTTAAATACAATTGTGTGTGCCATTTATTTAAAATTTTACTTGTCCATATTCCTTTAGTTGTCAAAATATTTAATTTTACTTTATTCACAGCTCATTATGATTTAAGTTTGTAAACTTATCAATAAGGTATAAATTTTAGAAGTATTTTGATTAAAAAAAAAAAAAAACAACAAAAAAAAAAAAAACAGAGGCATACTTAAAAAAAAAAGAAGTTACTAAAAATAATAATTTCCAATGGAGATATTTTAAAAATATGAATGCATTATGGACCTATAGGTTTAACATGAGCAAAGCAATTTGAGATCTTACTCACCAACTCCTTAAATATGCATGTTTTTATTATTTAGCCACGGTGATATTTTAGTGCTTCAGAATGAAGAATACGTTTTTTATCTAATATTTTCATTGATGACATGCCTTAGATATATCCCCATCTTGTTTGTTACCAGAGCAATAACACTATTTGGTTTTATTTTAAAAAATGAAAAAAAGTGTGTGTGTGTCGGGGGGGGGGGGGGGAGATGATGCTTTTAGATAATAAAAGTTTTTAATGTTTTTTGAAAGCACAAAAGTGTTCTTAAAAGATGCAAAAAGGGTTTGTTGTTGATATTCATGCGAGACTAAGTGTTTTTCAAAGTAAAATAAAAAAAAAAAAAACATTTTTAAAAGATGAAAAGTTAATGTTTTAACCCTTAAATGTCTGGTGTTGCTCTTCGGCAACATACCCAATTTAGGCTCTAAAATACTATTAGAATAACATTGAAGCTATAATGCCTAATGTTGCCAATAAAATACATTCTGAAAATATTATTCAATCGATTTTCAACATGTAGATGGCAACACTTGTGCTGTTTAAGAATAAAGATATTTATTTTTTCAATTGCTGCTACTTGTACTTTTTGTTTTGTTTGGAAGCTTTCGAAATACCCTATTTCGTTCTGCAGTGAGCAAGTAAAATTTATTTCCTATTATAGTTCCTAAAATTCTTGTGTGTTTAATAATATAGAATTTTATCAAAGAAAATTATTTTTTAAAATAAAGACCAGTATTGCCGATTAGTAACAAATTGTTTTTTAGCAGTAAACAATACTTAAAACAAAATATGATTTTTTAAAGTATTTTTCCCATGATTTATTTAAAAAATGCAAGACGAAAAACATTATTACAATGATTTTTGAAAAATCAGGCATTTAAGGGTTAAGATGACAATTTTTTTTTTCTAAATTTCTTATACTTTTTATGTTAATTACATTTATTGTCTTATGCGATACAGTTGGTATGATTTAAAATTAAGTATCGACTAAAACAGGTTTCTAAGACCGAAATTGAAATCTAAAACGAATTTCGGTAATCTTCTCTTTTTTTTAAACAAAAATCTCTAAAATTTTTTACAGTAATTAATACATATATAAATATACATAATTATTAATTAATTATATATGTTTATTAAATATACATAGTTATTAATTAATTATACGTGTGGCCCAAGTTGGCTGTCTGTACCTCTGACCAAAACTTTTTTATTTTCATATAATATAAACGGTCAAGTGAGAGTATTACTCGCGTACAGAGGGTTCCGTAGAATAAATATGAATTTGTAATTGTATTATATTAAAAAAAGTTGCTAAAAGAATACTAAGTATTTGTAAAAAACTATACAATGTAGGGTTGGGTATAACTGTATATATTAGAAAAGTGTAAATGGATATACCATGAAATTTCAAAGAGATATGGAAAATAAATAATAACTATTCGTATAACTCTTTTTTTAATATTATCCTAATCTGTTTATGATGAACTTAATTCGATACTGACAATAAAAGCAGTGCATATTTAAACTTCATTTGGCATTTCATAAAACTAAATTTAGCGTAGTAATAACCTTTATTTCTACAGTGTTGCTAAAACAAAACCTCTGTTCAAAGTTTACATTTGGCATTGTGCTTAGCGCGCTTCGAATGGAGGTCTCAAAATTGCAACGCCGCCTTGGTGAGTGCCGCGTTTTTTTTTTTAGATAGGTTATTTATTTATTGTTGTTAACACATACATCTGACTTGTGTCCTTGACATCTAGGTCCGCTTATAAGTCATCGTCAATATACAGGGACGAGATAGCACAATGAAATTTACAACACAGAGAAATTACATCCGGGAGCTCCACAAAGACTGTGCAATGGAGCCAGCGAGAGTCGAACTCGCATACCTCTGCCGCTCTCAATGCTTGGCGGCTGGCAGCGCTGCGCTGTGTCCTATCCGCTCGGCCACCGAGGCCCCTCCAGATAGGTTTTTAATTAACTTTTAAAGTCACTCGAGGCGTATTGAGAGCTACACTCAATGCAAACTATCGCGAATCCCACAGTATTTATGCGATTCATTCTAATTAAACCTTTCGAGGGCGATGCCATTAAAAAACGGACATTTAATTTTAATTCCAAAACAGACCTCCGGCACCAAGAATACCTAATTAAAATTTTCCTTTTATCATGTACGTGAAAATATGCAAGTTCGCATTTTCTAATAAATTCTTTTATAAATTCTGGTGTCAGTCCATTATTTCACAAGTTTATAAATAAAATTACGCCGCGCTAGAAAGAAGTAAGTGGTCGCAACATTGCATTATATATATATATATATTTTTAAAAATACAAATTTATTTAAGTTCATGGAAATTATTACAATCTGAAGTATAAGTAAGCACCAAAATTTTCATTCTAGTTGCAATATTTATTTTGTAATCCTGCGCGTAAACTGTTATGCCAATTTTTTGTTCGACAAATGTCTAACAGTTTCGAGCTCCCTATAAATATTAATTCTGCATCTTGCACTTTTTTAAATACATGAAATGAAGGAACATACTTATCTTTCATCCCAATTGAAATTGTGTTTAAAAATCATATCAATTTTATCACTAGAACTCCCGGAAATTTTGCTGAAGATTCATAAAAATATTTGACACCAGAATTTTTATTTAAAATTATTTGACTGATTTATTTAACCTAAATCTGCGATGTTTAAATTTAACTTATTTTATGAAAGAGTTTCTGGTCCCAGTTGACAATTAATCATATGGTCGGAGTCGGATCGACTCCTTCCGGGCGTTCTAGTGTTAAGACATTAAATGTTGAAAATAGTCTTTTTTCCCTGTTTTCCAATTTTTAGAATCCGAGGCCTCTTAAATTAGTATGTTTTTTATCAATTTGACGTTTATTGCTTTTGTACAGTTACTGAACATTACATTACACATATATATCATTAAAAGTTGTTAACTAGTCAGGGTACGCCGCCCTTGTTCTTGTGTATGTCCAAACTGGCCATATCTTTAAGGGTTAATATCTCGGCTAATTACTGAGGATTTTTTTCGAAAATCATTATAAACAGTGCTTTTATACTTCTGCAACGGTAGGTACATCCAGCGATGCTCAACAATTTTTCCGAATGCCCGTAAATCGAAATTTGTGTATAATAGAAAAATGCTAATTTCTCAAAAATTATGTGACCTAAGGTAATCGCTATAATTTTCCGGCAAGGTTTATATTAGCGTCTACTACCTTGAATTTTTTCAGAATTTTAGTTTCAGTATATTCTGAATTAGATGGGGGAGGGGGGGTTTGGGGGGGGACATATTTTGGCGCTACATTTGCGACAATATCTTAGAAAATATAATACCTAAAATTAAAAGAAATGTATTTTTGAGTCCAGCGTTACGAAAGCTTTCACAGGATACCTCACGTGATATACAGAGAAAATATTTTTTTTCAACTAGCATAATTAGCCCCTCTACATTTGTACTAAATATATATATGAATGTTTATTAATCTGAAAATATGTGGGTCAACGGTCTTCACTACTTCCCCGAATTTGAACTTCCCACGTTCCATAGTTTACGAGCAAAATGGCTGAGACAGACAGACACAGGAGTGATCTTATAATGGTTCCGTTTTGGAACAGACGTCATAAGTTCCCACCGCCGCCATCTTGGAATTCTTCTTGCCGTGAAAACCCCTTTTCCGCCAAGTTCTAAATGTCGTCAAGCACCGGTTTATACGCATGTTTGGCTTAACAAAAATAAAATGTATATAATAAACAAAATTCGCTAAACTGTCAATCAGTAATCGTTGTATGAGTGCTTCGCGCACATTTACCGAAAAAAAAAATCGCCGAATTCAGCATTTCTCGCGGTATAGCATTCTCAATATCCAGCAGTTCTCGTTTTGTAGCAATCCCAAAATGTAAAAAACTCTTAAAGCAGCAAAATTTACATAAAAAACGAAACTCGCTAAAGTGGCAATCAGCAATAGTTGTAAGAGCGCTTCGCGCACATTTACCGAAAAAAAAACATCGCCGAATTCAGCATTTCTCGCGGTATAGCATTCTCAAAATTCACTAGTTCTCGTTTTCTAGAAATCTCAAAATGTAAAAACTCTTAAACAGCAAAATATACATAAAATTATCAACATACCTTAACAGACATCTGCTTTCTTGAAACCTCCAACACGAAATATCTCTCATAACATCGCCGTCATTTTCCAAAATAGGTTTAATACGCATTGGCACGCTATAAACAAACCTCCCTTTCTTGTCAAAATTTCCTCATATTTCTTAATTACTTCAGCAAGAGCGTTTAAACGGACTACAAAAACTATAGTCAATGAAATACATCCAATAAATTTAACATAAAAATAAAAAGACAACGATAGAACATGATATCAAAATACATCCACAAAATTCTAAGCTTCTCAAGGGTTGCCAGAACACGGCACGTCACAACACACACGTCACACGGGGTTTACATATCGAGTTTGTCATATCCGTAAACACTGCGAACACGCCAACAAAAAATCGCCAAACAATTCAAAACAACGGCGGCTGAGGGAAGATACGACATCTAAGGCGCGCCACACCCCAGAGAGACATGCGACAATAATTGTGAGACATGAGGCAAATTCTGCTGTTCAAACCGGTTTTTTCTTTGTTAACAGGGTGTCGCATGCCTCACGCTTTTTTGTTGCATGTCTCCCAGGTGTGTGGCGCGCCTAAGCCTTAAATTCAGTTCATTAGTTCTTGAGATAGAGAGACCATAAAATTTGTATCACACACACGGACATTTTGAAAAAACAAGTTTTTCGGGTTATCTGACCCCTAAAACGTGTAAATCCGTTGAAAACCGGAATTTGAAAATTTTCATGAATCCAATAGTTTCCTCGGCAGATTCCCAAAACAGCCGAGACACCCCATTTGGCGACTTTCCTGACAAGCGCCAAATACCCCGCATACGCCAATCTAAAATGCGGCAACCAGAAAACTAACGTGATTGGTCCACTTTCCTGAATGCTTCCAGACTGTTTTTTACTACGTCAGCACCCTGGAATCATGGAAAATACAACATTTATAAATAACGACGTATTAGAAAACACAGGAAAGATGATTTTTATGAAATTCAAAATAAAACAAACGATTTCAACATAAGTTTATTGAAAATGTGAAATTTTTAAAGTACCTTTCCAAATCAGAGTAACGATATAATGATTAAAATTTTCATTTCTCAACAACTTTCAGAAAAAATCATGGGGTCATTTATTATTGTAAGTACGTGCCTACATTATAGTAAACATTGAACAATTCATTTCTAATTTAAAGAAGTATGAACGCTGTGCGTTGATAAAAAAAATAATATATATCACTGAATACAGCAACCTAGTTCTGCAGCAATCTGAAAAACGCAGGAAACTCGTTAAAGCGGCAATCAATGAACATGTATGAACGCTTCGCGTGCATTAACCGAAAAAAACACCACTGTCACCAGCAGTGCTCGGTGTATAGCAATCTCAAAATTCAGCAATTCTCGCTACGTAGCAATCTCAAAATTCAGCAGTTCTCGCTGCATAGCAATATCAAAATTCAGCAGTTCTCACTGCGTAGCAATATCAAAATTCAGCAGTTCTCACTGCGTAGCAATATCAAAATTCAGCATTTCACGCTGCGTAGCAATATCAAAATGTACAAAACTCGTAAGGTCAGCATACATGAGAAATATACAATAAACGGCTAATATAAAACTCTATAATAAAAAATACATAAAATTATTAACATACCTTAACAAACATCTCCTTTCTTGAAAACCAACTCTATAAAATGTTGAATTGCCATAATTTCGTAAATTTCTAGTCGTCGATAAACTTCATTTAACTTTCCAGCAAAAAAAAAATTAAAAAAAAATGAACAAATACCCACAATTTCAAACAAAATTTCACAGGTACTTTAGCTTTCAAATTTTACAACTAAAAACAGCAAAAAATATTAACAATAACAAACTCTTGCCTACCGTCATTTAATTTTACAATTACAAAACGTCTTTCTTCTACACCTCGTTGTACGCAAATTACAAAACATGCGGAGTGAGTTGTCAAAGGTAGGCGTAGCCATCCAATACACAAGAAATCAACCAATCCTATTCAACCAATCCAAATTCAAGATCACACCACTGTAGGCGTCGAAAGAATTTACGAAACGAACTGGTAACAACAAAGATCCATTTATCGCCTCGCCAAATTGAACGATGCCAAGTGTCTTGGCTGTTTTGGGATTCAGCCGTTTCTTCTTGTAAAGATAGAAGAAAGTAAAAAGGTTTCAGGTATAAATACTTCTATTTAGTTTTTATAATGATTTTTGTAAATGATCATCTGTTGTACTAGAGATTTCTCAGAGAGTATTCGAAAGACTTGTGCGGTTTCAAATTTTTCTATTACTGTTGAGTCTACAGCTCTTAATGTGCACACGGAAAGCGTCTTCAAAGTATAGTCCTATATGCATTGCTTGCTTTATAATTTGCACTCATGTCTTGAGTCAGTCATGAATGATGATTATAAACAGTGAAGTTAATATCAATAAATAATGAGTGTTTCATTGGAGATTGGAGGAGTAATGTTAAAAATTTCCGAAAGAAAAAATGAGATTTTAAAATAAACATTGTTTCGGTCAGGCTGAATTTTTGGCAGCATTTTCGCCAAAAACGAGACAGAATTTTCAGTCGATCTCTATTTAAAATACAGTTGTTACCTGTTTTCTTTCTTGTACTTGTTTCTATATATATTTTTAAATTTGTAAATATAGCAAAATCAGGGGGAATTCCCCAAGTGAGCGGCCAGACAATATGTCAGGCGCTACCCGCTCTAAAAATTCTCCAGGCGTTTGCCTTTATGTACAATTTATATTTCATAGTGGTTGATTGTCAGCTAAACAGTCTTTACAAGAACGACAAGAAACATAAATGAGTTCCTTTTCACTCTTGAGATGGCTGTTGACTGATTAAATGCATATCTGGAGCTGGAGGTTGCCAGATATCTGGAGCTAGAAGTTGCTGGGGCTGTTAAACGGATTGGATTGGGTCGGAAAGATACCCTTTCTTTTTTTTCATGGCTTTTAAACCACTGACGAAGGCTGTAGGACAATCATCCCAAGTACTGGTATCAAAGATAATTGAATCATCCCAAAACATTTGCGATGCAGTCTCTGAACAGTTTGTGGTTCTCTTTAAATCCTGAAAAATAATGAGTAGGAAAGTAAGATCTAACATATATAAATAGAAAAAGCAGCCATATATGATATGCGGACTAAATGAATTTAGTAGTTTGATACAATCAATTTTTTTAGAGGGAGGGGTAGGGGGAGGAAAATTAAAATAAAAAACTTTAATATTTATAAAAAAATTTCAGAAGATGCTAAAATTACTACAGTACACAACTTTTTTAATGTAGGAACTCTTTTTAAGAATCTCAAATAGAAACCAACATAAAATAGCAAAAAACATTTCTTTCGATTTTTTTTAAGAACACTTATATTAGCTACAGTAATTCACAGCAGATTAAACTGAGACAAAGTAATGATCAGTGAATAGGTTTTATTGAAGCATATAAAAAAATTGAAATCCTTTTGACAGTTTAGGAGAAAAGGTACACTTAACACGTCCTGTATAAATAAAAAGTTTAACATATTTGAAATTTTTAATCTAAAACATTACTGTAAATTCTGTTAAACGAGAATTAACCTTTAACTGATGTCACAGAAATTGTCACATAACTAGTGTGAAGCGGTCTGTGAGACCGCTCCATCAAAAGATGAATAAACGCCGCGAATAACTCATAAGATGTTGTTTTTGTACTAAACATTTTGTACAGGAGTGTTATAATTAAAATTCACCTATTCAAAAGTCTCTGGTGTTAGTACTAAAGTTTCAAACGAAACAAAATTTCAGTAGTGTTTGTAGATAAACTGAAATTTGCAACTTAAACTATGAAAATTGAAAAAAGCACCGGTCTGTGAGACCGGTAACATCAGTTAAAGGTTAACATTAATACCAAGTATTATCACGATAAATTTAATTTGGCGTAAACAGATCCAGAGAAACACAGGCAAAAATAAAGACACATAATATAATTACAAAAAAAATAATAATAATAATTGCCTACTTACGATAACAGAGCAACAAGACGACAGTTTTATATTGCAAACAACAACCACTGCTTTACTTTTTTTGTGTGTGTGTGTTCCGATGCAAGACTGCCATTGATAGTACCCGTTTGAAGGGAAACAGCTAAAATATCGAGCCGTTTTTCACTAATTTAAACATAATTATAACGTTTTAAATTAAAATTCTTCTTGTTTGAACTTATTTCTCGAATTCGCGTAGCATTAGCGTAAGAAAACACTCAGAAAAGATTCGTCGTTTCGTTTGATTGCAGACTATTTGCCCTAACAAAAGTTCAGCTGCCGCCATGTTTGTAAATGTAAATACAAAAATCCCACAACTTTACCCGAAAGCGTTTAGAGCCGTTTTAACCCAACATTACACCGAGAAACCCGAGGCTAACGAGAAAGACAGGCTACCGCGGTGGGTCCGATTCTTCTTTTTTTTACAGACCGCTGGAGTCACGTGATGCTCTTTTCGCACACCTTCATTGGTGCATTCGAGCATCACGTGACTCCAGCGGTCTGTAAAAAAGAAGAATCGGACCCACCGCGGTAGCCTGTCTTTTTCGTTAGCCTCGCGAGAAACCAGTATGACGTCATTCGCAATTTTCCGAGTTACTCGAGTTTCGGTCTCTGAACGCGCTCATTGTATAGACTAGCAATATTTTGCAGTTGTAGAAAATATCCTGCAGATGTCGCTGCCATCTGTATATTTCAGCAGCATCGTTGCACATTTAAGTAGTCAAAGACGCTTAAAATCCCAAATGCTTGGAAATATGATAATAGAAAAGCCTTTTCCGGAACAGCCAATGAAATGCTTGGAAAAGACGGGCGGCTGTTGTCGCTAGACGCCTGGGATTTCAAGCGTCTTTGACTCCTCGTGTAATAACACCATAAGAGTAACAGCATGAAAGATAAACGCTTATAAATGGGCGACTGCTTCAAAAATGAATTTAATTTTGAAGTTTTTATTAAATTTTTTTTTTATAATCAACAGATTTTGATGAAATTAGAATGGGACCACACGGGACACTTATGGTGTTATTACACGAGGGGTCAAAGTCGCTTCAAATTCCAGGCGTCTCCATGTTATTCCTATGGCTCCAGGGGAGTCGCTCCGAAAGCAAGCAACTTTAATCTGTCGCCGCGTCTTTGACGCTTGAAACGAAGCGAGTCGCCAGTAACAGCCAATGAAATGCTTGGAAATCTGATAATAGGAAATCCTTTACCGGAACAGCCAATGAAATGCTTGGAAAATACCTATGTTTCAGGAAATCTGACGAGCCGCGAGGCGGCTTTTGTCGCTTGCAATTTTTACGTGTAATAACACCATTACGCTTTCAAACACAAAAAAATTATCAAAATCGATTCATATTTAAGAAAGTTATGAGTGAATAAGACCAAAACATACATACAGGTCGAATTGATAACCTTCTTCTTTTTGAAGTCGGTTAAAAATAGATATTTATCATGTTTTCTCTAACAATTTACATGTTTCAAAATTTTTAAAAAAGTCATATGTTATTACTTCTAGTATTAATGGGTGAAAATTGTAAATATGCGCAAATAATAAAATTTAGAAAATTCAGATTTGGCATGGAATAAGTTTTTAAGTTGAAGAGCCTTGCTGAGAACATTCTTTTTCTTAATCCTGGAGAACTCGCTAGTGAGAATGCCCAATTGCTTTTCTTTTACTTTACATGCATATAATATCAACTTTTTTTGGTTGGCTTAGTACTTTTATTCACAAAATAGGTAAAATAATTGAAAAACATTTTGAATTTTTAATTAAAATGAAAAATGATTTAAATAAGAGTCTTAAAAAAGTACGACTATGAGAGAAAATCTCATGCAGCGAGTTCTTCCGGGTTAAATTTCTAACAATCAAAGATTGAAATAAGAAGACAGATAAATGTTTTTCACTTCGATAAGAGACACGATTTTTTTCAAGTTATACATCAACTTTACTAAGCAAGGGGATAGGTCAAAGTACCAATAGTTATAAAAACGAAAACATTAATAATAAAGTTTAATTATTTGAAACTCTGCAAAAATTGCTTCATACTTTGTTGATTTCTGAATTTTAGAAAAAAATAAATTCTTAGCATTTGTAAATATTTAAGTACTTTTACGCTCATTTTGAGATTTGTTGCCACGCCATCAGATCTTATCAAAGAATAAATCCAACAGTTAAACTTTCGAATACAACAGAAAATACATACCGTCATATAAGGAGAAAAAAGTTCTTCCTCAAATGTTCGGCCGTAAATCCAGCATGTGTTTTTACAATGGATTAAAGTTCGAATGTCGCAGAATTGGCATAGTAAAAAATGTTCGCCTTCCATTTAGTGAGTTTTAGTGTTAAATTTGGAATGTGTACGAGCACGCGAACACATGTGGGCTCATAAAGTTTTGTCATCAGGTCCAAGTGGCAAATTTTAATGTGTGTTTTCTGCTGAACTCAACATCTCTATCACGCAGAAGCATTTCATATTTTACTGACTGAAATCGTATGAAATTATTTGAAAACAAATCTATCTGACGATGAAAATTTACACGGATACAAACTGAATACGTACTAATCATTTTAAACGGTTAAATAAGTGATGTTAAAAAAGTGCAACTATTTAGCTTTGGATATTTGTAAAATGTATCGAAAAGGTTTTGCCAAAATTTAAGGAGAGTGTGACAGAAAAATATCCTTTTATTTTTCCCATAATAGTAAAAACTATGAGGAGGCTTTAAGGAAAATGATTCATTTTCGTGCAATCATAAATAAAAGGCTTCAAATTTATTCATGAAAATGCCCGTTTTCTCTTAAAAATAACTTTTTAAATTTTGCCATTTTTTCCCTTTAGCGATTTTATTGATTGGTTCATTCAAGAAATAATTTACTTATACGATGTGGGGCTTTAATGTAAGTATATGATGAAATTAAAGGGAAAAGTTTGCATCTTCTTTAAACAAGTCGAGTAATATGTTTCATTTTATGGATTAAATTACCTATATAGGGGAGACCGGGGGAATGGCGCCACTCGGGGTTATGCCGCCACCCCTCCTAGTTTAAAAACTAATGGCAGTTTGAGATAGTGATTGCGCCTGCACTGTAGCGGCCAACAATAGAAACAGTGTCTAGAGTGAGAAGGGTTTTATTGTACGTAGTTCGCTTGTTCTAGTGAAAAATTTAGTTTTCATCTAGTTGCTTCTTATTTTGGAGCTTCAAATGAGTAGAGGTAAACACCTTTTATTGAAACATTAGGTACTTAAGATAATATTTATAATCTACATGCATTCGCCGACATTTTGATGCAATTTGCTAAACAAGTTCGGTTCTTCTTTCGGCTTTGATGGGGGTTTTCCACTATATTGTCCTCTCGGGGTAATGTCGCCACCATGGCAAAGGGTGACTTTTCCAATTTGAGTTAAATTGTAAGCTTAGCACATTAATAAATCTAGCATAAGGAACATTGTAATTATTCATTATTTTGATAAATTATTGCTTTCTAAATATTTTTAGTAGGTTATGCATTTCCTATTATCCATTTTATGTATTTAGTAGGTCATTAAAGAGTGGCATCATTAACCCGATACAGTGGCGGAATTACCCCAGTATCCTGGGTAATCCCGCCACTGTACAGAGGTTGAAAGAAATTTGTTTTATGTGTGCTTACTTTACAGTTATGATTACGGTTAAATTTATACAGATACTAAAGATAATGATTCAGCTTTAGGATTTTTACTATTAAAACATAAACATTATTTTGAGGTGAAAATAATTAAATTCCTTTAAGGTGTCGCCATTCCCCCGGTCTCCCCTACTTACGTCACGTTCATCGACGGAAGCATTGGATTTGTCTATGTTTAGGGTTGAAGAGTATTTTTTTTCATTCTCTCCGCTCAAAGAGCGGGTTTATTTTTAGCATAATATATTTTTTAACTGACTTTTCAATTATATCAAAATTGAGCTCATCTTATGTCTTTTTTGTCTATTGACATTATTTATAAAAGCATATGACATATTTGTCCTTTTCGAAAAGATTTTTCTTATTCTAACTTTCAAATATTCCATAGTCGTCTAAAAAAATTTCATTGAAAAGTTGATGAATGATGTTAATCAGCCAAATATTCTTGGATTTTCAAGCACATGTCCAATAGGTAAAATTAGACATATTTGAAAACCTAATATTTTTTCTAAATCTTTCAGAAACCTTGGAGAAAGTTTCATTTCCATTTTATTTTATTTTTGCCAGAAATAAACTATTCCGTTCTGTAAATAAACTACACTAGCTGCTATTTTTTTTCTTTACTTGCGTTTATAGTCTTTTTGCCTACTTCAAAACAAACAAATCGTCGCTGTTTCTCGGTATAATACGTTCATTCTGTCATTACCATTCAACTAGCAGCATAAAAAAAACTATAATTTTGTTAATAAATTAAAAAATGTCAAAAATTAAACATAAAAAATTCTCCATATTATCGCTTGATGTCGAAACTTTATTCAAAGATGTTCCAATTAAAGATGGTTTAACCTGTTTAGATTCTGCATAATTTCATTACACTGGTTAAAGATTTTTCAAGGAAAAAAAAATGACATTTTCTTCTTTATTTAAGGCTGTTCTCAAATCCAAAGGAGCTACTTTCTGATACATGTTTTAATACATTATTATACGGAACGCATGAATTTGGCAGGTTTTTTACTTCAAAAACTACGTAATCGAAAGAGGTTTTCCTTTTTTTTTTTTTTTTTTTTTTTTTTGGTAAAGGCAGAAGATCTTTTAGAAAATACGGTCGAAGTTGGTGTTTTGAACAGAATTTCTGGAAGCAATACCTAGAGAGAAGAGAAAAAACGGTTGCTACGTGACCAAAATTGCTTATTACTCAATAAGTAATTTCTTTATTGCAAAATGGAAACTCATTTCGATTCCGAATCGCTTCAATAGTCAGGGCTGACAATTTTATACCTTTACGTTTAAAAATGAGCCATTAAAATGTGTCAGAAAGTTTCGCGCTGTTGAGCAAGAAATTTGAGTTCTTTATATATATATATTATTAGAATGTATATAATTTATGCATTTACATTACAATATTAGAACCCTTAACCTTTCAGCAAGTGTGTTTTTCCAAAATTTGCGATAATCATAATTTTTCCTACGCTTTGCTTTCAGCAATAGCATCGAAATTAAAATTTAATTTTTACTACTCATGTGCATATTATCTCTCCTAACAAGTCTCTTTTACTGTTATGAAGTATTCTTCATTTATAATCGCATAACTACTGCGCATAAAAAAATACGTCACGTGCCGTCTAGTACAAAATATTCTAGCGTACCTGCTGATTAGGTTACAAAAACATTGTCACCTAAAAATATGAGTGTGAGGCAAACAGTCGAAAAATATGAATATGAAGGTATTTTATGCATTTTAAAATATCGCACCCTTGCTACAAAAGTGGCATAACTCAAAAAACTCCGTTTTTCAGGAAACGCGAAAAACTGTTTCCGGGCTGTGTAGGTAAATTTTAGTTGATTTAGTGATGTCACTCAGAAGAACTGTGCATATAATATTATAGATTGTCATTCTTGCAGATTTTTTTTAAATTTTCAACTAAAAATACCATTTTTTTGAGTTGTGCCTCTTTTGTCGCCCAACATAGACTAATGAGTATGTCACCATTTTGAGTTGTGACACTTTTGTTGTTTGTTTTCTGGACATGCGACAGATCATGAATCATCTAGACTGCCACAATTCGAAATCATTTGGAATATCATCCTCATTTGAATCATTAAAAACGTCATAACTCAAAATAAGGCATTTTTGAACTCACGTTCACGTATAAACCCGTAAGGCATGGTGACGTTACGGCGACGTCGTTGTGAAGTCACACTGTGACTTTGTGACCGTCGATGTGACGTCACGTGACGTCGATGTGAAGTCACAGTGACTAGAATGTGAGGTCGTTATGGCCGTTTTAGAGCTCATTTGTGACGTCACATTGTGACCAATTTGTGAAGTCACGGTGTGACCAATTTGTGAAATATGTGTCATTTGTGACGAAATTGTCATTAACACTGTGATGATTCTGTGACGACAGTGACAATGTTGTGAAGTCACATTTCGACAATTTTGTGAAAATTGTGTAATTTGTGACGATTTTGTCATTATTTTTGTGACGAATATGTGACTACAATGACAATGTTGTGACAGCGTTAAGATGCAATACATTTATTGAAAAATGAAATCGCTATTCGAGTTCAATCAATGAACTATGACAATGGAGGCAGGAGTGATTATGAGTAAAAGAAAATTCTGAAGTTCGCAGAAAAATTTCAGAATGTTTTTTTCACGATACTTTGTCGAAATTTACGTTTTTTTCGAAATCCTTCGGTGAAATTCACCTTATTTGTACGATTTATTGACAAAATGTCATGTTTTTTCAGTATCATTTGACGAAATTCGCTTTTTTTTCGCTATGCTTTAACAAAATTTGCTTTTTTTCACTATGCTTTGACGAAATTTACGTTTTTCTTCAATCTCTTGACGAAATTGTGATTCTTAGATGAAATTCACGTTTTTGTCCACGACCATTTGAAGAAATTTAGATTTTTTCGCGATCGTTTGACAAAATTCGCCTTTTTGCGCGATTTATTTACAAAATTTCGCCTTTTATGCGGTCCATTGATGAAATTCACGTTTTTTCTACAATCTTTTGACAAAATTTGCTATTCTTTGATGAAATTCGCTTTTTTCCCACGATTTTTTGACGAAATTTGCATTTTTTTCGCAATCTTTTGACGAAATTCACGTTTTCCTTCAATCTCTTGACGAAATTGCGATACTTAGATGAAATTCACGTTTTTTTCCCCGACCTTTTGAAGATATTTAGATTTTTTTCGCGATCGTTTGACAAAATTTGCCTTATTTACGCGATTTATTTACAAAATTTCGCCTTTTATGCGGTCCATTGATTAAATTCGCGTTTTTTCTACAATCTTTTGACAAAATTGCTATTCCTAGGTGAATTTCGCTTTTTTGCACAATCTTTTGACGAAATTTGCATTTTTTCGCGATCCTTTGACGAAATTCACGTTTTATTTTCAATCTCTTGACGAAATTGCGATTCTTAGATGAAATTCACGTTTTTTTCAACTACCTTTTGAAGAAATTAAAATTTTTTTTCGCGATCGTTTGACAAAATTCGCCTTATTTGCGCGTTTTATTTTAAAAAAATCGCCTTTCATGCGGTCCATTGACGAAATTCGCGTTTTTTCTACAAAATTTTGACAAAATTTGCTATTCTTAGATGAAATTCGCTTTTTTCCATGATCTTTTGACGAAATTTGCATTTTTTCGTGATCCTTTTACGAAATTCACCTTTAACCAATCTATTCTTTCTTTTCTATAAACATCATAGCAAATATAAAAAACTTTTGAGAGTAAAAGAATAATTAGGTAATATTTTCTCATTCTGCTTTTTCAATAATAAATTTACAGCAAATTGGAGCTAAAGAAGAAGGAAAGAATGATATCTGCTCAACAACTACAGTATTTACTCGCGTAATAGTCGCACTTTTTTTGCCAATTTTTCATTCTGAAAGTCTAAGTGCGACTATTATGCGGGGAAATCTACTACACAATATTGTACACTCTAATGCTAAAACATTACTGGTATAAAAAAAACACATTATAATAAAGTTAGTAACTTATCAAATGTTTCCAATCTATGTGCTGTTTATTAAATACCATTTTTCTTTTTATGGTAATATTTTTATAGACGTAAAATTTACAAATAATCTTTGTTAAAATTTTGACAAAAAATTCTCATAATAAATCACTTTCACTGAAGGTATCAGTACCACTATTGTAATATGAATCGGTGTATGAAGAATCTCCGTCATTCCATAAAATGTCATCTTCACTTCTGTCCAAAGCGTCGGAGATTAATAGTATTATTCCTTTGTACAAATGCAAGATGAGCTGCAAACCATATTTGCTTGTTTTGTTATTTGTGCCACTAACTAAATTATATTTATTTGCTGTTTTTTATTATTCTGATATTACTTACTGTTCCATCTATGCCATTTTTTAAAGTTGCAGCACCCTGCTCTTTTTAAAATGGGCGAAATACATCCTTTTTTTTAAAAATGAAATTCTCCTTTAGTTGCAATCGGAGATTTCTTGTAAAAAACTTCCCCATACCACAGTATTTCTAAATCAGTGTGCCCAAGACCTTGCAAAAATTATAGAACTTTATTTCTTTAGAAAATACAAGATATTGTTAAATCATGTCGTTATTTAATTGTATTTTTCAATTTGTAATTCATAAAATCCTTAAAAAATAATGTCACTTTATTTATCATATTAACAAATTATATACTTTTTTCTTATAACATTACTAAACACATTACTAATATTACATTTACTCATGAAGCTCTGTCATCATGCTCTGATTTTACTGAACTAGCACCTCTTTTTAATACATTTGACTAAAAACACCAAAAAGCATTTTTATATGAAAAATATCAATTATTTATTCAAATAAAGTTTTGAAATTCAATAGCGATACTTTCATATTAGCAACATTCCAAGAGTTTATAGTCGAAGAAATCGCCAAAGATTTTGCTACCTACAGCAGTTTTTTAATAAATTCTGATAGTTTTAGCAGTTTAAGCGAGCTGTTCGATTACATGTTTATTAAATTTGTTTTATTTATGTACAATTTTTGATGAAGTTTTTAATTTACTATAAATGTTTTAGAATAACGTGTGGTGAAAATTTTATATATACAGTCTGTTACAAATGCATGTAACCATATTTACTATTAACTTTTACATGACGCAGTAAAATAAAAAATAATGAAAATAATATAAAATAGTTAGCTATTTTTATGTGAATAATGTATAAAAATTCAAACCATAAGCACAAAATAAAAACACACATTGATTCATTATTACTATTATTATTTTATTTACAGGATTAGATAATTATAAATAACAAGCCCCCTTTAACCCACATTGTACCGCTGTCCTATAAATAGGACAGCTAATAAAACATTTTTTAAAATAAAATTGGTAAGGATTTTTTGGATGCATTTTGTTATGACGTCTTTAAAATACATAAAAATATAACATATAAACAAAAAAAAAAAAGTAACCAATTAAAATTTAATTGAAAAAAATCTATTTAAAAAATTCTTTAAGAATTGTGATCTTATAATCTAGAATTTTACCGTTATTATTATCTTTTTATTGGAGAAATCATAGAGTATTTTTGTACAACAGAAACAGTTTTTTAAAGTAAAATAAAATATTTGCTCATAAAATTATTTTATGTATGCATTTTATATGTCCTTACTATGTGTCCTACTAATATGTCCTGTTTAAAGGACAACTAGTTACTTAAAAAATTAAAAACTTTTTTTTCAAAATTTTGCTAGTATCTACTTAATTACACAATATTAATGATGTAATTGAAGTTTTAAAATTTTTCAAAAATATTTAATCGGTGTGCTTCAATATGAGTTAATCAGTTTTCTAATAAAGTGTATAGTATAACTATTTTGAAGTTTATGCGTATAAAATCATTCAAGAAGTAAAATATTAAAAGTATCCAGAAAAAAAAATAATAAAATATATTTTACATTTTAGCTTCCTTCATTCAAGTACATGGATATGATTTTAATAATTAAAATAGTTCAATAAAACCATATTTAAACCCTCACTGGGTTGCATAATTTCTATATTTATCAACAAATTGAGACACCGGTTTACGTTGAAAACTTTTCGTTCATAATGTTTAACTGAAAAGTTCTTACCAACTAAGGATATCTCTTTATAAATTTTTATAACTTTTGTCACATCTAATAATATTTATTGACACTGATTTTTCCCTCTTAATACTACATTTGCATGATATCCTTTAAATAGTACTTCTCCATTAAGTAAAAAAATTCTTATTTCTTTTAAATAGACTATCTTCTTTTCTTCTGAACATATATTAATTTTTAAATAAAAATATGCAACGCAAATTGCTTGAGACTATCAAAAAATTTTATTCCATAAAAAGGCCTTTTTATTTAGTACGTTAAATACATTTAAATATTTGGTAATTATGTTAAACTTTGATTATAATATTTTTATATGTCATTTTAAAGTTTGAGAAAATATGTGATTTTATCCTATAATATTTTAAAAGAAAACAAATCTGATTAAAATAAATTTATATAATTGATTTTAATCATCTGATTAAAATTGTTGATAGACAGTTATTTATTTCAAAAAATTAAATATTAAATCTACTAAACTTTATTAGGTTAATGAAATGTCTATAAGAATATACTAAAATCGTTATAATTTAAAGAAAAGCAAACTCTGGAATAAAATATTTTCCATACCTTTTTTTTTCCCTTAACGTCGTTCTTTAAATTCCGATGTAATCCATGTTTTAGGAAGAACAAATTTTGGAAGTAGAAAATATGTGTTCAATAATACATACAACAGCAATGATTGGAATCATTTAAACCACACCAAAGCTGGTGTAAATATCTCAAACTCATACTTTTGTCTAAAGTATTATCTTGGGATGATTATTCCTATGAATTTTTTAGGTTAAATGTTTATATCTGACAGACTGCATGTTCATAACGCTACCTATTGTCCAGCAAAAACTCCATCTGCCTGTTCTAAAGATATAACGCAGTATAGTTTTATCGTCTGCGGTTTTTAGCGCTGTTTTGTTTATGAAAGCAAGAACAGATGGCTTTTCCGTTCTTATACATTTATATGACATAAAGCATACTTCCAATTAAAATTTCTCGTTTCTAGAATTTTTTGATGCATTTAACTTTTTTTTTATGTGTTTCAAAATAGTTCAAGTTTTAAGTTTTGTAAAGCTACTGTCGAATATGACAATAATTAAACTAATATTGGGAGTGTAACAAATTAAAGAATGTTTAAATTTTTAGAGTATTTAAAATTCATTTTAATATGCAATAGTGCAAGGTCTTTTGAAAATAGAAAATTAAATTTTATATTATAGGTAGTAAATGCAACATAAAAAAGAAATAAAATAACTGGAGAAATAATGTTTTTAATGTGGGAGTGGGGGGGGGGGCGGGATCAGGCAAGTGTCATTTTTTTCTATTTTAATTTCCTGTAGAATAAAACATCTTGTAAGATAAGTGTTTTTCAAAATAAATTTCCAGAAACGAAAAAAATATAAATAAATATGAATAATTAATTACGCCACGTGTTTTGCATATATTTTTTATATTTTATTTTATATTCGGAAAAAGTTAAATTTATTTAAAAAGTGTGACACAAGTAGCCAAATTTATTTTTTAAGAATTGCTACTAAAAATAACTAAACACTAGCAGAAAAGTTTATTACTGAAAATATGCAAGTGTTTTTATTTATATAATAAAACATTGCTTTATTGCAAAACTCCGTCCCTTCCCATGCCCACACACAAACAAATCTTTGCTTTCTCCACCTGTATATTAATTTCTGCCATTTCCGCTGATAACAATAATTTATAGATAACAAACCAATTTCCCGGATTATAGAATACAGGGTAAAAACATTTTCTTATTATTGAAATCTCTACAGTTAATACATTTTTCTATATTGACCACTAATAACCCCAAAAAAACATTTCTATAAGAAAAATATCAATTATGTATTCAAATAAAGTTTTAAAATTCAATAGCGATACTTTCATATTAGCAACATTCCAAGAGCTAATAGTCGAAAAAATCGCCAAATATTTTACTATTTACAACAGTTTTTTTTAATTCAAATAGTTTTAATAGTCTAAGCGAGTAGTTAGATTACGTGTCTATTATATTTGTGTTTTATTTATGTACATTTTTTGATGAAGTTTTTAATTTTGTTGTGGAATATTAGCCGGGAACAAACACTGAATTATTTTTATTGTTTGAAGTGGGAAGTTTTAATCTTAACATATGTTTTGTCACACTGTGAGTTTACAACATGGTAGGGTTTTTTGTCACATAATGAGACGTACGTTACATGTAGTGTCATAACAATGACGTCACAATTTTTTAAAATTGACAGAAAAATATTTTTTTACGGTAAATAACATGTTTTGAAGAATTTTTGTAATTTTTAAAAGTTTTCTAAGAAGTTCACATATCAGTCACAATGTGACGTCGCTTAGTGGTGGCATTTTGGTCACAGCTGTGACGTGACCACAGTGACTTACAGTGACGTCACAATGACGTCACTGTGACCATGCATGCTATGAGGGAAGCTTAGATCACAACTGAAGATGTGGCACTTTTCTAGAAGGGTCAGTGGCCATCTTACAAACTTAAAAAACGACACAACTGCTATATGGTAGTTATATTTTCAGTGCACTATCTGGCACCTTAGGTGGTTGGTAGAGGAGCAAAAACCAAGCCGAATGGCAGCCATGACTCAAAAAAGCCAATTTTTGAGTTGTGACACTTTTGTTGCAAGGGTGCGATATGTTTTGAATTAAAATTATATTAGGAAACCAAATTTATAAATATATTTCAGGAAACCAAAATAAATGGGAAAATAATAAAATGATTGTGTATGATAAATTTAATAGATATTGTTTTACTGTACCTCGAGTTGATAAATTGTATATTGTTAAAGGTTATGCTTCAAAATTTGAAAATTTTGCTAAAGATGAAAATGTATTTCAATCTGTAACTAATATGTTAAAAGATAGCTTGGGAATTACTGAAATAGGATTAACAAAGTATTTGCTAGGTGTTAACTTTGAACAGATTAAAGTTTCATTATTCGTTCATCAAAGAACTTATATTGAAAGATTAGAATTAAAATATAAAGATTTACCTAAAAGTTATGTTAAATTACCTTTTAAAATTGGCTCTGTTTTAACAGATGATAAAGTTAACGAAAATGAAATTATAGAAAATGAGCTAATGATAAAATTTCCATACAGATCTTTAATCGGGTGTCTGTCATTTTTGTCAAATAGATCAAAACCTGATATTAGTTTTTCTGTAAATGTAATATCACAGTTTTGTAATGGGTGTACATATAAACATTGGTTAATAGTAGTAGATATTATGAATTATGTTTTTGCTACTAAAAATTTTAAAATAAATCTGTCTAATGTAAAATCATTAAGTTTATGTGCATATTCAGATGCTAATTGGGGATGTCAACTTACTAAAAGACATTCAAGTAGTGGTAATATAATTTACTTTAGTAACGTCCCGTTTGCTTGGAAATCATCGAAGCAAAAATGTATTGCACTCAGTTCTATGGAATCTGAGTTTATCTCATTAACTGAGAGTGTAAAGGAACTAACTTGGTATTCAAGAGTTTTAAATGAACATAATTTATACGATAGAATAAAACCAATTCAGTACTGTGATAATGAATCTGCCATTTATTTTTCTAAAAATAGCCAAGAAAATTTTAAAATGAAACACATTGACATAAGATGTCAATTTATTCGTCAGTTAATAAATGAAAATGTTTTTGAGTTAAAACTTGTAACTTCTAAAGATAATAAGGCAGACTTTGTCTCAAAGCCTCTTCTGTATGTAAAGTTTCAAAGAGCTATTTGTAATAACTTTGATTTTTATAATAAAAAGAAAGAGGAGGTATTTACGACCGATGGGGCCGCATGTTGGAAATCTGGACAAAGTCTTGTCCCCCAAAATTTGTCGTCTGGTTTGTTCGGAAGTTATATCGTTCCGAACCGATTTTTATTTTTCCATTTCTGTCGTAAAGGCACTCTCTTTTAACTGTAACTGTATGCATATTTTTATTCCAGTTTGATGTACTGAGTAAGTATATCTTGTGTGAAACAACTCCATATAGTGTGTAGTAGTGTGAGGTGATGTAATGGAAGGACGATAGAACCGGAGTTTAAACTTACTCCTTGCTACAGTTATAATATGTTAATATAACAAAGTTCCCAGCAAAAGCTAGAGGTGTATGTATATATCTTTATTGTTTAAGTTTTTAAAATTCAAGCTGAATTTAATAAATGAACTGTTATTTTCAAATGAACTGTTTCTTGGATGTGATTTATACTTAACGCCACACCAAAATGACCTTAAAACCTGCGTATTTATATATCTCCTCTAATTATAACACTTTTTCACTTTTTTAATCCTCTCGCTGCGTAATTGTTTTATCAAAATAACTTCAAAATTTGCGTATTTAACCCAATTAATTAATTTATTATCGTGACGAGCGTCTTTTAAGAATTTTTATTCTTTTGTCACCGGTTTTTCAAAACAAATTTTTGTCTAATTTTATCGGGAAAATGCTCCGATTAAATAATGCAAAAATTACAATAAAAAAAACTGGTGGGAATAATCAAGGAGGGTTAATTAGACGGAAAAAAATTCATCCCCGAGGAAATCTCGGTTTCCGCAGCGAGAGGGTTAAAATCAAATTTCTGCCTCTTCGCCTGGTTTACTCCGTAATTTTTTTCTTTCTCTTCACATTTGTTACAGGCAATTTTGTAGTGTCCAACAGCGCTTTTTTGGAAAGTGATCCACTAACCAGTGTCGGTCCTGAAGAATTGCGGCCACGGTTGCTTTTTTGAAATTGCGAAATGGGACTGCAACTATTTCTGAACCATTTAAATTAATTTATTAATTATGGAACTATTTAAATTAATGTATTTTCCTCCCCTTCAAGCAGAGCAACCGAGAGAGGTCCAAATACCGGCTAGCCGGTATTTAGACCACTCTAGGTAGCCAGTATTCGGACCAGTGCTATGTTAAAGTTAAAACCAGTATTACTCATTCATATAACAATATACCAATAATGTGCGCGTGGCAATTGCGAGCTAAATATGTCTAGAAAATAACTTAATCAACAATTCAAGCCAATATACGATCAGTATATTTTTAAAAAAATGAGAAACACATATCTGAAAAACTTTTGATGTAGCATATTACGTAGATTCGACACTTTTGCATTTACTACTTGTAAATGAGATAGACTTCAGCGACGCACATTTCGTAACTTTTTTCTCTCAATTAAAGTTACAAACTCTGCCTATCAGCGCTAGGCTGCGCTGCACTCAGTTCTCAGAACACCTAGTAGCCGGTATTTGGACCTTTTCCTCTACCATTCGCCCTATCAATAGGAAATTATGAATTTAAATTTAATAAGACTACGGGGGGTACAAAAGGGCAGAGTCTCCCTGAAGAAATGTATTTTTGAAACTAAAAAATTACTAGAATAAGTAATTCGTCTGAATTTCAGAACATCATTGTCACACTGTGTATTATTTAATGCTTATAATTTTCGAAATCTTCCAAGAATTTTATATGTTTCTAAATATATATATTTTTAAAAAATAAGTAAAATGCGGATTGTAGGATGTTGAATATTATGCAACGTGAGTTTAAAAAGCAATCACTTTACGATCTGACGTTGAGGCTCCTGATCTGCAGATTTACAAGTTTAATATTTTATAAAATCATACGGAATATTTAGTTTTTCCTAGATATATTTTCTAACTTACTTTCTAACTTTTCTACTTACAATGCATAAACTCTGTTTTTTTAGAGATATGATACCGGGAATTTATGGTATAAAATTGATAGTGTTACAAACAATATATCGTCGAATAAATCTAGACTATGCTATTATACACGCAATATTCTTAAGTCCTTATAAAGTGGAATTTCGTAGTTCAAATTAATGGTGTTCTGAGAGGAATTGTTTTAGAGATTGTTTTAATATTCGGTAGAAAAATCATAGATTTCTCTAAAAAAATTGAAAACTATCAGTTGATAAAACTTATTTTACACTTTAAAGAAAACCTTAAATTAAAAATTTTATAAGCTCTGGTTAAATGAATATCAGCGTAAATACTCACATTTTTAAAGATTTTAAAATTTGTAAAAACATAAAATAAACTGAATTTTTTTTAAACTAATAAATAACGCAATATGAAAACACTACATAGAAATATTTGTACATCTAGTTTGATTTCTCTTTGCTCTACCCTTTCCTTGCAAAATAAAAAATTAACGTTATATAAGAAAAGTTTAAATACGAGATTTTCTAGATTTTGAATTGCAGATTTTTTTCAAACGTAGTCTGATAAAGATATATGAAAAAAATATTAATTTATTCTAATTAAATACTGCGTTACGGATTAAAAATTCTCATAATACCATACTCTATTATCCAGTAGAAAAAGTTTATCAGAAAAATCATAAACTATTAGTAAGGGTTGGGTTGATTTTTGACGGCCAATTATCTACACGAGGGATATAGGCCCGGGGGGAGTGCCCTCCGTGGGGGTCTTTCTAAGGGAACCTAATCCGTATTAACGCATGGAAGATCCACGGCTCGAAGAAAACAACGAAAACTCCGAACGATTAGGCCGACGGGCGCGATTGGGATCGAGCCCAGCACCTCCCGTCTACCAGCTTCGAGAGCAGAACCTCTCGGCCACTGGTGGGGCAACTATTAGTAAGGAGAGAGCGATAATGAGCCTTTCTACCTAATATAAAGTAGGCAAAAAAAATATTTGCACACCAAGTAAATTTGTTGTAGCATATGTATAAATAAATAAAAAGCAACTAAGAATTAAAAATACCAACACTTTTACAAAACAAATAAACATATTTAATATCTGATGAAAACATAAAAAAATGGCATTTTGTACTGCCAAAAAAATATTTGCACACTAGCAATAAAAATAGAACTAGAGGAATTATTTATAAGTTAAAAACAGTGCTAATATTTGGTATGCATGCCCTTTGCTTCAATTACAGCTTGTAATCGTCTGGCATTGATTCTATTAATTTGTGACATGTTTCACTGCTGATTTGTAGCCATTCTTCCCTAAGAGCTTGCTTAAGTTCTGATTTGTTAGAAATTTTCTTTTTCCTTATTTTCACATTCAAAATATGCCATAAATTTTCAATCGGATTGAGGTCTGGTGATTGTGGTGGCGTTTTCAATTGATTTTTTACATTATAAAGCAACCATAACCTCGTAATATATGCAGTGTGTTTCGGATCGTTATCCTGTTGGAAATAATATGAATTTGGAATTCCTAATTTCATAGCACTATTAGATAAATGATCTCGCAATATATTGATATATTGTTTAGCATTCATATTGCCTTCAATAAAGGTCATTCCGCCAACTCTGTTAAAAGACATGCATCGCCAAATCATTACATGACCACCACCATGTTTTACAGTTGGTTTCAAGTTTTTAATTTGAAGAGACGTATTTGGCTTTCGCCATACAGTTTTCTTACCATCTGAGCCAAAAATATTGAACTTGCTTTCATCGGAAAAAATAACAGTTATCCAAAACTCTAGTGGTTTGCTGACATAAGCATTTGCAAATTCAAGTCTTTTCATCCTATTTGTTTCACTAATAAATGGTTTTTTCGAGGGGCTCTTCCTTGAATATTTGCATCATGAAGAATATTTCTAATTGATTGTGGTGTAACTATTGTTCCCGACGTTGAGGTGCAATCAACAGCCAATTCTCGAGAATTTAGAAAAACGTTTTTTGAAGATTCTTTTATGATGGCTCTCCTTTGCCTGGTATTTAGCTTTCTTGGACGCCCAGTTCGCGGCTTATTTATTGTCGAACCAGTTTCTTTTTTCATCTTAATTACATAACGAACACTAGAAAATTTTAGATTTATTTTTTTTACCTATTCCTCGGTAACTTAATCCAGAATTGTGAAGAATTATAATCTTCTCACGGATAGCAACAGACAGTTCACACGTTTTCGGCGCCATTACAACAAAAACTCCCCAGAATCCCAGTTCCAGTTAATATGTTACGTGACTTTAAAGTGCGGGGCTAATGTACTGCGGGACTGATATGCTAAACATTTGCATAATGTTCACATTTAATGCCTTTTTTAACAGTCAATGCTTCTTGTGCAAATACTTTTTAGGTATGAGAAAATATTAATTTATTTTTTTAAATGTTTAATATTACTGTTTAAGGAAAATGGGTAGTTATTTTTATTTTCTTCTTAGTTAAATAAATGAATAATTAAGAGAATAGTATCAAATTTGCTTTCTATGGTTACTTATGCAAAAAATCGTCTGCGTGCAAATACTTTTTTTGCTCACTGTACGTCCTCTCGTCTCGTAAATTTATCTGTGCTCGCACACAATAGTGAAATATAGCGTTACTGGAACTGTAGATCACACCAGTTATATACAAGGTCTTTGTATTTGTTTTTCATGAATTAAGGGGTAAAAACTAACATTAAGAAGTACATAATATACAATGAAAGATCTAAAAATAAATAGACAGATTATATTAAAGGATACCAATAGTATTTAATGAAAATAAGGCATAATGTAGTTCCGCAGTGCCAACACATGAATTGCCATTGGTTCTATACTAGGAAAATAGCTGATATAAAGCAAAACGTATAAAAAATCCTTCAAATCTTTAGCTACTGTAAAAAAAATATTAAAGTTTCAAACGATATCACCCTAAAAATAGATTCATTAATACATTAATAGTCGATTTTTTCTCAACTCATTATTTATTGTTATTGATTTTTCAAAATTTATGTTACAAGAATACAATATTTGAGGGGTATACATGGTGTTTTTTAATCTTTTAATCACGACTCTATTAGAATAATAGTGCTCATGAAAATTATAGACACCTAAGACTTTAATATTATTATGATTAAAGTGAATAGCGGAATGTATGAAAAATTTGGAATTTATCCATAAATTATTTAAGAAATATTTCAAAGTTATTCGTCTATTTAACAACGTGATCGCTAACTTAAAGGAATGCTTGAAGCATCACGTTCAAACAATTAGTTCATAGATTCCAATGAAAGAGCGCCCATGCAAAAAATTAAATTCACGTTTTTGAATTCAGTAAAGCACCATCATGAGTGTTTTATTTTCAACCCTACCAAGGTTACACCGTGACAGATTACATACGTGACAGAAAATACAAATACACCTTTTCGGTAAAAAAAGCATGCAAAAAAAGTTCTCAACTGGACGGGTATCCTCAATTGCTCATCAACATCCATATGCCACCAGGATTAAAAAAGAAAATGTTAATGTAGTTGCATCGTTAGAGTACAATCTTAACCCAGCCTAAAATTGGTCCAAACCCTATCTCACAACGAATCACGATTTTGATCCTTGTGATGATCAGCACGATATTTTGTTCGTCAGTTCAGAGATCAAGAGGAGGCTCAACGTCGGTTGTCACCTTCCATGTCAAGAGGTTCCATGTCTGGGTGTTAGAGGGCAATCGTCACGTGATTTTTGGAGAACGTCCGCGGAATTTTTGATTTGGGTTAAAAGAGTTGAAGTGAAATCCGGGAAAATGTTAATGGATGCACCGTGTCGGGTGATATCAATTGCTTCAAACCAAGGGGCGGCGCTTTCTCTTTTCTATTTGAATGAAAATCCACTTTACGAGAAAAGTGGACATTTAACCCTTTGCGGACTGGCGTCAGTTGACAGCAGTTTAAGAATTTTTATTGATCTGGATCTGAGTATGCTTAGTGATTACACGTCAAAATGAACGATGAAGTGCTTATAGCGCTTAGAATAATAAATTCCAAATTAAAGATAATATAGCCTAAAAATGGATGTTTCTTTGTTGCATTTTAGATTTCTTACATTTTAGTTGTGCAAAAATTGCTTTTGAAAAAAAAAATCGAAAATGTTTTTTAGGTTCCAAGGTCAATATTTTGGGAGAAAAATAACAGTGGTAACACTACTGCTTTAAAACATATTTGAATCAAACATTTCTTTAATTAGATTACTTTACAAAACTATTAATTTCTCCAGAAGTTTGAAATAACGTATGAAACCTATGACAAAAATTGTATTAAAAATCATCATATCAGTTTATAAATGTTCGATTAAATTAAAAAATAATAATACAGAAGGTGTTATCTTTCACAGATAAATCTTCAAAATTCCGCATTTCAGTAGAAGTTATGTTGCTTTCGTCAGAAAAAGCATAAAAGGGTAAATTCCATATCATGCAAAATAACAATCCTTGAACAGGTAAAATTCTGATATAAATTCGAAAAAAAGATCATATTTTAGCAATATAGCGCAAGAGAAAATGTCTAGGTTTTAGACCTTTTATTCTCAAAACTATTAATCAAAAGTGACATCAAAAGGACATCAGAAACATTTCAGAAAATATTAAAACAGATACTATATTTTTTAATACCTTTATAACTAACTTTTTATGTTAGACTTAAAAGTTCTGTCGGAACTTCAGATAGATAAAGAATATGTTATATGATCACATGTGAATAGGATAAGATTTATACTGAGAAACTTAAAAGTGAAAGAATGTATTGACTAGCAAATTTGTTTTTAATTTTACATACACAGATACATGTATGTTATTTTAAAAATTTCTTTATAATCATAATAGTTATAAAAAAGAATTCTTTTTTCAAAAGTAGAATGAAATACTTTGTATTAAGAGCACTACGATGCAGTGTTGATAATATTTTTTTTTTAGATGCGCGAAATTCATATATCTTTCGATATTTTCCCCTTGTTTAAGAAAGAATATTAAGAGAGCTCTAGTGTTTTGTTTTGTTGTAGCAACCGCCAATAAAATGTTTATAGTTTTAGGTAAAGCAAAATTTTATATATAAAATAATGTTATTTCAAATAAACAATTGTAAATCCTTAAAAAAAGTTATGTGGTCTTTGGAACCCATTGTGTGGTCTTTGAAACCCAAACGAGACATTGGAGTTTAAAAAAAAAATCATTCCAAAGAGAAAAAATAGTTTTGCACAAAATTTTCTACTTTAAAACTAATAAAACATATTAAATAATCAGTAAATAAGCTGCAAAATACTTACCTAAAATAGTAAAAGATAAAGTGGTAGGGGAATTATAGATGGCACTCTTTAAAAATTAGTAGTAGAGAAAAAATGGCGATTCTGCTGCAGCAGTAGTAAAGATGGACCTTCTCCTCCAGTGGGAAGATGGCATCCATCCTCCTGTGGGACCGATAAGGAAAGAAACTTTAATTTATTTTAATGTAAATTTAATCTGTCTTACTTGTTATACTTTAAAAACATCAGAGATAAGCAACAGATTGCTTGTTTATCACGATAGGTCTATCAGAAACAATCAAAGTACTTTAAAAACCTTACGGATTAAAAGCTTATTGTTAATAAATTTAAATCTCCAGACAAGTGAGCAACTACACTTGCGCACAGGCAATTTTTTCAATAGATTAAATTATTGTGTATTTTTCAGAACGATAAGTAAAAGAAATCTAACCAGTGGTCTTTAGGAATAAGCAAAGGTACTGCAGCTGGAATTTTAAAACTGAAAAATGAAAATTCATTCTCCATTCTGAACGAGCATTCGCCATTTCGTATTTAGCGGAATGAAATTTTCTCCAATATTTCACTCTATTCTTTTGTGGGGATTTAACTTTCTTTTCTGATATTTTATCAGCGGCGTTTCAAATCACTACTTCGTGTAAAGTATTTCTCAAAAATCTCGCATACATTGCCTTCCAAATTGGCGCTTTGTCTGGTTCCGATCATGTTTGGTTCAGCAAAAGGCGTCAACGCATTCGGAGTAATCATAGGTATCTGTGATAAAAAAGCAACGCAACACATAAAAAGACAGAAGACAAAAGAAGACATCAAAAAGTTCATCGGCGGTAAAACACCTGAACATTAACTTTTCCAAAACTTATAAGATACAAAGGTTCCTTTTTATTTCAGAGATAATGCCTTTAATCTTGGAAAACTTTCGGTTTCCTAAGATTTATGAGATTAGTTCTTCCGGTGTTTTTGGAGATAAGGGACATATTTTAGTAATCGTCGGTAACTACGAGGTAACATTAAATTTTTGTAAATGTCTCTGAATATAAGCTATAATATTTATGTTGTGAAAATGTAATTAGCAGTAATGAAATGTTTAATCCATGAAATTTTCTTTAGAGTTTTCATGCATATTGTTCAGAGGGAATTTCGTCTTCAAATAAATTTAAAAACTGAAAATCATGTTTCTGAATATTTAATAAATTTCAGTAGAAGGTAAATATTTTCTGCCCAAAATCATAATAATCAAGGTTATATTTCAGAAAAAAATTATTAATAAAATTTAAAGAAATAAACTTCATGGAAGTACATATTTTACTAACATTTATTATTTGCCTTTAAATTTCCGCAATTTTTTTTAAATCAAGGAAATGTTTGCGTAACGATTGCTTTAGTTACATTTATTCCAGTTGTCAGCACATTTTTTTCAGCGTAGTACAATACGTCAAATAATAATAGGGAAAACAGACGCGGACTATTATTTAATTCTAATTAATGCAAAAAAAAACATCGTTTGAACTCGTAGAAAAACCTTTATAATTGTATGTGGTTCATTTGTGAGAGAGATACAAATTACTGAAAAATTAACCAATGAAAGTTAACAAAAACACCTGTTATCTAAACATAAATCTAAGAAGATAACTCAAATAATTTATTTAATTCATTACATTCTGTTTTAAGCGATACTGTGTAAAAGTGTAATCCAGTTTATAAAATGTTATATATTTTTTGATTAAATTTAATTTATAATAAAAACATTATTAAAAATTCATAAATAGAAATATATATTTTTTCCGAATCGATAAAAATTATCCTGGTCGTAAAACGCAAAAGAATTCTTCTTCTAGTACCATTTTTTGTTAAATTCTAATAAATATATAAAATTGACATCCTTGAGCAACTAAAAATATATAAAGAAAATTCATATCGTATCATTTAATATCTAATAAATATTAGAAAGTCAACGGTATATTTATGGATTTCCAGACAAGTATCATTACTCTCGTTGATAAATAATTGCTACATCCTGACTTTAACAGCTATAATCGTATTTTTCTGCAGACAGTGTGTTTTAACTGTCTGTTTAACACGCGTTTCCCAATATTGACATATTTAATATATTTCACGTATTTTTAGAGAAGTGAAATTTTACATTCGTGATAAATATTCCACGACAAATCGAACTAAAGAAAGAATATATAGACTCGTTGTGAATTTTTAAAGTTCGAATTAAATAAAATACGTTGACCTTTAGAAAGTTTAACTAAACGAGGAAAACAAAACAAAACATAAACAATAGCTTTATCCCACGATTTTAGAACTTGGGTTATAAATTTTGTTCAGATTTTCTTTACACATAATTTATTTTCTCGTTACTTCTTTTTCCTGTTTTTTTTTTTTTTTTACGTTTTGTGCATTATTATCATTGGAATTATCTATATATATATTACGCTAACGTACGTGGCACAGAAATCGCGATTATTTGTTATTGTTTAATGGCAACGCCCTAGAATCGCATCTGATTGGCTATTGTGTAAGAGTCCTTGGCAGGATTTATGGCGATCGGGTTTGTTTACTTTTCGCGTTTTCGGTGCGATATCTTTCGCTGCAATTATGTAGCTTCAAAATGTCATTTGAAATGCCCATAAAAAATCTCGGTGAATGCTTGAAAGTAAAGAAGAAGACGAATTCGAGTAGAATAGAAATAGATTCGAAATCCAAATAGAGAACGCCGTTAAGCGATCGGCAAAATAGGCTTAATAACTGTAGCATGCACGCGTTGTTTCTGAAATCCAAATTACTGATTTAAACGTTCCGGGCATGCATAACTGTGGGTGAAACGTGCAATTTTTGCAAAGCACTGTTTTGGAAATGCGAATTAAACAGCAGCAAGAAGTTTACAAAATGTTGTCATGACGTAAAATGTAATTTTGTACGGACAGGTAGTTTTGACTGTACGGACAGGTAGTTTTGACTGTACGGACCGGCGATACGAATTTCAGGTTCATTTAAGAATATTATTACGCCCCCCTCCCCCAGAAATAAGATACAATAAAACCTGCTTAGACGAAAACGACCAGTGATAAATTTCGTTTTATGCAGGTTATTTAAATGGAACAAAGCATAATAGCATTTATTTTTTTTTTTTTTTTTTTTGGGGGGGGGGGGGGGAGAGCTGGAACTTTTTTTTTTTCGTTTATTTCAGAATTCCATTATAAACAGGCTCTATTAAAAAATAAATTTGCTGGATGGTACTTTAAAAAAAAAATCTATATAGTAATATTTGCTTACAATTTTATTATTTCTTTTTCAGTATTACACGTTATGTTGTATTTGTGATTGATTTTTCATATAAAGATTTTAAATAAAAAATTAAATTATTGAAAATATAATTACATTTTAATTAAATTCATCAGTTAATTTGGAATAAAAAAGTTTAAAGTATGAGACATATAAAAATTTAAAAAAATAACCTTTGACTTTACACAACTTTGAGACGGAACGAGAGTTGGACCCTGGTAATTTGCACTGTCTCCACCCAGCCCTTTCTGTACGGACCTGCGATAAAAATTTCAGATTCATTTAAGAATATTATTACGGGCCCGGGCAACGCCGGGCGGGTCAGCTAGTGTTGAGAAATTTGCAAAAGGAATGGCTGTAATCAGGATTTCTTTTTATAAATACATACATCATAGGGGAGACCGGGGCTAGTTGGCTACAGGGGTAAGTAGGCGCAGTCCCCATAAATCGCCTGTTTGTGGATAGATTGTGCAACTAGTCACAGAGTACATTTCTTCTTGCGTTTTACAATCCTCATTGTAGTTTTGCAGCGTTACCTACGTGCAGTGGACATTTATTACGATTTTTCTGTTTTTTGTGCTCATAAGTAATTTTTTGTTGCTTCATTCTTTTTTTTAATTTCTAATACTTATCTTAATAATTGCGATTTAACTTGTGCAATTTTTCTTAGTGTATGATTAACTGTACCTACCCCATATGTGATTTACTTGGATTATTTATGCTTAGATGGTTACGTATCCCTTTTGTGAAGAAATTTATTATGGGGCTAGTAGGCGCATTGAACACGGGGCAAGTTGGCTCGGTGTCTGGTGTATGCTGGTTACTTGAAAAACAACAAACACCGAAAAAAGTGGTTGCAATGCAAAATTTTGGGCACATGGGGCTTGCCCAAACGGAGACACTCGATTTTTTATTTGTGACAACTGTTACTCTGATGATGTTACCTAGTAGGATAGAAGTTACTCAATGTTAATGTTCTAATCATTATTTTTATGCCTGTATAATTTAGAATTTACATTGTACGGTGATAACGCCTTTGATTAAACCTACTGGTAATAAGGAAATTGATTTCTCTTAACTTCGTGTCTTATTTAAATTTTTATAAAGCGTGTGCCAACTTACACCATAGGTATAGGCAACTTGCACCGTGACGGGGTAAGTTGGCGCACAAATTTCCTTTTACTTTAGACTTCCGCTAAACATAAACTACAAAAGCAACAAACTCAAAACTCCGGATATTTATAGCCCAATGCCTGTTCTTTAAAAGTACAGTTAAAGTTTCATAAAAAACTTAAACAAAAAAATTAATAAAAATCAATAACTAAAAACTGCGCCTACTAGCCCCGGTCTCCCCTACAATATATCTGAATATTTCAATTGTTTTGCTTAAAAATTTTCATCGAATTTAGAATGAAGAACATAAATTTTATGTCTTCATGAAATAATTCTGAGAAGCGAATGAATCCCTATTAAATAAGTAAAACATAACTTCTCTTCGTTTGCGTATATTGACAATATTCAATAGCATACTATTAAAATTCCATAAGCATTACCGTGAACAAAGACGAATACGCCCATGTTTAAAGTGATATATAAAGAAGTATATGCCCTTTATACATGTATCATCTTGAAAAAATGTTTTGTAATACTAACCCATCTCTCTCTCTATTGTAGATAGAATTATGAAACCTCAGTTGCATACATCAAAAAATAAAGTTTCAAAGGCAGCTAATGCATATACTTTTCTTATTTTGACATTAATCACGTGGACATGTCCGATAGCAATAAAGAAGCTAATCACAGAGGTTTATGTAAAAAGGCCGCTCTTTTGAATGTTGCAAATGATTATAAAAGCTGATAATCAAATTTAAATGAAAAAAATTACGAAACCTCAAATTGACTTCACTAATAAAATGATGATAAAATAATGATTACTTACTGCATAAAAAATAATTCGGAACTACTTGCTATTGACAGCATCCGTGTAAATTTAAGTAAAAATAATTTGTATAATGGAACAGTTGAACTCAGTTAACACGCCCAAACATTCGTAATGCCCGGGAAGATAGGAAAACCTTAAAATCACACACATAATAAAACTAATTACAACTATTAATTACTCTAATTATCTCAATTCTAAAATTAACTTTAAATGATAAAGTTAACATAAAATATTCTGTCTGACTTTTGTGAGTGTCATTTCCTTTAGATGGGCCTTTTCTTTAGACGATATGATAGTACTGCAGTCAAAGTCTCTAAGAAACTAGTAATTCCCAACGACGTGCAGTAATGGAACTGATCACTTCCCTTTACCCCGGATAAACTCGGCTAAAATCACAATAGTCATTGCTATTGTCGTATTACTGAATTCACATATCCTCTTATTTTAACAAATTCAACAAGAGACATAATAAGGCTGGCTAATATGGCTCAGAACAAGTTTTTAAAAGGTGAAACAAATAAAGGTTACCTTCTATGCTCCTTCCTTTCCATAACTCCTTTCAAAGGGGTAATATTTGAAAAGTCCCCACGCTTCTTTCTTTCTTTCTTTCAAGAAAACATTTCTTCTTTGCATTTTCTTTTCTTTGAGGGCCACAGCGAATATTGAAATTCTCTTTTGTAAAACAGATTAATTATTATATTTTGACAAACATTTTATCGCTAGAAAAGCGTTCATTAAGAAAGGAATTTCTTTTTTAATTCTATCCCACTTTACGCCAAAGATCACATTGAAATGAACAGATTTTTTGCTAGTATTAGCCATGAACCTTCTTTTGTAGCACATAAAAAGCGTGCAAATATTAATATAGGGGAGAGTAGCCGAATTTGGACCACTTCACTTCTTTTCAGTTGTAACTCACTTCAATTTTGGAATATCTGCAAAATATTACTACACGTGCTCAATCTATTCATCTACTAATTAAATAAACCTTAACATCAATTCTTTTTGGAAATCTTAAGTTTTATTTTAATTTGAAAAAAAAAAATCCAAAAATGGTCCAAATTCAGCGACTGGTCGCCTAAGTCGGTCCCCCAGTCTTCTAAATTAGACCAAATAACATTAGGCTGTTTTAATGAGTAGGGAATTAATTTTATTAAACGCAAAGTTTTGCTATTAATGAAACAATTAATCAAGACAACAGCAATGAATCAGTAATGAAATCAAATGTCTGAAAGAAAGAGTAATTTTTCTTAAATCAAAATGTTTTCAAACCATAAATCAAAGTTATAACTAATTAACAATAGAAATTATGGAACTAATTGCCAGTTACTTGAATATCATGTAAGAAGTGATGCAAGGAATGACATGAATTTATTTTGTCATTTTTTTTATTCCAGCGCATACAACATGGAACCGTATTTGGCAATCTGAACACTGAATCATTTCTGCTATTTTATTTTTCTTACAAATTAGGCAAAATCTATCATCACTGTCTTGACTTTTCTTTTTAGATTCTGAATCGTTCAATTTTTTTTTTTGCAATAGAAGTTTTCTTTACCTTATGTCTGTAGTTCATCCCTTCCATTATTTTCTTTTCAATTGAATTACGCCAATATTTTAAAACTTGATGTTGCAATTGCTTTTGTCCTTTGAGAGCTTCCTTTTTGTCGTTTTGTTTTTGTTGTTTTTTCATTTCAAGATTTACTTTATATGGCGAAGATGTTAACACAGCTGGTTTTTTTTTTCTTCATCTGTACTTTGACTGAACTGATTTCGGCAAGGGAGATAACATTTCTAATGATTCTTCGGCTTTTGGTGGTTTTTGTAACTGCAGCCTTCCTGCGGGTCAATCTCTTAACAACCTACTCTTTCCTTTTCGTTTCCAATATCTTTAACAACTTTTGCTATCACTGATGTTTTTCTTCCAGACTGTTTGTCTGTGTCGTTTTCATCATTATTTTTACTCTTTTAGTTTTAGTAGGTTTCAGGATTACTGACGCGGATTTCGAAATCTCACTAGCAGGAGAATCAACATCAACAGGTCTATCTGCAGTGCCTACTGCCTCGTTAGGAATAAGCGCAGAAGCATCTGCAAAATGATGACTTTTAAAAACTAACTAAACTGTATAAAGAAATTGATCCAGATATACGTACAAAAAAAATTAAATTAAAATATTCAAATACTTGCATGGAGATCGTAATCCATTACGAAAAAAAAAAAAGTGTCCAAAGCTAGCAGCCCTCGAAATTCATTACATACTTTTAAAATTTATGCTCGTATATCTGGTCCAATTTAAGCAACTCAAATTGATCCAATTAAGGCAACTGCTCCATTTTTTAAAACAGACAATCTCAAGACTAAGAACAAAAATGAAAGCAAAAAAATCCGCGTGAAAAATATGCGCAATAAACACATGAATATCGATATCTGTATGAAAATATAAAAACTGACTTCAGTTTTAAAGGTCTTATGTTTAATAGGAAAAAAATAAATCAAAACAGCTAATTTTAGGTTTTTCAAAATTGTCTGAAAACAGCACGTGGAAACAAGTCGTGTGCTTCTTCTAATCCTAAATGACGTCATTCTGATGAGTAGGATTTCAGTGGTAGATGGCGTCTCTTTCTGTTATTAATGGCGAATTGCAGCGGTTCATTTAAAGTGGCGGTTCAGATATGGCTACTCTCCCCTAGATTAAATGATGTACCATTATTAACGCGTAAATCGATTGTTTTAACAGTGTCCTCATTTTGCGTGCTGCTATTAAACAGGTTCGACCGTATATAAATGAAGAAAAATTAATATTCATTTATTCAATATATCAATTTTGTATTAGCCCTTAATAATGGAGACCTGATAATAAATAATATAAACGGGTATAAAAATGAAATAGTAGGTGTTTAGCCACCTCTTATGCTAAAACTACTGACTGGATCAGTACCACATTTTGTAAAAATAGTCTCCTGAGTATGCGTTTGGATTTCACAAGAAAACAAAATGGTTCATATTTTGGCCCTTAAGGGGAGGACGATAGGCACTTCGAGGCTGGTAATTTGCATAAAATTTACCGTACTTTGAATTCTTCTGACTGTATAAAGAGTACATGCAGCAGGTTCTCATTAAACGACAACCTTAGTGACACTGTCACACACTTTACCAGAAAAAGCATTACTCGTCAAACCACTTTAACCAAAGTAATAATATTATTTCGACAGGTAAATATGTCGCGTAGAGGTCCTCTTATTATTACAAACCTTTGGCGGATGATTGTGCTTCTTGAAGAGGCTGGAACTTTTGCTGTGAAACCTGGACCGGGTCATGAGATATCTTTAAAGCAGAGAGCTGAATAAATTGTAAATACAGTTATTGAACAAGCAACAAAAAATGTAGATGGTATCAATTGTGCAGGTGCAATACTTTTTTGGACATTCCTTAATCAACACTGCAAAGAGTCCTACAGACAGTTTTAAAATTTTACATATATAAGACATACTATACGCACAAACTGCTCTCTAGTGATAAAAAGGAGAAACATCTTTTGTTTTTATGTTCCTTGCACGATTGACGGTAGATAATTTGGAACGCAAACAGAATCACTTTCACAAATATCTCTTTTTGAAGATAATCGATCTCATACTTTTAAAAGCTGTTTGTTAAAAACAGTTTCATCAAATAATCAAAATCCAGACAGAAAATCGGAAATCAGTAGAATCAAACTTTGCAGGATGCTTAACATCTGTAGTATATATGGAAAATATAAAAGGAGGACAACGGAGTGAAAGAGCAAAAACATAGACGATAATGGGAAAAGAAAGAACATTTAAAGCTGAAAAAAGAAAAGAAAATGTGTTACAAAACAGAATTTAGCAAAAAATTGAAGTCAGTCACTCGACCAGTCTCTAAGTAAAGGTTCATCAGTAACAGAATATATGAAAAGAGCTAAACCTCAAAATTTTCTAAATCCATGCCTACCAGAAAGCAAATAGAAAATGTTGAGAGCTACACAATAATGAGTTAAAGACAAACTAAAAGCAAAATACTTAACTTAAAATATACTTTAAATAAATATCGCATTTGTAAAATTAATGTTGTATTTGTCATTAATTAGTTAATCTCATATTGTGCGTGGTCGTTAAAAGTATAAACGTTGAAGTATTCATTGTTTAATTACAATATTTTCAATGTTATGTTACTCAAAGTTATTCTTTTATTCTTTTACTTAATGTTAAATTAAGTTATTAATAAATTAATTAGCTTAATATTAAGTATTTCAAATTTCCGTTTTATGTATTTCAATATTTATTGATTATTTCAAGCATTGAGAACAATTAAATGAATTTTTAAAGATGAACTGAGCATAAAGTGTGTTGTCACATTTAGATTTTAAATACTGTAAATGTGAAAAAAAGTACGTAAACAATCATATATTGTTTTATTTTATCACAGATGATGATTGAATTTCTCCAAAAAAATTTAATTTTGAATTAAAAGCAAACTATTCAATATTTATTTGTTTGATAATGTATATATGTGAAGCAAATATTCAAACCATGCTTTATCCTTTAGATACAATTTTCAAAAAACACAAAAAAGTGATAAATAAGAAAATAACTTGTATTTAATTCTAATTTGTATTGTGTATTTTTATTACTTGTTATTAGAAAGAATTGAAAGCACGTTCCATAAGTTATAATAATATTGCATTGTCATCAGAATTACATATCCTGAGCAAAGTTTTAGCTCAATCAGATTAGTGAAATTGGTTTAAAATTAACTTGCAAATTTTAATCTAAATTTTTGTGAAGCCCCGTAGAAACAGTATGCTAAATAAATTTCTACGTTCTTTAAATCATAATAATATCGTATTGTCATTCAAATTACACATGTATTCATTGTTTCGGCTCAATAGGATAATTAAAAGTGATTTAAATTTGACTTGCAAGATTTGAACTGAGCATATGTACATGCACTGGATGTTAATATGATGCTTGTTTATTAATAAAAACTTTCTGATCTGCAGGAGTTTGTTTAATTTTTGAATACTTTAGGAACAGCACTTTGATTTAAAAAATGCTTATTGCTGAATAATGCTGAATAATTTGTTAAAAATCAAGATAAAATTTGTAAATAACATCAACTATCATCCAGAATTTCAGCCTTTGAAAAAAAAAGCGGTAACGCGGGTTTAATATTGCTTATTTTCAAACAAAAATGTGTTAAATCTGACCTTGACAAAGCTGTGACATAATATCAGCAAACTCGTGCTTTCAAATAAAACAGAATAGTTACGAGGTGCTTTCAAACTTAGAGGAAGCTATTGCAACTTTTGAAACTCCCTCAAACCAACTACTCAAATGTTTACTTTACGGTTACAATTAATCGACACCTCTGATTTTTTACGCCATATATAGTACGAATCACGAAAATACAGACATTCAGCTACCAGTACACGCGGTTTTATCAAATTCCGAGACAATCGGAAAACTGGATTTTGTCCACCTAGATCATCAAAAAGGCCTAGTGTGTACCATGCTAATTTTGACTGTGGTGCTATTAAGTAAGATTAAAGTAAGATTTACCAAAGTGATCTTTCAAACATAACTGTCTGGTACCTTAATGCTCCGGATGTGCTTTTAAGAAACTTGTTGTAAAATTCATTTAACTTACCTATTGGCAGTAATACAACTTATTGTGAGTTATAGAGACTTTATAATCTTCTGTGATGATGTGCAAAGTTTAGGAATGTATTGTCTCAAAAGTACTCCAGGTTCTTGAAGTCATTTTGACACATGAGACGTCTTTAAATGATAGCGTTTGATGTTTATCCAAAGACGTTTCAGTTCTTGAATTAAGGTATATTAAACAACAATCATTGATATCTGCAAAAACAATTTAGAAGGAGACTGATCAAATTAGATCTTGACTTATCAAGCTAGAATGGTGTCATTGTCTTTTGAAAATAGCATTTTTGGTGAGATCCTTTACATTAGGGGGACACAAACTTTTTAAGAGAAGGGTCACTTACAAAAATGTCTGGGTTGTCGAGGCCCACATCAGTAACACGGAGAAAATTCTATTTCAGGCAAATGATCTGTGGCCTATAATCACATGAAAAAATAGTTCCTGAGGGGCGGGGGAGAATTACCCCTAAAGGTTCCCCTACCCAGTCAACATATATTATAACGTTTCTATATATAACAGAGCTATAGCAATGAATATTTTCAAGGAGTAATAATATTCTTCGACTTTATTCGGGGAGTAAATTTTGTTTTATTAAAAGTATTGAAAAACAACTATAAGCATGAAAGTGGCCAGTGCCGAAAAAAACGTGGACTTTATGCGCGAAGGGGGAAGGAGGTTACAATCGACGAAATTTGAGATTTTTCCGCGGGTGATTGACAAAATTTGTGATTTTTTCGTAATAATTCACGAAATTCGCGTTTTTCTAAGCCTGATCGACAAAACTCGCTATTTTCCCGTGCCAATCGACTAATTTTCAAATTTTTCGCACCTGATCGACTAAATTTGTGATTTTTAACTGACTCTGACAGAATTTGCAACTTTTTCACCCCCAGACGATCAACGAAATTTGAGATTTTTCCGCGCCTGATCGACGAAATTTTCCTGTACCATATCAAAAAAAATTTGAGATTTTTCCGCGGCCCATCTACGAAATGCGACTTCATAACTGACTGACGAAATTTTCAATTTTTTCCCTTGGAAAATTGACGAAATTCGGGATTTTCACCCGCGATAAATTGATTTTTTCGCAGCCGATTAACGAAACTCAGGATTTTTCGTCAACCAATCAACGAAACTCGCGATTTTTCCGCAGCCGATCAACTAAAATTTGCAATTTTTCTGCGCCTGATCAACGAAATTCGCGATTGTTAATCGCGCCCGATCAACGGAATTCGCGATTCTTTACTGGATGAAATTTTCAATTTTTTCCTGCTGCGCATTCACAAATTCGCGATTTTTCTTCGCAATAAACTAACGAAACTCGTGATTTTTCCGCACCCGACGAACGAAATTCGCGATCGACAAAACTCACAATTTTTCCGTTCCCGATCGACGAATTTTGCGATTTTTGCACGACTGATCGGTAAAACTCAAGATTTTTGCGTGCCTGATTGGCGAAATTTCCGATTTTTCCCCACGCCATCGACAAAATTCACGATTTTTCCAAGCCTCATCGACAAAATTTGCAAATTTTTCCATACCCGATTAATGAAATTGCCAATTTTTCCGAGCCTGATCAATGAAATTCACGATTCTTAAATTCCCGACAAAATTTGAAAGGTTTTCCCACGGCAAATTGACGATATTTGCGATCGCAATAAACTGATAAAACTTACGATATTTCCGCAGCCGATTAACAGAATTTGCAATTTTCGCGCACATCATCGACAAAATTCTTGATTTTTCCGTGCCCGATCAACCAAATTTGTGATTTTTCTGCACCTGATCGACAAAACTCGCGATCTTTCCATGCTCGATCGACGAAATTCGCAATTTTCCCGAACCCGATCGACAAAATGCGCGATTTTTTCATGCCTGATTAACGAAATTTGCTATTTTTTCTGCACCTGATCAACAAAATTTGCAATTTTTTCGTGTCTGATCAATAAAATTCGTGATTTTTTTCGCACCCGATGGAGAAAATTCCCGATTTTTCCTTATCTGATCAACGAAATTCGCGATTTTCCCCGGCCCGATCGATGAAACTCGGAATATATTTCGACTAGCGACTGACGAAATTCGAAACATGTGAATTTTCTGTGTTGATACCTATGGCATAGGACGGTCGATTAACGAAATTCGCAATTTTTACAGTCTGAAGAAATTATGTAATTTTTTCCCAACTACAAATTGACGAAATTCGTGATTTTTACCAGTTATAAACTGACGAAATTCACGGGCCACACGTTAACCCATCGCGGGCCACAGTTTGTGCATCCCTACTTTACATTAAAAGGAAAGAGCACAGAATAAAAGCATTTATCAGTTAAAAATCACTATAAATAAAAATCATCAAAAATCACTATAATTCTATTTATTTTTAAAGAGGAAAAGAATTAAAATGAATTAGTGATCCCAGCTTCCAAATATCTTTACCGTGGGAATGGGATCTATATACATTATAACTGTTTATACTGTTTAAACGAGGTAGAGGGTTATGAGCATTAATTGGAATTAACAAATCATCTTAAGGGTTCTTGTACCTTTTAAATGCGACGAAATTTAACGAAAAAATTCAAAGTTTGAATTAGTCTATCTTCAAGACCTTTTTATGCATAAACATGAAATTTTGGATATTGATTAAACAGATTGTGCTTTGTAATATACTGTCATTAGAAATTTATTAGCCTTTTACAGAATTTGTGTATTGTTGAAATAAAAATAGCTGTTTTTTTTACCCTGTAAGTCATTGCGCGCATGATATCTTGAGAAAGTATGTATGGATTGTCATGAAATTTAGTAAAGATACTAAACATATATGTGTGTTTAAAATGAACTGCTCTTACGCCAAAATTATTTCATGAACTATATAAAAAATATATTTTTGTAAAAGAAAAAATAAAATTTTTATATTTTTAATGAATAAAAATAGTTATAACAAAAACTATTGCCATTGTAAATACTTAAAAGTAGTTCATTTTAAACACACATATTTGTTTAGTATCTTTACCAAATTTCATGGCAATCCATACATATTTTCTCAAGATATCATGCGCGCAATGACTTCTGGAGTAAAAACAGAACTATTTTGACCAATACACAAATTCTGTAAAAGGCTAATAAATTTCTAATGGTAGCATATTATAAAGCATAATCAGTTTAATCAATATCCACAATTTCATGTTAATACATAAAAAGGTTTTGAAAATAGACTAATTCAAACTTTGAAGTTTTTTGTTAATTTTCGACGCGTTTAAAAGGTACAAGACTCCTTAACAGAGAGGCGACAGGCCGAATCATATTTCGTCCATTTGTGACGTAGTATAAAGAATAGCGATTAACCCAGCATAGGTGGCGTGGTTTTTATTATATTTTATTAAAGCTTATTTTCTCACTTGTTAAATTTCGATCTTATTCATTAATTTAAATTTCTTTAAGGATTAAAAATATAAAAAAGAGGGTAAAAATTAAAAATATATATGATAGCTATAGCACATATATAATATGACATAGCTATCACATATTTGTACTGTAATATTCATTCTACAAAGTAAAAGTATTTCTAATTATATAATTTCTTTTCAAGTTAGCAATATTCAGCTTGCTGATGTTGAAAGAAGTTGGGCAAAAAGTTTAAGTTCTGAGAAATGTTTATATTTATAGCTTAAGGCCATTATATTTGTATATTTTTTAATTATAAAAATAATAGAAACATTATGTTACAAAATACTTTGAGTAGAGTGTTAAATATTCTACGAAACGCCTACAAATACTGATTTAGTTTATTAATTTTAATAGATGGAATCTTTTAAAAATATCTTTAATGATTTCTTTCCGACAGTGTTGAAAAGTGTTTATGAATGCTGTTTGTCTGTCTGCCGAACTTTCACTTGCATTAATATACTTGGATTGCTCTGTAATTGATTTATGTTATTAAAATTTACTATGCCATGCTCGGTATTGAAAATAAAGTATGTAACGTTCATAGATTATTTACAGAGACATTCAAAATTATCCCATTACATTATGGTCTATGGGGGAATTGTCGTAATTATATACATATGTAGCATACGTAGCACCTATAGTCGTCGTCTGATCCTTCCGCCTGCCCGCATATAACAGCGTAAAAGCTACACAACTGAATGGTTTGAAATTTAATATATATAATCGTTGCAGAATTTTGTCGAGTCATTTAAAATTTTATCAAAACTTAAAGAGATATTAATGAAAGTTTTCTTTATTCTATTAAATCGTATCACACCTAATTAAATCAATGATTTCCCATTATAGGTAATGATTTTAGGTTGCCATGGAAATTACGTCCTATTTAAGATGTGGTCATATTATTTACGTATTACTGAATTTAATATATATATAATCGTAATGAATTTTGTATTCATGCATTTTTGCATAACAGCAGAACAGATATTGCATCAACATCTGATTATTTATAAAACTAGTTATAGTACGGATGCTCCTTATTTGTCAAGTCTGATGTGCAATTTCCGACTTGTTTATTTCAGTTTTAATATACATGGTCATCGAAAAATAATGCCTAGATTTAAAAACATCATAACATCGAAACCTTTTATGTTAAATGAGTAATTCTTTCACTACACGATACCTGGTGAACGCAAGTTTGGTTTTAGTTCACCAGAATTCGTTTACGTGTCTGTGTTATGCGCGGATTGGTTGCGCAGTCGTCAAGGTCAGCCGACGCGCCAGACTGCAGCTGCTAAGTACATGGTTTTTTTCTTCGAAAAAGAAAGGTCCAATAACTTTGTCATGAAATAACCCGCATACCAAATCACGCACTGTGCGTTTTGTTGCACGGTCAACATCGTACTGATCAGCTGCAGTTTGGCGCGTCAGCTGACCTTGACGACTGCGCAACTATTCCGCGCATAACACAGATACGCAAACGAATTCTGGTGAACTAAAACCAAACTTGTGTTCACCAGTTATCGTGTAGTGAAAGAATTATTCATTTAACATAAAAGGTTTCGATGTTATGATTTTTTTAATTATAGGCCTTATTTTTCGATGACCCTGTATAAGAGTTTTGTTATTTAAAATAGTGATAAGACTGTCTGTAATGTGCTTGATTATAATTATATATTAATAAATTTCAACTATAAGAAAATTTCTTATTGGAATTAATTAATGATTATTTACAGTTTTCATGCAGAATGTTAGTATGCTTTTTTTATACATTTTAGAATTTTAAAGCGTTTCTTAATGTGCCCTTAGGGTTAAAATTACTGCCCAATCTATTTTGTTGATGTATTTAATTATTGCCACCATTTGAAAGAGGTGGACTTAAAATCTATATAAAGTATATATATATATATATATATATATATATATATATATATATCAGCATCTAAACTGAGGGTGCTATGGTGTCACGATCGGTGAACATATACCAAAATTTTCCGGAATTCAGAAATATTGCCAAATTTAGCGACAAAAACAGTTCGTCGTAAATTAAGCCAAGCTCTCAATGTATGACTATTTTTTATTTAAATCGCCATACAACTTCAATTCTGGCAAAAATTGTAAATCCTCTATATTAGGTTTTCACTCAATTAAGCTTAGTTTGAACCAAGGAAGAGGGAGGCTACCTTTTCTTGCCGGTACAAACTGGAAGGACTTTTTAAATTTCATTATGTTTCATGTATCATCATCATATCATTAAAGTGCATCGCAGCCATTTTTTCCTCATAGATTATACTGTAATGAAATTATTTTGTCCGTGTCTGTAAACAAACTATGAATACTACTTACTATGCACTCCTGAGAAAGAATGTTAATGTGGCCCACTTCCGTGATGAATAGCATTCTCATTAGGATTCAGATATGGTAACAATATTAAAATGTACCGTAAGCTATTTTCTTCCGTAAACAATAACGTAACAAAAACCTTTGTGTGTAAACGAACTATAAATGCTTTTCCTCACTTTCACTACCGAACATTCTCTATAAACTTCCATAATATATAAAAGTTACATGGCAACCGAAATATATTAAGAGCACGGACTGACAAGCAGAAATTATAAAAATAAGCATTAATAAAAAATATTGAAATAAGGATTAGAAATTGAAGTAAATAATCCATTAAAATCGCGAGTCACGATATTACTATAAAAATTCAAATGTAAATCAAAGATAATGAAATGAAATAGTAAAAGTTAACAGAATGTAAAAATTCGCTACTGAACATTTTATTTTGACCCCCAAATAAAATATTTGAAAATATGTCGTTAGATTTCTCCAATCCTGTTTATGTTAATAAATGTGGTACCTTTTCGGTTACGTAATCCTTGTTTCACCGTTATTTTGTAAGTCGTGAGGCATTGGATAAAAGTTAAATTACTTTGCTATTTTGTTGCAGTTTATTTTTATAAATAAATTTTCAAGCAGTCAGGTATCCTCAAATCAAGCAAAAAATCAAAAACTACTCGTACTTAATTGAATCATATTAAAATATATTTAGTTTTTAAATATTTTCAACAAAAACTTATTCAAAATTTTGCATCAGAGTACAGATTATGCATTGTAAAAAAGACGAATACACGAAAATGTAATATAATCACGTACGAAAATACACAATAACATCTTCATGGTTACGCATGATTCCGCAAAGCGTACTTTCTCTGTAGAAGCCTCAGAAACCAATATATTTTCGAGATTTAACCCATATTGGACCACACCGATTAAATTTTTTTGAAAAAATTTAAAACTTCAATTATATCATTAATATGGTGTAATTAAATAGATACTAGCAAAATTTTGAAAAAAAGTTTTTAATTTTTTAAGTAACTAGTTGTCCTATAAACAGGACATATTAGTAGGACACATAGTAAGGACATATAAAATGCATACATAAACTAATTTTATGTGCAAATATTTTATTTTACTTTAAAAATACTGTTTATATTGTACAAAAATACTCTATGATTTCTCCAATAAAAAGATAATAATAACGGTAAAATTCTAGATTATAAGATCAGAATTCTTAAAGAATTTTTTAAATAGATTTTTTTCAATTTAATTTTAATATAGGCTATCAAAGCCTGAGAGCTAATGTGCCCGCCCGTTCTGTATGTATGTACGTATGTATGTATGTATGTATGTATGTATGTACGTAACGTTAGTTCACCCCCCTTAATTCAGATAAATGGGGTTTCATGCAGAATCATTCGATTTGCTCCGTATTTGGTATACCGGTTTATTATGTTAAGGAACTTCCCTGATTAGTTTTGGGGGTTCATTGGTTAAGAATAAAGGGGGAAAAGGGGGGTTAGTCCACCCCCTTAATTCAGATAAATGGGTTTTTCATGCAGAATCATTCGATTTGCTCCGAATTTGATATACCGGTTTATTATCTTAAGGAACTTCGCTGATTAGTTTTTAGGGTTCATTGGTTAAGGATAAATGGGGAAAAGGGGGGTAAGTCCACTCCTTTTAATTCAGAAAAATGGCTTTTTCATGCAGAATGATTCGATTTGCTCCGAATTTGGTATACCGGTTTATTATGTTAAGGAACTTCCCTGATTAGTTTTGGGGGTTCATTGGTTAAGAATAAAGGGGGAAAAGGGTGGTTAGCCCGCCCCTCTTAAATTAGATAAATGGGTTTTTCATGCAGAATGATTCGATTTGCTCCGAATATGGTATACCGGTTTATTATGTTAAGGAACTTCCCTGATTAGTTTTGGGGGTTCATTGGTTAAGAATAAAAGGGGAAAAGGGAGGTTAGCTCGCCCCTCTTAAATTAGATAAATGGGTTTTTCATGCAGAATGATTCGATTTGCTCCGAAGTTGGTATACCGGTTTATTATGTTAAGGAACTTCCCTGATTAGTTTTGGGGGTTCATTGGTTAAGGACAAAGGGGGAAGGGGGGCTAGTCCACCCCCTTAATTTATATAAACGGGTTTTTTATGCAGAATTATTTGCTTTGCTCCAAATTTGGTATACCGGTTTATTATGTTAAGGAGCTTCCCTGATTCGTTTTGGGGATTAATTGGTTAAGGATAAAGGGGGGCTAGTCCACCCCCTTAATTTAGATAAATGGTTTTTTTGCAGGTTTATTCGATTTGCTCCAAATTTGGTATACCGGTTTATTATGATAAGGAGCTTCCCTGATTAGATTTGGAGTTTCACTGGTTAAGTATAAAGGGAGAAACGGGGGCTAATTCCCCTTCACTTATTTTTTGAAGGGCATTATTCTTTAAAATAAGAGTATGATATGCAATTAATGTGAATAGCCTGTGAGCTCAATGCCATCAGTTTAGCTGGGCACTTTTCTTTTTTATTTTTTGTAAAATCGTTTGGGAGCAACTGGAGGACATTCCTTTCATTTACGGTTCATTGCATTGTTGTTGTTTTTCTTTTTGTTTTCTGCTTGGCGAGAAACTTTGTCAAGTTTCTATGATAAGCTGTATTAACTTTGCAAGAATAATAAACTTACTTGTACAGTCGTGGAAAAAAGTAAACATCCCTACTAACTCCTCAAAAAATTCAAAACTCCTCAGAAAGTTACTGGTACGAAACGATTGGAAATAAAGTCTAATTTTAATATATATATATATATAATATTAAAACGAACCCAAACTTCATTTTTTTCAAAGGCAATACCCAATTTTAACAAGATATTTCAAATCTTCGGTTTAAACTATGCCTAGCCACTAAATTTCCTGTCATTTGAATTATAAACATTCAAAATTTAGTGCTTCTAATGTTAAATTACATTTTCGTATTTTCCTTAATATCTCCTGAAATTATACTCCTAATGTGCTAACTTTTATGTAAGAATAATACTAAAATACCCAAACATAAATACGTTGAATTTGCAATTTTTATAATTTCATGAAATGATTTAGGAATTAAGAAATTAATATACGAAAAAATTATGAATTGCAACCTACAGTTTTTTTTTTATGGATTTAGATTTATTAAGTCCTTCTTTATGGAAATCCAAAATTTCAACTTTTTCTTCCAAGTACTTTTCAAATTATGCTTAAAAAATGGCAAAATAATGGCTTAAGTCTATGATAGAAGTGACCAGATATTTTGAAATTTCTTATTCTATCTTGTAATCTAGCAGTCTTCATTGACCGCTTGAGTGACGCTTAAGATGCCTTGATCAAGAAAATAGCTCTCTTGGTTGACAATCGAGTACATGACTTCAATTAGGATACAGCCTCTAAAATACGCTCGTTTTAAAATAATTAATTTCTCGGAAACTTATCGTACGAATTGAATAAAAATTTGTTTTTAGGGTAATTGTAGGGTGTAGACTTCATTTATGCTGTCAGAAATGTGTACTGGTATTGAAAAAAAAAGTTATGGTTCGTTTTAATATATAGATGGCCCCTAAGCAAAATTTATATACATCATTTAAAAGTAGACCTTATTACCAATCGTGTGGTACCACTAACTTTCTTCTACGATAATTTTTTGCAGAGTTAGTAAAGGGTATTTACTTTTTTCCATGACTGAAACTCTTTTCGTCATGTAATGAAATGAATAGCAGCTTTTTTTTTTTTTTATAGAATTAATAATAATAAGAAAGGTATGCCTAAGCGTATACTCGAAATTTTTTGAAAAAATACTGAAAATGCTTTTCATGTGGATGTACATAATTATATAAAAATCTGGTGCTGAAACTCTTTATGAACTTACTTAAAAAATAATGAATTTTTCATTATTTGGCGAAATATCACTCTGTTGGCGACGCTATGTATTTTCAATAATGATATAAATAAAAAAGAAAAATGCCCAGCTAAACTGATGGCATTGAGCTCACAGGCTATTCACACTAATTGTAAATCATACTCTTATTTTAAAGAATAATGCCCCTCAAAAAAATAAGTGAAGGGGAATTAGCCCCCGTTTCACCCTTTATACTTAACCAGTGAACCTCCAAATCTAATCAGGGAAGCTCCTTATCATAATAAATCGGTATACCAAATTTGGAGCAAATCGAATAATTCTGCAAAAAAACCCCATTTATCTAAATTAAGGGGGTGGACTAGCCCCCCCCCCACCTTTATCCTTAACCAATGAATCCCCAAAACGAATCAGGGAAGCTCCTTAACATAATAAACAGGTATACCAAATTTGGAGCAAAGCGAATAATTCTGCATGAAAAAACCGTTTATATAAATTAAGGGGGGGACTAGCCACCCTTCCCCCTTTATCCTTAACCAATGAACCCACAAAACTAATCAGGGAAGCTCCTTAACATAATAAACCGGTATACCAACTTCGGAGGAAATCGAATCATTCTGCATGAAAAACCCATTTATCTAATTTAAGAGGGGCGGGCTAACCTCCCTTTTCCGCCTTTATCCTTAACCAATGAACCCCCAAAAGTAATCAGGGAAGTTCCTTAACCTAATAAACTGGTATACCAAATTCGGAGCAAATCGAATCATTCTGCATGAAAAACCCATTTATCTGAATTAAGGGGGTGGACTAGCCCCCCTTTTCCCCCTTTATTCTTAACCAATGAACACCCAAAACTAATCAGGGAAGTTCCTTAACCTAATTAACCGGTATACCAAATTCGGGGCAAATCGAATCATTCTGCATGAAAAACCCATTTATCTGAATAAAAAGGGGTGGACGAACCCCACTTTTCCCCTTTATCCTTAACCAATGAACCCCCAAAACTAATCAGGGAAGTTCCTTAACATAATAAACCGGTATACCAAATACGGGGCAAATCGAATGATTCTGCATGAAAAACCCAATTATCTAAATTAAGGGGGTGGACTTACCCCCTTTTCCCCCTTTATCCTTAACCAATGAACCTCCAAAACTAATCAGGGAAGTTCCTTAACATAATAAACCGGTATACCAAATTCGGAGAAAATCGAATCATTCTGCATGAAAAACTCATTTATCTGAATTAAGGGGTTGGACTAACCCCGTTTTTCCCCCTTTATCCTTAACCAATGAACTCCCAAAAACTAATCAGGGAAGCGTCTTAACGTAATAAACTGGTATACCAAATTCGGAGCAAATCGAATCATTCTGCATGAAAAAACCATTTATCTGAATAAAAAGGGGTGGACTAACCCCCCTTTCCCCCCTTTTTCCTTAACCAATGAACACCCAAAACTAATCAGGGAAGTTCCTTAACATAATAACGTATAACAAATACGGAGCAAATCGAATGATTCTGCATGAAAAACCCATTTATCTGAATTAAGGGGGTGGACTAACCCCGTGTTTCCCCCTTTATCCTTAACCAATGAACTCCCAAAACTAATCAGGGAAGTTCCTTAACATAATAAACCGGTATACCAAATTCGGGGCAAATCGAATGATTCTGCATGAAAAACCCAATTATCTGAATTAAGGGGGTGGACTAACCCCCCTTTTCCCCCTTTATCCTTAACCAATGAACCTCCAAAACTATTCAGGGAAGTTCCTTAACATAATAAACCGGTATACGAAATTCGGAGAAAATCGAATCATTCTGCATGAAAAACCCATTTATCTGAATTAAGGGGTTGGACTAACCCCGTTTTCCCCCTTTATCCTTAACCAATGAACTCCCAAAACTAATCAGGGAAGCGCCTTATCACAATGAACCTAGGAAAAAATTTTGAAGCAAATCGGATGTTTCTATCAAGAGTTATCGCGTTACGTACATACATACGTACGTACGTACATACATACCTACATACATACAGAGCAGGCGGGCACATTAGCTCTCAGGCTTTGATAGCCTGTGAGCTAAAAAGACTGGCTCCTGCGTTTAAAGATAATGGTAAAATATCATTTAGAACAGAAATTTAACTATAAGACACACTGTATTAAAGAAATATTTTTATAAATCGCATTTTATATAGAATTTCATTTCATAGTAAAAGCATACGACAGTGCAAATTTCAATACATAAAAAATTAAAAGGAAGATTTCGGAATTGAGTTTTAGTATACGTCTGAATAACTGTACAACACAGATTTGGGTTATTAAGAAAGCGATCAAATTATTTTTGTATTTTCTACCAACCAGCCCTACAGGAACCTCTTCAGATTCCGAATAGGGGAGATGGGGGCACATGTGAACAGTTCGCATAAATATAGCTTTTTCTTATAATTGGATTAATTCTTATAAAACAAAACTAGTCAGTATGGTAAACAGAACTTTCTTTTACACATGGTAATTTTTTTTAAATCACCTGTACAGTTTTTCCTACATTTTTTAATAGTTTTATAAATTCAAAAAATTGTTCGCATGTGCCCCATCAGCGGGGTAGTTGTGAACACTCGTGGGGCACATGTGAACACAAGGAAAAAATATCCTTTGACATACTTTTTCTCCTGTTATTCATTTGTTATCATAACCATTATTATATTATCAGTCAAATTCACCATAAAGAAAAAAAAATTTTTTTTTCTAGTTTCTGAGTGATATGTTTAAACAAAAGATTTTAAAATGAAACTAAATATATACAAAGCCGTTCTGACACCATACCCAAGAATTATATTAGTTATCAATTTGAAAATTTTACATTTTAAAAATGATGCTGATATCCATCCCAATTCAAATTATCCTATTCATAGCTCTTGTTTGAGAGATGGAAGTAAGCCATCACTGGGGGTTTGAGACAAATGAAAAGAAAAAAAATTACAAAGTTGTTTGTCAGAATACTCTTTGTATTAACAATGCATAAAAAAATATTGTTTTAAACCGTTTACAAAAATAGTACATAACACTTATTGCATTTTAGGAAACATTGAATTTATTTAAATTATAATTGAACTCAAATGAGCTTCTTGCTCTTTGTGTACTTCCTGACAAATGTGGAAGTGGAAGTTTCAATACAATATCACTTTTTTGTATGACAGAAATGTTTACTATTTCAAGGAAATTATATGAATTGGATCTGAGATTCTTTCTCAGGAATTTAACATACATTTTATAATTATCAATTCTTTCTATTCGCCCAACAGAGAAAGTTTTTGATTTTTGTGAACTGTTCATATCTGCCCCAACTAGTCTGTTCACAAGTGCCCCGCATGGCTGCTAGAGTTAAATTGATAAATAATTAACATTTATCAATTTTAGGGAACAAAACAACTTTATCCAAAATATTCATCATTAGTCATAGTATATGTTAAAACATTAAAATTCAAATAAATAAATAAATAAATAAACTTTATCACTTACCAAAGTTGAAACCGACATTTTACATTTGACATCTTTGGTAATTTTTTTCAAATAAAAAAACTTATAATAACTATTGAAAAACTGTGATGTTCACATCTGCCCCCTGTTCACATGTGCCCCCATCTCCCCTATACGTACGTTAATGTGTTTTGGAATATTCTTATTTAATTATATGTTTATACCGATATGCCCAGCTATGATATACCTCGTCAGAAGAAAAATCATGTGACAACTTAAAAATTGAAATCGAACGTTTCTTTGTTTGAAGGTCATCTTAACTTGCTTTTATTATTTAAAAGTACATAAAATGTGTTATTAGTGAGAGTTTAAATAAAAAATCATACAAGATATAGGGAGGTAGGTGTAACTAGGATCAGGGGTGATTGGGATCAGGGGCACTTCAGATTCAATCTGTAAGAGATAAAAAACATTGACGCTGCTAATTATGAAGTCTGACTAATGTTATATATGTGCAGTTTTTTTAAAGTGAAAATGTATGTTACTTAATGTATGTTACTGTAGAAGTAATCACTGTTTTCCCAGAACACAAAGGAAAACATTGTTCGTTTAAGTGAGAATGTTTTAGTTGAAAAGGTCCTGTGTAAAAATTTGTAGGAATATTGAAATATAGCTATGTATTTAAATTTAAAAAAAAGGTTGTTTTTCAGAGAAAATGGTTATTTGTAGAGGCAGAAGCATAATGTTAATAATCTGCATGATTCTAATTCCAGCATGATTCTAATTCTCCAGCAATAGCACTTTTGGGTAAGTAGGACCATACACTTTTTGGGTTAAGGGTAAATTAGGATCGCAAATTTTATTTTCTGTTTAAATCAAATTGTGGTTCAGAATGCAATTTTCAATCTTTCTGTCTCCAGATCCTTAGAAATACCCCTAGTTTGTTTTACTTTACTGCACATTTTGTGTTAGCAAAACATTTATTTTGCAATTATTTTTTGCATTTCTTCCAAATTTGAGCTTTGACTGCATGTTTTAGGCCTAATTATGCCTCAATACGTCAAATATAAATAAACTTTTCCTCCTTCACAACATAGAGCTTTGACTGATCCTTTTTCCTCCATTGCTAAGGGTTTTCCAACCGTGCTTATCTTTCCCATACTGTATCTCTGAGAATAGTTGTAGTTGTAAAACCAAAAATATCTTGCTGTAAAACCTACACTGAGATTTTTAATCTCATTTACCCATGATTGTGTATCTTGTAAGGCGTGGGAGAAAGCACCACTGATCCCATTTACTCCATGTCATGGGTAATTGGGATCAAAGAGGTATTTTTTTGAAAAAGACTTCTTCCAGGTAACATGGTACATTGAAAATAATTCTTTACACAGTTCAAGATACAACTACCTACTGAGTAAAATTATACATAATATTAGTAATTAGTCCACTTCATTCTCTGACAATTAATTGTCAAAGTTCGAATTGTCAAAAACTGATCCTCATTACCCGTACTCGTTTAAAACGCTGTGCCGAAATCGTTACATTCACAAGTACTTCACAAATTTTGCTTTGTAAATCGCTCAAAGATGATCTTAGATAAATGTGCAATCTATGTAATATGTTTATTACGCAGTATTATTGAAAGAAATTGTTGAAAATAAAAAAAAGAGTAAGTTCTTTCCATTTATAGCTACAAATACCAGATATGCGTGAACTGTTTTCATAAAATAAGAGGAGCGGTTGTACCCGGCAAGATTAACAATTTTTACGTAGGAAACCACGGTCACAACTTCCTCACACAGTGAAAAATAAAGCGTGTCTCACTCTAAGCGGAACCTAGATTTTAATGCATAACTTTAAGAAAAATTAAAATATTTTAGAGAAATTTTCAAAAGATTAGCTTTGTTTTGTGTGAAGTATGATGATGCACTGTTAAAAATTTGCGGGATACTGTCCAGTCGTTTCCCGTTTCGACTGTTCGACCAAAATTCGACCGTTTTTCGAAAGAATGGTTGCATAACCGCAATTTAATTCTAATCTGGTCATAATATGAGCAATAATATGGTCAGAATAGAGTAAAATTACGGTTATGTAATTCTTTTGAATAAAAACGGTCAAATGACAGGACATTGCAACAAATTTTTAACAGTGTATCATGAGGAATTGTAAAGCTACATTCTAAATTATGGAGTGACTAGATTTGTGTTGTTTAGGCGCGAATGATGGTCATTTATAGTACTTTATATGATGGCATCAGGTTTTTATAAAATAAAAAGTTTGTTCTTTGAAATATTCGATAAATATCTTGATTTTTATTGTGTTATATACGAAACTCCGTGATCAACTTGGAGACACGTTGATTTTTTGCATGAAATGCTGATTGCGATCATAATTTTCCGTACAAAAATTATCACCATGATGGATACTATTGCTTCTCTTATTTTGCAAAACCAATTTACGAATATCTTGTATAATGCTAGAAAATGTGTCATTTTATTCACAAGCAATGCCTTACATCCTTTTCTTAATTATTCTTTACGCAGATTTTAATTTTTGTTAAATAGTGCAATTAGTACTATATATTAAATATGGGACTATTCGAATGTAGATGAAAAAAGAAACTGAAAAATAGCTATCAATCTTGAATTTTCCCGTTTTTCTTTTAATGATATGTTTGAACACAAAGGGAGAGAGAATCACTGATATGAAAGAAACATTTAATTTGGGTGTTATGTTTTTATAACCTCATTTTCTGTTTTGTTGACCGACTATTTACGCATTATATTTTTGTATCTTTAATGAATGGTGTTTCACCTGTAATTTCTGATGCATTTCTCAAAGAGTTTTATACAGCGTGACCATTTACCTTTCATTTTTAAGAGATGCATATCAAAATTTGAAGCACATGTAATACAAATGGAAGTAAAATAAAACGAAATAACACAACACTAGTATTTGATAAATGGTTTTGTCAAAAGGTATATTCACTTACTGATTCTGTTTTTTCGCTTGATGCTGGATATTACGAAGAAAAGGAAATTTCATAATCACTATTTCACCATTCGTGCCATACCAAATCACCTCATTCATATATTATTGAAGGTCACGACGTTCAGCTTACGATTCTACATGTAGTGTCTATATGGCATTTAACCTGTTACCGATGTGTCTTGTGTTGTTAGTGGAATAGCGCGTGGCGAATTTGCGAAGCTGTTCTTCATCTATTACAATCATGATCTCGTTATGGCTGTAAAGTGCTAAGGCATTCATCAATACAGTTCACTTTCTGCTTATTGCCATGCAACAAAATCAAATATATTCTGCAAATTTTAATTCTGCACACAAGTCAAGCACAATCCAGTAATATTTATATTAGTGCATTCAGTAATTTGCTTAAATTTTTCCAATTTTAAATTCAAATTTATTATTTTACTCCTTAAAATAGTATGCTTCGTTAAAAATAAATTTAAATAAAATAAATATTTGTGAGAGTATGTTCTGAATTCAGTCCATTATTTACCAAAATATCAAATAATCTTTGATATCGATTATGAAAATTATCATATTTTTATATATGTTTTAAATAAAACTTTTACTGACATATTATCATGAGATTCAATTTCTAGTCAATATAGGTAGATGAAACTTTGCAAGTATAGCCCTATAAACATATAGTATTACATGAGACACTAAGAGGATTTAATGTAAAATTGTAAGCCATTTGTAAAAAATACTTTGTTTTGCTACTAGCAATAGCGACGCAAAATGATTAAAAATGCTCAAATACAGATTTTACATTCAAGATCCGATATGAAGGTTTAATAAATTTCAGCATAAAAAGTATAATTATTATTTTTTAATTTTTATTTTCTCTCCTGTCTCAGTTGGTGCTTCAACTTCCGTACAAATGCAAGATTAGAGTCAAATAGTTGAATAACCAATGATGAAATTTAGTATTTTTTATTAAATTTGAGATAAACTTTTTTACTGTGTTATATTAATATATCTTTTTGTGTTCTTTAAAACACTGCCATTGCGGATATATACGATATCTCGCAGAGCTTACTAGAGTTTTAAGGTTCAATAAAATTAAAATTTGACGAAGATAAACGTGAAATAAAGCATATCGGGTCAAAACAAATAACCCCCAACTATTTTATGACCAAATAGACGCCGAGATAAACGATGATAGCTGTCTGATTTACCCTTTAAGGATGGTCCAACTAACTTTTAAAATTAAAATAGTAAATTTTTGCTAATCAGAATGAAGAGTAAAAAATTTATGTGCAACAAAGTGCGTACTGTCATCTATGGACTACATTGTGAGCTATTTTATCATTATTGTATATTAAATCTATAAGCTATCTCATATTAATTTCATATTTGTATTTGTTTTAGTTTCTGTGTTATTAATTTTTAAATCTCGGATATTCGTTCTGGGACATCCTGTGTATAACAGAAAATGATATTGTTCAATGGTCTTGAATATTAAGCTATGATATTTCAGACTAATACAAGTGATGTATTCTAATTGTAAATGGAAGTACACTCTATTTCTGAAGTAACAGTAACTAGATACTAATGATATTTAGTAGAAACAATAATAATCTGTGGCTTGTTTTTCCTAGTTTTAGTATGAATTTTTGATTCTTCGGGAAGGAACGCTGCATGGATGAGTACACTGTATTTAAAACCAGTACATGCTAAAAATCTGTGTTTAAAAGTAAAAAGAAAACTGTTAAAAAGAAACATGTTTTTTTTTTTCTTACTGTAAGTAAAAAAAAAAATCTCAGGCATTAGTTAATTTAAAATTACTAAAATTATATGACACAAATGATTGCGCCAATTACTTCTCATTGGAAAAGAGGAAAATATTTAAAAGGATTAATCATACGTAGAAAAAAGCTTTACTTGAGAAACATAGCAAATGGCTTAAGCAGGAGTCCAAAATGATCAGATTTTTTAATACAGTTTTTCAGAAGAATAATTTAAGTGATAGGTTTCTAGAAAATGTGCAATGCATAGAACATTTCGAATATTTGCTTTCTGCAAAAATTGCAAGAAAAATTTAAAAATAAGATTTTAGTTTGAAAAAATTAGCATTTAAAAATTTGATTGATTGGGAAAATGCTAATAAATAGGAAATCATTATATGGTCGGCCATAAAATAAAGAGAGAACGCCCCATGCTTTTTAATCTCAAAATTGCCAAAAAAAAAAAAAAAAAAAAAAAAAAAAAACATTTGATTGGAAATTATATTTTTGGAAATTATATTTTCTTTCAATTTATGATAAAAATAAACTTAGGCGTCATCTTCATACTGAAATAACACCAAACACCAAACTCTGAAATGTTCAGTAGGAACATGTAATTTTGCCATTTGGTTGTATTGTTAAATTTTGACTTAGAATACCAAACAAGATGTCATTCGGTCAAGTAGCTTAGTAATTATTTAGGTTTAAAGTTTGGAATACCTAATTATAAATTCCTTTGTAATCGTTACAAAACAGATTGCTATGCGGGTAGTTTTTTAAGCATCACAAAAACTACTTAGCGGAATGGGCTGCAATTTTAGATTCGCATATTTGAAGCTTCCAGAAATATGTTCCTGTTAAAAAATTATTTTTTTTTTCAAAAATTAAAATTAAACTATATAATTTCCAAAAAATTATGAATTGTCTATTATGAATTTTTTAACAGAATTTGTTTTCTAGAAGCCTCAAATATGCATTTCAAATTTACAGATCATTCCGAAAGTAGTTCTTGAGTTATTCTTAAAACCCGCATTGCGATCTGTTTCGTAATGATTACAAATAAATATAATATTTTGAGTTCCAATCTTTAAATATCTATAATTGCCAAATTACTTAACCGAAGTACGTCCCGTTTGGTGTCCTAAGGAACAATTTACCAAAAAAGAGAAATATTATGTCAAAATTAGGTGTTTGTTTTTAAATTTTCAGAGCTTCGTACAATTTCAGAAGGGCGAAGCCCCTTAAGTACATTTTTTAACGAAAAGAAGATATGATCTCCAGTCAAATAGCCATTTTCGTTTTTATCTGGGACAATTTGGAGATTAAAAAGTATTAGTGTGTGTTCTATCTCTTTCTTTGGCCGGCTGTAATTATAGGGGAAGGAGGGGTAAAGTGGCCACTCTAAGGTTTAATGAGTTTTTAAGATACCTTTATAATCATTAATGTTATACAAAAAATACCAATAGTAACTATAATAACTTTAGTTTCAAATTCTATTTTACTTTTTTTTATGCACAAGTTCCGTTAAAAGAATAACTACAAAATGACTACTTTGCCCGCCTAGGCTGGGTAAATTGGCCAGCATAGGTACAAAAGAACCCACGTCTATTCAGGATGTATATCTAATCAACACAAGCTAAAGTAACACACATTAAGAATAAGTATTATTTTTTGTAATACATTAAGCATTAAATTGTAACGAGAGAAAGTAAATAGTAATGAGTATCAATAGTCTATCCATGAAGGATTAGGAGTAGGATCCACTTGCAAAATTTGCATTCAAAGTCGTCATCTTCTTCATTACAACTCGTACACTCTTCAAGTGGCTAATTCTTACATTGGAAGCCTCTTATCCATCCTTAATTATATCTTGAGTTTGAGTAGGTTTGTGTGGTCATTTTGCCCGATCTCTTTATGGCAGCTTTGACCGGAATGACGTCATTACAAAACTGTGAACTAGCATCTAACCTAGACGACTTAAAGTTTTCCAATACACAACATTTAAATGATGATTTCACACTAATCAAACAGCATAAGAGCGAATAATTATAACACTAAATATTTTTATCTATAATTAAGAAATTGCCTAAAATCAAAAATACGAAAAAACTATAAAATGAGTTCAGAACTTGAAAATGTAGCCTTCCGATTCAAAGTCGCAGAGAGTAATACCAACATCTCTGGCGACTGTTTCCCCTATTTCATGAGTGGCGCGCGTGTGTGTGTGTGTGGGGGGGGGGGGGGAGCTGTACAACGGAATAACCTCAAATATCCACTTTGCCCTCACTGGCCACTTTACCCGTCCTTCCCCTAATCAGTAATGGACGATATCCGCCCGATGTCACACTTCCCCATCATGTTACTTACAGGATATATTAGCAGATGTAAGTGTAAAACTAACTGTACATGCTACTTGTTTATTTACACTTTTGATTCAATTTTAGTCGCCAAACAATGTGATTTAACGTCAAAATGTATAAGAGTGTAATGTTCTCAATAATGTTTTTTCAAGTATATAAGAGCAGTTATGGAGGCAAATGTTTATATTTAAGTTTAAATTATATAAACATGGTTTATACATTTAATTTTTTAAAATTACGTCTACGTCTATACAAAAAGGGAGTAAAAAAATAAATTCCAACTGGAATGTTTCCAGCACAGATATGCACACAGGAAACCCTGGTTACAAAAATTAAATTAAATTTTCGCCTACCGACGCTGACTAAAATATGCCAATTGACTGCAAAACAGGATTACGGAACTTTTGCTTTCGGTATTTGCATAAACTTATGGAAAGAAATAATTTTTTGTCTATAAACGAATTAATTGAACTTTTGTAACATTTATACGCAGCACAATACTTTGGTACATTGAGAAATAATTTACTTTCAGACAGTTAAAAGAAATTTCACCATACTTTACTACGGAAACATGCCGGTTTGTTTTCCCCAATCATGTGTTTTTTAAAGCCTCGAACTCAGATTACCTGATAATGTCCATTGGTATACTTATGCAAATTATGTTTTCATTGTGCACATAAAGAAAAAAAGCCGCTTTTGCACATAAATTTTATGAAATAAAAATTGTCACATAATAAATGAATCAGAAATAGACTGATCCACATTTTATGAAATTGTATTTGTTTTTATAATTTGAAGCCTAATTACACTGATCAACACTATCCTCCCTGTAAAAATAACGGTTAATTCTTATAGATTTCATGTTGCTAAAAGAAAGTATTGAATGAGATTACTTCGTCACGTACCATTTTTTAGATGGGAGGGTTTGTGTTTAAAATTAAGTTATTTTGTGTCGCACTAAAACATTAGAGGCCATTACGTATATACAAACATGCATATAATAACACATAAATAACTTATAAATAAATATATATAAAGCATTAGATGAAATACGGTAGCAAAAGAAATGAAAATATGTTAGTGGATATTATTGCTCTCGAAAAGGGGTGGGGGCGGGGGATGGAGACACCAAAAGAACAATGTTTAAAACAATAGTCTGCAAAAGAGATTCTCTGTTCACACATTTTTATAACAATTTTGACTTTATCAATGATTTAAATTTAAATGAAAAAATAAAAAATAAAATCTATCAGTGTCTGATTCGGAATAGGGTTTAATTAACGTCTACATCACTAAAATATTCTTTGCTTTAAAATGTCGCTGACATATAAACGAAGAGCGAAGGCATTTTGCTCTTTACGAAGAGAAATGCTCTTATTTGATTATTTTTAAAGAAAGCTGTGGGAGGAATGGTTTTAATATTTCTACACATAAAATACGTGACATTTCTTTTTGTGACATGTTGCGCATCTCATGTTTTTTTTTTTTTTTTTTTTAATCGACTCCCTTCACCCCCAAAGAACTAGCGCAAAATGCTTAAACATTTCTATAGCAGCAGTAGACAAAATTAAAAAATCTGATTTAACGCTAATAAAAAAATAAAAAAAATGATGTTCACTGACTAATTCAAAAAAAAAAAAAATGTTTTTTAGCGTAAGTCTGTAAAGTGAGGATTGTTTTATGAAGTTTCTTTTCTAGGTGATGAAGATTGGATATATTTATCTGATTGCAATAGAAAAAAATCCATTTACTACCAAAAAGGAAATTAAAAACACCTAAATTTTGTTTCAGAGAAAACAAGGAAAGTTTTGCTAAAGATATGGTGATTCACACGACTTGTATTACAACATGATTATTTACTAGTTAGAATCATCGTGTTAAAATTAATCAAGTTTATGGTTATTGATGGATTCTACTATAGCGGAAAACTTAAAATAAGGAAAGTAGAGAAAAAAAGTCAAAAATAACTCATATGACTATTGGATGTAAATTTCCAACTGGGCGAAAAATGTCCGGGAAAGGATTCGAACCAGGGACCTCCTGGCTGAAGCCGCCAGTGCTCTGCCATCTGAGCTATCCCGAACGAATTTGGTTGAACTTTTTTCACCCAGCTAACCTTAATGATTATAGCATCTGGTCTGAAACCTGGTTCAGCTCAACAGAATAAATCTCAGGTAACAGAACTCCAGAAATCGCTGGATACGAAATTACACTAGATTAATTAGAAAAAAAAAAAAAAAAAAAAAAATGTTTTTGCTGCGAAATAGGAATAACAATTTCATCTTGTTTGTTTAATATAAAATTACAAAAATTAAAACGACGCTTTATGTCCCCTGATAGGAATAGGAAAATAAGAATAGGAATAATAATTTCATCTTGTTTGTTTAATATAAAATTACAAAAATTAAAACGACGCTTTATGTCCCCTGATACTAATTCTTGTCCTAGTATTGGTCGATATAGATATGCACTATACTTGTTTAAAATATTCCATATTTGACTTTTTCAATATCCACACTCTCGGCTAATATGTCGTATAAGACATTCCCAGAATGATCAAGTGCATATCCTAGAAATCCTCCGAAGGTATTGTTGAACCGGTGAAGAGACTTAATCGAGGATGCTTCTTATATCTACCTGTTTCTCTTAAACGATTAACAATTTTAACTATAGTGTTTGGATGTGGTTGGTTCCGGAAATTTCATAGCATACAGCCTTGCAGCCTTTCGTTTATTCCGATTGCTATATCCGTAAAGTAATATCATTTCACAGTACTGATTGGTGATAAAGATATTCTTTTCTAACTTTAAAATTTACGAATGCCTGCGAATTGATCAAAGCGCAGACTCAAATAAGTGAATGTATATGTTGGTACACAGCCAATATATAAACTGTTTTGCATAAATTGAGATTGCAAAATATTTGCATTCCAATGAAATTTTCGCATAGTAATTGGATTATATTTTTTAAACGAAAACAGTCAGAAAAATTTTAACATAATGTAAGTACAGTGGAATCCGGTTAAGTTGCGTTTCAAGGGACTGGACAAGAGTCACGTATGTGATATCGCATATTAACCGTGATTTCCATAATTTTGTGGTAACTGAGCTTTTCTACGCATCTAACAGCCTAAATGAACTTTAGACCTTCAGTTTATATGTTTACAGTCGAAAGTTGTGTCTTTTACGCATACATAGCTTAAAATATAGCTGTGCTCAAATTTAACTTACTGTTAGAACCAACAGGAATATAACTGATGATAAACGTGTATTCAAATACAACCTTACTGTCGATAAATACGTTACAACAACAAATATTTTTCTTTCCACTCTAATTTCTTTTAATGCAAACCGAAGATATTAAATGTTTGCACCACAACCGAGCTATTAACATCATATTTAATACTTTTAATAATAAGTACCCTTATAATTAGTCCTTAATTTGTAATGCAATAAGAAGAACTATCCATGTCTTTTGCTTGGCAAAACGTAAACATAACACAGAAAATATGAAATAAATACACAAAAGCAGTCGCATTTGTTCAGTCTTGACAAGTTTCAGTACTTTTTTTTCTCTGGTCTTGGTTTAACATCTGGTAATTTATCGGGGCTTTTTATTCAAGTATCTACCGATACTTCCAATTAGTAATGTTTGCTTTATTTAATCAGCAATGTCATTGAAGTGGATTTTGTATTACAATATCTATCACTATTTCCGAATAGTAACAGTCATTTTTCTGTCATTAAATATAAAGGTTATTACTAATCAGAAATAGGGGTACATATTTGAATAAAAAAATCCGCTAAATTGGAAATACTGGAGAAGAGCAAATAACTTCATATCTGTGTTTATAAATTCGCACCTTTGCCCTAGGTGACCGAACATTACCGCGTAGTAACCGCTACCATATAAAACGGGATATTTTTACATTAGCCTTATGGGCGGTGCTCAAGGGCTGTAAAAAATTCCTCTATTAACCCTTTCACTGCGCAACGCGAGATATACTCGGGCATGCATTTTCCCGTCTAATTAATACTATTTGGTTATTTCCACCAGTTATTTTTTAGCGAAAACTTTCTCTGATTTAATCAGGATATTTTCCACGATTACGATAGTCAAAAATTTCTGCTTTAAAGAACCGGTGATGAAAGATAAGAATTCTGTAAAAGACGCTCATCGCGAAGAATTACTTACGAGAGGGTTAAGGGGGATCGCGTCTTATCCGTGAGCAACGTAAACGGGTTCGACAGTATTTTAACTCTTAGAAAGTATTTTTATGTGCATGATTTGAGCGCGCAAAGCACAACAATTGTGTTAATGCAAATATTGTTGTTTACGTCATTTTTCTTGTTTAATATCGAAAAATTTGCTCCATTTAATATTTATACCTTGTTTATCAAGTTTAAATTGCATTTTGATTTTGACATCTAAAATATTTTGTATAAAACAAGTTTTTGTATTTGCTTTGAAGAACTAAAAAGTTAAATTTGAAAAAGCATAATATCATTAAAATATATTTTAAGGAATCTGTGCTATATTAAATCATAAAATGTATCTTACTCCTTTTGTGCGGTCCTGTAAAAGAAATGTAAATGCAACGCACTTTTCTTTGGAAAAATGCTATTGTGCATCTCAATAACTTACATAAATTTTACTGATTTTCATTTTAAATTTTTACTTGTAGGTGGTAATGTATTCGAAACTTTCTGTGTGATCCTGATAAATAAGAATAAATAGTAGGCAATGAAAATCATAATAATATTACATTGTCATCGGATTTACATAATTATGCAAAATTTAATCTCATTCGGAATACTTTAAACACTTTGTGTACGATCCCTTCAAGCAATACGCAATTCATCTGTGTTCAGGTGCCGAAAATTGGTATAAGTCAAGTAATTCAAAGTTTCATAACTCGATCAATTTTAGAGTTAGACGAATGGGACATTTTATGTCTTACTTGTTTGTGTAATAGGAAATATTCCTTAAATATCACTTATATGATCGGGGGACCGTATAAAAAATTAAATTTTGTAATTTTTAAGAAATGTATTTATTGATCCAAACGAATTTAAAAATATTTTTTTTAACCTCATTTAAAACATTTTTGTAATTGGAACTATGTGTCAAAGACTAACGGTTTAGGAATTAAATATTGGACACCATTGAGGGTGATTACCCTGTTTAAGAAAACCATACACTTGCCTTTATTCACAGATTGTTTAACATAATATTTCACCAAAAGTGGCATTAGACTCAAAATATTGTCTTCCATCAGAAAATGAAATTTTTTTTTTTGAAATAGGGGTCGCCCAAATATTAAAATGATTTAACTTTGATTTTTCAAATAGTAATACATACTTTGGACGCCTTGAGAAATTTGGATTAAGGCAGCCGGAAAAGCTATAGTTCATTTACCTTTTAAAAATTTTCATAGAATTATAAGATAAAATTTATTAAACTACTTTACGAAATATCAAGCTGTATCTAAAAGGAAAGACTTCCAGAGTCATACCAGTAAAATTACAGAGGCAATCGATCTATAAAATAAACCAATATAAACTTTCATCACTCAAATTTTATTTAAGTGAATTTTCCGCATAAAATTTCTGGTTGATGTCTTCTATTTTCTTGTATTTGGTTGAACGGTATTAGAATAAATGTGTCTAGAATAAGTTTTGGAAATTCAATGTATTTCACTGAAAAGAACAATTTTGAAATCGGGTGTTTTTTTTTTTTTTTTTTTTTTTTTGAAGATATAAACTAAATTTTGTAACGTGAATTTCACATTTCATTCTTAATTTTTTACTCATTTTAACATCATGAAGATTTTTTAAAAATACATAAAGTAGATACTTTTCCTAGCTGATTTGGTCCCAAGGAACACAAATAAAATGTCAAATGTGGGTGCAACTATTTGAAAATCGAAGTCAGCGCATTTTTTAATATGTAGACGACTCCTATTTAAAAAAATTCTTTCATATTCTAAAATAATACAATATTCTGAGTCCAGTAATACCTTTAACGTTATTGTATTGTAAACGTTCTGCGAATAAAGATAGGTGTATGAATTTTTAGGCTGACTGTGCAATAATTTTACTGTATTTGTACCATTTTCATTCTTTACGATATAAGCACAGTATTTATATTGTACATGATAACTTAAAAGTACAGTATTAGTATAGTTTTAATTGTAAACTGCCTTTATAACGTAAAATAACTATTTGCTGATAAAAATTCTGTATATCTACCACAGTCAGTCTACACAGTATCATAGTTGTCAACAACCCGATTTTTTTAATACCAATACTTTTATGCAGAAATACATAATTTATGCATTTGCTCAAATTCTGCATTAAATAAAGCGAAAATTTTTGTAAGAACTTACTGGTATTAAAAAAAAATTGGCGTTTGGCAACTATGCAGTGTATAAACCGTGTATTTAATGCACAGTATATACACTAAACAGGGGTCGAAGCATATAGGACAAATTCTATTGTTCTTACCAGAATCTTTTATCAATATTCCTCATGATTTGGTCCTATTGCATATCTTATAAAAACGTCTCTTGAAGATTATTGATAAAAGATACTGGTAAGAACAATAAAATTTGTCATGTATGCTCCGATACTTGTCTATATGGCCATTTATTATCGGACACTTTCAATTTTAGACATTTTGTCGAATATTTAAGAATACATTGGTCGGTTTTTTCTGTGAACTTCAGGATTATGAAGAATATGTTCGAATTCATATTTATCAACGGCGGTTTGATCAGAAGTACAATTAGTGGAGCAACAAAAAAATCAAAGAAAAAAGAACAATGTTTGGAATCATCCTGTAAAATAAAATGCACGAAATGATCTATCGCTATAGTTTACGAATATATGGATATTGTAAAATATATGTATTGATTTGTGGAAGAATAGATCGCATATTCATGGAGATGTATAAATTTTTCTTAAAAGTTCAAAAAGTTTTTGCATGTTTGCTTATATCATGGAGAATTTTTTTTTACCAAATTTAACGCCAGTTTTAGAAAATTTGACAAAATGTAGTAGAAATAATATGGTGTAATTGGAATGTAAATATATTAAATATTTGATGAAATATGAGCAGTTACATGAAATATTTTTTATCTTCGCATGCGCGCACGATAATTTTTTTTTAATGATCACATAGTCAACTCTATGGACAACTCATAAAAAAAGACAGCCAAATATCGTGCAAATTCAGAAAGATATCGGCAATAGACTGAGCTGACTTTTAGTTGTTCTCTAAAATGATAAGGAGTTTTCCATAAATTTTCGTTTTTAATTTTTACTTTCTTAATTTTCATTTTTTATTGATGTTTTTGTTCTTCTTGGAAAATCACCAGAACGGGCCTATTCCAAGAAAAAAAAGAAGTATCAAAATTTAAGCATTTCTTCTAAATCTACTCGTTGACATTCATTAAGTACAAACTCCTTTGCTGAAAGCCAGATAATAAACAAGTGGGTAATTGTAATCCCAGATCGCACAGAGGGTTTCGTTTAATATCTCTTTTAAAACACTTTATCCTTAAATTAACAAATCAAAATTGCTAATTTAAAATTTTTAAATCCTTACATAAATGGCATCACCATTACATTTAGGAATGCCCCCCCCCCCCACCCCAAAATCATACACTACCCTATTTCAAATTTTATATTTTACTAATAATATTTATAAGAGGGCACCGTCAAAAAACCGCATTTAAAACGGGAGGGAGAGGCATCGGATCCGTATAATATGAATAAGTTTTCATAGACTTATTTAAAGATACGTCAAATGAGGGGTACTCCATAAAATTGCGAAAAGTGCACCACGGGGGAGTAAAAAGGGGGGATGAAGGGCATCGGATGTCTATAATATGAATGAATTTTCATAGACATATCTAACGATATGTCACACGAGACCTATCTAACGATAGGTCACATGAGTGGTGTCCTTGAACAATTGAAAAGTGCCCCCGGCGCAAAAGGGGAGGGGGGGTCATCGGATGTGTATAATATGGATAAGTTTTCATAGACCTATCGAACGATCTGCCACATGAGGGGTTTACTTAAAATTTAGAAAATAGACCCTTCACAGAGCACCCTCCCCTGCCCCGGGAATAGCCCACTCTTTCAAATAGTTAAGGTTAAAAAAAAATATATTGATATGAGGTCTCAGTTAAAAAACGCACTCAAAACTCAATAAACAGTTGATCTGAAGAAAAAAGAGAAAATAGCGCCCTCCCCTTCACCCAAACTACACGCACCCTTTGCTTTATAAAATTTTTAATATATGTTATAAAATATGTCAAAGTTTAACTGGGATTGGTTAATTAGTTTTCCTAATTTTAACAATTCCGCGTCAATAGTCCCCCTGAGGGTCCCTCCCCTCTCCCGGAAATTCCCACTCTTTCAAATATTTAATGTTATAAAATAATATTTATTTGAGTGCTCAATGAAAAAACGCAACTGATCTGAAGAAAAAAGAGAAAATTGCTCCCCTCCCCTCATCCAAATTCCACGCACCCTTACCATATAAATTTTGTATTATGTGTTATAAATTATCTCAAAGCCTCTCCGCGCCTATTTTAATGGGGAAAAAATTAGTTTGAAGAAATTGAAATTTTTAATTATAGAAAAAAGTGGCATGAAATCAGGCCTCACTATCTTTCAAATATTTATTGTTAAAAAATAATATTTATAGGAGGGCTTAGTGAAAAGAACGCGGACTCAGTGAAAAACCGCATTTAAAACGAAAAATAACAGCTGATAAAAAATAGAAAAAAGCCCCCTCCTCCTCACCAAAATTCAATGCACGCTAACTTTATAATATTGGTATTATCTGTTATAAACTCTCTCAAAGTTTAAAAGCGATCGGATATTTAGTTTTCCCCATTTTAACAAATACGTTCATTATCTATAGGAAAACACATTTCTTTTATAAATTTAAAAATGATTTTCAGATGAATCCAAAAATTGTCGACGGATTTCCTTTAAATGGACGAATTATTAATTAGCGTACAATTTTACATTCGGTTGCGCAAGAACCAAAATTCTAAAAGCAATGTTTAAAAATTTTTGTAAGTTGTATTAAAAACCGCAGTGTTAAATTTATCATTTTTTTGTATCATGCCACGTGACCTGCAATTTGAAAGAAGCAAGCAGGCGTGCTGCGCACGCACTACAAAATCTTGTAAAAATGGATATCTCTTTCGAAAGAACCTCGAACCGGATGCCCGCTGCCTACGGCACCGTATTGCAGTCGTGCTGCGCACTCGCTGCAAACTCTTATTAAAAAGACAATCGTGCTTGAACGAAAGTTGAACCGGGTCCCCGCTGGCTACGGCACCATATAGCAGGCGGGCTGCTCACGCACTGCAGAATCGTGTAAAAAAGGCAATCTCGCTCAAACGAACCTCGAACCGGGTACCCGATGCCTACGGCACCGTATAGCAGGCGTGCTACGCACGTGCTGCAAAATCTTGTTAAAAAGGTAATCGCGCTTTAGGGGGGGCATAGTGGGTTGATGAACACCGGGATCTATAAAATGATTAAGCAGTCACAGACCTTTCGTACGATATGTCACATGAGGGGTATCGGAAAAATTTAGAAAAGTTCCCCCCTTGGGGGTGGGAAAAGTGGGGGATGAACACCGGAGATGCATAATATCATTAAGCGGACACAGGACTTTCTAACAATATCTGACATGACGGGTATCATGAAAATTTAGAAACTCCCCCCCCCCCCCATGCGCTCCCCTCGTCATGATTTTTGACGCGGCGTGATTTTTAAAATTTTTGTTATGTTTTATAAGCTATATTAAAGTTTCAAACAGATCGTCTAGTTATATTTCCTAATTTTGTTCGCGTCCCTCCCTCACCCACCCCCCCTCGAAATGCGACGCGCCATTCTTCTTTATAAGTTTTTATCGTGTGTTATAAACTATCTTAAAGTTTAAAACAGATCGCATTGTTAGATTTCCTACTTTAAATGAAAACGCGGGCTGTTAGTTTCACATTCCACCACCAGGGAGCACATTCTATTCTTAAAAAAGGCTATCTGAAGGAAACTCCTTTACACAACCTATCAATAGATATATTACTCGAGGGGGTAGCGGTCTTCAACAAGAATTTAAGATATTTGTTGAAAATACTATCCGGAAATAGTGGTAACTTTTCTTTTGATAAATTTATATTTAATAAGTAGCATGTATCTGAGGACTCCGTAAAAAACCCGCACATGATACGGTATGAAACGCAAAGGTAAAAAAAAGATTTGGCCCCTCCCCCTCTCCGCCCCACCTGCCCGAAATTTCACGTGCCATTTTTTTATAAAATTTTTCTTATGTGTTATAAACTATCTTAAAGTTTCAAACAGATCGCCTTTTAGATTTCCTACTTTAAATGAAATCACTGTCTGTTAGTTCCACATTCCATTACGAGGGAGCGCACTCTATTCTTAACAAAACTGTATCTGAACGTAACACAGTTAAACAAGCTATCAGGAGATATGCTAGTCGTCGGGTCAGCGGTTTTAACCAATAATTTAAGACACTTGCTTAAATTACTATTCGAAAATAGTGGTATGAACACTTATACAATTTTTGATACTGAATAAATAATAATTATCTCATCACGCCATCAAAAAACCGCACGCAAAACAGTACAAAACGCCCTATTATACTGCCTAATTTTGTTCGCGCTCCTCCCCTCCCCCAACCGGAATGTGACGCGCCATTCTTTTTTATAATCTTTTAGTATTAGTTATAAATTATATTAAAGTTTCAAACAGATCACTTTGTTAGAATTCCTAGTTTAAATGAAATCGCGGTTTGTTAGTTCCACATTCCACCACCAGGGAGCGCACTCTATTCTTAACAAAAGTGTATCTGAACGAAACTTCTTTGCACAACCTATCGGTAGATGCATGGGTCGGGGGGAGGGGCTGGCAATTTAAACCAAGAATTTAATATATTTGCTGAAATTACTATTTGAAAATAGTGGTATCAATACTTCTGAAATTTTTATCTGGAATAAGTAATATTTATGCTGTATTTTTAAAAAGAGGACACCGTTCAGAAGAATACTGCAATGAAACATCACGTGGCTGCCTTTTAAAATAAGTATATAATAGAAATAAACCAATTAGTGAAATTAGCGCCCCTCCTTCCCCTACCGAAATATAAACTATCTTCATGTTTCCAACAGATCATTTTAAAATAGGCATTTGATAGAAATAAAACCGATTATTTAAATGATAATTAATATCTCAGCTTGTAATTAAGATAGGAGTTTGAAATAGGCATGTAAAAAATCAGCGAAAATTTTCACGTCGGGATGTATACAAATTTAGTCTAAAAAACTAATATTTAAAAAGTTTAAATTTCGTATTAAAATATCCTACTCTGAAAAATCACGTGGCCAGTTGCCATTTGTCTGGAGAGAAAACTTCTCTCAGCCATCGGAAATAAAATTCATGAACGAACACCTGTCTTTCAAATCCAAGAAAATGGATTTTTCATAGATCGATTTTTAGAGGATTTTTTCTGTTATAAGCATCGCAGAGATACGATCTTTATACCTGCTGAAAATAGATTTTTTCTGCGTCTGTCTGTACAAGTTACAAATTTCTAGGGCCGATACTTTCTGAGATGCGAGTGGAAATAAAAATGTCCAGTACACTTTTAGCTTAAAGTGTGCTCTGGTAAACCTACAATTTCGGATCTCGAATCCCAGTTGTGTGGCAACCCGGAGGAGAAATGAGATAATTTCGAAAAGTCTGTTTGTACCTGCGTTCATTTTATGCCGTTTCTTCGTTAATACGACGTAAAATTGAGAGTTTTTAATTAATAACGTCCGTTAATTACGACTTTTTCAATATTTTATGATTTGTCGTTTGATCTCGGGTGTCCAGCTATAAGTATGCAAAATTTCAAGTCTCCAACATATAAAGTTTCTGAGAACGGGCTCTGTGACCGAAAGACAGACAGACAGACAGAGGAGTGAGACGAATAGAGTTTCGTCAGATGAAAGATACCCTAAAAATGACGATTTTTGGAAAATCCCTTATCATTCAGTAGCTTGTAGAGAGCAACTAAAAATTCGCTCACTATACTGACCATATCACTCTGAATTTTCACGGTATTTTACTTGCCTTTTTTTATGAGTTGCTCCATAGAGTTGAATATCAAATCATAGAAAAAAATATTTTTTATTGTATGCGCATGCGCCGATAAAAATATTTCATTGAGTTACTCATATTTCGTCAAATATTTAATATATTTACATTCTAATTAAACTATATTTTTTCTAGTACATTTTGTCAAATTTTCTGAAACTGGCATTAAAACTGATAAAAAGCCCTGCATGATATAAACAAAAAAAATATGAAAAATTTTTTGAGCTTTAAAAATTAAATTGTTATATATCCATGAATGTACATTCTATTCTTCCACAAATTAATACATATATTGTACAATATCCATATATTCGTAAGCTATATCGATAGATCATTTCGTGCATTTTATCTTACAGGATGATCCCAAACCTTATTCGTTTTCTTTGATTTTTTGTTGACCCCTAATCGTCCTTCTGATCAAACGGCCATTGATAAATATGAAGTCGAACATGTTCTTCATAATCCAGAAGTTCCAGAAAAATCCGCAAATATATCTTTAAATATTCGACAAAATATCTAAAATTGAAAGTGACCGATCATAAATGGCCATATAGTGTATATATACTATATGCAGGGTTTTTCATAAAAGATGGGCAAAACTATAAGAGGTGATAGTACACATCCAGACAAACAACTTTCATCAAAGAATGCATGGTCGGAAGTAATACGCAAAGGTGGTGGCGCATTTGGAAACTTGGGCCATGCAAACGTTACAGCTCCATTCCTCTTGCGAGTTATCTGGAGAAGAACGACATTAACCCCTTAACTGTTTTTCTCGAATGCCGCTCAGGCAAAAAGACGTTGCTATCTTCGATACTAAAAGGTTTTGGATACCACTTAATTTTAACTGTAATCTTTGGTTTGTTAAATGGATCGATTGTACAAAGCCAAATATTTTAGTAAAAAAAAAGTGGTGCAGGGTCCTTATTTTTAATTTAAAGTGTAAAAACAAAACAGTTATGGGGTTAATATCATGTAAATGTGATATGGGAAAGAAAAAGAACGTGTATGCAAAATTTCGCATTGATTAATGCATTAATCCACTGATCCAATTGAGCAACTGTCAATCGCGGTAGGGACGTATCGGAAGGTGTTTTCCTTCAGTATTAGGGAAAAGGCTGACAAGCGTTTCATCTAGAGAACTGGAAATGGCTCAGGGGCTCAACGATTGTACGGAGAGTGGTTTACAACCTTGCTTTTGTCACTTGTTCTTTTGCCTTGTATAACAACATCACTCTCGGCGCCCTCTAGCACCTTTGCATTTAAAATGCAAAGGTGACCGAACAAAGAAGGCATTCCGACCATGCCTTCTTTGATGAAAGTTGTTTGTTTGGATGTGTACTATCACCTCTTAAAGTTTTGCCCATCTTTTATGAAACACCCTGAACATATAGTTTAAGGATTACACTGCGTCTCATAAATATAAAGACACAGATGTTTTTGAAATTGCCTTTTATTAGTTCAGTTATAAGAAATTAAATTTTATATCTCCTACTAAGAACAATGAAATGAATATGTTATAGGGGTTTACATTTAAATAAAATAATTTCAACTCGAATAATAAAAAAGATAAGAAATTACGCTGTCTCATAAATATAAAGACAAATTTGAAACTCCTTCATATGCAAATTTTTTTCGAATGCCCGTGTACAGAAATAATGCGCATGCACAGAAATACACTTTAAGTTACCCAAACGATCAAAGTTGTTTGACTTGTTTCAATTGCAAAGATGCTGAGGAACATTGAAATTTTTAATGCTGAGATTTGCAAAATACGTGGATTTAAAGTTAATGGCTTAACAGTTTCTCAAATATGTAAAAAAACTGGGAGAAACAGGGTTGCACTTTATAAAATTTTATCAAATATTTACAATTTATATACGAGAAAACGATCTGTAAGATGGAGAAAGACTGGATCGCAAGACCATGCGACTTGTTTCATCGCAAAAAATGTCACTCCGATAAGTTTCTCAAGGAGTTTATGGTATGGTCTTAAAGGAAACAGTACATCGTCAGATAAAAGAAAGCAAAAATATTGTGTGTCGACATATGTGCAGATTTCCTTTACAGAAAATAGAACACAAAGAATGGAGGCTACTCTGAGCTAAAGATCATATGCATTGGAAGGACGAATGGATGCAAGACATTTTTTCAGATGAAAAGAGATTTAACTTGGAACGCCCAGATGGCTGGAATTCCTACTCGCACGATTTAAGACGTGAACCTCGAACCCTCTTGAGTAGCAGAAAGGGGAAGGTTCTGTTATTGTTTGGGGCGCCTTCTCTTTTAATGGAACTACAGATATTTCTTTTCTGGATGGTAAACAGACATCTAAAGAGTATATAGAACTGCTTGATAGTCACTTGTTGCGAATTGCTGAAAGTCTTGGTGGTCGTAATTATTTGTACCAACAGGATAATGTACCGATTCACTCTCACAAAAAACTGGTTTTCTGATAACAATGTTCATGTCATGGTGTGGCCTGCACGTAGTCCTGATTTAAATCCAGTTGGAAATCTTTGTGGCATTCTTGTTCGCAGTTTATATGCATCTGGAAGACAATTATTAAACGTCCTTGAATTGAAAAAAGGAATCGAACGAAGTTGGTTTGATATAATACCAAAATACCTACGCAACCTAATAAACAGCATGCCAGCTAGAATATTTGCTGTTATTAATAAGAATGGACCGTTTATTGGACGATAATTCAAAAATATGTAAAATATCTTTATATTTATGAAACAGCAAATTTGCTTACATTTATCAATTTTCGTGTTCAAATTATTTAATTCTAATTTAATTTACAGTGAAATATTTTTTTTTAGTAGATGCTTTTTGTCATATGCATAAACATAATTTTGAATACTGAATTATTAAAATATTATTTCGAAAATATCAGTGTCTTTATATTTATGAGACGCAGTGTATAAAAGCTTTTACACTATATAGCTAACTTACATAACTATACTTTATATACGGTGTATAAATTAATTTTTTACGGCATACTTTCGTTAAAACTTTTTACGGTACATATCCACAAACATTGTTAAAATATTGGTTTATAATCTTTATACATAAAATGAAAAGGCTTTTATCATAAATCTTTCCATATTATATTTAACAAATTATTCCACATTATTTAATTTGAAACTGTATGTATACATTTGAGCAAAAAGTTTGTGATTTCACACAAAAAGAGCTATAGTAAAAATTGGATTAACGTTTTCGTTAACAAGTTAGAAACAAAATTATTTCAAAACCTTTGCATATTAATACTCACTTACAAAATTTGACTTTTGAGCCCGAAAAAATTTCCTACTTTAAATTTTCAAGTCTTCTTTATATCTGTATAATAAGTGTCTGTAATGAAGAAAAGTGTCGTTGTTATTCACAATTAAATAATAAACTGACATTCAAATTTTCTTTTTAGGACTGTAAGCACATAGAGACATGTGTTACATATAAGATAAGCAAAGATAATGTATGATTTTTATTTTTCCGTACCACTGTTTCTGAATGGAAATCTCCCCCTTGTCTAATCGTAGAATTACTGGATCGATAAGGCTAAGATTACTACTTAGATCTAGGTAGACAAATCTGTCATTTTTTATAATGCATTAATATTCCAATAACCTTGCCTTAGATAAAGGCAAAAACTTCTTAATAATACCATACAAATAAGAAATGCGCTAGTTATAAGTATTTCTTACAGCGCGTTTCATTTTTATGGTGTTATTATGATTTTTTTTACCTCTATTTGTGTTTTTCAGCTTTTTATATAAATATTATCTTAAATAAAAATTAAAATATTGAATTTTCTTTTTAGTGTCAGTTCAAATTTGGGTTCATGGTTAAGTAATCTTCAAACCAGAATGGTTTTGTTCCTTTCTCTCGAGAAAAGTATATTATATGACATATTTTTTACCTGCTAAATGTCTTTTTAGTAGTTTCCTTATAATAAAAATGTTTTCATTACTTTCGGTTATTCCATTTACGAGTATGTCCGTACTTCCTAAAATTTCGTCCGTAAAATTCCTAAAAATACTGGGATTGATACGAAATTTAAATAAGTTATTAAAGTAAAATATAGCATACTTTTTAAGGAAAATTATTTGTGTAGTATTTATAGCTCTTAAAAAAAAATGTTTGAATATTTTATCATTTATAAACCATTATTGCTAAGATTGTGTATTACTTGTAATAATGGTAAGAGTTCTTTAACCGAATGAAAATTTATAATGCTATTTGTGAAAAGATCATAAGTTTAATTTTCTTCTCTATTCTTCTGTCTGTCCATGCTCTACGTTTTGCAAAACAGTTCTTGTCTCACTGAGTTCGATGATTACAAGTTCCAAATGAAAATTTGAACTGTTTAAATTCTGCATTGATTTTACTGGGCCTTACAGAAAATTTAAATACTTTACTTTTGGGGGAAGTTATAGTTTCAAGCATGTTTTATTTATTTTTTACATTTTAAAAATTTTGTAGTAAACTGCATGAGAAACGATTGACTTAAATTTTATAAATAGTTTTAGAAATACATTTTATAAACAAGAAAAAATGAGGTTAAAACTTCCGATATAAAAACTCTTACAGGGGAACCACATTTGATGCTGCTCGCACCTAGCGTTGAGACCTGGAGCATTTTAAAGACCTATATTACGAAGTTTGAGAATCGGTAAAATTTTTCTGTTAAAACAATATTTCTTGATTTCACAGCATGATAATTTTCTGAAAATCCAATTTTCGAGTCCACTTATCGGACTATTAACATTGAAGTTTTTTAAAGAAAAGCATTAAAAAATAATACTTAATTAATAATAACTATAAAATATTGAAAAATGTTTAAAAATTTCTTCAAAAACGCACGAATTTTATTTTGAAAAATTGCAACATTATATTCACATTTTTGGCGGGGAAAAGTTTGGCGCTTTTTTTTTTTTCAAACGTGGAGCTCTCCGGCAACCCTAGCCAAATGTCATAGCTGTTTATCTTGTGAGGAGAGGAACTTCACTAGAAATTGTAATGTCCGACGTATTTAGCCACAGTAATTTTTCTAAATTGTGTAAAATTATTAATTTACTTTATGACTACTTTTACCAAAGGACCATTTAATACAGCAACATTTCATTTTAAACATACGAAACTATATTCCATTTGATTTCAAAAGAAAAAAGTTTGCTTATTTTGTATTTCATTAAAAAACAGTTTTCAATGATCTTGAAAGCTTTCATGGTATATTTACTGTTTATATATTTATTGTCTGCATAGAAAAGAAAAGAAAAAAACAAATTCTTGTTTCTTATACTATCAATTATTATCAAAGAAATCGCAATCAGATATAATTCTAATTTGACTATACATTCACACCCTAGATAAAGGGAGCGGAAAAATTGTAGCGCCATGTTTGGCGACTTAACTCACTTTTGGCGTGAAATAAATAAATAAAAATGGAATAATAAAAAATTAAAAGTATAAAAAGTATATAAAATATTATTTTAACAGAGAACTTTCATCAGTTCTCTAACTTTTATGTATAAGGCTACAAAATGCACCAGGTCTCGATGCTAGGTGCGAGCAGCACCAAAAGTGGTTCCCTTGTTAGTTTTTAATGAATTCGGTGTGCTTAACATGAATATGATCATAAAAAAGCTAAATTGGTTATGAGTATCCGAAATATAAGGCTATCGCTCTATATATTACGCGCAATAAGTGCGTTACATTAGATTTCTTATTAAAAAAAAATCAGTTAAAAACAATAAATTTAAAGGAATTTATGAAACAAAAATAACTCCAGTCGTGATATAATTAACGTTATATTATGTAATGCATTTATTTGAATTTTCTATTAAATATAACTTTGAGATTACAGTCTTGCATAAAGAGAGAGAGTAGCGGAGGGAAGCACACAACATACATTTTAACCGCAAAATTGTCGCAGAAAATTGAAAATAGCCATTATATTTGGAAGTATGTCTCCTTTCTGTTTATGTTTAAAAAAATGAGTTTAAGGGGTCGTCTGCATATTAAATTGCAACAAACTTGTAATTTTTTGTATTTAGACACAATTCTACATTATATTTGAATTACTTGGTAAATTTTACTTCCGGATACCAAATTGGAAGACCTTCGATGAAGTAGTTTAGGAATTATGTATATGTAAAATTTCGAAATTTATATACTTTTTAGCTCACAGGCTATCAAAACCGGAGATCTTATGTGCCCGCCGGTTCTGTATGTACGTACGTGTGTACGTAACGCGATAACTCTTGATAGAAATATCCGATTTTCTTCAATTTTTTTTTCCAGGTTCATTCTGATAAGGTTCTTCCCTGATTAGTTTTTGGGGTTCATTGGTTAAGGATAAAGGGGGAAAAGGGGGGCTAGTCCTCGCTCTTAACTTAGATAAATGGGTTTTTCATGCAGAAATATTCTATTTGCTCCAAATTTGGTATACCGGTTTATTATGTTAAGGAGCTTCCCTGATTATATTTGGAAGCACATTACTTAAGTATAAAGGGGGGAAAGGGGGTAACCCCCCTTAATTTAGATAAATGGGTTTTTCATGCAGAGTTATTCGATTTGCTCCAAATTTGGTATACCGGTTCATTATGTTAAGGAGCTGCCTTGATTAGATTTGGAGGTTCATTAGCTAGATATAAAGGGAGGAAAGGGGGGCTAGCTCCCCCCTTAATTTAGGTAAATGGGTTTTTCATGCAGAAGTATGCGATTTGCTATAAATTTGGTGTACCGATTAATTATGTTAAGCAGATACCCTGATTAGATTTATAAGCTCATTATTATGTATAAAAGGGGGAAAGGGGGCTATTCCCCTTGATTAAGATAAATGCGTTTTTCATGTAGAATTATTCGATTCCAAATTTTGTATACCGGTTTATTATGTTAAGGACATGGCTTGATTAGATTTGGAGGTTCATTAGTTCAGTATAAAGGGAGGAAAGGGGGGTAGCCCCCCCTTAATTTAGATAAATGGGTGTTTCATGCAGATTTATTCGATTTGCTCCAAATTTCGTATACTGGTCTATTATGTTAAGGAGCTGCCTTGATTAGATTTGGAGATTTATTGGTTAAGTATAAAGAAGGGAAGGGGACTAGTGTCCCCTTAATTTAGATAAATGGGTTTTTCATACAGAATTATTCGATTTGCTTCAAATTTGATATACCAGTTTATTCCGATATGGCTTCCTTCATTTGATTTGGGGGTTCATTGGTTAAGTATAAAAGGAGGAAAGGGGAAATTGCCCCTCCCCTTAATTTAGATAAAGGGGTTTTCATGCAGAATTATCTAATTTAGTTTAATTTTTTTTTCTAGGTTCATTCTGAGAAGGAGCTTTTCTGATTAGATTTGAAGGTTCATTGGTTCAGCATAAAGGGAGAAATGGGGGAGCTAATACCCCCCTTAAGTTAGCGAAATGGTTTTTTCATGCAGAATTATCTGATTTGCTTCAAATTTGGTATACCAGTTTATTATGTTAAGGAGCTTCCCTGATTAGATTTGGAGGTTCTTTGGTTAAGTACAAAGGGGGGCAACGGGGACTAATCCCTTCTTTTATTTTTCGAGGTGCATTATTCTTTGAAATAAGAGTATAATATACAATGAGTGTGAATAGCTTGTGAGCTCAATGCCATCAGTTTAACTGGGCAATTTCCTTTTTATTTCATATTAAAGTCTATTTCGGACTGTCCTTTTGAAAAAATAGGTTACCAAACTCGACACGTAAAAATAAAAAACTACACAAACCTAAACAATTAGTTAAAATAGCAATTAAAAACTTTGTGCAGGAATATTAAAAAGCAGAGAATCAATATTTAAAAATGCACAAATAATATGTGAAAAGCAGCAAATAGCTGTTTCGAATCTACTAGCGAGATTCTTCTCCAATGCAAGATAGAGCAAGACAAAGCGTGCTAGAAAAAGCAAAGCTGAGCAAAATGACAGAGACGCGCCAGCTTATATACCCGATATGGGTTTCGAATGCGCCAAAAACAACCAATGAGACAGAAGCAGATGAAACAACTGAGTGGACAAGTAGCGACTTCTACCGGAGAACGGGAGAAAATTCGGATATTAATCATATTCTCTCTATTATGAATTCCATTAATCCCTGCATTCAATTTACCTCTGAAATTGAGACAAATAACTATCTTTCTTTCCTGGATGTCCTTGTTATTCGTTGTGATAATGGTTTTCAGACTACCGTCTTTCGTAAACCTTTTGCTATCAGTCTCCCATCTTACAGATATTCTTCTCATCCTCCTAACTAGAAATTTGCTGCTGTCAATACTTTTGTTTTTCGGGGTGTCAATATCTGTTCCACTCCACAGTTACTCAGTGCTGAACTTAATTACCTCAAAGCTATTGCTGTTGATCGTGGTTATTCCTCTAATATTATAGATTCTATTTACAAGAAATTGATGAAACCCGTCCATTCTAAAATGCATTCTAATTCCAACTCGAATACTTCAGTTGTGTTGCCATTTTTTCCTAAAATCAGTCAGCAAGTTGCTAAAATCTTAAGAAGGTTTGATTTTAATGTTATTTTTTCTCCTGTTAATAAAATCTCTTTTTCAAATCTTAAACACCCCATTGATCGCCTAGATAACTGGGGTATTTACCATATCTCTTGCCACTGTGGTCTATCTTATATTGGGCAGACTAAACGTGCACTTAGATTTCGTTTAAAAGATCATGAAGTTTATGTTAAAAATCAGGATCTTAAACGTTCTCCTATTGCTCAACATTGTTGGTCTTTTCAACATAGGTTCCATTTTTCCTAAGCCATCATTGTCCAGAAATGTTTTTCTAACCTTTACCTTGATTTTTGGGAAGCATACCACATCCTTAAAAATTCTCACTCTTTATTCAATGACTTATCTAGTACTCCTGATTTTCCAAGTATTTGGAAAGCATTAATTTAATTTCCTCTTTTTGTTTTCTTTTTCTCTCGTTCTCCGGTAGATTTCGCTACCTGTCCGCTCAGTCGTTTCATCTGCTTCTGTCTCATTGGTCGTCTTTGGTGCATACGCTACCCACATCGGATATATAACCCAGCGCGTCTCTGTCATTTTGCTCAGCTTTGCTTTTTCTAGCACGCTGTGTCTTGCTTTATCTTGCACTGAAGAAGAATCTTGTAAGTAGATTCGAAACAACTGTTTGCTGCTTTTCACGTATTATTTGTGCATTTTTAAACATTGATGCTCTACTTTTTAATAAACAGTTAGTGTCAACCTAACCTCCGACGAGAAAAACCATTGTCACTTCGAAAAGACCCAACCCGCGAGTCCGGCCGGGTTCGGGTAAAGTCGGATCACCCGGATTGATGCAAGACTGCAATCAGCATTCAATTTAAGTTTCATTGTTGCCAGTATCGCTTTTTTTACTCGCAATAGACAGTGAGCTATTATTTTTTTTTCTCCCTGTAAAAAACTATACAAGATACGATGATGATTTTAAACGCATCACCTAGGGCTGTGCATCTTAACACCATTTTACTATATCTTGAAGATTGGTTAATTTTTATGAAAACTTAAGATTTTAAAGTCAGAAAAGACATGAAGTTTTACAAACATCATTTTTATGTCCGAATGATATTGATATGTGACCATATGCAGATTGAAACATATCGACAAAAAAGAATGAAAATCGGACCTTGCATACCTCAAGAGGTATGCGAGTACATAGGAAATAAATGATACAAACTAGTTGTATAACCCCTTTCGTTAGAAACCCGTTAATAATGTATATTTTGAAAAACTATTAATTTATTAATTTTGCATTTCTGTATTTCCGAAACCAGAGCCAATGAATGGATTAACCAATAGTGATTAGAGCATCTTTCGTCTGGCTGAATGATGTTAACGCCTTTACAGCGTCTGTAGATAAGGCTCCTATAACTCGGGCTGACTCACGCCGCCATTTAAATGCCAGTAAGAGAAGAATGATTGGTCAAGCCGCGTGGGCAACAATCGCTCATTGGTCCAAAAGGGAAACAAAATGCTTGACGATTCAGCCTGTGTTATAGGAACCCTATCTGTAGAGGTACTTGCACTATTTTTTAAATAAAACTCAAGAGAAATATATGAAAGGTACGTTTCTAGAATTTCATGCTATTGTGACTCATAAAGGTTGTCCAGCGAATAAGACCCTGATTTCAAAATTAAATATCTGAAAAACAAAGATCAATAGAATTATGAAGTAAACGGTTTGTTTATTAGCTACGCTGTAAAAATGTTGTACAGAAGTTTCAAAATTTAATTGGAAAAACCGTTAACAATCGGCGCTGTAATCGCAATACTTGTAAACTGCTTCGAAGTCCAGAGCACTGGCGTCTCATTCCTAGATGGCTCACTACGTAAAAACGAATATTGGGAAAGTCCATTTATTCATTGGGGTGATGTGCAGAAGTGGAGACATCTGGTCACAGAATTATTGCATCAGCTTTAATTTTAGAAAATTTCAATTAATAGAATTTTCAATAAAAAGTTTAGAAATCATTATAAGAATTTTTTAAATATTTTATTAAATTCAATCTTTAATGCCATATAATTATTTAAATCAAAATGCATATATTTAGAAAAATAATTTTGTACTTTTTATTTATTTTTTATATTTTTAAATCACGGCATAATATTTTGGTATTATTTTTTATACCTGAATTATTATAAATAAAAAAGTAATTTTTCACTTTTAATTTATTTTTAAATCACGGCATAATACTTTGGTTTTAGTGCAACACATATATTTCTTTTCTTTGTAAACAAAGTTTTAGAGACAGAAATTATGCGTTAAATTATCTCTTTTTTTAAAAGGAATTGATGATAAGTCATATCATCAACGTCAAAGCAAAAGTATTTTGGATGCTGCATTCCTTTCGAACACTTCGGATCCTATTGCTAGATGCTGCACCATATTTCTGTGCTCAATGATAAAAAAAAATGAAAACCAGTTTTTTAAATTAAAAATACTTTTTTAACTTAATTAAGTTTTTTAAAATAGAAACTTTGTATTTTTTCATTCAAACTATTCTCTACAATTAGAAAAAAAAAAAGATTAATGAATCATTATTGTAAATGCTCAATGATTTGTAAAAAAAGGGGTTTCTTTTAGCTTAATTAAATTTTAAAACCAGAGACTTTGGATTTTTTTATTCAAACTTTTTTCACAGTTTAAAAGACATACCACAGAGATATTGGTATTCGAACCGAAGTAGCTTATAACAAAATTTGAAACAAATCTCAATTCTGTCAACACATGGCTCCGCTTCTGCACATTACCAAAATAAAATCCATAGGAAGCCATCTAGGAATCAGACGCTGGGGCTCTCGACTTCAAAACACAATTTATAGGCATGGCGATTACAGCGCCATCTGTTAGCGGTTTTTGCAATTAATTTTTGAAACTTCTGTACAACATTTTTACAGCTTAGCTAATAAACAAACTGTTTACCGCATTATTCTATTGATCTTTGTTTTTGAGATATTTAATTTTGAAATCAGTGTCTTATTCGCTGGACACCCTGTACAATGTGCTACACAGCCAAGGTTGTCATATTTTTTTTTTTTTTTTTTTTTTACCATATAAAAAATTTAGAAAGTAAAATAAAATAAATGAACAGAAAAAATGGGACAAATTATCAGCAACAATTAAATATTTAAAAACTTTGATTTATTTGCAATTTTACCGTGAAAATTGTCTTTTAATGTTTAAACAGAAAGTAAAAAATTATTTAGATATAAAAAAAAAACTAATATTATACATGTAAGTCTTGTTCAAAGAACATAACGAATTTTATTTTGTTGAAGACTTTTACTTTTTGGAAAGCTTCTTCCAGTAGCTTTACATCTTGCGTTCTATGACTTATGCAGCGTACTTCATACTATTTTGACCATTTCCGACAATGACGTACGCGGTGTACGTCCTGATATCTGGTTGATTTTTTTTTTAATTAAACATTCCGAGTTCTCGCCAGAAAGTTTTAACTCTTATTTTTGTTTTTCAAGATGAATGATTTTCAATAAATAAAGTAAAAGACAATTACCAATTAAATTTCTGTTCTGTGAATTCAAAATTTCTAAGAAATAAAAATCTGTCAGATGCAGCAACACTGGTGGTTAGTGACATACATCCGCTAACAGCGCTACAGCGCAAACAGTTAATGTATCGGTGAGTACTCGATGCTGAAATCAACTAATTCGAAATTGAAAGTAAAGCTTTGTTCTTTGCATTAGACTATTTTGTATTAATTTTGAAAATACCAATTTCTGATAGCTTAGAGGTCCGAATAATTAAAACAAATTAACTTTTATCTTGCTAATACATTTTTTTTTATTGTCTTGAAATATTGATTCCATGCCTGCATCACTAAAAAGTCTTACTTTTTGTAAATACATAAATCTATTCATGACGGACCAAGATTGGCGACTATTTTTATATTCAATCGTACCACAATTTACAAAAGGTTTCCTTCGTGGTAGATTTCTTTTCAAAATATCCTTGTAAAAGTGTTTCGCAGACATTATTTTCAAAAAGAGGTACGAATACAATAAAAAGATAAATTCTAGTGGGGTGTAGGGGAGACCGGGGCAAGATGACGAATGTCTTATTTTTTCCGTTTTCCACTAGGTGGCAGCATCATCCGGACACTACTGGCTCTCCTATCGGCCGTTCGTTAAACAATTGTATAGAGACGCTGAAATTGTCATTTTTGTGTTAGTTGTGAAGCTTTAATTGTTTACCGCTGCCACGCTATAACGTTTATGCATGTGTAAATAAGCTCTGCTACAGATACGGGTAAGATATGTCGTTTCTCTTTAGTATTTATGAGTAACTTAGTTTAAATACTACCTATTACCACGAATAAATGTCAATTAATCGCTTTCCTTCGTGGCAATGAAAACAAATATTTTTAAACAGGCAGCCCGGGGCAAGATGACGAGCTCGTCATCCTCAGACCCAGGTAGTAGAAAACCAACGTATAAACCCTCCAGAAAAAGCAGAACTTATGGCAAATGCTGATTCCGATAGACCAAAGAAGCCTGTTAGTGTTTTTGATTTCAAACCATTACCTAAAGCAACACAATGTGAGAAAAAAAGAAAAAGCAAAACACTGAGCTCAAGCATTCTTAGGAGCACGCTCATCAAAGAAATGTTAGAACAAAGGAAAAAGCAGAAGGAATAACAGGAACGCTTAAAAAATAGAGAAAAGAAGCTCGTGAAGCTAAAAAGTTAGCAAAAAGAACTCAAACTAAGTTCCTGTAGGGCTAGGTCTATTAAATGCAGGTCAAACAGTCCAGTTGCATCAACTTCAAAGGATGGTGTTTTCAGATGTCTTGCTTGTGACGAAGAATATTGTGACCCACCAACAGAAGAATGGATCCAGTGCTGTATTTGACAAGACTGGTGGCATAAGGAATGTTCCAATTATGAAAATGGCATTTTTATTTGTGACTATTGTTAGCTGCACAAGTAAACACTTCAACATTACTTTGCAATGCATTATGCTTAGTTTGATACTTTGTAAGATGTAAAAACACAGTTATCATTTGTTAAACCATGTAACATATTCAAAAGATAAAATATGTTCAAACTTTTTCACTGTTGTCATCTTGTCCCAGTACTGGGGCAAGATGGCGATTTGTTAATGTTATGAAAAAAATAAAATTATCCTTTATTTTTTTATTTGAAAAATTAAATGATACTACATTATTTAATACTACAAAGGGATACTGTAACAGTTCATGCAAAATTAATTTTACTATACTTAAAAATAAATTAATAAACAACAAAAAATTTTAACATAGTCATCTTGCCCCGGTCTCCCCTATATGGCCTAACCGGTAGTCGAAGGATCATCAGATTGTTTCAACAAATTACGTTATCAGTGCAACAGTTTTACTAGTTGAGTACATATGCTATGCGTTAAGCGACTGGGCTATTTATGAAATATCTTGAAATTATCTGTAACACGTGGAACATTTAAATTTAGTAAAAAAAATCGTAGTCTGGCAACTCTGTAACACACCCCTGGCCTCTGAATTAAAGAACTCTTAAATATGCTCGTAAGGTTGAAAATTTAAGAATCATCGCATGACGTGTTCTTTTTGGGGGTCTTTAGTTCTCGATATGCTATTTTTTTCAAAAAACAATTAAAGTGTCGTTGCTAAAAAATAACGTTACACCTAACCATAAGCCACCCGTAAAAAGAAGCAGCTGCATCACTGTACGGTTAAACACTGATAATAATCAACTGCATTTTTTTAAAACTTCTAAACATAGCACATTTTTAATTTTTGCCCCGTCGTAAAGGGAATAAAAGTACTTTTAAATGCAATTTGTTTGAAAACTGCATCTCAATTTATTTTTGAGTTTAAAATTTTTTGTAGTTTTTAATGCCATTTCTGTAATGGTGGCAACTGAAGTGCTCCATTTCTATAGAAAGAAAAGGGAACAGTATATTAATATATCTTTTTGTTGCCATTTTCTCATAACAACTGAAAAAAATGTAATTAAAATACGTGCTATGCTAAGAATATCGTCTGCTATAAAAATGTATTTTAAAGAATATTTGTGTGACTTATTTTATCTGCGTTTACTTAATTCCTATCAAAAAGCTGAAAGAATGCAATTTTATTAATCCGTGTGTAATATTTTCCGAATTTTGAAAAAAAATAAATAAATGAATGATTTGTGATAAAACATGGAGCTATTATAAACTATATTTCCTTTTCAGTATCCATATAAATGTTACAAACAAATGAAGACATATTAATTATTAGATACTGGAGATTTTTGTCGGGTTTCTTGAATGACGACATCGCTTTTTGCTGGGTTTGTGTAATATTCCGCCATATTGACGTCATATGCATGCTTTTCTATAGATGTTGTTTAAAACAGGATTGCAAATATGGAATTCTTCAGCGGGTGCGAATGACGTCATTTTATATAAAATAAAAGCGTGTATTTTTCGTCTGAAAACTGAAATATGTTTTGTACTATCTACACTCTAAATAAAAAGGAGTGACTTTTCCCTCAAGAGGAGTGGATAGTCATATTTTGACTCTACGCAGAGTCAAAATATGCCCAACCTCTTTAGAGTGACTCTTCACTCTGAGCAAAATGGAATTTTTGACTCTCTGAAAGAGTGAATAGTCACTTCTGGGACGTGAATTTTCACTCTTTCGGAGGAGTGACTATTCACTCTTGCTGAAGGAATGCGTTTTCTCACCCCTGGTAGGAGTGAATAGTCACTCTTTCATAACAGTGAATGTTCATTTTTTATGGAGTCATTTCTTTTTTGTCCTTTCTTTCTTTCTTTCTTTTTCTTTTTCTTTTTTTTTTTTTTTTTTTACTTTTATGGGCATTTTAAAAGGATCACATCTTTTAGAGCATGCAATGAAAATAGATATAAGCGTGGTAAAGATTGAAATAAAATACTTTATTAGAAATATTTATTTATTTCATTTTTTGTAACACTAATTGAACTTTTAAGGAAAAAATCTGTTAAAGTTACATATGAATTTAAATAGATTACTGACACAAATATTTATATTACTAAAATATTTTATCCCAATCTTATACTTTGTATTTGCTTTTATTGCATGGCCTATAAAGATATGACAGTTTTAAAATTCCCATAAGGGCAAGTAGTTAAACAAAATATTATTCAGTTAATATTATTTCTTTCTTTTTAGGTATCCATAAAGTTGTATTAAGCGCTTTAATAATTCCTGTGATGTACGTTATGTTCTTTTTTCATGTACAATTAAAATTTTAGATCTTTAGATCTCAGTATTTATTGCTCATGAATGGAAAACTAGTTAAACGTTATTGTTTACTGTATTTCAGTTACTTTTAAAGTTTTATTAATAGATTTTTAATATGTAGATTGTATATATTTAACAATGTATGATTTGATTTTAATTTTTGTTTTAAATATAAATTCCTACCTTTTTACCGTACTTTTCCGTAAATTATTGCTATTTTTGCAAAGTCCTATTATTCTAAAATATTTTTAATTTTTCCACTTAAAAAACAATGCTTATAAACTCATATCTTTTTTAAATAAGTTCTAAGCATGAACTAAATATTAAAAATGTGTATTTTTTTTTATCCGTTGTGATTTTATATATATTTTTTTTTTATTAAATATGAACATGGAGTCTAATTTTTTTTTTCTCTGTAATATGCATATGTTTTTCTTTTAAACATATTCCTTAATTTAATCATGATTTCTAATTTTCGTCCGCTATTGCTGAAAAATGGTATCAATACAATTTTTATGTATGAAACGACAAGATAAGCCATATTTAATTTATTTTTTTTATTCCCGTGGGTATTGTATTTTGTGAATTTAAGCTAAATAGATTTTATATGTTTTATAGAAAAAGACTGATCTAAGAAATAGAAAAAAGAAGGAAATATAGAAATGATATAAATGACGGTATATGAACTGTTCTTATTATTTGAAAAAAACATTTAATGTAAAAAGTAGTTATTAATCTCTTTTTAAAAAATATTCAATCCTATAATGTAAGTAATGTAAGTAAATATGAACTTTTTAAAAAAATATACTAATGCAGTTTTATCCATAAACTTCAAAACAGGCATAAATATATATATATATATATATATTTCAGTGCTTAAATATCATGTTTTATTTTTTAGTGCCAATAATTACGTGTATCAAAAACTTAGAAAATGCGTTTATAATAGTAGGGAATTTAATAACTGATGCAGAATATCTATAATTAAATGTTTTGATATTACTCTGTCCCGATATTTTAAATTCTCAAACCGCAGAAAAATGCTTACATACAAGTTTTAAAAATTAATATACCAACCTTTTCGTAATACCGTAATCATAAAATATCATATTTAACTCCAAAATAATAATAATGTTAAATATTTTAATTTTTATAATCAGAAATCAGAGAAAAACTAAAAAAAAACCCCCAAATCTCATGCAACGGCAAATTAATATTTACATCACGTTGCTATGAATGGAAAAAAATCGAGATATTTTCTGAGTCAGCCTTTCAAACAAAACAAAACTTTTTATTTTCGATCATTAGCAAATTAAATCGTAAGACAGATAAGATCGTAGGAAGAATAAAATATTTATACTCATTTTTTATTCACATTGGCCGAACTAATGAAGTTCTGATTATTTTTTTTGCTAAGCATTGTGCCTTATTCAATTGATTAAACAATTATATTTCAAATCGCTACATGAAGGAATATAACAGACATTCACTTTTTGAATCAGGAGAACACTTAGCGATTAATCTTTTTCTATACAACATAAAAGTTTAACTCATAATCATAGAAAATCTACACGAATAAATGATTAAAATTAAATAAGACTTATCTTTACGTTTCATAAATAATCCTTTGAATAATATCCGAATCTTTTATTTCTAAAATGGCGGACGAAAAGGCAATATTTTTTCTTATCTTAAAAAGGGTTTTGTCGACTTGCTGTTCTGATTGGATGATGAGTAATAGCAATGCATGCATAACGTAAGTCACTCTTTCAGGAGTGAATATTCTCTCTTGTAAAAAAGGTATGTTTTAATACCAAATCAGCGCAATTGCCAAGGTTACATTATGAAAGGGAGTTTTGAAAATTAAGATGTACCATATTTTGGTGCTTCTAATTATTTTACTCCATATATTGGTTCAAGTTGAACGTAAATTAAAAAAGTGTATAATGCCAGGATTTCACTCTCATCACTGGAGTGACTCTCTATTTTTCGATAACGGAGTGAGACATTTCACTCCTTTCTAGAGAGTAGAAAATTGCACTCTTTAAGGAGTGTATTTTTACAAAATTCTCTCCAAAGAGAGTGAAAATGCCTGTCAATCTTTCAAAGAGTGAACTTTTCACTCCTCCCAATTTTAGATGTATATATATATATATATATATTTTTTTTTTTATCGGGGACGAAACTAAATTCTGAAAAAGCAGAATTTCCACTTTACAGTTTTTTTATTCACTTGGTTTGAAATCTTAAAATATTATTACAATTAATAGAGATTGGTTAAAAATAAAAATTCTTAAATTTATAGTAATATTGATTTTTTTTTAAAGTTTTACAGGGAGTTTCATTTTAATTACAATTAATAATATTTTATATGAAAAATTGCAGTCATTCATTATTGCAATTAGATTTTAAACTTAAGTGTGAGGTAGAAAACAAACAGCAAAGAAACGAAACCTTCTAGAATTATAGTAAAGGAAGTATATTCTCAAACAAGAGAAACTTTTAACAAAAGAAATAATCATTATTTTTATTGTCATATCACATTTATCATCCGCTGCTATATTTCAAAGATGCTGTTTCGTATAATCGGATTTCGTTTATATATAGGCGGATATACTTACATGAATACGACAAGAATGATATATTACCGATCACACACATTTTGCATCGTTTATACGAGCAAAAATGAAAAAGTCTCCTGCGTCACTTGAAATTTTTATGTTTCTCCCTTCACACCCTATCTACAGGGTTGCAGGGAATAATATCATTCTATTTAAACTCCAATCCACAGTCCATCAGGTGTATACTCAGACCATTTTTCAACGTTATTTTAGGGTTTTCTAGCTCTTGTGACGCGAAGTCAACCGTCTATGATTAATAAAGTTCTCATGCATAACGTAACATCTCCATCAAGAGATGTCGGGAATGAAGAATTTGAGCTCAAACTGTAGAGGCAATAGTATACCAACAGATTCATCAACGTCACAAAACGAACATTTTGCCCCCAAAAGATCAGAGGTCTCGAAAATATACCAAGTTTTGTGCTATTCATCGAACAAATGAAGGAATGCTTTTAAATTGCATCAAAGGGGATGAAGTAAAACATGCAAGGGTTAACGGACCCTTCTTTAACCCGGTTGAAATCACCCTTTATGAACTTAACACGGTTTTTTGATTAACTTGCCTCCGAATGACTCAACTTAATCATCTTCATATATGCGTGAAAGATGGATTTTTCGCAGTTTTCGCCAGTGGCTGTCTTAAATGAACTAAGGTTCATTTTGAGCATTAGAAAGAAGGTCTCGCGGCAAATTCAATAGGAATATAAATGATCGCTACAATTTTAAACTAATTAGCCTAAAGTTAAGAAAATATTAAAAAATAAATTATTTTATTTGTATTACTTCAAGCAGTGTGAGGTTATTTATTCAATTTTAATTAACCATTCAATAAACGGAAGTGAATTAATGACTTGTATTTCCAGTATTTTTAACTATTGTATAAAGGTTTAAAAGAGAGTGAACAAGTTGCAAATTGCACGTCAAACGTGGCAAATGAGGTGCGTTCGTACTATATCTAGTTTTATAAATATTTTTTGCACCACATATTGTACTGAATATATTTTAGTTCACGTCATAAGTGCATGTCAATTTCATTCTGTTCGAAAGGCTGTAACATCAGTAAAATGCACTTGAAATGATTTTTTCCCATTGGCCGTAATGTAACGTAAAATATTTGACTGTCCCTGTAATTAAAATGTACATCCGATTTTCATAAAATTTGAAATGACTCGGTAAAATTTTGCAACAACTATGCATTTAAAATTTCAGACCGTTCGGTTGGATAGTTTTTGCTCTGTTACATGCGGACGGACGGACAGACAGGCAGACAGACTGACTGAACGACGACTATAGGTGCTACGTATTCATATAAATACGCACCTAAAAATGCAGTAATAAAAGTTTTTGAATGTAAAAGAATTTGTCTGATACGGAAATAAATTGCTGAGATAGAGAGAATACGACATTATATATTTTATTATGCATCCTTTCATGAAATGTTAAAATGAAAATATTGCTTTATATACTTCACATTTAAGAAATAGTATATCACAGAAAAGTACAGTTTTGAAAAATCCCTAAATCGAAACATGTTACAAAACAAGATGCTAACCCATCAAGGGGCAAGTAAAGTTGAAAATGATCAAACCTGTAAATAAGATTGCGAAGAAACGGATTTGTTATTAGTCGAGTCAATATTAGTTATAAAAATAATTCAATTTCTGGATAAAAAAAAAACAAAAAAAAAAAAAACAGCGCTATTTAAAAAAAAAAAAAAAAAAATCTGGAATATGCCCGTTATGATACAACAAAAGCCCAACATACAGTAATTATTTTCACAATTTTCGGAAATATTTTTCTTAACTAATGTTACTTATCAGTAATTGATTTTCTGGAAAAGATAAAAGATCAAAATATAGTTTATTAGAAACAGTAAAAGTATAAACATAATATTTAAATACATTTAGTGGTTGCTAAGATAATCAAATATAAATATTGGATCCTTTTCGATGATTTCGCAAACTCATGACCTCTTGAGTACTCGAGGAAATAAAATTATCTGCAATCTACACATATCTCCCTTCTTAAATCTGCTTAAATCTCAAAAATGTTTCTTAAGGAAAAAGGGGATGTAAAAAAAAAAAAAAAAAAAAAAAAAAAAAAAAAAAAAAAATTCTTATTCCAGATTTATATCCATTTGATTTAATAAAAATTATATTTATGGAACAAATGATAACAAATTTCGTACTAAATCGAACTTTCGAACTCGTAAAAATCGAAACTAAAGTCGTGTAACTTGTAACGGATCCTAACAATAAACAATGAGTTAGCAAATCATGCTTGTCCAATTATAGAAAAGATGACGGTCGGTTTGATTTGCGTTTTGATGCTTCTTTATTTGACAAAGCTGTTTATAATTTAGTAAACAAACGAATTGTTCATTATATAAGAAGTTAATATGAAAGAATGTGTTACTTTTAATTTTAGGCCTTTTTGGGTATTTCAGCTGTGTGAACTCAGAATGATGTTAATTTTTGACGAAACTTTTGGCTTTCAATGTACTCTTTGCAGAGTATTTTTTGGTAACGGCATCTGCCAACTGCAAGAAGAAAAAATCCTCTTACAGCACCGATTTTGATGTACATGGTTCAAATCTTTTTAATATTAAAAATAAAGTAAAACAGCTTTTTATTCATTTTGATTTCACTGTCCCCCTTCATATTTGTTTAAAGTATGCAGTGCGATAAACAGGAATTTTCGTTTAAGTATTGCGGATACATTGCCATAATAGCTAAATAATAGATAAATAAAACAATAGATAAATAATAATCTATTGATGCAAAAATAAATCTTTTAAACTGAGATTTTGAACAAAGATTTCTTATTTTTGTTAAATTTGAAATAATTATTTTTGTTTCAAAGAGACATTTTTCAGAAGACTTCTTGAAACATTTCGTATTTACTCATACAAATGTTTTCTGAAATCTTCTGAAATTGATTAAAAAAGAATTATAATATTCTACACAGGAAATTGACAAGGAAAATATTTCTCTCGTCTCCTAATTTTTGATACCAGGCATACAATTTTATTCAAGATATTTTAATTGAATCATTTATCAGTTACGTTTATTAAATTAAAAAAATATATGATATAAATAAATATCTGAAAATATTTTTACAGATAATACTCATTGCAAAATAATTAGATAAAAATAAAAATAAATAAATAAAGCAACTTATCAAGTTATTTACTTTCTACATACGTTATTGTTTGTACGGTTTCAGGCCTGGCTCAAAGTCCGATAGCGACCCGGACTGCGGGTCATTTTCTATTCATGAGACTCGGCCGGGCCCAGTATTCACACATTTTTGCACACTCAAGGCCTACCGGGCTCAGACTTCATTATTCCCGGACCGTGTTGGGCTGAGAATAAGTTTGTCTTGTGCAATATCAAACGAAATTTAATCCTGAATTATTGGAGATAGTAAACAATAAAGAAACATTTCATTGTTTCATTTTTGTGTGTGTGTTTTTTTAAATAAAATATTTACTTGCAGTTTTAGGAACCCCTATTTTTGAAAGTCAATTTCGGAAAAAACAAATTTTCGTATACGGATTATGGCAACTTGAAATTGGATTCCGATCGCATATGGCCTAAAGATATTTTTCCTTAATTCGTTTTAATTTTAAATTAGTGTTTTAGTTTGGTTCTGTTTGTCGAAAGGATCAAGTACGCCTTTTGCTTCCCGCTGTGTATTTTCTATTTATAACTGAAACATAAAGTATGTAATTTTACTCAAAATATAGAAGTTTTATTTTTCGTCGAATTGCATCAGCTTGAACTAAAAAGATCTTGGTGGTTCCATGGTATTATGGCTCGACCCGAGTTTTCGCCAGGAAAAAAATCCGGGTCCGGCCCGGGAATAATGAAGTCTAGGCTTGGTCTGCCTCGATTGTAATCAAATAAATCTGGCCCGAGCTCGGCGCAGGCAACAGGTTTCAGGCTAGTCACAGGGCCATGCAGACCTCTAAATTCTCCCCGGAGCTCATGTTGAAGTGGCGTTTTATTTATTTATTTTTGTAAAAATTGTATTGATGCAGAACATCTTTTTAGCGAAAACGTAAAAAATTAATTTCATTTTATCAATTACAGATATATATATTTTTTAATCTTCTTTTTTAAATGTAACGCTTTAAAATTATATATTTTTTATATTTTTACTGAACCTCCATTTGAATGTAATTCTCAAAATCATTTTTTTAATCAGTGTTCATGTGCGTAATTTATTAAGTAGTCTATAATATTTTTGTTTTTCCATGAATTTTGAATAAAATCTGAAAAATTACCTATGCATATTTAAGTCTACTTTTCGAATCATTGTTCGGGCCGAACTGTTAGACTTTATATCAAGCCGGCTCGGGAAAAATTTTACATTTTATACTGACCGGGACAATATCTGTCCATATGCGTCGGGCCGAACCCGGGCCGCGAAATTTTGGCCAGTGCAGGCCTCTATTGTGGTTACACGTATCCGCAATGCCTCAATTATTGTCTCAATTTTGTTTTAGATATATATTTTTTTACATTTAATCATAACACATAAAATGTGTATTTACGTTATTTAGTGCAATGTCATTAATATTCTACTTTTTTATTCTTATTTTTATATTAACTTATTTTTTATAATCTAGTGTATTATTTCTTCCCTGCTGAAAATATAGAAATACTCGTAATTTTCAATTTTTGTTTTTGCTTCTTTTATAAGAAATAATTAATTTGTAATAATTAATTAATCAATTTGTTGCCTTATTCTTGAAACAAATTTTGTGTGAATGAAATATGCTTTATTTGCATCACTAAAAATGTCAAACTGCATGTTTTAATTTATTAATGAAAGCTTAAATCTTTCTAATGTTAAGTTGTAACAACGTACTTCACATGATCCCATCCTTGCTCCTATTCAATCCGTTTCTTTAAACTATTTAATCTTCTATGATGTCTTAGCGTAAAAATATTGCCACCGACTGACTTTGATTCGAATATAAGCTCTTCCCCGCCCATGTTATTATAAAGCCTTGAATAACTCTGCCATGCCAGGCCGATTAGATGTTGCTGGCACAGCTGTGTTAGCATAACAATAACGAGACGTGTCAAGAAAATAATATTTGCCAAACTTAGCCGTGAAGTTTTGGAACTAAAGAGTAGAATGACTGCCTAAAATTAGCTTAAAATCGAACTAGGATATGTCAGAATGAGTAGAATGAAAACAGAAGTGAAGAAATTTTTTGATGTGAGTCATCTTTGAAACCTTTTTCCCGGTACTTTTTAAGCTTTTTAGTAAATATATTAAATTGACAAAAGAGTTTGGCTTCCGAAAGTAACATTATTTAATTTGCTTATTTTACTTACTTCGGTTGCTTTTGTATATCATTGCAAAAATATTCATGTCTGCCTTTAAAATTTTTGTTTTCATATTGTTACAAATGGTGTGAAAATTGTCAAAAAATATGTGTATGCGTATAGTTTGAAAGTTTTTTATATTCTTAATACTATATTTTTAAGAATAGTGTATAGTGAATACTATATTTTTAAGAACAGTTTTATTTTTTTATTAACCCTTAGCGAAGATATTAACCCTTAAAGACACTAGCGATTTGGACATACGTAATGGCAGGGGCGGCGTACTCTAGTTACCATCGGCATTTAAGTCCAGATAGCTAATTTTAACGATATAAGGTTAGTTGGGGTAACTGGACCCACGAGGTAACTAGGCCATAGGCTATTTTATAAAAAAACTGTTGATGTTTTTTTAAGTTTTAGCTTTTGTGAACAATGCACCCTAATCTCTACTTCCTAAAACAACGTGTGTCAACTCAATCATAATGCTCACTTTGCTATGGTAGGTTGTGAAAAATGTATGTTTCTTTTTTTAAAAACAACGTCAACATAGTTGAACTTCCTCGGATTTTTATTAAAATACTGTAAGTACTTTTATTAAACAATCTTTTTTTTTAAGATTAGGCATATAACTACATTAATATTATTAGGTATTTATACATATTTATTTCATGTTTCAAATGTAAGCCCGGTGTCCCAGTTACCCCATAAATTTTTCAAGAATGGAGTAACTGGGATATGTATCCGGAGTAGCTGGACCACGCTGAATCCAGTTACCCCAATAGTTATAAATAATTTTTTGAGTTTCTCTTACTACGGGAAATAAATTTCTCCATTGTTTTTTGCTCACAATAAACAAAATTATAGAATCCCTTATTAAAATTACACAATAAAATTTTAAAAAAGCATATTGGGTGGTATCAAAACCAAATTTCTTTACCCCTTGATAGGCGGTGATGCCGTTATTGCATCGCATAATTTTAATCCCTAATTGCCACATTGGCACCGGAATTTTATAATAAAAATTTTATTTATATTAAGTACGCGAAAACATACTTTTACTTGTTTAGGAATAGATTCTCTTGTATATACTGGTGTCATTAAATTATTTAAATATTTTACGAATGCAAGTACCTTGCCCCTGAAAGTGAGATAGCCAAACCTTGAAATTGAACGATACAGATGAAGTACTTAAGTACGTACGTAGCCATTTGTTCATAGATTAACCTTGCTATTTTTTTCATTAAAATACCCATGTGACTTTTATATTTATTACCTGCACTAAAGTACATAAGTACTTACTTAATTTTTATGTTTTTGGTACAAAAAAATCTAATATTTGCACTTTTAGTACCTTTTTAGACACATTGACAGCAAAGGTTTCCCTTACAACGCTCTTTATTTGATATATAATTTATATGATCTGACTTGTTTAAATTTTTTAAATTGCTTACACTTTTTCAAACAGGACCTGATATCCCATATGAAAAAAAAAATAAATAAATAAACGCGTATGGAATATTAGATCCTCCTGGTCCACTTACCCCTTTTTTATGGAGCAACTGGACCCATGAGGAAAGAAAGATGAAACATGCATATTTTTATATTTTTAAATATTAAAATGTAATTTTGAGCATTTCTGTCTGATAGAGGGGACCTAACTGAACACACACACACTGAACACTGAACTTCTTTACAGAAGTTCAGACTTTAATTCAAATGAACATTAGTTTTTGAAGCTGAATTGTTGGAAGCTCCAGAGTCACATTGTAAAATCATGGCCCAGTTGCCCCAACTAAACTTATTTGTTTAATTTAATGGCCAGTAGCAGTATAACAGCATTAAATGTCAAATTGTTAAAAACAGACTAATTTAATTAGAGTTAATCACATGCATGCTATAGGATTCGTGACTCGTTTGCATTGAGTGGATCTCACAATACGCCTCCTGGATGTTTAAAAGTTAATTAGAAACCTATTTGGAAAAACGCAACTTTGCGAACTCCTTTCGAAGCGCGCTTAGCACAATGCCAATTTTAAACTTTGAACAAGGATTTGATTTTAGTTACTCTGTAAAAAGAAAAGATTATTACTACGCTGAATTTAGTTTTCTGAAATACCAAATGAAGTTTAAATAATCACTACTTTTATTGTCAGTACCGAATTAAGATCATCATAAACAGATTAGTACAAGATTAAAGAAAATAGTTGCAAAGAATAGCAATATTTGATATTATTTAGGCTTCATATCTCTCTGAACATTTATGGTATACCCATTCATACTTTTCTAGTATATACAGCTATACCCAACCTACGTTGTATAGTTTTTCACAAAGTCTAATTATTCTTTTAGCAACGATTTTTTTTAATAATGCAGTTAATAATTTATATATTTATTGTACGTAACACGCTGAGCGCTTGTAATACTTGCACTTGACCGTTTATTTAAAAACCAAATGTGTCCGCTGATAGGTTAAATCTAAATTTAATAAAAGTGTACAAATAGTAATCGTTTGATCACAATGATTCATGAATAAAAACCTAGAAATGTAACTTTAGTAATGAATGAAGTAACAATAAGGAAGATATTTTAGCGATATGTTCATCAGAGTTACTTTCCTTTTTGTTAAATATGAAGAAATAACAAGAAGTGCTAAATACTGTTATCTACAAACAACCAACCATGAGCTGGACACTTTAAAATTCGGAAGGTAGCTGTCCGCTCAGTGCTGACAGCGACGGTGTCACCGACAGAATTACAGTACAATTCCGGTGTTTCAATTGCTTTTCAAAAAGTAAAGTTGATCTATTGAAAATTTCGCAAAATATCTTCATCATTGTTACAGTTATGAACGAAAATAGTCATTCTTCTTAATTTGAGCCCCCTTGGATTTTTGATTGAATTTTTGTTTTTGAGTGACCCCAGTTTCTCCATGCAAATATTGTTTGTTTGACATGTAAATCTACAACCTTCATTTCTGGCCACCATTTCCGATACTGTCCGTATAAAAAATTTCTGTTTATGATAAAAGTAAACCCCTGAAAATTGTTATTGATAAATTATGTGTAACCGAGATGACTCGGGCTAACTAGGTAAAGAGTTAATATAAATATTCTATTTCAGAGGTTTTTCATTAAATAACTATTGCAACATAGATAAAATGACTTAAAATAAGTTTAGTTTCGTTTTAGCAACTTGGAGGATAAATTTTCGGAAATGCTCAGTTATCAATAATTCATAAATAAATTTATAAATAACATGGGAAATTTTTTGCTTTTATTCCTCTAGAAAGTTAAAAGGTATTCAGATTAAAAGATTTTTGTAATAAGTTGAGATACTATTGATTTCTTATATTTTATCTTCAAATAGCACTGACTCAACATAAATATGATGAATCTATTAATAAACCTAATATACTGATTGAAAATTGCTATTTCAGAGTTTTATTAAACAAGTAAAAGAAAGACAAAAAAAAAAAAAAAAAAAAAAAAAAAAAAAAAAAAAAAAATCACTCATGAGTCATCACTCAATGAGTCATCACTCAAAAAATCACTCAATCTTCCCATTGCAGCCAGATTTAAAAATTCCCTCTTTGGTTGAAGATTTTATTTTTTTTTTGTTTAGATACTTCAATACTTTTTATTCTTCATAATTCTGTATCAAAATATTAGCACTTCCGGATTACGTAATACTAACTTTAAATTTCGCTGACGCTAAATATTGAAAAAAAAAAAACCTTGATTATTATTTGGGCGGATTTTGGCCTTCAAAAATTGTATTGTTTCTTAACTGGTAAATCACGAACACGCCAAACAAACTTCCGCGTAAACGCCTTTGCATAAAAAGCACCCCAAAAACATTTTACGCATTAAGGAATTAAATTTTTACCATATAAAATTACAAAACAATTTTCATGTTATGTTAAAGTAACTGGGACATCATTTTCCGCAAAGAAAGGTCATTATAGTCATTACCTCATATAGAAGTGAGAGGTATTTTAATTTGTTTCATCATACTCAACTGGTTCTTAACTCACTGTTTTCGTTATTGATGATTTAAGATTTCCGTAATGAATCTTATTAAATTAAGCCAATTCAGCCAAGTAAAGTACAAGCATTTTTTTATTTAAGATGTATGTATTTATTAATAGATGACGTTTAAAAATAGTATAAAATATTTAAATAAAGTACGAAAGGGGACGTGTTTGGGGATAAGTTCGGATTTAGGTTTGTTTAGGATTTGTTTCCGTAAACCAAATAAATCCATGAACCACTCTTTCATATTAAATTGCACTAGCTGGTCTCTAGAAAATTGAAACTACGCATGCTTTTTAATTAAATGAAAATATATTACTTTTAAAGATTATTAAGATAAATAATAAAGAACCTATTTGTAAAAGCACAAGCATTATATTAAAGAATCCTTTAAGTTACAACTTAAAGCATTTTCTTTCTTGATTTCCCAAGTAAAAACTTTATATAAACGTGTTTTTCCCAAAATTGTTAGTTCTAACATGCTGTAGTGAATTTTTTTTACAAATTTCAAGCAATAGTAAGGAAAGTTTTATGAAATTTCTTTAATTAAATTGCAGATAAAACTAAATTTTTAAAATATTTTTGTAGTCGAAAAATTCTTTAATGAGTGACTGGTAGTATTTGTAAAACTTACAATAGTTTTCGCATTTCCTACATGTTTATCCTAATGCCGTACAAATAATAAATCAATTTTTATTTCTTTTTCAAACACAGCTGTTTGTCTGAAATTTTGTTGTAAAAATCTACATAGATCTCGTTCAACTACGCCATTCTGTTTCTCTAAAAATACATTCATTGACAGTTTTATGTACCTGATTGTACAGTTCTGAAAAAAATGCAATCACACAGTAATGTAAGTCACCCAGTAAAACTAAAATGTGACTGGTACCAATCGATAAATAATAAGGTCTACTAATGATTGTTGTACTCAAATGTTTCTTATAGGGCTTCCTACATACAGAAATTGTACCAAACCTGAAAAATTGCAGTACAAATCCCTAATTTTGACATGATATTTCAATATCTGGGTTCAATTTTCCTTCGGATTCAAAACGAGAAGTCATTCAATGATGTGATACGTGAATTATGGAGATTTTAAATAATAAATTGGAATCAATAATAATAATAATAAAAAAGACGATTTGTAACCTATGAATTTTTTTAACGGAAATCAATTTCTAGAAGCTTCAAATTCTAGCTCGTTCGAAAAGTAATTTTCGAGCTATGCTTAAAAACTACCGGAATTTTAATCTGTTTTGCAACGGTTAATAATAAATTTAACATCAGGAATTGCAAACTTTAAACCTACATCACTTCTGAACTATTTGATCAAAATTCTTACCATTTGGTATCCGAATATAAAATTAACCTAAAAACCGAAATAAGATGGCAAAAATGAGTGTTTTTATTACAAAATGTCAAGTTTGGTGTAATTTCTCTGTGTAGACGACTCCCTAAGCCAAATTTAAATATACCATTTATTAGTACACATTATTATTAATTGATCTGTATCAATCACATTTTATATGATAATTTGTGGCAGAGTTAGTGTGTGTGTGTGTGTGTGTGTGGTGGGGTGATTATTTTTTACCAAGACTGTTCAATAACTGTTTTATGTTAGTGTCTATTATTTTGTCAAAATAATTCTCCAAAAAGACTTTTTTATACCTTAGAGCGGTTGTACTTTTTAATAAAGTACTAAGTTAAAAGTTTTCCTGAATTTGTAGAAATTTTCACCTAGCTGATACTTTAAAAATATCGCAAAAATCTGAAGACATTAAAAGAAATATCATAATTATTTACATTAGAACTGCTTTGAAAGTATATGTGACTGCGACAGAATTATTTGTGACATTATTTTAAAATTAAGGAAAAGAAACTGCTTATAAAATTTTATATTAAACACCTAAATTCAAAATACTGTTATGAAAAGTCAGGTAATACGAGGTTCCATTTAAATTTGAGAAATAATGTTGCTTATTAAATAAAACGTAAATAACAAAGCATCAAGCGACTATTTTTGAAATTACTGAGAAATATTTATGTCGGGGAAAACGATCTCGCAAAGTTGTAGTTGAAACATATTTTGCATTTATTTGGAAATTTTGAATTTTGCCAATTAGCCAATTTTGTGATTGTTTTCTCGAAATTTAGTGCACATTTTCATAGTGTATTGTCTCTACTTAATCAATATAAATTGCGTTTTTAATATTTTCAAATTCATATGATATTCAGACAGTAAAATGGCAAAACAAATCCCTCCCTCATTTTTACTCCTGTTTGAACATAATTTGTCTTTTCCAAATTTGTCTCCCATTTAAATTCCTCATAAGGGCTATAATATTTAAAGAAAAAGAGCCATCAAGAAATCTTCATTCAAACCCGCATTTGCAATAAGGTGGAACCCTATGAACAAAGTGTTCCAGTTCCCAATATCAACAGTTCTCAAGATGAATATGTGACCGCACCTTTCGTGACCTGAAACTTGAAACTAATAAAGAAGGGATATCCTTTATTTTTTTTAACAATAGATAGCTCATCGGATTTATGTTGGTATGAATTGTTATATATGTATATATATATATATATATATATACTTAATACATACATCAGGGCGGTAATCTGTTTCAAGAGCTGTTAATATTCTCTAGCATTTTACTCGAGCAAACACCCTCTGCAGAACACCCTTTGCACCCATAAAACACGATCAAGCCAATTACGCATTACCGGTTACACCAAAGTAGAGACTCAATCTTCAATGAAAAATGCATTCTGTAGAGTTAAAGAGTATTATTATTTAAAGTAGAAGGTTTTGCTCACAAACAAAATTTAAAATAAAATGGTATAGTTGTAATTATTAATAAAAATATATGATAGAATTCGGGATCAATGTTCTAATGAATTCATGATGAATTGTCAGATGAATTGATCACCACTGAACATCAGATGAATTGTTTAAGGAGTTTAAATTTACATCAAGATTATTTAAGAGCTATTATTATTCAAAGGACTGGTGTCAATATAACTATGAATGTGTTCACTTTCAATTTAAAATAGCAGTTTTTTTTAAAAAATATCAGACATTTAAAAAAAAATGTTTATTATTTTTCAATGTCATATAATGTTTACAGGCATTCTCACAATCTTTTGACTTTCAGGAATAAAAATCTGGTGAAAATTAAACTTGCTAAAATATCATTTTAATCTGATAGACGAATGCCTTCATGATTCAAAATAAAGAAAAAATAAGCAGCGAAATTTTTTTTTTTTATTTAAGGGAAGTTTAATTTAAACTTGCTAGTTTAATTTTCCTTACCATTTTACACCTAAAACTTTTTTATTTTCTTGTAAATTTTTATTTATAATGAATTTCCATAGTACCCACAGGACATTAAAATAAGAAATAATAACAATGTAGTATTTTTAGTAAAAAATTTTGGTATAACATTGTCTGAAAGGAGTGTTAAAGAAGGGACGGTAAGGGTAAAAAAGGAGAAGGTATAGGAAAAAAGGACGGTAATGGGAAAAAAGGGGGTGGTAAGGATGGGACAGTAATGAAAGTTACCACCTATTTTTAGGCAAATCATGTTAAGACTAAGGGATAGCCACAATGTTCATTGATTTTTACAAACAGTTATTTACATTGGATTCAATTTTTTAAAAATTAATTTACCTTGAAAAGTGCAGGAATAAACTTTGGGGTCGGTATGACTACCATAAAGCCACGATGTTTGAAATTCATATTTAAATGCTGATTTAAACTCTGCAGTAAATTTCCTGCCAAAGAATTTTAGACATTCTTTCTCTAGCATACTTCTGCATAAGAAAAAACTTGAAAAAAATTCTGTGGCTGCATCTGAAGTGATTTTCTGCATAATTTTAAAAGAGGGGCGGTAAGGAATTAAAAACCCGGGACAGAGTTAAAAAAAAAAAATAAGAAGAACCGTAAAAATGTGTGCAGGTTAATTTTTTGCTACGTATTTATATAAAACAATAGCATCAGTTTCGGGAAAAAATTACTTCGAATTACTTTTATTAAAACAATTTTATATAGACAGCTCCAAACTTAAAAATCAGCGTCAGGGACCGGGACGGTATAGGCTTTTCCTGGATATTTGGATCCCAACATCGTCCAAAACTTATTTATCTCGTTAATATTGTTATGCTGTCATGCAATGGGATGTTCCCCAGAATATGAAAAAAAAAACCCACAAGAATATGTTCGAAAATAAAAATTATTATTCAGGGACTTAAAAATCAAAAGATTGTGAGAACGCCCCTTAGATTCTCTGAATTTGTTACAAAAGAAATTTTCAGAGGCCAAACTTGGCTTTTCTTCGTATTTTAACTTATTTTTTTAACTATTTATCTATTCTTTTTTTCCTCAGAGATCGAATGAAGGTACCATTTTTGTTTTGATATATGTTTATGTTAGGAGTATAATGATTTATTAAATATTAAAATAAATTTAATTCCTCAATTCGATTATACATGAAAAAAACATTTTCATTTGTTAATTATGTACCAGTAATTTCCAAATTTTAGATATTTATTTCACACAGGGCAAAGAAAGAGACATTTTGTTTTCGCTATGTATTTATGTTGGCTGTATGAGGATTTATAAAATATTAAATTAAATTTTGTACCTCAGTTGGATAGTACTTGAAAAAAAAAAACTTTTTCTTTTAAATGATGAATAAATTTATTACATTATATTTTTATATATTTATTTTATAAAAAGTCATATATTTATTTTGCACAGTTTTAGATATTTATATCATATTATATTTATGTAATTTACATAAATAAATTACATTTTTGTAGTCTCAATAAAGAACTTATATTACAGTAGTATTTTAAATTAATTCCTTTTTAATACTCCTTAAATTTATATTAAGTCATTTTTAATGTCCATTATGCATGCATCCACTTAGCATTTTTGAAATAAATTTAATTGCGTTCTGTTAATTCATTTTTATGTGCTATATTTTAAAATTTACTTCAGTGTCATAATGAACACTTTGCTTGTTAATAATTCTCATAGCGGTTGATGATGTCTATTTTATTTAAAATTGTTGTATTTCCAAATGCTCGATTTCAAAAAATTTCAGAGATTATGATTGGCAATTACTAAAATTAATGTTATTTATTAAAGAATCTCTATAATCTAATCTTAATTAGGATAATATCTTTTTCTAATTTAAAGCGCTAATTAAATTTTGAAGCTTGAACATATTTTTTTTTTCTCAGGTTCTAGGAATTTTTCTAGGAATTTAAGATTCTAGGAATATTTTTCAAAACTTAAAAAGTGTAGATCATTTTAATCCATTAAAAATGTCGTATCAGAAAATAATTCCAAGTATAAGACAATGAAACATTAATTCTGAGCGCAAACATAAATATCGCATTGAGCTCACAGGCTATTCATACTGTTTGTATATTATTCTCTTATTTCAAAGAATAATTCCCTTCGAAAAATAAATTAATGGGTGTAAACAACCCGTTTACCCATCTTTATATTTAATCAATTAACCTTCAAATCTAATAAGGGAAGCGCCTTATTAGAAAAAACTTGTATGCCAAATTTGAAGCAAATCGGATAATTCTGCTTGAAAAACACATTTACCTAAATTAAAGAAGGGGAGATTAACTCTCCAATTTCCCTCCTTTTTACTTAACCAACGAACCTCCAAATCTAATCAGAGAAGCGCCTTATCAGAATAAACCGGTGTAACAAATTTGAAGCAAATCAAATAATTCTGCATGAATATCCCATTTATCAAAATTAAGGGGGTAGTCCCCCGTTCCCACATTTTATACTTAACCAATGAACTTCCAAATCTAATCAGGGAAGCGCCTTATAAAAATAATTCACTATAACAAATTTGAAGCAAATCGACAAAATTCAGCATGAAAAACCCATTTGTCTAAATTAAAGGGGGGGGGGGGATTGCCCTCCATTCCACTCCCTTTATACTTAACCAATGAACATCCAAAACTAATGAGGGAAGCGTCTTATCAGAAGGAATCTAGAAAAAATAATGAAGCAAATTGGATATTTCTATCAAGAGTTATTGCGTTACGTACGGGCGTACATACGTACATACAGAACCTGCAGGCACATTAGCTCTCAGACTTTGATAGCCTGTAACCTAAAAAAGGAATAAAATTAGAAAATTGAGAGATACAAACTGTACCAAAATATCTGACATTAAGCATTGAAAATGTTATATATATAATGATAATTATACACAGTGCTATTTATTACAAATAGTTTCAAATCTGTCTACCATCAAACTAAGTACTAATAAAATTAGAAAATTGAGAGATACAAACTGTATCAAAATATTTGACATTAAGCATTGAAAATGTTATATATATATAATAATAATTAAACACAGTGCTATTTATTAAAAATGGTTTCAAATCTTCCTACTGGCAAACTAAATCGAATGAAATTACAAGTAAAAATGATTAAAAGTTTTATATGAAATATTTCTACACGGATGGATATTTAAAAGAGTCAATGATTAAGTTTCATTAAATTCATTAAAGACAAAACTGATAATAAAATTAAAATATCAAGGTTTTACGAATATGATTTCTAAAAAATAAAAAATAAATAAAAATAAAAATAAAGATATGCACACGTTGGAGAAATTAAACAAATTGAATTACACTATCTCTGAATTTTTGTGACATAATATTTTTATTTTATTCTCTACAAAATAACTATAAAGCATATAGTATTACCAAGTTAAAGGATTTTGTAAGAAAATAAGACAAAAATTGACAATGTTTTCAAAATTTTTTATTACTTATTTTTTTGAAATTTCAAGTTACGTAAAAATGTAAAAGTTATCGGTTCTCTTTAAATAAACTGTTTATTTCAAATATTTAAAGATACCTTAGCTACTATGTATTATTTTAATTATTCGTAAATAATTTATTAATTTAAATGTCATATAATAATAATAAAAAAATTCTTTAAATTATCATTAATACTGATAATTTTAAAATACAAAAATTATACTTTTTTTACAGAAATTATAATAACTTTCATTTTTATTCATAAATCGGTTGAACAATTTTAGCGTTTTATTAATATTTAGTACCTGTACAATTTTTTTAAATATTTTCATTCAATATATGAGGACGTGAGTTTCAAAACTCGCCTTATCCAAAAAATCAAATTTTGGGAAATCGCGAAAAACCTGTTACTGCGACCACGTGCATCGAATACCTCCAATTTTTTGTATACTTATAGCTAGTCGCTCTGTGATATCATTGTGTTAAGTTGGAAAATCTACTATAATTCATTTAATTAATTAATTGGAAAAAGTTTCGGATAAGAAGAGTTTTGTTGCCAACCTATGGATAAGAATAGTTTTGTTGCCAATCTATGAATCAGAAAATTTTGATATCAATTTCTTAAAAAAGAAAAAAAAAAGAAAAATACATCGTTTATCATGCTTGCTGAAAGAAATTAATAGTTTCTATTTTTGTTCATAGGATGATAATATTTTGTATTCAAAAATAATCCTTATGACAACAAAAAGTATGATTAAAATTTAGTATTACATTTATTATAAAAAAGCAAACTTATCAACAATCAAATAAAACTTATTATAACTAGCTTATGATTAAAATAATTTGTTTTTTTAAAGTGATATAATATAATCTATATAACATTTAATATTATATACAGTGGCGGTCAAAAGTTTCCGGCCAGTAAGTTTCTTTGATTTGTTTGACAGACCGTTTCACTGAAGAAGATGCACAATTGCTCCAAAAGTTAGGAATAAGCAAATTACATCTGACCACGTGATCATTTTGATTGGATACTGAAGATACTTGATGCAAAGGGAAGGAATTCGAAATTCGCGTGTGCAAAAGTTTCCGGCCATTCGTCATCCATTAGTTTTTGCTATCGGTAAAGTGTTTTTTTTTTGCCCGTGTTTTTTAATTAATCAACGTGAATAACGTATTTGAAATACAAAAATGAAAAGTTGAATAATTTATTGTTCCTAAACGAGTGATTTGTTTGTCGCTAAAAGGACAATCATCTCGTGAGATTGCGGCAAAGTTGTCGATCGGAAAATTTGCTGTGAACGATATTTAAAAAAGATATAAAGATGGTATAATGCCTTCGGAACTTGCAACGGTTCGGGTGACCCCGGAAAAAGACTATTCTTGTGGGCAGAATTATTAGGAGAAAAGCAGTTGATGACCCGCATAAAAATGCCGCTGCAATTCCCCGCAATTTACGGTGTTAAAATATTGCTGAAATAAGTTGGTCTACCGTGTCAAGGCGCTTACGTGACGTAGGACTTTATGGAACATTCGGTATTAAAAAACCTTTCATAAGTAAAAAAAAATAGTGGGCCCGGCTGGCGTTTGCCAAGGAATACAAAGACTGGTCAAGTGAAAACTGAAAAAAGTACTATTTTCCTCTGAATCGACGTTTAATCTTTTCCGGAGTAATAACAGACACTTTAACCGACGACCTAAAAACAAAAGATAAGATTCGAAATATGTTATTCCTACAATGAAGCATGGCGGAGGATACGTTATGCTGTGGGGAGCATTTCTGGAAAATGTGCCTGTCCGTTTTAAAATCCGCGGCAAGATGAATAGTGCAATGCATAAGGATATCTTGCAAGATCATTTTCTGCCTTATTGAAGGAAAAATTGTGGTCGAAACTATTTGTTTCATCATGATAACGACCAAAAGCATATATGCAAGTTCATCAAGCAGTGGCTTTCGCACGAAAAAATCCGCTTTTGAAATGGACAGCCCAATCACCTGATCTGAATCCAATATAAAATCTTTGATACTAACTTGAAAACGTGTGTGGAATTATAACTATTCCAATTCAGCAGCATTTTCACAAAAAGTCCAAGAACCGTGGGAAAAACTTAACTTTGACGATCTACAACCGTTCATTGAATAGATACCACGTTTCTGTGCCGCAGTACTTATTACTATATGTATGGATACAATATTCTAATTGTAACTGTTGTTGATCGCTGTTATTTTCTATTATAACACCATTTTTTTCCAAACTTGACAAGGTGGCCGGAAACTTTTGAGAACATGCGTTTTCTTTTGCAATTAATTTTGACTATTAAATTTATTAATATTTATTTCTTATTCCATAAATAAGTTCTTAACTGTTATGTCAATAAAGTGTATAAGTATCACTTTGATATTCCTCTTCATATGGGTATACTTACAAATTAACCAAAACATTTATGCTGGCCGGAAACTTTTGACCGCCACTGTATATATATATATATATATAGCCATAATATAATTACAAATCATCATCTATTTTTAATTACAATAATTAATTCAATAAATTAATAAATTTAGCAACAAATTATAACTGTAACATTATGCAAAATACAGATGGAACCCTATACAAGTTATACTAATTAAGCAAAATCCTCCAATTGACTAGCACATTGCATACGATTAATCCATATTAACATACAGGGTGCCCAGCGAATAAGACCTTGATTTCAAAATTAAATATCTCAAAAGCAAAGATCAATAGAATTATGCGGTAAACGGTTTGTTTATTAGCTAATCTGTAAAAATGTTGTACAGAAGTTTCAAAAATTAATTGCAAAAACCGCTAACAGATGGCGCTGTAATCGCAATGCCTATAAATTGTGTTTTGAAGTCGAGACCCTAGCGTCTGATTCCTAGATGGCTTCCTATGGAAGAACGAAAATTGGGAAAGACCGCTTTTTCTTCGGGGTGATGTGCAAAAGTGGAGGCATCTCGTCACATAATTATCGCATCAACTTCAATTTTAGAGAATTTCAATTAATAGAATTTTCAATAAAAAGTTTAGCAATCATTATATAAGAACTTTAAAAATATTTTACTTTGGTAATGTGCAGAAGCGGAGCCATGTGTTGACAGAATTGAGATTTGTTTCAAATTTTGTTATAAGCTACTTCGGTCCGAATACCAATATCTCTGTGGTATGTCTTTTAAACTGTGAAAAAAGTTTGAAAAATAAATCCAGTCTCTGGTTTTAAAATTTAATTAAGCTAAAAGAAACCCCTTTTTTTACAAATCATTGAGCATTTACAATAATGATTCATAAATCATTTTTTTTTTAATTGTAGAGAATAGTTTGAATGAAAAAATACAAAGTTTCTATTTTTAAAAACTTAATTAAGTTAAAAAAGTAATTTTAATTTTAAAAACTGGTTTTTATTTTTTTTATCATTGAGCACAGAAATATGGTGCAGCTTCTAGCGATAGGATCCGAAGTGTTCGAAAGGAATGCAGCATCCAAAATACTTTTGCTTTGACGTTGATGATATGACTTATCATCAATTCCTTTTAAAAAAGAAATAATTTAACGCATAATTTCTGTCTCTAAAACTTTGTTTACAAAGAAAAGAAATATATGTGTTGTGCTAAAACCAAAGTATTATGCCGTGATTTAAAAATAAATTAAAAGTGAAAAATTACTTTTTTATTTATAACAATTCAGGTATAAACAATAATACCAAAATATTATGCCGTGATTTAAAAATATAAAAAATAAATAAAAAGTACAAAATTATTTTTCTAAATATATGCATTTTGATTTAAATAATTATATGGCATTAAAGATTGAATTTAATAAAATATTTAAAAAATTCTTGTAATGATTTCTAAACTTTTTATTGAAAATTCTATTAATTGAAATTTTCTAAAATTAAAGCTGATGCAATAATTCTGTGACCAGATGTCTCCACTTCTGCACATCACCCCAATGAAAAAATGGACTTTCCCAATATTCGTTTTTACGTAGGGAGCCATCTAGGGATGAGACGCCAGTGCTCTGGACTTCGAAGCAGTTTACAAGTATTGCGATTACAGCGCCATCTGTTAACGGTTTTTGCAACTAAATTTTGAAACTTCTGTACAACATTTTTACAGCGTAGCTAATAAACAAACCGTTTACCGCATAATTCTATTGATCTTTATTGATCTTTCTCTATTGATCTTCAGATATTTAATTTTGAAATCAGAGTCTTATTCGCTGGACACCCTGTATGAAAAACCACCAAATTTTGAAAAAAAAAATCTATTAATGACATATGAAACAAAAAACCAGCTAAATAATGTTGAACACTTAAAAGACATAATGTAAACAAACAATAGATCAAATGGAAGGATGGAGCCGGAAACTTATATAGCATTTCACTTTATCAAGGGTACATGAAACACCAATATAAGCAAAAGCATATTCGATTTCTGTAAAAGAATCCAGCATAAGCTAAATATATGTATAATAATAAAATGTATTTACAGAATATACAAAAATAAATTAAACAATTTACTCATTGAGTTTTTCTTGTGGAATATCATCGTAATCCTCCTCGATCATCTCCTTCTGTTCTAATTCCTTAGAAATAATATTTTTATAGAAAGTAAGCACCTCCATTTCTGACCAGTTTTCATCAAAATATTTTTAAACAATACGTGGCCATCTTTAAGTTTCTCTTGCTTTACTGGGACCCCCCCCCCCCCCTCCTTTAAAAAAAAAAAAGAAAGTCCAGTTTTTAGATGCCTCAAACACAACTTTTACACTCTGAATTTTGGTATTCCAAGATACTTCCGAAATACATTTCCACAAATTTGTAGATGGGCATGGTTCTTAGACTTTATAGTATAGTACTTTATGGTAATGCCATTGAAAGCGCACTGAGATGCACTTAAAAAAAAAAAAACTTTCAAGATGAAAATTTATTTTTCTAGATGTTTAATGGAAGGAAAAAAACCTGGACGGTTTCTTGAAGAAGATGTTTGAGATGTGAACTTCAAAATAAATTTATCTTATGCAGTTTTGTCTTTGCTTGAAAATAAAATCTTGGTGGAAGCGTTATACATCTTGCATTGAGAGAGTTGAATGCTCGAGGTTTTCTTTCTGGTGAATGCATTTTGAGAGAACCAGAAATGCCTTAGGTTTGTGCCTGAGAATAAAAATTAAATCTTGTAAAACCTTCTGACAGGAAGAAATATAGAAAGTTATTCTCCATTTTGAACAGACATTTTAATCTTCTTTTGCGTGTATTCTTTACTAGCCCATGTATTCATATTTCTTTTCCTCTTCTTCCCCCTTCCCCACAAAATGCAAGAATTTATTCACTGTCCGTTATACATAAGACATGTTGTAAAACTTATTTAATTAGTTTGTATGAATAAAACAGGTGAAACTTTAAACGAAAATAGCAACAGGTTGCAGATAAATGAAAGGAAATTACTGTGATTGTGGCTGATAAGCTAGTCGTCCATTGGTCTACGCACGCGCAGGGATAAAGCTAGTTTCTAGTAAAGTTAACTTTAAAATAGGATCGATTAATTATAAGCATCCTGTATAATATTTCTAAATTATCTTAATGCTAAATATGTAATTTATTAAAAATCGCCCTCTGGTGGGGAAATTTTGAAATATTTTTATTTATATTTTTTTATCTTAAACAAATTCCCATCCCTTTATTATGTCTTTCCCAAAATTTCCCAACATTATGAACAATAGTTTTGTCTGTAGACAACTTAATAGAATGGTCGTTTAATTATGGACACTCTGTACATATATGTATGATACTATAATTAAAATCTATATATTTCCTTATCTGCAGTCTTTTTAATTACTCACCTTATTAACTAGATTTTTTTCATAGTAAAGTGTCGAAATAATCGATAAGAATCTTTGTAGTAAATCTGAAGCAAGCTGTATTCAACGCTAACAAAGAAAAAGCAAATATAGTAAAGTTTTATAATCCTTACTGCACACAATACGTGAGAGTTGAAAGCAAATTAAAACTGTCAAACAATCTATGAAATAAAATTTGACGAATAAATGAGTCATCATAGTGTCTTCTTTGACAGATTTTGACATATAATTTCACATGGGAGACATGTGACCTAAATTATCTTCACTTTTTATATAAGGACATTAGCTCTACTTAATGCTTCTTTTGGAGTTTGACACTTGGCAGACGATTATTAACGTACTTTATAAATGAATAAAATAGCATTACGATTACAAAAGGTGAACTATACATCTCAACTTAATCATACTACAACTTTTATTTGCTCTAATTATTACCATGGAGGAAAGAGATAGATGGAGTTGCAGTATGCCGTTAAAAAGGTTTGCAATATGAAACCATTTATCGCTCATATTTAAACGTCCAAGAAAGCCCAAACAACACAAGCACGTGGGACGGATTTTTTATTAATAAGACGAATTCAAAGAGGTGAATTACAGCTGAAGTATATTTTAGGAAAAAATGGTACATTTTTTAAAGGGTCTTTGTTGTGTTGTTATTTATTAAAATAAATGTTTGCTTTTAAAATAATTGGAATTGGAAAATTAACAATAATAAAATGTCAAAATAAGATTAAATAAAATATTGAAAACATTTGATAAGAACTAAAAATTGTATTATTGAAAGTTTTCTTTCTTTAACCCTTTCCAACATAGATGAAAAATGTTTGTCTTCGGTTTGTACGGTTGTTAGTGTGTCTGTAAATTCTATATTAAAAATGGCCCGAACGATTTCGACTAAATTTTACAACCTATTATTTTCCAGCATGAAAAGACCTTTGGGCTGGGTCACATATTCGAGAAAATTCGATTAGTAGGTCATTTTGGGTCATTATATGTCAAGGTCTAGCTAATTATATCTAAAAAATGGCTCAATCGATTTTGACAAAATTTTATATCCAACGGTTTTTGGGCACGAGAAAACTGTTGGGTTAGGTCACGTGTTCGAGAAATTTTGATTAGTGGGTCATTTTTCGGTCAGTTCGGGTCAAGCTAATTTTATCTAAAAAACGGCTCTAACGATTTTGAGAAAATTTTGTAATCTACTGTTTTGGATTTCGGGAGGACCAATGGGCTAAGTAACATGTTAGAGAAAATTCGATTAGTGGGTCATTTTTGGGTCACTGTGGGTCAAGCTAAGTTTATATAGATAACGGCTCTAACGATTTTGACGAAATTTTGTTTCTATCATTTTCGGGCTCGAGAATACCATTGGGCTAGGTCGCATGTTCAAGAAAATTCGACTAGTGGGTCATTTTGTGTCACAATGCGTCAGGTGCCAAGCTAATTGAATCTAAAAAATGGCTCAAAACATTCTGACAAAATTTTGTAATATACCACTTCTGGGCATGGGATGACCATTGGGCTAAGTCACATGTTCGAGAAGAATCGATTATTGCGTCATTTTGGGCCACTGTGGGTCAAGCTAATTGTATCTGAAAAACGAATGAAACGATTTTGACAAACTTTTGTATTATACCGTTTCTGAGCATAAGAAGTCCATTGGGCTAAGTCACATTTTCAAGAAAATTCGACTAGTTGCTCATTTTTGGGTCACTGTGGGTCAAGCTAATTGTATCTAAAAAACGGCTCAAACGATTTTGATAATTTTTTTATCATTGGAATAGGTCACATGTTCGAGAAAATTCGATTAGTAGGTCATTTTTGAGTCACTGTGAGTCAAGCTAATTGTATCTAAAAAACGGCTCACACGATTTTGACAAAAAAATTTATTGCATCGTTTCCCAACACGAGACGACCACTGGGATAGGTCACATGCTCAAGAAATTTATATTAGTGGGTCCCTTTTGGGTTACCGTGGGTCAAGCTAATTTTATCTATAAAACGAATTTAACGATTTTGCCTAAATTTTGTATTATACCGTTTTCGGGTTCGAGAAGAGCATTGGTTAGGTCGCATGTTCGAAAAAAAATCGGTTATTAGGTCAAGTTGCGTCACTGCGTCTCAGGATCATGACAATTGTATCTAAACAGCAAGAATGATACCGTGAGAAAGAAATATCGAATTGAACACAAGGTTAATTTTGACAGAGCTTAGCTGGGTCATCCCTGCTAGTTCATTTCATATTTTCAACGACTCCGCTGTAATGTTTCATTATTATATTTTTTTCATTCAAATTATTTAAATCACTGAATGCAGACTAGAATCTAGTACCGATCTTGTAAAATCCCATTATATCTTCGATTGTTTTTTGTTAAGGATCGGATCAACTCTAATTATTTTAGATTAAGTTTTAATTATTGCAAATGATCCTGTTAACCCAATTTTTTAAACGAAAATCCAGAACATTTTTGCAGTTGAATTTATATGTATATTTATAAATGAGTATATATGTATTCTTTTACTAAACTTCCACACACGTGGTCGAGAGGTTCTGTTCTCAAAGCTGGTAAGCGAGAGGTGCTGGGTTCGAACTTAATCGTGCCCGTCGGCCTAATCGTTCGATAAGTTTTCCGTGGTTTTCTTCGAATCTTGGATAACCTTGCGTAAATACGGGCTAGGTTCCTTTAGTCTTTCTAAAGGGACCTAGCCCCTATTTACGCAAGCCATTTCACAAGGGGAGTGCCCCCACGGAGAGCACTCACTTCGACCCTGTATTCCTCGTGTAGATAATCGGCCGTCATAAATAACACCAACATCAACGTCATCTTTTACTAAACGAATAAAACTTATTTTAGAGGTAAAATTTCCGATTAATACAATTTTACAATATTGTTATTATCTTTATAAATAAGAAAAAAAAATGGTCCTCGACACGGTGTGGGAAGAATTAAGTCTAGATTCGTCCATGCATATGTAGAAAAATGCAAGCTTAGCCAGGTTCGATCGCATAGTTAGGATTTTTGATAGGAGGGGGGGGGGGGTCAAATGGCGAAAATCCTTATTTTAAAGATTTTGGAATGGGAGACGCGCAGTCCTTCACACATTACTCCAAAGTCACTATAATATGAAAAGAGCCAATTCCATGTCAAATCAACCAGTGACACAATCTGACCATTTTATGTTTTAATGAATGAGATATGAATCACAAACAAAAAAAAAAAAAAAAAAATATATTTTTTTTGTATCATCAAATTTTCATAAAATTAATTTTTTTAATTTCGAAAAATCATCAGTTTTTGGCTTGCATATGTGTTTAAAATTTTGAATTTCCCAACATCTATCAGGCGTAGAGGACCCCTCATTTTAAAGAGAATTTCAAAAGGTTTTACTTGAGATACCAGTTGACTATGCTTGGTTAAAAAAAATAATTTTTTTAATTTTAAAATTAGAAAAAAATTAGATAGTGTTTTAAAAAAATAATTGAAAAATTGTATGTTTTTTGTAGTATTATAACTTTAAAATCCTGAAATATTTAGAGTGGGATCTCAATGAGGTCAGCAGTTATGAAATAAAATATAAAAAAATACCATTCAAGTAAATAAATAAATAACAGAATAAACGAGAGTTGGATTATTATTGTATGGCAATTTAAAATTTTTATTCATAACTCTTGATCCTATATGAAAAAATCCCTACCGGCTCGGCCGACAGGCGCAGGTAGATATGGAATTTAAGTACTAATTTCACCAACAAAAACTAAATCATGATTAGAGATAATACACTTTAAAAAATTTATCTGGCCGCTTTTGACGAGTTTTTAATTTCATTTTTATATAAGAGCTGGTTTTACCAGAAACATGTTAAGGCAGTATTTAAAAAATATTTTTCCATGCTTAACAACTCGAAATTTTCTGACACGTTTTCAGATTCACTTAGGCATAATAAAATTGATATGCGTGTCTGAGGTTTACGAAGGCGTCTTGTCAGCTCAAAATGCAGTATAAAGTGTTTTCAGTTCGTTTATACACTCTGAGAAATACTTTCTTCAATTCATGGAAATATTCCTAGCAGCACTGCTACTGGTATATATCCGAAAATGAAAAAAAAAAATCCATTCTAGGACAGAAAATTTCCGAAATATGATAAAAGGAGTTTTGAAAAATATTTCTCTCGTTTTTCCGTGGATCCCCTTAGGTTTTAATCTGGGACAGCGCGTTCCGAATCGAGCATCTTAACTACTTGGCCAGCGAGCACTTGGAAGAGGCTGAATTTAAATGAAGATAAGGATTTTCTTCAAATGGGGGATTGGTAAGTCTTGTTACATTTCTTGTTCAGAAAGCTCGAAAAGTTAAACTTAATTCCAGGAACATTCCGTCGTTATGAAAGAATTGTTGATGTTCTAAAACTTACAGAATGATAGACGATGAAAATTATTACATATTAGATTTATTTTTAACACGTTCACGCCGGCGCGGTGGGTCACACCCGACTGTCTCAGAGTTGTCAAGTCTCCGGCTTTTTGCACACCACTATTATTTTAGAGAAAATGTTGTTCCTTTAAATCGCCCAATTGTTCTAATTAAATAAAACAACATTTTCTGTATTACAGTACTGGTATCCAAAAGCCGGAGACTTTCCAGCTCCGAGACAGTCGAGTGTGACCCACCACGCCGGCGTGAACGTGTTAAAAGGAAAAATATGAAACTTTCTGACTTGATTTTTAAAGAGATTGTAAGCGACCTATGTTTTTATTTTTCATTCAATTAATTAGAACTTGATTTATAAACAATTATTTTCTCAGTAGGACAATATTTTTAGTTTCCAACACAATCGCTTCCAGAAATTCGGTTCAAAATGCCCACTTTGACATCATTTTTGAAATATATTCTGCCTCTATCAAAAAATCGAAATTTACGGCACGTTATATAGTTTCCGAATAAGAGAACCTACAAATTACATGCATTTGAAAGCAAAAATGAATTTAAACAAATCTCTGCCAGCACGGCCTACAGGCGCAGGTAGATTTCGAAGTTAAGCACTAATTTCACGAACAAAATCTAAATCATGATTAGAAATAAACCCACTTTAACAATTTTTTCTGGCCTCTTTTGACGAGTTTTTAATTTCATTTTTAAAAAGAGTTGGTTTTATTAGAACGATGTTAAGGCATTATTCAAAGAATATTTTTCCCTGCTCAACAATTCGAAATTTTCTGACACATTTTCAGATTTATTTTTAAAAGAAAAACATGAAACCTGTTGACGTGATTTTTTTTGAGAGATTTATAACCTGATTGAGAGTTTTATTTTTCGTTCAATTAATTAGAACTTGATTTATAAACAATTATTTTCTCAGTAGGGCAATATTTTTCGTTTCCAACACAATCGCTTCGAGAAATTCGGTTCAAAATGCCCACTTTGACATCATTTTTTGAAATGTATTCTGCCTCTATCAAAAAATCGACCATTACGGCACATTATATAGTTTCTGAATAAGAGAACCTACCAATTGGATGAGTTTCAAAGCAAAAATGAATTTAAAAATGAGTCAGAAAGTAAGCAGTTTGGATTTGAGTAATACGTAATTTTTTCTTCAATTTTGTTTTTCTTCATTTATGTTTTTTTAATTTGTTTTTGCTGTAAGAAATGGTCCTATGAAAAACTTGTCAGCATAAAAGTTGTAGATAATATTAAGAAGATGTATAATAAATTCAAGCGGATTGGATATCTTGTGAACTGACGAAGTTATGAATTTTTTCTTATTCAAACCCCCCCCCCCCCCCATTTTTGTTTTCGTTTTTATTTTTATTTTTATTTCTTTTTGGTGTAAAGATTGGTTCTTTCAAAAACTTGTCAATGTAAAAGTTGCATATAATATTAAGACAATTTATAATAAATTTAATTGGATTTGATATCTTGAGAACTGACGAAGTTATGAATTTTTTTCTCGCCAAAACCATATTTTTTGTGCCCCTAGAGCCCATTTTTAATTTTATCAAAAATCTGTTATACATAAATTTTTGGCCCTTTTTTTAGAAGTAATAAATCTTTAAACTGTGTCGATATGTATTATAATTAAGGAGTTATGGAGGTTTTGCTTTTTTCATAAAACCCCTCCCTGTTTCCTCCCCTTGGCCCGATTTTGCTCATGAACGAACTTGACCGAGATTTTATGCCCCTTGATTTTATGTATCACTTTGGAAAATATTTGTGTAGAATTATGAAAGTTATCGTATCCGTAAAAAAGTGATATAGATAGCTAGCTATATATTATATATATATTATATAAAGTTTTTTACTTCGGGTAATTTTGGGTTCTAGGGGTCATGTGTACATCTGCAAAAAGTTTTCCGAAATTCCAACATAGGCGAGAGTGTAGCAGATTTCATACGAAATCTACCTAAAATTTCAGGACACAAAATGTACAATTTCTTCAAAATTTTAAAAAACACTATCTAATTTTTTTACGGAAATTTCTTAAGAAAACGGAAAATTTCCGTTCTGAAAACGGAAATTTCCACTATGTAGATCCAGGAAGTGACGTGGAAAAATTCTTTTTAAACGGGGAAATTTCTATGACGGAAATTATTCTCAATTCACAGGAGTAGTCAATATTCACAAGGGTACACTGTAAAAAAAACGACACTTATGCAGCACAGAGTACTGCTAATTTCGCGCTCAAACTCGATCACAGTCGAATGTGCTGTAGCTTTCTTTGACTTCTTGACTATATAAACATGAAAAATAACAGTATTTGCGTAAAATTAACAGCACAAACTGCTGGCGTCCGAATTGCCAGCACATTGTGCTAGTAAATCTACAGTGGTTTTTTTACAGTGCAGTCAATCTAGCAACTGTGATGCAAGCAATTTTCCGTTTTGGGACGAATTTTTTTGTGAGAGTATATGGCCTCCCTAAAAGTAGCAAGTGAGGCTTTCAAGAAAACTTTTATCTATCAAATAATTTCACAATTATTGTTGTAAATCGATGTATGCAATATGTCTGACGACTGCAAATTTATAATCAATGTTAAGAATGTTTTAAAACCGTTTATGTTTTGCGATGGGCAATGTGCTGTTGAAAACATTTCTGTCAGAATTACAATTTTTTTTTTCATTTATATATTCTTCAAACTATCAGGCATCGAAATTCAAATTGAATTAATTATAATTATTTTACTGATTTAGAAAAAGGACACTTTTCGTAATAGCTGGCGTTCTTAATTATTTCTGTTTTTATACGGTTTAGGAAGCTCCTATTTTACTTCAAAACATCAAATTTAACAAAGAATGTTTGGCGAAAAATACGTTACTTCCACAAAAATGCTTAATAAATCATTTTTATATTTAAAATAGGCTTAAAATTGTTAAAAATTTAATGCATGGATGGAATTGAGTGCATTTGGATTTTAGAAAAGCATTAAGCAATATCTAATGTATAGAATTAATTCATTCTTTTTATTGGATTAATTGCCTTATGGTATCCCATTTCGCTTGCCATGAGGGAGCAAAATGTAGGTGGTTGACATCTGGTGGTTGTTTACAAGGTTAACTCGTTTATTTATTTGTCTGTTCAATTTTCGGAAAAATGAGAAATTTTGTCAATAGTAATAAGCGATAAAATTTTTATTGTTCATTTTAGTGACAAACATAACATTTCCTTTTTAAAAATCACGTTCTTTACAACTATTACAAATAATTATAAATACTTGATTTTTAATGGCTTTTGCGCTATATTCTGCCTAAAATTTCATTTATTTTCTAATCATTCGAGACTATACTTTGTTGAAATCAAATATTAATAATGTTGGAGAATTATAAGTTTACTTTACTTTCGGCTTATACACATTTTTCTGTTAATGCTTTATATATATATATACTATTAAAATGCATGTCAACTGTTGGATCATTTACTAACGAACTTGGAAAATTCACAATAGAGCAGTTCATAATTAATATGTATATCTATATTATAGCTCATAGTTACAAATATATATATTTACAATATCCTCAGTGAAGTGTTTTGTAGTTTGCGTGATATTTTTCATTTTTATTTAGATATTTAAGATACAAAATTAACAAAGGAATTTTTCTGTACGTGGTTATTTCTGTTTTATATAGGTACGCACAAAGAACGCTTACATTAACAGTAATATCTTCAGTAAAAAAAAAAAAAAACTGAAAACATTTTGGTAGAAGAAGCTTGATCGTTTTTACCACTTAACAAATTTAAGTGAAATTTGTTATTTCTGTTTTTCGTAGTTGAGGATGAAACAAGAAGCATCCCATATTATTTAATCAAAAAATTGTTAGGTAGTGACTCAAAATTTACCATTTGACCCGGAATTGTGTTTTCTATATTTTTTAACGAAATAAGCTTATATAGGCTTCTCCAAATTATATATAAAAAAATTAAAAATAACAATTTCGTATGTATTCTTATTTGACCCGATATTTCAATTCTAAAGAAACTTTTTACTCCAAGCACCAAATTTGAAGTCATTTGGTGTGGATGTTTAGGAATATTATGGGTGTCAAATTTTAGGTTTTAATGATGAAATCATTTGTAAAATTTTTATTAGTTCCAGAAATAGTTATTTTTTTATACTGTTCATTAACCTGTGTTTATAATAAATATGTCAAATATAAGCAATTTACTTTCACGCATTTTCACAATTTTCATGTAACAAGTATGAATTGTTAAATTACTTTTTGGAAAATTTTCCCTGTGAATATTTAAATAAATCTAATTTTATCGCCTTCTTATTGATCCATGCAAAGCTCTTATTCGTCTGTATAGTTTTAACGATGAAGAAATATTGATATTTAGTTGTAAAAAGGCTCGTGAGATCACTTTTCGTTACCGCGACGAAACAGTCAGGTTTTTACTGATTTCACACATTTCATTTTGTAAAAAATATTTCTATCCGTCCGAACATTTCGAAAATTTTGTAGGTTATGTATATCTGGTCTATTGAGATTATCTATAGACCAGATGGACTAGGATTAGAAAGAACACCTAATCACAGTCTTCTGTTTTCTAATCGATTTCTTTAATAATTACTTTTAGATCTTTTATAGGAAGGACTGGCTAATTTTATTGCATTAAAACAAACTTAAAACGAACTAAAATTAATACTGTTCCATCAGTTAAGCAAGTAATATGTTAAGCGACTGTCTTTAATTATAATATTTAATTATAATTGTCGTTAATAATTTAATTATGATTAATAAATTACTTTATTTACATACCGGTATCGTATATAAAATATTATACACTTACAATAAATTTAAATGGTATTAAAAAAACATACATTTTCATTTTATCTGTTTTAAATAACTTAACTCTACATTACGCTGTTTATTAATTTCATTAGCTTGAATTGTCTAACGATATTCCGTAGAAAATAAGCGTGGTTTTTTTTTAATCTCTGTTTCGCTAATTTTGTTAATTTTAGAATTAATTAACAGTTCTTTACTAATTAAGGATAGATTTTTTAAAACTGAACTTTATAAGTAGTATAAGAAACTATCTGTTCAAGAATTCAATTCTTACATTTTTATGTCCATTCTTTAAGTCTCTATTTAATTCTAAAATTTAATTTGACGAAGAAAAAATACTATTCATTTTCAGTAATGCAATGATTTTTTTTAATTCTGTATCTCTGTTTATAGAATTTTTGTTCATTAGATTCTTCTACTTTTCTTTGATTTTCCTGAGATGCTTGCTTCCTTTGATATTTGACATTTTGCGCTGGTATGTTTAGTCGATTTAACATTGAGAAGTTGTATCCCGTATAATACGCTGTATGCTGTCCGATGTTTGGTTTTTGGCGTTTGTTTGTTTGTCGTGCTTAGTATTATATATATATAAATCATATAAACAATACATTTGGCCTGAACTAGTACTCCCCCTCAACAAACAAGAAAACACGAAACATAACAATTTAAAAAGTTAAAAATTAGAACAATAAAACTTAGAAAACCAAACAGAAATCATGCTGCGGTCTCATCGGCAGTGAGTTATATTTAAAAAGCAGCCAAGCATTAAAAAAATATGTAATATTTAAAATTCAATATGTATTAGTGGCAGCGGGTTTCGGCCAGAATGCTGAGTAGCAAAATCAATACAACAAAGTTAATAAATCAATAATGATCATAGTAGATTTATTTAAATTGTTCTCACCGAAATCCACTGCAACTAATATATATTTAATGTATATCGCCAGTAGTTCCAGAAATACTCGAAATTAAAAATCTCTTTTGGAACACCTGGTATAATTCTGATTAAATATTTAGAGTTTACGGGAAAGTTTAAATAAAATAAATTCTCGATTTAAACGAAATAAAATCATAAAGATTCTTCAGTACCATCTGCTCAGCAACATTTCTTCATTTTTTTTTTTTTGTTTATATTGACGAAAGCTACATAATTTAGGCTAATTACTTCCTTTCACAATAACAGAATTCTTTAAAAATCAACCGCTATTTCTTTTACGTCTGAAAGCATTCCATATTTGTCCTCGAGACATTTAACAACTGATTCTGGCAGATGTCTGATGTTATTTGTATTTAGTATTAGATTTTGGCCAGTTACAATGGCCAGAGATGAAGCATAATTAGAGCATTTGCTATGGTTGATAAAAAAGCTATTTGTCAAATCTCATTAGACGAAAAGAAAAATCTAACATCTTTCAGCTGTTACTCTGACTTAATTAAGGTAACTTTGAAAGACAGACACATTTTGTCATGTCTACTTTAAAAGTTGTTCGCAAATCTACATTGTTTCATATTGAAAAAGAACCGTTTTGTTAAACTTCCTCGCGTAATAAAGTAGTGCTAATGGAGGCTTTTTGTAAGGCTCTTTTATGACTGTATAGAATTTATTTGTCTGAGAATTTCCTATAAAAAATGATAAGTAAACAAGCTTTATAAAAATAGACTAGAGAAATAGATCATAACAATTCATTTTTTAGGCATTTTGACCTAAGCTGAATGATTCGAATCGAGAGCAAAGGTCGTTAATCATAAAGAAAAATGTATGTTTACAAAAAAAGTTTTATATTAAATGTAACGTTTTAATCGGAAATACAAAAATAAATAAATAAATAAATAAATAAATAAAGGTTTGCATTAGAAAGATATAGCTTATTTACAATTTAAAAGCCAATATAAATATACTACAATTTTTATATTCTTTTCAGATATGTTTAAAATCTTTTCAAATCACTTCTACATAATAACAATGAAAAATGCTTGATGTGTATTTAATTTCCATATATGCAAAATATATAGATCATTTAAAATATGATGAAAAATGTAAACCTGAGAAATATAAAAGTTGAATAAGAAGAAAGTTTGTAATATGCACAATTTAAAGTATGCAATATACTTAAATAAAATTTTCTCTAAGAATTTTTTTTTTGTATTCATACTAATAACATAGTTGCCGCTGACGATTATTTTTATATTCTATTCACACCACTATTTTTTTTATTTGTAATATATTTATCTTGCACATATTAGCAAAGTGCATGCCAAACATTTTTGTTTTGAGAAAGGGACGTGATATAGAATTTAAAATAATTGCCAGTGGCAGCCCTGTAATTAGTACAACTAAAAAATGACTAATGTGGATCTTTGAAACTACATAATTACACGAGACATTTGGTATCATTTTGGATTTCATGTAATACATAAGTCATGTAATAAATAAGAAAGTTTGTAAAATAACACTTTAAGGGCTGATTTTTTTTTTTTTTTGGGGGGGGGGGGGGTTAGAAAATTGAAGCTATAAATATTTTCTATTAAATTAATCTCTGGTGCTATGATATGAGACACGAAAATACAATTATTTTAAATACAACTTTGATATTTCATAACTATGCACAAGGTCAATAAGAAAAATAAATTAGTATTCTGAAAATGAAAACATAATTAAAATGAAACAATATCGTTTTTTATGAATTACTGCATTTTCTATCCTATCAGGATTTTCAAAGAATACGATCTATAACTCAAAATATAGTATGAATAATCCAAAAATGCATTACGATTTCAAACTTCACAATCTATAACACTGGACAGTAGTGGTTTTGTCCTAGAACTAAAATTAGTTGATTCTAGATCAGTTTTTGGCGCTGATTCCGAATATGCTTTCCGTTTATCTCTAGGTGGTCCAGGTTTTGAGAAATTTGCATATTTAAATTTATGCAAACTTAAGCTTTTTTGTACTATTTTATGCAAATTTTATATACAATATATGTCACATCTAATTACGTTTTCTAGATAATGACTACTTGACTATTTGCTTCAGATAAATGTCACGATTTGCATATTCTTAACATTGCATATTAAAATGAAACAATATCTTTTTTTTATGAATTGCTGCATTTTATATCGTATCAGGATTTTCAAAGAATACGAGGCTATAACTCAAAGTATAGTATAAATAATCCAAAAATTTATTACCATTTCAAACTTCACAATCTATAATTATTAGCAAATAGACAAGTAATTTTTTTTTATAGTATATCGTATAAATTTTATTGTTTAAACTCAACAGAAACTCTTTCACGTTTTAAATATATTTTTTTAATCAAAAGAACTGTAAAATTAAAAAATGATTTAAAATTTCTTTTGTCGAAATTTAAAGAGTAAAATCTCAAAAATTTTTAGAGTGGGAATCCTGTCTTATGATGATTTTATTTTATTATTTGACTATATTTTGCTTTGACACATACGCACACCTACCGTTTTTTTTTTAATGATTGGAAATTTAGACTACAATTTTCGGGAACGGACAACACCTTATAGACAATGCATCAGCACTGGCAACGGCAACACTAAATGATGTGACGTAGCTCTGTATCAGTTGACTTTGTAATATGTACATACATACTTTGGCGCTGTTGTACAGTCGTGGAAAAAAAAAAGTAAACACCCCCTACTAACTCCTCAACAAATTATCGTAGAAGAAAGTTACTGGTACCAAACGATTGGAAATAAAGTCTACTTTTAAATGATGTATATAAAATTTGCTTAGGGGGCCATCTACATATTAAAATGAACCATAACTTTGTTTTTTTCAATAGCAGTACCCAATTCTGACAGCATAAATGAACTCTACACCCTTCAATTAGCCTAAAAACGAATTTTTATGCAATTCGTACCATACGTTTCCGAGAAATTAATAATTTTAAAACGAGCTTATTTAAGGGCTGTATCCAAATTGAAGTTCCGTACTGGATTGTTCACCGAGAGAGCCCCTTCCTTGATCAAGGCACCTTAAGTGCCAATCAAGGAGTCAATGAAGCGTAATAGATTACAGTACAGCAGAATAAATTTCAAAATGTCTACTCACTTCCATCATAGACGGCCCCTTAAACCATCATTTTACCGTTTTTTAAGCATAATTTGAAAACTACTTGGAATAAAAATATGAAATTTTTGAATTTGCATAAAGCAGGACTTAATAAATCTAAATCCATCAAAAAAATTGTAGGTTGCAATTTATAATTTTTTCGAATATTAATTTCATAATTCATATCATAAAATTATAAAAATTGCAAATTCAGCTTATTTATGTTTGGGTATATTAGTATTATTACTACAAAAAAAATTAGCACATTAGGAACATAATTTCGGGAGATATAAATAAAAATATGAAAATGTAATTTAACATTAGAAGCACTAAATTTTGAATGTTTATAATTCAAAAACTTATTATTCAAATGACTTGAAATTTGGTGTCTAGGCATAGTTTGAACGGAAGATTTGAAATATCTCGTAAAAAATGGGCATTGCCATTGAAAAAAATGAAGTTTGGATTCGTTTTAATATGTAGATGACCCTCTAAGAAAATTTTATATACATCATTTAAAAGTAGACTTTGTTTCCAATCGTTCGGTACCAGTAACTTTCTTCTACGATGATTTGCTGAGGAGTTAGTAGGGGGTGTTTACTTTTTTTTTTTTTTTTTCCACGACTGTACATTAGATTTGCAAATTCATTTTGTAAAACTTTTTATGACTGTATTTTAAAATAATGAAGAAATGTGCTGTACTTTTTTGTAAAATTAATTATAAATCAGATTCTAAAGTATTTTACTTTAACTTTAGTAAACTTTAGGCTTATAAAATATAGAGTATTGGAAATGCAATTGATTCCTGCTAGTCATCGGAAGGCTCATGATCTAAAAAAATAATCTAGTGTTTGTTTTTGATGCTAATAAATGAGTTTTAAATTTTCATTTTTATTTATTTTGTTATTTATAAAAAGCGATGGCGAAAAAAATTGTAATAAATGTATAAATTGAGCGTCGTATTTTTTTTTAACTTTGTGGAAGGTAATTTGACAATTAAAAAATAATCTGCAAAACTTTTTTATGGTATGCAGATGCAATGATTAAAATATAATTATTAAACAGGAATTTTTATATGGCAGTGATAAAAGTTAAATTACCTTATAAGCTTTCGTGATAAAAGAAATGTCATAACAGAAAAACTTACCAAAACTTATCAAAAACTTTTTAGCCATTTAGGCCTTAATACTTTGAGAATACTGCAACGGAACTTCCTCGATTAAAAAGCCAAAGGAAAATATCCAACTAAACAATTTAGAAAATGTATAACACATTTGAAAATGAGATTCCAGAAATTACCGTCGATAGCCGAAAAGGTACTCGCATTCTTTTGCGCATCCTTGCACGTGATCTATAAATCAGTATCATCATAAGGTGCTAAGATTTAGCTTTGTTAGAAAACGCATAACACAGTTAAAAGTTCTCTTTGGGCAATTTCCGAAAATAGACGAAAATGTACTCGAATGATTTTTTACATCCCCTTATATTATCTATGGACTTTTAAACACACCTCATGTTAAGTAAAATTTAATTCAGAAAAGAAATCGCATTATGCAAATTAATACGTACTTCCTGAAATTACGATCCTTAGACGGCAATGTTTCCAGTAGTTTCCGCAGCTCAGTGTATGAATTTATTTATACTTTACAAACTTTTCTTAGTATACTAAATATAGTTCATCGGAAAAGGCATAAATCATTTAAAAAACCTATTTTAGCATTTTACAAAGGTACACCACAACTGAAGGCGCACTTGCAGCATTTATCGCCCATAAGTTGTACTGCAACCAGCACCTTTTGTATATGTCTGCAAACGAACATTAACTTTTTAGCACGTGATATTCTATAGTAAGTATCATGTAGTGCACCGGGATCATGTATATAAATTTCGTTATATTTGAAATCGTGTAACGTCATTAAAATACGCTGCAAATGATTTTTCCTTATAAATCATAATGTAACAGAAATTTTTTGAGTGCCCCTGAAAACGAACTAGAAATCTCTACAGCGAACATAACATGATAAATTTTCATGATATACACAAATAATACGGTAATCCGAGTACATTTACGAGAATTAAAACAATGTAATTGCTTTGCTCTGTGCCTTTTTAACACCTTCCAACAAAGTTGAAAATTGTTTATGAATTCGGTTTTCGGTCTCTCTGCCTCCGGTCTGCCTTCTGCCGTCTGTCCGAGCTCTAAATCTCCTAAATATACTCGGATTGCCATGTAATTCATATAATTTATGGAGTTTTACTATGGCAAGTTTGCTATCAAAAACAGAGTGTGTAGCATTTTTAGTTCGTGTACAGGAGCATTCAAAAGAATCCCGTTACATTATGGTTTGTAAAGTAAAATCAATTACGGGGTATTTTAATAATGTTATACTATTTTAGGCATAATAAAATTGATATGCGTGTCTGAGGTTTACGAAGGCGTCTTGTCAGCTCAAAATGCAGTATAAAGTGTTTTCAGTTCCTTTATACACTCTGAGAAATACTTTCTTCAATTCATGGAAATATTCCTAGCAGCACTGTTACTGGTATATATCCGAAAATGAAAAAAAAAAATCCATTCTAGGACAGAAAATTTCCGAAATATGATAAAAGGAGTTTTGAAAAATATTTCTCTCGTTTTTCCGTGGATCCCCTTAGGTTTTAATCTGGGACAGCGCGTTTCGAATCGAGCATCTTAACTACTTGGCCAGAGAGCACTTGGAAGAGGCTGAATTTAAATGAAGATAAGGATTTTCTTCAAATGGGGGATTGTTAAGTCTTGTTACATTTCTTGTTCAGAAAGCTCTAAAAGTTAAACTTAATTCCAGGAACATTCCGTCGTTATGAAAGAATTGTTGATGTTCTAACACTTACAGAATGATAGACGATGAAAATTATTACATATTAGATTTATTTTTAACACGTTCACGCCGGCGCGGTGTGTCACACTCGACTGTCTCAGAGTTGTCACGTCTCCGGCTTTATGCACACCACTATTATTTTAGAGAAAAGGTTGTTCCTTTAAATCGTCCAATTGTTCTAATTAAATTAAACAATATTTTCTGTATTAAAATACTGGTATCCAAAAGGCCGGAGACTTGCCAGCTCTGAGCATGTCGAGTGTGACCCACCGCGCCGGCGTGAACGTGTTAATAAGACATAATTTGATCGTTAGATGTAAAATATGAATATTATATATTTTAATTAAATTCGTGAAGAAATGTTTGTATTTTGAATAAAATTGCTTTTTTTTAAAACTTGGTTGAAATATTATATATTTTTAAATGTTTTCGTTTGGGATACATTTCACATGCGAATATTTTTTTACTTGCTCTAAAAAATAAATCGCGAATAAATTAAAATGAATGAGAAAATTCCGATTTTATTAAATTCGAAAGCATTCTTTATTTATTTTTAAAAATAAATTAGAACTTTTAATTTATTGAATTTAATATTTTTCATTTTAAAAATAAATTCGAACTTTGGTGTTAATACAGCCAATACGCATGCGTGCAAAAAATTAAAGGAATTTCCCCTTCTTTTTCAGACATCCGAGAAGAATTAACGGAAAAAGCATATTTTCTAGGAGTACGGAAATTATTTGTTTAAAAATGGCGGATAATTTAGTGTATAAAGACGATTTATTTAGACAGTGTAGAGGCACTCAAAAGAGTCCCGTTAAATTACACACTAGGAAGAAAAATCGTTTGCGGTAAATTTTAATGATGTTATTCTATGTCAAGCGTAATAAAATGCATATGCATTTCAGAGGTGAGCTAAAACATGCTTACTGTAGAATATGGAACGCAAAGCGCTGATCATTACTTTACATGGTCACACAAAATAAATTCGGTTATTATACTGTAGATGACCGATAAATGCATCATTGGGTTATCAGTTTTGGTATATGTTTTTAGATTTCAATACTTTTTTGCGTACTTCAAGATGTGCATAAATTCTGTAGATTAAATACAGGACTGCTCAAATGAGTTCGTAAACATTAGTATGTATGAGTGATAATTAATTAAGAGTGTTTTTTAATAGTTTTCCAGTTGCACTATATTTAGTATACTAAGAAATTTTTCTAAAATACAAATAAATTATTATCAAGGCTAAGCAAAGGTCTAGATACAACGGCGTCTATGTACTTTTTTCTGAAAGTATTTTTTAGTTGTTGTGCGTTAGTAGTGTTATAATGAGAGTTTGGCGCCTCCTGCGTTCCGACAGTGGAGGATATGGAAGTCTGTGGAGGCGTCCTGTGGAGGCTTGCACTATGTGCAGAGCGCGCGCTTATAAGAGTCCGTGGAGGTGGGAACGCATTTCGGTGGGGTTGCAGAACTCATAAGGACTTGTATTGTAGTACGAGTGTATTTATTTCGGGAAATGATTGAATTAGAGAGATTTGAGAATATTTGACGGAACTATTTTTGGGAGATATCGTCTTACAGCACGATGGTATTTCATTCATTGTGTGGGGATAGAAAATTATCGAGGAAATATTTTTATTTTGCAAACTTTATTTAGTGGAGATAGAATTATTTTATGAATTTTATTTTCAGATGTTAGAAAATAGTGCGAACTTTATTTTTATTTTCAGGTGTTAGAAAATATTTTAGAAATTTTTTATTTTGAGAACTTATTTTTTTTTCTTTCTTTCTTTCTTTTCTTTTCTTTTTTTTTTTTTTTTTTTTTTTTTTTTTTTTCTTGAAGATAGCAAATTTCTTGTAACATAATTTATTTTCGAACTGAATTTATTTTTCCGGAAAATGTATATATTTAAGAACTTTTATTTATTATTTTTTTTTTGGAGCGATGTATGAATTTTGTGAGTTACTTTTAGTTTCTTTTAAAAATATCTAACGATAGAAATCTTTTCATTTTACGAATTTTATTTTTATTTTGGAGGAAATAGAAAAATTATGGAACTTTGAAAATCCGAGGGACAGAATTTTATTCTTTTTATTTTGGGAACTTAATTTATTACACGATCTTAACTTTTAATTAAGAAGAAATATTTTTATTTTCGAACTTAACGTATTTTTAAGGAAAATGCTATCTTATTTTGAGAACTTTTATTTATTATTATTTTATTTTTTTCGTATAAAATGCATGTGTGTTAGAAAATTGGGAGGATATGTCTTAGAATAAACTAATATTTTATTTTGGAATTGTATTTAGCGGGGGATAGATGCTGCCATCTTTCGCTTGAAAAGTAATTTAGCTGATAATGTGAGATTTTAAAGTGGGAATTCGCAGGAAATAATTTATGATTTTTATGTTGGAAATGCATTTAGCGGAGATACTCAATTTTCAATGGAAGACTTTCTGATGTGTGTTGTTCGAGAAGAGGTATTTTTGCGGGATATATTATCATGTTCTTGTAAATCTTTTGGAGGAAATGTACTATAACATGGTGATATTTATTTTGAGAATGTATTGAGAGGAAAAGATGTTTTCTTTTTAAATGAACAGATGTTAGAAAAATTTTGCAGAAAGATTGTAATTTCAGAACTTAATTATTTTTTCAATTTTAATTTTCATATATATGTTGTTCGAGAAGTTGCAGATATATAAATATTATCATTTTAGTGTAAATTTTTGGAGGATGTGTACTTTAACATGGGGATAGCTTGATTGAAATTTATTTTGTTTGCACGCACAAACGAAATATTTTAGTTTATTTTGGTAAACGTCATGGGAAACATTAGTTTTTTTTTTTCAATTTAATTCAGAAGTAAATAGAAAACTGACGGGAAATGTTTGAAATTTTGATATTTATTTTCTTTTTAAATAAGCGGGAGAAAAAAAATTTGGTGGAAGCGTCTTATAACATGATGATATTTTAAATTTATGTTGCACGAATGAGTTTTACTTTGATAACTTGGAATTGAATAGGTGTTAGAGAATTTTCGAAGGAAAGATCCACTTTCCTATAGAAGAGATTTTGCATAGAGTGTTACCATTGAATAAAATGAAATGTAACTAACTAAATAAAATAAAAAGATGTAGCCACTAAATAACATGAAAGTAAATTGCGAAATAAAATAAAATAAGCATTAAACTTCTTAAAAACACACAAGCAAAAGAAACGTAAAACTTGCGTTAAAATTAAATTCGTAAATTGTAATAATAATAATAACATCGAAATAATAATAATAATAACATTGAAGTAATAATAATATTAATATCATTGAAATAATAATAACATAGAAGTAATAATAATAATAGCATTGGAAAAATAAAAACATTATAGTAATAATAATAACATTTAAATAATAATTATAATAATAATAATAATAGAAAAAAGCAAAAGAAATATTTATTTGGTTGAAAGATAAAGTTTCTCTTTAGACTCGATATATATATTTTTTGAGGTGTTCACTATATATTCACATATTTATCGATGTGGTAGGTCTTTTCAGAAAATTAACTTGATTTTTGCACAATGTTTGTGAGAAAGAATTTTTCTTCTAAAGGAATCATTCGAAGTTTCTTTTATAAAATGTTACGGTTCGACTTAGGAAATAATTTTACTTATTACATAAAATGAATTTTTCAAACTTCTGTTCAAGTAATCAATTGTGTTAAACATGAAAAAAAAAGAAGCACCACATTTTTCAGGGTAGAAATCTCGTCTTTGTGTTTTATCGAACTTGAGAGTTCTTTGATGTTAACGGATTGAAGATAGAGAATTTACTATAGATTTTAAGCACTTCCTAGAAATTAGAATTAAAATTAATGAAAGAGTGTTATCGCTATGCAAAATTTATAATAAATTAATCAAAAATTAATGAAATTTATCATTCATTGTTCTATATGTTTAATTGAGTATTTAATTATATTGTGTTTTTCTTGAGAGTCGCAAGTTTAAGATTAAATAATTTCCCTTTTAGACATTCTGCGCATTTTGAGTAAACATTAAATAAATTTACACGAATAAAGTTCAGGAAATGTCTAAAAAATTCTGTTTCGTTAACGCACCAATCATCTTACTTGATATAGGTCAAGTGACTAACAAATTTTTTTAAACCAATCATGTTTGAGTATTTATAAGTTTTACACACGCGCTGCCCCTTTTGATTGTATAAATTTGCATGGAACGAGATAATTTCATCATTCTGTGTGCTGCCATCGACATATAAGGACCTGGTCATGTGTTTCCTTTAATTTAAGTTATAATGGGAAAAAGCATGCAATCATCTTTGTTAAGTGTTGTTGATAAATCCAACTCGAAGAGTCAGCCTTTATCAGGGTTTAAGGATCAAGATATGTACTCTTCATCGTCACCTGTTTCGAATGATGTGAAACCTTCTTCATCAGGATTGAAAAAACAGAAGTTACCATTCGTGTGCACTACTTGCAACCGAGCCTTCTCTCGAAATTTTGTGTTAATTAGACATATGAAATCAAACCCAATAAAAACCATTTGCTTGTGATTTGTGCGAAAAATCATTCGTGCAAAAAAATGACTTATTAATTCATAAGAAGATTCATTTGAAGACCCCTGTAATTTATAAGTATGATTTATGCAATGATGTGTTTTAAGAAAATATGATTTATTGAAACACAAAAATATCCTCTAGACGCCCAAGCAACATAGTTGTGATTTCTGCAGTGACATGTTTTCGCGAAAGCATGACTTATTAAGCCACAGGAAGATTCATTCAAATATGTTTGTGATTTATAATTGTGATCTTTGCAGTGATGTGTTTTCGAGAAAATATGACTTATTAAAACACAAGAAGATTCATATGTAGCCCATTCAAAAATATCCATGTGATGAATGTTTTTCTAACAAAAGTGTTTTACTGGTACATAAACGCACTTCGCACATTTTTTTCCCAAACAAACTGATTCTGCTTTAAAAGATGCACTGTATGAAAAAGACAAAATGCTCTTAATTCGCTTTCTGTAATTAATATCACACTTGACGAAGAGAATGATGAAGACTTACACATATTTCTTAGTAGTATAAGATCAGATATATTGAATAAATTAAATTACCATCTGGCAGAAAAAACTCATTAAAATGGTATGCAACAGTTCATGTGGTTGTAAATCATTTAGAGCATGATGGTGAAATGGACTATGCTACGCCCTTTTTCCATTAAAGAACAACTCTGGAGTTGACGAATCATAACATACATATGCATATTGAGGAAGTCTTTGCCAAAATAAACAACTCCTTTGAAAAATTCACACAGCAAGGTATTGGCTGGATGTTAGATAGAATTTTGAATTTAGAAGTGTCTTCTAAATGTCTTCTAAATTTGGCATGTATTAAAACTTCCCAGAAAAGAAAGAAACAGTGGGCCATCAGCTGGAAAAAAGATGGCAGCCAGCAGTGCCATCAGCGGTAAAGTGCAAGGTTGCCATTACATAAACCTGTCGAAATGTGTCCGAGCCGAATGCAGCTGGCCCATCAGTGATGGCCAACAGCAGGCCAGCATTGGTATGTCATCACACTACTTCAATCCGGCACTTTTCCTGCAGTGCTAGCACCTATCCCACTGCTATTCCTTTGCTGGCCCAGCACTTTCTCTTACAAAATTTTCTTATAGAATTCTATAAAAAAAAGTATTATATAATTATGGATTTTTTCTATAAGCTAGTTTCACCAAGAGCTATAGAAATATCTGTAGAAGTGTCTATAATAGAAATGTCTATATAAATATTTGAACTTTCATTGGTTTCCATGTTGTCACCTTCCCAAGTACTAACCGCGTTCGATGCTGTTTGGTTTTCGTGATCGGACATGAACTAGTGCTTCCAGCGTACGCTACGATTGCTCGTAGTTTTCAAGCTCTCATTACACTATTTCAAGTTTTTTTCTTCTGTGATTTACGTTCCCAATCATTAAACTGGTATAGAAATTATTCTATTGTATAGAAATCCTACGTATTTTATACGCTTTTCTTTATTATTGATTCTGAACAGCGTAATTTAAGAAAACCGAAATTCTTTGTAACCTAGTAAAACCAGATTTAAGGAGAAAAAAATGTGCGTTGAAATAAAGAATTTATTTATTTATTCATTTACTTATTTATTTTGTTGGTGGCAGTGGTGCTTTATTTTTACAGTTTCAAAAAAAATAGCTTCACAGCTTAAATTGTGTTAAGATATTCATTTCAGATTTGTGTTCAAATACTCAATGTCTTCGATATTCGCAGCGTCACCTAGCGCAAGGGCTCCCAACAATAATACTGCAAAAGTTCGTGCACTTCCATGTAGTGGTGGGCCAGCGCATGAGATAAAATGGATGCCCACCAGAATTTTTTCTCATGATTTCCAACAGCAAAGTTGACTGAAGCTGTTCAGCAGAGATCATGCAGTGGTAGACCATCAGCCAGCACTTCTCCATCATTGCCAGCACCTATCTTGCTGCTGGCCAGCAATTTCCTCTTTGCTGTGTTGTATACCTTGTTTAACTTCTGTTTACTTTTGTACTTGATATTGTAACTTTAAAAAATAAATATTATGTGAGTGGATATGTTTCGAGTTTGTATTTTTTTTTTCACATATTATCATTCTTTCATACTTTACTTTTATCAAAAACTATGTAAATTACCTTTTAACATTTGAATTTGTTAGAAACGTAAAAACTGAGAGAAATGTTTAAAACATCTGTTATATCATACATAAATCTCTTATATCACGAAATAAAATTCTTTTGAAAAATGAATAATAAAAGATTAGTATTCTGTCGAGATTAATTTAACATACCTGAAAATACTTGTTTGAAGTTCACCTTCTTCGAACAGCGACTCAACGCGCCATAAGAAAGATAAAAGATGGCGTATTCCTTATCAGCTAAAAGGAAGTGAAGCGATATAACATGACTTACCTCTGTCATGTGAGTGGCTCATAGCGAAAACACGTTATTCGTTATCAGTAACGCTAGTAAGCAATAAGATTAGCTAGATTATCGTGGTGCATAGAGCTGTTATCCAAATCTTGTTTGGGCGAGTTTTTGTTACCCCACCTGTAATGAAAATTAATTTTCGAGAATTTTTGTATATGATAATTTTTAATTACTTAGATAGTTAAAATCCCCAATTGCTAATTGTAATAAAAACATTAATTGATTTTTATAATAATAAGTGATTTATTTTTTATGTTACTTACTTTCATAAGTATTGATCTTAGAAATAACTTAATTTTCTTTTGAAAGTGAAAATCCTTAGATTTCATTCACTTAGTCTTTAAAATTTTGGTTTGATCGTTGGAAATTATTTCAAAGTATTATAAGATGTATTTGCGAAACGATCCTTTTCTAGAAAATGAAATTCTGTAAAGTTATCTCTGTGAAAGTTTTCTCTAACCTAAACATGGTAAAAAAAAACGCTTGTCATGTGACAACAATTGCTGCGTTAGGAATATCTTTTCATGTGTTTTCTGAATTTTTTAAAATTGTGTGTTTTCAATTGACTTTTCTGAAATTATGTAAAGTGTTTTTACATTCTAAAAGTTTTCACTAATCTAAACATTTTTAATCAAACTGTTGTTATATATGAAACTCGTTGTGTTAGGAAATTCTTAAGAATTTTTCTTCAACGAATTTTTTTTCCTCTCAGCGGGAAAGTCAATTTAGATTTCATTCTCTTAGTCTTTTAAAACATTTTTGCCTTGCATGTTGCCAGTTATTTCAAAGTATTGAAAGTATTTGTGAAATGATCCATTTCTAGAAAATGGGCCTTGAAATATATTCGTGAAAATTATTTGGCTTAAAATTTTTTGAAATAAATGAAAATGAGTCGCAGAAATTATTTCACTTGTAAAATATTTGAAGAATTGAAAACGATTTCATTGTCAAAGATGGGTTGAAAAATATTTGCATGACTCGAAGAAATTATTTGACTTGTAAAATATTTGAAGGTGTTTCCATTGAAAAAGAGCTTGGTTCTGGAAATCGTATGCTTGATTTCTAAAAATTTTCGTGAAAAATGCGTGCTTGGTAGAAAGAATGATGAGAATCATTTTGTCTCTTTAAAGATTTTTGAGCACTTGCATGGAAGAAAGAACAATAAGAGTTCTTAGTTTCATGTGAACATATGCTTGTTTCCTATTTTTTTTTATTGCGTGTTTGGAAGGAAGAATGATGAGAGTTCTTGGATACTTTTGTCAACTCATTCACGAAAAAACTTTGAAGATTGTTTTCTTTCTTGATACCTCATGGGACCTGAGACTTAATAGTTTATTTTGAAAATCTATTTAATGCAAGCATTTTGTAGGAAAAAGGAATGAGAGTCCTTGTTTTCTAAGTAGATTTTTTTTATTAAAGCTCAATAAATGGCAGGAGATGAACTCATACTTGGAAGAAAGAATAATGAACATCCTTAAGTTTTGGAAAAAATAAATGAAATGAACACTTGTTTGGAAGAAATAATGATGAGAATCCTTGGTTTTTTAGAAGGTTTGCTTGATTTCTTAAAAGTTTTTGGGAAATGCATGGTTTAAACACATGTATGAAAGAAAGAACGACGAGAGTCTTCGGATAATTCATGAGAACTAATTTTAAAATATTTCTCTAACAAAACAAAGTTTTTTTGAAAAAAATTTATGTTGAAAAAAATTTTAGTTAAGAAAAAAAAATAAGTTCAAAAATTAGTTAAAAAATTTAAAGTTAAGAAAAAAAATTAAGTTACGAAAAAAAAGTTAAGTAAAGAAAAAAAAACCCGTTAAGTTTAGAAAAAAAAATTACGTTTAGAAAACTATTGCAAGGTTGAATGTTTGTAAAATTTGATTGCTTTCTGTTTTAACTCGTAAATGAATTCATCCAAGCATTCAACTGTTTATCCTGGCAACCATATGTTTATTAATCACCTAACCAACCAACCAACTTCTTACGACAGCAGCCGATTATTTATAGTATTAACTATTTATTTTATTTATGCACAAGTGCTGAAAGTAAACCGATGACGTAATCGAAAAATAAGGGACTTATCAAATAGACTTCCTTGTAACTTGATGTAGACGAATATTTTTGAAAAGATAAATTTAGACTCAGAAACTCATTTAACGTATTGTTGGAGTGAAAATTTGCAAAATTTGTTCATTTCCCTTGAAAACTCACTTATGCGTTTTTGGATATATGTAAAAATCAGCACAATATTATATTCAAATTAATTAAATTCTCACTATTTCATATTAGTTTGCAAGTAATTTGAAATATTTGTAGGTTAACTAGTTTTGATATTATTCCAACTTAAACATTTCTTTGACAGATTTTCTAAGATAAACCTTGTGTAATTAACCTTTTATAATTTTCACTTCAACTTAGTTTCATGAAATATGCCTGCAAAAATTTAATTTCTTCTATTCAGTTTAGTTTTTAATTTCAAAATATTTTTAAAAGTTCTGTTATTATTTGAAAAATAAATGTGTAACTCTAATACATTTATTAGATTAGATAATTAAACATTAAAACTCTAACATGTAACTAATCTAAAATTATAATATAGTCAACTCTTCTGAATACGCCAGCTTGATCAAGACATGTAAATTTAAGAGAATGACTTAAAGTGAAATGGCAAATCCTTATCATGAAACAGAATATCACGTGACAACTTCATCCCGTTACATTGGTCGAAGGTGTAATCACGTGATTCCTTATCTGTAACATCACTCGACAATAAGAACACCTCTGAGAAGTGGCTTTCACATCATTTTTATCACTTTTCATGTGAGTGCCCATGGTGGTTTCTCTTTGCTATCCGTGCCTTGTATAATCATGTCTATTCATGTTTAAACTTGTCTCAAGTTGTCTAAACTTATTATTGCTTCTTACTTATCTTAAAATGCAAGTTTAATCACAAAAGAAATGTATATATCTATATTTTTGTTACATGAGATTATTGAAATAAACAATTGCTAATTATAATTAAATCAGTTCCGTTTATTAATAATGATATTAATTAAAATAAAAACTGATTTATATATGAACTAAATTATAATACATAGTATCGATTTTAGAAATAACTTAATTTTCTTTTGCAAGCGAAAAAGAATAATTCAAATATATAGGAGTATTAGAAAATTCTGATGTGAGGAAACTAGAAAGTAAGAACGATCACACCTTTTGGATACGTCTTAAAAACTCAATCAGGAAAAATATGATTTCTTTTAGCTCTTGAAAAATGCATGATTAGTGTTTGCTTGAAATATACAAAGGTCTCTCATCATTTTTCTTTCTAGTTTTCCCATATCAGAATTTTCTAACACTCATATATATTTGAACTACTCTTTTTCGCTTGCAAACGAAAATTAAGTTATTTCTTGAAAACACAGCACTGCAAATATCACAAGTATGTTGTTTTGGCGTCTTGTGGATCTACTTGTGTCTTAATAAGTTATGCTTTCTCGAAAACACGTCACTGCAGAGAACAATACTATATTGCTTGGACGTCTTATGAATTATTTTGTGCTTTAATAAGTCAAATTTTCTTGAAAACACGTCATTGCATAAATCATACTTATAAATTACGGGGGTCTTCAAATGAATCTTCTTGCGAATTAATAAGTCACTTTTTTGCACGAATGATTTTTCGCACAAATCACAAGCAAATGGTTTTTTCTTGAGGTGAGATTTCATATGTGTAATTAACACAAACTTTCAACAGAAGGCTTGGTTGCAAGTAGCACACACGAATGGTAACTTCTGTTTCTTCGATCCTGATGAAGAAGGTTTCACATCATTCGAAACAGGTGACGATGAAAATTCCATTTCTTGATCCTTAAATGCTGATGAAGGCTGACTCTTCGAGTTGGATTTATCAACAACACTTAACAAAGATGATTGCATGCTTCATTCCATTTTAACTTAAATTAAATGAAACACTTGACCAGGTCCTTATAAGTCGATGGCGGTACGCAGAATGATGAAATTATCTCGTTCCATGCAAATTTATAGAATCATAGGGGGCGTGCATGTGCAAAAAATTATAAATACTCAAATATGATTGGTTTAAAAAAAATTTGTTACTCACATGACCTATATCACATGCGATGATTAGTGCGTTAACTAAACAGAAAATTTTAAAATTTCCTGACCTTTATTCGTGTAAATTTATTTAATGTTTACTGAAAATGCGCAGAATGTTTAAAAGGGAAATTATTTAATTTTAAACTTGCGACTCTCAAGAAAAACATAATATAATTAAATACTCAATTAAACGTATAGATCAATAAATGATAAATTTAATTAATATTTGATAAATTTATTTTAAATTTTGCATAGTGATAACACTCTTTCATTAGTTTTAATTCAAATTACCAGAAAGTGCTTAAAACTTATAGTAAATTCTCTATCTTCAATCCGTTAACATCAAAGAACTCTCAAGTTCGATAAAACACAAAAACGAGATTTCTACCCTGAAAAATGTGGTTCTCCTTTTTCTTTGTTTCAAGTCTAACACAACTGGTTCCTTGAACAGAAGTTTGAAAATGTCATTTTATGTAACTAATGAAATTATTTCCCAGGTCGAGCCGTATCATTTTATAAAAGACACTTCGAATGATTCCTTTAGAAGAAAAATTCTTTCTCACAAACATTATGCAAAAATCAAGTTAATTTTCAGAAAATATCTAACACATCGACAAATATGTGAATATATAGTGAACACTTCAAAATATATACATATATCGAGTCTAAAGAGAAACTTTATTTTTCAACCAACGAAATATATTTGCTCTTTGCTATTATTATTATTAATATTATTTCAATGTTATTATTAATTCAATGTTATGATTATTTCAATGTTATTATTATTATTATTACATCAATGTTATTATTATTATTTCAATTTACGAATTTAATTTTAACACAAGTTTTACGTTTCTTTTGCTCATGTATTTTTAAGAACTTTAATGTTTATTTTATTTTATTTCGCAATTTAATTTTCATGTTATTTAGTGGCAACATCTTTTAATTTTATTTAGTTATTTACATTTCATTTTATCAGTTGTAACACTTTATGCAAAATCTCTTCTACAGGAATGTAGATATTTCCTTCGAAAATTGTCTAACACATATTCAATTCCAAGTTATCAAAGTAAAACTCATTCGCGCAATATAAATTTAGAAATTTAGACGCTTCCACGAAATTCTCCCGCTCATTTAAAATGAAAATAGATATCAATATTTAAAATATTTCCCGCCAGTTTTCCATTTATTGTTGAATTAAATTAAAAAAAAAATCTTTCCCATGACGTTTACCAAAATCAACTAAAATATTTTCTTTGTGCGTGCAATCAAAATAAATTTCAATCAAGCTATCCCCATGTTGAAGTACACATCCTCCAAAAATTTACACTCAAATGATAATATTTATATATCTACAACTTTTCGAACAACATACTTATGAAAATTAAAATTGAGAAAATAATTAAATTCACAAAATTGAAATCTATCCGCAAAATTTTTCTAACATATGTTCATTTAAAAAGGAAGAATCTTTTCCGCTCAATGCATTCTCAAAATAAATATCGCCATGTTATAGTACATTTCCTCCAAAAAATTTACACGAACTTGATAATATATTACGCAAAAAAACCTCTTCTCGAACAACACACATCAGAAAGTCTTGCATTGAAAATTGAGTATCTCTGCTAAATGCATTTCCAACATAAAAATCATAAATTCTTTCCCGAGAATTCCCACTTTATAATCTCACGTTATCCACTAAATTACCCAGCAAAGAAAGAAACAGTGGGCCATCAGCTGGAAAAAAGATGGCAGCCAGCACTGCCGTCAGCGTTAAAGTGCAATGCTGCCTTTACTTAAACCTGTAAAAAAGTGTCTGTGCGGAATGCAGCTGGCCCATCAGTGATAGCCAACAGCAGGCCAGTATTCGTATGCCATCATTTTACTTCAATCCGGCACTTTTCCTGCAGTGCTAGCACCTATCCCACTGCTATTCCTTTGCTGGCCCAGCACTTTCTCTTACAAAATTTTCTTATAGAATTCTATAAAAAAACAAAGTATTATATAATTATGGCAAAGTTCCGTTAAATACTTCTCAAAAATTTTTCTATTTTCTCTAAAATAAAAACAAAAAATAAAGTTCGCAAAAAAAAAAAAAAAATTCTATCGCTAGGTATTTTTAAAATAAAATAAAAATTACTCACAAAATTCAAACATCGCGCGAAAATATAAATAAGTAAAAGTTCTCAAAATATAAAACATTTTCTTGAAAAATAAATTAAGTTCCCAGAAATTTGCTATCTTCTAAAAAAAAAAAAAAAAAAAGAAATAATAATTTCTCAAAATAAAATTTTTCTCAAATATTTTCTGACACATGAAAATAAAAATAAAGTTCGCACTATTTTCTAACATCTGAAAATAAAATTCGTAAAATAATTCTATCTCCTCTAAATAAAATTAGCAAAATGAAAATATTTTTTCGATAATTTTCTATGTCCACACAATAAATAAAATAGCATTCGACTGCAAGACAATATCTCCCAAAAATAGTTTCGTCAAATATTTTCAAAGACTGGCTAATTCATTCAGTTCTCGAAATAAATACACTCGTACTGCAATACAAGTCCTTATCAGTTGCGCAACTCCACCGAAATGCGTTTCCGCCATCACCGAACGGATATATTCCTATAAAATTTTTAATTATTTCATTATATCTTTCTCTGATTTTATGTTTCTGTGTTTAATGTATTTGTTAATATAAAAAATGTATGGAATGTTATCAAATACGTGCCATATTAAATTATGCACGAGTGTTTAAAGAAAATGTTTATATTTTAAGCTTTAAGGATTAAAATAGTTTGTCGCATGAATTTTAATATATTCTTTAAGATTTATAAGAAATAATGCGAAATTAAGAGGAACAATTTAATCTTGGATATATTGCATGTAATAACGTTTAACATGACATTAAATTTCTTTAATTAATTAAAACACAATATTAATTTGTTTTATTATGAACTAATTAAATTACTAAAAATTGCCTCAAAATTTATTATGTATACTTTAGGGGTACTTTTAATTTTTATACGCCGTAACCTAATCGATTTAGTAAGAGATTCCAAATCTTTTCAACGGTGAATCTGAAAAAAGCTTTAGCGAATAAATTTAATTAATGTAATTTTATAAGAAAGATTTCGATTTAAAAAGAAAAATACTTTAAATATTCTAATAACGATCTCAAACTATTTTTAATTTCTTTATTAATTACTTACAAAAACATCGTGCTTACAAAAAACTTTTCACATTTTTAAAATATGAATGCAGACTTGTATTTTTTTTCGTCTTTCACCACTTGAGAATGTCTATGAAAAAGGTAACAATAATCTGTCTTTAGAATATTTGAATACAAAGGTTTTGAAATTACTAAAAAGTAGTTTACCTTAAATATGTATTTTATCAAAATACTTTTTTAAAGCTTGTTTAATGAAATAGAAATTTTGGATATTTATATTTTAGTCTTTTGTTTTTACCTTTAATTTCACTTTAACTAAAAGTGAACACACTGTATAATTTTCAAATAAATTCAGCACATTTTATAGTATCTTAATGAAATAAAAAGTAAGTGTTTTAGGTGCAAACTTGAATATAATCTAACCGTATCATTTCTTGATATTGAACCCTTTGGTGAATCAACAACAAAGAAGGCATGAAAAAGGTAATAAAAAGTTACAGAAGATTTCAGCATCTCATCTTTCGCTTTGAACTAGATTAGTGGCATATGACTCCAGAGGTTGACCCTAGCGACCCTTAGCGGCTGGGAGGTGAGTTGCCTTTGGTAGTGTGACGACCCAAATAAACGGCGCAAGGGATTAACTAGGCCACATTTCCAGTCAGAAAGCTTGACCCATCCCTAACATTTGCCGAGTCACTCTTCCTATACAATTTCAACTGGGGGAGTGGGTTATTTTTGGGCGGAGGCCTTATCTGCTAGCGGAAATCCAAGAACAAAAAATTGAAGCCAACAAATTTCCATAAAATTGAATCTTCACTCGGCCTTTCACTTTTCAATAAAAAAAGGGTTTTATGGCTGATATCTTGCACTTCCTTGTTCACTTACTGCAATTAGAAGTTCACTGTGAGTTGCTATGGAGATACATAAAGTGTAAAAGAAGTAGAGTTCAATTATGAAAATGACTAAATTACATGATTTTTACACAATTTAAAAGATGAAATTGCAAAAAATGTCATCTGACAGTTCTGGACAATGAGAGTAGGGCACTCTTAAGTGTTTATATTATATCCCGGTATGATGTTTTTAATTTTATATATACAAATAAAAAATAAAATCTTAGAATTAAATTTTTTTTTTTTTTGTTTTAAGATCAAGGTATTACATTTTGAATTTTTTCTAGAAAGAGATTTTATTGCCTGTGTATCTTTAGCAGGTGACAGGAGCTGGCGATCTTTTGAATATAATTTCGAGCCAGGTATAGATAACATCCGACTTAAAAAACTTATATGTCCTTCTCTGCAATATCTTATTTGGTGTTAAGTATTTAAAACATATTGTTCCATGACAATAGGACATGTTCCTTATTTCAGATAATCAGAAAAAGAATTCTGGTTTTAAAAATCTTTAACGTCTTCATTTCTTTATAATAATTGTGACAAACATTTAAAAGTAAGATCTACTGAAGAATGCAAATAGTATGTAAGCGACCATTAAAAAAATATTGCTGTAAAAAATACTGTACTAAAAAATATATATATTTAGTGCAGTAATCCTTTTATATTTTCTTTTTTTTATTAGAATGTATTAAAAAGCGTAATTTTTATGTATGTGAAAATATATATCAATAATATTTATTTTAAACAATTTAATTTGGAAGTAAATGTTTTCTAAGTTTGTAGTATAAGTGTGTAGCAACTCGCTTATGAAGATTGTCTACTGTGGAGGGCGGTTTGAGTTTTGCGTGGAATTCTAACATTTGTGCGTGAATGAGTCTGTCATCTTTTAAATTTCTTAATGTGTGTCTGAATCTCGTGGAATCAGATTTTCACGGTCATCTTATGAAATTATATAACAATTAGGTATCTGTGGTCATCTAACTTGTATAAATACGGTCGTAGGAGTTATATTCAGTAGGTTTAGTCGCATCTAACCCTTGGTGGTACATAAGACAGGAGTTTCGTCGCTTCTGGCTTTTGAATGTACAGTTCCATGTGCTGAAGTTCTCCAGTGAACTATTTTGTGTAATTTCTGAAACTGAGAGCCTCCAGAGCGTGGTAATGTGTCAGATTCAATATTATCAGATAAAAGAATATTGGAATCCACGGTGTTTCCTTTATAGTGACATTCTATTATTTTGAAGTGCCATTTTGTTGTGCTAACTACCGTATTTCTAATGACATTTTTATAGTGGAGCTTAAACGAACTTAAGTTCTCACAAACGAACAGCATAGACATCTCGTTTTAAGCTAGTGCTTGAATTCAGTGGATTTCTTTGGCTAAAATTACCCCTCTCAGTTTCAGTGATTCAAGCTTATTTTTTATCATCTTTAAGTTAAAACTTCCCGCTCACTGCAATTTTTTTATTGCTTTAAATAAATTGTTATCGTTAAATCTTGTGTCATGGCTATTTTTCTAGCTGACGGATTTGAAGTGCCCGCCACATGTTCATTCATCATAATCCCTTTTCCCAAATTTCTCACGTAGGGGAAGAGTAGCCGAATTTGGACCACTTCACTTATTTTTCAGGTGCAAACCGCTTCATTTTTGGAAAATCTGCAAAATAACACTGCAAGTGGTCAACCTATTCATCTACTAACTAAATAAATCCTTAGAACAATTTCTTTTTGAAAATCTTAAGTTTTATTTTAATTTGAAAATGTTAACTAAATTTGCTAAATTCAGCGACTGGTCATCTAAGTTGGATCCCCAGTCTCCTAAATTGGACCAAACAATATTAGGATATTTAATGAGTAGGGAATATAACTAATTTTATTGAAAGCAAAATTTTCAATTAATGAAACAATTAAGAAAAACAACAACAGTGAAATATAATGAAATTAAATATCTGAGAGCAAGAGTAATTGTTTTAAATCAAAATGTATTCAAAATATAAATCAATGTTGTAAGTAACTAAGAATTGGAATTATGAAAATAATTGACAGTTACTTGAATATCATATAAGAAGTGATGCAGAGCTTACACATGAATTTCTTTTGTTCATTTTTTATCCCAGCGCACAGAACATGGGACCATATTTGGCAATTTGAACCTTGAATCATTTCTGGTATTTTATTTTTCTTACAAATTATGCAAAATCAATCATCACTGTCTTGATTTTTCTTTATAGATTCTGAATCATTAGACAACTTTTTCGCAAGAGAAGTTTTTTTTACCTTATGTCTGTAGTTCTTCCCTTCCATCATTTTCTTTCCAATTGAATTACTCCTATTTTTTAAAACTTGATATTCCAATCGTTTTAGTGCTATGAGAGCTTCATTTTGTCATTTTTGTTTTTTCATTTCAAGGTTTTCTTTATATGGCGAAGATGTTAACACAGCTGTTTTTTGGCACTATCTGTACTTTGACTTAACTGAATTTAGCAAGGGAGATACCATTGCTGATGATTCTTTGGCTTTTTAGGGGGGAGATTTGTAGCTGCAGCCTTCTTGCAGCTCAATTTCTTCACAACTTATTCTCTCCTTTTCGTTTTCTATATCTTTAACAGCTTTTGCTGTCACGGATGATTTTCTTACAGAGAGTTTGTCTGCGGCAAGGGAGATAACAAACATACAAAACATACATACAAAATAAAAGAAATTGCAAACAAAATTTATTGCATAAATATGTAAAAGATTATTTTTAAGTTTATATAGACCTAAACTGTATAAAAAATGATCCAGATATACAAAAAATAAAATAAAATAAAATAAAATAAAATATGTAAAAACGTGCACGGGATAGTAATCCATTATATAAAAAAATAGTGTCTAAAGTGTACAGCCCTCGAAATTCATTACTTACTTTTCAAATTTATGATCGAATATCTTGTCCAATTTAAACAATTCAAATTGGTCCAATTAAGGCAACTGCGCCATTTTTTAAAACAGATAATCTAAAAACTATGAACAAAAACGAAAGAAAACAAATCCGCTGGAAAAATATGCGCAATAAACACATGAATTTAGATATGTATATGAAACATAACAACTTACCTTACTTTTAAGGTATTCTCTTAAGTTTTTAGCAGGAGAAAAATAGATAAAAACAACTATCTTTAGGCCTTTTTAAAATTGTCTGAAAACAGCACGTGGAAGGCGGGTGCTTATTCTAATCATAAATTACGTCTTTATTATTAGTAGGATTTCAGCGGTAGATGAGATCTCTTTCTGTAATTAACGGTAGAATTGCAGCGGTCTATTTAAAGAAGTGGTCCACATATGTCTACTCTCCCCTTATGCGCATTCAATAAAAATCCAATACCTTCATATTGTTTTATCACCAAATTATTGCAAAGAGATCCAAGTTGTTCGACTGGAAACCATGTCTTCTTTTTAAATATAACATTTAATGTATATATTCAAATATCTACAATTTTGGAAATATGAGTCGTAACATATAAAAATTGTATCAACTTTGATTTTTCAAATGGTAACACACAGTTCTAACAGCATATTTGTTCTTCGGATTTAGTTAACCTGGAAAAAAATGTATATATTATATATTTTTTCGTAAATTTTTATTAAATTATAAAAGAAAAGAAAATCAGTTAGAAGTTTATCCATAAATTTCGGAAAATGAAAATAATTTTTTAGAAGAAAACAGTCGAAAACGTTCATTACAAGAAATATTATACAGAAATTTTTAATATGAAATAAAGTTACTTTACATGAATGAAAGTTCTTTTTTCCGGTACGTTTCTAGACTTTACCCTTAGAACGTCGATAACTAAAATTTCTTTATATTTGGAAAATTAATGGTAGGAATGAGTTCTAAAAGCACATAGCCAAGTTTCGGATGACATTCGTTCTTTTTTTTTCTAAACTTTCTTTTTTTCTAACGTATAACATTATTAATATTTTCGCTTCTGACCATTAGGTATCAAATTATCCGCAAATATTTAAAATCGGCAAATTTAAGTGGCAATACTTGAGATGAAGTTGAAAACTTGAAAAATATTGCCATTTTCTCCCAATACATTTTAACTCAAATTTCGCGTGTCAAGGCCAGAATTAAAAAAAAAAAAATTCTGGTAACTTAAGAGAGGTATTTGGATATTTAAAAATAATTTGTAACAATATGTAATGTATTTTGGGTGTCAGAACAGTTATGGAGGGTGTTTGCAGGATATAAATTATTGAATCGTTTAAAACAATTTTAATTCGGCCTTTCTCCTATGAAATGAAATCAAAGCTTACAAATTCTGCAGCTTCTGCATTCAACCGATGTTGTATGTAGGGGAGACCGGGGCAAGATGACGAATGTCTTATTTTTACCGTTTTCCGCTAGGTGGCAGCATCATCCGGACACTACTGGCTCTCCTATCGGCCGTTCGTTAAGCAATAGTATAGAGAAGCTGAAATTGCCATTTTTGTGTTAGTTGTGAAGCTTTGATTGTTTACCGCTGCCACGTTATAACTTTTATGCATGTGTAAATAAGCTCTGCTACAGTTACAGGTAAGATATGTAGTTTCTCTTTAGTATTTATGAGTAACTTAGTTTAAATACTACCTATTACCATGAATAAATGTCAATTAATCGCCTTCCTTCGTGGCAGTGGAAACAAATATTTTTAAACAGACAGTCCGGGGCAAGATAACGAGCTCGTCGTCCTCAGACACCGGTAGTAGAAAACCAACGTATAAACCCTCCAGAATAAGCAAAACTTATGGCAAATGCTGATTCCAATGCACCAAAGAAGCCTGTTAGTGTTTTTGATTTCAAGCCATTGCTTAAAGAAACACAATGTGAGGAAATAAGAAAAAGCAAAACACTGAGCTCAAGCATTCTTACAAGCACGCCCATCAAAGAAATGTTAGAACAAAGGAAAAAGCAGAAGGAAGAACAGGAACGTTTAAAAAATAGAGAAAAAAAGTTCGTGAAACTAAAAAAAAAAAAAAAAAAAAAAAAACACTCAAACTAAGTTCCTGTAGGCCTAGGTCTATTAAATCCAGGTCAAACAGTCCAGTTGCATCAACTTCAAAGGATGGTGTTTTCAGATGTCCTGCTTGTGACGAGGAATATTGTGACCCCCAACAGAAGAATGGATCCAGTGCTGTAAATGACAAGAGTGGTGGCATGAGGAATGTTCCAATTATGAAAAGGCAATTTTATTTGTGACTATTGTTAGCTGCACAACTAAACACTTCAACATTACTTTACAATGCATTATGCTTAGTTTGATACTTTGTAAGATGTAAAAACACAGTTATCATTTGTTAAACCATGTAACATATTCAAAAGATAAAATATTTTCAAACCTTTTCAGTGTTGTATTCTTGCCCCAAGGCCAAAGTCATCTTGACCCAGCACTGGGGCAAGATGACGATTCGTTAATGTTATGAAAAAAATAAAATTATCCTTTATTTTTTTATTTGAAAAATTAAATGGTAATACATTTAATATGCAAAGGGATACTCTAACAGTTCATGCAAAATTAATTTTACTATACTTAAAAATAAATTAATAAACAACAAAAATTGTTAACATAGTCATCTTGCCCCGGTCTCCCCTATTTGTTCATTGAAAGTTTTGAAATGCGTGCAAAAATTTGAATTTTTTATGACACCAAAACCCCTTTTTTGCATTTGGTGATAAATAAGTAAAGAGTTTATAAGTAATAATTTATTTGAAAATAATCTGTTAGACTTGTTAAAAACTATTCGCCATACGTTTCTTTTCTCACATTTTTTGGCTACCAGGTTTTAAAGTAATAATGCTTGTCGAAAATCTGAAATTCCAATTTTTCTATTTTTTTCATTTTTATTTCTTCACACTTTCAAGAACTAAGAGTTCCTACTTGTGGAACAATTTTCAAAAACATGAGTGTGATTTCATATGTTACATTAAGAAACCAATGTGTATCAGGATTCTGGTTTTGAATATTTTAGTAGCTCGCAATGTAATATGGTGTGGTACAACCTGATTTCATTTTCTTATATTTCATTATATGGTTAATTTAAAGGATTTAAAGAACAAAATGAACCTAAAATTCAGTTTTTTAAATGTAGCCTTTAAAGTAAAATGCAAATGGAAGTTAAAAGCTGGAATGTTTAATTTCTTTTCATATGTTTTCTGCAATTTATTAATGACTATATTTAACATAAGTTGTATGTACTGCTGCATTAATATTTGTTGTAAATTAATTCAACATTGGAAATGGGTAACTCATATATCTCAAATAGTGCGACTTTTTTTTTTACAATTGGACAAATGGCATGTATTTGGCTCCTGCATATCTTTTTTTCATTCTGGCCTCTCCTTTATATATAGATGTAATTGTATATTTTAAAATTGTGTTTCAAAAAAATTAAAAAGTATACCGTAGTATTTTTAACAATCAATATTGATGGTAATGTATTTTATTCACTTATTTTTTGAAAAACTAATAAAGTTTTGCAATCAACCAAAGTTAAATATTTCTTTTAAGATTAAATTTCATTAAAGAGGGATAACTATATATTTATTTTCTTATGTATATACTTACTCTGACTTTTAAGTTGTGTCTTTGACAATGCAATATCTTTCAAAACTATGTTGGGTTCCTTTAATATTTAATTTATTTTATACATATAAGCAGCGAATTATTTATATTCAAACGACTTATGTGCCTCTTAATCATTCATGCCTTTTTAACTTCCCAGCGTGCACGCTGTTGTACATTTTAAGACAAACAAGATTGTTCATTCGCTTGATACTCACATGTAACCCTAAAATTAAAATTCAGTTTTACTACTGATACGTATAATTTCTCTTTTAATATGTCTATAATACAGTTATAAAAGATCTCGTATTTGTAATAGCGTAACAACTGTGCGCGAAAAATTAGTCAAGCGCCTACTTGTGTGCAAAAACTTTAGTACACTTGCTAAAATATTAAGTTATTTGAATGGGTATGTATTACAGAATTTATTATTTAATAAACAATTAAATTTAAAAAATCAAAAAACCCGACTGCGTAAAAAGCGAACTAATTAATTATTTCTCATCAATGTGAAACTATTTTTTTTTCAATTCCTAATATTAGCTCACACTCTTGCTATGTATATCTTGTTCAAATTTTCAATCGTTAATAAAATACTTATTATTAATCCAATCAAGCTCAAATAATTTTTTTTATACTTGTAGTGGATGACACTTGATGTTAATCCGGTTTTTTTCAAATATTAATTCATTAATTAAATTAAATTAATTTTCAATAATCGAGGGAGCCCTCTTCTTGATCAAGGCATTTTAAGCGCCACTCAAGAGGAAAGAAAAATGGGAGAAAAAAATTCTCTTATTGACCTAAGTAGGAATTGACTTAATATATATATATATTTTTATATTACTTGTTTATAATACTTACCTAATTTTTTTTTATTTACTTGTATTGATGACTTTTAAGTTGCGTTAAATTGTTAGTTCCTATCTATAAACACTGTTTTGATGAGGTCTATAACCATAGGACGGTTAAGAGGAATCGATAGAGATCTCATTCATTAAAATCCATCCAGTCGTTGAGATGTTTCGAGGGTATAAAGAAATTCTCATACACAGATACGCGTAAAACACATAACCCTTCTTTTCAGTCGGGTCAAAATATATATATTTCTACAGCCTTTTTTTTTTTTTTAAAGATAAATTTAGCCCAATGAGAAAAGCTAAATATTTGGAAGGATGTGTTTTAAGTATCTTTTTCTTAATTTTTAGTTGTTTTAGAAGGAAGAGAAGATAGAAGTGGGTGAATTTAGTGTCCTACCGTATTGATTTTGTAACATGCCATGCAGAAAAATGGAAAGAAAATTTATGTTGCCAAAACTCTTTCTACATTCTGAAATACATAAGGAGAGATTATCTTTTAATTTCACACTCGATGTCGCCATATAGGAAGCTAACGTGCAGCCGATCGTGCTATCATGACCTTTGATATGTAAATTGAAGTACTTGTAATTTTGTTAAAGGAAAAATTCCTATAGAAAATAATCTTTAAACTTTTTCAAATTGTTTATTGTAAGTAATTTGCATTAAGAAATATTTGACTCGTGTGTTTTGCCACCAATCAGATACAAACCACGCATTTAAAGGAACATCGGTGTACGACCTTGGTAAGTTATAATTGAATGAATTATCTTTAAAATATATGCCATAATTTTTTTATACACCCAAATCAATTATAGAAAATTTATTGCACTCTGAATGCCGTGTTAAATTGCGGTATAAGTTATTAAATGTGGTAACTTAATTTACGAGTTAACTTTATTTTGACGTACGCTGCTCAAACCAAGTAAAGTTTACTATTACGCATTCTAGGAGATAGCGGTATAATAAAATTTATTTTAAGAAAATGAAATAAGAAAGGTACATTGAAAGTTTCTCGTTTTAAAATGTCGTATTTTGCAAATTTTGTCTGAAAACGTTGTAAATCACACTTGGGGGGGGGGGGGGTAGCAAATAAAATTTGGCTCTCTTCTTACTTAAGGGAAAATGTGAACAAAAAATTGTTGAACACTTGTTGTACGGTTTTGTATCGGTAAGTGCAATAACTGTAAAGAACTTATTTAAGTTATTAAAAGTGTTTTAAGCAAACAGTAATTTAACCTTCCGAGTTATTTATCTCTTAGAAAGGAACCAAACCCAATCCATACCAGAATAAAATCATATGAGTATAACAAATTTTGATTTCTAGAATGTGGAATGGTCAGACTGGAATATACGCCTAAGACTTGCCTACACTCTCAGAAATACTTTCTTCAACTCACGGAAATGTTCCTGGCAGTACTGTTTACCTGTTTATATCCGAAAATTGAAGAAAATTCCGTACTTTTTTCTCGTTCTAGAACAGAAAATATCCGTAATCTGAAAAAATGAGTTTTTAAAAAACACGTCTCTTGTTTTTCCGTGGATCCACTTTGTTTTGAACCCGAGACCGCATCGAATTCAGCATCTTATCCACTCGGTCAGCCAGCACTTGCTAGGTGAAAAGTTTAAAATGATGATACGGGTATTTCAAATGAAAATCAAATTTCAAAGTAATTCCTTAAGAGGCCCAAAGGACAACATAGGGAAAAACATTCCATGCCGGGACTCGAACCCGGGCATCAGTATAATGCACTGACATTCTACCGACTAAACCACATGGAACGATACACCGTCTCGAAAATTTCTCACAATTATATGTTGGCAAGGCTACAAACGCAGCACAAGATGAAATATTTATCGTGAGCCACCGACCTGGGGTGAATACGAAACTTAATTAAATCCAGCATCGATAGAAACTATATTAATATATGGATATTTTTCCAGAGAGAAACATTCGCCTTGCATACAATATTTCAAATGAAAATCAAATTTCAAAGTAATTGCTTAAGAGGCGCAAAGGCCAGCATAGTGAAAAACATCCCATGCCGGGACTCGAACCTGGACCATCAGTATAACGCACTGACGTTCTACCGACTAAACCACATGGAACGATACCCAACCTGAAAACCCGGCCGGGACCCAGCCTTGTGCTGCGTTTGTAGCGTTGCCAACATATAATAGTGAGGAATTTTCCAGGCTGGGTAGTGTTCCGTGTGGTTTAGTCGGTAGAACGGCAGTGCGTTATACTGATGGCCCGGTTTCGAGTCTCGGCATGGAGTGTTTTTCAGTATTTTGGCCTTTGTGCCTCTTAAGCAATTACTTAGAATTTTGATTTTCATTTGAAATATTGTATGCAAGGCGAATGTTTCTCTCTGGAATAATATCCATGTATTAATATATGATGATACGGGTTTACTTCAAATGGGGAATTGATAAAACTTGTTAGATTTCTCGTCAGAAAGCTCAGAAATTTAAACTTAATTGCAGAAACATTACGTCGTTAGGAAATAATGGTTGGTTTTGTAACACTTATAGAATAATAGAGGACAAAACTTATAACATATTAGACATATTTTTAATAAAACATAATGTGATTGTTAAATATAAAGTATGAATAATATATATTTTTAATAAATTCGAGAAGAAATGTTATCTTTTTTGAATAAAATTGCTTTTTTTAAAAAAACTTGATTGAAATACTATATATATTTTAAATGTGTTCGTTTAGAATATATTTTACATGCGAATATTTTTTTATATTATTCTAAAAAATAAATTAATAAATTAAAATGAATGAGAAAATTCCTACTTTATTAAATTAGAAAGCATTATTATTATTATTTTTAAAATAAATTAGAAGTTTAAATTTATTGAATATTCATTTTTTTTCATTTTAAAATTAAATTCAAACTTTGATATTAATGTAGCCAATACACATGCGTGCAAGGAATAAACGGAAATTTTCCCTCTTTTTCAGACATTCGGGAAGAATTAACGGAAAAAGCATGTTTTCTAGGAGTACGGAAACTATTTTTTTTTAAATGTCGGATAAGTATGAAGACGAATTTTTCTGACAGCGTAAGATGTAGACGAGCAAGACAGCCAAATGAGTATGAATTCAGCGTTGAAGATCAGGGGTGTTTAACACCTTCACCTAATTCTGTTATCTGTGAATATCTGTTTGTAACCACTAAATTTATTATAAAAAGCTTTGTACTAGCATCATTAACCGTGATATCCTCATAGAGTGGGCAGAAGAGCATGTCAAATCGTTTGGAAATGAATTTAGCAATGTTTTCTTCTCTGACGAGTTCCATTTTACTGGTCATTCTGGAAATGGACACATTTTTATCTGGTGAAAATATACGAGAAGCAAAAATCGTGCATTCGCGTGCCTGATTTATAAGAGGTGATGAGATATTTTTTAGTGGTATCTCCATTAATGACCACACTGACGTCCACAACATTGGAAATGGATCATAGATGGATTAACGGTGGAGGGATAAGAACTTTTGTTACCCCATTATGCTGTAGTCAGAGATAAAATTATTTTAATTGATGCTAACTGCGCACTATATTGTGATCGGCTGATCAGCGATTTCGTCAATGAAGAGGGATTGATAAGAATGGATTGGCCAGCATGCTCTCTAGACATGATCCCTATCGAATATTTTTGTGACTTTAAAAGCAGGAAAGTTGCTGGTCGCCTATTGTCCTCATAAACGGTTCGAACGTTTGACTGCTGTCTTTTAAAGAAGTGTGACAAAATCTCCTGATATCCTCATTCGTATCCTGATAAATTCTATGTCTCACAGTTACTGAACGTTGTTAAACTACTTCCATACATTAAAATGAATTTTTTTATCAATAAATTACACTTTTTTATGATATTTTCTAAGATGCAGTGATGATATTTTTCGCTTCATATAAAAAAACTCAATGAAATGCATTTTTTCTTTCATCCATGCGTGACTATTTATTTCTCTTAGTTTATTACTCTTGCGAACAATATATCAATCTCCAAAACACTTGTTTATTCGCAATATGTATCCAAAACATCGATATACTTTAATAGTTTTGAGCAGTTTATTTATATAAAATAAGATAAACGCTCCTTTAAAGTTAATAAAGTTATTTACTTTCGCATACCTTTTCACGCAGTCGAAAATAGTTATGATTTAATATTCAAAATGTTGGCATTCAATTACAAAAAAATACATTTTAACAATATTTAAGGTTCTTTTGGGCAAATTTCGATAATGTTTATAAAATAATTATTTAATTAAATTTATTATTTTTAAAATTCTATTCAACATCCTGTTTTCAATGTCAACGGTTTATATTTATCTCTAAATGAAAAATCAATGTTTAACGCTATAAGAGGAAAATAAAGAATTAGAAGATAATATGTTTTCCGAATTTCAGACACTAAACAAAGTATTTTATTACAATATTTTATTAGTATAGATTTAGGTAGGTTTTAGCCGCAGCTTTTGTTGCTTAAAATCTTTGCAAAAATGCTTTTTGTTTCTATTTTACTAAAACGTTTTAAAAAAGTTATTTTAATTACTAAAAGTCCTTCCGGCCAGTGCCGGGAGGAAGAGGTAGATTTCATGTTCCTTATTTTAAAAAAGCCAACTTATATTATTCAAACACACGAAGTTCAATCAAGTGGAAACCGAATGTAGGAGATTCAATACTAATTTTTATCAATACTAAATCATTATGAATGAGAATTTCGCAAAATTAGTCAGCTTTATCCAAGCTGCTTTTATTTAAAGTAACCTATATTTCGCTGCCAAATTCGGCGATTTCTTAAAGTATCGGTTGATACATACGAATGCTGTCGCAGGCAAAAAATCAGATTTTTCAAAATGTCACCCACGTTAGAAATTGAAACTGCTATATCTGAGCCATTTTTTAAGATAAAGACAAACAAAAAATGCTCCTGAATCCTTATATCAAGGTCAAATACTTAAGAAAGAAACCTTTTTCAATTTCTAATTTTTTTGCACCTCACTTTAAATATATATTTTTTTAATTTAATGGCCGCCATTTTGAAACAAGATGGCTGATGAAACTGGCCAGCGAACATGGTCGAGATATTGATGTATACTATTCACATGCCTTCTTCCATCGAAATAGGCGAATAAGTGTGGTATCGCGAGACAAATACAACATCGTTTCAATGTGTTGCCATGATAGAAATTCAAAGTGCTATAATTCAACCACTTTTTAAGATATAAACAAAAGAACAAATTTTCAGAAGCAAAAACTGCTCCAGAATCTTTGTATCAAGGCCAAACACATAAAAAAATCTTTTTCATTTTCCAATTTTTTAATACCTCATTTTAAATTTTAAATTACATTTTTTTTTAAATGGCAACCCTTTTAAAACAAGATGGCGAATGAAGCTGGCCAACAAACTCGGTCGAAACATTGGTATGTACTATGTACAGACCAACTTACATTCAAATCGGTTCATAAATACGCCTGTTATCGCGTGACAAAAATCAGGGCGTTTCAAAATGTCAGCCACGCTGGAAATTCAAAATGCTATAACTCAGCCATTTTTTAAGATATAGACGAAACAAAAACTGCCCCCGAATTCTTTTATCGAGGTCAAACACATAAGAAAAAAATATTTTTTCAATTTTCAATTTTTTGGTACAACATTTCAAATTTAAATTTTTCTTAAAATTTTAAATGGCCGCCATTTTTAAACAAAATGGCGGATGAAGCTGGCCAACGAACTCGGTCGAGACATTGGTCTGTACTATGTATAAACGAAGTTACATCCAAATCGGTTCATAAATACGCCTTTTATCGCGTGACAAAATTCAGGACGTTTCAAAATGTCAGCTTCGCTAGAAATTCAAAATGCTATAACTCAGCCATTTTTTAAGATATAGACAAAACAAAAACTGCTACGGAGTCTTTGTATAAAGGTCAAATACATAAGAAAAAAATATTTTTCCATTTTCAATTTTTTGGTACCACATTTTAAATTTAAATTTTTTTTTAATTTTTAAATGGCCGCCATTTTGAAACAAAATGGCGGATGAAGCTGGCCAACGAACTCGGTCGAGACATTGGTATGTACTATGTACACACCGAATTACATCCAAATCGGTTCATAAATACCAGAGTTACAGTGTGACATATGTCAGATATATATATATATATATATATATATATATATATATATTGATATATATCAATTTTGAACGGAGGGTGGTTTCGGGGTCTGGGGTTCATGATCGATGAAAATATACCAAAATTTTTTGAAATCGCTTTCCTCCGAACGGCTGCAATAGGTAGCTTTTTATAAAGAAAGCTACCTAAAAATCAATAACTTTAGCTAAGGAAAGTACTAAATACTGACAAATAAGAATTTGTCTTCTATTTTGGTTATAGGTGTAATACATAAATTTATCAGAATAAGAGATTTGAAAAAAAGAATTATTACGAATTTTCCATTTTTCTTAAAATTAAATGAGATATCTAAAAAAAACATATAAAATGAAACATAACACAGCAAAGTATCCATTTTCAGCAATCGCAGTCGATAGACGGAGGTTGAGTGTTTATTTTTATTTTTAGCCCTATTTTTATTTTTAGCACTGTATATGATGTATAGAATTTATACATACCATGCAATGATTCGTTTTTTTTTCAGCAGATAAATATTTCCTAACGATAAAAACTGAATTTTAGTATATTTCTTACATTTTTTACTGCGTTTTAAGACTGGTTTTTTTTTGCTCGTCTCTTATTACATCTGTCTCTTGTATACCAACTTCACAAACTTCCTCTACTTTAACGTTTTAAAATGGTCGTCTTACCGTGAATAGTTTAATTTTACAAAGATCAGTAAAACATTTTAATACATCTTTGTTTATTGAGCGACAAACTAAGCGATATTGGCAATAATGTGTAAAATAAATCTAGAATACCCTTGCATTCGGTCGGGTAACCCGATTTTGCCAAAACCCGATACGACCCGGGGTTCAGTTTGAGTCACGTTGACGCTCATTTTTAACACTTTCCAACAAAGTTTTAAAGTGTTTATGACTTCGGTTTGTCTGTCCGTTTGGCCGTCTGGCCGACTGCCGCGCTCTAACTCTCGTAAATATACTCGGATCGTTCTGAAAATTTTGGAAGTTAGTGACCTTTACCATAGCACGATCCCTATTGCAAATGAAGTTTGTAGCATGTTTAGTTCATTTACAGGGACAGTCAAAAGTTTTCCGTTACATTACGGCCAATGGGAAAAAAATCGTTTCAAATGATTTTTAATGGTGTTACACTCTTTCAAACATAGTAAAATTGATAGTCATTTATGAGACCTAAAAAAATATGCATTCTGTTGAATATGCGGTGCAAAAAATAGTTATTGTTCATTTACAGGGCCACACAAAAGAATTCCGTTCATAATGGTATAGCGGAAATTATTTGCGGTGTATTTGAAAAGATTTCAGATACTATATTGCATCCGAATTACTGTATATTAGTAATTATTGCTCGAAATGCATTTTTAATTATGATATGCGCTGTTTTAGGGTTTCGTTCATCTAACGAAACCCTATTCGTCTTAATCCTCTGTCTGTCTGTTTGTCCGTCTGTCACAGAGCCCATTCTCAGAAACTATACATGTTGGAGACTTGAAATTTTGCATACTTATAGCTAAATACCACACATCATAGGACAAATCATAAAATTTTGAAAAAGTTGCACATTTAACCCTTTGGGCTCCCACATGTGTATTTTAAACAATTCTTTCTAAGTGATCCCCTAATTAGGTTGGAGGCGTGAAATTTTGCTTACTTATATCTGAACACCTCACATCAAATGACAAACCATAAAAGTTTGGAAAGTCATACATTTAACCCTTTGGGCTCCCACATGTGTATTTTAAACAATTCTTTCTAAGTGAGACCCTATTTAGGTTGGAGGCGTGAAATTTTGCATACTTATAGCTGAACACCACATATCATACGACAAATCATAAAATTTTGAAAAAATCGTACATTTAACCCTTTGGGCTACCACATGCGTATTCTAAGCAATTCTTTCTAACTGAGCCCCTTATTAAATTGGAGATTTGAAATTTTGCATACTTATAGCAGAACACCTGAGGCCAGGCGACAAATCATAAAATCTTGAAAAAGTCTTACGTTTAATCCTTTGAGCTACTACATATGTATTTTAAGCAATTCTTTCTAAGAGAGCCCCTAATTAAATTGGAGACATGAATTTTTGCATACGTATAGATGAATACCTCGGACCACACGGCAAATCATAAAATTTTCAAAATGTCTTATATTATTTACTCCTCCGGGCTCTAACTTGTGTATTTGAAGCAATTTTTCTAACCTCCGCCCTTTTCACCCGGTGAGCACTTTTCCAACTTTTGCCGACACCGCTTTGACCATTCTTTCATATTATGCACTTCATATTTAGCCTTACATGTTTTAGTTCCACTTTTTACCGCCAGGGGGCGCTTTCTTATCTCGGGTGCTATCGGCCCAATCCCCTCGACTAATATATCTACGGATAATACATAAAACGGAGTTTCGTTCGGATAGAGGTTTGTTTAGAATAGAGTGCGTTCCTGGTTGAGAAATGTGGAACTAACAGATTTTTCAAAAGGATAAAGTGTTTTGAAAGGAATATTAAACGAAACCCTCTGTGAGATCTGTCATCACACTTACCTACTTGTTCACTAGATTTATGCATACTATAAAGTGCGTATAAATGCTATAGTTCATATACAGAGTTACAGAAATGAATTCGTAAAGGTTACTGAGTATGAGCATAAATTGCTTAAAGGTGGGTTTTAAAGAAGTTATGCATTTTTACGCTGAAATGAATATAGTGTACTAAGAAATATTTGTAGAATATAGATAAAATGATATTCAGGGCCACGCAAAGAGTTCGATACATGGCCGTCTATGGGTGATAATTTCTGGAAATGTAATTTCAGTAGTTTTAAGCGTGTTTTAGTTTGAATTAAATTTTAGCTAAATAGTGGCGTGTAATAAAGGTACTAGGTAAACTACAGGGCTGTACAAAAGTATTCAAGTATGTTTCCATCTATTAGTATGAATTGCAGAAAGATGAATTTCAACCTGTTATACATTATCTTGCTAAACTAAATTTTCCCATTATATTCTACATATATCAACATACAGATCGAATACAGGGCTGTTCAAAAGAATCGGAATACATATTTGGCTATGGGCGGTAACTACTGAAATCAGATTTTAAAATGTTTACTTAGTTATCTTATTTACCTTATTTCCCTAAGTAACCAAGTTTCGTTAAATCTTTCAGGGAGTGTTGGAAAGTGTTTCATAATCTATGCTGTACGCATGATTTTTCTTACTTGTTTGCTTTGGTTTGTGTTCGGGTCGTGTTGGCTTTAATTATCTTTAATTGTCGTCAATTTCATGTTATGACTTTTGCATGACTGGTTTTGTAATCTGTTTTATGAAAAGAATGTCCAGAATGTTATTTACGATTACAAAACTATATATTTGAATATAAATGATTCATTTTCTACGTAAAAGGTAAAATTGGCATCACAGAAGATTTAGAGACTATTCCTCCGTAATTGCGTTCAAGTATGAATTTTTTTTTCTCATTTTCGTTTTCGGGTTGACAAAATTATATTGTCAGGTTCGGTTCATCGAAAATCATATTTTCACGTTCGGGTGGGGTTTCATGTTGACTTCAGATAATATTTTCTAGTTTAGGTCGGGTATAACCTGACTCGTGCAGGACTGGATGACAATAAAACGTGGATATCTGAAAAATGTTGACAGAAAAACACAAAGGTAAGAAATAATGCTTTGAGGGGATTTGATTATTTTCTTTAAATTTACATGTTTTCGGTTTTTAAAAGTTGCTTTAATCGCTTACATTTCTTTTTAAGAGCATCGGTAACTATTTTGAGTATATTATCAAATATATTAAAAAATATATCATTTATAAGCTGCTACTGTGTGTATAATGTATTGTAGAATTGGTTTTGGATTTGTTTTGTTATTTAATATTAACCTTTATTTTAAAAATACTTCAACAAGAAAACAGTTGTAATTAAATGACTAATGCTTAATTCTAAAATAGTCAGTAGAAAAATAAATTATATATAACTAGAAATGTCAGTCACATAGAATTTTCAAGATATTAAGTAAGATTTTGGGTATTTTTCACCAGTTTTATAATTTTAGATGTTAAATGGGTCATATAAAAATTAAATAAAAGCACACAACAATTGAACAACGCAACATTTAATTCCGCACAACATTTCTAGTGTTACAATAATACCGTTTTAGAACATATTTTAATCCCAATGAAAGAATGCACGTGTTTACAAAAACAGAAAAAATAACTTTACAAAAAGCATTAATTCAAACAGAAGTAAACATTAAAAATTCCCTGCTCTAATTCCATCCCGTGACACCGGGAATGCGTATGTATTGAGACGCACATGTTATGTCACTTTCGCTAATGGAGAGATGGCTTGATTTAAATCCCCAGAACAATGCTTTGGTTTTTCTTTCTTTTATATATTTATTTCTATTAAAGCGAAAGTTCTGCTTTGTCAAAAAAAAAAAAAAAAAAAAACTCTTCTCGAGTCACAATGAGACGCCTGGAGGATTTTCTAGGTTTGTGATCCGCGGAGAGTAAAATCGCTTTTTATTTGTTTTTGTGCTTCTTATAAGATGTGTAGAGTATTACATTTGGATTCAAGAGCAACAGTATAATTAATTGTAAAATAAGGGTTGTTAATTTCAGTTATTCATATTTGACAAAATAACAGTTTTTTAAAAACACAATTACAAAAATTCTATTATCACTGTGAATCGTTGATTATTCATGCCTTTAAAAATATGTCAAAATTTTGATCATGCTATATTTATAGCAATGTGTCAAAATGATTAAATATCTGAACAGGTACTGATTTAAGTTTAAACTAACTCTTTTCTTTATAAAGAAGTAAAGCATTTTATTTTCTACTCTTTGTTTTCAAACACTGCACTTTGGTTCTGCAACTATTTTATTCAGACAAAGCAGATTGCTTTAAATTAAAAAACAGCACATAAGATTTATGTCATTTTACGTATTTTGAGAAACCTTAATGCGTAGAACATACGTTTTAGAACATCCGTTTATAACAAATTGGTTTAAATCACCTAAATTTATTTAGTTAATAACAGAAAAATCATCTAAGATGAAGAAGACCATCTTTCAATTCCAGGAGAGTTCCATTCTGGTGATGTAGCCTCCGAAATAGAAAATTTAGCAATACAATAGAATACAATTAATTAGATCGTAACTTTATTAAATATTAAATTAAGCGGAGGCAAAAATATTTCTCTCTGGAACGAAATGTAACTGGTTCAATGATCAATTTTATAGACCTGTAGAGCAGGTCCAAAATATATATAGTAAAGCGAGGAGAGTTCGCGCGGTAGGAGAGATTGCGCACAAAGAGATTCGACGGTAAGGAGTAGAGTGCGCGCGCAGCGACTCCAGGTAGTTGTACAGCAGCATTAGAGCAATGTCTACATGAATGTGCATATTGATTGTTACAAGAGTCTTGGATAACGCAGTGCTATTTTGTTTTGTTTTCCCAAAGTAAGTGCTTGAATTTTCACAACTCTTCGTCAGAATTTTTATAGAACGTTAGTAATACAAAATATTTTGAACTTAAACGATTTCTTATAAACAACTAATCTGGACTAAGTATGCGAACACAAACAATTCATTTTAGAAGTGCCATATTTAAATAAAAGGCCGCGCAATCTCTCCTACCAAAACAGGAGAGTTTGCGCATCTGCTACTTGGGAGAGATAGCGCATTTCCCCATAAGTTTAAGTGCTAGAAGAGGTTACGCAGCTTATTGATAAATTTGTATGAATTGCAAATTACGTGTAAAACATATGAATGCATCAATTTTGAAATAATTTCGGAAAAAACACATAATTATGAAAACTAAATTTGGCAACAAATTAATTTGCAAAAAAATACTTTTGCAGATAAAAATTTTAATTAATACATTAATAATACAGTTGTTATTAAATCAATTTTATGTAATTATTTTTATTAAAATATATTTGTTATTAATTTAATTAAGTATTTATATATATATTTTTTTTAATTTAGAAACAATTAATTTGCTTATAAATTAATTTTGTTAACTAAAATAAATTTTCTAATACAATGTTTTGGAAAAGCTTTCACCCATTCCAAGTAGTCATGTCATCGAAATCAAAAGGAAACAGAGTGCAACTAATGTTACTGATCCACAAAATATACATGAAAAAGACAGGAAGGATGCCGCTACAAGAAAAAAAGACAGCTGAAGATAAGGTGCTTCTACAAAAAGTGGGATAAAAAAAACTCAAGGAAATAAACAGAAGGACAATGAGGATGAGTGCACTGAATGTCTGGAACTGTACCAGGAGACAACTTCGACAACTGACTGGATTCAATGTATTGCTTGTTGCAGGTTATTGCACGAAAGATGCACGATTTAAAACAATAAGTGTGGACGACGACAACTTCGGTTAGCAAACAAAATACAATGAAACTGTGGAAATAGAAATGAAGTAATTTTCAAGTTAAACCTGTTATCAACTTGATTAATGTTATTTTGTAATCTTAGTAGGGCTTGCTTTTTCTGATATTTTAATCTTCTTAAATTAAAATTTTTAACTGTTGTTAAAATTCTTTCTTTTATTTATTATTTAAACATTTGGTTGAAATATTCACTTCTAATACAATAATATTTACTTACAAAAACCTTTCAACAATGTCGATTAAGTGTAATTATTATTGTTAACAATTTAATTATAGTTATTATTAATAACAATCTATTCTACCCATGTGCGCAATCTCTCCTACCCATGTGCGCAATCTCTCCTACCCATGTGCGCATTCTCTCCTACCCTGTAAGGAGAGATTGCGCAAAATAGTTTTCTTGGTTTTATTAGTGCTGTTCTATTAAATTACAGTACAACAACAAAATAACAATGGAAATGCATAAAAAACAAATGAAGTCAAAATTATTCATGCATAGTTTAGCAAAATATTAATATTTAGATTTTTTATTATTATTCTTTTGAAATGTGCGCAGAGTGTCCTCGCTTTACGTTATTAAAATTTTTTTGGGATATTAAAGTTCTAAGAAAGACAAACGGAAAGGTCGAAGTTTAATTTGACAATTAATTTTGAAAACATGATACTGAAGTGAGTGATGGAGTTTAAAACGGGACTGGTTTGGTACTTAAGTAGGAAAATTTAAACTTTTGAATGCTCCTGAATTTTTTAAACTATCAACAAATTTAAATAATTCCAATACGTAATAGAATCCATTTCATATGTGAGATCACACAAACCAGAAAGCAAGAGTGTCGGGTGTATTTTTTTTTATTTGCGGCAAATAAATCTTTGTTTATTTATTGAAAAGTGTTGATGAGAGTATAGATAGAAAATATTATTGTTCTGGAACCTAGTTGTTGAAAGCTTATTTATATTTCATGAAATTTTGAAGTCATACTTTAACAAAACATTTAATTTATACTTTATTTAAAAAAAAAAACACAACATCATCTTCAAAATTATAATTTCATTTCCATAACAATAAATTATTTTTTATTATGGCTAAAGACCCTCATTTTATCCAAATTTGTAATCTGTAAACTTTTAATATATTTGACCTATGAAACAAAAAGATAATATCTGAGCTAAAAACACAGATTGATTTTTACTATGATTTGCATGTTTTGAAAATAATTTAAATGACTTCGGAAAGTATAAATCAATTTCAGTTCAGTTTTGAACTTATAAATACATGAATTGCAAAGTGAATTAAAATAAAATATAATATTTTACAGTGATCTTGTTTTTTTCCTCTTTTTTAAATGTACTGAAATGCATTAAAGATACATAAAAAATGAGAAAAATATATACAAAAAATACAGAGTCTTATATATATTTTGTTGTTAATTTAGTTCTTCGTTGAAAAAAGTTTTGTATTAAACAACGAAAATTATTTCTTGAAGCATTTTTTTCTTTTATGTGTAATTAATAATTTAAGCAATTCTAAAACTTAGCACTATCACAAAAGCTTTGATATAACATTATTAATTTCATGTGTTTTAATACTATTAGCTGAGAATGACTTGTAATTTATTTCAGTTTATTAAATATTTTGTTTCGTGCTGATTTAGTTAATCGTTGGGTGTTTTATATTCGATTTAATTATAAATTGTAAGTTTTTTAAATCGCTATTAGATCATCTTATTTTATCGAGGCTGTAATTTTAAAAATCGAAAACACTTATTTGACAGGGAATGATCATTCATATACCTTAAGGTTTTTTCGCGATTATGCGACCAATATTTTTTAAACTAGTGGACAATTTTCTTTTAATTTTCTCAGACACCTATTATTTATTTTCTCCATTTTTGAATATCATAATAGCCGTTTGAATGAAACATATTTGCTGAACGGAATCTGATTTAACAAAGCGTCGGACTTAAGTTATGCCACACACTGTAAAAAAAAAATCTGTAGTTCTACAGATGTAAAGTTGCATGTTTACTAAACTTTCATCTGTAACTGTACAAAAAAAGCTGCAAATCTAAAAAACTAATTTTTGTAAAGCTACAGAAATCTGTAACATTATAAATGAATCTGCTAAAATTACAGTAATCTTACTAAAATTTTACCCGTAACACTGGTTGCAGTAACATGAAAAGTTCTAGGCATCCCAGTTTCCTAAAAAATACTTAGTAACCTTACAGATTTGTTTATTTTCGGAGTAAAAGTGTGTCTGTTACATGAATTTTTATTGTTGCCGTAACATAAAAAGTTCTAGGAATCCCAGTTTCCTAGAAAAACTTTAGTAACTTTACAGATTTTTTTCACAGTGCAGAGTTAACACAAGCAAAAATTATAGCCATTCATATTTTATCCATATATATTGAAATATATGCCTTTGTGAAAGTAAAGCGTGTGGTGCGGGCGCGGAACAATGTCAACATATTAAAATTCATAGGTACACTGTAAAAAAAAAAATCTGTGAAGTTACTAAATTTTTTCTAGGAAACTGGGATTCCTAGAACTATTTATGTAACGGTAACAACAAAAATTCAAATAACAGAAACTGTTACATGAATTTTTGTTGTTGTCGTTACATAAAAAGTTCTAGGAATCCCAGTTTCCTAGAAAAAATTTAGTAACTTCACAGATTTTTTTTTTTTTAACAGTGTACACACAAAATGCCTGCTAGTGAATGTGAAAAATCAAAAGGAAACGTGCAAAACTTGAATATTTTATTTTGATTGTGTTATAAATGGTATAATTCTTTCTCATTTTCGTTGTTGCCAGCGTATTTAAATATCATATAATTTTAAAATGTAATTTTTGTGTGAAAATAACATTTTATCATTATCGGTAATTTCGTAAAATTAAAATATTTAAATTTAATCTTAGAACATATACGAAATAATAATTAGTGAAAAACCAATTCATTTACTTCAATATAATTTATTTCAACTGTATGAAAGAAAATACAAATTTTCCTTTAAACGTACTGTCATTTTTAGTGATCTTTCAAAATTAAACACATGATTTATTTGTATATTATTACTGACGCATTCGAAAGATCGGGATTGGGTAGGGATTAAAACTTCTTCCTTACACTTAAAATCCATAGGATACGTACAAAATATTTTTTGTTAAGATAAATACATAGAAACATAAATACATAAAAACAGACGAAAATTAAAACGTAAACAGGCAAAATAATTTTAGCTTACATCTGTTTCAATGAATCTTTTTCAGTGCAAAATGCATAAAAAATAGAGCAAAGGTACAATAGGAGCAAGGTACGTGTACATGAATTACGCTTCATGTGTTTGTTTTATATATGGGGAATTTAAAAGGGGTTCCTTTATGAAGCTTTGGAATATCTACTTGTTTAATGCATTTTGTACTAGTTGCTAAATTTATTGTAATTGTTCATTTTATGAGTGAGAACGACTCAAACCGTTTCTCAGGAGAAGAGCCTGGTCGCGTCATATTGTATATGTAGCCAATTTGTTGTTATATTTTCAACCAAAAAAATCCATTTCAGTGTCACAAGTGCAAAAAAGTAATAAAATACTGCTTAAACATTTTGTTAAAATTAACATATTAAATCAAATAAAAGTAATCAGAAGAAAGGCACAAAATTTTTAGGCTCTTAAAAAGTTCTTGAAGATATTACATGGGATTTTTATGAGAATGGAGACATTTAATATTTTTACACGACTAGTTTTATATGCATAAAAATGGTAAACAACGTAGTTTTTTTTTCTTTTTACTGATGTAATCTTTTTTATTCTTATTTTGTGTATTTTGTTTATCTTTTTTTTTTTTAAACGAAATTCGCGCATAAAATGTTTAAAATGGTGTATACCCTTGCATAGCTCTCCTAGTAAGAAAGTGAAAGTTCCTTCACAAAATCACTTTCATTTCTCTATTAAAAACCCAAAGTGAGGGTGAGGGTTAAAATGGAGTAACACTTTGTTCGAATTGACTGGGATTTAGAACTGAAATTTGACACTATGCGCCCACGATCCCATATATCTCACCCTCTTAACGAATTTCGGCTTCGTACTAATTCGGCTACGAAGGACCCCATCTACAAAAGCAAATTCTTGATTCATACAATAATGTTTCGTACTATAATACTCCGTTAGAGTAATGGGCTTAATTATCAGGAGAGTCAGGATTTAGGTCATGTTAGTTTACGGTATAAGAATATTTGTATATGAATTTTAATACTTTTAGGTATTATTTAAGATGTAGAATAACGTATAATAAATAAATTGTTGACTTTTCTTTATTTAGTATTATAACAATTCGACCAATACTCGTATTTAGCAGTCTGTTAGTATTTTGTGTTTAATCACTACAGGAGTGTTTTGTCACCACTGCAGGAGTATTGTCACCAAAGGAGAAAGGTGATACGATTATGTAGATCCTTTAGGAGTTATTGATTTTATTTCTTTATAAATCTTTTTTATATTATGCTATTATATATTTTTAATATTTTTATACGAATAAATGTTTCGAAACCATAATAATATAATACAAAGGTACAACTTACACGAATCTTTTATTAAGTGCCCATAAATAAGATCACTAGCGTATTCTGATGAAATTTAACAGTAAATCTCTTAAAGAATAAATGAAAGTGAATATTGAAAATATTTTATTAAAAAATATTTATGATTAAGAAATCATAGATCACATCAATTTAACAACTGTTAAACAATGTGTTAAAACATTATCGAGGAATCTGTTGAAAAATACAATGTGAATAATAAATATATTTCGAAATGAAAGAGATTAAAAATATCCGCGAGATAAACGTATTTTGACAAAGAAAGATTTTTTTTTTTCTTGCAAAAGTATATGCACAGAGAGTGGTGGAGAGGAAACACTGGATCGTTGGGAAGATTCTTAAAGACACTTTAACATTTATCCACAGGAGGAAAATTTTCCACTCCGAGGTGGACATTGTGAGGTTAAGGAGAGGGAGGGGGGGGACTTTTAAATCCTTACCAAAAACAGAATTTCAGATATTTCGGGGAAGTAAATTTTCATGCACCGGCGTGAAATTTCCAATTATCCCTGGTCCAACCCCTAAATTCTTCACTGATTTAATCACTTCTTTTTCTTGTTGGGTGTGTGCAGAAAAACGAATCGCTAATGTAAAAAAATAAAATAAAAATTTAGATGTATTTTTTATGCATATGTAATAATTTTTTTTTATTGTACTTAACATATTAAGTTTGACTTGGTTTCACGTTTATGAAAGAACGCATAAATTTATTTTAATTCTACATGCATATACAGTAGGTTGTTTAGTTTATCTCATTTTTAATCGACCAAAGTATCAAACTGTTTCACCAATACGTTCATCAAACACGAATTCCTTTCGCTTTAAACAGTTCTACCGTAAAAACACATGAAAAAAATCATAAGTGTTTGGGGTTTCGTGTAGGATTAAATCGTGAAAACCTTTAACCTAGTTTTTAACAAGATATTTGATAGTTCTTTGAATTATTAATACCTCTTTGGAGACTCTGGATTGAATTACAGCTTTATGTTACTTAATGCTTGTGTCACTTCGAAAGACTGGAGAAAGAAAAGCGTTGAAAATAATCCTCCTTTACAGTGCATCTTAAGTCATCATGTAACCTTGTAGTATTAACTATTTTACAGAGTCAAATGTATATGTTTACATATTTGGGATGAGACACTTTTGTTTTAACTTAAACTAATATTTAAAATATTTCATATTAAAGAAATGCTCAATAAGAACTAAAAAGAATTATTACTTTGCATAAATATATGCGCTCCTCAAAGAAACTTTATTTTCATAAATTCAGATTTTGATTACTTCTTCTATAAAAATAAATCTATAAAAATGTAAGGTGAAATTATCATGATATTTATATTTTCTATTTTTGGTTATTATTTTCACAAGGGAATTTATTTTCTCACATTGAAAATGAATATAAATTATATCAAAATAAGAAGTATGAATTCGATACAATTCTGATATAAAAAATACCGTAATGGTATTCTGAACATTTAATCATTGCAGCTAGTATTTCATTTAATTTTAAAGGATTTTTTCTGAAATGATCAATAATTGAAAATTGAAAAAAAAATGATGATCCTAATCTTGAATCCTTGGTAGATTCTAAGATATGATTTTATCTCTCCCTTTCAGTCGTTCATGGGGAACAAATCTTTACTCCGTTTAGCAATCCCATTTTTACGTTTTACCCAAAACAGAAAAAAATCCCCTCCTTTTAAAAAACTTTATTTAGAGGTCTTAAAGCAATTTTTATGATATTTTTTTAACCCCTTCTCGGTGCAAAAATAAGGTCTTTCTATTGCAACAAGAGAATTTAATCTGAAATTATTATCATTCACATATTAAATTTGGATAATATGGGGATTTTACTTTCACTATTTTTCTTAAATTTGAAACTTATTCACTAAATCAGAGTGTATCAGTTATTGAACGCTTATCTTTCAGAGATACGTGACAAATCTATATGGAGTAAGTTATTGCAATTTTAACAGTACCTTCCACCTTTTGATGAAACAGAAGAATAAACTCATCATCGATTCTCAGCATATTTAGAAAGTAGCATTCTTCCAGCAGAGAAACCCACGCTGTTGTGTCGAGTATTACTATTCCATATTTGTTGCAATTTGCAATTAATTATTCATATGAAAAAGAGTTTTTAATCATTTACTCTTTTAAACACAAAATATAGAAAGAAACTGTTGGTTGATAATGACTTGCGATTTTACCTCAGAAACTCAACACCAATCATTTAAGAATCATGTAAGAATAAACAGACACTTACATTGAATGTAATAAACGGTACGCTTATTGTGCATTCTTTTATTGTTTTCTTTGTTTTACTTTTTTTTTCATCCAGGAATCTAATAAGAAAATAATATAAATTTATATCTATTTTTTACGTACTTTCATTAAAATTCACAAAAATGTAGAAAAAAAAATACTTTTAAAATGCACTACCAAATTTGGCGACATTTCGCCAAGTTGGCCAAACTTTGGCACTATTGTGGCAATCTTGCCATTAGTACTTTTGAAAAAATACTCCTTTCTGAAGCTTATATTAATTTCGCTATAGGAAATCAAACTATAAATGAGTAACCATTAAGTTTAAGTAGTGTTTCGCGATGTGTTTTGAAAACGGAGGACGCTTGGCGGCAGGACCCCCCTTTTGGGTTCGAATTTTGAAAAATTCCGAATCACGTGCTTACCTATTTTAGTCATACTATAGGTATGTCAAGTTTGAAGATTTTATTTCCATTGGTTTATGAGATATGATGATTTAAAAAAATAATTAATTTGCCCCTGGTATCAAACTCCTTAGTGATTGAATTTTAAAAATCAATCTTTAATTCATGTTATGCCCGCAGAAATACATATATATTCCGAATTTCAATGCTCTCTGTCAACAGAAAGTGAGTGAAAATGAGTAACAAGATTTGACTGCCACATACAAACATACAAACAGAATTGCATCATGTAGAAAAAAGGAGGGGTGCATATATGTTACACGTATATCTGCACAAGTTACGCGTAGCGTAAAAGATTGATAACCACTGCATTAAATGATATTGTATTAATTTAATAAAAGTCTTTCCGGCCAGTGCCGGGAGAAAAAAGTAGCTTTCATATTCTTTAATTTTTAAAAGCCAGCTTATATTATTCAAACACACGGAGCTCAAATTAGTGGAACCCGATTATAGAAGATTAAATAATAATTTTTGTCAATACTGAATATGAAGGAGAATTTCGCGAAATTAGTCGCGTTATCAAAGCTGGTTTTAATTAAAGTGACTTATATTTGGTCGCCAAATTCGGCGATATCTTGAAGTGCCAGCAATTTTAAAGCATCATAATGGGTGCAAAAAAGCTTACCAATGAACTTGGTCGAGACTTTAGTAATTCCTGTGCACATGCTCACTCACATCTAAATCGGTTGATAAATACGAGTGCTGTTGCAGGCAAAAAATCAGATTTTTCAAAATGCCACCCACATTAGAAATTCAAACTGTTATATCTCAGCCATTTTTTAAGATAAAGACAAAACAAAAAAAGATCCGGAATCCTTGTATCAAGCTCAAACACATAAGAAAAAGAAATTTCAATTTCTAATTTTTTTGTAACTCATTTTAAATACAAAATTTTTTTAAATTTTTAAATGGCCGCCATTTTGAAACAAGATGGCGGATGAAGTTGGCAAACGAACTCGGCCGAGAGATTGCTACGTACTATACACATGCTTTGTCACAACCTAATCGGTTCACAAATGCGCGTGTTATCGCGTGACAAAACTCAGATCGTTAACAAAATGTCAGCCATGCTAGAAATTCAAAGTGCTATAACTCAGTAATTTTTAAGATATAGATGAAACGAAAAATGCTCCGAAATCTTTGTATCAAGGTCAAACATATAAGAAAAAAATCTTTTACAATTTCTAATTTTTTTGTGCCTCATTTTAAATTAAAATAAAAAAAAAAATTAAATGGCCGCTATTTTGAAACAAGAAGGCGGATGAAGTTGGCCAACGTACTCGGTCGAGACAATGGTATGTACTATGTACACAAAAAGTTATATCCAAATCCGTTCATAAATACGAGTGTAATCACGTGACAAAATTCATATCGTTTCAAAATGTCAGCCACACAAGAATTTCAAAGTGCTACTACTCAACCGTTTTTTTTAAATATAAACAAAACAAAAAAACCTCCGGAATCTTTGTATCAAGCTCAAACACATAAGGAAAAAATCTTTTTCAATTTCTAGTTTTTTTATACCTCATTTTAAAATTTTAATTTTTTTAAATTTTTAAATGGCCACCATTTTGAAACAAGATGGCGTATGAAGCTGGCCCAAAACACGGTCGAGACATTGCTATGTACTATGCACATCCCTTGTCACATTGAAATCGGTTCATAAATACGCTTATTATCGCGTGACAAAAAACAGATCGTTTCAAAATGTCAGCCATGCTAGAAATTCAAAGTGCTATAACTCAGCCATTTTTTAAGATATAGACGAAACAAAAAATGCTCCGGGATCTTTTTTCAAGTTCAAACACATAAGTAAAAAATCTTTTCCAATTTCTAATTTTTTGTACCTCATTTTAAATTTAAATTTTTTTTTTAATTTTTAAATGGCCGCCATTTTGAAACAAGATGGCGGTTGAAGCTGGCCAACGAACTTGGTCGAGACATTGGTATGTACTATATACACGCGAAATTTTATCTAAATCGGTTCATAAATACGAGAGTTACAGTATGACAAATATCAGATATATATATATATATCAACTTTTGAACAGAGGGTGGTATCGGGGTCTGCGGGTCATGATCGATGAAAATATACCAAAATTTTTTGAAATCGCTTTCCTCCGAACGGCTGCAATAGGTAGCTTTTAGGTAGCTTTCATTACAAAAAGCTACCTATTTCAGTCGTTCGGAGGAAAGCGATTTCAAAAAATTTTGGCATATTTTAATCGATAATGACCCCCAGGCCCCGAAACCACCCTCCGTTCAAAAGTTGACATATATATATATATATATATATATATATCTGATCTTTGTCACACTGTAACTCTCGTATTTATGAACCGATTTGGATGAAACTTCGTTTATACATAGTACATACCAATGTCTCGACCGAGTTCGTTAGCCAGCTTCATCCGCCATTTTGTTTCAAAATGGTGCCATTTAATTTTTTTTTAATATTTAAAATTTGAAATGTGGTACCAAAAAATTGAAAATTAAAAAATATTTTTTCTTGTGTGTTTGACCTGGATACAAAGATTCCGAAGCAGTTTTTATTTCATATATATCTTTAAAAATGGCTGAGTTATAGCACTTTGAATTTCTAGCGTGGCTGACATTTTGAAACGACCTGATTTTTGTCACGCGATAACAGGCGTATTTATGAACCAATTTGGATGTACCTTGGTGTACATAGTGCATACCAATGTCTCGACTGACTTTGTTGGCCAGCTTCATCCGCCATCTTGTTTCAAAATGGCGGCCATTTAAATTAAAAAAAAATAAATTTGAAATGTGGTACCAAAAAATTGAAAATTGAAATACATTTTTTTCTTATGTGTTTGACCTTGATACAAAGATTTCGAAGCAGTTTTTGTTTAGTTTCTATCTTAAAAAATGGCTGAGTTATAGCACTTTGAATTTCTAGCGTGCCTGACATTTTGAAATTACCTGATTTTGTCACGCGATAACAGGCGTATTTAAGAACCGATTTGGATGAAACTTCGTTTATACATAGTACATACCAATGTCTCGACCGAGTTCGTTGGCTAGCTTCATTCGCCATCTTGTTTCAAATGGGCTGACATTTAAAAAAAATTAAATTTAAATTTAAAAGTCCTTCCGGCCAGTGCCGGGAGGAAGAGGTAGCTTTCATATTCCTTATTTTAAAAAAGCCAACTTATATCATTCAAACACACGAAGCTCAATTTAGTGGAAACCGAATATAGGAGATTCAATACTAATTTTTATCAATATAATGAATGAGAATTTCGCGAAATTAGTCAGCTTTAGCCAAGCTGCTTTTCTTTAAAGTAACTTATATTTGGCTGCCAAATTTGGCGATTTATTAAAGTGCCTGCCATTTTAAGACAACATGGTGGATGAGGCTAATCAGAGAACTTGGTCGAGACCTTAGTAATTGCTCTACACATGCTCACTCACATCGGAATCGGTTGATATATACGAGTGCTGTCGCATGCAAAAAATCAGATTTTTCAAAATGTCACGCACAATAGAAATTGAAACTGCTATATCTGAGCCATTTTTTAAGGTAAAGACAAACAAAAAATGCTCCTGAATCCTTATATCAAGGTTTCAAAGAAAAAATGCTCCTGAATCCTTATATCAAGGTTTCAGGACCTTTTTACTTAAGAAACCTTTTTCAATTTGTAATTTTTTTGCACCTCACTTTAAATATATATATATTTTTTAATTTAATGGCCGCCATTTTGAAACAAGATGGCTGATGAATCTGGCCAGCGAACTTGGTCGAGGTATTGATGTATACTATCCACATGCCTTCTTACATCGAAATTGGCGAATACGTGTGTTATCGCGTGACAAATACAAGATCGTTTTAAAATGTTAGCCATGCTAGAAATTCAAAGTGCTATAACTCAACCATTTTTTAAGATATAAACAAAAGAACAAATTTTCAGAAACTAAAACTGCTCCGGAATCTTTCTATTAAAGCCAAACACATAAAAAAAATCTTTTTCATTTTCGAATTTCTTAATACCTCATTTTAAATTTTAAATTTAATTTTTTTTTTAAATAGCAACCCTTTTGAAACAAGATGGCGAATGAAGCTGGCCAACGAACTCGGTCGAGACATTGGTATGTACTATGTACAGACCAAGTAACGTCCACATCGGTACATAAATACGCCTGGTATCGTGTGACAAAAATCAGGACGTTTCAAAATGCCAGCACGCTAGAAATTCAAAATGCTATAACTCAGCCATTTCTTAAGATATAGACGAAACAAAAACTGCTCCCGAATCTTTTTATCAAGGTCAAACACATAAGAAGAAAATATTTTTTCAACTTTTAATTTTTTGTTACCGCATTTCAAATTTAATTTTTTCTTAAAAATTTAAATGGCCGCCATATTTAAAGAAGATGGCGGATGAAGCTGGCCAACGAACCCGGTCGAGACATTTGTATGTACTATGTATAAACAAAGTTACATCCAAATCGGTTGATAAATACGCCTTTTATCGCGTGACAAAATTCAGGACGTCTCAAAATGTCAGCCACGCTAGAAATTCAAAATGCTGCAACTCAGCCATTTTTTAAGATATAAACGAAACAAAAACTGCTCCGAAATCTTTGTATAAAGGTCAAATACAGAAAAAAAAATATTTTTCCATTTTAAATTTTTTGTTACCACATTTCAAATTTTAAATTTTTTTTTAAATTTTCAATGTTCGCCATTTTGAAACAAAATGGCGGATGAAGCTGGCCAACGAACTCGGTCGAGACATTGTTATGTACTATGTACACACCGAATTACATCGAAATCGGTTCATAAATACGCCTTTTATCGAGGTGACAAATTTCAGGACGTTTCAAAATGTCAGCCACGCTAGAAATTCAAAATGCTATAACTCAGCCATTTTTTAAGATATAGTCAAAACAAAAACTGCTCCGGAATCTTTGTATAAAGATCCAATACATAAAAAAAAAATATTTTTCCATTTTTAATTTTTTGGTACCTTATTTCAAATTTTAAATTTTTTTAAAAAATTTAAATGGCCGCCATTTTGAAACAAAACGGCGGATGAAGCTGGCCAACGAACTCGGTCGAGACATTGGTAAGTACTATGTACACACCGAATTACATCGAAATCGGTTCATAATTACGAGAGTTACAGTGTGACATAGGTCATACATATATATATATATATAACCAATAATTAAACATAACCTACCACATATATATATATATATATATATATATATATCAATTTTGAACGGAGGGTGGTTTTGGGGTCTGGGGGTCATGATCGATGAAAATATACCAAAATTTTTTGAAATCGCTTTCCTCCGAACGGCTGCAATAGGTAGCTTTTTGTAATGAAAGCTACCGAAAATGAGGTATCAAAAAATTGGAAAAAGAAAAAGACCTTTTTTATGTGTTTGATCTTAAGACAAAGATTCTGGAGCAGTTTTTGTTTCGTCTATATCTTAAAAAATGGTTGAATTATAGCACTTTGAATTTCTAGCATGGCTAAAATTTTGAAACGATCGGATATTTGTTACGCGATAACACGTGTATTTATTAACCTATTTCGATGTAAGAAGGCATGTGGATAGTATATAGCAATGTCTTTCCCAAGTTCGCTGACCATCTTTATCAGCCAACTTGTTTTAAAATGGCGGCCAGTAAATTAAAAAATATATATATATATTTAAAGTAAGGTGCAAAAAAATTAGAAATTGAAAAGTATTTGACCTTGATATAAGGATTCCGGAGCATTTTTTGTGTTGTCTTTATCTTAAAAAATGGCTCAGATATAGCAGTTTGAATTTCTAATGGGGGTGACATTTTGAAAAATCTGATTTTTTGCCTGCGACAGCACTTGTATATATCAACCGATTCCGATGTAAGTGAGCATGTGCACAGGAATTGCTAAGGTCTCGACCAAGTTCACCGGTTAGCCTCATCCACCATGTTGTCTTAAAATGGCAGGCACTTCAAGATATCGCCGAATTTCGCAACCAAATATAACTTACTTTAAATAAAAGCATCTTGGATAAAGCTGGCTAATTTCGCGAAATTCTCATTCATAATGATTTAGTATTAATAAAAATTAGTATTGAATCTCCTATAATCGGTTTCCGCTAAATTGAGCTTTGTGTGTTTGAATAATATAAGCTGGCTTTTTAAAAATAAGATGAAAGCTACCTCTTCCTCCTGGCACTGGCCGGAAGGACTTTTTGTAATGAAAGCTATTTAAAAATGTATCAAAGAAAAGCCTCGCTTGCATTTTCATGACATTATTGAGAAGACGACGTTATTGTAGGAAAGATTCATATCTTCATTTCTCGGAAGAAAAGGCAATTATTGACTTTTATAATTATTTCACACAATTTTGTAAGTTGGGCTAATCAATATGAATGAGATTTGAGCCACAGAATCAAAAAGAGTAAATTTCGCTAGAAAATCTATTTAATGAAACGTAATTTATATCTGTGCGATATTTGTTTAATTTATTTTACAAAATACAAATTTTGGTACGAAACATATTTATTTTATCTGGAAACTGGGAAAAGTTAATTATTCTCAATATGTGAATTGTAAATGTTTATATCTGAGAGTCACAATTTTGTAAATTAATGAATTTTTCATAACCGGGAGGTCAAATACCCTTTTAAAGACGTTCTTTTAAATCAAAACTGGCGATTGGATGCGGTGGCTTAAGAAGGCCTCCAGAGGAAATTTCTTTATCACAAGCTGTGATATATGTATTTTATGAATAAAATATAGATATTTATAAATTACGTATCTGAATGATTTGTTCTGAATTGTAAAACACACTTGTTTCAATGTATACTTCACATCATTTATTAATCGATATTTTTCCATCCAGTTTCAATTGAAATACTGCATTATAGTTTTTATTTTAAAAAATGTGAATTATGCTATTAATTGCCTCTAGGAGAAAAAGAATACCTAAACAAAATTGACTAGTAAATATGTACTTGCATCACAAAACCTCTTACTTATTAGTTTAATAATGCAGTTTTATGATCGTAATGATCCTATGGTCAAAGCCATAAAAGTAATAAATAATAATTATAACAAACGTTGTGTACATTTTTGAAGAAAGCCTTAACTTATGAGGACAAAAATAACGCTCTAAAGGGTTAACAATATTAAAAATATTCCAAACAGTAAAATAGTCTATTAGATAAAATAAATTCATACAACATGCAAAGTATAGAAATCAAATTCAAATTTGACAATCAACAAAAGTTTATTTAGAAAGATAATTATGAGAGTTACAAGATTTTAAGTAACTAAAAAAATTCGTCCAATCTGCGATTTTCGCGATTTCTACAAATGGTAAAAATCCAAATCTGCGTTCATAGTCAAGCTACGAAAAAATTAAATATACCAGACCATATGTACTTTCATTCTCATATAGAAACCTGCAATCTGTTTCGAAAAAATATAAATACGAACCCTTTAAAATATCCGAAAGTCACTTACGCAAAGTTCACCTTTTTGTTGCCATGTTTAAAAGTGGACATCGATTTCGAAAATCAAAGTACGAATAAATAAAACATACCAAGCCGTATGTACTGTCGTGAACAAAAGTAAACACCCCCTGCTAATTTTGCAACAAATTATCGTAGAAGAAAGTTACAGCTACTAAACGACTGGAAATAAAGTCTACTTTTAAATGATGTATATAATATTTGCTTTATCGAACCCAAACTTTGTTTTTTGCAATAGAAATACCCAAGTTTGACACGATAAATGAATTCTACACCCTTCAATTAGCCGAAATCAAAATTTGCATGAAATTCGTCCGATTAATTTCAGAGAAATTAAACATTTTAAAATGAGCATGTTTTAGAGTCTGTATCCAAATTGAAGTTCCGTACTGGATTTTGGAAACGCAATGACTATGACGGAACAAAATGACTATGTTACTTTTATTAATGTATCATTTCTTGCCAATATGACTATTACACTCGCTTGATATGTTTTGATTATTGCAAGCACAAATATTTCAATAAAATGTGTAATATATATATATCTTAATTATGCTTTTCTGCACATCATAGACGACCCCTTAAACCATCGTTTTAACCATTTTTAATGATAATTCGAAAACTGTTTGAAGGAAAAATTTGAAATTGTGAATTCCCATAAATCAAGACATAATAAATAAAAATCTATCAAAAAAATTGTAGCTTGCAATTCATATTTTTTATTATTAATTTCATAATTCATATATCATATTTTAAAATTACAAATTCAATGTAATTATGTTTGAGTTTTTTGTGTTATAACCACACACAAAATTATCACATTAGGATTATAATTTCAGGAGTTATTACTAAAAATATGAAAATGAAATTTAACATTAGAAGCTCTAAATTTTTAACGTTTATAATTCAAAAACTTTATCATTCAAATGACTAGAAATTTTGTTTCTAGGCATAGTTTGAACTGAAGATTTAAAATATATTCTCAAAATTGGGTGTTGCCATTGAAAAAGAAGTTTCGTCTGGTTTTGATTTGTAGATGACCCCTAAGCAAATTTTAAAACATCATTTAAAAATAGACTTTATTTCCAATTGATTGGTATCAGTAACTTTCTTCTATTATAAATAGTTGCACAGTTAGTAGGGGTGTTTACTTTTTTCCACGACTGTACGTTCAATTTTCTTTACAACGCCGACAACGGTTTTAAAAATATCAATATTGGTCGTTACAAAAACGTTCATTTGCGTAAGTCTTTTTCGCGAAATCCGTATTTTTTTGCAATGTTTAACTTTCTTCTTCCGGAATGTTTAATCAAAATACGAAAAAACAAATTACACATCCTTAAAGAGCATACATTCAGCTTTCGAAAGAGGTTTTCGTTTTCAAAATATACGATATAATAAATTTTAATCCTTTGAAAAAAATCCATTTTCGAAAATCATTTTTGCCGAATTTCGTTATTTCCGCGCATTTGCCCATCATGGAAGGCGGAAGTATTCCAGAGTGACGCATCCTTATGCCTAAAATCGTAAGAATGGCGGAACTCATATATACACCTAACTCGAGATCCAAGGAAACGCGAAAAGCCGCCACTTCATAACTCAGCAAATATAGTGCGTATTGTTCTGATTTTTTAAAGACAGTCTTCTATCTGCAGTCTAATCTTATTCTGAAATTTTTACATTTATACGTGCAGTATATTATATTTTGAGATCTCGAAACCCATTTTTAAACTAAATTCGATCGATCAAATTCCTAATTTGTATTTCTGGAAAATGGCCCGGGCGATTTTCTTTAAATTGATATATAATATGAATTTGTTTTATATGAACGGAGTAACATATTGGTTGTTTTTGCGAAAACTCTCGTTCGTTAAATAATTCGATTTTTTCTCTCTCGAAAATGACTCGGGCGATTTTTTAAAAATCAAATAAATATGTTTCAGATGAAGCAAATAACAATTTACTTGTTTCCAGTAAATCTCTTGTTCGTTTTATAATGCGCATGAAAAATCGGACTATATTTATTTGCCATTCTATGTAAATTTCATCGAAAATGCATGACACTGTATTCATACACCTGCTTTCTTATTATCTACTTTTGCGGAGAAAAAATTTGTCCTCGCACTGGCTGAGCGGCTACGGGCAATCGTCTACTAATCTCATGATCGGCAGTTCGGTACTCGTTGGTACTTATTTTCACATCTAAATCATCTTTTTTTAAAAGTCTGTTAGTTGACCATTATTCTCAGCTCCTTGATAACTTTTTAAATGTTATTAAGTTAAATAAAGTTACAATTATAATGATGACAATTTGATGATGATTATTTCTTGACAATTTTTCAACAACAGAAATATTATCATAAATTTTATAAATATATTTAATTTAAATCACTTTACAAAAAACATACATTGATACTTATTATTTGAATATAAATTACACGAACAGAAACGTAAAAAAATAATTCATTTCAGCTCTCCTTTTTATAATATCATTTATTATTATTATTATGACGCTCAATCAATATATAATCACTGACATCCATAATATGTTTTTTATTATTATTTTCCTAGCATAAAAACTATTGTGATGTAATAATTCTTTTATAATAAATAATTCAGTTGTAATGTTTCTTTATAAATAACAATGAAGTTTGATAACCCCAAGATAATTGTTTTTATTTAGCCTTGCAACATTTATAGATTGCATAACGACCATATCAGAATTGTGGTGTCGCCATCTTTTGGCACAATCGCGTACTATATTTTGTCTCTATTCGGGGAAAAAAATAACTAACGGTTTCACCGCCGCTTTCAAAGAATCTTTTGTGACCGGAGGTCTATCTCGCAACTATTAAGAAAATTACTGCATATAAAAATATTAAAATGGGTAGTATTATATAGAAATGTTTGATAAATACATTGAAGTAGACAGTTTTTAAATCGAAGAATTATTTTAAGAGATATTCAGTGTTAAATCTGGATAAAATTGTTCCATTAAAAAAGTTTTATAGGAGCAAAAACTATGCATGGGAATTTAATCATTTTCATTCAGTTTAATCATTCAATATAAATTCGAGGTTTGCAGAGTGCATTAATTTTTTTTTAACTTGCCTAATTTTTTTACGGTTTATTTCAATCTTAAATTTAAATTTTCAGAATTTCCAGAGATATTTTTTACATATTTTAGAAAAGGTTATTATTTTAAATTGTTGCCAATTGTTAAAACAGCGCAAAGAATAACATATCCTTTAAATTAAAAATTTATTCACACGTGACTATTATAAACAGAAAAAAATCCTTTTAAATTAGAATTAAATGATAACGTGTTAAAAGCAGGAAAATATTGAACATTACGTCATAAAAATTGTTTTTACGCATGGATATTTAAAATGAAAGAAAATTATAAAATAATCAATTATTTTCAAATTAGAATTAAATGATTACGTATTAAAAGCAGGAAAACATTGAAAATTACGTCATAAAAATTATATTTACACGTGAATATTAAAAGAGAAAGAAAATTTTTAAATAATAAATTCATTGATATGTGTTGAAAGTCGTAAATGGAGGAAATTACGTCATATTGGCCAAAGTGGCCAAATAGTAATAGTTCAAAACAGTTTAAATTTAAAAATATATTTACACGGGAGATTTACTTCACATTTTTAACTGTAGTTGCCAATTTTCAGGTAGCGCAAATAATAATATTATCTTTACGATTACGATCTGTTCATAAGCCATAGTATACAGAATAGCAACATTAATGATTACCCACATCAGTCATGCTAATTGAAAATTGTTCCTATTTTATCGGCGTAGTTTGATTCTTTCAAATTTGTTATATTTGGCCGGCCAGCCTGTTTATTTTTTTATCATTCCAGTCCGGCCCATTAGCAAAAACTGTCTTATAAATTTTCTGCTCACTCGGCCCGTTTGAAAAATTGCCTTCATTTTGCATGCCTTGGGCTCTCTACCCCGGGTTTCACCAAACACCAAAAATCCAAGGGAAAATACTTATATACAAAATGTAAAACATCTGTTAGAATCACTACTATTAATTTTGGTAAACGTCTGTCTGTTTGTTGGTGTGTGCAGAGATTCTTGAAGTCAGAACTACTTTTTTCACAGGACACACAGAAAGTCGGGAAAGGTGTAAAAAAAATTCCTTTTCTGAGGACAGTACAACTTTCTGTTTGCTTAAATCGAGACGTAATTAACCTAATTACGAGCTAATTAATGTCTCATTAACGAAGAAAAGGCATTAAAAGTTTAATCTTTTATCAAAACCACTGGATTATTTCCAATTCTCCTTAGAATTACAATAGAATCAGGTTTACCACGGTGCAAATTAAGCAAAAAATGAACTGGACATTTTAAAGCGAAATTGCATCTCAGAAAGTATTTGTCTTAGAAATTTGTAAAAGGTATAGACAGGCGCAGAAAAAAACTACTTTCTTTTTGTATAAAGATCAAATTTCTGCGATGTGTATAAGTTAAAATATCCACTAAAAATCGATCGATAAAAATCAATTTTCTTTATTTGGAAAGACAAGAAAACGAGATTTCATTTCGGCGGAAACGCAGTGTTTTCAGCTTCAGACATGCCGGGGCTGTGGTTTTTCAGAGTAGAATATTTTAATACGAAATTTTCACTTTTTAAATATTTAATTTTTAGATAAAAATTTTTGGCATCCCGACGCTAAATTGTTCGCTGATTTCATACATACCCAGTTGAAACTCTTATCTTAATTACAAGCTCAGATATTAATTATTATTTCATTAATTGGATGATTTCTTTAAAACTTTCCTTTCAACGGATTTTGGAGGCTCAAATTTAGCAAATCATGCGGTTTTTCTCACTGGGATATTTTAAATTGAATTTTTAACTTTTTAAATATTAAATTTTAATTAATTAGCAATTAATGTAGCAATGTGATAATTCACATCATTAATGTTCAATATTAAATTTTTTTATTACATTTTTAGACATCCCGACGTGAAAATTTTTGCTGATTTCATACATGACCATTTGAAATTTTAAGTTAATTACAAGCTGAAATATTAATTATTATTTAATTAATCAATTTTATTTCTATCAAATGCATAACAGACTGCGATTTCATTGGGGGGAGGGGGTTTGAAGGAGGGGCGGGAACAAGTGCTACATTCTCATTGGCAGCTAAGGCTGGGTGTTGCCATAATCTATAGGATCTTCAATAGAGTGTACAACATGCAGTGCAATGTGGATAATACAGGTGCTTAGGAGGCAAATGCTAGAAACCAATACCAGAAAATAATAAAAGCGATCATTTTAGTTAAATTTAAGATAGTTACTAGTCTCAAGGGGCCTTTTAACAAGAAATCCCTCAAAACAAATATTATTACGCTTTCATAGGATTTTTCGGGGTCCTGTGAGATGGAGACTCAGTAATTCTAAAATCAGTTTGCACCCCCCCCCCCCACACACACACACACACACATACAACTCATTTTAAAGGTCTTCAAAAATTAGCGAGACATATTTTACAATGTCATGGTTTATGAGGCTTCCCCATTAAGTTAGGGTCATTTAAAGATAGGGCTGTATTTTCAAATCGCCATAACTTTGCTCCTATTGGAACCACAGCGGGGAGAAGTTTCCTGGTAAAGTTTTAATTGAAGCTATTTTTTCCGCCGCATCTTTTGGCTATCTCAGATTTTTGATAAATTGTATAGGGGCTTAGTTAGAGGACCGGGGGGCTTCATTAAAATATTATAATTTTCGTCTTTTGGTCTCATTTTCACAGCTCTCATCAATTTTTGTACTCTTACACATCCTCTGTCCACATTTAGTTGCGTGCCCATAAAGGGTTATCTTTTGCAACTGCTTCTGGTTTTGACTTAATACAGCGATGTTTCATATCAAACTGTTTGACTTCACGAGTCAAGTTTGTCCCCCCTCTTGCCCCTATCTTTATGCATCTCCGGTTTTCATCCCCTTCTTTCCCCCCCAAGGGGGCCACTTTTCTAAATTTTGGCGATACCCGTCATGTGATATTTGCACCGCGGGCACAGCACGCCTACTATTGGGTGCCGTAGGCAGCAGGGACACGGTTCGAGGTTCGTTTTAGCTAGATTGCCTTTTTTACAAGATTTTGCAGTGCGTGCGAAGCACGCCTGCTATACGGTGCCGTACGCAGCGGGGACCTAGTTCGACTTTCGTTCGAGCACGATAGGCTTTCTTTAAAGAGTTTGCTGTGCAAGCGCAGCACGCCTGCTATACGGTGCCGTAGGCAGCGAGCACCATGTTTGACTTTCGATATAGCGAAAGGTTTTTTAAAAAGAGTTTGCAGTGCGTGCGCAGCAAGCCTGCTATACGGTGCCGTAGGCAGCGGGGACCCCATTCGAGGTTCTTTCGAGCGAGATATCCTTTTTATAAGATTATGCAGTGCGTGCGCAGCACGCCTGTGTGCCGTAGAAAGCGGGAACCCGGTTCGAGGTTCGTTCTTTCAAGATTTTATAAAAAAGGAGTGGCTCCGATAAAAGGAGGGGCCGGCTAGCGGGCGAAGCCAGCTAGTATTTTATTAAAAACGGTTTTCAGCTACTTTGTACACCGTGTGGTATATTGGGCACATCTAAATTATATACACTCTATGGCCAAAGGTGCCGGTCACTTGCAATTTTAGACATTTTATCAAACATCTAGAAATATACATGAGGAATTAACTTGAAACTACAGGTATGTAAACAGTCTAGTATAAGTCATATATTTCGGTGAAGATTTTTCCCCGAAACCCCATAGGGGACCGTCAACATATTGAAAAAGAACGAATATCTTTTGGATAACCCTGTAAAAACTAATGTAGCAAAAGCGTTCAAACTCGAGATTATTAATAAGTGGCTTATTTTAATATACTGTATTCATTTTTATGAGGATAGCATGTATACTCGTAGAGAAATTAAGGTTTTTATAAAAACAGTCCCAAATTTCGCCAAGTTTTATGCTTATAATTTGCAGAGTATTTATTATAAAAAAAAGTTATTTTCAGAAAATATGACAAACTACATTGTACACAATACCCTGCAATCAGAATGAAAAAATAATAAAAATTGTATGAGAAATGAGCAGGTTTACTAAATAATGCTTCACTGCGCATACTCGAAAGGAATCAAAATATAATTTGCATAATGTGTTAGCTAAATGTGAAAAGCAACTTTTGTGAAATTCCCAAAAACATAGTTTGAAAAGTCTGATAATAATCGTTTATAGAATAAGCTCAAAATCCGTTGTTACTAAAAGAAAGCAAAAAGATGAGGGTTTGTATCCAAATACAGTAGTACGTGCAATATTGTGTATGCTATATTGGCACTAATCAATGGACATATGGATACAACCCCTCATAATTTTGCTTCATTTTGGGAACAACGGATTTTGAGCTTATTCTATAAACGATTATTATCAAACTTTTCAAACTATATTTTTGAGACTTTTACAAAAGTTGCTGTATACATTTATCTAACACATTATGCACATTATATTTTGATTGCATTCGCGCATGCCGCAGTGAAACATTTTTTAGTAAACCTGCTCATTTTTCATACAATTTTTATTATTTTTTAATTCTGATTGCAGAGTATTGTGTACAATGTTGTTCGTCATATTTTCGGAAAAGACCTTTTCTTATATTAAGAACTCTGCAAATTATAATAAAAAAACTTGGCGAAATTTGGGACTGTGTTTATAAAAACCTTAATTTCTCTACGTGTATACATGCTATCCACATAAAAATGAACACAGCATATTACAATAAGCCACTTATTAATAATATCGCGTTTGAACGCTTTTTATACATTAGTTTTTACAGGGTTATCCAAAACATATTCGTTTTTTTCAATTTGTTGACGGTCCCTTATGGGGTTTCGGGAAAAAATGTTCGCGGGAATATATGACCTACACTATACTGTTTACACACCTGCAGTTTCAGGTTAATTCTTCGAGAAGTTTTCTAGATATTTAACAAAACGCCTAAAATCGCAAGTGGCCGATCACCTTTGACCATATAGTGCAGCCTGGTATTAGAGTCCTGCATCGGGTCGGTTTACTCGCTTTTATCCGAACCCGACCCGACCCGCGGTTCGGATCCTTTTCGGGTCGGGTTAGAGCTATATTTTCTCATTGTGTTTCGGGTTCGGGTCGGGTTGACTTAAACTTTTTTGTTCCGGGTCGGGTTGGCTTTCATTGTTTTGGATTCCAGGTTTGGGTCGGTTTCAGGTTGGCTTTTTGAGTCTTGCGGTTCCGGTTCGGGTTTTTTCGATTTTTTTAACAGAATGTCCAACTTATTTTTTCATGTTTAAAGTCTATGTAAACCACAGATTAAATTTCACAAAAGCAAAATGATGCCTGTCTGTTTTGTCTAGTCATTTAGAATTTGTCTTTGGAAGTTAAAATAAACATGCTTTTTCAATTATTGGTACAATAAAATATTATACCGAATTCTTTTGCACTGCTGAAATATTTCTGCTGAATAGTTACAAATATAATTCTTGATACTTCTAATGTTGTTATGACAAAAACCTACTGTGTAGAACACAGGAATAAAGGAAAGAGCATTTTAACGTTTTGCTGTGTATTGTATTTTTAAACTACTGTAGAAATATAATGCACTTTGTTATTTCGAAGACTCGGGAATGAATGACTAATACTTCTAGAGCTCTTGTTGAAAATGTATAGAGTGAATAATTTAATTATGATATACAGGATGCGCTATGTTAGAGGGAATTTTTTTCAAAATAACTATTGATAATGATGATAAATTAAAGGATGAATGCCAGTTGTGTAAAACATGGTGAACGGTTGAAGCTGAAGATGATTTTAAAGCATATTTAAAGATTATATGTTTAGTTTTATACCGTTACATATCGATTGAAACATTATTGTTTCTTCTTTCTTTGTTTTCATTGTATCAAATTTCGGGTATAATTTATCATATCTGTGATATTCAGTTAATTGAGGGTGAATTTTATTATATTATTATTTCTAATTATTCATATAGAATGCAGATTTTTATTAATCATATTTAATATTGCATTAAAACATGATTTACTTTGCATTCATTTCGCGATCGGGTAAACTTCAAGTGAAATTTTCGGGTCCGGGTTACATACAACCTGACCAGTGCCTCTGTGGCGGGAAATTCTATTTAGCAAACACTTTTTCAATTCCTAAAATTTATATATTTGAACCCTTATATCTCTGAATATCGGGCACCTTTCACTCTACACATATGTAACATGTGTATGTGTACATAAACTATAACAAATACTGTACATGTGTGTTTATTTGTATAAAAAACAAAATGTTGATAATATTCATATATAATATTTTTTTTCATATTTTGAAAGAAAAAAATTGGTTCGTAAAGAAAGAATGGTCGCATTTCTTATATATATTTTATTGATCATGCAGTAAATTGTATATATCCTCATGCGTATTGAAATGCGTATTTAATTTCATTTGAAATATAGTTGTGCTTAACATTTTCGTGAAAATCCCAACAACCTGAGTGGCAAAAAACCTATATATTACCCACAAGAATAATTCGACTGTGAACTTGACCTGCAGAAAAAAAATAGATTCGTTCCGAGCCGAAAAAACAAAATCCGGGATAACCCGACAAGATATTTGGCTCTATTCAATGATCCCGAGGTATCCGCTATTAAGAAGTTTTACTATATTTGAATATTAAAGAATATAGATTTGTTCATTCTTCTAACATAAAAATACTATTAAAGATACAGTTATAGATTATTTTCCATAATGGTATTAAAACATGATCTTTCTTTTCATTGCGAGTTCAGTTAGGGTTGTGGGTTGAAATATTGCGGGATAGGGTCCGATGTGGGTGGAAATACATTGGACTTGGGTCGGGTTGCGGGTTGCTGAAATTTTTTTTGTAGGTTCTGGTCGAGGAATTCTTTTTTGTCGGATTCGGGTCGGGTTGCGGGTTGACTTAAAATGGAATTTGCGGTCGGGGAGGACAACCGGGAAGACAACCCGATCCGTGCAGGACTCTACCTGGTATACTCCAAAATTAATAATAATAATTCATTTGATACATTTAAGATTATACATAATTGGTCAACATTCAATTCAAACTGTCTAACAAAAAAAGCTGTAGACGGAGTCGGCTTGTTTTTTAGCGACTCTGACTTTGACTCTTGCTCAAAAATGGGTCAGACTCCGACTCCGCAGCACTGCTAATTATCACTTGCTGTTACTGTTATAACCAGATGATTTTCACAACTTTCTCAACTTCCCCGCAGCATTTTTGCATTGCCTAAGTTTTGTGTTTACCATACAATCACTTGTAAAAGGGGAGAACTAACATATTTTCGCAATTTATCGTCAGTACAATAGATTTAAGAGTCTTGTGTATTAAAATTGTGAAAGAATTATAGCTTCAACTCCCAATATACACTGCAGTGTAAAGTAGGATAACAAAAACCATTAAATTGCATGAACTTGTTCTATTTAAAGGCTAAATAGATAAAAGTAATTAAAAAAACGAAAATTTCGCGTTAACTTCTATGTCTCACGTGGGAATTCATAGTCGAAGTCTCAAGTAATTTTGCAAAGTAACATCAATCACAAATCTAATCTTGCAATTTTTAGAAAAAAGTTTTTACGTTACGAAATTTAAATAAGGAGAGACAATTGCTGTATTTAAAATATATGAGCCTTTTGATCGTCCTTTTTAAATTATTCCAACATACTTGAAACTTGTTTATGACTTTAATTGTCTAGTCGCCTGCTGTCTGTCCGTCTGTCCGCGCTGTAATTCTCATAAATATCTTCGGATTGCAATGTAATATTTATATGTTATTGAGGTTCATTATAAAATTTTTACTGTCGAAAATATAATATGTAGCATTTTTAGTTCTTTAATAGGGACATTAAAAAAAATTCCTTAGAGTTAAGGTGAAAAATGATGTAAGGCGAAAAAATCGTTTGTGGTGCATTTTACTGATATTAAGAATATTAAAAAATAATGACATTGGCATGTATCACTGGCACGGACTACCACATCTTTTCTGCGCAGTATAGAATAAGTAGCCTTTATAGTTCGTTTCAACAAAGATGCACAAGAAAATACCAATACACTTTTCTCTATAGTGAAAATGCGTTTCCTGTGCATTTTAATTATGCAATGATGTTTCAAATCTAATGAAATTGGTGTGGGTCACCCATGTGAAATACATTTTCTATAGATTATAGTGTGCATAGCATTTATCTTTCATTTACAAATGCACTCAAAAATTTTAGCTACAAGACAGACTATGATGGATAATTGATGGAAGTACGTTTTCAACTGTGGAATGTATTTCTAAACTTAAACTATTTTTTAATAGATTACATGCATACATTCTATACATAGTGCATACATTCTATAGCTATTATACAGGGCTTCACAAAATAATTCTCACATATTACCGGATATGGACAGAAATTGTTAAAATTCACTGTGTTATGAGTTTTTTGACATTTTTTTTTCAGATTTGTCTTTTCATTGGATGAAATAATAATTTTTTTGACAAATTTTTGCTATTATTTCTTCTATGTCGTATGCATACTTATCTGTTCTTGTTTAATTTTAAATACGACAAAAAATGTGAAGTGGTATAAAGCTTTAATTGTTTTTATGGATATTCAAAACTGGGAATGAGCTTATTTGGTAGTCTCATAAATTTTATTTATAATGTAAGGTTAGTTTTAATTATAATGTAAGACAACTGGGCCATGATTTTACAATGTGACTCTGGAGATTCTGACAATTTAGCTTCAAAAAGCTAATGTTCATTTGAATTAAAATCTGAACTTCTGTAAATGTGTTCAGTTATGTTCCCTCTATCAGACAGAAATGCTCAAAATTACATTTTAATATTTAAAAATATAAAAATATGCATATTTCATCTTTCTTTCCTCATGGGTCCGGTTGCTCCATAAAAATGTGGTAAGTGCACCAGGAGGGTCTATGTTCCACACGCGTTCATATTTTTTCATGTGAGATATCAGTTCCCGTTTGAAAAAGTGTAAACAATTTAAAAAAATTTAAACCAGGCAGACCAAGTAAATTATATGTCAATAAAGAGCAATGTAAGGGAAATCTTTGCTGTCAATGTGTCAAAAAAGCACTAAAAGTGAAAATATTAGATTTATTTATACCAAAAACATAAAAATTAAGTAAGTACTTATGTACTTTAGTATAGGTAATAAGTATAAAAGTCACATGGATATTGTAAGGGGGTGTAACGGAGCCGATGTCGTAAGGTGATGTGGTAGCGGGCTACTTCAACGGCCGAGTCTTATCAATATCGAAAATATATTTTATTGCATTACAAACCATTAAATAATATTTTCTGGATTATATAAGTCCTATTTACAACGTTTTTCATAAAAGGGTTCGAGTTCAGCTGTCAATAATATATTTATAGAATCAAGTCCAGTCCTCGAATAATAGATCGTTTTCAGTGTAGTCAGTCTCTTATTTATTCAATGTCCACTATTTTCGAAGATAGAGTTCGAGATGCTCGACAGGAATGTCACACTTTTTGTAGATGTTTAACCGAGGTTTAGGAACCTCCGATCTTCAACTCCGTGACAGCCACACCTGACTTTCGCTTTTCTGTGCTTCGGAATATGTCCCGAAGCCGTCGACCCGTGAGAGATTTCCACTCTGCACGGCCAGAAACACCTTGAAGTCTCAACTTCAACAGAAGAGAAAATTAAGCTCTCGAGAATGCTCCTGCATCCTCTTTTATCAGTTTCGTTTTTCCGTCTAGGACCAAAGCCACTCCCATTAGCCACTCACCATCCGTGGCCCATGATCTCATAGACCAGTCCTTTCTCTATAGGCTGCAGTCAGGAACCTTGGCGTCCGGTTTAATATCTGGTTTCACTTTCTACTTTCCCACGAGAACGAGACCCTCGTGAACATCAAAATAATATTTCTCTCGCTAGATAAAAGAGTTCCTTTCACCCTAGTGTCCTCTGCGAAGATTGATTGAAATTGAAGTATTTGTTTCATCTCTAGCGACATTTTCTAGGACTCTGAAGAAATTTGGAGGCTAGGTGAAAATACATTAGCTTCAATATGCTGGCTTTTGCCTTGTAAATTGAGAGTTTCAATGTGAGATATCGTCGAATTCTCACAACACCCTTCCCTCAAATCATATTTCGGCTGCAAGACGCAACATGCTGTAAGGAAAATGGTTAGCTCATACATTTCAAGTGGCCCATATTTAATTATATCAATTCCTAAAAAAACATTTTCCTGCATTTTATACTTCGCTTGCAAATGCTGGACACATTTGATTACGAAATTTCTCTTTAACAGACAAAACACATTTATATTTTACACGATTACATTTACACATAATAAAATGAGTATTAATATATGCATATATTTAAGTTGAGTTTGACTCACGCAATCCTCTACTAAATCCTGAACTGCTAAAACATGTCACTTGAAAGTTTATCTCTGAATTTAGCATAGTGTTTGGGCCACGAATCTTTACGTGTCAAAACGTTTCTATTCTCCACGCCTTTTTCATTAGGTTTCGGTATTTTTACTCTATTGACTTGAGACTTTTCGCTTCTACTTGAGACGTTCGCAAAATGATTAATCGCGGAACTTTTATAATCGATTCTCCCCCTATTCATTCTTCTCGTACCCCTTTCATACGACTCATGTCTGGTGGAGCCTAATCCTGCATCTCCTGACACTGCATTTCTTTTTAACGTATCTTTATCGCGCCTAGATTTCCTGTTGTTCCTGGTCTGCCCAATTCTTACCGGCTTATCTCTTTGATCGGCCGTTAAATCTATTCCTATACAAGAGTCTTTTGACTTCTCAAAATCCCCACAATTGCAATACGTCTTCTTTATTTTTGGCCTTCTCTCTTCGCTTGACGACTCGTCCGCATCTTGTTCTCTTTTAAGCCTTTCTCTCCCAACCTTGCTTAATCCTACGCTTAAATTCCCCTCTCGATCGGGTAACAAAAGGTCCCCTCCGTCTACTTTAAAATTCCCATTCATCTTCCTTAACCAACGTTCATCCTCGCTAGATTTTCCTCCCGTATTCACGTCAATCATTTTTGACCGGGGGTTTCTCTTTTTCGACTCGTTCCCTTGCTTCGGATCGGACCGCTGTTGTTTCAGTTTCGGATTGGCCTCACTTACGGTTTTCCCGGCGTCTAAAGTCTCAGCCTTTCCCTTCTTAATTTTATCGATTAATTTTTGAGTTTCCTTTCCTAATATATAGTACGATAAGTCTGATTTATTCTCTGCTACTATGGCCCTCGTTTTTATATTCCCCACTCCTTCAATTTCTACGACAACGTGGGCGGTCGGCAAACGAAGCGTATTGTTCGTCATCGGTTGCCTAACTCGTACAGCACCACCGTCTAACTGATTGGGCTTAATTAATTGACTAGGGGTCAAATCAAAGCGAGTTCCGGAATCTCTTAAAGTCGTGCATTCCTTTCCGTTAATTAGAGCACGGCTAAGATAAGGTTTGAAACTTTCCTCAAAATTCGTACCTACGCAAATGTGATGAACGCTAGTAATAGGTTCTAAGTTCCTTTTGTTTTCCGGACAATTGGCTTTTAAATGCCCAATTTTGGAGCAAATAAAACACTTATTCCAATTTTTACGTTCGAAGATCCTTTATCTTTCTTTTTCCGTGTTTTTCTCTCTCCAATTAGTTTTGGTTTCCGAATGCCAATCTCTCATTTCGTCTTCATTTTCCGTTTTTTCCATTCTCCTATCCCGCGAATTTCCTTCAAATTTTGGTTTCGTATTCCACGTTTTTTTGACACTCCTTTTATCGCCTCATATTCGTCTAGTGCCGTAGCGAGCACCAAAGGGTCTTTATAATTCGCCCACAAATCAAATAAATGCTCTTTCAAATCGACCGACGCGCGTCGTTTGATCTGATCAGTGATCAACAAGTCTTTTAATTCAGAAAATTGCGTAATCCCCAAACCGTTAATCCATCCTTCAAGAAAACTATTCAATTCGAATATGAGATCCCTCCACGGGTTTCCTGGATTACGTGCATGTTTATTCAATTTTTGACGGTACGTTTCCGCACTCAGCCTGTAGCGGGCTAATAAAAGCGATTTAACATGTTCGAAATTGTCAATTTTTTGAGCTGGTTTGCGTAAGATCAATTCTGCAATTTCCACCGGCAATAATGCTAACAAGTGTGTGACGTATTCATCTTGCTCTATTCCGGACCTATTCGCCTGTCGCTCGAACAAATTCAGGAATAATGTTATGTCGGATCGTTCAGGATCAAAACGATGCATAATAGTTTTAAGAGGTAATTTAACGGATCTTTCGGAACCGCTGCTAGCCGTAGAATTTCGTCTTTCTGAACTCTGCGTTAATTTTAGCTGTTCTAAAGTAAACGCCCTTTCTTTTTCTTTCTCTCTCTCTTATTTCTTTCCCTCTCTTTCTCTTTTTCTGCCGCGATTCGGTCTTCCCTATCTTTCACGATAAACCCTGCCTGCACTAAAGTTAGTTCCTCGTCGTATTTTTCTGCTGCTTCAATTTTTTCGATTATCGTTGCCATATTGTCTTGTTCATCTATTTCCACATCTAAAACTTCCGCGAGTTTCTGTAAATCCGCTTTCCTGCAGTACTTCAGTGAATTTAACTTCGACATGACTACGGTATTTTGAAATAATACAAACGGAAACTATTCGTTTTGTTTATTAATTTAAAAGTATATGAACCTTACACCTCACAAGAAATATTTTACCCCTAAGCACACAATATAAATAAACATTTCAAATGCATAACCAATATGTAAAAGTAATTTTATGATTTTTCATAGGGTTTTCAGAATTTCTATACTTTTGTGCGAAACGTAAAGCAAAAAGTAAAATTCAAAATTTTAAAACTTTAGAGTCCCTATACACACAATATGTAAACAATAAGTAATTTTTCAAATACTATGGGCAAACTACATTCCCAGTATTTCTCAAGAATTGAACACTCTCTGCAACCTTTATCAAAATGCATCTATACTATTTAGGGTAAAAGTTTAATTTACTCTGTGTGTCATTTAGCAATCCAGCATGCATCAAAATTTCTCTTTATACAATCACTCATCAAAATATATTTCTTACACAAGTTACATAAGAAAAAAAATTACTGGGCATTTTATTTTATTTTATTATTTTTTTTTTTGAGTAGTTATGAATTTAGCCTATCTAATCCTTTCTGCATTCCAAACATTAAAAATAATGATAAATATAACATGACATATAAATTTGCATTAATCGTTACATTTCCATTAACTACACATTATCGATTTATCATAATCTTAATATTTTCATTTACCTCAAAAAGTTTCTCATATTTTTATTTAAACAACATTTTAATGTCCTATCAGTATGCTAAATAATAGTTTAAGAGCCACTCAAAATGAAATGAGCTTACCTGTTGCAGTTGTTGCTTGAAGTATCTTGTCTGGGGAACGGTCCGTTATGGCACTCCGCGGGTGTCGTCCACTGTAGCTCAAGGGCTCGTATCGGGCATGTTGTGTCCTACTGTTTGTCGTCCAAGGTTCACGTTGCACTGTCTCTAAGCACTGTCTAGTTGATCTAGATGAACTGTCTCCGCTCCGGAAGGGCTGTCCGTCTGTCTTCCTCGGAACTGTCGTTTCGATTCTTTCGGCTGCCTCTCGAGTTGTTGTCAGAAACTCCGGGTGTTCGCCGTCTGTTTCCTCCTGGGCTTTCCTCTAATAACAATTATTCTTGCTGAAAATCTTCTAGCTGCCACCAAGTTGTAACGGAGCCGATGTCGAAGGTGGTGTGGTAGCGGGCTACTTCAACGGCCGAGTCTTATCAATATCGAAAAAATATTTTATTGTATTACAAACCATTAAATAATATTTTCTGGATTATATAAGTCGTATTTACAACGTTTTTCATAAAAGGGTTCGAGTTCAGCTGTCAACAATATATTTATAGAATCAAGTCCAGACCTCGAATAATAGATCGTTTTAAGTGTAGTCAGTCTCTTATTTATACAATGTCCACTATTTTAGAAGATAGAGTTCGAGATGCTCGACAGGAATGTCACACTTTTTGTAGATGTTTAACCGAGGTTTAGGAACCTCCGATCTGCAACTCCGTGATGGAGATATCTTAACAACCACACCTGGCTTTCGCTTTTCTGTGCTTCGGAATATGTCCCGAAGCCGTCGACCCGTGAGAGATTTCCACTCTGCACGGCCAGAAACACCTTGAAGTCTCAACTTCAACAGAAGAGAAAATTAAGCTCTCGAGAATGATCTTGCATCCTCTTTTATCAGTTTCGTTTTTCCGTCTAGGACCAAAGCCACTCCCATTAGCCACTCACCATCCGTGGGCTATGATCTCATAGACCTGTCCTTTCTCTATAGGCTGCAGTCAGGAACCTTGGCGTCCGGTTTAATATCTGGTTTCACTTTCTACTTCCCACGGGAACGAGACCCTCGTGAACATCAAAATATATTTCTCTCGCTAGATAAAAGAGTTCCTTTCACCCTAGTGTCCTCTGCGAAGATTGATCGAAATTGAAGTATTTGTTTCATCTCTAGCGACATTTTCTAGGACTCTGAAGAAATTTGGAGGCTAGGTGAAAATACATTAGCTTCCATATGCTGGCTTTTGCCTTGTAAATTGAGAGTTTCAATCTGAGATATCGTCGAATTCTCACAGGGGAAAAAAGCAAGGTAAATCTATGAAAAAACATCTACGTAAGTACTTAAGCACTTTATCCTTATCCAGGGATCGCATTGTATAGGGAAAATTTTATTGTTCCTGCCAGAACCCTTAATGAGTTACCTTCATGATCATTTTATTTAACATATTCTAAAGAAAGGTGCGATGAAGATATTATTTTCAAAATAGTGGTAGGAACAACAAATATTTCCCTATAGAATGCGACCCCTGTATCGTACAATTTCAAGGTTTGGCTATCTCGCTTTCAGGGGCATGGTACATGTATTCGTATAATGTTGAAATAATTAAATGACACCAGTATTTACAAGAGAATTTTTTTGTAAAGAAGCAAAAGTATATTTTTGCTTACTTAATAAAGGTGAAATTTTCATTGTAAAATCCCGGTGCCAATGTGGCAATTAGGAATTAAAATTATGTGATGCCATAACGGTATCACCGCATCTCAAGGGGTCAAGAAATTTGGTTTGATATCAACCAATGTACTTTTTTAAAATTTTATTACGTAATTATAATAAGGTATTCTATAATTTTCTTTATTGTGAGCAATAAACAATGGATAAATTTAATTCCCGTTGTAAGAGAAACTAAAAAAAAATATTTATAACTATTGGGGTAACTGGATCCAGCATGGTCCAGTTACCACGGATACATGTCCCAGTTACCCCATTCTTTAAAAAATTATGGGGTAACTGGGATACCGGGCTTATATTTGAAACATGAAGTAAATATGTATAGATACCTAATAATATTAACGTAGTTATATGCCTAATCTTAAAAAAAAAAGATTGTTTAATAAAAGTACTTACAGTATTTTAATAAAAAGCCGAGGAAGTCAACCAAATTGACGTTGTTTTTTAAAAAAGCAAAGTAAATTTTCGACAACCTATCACAGCAAAGAGAAAGTCATGATTGAGTTGGCACACGTTGTTTTAGGAAGTAGAGGTTAAGGGGCATTGTTCACAAAAAGCTAAAACTTAAAATGCATCAACGGTTTTTTATAAAATAGCCTATGGCCCAGTTACCTCGCGGGTCCAGTTACCCCAACTAACCTTATATTAATAAAAGTGAAAAAGGTAGTAAAATGTTACAGGAAAACTTTTCCTTTGAAAAAATTAATTGTTGTATCCGATATAAAGAAAATAATTATCAAAGAAATGACCTTTTATGAATAAAGAAAATAAATTGAGCTAATTATTAATTTTGAAAGATTATTATGCTGTAAATAAAACATTATATTGAATTAACTAGATGTAACAAGATGATTACAGAAGAAATGATTTCTGATGAGTAAAGCAGCTAAATTAAATGGACATTAATTTTGAAAAATTAGTATTCAGTAACCATTTTATGGCTTTTACTCCAGACAAATAGTGAACTATATTTGGATTATAATAAGGAAAATCCCATTTACTACAGTTTTTTAATTCGAAGAGGTTACATTTATGTAAGGTTACGCAAATGTGCCCTAACACTTTTAGAAGTCAAAAGTCTCTGAAATTTATGAAAGTTATCTACATTTATGGTCATTTAATAAGGTAACGGCTGGTAAACACTAACTATTAAAACTCATGAAACTAATTTTTTAAGAGAAATAAAATAAGAAATGACGCAAGGAAATCTTTCCCAACAGCTACAGGTTACTAGAAACAAAGAAAAAGGAAGAAGAGCAATATGAGAGAAGGCAAATTTTTCATAGTTAACAGGTAACGTAATGATAATAATTTTCATGTACGAGTTTACTGATTGTAGGATAATTTGTGGTGTGTAAAAAAAAAGTTTATAAGTATAGAATGCCTATTATACTGTTTATATAGTAAATTTATTTTTCAAATAACTATTGTAATAACCACTCGTTAAAACGCACCTTGATATATCACTCATCTGGATATATCGCATTTTTCAATTCCTCCAGAAATATAAGTAATTAAACTTATTTTTTAATTATTTTATCTTAAGTCACTTACAGTAGATGTAACTTTTATTGTTAATTTTATCATGGAATTGCGTATAAAAATATCATTTCGAGGTAAATATAAATCTTTAAATAGGTTGTTATCTTTTTGAGGGTTTTTTTAAATGCCCTCGATAATATCGGTCTTGCGGATATCTTTTCTCTAGTCTCTCCGTGTGTGCGTTATGAAGTTGGGTACTTATGAGACACACTACCATACGATTGAATGCAAGATCTCGGTATCAGACTATGTTGCCTTACATCTAGAGTTGCAAAAATTAGAAAAATATATATATATATATATATAAAACCGAGAATAAACTGGGCTTGTAATGAAAAAGAATAATGGCTTTTGGGAATAAGTCTAGGAACAAACAGGGCTTAATTTGCGTCGGAGCCCACCGGAGCTCAGCTCTGCTACTTCTGTGTTTTTAGTAAATATTTAAATATTGGCCCAAATTTACTGGAGCTCATAAATACAGGGCTCCGGAGCCCAATGCAATATCGATTCCGAAAAACGGAAGCTTTAATTACTTTTTCCTTTCCCTCCCATCTCCAAGTTTTTGCATCCTTTTCTATCAAAACACTTATATGTGACTTAGTGTGTCGCACACGTAGGAGATGGTGATGAAACAGCGCGTAAGATTTTCTGTAAATTTTTCTAACAGTAAATGTTTTTGCTAGTTGTTCATTCATTATACATAATATGCATAGAACAATTCTTTTTTTGTGTTAACACTATTTCCGAATCATAATCCTTACCTTATTTAAATGCAGAATTCTGCGATTAATTAACATTAAAATTAGGTAAAGATTTCTATTCGGAAGGAGTGATAAACTAAAAAGTGGAATAGTTGACAGTTAAGTATATGCAGGTATTTTGCTAAAGAAGAAAAAATGCTTTAATTTTTACAAATAATGTATGAAATATAAAAATGCTGATTTTAGTGATGGCGGAGTGCACGCTGCGGTTTTAGTTCTGTAGAATATTAGGTCTCCGGTACTTTTTTTGTTAGAAATCAAGCCCTGGGAACAAACAGTGATATTTGAACTCTAATCTCAATACCAAGTACTCCTTTAAATTTGCATGTAACAGTAAAAAATGCCTGCCATACCTCTCCACGTTAAAATAAAGTGTATAATGGACGTCATTTTTCTATAGGTTAACAGTTGAAATCCATTCTTTTGTTTATCTTCCACTCTGTATCTGGATCTCCCAAAAATTATTTACCTAAGGCTTGAGTAAATATCTGGTTATATACCCAAAAAATAAATATCTACCCTCTGGATATTTACCTTCACTGGAGACATACTATAAAAGGGTAATAAGAAAAATAAAACATTACTACAAAATATACATGAATTTCTTAACATATCTTTTAACGAAAATAGTCATTTTAATGTCCATAGCAATAAGTGCGGCATTTAAAAAAATATATCCTAAAAGACATCTCTTTTCTCGAAACCCAACGCTACTGAGCTCCACAATAGTACAGAGGGTTAATGCATTCAATGCCAAGGAATTCCGGGGGCAAATGTTTGGCAAAATACACACTGAGAAAAATGACATTTTCAAATCTGAGTAAATCTATGTTTTCATTTTGTTATGAACCTTTTTGTTTCAGATATGAAAACCCAATGCTTTCAATCCTGAAATAAAAGAAATACTCAGTTTCAAACAAAATTACTTAGCATTCGTTAAAGGTAGTAAATTTCACCAGGGTAGTTGAATTTATTCATATTATTTCATCTGTTATGATTTCGAACGAAACGCTTGCTTCAGTATTAATTTATCACATGAAATGTGGCGAACTGCATTTTTATCGTGTTCGCGGAAGAACACTTAAAAGACGTCGTAATATAATCGCGAAAGCGTAAATTTTATCCTTCAGCCTTCGAAATCGAAGAATGGATGAATTCGTAAAGGAAAGACATCGCAGGTGGAATTTGACAACCATCAACAATATATAAATACAAACATATGTATAATCGTGAATAAACATCATGAATAAAACCGTTATGAGCTCATATTTGAGCATTTCCATGTTTTCAGAAATGAATACATGATTCAAACTTCAGTAATTTTGATTATGCGACATACTCAGATATGAGTATTTTTTACCCAGTTTTGAAAATGTCGTTTTTAAAGTGCAGATGTCGTCCAATAGATGGCTAGATATGAGCTTTTTTTTTTTTTTTTTTTTTTTTGACGCAGTTGCTACCGTTTTCACTTTAAAAGATTTTTTATTAAAAAAACTATAGATTTTATTTAAATTCATCGCAATTTTTTTTATTTCATATTTGTTAAAAATGAAATTTTAGGTAAGTTCAACAAAAGAAAACGAAACATTTCTTAACTCTTGCTGAAAAAACATTCAAAAAGCGTCAAAATAATCAAATTTGATAAAAAGTGTTGGAAACTGTACTTTTGAATTTTTACATTGCCATACATTTTTATTTAAATTGTGATTTCTTTAACACATAAGATTTGTTTAATTTTTTAAAATAAAATTTTAACGCAATATTAAATTGGTAATAGTTCTCTATTACACACACATACACGTATTTGTGTGGAAAACCATTATTTTTCGATTTCAGCCACAATTGTAAATGAAAACAATTCAGAATAAGTAACAATCCAGAATAAGTTTTCTGAACATTCTTCTGTTTAGAAAAGACAGGCTGAAAACAATCGCATCAGCTGCTGCATTTATTAAACTGTTTCGACAATTAGATATTATACTCACAATATTTTCGTCTGGTAATAAGTGTCAATATTTTTTTGCGCATCATTAAATTCTCCTGTGTCTGAGTTATATTCAATGAGTATGAACGCATGAGAGATTGGTTGGATGGCGAGGCTGGAGTGAGCAACGCCAATTTTCAAAATCAAAAAATGTAAAATATTTTTTCCTTAAGAACAGGGAAAACAAATTGTAAATAATGCTTAAATTGAAAGCATAATTACAATATAGTTCCTCATTTAAGGAAAAAAAAATCTAAATGTTTTCCGATCAAATGCAGATTTAGAATGTGAAATATTTCCTTCTTAACAAAAGAAAAAATATATAAACAACAAATTAATTAAATACATATATATTACAGATTTAAAATACATAATAAACTATTTTCGTAGTTAAAAAAATAATATATTTAATCTATAAACTATATTCAGTTGTTTTAACTGTAACTGGGAAAAGTTTTGTTAATCTTAAATCGGCGTATGGAAACAAGCAAGTATGATGTTTGATAATCAACAAGTTGAAAGAGCCGGAGTATTAGACAGAACTGCAAATATTATTGCAAATGGCACCCTAGAAGATATGGGTATTTCTGATTATAATAAAGAAAAGGTAACTGAAAGAAGGAATTGAAGACGACAAAAGAGAAAAGAAAAGGAAGAATTTGAAAGAACAAGAAAGACAAAATGAGTTAATTTTAGAAGGTTTGTATTTTGATGGCAGAAAGGATAACACTATGATAACTGAAGCAAAGGAAAAAAGTACAACTAAGAATCATTAACCCATTAACGGTCGCATTAAATTGCGGTTTAAAATTTCAAATTGCTTATTGGCACCACTTTTTTGAAAAAGAAATGTTCACCTTAATTTAATGACAGGTAAAATGATACCATAATAAAGCCAATTACACTATTTCATAAAACTGGTGTGAACAAACAAATCTGGATAATATGAATAAAAGTCACAGGCCGTGAATATGACGGGAACGAGAATTAAGGCGTTAAAGACGAACACATGGTCTTAGTTTAAAAACCAGGATCAAAATATATTGGTCATATTTCATTGACATCTTCTTTTTATATTAATATAGCCACTGCAATTTTGGGGTATTTTCAAAATAATAATACAGACATGTCAAGTTTGAAATTTATTGGGTGAAACAGAAACACCGGCAATGCAGTACGAAAAATCTGGAGTTGACAAAACATCGGAAGCAAGGCTCTAAAAACTTTACAATGGATAATTTACTTATTACATGCAAATGACCTTTTTTTTTATACGTATTTTAACATCTTGCTGGAAAAACGACGGGTACTAATGGATTTTCTGGACCAATAGGAAAGCAGCTTGAAAAAATGCGAACATATTGAAATAATAGACTATAAAAACATGGATCCTGTCTTGACGGACTGATCGGGTGAATATCTTTAAAAAAAAGTACAAACAGGGGATACACCTGAATTTTAAATTTTCCTTGTCATACTCAAACAGAGAAAACGTTTGTCAAAATTGTCCCTAGAGCTGCGTCAACCGTCTTTTAGATATTAAGCAAGAGATGGCTTTATCTTGGGAAAGTCCCGCAATGTAATGACAAAGTTTGCCTAAGAAGCCAGTAGGTTGAATATCCAATTTATTTAATCCATAACAATGGGAGGTAAAGAGGGTGGAATTCGATATTTTGCCATCTCCTCGTGGTGACTTCTGGGTAGTATTTGTTTAATATAAGCAGATATTAGCTAACAGCTACGTTGTTACTTTAAATTACTTTATATTAAATTTTAATATTTTGACGTCCTTGAGGAACCGGAAAACAAATTAATTTTAAAAAACCTTTTCAGCCAAAAGATTACATTAAAACAAAAAAGTTTTTTTTTACCCTGTACTTAAGTTCCACCCTAATATACAGTGCCGGTATTCTAGGATTTTGCGCTTTTACGATACGATTTTGGGTTTTTTCTACGTCACTCGAAATGCTATTGTCTATATGTCGTATTTAAAATGAAATTTTGCTTTATACCCTCTTATGTTACATACTATAGGTGACATATTTCGTACATAAATATCACAATTACACTGCCAGTTAGAAATTATATAACAGAATTATAAACATGCTTTTTTCTAAAATGAGGTTGTACAGTCGTGGAAAAAAGTAAACACACCTACTAACTCTGCAACTAATTATAATAGAAGAAAGTTACTGGTACCAAACGATTGGAAATAGTCTACTTTTAAATGATGTATATAAAATTTGCCTAGAGGTCATCTACAAGTCAAAACCAGACCAAACTTTGTTTTTTTCAATGGCAACAACAAATTTTGACAATATATTTTAAATCTTCTGTTCAAACTGTGTCTAGAAACGAAATTTCCAGTCATTTGTAGGATAAGTTTTTGAATTATAAACATTCAAAATATAGAGCTTCTAATGTTAAATTAAATTTTATTAATATCTCCTGAAATTATAATCCTAATGTGATAATTTTTTGTGTGCTTAAACAATGCTAAAAAAATGAACTACATTAAATTTTTATATAATATGAATTATGAATTATGAAATTAATTTTCGAAAAAAAAAAAAAAAGAAATGCAACCGACAATTTTTTGATAGATTTATATTTATTAGGTTCTGCTTTATACGAATTCTCAATTTCAAATTTTTTTCTTCCCATTAGCTTTCGAATTATGATTCAAAAACTTCAAAAAGAGGGTTTAAGAGGCCATCTATGATGTGCAGGAAAGCATAAATTTGAAAAATATATATATTTTACTCATTTTATTGAAACATTTGGACTGGCAATAGTCGAAACACATCAAGGGAGTAAAATGGTCATATTAGCAAGAAATAATACATTAATAGAAGTGACATAGTCATTCTGCAACATTTCAACAATGGAGTACCGAACATCAATTTAGATACAATTCCTAAAATATGCTCATTTTAATAAATTTATCTGAAACTAATCGTACGAATATCATGAAAATTTTGATTTCGGGTAATTGAAGGGTGTAGAATTCATTTATGGTGTCAAACTTCAGTATTGCTATAAAAAAAAGTTTGAGTTCGTTTTTATGTGCAGATAGCTCCCTTAGCAAATTTTATATACATCATTTAAATGTAGACTTTATTTCCAATCGTTTGGTACAGTAACAGTTTTCTACAATAATTTGATGCAGAGTTAGCAGAGGTTGTTTACCTTTTTTTTTTTACACGACTGTACATTTTGTAGAAAACATGCATAAAAGTAAACTAAGAGTGTAGTTACTAACCTTTAAAATTCTGGTGTCTAAAAATTTCAGCCTACTTATTGTTGCATCAAATCAAAGTTTTCTATCTTTAATTGAATCTATGCGTTGCTTTTACTTCTTCTGCAGATGGAGCTATCTTACGTCAAGGACATCTTTTGGATATTATATCTCCTGGCGTTCATTGGTTCGGAGGTAGCAGTATTAAAAAATCTGTAATAAATAAATATTTTATTTATTGATTATTTATTTATAATAGATTCGATATCTTGGAAATTCGATCTCGGGATTTTGTGCATATAACGTTACGAACGGGACTACATTAAATCTCTCGCTTTAAAAGGAGGGCAATTCTAGAAAATTTTGATATATTTTCACCGGCCATGACCCGTAGACCCCAAAACCATAAATAATTGAAACAATCCGATTTTTTTCGAACTGCGCACTCGTATTTATGAACCGATTTTGATGTAACTGAAGATGTGCAAAAAACGTGCAAAGTTTTCGATCGAGTTCATTCGCAAACTTGGTACCCGACTGCCAAGAAGGGTTATGTGTTTCACGCGTATCTGGGTATGTGGATTTCTTTATACCCCCGAAACATACCAACGGCTGGAGGGATTCTAATGAATGAGGTCTCTATCGATTCGTCTAAACCGTCCAATGGTTATAGGCTAGGATATGATTTTATAATTTCAAAATGGCGGTAGAGACGAATTTTTTTTACGCACCCTATTGAGTGGCATATCATTGGATAGGTCTTTTAAAATGAAGACGATATTTCATTGACTATTTTACCGTCAGAAGTTGCGTTTAAATATTACACAACCTCGAATTTGCATAGGTCAGATCTCTAGCTTTACAGCAACTCTAACCTTCGTAGACATCTATAGGCCCCATCAAAACAGTGTTTATAGATAGGAACTAACAATTAAACACAACTAAAAAATCATCAATACAAGTAAATAAAACAATAGGTAAGTAATATAAAAAATATTTTCACGTTGATGAAAAATAATTAATTAGTTCGCTTCTTACGCAGTTGGGTTTTTTATTTTTTAAATTTAATTATTACTTGTTTATAAATGGCGGACATTTAAACATTTCAAATGAAGAAGGATTATACTAAAAATTAGAGATTCAAAAAGATTCTTCATTTCTGTGTTCTAGACAGTGAGGCGGCAGCACAGGCAATCATCTCATCGAGTTTACGGCCTAAATTCCAGAATTAGTTCAAACTCGATTGGCATATTAAAACGCAATCAGTCTGTCAAGTCATATCTTGGTGGAAAACACATAAGAAGCTGATTTTAGCGGTGTACTCGTAGGTTTACCATTGTGTTTTCCTGCTCTCAGTCCTCCATGTTCTCATACCTTTAAGTGCAGAAAAACACAATGATAAGCCTTCGAGTCAACCGCTAAAATTATGTTTTCAGGTGTTTTCCACCAAGATATGACTTGGCTGACCGATTGCGTTTTAATATGCGAATTGAATTTTAACTAATTCTGAAATTTCAGTCGTGAACTCGATGAGGTGATTGTCTGTGCTGCCGCCACCCGGTCTATTCGGTATTAATTCAATTATTTCGTAGAATTTTGTTTCGCTCTATACTAAAAAAGTCGTTCCGGCCTGTTCCGGTAGGAAAAGGTAGTTTGCATATTCTTTGTTTCTCGGAATTCAGCTAATTTTACTCAAATACACGAGCTAAAATGAGTGGATACCGATTATAGAAAATTCAGAGTTTTCACCAATGTTTTGTATGGGAATTTGTTGTCTTCATTTACGGCGGTCTATTTTCCTCGCCAAATTTAGCGATATTTCGTAATTATGTGGTACATTTTCACGCACATGATCCCCAAATCCCCGCACCATCCCTTTGTTCAAACTTTGATTTATATATACAGGGTGGTCATAACAAAACTTTGCCGATATATGGGGCTCTAGCGACCGGGCCGTTCAGCCTATCGAGGTGAGATTTCAGATATAGTTATTCAGAGGTATGAGCTCCGGATTCTGTGAACGGCAACAAAGTGGTGCTCACAGTTACGGCTATATGTGCAGAAACTCGAAATTTTCCAATGGCAACACACACTTTTTCGTCGCAAAATGCTCACCGCATGCGAAAACACTAAAGAGCATTGGAAGAGTACGTGTATCGCAAGAAACGGACGCGTTATGCACGCACAAAAAACAGCTCCGCGAAAGAAAAAAAACCACGAACGGGGCGCACAGAGGAAATTTGCATATGACAGAGAGTCGATACACCAATCACTGATTACAACACTGATCGGAGAAAAGAAACCTTTTATTTGGATTACACATTTTCCACACCGGTGCCATCACAGGCAGCTACACATTACATGCTTGCGACTGTGGATAATACAGCCGAACGTAACATAGCGTGAGGGATGTTTGCAATCTCACGTTTGATAGTCTCTTTCAAATCCGGCAAAATTTTCGGATTGCACATGCACACCCTAGATTTGAGCTATCCCCAGAACTAGAAATCAATAGGAGTGAGGTCGGGGGATCGCGAAGGCCACGGAAATGGAAAATGCCGTGGGGTGACACGGTCTCTAAAATGCTGTTCCAGGACCCTACGAATAGACTTTGCTATATGAGGAGGTGCACCATCTTGCATCCAAATGATGTCATTCAGTGCATTTCGCTGCAGGATTTCTGGTATGACGTAATTTCGCAGTATGGTTGTATAGCGGGAGCCTGTCACAGAGCAAGTTACCAATCCCGTTCGTGTCGCTTTCTAAAAGAAGTACGGCCCGAGAACAATTGTGGCTGCAATGCCACACCACAGAGTAACTTTGATGTCGTATAAAGGTACTGGTGCCACAGCGTGCGGATTCATGTCTGCCCAGTGCACACAAATTTTGGTGTTGACGTTGCCAGTTGAGGTGAAATGTGCCTCGTCTGTCCATAATATGCTAAGAGGCCAGTCGTTATCGCCATCATATCGAATAAGAAATTCACTTGCAAAGTCTGTACGTTGTTGATGGTCCTTCACGTCCAACATCTGGACGCGTTGGTACCGGTATGGAAACATGCGGATTAAAGAGTGCACACTGCAAATAGAAGCGTCTTAAATTTAGACACATATGTGACTGGAAAAGAATTTTAGACACTTAAGTGTCTTAATCTGAAAATTAAGACACTATAGATGTCTTAATTTAAGATACATAAGCGTCTTACTATGACCATGGTGTAAACGAACTGAGAATAATGTCTAAAATATCCGCAAACGTCTTATTTTAAGACACTTCATTGCTTTAAACGTGTCTTAATTTTTGATTCTTCCGACGCAATAACCACCAGGGGGCACTAGCACTCCCAGTTGCGCATGCGTTTTAGATGTCTTCGTTCGAAGTTGTATACGTTGTAATTCAAACAAAGTTTGTTTTTATGTACGCGTGTATTTTAATTCGTTTTTTGCGAAATGTGAAGTACTGTGATTTTAATTCGTATTAACTTGGATTATGTATTTATTGAATACATACATCTGACGTGTGTGCTCGGCATCAAATGTCTCTTAGAAGCTGTCGTCGATACAAAGGCGGGATAGACACAGAACAGAAGTAGACGACGGTTGAAGATTACACCCGGAAATTCTACAAAGCGTGTGCAATGGGCTTAGTGTTAACTCGTATCAATTTATATCAATAATATTGTGTTATTCATCTTCGTCCTGTCGAAGCTGGCAAAAAAAAAAGAAACTTTTGTCTGGCGGGTCCTGTTTTTAGGATGAAACATCTCATCCTTTAAATATGGCTAGTCGGATGTATTATGGATTACCTTTTAAACTGATGAAAGTCTTTCTCCCTCACTGTGGTTGTGGTAGTTTTTAAAATTTCAAATCGAGGAATATTTCTTACCTCTTGCAGCAACTCAAGTAAGTTTCTTTATAGTAGTAAAATTAGTGTATTTTATGATTTTATTTATTGTACTAAACAAAATCCTGCATGAAATTTAATTAGTTTTGAATCTGTTCGCAAAAAACCCCACTAATTCTAGAAGTATATATTTTTAAACTTATGACGTTCTTTTTTATTACGAATTATATATTCAATGTCAGTTCTTAATTTCAATGGATAATTTTTATCTCGCAGTAAATGACGGCCACAAGGAAGTAAAGATAAAAAAAAACTTTGAAAGATGACCTAATGCTTTCTTACTTCCTGGCATAAAACCGCAGATTAAAAAAAGATAAATAAAGTAAATGAGACTCGTCTATTATATGAAGCTGCCTGTAAAAATATACATATGTATTTGATTTGCAATCAACTCTAATACTGATTTTTTTATTATTTTTAATAAAAAAGTAATTTGAAATTTATAATGGGAAAAAGTAAAAACCTCTAACTAGATTTCGTATTTAAAATTGTGGTAACTTTATTTATATGCACTTATACGAAAAATACAAAAATGACAGATGTTACTGTATATATTTAAGACGAAAGAAGTTTGGAAATCATAAGTTATTTTTTCCTCATGTTTTTAATATAGAATATGTACTTATTTGTTTTTATTGATAGTTGAATAGCTTTTGTGAGTACCCTCTGATCTACATAAAAACTTGCCCATGTGGAAATATAATTTTTTTAAAAACATAATTTTTAAATAAGTATTTTCATTTTTGGGGGGGGAGGGGGGGGATTTTGCATGAATTTTTGTAAAGCTGATATCTTAAATCTTGCACTGATTATAATGAAAGTTTTGAACTTTTAGAGTAGGACAAGTTTAAAAACGCAAATATATTTAACAAAATACCAAAGTCATTTTTTCCCCAATGTTATTAAAGTAGAATATTTATTTATTTATTTTCATTATTCATAGTTAAATGGCTGTTGTGATTATCAAGTGATGTATATGTAAAATTGCCTATGTGGCAATATATTTTTTTATATTTTCATTTTTTTTTGGGGGGGGGGGATTTTTGCAATTTTCGTACATCTGATATTTTAAATCTTTTTCCACATTCAACCGAGTATAATAAATATTTTGAACTTTTAGAGTAGGACAAGATTATAAAATATATATATATATATTTATCTATGTACCTTAAAAGCCCTTAATAGCGAACACTTCGGGAACGCGGAATTTGTCCGATAATTGGAGATGTCTACTTTTTTGAGGTAAAAATATACAAATATGTATGTCTGCTGATTAAAAAAGTATTCGTTAAATAGAGGTGTTCGCTATTCGAGAATGTTCATTAACCTCCACAACGGATACTCCCGAATATCGGACATCTCAATTTAGACAACTATAATGCAGGGTTGCGTTTTTTGTAAAAGTACTTCTTGATTAAAGGAAGGGCAAACTGGGAAGTGCCCCGTCCCCCTACGACTGTAGTGCCCCCAAATTTGATGTGCAATATTTGTAAAGCTTATATTTTAAATCTGTTTCGAAATTGTACTGATTATAATCAATATTTTGAACTTTTAAAGTAAAATAAGGTTAAAAACAAAATAAATTAAAAAAAAATCTAATATTTAGATAAATATTTTTTGTTTTTTAATCTTGTTCTACTCCTGAAGTTCAAGATATTGATTATAATCAGTACAATGTCGTAAAAGATTTAAATTATCAACGTAACGAAAATTGTATACCAAAACTGAGAGCACCAAAAAAATCAGGCTGTATTGGGGGGGGGGGAGGGGCAGGACCACAGCCAAATATTTTTCCAGGATTCAACGTGGTCAAACATGGCTACGTATGATGCTTACAAAAAAAAATGGATGCGATTCAGACGTTTGAAGTGTCTGGATTTCAGACGCAAAAAGTGTCTGAAAAAATTCAGACATTTTAAAATGTCTGAAAATTGAACACTCCATTTCAGACACTTAAGTGTCTGAATTTCAGACATTTTAATTTAGAGTGCAGTAGCTTTAGGACCGTTGATTTCGGTATATCCAATACACGAGCTGCACCTCTTACAGTTATCGTGTGTCCTGAAGTCACTGTGTGATGCACTTCCGTAAAAGTATCCTCAGGAACAGTCGGTCGTCCAGATCGCCTCCTATCACAGATACAGCCAGTTTGTTCAATTTTTTTTACTAAATCACGAAAAGATTGCGGGCTACATGGGCCACGTACTTGGCGAAGGTTTCAAAAGTAAACACGCAAGGTTTCCGCGGCATTCATCTCATTTTGATAAAGAGATTTACCAATTCACCATGAACTTTCGCTGGCAGAGTCATATCGTCGGCATGTGCGAGCTCCCGACTGAAAAACGAACACCCCATTTTTTACGCTGAATATCTGGCGAACGACGTTCTGTGATTGGTGTCTTGCCTCTGTTATATGGAAATTTCCTCCGTTCGCCCCGATCGTGGTATTTTTTTTTTTTTTTTTTTTTTTTTGGCCGTTCGCAGAGATGTTTTTTGTGCGTGCATAACTCGTCCGTTTATTGCGATACACGAACCGTTACAACGCTCTTTAGGGTTTTCGCATACGCTGAGCAGTTTGCGACGAAAAAAAATGGGCGTTGCTATTCAAAAATTTTGAGTTTCTGTACCTATAACCGTAACCGTGAGCGCCAATTTGTTGCCATTCAGAGAATCCTGAGCTCATACCTCTGAATAACTATATCTGAAATCTCATCTCGATCGGTTTAACGGACCGTCCGCTAGAGTTCTATATATCGGCAAAGTTTTTTTATGACCACCCTGTAAATAATGATATTTTTTTTAAATAATTTTTAATATAAATAACATTTAAAATTTATGAAACAGTCTTCATCTTAAAAGGTTTGAAAAAAAACAGTTCTAGCATGGAAATGATGGAAGTTTGTTTTATACAGGTATTTTTGAATTGAAAAATAATTTATTGAAATCAAACTTATGGTAGGATGAGAAACGAAATAGCTGAAAACAAATATCCGAACATGTGCAAACGGTGCTCGGACGGCTGGCCACTTCCTCTGAATCTGGCCAGCCAATCAGAACGGGACGCTGGAACAGGTTCTGAAGTATGCTAGAACAGAGGTCTAGTGGAATTAGAAATGTCGCTACAAGATTTACGCCAAAGGATCACAATCAAATTCGCTACTATTGATCGTGACATGTTGAAGCGAGTGTGGGAAGAATTTCAATTTAGACTTGATATCTGCCACATTACCAAAGGTTAACATATTAAACACTAGCTGTTACCCGTGACTTCGTTCACTTAACATTTAAAGACGAATAACTTCATGAATTAAGCAAAAAATTTCGATAATTAATAGCATATGCAATTAACCTTTTATCATATTTTATAATAATGGAAACACTTCTAATGATCCCAGTTTTCTTATTTTTGTTTATGTATATAGGATCATTTAAATTTATTTCGTGAGCTTGAAATTTCATACTCGTTTTCCTAGATTAAATGACGAATAAATTTATATCTATGTTATTCTATTTTATTATTTATATTTATTCTATTTCAGACTTATGGATATTGATTTATATTTTCGTGCGAAAGACTATTATTTAAAGAGATATAATAGTAAATAGTGATTATTAAGAGATCACTTCAGATGTGTCTTTGAATTGATTAGAATAATCGAAAAATTAACATACCATATTATGTTTCTATTCCAAAAAATCACATCTTGGAAAAGAAAAAAAAATGGTATTAAAAAAATCAGACGTGGTGAAGCATCAAAAGTCAAAAATAAAAGTACGAGAAATATCTTTAACTTTCAAATATTTATTGCATTTTTATTTCATGGTACCACATTTTTAATAGCGGTAGATCTACCAATAATATCAAAATGTTTATCACGCTCCGAAGACTATCGAAGCCTAAATGCTTATTATTTAAGCAATAGAGTTATTATTTCTTTCAATTGCGGAAGAAATCTATCTATGGAAAAAGCAGTCCAGTTACAGCTAAATATTTTCATATCGATTGTTGTGTTGTAATTTTGGATTATGGAAGCTTGGCTATTTGTAGGAATATGCTCCAATGGGGGACAGAGATTGTGTTTCAGAGATTTTTAACTATAGATTTAGATATATTAAAATCGAAAGAAAAATTCCCTTCTTCTCTTTCGCTTTTTGACAATCACGGCGCCTTTAAAAATTAAAGGAATCTAAGGTGAAAGGCAAATTTATTGCTTAATTAGTGATTTCACCTCTTCTGTACACGCTAACGTTCTCGTCTCCTGATCATGAGATCCCTGGTTCATATCCCAGCAGCACTAATTCCTCAATGTAAACGATGTCATGTGTGAATCCTAATCTTTAATAAAAGTTACTCGCTAAACTCTCTTACATCAAATTTCTGGGAGATTTTAAGGTAAAAGGATGTTAAACATGAATTTGCGAATAGTAAATTCTGTGATGGAAAACAAACTATTTTGTATAAGTGCTATAGAATGCTAATATTTTCTGAAAGAAAACTGGTTAATGATTTAAAATACGACGATGTCACCTGGTTAGTTTTTCGTACGGAATAATACTTGTCGATATATATATATATATATATATATATATATATATATATATATATATAACCATTAATTAAACATAACCTACCACCGTCAATTATTATGAATTAAAGCTGTAAGTATAAAAAAAAAATTATTATAATTATTATGGAAGAAAAAGAAAAAAGTGGACACCGACAAAAATTGAAAAGCTTATACATTGAATTACGTTATCAAGGGCACAGAATTCAATGATATAAGCAAAATGGTTGTTTTCTGTGGGAAAAATAAGCTAAAGCTAAACATTATTTTCCCCTGTGCCCAAACAACCATTAAAATCAAGTGGATTGATTAAAAATGAAAGCAGAATAGAAACAAATAATATGAAATGGAAGAATCAATAAAACGTATATAAATATTTATAGGATATAAAATATAAATAATAAACACCATACCGATTAATATTTCAGTATTTTACAAAAATCCACGCGCACATGGCTACCAGAATATCATAAAGATTAAGGTGAATAAAACAGTTAAGAAATCACACTAAATGATACCAAAGGATGCAGTTAATACATTTTGAAATAAAATTTGAAATACCTTGTTAAACACATTTAATCTAATATAAAATAAATAGATAGTAATTACATTATTTAAAATGCACTATTAAATTAATTAATAACTGTTTAACAATATCGTCAAAATTTAGCTAAAAATACCCCCTGGTGTATTAAATTATAACTGAAATGGAGCTAGAAAAATTTAAATTTAGAGCTATCTTAAAGAGACAAATTTGGTGCCTTTTACCAAGCGTGGGTACAGCAGCAACCATGATTGATCCCACTAACACCGTTGGAACAAAATTTATGTTTACTTTAAGATTGAAGATTTAGAAGCTCATGTTGTCTTAAGAAACTAAAAGAAAAAAAAAACCTATGGGCATTCTCTGAAATTAACGAAACGCAATCGGCATGTGCTTATCATCGCCTTGATTTCAGAATTCAGGTACATCTGAAGAGATTCGCGGCATAGAAACTGGATATGTGTGTGTAATGAAATCGTAGGGGAAATGATGGCTTAGTGCATCCTCATTGAAAGTTGATAGGTGATCCCTTGAACGATTTTTCCTTTTGTGAATTGTCTGTGATGTCCGTGGTTACCCTGGGTTTAAAGAAAGAGTTAATATGGACAAAATAGTTTCAATGTGAGAATACCAACATCCATTCGTCTAAAGAAAAGTATACACCGATCGACCTTGTCTCCACCCTATTAGAAGGACTGCCTAATAAATTAAAAAATAAAGAAGAGTAAAATGATGTTATAGCCTACACCTTCTATTTAATTGCCTTTAATGTAAGTAGAATTTTCTGTGCTGTTTTGATTATCTCTTACATATTTATTTATGTCAAAAGTATTAGAGGGAATCGAAATACCCTCGCAATTTGCTGTGTTAAAAGGGCTATTTTAAAGTGAAAACTATTTTGAGGTATTCTTTGCTAAATATTTAATTGAGTTTTTATTGTATTGAAAATTTTCTGCAATATGATAATAGTTAAACGAGTCTTTTAAATTAAAAACTATTTTGAGTTAAACCCTGTCATGTATCTAATTGATTTTTCTATACTAAAATTTCACTGCAAAATATTGGCAAAAATAATATTAAATTCTTAATAAGATCTGAAGCTTAATAAAATGATGTCAAATGTATTGCTCTGCTTTGCTTACTTCTCTTTCAACTAAATTAATCTTTAAAATAAAAAAAAGGTTTTAATCTCATTAGTAAATGAAATAAATACTAAAGAATCTTAAGATCTTATAACTCTGTATCAGTAGTAAGATTAAGTATTAAAGGAGGAATACTGTGCGAAATGAATTGAGGGTTTTGTTACCTTTTATATTTGACTAACTGCTTTTATTTTTGCTATGCATTTCCCTTTCATTTTATGATTGATTTATGGATTCATTTTAATGTGTGTTACCCCTCTTATTAACTTACTTTTCTGGTTATACTTATGCTGGTTCTTAAGTTCTTTAAATTAAGGAGTTAGGTAATATGGTAACAAGATCCATTTTAGACGGAAATTCAGTCGCACATGTGTTCCCTCAGTAAAAAAAAATAAAAAAAATAAAGTATTATATATATAAGTAATTAACTTCTGAAAAGAGTAAGCATTGTTTTAAAAAATATATATATATATATAAATACTGAAATCTAGGTAGCCACTGGAATAATTAATACAAATTTTGATACATAAATGAGTGGCTTAAGAAAGAACTTTGTCAGAAGTGAAATTCATCAGATTTTATAGTTTTCAATGCTAATGACACTATACGATTATTTGGCTCCTGGATTTGGGAATATAAGGTGCAGTCATAATTTTATTATTCCATTCTTTTAAATTATTAAAACATATTGTTTAAAATTGGTGCAGACTTAAGAGTTTGCCTTTCACCTTTCAGTCTCTGTGGTAATCAAATTTTACTTTTCCTTTTTTTTTATTATGAATGTCTTATGTTTTCAAATCCAGTAGTGTTGGTGGTATTCTCTTCATAAGTTGTGAATGGTTGAGGGTGTTGTTACTGTTAAAGAATTAAGGTTTAATCTTGCAACTTCTAATGGTAACATTTTAATATACTTAAAGTTAATTTATGTATCAAAATTTGTATTAATTATTCCAGTGGCTACCTAGATTTCAGTATTTATAATTTTTTATTTTTTGAAACAATGCTTACTCTTTTCAGAAGTTAATTACTTATGTATAATACTTTATTTTTTTCTTTTTTTTTACTGAGGGAACACATGTGCGACTGAATTTCCGTCTAAAATGGATCTTGTTACCATATTACCTAACTCCTTAATTTAAAGAACTTAAGAACCAGCATAAGTATAACCAGAAAAGTAAGTTAATAAGAGGGGTAACACACATTAAAATGAATCCATAAATCAATCATAAAATAAAAGGGAAATGCATAGCAAAAATAAAAGCAGTTAGTCAAATATAAAAGGTAACAAAACCCTCAATTCATTTCGCACAGTATTCCTCCTTTAATACTTAATCTTACTACTGATACAGAGTTATAAGATCTTAAGATTCTTTAGTATTTATTTCATTTACTAATGAGATTAAAACCTTTTTTTTTATTTTAAAGATTAATTTAGTTGAAAGAGAAGTAAGCAAAGCAGAGCAATACATTTGACATAATTTTATTAAGCTTCAGATCTTATTAAGAATTTAATATTATTTTTGCCAATATTTTGCAGTGAAATTTTAGTATAGAAAAATCAATTAGATAAATGACAGGGTTTAACTCAAAATAGTTTTTAATTTAAAAGACTCGTTTAACTATTATCATATTGCAGAAAATTTTCAATACAATAAAAACTCAATTAAATATTTAGCAAAGAATACCTCAAAATAGTTTTCACTTTAAAATAGCCCTTTTAACACAGCAAATTGCGAGGGTATTTCGATTCCCTCTAATACTTTTGACATAAATAAATGTGGAGCAAACATGCAAACCATGCTTTCTCCTTCAGATACAAATTTTCAGAAAACACAAAAAACTGATAAATAAGAAAATAACTTGTATTTAATTCTCATTTTTATTGTGTATTTTTATTACTGTTTATTAGAAAGAATTGCAAGCATACCTAAGATATTAAACATAAAACAAATTAATAAAATGCATTTAATATTTGGAGAAATCACGTTTTGACCGAATTCAGAGGAGGAAACATGTTTTGATTGTTTGACAAGTGGATAAAACGCTTTTTGAATGAAATAAGTTCTAACTCACAAATAATACAATAGCATTATTTTATTTGAATAAATACCGAATTTCAGTTGATTATTGTTAAAATAAAATGACAGATTATGGTACCTAGTAGTATTCATTAAATATTTACTAAATAAATACTCGTTTGCCAGAAATCCACTTCAAATTTTAAAACCAATATCTTCATCTAGACAGTTATACACATATCCCTCTTCTTTATTGCAGGCTTATCAATCATGGATAATGTGGTTGTATCATTTGAATATATCATCAGGTTGATTTTGCCACTGTTCACTATACATTACCTTCAAAAGTTTTTAGCATCTTTGTTCTTTTCAACTGGTATGGCGTGGCTAAGAGGAAGATATTCTAAAACAAACCTTTGAACAAGGCAACAGTAACTCCCTTTTTAAGAAGATTTACATCATATTCTTCATTTAGATCTTGAAATCTATAATTCTGGAAGACTTTAACTTTAACAGTTCTCTTATTTTTTTCTAAAACAATCCGTTTCAATTGTGATATGTATGGTAGGTTTCGAAAGTACACATTAAGTGACAACTGTGATTGGCAGACTGGAGAAATCACTGCTTGATTGAATGCAGGCTTTGGAGGAAACACTCTTTGATTGAAACGTCAAGTTTTAAAATTGATTTATTATCGGAGAAAAATTTTTTTTAGTAAAAAATACCATTTATTTCTGTGCAATTTAACACAGAGTTCATAAAAATAACAATAACTCATTTTTTATTTTTTTGTGAGAAAACACGGTTTGAATGTTTGCTCCACAAATATGTAAGAGATAATCAAAACAGCACAGAAAATTCTATTTACATTAAAGGCAATTAAATAGAAGGTGTAGGCTATAACATCATTTTAATCTTCTTTATTTTTTAATTTATTAGGCAGTCCTTCTAATAGGGTGGAGACAAGGTCGATCGGTGTATACTTTTCTTTAGACGAATGGATGTTGGTATTCTCACATTGAAACTATTTTGTCCATATTAACTCTTTCTAAACCCAGGGTAACCACGGACATCACAGACAGTTCACAAAAGGAAAAATCGTTCAAGGGATCACCTATCAACTTTCAATGAGGATGCACTAAACCATCATTTCCCCTACGATTTCATTAGACACACATATCCAGTTTCTATGCCGCGAATCTCTTCAGATGTACCTGAATTCTGAAATCAAGGCGATGATAAGCACATGCCGATTGCGTTTCGTTAAATTCAGAGAATGCCCATAGGTTTTTTTTCTTTTAGTTTCTTAAGACAACATGAGCTTCTAAATCTTCAATCTTAAAGTAAACATAAATTTTGTTCCAACGGTGTTAGTGGGATCAATCATGGTTGCTGCTGTACCCACGCTTGGTAAAAGACTCTATTCTTTAAAGATAGCAGGACCATATATCACGTTCTTTTTCTTGAGAGACTATTTTCTTCTCTCCTCGTTTTAACAAATCCAAAACATAATCTGACCACTGGTCAGGGGGAGGGCTAAAAGAAAGCCTCCTTCCCCCCTACCCCCACTCACCAAGAGAAAAATATCACATCTTTACTTTCGGAAAACTCCTGCCTTAACTAACTTTTTCCCCGTATCGTGTAATAAAATTTCACACGTGCACTACTACTTGCTGACGTCAAACGCTCCTATTCGCTAACCTGGTAGGGTTCAACCACTTATCTAATCCACTTTCCACCTTATACTCTTTTTCTAATGGGCCACCCATCTTTAAACGCCAAGCAAACTATCTTTTCTCACGGCAGTATCCCATAAAAATTTCCAAAATTGTCTGTATGACAATAACTTTTAAAAGGAGGGTTATAAAATTGTACAAAGCATTTTACTTAAAAGGCTCATAAAATTTTATATACATGGTTGGCCACCCAAGCAGGCTTTTAGGCTGTGATGATAAGCAACACAAAATTGTGGGAAAATGCATCCGCAGAATTTTTCCCGCGCTCACTTTATACTAATAAAAGGAGGTTGCCATGGTCACGGGTGCACCTGTTAGATTTCCGTTCCCTTGTTTGGTACTGAGAAACATTTTTCTCTCTTTTTCATCTTTTTTTTTTTTTTTTTTTTTTTTACTCTGCCCCAAAACATGAAACAAATACGCAGAACAACATTGTACTTTAAGGGTTCTAACAAGGATATAGGGGGTGTATACACATACAATTTGATAATATTTAGGTACTGGAATATTTTTAAATATACTGTAACAAATGTATTTAAAAACTATTGTTTATAAAATTTAAAAGCATACAATATATTCTATTAGCTAACTTATTTAAACTAAACTAAGAATTTAGATAATTCTAGAACTTTGATAATATATAGCATATAGCTATATGCTATAAAACAAAATAAATTCAATATATTCTTTCACTTCATGAATCATGTAAAACTATGCATTTTAACTTAATTAAAACATTAAATCGCTTTAAGAAGTCCAATATTATTGCACATGTACATTTAGAAAAAATATTGAAATTTACTTTGACTAAATACTAAATTTCAAGTAAGAAAATGTATTTAAAATATAAGCTAAAGTAAAATTTTGAAATAATGCTACTTTTGATGCAAAACATTATTTCTGAAATGGATATTGTTATTTTATGATTTCATTTTTAATTTCGAAGCTTGTGAAATGAATATTACACCACTTTGACGAAATTAAAACGATTATATGTTAATGTTTTCTAATTAAAATGAATGCTTTACATGAAAAAAATATTACATCATTTTTACCCGATAAAACCTTTTACTAAAAACGCCTTTGTGATATTTTAAACTGTCATCTGTTAAAAATAATTAATTAAAATAGTATATGATTTTTTAAAATCCTATTCGTATGGGCAATAACTTTCCACTTAAATGTACGGAAGTTTAATTTGCATCCTTGGTTGTAAATGTCAATATGTTGACAGACGATTTTTTCTTCTGTGGAATAAATTCATTCATAAAGCGAATGTGATTCAATGTGTGAAAATATGTTTTAGATTTAGGAAAATTTACTTTAATCATGTTTTTGTATCATCTATACAAATTGAAATTAAATTCGCTTTAATTTTAAAGAGAAAATAGCTTCAAAAATATATTAATCAATTTTATTTCCCCTTTTTTACCACAAAAAATGTCTTCTACTGATAATAATAACGTGAATTTTGAATGCAAACTTTCATTTGTAAGTAACTTATATTCAAACTTATTAATCAATATTAGTAAGAAGAATTCTCATTAGTTTTAAATATGACGTCATTTTTTATCTATTTTCATTAGTTACAGACATTCACGCTCCTTGTATTTTTAACGAATACTTGAAAATACCACTTTTATTTCAAGTATGACGTCATATTTTTCCAAGTAAAGCACCTCATTAATAATATAATTCTTGTTCATTCTTTTTCCTTCTAATTATATCGCCATTTTTGACAGAAAACCCCTTATTAACCTAACCGATATTCATGTTTTATATATGATAAAAAATACTTCATTTTTTTCGTTTCAAATTTGACGTCATATTTATTTTCTTTTTATTATCAGTTTTCGCGTAGAAATTGTGGAATTAAAAATTAACTGCCGAGGTGAAATTATTATTCCTGATTTTAATTTTCTTGGCAACGGGAAAGAAAATTGGTCAAATTGTATCGGGAAAATGTCAATTGATTCTGTATGAAAAAGTATGACATTTTGAATTATTAAGAGAAATATTTGGATAAAATAAATAAAACATAGCCTATGTTCTTTTCCGTTTCATAATCCATCTATATCCAAAGATACAAAAGCGTTAATTCTCCCGTTTTGATGTTGACCCCATTCAAACTTTCGGACACACATTGGCATTTATAATATTATAAGGATTTGTGAAACAAAACTTGTAATGCTTTTTCTCCAGTAAAGTCAAATTTGTTGCTATATTGGTCATATTTTTTTTATAAACCTTCAAAACCCCGGAGGGAATTGTGACACACCCTGTATATATATATATATGTATGATTTTGTCTTGTAATAACATTCGTATTTATGAACCGATTTAGATGGGACTGAGCAAATGTATCGGACTTGCCAAAGTCTCAACCTAGTTCGTTGTCTTGTTTCAAAATGTCAGCCACACTAGAAATTAAAACTGCTGTATCTCAGCAATTTCTAAAGATAGACAAGAAATAAAAAATGCTCCAGTATTCTTGTACCTAGGTCTAATGTTTAAAGAGAAAACGTTCGTTTCGAGTATCTAATTTTTTGTACACCTTTTTGAATTTGAAATTTTTAACTGGCCGCGATTTTGAAACAAGATGACGGATGAAGCTGACCAGTGAACTCGGTCGAGACCTTTGTAAGTTCTGTAAACATGCTCCGTCACATGCAAATCGGTTCATACAATACGACTGTTCCAGCATTGAAACATCAGATATATATTTACATCTGAGTGTGCATTTCAATTTATGATTTTTATTCTTTTTATTCCTCCAATTTCTGTATGATTTATTATATATATAAATCAACATTTAAACGGGCCAGGGGGGTCATGATCGGTGAAAATAAACCGAAATATTCCGAAATTGTCTCCCTCCGGACAGCTTCAATAGGTATTTTTTACTTTTTGTAGTGGATTTATATGGCTAAGATTTAGCAGTTAGTTTGACATTTTAAAACAATAGGATTTTTGTTATGTCATAGCATTCGTATTTATCAATGGATTTGTATGTGACAGATCGTGTGTGAGGGACTTACCAAGGCTTCGGCGGAGTTCAATGTCCAGTTTCATCATTTTTATCAAAATGGCGCTACTTACACATTTCAAATTCAAAAACATGTACAAGCAAATTATAAATTCAAAAGGTTTTACCTTTAAATGTTCGGCCTTGATACAAGGATTTTGGAGCATTGTTTTTGGGGGGTTTTTTGGCCTCTTTCTTTCTTTCTTTCTAACCGATGACCAGGCCCCTACCTGCCGGGATGCCCCAGCTTAACGGGTTTAGTACCTGGCATCGGGGCGAAAGACCGCCTAACCGCCGCGAAGCGGCAATAAACCTGACATCATTGCCTCGATCGTCATCCTATTTGCAGTGCCTACTGCTCGTTTGTGTATACTATGTTTTGCCGGTTACTTAACGTTATAACCTGTTGTTCGGCACCTGCACATTGCTACTCATGTTGGTCTCGTAATTTAGAACCTTGATCAGATGACGAGACCTTCACCTGGCCAGGCACCTCCAGAGGTATAATTCACAGGTAACTTGGAGGACTTTGCACCCACGACGGATTTTACATGCACCAGGCGCCATTAGCGTACATGGCGGATTATAGCCAGCAGTATGCCTCGATCCCGCGGCCTTAGCTGCGGATTCGATGCTCTGCCAACTGGGCCACAGCTGCCCGAACTACTTCTGAATGACCTGCGGTTTAGAAGCCGAATTGTTGGTGCAGACTTGTCATTAGAAAAAGGATTGGAGGGGGTGAGGAAGCAAAAAAAAAAAAAAAATAATAATAATAATAATAATAATAATAAAAAAATAAATAAATAAATAAAACAGAATTAAAAAAAATGGAGCGCCGCAGATAGACAAGTTGCACCAAAAGTTAATTTTGGGCCGAAATGCTAGAGAAACATAACGATGCAGGGGGATGGGACTCCACCTATCTACCGTACCCCAGCGCGTAGAAACTGACTCCGTAGACTTCCCACTGGAGAGGGTCCGGTAGCTTGTGCAGGCTATAGCCTATGTGCAACTAAGAATAATAAAGAGGCGGTAGTCAAAAAGAAAAAGAAAAAAAAAACCTGAAAGGGAAAGGGGTTAGCTTGTACATGTTATTACACTTAAAACTTACTTATAGCTATTTACTTAACTATCATTTATTACATATATTGTTTTAATATTATCCTATAGCACTAGGTGATACTAAACGAACTAGAGTAATTTACTTTAGATTACTTAAATATTGCCTGGCTATTTAAAATGAATTTATATTTTAATCATTTCTAATATTAGAATCGGGATTTTATTTATTAATTATTATTATTATTTTTATATTATCTTATGACAATTTAACTATGAATTGGCATACTATTACTTAGCTAGGAGGGAATTGATAAGAGACTAACGAGCTGACCTAGTGAGATTAATATACTAATTTCTAATTGAACTAGCTGCTTGAGGTTGTAACTTAGACATAAGCTATGGGGGTTGGGTTTGACCTAAATTAACATTTAATTTAATAATTCATTATATTTGTCTAGTATAATATACTTATCTCACCCAGTGGACTTGTTCTTCTGAGGAGGTTTCCTTGTCTTGGTATTTGGTCACTGTCGTGGTTGTTGTCTTTTTAATATTTTGACATATTCTTGTGGGTCTTTTCTTTATCCTTGATTAGATATATGCTTCTCACATACCGTGAGATGCTTGTCTCTATCGTAGGTTGTTTTCCTTTATGACTATTAATGGTGGATGTCTAAATTTGAGGTTTTGTCACTTTGCGAACTTGCCGCTGATGGTTTGACGACTTGTGGTCTTTAATTGTGACCCTTTGAGTTGGCTTTGATCACTTAACAGGTTCATTTTCCTTTGTTTGTATGTTACCTTGATACGTGAATGCGCACATAGCGATCAGTCCATTGGAACCTAATGGCTGTTATCACGATTTATGCAACATTGTTGCGAGCTATTTGAAAAGGCTTGTGCACTACTGGAGTGGGCTTGTTCCATGGCCGTTAGTCCGTCAATTTTTTTATGATGACTGTTTTCACAAGATGTATCGTTATAATTTCTCCTTTATAACGATTTTTTGGCCTCTTAAAAAATGACTGAGATCTGGTATTTTGAAATTCAAGGGTGGATTATTGTTCCTCAATCAGGTTTCATTTATGAGCTTTAGAAAACATGGTTTCTCGAAAATTCTTTTCGATATTTTTAACCGTTGTTGCTACTCTCATACACTTAAAACTACATACTCATATCCCCCAGCATTATCTTCTCGCCAAGCTTGGCGAAATGTGGTCAAATTTGGAAAACAATTGTAAATCGCCATAAATGAAGACCTCTTGAATATAGCTGACTAATTTGGCAAAATTCTCATTAAAATTCAGTACTCAGGAAAACTATGAATTGAATCTTCTATCAACGAGTTTCCCGGATTTTATCCTTGTGTGTTTGAGTAAAATTAGCTGTATTTTAATAAAAAGGAATGGAGAAATCTAACTTTATCTCAGGGCGCTGACAGGAAGGACATTTCATTTTGCATTAACACGTTAATTTTTATTTTGCTAATTTCGCTATAATTTTCTTTTAACTTTTGTGAAGGATTATGTGATACGATCATACATAAAGTTCTGAATTTAGAAATATTGATGTAACTTTTTTCAGAAAACAGTTATATTGAATAATTTTATTTAGGGCACTAGAAAATTAAAATTGGAATTTTCTGAAATCTAAACATCATTCTATACAAATACTTGAAATTCATAATCATCCGAAAATGAAATTTGTATCATGCGCGTAAACTTTCTACATCAGAAAATTAATTCCATTTCTTTTAATCAGATTTTACCATATTTCAAGTTTCCAGATTCAGAAAATACTTGACTTTTATCTCAGAAAACTTTCTCTAATGTACGATGTCATTATATGTTACAAAGAGTTTTGTAAACTAGAACTAGGAAATATACCATGGCAGATATCATGTACCGATTTTTATCTTTGAATATGAAGCAATTTTTCTATATTTAATTTTACAAAATCTGCTCAAATTATATTAATGAGACTTGCTTGAAAAGATCATCATTTCAAAAGACTTGTGTGAATTTTACTTTTAACACTTGGAAATATAAAAGTATTTAGAATTTTCATCTTCCTGTCCCTTCCTTTCTTTCTTTTATTTAGACCTTAGTCCCCAAACTTTTTTGGTCATACCCCGCCAAAACATCCCACCACACCTAAAATCAAGATCTCCCTTCTTGTGACACATAATTGTAGTTTAAAAAGTTACTTCCTTCACTCGTGGAGAAAGCCTGAAAACCATTAACATTAACAAATCCTTTCAACATCAGATACCTAGTATTTTTTAGACAATAAAAACATCAAATATTTGTGTTTCGCTTGTTCTTTGCTACTATACTTAATGCAAAATAAGTCTTCCATTATGTGGGCATTAAGTAAAGAATATTTTAACTTTTATCCCTCTATAAACATTCCTATTTCTTGTAAAGCTTTCTCTTCCTTATTACACATTGACCACCATGTCTGTATATTATGTATTCCATTTTTTTAATGTGCATATATATATAGGCAGAAAACAAGTAAAAATTAAATTTAAAATATCAAAAAACCCGACTGCGTAAAAAGCGAACTAATTAATTATTTCTCATCAATGTGAAACTATTTTTTATATTACTTACCTATTTTTTTTATTTACTTGTATTGATGACATTTAAGTTGTGTTTAATTGTTAGTTTCTATCTATAAACACTGTTTTGATGAGGTCTGTGGATGTCTATGATGGTTAGAGTTGCAGTAAAGCTAGAGATCCACAATACGTACACAACTTCCAGGTTGTATAATATTTAAACGGAACTTCTGATTGTAAAATAGTCAATGAAACATCGTCTTCATTTTGAAAGACCTATCCAATGATATACCACTCAACATGGTGCGTAAAAAATTTTTTCGTCTCTACCGCCATTTTGTGTTTTACGGCCACCATTCTGAATTTATAAAAACAAAATAACCTATAACCATCGGACCGTTAAACGAATCGATAGAGACCTCATTCATTAAAATACATCCAGCCATTGGGATGTTCCGAGGTATAAAAAATCCACATACCCTGATACGCGTGAAACACATAACCCTTCTTGCAGTCGGGTAAAAAAGAAATTTCAACATACTTAACAGAATTTAAATGCATTATCCCGCGTACGCTTTCATTCTATGAAAACGTAAAAAAAAATATTATTTTCTTTTTAAAATATACATTTATTTGAACAATCCTGAAAGAAAGCGAACCCCGATTTAATTCTACTGAAACTAATCGCATAATTTAATCACCCTAAACATAATCCGAAATATATTTTTTTATAATGAAATATATTGAATGGAAGCAGTCATAATATAGGCATTTTTTGATTCACAAATATGTTTTTAATAATGAAAATTACTAACAAATTTATGTAAAAAAATAATTTTGAGCTACATTATGTTTTCATAAAAGAATCACTATCGCCAAAAACAGGCAATGTACGTTTACATGTTTACTATTTAAAGAATAAAATCTGAAAATTTAACTGAAAATGTTAGCTCAAATACACGTTTGTAATTATTAAAATGATTCATAATTTATATTAAAAATATATAAAATATGACCAACATTAAGTTTTACGCATAAAGTATAATCGTCATCAAAAACGTTGGAACGTACTTTTAGAGCTTATTCGTACCATTATTTTTCTACACGAATCGAAATTTTTCTTTTAATCCTTTATGACTCAACAACTCCGATTTTGAACGTAAAAAAATATATACTATATCTAGAACATAAATTTGAAAAAAATATTGACTAAAAGGTAATTTTTTCACCTACAATAAACAGAAATTTACATATTTCTGATAAATATTGTCCATTTTCTAATATAAAATTATAAAGTATATACAATTACATTAAAAAACAAATCTTTCAAAAAATTTTCGAACGTCTCCAGCTTTTTTTAATTCGACAAAATTTACAAAGTTATTTTTCGCAATATCGACTTGAAACTGCTCAAATGCAAAAAAAAAAAAAAAAAAAAAAAAAAAAAAAAAAAAAATTTGGTATGGAAATTTAACTCAATAAAGCCGTCTGTTGAGAATTCTGTGATGAATTAATATTAACTGATATGTTGGAAAATGGGACTAATAGATAAATCGTTTTTTTTTTTTTTTTATCTTACTGTGTAAGTAACATTGACTTTTGAGTATGTTGCAGATCTGCAACACGGTGATTATCTACGTGTATCGTCTGTTGCTATCGGTTGCATCCACAGAAAAGAAAATCCTAGTAGATAACCACAAATTTCTACAAAATGTTCTTATCGTATATTAAGTTAGTTAATCTTATACTTTGAAAATTCATGCAATTTTTACAGTTACTAAATAAATTTCAAATATATTTTCCATGCGAGATTTTAGTTTTATTTTATTTATTTTGAATTTATGGACATACCCCAACACATTTCTTTTTATAACTTTAAATATTTCATAAAAAGTGTATTACATATATTCTTTTTTAATTTCTCGCAAAAAATGGCCATTTGGTGTGCAATACCAGTGCAATAAAGTGAGAAATGATCCATTGAGGTCAACTTTTTGTTTAATATTCCTTATTAGACATTCATACAATATATATTGTGTGACTTTTTCAATATTTTCCAAAATAGTCTTACCAGAAATGTTAAACGAAGAATATTTTTTAATCAATTTTTTAAAAACATTTAAATATTAAAATAATTTAAAACATGATCTGAAAAATACACTTTTATATCCATAATGAATGTAAATGTTTATTTACAATAATTAAAAAATATTGAATACACGTATGTACATTGACAAAGTAGGACACTCAAAAGAATAAAGTAATTAATGCAGTTATATTCTGTTACAATGTATGGGATAAAAAGGCATAATAAATGAGATGCTTTATTCCCAAAGAAATAACCTTTTCTAAAAAATGCGTTTAAAAGGGTAACTTGTTCTGTTAAGCTAACATATCATCATATATCACCATATCTCCATCGTAACCTATAAAAAAGAATCCCCTGTGGCGGATTGCATTTGCAAAACGGACAATGGCTTCAGAGAATGGATAAAACAAATCGATTAAGACAGTAATAAAGATGACCCTTCAGTGGAATTGAATGAAGTGCTGGAGAAAAATTGAGTCCCATGTTTAACAAATTGCATGCAATTTTGAAAAATTATGCTTATCATGAAGCATAATTTTTTCTTTCATTGCAATTTGGCTACTTTAGTAATTTTTCGACACTTTTTACTCCACCTTAAATAAGATTTTGACCTATACTTTTTTCACTGTGGCTAATTTAATTATTCTGAAATTTTGAGGAGAAAAAAGAAAAGAAAAAAAGAAAAGTTTTTGAATGAGATGTCGTTTGCTGACGCCATTTTAAATGAAAAGAAAGGTCAGTTGGGAGGATATTAAGAGATGAAGTAAAAGTAGGTTTCTATCAGGCTTTCGCTGTATGAAAGATGAGCCCTGCAATCTCTTTTCTTAATTTATTTCTCGACATCCAGCATTTGGAAGAAGACAATAAAATGCTTAGAATCAATTCATAATGATAGTTATAATAACAATAAGATAATAAAATGCTGAAAAACATATTAAAAGCGCATAGGTCAGGGATTACAGAAGATTTAACAGTTGAGAAACTCATGGAATAGTGTAATGAAGCTGTGAGATTAAATGATATTTCGTGCGTTAATACGAGTATATAATGTTTCGCTTTTCTTAATAGAATGAAGTCACCGATTTATAAGGACCTTGTGACTTCATTTAATGCATCGACATTCTTTGATGTACTACTCTGAAATGATGACTACATAAGAATTCAGATGACTGGTAGGTCATGGAAAGTTCATGGCGCGAACACAGAACCATTTTCTGAACAACTCCACATCATGTTTTAATATTCGCATTAAAAATTGAAAAATAAATTAATTTATTTGAACAATAATCCAAAAAACTTCAAATTAAATGTTTCCTTCTCCTACTTAGATTTTTGAAGATAAAAATATAAAAAGAAAATAAATAAAGGGGGCTAATGGCAGGGAGCATACAACATATTGAATTATAAATTATTTAATAGTAGATTATGAAGGAAGTTGTTTAAATATTTTTTCTCATTGCTAAATAGTATTAAAAGTGTACAAATTATTCTAATTTAATAGAAAAGAAATTTTATGTTTTAAAAATAACATGCTTTTTAATTACACACACTTATTTATGCAATCAAATGTGAATGTATATAGCATATACTATGTTAGATGTAAATATTGAAGTGTGAGTAGTGAATAATTTTCATGACAGAAAGATTCTTAGGCAATAATAATCATCAATCAGAATTCAGGTAAAAAATCTCTATTTAATCTAACTTAATGTGGGTGATAGTATTAAACCTACATAGAATCGTTCTTTGTTTCTTTAGCGAAACAAAAAATTCATTTCTTTCCATTTCCAACGTCACCTTGTTCCACGATCCTACAGGCTTTTGTTTGCTGAAGCGCTCATCTACCGAAGGGTCAACATATCTTCCAAAATTTTAAATGCATTTTTCTAACAATGTTGTGTATTGTAGGAAAGATAGTAATTAAATAAACGCCTTGAATAGTTGAGTGAAGCTATATGTAACAAGTAAATCTCTGGCAAACTATTTAATTTGTTTTCATACATATATGAATATTACAAACGTGACTTCTAAAAAATCGTTTATAATTTCTCATTTAAAATATACCTTCAAAATGGAAAAAAAGTAATAATATTATAACATTTTTGTGAAAATGAACGATTTTTCAGGCAACTACGTTCAGTTTAAAATGCTTAAACGCATATTTGTGTATTACAGAACCACCGTTACCAAGCAGCAGTGATCATCAGCTCAAAAGATCCTGTGTTGGAAAGTACGAATTACTTTCTAGATCTGAGACTCCTGATGATGAGAATAATTTTATTTGAATTAAATTTGTTATTTACGCTTTGTTTAATTTAATGGCGATTTCTTTTTGAAGATAGACTGTCAGCGTTTTATTCCGGAAAACGTACAAAAATTATCTTAAAATAAATGAATTAACTTTAAAAAATCAAGAAATCCGACTGCGTAAAAGCGAACTAATTAATTATTTCTCATCAATGTGAAACTATTTTTTATATTACTTACCTATTTTTTTATTTACTTGTATTGATGACTTTTAAGTTGTGTTTAATTGTAAAACCCAATCTATAAACACTGTTTTGATGAGGTCTATAGATGTCTATGATGGTCAGAGTTGCAGTAAAGCTAGAGATCCTACCTACACAACTTCCAGGTTGTATAATATTTTAACGGAGCTTCTGACTGTAAAATAGTCAATGAAACATCGTCTTCATTTTGAAAGACCTATCCAATGATATGCCACTCAATAGGGTGCGTAAAATGTTTTTCTCGTCTCTAACGCCATTTTGAATTTATAAAAACAAAACCTAGCCTATAACCATCGGGTCGTTAAGACGAATTGATAGAGACCTCATTCATTAAAATCCATCCAGCCATTGGGATGTTTCGAGGGTATAAAGAAATCCACATACCCAGATACGCGTGAAACACATAACCTTTCTTTTTAGTCGAGTAATAATACGTATTACGACAGCATCCTAACCCCTTCCTTATTTTCTTCCTATTCTTTTTCAATAAAAGTGTAATTAATTTTTTTAATTAATATATACAACGATAATTAAAAACTAATATAACTTATTAGTTGAATATCTTACAAGCCGTAACTTCTGTGCTTCAATGTCTTGTATTTATCAAAATTACAGCAATATGCATCCATTACGACGATTTAGTGATTCTATGACATTTAAATTGATTTAAGAGTAAAATAACGGTCAAGTGCGAGTATTACTCGCGCTCAGAGTGTTCCGTACAATAAATATATGAATTATTTATTAACTGTATTATTAAAAAATCGTTGCTAAAAGAATAATAAGACTTTGTAAAAAGGGTTGGATATAACTGTATATACTTGAAAAGTTGGTATACAATAAAAGTTCAAATACATATGAAGCCTAAATGATATCAAATATTGCTATTCTACATAATTCTTTTTTTTATCTTATCCTAATCTGTTTATGATGAAATTAATTCGGTGCTGACAATAAAAGTAGTTCATATTTAAACCCTTACACTCAGGCGCTGTTAGAGGATACGTGTCACTAGCTGCCAGTGTTACCGCATCTGGCAGATTTCTATTTTTTTTGGTGGGGAGGGGTGTTCAATAGTCTTTATTATTTCTCGAAATCTGAACTTTCCACGTTCCATAGTTTACGAGTAAAATGGCTGCGACAGACGGACAGACAGACACAGGAGTGATCTTATAATGGTTCCGTGTTTACTTTTTAAGTACAGAACCCAAAAAATAAAACAGTCTTTTTTATATGCTTTTTTATAAACCACCAAAGTAATTCACATAGCGAAAAGAAATTCGTTTGCAAATTTCTTAAAAGGTGACAGAGATTCATTTTAAATATTAATTCGAAACCGCGTTAAATTAAAAAGAATAGTAAAATTTAAAAATTGATATTGAAATACGAGGTACAACAAAGTATTTTGGGAAAAATTTTCTTCCAGATTTGCAAGAAAAGGGAACAAAAATTATTGTACTTATTTTTTAGATTAAAAAATAAATTCAAGACTCACATATTTGCTTTCGTAACAACTTATTTTTAATTTTTTAAATAATTCGTTGAACAGACTATTTTTTAAATATTAACCCTATAGCAAATAACACCTTATAATACTATATTAATTTCAAATTTTAAAAGGTGTAAATTAAAACTTTAAAACCAGTAAAAATACGTTTATTTTGTCTGTTGACATGTTTCGACTCACCCCGAGTCATTTTCAAAAACAAATAAATAAAGCTATTCTAAATTTGCATTATCTATGACACGCCATCATTGAGTTTTCCACGTATTCTTTCATATTATGAACGTTACACTTTTATCTTATATTGCATATGCAACATATATATATATATGGAATTGACTGCAATTGACCTTTGGTAATAAATACTTCTAATTGATGACTCGATGGTATAGAAATAACACGATTTTAATGTCTGGAGTAAGTTATGAATTATATTTACAGGACACATACAAATTATATACAAGTTTTAAGGGGATAAAGGGGCTTTTTGCTGCAATCTACCGTCCTTCAATACTTCGGCGCGCTCTCGGAGTCTGACTATGGACGTCTTCCCAAGTCAGCCCGCAAAACAACTCTGAAGTTAAATCGAACCTTCGCTCTCAGGCTGTGAGATTCAAAATCACTAAGTCATCAGGTTTATTGTCTTTTAGAAATTGCAAGCTTTGTCAGTTCTCGTGGGAATTGGCTGCACCCTCTTACTGCGGTCAGGATGCGGTCAGGATGTTTTGGAAAGCGCAAGACACATCCACATATATATGTGGCATATATAAGTAACGATGCAGCATCATTTCACTTACCAAAAATATGGCTAGAGATACACAATGAGTATGAAAATAAAATAAAATAAAATAAACATCCATATAAAATAAAAATGTGACGTGCATAATATGAAAGAATACGTGGAAAACTGAATGATGGCGTGTCATAGACCGGGCAAATTTAGAATAGCTTTATTTATTTGTTATTGAAAATGACTCGGGGTGAGTCGAAACATGTCAGCAGTCAATATAAACGTATTTTTACTCGTTTTAAAGTTTAAATAAATAGCTTTTAGCATTTGAATTTAATATATTACAATTAACTTTTATTATCGATTTATTCATTGGTAATTATGTAAATTTCGCCTCTGCGTAAGAAACTTAAAAAAAACCAATTATTACAAGAAATTAAAAAAGGAATTGCTCTCTTACTTTATGCGCTCTTAATTAATTGTTTTAATTATGAATTTCAAAATGCTTAATAACATTTGTAATAATCTGATTTTATTTATAATGTTCATCCAGACAGAAATAAACGGTCAAGTGCGAGTATTACTCGCGCACAGAGGGTTCCAAAGGATAAATAAATGAAGTTGTAATTATATTACTAAAAAAACCGTTGATAAAAGAATACAAAGACTTTGTAAAAGCTATACAACGTAGGGTTGGATATAATTGTATATACTAGAAAAGTGAAAATGGATATACCATGAAAGTTCAGAGAGATATGGAACCTAAATAATATTAAATATAGCTATTCTGTATAACTCATTTTTTAATATTATCCTAATCTGATTATCATGAAATTAATTGAGTACTGACAATAAAAGCCGTGCATATTTAAACTTCATTTGGCATTACATAAAACTAAATTCAGCGTAGTAAAAACCTCTCTTTCTACAGCGTAGCTAAAACAAAACCTTTGTTCAAAGTTTTAATTTGGCATTGTGCTAAGCGCGCGTCGAAAGGAGGTCTAAAAATTGCAACGCCGCTTTGGTCCGTGCCGCGTTTTTCCAGATGGGTTTTTAATTATCTTTTTAAGTCACTCGAGGCGTATTGATAGCTCCGCTCAATGCAAACTAGTCGCGAATCCCATAGTATTTATGTAATTCATTCTAATTAAGGGGTCTCGGGACTCTAACCTGGTAATTCTCCGTCAACCTCAACATCGCGTTTCGAGCGAATCTCGGTTGAATGCGAAATCCAATTCACCTTTTACCCAACCTGACGAAATTCGAGGTAAATACTAACCTGGAGTTGACAAACTCAACCAAGCTCTGAATGGTAGGTTAGTGAACCGCGTATGCCTAGTAGAAAGAAATATATAGGTCGTTTTAAACTGCGCGTTGATGCTTCCTATTTTCTAAACAATGATGTTTGTGATTTATTAATTAAACGAAGCATTAATTATCAAAAATGGTATTACAAAATAATGTGTCACTTGCATTTCTCCCCCCCCCCTTTTTGGATATTTATGCCCTATGAACGTAAAATTATTAAATTATTTCCATTTCTGTGTCAAAAACGAAGCTTCAAATTTTACTGATTTACAAAATATTTTTTGTGTGCACTATCTAACGAATCCAAATAAAAATATTATATGGTCAGTTGTTCATAATAGATAAATAATCATTTTTTAAATTACATACTTATTAAGTTTGAAATAATAATTTTTGTTTTAAAGAGACATATTTTTTCAAAGATTTTTTTTTTAAATTTCGCAATACATTAAGAACATTAACATATGTTTTCGGCCTTCTTCTAAAGTTATTAAATATGATCGCTAAAAAAGGTGTAATAATCAACGCATGATTCTTTTTTAAAGAGGTCTCTTGTCTTTCATTTTTTTTGCTACCGGCATACTATTTTATCCAAGATATTTTAATTGAATGTGTAATTAATTACATTTGTTAAGTAAAAAATATATGCATTAGATATAAATATAAGAATATATCTTAATATATAATATTCATTGTAAAAAATAAATAAATAAACCAACTGAATTTTTTACTTTTATTCTACTCAATACTACTAGTTTGATCATATAATATTTTATTAAACTTATATTAAAGAAAATGTTTTTTTTTAATCAAGTGACTGTTTTTTAAGAATTTTACTGTAACGCAAAATTTTGTTCTGTAAACAAACAAAACCATGAAATCAAAATGGTAATTCGAAATTTATTTATAAGAATTTTTTATTTAAAAATTAAACATGATAAGTAGGTATGCATGTCCAATACTGCCTTTAGTTTCGTTATTGAAAAGAAACAGATAAAGATGGTGTCAAGGCAGGACAGAACTCGCAGAGGCGATTACTAGCTCATGTGATTTCTTTGGCCAATCAGCTAACTACTTTTCAACTTCAAGTTGAGTAACCCAAGGTCGAATAATCGCGGCTCTGAAGTTATCGATGAATTCTAAATATTAACCGGTGGTTAGATTTGCCAACCTAAGTTTTCTCAACTGGGATTTGAACCGCGAGTTGAAGGTTGGCGGAGAATTGACCGGTTAGAGCTTCAAAATTTTAGAAATTTAAATTTTTTTTTATGTTAAACTCCTATCATTTCTGAACATTTTGATATAATTGTTTCCTTAAATTCCCATTAGAACAGAAGTTATGGCTTTTAGAATTACACCCACTCAATAGCTGAAACGGCGTTTCCGAAACTTTGAATTCATTTTTCTTCAAATGACGTTTTTGGGCGTAACGCGCAGAATACCTCAAAAACTTCGGAATATTTTTTTATGAAATTTTCTAAAAATATATTTCATGTTAGTCTGCTTAAACTGAACCTAAAATTTCCTTTTTATTGTCCAAAAAAATATTTTTTTAGGTGATTATACTGTTGAAATTTTCAAAATTTTGTATTAGCTAAACACAACTTTGCATTAAAAATATAAAAATGCTTTAAATACAAATTTATTTAGGTTCTGGGTAATTATTACAATCTGAAGTATAACTAGGTACCAAAATTTTCATTCTATTTGCAATATATATTTTGTAATCCTGCGCGTAAGCTGTTATGCCAATTTTCTGTCTGGCAGTTTCGAGCACCCTATAAATACTAATTCTGCATCCTGAACTTTTTAAATACATGAAATTAAAGAACATACTCATATCTTTCATTCCAATAAAAATTGTGCTTTAAAATCATATACATTTAAAGACATTAAATGTTGAAAATGGTCTCTTTTTCAGTTTTTCCAATTTTAAGAGTCTTGAGACCCCTTAAATTAGTCTGTTTTTAACATTCATTGCTTGTATACTGCTACTGGATATTGCATTACGGATATAAAATATCATTAAATGTTGCTAACTGGGCTTTAAAAGCCGATGGTACATAGAGTACGCCGTCCATGTCATTATGCATGTCCAAACCGTCCGTATCTTTAAGGATAAATATCTTGGCTAAATACGGAAGATTTTTTTCGAAAATCATTATCTACAATGCTTTTATACTTCTGCTACGGTACGTTCCTCTAGCGCTGCTCAAAACTTTTGTTGAATACCAGTAAATTGAAATTTGTGTGTAATGGAAAAATGCGATTTTTTCAAAAACTATGTGACCTAGGGTAATCGCTATAATTTTCCTTCAAGGTTTAAATTAACGTGTACTACCTCTAATTTTTTCATAATTTTAGTTTCAGTAGATTCGGAATTATATGTTGGGAACATATTTTTGGCTTACATTTTCGACGATATCTGAAAATATAATACCTACAATTAAAAGGAATGTATTTTTTAGTTCAGCGTTACGAAAGCGTTCACACGATACCCCACATGATATACAAAGAAAAGAGTTTCTTTTTAAGTAGCTTAATTAGCCCCTCTGCATTTTTACTAAATATATTTATGAACGCTTAATAATTTGAAAATATGTGGGTCAATGGCCTTTATTATTTCCCCTAATTTGAACTTTCCACGTTCCATAGTTTACGAGTAAAATGGCTGTGACAGACAGACACAGGAGTGATCTTATAATGGTTCCGTTTTTACTTTTTAAGTACGGAACCCTAAAAAGAAGAAAACATATCATTGGGGTCATATAAATGACACCAAGTTGCCAAATTACTCTAATGTTTTCATAATTTTTCCTTTATTTCCGTCCAAGGATTTCAGAATTTCTTTATTGTACCTAGTTTGCTATTTCAAAAATTATAAACATGTCAAAATTAAACTGTAGTGGTGGGTTTTAATTTGTTAAATTTTCTCGTCAACTGTGTTGAACTATGGAGAAGTAATCTAGTACTATTCAGGAGTATGTCTTCACCGAGTTCAAGTAACAGTAGCATACAGAAATGAGAAAACATGAGCTAAACCACGCCAGGGCAAAAAGTGCTGAGCACTTTTCACCTGATTTATGTCTAACATCTATTGTAAATCAGGATTCACTGGCTTGATTTTATTGCGGACAAGTGTGATATTCTTCATGATAAACCGAGAAGTTGTTAAAAACTATCGAGGAATCATTTCGTATTTTACGCCTTTCTAACTAAACTGCGATAGTATATGTGTTTTTAGATTTCCACATTGATTATCACAATATATTTTTCGCCCATTAATATTATGCCAAAAGCAAGACAAAATACTTTAACTGTAAAATACTGGTAAGGTACTTGTACCCAATATGGACAGTGCTCTCAATAAGGACACACCTAATATCTTTAAAAGTAACAATTTTGATCGAGAGATGGCGCTACATGTCCGTGAAGAAAAGCAGTTGAAAAGAGAATTAAGCCTGAAAAGTGCAAAAAAGCGCGCTGTTCGCCATTTGGAAGGAAACTTGTTGTTTCCTTCCTGGTGTGCTGATCGTAATTACAGGTAACTTTAAATTTTTATTAGATATGGCAAAATTACTTTAAATATTGAAAAGGGGGGGGGGGGGTTAGAAAGCTGATAAAAATATTTTCGATTGCTATTGCATATATTGCTTAAAAATGTTTTCTATATTTATTTAGTACAAGATTTAGTAAAACTATACTCGATTCCCAATATGGACACCTTATGTCCATAATGCCATATTGAATGGACATAATGTCCATATTGAAAATACAGCAAGTGAACCTTCAGATTCACTTGCTGTATTCTCCAAACCTCCAAGAAACTTCCTCCAATAAAGAAATCCTCAAAAAAGCCTTTTCAGAAAAATCAAAAGAAGCCCCCCCACCCTTTCAGTAGGGTATCTGTTGGCGAAATCGGAGGTACCAGCTATATGACTTCCTCAACAAAGGAGAGCTGGTACTGCTTCTTATGCAGTATTGATGCTGTTGCAGACATGCGGCTATGCATCACATGCGGCAGATATATCCATGAGGACCGTGTGGGACTTACCGCCCATGATGAAGAAGTTTTTATTTGTCCATCCTGTGAGGACTGAGTAATAACAGATGTAAATTCTGCCGGCAGATGCAATAAAGCTAAGCAAAACCAACTATATTATTTCATAATATTTTGTAGTAACTGAGGTGCTTTGCATGGGTCTTCGAAGAGCCAGAACCGAAAATGACCTCCCCCCCTTCTTAAGTGCATGTTCTGAAGATACTTACTGTGCCCCCACCCCTCCCTCGCAATACTTTAAGATATATTTATTTTATCTCCTCTCCTCTAAAATCCCTTGGAAGAGTGGCTCTTCCACAGACTCTCTGTAGTAGGTCAATAAGGAGCCACCTGTCCCTAATATTGACATGCATGTCCATAATAGGGACAGGTGGTTCCTTATATGGACACTTGTAAACATTTTTTTTGTTTTTATTAGTAAAATTAAACCAGAATAATTACAAGGTCCCTAATTTTAATAATGATAGTCAACAGTCCAGGGATATTGGTCACATATTTTTGGAGTCCTATGACGTGTACACGAGGGTGAAAAAAATCAATTTTCCTTAGGGTGTCCATATTGGGTACAGGTTCCTTACACAAAAGGACTTTCAAACTTATTCATTAGTTATGTCACATCAAATAAAATTATAGAAATTAATTCTAACCATAAAATATATTTCCATTTATCAGTATTTTCTTTTTAATTTCGCAATATTTATATTTGTTTATTGGCAATATCTCATTTACTAATCATTTAGAGCACAATACCTTCCTTCACAATTTTTTTTAAATGTAAAGTTCATAAATTATGGAAAATGCTTTCTGATGCATGAAAGGATGGAAACACATGTAATTTATTAATATTATACAAAACCATTCCAATTTAATACATGGCAAGATAGTTTGTTTCATTAAAATGTGTCCAAATGCTACATCATTACAATTTTTTAATGCTAGTAAAACTTATTAATATAAACTACAATAAAATGTGACAGTCTTGAACTTTACTGTAATCTATAAGAAAAAGGAGCGTGAAAAATTATCTGTTTACTCATTGTAGTGATAACAAATGTATATGAAACTTTCTCTTGTTAAAATTTGTGCATTCACAAATGGTTTGCTTCTTTCACGTTTAATTCGTTTACTGGCCAGCTTTCATAATCATAAATATATCTTACAATACCTATGTCTCATTACATATACCCCATAACAAAAAATAATTGCTACAATGTTAATAACATTTTGATATAAAATCAGTATGTATTTCCCTTTTAATAAGTCTTGTTACAAGCATGATAAAAACGAATATAATTACATAATGATAGTTTTCAAACGGTAATTCAATCAGTTAATTTATATATCATAATATGGTACAAATGCGGAAAGTGAGTAGATTTTTTTTATCAATTATGAATCATCTTCTTTTCTTCTATCATTTTATATCATTATGTTTAAGATGTATTCATACATCATGTACTATTGTGAATGTTAGTAAATACGAGATTTGTCATTTATGTATTCTTCAATATTTACATGACACATGAATGCAATTATAATACATTTTTTAATCTCTACAAAAAAGTAAAGCAGAGTAACTAGATAATTCTATCTTAATTTGTTAGATAATTACTTTTAATCTGTTTATCGAAGTAGAAAATAAAAGCATTACATTTTCAAAAACTAATGTTTAGTTCATGAAAACGTAACATTTTCTAAATATTTCTAATTTTTGTTAATAATACACCTATGAGAGCTATTTGAAAATAAATTAATTCAATATATTAGTGAATTACTCCTTGTATAAATACAGTTATTCTTGTGAAAAGCACTATGCAATAATTTGGAAAATATGAGTTCATTTTAAAATAACATAAAGTTATAATTAAAGCAGCCTTCTTTAAAATATGTCATTACAATATTGATTCGGATGAATTTTAATCTTTGTTTAAATTATTTTAAAAAACTGAATTAAATTGCTTTTTTTACTGTTTTCATTTGTGCTATTTCTACTAAATATCGAGAATTACCAAAATTTTGATTAAAAGTACACTACACTGTTAAAACTTTTGCACCATTCTGGCAGGTCATTCGACCGTTTTTTGAAAAAACGGTTTCATAACCATAATTTAACTATATTCTGACCATAAAATGGCCAATAATATGGTCGGAATCAGGGTTGGCATTAATCAATTACTTTTTTAATCGATTGATTAGTCTATTACTGATTCAATCATACAAAACTGACGCCTAATTCAATTTATCAGGATTGAAATTGAAAAAGTAATTGCTCTTCAAAAAGTTTTTTTATGATTTTTTTAATCTGCATGAATTCAATCTTGATTAATTTAATCGTGATTAATTTAATCATTAATTACATAGATAAGAATTAAATATGACCGCCCTGTTTACTTTCTTAAATTCACTTTCTTTCACGAAATTCTTTTTAAGAATCACTGTACGATTTTCCTTATTGATTATACAGGGTCACAGAAAATTATTCATATAAACCGAGGTCAATATGCTTAATTTAGGGGGTATTAGGGGCAATTGAAACCCGCTTAATAAAACTGATATATTCTTTTATAATTATTTTAGGCAAATAAGAGCAATATTATCAATCATTTGATAGTCACAAATCGATTGCGATAGCCCCTGATCCCTCATAGACTATACTTCATGTCGATGGCAATACCTTCAATGGATGCAGAAGCGAAAAAGTTTTGAAATTGCGATTTTTATTATATTGATGGGGAGAGAAACTTGAAATTTGCATGATTGTAATTACTTAAAAGTTTTAAATGCTATGTAAGAACAGTTTCTAAAAAATTCGAAAATTAAAACGGTGAAATCAGCAAAAACTCTTCTAAAAATGTCCTAAATTACGATTTCAATAGAATTGTTAAGGATATAAAATTTTAATTTGATGTGGATGTTACTTTTAATACTAGTCTCACAGAACAGTTAAAAAGTTTAGATATTTAAAAGGTTGAAATGAATGACGAAAGCGTTCAAAAAAAGTTTAAAATTACGATTTTTGTAGAAATGTTAATGATACAAACTTGAAATTATACCCGGTTGCTACTTTTAAGACAAAAATATTTGCGCCTTATACTTTTTTAAATTGAAATATAAAAAGCTGTTGCAGAAAAAGGGCCTTTTAACGGGAAATATAAGAAAAATTCATAAAAATGCATTTTTTGTTCCTTGTTAAATGGCAATAATTTTCAAGTTAAAAATAGAAAAGATTCAACTCAACTTTTTTATAAGTTTCTAGTGCAGTAACTCCTAACGGAAAAGTATATATATATATTTATTTAACCATACATGACACCCCCCCCCACACACACCCCTTTGAGCGATGACATGTACCCCCTGGAAGATTTGAGATTTCGTATTTACAATGGTCAAAAAGTGAAATTCCACCCCCCCCCCTCCTCCGGAGTCATAAAAATCCCTCCCGGAGAAAAGTGCCTGAATTAAACACTATTAATGACTAAAAATAAAATCTTCAGATTTGTGTACCAAGTGTATTTCCCTTAATTGCAACTCATTTAAACTTTGGAACAAAAAAAAATATATATATACATATTTTTTTTTGTTGGAATTTTAATATAATTAAATATAAAGAAATGATCTATAAATATTATTTATTAAGCTTACAAATATTTTTACAGTGCACATTACAAATATTTTACAGTAGAGCGTAGACACATGCTCAGCTTGCTGGCTCAGGTCAGAAGTTTTTGTCCAAAATTTAGCAATCCACATTTTAGAACTTGGTTATTCTCGTCTGGTTGAATTCGCTTCGACGAGTTAGTCGAGCAAACGAAAATTAACTTGGAGATACCTCCAGGTTTACCAGGTTCAAAACCCCTTAACTCTTTTTTTTTTTTTTTTTTTTGACACAATAAATTAAAAATAAATATCCGGCACCACTTTTTTTTACTAAAATATTTGGCTTTGTACAATCGAAAAAGGTATGTCATTTAACAAACCAATTACACTTAAAATTAAGTGGTACCCAAAAGCTTTTAGTATCGAAGATAGCAAACTCTTTTTGCCCGAGCGGTACTCGGGCAAAACAGTTAAGAGGTTAAATAATGCCAGGATTAACAAATTTTTGTCCAAAATTCTCTCTGAAATTGTATAGCCTATATGTCTGTATTCTGTTTAAGAGGCGTTCTACTATAATTTTACCAAAGTAACAGAATTTGTATAATGTTATTTTCATAATTTTCAGTTAATCTGAATTTTTAAACTTAACTCCTTACTTAAAAGGTAAAAAATATATAATTAATATTATAAATGTTGTAAAAAGAGGAATACAATCTGATTCCCTTTTCCAGAAAAAATTGAAAGGTCTTAATTATACTGTACAAATGCAACACAAGAAGTTGATAAGCAGCCGATATTGAATTAACCTTTAACTGATGTCACATAAATTGTCACATAACTACTGTGAAGTGGTCTGTGAGACCGCTCTATCGAAAGATGAATAAAAGGCGCGATTAAGTTTCAGGATAGTGTTTTTGTACAAAACTTTTTGTGCAGCACTGTTATTATTAAAATTCCCTTATTCAAAAGTCTCTGGTGACAGTATTAAAGTTCCAAACGAAGAAAATTTCGTTGATATTTGTAGTTAAACTGAAAGTTACAAGTTAAACTATGAAAATTGAAAAAAAGCAGTGGTATGTGAGACCGGTAACATCAGTTAAAGATTAATATTTGCCTGTCCTTTTTTAGTTTTTTGTACTCCTTTGTGTACTCTTGGAATATGGAATGTTGGATAATGTCAAAAACTTAAATTTAAGAAGTTTTTATTACTTATTATTTTTTTCTGTTTTTTAATCAATGCTTAGTATTTAATTATTAATCATCTAGTATTATTTAGATAACATTTACTCCAAGTTGTAAGTATCAACTGTTATAGAGCGGGTGTCGTGAATAAAGGTGACTCGGTCATAGAATTACGAGAAAAAATTTTGATGTAGGGCAACATTATTAAGACTAAATAAAATAATGATTGGCCTGCCTCGGCTTCATTGTATTTATATACAGTTTTCTTCATTCGAAAAATATTCAGAACTTAAAAAAAAAAAAATCGAGTCATACCGAGCCCGACCAGAAAGAGTCAAAACCTACTCGAAACCGAACCAAATATCCAAAATATTTAAAGAGAACCCGATCTAAGACAAGGCCCGATGCAAGACCTTAGCAGCGATCAAGAGTGATTAAACCAGAAGAAGCTTGTAAAAAGATCAAATAAAGGTTCCAAAGCCAGAACAATACATGAAATTTTCAATCATAAATCCTTCATTAGATTGACTAATTAAATTGACTATTTAGATTAAGAATTGATTTAATCGTAAAAAAGCAAGTGATTACATCCAAATAATCATTGGTCATTAGTCTATGAGTAGGATTGAATTGATTTAATCGTAATGAAAGCATTGATTACATTAAAATAATCACTGATCGTTAGTCTATTAGTAGGATTGAAACTAAGCTTAATCGGTCAATCTTTAGTCATGATTAAAAAAATGATCGTTAACTTTCAATCGTTCATCTAATTAAAATTTTGCACAACCCTGGTCAGAATAGTGTTAAAATTACGGTTGGGTAACCGTTTTCGGAAAAAACGGTCGAAGGACCTGCCAGAATGCTGCAAATTTTTAACAGTGTACTAAGTATTTTGTGAGGGGTTGAACCAACTTTTGGTGCGGCAGTAGCTGTAACAATAAGATGGGGGATATCGTTGAAACATTTAGAGCTATGGTTCAACTGGAGCTCCGAATGCAATATTACTAAGTTATATTAATTATTTTTTGTTTAAAAAGTTAAAAAAAGCTTATTTTTAAATTCATTACAGTTAAGGCTTATATTTTAACATTATGACACCACATTCCCTGTATTATGTTATTTGGAAGCCCATTCGTATATTAACTCATCTTGATTATTTTAATATAAAATGCTAATATCTATGTACATAATATATTTTAATCGTACTTCAGTACTTCATAATTATCAGGAGAAACGGTTTTATTATACTTACAGTAAAATCAATTTATGAAAATGGAATGTATATGTAAAATATAGAAATCAAGTATAATTTAATTTTTTTCATATGTGAATATAATGCGTAAAAAAAAAAAAAAAAAAAAAAAAAAAAAAAAAAAAAAAATATGAGGACAAGCAAAAATGACTGTGAAAAAAAATATATTTATTTTTTGTCTAAGTAAATGTAGTCATAATTTCAGATAACTTAAAATCCATCATAATAAGAGTTTTTGAGCATGGTATTTTATACAAGGTCTATATGTCAATTATTTAGCCTATTATGTCTAATAGTTAAGGCATGCGAATCTTCTCACAGTCTGTTCACAGTCTATTTAGAGCATTAAATTTCTAATATCTGACTCACTGAACATTGACAGGAAACTTCTATTAAATAAATTATAAAATTCAGTAATTAAGTAATTAAAAAAATAGATTCAAAGCTCCTTTTGTTATCAATTTTGAAGAATTTAATAATTTATAGGAAAATATTTCAAACCAATATTTTTGAATCTTTCAATAATTTTATTATATTTTCAGCATTTTTACAATCGTTTTTATTGTTATTTTATACTCACATAGTCTTACCCTTTAGTAACCATCTCCTTTTACTAACTACCTTCTTTCTGTTACTGTAAAATTATTAATCAATGCAGCAAGTGAGCTCTTACTCTTTTGATTACTCTCGCTCTCTCTTTTGCTTTTTTCTACTCAGTTTAGAAAATGTTTGATCAAACTTATTTCATTGTTCGTATAATCACATTGTCTAACTAGTGTGAAAATGAAAAAAAAAAAAAAAATACAGCTATGCATATAACCCTAGGAGATACACTGTGTGATATACTAATTACATGAACAACAATGCAAGACATGAGTACATCATTTTCAATGTTTTCGTGCAACTATTTTAGGGTGTGTTTATTTAATTTTCATTCTTCTAAATTTCACATAGATGCCAGTAAATAAAAAAAAAATCCCAAAGATGTCTATAATTTCCGTTATACTAAGTTTAAGAATAAGAGAAAAGTACCTTTAACAACTAAATAAGTTTATTTATCGTGTGCATTATTTAGACATATAATGCCTGTTTTGTAGTAAAATTGTACCAACTTTCATTTTCCAAGCGGAAAATCCACTTTTGACACTTTTGACACTTTTGACCCCTTGAAATGTACACAGTTTACTCTTATTTTCTTAAATTATCATTTGTCAGGAGTTTACCCATAAACTCTGGATAAAACTAGGATTTTACAAGGAGAAGTATTAAGAGCATTCTATTAAAAACCAGAAAATTTGTATTAAAATTCTAAATATTAAAAAAACTGACTCCATAAAAAATAATACAATATTTCAGGTTACTTTCTACGATTTTCTTTTCTGTAGATCCAAAGGGTAACAGAAGACCTTTGAGACTGTCAAAAGGAACATTTCTCTATATCCCAAAGTAATAATAGGAATGAGCTGTAAACGCACAGAGCCATATTTTTTATGCCGCTGGACCTTTTCAAGCAAAAATTAATGTAGGTAATAATTCATAAATATTGCAATTAAAAACAAGTTTTTTAATTAAAAAAATCCTAGATTATATTTCGGTCCAATTAAGGTACCTAATTAGAAAAGAAAATTTTCAATTGGATGAATTTAAGGGAAGATTTTGGGGTTAAAGTTTCTCATGTGTATTTAACATTATGAAACTCTAACTTTTCTTCTGATAATGTAGAATTGATTCAAAAGGCATAAATCAAGACTTTTTCGGGCTGATTTGATCCAAGCAACTGAAAGTTAGTGTCAAAGAAGGTGTTAATATTTAAAAATTGAAATCTTGTGCATTTTTCAATATGTAGACAAAAACCTTATGACAAAATAAACCACATAAAATGAAAAGAATTTTATACGAATTAAAAGGATGCGTTTCTTTTATTTCTGAATAAATTAAAGCTGAAGTTGTAGCCATCGTTCGGATAATTTTTTTCTTATTTATTTTTTCTGGCGTAAACACTAGACTGATCTCAGAAATTCTGGATTAACCTTTTTTTTTATTACTCATCTGGTTTCATTTTTTTATACAAACTTCATTGATACATAACCTCAACACTATTTTTATTTTGATGAAAACGTAATTTCAGACGTAGGCATTTACTTTTATATTTGAATGTACGTAACTACTTTTTTCACATTAAATACTCCAAAATTGTTGTTCTTTTTACATCTGTTTCTTATTTTATTATTTTCAGAAAACTTACATTCATATGTGAAATTCTAGTTACCTTCTTTTAATTCTAATTAATTTCTTCTAATTAATTAATTCCCTGAGACATTTAAGTGAGTAATAAATTTTTTATGTATTATTAAGTTATACTTTTAATTTGGGATATATTAAATAATATTTTTTCTATTCGATCATTTTTTCTAGTGTCTATATTTTCATGACGCAGAAATTAGCTTATATGCAGCTCTGCTTCCCCTCATACCCAAATAAAGATCACTCTGTCGAATGGTAGAATAAACACAGAGAAAGGGAAACAGTAAATTCCGTGGATAGATGTGTTTTTTAGATCTGTAAAAAAATAAGCGTTGTGTATCCATGCTAAAATAGCAATTAGCATTAACGTCTTCCGAGCTGACACCTAATTTTGACAACAGAAAACAAATCTAGAATCTCAAATTATCCTAAATATTAATTTTCATAAAGTTCTTGCGAAGTGATATGCAAACAGTATTTAAATTTTAGCTAATCTTTAGAAAGAATCTCAAACGTGAATTCCATAATTTGAAAACATAGTTAACGAATCTTTCGATTTTTCGAAGTCAAATAAGCATTTTCGAACGAAGATTCGATTCGAAGATACTTTTTTTTTTGGGGGGGGGGGGGGGTAGGAGGGGGGGGTCCTCCTATCTTTTCTGAACTTTTTGATATAATTGTTTACTGGAAATTTTCATTAAAACAGAAGTTGTGGCTTTTAGAATTATACCCATTCAAAAGATGAAGCGGCGTTTCCGAAACTTTGAAGTCATTTTCTCCAAACGACGTTTTTGGGCATAGCGCGCAGGATATTTCAAAAACTTCAGAATGTTTTTTCATGAAATTTTCAAAACATATGTTTCATGTAAGTCTGCATAAACGGAACCTAAAATTTCATTTTTACTGTTCAAAAAAAATATTTTTTCAATGTCATTACACTGTTGAAATTTTTTAAATTTTGTATTTGCTAAATACAACTTTGTATTAAAAATATAAAAATGTTTGAAATAAAAATTTATTTAGGTTCAGGGGGATTGCTACAATCTGAAGTATAAGTACGCACGAAAATGTTCATTGTAGTTTCAAAATTTATTTTGTAATCCTGCGAGTAAGGGTTGGGTTGGGTTGATTTTTGACGGCCAATTATCTACTCGAGGGATATAGGCCCAGGGGGGGGGGGCTTCGTGGGGGTCTTTCTAAGGGAAACTAAAACGTATTTATGCATGGAAATCCATGGTTCGAAGAAAACCACGAAAACTCCGAACGATTAGGCAGACGAGCACAATTGGGTTCGAACCCAGCACCTCCCGTCTACCAGCGTCGAAAGCAGAACCTCTCAGCCACTGGTGGGGCCTTGCGCGTAAGCTGTATTACCAATTTTTTGCTCGTCGAATGCCTGACAGTTTGGCGCGCCCTATAAATGCATATAATTCTGCATCTTGCAATTTTTTAAATACATGAAATGAAAGAACATACTTGTATATTTCAACTCAATAAAAATTGTGTTTTAAAATCATATAAATTTTAAGAATTAATTGTTGAAAAGGTCTTTTTTTTTCATTTTGTACAATTTTAAGAGTCCTGAGACCCCTTAAACTATCCTAAAAGTAATCGAATAATTTTTAAAAAATTCAAAACCACGTTTACTTTTAAAAATCTAGTTTATGGCTACTTTCCGTGCGTATGTGTAAATTAACTTCTTTTTCATAGGAATGATTTTTATTCTTAAGATAAATTTCATTAATTGCGTTAACCAATTAAAATGCAGTAATTTTAAACTATTTTATTCTTTACTTAAATTATTTTGAATGTAAATGTTATTAAAGTACTTGATTAAAAGCTTGGAGAAATAAAAAATATATGAGCTCTTTAAAAAATTATTTATTACACACCCCTTCAAAATTGCATGTGAAATAATTTAAAAAAAAAATTAGATTAAATTGCCCGTGTGTATCTTCTTCGGTTACATTAGCGGACAAGCTAGATAAATTTTATTTCCAAATTCCAAATTCCATTACATCTTTCAAGCTGAGAAAAAAAATCCAAGAAATATTCTGAGCAAAAACTGAAAAATTCATTCTAACATTCAACTTGAGCAACAGTATATATCCTTAAATGAGCGCAAAAGTTAAAACCGTTCTATCAAATGAAAAACAAAACAAGATAACTCATTTATTAAAAAGGTTATAAACATGTTGCGATTTTAACGTAAACCTATATCTCCGGATGCTAAATTTTACTCTGCAGTGCATAATATTGATCCATAGCCTCGGTTTGCAGAAGAATGATTGTAGATTGAATGTCATGGAAGTTTATAAAATCCCCATGCAAACTAATATCATGCAATAAAACAAAGCGCTTACGATTTTCCTCATATTTTTCATGTTCTTTTAACAATATAATTTAAATAACAAAAACATGTAGGCGAAGTGGACAATTATTTATTTATTTATTTATTGAAATGAGAAAGGGATCTTGCAAAAAATGCATTACATTCCATAACTTTGATGAAGATTAAAAAATTTTTTTTAAACTTTTAATGCCAATATTTGGCGTTCGAAAAGTGTTCTAAATTTTCTTAAAGATTTTGTCTCTTATTATCCCCTAGTCAGAAGCTGGTCTTCTAATCTTCAGATAAAGACTAGAGTTTAAAAACTTTTCTTCAACACAGCTTGTCATAATTTCATGAAAATTAATTTTCGCTTTTGAGTTACAAAAGGCTAAAAGGATAGACATCTTGAATTATATAACAAAGTCTTTTTTATTTGTCCTATAAATTAATGTACAGCTCTAGATATATAATTGATGCAAACCATGGATAAACAAACTTTAACTATAGATTGAAATAAGGGACTAAATCTAAAACTCTAAACATAAATTTAATGCCCCTATTTCTTATTACACCGCGTTCCACTATAAATTTTTGTTTCATAAAATTTTATTGTGAAAAAAGTCTTGAATAACTATAACACTGGTCAACAAATTTGAGCTTTTGCTCTATCCTAAAACAGAAATTTGTTTTTTTTTATGCGGTTTTTTGTGCTGATTCCCAATCTAGTTTTAGATTTACTCCAGCACGTCTTGAGAGATACTTGCATATTTCAACTTATGCAAATTCAGTAAATTTTATGCAATTATTTGCAAATTTAAGGTATAAAGCAATATCAGACAGGATTTTATGTAATGATTACTATCTAATTTACTTCACAAAAACTTTGTTTCTGAGATTATTCTGACATGTGACTGTGAAATATTGCACCTAATTTGCATATTTTCCATGTTTCTCTAATAATGTTTCTTGACGTTCAAACATCTCTGCCGCTGAGTACGTTAATATGTTTCTAAACCAGTTTTTTGAGCTGATTTCAAATCTTGTATCTGTTTTCTTCTATCACGTCTAGTTTTTTAAAAAAATGAAATTTTAGTTTTTGGTCAAAAAAGCCAGAAATAGCTTTTTATGATACTTTGTATGATAGACTTCAACTAGTTAGGATAGATTCTACGTCTTATTTTTTTTCGATTATATAAATTTTTGTTTATGTCTCTGATATGAATCTGATCCTGTTTACCTTCTTGTCAATGAATTACACACCTTTAAAAAGCAAACTTGTGTTAATGCCGTTCAAAAGTAGAAATTCATCTTACTCAAAACCTAGACATGACATAAGAAAACAGACTGCAGATTTGAAATCACCATAAAAATCTAGTCTAGAAAAACATTACGTCAATTCTGTGGCAACTATTTTAAAGTTGATAGTGATTTAAGCATTACACCATTGAAAAATATGCAAATTAGGCTTAATAACTGATAAATAAATGTTAAGAATATGCAAATCGTGACATTTAGCTGAAGCAAATAGCCAAGTAGTCATTATTTAGAAAACATAATTATATGTGACATATATTGTATCTAAATTTGCATAAAATAGCACAAAAAAGCTTAAATTTGCATAAATTTAAATTTGCAACTTTCTCAAAACCTGGACCACCTAGAGATAAGCGGAAAGCATATTCGGAATCAGCCCCAAAAACTGATCTAGAATCAACTAATTTTAGTTCTAGGACAAAACCACTGTTGTACAGTGTTATTATACCATAACTATTATTTTATACTTCACAAAAAGAAAAAAGCGAGAAAATTAAAATTAAATAAATATTTTTTGAATAATTAATTTTATGTGTGTATGTACAGTATGCCCACTAAAATCCCTTGCCACCCTCTTAACTTCGGAATGGCTGCTGCAATATTCATAAAAGTTCTGTCTAGTTCTTGGAAAGTAGACATGCGCTATTGAATGAAACCGCCTACGGCATCACCTGGTGGAAGACTGCGGAGTTTAGCATTCCTATCTCAAAAACGGAAAGAAATGTGGAAAAGGTGATTCACAAAGTTGTAGAGTATCATCGATTTAGTACGAAAAGCATCGTGTGGACATTAATGCGAAGAATAGAACGGTTAAAACGCGCATTTGAATTTTCGTGATTTCCTAAACTATGACGTGATAAAACGATCGTAGAAAGAAAAAAAAACAGCTAGTTTTAACACTATACCTTTATTTGTGATGATCAAACTTCTCACCGTCAGTTGCAATGTACATTTGGATGCGCATTTGTCCGAAAGACAATCATTTCTTCTTCTGTTCAAGTTTCGAGACATCACACAATAGGAAATCACGAAAATACAAATCCGCGTTTTAACCGTTTTATTCTTCTCATTAATGTCCACAAGGTTTTTCGTACTAAACCGATGATGCTCTACAACTTTGTAAATGACTTTTTTTCCCTATCTCTTTCTGTTTTCGAGATAGGAATGTTAACTCCGCAGTTTTCCGCCAGGTGGCGTCGTAGGCGGTTTCATTCAGTAGCGCATGGCTACTTTACTATCGCTAGACACCACTTTCATGAATATAGCAGCAGTCATTCCGAAGTTAAGAAGGTTGCAATGGACTTTAGTGAGCATACTGTATATTTATATATATACACGTGAGTTTCAAAACTCGCCTTATCGAAAATTTAAAAAATCGATTTTTTTCTCTATCAGTCTATTCTATTCGTGAACCAGCATTAAAAAAAAAAAAAAAAAAAAAAAAAAAAAAAAAAAATTACAACCATCTGGGGAAAAAAAAAAAAAAAAAAAAAAAAAAAAACTAGTGTTATCTTGTATTTCTGGTGTTATAAAATCTTATTTTAAAATGAAAGTCAGTGGACGCAATCGGAGGTTTTTTGCGATTTCCCAAAATTTCATTTTCTCGATAATGCGAGTTTTGAAACTCACGTCCTCATATAGTATATTTTAATAAATTTAATATGATAAATAATGAACTTTTCATACATATTTTAAAGAATTTCTGAATAAATAATTAATTTTATGTATGGATATATATTTGTAAATATACAGTGGCGGTCAAAAGTTTCCTGCCAGCATAAAATTTTTGGTTAATTTGTAAGTATACCCATATGAAGAGGAATCCCAAAGTGATACTTATACATTTTATTGACATAACAGTTAAGAACTTATTTATGGGATAAGAAATAAATATTAATAAATTTAATTAACAAAATTAGTTGCAAAAGAAAATGCATTTTCTCAAAAGTTTCCGGCCACCTTGGCAAATTTGGAAAAAAAATGGTGTCATAACAGAAAATAACAGTGATCAACAACATTTACAGTTAGTATTTTGTATTCATACATTTAGCAATAAGTACTGCGGTGCAGCAACGTGGCATCAATTCAATGAATGGTTGTAGATCGTCGATGTTAAGTTTTTTACATGGTTCTTGCAATTTTTGGGAAAATGCTGCTGAATTGGAATATTTATAATTCCACACACGTTTTCAAGTTAGTTTCAAATATTTTCTATTGGATTCAGATCGGGTGATTGGGCTGTCCATTTCAAAAGTGGCATTTTTTTGTGCGAAAGTCACTGCAAGACGAGCTTGCATGTATGCATTTGGTCGTTATCATGATGAAACAAATAGTTGCGACCACAAATTTTCCTCCAATCAGGCAGCAAATGATCTTGCAAGATATCCTTATGCATTGCACTATTTATCTTGCCGCGTATTTGAAATAACGGACCGGCATATTTTTCAAAAAATGCTCCTTACAGCATAACGTGTCTTCCGCCATGCTTCATTGTAGAAATAACATATCTCGAATTTTATCTTTTGTTTTCAGGTCGTCAGTTGTAGTGTCTGTTATCATTCCCCAAAAGATTGAGCGTCAATTCATCGGAAAATAGTACTTTTTCAAGTTTTCACTTGACCAGTCTTTGTATTCCTTGGCAAACGCCAGTCGGGCCCTCTGATTTTTTTTTTTTTTTTTTTTACTTACGAAAGGTTTTTTAACACCGACTGTTCCATAAAGTCCTACGACACGTAAGCGTCTTGACATGGTAGATCGACTTATTTCACCAATTTTTTAACACCGTCAATCGCGGGGAATTGCAGTGGCATTTTTGTGCGTGTCATCAACTACTTGTTCCTGATAATTCTGTCCACAAGAATAGTCGTTTTCCGGGGTCCCCCTCACCGTGGCAAGTCCTGAAGGCCATGATCATCTATATATATGATTTAAATATCGTTCACAGCAAATTTTGTGATCGACAACTTTGCCGCAATCTCACGAGTGGATTGTCCCTTTAGCGACAAACAAATCACTCGTTAAGGTATCCGAACACCTTTAAAACGCAATTTATGATCAAAATATCGATTTTTCATTTTTGCAATAATATTAAAATTGAATCTTTTACCTATCTAAATCTGCTTGAATTTTGTCTGTATCTAAAATAGAACCAGAGTTACAGCTGTTTAAAATTACATCTATTAGGTTATTTACATTACGTTATATCTATCCTAAAAGTTATTTTTAGCTTTTTCTCAAAATGAAGTTTTTCAGATATTTACTATACGCAAAACATCCTAAAACAAAAAATTATGCATGAAATGCCACGAAATTTTTTGTACTTCTTTTACAAATGTCATTTGAGGGAATAGACTACACTCATGATAATATATATTTTTTTTAGTTACACTGGTATTAATGACAAACTTGACACAAATTTTGCGAATTTTTCATTACATTAGTACTTTAACTGCCATATCATCAGAGATAGAGATGCGATTATAATGTGCGTAGTCTAAGTCCTAGAGAAAGTTATTCTGTTTATTGTGCAATTTACAAAACGTCAATACATTGTTTTATTTTTGAGTTATCATGTTTTGCGGAAATGTCAATTTTTGGCATAATTTTGACTATTTTTCCCTTTAAAAAATTATTTCTGGGTAGTTGCTAAGATTTTTATATTTTTTTTCAAAGTTTTAAAGTAAATGTCATTATAAAAAATGCATAACAACAGAAAATTTCAAAAAAACACTTCCGAAGGTGTGCGGATACCTTAAGGAACAATAAATTGTTCAACTTTCTATTTTTGAATTTCAAATACGTTATTTACGTTGATTAATTTACAAACACGGCCAAAAAAAAAAACACTTTACTGATAGCAAAAACTAACGGAATGACGAATGGTCGGAAATTTTTGCACACGCGGATTTCGAATTCCTCCCCCTTGCATCAAGTATCTTCAGTATCCAATGAAAATGATCACTTGGTCAGAGGTAATTTGCTTATTCCTAACTTTTGGAGCAATCGTGCTTCTTCATCGCTGAAACGTTCCCTCAAAAAAATCAAAGAAACTAACTGGCCGGAAACATTTGACCGCCACTGTGCATATAATTTTAAAACTTAATTTAACCTTATGAACTTAAAGTTTTAAATGTGTATAAATAACCATAAAATAGAAATATGTCCAGTTTGTGTATTGCTATTGAAAGTTTCTTACTATTTCCTCTTATTATTTTATTTGTAAAGAAACTTATTAGTCACAGTTACCGGTAAAATGCCTATTTTAGGTCTATCTCTGACAATTAAATAGTATGGAACAATGGCCGGCAACACATGTATACATACGTGTCAAACTTGTGTTTAAGAATTTTATTGTTATGGATTTAGTAATACCAGTAGATTAAAATGACTCAGTAGAATATTCTCAAAATTATTAAAATGACTCAGAACGAATAACTTGAATAGGTTTGGTTGTTTAGGTGTGAAATTATTTTACAAATGTAAGGTTCTCGAAAAAGGTAAACATTCGCCACTAATTCTGCCGGAAATTATCGAATAAAAATGGTAGAGAAATCAATGAGTAAGAAATAATATCTATTTTTTAATTACACTGTCTACAAATTTAAATTTAAACTATCTTCTTAAATTTCAATTGAAGGAACTTTCAATTAAAAAAAATATATTGTTATCTGCATTAACATTTCTGCATGGATACAAATTTTAAATTATGTGGACTCTTTGGAATTTAAGTCATTCAAAAGTTTGACTGTTTAATCTTATATTATAATACGAACAAAAATTGTGTGTGTATGTGTGTGTGTGTCTGTGTGTCTGTGCGTATGTAAATTTTATCTTAAAACAGCTCTAACGATTTTGACTAAATTTTGCATTTTACCCTTTTCGCACACGAAAGGACCATTGGGCTAAGTCATGTGTTCGAGAAAATTCGATTATTGAGTCACTTTGGGTCATAATGGGTCAGGGTCAAGCTAATTATATCTAAAAAACGACCCAATCGATTTTGACTAAATTTCATAATCCGACAGTTTTGGCGCACGACAAAACTATTGGGCTAAGTCACATATTCGAGAAATTTTGATTAGTGGGTCATTTTTGGGTCACTTCGGGTCAAGCTAATTTTATCTAAAAAATGGCGATTTTGACTAAATTTTGTAATCTACTGTTTTGGATTACGAGAAAACCAATGGGCTAAGTGACATGTTAGAGAAAATTCAATTAGTGGGTCATATTGGGTCACTGTGGGTCAAGCTGTTTATCTAGAAATCGGCTCTAACGATTTTAACGAAATTTTGTTTTCCATCGTTTTCGGACAAGAGAATAGGGCTAGTTCGCATGTTCAAGAAAATATGATTAGTGGGTCACTTTGGGTCACAATTCATCAGGTGTCAAGTTAATTGTATCTAAAAAATGACTCAAAACATTTTGACAAAATTTTGTAATATACCGCTTCTGGGCATAAGATGACCATTGGGCTAAGTCACATGTTCGAGAAAACTCGATTTGTGGATCATTTTTGGGTCACTGTGGGTGAAGCTAATTGTATCTAAAAAACGGCTCAAAACATTTTGACAAAATTTTGTATCATATCGTTTCTGAGCACGAGAAGGTCATTGGGATAGGTCACATGTTCGAGAAATTTAGATGACTGGGTCCATTTTGGGTTACCGTGGGTCAAGTTAAATTTATGTAAAACGACTTTAACGATTTCGAATAAATTTTTTATTCTATCCTTTTCGGGTTCGAGAAGAGCATTGGTTAGATCGCATTTTCCAAAAAGTTCGGTTAGTGGGTCATTTTGGATCACTATGTCTAAGGATCATGCCAATTGTATCTAAACAGCAAGAATGATACAGTGAGAATAAAATATCGAATTGAACATAAGGCTAATTTTGACAGAGCGACTCCGATAGAGTGCACTCCGATAGAGTGACTAGCACTCCAGAGGAGTGAATAGTCACTCTATCGCACTCTATAGCACTATATAGTCACTCTATAGCACTCCGATAGAGTGACTATTCACTCCAGAGGAGTGAATAGTCACTCTATCGCAGAGTCAAAATATGCCCAACCTCTTTAGAGTGACTATTCACTCTGAGCAAAAGTGAAATTTTTGACTCTCTGAAAGAGTGAATAGTCACTCCTGGGAAGTGAATATTCACTCTAAACAGGGGTGGATAATCACTCTTTCGGAGGAGTGACTATTCACTCTTGCTAAAGGAGTGCGGTTTTTTACCCCTGGTAGGAGTGAATAGTCACTCTTTCATAGAAGCGAATGTTCATTTTTTATGGAGTCAATTCTTTTTTTATTTTGCTTTTATGGGCATTTTAAAAGAATCACATCTTTTACAGCATGAAATGAAAATAGATACAAGCGTGGTAAAGATTAGAATAAAACACTTTATCAGCAATATTTATTTAATTCATAGTTTGTAACACTAATTGAACTTTTAAGGGAAATCAGTTAAAGTTACATATGAATTTAATTTAGATTACTGACAGAAATAAACTAATATATTTTATTCCAATTTTATCCTTTGTGTTTGCTTTTATTGCATACCCTATAAAAATATTACTTTTAAAGTTTTATAAATAACTTTTTAATAGGTGGATATTATATGTTTAACAATGTTTGATGTCATTTAAATTTTGGTTTTAAATATAAAACCGTACTTTTTCCGTAAATTATTGCTATTTTTGCAAAGTCCTATTGTTCTAAAATATTTTTCATTTTTTTACTTAAAAACAATGCTTATCAACTTACATATTTTTTTAAAATGAGTTCCAAGTATGATTTAAATATTAAGAATGTGTATTTTTTTCCGCTGTGATTTGCTTTTGTTTTATTTAATATGATCATGTAGTCTAAATTTTAAGTTCTCTGGAATATGTATATATATTTCTTTTAAACATATTCCTTAACTTAATCATGATTTCTAATTTTGGCCCATTATTGTTGAAAACAATACTTATTAATGAAACGACACGGTAAGTCATATTTAATTTAAATTTTTTATTCCCGTAGACATTGTATTTTGGGAATATGAGCAAAATAGATTTGATATGTTTTATAGGAAAAGATTGACCTAGGAAATAGAAAAAAATAAATATAAAAATAAACACATTACATTTATTTTTATCTGTATGAATTTTAATAAAAATAAAGTAAATAACTGCATATAAAAGTTCTTATTGTTTGAAAAACATTTTAATGTAAAAAAGTAGTTATTAATCTCTTTAAAAAAAATTCAGTCCTAAATTATGTAAGAAAATATGAACTTTTTAAAAAATATACTAAATCTGTCTTATCGACAAACTTCAAAACAGGCATAAAAAACATTTTATTTCAATGCTTAAATATCATGTTTTATTTTTAGTGCCAAAAATTACGTGCATCAAAAACGTAGAAAATGCGTTTAAATTGAAGGAAATTTAATAACTGATGCAGAATGTCTATAATTATTTTTTTTTATGTTACTCAGTCTCGAAATTTTGAAATCATAACCCACAGAAAAATATTTAGATACAATTTAAAAAAATTAATATACAGTAAAACCTCCCTAAAACGACCACATACTGTTCCAATAAAAATTGGTCTCTCTGAGAGGTGGTCTCTTAATGGAGGTCATGTTTAAATCTAGATTTTAATTGTTGAAAAATGGTAACAATGTTACTTAAATTTATTTTTCACACTAGGAAAAAATATAAAAATTTAACAAGGAGAGGGCCAACCTTGTTAATCACAGATTTTGATTATTTTAATATATGTTGTAGGGTAGACACCCCTTAGTGTCAGGTTCAACGGATTTTATCCAATGCCCCTTAGTTCTTGAAAAACCAGGGGGTCTAATATTAGTACACAACTTAAATATTTACTTAGCAACCAAAATGTCAGGTTAGTCGTAGCTCAGTTGGCATGGCGTTTGCCGGCTGATCCGAGGGCCCGTGTTCGATACCTGAATGCGCTACATTTGTTTTTCTCATTTTTTGTTTTATAAATATAGTTATAATTATAATTTTATAATTTCAATTAAAACTTTTAACACCATACATTAATTATAATGTTAGCAAACTTAAATTTATCATTTCTTATTTGTAAACTATTATTTCTCATCCATTAAAGAGGTTTAAAAAGAAATTGGATCTATTATTGAACGATAAAAATTCCAAAATCATTACAAATTCTGTTGTGGTGCCATCTAGTTATGATATAAAAAAAAAAAAAGGAATATTCAAATAAAACAAAAATAAAAGCAGAAAAAAAATAAAGGGGAAAGCAAAATAATTGAAAGCGCAAGCATACTTATTACAAATTTAAAAATCTTTAATATGCAAAAAATCGGTTGTAATTTAATTCTTATGCTAATTTTTAATATGATTATGCTTGTTACTTTAAAAACAGAATAATACTATTATCGCATTGACTTCTTTTGTTAAAGCAATGCGTAAATGCTGTTTCTTTAAAATCACGAATTGACACAATTGCTCAATATCATTGCATCGATAAAGAATATATGAAATACATTTTAAAAGTGATTTTTTTTTTAAATAACAGTTTTATGATCTTTTATTTCAACTATTTAGTTAAAAGTAAAAAAATTAAATAGGTTAAAATTATAATTGATATACAATATTAAAAATTTTAATTGACAGTGAGATTATTAAGTTATACTTAAAAGTAAATTTATAAAACAGAAAATGAGAAAAACAAATGTAGCGCATTCAGGTATCGATTCCGGATCCGCGAATCAGACGGTAAACATCATACCAACTGAGCTACGACTGACCTATCATTGTTGTTGCAAAGTAAGTATTTAAGTTGTGTACTAATATTAGACCACCACGGTTTTTCCAGAACTAAGGAGCATTGGATAAAATCCGTTGAACCTGACACTAAGGGACTTCTACCCTACAACATATATTAAAATAATCAAAATCTGTGATTAACAAGGTTGGCCCTCTCCTTGTAAGTATCAAAGTAAAAGTTAATTATATAAGTTAATTACTGCAGAGTTTAAAAAATGAACACATTGAGCTTTGCTTTAATTTTACAGTTTTATATTTTATAATTTTTATTTCCAAGTCCTTTCGAAGTTCAGTAAATAATTGCATTTTTTTTTTTTTTTTTTTTTTTTTTTTTTTTTTTTTTTGTGGACGGGAACAAATAATGACGATTTCATTACATTATCTATTTGTTTGAGAGTTTTCCGACACAACAGGGCAGAAGAGTTTATTAACCGTCAGTCTTAATTTGTAATCAGAGTTAAATTCATTGATTAAAAAGGCAAAAAGGTGTTTAAACACTTAAAAGTTACCGGGATTTAAAAAAAAAAAAAAAAAAAAATCTAAACTTAGTTTAGAAGCTTGATGAATAATGCACTCTCCGGAATTATTTTGTTTAATAAAACCTTCTTCAAGCGACCAGGAAAAACAGAAACTTTTTCATTTTCTTCAAAGAAATCGGTCTCTCATGGAGGGGGTTGAACTGGGATAGTCTCTGAATGGAGGTCAAATGAGTTTTGAGCCTATGGGAATAAATTTCGTTCCATGAAAAAATGGTCGTTGATGGAGGTGGTCGCCTAACAGAGTTGGTCACACAGGGAGGTTTCACTGTACCAACCTTTTCGTAATATCATAAACATAAAAATATCATATTTAAATCCGAAACAATAATAAATACTCTTAACTGTATATAATCCGAAAAAAAAAAAAAAAAAAAAAAAATCTCATAGAACGGCAAATTAATGTTTTCGAAATGTGTCTGCTACGATTGAGAAAATCTATTTTCGCTTATGAGTCAGCCATCCTTTCAAACGAAATAGATAAAACTTCTTTGTTTTGGTCGTTGGTAAAAGTTTTATAATTTGCAAACAGAGCATTGAAAGGGAATAAAAAATATTTTCACTCATTTCTTTTTTTATTTACATTTCCCGAACTAATGAACTTTGGATTATTATTATTTTTTTTTTTTTTTTGCTAAGCATTGTGCGCTTAGAGGTCTGCACGGGCCGAAATTTCCAAGGACCCGGCCCGACTCATAGAAAAAAAAATTCGGCCCAGCCCGTACAAAAAAAATTGGTCCGGCCCGGTAAAAAACTTAAAAGTTCTGCCCGAGCCCGGCGCAGAAAAAGGTTAAAATCTCGGCCCGATCCCGGCCGGGCCCGACTGAATTTCAACAAAACATTGATTTTTTATTTTTTTGAAGTGTTAAAAATCTGGAAAATGCTATACAGTAAGATGGAATTGTATAGAAAAGAAAAAAAAATGCGTTATAGACAAGTTCTCTTCTTAGCGAGTATAAATGTATTATATATTCTTTTCTTATGTATTAGTATATTAATTATATGCATGGATCAATACGTTAGTGAGTTTAAAACTGGGTTCCGTCATACGCAGGTTCTTTTCACACGTTTTACTATGTTTTAATTTAGCTATATTTTAATAAGAGCAGAAATCTAGTGTTCTTTAAAAATAATAAATTTTAATGATTAAGGGTAGAATAATGACGATTTAAAAATGTATGCATTTTTTGCAAACATTTTGGGGGCAGAACTAATTTTACTGACCTTTGAATAGACCAGGCCACGCTGAGACAATGATTTTCATACGTGCTATGTCAAAATTAGGACTGAAAATTTTGGGTCGTTAAGACTAGGAATGAACCAGTCCCGGCCTTGTACAGAAAAAAAGGTAGGCTCGGCCCGAGCCTTCAGAAAAAGTGTGGCCCGGGACCGGCCCGAGTTCCGTGCGTGTAAATCGGCCCGAGCACGAGCCGGCCCATGCAGATCTCTAGTGCGTATTCCATTGTTAAACGAATTATATATCAAACCGCTACATGAAGAAATATAACAGACAATCACTTTTGAACACTCTAACGATCAATCTTTTTCTATAGAACATACAACTATTTAGTGCATAATCTTAACATATCTACACGAATAAATTGTTAAAATTAAATAAGACATACCTTTATTTTATGTATTCCAATAAGAATAATTTTAACGATATCCTAAACTGTTAATCCTAAGATGGCGGACCAGACGAAAATGTGATCATTTTACTTATCTTACGAGGTCGCTGACGCCTTGCTGTTCTGATTGGCTAATAAGCAATGCATACGTAAGCCACTCTTTTGGGAGTGACAACTTCACTCTCGGTAACGGAGTGAGATATTGCACTCCTTTCTAGAGAGTGGGAAATTCCACTCATTAAGGAGTGTATTTTTACAAAATTCACTCCAAAAAGAGTGCAAAGGCCTGTCACTCTTTCAAAAAGTGAACTTTTCACTCTTCCCAGTTTTAGGGTGTAGCTCGGTCATCCCTGGTAGTATCTATCTACTAAAAAACAACTTTTCAGGAGTAAAAAAAAAAAAAAAAAAAAAAAAAAAAGAAAAGAAAAGAAAAGAAAAAAGGGGAAAGTTGTGGCTAAAAAATAGTGTGATATCAAATTTCCAAGCTTATATTATGGTACTTATTTAACATTTTTTATTCAAAATTTACCATACGTAAGTCGAGTACCTAAGTATGCGTTCATAGAAAGCTTTTTCTTCTTTACTAAATACATCATAACGTGTTTCTGAAAATTAATTTTTTTAAAATTATGCATGATGCGCTTGGTGGCCATCTTTCCATATTTTACACAAATTTCTAAGCATACAAGAACATTGTTAAGATCGGAAATTTGAAATCATTGCTAAAGCAAACATTTTATGCTTTTAATTTATGGAAATGAGTGCTTAGAAATTTGTGTCTTAAAATAAAGTTGAAGTAACTTCAGGTTTCATCTTATGATTCTTTTTTTTCGGAGGGGTAAATTAATTAGTTAAAGCAATCAAAATCAATTTAAAAAAAAAAAATAAAAGACTTTCTTAATTTATCTGTCTGTAGCCAAAACTAGAAGTTCAAAATTCTTAATAATGCAAACATATTACGAGCTTGTCTGCTTAGAAATTTGTGTAAAATATGGAAAGATGGCCGCCAAGCCCATCATACATAATTTAAAAAAAATTAATTTTCAGAAACACGTTATGATGTATTTATTAACGGTGAAAAGGCTTTCTATCAACGCATACCTAGGTATTCGACTTACGTATGGTAAATTTTGAATAAAAAATGTTAAATAAGTACCATAATATAAGCTTGGAAATTTGATATCACACTCTTTTTTAGCCACAACTTTCTCCTTTTCTCTTTTTTTTTTTTACTTTTGAAAAGTTGTTTTTTAGTAGATATCAGTTCTTTTATTTAAACAAATTATATATAATTGAAATAATTCTCCTCGCAAAAATTAGTCTTTGTATAGCCTTTATAAGCAGGAACAAACACAATAGTATACATTTTGTTTACCTATCATTCATTTTTTAGAGTAATTAATAATTTAAAAGTAAGGAAAGTCAATTTCTTCTTTCAAAGTATCAGTCTATCTCAATTTATATCTCCTTAAAATTTTCTATGAAGGATGAAAATTTAGTAAAATACAGTTAGTCTGTCAGTTAATTGTTTGTTCTAACTTTTTTTGCTGACGGTTTTGAAAAATAAATTTACCTTTACAAATACCTACGGATAATCCGAGAATGAAGCCCCGCAGGCATCTAAAGAATCGAAGATCTGTCTAAAGAAGTAAATCTAGCAATTCTAGACATGATGATGAAACATTTTTGATAAAAAAATCTAAAAATTTTAAGATATAAACTGTACATATAACTTCATCTTCATTTAGATCGTGTTATAGAGAAGAAAGAATAAATATGTAATTTTACTCAAGTCTGTTTATCCACACCTATTTGCATTAATGTGAGAATATAATTTCGTATAAAAATTCCCGTAAATTGATTATCTTTAATAGTCTATTATTAAAGCAGCATAAACATTATAATTAAATTTTTTCCAGTTAAAATTGCCTGAAATCTATAGTCTTGTCGTTCGTCAAATTTGTTTTATGTTTTTTTAATACCCAGACACATTTCTAAACTCTGACAAAAGATCACAGAAATACTGAATTTATCCAAATACTTATATATTTCTATCGTATTTCTTTTTTAAGGGGGGGGGGGGTAGGGGAAGGAAGAGTGCTTAAGAACTGCGTTTTGTTCTTAGAATTCCGAATTAATCATTGAAAAGATCTACCTACATAAGTCTTGTTGCAGAATTTTCATTAGCTAAGAGCTGCATCAACTTATACATCATGTGAATATATTAAATTACTTTTGTAAAATACTAGATGGGAGCCATTGATATTTTCAGAGCATTTGCCTACATTTTAAACTTAAGTCATTTACAACTATTCCTTAATTTTCTATACGAATTAAAGAAGTCGTTGTTTCCATGGCAACTGTACCTTTCACTATTGCTTGCTTGTTTGTTTGTTTGTTTTATTGGACACATATATATCAGATCACGTGGGGATCACGGCGGGATTCGAACCCGCCTCCACCTACGCTCTCAAGCGATTAGCGGCGTGGTGTCTTATCGACTCAGCCACGGTACAGCGCCTAGAAGATACAGTGTGGAAAACGGCTATTCCTATAATGCTTTAAAAAGTGCCAAAAACTTGTATCCCATAAATCTCCAACAATGCTCAGCGGCAATATGCTGATACGAGCGCCATCTCGTAACTCTTTTCAATATAATCACTGTGTTTTCAAAAATTATAGAATGTTAAATATCGGAAACTATAAATATAAGATATTTTGGTCTGTTATAAGCTAATTTAGTTAAGGAATGACGTGAAATAGGTTAAAGAGTCTCTTTTAGAATGACTATCGTTTTTAAATCACTACGATGGCGCTACGATCGACATCTTTTTATTCAGCATCGTTGTAGATTTATGGGATTCAATTTTTTAGCACTATTTTGTAGCCGTTTTCCACACTGTATCTTCTAGGCGCTGTAGCCACGGTGGGCCACTATTGCTTTCTGTAATACCCAGATACTCAAATTTAACCAGCTGCGCTTAGAATCATGCTCATAACAGAGTACATTTATATGTAAGAGTGGTGACATATGCACAAGTCGTGTACTCATATTCAAGTTTTTGTCCAAAGTACAGTAACTCAGTTTTCAGTAATAGACGTGGAAGATTTCGATTAAACTAACCAGAAAAGTTAAAAAACATTGGCTTCCTGATTTGATTTTATTCAAAATCGTCTTAACTAACCAAAGCTAATGTCCGGGATCCAGATAAATTTTTCTCTGTCAGTAAAATTAGATTGACCAATCAGTAGCCTCCAACCTTGCATGCTTTTCCATGTTTACTGCAAACATAAAAAAGTTTGCAAAAATGCAGGCTTCTGATTGATCAATCTCATCTCGCTAATAGCGTAAAATCTATCTTGATCCCGGCCTATTCAACGCCCTATAAATTTTCGAGAAAGCTTTGACACGCGTCAGGAAAATATCACACAAAGCAGGCAAAATAAAGAAGAAAAAATCATTCATTGGCTCGTTCATATCCACGAGCCAATGAATGATTTTGCTTCTTTGCTTTGCCTGCTTTGTGTGATGTTTTCGTGACGCGTGTCAAGACTTTCTCAAATATCTAAGGGGCGTTGGCTTATTTCACCACCATGAAGCTATGAAAGGAGAAGAGCAGACATGTCAATCTTCCCGTGTGAAAAACTACATAAAAAAACGAGTTCTTTCCCCCCTCTTCTGCCTTTTTCTCTCTTGATTTTGACCGATAGCAGCCCATTTAGCAGTCTCCGGTGCAAGATGCCTCTATATATGGCGGACGCAGGGGGGGAGGGTGTTAGCGTGACCAATAACATAATAGGCCAGTTTATGACGTTTAAAAGTCACACAGAGTTGGATAAACTTTACACGATTATTAGTACAAAACGGTGCGCTGATTTTTTTTTTTTTTTTTTTTTTTTTTTTTTTTTTTTTTTTTTTTTGTGTCCCTTGCCGTGTACAGATAATCAACTCCGTGTGACGTGATGAGCTGGCCACACTTTAGGAACAGCTTCAAATGACGTCATCTATATCTATTTCGAGGCAAACGAAAAAGACAGGCTACCGCGGTTCTACAGCGTCTAGAATATATAGTGTGGACATTGGCTATCCCGGTAATACTTAAAAAAGTGCTAAAATATTGAATCTCTTAAATTTCAAACTATGCTGAAATCCAATCAATCGATCTCAGCGATATCTGCAGGATATTTCCCAAAACTCCAAGACGATTTGGTCTAGACGCTGTAACATTTTTTTAACGTTTTATTAACATACATCTGACCTGTGTGCTTGGCGTCAAACCCGCTGAATAATACGATGTTTACTTTGAAATTTGAAAATATATCGCAGATGTCGCTGCAATCATCTCCCTGGATTTCAGCGTCAGTGCACATTTAAGGGATACAACATTTTAGCGGTTCTTGGATAGCAAATTTCCACATTATTTATTCTAGACGCTATAGCGGTGCATTACACATGTCTCTTACTTCTTTAATAAATACCCTGCAGATGTCGATGCAAATGACTGTTTGAAATTCGACATCGTTGTACATTTAAGGGATTCAATACTTCCGCGCTTTTTTAAGTATTGCTGGGATAGCCGATTTTTACAACATATAATCTAGACGCTATAACGGAGCTATAGTTTCTAGAAGATATAGTTTAAAAATCGGCTTATTAAAATGTGCTAAAAAATTGTATCCCATAAATGTTGAACGAGGCTGAACGACGAATGTCGATTACAGCGACATATGATAATTCCAACGTAACTATTTCAAAAGAAAACGTTTCGCTCAGAGAAGATCTAGAAAATGCTGCTCCTATCGACATTTGTCTTTCAGTATTTTTCAATATTTATGGGATTCAATTTTTAGCACTTTTTAAAGCATTATTGGAATAGCCGGTTTCCACTATGACCGTGATGTAGGTAGATTTTTCTCTGTTATCGTAACGAGATTGACCAATCAGAAGCCAGAATTTTTGCTAACTTTTCACTGTTTGCAAAAATGTGCCTGGATCCCGGCCTATATTTCTAGACGCTATAACTGAGCTCAGGAATAGTACAGAAAGCAAACTCCATATTTTGATACATTAAGGCCGGGATCTTATTAGGAACAAGTGTGTCTCTATAACGAAGTAGCGACATACGGTCAATAAATGTTTATTGGTAAAAGTGATAAGAACAAATCGTTAAAGTTCTTTGCGAGCATGCCGTTATCGTCAGGCTAATGCATGTTGAATTATTTCCCTAGTCTAATAGAGCTCGTCCATGCGCGTATCGTCTAATGGAGGATATTCCAAATATGGGTTCAAGGCTGAAAAAGTCACGTGGTACCGGTAATTTACCGAAAGAATTTCTAACTGATAAGAAGGGAAACAGGAAACTACACTGTTAAAAATATCGTGAAAAATTACCTCTGTTCTTAAAGGTTCTCTATTTTCTGACCAATGAGAACGCTACATAAACGCTTATGAAGCGGTCTCATTGGTCAGAATACAGATAGACTTTAAAAACAGAGGTAATTTTTCACGATATTTTTAACAGTGTACTAGTGCTTTCTCCCATGAACTGTTTCATTGGCTAGTGGGGATTTACATTACGTAAACGGAGCCTTCCCTTCTTTACGCTAGACGTTCTTGCCTTGACCATGTGATCATAACGTAGATAGAATATCCTCTATTCAAGAAAGCGGATTGCCTTACTTTCGACAAAAAATTGAAATGAGCATGCCTCCTGTGCATATATCACCACTCTTATGTATAAAGGCTCTCTGTTGTGGTGTTGTTTCTGATACAGCGCCTAGAATACCTAGTGTGAAAATATGCTATCCAAACAGTTCTAAAAATTTGTATCCCTTAAATGTGCGACGATACTGCTAAAATTTCAAGAGTCGATCGCAGCGACATCTGCGGGATTTTCGTATTACTACTATTACATTGTATAGACTAGCAATTTCTTACAGTTGTAGAAAATATCCTGCAGATGTCGCTGCGATCTGCATATTACAGCAGTATCATTGCACATTTAAGGGATACAATCTTTCAGCGCTTTTTTAAGTATTACAGGGTTAGCCAATTTCCACACTATATATTGTATGCGCTATAGTTTCTGAGCGCTGTTGGTTAAATTTCGATATTTGTGTTTTAGAGTGAGCAATAGAGAAAAGTACTAAAACTATTGAAACAACAACTTCTTTAACATTGAAATGTATAGCAAAGGAGTTCAGAATCAATGCCTTAAATAGTTTCGAATATGTTGTTATGATAATCAATACCCTTCCTGGATGTGGAAATGCAGAATTGTGTTCAACATAATTGGCCGCAATCTAGATAGATTTTTCGCTGTTAGCGAAACGAGATTCATCAATCTGAAACTTGCACTTTTGCGAACTTTTCGCTGTTTGCAGCAATGCACACTGTTAAAAATATCGTGAAAAATTACCTCTGTTTTTAAAGGCTATCTATTTTCTGACCAATGAGAACGATTCATAGGCGTTTATGTAGCGTTCTCATTGGTCAGAAAATAGATAGCCTTTATAAACAGGGGTAATTTTTCACGATATTTTTAACAGTGCAGGCTATTGATTGGTGAATCTCGTTTCGCTAACAGCGAAAAATCTATCTGGATTCCAGCCTAGATTTCTGTAAACATTGCACTTCATCCATGGCACTAAGAAAATGACTCAAAACTTTTATGACATAGGCCGGGATCCAGAAACAGCAAAAATTCTCAAACATTCTGGCTTCTAATTGGTCAAACTCATTTCGCTAACAGCGAAAAATCTATCTGGATCTCGGCCATAGTTTTCTTCGATGAAATCAATGCAAAAGGATAATATAAAAGAATAGTATAAGACTTCTAAAATGTTTTGGCGGGTTTATTGCTGTTTGGCATAATTTGTAAACTTTAGAATTAATTAACAGTTTTTCGCTAATTATAAGAATAGAAAATTTGTGTTTTTAAAGCTGAATTTTATAAAAGCACGTAGATTGAGTAAATGTCTGTCCAAAAATGCAATCTTTACATTTTTATGTCCATTATTTAAGTCTCTACCTCGATTGAAACATAAGGTGTGACGAAGAAAATACATCGGTCATTTTCAGTATCTCGACGTTATTTTAGAAAATCTATTTCTCTGTTTATAATTAATTTATGAGGATGCATTTGGTCTCACATTGAAGATCTTTTACATTAGGTCCTCCTGGTTTTATTTTTATTTTTCTGCGAGGATTGGTTCTTTTGCTATGAGAAATTTTACGCCGGCATGTTTGGTCGATTTAACATGGAGAAGTTGCCTGCAGTATAATAAGCAGTTACGGTGTCTTGCCGTTTTATTCTTGGCGTTTGTTTGTTTGGCGAGGTTAGCATTTTTTTTCAGCTTGGCTTGGCAGAACGACCGTCCTTCTTGATAATAGAAGAAAGTATTGTAAATGAAATTTTTGTCGACTTCCGGTGTTCGACGAATTTACACTTTTGAGGGGTCAGAGATCCTGAAAACATGTTTTTTACAAATTGTCTGTCTGTCCATATGCCCGTGTGTCTGTGTGTTCTCTGCGTATCATCAGAAAGATTATGAAGGTTTTGTCAAAGCATAGGATTGAACGAAACTTCATATATATATATTTGGCTATGGCTAGCTGGTCTCAAGTGAAATTGAGGACATACCGCTGGCAGCGTCGCTGTTATAGTAATTGTTCCCTTATTATAGCATCGTAAAGTGAACGAAGTTACGCATAGAATTGAATAAAATTTCATATATGTGTTTTTGACTATAGTCATCGGGTATTTTGAATTTGTAGATATTTCCTGGGAAGGGTGCGCTGTGATAGCAATTGTCGCGCGATTTTTCATTTGAATCATCGTAAAGTGTATGAATTTATTAATCAAATTTAACCAAACTTCATACATACGTTTGTGACTGTAGACGTCAGGTCCCAGTTTAAAATGGCATATTCTCCCAGAAGGGGTTTTGTTAGCGATTTTTGTGCGATTTGCTCAATTTTTTTTATGTTTAAGTGGAATATTTATGATTATTTTTCGACGAAATTTTACATTTAAATATAATGCCATAGATCAAGGTATCATAGATCAAGGTTTGTATAGAATTTTGGAGAAATCGGCTTGAAGTTATAGGGAATTTAAGTGCGATTTTCTTTTTTTATCATCTTAAAGTGTGTGAAGTTGCGGATAGTATTGAGCTAAACTTCATATCTACTTTTTTGACTATGTACGTCTGGGTCCAGTATAAAATGGGATATTCCCTCAGAAGGCGGCGCTGTGATAGTTTTTTTTTTATCGATAAGCTTATAAAAATAGTCCTTTTCGAAGGTTAAAAATAAGTTTCTCCAAAATTTATTATATATTTTATTTTTATTATATATGATTAAATACTATTCAATATTAACATTTAGATATACTTCTATTGTTAAACAGATTATTTATGATGACCAACGTTTATGCTGGTGGTATAAGGATTTGTAAATATTTTTGAAAAATGATGGAGCCTAATTTCGCTCTTACTTATAAAAAACCTTTTTTGTTTGCACGATAAGTAAAGTTGTCTGTTTTGGAAAAAGATTTATCTATATTAGTTAACTTAAATATTCAATGTTTTTGTGTATTATTTTACATATGAATCGCGCCTTACTTATTAATAAATCTTTCGCAAGTACTCGTGTTAAAGCTTGAAAATTACCAAAGTAATAAACACGAACTTGTTCAAGATCAAGTGATGATGAGAATAGTAAGGTAAGCGTATCTGAAAATTAGGATATTTACCGAATAGGTGTCTGATTATATATAGAAATTTAAAAAATACTTAAGTAGTATCTATAACTAAATTTTATTTCTGTACTGTCAATAAATAATTATACTGTGCTAACAATTTATATTAAGTGATTTTTAATAACCAATATATGGCGTTTATTTAACTGTTTTTAAAGAAATTTAGATTTTTTATTCATAGATTGTTCTATGTTTGTGACATACTTTGAAAGGACCATGTTTGATTGGACTCTGCAAGTAGACCTTTTCAATGGTGAAAATACAAATTTCTTCTTAATTTTTAAATACAATTTTAAATTGTTTATTATATCTGTTAAATATTATATAACATTCATTTACCTGCTGGTGTTATACAGAATTTTTTTCGTGAGTAGACGTAGCAAAAATATCTATTTGATTTACAGTTTTGTTATTTTTTTTTCGTTTTATCTGTGTGTTTTGCACAGAGCGATTGAAAGTAAAAAGTCAGGATATATGCTGAAAAATGTACCAATTTAAAACAGCATAGATTAGAAAAGTGCGCTAATATTATTAAATAAAAAGTCTTCTACTACACCTAAATTTAATTTCTTTACCAAGATTATAATTTATTTTCCTAAATTCTTTTCATAGTTTAAATAAATGCTGATTGACAAAATTCAAGGTATGTTTTTCATGTTATACATTTTGAATTTAGTATGAAAAAACAATAGGGTAAAGTGCCCATATTTCGTTCCCTTTCCTAATTTCGTCCCCCTTTACTTATCCGCTTCTGCGAAAGTGGCGCCACTTATCACGCCAGACACAGGGAACGGAAGGTAAAAGGGGTCAGTAGTGAAAGTTTCGTTCGCCAAGACGCATACATATATTAAAGACGCCAAATTTCCTATTTTTAGAAGACCTGAGTTCTTATTACGTCGTTTGTAGAACGTTATTTACTGTACTCTAAGTATTTATTTCTTATTCAGTGCATGTTTTTTATGTAGGTAAGATGCTGACTGTAGCATACAGCGAGTTTTAGGACGCTCAGTTCATCATCTTACGGGAGCTGAAGCTCCGCCATATTGGGAAGCAGTGTGGTCCCAATTTCGTCCCCCTTGCAGTTCTTATTTTCGTCAAGGGGACGAAATTAGGAATGTTTCTTCATGACAATTTTTCCCTCATGTTTGGATGGCTAATGTTTCGTTATGTTATTCTTCCACTGATAATTAGTACATTTCTTTGTGCCTTAATTTAATGTAAATAAACTTACTAATTTAGAAATAAATTTCGATTTAGGTAAGCCTTTAAGTTAAGCCTCGGCGTATTAGATTTGTTGAGGGGGACGACATTGGGACCTTTTTTTGCCATATATAGCTACTTTTGAAAAAACATTTTTTTTGCATTGTTAATTTTTTTTTGTCCGATATTTGCCTATTTTCTATGTGCGTGGGTAGTTAGTCTACGGAAAATCCAAATTTGGCATGTTTTCACTGAAAATTACAACACTTAGGGCCTAAAAGTGACTGGGGGGACGAAAATAGGGTACCTTACCTTATACGCTTTCAAACAATTCCGTGAATTGAAGGAGGGGGGAAGTTGTTTTTTTATTTTTTGTTAAAACGCGAAAATCTCTGCTTTGATTTGTCCATTTTTCCAAAAATACAGAAAAGTTACCAATCTAACATAAATATTACCTAAAATCTTCCATCTATAGCTACATTTTCGTCAAATCACATGGGTGTTGCTGCGTTGTATTATTTCGTTTAAAAAAAGAAAAAAACTGATTTTTTACGCATGTCCTTTTTCCTTTAAAACATGAAAACGTGTTCAACTGAAACTCAAAATTTCCTGAATCACCCTAGTTAAAAGATGAAACTCTCTACAATTAAGAGAAAATTCTCTTCTACTCATAGGAGTCTTACGCTACAGGCAGCTTTCTGCCTGTACTTTTTAAGTATATTGACAATTGTTTTGAGAATGTATTATAAGCCCAAAAAGTTATTAAAATAGTAAATGAAGATTAATTATTTATTTTTTTAATTTTTAATACTAAGTAATATTTTTAATAGATACTTGGTTAATTACTGATACCGTTCATTTATGTCCATATTTGGCGATAGTTAAGTTAAAATGTTTCAAATCTTCTTACACTTGAACAACTAAAAAATTACGGTGAAATATCGTTCAAATGTAAAAAGCGTGATTATTTTCTATCAAATAATTATGCTGAATTCTAACTGCTTGTGCGTGTGTTATAGGGATCGAATATGTGACGAGAAAATCAGAAATGGTTAATCACGTGTACGGGAAGAAAAAATCCAATTCTAGAGGTATTGCTTTATAATAAATTTAACCTTTCTCTGCATAAATTTGAATTTAAGTTTATAAAATAAAGGAAAAGTACATAAAAAAAATGACAGCTTCTCTAAGTTCAGAAATTGTATGGTGGTGTTAGTTACCGTTTCCATGATAATAATAATAATAATAATAATTATAATAATAATAATAAAAATAAAAAGATTTTATTAAATATATTATTATTAGCAATAAGGTTTAATTTCGTGAGAGTAATGAGAAAATTAACTTATAATTTAAAGTAATGAGTGGTCTGAAAATATTAATAGTGGCATGAATTTTAGTATCTAATTATGCGTGCATCAAATTTATGCAATGCATATATTAAACATACTTTTACACTAGGAGGTAGCCTCGGAAAATGTTGGGTTTAGAAAACAGTACTGGAGAAAATAAAACAAAACAATTACAGGCCATACCTATAAGTTCAATAGTAATTACAGGAAGCTGAAATGTCTTTAAGAGTTTTCAAACACAGTTGAAACATATAATCCTGTACTTATTTCTAAAATCAGCATTTTCCAGGCCATCTTCATGGAAAACACACTGCATGCCATTCGCTACATATGTGTCAGTGATACTACAAAGCAGTGTAAAAAAATATTTAGTATCATGATTTGCTTTATTGTAATCCCACCCAATGAAATTATTTGTTCTATGAAGTATTTTAGAAATTTAAAATCAAATAACCTGTACTGAGAGTAGCAGTTGAACACAGTTTCAGTAGGTAGCCGAAGACAAATATATCCATAACGAAATTGTTCACGTTTCCGACAAATACTAAAAACTATATATTTTGTAAAATTCCTGGCATTTAAAAAAATACAACATTTTTTTTAGTCAAAGAATTACTATAAAGTGAAATTATTTATTATTATATAAGAAAAATGAAATATTTTACTTATTTTTGATCATCTAAGACTTATTTCAAAATGAAAAGTTTATTAAAAATATAAGTACTGTATGGAATGATTTTGAAAGAATGTTATACATTCCAAATTACATAAAAAAGAGAAACATGGACTTCCTTTACAGAAGTTTTCAAGTTTCGAATTATTTCATTAGTATTTTTATTCTTGCATCGCTGCTGGTTTATTTGCCGAAATTCAGGAAAAGAAAAAAAAAAATAAGAAAACTGTCCTCGATATAATTTCTTCTTATTTACTTAAACAAAAACGAAAGCCGGAACCTCGATAAATTTATGTTTTGGCAAATGGCTAAAACATGTAAATGGGATTAACATAATACGAAATTATTTGAAAAGAAACGAATGCAATTACCTTTTATTTATTAAAAGGGACTTAAATCTTAAACTTATAAAGTTATTGCATTTAAGCAGCAAAGTGATATATCGAGGTGCTCTATGAGCTTTTAGAAAAGTACATAAATACTGTGAATCACTTGCAGAACTTCAGTAAAGTTGATAAAGATATAACTGTTAGAATGAGGTAAGGAGTGCCTATGTTAGATGTTTATTTTTAAATCTGAGAATATAAAAAACGCTACAATAAAAAAGGGTTTGGGGACACAGGTGGTTGTTTATGGAACAAGCAAACAGGATATACACTACCTTTTTTAAGTTGTATAATATTGTTGCATACTTTAGTGGAATGTATTAATCATGTTATAAATGTTGAATTTCAACTCATTCGTAGAATATCATGTAAAATTTCATAAATGAACACATCTATATAAATTAATTTTTTTTCATTGAAGTTTAAATTACCATTTTATTTTTAAAATTTGAAACTGATCCTTTGTTTGACTATTTTAGAAACTGTTATAACATTAAAGAAGAAACTCAAAATAAATCAATAAGAATCTATAATTTTATTTTACAATTAAAATTTTACCTTTTGGAGGTTAATTTAAATAAAATTTATCTTAGTCAAAAAGCCTCCCCTATAGCCGTTATTCATTGCAATGGCATCTTTTTTTCCAAAAATGATTTGCGCTTGCATACCGGATATAGCTTTACAGTTTGTTTGTCGATGAACTTTTTGCTCAAGTTTTAAATAATAAATTTTTAATTAGGCTGAAACGATAATCTTTAGAAGAAAAAGCATGACAGAAGGATAGTTCTTAATCTGTGATTCCATTCATGAATTTAGGAATTAGGAAAATAATACACACACGCGCACCCAATCAGAAGAAAAAAGTGACCAAAATATAGATAAATTGAAACAATTCCGAAAAAAGATTAAAGAACAGTGAATGAGCTGATGATAAAGTTACACGCAATTACAAATTACATAATCAACAGATTGTGAAGTGATTAAACAAATTTATAATAACAAAACTTGCAGAAACTATAAATTCGTGAAATATTATGCCTTTGGAGCTGATATTTTAACGCTATAAACGATTAGAAAATAAATCAAATGAAAGAACAGAATATAAACTAAAGCAATATTTCACAAATTCAATGCAGAGCGCAAAATCAGTCCTTTCCCCCAAAATAAATTTAATGACCAAATTATCCCAGAAATGCACAGAAGGTACCATTCTACTGATAATTGTGTCTTCTATATATTTTATGAATAAAATAAAATAACCGACAGTAATACGGGTTCTGAACTCTACTTATTTGAAGCTAAAATAGTGATGGTTTTGGTAACGTAGAAAAAAATTAATACATGCATTTATTAGTTTCTCTTTAGGTTTTAAAAAGATTTTTTTTTCACTTGAGATTTTCACTTTCATATTTAAAATTTTTCAAAACGCTTTTTTTATAGGTAATGGCCTGTGAAAATAATTGTATCCCTATCATATTTTACACAATAAATTCGTCTCTTCTATACTTTTCTTCAATTAAGAAAAAATGTCAATAAAAAAAAGGACACAACCTAATTATTTATATGAATATAACTGGATTTATTTATGAAATGAATCGAATGAAAATAAAAGAATACCAAACCAACAAATTACACATTCGAGAATGCTGACAAAAATTCAAACGATCTAAAGGTTTAAAACCACTACTTGAATTCCCAATAAAAGTGACATAAAAGTGCAGTGGCTATTCAAAATTCTCTATCTTGCCACATAAAAATTGTGTTCTCTTGCTTCGTTCATAATGGCTATTTTCTCTACAGCTAAGTTTACGAAAACTCTTTTTATTCATACGCGTAATATGAATTATTTGAAAAAATCATCATATAACAGTGAAGAGTATTAAAATCACTAACAAATTCAGAAGTACATCACATATTTAGTTCAGTAACTACAATGAATGAGCTAACTTACCAAATCAAAATAACTTTGACTGTTCTTGAAGCCAAGTAAATAAAAACTTCTTCCAAAGGAATTCTTATCCAACAAATTCTGCTTCTGCTTTTCACCCGGCTGTAGTCTCTTTCTAGTCACATTTTCAAGATATTAGAACCATTTGTTAGTAAAATTTGAAGCAAATACTGCAACCATCAAGTGGCAGTATTAGTAGTGCTGGCCGTATTGCCCTCGAACATCTCAAACTTAGGAGGGAGGACGTCTTCATATTGATACAGAAAGAATCTGGAAAACTTCACTAGTGTTAACAAAATTTGACACAACATTATTATTCTAAGGTAATTTTTAGTTTCAGGTACCATATTTCAAATTACTCAAGGAAGATGTTTAGAAATTATTTACATTTAAAATTGTGAGTTTCCAATATTAAAGTAATTTTTAATAAGATTTTTAATCATATTGCCTGCAAGGGTTTTATTTACACGTGGACATTTCTCTTTATGTTAGAATTAAGTATCCAAAGCATGAAAATGTTATGCATTTTTATAGTTTTTATATATGTAATACGAATTAAAAAAATAATAGGAATATTCAAATATTTTAGCATGAAGATATTTCTAGAGGTTTCTTAAATGTGTATAAAATATTCAGCCCATTGCTGCAAGTATTTTTTTAGATATCCTTAAAATACCATCAAAGCAATATTTTGAGATTATATATAAATCTTATAGTAATCGAAAAAATTAGCAATTGTTTGAAATTGTTAAAACATTTAACAGCATTTTCAATCATTTGCCGGAATATCTAAATGATTTATTTAATGTTGTTGTTTTTTTTTTATCTCAAAAGATATTTTCTTTTCAACAATATTAACAATTTTGCATTATTTTTTAATCTTGTTGTAACAGATTTCACATTTGTGATCACCTTAAAATTTAATTTCACTGCATACAAAGCATGGGCAAGCAAAGCTATTTTTATAGTTTTTAGGGAAGTATGTTTACATTATACAATATTTTACTATTTTTTTCTTTTATATGACGGGAATGCGAGACACACTGGTGTGGATCCTGGAATGCTACAGTGCTGCCACACCTGGCTGTTTTTCTATTGGGATATTCCAAATTCTCACCAGTAAGTTTTAATTTAAATTTTACCAGTATTTCTTTTTCTAGTTTCCTGTTTAAATTGCTTTTTTATATGTGATATTTTCGATATACTGAAGATTTGTTTATTTGAAAAACCCATGTAATTGATTTTGCCCATTCACTAAAAATATTTAACATTATTTCTACCTGTGTCAAGTGACACCTTTTAAGTTTTGATTTATGTTTATTTTGCTCGTAGTTTTTGAATGTAATAGGCATGAAAAAGTCTCCAGAGTATTAAAAATGATTTGCAATTGCATCAGTTTCAAATAAATAAGTAAAAAACCATAAATCGAGATTTTTTTTAAGGTGTCATTTGACACCGGTAGAAATCGTGTTAATCTGAACAATGAAATATATTGCTGAATAAACTATTATCCTTACTAATTTCAAGTAGCTGAATTTCAAATGAAGCAGTTGAGCATTTTTATAATGCAGATATGTAAAGGATTTTCAAGGGTTTACTGCAGGATGAAACTTTATAATTTATACACATAAACGCATTGCATTAAACTTCTGTTCTGTATATGTGTTGTTTCCAAATGTTTGTTTAGTATTTCCGCTCGCTAATCCGCATCAAATTGAATCAGTCCGAAAATATCCATGTTAAAGGGCCAAACCGCAAATACAAAATGAATAAAAATGAATCTTACCTCTTAAATTAAAAGACCTACTGTGAAGCATGTCAGCTGTTTAGCTATTGATTTTTTTTTTTTTTTTTTTTTTTTTAATTTACCCGGAACTCAGATTACAAATAACAAACAGGATTCTCAACAAAAATTTCGAGCTACTTATAATGATCCTTGTTCACACTCTTTTTGTCTTTGTTTTGTGTTTAACATGACCTATCATGATGCCAGAAGAACTGTAGCATTGAAAGCATTAGAACCTTTACTGTCACAAGAGGGAAGTAAGCTATTTTCTGAAATTACTTAGGATGAATTTCATTAGCTTTCCTGTTTATTTTACGTAGCTAATTGCAAAAGTTCTGAGTAGGAATGCAGTTGAGTTTATTGACAGCATTAAAACAACTTTGAAGGCAAGTACTAAAATAATAATAATAATAATAATAAATTCATCACATGAGAAACACTGTTGCATTTTAAAAGATCCATTAGTATTTAAAGCAGGAGAATATGTAATTAACATATTTTCAATAAAATTACTAATATTTTGCTATCTTTGGCATTATAAATAGTTATTATGCGCTATTAAAAAATCTATCATATTATTTTATTCATCACACGTTATGTTTATCTTGGCAAGCTTACTCATTTTTGCTGCATATTTTTAATAATTATAGTCGACCGCACTTCTTGAAACAGGCTCATTGAAAAGTTAAATTAGTCCATTAAGAGTGATCGTAAATGAAGTGAAATTAAGTTTATATATATATATATTTTAAACAGTTAAAAATAACATCGCAATAATTTTTTTTAAAAATTTGAAATTTATTTTATTAAAATGAAACGTACTTTAATCTGCTCGGTCTAACTAATAATTTTTAAGTTAACTTGTTATTTTTAAAACAGATAAAAAAAAATTTCAAAACATTAAATTGACAACACATTAAAACCCATACTGCAACATTCAAATGAATATAAACTAAGAAATAATCATAAAAAAATAAATTTTCTCACCAAACATAGATTAATAAAAACTGCAATGATACTTTAATTTTCTAAATACACTAGCCCTATTTATTTTAAAAAACATATAAACTAAAAAGCCAATAAATTTGAGGGAAGACTGGGGAAAGTTGTCATAATATACAAGAAATATTTTTTAAAAAAGAAAATGAACTTGATACCCCCCAAAATGTTGTTTTACGTTTATTTAACGGGCATATTTTATTATACAAGTAGAAATACTATTTTTATGTGATTTGGATATAATGCAATTGTGATGAATTTTACAAAAGAAGAATGTACGTGTTAATGCTATCGACGTGGTTCCACAAAATCAATAGAAAGACTGGATGATTCTAAATGTTTACTTATTTTTTACATAAAGTTCTATCAGTGTCCTAAGAAAGGAATAGTAGTAAATAATTTTACTCGACAATACCCAAGAATGAGTATTTTTTGAAATGCAAATCGAAAAATGCAAGACAAATTTCGTAGTAAACCAAGTATGAAATTCAAATCTATAAATTTATACAATGTATAAAATGAGATTAAAAAAACTATTTTTTTCTAAAAAAGATCTAAGGTAAAATAAAATGCTAGTCTTGGAGTTCCCGCAAATTGTAATTTGGCAGATGCATCATGTTCCCCTACAAGAACCGTAATTGTATCGTGGATATTTAGATAAATAAAATAGTATATTTAGTTTGTTTTATTTTCCTTATTATATTAAAATCTAATTTTATTTTCTGTATTCACCACAAGTAAAGCGATGTATTCTTTAAACATACATCATCTGTGCAGAGAAAAGCACAGTGCTACTATTCCGGGTGGTTCAAAGTAGATATGTAATGGCGATTATCTTTTTAACCGCTAATAATAGAAACATGCTTCCAATTAATAAAGTATACAAATCAAGTATAACATTGAGATATGCCATTTTTTTGCAAGGGCCTCTATACATATTAAAATACGAAATATGAATTTCTATAGGCCCCTTTGTCAAATATCTTATATTTAGAAAAATGCTGCAATGTGCTTACACTGTCAGAAAAACTCGTCAATATACGCTAAATTATTCTTCATTTTTTAACAAATAGTTTCCGTATTCCTGGAAAACATGTTTAATCTGTGAATTCTCCTCGAAAGTCTAAAAAAGAGGGATAAATTCCGTTCATTCCTAGCACGTATGCGTATTGGTTCTATTAATTTTAAATCCGAATTTATTTTAAAAATGAAAAACCAAAAATTCTATAAATTAAGGTTTCTAATTTAATTAAAACAGAAAACATTTTTCGAATATAAAAATAAATAACAATTACTTTTCTCATACATTCAAATATACTCACAATTTATATCTTAAAGTTGAATAAGTTGAATAAAGTTTTATGAAGTTTTTTATAAATAAATATTCGCAGTTAAAATATATTTTAAATGAACACAATTAAAAGATATATTAATTAAAATATTAAATGGAAAAAATCGATATTACTCAAAAAAAAAAAAGAATCTTATCGAATAAAAATATAATATTCATATAAATTATTCATATTGCATCTAGAAATCTACTTAAAAATATTTATAATTCATATTTTTATTAGGATGAGCGAAGTGAATACTCTACTAGGCTACACAAATTACATTTTACTCTTACACTTTACAAAAAAAACTATTCAGTATTTTGACTTGAAATTAAACATAAAAATAAATATGATCTGTAGATTTGCACGATATTATTTTTTTTTTTACAGAATAACCTTAAAAAATATTATTTTATTTAATTAATTTTACATGTTTTTCCATTACGGACACATTTTTGAAAATGAAAAATGAAACACGTGTATTTTCAGAAGAAAAAATATATCATGGAGTTAGTAATTATAGATAGAATCATGATTAATTAAATAAAATATCTTTTCATTATTCCGCCAAAATAGCTCAAAAACAGTTTTTTAGATTGAACCAAGGAAAGAAATATTTTTGGACTTGATAGAAATAAAATATGATCTGTAGATTCTGACAATATTATTTTCTTACTTGTGAAAATTCAATTATTTACATTCAATTAAAAAAGTATTATTCAGTGTTAAGAATTCAAATACACAATTTATTCTTATTATACGAAATCATTTACGCAGACGATACTTACGCATTTTAAAATAAATATATTATGATTTTTTTTTTTTTTTTGTAAAGTGACAACAAAAGAATTGTAAACTAATAAAATTAATTGTTAAATTCGTCATATAAAGTGTTATTTGAATTCGAAGGTTGAAAGTTGAACCAAATGAAACATATTTGCTATTCAGAAGTAATTAAAATTAGTATTATTTTTAATATGTTTGCATTTTAAAAACAATTTATGGGATGTATTAGTTCTATTATAAAAAAGGCCGAGAAAACGTTCACTTACTGGTCGAAAAGAATAATGCTTCGCGAATCCAAACAAAGCAAGGCTTTTGCTATTCCTATATTAATTCTAAAGTATTAAAAACACAGCCACTATCTCATTAAAGACGAATTTTCCCGAAATTATCTTCAAAATTTAAAGCTGTTTAAAGAAATTGATCAAGCTATACCCATCTCAAGCAAACATGTTTACTTCAAAGTGTCTCATTACTGTACAACTGTAGCCCAGTGGTTAGCGAGCTCGTCTTGTAACGCTAAGATGTCTTGTTTGAAAACAAGGTCCGCAACTTTTATTTTTTCCAAACTTTCTTCAATTGACGGATATTTTACATCCTGTAACGGAGAAAAAACCGAATATTTGTCAACTAACGGAAAAGTCCTGGCAACACTGTTGCCAGGAAATTTACGTTAATTGAAAAAAGTATTTCTGAGACTGTAATGTGGACATTTCAGAAAATAATATTATTTTACGAACAAAATTTATCGAGTTATTATACTTTAAGTTTTATAAATTCTATGTGTTTTATGGCATTATATATGCAGGGATATTACTTGTCCGTTTTTTTTTAAACCAGTATTTTTTAATAAATAAATTCGTTGTATGTTTCAGAAACAATTTCAAGAAAAACGCCCGTGCAGGTAAGTTTCTACGACATCAATAAAAACTTTTCTTTGAAAAAAAAAATGCATTCGAAAAACGGACCGAGTGGGAGCCCTGGAAATGGAAATAGGGGAGAGTAGCCTAATTGGGACCACTTCGCTTATTTTCAGGTGTAACTCACTTAATTTTTGGAATATCTGAAAAATATCACTACACGGGATCAATCAATTCATCCACTAACTAAATAAAACTTTAGATCATTTTCTTTTTCAAAATCTTAAATTTTATTTTAATTTGAAAAATTTGTCAAAAGTGGTCCAAATTCAGCAACTGGTCGCCTAAGTTGGACCACCAGTCTCCTAAATTGGACCAAATAAAATCAGGTTGTTTTAATGACTAGGGAATATAACTAATTTTATTAAAAGCAAAGTTTACGGTTACTGAAACAAACACAATAACAGCAATGAAATATAATGAAATCAAATATCTGAAAATAAGTGTAATTGTTTTAAATCAAATTGTATTCAAAATATAAATCAAAGTTATCAGTAATTAAGAATAGAAATTATGAAACTAATTGCCCGTTACTTGAATATCATCTAAGGAGTGATGCAAAGCTTACACATGAATTTCGTTTATTTTTTTTTTTCCAGCGCACACAACTTGGAACCGTATTTGGCAATATGAACACTGAATCATTTCTGCTGTTTTATTTTCTTACAAATCAGGCAAACCTAATCATCACTATTTAGATTTTTCTTTTTAGATTCTGAATTATTAGACTTTTTTTTTTTTTTTTTTTTTTTTTGCAACAGAAGTTTTCTTTACATTATGATTGTAGTTCTTCCCTTTCATCATTTCCTTGTTAATTCCATTACGCCTATTTTTTTAAACTTGATGTTCCATTTGCTTCTATGCTGTGATAGCTTCCTTTTAGTCGATTTTTTGTGTTTTTTCATTTCAAGGTTTACTTTATATGGCGAAGATGTTAACACAACTGTTTTTTGGCTCCCTCTGTACTTTTTTAAAACTAAATTTAGCAAAGGATATAATATTTCTAATGATTTTTTGGCTTTTGGGGAGGATTTGTCGCTACAGCCTTATTGCAGGTCAATTTCTTCACAACTTACTCTCTCCTTTTTATTTCCTATATCTTTAACAGCTTTTGCTGTCACCTGTTTTTTTTTTCCAGACATCGTGTCCGTGTCTTTTTCAACATTTTTAACATTATATTGTAAAAGTGTTTAAAAAAATATGCTCTATTGAAAAATACGCTACGATTAATTATACGCCAATATTACATATTCAACAGTATTGAATTCACCCCCCTCCTCCCCGAAGGTTTGAGGTTTTATGAGTTTTAATGGCAAAAAAGTGTAATTCCACCCTACAGAACTGTAAAAAGTCTGCCTTTCCTCAGGGAATCGCAAATATCCTCCAGGAAGAAAATGTTTGTATTCAATTCTGTAAACCAAATACGCCGTAGGAATAATGTATTCAAAGAAAATAAATAAAAATACATACAAGATAAAAGAAATTGCAAACAAAATTTATTGCATAAATATGTAAAATTATTTTTTCGTTTATATAGGTCTAAACTGTATAAAAAAATTAATCCAGATATAACCCCCCCCCCCCCCCAAAAAAAAAAAAAAAATTGCATGGAGATAGTCATCCATTATAAAATATAAAAAAAATAGTGTACAAAGTGTACCGTCCTCGAAATTCATTACTTAATTTTCAAAATTTATGATCGCATATCTGGTCCAATTTAAGCAACATAAAATGGTCCAATTATGGAAACTGCGCCATTTTTTAAAACAGATAATTTCAAGACTAAGAACAAAAACGAAATCAAACAAAGCCGCGTCAGAAATATGCACAATTAACAGATGAATTTATATATGTATACAAAAACATAACAACTTACCTTAGTTTTAAAATACTCACTTACGTTTAGTAGGAAAAAAGTAGATCAAAACAGCTAACTTTAGGTTTTTTAAAATTGTCTGAAAACAACACGTGGTAGGCGGTTGCATCTTCTAATCATGAGTGGCGTCATTCTGATGAGTAGGATTTCAGCGGTAGATGGCGTCTTTTCCTGTAATTAACGACAGAATGGCAACGGTCCAATTAAAGCGGCGGTCCAAATTAGGCTACTCTCCCCTATGCGCTTTCAGTAGTCAAGTAGAATACTTCATGGCGCATTAAGGTGCCAAATGACGCCAAGTTAAAATTTCTCTTGCAGGTTTAAAGCATATAGTTTTAATAAGCATTTTAATTTTTATACAAGCATTCTTTCATTCAGTGATATACAAAATTAGTATGATTTTCAACCGAATCTAAAAATAAAACGATTATAAATGCATTTAAAAATTTCAAGACTTTTTGATAAGAGGCATTTTAATAAGAAAATAAGATTTTTTTTTTTAAATTAATAGAAATGTACGCAAACCTTGCTTTTCTGACAAGTATTCAAATCATTTACACAAACAGAAACTTCATTAATCGTTTTATTAAACAAACAAATTAAAGCACATATTATGCAGCTTTCTTAGTACTAATATGTATATAACTGTCGCCAAACAATGGGATTTAAGCCAATAATACGAAAGCATGGCAACACATTTGATTTCAAATGAAGCGCTAGCACGTGGAGTACCTGTACATATTGCTTTTTAAGACTTTCCAATATAGTTAAAAAAGTGTTTATGACTTCTGTTTCTCCTCTCGGTCTCTCTGTACTCTAACTTTCGTAAATACACTGATTGCCCTGTAATTTTTATATGTTATTGAAATTTACTGTAGCACGATCGCTATTGAAAATGAAGTATGTAGCAATTATAGTTCGTTTACAAGGGCAGTTAAAAGTATTTCGTTATATTACGGTCAATAGGGAAAAAATAGTTTAAGTTCATTTTGATAATACTATTCAATTTCAAACATAATGAAATTGATAGGCATTTATGAAGCGCACTAAATAGTTTCTGTAGGCTATAAGGTGCAAAGCATTTATTATTCTATTACAGGGTCACATAAAAAAAATTTTGTTACATAATGCTGTACAAGGAAAAATCGTTTGCATTATATTTTAATGTTACACAATTTCAAACACAATGAAATATATATGCATTACGATGGACATTATAATTTGCTTACTAATAAAATACGGCGTACATTTATCGTTCATTAACAGGGACACACAAAGGAATTCAGTTACAGTGCTGTCTGGGAGCGATAATTGCTGGAATTTTTTTTTCAACTTTGTGTTGCGTTTTTAACACTAAATGCGTTATATGTGATGTGCATAAATTCAGTTTATCATATACAGGACTAAACAATGGAATTCGCAATCAGTACTTACTATGGTGTTGGATTACTTAAGGGTAATTTTTATATATCTTATGCATTTTCCCGCTGCGCTATATTTAATCCTCCACCTGGGATTGCCCTTAAACTCAAAAGCGAAGGCTAAGTTCCCGGGAGGTCATCCCTGCTCCCCTGCACTATATTTCGTATAGTAATAGAAGTTTGTGGAATATAATTGCATTCATATACTGGGCTACTCAAACAACAAGATACATTGCCATTTATGGTTGGTAATTCCTAGGAAATGACTTGTGTCATACGTTTTTTACCTGAATTAAATATTAGCTTAATATGTGTAGTGTATAAAAGTGTTTAGCTAATATACAAGGATGTACAAATGAATTCGAGTGTATTTCCTTCTATTGATGAAAACTGCTAAAATTATATTTTCTTACTGAACTAAATTTTTGAATGCTATGTAATATATATGACAATCTATAGATCATATACAGGGATGTACATAATAATTCTATACCTTTGTAAACCTGGATTTTTAAATAAGCTGTGTATTTTCTAAACTCTTTACTTGCATATCTTTTCTCACTTTATTTATCGCTGAAGTTTCGTTACAATTTTCTCTGTGTGTTGGAAAGTGTTTTATATCCTTGACGCATGATTTTTCATTTTAGTTATTTATTTTGTGGTTGAGCTAAATTAGTTTTTCAAATTGAGGATAAATATCAACTACTATTTCAGTTTTTTCTCGCTTTAAAAAAAAAAAAAAAAAAAAAAAGTAAAAAAACTTGGTACCTGCCAACTACAGAAATTGGTGCGATAAACTATTTTCAAAATTAGTGCAATTTAATACCAAATGTGTCAACTACACTGAAATAAAATTCTGCTACTAGCATCTAGAAAATAAATTGTGGCTCTAAAAAAATAATTCCGTGTCATCCTTATAAATTCTGGTTCCTTTGCTAGAGAGTTCTAGTTATACCTATTAAAATTCAAGGGTGTTTTCCTATATTATCGTGGTCAAACTTATTTAAAAATCTCTGCAAATAAATTTGAACACAAGAAGTGAGTTTTAGTAACCATAATTCTAGTTTATGTTTTAATTCTAGAAATCAAGTGATAATTTCTCGCAATTCAATACGATTCATAATATAATGTATCGTTTCATCACCTAGAAAAGTATAGACTAGAAATTTCGACTAGAAATTTCTAGAAAGACTAGAAATTGATCATTTCGTCTATTCAGTTTATAATGTTTACCTTATTCGCATAACTCGGAAATCTACACTGGCCTCCAAAAGATAAGGTACAGGGTCTGGATGCTTTCGATTGCACACGTTTTGTCTAATATCTACCAACATTATTGGCGAATTGTTCTTGAACTTCTAGGATGTAAAGAACATGTTTGATTTTATATTTCTCAGTGAATATTTATCGGGGGGTACAATTAGGGGGCTAATAATAAATTTAATAATAAAATAATATTTGCGATCACTTATGCAACAGAAAATGCTGGAAATGTTTTGCCACTGTGGTAAATGACTATTTGGGTCCTGTTCAACGTTTGTATGCATTTGTGTAAGCATAGCACTCATATTCGTAAAGATGTTAACGTTTTTGTGAAAAATTCAAAAGTTTTTTGTTTATAGCATACAGAGTTTTCAACCAAATTTAACACAACTTTCCGAAAACTTGCCAAAGAATAGTAGCAACAGTATACTGAAATTAAAACATGAATATATTGAATATTTGAGATACGGACATTTTTATGAGATAACTTTTAACTGCGCATGCGCGGAAGTTTTCAAAATTTTTATTTCATAATTTGGTAGTCAGTATTTTATGGCAACTGCTATAAAAAGTCCACTCAAATATTGTGAAAACTTAGAAAGATATAGTGAGCTGATTGTAAAGTTGTGGAAAATCCCTTATAATAAAGCAATTTTTAGGGAGCAACTCACTATATTGACACTATCTTTGTGAATTTTCGCGATATTTGACTGGACTTTTATATAAGTTGTCCTAAATAGCTGACTACCAAATTATATAATAAAAAATTTAGGATCTTCCACGCATGCGCAGTTAAAAATTATTTCATACAAATTCCCATATCTCATCAAATATTCAATATATTCATGTTTTAATTGCAGTATACTGTTGCTACTGTTCTTTGTCAGGTTTTTGGAAAGTTGTGTTAAAATTGGTTGAAAATTCTGTCTGCTATAAACAAAAAACTTTTGAATTTTTAACAAAAACGTTAACATCTTCAAGAATATGAGTACTATGCTTACACAAATGCATACAAAAGTTGAACAGGACCCAAATAGTCATTTATCACAGTGACAAACAATTTCCACTCTTTTCTGTTACATAGGTGATAGCAAATATTATTTTATTATTAAATTTATTATTAGCCCCCTAAATTTACCCGCCGATAAATATTCACCGACAAATATAAACATGTGCAAAAGAAAGCATCCAGTCCCTGTACCTTAACTTTTGGAGGCCAGTGTATATTTCTAGTTGAGGGATTTAGAAAATGATATCTATTCGCTCTAGATGAAAGCGGTATATTTTTCCTTTTAGCGTAATGCGCACGATATGAAATTTTATCTACAAATGATTAAATAAACAATTAAATTTTAACAAATCAAAAATCCCGACTGCGTAAAAAGCGAACTAATTAATTATTTATCATCAATGTGAAACTATTTTTTTTTAAATTCCTACAATTAGCTCACAATCTCGCAGTATATATCTTGTTCAAATTTTCAATTGTTAATAAAACACTTATTCATCCAATCAAGCTCAAATAATTTTTTTTAAACTTGTAGTGGATGACACTTGATGTTAATCCAGTTTTTTTTCAAATATTAATTCATTAATTAAATTAATTAATTTTCAATAATCGAGAGATCCCTCTTCTTGATCAAGGTATTTTAAGACCGAGACAGCCCTCTTCTTGATCAAGGCATTTTAAGCGCCACTCAAGAGGAAAGAAGAATGAGAGAAAAAAAATTTCTCTTATTGACCTAAGTAGGAATTGACTTAAAATATATTTTTTATATTACTGGTTTATATTACTTACCTACTTTTTTTATTTACTAAAATTAACGACTTTTAAGTTGTGTTTAATTGTTAGTTCCTATCTATAAACACTGTTTTGATGAGGTCTATAGATGTCTATGATGGTTAGACTTCCAGTAAAGCTAGAGTCCACAATACGTACACAACTTCCAGGTTGTATAATATTTTAACGCAGCTTCTGACTGTAAAATAGTCAATGAAACATGGCCTTCATTTTGAAAGACCTATCCAATGATATGCCACTCAATAGGATGCGTAATTTTTTTCCGTCTCTACCGCCATTTTGAATTTATAAAAACAAAGCCTAGCCTGTAACCATCGGGCCGCTAAGACAAATTGATAGAGACCTCGTTCATTAAAATCCATCCAGCCGTTGGGATGTTTCGAGGGTATAAAGAAATCCTCATACACAGGTACACGTGAAACACATAACCCTTCTTTTCAGTCGGGTAAGAAGGACGATGCAATGTTAAAAACTGTGATAAGAGAATTTCTATGAAGAAAGAATGTGGATCGACGGCTCAAATTTACATATGACACTGCACTAAACTTTATGTATAGCTGGTCAGATGAATGAACGGTGTTAAAGAAACTGAAGAATTGCAAGGTGCAGGATTTTTAGCATTTGAAAGTTTACCATAGCTGTAACTTTGTAGATACAGCTACTGGGGCACATACGTAAAACATAGAAAAATTTGGAGGTTTCAACTAAATGGGCAAATAAAAAAATACTACGGAACAAAACGCCAGCATCTTGGTTCATGTTTATGTGAGTCATGTTTATATGGCGCTGAATTCATAAAAACGATGACTATTTTATTGCCATTATGAATGGCATTGGAGCTTTTTTGACTGCCAGAATAATTGCTGCAAGTTTGATTTTCCTTTCTAAATTTTAAGGCTTTATCTAATTTGTATGTTCATTTGATACGTTATATCTGTTATTTATCAGGGTTTTATATATTATATCTCTTTAATTTTCTGTCTAAATAAAGATAAATTTGCTACTTCCAAACTCCGGTATTATTGACGTTCATTACCAAAAACTTAACTGTAACGTAAATTTAAATTTAACAAACATAACAAAAAATTATTTCAAAATGATCAACAGGGAATTTTAATATGAACTGCTTTAATCTGCGACGTTTAGGACGGGTGTCTTGCCTAGTATTTTTTTTTTTTTGTTTTTGTTTGTTTGTTATTCCTCAAGGTACCTTCTCGAATATCTTCCGTAGTAACACGGACAAATATTAAGTAGTGTAACTATGTAGTGTAATTAAGTAGTAATATACCAAACAAAAGTTACAGAAGGAAATTAAATTGCCGTTAAGCCACGCTTTTTAAAATGACTTCAAACCCGATTACGGAACATATAATCTATATAACATAATCTATAGTTTAAAAAAAATGTCATTTGTTGAAGTTGTTGTTCAGGCTTCTATTCACCTGACCACAATATTTATTAACGCTCGTTTAAATTTAAGTTAAGTAGATGCAATGTAAGTGCCATTGACCCGCTCTCTGGCACTGGTGTGACTTTTGGAAAATTTGTTCATTTTTGAATGCGATTATCTCGTTAACTATGGCCTCTAGAGAAAAATGTTAAAAACGTTTTCGTAGAGAATTTAATTGTCTTTATTTTTTATATTAGCAATTTTTCAATAGGACTTATAGATTGCGAGATATTAAAAAAAAATCGAAAATGGTACCTTATTTTGCCCCTTCTCCATCGCACTCACACCCCATTCATCAGGACTTTTAGTATTTTATTAGTAGAGCCTTCCGAACAGTATTACCAAGTTTAAAAACTTTCGTAATTATGTCGAGAAAAAAACATAATTTTACTGGACTAATATTCCTAGATTGAAAAGCATCTGTCTTTTTCTCGACTGCCAAGAAGGGTTATATGTTTCACGCGTATCTGGGTTTGTGGATTTTTTATACCCACGAAACATCTCAACGGCTGGATGGATTTTAATGAATGAGATCTCTATCGATTCCTCTTAACCGTCCTATGGTTATAGGTTAGGTTTTGTTTATATAAATTTAAAATGGCGGTCGTAAAATACAAAATGACAGTAGATACGAAAAAAACAGTTTTACACATGAAATTGAGTGGCATATCATTGGATAGGTCTTTCAAAATGAAAACGATGTTTCATTGACTATTTTACACTCAGAAGCTCCATATTACAGAACATGGAAGTTGTGTAGGTAGGATCTCTAGCTTGACTGCGAGTCTAACCATCATAGACATCTATAGGCCTCATCAAAACAATGTTTATAGATAGGAACTAACAATTAAACACAACTTAAAAGTCTAAAAATTATTAGTCCGTATACACGGACAAATCATTCGGCGCGGTTAATGTCCGAAAATCATGAAAATGTAACGTCACGCTTTTGCATTTTTGGGGATAAATCCTATTGTTTGGCAATAGTTATTTTTGTAGATAGTGGTCGACGGAAAAATAGATAAGTACCGCTTTCTTTAACCCACCTATTTCCTTAGATGCGTATCAGTAAAACTTACAAATATGCTCGAATTTCATGTTTGCAAGTAGTCAACTAGTAATAAATTAAATTGGTGTCCCATTGCAAAAAAGATTAATTAGTTATTTTCCATTGCCTTGTAAAATGTTTTTGTATAATACACAGACATTTTTAAAAGAAAGAATGTATATGTATGTATGCCTGTGAATTCTCCCAATTAATTTAATCGTCTAATGCTCTTGGTAGCATATAGACTACATACTTTAAACGCTATTTCTTACGTCAGAAACGTTACGAAATGTAGTTTGCAAGTCAATATATCGTTAACTGTACCTTCGATCTATATTAGTAGCAGATTTGGAGAATATATAGCAGCACTACTGAATGAAACATATTTTAGATGAAACATGAATGAAGCTAAAATTGAAAGTCTTTTTCTAATGTTAAGTTTAGAATTTACTATACAAAAGTTTTATTAGAATAAAAGTTAATAATTGCAATATATGCGTACAAAAAAAAAATATTCCTTTTTCAATAAGTTTACAATATTTCAACAAAAATTTCGTTTATAATGCATAAATGCGATTTTAAAATCAGGGTATCTGATATGCTACCACGGACATTCCTGTTACTAAGCGTAGCCAAGGTACGTTTCTATTGGAAATTTTGTTTATTTTGTAACTAAATTTTAGTGTTTCCTATAAATATGCCCTTAAATATATTTTATGAAATTAAATTATACGATTTAAAAGTTTTGAGTTTTCTGAATTGCGTTTTTTTGTGTGTGTGTGTGTTACTTTTTTCCTGAAAAAAAAAAGAAAAATGTTGAAAAAAGTCTTTGAAATAAATATAATCCTCAATTATTTCACATGAATACTTTGTTTCATTCTAAACAACACACATGTCACATATGCCCTAGAGTAATTTTTACATATGTAAAATTACGCAAATGAAATACATATTTTTGCTTCAATGAAGAGAGAAATTATTTTAAAGTGTTTCACATATAAAAACATAAAAAAATCTCAAAATAAATTTTTGTTGAATTGTGAAAGTCACTCCATTTGAATCTAATCTTCCCATTGTAACATATACGCTACCATTAAAATAACATAAATTGTTTCATAATTTTGAATCATTTTTATGTTCCTGGACCAAAAAGAACACTATTTGAACCAACAAATACATTTTTCTTATTAGTATTATGTTTGGAAACTTCTTATAGTGGGCGTTGGAGTGTTAAAGTAAATTCAATATTGCGTATTTGAATTTAATAAATTTAAGTGGAAATTTCAAAATCAAATATTTGTTTAATTTTAAATAAATAAGGGAGGTGTGAATAAATTAAAAGGTTTTTCATCTGGCTGATCGAAAAAAATATTCATTTCAATCTGGTAAGAGCGGTAACCTGGTAAGTCGGGTCAGGACATCGTTTATCGCTTTCAGCTTAGAAAAAATATGGATACTAAAAGTTAGTAACAACTCTTCTATATATCCGGTAATTTAATTTTTTTGTTATATTTTGTTGTGTTGCCTAGACAAGACACAATAAATTTATGTGTTTGCCTACTTAATAAATTCTGTCAAAAGTTTCAAAAGCTTTAAAATATTTTTCTATGGAATTCTTGAAAGAAAATTTAAGTGAGCATTATTAATTCCGATAAGTTGAAACAAGAAATAATTTTCAAAGTATTTGCTATTTTTTTTTATTTGTCGTTGCTCTGAAAAAACAATACATTTACAAGATTTTAGTACATTTCTGTCCGCAAATCATAATAGTTTATGATGACCTATATGTACACGACTTGTAAAAGAAATCTTGATACGAATAAACAATCCATGAATTTCACTAATGTGTGTGTGAAACATATTAAAATAATGAATGAAATATTTTACTGTTATTGAATAATTTTCATAAATATATTGAATGGAAACATCTAAAGTTTCAAAAGAAAAATATCGCATTCATTGTATGCGATGAGAAACTTGAGCATAATTTCCTAAAAAAAGGGTTTTCAGTTGACCTTTAGCAATTAAGAAGAATGTCTTTTTGTACATAAAGTATAACACAAAGTTTCAAACTAACATAAACTCAAGCATGTAACTAAAGTTTGAGCTCTTTCATTTTAAATTATTATTGATATTTATTATTATTATTATTATCATTTTGTAATACTTTCGATAGAAACCTCCTGCATAAATGTGTGAGTGAGGTAACTTATTTTTGAAATGCATAATAAAAAGGTTGAGATGCCTTTCTACAAACTTTGTATGCAGAATTTTCATTTTGATGCAAGAAAAATCCTAACAATTAAACACAATCTACTTTCTTAAGCTGTGCAATCATGTACTATATGATACATTAAATTTAAAATTACAGACTGCATCTGTTAAAAAAGTATAAAAATATTTACATATATATATTTTTTATATTCGTAAAAATAATCCTTCAGAATGTTTTAAATTTAGTTCATACAAATATTTATAAAATGGCTCATTGTTCAGTTATTTGAATGTTACAATGTTCCCCCTTTATATATTAAATCTTTCCTTTTTTTATTATTATTAATCAGGTTACTTACATATTTTTTATTCTAATATGCTTAATGGAGTGGAAAAGTATATCTATTTTTAGTTGTGTAGAAACCTCAATCTAGCTTTTACAATACAGATACTGAGAAATCATTTGACGTTTATGATTTTTTAAGCTAATTTTCATGATCACATAACTCACTTTTACCCAGTTTATCGAGTTCCATCGTAAAATTGTATTACACATCTATTATGATTAATGGCGAATATTTGATACAAGGCTTAGATTATGAACTCTAAGTTGACACTAGCTTTTAAGATAATAACATCATCTAATGAAAGCAGAGTGCTAAAGGCGTGAATTAAATCCGAACAAACAAGTACTACCATCTTTTGATCGCGCAATCTCACTGCATCTTTTTCTTTACGTTGTTATTCTTATGTTTCTTTGAAAAGAAGAAAGTTTGTGAAGCACAATTTTCATGAATAATGATTATTGCCGGGGGCAGGTAGAGCTCGAAATGGGGGGAGGGGGAGAAGCCCCGATTTCCTTATTCGAAGCTCAAGCAGAAGGGTTAAAGGCTACCAGGTCACGGCGTGAGGTCATTTTACAAAATAATGTCAGCTTTTTTGTGGGATCTGCTGTAAAAAACATGGGGTTTATTATTATAATTATTAAACTCTTTGTAACATACATCGGAAAATATTATTGAAATTGCTTTTATGTGTACATTGCACTATAGAAATTGTTTAGAAATGGATAGCAAATAGCTTGAAAATAATCATAAATTAAGCGCGAAATAAGACAGTTATTTTCGAAAAACAAATGAACTTTTAATGAGCATATCAAAAGTAAAATATTCTAGTAATGTGATAAATTTTAATGGGGAATTTTTCAAATGAAATTAAGCAAAAGAAAAGAAAAATTGTGGACCATGGCAAACATATATTTTTCTGTCGATTTTGAAACTGAAAATAACGATATGGAAATAAACATATGAAAAAATGGGAAAATCTATGGCTAAATAGTGATTGATAATGGAAATTTTATTAATACAAAACATTTGCTACACCAGACGACTATATTTTTGAGAGTTTGTTTTTGAATTCCCCCTCAGGGTATAGTTAGATCTCAATCTTTGACCGGACCGTCGTCTCTCTGCCATATAGGATTCAATCCTTTATCCCTTATTCATTGACTCGTTGACCTCACATACTTTTGTTCTATACACAGAAAATTGTAACAATCAAAACTATAATGTAATGAATAATTCTTTTTTATAATGTATGTTGCACTGAAGTAGGAATTAAAAATGATTAAATTAAAATAACCCCAGTTTAACTAATAAAGCTGTCATGGTATTTTTTATTGTTATTCTAATATTTTAAATACTAGAAAAAAGAAACAGATGGGCATATTCATATTAGTTAAAAATTACGCAAATTGTAGCTATATAAAGTGTTTATATTACGAATTTATTGACTGATTCAGATTACGTAATGCTATTTATATATTAACAACACTTAATCAGATAAATTTTTTCCCGCAATTTTTTTTTTTTAATTTTGTGTAGTTAAAATATTATATATATATTATGTGTACGAAAACCTTATTGTGTTGAATAATCATGGGCAATTTCATCAATGCAGTAAAAATGAGCAGTTAGATATGTATTTTCTCCTTTAACAGCTCGCCTGTTTTAGAAAAATAAAATAAGATTTCTCGTTTAAATCCTTTCAATTTCGCAACTGATAAGTATTTATGCTTTTTTTTTTTCAAATGAAATTCAAATTTCAAATTAATTCCTTAAAAGGCGCAAAGGCCATTATAGTGAAAAAGATTCCATGCCGGGACTCGAACCCGGGCCATCAGTATAGCGCACTGGCCGACTAAAACACATGGAACGATAAACAGCCTGGAACTTCTCACTATTACATGTTGGCAAGGCTACAAACGCAGCACAAGATGACATATTTTCCGTGAGCCACAGACATGGGGTAAACACGAAACATAATTAAATCCAGCATCGATTGAAACTATATTAATACTTGGAAAAAAAATTTCAAGAGCGAGAAAAAAAGTTTTTTTTTTTTTCTCTCTCTCTGGAAATTTTTTTAAGTATTAGTACTTATGCTTTTCTTATACCTTTATGTCACGTACAAAAAAATGTATCCAGTCTTCGTAACATTTCTTAGCATTTCCGTATCATAAAAACGTTTAGAATTTAATATATAAATGCTTTAAATGCATTAATGCGAAAATTGCTATAGAGAATATATCGCTTTTCAATTTTCACTGAGCATCGCAGTTTAATAACTAGGAATATGAATTTGGAGAAAAAGAATATAATGAAAGTTTCTTATTAGAGTATTTTACATAGAAATGGAGATAAACAATAATTAAATTAAAATAATCATAAATAAGAAAAATATTTTTGAATTCCAAATAAACTGTCTTTGAATGAAAAAACAGCCTTGAATTTAAATAGAAATTCTTAAGAGAATTTAATATCAATTACCTGCAATGTTATACATTTTTTTTTTAAACAAAAATATTTTGAAGAATACATACAGTTTCATATAATTTCAATGTATTTATTTATATTTTCTAATTTAATTTTTGATAAAAACTATTGTAACGTTACAAAACGAAAACTTAATATTCAAATATATAGAAGATGAAATCAATTCTTTTAAATAGTTATATTTTAACTAGTTTTTATTTTTGAAAATGTCGATGTCCTTTCTATATTAGCAGAAATGGTCAGTTTCACACAATTCATACAATAACGTTAAGAAAATTCCCTTTAATTTTCTCTGCTGAATAACAAAAACACCTTTTTCAGATATAGTCAAAGATTTATTTCTACAATCAAATTAGCTATATGCTTAACACATTACAGCTAAAATTATTCATTAAACTTTAAATGTTAATTGATCGGTCTTACGCATGAAAAAACACAATTTTAGAACATCATACATACAATCTAGAATTCAGAAAAATAGTCTTTAATTTTTATTCTGAGTCAAAATTCCTGCATTTTCAAGGTCAAAGGAAGTATATTTCAGGATTTTTTCTTTCTTTTTGTTTACTTTTTTCTTTCTTTTTGTTTACTTTTTTCTTTCTTTTTCTTTCTTTTTCTTTACTTTATTCTTTTTATAAGTAACTTAAGATTGCGTTTAAATTCGTGTCATTCCTTTGAAAATACCTCGCTTATTCTATTGGAAACTAAAAAAAACCCTACAATTTTGCGGAAAATTCTAATATTTCATTAATAGTCCAGGCAATAGGGAATTTTACCTAGCAAAATTAATGATAGTTCTGGAAATCGGCTTACTTTATGTTTTTTGGGTCGCTGAATCCGAATTTTTAACTTCCCACCAAAATTTCCCCCGGCAACCCCCCCCCAAATTTTGGTAAAAAGCCCCCCAAAAAGGTTTTTATTAAAAAATTCCATTTTTTTATTCTTTTAGGGGAAAAGTATCCAGAAATTCAGAAAGTAGACAAAATTTGCAACAAATTAGATATATGACATTATGACTTAGGATGAAGGGGAAGGGGTGACTGCCTCGGAACATGCGCGCGGTGCTGCGTGGACTAAGTTGCACAATTCCACTTAACCACTCACACGTTTACATTCACCCTCCCATCTCCCCTCCGAACTTTCCTTATAAGGTTTACTTTAAGTTTTTTGGGTCGCTGAATCCGAAGTTTTAACTTACCCCCAAAATCCCCCCCCCCCAACATAGTTGTTATTAACTTAAATTTCTTATTTTTTTAAGGGAAAAGCATTACGAAATTCAGAAACTAGACAAAATTTGCAACAAATAGGCTATATGACATTATGACGTAGGATAAACGGGGAGAGAGGGGCTGCCTCGGAACATTTCCCGCGCTCTTTTCTCAAAAACCAAATTTTTTCAAAAAATCAATTTTTTTGGGGGGGGGGGGGGGGTTGCCGAGTGAAATTTTGGTGGGAAGTTATAAATTCGGATTCAGCGACCCAAAAAACATAAAGTGAGTCGAAATCCAGAACTAGTATTAATTTTGCCAGGTAAAATCCTCTATTGCCTGGACTTCATAACTTAGTGCACGTAGCGCCGCAGTGCATGTTCAGAGGCAGCCCTCCCCCTCCCCGTTCATCCTAGGTCATAATGTCATGTATCCTATTTGCTGCAAATTTTGTCTAGTTTCTGAATTTCGTAATGCTTTTCCTCTAAAACAATAAAAAGTTTAACTTAAAAACAACTATTTGGGGGGGGGGGTCGGGGGGAAAATTTTGGGGGGAATTTAAAAATTCGGATTCAGCGACCCAAAAAACTTAAAGTAAACCTTGTAGAGAAAGTTCTGAGAGGAGATGGGAGGGCGAATGTAAACGTGTGAGTGGTTAAGTGGAATTGCGCAACTTAGTTCATGCAGCACCGCGCGCATGTTCCGAGGCAGATCCCCCTTCCCCTTCATCCTAAGTCATAATGTCATATATCTAATTTGTTGCAAATTTTATCTACTTTTTGAATTTCTAGATACTTTTCCCCTAAAACAATAAAAAAATGGAATTTTTTAATAAAAACCTTTTTTGGGGGGCATTTTATCAAAATTTGGGGGGGGGGGGGTTTGCTGGGGGGAATTTTAGTGGAAAGTTAAAAATTCGGATTCAGCGACCCAAAAAACATATAGTAAGCCTTTTTCCAGAACTACCATGAATTTTTCTAGGTAAGAGCCCCTATACGGTCTCTATTGCCTGGACTATAAGTAAAGAATAAGTTTTAATTCAAAAATTATTTACCAAAAGATACATCTATATTATCTTTTTTAATGTTTGTCGGTGCGAGTATGTGTGCAGGTGTTCGTAGCGACAACTAGGGAAATCTATAGGACTTAGTTATCTCAAATTTTGGTTTCGGATAGAAGAAGACAGTTCCTGAGCCTCAGATTTTAAATTTTTTATTAGATTTTTTGTTATTTTTTTACTAATCAGAGGAATTCCGTCTTTTATGTTCACCGACAATTTTGACCTACTCATAAAAGCAATAAAAATATTTTTGCCCAATATAGTAAATTTTATCCTCGGCTTATTCGGAAATCGTACAGGGATTTTTGTATTTTTTTTTTTTTTTTTTTTTTTTTTTTTTTTATAAGTATCCAGCTTGCCAAAAATTATTTTTTTTAATCAACCAATATCTAATTGAAACTTTGCCCATGCATTCTTGTGGGGTTTTTTTACCTCAATATGGAGCACGCTTTCGTTAATCGTTAAAAAAAAATCATAGGTTTTTTTTTAAATTAACTACTAAAGAAATTAAGGGAACGATTTTTTCCTAAAAGACAGCGACATGAAAGGAAATTCCTACGAGGAAAAGAGCCACCGTTGTTTTCATAAGCAACCCTTTTATCGCTAAAACCGTTGCTATGTCGATGCGCGTAACCTCTTGATCCGGAACCTTTTTTTATTTAGTGCGCGGATAGAGGTTTGTTTGAAAAAAAAGACCAGCTTTGCGAGAAATATTTAAAATAATCCCGTGAAGCTTATTCGGATACGCTTAATGTACCAATCCACTTACAAAGAACCTGTGTAGCCAAACGCTTTTGCACAAAAAGACGTGCCTAAGTTGCAATATGTTATCAGTGTTGTAGTTCGAAGATTGCACTTGAACATATTTATAGTTGCGTTTCAAGGCTATTATGGATATGCTTATAAAGTGATTTATTTTGCAGATTATTTCATTCTATCCGAATTGCGATTTAAATGACAATAACTCGAATACTGATGGTATTAGAAAAATATTTTCGCTCAAAAGAAAGAAAGAAAATAAATATGACGCTGAAAATTTCAAACTGCATCTTCCTAGTTTTATTCGTTTGTTGTACAACATACCATTCCCGACTTTTTTCCCATTTAAGAGTTTTATTTTGAAAAATAAAATACTATTAAAAATAAGTAAAAGCTATGTCATCACAGATATCATATACTAGAACGAAATTCTTGCAAAGAAAAAAAAATATATACGTATGTAATTCATTTTGCTTTTACTCTTTTTAAGTGATCACTAAATTTCAGTAAGCAACCAAACTCATGAAAAGGAATCGTTTAATTTTTAAATTTATTATTTAATATTAAAAAGAAAAATTTATTGCTTATAACGACATTATAATAAACAAACATTTTTTAAACCGTAAAGAATACACGTAAACAATAATGATACATTTATTTTATAATATGCATATTATTTACTATTTTTGTCTTTTATATTGATTGACATATTCCGGAATAAACATGAACACTTATTTATTATATTTGGTGAAACACTTTTACTTTAATGACGTTATCTCCCCAAAATAATACATTTGTTTTTATACAGTTTGTTAATCATTCATATGTTGTAAAGGGCTAATGCAGAACTGAAACAGTAACACAGATTCAATAATGAAATCATTGGCGGCTTAGATTTTAATTTCTTTTATATTCATTCTAAGTAAATGTATTAAACTTTTAAATGTACACTTGATAGTTTTTCAGAGAAGAAGAAAGGCATTTAAAGGTGTATGCATTTCAATACAATATCTATAATAGATATATATACTTTTGAAAACTATGAAAAGTCTATCTGGAAATCAGAACGAGTAATAAGGGGGAAAACGTTATTTCATTTCTTTTTATCGTATTTGTATGTACCAAAGTATTTTTAACTACATTCGTGTTAAGAAAATTTTGAATTAGCAATTATGTTAAATAATAATTTACTAAAAAAGTGTCAAAAAACAGAAGAAATTTTAAATAAAATTTTACTCTAATTGCATTTAACTGCTAATTTCGTAGTTTAGATCCGTATCATAAAAATTTTGCTGAAATTGCTAATCTTTTTATAATTTCAATTGAAGATTTACTCCCATCCATAGTGATTTTCATTATAACCTACACTGAAAAATACTCAGTTAACATGGAAATTAATAATATAAATAATAATAAATAAATAAAAGCTATTGATAAGCTTATAATAAAACTATTGAAGGCGTTATTTCAGTTTAAATTCACATAAAGTAATGTTAATTTTACCTGTTTTACCACAAATGTCAATTGTCAATGATTTTCAACGTTGGTGTACCAATTCAATAAAAGGCATTTTAAAGTCTGTTCGCAAATTCAAACTGGCTATTTTCTGACATACTTCTGAATTAAATTTTATTCGGAAACGCGTATTGGAGGGTGTTCTTATACCAAAATATGAAATCGAATAACATTCTCAATTTTTCGATAAAGGCGAAGGAACTTTCAGATAATGCCGATAAAGGTTAGAACTTTTATCAGAATTTCCGGAAGTAAAAGAACTAGAAAGCGCGTGCATAACACAGAAATCGCTTATAACTCAAGGTGTATTACATTTCTCGAAAACTGAAAACATTATTCGATTCAAAATCTGTTCAAAAGTCATTTGTGTCAGTTTCATTCTTTTTTTTTCTTTTTACTTTTAAGAAAAGAGTCCTTAATTGTACAGAAAATTTCACGTTGTTGAGCGTCAAAAAATGTTTTAGAACCGCCTATATTCTGCATTTCAATATTGCTGCTTTTTAAGACCCTCCCTCCCCGTCACACACACCCACACTCTCTCCTAAAAAATATTTTAATTTGCGCCACTAAAAGTTCAAATTATCCACATTTGGACGTGTGTTACATTTAAAAAGTAATATAATGCTGTAGTACAATAGTTTCTCATAATGAGATAGGAATGTTTAAAATAACTTTGAGAATGATATCCCCCACCCCTGCTACAATGGACATTTAAGGGATCATCCGCGTGAAGAAGAAAGGTGTTTTTTTCTAAACTATTATGTTTGAGGAAATAAACCAAGACTTATAGACATTTCATGATTTTCATTAGTTTTGTTTATTATTATTATTATATTAATATATATATATATAATTTGTGATTTCCTCTTTATTATATATATATATATATATACTGAAGTGACTCATATCTTCTCTGAACTATCACTACTTTTACTTGAAAAAATTAATTATACATTATTAAGATGATATGAAAAAATAAGAATCTAACCATAGCAATAATTTATTATTTAACATATGGTAATATTTCAGTTCTCTATTACCTCTTTGGAATATATCACATACACATGAATGCTTAACAAAGTGTACAAAAATAAATCTATTTCTTTAGGAAAATTAAATCAAAAATGCAAAAGTGTTTTACTAACTATAATAAATAAGTGTTCATGTTTATTAAAGAACGAATAAATTAATACAAAAGATAAAAATAGTAAATAACATCATGTACTTTAAAATAAATGTATTACAACAAAACCTAAGAATAACGTACACCTCGGTAATGCGGAATTTGTCCGCTATTCGGAACCATCTGCTATTTTGAGGTAAAAATATACAAATATATAGGTAGTCGGAATCAAAAAGGTGTCCGCTAAATAGAAGCGTCTGCTATTCTGTAATAGGGGAGTTTGTTATTGAAGCTTTACTATAATATTATTTTTGTTCAAAGCTTTTTTGGTAAAAACAATTACTTTTATTATTTAAATATCACTGCTTACAAGACATAATGATTTTTTAAATATTGAATGATTCATTTATATGTGTTTGGTTGTTTACCGAAGCTTTGTGATACCATAAAGGAAGAGTGAGCGGGAAATTACTTGTATTTCTAAGATCTTTTTTATTTTACTGCATTTTTTTCGCATTTTTTTAGTATATTTTTAGTAACATTTTAGTACTAAAGATAAAACACTTAAAAGAAAAAAGAAGAGAGATGGATAGGTTTTGGGACAAACGAATATCGATAGAAAGATGCAGTTTAAATTTTTCAGCATCCTGTTTTTTTTTTTGTTGTTGTTGTTGTTTTTTTTTGTGGTAAATTTATTGTAAAACCACAGTAATCTAGTTAGAGTAATCTAAAACGCAATTAGGGTAAATTGAAACAATCTGCTGATTAGACTTGGCAGTTTACAAACGTAACCATAATATCTGTATAATGCGCACATAAGTATTTTCATTTGTACGTGAAAACTTCGAAATACGAACTACCATGAAGGAATCAGAATGCAGCATGCACGCCGAAATTTTTTCTCGTCAAAGCGCTTGGCTACACAAGTTCTCGCCAAGTGCGTTAGGTCCTTGAGGCTATGTGAATAAGTTCCCAAGAAACGGTAAGGTAATCTTAGGTATATTTAAAATCTCTTGACCGGGCAACGCCAGGAGAGGGGGGGGGGGGTCCTGCTCGTTAAATATAAAATATGAAGAAAACAACAGCAGTTTTTTGAACAAAAATAAATATTGTGTCGCAGTTTTCTTTCGTTTTGCACATACTGATATAATGAAAGTATACAGTGTGTCTCATAAGGATTGAATTTCAGCTTAATTTTTCACCTATTGGAGATACCTGTTGCAATATAACTTGCAAAATTGTTCAAAACAAGGTAGTAATTATGATTATATTGATGATGAAATAGACCTTCATTTAATTTTTAAAAAGTTACAATTCTTAAATTTTTATATAGTCCCTGGTTCCCTTTTCTCAATAATCTGACATTTAAAGCAGTAAATATTCCGTTCTTATACGACTAAAACTAACTGCGTTATGCTACTTTAAATGTTCAGAGCTTTTTGGTACTAAAAAATCGGCTGTTATTTTTTATTACCGGAAAGATCCAAAATTTCAGAAAATTATCAAAACTTTATGAGTTTTAGTCGTAGAAGAATGCAATTTTTACTGTAGTATTTGGCAGAACTTGGACAAAAAAATTTCTAAGTATAACTTACGGGAACCAGACACCGTATAAAAATGTTAAAATTGTGTATTTTGAAAATTCATGGCAATGCTATTTCATCGCATCGCATAATCTTAAATTCTATATTATTTTTAAAACTTTTGCATTTTACACTGGCTGCGTATATGTAGCTGGTGAAAAATTAAAGCTCGTTTCAGTCTTTTTGGACACTTATCATAGATCTATCAAATTACAAATATAGCTTCTCGAATTATCAGTATTTTAAAAGTATTGTTTTCATACAAGATGGCATTAGAACACGACATTTAAGAATGGGAATTTTGAACAATGAATTCTGTAATTTTCTGGAGACCACAAGGCCTTCTTACGTCACTGTTTACTACACCTTTTTTCATCCGCCTTCTTTTCAGGCATTTTTATTGAACACTATCCTAAAATATGTAGGAAATGGAAGGTTCTTTTTTTTTTTTCAAAGTTAAAGTTAATATAGGACAGAAAAATGTAATTCATACAACTAATTAAAAACCATCACTTCTGTATTTATCTGAAAGCTATGCATTATAACCAAACAATATATTACTTGCAGACAAGAAAATTTGGATAAACTTCCAGGGTTTCAGAAAGTGTTAAAGAACTGTTCCAGATGCTGACAGTCTATAGCAAAAAATATTGTGAAATATTCGCAGTTCATATAATTTATTTTTTCAATCCACATATGTTTAAAAGGAAAATACTTTTAACACTTGCAGTAGGTTTATTCTTTGTAATTTTTAATTCAATTAAGGAAAACAATCAGAAGTCTGTAAAATGTCTAAATTAATTCATTTATCTCTCTGATCGTAATGCATTTTGTCACTAATTATGGCAAAAGTTTTTTCTAAAAAGCCGCAGTTTGTTAATTGGTAGACTAAAATAAAAGGATTATCTTTGTTACATAATAAGTTAACATTTACTGTTCTGTGTACTGTTGTTATCTGGATGAGACCAATACAAATATAAAGCAATTTAATTTTTCGCTAAGTAGTTCATTATTTGATGTAGTTCTCACAAAACTGGCATAAAATCATTCCCAGTTTTCCTTTTCTTTTAATTGGAATTTTAATTCCTAAATGAACATGATCTTAATTTGCAATTTGATACGAATAAATAAAAAATAGAAAGTATTATAAATGAAAGCTACATATAATAGAAATTGCTTAAACTTTTAAGCTAATGTCAAATGCACTAGATTTCCATACGTTATAATTATGAAATTCATTTCTTTAACATCGCCCAAAGTACTTCGTTTAATGGTAGTCATCATAATTCTCATTATTATTGTGAATTAATTTGACTCAGGTTGAAGTATGTAATTTTCGAAGAAACGAAGTAAGAAGTTTTAATTAGTTTTATTGTACTAAAAACTAAATAAATAAATGCGTAGATTCTGATTCATAACAGGTCGAAAATTAACTGTTAAATTCAGCCATATGTTTTATTCTTTTAACTTAAAATTACTGGAAAGTAGCGTTACACGTTATCGGTAATTTTTATTGCTTAAAATATTGATCATTTTACAACGTATTTTAAAAATAGCAATATGTGCTTTCATCCATAGAATAAACACCTTTGGGGCTACTGATGCAGATATCCACCGTCAAAAGATGCATGCGGAATTTGTTTTTGGTACCATTAATAAATAACAGAAATAATTGTATTTTTTAATTAGAGCATTTTCGGTATTATATAACTAAAGATAACGTTTTAAAAAAGCGGTGTCAATCAATTAAAATTTGTTTAACAGATACCCGTCTTGAAAAGGTTAAACCATCTCATACAAACATCTAATAGTATTAAACCTATAAAATTTGTATGTATATATTTAAACAGTGAACATTTCATGAAATAACTATTTATAATCATTTATTCTTATGCTACCATTTTTTTATCGGATGGATAGGTTGCCTCATTTTGTTGTTATTTATTTGTATCTATTGTAGCAAATGTCACGCGTCAGGTACTCTTTTATTATTTCTCAAAAATGTTGAAGGCACCCAGCAAAGAAACAAAAAGTGGGCCATCGGCTGGAAAAAAGATGGCAGCCAGCACTGTCATCAGCGGTAAAGTGCAATAGTGCCATTACTTAAACCTGTCGAAAAGTGTCCGTGCGGAATGCAGCTGGCCCATCAGTGATGGCCAACAGCAGGCCAACATTGGTATGTCATCACATTACTTTAATCCTGCACTTTTCCTGCAGTGCTAACACCTATTCCACTGCTATTCCTTTGCTGGCCCAGCACTTTCCATTACAAAAATTTCTTATAGAATTCTATAAAAAACAAAGTATTATAGAATTATGGCTCCTTTTTCTATAAGCTAGTTTCGCCAAGAGCTATAGAAATATCTGTAGAAGTGTCTATAGAAATATTTGAACCCGCAGCGGTTTCCATGTGGTTACCCTCCCAAGTACTAACCGCGCTCGATGCTGTTTGGTTTTCGTGATCGGACATAACTAGTACTTTCAGCGTATGCTACGGAAGCTCATAGTTTTCGCGACCTCATTACAATATTTCAAGTTTGTTTCTTTTGTGATTTACGTTCCCAATCATTAAACTGGTATAGAAATTATTGCATTGTATAGAAATCCTATATATTTTATACGCTTTTTTTAATTATTTATTCTGAACTGTGTAAATTATGAAAACCGAAATCCTTTGTAAGTTAGTAAAACCATATTTAAGGAGAGAAAAAAGTGTGTTCAAATAAAGAATTTATTTATTTATTCATTTACTTATTTATTTTGTTGGTGGGAGTGGTGCTATATTTTTTACAGTTTAAAAAAAATTAGCTTCGCAACTTAAATTGTGTTAAGATATTAATTCAGATTTGTGTTCAAATACTCAATGTCTTCGACATTCGCAACGCCACCTAGCGTAAGGGTTCCCAGCAATAATACTGCAAAAGTTCATGCACTTCCATGTAGTGGTGGGCCAGCGCATGAGATAAAACGGAAGCCCACCAGAATTTTATCTGATTATTTCCAACAGCAAAGTTGACTGAAGCTGTCCAGCAGTGGCCATGCAGTGGTAGACCATTGGCCTGCACTTCTCCATCATTGCCAGCACCTATCTTGCTGCTGGCCAGCCATTTACTCTTTTCTGGGTAACTTCTTTAGAAAATATAAATGAGGCTATGAAAATATAGCATGTGAAATGGGCATGGAAGGAAAGGTTATATTTGGTGACTTCAATTCTGCGGGATTCTAGCGGGGTTACCATCGAACACTGCTGAATCACGCGGCATTCCATAAGTAGTTTTCTTCGGAAATAATTTAGTTGTAAATTTTGCTATTTTACGTAAAAGGATTTTTTCTAAACTTTTTTTTAAAAAGAGAAAAGCAGAAGACACACTTCCGAAGTTATTATTTTTGTTGTTGTTGTAATTTCCCAAATTTCCGAATGAAAATTTCCATAATTATGAAAATGCTGTCCCTAATAAAGAAAGCCGTTTGATTTTTGCAAAAAACTTTTGCAAAACAAAGTGGCATTTGCGATTGCAAAATGTTTTCTAGAGAAAAAAATATATTAAAATATGTCGTAAACCGCGATTAAAACATAAACATTTATTTGCTTTTTTCTCAGTGAATTATATCTCAGATGCTATATGAGTTTTAATTATGCGCATTGTGCTATGAAAGTGAGCGTTTTAACACCAGTTCTGTCACTAGCGATTCTTTTATTATTATTATTATTATTATCTCTATCACAATTTTCAAACAAAATTATCTACCTCGAAGCTTAGCAGAACTCTAGTGATAATGATGGTAAATATGAGTAAACGTTATGATAAAATTTAGTAATAGTGATTATTCTTTAGAAATAATGGTGGAAAAAATTAAAAAATAGTCGCCTGTGGCAGTAGATAGATTTATTCTTAGGTAGATAGATTATAGATAGATAGATCTTATACACTGTAAAAAAAATCTGTGAAGTTACTAAAGTTTTTCTAGGAAACTGGGATTCCTAGAACTTTTCATGTAACGGCAACAACAAAATTTCATGTAACAGACACACTTTTGCGCCGAAAATCAAAAAATCTGTAAGGTTACTAAGAATTTTTTTGGAAACTGGGATTCCGAGAACTTTTCATGTAACTGCAGCCAGGGTTACAATTAAAAGTTTAGTAAGATTACTGAAATTTTAGCAGATTCATTTGTAAAGTTACAGATTTTTGTAGCTTTACAAAAACTAGTTTTGTAGATTTGCAGCTTTTTTCGTACAGTTACAGTTGAAAGTTTAGTAAGCATGTAACTTTACATCTGTAGACCTACAGATTTTTTTTTACAGTGTAGGTAGATAGATTTATTCTTAATCTCGTGCACTAAGATAATCGATGAAGTATCACTCTTTATTTCCTCCATATACCTTGAAATTGCTATCTTACTTCATAAGCCGTTTTAATTTTTATTTAGAAAATTACGATAAAATAGAAGCAGATTTTTTATATATGCAGTAGAAAGTATGGAAGTTCTTCAGACAATTATTATTATTTTTTTCTTTTCTTTTTTTTTTGTTTTGCTTTCATTAGAGATACAGTTTAAAAAATCACAATTTATGTTAGTATTTTTAAAAGTCTGATAAACGTGAGAATGTGTTTATTTTACTAAGCTTATTGTTTTTGTGGGGATACAACGAATCTGACTTTTATACTATGTTCCGGAAATTTTACTCACAGCAACGAAAAATTGTACAAAAATGAAATCAATACTTCAGAAGACTATAACCTTCTATAACCTTCCTTTCTATGGTTGAATTTTTGTTAATTTATATTAAATCATCAACTAAATCAATACATCCTAAAGCATATATTCTGCGAGAACAGGTAACATATCATGAATGCAGATGTCATTTTAAACCTAGCTTTTATTTCTTTCAATATGCCTTTTAAATATCCAAAATCCTTCCAAGATAAATCATTATTATTTAGAAATGTTAATCAATTAGAGAAAAATCTGAATGTACAGTCGTGGAAAAAAAAAGTAAACAGCCCCTACTAACTCCTCAACAAATTATCGTAGACGACAGTTACTGGTACCGAACGATTGGAAATAAAGTTTACTTTTAAATGACGTATATAAAATTTGCTTAGGGGGCCACCTACACATTAAAACGAATCCAAACTTCTTTTTTTTCAATAGCAATACCCAATTTTAACGAGATATTTCAAATTTTGGTTCAAACTATGCCTAGACACCAAATTTCAAGTCATTTGAATACTAAGTTTTTGAATTATAAGCATTCAAAATTTAGTGCTTCTAATGTTAAATTACATTTTCATATTTTTATTGATAACTTCTGAAATTATGATCCTAATGTTTCAATTCTTTGTATAGCAATAATACTGATATACCCAAACATAAATACGTTGAATTTGCAATTTTTATAATTTTCTGATAGGAATTATGAATTATGAAATTAATATTCGAAAAAATTATGAATTGCAAACTACAATTTTTTTGATGGATTTGGATTTATTAAGTCCTGCTTTATTGAAATCCAAAATTTCACATTTTTCTTCCAAGTAGTTTTCAAATTATGCTTAAAAAACGGCAAAAAGATGGTTTAAGGGGCCGTCTATGATAGAAGTGACTAAGTATTTTGAAATTTCTTATGCTATCCTGTAATCTAACAGGCTTAATTAACTGCTTAAAGTGCGTTGATCAAGAAGGGAGCTCTCTCGGTTAACAATCGAGTACCGACCTTCAATTTGGATACAGACCTTAAAATACCCTCGTTTTAAAATAATTAATTTCTCCGAAACTTATGGTACGAATTGCATAAAAATTTGTTTTTAGACTAATTGAAGGGTGTACAGTTCATTTATGCTGTCAGAAATCTGTACTTCTATTGAAAAAAAAAAAAAAAGTTATGGTTCGTTTTAATATGTAGATGGCCCTTAAGCAAATTTTATATACATCATTTAAAAGCAGACTTTATTACCAATCGTTCGGTACCAATGACTTTTTTCTAGGATAATTTGTTGAGGAGTTAGTAGGGGGTGTTTACTTTTGTTTTTCCACGACTGTACGTTATTGAAATTTATGTATTTTATCAGTTTATGCTTTTCACCCAATTAAAAAAAGTTCTTTAAGCAACAATAAACAAATAAAAATAGTATCTGTCTAAAATATGTCATGACAACACATTTAAGTAATTGATACATTTTAAATCATAAAAATCTGCTTTTATCACCTAATTAATTTACTTCCATAGTTGAAGAAAAGTTTTAAATGAACTAAAGGTTTAATTAAGGAGGAACTTGCAACAATAAGCGTACTTCTGAAAAAATTTCATTTTTTATATTCAGTTAATTTAATAATGCTTCAAGAACATAAAAGTTATATGTAACAAATCATGGGCAAGAAGCAAAAAAATCAATTTTTGTCATCTAAAATTGACCGAGTTGAGAAACTGTCAATTTACTAATGATTAGACGTTTAGATGTTGAGAAAAATATCGTCAGTGCGTAGTTATTAACCCATATTGGACCACTCATAGATAATACCAACATTTATAACTATTTTGCATTAATCTACAAAGAAAAGTACTTGTAAATGATGATTTTTTTTCCTTGACTATTTTTATTTATACAAATAACTCTATGTTTGTTTGCGGAACAATATATATATATATATATATATATATATATATATATATATATATATATATATATATATATATATATGTATGTATGTATTTTTTTAATTTTGATATTTAATAATGTATAAAAGCTTTTTAAAGGGTCGTTTTATGGTAACGTTTTCAGTAAAATCAAATTAAGTAGAGTCGTGGGGGAAAAAAGTAAACACCCCCTACTAACTCCTCAACAAATTATCGTAGAAGAAAGTTACTGGTGCCGAACGATTGGAAATAAAGTCTACTTTTAAATGATGTATATAGAATTTGCTTAGGGGGCCATCTACATATTAAAACGAACCATAACTTTGTTGTTTTTAATAGCAGTACACAATTCTGACAGCATAAATGAACTCTACACCCTCCAATTAGGCTAAAAACAAATTTTTATGCAATTCGTACCATAAGTTTCCGAGAAATTATTTATTTTAAAACGAGCGTATTTTAAGGGCTGTATCCAAATTGAAGTTCCCTCCCTTCTTGATCAAGGTACCTTAAGCAGCCAATTAAGCCTGTTTGATTACAGGATAGCATAAGAAATTTCAAAATATTTAGTCACTTCTATCATAGACGGCCCCTTAAACCATCATTTTGCCGTTTTTTAAGCATAATTTGAAAACTATTTGAAAGAAAAATGTGAAATTTTGGATTTCCATAAAGCAGGACATAATAAATCCAAATCCATCGCAAAAATTGTAGGTTGCAATTCATATTTTTTTTAATATTAATTTCATAATTCATAATTCATATCAGAAAATTATAAAAATTGCAAATTCAACGTATTTATGTGTGGGTATATTAGTATTATTGCTACACAAAAAATTAGAACATTAGGATCATAATTTCAGAAGTTATAAATAAAAATATGAAAATGTAATTTAACATTAGAAGCACTAAATTTTGAATGTTTATAATTAAAAAACTTATCATTCAAATGACTTGAAATTTGGTGTCTAGACATAGTTTGAACCAAAGATTTGAAATATCTCGTTAAAATTGGGTATTGCTATTGAAAAAAAAGAAGTTTGGATTCGTTTTAATATGTAGATGGCCTCCTAAGCAAATTTTATATACGTCGTTTAAAAGTAGACTTTATTTCCAATCATTCGGTACCAGTAACTTTCGTCTACGATAATTTGTTGAGGAGTTAGTAGGGGGTGTTTACTTTTTTTCCACGACTGTACATTTTTTTGCCTGTATAATAAACTAATGTCTATATAAAAAAGTTGCTATATAATATGCTTGACAGACATGATTTCAAGTAGAAAAAATTATCATTTAGCTGTCATATGTTAGGATATGTTTTTCATTAAGCCTAACATGGCGTTTAGCTACGGTCGATTTGCAGACCAGAGTGGTTCGCACCGGCATAGTTCCGAAAGTTTCCTGCATTCAGATTTTATAGCATAGGAACATGTAATTGCAAATGCAATGGGCGAATGCCTACTGAAAATGATTCTGCAGATTTTATATTTCAACTCTTCTTTTTTTAAATCATCCTTTAGCTTTGTTGGTATCGCGTTTTATCAGAGTTTTGGATATTTGTAGACGGCATACACACTTTTTCGTTTTAGTTTTCAAATTAAACTTCAGATTATAAAACTTTAACACATTTTAAGCAGTTACTTTTCGTAAATAAATGAGATTGTTCACATAAGTCGCCATTTAACATCAGTTGTATTTTTAGATGTTGATATTTTATTATTTCTAAGGAATTTCACCTTTTTTCACTTTTTTACGTTTTAACAAAATGTCTGCCTATCCGTTTGTCCTCTTTCTATCATCGAAATGTTTATGATATTATCCATATAATTGAACCAAATTTCATACATATGTTTTTCGCTATGGCCAGCAGGCCTCACTTTAAATTGGAGAAATTCCGACTAAAGGCAGCGCTGTGATACCAAATTTTGTGTCGTTTTCCATATTGTGTCATTGAAAAGTGTACGAATTTATGCATAGAATTGAACCGAACTTCATATATATGGTTTTGACTATGACCGCCACGTCCCAGTTCAAATTGGGGAGTTTTCCAAGGAAGGGGGCGCTGTGATAGAGATTTTTATGGGATTTTTCTTTTGTATGACCGGAATGTGTAAAAAGTTATGGATAGAATTGAACTAAACTTGATGTATACGTTTTTGAGTATGGACCTCGGATCACAGTTCAAAGTGGAGATTTTCCTCAGAAGCGGGCGCTCTGATATCGATTTTTTGTGCGAAATTCTCGATTTTTTGCAGTTTTAGTGAAGAATTTATGAAATTTTTTCATCGAAATGTAATTCTTTGATGGACTTAGATTGATAGTAATAGGCTGTGGTTTGCATTAAAACTTTGGAGAAAATCGCCCTGAAGGTAGTGCTGTGATTGCGATTTATTTTCGGTACGGGCGCGGTAGCTGTTGAAAAAAAAAAATCATACTGAACCATCCAATTATGCAATAAAGATTATTTCCATATTTGTAATAAGTAAACTTTTTCAGTTTTTTTTTAATATATTACCTATTGATTAAACTTCATTAGGAAATCTACCCCCACCCCATGGTTTTGAAACATTTTTTTGTCAAACAAATGAATAATAATAACAGATCTGTTAACTACTCATATTTTGTTTCTAAAATGAATAATCTATAAAAAGTACACTTTCTAATATGAGATAGAAGGTACTTTTGAGATTGGTACATCCGGCTAGTTTAGGTATTAGAACAAAATATTGTGACTATGATGTACTTTTTACAAACAATAATCGAATACTCATAGTTAAATGTCCCTGATATATTTTTTGTAAATGAGTGCCATTTCATAGTGAAAGTATTATATCATTTTAATCAGCTATTACTTCATAAATTTAAATGAAAACGATTCCTTTTACAGCTTTAAGGATTTTTTAAAATATTAACCATATTATCGGAGGATTAAAAAAATTGAATTTGATAATTTTTATAGAGATGCGTTTATTGACTTTACATATTTCCTGCTGCAATGACGTTTTATTAAAATGTTTGCTTAATACTAACATTTTATGATAAATAGGTCATGCATTTTTTCAAAACTGCGAAGGAAAAAGTACCTTTATTAGTTTAACAATAAAGGAATTTGGACACGTAGGGAAATCAGACAACTACATGTTTTTCTGATAATTACAGATTCATACATTCCAAAAATTTCCTCAAAAATATAAAAAAATGGGTCAATAGTTTTTAAATTAAGCTTAAAGTTAAGAGAAAACCACGTGACTAGAAACTCTACGTGATTGGCTGTGACGTCACTGTTCATGATATGCCACTGTTTACATTTTGTTAGCAGGCGGCACAGAGCAAGGAAGCGGCGTTTTGTTTCAATAACCCTGTTTTTTGATATCATTTTGAGATTTTCTTTATATCCAAATTTATTTCTTCTTTGATCTTTATTACATTTCATTAATCTCGCTGTATAATGAAAATAAAATGACATTATTTCCAGTGTTAAAGAAAAGTTAAATTTAAAAAAGTAGCTACATTAGTTTCTTTCTTTTCAACAAATTAAAAACATAAATTCTCTTTGTAAAATATTAGGTAAAGCTTTTTAATGTTATAGTTAAAAATTATATACCTAAAGTATTAATAAGCAAAACAATTGTTTTAAATCTGCACCAACGCTCTGAATTGAGAGGGCCTACTCTATTTAAAAATATATATAAGATATTGTTACTTTGCATGAATTGTTTTAAAACATTCCATTCTCAAGATTGCCACAACAGACATTTTTTTTCTTTTGGTAACATTTCCTACCTCTGTTTTAAAATAACCCTCGTGGTAAATTTTTACTAGAAAGGTTATAATTTGGAAATAGTAGGTAGTTGTCAATAAAGAAAAGCTTGTGGCAATACTGATTTCTAGGTATGGCTTTGTAATTTTATTTTATTGTATATTTGAACTTGCGAATATATGTTAATTTTTTGTTCCAGATCTATTTTTTATTTTTCCTAGAGAGTGAAATTTTAAAACAAACTCAAATTTAAACGTATACTTTTATGCAAAATAACCTGGCTTCTGGGCCAAATAAGTTTGAACACAAAATCAAAAATGTTTTAAAATAAGTCAGAAGTAAACAATATCAGATGACAAAAACTGGATAGAACAATGACATTTGGAATCCTTGTGCACAGACTTGAGAAGGAATTCCAAAAATCAAGTCTGTGCTGTTTTCTTCCTGAACACCCCCCTCCCTCCCGTCCATTCCTTGCATACTTGTACATTGTAGCATGTTGAAATAATTTTATGCAAACCTCCATGAGTCCAGAGAACAAATTCCAGGGAGGTGCAAGATTTCGGATCAAATGTGCAAGTAGTCTGCTGAAAGTTTTTTCTTCTTTCTTCATTTTGTAAGGATGATCACGAAAAAATATATTTTTCTATTCAATAAAGCGGACCCTTGTGACTCATTTTTCAATTAAAAGTATTACAATTTCAGTCATGATTATCGAAGTGATTTGTAACTGAATTTTTTTTCATTTTTCTTCGAATTATTTAAATCTTAAGTTTTAAGTTATTGTTGTCTCATTATAGCATTTTTTTTTTTCTTCTCCTGCGTTGTAACGCCTGGAAATTCGTTTCAAAACATCAATTTAACAGAATTTTCTGCCTTTACCAAAAAAACTATTAGGATATATCGTTTTTGAATAAGAGCACCGGCCAATTTCGTGTACTTGCAAATAAAAATTAAATAAAAAATGTGTCAGAAAGAAATCAGTTTGAATTTGAAAATTGCCCTAATAGAGACTATAAGCATGAAATATACTAATTTAACAATTAAGAGTATTTTCCCAGAACAGTTCGTGTGAGAAAAGTTTCAACATATCAACATAAATAAATGGCGTATTAAAAATTGAAAAATAATCTTCTACCACTTTTTTTTTCCAAAATGAAAGACTGAATTTCATTAAGGGTGCTCTACCCCTACTAAGATTATGTTTTTACCACATGAATATAAAAAGATAAGTCAAAAATTATTTTCCACATGCCGTTCAGGAGTCTCTTGAAGAAAAATCCTTAGTTCATCTTCCTTTAACATCTAATTGTTTTAAATAATTTTATAAGAGTAAATTTTATTAATTTTTCATTAAATGTGAAAATTGCTCTAGTGTTAGATTCGGCAATTGTTATTATTATTCCATCGATGTAAATTCATCTTGTCGATTTTTACAATCCAGGTTATTTGTTCCTTTATAACTCAAACAAATACATTAATGTTAACTAAAAGATTTTTCCTTATATCTAAATATGCATGTAAAATTGCTCTATGGCCTTGTTTAAACAGATAAAAGAATTAACTCGCAATTTAGAATATTTAAATGCCACGTTCCTCAAATTAAATTATAGCATCTGTTTCAAATAAGAGATTTAGACAATATGACTTAATTTGCACACTTGTATTAATAATTATAATATAAACACTACTAATATAATGCATTTATAATGATTGCGTAATGTCAGCCATAATAAATAAACATGAATTTTATAACGAGAAAAAAAGAAAGTCGATATATCAAGTGCAGTATTCAACGTATACGTATAGTCGCTCCGAAAGCCCTACGAATGCGTATCAACAGTTTGTTATCAGGAACAGTGACGTCACAAGACCGGCGTAGGAAAAGTATCGTTTTCGCCATACCATATATAGTGCGATGTAAAAACCGTTATAAATCTGTAATTATAGCTCGAAATAAAAAAATGTATACACTGTTTTTCATATCTTTTCGTTTTCTATTGTATAACGATAAAATTAGAAAACGTGAAAATTTTCCATTATCAAATGGCGAAAAAACACACCAGCAGTAGGAATTATCAAAAATTACACGCATGTAATGAGATATTGATGAAACATAAAACAAAAGTATGAATTAAATGAATTCTTTCGAAAATGAAGAAAATTCATGGAAATTCGAATTTTAACTATTTATGAAATATTTGAAAGCACTTACCATATACAGTCATGTTGCATTTTTGCAGAGTCAAAAACTATAATTTCGCATTTCGTTTCATATCTATAAAATTTTGATTGGCAATTGATAAAAATTTAATTATTTAAATTAAATATACTAATTTTGAAAAAAAAAATACTGCTGTTAATAAAAAAATAAATGAATTATACAATATAAAATTATTTTTTTAATTACTCAAGCTTTCATTCATACATATTAAATGACAAAAAGGCTTTTTTGGAAAGTGAAATAAATATTTTGAAACTTTTCTGTTAAATGAAAAGTTTTCAAAGTACTTTATAAAATTTATGAATGGTTTTTAGATAATGCCTGTATTATTAATTAATGAAACTATAAATATACTTTTAAAAATAAGCATGGTGAAAGTTGTACATTAGGAGTCTATTTGAGATACATGTATACTTATTTTATGTGTGTAATAATACAAAAGTAAAAATAAAGAACATAATTTGAAACATTTGATCACTTGTACAGATAAACATTAAAGCGATAAACATAAAAATATTTTATTACGTATTGGATTATGGCTAATATTTCATGTACGATGTGTTTAAAAATGATATCCAACGAAGTTTATGCATTGAAGAATTCTCGATGTAGTGAATCTAAATACTTTCAAAATATGCCTTATTCCAGAATTATTTTAGTAGCAATGTTTACATCAAAGAAAAGGCCTTTCAGAGTGTACTATGAGATAAACTTCTTACGTTGGTTATGACCTTGAATTTTTAAATTTTTAACACTTTGAAACGTAACTTAATAATGACAAGATTTTGAAGTGCTGTCTATGTTAAAAATTTTCAATTATATATATATATATATATAAATCTCTTGATGCAAAAGATATTTCAAAGTGTTCTTGCGATTTTACTTAAAATTCCAAAACGTCACATTTTGGCAAATGTCTGACGTTACTTGGTGGTGGCATTTTAGCCACCACAGCAACATCACTGCCATCACGCTTGCTATACGGGTACTATCACTTCCCAGGACAACGACCGTAAATGTGTAAAAATTAAGTGTCTTTAATAAATTTAATAATGTACTAAAGTATTACTTATTATTATTATATTTAAAAACTTAAAAATTGCTGATTTTTATTGTACTTTTGTTAAACAATTAGATTGTTTGGAACGTAGAGGGATATAAACAGAATAAAAGAATAAACGGTCAAGTGCAAGTATTACTCGCGCACGGAGGGTTTCGTACTATAATATAGGAATTAGTAAGCGTCGTATTAAATAAAAAATTGCTGAAAGAATACTTTGCTGAAAGAAGACTTTGTAAAAACTATACAATGTAGAATTGAATATAGCTGTATATACTAGAAAAATATAAATGGATATACCATGAAAGTTCACATAGATATGAAACCTAAATAATATCAAACATAGCTATTCTGTATAACTCTTTTTTTTAATCTTATCCTAATTTGTTTGATATGAACTTAATTCGGCGCTGACAATGAAAGTAATGTATATTTAAATTTCATTTGGCATTTCATAAACCTAAATTCAGCGTAGTAATAATCTTTTCTTTTTACACTGTAGAAATCAAAACCCTTGTTCAAAATTTAAGCTAACTATTGTGCTAAGCGCGCTTCGAAAGGGCGGACGCACGTCGCAAAGTTGAAACGCCGCCTTGGTCCGTGTCGTGTTTTTCCATATAGGTTTTAGTTAACCTTTAAGGACACTGTAGGTGTATTTAGAGGTCCATTCAATGCAAACTAGTCGCGAATCTCATAGTATTTATGTGATTAATTCTCATTAAATTAGTCTGTTTTTAGCAATTTGACGTTTATTGCTTTTATACTGCTACTGGTCATTGAATTACACAAATATATCCTTACAATTTGTTATATTTGGCTTTATAAGCCGATGGGTCATAGAGTACACCGTGCATGTCATTATGTATGTCCAAACCGTCCCTGTCTTTAAGGGGGTTCGGGACACATTTTCAAAAAAATTTTATTTATTGAGTTAAAAATTTGAATTTTTTTGTGATGGTTAACCATATCATTTGTAAACAAAATCGTATGATAAAATTTCTCATATTTTTTTTTTTTTAATTAAATTAATTTTTTTTTTTAAGTGGGGAAGATTAAAATCGTTATAACTCGAAATATTATTTATAGAATTTCAATTTTTTTCATTTAAATAAACAGAAATATATAAGTTTTAATTTAGATTCAGCATTTATAAAAATACTAATTAAAAAGTAATAATAAATATATTTAATATAGAAGTTAGAAAGAAAAGATGTAACTTTAAAAAAAAATCATATTTTCAAAAGTATACATATTTTTTTTTTATTTGCTGAATCTAAATTAAAGTAAAGCTATTGAAAAAGACATGTTATAAGTTTGAACCACGTATCTGTAACGGTTCTTGATTTACAACAATTTAAATATGAGTAATGGTGAAAAAACCCATCATGAACAAAAACGCAATTTCACAAGAAGTCGTTTCCTTGACAACCATAGCTTGAAAAGTAGATTTTGAAATCAAACCAAGAGGAAAAAAATAATATTTCTTGTTCTAATTAAGATAGAAACATGATTTAAACGTCATTTCAGGCAGAAAACGGCAGAGAAATTTTCAATCCAATATATATATATATATATATATATATATATATATATATATATATATATATATATATATATATATATATTTTTTGAAAATTTGAAGATTTTTGTGTACCGGACCCCCTTAAAGATTATTATATAGGTTAATTACCGACAATTTTTTCCAAAAATTCATGATCAACATTTCTTTCATACTTCAGCTGCGATTTACACCTCCATCGCTGCTCAGCACTTTTGCTGAATGCCCGTAAATCGAAATTTGCGTGTAACGGAAAAATGCGATTTTCTCAAAAACTATGTGACCTAGGGTAATCGCTATAATATTCCTGCAAAGTTTAAATTAACGTCTACTACCTCTAATTTTTTCAGAATTTTAGTTTCATTAGATTCGGAATTAGATTGGGGGGGGGGGGGAGATTTTTGCACTACATTTTCGACCATAACTTTGAAAATATAATACCTAAAATTAAATGAAATATATTTTTGAGTTCCGCGTTACGAAAGCTTTCACACGATACACAAAGAAAAGAATTTTTTTTCAAGTACCTTAATTAGCCCCTCTACATTTTTCCTAAATATATTTATGAATATTTATTAACCTGTAAATATGTGGGTCAATATTCTTTATTACTTCCCCCAATTTGAACTTTCCACGTTCCATAATTTACAAGTAAAAAGGCTGTGTCAGACAGACAGACATAGGAGTGATCTTATAATGGTTCCGTTTTTACTTTTAGGTAGATTTCGTATGAAATACTACCTATTGGGATCGTTCCTATGTTGGAATTTCTGAAAAATTTTTGCAGATCTACACCGATCATGACCCCTAGAACCCAAAACCACCCTCAGTAAAAAACTTTATATATATATCTATCTATCTATCTATCTATCTATCTATATATATCACTTTCTTCTGGACACGATAACTTTCGTAATTCTGCACCAATCTCTTCCAAACTGATACATAAAATCAATGGGCATAAAATCTCGGTCAAGTTCGTTAATGGGCAAAATCGGACCATGGGGAGGGAAATAGGGAGGGGTTTTGTGAAAACAGAAAACCCCCCATAACTTCTTAATTTTTGTACATATCAAATCAGTTTAAAGTTTTTATTACTTCTAAAAATAGGGCCAAAAATTTATGTATCACAGATTTTTGATAAAGTTAAAAATGGGCTCAAGGGGCGCAAAAAATAGGGTTTTTGGGAGAAAAAAATTCATAACTTCGTCAATTCTCAAGATATCAAATTCAATTAATTTTATTATAAATCTCCTTAACATTATCTAAAACTTTTATATTCAGAAGTTTTTGATAGGAGCAATTCGTACCGCAAAAAAAAATTAAAAACGAAAACAAAAAGGGCGTTTGAAGAAGAAAAAAATCCATAACTTCGTCAATTCTCAAGATATCAAATCCAATTAATTTTATCATGAATCTCCTTAACATTATCTACAACTTTTATATTCACAAGTTTTTGATAGGACCAATTCGTACCGCAAAAAAAAATTAAAAACGAAAACAAAAAGGGGGTTTGAAGAAGAAAAAAATCCATAACTCCGTCAATTCAAAAGATATAAAATCCCCATGAATTTATCATATATCTTCTTAATATTGTCTACAACATCTATATAGACAAGTTTTGGATAGGACCAATTCTTAGAGCAAAAACAAATTAAAAATACATACCGGTTGAAGTAAAAAATGATCTTAGTAAGGGTGTATTCAAATCCAAACTGCTTATTTTCTGACTCATTTTACAATTCATTTTTGCTCTTAAAGGCTTCCAATTGGTACGTTTTCTTACTCAGAAACTATATAATGTACCGTAATGGTCGATTTTCTGATAGGGGCAGAATATATTCTTTTAAAGCCTGTTAAAAAGGGCATTTTGAACCGAATTTACCGAAGCGGATTGTGTTGGAAAAATCATTGTATTAAGGATGTGCTTAAATCCAAACTGCTTATTTTCTGACTGGTTTTTAAATTCATTTTTGCTCTCAAACGCATTTAATTGGTAGATTCGTTTATTCAGAAACTATATAATATACCGTAATAATCGATTTTTAGATAGAGGCAGAATATATTTCAAAAAATGATGTTAAAGTGGGCATTTTGAACGGAATTTCCCGAAGCGATTGTGTTAGAAACGAAAAATATTGTCCTTCTGAGAAAATAATTGTTTATATATCAAGTTTTAATTAATTGAACAAAAAATAAAAACACAGGTCGCTTATAAATCTCTCCAAAAATCACGTCAGCAAGTTTCATATTTTTTTTAAATTAAAAATGAATCTGGAATTATGCCAGAAAATTTCGAGTTGTTGAGCATGGAAAAGTATTTTTTTGAATACCGCCCTAAAATGATTCTGATAAAACCAGCTATTATATGAAAATGAAATAAAAACTCGTCAAGAGCGGCCATCAGATAAAATTGTTAAAGTGGATTTATCTATAATCATGATTTAGTTTTTATTTTTGAAATTAGTATATTTGACTTCGAAATCTACCTCTGCCTGTAGGCCGGGCCGGCAGGGATTTTTTAAGTACGGAACCCTAAAAATGTATAAAATATTATAAAATAAATCACACATAAAAGAATTCAGAGTATCGTAGAATATTTTTATTAATGGTTTACATTTTCTGCGGTTAAAATTATCACCTGAATGATAATTCCAGCTGATATTTCACAAGTTTATGGTAATTTTTTATAAATAATTATTTTAAAAAATACAATTAATGACAATGACCAGTGTCGTAAATAAATAATTGTAACGTCAAAATAAAAAAAAAGAGAATTTATTATCATCAAGCATAACTGCTGGCTATATACATTCATTCGTGTGATGTACTGCATCCTGGTTCTGGAAGCTGTCATATTCTAATTGGATTCCAGGCGAATCAAAGTTTGCCAAAATCGTGACCTACAGAATACTTTAATGCAAATCAATTTTTATTAAATATTATTAAACTTATTTAATGATATTTGCAACTAAAAATTTTTAGAAATATTAGAATAAGAGAATGTTTATTCTACTATAATAATTTCATTAAAAATACCGAAGGTGCGAATTAGTTCATTTAAAACAGCTCGAACCTTCGGTATATTCCGTATTGGAGCTTCTAACACCCATATTCAGTTGTAATGAAAGCAAGAATTCAGAGTGAAGTCCTGATTCTGCTTTCTAGATTTTTAGTGGATCTTTCCTTTTCAATATTACTTTCATTATTATAATTACAAGGAGACAAAACCGGGCTCCCCCGGTTACAGAATATAGGTGAAAACCATCATATATATTTTTTCTGTTGTTAACGTTCTTTTTTCTCTGCACATACTAAAGGCTCAGGGATGAATGTATTTCTCGAAAGTTTCTTACATACAGGTCGCATACACACGTCGAACGGTGGGTGATTTGCCGATTCTAGCTGGCCAAAATTATTTTTGGCGTCTATATAGTCGCATCGCCATAAAATTGAAAAATGTTATTGATATTCACTATTGAATGTTAGGTATTGCAAAATGTAGCGCGTAGCAGTCATAATTTCGTTACAGGGGCATTCAAAAGAATTTCATTATATTACGGCCTATGGGGTAAAAAGATTTGTGGTAAGCTTTTAATGATATTTCATGAATCCAAACACTTTGAAATTTACAGACGTGTGAAACGTATTAGAATAATTGTGAAATTCACAATAAAAACTTCTTATATTGAAGAAATATATAAAAAATACATTTAATAATTAGTGTGCATCCTCTTGTTTTTTATTAAAGAAATGATAGCATACTTGTCATGGCATACTTTTTATGAGTTTTTGGCAATTAATTTGTATTTCGTTGTCATGATGCCAAATTTGGATGAGTGTTTCTATCAGACTAGTCTTGTTTGTGATGTTGTATTTCTTTAATTTTTTCTTTACAATGGCCCAAAGGTTCTCTATGGGGTTCATATCTGGACTGTTTTCAGGCCATGGAAATTTTTTCTTTAATTGAATCAAAGAAATGCAACATCACAAACAAGAATGGTCTGATAGAAAAACTCATCCAAATTTGGTATAATGACAGCGAAATACCAATTAATTACCAAAAACTCATACAAAATATGCCAAGACGTATCGAATCTTTAATAAAAAACAAGAGGATGTACACTAAATATTAACTGGTCAATATTTTTAAATGTATTATTTCTTTAATATAACAAGATTTTAATGTAAATTTCACAATTATTCTAATAATTTTCACACGTCTGTATATACATATCTATGAAGTGCACTACAAGATGACTGCTATAGAATATGATATGGATAACAATTATCAATCATTTACAGGGACACTGAAAATAATTATGTTACATTAGGGTCTATGGAGAAAAATTCTTTGTGGTTTATTTTGTTCATGTTACACTATTTCAAAAATGTTTAAATTGATATAAGTCTCCGAGGATATATGCCTCTGAGCGAGGATATACGATATCTCCATGCTCTATAAGATGCCTACTATTGAATATGATGCGCATAGCATTCATCTTTCATATACAGGGGGCACACAAAATAAATCAGTTATATTTCTCTAACTATGAACAATAATTAATGAACGTGCCTTTTCAGTTGTGGAACTTTTTTTTTTTTAATTATATTCATTTAAAATATGCCTTATTTCAGAATTATTTTAGTAACAACGGTTAGTAGCAAATTCTATAAATCATATACAGAGCTTCAAAAAACATCTGAAGTACATTTTCGTTTATTGGCGGAAATTGCTGACGGGGAATTTTCAACTGTGCTATGCGTTCCTGAACTGTTCTAAATTTTAGTATATTATGAATTATATGATAAATCTATAGTTCATATACAAGGATGTACATAATTTTCAGTTATGTTTTCGACTTTGGTTGAAATTGTGTTTTCAAGCCCGTTATATATTTTACAAATTATTACTTAGGCATCGTTTTCCGCATAATTAAAGTTTTATTATAGTAGTTCGAATAAGTTGAAAAATGTTTTATAATCTGATTGACCCATGATTTTACGTTCTTCTTGATAATTTTAATGACACTTTCTTAACGATATGGAAGCTAAAGTGATAAAGCTATTTTTGTATTATTATAACAAATCCTATTTTTTTTCTCTCTAAAATTTAAGATACGCGACAAACATTCGACAACTTTAATAAAAATTGCTGTGTTGTATGTTATGTTGTATATTTATCTATACAAAGAATGGGAATCATACTATACCATTGGAAAATGTCTATATTCTGTTTTGCATTGTATGATATCTGAATTTGAAGAATTTGTCTGGATTAATTTTGCAACCACTCGAAATTTGAAGCCAAGTAATATATTTTACATAATTTTGTCCTGAGATACCTAGATAATACTGGCAACTTTTGTCCAAATTTAGTTATAAATTCAAATTTTTTCACGCTTGCAAAACTTCATGTGCTCTCCATTGTAGCTTTCCTCTATAAACAAAACATTTTCAACGAAATTCATGTTTTCGTTAAATTTTATATCTTGTTGCCATTGCATAATGGTGCAAAAGTTTATTTATGTGACTAACTTAAATTATGCTCTCTTTGATAAAAAAAGAAAAAAAAATGGTACTTGAACTAAAGTAAAAAATAAAAAAATTATTTAGACTTAATAAGCTAAAAACAATTGTAAAAACTGGGGATGTACTTAATAGGAGACAAATTAAATTGAAACGAAAAGGTAATAATCTAAACTATTGAATCTTATCAAAAATTAAGCTTAATCGAGCTTTATCATATAACTTTTTCTATATTAAAACTGAAAAATTGTAAAAGAAATGCAGTTTTTCGCGATATTAAATATGAAATGACAGCTGATATGTGTAAAATTTATGCACGTAAATCTGATAAAATAAAGTCCATATTTTGTTTGGAAGCGTCCCTAATCGAGCAGTATACTTTATTCCGCTTCAAGTAACAGATTAAAGAAAGATACTCAAATAAGTGATGGGCGATTCTCGAAAATTCGACAATCGAGAAGAATCGTCATCGTAAAAAATCACAATCGATACAGCCATCGATTAATTCCTAGAATCTACAATCGAGATGTTTTACAATCGATTATAACGAGAGAGGTAAAAACAATTGTTGGAAAACTTAGCTATTATTCTGGCCGAAATTTTCGTAGTAGTGATAGGGTTTGCTCGATAATTCTGCTATCGTAATTATTTTCTCCTGATTTAGGCTTAAGGGGTTACTTCAGTCAATTGAAAAGACCTGCTCGCTAATGCTAATCTTATGGAAGAAATTTATAAAGATATCTCATTTGAATTTCAGTATTTTAAAATGATTTTCTTTGCATTGGAATAAATTCCCCTTTCTTCTTTATGAAACTGCAATGTCCAAATCACGTAACTATGGCGCATTTGATGAATCAAATAACCTTTCTACTAAAACACACATACGACAATATATATTAAGACACACATACACACAAAAATAACGCCTGCATTCAACAGTTAAAAAATATGTATATATACCTTTAACCTTTCTACTGTTTAGATAACTCCAAAAAGTTTGATACAGTTTAAAATTCCCCTAAATGTAAAATACTGTGGAATTTCTCCATTGATCGAAAACAAAAGTTTCTTTCGAAAAACGTAAGGATAGTAAGATAAAGATACCTGCCAAGAGGGAACTGCCTAACACGGAAACTGTTTTCCAGTACCTAGCGATTCCAACATGACTCCTTAAGTCTGTATCGAAATCCAAAGTAGCTACTTTATGACACATTTAAAAACTCATTTTTTATTTTAGACGCATTAGCTAGAATCGATTAGCATTTCCCTCTTTTCGATAAAGGAAAAAGGTTTGATACAAATTAAAGTTCCCTAAATGTCTAAAGTGTATCAAATGCTGTGGAATTTCTCTGTTTATCGAAAACAAGACAGCTTTATCGAAAAACGTAAGGATAACCAAACATATATAACTACTGAGAGGGAACCTGCCTAACACGGAAATTGTTTTCCAGTGCCTAGCGATTCCAACATGATTCTTCAAGTCTGTATCGAAATCCAAAGTAGCTAGTTTCTGACACATTTACTAGCTCATTTTTTATTTTAGGCGCATTAGCTAGAATCGATTAGCATTTTCTTCTTTTCGATAAAGGCAGAAGGTTTGATACAAGTTAAAGTTCCCTGAATGTCTAAAGTGTGTCTAATGGTGTGGAATTTCACCGTTTATCGAGAAACATAAGGGCAACCAGACAAATATAACTGCTAAGAGGGAACCTGTCTAACACGGAAATTGTTTTCCAGTGCCTAGGGATTCCAACATGATTCTTCAAGTCTGTATCAAAATCCAAAGTAGCTAGTTTCTAACACATTTACTAGCTCATTTTTTATTTTAGGCGCATTAGCTAGAATCGATTAGCATTTTCTTCTTTTCGATAAAGGCAGAAGGTTTGATACGAGTGAAAGTTCCCTAAATGTCTAAAGTGAGTCTAATGCTGTTGAATTTCTCCGTTTATCGAAAACAAAGGAGTGTTATCGAAAAATAGAAAGGTAAACAGACAAATATATCCGCTAATAGGGAATTCTATAACTAAAATAAAACTTCAATGGACTTCATTTTTGGTATTTCGGATAATTCTAATCTTCCAATCCTTACCAACGTGGTATTAGATGATGGGCCTGGAAAAGGTAGAAGAACACCCCCCCTCCCCCGAAGGGGCATTAGGCCCCAAATTGACAATAGGGCAGACCAAGGATGGAAGTTAACTTGATGTAAGAGAGGACTAGGGGAAGTTGAGAATGGTAAAAAAAAAAACAAAAACCGAACCATTGAATAAGAAAAAAATTGAAGAAAAAGAAGAAATGGTAAAAGAACAAGTGCAGCGTGTGATTAGAGCCAGACAAATGAAGAGGGGCCCGATGGGCCACAGCTGGTCCAGAATGAGTGCCCAAATGGTCAGAATGGATCAAGAACTTAGAGAATAGTATCTACGAGGAAGAAAAACAATGAGACAAAATATTATGAAAAACAGATGAAAAATACCAATAGACTGAGGCTAAAAGTAAAATGTTTCACTGGGCGGCGTCCCCTGGTGGTAGTAAAAATAAAATTGATACGAGAAGATAGGGAAGAGTGAAAAGATTTTATTTTGTGAATTTTATAATTTTTGGACAAACAGTATACTAAAGGTTTGAAGAAACAAAACTTTAAAGCGCCCTCTTGAGGCGAAGAAGGGAGTTAAAATTAAGAAACACATGTCCATATTTTTTATTCGATTTTAGACGCAATTTGATGTTAGTCTTATAATTTTCCTATGAGTGAAAGATACCGTACCAGAGTACGAAAAAAACCGCCGCTAAGTATATTCCTTTAGAGCATTTTAAGCCCAGGGGTCTAAAATTAACAGTGGATTAACAAAAGAAAGGTAGATTTAGAAAGGTTATGAAATTACCCTTATTTTAATATATTACATGAGTGGGGTAAAATAATTTTGAAAAATCCTCTTCCCTGAGGCGACACTTAAAATCTTGAAAACACATATTTTGCAGTGCAGTTTTGTTTTAACAATAGCATTCTAATATTAAGAGATATGGGACAGCTTAGGAGGGCTAAAATAAGAGAAACATTGAAAATCAAAGACAAACTGGCGCCAAATTCAATAGAAAACTTCTATATCAACAACTGAAACTCGAACTGATAACTTAAACCACTATGCCTCCTAACCCATATCGGTTAATAACAAAAGCGAATGGAAAAAACATGCACTCCTTTGGGAAATCATGACTTACACCAGAAGCGCGGTAAGTTTGACTCTTCTGAAAGCTTCCTTTCTCTCGAAGTGCGAGAGAGAGCTCTCGCACTTCCGAGATCTATTTTCTGGACGCAAACTGCTCGTTTATCTCGAGGAGACATTCTGCTCGAGGGCAAACCTCTCGCTTACTTCGAGATATCTCACCGTCTCGTTTCTCGCTCTCGGTCTCTGTTCAACATTTCATATGACATTGTCGAGAATGAGAAATCAGTTTTCGTCCTTTCTCCGAAATGTTACTCTCGATGATTGTCATTTCACGCTCAGCCAAGAAGGGCCGAGAAGAGATATCGAGGGGCAAACTGGAGAAAGAAATAGGCATGACAATGAACTGTGAAATGAAGCTTTAATTTTCAATGTTTTTCTTATTTTAGCCCTACCAAGCTGTCACATACTTGGAGCCCTCCGATAAACATTATTTATTAAATATAAAAATTTCAAAGAGGAAGGTGGGTCGGGTGAGTTCCGAGGACGTGAGAGTGGGTGGGGCGCAATTTAAAAAAAATTACCGAACTCTTCCTGTGACATATAATGGAAAAGCCCTTTGACAACTCTTTCATATTATGAACCTTTCTTCCACCGAAGGTGAAATTCGGGGGGGTGGGGTGGGGGCGAACAAATTTTTAAAACCGTAGCCGACTTCTATAATAAATTTAAATATCATTTTAGATGTAGGTTTTTTATGCAGTCTTCCAATAAATATTATTTATTGAACATAAAAATTTTAAAGTGGGGGCTGCGTAAATTCCGGGGCGAAAGAGTGGTCCCAAAGGGGGGAGGGAGGGGGAGCAATTTTCAAACTTTTTTGGACCCGTCATGTGATATGTTATCGGAAAGCTCTCGGATGACTCTTTCATATTATGAGACTTTCTTCCTCCCCTCCCCAATTTGGCCCCCACTGCGGGGGGTAATTTTTTCCGTTTTTATCATTTTAGATCGGATTTTTTTATGGAGCCCTCCGATAAATATTATGTATAATATATGAAATTTCAGGACACTTTTCTAAATTTAGCCAAGACCCTTCATGTAACATATCGTTGGAAAGATTTGTGACTACTTATTGATGTTATGCACTTCCGGTGGCCGTCCAACCACTTTGCCCCCCGGGGGACACTTTTCCAAATTTAGCCAAGACCCGTCTTGTGAGATATCATTTTAAAGGTCTGTGACTACTTTTTGATGTTATGCACCTCCGGTGACAGACCCCCCACATTGCCCCCCCCCCGGGGGACATTTTTCCAAATTTAGCCAAGACCCTTCATGTGAGACATCGTTGGAAAGGTCTGTGACTATTCATTGATGTTATGCACCTATGGTGTCCGTCCCCCCCACTTTGCCCACCCCCGGGGGGCACTTTTCTAAATTTAGCCAAGACCCCTCATGTGAGATATCGTTGGAAAGGTCTGTGACTACTTATTGATGTTAAGCACCTCCAGTGACAGCCCCCCCCCCACTTTGCCCCCTCCCCGGGGGACATTTTTTAAAATTTAGCCAAGACCCTTCATGTGAGATATCGTTGGAAAGGTCTGTGACTACTTATTGATGTTATGCTCCTCCGGTGTCCGTCCCCCCAACTTTGCCCCCCCGGGAGACACTTTTACATATTTAGCCAAGACCCCACATGTGAGATATCGTTGGAAAGGTTTGTGACTACTTATTGATGTTATACACCTCCGGTAATCGCCCCCCCCCCCCACCACCAAATTTTCCCCCACGGGGGACACTTTTCTAAATTTAGCCGAGACCTCTCATGTGACATATTGTTGGAAAGGCCTATGACCACTTATTCATGTTATCCACCTCCCGCACCCCTCCCACCACTTTGCATCCACGGGAAGGGCATTTTTATAAATTCAGATCCAGATCCCTCGTGTGACATATGGTTCGAAAGGCCTGAAGACCTGTGACGGCTTATTCATATTATGCAGCTACTTTGCCCCTCCGCTCACTTTGACCCCTCCACCAAGAGATCTGGTCCGAGGTTCGTTCGTTTCGAGATTATATTTTTTTTTTCAAGATTTTGTAGTGCGTGCACACCACGCCTGCTATACGGTGTCGTATATAGCGGGTAACCTGTTCGTGATTTCATATTACAAGATTACGTATAACTTAGGGGCCCGATTAAAGGAGGGGACCACTAGCGGGCGACGTCACCTTGTCTTTATTAACACCGACTCATTCCAGTTCGCCCACAGACGATTCTTGATAAATGTATGACGTATATAATATATGATGTATAAAAGCAATTGGCAAACTGGAGTCATCGAGAAAAAATTTACACAATCGAAAAATATCGAGATGTCCATACAATCGAAACAATCGAGAAAAACATCTCGTTATCGCCCATCACTAACTCAAATTGATTGATTCATTCCTAAGATTGATCCATGCAACTAAGAAGCACCAACTTTCACTAGTCTATGGACCATACAATTATATTTATATCAAAACCAATAGCAGGGTACAACGCTCTAACTATTGAGCTATAACAGGCAAAAAATAAATTACGCTAGGATAAACTCTTAAAAATTGACTTTTGGCCAGCTAGAATCGGTAAATAACCCACCGTGCGTCGTGTGATTAAAAAGATGTAGTTAATCAAAAATTAATGAATAAACGTATCAGCAAATATCAAAGATTGCGGTAAGAAACCGCGCTCTGGTTTATATATATATATTTAATGTTTACCCTAATAGATTTTTTACCTGATACACATTTTTTCTTCTTGGAATGCCCATTAACAATTCTAAAAATCAAATTTATAGGGAAAATAGCAATAACACGTTCAAATAAAATTTTGAAACTTATTAAAATACTTTCTAATTGGCTCATCCAAATCGCTATTTATATTCAGCCTTTTTTATTCTGTTTATTTTAGTAGTTTAAGATCGCACGGTTTGATTACATGTGTTAAATTCGTGATTTATTTATATTGTTTTATTTATTGATTGATGAATGTTTTATCGTTATGGAATATAAGCTGGAAACAAATTATGACTATTTATATAAATTTAAGTGTAAGCGGATTTATATTTACTAATCGTCTGTACGCAATAGAGATAGGTTTGAAAAAAAGTTCTTGAAAATTATTTTTTAAACGATAAAAATTGAGTAAATTGCGATACAGTTTTCAAACAAATCACGATAAAGTTTTGAAACAAATTGCATTTGAAAGTACATTTTTCTCTCTATTCGACTATCTTAAAAATTTAGAATATGCGGTATTTGGAAATTAAAAATATTGGAGTAAAAATTAGTGAAAGTTAAATTTAATCGTCTACTGTTGCCACCGTCAAAATGACGCTAGCGTTACGTACGGACACATTTGTTCTTTATAATATAGATAGATACTTTTTGAATATCCGGGACGGTTTTTTCCTGATTCATGACTGCCATATAAGAAATTTTTACTACAAAAATATTTTTTCAGGAGCAGGATAGGATTTCACAATTAAAAAACATTGTTTAGAGTAGCATTCGTGTTCAGGGAAATAATGCTTAATGAGTATCCGAATATGCAACAAAGTCTAAACAAAAATTATTTTTCTATTGAAAGGAAACTTAATGTATTTCTCTCTCAGTGCATTGCGAATTTTAAGAATTTGTTAGGAATGATTTGAGTAGCATATGGAACATAGTAAAAATGTTATTAAAAACACATTATGCCATATATTACACAATTGCCATAAACTACAGTACTGTTAAATACAAAATTAATGTTTTTAAATGTGTTTTCTTCTGCAAATGTATCTATCTGTGAGTGGTATTTATAATTGAAAATGGTCGAAAACAATTAGATACAATGCGAGTTAGATTCTGAAGAAGATATATTTTATTCTGGAGGTTTTTAATGTTTGATTCATTGTGTTGAATGTCAACACAGTACTAAAAATTTGTGATAATATGCTCTTTAGGTGGCTGTAAATAGTAAACTTTTTGGATACAATTCAACAAGTTAAAATATTAATATATGGAAATTATTCCAGAGAGAAACATTCGCCTTGGATACAATATTTCAAATGAAAATCAAATTTCAAAGTAATTGCTTAATAGGCGCAAAGGCCAACATAGTGAAAAAGATTCCAAGCCGGGACTCGAACCCGGGCCATCAGTATAGCGCACTGACGTTCTACCGACTAAACCACTTGGAACGATACACAGCTCGGAAAGTTTCTCACTATTACATGTTGGCAAGGCTACAAACGCAGCACAAGATGGAATATTTATCGTGAGCCACCGACCCGGGGCTAACACGAAACATAATTAAATCCAGCATATATCCAGGTAGAACGTCAGTGCGCTATACTGATGGCCCGGGTTCGAGTCCCGGCTTGGAATCTTTTTCACTATGTTGGCCTTTGCGCCTATTAAGCAATTACTTTGAAATTTGATTTTCATTTGAAAGTTAAAATATTTTTACTGTAGAAAATATTTTCACTATATATCAGGAACTTTCGAACAATTCACACTTCTACTTAGATTGTTGAAGACACTCATACTTTGCCAATCTGACTTTTGGGTGCTCAGGGTGTTTTTCTAAAGGGGTAACATAAATAAGATCGATATTCCTCTAAAATGTCTTTTTGTAGATATTTTACTTTTGCCAGTCGTTTTAAAATGTAGCCTTTTCAAAAACTGACAAATCCAAATCAATAAACAAGGAATTAAGGAAAGTAAAAGTGAAATACCTCAATTTCTGTTAACTCATCTTCAGAATATTATGTAGCTATCACTTAATTGCACAATCAGTTTTTTTACTCTTTTAACGGGGACGTTGTAGTCTGCCGACTGATGTATCCTCTTTAAAACTCTTTTTTTTTTAGCTCTGTTATTAAACATCTCTCTGTATTAATAAACTAATTTAGTAAATTAAGTAAAATAATGCAATTTTATTTTCATAATTTCCTAAATTAAGGGATGAGATTTCCGACTTTTTGCATACCAGTATATTTTTAGAGAAAATGTTGTTCTCTTAAATCATAACAATGTTCTGATTAAATAAAATAGCATTTTCTCCAAGATTATACTGGTATGCAAAAAGTCGGAAATCTCATCCCTGTAAATTGGAATGTAAAAAATACTTACGATTTCAATAAGCTTTACAGTCAAATATTCTTACATCGCTATTTCAACAATGACAAAAATATGAAGCAAATATATTCAAAATTTAAATGGAGAAGAAAATTACATTAAATTTACTGATATTATAAATGAATGTCATAATTACAACATCGACAAAAATATTCAAATAAGCAACCACACTAAAGTAATCACCTGGAAGGTTAAAAAGCGGCATTATGAACTAAAAAACAAAATTTATGTATATGACGGAAGTTTCCGTGATTGGAAGCGGTAATTTAATTTGTTCCACTAAAGCCATTTTAGTAGTAGCATGCTTCACTAAAAATATGCCAAGGTTGAGATGAAGACATGTATCTCAAAGACAAGCGTAATAGAGTCAAGTGTTTATGGATTCTAAAGAAAGTGATGGTTTGAGGCTCAGGTATCAGGAATATACATTTAAGTTGGATCGTATCCAAAACATACGGCCATGAACATAATGGCCTAACAATCGTATTCACAAATCTTTGAAATTTAAAAAGAATTTTTAAAAGTTTTAAATATTGTATTTGCATCTGTTTTGTTATTTTAGGGATAATTAACCAAATAAAAAGTCTTTTAAAAGTTTAACTGAAGGTGATGTCTCTAGTGTAATTAAACTATCATGTCTCTATTAATATTAGCTATTAAACATGATATTACGATTTACATTCCGACACAGTATTAAAATTAATGTTCGTGTATATATAAATTGTTTTCAAATACATTTTACGATTTTATTTTATAAAGCTATTAGCTTTGAAGTAGACTAATTTATTTTTACTAACATTTATACTTTAAACAGTGTCGCAGCCAGGATCTTCACCTGGGAGAAGTTTTGAAACATTATTACTCGCAAAATAAATTATTTATTTCATTTACATGTTCATAAAGCTGTTTTTAGAAAAGTAAATAACAAGTAAAAACAGACGTAAAGAAAATCCTACGTTGCCAAAAGAATTTTAGCATACAACTCTTTTAAAGCTTAAAAAAAAAAAAAAAAAGGAGTTCCTCATCCACATAAAAGTAAAAGAAAGATTTGAGAAAAAAGAAAAGGCAATAACACAATACTTTGTTACTATTGTATTGTTCTCATTCTCTCTCATTCATATTGCACTGGAGAAGGTGGATCCTATTATAAAGTTTAAAGCTTTTTTTTTTTTTTTTTTTTTTTACTTTTATGTATTTTTTCATTTGTTTCCACAGGAGTACCATTGTACATCTTATGTCAATTTGATTTGTATGCATCTGATCAGTTTTTAAGTATTCTCAGAGGGGTTTAACCCCTAAATCAACACTCCTTTTGCTACGCCACTCCTTAAAAATTAAACCTTTTTCTGAAAAGTATCAACATTTTCTTTTTTGCAAATTAATGCACGAAATATTTTAAACTGAAAAATAAATATACACATTATGTGTTTCTTACAAGGAGAGCAACTATATCCATCAAAATAAATTTATAGACTGGCATAAATATTTCCAAAAACTTTTAAAAATAGATCCATATCTTACAATATTTATGATCAGCATGCTAATTTGCATATTATCTGTCACTATTTCCGCGGCTTAAAAATAGTATCCGAAAATCACTCATTGAAAAGCAATTTCTGTGTTATTTTTATAAATGATAAATAACAAGGTTGGAAATAATCCAATGAAAAATCGAATGAAAAAGAGGCAAATCATTGTTCACGTGGCGGTGAATAACTTATTGGAAGATTGGAAGGTTTTGAAATATACCTTTTCCCTCGTTTAGAATATTATCTATAGAGAGAACCAAAAATGTCTCGCCACCATCAAATACTCAGATAGGCTTGGACATTTTGAAAAATGTCTTTTCTCTCATTTCAAACGTTATCAGTTATGAGAACCGAATTCGTCACTATTTTAACCATAGATCACTGTGTGTTTTCTTCTTTATATGTAAGAGACCGGACTTGTAGGAAATGTTATCGGAGAAGGTGAGAAAATTCATTTTAGATGTTCGCAGCATGAGGTGATGTTCAACGACCTAAAGAAATAGATAATTTTGTTTTTTGGAATACATAATTTATCGCTATTCAAACAAGGTGATTTTTCCTTTAAAATTTATGATGTTAAAGCTGTTTTTGCGGCATTTTGTTATAAATAGAGATAAAATACTTACCAGGGATGGTCGAGAATAACCTATACTTAAAAGATATGTACCTTCAACATGCTGAAAATTATAAACTTCCTGAAGCCTTTTAACTGGTTTTTTCTAACAAATTGTTTCATTTTTCTATAAATTAATCTTTAAGAATATTGCTTATTGGGAAGGAAATTTTTTTTCTGTACTTTTAAATACATTCTACTTCAGAATTACCGCTTATGAAATCAAATATCAAGAAATATTAAAACTTATGTATCGAGCCTATAATATGACATGCGTTCTTTTTTCCCATATTAAATTTATTTATTTTATATTATTTTTCTATTTAATATTCTAATATGGGCATTATATTATAATTTCTTAATAGATACAAACTATTTCAAATTTAAACCCTTCTGTGAAGTGACTGTTCTTAGCATTTTTTACTTATTTAATTCTTTCTTTGCTGAAATTACTATTATAATGTTTAAATGTTCAATACAGAACTTCGTAGAATTAACATTAAAAGTAGTTCTCTAGTTATTTTCTTTTTTGAAAATAAAGCTAAAATTTTTAATTTCATTTTTTTTTTCTTTAACAAACCAATATTGGAATTAAACTTGTATTATTACTTAATAGACACAAACAGATTCTGATTTAAAACCATTTTATGAAATAACCGTGAATAAACATTTTTTTTTTTTCATATGTAATTCTCCCTTTGTTCAAATTACATACATAAACTGTCTATCTTCAATAAATAACTTTGAAGTTGCTGAGTTTCTATTAATTATAATCTCCAGTACCTTTCATTTTTAAAAATAAAATTGACTTAAAAAACAATTGATCTAAACTAAACTCAATGATAATAATGCATTCCTCATTTTTAACCGTCATTTTTTTTCAGCCAAAATATTACCCATCAGTATTTTCAGCTGTAGACATTTTCATTATCTTTCGAAGTGATGAATTAAAGTTATTTCTGAAATTTAAAAAAAGTGGGAAAATCATTCGCTTTTAATTTTCCTAAATGAATTTGAGCAGGTTTACAAAGATTAAAACAAGTATAGGTTGACTTGAAAATCAGAAGTATAAATCTGCATTCATTAACGCTATACAAGTTTTTAGAAATTTAAAAATCGTAATATCAATAAAAAATAGTGGAACTAAAATAAAATTTAACGTATTTATGATGAAAGAATGAATCCATGTAGTGATTCCATCCGAAAACTGAAAATACGCAAATTTTCATTTGCTAAGTAGAATACGAGAATAACAAAGAGACCCAACATGCATAGTATTTGCTTGTTAAATTTAATTTTGAAAAAATCTTAATTTTGATAATAAAATTTAAAACTTAAAATGCTGGGGGAAAATTACTGGTTTTAAAGCTTTAATTTTTCGGATATATTTCAGCTAAGGTTAAGAAAACAATCATGTTACATTTAAGATTATAAAATTTTGTGTTGTTAATACATATTTTCAGTAAAATACTCAGATAAAACAAAGTGGAACAGATGTCATAAATTCCCACGGTCGCCATCTTGGAATTTTTCTTGGCGTGAAAACCCTTTTTCCGCCAAGTAGTAAATGTCGCCAAGCACCAATTTATACGCATGTTAGCCTTAGCGAAAATAAAATGAAAATAATAAACAAAACTCGTTAAAGTGGCAATCAGTAATCGTTGTATGAGCGCTTAGCGCTCAATAACCGAAAAAAAAAACTTCACTGGATTCAGCGGTTTTCGCTGTGTAGTAGTCTCAAACTTTAGCTGTTCTCGCTGTGTAGCAATCTCAAAATGTACAAAACTCGTAAGGCAACAAAATATGCATAAAATTATCAATATACCTTAACAGATAACTGCTTTCTTGAAAGCTCAAGCATGAAATACCTGTTAGCATCACCGGCATTTTCCAAAATAGGCTTATGAATATGCAATGAAAACAAACCTCCTTTATTCGTCAAAATTTCCTCACATTTCTTAATTACTTCAGCAATATCGTTTAAACGGACTACAGAACCCATATTAAATCAAATACATCCAATAAATTTAACATAAAAATAATTGACTTAAACACAACACGTTATCACAAGCAAAATCGGCGTTCTCGCAACACAGTCTCGATAAAAAAAAAAAAAAAAAAAAAAAAAAAAAAAAAAAAAATCGGGGTTGCCAGAACACACACGTCAAACGGATTCCATGTCGATACAGATCACCAACATAAAATCTCCAAGAAACCTCAAAACATCCAAGATGGCGGCCAAGGTAATATACGGCATCTAAGCCAACAAAGTTTCTACCACAATATTATCTTTAAAATTATGTCTAAATCATTTACAGCTATAATTTACATTGTTAAAATTCTGCAGCAAACTCTCCGGTAATTGAGCAGTTTTTATAGACAACGGTTACTTGGCGATATTAATCATATTATTAAAACTTCTTATTAGTCAGAATAGAGATAAATTAAGGTTAAGGAAACATTTTCTATAAAAAGAAAAAACTGCTAATATCATCACTAGAATTTTTTAATCTCTATATGAAAAATAAACCTTGGATGCCACTGAAACAGATTGCTTAAGCTTTGATATAATGGTATCCCAGCGAAATACGATTGTCGCATAACCTGCGGATGGAATAAAGCAATGAAAGTTCATTTCGACTGTTGAAAATTCCGAGTTATACTTTATAGGTTCCATCAAACGGTTTCAATAGCCTCAACTTAACAGGAACGGACTTAGCCGAAATAAATGACGTAAAGTCATCATTTCCAGAAAATGAAAAGTAACCGTAATCTCAAAATTTTCTATGAGAGAGAGAAAAGTCGCAAAAGAGATTAACATCAACCAAGAGACTGTTTGCCAAACTGTGAACAGTCCCAGCCTTAGAAAATTAAATAGTAATGAACACACAATATCTCACCAAAAGGTCGAGACTTCAAAATGCAAAGCACCAATGAATCGGATGACTCATGATCAGTGACGAAAGTTTTTTTTTAAATTGTCGCATTGAAACGGGTTCTATATAATAATAAATTTGGCCAAAGGATACTCTTAGTCCATCAGCCACAATCAAAAGACGGCATAAGTCTCACACGGTTATGGTTTGAGGTTAGATTTGTTTAACTGGCAAAATACTGTTCGCTTTTGTTCATAAAGCTGTCAAAATCAAGCAAAAAAGGTACCGTTTAAACATCTTGGAGAATGTTTTGCTTTCCTGATCCCAAGATAATTTTAGAAATGCACTCTCCAGTAATATCCTGCTTCTGTTCACAGAACAAGAAGAGCATAGGTATGGTGCATCTGCAAGACTCCTTAACAGCTCCAAAATGGCCACTGTACTTTCTACACCCCATCCAGATAGACCATTATGAATCAGACAATCTTACAGATAAAGTTTGAATTAATAGTTGATGCACACTGTAAAAATCTTTTAGTCCATCAGCCATAATCTGGTGGGGGCCTTCAGCTAAGTTGGAAAGTGAAAAAGAAAAAATGATATTAAAAATATATCTTCTTATAAATTTAAAATACTTTATCTGAAGCGAAAATTTAATAATTCATATTTGAAGCTAAAAGTATTAAATTTAATAATGAGTACACTTCTTTGTAAATGTCCATTAAAATTTAAATTTTACATCTATCATAATTGCAATTAAAATAGTAAGAGAAGTAAAATGTTACTTAAAAGTGTTATAGTATTACTAATATTCTTTATACTCGTACAAAATAACATTCTGATATAAACATCGCACAGAAAAAGAAATTTCGAACTGATATCAACAATCATAAATTTATGTTTAACATTAATCTCTTAAGGAACTAATTACCTTATGAATTAATATATTTTACTAAAATATTCAATTTTTATTCTTGTAACCATAAAAAATTACTATAATTTAGGTTTGAAAATGTTTTAATTTTACTTCATTTAAAAAAGATATATTATAAATTATAAGGTAGTTAATTATCTTTCCAATTGAAATTTTTACAATAAATCATTATTAAAGTAATTTATAAATAAAATATAAATCATGCGATATTTAAAATTTAATAAAATGCATTGTGTTATTTTATGTGACACTCACATATTATTTTTAATCATTGAAAGGTTATAACTTAACTAAAAAAATTAAAAAAGAAATGGATTGAATATTTAATACGTGATTTATCACATTGCTAACTAAGCGTAGAACCATGTGAGTACTTGTAGCGCTATTCCAAGGGTTCCCGGTTCGATTCCCGGCGTGGATATTTTTCATTCTGTTGGCTCTACGCTTACTTAGCAATGTGATAAATCACGTATTAAATATTCAATAATTTCGAGAGTAATTTCACTGCTGACAATTAATTGAAAAAATAATTATACAAATTATATAAGAAATCGATTTTCAATCCGTGGCATAGCGCAATAGCAAATATAATGCCGATCGCATTTTAATTTTAGCGAGCCCCTATTGTTTCTCTTTCATATTAATGATTAATGAATAAAAACCGAAACTCTAGGTACCGGAATTCAGTTTGCAAAAACTCCAGACGTGCGACGTTGGCTCATTTTGAAGTAAGATGAATCATAGTTCTCTGATGAATCATAAATGTGTCGTAATAATTTAAGATAATTAGAATGTGTAATGATTTTGATCACATCAAATGTGTATTTTAAGAGGAAGTTCTACTTCTTTAGCGTAAATTTTACGTGATTTTTACGATTCGTATTTCGGTTACAAAGAAAAGGGATATCACCATCGGACGTTTCGCATTATATTTATTGACATTTCACTTATATATTTTTTAACTTTTTGTGTATTAAAAATTTTGAATAATATGCACTGTGCCACTACAGATGCACGAAATGGACTTTTGATCAGGCGACCTTATTACTCCGATCACAAGGACACTAAAAAAAAAAAAAAAAAAAAAAAAAATGTAGATTTGTCAGCACAAACTCGATCACAGTCGAATGTGCTGTATCTTTCTTTGGTTTCTTGACTATATAAACTTGAAAAATTGTGCTGTTAATTTTACGCAACTACTGTATTTTTCATGTTTATATAGTGAAGAAACCAAAGAAAGATACAGCACATTCGACTGTGATCGAGTTTGTGCGCGAGATGAACAGTACTTTGTACTGTAAAAATGTCGTTTTCTTTTTTTTTTTCAGTGGATCTCACACAAATTTGGTTCATTATATTATAAAAGGGCATACAATTCTCTGGAGCTTATACTAAAATTTAGTTTTTTAAAAAAATTGGCAAAATGGCCGTCATTTGAACAAAATAGTTGTAATTTTCGCTTTTTCTTTTTACCTTTCAATGAGCTTTAAAAAAAGTTTCATGAATCAAATTACATGTTTCGGTGATATAATCTTCAGAAAAATAATTAACTGCCTTCCAAATAAATAATGAAAGAAATCAGTTCAATAGTTCACGGGAAAAAGGATCGTTCAGTTTGAAAAACGGTGTTTTAATAAAAATAAGTTTAAAATTTTACAACGTTCAACGAGCGGCATTACGTTCAGCGAACAACCAATATTGTAAGGAATTGAAATATCACGAAACCGCTGTAGGGTAACAATCTATACATTTGCGGGATGCAAGAAATACAACATAAAAAGAATAGAAAATTTAGACCCAAAGAAATAGAACTTCCACTTAATATTTTTAAATCTGTAGTTTGGATGTATGTTAGTATCAAAATAGATTCCTACGCAAATTTAAAGAATATCAATTAATATTGGGTTTTTTTAATCGACTGGTTCTACTATAATTGATCAGGTATATTATTCGTGACACAATAAGTAGGTGTAAATTATATTTCAGTACAGTACATTTTTTAATAGCCGTTATATTGATTACATATTGTATTGGATACATTGTACTTGAATACATATTTTTTTATTTATATAAAATTACTTTGCACAAGTTTAAACAATGAAAAAAAAACTTGAAATGTTTTTTTTTTTTTTTTTTTTTTTTTTTATATATATATCTCACTGTTTAGAAATTGAGATTAAGTACCATGTTGCTGAAAATAACTTGTGTTTAAGGAATGGTGTCCATGAATAGAGATAGATTTATTCACGTATGCAGTGTTATGTCTATGGGACAGAAAAAAAGAAAATGAACTGCTCTCTTTGTAAAGATTAATTTTTATAGTCCTTTAATTGCGAGTGACAACACTTTAAACAAAAATTATAGAAGGAACCCTCCATAACTAATTCTTTATCCGATTTTGTAGAACTAATTAATTTTAGTCAGGCATAATCTATTATAAAAGGCAAATTTACATAAGGTATTCGCATTTTTAGAAATAGTTGCCATAGCAGGGGAGGACAGAAGTTTATCCTAACATAAGGGAAAAGTATCATTGCATTTACATGTTTTTCTAAATGTGCACTCTTAAATGTATGCAACTTAATAAATATATTTAAGTCGTATTGTACATTTAAGATTTTATTATCACTAGGAATAAATTTAAAAAGCAAAAATTTATTATAAAATGTTTTTGAGAGGTATTTTAAAAGTTCCATTCAGTTGATTATAGTTCTTTAAATAAACGCTATATATTTAGCTTTCACTAACATATCTATGACTCTATTTAATGGTTTTGTAATAGATATGTATCAAAATATAGATATAATGATAATAATATTATTTCACGAATATTAAAGGTCTCATAATATCTAAAATGTTTAATTTTAAACATATCTCACATTCATTATTGGAATATCTCTGAAAGCTCATGTCGTGGTCAGACCTTATATGCGATTGAATTTTCTTACTCTGTTTAGAATTTATTTATTTTTTATTTTATTTATTTATTTTTTTTTTAAGAATTTTATTTGAAATCATGAAAAATTAAATAAGGAAAAGTAGTCAAGGAAATTGTTATTGTAACACAGTTTCAGTGCTCAATTTTTTTTCTAATATGCACTACCAGTCAAAAAAAATTCTTAAAGAAAAAGAGACGGAGGAAGAAAAGAAAATAGTTATGTATACTTTTATGGGCTAAATATAGTTATCTAAACAAGCCAATTACAGCTCTCTCAGGACCTCTGTCTTCTTAGTTGAGCTCGAAACTTCAGAATTTCAAAGAAATGAAACTTTTCTTTTGAGTTATACATTTTACACAAAACTGACAACATGATGGGTTGATGGGGTAACGTCTATGCCAGATTTTAACCTTGTAACAGAGCTGATGCAGTTCGGTATTGCCACAAATAGCCAGCAAGCAAAATGCTGTAATCCGTTGTAAAGGTCGAACGAGGTCATGGGATAACTTCACAAGGAGCGGTCTATTTTTCCTGGACAAGTTTTGACTCTGCATATTTGGCTTCTCCGACGTTTTAAAATAGATACCTTATGGGCGCCGGTATGGGAACTGTGAGAACTCTTTTTTATTATATCCGGGTTAAAGCCAAGGGCTGTCTTTTCGGTGATAATTATAACCTCTGCTCGAAATTTGGATTTCTTTTGAACCAGTTCGATTGTAATAACATTAGAACGGACAAGTTGAACTTGCATTTATTTACTTCACAGGCTTTAACTATTTGATATGATTAACTGACTTTTTTAAAATCCTTTCGCCCTTCAACGATATTAATCGAGAGTTTCCTTAGAGTGATGAGGTTAACCCTCGCACGTTTCATACATCATCAACGTAATTAAATATCTCTTAAATTTAAATAGAATAATTTCTGAAGCATTTGTAAAAACTTTTACTTTCTTCTATCTATAATAGTGCAATCGAAATTTTTTTCGATTTCCTGTTTTCGACGGAATTCCGCGTTTTAGGGGTTCGGGATACCGAAATGCAAGTTTTTATAAAATGTCTGTCTATCCATGTGTCTGTGCGAGCGTCCTGTTTGTATCATTGAAAATTTAAGAAGTTATGTACAGAATAGATCAAGGCTCACTTGAAAATGTGATACTCCGCCGGAAGAAGGCACTATGATAGTGGTTTTTGTGTCATTTTTCTTATTGTATCATCGGAAAGTGTACGAAGTTATGCATAGAATTTTACTAAACTTCATATATATGCGTTTGACCTTGAACGTGAGGCTCCAGTTAAAAATGGGACTCAGAAAGGGGTGCTGTGATAGTGATTTTTGTGCGATTTTCTCGATTTTTCGGAGTTGCATTGTACAGTCATGGAAAAGTAAACACCCCTAATTGGTGGTATTCTAATTGGTGAATAAATCATGCGAGTTGTAATTTTCCAACTGGGTGAAAAAGTGGTCAGACTAGCATTTGAACCAGGAACATTTTCCGTACTTTTCCGCTGCCAATACGCTATCAATTGAGCTATCCTAGAAAAGATGGCGGACCTTTCTCACCAAGAGAACCTTGCTGATTATGACATCTGGCCTGATATCTGAGTCAGCTCAACACCATGAGCCGCAGGTAATGGAACTCCGAGAAACGACGGATACGTACTTACACTATGTTAATTCTTTAACACAACCTTTCTAATTGGTAAATAAATCTTACGAGTTGTAAATTTGAAACTGAGCCAAAAATGTCCAGGCCAGAATTCAAACCAGGTACCTTTTATTTACCAATTAGAATAATTGTGTTAAAAAAGTAATTATTAGTTTCTTAGTGTCCCGTTACTTGCTATTTGTTCTGTTGAGCTGGTTCAAATATCAAACCAAATGTCATAATTAACAAGGTTCTCTGGGATGAGAAAGTTACGCTTGGTTTGCCCAGAATAGCTCAATCGGTATAGTACTTGCAGCATACTCCAAAGGTTCCTGGTTCAAATCCAGGCCCTTACACTTTTCACTCATTTGGAAAATAAGAACTCGTATGCTTTATTTAACAATTAGACTAATTGTGTTAAAAAACTAATATAGTGTAATTACGTACCAATCGTTTCTTGGAGTTCCATTACCTGAGATTTATTCTGTTGAGCTCATTTAGATATCAGACCAGATGTCATAATCAACAAGATTCTCTAAATTAAGAATGATCAGCCCGATTTGTCTAGGTTAGCTCAATTGATAGAGCATTGGGAGTATGCGTCACAGGTTCCTGGTTCGAATCCTGGTCTGGGAACTTTTTCATTTAATTGGATAATTACAACTCGTAATACAATTATACTTTTATAAATTATGCATTTTCCTTTTTAAAATTTATATTACTTTATCTTCAGAAATTCGATACATTGCAGATAAAATATATTTTTTAATGACTATTTAAAGAAGGTAAATGTTAAAAGTTTGGGTTTATGATGTTAAGTATTCTTTAGAAATAGTTAAAGTAGGTTACGAAATTGCTTTTTTATGCTTTATTATTTGCTATTATTTTTTAGCATGTTAAAATATCATTTTAAAGAGCTCTTTTTTAATATTGACGTAGCATTTCTTCTTAACTATTTGACTTCTTGCCTTTATTACACTAGAAATAATTGATTGCAAGCAAAAAGGATTTACACTTTAAAAATTTAAGTAACGAATATTAATACATAGTATCTTAATTTATTATATTTTGAACTAAACGTAAGGATTTAGTGAATAAAGAAAACAGAAATGATTAATTTTTTTTAAATTCTCAACACATATTTTCACAAATAAAACAGAAAAGTTGATCCTTTCCATGTTAAATTTATGTGACAGATGTGAAAGAATTCTTAAATAATGTTTACAAATTTTACAGTGATATCTTTGCTGTCAAAGAAAACTAAAATGGTTAGGCCTGTCGAAATTAGTGCTGCGTAAAAATTTTAGTGTAGTTTGAAAAAGCAAAGCAGGTTAGGCTAATAAAATATTTATTTATTTATTTATTTTAGTTTTTATTCTTATTTTTTTAAAACTAAATTGGTGTCGATTTTATGTTCTTATTTAATGTTTATTTTTATTCAACCATCAGAACTGTTTAAAAAGTCTGAAATTCTTTACTGATTTACATAAATTTATCTAAAACAAATATACTGCAGTAGCTATGTGCGAAAATGTACCATATAACTTACATTTATTCGCGAAAATATAAATGGATTTCAGTTGTACAGTTAAAATTGCGTTTTCAAGCTTTTTTCTGCATTTGGAATCGTCTAATAAATACCCCGTTTTGTGTCATAACATTTTACAATGGTGTCTCTTAATTACCATAGTTGGTGTTCAAATCTGACCCTTAAATAGCCCTAAAAATAGCTGTCAGGAAATTATCCCAAACCACGGGATGATTTTCTTGCAAAAGTTTTGTTTTTGTCTGAAATTTATCCCAGGGTACCCTATATCATCTTACAAATGACATTATAAATCCACACAATGTCTTTGAATAGTTTGTAAATAGATATATTTTTTAAATTCATAGATTATATAAAACATTAAAGCACTTTTATTATTATGTACTTTTAATTACTTGTTTTCCGTTTATTTCCTTATTTCCTTTTATTACTTTTATTATTATGCACTTTTGATTACTTGCTTTCCTTTTATTTCCTGTATTGCATTAACAACTGCATTTAGATTTTATTTTAATTAAAACCATTCTTTTAATTTTGGAAGCTCCAAACTTTACTTCGTATTTCACAAAATAGACTATGCTTTTAATATTTTCTAGATAAAAGATTTCTGAAATTATTATGGCTTTTATATTACAACATGTTTACTTAGATACCCAGGACCAGTACTTCCAATGTTGCCGAAGATAAGAAATTCTAATTTGGACCCAAAGTATCCTAATCTAATAATAATAATAATAATAATAATATGTGTAGCAAATTCAATTTAAATTTAAATTCTTGGTTGTATTCTTTTATTGGGAGGGGAGTTTTTAAAAGTCATATAATATGTATTATGCAATGTATTAGATAAATATTTCCGATATACAGCAGTTCTTAAAGAAATCAAATTATACGCGAAGTCTTTAGATAAGCATAAAAGTTTCAACATAGTATGTTTCGAGATAAAATTAGTTACATTTAAAATTAAATAACACATGCGCAGACAGACAGCGAATTCCAGATTTGTGTTACATTCGCTTTAATACAACGGAACAAAAACAGAATAAGTTTTTAGAAAATTTAATTGCATTGCTTTTTAATTCTTCTGCTATTTTAATATAAGGATTTTTTCAAAACTTATTATTAAAATGACAAACATCTTGGTTTCATTTATCATTCTCAGAGATATTTTAATTTTTACTTTACACTTGAATGCATTAAGGCGCAAAACAGAAGGCAGAACCAAACAAGGAGATCAAAGGAAGGCTATTAAATACAGGGTTGTCTGAAGGTAATTTTCAGACAGAAAAATGCGGGGTAATTAACAGACAGAAGTAATACTCGCACACTAATCGGGATCTGGCCAAAGCAGTTTTCATTTTAGTTAAATCAAATATTTTTCTATTTCAATTAGTATTTTTTTAGTAATTAGCAGCTTACTCTGTCTTGTAAAAATTGGTTTCCTAAATGCTATTAAAAAATTACTGTTTAACCTTTTGCTTCACTAATTTCAAATTTCAATTTCTCGGGTATGGCAATTCTAGCACAAATGCTACTTCGTTTTTGGATACTAGGGTATATTATCTTTTTGGAAACAACGAAACAACGTTATCTGGATGTGCATCTGGGAAAATATTGAGTTAAAAAAAATGTAACTTTTAAGAAACACCCGGTTAATTATCAGACAGCTTTCGGGGTAATTTCTAGATACTAATATGTGATACAAGATGTGTTTTGATTGATCCTACATGGTAAATTAATTGTTTGCGAGTTATTTAAGATGGATTGTAAATTAAAATATAACTTCAAAAGACCATCTGTAAGTTAAAATGGAAATGCTGGGTGGAGTTTAAGCTAAAATGGGAGATTTATGATGAAAGACAGAGATTTATGAAGATAGTGGGAGAGACCATTTCAGAATCAAAAATATAAGATATGCTGTATATTATGACCAAACAATCTATCTGGTACAGGTACAAAAGTTGTTCCACAAAGATGACTATGAGAAAAATCTGTTGGAAGTTCAAATGAAATTTTTAAACTGGCTTGGGGATGATCGATTTTGGTGGCCAAAAAATATCTAGTTGAAATTGTTGCCCAGTCCTTTTTTTTTGGACCTATTAAGAATAAACCTGTTGATCTAAAATAATGTTAACAAATAATATCTTTACTGTCAAAGAAAACTAAAATGGTTAGGCTTGTCGAAATTAGTGCTGTGTAAAAATTTTAGTGTGGTATGAAAAAGCAGGTTATGCTACTAAAATATTTATTTATTTACTTTTTATTTTTTTTAATGAAACTGGTGTCGGTTTTATGTTTTTATTTAATGGTGATTTTTATTCAACCATCAGAACTGTTTAAAAAGTCTGAAATTCTTTACTGATTTACATGAATTTATATAAAATAGATATAGCTGCAATAGCTATGTGCGAAAAAGTACCATATAACTTACTTTTATTCGTGAAAATATAAATGAATTGGACGTGTACAGTTACAATGTCGTTTTCATGCTTTTTTCTGTATTCGGAATGGTCTAGTAAATACCCCATTTTGTGTCATAACGTTTTTCAACGGTCTCTCCTAATTACCATAGTTGGTGTTCAAATTTGACCCCAAAAATTGCTGTCCGGAAATTACCCCTTAGGTATCTGGATATTACCCCAAACTACGGGGTAATTTTCAGACAGGATTTTATTAATTTAATTTTTATTTTAATTCTAATTATCTCAAAATGCTTCAAAATAATAACCAGGCATGTGATGATGCTACCAAGAAAAAGTTAAAAGAAATAGTCATTGGTTCCTAAGTAATTGCAAAAGTTTTGTTTTTGTCTGAAAATTGCCCCCAGGCTAATCTATATTAATATAAAGTAATTGTATTCATAATTATAATCGGTTTAAATGTACTATATATTTATCTTATTTTAATAGATGGGTTAAACGATTTTAGAAAGGGGACACGGTTTAAATGCATACGACAACAGAAGCAAGAATGGGAAATAACAATAATAGCGTGATGCAATAATCATTTTCTGTAGTACGGTTCCTACAGCACGTCTCATAATGTATTGAAATACAGCATTTACCAAATGTAATTTAAAAAACGCATTAACATCACTACAGAGTATTGAGTAATCATATAAAATCGTAGTTAAATTGATTTAGTAAAAATCCGTGTTATCGACAGTAAATATTAATAATATCGAAGTGTAATTAAATTGACGTGTAAAAAAAATATGAATTCCAAAATTTTAAAACGATGAAGACATAAGCTATATAAACAGTTTTAGAAAGCATAAAATTTAAATAAACACTCATCAGAATGAAATCCTCCCTGTTTTTTTTTTTTTTTTTTTCGCTTAAAAAAGTTTAGATTTTAGTTTAAATTTGAAATAAAAATCACAAAATTTAAAGGGTTATAGTTATCACTGTTTTATTTATTTCAATACAGTTTAGTTATTATCTTACCTAATAAAACCTGATATCTGTAAACTACAAAAAGTAAAAACAGAGCAACGCATAGTATTGTTTAAAATTTATAAAGCTAACTCACAGAAATTGCATCGAAATTATGCTAATTTAACCCTTTATCTACTGAATTATGAATTCAAGAAAATTTTATCTTCTAAAGCATTTTTCGTGATTTGTTTAAACAAAATTAGAAGATTTACATAATCATTTAATAAATTTTAGAAGGATTTAAAAGTATTGATGGATTTAGAAGGATTAAATTTTAATTTATAGGGATTTTGTGCAATATTTCACACCCTACTCAAATCTTTTATTTGAAATATTTTTCTTAATATTTTGTAGAATTAGGTTGGTTGGTTGGTTGATTTTGTGACGGCCGATTATCTACACTAGGGATATAGGCCCGAGGGGGGAGTGCCCTTCGTGGGGGTCTTTCTAAGGGAACCTAACCCGTATTAACGCATGGAAATCCATGGTTCGAAGAAAACCACGAAAACTCCGAACGATTAGGCCGACGGGCGCGATTGGGATCGAACCCAGCACTTCCCGTCTACCAGTTTCGAGAGCAGAACCTCTCAGCCACTGGTGGGGCTTTGTAGAATTAGGAAATGTACAAATATAATGTTCTTACAATAGAAATATAGAAATACTTCCGAATTGGAAAATTCCTCCTCCCCGCCCATCAGCGCTAGAAAGCTGAAAAGACGCAAAGACAAAATAAATCGTCCTTTTAAAAATATTTTTTTTTTTTTGTGTAACCAATAAAGCTTTTGGAACAAGATAAAGTAATGCATCTAAAACTCATTCTAAACAGTAATGCTACTAATCGGTGTATTAAATTAATTTTATAACAATTTATTTTAATGGTACTTATAAGTACCGCCTGTAGATAAAGGGTTAAATAGTAGTCAAAAATCAGTCATTCCCTGACAACAAGACTTAGCTATTTTTTTTTTTTTTTTGTGTGTGTGTGTAGTTTAGATTTCCCGCTGAATCAGAATTCCATACAGGTGAAGAAAAGGATGATGCGAGTTTTTAACGCCGCACAGTGGAGTATTTGACCCGAAATCCTGGTCAAAAATATTTTTCAGTGTAAATATAGTCCGATTGGCATGAAATTCTTAGATGTTATTGGGTATTGTTATGACATGTTTGGTACTGTAAATGAATTGTATAGCCTTTACGGTTCATTTACAGAGACACCCAAAAGAATTCCCTAACATTATGGTCTATTGGGAAAAATAGATTGCTCTGTATTTTAATGATATCACACTTTTAAACGTGCTGAAATTTATATACATTACTAAGGTGTATTAAGTCACTTATTGTAGAATATGGTGTGCATAGAATATATCGTGCATTTACAGGGACACACAAAAGAATATGGCTGAAGAATAAATTTAACTATTGAAGTCTATGACCAATAATTGCTGTAAGTGCGTTTGTTGTTGTGGTAGGCGTTTTAAAATAGGACAATTTTCTTTAAATATTACTTCGTGTGGATATATTCTATAGATCATATACAGGGCTGCACAAAACTTCTCAAGTACATTTCCGTTTTTTTCACGGAATGGACATTTTTAACTGTGCTATGCGTTTTGCTGAACTAACTTTTAGCATACTACGAAGTATACATACAAATCCATAGCTTAGTTTAATATTTTATATCTTAAAAACTGACGAAGCGTAAGTAAGATTTTAATACTTCACATAATAATAAATATACATTTTATAAATATTGTGACAATTAAGAAAAAAAGGAGTCATCATTTAAGAAGAGCACAAAGAAAAAAAGAAGTTAAAATATTGATTTTCTAAGTAGATATTTTAAAAATACGAATAAATCATACGTTCATTGACTTAACAATACCGAAGTGAGTTTGGAAGTCGAGCGACTTGTAACCTTAACTATTTACTGTTTTTAAGTAGAAAGTAATTGTTGATAGGTTTTCTTATTCACTATTAATGTTTAATTAAATGTATTTAATTTTACTATATATAAAACTTATTATTTACATTTAATAATGCTTATTACATTTAAAGTACATTTAATAATAATTATTGCATTTAATTTATGTTTAATAGTGTTATATTTAATTGTAGGTTCAGTAAAGTGGACTCTATATAGTATAGATTGCTAGTTTTTGAAACTATTTAATATATTACCAGTTTCAAAATGATTCTTCAGAACTCTTCTTTATCTTCTTCATCAGTCTCTTCTTGGCTTTTATCGCCATCAGACCTTGCTGGAAGAAGAATTTGTAGGGTTTCGCTACTGTATGGATTGCTCTTTTTAGTTTATAAACGGGGTTATTAGAAAACATGAAGTTGCTTGTTTTCACGTACATTATAATAGGAAAATTTTTATTAAATTTTCTTGGTGCCGTTTGTCAGTTTTGGAAAAAAAATTAGGTGTCCCTTTTTAATGACACCGCCCTCGAAAGGGTTAATTCCCTCCTTTCTCTCCTTATGTTACACATGTGAGCCCCAAGAACTAATTAGGAAACCCTTTTTCAATAAATAAGTATATACAATTTGAATGCAATCGGATATTTCTATCAAAAGATATCGAGTTGCGTGCCTATGTACGTACCTACATACGTACATATGTACGTACGTACGTACATACATACAGACAGAATATGTAGGTGCAAAAGCTCTCCGGTAATATCCTGTGAGCTAAAAACCTGCAATACGACAGTAAATATATAGTTCTTATCTCTTCGATTCGGTGGCCGCAAAACAGAGCATTTAAATAGTCATCCCGAAAAAAAATTATAAAAAAATGGCAACAATATGCAGAAGATTTTTTTGCAGAAATTGACACTCAAGACTATATCTAATACGATTATAATTCAAACACGACCCGACAAAGCGCGGCACATATTTAAAAAGCTGTCGATATGTATAAATTAGAGCCAAAAACGCTTTAAAAATAACCCTTTTACACATTTAATGTTTTTTTATTACATTAAAAACGAAACTATTTTAATTTACACATAGTTTAACACTAAGCTCTGACCCTCTCAGAGTTTTCAAGTCTCCGGCTTTTTGCACACCACTGTTATTTTAGAAAAAATGTCGTTCCTTTAAATCGCCCAATTGTTCTAATTATATAAAGCAACATTTTCTGTATTAAAATAGTGGTATCCAAAAAGCCGGAGACTTGGCAGGTGTGACACAGTTGAGAGTGACTCACCGCGCCGGCGTGAACGTGTTAAAGAAAATAAAATTTGAGTTCTCATAACATCCTGTAAATCTAAAGAAATTTTATTTTGCTTACAAAAAAAGTGCAAACAAAATTGGTTTACACTCTAAAATTGGGAGGAGTGAAAAGTTTACTCTTTGAAAGGGTGACAGGAATTTTCACTCTTTTTAAGTGAATTTTATAAAAATGCATTCCTTAAAGACTGAAATTTTCCAATCCCTAGAAAGAAGTGAGATATTTCACTCCATTGTCGAGAGTGAAATATCTCACTCCGCTTGGAGTCCCCTGCCCAGTTCGCTTAGCTAAAACGAAAAATATAAACATGAAATAAGCTAAACCAAGAATATTTTATCAGAACATCTCGTACAATATAATTTTTATATAAAAGAAATATAAAAAAAAAAAAATTAACAAGTAGAAGTATCAAATATTCAAATATATATTTCTAACAATATTTTTCAAAATGCAGAGCATTTCTTTCCCTATGGTGGAGGGTTTTGCCCTTCTGAACACCCCTTATCTCCAAATTTAAGATATTTTGAAATATAAGAACGGCAAACGGAAATAATTAAAAATTGACTTATATTGGTGGTTTAGGAAGGGAGGGAGGGTGCTTCTCTTACGAAAGTGTGTTAGTTCATTTTTCTCTTAGTGTTATTGTGTAATTATTTGGAAGAATAAATTTTATTGTTTTTTTAAATGTAAAGAAAATTTAATTAGGTAAATTTCAAAATACAGGGAAGGGAAATTTGCCTGCAACCACGCTCCTACCTGTGATTATGCTTCATAAAAATTCGATGTATTATTTGTAAGCGATACGACCATTTTTTTAAAAATTTGTAATATGTTTTATCCCCTCTGCCTGAAAGTATAAAAACTGTAATAATTATATTCATATAATTTATAAGTGTAAGCATTACGAAAAATGCCAAATAAAGAAAATAAATTTTTTCAAATTTCTTCTGTTACACAACGTTCGATTTCCCGCTGATAAAAAAGTTTTAATGAGCTTATCATACTGTAAACCGGTTTGTTCCTTTCGAGCCCAAAATTTTAAAGCCGAAAATCATTAATATTATTATGTTCACATAGGATAACTTAAGATATCTCAGGCCGCCGAACTCTCTGAGAAAGTTCCACAAACTCTCTCAGTGAGTTTCGGCTTACTTCGGCTAGATACAGGAACGACCACTCACTCTCGTTGGCTATGAAGCTTCGCTTTTACTGATTGGCTGTTGCGGCCGTTTTTATTTTATGCGCATGCGCATACTAGTGATGGGCGATTCTGGAAAATTTAAGAATCGATTAAATTCGACATCGTATAAAACAGAATCAATCACAATAAGAATCGATTCCCAAATACTAGAATCGATACTTGAATCGATATTTCGACGTTCACAGATAAGCTCAAAAATAGTAATTCTAAAACATAGCGAATCAGCAGGGCTGTAAAGACTACCTTTCACCCCTCAGCCCCATTTATGGGGGCTCTAGACAATGTTAGGGGCCCATAAGTAAGCTACCTTTGAGTCGAATAATAAGGTTTTTTAACTTTTAAAATTATTATTTTTAAGATGTAATTTTAATAATAATTTGTATTATATTTAAATTTATTTTTTAAGAAAGATCTCGGTGAAAAAAAAAAAAAAAAAAAAAAAAAAAAGAAGGAATGATTTTTTTTTTCATCCGGAAAAGATGTACTTTCTACTCTAACTCTTATTTCCTTCAACCAAACAGATGGGGACTTACTTCCTATAAACGTCATTCTTCTTAAAAATGTGCAGATGAGCGAAATTTTGAAGGCTCTAAATTTAATTAAAAAGTTAAACGGTTTTTCAGTCCTTTTTGGGCCTCCTATAAGCGTGGGGGAAATGCAATTATTTCAAAACTTCTTATAAAATAGATATAATGATGTAATTAACCAATCATCACATGCCACATACTAATTATCCCCCAGTGAATAAGCAAAATTCTCTTTTTAATAATATATATAATTAAAATTTCTTTCCCTTTTTAAAATATATATTTCCTTATCTCATTTACAGTTTATAAATATCTTTCTTTTTAATGTTTACCAAATTTTCAAATTTTCAGGTGTTAACAAAGAAAAAAAAAAAAGTTCTCATCCTAGAATCATTAACAGTGAAATAACATACATTTCTCTGGTTAACAAATAAATAAAAATATATCCTTTGATTATATGGGGTTTTTTTCCAGCAGTAATCTAAAAACTCTAAACAGTTATTGACTCATTCGCTGACAGTGTCGGGCATGGAACATAAATCTGCAAATATCATGATTTTCTTTCTTCTTTTTTTTTATAGCGTTCTCGTTCTTATACTAGAACAGAAAAACAAAACTTCTGTGATCATTTTGTTTATAAAAAAACAAACAAAGAAACAGAAATAGAGTGATTACAGGCAGATACCTCAGTTATTTATTGAAACCACGAGAATCTGAAAGATTAATGATTATAAAAGTAGTAATTAAATTGCTTTTACTTAAATAAAAGGCTTTTTAGCAGAGATAAAAAGATAAATACTAAATTTATTTCAGAAATATAAACAGATTTTAGATATTAACGCAGCAAAAAAGCATTAACACCACAATGTATTTTGATAAATTTTATTTGATATAAATTTGATATATTTTGATAAAATTGCTACTAATAAGTATGTGATCACTTCCTATATTTAAAGAAATATTCTTTTACTTTTTTCATACGAGAGTAAATAAAATTTTACAATTTAAAAAAGAATAAGCCCGAGCCTGAAGACTGGTATAAAATCGACCTAAAACAAAACACTTCGGTCATCTGAATGTTAAATTTACAATAGTTGCAACTTATGCTTTTTATTGCTTTGGTTTTTAGGTACCACGAATTTACTAAAATCTAATCTATAATCATATAAAGCAATGATTTTTTTTTAAGTTTATGAGAAGTAAAGATTCAAAATCCTTCCCAGGTGAGGGTGATGGTGAAAATCCTGGTTGCGTCACTCTAGAGAGAAAAAAATAAAAATAAAAGTGCCCAGTTAAACTGATGGCTTTGGGATCACAGGCTATGCACACTTAATTGTATATTATACTCTTATTTCGAATAATAATCCCCTCAAAAAATAAATGAAGGGGGATTAGGCCCCGTTTCCCTCCTTTATATTTAACCAATGAACCTCAAAATGTAAATGGAAGCTCCTTAACATAATAAACTGATATACCAAATTTGAAGCAAATCAGATAATTCTGCATGAAGAAAAAAACATTTCGCTAAATTAAGGGGGTGGCGGTCTAACCCCCTTTATACTTAACTAATGAACCTCCAAATCTAATCAGGAAAGGTCCTTATCAGAATGAACATAGAAAAAAAAAAAAGTAAATTGGATAATTCTGCATGAAGATCCATTTATCTAAATTAAGGGGATTGGTCTTTCCCCCCTTTCTCTCTTTTATACTTAACCAATGAACCTCCTAATCTAATGAAAGAAGCGCCATATCGAAATAAACCAGTATATCAAATTTGAAGCAAATCGAATAATTCTGCATGAAAAACCCATTTATCTAATTTAAGGGTGGGGGATGATCCACCCCCCTTTACACTTAACCAATAAACCTCCAAATCTAATCAAGGCAACTTCTTAACATAATAATCCGGTATATTAAATTTGGCGCAAACCGAATAATTCTGCATAAAAACCCATTTATCTAAATTAAGGGGGGGAGGTTAGCCCCCCTTTCCCCTCTTTACCCTTAACTAATGAACCTACAAATTTAATCAGGGAAGCTCCTTAACATAATAAACTGGTATACCAAATTTGAAGCAAACCAGGGAATTCAGCATGAAAAAAACCATTTCGCTAAATTAAGGGGGTATTATCTCCCCCATTTCACCCTTTATGCCTAACGAATGAACCTTCAAATCTAATCAGGAAAGCTCCTTATCAGAATAAACCTAGAAATAAAATTAAAGTAAATTGGATAATTCTGCATGAAAACCCATATATCTAAATTAAGGGGAGGGGACTTGCCGCCCTTTCCCCCTTTTATACTTAAATAATGAACCTCCAAATCTAATGAAGGAAGCGCCATATCGGAAGAAACCGGTAAATCAAATTTGAAGCAAATCGAATACTTATGCATGAAAAACCCATTTATCTAAAAAAGGGGGAGGGGAGTAGCCCCCGCCCCGCCCCCTTTGTACTTAACCAATAAACTTTCAAATCTAATCAGGGCAGCTTCTTAGCATAATAAACCAGTATACCAAATTTAGAGCAAATCGGATAACTCTGCATGAAAAACCCATTTATCTAAATTAAGGGTGGGGGTCTATCCCCACCATTTATACTTATCTAATGAACCTCCAAATCTAATCATGTCAGCTCCTTAACATAAGAAACCGGTATACCAAATTTTGTGCATATCGAATAATTCTGCATGAAAAATCCATTTATCTAAATTAAGGGTGGAGTCTAGCTCCCCTTTCCACCCTTTATACTTAACTGAGGAACTTCCAAATCTAATCAAGGCAGCTCTTTAACATGATAAACCGGTATACTAAATTTGGAGCAAATCGAATCATTCTGCCTAAAAAACCCATTTATCTAAATTAAGGAGGGGACTAGCCCCCCCTTTCCCCCTTTATTCTTAACCAATGATCCCCAAAACTAATCAGGGAAGCGCCTTATCAGAGTGAACCTAGAAGAAAAAAATTGAAGCAAATCGGATGTTTCTATCAAGAGTTATCGCGTTACGAACATACATACATACATAATACATACGTACATACAGAACCTGCGGACACATTAGCTCTCAGGCTTTGATAGCCTGTGAGCTAAAAAGAAAAGTGCTCAGTTAAACTGAGGCATTGAGCTCGCAGGCTATTCACACTAACTGTATTTTATACTCTTATTTCAAAGAATAAATTAAAATAAAAAATAAATTAAGGGGCAAATTGCCCCCCCCCGTTTCCCTTCTTTATACTTAAACAATGACCCTCCAAATGTCATCAGAGAAGCGCCTTATAGAAATAAACAGGTATACCAAATTTGAAGCAAATCGGATAATTCTACATGAAAAACCCATTTATCTAAATTAAGGGGGAATTAGCCCTCATTTCCCCCCTTTATACTTAACTAATGAACCTCCAAATCTAATCAGGAAAGGTCCTTATCAGAATGAACATAGAAAAAAAAAAAGTAAATTAGATAATTCTGCATGAAGATCCATTTATCTAAATTAAGGGGATTGGTCTTTCCCCCCTTTCTCTCTTTTATACTTAACCAATGAACCTCCTAATCTAATGAAAGAAGCGCCATATCGAAATAAACCAGTATATCAAATTTGAAGCAAATCGAATAATTCTGCATGAAAAACCCATTTATCTAATTTAAGGGTGGGGGATGATCCACCCCCCTTTACACTTAACCAATAAACCTCCAAATCTAATCAAGGCAACTTCTTAACATAATAATCCGGTATACCAAATTTGGCGCAAACCGAATAATTCTGCATAAAAACCCATTTATCTAAATTAAGGGGGGGAGGTTAGCCCCCCTTTCCCCTCTTTACCCTTAACTAATGAACCTACAAATTTAATCAGGGAAGCTCCTTAACATAATAAACTGGTATACCAAATTTGAAGCAAACCAGGGAATTCAGCATGAAAAAAACCATTTCGCTAAATTAAGGGGGTATTATCTCCCCCATTTCACCCTTTATGCCTAACGAATGAACCTTCAAATCTAATCAGGAAAGCTCCTTATCAGAATAAACCTAGAAATAAAATTAAAGTAAATTGGATAATTCTGCATGAAAACCCATATATCTAAATTAAGGGGAGGGGACTTGCCGCCCTTTCCCCCTTTTATACTTAAATAATGAACCTCCAAATCTAATGAAGGAAGCGCCATATCGGAAGAAACCGGTAAATCAAATTTGAAGCAAATCGAATACTTATGCATGAAAAACCCATTTATCTAAAAAAGGGGGAGGGGAGTAGCCCCCGCCCCGCCCCCTTTGTACTTAACCAATAAACTTTCAAATCTAATCAGGGCAGCTTCTTAGCATAATAAACCAGTATACCAAATTTAGAGCAAATCGGATAACTCTGCATGAAAAACCCATTTATCTAAATTAAGGGTGGGGGTCTATCCCCACCATTTATACTTATCTAATGAACCTCCAAATCTAATCATGTCAGCTCCTTAACATAATAAACCGGTATACCAAATTTTGTGCATATCGAATAATTCTGCATGAAAAATCCATTTATCTAAATTAAGGGTGGAGTCTAGCTCCCCTTTCCACCCTTTATACTTAACTGAGGAACTTCCAAATCTAATCAAGGCAGCTCTTTAACATGATAAACCGGTATACTAAATTTGGAGCAAATCGAATCATTCTGCCTAAAAAACCCATTTATCTAAATTAAGGAGGGGACTAGCCCCCCCCTTTCCCCCTTTATTCTTAACCAATGATCCCCAAAACTAATCAGGGAAGCGCCTTATCAGAGTGAACCTAGAAGAAAAAAATTGAAGCAAATCGGATGTTTCTATCAAGAGTTATCGCGTTACGAACATACATACATACATAATACATACGTACATACAGAACCTGCGGACACATTAGCTCTCAGGCTTTGATAGCCTGTGAGCTAAAAAGAAAAGTGCTCAGTTAAACTGAGGCATTGAGCTCGCAGGCTATTCACACTAACTGTATTTTATACTCTTATTTCAAAGAATAAATTAAAATAAAAAATAAATTAAGGGGCAAATTGCCCCCCCCCCCCGTTTCCCTTCTTTATACTTAAACAATGACCCTCCAAATGTCATCAGAGAAGCGCCTTATAGAAATAAACAGGTATACCAAATTTGAAGCAAATCGGATAACTCTACATGAAAAACCCATTTATCTAAATTAAGGGGGAATTAGCCCTCATTTCCCCCCTTTATACTTAAACAATGAACTTCCAAATCTAATTAGGGAATCGCCTTATCAGAATAAACTGGTATACCAAATTTAAAGCAAATCGGATAGAAAAACCCATCTATCTAAATTAGGGGGTATTAGCCCCCGGTTCCCCCCTTTTGACTATAACAATGAACCGTCAAATCTAATTAGAGAAGCTCATTATCAAAATGAACCGGTATACCAAAATCTGATAATTCTGCATGAAAAACCCATTTACCTAAGTTAAGGGAGGGATTAGCCCCCTCCCCCTTTTATACTTAACCAATTAAAACCCCCAAAACTAATCACGGAAGCGCCTTATCAGAATGGACCTAGGAAAAAAATGAAGCAAATCGGACATTTTTATCAACATTTATCGCGTTACGTACATACGTACTTACGTACATGCATACATACATACAGAACCGGCGGGCACATTAGCTCTCAGGCTTTGATAGCCTGTGAGCTAAAAAGTGCCAAGAACGTGTAACTAGGGGGGAGGGGGAAAGAGAGACAGAAAATAAAAGAGGACATTAAAAGCTTTCCAACGATATGTTATACGAGATGATTTGGAAGAAACAATAACTATGCCCCCCGGGGGGACAGGTAAGTCCCAAACGGTCGGAGGGGCGACCTCAAATGTATCTTTGGTCAAGGTTTCAAAATGTGGATTTATAATAAAATAGAACAAGAATTTAGCATTTTAAAATCTGCATGCATATTTTGAAAGGCCCTGTAAATTAAGATTGGCGAGGAAGGGGGGGGGGTGATTAAAAGGGACGAACTTGAAAAATACAACATATTAACTAGTAACCCGAATAACTGGGCTTCTAAACAAAAGTATAACGATTTAACTTAGTGTTGAATTCAGGGATGGTCAGGTGGGGACATTCCCCCCGGAACATTGAAACCCCCCCGGAAGTTTTAGGATTTTATGCTTTTTAATTGCAAGTTGTGCAATTTCCCCCTCCCCTTACGGATCTCTCTAAAATACGCTCTACCCCGGAGTCGCAGAAATCTCTCCCGTACTGATGTGTCCCAACACTGATGGGACCATGAAAGAAAAAACAATCCTTCCTTATACGAAATTTTACATCAATTCTGCCACCAAAACAGTAAAATTGGAAGAATAAATATAATGATTAAACCCGATCCCGAATCGTGGATCGGCCGCGATTCGATTTGAATTGAAGTAAATTAAAGGATAACGATTCTGCCCGCATCTAAAGAATCGTCCGCAAAACGATGCTATCCCGCATCTAAAGAATCGTCCGCAAAACGATTCTACCCCGCATCTAAAGAATCGTCCACAAAACGATGCTATCCCGCATCTAAAGAATCGCTCGCAAAACGATTCTACCCCGCATCTAAAGAATCGTCTTGAAAACGATTTAACCTGCATCTAAAGATCGACATCGAATCTGTGTACTGAATCGATTCGCTATTTCTGATCCTTTAAGATTTACGGGTGGAATCAATTAGTTCATTTTTTCTTGCTTTCTTTTTCTTTTCTATTTAGAAAATGAAAAGTGTTGGATTCATGAAAAATTTCGACTACCGGTTTTCGAAGGATTTATAGTTTTAGAAGGTCTTGTGTGGAATACGATTTGACTATTTTTATAAATTGTCTGTCTGTTAGTCTGTCTATTTGTTTGTTTCCGACAAAAAAACTGTGGGCGGTGTATTTGAAGAACTAATGCATGGAATCAGTTGAAACTTTAGATTTAGTTAGACCTTCATATAAATTGGAGCTGATTACTTTTTGGTGAAAATCGCCCAGCAAGTGGAGCTGCTATGTTGCATTTTTCACGATTTCTGCATGATCGCTATCTCAAAAACTAATGCACGAATTTTTACCGAACTTCAGATTCGGTTAGGCATTGACGCAAGTTGTTGATGATTAGGTTTTTATGTAAATTTACTGGTAGGTGGCGCTGCTATGCTGCATTCCCCGGTTTTCGCAACAGCTCTATCTCAAGAACTAATGCACGGATTTTCATCAAACTTCACATTCAGTTAGACGTTGGCATAAGTTGCTGCTTATTAGGTTTCGGTGTAAATCACCCAACAGGGGGCGTTGTAATGCTGAATTGAATTCAGCATTTTTTCTCTGGGAGGAATTTCTGCGGCTCCAGTGAGGGGGCATTCTAGACTTCAGAGGAAGGGAGGGAGGTTGGACTTTTGTGCATTAAGCATAAAATCTCAAACCTTTTGGGGGGGGGGGGACGTTTCAATGTTCGGAGGAGAACACCCCCCTGGAAACCCCTGAATTTAACACGTTTTTCAGGATTTACACGATTTTAGGGATCATATCTCTAGAACTAATGAACGAAATTTCATCAAATTTAATATTCCGTTAGACACTGTCATATGTTGTTCCTGATTAGGTTTTCATTCAAATCATATAACAGATTGCACTGCTATGCTGCTGTTTTGAGCAAATTTAATTCAGACATTTTTCTCCGGGAGGGATTTCTGCGGTTCTGGAGAGAGACATTCTAGAGTTCCGTGGGGAGGGGGGGGGAGAAACTTTTGTCCATTAAGCAAAAAATCTCAAATCTTCCTGGGGGACATTTCAATGTTCCGGGGGGGGATGTCCTCTGGTACCACCCCCCTGAATTCCACACTGTTTTTCAGAGTTTACAGATGTTAGCGAGAATATCTCAAGAACTAATGAACGGAAATTAATCAAACCTAATATTCAGTTAGACATTGATATAAGTTGTTCCTGATTAGGTTTTCGTGTAAATCATATAACAGGCTGCACTGATATACTGCATTTCACACGATATCCGTGATAACTATATCGAAAAACTAATGCATGGAATTAATTCAAACTTCATATACAGTTACACTATCACATAAATAGATGCTTATTAGTCTTGGATGTATACTGCCCAACAGGTTTCGCTTTTATGCTCTTTGAATTGGGAAGGGAATTTCTGTTGCAGACATCTAAGAGGGTGTGGGCCGAAATTCAATTATTTGTTTGGAAAATGCATTCTTTTAAAATGCACATATTTCAACGAACCTATACTTTTTTTAATCCTCATGATGGCCATAGGTTATCATTTAAATTTGACACTGTGATAGCGAATTTTGGAGTTTCAACATGTTTGAGATAGAAGAAAGTTTTGGTATTGGCTCATTCGACTACTTTACCTTCAACTTTTTAAGGAAAACGAAAATGACATTACCTTTGGAAACATCGATTAAAAATTTTATGGATCGATTAAATCGAGTTCGCCATAGTATCGATTAAATCGATTAAAAAAATCGAAATCGCCCATCACTAGCGCATACTTTACTTTTCTTCAGATCACAGACACAGTGACGCTACTGAGATATCTTAGGTAAGTTTTTCGATGTGAACAGGCATCCAATTCCGGGAGGGTACCACTTCAAAACTGGCGGTCAAAGATATCTTAAGTTTCTAGTGTGAACAGGGTATAAGAGAAGGAAATGTAAGGGATCATACAGGAGACGCATAGTGTCCACATTTAGTTCAGAATCCCAGTCAATCCGAACAAAACAACAAAGAGTTACACCATTTTATCCCCCCTTCCACTTTTGGTCATTGATAAGAGGACAGATTCTAAACTATCGAAGGGTATCTTGGAAAGAACCATGAGTGGAAAACTGTCGAGGATCATGTTTCAGTAGAATTTATTGTTTTATTGCTCATCTGATCAATAAAATGGTAATAAGACAAAAACATTCATAAGACAAAATTCCGTCAGATGTGTTTTCTGACAATTTTTTCTTCTTTCTTTGTAAGAGTCTCAAAAGGCTAGATTCACTTCTGTTCTCCGTTTGTTTCACAATGGAAATGTCTTTTATAAATTCACTGAGAGAAAAAAAAACAATTTGCAACACACCAAGGATTTTTTATTTCAGCAAGATAAAAAATTTCAAAATAAAAACTACTGGCTGTGTCTCGCAATAAAACCTGCAACGGAAGAATGGTATTAAAACTGAACAAAATTTAGCTTGTAATTTTAGGCACAAAAACACATAATCTTAAAGTGTGCAATACTTTCAACAATATTTTTAAAACAGAAATTTTACTTCAATGCACACAAATTTAGATCCAATCTCAAGTTGTAGATATAATGTCTAAATTCGTAAATTTGCATGTAAAAATATTAACTATTGTAAAAAAAAAATCTTGTGCGCAATTAAAAAAAATAATAGCTTATCTTTTTGAGAAAAATTACTTTAAAATTGTCGTTTCAATCATTGTTTAAAATGAAAACGACGCACACTTATTTTTTAGTCATAACGTACGTAATAATAGAAATATTTCTATGCAAAATGTTTTAAAATGCAACAAAACACTAAATTGTTTTTTCATATAATTTTTCGAAAAATCTTTTTTTCTTTTTTTTGTGATTAAACAGTTGTATGCCTCTTAAAATTTCAAGAAAATAAAATTTCATTTATTTTGTGACTAACAAAATTAAAGCTTAATTTTCTTTTATCATCAGGAATATTTATATTATGTATCAATATTTTGATGTATGAATAAGTACTCATTTTAACGTAGTATAAACACTACAATATACCTCTTTTAGGTAGCTTTCATTACAAAAAGCTACCTATTGCAGCCGTTCGGAGGAAAGCGATTTCAAAAAATTTTGGTATATTTTCATCGATCATGACCCCCAGACCCCGAAACCACCCTCCGTTCAAAATTGATATATATATATATATATATATATATATATATATATCCATATATATATATATATATCTGACCTATGTCACACTGTAACTCTCGTATTTATGATCCGATTTGGATGTAATTCGGTGTGTACATAGTACACACCAATGTCTCGACCGAGTTCGTTGGCCAGCTTCATCCGCCCTTTTGTTTCAAAATGGCGGCCATTTAAAATTTTTTTTTTAATTTAAAATTTGAAATGTGGTACCAAAAAATTGAAAATGGAAAAATATTTTTTTCTTATGTATTTGAACTTTATACAAAGACTCCAGAGCAGTTTTTGTTTCGTCTATATCTTAAAAAATGGCTGGGTTATAGCATTTTGAATTTCTACCATGGCTGACATTTTGAAACGTCCTGAATTTTGTCACGCGATAAAAGGAGTATTTATGAACCGATTTGTATGTAACTTCGTTTGTACATAGTACATACCAATGTCTCGACTGAGTTCGTTGGCCAGCATCATCCGCCATCTTGTTTAAAAATGGCGGCCATTTAAATTTTTAAGAAAAAATTAAATTTGAAATGTGGTACCAAAAAATTGAAAATTGAAAAAATATTCTTTTCTTATGTGTTTGACCTTGATGAAAAGATTCGGGAGCAGTTTTTGTTTCGTCTATATCTTAAAAAATGGCTGAGTTATAGCATTTTGAATTTCTAGCGTGGCTGACATTTTGAAGCGTCCTGAATTTTGTCACGTGATAACAGATGTATTTATGAACCGATTTGGATGTAATTCGTTGTGTACATAGTACACACCAATGTCTCGTCCGAGTTCGTTGGCCAGCTTCATCCGCCATCTTGTTTCAAAATGGCGGCCATTTAAAAAAAAATTTTTTTATTTAAAATTTAAAATGAGATACCAAAACATTAGAAAATGAAAAAGATTTTCTTTGTATGTGTTTGAACTTAATACAGAGATTCCGGAACAGGTTTTGTTTTGTCTATATCTTAAAAAATGGCTGAGTTATAGCATTTTGAATTTCTATTGTGGTTGACATTTTAAAACGACCTGATTTTTGTCACGCGATAACAGGCGTATTTATGAACCGATTTGGATGTAACTTGGTCTGTACATAGTACATACCAATGTCTCGACCGAGTTCGTTGGCCAGCTTCATTCGCCATCTTGTTTCAAAAGGGTTGCCATTTAAAAAAAATTTAATTTAAAATTTAAAATGAGGTATTAAAAAATTGGAAATGAAAAAGATTTTTTTTATGTGTTTGTCCTTGATACAAAGATTCCGGAGCAGTTTTTGTTTCTGAAAATTTGTTCTTTTGTTTATATTTTAAAAAATGGTTGAATTATAGCACTTTGAATTTCTAGCATGGCTAACATTTTGAAACGATCTTGTATTTGTCACTCGATAACACACGTACTCGCCTATTTCGATGTAAGAAGGCATTTGGATAGTATACACCAATACCTTGACCAAGTTCGCTGGCCAGATTCATCAGCCATCTTGTTCCAAAATGGTCGCCATTAAATTAAAATCATATATATATATTTAAAGTGAGGTGCAAAAAAATTAGAAATTGAAAAAGGTTTCTTTCTTAAGTATTTGACCTTGATATAAGGATTCAGGAGCATTTTTTGTTTGTCTTTACCTTAAAAAATGGCTCAGATATAGCAGTTTCAATTTTTATTGTGGGTGACATTTTGAAAAATCTGATTTTTTGCTTGCGACAGCACTCGTATATATCAACCGATTCCGATGTGAGTGAGCATGTGCACAGCAATTACTAAGGTCTCGACCAAGTTCACTGGTTATCCTCATCCACCATGTTGTCTTAAAATGGCAGGAACTTTAAGAAATTGCCGAATTTGGCAGCCAAATATAAGTTACTGTCAATAAAAGCAGCTTGGATAAAGCTGACTAATTTCGCGAAATTCTCATTCATAATGATTTAGTATTGATAAAAATTAGTATTGAATCTCCTATATTCGGTTTCCACTAAACTGAGCTTCGTGTGTTTGAATAATATAAGTTGGCTTTTTAAAATAAGGAAAATGAAAGCTACCTCTTCCTCCCGGCACTGGCCGGAAGGACTTTTTTTTCAGATATTTTAGTAAAATTTCATGGGAAATAATTATATATTTATAGATAGATAATTAAAATCTGTTGATTTGAATCCATGCACTCAGTTTCAGATTTTATTTTGTGCAAACCGTTACATACAAAGCTTTAAAAGGCAAAAGAATTAAAATAATAATAATAATAATAACTTTAAATTATATGTTCCATTTTGTAAAAGCATGTCCTTCTGAAAAAAATGTTGATGTAAATTTTCATTAATTATTTCAAAATTTTGTGTCAAAACTCATCAATTAGTACAATACTTCATTAAAGAACATGTTTTCTTTGAATCTTAATATGCTAAAGTTCTGTCAATTATGGACATTTTAAGCCGAAACCTTCACTAATTTAATAAGACTTTTACTCATTTAAATTTTCATTAAAATTCTACACATTTGCTTTTAGTACGTTCTAAGGTAAAAAAGTCTTTAACCTGAAGACCGCGGGCCGACAAATTACGGGATATACTCTATTTCGGGATATACAAATTGCCTTATTTAATAGCAGAAACTTTGCGATTAAATAAGACGAAGATTACCTTTCAAAATTTTTGGTGGAAAAGGCTTTCAGGAAAAAATGTGGCAGACACATATTCTAATGTACAGAAGAAACTGAGCGTGTTTTGATGTAAAGGAATGAAAATATAAAAAAAATTGTTTATCTAATGATCACAACAAAATGTGAGTAAAAGCCAAATTTAACAATACATTAAATAGATATATAGCAATTAAAGTATAATATTATTACACACACACACATCGGCATGTATATATTATATATATATGCACACACAAATTAAATAAAAATAAATTCATGCAAATAAAAACCAAAGATTTTTTGGAATGCTTTGTAAGACAAAAAAAAAACTTTTTTATGTAAAACAGTTGAAAGTTACTTTTTTGTATTTAACTCAGAGTTCAAAATTCAAGATTAAAATATTATGAATAATAAAATATTTATAAATTCATATTCAAATATTACTAAATTTAATAAACGTTAAATTAATAAAATACTTATATTTTTATGATAATAGTTGGCTAAGGCTGTTCTCAACTGCTTTGATGAACAAGCGCAAAACGTTTTGACACATTTACAAATTATTTTTTTAACGGAAAGTTATAAAATTGAAAAGCCTGACCATGGAAGCGATTTGGAATGGAACTGTGTTGTCCATTTTTTGATCAATCTCTGACCATCTTTTGATAAATTCTATTACCTATTGAGTTATTAGCGATTTTGATCACGTGAAAAACACATTTTTCATCCTTTCTCGAGTGGTTTTTCTCCGTTTACGCTAAAATTCGGTTCAAAACGCCCACTTTGACACTATTTTCTGAAAGATCTATTGCGTTTTTGAGAAAACAAAAAAAAAACCAGCTCAATGACATAGTTTCTGAACAACAACACCTGCTAGTTTCATGCATTTCCGAACAAAAATAAATTAAGACTTATGTCATAAAGATTCCCTTTTGGATTTGAGAACAGCCTTAAAACACACTCAAAAACTTTTAAATGTGCATTTTGATGGTATTTTAAGAAGATGTTTTAGTTCTTATTGATTCACACCAGTTTCAACTTATTGTCTTTCAAATAGATATCTGGGATAAGTGAAAATCGTCCTCCAGTTTCGAAAAAAAAAAAAAAAAAAAAAAAACAATGACAACGGTCGCAAAATCGCGAAGACAAAACTAAAAGTTATATGAATGATCATTTTATATTAAACGAGTGTTAAAAATTTAAATTGACACTTTTTTTTTGTCATGGTATTCACATTAGAAAAGATATAATAATATGTTACTTTTTAGAATTGAATTATTTTTATTGCTAATTGTTAAACAATTGTTTTTAAAATTACATTTTCCATAAAATAATATTATCTTATGATGATTCGAAAACCAAACAGTCAGTGCATTTTAGTACAGTTTAAAGAGAAAGAAAACTCAGATTACTCCTATCTTCTGTAATATTCGTCACCCCCCCTGAGATGTAGGTGGGACCGGAAAAAGGTGTGAAAAACAAGTCAGAGAGAGAGAGTGGAAAGAATGAATGAATTGGTCTTCTTATCTTTGTTCGGTATTTTAATTTTTAACGGTCCCCTCTATTTTTCGGCTCTAAAGGAAGTTACGCTGTAAACCGTAGGCTGACGTAATGATAGAGCCATCTGTTTGCAATGGAAATGCTGACTCCATCTTTTTTTTCTTTTATAAGGGGAATCTGAGCTGTGAATCCGTTGTCGCATTCAAATTTAAACGTTTTTCAACTGTTCACATCTTTAACCGGTCCTGATTTTTACAATGAAAAATTTTGTCATTATTTTATTACTGTGGCTGCATCATTTTTGGACGTGTTATATTTGCATTTTGGATGGCTGGAGGAATCTTATGTGCTTCAGATATCGATATAACGACTGGAAAGAAACACCTGAAAATTACATCCGGAGGACTCTAAAAATACTGCGAAACAGAGACAGCATTACTTTTCATTGCTTTTCATCAATAATATAGTGTTATTCATCTAGTCAAAACTTGGTAAAAAAGAACTAGCCCCAGACCCCTGACCTACAAACCAGTCCCGAGGGTCATGTTTTAAGAATGGAAATTTTTCATTATTTTAACATAGCTAGCAGGATATATGAAAGAGTTTTCTTTTAAAAAGATGCAAATATTTTGTCTCTCATTCACTATGATAGTTCTTTTAAATCAAGTACAGGAATTTTCCAAATCGATATCAGTAAGTATTTTTGATATTTTGTTAATAGTACCACATAAAATATTGCATGAAATATAATTTTGATTTGAATCTCTTTGCGAAAAAAAACTGATTCTAGAAATATATATTCTTACATTCATGTAATTATGCCCGTTAAGTTAACTGTAAAAAATCCCTAAAGATATACATATACAGTGTGATTCATAAATATCGAAACAATAGGCTATTTCCTTAAATATTGCCCCTATACCCATACTTCCAATTGCAAAGTTTCATAAAAAAAAGGTGCAAAATACGATGACATAAGTTGCAACGCCATAAGTTGCAGGGGAATATTTGAAAAAATACGAAAATTAATTTTTTACGGCCTCCGCAGGGTAAAAATTCCAATTAGGAAAACTTTCCTTATCCATTCCTGAATTAAACACATAAATTGAATTTGCATATCTGCAAAACTCGCAGAGTTATGGCCGTTTAAATAATTCATCAGGTTTTAAGGGATTAGACACAAATTGAAATGCGTGCAATTCAAGGAACGATGTTTCTTTAAGACTTCTAGGAAACATGTAAAAAATATATTTGTTGAGTTAGAATTTTAATTTATTTTCTTGTTTTTTTGTGATGGTTAGCCATAGAATTTGCAAAAAAAATCACATCGTAAAATTTCTCATAAACTTTAAATTTTTTTAAAAAAATTTTACTATTTTTTTCAGTGGATTTATTTTAAAATCGTTATAACTCGATATATTATTCATAGTATTTCTTTTTTTTTTTTTAAATTAATTAAAGAGGAAAGTATAATTTTAGTTTTGTTTCAGGATTTTTTTAAATATTAATTTTAAAAATATTAAGAATATTTATTTAAAAATTAAGTAACTTATTAAAAAAAAAATCCTATTTTCAGAAGTAAAACTTTTCTAATTTGACGAAACAAAATTAATGTAAAATAATAAAAAAAAGACATGTTCAAGTTTACACCGTTTTATTTAACGATTCTTGACTTATAATCATTTAAAGACGAGAAATTGTTTTAAAAAAAACCATCATCCAGAAAAACTCATTTAAAGATTTAAACATAGGCTGGCTCCTAATAAAATGTTTAAATACTTTTTCACTTGCAATTTTTAAAAAAGCAACTCCTTTCTGTAGCTTAAACTTCTGATTGAGTTTAACTTCCTTTCTGTACTATTTAAATGTCCGTAAATAAATGTTAAATGTGTAATTTAAAGCAATGCTTTGTATAACATGCCGATAAAAAAATTTTCTAATTAATTTTTCAACTACATTTCAGCAGATTCACATCATTATTATTCAAAAAATTTTTCATAATTTTAGCCCTCACAACTTCAGGCTTTTTATCGTCTCGGCGAGGCCATTAAAAAAGACTGTATTCTAGGCCCGGGACGGGCCAGACAACTTTTTTCTGATGACTCGGCCAGGCCGGTCCTAACGTTTTTTTTTTTTTCATACCGAACCGGGTGCTGGTATTATTTATGCCGGCCAATTACCTACACGAGGGATATGGGCCTGAAGGGGGGTGCCCACCCATGGGGGTCTTTCTAAGGGAACCTAACCGTATCTATGCAAGGATACCCATAGTTTGAAGAAAACCACGGAAAACTCCGAACGATTAGGCCGACGGGCGCGATTGGGTTCAAACCCGGCACCTACCGTCTACCAGCTTTGAGAGCAAAACCTCTCGGCCACTGGTTATACCGGACGGGGACTGACTTCCTTCTTTGTAGGTGTCCACGGGGCGAAATTTTCAGTGCCGGTCTCTACACATCCCGTATTAAAATCATTGTTCCTGACTGACCTAATCCGTGTAAAAATAAGTAAAATTTGGCTCAGCCCAAAAACTTTTACAGCAAATGCATATATTTTTAAATGGCCATTATTTAACAATAAAACTTTAAAATTCATTATTTTACAGGGTAGTAGAGTTTAAGGCAAAAAAAAAAATTAAAATACAGTAAAACTAGTCCAAAAAACCTGCCTATGGCGGTATCCTTTCTTAAACGGTAAAATCTGTTGATCCATGGGAAATTAATATAATAATACCTAAGAAAAATTAGAATACATTTACAACTCCTAAGAAGGCAACTTTCCTATGTGATTCCGTTTTAAAAGATTTTACTGTAAAGCATTTTTCAAAGTCTCCATCACATGGAATATGGATTTACTATATTAAAGGACAAATGAAACATTTACATATAAATAGAGAGACATTAACCCGAGAGTAGTCGCGTCTTTTTTTTCCAACGTTATTAGCCGCGTCTTTTTTGCCGCCCGGCCCCCTGCATACAGAAAATGTAAAACAAGAAACATTTTTCACTTAATATTTGAATATTATACTTCAATGAAGTTATAAATTTGCAGTTTACTTAAATTATACATTTTATTCATGAGATCTAGAATAATAGGAAAAAGTAAAAATTAACTGACACTGGGATCGTTGCGTAGACATTTCCACCTATTTCAACTTTGCTTGTAAAAATGTACCTGAAGGAAAAACAGAGATGTCTTTGTTACTTCACTATGGTGATGTAGAAACATTTAAAATCAGCTACATGATAATCTCCATTGTATTTGTAAGATGATACGAGTTAGGGCAAGATAATTTATATGAGCGTCAAAAAGACCGACACGCGACTACTACCTAGTTAATAAAGCAAATAATCACAGCTTTTGGCATTTCTTTAAAAAATAATAATTATAAATATGAAAAAAGAAAAGCTATAATAAGTATTTTTAGACAGAACTCCTCCATACGAAACAATTTTTAACCATATCGATGTAAAAAACTATGCAGAAATTTACTCAGGACGGGCCGGGCTATGATTTGAACATTTTTCCTTGCAGGGCCGAACTTTTTTTCCTATGGATCGGTTCGAAATCGGACCTAGATATTTCGACCCGTGCAGACCACCAGCATATTTTGAAAGCAGGTTTAAAGTAAAATCTGTACGCTGCTATTTTATGTCAAAAGAAGAGAGACTATCTTAAATCGACTTTTAATAATGTACAATTTGTGGATGATCCCTATCTTGCAATCAAAATGAGTCAAAAACTCGTCGCTCGTAGCGACGAGTTTTTGACAGTATGGTCAATCTGTGTGGCATGGATAAATGGTGTAAGTCACGAATTTTAGTTTTTAATATCTCTGCGAATTTTGAAGATATCGAGACGATTTTCTTTTGTTATTGTTGTTTAATTCAGGAATGGATAAGGAAAATTTTCCTAATTGAGAATTTTACTCTACGGGCTCAGTATAAAAATGTAGTATTTGTATTTTCCCAAATAAACCCCTTCCCCCATGGAGTTGCAACTTATGTCATTAAATTTTGCACCTTTTTTATGAAACTTTGTAATTGGAAGTATGTGTCTAGAGGCAATATTTAAGGAAATAGCCTATTGTTTCGATATTTATGAATCACACTTTATATTGCATTTGAAATCAATTTTAATATTGATTTTTAATTATTTTTTGCAAAAAGTAAATTTGAAATTTAAAAAGCTAGAATTTTATATTTACTTTCATAACTAGATTTTGCACTTAAAATTGCGGTTTTTATAAGTTTATTTATAATCACTTATATGAAATATAAAATAAAAATGACATTTGGATGTTAAGATATATATTTAAGACAAAAGAAGTTTAGAAATTAGAAGTAATTTATGATATGAATTTTCTCCTTCTTTTTTGCGGGGGGGGGGGGGGGGAAGGGAGTGGAGGAGGATTTTTTGTACAATTTTTTTAAAGCTCATATTTTAATCTCTTTTGACATTGCTTTCGACATCACAAAACATAAAAAAAATTACATATTCTTAATATTCAGATCAAGCTTAGAACTTATTAAAAAAAGATGCCTTTTGATAAGCATTGTTTTTTAAGTGGAAAAAATAAAAATGTTTTAGAAGAAAGGGACTCCAAAATAGCGATATTTTGCTAAAAAGTACGGTAAAAAGATAAGATTTTATATTAATAACAAAACTTTATTTTAAAATTTAGTGAATAATGTGTTTAAGACTGAATAATCCTTCTAAAGAGGTTGGGAATATTTTGACTATGCGATAGAGTGAATAGTCATTCCTTTTTATTTAGAGTATAGTAGTGTATACGTTTTGAGCTGGTACAGGTTTAAACGAGTGGAAACGGAATAAGTCTGTAAGTACTATATAAAATCAAATAATTTGCATTTCTAATAAAAATGAGATGCGAAATTTTATTAGATTTTCTATTGATACTTAGAGCCTCTATTGCGTTAACTGAAGGCGCCAATGAAGCACTTGTCAGAGCTGTGAAGCACTTAGCGCTTGATGAGGAGGCATTGTCCGACCACTGCAACAGATTTAGCAACTGGTAAAACTATTTTAAAAAGTCTTGGTATTACTTCAGTAGTATTTTAGAAAAATATACATCAATAGGTTATTTCTTCATGTGATTTTGATGTCCTCTTAAATCTCAATTTTGAAAAGAAATAAACAAATAACAAATATAAAAAATACATGTACTGACTTTTAATTAAAATATATTAAGTAAAATATATTCTGAAAATTTTAATACAATTGCAACGGATTAGGCTAAAATTTTAGTGCATATTTTTATATTGTAGTTTTTTTTTTGTTTTTTTGTTTTTTTTGTTTTTTTTTTTAACAAGGGATACTTTCTCTTCACGATACTGTTCACGATTAAGTTGAGCAATGATGTTCACAATGTGTTGTTTTCTACCATACGTTAAAAAAAGTAATATAATTTTTAATATAATTTTTTATAATTAATATAATTAATATATAATTTTAATATAATTTTTTCCTAGCACATATTTTTAACGTTTCCTTATTTTTAATTTACCATACAAACGAAATCTCCTGGTATTGGACTATTAAAGATTCCCTCCCCTTAAGTCATACAAATAGATAAATAAGACAGAGTTTTTAACTTTATACGTATTTCTACAGATAGCATAAACCAGTTACAAAACGTTTCCAGTTACAAATTGTTTTTCTTATTATAGCATATTCATTTAAGAGTTCCAAGAATAACATACACAAGATTCGCCAACACTTTTTCAATAAATATTATTATTAAACTCATTTATGTCAATTTTATAGTAAATCCCAATGAATGCCAATTATCATGCACAATACTAGTTCAATTTCTTGTGTTGCCATTCATAATTTCAATTAGTGTATTTTATGACGAACATTACGTTTTTTGAAAAAAATTATTAAGCTTATCAGCGTCCCAGTTACGTCCTCCTACATAATCTCTCCTACATCATCTCTGAAAGCTTTCACCTTTCAATAACAGTTTTTTTGTATGAGAAATCAAGAATTTTTTATTATTTGTTAATCAATTATAGAACACTTTGTAGAGTTTCATATTACAAACAATCCCACATGGTTCAGTATATCCAATTTTGTTTTAAACTCAATGAAGAAATTTATTGAAGTCTTTTGCAAGATGGGTGGATAAATATATACTTTATATGATGATTATTATAGTAGGTTTTCGAAAGATCTTTGGAGAATGACCTTATTACTTGCAGTATATCTAATGAAGAAAAATTGTTACAAATTCATTGAAATATGTGATACAATATATGAGTGCATTTATAAACAATGCTTTTATTTTCTTACAGATTGAGAAATGTAAATGGGATAAATAAGTAAACAAATAAGTATTTTAAAGGCAATAACTTATAAATAATATGGACCTAATTTAAAAATGGTAAAACTCAAGTATAATGCTTGCTTTTTTAAAACAATAATTTTTAGTTCAATGATGATGATAATAGAACTTGTAAATTTGTGAAAATAAAATTACTGTAGATGTTATGGGGAATATTTTAACAACCTCGTACAAAGCGTCACTCTTTTTTGTGAAATTCACTTATAGTATAAATAACAAAACCAATACTGTCTTTTTTTATGAAATTATAAAGTGTTCAGCATTTTTATGCATGCATATTTACCAAGTCTGGGATATTTTTTTATGTGTAAAGTTACATGTCTATGGTAAGCTATGGTAAAGTCTATGGTAAGCTTATAAAATACTTTTTCTGTTTTTATCAGAATCCTCGTTTTCAACTCTTTGTAAATGTATAGAAGTCGTAAATTGTAACGTCAAACGTGGCAAACGTTCGTACTATAAGTAGTTTTATAAATATTCAGATTTTGGTGCAATAGCTATTGCACTCTTGTGCAAAAATACATGAATACAAATTTTATTACGATTATATATATTAAATTTGGTAATCCGGAAATAATATGACTTTGTCTTAAATATGATGTAATCACCACGGCAACCTAGAATCATTACCTATAATGGAATATCATTGTATTAATAACGTATGATAGGATTTAATAGCATGAAGAAAACTTTTATTAATATCTTTTTAAGTTTGATTCGATTTTCATAAAATTTGGAATGATTCGACAAAATTCTGCAACGATTATATATATTAAATTTCAAACGATTCGGTTGGGTAGTTTTTGCGCTGTTATAAGTGGACAGACAGACGGACGAACCAGACGCCGACTAATAGATGCTACGTATTTATATAATTACGCACGCACCTAATAAGATAAGCAATTACCAGTAGGTTCTTTATAATGTCACAATATTTTTTAACAGTGCACACGAACAACCTTTTTATGGACATCTCATCATTTTTACAAAAATTAAGCAGAGTGCCTGTAATTCTTGAAAGTGATTATATATATTTTTCAATAAATTGCTTATACTGCCAGTTCTCTGGATAAGGGTGTTGAAAAATTCGACTGGTTTTATTAGCTGCTCCTTCTTGAATTATAGTATTCTTGTCTCATTGTTACTTTTTTGTCGAGCTTAAACTCATCACCTGAACCAATTAATCGTATTTTCAAATAATTTTCTCAAACAAAGAAAAAAATCTCGAGCTTTCTCCAAATAGTTCAAAAATTTTAAAGCATAAAAGAATTATTGCGATTACTTCTTCATAGATTTCATGTACTAATTGAAAATTGTGAAATAGCCTCTTTAGTTTGAGCGTACATTTTATACACACCCGAAAGTCAATCCTCAAAATTAGAAGTATTAAAATTTTTAAGAGAGAGAGTAATTGTGTCAACTTTTATTTGAATTATATATATTAGGTTGTGCGAAAAATAATGGTGGTTTCTTTTACGTAACTATTCAAAGAATCACTTTTAGAGGCCACTTCACTCAAGCAAAAACATCCGCTCACTAATGATAATCCTATGGGAGGAATTTTTTTTTTTTTTATAATATCTCAAATGCATTTCAGTATTTTTAATTTTTTTTCTTGCATTGGATATCTGAGCACGATCTCTACAATGACCGATTTTTTACTGTTTTGGTTTTGTTTACAGATTTATTTTATTAGGATACATTCACTTCCAAAACTGGTTTCGAAAGTGAAAGCATTCTAATTTTAAAAAAAAACAAAAAAACTTGTTAACAAAATTGAAAAAATGAAAAAGGGTCTTTGTAGAGATCAACATCAGCTATCAATGCAAAAAAAAAAAAAAAAAAGAAAAAAAGAAAAAAAAAAGAAAAGAAAGAAAAAAAAGAAAGAAAAAATTTTAAAATAGTGAAATGCGAAAGAAGTGTTAAAAAAATTCCTGCTATAGGATTAGCATTAGCAAGCGGCTGTTTTCACTTGAGTTAAGCGGTTGGAGGCAGTTGTAAAATGTACAGCAAGTTCAGCAGCAAATTCTCGGACTTCGGTATGTGGATATGAGGCATTCCCACATGATTTCAACATTCAGGAATAAAAATATGATGAAATTAAACTTAATAAAATAACTTTTAAAACTTATTGAAGAATGCTTAACGGTTCAAAATAAAGAAAAAATGGTCAGCAGCAATGATTTTTAATAATACTTTTATTAACTGAAAAACGAAATTAAACTTGTGAGTTTAATTTTCCTTACCGTCCTTTTGACATTTTATCTCTCTAACTTTTTATTTTCTTATAAATTTTTACTTATAAAGAATTCGCATAGTACACATAGAACGTTCAAAGAAGAAATAATAACAATGTAGCATTTTTAGTAAAATATTTTGGCATAACTTTGTCTGAAATTTAGCAGTTTATAATAATTTATGCTGTATTATTTTATTTTATTATTATTTACTTGTAACACACATGTTCCAGACATGATAATTTATTATATATACCTACCAGGGTTCCAAAATAAATAAATATTGTTATTTAAAATCTTTTACTAAGAATTTCATGGTTGCAAAGAGAAATACACTGGCCTCCTAAAGTAAAGGAGCAGGGACTGGATGCTTTCGATCGTATACGGTTTGTTGAATATTTACCAAAATTATTGGCGATTGTTCTTGAACTTCTGGGATGTAAAGAACATGTTTGATTTCAGATTTCTCGGAGAAGATTTAGCCGGGAAGGCAATTAGTGGGCTAATAATAAATTTAATAATAAAATAATATTTGCGATCACCTATGTAACAGAAGAGGCTGAAAATGGTTTGTCACTGTGTTAAAAGACTATTTGGGTCCTGTTTAACATTTGTGTGCATTTGCGTAAGCGTAGCACTCATATTCGTGAAGATGTTATTGTGTCTCTGAAAAATGCAAAAGTTTTTTGTTTATAGCATACAGAAATTTCAACCAAATTTAACATAACTTTCCGAAAACCTGACAAAGAACAGTAGCAATAGTATACTGCAATTAAAACTTGAATATTTGAATATTTCATGAGATATGGGCATTTGTATGAAATAATGTTTAACTGCGCATGCGCGGAATATTCTAAAATTTTTATTTTATAATTTGGTAGTCAGCTATTTAGGGCAACTTATATAAAAAGTCCTATCAAATATCGTGAAAATTTACAAAGATAGGGGCGATATAGTGAGTTGCTTTCTAAAAATAGCTTTGTTATAAGGAATTTTCCACAACCTTTCAAGCAGTTCACCGTATCCTTATGAGTTCTTTCTGTCAAAGAATTACAGTCATTTCTTCTCTAGCATACTTCTGCATGAGAAATAAGTTGAAAAAAAATTCTGTTGATACATCTGGAGTGATTTTCTGTATAATTTTAGCAATCGGGTCGGTAAGGAAATCCAGGAACAGAGTTTAAAAAAATAATAACAACCGTAAAAATGTGTGCATGTTAATTTTTTGCTACATATTTGTATAAAACAATAGTCCCCGTTTCGGAAAGAAATTACGTCAAGTTACTTTTATTGAAACGATTTTATACAGACAGCTCCAACTTAAAAATCAGCATCAGGGACACGGGGCAGTAAGGAATTTCGTGGTACATGAGAGACCCTCGGGCTTGGCTTGCTTCACCGAAAACGGCAATCTGAGTGACACTTGGGCTTAGACCTCAAAGTGTTAAAAATCAGCATCAGGGACACGGGATGGTAAAGAATTTCATGGTATATTTAGACCCCCAGTATCATCCAAAACTTATTTATCTCGTTAATATTGTTATACAATCATCTAATGGCACATTTTCCAATGTAAGAGAAAAAAGCCAAGAATATATACTAAAATAAAAGTTATTATTCAGGGACTTAAAATCAAAATTATGTGAGAATGCCTCATATGCTTTAACGCATTCATTCAATTTCACTATATCAGAGTCAGAAGCTCTTTCCCGACCCTCTTCATCTACAGGTCTTTTACAGGGATCGAATCATCTATTGAATGGGCTTCGAGACTGGAGTACAGAACTTCTCATCAAAATGCTTAGAACAGAAGAATCCCGATATAAAGTGGTTGTACGGATACAAGAAATTATAAAACAAGTCGCGACAATTTAACAGAACAAAACATGAGACAATTTATGTAAAGAATTACACAACGTTATTTACAATAAAATTATCGTTTGAAGAGAACTACTCACCATACTTGGGTGCACCAGTTTGTTTGCAGGTTAATTTTGAGAAACAAAAATATGCAAGATTGTTTAAACTACAGTTTCAAAGTGTCTGCCGTCCTCACCAATACAAAGCTGTGTTCTTCATAAAATATTGCGTGAAACTGTTTATAGCTTATAATGCATGGTGCTTTGGAACGCTTCCGTAATTCTGGCACACAAATTTTGTGTATTTAGTGGACATTAAACATGCACCAAAGCAGGAATTTGCCTGCACAAGTAAAAATCTTAGTGGGGTTAAATCCGGTGATCGAGGTGGCAATTCTGTGCGTCCGTGTAGACAGATCCAACGATTTCCAAATCTGTATTACTGAAATTACTCGCTACTTGAGCGTTATGTTATATGTCAATGGAGTCTTGTATGTCAATGGAGTCTTGTATGTCAATGGAGCCGTATATGTCAATGAAGCCTTGTCCCTGAAGCAAATTATATTTCTGGAAACTGTGCTTAAGATCTATTGATAATAGTGGAATGCCCGTGACCACAGAAAGAGCATCTGTAGATATCGATCGATAAGACCGGATTTCTTTCTTTTCCAAAGTCTTTTTAGCAGCCATAAATATCCCTGTACAATGAATGAAACAAAACTACAGTACTAAATATGTCTTCAAAAAATCTTTATTTCAAAATAATATATACCAACTATATATTGCATTAAAAATGTTACAACATGAAGAAATTACATGAAAAAATTATAACAACACCGCAAATTCAAACGACCATTATTTATTATATTAAAAATAATATTTCCCGAGTGCTTTTCGACCCTGGTCTTCATCAATGGGGTGAAATGAGAAGAAAATCAGCAAACCTGAAGAATGCATACCGGTTTAAGTATTGCAGGGCGAAACCAAAACTGGAAAAAGAGGGGAAATGAAGAGGCAGATGAGTCCATGGAGCGATGTAGATCATTCTAAGCCATGGCATTCTAATAAACATTAACCCCAAGAAGACCAAACCAAATATTAGGTATATGGCATGATAATGTATCATTACATGAGTTCCTACCTCTATCCAAAATCTCTATAGATTTTCTCAAAATGCATGTGTTATAATGATTTACTTGTGCGATGATCTTTGCCTTGCTGAAAAAGATGTCAATATCGGATTCTAAATTTAAACGAGATAAAACTGTAGATTGTTTCCCTTTTGCTATATCAGCCATATGTTCTTTTAACCTTTCCTGCAATTTTCTGTTGTCATTCCAATGTACGTAAAAGTTCTATTTTTTTATATCTAAATGGGATTACACAAATTGCTGCTTTTTCATGTTCATTTACTGGATCAACTCTTCCGTGAACTAGATTTTGTAGTTTAGTTGGGGGTTTAGCTATCAGTGCTATATCACATTTCTTTATCGCGTATCTAATTCTCTCATAAAGCGGAGGAATGTATTCTATGCTACAAAAATTTGAAAATTGTGTACGCTTTTTTATACATTTCTTGCTTTTAAACTACTATATGATATACTGATTTATAGAAAACTATGTCGATCCTATAACGCAATATCATATAGCAGTACAGTTCCAGCTAATTATAAAAAAGCAGCCTGTAGATTTTACGTCAGAAGAGCATTCGAGGTATGTACTGAAACTTATTTAGAGGAGGAAGTAACTAAGATCAAAACAATTGCAGTTGAAAACGGTTACCCGAAAATTTATCAATAAAATGTTTTTATGAGTTTAAAAGCAATAAATGTATAAAAAAGAGTACACGATTTTCAAATTTTTGTAGTATAGAATACATTCCCCAGCCTTATGAGAGAATTAGATACGCGTTAAACAAATATGATATAACACTGATAGCTAAAACCCCAACTATACTACAAAATCTAGTTCACAGAAGAGTTGATCCAGTAAATGAACATGAAAAAGCAGCAATTTATGTAATCCCATTTGATATAAAAATAAAAATAAAACTTTTATGTACATTGGAATGACAAACAGAAGATTACAGGAATGGTTAACCCGAGAGTAGTCGCGACATTTTTTAGAACGTTAGTAGTCGCGTTCGGTCTATTTGCCGCCGTTACCAGCAGGCCGAAAACGAAGGGGAAACTTGCCGGTGTTATCAGATGATCGAAAACGGATAACGTAGGGTGAAAATATTGACTGAACTTTAAAAGATTACAGCAATTATTCATTTTACAACATTTTACAGCAAATTATTTATTTCACTTAAGTATATATTCAGTTGGTATCTAGATAAATGTTTTTAATAACTCTTTCTTCGTTTTGCATAAATACTTAAAAATAAATAGTAAATGATTTGATTAAATTTCTGATGTTACTATCAATAATTAGTAGGAAAACATTTACGAATGTGAATCTAAATTCGTGATACGGTTTTTTTTTTTTTTTGGAAGGATAGAATCAGAGTCAGGTAGATTTTTATGATACTCCGGCACTCTATATCCATTTAATAAAATAAAATTAATAAATTTAGCATCAATATATTACACGGACATTAAATTAAACAATTAAACTGAATATAAAAATGGAACCTATGACATGCAACAGAAAATAAAGTACAATACAACTAAATCACCAGCATATTATATATATATATATATATATATATATATATATATATATAATAAAAAAAAAGTTAAAAAAATACTTAATTCGAAATTATAAATGTAAATATTGTAACTACGTTTTATTTATTTATTTTGTGGGGTGTCTGTGCGTGTATGAGGGGGGGGGGTGGCTATCGAGATTTTATGATTAAATCCATTTTTTAAATGAAAATGCACGATTTGTAGTTTTTCTACTTATTTCAAGGTGGGAGCAGCGCCCTTGAATAAAAACTCTAGATACGAACTTCCCTTATATAAAGTAAATAATAAGTTATTGAAATTATATAGTTAATTTAAATACATTTGCAATTGTAGATTTAAATCCTAAGATGGATAAATTATTTTAATTAATAGAATCACTGAAATGGTCATCTTAATAGGGATGTATTTTACAGCAACTATTTAATTAAAATAAATATTCAATTGTACATTTTATAATAAGGTATTAATGTTATAATTTATTGTTTTATAATAACATTCATTAAAATAATAAAAACAATAAGAAAATTTTCTCCGAAATTATAAATATGCAGCAAAAATTTTATTTAAATGAATTTTCTCTCGTATTCTGGAAAACATTATTCTGAAAAATAGTTTGAACAATTGATGAAGGATAACAAATTTAAATTTGTTAGTAACAGCCCCCAAGCCTCTATTGGATTTCAATAATAATTTTAAAAAAAGACATTTTCTGCGGCATTGTTAAAAAAAAAAAAATGTGTTTTTACTTACAGTATGAAAATATAAAAATAGATAAATTTTAGAAAAATACTTAAAATATTTTTTTAAATCGTAGTATAAACATTCACTGAATTATCCAAAAGAGATTTTTATTTGCGTAATTTCTAATCTACATTATAAAATTCTCATTATTTTTCTTATTGTACAAATAAATTATATGTATGTTCTTCGCAGATATACATACTACATTTCTGAGAAAATTGTTTTATCTTTCAAATTTGTTTTATTGTACAAAAACGATACTTTTCAGATTTTGGAGACACGGCAATTTTTTTACTGATTCCCACAAAATTCTCTTCTTTTTTTTTTTTTTTTTTAATGGTTTGGCAGTGTTATTGTCTGTTTTCTTTCATTTATATGTTCTGGTAATAAATGGAAAGCAACTTCTTTCAAATTATAATGATGAATTTCCCTTTTTTTCCATATTTAAACGATTATCAATGTGAGAATTTATTCCCGCAATGTTTGACAATGAAAAAAAAATGCAAGTGACCATCCATCAGTTTTTTGTGCGAACTGACTTCACAACTAATATAATAATACAATTTTAAGTCACATTCTAAAAGTAAAAAAGTACTCTATGAACGAGTAAAATAGACGAAAAAAAAGAAAGACGAAATAACAACAAGCAGAGAGTCCGTGCTTCGAAGAAACTTTCCCCTACAGATTTCGCGGAAATGGGAAAGGATGAACACAAGGGGGGAAAATTCAACCAACGCAAGTGGTCGCAACGCGGTCATTTAGACCGATTGAAACTTAAGAATGCGATAAAATGCTAAAAAATAGCAGGAATGACTTGCAATTTTACTACACAAGAGTGTGAACACTCAAGGTCAGCTACACGGAATTTGGCTATCATAACTTTAACGGGAAATGAGTTCCAGGAAGATAACAAATTTCGGGCGGGGAAAAGACCAACGCGCGACTATTAACGGGTTAAAAGAACATATGGCTGATACAGCAAAAGGGAAACAATCTACAGCTTTATCTCGTTTAAATTTACAAGCCGATATTGACATCTTTTTCAGCAAGGCGAAGATCATCGCACAAGCTAATCCTTATAAAGCATGCAATTTGATAGAATCTATAGAGATTTTGGCTAGAGGTAGGAACGTATGTAATTATACATTATCCTGCCATAAACCTAAAATTTGGGTTGGTCTGCTTGGGGTTAATGGAGTATTTGGCTTAGAATGATCTACGTCGCTCCATGAACTCATCCGCCCCATCCTTCCCACTCTTTTAGGTAGCTTTCTTTACAAAAAAGCTACCTATTGCAGCCGTTCGGAGGAAAGCGATTTCAAAAAATTTTGGTATATTTTCATCGATCATGACCCCCAGACCCCGAAACCACCCTCCGTTCAAAATTTATATATATATATATATATATATATATATATATATATATATATATATATCTGACCTATGTCACACTGTAACTCCCGTAATTATGAACCGATTTCGGTGTAATTCGGTGTGTACATAGTACATACCAATGTCTCGACCGAGTTCGTTGGCCAGCTTCATCCGCCGTTTTGTTTCAAAATGGCGGCCATTTAAAATTTTTAAAAAAATTTAAAACTCGAAATGTGGTACCAAAAAATTAAAAATGGAAAAATATTTTTTTCTTATGTATTTGACCTTTATACAAAGATTCCGGAGCAGTTTTTGTTTCGTCTATATCTTAAAAAATGGCTGAGTTATAGCATTTTGAATTTCTAGCGTGGCTGACATTTTGAAACGTCCTGAATTTTGTCACGCGATAAAAGGCGTATTTATGAACCGATTTGGATGTAATTCGGTGTGTACATAGTACATACCAATCTCTCGACCGAGTTCGTTGGCCAGCTTCATCCGCCATTTTGTTTCAAAATGGCGGCCATTTAAAATTTTTTTAAAAATTTAAAATTTGAAATGTGGTACCAAAAAATTGAAAATGGAAAAATATTTTTTTCTTATGTATTTGACCTTTATACAAAGATTTCGGAGCAGTTTTTGTTTCGTCTATATCTTAAAAAATGGCTGAGTTATAGCATTTTGAATTTCTAGCGTGGCTGACATTTTGAAACGTCCGAAATTTTGTCACGCGATAAAAGACGTATTTATGAGCCGATTTGGATGTAACTTCGTTTATTCATAGTACATACCAATGTCTCGACCGGGTTCGTTGGCCAGCTTCACCCGCCATCTTGTTTAAAAATGGCGGCCATTTAAATTTTTAAGAAAAATTTAAATTTGAAATGTGGTACCAAAAATTGAAAATTGAAAAAATTATTTCTTCTTATGTGTTTGACCTTGATAAAAAGATTCGGGAGCAGTTTTTGTTTCGTCTATATCTTAAGAAATGGCTGAGTTATAGCATTTTGAATTTCTAGCGTGGCTGACATTTTGAAACGTCCTGATTTTTCTCACGTAATAACAGGCGTATTTATGAACCGACTTGGATGTACCTTGGTGTGTACATAGTACATACAAATATCTCGACCGAGTTCGTTGGCCAGCTTCACCCGCCATCTTGTTTCAAAATGGCGGCCATTTAAATGAATTAAAAAATAAAAAAAATTAAATGAGATACCAAAAAATTGGAAAATAAAAAAGATTTTTTTTGTTTTGGACCTTAAAACAAAGATTCCGGAACAGTTTTTCTTTCGTCTATATCTAAAAAAAAATGGCTGAGTAATAGCATTTTGAATTTCTCTTGTGGCTGACATATTAAAACGACCGGATTTTTGTCACGCGATAACAGGCGTATTTATGAACCTATTTGGATGTAACTTGGTCTGTACATAGTACATACCAATGTCTCGACCAAGTTCGCTGTCCAGCTTCATTCGCCATCTTGTTTCAAAAGGGTTGCCATTTAAAAAAAATTAAATTTAAAATTCAAAATGAGGTATTAAAAAATTGTAAAATGAAAAAGATTTTTTTTTATGTGTTTGGCCTTGATACAAAGATTCCGGAGCAGTTTTTGTTTCTGAAAATTTGTTCTTTTGTTGATATCTTAAAAAATGGTTGATTTATAGCACTTTGAATTTATAGCATGGCTAACATTTTGAAACGATCTTGTATTTGTCACGCGATAACACACTTATTCGAACTATTTCGATGTAAGAAGGCATGTGGGTAGTATACATCAACACCTCGACCAAGTTCGCTGGCCAGATTCGTCAGCCATCTTGTTTCAAAATGGCGGCCATTAAATTAAAAAAAATATATATATATTTAATGTGAGGTGCAAAAAAATTAGAAATTGAAAAAGGTTTCTTTCTTAAGTATTTGATCTTGATATAAGGATTCAGGAGCATTTTTTGTTTGTCTTTACCTTAAAAAATGGCTCAGATATAGCAGTTTCAATTTCTATTGTGGGTGACATTTTGAAAAATCTGATTGTTTGCATGCGACAGCACTCCTATATATTAACCGATTCCGATGTGAGTGAGCATGTGCACAGCAATTATTAAGGTCTCGACCAAGTTCACTGCTTAGCCTCATCCACCATATTGTCTTAAAATGGCAGGCACTTTAAGAAATCGCCGAATTTGGCAGCCAAATATAAGTTACTTTAAATAAAAGCAGCTTGGATAAAGCTGATTAATTTTGCGAAATTCTCATTCATTATATTGATAAAAATTAGTATTGAATCTCCTATATTCGGTTTCCACTAAATTGAGCTTCGTGTGTTTGCATGATATAAGTTGGCTTTTTTTAAATAAGGATTATGAAAGCTACCTCTTCCTCCCGGCACTGGCCGGAAGGACTTTTTCCAGTTTTGGTTTCGCCCTGCAATACTTAAACCGGTATGCATTCTTCAGGTTTGCTGACTTTCTTCTCATTTCACCCCATTGATGATGACCGGGCTTGGTCGAAAGCGCTCGGGAAATTTTATTTTTAACATCTGAAAATTGGTTTTATTGTTTAAAACTTTTTAATTGTTTTTTGCATCTATTATAGTAATAAAACTGTGAATCATTTAATGTATTCATGTTTTAATTTAAATCAAACATTGTTAAACAAAAGTTGTTATCTTGATGAAGGAATTATAAAACACGTTACAGCAATATATTTAAACAAACAGTGCAAGTTACACCAAAGCCATTTCACTAATGTAATATGACTCACTCAGCTCAATTTTGTGCGGGCCACACGTGCACGTCCCTTGTTATGAAACATCTACTTTTTAATATAATGGTAAAAGTTTTATGTAATTTATAGTTTAAAAAATTTAATTTTACAGCAGTAATAAAGTAAGTTGCTTAAATGGACAAATTGAAATTTATTTTGAAATGTAAATCTAAAGTTCATTGATGAAATAATAATAAAGATGTTTACCGAGCAATTTTGGATGCCCATAATATTAAAAATGTATAATAATTTAAATTGTTACAGCAAATTTATATGACATTTTATCACTTAATTGAATAAAAATTGAAGTAACATAAATTAATTAAATTATTTATCGGCAAAAATAACAAGATGCTGGTATGAAACCTATTAAATCAGATTGGCACGGTAACGCCACCGATTTAGAGTTTGTTCTCCCACCTCCCTCTGAATGCTAGGCCTGACACAAAACCATCATGCAGTGTTTCTAACCAAATGTAACGCAAGTTTCAGAAAAATTGGAAAAATGTAGTAGAAACAATATAGTGCAATTGGAATATAAATATATTAAATATTTTATGAAATATGAGCAGTTGTATTGAATAATTTTTAATGATAACAAAGATTTTTTTCATAATTTAATAGTCAAGTCTATGGAGCAAGTAATAAAAATTTCAGGCAAATATCATGAAAATTCAGAAAGTTATCGTCGATAGAGTGAGCTGATTTTTAGTTTCTCTTTAAAAGCAGCTGAATGATAAGAGCTTTTTCACAATTTGTCATTTTTTATTAACTGACTTTCAGAAAAATAATTAGTATTTAATGAATATCAATGAATAGATTTGGAACAAATGCTTCGATTTTGATACTCATGGAATAGGCTCGATCTGATGGTTATCCAAGAAGAACTACAACATCAATAAAAACGAAAAAAAAATTAAAATTGACAAGTTGTGGAAAATCCCTTATCATTAAGCTGCTTTTAGAGAGCAAGTAAAATTCAACAAAAATCCTCGATATCTTTCTGAATTTTCACGATACTTGACTGGATTTTTTTATGAGTTGCTCCATAGAGTTGACTTAAATTATGTAAAAAAAAAAAAAACCTTTATTATTATTCGCGCATGCGCAGATAAATATTATTTCATTTAAGTGCTCATATTTAATGAAATATTTTATATATTTATATTCCAATTGCACTATATTATTTCCTCTACACTTTGCTAATTTGTCTGAAACTGGCGTTAAATTCAGTTGTAAACCCTGCATGAGATAAGCTAAAAACAATCAAAAATATTTTGAACTTAAAAGAAAAGATCGCTATATCTCCATGAATATACGTGCTATTCTTACACAAATAAAAAAAATTGTATTCTGCAGCGATAGATCATTTCGTGCATTTTAATTTACAGAGTGATCCCAAATATTATGTTTTTTCTTTAATTTTTTGTTGGCCCCCTATAAATCCTCCTTATCAAATCGACGTTGATATATATGAGGACAAATATTCTTTATAATCCTGAAGTTCCAGAAGAATCAGAAATGTATATTTTTAAACATTCGGCAAAATGTCTACATTTGAAAGTGTCCGGTGATTAATGGCTACATAGTGTATATGCATATATATATATAATTGGTCTATTTGTTAAAAAGAGCAAAAAATTGGTTTATGCAAAGTCTTGTACTGATTATTATTTATTTTTTTTATCTAACTACAATACTTTTGTTTTAGTTTTGTATTATTTTATTTTTAATTAAAAAAAGAGTAAAAGATGTATAACCTCTCGATTGATAAAGTGGAGTAATTGGGATACATAGTGACAATCTTATTGATCTTCAAGGTTTTTTTATTACGTTGAATGATTAACAAACAATAATAAAACTCTTATTCACATTTTGCGCTTGTTTGTTTGTTATTGTTTATTTACCTAATGACAACAATTATAAAAGAATTAAGTAACTTTATGGATTTTCTTTGAAAAATAGAAGAAAGCAAATCACTACAGTTACAAGCTTTATGGCTTTTAAATAATAATGGCCTAGTATCAAAGAAAAATCATTTGAGATGTTAATTTTAAAGGAAAATGTTTTACATAAATTATATTTTTTAAACAATAAAATAAACACATACTACTTTTTTTGAACAATTTAGCTTCTGTAGAATTTCTGTATTCCAAGATGCACATTAATGAATATTTTTTTTATTTATAGTTTTTTAAATACTGAAAAGCCGTTCACTACTTTCACATAAATAACACCAAAATGATAATGGAATATTTTCTTTACTTTCCAAAATAGATAATTTTTTTTGTCCTTCATTGAAATCTTTCTGCTATATAAGAAGTCGAAAGCCTAATATAACAATTTAACAATCAGCGGTCCATAATTCATTCAAATTAATTTTTAACCAGCAAACATTTAAAAATGAAATGCATTACACCGCGTCCCAAAAGTTTAGAGAATCAATGAAATTTGCATTAACATAAAAAGTAATAAGGTACAATTAAAATTCGTGAGATAGGTAATAAATAAAAACAGTTTTGCTGATATACTTATATAAATTATGATCAAAGGTTTGAAATTATAAAATATACAGTAAATTATATAAAAATGTGCTGACCCAAAAGTATAGACACAATACAACATTACATGTTTTCTTTTACATTTTTGTTCACAAAATAAAATATTTTTATTTTCGTCTGCTTCTATAAATGCAGAATAATTTTTCCCTTTAATTGAAATATCATCTGCTGTATTTTAGCATAATAATTTATTGAAATTGTGTGGAATCAAATGAGTTGAATGTATTGTTTTGTTTGTGATTCGGAAAAGACATTTCCTGCATATTCTGATAAAAATGCCACGTTCTAAAGAAATTTCTAAAGATGAAATTATTAAGATTTTACATTTAAAAGCGCAAGGACAAAATCCTGTACAAATATCGAGAAGAATAAAGAGATCCTTGAGCAGTATTTATAGAGTTTAGAGCTCAGGTGGAACATGGAATACTAGAAAACGACTCGGAAGACAAAAGAAAACAATGTTACGTGATGATGGAATGTTATTAAAAATGGCTTCATTTGATAATTTATCTGTACGTGAAATTGCATCAAATTCCAGAATTTCAAAAAGTACTGTACACAGAAGAATTAAAGCTTCAAAAAATATTATTTACTGGAGAATGAAAGCAAAATCTTGCTTAAAGCAGAGACATAAAGATGCACGTCTAAAGTGGGCTAGAAAGCATATGTCATACAACGAAAAAGGAATTTTTGTCATCTTCAGTGATGAAAAGAAATGGAATTTAGACGGCCCTGATGGTCATAAATTTTACTGGCATGACCTAAGAAAAGAACCCAAGAACTGTTTCAGCAGGCAACAAAACGGAGGATCCATAATGACCTGGGGAGGATTTTCTTTCAATGGCCAAACATTTCTAGGATTTATGGACAGAAAAATGAAATCAGAGGATTATCAGGATATTTTACGTACCAATTTATTGCCAGTTATGGATTTTCTAGCAGGACCGGACTGTGTTTTCCAACAAGATGGGGCATCCATCCATACCTCCACACAATCGAAAACATGGTTTAGGCAAAACAATTGGGATACTACGGAAAATGTTAAACGTGTGGGTCTGGAATTTACAACCAAAAAAAAAAAAAGAATTAATGTGTGAGTCCATGTGGCCTAAGTCAGTCTGTGGTTCTTTGTCTCAGAACCTTTAGGCAATTTAGTAAAACATTTAAAAACTTTATTTAAACAACACATAAGTAATTACATACAAAAATACAAAAACATGTTTAAAATAAGATGGAGATTAGGATGGAAAATGAAGAGCAGCATGGCTAGAAATGTCTGCCCCCCGAGTCCTGGGGAACAGTCTTGGTGTGCTCGAAGAAGACATCTTGAGAATAGGATATTGTTTCGCTAACTATTATTTTCCTCATAACTTTAGCATATTTCTCCGAGCACAGCCTTCTTATAACTCTGTCATTCTTTGGGTCCCAGGATCCCAAGGAGCCGACGATAATCGCTTCAACTTTGGCCCTGGTGCTGCCAGTAGAAAGTTCCACAGCGAGTTCTTTATATTTAGTTTCCTTCTCTCTTCTCGCCTTTTCGAAATTGGTGACTTCGTCAAAGGGAACGGTGATATCCAAGATTAGAATGTCGTTACCTTTCCACAGCACCACGTCCGGTCTTAATTTCTTGCTGCCCACGGCCTGGTCTTCACTTATAAGGTTCCAACGTCCAATAGCAGCTTTTTTGACTCTCTCAACCACCGCATTGTGCCTTTTCTTGTATAACGTACTTTGCACCTTGCAGTGGTTGATAACATGTGGGAGAGTTTCTATTTTAATACATTTCCTGCAGTTGCGATTAGTGTGGCCCGGGGCTTTATTGTAGGCATTTAATTTATTAAAAAGGCCCAGCCGCGCACGATGGACGAATCTCCAGTCTTTAAATGTCGTATATTTACCGTCTTTGAAGAAGTGGCAGCTGGACCTTGCCGCGGCCACACATTCATTGGTTTTACCCTGGTGGGGACGAGCCCTGAGCGACAGTGTAAGCTTACTTCTAATAAATTTTCTGACGTTCTTGAAGACAGCTTTCCTATTTTTCAAGTATTCATCGCCGACCTTGAGTTCAACCTGACCAATATCGGTAATTCCCCACTCGACATCGAGTCGTTTAGAGGCCTGCCGTGCCCTAGACCACGGTGACCTGTATTTATCAGTGGTGCGGGGAGAGTCTTTAGAGTTGAGATAATACTGTGGGTTCTGCTGGCTGGTGGAGTCAAAACGCCAATTAGCGACACCAACCAAGTCATCCCAGGCTAAGTCATGAATAATTTTATCAGTAGAGGTAAGAAGTTTAAACCCCCCATCGATAAGGGCAGTATCACTATCATCAGCCGCCAACGGAATTCCAAATAAACCATTGTCTCTACTGCCGTAAAGATATTCGTTGGCGGCATTCGATGGGAGGCCAAGAGTCTGTTTAATTAAGGGCTTCAACGTGTTGTCAATCGAATGCCAGTCAGTTTTTTTGTATCTGGTCAGTTCTTTGATGAAATTGTAATGAAGGAAAGAAAAACTATTTGAGACAATCGATCCTCTGCCAGGGAGTAAGTTTCGAAGTGAGGATCTTGATGCCCCGCTGCCGGATGAACTCAACCGTGACTGAGTCTCTGGGCAAAAATGAGCCGACCAGTTTGCCAAGGAAGATAGTTGGGTCGCCGTCATTAAGATAGGGAATGTCAGACCCAGCCAGGTTGAAGATAGTTGGCCTACACCCAGCAGGGGACTTGTTGCTATAATGAAGAGTCACACATTTATTTGGGTTGAAATTAAGTTTTATCTTCTTCGCTAATACGTTTATGAGGTTGAGAAGAGCCTGCAGATCCTCTGCTGTCATGGCCAATAAAAGGATATCGTCAGCATAGGCCAGGATATAATGGAACAGTTTATTTGCACCAGGATCTCTAGCAGCCCCTTCTCTTTGAATCTTTTTAAGAATGAAGTCAATAGCCAGGATAAACAGTATTCCACTGAGAGGGTCACCCTGTCTGACCCCGGTGGACGCCACACGTGGAGTGGACAAGCCCTTAGTCGTCTTGTATTTTGTGATCGCCTCCCTGCAGACATCTTTAATTATTTTAATAAAGTGCTCCCCCACTCCAGCATACTTAAGGGCTTCGAAAATCACCCAGTGGGGGAGGGAACCAAACGCTTTTGAGATATCGAGAGAGGCGAAGTAAAGATCTTTCTTCTTGATTTTATACCTTCTCATAGTGGCATCGAGGACGTAATTGTTTTCGGACACCCCATCGTGTGGGAGAAAACCCTTCTGGCATGGAGAGAGGATCTTGTTTTTCTCCAGCCAGAGGTAAAGTCGCTTAGACAGGCAACTGGCGTATAATTTATAAATAGTATTCCCGAGGGCAATTGGGCGCCAATTCCCAGGATCTTCTTTGCTGTCCTTCTTGTAAATTAACATTGTAGTTGTGGTTTTCCATGACGACGGAACGGCTTGGAATTTTAAGCAGCAGTTATATAAAGGAGATAGGGCTATTTCATTTGGATCTATTAATTTAAGATGGTTATAAGTTATACCATCTGGGCCCGGGGAGGTATTATCGCATGATTTCAGTTTCTTTGATATTTCTAGCTTAGTGAACGGAGATGTGTTGAATTTGTTCTTTGACGGTTCATCTTCAATCATGAATTCCGTGTTGACAGGAGGATCTTCAGCTATTGTGTTGTAGTGATCAGCTACCTCCTCCGGGTCCAGATTACAAAAGTCCGATTCTTCGTTGTATATAAGTCTTAATGCTTTTTTCCTATTTTTCTTATATAATTTCTGAATTTCGGATGAGTCATCAGGATCTATTTTTTTGATTGGACGGACCGCCCCGTCGTCATCTAGGGTTTTAAAATTGAGTTCATTCTTAAGGTTAGTAACAAAATCATCAGCAACGGAGGAAAATTCTAGGAAACTTGCACTGTTATCGTTAAGGAGCTGGGTGAACCGGGCAGCAAACCTGTCAATAAAGTTGGGCTCTTGAGGGATTGCCTCGGGAATAGCGTCGCCAGCGCCGCTACCACCGGGGTCAATAATCTCATCTTTCTCCGCCACATCATCATCAAAGTCATTTACATTTCCATTTAACAATTCATCAGTCAAGTTGATTGTCTCTTCATCTGAACTATTCTCATCATCAACGTCTGGATTTACAGAAGGCGGATCAACGACGGTATTTATGTCAGGGTGACCAGTGGCAACACCATCATCAATACATTTAGGAATGGTCTCCACATTAGCACTGATCTCATTCAATTCCTGCACACAAACGCCATCACCACCCACTATCTCTTCTTGTACAATATTCAAATTCTCTTCATACTTAGTTACTTCCAATTTACTCTTCACAACTCCATCAACTTGCCCATCAGTACCGCCACTAACAGTGGAATCACTAGCACTATTATCACTGTGGGAGAACGGACCCCAGGGCACGGATGGTAAAATCACCGGGTTGAAAGAGTTAAAAAGCACCGCCTCACCATAGACACTATTAGAAGCAGCCTGTATAGGGGGCTGCGAAATAAAACCCTTTGTAGAAGTTAAAACGTTATTAAGATCACCGGTTGGAGTTAAAATCTTATACTTACCAGATGCAAGTAAGTCTACATCACTAATATCACTGATGTCACTGCTATCATGATTACTAAAGATGTCACCCGAAATCCCAAGACCGTCCCCCACAGCAACGACGTCCTGGCTATTGACACGGCCCTAGACAGAGGATGATTGGTGCGGAACCTGGGACAAGTGGCTGGTAGCGATCAATGTGGAATCGAGCTTGGTAGAAGAGAGTATATTATCATCAAGCCCGCTACCAGTAACCACTTCAATAAAACTGTTAATGACATCGTCAGTAATTAATACCTCATTTTCACCGCTACTAATTTTCTCATTATTAACAGTCTTCGTCTTATCTTCAATAAATTTCTTAGTACTTTTTATAAAACTATCAATTTCGCTTCCCTTTTTACTATCAATCATTCTTGTTATAGGACTTCTGGCACTGGCAGCAGGCAACATTTCACTTACATTACCATCTCTACCGAAGCCCACAGTTCGACTAGTACTCATATCACTCATGTTGTTACTTCTTTTGGAACCACTCCTTCTGCTATTGCCGGCTCCACCAGCATTGAAACTTGTATCAACAATCGGCAGGTTATTTTTTCTATTATATTTCAGTTGTAGATCCTTGTTTCTATGAGCAACCTTATGGTTGCTCAGACCTCTGTAAGATCGAAAACTTTTATTACATTTTTCTCAAATGAACGGACAGTCATCGTTAGTTTGTATTAACATTTTACGCTCGTTGAAACATGCGTTTGTGGCAGGGCACCTACCGATTGAGATATGGCAGACCCCACACATATTTGTTTTCCCCGACACCGTGACCTTATGAATGGCTTTCATATGTTTAGTAAGGTCATTAACTACACTATACCTAATCTCGCTCTTGAGTTTCGTTTTGCAGTTGCCAATCATACAGGCCACCGGGCATTTAATAGGCCACGTGATGATAAGGTGCAGGCCATTGAGTCGAGGGGAACATATAGAATATCTCCTTGCTCGTCTTCTTCTTCGTCGGCATCTTCAGTCGGATTTGCAGAACTGCCACCCGGGTCCCCACCACGACCACTCCGTTGGGCAGCAGTAGCCATCCTGCAAAAAAAAAAGTACTGACACTCGATTACTAATTTATCATGACATGAATAAATAAAAGCTGAATGTATAATTCAGTGGGAAATAGTAAAAACCGATGAGTTAAAATCGTGTTTGTCAATAACACATGTATAAAGATAAAACCTTTAAAATATGCAAATAAACGCATGTAAAAGATAAAATAGAATATGAATATTTATATATGATTGATGATGAACCCATACAATGGGGGAGTCAAAGATGAAATGACATAATTAAGAAGATACAGTCATGAATAACAACCCCTGTATCCGAGGTTAGTCAAAACGACAAAATCACCAACACAACAACAGACACCATTTAAAAAAAAAAAAAAAAAAAAAAAAAAAAAAAGGTACCAGTGTGTACCGAAGTACAACACTGATTACAAGTATGTGAGAACTTGTTCTCACTGTCACCAGACAAACGTAGTAGCGACGGTAGAAAAGTCAACCGGATAGAAAACAATACTTAAAAATAAAAAGGCCTGAGGTAGAACCACTACACAGTATGCTGACTACAGAATCACACTATAGATAGTAACTACAAAACAGGCCACATGGAAAATAAAAATACAATAAGAGAAAAACATCAATTTAGCGACAAACAAACGAAAGAAAGAATACAGCAGCTTATTCAATAATAAATGTCGTAGCAGTAAGAAAAAAAAGTATTCGCAGACCCACGTAGTACCCATCTGTTAACGCGAAACAAATTACAGTAATTAAAAAACCACAGCTAAACAATTAAAATAATAAGTAAAACCCGTCAATAAATGAATACCACAGTTAATTGCGATGGGTCGAAAAAGCAGTGACACTAAATGCCGCAGTCTAAATCAGAAAACATAGTCAAGATGTTGTTAAAAAGCCAAAATGGCGAAGCGTTGAGGAAGTAAGTTAAAACTGGTATAAAAGAGGGTAAAATCACTAAAACAACTCACAAATCATGCAGGAATCTGAAGCGCAGATGAAATAAAAGCTTTAATGAGTGAATAAAAGCTTAAAAACTTGTTGTAAAACTGTTAAAATTGCATAAAACCAAGTGAAATCGCAAGCAATCCAAGATAGCTGCCGGGAGCAAGATGGCCGCCAAAACGAGAGGACACCCTTCACAGCATTTAAAAACAACCAGAAGAGGCCAGGAGGGAGCAATGGCGACGACTTCAGAGCAACACTTCCACTTTGAAATAGAGAAAGAGCAGCCAAGTTGAGCAAGACCAAAACAGCACGTCAAGAAGCACTTCAGATTACTAGCAAATACTCAGTCAAAGACCCTCTATCGGTGAAAATCCTCCTCAACCTTTCGGCACATCGGAATGGGCGTGGCACTGTCCTTATTAATTAAAATCAGGATCAACCAAGGAATAATCTGTAAAATAAAAGATAGCGTTAAAAGATATAAACATTAAGCTGATAAGAACAGACACTGCAGAAAATGTTAATGAGGTGTGGATTTGTCAAAAAATTAAATGAAACTAACATTAAAAATGTGTGTCCATGTGGTTTGTATTTTGTCTGTGGTGGAGATCACCTTGTCTTTGTGCTTTATCTCAGCACTTGGAATAGCAAACTTTATTTAACATACATGAAACAATAATCAAAAGATACACAACAACAAATATACATTAAAATAAGAACTATGGCCAGAGGAGTGGGACTTAGACCCGCCGTCCATTAGAGTCTTGAGGGACCCGGTAAGTATGTTCGTGAAATATGTCTCTGGAATATGCTATGGTTTCAGAGACAATAATTTTCTTCATCAACTTGAGATACCTTTTAGAACATAATCTTCTAAATACTTTGTCATTGGCCGGGTCCCAAGATCCCAGGGCCCCCACGACAACAGCCTCAACTACAGCCCTCTTACCATTCATTGTGAGTTCGGTCGCAAGCTGAGTATACTTCCTCACTTTCTCACTTCTTGCATCATCGAATGCTTCAAGGCCGTTGTCGAATGGGGCCGTGATGTCGAAAATAATAATATCATTACCTTTCTGGACGACGAGGTCAGGACGCAAGTTTTGTGTTCCAACCACACGATCCTCTCCCAGCACGGTCCATCTACCCATAGCAGCTTTTTTAATCCTTTCAACAATGGCATTATGCCTTTTCTTGTATAACGTTGAATGGACCATGCAATGGTGAAGGACGTGTGGCAGAGTCTCAATCATTGGGCATTTTCTACAGGTTTTATTCACTGGGCCGGGGTGAGCGCGAGTAGGATTCGTGTATGCATTCAATTTCACCAGGCCAAGTCTTGCACGATGGATGAATCTCCAGTCCTTGAACCTGGTGAAAGAGCCATCTGTAAAGAAATGTGACGATTCCCCAGCTGCAGCGACACAAGTATTGGTTTTGCCCTGGTGCAGATGTTCTCTAAGTGAGGTGGTGCGGTCTTTTCTTAATTTATTTCTCAGGATTGAAAAGATCTTCCTCCGGTCACTTACGACCTCTTCACCAGCAGCAAGTTCGATGTCGTGATTCTCAGAAATAGTCCAAGTGACTTTGATCCTATCAGAAGCCTGTCTAGCACGGGTTCACTGTGAAGCATATTTATTAGAGGACCTGCAATCGTCAGAATCTACTGAGTTCAAGAAGTTTTGTGGGTTTTGGACCCTGGTGGAATTCATCTTGTAGTTTGCTTCTTCGGTCAGCTCCTTCCATGCGATATCCTTGACTATCTGGTCTCTCGATGATAGAAGCTTGAACCCCCCGTCAATAATAGCGTCTTCGGTTTAATAGAGCTTCCGAGTCTTCAGCAGCCAACGGTACCCCAAAGAAACCATCATCACGAGAACCGTAGAGGTACTCGTTGGCTGCATTTGGCGGGAAGCCAAGAGTAGGTTTTAGTAAGGGTTTAATCGAATCATCAATGCACCGCCACTCGGTCTTGGTAAGCTGGTCGGTACGCATAAGAAAAAGGAGCGCAGGATAGAAAAACGTCTTCATACAATCCATCCTTTGCCACGGTCCGAGTTTGGATGTCATGATAGTGAGTGCCCGCTGCTTGAGGAGATTGACCGTGACTGTATCGTTTGGCAGAAAGGCTCCAATCGGTTTACCAAGAAACCTTGCTGGAACCCCGTCAATAATATATGGCATTGGTTCATTTCCGATGTTAAACACGGTCTCTCTACACCCAGCAGGGGCCTTGTTGCTGTAGTACATGGATACACATTTAGAGCTATTGAATTTTAATCTAATCTTTGAAGCTAAGTTATTTAAAATGTGCAGAAGGGCCTGTAGAGTGCCAGGATCTTTGGCAATAACTAGCATATCGTCTGCGTAGACGAGTATATAATGAAAAATATTCCTATTCGACGGGTCTCTACAGGACCCTTCTTTTTGGATAGTTCTTAATAGAAAGTCAACGGCGATAATGAAGAGAACCCCACTGAGGGGATGGCCCTGTTTGACCCCGGTGGTTGCCTCACGCGGGGTGGACATACCGGCAGATGTTTTATATACAGTTGATGCACTATCCTATATGTTCTGGATAATTTCAATAAACTCCCCCCCCCCCCCATCACCACACAGTCTCAGTGCCTCAAAAATCACCCAGTGCGGGAGGGAGCCAAATGCATTGGTCAGGTCTAATGACGCAAGGAATATATCCCTTTTCTTCTTTTTAAACTTTCTGAATAAATGGTTCAAAATATAATTGTTTTTAAACACCCCGTCGTGAGGTAGGAACCCCTTTTGGTTGAAGGAAAGGATGTTATTGTCCTCCAACCATTTATACAGGCGGCTGGACAGGCAACTGGCATAAAGCTTATAAATAGTATTTCCCAGGGGAATAGGTCTCCAGTTGCCCGGGTCCTATTTATTGCCTTTTTTATAGATGATTATAGTTGTTGTCCTCTTCCAGGTGGCCGGGACAGCTTTGAATTTAAGGCATAGATTATATAATGGAGTTAGAACAATAGCGGTGGGATCAAGTTTCTTTAGGTGGTTATAACAGATCCCATCTGGGCCCGGAGCCGTATTCTCGCATTTTCTTAATTTTTTTGAAATCTCATTTGCTGTAAATGGAGTTGTATTTATAATATTCTGCGAAGGTTCTATTGTCTTCATAAATGTTAAATCATCAGGAGGGTTGTTAGCATTGGTAGCATAATGATCCGCTACGACTTCCGGGTCCAGTGGGCAAAAGTCGGATTCTTCTTTGAGTATAGATCTTAGAGCTTTTTTCCTATTTTTCCGGTATATTTTTTTAATCTCAGTTGCGTTTTCTGGATCAATATCTTTGTGTTGACGGGCTGCCTCGTCACCGGAAAAGGATTTAAAATTCAGCTCTTTACGGATGTTGATTGCTAGGTCTTCGCATATTGACTAAAATTCATTAAAGTTAGGTGATTCATGTTGTAACATGTCGTTAAATCTTGTAGAAAATCGGATGAGGAACCCAGGCTCAGCCTGAATGTCCCCGGGAATCCCAATGCCAGCGCCTGTACCACCAGGGTCAAGGTCGTCGTCATCATCATCCCCGATGACAGCATCCTCCTCTACATTATCATCATCATTTGTCGCCTGTTGACTGTCAATCAACTCATCAACAATGTGCTCGTTTAATATATTTAATGATTGATTTGTTTCGTCAAGTTGGGTGGATGTCTCAGGGTCAACTTCGTCAAACATATTTTGATTTGGTTCAGTGATGCCGTTGACCTCGGGGAGGTTCACAGGGCGATCACCAGAAACAGTCAAATCATGAATTTCAGGTCTTGTTTCGATAGTATTATCTTCTCCTCCATTCTGAACTTCATCATTATTCTCATTCCCATTATCTCTCAACGCTACACTATCACCTTCATTATCAATATTAGTAATAATTCTTCCAATACTATCATCATCATTAATTTCTTCACCATTACTATTAACAGGTAACATAATTTCAGCGGGGCTCTCCTCCACAATCCCCTCGAACAACCGACGTCCGATGCCATTGACGCTACTTGTTTCAACTCTTTCAGCATCAAAGAATACTTGGTTGTTAAAAATATTGTTTACCGGTATCGATGGAGCTGTAAAAGGGCTCCGATTAAAATTTAATACGTTAAAACTTCCGTTGTGATTCATATCATCACCACCACCACCAGTCAAATTTCTTCTCTCGCTCGGTGTAACAAGTTTACCTTGCAATGCGAGATCATCTTCATTAATGTCGCTAATAGAGCTAGAAGTAGAGATATCATTAAAAATAACAGGACTATTGAACGCCAGCTCGAGGGGCGGAACGAATATTGCATCAAAACTAAGTTTGTGGGACGGACCCGGCCGTGGCCAAATGGTACCGACCCTACTTGGCGGTGCATTAGTAGCCGCATGGGGGAGCCGAGGCGTATTATCATTCTGATTCTCACACTTGCTATCTCTATTTAAAATATCATGATTAGTAAAACCTTTAAAAAAATAAACAAAATCCTCCTTCTCGGCCACACCCCCACCCCTCCCGCCGTCCGAAGAGGGCGGAGCATCCTGAGGTGTGCTCGAGAACGAAGAGCAGGGTGATGGACCAAGTGAAACCACCGGGGTGGAGTCGCGTCCATCGGGATGTAGAGCGTCCGCTCTAGCCACGCCCTCAGCACCCCCCACTCTCCGGAGAGAGTAATGGGGCCAAGTTAGCAGCAGGAACAGGCGCCGGAGAACCAACCCTCGCTGCGCTCTCCGTTGTCGCGGCATCCGAAGAGGCGTTGACAGAGGACAGCGCATCAAGGGTCGGCAGGAATAAAGTCGGGCCAACTGGCACTACCGAAGTAGAACCGCACCCGAGAGAAGAAAGGGGGATGTGCAGCCGCGCCCGCGCAGGTACGAGCTCCAACAGACAGACAGGGGTCCCCGTTGAAGGCAGGTGACTCGAGACAGTCTTCAGAATTAAAACTGGCCAGGCTGCAATGTACTTTAATATTTTGAATATCAGAGGGGAGTGGGGGCCCCGGATAAGAGTCCACAATTACATATTCAGAGATTGCATCATGGTTACCCTCAGAAAATACAGTTTTAGGGTGTGGAGGCCCGGAATTAAAGTCCACTTGAGCGGTGCCATGTGCGGATGCAGACTGAGAGACTGAATCAGTATCAAAAACATCAATAGGGTACTGAGGTTCAGAGGTACTACTTTCTGCAATGTTGGCTTCATTATTAGAAAAAGAGTCATTCACAATTAGTTCGTCAATGACCTGAGCTGAGACCAATTTATCCAGCTCATTGTTATAAATCCATCATCAAATTCATCGAGCGGGATGTGCTTCGCTCTGTTAGGGAAGGAGTTTCCATTGTTTTGTTTCCAATTGGGAATTGCAGAGGGATAAACCGGACGTTTTTGGAAGACAAGCCTGGAGCGAAGGTCGATTTGAGGTTCGCCTGATATATGTTCCTGATAAATGTCTCGAGAAGCCCTAATTGTGTCAGAGGCGATGAGTTTCTTCATCATTCTAGCGTATTTGTTAGAGCGGATTTTTGAGACCACCTTATCATTTTTAACGTCCCAGGACCCAAGGGAACCGACGACAATTGCGTCAACTGACACTTTTTTATATTTCTTCTTCAGATCTTCAGCAACGACGCGATACTTAGAGACTTTTTCAGCACGTTCTTCCTCAAAGGCAACAAGTCCGTTGTCAAAGGGGCAGGTAATGTCTAAGATCATGGCCTCATTTTGGTCATTGACTAGGATAAGGTCAGGGCGGAGTCGTCTATTGGTGACATACGGCTGATTTTCTTTAATCACCCGCCACTTACCGGCCGCAGCAATTTTGATACGTTGAACGATGCGGTCATGGCGGTCTGTGATGCTGGATTTGAGGTGCTGTGTACAGTTATTCAGGACGTGGGGAATGGTTTCAACATATTTAAAGCACCACCTGCAGAGTCTTTAATGGAAGTCGCGATCTCCTGGGATGGTACCGTTGAGGCCAGTAACACCAAGTCTCGCGGAATGGATGAATTTCCAGTCGCAAAACCTGATGTAGTCACCGGTACGGTTAAAGTGGGATGAGACTTTATCTGCAGCAAAGCATTCAAGTGTTTTCCCTTGGTTTGGGAGCGACTTTAGGTTAGCAGAGAGACCTTTGCGATAGATATCCCGAAGAGACTCCGTCAGACTCAAGAGTTTGTCAGTGATAGAGGTGTCATCTTTGAGAAGGGTGACTTTCTTGTCATTGGCAAAGTGCCAGACCACGCCCAGCCGATGGGAAGCTTGCCTTGCGAGTGACCAAGTGGTAGTGACACGGTTGGAGGTGTCATTGAAACTTCCACTGTCAGAAAGAAAATCTTGCATGTCTTGTAGTGTGGGAGTGTCCATTACCCGGTCACGAACGGCAACTTCAAAGTCAGACCAGACAAGCTTGCGAACCTCTTCATCTGATGACATGAGAAGCTTGAAGCAGGTATCAACTTTTGCCACGTCTGAATCGAAAGCGGCGAGCGGGATACCAAACAGGCCATCCGAGCTGCTGCCATAAAGGTAAGAGTTGCAGGCTTCCACTGGGAGATCAAGTACTTTTTTAATAAGTGGCTTAAGCGCCTTATCAAGTTTTTTTCCCGGACGTCTTATTGAATTGGGAGTTCCTCATGGTGTAAGCAAGAGAGGGGAAGAAGAAGCTCTTCAGGGCATCTAGTTTTTGCCATGGGGCAAGTGAAGAATTAAGAATAAGTTTGCCAGCTTTAATATATTCACCAATCTTCTAGTTATCTTGGAGCAGGCGGTACCCAACAGGCTTGCCAAGGTATTTGGCAGTATCAAATTCTTCGAGTGCTGGGATTTCTTCTTCATCAATGTGGAACTTAGCATCACCGTACCCGGCAGTGGATAGAGAGATATGGACCGATTTGCATTTTTTCGGATTTAATTTAAGGCCGAGGCGATCTAGGAAGGCTTTTATTTTATTAATTGTATCTTGGAGGCGCTCTGCAGAACTTTCGATGACTGCTGTGTCGTCTGCATAGCCGAGGGCATGCAGGATTTCCCGTAGGGCTTGGATCACATCAAAGAGCGGGTCAATGGTGATGTTAAAAGCTACGCCACTTAGTGGGCATCCTTGCTTTATCCCCCTATTGATGGGGATTTCTTCTGATAGACCCTCACTGGTAAGGATTTGAGTGGTGTTCCCAGTGTAGATATCAAGCAGGATAGCAAGATACGTGTCGCCAATGCCCGCTGCTTTGAAGGCAGCAATAATAGCGGGATGTGAGATACTCCTAAAGGCATCTTTATGGTCGAGCAGGACAATGAACAGTTCTTTTTTGAGACGCTTGAATTCTTTTATTCTCGAGTCCATAACAAAGTTATTCTCAAGGGCGCCGTCGAATGGGCGGAACCCTTTCTGGCAGCGAGATAGGAGCTTATTATTTTCAATCCAGCTGGAGATCCTCCGAGCAAGAAGGCAGGCGAAGAGCTTGTAAATTGTTGAAGAGAGGGCAATTGGCCTCCAATTTTCTGGCTTGGAAGGGTCCCCGCTTTTAGGGATGAAAATAGTTTTGCTCTTTTCCCACTCAGATGGAATACGTTTCGGTTTAAGACAGATGTTGTATATTAGAGTAAGAACTTTTGCATATGGGTCATAACTTCTTAGGTGGTGGTATGTTAGGAGGTCTGGCCCTGGTGCAGTGTTCTCGCTCTCTTTTAATTTCTTCCGAACTTCAAAGGCAGTGAAAATGTTTGCACGGGGTGGTCTGTTAGCAGCCCTGCGTTCATCGTAAATGGAAGTGTCGGGATTAGCAGGAGCGCCAGAAAAGAATTTCTCTTTAAGATCTTCTGCGCTTACTTGGCAGAAGGAGTTTTGCTCGCCTTTGATAAGACGCATAGCACGTCTTCTATTTCGACGGTAAAGTCTTTGTGTACCAGTGGGATCATTGGGGTTGAGCTCGCGCCTGACAGCAGTGCTGGGAGGTTCTTCAGAGATCTTGGCGTTTTCACGAGCACCCTTGATGAAAAGATTTACATTTTCTTCGAAGGCATCCCATTTACTTTCATTGTAATCAGTAAGAATGTCTTTAAATATTTCAATATGTTTGTCTGATGGGACATCTTCTCCAGGAATAGGTTGAATCGATCCCAACAGCTCGTTTTGGACTTCTTCTGGACTAGGGAGATCATCTTGATCGGCGTCGGCGGCACTGGCGTCAAGAGCCTCGGCTGCATGGAGATCCTGAATGTCTGCATTTTCATTTGCATGGAGGTACTCAGTGTCTTGAGTGCCTGCATGGGATAGGGTAATGTCCGTGTCTGAGTGATGCTGGTCCTGTGAGGGCAAGGCCGCATTATCTGAGGGAGGTACCATATCAGGCCTGGTGTGCACTCTTACGTAACTATTGAAGGCACGTTTGCTGTCAGCTGCAAAAGCTGTGCAGTGCGGGCAATTAAATGGCATTGCCTCGTATTCTTCAGGTGTAAGGGCTGTATAATTAATTTCTTTCGTGTGCAACCGCTTGAGCGCACGTAGGCAACTGTGGGTGACAATTTTGTTATTTGTGAGGGTGGAGCCGCAGATTGTGCACCACTTTTCAATTTCAGATCCAGTGAAATTAAGTTTGTGGACTTGTCCAAGATGCCGTTTCAGGCTATGAGTTTTGTAGTACCAAGGCCCTTGGATGGTCCGGAAGATACATCCATTTTCAGTGCATTTAACTGACCCAATCACTGGGAATGCGAATTGGAGGATATTGTTGACACGTGTAGTGATGCCGTTGGGACATTGAGTTCCATTGATAGATGGAATTGGTTCGTCAACAGTATTCAGGGGATTTGCCTTCCCTTTTTTCTTCCTCGCATTAGATGGGGCTTTGTTGGACAGATTAGAATCTTTATTAGCCATTCCCTTCTTCCCATTGTTTTTGTCTGCAGAGTGGGGATGAGCATTAGGATTCCGTTTCTTAAATTTGTCTGAGAGGCGTGGCCTTGTATAGTCGTCATCACTGTTGTGGGCGTTCCGACGTTTCCTCTCACTTTCTGGTAGGAATTCAGGGTCATCCTCCGAATCTTGGATGACTGAATATATTGAATCGTCGCTGTGTATGGAATGTGGGTAGTCCTCTTCATTGTTGCTTACATGCCCCAATTCATTAATTTCAAGATATTGGCTGTTATCATCGATTTCACTGAACTCATTGAGGTCTTTAATATTGATGGGTTCAATGACGACTGAACACTCTTTCAGACTAGGATAAACTAGATTTGGGAGTTCAGTTATCCGAGCTTGGCAATCCTGCGGGGGAGTAATAATGTCACTAGTGCTTAACTTGGAAGCTTGGGCTGCGTCAGTTTTGTTAGCTACTGGCATATCAGATGGGGGAAGTGACCCATTACCTGCTTGAGTAGGCCGTCCTGGCTTAATGGGCTTCTTCTGTGCAGGTACTTTAGGCCTCCTGCCAGTAGGAGGGCTAGTGAAGCCATGAAAGCTGATTTGGTGCCTTCTTGTGCGAATTGGGGATTCTCTTGGTGGTTTTCCGCCTTTCAGGTTAGATCCCGTCGTGACTGTGGTAGCCCCCTTAAGGGGCACCCTGTGCATTGGATCACCGGGTCTCTGGCTAAATCCACGATCTTCATCGTCAACGGGGCTTGTAATGACTGTAGCAGTATTATGAATCAGATTTTTGGAGGGTCCTGCTTCAAGGTAGTCTTTGATACACGGTTCTGTGTTCTCGATAGGAACAGAAGACTTTTTTCCTGAAGGTTTATAGTGCTTTTTCTTGTTCTTATTATTATTAATGGAGTTTTTATCGATGCTTCCAAGCTGTTGAAGGTATTTAGACGTTAAGCAGGCTGGAGTGACAGAATTCCTTGTGTTGCTTTGACTACTACTGGTGTAGTTGAAGGATTGTGGTTTGGGCTGGGCGTGGTCAACTGGAGATGAAGTGTCACGTGCATTAGCAGAGATGTCCATACGTGGTGAGGCATTAGGATTGTTTTCAGTGACCTGAGATTTTGGTACATTTGCTGGGGGCTGGTGATCACCAGAAATGGGAGTAGGCGGAGCAGGGGCATGTGATGTTTTTTTCAGCCGTATGTTCTGGCTGAAATCATTTCCCATGTCTACTAGGGGGACATAATTACCATCAACCACTTGCTCTTGCTACCATTCAGGCTCTTTAACCTTAATGAAATTGATTTTAGGCTTCTTTGGAATGCTAGAGCTGTGTGTACTGGTGTTAGCTACTTTTTCATTGGAGGGGGCGGAGCTACGACATGGTTTGTGCTTGGTGCAGTAATGCTTAGGTCAATTTTGGCGTTAGGCTCCGCGGCTTGTAACTGACATATGTCATTGTATTTTTCAATGACGCTCTGATCAATGGCCCCACACGCTTGGGTGGTTGGAGATATATAGTTATTGAAGTTTTGGGACGCACCGTTAGGCGGAGCAAGACTCCGGATAACTTCCTTGACTGTATTATTGATTTGGCAATTGGTAACGAGAACTGGATCAATGTAACATCTCGAGAATGGTTGATTATATTGTATGTTCAACCGTGAAATTTCCTCGAGGGCTTCCGTTTTTGAATTGTACAGTTTAGTGATGCACCTGCCATCAGTGGTGAAGAGTTCGACCAGGAATTGTACTGGTATTACAAAATGCCCATCTTCAGGCACATATATATAATCCACCTTATTTTCTGAGTCCTGCATAGTTGAGAGTTCGGATTGTAATGCACTACTGGTGGTAGGGCCGAGCAATGTAGATATTTCCGCTTGTGGGCGGAGTTAACCTGAATTTTATATAAACAGCACTACTGGTGGTAGGGCTAGCAAATTACACTACTGGTGGTAGAGTCTAGTTGAAAAATGTGTTTCCTAGTGAAAAAACAGAGTCCTGTTGATTGTAGACGAGCTTGAGATCGTTTTGTAATTTTTATATAGCTTTTTGAGTGCAGAAAAAACAAATTTTTAAAATATATAAACTTCCTTGAGTGCAATCAATATGTGAAAATATTTAAATATTAAAATCGCAAATTGTATGCGATGCAATAGTTGTCTGTTATGATAGTAAAATATATCTCTTTGAATGCAACAATGTAAAATTAATATTAACAAAAAATGATTTTTGTATGGAGGCAGCAGACAAAAATTTATCTTCTTTTTCTTCAAATAATCTTGAAAAAAGCTGTTACTTTCTTATTATCTTCAATACATAATACACAGGATACACTATCAGCAATAGAGTATGGTGAAAAAGACTTAAAAACGGCGATGAGGGTGCTCCAATGGATCGAGCAAATGACCCTCTACCGAAGTGGACAGCTAAGCCTAACTGACGGCGGAGCCGAGGTACGGGGATCCGTAGATGGTTGTTGTGTTGTAAGTCGGACGGAAGATGTTCTAGTGTACACCGCACAGTTGTGAGGCGACGGACAAAAGGGAAGATGACTGAAAATAACCAAAATATGACCGCGACGAAGGAAAATTAGCTGTAAGACGGCTAGACGATGACAAAGCAGGTAAAAATAAATGAAAATGACGAAATTAAAATTTTACGATGCCTAACAAAACCTAACCAAGGGACCTAACAGAAATTTAGCAGGGGAAAAAGGCCGAAAAAAGGAGAAAATTGCTAAGAAAAGAGGGTTGAATTAAGATAGGAAAATAGAAGTGCCAGACAACAAAATTTTGAACCCACGACCGAAACAAAAAATTATGAATTTTGAGAATAAAAATAAAAACAGGAAGGTGGCTAAGGTCCTACATCGCGAAAAGTGGCTATAGGTCCGGTCACGGGATACCGCACCATTACTGGATACGAGATGCTAATAAGACCTTTCGGAATTATTAGCAACACCCTGAACCGATTCAACGCCCGCCACCGGGGGAAATGGGAACAACTTACCAACACGTGCTCCGACCGCCAGGATCACATACTCACCGAATAATGCACCTGTGCATGATGAGAGCTTCTATTCCATATCTGTGAAAAATAGAAAACAGAAGAAATTATTATAATTACTCTTGAGGATCATTTTAGCGTGTATTTCTCAATTTTTCCAATTTTGGAAAATATTTATTCAAAGTATTGTCCGGAAAATGATTTTCCCTTAAACTTCAGATTTTTTGCACGTGTATTCCACTAAAAAGTTCCTGAAAATATTTAAGGAACACGCTTGTATCCGCAAATGAAAATAAACAAAGTTCGTCGAAATCTTTTTGCATCTTGCGTAAATAAAGTCCAATTCCTTAGAAAATGGTATGCTTTTATTCAGCATGAATTGTTCTATCAGGTGGCGTGATTATTTCCAAGAAATAATAATAATTAGAAAATCACGTTACACGTGGTACTGGACTTTGAAAAAATTTTAAAGCTTTCAAAGACCCTCTACCGGGAAGCTCCACTTGATGATGCCGGCTGGTCGACGGTAGGGGTGCCGCATGAGATCAAAAACTTGAAAATTGCGCAAATTAAAGAAATGACAAGGATGACTCATAATTTGGCGCCAAAATAATGTTCTAGAACCTTGAAGAATGTTCTAGAACAAATAGTTAACGAAACGTTAGGTTCAAAACCAAATTAGGTAAAAAACTAACTTTTATTGAATTTTAATCGAAAATAGCCGAAATAAATTCGTTGCTAAACTCGAAGAATCTCGACCCCTGACTAAGATCACATGAATATGATATTCAAAAACTAATTTTCCTACACTTTGATCTTAGCCAAAAGGCCGAGAAGCGATCGGCCTTTTGGCATTTCGGGACGGCACATTTTTATATAATTTAATCTCATCATCATCATCATCATCGACCGTTTTCAATCCACTGCTGGATGTAGGTCTCCCCCAGATTTTTCCAATGTTTTCTGTCTAGTGCTTTAGTCATCCAATTTACACCGGCTACTTTTCTGACAATAACACACTATTAGATTGGCCAGAACTTAGTCCAGATTTGAATCCCATGGAGAACATATGGGGAATCTTATCTCGTAAAATATATGAAAATGGAAAGCAATATACATGTGTAAATGACTTTAAAATTGCAATTGACAAAGCGTGGTATGAAATACCTCCTTCTGTAATGCAATGCTTAGTTAATTCTATGGAACAATGTGTATTTGATGTTATAAAGTGTCATGGAAATACAGTTAAATATTAAAAGTAAGTTTTTAGTTAGCTTTATAAATGTAAAACCAAAAAAAATTACAATTGTCTATACTTTCGGGACAGCACATTTTTATATAATTTAATGTCATCATCATCATCATCATCAACCGTTTTCAATCCACTGCTGGATGTAGGTCTCCCCCAGATTTTTTCAATGTTTTCTGTCTAGTGCTTTAATCATCCAATTTACACCGGCTACTTTTCTGATTTCATCACTCCATCTTACTTGAGGTCGTTTTCTTGGCCGTTTCACATCTCTGGGATACCACTCTAGGGTGTTTGTGCTCCATCTATTGTCTTGTCTTCTTGCAATGTGCCCAGCCCATTTCCATTTTAGCCGTTTAATTCTTTCAATGATGTCAAAAACTTTCGTCTGACTTCTTATCCAGGTTATTCTTTTTCTGTCTCTTCTAGTTATACCTAGCATACACCTTTCCATACTTCTCTGTGTTGTTTTTAATCTTTGTACCATCCGTTTTGTTAGCGTCCATGTTTCTGCTCCATAAGTTAGTACAGGCAAAACACATTGGTTAAATACCTTTCTTTTCAAACAAAGGGGCATGCTACTCTTCAGAATAATATTGTTCTTCCCAAAAGCACTCCATCCATTTCTTATTCGTCTATTGCTTTCATTCATGATACTATTATCCGATGATATTTCTTGCCCAAGGTACACATAACTTTTCACTTCTTTAATTTCAGTGTTGTTGTAGACAATTTTCTTTTTTGATACAAATGAATTGAACATCACCTTAGTCTTTTCCAAGTTTATTTTTAATCCCACATTAATGCTAGCTTCTGCCAAATCTTTTAGCAAATTTTCCAATTCTTCAGGACTGTTACTGAAAATTAAAATGTCATCAGCGAAGCCTCTGCTTATTAACCAGGAGAAAACCCTTTAATTGCCTTCGGGGAGGACTTAAAGGAATCGACTGGGAGCGGAGACTTAATGTCCAATCCGCACCTTCCACCGGTGCAGCCTGTTAGTACCCTTGCCTAGTGCATGGGGAATGAACGCGGATGGGCTTCCTCCAACCCGCTTGGCCAGCGTGGAAGAATTTGGCCACCTACCCCCCTTATTTTACCATAATTTAATGTATATATTATAATTTCAAACCTTTGATCATAATTTATATGTGTATATCAGAAAAACTGCTTTTATTTATTACCTATCCCACGAATTTTAATTGTACCTTATTACTTTTTATGTTAATGCAAATTTCATTGATTCACTAAACTTTTGGGACGCGGTGTATTATTAACATCTTGCTTTGAAATGTGTTTTTTCAGTGCTTTTCATTCACTGATTTTTAGTCTTAAGGAAGTATTGTTTGTTCCTTTCAATCAAGGTTTTGACATTCGCGATGAGCTATACAAAGGCTTACGTTCATGAACTGTCAATTTTATTTTAATGCAAGACAGATTTTAGTGGCTTTTCAACATGCGTCAACATTAATTAAATTCCGCAAAATATAAAGAGTTCTTTCAGAGGCATTTTAAACTGTGTCATACGATTTCGAATTTCTGTAACAACTAAAAGGAGACGTTTAATTTAAGATTGAATGTGCGGGTAACTTGAAGTTTAATTAATTTTTAAAGTAAATGAAAAGATGAGGATTCATCTTCCGGTCCCAGGCCCTTGCAGGCCCATGTGTCTACGTGCGGAGAGACCCCCGTTCCAAACCCCGCGGCGCGTCCCGAAGGTCGCCGCCAGGAGTGGCCCGTTAGGGCCAATCCACACGCAGACTCCGGTCAAGCCGGTGCACTGCCCAACGCACGTCACACCGGTTATTCCCAAGAGGATGATTGGTCGCGTGCGACAGATCCCGCCACTTAGCTAGAGGAGCCAAATGGTCCCTTCTCTTGGTTCCCGACCCGGGACGCCCCGATAGCCCGCAGGAACCGAACACCTATGAAGGAGTCGGGCCCACGAACCGATTCGAGGTTACCGAGCCGGAGTTGATGTACGGAGGGCCCTCAAGATCAAATACCATTCTGCGGCAAAGACATTTTTGAGGGACAACCGAATAGGGGGGTAGGTGCCGCTCGCGAGCCCTGGAGAGTCGCGGAAAGCTTCTCCATGAGCGCATAGACACGCCCTCGCTAGGGGGTGGGCTGCGGGGTCGGACGTATCCGGCCCCCAGTCCACGTGTACCTTACCTACATGTTTATTGCACTACACATATATACACTACGACATAAATACACTACTACATATATACACTACGGCATAAATACACTACGACATATTATACACTACTAAATGCAGGTTCATGAGACTGAGTCCCGAACCTGAGAACTTCATGCACCACCACCTCCAGTACCGCGCGTGCGGCGGACTGGTTGATTTGCGTTCAACTGCGGCGCTAGACCGCGGAGGGCTCTGGTACGACGACCGTGCCTTTGGCGACCAAGGTCTCGGTCCAATGTCCGCAGGAGGAGATCATGTACTATGGCCTTCACTCCCTTCCGACAGTAGCCATCTAGACATAGATCGAGAAGTGTTCGAGTATGGAAGTTCCATGGGAAAAATCTCTCCCGGATGGACCGCCATAGGGGACAAGAGTAGAGACAGTGTCTCCTGTCACTTGTCCCTATCCCACAAAAGCATGTAGGATCCTTCTGGAAGAAGCGAGCCTGGTGGTCACCAAAGGTGCCGTGTCCCGTGAGGACTTGGTTGAGGTAGAAATCGCCGTGCAGCCTCCGTAGGCGGACGCGCGGAAAAAGTTCGTATGTCACTTCGCCTTTGCCCGAGGCCACCCATTTGCTTTGCCATCTTGAGATGGCACGGGCCAAGAGCTCTCTCTTGGCCTGGCGGCGGGTGGTTTTGATAACCACGTCCACAGCCGAGCGGGTCGTAGCGGCCTTAGCCAGCTCGTCCGCACGCTCGTTGTGAACGTGTCCAACATGGGCCTTGATCCAGTGCATGTGAACACCGATTCCACTACTCTTCACCAAGTCCCTGATCTCGGAAATAGATCTGTGCCTGGGCACAAGACTATTTAGGGCTTGAAGCGCCGATCTCGAATCTGAGTAGATGTCGAGCTCACCGAGATCCCTTTGATGGGCATCCGTTATCGCCTCCTTAATCGCGTGGACCTCGGCGGCGAAGACTTCTGCACCATCTGAAAGGCGGAACTGACCCTCACTGACTGTTTGTCCGTCGATCACGGCAGTAAACGCGCAGCCTACGGTGCGGTCTTGCTGCCTGGATCCGTCCGTGTAATAAGAACACGTCGTCCTGGGACTGAGGTCCCTGGTCCACGGGATCCGACCGAGGACTTCTCGTCGGTAAGTTGGTCGCCAGAGATCGACTGACTCAGGGTCGAGCCCTGTACCGTCAATGCCCCTGCCCCACCTGACAAGGGCCGTGAAGTCCCTGTCCATTTCTGCACGCAAGTCGAGGGGCAAAACCCCCGACAAGACGTGCAACGCATCGTTCGAAACCGTGCTATAACACTTTGTCACGCACAGGAGAAGTCCCCTTTGTACGCTGAGCAACCTGTTTGCTTCTGCTACTTTGCCAGTGTACCAAACAGAAGCCGCATACAAGATTATTGGCTCCGCCACGAGGCGATAGAGCATCTTGCGTAGAGGCGGCTTGATGCCCCAGTTGGCTGCGGTGAGACGGTCCATTTTGTGCAGCAGCTTGAACGCCCTTTCCTGAACAACGTTTAGGTGGGGCATCCAACTTAGATGCATATCGATAGTCAACCCCAAGTAAGTCAGGCGCTGCTCGAACTTGATCCTGTGACCGTTCATGAGAATCGGCCTGGATGGAGCATAATTGAGCCTTCCCCTCGGAGGGACCACCGTGTAGTTGCACTTAGCGTAGCTAAACTCCAGGCTGAATTCCGAAGCCCACTGATGGATCCTGGTAAGTACCGGATCCAGGATTTCGGCGAACCTGAAGACCGCCCTGCTTCGTGCCGCTACAAAGACATCATCGGCGAAAGCTTGAATCAGCCACGCCTCGTCTGTATGTGACCGCCCCAGTAAGATGTTTATCACAACCAACCAGAGTATCGGACCAAGACATGATCCCTGTGGAACACCGACATTAAAGTAGTGTTCCCCGACGAAGAGGATGATCGACCGGTACCATAGGTAGTCGTCAATCAACCCAAATAGGTATGGTTCGATGCCGAGATCCGCGAGGCACCGGAGAATGTCTGCTCGCCGAACGCTGTTAAAGGCGCTCTTGATATCGAAAGTGAGCAGACATGTGAATTCTCCTCTGGCCTTCGATTCGGCTATGTAGTCCAGCACTCTGCGTAACGCGTCCACCGTACAGATATTCTTTCGAAAACCGTACTGTCTGGCGTCGAGCAGTCTATTGGTCTCAAGGTGGAGAGCCAATCTCGTTGCGCACATCTTGTCCAGTACCTTCCCGAGGGTCGGCAATAGACAGATCGGGCGGTAGGATGCAGGGTCGCTGCGGGACTTCCCCGGTTTGGGAAAATACACCGCTACAGCCCTTTTCCAAGTCCGCGGGAAACAAGATACTCTCAAGCAGTGGTTATAAAGTGCCAGTAGCCATTGAGGATGGAACTGGAGAACCTTTCGGACGATCTCGAGACTGATACCATCGTGGCCGGGTGCCTTATTAGGCGGCAGCGATTCCGCTGCAAGCTCTAGCTCTTCGATGGTAAACCAGTCTGGTTCGCCGGTTCTGTTATGCGCGACCTGCGAAGCTTCATCGGCTTGCAGGAAGTGGTGTCTTGCAAGTTCGTCCTGGGATTCCTCCCAGGTGGAGACTTCCTCCCCTGTGGGAAGGATCAGAGAGACCGGAGCCTCTCTTCTCCACTTGCCTCGCACCACCTCAACTGCGCAACCTAGCTTATCCGTGACCAGTCCCTCTGAAATGAATCGTCGGAACGATGCACGTTTGGTGTGCAGGATCGCCTTTTTATACTCTGCTCGCTTTCGCTTGTAGAGAGCATCAAGTCTCTCCCTCTGTGGCTGCTCCAGCGTGCGCTGGTAGAGCCGCCTCAGCGCGCGCAAACGAGATCTTTGGCTGGACAGTTGACCCGTCCACCAACACGCTCCCTTGCGTTGTGCAGGTATGCGCTTTTTGTGCCTTTGACACAGCCTCACCAGGATCGACATCAGGTGTTCGACACCTTCGTCGGGGGTTTCGAAGCTGTACCGACCCAGATCTACCGTGCGTAGATCGTGTAGGAACTCGTCCCAGACCAAATCCCTTTGTCTCCACCTGCGGTGGACGTTCCGGGGAAGGCGAGGGCCCGGTCTGCCTTGATAGGCCCACGTCATGAGTCGGTGGTCGCTGAGTGTTTCGATATCGGACATCATCCAGTCTTCAATGCGTGAGGCGCAAAACCGAGCCAACAAAATGTCGACCCAACCTTCGCCCTGAGGGCCTTTGAAGGTCGAGATGCTGTCCGGATCGTTCACGATTTCGAGATTCGCGTTCGAGGCAAAGGTGATCATGGACCTCCCTCTGACGTCAGTGGGTCGTTGCCCCCAAATCGTGGACTTTGCGTTAAAGTCCCCAACCAAGATGACATTGTCACTCGGATGAGTACTCAGCAGCTGGTCCAACGAGTCGAGTACGATCTGTATGTCTTCCGAGGGTGCGCAATAGCACGTTATTATCAACACCTTCTCGTTAGACAGATCGCAACGGATGGCTACCACATCAGAGTGCCGTCTGACCGTGCAGAACGAGACACGGCGGCTAACCCAAAGGGCTGCACGAAATCGGCTGCCCTCCGAGCTGACCTGCGCGTATCCCGGCGGAGTTCCGAGTATTTTACCCTCGCTCACGTATGGTTCGTTCAGAGATACGATGTCATATCCAGCGGACGAGACGTCCTGTGAAAGCTGGTTTGCCACCACGATCGCGTGGTGACAATTGAGGTGTGCAAATTTCAGTGGATTACTCCCCATTATTGCTCTTCCTCAATCGCTCTATCTCCAGCTTGTGGATATGACACTCTTTCGAGCCTGCGGAGTGATTGGTAGGTAATGATTTACTTCCCGGTCTCCGGCGGTTTTTCGAACTGCAATTTGGGCAACACGCGTCGGCGGTGCACGGAATTGCGTGGTCAGAGGCGCCGCAGTTTCCGCAAATTTGCGTACCGCGGCACACTGATTGTGTGTGGCCGTACCTCCAACACTTATAACAAACCAAAGGTCGTATATTAGGTCGGAAATCCACTTGGCGCCAACCCACATTTAGACGTCGGAGGTTCGCGATGCGGTCGAAAGTCCTCTCGTCTACCGCCAACACCACGTTGCGCCCTCTTTCGCCCACGAATGAGGTTCGGAGCTCAAGAGTGGATCCATTCAGGATCTCATTTTGTTCACGCAGCGCTGTCGTGATGTCGGTGGTCGGCAGACTCGAGTCCACTCCAAAGAGCACTATCTCTGGAGCTCGACGTCGCGGTCTCATGACGAGGAGGTCCTTCGTCAGTTCAGCCTTCTCCAAGGCGGCCTCAAGCTTCTCCAGGTCCGCAGAACTATTGGCCAGGAAGAGAATGCCTCCTCCCGAGATGTCCCGCGTCCCCCGAATCGCTATTTTGGCCTGGATGGGGTTGACTTTGCTGACTACTTTCTGATATGTGTCATTGGAGGAGGCAACGGCGTGTTCGTCCTGCCCCTTCGGACGAACTATGAGGGCTGTTTCCTCTTTCGGGGGTGGTCTTGCCTTTGGCTTGACGCTGCTACCCCGAGGGGACTGGGCCTTGTTTTTCCCTGTCCCTTGCCGTGCGGAGTCATGCGGAGATTTCTTATCAGCCGCGTGGCCGTCTTTCGGGATTCCCATTTTCTCCTTCCTCCGCAGCCTCTTCCTCATACTCTTAGTGACCACCTTCGCCCAGGACTGATTCTCCACGTGGTCAGCCGCTTCTGATTGGGTTTCAAGGTTACCCTCGGTAGGCCTCTGTCTCGGTTTCACTGGCCGAGACTCTTCCTTCTTTGGGTTTCCTCTACTTCCCTGCTGAGGGCGGTTTTCAGTAGGCTTCGTACCCGGTTTCACTGGCCGGGACTCTTCCTTCTTCCGACTACCCTCAGACTTCTTGGCTAGTACGTTGGTCTGCTTGGTTTCCTGGGAACATGCCCTGCCCCTCCGGTTTCGACCGTCCTCCAAGGGAGTCCGTCGCGAGTGCTTTGGCGCGACTACTTCTACCTCGGTCAGACGATCTCCGCCTTCGTTGCCTCCCGAGCCGTTCCCATTCGACTTCGCTGACTTTCGCAGGTCGGTCTGGTCGCCCGGTGACTGCTGAGCTCTGCTCTTTCGACGTCGGCGCCTCTTGCGTGGAACTTTCTGAGTTTCCTCAGGCAGCTCAACATCACATAAGTCGCCATCGTCGCCTTTGCCTCCTGAGCCAGCCTTCTCCGTTAAACCTGACTTATGCGTTTCAGCCAGTCCATCCTTCCGGTCTGCAGCCCTGCCCCTCGGGTTCGAACTATCAACTTCCCGAGCAGAATTTTGTGGTTTCATACCTCCTTCTTCAGGTGGATCCGAATCCTCATTTCTCCGCTCAAGGGAAGGACCATTCTCCCCTCCGGCGCCTCCCGGGCCACTCTCTTCCGTCTGGACCGCCTTACTTTTCAACTTGGGGGATCGACGGAACGTCGACCCCTCTACATCATTGCCAAGGATTGGTCCCACCTCGTTCCGAGTTCCCAGGGATAGTCGCGAGCGGTTTTTCGAAGAGTAGGGTGTGTTCCCCACTCCAACCTCTCTGCAAACCACCGGCTGTTCACCCATCTGCGAGGCTTTCCCATGCAAGAGACAGAGCCAAGAATGCTGTCGGGTCACGAAGTCCATTAGCGAACAGACGTGTTCGCCGTACTCGTCTTTCTTCGCAACCTTCAAGCTCTTGTCCCGCTCGAGCTTCTTGAGGAATATCGCACCTATCGAGTGCGCGTCCTCTGCGAAAACAGCCGAAAGCTCCACCATCTCCGCAAGGGAGATATGGGCAGAGTTCGGGTTGAGTTCGACTTTAACCTCCGCATCCGTATGCCTATCCTTAAACGGAGCATCAATTGGGGGATTGGGGGCGTCCGAACTCGGGTTTTGGCGTTCACTGGCCTCCACCCGGCTCGACTCGCCACCGCTGCGTTCGAGAGTAGACGTGTGTCTGATTACCTCTACTGATCCCAGCTTCTCCTCCGGACTCTTGGCCAGGCCTCCCTCCTTAGCCTGCCGGGGCCGCACCACGTCGAGGTGTTCCGGAGGAGGAGGAGGACTAACCGCCCTGAGAAGGGCGTTTTGCAAATCGTTGCTTGCGTCAGCCATCCTCAAAAAAGAGCAAATGTCAAGGACGTTTTGCAGTAAATGAATAATAGAAAGTATCTCGAAAACGCAAGAACTGCGCTGAAAGACTTTGTTGCTTTGATATACTCTAGGATTTTGTCAAAGCCAATCTCTCAAAATAACTTTCTAGAACGCCCCGGGACCGCAAAGTACAATGAGCAAGAAATGCATGATAAATGAGAAATCTTTGAATCCAGCTATATTTTTAACACTGAAATGCTTTTCTTTATAATTATAATGACTCATTTTTCAAGATAGTAGGAGAGCTGTTGAACATTTTTGAGTAGGTATTTGAGGCACCCTGAAAATTTGTGCAGCACTCCTTTTGTAATGCCTGAATACAAAATCGAATGTCTGGCTGAAGGATCGTGGCCCAAAACCTGTGCCAGACACGTGTCAAGTGCCATTTTTTGACACTACCCCCCAAAAAAGTATTTGAGGCACGCTGAGATTGAATCAGAATAATATTTATACTTAGAAAAAAATATTTTGAAAATGACAGACACTTTAGTCGGCCCAAAACCTGTGCCAGACACGTGTCAAGTGCCATTTTTTGACTACCCAAAAAACGTATTTGGGGCACGCTGAGATTGAGGCACAATAATATTTATGCTTAGAAAAAAATATGTTGAAAATGAGAAACACTTTAGTCGGCACAAAAACTGTGCCAGACACGTGTCAAGTGCCATTTTTTGTCTGGCACAGGTTTTGGGCCACGATCCTTCAGCCAGACATTCGATTTTGTAATCAGGCATTACAAAAGAAGTGTTGCACAAATTTTCAGGGTGCCTCAAATACCTTCCCTAAAATGTTTAACAGCTCTTGGACTAAGAGGTATACACTCTTGGCTGCTTGATATTAGTATTTAAGAGATACGAATAATTCTGTATTAAAAAAAATATTTTATTTTAATAGCTTCCTCTAAACATATTGAACATTTTTATAAGCCGTATTTTTATTTTGTTTAAGTAAAATTGTAATATATGTCATGAAATTAAAACCTTAACTTAAATTAACCTTGCACTCGAGAGCTTTTGATATGGGGTAACCAGCAACTCGACGAGTTTTTTTTTAAAGCGGACACAGAAATTTATTTATTACTAGTATATATTTAATTCTTTGACCGCAACTGTTTGTCAATAAATTAAATGTTATTAACATGTAACCGGCCCTGTCATTATTAAAACTCGTAGCTGATATACGAGGTATCAAATTATTAAGCTCAATGAGACGGGTCGAATCAGCTATAAAAATCGAAATTCGCCACCTAGGACTCTGGTACTTTTAATTGTCAGTCACCTCTCAAATATCCGCGATACTTTGTGTGGTGAGTGAGAGTTAAGTCTCGAGTTGTTGCAATACATTGAGTGGTGAGCGAGAGTCACCTCTCGAGTTGTCGAAATACATTGAGTGGCGTGTGAGAGTCACCCCTCGGATGCAAAGTGTTAAAAATAGTTTTTTTTTTAAGCAAACACAGATTTTTTTTTTTTTATTACAAGTATATATTTAATTCTTTGATCGCAACTATTTTTCAATAAATAAAATTTTTACTTTTGATCCCTCCCCCTGTCATTATTAAAGCTCAGTAGCTGATATGCGAGGTATCAAATTACTAAGCTAATTGAGACGAATCGAATGAGCTATAAAAATCGAAATTCGCTAACTAGGACTCTGTTACCTTTACTTGTCAGCCACCTCTGAAACTACCACAATACATTGAGCGGAGAATGAGAGTTACATCTCGAGTTATTGCAATACATTGAGTGGTGAGCGAGAGTCATCGCTCGAATTGTCGCAATACATTGTGTGGTGCGTAAAAGTCACCTCTCGAGTGCAAAGGGTTAAAAATAGCTGTAAGGATTTTTTTTATTATTATTTATCGTTAAATATCTTAAAATCGGAAAACTTCTATGCCCAGTAAAATGATTATTACTAATTGATATGTAGTTCTAAGGCATTTATACATGTTTTTAACCAGAATCCAGAGTAGTGATGGGCGATAACGAGATGTTTTTCTCGATTGTTTCGATTGTATGGACATCTCGATATTTTTCGATTGTGTAAATTTTTTCTCGATGACTCCAGTTTGCCAATTGCTTTTATACATCATATATTATATACGTCATACATTTATCAAGAATCGTCTGTGGGCGAACTGGAATGAGTCGGTGTTAATAAAGACAAGGTGACGTCGCCCGCTAGTGGGCCCCTCCTTTAATCGGGCCCCTAAGTTATACGTAATCTTGTAATATGAAATCACGAACAGGTTACCCGCTATATACGACACCGTATAGCAGGCGTGATGTGCACGCACTACAAAATCTTGAAAAAAAAATATAATCTCGAAACGAACGAACCTCGGACCAGATCTCTTGGTGGAGGGGTCAAAGTGAGCGGAGGGGCAAAGTAGCTGCATAATATGAATAAGCCGTCACAGGTCTTCAGGCCTTTCGAACCATATGTCACACGAGGGGTCTGGATCTGAATTTATAAAAATGCCCTTCCCGTGGATGCAAAGTGGTGGGAGGGGTGCGGGAGGTGGATAACATGAGTAAGTGGTCATAGGCCTTTCCAACAATATGTCACATGAGAGGTCTCGGCTAAATTTAGAAAAGTGTCCCCCGTGGGGGAAAATTTGGTGGTGGGGGGGGGGCGATTACCGGAGGTGTATAACATCAATAAGTAGTCACAAACCTTTCCAACGATATCTCACATGTGGGGTCTTGGCTAAATATGTAAAAGTGTCTCCCGGGGGGGCAAAGTTGGGGGGACGGACACCGGAGGAGCATAACATCAATAAGTAGTCACAGACCTTTCCAACGATATCTCACATGAAGGGTCTTGGCTAAATTTTAAAAAATGTCCCCCGGGGGGGGGCAAAGTGGGGGGGGCTGTCACTGGAGGTGCTTAACATCAATAAGTAGTCACAGACCTTTCCAACGATATCTCACATGAGGGGTCTTGGCTAAATTTAGAAAAGTGCCCCCCGGGGTGGGGGGAAAAGTGGGGGGGACGGACACCATAGGTGCATAACATCAATGAATAGTCACAGACCTTTCCAACGATGTCTCACATGAAGGGTCTTGGCTAAATTTGGAAAAATGTCCCCCGGGGGGGGCAATGTGGGGGGGTCTGTCACCGGAGGTGCATAACATCAAAAAGTAGTCACAGACCTTTAAAATGATATCTCACAAGACGGGTCTTGGCTAAATTTGGAAAAGTGTCCCCCGGGGGGCAAAGTGGTTGGACGGCCACCGGAAGTGCATAACATCAATAAGTAGTCACAAATCTTTCCAACGATATGTTACATGAAGGGTCTTGGCTAAATTTAGAAAAGTGTCCTGAAATTTCATATATTATACATAATATTTATCGGAGGGCTCCATAAAAAAATCCGATCTAAAATGATAAAAACGGAAAAAACTACCCCCCGCAGTGGGGGCCAAATTGGGGGGGGGAGGAAGAAAGTCTCATAATATGAAAGAGTCATCCGAGAGCTTTCCGATAACATATCACATGACGGGTCCAAAAAAGTTTGAAAATTGCTCCCCCTCCCTCCCCCCTTTGGGACCACTCTTTCGCCCCGGAATTTACGCAGCCCCCACTTTAAAATTTTTATGTTCAATAAATAATATTTATTGGAAGACTGCATAAAAAACCTACATCTAAAATGATATTTAAATTTATTATAGAAGTCGGCTACGGTTTTAAAAATTTGTTCGCCCCCACCCCACCCCCCCGAATTTCACCTTCGGTGGAAGAAAGGTTCATAATATGAAAGAGTTGTCAAAGGGCTTTTCGATTATATGTCACAGGAAGAGTTCGGTAATTTTTTTTAAATTGCGCCCCACCCACTCTCACGTCCTCGGAACTCACCCGACCCACCTTCCTCTTTGAAATTTTTATATTTAATAAATAATGTTTATCGGAGGGCTCCAAGTATGTGACAGCTTGGTAGGGCTAAAATAAGAAAAACATTGAAAATTAAAGCTTCATTTCACAGTTCATTGTCATGCCTATTTCTTTCTCCAGTTTGCCCCTCGATATCTCTTCTCGGCCCTTCTTGGCTGAGCGTGAAATGACAATCATCGAGAGTAACATTTCGGAGAAAGGACGAAAACTGATTTCTCATTCTCGACAATGTCATATGAAATGTTGAACAGAGACCGAGAGCGAGAAACGAGACGGTGAGATATCTCGAAGTAAGCGAGAGGTTTGCCCTCGAGCAGAATGTCTCCTCGAGATAAACGAGCAGTTTGCGTCCAGAAAATAGATCTCGGAAGTGCGAGAGCTCTCTCTCGCACTTCGAGAGAAAGGAAGCTTTCAGAAGAGTCAAACTTACCGCGCTTCTGGTGTAAGTCATGATTTCCCAAAGGAGTGCATGTTTTTTCCATTCGCTTTTGTTATTAACCGATATGGGTTAGGAGGCATAGTGGTTTAAGTTATCAGTTCGAGTTTCAGTTGTTGATATAGAAGTTTTCTATTGAATTTGGCGCCAGTTTGTCTTTGATTTTCAATGTTTCTCTTATTTTAGCCCTCCTAAGCTGTCCCATATCTCTTAATATTAGAATGCTATTGTTAAAACAAAACTGCACTGCAAAATATGTGTTTTCAAGATTTTAAGTGTCGCCTCAGGGAAGAGGATTTTTCAAAATTATTTTACCCCACTCATGTAATATATTAAAATAAGGGTAATTTCATAACCTTTCTAAATCTACCTTTCTTTTGTTAATCCACTGTTAATTTTAGACCCCTGGGCTTAAAATGCTCTAAAGGAATATACTTAGCGGCGGTTTTTTTCGTACTCTGGTACGGTATCTTTCACTCATAGGAAAATTATAAGACTAACATCAAATTGCGTCTAAAATCGAATAAAAAATATGGACATGTGTTTCTTAATTTTAACTCCCTTCTTCGCCTCAAGAGGGCGCTTTAAAGTTTTGTTTCTTCAAACATTTAGTATACTGTTTGTCCAAAAATTATAAAATTCACAAAATAAAGTCTTTTCACTCTTCCCTATCTTCTCGTATCAATTTTATTTTTACTACCACCAGGGGACGCCGCCCAGTGAAACATTTTACTTTTAGCCTCAGTCTATTGGTATTTTTCATCTGTTTTTCATAATATTTTGTCTCATTGTTTTTCTTCCTCGTAGATACTATTCTCTAAGTTCTTGATCCATTCTGACCATTTGGGCACTCATTCTGGACCAGCTGTGGCCCATCGGGCCCCTCTTCATTTGTCTGGCTCTAATCACACGCTGCACTTGTTCTTTTACCATTTCTTCTTTTTCTTCAATTTTTTTCTTATTCAATGGTTCGGTTTTTTTTTTTTTTACCATTCTCAACTTCCCCTAGTCCTCTCTTACATCAAGTTAACTTCCATCCTTGGTCTGCCCTATTGTCAATTTGGGGCCTAATGCCCCTTCGGGGGAGGGGGGGTGTTCTTCTACCTTTTCCAGGCCCATCATCTAATACCACGTTGGTAAGGATTGGAAGATTAGAATTATCCGAAATACCAAAAATGAAGTCCATTGAAGTTTTATTTTAGTTATAGAATTCCCTATTAGCGGATATATTTGTCTGTTTACCTTTCTATTTTTCGATAACACTCCTTTGTTTTCGATAAACGGAGAAATTCAACAGCATTAGACTCACTTTAGACATTTAGGGAACTTTCACTCGTATCAAACCTTCTGCCTTTATCGAAAAGAAGAAAATGCTAATCGATTCTAGCTAATGCGCCTAAAATAAAAAATGAGCTAGTAAATGTGTTAGAAACTAGCTACTTTGGATTTTGATACAGACTTGAAGAATCATGTTGGAATCCCTAGGCACTGGAAAACAATTTCCGTGTTAGACAGTTTCCCTCTTAGCAGTTATATTTGTCTGGTTGCCCTTATGTTTCTCGATAAACGGTGAAATTCCACACCATTAGACACACTTTAGACATTCAGGGAACTTTAACTTGTATCAAACCTTCTGCCTTTATCGAAAAGAAGAAAATGCTAATCGATTCTAGCTAATGCGCCTAAAATAAAAAATGAGCTAGTAAATGTGTCAGAAACTAGCTACTTTGGATTTCGATACAGACTTGAAGAATCATGTTGGAATCGCTAGGCACTGGAAAACAATTTCCGTGTTAGGCAGGTTCCCTCTCAGTAGTTATATATGTTTGGTTATCCTTACGTTTTTCGATAAAGCTGTCTTGTTTTCGATAAACAGAGAAATTCCACAGCATTTGATACACTTTAGACATTTAGGGAACTTTAATTTGTATCAAACCTTTTTCCTTTATCGAAAAGAGGGAAATGCTAATCGATTCTAGCTAATGCGTCTAAAATAAAAAATGAGTTTTTAAATGTGTCATAAAGTAGCTACTTTGGATTTCGATACAGACTTAAAGAGTCATGTTGGAATCGCTAGGTACTGGAAAACAGTTTCCGTGTTAGGCAGTTCCCTCTTGGCAGGTATCTTTATCTTACTATCCTTACGTTTTTTGAAAGAAACTTTTGTTTTCGATCAATGGAGAAATTCCACAGTATTTTACATTTAGGGGAATTTTAAACTGTATCAAACGTTTTGGAGTTATTTAAACAGTAGAAAGGTTAAAGGTATATATACATATTTTTTAACTGTTGAATGCAGGCGTTATTTTTGTGTGTATGTGTGTCTTAATATATATTGTCGTATGTGTGTTTTAGTAGAAAGGTTATTTGATTCATCAAATGCGCCATAGTTACGTGATTTGGACATTGCAGTTTCATAAAGAAGAAAGGGGAATTTATTCCAATGCAAAGAAAATCATTTTAAAATACTGAAATTCAAATGAGATATCTTTATAAATTTCTTCCATAAGATTAGCATTAGCGAGCAGGTCTTTTCAATTGACTGAAGTAACCCCTTAAGCCTAAATCAGGAGAAAATAATTACGATAGCAGAATTATCGAGCAAACCCTATCACTACTACGAAAATTTCGGCCAGAATAATAGCTAAGTTTTCCAACAATTGTTTTTACCTCTCTCGTTATAATCGATTGTAAAACATCTCGATTGTAGATTCTAGGAATTAATCGATGGCTGTATCGATTGTGATTTTTTACGATGACGATTCTTCTCGATTGTCGAATTTTCGAGAATCGCCCATCACTAATCCAGAGTACATAACTTATATACGTACTTTCAGAAATCGGCATCTATAGACGGCAATCTATCCAGTACTTTGCGAAACTCTGTAAATGAAATTATTTACAATTTACAAACATATCTTAGTATACGAAATATAGTTAAGCTATAAAATACACAAATCCAACCCTTTCACCGTCCGAAGGTTTTGCAGTATTTTTATAAGAATGCTTGTAAATCCCAGGATATATATTTTTTAAATCTCAGTTTGATGCTATAATATCTTTAACATCACTACTTTCTGTATAAGGTTCAAAATAGAATTCTGTTTAAAATATTTTGGTCTACAGCCATTTTAACATGATTTCTAGGAACGGAAAAATCCGGGCCAGACGGTTAAAGGGTTAAAAACCCACTTTAATAATTCATGCACATGCACAGTAATGCTTACGAATTATTTTGCATAGCCCTGAATATGTTCTATAGAATTTGTATATACCATGTAGTATGCAAAAATCTAGTTAACTCCCCGTAAACCAGACTAAAATTAAACTACTTTCCTTATATTCCTTTACTACCAATATAAATAACTCTATGATACTAATTGACTCCTACCAGACTAAATATACTAAACATGTATAATTCAGTGTCGTTAAAATTAAACTGACGGTACTCAGAGGCTCATAGCTCCGATTCTACTAAACGAATCCGAATAAAACTTGAAATATATGTTATGTAGATCATGCGGCCAAGGCTTTCGTAAAAAAAGTTTTAAATTTTGACCAGGTGGCGGTTTAATGACGTAAAATAAAGCTGACAGTTCAAAAATCAAAGAATAACGGAATATTTATTTATTCACACACCTGTGTGATCTATGTGCATAGCTTGTCCGTCAACAATATACTGAGAGCGTATCATCACGTTGTAAACAGCGGCAAGAAACATAACAGTAGCAAATGGTGGAGACATGGTTTACGATGCTAGCTTTCAAGTCCGCTTCATTAGTTACACAACCTTGATAAATATGATCTTTGAGAAAGTCCCACTACCAGAAGTCATAAGGGTTGACATCTGGTGATCTTGCTGTCTAGGCAATCGAGAAAGTACGCGAGATGACACGATTAACAGGGAAATTAGATTAAATCATATCTTTACATGTCTCGCCGTATGATCGGTTGCTCCATTTGGCATGAACATTGTGGTGTCCAAACAGCCTCTTTGCCTTAACGCCGGAAGAACATGATTATCCAGGAGTCTGCTATATCGGTCACTTGTGACTGTACATATAACAAACCCGTTCAATGTGACTTCCTCGAAGAAGTACGAGCCCAAAATGAAATTCACCATGAATCCAACCCATGCCGTGACGTATGGGGAATGTAGCGGCGATTGTTACACGGCATGAGGATTGGTGGAATCCCATATGCAGCAGTTCTGTGCGCTCACAACACCTTCTAAGTGAAAATGAGCCTCCTCAGTCCATAAGATATGCGATCACCAGTACTCATCCACTTGCATCCTTGCCAGAAATTGTAAGACAAAATGAATACGTGCAGAGTGATTTTGCGGTTTCAACTATTCCACGAAATGCACCTTGTAAGGGTAGAGCTTCAGAAGTTTTCGTAAAATCATACTCGGCGGCTTACCAACATTACATACTAGATTGCACACTCACATCATACAATCACGTTAAAAAGGCACAAAATATGTCCCTGAAAAATTGGCTGATCTACCTTTTGGATAGGCCAGTTCTGCTAAATCGGATTTGCAAATGCATGAAATTCTTGGAAAACAATGAACACTTTTTCTTTAACCCATTCCACTACTGAGGAGAGGACTGCTCTCGGGCGGACATATAAAAGGGGCGGACTCGCCCAGTTCGCCCACCTTCACCGATAATTCGTACTCTAATGCTCGCATTCACCATCTACCTCGACCTAGAAAACCTCAGTTGAACGCTCAAATGAAATTCACGATAACATTTGATTTGACACTATCAAAGAAACGTCCAATCAGGATTAAAGGTGCATACCGTTTGAGCGTTCGACCGAGGTTATCGGCATAACTCGGGGTCGAAGTAGTTGGTGAATACGAGCGTAATTGTCGTAGGCCTGCCAGTCGTTGTATGGTTAAATATCATGAGAACCATTATCAGGGGCGACAACAGGACTTAACGGTACATATGTTAATCAGAGACAACAGTCACACTTTCAGGATCAAAAATATTACTAAAACACTACAACTAGCGTTTAAATTATCATAGCTCGAGCGAATTTCGAATGGTAAAACATCATAAGACAATGTTACATATGGCGATTGGGGACACCTTTCCTTCCATGGCGAGGATAAAAATTTCCAGAGAAATTTACGTTCGAACTGTCGTAGTGCATAAAGACTTCAGACGGTAAATCATCATTTTACAAAGCTTCATGTGATCTTCGATGACATCTCCATTGGTTCTTAAGAAAACAAATATTTACGCACCTCAACAATGCGAGTTTCTGATAAATTTACGCATAATTTTGAAACGTAAAAGCATGATATTTACAGGCATGTATATTGAAATAATTTGAATCAGAGTTTTTTTAATTTTTCGACAAATTTATTATGTCTTTTGTCATAAGCCATCGCTTTCTCAAGATGACTATTATCGAGCTGTCGCATACGAAAATTCCATTCAAAACGACAGCTTTGACAGCATTTTCTTAAAGACCACATGCCCCTATCAAGTAATGGAAACAGGAAAAATGTTTGATTTGATAGTTTCTGAATAAGAGCAATTGTCATTTTCACATGATTATGACCATGTAAAAAAATGTCAAGATGTCTAAAAAATAGCCACTTTTTATTTGAAAACAACCCTTTTGGGTAAATATAAGAAGTTTCAAACTTCTGGAAGATAGGCGCGTGAAGTTCTAATGTGATCATTTTCTTTTCTTACCACTTTCTGACATAGCTGAAAAGATTATATAATATCTGCGTGGGAAACTGGAGCTTTTAATCAGAACTTCGTTTATTTGGGGTCCCAAACATAGAAGTACTTGCAGTTTTAGTAGTGTTCATTTGTTCTTGCCTACTTTATACGAAAAACATCTATATTTAAAGTATAAAAATCCCTGCCGGCTCGGCCTCCTAGTACAGATAGATTTCGAAGTTAAGTACTAATTTCACCAACAAAAACAAAATCATGATTAAAAATAAACACACTTTAGCAAATTTATCTGACTGCTTTTGACGAATTTTTAATTCCATTTTTATATAAGAGCTGGTTTTATCAGAATTATGTTAAGGCTGCATTCAAAAATATTTTTCCACGCTCAACAACTCGAAATTTTCTGTCACATTTCCAAATTCATTTTTAAAAGGAAAAAAATTAAACTTAATGACGTAATTTTTTAAAGAGATTTATAAGCGACAAGTGTTTTTATTTTTCGTTCAATTAATAAGAACTTGATTTATAAACGATTATTTTCTCAGTAGAGCCATATTTTTGGTTTCCAACACAATTGTTTCGAGAAATTCTGTTCAAAATGCCCCCTTTGGCATCAATTTTTGAAATATATTCTGCCTCTATCAAAAAATCGATCATTACGGTCCATTATATAGTTTCTCAATAAGAGAACCTGCCAATTGGATGCGTTTGAAAGCAAAAATGAATTTAAATATAAGTCAGAAAATAAGAAGTTTGGATTTGAGTACATAATACGATATTTTTTTCTTCAAACTCTATGAATTTCTAATTTGTTTTTGCTGTAAGAATTGGTCCTATCAAAAACTTGTCAATATAAAAGTTGTAGATAATATTAAGAAGATATATAATAAATTTATGGAGATTTGATATCTTATGAATTGACGAAGTTATGGATTTTTTTCTTCTTCAACACCCCGTTTTTTTTGTGTGTTTTACTTGTGTGTTTTTTTTTGTGTTTTTTTTTCGGTAAGAATTGGTCCTATCAAAAACTTGTCAGTAGAAAAGATGTAGATAACATTAAGCAAAAATTATAATAAATTTAATTGGATTTGCTATCTTGAGAATTGTCGAAGTTATTAAGTTTTTTCTCCCCAAAACCCTATTTTTTCCGCCCCTTGAGCCCATTCTTAATTTTATGAAAAATCTGTCGTACATAAATTTTTGGCCCTTTTCATAGAAGTAATAATAACTTTAAACGGAGTCAATATGAATTATAATTAGGAAGGTATGGGGTTTTTTCGTTTTTCACAAAACCCCTCCCTATTTCCACTCCGTTGGTCTGATTTTGCCTGTTAACGAACTTGACCGAGATTTTCTACCCCTTGATTTTAGGTGTCCGTTTGGAAGAGATTTGTGCAGAATTATGGAAGTTAACGTGTCCATAAAAAAGTGATGTATATATAGATAGTTTTGAACTGGGGGAGGTTTTGGTTTCTGGGGGTCTCGATCGGCGTTGATTTGCAAATTTTTTTCGAAATTCCAACAGAGGGGAGAATGTAATAGGTAGTGCTTCTTACGAAATCTACCTGAAAAGTAATATTCTTTACCTCTTTTAGGTAGATTTCGTATGAAATAATACCTATTGGCGTCGTTCCCATATTGGAATTTCTGAAAATTTTTTGCAGATAAACACCGATCATGACCATGATCAACCCAAAACCACACTCAGTAAAAAACTTTATATATATATTATCTATCTATGTATCTATCTATATTTCTATATATATGTATATATATATATATATATATTTATATATATATATATATGCATATATATATAACTTTTTTCTGGACACGATAACTTCCACAATTCTACACAAAACTCTTCCAAACTGATACATAAAATCAAGGGGCACAAAATCTCGGTCAAGTTCGTTAATGGGCAAAATCGGACCAAGGGGATGGAAATAGGGAGGGGTTTTCTGAAAACCAAAAAACCTTCATAACTTCTTAATTTTTGTACATATTAAATCAGTTTAAATGTTTTATTACTTCTAAAAATAGGACCAAAAATTTACGCATCGCAGATTTTTGATAAAATTAAAAATGGGCTCAAGGTGCGCAAAAAATATGGTTTTTGGGAGAAAAAAATTCCTAACTTCGTTAATTCTCAAGATATCAAATCAAATAAATTTTATTATACATCCCCTTAATATTATCTACAACTTTTATATTCACAAGTTTTTGATAGGACCAATTTGTACCGCAAAAAAATTAAAAACGAAAACAAAAAAAAAAAAAAAAAAAAAATCCCTGCCGGCCCGGCCTACAGGCAGAGGTAGATTTCGAAGTCAAATATACTAATTTCACAAACAAAAACTAAATCATGATTCGAGATAAATCCACTTTAACAATTTTATCTGACCGCTTTTGACGAGTTTTTATTTCATTTTTATATAATAGCTGGTTTTATCAGAATCATGTTAGGGCGGTATTAAAAAAAAATACTTTTCCATGCTCAACAACTCGAAATTTTCTGGCATAATTCCAGATTCATGTTTAATTTAAAAAAAGTATGAAACTTGCTGACGTGATTTTTGAAGAGATTTACAAGCGACCACTGATTTTTTTTTTTTTTTTTTTTTTTTTTTTGTTCAATTAATTAAAACTTGATATATAAACAATTATTTTCTCAGAAGGACAATATTTTTCGTTTCTAACACTATCGCTTCTGGAAATTCCGTTCAAAATGCCCACTTTGACATCTTTTTTAGAAATATATTCTGCCTCTATCAAAAATCGATCATTACGGTACATTATATAGTTTCTGAATAAGCGAATCTACCAATTAAATGAGTTTGAAAGCAAAAATGAATTTAAACATGAGTCAGAAATTAAGTCGTTTAGATTTGAGTGCATCCTTAATACAATGATTTTTCCAACACAATCCGCTTCGGTAAATTCGGTTCAAATGCCCTTTTTAATAGCATTTCTAAAAATATATTCTGCTTCTATCAAAACATCGACCATAACGGTACATTATATAGTTTCTGAGTAAGAAAACGTACCAATTGGAAGCCTTTGAGAGCAAAAATGGATTGTAAAATGAGTCGGAAAATAAGCAGTTTGGATTTGAATACACCCTTACTAAGATGATTTTTTTCTTCAACCGCTATGTATTTTTAATTTGTTTTTGCTGTAATAATTGGTCCTATCCAAAACTTGTCTATATAGATGTTGTAGACAATATTAAGAAGATATATGATAAATTCATGGGGATTTTATATCTTTTGAATTGATGGAGTTATGGATTTTTTTCTTCTTCAAACCCCCTTTTTGTTTTCGTTTTTAATTTTTTTTGCGGTACGAATTGGTCCTATCAAAAACTTGTGAATATAAAAGATGTAGATAATGTTAAGGGAATTTATAATAAAATTAATTGGATTTCATATCTTGAGAATTGAAGAAGTTATGAATTTTTTTCTCCCAAAAACCCTATTTTTTGCGCCCCTTCAGCCCATTTTTAACCTTATCAAAAATCTGTGATACATAAATTTTTGGCGCTATTTTTAGAAGTAATAAAAACTTTAAACTGATTTGATGTGTATAAAAATTAAGAAGTTATGGGGGGTTTTCTGTTTTCACAAAACCCCTCCCTATTTCCATCCCCTTGGTCAGATTTTGCCCATTAACAAACTTGACCGAGATTTTATGCCCATTGATTTTATGTGTCAGTTTGGAAGAGATTGGTGTAGAATTACGAAAGTTATCGTGTCCAGAAAAAAGTGATATATATATATATATATGTGGATGTGGCTTGCGGTTCCCAAAACAATCTAAACCACATTCTGACCGCAGTAAGAGGTGCAGCTAAAATCCCATGAGAACTGGCAGAGTAGACAAATTCTATAAGACAATAAACCTGATGAGCTAGTAAATCTGAACCGCAGCCTGAGAGCTAAGATTCGATGTAACGTCAGAGTGGTACTGCGGACCGGCCTGGTAAGACGTACCCGGTTAGGCTTCCGAAATATATTGAATGCCGGTAAACTGCCGTAAGAAATTCCCCCTCATCCCCCTAAGCCCTGTATATAGTTAATGTGCTCTGTAAATATAACCTATGCTTAATCAAGACATTAAAACTTGATTATTTCTATACTACGAGTGTTCAATCAGAAGCCTTTACTACCAAAGTACGACCGCAGTCAATCCCACCTATTCTACATGAGGGCTCGACCTCGTCGAATCCACCTATTTTTAGAGCCTCTAGACATCCATGAAACTGTTGTGAAATCCAACTTCTGAAATATTTAAGATCTGCGAAGATTCTGTTCGAAGTTCTCTCCGATAAGGAAAGAGCGACAGAAACAAGATCTACTGACCTACTTATCTGTTATCGAGTCACCCGTGTTTCTGTGTCTCTGTGAAAGAAGACGTCTGTGACATATTTTTCGTTCGCAATGGATATAACCAAGCCATTCGGCGTTCGCTTTTAAAAAAAGGATACCAATTTGGAAGTAAGATTTATTTCTTATTCAGCCATGTTTTTGCAAGATATACGGCCGGTGTTAGCTCAAATTAATTCAGCACGAGTTGAACGAATCAAAATTCTACATACCTTGGTATTCGGCACTGATGAAAATAGAAATAATCGGAAAAATTTACGGAAGTTTCAGGGATTCAAATTTAAAATTGGGGATCCTGAATTTGACGATAAAATCGCGGAAACGGCCCAAAACTTCCCCTTAGCTCAACTCATTTCTATGGCAAATTTGCTTTGTCTAGACATTGCTGGTAACGAAGCAGACATTTCACGACGTATTATTGAAGCCCTTGCAGACCTAACAAAATTCCAGTCCTCCATTTCACCACAAACCGATTCCGAGCCAGATGACGACGATTCTCGCGATACTTTGCAATCCAAACCATTAACGAGTTTTTCTGGTACCACTTTACAATATAATGCTGCCATTTCCCCCCATTCGGCACCGCGTCAGTCCATTTCTTTTACCGATTTCGAAAATTTAATTACACCCTTTTCCGGCAAGCCAGTCGAATTAGAAAGATTTGAAAGCTTAGCCACAACATTTCAACTGAATGAGTTGCAAAAATTTCTTTTCGTCGAAAGAGTCTCAAGGGTACTGCATTGTTGTTTGTCCGCAGTGATCCAGGATTAACATCGTACGCAGCGTTAAAGCAAGCGTTAATACAAGAATTCGCGCATATTTCCTCTTCCGCCCAAATACATGAAATGCTAGCTTCGCGTACTTGTAAGCCCAACGAAAAAATGAGTGAGTATTTTTTAATAATGAAAGAGATTGCCCAACGAGCGAAAATAGACGACGCATCACTCATGCATTATGTTATCACTGGTATTAGAGATACACCTAACAATAAAGCAATTCTTTTTGGCTGTCAAACTCTCACCGAATTTAAAAGTAAGCTACAAATTTATCAGCAAATTTGCGATCAAAGTCCCCACCATCGCCAGTCACAGCCGCGGCCTACACATGTCAGTAATAAACCCCTACTCGCGGAAAAAGCCACGAAAACAATTTGTTTTTCTTGCGGAGAACCTGAACACCATGCGAAAGATTGTGTACATAAAAACAAAGGAATTAAATATTTTTCGTGTAATAATTTTGGTTACAAAAGTTATAACTGCGCTCAGACCACCCGACCTAAAGTTTCAAACTCAGACACCTCTCCCCCTGCAATTCGAGTAGTAGAATTGGATAAACCGCGTCAAAACATGACGAAATTAGTGAAATTTGCAGATTTAGCGATAGATGGGTTGCTGGATACCGGTTCGCACATTACGTGTGTAAGAAAAGATTTGTACCGCTTACTGGGTTCCCCCACCCTCAACGACGCAAGCTTACAAATCGCAGGCTTCGGTAACAGCAGTGTCACACCAATCGGGTCGTTCAGCACAACCATCTCTATAGACGACAATGCGTATACCACCACAGCTTATGTCATAGAATTTTCTCGCATGAACATTCCTCTCATCATCGGAAGAGACATAATTTCCCAGGGAATACTCACTTGTGATCAGAACGGCATCTCACTCCAAAAACCACCTCCACCCGAAATATCTGTCAATTGTATCACCGTTTGTGAAAGTGTAAACAACGTAGACTTCGACCACAAACAAGAGGATGTCGTGTTACAGAACTTAGTTCCAAGTATCCGAGAATTTTGCGAGGACGTGCCTTCTCAGATCCTACCATCCCCTAATTGCACTCGTCACCACGCACCTGTGCAAAAGACGTTCGTTGCTCCAAATTCCCTTGTGTACGTACTATGCTTCTTACTCGTCATACTACATTCCACAAGTGCATTGAGTACCTGTGTTTCTGATATGGGAACTTTCATCCATTTTCTCGAGGCATATTTTTCACTGTGTATGACGGAATATTTTTACAGCTCACTAGTGCCAGCTCTTCCCAATACTAGGAAAATAAAAACACGTCACCGATAATGGAAACGAAACAAAATTCGTTCCCGCACAATATAGCTACAAAAAAGACAGAGAAGAAAAGTGTTTTTTTTTTTAAGTGTGCTCCTTTTAGTGTTGTTTTTAATAATAGCATCCGCGCTGCGAAAGGTGTTTTTTTTTTGTTTCGCCGTAGGAAGTGTTAATTTTTTTTGTGTATGTGATGTCAAACAGCTAATTACTCCTCCTTCATCAGTGTGCATATATTTTTTTTTATTATTTCACGAAAAGTCACCTATTTATCGTCACGTTATCCAGACAGCAGACTTTAAGTACTTTATTTTTCTTTTTCTTTAGCTGGATTCATGATTCAGACTGTCTGATCGGTGCTGACCGTTATCAACATACCCTATTAGCATTTCCAGTGAACTCGTATTTGTTTTTTTTTTATTTACTTTTTCAAATGTGAACAACGATTAGACTCGGTACTTTTTCCCTTCTTTTTACCAGTGCCAAGAACTTACTTGTGATAAACCACTGACTATTACTTTGCTTTGCCAGATAAGATGATCTTTTTTTTTCTCTATTAGAATAAACAACCTACAGCTAACAAAATTCAGATGGAATAAGTGCTTTTTTTTTAACTATTCCATGAGTGACAGATATGCACGGATTTTTGAAGATATTTTGTTTTTCTTTTTTTTCACACACTACTTCAAGAAACTATTTATTTTAACATCCTTCTGTATAATGTGTTTTATTTGTATATATTTAGTACTTTCTTTGATATATTTTGAAATGTTTGATTCAAATAATTGTTTAAATTATTAGTATGTACCCCCCCCCCCTTTTCCCCAATACCAGCATTTATTTTTTTTAGCTTAGTCATTTTTTTTTCTTTCTCTCTGTATAGCAACTGACTGCTCGCACTACTTAGGACGAATTTTTTTTCTTTCCTTATGTTAGATTTTTAAGCCGAATGACGAAAAATATTTTAAAGACGAAAGACGCGAAGTTCCAAATGGATCTTCTTAAGACGAAAAAGACGATGCTTGTTCACATGACACACGAAGACGTTTTTTATTTTCTTTTTCTTTTTTTTTCGAAGACTATTTTTGTTTTCTGCACGTAGTGTAGTGCAGATCAGCTTATGCATTGTAATGGGAGAGCCAAAATTTAAATTCATTTTTTTTCGTTCGTGTTTCGTCAGCTCTCTCCCTTTCGGCCTCTAAACTTTTTTTTTAAAGATACGTTTTTCTTTCTTTCTTTCTTTTAACTTTAGAAATTTCGAAAATTTTTGTTAGTGTTTTTTTTTTTTTAGTTAAATTTTAATTTGCTTTTTCTTGCTGCGGTTGCCCTCACGTGTGCAAGTGTGCACACCTGTCAAGATGCCCGAGTGTGGATGTGGCTTGTGGTTCCCAAAACAAACTAAACCACATTCTGACCGCAGTAAGAGGTGCAGCTAAAATTCCATGAGAACTGGCAGAGTAGACAAATTCTATAAGACAATAAACCTGATGAGCTAGTAATTCTGAACCGCAGCCTGAGAGATAAGATTCGATGTAACGTCAGAGTGGTACTGCGGACCGGCCTGGTAAGACGTACCCGGTTAGGCTTCCGAAATATATTGAATGCCGGTAAACTGCCGTAAGAAATTCCCCCTCATCCCCCTAAGCCCTGTATATAGTTAATGTGCTCTGTAAATATAACCTATACTTAATCAAGACATTAAAACGTGATTATTTCTATACTACGAGTGTTCAATCAGAAGCCTTTACTACCAAAGTACGACCGCAGTCAATCCCACCTATTCTACATATATATATATAAAGTTTTTTACTGAGGGTGGTTTTGGATTCCAGGGGTCATGATCGGTGTAGATCTGCAAAAAAATTTTCAGAAATTAAAACATAGGAACGATCCCAATAGGTAGTATTTCATACGAAATCTACCTAAAAAAGGGGGTGAAGAAGAAAAATTTCCGTAACTTCGTCAATTCACAAGATATAAAATCTCCACGAATTTATCATATATCTTCTTAATATTGTCTTCAACATTTATATAGACAAGATTTTGATAGAACCAATTCTTACAGCAAAAACAAATTAAAAATACATAGCGGTTGAAGAAAAAAATTCATCTTATTAAGGGCGTATTCAAATCCAAACTGCTTATTTTCTGACTCATTTTTAAATTCATTTTTTGCTCTCAAACGCATCCAATTGATAGATTCTCTTCTTCAGAAAATATATAATGTAACCTATTGATCGATTTTTTGATAGAGGCAGAATATATTTCAAAAATGATGTCAAAGTGGGCATTTTGAACAGAATTGATCTGAGATATCCCGGACGAATATGGTGGAACTTTTCACCGAGATAGCTCAGACGACAGAGCACTAGCGGCTGCAGCCAGGAGAACCCTAGTTCGAATTCTGGTCCGGACATTTTTCGCTCCGTTGAAAATTTACATCTAATATGATTTATTTACGAATTAGAATAATTGTGTTAAATTAATCTAGTGTAATTTCATATCCAGCGATTTCTGGAGTTCCATTACCTGAGATTTATTCTGTTGAGCTGAACCAGGTTTCAAACCAGATGCTATAATCATTAAGGTTAGCTGAGTGAAAAAGCTCCACCAGATTCGTCCGGGATAGCTCAGATGGCAGAGCACTGGCGGCTTTATCCAGGAGATCCCTGGTTCGAATCCTGGTCCGACATTTTTCGCCCAGTTTGAAATTTACATCTAATATGATTTATTTACCACTAGAATAATTGTGTTAAAGTTAATCTAGTGTAAAGCAACTTATATTTCGGGTTTTGGCTAGAATTTTGCAAACATTCGAGATAATATGTTGTCACGTCAAAATTCCAATTTACGTGTTACAACATGTCATTGGATATTTTATTATGAAAAAAAAATCATTTTATCGCATTACTAAAATGAAAGAAACAAAGTAACTTGATGTATTTTTTAACCGACTTCAAAAAGAAGGAGGTTATCAATTCGACCTGTATGTATGTTTTGGTCCTGTTCACGCATAACTTCCGCAAATATGAACCTATTTTGATAGTTCTTTTTTTGTTTGAAAGAGTAAGTCACCCGTGTGGTTCCATTCTAATTTCACGAAAATTTGATAATTATAACAATTTTTTTAATAAAAACTTCAAAACGGAGGATATTCCATCTACGTTATGATCACGTGGTCAAGGTAAAAATTTCTAGCGTAAAGAAGGGAAGACTCTGTAGACGTAATGTAAATCCCCGCCAGCCAGTGAAGCAGTTCATGAGGAAAGCAATAGTAGCCTCCCTCCTTATCAGTTGGAAATTCTTTGGGTAAATTACCGGTAGCACGTGACTTTTTTCAGCCTCAAACCCAGATTTGGAATATAATCAATGGAAGATATTCCAAATATGGGTTCGAGGCTGAAAAAAGTCACGTGATACCGGTAATTTACCCAAGGAACTTCTAACTGATAAGAAAGGAAGATGCTACTGCTTTGCCTGATGAACTGTTTCATTGGCTAGCTGGGATTTATGTTACACGTCTACGGAGCCTTCCCTTCTTTACTCTAGACTTTTCTACCTTGATCACGTGATCAAAACGCAGATGGAATATCCTCCATTGAAATCTTTTTTGAAGCAGTCGCCAAATTACAAGCGTTCATCATTTATGTTGTTACTCTTACAGAGATACGAGATCTTTTCAAAGTGCGAAAACTTAGCTGGACAAGGGCCGAGATACAGATAGATTTTTAGCTGTGAGAGAAACGAGATTGACCAATCAGAAACCTGCCATTTTGCGAACTTTTCGCTGCTTGCAAAAATGCAGGCTTCTGATTGGTCTATCTCGTTTCGCTAAGAGTGCAAATTCTATCTGGATCTCGACCCAAGTTCTGTCATCCACCAAACCGGAAGGCCCACACAGATACTCAAAGACATTTAAGATACATAGACCGGCAATTTCCATTCAAAAGCATGCGAAATCATGGCAGCCATCTGAAGTAAATTGAAACACCTGAACCGCGAGGTTTGTACGTCAGCTGTGGTTATTTCGAGGCTAACGAAAAAGACAGGCTACCACGGTGGGTACGATTCTTCGTTTTTTACAGACCGCTGGAGTCACTTGATGCTCGAATGCACCAATGAAGATGTGCAAAAAGAGCATCACGTGACTCCAGCGGTCTGTAAAAAAAGAAGAATCGGACCCACCGCGGCAGCCTGTCTTTCTCGTTAGCCTCGGGTTATTTACCATTAAGTGCTATGGCTAGAATGAGCTTAAAAAATAATTTTTATCAATATATATGAAATTTAGGGCACATCTTTTTACATGAAGCTATTTTTTATATCTAAATATGCGTTATAAATATTGAATTTTCAGAAATAAAGTTAAAAAAGGCGATTTATTAATACTTTTATGGATGGTATGTTTAAAAAAGAGTATCTAGTTTTAACATGCCTTATAAACCTAAATAAAGGCGAAATTTATATGAACCAAATTGTTAAATATCATAATTCCACCTTTTTTTAAGTTTGACTTACAAAAGTAACTGGAAAGGAAGTTTAGATTAAAGGTTGCAAATGTAACATAATATAGTAATTTACAAAATTTTAAATTACTTGTAAAGAATTTTACGTATTTTAAACTAATTTTTATGCAAAAAGGTAATTAAAAAAACGCATATTATCGAAAATAACACTATATTTTTATCCATGGAGGATTTTTTTGAAATACTTACTTGCTATACGAAAAACACAAAAAAATTGATGAATAATAAGGATTTTTTTTTTTTTGAAGGCCTAAATGAAATAGGGTAGACTAATACTTAATGAACCGCAATGAAAAAATACGCTAATAAAATCATTTTCTTAGGTAAATTAAAATATAAAATATATAAACTGCCGTACAACAGCTGTGATCAAAAATCCTCAGTTAAACTGACAGCTTGCCGGTCTATGTATCTTAAAAGTATTTGCAGATACTAACCGATATCAGAAGTAGGTGTCGAAAAGTTGAAAATAAACAAGTTTCCTCATGTATCAGAGCACAAGTACAGCGTCTAGAATACCTAGTGTGGAAATATGCTGTCCAAACAGTGCTAAAAATTTGTATCCCTTAAATGTGCCACGATACTGCTAAAATCCGAAGTGTCGATTTCAGCGACATCTGCGAGATTTTCGTATTACTAGTATTACATTGTATAAACTAGCAATTTCTTGCTGTTGTAGAAAATATCCTGCATATGTCGCTGCGATCTGCATATTGCAGCAGCATCCTTGCACATTTAAGGGAAACAATATTTTATCGTTTTTTGAAGTATTACAGGGATAGCCGATTTCCGCACTGTGTATTCTAGTCGCTATAGCACAAGTGCCTGAGTATGAGTGTGCCTGTTGTGTTGAAGTTACAAAGTGCCTTCCTATGTCAATACTCAGTAGAGTGCACTGCTATGTGTAGCGACACTCTCTTTAGATTCAGATTCGGTTAGCGAATTAGATATCAGAATGATATAAGATTTTCTTCAGGTACGATTCCTCGATTGAAAAGTGGCGTCATACGGAGATATTTGATTAGTTGAGAAGAATCTAGACAAATGCGATTGTTAATTTTTGATTTTTTCCTCATCATGAAGCATTTTTCATTTCATTTTTTCGGCATCAAAATTTCGTCATCAAAATTTCGTCTTTTTTTTTTGTGACCACAAAGCATCTTAGTGAGCCTGACATTACCGTCAAGCTGATTACATTTCCTCATTAGTATGACCATAGAGAAGAGATAGGGGTGGAGAGTGCTTTGGTAATCCTAAAGTGGAACCAACATAATAATCACGTGTTTACAATAGTCACGTGACTTTTACCGCCAATGGCTAGCATATGTTTGCGAAAGGAAAATAAACAAATTACCGTATCGTTAAATTAAAGTGAGAATCTTCTTTTACTAATTTAAAACAGATTTTAAGTTGCTTTGTTTTACTTCGTTTATATTTTTGCACTACTTCACATGCATAATGTGGATGCTGGGTATTTTTTTTTTCACGACCGGCAATAATTTTGAAATTACCAAGCAAGCGATAACGAGCGAAATCTGGAAACCTTTACATGAGTAGGACCGGTCATGTTGATGTCGCTTTTTAAGGGAATTTTCTACGGAAAGCACACTCCACCCCTATTTCTTCTCCATTCGTATGACTAAACTCATTCAGACAACCATCGTCATGTTCTGGAATAGAAAATGTCCAGGAGTGATATAGTTTGGACAAAAGCATCTGTCAAAGCACAATCTGAGCATCGAATATTATGCCACTCTCACATAGAGGCAGTCAGATTCAGGTTTCCAGATTCGCACTCCACATCCAAACATCACCAAACATTTCCGATGCCATTACTTGTTTTATCGACATTAGATAGCTGCAGTTTATTTACTGAAGCATGGTGCGGATTTTGCTAGTATTTTTCTTTTTAGTTTGAGCGCATTCACGGACCGCACTCTGGGTTCCCCAGGTTTCCCCGTGGGGAACCCGAAGCGTTCAGAGCCGGCATCACGTGACTTTTTCCGAGTTTCCCGCAGCGTTCAGAGCCGGAGATTACCCAGATTTCGGGGAACCCACATTACCTGAAAAATTTTGTTGGGTAAAGTGATCACGTGGTTGGGAAATCTGACTTGTTTACCATTTTATAGCTTAACTGTGACTGTTAATCGGAATCACTGTTTTGATTAGAGTTTTAGGGAAGCGGTTGTTGCCGCACACGGGAGCCACAAAATGGGCGCATGCGCATTTGAGTTCTGGTTTGTCGTCTGCTCGAAAACATAGCTGACTTTACAAGTTGCTAGTATCTCGCTATACTCTATGCCGTCTGTCTCTGTTTATACATCAATGTTTAGATCTGATAAAATTTTGAAAGTATTTATTCTAAATACTATTGATACGTGTTTTTAAATCCTTGATCACGGATTACATCGTGTACGGAGAAGTTTCTAGCGCAGTAAATCATTATTTTACTGCCAAAAAGCTCATCAGTTTAGGTCTAACTGTTGTATTATTGAAGAAAGTAATGTGAGTTCATATATAATTATATTTCTCTTTTTATTTTATATGTATGTTTAAAATGTGTTTTTGTAAGCACTTATAATTGAAGTTTGATGTATATATATTTTTAATTAATGCAGTACTGTGGTATCAGCTCAGTGGTGGTAACAAGTAAAAAGTGTTAAAAAAAGGTTTAGTATTGTTCTCAGTGTAAAATCAGTAAGTGTAAGCCTGCTTTATATATTATGGGGAATAGAACTCATTTTCTGAGATATTATAAAAGTGAATCAAAGACTAACTAACACCTTACACCCCCCCTCTTCTTTAAAAATTTAAATACTCTTTTTCAAGTATCTTATTTTTTGAGAATACTCTCTCTTTCCAGCTCTAGGTTGTGAGGTGGTCTTTCTGTGAGAGTAGTTCTCAATTTTTATATAAAACAAAAGTATTTATTTTTAAACAGAAAAATTGGCTGAATCGCAAAACAGCCGAGACACTTGGCATCGTTCAATTTGGCGAGGCGATAAATGGATCTTTGTTGTTACCAGTTCGTTTCGTAAATTCTTTCCACGCCTTCAGTTGTGTGATCTTGAATTTGGATTGGTTGAATGGGATTGGTTGATTTCTTGTGTATTGGATGGCTACGCCTACCTTTGACATCTAAACTCCGCATGTTTTGTAATTCATGTACAACGAGTTGCGTGACGAGGTGTAGAAGACAGACGTTTTGTAATTGTAAAATTAAATGACGGTAAGGCTAGAGTATGTTATTGTTAATATATTTTGCTGTTTTTAGTTGTAAAATTTGAAAGTTAAAGTACCTGTGTAATTTAGTTTGAAATTGTGAGTATTTGTTCATCTTTTTTTTGCTGGAAAGTTAAATGATGTTTATCGACGACTAGAAGTTTACGAAATTATGGCAATTCAACATTTTATAGAGTTGATTGTCAAGAAAGGAGATGTTTGTTAAGGTATGTTAATAATTTTATGTATTTTTTAGTATAGTGTTTTATATTAGCCGTTTATTGTATATTTCTCATGTATGCTGACCTTACGAGTTTTGTACATTTTGATATTGCTACGTAACGTGAAGTGCTGAATTTTGATATTGCTACGCAACGTGAAGTGCTGAATTTTGATATTGCTACGCATTGAGAACTGCTGAATTTTGAGATTGCTGGTAGCGAGAACTGCTGAATTTTGAGATTGCTGCACACCGAGAACTGCTGGTGACAGTGATGTTTTTTTTCGGTTAATGAACGCGAAGCGTTCATACATGTACGCTGATTGCCGCTTTAACGAGTTTCCTGCGTTTTTCAGATTGCTGCAGAACTAGGTTGCTGTATTCAGTGATAAATATTATTTTTTTATGAACGCGAAGCGTTCATACTTCTTTAAATTAGAAATTAATTGTTCAATGTTTACTATAATATAGGCACGTACTTTCAATATTAAATGACACCATGATTATTTCAAAAGTTGTTGAGAAATGAAAATTTTAATCATTATATCGTTACTCTGATTTAGAAAGGTACTTTAAAAATTTCACATTTTCAATAAACTTATGTTGAAATCGTTTGTTTTATTTTGAATCTCATAAAAATCAGCTTTCCTGTGTTTTCTAATACGTCGTTATTTATAAATGTTCTATTTCCCATGATTCCAGGGTGATGACGTAGTAAAAAACAGTCTGGAAGCATTCAGGAAAGTGGACCAATCACGTTAGTTTTCAGGTTGCCGCATTTTAGATTGGCGCATGTGGGGTAGTTGGCGCTTGCCCGAAAAGTCGCCAAATGGGGTGTCTCGGCTGTTTTGGGAATCTGCCAGTACTGGTTATTTAATAGCCGTACACATTTGATTAACTTCATTTTAATTTAGCAATTATAGATTGCTCTGTTTACTTTTATAATTTCTTGTATATCAAACTTTTCTGATACTGGTATAAATGAGGATATTTACTGAAAAACAGAACATTTTAATACTGTTATTATCCAAACATGTACAATTAAAATAACTTTCCAAATCCCAAATGAACTTCAAATATTAACTTAATATGTATAAACTAAAGCAGTTATTGAAGATGTCATCTTTCGGAGGTGAAGGGGCTGAGTCAAGAAGAATCATTTTGGATTTTGATGACAGCTGGGTACACTTGCGAGGCAGGATTTTCTTTTGATTTGCTGTCAGTGAGTGTAACTTGCTAGTTCATACTGGATGTTCTTCCATCCCACAAGAATATATATCAAACTTGTTGTCAAAGTCGTACTTGCTGTTTCCAACACAACGTCCACACCACTCTGGCTGATGATCTGGTTTCATTTACAGTTTGTTAATATTAAGTTCATTTGGGGTTTGAAAGTTATTTTATCTGTGCACTTTTGGATAACAGTTCTATTAAAAAGTTCTTTATTTTTATTTAGTGTATTTTTATTAAAATGCAATAAGAATTCTAAAATTTGTAGCAACTAAATTAAAATGAAGTGATTCATATGAGTTTAATATTTTCAATGTTTAATAAAGGAATAAAGCACATGTTGTGAATACCATAAGAAAGTATTTTTATTTTTATTTTTTTTTAATCTTCTCTAACTATCACTAAATAGCAAATTTTATGTATGAAGTTAGTCTCCCTACATTAAAAGTTTTATTAATCCCCCCCCCCATTTTTTAATCCTCATTCATTTTTTATTACAGCAAGTGAAAACATCAATTTTAGTATTGTTGCTGTTTAACCACCTGATGGGCAGTAAGGCAGTGATGGCATCAACTAATTTTAATCCCTAATTGTCACATTGTCATTTGATTTTTTGATAGCGTTGTCATTTTCGATCCAAACAAAACATTCTCTTTTTATTTGTAATTTGTTCTTTACATTAAAATTTTTTCTTTTTATTTGTAACTTGCTCTTTTCATATTTTTATGAAAATACAAAGTTGTTATTAAAATCATTAAATAATCTGAAATTGTAGCGAAACTAGTTTTTGTATATTAGAGAGAACATATAATTTATTGCAGGGAGGTCCAATCCTCTCAATATGAAAAACATAAATTTTAATTATATTTAAGTCATATTTTAATTATATTTAACAATCATACAAAATTGATATTTTAGCCTTACTTAATTTATTTAACTATCAGAAAAAACAGAATTCCTGTACTGAAAATTGAATAAATACCTCAATTCAGGTATATTACCTGAACACAATCGCCCCTGATGATTATTAAAATGTTTAATTCCATAATATGTCATGTTTCGCATTACTGTTCTTTTGTCATATGTGTATGCGCATATATGATCCGCTGTTCGAAAAAGCAGGTGTGAAATATGTTTGAAATGATAATTGTGTTTGTGTCAGCTGATTGCAACTTCCCTATAGCTCTATCTCAAGAACTAATGTATGGATGTTCATCAAACTTCAGATTCAATTAGTCCTTGATATTAAATGGTGCTGATTACGTTTTGGTGTAGATTGCCCAACAGGTGGCGCTGCTATGCTGCATTTTTCATGATTTTCATAATAGCTGTATCCTAAAAACAAATAAACCGGTTTTCATCAAACTTCAGATTCAGTTAGACATTAACATACATTAGGCAATTTACACCAAAACCTAATCAGCAACACAGGTGGCACTGCTATGCTGCATTTTGCAAGATTTACATGATTGTAGCAATAGTCATATCTCAAGAACTAATGCACAGAACTTCATATATTCAGAATTTCACATGTTATGATGGGCATAGATTGCCATTTAATTTTTGCATACTAGTGAATTTTAAAGTATTAAGGTGTATGAAATAGAAGAAAGTTTAGGGATTGGTACATTCGATTATTTGTTATTTTAAAATTTTCCAAATTTCTACTGCCCCACCCTGAAATTAACCCACCCCCTTTCCTGGCCTTTTGAATGTTTAAAACTTGTACTTAAAAAATGAAAGCCTTAAAAAAATGCATAATATCATTAGTTTATTTAATTATATATATTAATTTAATTATATTTATTAGTTTATTTAATTTGTAGGTCGTTAACAGCATTCAAAATCCTTGGCAGAGACCATTAAAATTTCAATCGGACCACTAATTTGAAAAATTGAGTGGTCCGCAGGACCCGTAGGTAACCCCCCCCCCCCCTCTCTGACAAGTAAATCCAACAATTTTATTTTATTAAAATAATAATAATAATATTAAAATTGCATTAAATCTTACAGCCAGTTGAAATAAATAATTGGAAATAAAATATCTAATTAATAATTTTACAGTTTTTGTTTATGTAGTTTATTTAATTTTTAGAAAATTATAATCTTACATTTTACTATGCTGAAAATTTTGGATAACTGCAAATGAAGTTTGTTTTATATTCTATGAGGTAGAGTGGGGGATCACTCAAAGGATTAAGGGGAGTCTTCACTCACTTGAAAATACCCACTGTAATGTTGGGCAGATTGTTTTCGAATTTCTCATTTAAATTTGAATATTTTTAATTTTTTTGTACCTTTATTGAAAAAATCTGCAACCGAAATCGAAAGAGTAAAAAACAGTCATATTAAAGATCAAGCTCAGCTCTCCTATGCAAAAAAAAAAATCATTTAAAAATATTCAAATTTAACCGAGAAATTCAAAAACAACCTGCCCATTGGTTTAACTTTAGGTAGCAGGCGTTTTCAAGATAGTGAAGAATCCCCTTATAGGGACATAATAGAATCTTATGTAGTCGGCCAGGGATGATGACTGATGAATATTTATGAATTTTTTAATTATGAATATTTATGAATAATTAATTATGAAAGAACAAGAAAATGTCATAAACAACTTTTCACGATTTTTTCACAGAAAAATATAAATTCAGACAAAATGGAGTTAAATATATAAAATTTAGCGTGCAAAAAAACCATGATTTTTTTTTCAATAATACAAATAGGATTTTTTTTTTTAATTTAAATCGGATTTTTATGATTTTTTTCCCAGCATTCAAATACTGAATAGCTACCAAGAGTTTTAGGTTTCCAAAGCAATGAACCACTAATTGCTAACATAATCTATGTTTTTACACTTTAATTAATAAAATTATAATTATTAGTAATTACAAAAATTATAAAAACTGCAAATTAATAGTTTCATGCATAGGAAGATAGTTTTGACATTTGTGGAGGTTTTCTTGAACCTAACCAGGGCTCGAAATGGAAAAATCCACGAACGGGAACGCTATTTCAAAATTATTGTTGACTAATTTTATTTATTTATTTTGAAAGTACAGTAAAATCCCGATTATCCGAGATCCCGCTTAACCGAATTTCCGCTTTAACCGAGTTATTTTATTCTGATGGACTGATAGCTTCCATTATTTTTAAGCAGCCATTGTAAGTCAAGTGTTAGGTGAAGATGAAAGAGCAGCCGTAAAAAGTTAGAACTCTGATTTTCTGGTCAGAATGGGGGGGAAAAATGGCCATAATCTTTTTTAACACTTCATTTATAATGGCTGTTTCATAATAATGAAATCCTTCAGTCCATCAGAAGAATCCATTCCAAAGGTAAAATCCGATTGAAAAAAATATTTTATATTTTGAGCAGAAAGAAGTGGCTACACATGCAATTTTCATGACACTAATAGAATCATATAGATGCCAATTTGTATGGTTTAGTTACCTCGAAAAATGAATACGAATTTTAGCCATGTTTAATCGTTGACATTTGTTAGATTTCGGTGATAATACTGCAGAAGAAAAAAAATGCAGCAAAATTGACATTCAACAAACAAACACTAAAGGGCTTTTTCAAATAAACAATTTCATACCTCGTATTTCTTAAAAGTAACGGAAATGTACATCAAAGAAATGTTACTAGTACCACAAAAATTAAGGAATTAAGTCAAAATTTATGTTTCATCTCCTTACTTGGTGCCGATTTGTGTAAATCCGGTTTATAATCCGAGTTTTTTGCTTATCTGTGGTGAACTTGGCCTATATTTTGTAGCAAATTTATATGTAACCGAAGAAGAAAAACCAATTTTAAAAAATGCATTCAAGATTCTAAATAATTAAAAAAAAAAAAGTTACAGAGAGCATAGTAAGCTATATGTATGAAACTGTAATAATATTTTTTAATAATTCCACGAACCAGAACAATATTTTCCATACTTTCACGAACCGGAACAATATTTGCCACAATTTCACAAACCGGAACATTGTTCCGGTTTGCTCTGGTACATTTCGAGCCCTGAACCTAACCCTCGCGAATGTTAAGGGATTACTGTACATTATAATGACTAATCTATTGTAAAAGTTAGCAAATATTATATAGGTCAAAACTTAAATCATGCTATGTACACTATATGGTCATTAATGACCGGCAATTTTCAATTTTAGACATTTTGTCTAATATTTAAAAATATACTTGTCAGATTCTTCTGGAATTTTAGGATTAAAAGGGACAGGTTTGACTTCATATTTATCAACGTCGGTTTGATAAGGAGGACAATTAGGGGGCCAACAAAAAATCAAAGAAAAAAATAATACTTGGGATCACCCTGTAAAATAAAATGCACGAAATGATCTATCGCTACTGAATATAAATAAACAGACATTGTGTAGTATATGTATACTTTTGTGTAAGAATAGCATGTATATTAATAGAGGTATAGCGATTTTTTTTTTTAAATTAAAAAAATTCTTGCATGTTTTTTGCTTATAACATGCAGGATTTTTAACCAAATTTAACGCTAATTTCAGAGAAATTGACAAAATGTAGTAGAAATAAAATAGTGCAACAGAAATATAAATATATTAAATAGTTAAGGAAATATGGGCAGTTGTATAAAATAATTTTTATCTGTGCAAGCACGAAAGATAACAATTAACTTTTTACATAATTTAATAGTTAACTCTATGGAAACTACTAGCTACTATATAACTACTGGCTCTGAACGTTGCCAGGTAACTTAAAAATAAAAATTTATGGATAATCCCTTATCATTCAGAGAGTTTTAGCGAAAAATTAAAAATCAGCTCACTCTAACGCCGACATCTCTCTGAATTTTTACGATATTTGACTGAATTTTTTTAATAAGTTGCCAAAATTAAATGGTAATCTATGCCCATCATAACATGTGAAATTCTGAATATATGAAATTCTGTGCATTAGTTCTTGAGATATGACTATTGCTACAATCATGTAAATCTTGCAAAATGCAGCATAATAGTGCCACCTGTGTCGCTGATTAGGTTTTGGTGTAAATTGACTAACTTATGTCAATGTCTAACTGAATCTGAAGTTTGATGAAAATCGGTTTATTAGTTTTTAGGATACGGCTATTATGAAAATCACGAAAAATGCAACATAGCAGCGCCACCTGTTGGGCAATCGACACCAAAACGTAATCAGCACCATTTAATATCAAGGACTAATTGAATCTGAAGTTTGATGAACATCCATAACATTAGTTCTTGATATAGAGCTATAGGGAAGTTGCAATCAGCTGACACAAACACAATTATCATTTCAAACATATTTCACACCTGCTTTTTCGAACAGCGGATCATATATGCGCATACACATATGACAAAAGAATAGTAATGCCAAACATTGACATATTTCGGAATTAAACATTTTAGTAATCATCAGGGGTGATTGTGTTCAGGTAATATACCTGAATTCAGGTATTTATTTAATTTTCAGTACAGGAATTCTGTTTTTTCCGATAGTTAAATAAATTAAGTAAGGCTAAAATATCAATTTTGTATGATTGTTAAATATAGTTAAAATATGACTGTTAAATATAATTAAAATTTATATTTTTCATATTGAGAGGATTGGACCTCCCTGCAATAAATTATATGTTCTCTCTAATATACAAAAACTATTTCCGCTACAATTTCAAATTATTTAATGATTTTAATAACAACTTTGTATCTTCATAAAAATATGAAAAGAGTAAGTTACAAATAAAAAGAAAAAAATTTAATGTAAAGAACAAATTACAAATAAAAAGAGAATATTTTGTTTGGATCAAAAATGACAACGCTATCAAAAAATCAAATGACAATGTGACAATTAGGGATTAAAATTAGTTGATGCCATCACTGCCTTACTGCCCATCAGGTGGTTAAACAGCAACAATACTAAAATTGATGTTTTCACTTGCTGTAATAAAAAATGAATGAGGATTAAAAAATGGGGGGAGGGGGATTAATAAAACTTTTAATGTAGGGAGACTAACTTCATACATAAAATTTGCTATTTAGTGATAGTTAGAGAAGATAAAAAAAAATAAATATATAAAAATACTTTCTTATGGTATTCACAACATGTGCTTTATTACTTTATTAAACATTGAAAATATTAAAGTCATATGAATCATTTCATTTTAATTTAGTTGCTACAAATTTTAGAATTCTTATTGCATTTTAATAAAAATACACTAAATAAAAATAAAGAACTTTTTAATAGAACTGTTATCCAAAAGTGCACAGATGAAATAACTTTCAAACCCCAAATGAACTTAATATTAACAAACTGTAAATGAAACCAGATCATCAGCCAGAGTGGTGTGGACGTTGTGTTGGAAACAGCAAGTACGACTTTGACAACAAGTTTGATATATATTCTTGTGGGATGGAAGAACATCCAGTATGAACTAGCAAGTTACACTCACTGACAGAAAATCAAAAGAAAATCCTGCCTCGAAAGTGTACCCAGCTGTCATCAAAATCCAAAATGAACCTTCTTGACTCAGCCCCTTCACCTCCGAAAGATGACATCTTCAATAACTGCATTAGTTTATACAATTTTGTTAATATTTCAAGTTCATTTGGGATTTGGAAAGTTATTTTAATTGTACATGTTTGGATAATAACAGTATTAAAATGTTCTGTTTTTCAGTAAATATTTTCATTTATACCAGTATTAGAAAAGTTTTATATACAAGAAATTATAAAATTAAACAGAGCAATCTATAATTGCTAAATTAAAATGAAGTTAATCAAATGTGTACGACAATTAAATAACCAGTACTATAATGAGTACTATCATTTTCATTGTTTAAAACAAATATACATACATTTTTAAACTGAATATATTTAATTTTGCTGTTTAAAAATAAATACTTTTGTTTTATATAAAAATTGAGAACTACTCTCACAGAAAGACCACCTCACAACCCAGAGCTGGAAAGAGAGAGTATTCTCAAAAAATAAGATACTTGAAAAAGAGTATTTAAATTTTTAAAGAAGGGGGGAGGGGGTAAGATGTTAGTCAGTCTTTGATTCACTTTTATAATATCTCAGAAAATGAGTTCTATTCTCCATAATATATAAATTAGGCTTACACTTATTGATTATACACTGAGAACAATACTAAACTTTTTTTTTTAACACTTTTTTTCTAGATACCACCACTGAGCTGATACCACAGTACTGCATTAATTAAAAAAATATATACATCAAACTTCAATTATAAGTGCTTACAAAAACACATTTTAAACATACATATAAAATAAAAAGTAAAATTGGCAGTAAAATAATGATTTACTGCGCTAGAAACTTCTCCGTACACGATGCAATCCGTGATCAAGGATTTAAAAACACGTATGAATAGTATTTAGAATAAATAATTCAAAATTTTATCAGATCTAAACACTGATGTATAAACAGAGACAACGTCAGCTATGTTTTCGAGCAGACGACAAACCAGAGTTCAAATGCGCATGCGCCCATTTTGTGGCTCCCGTGTGCGGCAACAACCGCTCCCCAGATCCAAAACAGTGATTCCGATTAACAGTCACAGTTAAGCTATAAAATGGTAAACAAATCAGATTTCCCAACAACGTGATCACTTTACCCAACAAAAGTTTTCAGGTTATGTGGGTTCCCCGAAATCCGGGTAATCTCCGGCTCTGAACGCTGCGGGAAACGCGGAAAAAGTCACGTGATTCCGGCTCTGAACGCTTCGGGTTCCCCACGAGGAAACCTGGGGAACCCAGCCCAGTGTGCGGTCCGTGAATGCGCTCATTAGAATGTACTGTGCAATGAAATATGAAGTCAATTTGCTGTGCACTGACACGTGGAAGAACTTAGCCGCGCTCTGATGTGTATGGGCACGTTTGTGATGGATGGTCTGCTTTTCAACAACCAATTCCGATGTTCGTAGGCACATTGTTAAAAATCTGCAACTTTTGCTGCATAGTCATTCCCCAGTTTTTATAGAAAATCTCTATTCTGACCAATGAGAATGCTCCATAATATCGTCCAGTAATCGTTTTCTATAAAAGTGGTGCAGTGACTATACACTGTTAAAAATATCGTCAAAAATTACCTCTGCTATTAAAGGCTATTTATTTTCTGACCAATGAGAACGCTACATAAATACCTATGCAGCGTTCTCATTGGTTAGAAAATAGATAGCCTTTAAAAACAGAGGTAATTTTTCACGGTATTTTTAACAGTGTACAGCAAAAGAAACAGATTTTTAACAGTGTATCGATGCGTACGTTAAGGTTTGCTGGATGTGGTAACTTTCCGAAGTAAGTAAGTAAGTAAGCACCCACCCTGGGAACCCGCTTTTGGCTTATGGTTAGGTGTAACCCCCAAGCCCAGGGCAGGGAAAAGTTTTACTACCTGCGGAAACAAGCCCAGAACCCCAGTCTCCGGGAAAGAAGACTTCAGAACGACCCGCCTGACACGCCGAAGAGAGCACAAGAGGCAAGTGCCGTGTCCCCGGACCGCCTGTGAAAATTTACTATTATTTAAGATGGCGATTCTTTACCAATCACAATTGGCTACCCTATTGTTTCAGGGCGAGCCTAGAAATATATTACAATTATGATTTATATGTTTTGGAATTTACGTACTATTTGAAAAAAATTTAAGTATTTGCATTCATCTTTACATTTGATAAGAAATATTTTTTTTTCCTTTTTTTCACCCTTTTAAACAAAAATATTTATACATATTTACAATATTTCTAGTGGTATTTAAGTTCTTAAAAATAAAACAATCTCAAAAACACCCTTCCATACACCACGTGGACTCATGACATGTCCACCACAGGCAATCAGGAGAGGTAATTATTGAATGTATTTATATTGAATAAAAGAATGATGGCTATTGAGAATATCGTAGTTAGCATAAAGTTTTTTAAGTTGTGCCGGGTCATTAATTATTTTTAGGATGTCCTGAAGGATTGTCGTTTCTGTTCTGTGAAATTTAAACTTCATGAATTTGCAGTTGCCGAAAATGTAATGCATCGGGTCTCCTCGACCACCACATTTACAAAGGTCGTCATCTTTTTTGCCGATATTATAAAGGAAAGACGGGAAGCTGCCGCGGCCTGTTAAAAAGTAAATAGATACTTTATCTTTTGAAATTATTTGGTTCTGAACTTTTGGTAAGAGCCCGTGCGTATATCTGCCACCCCCTGAGTGATCCCAGTTGTACTGCCACCTGTCCAGTAATTGGGTTCGAATACATTTTATAAGATAGGACCGAGGCAATTTAACTCCTCGATCCAGTGGTAGGTCGCAGTACTGGGCGGCATCATTCGCCAGCTCATTCGCCAGTTCATTACTCGCTATGCCAATGTGGCCTTTTATCCAAGTAATGTAAAAAATTTTATTTTGATTTTGTTTAATTAAATTATGAATGTAATAAATTGAAGGGTTAGTTGGAAATAAATTGTCTAAGGCTTTAATAGTAGATTGACTGTCACTTAATATTTGGAATTTTGTATAAGGGGAGTTAATGGCCCAATTAATTGCCGAAATTATTGCGTGCAGCTCCGCCTGAAAGATTGAATTTTCTGCTCTCAGTTTGACTGTTTTTTCATAAATTTTAATGTTATGATTGTAGGCTACCATTGCATATGCTGTGTCAGAGTCCACCTTAGAACCATCTGTGTAAATCGAAATAAGATTAGTTTTTGTGATAATTTTGTCTGTAACTATTAAGTTATTTAAATGAATTTCCGGATTTATTTCATATTTTAGGATTTTATTTTCTATATCATCTTTACATATTGGTTTGGGTTCTTTAAGTAATAAGTTTTTATTGTGTAAAATATTGTATTTTAGATTTTTATATTCCAGTGTTATTAAGATTGGTGGTATTCCTAATAGGACCTGTAACGTATGTGTTGCAACATTTTTATATGTTTTGGTTATTGGCGTGAGACAAGTTCTTTGGATGGATTGGAGAGCGCGTTTATCTTTTATCCTGAGGTCTCCAAACCACACCTCCGAACCATAATCTATAATTTTTTCTGGTACTGTTATGTACCAGGTTCTAAGATAGCCTCTGTCCACCCCCCAAGTAGCTGAGAAGACCCGTTTAATGGATGAGGTTAGCTGTAAAATTTTGTTTTTTATGCTAGTTATGTGCTTGTCCCATTTTAAAGTACTCTGGAATATTATCCCTAAAATTTTTATTTCCTTTAATGGCTTGATGGTATAGTTACCCAATTTAAAGGTTGGTGGACGTTTATCCAAAGTGTTTTTCCTCAACATAATAAAAGTCGTTTTTTCCTTTGAAATCTGTAAATTTAAGTTATTGCAAATATTATAAAAAAGTTTTATTTTTTGGTTGGTTTCAGTCTCTAAGATGAGTCTGCTCCTCGCTTTGACAACCATATTGAAGTCATCGCAAAAAACATAAAGGTCTTCGAATTTACTGTAAAAGTTTATTAAGATTATATTTGCTATGATTAGCCACAGAAGCGGCCCAAGGCACGACCCCTGTGGACAGCCTTGATAAGTTGGTCTTTTAATGTTATTTGATAAATAATTTGTTATTAGTTCTCGTTCGGATAAGAAGCTAAGAAGGATACATTTTAAATATTGGGGAATTGGTAATTCGTTAATTTGTTGACCCAAAGTGACCCAATCGATATTGTCAAACGCCCCTACAATGTCGAATGAGATAATGCTGCAGTACTTATATTTTTCAAGATACGTTTTTGCTTTATGTTTTAATTTGTTTAATAGTTGAATTGTGCTTCTGTTCTCACGGAAGCCATACTGGGCCCCGTGAAGAACATTTAATTTTTCTAAGTAGTGATTAATTCTTCGTTTTAGGATCCTCTCATAGATTTTTCCCAGCATGGGAAGGAGACAAATGGGTCTATAGGAGGAAGGTTGGCGTGGATTTTTATTACGTTTTGCGAAGAAGATCATATTTGCTATTTTCCATGATTTAGGAAAGTAGTTAAGAGTAAGACATTTGTTATATAAGTCACGTATTAGATGTTTAAAATTATTGTATATGTTTTTAATAATAAATGCATCAATTTTATCAAATCCAGGGGCTTTTAAATTATTTTGCTCATTAAGTGCTGATTTTATTTCTTTAAAACATATTAGGGGGGGAGGGGGGGAAAGATCTTCCTCTGCCGCTGGGTCCATGAGAGGTGGATGCGGGTTTTGATGTATTGGGAAATGGTGGTTAAGTAATATGTTGAAAGTGTCTAATTTTGTAGTATATGGGGTTGAACCCTGTAGTGTTGTGTGTATGAAATGTTTATTTTTGAGTCTTTTATTCATTGCTATTTTAAAGGCTTGGCCAAATTTGCCTTTTGTTTTAGAGCAGAAACTCTGCCATGATTTAGTTTTTTGTTGTTTTATACGTTTTTTGTATATTGCTCTTTCTCTTTGTAGGAGGGTTCTCCACTTTGGGTCATTTGTTGATTTAAATCTTTTCCGTAATGCTGAGATTTTATTTCGCTGGACCTTCAGCTCTGCCGTCCACCAGTCAAATGTTGGATATAATTTGAAACTTTTTGTTTTTAGTGAGGATTTACAGGTGTCTAGAATTACTTGGTTAAAACCATCAAGCCATTCATCCAGTTCTAGTCGAGTTTTAGTATCAGATAAGGATTTCAGTAAATTATTAATTTTCGGTTTCAAGATGCAATTAAATATTTTAAAATTTGAGTATCTTGTTTTAAATCTTTTAAGGTCTAGAATAACTGGTTTAAGATTTAATGAGAATCTGATATACCTGTGGTCCGACGTGCTCTCTACTGTGTCATCTACATACCATGAGTCCACGCAGTCCACCAGGTCTTGTGTACAAAGGGTTACATCTGGATTCCCCTTCATGGGACGATTCGGCTGTCCTATAAATGAATGAGGTGCCTCTATATCATTGATCAGAGTTAAGTTATTAGATAATAGTAAGTATGTCAAAATTTTTCCCCGTTCATCTTCTTTCTGATATCCTAAAAGTGACATGTGGACATTGAGGTCTCCTCCCATTATGATGTGATTCAATGGTTCGAAGAAGTCCAGCCACTTCATATCACCTCTGAAATCACCTTTTGGTCTGGCATACACAGAGCCTATTGTGATCTTGCCGGATTCAGTAGTAAGATTGACGAATACTGCATTATCGTCTTTATATGTCTCTATCACTTCCACGTCCTTTCGAGTTACCACAACTGCCGCTGTTTTATTTTTTGAGATAAATGCTTGCCAATTTGACGGAATTGACCATATGGCTTCGTTAAAGTAGTAAAAGTCCTGTGATAGAAGAACTAGTATTTTATGCTGATTTGCAAATCCCATTAGGGTTGATGTTGCAGATCTTGATCCCTGTAGATTAATTTGAATAAAGGTTAGTTCATTTGGAATATATATTTTCTGTGGTTTTGCAGGTTTATTCAGAATTTCTGTTATTATTTTTTCTTGGTTTACTGTTAAATTTCCATTTTGAGTATTGGAGTTGTTTGAGTTTGTTGAGTTATTAGAATTATTTATTTCTTCATTTATCGGATTGAACTTTCTTGATTAATTTGTATATTTTTATTTCTCTGTGACAGGTAGTACTGTAGTGTTGGACAGTCTGATGAACTCGATCTATGCGGGAAGTCGCTATTTGTTCCAGCACAGTTTCTGCCTATATCGAATTTATTTTATTTATTTGTGCTAGATTGCTTCGCTGTAGTATTAAATATTGTAAAGTCGGACATTCACTAGAACTAGCTGCATGCGGGAAGTCACTCGCACTCCCCATGCAGTTTCTGCATCTGTGTTGTTGTGGTTTATTTCTGTAATAACAATATTTTTGATCATGGCGTCCTGCACAGTATTCACACGTTGGAGATTGTCGGCAATTCTGATCCACGTGTCCGAAAGATTGACAGTTCTTACATCTTAATATAGGTTGGTAAGGTGCAATCCTGACCGATGTAAATCCCATGACGATCTTTCGTTGTCTCAGTAGATGAATCGCAACTGGAGCTTCTGCTTCAAAAATTAGTTGGTATGTTGAAGCTTTTTCTCTTTGTTTTCTATTAATGTAGTTTATTGGAATATCTGAATCATAAAGATTTTTTAGATTGGTTATTATTTCTTGTGGATCCATATATGTCGGGATCCCTAAAAGAATCAGTTTTCGGAGATCCGCAGCCTTATATTCTATATCCACAATGTCTTTTAGGGTTTCTATCTTCTCAATCGTCTCAAGCAGCTTATTCGTGTTTTCATCACTAAACGTTTTAATTATTAGTGTATTTTTGTTTTTGGCAAGTTCACAATATATTTGTTTATATTCAGTTGTGTTTCTAGTTTCTCTTGTTAGCATGATTTTTATGTCATTGAGCGACATATTCGTGTTTTTCTGCCGAGTTATCAGGATAGCTGCTTTTGAATACTGTGCATGTACCGTTGGAATTGTTGTCTTCTTAGGTATTGCAGCCACCTCCGAATATAGTGAATTATCTGTATTTGCCTGTATGTTTTCTTCTATATTATTGCATTTTGTGATTGGTTGTTGTTCCTCTACTGTTTCTATTTTTTCTCTTATCTTTTTAAGTTCTTCCAAGATGATTCTAGTATAAGGTATCGTTTCTTCTGTATTTTCCTGTTGAATTAAGTCTTCTATTACTTTATTTTTGTTTCTAATTTCTTTTAATTGTTTTTCTATTTCTTCTTTGTATTTTAATTCTTTTTCTAGTAGTTCATTCAATTCTTTATTGCATTTTTCCAATTAATTTGTTAGAGTGGGCTGTTCTTGCAATTTCTTAATCGTTTCTAATTGATCTTTTATGATTTGTTCGTGTTCAAGGATTTTTTGACGTTGATCTAACGTCACCTTATTGACGGTGTTGAGATTCGCCGTTATTCTATTATTTTCTTCTCTTTGTATTTCAAGGTCTTTCACCATTTCACTTGCTTTAAAGATAATTTTGTCTAGGTATTTTTTAGCTTCTTCACAATCACCTCTTCTTCTACTTCTTGTAAGTGATTTATAAATCTCTATCATTTGAGTCATTGTCATCTTCTTTATAGCAAGTTCACCATACCTCGGCGTGGCTACTTCCTCCGGAGGATCTTGAGTCGACATTGAGGAATTTTGTGTGTTGTCTTCTTGTATAGATATTTGAGTTCCGAAGTGCATGATCTTTCCAAAATGTGAAACCTTAACTGGACAAGTTATCGCATCTACCAAACTGGCATCTACCTAACATCGATACCACCGCCATCGGAAGTAGGTGTCGAAAAGCTGAAAATTTACCAGTAAAATATCTTCATATATCAGAGTACTAGCGCCTGTGTATGAAGGTGCCTTTTGCGCCGGAGACAAAAAGTACTTCCATATGTCAGAGAACAGTGAAGTGCATTACCATGTGTAGAGAAAATGGGCGTGGTAGAGATAGATTTTTCGCTGTTAGCAAAACGAGATTGACCAATCAGAAGCTTGCATTTTTGCGAACTTTTCACTGTTTGCAAATATGCTGGCTTCTGATTGGTCAATCTCGTTTCGCTAACTGCGAAAAATGTATCTGGATCCCGGCCACTGTCTTTAGATGCACATTCAGGCCAGGTTGTCAGAGTGACTTCAGATTTTTTTTCAGGTACACTGTTAAAAATATCGTAAAAAATTACCTCTGTTTTTAAAGGCTATCTATTTTCTGACCAACGAGATCCCTCCATAGGTGTTTATGTAGCGTTTTCATTGGTCAGAATATAGATAGCCTTTAAAAACAGAGGTAATTTTTCACGATATTTTTAACAGTGTAGGGTTCCTTGATATGAAAGTGAGGACTTTTGGAGTATAATATTTGATTGGATGAGATGATTCTGGACTAAAGCAAATCGCCAAGCATCTTAGTGAGACAACCATTACCGCCAAGCATGTTAACTTCTCTCACTCATATAAGCGAATTCGTTCAGATGACCATCGCCAAGTTATACGGCATCTAGACATTATACTGTCGAAACCGGCTTTTACAGTAATGCCTTAAAAAGTCTTAGAAAATTGTATCCCACAAAATATCTAACGATACTGAAAGACAATTATCGATCGCAGCGACATCTGCTAGTTCTACACGGGTCAAAACGCTATCTCAATTGAATCCTCATACAATGTTTACGTTTGAACTACACTGTTAAAAATATCGTGAAAAATTACCTCTGTTTATAAAGGCTATCTATTTTTTGACCAATGAGAATGCTACATTAACGCCTATGGATCTTTCTCGTTGGCCAGAAAATAGATAGCCTTTAAAAACAGAGGTAATTTTTCACGATATTTTTAACAGTGTACCACATGTCACTGCGATCGCTATTTTGCGTTCTGCATCATTCTGCATTTTTGGGATACAATTTTTTAACACTTTTTGGTTGACTGATTTTCCCACTATATCTCCTAGACGCTATAGTTATGCAATAGGAAATACCTAGAATTTCTATAGTTTGGACAAAAGCATCTCTCAAAGCACTTTGCCGCGCTCTGATGTGTAACTATACTAATGGATTGTCAGGTTTTCCACACCAAATTCTGATGTTCGTAGGTATCGATGTGGACCTTAAAGTTTATTGAATGCGGTAACTTTCCGAAGTGCGATATCTTGTCTAGAAAATTTACCGCATTAAGAAAAACCCAAATAGCCTAAACGATGCTAACCGGCATCGGAAGTGGGTATCAAAAAGCTTACAATCCAATAGCAAACTGACCTTATACATCATATCTCATTACACATATATGTGCCTCTATATGTCTGTGCACAGTAAAGTGTCTTCTTATTTGTAGCAGCACTGTCTTCGGTTTTCACATTTGGACTAAACACCTAATGGAGGATATTCGAAATCTGGGTTCGAGTCTGAAAAAAGTCACGTGATACCCGTAATTTACCCAAGGAACTTCTAACTATATAACCATATGAACTGTTTCATTGGCTAGCGGGGATTAACGTCTACGGAGTCTTCCCTTCTTTACGCTAGAAGTTTTTACCTTGACCTCGTGATCAAAACGTAGATGGAATATCCTCCATTACAGCGACTGCAATACCTAGTGTGGAAATATGCTATCCAAACAGTGCTAAAATTTGTATCCCTTAAATGTTCGACGATACTGCTAAAATTTCAAGTGTCGATCGCAGCGACATCTGCGGTATTTTCGTATTACTTGTATTACATTGTATAGACCAAACACATTTAAGATACATAGACCGGCAATTTCCATTCAAAAGCATGCGAAATCATGGCAGCCATCTGAAGTAAATTGAAACACCTGAACCGCGAGGTTTGTACGTCAGCTGTGGTTATTTACCATTAAGTGCTATGGCTAGAATGAGCTTAAAAATGTAATTTTTATCAATATATATGAAGTTTATGGCACATTTTTTTACATGAAGCTATTTTTTATATCTAAATATGCGTTATAAATATTGAATTTTCAGAAATAAAGTTAAAAAAGGCGATTTATTAATACTTTTATGAATGGTATGTTTAAAAAAGAGTATCTAGTTTTAACATGCCTTATAAACCTAAATAAAGGCGAAAATTATATGGATCCAGATTGTTAAATATTATAATTCCACCTTTTTTTAAGTTTGACTTACAAAAGTAACTGGAAAGGAAGTTTAGATTAAAGGTTGCAAATGTAACATAATATAGTAATTTACAAAATTTTAAATTACTTCTAAAGAATTTTACGTTTTTTAAACTAATTTTTATGCAAAAAAATAATTAAAAAAACGCATATTATCGAAATAACACTATATTTTTATCCTTGGAGGATGTTTTTTGAAATACTTACTTGCTATACGAAAAAAAACAAAAAAAATCATGAATAATAAGGTTTTTTTTTTTTTGAAGGCCTAAATGAAATAGGGTAGACTAATACTTAATGAACCGCAATGAAAAAATACGCTAATAAAAGCATTTTCTTAGATAAATTAAAATATAAAACATATAAACTGCCGTACAACAGCTGTGATAAAAAATCCTCAGTTAAACTGACAGTTTGCCGGTCTATGTATCTTAAAAGTCTTTGGTATAGACTAGCAATTTCTTACAGTTGTAGAAAATATCCTGCAGATGTCGCTGCGATCTGCATATTGCAGCAGTATCATTGCACATTTAAGGGATACAATATTTTAGCGGGTTTTTTTTAAGTATTACAGGGATAGCCGATTTCCACACTATATATTCCAGGCGCTATAACCTAATCATTGAAGCTCATTTCTGATGTCTTTCTTGCCTAAGGATAGGGAGTATTGGTATTAGAATAGCGACATACGAAAAAAAAAATATATTGATTGATAGATTCTGGACAAAAGCTATCGCCATGAATCTTGACGAACTTCCATTATTGCTAAACTAATGCTTGTTAAATTGTCTGCCACTCGTATAATCAAACTTGTCCAAGCGAGTATTGCCAAATTCTCGAATAGAAAATGCCAAGTTTTGCCATAGTTTAGACAAACACGTATGTATAAACTATAGCGCCTAGAATACATAGTGTGTAAATTAGTTGTCCCAGTAGTACTGAAAAATATGCTAAAATATTGTATCCTTTAAATGTCAAACGGTGCTGAAATCCAAGGAGTCAAATGCAGCGACATCTGCGGGATTTTTTCTAAAACATCAAGATGATTTGGTCTAGACGCTGTTATAACACAATGTGTACATTGAAATTTGAAAATATAACCCAGATGTTGCTGCGATCGTCTAATTGGATTTCAGTATCTTTGCACATTTAAGGGATACAAATTTTTAACACTGATTGGATAGCAGATTTCTACACCGTGTATCGCAGCGACATCTGCGGGATTTTCGTATTACTAGTATTACATTGTATAGACTTTCAATTTCTTGCAGTTGTAGAAAATATCCTGCAGATGTCGCTGCGATCTGCATATTGCAGCAGTATCATTGCACATTTAAGGGATACAACATTTTAGCACTTTTTTAAGTATTATAGGGATAGCCGATTTCCACACTATATATTCTAGGCGCTATAGCTGTAGTATAAACAGAGTCTAAACATTGTATGTCACCACTCTCATATAGAGGCACCTTACATGAGGAAACAATTGATGGAGATTATCAGAAAATAATAATGTAGAATTCTTGACCACATTTTCAAACCTGCCAAGTCTACAGCCTTTTGGATGCCATGATTTTAGTACAGAAAATTTTGTTTTATTTGAGAAAATAATTTTTGTAATTTAAAAGGACATACTCATAAAAATTAGAGGTATCCAAAAATCCAGAGGCTTGGCAACTCTGTACTTTAGGTCGGGATCCCGAATAGATTTTTCGCTGTTAGCGAGACGAGATTGACCAATCAGTTGCCTATATTTTGCCGGTAAGGAGTAAACAGCGAAAAGTTCGCAAAAATACAGGCTTCTGATTGGTCGATCTCATTTCGCTAACAGCGAAAAACCTATATGGATTCTGGCCAATGTATGTGAAGAATCAATACGAATTTTAATACATAGCCTGCATTTTGCTTGTTGACAGTGGAATCCTACAAAAAGTAATTCTTGAATGTAGACTAATGTGAAGAGGTTCTGCCTTTTTTCCTCGTGGAGGAAGGTTGAATTTGTGGTTGTCCCAAGGAAATAACGCAATTTTTGTGATCATTTGAGGTCATGCCGGCAAAAGCCGTAGCGAATACCTCATAGCTTAAATAACCAAATAAATAACTAATGTGAATACAATGTACTTGTTTAAAAAAATATCATAAGTACTAACTGCTAATAAAATCAATACTTCAGATGAAATTATAAAGAATTTATTAAATACTATTAGTTTAATAAATAATTTTTGTAAATTATAATTTCTATGACAAATTAATTATTTATTCAGCAGATATTGAAATCAGGATAATTATGTATTACGGTATCAATAACTAAAAAGTAGGAAATAAAATAAACTTTTCAAAAAAAAAATATATTAACCGACTTCAAAAAAAGCACTAAAAAGAATTAAATAATTCTTTAAAATTCTGTAATGACGAAACGTTATCCAATAACCACAGATATGATATCATGTATCGGCATAGAAACGTTAAATTTAATATGTAGAATTTAATATCCACCAAACATGGATTTTCTAGAGAATATTTTTTACAAGAGATTAATTTAGATATTTATGATTTAATTTACGAATGTATACATATAAAAAGTAATCAATTACTTTTTGAAGTTGGTGCCAAACGTTCACAATCGATAATGATTAAACAAATAATTTACTGAAGAAATAGAGAATTTCTTTGACTGTGTATCATATTTTCCATCATCCCTTTGTTCATGGTAATATGTACAATATATTTACGATTTTACTATGCTTAAGATAGTTTGGCACCAACTTCAAAAAGTAACTGATTACTTTTTATATGTATTTATTCGTAAATTAAATCATAAATATGTAAACTAATCCCTTGTAAAAAATATTCTCTAGAAAATCCATGTTTGGTGGATATTATATTTAACGTTTTTATGCCGATACATGATATACGATGTGTGGTTATGGGATAACGTTTCGTCATTTGATAATTTTAAAGAATTGTTTAATTCTGTTTAGTGCTTTTTTTTTAAGTTGGTTAATATATTTTTTTAAGTTTATTTTATTAAATTTATAAAATACAATATAAATCGAGAACTTTAAATGGTTTTGTGTGATTAGAAATTTTTTGAGTATAATGTTATACTTTAGCGAAGTTCAAAAATTTAAACAACATTTTCATTTTTTATCTAAGTTATATTTTATGAATTTAAAAAATATTTTACAATTCATGGTTCAGTTTATTTCAATTAATCGTAAATTCAACGGAATTTTTTAAGATTGAATGACTAAATATTAAAAACAAGACTAATACTTAAACTAAATAAATACGAAAATGGAACAACTGCGCTAAAAATTTCTTTCCTTAATTTTCAACATAACAGTAAACTCATTTTAAGTTTATTCCAGTTTTAAAATCTATGTTGCAACATACAAAAATTTTCAAGCATTATTATACTTTTCTTTTATAACAAATACCTGTACATCGCTGAATGAAAATCACAGCATGGCACCCACTATGCAAAAAGTTTAAAACTGTTCATAAACAAACGATTAAGAATGCTATCTTAGACCGAAATCTAAGGCATAGCATGAATGATCTCACGAATATGTTCTTTGTAGTAGAATGAATAATGATTAAAACCATATTTCAAAGAATTTGCTTAAAGCAATTTGTTATCCTTTTATAATATAGTCCATGAAAAATTTGACAAAACTTATGGTGCATTTAGTATTCTTATAATACAACATAAGACGTTACGCAATGCGTTGAAAAGCCTTCATTAATCTATCATATGATCATGAATATCAACTACAAGGTACTGTGTTGATTTCACGATGTAGAAGAGTTTTGAAATCTCAGGTGTTTCTAAATGTATGTAAGTGACAAGCAGTCATGCTGTTTCCAGTAATCTTGACTGGTGATCTTATAAAACATTTGAGATTACTGGGGAGAGTAAAAATTTGTCAGAAGTTGAAACCAATTTAAAAAGTTACATTCCAAGTAAAAGTAAAATAAACGGTAAATGGTAATGGTATTCGTGATTTTCATGTTGTTAAGAACTGATAAATCCCGTTTTATAAATGATATATTAAAAAATGAATGTAACGATTTTTTTTTTTTGCTGAATTGTACTTTGAGATGTGATTAAGTTTTACCTCCAAATTAAGAATTTTACAAAAACATGCATGTACATGAAATAAGGCTACTAAATTTAACCTTTCAATAATCGAATTTATATATCCATTTATTACGTATGAAGATTTTAATTTGGTCCTCTGCGGAGATAGTTCATCATAAAAAGCTACTGATTGTGTAAGATTTGGAATGAAGAATTCTACTATACAATATTCTACATTCTACAATACATAAAGTTTTTAAATTATCATTTAAAAAAAAAAAAAAAACATTATGTGTGCGCGTTTGTATATTAAGAATATAATTCATATAATTCTTTGAAGAACTCCATAAATTTTTCAATGTTCTTCTCAATCATTTACATGGCTATCAACATGTGCATTTGAAGTCATCGTTGTTTGCACGACAAAGAACAGATCGAAATAAAACTTTTAAATCTATCATAAAAACAAAATCTCTGCTAGGTAACTTGATGCAAAACCAGTGGCGTAACTTCAAGAGTTGCTGCATCATAATGCTGCATCGTTCAAAGATTAAATACGGTGAAATTTAGTATATAATATTTCAATGTGTTTCTTAATCATTTACGTGTCTATCAATATATGAATTGGAAATCATTGTTGTTTGCGTAAATAAAACTTTTATACCTGTCATATAAGGTTGTTTTTTTTTTTTTGCTAAGTAGCCAGACGCAAAACCATTGCCATTGCGTCAGGGAATGCTGCATCATTTTACTACCAGTATTTTTATATATTAAATTTAGCCATATTTAATCGCATAACGTTCAAAGATTGGTTCTGGTATAGAGCGGGCGGTGACAACAAAAAGGACTACGTTATCGAGTTATCAGATGAAATCATGATGTAGGAGAGGGGATTATTAGGAGCAAATGAAGGAATGACTTGTCTCTTTCGACATTTCTTGGTACAATATGAGCAGCAGCGGGCGCCAACTCGTCATTTTGGCGTCACTATCACATCATTGAGTTTTGATATGAAATTCGTGCCAAATTAAAGGTAAAATAAAGTATTTAAAAATATTTTGGTCTGCCTGCTCATATACTGGTAGAACACCCCCCCCCCCCCCGAAGACTAAAATTTATATAAAAAGGTGCAAAATTGCACAATTCAAACCCAATAACCATAATATTTTACATTATAAATTTGGTCAGCTAGATGGAACCTTCAGGATAGAAGTCGACAGATAAAAATCTGTTTAATATTTTTTTTTTTTTTTTTTTTTTTTTTAAGTAGACAAAAGTTTCATCCCTAAACACGGTGGTCTGAAAGTGGTCCAAAATATACCATATAAACCTCTCATTCCTTCATAACCTACAACGATACCACGATGCAGGCAGAAATACTTCTATTTTCTCAATCCGTATCTTTAATGTGCAAGAATTTCAGGACGTAAATCGTTGACCTAATAGAACCGCCAAAATTAAGAATTGGTGCCCAGCTTTGCTTATCTCGTACCAAGATATCACGAGGCAGACTGAAATATTATTAATGTACTAATCTGTATCTTTAATGTGTTAATTCTTCAGGCCGTAACTCGATGATGTGATAGTATCGCCAAAACGGGGAATTGGCGTCCTGTTCTTTTCGCATTGTACCAAGTTATAACGAATCAGTCATTCTTACACGTACTGTTAATAAGAATTTCCTAAATCATAAATTCATCTTGAAATTCAATGGCGAAGTAATATATATAGGCAATATAATGCTAAATATTATGTTTATTGGGTTTCAATTGTACAATATGAAGTCTTTTTTTTGTTATAAATTTTAGTCTGCCGTTGGTTTCTTCCAGGATATGCGCAGGCTGACCAAAATATTTTTTAAATACTTTATTTTACCTTTAATTTGGCGCCAATTTCATCTCGTAACTCGATGACGTGATAATGACGTCAAAATGACAAGTTGGCGCCCGTTGCTTCTCATATCGTACCAAGAAATACCGATGCAGACCAGTCATTTTTTATCTACTCCAAATAATCTTGTCTTACAACGTGATTTCTTCTAGTAACTCGATGATTGAGTCATTTTTGTCGCCGCTACCTGGCCTATAGTAAAATTCTGCACCACTCCCCCCTGAGGCTACGCCCCTGCGCAAAATAATCTTCAAAGCGAGATGTGTTAAATCATGAGATAGAGTTTCAAAGAGTTCAAAGTAACAAAGAGCAGCACGCTCAAGTGAAATTCAGGGTTCGTAAGCATCAAGGGATTCAGGGGATTTTAAGTTTTTTCGTACCAGAAATTTCATACAGTACTGGTCGCCATATTTGAAGATAGATATTTTTTTCATTAAATAAGGCAAATATTGCTTTACAAAATTTCTGGTAAAAGGTACTTGAAAGTTCTTAAAGCGTACATACCCTGTAAACGTATATTTTTAAATAGTTTCTGAGGTTTCTTCCTATTTTGCCTGCTTTATATTGGGTGATTGCAAAAGTTCGTGCCCTATTTCCAGTGTGTCCGCATCTGGCGAATATTTTATTTAGAAATATTGAATTCACACCGGAAAATCTTGAATACAAATTTTCTTTTCTTTTATTTATTGAATATCTGTCATCTTATAAAGCAAAAATTATTATTAAAACTTACTGGTGAAAATTCGGAATGCTTAAATAAAAAATCCGCCACATACGGCAAAACTGCCGATTTCCCATGCATCGAGTTTCGAACTGTACCCAAGTTTTTTTTAAATGTCCAATTGTCAACTTATAGTCTCTCAGCAATCTTTTCAGTTGTAATCTAGCTGTCGAATTGATAGCTGAACTTAATGTATTTTTGGATGCTAATTTAAAAAAATATATATCAATCACGTCACGTTTTCTTGAAAAATTCACTTTTATTTGGATTTTTATGAAAAATCCATCATCAATACGCCCCGTTCCTCATAGACCTGCTGTTCCAGTACTTTTGCCTCCAATTGAATTGCAAGGCTCCGATTACGAAATATAAGCCCTGTGGAAGCGATTCAAGTCAGTCCTTCTCTGTGGTTAAACTTCATGATCTGACTAGAGATCTGGACTTTTCGAAAGAGGCAGCTGAATTGTTGGGTTGGTTGGTTGGTTGGTTGATTGGGATTTTATGGCGCAAAGTCCCTTTAGGGACATGCTGCGCCAAGACAATGTCATAATGTAAAAATTATATATTACCCAAAAATTTGAGCAAAACTAACAAAAAGATGAGAAAAACAATAAATGAGAACACTAATATGTATATTTAAAACCATTTAAGAGAGTCACAGGTTGATAATTAAAAGACCAAAGTATTCTGATTAAAAACTGTGTAGTTAAAAAGCAATAACCGTTAAAATATAAACAAAGTGCAAGATGACGTACAACTACTACCTAAAAACAAATTTAAAATCACAGAAATATATAACAAACATAAAATTAATTAGGAACAAATTCCTCAAAAGCTACATTTTCCTAATCAGCACTTGATTCCGATTCCATTTCTTCATCCAAGTTTTGCAGTTGTTTCCGATCCTTTAAATTACTAACTGATGGGTTTAGGCTTTTGTTATTGTTCTTTTTCTTCACAGTGGAAAACTGTGAAGAACATGTTTTTTCTCTTTCTGTATACAAGATTTTTTGCTTGGTTTGTCAGTTTTACTAGTATCAGGTCTATGTGGTGTTTTTGCAGATGTAACAACCTTAGTTCAGGCGACTCTTTGGATTGACTTGGGGATTTTTGAGACTGATTGATTTGGTATACTATTTTAACAGGTTCTGAAGAAGGTTGCCAGCGTTCTAACAGTGGGGTTGCATAGCATTTACTACCATAACTAACATCACTGGTTCCTCTATTTGAAGTGGTTGTTGATTGTGCTTTAGCTGAGTTACTTGGTGGAAAGGAGGTGTCGGTCTGGGTGCTTATGTGCCTTACAGAATTTTGTTGTTGCTTGAGTAGACTAGAGTAGGAGACTCCGACTGACGGAGTCCTGGATTCAACAATTTTGCGGGCTTCAGGGTAAGAGAGATTTTGAGTTACTTTAACAGCAAGGATTTCCTTCTCACGTATCCAGTTTGGACAGGAACGGGAATATGCTGTATGATGACCCTTGCAGTTTATGCAGCGTTCAGAATTTTGACATGAATTACCGTCGTGGCCAACTTCTGCGCAGCGTGCACAGGTAACGGAACCTCAACAGGTAGTTGTGGTGTGACCATAACGCTGGCATTTAAAGCAACGGAGGGGATTAAGTATGTAAGGACGGACAGGACAGTTCAAGTAAGCAGCTTTAATTCTTGATGGTAAATTAGGGCTATTAAAAGTCAGAATGATGTGCTTCGTAGGAAGCACTGCCCATTCCGACGGATAGTTATACGACGTACATCTATGATATCTTGGTCTTTGAAATTTTGTTAAAGTTCGTCTTTAGTACAGAATAAAAGATCTGGCTCGGATATTGCACCACGGCTTGTATTTAGAGTTTTATGTACTTGAGTAGAAACTGAGAAAGAGCCTATTGTAGAGCAATTTGAGAGAAGATGTGATTGTTTGGCTGAAGAAACCTCAACAACCAAATCACCAGATTGCAATTTTTTGAGAGAATGACCATCCCCCAAGATAGACTGGAATGTCTCTGCAATGAGAAATGGTAAAGTTTTTTTGAAAGAGCTATCAGAGAGACTATCAGTACGTTTAATGACAAAAAAACGAGTGTATGAGGAATTCTGTGCAATTTGTTGCTCTCCACGTGGGAGAGAAATGGAAGTAAGTGAATTATTTGCATCCATATTAGAAAAAAATAAGAATTCAGACCCCGGCCGCACCACCCACTACCGAGCTCAACAAGGGGATGCACATCGTGCACCAGTGCTAACCAGGGCCTATACGGTCACAAAACACTCCTATGCCAGTCTCCACCCTTAACAAGATGGCTAGTAAGTGTCCGATCACTTGATCCCCAGCCAGTGACAGAAGTCAGCTGACCAGCCGATTGATGCATACGGGACCAATATGCACCTCCCGTCTACCTGAAGCAGAGGCCAAAGCAGTGTGTTGGTTTCCCTCAACTGCAAGGATCCCCCTTTCCAGGGACACGGGTTGCCACGCACGGAAAACACGTGGGTGGTTTACAATTCTCCATGAGTCGATATACAGGATGATATCGGCTCATACAGAATTGCCCTCACCTCCGAAGAGGAAACCACAACGAGAGTGAAACATAGAGGAAAGAACGATAAGAGAAATAAGAGGAAAAGGAAAAAAGAAAGATCGCTCAGGAACCCGGGGTTGCGAAGCCCGTGAATACCTAAAGAAGGTATCCCCTGGGGGGCTGAATTGTTGGGCTCCAGCTTGAAAGAAAAATCTTATTGGACAAATGAACCTTTTTTATTAGTACAGGAATCGAGGAAAGGAATTTGTTAAGTACTTTGAGGAAGAGAAGAACCTGGTCTATTGTTCTGATGTTCCCGGATTGATGAGCAATTTTAATATCACCTACGATTAAGATGAATGGAAGCTGTTTAAAAATTCATCGAAAAGGAGCCTTAAAGCCGTCCTTTTTCATCAAGGAAGCTAGTATGTATCTGTACCTGTTGGACACACTGTGCATTTAAAAGAACGCTATAAAAACATGGATCTCGCCATCAACAAAATTAAATATGCCGACCTCGGTTGGACCGTTTGCGGTGATTTGAAAGTTATATCTATGCTTCTTGGTCAACAAGGCGGATACACAAAGTACCCATGCTTAATTTGTGAGTGGGACAGCTGTGTTAAGACTCAACACTAGGTCACAAAAGAAAGGCCGAAAAGACAAAATCTTAAACCAGGCACCAAGAATGTGATTCGGATCATCTTAGTTGAGCCAAAAATTGTACTGTTTCAAAAGATTGCGATTTTTTGAAATACCAGTCCAAAAAGTTTCCAGATTTACCCGAAGCGAAGTTGAAAGAGGGAATCTTAATTGGTCCATATATTCGCAAGCTTATGAAGGATAAAGAATTTGAGACTAGCATAACAACAAAGGAAAGAAAGCTTGGACTGCCTTCCAAAATGTCGTCAGCAAATTTCAGTGTAATTACAAGAATCCTGACGATAAACCAATTGTAATGAATATGCTGCCCAAATTTTAAATGTTGGGTTGCTGCACGAGTCTCAAAATACATTTCATTCACTCACACTTGGACCTTTTTACCCGGATATTTAGGATCAGTGCGCGAAGAACGGGGTGAAAGGTTCCATCAAGACATCAAAGTTATGGAGATCAAATATTAAGGAATATGGGACAAGAACATGCTCGCCGACTACTCTTGGATGTTAACACGAGATAGACCTGAGATTGAACATAAAGGAAGAACGTCAAAAAAGAAGTTTCAAAGGAAAAGGAGTACGTACTTTAACAGAAACATTGTTTTGTTTTTTGCTCAGTTTAAATTTTGTCTGAAACTTTCATGTACACATACATAATATTTCCTCCTCTTGGTCAGTCGTCTATTTTACGTACGTTGACTTAATAAAAACAAATTAAAATAATATGCTGATGATTTTTTTCTAGAAACTGCACCATAACTTGATGTTTAAAGTTTCAACTCAACGGAACGTTTTGTTTTTCTCTCGACCAGAGTCGGCTCGTGCGATCTGGCAACAGTGGTTTTTATCCATTTAAACCTATAAAAATAATCGATTACAGAAAAACCAATTTTACTCACCAAGAATCGGTTAATTTACATAGATTTAAATGGATAAAAATCACTGTTGTCAGATAGTACATGCAAAATCGTTCCAGAGAATTCCTTTTCAAATAGCATTTTAGCAAAATATCGATATCGATTTTACAAAAAATCCTGACGTGATGGGGAAAAATGGAGGTTATTTTCGAAATCAGCACACCAAATAACATAAAAATCAGCGAAAACTTCTCTTGTATTTTTCAGAAAGTTCAATTTCGCAGGCCTGTGTTATTATTCACTAAATCACTGATTAAGTCATTATCAATGACAGACGGTCGCCCTGAGCTAATTTTATCGTTTAGATTGAAATCACCATTTAGAAATCGACAAAAGCACTTTTGAACGAGCCTAAGAGCGATAGCACGATCCAAATAAATGTCTTAAATATTTTTTGTAGCATGTCCAACACTCACTCTTTTTTAAACTCATATAACATAACATGACGAAAATGTAACTTTTCATTTTCCATTTTGAATATTAACCTTGCACACAAATTATTTTGAAAAAAAAAATTAACGTTATGTTCATTCACGGCACATGTAGATAACTGTTAGTTAATTTTATGGTTAAAAAAGAAACATCAGCACAATAAAAATTTCAAGCTTCTGCTATTTATGAAATCGGGCACGAATTTTTGCAATTAACAAATACTTACGTTTTACAAATATTACGGATTTGGTGTGAAAGAGTAAGTCCATTTCACATTGGAACAAAACGACAGTTTTTGCGCACAACCAACTTTGAGTTAAAGAGTCATAGAAACCTCTCTTTTAAATTAATGATATTGCTCACTGTATTTAACTTTCCTGGTATGTACCTCTCTACATGTAACTCTATATAAAGCTATCTATAATGATATATGTATATTTTAATGCATATAACTATTTTTCCTATAACAGTATTGACTTTTGATCCGGAACAATTCCCATTGAGATAATTTCATGCGTCCCTTTTAGCACTTTTTATTAGCACTCTTCTTAGATTTTTTCCTCTAAAAAAATTAACTTTTGTTCCGGAAAAATTCCATTAATATCATTTCAAGTGTCTTTTTAAGCACTTTGTTTTTGCTATCAACATATCTATAAAAAAATTATTATTTAAAAAAATTATTTGAAAACAGTAAAGTATTGAAATTATCTTATTTTGCATAAAAATATCTAAAATAAAAACAAAAACAATCGTTGAAATTCAGGGAGAATTTTAACTTAATTTATGGAAAACTTGTGTTTAAAGAATATGCTAACAGGGATGAAGAGATTGTCAATGAAAACAAAGTTAACTGCAACAGAAAAAGGGTAAACTTTTGCTTAAAACCACATTATTATTTCTATCAGGCTGACTCACGCCGCCATTTAATTGCCTGCACTAGAAGAACGATTAGTTACAACACTTCTAGCCGCGTGGGCAACGATCGCTGATCGGTCTAACAAGGGAACCAACTACAAAACATGATGCGCACCGATTTTTATGAATTTAAGGTATGTTGCATAGGTGTTATCCTTTATAATTCTCGTGAAAGGATTTCTTCAAATGGGCCTTACATTTTGAGAAATTCAGGGTCAAAGTTCAGCATACTTTTCAAATACCCATTAGTTTGCAGCATTCAACGCGTAGTTCGCGGCATGAGCGCGAAGTGCTCATCCGCCAGCCGCGCAGCCGATTCGATCCGCCAGCCGGTACGATGCTATTTTTTGACGTATATTCTTTTTTTAATAATTTTATGTTTTACACTTTACAACTTCTAAACATGGTTAGGAATTGCTGCAGCTTTGAATTTTTCCCCCTAAAAAATATACAATTACGTTTATGATTTTTTTCATGAAAATTTATATTTTATTGCATTTGTAAACTAACATCTCTACTGACGAAAATCCAAACTATTTAATGTAATGATTTTTTTTGCAATTATTATTTACCTTTATACACTTTTATATTTTAGGGAAAGTTCAGAAATAATAAATGATGTATAAAGTGTGATTCCTAAATATCGAAACAATAGGCTATATCCTTAAATATTGTCCCTAGACACATACTTCCAGTTGCAAAGTTTCGTAAAATAAGGTGGAAAATTTAATGACATAAGTTTTAACTCCATGGGGGGTGGGGTCTATTTGAGAAAATACAAAAACTAAATTTTTATACGATTCCCCGTAGAGTAAAATTTCCAATTAGAAAAGTTTTCCTTATCCATTTCTGAATTAAACACAAAAAAATTCATCTCGATATCTTCAAAAATTCGCAGAGATATTAAAATCCAAAATTCGTGACTTACACCATTTACTCCTATCTCTGATTGACTCATTTTGAATGTGAGATAAGGATCATCTAAAAATTATACGTTATTAAAATTCGGTTTAAGACAGTGCTTCTCTTTAGGAAATAAAATAACAGCGTGTAGATTTTATGTAAAACTTGTTTTCAAAATATGCTGTGGGTCTGCCCTAGAGGTCTCCACGGGCCGAAATTTTCCGGCCCGACCCATACAAAAAAGTTCTGCTCAGCCTGGGAAAAAGTTAGTCTCAGCTTGGTCCAACTTAATTTCGACAAAATGTAGTTTTTTTAAATGTCGATACGGTTAAAAAAAATTGTATGGAGAAGATCTGACTAAAAATACTTATTATAGCTTTTCTTTTGTCATGTTTATAATATTCATTTTTAAAGAAGCTCTAAAGGCTGCAATATTTTTTCTAATGAATCTCTATTTGTATGTAAATGTTTAACTTATCATTTAATTCATATTCCATGTATTGGAGACTTTGGAAAGTGTTATATACAGTAAAATCGTCTAATACGGAATCACATAGGAAAGAAAAAAAATGCGTTCTATACAAGTTTTCTTCTTAGGAGGTGTAAATATAATCAATTTTTTTTCAGGTATTTCAGTATTCATTTTGCATAAATCAACACATTTTCCGTTTAAGACAGGATTCAGACATAGACAGGTTATATTTCACTGGTTTTACTGTACTTCATTGTTTTTTGCCTATAAATCTACTGTCTTTAAAAAATGAATTTTAAAGTTTAATTTAAAAATAATGGCAATTTAAAGATATATGCCTTTTTTGTAAAATATTTTGGACTGATCCAAATTTTATTAATTTTTCAATGGATCAGGTCAGTCAGTGACAATGATTTTAATACAGGTTGGGTCGAGACCGGGACTGAAAATTTCGCCCCGTGCAGACCTAGGAAGAAGAATTCAAGTCCCAGTTCGGTATGAAAAAATACGTTAGGCCCAACCCGGGCATCACAGAAAGCAATGTCCCGGTTTGGCGCGTCCCCACTATACAGATATTTTTTAATGGCCTTGCCGGGACGATATAAAACGTGAAGTTGTGAGGGATAAATCTATAAAAAAAACTCTTAATCGACATGTAAAGAAAGTGTGTAGAACAAGTAAAAATTAAATTTAGAAAATCAAAAGTCCTTCCGGCTAGTGCCAGGAGGAAGAAGTAGCTTTCATATTCCTTATTTTTAAAAAACCAGCTTATATTATTCAAACACACGAAGATCCATTTAGTGGAAACCGAATACAGGAGATTCAATACTAATTTTTATCAATAGTAAATCATTATGAATGAGAATTTCGCGAAATTATTCAGCTTTATCCAAGCTGCTTTTATTTAAAGTAACTTAAATTTGGCTGCCAAATTCGGAGATTTCTTAAAGTGCCTGCCATTTTAAGACAACATGGTGGATGAGGCTAACCAGTGAACTTGGTCGAGACCTTAGTAATTGCTGTGCACATGCTCACTCACATCGGAATCGGTTGATATATACGAGTGCTGTCGCAGGCAAAAAATCAGATTTTACAAAATGTCACCCACATTAGAAATTGAAACTGCTATATCTGAGCCATTTTTTAAGGTAAAGACAAACAAAAAATGCTCCTGAATCCTTATATCAAGGTCAAATACTTAAGAAAGAAACCTTTTTCAATTTCTATTTCTTTTGCACCTCATATTAAATATATATATATTTTAATTTGATGGCCGCCATTTTGAAACAAGATGGCTGATGAAGCTGGCCAGCCAACTTGGTCGACATATTGATGTATACTATTCACATGCCTTCTTACATCGAAATAGACGAATACGTGTATTATCGCGTAACGAATACAAGATCGTTTCAAAGTGTTACAGCCATGCTAGAAATTCAAAGTGCTATAATTCAACCATTTTTTAAAGATATAAACAAAAGAACAAATTTTCAGAAACAAAAACTGCTCCAGAATCTTTGTATCAAGACCAACCACATAAAAATTTTTTTTCATTTTCAAAATTTTTAATACGTTAAATTAATTTTTTTAATGGCAACCCTTTTGAAACAAGATGGCGAATGAAGCTAGCCAACGAACTCGGTCGAGACATTGGTATGTACTGTGTACAAACCAAGTTACATCCAAATCGGTTCATAAATACGCCTATTATAGCGTGACAAAAATCAGGTCGTTTTAAAATGTCAGCCACAATAGAAATTCAAAATGCTATAACTCAGCCATTTTTTTAGATATAAACGAAAATTAAAACCTGTTCCGGAATCTTTGTATTAAGGTCAAATACATACGAAAAAAATCTTTTTCATTTTCTAATTTTTTGGTATCTCATTTTAAATTTTAATTTTTTTAAATGGCCGCCATTTTGAAACAAGATGGCGGATGAAGCTGGACAACGAACTCGGTCGAGATACTTGTATGTACTATGTACACACCAAGGTACATCCAAATCGGTTCATAAATATGCCTGTTATCACGTGACAAAATCAGGACGTTTCAAAATGTCAGCCACGCTAGAAATTCAAAATGCCATAACTCAGCCATTTTTTAAGATATAGACGAAACAAAAACTGCTCCCGAATCTTTTTATCAAGGTAAAACACATAAGAAAAAAATATTTTTTCAATTTTCAGTTTTTTGGTACCACATTTCAAATTTAAATTTTTCTTAAAAATTTAAATGGCCGCCATTTTCAAACAAGATGGCAGATGAAGCTGGCCAACGAACTCGGTCGAGACATTGGTATGTACTATGTATAAACGAAGTTACATCCAAATCGGTTCATAAATACGCCTTTCATCGCGTGACAAAATTCAGGACGTTTCAAAATGTCAGCCACGCTAGAAATTCAAAATGCTATAACTCAGCCATTTTTTCAGATATAGACGAAACAAAAAGTGCTCCGGAGTCTTTGTATGAAGGTCAAATACATAAGAAAAAAATATTTTTCCATTTTCAATTTTTTGGTACCACATTTCAAATTTTAAATTAAAAAAAAAATGTAAATGGCCGCCATTTTGAAACAAAATGGCGGATGATAATATAAGCTGGCTTTTAAAAATTAATGAATATGAAAGCTACCTCTTCCTCCCGGGACTGGCCGGAAGGACTTTTAAATATTAAATTAATTTTTTTTAAATGGCAACACTTTTGAAACAAGATGGCGAATGAAGCTGGCCAACGAACTCGGTCGAGACATTGGTATGTACTATTTACATACCGAATTACATCCAAATCGGTTCATAAATACGAGAGTTACAGTGTGACTAATGTCAGATATATATATATATATATATATATAAATTTTGAACGGAGGGTGGTTTCGGGGTCTGGGGGTCATGATCGATGAAAATGTACCAAAATTTTTTGAAATCGCTTTCCTCCGAACGGCTGCAATAGGTAGCTTTTTGTAATGAAAGGTACCTAAAAAACCCGACTGCGTAAAAAGCGAACTAATTAATTATTTCTCATCAATGTGAAACTATTTTTTATATTGCTTACCTATTGTTTTTATTTACTTGTACTGATGACTTTTAAGTTGTGTTTAATTGTTAGTTCCTATCTATAAACACTGTTTTTAGGAGGCCTATAGATGTCTATGTAGGTTGTAAAGTTGCAGTAAAGCTAGAGATCCTACCTACACAAATTCCTGGTTGTGTAATATTTAAACGGAGCTTCTCACTATAAAATAGTCAATGAAACATCGTCTTCATTTTGAAAGACCTATCCAATGATAAGCCACTATATAGGGTGCGTATTTTTTTTGTCTCTACCGCCATTTTGTATTTTACGGCTGCCATTTTGAATTTATAATTACAAAATAGCCTATAACCATCGGACAGTTAAGACGAATCGATAGACACATCATTCATTAAAATCCATCCAGACGTTCGGATGTTTCGAGGGTATAAAGAAGTCCACATACCCAGATACGCGTGAAACACATAAACCTTTTTGGCAGTCGAGTAAAAAATAACTTGTTTTAAATAGTACAGGAAGGAGGTGGAAAGAGCTAAGATTGAACTGATTCTTATGTTTAAGCTTCAGGAAGGAGATTCTTATTCACCTGCAGCTTTAAAAAAAAAGAATTTAGGCATTTTTTTAGGAGACAATCTTTTTTAGATCTTTAATAGCGTTTGCCTGCATTATGTTTTTTCCATTTCTAGAAAAAAGGATGCAAACTTGGAACGTGTATTTTTTGATCAATTTACATTTATTTTGTTCCGCAAATTTAAAAAAAAAAATACTTTTAACGTTATGATTTCATAAAAATAAGTTACATATTTTTTTAATTTATATTTTTAATATTTTAAAAATTAATATTGAAGAAAATCCTGAAACAAAATTAAAATTATATTTTCCTCTTTAATTAGATGAAAAAAAATGTAACATTCTAAAAATAATGTTTCCTGTTATAACATTCGTAATTTACCCCATTTAATAAAAATAACAATCATTTAATTTTTTTAAAAACTTTATAATAAATTTATAAAGCTTATTTTTTATTTTTTTATAAAACTTTATAATAAATTTTAGGATGTGATTTTTTTTTTTTTTTTTTTTTTTTTTTTTTTTTTTTTGCAAATTATATGGTTAACCATCACAAAAAAGAAAAAAAATCAAAATTCTAACTCAATAAATATATTTTTTACATGTTTCCTGGAACTTTTAAAGTTACATTGTTTCTTGAATTATACACAATTCAATTTGAGTCTTACCCCATAAAATCTGACGAATTATTTAAACGGGTATATCTCTGTTAATTTTGCAGATATAAAGATAGAATTTTTGTGTTTAATTCAGGTTATGGATAAGAATGGATGAGATGGATATTCATTCAAGAATGGATAAGGAAAAATTTTCTAATTGGAAATTTTATCCTACGGGGGCCGTATAAAAATTTAATTTTTGTATTTTCTCAAATAGACCTCCCCATGGAGTTTCAACTTATCTCATCAAATTTTGCACCTTTTTTATGAAACTTTGCAATTGGAGGTATGTGCCTAGGCCTAGGGGCAATATTTAAGGAGATAGCCTATTGTTCCGACATTTATGAATCACACTGTATATATTATATTTACTTCATGGAATTTTAAGTGAAAATTTGTTATTTCCTGTAAATTATAAATTATAATTTTGATGTCAAATGACCAAATGTATTTATCTTTAGATGAATAAAAATGGACAAATTGTATTTAAAAATATATTTTCAATCTAACAAATAAGGCACTGTAAAAAAAATTCCGCAACGTTCCTGGGAAAAAATGGGCAGCTGAGTTGTCCATTATTTCCAAGAAACATTTCTTGAAAATGACTGGAATTTTACTGTATATGTTAAAAACTTTCTACAGAAATGCCAGTAAGTTTCCTGCGAAATACCAGGAATATTTCTGTTGACAGCAAAACATTACTGACATTTCACAGCATGCGGGATCCGCAGACGATTTTTGCATTTCCAGTTGACAATTTTCGCTTTATTATCATTATTTGTTAGAATGAAAAAATATTTTGAAATTGACATCAAAATTATTATTTATAATTTACACGAAAAAATAAATTTTCAGTTAAAATTCAATAAAGTAAATATATATATATGTTTCTGAACTTTGCTTAAAATATAAAAATATATAAATGTAAATAATAATTAGAAAAAAAAATCTAGACATAAAATATTTTGGATTTTCGTCAGTAATTATATTAGTTTACAAGTTAGATAAAATACATATAAATTTTCATGAAAAAAAAAAAAAAAAAAAAACCTAAACGTAATTGTATACTTTTTCCGAAAAAAAAAATTCAAATTTGCAGCAATTCAAAGTGTCAAATATATATCAAATTTAAATCAAATTGTAATAAATTGTTAAAATATAAAATTAATTAAAAAAGAAAAAAAAGTCAAGAGGTAGCATCGAACTCGGGCCGTACGGGTGGCGTGCGAGCCTTCTGCGTCCACACCACGAAAGACACGTTGAGATCTGCAAACTAATGGATATTTGAAACGTATGCTAAACCTCGGCATCTAATTTCTGAAAATCTAAGGCCCATTTGAAGAAATCCTTTCACAAGAATAATTAGAGATAATAACTCTAAAACATACTTTAAATTAATCAAAATCGGTGAGAATCATGTTTGATGGTCCCCTGGTTAATGGAGATCCAAATAATAGGTGTATTTTTTTTACACGGTCTGCTCGTTAAACATTCCACAGACAAGTACGAGAGATAATCTCTTAGCGATGTCACAGAGGTATTGTATTTTCATCTGAATTGTCTTGACAATAGAGACGTAAAGGATTATGTCGTCTATTGATTTATTTGCATTCCATATTGATTTTTTTACATTCATTTAAGGAATTCGTTTTCGACACTCGCGCGCGAGCAACGGATTATAGCAAAAAAAATAATAAATGACGGCCGCAGCGTTTTGCTGTTTCCAACTTTTGTTCAGGAACGTTTCAGATAAGAAAACCAGAATTTCACAGGAAAGAGCTAAATTATTCTGAAAACCTGAGAAAAGGCGAAACGTTCCTGGATTTTACATGGAACGTTACCATTTTTTTTTACAGTGTGATAATAAAGCAAACACTTTCTACTGGAAATGTAAAAATCGTCTGCGGAACCCACATGATATATAACTTATGATACATATGTATATTTATTTATTTAAGAGATTTCCAGCTAAATTTTCCAAATAATATCAGAATAAATAAATAAAAAACATATTGATATCTTTTATCTTCTTTTGAAGACACAAGAACTACGTAAGAATTTATGCTCTATATAGGAAAATTTTCCTTATGAATAGTCCGTTTTGAATATTTTTACGGTATATGTCACACGATTAATTGCATATTTACTAAACATAAATGTCAATGTCAGTAATAATAAACATTTTTATATTTCATCGTTTGACGTATTTTAATATATTTAAAACAAACCAAATATTAAAAAGATATTTATTTTGTTAATTTTTTTCTAATAAAATATTATGCAATGTTTAAGACTTGCGTTTAAAATTTAAAAAAAATGAAATAATAATAATTTTAAGTAAAAAAAATCAGCTCAAATTAAAAGAAATTAATTTGTATTTCCGTCAACAGAACTGTTTGTTTGAAAATTACAGAAAAACAGAAGTTTTTATGTAAAATCAAAAACGTAAATCGATATTTTTAGGAAAATATCAAAATTTCAAAGCTGTACCAGTTCATAACTTTGGTTACATTTGTAAAGTGCCAAAAATATGAAATTAATGATAAAAAAAATAGTCAGAAGGCAGCATCGAGCTCGGGCCCCTCGGCTGGCATGCGAACACTCTTGCTTTGACGCCAGGAAATGCTCGTTGGCGCTTGCAAATTAATGAATATTTAAAACGTATGCTAAACGTTGACCAACAATTTTTCAAAATCTAAGCCCCATTTGAAGAAATCCTTTCACCAGAATAATTAGGGATAAAAAACTACAATATACTTTAAGTTCATCAAAATCGGTGAGCATCAAGTTTGGTGGTCCCTTTGTAAGTGGGAAACAAAATGCTTGACGATTCACCCTGTATTATTTATAGTAACCCTACATTAACCAGTTTTTTAAATGATATTTTAATGACATTTGAAATATGAAATGTGTGTTTCATCTCTTTTCGGTTTAACCTTCCGTCTACCAGACGGGTCCATTGGACCCGACATGTACATTAAAAATATTTATTCAAACCAGAAATTTCTTCAAAACAAACTAAATGTATAAATCAGACAATAATAAGTTAAATAAACAAATTAAATAGTTTTAAGTAAAAATTCTGGTGTAGAATGTTTTTATAAAACTTGAGTAAAATTTCCGGTAGTTCTAGGGTTAATTGCAGGAGTTTTATGCATTTTTTTAAAATAAAAAGTGAATTATCTCCTGACGAAAATTTTAGACAATTTTTGAGTTCTATCATTTCATAAAAAATATTTAATGAAATGTCACACAACTAATCACAGATATTAAATTTTGTTATTGCTTACGTCAATAAAAAAATTATCTTTTATAGTCTGAAATAATTATCTTGTATAATTGGAAAATAATATATAATGCGAAAACCACAAATTTGTCATAAACGTTTAGGTAAAATTTCATTAAATATGTATGGTAAGGTTAATTAAGTTTCAAAATCAAATAGAATTTCCTCTATTTTCAATAAGTAAAATATGCTAGTTTCCGTTAATTATTATTTTGTTTAATTTCCTGTGTCTATTCAGTACCAAATGCAAACAAAGAAAGTTTTATATTTATTTTGACAGGTATAACATTGATTATTTTTGTAAAATTTATGAGGTTTAATTCGCTAAAATTCGCATTCAATTTTAGTTCATGGTGTAAAAAGTTAGAAAATATAGGCCTTTAATCCTTTATACTATGACGATACTTCAAAGTATCAGGTTAATAATATTGCTATAAAAAACATTTCATTGATCCATTACCTACGGCTGCCATCGGTATATTGCATTAGTAGTTCTATGAAGCTAGAAAACGTTTGAGAAGGAATTTTCTCTCATCTATATATCTCACTTTTGCTTCGATTTTACTGCGTGATGTGTCATAAATTTATGCTGTTAAATAATCTTAAAATCCGTTGAATATTTTTTTCTTATTATTTAAAAATGTGCCAGATGTAATGTTATCTGTGAAAGTAAATAAAGATAAGTATTTTTGATTTATTTATAACATTTATGCCTCAAATTATTATTTTTAAAAATATATATCTCCTCAAGACGTTTTCTATTATGTTACAAAATCAGACTAGAAGATTGTTATAGTAATAAAAATAAACTTAAGAACGTTAATTAGGGCCAATAAACGGAACCGGTACATTTAAGTAACGTCAGTTCAATAATAACTAGTTGGATGTGCCAATCGCAAAACTTTCTTCTATCTAATACATCTTAATATTTTAAAATGTAGTTACAAATGTCAATGCTGTAATATTATCAATTCAATACTATACCAACTTTGACTTTCATCTTAAATTTGTGCTTCAGTCAATTAATAGGAGTAAAAACGATTTAATCTCAATCATGATATTTATTAAAATCAATAGTTTTCCGTTATTCTGTTGTACATCAGCTGTTCGCGAATAGCCGGCTTATCATGATGCGATGTTCCCGTCGCTTAACGAGCCGCCGCCCCGGAATATTTCGAACGGAATATTCATTCAACGGAATATTTCGAAATTCAAGGGGGACCTGCTTGGCATATCTAAAAACATACACATTATATATTTGGTTCAATTCTATGCATAACTTCATACACTTTTTTATGGTACAATAATGAAAATGGCACAAAAATCTCTATTACAGCGCCCCTTTCCTTCGGAATTTTTCCAAATTAATGGAAAACCTGCTTGCCATAGCAAAACACACACAAAAAAAATTGGTTTATTTATATACATAACTTCATAAATTTGATGATGGTACAATGACGACATACGGGCATATGGACACACGGACAGACAGACATTTTCTATAAACATGTTTTTTTAGATCTCTGACCCCCTAAAATGTGTAAATCCATCGAAACCCGGAGGTCGAAGAAAGGGACAATTCAATATATTTGAGAATAAGAGCACAGAATAAGGGCGATATAATAATAGATACACATATAAGAGCACAGAATAAGGGCGATAATAATATATTTGAGAATAAGGGCACATTTCAGTGCCCTTTTAGGTAGCTTTCATTACAAAAAGCTACCTATTGCAGCCGTTCGGAGGAAAGCGATTTAAAAAAAAATTGGTATATTTTCAGCGATCATGAACCCCAGACCTCGAAACCATCCTCCGTTCAAAATTGACATATATATATATATATATATATACCCATATATATATATATATATATATACCCATATATATATATATATATCCATATATATATATATATGACCTTTGTCACACTGTAACTCTTGTATTTATGAACCGATTTCGATGTAATTCGGTGTGTACATAGTACATGCCAATGTCTCGACCGAGTTCGTTGGCCAGCTTCATCCGCTATTTTGTTTCAAAATGGTAGCCATATAAAAAAATTTAAAAAATTTAAAATTTGAAATGTGGTATCAAAAAATTAAAAATGGAAAAATATTTTTTTCTTATGTATTTGACCTTTATACAAAGATTCCCGAGCAGTTTTTGTTTCGTCTATATCTTAAAAAATGGCTGAGTTACAGCATTTTGAATTTCTAGCGTGGCTGACATTTTGAAACGTCCTGAAATTTGTCACGCTATAAAAGGCGTACTTATAAACCGATTTGGATATAACTTCGTTTATACATAGTACATACCAATGTCTCGACCGAGTTCGATGGCCAGCTTCATCCGCCATCTTGTTTAAAAATGGCGGCCATTTAAATTTTTAAGAAAAATTTAAATTTGATATGTGGTACCAAAAAATTTAAACTTGAAAAATATATTTTTTTTCTGATGTATTTGACCTTGATAAAAAGATTCGGGAGCAGTTTTTTTTCGTCTATATCTTAAAAAATGGCTGATTTATAGCATTCTGAATTTCTAGCGTGGCTGACATTTTGAAACGTCCTGATTTTTGTCACGTGATAACGGGCGTATTTATGAACTGATTTGGATGTACCTCGGTGTGTACATAGTATATATAAATATCTAGACCGAGTTCGTTGTCCATTTTCATCCGCCATCCTGTTTCAAAATGGCGGCCATTTAAAAAATTTAAAAAAATTTTAAATTGAAAATGAGATACGAAAAAATTGGAAAATGAAGAAGATTTTTTTTTGTATGTGTTTAACCTTAATACAAAGATTCCGGAACAGTTTTTGTTTCGTCTATATCTAAAAAATGGCTGAGTTATAGCATTTTGAATTTCTACTGTGGCTGACATTTTAAAACGACCTGATTTTTGTCACGCGATAACAGGCGTATTTATGAACCGATTTGGATGTAACTTGGTCTGTACATAGCACATACCAATGTCTCGACCGAGTTCGTTGGCCAGCTTCATTCGCCATCTTGTTTCAAAAGTGTTGCCATTTAAAAAAAATTAATTTAATATTTAAAAGTCCTTCCGGCCAGTCCCGGGAGGAAGAGGTAGCTTTCATATTCATTAATTTTTAAAAGCCAGCTTATATTATCCAAACACACGGAGCTCAAATTAGTGGAACCCGATTATAGAAGATTAAATGCTAATTTTTGTCAATACTGAATATGAATGAGAATTTCGCGAAATTGGTCGCGTTATCAAAGCTGGTTTTATTTAAAGTGATTTATATTTCGTCGCCAAATTCGGCGATATCTTGAAGTGCCGCCATTTTAAAGCAACATAATTGGTGCAACAAAGCTAACCAATGAACTTGGTCGAGACTTTAGTAATTCCTGTACACATGCTCACTCTCATCTAAATCGGTTGATAAATACGAGTGCTGTTGCAGGCAAAATATCTGATTTTTCAAAATGTCACCCACATTAGAAATTCAAACTGTTATATCTCAGCCATTTTTTAAGATAAAGACAAAACAAAAAATGCTCCGGAATCTTTGTATCAAGCTCAAACACATACGAAAAAAAAAATCAATTTCTAATTTTTTTGTACCTCATTTTAAATACATTTTTTTTTTAAATTTTTAAATGGCCGCCATTTTGAAACAAGATCGTGGATGAACTTGGCAAACGAACTCGGTCGAGAGATTGCTACGTACTATGCACATGCTTTGTCACAACCTAATAGGTTCATAAATACGCGTGTTATCACGTGACAAAAATCAGATTGTTTCAAAATGTCAGCCGTGCTAAAAATTCAAAGTGCTATAACTCAGTCACTTTTTAAGATATAGACAAAACGAAAAATGCTCCGAAATCTTTGTATCAAGGTCAAACACATAAGAAAAAAATCTTTTTCAATTTCTAATTTTTTGTACCTCATTTTAAATTAAAATTTAAAAAAAATTAAATGGCCGCCATTTTGAAACAAGAAGGCGGATGAAGTTGGCCAACGTACTTGGTCGAGACATTGGTATGTACTATGTACACAACAAGTTATATCCAAATCCGTTCATAAATACGCGTGTAATTGCTTGACAAAATTCAGATCATTTCAAAATGTCAGCCACACAAGAATTTCAAAGTGCACTGGAATGCTCAAACAACAGTCTTCGTTTCATAGAGATAGTCGAAATACGTGTGGAAAATTCTTTGTGAGCCGTTTTCAACTTAAAAGTTGTGTTTTTTAGAAATATTTTGTAAGGTTTTTCAAATAAATTATATCATAGAAATTTAAGTAAGTATGTTTAAAGTAATGCAGAAATATGGACCTTTCATTCCAGGCATAAATATTGTACAGTAAGTTAGGCTTAACATAACAATGTGGTATTCTTTAGAAAAGGTGTATGTAGGGAGGCTTGACCCTGTCAACGTGAGGTAGGGTTGGCCGGATGCTCAAGGCTCTCTTAATTAAGTTTTGGAAATCCTTTTATTATACACTCTGCAAAATGAAATGATACATACATAAAATAGTGTAAATTTATTCTGTAAAGCTTCAGTAAAATGGTGTGGTGGAAAAGAAAAAGTTTAAAACGGACTATAGAAAAATGTGAAAAATTGCCAGAAAATGGGAAAGTTGATAGGAACTTTCTTCCAGTTAAATATTGCTTACAATAGGTAAATAGAAACAGTGGAAAAGACTAGAAATGATTAAAGCAGCAGCCTTGATCCTTTTAGGGGCAGTGTCATGTTTATAAAAACACTTAATTTTAATTCCGAAATATCACAATGGCACCAGAAGTTTGCTAAAATCTTTTCCACTTAATATTTATATGAAATATAGCCTTTTTCTTATTTCCTAATAAATTTGTTCGTAAATTCCGGTGCCAGTCATTTATTTCAACTTTTTAGTACTGAAAGTACTTTGCCCCTTAAAGGTTTAAATCATGTTAATGATAAGTTAAGTGCTCATGCGGTTTCAAAAGAACATAGCATCGATCGAAAAACTTTAGGACGGTATGTAGAAAAATTTCACCAGGGTGCATACAGTGAGATGAAGCCAAAGTATGTGACAACTAGAGTTGTCAGATCGAGTGTCACACAAAAAACGAACAAGGAGATAAAAAAAGCGGGACAGTGGCTGTTTAATCCGGACATAATAATATGAAACACTATGAAAACGGAACCTGTCTCTAACAGAATACTGCCTTAAATGTTAAAATTTCATTTTTCCTGCTATATAATTATACCTGCTCAGACAAAATCCAGTTTAAAACAAAATTTTTCTCCTCTGACTTGCGATTGCGTCTTAACAGGTTTGTTTAAGCCTCATATTTAAAAAAATATTTTTTACAATAATTAAAGCATGTGGAATAAAGTTATTTCGCTTTTTTTAAAACTGATTTTATTTCTCTTCACAAATAGTGCAATATAAAACAAAGTGGGTCAAGCCTACCATATAGTGGGTCAACCCTCTCATATGTGGGGAGGCTTTTGACCCTTTATTCTTTCATGATTAAAATCAATCATTTTTCAATTTTCTTATACGTTACACTTATGCAGTAATTTCATTTTGATTGTATAACGAATAAAATAATATATAAAACTTTATTCTACGTTCAATATCTAAAAAATAAAAAAATCATTTTGTAAAATGTGGGTCAACCCTCCTTAGTCTGCCGTATATCTATTCTTGATTGAAATTACGAAAACAATTTTTATTTCATTTAAACATAAAAGCACATTGCACATAAACATAGAAATTCTGATGTTTTGCGTTCAAATTTAAAATTTACCATAGACAGGAATTCATTGTGTCAAATCTATACGCAATAGAATTTTTCTAGTATTTCTCAGAAATAAGTATAAACAAATACACAATAAATAACGCATATTTAAAGTTTAAGAAAATCAGTGCGCTTGTATTATTCTTCCATCCCTAAGGTAAAAGTAGATTTGTTAGCAATTGCTTCTTAGTCACAATGGTTGTTAAAAGAATCACTTCAAAAACACTTTAACACTTTATGCCCCGTCGGTAATTTAAAGTGCCAGCACAATCTTTTTGCTATAAGCATATTTGATTGTTCAATTCCAACGGTACGCTGTAGGACCACTGGTTAATACTGTGCTCTATCATCGATAGATCTGATGTTCCAGGGTCCGTACGGGTACCGTTATCTTCAAGGCTAAATATCAGTATTTTTTTTATAGAAAAAAAAATCTAGTTTAAACGCTCAAAATTTCGCCTTATTTAAGGAAAGATTTTCCATAAGAAAATACTGGTACGGAAGAATATGTTAGTCTGGAAATTCAAGGACCTGTACGAACACTGTGTTCGAAGCAGAAAATGTTTAAAAAAGACTTTTACCACCTATGTATATCGTTTTAGTTTCAATCTTGTTGTGTGATGTGATATTTCTAGTTTGAAATATCTCAAAATTTATAGATAAATTCTTTCTATATTCTTTCTAGAATTTTTATGGCTGAGAAATAAAATTATTTGTTAAAATACATATTAAAATTATTTTACTTTATTTTAAAGTGTTTTTTGAACTGGTACTTTTAAGCAACGCCGAGACTAAAAAGCAATATTTGCTTTTGTCGAAGGAATAAAAGAATATCACACACAGACCTGAAATGTGATGTATTCCTTCTAAACGAAGGGTCTTTATTATGTACTTGTATATGTTCATTTCGAGTAAAATACTCAAAAGTTTCAACCACGCATAGTTTGAAACAAATTGATCATTTCCGTCTGGATGCTAATCATAAAAATGCCAGGCTTTCCAAATGTTATAATTTTTGTCAGAAAGACCCTAGTAACCAATGAACATAATTCAGAATAATACTGGCGGTGCACAGGAAGCCACTGAAAGCAGTGCAGAAGAGAAAGAGAAGAGGGAAGACATCCTTTTAAAAGAGGAAGAAAATGCATTATAATTATATTTAACTTTGTGGCAACTATAACAAATGTATCTTATTATAAATCGTAAGAAAACCTTATCTTTAAGTTTTTTTTTTTTTTTTTAATCTGCTACATCTTTTGCGTTATATTCCTGGATATTCATTCCCACTTTGTCAAATAATCTTACTTGATAGAGGAAAAATTGCTATTAATTCAGCGCATAAAAAAAATATTAGAAAATCTTTTGCAGCCCTGTATTACTGTTGATATCTCATAAAAATTTAGTTGATGTGCAATGCATTTTTATGTTTAAATGAAAGGAAAATCTGATTCCGCGATTTAATCAAGAATGGAAACATATATCGTGTTATAAAAGCAATGAAAAAAATGTAATCAAATTATCTATAATTTACGTTTTTTCGAAGTTTGAAATATTTTCAGCTGTATTGACCCAAGGGTTCAATACAGCTGAAGGGTTATTCTGTTGTAAAGAATAACCCTAATAAGTTGTAAAGAAATTGTTTTAAAAAAATGTAATCAAATTATCTATAATTTACGTTTTTTCGAAGTTTGAAATATTTTCAGCTGTATTGACCCAAGGGTTCAATACAGCTCAAGGGTTATTCTGTTTATTAGGTCCAATTAACGAATAGATATATATTTTTTACTTTTACATTATTATTCTATAAATCTGCTTTTATAACATAATATAATAATTTTTTGCGAAGATATTTTTTGTAATTGATAATTTTGGGCATAAAACCTTAAATCACTAGAAAACTTAATTATATGCAGCACTATACAAGGTGTCCACTCTCAACGATGTCCAATGGCCAATTCCTAAACCGTTAGTCATAGACATACGTATAGTTCCAATTACAAAATTGTTTTAAATGAGGTAAAAATTTATTTTGAAAGTCTTTTGCATGAACAAAAACATTTCTTTAAAAGTTACGAAATGTAATTTTTTTATACGGTCCCCCGGTCCTCTAAGTGATATTTAGTAAAAATTTCCTGTTACACTAAAAATAAAGACAAAAAAGTCTTGTTCATCTAACACTAAAATTAACCTAGTTTGAAACTATGAAATTCATGACTTATAGAACTTTTCTGCATCTGAACATGGATGAGTTTAGCCATGCTTCGACGGATAGTACACAAAGTGCTTAAAGTATTATAAGAGCTTATTTCACGTGTTCTGCGCTTTCAATGAAAGCGCATTGAAAGAAATCGTACAAGTATTGAGTTAAACTTTAATTCAGTTTCAGATTGGTTAAAATAATTTTATTTTAACATACGTTTTATTTTGTACGGATTTGAGGCTGTTTCTTTTCATGATTTCTTTTAAGAAAAAATTATGTTCTTTTTATAATCTTTTATTTAACTTGCAATGATCGTACGGTTAACGCCAACAAGTTAAATTAACGCCAACAAGTTTAAGAAAAAAGTTTTAAATTAGATAACAGAAGCCTGCGACGGTTGTATTTTATAACTTTTATAGTTGATTTTATGTATTTTTTAGCATTGAATCCGAAAGTATAATTCCTTTTTTTTAACTGTCATGTTAGGATTTCTCGCAAAACGTAAATTACAAAGTTAAACAATAGAAAAAATCTGATACTATAAAATGGAGGAGATGTTGTGTTTTTAAACTTCTGATAATTGATTTTTATGTATTTTTAAGCGTTGAATTGGAAAAGGACCTTCACTTTTAACAGTCACGTTAGAATTCTTCGTAAATCGTAAATTTCAAAGTTAAAAAATAGCGAAAATTTGATACTATAAAATAGATGTATAACTTTTTTTATTCAATTTAATTTTATTTAATTCAATAATTCATTCAGTTGTTTGGCTTATACTGGAATTCTTACAGCTAAACAGCTCAGAGGTTCGATGAGGTGTGTGTGTGTGTGTGGGGGGGGGGGGGTTTCAATTTTAACTTTGAACTTTGTATCTTTGCGAAAAATCTCAACGTGATGGTTAAAATATAATTATCATTTTCGGATTCAGCGGTAGAAAATATATACAAATCAATTATCAAAAGTTAAAAACACACCAATCACATCTATTTTAAAGTATCAGATTTTTGTTATTTTTTTACTTTTTAACTTTGAAATTTACGATTTGCAAAAAAATCTTACGCGATGGTAAAAAATGAAGGTTATTTTCAGATTTAGCGCTACAAAATACATATGAATCAATTTGCAGGCTAGTGCGATAATAGCATTTTAAAATATGTATCATTTTGTAAAGAATTGAGGCTGTTGCTTTTCATCATTTTATTTAACCAAATTTCTGTTATTCTTTTCCTCTTGTATGTTTAGGTCAAGTTGTATATTTTACATTAATATGTCAGAATGTTTATAGATTTCAAGTTTATATTGCAACGTTAATTTTATCCTCGACCTTTTTTAAATAACTGATGCTTATTTATATTTCTACTAAATTTGTGAATGACCCCTATTTCGCAGCAAAAAATATACTCCAACTTTAAATAGCTATTACTCGGTTAGTTTTAATCGTAGAATAATGAGGCTTTTTTTTTTTTTTTTTTTTTTTTTTTGTCTTATTTGTCAGTGTAATAGGAAAATTTTACCAAATAAAACTTATAGGACCGGTGGACTGCATAAAAAGTTAAATTTCGTAATTTTTTAAGAAATGTTTATATTGACCCAGATCGCTTTTAATATACTCCTTTGCCTTATTTTCAACATTTTTGTAATTGGAACTGTATATCTATGACTAACGGTTATGGAATTATCCATTGGACATCGTTGAGAGTGGAAACACTGTATACAGAAACATTATTGCACGCTTGCAACAATGAAAAATTCTCCATGCACTTATATTCATGCAAGACCTATTACTACCACATTTCAGTCATATAGTCAAAATACTCTTATGCTTAAGGGGCCAAGAAGTTTTGAACTGAAGAAAATTTACTGTGTTTGATCGGGGATTAGGAACCACGTTAATAATTTAGATTATTATTATTATTATTATTATTATTGTATTCATGTTTAATAGGGGAAAAAAAGCTTTAATATTGCATGACAAAATTGATCTTGCATAACCAGTTTTGTCAAAATTTAATTCTTCATTTCTTCTTTATATTATTACTTAACGAATGACAACTATTTTTATTCTTTTGAAAAAAAAAAAAAAAAATTGCTACATCTTAAAGTAGGGGTGCACAACCTTTTTCAGAGAAGGGAAACTTACAAAAATTTCTGCGTTGTCGAGGGCCACATCAGTAACACAGAGAGAATTCTATTTCGGGGAGGTGATCTGTGGCCTATTATCAGATAAAAAATATGGTTTCAGAGGGGGGTGAGTTTCATCTCTCTAGGTTCCCTACCCAGTCATCATATACAATTCAGTTGGCAAGGATATATCAACAGTTTACGTTTGTATATATCACAGAGATATAGGAAGGATTATTGAAAAGGAGTTATAATATTCCTTGACTTTATTCGGGGTAGTAAATTTTGTTTTATTAAAAGTGCTAAAAAAAACATAGGCATGAAAGTGGATAGTGCCAAAAAATGTGAACTTTATGAACGAAGGGGGGGGGGGGGGTAGAGGTGACGATAAACGAAATTTGCGATTTTCTGCGCTTGATCAACGAAATTCGCGATCTTTTCGCGCACGACTAACGAATGTTCGAATTTTCCGCACCCGATCGACAAAATTTGCGGTTTCTCCGCACCTGATCGACGAAATTCGCTATTTTCCTGCGCCCGATAGTCAACATTCGCGATTTCTCCGTGCCCGATCGACAAAATTTGCGATTTTTACGCCTCTGATCGTCGAAATTCGCGTTTTTTCTGAGTCCAATCGGACGCAGAACTGACCGATCAACGAAATTCGCTATTCTTAACTGACTGACGAAATTCGCGATTTTTCCGCGCCCGATCAATGAAATTCGCTCTTCTTAACAGACTCTGACGAAATTTGCAAATTTTTCCGCGGTAAATTGACGAAGTTCGAGATAAACAGACAAAACACGCCCTTTTTCTGTAGCCAATCAACGAAATTTGAGATTTTGCCGCTCCTAATCGACAAAATTTGCGATTTTTCCGTACCCGATCGACAAAATTCTTGATTTTTAATTGACTGACGGAATTTGCAATTTTTTTTGTCGCGACAAATTAACGAAATTTGAGATTTTTTTATCGAGACAGTCGAAACTCACGATTTTCCCCCAGCCGATCAAGAAAATTTGCAATTTTTTTCACGAATCATCAACAAAATTAACGATTTTTTCGTGTCAGATCAACGAAATTTCGATCTTTCGTGCCTGATCGACAAAACTCGTGATTTTTCCGTGCTCGACCAACGAAATTCACGATTTTTCCGAGATCTATCGACAAAACTCGCGATTTTTCCGTGTCCGATTGGCGATGTTAGCTATTTTTTCGCGCCTCATCTTACAAAACTCGAGATTTTTCCTTGCTTGATCAACGGAATTTGCGATTTTTTCGCACCCAATCGACAAAATTCGCGATTTTATTTGTCCGATCAACCAAATTCGCGATTTTTCCGAGCCTCATCGGCAAAATTCGCCGTTTGTCCGCACCCGGTCAACGAAATTTGCGATTCTTAACAGTCTGATGAAATTTTCAATTTTCCTGGGGCAAATAGACGAAATTCGCGATTTTTTTCTACGACGAATAATCTTAAGATTATCTGAAGAAATATCCACTTTCTGCAGAAATTCTACAGAAATCTGAAGAAATTTTGAAGATTTAGCTTACCTTAAAAATATCTGAAGAATTTTTTAAGATATTCTTAAAAATATCTGCAGAATGGGCCAATTACCTACAGATTTTCTACAGATTTTTGGGCCAATTACCTACAGATTTTCTACAGATGTTTTTAGTGGGGGCCTATGGACAAAAATTGCAATTTTTTCCAGTTATAAATTGACGAGATTGGCGGGCCACACGTTAACCCATCGCGGGTCACTTTTGGCCAGCGGGCAACATTTGTGCTCTTTAAGAATAAAGATAGATTATTTTTTCAATTGTTGCTACATGTTCTTTTTGTTTCGTTTGGAAGCTTGCGAAATACCCTATTTTGTTCTGCAGTGAGCAAATAAAATTTATTTCTCATCATAGTCCTCAAAATTCTTGTGCATTTAATATAATAGAATATTATCAAGGAAAATTATTTTTTTCAATTAAACACCAGTATTGCCGATTAGTAACAAACAGCTTTTTAGCTGTAAACCATACTTAAAACAAAATATGATTTTTTTAGTATTTCCCCATGATTTATTTAAAAAAAGAAAGTCGAAAAACATTTCTTAAATGATTTTTGAAAACTCAGGCATTTAAGGGTTAAACCTACATTGGACATTTGGGTGATTCAGTATGATTTTTTTTCAGCATCTAACGCGCCTGTCCCAGAAATCCAACGAAATTCGCTATCACAGCGTGGCCGATTTTCAGGCCGATTTTCTGCAAAATTTTATACAAACCTCGGCTTATTACAATACATCTAAATATAGAATTTCATCGAAAAAGTATTCATTTTTTTTTTCTTAAACTGCAAAAAATCTAAAAAATCGTAGAAAAATCGCTATCAGAACAATAAGGAAAATGACACAAAAATTTCTATCACAGCACCTCCTTTCAGTGGAATATCCGCAATTTGAACTGGATCTCGCTAGCCATAGCCAAAAACATATATATGAAGTTTCTTACAATTCTATGCGTAACATACATTTTCTAATGATGCAAAAGGGACACCAGACAGACGTTTTATAAAAATATATATTTAGTATTACTGAGCCTTAAAACATGTATATCCATTGAAAACCGTAAGTTTCGATTACAATGCTTTCCTCTATTGCTATTCCAATATTAATAGAATATATTTATTTGACAAACAGCACAAAATTTATATTCATTTATTTTAATTTTAAAATTCATTTTACAGACCGTAATTATAGAGTAATTAAAAGTGTATTTCATATTCATATTATATTTTTCTGAAAATATTATATAGTTCTGAAGTATTATAAAAAGAGGAGTATTTTAAGATCATGAATTACGAAGATCATCACATTAATCATGAATAATATCCATTAAAATATTTTATGCAAGCCTCGGAGCGGTCAATTTTTAGGGTACCACTAATGTTTTAAAATTATTTTTATGACGGATTACTACAAGAATTGCAATAAAAAGCTCTCCACAAAGCGAGTTCTTAGGACATTACCAAGATAAATCTAAAATGAAAATTTTCATAAGGCGTCGCGTTAGTCGTAATTTTTCGTATTGGTAAAAATTTTTGCTTAGTCTCTATTCAAAGAGACTGCTCCGATGTATGCTAATGCAACATACAAAACACCCCTGAATATAAAGATTTCAGACAATAAGTATTGTATTGATGGATATTTAAAATATACGGCAGACATTGTTATTCATAATTACCACTGCTACACAGAAATATTTTGTTGGACATCGCAAAACTCATACATCAGTTGTTACAAGCATGACAGTCGATTTTTATTTCTGAATGAAATAAATAAATACAAGTAGCAGCACCTACATCATAAATAAAACTGCAATTATAAGAAATTATTTTTAAAACATCAGAAATGAGATAAAATTGATACAAAAAAATCTAAACATTAGATTTAACAATTAATGTCTTCTCTTTTCATAAAAATTTCTTTAATTTCTATAGCATATGTCATATTGAAACAATTTTAGAAGTTCAACAAAAATAAATTTATAATAAAAAGTGTTTAAAAATTTATTTCTTATTCTAAATCAACAAAATTATTTTTATTGATTAGTTTCTTTCTGATAGTTCCTAAAAATAAAATTAAAATTTAGTCTTGAGCTGTTGAAGTAAAACTTTTAAGTTTTTAAATAAAATCCCAAGAAGAAACAAAAATGCATGAATCATGGATACTGAAAAAAGAAAATCTAAAATGTATAAACGTAGTATCTCTTCAATTGAATGAACTATAGACAGTCCTTGCTTATCGTTATTTATATGTACTTTTAAATAAATTCTGATTAATCGAGAGTGAACAATTGAATGATAATCGTTTTAAATATTCCAATAATTTGTAGTCGCTCCCTAATCTGACATTTTATGTTATCATGTTGATTAATAGTAGCCGGGGCGTTCTTTTGCAGTTGGCCGGTTTTGAGTTGAGTAAATGCGTGATTAGAACACTGAATGATTCTTTCACACAGGGTGAATCGTTTATTTTCATCACGCTTGTCATTTGCGATCATCCCAATAAAACCAGCTCTCTCTTCTCTCTTCTGACCATGGGTCAGGGATGAAAGCACTGACCAAAAATGACCCAATGTCTGGCGATCAAGAAAATGCATGATTACTGCATTGATAAGTAGGCTATGTATTTGACATAATGAATTCAAACCATTTTTTTATCAAGAAGGTGGAATGTTAAGATATGTACATATTTTTTCTTTTGATAAAAATATAAAAATACTTCTATTATGATAATTTGTTTTATTGACGTTCAGATTCGAGCATTAAAAATGTTTTTGAGTATTTTTTGCGGAATGTAGAAAATTCATTTTTATTTTTAGGCCAATTTAGTTTTATTTGTGCATAATTCTCCCTCCGATATAAGCCATACATCTTGCAACTGTTTTATAGACACACATAAAAAATGAAATCAAGGAAATAAAATAAATAGAAAATAAATTGATGTGCTGGTATATCACGTGAATATTCAAAATGTATATGCAGCACGCGTACCGAATAGACCATGCTTTACAAAACTAAAAAAACCCGATACTTGGCAAATCAATGGCTTAATTTATTTAGGCTATTTCGTACTTCACAAAAAATATCTATTGCATTTAAAGATGCTCTTCGAATTTTTGTGGCTTATCTGTTAGAATTTAACAAGTCCTTATATGATGGATAAGTTGTTTTAACTCAACTACAGTTACTGGTAACCCAGTTACAAGTTATTAAAAATTAACTTGCTTCTAAAATGATCTCAAATGCTCATGGATGTTTATTTTATGTTTCACGAATATGGAAAAGAAAGTTATAACTATAAAAATTTAAAATATGACCGTGATAGAAACCATAAATAAATGTTGAAAAATTTTATATTTTTAAAAGAAAACAGTTCCAAACGAACCTAGTGTTGGAAGTCCCACTGACTTCGACAGTGTATAACTACGAGTTTTTATGATTTTATATTTTTTAGTTAAAATATATCCAAACGAACCTACAGTTAGGAGCCCCACTGCTTTTGGCAGCGTACATAATAATTTAAGCGCATTAATTAACAGTAGCCTTCGTCACAATTAATTGCTACTTAAATAATTTTTTACTTGAATTTTACACAATTACAACAATTGATTAGCTAATGAGAAGACAATAAATTACCTTTTATACAAATGTTATATATTTCAAAATTCCCCAAAATTCAGTTACAAAAGTATTCAATTGAATCTCTATGAAATATATTACTGTAAAACAATTCTCATTTAATCTTTTAAAATGTCACGTACGTTTAATTGAAGAACACAGTGGATGAAAGTGTTATGGACCCCAATGGATCAATTTCTAGAAAATTATTGTTATTTTTTTTTAATCAAATTTTCTTTTGGCAGCATATGTTTAAAGTGTCCAACAGGTGGTACTAAAATTTTGAAAAACTTATTAACGTTTATTATTAAATATTTTAAAATCATTGCTTTTATTACATATATAAAAATATTAAATATTTAAAAAAATGTCTCACATCTTTCAGAATAAAAAAATCTTAGTATTTTAGCTGCACCATATGATGGATTTCCTCATATCACATTCATTCAGAAAATAGCCCCACCAGTAGTCGAGAGGTTCTGCCCTCAAAGCTGGTAGACGGGAGGTGCTGGGTTCGATCCCAATCGCGCCCGTCGGCCTAATCGTTCGGAGTTTCCGTGGTTTTCTTCGAACCTTGGTTTTCCAAGCGTAAATATAGGTTAGGTTCCCTTAGAAAGACCCCCACGGAAGCACTCCCCCCCTTAGGGCCTATATCCCTCGTGCTGATAATTGGCCGTCATATGCACAACCAACTAACCATCATTCAGAAAATACAAAAAATCCTTGAAGAAAATCTGACATATCACTTCCACTACTTTCTTTATTTCTGAAATTGAAACTTATATTTCATCATAAACGCATTCCGTTTAAAAAGTTCAGTTTCCTCTTTTAAAATTACATGCTCCCAACCTTAAAAAACAATGTATTTATAATATGGTTCATACAAAATGCTATATTGAACTGCCCAAAATAAACGTGCATTAAAAAAGGCTTACAAATTTCTGTAGTAAAACAAAATTGATCATTTAATATTTATTGTGATATTGCAAAGCTTTTATGAAATTGTGCATAAATCTTGAACATTTTAGATGTTGAAAATACCCATTAAATTATAATTTCGCGGAATGAGATTTTATCAAAAAAATAATCAATGCAAAAAGAGCTTTATGAACGAATTGCGATTACTTTTGAAGAACTAAGAAGAGTATTTAGCGTTGCTAAGAACATTTTTGAAGCTCTACAAAGTGCTAGAGTAATTGTTTTTCACAGAATTATCTATTAACTCATTTCTAAATACACGTACGATGGCGTCATTAAACATAAAATATGGCCAATATTTGAATATCTTTAAGCTATGTAAAGATTAATGTTTTAGTGATTGATTGTATGTATGTTTTCGTAAAATATACCTGATAAATGAAAAAATCATTCTTATTGAGTTATCACCTAGAAGACATGAGGTCATTAGAAGTTGTTCAATGGAAATTTCTAAGACAACAATTTGTCACCCTTTCATTGAGCTATGTTATTTTCAAAGTTAAGAATTTGACAACTACAAATCACTGTTACTAACGTCATTAATCAATGTACTCTATGCGAAAATAAACTGAATCAGTGATAGCTGAGAGGTCAACTATATGCCCTTATTTGAAACAGGACCTAAAACTCAAAAAGAAAGAAACATAAGATGACAACCAAAAATAAATCATCATTGAGATTTGTCATAAGCTTCTACTGGATTAAGCTATATAAATGGTAGAAGGCTTAAAAATATTAGACGCTTTAAAATTAAAAAAAAAATCTAAGAATAAATGTTAAATATCATGCGTATACTTCTGTGTTTACATCTGCATTCTTCTGTATTAGTAGACTTAAATGATATTAATGTTTTACGTTGTATGTATAGTATATTAACAGTATATTTTATCATGAAGTATGCACTCATTTTTTATCCGTATTTTAATTGTTGAAGAGGTACATTTGTTTCGTCATTAAATACGCTGATTATGTGATAGCGCATAATCTCGTAAAAAGCAGAAACAAGAAACTTCACCAAAGATTCTCACTCTTTCAAAATTTAAATTTTTCTTTTTCTATTTGTAATATCTGACAATAAAAATGCATGTAAGTGCATGTTTTTCTCTGCAATGGATAACTGGGAAAAAGCCCAGTAGTTTAATCATTTAACCCTTTATATTCTGACGGTAACTTTAAGTACTATTAAAGAAAATTCAACGTAAATTTTAATTCGTTTACTAATGCAAAATTTATTTAATTCGTCTACTAATAAAAGTAGATTGCATTTTTTATACAAAATAATTTTCTCAATCGTATTTAGAATTCAGAGTGAAACAGTCGAAGCTAAATATTTTTTAATGTGGTTATTTTCTTAACCATTTACCTAGGTGTATTATCCTATTAAAAAATGTTATACGAAAAATTTGCAACTACAAAACACTTCTCTATTACAGATAGGATCACAATACATTTATTTACACTGTTCTTATAAGAATTGTGAGAATTCCATAACAGGATTTTTTGTTAATTAATCTAATTATTCTTGTAAATATTTTGCAAAAATAGCTCTAACTACCGATTTATTAAATCAGTTTTAATTAAAAAAATTATATAATAACGAAATTATTATTATATGTGCTGTTCTGGATATCTTAGACATTAACGGAAATAATTATTCAGGTGAAGCATCTTTTTTTAGTCAAACAGGGATGAGATTTCCGCTTTTTTTGCACAACAGTATTTTGTTAAATAAAATGTTATATTATTTAATCCGAACATTTTTGCGATTTAACAGAACAACATTTTTTGTAAGAAAGAACTGGTGTGCAAAAAAGCAGAAACCTCATCCTTGTTAAAATTCAGGATGTAAAGGGTTAAATCAAAATTTTGTAGAAAGCGAAATAAAATAAATGACAGAATAGGGATAGAAAAGGTAATTGTACTAGTCATGGTAACATTAAAAATATTTTTCGCTCATTTTTAGTGTACGGTTCTTAGCTTTAGTGACTGAAAAAACAGTGATTGTTCGATATCTTAATGAACTTTTTCTACGCACGATTGTTCTTTTGTCTAATTGTCATTTAAAATGGCGATTTCTATAGCAAACTTTAAAAAAATTAAATAAAAGAATATGCATATAAATATTAAGTATTAACCATTTATCGTGTGATATAATTTAAACTAAGGTAACTACCGGCTATGAACACTGTACTAGTAATGGACAATTTTTAATTATGAACTTTAAAATAGTCTTTGAAAGTTTCTCAGATTTTCACGCCCCTCATGATTGGTACCAATATTTTAAGCCACCAGTTTCAAAAGGATGTGATTTCAACTCAAATAGTGCGATCATTCTGTCATCTTATCGCGATTTCTTGAAATTTGAAATAAGTTAAACCATTTTTTTCAATATTGTTTTGTTTTGTTTATGTCTGCGTTTAATCTATTTCTTTTTTACTTTTCGCTTTAACATGACTAAAATGTGTTTGCAGAATTCATTTATTGTGTTTATATTTGAATTTTGCACTACCTTTATGCAATACATACGGATGGATGATACTGGTACCGAGACATATCACCATAACTATAACCAGTAAAGCTCAGCGCTGTTTAAAGCTGGAATCTTGTTGAAAATGGGTTCAATTGCATACGGTGTGTGGTAGCTGAAGACTGAACGTTATCGGGAGAACCTATTGTGTGGATAACTGACCGGTGCGTAAATGATTTGACTCATTTATCTGAAGGCATTCAAAAGTTCCGTCTGATATAAATCAGAAAGCAAAACCAGAAACAGCTATATCAATGACGAAATCTGTTTAAATGGTTCGAAGAGGTCCACGCCTAACACTTAGATAACGGGCTTCACTGTATTTATCAAGAATAAAGTAGAGAATTATGCTGATGGGACAGCATTTTTTTCCAAATCCTAAAGATCTCTGATCGAAATGCAATAAAACGTTTTATTTAAGTTTACTGTTTCCAAATTATAACCCTCTCTTCATTTAATTGCACAAAAGGCGAGGATTACTCTTCGGAAGTAGTCTAGCAAAATTCAAGTGACGCGACGGTTTGAATGCTGAGAAAGAGTCTCTTACGACAACCGATATTTTTTGAGTCAGTGCGTAGACTTAATATTCAGAGTTTGTAACAAGGTTAATATTTATTTAAAGTTACTACATAATGCTGTGAGTTTAAACTCCATTTACGGGTTAAACCAATCCCTATTTGAAATGTACTATACTACCAATTTGTTAAACTTTTTAGACTCTTTTTATTTAGGTTTGGATAAAAGGTTGTTCCAATCTATTGTTTCATTAACGGAAAAAAATATGCTTTTTGTTAATAAAATTATAGAAAGTCGACAGAGTTTCACGGGCAGCACATAAAAAACCCGAGAAAACACAGTTAGTACAAGAATCAACAAGTTATGCTAAAATTATGCAGCAGTTTGGAAATCTTTGCTGGTCGTAAATAATACCGAAATCCGCAATCTAACATGGATTTTTCTGAGACCTTGTAAATGTTGTTATTTGATTTTGAAACGAAATTATATAGCCACTTTTCTAGCACGAACGGGCGTATAAAATGGCATAGGTATTACGTTGTGAAGACGTTTGTAGCGCAGACTTAAACATCATTGAGTTAAAATCAATGCAATTTTCTGTTAAATATAGTTACTTTATTGTAACGAAAAGGACATTTTCCTAATACCAATTACTACAAAAGTACACAAGATAAAAACTGTAGACTGTGTAGTATGCGATAGCTAATATTCTCAGAGAGTCGAGAACACAATTTTCTTAGCAAAGTAGATTTACTGCAAGCTTTAAATTTTAGGATTTAAATAGCGCAAAAGTGACTAAGAAAAATATAAAACGGAAGGAAACGTTGAAGCCATTGCAGTCTAAGATAATATATTCTTATAGTCTATGGTCAAAACTTTATTTTATTGTAAATTATATGTAAATTTTAATGTAAGTTAAAATATATTTTATCCTAATGTTATAAATAATTACAAAGTTGTTGGATGTAAGTAGAAAAAAACATGAAAAATAATTTTCTAATTGAACATTTAATAACTTATTACTAAAATGTAGAAAATGTAAAAACATTTTTATAAAGAACATTTTGATTAAAATGCACAAAATAATTATTAAACTAAAAGGAAAATTTTTATTAAAATACAGTATAATGGAAACAAGAGATTAAATAATTTCCTTTAAAAATCCATTCACAGTTTTACATCTAGATCAATAAAAGCGTGAGCTACTTACAAATGAAATCTAGCAACCAAGCTGCAGTATCAAAAGTTTACTACTTTACCTTAAAATCTGTGCATAGTTCTCAATTTTTCGTATTTCTCGAAATAAGACATTTTGTTATAAGAAATTTAATCTCGAACGAAAGTTTGGAGAAATTTAAAAGACCATATCAGACTCGTGAGCCATGATAAGCTCGATAAAACCAACTCTTTTGGAAAAGAATCCCATGTTTTTTCTAATAAATCTGCTCACCCAATTGAATTTTGTCGAAAAGCAATAAAATACTTTTCATTGTTCAATCTTGGCGATCAAACTTTCAATCATTCAAAGTACAACAAGTCCATTTTTAAATGTAAATATACTACAACTATTGTATAAAAATGTAAACAACTATTTATGCATTATCATCAAGTGCGACCCACGTTTTTATAATTCAAAATCTTAATATTTTAAATAAATTTTCTGAACTTTTTTATTTTTTTCTCAAATAATTTTTTTTTCCCCTTACACAATTATTTTTTGTACATTTCCAATAAAATGTAATTTAAATAAAATAAAAAAACTATTTCATTCTATTTCTTTTTATTTTCTGATTCACATTATACATAAACGAATTACCTTTCAAAAAGGGGTGATTTTTCATTAAAAAGAACTCATTGTAAGAGGACTCTCCCGCCATAAATTTAAAAAGTCAGCCTTAAAGATAATTAAAATCCCCATGTGAATGTCGAGGGAAAATCTTATTTGAAAATCTTAAATCACTATTCATAATTGATGCAAATGCCTCAGAGGGTGGTACTGTATATGAAAACTGCTTGGCGACCTGCATGCATGTGCGAAGTACGAAAGTTTTAGTTTTTAGATAAAGATTGGGAAATATTGGCATTATTGGACACAAATGATCTCCGTAAAAAAGGAATATCAAAACTGCAGAGAGCATCTGCAGTCAAACCTTTACCCGAACTATCTGAGTCGAACTTTTGACTTTTTATACGGATACCTTTTTCCCTCTTATGAATGTAAATATACTATCTACTTATATAACTCGTGTGTGTTAAAAGTTCTATAAATGGAAAAAAAATATTACGTATTTCGAATATTACACTATATATTAATTCTCACATTCATTTTTTTTTTCTACAATAAACAGAGCATAAAGTGCATAAGTTAACTATAATTTAAGGCTTGATCTGTCTGCCTGTGTATCTTAATTAATGAATAAATCTTTGCCCTGGCCGGAAACTTTGGATATTTATAGCAAGAGATCTCAAACAAGATGCAAATTTTTCTTACCTAAACATTATTTATTTTATTTTACTATTTTTTACTGAAAAGAAATATAATAAAATATGCAATAGGAATCATCATCATGTTTTTTTTAAAGTACCAAAATTAAATTTTTGACTTTATATTATCTATTATTTTGTATTAACAAATATTTTTGTTATTCAGTATTTTGAGCATTTCGTAATAAAGCAACATAAAAGGGGGGTGAGTTTGCTCCGTTGCTGATTCTTTTATTTTAAACCTATGTTTAACTCATTAAATTTAAAATAGGAGCTACCTTTCCAAACTAATATTTCATTTAAAAAAATAGAAAGTTGTTATGTCTAATCGTATTGTAATATGGCATTTTACAATCGCCTTCAAAAAATTTCCTGAGACAATTATATTAATAGTACGTAAAATAATTATATTTGTTAGATTTCAAAAAATGACGTATTCATTAAATTGTAATAAAAATTAACTTTTGTGATTTCAATAGCTACTTTTAATTTTTCTAATATAAAAGCATTTTTTACCTGAAAATATATCGGACCCGAAAGTGTTATAATTAATTGTAAGGGAAAAATTAATAAATAAAGCATAAAATGTTGTAACTGTTACGGCAAATCGGATGTAAACGTGGTAAGCACTCATTGCAGAATTTGCATTCCTAATTATAGCTAAACATAGTCATCAGTAATATATTTATTGCTTCACCATTCGGTGGCATTTCGGTCACAGATGTGACGTGATCATTGGGGATATCAATGAAGTTACAGTTAAGTCACTATAACTATGCTTGCAATAAGGATATTGATATTTCATGGGAAAAGCATTAATACTATTTTTGTTTTATAGATGATTTTTACTTTTTTGTGGATAAAATATTATATAAAAAAGATTATTTTATTGTTTAAGATGATTAGAAAAATAGCCACGACATCTTTTTCATTGACTCAGATCATCACACGCTAAATATTTAGAAACGTCTGTACGTGGGAGCTTTTATTTACTCTTCATTGCAATAATGACTTTGTTTCTTAACCCTCTAGTGCATGACTTTTTATTTTTCCCTTAAAAAAATATATTTCATTCCTTAATGGGCATACATTAAAGGAAAAATACTAAAAAAATTATCACTCTTATATTTTTCCGTATTTTGGATTTTTTTAAATGGTTGCCAAATGGCAACACCATGCATTAAGCGTATTCTAAACATATTCTACGATATTTCACAAGTCATTTTTCTATTAATTGTCGGATGGAATTTTGCAGAACGGTGTTCTGTTTTTTCTTATTATTCAAATGCACGAAATTACTTTTGATTTTAAAAGTGTCATTATGTTCACTGCTGTTTAATAGTTATCAAAATACAGTTCATGATTTACAGGTTCAACAACTGGATGAGTTAGTCTAGCATTGACTCAAACGCTAACCTCCAAGTAATGTTCACCTGGCAGACTGGTTGTATTTTTTTTCGCAATATAAATATAAAAATATAAATATCAAATTGTTGATACCCCTGCGAAAAATAACAATTTAAAACCACATTTATATATATATATATTTTTTTTTTTTTTTGGGGGGGGGGGATATACTGCTTCATATGCTGACGAGCCTTTGGCGCACTTATTTGCTCATAAACACATAGATTTTTATATGGGAATGAATAAGAATTTCCATTCAGGGAACCGACTATTGGTCTCAACTTGAATAACTTATCTTTCCCATTAGATGATGCATTTTCGTTCAGATGGGAAAATTGTCGTATACAGTATACTTCAAAAGCATTCAAGATCATAGTGCGACTACCTGGTGATACACCAATGACAGGGTTCCAAACAATCTTATGATTTTAAAATTTTCAAACACTACTCAAGATACAAATCCTTAGATAAATTTTTATATCTTTCGAGCATATATTGAGTGGCTTTTGAACATGTTTTAAAACACTATACAGGCTTGTTTGTTGACATATATGCTCGAAACGTACAGGGTGGAAAAAAAAACAAAAAATATTTATATGATATTTTTAATGATAAAACACTTTCAGGCAAAGAAACATCTCTAATTATCTTTATCCAAGAAGGATCTGGCTGAAGAGTTTGAAGTTTTCACTTTTTTTCTGTTTACGTTTACCTGGCTGCATTTGTTTTGGTGTAGATGGAATATTCACAATCCCAACGATTGCATCTAAATTCTAGTCATTTTCATTAGCTGATTTATTTGATTGTAAATCACAGTCAGTCTCATCATAAGTGTCTGAACCGTTTTAGAGCAGGAGGGGTTTTCATCAAAAGGTGGATCGTCATCCCTGTCATTGTAAGTAATGTCACTTTCACTGGACATAGTCCAGGCATTAGGTGCTCAAAAAGGACAAATAGGGGAAAGTTTTGGTGTAGTTTTGATATTTGGTGCCTTTACGTTTTGTGGGTCGCTGAACACGAATCTGAAGTTTGCCAACAAAATTTATCCCGGGAAACACGTTTTTTTGGCAAAAAACAGAAAAAAAACGGGATTTTCTTTGTTTTTTTTCCAAATAACTTCAAAATTATACATTTTACGTAAGTAAGTAAGCACCCACCCTGGGAACCCGCTTTTGGCTTATGGTTAGGTGTAACCCCCAAGCCCAGGGCAGGGAAAAGTTTTACTACCTGCGGAAACAAGCCCAGAACCCCAGTCTCCGGGAAAGAAGACTTCAGAACGACCCGCCTGACACGCCGACGAGAGCACAAGAGGCAAGTTACAATATTTCTAGTGGTATTTAAGTTCTTAAAAATAAAACAATCTCAAAAACACCCTTCCATACACCACGTGGACCCATGACATGTCCACCACAGGCAATCAGAAGAGGTAATTATTGAATGTATTTATATTGAATAAAAGAATAATGGCTATTGAGAATATCGTAGTTAGCATAATGTTTTTTAAGTTGTGCCGGGTCATTAATTATTTTTAGGATGTCCTGAAGGATTGTCGTTTCTGTTCTGTGAAATTTAAAATTCATGAATTTGCAGTTCCCGAAAATGTAATGCATCGGGTCTCCTCGACCACCACATTTACAAAGGTCGTCATCTTTTTTGCCGATATTATAAAGGAAAGACGGGAAGCTGCCGCGGCCTGTTAAAAAGTAAATAGATACTTTATCTTTTGAAATTATTTGGTTCTGAACTTTTGGTACTAGCCCGTGCGTATATCTGCCACCCCCTGAGTGATCCCAGTTGTACTGCCACCTGTCCAGTAATTGGGTTCGAATACATTTTATAAGATAGGACCGAGGCAATTTAACTCCTCGATCCACTGGTAGGTCGCAGTACTGGGCGGCATCATTCGCCAGCTCATCCGCCAGTTCATTACCCGCTATGCCAGTGTGGCCTTTTATCCAAGTAATGTAAAAAATTTTATTTTGATTTTATTTAATTAAATTATGGATGTAATAAATTGAAGGGTTAGTTGGAAATAAATTGTCTAAGGCTTTAATAGTAGATTGACTGTCACTTAATATTTGGAATTTTGTATAAGGGGAGTTAATGGCCCAATTAATTGCCGAAATTATTGCGTGCAGCTCCGCCTGAAAGATTGAATTTTCTGCTCTCAGTTTGACTGTTTTTTCATAAATTTTAATGTTATGATTGTAGGCTACCATTGCATATGCTGTGCCAGAGTCCACCTTAGAACCATCTGTGTAAATCGAACTAAGATTAGTTTTTGTGATAATTTTGTCTGTAACTATTAAGTTATTTAAATGAATTTCCGGATTTATTTCATATTTTAGGATTTTATTTTCTATATCATCTTTACATATTGGTTTGGGTTCTTTAAGTAATAAGTTTTTATTGTGTAAAATATTGTATTTTAGATTTTTATATTCCAGTGTTATTAAGATTGGTGGTATTCCTAATAGGACCTGTAACGTATGTGTTGCAACATTTTTATATGTTTTGGTTATTGACGTGAGACAAGTTCTTTGGATGGATTGGAGAGCGCGTTTATCTTTTATCCTGAGGTCTCCAAACCACACCTCCGAACCATAATCTATAATTTTTTCTAGTACTGCTATGTACCAGGTTCTAAGATAGCCTCTGTCCACCCCCCAAGTAGCCGAGAAGACCCGTTTAATGGATGAGGTTAGCTGTAAAATTTTGTTTTTTATGCTAGTTATGTGCTTGTCCCATTTTAAAGTACTCTGGAATATTATCCCTAAAATTTTTATTTCCTTTAATGGCTTGATGGTATAGTTACCCAATTTAAAGGTTGGTGGACGTTTATCCAAAGTGTTTTTCCCCAACATAATAAAAGTCGTTTTTTCCTTTGAAATCTGTAAATTTAAGTTATTGCAAATATTATAAAAAAGTTTTATTTTTTGGTTGGTTTCGGTCTCTAAGATGAGTCTGCTCCTCGCTTTGACAACCATATTGAAGTCATCGCAAAAAACATACAGGTCTTCGAATTTACTGTAAAAGTTTATTAAGATTATATTTGCTATGATTAGCCACAGAAGCGGCCCAAGGCACGACCCCTGTGGACAGCCTTGATAAGTTGGTCTTTTAATGTTATTTGATAAATAATTTGTTATTAGTTCTCGTTCGGATAAGAAGCTAAGAAGGATACATTTTAAATATTGCGGAATTGGTAATTCGTTAATTTGTTGACCCAAAGTGACCCAATCGATATTGTCAAACGCCCCTACAATGTCGAATGAGATAATACTGCAGTATTTATATTTTCCAAGATACGTTTTTGCTTTATGTTTTAATTTGTTTAATAGTTGAATTGTGCTTCTGTTCTCACGGAAGCCATACTGGGCCCCGTGAAGAACATTTAATTTTTAAAAGTCCTCAGCACATAAATTAAAGAGGATAAAATTTCCTACATTTTATGTTTTAAAAGTTTTTTTCTCTGATCTATGGTTTAGCCGTGACAACGCCACAAAAATGGGAGTGAAAATCAAAAAATTCAGAGAAAACGGGAATTACGCCGCTGTACGTAGATTTAACATGAAAAGTGACAATTTTACACAAGAATTGACTATAAATTATACTGAAGATTATATGAATGACTACATTTTACAATGAAGTTGCTGATAATAAATAGGACGACTCATTATGAATCATTATTTAATTATAAATAAACATGTACATTAGTAAGTACATTTATTTAAAAAACAAAAAAAAATATTATTTCCGCTTTCTTTTACTCGAGGGTCCCTGCTTTTCACCGACATCTACAGCATAGAAAATAGACGTATAGAATTAGTGGGTGTTTTTATTACTACCAACAGTATAAAATAAATGTTTTTTTAATTAAAAATATTTGATACCTTCTGGCATGATATTTTCTTGACATTTTAGTTCAAGTACCATTTTTTTTTTAAATCAAAGACAGCAGAATTTAAGTTAGCCACATAAATAAACTTTTGCACCATTATGCAACGGCAACAAGAATTAAAATGTAATTTAAATGTGAAGTTGGTTCAAAATATTTTGTTTATAGAGGAAAATTACAATGAAAAGCACATGAAGTTTTGCAAGAGCGAAATGTTTAAATTTATGACCAAATTTGGACAAAAATTGCCAGTTGTATGTAGATATATCGGGACAAAATCATTGGCTGCAAATTCTGAGTGGTTACAAAATTGATCCAGGCAAATTCTCCAAATTCAGATTTGATACAATGCAAAACATAACATTTTCTCATGATATATTAATCATGATATCTTATGATTCCCGATCTTTACATAAGGTTCCTGTTAGGTTTCCTGTAAGGTTTGTGCAGAAATAAATATGAATATACAACAGAATATGCAACACAGCAATATGACCAAATTTGGACAAAAATTGCCAGTTGTATGTAGATATATCGGGACAAAATCATTGGCTGCAAATTCTGAGTGGTTACAAAATTGATCCAGGCAAATTCTCCAAATTCAGATTTGATACAATGCAAAACATAACATTTTCTCATGATATATTAATCATGATATCTTATGATTCCCGATCTTTACATAAGGTTCCTGTTAGGTTTCCTGTAAGGTTTGTGCAGAAATAAATATGAATATACAACAGAATATGCAACACAGCAATTTTCATTAATGCTGTCGAATGTTTGTCTCGTACCTTAAATTTTAGAAAAAGAAATTTCAGAATTTGTTATAATAATACAAAAATAGTTTTATCATTTTAAGCTTCCATACCGTTAAGAAAGTATCATTAAAATTATCAAGAAGAATGTAAAATCATGCGCCAATCAGATTATGGAACATTTTTGAAAGCATTCGGGCTACTATAATAAAACTTCATAGTTTAATAACGTGAAAAACGGTGTCTAAGTAATAATTTGTGAAACATATAACACGTTTGAAAACAAAATTTCAACCAAAATCGAAAAAATAGCTGAAAATTTTGTAGATCCCTGTATATGAACTATAGATTAATCATATAATTCACAATATGCTAAAATTTAGAACTGTTAGTGAACGCATAGCACAGTTGAAAATTCCTCGTTAGCAATTTCCGGCAATAAGCGGGTATATAGATGTCTTGTGCAGCCCTATATATGATTTATAGAATTTATACACGCTAAATAGTATGCAATTTTTAAAATTTAAAAAGTGTTCCACAACTGAAAATGCACTTCCATCAATTATTGTTCATACAGAGAAAAATATAACTGATTTATTTTGTGTGCCCCTGTATATGAAAGATCAATGGCACATCATATTCAATAGTAAGCATATTATAGAGCACCTCGGAGATATATATCAATTTAAATACTTTTGAATAGGTGTAACATGAACAAAATACACCACAAACAATTTTTATCCACAGACCGTAATGTAACATAATTCGTTTTAGTGTCCCTGTAAATGATCGATAAATACTACCCATACCATATTCTATAAGAAATCATCTTGTAGTGCACTTCATAGATATGTATATAAATTTCAAAGTGTTTGAAATTATGAAACATTATTGAAAAAAAAAACACAAACGATTTTTCCCCATAGGTCGTAATATAATGAAATACTTTTGAATGACCCTGTAACGAAATTAGGACTGCTACATGCAACATTTTACAATACCTAACATTCAATAGTGAATATCAATAACATTTTTCAATTTCATGGCGGTGCGACTATATTGACGCCAAAAATATTTTTTTTATTTTCACACCCATTTTTGCGGTATTGTCACGGCTAAACTATTGATCAGAGAAAAAAACTTTTAGTACGTAAAATGTAGGAAATTTTATCCTCTTTAATTTATGTACTGAAGACTTTTCCGTAAAATGCATTATTTTGAAGTTATTTTGAAAAAACTAAGAAAATCCCGTTTTTTTTCCAGTTTTTTGCCAAAAAAACGTGTTTCCCGGGATAAATTTTGTTGGCAAACTTCAGATTCGCATTCAGCGACCCAAAAAACATAAAGGCACCAAATATCAAAACTACACCAAAACTTTCCCCTATTTTCTACCAAATGACTGGACTAACAATCCAATCCAAATTTCTTCTGTTAATATTTTTTTAGTAACTTTGCTTTAAAATATACGTTGAGCATGATGAAGCTCTATCAGAACAAATTTTTTGATGAAAAAATAGACAAAAAGCAAGATGAAACAATCAAGAAATTCATTGAGCAATTTACTAAAAATGTAAATAAAAGCGGAACTCAATTCATTGTGTTGCCAAATGGCAACAAACGTATATTCGCATGCATACAATATTTGTTGCAAAAAACCTTATTGAAAATTATTTAAAATCACTTTTAAAAGTTTATTCTTTTGAAAAATATTTTTTTCAAATGAAATTTTGCATTTTAAATATTTTTTATTTGTGTTAGAAATCCATCTATGGCTAGGAAAATAGAAGGCTTCAAAAGTTCCTCTTTATTTGTAACTGATAAACAACTATTATCACCTATGGTATTTTTAATGTAGTATACCTAAGTATGGGGTCAAAATGAATACATAAAGCGTAAAGTTATCAAGGGGCAACGGCAAATAAACGATAAGGAGAGAAAAATTAATTTGTTGCCAATTGGCAACAGTATGCGCTAGAAGGTTAAATAAGTGTCATATATTAGGACCTGATTTTCAACCAAGCCTTCAATGTCTTTGGTTTGGGACCCAGAATTTTGGGTGGACCAAAATAATAATTCGTCTGTCGTATAAATACATTATTCGAAGATATATTAATCAATATGTAAGTAAATGCAGTTTAACTAATCATCAATTATTTCTGAGTTTCTATGAGCAAGTGATGGACTACTTAAAGCATAGCTTGGGGGGGGGAGGGAATGGGACACCTGCAAAATATATTGGCCTATAAAATTTTTAGAAAAATATCCTTCGTGTTTGTTAATTTTTTTTTACTTCGAGTAAATTAACTTAAATTCGAGGATATAATATTTTCTACACTTTCCAACATAGTTGACAAGTGTTTAAGAATTCGGTTTGTCTCTCTACCCGTTGACTGTGCTTGTAAATTTTAAACGTTATTAATTTTTACTTTAAAATATTTCGAAAATGAAGTGTGTAGCATACATAGTTCTTTTACAGGGGCACACAAAATAATTCCGTTACATTATGGTCTATGGGGAAACAATTTTTTGCATTTAATTCATGTTACGATATTTCAAACATAAGGAAATTGATATGCATCATTGTGGTGGACTACAACGTGCTTTCTTTGGAGTATATAATATGTAGCATTTACAGTTCGTTTACAGGGAGGCACAAAAGAAATCCATCACATTATAATCAATGTGAAAAAATCGTTTGCCGTAATTTTTATGATGCTATGATACTTCAAATATAATGAAATTTAAAAGAATCACTAAGGTGCATCGAACATGTTTTCTAGGGATTACAAGGTGTGTAGAATTTATCGTTAATTTATAAGTGACGCTCAAAAGAATTCGGTTAAAGCACTGACAATAATCGCGAATTGCTGGAAGTGCATATTAAACTGTCGTATGCTTTTTTAAACATCTAATTTGTAATCTTTTAAGTGATGTTTCTAAATTGTATTGATAATATAAATTTGCACGCAATGAGGATATGGTCAAGAATTTCTTCAAATGGATTTTTACTAAGTTATGTGTTTTTTTTTTCCCTTATTTAGATATCTCATTTCATTATATAAAAAAAAATGAAATTTCATTATAATATTATTTTGGTGAAAGAAAGTGTTTTAAAAAGTATACCTGGTGCAGATTTTTTTTTTTTTAATTCCTGGAAACAATTTCAAATTATATGTTTTAACCCCTTAAATGTTTTTTTTTACACACTAAATTAAAAATAAGGACTCGGCACCACTTTTTGTTTACTAAAATATTTGGCTTTGGACAATCGAAAAAGTTATGCCATTTAACAAACGAAAGATTACAGTTAAAATCAAGTGGTATCCAAAAGCTTTTTGTATCGAAGATAGCAAACTCTTTTTGCCCGAACGGCGTTCGAGCAAATCATTTAAGGGGTTAAGCTGTCTCGCTCCGTTATCAATATTCCAGTCACTAAAATATATTTTCAGTAGAGATGAGATGTATCAGCTGAGGAAATTAATCGGAAATTTTCGAATTGTTAAAAGATAGAAATTTGTAAAATTTTCCAGCTAGGCGGAGATTACTGTCATATTGAAGCATAAAATATTTAAAAGTGTTCATTTGCTTGCCGATTATATTCATTTGTGGATTTGAAATATTTGCATAATCTTTTCCGGGTGTAAATTCATTGAAAAGAACGGAAAATCGACTTCTTGGTAATTGGACGCTATTCAATATCATTAAGCTTTTATATCAAAATCATAGTGGTACTATCAGTGTGTTTACTTCAGTCGTTTTAGATCAGCGACCACCAATAATTTTCGTAAGATTTCAGTGACACATAATTTTATTTTTCAACTTCAAATTCACAAAATAAGTATCTCTCTATCTGTGTGCGTGTTTAATAATAATAATAATAAAAAAAAACAGTTAAAAAATAATAATAAATAAATTTATTAACAAAAATATAGAATAAAGAAAATAAATATACAGGGTGTCCGGTCTCAACAGTGTCCAATGGCTAATTCGTAAACCGTTAGTCATAGACAAATAGTTCCAGTTACAAAATGTTTTAAATCAGAAAAAGAAAAAAAATTAAAAGCGATTTGGGTCAATAAAAACATTTCTTTAAAAAAAATACGAAATTTAAATTTTTATACGGTCCTTCGGTCCTATACGTTATATTTAGTAAAATGTTCCTATCACACTAACAAGTAAGACAAAAAAAAAATCCCATTCATATAACACTAAAATTGAGGGAGTTATGAAACTTTAAAAATGCATGACTTATGCCACTTTTCTGCTCTGAAAACAAATGAGTTCGTCTCGGCATTGAGGGGTTACATACCAAGTGCTTAAACTATTCGAAGATCTTATTTCATGTTTATCTGGGCTTTGAAAAAAATCGTAGAAATATTACGATTAAGTTAACATTTATTAAGTTTCAGATTGGCTAAAATAACATGTTTTATTTTGTCACAATTTGAGACTGTTTCTTTTATGATTTCTTTTAACAAAAATTATGTTATTTTTAAGTTTTTTTTGTTACTTCAACGATCATATGTATGTTTTTCCAGTTCAAAATTTGTACTCGAACTTTAACTAACTTTCAAATTTCCGATCGAGATTACATTTTACATACTGGCGCAAATCCAATAAAAATCTAATATTATTCTGATTTTCGTTGGTTACCATTTACTTATTTTACAGGATAACACAAAAAATTTCGAATAGATTACCGCCAAGAAGTTTAAGATTAGATAATACAAGGCTGCGATTGTTGATTTTTTTAAAACTTGTATGTATTTTTCAGCACTGAATCCGAAAATTACATTAAGTTTTAACCATCATGTCAGGATATTTCGCAAATCATAAATTGTCAAATTTAAAGAATAACAAAAATCGGATACTATAAAGTAGAGGAGATGATTGTGTTTTTTAACTTTTGATAATTGATTTTTACGTACTTTTTAGTACTGGATCTGAAAATGACCTTCATTTTTAACCATCACGTTAGAATTTTTTTGCAAATCGTAAATGTATCAGATAAAATGTAGCGGAATACTAAACATATGTAAAACTTTTTTTGTTTTATTTTATTTTATTTTATTCAATAATTTATTCGATATTTTTGCTTATCCAGGGATTCTTACAGCTAAATATCTGAGTGTTCCAATGAGATGAGGGAGGAGATTCAATTTTAACTTTGAACTTTTTAACTTTGAAATTTGCGAAAGATCCTGATGTGATGGTTAAAAATGAAGGCCAATTTCAGATTCAGCGGTACAGAATACATAATAATCAATTATCAAAAACAAAAAAACATGACATAACATGACATGACATAAATTGTGTTTTTTCTTTCTTCTTAAATGTTTATTACAAAATGTATATTTTGCATTAATATGTCAGAATGATTAAAGTTTTCAAATTTATATTGCAATGTTAATTTTACTCTCAACCATTTTTTAATATCTCTGACGAAATTATATTTCCACTAAATTTGTGAATGAACGCCAATTTGCAGCAAAAAATGTACTCCAACTTTAAACAGCTATTACTCGGTCAGTTTTAATAGTAGAATAACGGGACTTTTTGTGCATTACTTGTCAGTGTAAAAGGAAAATATTACTAAATATAATTTATAGGACCGGGGGACCGTATAAAAATTTAAATTTTGTAATTTTTTAAGAAATATTTTATTGACCCATAGCGCTTTTAAAATATTGCTTTACCTGATTTTAAACATTTTTGTAATTGGAACTATACGTCTATGACTAACGGTTTAGGAATTAGCCATTGGGCACCGTTGAGATCGGACACCCTGTATATATATAATCAGTATAAAAAATAAATATATTAACAAAATTTATCTATCAATTTTAATATACTAAATTATTTCAGCATGATGCTTATTGCAATTGGATGATTATAGAATTAAAATTATACACAATTGCTTATTACGTACTAATTTATTCAGGTACAAAAAAGAAATAAAATCCACAAATATTCTTTTTTTTTTTCTTTTTACAAAAAAAGGCTCTCATGGTTTTTTTTTTCTTTTGCTTTTGATTCCGTTCTTTATCACATTTTCATAACTTTGACTTTTAAGAAAGGAATAATATGTAAATTAAAAAAAAAAAAAAAAAAAAAACGAAACTTCAACTAATCAACTATATTGTTTAAATGTAATTTCAAACTATTAGATATTAAATTTCCGATTGTTGAAAAAAAATACCGTATAGGATATTCTATGCGTTCAAAAATTCCGCACATACATAAAACATATCTTATACATTTTTTACTTGATAGGACCTCTAATTATAATTACTCCAGTTTTCAATAGAATAAATCTATACGGATAACTTCTTAGAAATAAAAGAAATGAAATGTACAATTTTTTTAAGAATATAGCAAAAGAAAAAGTTTAATAATTCACGAAATTTGCTGAAACACCCCTGCGACATAATTATTGTACTCATGTATGCTGATACAGATCGGTATTGTAGCTGTAATGAGGATTGGTAATCCTGATTAGCAATTTACTGTACATTTCAATTTTATTAAATCGAATAACATAATTTAAACCGTTGTTCCTTTATTCAGAAGTATTCATATGTTATATATTATACAAGTTTTTATAGCAGATAAAGGTTTGATATATAAATAATGATAAAAAACAATAAAATATGTAACTGAAAATGAATAATTTACTGATATTTATTGATATCCCAAATTTAAGAAATTGACATCATTGGTTATGTTTAAACACATGCCTATAATTCTTATTTGAAAAAAAAAATGACCGCTTTCCTCTATATTGTTTATTTATTTGAGTACTTCCTCATAACTTGCTTCAGGTGTCTATAAGACTTTTTTAAGGCGGATAATTTATTCAGCGAAAAAATTGTATACATGAATAGATGAGTTTAAACCCAAGGTTAAATATATAAGTCTGTTAATGTAGGTATTTATTTGAAGGTTAACAAATGAAAACGAATTCTTCAAATGAAAGGCACTTATTAAGTCATTATGACTTTTTTTCACACTATTTTCAATACTGGTTTATTACATCTGACAGATAAATATGTAGAATGTTCCATCAGGACTGCTCGTTATTGAAACCATTTACATATTTGTGAGAAAAATGAGCAGCATAAACTAATTCTTCTTCATTTTATACATACTTAGGAAAATTTACGTATTTGCACATTAAAATTATTCTTGAATTATCATTTTCTTGGTAACTGAATCAATTATCCACACTGTTCTATTTGCGGCATTCTTTTTTAATTACTCTATAATTTAAAGGATTATAAAGAAGTCATACTTTTTAAATCAGAAATATTCTAAAATTTTTACATGAAATTTCTTTATATTTTTAAGTTCAATAAAGTCTTCTTGATATATTTCATAGGATGTAAGCAACTGTTAGTTTTTTTTTAAAGAATAACCATTAAAAATTCGCTTTTAGTTTTCTTCTCCTATTTTTTACTCTTTTAATTCGCCTATTTTCAAAACCACTTATTTTTAAAAGATATTTTCCAGCAACAACTATGCTTTGCGTTTTTAAAACTGAGAAAATAAAGTTTTATTAATTCAATAGATGCAATTTTTTTTAACTAACGGTTTACAGATTATTAATTTATATTTTAATATATAATACAGATCTGTTATTGTTTGTGAATGAAAATAAGTAGAATTTCCATTTTTTTTCTTTCCCTGCCTGAACCCAACAGCGCATAACCTGCTGTCGTAAAGCTGTGTGTTACGCAATTGTTCCTGTAAGTGATTGATACGCGCGTAAAGGAATTTTCTGTTGAAGCTGCATTTCTATACGACCGATTTCCTTGCTTACGAATTGTTGAGATAAATCCCTGGTATAAAAATTAATTTACTAAAAATTAAATATTATTTAACTATACATATTAAAACTCATACAACCAGCTTTGCAAAAGACGAATATCAGTCTGAATTTTATTCATATTTCACTGGAAATGAAAAAAAAAAAAAAAATACTACGAGAATTTTGATACATAAGTAGATGTATACTTTTTTCCTTTTTGTTACTTATAAAATTAATTTGTAAAATTGAATTAATGTATTTTTAGAATTCCCTAGATTATAGTACATGTTTTTCAGAAATACTGTTTAATGCATTTAAGTATAATATCCGGTTTGAACATTATCATTTTTTTTTTTTTTTTTTAGCCATATATTTATAAAAGACAGAAAAAAGATTTTTAGTATATCCGCACTATAAATTCAAATGAAATGGAGTGTTCAGTTTTATGTTTTCTTTTTTAACGTTCATGCATTTTTAACCCGGGAGAACTCGCTAGTGAGAATTTCTCTCAAGGTGCCCAGTTGCTTTTACTTTACATTCGCTTAATATATTTTTTTTTTTGTTTTGTTTTTTCTTGGCTTAGTACTTTTACTTACAAATAGGTAAAACAATTGAAATAACATTTTTAAATTTTATTTAAAATGAAAAATGGTTTAAATAAGAGTCTTAAAAAAGTACGACGGTGAGAGAAAATCTCATGCAGCGAGTTCTCCCGGGTTAATATAGTTTAAAGGGGGGGATTCAGATGTGCGGAGCCTTTGACAGAGAAAAACTTTCAGTTCTTTATTACCCGACTGCCAAGAAAGATTCACGCGTATCTGGGTATGTGGATTTCTTTATACCCTCGAAACATCCCAACGGCAGGATGGATTTAATAAATGAGGTTTCGATCGATTCGTCTTATCAGTCCGATGGTTATAGGCTAGGTTTTGTTTTTATAAATTCAAAAAGGCGGTCGTAAAATACAAAGTAGCGGTAGAGACGAAAAAAAAATTACGCACCCTATTGAGTGGCATATCATTGGATAGGTCTTTCAAAATAAAGAGGATGTTTCATTGACTATATTACAGACAGAAGCTTTGTTTAAATATTACACAATTTGAAAGTTGTCTAGGTAGGATCTAGCTTTACTGCAACTCTAACCTTCATAGACTCACGAAACAGTGTTTATAGGTAGGAACTAAAATTAAATGCAACTTAAAAGTCATCAATACAAGTAAATAAAAAAATAGGTAAGAAATATAAAAAATAGTTTCACATCGATGAGAAATAGTTAATTAGTACGCTTTTTATGCAGTCGGGTTTTTTGATTTTTTAAATTTAATTTTGAAAAATGCTATTAAAAAGTTATTTCTGAATATTTCATATTTATTAATTGTTAAATTTTTCATTATGTTTGAAAATTGTCTTGCACATCGAGCTTTGACCAAAAAAAAAAAATCTTTGTTTAGCTTATCTCATGTAGATATTCAACATTTTATAAAAAGCGGACAGTGTGTTTTAGACCACTGACACATCTATTCCAAAATATTGCATCTACCTAGATTTCTTTCTTTGCTCTTAGTATTTTAAGCTATGTATCTTATCATTTTTAAACATTTAGGGGCGGGGGGGGGGATGTTTGGCCCTTCCTTGCATTTCCCTGTGTACGCCTATAAGTGCAAGTATGGAGAACGTGTATAGAAATTTGATTTATACTTTCGTGAAAATCAATTGTTTTCTTACTTAATACAACAAAAATTAATTAGTTCTAAGATTTGGTGTATAATTCTGACACACGTTCTATGGTCTTATCAAGCTACTTCTTTTATGGGGTAATACCAAATTTAGTGGATGGAAAAGTATATTGAACACCTTTCATCTATTTAAATATATTCTCTTATGGTGCTTGTATATATAGTAACATAATTGTATCACAATCATCACACGTATGATAAAATTGTATTACATTCAGATATTTAAGTGTCTGAATTTATAAATATAATAATTTCATAGATATCATCATCATTCAGAAATTTTTCTCAGTTCTTTTACTCCTTGAACATAGTATGATACCATGGTATAAAAGCTATGTTGATATGCAGGCATCCATAATGTTGAAATTTCAAATGCAGACACTTAATTTTTCAGACATATGCGTCTGAATTTATGACGTCTCTATTAGCAGGGCGTATATTTTATATCAGCCGTATTCTTGGCATGTTAGAAACAAACAAAAATCGTATATGTTATCTGTGTCCGAAATCCATTTTAAATGCACATACAAAACTAATAACATCATACAAAAGGTTTTTGAACAGGCTTTGAACATAGTACACACTCTTAGTGCATAATGTTCGTTAGAAACACGCTTTTTGGTTAAAAATTGCAGTTATTTAAAAAATAATGAAATATTTATCATCAAATAACCTCTAAGATTGCAGCACGAAAGCCTCGCATTGGTTCACTGGTACTCAGTAAATGATTGTACGCAAATACGGCTAAAAATATGGTATTTACAAAGCGAAAGATACACTGGTGTACAAAAGTTAAGCAGCAAATGAAAAATACTGCATATTCTATGAAAGGAAAATTGTATAGATGCAATATTTTCGTAGCAGACAAGATCAACCTTCTTGAATGTCGCAGAAGGCAAAGCAAAATTGGTTCAACAAAATTGGAAGTCCTTTCAGCATGTTTTCTTAAAATAAGTTTGTTAAACCTCTATATTCTTTTATCATTTTTAACATGGTATTAGTTAACTATTTATTAATTTTCTTTTCATTTTTCAGAAATTGTGACAATTTTTATACTCTAAATCTGTAACGTTAAAATGCATCCTAATATCCGTTTTTCATTTTGTCTCACGCTTTATTCTGTTACTTTAACTCTGACGAGTGTACGTTCAATAGAGTTTAAGTTTAAAAATCCAAAAAATTAATATACTATCGACACATTGGCAAAAGGTTGGAAATTAAATTGAAACCGGGCTATGACAAAAATGACAGGAAAATATTACATTATTTAATACACAAATGAGCATGAAAATAATGGAATTTATGAATCATAGGAGTTAAAACATTTGAGTGATTCTGACTTGTGCAATATATAGAAATCCACTATATTAAATATTAATATGATAATGAAAGTTTCATAAGCAAAAATATAGAAATTAATAAAAGGTGAATATAAAATTCAGTGAGGTCGACACGCAAAAATCCTCTGCAGAAAAACAATATCTGCATGCTTTAAAAAAATATATATCGCCATAAAGACTCACGCACCAGAAATCTTGTATAAATATCCTATAAAACCTGAATATGTTATTAAACGTTTGATTCGGAACTCACCTAAATTGCGAAACTCTTCATCATTGTTAAGAAATATTTTATAAGAAAAATGTAAATTGTCGTTATATTGTGCAGCGGTTTCTGTCAGATTAAGAAAATGGTTTCTGTAATTAAAGACCATAAATATTGTTTTCTTTTTTTTTATCTAACGGAAATGAGGAAGTTTTCACGCATTGGAGAATGTTAGGTTAATAAATGGCGAACATATGAATAAGTAATTTCTATCAATGCTTTCGTTTAATGTAAATCTACACGCATTGGATATTTGGAAAGGGGGAAATGTAGGTTTTGAGATTTGGAAAATTTACTCTCGTTCAGATTTCCAGTTGCAATATTATTCAAAAGGAACATTTCAAACCTTTAAAAATATGTTTATAAAATTAAATCGTTCAATGCAAAACGAAACTAACGATCACTTTAAATATATTTTTCTTTTAAAATGAATTAGGTGCATTAATTTTTATAATGTTCGAAATTCACTTACAAAATTAAAGAAGAAGAACTGACTAATTTAAATTTATAGGTAAAAGCCAATTTGAGTTGATTTTAAAAGTTTTCAATCTAATCAGTTGATAAGGAGAATCACATATAAGACAAGCATACTTAAGAGCATTCTCTTTATATCGGCAACGTAGCTATTATCTTCGTTTGTTAAAAAGATCTTGTTCTTCAAAATGATAGACTACTACGATTATGGAAGATTTTACTTTTTAAATGTATATTTATTAAGTTTTAGTTGAATATGATTTTTTTAAATTCGAAATAATTTAAGATTTATGAATTACAATTTCGAATAAAATGTATTTTCCATTCAGTATGAATCATAATTTTTTCATCAAGTTACACATCACATTATAATGCTTTTTAGTATTTAAAAGATATATTTTTCGTGTTAATGTGTATTATTTGCATGTTAATCTATCTAAAAAAGGGATTGCTAATAGAGAACTCAAAAAGTTACCTAATATGAAAATTTAATAACCAGATCAGTGCAGGGCGGGGGAAATATATATTTTAAAACAGTAAAAAGCTGTTTATTAATATCAGCTCGAATGGAGAGTACAAAAAATTTGATTAAAACTGTTTCCTTATATTTATAAACTTTAATAGTTATTCTTGCGACGATTTAAAGCAAGAGAAAAAATATGTTTAAGATTTTGGAATATGTTTATTATTCCCTCTTTTAAAGACACTTTTTCGAAGAAAGTTCGTTTTGGAAAAATTACACGAAGAGTAAACAGGCTTTCACTTTTAAATGGTATCTCTTTGTTCGTGTAATATAATTTTATACATGTAATATTTAAAAGGTACATTTTTCATACAACATGAATCATAATTTTCTGTCAATGGCCTCATAATTCTTTTTAATATTTAAGAGCTATATTTTTCATGTTAATATGTATCATTTGCATGTTAATTTATCTAAGTTTCCTTATCATTAAAAAAAAAATACTTGGAATACGATTATGGGACGAAAATAAAGGCTTGAAAATTAAGAAAGGAATTGCTAATAGAGAATTTTAAAAATTACCTAATCTGAAAATTTTTAATTACCACATCAGTGCAAGGAGGGGTAAATATATATATTAAAATATTAAAAAACTGGTAATTAATATTAGCTGGAATGGGGAGTGCAAAAATTCGACTAAAATTGTTTCCTTATATTTGTATCATTTAACAGTTATTCTTGCGAAGATTTAAAGCAAGAGAAAAAATATGTTTTATATTTTGAGAAAATGTTTACGATTTGTTTTGGAACTGCGTTTGGAAAATGTTACGGCTTTGACTTTTAAAGGTTATCTCTGTGTTCTAACATACCCAATTTAACCTACGGTTATAAAAAAGCATAAACGTAGGACAAATTACCTGACTTTTTAAGCATATGTCAGAGGAAAATGCTTTTAGTTGCTCCTCGTGGATGCAAATACAAAAATATAGCTTCAATAAATGACAGTGGAATGGGATTTGTGAATCTTTATTCGATTTCCATAAATAAAAATTAAAAATAAATATATGATTTTCGGTCAACGTTGTCATTGCTGAAATGTTAAACTAATAAAAATGAAAATTTAAGGCAATATGATTACATAAAAACTACATAAAATGATACTACATAATGAATACTACATAAAATGATAAATAGTATGTAATAAAATATTTTAGGTATTTTATTATAATCGTAAGTAACAATGTTTTGTTATAAAACGGTGTTAGATTGATACAAATTTACTCCTATGTTGTTAAAAAAAATGAAGGAAATCGATGTATAATACAAATGCACGAATTATTTCAGTCTTTGACTCGTAGTAAGGCAGGGAACTAGCGCAGCTCGAATGACGGAAGAAAATTCTAAAATATGTTATAACGGACCCAGATGGCACTGATGGAGAAATGCTGGCTAATTGTCTACCACTGCATGGCCACTACTGGACAGCTTCAGTCAACTTTGCTGTTGGAAATCATCAGATAAAATTCTGATGGGCTTCCGTTTTATCTCATGCGCTGGCCCACGACTACATGGAAGTGCACGAAATTTTGCAGTATTATTGCTGGGAATCATTACGCTAGGTGGCGTTGCGAATATTGAAGATATTGAGTATTTGAACACAAATCTGAAATGAATATCTTAACACAATTTAAGCTGTGAAGCTATTTTTTTTTAAAACTGTAAATAATATAGCACCACTGCCACCAACAAAACAAATAAGTAAATGAATAAATAAATAAATTCTTTATTTCAACTCACTTTATTTTTTTCCCCCTTAAATCTGGTTTTACTAAGTTACAAAAGATTTCGGTTTTCATAATTTACACAGTTGAGAATCAATAATAATAATAAAAAAGGCGTATGAAATATATAGGATTTCTGTACAATACAATAATTTCTATACCAGTTTAATGATTGGTAACGTAAATCACAAAAGAAACAAACTTCAAATAGTGTAATGAGAGCTTGGAAACTACGACCGCTCGTAGGATACGCAGAAAGTACTTGTTCATGTCCTATCACGAAAACCAAACAACACCGAGCGCGGTTAATACTTTGGAGGGTGACCACATGGAAACCGCTGCAAGTTCAGATATTTCTGTTATAGACACTTATAGCGCTTGGTGAAACTAGCTTATCGAAAAAAGGGCTATAATGCTTTGTATTTTTTATAGAATTCTATAAGAAATTTTTGTAAGGGAAATTGCTGGGCCAGCAAAGGAATAGCAGTAGGATCGGTGCTAGCACTGCAGGAAAAGTGTCGGATTGAAGTAATGTGATGGCATACCAATGCTTGCCTTCTGTTGGCTATCACTGATGGGAAATGGACCAATGAAAATATGCCTAGATACCGCAAAACGCATCTGATTGGTCAGGGATTTCTGTCTTTTCTCAGTAGGAATTGTGCTTGGCGAATACCATGAAAGTAGAGAATTTAGATAGGATGGGCGGGGAAAGGGAAAATCTTCTGCATATCGATAGACTTCTGTTTTTTAGGGGTCGATGGCAAAAGTGATTTTTACAGAAAGAAGATAATTTCCATTAACTAATGAGAAAGTGAGGGGGGTGGGGGTTCATCTCTGTTTGGAATCTAAAAATTGAATGCTAAGAAAGTAAGGGATAGCTAAGTGATCCAGAATGGAAACGTGAAACAATTATGACTGGGGTTGAATAGAAAATAGGGATTGCTTCGCGGTGCGATTACACGGGGGGTGGTGAGCGTAGCGAGCAGGGAGGCAGAGGCTCCCTAGTATAATAAAAAATATAACGAGTATTCGTTTTCTAAGGACTAAGTACTGTCCTGAATGGAGGAACAAACTTTCCATGATAAAATTATCGTGCTTGCATTTATTTAGATTCATGTCTATCAAATAAAAGCACCAGCAATCCGATTCCATAAGAAAAAAATCGATACTGGCGTTCAGTTCGTACAATGTTATCACTTGTACTTCATTCTAATTTCACACCCAATTGTTTAATTTCTCGGATTTTTCCTGCTGAAATGAAATAAATTTTTTGTTCGACTAAAATATGTTGCATATACAGGGTGTCCCAAAATAATCATGAAAGCGTTTTATCTCTATTGAGAGTGTGGAGTAATCTTGGAATATAACTTTTTTAATGTAGTTGCTTTAAAATGTGATGACAGACACTTTATTTCGAAAGTCCTACTTCGAGAACAGCGTTTTTTCCATAGGTTTCTGGAATTCGCTCTTCATTTGTAGGGTTTGTTGACGACCGTGGTCATCCCTAACGTTGCATATGAACATTTTAAACATTAATATCTTTCAAACGTATCTCTGACTCTAAAGTCTTGTAAAGGGAATCTATTTGAAACTCTCTCATAACTCTCTGCATTTCAGCTACGTTTTCAAACTTTCAGTAATACTTTAGGAAAAATTAGCTTTGCTGAAAGAGTAATGTAGTTTCAGTCATTATTTTAAATTATTTAAAATTTAAACAAAAAAAAAACCACGTCAGTTACAAGCGAATAAATTGTGCATACACTATTTTGGGACACTCTGTACACTGAGTAAAAAACAATAATCTCCATACTGCTGTCAGGTAAGAGGTTTATATAGTAAAAGTCTAATTTTACTTTATTTTTTATGAGAAATTAATGTAAAATCAAAACGTATATTTAAAGAAAAGAAATTAAAAAGGTTAATACAGAAAGAATCGAGAGTGTCAGTGTTCTGTGAAATAAGGATTTGCATAATGATACCATTTCTAAGCGGCTCAATATATGTCACCATCAGTGAATCAAATGAAGTAATCCGGTCTGAAGAAAAGAACTTTCCATGAGAAATGCAGGGTGATTAACAGCGGGTTAGGGTCAGAAAAGGTCCTTGTGTTCTTGTTTTTAGTAAAGGAAATGTCACTGATGTATACTGCGTAGTTGTGAAGATAATATGCCATTTCCTACCAATCTGTAGCTTTTTCAATTTTTGTTGCTATTGCAAGCCAGCTGTGAGGAAAATTGTTATACAGTGAAATACAAGCTCACGGTTAGCTAAAATCGGTTAAAATTAAAGATCGATTCTTTCCCACTGCAGTTAATTTTTCAATTCTTGATTACATAGCGAGATCGCTACATGTTTCCTCATTTGTAGAATAAGGAAAATAATGTAACAATCGTAAATAAAATGATTCGATGTTTCTACCCACAAGACATTGTTTCACCCTTTGTTTCTGTGTTCTCGTACATAATCATTTAAGGAAGTTTCTTGAAGGTTAATTTCTTTTCACTGATATCTGTTGTCCTACATAGATGTGTTTATATCTATTATAGAGGAATATTTAGCTATATAAACTTTAAATTTTGGCGTACAATATGCATTTAACCAGAACATTTTAAAAAGAAATAAAAATGTATTTGTTCAGTTCAAATATTCAAATGCATAATATCATTGAGTCTCTCGATAGATTCTCATCGTATGCCTTGGATGAGATTTTATATTTCATTTGTTTAAAGAAGAGAGATATGTTTGAAAAAAAGTAGGAAAATGAGTCACTATTTCTCAAATGAATTTTCTTTAAAAGCATGTCTTAATAAGCTTACAATGATGCTAACGTAAAACAACAGTCTGTAACTAGTCCTAAGTCATTTATTAATAACAGGAATATAGTCTTAACGTATGGATACAAAGTATTTTAAATCGAAAACTCTGAAATCGCAGTTAAAGCATCTACCGGTTCGCTATTTTGCATCCCAACGTACATATATTTGAAAAGTTCTCAGATATTGAACTGTTTTGCTTTTTGCTTTTATTTTATTGAAAATATAAAATTTATAACAAACATTCATGGGATTCTAGGATTTCAATACTTGATATTAGTCAAAAATGTCATTTAAGAGTATAATATAAATTTTTAATTTTTCCATATAATAATACATTATTTTTTACTTATAAAATATATTTTTTATTTTATATAGAACAAAAGTTACATTCGTTAAAATTTATTTGCAAAGACTTCAACATTGGATTAAAGCGTTACTTTTAGCGTTTTTAGAGTGTTTTAACTATTACCTTATGGAAAAGCATCATAAGTAATTTTGAAGTAAAAAATCTGCACGTCTTCAATTGACTGTTTCTTAATAAATGACTTGCTTGAAATTACGCAAAACACTCATGTTATTAATATTGCCCATATTTTATTAAATTATTGATCCACAGTTGACGTATTTAGGTAGAGTGGCACAAGGGGATATTATTGTGACAATCACAGTCAATTTAATATGCAAAATTGCCATTCGGATGTATAAATAAAAGAGTGGTGACATACACACATGCCACATGCTCAGATTCGACATTTTGGTCCAAACGATTACAAACCATTTCCATAACTTGGCAAAACTTGCCTGGTCAAGCTCTATTTAAACGAGTGAGGCAGCAAGTATTACCTAGGTGTTAAAAGCAGGCTCGCCATTTCTTTTTTTCAAAATCCTCAGCACCAATCAAATAACCAATGCTCGTATGTCGCCAGTATCTTATATACAAAGCTTCACATTGCTCACGGTATTGTCCAAAATCATTTGGACTAATAAACTTTTATTGCTTGTATGATTCTACTTTCTTATTTATAAAGGCACTCTAGTTGCTCTTTTTTTCTATGATTTGTTCAAAATCCTTTCAACCAACCAAATTTTATTCCTTATGCCATCAATCTCACATTCATAAAAGTAATCTATTTCTCATCAGCAGTGTTGCCAGATTGGGGACTTTTTTAAAATAGTATAATTCACCTTATTTTTCAGAATTTTTAATCTATTTTTAAATAGGCCGAATATTTCTATTTCAGAAAAGCGGTGACAATCAACAATCTGGGGACAAAAAAGGTCCCCAATCCGGCAACACTGCTCATCAGTCAAGTTTGAAACGCAGTATACAACCATATATTAACACTAGAACGCCTGGAAATTTTACTCAAGTTTCATAAAAACAGTTCACTCCAGAATTTTTATTTAAAATTGTTTAACTGATTTATTTAACGTACTTCTGCGTCGCTTAAATTTAACTTACTTTATGAAAAAAATTCTGGCTCCAATGGACATTTAATCATGTGGTCGGAGTCGAATCGACTCCATCCGGGCGTTCTAGTGTTAAAATGTTTGACGTGTGTCTGTAAATAAAACGCTAAACCTGATGTGATTCTTCCCTGCTGTACTAGAATTATAGTGTAAAAGTTCAATTATTGTGAAAATTGACGAATGTACTTTATAAAATCACATTCCAATTTTCATTTAATTTAAAAATTGCGCACATTTTAAATTGTTCTTGATTTATGGTGTTTTGAAGAAATGTAAATATATATTTTGTTATTTATATATTTTTGTGAACTTTTTTTTAATGATTATGGGATTTGCCGATTTCTATCTTACATTCGACCAAAAATTACGCCATTAAGAGGAAATTTTTACATTATTATGAAGGAGTGTCCGAAAAAATGCATGCGGTTAAATAATATTATGTTGAATTAGTGATAATATTTATTGATTTCTGAAAAGCTGAAAGCAAGGGAAATTTTTGAAAAACCGCATTCATCTGAAAATGTGCATTATATTCAAGCATGGATCATTTTTCTGACACATTTATAGTTCCTCTACGTTCAGAAAAATAACTAACTTAAAAAAAAAATATTTCAGTTTTAGCTTCTATTATAAAATATATATGTGTAAAAATGTTCCTGAATTATTATTATTTTTTTTAGCTATAATAGCTACATCTTAAAAATGAATTCTAGTGCAAATCCGTTTTACACGATGATTGATGAATTATCTCCTATGCAATTGAGATTATAATTTTTATATTTGGAGATTTGTACTTACAGTTCAAAATGATTGTCTAATAAAAATTAATTAAATCTTAAAGAATAACAGTATTATAACCTATTTATAATGTGATGGGTTGTAGGAAATTCATTTTGTGTGCGATTTGAAATTAAGAATCTTTTTAAGCATAAGCAGGTTTCGAATCCTACAAATTTAAAGGAAAGTTACTACTACTGTTCATCTAAATATTATATTAAAACTGCTCAAGCACATGCTTTATGATCAAGATAATCGAAGGAAGTATTAAAGGTATTTACATTTCAAATAATTTAATGTAAAGAATTGAAGATATTAATAAAATAGATTTTAACACAGTCCATTATAGTTGAAAGTGTTTAAGAATTGGGTATGTCTGACTGTCTATTAGTGTGTCCGTTTGTCGGTGCTTTAACTCGCGTAAATATACTCAGATTGCCGTGTAAATAATATATGATATTGAGGTTCTCCATGGCATGCTTGGTATGGAAAATTAAGTTTGCACCATTTTCTTGGTTTTGCTTTGTTTGCTTCATTTTCAGGGGCACTCAAAATATTCCGTTACATTATGATCTATGGGGTAAAATAATTTTCTGTGTATTTTAATAGTGTTATAATATTTTAAACATAATGAAATTTATATAAGGGAGACTAGGGAGGGTTGACCTACATTTTACAAAATGATTTTTTTATTTTTTAAATATTGAACGTAGAATAAAGTCTTATATATCATTTTATTCGTTATACAATCATGTATTAAAATAAAATTGCTACATAAGTGTAATATATAAGAAATTTGAAAAATGATTGATTTTAATCATGAGAAAATAATGGGCCAAGGCTCCCCACATATGGGAGGGTTGACCCACTATATGGGAGGCTTGATCCACTTTGTTTTATATTGAAATATTTGTGAAGAGAAATAAAAACAGTTTAAAAAAAGTAAAATAACTTTATGCTACATGCTTTAATTATTATAAAAAAATATTTTTGAAAATAGGACGCTTAAACAAAACTGTTTAGACGCAATCGCAAGTCCGAGGGAAAAACTTGTGTTTTAAACATTATTTTGTCTGAGTAGGTGTAATTTTACAGGAGGGAAAATAAAATTTTAATATTTAAGGGCAGTATTCCGTTAGAGACAGGTTCCGTTTTCATAGGGTTTCGTGTATTATTATGTCCGGATTTAGGAGCCACTGTCCCGCTTTTTTTTGTCTCCTTGTCCTACTTTTTGTGACACTCGAACTGAAAACACTAGCTGTCACATAGTTTGGCTACATCTCACGGTATTCATCCTGGTGAGATTTGTCTACATATCTTCCTAAAGTTTTTCGATCAGTGCTATGTTCTTTTGCAGCCGCATGAGCAGTTAATTTATCATTAACAAATTTCAACCTTTTCAGGGGCAAAGAACTTTCAGTAGTAAAATGTTGAAATAAATAACTGGTACCAGAATTTACGAAAAAAATTATTTGGAAATAAAAAAAGGCTATATTTCACATACATAGTAAATGAAAAAGATTTTAGCAAAATTCTGGTGCCATTGTGGCGTTCGGAAATTAAAATTAAGTTTTTTCATAAACGTGCCACTGCCCCTGAAAATGATAAGACTGCTACTTTCATACTTTCTAGTCCTTTCTAGTCTTTTCCACTGTTTTTGCTTGCTTATTGTAAGCAATATTTAGATGGAGAAAAGTTCCTATCAATTTTTCCATTTATATGTCATTAAATTTTTTCTTGCAGTGGATACTACAGTAATTTTTCACATGTTTCTTAAATCAGTTTTAAACATTTTCTTTTCCATCACCCCATTTTACTGTAGCTTTAGAGAATAAATTTACATTCTTTTTTATATATAACAATTAACTTTTCTTTATGCACAGTGTATAATAAAAAGATTTCCAAAACCACTTAATTAAGCCTTGAGCATCTGGTCAAACCTCCCTCACATTGACTGGGTCAAGCCTCCCCACATAGCCCTTTCCTAAAGAATAGCACATTGTTTTATTAAGGCTAACTTACTGTACAATCTTTATGCCTGGAATGAAAGCACGGTATTTCTGCATTACTTAAAGCCTATTTACTTAACTTTCTATGACATATTTTATATGAAAAAAGCTTACAAAATATTTCTATAAAATGTGACTTTTAGGTTGAAAACGCTTCACAATTAATTTTTCCACTCCTATTTCGATTAGCTGTATGAAACAAAGACTTCTGTTTGAGCATTCCAGTAGCTTTGGTTGAAACCTATTAATAAAACTCTGAAGTTTTTTAAATATGATAACTGATGGGTGCGTTAATCCTCCCGTATGGTCCACCCTCCCTAGTCTCCCCTACATTATTTAGATGCACTGGAAGATGGTTACTATAGAAAACGGTATGGGTAGCACTTACAGAACGCGTGCAGGGGAGCTTAAAATTATTCCGTTATGGTCTATGATCAAAAATCGCTTGCGGCGTATTTTAATGATTTTACTCTGTTTCAAACATAATGAAATTAATATGAATATTTGAGGTGCAATACATGCTTTTTGTAGAATTTGGGATGCAAAACGTTTATCGTTCATTTAACAGAATCAAACAAAAGAGTTCGGTTATATAATGGTCTACGGGGAAAACTGTTCTCAGCGTATTTCAGTTACATTGCATTATTTGAAAAATGATGAAATTGATATACATTACTGAGGTTTACTACAAGAAACTTGTATAACATGAGGTGCATAGTGTTGGCAATGAAGGTTGTTGCAAACATTCTTTTTAGTTCAAGCATTTAAATTTATTCAAGTAGGGGCATTCCACGTCAAATCAGGCAGTAAAATATCAATATGTAACCCACCATCACAGATTTTAATGAAACTGCGTGTGTTTGTTCTTACTATTAAGATATGATCACCAGTAATTTTTTTTGCTTCTTGGTGAAATAGTTTCTGAGAAAAAAATTGTCAAAATTTTGAAAAACTGCCATCAGTTGGCATTCTTGATAGCTCGGTTTTCAAATGTAGCATGTCATATATATAATCATATTTCAATATCTACTCTACAAATCATCTTCAAATAATTTATGCACAATATTTAGGGTACGCAGCTTATGAAAAAAATATATTGTTACGCTTATAACATTTTAAGTGTGTCTAAAAAAATATTTAAACTTTGAAGTCGTGAATTTTTTATGAAAAATAATGCATTAACAAAAAAAGCATTATCAACAAAAGGCGGTATTTTTATTAAATTTATTTTTTATGGGAGATATACTTAAAGGTGTCCTTTACCTGATTCTGAAATAAAAATAGTGGGATTTTGGGTATTTTTGGTAGTATTTCCTATTTAAAAATATTTTGGGGTGCATTTCTTATCAAATCAAGCAGAGTCATTCCATGTCAGTTCCCCTAAGCCATTTAATCACTGTCACAAATTTCAATGAAATTGGGTTTGTTTATAGCTTATTTTAAGACGTAATCACCTTTAATTTTCTTGATCCTAAGTAAAATATTTTTTAAGATAAAAAATATCAAAATTTTGAAAAATTGTTTTAAATTTTTTTAATGACAGTTCGATATTCAAAGACTACATTAAAAAAAAAAAAAAAAAAATGTCATTTCAAAATAAAATCACTAAATAGGTTTCAAATAATGTATATGTGACAAATAATGTAGGCTGATTATTATTTCTTGTTTTTTATCATGTTTAAACACTAAGAGTGTCTTTTGTCTTGTGAATTTTTAAAATCAAGAATTTTGTCAAAAATAATGTGTTAATCAAAAATTTATTATTAACCGAAGGCAGGGTGTTATTGCTTTTTTTTAATTGTACGTAAAAAATATCTTTTAAATGGTTATAAAATAAAAATAGTGAACATATGAGAAAAAATTATCAAAATTTTGGAAAAATGCCACGAGTTGCCATTAATGATTGTTCAATTTTCAAACACCTCATTTTATATATAAAATCATATTTCAATAACTAATAAAGAAATCTTCTTCGAATAATTTAAGCAAGGTAAATAAAGTATGTAGATTATGAAAAAAATATTGCTGTAATGTTAAAAAATATTTAAATGTGTCTAAAAAATTGTATAATCTTTGAAAACAAAAATATTTTACAAAAATAAGGAAATTATTAAAAAATCTTTATCAATCAGAGGCGGAGTTTCTATGACTAATTTTTTAATTTTAAATTGTACATAATACTAAATTATAACTGGATCTGAAATAAAAATAGTGGGATTTTGGTTGGTTTTAGTAGTATTTAAATCATATTTAAAATTATCAATATTTTCAAATGTAAAACCTATCCAATGTATCATCCCTGGAAATATTTTTATTTATACATTTATTTTATTTTTCAAATTATCTTTTATGTTCGTTTCTTAAGGAAAAAAATAAACAATATTGTTTTTTAGTAAAACTTCTAGGGCGAAGAGCAATTATCCCTTTCCAAAAAAGAGTAAAATCACTAGCTCCTCACCGCCCAATAGAAATTTTCAAAATGACAGTCCTAATCTTTAAACTCATATTTGGCTGTTAATATTGAAAATTTAGCATTGAGCTGCTAATATTGAAAAAAAAAAACAAATTTCACTCTGTTGAAGAAAATTTTGACGTATTGTGCTTTAAATATATGCAAAAAAAGCATAATCCATTATATTTATATCTTTCAAATAACTATATCTAAAAAAATATTTAAAACTTAATGAGTTGCACTTTTGTAACTTTATTCAGTTTCTAATGATATGTACCGTAATTTCGGGTGTATAGCCCGCAGATCAAACAATTCAGTTTGGACCCAGAAATTTTATTCAGTATTTGAAGACCAATATTTACTGTGATCTAAAAAGTTACATTTTATTTTTAAAAATTTCTGGGTCGAAACACGATTGTTTGATCCGCGGGCTATACACCGGAAATTACGGTAATTTGATTTATTTCATCACAATATTGCTGAAAGATGGATTTTCAACATATATATGTGTGTATATATATCCCTGTTCTCAAACAAATTATTTAAAAATTATTCATTTATGTTTAATAAAGCATATATATATTGTTTATACACTTACAGAAAATACATATAGCAAATTTTATGATATTATGTCAATAATGTCTAAAAGTAAAGAACTTATCTAATAGTATGTAACGAAAAATTTAACATCTGGTGTAATGACAACAAAATTTTATAATTGTTTTACTTAATTTAGACGAATGAAAAAAGCTTACATGTTTATATTTTATTGAAGTACAGGTGAAAATGTCACAAAGACATACCTCAACAACCACTGAGTATGTCACATTCACACTACAGATGATTTTTTTTTTCTTTTGATCTTTCGGGTTTTATTTCAGATGGTAATGAATTAATTAGTTTTGTTAGAAGTGTCATTGCAGTCAGCATATTAGGCTCACTATTTTTTTTTTATATAATTTGTTTTGATTGACTCGATGAACAACAATATTTAAAGGGACCATTTCATGAATTTTCCATTAAAAGCTGATTTATAAATTCATCATGTTGTTTAGTTATTATTATCGTCTTAAGATAATAAGTTCATATTAAAATTTTTAAATGCAGTTTATTTATTATTTGAACAGTTGAAAGTATTTTTCAATAAGAGTGAGGGCTGTTGATTTTAAGTCGGCTGTTGAGCAATGTAGTGTTGGTAAAGGAACTGGTACTATTTAATTTAATTTTTATTGCTGTAAATAATATTTGTTATTTTATTATTGTATGTATTATATTTAAGCAAGAGTAGAAATACACGATATCGTAGTCATTTTAGTACATCTTAGCATGAAAAGCTTCAATATTTATCATTAAACATTCACATTTTATGAAAATTTTGTTAAAATTGCTCATATTTTCACTATTTTTATTTTATAACTATTGAAAAGATATTTTTACGTACAATTAAAAAAAGTAATAACAGCCTGCCTTCGGTTAATAATAAATTTTTGATTAACACATTATTTTTCACAAAATTCTTGATTTTAAGAATTCACAAGATTAAACACACTCTTAGTATTTAAACATGACAAACAACAATAAATAATAATCTGCCTACATTATTTGTCACATATACATTATTTGAAACTTATTAAGTGATTTTATATTGAAATGACTTTTTTTATGCATTCTTTGAATATAGATCTGCCATTAAAAACATTTTTAAAAAAATTTCAAAATTTAGATATTTTTTTTATCTTAAAAAATATTTTACTTGTAATCACCTTTAATTTCCTTGATCCTGTCTTAAAATGAGCTATAAACATACCCAGTTTCATTGAAATTTGTGACAGTGAATTAAATATCTTAGGCGAACTGACATGGAATGACTCTGCTTGATTTGATTTGAAATACGCCTCAAAATATTTTTAAATGTGAAATACTACTAAAAACACCCAAAATCCCACTACTTTTATTTCAGAATCAGGTAAAGGACACCTTTAAGTATATCCCCCACAAAAAATAAATTTAATAAAAATACCGCCTTTTGTTCATAATGCTATTTTAGGTAATGCATTATTTTTCATAAAAAAAACACGACTTCAAAGATTAAACATTTTTTCAGACACTTTTAAAATGTTATATAAGCGTAACAGTATTTTGTTTCATAAAATACGTACCCTATATATTATGCATAAATTATTTGAAGATGATTTGTGGAATAGATATTGAAATATGATCATATTTATGTCATGCTACATTTGAAAATCGAGCAGTCAAGAATGCCAACTGATGGCAGTTTTCAAAATTTTGACAATTTTTTTCTCAGAAACTATTTGACCAAGGAGTAAAAAAAAATACTGGGAATCATATCTTAATAAAAGGAACAAACACACGCAGTTTCATCAAAATATGTGATGGTGGGTTACATGCCTGCCTGAACTGACATGGAATGACCCAGTATTCTTTTTTTCTGTCACCATGAAAAAAAAAATTCATTCAGAGCAAACCAATAACATTTCGTTTAGCATTAAGTTGAAAGCCGTATCAGTCGTCCTACGTATTCAGAGTCCCGAGCCCTAACATTCTCGCTTTTCGATGTCTTTAATTTAAGGAAATTGGCTTTTAAAATTTTCTGATGTACTGGTCAGTGTTAGAAATAAAATGGTTAGTTTTTAAAAGAGAGGAAGATGGTCATAAGTTTCACTTAAGTTAATGTTTCTCAGTTAGGACTTATTTTTAACAACGATATATTGATATATAAGTAAAATATAAGTATGATATATAAGTAAAACATAAGTATGACAAAAAAATCTGAATGCTATTGCTCGGGTTCCAATTAATTTTAGTAAAAAAAGGAAGTTTATTTTTATTCGTACACTGTCCTTTAAAATTATATACAATTTATTTTGTCTTAAGACGTCATCTGTACATTAAAATAGAACCCAACTTTGAAAAGTTCAACAGCAGCACCATAACTATATTACATGTATTAAGTTTACCACGCTAAAAATTGATTTTGAACTATTTTGAATGATAAGTTAGGGAAATAGATTATTGAAAATGAATTAATCAACGTGTAAGAGTATCTCAGTTAATTTGATAAAACAATTTTTTGAGTATTTAATTGCTTTTTGTTTTACATGTGAAGCCCAAAGTAACATAAGTAGTTTAGATTAAATAGTTTATAAAATACCGATTAGTAATTAATAAAGGTACATTTTTATCCGTAAAGATAAATAAGAAATTTTCTAACACCATTAGACTGTGCGTAGTTAATTGCAAATTTTTTTAAAATAAAAAAGGAATTAAGATCATATTAATGAAATATTTCTTCCATTTATTTTTAAAAAGCTATGCTTTTAAAATTGTTATACGGTCTCTGGGTCCTAAATGTTGCATTTAGAAACATTTTCTCCATGCACTGAGAAACACAGGGTATCCATAAAAGAATGTAAAGAATGTCCCAGTTATGAATTTTAATAGTGTCAACTGTAAGCGTTGTAGAATGTTGGGTCAAAGTCACAAATAAAGAGTAACTCAAACAGTTTTAGATAAGCGCATGTGCGAGTACTGCTTAGTATTTACTCGCTTCCAAAGCCACATGCGCAAAATGGCGACTTCTGAGCATAAAGCGTTTTGTGTTCAGCAATTTGCTAAGAGTGAACAGTGCTGCCAGTGGGCTACTTTTTAATTTCATATTTCTTGATTGGCACCACTTTTCTTAAATGGTAAAATTCTCCTTCTTTTCGCTTTAATTAATATGTCATTAAATAAGGCGAATTTTACTATTTCAAAAAAGTAGTGCCTATTAACAAATCTGAATTTTAAAAAAGTAGCTCTCTGGCAACACTGTGACTGAATATGTAATTTCAGTTCAACGTCCATTTTGTTTAAAGTTTAATTGTGATCCCCCATGTGACAAAAACTGATGTACAGGCAATAAACGACCGGATGTATTTGTAAAGTGAAAAGAGCGGGACTTCGAAAAGTATCTGTACAGGATGTTGATCGTGCCAGAGCATACCAGCGTGGTCATAAGAAATCTATTCGGAAAGCAAGTCTTGAACTTTAGTTTCCAAAGACGACAGTGTGGAAGGTTTCAAGAACGCATTTACACATGCGTCCATATCGGTTACAGCTGGTACATGCTTGTGGGAAGAATTGGACTTTAGTTTAGATGTGTGTTGTATAACTAAAGGTGCATATATTAAAAATTTGTAAGAAAAACTAGATTAGTTTACCTTCAATTTGATGTGTGATTTGTTGTAAATAGGCTAAATTAAACTGTTTTATTATACCACTGAAATTTGGGACATTCTTTTATGGGCACCTTGTACGATAGAAATGCACTCACGTTAATTCTTGTTTTCTGCATTTTTGCGTATCACAAGCCAATTACTGCCGCCTGGTCAACTACTGGTGCACCCACTCTACGTAAAATAATCAAATTCTATGGAATTATAGTTTAGAGTAAAATTATGTCTTTTTACGACTTTATATATTATCACTGTGACGACATGGTTATGTATTTTCACATCAGCATTATTAATCTCTTTAATAAAAAGTATTATTATTATTTGAATAGTTTTAGCCGCAATATCACTCACTGTTCAAAATGAGTTTCCGAATATTGGCACCGACACAGTACTTATTTTTAACGTTCTTTTTGTCTTTATCTTTTTTTATGTAGGCTAATGGACATTTTTTATTTAAAATAAATGTAGCACAGAAAATCGACTGAAAGAAAAAAAATATATAGCAGTTGTTTTCTTAGATTTTCAAAGTTAAAATAAATATGCATATGATCTTTAAGAATATTTAACAATAACAGTAATATAAAAATAAAATCATAAATAAATCACCCTTTTCATCCGACTTTTAGAACACGGTTTACGGCGTGCATCAAGATTTTATTCACTTTTGAATATAAAGAGGAATAATTTTATCAGAGTTTAACAATTTAATAGCAAAACTGAATATTAACACAAATACTAATCATTCAAATTTTTCAAGCAGCATAAATTTTAGTTTCTGACACGACTTTAGCACCGTGGTCTGAAAAAATTATGTTATACTTTTAAAGTAATATTACTATAATAAAAGTGTATTACTTCAAAATTCTACTGAAATTGTATTTATTTATGTCTTTTGCGTGAGTTCTATACTTTTATCAAAATCTTGCCGTATTTTACAGAAACCAATACATATTTCTTAAAATGCTGCCTGTTAATAAAATTAGAAATAATTTTTATTTACTGGATTAAACAGGGCGACACAAAGTTACTAAGGGATTTTAAAGATAGCAACTGTTTAATAATTGTTTTCTTTTTTGTTAGACGTTGAATGTCTTTGCACTGGAGATTTATGTAGAAATATATGGTTCAACAAGAAATTATTTTTCAAAAACAACGCTTAATTATTGCAATTTAAAGAGCATATTACAAACATATTTAATGCTTGAGATTATCTCGTAGAAATAACTATGTACAGTGGCGGCCAAAAGTTTCCGGCCAGCATAATTTTTTTGTTAAATTGTAAGTATACCCATATGAAGAAGAATCTCAAAGTGATACTTATACACTTTATTGACATGTTAGTTATGAACTTATTTATGGAATAAAAAATAATTATCAATAAATTTAATTGACAAAATTAATTGCAAAGGAAGACGCATGTTCTCAAAAGTTTCCGGCCATCTTAGCAAGTTAGGGAAAAAAATGGTGTTGTAATAGAAAATAACAGTGATCAACATATTTTTAGAATTAGTATTTTGTCGCCATATCTATAGCAATATGTACTGCGGCGCAGCGGTGTGGTATCGATTCAATGAACGGTTGAAGATCGTGTATGAAAAGTTTTTTCGAATCCTTTATATTTTTTGGGAAAATTCTGCTGAATTGGAATAGTTATAATTTCGCACACGCTTGTCAAGTTCGTTCCAAAGATTTTCTATTGAATCCAGATCGGGTTATTAAGTTGACCATTTCAAAGCGGAATTTTTTTGTGAAAACTACTACTTGACGAGCTTGCATGTATGCTTTGGGTCGTTATCATGCTGAAACAAATAGTTGCGACCACAATTTTTCCTTCAATAAGGCAGAAAATTAACTTACAAGATATTCCTATACATTGAATCTTGCATCTTGTCACTGATTTCAACTAACTGACCGACATCTTTTCTAGAAAATGCTCCCCATACCATAACTTTTCCACCGCCATGCTTCATTTTAGGAATAACATATCTAGAATCATATCTTTTGTTTTTAGGTCGTCGGACGTAGTGTATACCATCACTCCCAAAAAGGTTGAACTTCTTTTCATCTGAAAATAGTACTTTTTTCAGTTTTCATTTGACTAGTCTTCGTGCTCTTTGGCAAACGCCAGTCGGGCCCTCTGATTTTTCTTACTTATGATAAGTTTTTTAACACCGACTCTTCCATAAAGTCCTACGTCACGTAAGCATCTTGACACGGTAGACAGACTTATTTCAGCAATATTTTCACTCCGTAAATCGCAGGATATTGCAGCGGCATTTTTATGCGGGTCATCAACCCCTTTTCTCCTGATAATTCTGTCCACACGAATAGTCGTTTTCCGGGCTCTCTCGGACCGTGGCAAGTCCTGAAGGCCATGCCCATCTTTATATATATATATATATTTAAATATCGTTCACAGTAGATTTTCCGAATGATTACATTGCCGCAATCTCACGAGAGGATTGGCCCTTTACCTTTAGCGACAAACAAATCACTCGTTTACGAACAATAATTGTTGAACTTTTCATTTTAGAATTTCCACTGCGTTCTTCAAGTTGATTAATTAACAAACACGGCCAAAAAAGCATTTTACCGATAGCAAAAACTAAAGATAGACGAATGGCCGGAAACTTTTGCACACGCGAATTTCGGATTCCTCCCCTTTGCATAAATTGTCTTCGATGTCCAATCAAAATGATCATGTTGTAAGAGGTCATTTGCATATTCCTAACTTCTGGACGAATTGCGCTTCAACATCGCCGAAACGTTCTGGAAAATAAATCAAATAACTAATTGGTCGGAAACTTTTGACCGCCACTGTATTACACACACTTCACAATTACTCGTTTTCAGCAACAAGGTTCTATGGTTGACTTAACTTGCACATGTAAGCCACGAGCTGCCTCTAAAGTATAGAATATTGAACGTTCAATAATTTAAAATATATCTACTGATGCTATGTTTATTCAAATGCGTTTTCTTGCAAGATAAAGTGTAAATAGTAAAGTTTAAATCTGAAAATAAACTAAATAATAGCTAATTTACAAAAGTAACTTTTAAAAAGCCTTATAACTTTTGGGACACCCTGTATTTAACACGCATTTACTGCCATCTTTTATATCCACATGAGTTTCTTATATTTTGTATAGCACACATAAACACATTGCTCTTTGCCTTCTGTAAAATAAAGGAAACTTTTAACATCCTAATACATAATAGGCTATTAAAACGAATTGTGTATTATTTGTAAAAGGAAATATTTAATATTATTTGCTTACTTTATTATGCGTCAGATATTAAAATCACAAACTGTACGATAAGGTTCCTAAAAGTTCACTTCTTTTTTGCATATCTACGCCTTGAATATATTCTTGTAAATCTGAATTTATTTTCCTTCATGTTGAAAAAATAGGTTAAAAATAACATTGTTCTAACCATACATAATCATTATATATAGATTTGTTTTGAAAGTTTTAAGAGACCCTTAGTCATAAAATAAACATGTCAAAAGAATGTATTTTTATGAACTGTGACATTCCATACAAAATTAAATTAAACATTACTTTACCTAGAAGAGTGTGCTAAAGGTTAAAACAAAATTCTCGAGATAATTGTAAGTATGAAAAATGATAGCATGAATTTCGTTTTTTCCTTTATATAATAAGCTTAAAAGATGTGGCATTTTTAATAGCTAAGAACAGTGAATGACACTATTCACGTTAAAGTCTGCTTTTTCAATCATATAAAGGCAAAAATGCGAATTTATTTACCATTAGCACATTCTTTACTTGCAAATATATGGAAACTACATCCTGAACATAAAGAGTATTTGTTTATTTTACTTTTTATGCTACTTTATGTTCCAGGTCATTTCCTTTTGATCCCAGAGGTCTGTCATTTATGAAAGATAAAAGCCGATGCTGCTTTTTCCCCTTGCCTTATTTTCACTGAGAAAGCAAAAGATGCATTCAGGAATTCTGTGTAACTCATTTTTTTTTTTTTTTTTACTTGAACAGATAAACAATTAATTCACCAAAACGGGTGTTATAGTCTTAAATGACTTAGAAATATATATTTTTTAATTCATCATGATACGTGACAGATACCTGTAACGTTTCATAAAAGTAGTAAAAATTAGTTCACTTAACTAAGAAATTTTTAATAAATGGAATCAATGGATTTTTGATGCAGATATGTTCGTTTAATATCATTATGCATCAAGGACGCACAGTTCATGAAATATTTCGAGAATCAACAAATATTTCTATTTTGAGATTTTTACGCTCCATGTATGTTAAGTACCATCACAGAAAAAAGCTTAACGTCATATTTGCATTTGAAAGTGAGTTAGAGCTCCCTTTTAAAACTGTAAATTGTTTGCAAACGTTAAAAATAACTTCCAATGTATCAATGTTCAAATTTTGTCTTGTTTTATTTTTGAATGCGTGTGTGTTTTGTGTTACATTCAAGCTTTATCAATGCCTTATTAACCTTATTCTTTCCGTTATGTATCACATGCGGTAGAGGTAAGAATAGGGTTCAAACTATCTTGAACACTTCCCCCATGCTAAGAAAAATGAATTGTGTAATTATTTGTAATTTGTTTACTCTTTTTCAGATATTATTCTTATATATATTTCTTTTAAATAATGCGATTTTAAAAATACGAACCGTAATTTTGTTGCCCATATTGCTACTGATAACATCTAGAAATTGTTAATAATAAAATTAAAAGAAATAGGAATAGTACTTTAAAATTTATAGCAATAGTCACAATATTTCAATTTTTGAGAAATATTAAATTAAAAGCAAAAGGAGTAGCTAACTATATTTTTAATTTTTAATGTCTGTCTTACAATCTTACCATATATACCAATTATCAGACATTATTGCGTATTTAAAAAAATTACTATCTAACCTGTATGCCTTACAGATAGTAAAGGTTTTTTTTAATACGCAATAATGTCGTATAATTTATTGGTATATTAATGGTAAAATTAATTTAAAATTTTGAACTTTTCTTTGCATTAAGTTAACTTTTTGCATCTATTTTATAATAACTAATATTTGAATTTTTGAATTATAAATATATATATATATATTTAACTTTTTGAATTTATACCCATGTGAAAGATATAAGTATTCGGCTACAAATATCTTAAACTCCTCTTTTCTTAAAAAAACAAAAAATCAATTCATAATATTCCTGAATTTTTATACTCTTTTTCATATATGATTGTAGTTTAAATTATTATTTGTTTTGCTATTTCCATTTAACTAAATCCTTAATTTATGTTTTCGGTTTATGTTTCGGTCGGTGTCTCCCTGAAATTTAAATTTCAGAAAAGCGTTTTATTTATTTTTCTGGTAATACTTTGCTTTAATATTTTATTATAAGTGTGTTCAACTATGAAGATGAGTTTTATAAAGATTAATGCAAAAAAACTATCTATATTAATAAAATAATCCATATTAATGTTTGACTGCTTGTGTTTCTGTGTGTCTAATCTATTGCACGCAGACGTCTGTAGACGAAGGCCGGTCCCAATGCACCTGATATTCAGATTTTTGAATTTTTTATAATTAGCTGCGATATTCATTTAAAGCCCTTATCCAACGCTGATACTTGATCACTGATACCGATGATTCACTTCACTGGCGTCATGATCACTTTCACGCGTGTCCAGGGTAAATGTGTTTTACATTGAAATTCGCTCGCAGACAGGAGGAAACTGTTCCGTTTTTCCTAGAGTATAAAATCATGATCGTTCGGTGCCCTAGGTATAAAAATGAATCTCGGTATCGATGGTACTTTTCATTAAAAAATAACTTTATTATTTAAAATAATGAATATTAAAAAAAATGTTTTCTCAAGGTCATTTCATATATTCCGGGTTTTTTTTTCTTTTGTACATTATAAAATTGTCATCTTGCCATTCTCTTAGTCCCGATAGAAGTAATAATATTAATAACAATAATAATAACAAACGGATATACACTACCTTTCTGTACTCAACAGTACCTTTTATTTCAGACGACACTGGACGTTTTCTGATAGAAAGAAATAAAAACATTGCTCCCTAAATTTGTGTGAAGAGGCTGAAAGAAATAGTTCATTTAAATTGCTCAACTTTAATTCTAAATATTATTCAAAAATTTAAAGCATTCTAAATTAAAACACCATAAATTAAACATTTGTTAAATAATGCATGACTTCATTTTGAGAAAAGAGATAACGAGTGTTTTGTTTAGAATTTCATATTCTTCCTTAAAAGGAAGAACACACGTATTTGTCCTTCATTTAAGGAATTTGTTAATTCATTGTTTTTTTCCTAATTTCTTATGACCATTTGCAATTTGAAGCAAAATATTTAGATTTGAAAATTATAAATTAATACAAAACATATATAGAAGTTCAGATCATTTTCTGTTTTTGAGAAAAGTAGAAATTATCATTTTTCTAATTTCATAAATAATACTTCACTGACTAAAAAGAATCATCATATGTGTTAAAATGTGTTAATGATTTTATATAAATAACTCATTTAAGATGCAACTGACTCTTTAAGAATTAATTGTAGGGCATTTTGAATAATCCTGATACATTATGGCTTATATGCCTCGAGTAGATAATCGGTCGTCATAAATAACACCAACACCTAATACATTATGATACCTGAACAATGTCTCACCACTTTGCCTTTGAAAATATGCAATTAGTTTTTTATCGTCATCTCCGGAGAAGGATTAAGGCATTAAGGCTATTCTCAAATCCAAAGGGACTCAAATCAGAATGTTTTTATTTCTTATGACACAAGTTTTAATTCATTTTTGTTTGGAAACGCATGAAAATGGTAGGTGTTGTTATTCAGAAAATTCGTAATCGAAAGACGTTTTTCATATTTTGGTGAATGTAAAAAATCTCTCAGAAGATACAGTCAAAGTTGACGTTTTGAACAGAATTTCAAGACAAAAGAAGAAAAACAAGTCAGAAAAAGCACAAAAACCGGTTGTCACGTGACTTGAAATTGCTTATAACTTCCGATAAGTATCTATAAAAAAAAAACTGAAAACTTATTTTGGTTCCAAATCACTTCAATAGTCAGCCCTGCCAATTTTGTGCCTTTTCGTTTTAAATTGTGTTACTAAATGTGTCAGAAATTTCGCGCTTCTTGAGCAGTGAACTTACCTTAAAGCAACTGGAAACATTTTAAATAGTAAAACAATGAGTGGTGTTCCGGAAGTAGTGGTTTAAAGACCTGTTCAACTATATATAAATGCATGATATAATTCCTCTAAATCTATGAAAGAGAGTAAAAAATTATGAATTTAAAATCACCAACTTTAAGGCATTGCCGTTAAGGGGAGTCATCAGTTTAAAACCTTAAAGAAAAAACGATTTTTTAATTAGATATTTCCTTTAATTACAATATACGATTCTAAATTAAACAAAATAAACCGCATAAAATGTTTAAATTATCTTAAATTGAAAATGTATACTTTAACAGAGACTGGAATTGATTTTTAACTTTGTATGAGTTTTTCTAAAGATTGTGATTTTGCTACTTGCGCTCACTGTTAAAAGAAAATCACTAAAGTTCCCTTTTGTTCGTTTGCTAAGCTGGAATATTTGTCTCATTCTCGAATGTTTTAAGGTTATTTCTCCCTATTCAAAAACTATCTATATGATCTGTTGAAAATCTTAAAGGTGTTTTTAATCTTATCCATTCATCAAAAAGCTATGTAGTTATATTCAAATTATAGTTTACATAGTCATTTCTCTATTTAAGGTAAGCTGGGGACACTGGACCCACGAGGTAACTGAGCCAAAAGCTATTTTATAAAAATACCGTTGATGACTTTTATGTTTTAGCTTTTACCAACATTGCACCACCGTCTCTACTTCTTTAAACAACGTGTGTTAAATCATCACAACTCTGTTTTTTTTTTTTTTTTTTTGTTTTTTTTGTTTGTTTTTTTTTTCTGTGAGAGGACGCTGAAAATTTAAGTTTCTTTTTTATAAACAACGTCCAGTTGGTTGAACTTCCACGCCTTTTTATCAAAATACGGTCAGTACTTTTATTAAACAATCATTTAAAACAATAGGCATATAAATAAATTAATAGTAATAGGTATCTATACATATTTAAATCATTTTTCAAATATAAGGCATCCAGTAACCCCAAGAGTTAAAAATAATTTTTTCAAGTTTCTCTTACTACAGGAAATTATTTTATCCATTTTTTTTTTTTTTTTTGCTTGTAATACAGAACTTTATATAATACATTATTGAAATTACATAATAAAATTTAAAAAAAGCATATTGGTGGGTATCAAACCATATTTCTTAAGTGAGATAGCCAACCTCGAAATTTTAAAATACAGATGAAGAGGCGTAGATAAGACAGAGTGACATTATTAGAAAATTATCGAAACAAATAAAAAATAGTTCAGTTCAAAATAAAAACATCGTTACATTCTCCACAGATTTATTGGACATCGGGCTTTCAGTAAAGTAAATAAAAAAGAGAATGAAATACTTAAGTACTTACATACCCATTTGTTCACAGATTTATCTTGTTTATTTTTGCCCTAAAATACCCATGTAACTTTTATACTTATTAAATACACTAAAGTACATAAAAACATACTTAATTCTTATATTTTTTGTATAAATAAATCTAATAATTTCATATTTGTTGTAATGTTTTAGACACCTTGACAGCAAGAGTTTTCCTTACAACTATCTTTAGTTGATATATAATTTACATAATTTGCCTGATTTAAAATTTTTAAAGTTATTTCACTTTTTCAAACACGACCTGATACCACATAAAAAAACGCGTGTGGAATACAGACCTACCTGGTTCAGTTGCCCCGTTTTTATCGGGTAACTGGACCCACGAAGAAAGAAATATAATATATATACAGTCGAACCCGGTTAAGACGCGTTTCAAGGGAGTGGACCAAAGTCGCGTATTAAGCGGGATCGCGTATTAAACGTGATTTGGATAATGTTTCAGAAACTGGGCTTATTTACCCATCTAATCGTCTAAGTGAATTTTAGAGTTTTCATTTATAAGTTTATGGTCAAAAATTGTGTCTTATACATATATTTAGATTTAAATTTAATTGTTCCAACTTTACTCAGTGCATCTTTTTATAGGACCGACTGGAATAATAACTGAAAATAAATATGGATTCAAACATGGCTTTATTGTCGTTAATAAGTGACAGCCAAACATAAAACAACAAAAATAATTTTTCTGTCAGATTATTTTTTTTTTTAACAGAAAGAATAAAAATATTAAATTTTGAAGCACAATCCTTTTGTTAAAATCATATTTAGTACTTGTGATAATGAGTACCAATATAATCTGTCCTTCTTTTTAATGTAAGAAAAAACTATCCTTATTAATTTTTGTGTAAGAAATATTGTTAGCACAGCAAAAGTAAAGAAATCATAAAAGAATTAAATAACCACAGTCGTATTTGCTTAATCTTTGCGAGTTTCTTTCCTCTTTTTTTTTTTTTTGTCTATAACATGCATTATAAAATATAGTAGTAATATAAAGTACATTTAAAAACTCACAAACAACAGGTATAATCATCTTTAATCATAATAATTTTATGACGTTTCTGAGCATTATGAATTCCTCTACTACAGTAAAAAAAAATACACGAAACGAGAGACAGAGAATCTTAGATCACGGGATCAAGGAAGAATTGCAGTGTTGCAAATTTAGAGGGCTTTTAACCCGAGAGTAGTCGCGACATTTTTTAGAACGTTAGTAGTCGCGCTCGGTCCATTTGCCGCCGTTACCAGCAGGCCGAAAACGAAGGGGAAACTTGCCGCTGTTATCAGATGATCGAAAACGGATAACGTAGGGTGAAAATATTGACTGAACTTTAAAAGATTACAGCACTTATTCATTTTACAACCTTTTACAGCAAATTATTTATTTCGCTTAAGTATATATTCAGTTGGCATCTAGATAAATGTTTTTAATAACTCTTTCTTCATTTTGCATAAATACTTAAAAGTAAATAGTAAAGTATTTGATTGAATTTCTGATGCTACTATGAATCAATAATTAGTAGGAAAACATTTACGAATATGAATCTAAAGTCGTGATAGGGTTTTTTTTTTTTTTTTTTTTTTTTTTTTTTGAAGGACAGGGTCAGAGTCAGGTAGATTTTTATGATACTCCGACACTCTATATCCATTTAATAAAATAAAATGAATAAATTTAGCATCAATATGACACTGACATTAAATTGAACAATTAAACTGAAAAAAAAATTGAACCTATGACATGCAACAGTAAATCAAATACAATACCACTAATTCACCAGCATATTATATATATATCTATATAATAAAGAAAAAGGTAAAAAATACTTAATTTCGAAATTATAAATGTAAATGTTGTAACTACGTTTTATTTATTTATTTTGTGGGGTGTCTATGTGTGTATGAGGGGGGAGAGGAGGGGGGGGGGCTCTCGAGATTTTATGATTAAATCCATTTTTCAAATGAAAATGCACGATTTGTAGTTTTTCTACTTATTTCAGGGTGGGAGCAGCGCCCCTGAATAAAAACTCTGGATAAAGAATTTCGGGCGGGGAAAAGACCAACGCGCGACTATTAACGGGTTAACCCCTTAATTCTCACTCCCGTCATATTCTCGGGCTGTGTCTTTTACTCAAATTGTTTGATTCCCACCAGTTTTATAAAATAGTGAAATTGGCTATATTTTAGTATCGTTTTTCCTGTCATTAAATAAGGTGAATATTTCTTTTTCATAAAAGTGGTACCAATAAGCAATTTTAATTTTTTAACCGTAATTTAATCCGAGCGTTAAGGGGTTAATTCCAATCCTATTCGTAGATTTTCGATTAGTAATGTTCTCTTTAATTAATCTGTTATTAAATAAAGTAAATATTAGTATACAGAAACAGTGTTTTTATCTGAATAAAAAAAATCCGCTAAATTGGAAACACTGGAGAAGAGAGAAGGAATTCGCATCTTCACCAATGAATTCGCGTCTTAAACGTGATTTTTTGCACCACAGGACCGAAAATCTATCGCGTATTAAGCGGGATCGCGTAATAACCGTTCGCGTCTTAAACGTGATATTTTTGTATTAGTCTTATGGGCGATGTTCAAGGGATCGGAAAAAATACGCGTATTAAGCGGGATCGCGTATTAACAGTGAGCGTCTTAACCGGGTTCCACTGTATATATATATATATGTATACAGTGACGGAAAAAAAATCCCAACACCAAGAAAGACTTGTGTTAGATAAACGAAATTTGGTAGGCATGTTTATACACCTGAAAGATGACATCGATTGAAATTTCGAGCTTCGCGCACAAGTGTGGCGCTAGTGGCGCCACTCAGAACTTGCAGATCAGGTTTACTTTAAATGCGTGCTGTAAAGTTCGTGGACGTTATTCAGTTTTGAAATGTGACGTATTGAGTTGATATTAGCCAAGAATGCCTTTAACAAGACGAAAAAGCCACTGTCAACAGCTCACCGAGTTGGAACGAGGTCGCATATTCGGGCTACGAGAAGGTGGATTTTCTTTCCGCGATATTGCAGAAAGACTTTGCTGGAATGTATCCACTGTGCATGATTGTTGGAAGCAATGGTCAAGGGATGGTACTGCCTCAAGAAGACCGGGTTCCAGGCGGCCACGTGGCACTCCTGAGAGGGAAGATCGCCGCATTCGGCGTACGACTGTGACGCATCATACTGAGTCTGTGGCAGAAATTCGAGCTGCAGTTGGTACCACTGTGACACAACAAACTGTTATAAATCGGTTACTTCAAGGAGAGCTCCGAGCCAGGCGCCCTGTAGCGTGCATTCTGCTGACTCCAAGCCATTGCCGTTTGCGACGCTATTTGTGTCAAGCCAAAGCTCATTGGAGGACGAAGTGGAGATCTGTTGTGTTTTCTGATGAAAAAGAAACACAACAGATCTCCACTCCGCCCACCAATAAGCTCTGACTGGACACGAATGGCGTCACAAACGGCAATGCCTTAGAGTCAGTAGAATGCACGCTACAGGGCGCCTAGCTCAGAGCTGTCCTTGCAGTAACCGATTTCTAACAGTTTGTTGTGTCACTGTGGTACCAACTGCAGCTCGAATTTCTGTCGCAGACACAGTACGATGCGCCACAGTCGTAAACCGAATACGGCGATCTTCTCTCTCAGGAGTGCCACGTGGCCGCCTGGAACCCGGTCTTCTTGAGGCAGTACCATCCCTTGACCACTGCTTCTAACAACCATGCACAGTGGATACATTCCAGCCAAGACTTTCTGCAATATCGCGGAAAGAATATCCACCTTCTCGTAGCCCGAATATGCGACCTCGTTCCAAGTCGGTGAGCTGTTGACAGTGGCTTCTTCGTCTTGTTAAAGGTATTCTTGGCTAACGTCAACTCAATACGTCACATTTCGAAGCTAAATAACCCCTACGAAGTTTACAGCACGCATTTAAAGTAAACCTGATCTGCAAGTTCTGAGTGGCGCCACTAGCGCCACACTTGTGCGCGAAGCTCGAAATTTCAATCGATGTCATCTTTCAGGTGTATAAACATGCCTACCAAATTTCGTTTATCTAACACAAGTCTTTCTTGGTGTTGGGATTTTTTTTTTCCGTCAGTGTATTATTATTATAATATATATATATATATATATATATATACATATATTTTATTTTCAGACATTAAAATGTAATTTGGAAAATTTCTGTCTGATATATTGAACCTAACACATTTAAAAATGTTCGGACTTTAATTCAAACGAACACTAGCTTTTGGATGCTGAATTTCCAGAATCTCTTTAGAGTCGCATTGTAAAATCAAAGCCCAGTTTTCCCACGTAAAATTACAACAAGTTTCCTTTTGAGAAAAATGAATGATCTAAAAAAATAATAATAAAAAAAAACTTATGTATTTTACGCACTCTCTACATGTAGCCCCGATAAAATGGCAGACAATGTGCAATCGAGTAAAAACGGTAATTGTTGTTTTGCGGTTTTAAAATATAATTTTCTCGTTGTTGTATCCTAGCTTGCACGCATATTGTTTTCAGTACAAAGAAAACATCTTTGATACAGATATTCTGGAAAGGTAACAAATAAAAATAAAATTTTGTGATTTATTTTGTGGTTTTATTTGGAATAAGTTTGTTTCTAGGAGAGAGACTGGATTGCTTTTCTTAGAGTTTTGGTAATGTATAATTCTCCTAGGAGAAAAAAATTTTGGGAAGTAAAAAAAAACAAAAAAAGAAACAAGAAACATCGTATATTTAGTAAAGAACGATTTTGTATAAAAAAAAATATTAAAATGCCGATTATTAGAATAATGATCATATTAAAATTTTATGTGATTTACATAATTTTTGCGATCAAAATAATGTTTGAAAAGGGTTTTCTATAAACTAAATTTTTTATTATAGCACTTGGTCAGATTTGCTAATATAATATCTTCAGTTTGAATTCTAATTTCCTGAAATCGAGTTTCATTACGAGTATTTATATTACAAAGAACAAACGTGTCCGTGCGTAACGCTGACGTCATTTTGACGGTGGTAACTCCAAACGATTAAATTTTACTGCAATTTTCTTAAGTGGTCTCAGGACTCTTAAAATTGGAAAAAATGAAAAAAAAGACCATTTTCAACATTTAATATCTTAAAATGTATTTGATTTTAAGACACAATTTTAATTGGAATAAAATATATAAGTATGTTCTTTCATTTCGTGTATTTAAAAAATTATAAGATGCAGAATTAGCATTTGCAGGGGCTCCAAACTGTTAGACATTTTTCGAGCAAAAAATCCGCATAACAGCTTACGCGCACGATTACAAAATAAGTGTTGCAACTAGAATGAAAATTTTAGTACCTACTTATACTTCAGATTGTAATAATTACCCTGAACATAAATAAATTTGTATTTAAAGTTTTTTATATTTTTATTACAAAGTTGTATTTAGCTAATGCAAAATTAAGAAAATTTCAACAGTTTAATCACCTATAAAAATATTATTTTGAACAATAAAAAGGAAATCTTAGGTTCAGTTTATACAGACTAACATGAAACATTTGTTTTGAAAATTTCATGAAAAAATATTCATAAGTTTTTGAGATATCGTGCGCGTTATGCCCAAAAACGTCATTTAGAGAAAAATGGCTTCAAAGTTTCCGAAATGACGCTTCAGCTATTGAAAGTTTATAAATGTAAAAGCCATAACTTCAGTTCTAATAGGAATTTAAAGGAAACAATTATATCAAAATGTTCAGAAAAGATAGGAGTTTAACATCTAAAAAAATTAAAATTTCGAAAATTTTAAAGCTTTAAGAGTTCTGAGACCACTTAAACTTCTAAACATAGCACATTTTAAATGTTTACACCACCAAATAGGAAAAAGATTTACTTACAAATGTAGTTTGTTTAAAAACTGCTTCGCAATTTGATTAAAAAAAGTATCGCAGTTGCTTTTAAAAATATATCGCCATTTATTAAAATTTTATCGCTTTTAAAATAATTTTAGGCATGATTTTTTTTAAATCTCTGTCTATTGCGTGCAGATGATTACGTAAGATAAATCCGTTTGTACTTAAGTCAATATAAATAGCTCAACATATATTTCCAACTTACATGATATAACGAAATTAAAACATTCATCAATCAATAAATAAAACAATAAAATATAAATAAAATACAAATTTATAACATGTCATCAAACTATGCACATAAACCACTAAAATGATCAGAATGAAAAAAGACTGATTTTAAAAAGCGATCTTTGGCGATTTCTTCTGCTCTTAGCGCCTGGCGCGAGGTCAATACAAAACTATCGCTTTTAATAAATTTCAAAACTTTAGTTAAACTAATTATTGTTTTCCATATACAGTAATCTCTGTCTAAGGCGGAATCGGTTGGGACTGAGAAAAATTTCCATGGTAGACAATATTCCGGCTTATGCAGAAAAGCTCCCCCTTCCTCGGAAAAAAAAAAAAAAAAAAAAAAAAAAAAAACCTCGATGTTTGACTATCTTTCATTGATTTTCCCGACTCAAAAATTGATGGAAAACTGAAATTTTGAAAGATTCTTTGTTTTTATAGATAAATAAGAAACGGTATTCAATTTCTTAGTACTGCTGTAATACATGCGAATTGAAAGTTTACATACACACACACACAAAAAAAAATTAATAATAATAAAACAAATAATAATAATAATAATAATAATAAACTTCGAGAATGAGACAGAATGTTTTTATTTTGAATTTGAGTACAGCCATAAAGTATGATATATTGTACTTTAGAAAATATATATTTCCATAAATTTGCATTCTACTAGAAATAACTTTTAAATGCAATTTTGCATAGGAAAAAAATGACATAAGTAAGAATAATTTAAAATTTAAACAGTTTCTGTTCTTTTGAATTAACTTTTTCAAAGGGTTACGGAAACATCCTCGACATTGAGTATTTGACTTAACAATTTTAAAGTTTGATAACCGAAATGCCTTTTTTAAAATATACTTTTTTCCACCTTATGCAAAATTTTGGTTTTGGTGGGGCCTTAAAATCCTTTCCGTTCCCGCGTTAGACAGATTCCACCTTATGCGGCATGAATTAATGTAATTTTCTATGGGTTCGCCGGGACTTGAAGAATTTTCCGCGGTAGACAGATTTCCGGCTTACACAGAGTCCGCCTTAGGCAGAATTTACTGTAAATATCATTTTTGGTACTGCTATTGCGTATTCTAAAAAGATATATTAAATGTAAAAAAGCTAATATAGTTAGAAATTAAATGTTTCTCATCTATATTCTGTAACCAGGAAAGCACGGGTACATCCCCTTCTTGTAAATAAACGATTAACAAACGTGCATTTTCCCATAAGTTTTGTCAATTAAGAAAGTACATATTTTATTTACATTAATAAAATAATAATTTTTACATTGTTAAATTTTACGAAGTATATAAAATTCATAAGTTTTGTGAAATGTTTAAAATAAGACCTGCGCAAATAGAATTAAAATATAGTTTCTTTGTAGAAATTTTGAAAAAAATATAATATTAACCCTTTATGCCCCGATGGTACTTTAAAGTACCATTGAAATAACTTGTTATAAAATCCATTTAATACATCGATTAGTAGTAATACTGTTTGGAATGTGTTACAGATACTTTATTTTATCTTATTCCAAAAGTACTATTGGTTGCACAAAAAAAAATATTTTTTAAGTGATGATTATATTTCATTTGCGCCTCTTCAGCTTTCTTCACTTTGAAAGGCTGGGGATGAACAGTTTCAGCTCGGAAATATTTCTATATTTCTATTCTGAGAGCATTATATTTGTATATTTTCTAGTTCTATAAAATACTAAAAAAATAAAAGATTTAAGGGGAGTTATAAATATTGCACAAAATTCCCATAAATACAAATTTAATTAATTTTAATTGGCCAAACCCTTCTAAATTTTATTACATGATTGTGTAAATGTTCTAATGTAGTTTCAGAAATTCACAAAAGAGGCTTTAGATAGATGAAATTTTTATGAATTCATAATTTGGGACATAAAGGGTTAACAAATGGTTTTGTTTCTTAAAAGTTCAATTTTATGATTTATATTATCGAAAGAGAAATGTATGCAACAAAAATAAGTGCAAGAAATTTTTTAGATTAGATAATTTTTAGTTTTAATTAATTTTTAGTTTAGTTTTAAAAATTAATAATTGTATTTCAGAATTTTAGGTCTCTGCTACTAATGAAGTTCTACGGAAAAATCACATGCTCAAAAGAATTATTTTTTTCCCTTCTTCATTTATCATTTTTTAGAAAAAATCACTATACATTTTTCTTGTTTCGTTTAATAAAGGACAAAAGTAACAACATCAACAGTCATAATTTTAAAGTGAAGCATAGTTTTTAAAGACAATATTGAAGAAGAAAAAAAAACATGATTGGATGTTATAAAACGTCTAACTGAAAGCTCATTGTACTGTAAAAAATTAAACCACGCAGAAATGGTAAAAGGAAATGTGTTTAACATCTTGTAAATGTCATTGATACTGTTTGCACAATTTAGGGCGTTTTTTCACAGAAAACCTACGCCTCAGGATGTTAGCTGGCCAAAGAAAGAAAGAGTTAAGAATGAAATTTACTAAAATAGGTATTTGTACTAGTTTAAATAGCAATATAAGATGGATAAAGTTTCAGTTAAGTACTAGCTTATAAGTGTTCTCATTTTTTCGGTTCTATATGAGTTTTAAAAACTAATTTAAACTACTAGTAAAAAATTAATAACTTTATAATTGAAGAGCTGAGTGGATGAACATGTTATGTCACATTTTCTAAAAAAATTTTTTATCTTTTGGATGAAAGCGTTATGAGGTATCCTATCACATGGTGAAGCTAAAATACTAAGATTCCATTTAGTCTTGAAGATTTAAGACATTATTCATTAATATTTAATATTATTATATTTAATAATGTCAATAATATTAATAATTTTTAATATTTGAAAATTAAATATGAATAAGTTTTTCTAAGAGAGTTTAGTACCATACCTGTTAATATTTTAAACACATGGTATCAAATAGAAAATAAATCATTAAAATTTACAGCAAAAACTTTCACTTCAAATTTCTTCAAATGTAATTTTTGCTACTTAACATATTCTTCCACTTAGTTCTTCAATTGATGAAAGAATTTTATCTTATATATAAGTTTAACTAAGACGCAGTTAATTTTTAGTAGAATCTAGTATTTTGTGTTGAAGCAACTTTTCTTGAACATATTTTCATGTGAATTGTATGATTGGTCTTGGTGATCATATTTTGTTCCATTAGGCTAAAAAAACGGGGGTCGGATTAACCGCTACAACGATTGAATCTCAAAATTAGAGTCAATACAGTTTCTGTTGATAAGTGCTAGTCATTATACAAAAATATCAACTATTCGTCTGTAGGATCCACACTTCGACAAAAGAGTCTTACAACTTATATCTCTCACGTATTAGGTATTAGGTATGACTTCGGTTTAATTACTATGTTGAGCAAAAGTTCTAGGAAATTTGTGAAAGTTGCGTTGTTATGCGCAAATTAACAACAAAAGCAACAAGGGCTATTCTTTAAAGTAGAGACCATCATAGTCCACGACTTTTTGACACCACTCTGCCATATTCCGGATTTACTGGCTAAGTTTGTCGCCGTTACCAGCACCTTCATCCTCATTAATCTCATCGACAGCTTTCAGAATCATTAGGCCTTTTCTGTAATAATGCCGGGTCAACACACGCAAATCATAGCGTTCAAAAGGCATTTTGTAGCCAAAGTTCCTGAACCCCTATAGATATACCACTAGCACTACTATATACGATACAAATTCTGGTAACTATTAGATTAAAAATTTCACAGAACTTTTTGCTCAACCTAATATATTCGAATTTCAGGAGTTCATGCCGTCTCCAATAAAAACTAAAAAAATACTGGAAATGCTGCCTGACCCGTCCGGAATCGACTTTCAAAGTGTATGCAATTATTTAAAAATGCACTCTTCTGATGACTCTGTATAGAAAGGGTTCCTATGGGTACCTACATTTGAATACCAGTATTTTTAATAGTATTATTCACCTCATTTATTGACAAGAAATTATTCGATTAAGTGAGGTGAGTATTACTATTTAGAAAAAGTAGCATTTAAAAGAAAGATCCCGTGACAACACTGTTAAATAATTGTAAATGCAGCAAGTTCTTCAAATTATAGATAAAATAATTATAGAAAAGTTTATCTTAACATTTAATAACTGTTATTATATTCAGTGAATATGAATTATATTCAGTGAATATGAACTATATTCAGTTTTTTATATGTCCTTACAAAAAATGTACAAAGAATAAAATTATTATTTTAAATCATTTCTACAGTGCGGTGCAAAAGTTTAAGCACAACGCAAATATTTTAATAAAAATAAAATTATACGACGGAATGCTTTCAAGTATCCACTGTAGGTGAATACTATGATCTTAAACATATATCTGAAGTTTCGAAAAAATTCATCGTTACGAAAATCAGAAATTACAAGAAAGCAGTTTTTGTGATGTCGCAAAAGTTTATGCAAAAATGAGATTTCATCCAAATATCTCCTTAAACATGATAGGTGGAGGATCGACGAGACATTTTTCCTAGAGTATAAAGTGTAGAGATCGCTGTACGAGTTATATCAAAATGTCGAAATCTCTGCCGCTCTCTCCTGAAGAAGTTGTCGAAGTTTGGAAGCTGAAAGCTGAAGGTAAATCTTTTTTTCAAATTTCGCTTATTTTAAATATGTCTAAACGTGGTATTTATAGTGTTTTGCAACTTGGAAAACAATTCAAAAATGTATATTGCTCAGAAACGTCGAGTAAAACCACATTTTGTGAGGTTAGAAGAATAAAAAGATTGGCTTTAACTAGCTATTTGTCATTTAATGAGATAAAAAATGAACTTGGCTCAAAAATATCACACGGCATCATATGCAGACGTATAACAGAATCAAGATTGATTGAAAAACAAAAATTATCTCGTAAACTTTATCTAAAACAGTGTCACAAACAAGCAAGACTTGAATGAGCAAAACAGCACATGTGTTATCGTGACGAATGGATTAGTGTTATTTCTTCTGATTAAAAAAAATGGAATTTGGATGGTCCAAATGGCTTCTCATCCTTTTGGCGTGCCTTGTGGAAAGATCCGAAGCAGGCAACAACGTGGTGATTCGCTCATGGTATGGGGCGCTTTTGGCTGCAATGTACAAACGTCTCTTTGCTTCCTAACTAGCAGACAAAATTCACAAAAGTATCAGGAAACTCTGATGGAGCATTTGTGACCGTTTGGAGAACTCCTAGGTGGTCCCAACAGGACCTTTCAGCAAGACAACGCATCAATACTCACTTGCCGTTGCACAAAAGAATGGATTAGATATCAGAATATCAGTGTGATGAACTGGCCAGCACTTAGCCCAGATCTCAAGCCTATAGAGAACATCTGGGGAATCCTCTCACGTAACGGCTGCAAGAATGAGAATCAGTATTACCCAGTGCAAAAGCTCAAATCAGCGACCGAGGAAGCCTGGTACAAACTCGGTCCTAAAACCTTCCATACTCTCGTGTTATCAATGGAAAATCGAGTATTCGATCTCATCAGGTGCAATGGAAGCACCATAGACTACTAAAGGACTTTTGTGCCCTTTTGAAATGCATATATTTCGTTTTTGTGCATAAAATTTTGCGACACCACAATTTTCAATTTTTATAATTTATTATTTTCCTTGCAATGAATTTTTTCAGAATTTGAAACATGAATTTGTAATCAAATTTTTTAGATAGAGTAAAAATTTCAAAGCATCCCGATGTGTATTTTTCATTTTATAAAAATATTTAGCTTGTGCATAAACTTTTGCGCCGCACTGTAGTTACTCCACCTGACCTTTCGAACATTTTATAGATTACAGTATGTATTCAGATATCTTTCTTATACAATGGATACAGCTGGATTTGAACACTGGGTTTCCCGTTTCAAAACTGGGAATATGACTTTTGAGTCACCAAGGCACTATACATTATGGCAACATTTATCACATATACTCTGTCACATTTGCTTCATGATTTCCAATAAAGAATAGGTTTCATAATAGTTCGAAAACGATTAAAATTTGTTTAAATGCCTAATCCGTTGGCCGATTCGTATAAAATCTATACAGTCCATGCGAATATGCTGTGTAATATTTTCCTCAAATGGGCTCTGAATCGAATGTACCGTTTAGAAACCAAAGTAAAAATAGGGCAACGTTGTCTATTTTAATATTATAGCCTTATTTTTAGCGATTATTTTATTTTAAAGTTATAATAGCAAGGGATAAACAGAAAGGTATACAGGGAAACCATACCATTTTTTGACATTAAGAAATAATACCCTTTTTTGGATATTTTTACCTAGATCTGAAGCAGAATTTTCATTAGGGTTTCGTTCATCTGACGAAACCCTGTTCGTCTCACTCCTTTGTCTGTCTGTCTGTCCGTCTGTCCGTCACAGAGCCCGTTCTCAGAAACTATACATGTTAGAGATTTGAAATTTTGGGTACTTATAGCTGAACACCTCACATTAAACAACAAATCATAAAATTTTGAAAAAGTTGGTAATTAACTGAATTACGGGCTAATTAACTTCTAAAATTAACCAATCCACCTTTTTAACGCAGATTCAAATGAACTTTCTCCAAATCATCCGTGTTTCTCCTAAGGGTTGCCAGTAAAATCAGCCGATGCATGGTTACCACGGAGGAAATTAAGCCGAAAAATGAAGTGGGCATTATAAATCGAAATCGCATATCAGAAAATATTGGTCCCAGAAATTTGTAAATGGAATAGACAGACGCAGAAAAAAATCTACTTTCATTTGGTATAAAGTTCACATTTCTGCGATGTGTATAAGTTACAATATCCACTAAAAATCGATCGATAAAAATTTATTTTCTTTAATTGGAAAGACAAAAAAAAAGATTTCAATTCAAAAGATTTCAAAGCAGGTAGACGTGACGACGCTGCGGTTTTTCTTAATAGCATATTTTAATACGGAATTTTAACTTTTTAAATATTAAATTTTTTGATTAAATTTTATGGCATCCCGATGTCAAATTTCTCGCTGATTTTATTGATACCTATTTCTAAGTCCTATCTTAATTACAAGCTGAAACATTAATTATTATTTAATTAATCGGTTTAACTCGCAGAAGAATAAATGTCGGTAACTCCCACATGTGTATTTTAAACAATTCTTTCTAAATGAGCCCCTAATTATGTTGGAGACATGAAATTTCGGGTACTTATAGCTGGACACCTCACATCAAACAACAAGTGATAAAATTTTGGAAAAAGTCTTACATTTAACCCTTTGGGCTCCCACATGTGTATTTTAAACAATTCTTTCTAAGTGAGACCCTAATTACGTTGGAGGCGTGAAATTTTGCATACTTATAGCTGGACACCTCACATCAAACAACAAGTGATAAAATTTTGAAAAAGTCGTACATTTAACCCTTTGGGGTCCCGCATGTGTATTTTAAACAATTCTTTCTAAGGTGAGCTCCTAATTAGTTTTTGGAGGCGTGAAATTCTGCATACTTATAGCTGAACACCACACATCATACGACAAATGATAAAATTTTGAAAAAGTCGTACATTTAACCCTTTGGGCTCCTGCATGTGTATTTTAAACAATTATTTCTAAGTGAGCCTCTAATTAAGTTGGAAGCGTGAAATTTTGCATTCTTATAGCTGAACACCTCACATCAAACGACAAATCATAAAATTTTGAAAATGTCGTACGTTTAACCCTTTGAGCTCCCACATGTGTATTTTAAACAATTCTTTCTAAGTGAGCCCCTATTTAGGTTGGAGGCTTGAAATTTAGCATACTTATAGCTCAACATCCCAGATTACACGTCAAATAATAAATTTTGAAAAAGTTTTATGTTTAACCCTTTCAACTCCAACTCGTGCATTTTAAGCAATTCTTTCTAACTGAGCCCCTAATTAAATTGGAGATTTTAAATTTTGCATACTTATAGCAGAACACCTGAGGCCAAGCGACAAATCATAAAATCTTGAAAATGTCTTACGTTTAACCCTTTGAGCTACCACATATGTATTTGAAGCAATTCTTTCTAAGAGAGCTCCTAATTAAGTTGGAGACATGAAATTTTGCATACGTATAGCTGAATACCTCAGACCACACGACAAATCATAAAATCTTCAAAAAGTCTTATATTATTTACCTCTCCGGGCTCTAACTTGTGTATTTTAAGTAATTTGTCTAACATCCGCCCTTTTAACATCCGCTCCAACCAGGGGAGAAATTTTCCAACTTTTGCCGACACCCCTTTGACCCTTCTTTCATATTGTGCACCATAGCCTTACATATTTTAGTTCCATTTTTTACCGCCAGGTGCGCCTACTGATCTCAGGTGCTATGGGCCCAATCCCCTCCACTAATATATCTGCGGATAGTATGTAAAACGGGATTTCGTTCGGATAGATGTTTGTTTAGAATCGAGTGCGCCCCCTGGTTGCGAAATGTGGAAGTAATAGATTTTTCAAAAAGATAAAGTGTTTTGAAAGGAATATTAAACGAAACCCTCTGTGCGATCTGTGATCACACTTACCCACTTGTTTTTATGTAATTTTTTTTCGGCGTATTAATAATTACAACTTCCACTTTATGTCAATATATTGTCTGTCATAATATTCCAAGAGCCGACAGCACAAAAACCTATGTTATCAATCACAAGAAAAAAACTTTATTTTATGGAAGAGTAGAAATAGGGGAATCTAATGATCGATGTTTGCCGGAAGTGAAGTGGTGCATAAGCCAAAAATTGTTACCACCAGTGGTTGACTCGTAGGTTTATCATTGTGTTTGTCCTACAACCATCCTCCATGTTTTCATACCTTTGTTTGTAGGACAAACACAATGATAAACTTACGGGTCAACCACTGGTGGTATTAATTTTTCACTTATGCACCACTTCACTTCCGGCAAACATGGATCATTAGATTCCCCTACTTCTACTTTTCCATAAAATAAAGGTTTTTTTCTTGTGCTTGATAACATAGGTTTTTGTGTTGTCGGCTCTTGGACTATAAGGTACGTGAACAGATGGCTTTTCCAAAATTTCAGGGGAATTTTCTTTGGAAGTAAATACAGAATACGTGAAACATTTCAATTATGAAAAACATTGAAATCTAGTTAGCTTTCAGACATAGAAAATCTTTACTAGACGAATATATGGATAATAATAATAATTATAACTATAACTATATGAATATAACTATATGAATATGATAACTATATGAATTAAAATGGGAAGTTCGTTTTTTTATATCTCTATTTTCTTTGCCCTACATTACCTCATTATAGGAGTTGGTCTTCGAAGGCTCGGGTACAGCAAAGCCTCTCTGGAGGATCCCGAGATTAAGTTCCAGGGCCCGATTCTCCTATGAGTGCTCGGTCTCCTTGGGACCCTTGGAGGAGTCCGCGGAATCACCTCAAGTGCATGGGTATTATAATATACATAGTATCCTCAAGCACATGGGTATTATTCGAGGCTAACGAAAAAGACAGGCTACCGCGGTGCATCCCATGTGTCTTTTTTTTACAGCGCGCTAGAGAGACGTAATGTTTTTTTCGCACACCTTCATTGGTGCATTCGAGCATCACGTGACTCCAGCGGTCTGCAAAAAAAGATAGGAGAATGCACCGCGGTAGCCTGTCTTTCTGGTTAGCCTTGGTGTTACTGTCGTGACGTCAGGCGTCATACTTGGGTGCAAGCTAGTGACAAGAGTGAAGCCCGAGGGCGATACTCTTCGTCCGGAACACTTGTAAAGGATGGTTTTCGGACTGTCTGGATCGGATGTATATGGGCTCCCTGGGCCTAGGACCGGGAGATGGTGGTATCCCGTCTTGCTCTACATTTAGGAAAGCATTGGCCTGCATCTGAGAACGAAAATAAAAAAGTCATTTGATTGATTGATATATCACACATTAAATATAATGATTTACACAGTATGCGTACAGATTTACTACTCTTTCAATAGATTTGTCTTCTTGTTTAACTGCATACAAATATACAAAATTCTGTGAGTAAGAGTGTCGCTTACGAATTCTTCAATTTAAATAATAAATAGAAAGGAAATAAGATATGGAAAAAATATTATTTACTGGAACATTTTAATTTAAAAATTTGATACCTGTATCACATACGGAATATCAAATATTCGACTTTTTAATTATTTTTAACACTTTTTAGCATAATTGAAAAATTATCTATCTTGAAACTATATCATCTATGTTGCATGCGATTCATCATAATTGAAAAACTTTCCTGAATATGGTTCGTTTGTCTATCTTTTAATCTGTATGCGCGGGATCTACTTGGAATGAAACTAAATTTAAATATTAAGGGTCCTTCTTCCACGATCATTATTGAATATGGTATACATACAATTCATAATTCATTAGAGAGTTCGAAGTTGGGATACATTATCACAGCGTTTGCCAAGCTTTTGGATCTCAAGGACCACTATATTTACAATTTTAAATCCCCTGGATCACAGATATATATATACAGGGTGTCCGGTCTCAACGGTGTCCAATGGCTAATTCCTAAACCGTTAGTCGTAGACATATAGTTCCAATTACAAAAATGTTTTAAATCACGTAAAGAAATATTTTAAAAGCGATTTGGGTCAATAAAAACATTTCTTTAAAAAATACGAAATTTAAATTTTTATACGGTCCCCCGGTCCTATAAGTTATATTTAGTGAATTTTTCCTTTTACACCGAAAAGTAAGACAAAAAAAGTCCCGTTATTCTACGATTAAAATTGACCGAGTAATAGCTGTTCAAAGTTGGAGCCTATTTTTTGCTGCAAATTGGGGGTCATTCACAAATTTAGTCGAAATATAATTTCGTCAGATATAAAAAATATCTGGGAGTAAAATTAACAATTCAATATAAATTTGAAATCTTTAATCATTCTGGCATATTAATGGAAAATATACAATTTGTAATAAACATTTAAGAAGAAAGAAAAAACAGAATTTTTCTTAAATAAAATGATTCTAAATTAACAGCCTCAATTCTTTACAAAATGATACGTATTTTAAAATATTATTAGATTGCACAAGCCTGCAAAAGCTGGGTTATGTCATGTTTTTTAGCTAACGATAATTGATTCTTGTATACTCTGTACCGCTGAATCCGAAATTGACCTTCATTTTTAACTATCATATCAGGATTTTTCGCACATTGCAAATTTCAAAGTTAAGGAGTTCAATGTTAAAATTGAATTTCCTCCCCCATCTGATCGGACCACTCAGCTGTTTAGCTGTAAGAATCCCAGGATAAGCAAAAATATCGAATAAATTTTTTAATAAAATAAAATAAAAAATGTTTTACATATGTTTTATAGTATGAGATTTTAGCTATATTTTAACTTACACATTTGCGATTTGCAAAAAAATTCTAACGTGATGGTTAAAAATGAAGGTCATTTTCAGATTCAGTGCTAAAAAGTGCGCAAAAATCAATTATCAAAAGTTATAAAACACAACCATCTCCGCTACTTTATAGTATTCGATTTTTGTTATTCTTTAAATTTGAAAATAAGGTAATTTTCGGATTCAGTGCTAAAAAATACATAAATTTGAAAAACCCAACAATCGCAGTCTTATATTATCTAATCTAAAACTTTTTCTTAAACTCCTTGGCAGAAATTTATCCAAAATTTTTTGTGTTATCCTGTAAAATAAGTATAAATGGTAACCACCGAAAATCTTAGTAATATTAGATTGTTATCGGATTTGCGCCAGTATGTAAAATGCAATCTCGATCGGATATTTAAAAGTGGGTTAAAGTTAGAGTACAAATTTTGAACTGGAAAAACATACATATGATTATTGAAGTAACATAAAAACTTATAAAAAAACATAATTTTTGTTAAAAGAAATCATAAGAGAAACAGTCTCAAATCCTGACAAAATAAAACCTATGTTATTTTAGTCAATTTGAGACTTAATCATAATACTTGTAGGATTTTTTTTCAAAGCGCAGATACACATGAAGTAAGACCTTCGAATACTTTAAACACTTGGCATATGATCCCTCAAAGCCAAGCCGAACTCATCTGTTTTCAGAGTAGAAAAGTGGCATAAGTCATGCATTTTTAAAGTTTCATAACTCGCTCAATTTTAGCGTTATATGAATGGGACTTTTTTTGTCTTACTTGTCAGTGTAATAGGAAAAAATTACTAAATATAACTTATAGGACCGGGGGACCGTATAAAAATTTAAATTTCGTAATTTTTTAAGAAATGTTTTTATTGACCCAAATCACTTTTAAAATGTTTCTTTACCTAATTTAAAACATTTTTGTAATTGGAACTATATGTCTAAGACTAACGGTTTAAGAATTAGCCATTGGACACCGTTGAGACCGGACACCCTGTATATTTAACTTAAATACATTTGTCAATAATCATAAAAAAATCACTGATTTATTACTATGAAATGCGACTATAACAAATTTATAGACGTTTATTTAAATATAAAAAATATACCAAATGTTTATTTAATCATATCAACAATCTTTAAAGTTTGTTTAATTGTAACAAAATTATTAAAGTTAGATGAATTATTGCAAAATAGATTAAGCTTATTTAAGTATGATAAATTTTGTTGTGATATTTAAATATATATTAATTTCTGATTATTTGAAATAAGTTCGTTGATTTTTGGCTTTAAAGACGTTATTGCAAGAGGGAGATTAGTTTTATTTCAAGTCGAGACCGGGGTACATAATTTTATTTGTTGTGACAGAAAAAAACGTATTTTCGGAGAATTATATACTTAAAAACTTAATCCAAATTTTCATTCGGCAATAAGTATTCATAAATATATGAATTTCTTAGAATATTATTTTTTATGTTATTATTAATGAAATATAAAACACTCAAATAATGCACTGATTTTTCTGTTGACCAGCAAAGTTTTCTCGCGGATCAGGTTTTTTTCCACCAACAACAGTTGGCACTCTAGAACAATAGCTCTGTTATAGTATATGAACTATACCTAACCGTTTGAAGTGTGATTTGGAAAATGTTAAACTATTTCAAATGGAAAATAATTGATGCCCATAGATTATTGTTAATGTTTCCTTACCTGATAACTTTTATTTAAGAACATGACTAAAAATATTATTAGATAATTGTAAAGAACAACTAAAAACATATTTTTAATAACACAAACCAACAATTTTACATATGCGTATAGTTGCATATAGTTAGCTCAAAACGTTATTAATTCAAAAATGATTACAATCAAATAATAATTAATCTTAAATTTTATCAAATTTATCAAAAAATTATTAATGAATTTCTATACAATATCTACACTGTAAAAAAATCCGTCAATATACACAAACTTTTTCGTAAAATTTTACGGAATAGTTTCATCTTTCTAAGAAAACAGTACAATTTCCGTCATTGACCTGAAAATACAGTAAGTCTTCCGTAAATTTTACGGAATGTTTCTGTATCGCTTTCAAAACAGTACAATTTCCGTAAATGATGTTCAGAAATAACTGACATGTTTGGAAAGTGAAGGAATTAATTGTTGTATGCAAGGACGGATCCAGCCCTTAATTTAGGGGAGGGGGGGTATGCCTCTTTTTTTTTGGGGGGGGAAGGGTGGGAGTCACACCATTTCATGATAAAAATTTTTATTGAAGGCTATTCCCAAATTAAAATTGACGATTTTTCTGATACTTTCGTGAATTCATTTTCATTCATAAATACAAAAAAATTGCATTAGTATTCGTAAATATATATATATATATACATATACATATTTCATTCAGATACCAAGAAATCGAAGCATTTCCCATTTTCTTATAAATGCAAAGAATGATTCAGAAATGTTGTCAAGTTAGCATTTTAAGCCAATTTTTAGGACTTGAGAGCCACAGAAATGTCGTCATGAGGGAGCAATTAGCATTCGCGTCCGTAAATTTTGTTTAAAATGCCAAATTTTATGGAATTTTTGGAAAGATCCTTTGCTTTTATTGAAAAATAGAAAACACTTTTTAATAACATAGTTTCAGAATAAGTGCACTTGCAGATTTCTTGAGATTAAAAATATTTTCACGGATGTATCAGAAATTACCTAATTTTGATTTGAGTAGAGCTTTAAAAAGCCAGAGAGATTCAGATTGTTGAACGGGGATTGGGAGGGGGGGGGGGGGGTTGCGGTCATGACCCTTGGATCCGCCACTGTTTGTATGTACTTGTCTTACAGTGATATTATTTTCAATGAAACTCCAATATTGGCTAAATGTGGCTCTATATTGAAAATATATCCAATGATGTCCCAATGTGTCGGTTTTACGTGGGTTTTCAAGTAAAACCGCTAAAAGGTTTGGCGTCATTTATGCATGTACATTTAAACTATATAGTAGAGATGGGCAACATCGTTCCTTTTAAGGAATCGTTCCAGCCGGAATCGTTCACCGAAAGGAACGAGTTCATTGGAGTCATTCCTTTCGGAATCGTTCCGAAAAAAAGAAACGAATCCGAGAAAAAGGAACGATTCCGTAAAAAAGGAACGATTCCGAGAAAAAAGGAACGATTCCCAGAAAAAAAGAACGATTTTGAAAAATAAAGGATTCCAAGGGGAAAAAAACACTTCCGAGATAAAGAGAACCACATGCAATCCATAATATTTTTTACTAATTTATTTTCTTATGTACCCATCTATTTTCTTATGCATCCAGTCGCTTTAATTTTGTAATGTTTTGGACAGATGATTTTGTTTTTAAGAGTTCATTTCATTGATCAGTGTGTGCAATTAATTTGCAGTTATTTCTAACTTTATGATTTATGGTATAAAGCATAATTCCTCTTGGAAATTTAAGGGCGGTGCAAGGTCTATTCGATTTTCAGTGTAATCATTGGTTTCTCTTGAAAATATGTCGTCAAATGACCGTCCATTTATATTATTATTTTATACAGTGTGTCTTTACTCTCAACGATGTTCAGTGGCTAAGTCCTAAACCGTTAGTCATAGACCTATAGTTCCAATTACAAAAATGTTTTAAATAAGGTAAAAAATTATTCTGAAAGTCGTTTGGATCAATAAAAATATTTCTAAAAAAGTTACGAAATTTAATTTTTTATACGGTCCTCCGCCCTATAAGAGATATTTAGTAAAAATTTCCTGTTCTCTTAAAAGAAGGACAAAAAAAGGCCCATTCATCTAACACTAAAATTCATGAAGTTATACGAAACTTTGAAATGCAAGACTTATGCCACTTTTCTGCATCCGAATACGCATGAGTTTAGCCATGCTTCTAGGGGTCGTAAACAAAGTGCTTAAAGTATTTGAAGGATTTATTTCATGTGTAGCTGCGCTTTGAAAGAAATCGTATTACGACAGATTTTTGTAAGGATTTGAAGCTGTTTCTTTTCATGATTTTTTTTAACAAAAACTATGCTATTTTTATAAGCTTTTATTTAACCTATTAACCGCCAAAACTATAAGTAGGAATTTTCAAATTTCTTGTTGAAAGTCGCTTGTCACCACAAATTCAGAAAGGTAATTTCCGCTTTATTAAAATATCAAAATTTCTGTCAATAAATAAGGCAATTTTTTTAATTGTAAAATAGTGGTGACAAAGTAATTAATGTAAGCATGAGCAATTATTTTAACCGTTGCGTGAACGCAACACCAGCGGGTAACGGGTTACCTTGAAACGATCGTATGTTTGTCTTTCCAGTTCAAAATTTGTACTCGAAATTCAACTCGCTTTAAAATATGCGATCGAGGTTAAATTTTACATATTGACGTAAATCAGATGACAATGTAATATTATTATGATTTTCAGTGCTTACCATTATGTACTTATTTTACAGGGTAACAAAAAATTTCGGATAGATTACTGCCAACAAGTTTTCTAAAAAGTTTTACATTAGATAACACAAGACTGCGATGGTTGTGTTTTTTTATTTTTAAAATTATGTATTTTTAAAATTATGATTTTTATGTATTTTTTAGCGCTGAATCCGAAAATTATCTTCATTTTTAACCATCATGTCAGAATTTTTCGCAAATAGTAAATTTCAAAATAGTAAATTTCAAAATTCAAAAAAATAGCTAATACTATAAAATAGAGTCGATGGTTGTATTTTTAAACTTTTACGACTGATTTGTATGTGCTTTTTAGCACTGAATGTAAAAATTACCTTCATATTTAACCATCATGTTAGACTTTTTTGTAAATGGTAAATTTCAAAGTTAAAAAATAGCGAAAATCTGATACTATAAAATGGATGTAAAACTTCTTTTATTCAATTTAATTTTATTTAATTCAAGAATTTACTCAATTTTTGGCTTATACTGAGATTCTTACAGCTAAACAGTTCGGGGATCCGATGATGTGGGAAGGGAAGAGGTTCAATTAAAACTTTGAACTTTTAAACTTTGAAATTTACGATTTGCGAAAAATCCTGACGTGATGGTTAAAAATGAAGGTCATTTTCGGATTCAATAGTAAAAAATACATAAAAATCAATTATCAAAAGTTAAAGAAATAACAATCACATCTATTTTATACTATCAGAATCAGAGTTCCGAAAATTTTTCACTTTTTAGCTTTCAAATTTACGATTTGCAAAAAATCTGTACTTTGTGATAAAAAATTAAGGTCATTTTTGGATTCAGTGTGTAAAGAATCGAGGCTGTTGCTTTTCAACATTTTATTTAACGAAAATTCTATTATTTTTTTCCTGTTATATGTTTAGTACAAGCTGTATATTTTGATTAATATTTCAGAATGATTATAGATTTCAAATTTATAATGCAATGTTAATTTTACTATCAACTATATTTTTTATATATCTGAAGATTATTTATATTTCTAGTAAATTTGTAAATGACCCCTATTTCGCAGCAAAAAATATGCTCCAAGTTGAAACAGCCATTACTTCGGTCAGTTTTAGTCGTAGAATAATAGGACTTTTATTTGTCTTACTTGTAAGTGTAATAGGAAAGTTTTACTAACTATAACTTGAAGGACCGGGGGATCGTATAAAAAATTAAATTTCATAATTTTTCAAGAAATGATTCTATTGACCCAAATCACTTTTTAAATACTTCTTTACACCCATTTAAAACATTTTTGTAATCGGAACTATATGGCTATGACTAACGGTTTAGGAATTAGCTATTGGACATCGTTGAGAGTGGACATCCTGTATAGGAAATTTTATTATTGCTCTGATATTTGTCACCAGGGTCTAGGAATTTTTAGTCTCATAGTTTCCTCTTCAAAATCTACCTCTAGGTAATCTTAATTTCATTTTTCATTCTGAATCTCATTTTTCATTTGGATGGCCCTACTGGTTTGGATATGTAACTAGTTAAAGTAGATTACATTTTTGTTCCAGTGTCCGTACTTTCAATAACTTTATGCCCTTTATCGTCTTTCTCCTCAGCTCCCTAACTTTACGCACACAGGATATTTCGCATAATTCATCAACATTATTATCACCGCCTTCAGGATCTGGTTCAGAAGTGAAACACCGTATTCTATAGCAATCATCTTGTAGTGCAATTCAGTGATATATATCAATTTTAATGCATTTGAAATAGCTTAATGTCATTAAAATGCGCTGCAAACGATTTTTTTCCCGTTGACCATAATGTAACGAAATAATTTTGAGTGCCCCTGTAAATAAACTATTAATGCTACACTCTTCATATTGAATACCAAACATCCCATGGTAAACATCATTAACATATATCAATTGCATGGGAATCCGAGTATATTTACGGGAGTTAGGTATATTACACACTGAGACCACAGAACGACACAAAGCGCAACATGAAGTGCAAAAACCGGTCGAAACAAAGAACGAAGTTGTTGCAAACTTGTTTTAAACCAGTTTTTCTAGCGAATTCAAGCGACATGTCTTATGTGTCACCTTAGTGTGTGACTTGCCTTAGAGCGTGAACAGATGGTCTGATGGACAGACAAACCGCATTCATAAACACTAACTTTATTGGAAAGAGTTAAAAAGTAAAGCACGTTTTTGCACACTGTCTTTCCTGAGTGACTGATGTATGTCTTGTCTTTTACCCTAACATCGCTATTTGTGAACTGCTGTTAACTACGTAGAATTTCAATAAACTTACAACTCTTTTTGAATCTCCAATTTCACGAGAACCTACAGGAATTTCTCTAATTTCACACCCTCATCCGCCGTCACCCTCTCTCCACTTATATCATACAGAACCTCAGTTCAGTGTGAGTGAATTGCAATGCTAATATGTTTGTTTGGATTGGGATCTTTGGAGCTTCATAACTCATGAAGTCATGGAACACTTGTGTTACACGAAAGGGTAGAAGTTCCTTCAGATGATTTGTAAACAGATTCATTAGCAGGGCTATGGCTAGTGATATTAAGATAATATTATATGCATTAATATTATAATATATATATATATATATATAGTAATATATATGATTTTATTCATATATAGTACATATTATCTCCGCCAAAAGATATAGTGATTCACTAAACTTCAAAGTTCTATTTCTTTAAATTTGAAATTTGCTAACATTTTAACTGAAAAACGGTTTATTGGTTTAATTAAATTAAACAAATTAAAAGTATGTCCATTATTATGACAGAGTGTAGTACTATATAAAGAACTATCCTTTTGACGATGTTTCGGCCGTTGAATGAAAGATATCTGTTGCAAACGTGTTATAGATAATACCAAACTTAATTTTTTGAGAATTTGACTATTTTTTATTCGGAGTTAAACTTTTTATTGTCAAAACTATTTAAAATAGATAAAACATTTTGTTAAATTCGAACTTTGCAGAAAACTTTATGTAATTTAAGAAAAAAAAGAAAATAAATAAATAAATCTTCTAAGTGAAAAGAATAACAATAAGAAAGGAAAATACATAAAATTTAGTATCGTATTTGCAGTAAGTTTTACCTCAATAAAAACTGAAGTTTGGTATTAGGCTTGAAACATTAAATTTAGTTTAGCATGAAGGGAGCCTCGATTTGATCGAAATTAAACTCAGATATGTATTATCCATCACCACAGTAACAGGCATTAATCGTGGCATTGATTTCGGGATTTACGAGTATCAATAACGATCAAGAAATCTGAATTATTATAAGAAATTAAAACGATAAACTATTTTTTTTTTTTGCTTTTATTTTACGTTGAATTAAAACAAAGTCACAGTTATTTAAATTCTAATTATTTAGCAAGAAATAGAAGTAAAATAACAATTGAAAAAACTGTACAAAATCACAACGTGCATTCTTTGGAAACCAATAATTAAATTCGTATATTGTAAAACTTTTTAAATGCAATATTAACCTTCCGCATACCAGACCGGTGCAACAGACCCGATAGATACATTCAAATTGATTTTTCACATTTTAAAAAATGAAAATTTTGTAAATATGTGACTTTTTCTGGAATGTTCTACTCAAAAGAATAGAACATCCCAGAAAAAACCCATATTTACAGAAATTTCAGTTTTTAAAATAAATTAGAAATATCATTATAAATGTACCTGTCGGGGCCATTGAACCCCTCTGGTAGGCGGAGGGTTAACATAAATCTATTAAACCGAAACAAGCATAAAATATGCAGCTTTATATATGTCGCAGTGTTGAAGAAAGTCTGATAATCTATATGTAGCACGTGATTTTTCTTTCCCGTTTTTATACTCAAAACGGCCATTAAGAGAGCGAACCGCGGTTAAATTATTTCAATCCCACCCACCACTGTTACTGTTATCTCATTATTATTATTAGACATTATGCTTTTTGAAATATTCATTATCTTAAGAAAGAAAGAAACTTTTTACAAAAATTCCTTGTTCTAACAGATTTTACTCTATGTAATAAACCTCAATGTAAGTTGATTAAAACAACAATCTTAGGGAGTTTCGAGATTTTTTTAATCATCTTCTTCAGGAGAGAAAAACAAGACGCCAAACTATGGAAATAAAGTGGTACTCGAGCGCTCGTAGCTGGTCATATATTTATTTTGACAAAGAGGATTCTCAAATTGAAATTATGTTTGAGGAAAAAACATGAAATAGTGAAATATGCATGAAAGTGCGTAACTTTACAATTATTAAAATAATTGAAAATCAGTTATTATTATCCTAATAAAATGCAATTTTTATGGCCTAGTGATATATTTCTTACATTATTCAAAACTGTTTCTAGTCAGATTTAAAAAAATATTTTTCACTAGTAATTAAACAAGCATTTTCTTTGTTTTTCTTAAGGCTGTTCTTAAGTGATCTGCTCTACAAGCGTAAAACGTTTTGACACATTTACAAATTCATTTTTTAACGGAAAGATATAAAATTGGAATGTTTGACCATGGAAGCGATTTGGAATCGAACTATGTTTTCCATCTTTTGATCAGTAAATTACCTATTGAGTTATAATCGATTTTGATCACCTGACAAACATGTTTTTCACCCATTTTTGAGAAATTATGCCTCTTTCGCGCGGAAATTCGGTTCAAAACGCCCACTTTGACACTATTTTCTGAAAGGCCTATTGCGTTTGCAAAAAAACGGAAAAAACAGCTCGATTACATAGTTTCTGAACAACAACATCTGTTCGTTTCATGCAATTTCGAATAAAAATAAATGAAAACTTTTGTCACAAATTTATCCTTTTGGATTTGAGAACAGCCTTAAGAATTCATTTAGAAAAAATTCATTTCGTATGATACATTTACCAATTAGAAAATGTATTAGTGTATTAAAGTACACATGGTGTTCCATTACCCTCGGAGTCCAGGTAGTCAATCGGTAAAGCACGTAAAGTTTCTGGGTTCGAATCCCATCTCGGGCACTTTTACACTCAGGTGTGAAAATCCAATTCGTATAAAATATTTTTTTAATTATTTCTATCAGATTAATTTAGCACAAGAAGATGAAATAGTAATGTTTATTAAACGCCCTACTCCGCCCCGCACTTCAATTTCTTTTTTCTTTCTTTCTTTACTTTTCTTTTTTTTCTTTTTTTTTTGAGGAGGGGGGGGGGGGAGGGGCCCACACATTAGAAGGATATTTTGGCAATAAAGTCAGCTTTAATAGAATCAAAATCTGTTATTTTGAAATAAAATAGCGTATTTTAATTTATTAAAACTGGCCAGTCTACAAGAAAAGAACCGATTCCCGAGGAATCGGTCCTTTTCGGAACGGTTCCTCGGATTCGGTCCTTTTTGGAACGATTCCGAAATGGACCGACTCCGAGGAATCGGTCCTTTTCGGAACGACTCCGAGGAATCGGTCCTTTTCGGAGTCGGTACATTTTGGACCGATTCCGAGGAATCGTTCCTTTTCGGAATCGTTCCAAAAAGGACCGATTCTGAGGAACCGTTCCAAAAAGGACCGATTCCGAGGAACCGTTCCAAAAAGGACCGAATCCGAGGAACCGTTCCAAAACGGACCGAATCCGAGGAACCGTTCCAAAAAGGACCGAATCCGAGGAGTCGTTCCTTTTAGGACTCGTTCCGAAAAGGACCGATTCCTTTTTACAGAATGGAATCTTTCCTTCAGTTTCAATGCCGGAATCGTTCCTTTGGAGTCGTTCCTCAACAAATGACACATCTCTACTATATAGTATTTTAACACTGTAGTATTTTTCTTTCTTTCTTTCTTTTTATATAAAAAGTAAATTTTTTTTTTTATTTCTTTTACAATATTTAAAAAAATAATCTGATATTTAAATAAATTTTATTAATTCTTTTTAAGTTTTAGACAGTTGAGAAGGAAATGTTACAGTCTATTTTTCACAATGATTTTAAAATAATACTTATTATTATTTTTAAAAAAATTGAAAAACTCTATTTTTAATTTTAATATTTTTTAATCTATTCACTTTAACGGATTCGCACATAAAACTTAAAATATATCTGAAACATAATAACGAAATTATAGATGTATATACAAATAAATAAATAAAAATAATAGTACAATAAAATTTTAAAATCTTGCAAAAAAGAAGCAATTATTACTTATAATACATTCTTTAATGCACGTAATATTTTAAAGACTATTTTTTTTCCTTTATATAAAGCATGAAATTAAAAAGCTAAATTTTCAAAATTATGGAAATATTCAGAATTGTACACTCAACTGAAAAATATCTCCAACGAAAATACGTTCCTTGTTTAACATCGTGCCTTTACTTCATAAAAAGCATCTGAAATAAGTAACGATATTTGGAAACGTAACTCGAGTCCCCAATGACATGGTGGATAAGAGCGGTAATCTGGTAGAGGTCGGTTCCGCAGTTCGATTCCACCATAGGTAAGTGTTGTTTCATTACTGTTATTTTAATAAATTAGAGATACGCTGCCTTGATAAACGTGTCCGTTGAAATTGATAAAGGTGTAAGTATCGCAAAAAGTTGTACGATTTTTTTTTTTTTTTTTTTTTTTTTTTTTTTTGCCTTTGAAACAAAAAATTTTAAATACGGATATAGGAAAAAAAAATTGTGAATAAACAGAAAATTTTCTGGAATTTACGGAAAAAAATTTTTCCGTTAAAAACGGAAATAGTACTGGCGTCTGGATCGCCAGTACTATTTCCGTTTTTTAACGGAATTTTTTTTTTTACAGTGTATCTAACTTTCTGCTCATAATTATTTAATGTACGATTGCAAAATTACTCATGATATTTCCATGTTTCTGCCTCTTAGTCTCCCACGTGCGTGATCGAACTAACTCGTTCAAATGACATGCTTCCCCAAAAGATATGATTTTAACTGGACATGTTTAAAGTCCCGACCGGCCTCCCCTGTTTATGGCTTCCTATAATGTTTTTTAAGCAATGTATTTTACTTAGCCAAACTCTTTCAAAATGAATTGAACACATTAAGTGCACCAGAACTAATTCGAAAAATCTTTGTATTCCAGTCCTGATTGCGCGGAAAAGTTCCCAAAATTTATTTCTTACTAGTTGACCCGATCGGTTTTCCTGATTAATCCTGCGGCCCGTAATATTAACTTTAAATATGCCTAATCAGTGTTGAGTGATTCTAAATTTTTAAATAAAAGCATTTCAAAACGAACCTAATATTTTGGTAACATTGATTTCGGCAACGTACTATAGGTGAAGACTTGCGGTTGCCAGTCGCCACGTGGCGACTAAAGGTTTTGATTTGGCGACTAATTTTCGGCGTCTAAGTCGCCATTGTTTGGCAAATTTCGCGATCTTCGGATGAAATTCAGGTTTTTATTGCGATCCTTTTATAAAATTCGCGTTTTTTTCCCGCTATGCTTTACCGAAAATCACGTTTTTTCGTGATCCTTTGACAAAATGTGCGGGGTTCTTTTGAGATCCTTTGATACAATTCGCGTTTTCTCTGCAATCTGTTGACGAAATTCGCGTTTTTTCTGCAGTCTTTTGATGAAATTAGCGTTGTTTTTGCGATCCTTTTAAAAAATTAGCGTTGTTTCCTCGATCCTTTGACGAAATCCACGCTTTTTTCCTCGATCCTTTGGCGAAATTCGCTATTTTTTCTGCTGACTATTGACAAAATTGATTTTTTTGGTGGCAATTGATTGAAATTCTCTATATTTTTTTATGTCCGAATTTTCGGAAACGAATGTCTTAATTTTTTTGGAAATTCTGAACGGAATCGCCCCTGTTTCTGATGAGACTTTTTTTAAAGATTATTTTTCTTGTGTGTTCTTGAAAAACAAACGTTCGAATTGTATTTTGACTTTTATAGTGCAAGATAATCTCACACATTCACAATTATTTTTTTGTTTTTTTATATGTGCTCTTTTTGACAAAATGAAATTATGAATGTTTTCCTAATATTCCACAACAACTATATGATTGCTTAGTTTATTCTTACAGATATTTTTTTTTAGCCTCTAACTTGCCTAACTTTATCTTCTGACTATATACATAGCTTAAGAGTTATATTATACTTAATTTATATTCAAATTAAAAGAATTGTGTGATTAAATGAAATATACACATTTGATCTAATCAATCAGTGTTTTTTTATACATGTGTAGATTACTTTTCACTTTGAATTCCTGATTTGTTTTCCCTATAAACGCTATTGCTTTTATGCGTTTCTTTCACAATTTGGCCACTGGAATATTTGAGTTTAGGACCCACTGACTCCTTAAATATTTTCGGAATCTGCACCTACACAGCGTACACCATCTATTTTTTATAATATTATATTCTTAAATGAAAATCTATCCAAACGAACTTAGAATTGGTCCTTTGGCAGTGTACGCCGGACATGCTATGCATGCACGAGTCGTTTTTGGTTTTATATTTTTAAACGAGAAACCGGCGTAGCCTGGGTTCGTGATAATAACCTTAAATATTCCAAAAATCAGTGACGGATGAATTTATATTTTAAACAAAAATCTTTTCAAACGGACCTAATTTTGGTCACCCTAGTGCCTTCTGTAGCACAAACTCTCAAATTTGTATGATTTTAGGTTTTAAATGAAAAGCTATCCAAACGAAAAAAAAAGGACGGGGGGCTTTCGTTATAGTAACTACCAATTTCATTTCAGACGTTTAGATGTATTAAACTTTCAAATCTGACCAAAAGTTCGTGGGAAAATCTAAATAATGTAGTCTTTTACCCTCTCTTTTAAAAATAAAAATGATATCTAACCCTTTGAAAATGTACAGGTTTCTCAGACCATGAACAGAAACAAAAAACCCTCCGAAAATGTTCTAAAGCAGAATCTAAACGGGAAACTATCTTCAAAGGTACTGAGAGAGAAAGGGTTAGAGAGAAAGTCTGGAAAATTCACAAAGTGACTTCCAGAAAAAAAAATATTTTTATTAAGTAAATACTAATATTTTTATTAACTAAAAACGTAGTTTGAAAGGAAATGGTTTCAATATTAAGTAAGTATTTGTTTTCGCTGTTGTGTTTTTATTCAGTATTATATTCAGTGTGTATTTATTTATTTTTTTAAGCAGATGCAAATTTGCAGACCCCCAAAATGGCATTCAGAAACTTTTTTTTTCAAAGGATTATTTTTTAACAGAAAACGTCGTTAGAAAGGAAAACTGTACGCTGATTAAATGGTTATTTTTCATTTTTTCGTATTTCGATAACAAGAGCGGATGCCGAATTATATTTTTTGAAAGGGTTATTACTGATATTTTATAAACCTAAGACATCTTTTGAAAAAGAATTGGGTGTTAAATGGGTTTATTGGGTGTTTGTTTTTTGTATTTTCGGTTAAAAAAATGGATGCATTTTTTTTTAAAAAAAATCAGAGAAAATGAAAAACACGAAACCTGTATTACAAAAACATTTTTTGAAAGTGTTATAAGTATTGTTTTTTTAACTGGAGACTTGTAACACCTTAATCGTCACGTCCGATACATTTACGGGCAACCCGTGAATGCATCCGGTGTTAACACTTAATTAAAGGTTTAAAAATAAAAGATACTACAGACGGGAATTTTTTTTCGTATTTCGAACAGCAAGCGAGATGCAGGCTTAAAAACATGCGAAAGAAAATAAAAACAAATTCGAGTACAGAAATACATTTTTTTTGAAAGAGTAAATGTTTCATTATTTTGAGCGGTAACACCGTTAGAAACGGGAAAGTACTATGATAATTGGATTTTTTTTTTTTTTTCGTGTCTCGATTTGTTAGGCCAATTTCTAAAAACGTAAAAAAAAAAAAAAAAAATAAGGCTGTTAGTCAATCACTTCCCCAATTCCCCTCACTAATGTTAAACATATGGATGTAGATTGGCGTACTTCAGATACCTAATAGCGACAAACTGAATATCCTAAATGCGGGGAGACTTTTAGGAGATTACCAAGGAAAGTGTGTATGGTATTTTTCATAAGCAGTATTTAAATAATGTTTAAAGCAGAAATTCTGGTTAAACAAGCTATTTTGGATGAGTAAATTTGGAATTTCCGCATGTTCCTCTAACAGTGCTTTTCTTTAACTGGGTACTTAAATATGCGTTTAAAATGATCAAAACAGAAAAATGCGTGTCTAAAATCATTAATTAAAAAATAGCGTAAGAATAGCGGTGTTTATTCGAGACATGTATATAGATACATGATTGTGGGATTCGCAATACTTTTATATGATGAAAATTTGGAAAAAACTTGTACATATTGAAAACACTTAAATTATGTTAATGCTATTAAGTAAGTTAATTTTACAAATATTAAAACGTTCGGTAGCTTAAATGCCGGATCTGATTAATGCTTGATGCAGCTGTGTTACGCCCTGGTTTGGAAGTCTTCAATTTCTTTTTACACTTTTCTTAGATCTGAAATTTTAATTCTGTTTTCTACTTTTAGATTAGAATAATATTAAAAAAAACTGTGTTTATCTAAATGAGTATTTCAGTTTCCATATATGTATTCTAAGGCATAAAAAATGTTTAATTTTTTGTGAAAGTGTAAGGAAAAGGAGGTGGGTGGATGCACCACAATATCAGGCCTTTGGCCTCTTTCTGGCTTAATCAAGCTTGATAAAATCGAATTATTAGAAAAATCGCACGATTTTATCTGTTTATGAGTCTAAGATTTTTATCATATAAAATTTTATAATAGCTCGAGTTATATGTAATATATACTCTCGTTAAAATTTTTGTACATAATCTTGTACATAATCTTGTACATAAGGTTAGTCGGGCAACTGGGTCATGATTTTACAATGTGACTCTGGATCTTCTGACAATTCAGCTTCAAAAAGCTAATGTTCATTTGAATTAAAGTCTGAACGTCTGTAAATATGTTCAGTTATGTTTCGTCTATCAGACAGAAATGCTCAAAATTAGATTTTAATATTTAAAAATATAAAAATATGCATATTTCATATTTCTCTACTCATGGGTCCAGTTGCCCCATAAAAATGGGGTAATTGGACCAGGAGGGTCTATGTTCCACACGCGTTTCTTTTTTTTCATATGGGATATCAGGTCCTGTTTGAAAAAGCGTAAACAACTTTAAAAAATTTAAACCAGGCATATCATGTAAATTATATTTGAATAAAGAGCGTTGTAAGCGAAACTTCGCTGTCAATGTGTCTAAAAAAAGCACTAAGGGTGAAAATATTAGATTTCTTTACACCAAAAACATAAAAATTAAGTAAGTACTTATGTACTTTAGTATAGGTAATAAGTATAAAAGTCACATGGGTATTTTAAGGAAAAAATAGCAAGGTAAATCTGTGAACAAACGGCTGTGTAAGTTTTAAGTACTTTATCTGTATCCAGGGCTCGCATTATATAGGGAAAATTTTATATTTCGTACCAGAACCCTTATTGAGTTACCTTCATGTTCATTCATTTAACACATTCTAAAGAAAGGTGCGTTGGAGATATTATTTTCAAAATAGTGGTAGGAACAATAAAAGTTTCCCTATAGAATACGACCCCTGTATATCGTACAATTTCAAGGTTTGCCTATCTCACTTTCAGGGGCAAGGTACTTCCATTCGTAAAATGTTGAAATAATTTAATGACACCAGTATTTACAAGAAAATCTATTTGAAAACAAGTAAATGTATATTTTCGCGTACTTAATAAAGGTGAAATTTTCATTATAAAATTCCGATGCCAATTTGGCAGTTAGGAATTAAAATTATGTGATGTCATGACGGCATCACCGCCTCTCAAGGGGTCAAGAAATTTGGTTTGATACCACCCAATATGCTTTTTTTAATTTTTATTACGTAATTTTAATATGGTATTCTATAATTTTCTTTATTATGAGCAAAAAACAATTGAGAAATTTACTTCCCGTAGTAAGAGAAACTAAAAAAAAAAAAACTATTGGGGTAACTGGGTCCAGCATGGTCCAGTTACCCCGGATACATGTCCCAGTTACCCCATTCTTGAAAAATTTATGGGGTAACTGGGACACCGGGCTTACATTTGAAACTTGAAGTAAATATGTATAGATACCTAATAATATTAATATAGTTATATGCCTAATCTTAAAAAAAAAAAAAAAAAAAAAAAAAAAAAAAGATTGTTTATTAAAAGTACTTACCGTATTTTAATAAAAAGCCGTGGAAGTTCAACCAAATGAACGTTGTTTTTTAAAAAAGAAACCTAAATTTTTGACAACCTATCACAGCAAAGTGAGAGTTATGATTGAGTTGACACACGTTGTTTTAGAAAGTAGAGATTATGGTGCATTGTTCACAAAAGCTAAAACTTAAAAAACATCAACAGAAGTAACAGAATAGCCTATGGCCCAGTTACCTCGTGGGTCCAGTTACCCCAACTAACCTTACTATTTTAACCCGTTAACTCTACACTAATGTGAAATCGCACCTATCAAAATTTTAAATTTCGGCATTATTTAAAACATGTTTTCTTTAAATTATTTAAAACATGATATGTAATTAATTTGTATTTTTCAGTAACAAAATAAGATTTTTGATAAAAATCAATATCCCGTTTTGCTTCCTTATTAAATTTTGTATAGGAGTCGTGCATTATATTTCATTATCACTATATTGCCAACAAACGTATACGCAGTTGAAGTTACGGAATCCCAAATCGCACTATTGTGGAGTTTACAGGTTAATTTCTGGCGAATTTTAAGCGATGTTTTCCGCAACATGTGTTTAACCTTTAACCGCTGCTTGAGTTCTCACAAAGCACTTCTTTTTAAAATTGTCGCGAATTAACTTGAAATTTTCAGTTTAACATATATATTTATGAAATTGTGTTTCGTTTAGAGCCCTAGTACTAATGCTACAGACTTCTGAATAAGTGGTTTTAAATTATAATAGCCCTGTACATAAAGTTTAGTACAAAAACCCTATCCTATGTGTTAATGAAGCTTTTTATTTATCTTTAATTAAGCGGCCTCAGAGACCTCTCACTGTAGCTATGCGACAATTTCTATCACAGCAGTTAAAGATTAATGAATATTTTAAGATGAATTGGCATGTATAAAACGCATTGTCACATTTAGGGCTTCGGACGTCTCTCTTAGGTTTTAACTGCAATAAATGGACAAAAATCACCTAAATGTGACAATCGTTATATTGTGGGATTATACTACAGCTATTGATTCATTTCTATAAAATAAGTTAGTTTTGAGCTAAAGGCACGGTATTCAAAGTATTCAACAATTTTCTGCTTAATAAAATATATAATTATTTAATAAGATGCCAAATATACTCTAAATGCTACAAAACTATGGGGAACCGCGTTTCATTTAGACACAGATGACCTTACTGTTTATTTCTATTAGATATTATTTTAAGCAAAGAAATTGTAAAAAATATAGCTACAGATCAGCTCATAATATGCACAAACGTTGTTAATAGATTTTTATTCTTATTTTATGTATCAACTTTTTGTGATTTAAATAATTAATAATAATTAACAGCATTGTTAATCAATATTTTAATTAGCTGCCAGTTTATAAATTTTCACATTTAAAAAAATAAATTTAAGTTTAAAACAATAGCATCTGTCTTATTTGGAAATTGTCATAATTTTAAAAATAATGAACTAGTTAGTTCATTTAAACTAGTTCAAAGAATTAATAAGGAACCACAAAATAGGAACGATAAAGGAACTACATTGCCAATCCCTAAATCTGACTACTATTTTGAAAGTTTTTTTCTTTCTGTTAATAGGATAATTGACTTTTTAAGAAATTTTTCTCTTTGCAAAATGCTCTATTGCTTGTAAAATATTAAAATTGCACAAATTTTAAAATGCAATTGTATCCTTTAACCCTTATTTGCATCCTATTTAAAATACCTTGGAAGTGCAGACATCTCTGTAACAGCACACATAGCTTTAAAAGTATTCTGCTTGATTCCTTAATAAATATTGTTAAAATAATGACGGAATCTTGCAGTAAGACACTAAATAGAAGCTTTCAGCACGTATTTTCAAAAGTTGGGGTATCATATTCGGTGCACTCTTTTTACTACGTTTACTACGGTGCACACTACGTTTTTTGCATATTTGATTCTTTAAAAGAAATAGTAAAAATCTTATCGATAAATAATTATTAATAACATAATTAATTAAGTGGTAGGCAGTTTTAAAACTGCAGCAAATAGATTGTTTGCTTTCCACAATTTTTAAGAGTTAATACGATTTTGAATCGAAAATTAGAACCGGATCAATTTGAAATCGATACATAATAGACTCCAATGGAATTTTAAACATTGCATTCGCTTTTCAAACTGTGTTTTTGTTACTTGCGTGCTAAGTAATAATGATAATAATAATAATATTATTAATCGTTTGTAATCAGATAATTCTTCTGGTCCTGATAAATATAAAATTTAAAGTGATCATACCAACAATTTCCTCTTATTTTTTTGTCAATATTATGCCATTTTATTTGATACGTTTTAAATGTGCTTTTTAAGTTTTTTTCAGGAGCGCAAGTAGAAAATACATAGTTTTCAGAAAAACGGACTCAATATTTAGAAATAAATTCGGGTCTATGTTAATTTATACATATCATTTTCAAATTGAGTCCGTTCTAATTTGAATATTTACATGCGGTTTTTTTTTTCGATTCCAAATTGTATTATATAATTAATATATATATATATATATATATATATATATATATATATAACCATTAATTAAACATAACCATCCACCGTCAATTATTATGAATTAAAGCTGTAAGTATTGAAAAAAAAATTAATATAAGAATTATTATGGAAGAAAAAAAAATATATATATATATACGAAGAACAAAACATCGATTCCTTGATGGTTTAAAGCTCATCATCCCCTTTAAATGGATATACATTTTATTTCAATAACTCGAAAGCGTAGCGCAAATTAACATGCAAAATATGTACACATTTATAAGCTCCAAGTATTTTCAATTATAAGCGGTTTCAAATTATAAAAATAATATACCTGTATTTTTCCTTAATAGTCTTTCATGTATCCATTTTAATTATTTTCATATACATTTCATGAGAGTTTTACTTATAAGCAAGTTCATTTCGAATTCTTCAGGCGTATTCTTTTGAATTTTATTTATTTTACCTTTTTTTTTTCTTCATACGGAGCTGGTTAATTTCTAAGTGATAATCGAAAGGTCATTTCGCAAAACTGAATTGTTTTAAACCTATTTAGTTCTAAGTAAATTATTTATTGTAAAAGTAATTATTTTCATTTTCTAAAACCGTTTGTTCTTGTTGAAGTCTCTTTACACAAATTACGTGTTAGTTTCTTAAATATTTTGTCTTGCTTGCCACTAGTTTTGCCGTAAAGCTATAAATCACGACAGGAAAGTTATTTAAATGTATTCGCGTACATAATCCCTCAAACCGCAAATATACATCATTAGAAAATTACTCTCCGTTTTTTTTTTTTAACAAGAAAAAGAATCTGCCACTAAACCGTGCTATTGAAACAATTTCTCCCTATTATCTCTGTATGCGGCTTTTTTCCTGTTGGTAGCTTGCCAATATGAGTTCCACAACCATTACTCTTAATTAATAGTGCTCGCAAAGAATTTCTTCTGTCCAGACGATGATGATAACGATTAAAATAATACGATTATTAGTCTCGCACGTTTTTCGTGGTACTCTTGCTCTCTACTCCCGCCCACACTATGATGTCACAGTGGAAAATCCATAAAACGAAGTCTTTAAAGAGAATCCGGATCTATTTAATAATGGTTTTATGACTCAACTTCTTTTGTGTTGAAAATGATTGTAAAGTGTTTATAAGGGATCTCACATAGGTAGAAATTGAAAAGGATTTTATCATTATTATTGGCAATAATTATTTTTAAAACATGGCCTTGGTTAGAAGCTATAGCCATTGGGTAATAAGCTTCAGTTCATGTTCTCTCCTACCAATTAACTGGAAAAGATAGGTAGAAAATATTTTGATCTCTTGATTAGTCACTTTCGTTTACTCATTGAATTACTGCACCTTCGAATTACTTGGACTCAGAAGAGGATTACTTGGGACCAAATAAAAATGTTTTAACTATTAGCTAACAAATGCCGATTGGCAGTTTTTAGCCCGGGTACTTTGTTTCCAATTGCATCTCAATATGTTTGAAGAGAAAATTTAGCCTTATCTAATCTCAAAATTTCGGCAATTAAATAATACAACAAAAGTTTGTCAAGGAAATTGATGCTAAAATAATAATAATTGAAAATTGTTTGACATTAAAAATTGGTTGTCACAAATGTGGCATTCGTTGGCTAGGTGTTAAACCAGTACTGGGTTCATTGCGTCGCTGGTTAGTGCAGTTATCTGTAAAGTAGTTGAATCACATCAACAGAAATTGAAATTTTAATTGCTTAAATTCTACAGTATATATATATATATATACCCGTCAATACTCTCAAAACAGTAGATAATGACTGGCTTATAACACATTTTTTGTTTTGGTTCCAAATAGAATTCCAGAGTCCAAATAAGACAAATTTATGGTACATTGATGTATCTCCCGATTTTTGCGTATTTCAATATTGCGTATTTCAAACAGATGGACATTAAAAGTTAGTTGTCACAAATGTGACATTTGTTGGCTAGAGGTTAAACTAGTACTGTGTTCACTGCGTTACTGGTTAGTGTAGTTATCTGTAAAGTAGTTGAATCACATCAACAGAAATTGAAATTTTAATTAATTAAATTTAATTCTACAATATATATATATATATATATATACACGTAAATACTCTGAAAACAGTAGACCGAGACTGATTTATAACATATTTTTTTCTTTTTGGGTCCAAATGGCATTCATGAGTCCAAAAAGACCAATTTATAGTACATTGATCTATCTTCCGATTTTTGTGTATTTCAATATTTTTATTGACTTGTACAAAATCGCACATGTAGAAACAAATCTACTCCTTAAGAATATTTGTTTTAAGCTTCCTTTATTGATCAACTCATAAAAGCCAGTAAAAAGGTTTTAACTTACTTATTTTAGTTTATTACTCTTCGTTGATTCAGATTTAATTTGCTTTATTTACTGATACCCGCATGCTTAGGTGGAATTTGAATTTAATCTATTTACAGTTAATAAAAGAACACATTTAGACGAAATATCCTTCCAGTAAATAGTTTTATTTTGTGTTTCCTTATATCAATTAAATGGAAATGATTAAACTCATTTAAATTTTGAAAACGCGTAATTATGTTATTTGTGGCCAGAAAATACCGGAAAGTCTTAAAATCAAAGAAGTGGTGGAATTTAAATTTTTCTCCTCTCCGCTTCCACCACAAATTATCATACAGGCTCTGTAGCACTAACACGAAAAAAAAAAATCTAGTAGATATTTTTACTAGGAAATAACAAAATATTCAAAATTGTATGGATAAATTTTTAAAAGAGTAAAATAGTATATATCAGCCTAACGATATCTTTTTTAGCTTTATAAAAGGAGTAACGACATTTGATATTTACTTTAAAAGCGAATAAGAAATAAAATCATGCATTGCACATGCATTATGAAAAACTTTCTAACACTTCCAAAATATTAAAACGTAATTTCATCTTTTTATATGATGTAAGTAAGTATCAAATTAAACAATTGGAATAAAATGGAAAGTCTAAGCAAACAATTTAGAAAACGCATAAAATTGTTGGAATCTCACATTTAGTAATTACTACCTTTACACCATATTTTATTCAAATTCTTTTGTGCAGTCCTGTATACTATCTAAAAATATTTATACACACAAACTGTACAAAAATTTAATTCATCAGGAAAAGTATAAGATAATTAAAAATGCATTTCCAGTAATTAATTTCTATAGAAGCCATGTATCCAAATTCTTTGTGCACCCCAGTATATATGTTTATTTTACATTTCACACACAGCATGTAATATGCTTACGTATAATTCGGTTTAAAAAAAAGTGTAACTCATTTGAAAACGCACTTGCAGAAAATTCCGCATCTAGAGAGTAATGGGTTCGATTCTATGATCTATCGATTCTATGATCTATTGATTCTATATAAATCAGAAAATACGCTGTGATTTATCTAAGCTTGAAAATGCATAACTTTATTGAAAGAAATGAGCAATTATCGCACGTAGAAAATGTATCTAATCTATTTTGTGTGGCCCTTTAGAGGGACATTAAATGTAGCATGCACCAAATGGTACAGAGAAGATGTTATTGTGCACCTCAATAATGCATATCAATCTATGTTAAAAGAGTACTATATCATCGTTAAAATCTACTTCAAACAGAATTATTGATTTATCAGAAGATAAATGTTCCAGTTATAGATTGGCACACCCCTAATACTTATATTTATGAAAATACTAAATGTGAATTACTTTAGTCTCGTCTCCAAATATGAAGCCTTAATGTCTGAACTTCAAGCCTAATAACCAGGGCCGGCCCAAGGCGTGTGCGAAGTGTGCCACCGCACGGGGCGCTGAGCCGGAGGGGCGCCAAACAGATGAAAGGGCTCCTATAAGAGCATCGATAAAAAATATTTTATATTCTGCTTTTTTTTCTTTTACATTTTCTACAGCTATGCTGGGGGCTGGCTCGAGAAAGGATTCTTCGTTCTGTTTAAAATTGAATGCAAGGGCGTCGAACTTTCATATGCAGACATCGGCTTCTGTTCTTTATCTGAATGGAATTACCTTTAAGGGTGTATTCGAAAAAATATTTTTCCGCCCTTAACAGCTCAAAATTTTCTGAGACATTTTCAGACTCATTTTTAAAAGTAAAAACATAAAACTTGCTGAGGTGATTTTTGAAAAGATGCATAAGAGGCCGTGTGATTTCTTTTTTAGCTCAATTCATTAGAATTTGAGTTTTAAACAATTATTTTCTCAGTATGACCATTTTTTTCATTCCCAGATCTCCCGCTTTGGAAAAGTCGGTTCAAAACGCCCACTTTGACGACATTTTTTACAATATTTTCTGCATTTATCAAAAAATCGAGAAGCACGGCACATTATGCAGTTTCTAAATAAGGGATTTTCCAAATTTGATGCGTTTGAGAGCAAAAATGAATTTAAAAATGAATCAGAAAATAAGCAGTTTGGATTGGAATACACCATTAAGCTACTGAAAAAATAAATAGAATTTAAACTCCAGGAACCACCCAATTCAAATCGGCTTCTCTTGCGGGATGCTAATTGATTTCGACTTTGAATGATTCATGGTGAATTCTATCACTTCCGGCTATTTAAGCGCATTATTCTAGGGTCCTTATTCCGCAGGGGATCTGAGACTGGCCCCCAGATGACCAGAAAAAAGCAACTGTTAGAAGCTTAACACTAGAACGTCCGGAAGTTTTACCCAACCTTAATAAAAACATTTCAACACCAGACTTTGTATTTAAATTTATTTCACTTATTTACTTAACTGAGTTTTCTCTAGTTAAAATTTAACTGATTTTACGAAGAAAAATTCTGGTTCGAATCGACATTTTATGATTTGATCGGTGTTGAATTGATACCAACTGGATGTTCTAGTGTTAAAGGGGCAGAAATTTCAAAATAAAAAACTGACGTCTTCGAAAAGGTTTTTCTTCTAGCAGTGTCTTCTGGATATAAGCTCATCTTCTTCTGCAAATAGTCAATAGCGTTAGTGTCAGATATTTTGCCGCAAATGAAAAATGAAAAAAGGGCATATAACCAAAAATATATAGGTAAATAGTTCTTGTTAAAATAACCGCAGTATCGAGACAATACAATTCGGTCGTTCACTAATTATTTTATTAAACTGCTGTAAATTGAATATTTAATAGGTAAAAATGAATCAAATCAAACATTTTTCATTTATTTATTTCACTTAAATGAGTAATTTTTATGCGAATGTGAAACATAGTAGAATATTTAAAGTAGGGGGGTAAATATCATCACAGAGATTGACAAACATTCAAAAATTCATAAGAAAGAATAAGAATATTTATGTTTCCGGATTTAGCAGAAGAGAAAACTGGGTTTTCCATTCTTTCGAAAGTTTTCACTATGAAAAGTGAGTCCTTTACGAAAATCGATATTTAAATATGAAATTTATTCTTACTTTTTATGTGCTAAATAACGAGACAAGATTACAGTTTTCATCTTTCATAGTTTCTATTTACTAGTAGTTCTGCTTCTTTATTTTGTAGTATTGCAAACAGTGTTCTTCTAAAAAGTTTTCTATTTTAATTAATTAACTTGTTATTGCTATTTTCGTCCAATACCATGTGCTGTGGTCTTGTGTTTTACTTTTGTATCATAATGTTTCACATTAAGACTGATAATTACTGTAAAATTGAAATTTCCCTGATTTTACAATTTACCAAATACAAATTCGAAGAGAGGATGAAATTTAGAATCTTTTATCTGTTTCTGAAACACTTTAAATTAATATCTTAACCTCTTCGATCCCTGGGTCACATATGTGGACCTCCGTTCTGGCCCGTTTTATTAATGATACTCGAACATAATTAAAATTTCGATATCAGAATGATATGTTTCAAAGTCTAATGTTTGAACTAATGCAAATAAATTTAAAATATCGCACTGAAGTCAAATGGGAGTAGAAATAATTCAGTAATAATCAATAATATTGCATTAATACTCAGAAACGAAGAGGTTAAATAATTAGCAATACTAGTGTGTATAAAAAGTAAGAATATTTCAAAAATGTACCCCATAAGTCAAGCAATTTTTCTTGTGTGTGTGGGGGGGGGGGCGCCTCTGTGGGTGCTCGCACGGTCGCCAAAATGTCCTTGGGCGGGCCCTGCTAATAACCCGTTCCTATCGGCGGACCTCATTTTGATTACTAAAACGATTCAAACAAAGCAAACTGAAGCCTTAAACACTAACATATTGCTCTTATACCATCCCTGTGCTGCTCTATGGCTGAGCCATTTTGTCATGGTACACACAATTGTATTGTATTACATTTATTTTCTTAAAGTGAATACAAAGTGCGTTTTGTGGCTTGCAACCGTCGCCGATAGCGATGGGGGCACTGCTTGATACCGTGGTGGTGCTGGAAAGTTTTGTTCATCTAACGTAACCCTATTTGTCTCATTCCTCTGTATGTCCGTCACAGAGCTCGTTCTCAAAAAGTGTATAAGATAGACACTTTAAATTTTGCATACTTATAGCTGAATACCTCCACCACACGATAAATCATAAAATTTTGAAAAAGGCTTATATTTTTCCAATTAAATGAATTAATTTAATGGCATCCAACCATTTTTGTAATTTATATTTTTAAACAGAACCTTAATTTCAGTGTTTTCGCGCAAGCTAGAAAGCTCCGTGATATCGCGTTTCCCTGCTAATCAAAAGGTTCCCGGTTCAAAACTCAGTGACGCAGTTTGAATTTTTTTCCATGGAATAGATTTCATTATTTAATAAATTCAGTTTTACAGATTTTTTTTTTTTTTTTTTTTTTTTTTTTGTGGGGGGGGGGGGGGCATTTTAAGACCATTTTTATTATTATTTTCTTTTATTATTCGGAATTTCTTTTCTTTTTTCTTTTTTTCTTTCTGTTTTTTTTTTGGGGGGGGGGGGGAAATTGCGTAATTTTAAATTGACTACATTTCATTGTTTGATGGATTTAATTAAAACAAATTTTGTACGTATTTACCAATTTAATGGTAATTTTATTTAGCTAAAATTAAATCATGTAATTAAATGTGCTTTTGAGATATAAAAATATATGCCATTACAATTGTCTGAACAGCAGTTTTTGAATATTTTTAATTTGATTAAAAAACATATACTTAATTATAATACTTTTTAAATTAAATTTAATGGTGATACAATCTATGTTCCTATTTAAAAGGATTCAAGATTTAATAATTTGGATTTATTAATTAAAGGAAAAAGTGTTTTGAAAGGAATATTAAACAAAACCCCATTTGCAATTTTCGATCACTCTTACCCATTTGTTTTAACTTCATTATGGAGTTTTCTGGTTCTGAAAATTCCCGTTCTCTATTCAGTTCAGTCGACAATAAAATAAATAGCCATATAAATAAAAAGATCACTCCATATATTTCAATCTTCAATTCGTCACAGAAGAAAAAACGGAAATAGACATTCGAATAGAAAGTGTGATACCTTTTATTTACTGTTGTAAAAAAAAATAATAATAATAATAAAGAAAAAAAACTTGTGCAGTTGTCTTCATACTGAAATTTTCAATACGGACACGTAATTTTGAATATATTTTTTAATTTTCGGTAAATTATATCTTTGAATACTTAACGGAAATTCATTCGGTCAAGAATTTTAGGAATTATAAAGGTTTGTAGTTTGGAAATTCTAATATTTAATTAATTTGCTATTGTTGCAAAAAATATTGCTATGCGGGTTATTTTTTAAGCATATCTCAAAATTACTTGGAAGTAAAGAGCCATAATTTTCGATTCACATAGTTGAAGATTTTAGAAATCAATTTCTCTTTAAAATTTATCGATTTCATTTTATATTTTTTTCGAAAATTAATATAAAAGAATATAGTATATTTTCGAAGTAAATATGGATTACAACGTATGAATTTTTTAGCAGAAATCAATTTCCTGAAACTTTATATATGCAAATCTAAAATATCGCCTAATTCCGATAAGTAGTTTTTGAGGTATGCTAAAATGACTACACGTATTGTACTTCTTGTGAAACTTTTGATATAACGAAATTTTTATTAGCGGTTCAAAATTTTAAAAGTGCTTAATTCCTAAACTTTTTCATTGAATGGCTTCCCATTAGCTGTCATAAGGTAAATTTTAACAAAACATATAACTATGATGTCAAAATTAAGTGTTCGCATTGAAAATTTCAGAGTTAGGTATAATTTCACTAGCACACTAAGCTTATTTTTTTACCGTAAATACCGTAAATTGATAGACAATATATTTTCCTGTTAAATGGCCATTTCCGTTTCCTCTTGGGGCTATTAGTTGATTAAAATGTATGGAGTGGTTCTATGTTTTTTTTTCTTTGGCCGAATGTACATTGTGTACTGTGCTTTTGGTAATATGAATCGTTTGTAACAAGAATTTTATATGGAATCTATAAATATGTAAGATCAATAGAGATAACAGCCCTAAAACTGAAGATCTGAATGTAATAAAAAATTGACCAAGAATGTTTGGACTCCTGTACCAGTTGTCCACACCCCTCGTTTTAGCGTCCGGCTCATTTCAGCTCCTCCATTTATTCAAAATCTTACAAATTTGGTAAGTTTTGATCATAAAATAATAGGACTTTTCTTAGACACGAGACAATATTTTTTAAATGTAATTCATAAGAAATGGAGACTATAAAAATTTCATTTTGTATTTTAATATCAATACAAGTCTTTGTAAAACAAATACCATATCTGAAATCTATACTTGATTTGTAAACGTTTTTGTAATTGGAAGTATGTTTCTATCAGCAGTTTAAGTATGTATTCAGCAGTTTAAGAGATCATCACCTTACCTCTTTTTTGAGTCACCCGATATATATATAAGTTTTAAAATATTATTTGAGAATATATATTTTCTCCTAATAAAATAAATGATTTAAAATATGATGATAAAATATGATGATAAAATGACGACAAAACATTTGTGACATTTTCATGTCTTACTAAGAACTGTTTTAAATTTCTTTTAATCAAGAGTCCAAGATCATTATCAATAAAGTAATATTTTCAAGATAAATTCATTTTGAAAAACTTTTCCAAAAAAAGAAAAAAAAACATGTTACAAAGGTCAAGTTTAAATGCGTGAAATACTACGAAATATATAAGACATAGTAAACTTTTCATTTAAATATGTATAATGGTATATTTAACTTTCTTATAGCTCTTTAAAAGTTTATTCTTATATGTTTCAATATTATCTAAATGTACTCTAAATGAATGTAAAAGAATTTCATTGCCAATTTCAAATAACACCTGAGGATCTCTTTCTTACAGAAAATCTCCTGCTGAGATAATTTTATACTGATAGAAAACGTCGCTATTATACAAAGGAATTTGAGTTGCAACTACAGGTCAGAAACAAACAAGAAAGAACGCATTTTTTTTTCCTTTTTGCAAATTATGATAGACAGCTGTCAAATTTTAAACAAATATATAAAATATAAATGTAAATAATAACAACAAAGAAAACTCATACGTCAAGCATAGATTATGAAACATTATTCAAAATACTGTAACAAAACTTCACCGTATACTAAGATGAAATATGATGCCTAAGTTAACAAACTAGAAAACGCATAACACATAAAAAATCAAATTTCAGCAATTACCATCTACATTCGGAGAAATATTCGAATTATTTTGTGCAGCCCTGTATATGACCTATATATTTGCATGTATACCACACAATATGTAAAAGTTTATTTCAGATAGGAAACACATAACACAACTGATAATTTCCTTTCACCAATTTCCGTCAATAAGCAGATTACTCGAATTCTTTTGTGCAGCCCTGTAAGAATTTGTTACCCCAAGTAATATGTAATCAATTAGTTAAATATAATAACTCATACTGCAATTAAAAACGCACTTCCATCAATTACTGCTAATAAACAGTACTATAACAGCATTCTTTTGTGTGTCCCTCTGTTTATGAATGATATGTGCTATGCATACTTCCATAGTAAACATTTTTAGTGTAGCGCAGAGTTGTATATCGATTTCAATATGTTTGAAATAGCGTAACATCATTAAAATACACTTCAAACGATTTTTCCCCACAGACCATAATGTGGCGGAATTATTTCTGGAGCCCCTCTAAACGAACTATAAATACTACACATTTAACTGTAAATTCTGTTCATATCATGGTACACCTCCATAACATATACCAATGTCGTTTCCGAGGTAACTTCCAGAAAAATTCAACGGGTGTTCTTCCAAGATTATTTTTAGCTCATTTAGGCAGAATTGAGTTTTCACATCGTATTATATGTTCTGAGAAGATGCATGGAATGACAAGGGAGTACGTGATATTCTTGATTTTGATAAGTTGTTTTTGAAGGCTTGTTATGGTAGTTTTCGGAGACCTAAAGCATCAATAAAAATGATTAATAGTATAAAATTATAAAGGACAATTTGTGAAAAATCCCTTATCATTCAGCTACTTTTAGAGAGCAACTAAAAATCAGCTCACTCTATCGCCGATATATTTCTGAATTTTTATGACTTATGATTATTTTTTTTATATGGGTTGCGCCAGGATTTTAATATTAAATCTTGAAAAAAAAATATTTGTTATCGTTCACGTATGCGCAGATAAAAATTTATTTAATGCAACTGCTCATATTTCAACAAATGTTTAACACGTTCACGCCGGCGCGGTGGGTCACACTCGACTGTCTCAGAGCTGCCAAGTCGCCGTCTTTTTTTATACCAGTATTTTAATACAGAAAATGCTGTTTTATTTAATTAGAACAATTGGGCGATTTAAAGGTACAACATTTTCTCTAAAATAACAGTGGTGTTCAAAAGGCCGGAGACTTGACAGCTATGAGACAGTCGAGTGTAACCCACCGTGCCGGCGTGAACGTGTTAATATATTTATGTTCCAATTGCACTATATTGTTTCTACTACATTTTGTAAAATTTTCTGAAACTGGTATTAAATTTGGTTGAAAAACCTGTATTATAGAAACGAAAAACATGCAAGAATTTTGTGAACTTAAAAAAAAATCGCTATATCTCTATGCATATACGTGCTATTCTTATAAAAATAAATACACATATGGTACCATATCCATACATTCGTATGCTGTCGCGATAGAGTATTTCATGCATTTTATTTTACAAGGTGATGCCAAATATTATTAGTATTCTTTGATTTTTTGTTGGCCCTCTAATTATCCTACTGATCAAATCGTCTTTGATAAATATGAGGTCAATCATATTCTTTATAATCGTGAAGTTCCAGAAGAATCTAACAAGTATATTTTTAAATATTCGACAAAATGTCTAAAATGGAAAATTTCCAGTGACGAATGGCCATATCGTGTATTTATTCCAGTTAGAATACGGACAGACAGACGGCCAAACAAACCGAATTCGCAAGCACTTATCAGCTATGTTGGAAAGCGTTAAAATGACAGAAATTTGGTCTAACCTTATATATTGTTACATTACTAATTGATAAAATTACACACAAAAAATGAAAATCTGCAGAATAAAATTATTTAATAAAATGATATTTTGTTAAGATTAAAGCTAGCGTATAAAAAAGCACTACAAATTTCTGAGGAAAATCCTAGATAAATAGCTAAAAATTCATCATTCGGTACATAGGAAAATATTACTTTCTACACATGACTATTTAAAGGGTTACGCATAGTCATGAATTTCGAAAAATATTTTTTTTTTGTTTTACAAACTTTGTCACTTGAAGAGGGGCTACGTTATCGTTATGAAGTGACTCTATGTAGGTAAAAAAAATAAGTATAGTACTGTAATTATAAACTCGACTTTAAACTCATAGTTTTTAAATCGGTAATTACGATTACTCTAAAACAACTGAATAGATTCACTTCTAATTTTTTCATCTGTTTTATTATATAATCATTCAGTGCTTGAAGGAAATTTTTTTTTGTTTGTTTGGCTTTCGTTTCTAAACAAACTGTCGGAAAAATGGATTTTCTCTTAAAATAGCCGCCATTTTGAAAAAAAAAACAGTTATTCCTAAGTCCGTTTATCCTAGAAAAAGCTAGAATGAACTTCATTACTAGAACAAACCTTATATAGTTAAAACCGCTAATTATTTTAATTTTAGATAAGACAAATTTAAACTACAATATTCACAGCAATGCGCAAAAAAGTCTCATAAGAAAATCAGCTATAACTTCAAACATATTTATTTCTTTTAATTCAATATATTAAAACTATCTTTAAGTGTTGTATTATAATAAAAATACAGTTAAAAAAATAATTTTTTGCTTAATGAAAAATAAATTATGAAAAACACATTTTTATTTATTTATTTATTTATTTTATTTATTTTTTTTTTATTTTTTTACCGCATGACTAGATGAAATCCTTTATCATGAAAGTGGGTGAAGGATTCCTGGTAACGATAAAAAGAAGAAGAAAATACCCTTAAAGTAAAACATTTTTTAGTCGGGAGCCACGTGTCCCACTGAAGAAGAATAAAGATACCAAATGAAAAATAGCCATTATAGAGCTCACAAACAGGTGTCCCAACGACTCGAAAGTGTAGCTACAAAATCTTTTTAGGTTCAAGTTATTCACTAATTTGTAAAGGGAAACAGCTTTTAAACAATTACTTACACCTGATTATGTTTTTAGAATTGCGAATCAGATGTTTACCTCTTTCAAACGAAGGGCAGTGCTGATTCATGATTGCATTCTAAAATAGATTTTGGAAGCGACGGACTGTAAACATGATCTTTAATAACCGCATGCCCTGGAATCTCGAAGTGAAAGTACTGGAGATCTCTGTGGATGTAGAATAACTCCTCTAATAATACAAATTGAGATTTCAGAACTAGAAGCATAAGTATAAGTAAGAAGTATATTTCAAACTTATAATACAATTCCAGAATTCTGTCGTTGAATTAATACCTTACAATTAATAGTTCGCAAATTATTCAGTTACAAAATTGCCCAACAAATTTGTGTCCTTCCTGTATTAATTGTAAGCCTGTTTATTTTACTTCATTCTTTACCCTCATTCACTATTACAAGAATAAAATATGTACCGAGTGTTTCATTATATCGAATATATAAATATCAAGAAATCACTTCAATTTTCGCTAATAGCCTTCTATTGTCCAACTGCAATAGTTAGTGGGCTTTAAATGTCCCAGTAGCCTGCTTTTACTAAACCTGCTTTTACTTTAATTCTATCTACTTTCCACAAATATCAATTTTGCATTTTTTAACGTGTAACATAAACTACAAAAATGAAAAAGAAAGAAAGAAACATTGGATTGAAGGAAATAACTTGATAAAGATTAGGATAAAGTGTTTGAGTCACATATGTATCCGTCATCAAAATTGCACGCTTAAAAAAATCTCATGCGTTCAGATAAGGTAGCATCAAAAAAGAGAAATAGTCTTCTCATTTCTTTCTAAATTAAAATAGAAAATGCAATGAACAACCAAGTAATTGTAACGCTTGATGAAAGAAATATTGAAAATATTCTCGAAAAACTGATAAATAGTGTAATTATTCCTCTTCAGATTTATTAAGATAATATTGAGACACAGACTAGATATTAAATCAATAAACAGCATTCATTAAAAAAAAACTTTTTAGCAATATTAATTGTTTTCCAAATGGCAGTTCAATTTAGTAATTAAAAATTATGTAAATGTTATTTTGGTGCAAGCTCACATGCTTTTATGAAGAAACAAACAAACAAAAAAAACCCCCACAAGATTACTGATTATAAAGTAACATTTAAAATGTACTTTATTAGAATCAGCTGAATATTTGAATATATCAGATTTTTATTTATTACTTTGGTGTTTTTTGAATTAATACTAGTTTAACTAAATTATGGAAAAATAATGCAGAATTTTCTTTGTGTAATAACAGAAATGAAAGAGAAAAATGTTCCCCAAATTTTTACTCTAAAGTATAGGTCTTCAACCTGTGACCTGCAAGGCACACATCTACCACTATTTTAGAATATAAACATGTGCCTTATTTAAAGACAGAAACTTCGAGATTAAAGAAGGCGAAGAATCCTTTCAGAATTTCTGGTGGCAAAGGATTTTCATGCAAAAAGTTTGAAAACCTCTTCGTTATTTATTAGAAAAAAATTACTTCATATTTTAATTGAAAGGCGTCTTTATCCTATAACTAGTTCACCCTGGCAGTTAAAATACTCTCCGTACTCACGTATCTCGTAGTTTGTTAACTTTAGTCCAATTCTCTAATACTATATATCGCTCACCAGCAAGAAAAGTGACACTTCTCGACGAAAGTAAATTTCACAGGGGAGGTAAAAGAAAATATACATGATTTTTCTTTAACATGAAATTATAGCAATAAGGAAAATGCACATGCAGGAATAAAAACGTGCATAAAAGCATAAAACCGTTAAGAATGAAGATGTACGATGAGGTTTGCGGTTTGGGTAATTTTAACTCCCCACACAATCCACCCCTTATCCATGGTCACAAATGGACATATAGCGTAATAAAGTGATTTTCCGTATAACTACACTTATGAAACTGTTTGTGTATTAAGACGAACCTGTTTATTACCACAGTGTTATTAGTCGAATAAAACACAAAAGGAATTTTTGCTAGATGTGTCACTTTTCTTGCGGGTGAACAATATGTATCGTTATGTGCGACAACGGCACTATTGTATAAATTAAATGAATGTTCGGTGTAAAAATTAAAAAATTTATGAAAATTGATTCAATTATTTTTTATCAGGCTTCAATATATTTTTTTTTTAAATCATTTTACCAAATTTCTTAATTTTCTATTCAGCGGTCTTCACTGTTACGAAAGATCTGGCTTACATGGCCAGGCAGTTCTTATTATTAATAATAATGATATATCATCGCGACTTGATGAATCATTTACTAAAACAATAGAAAATTTTTAAGACATATTAAATATTTTATAAATGCTCATCGAGTATTTTGCCTGTAGGACAAAATTAATGTCAAAAGAATTTTGATTCAAAATTTATTTTGAAATCATACGATCTTATAATATTTAAGACTAAATTTTACAAATTTAATAAGAGAAATATACTTCAATCATCAAATTTAAAAATACAGCTTTCAAAAAGTGAATGATCTATTCTGAATTTTAACAATAGAATTCATTTCTTTTCCTACCTCTGAATAATATAATAAAAAATTATAGTTATATATTTTTCATTTAATCAGTTACTGCACTATTTTAATAACTACATGTGTACTATTATACATATTATCCCAACAGAATATGTAGTCCAGTAGAATTAGTTTTTATTAGAATGTACTACTGAAAAATTGGATACATTTTCAACGAACACTTGACTGTATCGAAATGCAGTTACAGTTCGCAAATTAGTTACGGCTGTACGAATAAGGTGATTGAAAAGAAATATAAGCATTTCCATTTTCATTTTCAGTTTGTATATAATGAAAGAATCTTCCCTTACTTGCTTACTTCCTCTTCAAAAGAAAAAAGACCACCTGTTTATTACTTACTTGAAAACATAAATCTCATTTTGAAAAAAAAAAGTGTTCGAAAGAGAGCTTTTAAACATAGATATATTAACTATGCATTTAGAATACTGACACTTTGGGAACGTAATTTTTTCACTCGATTTTCCAGCTTAAAAATAGAAAAGATCGAAATGCTTACTGACACCTGTCAAATTTTTACAGTGAATAGAACGTAAATGTATAATAATCGCCACTATCCTTGCAGATATTACAAATAATCCATTGTATACCAGTAATCATCTTCTTTTAACAAAAAATTTCAAACAGCAAGACAAAACATATCGGGCAGTTTTGAATTTTCAATTTCTGTGTCATGCGTTATTATTTGCGAATTAGACTTTCGTGGATAACATGTTATGGTTGTTATTGAGGACAATGTTTAAAAGAAGGTGAACTGAATGACATAGGGATGGAACTTTGAATGATGGAAGCATCAGGGGGCAACAGTAGCTAGCCAAGTAAACCGGAATGGCCATTTCAAATTCGCTTACTTATGAATTATTGATATGGATTTATTCCGTCTCCGCATATTGACGAGAGTTCAATTTTGATCGGAAAGGATTTAATCGTTGAAGTTTGTCAGATAAATTGAGTGGCATCATATTTTCTTTGACGAGTTATAAAGAAAATTCATATTAATGTGTGTCACTTTGATGAACAATTGATGCTTTCTGTGATGAAATTAATATATATGAATCAATGAATTTTAAAATGTGCATGACATAAGTTATAACATATCCGTAATGCAAAAAAGAGAGGTACAAAAAATGGTCTTCATTATTTTTTAAGTAAGAAAAATAATTTGAAACACAGCAGTTTATTTTTTTTTTTTATTAAATGATTAATATAGTATTTTCTACAACAGTTAACAACCTAACGAGTGTACTTCAGAAGAAGCTGACTAAGTATAAGGGGACCGAAACATAGAAAACCTCAACGAAAAAAAAAAACTTTTTCATAAATTTAAATACAAACAAACATACATTTATAATACCGCTGATATAGTTATTACAATGTTAAAAATTACTTCGAGAAGGGTTCAAGTTCATATTTATGAATAAACTTCTTAAGGAGGTCACAGGACCTTTTAAGATTGTACACTCTAAAATTGGGAGGAGTGAAAAGCTCACTCTTTGAAAGAGTGACAGGCATTTTTACTCTTTTTGGATTGAATTTTATAAAAATACACTCCTTAAAGAGTGGAATTTTCCACTCTCTAGAAAGGAGTGAAATGTCTCACTCCTGAAAGCGTGACTTACGTATGCATTGCTTATTAACCAATCAGAGCAGCAAGGTGACGACACCATTAAGAAAAATCATCACTTTTTCGTCCGCCATTTTAGGATTAACAGATTAGGATATCATTAAAATTATTCTTTATGGAATACATAAAATAAAGGTAAGTCTTATTTAATTTTAAGCATTTATCCGTGTAGGTATGTGAAACGTTAAGATTATTAGCTAAATAGTTGTATGTTGTATAGGAAAAGATTGATCGTTAGAGTGTTCAAAAGTGATTGTCTGTTATATTTCTTCATGTAGCGGTTTGAAATATAATTCTTTTAACAATTGAATACGCACTAGAGAACTGCACGGATCGGCTCAGGCCGATTTTCACTCACGGAGCACGGGCTGGGATCGGGCCACACTTTTTCTGAAGGCTCGGGCCGGGCCTAACTTATTTTTTCTGTACAAAGCCGGGACTGGTTCATTGCGAGTCTTCACGGCACAAAATTTTCAGTCCTAATTTTGACCCAGCCCGTATAAAAATCATTGTGTCGGCGTGGCCTGGTCCATTCAAAGGTAAGTAAAATTAGGCCTGGCCCAAATATTTTTGCAAAAATTGAATAAATTTTCAAATGGCCATTATTCTACACTTAAACATTAAAATTTATTCTTTTTAAAGAACACTAGATTTCTGCGCTTATTAAAATATAGCTAAATTAAAACATAATAAAACGTGTGAAAAAGAACCTGCCTATGACGGAACCAGTTTTAAACTCACTAACGTGTTGATCCATGCATAATTAATATACTAATAAATAAGAAAAGAATATATAATACATTTACACTAGCTAAGAAGGAAACTTGTCTATAAATGCATTTTTTTTCTTTTCTATGCAATTCCGTCTTACTGTGTAGTATTTTTCAGATTTTTAATACTTCAAAGAAAAAAAAAATCAATGTTTTGTTGAAATTCACTCAGGCCGTGCTTTTAACTTTTTTTTTCGTGCCGGGCCGAGCTTGGGCCAAACTTTTAAGTTTTTTACCGGTCCGGGTCGGGTCAATTTTTTTTACAGGCCGGGCCGAATTTTTCTATGAGTCGGGCCGGGCCGAGCTTGGGCCAAACTTTTAAGTTTTTTACCGGTCCGGGTCGGGTCAATTTTTTTACAGGCCGGGCCGAATTTTTCTATGAGTCGGGCCGGGCCCGGGCTCGGAAATTTCAGCCCGTGCAGACCTCTAATACGCACAATGCTTAGCAAATCATTAGTTCGGGAAATGTGAATAAAAAAAATGAGTAAATATTTTATTCTTCTCTTTCAATGCTGTGTTGCAAATTATTTTTGCCAAAGATCAAAGCAAAAAAGTTTTTTCTCTTTCGTTTGAAAGGGTGACTGACTCATAAGAGAAGAATATCTGGAATTTTAAATTTCGTAGGAGACACATTCGAAAACATTAATTTGCCGTTACATGAGATTTTTTTATTATTATTATTATTACCGATTTGGGATTATATACAGTTAAGAGTATTTATTATTGTTTCGGAGTTAAATATGATATTTGATGTTTATGCTATTACGAAAAGGTTGGTACAGTGAAACCCCACTGTGCGACCAACTCCATTAAGCGACCACCTCCCTGAACGACCATTTTTTCATGGATTGAAATTTATTCCCATAGGCTCAATACTAATTTTACCTCCATTCAGAGACCATCCCAGTTGAACTCCCTCCATGAGAGATCAATTTCTTTGAAGAAAATGAAATAAATTCCGTTTTTTCCTGGTCGCTTGAAGAAGGTTTTATTAAAAAAAATAATTCCGGAGAGTGCATTATTCATCAAACTTCTAAACTAAGTTTAGATTTTCTTTTATCCCGGTAACTTTTAAGTGTTTTTAAGAGTTTTAAAGTCCCTTTGTGCCTTTTTAGGCAATGAATTTAACTCTGATTACAAATTAAGAATGACGGTCAATAAACTCCTCTGCTCTATTCTGTCGGAAAACTCTCATAGAAATAGATAAAGTAACGAAACCGTCATTATTTGTTCCCGTCCACAAAAAAATGCATTTATTTACCGAACTTCGAAAGGACTTGGAGATAAAAATTATAAAATATAAAACTGTAAAATTAAAGCAAAGCTCAATGTATTCATTTTTAAAACTCTGCAGTAATTAACTTATGTAATTAACTTTTATTTTGATACTTAAATTTTTATATTTTTTTCCAAATGTGAAAAATAATTTTTTGTAACATTGTTACCATTTTTAAACAATTAAAATCTAGATTTAAACATGACCTCCATTAAGAAACCACCTCTCGGAATGACCCAATTTTATTGGAACGGTACGTGGTCGCCTTAGGGAGGTTTTACTGTATATTAATTTTTTTAATTGTATGTAAATATTTTTCTGCGGGTTATCATTTTAAAATTTCAAGACTGAGTAATATAAAAAAAATTTTAATTATAGATATTCTGCATCAGTTATTAAATTTCTTTCTATTATAAAAATATTTTCTACGTTTTTGATACACGTAATTTTTGGCGCTAAACAATATTATATGATATTTAAGCATTGGAATAAAATGTTTTTTTTTTACGCTTGTTTTGAAGTTTATGAAAAAGACTGCTTTAGTATATTTTTTAAAATGGTCATATTTGCTTACATAATACAGGACTGAATATTTTTTTAAAGAGATTAATAACCACTTTTTTACACTAAAATGTTTTAAAAACAGTAAGAATATTTCTAATGAAGCCATTGACTTTATTTTTAAGTTTCCTTTTTTTCTATTTCCGAGGTCAATCTTTTCCTATAAAACATATAAAATCTATTTTGCTCATAGTCACAAAATACAATATCTACGCGAATAAAAAAAATAAATTAAATATGGCTTATCGTGGCTTATGGCAATAACGGACGAAAATTATCAATCATGATTAAGTTAAGGAATATGTTTGAAAGAAAGAAATATACATATTCCAGAGAACTCAAAATTTAGACTTCATGTTCATACTAAATAAAACAAAAGCAAATCACAGCGGATAAAAAAAATTACACATTCTTAACATTTAAATCATGCTTAGAACTTATTTAAAAAAAGAAGTGAATTTATAAGCATTGCGTTTAAATGGAAAGATTAAAAATATTTTAGAACAATAGCACTTTGCAAAAAGAGCAATAATTTAAGGAAAAAGTACGGTTTTATATTTAAAACAAAAATTAAAATGAGATCAAACATTGTTAAACATATAACATCCACCTATTAAAAAGTTATTAATAAAACTAGTATTAATAAAAATAATATCTTTATAGGGCATGCAATAAAAGCAAACACAAAGGACAAGATTCGAATAAAATATATTAGTTTATTAGGTCAGTAATCTAATTTAAATTCGTATCTAACTTTAACTGGATTTTTTTCTTAAAAGTTCAATTAGTGTTATAAACTATGAATTAAATAAATATTGCTAATAAAGTATTTTATTACAATATTTACCACGCTTGTATCTATTTCCATTGCATGCCGTAAAAGATGCGATTATTTTAAAATGACCATAAAAGCAAAATAAAAAAACCACCCACTACAAAAAAAAATGAACATTCACTTATATGAAAGAGTGACTATTCACTCCTACCAGGGGTGAAAACTGCACTCCTTTAGCAAGAGTGAATAGTCACTCCTCCAAAAGAGTGATTATCCACCCCTGTTTAGAGTGGATATTCACTTTCAAGGAGTGACTATTCAGTCTTTCAGAGAGTCAAAAATTTCACTTTGTCTCAGAGTGAATAGTCACTCTAAAGAGGTTGGGCATATTTTGACTCTGCGATAGAGTGACTATTCACTCCTCCGGAGTGAATAGTCACTCTTTTTTATTTAGAGTGTAGAAACGATAAAAAACACAGCCTTTTTCAAAGTGCCAAAACACAAATAATATGCAATTAAGGTATTTTTTCCTTTTTTGCCTAAAGTATATATTCTTAACTATATTATTCAGAAAAAGAAATGTTGCATATACAAAATTATAATTTAAATTTAAAATTTAAAAATTCATCTCACTAATGCGTGAATTAAAACCATTAAGGGCTGCGCCCATGATAAAACTCAAAATTATGGATAAAGAAAACAATTTTTGAACAAAATAGATTTATAACACACCTACTTTTAAATTAAACCAAAATATATTCAAAAAGTTTCATTTAAAACTTAGTTTTAATAATAAAAATAAATCCGAAAACATTTCAAAAATTATAAAAAATATTAACAAGTTTTCAAGTGAAAAAAATAATATATAGCCAAAATATGTCAATTTTTTTGGTTTTAGCATGAAGATTATAAAGAAACGCATATTTGATTATTTTTTTTAAGCTGTGGCTTATATAGTTTGAAAGTAACAGTGCGTGTACCTTCAAATTTACTAATCTGGTTATATGCGTTTTAAAGTTTCACTATCTACGGCATTCAATTATACTCAACATCTATAAATGATTATAACTCAAGAAATAATGCATTTTTCTGAATGGGTTTTTTTGCATATTTTTGAGAAATTAAAAAAAAAAAATCAGAATAGGACAAAATCCGAAAACTGCTTTTTTGAAAGTTTAAAGGTCCTTTGCCCGCTGCATAAGAAATTGTAATCACTTTTTAGCTTTATCTCAGCATATGATATCCCCGTTTATTTAAGTCTTAGATTTGAAAAACACGCATAGTCATTTCTTAAAAATATCTACTCAGAAATGAGAAACTGAACCTTCTTGGAGTACTTTTTTAAATTTACAATTATTTCAGTTCTTATGTGTATATTAATTACATTATGAAAATAGTTCTTTAAGAATATTATAACATACGAGAACTATGTAAATTATATGGGTACTTGTCTTTTAGTATATGGTGTTATATTACATTAATATGACTTAGGTGCGGCTGTATCAGCGAGCTCTTTCATAAAAGTAAGATTGTTGATATCTAAGTAAAGCAAAAAAGTAGAAATACAAAATCGATAAAAATAACTAATTGTATTACCTTAACTAACTTAGGATCTTGTTTATACCAGATTAATAATTTTACGTGTTTCATAAACTTTGCATATTTCACAAAATTACAGTTAAAGATTTAATCCAAGAGCTTATAGTTTTACTCTGCATATGAACTTCTTATGAAATAAATTGCTTAAAAGTATTTGGCAGATCCAAAATAATATTCACTTCTAGTGTCACCTTAGATGTTAAATGATTATCCGTCTTTTAATTTTTACATAAGAATTTATGGTTCGAAATTAAGAGATACAGAGCAATTTTAGTACAAAAATCACCTCACACTTATAAAAATAAATTCATTTGGGGTATGTTTAAAACAAACAATTATACGTTATTCACACTTTCTGAGACAATTTTTTTTTTATATATAGATAATTATCGGACATAATTTATGGATGTCATTTATTAGTTTCTCAATAAAGAAAGGTTGATTTTGTCATTGTTATAAATTACATTTATTTCAAATTTTAATACTTTTATCAATGTTTTTAACTCTCCATTTCGCATCATATTAGTTATTATGATATATTATTTTGTTTTAGTTCATTAGTAACAACAACTATTTCTTGTGAACACTTTTCAACCAATACATATTAAGATCAACCACTAGACCGGCAAAACTATAAGCTTCGGACTGTTACAAAGATGAACTACTTATTTTTAAGAACTGGACCTTGAATTATTGTGTTCAATTGTATCAAACAGGAAGTTAGATTTTTACCCTTAGTTATATACAAAGACTCTTTTTCCTAAAAGGGAATGTGTTAATTAAAGAACCTAGATGGTCAGAAACGCCTCTTCGTTCCAATGCAGGAAACAGGAGGTCGTTGGCTGGTGAATGTACGCTGCACTGTTAAAAATTTTGCAGCATTCTGGCAGGTCATTCGACCGTTTTTTGAAAAAACGGTTTCATAACCATAATTTAACTATATTCTGACCATAAAATGGCCAATAATATGGTCAGAATAGTGTTAAATTCACGGTTGTGTAACCGTTTTCGGAAAAAACGGTCAAATGACCTGCCAGAATGCTGCAAATTTTTAACAGTGTGAGTATGAAGAGGTTCCAACAATTCGAATATTTTACAGAACTAATAATATTCACATAATAAATATACGTTTTCAAGCTTAGATAACTATCAAATGCATGTTTGGTTAATTATCAAATGCATATTTGATTGCATATTAAAGAATTCTTTGAAGTATTTTATTTCATTCTTGAAATCGTAATGTAACTTTTACGTTATCCTGTGATTACAGTTCTGAAGATAGCGAACCATTTCAGTAATAAAAAATCCAAATGGCAAATAGTCACAGTTATGTTATATGTTAATTTAATTGCTGAAATTTGAACTAGATTTTATTTACATAAAAAATCCGTCACTTCAGCAAATATTTTTCAAATTTCAAGTAAGCAGAGAATACATATGTATATTGTACAAGTGCTTGTTTGGTTAGTAGAATCCGCTTCAAGGTGAGAACTTATGGCGTTAAAGCTACATTACAAATAGAAGAAAATCAACAAATGTAGCAAAATGTTAATAGAAAAAGATAATTTTGAATTTATTCTTCATTAGCGTTCATATCCATAATAAATTATTGTTAAAAAATAGTAGCCAGATAATTTTTCGACAAGATTTTGAGAAAGAAAATTATATGCATTCTAAACCAAACGTAACTTAAAACAAGAAAGAAAAATCATGCGTTAAGCATAGATTATGAAACACTTTCTAACACTTCCTGAATGCTTTAACAAAACTTCGTTATTTAGGGAAATAAGGTATATAAGAGAACTAAGTAAACATTTTAGAAAACGCATAAAACATTTGAAAAACATATTTCAGCAGTTACCGTCCATAGAAAATATGTATTCCAATTCTTTTGAACAGCCCTGTATTTGATCTGTAGGTTTTTATATATGTACTATATAATGAAGAAATTCAGTTTAGCAAGAAAACGCATAACAGGTTGAAATTTCTCTTTGAGCAATTTATACTAATAGATGGAAACATACTTGAATACATTTGTACAACGCTGTAGTTTACCTTGAAGCTTTATTACACGCCACTATTTAACTAAAATTTAATTCAAACTAAAACACGCTTAAAACTACTGAAATTACATTTCCAGAAATTATCACCCATAGACGGCCATGAATCCAACTCTTTGCGTGACCCTGAATATCATTTTATCTATATTCTGCAAACTTTTCTTAGTAAACTAAATGCAGTTCAGCGTAAAAATGCATTACTCATTTAAAAACTACTTTTAAGTAATTTGCACTCATACCCAGTAACCATTACGAATTATTTTTTGCAGCCTGTATATGAATTATAGCATTTATACACACCATATATTATGCATAAATATAGTGAAACATAAAAGCGCATAACATAATTAAAAATGCATTTCCAGCAATCATCGCTACTGTACAGTACTTCAGATACAATATAGTAATATAGCATCTGAAATCTTTTGTGTGTCCCTGTAAATGCTATGCACTTCTTACTATACATGAAATAAGTTATAGTAAACCTCAGCGACATATATCAATTTCACTATATATGAAATTATTTAACATAATTAAAATACGCCGCAAACAATTCCCCCCACTCCTATACCATTATGTAATGGAATTCTTTTGTGTAGCCCTGTAAATGAATAATAACTATTCTTTTCACCGCATATTCTACAGAATGCATATTGTAGTGCACTTCACAAATGCATATCAATTTTCTTATGTTAGAAAGCGTGTAACATCATTAAAAATCATTTTAAACGGAAACTTTGTAACGGAAAACTTTTGACTGTCCCTGTAAATAAACAAAACATGCTACAAACTTCATTTTAAATAGGGAACGTGCTGTGGTAAACGTCAATAACATCCAGAAATTTCAGGGCAATCCGAGTATATTTACGGGAGTTAGAGTGCGGCCAGATGGCCTGACCGTCAGACGGACAGACAAACCGAAGTCATAAACACTTTTCAACTTTGTTGGAAAGTGTTAAAAAGTTCACGCAATATAAAAGCAAGCTTATAAATGTAGTCCAGATATCTGAAATACTTTAAATAAAATATAATTTTAAGTTCTTTGAATATACATGTTATAACATTTAGCAAAACACGAAGCAGGAATATGTTTTCAAGTTTTAATTTTCGTATTCCATTCAAATAGCCTTTCTATTTTAAAACAATTTGTTCTCAAAATTAAAAAATCAGAGCAACAAACAAAAGTAGTTCCAAAAAGCAGCAAAATTCCACTTCAAAAATGGACTATATTAATCTCAACCTGCTTTCACTGAAATAAATGTAATAATTCTAATTTGCATATCGTTCTAGTTAACTTAAAAACGTTTCCCACACCATCATATATACAACAAAACATCTAAGCGAGAACAGTGGTCTTTCACAACATTGTGGAAGAAGATTCATTAAATTATTCTATGGCGTAAATCCAAACGTGAACCTAAAAGTAATTTTTTATTTTGATTTTTCAGAAAAAAAGTCTTTCTGCAACTCTGTTCAGCTTGTATCTGGATGATGCGGGTACAAACCTGATAACATCTCGGTATTCATGCAACAACAAAATGGTATTTAATCCAAGTTTTCGATAAAATCGTTTGACCTTTATGCTATTGCAACTCATTATTTCCATTTTCATTATGGCTATGCGTGAACATATGATGTCAAGAATACCACAGATAGGAAAAGGGATGCCCAGGCAGATTTTCATTTTTTTGCACGGAATTGCTATAAATCACAGTAAATGTAGTTAAATATTAATCACATTTTGATCTTTTAAAAGCTGTAGTTAAGTATGGGGAGTTTATCATATCAATGGTAACAATAAGTTATCACTCTTGTTCATCGTTACATACCGCTGCGATAAGAACTTATGTCTCTGATAATATCTAAATATAGCGTATTAAAACTTGTTTTATTGTTGTAAATGCTTAACAGAACCTTATTTCATAACTGTGTGAGAATTTATGGCTGAAATATAAGAATACAGTAGAAAGAAGAGATATGATTTTATAACACTTAAAAATGTAGTTCAAAAGTACTTATGTCATTGATTTCACTACCTTTCTCTCTCTCCGCCTACATTCTAACATGGACAAATATACTTATATTAAAACGAATTTTGCAAAATCTTTTAATCTAGTAATCTATTTCAAAACTTCCTTTTTTAAGAGTGTAAATATAGGTCGTATAAATCCACATGATTTTTTTAAATTACGTTCTGTGTTTACTTGTTTATTGAAGTGCATGTTTTTCATACTGTTTTTTGTCAAGCTGAAAGTTCTTTAAGTATTTTTTAAGAGGTTTTTTATAAATAAAATCACAGTAAATATAATAGAATTTTTAATAAAAAGAATACTCAATAAAATGTTATCATAACTCAATTAAATCAAACATACTTTATTTCATATTAATTGAAAACGTCATTTATAAGGACCTTCTAAGTTTTCTATAGTGATATGAGTTAAATACTGCATTAAAACTATTTCCAAGAACTGTATCCAAATATTTTTCATGTAATAAAACTAAATTCATTTTATTAATTCATGTATATTTACTGTTTTTTAGGGTTCCGTACTTAAAAAGTAAAAACGGAACCATTATAAGATCACCCTGTATCTGTCTGTTTGTCACAGCCATTTTACTGGTAAGGAACGTGGAAAGTTCAAATTAGCTGAAGCAATAAAGACTATTAACCACTCACAAGTATATTTAGAAAAAATGTAGAGGAACTAATTAAGTTACTTACAAAAAATCTTTTCTGCGTATATCGTCTGGGGTATCGTGTGAAAGCTTTCGTAACGCCGAACGCAAAAACACATTTCTTTTAATTTTAGGTATTATATTTTCAGCGATATCGTCAAAAATGTAATGCAAAAATATGTTCCCCCCACTCTATTTCCGAATCTACTGAATGTAAAATTATAAAAAAATTAGGTGTAGTACAAGTTAATTTAAACCTTTCAGGAAAACTATATAAGCGACTACAGGTTACATGGTTTTACAGAAAATCGCATTTTCCGTTACACACAAATTTTGATTTGCGGGCGTTTAGCAAAGGAGCTGAGGAGCGTTGGAGGTACCTATCGTTGCAGAAGTACACTGCAAATAGAAGCGTCTTAAATTTAGACACTTGTGTGACTGAAAAAGAATTTTAGACACTTAAGTGTCTTAATCTGGAAATTAAGACATTATAGATGGCTTAATTTAAGATACGCAAGTGTTTTACTATGATCATGGTGTAAATGAACTGAGAATAGTGTCTAAAATGTCCACAACCGTCTTATTTTAAGGCACTTCGTTGCTTCAAACGTGTATTTATTTAAGACGTTTTGATTCTTCCGACGCAATAACCACCAGGGGGCACTCTCAGTTGCGCATGCGTTTTAGATGTGTTTCGTTCGAATTTGGCATACGTTGTAATTCAAAGTGAAAGTTTATTTTCATGTACACATATATTTTAATTCGTTTTTTGTGGAATGTGAAGTTCTCTGATTTTAATTCGTATTCACTTAGTTTATTTATAAATTGAATACATACATCTGACGTGTGTGCTTGACACCAAATGTCTCTTATAAGCTGTCGTTGATATAAGTGAGTGATAGACACGGAAGTAAAAAACGCTTGAAGATTACATCCGGGAACTTTACAAAGCGTGTGAAATGGATTTAGAGTTACACTGTAAAAAAATTGTAAATTTACTTCCATTGTACCGTAAATTTGCGGAAAATGTCACTTTTTTTAAATAAACGGTCACATTCCGTAAATTTAATGTTTTACGGACATAACCCGTTTATCTAAAGGCAAAGCCCGTTTATCCAGGTGCAAAACCCGTTTTTTATGTGCCTGTCTCTGGAATCTCTGCTGCAGTAAAATCACTGCAGCACTTTTTTACAGTGTAATATGTATTAATTTATATCAATAATATTGTGTTATTCGTCTTCGTCCTGTCAAAGCTGGCAAAAAAACAAACAAACTTTTGTCTGGCGGGTAATGTTTTGAGGATGAAACATTTCATTCTTTAAATATGGCTAGCCAGATATATTATGGGATTTCCTTCTAAAATGATGCAAGTCTTTCTCCCTCCCTCTGGTAGTTTTTAAATTTTCAAATCGAGGAATCTTTCTTACCTCTTGAAAACAGCGATTGAAGTAAGTGCCATAATTTTTTTATAGTACTAAAATTAGTGACTTTTATGATTTTATTTATCGTACTAAACAAAATCTTGCATGAAATTCAATTAGTTTCTAATTATTAATCTCTTCGCAAAAAAAAAAAAACACACTAATTCTAGAAGTATATATTTTTTAACTTATGGCGTTGTCTTTTATTACAAATTGTATATTCAGTGGCACTTCTTAGTCTCTATGGCTAATCCTTATCTCACAGTAAACGACGGCACAAGGAAATAAAAAGAAAAAAAAGCTTTCAAAGTTCACCTAATGCTTTCTAACTTTTTGGCATAAAACCGCAGATTAAAAAAAAGATAAATAAAGTACATGAGACTTCTATTACGTGAAGCTGCCAGTAAAAATAGACATATGTGTTTGATTTGAAATAAACTCTACTATTGATTTTTTGATTATTTTTAATAAAAAAAAGTAATTTGAAATTTAAAATGGGTAAAGGTAAAACGCTATAAGCAGATTTTGCACTTAAAATTGTGGCTTTTATAACTTTATGTACATGCACTTATACGAAAAATACAAAAATGAAGTTAGACGTTACTATATATATTTAAGACGAAAGAAGTTAGGAAACTATAAGTTATTTTTTCTTCGTGTTATTAACATCGAATATGTATATATTTATTTTTATTGATAGTTGAATAGCTTTTGTGATTACCCTCTGATCTACATAAAAACTTGTCCATGTGGCAATATATATATATATATATTTAATCTAATTTTTAAATGATAAGGATTTTCATTTCTTTTTCGGGGAGGGGGGGGGGTCATTTTGTATGAAATTTTCATAAAACTGATATCTTAAATCTTGCACTGATTATAATGAAAGTTTTGAACTTTTAGAATTGGACAAGATTAAAAACACAAATATATTTAACACATTACCGAGGTAATTTTTTTCTCAATATTATTAAAGCAGAATATTTATTTATTTTTTTATTCATAGTTAAATAGCTGCTGCGATTACCATCTGATATATATCTAAAATTGCCTATGTGGCAATAGAAATTTTTTTTTAATTCTAATTTTAAAATTATATGAATCATTTTTTTTTGTGTGTGTGTGGGGGGGGGGGGGGGGGAGGAGTGATATTTTGCAATTCCCGTACATCTGACATTTTAAATCTTTTTCGACATCCAACCGAGTATAATAAATATTTTGAACTTTTAGAGTAGGATAAGATGATAAAATATATATATATATATATATCCATGTACCTTAAAAGCCCTTAATAGCGAACACTTCGTGATCGCGGAATTTGTCCGATAATGGGAGATGTCTGCTTTTGTGAAGTAAAGATATACAAATATGTATGTCTTGCGGATTAAAAAAGTATTCATTAAATAGATGTGTCCGCTATTCGGGAATTTCCATTAACCTCCACAACGGATACTCCCGAATATCGGAAATCTCAATTTAAATAACCATAATGCAGTGTTGGTTTTTTTGCAAAAATCCTTCTTAATTAAAGCACGAGCATACTGCGCTGGGCAGTGCCCCATCCCCCTAAAATTGTAGTGCCCCCAAATTTAATATGCGATATTTGTAAAGCTTATATTTTAAACCTGTTTCGAAATGCTACAGATTATAATCAATATTTTGAAATTTTAAAGTAAAATAAGATTTTAAAAAAAATTAAAAAATCTAATATTTAGATAAATACTTTTTGTTTTTAATCTTTTTCTACTCCTGAAGCTCAAAATATTTATTATATTCAGTACAATGTGGTAAAAGATTTAAATTATCAGATTTGCGAAAATTGCATACCAAAATTGGGAGCACCAAATAATCAGGCTGTATGGGGGCAGGACCACAGCCAAATATTTTTCCAGGATTCAACGTGGTCAAACATGGTTACGGATGATGCTTACAAAAAAAAAAAAAAAAAAAAAAAAAAAAAAAGGGATGCGATTCAGACATTTGAAGTGTCTGAAAAAATTAAGACATTTTGAAATGTTTGAAAACTGAACACTCTGTTTCAGACCCTTAAGTGTCTGAATTTCAAACATTTTAATTTACAATGTATAAAAGGATTGTTTATAATGAACAAACAAATACTTGTTCCATATTTCTTGCAAATTTACTTTCTAGCAATCGCATATTTTTAGATAGATTTGACAAGAAATACAAACTATTGCAGTCGTTAACATGGGGCGACTTTTCGAAAATTCCTTCATAACTTGTCATTACATGACACCAGGACCAAAACCACCCCCACCTAACATATCAATTTAAAAATACCACAACTGAAATTATACAAATTCTAAAAAATAAATCAGAACGTCTTTATATGGTGTCATCATAATATGAAATATTACAACACCATTTATCCATATGGACTTAATAGTGAAATATTTAATAGACCTGTTAAAGTGTTGTCATCTATAAATAATACTATTGATTATTCTCCAATTTATCCTACTCTAAATCATAATTTAAATCACAAAATAACACGAAACAAGCGAGGGAAGTGTTCTTTAGCAGTTGTACTTTCCGAAAAATATATTACTAAATAAATGAATAATCTTCAAAGTAACTATTTAAAGAATTATAACTGGTTCTTAATTCGAAAATAAATATTTGCTATTAAAAAGAAACATATACAACAACATTTAAATGAGCAAAAAATGACATAGGATTTTTTATGGAAACATATGGTTTTATATGGAAAATCATAAAAATTTTATGGCATTATATGGAAACATACTGTATCCATATGGTAAACATTCTTCATTCTATGGTATTCCATAGCAAAGCGTATGGTAAAATTATAGGGTAATGAAATTTACCATATATTCAATGGTGTTCCATAGCATGATGTATGGTAAAATTAGAGGGTAATGAAATTTACCATATATTCAATGGTGTTCCATAGCATGATGTATGGTAAAATCTTGTAATAATTGCTTGTACCATAGACTGTATGGTATACCATAGCATGATGTATGGTAAAATCATGTGATAATTGCTTGTACCATAAACTGTATGGTATACCATAGCATGATGTATGGTATACCATAGCATGCTGAATGGTAAAATCATATGGTAATTGCTTGTACCATAAATTGTATGGTATTTCAAAGCATGGTGCATGGTAGAATCTTACAATTAGGGATGCACCGAATATTCGGTATCCCGCCTATTGGGCCATGTTACCGAATATTCGGTTAGGCCGAATATCAAACTATGCCGAATATTTGGCTTGGCCGAATATAAGAGACTTCGGTATACCAAATATTTAAAAAGCCTTAAATTTTTTTTTTTTAAACCGTAAAACAACTTCTATTTTTTACTATCAGTTAATAATGATATTTAGAATAATTAGAAATAAAATTATATTTAAATAAAACAGAGTGCTTTTACATTTTTTACTTGCTATTTAAAAAGTATCACGTAAGAAAATTAACCAATAATGACGATTTATTTAACTTTTTAATACTTTGAAACTCTGAAATTTAAACTTATTCGGCAAGCCGAATATTCGGAATTCGGTTCACATGTTGGCCGAATATTCGGTATTCGGCCAAAATCACTATTCGGTGCATCCCTACTTAAAATATACAATACCTTTTGAAAGTTGATAATATATTGATTTTTTGTAACTATAGTACAAAAAAAGTTGTGTTAAAAAGCCGTATACTAATTCGGGACCTTGTATCCGATTTGGATAAACACCAGTGTTGAATTCAGGGGGTGGCCGGGGAGGACCCCCCACCCCATCCCCGGAGCAATGAGATGTCCGCTCCCACTCCCGGGAGATTTGAGATTTTGTGTTTTCAATGAAAAACACAAAATGAAATTCAATTTCAAAAAATGAAATTTACCCCCTGGAACTGTATAATGCCCCCCTCCCCCGGAACCACAAAAATCCCTCCCGGAGAAAAGTGCCTGAATTCAACACTGATAAAGACCGCTACTCATACATTTAGATTTGGAGAAAGGCAACGCCTGCCATCGCCATGCTTGTTTTGTTTACCTCTCACTCCGTAGCGTCGCTTGTGCCGCGTCATGTTTACTAAGAGCGAATACGCAGTAATTCCATCAAAGCATCCTGGCTACATAATTACTGGACCTATTCAGGTATTTATTTATCTGTTTTTTACCTTATTTGATCTTAATTTTACTTATATAACGTTTGTCATAACAATATCCTTATGTTTGTTAGATTGTTATACATTTTCTTACACGTGATACGCTGAAATGAAAGTGGATTTTAAGTTTGTCACTGCAACATTATTGATTGCCCGAACAAATTAAAAATTTTTAATGTACTGTATATTTACGAGCATAAAGATATTCAAAATGTTTGTAAACAACCTTCTATGCCATAAATCTGCAATAAAACTTTTTACATAAGCTTATGTAAAAAGTTTTATTTTTATTGCAGAACCACTTTATATGCCGAAACGCTAATCTTTATGTATGTACATATAGTGTATATATGAAGATTAGCGTTTCTGTAAAGTTCTGAAACTCTTAATTAATAGTATCAATTTTTTTAATCTAATCTAATTCCATAAAAAAATTTTATTATCGAAGTTTATAAAAATAATTACAGAGAAACCACGATTTGGGCTGGAGTAACAGTTTTTTTCAGTTTTGAATTAGATGATCTTCAATTTTGTCATATTGAAAAAAAAAAAAAAAAAAAAAAAAAAAAAAACGTTCAGAATAGTGTTTTACCTATTAAGTTTTCATGTTATCTGCATTATGTTTTAGTTTCTAATTCATATAAAATATAATATATATCATCAAAACATATTCTTTATATTTTAAAAAATATAATATTTACAAACCCTGAAACATAAACTATATTTGGCAATTTATCGATTTATTACCTGTTACCGGCTAATAGAAACATGCCTTAAAAATGTATTAATTTAAAATGAAGTTCTAAGAATATTAAAATGATGTTGTGGACATGTTCCTAATGTGTTGGAATTGTGTACATATTTTGTGTTATTCTAGCACGCAAGAAAGTGCAAAATTGATTGCAAAATTTCATCGTTACATACATAAGCCAAGTTAAATTAGAATGCAATTAAAATGTACAGTCGTGGAAAAAAAAAAGTAAACACCCCCTACTAACTCCTCAACAAATTATCGTAGAAGAAAGTTACTGGTACCGAACGATTGGAAATAAAGTCTACTTTTAAATGATGTATAAAAAATTTGCTTAGGGGGCCATCTACATATTAAAACGAATCCAAACTTCTTTTTTTTCAATGACAATACCCAATTCTAACGAGATATTTCAAATCTTCGGTTCAAATTATGCCTAGACACCGAATTTCAAGTCATTAGAATCATAAGTTTTTGAATTATAAACATTCAAAATTTAGTGCTTCTAATGTTAAATTACATTTTCATATCTTTATTTATATCTCCAGAAATTATGCTCCTAATGTGCTATTTTTTTGTGTAACAATAATACTAATATACCCAAACATAAATACGCTGAATTTGCAATTTTTATAACTTTATAATATGAATTATGATTTATGAAATTAATACTCGAAAAAATTATGAATTGCAACCTACAATTTTTTTGATGGATTTTGATTTATTAAGTCCTGCTTTATGGAAATCCAAAATTTCACATTTTTCTTCCAAGTAGTTTTCAACTTATGCTTAAAAAACGCAAAATGGTGGTTTAAGGGGCCGTCTGTAATAGGAGTGACTAGATATTTTGAAATTTCTTCTGCTGTCGTGTAATCTAGCAGGCTTCATTGAGTTCTTAAGGTGCCTTGATCAAGTTGAGGGCTCTCTCGGTTAACAATCGAGTTCCGAACTTCAATTTGGATACAGCCCTTTATATACGCTCGTTTTAAAATAATTAATTTCTCTGAAACGTATGGTACGAATTGCATAAAAATCTGTTTTTAGGCTAATTGAAGGGTGTAGAGTTCATTTATGCTGTCAGAATTGTGTACTGCTATTGAAGAAAACAAAGTTACGGTTCGTTTTAATATATAGATGTCCCCCTTAAGCAAATTTTATCTATATCGTTTAAAAGTAGACTTTATTTCCAATCGTTCGGTACCAATAACTTTATTCTATGATAATTTGTTGAGGAGTTAGTAGGGGGTGTTTACTTTTTTTTTTCCACGACTGTACTTATAATATTATATTTACTTTGGTGAAGGTAGTTTAATTACACTCAGTAAATGGTTGTACTATAATTCCTTTTCCAATTATGAATGTCTACTCAAGGTTTTCTTTAGTATTTTTGCTAAATGACTACTCACAGGTATTTTAGCCTTTTCTTTGGTGAAGAGGGAGGGGGGGGTATTCTTATGAATTTTGATAATTTAAATTTAAAGCTGCAAATTCATGTTAGTGTAGGTACTACTTAACTACTAACATTTACATAAAAATTCAAAATTTACGCTTTCAGATTTTCTTTTCTGTTTGGATTTTTCGTTAAGTTTTATTGACATATTTTTGAAAACCTTTTGCAGTGTTAAGAAAAGAAACACAGCTTAAAACCTGTATCAACTGTCAGTATCGGATATCTGATCATGTGTCAGTGAGGTTTGAAAAACGTCATTGCATTATGAATCAATTGTAATAGTATTAAATATGGCGAAAAAGGGCTGCTGGGGGGAATTTAATAAAATAGGGGCACATTGCTTTCAAAAATGGCACTCTTTTGCCCTGTTCATAAAGCATATTTTGAGATGGTTTATTTAGTGTTCCCTTTTAGTAGAATTTTATAATATTTTTCTGAACGACTGGTGAATTTTGCGACATATTCGTGCATACAATCGAAGAATTTCACGATATTTTCCTGTGACCATTCAACGAATTTTGCATTTTTTTTTTTTCACAGTTGACAACACTTAAAAATTTCTGGATTTGTCCCTGCGACTTACTGGTGAAATTTGCAGGATGCAATTGAAAATTGTGTGCATTTTTTAAACGATATATGGACAGATAGATTTTTCATTTTTTTTTTTTTTTTTTTACGACAATTTGATCTAAGAATTTCTTTTTTTCCCCCTTGTGTTTGATTGACAAATTATTTTATTTTTTTCCCTCTTGCGACCAATTGACAAATTTCAGATCTCCCCCCCCCCCCTCTTCCTTAGCCGATTAGCAGATTTCATTATTTTTTTTCTTGCCTCGCCCGATTGATGAAATTCATACTTTTCTTTTACATCCGAGATCGATGTATTTTGCTAAGAAATTAACAGAAAAGGTACATCAAAAAGAGCAGTAAGGATCAACGGGCACATATGTAGTTTGAATAGGGCTACAGGACATATAAAGTGGGCAAGTCAAAGAAGGTCCACTATGCACTGTGCTTGGCCATAGTGTTAACTCTAGGTAAAGGAAATTTTCTTCTGGTGAATCGATAAATGTCATGTAGATAACTGATTTCTTCATTAGTGCAATATAATTGTAGGCTTTAAAGTATAAATTTTATTTTAAGGAAAGCAATTAGAACTTTTAAATGAAGCATTTTGTTTCAATAGAATGCAAAAGCAAAATAAGGTTAATTAAATATAACTTTTATATTGTGTGTTGAGTAAATTTATGTTTTTTGATAAATATGTGTTTTAGAAAAAAATTGTGAAAGTAAATTTGTTTTTTATAATGTTTGTCATGTTTCACATTTTTTGTTTGTAGCTGATGTCTGCTTTGGATATTCAGAAAATTAGTAAATGCCCCCCCCCCCCCCCGAAGAAACATTGATTAAGAAATGGAAAACTGATGCTGTTGATTGTATGAGAGATTATTTAAAGAGGACTGAGCGTTTTAGCCCCATGAAAAAATCATATGGTATGAGATTCTTATTTAATTTTTTCATTTGCATGTTGATTTATTTATGACAATATAATATATTAAGCTAAGTGATCCTGCTATATTTATCAAATCATTGGGACTCTAATAGCTCATAATTTGATTTTGGGGGGAGAAAAAGGAGGGGAGGGATGTGAACTTTTTTTGTAAGGTACTTTCAATTTGAATGAATAAAAACTTCAATTAGATGTACTTACAAAAATGTTTATTTAAGGGAGATAATGCCCTTTTAAAATACTTTACACTGCTCCTTTTGGCAACAAATTATTTCAGTCGTACAATGCATTTTTCGACCCTTTACATTTTTTTTTCCCGCATTCTCATACCTTAGATTAAATAATGATACAGATGTGAAAACACAAGAAAATTTGAAAAAACCCACAGTAGTTTTTTTTAAGTGGGGCCGTGATTTAAATTAATATGGGTTTTTTTAATCTTTGATTTAAATCAAATTAAATTAAAAAAACATATTTCAAATTTACGTCAAGATATTTTGTGATAAATATTAAGTTTTGCCATATGAATGCATTGTAAATTTAAACGGTGGGAAAGGCCGAGAACTAAAAATCTATGTTTTTTTTTTTTTTTTTTTTTTTTTTTAATTTCACTTAAGTGAAATATCACATTTAAAAGTAAAAATTCTAAATTAAAAATAATCTCAGCTAACACGTTCTATTGTACACACTGAATATATTGTGAAAAATATTAAACAATTAATGCATATAATGTATATTTACCTATTGGAAAACATTTAAACCTTATGCAATTTTTTTTAATAAAAAAAAAAAAAAAAAAAAAAAAAATGGAGATTTTCTGCAAGGATATGGAAAACTTTGGAATAATTAAATATATGTCCTTCAAAAGTATTTTTATTCATATTAATGTAGAGATTTCATTTTGTCCTTGTGAACACACAATTTGTTAAAATAATTTATTTATGGACAGATTTGAGAAATAAAAATAAGGATTTTACGGTTAGTAATCTGAAATATGTTTATATATTTTTTAAATATAAGTATAATTTTAAGTACTTATAAATGCATACTAATTAATAACTAACTTCTTAAGTTTTTAAAATGTATATATATATGATTTAAAATGTTTTAAATTAAAATCAAATAAATCCAATGTTGATATTCACACTAAATTCTGTAATCGCTTAGAAACTCATGAAACTGAAAAATTAGTGTGTGTGGTTTTTTTTTTCGAACATTTTAATAACAAATATAATAATTTTTCAGACCCATTGAAATTTATAATACACTATATGGCCAAAGGTGACCGGTCACTTGCAATTTTAGACGTTTTGTTAAATATCTAGAAAAATACATACAAGAATTAACCTGAAACTGCAGATGTGTAAACAGTATAGTATAGGTCATATATTTCCATGAAGATTTTTTCCCAAAACCCTATAGGGGACCGTCAACAAATTAAAAAGAACGAATATCTTTTGGATAACCCTGTAAAATATAATGTAGCAAAAGCGTTCAAACTCGAGATTATTAATAAGTGGCTTATTGTAATATACTGTGTTCATTTTTATGAGGATAGCATTTATACTGATAGAGAAATTAAGGTTTTTATAAAAACAGCCCCAAATTTCGTCAAGTTTTTTGCTTATAATTTGCAGAGTTCTTAATATAAAAAAAAAGTTCTTTTTCAGAAAATATGACAAACAACATTGTACACAATACCCTGCAATCAGAATGAAAAAAAAAATTGTATGAAAAATGAGCATGTTTACTAAATAATGCTTCATATATAAAGAGATTCTATAGAGAAACTTTTGTGAAAGTCTTAAAAACATAGTTTGAAAAAATTGATAATAATCGTTTATAGAATGAGCTCAAAATCCATTATTCTTAAAAGGAAGCAAAAAGATGAGGGGCTGTATCCAAATACAATAATACATACAATATTGTGTATGCTGTATTGGCACTAATCAATGAATGTATGGATACAACCCCTCATCTCTTTGCTTCATTTTGGGAACAACAGATTTTGAGCTTATTCTATAAACGATTATTATCAGACTTTTCAAACTATGTTTTAGAGACTTTTACAAAAGTTTCTCTATACATTTAGCTAACACAATATGCACATTATATTTTGATTCCAGTCGCGCAAGCGCAGTGAAACATTTTTTAGTAAACCTGTTCATTTTTCATCCAATTTCTATTATTTTTTAAATTCTGTTTGCTGGTTATTGTGTACAATATCGTTCGTCATATTTTCTGAAAAGAAGTTCTTTTTATATTAAGAACTCTGCAAATTATAAGCAAAAAACTTGGCGAAATTTGGGACTGTTTTTATAAAAACCTTAATTTCTCTATGAGTATACATGCTATCCTCATAAAAATGAACACAGTATATTACAATAAGCCACTTATTAATAATCTCGAGTTTAAACGCTTTTGTTCCATTAGTTTTTACAGGGTTATCCAAAATATATTCCTTCTTTTTCAATTTGTTGACGGTCACCCATGATGTTTCGGGAAAAAAACTTCGCGGAAATATATGACCTATACTATACTGTTTATACACCTGAAGTTTCAGGTTAATTCCTCATGTATTTTTCTAGATATATAACAAAACGTCTAAAATCACAAGTGACCGGTCACTTTTGGCCAAATAGTGTATATAAATGATCATCTTTATGTGTGTGTAATACATGCTCCAGTTTCATTAAATAAATATTGTGGTATGTATTCCAGAATGTTGTATATAATCTAGAATAGATATGTTTAAAAGAATAAGTAGTACAAAAGTCCCAAATCCCCTGCCCCACCCTGACTGAAAAACATTGTTTTTTCCATTTTCCTCCTCCCCCCACCCTTTGGGTAACTGAAAGCTAAAAGAAAAAAAATCAAGTAATTTTCAGTTTTTCTTCTTCTTCTTCTTTTTTTTTTTTTTTTTTTTTTTTTTTTTTTTTTACAATAATGTTGGCTAATTTGGCTGGGCACAGTGCCCGGCAGCCCTTTAAAAATATTTTATTTTAAAAGGATTAAATTAAAATCAAATAAATACAACGTTGATATTCATACTAAATTCTGTAATTGCTTAGAAACTCATAAAACTGAAAAATTAGTGTGTGTGTGTGTTTTCGAACATTTTAATAACAAACATAATAATTTTTCAGACCCATTGAAATTTATAATATATAAATGATCATCTTTATGTGTGTGTAATACATGCTCCAGTTTCATTAAATAAATATTGTGGTATGTATTCCAAAATGTTGTATAGTATATAATCTAGAATAGATATGTTTAAAAGAATACTTAAGTAGTACAAAATTCCTGTATACTGTACAACAGTCCCAAATCCCCTGCCCCCCCCCCCCCTTTTGGGTAACTGAAAGCTAAAAGAAAAAAAAATCAAGTAATTTTCAGTTTTTTCTTCTTCTTTTTTTTTTACAATAATATTGACTATTGGCTAATTTGGTTGGGCACAGTGCCCGGCAGCCCTTTAAAAATATTTTGTTTTAAAAGGATTAAATCAAAATCAAATAAATCCAACATTGATATTCACACTAAATTCTGTAATCGCTTAGAAACTCATAAAACTGAAAAATTAGTGTGTGTGTTTATTTTTTCGAACATTTTAATAACAAACATAATAATTTTTCAGACCCATTGAAATTTATAATATATAAATGATCATCTTTATGTGTGTGTAATACATGCTCCAGTTTCATTAAATAAATATTGTAGTATGTATTCCAGAATGTTGTATATAATCTAGAATAGATATGTTTAAAAGAATACTTTAGTACAAAATTCCTCTATACTGTACAAAAGTCCCAAATCCCCTGCCCCACCCTGTCTGAAAAACATTGTTTTTTCCATTCTCCTCCTCCCTTCCCTTTGTGTAACTCAAAGCTAAAAACAAAACAAAAAAAAAAATTCAAGCAATTTTCAGTTTTTATACAATAATGTTGACTGTTAGCTAATTTGGCTGGGCACAGTGCCCGGCAGCCCTTTAAAAATATTTTATTTTGAAAGGAATCCCCCTCTCCCGTTTTTGTACAATTGAAAGCTAAGAATTTTTTTGTTCAAACTTTCAAACGATTTTCAGTGCTTTTTAAAAATAGTGACTCTTTCTAAAAATAGTTGACTGTAGACTGTTTTGGCAAGGCTTAGCACCTGGCAACCCTTATTAAATATTTTGCACATCCAACAACCCTTAGTGCTCTTTTTGGCAACAAATTTTTTCAGTCGCACAAGGTAGGCTTTCTTTTGTGACCCACTGATAAATTTTGAGATTTTTCTTTGCAACCGATTAATGAATTTCATGGTTTTATCCTGTGACAGATAGATAAAATTCACCATTCCTCCCCTACCCATTCATCTAGAAAGTTTTATTGTCTTTTCCTTTGCCCCTCACCCTCCCTTGTGCAGCTGAAAGCTATTTTTTTTTTTTTCAAAATTTCAAGCGATTTTCAATGTTTTTTTTAACAATACTGACTGTATCCAATTTGAACAATTTTTTGTACTTTTCAGTTAACCACGTGCCAGTGTTATATATACATATAAAGCAGAGTCGAGTGTCAGTATTGTTGTTCCTGCATCTCTTAAGCCTGGCTGTTCGACTAGGAGGTTCCAAGTTCGCTCCCTGATGTGGACAGCGAGGACAATTTTGAGCTTAGCCCAAACCATCTGAAATGGCCCTGGAGCGCCCAGTCCCTGCACGTAAATATATCAGTTATTTGCAGCCTGTTTTTAGAAAAAACCTATGTTTATACACCAATATTTTCTGTTAATAATTATTTTTTTTCTTATTTTTATTCATTTCATTCCAATGTTTATTTATATATATATCTCTGTGAATTTTATTTTTAAATAAATGTGTGCAGTAGCACTTTGAAAACTTAAAATTTGTTTGTTTATTTATTAATTAACAAATTTTTAATTTTCAGATTTTAATTGAGTTTTAGCTTGTAAAATATATTTAGTCTCCCTTAATGTATGTATCATGCTACTTTTATTCAAGAACTCTGTTTTTTTATGTTAGCCAAATGCAGGTAATAAATTGCCAAACATTTTTACCATCGCATTTTTTCTAATTTCATTAGTATAATTTAAAATTTAATCCTTTCACTAATTTTATTTAAAATACATAACTTAAAGAGTGAAATATTTAAAATTCATGACTTTCACTTATTTCTTTAAAAAAAAGAGAGAAAAAGTAATAAATTTCATAAACCATGATATTTAATTTCAATATCAAAAGCATTGGTTTAATTTACCACACGAAAAATCTGGCAAGTTATAAAATGCTATTGGCGAGATTTTCGCCTCCCTAACATAAATGTACAGTAAATTCTGTCTAAGGCGGACTCTGTATAAGCCGGAAATCTGTCTACCGCGGAAATTTTTTCAAGTCCCGGCGAACCCATAGAAAATTACATTAATTCATGCTGCATAAGGCGGAATCTGTCTGATGCGGAAACGGAAAGGATTTTAAGGTCCCACCGAAACCAAAATTTTGCATAAGGCGGGAAAAGAATAATTTAAAAATGAAAAGCGTTTTGTTTATTAAACTTTAAAACTGATAAGTCAAATAACTCAATGCCGAGCATGTTAGCTATAATTCCGTAAGCTTTTAAAAAAGTTAATTAAAAAAAAACAGAAACTTTAAATTTTAAGGAATTTATACTTATGCCATTTTTTCATATGCAAAATTGCATCTAAAAGTTAATATTTCTAGTAAAATGAACATTTATGAAAATGATTACGTATTTTCGAAAGTACAATATATTATACTTTAAGATTGTACTCAAATTCAAAATTATAGCGTTCTTTCTTGAAGTTTTTTTTTTTTTTTTTTTTGTGTGTGTGTGTGTGTGTATAAACTTCCAATATGAATGTATTACAGCAGTACTAAGAAATTGAATAAAGTTTCTCATTTATCTTTAAAAAGACAAAGGATCTTTCAGAATTTCAGTTTTCAACCGATTTTCTAGTCAGGAGAATCAATAAAAGATCGTCATCTTCCAGGGATTTTTTTTTTTTTTGAAGGGGGGGGGGGAGCTTTTTTGCATAAGCCGGAATATTGTCTACCACGGAAATTTTTCTCAGTCCCGACCGATTCCGCCTTAGACAGAGTTTACTGTACTAAGAATTCATTGCGATCATGGCAACTTTTATGTACTTTTATTCAAAAAATTATTTTTTATTATAGAAATAATCGCCTTGCACATGGAAAGCAAAAGGGTCAGCCCACTCCCGCTGGAGTCATGCGATGTTCGAATACACCAATGCAAGTGTATGAAAAGAGCATTACGTCACTCTAGCAGTCTGTAAAAAAAAGACACTTGGGATGCACTGCGGTAGCCGGTCTTTTTCATTTGCCTCGGATAAAGGGCAGGGGGTCAATCCTGCTTTGACAGTAAATAGATCTCACACTTGAAAGCTGTAAATTGTGCATGTTTCGAGTGTTTCTGGAATCATGTTCTGCTTAGTCAGACGTAATCGAACCTCTAGTCATAGTATGTTTGTCATACGAATTGAATATTTCCAACTGAGTGAAAAAATGCCCAAGCTGGGAATCGAACCCAGATCCTTAGCTTACAAGACCAATGCTTTACCTTTTAAGCTAACTGGGCTAACAACCAGCCAGCATATTTCGCTCAGAAAACTGTATTGATAGTAACATCTGGTCTGTCATGTAGCTCAACAGAATAAACCGCAGGTATGGAACTCCATATAAACAATGGATATGTAGATGTACTATTATTTTAACACAATCAAACTGATTTGTAAAGTTATCATATGAATTGAATATTTCCAATTGAGCGAAAAAATGCCCAAGCCGTAAATTGAACCCAGATCTTTGACTTGCAAACAAATGCCGGCCTGGGCATTTTTTCGCTCGGTTGGAAATATTCAATTTGTATGATAATTTTACTAATCAGTTTGATTGTGTAAAAATAATAGTTCATAGTATGTTTGCTTTGTTTGCATAAAAACTGCTGAGCGGCTGCATAATGTCGCACAAGGAAGGCTTTTTTTTTTCTTTGTGACCAACTGATAAATTTGGAGATTTTTCTTTGCAACCGAGTAATGAATTTCATGGCTTTATCCTGTCCCAGATAGATACTTCCCCTTTCCATTCAACTGATTTTTTTTTTTTCCTTTGCCCTTTTGCGACTGAAAGCTAAGATTCTTTTTTTCTTCTGTTTTTCAAAATTTCAAATAATTTTCAGTTTATTTTATTTTATTTTTTTTATTAACAATACTGTTGACTGTAGTCCAATTTGGCAGAGCGGATGGTACTTTTCTGTTATACGGAATCCATTGTCGCCAAGCATAATAGTTGGCGCAAAATGAAAATCTCGTGAAGCATTGTCGATAGTAAAGTGAACCTGGCAGAGATGTCATATATGCACCGGGTACTTAACTGGCGCTAAAGTGTCGTTATTTTGCTTGATATGGTAACCGGATATAGATGATATGGTAACAAGTTTTTTCGCCGGAAAAAAATCATGCCAGTATGAGGCATATATGATATCTGTGGCGTGAGCCTTTTAATTATATAACATTTGAAAATTATAGACTTTTACGAACTGTGGCATGTCTATATGTATATGGTGTATGGTATATATATATGTTTACGGTATATGATGGCATATATTACAAACTATGGCAATACGTCACATGGTTTACAATAAAAATCCTTTTCGCGATCAAGGTTGAAATAATTGGTGCATCCGTATAACGGAAAAGTTCCGAGCGGAGCGCTAGGCAGCTGTTTTTAAATATTTTACACATCTGATAACCGTTACCGCCCCTTTTTGGCAACAATTTTTGGTACTTTTCAATTAACCAGGTGCCAGTGTTATATATACACATATACATGTGTATATATATATATATAATGTATACATATATGTACTTATATGTTTATGTGGTCGTTGTCGTCAATGAAGGATTTCTTATGCTGCTCAAAACATAAATTTAAATTAATAAACACATTTATTTGATGAAATTATTTAATAAAGTTATTGAAGCTATATAGCATATTGGAATTTAGTTGATTACAAGATGTATTTTAACGTTTGTGCATGTACTAAATTTTAAAATTCATTTTTTTAATAAATTTCAATGGTATCGATTATTTCAAAATGCTCCATGTGCATAATTTTTTCTCTGATTCCTTTGACAATTTCTATGGCTGTTTGTCCTTATATATTTCATAAAACTGTGCATGATTTTTTAAAACTAAATATAATTTCAAAAGTTAAAAGCAACTAATTGCAGCAATACGATGCAAAAATCCTGAAAATTTCATAAAACTAAGATTTTTTTAAAAACTTGTATATTAAAAATAGATAAAATTTGATGCACAGTTTCATTTATATGTATAAATCAATCTTGCATTAAAAATATTTGTGATTTTAATTGCTGTGAAATGTGCATAGAACAGTTCAAAAAATTCTTCGTAACACTACGAATTTTTTCATCAACGAATGATTTCTTATGTTCTTTATTTTTCTCAAAACAAATTTAAATTGTATAAACGCATTAATTTGATGAAATTATTGAATAAACTTATTGAAACTGTGGTGATATGTGAATTTAGTCAATTAGAAGGCATATTTTAATATTTCTGTCTTCATTAAGCCTTAAAATTAATTTTTCTCAGTATAAAAATTTAGTCGATATTATTAATTCAAAATGTTCCATGAGCATAATTTTTCCTCCAATTGCTTTGAAACTTTTTATAGCTATTTCTCATTATATATGTCATAAAACTGTGCATATGATTTTTTGAAAATAAATATAATTGTAAAAGTTAAAGGTAGTTAATTATAGAAATATGGTGCAAAAATGCTCAAAATTAAAAAAAATTCAGAAAATATTTTTTTCTAACCTTTATATTCAAATATATAAAATTTGATGCACATTTTAATTTATGTGTATAAACCAAACTTGTATAAAAAATATTGGCGATTTTCATTGATATGGAATGGGCATGGGGCATTTTGAAATGTTCTCCATAACATCTAAAATATTACAAAAAATTCCCTTTTTTTTAAATAAAATTGTTTTTTAATTTTTTTTTTTGTGATAAATGTATCCCATAATGCATATAATGTACCCTTGGATAATATTTAAAGGGAAATTTACAAAAAATAAAAAAAGGATTTAAAAGAATTAGCTTCAAAAGTTCCTGGCTGTTTTTTACCGTTTTCTTTAGTGTAACTCTCTTAATTTTACTTGGAATTTCATAAATGAGACATCATATTTTAAAGCATTAATTGCGTACTAACTAATTACTTCCGCACTCCCTCCTATATTGCTCCCTTTTTATTTTATAATTATCAATACCATATGATTTTATTCTAAAACACCATAGATTATGCTATATAAATGCCATAAGATTTCACTTTAAAAACACCATAGATTGTGACCCAATTCCATAAGATTTCATTCAGAAACCCCATACAAATGCCATAGGATTTCATCCCTAAAACTCCTTAGACGTTTACCGTACAGTGCCATAAAAATTACCATACAAATGCCATCCCTCTAACTCTTTAGACATTTACCATACAGTGTCATAAAAATTACCATACAAATGCCATCCCAAAAACTCCTTAGACATTTACCATACAGTGCCATAAAAATTACCATACGTACCATTTCCATGCCATTGTTTCTATGGTTTTCCATAGGATATTTTTTACCTTAGGCAAAAAGCCATAAGATTTCACTTATGGTTTTTTTTATGGTAATTCTATGTCATTTTTTGCTAAGGGTGTATTTCTCAGTAAATCTTTCTTTAAACATTTCTCTGATATTTTTAGGGTTCCGTACTTAAAAAGTAAAAACGGAACCATTATAAGATCACTCCTGTGTCTGTCCGTCTGTCTGTCTGTCTGTCACAGCCATTTTACTCGTAAACTATGGAACGGGGAAAGTTCAAATTCGGGAAAGTAATAAAGACCATTGACCCACATATTTTCAGATTAATAAACATTCATAAATATATTTAGTAAAAAAGTAGAGGGGCTAATTATGCTACTTGAAAAAAAATGTTTACTTTGTATATCATGTGGAGTATCCTGTGAAAGCTTTTGTAACTCTGGACTCAACAATACATTCCATTTAATTTTAGGTATTATATTTTCAAAGATATTGTTTAAAATGTAGCGCAAAAATATGTCCCCCTCCCCCATCTAATTCCGAATCTACTGAAACTAAAATTATGAAAAAATTAGAGGTAGTAGACGTTAATATAAACCTTGCCGAAAAATTATAGCGATTACCCTAGGTCACATAGTTTTTAGAGTAATTAGCATTTTTCTGTTATACACAAATTTCGATTTACGGGCATTCAGAAAAATTGCTGAGCATCGCTGAATATACCTATCGTTGCAGAAGGAATAAAAAAATTTTTGATAATGATTTTCGAAAAAAATCATTGGTAATTAGCCGAGATATTAACCCTTAAATGTACGGTCAGTTTGGACATACACAAGGGCAGGGGCGGCGTACTCTATGACTAGTTACTTTTAAAGATATATATGTGTAATGTAATGTCCAGTAACAATATAAAAGCAATAAACGTCAAATTGTTAAAAACAAACTAATTTAAGGGGTCTCGGGACTCTAAAAAGTGGAAAAAATGAAAAAAAGACCTTTTTCAACATTTAATGTCTTAAAATGTATATGATTTTGAACACAATTTTAATTGGGATGAAAGACATAAGTATGTTCTTTCGTTTCATGTATTTAAAAAATTGCAAGATACAGAATTAGTATTTATAGGGGGCTCGAAACTGTTAGACATTTGTCGAACAAACAATTGGCATAAATGTTTACGCGCATGATTACAAAATAAATATTGCAACTAGAATGAAAATTTTGGTGCTTACTTATACTTCAGATTGTAATAATTTCCCTGAACTTAAATAAATTTGTATTTAAAGCATTTTTATATTTTTAATGAAACGTTGCATTTAGCTAATACAAAATTTTGAAAATTTCAACAGTAAAATCACCTAAAAAAATATTTTTTTGAACAATAAAAAGGAAATTTTAGGTTCAGTTTATACAGACTAACATGAAATATATGTTTTGAAAATTTCATGAAAAAATATCCAGAAGTTTTAAAGGTATCCTGCGCGTTATGCCCAAAAAACGCCATTTGGAAAATAAGTTTCGGAAACGCCCCTTCAGTTATTGAGCGGGTATAATTCTAAAAGCCAAAACTTCTGTTCTAATGAGAATTTAAAGGAAACAATTATATCAAAATATTCAGGAAAGATAGGAGTTTAACATCTAAAAAAATTAAAATTTCTTAAATTTTGAAGCTTTAAGAGTCCTGCGACCACTTAATCCTTTCCGGCACGGAGTAATTCTATTTATAAACTTATGAAATACTGAACTGACACCAGAATTTATTAGAAAATGCGAACTTGCTTATTTTCACGTACATGATAAAAAGAAAATTTTAATTAAATATTTTTGGTGCCGTTTGTCTGTTTTGGAATTAAAATTAGGTCTTCGTTTTTTAAGGCCCTAGAAAGATTTAATTAGAATAAATCGCATAAATACTGTGGAATTCGCGATAGTTTGCATTCATTGTATCTCTCAATACGCCTCGAGTGACTTTAAAAGTTAATTAAACACCTATCTGGAAAAACGCGGCACTGACGAAGGCGGCGTTGCAACTTTGAGACCTCAATTCGAAGCCCGCTTAGCACAATGCCAAATTTAAACTTTGAACAAAGGTTTTGTTTTAGCTACACTGTAGAAATAAAGGTTATTACTACGCTGAATTTAGTTTCATGAAATGCCAAATGAAGTTTAACTATGCACTGCTTTTATTGTCAGAACCGAATTAAGTTCATCATAAACAGATTAGGATAATATTTAAAAAAAAAGAGCTATGCGAATAGCTATATTTGATATTATTTAGATTCCATATCTCTTTGAAATTTCATGGTATACCCATTTACACTTTTCTAATATATAACCCTACGTTGTATGGTTTTTTACAAAGTCTTAGTATTCTTTTAGCAACGTTTTTTAATAATACAATTACAAATTCATATATTTATTGTACGGAACCCTCTGTGCGCGAGTAATGCTCGCACTTGACCGTTTATTTTTATCTTATTATGACTAGGATTAATCTTTTCAACATTAATTAAAAAAAAAACCCATAAATCTCAAAACACGAATACTCAAATGATAATTAATTTTTCAAATCAAATATTTTATAAAATTAATATTAATTTTATAATTAATGATAAAAACTCTTATTTTTCTATTAATAATCTTCAAATATCAAAAACCTTTAAATATATGAATACAATCGAAAGAAAGATTTTTAACTATAATACATTTTCAAAAAATACATCTATAGTATATCCATATATACTTTTCCGTGTAAATGCAATGACCACGCTCTAAAAAAAATACATAAATAATGATCATGGACATATAATCACTGGAAATCTTAATATTGTTAATGATTTTAAATTGGAAAAACTAATGGGTTATGGTACTAAAAATAGACTTCCATCTAAATTTAACGTAAATTCTATTATAAAAATGTTTACATATGATATAGATATTTTTATTTATAATATTTCATTCTAATACAATAAACCTATTGTATATTTTAATCAATGAAAAATAATAGTTATTGAAAAATTAACTAAGGCTTTAAAATACAATCTTTCGGATTTGGTTACTATTAACACAGAGCATTTTTTCCAGCAAATTACTAAATTACAAAAAAACTATGTTATTACATATGTAGGCAAATCTCCTAATAATTATGCAATCATATGTAAATCTTATCATCGCAGACTTCTTACATCATATATTTCTTCTAATAAACCTTTTCAAAAAACTAATGAAAATGCAATAGTAAACAATCGTAAAATTCAAAGTTATTATAAACTATTAAATATTTTATCTACTAACTTTAATTATCCTTATTTAGTTCTTAAACCCAAATTTCATAAGAAACCAATTAAATTTAGGACTGTAACTATTGAATGTAATACATATATTAATACAGCCAATAAACTTCTATTAAAAATTCTCAATCAAATATATATACTGACAACAACCACTGATAATACACATTGTTTAATAAAATATACTTTTCAAAAAAAATATTAACCGACTTAAGAAAAAAAAAAACGCTAAAAAGAATTAATTAATTCTTTAAAATTCTCTAATGACAAAATATTTTCGAATAACTAAAAATCAGAAATCATGTGTCGGCATAAAAATGATAAATTTAATATGTACAATCTAATACCCACCAAACATGGATTTTCGAGATAATATTTTTTACAAGAGATGAATTTTCAGGCTTATCATGTAATTTACGGATATATACATATAAAAAGTGATCAATTACTTTTTGAAGTTCGGTGCTAAAGAAACTCGATCGATAATGATTAAGCAGCTAATTTGCTGAAGGAATATATTATTTCCGTCTTTGTATCATCTTTTCCATCACCACTTTATTCATGGTACTAGGAAAAACATAGAGTTCTTACTGTACTTAAGGTAGTTTAGCACCGAACTTCAAAAAGTAATTGATGAGTTTGTATATGTATATATCCGCAAATTAAATGATACATTTGAAAATTCATCTCTTCTAAAAAATATTCTCGAAAATCCATCTTTGATGGGTATTAGATTGTACATATTAAATTTATCATTTTTATGCCGACACATGATTTCGGATTTTTAGTTATTCGAAACTGTTTTATCATTAGAGAATTTTAAAGAATTATCTAATTCTTTTTAGCGTTTATTTCTTTCTTTCTTTCTTTTAAGTCGGTTAATATATTTTTTTAAGTATATTTTTTCCTACTTTTTAGTTATTAATAAAGTGATACATAACTAACCGGATTCCAATATATGCTGAATAAATAAATAATTTCTAATACAAATTATAATTCATCAAAATTATTCATTAAAATAAATAGTTTTTAATAAAATCTTTGTATTTTCATTATAAGAAATATGGTTTTATTAGGATTTAGTATTTAAAATATAGTTGTTTAAAAAAAAAAATAAATTGCATTCATAACAGTCTACATTCAAAAATAATTATTTAGTAGAATTATCTTGACTAGAAGCAAAACGCAGAATCTATAGTAATCTTTGTATTGAATCTTCACGAATGTTAAAAATGGAGGATATTCCATCTCCATTTTGATCACGTGGTCAAGGTAAAAACTTCTAGCGTAAAGAAGGGAAGGCTCCGTAGACGTGTAATGTAAATCCCCGCTAGCCAATGAAACAGTTCATGAGGCAAAGCAGTAATATCTTCCCTTCTTATCAGTTAGAAGTTCCTTGGGTAAATTACCGGTATCACGTGACTTTTTTCAGCCTCGAACCCATATTTGGAATATCCTCCATTGGTTCAGAATTCTACAGTATTCTTTTCCAATAAACTTCATCACCTGTTTGCTCAAGTACACTGTTAAAAATATCGTGAAAAATTACCTCTGTTTTTAAAGGCTATCTATTTTCTGACCAATGAGAACGATACATAGGCGTTTACGTAGTGTCCTCATTGGTCAAAAAATAGATAGCCTTTATAAACAGAGGTAATTTTTCACGATATTTTTAACAGTGTAGGGTGCCTTTATAGGTATATTGTAACAAACGATGCTCATACTATGTTTAGATAGACGTGTTTGTCCAAACTATGGCATGCCTAAGCATTTTCTATTCCAGAATGCGACGATAATTGCTTGGACATATTCGTTTATACGAGCGGTACACTGTTAAAAATATAGTGAAAAATTACCTCTGTTTTTAAAGGCTATCTATTTTCTGACCAATGAAAACGTCCCATAAACGTTTATGCAGCGTTCTCATTGGTCAGAAAATATGTAGCCTTTAAAAGCAGAGGCAAATTTTCACGATTTTTTTAACAGTGTAAACGCCAGCTTGTCGATAGGCAGGCTCGTCAAGATGACTGCCGATTAACTTTTGTCCAGAATCGTATCAACCAATCAATTTTATACCTCGTATGTCGCCACTACAGCGTCCAGAATACCAAGTGTGGAAATATGCTATCAAACAATGCTAAAAATGTGTATCCCTTAAATGTGCGACGATACTGCTAAAATCCCGAGTGTCGATCGCAGCGACATCTGCAGGATTTTCGTATTACATTGTATAGACTAGCAATATCTTGCAGTTGTAGAAAATATCTTGCAGATGTCGCTGCGATATTTATATTTCAGCAGCATCATTGCACATTTAAGGGATACAATATTTTAGCGCTTTTTTAAGTATTACAGGAATAGCCGATTTCCACACTGTATATTCTAGGCGCTATAGTCGCCACTCTCATATCATGGTTCCCTATATTTAGGCTACAGCGTCTAGAATACCTAGTGTGTAAATATGCTATCCAAACAGTGCTAAATAATTTTATCCCTTAAATGTGCGACGATACTGCTAAAATGCCACGTGTCGATCGCAGCGACATCTGTGGCATTTTCGTATTACTAGTATTACATTGTATAGACTAATAATACCTTGCAGTTGTAGAAAATATCCTGCAGATGTCACTGCAATCTGTATATTGCAGCAGCATCGTTGCATATTTAAAGGATACAATATTTTAGCGCTTTTTTTTAAGTATTATAGAGATTGCCGATTTCCACACTATGTATTCTAGTCGCTATACTCAGGCTACAGCGGCTATAAGATACCGTGTGGAAAACGGGTATTCCTATAATGCTTTAAAATTACTAAAAACTTGTATCCCATAAATCTCCAAAAAATGCTCAGCGGCAATATGCTGATACGAGCGCCATCTCGTAACTCTTTTCAATATAAACCCTGTGTTTTCAAAAATTATAGAGTGTTAAATATCGGAAACTATAAATATAAGATATTTTAGTCTGTTATAAGCTAATTTAGTTAAGGAATGACGTGAAATAGGTTAAAGAGTCTCTTTTAGAATGACTATCGTTTTTAAATCACTACGATGGCGATACGATCGACATCTTATTATTCAGCATCGTTGTACATTTTTGGGATTCAATTTTTTAGCACTATTTTGTAGCCGTTTTCCACACTGTATCTTCTAGGCGCTGTACTCAGGCGGTAACGACTTCGGAAATAAGCGGCAGTAATGGACTATATTTAAAATCTGGGTTCGAGGCTGAAAAATGTTACGTGATAACGGCAATGGAGGATATTCCAAATATGGGTTCGAGGTTGGAAAAAGTCACGTGATACCGGTAATTTACCCAAGGAACTTCTAACTGATAAGAAGGGAAACGGGAAACTACTAGTGCTTTTCCCCATGAACTGTTTCATTGGCTAGCGGGGATTTACATTACGTCTACGAAACCTTCCCTTCTTTATGCTAGACGTTTTTGCCTTGACCACGTGATCATGGCTTAGATGGAATATCCTCCATTTACCCAAAGAAATTTTAACTGATAAGAAGGAAGGCTACTACTGCTTTCCACATGAACTGTTTCACTGGCTGGCGGGAATTTCCATTACGTCTAGAGAGGCTTCTCTTCTTTACGCTAGAAGTTTTTACCTTGACCACGTGATTATAACGTAGATGGAATATCCTCCATTGGATGTTGTGTTTGAATCTGATAACTGCAGACAGTACCGTTACACGGCTCCATTGCACACTCCTTGTGGAGCTCCCGGATGTAAAAATTCTCTGTGCTGTAAATTTCATTGTGCTATCTCGTCCCTGTATATCGACGATGACTGTCAAGCACACAAGTGTGATGTATGTGTCCAATAAAACAAACAAACAAACATACCGTTACACATAAGAAGGCATTTTACGATGCAGAGACATATTGGAGGCCTTTACTGTGTACATTGACCCAAGAGAGCACTTTTCTGTGCTCATATGTTTAAGGGCACTTTGCTACAGCGAATAGAATACATTGTGGGGAAATATGATATCGAAACAATGCTAAAAATTTGTATCCCTTAAATGTGCGACGATACTGCTGAAATCCAAAGAGTCGATCGCAGCGACATCTGCGGGATTTACGTGTTACATTGTATAGACTAGCAATATTCTTGTAGTTTTATATAATATCCTGCAGATTTTGCTGCAATCTTTATATGTCTGCAACATCGTTGCACATTTAAGGAATGTAATATTTTAGCGCTTTTTTAAGTATTACAGGGATTTCCACAATATATATTCTAGTTGCTATAACTTTGCTGTTGGATTGTCAACTTTTCGATACCCACTTCTGACGTCGGTTTACCTATCGTTGTGGATCTTTAGGTTTTCTGAAAGCGGCAACTTAACCAGGTAAGATCCCGTCCTTCGGAAAGTCACCGCATCCAGCAAATCATAAGTCCACACCGTAACTGAGGACATCGGAAGATTGGTGCCGAAAAGTTGACAATCAACTAGTAATATGCCCTAATACATCACAGCGTGGCAAAGTTCTTCCATATGTCAGAGAACAGCGAAGTTACTCTATATGTCAGTGTATAGTAATTTGCCTTCCTATATGTAGCCAAAAGTATTCTCCCTTCAGTAAAAAAAACCCAAAGAGGAAGATGTTAGCAAAAACCGCGCCATGTTTCAATATATAAACTGTAGCCATAAAGGCCGTAACAGCATCGGAAATGAGCGGTGATGAATGGATGTTGAGTTTGAATCTGATAATGGTGAACCTGGCTGTCTCTATGCGAGAGTGGCATCATTCGATGCGCATATTATTATGCTTTGACATACGCGTTTGTCCAAACTATAGCAAACTTAGGAATTTTCTATTCCAGAACTTGGCGGTACTCGCCTGAACTAGTTCGATTATACAGGTGACAGAAGTTACCAAGCTTGGCGATAATGGCAAGCTCACCAAGATACTTCGCGATTCGCTTTTGTCCAGAATTTTTCAATAGTCAATTATTATATCATGTATATCTCCACCTTTCATATCCAGGAACCCTAATTGAACAAAATCAGAAATAATTCAGATATCTAATCCAATAACCCAATCTGAATCTAATAAAACAAAATTTTCTGTACTGAAATACTGTTATCGAAAAAGCTGAAAATTCGGAAAATCTGAAAATATGGTCCAGACTTCAACTACAGCGCCTAGAAGATACAGTGTGGAAAACGGCTATTCCTATAATGCTTTAAAAACTGCTAAAAACTTGTATCCCATAAATCTCCAACAATGCTCAGCGGCAATATGCTGATACAAGCACCATCTCGTAACTCTTTTCAATATAAACCCTGTGTTTTCAAAAATTATAGAATGTTAAATATCGGAAACTATAAATATAAGATATTTTAGTCTGTTATAAGCTAATTTATTTAAGGAAAGGCGTGAAATAGGTTAAAGAGTCTCTTTTAGAATGACTATCGTTTTTAAATCACTACGATGGCGCTACGATCGACATCTTGTTATTCAGCATCGTTGTACATTTATGGGATTCAATTTTTTAGCACTATTTTGTAGCCGTTTTCCACACTGTATCTTCTAGGCGCTGTGCTTCAACTACAGCGCCTAGAATATATATTGTGGAAATCAGTCATCCCATTAATACTTAAAAAAGTAATACTAAACTATTTGATACCTTAAATTCCAATTGATGCTGCAATCCAAAAAGTCGATCGCAGCGACATCTGCAGGATATTTTCTAAAACTCCTAGACGATTTGTTCTAGACGCTGTAAGAATGCAATGTTTAAATGGAGGATATTCCATCTACGTTTTGATCACGTGGTCAAGGTAAAAACTTCTATTCTAAAGAATGGTAGGCTCCGTAGACGTAAATCTCCGCTAGCTCAAGAGCTCATGAGGTAAAGCAGTAGTATCTTCCCTTCTTATCAGTTAGAAGTTCCTTGGGTAAATGGAGGATATTCCATTTTCGTTTTGATCACTTGGTCAAGGTAAAAACTTCTAGCGTAAAGAAGGGAAGGCTCCGTAGACGTGTAATGTAAATCCCCGCTAGCCAATGAAACAGTTCATGAGGCAAAGCAGTAGTATCTTCCCTTCTTATCAGTTAGAGGTTCTTTGGGTAAATTACCGGTATCACGTGACTTTTTTCAGCCTCGAACCCATATTTGGAATATCCTCCATTACCGGTTTCACATGACTTTTTTCAGCCTCGAACCCAGATGTGGAATATCCTCCATTAAATTTAAAGTATACCGCATCGTCGTTGCGATTGGCTCTTTGAATATCCGCATCGTTGCATATTTAAGGGATACAATTTTTTAGCACTGTTTGGATAGCAGATTTTCACACTATTTTTTCTAGGCGCTTAACTTCTAGATTATTCTGTTCCTATAATCTCCATCAACTGTTTCCTCATGTAAGGTGACTCTGTATGAGAGTGGTGACATGCGTTGATCGATATACGAAAAATACGGGATACCGCGGTGCATTCCACATATCTTTTTTTTTCAGACCGCTGGAGTCACGTGATGCTCGAATGCGTCAAATCAGGTGTACGAAAAGAGCATCACGTCACTCTAGAGTTCTGTAAAAAAAGACAAATGGGATGCACCGAGGTAGCCTGTTATGTTTCGTTAGCCTCGGCTATTAGACTATAAGCTTCTCGACACTCACTTCCGATATCGGTTACTAACGTTGTGGATCTTTTGGTTTTCTGTATGCAGCAAGTTGTCCAGATGAGGACCGAGATCTAGATAGTTTCGTCCAGATTTTTCGCTCTTAGCGAATCGATATTGCCAATCAGAAGCTTACATTTTTTCGAACTGGACCCCCGGCCATCATCTCGCATTTCGGAAAGTTACATCATCCAGCAAACTTTAAGGTCAACATGGGTACCTACTGACTTCGAAATTGTATGTCGAAAAGCTGGCAATCCATCAGCAATGTGTCCTTAGACATGATTGCGTGGAAAGGTTATTCCATAAGTCAGTGCAGAGCAAACTGACTACATATCGCACTCTTGCTTTAAAAGTGTCATAACTCAAAAAACTCGGTTTTTTAGGAAACGCGAAAAACTGTTTCCGGACTACGGAAGGGTAAATGACCATCTTCCAAACACAACTGCTCCCGGGTGACAGAATTTTCAGCGTACTATATGGTACTTAAGGTGGTTGGTAGGGGCATAAAAACCAATTGGAACGGCAACCATAACTCAAAAAACCCATTTTTTGAGTTGTGACACTCTCGAAGCAAGTGTGCGATAATTCAGTGCATAATAAAGTGCTTTCCTATGTACAGTCAAAGTGCTTCCTCTTCAGTCAGGAAAAGCAAAAAGAAAGATGTTAGCAAAAACCGCGCTATGATTCACGAAATAGGCTGCAGCAATCTAATTACCATAAAGGCAGTAACGGCATCAGAAATGAGCGGTGATGATTGGAAGTCGAGTCTGAATCTGATTACTTATGTTACAGGCTGCCTCTATGTGAGAGTGGAAACGTTCGATTCTCAGACTGTGTTTCGACAGATTCTTTTCTCCAAACTATAGCAAACCTAGGTATTTTCTATTGCATATATTGGTGATAGTCATCTGAACGAGATTGATTATACGAGTAAGAGAAGTAAACAAGCTTGACGATAATAGCTGTTTCTCCAAGATGCTTGACGATTCGCTTTTGTTCATAATCGTCTCAACCAATAAAATATTATACCCGCTATGTCGTCAATTTTATATCGAGGAACCCTACCTGAACAAAATCTAAAATCATTCTGATAACCGAATCTGAATCTAAAGGCAGTGTCTCTCTACATAGCAATTCACTCTACTGTGTACTGACATATGAGGTGCTTTGTGCCTTCGCACAACAGGCACCCTCATACACAGGCACTTGTGCTCTGATACAAGAGAGAACTTAAAAGGTTGATTTTCAGCTTTTCGACACCTACTTCAGATACTTATTGATATAGATCTGGGCCTTCCGGATTGAAGGATGAGAAAACATCTTCTGTCAAGATTTTGCACTTTCAAAAGATCTATTACTTGTGTAAGAGTAACAGTATGAAAAATGAACGCTTGTAATCGGGTGACTTAAGCAGGGAACCCACATGTGGAAAAATATCGACGGAAATCTGCAGCGGCAAATTTTCCGCTACGCCAAATTTCCGACTTGGAAATGAGAATCGCACTTGCGTTTTTCTCTGGCGCGCGCTTCCGACGAAATAGTGAGAAGCTTTCTTATTGGTTGATTTCTACAGATGCCGTCGCGGAAAACGGAAAAAGTTAAAACATATTTAATTACAATTCCGCTGCGTTTTCGCATTTGTACGCGGCAAATATGGGGTCAATTTGCCGTTCCGCTGTCCAATTCCGTCGTATTTTTCCGCATGTGGGTTCCCGGCTTTAATCAAATAAGATTTGATTTTTAAAGTTTTCATTATTTTTTTTTTCTAATCATCAGATTTTTATGAAATTGAAATGGGAACACACGGGTGTCTTATACTTTCAAAAAAAATATATCAAAATCGGTTCATATTTAGAAAAGTTATGCGCGAACAGGACCAAAATATACATACAGGGCGAATTGATAACCTCCTCCTTTTTTGAAGTCGGTTAAAAAAAAAATCGCTTTTTTCTAGATTCGTCTCAACCAATCAAATATCTCCGTATGACTCCATTTTCCTACCGAGGAATCCTACCTGAAGAAAATCTAAAATCATTCTGATATCTAATTCGATAATCGAATCTGAATCTAAAGACAGTGTCGCTACACATAGCAATGCATTCTACTGTGTATTGACATATGAAGGCACTTTGTGACTTCAAAACAACAGGCACCCCTACTCAGGCACTTGTGCTAAAGCGTCTAGAATATTTGGTGAAGAAATCGGCTATCGCAGTAGTACTTAGAAAGTGCTAAAATTTTGTATCTCTTAAATGTCAAACAATATTGAAATCCAAAGAGTCGATCGCAGCGACATATGAAGAAATTTTCTAAAACTCCAAGACCATTTTGTCTAGACGACGTTATAATACGATGTTTACATAGAAATTTGAAAATATAACGGAGATGTCGCTGTGATCGGCTCATTGGATTTCAGCATCATTGCACATTTAAGGGATATAATTTTTTAGCGCTGTTTGGATAGTAGATTTCCATTATTATTTATTCTAGGCGCTATACTTGTGCTCTGAGACATGAGGAACGTTAAAGGTTGATTTTCACCTTTTCGACACCTGCTTCCGATATCGGTTTGTATCTATGTGGGCCTTCCGGTTTGGTGGATGACAGAGCTTGGTCGGGATCCAGATAGATTTTTCGCTCTTAGCGAAACGAGATCGCCCAATTAGAAGCCTGCATTTTATCAAACAGCGAAAAGTTCGCAATACTGCAAACTTCTTATGGAGGATATTCCATCTCCGTTTTGACCACGTGGTCAAGGTAAAAACTTCTAGCGTAAAGAAGGGAAGGCTCCGTAGACGTGTAATGTAAATCCCCGCTAGCCAATGAAACAGTTCATGAGGCAAAGCAGTAATATCTTCCCTTCTTATCAGTTAGAAGTTCCTTGGCTAAATTACCGGTATCACGTGACTTCTTTCAGCCTCGAACCCATATTTGGAATACATTGGTCAATATCGTTTCGCTAACAGCGAAAAATCTATCTGGATCTTGATCCTTGTTCAGATAAGTTTTCACACTTTGAAAAGATCTCGTATCTCTGTAAGAGTAACATCGTGAAAAATGATCGCTTATAATTGGACGACTGCTTCAAAAAGGATTTCAATTTTAAAGTTTTTATTTAAAAAAAAATGTTCTAATTATTAGATTTTGATGAAATTAGAATGGGACCACACGGCTGACTTACACTTTCAAACAAAAAAGAATTATCAAAATCGGTTCATATTTGCGGAAGTTATGCAAAAACAAGGCGAGAACACACATACAGATCAAATTGATAACCTCCTTCTTTTTGAAGTCTGTTAAAAAATAGCTATCAACTGGTCAATATTGTGAAAAATCTTAAATGTGTAAACAATATAATGACATATGATTTCAAAGATCATTTTAATAATATAGATTTATTAGATCTACATAATACTATAAATGCATTATTTAAAAAGTATCTTCCTAAACTGGATTTCCTATTTCATATAGATATAGCTTATTTTAAAACTGTAACAAATTTCATTATTTATAATAATTATATTTTCCAAGATAACACATTATATTTACAGAACGTCGATATACCACAATGTGCATGTACAACCAGTTTATTATCTGACTGATATTTATATCACTATGAACGTACTTTTACTAATAGTAATCTACATTTATATCGTTATATTGATAACATAATTTTAATTGCCACTGATCAAAATAATATTTCTCAATTTCCAGTAGATTATCCTACTTATTTAGAGTTAATGGAAAAGCTCCTATCTAGCAATACAATTAACTTTTTAAATCTTAAAATTACAATAAAAGGAAACAAAACAATAACTGATCTATATGACAAACGTAAAGAATTTAAATTCAAAGTTAATACATTTACTAATTTTAAATCTTGCCTACATAATTCTGTATATCGTAACATAATCCTTAATTATCTATATAGAATAAACTGTTTATGTTCTTCTCATCTAATTAACAAAAATATTAAGAAACTAATTTATGATGCATTAAATCATTGTTTTCTAAAACAATTCATATATTGTTTAATATATAATTAGTACTTAAGGTATCTTAAAAAATAAATTAACACATGGGTAAAAAAAGTACAAAAAATATATAAAATCAGAAAATAATTATAAAAAATTAAAAATATAGAATAATAATAATAAAAAATTATAGGTTTTTTTGGGTGGGTAGATGTTAGATTACGGAGGAAGGTGGCGTTGTCTGGCTAATACGCAATCGTTAATTTATTTTAAAAAATGGGGCATTTGATTTATAACTACATTGATAATACACATTTTATAATGGATGTTGATTAGATACTTTTATATGTATTTTATGTGTAGTTATATTTATCAATTCATATTAAATATATTCATATTTATTAATGTTTAATAATGTTAACAATTAACTTGTATTTAAATTTTAGCCTAATCAGGACAATATCGTATGAATTTCTAATACAAAGTATACTATCTTAAATGAGAATAAAATGCATGTTTTAATAAATTTATTATTTGTTCTTCCCTCACTCCTTAAATTATGTGTATTTAATTTTTAAGAATGTGTGTAGAAACATTCAGTGTAACTAATTAATTTGAACATTTAATTATTATTGATATTAATTCTTTCGCATTTTAATTTTATTTTTATATTTAATTATAAATTATTTTAAGTGATGATACAATGTTGTTAGAGGAATTTAAATTGTGATATGTTATAGCAAGGTACAAATATTTATGTGAAACATTAATAATCATCAATTTCATCATATTACATATCATTTTGATTTAATATATAAATTACTAATTTTTTATAATACAATTGTATATATTTAGTAACATATGTTTAATTATTATTCAATTATCATATATCTATATCTAAACAGTATTTGCTTTAAAACTTAATCAATTAATAATTATTATTAGTTTTTATTATATAATAGATTTTATTTTACTAATAATTCAGTAGATGGCAGCACCACACTGATTCATTTGAATACATGGAGCAGTTCATTCTCAATTCTAAATTTTCTATAGAGGACACTGGTTATATACATAATGGGAGTGTGCTTGGCTGTGCTGTATATTGTTGATCCTTGGGTCCACCATCATAAAAAAAACTTTTTTGGCAAAATGTGCTGGTGATCTCCAGTGATTGTATTTGTTATGCCTATTGCTAATACAGTGTGGATCTTAATTTGGTAATTTGTTTTTTATTTTTCCTCTATCCTTTTTAATCTTGTTTTATTTTTAACTTAATTGGTATTCAATGGTTTATTTCTCTGTTTTATGTGTATGGTTGTCCCAAATTCACATTCTTTAGCTAATTTATGGCTAATATGAAGATGAAACCACACATTTTATTTGTGGGACTTTAGGCATTTGAGACCCGACGATTCTGCCTAAGTTCTGCAAATTTAAATTATTCCATTTCTATTATTCACTTTCTGTGATTTTTGCAATGCTTTTGGAATCTATGTTAAGTGTGTTGTGGGGTACTGTTGGGGGTGTTGCATTTTTGTCAATTTGTTAATGTCATATTATTCATAATCTCACAGTTTTTGTTGGTGGTCGGTAATGTTTATTTAATGGTTATATATATATATATATATATATATATATATATATATATATATTACCATTAATTAAACATAACCTACCACCGTCAATTATTATGAATTAAAGCTGTAATTATTAAAAAAAAATTATTATAAGAATTATTATGGAAGAAAAAAGAAAAAAGTGGACACCGACAAAAATTGAAAAGCTTATACATTGAATTACGTTATCAAGGGCACAGAATTCAATGATATAAGCAAAATGGTTGTTTTCTGTGGGAAAAATAAGCTAAAGCTAAAAATTATTTTCCCCTGTGCCCGAACAACCACTAAAATCAAGTAAATTGATTAAAAATGAAAGCAGAATAGAAACAAATAATATGAAATGGAAGAATCAATAAAACGTATTTAAATATTTATAGGATATAAAATATAAATAATAAACACCTTACCGATTAATATTTCAGTATTTTACAAAAATCCATGTGCACATGTCTACCAGTATATCAAAAAGATTAAGGTGAATGAAACAGTTAAGAAATCACAGTAAATGATACCAAAGGATTCAGTTAATACATTTTGAAATAAAATTTGAAATACCTTGTAAAATACATTTAATCTAGTATAAAATAAATAGATACTAATTACATTATTTAAAATGCACTATTAAATTAATAGATAACAGTTTAACAATATCGTCAAAATTTAGCTAAAAATACCCCCTGGTGTAAAAATTATAACTGAAATGGAGCTAGAAAAATTAAAAATTAGAGAAATCTGAAAGAGACAAATTTGGTGCTGCCATCTATTATTACTTATATTAAACATCTATCGCAAGATAAATATTTGTAAGCATTTGAATGTAAATAACTGTTTAAACAGCAAAACCAAACAAATCCTTATATATAGAGAATTATAAACCTAATATAAATCACACAATGTATTTAAAAACTATTGTTAATAAAATTTAAAAGCATACAATATATTCTATTAGCTAACTTATTTAAACTAAACTAAGAGTTTAAATAATGCTAGAACATTGATAATATATAGCATATAGCTATATGCTATAAAACAAAATAAATTCAGTAATAATTAATATAAATAATTATTAAAAATAATATAAAAATTATTTTTTAATGAATTATATATAAGATATTTATAAAATGAACAGGAAATAAAAAACATGTGGAAGTATATAGAAGGTTAAATGATACTTAAATTCCCATTACTTAAAAAGCACAAATATAGAATGTGGATTATTTTCAGACATCCATAAAAATCCATAAAGTATGAATGTGGGACATTCAAAAACATTAAACCGATAATAAATATTAAAAAGAATAGAGGAATAATAATAAAAATAATTACCCAATTTTAATGCATACAGTATAACTATATTTATATTAAACATACTTATATGTATATTATTCACTATAAGAATGGCATACTATTAGTAATTAATATGATATTGTCCTTAGTAAATTAAAATTTAATAACAAATAATTGTAAATTAGATTAATGAATAATTAAGCTAATTATTAATGAAATTCTCCAATTTACATATAAAATATCAAATCAACATCCATATAAAATACATAACAAAAATATAGTAATAATACAAGAGCCCCCCCCTTTTTTTTTTAAATAATTAACCATTGCGTATTATCCAGACAACACCACCCTCCTCCGTACTCTAACATCTACCCACCCAACCAAACTATAATATTTTTTTATATTATTTTACAATTTTTAATTTTTTATAGATAATTTTTTTATTTTATAATTTTTTGTAATTTTGTTTACGCATGTGTTAATTTGTGTTTATAGATCATGTAAGAAAAGTACTAATTGTATATTAAAGAATATATGAATTTTTTTGGAAAACCATGATTTAATGCATCATAAACTAGTTTTTTAATATTATTGTTAATTAGAGGAGAAGAACATAAACATTTTATTCTATATAAATGATTAAGTATTATATTACGAAATACAGAATGATGTAGACAAGATTTAAAATTTGTAAATGTATTAACTGTGAATTTAAATTCTTTACGTTTGTCATATAAATCTGTGATATATATATATATACATGTATGTAGGTGTCACAAAAAATGAAAGTCATTTTATTTTTTCGCATACCCTCTCATTTTTTTTCCTTTTATGTCAAAACAATTGTAAATAAAGTTTCATGTAATTTGGACCACGGGAACCAGTGCCGACTTTCATCTAAATGTCTCAGTCAGTACTTGTGTACTTAGCGAGCGAACGCTGACACATGTCACCCTGTCACGTGTCTGTAGCGGAGCAACCAGTGGCTGCAAATGAAAACAAAACAAAAAAGGAAAGGTTTTGGAATGCTTGTGACAATGCACAACCCGTGAAGAAACCTGTGAAATGTGTCAGTACCAGTATACTCAGGAAAGCGCACGTCTATGTGTCAATGTGCATATAATTCCAAGTTAGTATTTTGTTAGTAAATATCTGGATAGTTTTTAATCAGTGAGCAGAACATGGCAGTGGAATTGTATAGTTCTAAAAAAGTGATATTTTTAATAGGGAAAATTAAACATCAAATAACGGGTTCAAAACTTCTGTCTAATGGACAAGTTCTGGCAGTTTTGTGTTACAATATTCGAGAAGTGAATTTAAGTGTTAATGAAAATGCAAATATCGCTATTCGTGAAAGTATTATCATTTGGGAAAAGGCACACATGCCTAAAAGAAATCATTGCCAAATTGTGTGAGGAAGCTTGTTAATATGTATCAAGTTTGTAGAGACTTACAAAAAAATATAAAGAAATTACAAGACGTATTCAAGCGGCAACAACAAGAATTTGCCGGCATTGCACATGCTGATGCATTTCAAATAATGAAAATAGGGGAAGATAGGATGTTCTTGCAGCGCTAAAAAGAGACGAGCCGAGCTGGTCAGTTAGGTAGAGTGGATAAAAAAAAATGACCAAAGATGAGGAAAGGGCCCGACTTCGAGTTGTCAAAGAAGAAAATTGGCGAATCAAATATGCTTCCGCTTCAACATCCTCAGCATAATACAAACCATTGGAAGAATATTCCTCTTCTAATCCTAATGAAAATATGGATAAAGAAGATTTCCCAACACTGCTAGAAAGCTCAGAACCTGGGACAAGTAAATCAGTAACGAGGAAAGATTTTATTATTAAAGTTAGTTGCTGCATTAGACAGGTGTCAATTAAGTATGTGAAATTATGTGTTTATTCTTGAAGCTACTATTGGGAGGGGGGGGGGGCACTTGGATTTAACATTGACAAATTTCCGTTAAGTAAGTCTTAATTTCAAAGAATCCGAACAGAAACACGGAAGAAACGCGCGGAAAATATAAAAATTGAGTTTCAAAACGAGGTACCAGATGTAGTGACCAGGGTCGTACTGGCATAACTGAGAGGGCGGTGGCAAAATGGATAAAAAGGGCGCCGATTGCCTTACAAAAGGGCGCAAATGCTTATATATACATACATACACATACTATATAAATTATGTATAAAAAATCACTTTAAAAATATATACGAGTATATTGCTATAGCGAAAACTTTATTCCTAAAATAATTATGTCACCCAAATTAGTATTTTACACTATAGAAATGTAATATGCACAAAAATAGTTCCCCGCAAGGCATTGCAGTTAAAAAAAAATCTGATGTTAGACCAGTGTTGCCAATTTAGAGGTATTTTTTTCCTCCACACTTTTCTAAGAAAGCTATCTCTGTTTTCGAATTTCGCTCACCTTATCTAATGAGTTAATTCAAACTTTACCCCGAATATTTGAATAAAAATCTCCATACGATTATCTCCAAATGGAAAATAAAATATTAAAATAAAACAAACAAAAACAATTTCGTTGGGTCAAAACTCAAAAGTGCAAAACATTATTTAATACAATTCAATAATATTTTATATAATACAATCTCTAGAATACAAATACTAATTATGGTGTATAAAATTTCAGGAAAGTTATTTTTGTTTAGTTCAAGAGTGACGTCTATTTTACGTGAATTATTTTTAAAATATGTTTTATTTCTTTATTTTTTCAACATTCAAAAGATATCATAGATTTTTTTTTTTAATTATGGCCATTTTTTTTTTTTCCATTCTGATCAGAAACAAAATTATGGCCATTTTTTTTTTCATCCTAACCAAAAAAAAAAAAAAAATTATGACCATTTTTTTTTCCTTTTCTGACCAGAAAATCAGAGTTCTAACTTTTTACGACAGCTCTTTCATCTTCACCTAACACTTCATTTATAACGGTTGTTTCAAAATAATGGATGGCACCAGTCCATCAGTTCAGAAGAAAATGATCCATTCCAAAGGTATAAGTTCGATTGAAAAAAACTATTTAATACTTTGAGCAGAAAGAAGAGGCTACACCTGCAATTTTTATGACACTAATAGAATCCCATAGTTGCCAATGTGTAAGGTTTAGTTACCTCTAAAATTTAACACAAATTTTTGCCATATTTAATCGTTGACAATTGTTAGACTTTTTAAACTGAAATTCCGGAAGTGACAGCCGATTGTTCCCTTGCGACGACATTCCTCTGGCTTCAACTCGTAAAACTTGGCTAAAAGTGCTATCTTTGACAACATTTTCTGAATGAATCTTTGCCTTTATAAGAAAATGGGAAACTAATTTCCTGGTATCTGAACAAAATGGGCAAATTTTATATTTTTACGAATATTAATGCAAATTTTTTGTATTTACGAATGAAAATGACTTCGCGAAAGTATCAGAAAAGTAGTTAGTTTGGATTTGGGAATAGCTTTCAATATAAAAAATTCTCATAACGAGGATGTGATCGCCCCCCACCCCAAAAAAGGAAATCCATGACCCCCTCTAAATGATGAGCTGAATCCGTCCTTGGCTTTGTCGAATATTGATTGATTAAAATCTCGAAAACGGAATCGAAAAAAAATCCGCTTTATACAGGATCCTTATGCCATATCATCTTTAGATTCTTCTATGTTTTGTCATACGCCAGACAGAATGATTTTAACAATACCGTGCAAAACACAGATGCGAGAAAAATCGACAAACAAAATCTTCATTTGGCGCCCGGGGCACATGCCCCCTCTGCCCCCCTTAATTTCGGCCCTGCTTTCAAATCAGCAAACTTACAAAGGCTGTGCCCAATAATGGAGTTGTTTCTGTTTTTCAAAGATCTTGTTCTTTTTTACCGCGATTCATGTGTGTACGCAGGGTAGGGGGGGGGGGGGGCAGAAAATCTTTGGAAAAGTAATACATTCTTTAAAAGTATTACGCTGAATGTAATTATTTTGAAAAGTAGTATTACTTGAATTTTATTGCATGATAGTTTTGTTTTAAAGGTTTTCATTAAATTTCATTGTAACTGCTGGCTGCTGGCTGAAAATACCAATTATTTTTTATTGCCCACCAGAAACTTTTTAATCGAACTGTCTTTTATATTTTTTGAGAAAAACAAAAGATCTTTCAGAAAAGGCTGCCGAATGTGGCGTTTTGAACCGAATTTCCGGACGCGACAGTGGAGGAAGAGAAAGAAAACTGTTGTCATGAGACAACAATCAATTTTAACTCAAGATGTAATTAATTTAAAGAACAGAATCTATTGTATTGCAAATCACTTCAATAACCAAGCCTGCAAGTCTCATTCTTTTATGTGGAGTTTCGCCGAATATTCGGTTTCATTTTCGTTTTCAGCCCAAAATCCTAGTTTCGGCGAAAATACTGCCGTATATTCGGTATTACTATAACTGCCCCTCCCTAGCCTCCCCCAAACGGCACTCCCATCCAAAGAGCCGTACATACTATATATTCACATACAAGGAGATAAATCTAGAAGGTATTACTAATATTGATTAAATTCGTTATTTTTAAATTAAATTATTTTTTAATATATTTTTTATGTTTATAGCACCTTATATTTAATTAATTTTATTTCAATCAAATTATTTTGTTAATTATGTACTGCCGTTTCTACGCAAAACATTATTCAGATAACATGCGTATATGTATGTTTATGTTACTTACTTTGAATTTATTTTTAAAACAATTTCGCTTACGTTTTCAGTCGATACTAGGAATGTAACCGAAATTCAGTTTCTTTCGAACACTATTTTTATGTTTGTAAATCAGCAGAAATTTTCGCATTATTGAACGTTAAAAAAAATTTTTTTTGAGAACCGCTTTAAGGATTTACATATACATTTATAATCATAACTTATAAATTTCGGAAAATCGAGTTTTTATTTTAGCGGCTTATCAACGGAATTGAGACTTCTTTATGTGGTCAGAATATGGAATAGACAATTCTATGTAAGTAAAAAAAAAAAATAAAAAAATACAATAAGCATTCTATTATAACATAAAATTGAAACTAGTTTTTTTTTCTCAAAATTGCATTTTTTAATAGATGACCACGGCACGATTACTTTAATAATACTGAATTGTTTTTCACTTCTAATTTTGTCAGCTTTTTCCTTCTATATATAAAAAAAAGTTTCGAATTGGAAATGGACCAATGAAAATCTGCTTAGATATTCCCGGTAGATCGGCATCCAATTTGAATGCTTAAGCATGGCCTTTCTTCGTTAATATTAAAAAAAACTGTTGCAAACAAAAATATGAAAATCAGTGGTATTACAGAGAAATGTTTGATAAACACGCTGATGCAGACAGTTTTCAAATCAAAGAATTATTTTAAGAGATATTTAATGCCAAAGTTGGAAAAAATCGTTCCATTAAAAAAGTTTTATTGGAGCAAAAACTACATGAGAATTTAATCATTTTTAGATCATTTTATACGTTATAAGTTCCCGGTGTGCAGATTGAATTTATTTTTTTTATTTGACTCATTTTTTGAGGTTTTATTTCTATTTTAAATTCAAATTTTCAGCTTTTCGAGAGATATTTTTTATATATTTTAGAAAATGTTATTAATTTAAACTGTTGCCAATTGTATAAACAGCGAAACAATAATGTTTACTTCAAATTAAAAATTTATTTACACGTGACTATTGTAAACAGAAATAAAAACTTTAAAATTAGAATTAAATGATCACATGTTAAAAGCAGGAAAATTACGTCCTAAGAACCATATTCACACTTGAATTTTAAAAGAGAAACAAAATGTTAAATAAAAAAAATTATGCGCTAAAACTTGTAAAGGGGAGATTTTACATTATTTAAAATGGCCAAAAAATATGGTAAAAACATTTAAATTAAAAAATATATTTGCGCGAGATATTTTGAGATAATCTTTTCAACTATTATCGTGAATTCAAAGACAGCGCAAATATTTCCTTCTAACAACTAAAGTATTTTCACCTGAATATTAATAAGAGAAATAAAACTTTGGTGTAAATTACGTCAGATTTAAAACGATACATTTCAAATGAATTATTTAAAAGAACTATCTTATATCGCTGTTAAAAAATACCGGGAGACAAGGACACTGTTTACTTAATTCATTTTACATTAACTTATTTTCAAATGTTTAACTAATTTTTTAATTAATGAATAGAAACCCGTTTACAGAAAAATCACTACTGTTTTTTTTCTTTTGTTTTTTTTAAATTCAATATTTTTAAAGCCGATCAAATTAGCGTGCTTTTTGGATTTTGGTGTGCCTGAACGGGGGTTGGCGAGCGTAGCTCGTAGGGGGCAGAGCCCCCTAGTTTCTTATATAATTATGCAGTGCATTAAGGATTTTTTTTCTTTTTTTTGTCAATCATCAAAAATCAGCATTTTTCTACGATAAAAGTTGAATACCCTCTTCAAATAATCAGCATTAAAGGAAAAAAAAAAGAGAGAGAGCGCTTTTCATAATTTCCACATTTTGTCTCGTCTAGTCACTAAAATAAGTCATATTTAATTAAAAATTACTGTTTATTTTAATTTCAGATAAGCCAATTTTAAACTACAATGGTCGTCGCAACTCACACGCAAAAAACACCAACAGCACGTCGTGTCGCGCATGTGTCGTGTGTTAATTAGTATTTCATGGGAAAATACCTCCACATCCGCCGATTTCTATTTTCTCCAGAAAGATAGAGAGCTCCAGAATACGGTATAATAATTTAAAAAAAAGTGTCACAGCTGGTATTACTACAGAAACCACTGGGTATCTATAGAACCGATTTGAAATCCCGCCGAAATGGTAATTTGTCTTCTTAGGAATTCCCACGTTAATGACTAACAGCATTGAAAACTGAACCCAAATACATCTGCACTTCTCTTTACTTATATTTATCCATTCTTTTGTAAAAGGACTTTTACAATTTTAGTGGTTTATCTATTTATTTTAATTACATATGTATTTTTCAATTTATATATTCGGGTGGTGTTTGAAGTTTAAAGAGGTTAAGCAGATCCGGTTTAAAAAAAATAAATAACGTTTTTACATATTGGCTTTTTCGGATGCTAAAAATATTATCGAATTTTTAAATAGATATGAATAATTAACATTTTCTTCTTTCAAAAGCAAAATTTACATAAGTTTCCATTGCAAAATCTTGTGAAGAATTAGTCTTGGCGCCCTTGGCGGTCTAACACTTATATTATCATTGAGAAATTATGGAATGCTCCACTTTAGTAGAACTAAGGGCATCAATTTGTGTGTGTATTTGTGGGGAGTGTGCGTGTGTGTGGGGGGAAGGGGGGTTTGCTATTACAAAAACACGATACTACTTTTTTCAAGTTATTTTTGCAGAGGCGCTGTAAAAAATCTGACCAAGTGACCAAGGGCGCCATGATTACAAAAACACGGTATTAGTTTTTTTTAACTTATTTTTACAGAGGCGCTAAAAAAAATCTGTCCAAGGGCGCCATGATTACAAAAACACGATGATAGTTTTTTGAAAGGGATTTTTACAGAGGCGCTGAAAAATATCTGACCAAGGGCGCCATGATTACAAAAACACGATATTAGTTTTTTAAAACTTATTTTTACAGATGCGCTGAAAAAAATCTCTCTAAGGGCGCCATGATTAAAAAAACACGATAATAGTTTTTCAAAATTATTTTTACAGAGGTGCTGAAAAAATCTCACCAAGAGCACATTGATTACGAAAACACGATATTAGTTTTTTGAACGTTATTTTTACAGAGAGGCGCTGAAAAAAAAAAATCTGCCCAAGGGCGCCATGAGTACAAAAACGCGATAATAGCTTTTTGAAAGGCATTTTTACAGAGGCGCTGAAAAATATTTGACCAAGGACGCCATGATTACAAAAACACGATATTAGTTTTTTGAAATTTATTTTTACAGAGGCGCTGAAAAAGACCAAGGGCGCCATTATTACGTAAACACGATATTAGTTTTTTTTAAACTTATTTTTACAGAGGCGCTAAAAAAATTGACCAAAGCCGCCTCTGACAAAGGGACCAAATGAAATTAAAATGAAAATCCCCTGTCTTAAATTGGCATTTTTTTTTTGTTCTTTCACAAAAAACAGAAATACCAAACTACCGGGCAGCCCCTGTCTTAAATTGGCATTTTTTTTTTTTGTTGTTCTTTCACAAAAAACAGAAATACCAAACTACCGGGCAGCCACCCAGGGCGCTGAATATTTGACAGAAAATATACTAAATACATCATTAACACCAATATTAATTTATGTAGAAGTTACTATTCTTCGGGGTACTGAATAAAATCTGGACCAGGGCGCCATGACTATCAAAGTCTCTGTGAATGAATCCATTTAAAATGAGAATATGTTTCTTATACAGTGTTTCGTCGTTTATACTTGCACAAAAGGCAGAAATACAAAAATACCTCACAACACCAGGGGCGCTAAATACTTAGACGCAGAAAATATGCAAACGTATTAGACGCAGACTCATTAGACACTTATTAGAAGCATTCCTAGAACAGAAATTATTTAGGCGTACATCTAAATAAGTGAGTACTTAATATTATTTTTCTTAGAATTTATCATTAGTACAGGCTTTGAAACAAAGTCTGGTCCTGGATACAATGTGTAACAACGGCATATCTGATTGTCGATAACTTATGTTATCTCGAAATTGGTTTATCTAATTGTCTTTGATCGCACATAGTTTGCTTATGCTATACTTTAAAAAATAAAGAGCATTACTTTTTAATTTTCCAAATGAAAATCTTTGAAAATTTTATGCCTTTCAAAATGCGTGCTTAAAAAAAAAGATAAAAAAAAAAAAAGAAAAAGGAAAAAGTGACGATGGGCGCACCGGGCATTTGCCTCGTTGCCCGGTGGGCCAGTACGACCCTGGTAGTGACTTTACATTGGGATGGCAAACTGTTGCCTGCTTTGAGTGATCGAAGGAAGAATGCTTGCTTATAGTTATTTCATATGAACTTAAAGAACCTTTCATTGTTGCGTCGAGACTCTATAATTACACAGGTAAAGTACAAGCGCAGGCTATTTGGAAAGCTATCTTAGATTGGAATCGCGAAACAAAGCCTAAGTTCTCTGTTGTGATACTATGACTTCGAATATAGGTCGTTTTAATGGTGCCTGTGCGCTCCATGAAAAAAAGAATTGATAGGAAAATGCTTTTCTTTGCTTGCTGCCATCATGTATACGATCTGGTATTAAAGGCTGTATTCGAAGTGAACATTAAACAAGTCCCAATATTACACTCTTTAAAAAGCACAAAGAGATGTTGACAAAAAAATTAAATTAAAAATGATGACAAATTTACATAGCGAAAATTTCTCGACCCTTGAAAAAACATACATTCCATCGACAGAAAAAAGTGGTTCAATGTATGGCGAGTTTCATATATTGATTTTGCAATTGTTTATTTAGTTATTCATTTATATCACCCGATTTTTACCTGTTATTATTATTTTTTTTTTACAGAAAAAAGCATCGATGATCTCATATCTGTCAAGAGTCATTCATTGTTTTCTGGACTCAAAATTTATGATAATTTTGAAGAGTCCCTCTTCATGGGAGAATAATGTTTCGTTTCCGACGTGAAAAAGATGATCTCAATGCTCAGAGCAATGAACAATACAGCTGAAAGAGCGGTAAAATTGATGCAGGACTTTCATGATTTAATAACGGTGACGGAGGAACGAAGACAATTTTCGTTATGTTGCGTACAAGAACACACGAAGGTCTATCCCGACTGTAAAAAGAAAACATTGAAATGAACATAAGTTCAGTAATGTTTCTTTTACTGTAATATGTTAATAAATATCTTCTTTGAATAAAATTGTGTTTTATGTACCAAAGAAACACACATTTTACATCTTTCCATAGTATTCCCCATACAAGATTTCATGTTCAGGTTTGACCTAAAGTCGGCACGGGTTACCGTTGTCTGATTGCAATAATATTTTTTATTGATGTTTCTCAGGTGAAATAGAAAAAAAATAGAGGGTATGCGTATTTGATTATGCAAAAAAAAATTTTTACCTTGAATCCTGGGACACCCTAATGTATATACTAAATTTTGTCCGCTCGATAAATTCGCAATTATTCGCGGATCGTCTTCAAACTGGAAAACATTGAGATAGCTAATATCTGGGCTGTGATTACAAATAGGCAAAATCAGCCCAGGGGATGGAAATAGGGAGGGTTTTTTTACGAAAACCGAATTCCCGAAACATTATTACTTCTAGAAGAAGGCCAAAAATATACGTACGACAGATATCCGATAAAATTAAAAATGGGCTCAAGGGGTGAAAAAAATAGGGTTTTAGGGTGAAAAAATTCAGACTTTCGTCAATTCTCAAGATATCAAATCCAATTAAATTTATTATAAATTTTCTTAATGTTGTATACAACTTTTATACTGACAAGTTTTTGATAGGACAAACTCTTACTGAAAAAAATGAAACAAAAACAAAAATGGGCGATTGAAGAAAAGAAAAATTCATAACTTCGTCAATTCTTAAGATATCGAATCCGCCTAACTTTATTATAAATTTTCTTAATATTATCTACAACTGTTATATTGACAAGTTTTTGATAAGTCCAATTCTTATAGCAAAAATAAATTTAAAAATCCTAGCGGTTGAAGAAAGAATTATCGTATTAACATGGTTATGATAAAAACAGCTGTTACAGAAAAAAGAAATGTGAAATTTGTACTTGACTTTGAAATCTACCTGCACCTGTGCGCCGAGACGGCAGGGATTTTTTTTTTCAATAAATCCTACAAAATATTTTTCTGATGTTTTTCACAAATATTTAGCCACTACCTATTTAATTATGGTCTGATCAAGATTCGGCTGCCTTAAAAATTTCTTTTCCTGTGCTTGAGTTTAAAATAAACACTTTAAGAACTATCTGCTATTGCATGCATTATTAAATTTTTCTTTCTAACATCTTTACTCATTCCACATTCTTTAAAATACGATTAGGTTACGTTTTGTTAAAATTTGGTAGTAATTTAAACTGATGTCTGCAATTTTACCACAAACAAAAACTTGTTCCATATATCTTGCAAATTTATTTCATATTTCTTTAAAAAAAAATCTTTCGCATATTTTTTAAAAAAATCCTGCAAAATATTCTTTTTTATTTTTGTCACAAATATTTAGCTACTATCCATTTAATAATGGTCTGATCAAGATCCGGCTGCCTTGAATATATTTTTCATGTCCTTGAGTTTCCTACAGTTACTTGAAGTACTATCTGCTACTGCATGCATTATTAATTTTTTATAATCAATTTCCATTTCTCTTTGATCTATTATTTTGCTTGTTCATTTTTACTTTCTTCTGTCTTCAATAGAATAAAGTATTGTAATAAAAAATTTTTTCGACTTTTCTTCCCAGTTTTCGACGGATTTACACGTGTTAGGGGGCAGAGATCCCTAAAAACATGTTTATACAAAATGTCTGTCTGTCCGTGTGTCTGTCGTCATTGTACCATCAAAAAGTATATCAAGTTATGCATAGATTTGAACCAAAAAATTTTTTAAGTTCTTGGCTATGGCAAGCAGGTTCATCCTTAATTTTGAAAAAAATCGCCGGTAGGGGGCACTGTAATAACGATTTTTGTGCCATTTTTAATATTGTACCATCGAAAAGTGTACGAAGTTAAACACTGAACTAAACCAAATTTTTTGTGTATGTTTTTGGTCATGGCATGAAGGTCCCCCTGGAATTTGGAAAAATTCCTCACGAAGGGAGCGCTGTAATTGCGATGTCTGTACCATTTTCATTATTGTACCATCATAAAGTGTATGAAGTTATGCATAGAGTTGAACCAAATTTTTTGTGTATGCTTCTGGCTATGGCAAGCAAGTCCTCCCTGAATTTGAAAAAAAAAAATCTGCCGGAAGGGGGCGCGGTGATAGTGATATCTGTGCCATTTTCCTTATTGTACCATCAAAACTGTGTAAAATTATGCATAGAATTTAACCAAATTTTTTGTGTATGTGTAAGACTATGGTCAGTAGTCCTCCCTGAACTTGAAAAAATTCCGCCAGAAGGAGGCGCTATAATTGCGATGTCTGTGCCATTTTCATTATTATACCATCGAAAAGTGTATGAAGTTATGCATAGAATTGAACCAAATTTTTTGTGTATGTTTCTGGCTATGGCAAGCAAGTCCTCCCTGAATTTGAAAAAAATCTGCCGGAAGGGGGCATTCTAATAGCGATATTTGTGTCATTTTCTTTATTCTACCACCGAAAAGTATATAAAATTATGCATGCAATTAAACCAGATTTTCTGTCCATGTTTTTGGCCTTGGCCAACAGATCTTCCTTGAATTTGGAAATATTGCGCGGTAAAGGGGATCTGTGATAGCGATTTTTGTATACTTTTCTTGATTTTTCGTAGTTCTGTTGTCCATCGGCGACTCGTGTAGCGGCGGGAACTCGCTTCCTGCTAAGCCGGCTGTCCGCAAATAGCTGATAACAACAGAATAAGGAAAAAATATTGATTAAAAAAAATCAAGATATAGATTAACTCGTTTTTAGTCCGTTTAATTGACTGAAGCAGAAATTTAAGATGAAAATCAAAGTTGGTATAGTATTGAACTAATAATATTGAAGTATTAACATGTGTAACTACTTTTTGAAATATTAAGATGTATAAGATGAAAGAAAGTTTTGGGTTGGCACATTCAACTAGTTTTCCATTTTATTTCAGCCAGTTTTCTCTCAAAAAAACTTATCTCATTTTTCCCATTTTTGTTTAGTAGAACTGCTATATCGGTGGTAACTATTAGGTTAATGTAAATGCAGCATTTGGTATATGTTAAATACTAATTTAGCGAAATTAATGCGTAAAATACTACAAAATAATATTCAAGGAAGGAACTTAATAAATATCAATATTCTACTACTATTTATACTATGATACAAAAGCATACACCAAAGCGATATATAAAGAAATATAATAAAATGCGGAGAAATTTTATGATAATTTTTTTTCTAAAATATATTTCCTATCTTGGATAATGTATAATAATTCAATTTTCATTTTGTAATGTGATGTTATAGTAAATTCTTTCGAATAAATCGTAAAGTAAAGGTAATGTTAGTATGGTAAAATTAATAATTTTCAAAATGCTTGTAAAAATTAGTCTAAGAAAAACATTTTCGTATAAATAATTCCTACTTGAAAACAAATACAGAAATTTTCTAATTAATGTGTTAATTTCAATATCTTCAGTAACAATTATAGAATCTATGAAACCAAAATTTAGAATGATTTTACAGATCTGAAGAAAATATAAAATAAAAAATTTACACATCTCTTAAGCCACACATGTTTTTCCTTTAAAATGAAACAATACTGATTTTGATTTTCATACGAGTGTGATGTTCGAATTTTCTTTTTGTGTTCGATTCCTAGTCAGACTTATTTTTCGGAACAAAAAGCTTTATAAATAACTTTCGAACCGCAATCAAAAAAATATGTAAAATAATTGAAATTTACAAGAAATATAAATTAAATGTATGCTTTGTAGCATATAAATAGACTTTTAACTATGAAATTTTGCATGTTTGAATATTTACTGAAAAGAAAATAAAAAGAAGTAGGCAAATTTATATGTCTATAGAGCAGAATTGTTTTGCTGTTACTTAAAATAATTTACAGATATTTAAATGAATAATTAACTATTTTTAACAGAGAAATACATTTAAATTCGTAAACAAATATATTATTTATTTTTGTTTCATTATGCAAATATTTCATGGTTTATTAGAACTATGACTTTTTTTTTAATACGATTTTTTAAAAATTGAGATTCTTGAATTTTAATTAGAATGAGTGTCCACGTAATACTTTTTTTAACAATTCAATTTTTTTCTTCTTTAATATGTTTATATAATGCAGTTTAATTATATAAATACAATTTTAACTGTGGAATTTTGCATGTTTATATAATATTTAATGAAAAGTAAAGATTAAAAAATTGTAATAATAATAATAATAAGAATAATAATAATAAAAGAAATTCGATTGGAACTTTTATAGCTCATAAAACTGCGCTGGTTTTAAAATTTATTTAATATAATTTACATAAATAAGGTATTATTTTTCACAAAGTATGTTATATAAAATTGTAACACGCTGCTTTAATTATTTTTTAAATTGCAATTTTTCTATTATCATAATAATATTTCAAAATGTATCGTTTTTTACAGCTAGCCTTCTAACATTTGAAATTTTAAATCTTCGATTCTAATGCTTATAATTAGAATAACGGTCTATGGACTTAAAAATAAGTTCTAAAAAGATATTGAATTGCTAAAAATAGTTATTAAGTAGGCTGTACCTACAAAATTAATAATCTGAAAAGAAAACCCATTTTAAAACTTCAAAACAGTATTTTTAGAAAATTATAAAATATTCGAAATATTGTATAATGACACGAAATTAAAATAATATATTTATTCACGTATTGATATCATGTATTTCTATTTATGTCTTTGTGTAAAATAGTAGATTATTCATTGAAATAACTATAAATAATTTTAAATAACAGCAAATATTTCTTGTATATAGAAATAAAAATTGCCTACTTTTTTTCCCTTTCCCTTTTAATTAAATATTTTACCAAGCAAAATTTCATAATTCCTGAAAAATGTACTTATATGCTACAAAACATAAATTTAATTTATATTCTTCTTAAATTTCAATTACTATACATATTTTTTTAATTGCGGTTCGAAAGTAATTGATAAAAATTTTCGTTCCGAAAAATAAGTCTGAATGGTATTTGAACTCACAAAGAAAAATCTCAAGTCCAGCATACTACCGACCACACTATTTAGCCTCTTAGCTAAGAAGGAGATTTATCCAATTATAAACTGTAGCATAAAATTTGCGACTTATATTCTCAAGACCACCGGGAATTGTGTTTTATGTCTGTCATATATTTATATACTAACTATATTTTTTCGATACACAAACGTTCACCGCATTGTGTATCTTCGACTTCGGAACCTTCCCTTGTAGGCAAAAATAGCATACGCTCATTGAGTATTTGAGCATATCAGCTTTCATTTCATTACCATTTCTCAGTGTAACAAACTGCCAAAATATTTCTAGCTGTTCAAACATGCTTCCAAAACTTTAATATAGCCTCATAAAATGTTTTTAGTATAATTCTAAAAATTATTATTTCTTGAGATTTTGCTTATTCCCTCAATGTTTTCTAACAAAGAAAATGTTTCTGGCGTAGCAAAAATTTTGAAGTTTTCTTAAAACATTCAGCATTTTACTACAGTGTAAAATTAACGTATCTAGGATGTTACAACATAAGTATTACATCTTTAATATGCAAAATTTATTTTAGGTATTTCTTTTAACTACACTGAAAGACGTTTTTCAATAAAATTTATAAAACTTTAAACTCTGTTTACGCGAAATGTGAAGCTCCACCAAAATGAGATTATGCTTCCCCTCAATAGAAAAAATTCACTCAAGGTAGCATTCCGTATTGAATTCAGGGGGTGGCAGGGGGGACAGGGTTTGGGGGCAGACATTTCCCTCCCGGAGCAATGAGATTTCCCACCCCCCAGGAAGATTTGAGATTTTGTGTTTTCAATTGTCAAAAACTGCAATCCCCCCTCCCCCCCGGAACGCTATAATGACCCCCCTCCACCGGAGCCATAGAAATACGTCCTGGAGAAAAGTGTCTGAATTCAACACTGGTAGCATCAGCAACGGTATTTTTAAAATTATACGTTAATTTTATTGTGTTGTTATTCCTGAAATTAACAGGGCTTTTTATGAGATGCGAAAATATGTTTTAATAGTAGTAACTGCATGTGGATAATTTTATTCGATGTAATGATGCAATATAAACAATTTAGGTAACATATGGCGTGTGCGTTTTAAAATTTACATTCTTTGAAAACGATTCGTTTCTTCAGATTTTCTGCATGTCTGTTGGTCACACTAATTAAACGATCATAAAAATGATCTTCAAAACAAAATTTGAATATTCTGTGTATGGAAACTCTATCAGGTTCCTTACTGAAGGGCTACTACTAACAATCACAGCTGCCATCCTAATACTTACCATTCTAAAATATTCAAATATATTACTACGTCTTGATAATTATCTTTTAAATATCTATATTACAAAGAAAAAACATGTCCGTGAGTAACGTTGACGTCATATTATAGTGGCAGCAAGTGGTCAATAAATTTTGGTTTTACTGCATTTTTTTTAACTTATAAACATCGAGCAATTTCAATGTTTACGCTATCGAATACAAAAAAAAAAATAAATAAATAAATAAAAAATAAATTTAAAAAAAAGTTCTGTCATGTGAAATTTCTTGAAAACTGTATCTCAATAAATATATATTTAAGGGTTTTAAAAATGATTTTCATTCATGATTTTTTAAAAATCTATCTCTATTGCGTGCCACCCGATTACAAAATATTAATCCTTTTGCATTTGAGACAATATAAATACTACACTGTTAAAAATTTGCAGCATTCTGGCAGGTCATTTGACCGTTTTTTCCGAAAATGGTTACACAACCGTAATTTAAAACTATTCTGACCATATTATTGGCCATCTTATGGTCAGAATATAGTTAAATTATGGTTATGAAACCGTTTTTTCAAAAAACGGTCGAATGACCTGCCAGAATGCTGCAAAAATTTTAACAGTGTAGAGTGATAGATTCCAGCTAGAATTTCATAACGAAATTAAAACTTCGTCAGTAAATAAATAAAATATTTAAATAATATAAATAAAACACAAATTTAACAGACATGCAATCAAACTACAACAAAAAATAAGGCTACTGTATGTAGTGAAATCTTTGGCGATTTATTCAACTATTAACTATTGACATGTGGTTAATATGGAAGTATCGGTTTTAATAGGTTTCAAAAGTTAATTTGAATAGATAACTGATATTAGTTAGCTTCAATCGCAAAAAGTTAAAAAGGTACCAATTGCAGCCATCAAGCAGAAAACCATACTGAAAAATATCGGTATATATTCACCGATCATAACCCCCCAAACTTTAAAACCACTCACCTTTGAAATGTTAATTAATGTATACAGTTTGATTGTAATTAAAGTTTTATATTCAAGAGGCTGTAAAAAAAGAACCACTGGTCAGAATGGCCTGATATTTCATGTAAGTATAAGTGAAGCAATATGAATTTGTTTTGCAAAAGAAAAAAGTACAAAAGTTTATCGATAGATGGCGCTGTACTAATCATAGGATGCTAATAAAAAGACGTGACATACCCACTGGCCATTACACTTGTGATGAAAAGGCGGGGAACATGCAGTTCCTCTTATTCTGCGGCTGAGAAAGTAGTCATGACTCTATAATTGAAGGATCGTGCTCTGCCTGTGAATATTTTTTTTTACAAGCAGGATTACTCTGCGGCAATTGAATTGAAGAAATTCTGACGATTAAAGGGTTTAAGAAGCTGCTCAGGCCCGATGACTGCATTCAGTCTGAAGAAGTTGATTCATAAATTCGAAGAGACGCGTTCATTTTCGTTTTTGCTATTTCCACGGATTTTGGCCTAGGGACAATTAAAAACCGTTTTTTTCCTAACGGCTGTGGCACCACCTTGTCTTGATGGATATGCTTTGAACAAACAGTGACACAACAGCATGTCACGTCTTTTAATTAGTATCTTATGACGAGTACAAGGCCATCTATCGTTCAACTTTTGTACATATTTTTCTTTCTCAAAACAAATTCCCATTGCTTCTCGTATACTCACATGAACTATCAGGTCATTCTGACCAGTGTTTTTTTTTTCCAGCCTTGTGAAAGTGGAACTTTAATTATAATCAGCCTGTATATCTGATTTTTGTATGATGTAAGACTCGTATTTATGAACCGTATTTGATGTGACTTAGCATTTGTACAGGACATACCAAGGTCTCGACTGAGTTCGCTGGCCATCCTCATCCGCCATTTTCTATCAAAATGTTAGCCTGAAGAAGAAAATAAGAAACTTTCAAATTCAAAAAGTTCTAGAAAAGATTTACAAATTCAAAAAGCTTTTTCTCTTAAGTGTTCGTTCTGATGGAAAGATTACAGAGCATTTATTGTTTCAGCTCTATCTTAAGAAAAGGCTTAGGTATTGCAGTTTGAATTTCCAGAGTTCCCTATATTTTGAAACAAGACAACAGATTCTCATGCTGTAGCAGTCGTATTTACGAACCGATTTGAATTTGACTGGGCATATGTACAGGACTTACCAAGGGCTTTACCGAGTTTGTTGTCCAGCATAATCCGCTGTCTTCTTTCAATATAGCGGACACTTACAAATTTCAAATTGAAAAAGATGCGCAAAAGAATTAGAAATTCAAAACACCTGTCTCTTTAAATGTTCAGCCTTGCTACAAAGATTATGGAGCCTTTTTTTTTGCTTCTCTTCCATCTTAAAAAATATTTGAGAGGCAGCAGTTTGAAGTTCTAAGGTGTCTGACATTTTGAAACATGACTACGAAGTCCTATATGCATCGAAATGTATTCATAAGTACGAGTGCTATTGCAAGACAAATATCAGATATATATATATAACATATAGAGGAAGTTCAGGAATTATGGAATATCATTTACATGCTTATTTTTTAATCAATATAAAAAAAATTGAGGTACACAAAAAGTTAGAAAATGACAAATTTTGACTATTTCTTAACACATTTTTATTGTGTTTAAAGTGGTAGAAAAAAACGCATTTCAATATTTAATTTTAAAAATAAAGTTGCACTTTTCAAGGAATGACAACCAGTTGGATAATATGGAATAGGGTTATAAAGAATATTAAAACTGTAAGAAAAACCACGATTTACAAAAATAACCAAAATTGATTAACAAGTAAATATTAGTACATTATCTATAAATCATCAGATTCTTCGAAATCTTTTTGATGAAAACTTTTTACAAAAGTCACAAATGTAGTCTCCCCTCTTTTATCCTCTGAATATTTTACATTACAAAACAGGCTCACTATATCTTCCTCATCTAGTGTGCAACCTGTAAAAAGCCAATCTCAGATGATGCGTCAAAGTGGAATGATTGTTCATCTTCACTAGACTTGTTTTGAAATAGTTGTTTAGATTGTATTCCATATTACCTGACACGCCACACAGTGGGACGTTTTGGCGATCTAGGTGGACAAAATTATTTCGTTGAAGTTTAATTAGTTTTTGCTGTGTTTTTAATGCTACACTAATAAAATGCTCAAACAGGGATAAATATTTGGTTATTTAACAACAATGTCTTAAAATAAAAATACAGGGTGCCCACTGAAGTTCGTTCCCACACTCTTAACTACCAAATGACTGGATCTATATTCATAAACGTGGTGTCTAGGTACAGTAAAGAGGCTATGCTCTACTAGATGAGAATGCTTACAGCGCCACCTGGTGCATGATGGCGACATTAGGCGTTCCTATCGCGAAAACGGTTCGAAATATGGGATAAAATTGAATGAGAAATTTGTAGAGCATCATCTATTTAGTTTGAAAGGACACCTTGTGAACATGAATGCTGAATGAATCTCGTTCTGAGTATGAATCTCGTTTTTGAGATAGGGATACTAACTCAGCTGTTTTGCACCAGGTGACACTGGAGGCGGTGTTATCTGGTAGAGCATAGCCACTTTACTATACCTAGACACCACTTTTATTACTATAGCTGCAACCGTTTGGCAATTAAGAGCTTGGGAAGACTTTAGTGTACATCCTGTATAATGCATTACAAATAATACGTTAAACGTACTTATTTTACAATTAAGTAAAAAACAATTTAATGTATACAGTACGTTCACATTCATTTCATTTTTGTATTTTTGTCTACTCAGATTTTCTCGAGAAATTTATGTAGTCATCCTGAAAAATAATTTTTTTAAAAATAAAATCATATTAAAAAAAGTTTAATGTTTTGTGGCACCCTGAAAACATATAAATGCAACCAAAATTATTTTCGGTTGAAAAAAAGCTGTTGTGTGAATAAATAACCTATGTAGCGAATATCTTATATTAAAGATTAATCCGCTAGGTGGCAGCACTAGACGACAGTCCCTAACTTTAGCGGCTGTCAAATAGATTTCTTCCGTCATTCCATGCGGTTATTTTTCCGGCAGAGTTCTACGAGACACGCGATGATGAGGTTGTGAAATGTAAATGCTTTATTATTTTCTCTTGCTTTATTATTTTCCTCGAGGAGTTTTTATGAGAGGCGGAAAGAAGGTGGATATGTTTGCGAGTCAGTGTTTCTTTGCGTATTTCTTCTGTCGTTCATAATTTTCTAAATATGTACAGCTATCCTGTAAATAGAAGTATGTCTTGTAGTACAGAATTTTATTAAGCATTCTTTCTGCTATAGAATAGAGTGGTGTGTTTTTTTAGGGTTCCGTACTTAAAAAGTAAAAACGGAACCATTATAAGATCACTCCTGTGTCTGTCTGTCTGTCTGTCACAGCCACTTTACTAGTAAACTATGGAACGTGGAAAGTTCAAATTAGGGGAAATAATAAAGACTATTGACCCACATATTTACAGATTAATAAATATTCATAAACATATTTAGGAAAAATGTATAGGGGCTAATTAAGTTACTTGAAAAAAGAAATCTTTTCTTTGTATATCGTGTGAAAGCTCTCGTAACGCTGAGCTCAAAAATACATTTATTTTAATTTTCGGTATTATATTTTCAAAGTTATGTTCGAAAGTGTAGTGCAAAAATATGTCCCCCCCCCCCCCCATCTAATTCCGAATCTACTGAAACTAAAATTCTGAAAAAATTAGAGGTAGTAGACGTTAGTTTAAACCTTCCAGAAAAATTATAGCGATTGCCATAGGTCACTTGGTTTTTGAGAAAATCGCATTTTTCCGTTACACACAAATTTCGATTTACGGGCATTCAGCAAAAGGGTTGAGCAGCGCTAGATGTACCTATCGTACACTGCAAATAGAAGCGTCTTAAATTTAGACACATATGTGACTGAAAAAGGATTTTAGACACTTAAGTGTCTTAATCTGAAAATTCAAACATTATAGATGTCTTAATTTAAGATACATAAGTGTCTTACTATGACCATGGTGTAAACGAACTGAGAATAATGTCTAAAATATCCGCAAACGTCTTATTTTAAGACACTTCATTGCTTTAAACGTGTCTTAATTTCAGACGTTTTGATTCTTCCGACGCAATAACCACCAGGGGGCACTAGCACTCCCAGTTGCGCATGCGTTTTAGATGTCTTCGTTCGAAGTGGTATACGTTGTAATTCAAACAAAGTTTGTTTTTATGTACGCGTGTATTTTAATTCGTTTTTTGCGAAATGTGAAGTACTGTGATTTTAATTCGTATTAATTTGGATTATTTATTTATTGAATACATACATCTGACGTGTGTGCTCGACATCAAATGTCTCTTAGAAGCTGTCGTCGATACAAGGGCGGGATAGACACAGAACAGAAGTAGACGACGGTTGAAGATTACACCCGGAAATTCTACAAAGCGTGTGCAATGGGCTTAGTGTTAACTCGTATCAATTTATATCAATAATATTGTGTTATTCATCTTCGTCCTGTCGAAGCTGGCAAAAAAAAGAAACTTTTGTCTGGCGGGTCCTGTTTTTAGGATGAAACATCTCATTCTTTAAATATGGCTAGTCGGATGTATTATGGGATTAGCTTTTAAACTGATGAAAGTCTTTCTACCTCACTGTGGTTGTGGTAGTTTTTAAAATTTCAAATCGAGGAATATTTCTTACCTCTTGCAAACAGCGATTGAAGTAAGTGTTATAATTTCTTTATAGTACTAAAATTATTGTCTTTTATGATTTTATTTATTGTACTAAACAAAATCTTACATGAAATTTAATTAGTTTTGAATCTTTTTGCAAAAAAAAACACTAATTCTAGAAGTATATATTTTTAAATTTATGACGTTGTCTTTTATTACAAATTATGTATTATTTATTCTCATCTTTTTTCTCAAATTTAAAGTAATAACATCACTAAAAAACAGACATATTTAAAAGTTAAGTTCATTCTCTTGTTTTGTTTTGTTTTCAATATGGCAGTTCTTAGTTTCAATTTCAATGGCTAATGCTTATCTCATACTCGACCACAAGGAAATAGAAAAAAAAAACTTTGAAAGATCTCCTAAAGTTTTCTTACTTCCTAGCTAGGGATTACAATCCCGGATTGAGATCCCGGGATCCCGCTTTAATTTTAACCCCGAAAATTCCGGAATTTTTACTGGAAAATTCCGGGATTTTCGGGATTGCCTTTTTTTTCCATTGAACAATATTCACCTGAAATTAAAAAATATATTTATAAACTTTCGCTTTTGGAAAAAAAAAATCAATTGATTTTCATGAAATTTATATATAATTGAAAATGAATGTTTATCTCAAGTATTTCTTAGATATATTTCTAAAGCTATTAAATCTTTTAATGTGTGAAAACTTTTGATTTGGAAACATAGAAGTAAGCCAGTCAGGAAAAAGGAAATCATTTGTTTATTTAGATTTCGCTGCATGCGTGGATTCAAAGGTCATTTTCCAATTAGACTTTACTGATAAGCATCGCAAGTTTGTATCATAGTGATATCATGTGCTAACTTTTTTTTTTTTTTGGCTTTATTTTGCTTTAAAGATGTCTTGTTTAGTACCTCATAGGAATGATAACAATAAGCCCATGTGGCAATATAAATTTTTAAAAAATCTAATTTTTAAATGATAAGGATTTTTATTTTTTTTCGGGGAGGTGGGGGGGATTTTGTATGAAATTTTCGTAAAGTTGATACCTTAAATCTTGCACTGATTATAATGAAAGTTTTGAACTTTTAGAGTAGGACTAGATTAAAAAACACAAAATATAAATAAACAAAATACCGAAGTAATTTTTTTCTCAATATTAACCCTTTGCACTCGAGGACTCCGGAGCGGAGCCATTTAAAATTTGTCTTCAAACTCGACGTCTCCGCTACGGAGACAATGCAAATAATTTTGTGATACCATGTAATCTCGGCTTTTCTAGACAGGTATCACAAAATTATTTGCATTGTCTCCGTAGCGGAGCCCTCGAGTTTGAAGACAAATTTTAAATGGCTCCGCTCCGGAGCCCTCGAGTGCAAAGGGTAAAGTAGAATATTTATTTATTTATTCATAGTTAAATAGCTGTTGTGATTATCATCTGATATATATGTAAAATTGCCTATGTGGCAATATAAATTTTTAAAAAATCTATTTTTAAATTATATGAAGTAGAGTAGGACAAGATTATAAGAAATATATATATTTATCCATGTACTTTAAAAGCCCTCAATAGCCCTTGCCGCTGAATTTGTCCGATAATCGGAGATGTCTGCTTTTGTGAGGTAAAAATATACAAATATGTATGCCATGCGGATTGAAAAAGTATTAGCTAAATAGATGTTTCAGAATAGCTATTCGGGAATGTTCATTAACCTCCACAACGGATACTCCCGAATACCGGACATCTCAATTAAGATAACAATAATGCAGGGTTGCATTTTTTGCAAAAGAACTTCTTGATTAAAGAATGGGCATACTGGGCCGTGCCCCGCCCCCCTACGATTTTAGTGCCCACAAATTTGATGTGCAATATTTGTAAAGTTTATATTTTAAATCTGTTTCGAAATTCCACTGATTATAATCAATATTTTGAACTTTTGAAGTAAAATAAGATTAAAAATAAAACAAATTAAAAAAAATCTAATATTTAGATAAATATTTTTTGTTTTAATCTTGTTCTACTCCTGAAGTTCAAAATATTGATTATAATCAGTAAAATGTCGTAAAAGATTTAAATTATCAGCTTAACAAAAATTGCGTACCGAAATTGGGAGCACCAGAAAAATCATGTTGTAGGGGGGGGGGGGGGGGGGGCAGGACCCCAGCCAAATATTTTTCCAGGATTCAACGTGGTCAAACATGGCTACGTATGATGCTTACAAAAAAAAATGGATGCTATTAAGACGTTTGAAGTGTCTGAAAAAATTCAGACATTTAAAAATGTCTGAAAACTGAACACTCCGTTTCAGACACTTAAGTGTTTGAATTTCAGACATTTTAATTTACAGTGTAGCAGAAGTTTAAAAGCATTGTAGATCATGAATTTCATAAAAAATCGTCGGTAAATAGCCGAGATATTAACCGTTAAAGACACGGACGGTTTGGACATACATAATGACAGGGATGGCGTACTCTATGCTCCATCACTTTTAAAGCCTAGATAACAAAATTTAAGGATATATTTGTGTAATGCAATGCCCAGTAGCAGTATAAAAGCAATAAACGTCAAATTGTTAAAAACAGATAAATTTAATGAGAATTAATCACATAAATACTATGGGATTCGCGACTAGTTTGCATATAGTGGCTCTCTCAATACACCTACTGTGTCTTTAAAGGTTAACTAAAAACCTGTATGGAAAAACGCGGCACAGACCAAAGCGGCGTTGCTATTTTGCTACCTCCTTTCGAAGCTTAGCAAAATGTCAAGTTTAAACTTTGAACAAGGGTTTTGTTTTAGATACACTGTAAAAAGAAAAGATTATTACGACTCAGAATTTAGTTTTATGAAATGCCAAATGATGTTTAATAATGCACTACTTTTCTTGTCAGTGCCGAATTAAATTCATCCTGAACAGATTAGGATAAGATTTATATAGAATAGCAATATTTGATATTATTTAGGCTTCAATACCCTTTGAACTTTTACGGTTTACCCATTCGTACTTTTCTTGTATATATACAGCTATAACAAACCCTACGTTGTATAGTTTTTACGAAGTCTTATTTTTCTTTAAAAACGATTGTTTTAATAATACAATTCAAAATTCAAATTCTTATTGTACGGAACCCTATGAGCGCGAGTAATTCTCGCACTTGACCGTTTATTTTTTGAAGTGATGAATCCATTATTAAAATTTTGGTGCATACTTATAGAAAGTAAGGTAGCTATACCTATATTAATTTTGTTCAATTTGAAATAAAAATTTCTGTATATAGACGGTAATGTATCCGAAATTTTTATGTGTCCCTGTAGAAGAAATACAACTGATACGCACTTTGTTTTTGTTATATTAAAATGCTTTTTTGGTGCTGTTTATAGGCAGTCTAAAAAAACATGTGAAATGTAAAATATCCATAGTTTAATAAAATGTGTAAAATAGCTAATGTAAAAAGGGTAAAATATAAGCTCTAAACGTTTAAAATATCTAATTCTTAGAGTTTTCAATAAAAAAATTGTTTTCACCCTTATTCTGTAACTTTGAAACTTGGGTTGGATCTTTTAATGTTTATAGGGATGCTATATTTATTTAAACACAGCAAAATATTAGGTTGTCATTCGAACAATGTTTTTTGTCTTCTTACATGAAAGCACATTTTTCGTTTAATTTTCGTAAGCAAGATTAACCAGCGGCAGAATTCAAGCAATTTATACGCGGACAACAACTTGTTTTTATTGAAAAGTATTGCCTCACTTTCTTTTTCACCCAATAGATTACGAATTCCTTACAAAATGTTGTCTGTTCTTTTTTAATTTTATTATACCGATTTTAAGATTTTCAAAGCATAGTAAACTTTATCATGATATTTAAAAATAGAAATAAGCTAAATGGAAGCAACAAAATATATATATATATATTTTTTACTCAATATTTTATCGTTTGCTATTGGCTTGCGATTCATAATATGTTTCTTTAAATCAAATGTTAAAGTTATATGCAGTTATTTGCAAGTTTCTCATTAAAATACAAGATATTTGATTGTATCAAGTGATTTGTATTAAATGCATTTTTCATTCAAGTTTTCTATATAAAATGATAAAAGATTATGTTTGAAATGGTGCTTTAAATTTAGAATACATTATGTTTAACATTACGTTTGAATTATATTTATCTTAAATAAAATTACAATAATTAAAGGATATGTTTTACTTATAATTTGTGTATCTTCTTAATTGTAGAGACTAATCAGTTATTCGAGCTGAAAATAAATCACGTATTTCACAAAAATCCCTGCTGGCTCGGCCTAGAGGCGCAGGTAGATTTCGAAGTTAAGTACTAATTTCACCAACAAAAAATAATCATGATTACAGATAAACCCGCTTTGACAATTTTATCTGACCGCTTTTGAGGAGTTTTTAATTTCATTTTTATATAAGAGCTGGTTTTATCAAAACCATGTTAAGGCACTATTTTAAGGCAGGGTCCGATTTAGCCCATTAAAGAACTTGACCGAGATTTTATGTATCAGTTTGGAAAAGATGTGTGCTGAATTCTGTAAGTTATCGTGTCCATAAAAAAAATGATATAGACAGATAGACAGATATATAGATTGGTGGATAGACAGATAGATAAAATTTTTTAGTGGGGGTGGTTTTGGGTTCTAGGGGTCATGATCGGTGTAGATCTGCAAAAATTTTTTCCGAAATTCCAACATAGGGGAGAACGTAATAGGTAGTATTTCATACGAAATGTACTTAAATTTACCATAAATCAATGATAAAATCCCAAAACCGTAATTGAGTCTACGTGCCATTTTTTTCGTGCAATTTTAATTCTTAATATATATATATACATTTTTCATTAAAAAAAATAATTGACTTTTTAAAAAATAAATATTTTACAGAAACGAACATAAAAATTGTGACATTATTTACGACAGACATGAGCAAGACACATGGTTTTCTTTCTTGAATTAAAAAAAAAAAAAAATAGAAAAAATGTCTGCTTCATTTTTCCCTTAAAATGTGCCTAAAATTTATTTTCTGCCTTATAATGTCCTTAATGAATGTATATAAAGTGAAATTAGCAACAATAATAGCAAAAACGTATCTTATTAGGCAGAAACGTTCGCGAAAATGTATTAGAACCTAACAGTACTTAATGTTCTATAAACATTTTCGTTGTTAACAGAAATCATTTGCAAAAGAATAATATGTTTCCAGTGATTATAAAAAGGTTTCTAAAATTAAAAGGGCCTTTTAAAAGTCTATAAATTTCCAATCTCCGAATGTTTTTAGAAGTCGGGGAATGTTTCTGTAATTTACGGTAACTAAGTTATGGTGTTGAATTTCTGTAAACGTTTCTGAAAATTTATACAGTGAATGGGATAAATTAGGCATTTTGTCTAAGAAGTCTCTCGAATGTTGAAAACAGAGAATGCGATGACATTTTATGTATCGATGGAGTTTAGTAATTATAAGAGACATAGAGAGCAATGGCCAATGTTTGGTAAAATTTGCGCATCATTTATGGTTGCGCATATAATCAGGGAAATTACTCTCTTTTCTCACCGGCTGTGTGGCTTCTCCGTCACAGTGCCAGACTTTAGAATGTGCGACATTTTCTGGTGTGAATTCGAATCCCGTCAAAACTATTCCTTCCAAATAAACTATGATTAATTTTTTTCGAACTGCAATTAAAAATATATTCAAAATTATTCAAATTTCAGACAAATATAAGAAAACATATTTTTGCATATACATATATATATATATATTACTTATTTACAGCGCGAGAGTTTTAAGAAAGAAATCTTGTATTTTTACGAAATTAATGAGAGGTAAAAATAAAAAAAATTTACGCAAATTTCATTTGTCAACGAAATTGCGTTTTTATTTACATTATTTTTTTCTTAAGGTTTTTGCAAGACCTCCTAGCCAATGTACTTTAAGGCTTTTATATGCTGATCTATTGATTCTATCAATACATATAAGTGTCAACGCATTCTATCTTTCCGACATTGATGCCTCCTCTTGCAAGTATTGTAAATATGCACAAATAATTAATTACATATTATATCTTTCTCTCTTTATATATATATAACCATTAAATAAACATCACCGACCACCATCAAAAATTGTGATTATGAATGAAATGAGAATAATACAGTTTCCTCCCAACACACTTAACATGGATACTAAAAACATAGAATATACAAGCTGCTATGTATAAAATATAGTCCATTGTACTATATTACGAGAATTAATATGGAAGAAAAAAAGAAATATATGGATACCGATAAAAATAATTGAAAAGCTTAAATATTGAATTACGTTATCAAGAGTACAGAATTCAATTATATAAGCAAAATAATCGTTTTCTGTGAGAAAATAAAGCTAAAAGCTGAATTTTTTTTTCTCCTGTACTCTAACGACTAATATGACCAAAAGAATAGTTTCAAGATGAAAATAGAATAATATTAAATGCCATGAAATGGAAAAAGCAATACAACCTTTTAAATATTTAATTTATAGCAATGAAAAATAGTAAACTACATAACATACCTAATATAATCCCAGTTTTATTTAATCCAAATACACTCCTGCACATGGTATCCATATATATATGTATATTTATATCTATATTTATGTATCAAGCAAATGATTTCTCATGTATCTACTCTGTTTATAATCCTGTTTTCTCTTGTTTTTATCTTGACGTAAATCAAAGAACTCGCAGGTCACAAAAGCTCATCGTCTTACGCACATTATTCCGCACCCCGACATATAATCTACTGCTGCGTCAACGCTTCTTTGACCGGCTTGAAATCCTTGATTGATGGTCATGCTGTTGGTCGAGTATTACCATTCCGAATGCAGCGAAATGTGGTGCATTATGAATGTTTATTTATTGTTGCGATCAGAACCTAAATCTTTCAAAGAACTGTCCTTTAAACTTTTATAATGAATTGGCGTAGATATAGAAATGGCTAGAATGGATCATTAAAAATTGTTTACTTGGTCAGTTAAGAAGGTTTTTGTATTGGGGGCGTGTGTAAATTATGTCAGATGAAAGTAGCTCTGTGCTTAGAATATCAGTTTAGACAGTGGCGCAGCCAGAAATCCGCTCTGGGGGAGGGGGGGGGGGGTGTTGAGATGTTGATAATGGTGATCGCCGGTTACTTGAATCACCGGTTAATTGAATCAGTATAGTTAATGAATGCTTTTTTTCTCGGTTAGTAGAATCACTTGTTACGTTGGTTGGGATTCATTTAAACAGCGTTTACAATACTACAGTTGCAAAACATAAAATACACCAATGAAATAACTATACTGCTACTATGTTAGATTTATATAAAGTGTTTAAAAAATGATGAGGAAAACGTTAAGAAATGGAAGAGCAAACAATTTTTGTACGGAAAATCAGGAACCCATTGTTCACTCAAAAATAAACACGGGATTTCACTCCAAGACAATCAGGAATTCTTGTTCTTAACTTAAAAATTAATAAAACAATTTTAGCAAAATTTTCAATAGACACACCTTGCATTGTGTCAGATGTAACAATACTACGAGAATTGGTGAAGTTTATTATCATCCGCGTCCAAGCAATGCTGAATTTTAGAATATAGTTGGCATTATTATACATCCGTGCAAAAATTAGTAAAATTTCGCCCGGCCCAAGAACTTTTTCAAAACTTGCATATATTTTACTTACCCATGATACGTAGTATAGGGTAAGTCTTGTAATTGTTTTTTTAATTTCCATTGTTCTACAATTAAAATTTTCAATTTATTATTTTTACAGAATTGTCATTTTCTAGGCAATAAATGTTATAGACGATAACAATTTCTAGGCAATTAAAAAAATATATAGCATTTGAAAAAGAATCAGCATGTGACGAAATCCTGTCTTAAACGGAAAAAATGTGTTGATCCATACAAAATGAATATAATAATACGTGTGAAAAGAATATAATACAGACGGTGCATATAATACGTTTACAACAGACGGTGTACCTGCTAAGAAGGGAACTTGTCTATAATGAACATTTCTGCTCTCCTATGCGATTCCGTCTTAGAAAATTTTACGACATAGAAAGGGGTGATTCTGTTCTGAATTTTCAGAAAAATTAAATAAAAAATGGTCATCATTCCAAAAACTCGGGCATAAAAATATCGTGGATTTTGACAAATGGTCACCGTAAAAATCAATTTCATCAATCGTTCGCAGAAATAGATCGTCAAAGGATCGTGGAGAAAACGCGAATTTCGCCAAAGGATCGCGAAAAAAGAAAAATTTTGCGAAATGATCGCGAAAAAACACTAATTTCGTCTAAAGATCGTGAAAAAACGCAAATTTCGTCAAAAGACCGCGAGAAACATAAATTCCACCAAAAGATCGAGTTGGGTTGGGTTGATTTTTGACGGCCAATTATCTACACGAGGGATATAGGCCCGGGGGGAGTGCCTCCGTGGGGGTCTTTCTAAGGGAACCTAATCCGTATTAACGCATGGAAGATCCACGGCTCGAAGAAAACCACGAAAACTCCGAACGATTAGGCCGACGGGCGCGATTGGGATCGAACCCAGCACCTCCCGTCTACCAGCCTCGAGAGCAGAACCTCTCGGCCACTGGTGGGGCCCCAAAAGATCGAGAAAACGCAAATTTTGTCAAAGGACCGCGGAAAACGTAAATTTCGTCTAAAGATCGCGTAAAAACGCAAATTTCGCCAAAATACAGCAGAAAAAACGCAAATTTCGTCAATGGATCGCGGAAAAAACGAAATTTTCATCAAAGGATTGCGAAAAAAGCCCGTAAATTCCGTTAAAAGATCGCGAAAAAAAGCAAATTCCGTCAATGGATCGCAGAAAAAAAGCGCAAATTTCATGAAATGATCGCGAAAAAAAACCCTCAAATTTCGTCAAAGGATCACGAAAAAAAAACCGCACATTTCGTCAAAGGATCGCAGAAAAATGCAAATTTCGTCCAAGGAACGTGGAAAAAACACGAATTTCGTGAAAGGGCCGCGGAAAAAAACACATAGTTAATGCCGGGAGGGAATTTCCCCCCTCTGCTGTAATCTTTCAGAAAATTTGCTGTGAGTTTCAAGATAACAAAATAAATATCGCAGCCCAAGTCATTTTTTTAAAAATGGAGAATACAAACATGAAAAAAGCTAAAATAAGTATTTTTTTTTGTCAGAACTCCTCTTACAAGACAATTTTTAATCGTACTGGCGTAAAAATTTCTATTTTGTAGACATTCAGTCGGGCAGGATAGGGTTTATTAAGTTTTTGTATGAGCCGGGCCGAAATTTTAGATTTTATACCTAGCCATTAATTTTTTTGTAGAAAAAATGGAAAAACGGGCCGGACCTGGCTCGGGCCGAAATTTTCGCTTTTTATACCGGGTCGAAATTCTTTTCTACGGATCGGTTCGCGCTCGGGTGCTGAAATTTCGGCGTGTACGGACTTCTAATAAGAAGTTTGAAACTGAGAGACCTATAAAGCTAATGTTTTATGTTTTTGTCTGGAAGTCGATGGTCCATTATCGTTTCGAACGGAGCAAAGACAGAAATGCAATTAAAAAACTGTACACTGTAGAATACTTAAACTCAAAGCGTCTCTATGGCAGAAAATGATCATTCTCTTAGACATCTCGAAAATGTGATCACTGACCTTTTTTAAAACAAATGACTAGTTCTCACTTAACCAATGCATGTAATATACGCTTTCAGTGTTTTAAATACAATATTCGCCGTTTAATTGGATCACTTTGTTGAATTTAATTTCATTCAGCAAAGACACAGATTCCAAATAAGCCAAAAAATGTTAATATTAATTTTGACTGCCGCTTTATGAATTAACTAGTGATTCATATAAGCGGCAATTATAGTAATTTTTGTAGTTCTGGGAGAGGTTTCAACCCTGAATCCCCCCCCCCCCCCCCTTCACTGCGCCAGTGAATTAGTTATTGAGTTATAAGCGATTATGATCGCGTTACGACCGGTTTTTCCGAAGTTTGTCGCTATCATGTCTTGAATTCGGTACAAAACATCCACTGTGACAATATCTTCTGAAAGATCTTTTGCGTTTATCAAAGAATGGAAAACGTCTTTCAGTTACATAGTTTTTGAATGACAAAACCCGCCTATTTCATACGCTTCTGAATAAGAATTAATTAAAAAAAGTGTCTGAAAGTCCCTTTGGATTTGAGAACAGCATTAACAAAACGACAATATACCCGAACTGTAAAGCATCAAGAGCGCCCATATGATTAATTTTAGGGGGGGTGGGGTGGCTGAGAAAAATCTCAACTTCTTCCAAAGCTACCATACATGTTAGTAAATATTTAAGATACTTTACGTTTTTTCGCGATCTTTTGACGAAATTTGCATTTTTCGCGATCTTTTGATTAAATGTGCATTTTTTCCACGACTCTTTGACGAAATTCACGTTTCTCGTGATCCTTGAACGAAATTTGCGTTTTTTCCGCGATTCTTTGACGAAATTCACGTTTTCTTTTTGACTGCTGAACGAAATTAGCGTTTTTTGCGATTCTTTCACGAAATTTGCGTTTTTCCGTGATCTTTTGACAAAATTTGAATGTTTTCCTACGACTTTTTGACGAAAATTGAGATTTTATCGCGAACCTATGAAGAAATTTGTGTTTTTTTTTGCGATTCTTTGACGAAATTTGTGTTTTTTTCATCATTCTGTGACGAAAATTGCGTTATTTTCCGTGATTCTTTGACGAAATTTGCATTTTTCCTGCTATTCTTTAACTAAATTATCGTTCTTTCCGTGATTGTTGAACGAAATTCGCGTCTTTTGCGATCCTTTGACAAAATTTGCGATTCTTTGACCAATATTGCCTTTTTCCCGTGATTATTGAATGAAATTCGTTTTTTTTTAAATATTTTGACGAAATTTGCTTTTTTCGCGATCTTTTGACAAAATTCCTACCTTTTCCGCGATCCTTTGACGAAATTGGTGATTTTTTCTGGAAACTATTGACGAAATGGATTTTTTTCGGCGACCATTTGTCAAAATTTGCGATATTCTTCAGTGAAATGCTTTATGTTTGAATTTTCGGATTGATGACCGATTATTGTTAAATCTGTCTCTAATTTTTCAGTGTTTTGTTTACGCAGAATCAGTTTTACTTGTGAAAATGGATCCTGTCTACAACGAAATCCTTGCTTATGCAGAAAAACTGTTATTGTCTTGTAGGAAACCTACTAAGATAAATATTGTCTAAAATGGAATTTGTTTCCCATCTTGTGTTTTTTTCTTTTTGTAAGAAGCACCCTATTTGAAAGCACTAATTAAAAACTCATGAAAACAGAACCTGTCTAAAACAGAATCCAGCTTTAAAAGTAAAAAAAAAAAAAAAAAAAAAAAAAAAAAAAAAAATCATGGTATGACAAAATGAATTCCCAGTAATTATACCTGCTAAGACGGAAACCCATCTAAAACGCAAAATTGTCCTGGTGCCTTCTGATCTTGTCGATGCAGGTTTTATTCTGCTTTGTCTTTACAAGATAAAGTCAAAATTTTCATATCTTGCAACTGAATTATAAAAAAATCTAGGGGGGGGGGGTGGGTTAAGCCCCTCCTTGCCCTCCCCCCCATATGTGCGCCCTTGTAAAGCGTGCGCGTTTATATCTTTCCAGAAACATAAATATAAAAGAATTATATACTTTCCAAGCATACCTGAATTAATGAAAGCTTGGAGGAAGTCAAAGACTTAAAAAAATGTTTTCTTACCATCTTTTTCATAATTTTCTTCTCTGAAGAGGGTTTAATATCAAACTAATACCTTAGCACAACAGCAACTGATAACAGAACATGTGTGGAGTCTACTCTTCAAAGCATGCATTTTGTGTTTTTCCTGGAATTCGAGGGTCAAGTCCCGTTTCCAAAAAAATAGCAAGAAACAGATGCAATTAATTAAGACTCCCAATGATGCAGTTTTGAAGAACTCAAGGCGGCATTCACAGGGACAGGAAATGACCATTCCTTTTAGCCTACGGCTGATTTCCAATAGTGCGAAGGAATGCTGTCCTCGAAATGAGTGACCAGTTTTCGTTAAAAGACGATATCCGTTACCATATGTTTTCTCCATTTTTAAAATAAAATACATTACCGCCGTTTAAACAAATCAAACTTTTGTACAGGATTTGATTCGATAAAGCGGCGAATTTCGAATAAAATAAATATAATTCTAACTTTAGTTTTGTTTTAAATTATTTGATTCATAAAAAAAATGGAAATTTCTGTATTTTTGTCTTGGCTCTGGGGGGGGGGGGGGGGGGGGTAAATTAGTTGTTTAGAAAAACCACTAGTTTAGAAAATTAGTTGACAAGCCTAATAGGGTGCGCATCGTATCTTCAATGCATTCTTGGAAAGATTACGTGTACGTGGCTAGAGCTCTGTTAAATGTTTATACTTAAGAAGTAGATAAAAATAATCTGTTACATTTTCTTTAACTGTTATTGATTAGTAAAAGAAGCTCGTACAAATGTTTCTTTTTCTATCTAAACATTTCAATCAATTTTATTTATTAATTTTTTTTTTTTTTAGAAAGTGAGAAATTTCGCATGTTTTGTATATATAAATGGTTTTCATCTGGAATTACTTTAATAGACTTTTCAGTTGCGATTTTTCTTTTCTAAAAGCTTCATAACTTTTCTGGTATGATTGAAATAGGCCGATTTTGTCGTATTAGCTTGTTTAGTTGCGAGTATTTATGCAAATGTGAAATCAAATCGCCTCCTTTAATATTGTTTCGGAAATTATAGAGAGGAGGTGTTGATTCGATCTCAACCTTCAGAGATTAGATAGCTACTGTTTCATTCGTATGTGGACGCTTTCAGAAAAAGCAGCGATTGTTTTAGTTTTGAGCCTCAAGTTCATTTATGCAAGATTGTAGCGACTTTGAGACAGTATAATCTTCGATTCAACACTGACGTTATATATACTGAAAAACGAACACTTGTGCGACCATTCCTAGTTAAGATATGAGCCTTGAAAACATATTTCGACTTGGATACATAATCTCATGGATAAATTTATAATTCGTCATCAAATAACAAGCAAACAGCAGACAAATTTCCCACTAGCACAAAACAGTGAAATATACATACAGAAAAAGTATATGCATTACATTAACCCTTTATGTACTAAATTATTAATTCATGAAAACGTTATCTTCTAAAGCATTTTTCGTGAGTAGTTTAAATTACATTAGAAGATTTACATAATCATTTAATAAATTTTAGATGCTTTTTAGAAGGATTGAAGGATTTAGAAGGATTAATTAAATTTGAATTTTTAGGGATTTTGTACAACATCTATAACCCCACTCAAGTCATTTATTTTAAATATTTTTCTTGGTATTTTGTAGAATTAGAAAATATAAAAATAGTGTTCTTACAATAGAGATACAGAAATATTTCCCAATTGAAAATCCCCCCCCCCCCCCCCATTCCCCAACGTTAAGAAAGCTGAAAAAATGAAAAGGCAAAAGAAATCATCCTTTTAAATTTTTTTTTTGTTTTGTGTAACCCATAATGCTTTTGAAACAAGATAAAGTAATTTACAGTACATATACATTTAACGTCTGAATTTAAAAACCATTAAAACACCCAATAAAATAAACTAAGACAGACTTGAGCACAGTTAAAAAATAAAATTTATAAAGAATATACTTAAAAACAATTAAAAATACAATATGTAAACGTTTCGCCAAGCGACACGCAAGGCATCATCAGTAAAAGAAATATCCATTGCATTTCAAACGTCAGAACAAATCAAGAACAGTTACAGTTAGTTATTTTAAAAACAAACAATATTCACTAGGGACAGAACGAGCTCATTCAAAGCCTGCGACCGCAATTCAGTGAACCAAGCCTCAAGGAGCAATCTACCATGGTAGTTGTTGCAACCCAATTTCAAAATACTGGCGTTCGCAATGAGCGGAATGTGATTCGTTTGAAGTGAATGCTGGACAATTTTTGAATTCAAATTACCCTTTTTTAAAGCACCAGTATGTTCTTTTAGGCGAATTTCCAATAATCTACCAGTTTCACCAATATAAACACTATTGCAATCTTTACAAGGAATAATATAAACAACACCGGGCAATTTAGACTTATCATATTGAAATTTATGCTTATTGAAAAAGGAACTCAATTTATTAATAGGTGTAAAAAACCCCCCAATATTGAATGATTTTAGGATGCCAGAAATTTTTTCAGAAATGTTCTTATAATAAGGGATGCAGATAAAGGAGCTTGGTTTACTACGTTGAAAAGGCGGGGGAGTAGAATTTACAAAATTTAAAGTATTTTTAAAGATATTCAATATGATAAAATAATTCAATATGATAAGTCTAAATTGCCCGGTGTTGTTTATATTATTCCTTGTAAAGATTGCAATAGTGTTTATATTGGTGAAACTGGTAGATCATTGGAAATTCGTCTAAAAGAACATACTGGTGCTTTAAAAAAGGGTAATTTGAATTCAAAAATTGTCCAGCATTCACTTCAAACGAATCAGATTCCGCTCATTGCGAACACCAGTATTTTGAAATCGGGTTGCAACAACTACCATGGTAGATTGCTCCTTGAGGCTTGGTTCACTGAATTGCGGTCGCAGGCTTTGAATGATGCTCGCTCTGTCCCTAGTGAATATTGTTTGTTTTTAAAATAACTAACTGTAACTGTTCTTGATTTGTTCTGGCGTTTGAAATGCAATGGATATTTTTTGTGCTGATGATGTCTTGCGTGTCGCTTGGCGAAACGTTTACATATTCTATTTTTAATTGTTTTTAAGTATATTCTTTATAAATTTTATTTTTTAAATGTTCTCAAGTCTGTCTTAGTTTATTTTATTTGGTATTTTAAAGATAAAGTAATGTATCTATATCTCATTCTAAACCGCATTACTACTAATCGATATATTAAATGAAAACTTTAGAAAGTTATTTTAATGGTACTTATAAGTACCATCAGTAGATAAAGGGTTAATCAAACTTACATTGCCAACATTTGCAAATGATTAGCGTAAAGAGGACATTAGAGCGCAGAGTTAATGTTGTACCCCTCAAAAACGGAGGCCATAACACGGCTTCAATAACTGAGCATTATTGCACTTATTTGTGTGATCTATTGCTACAGCTAAGTCTTGGTAGAGACTTTATGAAATTACGATTAATCCCTGTGCTCATAAATGAAATAACTCTGTATTTCTACAACAATAAATTGTGTCCTTCATGTAATTTTACTTCATGTAATTGTGTCCTTCGTGTATTCTTGCATTGAATAAATAATTAGTATTTAATTAATATAAGTTTGTTGAAGAACAGAGTTTGATAAGCGCTTTTTTTTGGAGGACGACGTTCAACTAATGTTTAAAATATATTTTCCTTTAGTGCATTAAGCCTTTCTACGTAAAAAATAATAACGTTTGCTTAATTAAATGTTCATTTTAATTAAAAAAAATAAATAATATATTCTTAGAAATGTAATTTTCACAGGATTTAAATTGTAAATAAAATTTATAATCAACAGAATTATGAAAAAATAGAGGTAAAATACACTGATGTCTAAAAATTAAAGAGCAGTGACCGGACGCTTTCGACTACACAGAGTTTGTCGAATATTTACGGAAATTCTTGGCGGATTGCCCTTGAACTTCGAGGATGTGAAGATGTTTGACTTTATAGTTCTCAGTGAACGTTTACTCGTGGCGACAATTAGGGGGCCATCAGTAAATGTAATAATAAAATAATGTTTGCTATCACCCATGTAATAGAAAATGGTTTGGCACTGTAACAAACGAGAATGTGGGTCCTGTTTAAAGTCTGGGTTCATTTTCGTAAGCATAGCACACATATTCGTGAAGATTTTAACATTTCTGTAAAAATTTCAATTTTATTTTTTGCTTACAGAATACAGTAGATATAGTTGAGCTAGTAGTTGTTTATAAAATATGAAAATTCCAACCAAATTTAGCACCACTTTCCGAAAACTTGAAAAAGAACAGTAGAAACACTATACTGAATTAAAAAAAGAATATAATGAATATTTGATGAGATATGGGCATTTGTATGAATATGTGTAATTATTACAATATTTTATTATTACAATAGCTGCGTATGCGTGAAAGATTCTAAAATTTTTATTTCATAATTTGGTTGTCAGCTATTTCAAGCAATTTATATAAAATGTCCAGTCAAATATTGTCAAAACTCAGAAAGGTACAGTGAGCTGATTGATAAATTGTGAAACATCCCTTGTAATAATGCTACGTTTAGAAAGCAATTCACTATATCGCCCGTATCTTTCTCAATTTTCGCGATATTTGACTGGACTTTTATAAAATTTGCCGTAATAGCTGACTACCTAATTATGAAACAAACATTTTACAATTTTGACGCATGCGCAGTTAAAAAGTATTTCATACAAATGCCCATATCTCATCAAATATTCGATATATTCTTACTTTAATTGCAGCATACTGTTTTCTACTGTTCTTTTTCAAGTTTTCAAAAGTGGTATCAATTTGTCTGAAAACTGTTTTCTATAAAAAAAAAAAAAAAAAAAAAAAAAAAAAAAAAAAATTGAAATTTTCACAGAAACGTTAACACCTTCACGAATCTGCGTGCTATGCTTACACAAATTCACAGAAACGTTAAAAATGACCCACATAGTCATTTGCTACAGCGACAAAAGCATTTTCTGTTACATGGATGATCGTAAACATTATTTTATTATTAAATTTATTGTTTACCCCTACTTGTACCCGCGACTAAATCTTCACTGAAAAAGACGAAGTCAAATATGCTCTTTATATCTTCGAAGTTCAAGGACAATTCATCAATAATTTCAGTAGATATTTGACAACCCGTATACAATCGAAAGCATCCGGTCATTGCCCCTTAATTTTTGGACATCAGTGTACTACCAGATATTTCGCCTTTTCAGTATCATTGGATTATTATTAATAAAAGGAAGACTGTAACGAGGTAAATGTTGTAGGATTCATTTTTGGGTATATTTGATTTTGAATTGTAATCGGGCATCTAAATTGGGCTTTTTTTGTTATCGCCTCAAAATGGCGCAAACAAGATAAATAAATGACATTATCAACTTATTTGACACCCAGTATGGATATGGATACATAGCAGTTTCTGTTAATACGTTTTGTAAATCCGCTTTTTTAATCTTTAGCACTCGAGAGCAAAAAATTAATAATAATTATCAGGTCAGGGGAGTGTTTAAAACATGAAATGTCCTTTTGTTATGAAGTGTATCTATGCATAATCAGATATAGCTTTGGGAACACTCTGATTTACATGTATTTCAGAAAGTATATTGATCTAAAATTAGTAGTCCCCCTTAAAATATAAATTTAATTATCAATAAGCTAATTCTTGCAGTAACAAATTGAAAGGCCACAAACACAAACAAATTGAAACAAGTGACAAGAACAAATTGAAACATGTGACAACAACAAATTTAAACAAATTACAAGAACAAATTGGACAGGTGAATGATCTACAAATCCTAAAAAAATTTAAGTTAAATAATTTAAAAATGTTTTTACTTCCTTGGCCACACTGTCTTGAGTGTATTTTGTAGACTCAGAAAAAAAAATAACATTTAGGGGAGACTGGGAGGGTTGACCATAGAGGAGGCGTGAAACCTTTCAGTTTTCATATTTAAAAGAATTTCAGAACTTTGCAAATAGGTGGCAACCAAAGTTACTGAAATGCTCAAACAAAAGTCGTTGTTTCATGCAGATAATTGAAACAGGTGTGGAAAAATCAATTTTTAAGTGTTTTCAGCTTAAAAAGTGTATTTTTAGAAACATTTTGAGAGATTTTCTGAGATAAAATATATCATATTAATTTAAGTAAGTAGGTTTTAAGTAATGCAGAAATATTTAGCTTTCAAACCAGGCATAAAGATTGTACAGTAAATTAAACTAATCATGTGCTATACATTAAAAAGTGGCTATATGGAGAGGCTTGACCTAATCAATATGGGGGGTGGAACAAATGGTCAAATCTTCTTAATTAAGTGTTTTGGAAATCTCCACACTGTGCATAGTGAAGATTTAATGGTTACATTTCTAAAATAATGTAAATTTATTCTGTAAAGGTATAATAAAATGGGGTGATTGTAAAGAGAATGTTTAAAACAGATCAAATGGAGATGTGAAACATTGCTATAGAAGCAAAACAAATGAAATAAAAATTTAAAAGTTGATAAGAACTTTTATTTCATTTAAATAGTACCCATCGTGGGTAAACAGAACGAATGGAAAAGACTAAAAAGGATTAAATCAGCCTTAAAAAATGTTAGGTGTTCATTCCTCTGCAGAAGAACATAAGATTGATAAAAACATTTTATGAAAGTATGTAGACAAATTTCACCAAGATGAACACAGTGAGATGAAGACAAGCTATGTGGCAACTAGTGTTGCCAGGTCGAGTGTCACAAAAGTGGATGTTTAAAACGGAATTATTTCCTGTGCCTTGAATTCCGTCTAAGAAGGTTTATTTACACATCATATTTTCCCAAATATTTTTTAATAATAATTAGACCATGTAGCATAAAGTTATTCTGCTTTTTTTAAACTGATTTTATTTCCCTTAACAAATATTTCAATATAAAATGCCGTGGGTCAAGCCACCCATAGGTAGGAGCCTTAACCCATTATTTTCTCATGTTTAAACACAATGATTTTTCGAATTTCTTATATAGTATACTTATGTAGCAATTTTATTTTGATAACTGATTGTATAACGAATAAAATGATATATGAAACTTTATTCTGTGTTCAATATTTAAAAAATAAAAAATAATTTTGTAAAAAATGGGTCAACCCTCCCCAATCTCCCCTATTTTATGAGGAAATAAGCATCAGTGATGCGATCTATTGGTTTTGTTCAGATGCAGAACACATTCAGCTATACAGAAGTAAAATAAAAGTGTCAAAAATCAAGCAGCATAATATTTGTAAAGAGAAAAAATGAGGTCCACATTTTTTGCACCTCACATCTGAAGAGTTAGAAAAAATCTGAAAAGAGAGGTGCTGCCTGCTGTCTTAACATTTTATCTACTGACGGTAATTATAAGTACCATTAAAATTACTTGTTATAAAACATAACGCGACCTTAACGCTAGAACGCCCAGCAGGAGTCGTTTCGGATTGATTAAATCAGATGATTAAATCTCGATTCCAACTAAAAACATTTTCACAAAATAAATTAAATCAAAACCATACAGAAATATGTTAAATAAGTAAGTTCAATAGATTTAAATAAAAATTCTGCTGCAAATAATTTTTATAAAGCTTCAGTGAAAAATTTCTGGGCGTTCTAGTTCTTAAAGTAAAGGATTAATATAGTATATATATTGATATATACATATTTATATACATAAATTCTATTCTATTAATCTTTTCAGTAGTACATCGGTATATTTTTTCTATGACCCACGAAGTATAGCCATGTATACGAGCTCTGGTAGCATACTACATGAAGAGCCAAAACGTGTATGTACAGCCATCGAAAAATAATATAGTATATATATATTGATATATACATATTTATATACATAAATTCTATTTTATTAACCTTTTCAGTAGTACATCGGTATATTTTTTCTATTACTCACGAAGTATAGCCTTGTATACGGGCTCTGGAAGCATACTACATGAAGAGCCAAAACGTGTATGTACAGCCATCGAAAAATAAACTAAACGCCCCTTACTAACTCCTCAACAAATTATCGTAGAAGAAAGTTACTGGTTCCGATAGATTGGAAATAAAGTCTATTTTTAAATGATGTATATAAAATTTGCTTAGGGGGCCATCTACATATTAAAACGAAACCAAACTTCATATTTTTTCAAAGGCAATATCCACATTTAACAAGATCATTCAAATCTTCGGTTCAAACTATGCCTAGACACAAAATTTCAAGTCGTTTGAATAATAAGTTTTTGAATTATAAACATTCAAAATTTAGTGCTTCTAATGTTAAATTACATTTTCATATATTTATTAATATCTCGTGAAATTATACTCCTAATGTATTTTGTGCTAATTTTTTGTGTAGCAATAATACTAAAATACCCAAACACAGATACGTTCAATTTGTAATTTTGATAATTTTATGATATGAACTATGCATTATGAAATTAATATTCAAAAAAATTATGAATTGCAACCTACAATTTTTTTGATGGATTTAGATTTATTAAGTCCAAATTTATGGAAATCCAAAATTTCACATTTTTCTTCCAAGTAGTTTTCAAATTATGCTTAAAAAACGGCAAAATGCTGGTTTAAAGGGATGTCTATGATAGCAGTAACTAGATATTTTGAAATTTCTTATGCTATCCTGTAATCTGGCAGTCTTCAATAACTGCTTGAGTGGCGCTTAAGATGCCTTGATCAAGAAGAGGCTCTCTCGGTCAACAATCGAGTACGGAACTTCAATTTGGATACAGCCTTTAAAATACGCTCGTTTAAAAATAATTAATTTCTCGGAAACTTATCGTTCAAATTGCATAAAAATATTTTTTTAGTCTAATTGAAGTGTGTAGAGTTCATTTATGCTGTCAGAATTGTGTACTGCTATTGAAAAAATAAAGATATGGTTCGTTTTAATATGCAGATTATCCCCTAAGAAAATTTTATATACAACATTTAAAAGTAGACTTTATTACCAATCGTGTTGTACTAGTAACTTTCTTCAACGATAATTTTTTTTGCAGAGTTATTAAGGGGTGTTTACTTTTTTTGTGGGGTGTTTACCACGACTGTACTTTGCACTTTATGTTTAACAGGGAGCTAGTGCAATATATTGGCAAACATTTAATGCATTGTTTCAATTGTTTAGAATATGGGGCGCTGCAGTTCACAAAACTACTGTTGCTGAGCCAGTTAAACTAGAAAAAATCCCTGGCGGCCCGGCCTACAGGCAGAGGTAGATTTCGAAGTTAAGTATACTAATTTCACCAACAAAAACTAAATCGTTATTAGATATAAATCCATTTTAACAGTTTTATCTGTCTGCTTTTGACGAGTTTTTATTTCCTTTTTATAAAATAGCTGGTTTTATCAGAATCATGTTAAGGCGATATTAAAAAAATATTTTTCCATACTCAACAACTCGAAATTTTCTGGCACATTTTCAGATTAATTTTTAATAAAAAAAAAAAAATATGAAATATGCCTGACGTGATTTTTGAAAAGATTTATAAGCAACCTGTGTTTTTATTTTTCTTTCAATTAATTAAAACTTGATTAATAAACAATTATTTTCTCAGTAGGGCAATATTTTTCGTTTCTAACACAATCGCTTCAGGAAATTCTGTTCAAAATGCCCACTTTGACATCATTTCTTGAAATATATTCTACCTCTATCAAAAAAAAAAATCTTTACTGTACATTATATAGTTTCTGAATAAGAGAATCTAGCAATTGGATGCGTTTGAGAGCAAAAATGAACTTAAAAATGAGTAAGAAAATAGACAGTTTGGATTTGAATGCACCCATAATAAGATGATTTTTTTCTTGAACCGCTATGTATTTTTAATTTGTTTTTGCTTTAAGAATTGGCCCTATCAAAAACTTGTCTATAGAAATGTTGAAGACAATATTAAGAAGATATATGATAAATTTATGGAGATTTTATATCTTGTGAATTGACGGAGTTACGAAAATATTTCTTCTTCAACCCCACTTTTTTGTTTTCGTTTTTAATTTTTTTTGCGGTACGAATTGGTCCTATCAAAAAACTTGTGAATATAAAAGTTGTAGATAATATTAAGGAAATTTATAATAAAATTAATTGGAATTGATATCTTGAGAATTGACGAAGTTGTGAATTTTTTTCTCCCCAAAACCCAATTTTTTGCGCCCCTTGAGCCCATTTTTAACTTTATCAAAAATCTGTGATACATAAAATTTTGGCCCTATTTTTAGAAGTAATAAAAACTTTAAACTGATTTGATATGTACAAAAAATAAGATGTTATGGGGGGTTTTCGGTTTTCACAAAACCCCTCCCTATTTCCATCCCCTCGGTCCGATTTTGCCCATTAACGAACTTGACCGAGATTTTATGTCCCTTGATTTTATGTATCAGTTTCGAAGAGATTTGTGCAGAATTGCGGAAGTTATCGTGTCCAGAAGAAAGTGATAACACAATTGCTTCGGGAAATTCCGTTCAAAATGCCCACTTTGACATAATTTTTTGAAATACATTCTGCCTCTATCAAAAAATCGATCATTGCGGTACATTATATAGTTTTTGAATAAGCGAATCTACCAATTAAATGCGTTTGAGAGCAAAAATGAATTTAAAAATGAGTTAGAAAATAAGCAGTTTGGATTTGAGTGCATCCTTAATGCAATGATTTTTCCAACACAATCCGCTTCGGGAAATTCGGTTCAAAATGCCCACTTTAACAGCATTTTTTAAAATATATTCTGCCTCTATCAAAAATTCGACCATTACGGTACATTATATAGTTTCTGAGTAAGAAAACGTACCAATTGGAAGCCTTTGAGAGCAAAAATGAATTGTAAAATGAGTCAGAAAATACGCAGTTTGGATTTGAATACACCCTTACTTAGATGATTTTTTTCTTCAACCGCTATGTACTTTTAATTTGTTTTTGCTGTAAGAATTGGCCCTATCCAAAACTTGTCTATATAAATGTTGTAGACAATATTAAGAAGATATATGATAAATTCATGGGGATTTTATATCTTTTGAATTGAAGGAGTTATGGATTTTTTACTTCTTCAAACCCCCTTTTTGTTTTCGTTTTTAATTTTTTTTTGCGGTACGAATTGGTCCTATCAAAAACTTGTGAATATAAAAGTTGTAGATAATATTAAGGAGATTTATAATAAAATTAATTGGAATTGATATCTTGAGAATTGAGGAAGTTATGAATTTTTTTCTCCCAAAAACCCTATTTTTGCGCCCCTTGAGCCCATTTTTAACTTTATCAAAATTCTGTGATACATAAATTTTTGGCCCTATTTTTAGAAGTAATAAAAACTTTAAACTGATTTGATATGTACAAAAATTAAGAAGTTATGGGGGGTTTTCGGTTTTCACAAAACCCCTCCCTATTTCCATCCCCTTGGTCCGATTTTGCCCATTAACGAACTTGGCCGAGATTTTATGCCCTTTTATTTTATGTATCAGTTTGGAAGAGATTGGTGCAGAATTACGAAAGTTATCGTGTCCAGAAGAAAGTGATATATATATATAGATAGATAGATAGGTAGGTAGATAGGTAGATAGATAGATAGATAGATATATATAAAGTTTTTTACTGAGGGTGGTTTTGGGTTCTAGGAGTCATGATCGGTGTAGATCTGCAAAAAATTTTCAGAAATTCCAACATAGGAACGATCCCAATAGGTAGTATTTCATACGAAATCTACCTAAAAATCAATTCTGCGGTATATAAGGAATGAAAAAAATGTATTCCCAAAAAGGCTAATATTCGTTGGCATCAGCGTTATGTGCAGCGTTGAGCAGATGATATTGAGATTTATTCCCTTCCCCCCCTTTTTATGTGCGTTCATAATTATATAAATACGTAGCACCTGTAGTCATCGTCTGGTCCATCCGTCTGTTTGTCTGCTTGCATTACCAGCTCAAAAACTACCGAAATTTTATATATATAACCGATGCAAAATTTTGTCGAGTCATTTCAAAGGAGTTTTTTATGAAAATCGGATGTATAGTACAATCACAGGAACAGTAAAAAAAATTCCATTACATTAAGGCCAATGAGAAAAAATAGTTTCAAGTACATTTTAATGATGTCACACTGTTTCGACTATGATGGAATTGATATGCATTTATAAAATGTACTAAAATATACATTCTGTAGAATATGCTGTGCGAAGAATATTTATTATTCATTTTGAGGGCCACAAAAAAGAATTTCGTTACATAATGGTATAGGGGGATACAATGCTTGCGGCGTATTTTAATTATGTTAAACTATATCATATATAATGAAATTCGTATACGTCGCTGAGGCTCACTATATGTTACTTTCTGTATAATAGAAAGTGTATAGTATTTACAGGGGCACACAAAAGATTTCGGATACTCTAATGTATCTGAAGTACTGTATATTATCAATGATTGCTGGAAGTGCATTTTTTATTGTAACATGAGTTTTTTAGTTTAACAAAATTTTTGCATTTTACGTTGTGTGTATAAATACTGTAGATAATATACAAGGTACACAAAAGAATTTGCAAGGTTTACGTAGTGTGAAAGGTGTTTTTTGAATGAGTTATGCATTTTTTACGCTGATCTGTATTTAGCATACTAAGATGTGTTTCTAGAATATAGATAAAATTATATACAGGGCAAGCAAATAATTAGATACATGGCCGCCTATGGATGATAATCTCTGGAAGTGTGATTTCAGTAGTTTTAAGCATGGTTTAGTCTTAATTAAATTTTAGTTAAATAGTGGCGTGTATATAAAGATAGTAGATAAAATACAGGGCTGTACAAAAGTATCCAAGTATTCTTGCGTCTATTGCTATAAATTGCTGAAAGTGAAATTTCAACCTATTGTGCTTTTTTAACACTTTCCAACATAGTTGAAAAGTGTTACCAAATTCATAAACACTTTTCGACTATGTTGGAAAGTGTTTATGAATTCGGTTTGTCTGTCCGTGTCTGTCTGTCTGTCCGACCTATAACCCGAATATAATTTGATTGTCGTGTAATTGATATATGTTATTGAGATTCACTATGCCGTGTTCGGAATTGAAAATAAAGTATGTAGCGTTCATAGTTTATTTACAGAGACACTCACAAGTATTCTATTATATTATGGTCTATGAGAAAGTGTCGTAATAATATAAAAACGTAACACCTATTATCGTCGTCTGGTCCGTCCGTCTGTCTGTCCATCTACACTCTAAATTAAAATGTCTGAAATTCAGACACTTAAGTGTCTGAAATGGAGTGTTCAATTTTCAGACATTTTAAAATGTCTGAATTTTTTCAGACACTTTTTGCGTCTGAATTTCAGACACTTCAAACGTCTGAATCGCATCCATTTTTTTGTAAGCATCATACGTAGCCATGTTTGACCACGTTGAATCCTGGAAAAATATTTGGCTGTGGTCCTGCCCCCCCCCCCCCCAATACAGCCTGATGTATTTGGTGCTCTCAGTTTTGGTATACAATTTTCGTTACGTTGATAATTTAAATCTTTTACGACATTGTACTGATTATAATCAATATCTTGAACTTCAGGAGTAGAACAAGATTAAAAAACAAAAAATATTTATCTAAATATTAGATTTTTTTAAATTTATTTTGTTTTTAACCTTATTTTACTTTAAAAGTTCAAAATTTTGATTATAATCAGTACAATTTCGAAACAGATTTAAAATATAAGCTTTACAAATATTGCACATCAAATTTGGGGGCACTACAGTCGTAGGGGGACGGGGCACTTCCCAGTTTGCCCTTCCTTTAATCAAGAAGTACTTTTGCAAAAAACGCAACCCTGCATTATAGTTGTCTAAATTGAGATGTCCGGTATTCGGGAGTATCCGTTGTGGAGGTTAATGGACATTCTCGAATAGCGAACACCTCTATTTAACGAATACTTTTTTAATCAGCAGACATACATATTTGTATATTTTTACCTCAAAAAAGTAGACATCTCCAATTATCGGACAAATTCCGCGGTCCCGAAGTGTTCGCTATTAAGGGCTTTTAAGGTACATAGATAAATATATATATATATTTTTTATAATCTTGTCCTACTCTAAAAGTTCAAAATATTTATTATACTCGGTTGAATGTGGAAAAAGATTTAAAATATCAGATGTACGAAAATTGCAAAAATCCCCCCCCCCCAAAAAAAAAAATGAAAATATAAAAAAATATATTGCCACATAGGCAATTTTACATATACATCACTTGATAATCACAACAGCCATTTAACTATGAATAATGAAAATAAATAAATATTCTACTTTAATAACATTGGGGAAAAAATGACTTTGGTATTTTGTTAAATATATTTGCGTTTTTAAACTTGTCCTACTCTAAAAGTTCAAAACTTTCATTATAATCAGTGCAAGACTTAAGATATCAGCTTTACAAAAATTCATGCAAAATCCCCCCCCCCCCCCCCCCCCAAAAAAAAAAAAAAAAAAAATGAAAATTCTTATTTAAAAATTATGTTTTTAAAAAATTTATATTTCCACATGGGCAAGTTTTTATGTAGATCAGAGGGTACTCACAAAAGCTATTCAACTATCAATAAAAACAAATAAGTACATATTCTATATTAAAAACATGAGGAAAAAATAACTTATGATTTCCAAACTTCTTTCGTCTTAAATATATACAGTAACATCTGTCATTTTTGTATTTTTCGTATAAGTGCATATAAATAAAGTTACCACAATTTTAAATACGAAATCTAGTTAGAGGTTTTTACTTTTTCCCATTATAAATTTCAAATTACTTTTTTATTAAAAATAATAAAAAAATCAGTATTAGAGTTGATTGCAAATCAAATACATATGTATATTTTTACAGGCAGCTTCATATAATAGACCAGTCTCATTTACTTTATTTATCTTTTTTTAATCTGAGGTTTTATGCCAGGAAGTAAGAAAGCATTAGGTCATCTTTCAAAGTTTTTTTTTTCTTTACTTCCTTGTGGCCGTCATTTACAGCGAGATAAAAATTATCCATTGAAACTAAGAACTGACATTGAATATATAATTCGTAATAAAAAAGAACGTCATAAGTTTAAAAATATATACTTCTAGAATTAGTGGGGTTTTTTGCGAACAGATTCAAAACTAATTAAATTTCATGCAGGATTTTGTTTAGTACAATAAATAAAATCATAAAATACACTAATTTTACTACTATAAAGAAACTTACTTGAGTTGCTGCAAGAGGTAAGAAATATTCCTCGATTTGAAATTTTAAAAACTACCACAACCACAGTGAGGGAGAAAGACTTTCATCAGTTTAAAAGGTAATCCCATAATACATCCGACTAGCCATATTTAAAGAATGAGATGTTTCATCCTAAAAACAGGACCCGCCAGACAAAAGTTTCCTTTTTTTTGCCAGCTTCGACAGGACGAAGATGAATAACACAATATTATTGATATAAATTGATACGAGTTAACACTAAGCCCATTGCACACGCTTTGTAGAATTTCCGGGTGTAATCTTCAACCGTCGTCTACTTCTGTTCTGTGTCTATCCCGCCCTTGTATCGACGACAGCTTCTAAGAGACATTTGATGTCGAGCACACACGTCAGATGTATGTATTCAATAAATAAATACTCCAAGTTAATACGAATTAAAATCACAGTACTTCACATTTCGCAAAAAACGAATTAAAATACACGCGTACATAAAAACAAACTTTGTTTGAATTACAACGTATACCACTTCGAACGAAGACATCTAAAACGCATGCGCAACTGGGAGTGCTAGTGCCCCCTGGTGGTTATTGCGTCGGAAGAATCAAAACGTCTTAAATTAAGACACGTTTAAAGCAATGAAGTGTCTTAAAATAAGACGTTTGCGGATATTTTAGACATTCTCAGTTCGTTTACACCATGGTCATAGTAAGACGCTTATATATCTTAAATTAAGACATCTATAGTGTCTTAATTTTCAGATTAAGACACTTAAGTGTCTAAAATTCTTTTTCAGTCACATATGTGTCTAAATTTAAGACGCTTCTATTTGCAGTGTATTTGTCCATTTAAGATGGAATCGTAATATTTCCATCTTACTGAATTTAATATATATAATCGTAATAAATTTTGTATTCATGCATTTTTGCGTAAGAGTGCAATAGCTAATGCACCAAGATCTGGATATTTATGAAACTAGTTATAGTGCGAACGCACCTCACGCTTGGCGTACAATTTCCCACATGTTGATTTATTACTTTCATTGACGGAATTATGGCATTTCATTTTCAGTGTGGGGGTTGGGGGGGGGGGTCATTTCTTTAGGATTTCTTGCACTAAATTTAAATATTTCTGTTATAGTTAGTAATACTTAACAGACAATTCCCATCATAATGGAAAGTCCTCAAAGAACTCTTTTTCGTGTTCGATTAAACATAAAAATTTTAATCCATTCATACCACCGATCCAACCAAAATTACAGAATGTACTGCCCGGTGTAAAGAACTCCTGGTAAAAATAACTTTTTTAGACCTGGTGAAAATAATTTTTAATTGAAAACTCTATAGATTTATATGTATTATATGTTGTTAGATTGGCCAATAACAACACCAATAAGCATTTTTAATATAAATACATCAAATATTTATTTAAAAAACGTTTTGAAATTTGTTAAACGCGGTAATTTCATATTATTCGAATGTCAAGGGTTAGTAGCCGAAAATATTTCCAAAGATTTTCCTACTTAGAACAGCTTTTTTATTTTGATTATTTGTATTTAAGCGAGTACTTCGATCACATATATGTTACATATTTTTTATTTATATTAATTAATTTACTTATTTATTTATTGAGGGAGTGTTATTTTCGTTTTTGAATATTAGCGGTACTGTTTTAAGTTCAAACGTGTTGATCTTCCATAAACGAGCTGCATGCTATAGAAATATGTTTTTTTTTTTTTTTTAATCTTGCTTAAAAATATTTTTAAAATCAGAAATGTCAGCAAATTAAGATAAAGTATTCACAAAAATTGCATTTGAAAGTGCATTTTATTTTGTCCCGTTTTCGACGGTGTAAAAATTTTGATTTTTGCGATGTTTAGAAGCAATTAAATTTGCGAGATAAGTGAAATGGATTGTTTAGACCGTTGCCGCCACCGATATGATGTCAGCGTTATTCAAGGACTTGTTTTCTGCTTTACAACATAGATAGATATATTAATGATTGCTTTCATTTAATCTTTTTAAAACACGGACAAGTATTTCCTTAAATTCTACATTATAATGTACTTTATATGATAATATATCATATAAATCGCTCTGCATGATTTAAAGATTAAACGAACTAAAATCCTTTCAATATCTTTGTATTCAGGATTTTTTTATGGTTCGTAAAACACCCTTTAACGACAATAATTCCGACAATAATAGATCATCTTTAATTTCTAACTTTATGAATCGATAACCTATTAAATTTTAAGCATATTTGGACAATGATAAAACTACTTATTAACTCACATTGTGGAAAATGCTTTTATTCTTTTACTAAGAATGTTCTGTAGGTTCTTTGGGTTGGAGACCAATCGCATTGTTTTATAGTTTTCATAAGACAAGGAATTCGTCGAGGATTATTAGCGGCGATCCTTCATGAATAATTATCTCTGTTTCAAGTGAAATGCAATTTCACTTAATTCTTTTATAATTTTGTGACCAAAGTTACAAAAATGTTGTATTTTCAAACAGAAGCAAGCATTTTCGGTTCATAAGAAAATCTTCAGTAAGTTGAAGCCTTAATAGACCGAAATTTATCAGACTAACAAACTGGATTCATATTAACTTTTCAAGTAACATAATACAACTTCACAAATAGTGAAATATTATAAAGGCATTTAAACTCATTTTGCTCAGTAAATATCCATAGGCTTTAATGTGTTCAATATCTTTTGAGTGACACTGTAAATGAACCGTAATTGCTATAACATCGCTTTACAATAAGGAGATTCCTGTGATTGACTGTAGTAACACATTTTAATATCGTGTTTATACAGCACTTTTGACAAGAGTTGTTATATTTTATATTTTATATTATATAGCCATTTAGTATATTTTTTCTTTATTTCACTATAGAAATCCATGACTTAAAACTGATAAATTTGATAAAACTGATATATTTAAATGATGAAACTTTAAAAAATAATTAAAGTTTTAAAAATGAAAATACAAAGGTTTTAATTACTCATATAAACAATAAAATGCATCAATTGCAGTTAAACCAGTCTAATTCCGAATGTTACTCTTTGTATAGTCCTGCCTAAAAGTTTGGGCAAGACAAGAATTTAAGAAATGTGAAAAAGTGCACTTTTAAAATCGTATTACTAGAAACCTATTCGTCGGGTTCCGCTTTATTTTGGGTTACTTAGTCACTTGACATGCCCCATTCAATAGAAACGAGAAATTTGTTTGAATGACAAACAGAATGTGACCTATAGAAGTGTCAAAACCTCCACTGTTCACTCCGTAAAATATAAACTTGGCAGAGTATTATTTAATCATGTAAAATCGTTTGGTATCATTTGGCGGAAATACCTTTCTTTTGCTGTTCATTGTATCGTTATTTCTTTTGCTTGGCGAGAAACTCTGCCGAGTTTCTATAGATATTGTTAAAAATTTATATATGAAGAGGTTTTGTAACAAGTTAATATTTAATATTATACTAATAATGGATTGAAAGTGAGAGTTAAATATAATGTCATTCGTATTTTTCAAAGAAAAATATATTACTGGATAAAAGTAAATTTAAATTATAAGCAAAATTAAATTCAATATTACACGAAAAATGAGCAGAAAAATATTAAATTTATAAAAATCAACCATTATTCCTTATGTAAGATTTGAAATTAAAAAATAATAATAATATAATGTAAAAACATATGAGTAAGAAAAATTTTAATTTATCTTTTAAAACTCTAAAAAAAAATTCTGATACATATTTTTGACGTCTTTGTGTTTGCAATGGATAGCGAATAATTTTCCAATTTCCCTTTTATCTGAATAGCATGCATGTAAATTTTTACGCGTATGTAAATTTCGTTAGTCTTTGAACTCCACTAATTTTATTATAACAAATTCATTAAATATATCATCATGATTATGAATCAATTAAATTTATTTCCTTTATATGCAAATATTTAATGTATCCCATTTTAAGATATACATTTGTTATCTCTAAAAAAAGTTTCAGAAACCTCCGATGACCACCATTCTTTTTGCGAACCGGCCATGTCTACTTGCCTGAGTTTGGATTTAAAAATCTTCATAAGTACCATAAACTTTTCAAAATAGCATCAGAATTGAACGTTTTAATGGATCAATCTAGTTTTAAATAAGGTATTTTCTCTCATCAATAACATAGAGGTTTATAAAAGTGTTTCCTCTGAAATTATCTCTAATTTTCAAATATTTTTAACATACTTGAAATGAATATCCGCCTTTAAAATACCTTTTGAATAGTATGGAATATTGGACTGTTTTTTATTTGAATTTTATAAGCAAAACCTTTATACTTTCTACTTAAAGTTTATGACAAACAAGCTCATTTTCATTATTTTATCAGCTATTTTTGAACTAACAAGGAGAGGGCCAACCACGGCAATCACAGATTTTTATTATTTTCATATATGTCGTAGGGTAGAGTGAATCCCCTTAGTCTCAGGATCAACGCATTTATACAACGCTCTTTAGCTCTCGAAAAACAGGGGGGGGGGGTGTCTAATATTATAACACAACTTAAATATTTACTTTGTAACAAGATGACTATGTTGGTCGTAGCTTAGTTGGTACGGCGCACAGTCGGACGTTTTGATGATATAGGTGGACAAAATCCATTTTTCTGATTATCACGGAATTTGACAAAACCGCGAATACTGGAAGCTGAAAGTCTATATTTTCGAGATCCGTACGAGTTTCGTTGAAAAAATCCGAGGTGTCGATTAATTGTGACCGTGAAGAAGACATATGCGCAGTTGGTTTGAGGGAGTTTCAAAAGTGGCACTAGCTTCCTCTAAATTTGAAAGCTCGTCGTGACTATTCTGTTTTATTTGAAAGCACGAGTTTGCTATACGTATGTCACAGGTTTGTCAAGGTCAGATTTAACACATTTTTATTTGAAAACAAGCGATATTAAACCAGCTTAAACCCTTTTTTCAAAGGTTATAATTCTGGATATCCTTGCTGTTGTTTACAAATATTATCTTGATATTTAACACATTATTCAGCATTATTCAGAAATAAGTGTTTTGTTTTAAATTAAAGTGCCATTCCTAAAGTATTGGAAACTTAAAAAAATTCCTGCAAATGTTTGCTAATCATGAAGTTTTTAGTAATAAACAAGTATCAAATTAACTTGCAGTGCATGTGTGTATGATTAGTTCAAATCTTGCAAGTCAAATATAAACCACTTTTAACTATCCGATTGATCCGAAACAATTAATACTTGTGTAATTTGAATGGCAGTACAATATTATCTTACATTATAATACGAGCAAAAATTGTGTGTGTGTAAATTTTATCTTAAAAACGGCTCTAACGATTTTGACTAAATTTTGTATTTTACCAGTTTCGGGCATGAGAAGAACATTGGGCTAGGTCATGTGTTCGAGAAAAAATGATTAATGAGGGATTTTGGTTAATAATGGGTCAGGGTCAAGCTAATTATATCTAAAAAACGGCTCTATCGATTTTGACTAAATTTTATGTCCAAATGTTTTTGAGCACGAGAAAACTATTGGGCTAGGTCACATATTCGAGAAAATTCGATTAGTGGGTAATTTTTGGGGCACATCGTGTCAAGCTAATTTTATCTAAAAAACGGCTCTAACAATTTTGACCAAATTTTGTAATCTACCGTTTTAGATTACGAGAAGACCAATGGGCTAAGTCCCATGTTAGAGAAAATTTTATTAGTGGGTAATTTTTGGCCCCCTGAGGGTCAAGCTTAGTTTATCTAAAACACGGCTCTAATGATTTTGATAAAACTTGGTATTCTATCGCTTTCGGGCACGAGAATACCATTGGAGTAGGTCGTATGTTCAAGGAAATTCGATTAGTTGGTGGTTTTGGGTCGCAGTATGTCAGGGTCAAGCTAACTGAATCTAAAAATGGCTCAAAACATTTTGACAAAATTTTGTAATATACCGTTTCTGGGCATGGGATGACTATTGGGCAAAGTCACATGTTCGAGAAAAATCGATTAGTGGGTCATTTTTGAGTCACTGTGGGTCACGGTAATTGAATCTATAAAACGTCTCTATCGATTTTGACAAAATTTTGCATTATACCGTTTCTGGGCATGAGAAGGCTATCGGGGTATGTGACATGTTCTCGACAATTCGATTAGTTGGTCATTTTTGGGTCAATGTGGATTAAGCTAATTGTATCTAAAAAAAGACTCAAAATATTTGGTAAAAAGTTTGTATTATATCGTTTTTGAGTATGAGAAGACCATTGGGCTAAGTCACATCTCGAGAAAATTCGATTAGTGGGTCATTTTTGGGTCATTATGGATAAAGCTAATTGTATCTAAAAAACGGCTCAAATGATTTTGAAAAAATTTACTTTTATATTATTTCCGGGCACGAGAAGACCATTGGGTTAGGTCACACGTTCGAGAAAATTTGATTAGTGGGTCAAGCTAATTTAATCTAGAAAACGGCTTTAAGGATTTTGATTAAATTTTGTATTCTATCGTTTTCGGGTTCGAGAAAACCATTAGGATAGGTCGCATACTCAAGAAAATTCGTTTAACGGGTCATTTTTGGTCACAATGCTTCAAGGTCTAGCTAATTATGTCTAAAAAATGGCTCAAACCAGTTTGACAAAAAAATTTATTACACCGTTTTCCAGCACAAGAAGACCATTGGGATAGGTCACATGTTCAATAAATTCAGGGATGAAGTGGAGGGTATACGGGGTATACGCCGTGTACCTTCTAGAATTTATTAACAAGCTCCGCATGACCCTGCTTCTCAAATAAAGCATTAGCATATACCTTGTTTATGAACGTTCATGACTTCAGCGTATACCCTCTGCCTATACCGTACACCCTCTGATTTTTTTTTACGTCTACAACACTAGGTAAATTTAGATTAGTGGGTCCTTTTTGGGTTACCGTGGGTCAAGCTAATTTTATCTATAAAACGACTTTAACGATTTTGACAAAATTTTGCCTTCTATATTTTTTGGGTTCGAGAATTGCATTGGTTAGGTCGCATGTTCGAAAAAATTTGGTCAGAGGGCCATTTTGGGTCACTATGTCTCAGGATCCAGTTGAATCTAAATAGCAAGAATGATACAGTGAGAATAAAATATCGAATTGAACACAAGGCTAATTTTGACCGAGCTAAGCTCAGTCATCACGGATAGTTATAATTTAAAGAACGTAGAATTTTATTTAGAATACTATTACTACAGGTCTTCATAAAAATTTTGATTAAAACTTGCAAATTAATTTTGAAACAATTTCACTAATCTGATTTGAGCTGAAACTTAGCTCAGGATATCTAGTTCTGATGACAATGCAATATTATTAGAATTTATGGAACGTAGCAATTACGCTTATTTTACAGGGCCACATAAAAGATTAGTTCAAATCTTGCAAGGTAATTTTAAACCACTTTCAATTATCTGACTGAGCTGAAACTTTGCCCATATGTGTCTTTTCGGCGTTTGCTTGTTAATCCTCGGGTTCGATACCAGAACGCGCTACATTTGTTTTTCTCATTTCTTGTTTTATAGATATACTTGTAATTCGAATTTAATAATATCATTGCCAGTTAAATTTATAATATTTTGCATCAATTATAATTTTAAGCTTTTTTTTTTATCTTTTGTAACGAAACGTCATCATATAAAACATCGTAAAGCTGTTAATTTTTTTTTTAATCACTTTTAAAATGTGTTTCATATATTCTTTATCGATGCAATGATATTGAACAATTGTGTCAATTCGTGATTTTAAAGAAACATCATTTATGTATTGCCTTAACAAGGGAAGTTAATACGATGATAATATTACTCTGTTTTTAAAATAAAAAATATATTTTTATTGAAAAGTAGCATAAGAATTAAATTACAACCTATTTTTTTTTGCATATCAAAAATTTTAAATTTGTAATACGTATGTTTGCGCTTTGAATTATTTTCCTTTCCCATTTATCTTCTTTCTGCCTTTATTCTTATTTTATTTCTATATGTGTTATTTTATCTTAACTAGAGGGCGCCACAACAGCTTTTGTAACGATTTTGGAATTTTCATTAGTGAATAATATATCCAAAAAATTTTAAATCCCTTTAAATAATGAGAAATGTTTAATAATGGTTCAAAAATCAAAAATACTAAATTTAAATTTAAATATGTTAACATTATAATTAATGAACGCTATTAAAATTCTTAAGACGTTATCAAATTATAATTACAAGTACATTTATAAAACAAAAAAGTAGAAAAACAAATATAGCGCGTTCCGGTATCCAATCAGAACCCGGGTAACAATGAGCAATCTCCGCGCCGCGCCGTACCAACTGAGCTACGACCAACATAGTCATCTCGTTACAGAGTAAGTGTTTAAGTTGTGTTGTAATATTAGATCCCCCCCTGTTTCTCAAGAACTAAGGGGCGTTGTATAAAATCCGTGAACTTTAGACTGAGGGGTCTCTACCCTAAAACATACATTTAAATAATCAAAATGTGTGATTACAAAGTTTGGCCCTCTCCTTGTAAGATTTATCGACATAAAAAAGTTGTAACAAAATGTAGTACTGAATTTACAAATATTTATTTTTAATGTAGGAAATTGGGTTCGTTTAAAATTATGGAAATAAAATTGAAGAAAATTTGATTCATTCATGGAGTTAAAAATAAAACAAAGCTAAAAATAAAGAAAGGAGATGTTCGTATAATTTTAACCATTTCGTAAACACGTACTCCAAAAACAAAATATTATTAAAAAAAAAGTAGTTTTGAAATAATTTAGTATTCCTTTTACAAAAATGAATAAATATGAAGTTACATATCTACTAATAAAGTTATGAAGCGTTCTGGTTCTATAAGAACATTTTTAAATGACACATTAAAATAATAAAGAATACAAAAAACATATTCATAAAATAAATCAAAATGTTAGAAAATGATTTATCTTGTTCCAAATATAGTATAATTGCAAACTTTACTTGCATTAAAAATTTAATATAGCTTCATATTTTTAATATGATATTTAGATTATATAATAATTAAATATTGAATTTTTCAAACGATTTAAACGTATACATAAGATCAAATCGACTCGCAATATTTTAGCTTATTCATAATCATTTAAATTTCATACTGAAGTAATAGACTATTTTTCTGATTAGGTACTACTTCTTGAACAAATTTTCTGAAATTTTTCTCATTCTCAAATTTAAATTCAAAAACTCACAGTCAGGTGTAGAAAACTACTTCTCTAATATTTTTGTTTTTTAGAGAAGGAAATTATATTGTCTCCTCATTTTAAAATTTGCATATTTTTACGCGCACCATGAAGACGCTAAATTATCCGTAAATATTAAATCAACGTTGCGTGCATATTTCGACGTCGGTGGAACGAAATTCTAAAATATTATTCATATATTTCAGAGCTATTTTTTCTTAATGATACATAGCCTCTCAGAGAGCTATTCGTAATCAAGAAAATTTCCTTATACCACATTCTTTGCCACAATGATTCCTCTTTGTTTTTCTGTACAATATATATGAGGACATGAGTTTCATTTCGCCTTATCCAGAAAATCAAATTTTGGTAAATCAAAGAAACACCTCTGACTGCATCCACTGATTTTCATTGTGAACACGGATTTTACAATATTAGAAATACACGATAAATCTAGTTTTTTTTTAGATTGTAGTGTTTTTCGATGCAGATTTATCCATAGAATAGATTTATGGAGAAAAAAATCATCATTTATGTATTGATACATGTTAAGTTTTAATTTTGGATAAGGCGAGTTTTGAAACTCATGTCCTCGTATATAAAACTCACCAATCACCAATACTTTCCTTCAGTCATCCAAACTCTAACACAGAAGATATTTTTCATGCTCCACTTCACTTAAAGAAATGTTTCTGAAGTAGCAATCACAGGTTCTACCTTCGGCAACTCCACAATGATCCAAGGTTTATGAAGATATATATTTAATATTTAAACACATGAGCGCCATTTTCATCACACACAATATACATCTATATTATATATTACCTTTAATTAGCACTTCTTAGTTCGAACTTTTAGGGACCAATAAAAATTTTTGAATTACCGTATTTCAAAAGAGAAAAAAATTCATGCTGTCACTTATCGTCCTGCACGGTCAGGTTAAAACTAGCCGAAATCCAAAAATATGTTTAAAGTCAACCTGCATTCCGACACGAAACCGACAAATAAATTCATCAACCCGAAACTCGACACACTTCAACCGAACCTAAAATATTTAATCCTGAGTCCAAAGTTTAAAAAAAAAAAATCCATATTTTAATGCAACTAAGGAAATGTTTTCAACCATTTTTTGTTTAATATCAGTTTTATCTTTTTTTATATAAAGGAATGAACACATAAAATTTCATTAATATTCAAATAGGGTAACTTGAGGTGAGAAGCCGTGTTGTAAAAGATGTCGTGTCACGTAGTTTGCATATGCGCTTGCACTGTAAGGAAACGCCGCTCAGTTGTAAGGAAGAGGGTATCTACTGATACTTTGATTTCCATTTGCTTTCTTTTTTAAAATTATTGAGTGGTGCTTTTTTTATTGCTATTTGGTCTTAACACTTCTGGTAAGTGTCCAAAATTTTTTACGTGACTTCTTTACTTGCCTATATAAGTCATAGATTAAACACCAGATAAATAAATTTGACGTTTTTAGAGAGTACTAGTACCTGGCCTTTATGCAAATTGCTGGGTAGATCTGGGCTCTAAAACACACCACCTAACTAACACAATATCTACCCAGAAATATAGGTGAGGGACCCGGGGAAGAGGTCCCTGTTGGGGGGGGGGGTTAATTATATAAGGGGGAAATGGGGGATTAAAAAACGGAAGAGAAGGGGAGACTCAACACCCAATTACCCCAATTATCCCAGAGTGAATTCAGGGTAGTAAGTCCTAATCACTCATTACCTGACATATCCATAGTGTTAAATACAAAAACAAATATAATTAAGAACATAATAAAATGTGATCGTTACAGGGTCCTGGCTAAATTCTGAGATAAATGAATTCCCAATTATCCCAATTAAGATGGGAGGCAACTGCCTCAACTACCCCAAATTGTTGTGAATTTTTTTTTTTTCGAAAAGAAAGTTAGCGTACAGACCATACACAACAGGTGTATTCCCGGTCGAGAAATGACCGATCAACTAAATTGAGAATATTAAATTTTATCATTGATAATCTTTATTAATTACCTGAACATTATCTGAAATAAAACTCATAACATTAATATAATTAAATACGACTCATGGTTGTAAAGTAAATACCGAAAATTAAGAACTAATATATTTATTACAGAAATATTTACAATTTTAAAAGGATGTGTCATACGACACGCTCACTCCAAGCGAGTGAAACAAACTTGTTGTTTTAATTATGAAATACATTTTGGTTTACTATTCATAATACTAAATTGACACTTGACTGCCATTAAGCATACAATCCAACAATTCAAAATTAGCATGTATAAATTTACAAAAGACGCTATAAGAAATTTATTTTAAATAAGACTTTTTAAAAATATCGTTTTAAATATGACGTAATTTTCACCAAACTTTTGTTTCTCATTTTAATATTCACATAGAAATAATTTAAAAGCCAAACAAAAGCTGTGTAATGATAGCAACTGAGAATTTTCTGCTATTTCAAGTCTTTTTAAAAAGGAATTGGATAAAAAGAAGTCAAAGGCTAGAAAGAGAGAATCTTCAACAGGCGATGAAATGGATGATCATTAAATTCCCTACCAAGATTAAGAAGATGAGGATTTTTTTTAAGTGAATGAGAATGATTGTTCAGAGTGTTTATCAAAGTGCAATAAAAACTCGGAAAATGTGATTGTACAAAAACCAAGTGCATCCAGTGAAACTGTTGGTTATATAAAAGTTGCTCAAAGTTCGTAAACAAATGTGCAGTTGGCAGATCTGATATATTGCTGAAAATAACAAAGGGACATATGAAAAATATCAACAACATATCTGGACTCTAAAGCACTTTATCACAATGGCTTTATCGTATTTAAACTTGTTGTAATGTTTTATAAATAGGCTTCTTTATGAGCCATAATTCTTTTAAATGTTAAGTAGAAGAAAACTTTTTTTTTTTAATTTTAATTTGATTTTTATTCAATTACCAACGTTTGTTACATTCATATTTTTGTAATTTCCTACTATCAAGTAAGTTTAATTCAAGTAAGTACTTTAGTACGTCTAAAATATTAAAGTTGCTTTTATTCGTCCCATTATGTTTTATACTGCTTAAATTATTGATTATATTGAAACTCCAGAAGGCATCTTACCCCTAGATATTTTGCCATCTTACCCCAACCTTGGGGTAAGGTGCCGAAATGCAAGCGTTTACAAAAATAAAATTTTCGATGATTTCTATAATATCTGTAAAATGAAATATGTATTTAAATCACACATAAGAGTACAAACTTTAACAAGAAATCAACGAATAATAAACAAAAACAACAGGTGATTTTTAAAACAATTAAGTCAAAAACTACGACATCTTCACCCAATCTATCCTATATAGTTTTTTCATTAAAGAAATATTTAGGAGTTTCTTTTGAAATGTCGGATCAAATCAGACTACGATCCAAAACAATCACACCTGTTATAATGAAATAATTTCTTCATCATTTATTTTCGTACAAATTTAGAAACCATTATCTAATGCTTCATATTCAGATAATGTTCTATTGTCACACAGATGAATTTTCCTTTGAAGTTTGGGAAGTTATGAGTTTTGTCATCATACCCATATTTTTATCTTAACTTTCTGTTGAAGATTTTAGAAGCTAGTCTTTTATTAGAATTTTACGGAATGAGATTAAACACAAAAAGTTGTTTTGATGACTAATCATCCGATAATGTTTCTTATATGTTACTGAAGATATGGAGTAGTTTTTGTAAGTAAAATAAAAGAGGGAGGATTCAGAATTCTCCAGCCATTATCGCCGATTTTTTAGGGTTCCGTGCTTAAAAAGTAAAAACGGAACCATTATAAGATTATTCCTGTGTCTATCAGTCTGTCTGTCAGAGCCATTTTATTCGTAAACTTAGGAACGTGGAAAGCTCAAATTGAGGGAAGTAATAAAGGCTATTGGTCCACATATTTTCAGATTATTAAACATTCATAAATATATTTAGTCAATATGTAGAGGGGCTAATTAAGCTACTTGAAAAGAAAAAAATCTTTTCTTTGTATATCGTGTAGGGTATCGTGTGAAAGCTTTCGTAACGCTGAACTCAAAAATACATACCTTTTAATTTTAGGTATTATATTTTCAAAGATATCGTCGAAAATATAGCGCCAAAATATGTCCCCCCCCATCTAATTCCGAATTTACCGAAACGAAAATGATGAAAAAAATTAGAGGTAGTAGACGTTAATTTATACCTTGTAGGAAAATTTTAGTGATTACCCTAGGACACATATTTTCTGAGAAAATCGCATTTTTCTGTTACACACAAATTTTGATTTACGGACATTCATCAAAAGTGTTCAGCAGTCCTGGAGATACCTATCGTAGCAGAAGTATAAAAGCATTGTTGATAATGATTTTCGAAAAAAATCATCAGTAATTAGCCGAGATATTAACCCTTAAAGATACGGACAGTTTCGACTTACATATTGACAGGGACGGCGTACTCCATGCCTAGTTAACAACTTTTAATGATATATATGTGTAATGTAATGTCCAGTAACAGTATAAAAGCAATAAACATCAAACTTTTAAAAACAGACTAATTTAATTCGTCTCAGGAAAAATTGGAAAAATAGAAAAAAACACACCATTTTCACCATTTAATGTCATAAAATGTATATGATTTTAAAACACAATTTTTATTGCGATGAAAGACATAAGTATGTTCTTTCATTTCAAGTATTTAAAAAATTCCAAGATGCAGAATTAGTATTTATAGGGGTTAAGAAACCGTTAGATATTTGTCGAGCAGAAAATTGGCATAACAGCTTACGCGCAGGATTGCAAAATAATTATTGAAACTGGAATGAAACTTTTGGTTCTTACTTAAACTTCAGATTATATTATTTACCCTGAACTTAAATAAATTTGTATTTAAAGCATTTTTATATTTTTAATGCAAAGTTGTATTTAGCTAATACAAAATTTTGAAAATTTCAGTAATATAATCACCTAAAAAAATATTTTTTTTGAACAATAAAAAGGAAATTTTAGGTTCAGACTTACATGAAATATATGTTTTGAAAATATCATGAAAAAAAAAATCCAGAAGTTTGTGAGGCATCCTGCGCGTTATGCCTAAAAACGACATTTGGAGAAAAATGACTTCATGAAGCGGCGGAAACGTCCCTTCAGCTATTGATCGGGTATAATTCCAAAAGCCATAACTTCTGTTCTATTAGGAATTTCAAGGACACACTTCCAAATGTTCATAATATAAAACATATAATACAACATATAATAAAACATATCCAAATGTTCAGAAAAAAATAGGAATTTAACATTTAAAAAATTTTAATTTTTTTTAAATTTTGAAGCTTTAAGAGTCCTGCGATAACTTAATTAGAATGAATCACATGAATACCATGGGATTTTCGACTAGTTTGCATTGAGTGGATCACTCAATACTCCTCGAGTGATTTTAAAAGTTAACTAAAAACCTATCTGGAAAAAAGCTGTACGGACCAAGGCGGCTTTGAAACTTTGCGACCTCCTTTCGAAGCGTGCTTTGCACAATGTCAAATTTAAACTTTGAACAAAGGTTTCGTTTTAGCTACACTGTAGAAAGAAAGGGTATTACTACGCTGAAATTAATTTTAAGAAATGCCAAATGAAGTTTAAATATGCACTGCTTTTATTGTCGGTACCTAATTATGTTCATCATAAACAGATCAGGATAATATTAAATAAACGGTCTAGTGCGAGTATTACTCGCGCACAGAGGGTTCCGTAGAATAAATATATGAATTTGTAATAGTATTATTAAGAAAACCGTTGCTAAAAGAATACTAAGACTTTGTAAAAAACTATAAAACGTAGGGTTGGGTATAACAATACATATTAGAAAAGTGTAAATGGATATATCATGAAAGCCTTAGAAAGTAATAAACGGTCAAGTGCGAGTATTACTCGCGCACAGAGGGTTCCGTAATATAATATATGAATTAGTAAGTGTATTATTAAAAAAATGTGTTGCTAAAAGAATACTTAGACTTTGTAAAAACTATACAACGTAGGGTAGGGTATAGCTCTATAGTATACAGGGTGCAAAGGAAAGTCCCTTTAACCTGAAAACACTTGCGAACGGAGAGAGCTACAGCTATACAAGTGAGGTAAGGGTACAGTAAAGCGAATACGCTCAACCTAATGCAAACGATAGCAGCACCCCTAGAGGCGAAATTTGGAAGATAGTCATTGCAAATCGAAAAGGAAAAGAGGTAGAGCAAATTTTCCAGTTAGAAAGTTTTAGAGCATCTATTAATTAGTACAAAATGACATTTGGTTCACACGTTTAAGATAACTCGTCTCCTCCATGCCCAAAAATGTTCGAAATCGATTAGCGACGATTCTACTTTGCCTATTCACATTCCGGAAATATAGCAGTGCACAATTGCAGATTGTGACGTTGTACTGTACTGTAATGTCAGTAAAGATTTAATATCCAATGCATTTAAAATTTTAGAATAACCCTTTCAGGCCAGAAGAATTCTGTTCGTAAACTGATGAAATAATTAACTGACACCAGAATATTCAAACAAATTTCTTAGAAAACAAAAATCCGCTAGTTTGCACTTTCATTACAAAAGCAAAATTTTATTAAAATATTCTTGGTGCCATTTGACAGTTTATGAATTAGAATTAGGTGGCTATACCGTCTAGCCACCGCCCTCGAAAGGGTTAAATCTATGTCGTCGTATTGAAGAGGCTTGCAATAGACGTTCTACGCTGAGAAATTACTCCCACGAATACAAACGTGTATCGTGAGCAATGGCGAACTTTTCGAACATACTGAATATTAACTTTTTATCACTATGAGACAGTTTGTCTTTTTTTTGTGATGTTATCAAAATGTATTGAGATAAGTACGTATTTATAGCATAAATTGTGCGTATTTCTTCATACATCTGACAATTCCATTCAAACGTTTACACAAAATGGAGTGCATCGATTTCGGACATTTTTCGGTAAACAGGCGAAGATTTATCTTATCCATGTAAACCAAATGTCTTATTCTATTATTTAATTGATGATCTAAAACTTTCTAACTGGAAATTTTGCTCTATCTCTTTTCGTTTTCGATTTGCAGTGGCTATCGTCCAAATTTCGCCACTATGGGGCGCTGCTGTCGTTTTCATTAAATCGGGCGTAGTCGCTTTACTATACTGTTACCTCACTTGCATAGCTGTAGCTCTCTACGTTCACAAATATTTTCAGGTTAAAGGGACTTTTCTTTGCACCCTATATACCAGAAAAGTATAAATGGATATACCATGAAAGTTCAAAGATATATGGAACCTAAATAATAGCAAATATAGCTATTCTGTATATTTGTTATTCCATATAGGTTTTTAGTTAACCTTTAAAGACATAGTAGGTGTATTGAGAGAGCCACTCAATGGAAACTAGTCGCGAATCCCATAGTATTTGTGTGATTAATTCTCATTAAATTAGTCTGTTTTTAACAGTTTACATTTATTGCTTTTATACTGCTACTGGGCATTGCATTGCATTACATAAATATATCCTTAAAATTTGTTTACGAGTAAGAGGGCTGTGACAGACAGACACAGGAGTGATCTTATAATGGTTCGTTTTTACTTTTTAAGTACGGAACCCTAAAAATGAGTTATACAGAATAGCAATATTTAATATTATTTAGTTTCTATATCTCTTTGATCTTTCATGGTATATCCATTTATACTTTTCTAGTATATACAGTTATACACAACTTTACGTTGTATAGTTTTTTTTTTTTTTACAAAGTCTTAGTATTCTTTTAGCAACGGTTTTTTTAATAATACAATTACAAATTCATATATTTATTCAACGGAACCCTCTGTGGACGAGTAATACTCGCACTTGGCCGTTTATTTTTTATTTTTTCCCAAGAGATTATATTTTTATTCAGATGTGAAAAAATATTAGTTCTAATGCAGGATTTTTCAGACTTTCTGATAAGTTTGAATTATCCCAGTTCGAATATCTGCGAGTCAACTGCATTTAGCACTCTAATATTTTGATTGGTAAAAATAGTTTTGTAAAATATTATAAATTATTGTTATAAAATATCCTTTTAATAAATTATCTATTCATTTTTTAATTAACTGCATAATATGAACCCAAGTGCATTTTAGCTTACGAAAGAATAACTTATTCTTAACTTTTGACTTTGACGGATATTTAGATTTGTATCGTTTAAGATCAGCAGATTAATTGATATATGTACCAATATATATATATATAATATTTTTATTTTATAATATAAAATGTAATTTTGGTTTAGTGTTTGGATATATATATAATGTATATTAAAACAAATATATATTTTAAATGCATATTAAAAAATATATATATTTTTAAAGTATGCCATCTAAATTTTATTGTGACCCATATTATTTCCATAAATAAAATGTCAACATAGTTCTTACAAAAGGTAACCTTTCTCCTTCTAATTCAAATCATCATCATCACCAGAAACATCAACACATTTTTAACTGATAATAACCTAGCCCACATATACTATTTCAATGGTTAAGCATTTTATTTAATTTTTCTTTTAGTGAAGTATCTTTTGTATTTTATAAAATCCTTAACACGTGTAAGACATAAATAGTTTCACTTCAGTGATGTTACGTGGACAAGACAGTGAACAAAAAAGAGTATAACTGAATTCAATATTACGTGACTGCACTCCTAATGAAGTCAAGAAGTCGAAGTGAATCACTTCCTTCGTTGTACAGAAAATAATTAACTTTTGAAAAAGAAAGTTTCTGAATGGACAGTCTACGTTTTGAATTAGTAACCCACTACTCACACTAATCAGAAGATTCATTGATAACAATTCTAAGTTCAGTTTCTTACATCCACACGTGCTTGATTTACTAAGTTAAATGTTGTCATTTTTAGCGTGCATAAAAAAAACTTCTCTCTTCCGCGATTGGCTGAGTTTTATTTTTCCCTCTGAAAAAACTTAGATGGAATATGCAACAACTTCATGCTGAGCTTCAATTCACATTGTTTCAATTGCTTTATAATATTGGAGAATGTGATTGATGTGTGAAAATATTATTATAACGTTTAAAATTAAATTTTGTAACCAATATGAAGGTTTGCATTTTTTAATTAATATTAAAGAATAATTCCGAACATGTAACAGATTAAATGACAAACTTCCTAATGCTTCTGCTTCATTAAGGATTAAGTATTTTGTTTTAAAATTATCTAATATCTAACAAAATATCTGTTAAGAAAATGTTTTGTATATTGCATAAATTTACAGGTATGGTTGTCTCTTAGTTGCAAAAGTCATTTAAGACAATCTTATACTATGAAGATAAATGAAAATAATCCACTTTTTTTCATTCTAATTTAAACATGGTACCGAAAATCGGGATTAATTGGACCTTGGGCCTTTTTCTTGTACGCAAAACAAAAAAGGTGTTTTAAATCAATCCTGAATCAGACGTTTTCAGAGTATTGACGTGATTTACCAATTCTCTACAGATAGAAGAACTAACTAGTAACACAGTCCATTCAGAACTGATATACAAAAATTTTTATTGGGATACAGGTAGCGTTTTTCAGAATCCAAGTAATAGCAAGTTACAGTACTTAAAATTCAATGATGAGACTATTTTCCGGATGAACAAGAATATTTGTATTTTGTTAAATATATGCAGCATCAAAACAATTGAAGGGCTGTTTTTTTATTACAATAAACTCAGCTTCTAACATTTGCAACATGTTCTTCATATAGAATTTTTTATTTAATTTCTATAAAATATTTAGACAAAACAGGATTACGATTTCAGTGTCTGTAGCGTAAGTTAATATTTTCTTCATTTTATTTCGACAACCGTTTTTTGAAACCTGTGAATCTCGCCTAAACATTTTTAGTTTCCACTTAGTGTGAATATTAAGACCGACTGCAGTTTAATCCCTTAATTAAAAAAACACTAGTGAAAATAAGAGGCTTTGAAAGCTCAAAATCTATCAAATATAAAATGTTCTTGATGGTTACCTAAAAGCTACTTTGTGATGTAAATGAGTTTGAAACGAAAAATAATTTCGTTTATTTTTCTAATATATATATATAAACATAATAATTTTACATATGTGTGTATGTGTGCGTAGAATAGTTAATTAATAATTTAGCTAAAAATTAAGAACAAAATGAATGATGAATATTTAGTTTTTATCTTTACACATATTTTCAGTTTTTTTTTATATTTTGCATTTAAATTAATTTAAATAAACTACTTAAAAGTTTTTTCTTTTCTGACCTCCCAAGAAAAGATTTCATGTAAGAATAATGTAACCTACTACATACAAAACCTCTATTTAATCTGGTACAGAAAACTTGCATGTACTTTGCATCTATAGTTCAAAAGACAAATATATCAAATATGTTATCTGAAAAATATTTTGCATAGAAACGACAGTACATAATTATCAATGAAACGTTAATTTTATGTAATATGAAATTAATAAAAAGTATTAATTAAAATTGCTTAATTAAAAATAAGTTATTTATTATAAACATATAAAACGATGAAACAATAATACAATTTAAAAATAACGAATATAATCAATATTATTAATATCTTCTTGATTTATCCCTCTTTATGTAAAAAGGTATGTGCAGCTCTTCGAGAACAGGAGTGCTATTTGGGGGATGTTAGGGAGCAGTTGCCCCTCAAGAAATGTGATATTTAAGAATGTATCATCAAGAAACGAATGTATAGGTCCTACTAAAAAGGAAAAATCTCAAACTGCACAAGAGAGGAAATAACTTGTCAAATTTGACTAAATGGGAACGTTAGTATTAAAACAACACTTTAAGCGCAGAAATAAATAATTATCAATTTTATTTTCCATTCCAACGTTCTCAAAGTGAAACATTAGGGTGGTCACAAGAAATCAATTTTCGAATTTTTTCTGGGAGACCCCCCAAAAATGCCAGTTGACTAGAAAATGAGATTGGAAAAGTTTCAGCTCATTTGGATAATGTTAACCCGTGCCTCATTGAGGTTAAAGTTCGAAAAAAATGTGATTTTTCGCAAAAAAATGCTATTTTGCCTTTATGAAATGAATAAAATTGAACCTAGAACGTAATTCAGGTCTCATTTTATATATATATAAAAAAAGTTTTGCTTTGAAGATCCGCAAACCATTTTTTTCTAAAAATGTATAGATTTAAACATATGCGCATTTTTCAGAACCAGAGTTCACCCGAATCCTAAAAATTCACTTTTTATGAAAATGCAAAAAAACATTGTAACATACCATTTCATTTGCTTTCCACCTTTTGCTTTTCTTTTGTTCTTCATTTTGTACATGATAAAGGGTTTACTAAAAAAAAAAATCCAAAGAAAATGAAAAAAATCGAATTTTAAACTGAAAGAATTAAAAAAAAGGGGGGGGGGCAAAGGAAGTATAAAAATTAGAGGCGAAGAAAGAATTTTGGGTAAAGAAAGTATAAAAATTAGAAGAAATAGCGCTCAAATGCATTTTATTATTAAAGTTGTGTAATAAGAAAGGAAACATAATGAAAAAAACAAAACAAATTATTATCTCTTACAATTGTCTCGTTAACCCTTTCCGTCACAAAAGAATTCCGTTCGTAACATGATGAAGTTATTGACTAACACCGGAATTTACAAACGACTTCTCTAGAAATTAGGAAACACATTACGTTAAACTTCATTGTAAAAGCAAAATTTTATTAAAATATTCTTGGTGCTGTTTGGAAATTTGGAATTAAAATTAGGGGGTCCCGATGTGGGACCAAAGCGCTGGAAAGGATTAAGGGGGTAATGGCTTAGAAAAGGTTGCTTTTGAAGTTTTGCTTTTGCTTGAAAAGTTTTTCTACATCCAGATGCAACTTTTAGCATATACTCTTTTTGTTTTTCGTCTTATGTTAAACAGGAATTAAAATCTCGGGTTAATTTTATTCCCCTTTCAGTTGTGTCATTCACAACTTTAAAACCATTCACTATTTTTTTGTTTCAAATAAGGTTTATTTTGACACCATACATTGGGATGAGTATTTAAAAATTGTTTATTAATATAAAATGTTTTAAAAAAATTTATAGTTTGAGAGGAAACAAAAACGTCGACTTCTTTGTTCAATAAATAATCCACTTCGTTGAAACCATTGTTGCTCTTACATTCCTGTCATCATCATCATTTTTTTTATTTCAAATGGCATTAATTTTACAGCCATGCTTATATTGACATTTTTTCTCCCAAAGTATCATCTAAAAATGAAAATGCAACTTGATCCGAGTTGAGATACCAAACGCGGTTTATCATTTTAGCGAGTGCTTTGTCTGCAAACTATTTATAAATTTTTCTGTATTCAGCAAGTGATTTTATTAATTGAAAGTCTGGGATTGGGGGCCAAAGTGAGAGTGGGAGTATTGAAGTACGCTTTTACATAAATATTGATTAGAAATAAGCAAAGGTCTCTAATACCTTCTTTTTCTGAATTTGTTATTGATTGATGATCCCTGAAACGATATATTTTGAGAAAATAAATAGCCATCCATCACATGTGCCATCCATCTGACATGTTTAAAAGCACCAGGTGGTCTGAAAAAATTGTCTTTTGGACGAGGAGGTCCTATAAAATTTAAAAAAAGTTGAATAAATTCTTTATAATCATACCTGGGCTATTAATTTTTTAAAGGTTCTGTAAGAAAACTTGAAATTTCTTCTGAATTAACTATTTATATCTTCTATTTAATCTTGGATAACATTTTTATACTTAGTTTGCTTTAATTTAGGCCACCCAATCAAATTTTTTTTAATATCTCATGGTTGTGCCCATTTTACGATCAAAAACAGCTTTTAGGATAATTTCTAAATTATGGTGGCGACATGGTAAATACAGAAGTTTTTTCCTTTAACAATTGCTATGGAAAATGCAGATTCCTATGAGGCTACCGGTGTTTACCGTAGTGGTATCTGAACACGTTTCCTGGATTTTACTAATTTCGTATTATTTCTTTGTTTTTGCCAATTGTTTCTGCCACGCTGGTTTTAACCACCCCAGTAGAAATTTGCCAACCCTGATATATATGTATGTGTATACTATACGTATGTGTGTATGTATTAGGGATGCAATGAATATTCGGATTTGGCCGAGTAATACAGTATTCGTCCAAATAGCTCAGTTATTTTATAGGCAGCACTGAATATTTGGTATTCGGCCATGTTACCGAATATTCAGTTTGGCCGAATATTAAACTATTCGGCTTGGCTGAATATCGAACTATTCGGTTTTGCCGAATATCAATATATATACATATCACACAATATATTTATGTATATACATACATACAAGGGTGGGGAATTTCTAGAAAATTTTACCAGCCAGTAAAATGCAACGTACAGTAGAAACTTTTTATGACAAAATTTACGAAACTCAAAAATAGTTGGTTACTATTATTATAATGCATTTTCATTTTTTTTCCCCTGTAAAATTAATAAATATAAACAAGAGATGAAAGTTTATTATAAAATAGAACTTAGTACCATGTTTACATCGCAGTAATTAGGAAAGTTGAAAAATATAGCTAACTACTTAAAAAAAAATGCCTATCTCTATAGTTTGCAGTTTTCAAAGACTACCTAAAAATTCACTCGCCCTGTGAAAAAATTCACTCGCCAGTGGCAAGTAAAATGATGCACTCCCCCACCCCTGCATATATATATTCTATGTATAACACTGGTGCCCAGCTAACCAGTCCAGAAAGTACTAAATATGTTTACTTATATATATGTATACTATGTGTGAGTGTGTGTATATATATATATATATATATATATATATATATGCACTATGTATGTGTATATATACACTGGTGTGCAAAAATTAAGGATGAAGCAGATAAAATAGCATAAAAGCCAAAAAATGCAACAGAACGGAATGAAAGACCAATCAGAGGATAGACCTGAAACAAATGCAGTAGGACATGCCCATATATGGCATATGACGTAAAAAGAGGAGGTTCTAAGGGGATAAAGCACAGAGGTGGTGGGCGATATCTATTGCATGGTTTACAGTGATTTCAACAAAGGTTTTTTTTCTATCGCTGTGTGATATGGCCACGAAGGAATCCAGGAGATGTCATCTGGATGACCTTACACGAGGTCGCATCATTGGGAGGTTGTAAGAAGGTCGAAGTGTGACAAGTGTAGCAGAAGAGTTCGGGATCGCTCACAGCATCGTTTCAAGAGCCTGGAGTGCATTCTAAATGATAGGAACAGCTGTCTGAGCATTCAGCAGTGGTCGCCCACGAACAACAACAACAGCCGAAGACCATTATATTGTATTACAGGCAAAAAGAAACAGGTGGCAGACAGCTGGAGGAATCGCAAGGCAGATGGAGCAGGCTACTGGACGTCAGATATCACGTTTTACCTTGGCTAGGAGGCTGCACAAAAATGGTCTATAACGCACGACGACCAGTACGGTATGTACCATTAACGCCTGCTTATCGGCCACGCCGGTTTCTGTGGTGCCAGGAACACAAAAACTGGACACAAAAGCAGTGCCGTAGAGTACACTTTATGGATGAGAGCCAATTTAGTTTGACAAGCGATTCTGGACGTATACACATCTGGAGAGAGCAGGGTACACGTAATCACCCCTCCAACATCATCGAAAGGGACCGTTTTGGAGGTGCCTTGTCTGGAGTTCTTGTTTGGGGCGGTATCATGCTTGGTAGCCGATCGAACCTCCACGTCTTCCAAGGAGGTTCAGTCTCTGGTGCCCGCTATTGCGCCGAGATTCTCTTGTCTCATGTGCGTCTGTTTAGAGGTGTTGCAGGTCCGGACTTCCTCTTCATGGATGATAACGCTCCCCCTCATCGTACAGTGGATGTCAAAGAGCTCTTGGAGAGTGAAGATATTCAATGTATGGATTGGCCTGCAAAGTCCCTGGACCTAAATCCCATAGAACAAGTGTGGGACCTTCTCGGGAGACGCTTGGCAGCACGTGACCAGGTGCCAGCAACGATTCCGCAGCTGCAATTGGCGTTACAAGAGGAATGGGACTTGATGCCTCAACAGCTCCTTGACAACCTTGTCCTCAGCATGGACAGACGTTGGAAATCTGCATTGCAGTCAGTGGTGACCATATCCCCTATTAAAGACAGAACTTATTTTGCCAGGTGCCTGTAAGATGAACATTTCTGTCTTCCTGTAGTTGTGCTCCAAGTTGGCCTTTTCAATAAAGTGCTTTTGTATCCTTTTGATTCCTTGTTTAGATAGTTTTTATCACTTGTCTCATATTTTCACATCTTGGAGATCTTATTGTATGATTTCAGTCGATGTGGAAAACTTCTGCACGTCGTTACATTCGAAAAACCCTCTCGTCCTTAATTTTTGCACACCAGTGTATATATGTATATACTATGTATGTGTGTATATATACTATTATATATATGTGTGTGTTTATATACTATGTATGTGTGTATATATACTATATATATGTGTGTGTTTATATACTATGCATGTGTGTATATATACTATTATATATATGTGTGTGTGTGTGTGTATATATTTATGTATATATATATATTCATGTATAACACTGGTGCTGGTGACCAGCTGACTGAAAAGTACTAAATATTTTACTTAATTTCCTGAAAAAAAGAGATTTTCTATATCTTTTATTTTATGTTTAATCCTTTTTTGCAAATTAACACATTTTACATTCATTCTTGAGATGCTTATGTTCAGTGATATTTTGTATATTATCTATTTTTGCTGCAAAGTAAAAATGTAGGAAGTTGAAGAGCGTGACAAAATTAGAGATTTTTTAGCATTCGATTGACAAAATTCGAGATTTTTTTCGCACTCGATTGACAAATTTCGAGATTTTTTTCTGCATTCAATTGACTAAATTAGAGATTTTTTTCGCATTCGATTGACAAAATTAGATTTTTTTTCGCATTTGATTGACAAAATTCAAGATTTTTTTCGCTTTTGATTTCACAAAATTTGAGATTTTTCTGCGTTCGACTTGACAAAATTCGAGATTTTTCTGCGTTCGATTTGACAAAATTCGAGATATTTCTGCGTTCAATTTGACAAAATTCGTGATTTTTCTGCGTTCGATTTGACAAAATTCGAGATTTTTCTGCGTTCGATTAGACAAAATTCGAGATTTTTTCCATGTTCAATTGACAAAATTTGATAATTTTTTTCATGTTCGATTGACATTGATAATTTTTTTTCACGTTCGATTGACAAAATTCAAGTTTTTTTTGCGTTCAGTTGATAAAATTTGAGATTTTTTTGCGTTCGATTTGCAAAATTTGAGGTTTTTTTCGCTTTGATAAAATTCGAGATTTTTTTTCACTTTTGATTGACAAAATTAAATTTTTTTCCTGCATTTTATTGACAAAATTAGAGATTTTTTTCTGCGTTCGCTTGAGAAAATTAGAGATTTTTTTTCTGTGCTCAATTGACAAAATTCAAGATTTTTTTCGCGTTCGATTGACAAAATTCGAGATTTTTTTCCGTGTTTAATGACAATATTAGAGATATTTTTCGATTTGATAAAATGAGATTTTTTTTTCTTCGCTTTCGATTTGACAAAATTTGAGATTTTTCTGCATTCGAATGACAAAATTAGATATTTTTTCCGCATTTGATTGACAAAATTCAAGACTTTTTCGCATTCGATTTGACAAAATTCGAGATTATTTTTTCACTTTCGATTAGACAAAATTTGAGATTTTCCCACGTTCGATTGACAAAATTAGATATTTTTTCCACGCTTGATTGACAAAATTAGATATTGTTTCCACGTCCGATTGACATAATTTGATATTTTTTCACGTTCAATTGACAAAATTTGAGATTTTTCTGCATTCGATTGACAAAATTAGATATTTTTTTCACATTTGATAGACAAAATTTGAGATTCTTTTTCAATTTGATAAAATTTGAGAATTATTTTCGCTTTCGATTTGACAAAATTTGAGATTTTTCCGTGTTCGATTGACAAAATTAGATATTTTTTTCCGCTTTCGATTGTCAAAATTCTATAATTTTTTTTTCTGCGTTCAATTGACAAAATTCGAGATTTTTTTTCACCTTCGGTTGACTAAATTCAAGATTTTTTTCACTTTCGATTTGACAAAATTTGAGATCTTTCTGCGTTCGATTGACAAAATTGGATATTTTTTCCACGCTTGATTGACAAAATTAGATATTGTTTCTACGTCCGATTGACATAATTTGATATTTTTTCATGTTCAATTGACAAAATTTGAGATTTTTCGGCATTCGATTGACAAAATTAGATATTTTTTTCACATTTGATTGACAAAATTTGAGATTTTTTTCAATTTGATAAAATTTGAGAATTATTTTCGCTTTCAATTTGACAAAATTTGAGATTTTTCTGTGTTCGCTTTCGATTGTCAAAATTCTATAATTTTTTTTTCTGCGTTCAATTGACAAAATTCGAGATTTTTTTTTCACATTCGGTTGACTAAATTCACAATTTTTTCACTTTCGATTTGACAAAATTTGAGATCTTTCTGCGTTCGATTGACAAAATTAGATATTTTTTCCACGTTTGATTGACAAAATTAGATATTTTTTCCACGTTTGATTGACAAAATTTGATATTTTTTCCACGTCCGATTGACATAATTTGATATTTTTTCCACGTCCGATTGACATAATTTGATATTTTTTCGCGTTCAATTGACAAAATTCGAGATTTTTTTCGCTTCTAGCCAACGAAATTAGCATCTCCTGAATTTTTAAAGATATTGGCATCGGTAGTCTCCGTGGGTCGATTGACAAGATTTGGAATTTTCTACGTCCAATTGATGAAATTCATGAATTCTTCACATTTGATTGATGAAATGCGCAATTTAAGAATTAAAGAAAATTTAATTGTGCTTCTAGTCCGGGCAATAGAGACCATATAGGGGCTCTATCTAGCAAAATTCATGGTAGTTCTGGAAAAAGGCTTACTATATGTTTTTTGGGTCGCTGAATCCGAATTTTTAACTTCCCACTAAAATTTCCCCCGGCAACACCCCCAAATTTTGGTTAAAAAAAAAAAAAAAAAAAAAAAAAAGGTTTTTATTAAAAAAATCAATTTTTTTTATTGTTTTAGGGAAAAAGTATCTAGAAATTCAGAAAGTAGACAAAATTTACAACAAATTAGATACATGACATTATGGCTTAGGGTGAAGGGGTAGGGGGGATCTGCCTCGGAACATGCACGCGGTGCTGCGTGAACTAAGTTGCGCAGTTCCACTTAACCACTCACACGTTTACATTCGTCCTCCCATCTCCCCTCTGAACTCTCTATAAGGTTTACTTTAAGTTTTTTGGGTCGCTGAATCCAGATTTTTAACTTATCCCCAAAATCCCCTCCCCCCAAATAGTTGTTTTTAACTTAAATTTCTTATTGTTTTAGGGAAAAAGCATTACGAAATTCAGAAACTAGACAAAATTTGCAACAAATGGAATGTATGGCATTATGGCGTAGGATGAAAGGGGAGGGGGGAATCTTATAAACCTTATAAGGAAAGTTCGGAGGGGAGATGGGAGGGCGAATGTAAACGTGTCGGTGGTTAAGTGGAATTGCGCAACTTAGTCCACGCAGCACCGCACGCATGTTCCGGGGCAGATCCCCCCTTCATCCTAAGTCATAATGTCATATAACTAATTTGTTGCAAATTTTGTCTACTTTCTGAATTTCTAGATACTTTTCGCCTAAAACAATAAAAAAATTGATTTTTTAATAAAAGCCTTTTTTTGGGGGGCTTTTTATCAAACTTTGGGGGGGGGGGGGGGTTGCCGGTGGAAATTTTGGTGGGAAGTTACAAATTCGGATTCAGCGACCCAAAAAACATAAACTAAGCCGATTTTCAGAACTACCATTAATTTTGCTAGGTAAAATTCCCTATTGCCTGGACTATTCTTGTTTCATAATTTCTTTTCATAAAATTATAAAACTGATATTATATTAATTTGGTGTAATTTTCTTAACTTTTTTAAAACTTATAATGGCAAAAATTTAACTCATGGTTTATCAACAAATAAACTAAATTTTTATGCTTGAAGTTATTGTGTTTGTTCATTTATATTTAAATCTCTGCGTTCTTGCAGGAAGACAAAAGCCTGGTGGATGTATGGATGTATGTGAAGATGCACCAGTTACACCATATTCATTGCATGTATTGGTAAGATCTTTACTTATTAATTATTAATATTAGCAATTATGTTGCAATGAATAACAATTAATACGGTTTTCTTCATTTTTCATGAATTTGTTTATGCAATTTTTAGTTTTTTTTTTTTTTTTTTGTCAGATTTTTTTTTTCACATCATGCAACAATTTATTGCTGGTTACAATGTTTTTAGCAGGGCTGCGGAGTTGGTCAAAAAATGGAATGGACGACTCTGACTCCAGGAATTTTAACAGATCCGACTTTGGCTCTTTTGCTCAAAAATGGACCCGACTCCGCAGCCTTGGTGTTCAGACCACTATAATAAATTTTGCTCTCTGCAATTTTAGAATTTCCGTTTGTGGCGATTTTTATGATTTAGTACAAAGAATTAGAATTTAATATTTTAGTCCAATAAAATGTTCTGTATTTTTTTAAGTTTTAGCAATTTTTAGCATTTTTTTTTTCTCTTTTAATAGGCATGCCACTTTTCCATGTAATCAGATTTCTACGTTTTTGCTTTTTTTTTTTAATCGGTGGATTTCCACGCTTAAAAAAAAAAAAAAAAAAAAAAAAAAAAAAAAAAAAAAATCTTTTTTAACATATTTAAAGATTTTATTTTATTTTTTTTTGTTATGACTTTGATCAAAAGATCAGACTTCCTAAGTCTCCCTATATTTCTGTAATTTCTCCCTCCTCTTATAGATAATTCTGTCATTTTTGTTTTGTTTCCCGTTAATGTGCAAAACTAAGCCAGTCAACCAATCCGAAGAGCTATATCTCTTGTACACTATGACGCAAAAGTTTAGACAATGAAGAAATTCTTACATACTTTGAAAAATATTTATTCAATTTTCAAATCACTGCTTGAAATTAATGTGCTGTACATATAAACAATATTTATAACAAAGAAAAGTGGAATTGTGCGTATTGCAATAAATTAAATGGTAACAAAAATAAACTGCTGTCTCAAAAGTTTAGACACAAATTAAATAAAATCGAAATAAACAATTTTTAAAACCTGGTTGCGCATCCATGCTTATGTATTACGTCATATACACGAGATTGCATGGAAGAAACTAAATCTTGCATAGTTTGTGGATCGATATCGTACCATGCATTCTCAATAGATGTCTTAAGTTCCTTTTCAGAAGAGTATTGTCTAGCGTTGCTATAAACTTTGCGACACATGATGTTCCAAAGGTTTTCTATAGGGTTAAGATCTGGGCTACATGCTGGCCAGTCGAGAACTCTTATATTATGGGAATTAAACCAAGATTTTGAATGTTTTGCAGGGTGAATTGAAGCATTGTCTTGCTGAAATTCCCACTGAGGACCCCCTAGAAGCTCAGCAAATGGCAGTAGGTTTTCTTCTAATGTCTGTGTATAATGCTGTGAAGTTTGACGACCACTGGTGAAGGTCAGAGATACTTGTCCATTATAGCAAAAGGCTGCCCAAACCATCACCGAGCCCCCTCCTTGTCTGCGACTAAAAAAACGTCGAGGTTCCTTCCGCAAGTCATGCCAATACGATAAACAACCATCTGGACCATCCAGATTCCACTTTTTTTTCATCGCTAAATATGACTGACTGCCATTTCTCTCCATATGACATATGCTTTCGAGCCCACATAAGTCTTTGTAACTTATGATGTGGTTTCAGAGCTGGTTTCTTCTGCATTTTACTATAAACGATTGTTCCTTTTTCAAAAATTCGTCTACGAATCGTATCCTTTGATACAGAGAGTCCCGATGAGCTTTGAACTCCACGTACGCTCATTTGTTGAGTACTCGCTAGTCTTTGTATCAGGCGATCCTCTCGTACATTTGTCACACGTGGCCTCCCAGACCGACATTTTGCTTTATATTCGGAACCACTCGATAAAACTCGATAAATAGATTTTTTTGACCTATTAATAATAGCAGAAATTTCAGAAACGCTCTTCCCTTCACCTTTCAACTGCCAAATCCTTGAAACCTCATTCACTTGAATTTCTTTAGCTCTCGGCATGTCGACTATGAAGCGCAATCGTTTGCAGAACTTAAGTACTCCAAATTTGTGACATCATCGATTCTAAATTTGCATATGCCAGCGAATATTCAAAGAAATTTAGAATAGTGTCTAAACTTTTGCGACAAGCACATTTGAATTTTTATGAAAAAAAATTAGTATTATAGCAAATAAAACGACTGTCTTTTGTACATAGCATTTTAAATCAGTTTTTGAATATATTTACAGGTTTTTGTAATTCTGACGTCATAATTCTACATTTTAAAGCTGAATGACGTCATTGTCTAAACTTTTGCGTCATAGTGTACTTCGGGTTGTCACTATAGGTCAAAATAGGGAAATTTTATTAGCGGCCACTTTTTAATTTCAAAATGCTAAACAATAAAATTTCTATAAGTATAAATCTAAAACTGAATAGCCCAAATAAATTTGTTAATATAAATATATTGGAACCAAAAAAGTAGAATCCTTGATGAAATGCAAGAAAATTTTATTATCTCCTTGTAAAAAATTGGCCGCTGATAGATAATTTTTCACTAGCCACTTTTTTCCATTTACTGGCCCTGTGGCCGGTGGCCAGTGCTAATTTTGACCTTTAGTTGTCACATGATCACAAAATTACTTATAACTCCATAAATAATTTATTTGTTAAACAATGGAAAATGTCTTTCAATTCCAAATCACTTCCTTAGTCAGCCCTGCCAATTTTGTGCAATTATGTTTAAAAATTAGTCAGTAAATGTGTCAAAGTTTCGTGCCGGTTGATAAAAGATTTAAATGTTAAATCTTAATTTTTACATCCCATCATACTTTTACTAATGATTTAACAATTTTATCTAATGTGTAAGATAGCGCATAAAGAAAATTGGTAAAAAAACTGTACAGTGTGCAAATATTATGTGTGCAATTTTTTTTTTGATAATAGCAATCTGAAAACAAGTAGGGGAAGACGGGGTACAATGAAACATTACTTGTAAAATCAATAAAATTTGTCATAGAAAGTTGCAGTTTATATATATGTTGTACAACTATAAGTTCCAATTACTGATGTGATTTGGATACATTCACACTTCTAGAACAGTAGCAATAAAAGATTATTGCTTTTACACCATTGAAAGTAACTTTCTTTACTAAAAGTAATTTTGTTTCTTTTTCCTTGTTTTTATATGTAATAATTATTTTTTCTATACATTGTTATCTTTGGGTTGTTGTCTCCATACCTCCAAAACCAAACTAAAAAAATAAATAAATATCAGAAGTTTGAAAATAAATTTTTATTTAGTAACCTCAGTGCGGGGTACAATGAAACACTTACAGACGGGGTACAATGAAACATGTTTTATTATAGTAATAAAAGTAGTAAATAGAATATATTAGAAGTAAGAGTAGGAAAACAGAAAAAAAAGAGTTTTGCTCTAACCAGGTCAGTAAAAAATGCTCATGTTAAGCAATTAAAAAATTGAAAGAGAAAAATAGCTAAGAAGGGATTGTTTTGAAAACAAACTCTGCCTGCTACAGACTCCGATGATGATCCAGATTTTTTTTTCCAGGTCCAGCTGGTCATTGAGGTACTAAGAATGAGATATCCACACACATGTATGGCACAAGCAGTATCCATATAAATGGAAACATAAGGAAATATTTATCGTTGGAGAAATCATACATTTAAATGAAGTCAAATGTGAAGTACTTGATATAAAAAGACTCCAACCTAGTTTTAATTTTTTTTTTAGAAACTTACATTTAAAAAAAAAAAAAAAAAACTCATTGTGTTGAAACTACCACCCCATATTCCTTCAGGAGCAACTGAAATATAAGCAGAAATGCTAATTTTTGAAACTGACTTGAGCCAATTTAATATAAAATGAAAGGTATTTCTTAAACCAATAGAATTTTCTCATTTTTCATCTTAGACTATAATATTTTTATCAAGTTCCTTTAATCATGTTTTATTTTTGTATTTATCTCATTTTTCATAAAATAAACTATACTGGGTGAAAATTGCTTCCATCATTTGGAGTGTTTCATTGTACCCCAGTATGTGTTTCATTGTACCCCGGCATACGGGGTACAATGAAACACTGTAAGACATTTATTTTTTGTTATTTTTCAAGCATAAAGATATTGTTTAGAACCTAATAATAAAAATTTATTTAGATGGGGAAAATACAAGATTAAAAATATGCATTAATTATATTTTTGTGCATGCAAAATTGTGGATAGGAAAAAAAAATTAGTAAAATTTGTTTCATTGTACCCCGTCTTCCCCTACAACGTAATCAATTTTGTAAATAAATTTATGCGATGGAGACGTGAAGTAAAAACTGTTTTCCCCCTCAACTTAATGTAGTAATGTTGCCTTTAAGGCTAATGTCAGACGGACGTCTTTTTGCATACTTTATTACTTACGTATTATCCCTACACAATGATGCAGTTAGGTTAGGTTATAATTACTGTATGTTAAACTTTCAGCTAGAGTATTGATTTGATCCACATATATTCGGATTTAAGGGTGATATATAAGTTTGAAAATAAAAAAAATTCACTTAGGATTTCGATGTAGGGGGGGGGGGGGGGAAGTTAGATGTATAAGAATTGTTTTTACAGTTAAATATCAATATTTTAGTCTGAAAATTACGCAGTTGTCAGAAACATATCGTGCTATCCCATTTCCCATTGCAGTAAATTCGAGGCTTTTTACAGGTAAATATATTTTAAACAGATTTTTCCCGCGGCAGTTTGGTAGACGGGGGAGGTGCTGGGTTCGATCCCAATCGCGGCCGTCGGCCTAATCGTTCGAAGTTTTTGTTGTTTTCTTCAAACCGTGGATTTCCACACGTAAATACGGTTAGGTTCCCTTAGAAAGACCCTCACGGATGGTACCCCACCCCCCCTTAGGGCCTATATCCCTCGTGTTGATAATTGGCCGTCATAAACACAACCAACCAACCAATCCCACTACAGTTATTTTAGACTTACATTACAATTAGACAAAATTGAATTAAAGATATAAAATCATACAAATTTCAAGTTTATTTAAGATTTCATTTAGAGTGCACTTCCTTGATGCTCACTGGTGAAATGAGGAAATTTCTCTTTTGAGAGAAAATTAATTGTATATCTTTTAAAAATAGGAAGGAAGGGGAGTTTAGGCTACAGTGTGTCTGTTACTGCTATCCTTACTGTATTTTTAAAACAAAGATATTTTGAGAACATTGACGGAAGGAATTTTTTTTTTTTTTTTTTTGAGAGAGATTGAAAAATAAATAAGTAATGGAAGAGAATGAAAATTGGGTAGGCTGGAAGAGCAAATGTTTCGGTGGACTCGTGCCCTGTGGGCCCTTATAAGTTGTCACCACTGGCTTGCTGTTCCTGTTTAGACACATTTGGTACTACTTGGTTGTTCACACTTATGCATATTCTACACAAACTTCAAAAATAAACGAATCTCACAATAATCTCTTGCATCAATGTCAGTGCTATTAATAACCGCTTTGGCAATGCGCTAATTTGAATATACGCTGCAGCAGCAACCTTAAATGAAAACTGTGATTGCACCTTATAATTTAAACAATTATAGTATTAAGCAAATGTTACTGCTTTCTTCTGTTAGATTGCTATTCTGTTATAGAAATTCCTTGTATTTATCACTGGAGCATTTGTATTAACCTTTATTTTAGTGTCTTGAGTAATTAAAGCTCATTCTCAAATTTCCAGCTTACTTAAAATGAATCTGATATTTGTGGATATAATTTTTTTTAATGGGGATTGACAGTATGTTGTAATCTTAAGGCTGTTCTCAAATCCAAAAAGGCAACTTTCTGACATAAGTTTTATTTTTGTTCAGAAATGCATGAAACTAGCAGGTGTTGCTGTTCAGAAACTATGTCATCAAGCTGTTTTTCCATTTTTTTTTTTTTTTTTTTTTCATTTTTTTTTGCAAACGCATTAGATCTTTCAGAAAAGAGTGTACAAGTGGGCATTTTGAACTGAATTTCTGCACGAAAGGAGAAAATCCACTTGAGAAAGGATGAAAAACATCTTTGCCACGTGATCCAAATAGCTTGTAACTCAATAGGTAATGGATTGGTCCAAAAATGGAAAACAGTTTAATTCCAAATCGCTTCCATGCTCAGGCTTTCCAATTTTATATCTTTCCGTTAAAAAATTAATTTGTAAATGTGTCAAAACATTTTGCGCTTGTTGAGAAGAGCAGTTGAGAACAGCGTTAAGTGTAACATACTGAGTTAAAATTACTTTTTCCATAAACAAATCTGAAAGTTTTCATGAACCTCTTATCATTAAAGCATGTGCATACAAAGCAGTCACTTAATATAAGAGCTCTGTTTGTGTAATAGTATGCATTTAATTTGTCTGTCTTTAATTCTGTTTTAAGTTATTTAAGCTTGTGTTTTTATTTATTCTCGTTGTGTTTTCTTTATAGAGCATTCATTGTTTGGGATTAATCTGCAATCCAAAGGTTCTGAAATGGAAAAGAGATTTAGGAAGAGAGTTGACATCCACCCAGAAGTCCTTAACTCATCAATAACAAAGGATTTTTCATTCAAATTGAAGATTTTAATTATATTTTTAGTGTAAATACGTGTTGCAAATAAATTTTTTTTTGTCAATTTTTAATTTGTTGTTTTTACTGTTCATATTTATAGGAAAGTTACTGCTTTTCTGAAAGTAATCATTTTAAATGAAAAATATCCATTAGTTTTCAGAAAATTTATTTAAAAGAAATCAAGTTCATATTTCAATTTATGAGTTTCAAATATGTTCATCTTGTATTTTGTTCAGATAGTTCCATGTCATAGTTCATTGTATTTCTGTTTTTCACTTCACATCCCTAAACACGCATTTTCATTTTTAATAATTGTCTTGTGGAACATCTCAATTTCACTCAGATTACAATACAACGGTGAAAAAAAACAGTGAATTGTTTTAATTCAATATTTTACTTTTAAATGGCTAAAGTAACCGATTAGTTTGCAACATAAAGTGTGCTTCATATCCAGGTATTTTATCGCATTAAGGAACACAATCTACTGAAAAACGAGTAGATTGTGCTCCAGTAGTTTCTGATCATCACCCTATCAATTAATTTGAAATACCTAGACACAAACCTCTTAATAACCAAAAAGGGGTGTCATAAAGTTGACTAAAATTTGTTTCTAAGAAATAAGTTTTAAAAACCAATATTTACTAAAAGATTGAAGTACATATTAAGCCTTATCTGATTGTTTTTCGTAATAATTTGGCTAAAAGAACTCTAAATTGTTTCTTGCCAATTGTCGAGATACATTTTCTGCTTAAATAGTCTAAAGTTTATATGAATATAACAAGACATTTTTTAAAAAATGTAATTATTTAAATCTAAATATTTTTTGTCGTATAAACATTATGTAAGACTGCAAAAATAAATAAATAAATAAATAAATAAATAATTCAAAAAAATATGGTCATATTCATAATAGTCTGATTTTTAATGCCATACTTATTCTCTTTTCAAATGTTTGCTTACAAATAAAAATTTATCCTTTATACTATTCCCACCATATTTGAATTCTAGATGAAATTTTATCCCAGGATACAAAATTTCAAGTCTTTTGATCCAGTTATTTATGAATGTTTAAAGTTTGAAACCTCTCATGTTGAATTTGTTATTTATCATAGGGAAATTTCAATGTGTATGGTTTTTTAAACGTAACACAAATTGCTGTATACGATGAACTGAAATTCTTAATTTGCATAATTGAAGCTTCTAGAAATCTTTTTTTTTTTTTTAAACAAATATTTTATAAGTTCAAATATTTTTTTAAACTATCTGCTTTTGTAAATTTTGAAAGATAAATGGCACATATATTTTACAGAAATAGATTTTAGAAGTTTTGAATATAGATTGCAGCTTGCTGCATCCAACTGCCTTTTAGTTATGTTTAAAAAAAAACTATGTGCATTCTAATCAGTTTTTGAACAATAGTCAATTTACATTATTTTTAATACATTCATACCAGTCATATTTACATGATGTGCAGCAAAGTCTCAACTTATAACAGTTTGAAAAGGGAAGCTGAACAATGTCAGCATAGTTCCTGAAGCCTATCTGTAGGTCCAGTGGTTTGCTAATTTATATTTGCAGTATCCTTACTTACTCTTTTTACAAGGACCACATTAATTTACGGTTGCTGGGCATACAAAAATGAAGATAACTTTTACAAGCATAATGTTAATTTAAGAGCAGTGACCGTAAAAATATTAACAAACCTATTACGAGCATAATGTTAATTTACGGCCAGTGACTATATAAAAAAATTAAGGAACATATTACGGGCATAATGTTAATTTATGGCCAGTGACCGTAAAAATATTAAGGAATTTATTACAGGCATAATGTTAATTTATGGCCAGTGACCGTAAAAAATTAAGGAATTTATTACGGGCATTATGTTAATTTACGGCCAGAGACTTTAAATTTTACGGGCAAAAGTTTACGGGTAAATTTGTATTTTTACGGCAGCTTTATGGTCATAACATTATTTTTAGGTCAGTGACTGGCACACTTTTTGCCAGTCAGTGACCGTAATTTAGCGGTGAAATTTCTTAGAGTGTATGAAACGTAAAACATACTTTCATCAATAAATAATATATTTTTCCAATCTTCTTCGCTCCATAAACGTCTTGATTTACACCAATTCAATCTTATACGCTTTTTTTTTGCAGTCATGGGATGTTTTGTTTTGGGTACACGAGATTCAAACTTAAATTTATGGAGACGGCTTAATGTTGTGGATGTAGAAACTTCAACTTCTTCTTCTTTCTATTTTCGGTGCAAGAATCGCACACTTTTAAAACGGTTTTTTCTAAACTATACGCTTCAGTTTCCTGTTATCTCTAGCAGATGATTTTGGTTTTCGGCCGCCATTTTGGCGATTATTTTGAAAATTTCCATTTTTTTTTAATATTGTGTCATTATTTTACTAACGTTTGATTGTGAACAATGTAAATAATTCGCTATATAACATTGATTTTTACCGTGCTGATACAAATCAACCGTACGAAATTTAATAGATTCAGGAATATCACTCACACGACTGATTTTAAGACGAAAAACAAACAAACTGCAAAAAGAATTCTGATTTTAAATAAGATCATCTTAATTTAATCAATGATGTCACCAGTTATGAATTGGTGATAATCAAAGGAGAATTAATGTGAAATATTCTAACAATTTGAATCACCCGAATTCTAATATTTTGACTTTTCAAAATATTTTTTTTTCAATTAATCTTTTCAAAAATAATATTAATTTTAAGATAATAAGTAAGTTTAATCAACAATAAGTTCTTTATAAAAATATCGTTTGCATATTAACATTAAAAGACATTAAATTACCAAACTATATTTTCAATTTGTAAAAAAAGGAAATTTTTCTAATATTTTGAATATGAGCTGTAGAAGAAAGTTTTGGGATTGGCACATCCAACTACTTATTATTGCACTTTATTTCATTATACATGAGATCGCGTGAGTTTTGTTTACCAGTGTTTCAATTTATTTTTTTTTCTTTTTGCGAAAATATTTGTATCATTATAGATCTTGAGAATGTCGCCGTCTGAGCGATGAAACATATCGATTTGAATAAAGATATTTACTTGCCTTTATGTGTATTTTTATCACTTTTAGCAAGTATTAACTTAGTTTAATAATATTTTTGTGATAGCAAAACTGTTAATTTACATAAAACCGGGTAGCTTTTTCAAGAAGGCTCACGTTTTGAGCACTTTGTCGCCAGAGTAATGGTTGGCGCGGGGATGAATTCAATGATACGCACCCTTTCTTGTTCCTGACGTCTTACGCGTAGCGAACAGCAACCTCATTCCTTTGCTTAGAGCTTTTTGCTTTTAAAACAATGAACTTTTTCGCATTAAAATGCTTTTAATTACACAATATATATAATTCAAACATAAGTTATGTTTTTCTGTTCAATAATATTCATTTATTTCATTAATTCGCTATGTTCGAAGAAATTGAGAACGTATTTTATTTTTTAGGAAAAATAAAAACAGACGTAAAGATTTTTTTGTAATAAATATAATTCTATTGTTCATGTTTTTATAACACAATTGAACTCAGTTTTATTAGCATTACTACTAAATTAATTTAGTTTTTTTTTAATTAAGCGGCATAATTGTGTGACGTGTTGATTGCATTAATAAAACATATTTTCACTGAAATAATTAATTAAAAATTAATTGTTCTTAATTTAATTGCGATTAGACGTTAATAGGAAGTTGAAACTAAAATCAATTCGATTATGATTAGATTGACCGATAAATCATAAATTATTTAGCTGTATCCTGCAATTAAATCAATCGGTTAAAATAATTGCAAGTTGACGCATGTAATTAAATCAATTACTATTACATTTTAATGCTGTTAAATCTTTATCATTATTTGAGTTTTTATGAAAAAAACATACGTCTGCCCCTAGTGCACAAAATTAAGAATCTCTAAAATTCTTCAGTTTTTTATTTTAAAATTTTTGCCATATTTTTAAATATTATTTCGTCTTAGTTGTTTTATTTGTTATTTTAAAATAGTTATTCCCCATGTTTGAAGAAATCATCTAAATTCTCTCGTGTGAACACCCCCCCCCCCCCCTAGACACACTCCATTTCTGCTCACATATTGCACTATTTATTAAGTTGAAGTGGCAATAAAATAATGATCAATCGTCTGAGGCAACCTCCCATTTCGAATTTCTGTTCTCTTTTTCCCCACCCTCTCCACAAGCACACTATTTTTCGACCATTTAAAATGCATTGTTGCCTTACAGAAAAGATTGGTTAAAATTGTGTTTTGCTCTATCTGTTGATTTTTAAATAACAAATAAATAATTTACCATAAAAAAAGAAAAGGAAAGAAATAGAATAAAAGAATAAAAAAAAAAATCAGGATTTAACCTTTTGTGCACACGCTTTCAGTTTTCTTTTTAATTCTTTATATTTTTTTAATTTTTCTGTTCTATTTTTACTTTGAAGTAACTACAAGTAAAGGACCCATTATTTAAATTCTGCCCCCCCCCCCCCACGAAAAAAAGAAAAGCTTGTTTTTCTGTCACACACACACCCAAAAAAGTTAAATATTCCAAGTTTTTAATTTTTTGGTTTATTTTTTTATTTGTTAATTGATAAATTTAACTATTTAAATCTACAGCCCCTCACTATCACATATAGTTAAAAAATTTCTCTAGTGACTTTATTTGTTACTTTGAAGTAATAAAAGATAGTCATTCAATACTCCCTCTCCCCCACCTCCCCTTAAGAATTTCATCTCACATTAAAAAAGCAATTTCTAAACATCTGGTTGGGGGTCTGATAGGTTATTTTCTTCCTGGTTTAGCCTATTTTCACTCGACTTTTGGTACTGTTTCTGCAGAATGATCTGGTATTAAATTAATTATATAAGTTTATCGCAGAAAATATAGTAATTTTCTGCCACAGGTATTTTTTTAATCTGTGTTTTTATGAAACATATACATATTTGAATGTTATACATCAAAATGCACTGAAACTGCATTAACTCATCATCCCCGTAAATCTTTATATGTAATCAAATACCTAGATTTATGAAGCTAATGAGTTTTTGTTTAACAGGTACGGAATTAATAATACTCAACTGAATGAAAATGTAGATTTTTGAGGGGATCAAATCAAAATTTTAGTCTATATCATCAAAAGTAATAAAGGCCTTTCAGAAAACAGAGTATAAGAGTTCGTAATACACTTTCTTTCGAAGAAGATTTCTTTTCATCTAGAACACATAATTGAAAATATTTCTTTAATTTAGGTAGGACTGTTATTCTAAAATATACTAATTTGTCTTCTGCCATATCGATTCAAAACAAAACACAAGACGACGATTGACGTTAGAGCTGGCTGAACGTTCTCGCTTTCGCCAACTAGCCAAGGCTGGTGCTGAAAACGTGAGCCTTCCTGAAAAAGTAACCGGGTAAGGTGAAATTCTAAAAGGATTTTCTTGACATATAACACAAAATGCTTTATTTTCGCATGTAATTTTGTTGATTTTTTTTTCTTGTATTCATATTGTTTTTGGACATTAGCTTTTGTTTCTGCTCTTCGCTAAATAAACAATTAATTAATATATTTCGACTTTTTTAAGCCTAATGATCAGTTCTTGTAAAACATGTTTTTTTTTTCGGGGGAGAGGGAGGTAAGGGATCGAGGTATTATGTCAACTCAGGTTCTACGCTCAGCCGCCGGTCTCTATCAGCGCAATCGCTGTTACTCTCAAAACTTTAAAACCGCTATTTTTAGTAAATCAGACAAGTTAATGTTATAACACACAAAAATCTTCAAATTTACGAAAATTCATAGTTTTTATAAATGCATAAATAAAAAATAACTCTAACTACAAACTTAGAATAGGTTCATTCCTAAAATTAACTATTTAGGCGTGCTTTAATTTTCATGATATTGCATGTACAAATTTTCCATTAAAGCAAACTATTAAGAATTATATTTTGAGAAAAAAGTAAATATTCCGGTATTTGTATCATATGCGACAAGTATAATGCGAAAAATATTTCGCAAGTACACAAATTTAAATTTTAAGAAAGAAGGTTTTTTTAAATTCTAATTAAATTAATTATGAACATTATTTTTTAATATACCAAGTAATTTAAGTATATTATTCAGTCACATTCGCAGATATTTTTGCAAAGTAAAGGTTTTATAAACATCGAAGAAATATCTCTTATTTTAATAAACTTAATTTTTGATTGCAAACCATTTCGCATGTTTTTGTAAATAAGTCCTTTATGAAGTATACATAAGTTTATTTTAAAGATCATTAAACCAAAAACCTTCCAATTTATTCTCGATTTAATTAAATTTCTGTTACAGATGTTTAGCTTATATACAATTGATATTATTGAAAAGTCTTTACCAAAGTCTACTACTAATGACTTTTATAGTTCATTTTATAAATTAACAATTAACAAATGCTTTATTCATACACAAATAATTTTACTTTAGAGATAAAAAATAATAAACTGATAAGATCATGCTATAGTATGATTGTGTTATTTTTAGGAGAAATTATGGAAACTAGAATTATGATAGAGAGAAAAGGAAAACAAATATGGTAAGTATAAGAGCGGGGTTATTGAGAGACAGTAGACCGTAGAAGGAGAGGTTAAAGAAATCTTCTGAGAACTGCAAAGCTCGCTTCTTTCTTCTCAGTTCTCCAATCTGAAAATATATTTTAAAAAAATTAATCTTTTGCATTAACTATGGGTCTCCCAACATATATTTAAGTAGTAATATATGTCGTATTATCCGTTCAAAGACAGGGGTATCTTGAACACAACTTCACGCACTATGGCCCAAAGCGTGCAAATTCTGCATTTTAAATTGGTATTTTCATATAAACATTGTATAAATACTTCAGTCATGCAAAATCTACATTTTTGAATTATTATACTTATATAACATAAATTTGCATTATAAATATTGCACAAATCATCAATACTTCAGGTGCTCATGAGATAAAAACTTTTTACATATTTTTTAGGATGTCTTTGTGTCCGTAGGCGAGAGTAATTCCGTCGTCGGTTATCCTAGGAAATGATTTTCATATCCGATTTTTTTAATCATACATCAGGTAGGAGAGGCTAAATTTTTAGATGGCGCTTAATTTTTCGAATCGTCTTAGAGTTTCAATGAATGAATGACCATATAAGACGATGTCATACTATACATATGGGGTCAGGTCTTTTCGAGAGAGAGTATGAAGGGGCTAATTTTTTAGACAGGCTTATTTTTAGGGTACTTATTTTTAGGAGGGCTTAATTTTTTCGAATCGAAATTCAGTAGGAATGAAAATTAGACGATAAACTGATACTATAACATAGAGTGGTAGGTCTTTTCGAAAGGAAGTATAAAGGGTATAAAATTTAGGGGTTCAAAAGTCACTTTTTTTAATAACTGATATGCTATACAATGCCCAAACCTCGTCCCCATCGTTACTTGAATATTTTTAAACACTATCTTTAACAAACATTCGATAAGTAATCAGCTATTTCAACAGAAACTAAATAATATGTAAATAATGGCAGCCATTGACTTTAGGAGAGATTATTTCGCAAGAAAACAAATTTAAATTTTAAGAAAGAAGATTTTTTAACATTCCAATTACATTAATTATGAACATTATTTTTTAACATACCACTGTAATTTAAGTACATTATTTAGTCACCGTCCCACATATTTTATCAAAGTGAAAGTTTTATAAAGATTGAAGAAATATCTCTTATATTAATTAACTTAATTTTTTATTGCAAAACATTTTGCATGTTATTGTAGACAAGTCATTTGTGAAGTATACAAGAGTTTATTTTAAAGATAATTAAACCCAAAGTCTTCCAAATTATTCTTGATTTAAGTAAATTTCTATCACAAATGTTTAGTTTATATACAATTGATATTATTCAAAAGTCTTTACCAAAGTCTAATACTAATGACTTTAATAGTTCATTTTATAAATTAACGATTAACAAATGCTTTATTAATACAGAAATAATTTTACTTTAGAGATAAAAAATAATAATCTGATAAGATCATACTATAGTGTGATTGTGTTATTTTTAGGAAAAATTATGGAAAGTAGAATTATGATAGAGAGATAAGGGAAAAAAATATGGTAAGCATAAGAGCAGGGTTATTGAGAGACAGTAGAGCGTAGAAGGAGAGTTTAAAGAAATCTTCTGAGAACTGCAAAGCTCGCTTCTTTCTTCTCAGTTGTCCAATCTGAAAATAAAATAAAAATAAACGCATCTTTTGTACTATAAGCTATGGGTCCCCCAACATATATTTAAAACGTAATATATGTCGTATTATCAGTATAGTAAAGACAGTTCGAAAGAGAGGGAGGAGGGAGTGAAAATCGTACTGTAGTAGGAGAGGATTTGAGAGAGATGTTTGTTAGGTTCTTATCAACCGGAAATGAGATAAGAAATGATAATCTGATAAGATCATGCTATGGTATGATAGTGTTATTTTAGGAAATAAATTATGGAAAGTAGTATTATGATAAGGAAAAATTGTGGAAAATATAAGAGAGGGGTTATTGAGTCAGTAGAGGGGTTATTGAGGACAGTAGAGCGTAGAAGGAGAAGTTAAAGATATCTTCTGAGAATTGCGAAGTTCGCTTCTTTCTTCACTGGTGTCCAATCTGAAAATATATTTAAAAAAAACCGCATCTTTTGCATTAACTATGGGTCCTCCAACATATATTTAAGAAGTAATATATGTCGTATTATCCGTTCAAAGACAGGGATATCTTGAACACCACTTCACTCACTGTGGACCAAAACGTGCAAAATCTGCATTTTAAATTAGTATTTTTATATAAACATTGTATAAATACTTCAGTCGTGCAAAATCTACATTTTTGAATTATTATACTTATATAACACAAATTTTCATTATAAATATTACACAAATCATCAATACATCAGGTGCTCATTAGATAAAACATTTTTACATATTTTTGGGAATTTTTTGTGCCCGTAGGCGAGACTTGTAATTCCGTCGTCGGTTATCCTAGGAAATGATTTTCATATCCAATTTATTTTTAGATGGGGCTTAATTTTTCGAATCGTCTTAGAGTTTCAATGAATGAGTGACCATATAAGGCGATGTCATACTGTACATATGGGATCAGGTCTTTTCGAGAGAGAGTATGAAGGGGCTAATTTTTTAGAGAGGCTTATTTTTAGGGTACTTATTTTTAAGAGGGCTTAATTTTTTCGAATCGACTTTCAGTAGGAATGAAAATTAGACGATAAACTGATACTATAACATAGAGTGGTAGGTCTTTCCGAAAGGAAGTACAAAGGGTATAAAATTTAGGGGTTCAAAAGTCACCTTTTTTAATAACTGATATGCTCTACAATGTCCAAACCACGCCCCCAACTTTTATTTGAATATTTTTAAACACTATCTTTCACAAACATTCGATAAGTAATCAGCTATTTCAACAGAAACTAACTAATATATAAATAATGATAGCCATTGACTTTAGGAGATATTATTTCGCAAGTGCACAAATTTAAATTTTAAGAAAGAAGATTTTTTAACATTCCAATTATATTAATTATGAACATTATTTTTTAACATACCACTGTAATTTAAGTATAATATTTAGTCACCGTCCCACATATTTTTTCAAAGTGAAAGTTTTATAAACATTGAAGAAATATCTCTTATATTCATTAACTTAATTTTTTATTGCAAACCATTTTGCATGTTATTGTAAACAAGTCATTTGTGAAGTATATAAGAGTCTTTTTAAAGATCATAACCCAAAGCCTTCCTAATTATTCTTGATTTAAGTAAATTTCTATCACAAATGATCAGCTTATATGCAATTGATATTATTGAAAAGTCTTTAGCAAAGTCTAATACTAATGAAAGTATAGTTGATTTTATAAATTAACGATTAAAAAATGCTTTATTTATACAGAAATAATTTCACTTTAGAACAGTTATTCAAAACGTTTATGCATAGAGTCATGATTCCCTTGTATATCAATAACAAATGTCTTATGCATTGATTTATATACTTCCAATGCAAATGAAAATACCTAAAAACTGTATACATACAAGTATGCTAAATAGAAAAATTTGAAAATACAACTGACTAATAATATAAAATACAACTAGCAAATTATTCAAATTTTAAAAATTAAAAAAATTATTATAGATGAATATATATATATCTAAATATTAATTTATCAATAAACAATATTTTTTAAATTAAATAGATGAACTAGTAAGACATGAAAGCTAACTAAAAGGAGCTATCTGATAGAGTTAATTAGAAATTTAATACAATTTTATTACAACATAAGTTTAACTTAAAAATATTAATGAAACTTTCTAAAAATCTTATCCATAGAGACAAAATATATCAAGTAATATAAAGTTCAAATCACAGATAATGTGCATTTAAAAATGCATATAATAATTTCAATATATCAATAAATTCAGAGCACTATGTTACTATCCTGCATTAAATTTGACAATAAATAGTAATTTAAAATTAAATACTTGAATTACTAAGACATGAAATTTAATTAAAATGAACTATCCGATCATCTACATTTTAAAAATACATAAAATAATTTCAGTATGTCTGTACATTCAGAATACTATATTACTATATACTTACTCTTAATTTGAAAATAAAATTATCACAAATTTTAAATTTAACGAAAAATAGTGCTTTCAAATTGTATACATGAACTAGTAAACTTTGAAAATTAATTAAAATAAAATAAAATATTAAACATCTTATACATTTTATTTTTTTAAAAAATATCACTTGAACTTTACTTTTAAAATATTCTAAAAATATATAATTGAAATTCGAATTATTATAACCAAACATATTCCGCTCCTTACAAACATAATTCATATTTTAATTTCTTATATAAGATATTTACTACAACTTTCTATTAAGGTAGATATGTATTCTTAGTATCATACAATAGTGAAGACATCGGTCAAAGTGTTTAAACACATAGTTTAATTACATGACTCTTAAATCGACCTTACTTAAATTTTAAATATTTATTTCAAATTGAATACATGATCTAGTAAACTTTGAAAATTAATTAAAATAAACTAAATTATTAAATTTTGGTACATTTTTAAAAAATATCATAAACATACATTCATTGTATTTCGAATTATTATAACCAATCATATTCCGTTCCTTTCAAGCATAATTCCTATTTTAATTTCTTATATAAGATATTTACTACTATTTCCTTTGAAGGTAGATATGCATTCTTAGTATCACACAATAGTGATAACATCGGTCAAGGTATTTCAACACATAGTTTAATTACGTGAGTCTTAAATGGGTCTTAATTAAATTTTAAATATTTATTTCTAATTATATACATGAACTAGTAATCTTTGAAAATTAATTAAAATAATCTAAAATATAAAATTTTTGACACATTTTTTGAAAAATATAACTTGAATTCTACTTTTAAAGTATTATAAACATATATCATATCATTGAATTTCGAATCAATGTTACCAGTCATATTCCGTTCCTTTCAACCATAATACATATTTTATTTCTGATATAAGATATTTACTACTATTTTCTTTTAAGGCAGATATGTATTCTTAGTATCACACAATAGAGAAGACATCACTCAAAGTGTTTAAACACATAGTTTAATTACATGACTTTTACTTGAATTTTATTTTTTTTTTCTATTTCTTATCAAATGAATCATGGAGTTAACTTTACTTAATTAATTTCATATAAATTCCTGAAGTTATCCGTTAAACATCTTAATTTTCAATATTTTAATATATTAGAATTATTTAGAAAGTTTAATATATCACCCATCGTTTGTATAAACAACTGTTATTCACTTATTAATAATGAATATTATCATATTATTCTAAAAAAAAAAAAAAAAAGGATAAAAACATTAGCATAATGTATGTCATTCACCATGTATATAAAAACTGTTACCTTGTGTTACCACACATTTCTTCATAAACAGATAAAACCATCTTACAAAATGAACTATTTAAAATAATAAAATAAAATCTATTGCTATCCTCTTTAATCTGTATGTTTATTTTTTCAAAGTGCTCAAGTATGGTACCCCTATTACAACTTTTAATGGAATGTTATAATTTATACGTGTATAACTAAAGAAATAAATAATCCTATAATAATTAAAAATATTTAACATATCTATAAAACAGCAAACTAAAAATCTTGATACTATAATTCATACTTTTCAAAAATTAAAATTTAACACTATTCTTCAAAAAAGATAAAATCATTGACATAATATATGTCATTCACAATGTATATAAAAACTGTTACCTTGTGTTACCACACAATTCTTCAAAAAAAAGGATAAAACCACCATCGAAAAGGAATTGTTTAAAATAATAAAATAAAATGTATCGTTATCCTCTTTAATCTGCGAATTTATATTTTCAAAATGTTCTAGTATGGTACCCCTATTACAACTTACAGTGAAATGTTATAACACGGTGGGTCCCACGTACCGGGCACAGGCTCTCAAAAGCCCATTTGCCCCCGCTCGGAACTACCCGAGAGTCAAACCCCGCGACGCGTCCCGAAGGTCGCTGCCAGGCATGCCCCGTCACGGCAGCAATCACAAAAGGTCCAGTCAAACCGACGCACTGCCCAAAGCACGTCAGGCTGGTTATTCCCAAAAGAATATGAATTGGTCGAATACGACAATCCCCACTACCCATCTAGAAGAACCAAATGGTCCCTTCTCTGTGTTCTCGACCCGGTACGACCCGACAGCCCGCAGGAACCGAACACCAATGAAGGAGTTGGGCCCACGAACCTACACGAGGTTTCCCGAGACGGAGTTAATTTACGGAGGGCTCACAAGATCAAATACCATTATCAGGCAAATACATATATGCGAGCCAACCGATAGGAGAGGGAGATGCTCCTAGCAAAGAAGCCTCGGAGGGTCGGAGGAAATCCCTCCTGGCGCCAAATACAACGCCTCTCTTGGGGGATCATGAAGATACCTCTAGCGGACCCGAGGAAATGAGGTAACTTTCCCTCTGACGGCATAGACATCGTTTTGCTAGGTGTTTTCGCCCAATCTCTCCGCTCACCTGCAGAACCCCTCGCGGTCGACGCTGGGAGTCAAGAGAGACCAGACTAGGTGCAGTTAGCGACCACAGGCTTGCACGGAAGGCTCCACCTAGACGGGATAGACCCCACCTCGCTAGTTGGTTGGAGGGTTCGGAGTACCGCCAGTCCCCCATGACTCGACTCCAATCGAAGGTGGAGAAGCCCCGGGAGATCGGCAAAATCCCACCCCCCCCTAACTTACGTCACGGCCGTCGAATGTACCAAAGCACGAATGCTCCTGATCCCGTGCAGTGACCGACAGCTACCTGTTAGTTGCGGTCGAAAGTTAGTTTGAGACACCGCTAGATCCTCACCACTGGGCGCGGAAACCTCCAGTAGCGCACAGGCACACAAGATCTGGGTCGGACCAAGAATTCCTCAAAGGTTCGAAGCGCCGCCGCGTTAGTCGGTGACCCTCAGGCACGGTTCCCTGCGGGGTTAGTGTTCAATGGCGGACCTGCCGGCCGACCCTTACCCAGGGTTTACGGCACGACATCGGGCAACCAGAGCCATACTGGCCTCCCTCTGCCACCGCTTCCTGGTCGACGGGGGCGCCACCAAACTCTACGCACTTTAGGGTCGGCTCACAACTGCTCCAGCTACGGACATCTCAAAGGGATGAGCTTCCTGACGCAAATAGCACACCAGGCGCTGTCCGAAACGCTCACGCTTCGGTTGCTTCGGGAGACCCTGCATGGCTATCTCGCGAGCCCCGTCGTTACAGTGAGTCACCGAGACACCGTTCTACAAAGCCCGATCTCCCTCCTTAGGCTCCTTCTTTGTCAATTGGTGGATGGGGTCCTATCACATTAGCTATCCTTTGCCCAGATTCACCATCCGGTCTACGACCGGCTCTGGGTTCAGAATATGGACCTTTGCTATCTGGCTTGCCCAGAGAACCCGGGTGCCGAGAGTGAAAGCACAGCACTCATTATGCCCACCTATGCAAAACGTCCGTTATAAGTTGCTACAGGACTCGAGGCCTGTCGACCGCGAGCCACTCTAGGAGGTTGTGATTCGTCCCGATTTGACCCCTCGCATTCGTGTACAAAAAACTCAGCCGTGCTCCGCGTCTCCTCCCCCACTCCAGGGTGGTTTCGGACCACCCCGAGGGGAGGCCATGTGGAATGTTATAACACGTGGGGTCCCACGTCCCGGTCCCAGGCTCTCACAAGCCCATTTGTCCCTGCTCAGAGCCAAACCCCACGACGCGTCCCGAAGGTCGTCACCAGAAATGCCACATCAAGGTAGCCCCTCACAAAAACTCAGGTCGAACCGGGACACTGCCCAGCGCACGCCACGCCGGTTATTCCCAATCGAAGATGAATTTATCGAGTACGATAATACTCACCATCCAGCTAGAAGAGCCAAATGGCCCCTTCTCTTGGTTCCCGACCCGGTACGCCCCGACAGCCCACAGGAACCGAATACCTATAAAGGAGTCGGTCCCATGAACCTACACGAGATTTCCCGAGACGGAGTTACTTTATGGAGGGCCCACAATATCAAATACCATTATCAGACAAAGACATATAAGCGAACCAACCGATAGGAGAGGAAGATGCTCCAAGCAAAGAAGCGCCGGAAGGTTGGAGAAAACCCCTCCTTGTGTCAAAGACAACGCCTCGCTCAGGTGATCACGAAGATACCTCTTGCGGACCCCGAGGAGATGAGGTAACTTCAGCTTTGACGGCATAGACATGGTCTCGCTAGGTGTTTTCGCCCAATTTCTCCACTCAACTGCAAACCCCTCGCAGTCAAGGCTGGGAATCAAGAGAGACCAGACTATGTGCCGTTAGCGACCACAGTCGTGCACGGAAAGCTCCACCTAGACGGGATAGACACGACCTCGCTAGTTGGTTGGAGGGTCCGGAGTCCTGCCTGTCCCCCACGATTCGACTATACTCGAAGGTTGAAAAGCCCTGGGAGACCGGCAAAATCCCAGCCCCCACAACCTTACCTCACGGCCGTCGATGGTACCCAAGCAAGAATGCTCCTGAAACCGTGCAGTGACCGACTGCTACCTGTTAGTTGCGTTCGAAAGTTTGTTTGAGACACCACTAGATCCTCACCACTAGGCGCAGCAACCTCCAGTAGCGCACATGCACGCAGGATCTGGGTCGGACCAAGATTTCCTCCAAGGTTCGAAGCGCCGCCGCGTTAGTCGGCGAGCCTCCGGCCCGGCTCCCTGCGGGGATTGTGTTCAATGGCGGACCTGCCGGCCGACCCTTACCCAGGGTTCACGGCACGACATCGGGTAACCAGAGACATACCGGACTCCCTCTGCGACCGCTCCTTGGTCGACGAGGGCACCACCAAACATTACGCACCTCAGGGTCGGCTCACAACTGCTCCAGCTACGGACATCTCGACGGAATGAGCCGCCTGACGCAAATAGCACGTCAGGCGCTGTCCGAAACCCTCCCCCTTCGGTTGCTTCTGGAGACACAGCATGACAATCCCGCGAGCCCCGTCGTTACAAGTGAGTCACCCAGACACCGTTCTACAAAGCCCGCTCTCTCTACTTAGGCTACCTCTTAGTCAATTGGTGGATGGAGTCCTATCACATTAGCTATCCTTTACCCAGAGTAACCTTCCGGTCGACGACCGACTTTGGGTTCAGACTATTGACCGTTGCTATCCGGCTTGCCCAGAGAACCCGAGTGCCAAGGTTGAAAGCACGGCACCCATTATGCCCACCCATGCACAACGTCCGTTACCCGTGGCCACCGCACTCCCTCGCATTCGTATGCAACGAACTCGGCCGTGCTCAGAATCCCCTTCCCCACTCAAGGGGTCGGTTTCGGACCACACGGGGGGAGGCCACATGGAATGTTATAACACGGGGAGGTCTCACGTGGCTCTCACACGCCCATTTGTCCCTGCTCAGGTGACCCGAGAGCCAAACCCCGTGACGCGTCCCGAAGGTCGTCGCCAGGAATGACACATCAAGGCCGCCCCTCACAAAAACTCTGGTCAAACGGCGCACTGCCCAGCGCACGTCACGCCGGTTATTCCCAATAAAAGATGAATTTATCGAGTACGATAATCCTCACCACACAGTTAGAAGAGCCAAATGGTCCCTTCTCATGGTTCCCTACCCGGTACGCCCGACAGCCCACAGGAACCGAACACCTATAAAGATGTCGTACCCATGAACTTAAACGAGGTTTCCCGAGCCGGAGTTACTTTACGGAGGGCCCACAAGATCAAATACCATTATCCGACAAAGACATTTATGCGAGCCAACCGATAGGAGGGGGAGGTGCTCCTAGCTAGGAATCCCGGAGGGTCTGAGAAAATCCCTCCTGTCGCAAAGGCGACGCCTCCCTGGGGCGATCATAAAGATGCCTCTAGCGGACCCCGAGGTCTTATGATATCTTATCGATTACGTCACGATCTGCAATGCGATAAGCAAAGCATTTCTTTTCTGACTTCAAGTATGGTAAGTCCGCTATTTTTCGATATGTATATATTAATATGTTCCTTTTATATGAATGTTTCAGTATAGATGTATTAAAAGTATTGTAATGTTGATATAGGGATAACATAAAGAAGACATATTATTTAAGTATAACATAAGGAAAGTCACATGAACATAAATAAAGATAGATAGGTTAACTCACGTTTGATAAATTATAAATTTTTTCGTTATCTTAAAATATTTTAGAGTACTTTTGAAAATTATTAACTTAATTTTTAAAATACTTGTAACTTTTCAATTGAAGAATACATTAATCCATCGTTTTAAAATAATTTTAAACGTTTCGAAGTGTATAGCTATAGAATATAATGTGGATAGGAGGATAATATTTTCCCCCTATCTTATAATATTTAAAAAAAATTAGAATAGATATTCATACATTTTTTAAACTTTTAAATTTGTAAAGTTTTTTAAATATTCGTAATTTTTTTGTTAATATTATTTTTATAGAGTTATTTTAAACTTTTTTTTATAATGTTGGTGTATTGATAACATAGTGAACGTTTCAAAGTCATATGTACATGGGTATGCATTTACATATAGATAGGTAAACTAACTCTTGATAAATTGCAGCTTTTTGTATTAACGTTTAATACTTGAATTGACTTGAATTTGAATTGATATGGTTGATTGATTTATATGATTGCTTGATTTGATTGAATACTTGTATTTGAAATCTTAATTGATTGATTGATATGATTATTTGTTTGTTTGTTTTATTTATTTATTTATTGATTGATTGATTGATTGATTGATTGATTGATATGATATGATATGGTTGATTGAATGGTAGATATGATTGATTAATTGATTGATTGATATGAATGTTAGATATGATTGATAGATATGATTGATTAATATAATAGATTCATATGATAGATTGATTGATTGAATACTTGTATTTGAAATCTATTTGAACTATTTATAGCATTTTTGAAAACTTTTTTAACTTTAAAAATAATTTTCTATTTTTTAATAACTAAAAAAAATTCTTTTTCATTTGAAAAAGTTTTTTATTTTTTCTAATTTTGAAAAACTTTTTTTAAATACTTTTTATTTTTAATTTTGAAAAACATTTTAAATATTTTTACTTTAAAATTTGTAAACTTATTTTTTTAACTTCTTTTTACTATTATTATATTTTGAACTTTTAAAGTTTGTAAACGTTTTTAAATTTTGATAACTTTTTTATTAATATTATTTTTAGAGAGTTTTTTTTAAATGTTGGTGGATTGATACATAGTGAAAGTTTCAAAGTCATATATACAGATAGATAGTTAAACTAATTCTTAACAAATCGTAATTTTTTCTATTAACTTGTAATACTTGAATTGACTTGAATTTGAATTAACGTGATTGATTGATTGATTGACATGTTGGATTGATTGATATAATTGATTTGATAACTTATTATTATTATTATTATGTTTTTTTTTACTTTAAAAATATTTTTTAACGTTTTAATTTTTAAAAAGTATGGATTATATTATTAAGATTTTTAAATTGATATTTTATAGATATGTTATATATTTTAAATTATTATAGGATTGTTTATTTCTTTAGTTATACATGTACAAATTATAACATTCCATTTGCCGGAAAATGGTATTTTATCTTGTGAACCCTCCGTAAAGCAACTCCGGCTCGGGAAACCTCGTGTAGATTCGTGGGACCGATTCCTTTGTAGGTGCTCGGTTCCTGCGGGCTATCGGGGCGTACCGGGTCGGGAACCTAGAGAAGGGGCCCTTTGGCTCTTCTAGCTGTGTGGTGAGTATTATCGTTTTCGATCAATTCATCTTCTTTTGGGAATAACCGGCGCGACGCACAGTGGGGCAAAATCCCGAAAAGCTGACCAAAAGTCCAAAAATAAAATTGCTATTCAGGGAATTTTGATTACACAGATGATTAGAATAATGTCTGGAGAGTCAGAATCCATATTAGTAAAAAGGTTTTCGTTTTGCCTTGACAACCTGTATCATTTCAAAAGTGACGCTTGGAGGATCATCATCTGAAACGAACAAAAAGAGCGAAACAATGGTTCCTCTAAACAAGTTCTACATTTTTCCAAATCATCCTATTTTAATGTTTTAAAATGGATTCACACGATGATATTGTGCAAATTATTTGCGAGTGTTACGAAAATTTTTATTAAGCACATTAAAATGAATAATTTCATGATTATTTTTTATAAAAAATTTGCAAAAATATATTATTTTTTTGCTTTCAAACATAAAAAAATTTATAAGTTCCACAGTGTTACGCAACAACATATAATGGGAATAATAGCCTGAACTAGTATCTAATGAATAGTGAAAAAACCAGCTTTCATAAACTGCCATTCTGCATTTAGTGCAGGTGTTTGCAACCACAAGTAAAAACTAAACTTTTTTAGTCGCTTTAAAAACTCTGAAATTTATTACTTTTCACAGTAATTTAGCTGGCAAACATTTTTGAAATTTTTAGATTATTCAGTTTTGTGATAGATTAGCATGTATTATATTACATATAAGCATTATAATCATAAGCATAAATTAATTCAATAAGCAAGATTATTAAAAAATAAAAATAATTGTCTATCATCGATCCGATAGAATAACATTTTCTTATCTTTATACCTAATAATTTTGTTTATTCTAATGTAATCAGAATAATTATCTTGTCAATTGCAATCTTTGCTAGATCATACTGCTGAACGTATTTTATTAATGCAAACGGATATTATTATTAAGAATCTGACTTTCGAGAACATTAGCAATCTGAATTTGATTTGCAAGTAGCGATGTGATTGTACATCTGGTCAAAGAATTTTTAAACAAAAAAATAGTTATGATTGTGGTAGAAATCAGGTTCAAATGGCTTTTTCACTTCCCTAGTGCCACTAGAACGTGTAAGTGTTGCGAATAAATTGGAAATCCTTATCTGGAAAAATTCGAGACCTTCATGCCTCGATTTTTTAGGCCCATCACAATCAATTTTTTCTTGAATATACGGAAGCTACTGTCAGTGAAATGGATTATGTTGCAGATCAGGAGAGCAAACTTATTCCTTTTAAAGCAATCATTGATAGAAAATAAGTAAGCGTTTATTACAAACTAGATTTAAGGATAATTGATTGAAAAATGTTTAATGCCTTTACTAGTAATTTGTCAACTTAACGTTGGTACCTATGCCAGGAACTTCAAAACAATTTTATAACCTTGATGACATTTTCAAACTAAGAGTGAGTGAAGGTCATTTACGATTTAGGATGACCACGTTACATGCCTATATAAGCTGTTTTGTGTGTAGCTCGCATTTGGCATACAAACGGGATATAAAGGAATGGCAAGAGCACATTCCTGACGAGAAGAAAAAAAATTAAATTCCAAAACAAAATTTATCAGAAGGATTTCGTTTAGAATAATGACTTCTCGTCGATAAACCAAAACCCGGATTCGGAGGAACAAATGATGACAGTACAGCTCGTCGATTCTTTAAAAACGTAACTATTTCTGCTGCCATAAAGAGAGTAGACGAAGATTTGATCAAACGATTCCACAAATAATTTCTTATCATTCATTTGATCAATTTCGTGGATTATTTCTCACAAACAGCTTGTAAATTCGTTGAATTGTATTTCTAGTTCTATATGCCAACTTCAGTGCACAGACTACTTATTCATGACAAAGAAATAATAGCTTCCTCATTATTGCCAGTTGGAAAATATCGGAAGAAGCTCAAGAATCGTGCAACAAATTGATCAAAAGGTACCAAGGCGGTTTCTCTCGAAAATGCAGTAGGACGAAAACAATGGAAGATGGGGGTTTTCTCGGCTTTTAATGCCATCGGATCCCTTCATTTTAAGATTACAAAAATTACCGTAGAAGAAATTAAAATTCTTGTCTTTAGATGCACAGCAACATCTGTAAAATATTTCGACAACCCCCATTCTGAAGAATCTACTTATTAAACTACACATGATTCAGAAGATGAATTTCAGAATACCCTTTCGTTTTATTTGAATAATATAAAAAATAAACCTTTTAATATTTTACTTTCCATTAATGTACTTAATTGTGTTTCATAAATAAAATTTCAACGTTTAATTTCGATTAAAAATATCTTAGTTCCTTGAAAATTCTTTGTAACATTTAGACTCGAAACTTCATACTTTATTTAAATATAAATGTTTTTACTTTAAATCCACATTTTTTTAAAAATTTAACTTTTGAAGCGTACTTAGCATCCTCAAAAGCACCTGTATACGAAATTTCATAGAAATTGAGTAACTTTCAAAGTATTTTAATTTTTAGTCCGCTACATTGGATTCGCAATATTGGATCCGCCATTTTGTATTTTGGAATATTAACTTTAGAATCGTAATCAGCATCCTAAGAAATACATGTTAACGAAGTTTCGTGCAATTTGAAGAGCATTTTCATATTTTGGCTAGCTTTTTGGGATTCGCCTGGCGTGATGCCTGGACGCTTCACAGGGTTTGCCTCTCGTGTTGTTCCGAGTAGGGAATGGGCTTGTGAGAGCCTGGGACCAGGACGTGGGACCCCCCGTGTAATAACATTCCATTAAAAGTTGTAATAAAGGTACCATCCTCGAACACTTTGAAAAAATGAACACGCAGATTAAACATGATATCAATAATATTTATTATTTTGAACAATTCTTTTTGGAGGGTGGTTTTATCCTTTTTTTTTTTTATTTTAATTTTTTTTTGAAGAATTGTGTGGTAACACAAGGTAACAGTTTTTATATACATGATGAATGATATATATTATGTTAATTTTTTTATCCTTTTTTGAAGAATAGTATTAAATTTTCAATTTTTGAAAAGTATGAATTATAGTATTAAGAATTTTGTTAGATACTTTATATATATCATATATATTTTTAATTATTATATGATTGTCATTTTCTTTAGTTATACACGTACAAATTATGACATTCCATTAAAAGTAGTAATAAGGTACCATACTCGAAAACTTTGAAAAATTAAACATACAGATTAAAGAGGGTAGCAATACATTTTATTTTATTATTTTAAACAGTTCATTTTTTATGATGTTTTTATTCTTTTATGAAGAATTGTGTGGTAACACAAAGTAACAGTGTTTATATACATGGTGAATGATATACATTATGTTAATGGTTTTATCCTTTTTTTTTAAAAGAATAATATGATAATATTCATTACTAATAAGCGAACAACAGTTGTTTATAGAAATGGTGGTTGATATATTAAACTTTCTGAATAATTCTAATGTATTAAAAGTATTAAAAATTAACTGATTTTATGAAAATCTTCAGGAATTTAATCTGAAATTAATAAAATAAAGTTAATTCCATTATTCATGTGATAAGAAATTGAAAAAAAAAATAAAATTCAAGTAAGTGTCATGTAATTAAACCATGTGTTTAAACACTTTTACTGATGTCTTCACTATTGTGCGATTCTATGAATACATATCTACCTTAAAAGAAAATAGTAGTAAATATCTTATATATGAAGTAAAATATGAATTATGTTTGAAAGGAACGTAATATGATTAGTTACAATAATTCGAAATTCAATTATACGATATATGTTTCTAATACTTTAAAAGAAGAAATCAAGCTATATATTTAAGAAAATGTATCAAAAATTTAATATTTTAGTTTATTTTAAATATTTTTTAAAGTTTACTAGTTCATGTATACAATTTGAAATAAATATTTAAAATTTAAGTAAAGTCGATTTAAGAGTCATGTAATTAAACTATGTGTTTAAACACTTTGACCGATGTCTTCACCATTGTGTGATTCTAAGAATACATTCTAAGAATACCTTAAAAGAGAGTAGTAGTAAATATCTTATATAAGAAATAAAATATGAATTATGCTTGAAAGGAACGGAATATTACTGGTTATAATAATTCTAAATTAAATGTCATGATATTTGTTTATAATATTTTTTAAAATGTATCAAAAATTTAATGCTTTATTTTATTTTAATTAATTTTCAAAGTTTACTAGTTCATGTATACAATTTGAAATCAATATTTAAAATTTTCGATTTAAGAGTCATGTAATTAAACTATGTGTATACACTTTGACCGGTATCTTCACTATTGTCTGACACTAAGAATACATATCTACCTTAAAAGGGAACAGTAGTAATTAACTTATATAAGAAATTAAAATATGAATTATGCTTGAAAGGAACGTGATATGATTGGTTATAATAATTTGAAATTCAATGATATATGTTTATAATATTTTAAAAGTAAAAATTAAAAATAAAATTAATGTATCTAAATTATAATATTTTAGTTTATTTTAATTAATTTTTAAAGTTTACTGGTTCATGTATACAATTTGAAATAAATATTTGAAATTTAAGTAAGTTCGATTTAAAAGTCACGTTCTTAAACTACGTGATTAAAATCTTTGACCGATGTCGTTACTATTGTGTGATAATAATAATCCATATCTACCTTAACAGAAAATAGTAAATATCTTATATAAGAAATTAAAATATGAATTATGCTTGAAAGGAACGGAATATTATTGGTTATAATAACTCGAAATTCAATGATCCATGCTTATAATATTTTAAAAGTAGAATTCAAATTATATATTTTTTTAAATGTATCAAAAATGTAACATTTTAGTTCATTATAATTATTTCCCAAAGTTTACTACTTCATGTATGCAATTTGAAATAAATATTTAAAATTTATGTAAGGTCGATTTAAGAGTCATGTAATTAAACTATGTGAATACACTTTGACCGGTATCTTCACTATTGTGTGATGCTAAGAATACATATCTACCTCAAAAGGAAACAGTAGTAATTTACTTATATAAGAAATTAAAATATAAATTAAGCTTGAAAGGAACGGAATATGATTGGTTATAATAATTCGAAATTCAATGATATATGCTTATAATATTTTAAAAGTAGAATTCAAATTATATTTTAAAAAATGTATCAAAAATTTAATGTTTTAGTTCATTATAATTAATTTCCAAAGTTTACTAGTTGATGTATACAATTTGAAAGTACTATTTTTCGTTAAATTTTAAAATTGTGATAATCTTATTTTCAAATTAAGAGTAAGTATATAGTAATATAGCATTCAGAATTTACAGACATACTGAAATTAATTTGTGTATTTTTAAAATGTAGATGATTAGTTCATTTTAATTAATTTTCATGATTTGTCGTTCAAGTATTTAATTTAAAATTGCTATTTATCATGAAATGTAATGCAGGATAGTAATATAGCACTAAAAATATACCGATATATTGAAATTGTTTTATGTATATTTAAAATGTAAATGATCAGTTAGTTCATTTTAAATAATTTTGATGACTTAGTAGTACAAGTATTTAATATAAAATTACTATTTATCGTCAAATATAATGCAGGATAGAAACATAGTGCTCAGAATTTACCGATATATTGAAATCATTATATGTATTTTTAAAATGTAGTTTCATTAATATTTTTAAGTTAAATTTATGTTATAGTAAAATTGTATTAAAATTAAAATTTATCAGATAGTTCCTTTTAGTTAGCTTTCATGTCTTAGTAGTTCATATATTTAATTTAAAAATTACTGTTTATTGATAAATTAATATTTAGATATACAGTGGCGGTCAAAAGTTTCCGGCCAGTTAGTTTCTTTGATTTGTTTGACAGAACGTTTTAGCGAAGAAGAAGTTCAATTGCTCCAAATGTTAGGAATAAGCAAATTACCTCTGACCACGTGATCATTTTGATTGGTTATATAAGATACTTGATGCAAAGGGGAGGAATTCAAAATTCGCGCGTGCAAATGATTAGTTCATTCGTCATTCATTAGATTTGCTATCGCTAAAGTGTTTTTTTTTTTTTGGGGGGGGGGGGGCATGTTTGTTGATTAATCAACTTGAATAATGTATTTTAAATTCATAAATGAAATGTTTAACAATTTATTGTTCCTAAATGAGTGATTTGTTTGTCGCTAAAGGGACATTCCTCTCGTTAGATTGCGGCAAAGTTGTCGATCGGAAAATTTGCTGTAAACGATATTAAAAAAAATATATAAAGATGGTCATGGCCTTCGGAGCTTGATTCGTTCCCGGGGGAACCCGAAAAACGACTATTCTTGTGGACAGAATTATTAGAAGAAAAGCAGTTCATGACCCGCGTAAAAATGCCGCTGCAATTCCACGCCATTTACGGTGTTAAAAGTGATTTATGGTGTTATGGTTATTGCTGAAACAAGTTTATCTGCAGTGTCAAGACGCTTATGTGACGTAGAATTTTATAGAACAGTCAGTGTTAAAAAACCTTTCATAAGTAAAAAAAATTCACAGGGCCCTACTGGCGTTTGCCAAGGAATACAAAGACAGGTCAAGTGAATTTGGAAAAAAGTAATATTTTCGGATGAATCGACGTTCAATCTTTTTGTGAGTGATAAAAAACATTACAACCGACGACCTAAAAACAAAAGATAAGATTCGAGATATATTATTCCTACAATGAAGCACGGCGGAGGACACGTTATGCTGTGGGGAGCATATTCTGAAAAATGTGTCTGTCCGTTATTTGAAATCCGCGACATGATGAATAGTGCAATGCATAAGGATATCTTGCAAGATAATTTGCTGCATTATTGGAGGAAAAATTGTGGTCGCAATTGGTCATCATATTTGTTTCATCATGATAACGACCAAAAGCATACATGCAAGCTCGTCAAGCAGTGGCTTTCGCACAAAAAAACTTCGCTTTTGAAATGGACAGCCCAATCATCCGATCTGAATATAATAGAAAATCTTTGAAACTAACTAGAAAACGTGTGTGGAATTATAATTATTCCAATTTAGCAGCATTTTCACAAAAATTGCAAGAACCGTGGACAAAACTTAATATTGATGATCTACAACCGTTCACTGAATCGATGCTACGTTGCTGCGTCGCAGTACTTATTGCTAAATGTATGAATACAAAATACTAATTATAAATGTTGTTGATCACTGTTATTTTCTGTTATAACAGCATTTTTTTCCAAACTTGCCAAGGTGGCCGGAAACTTTTGAGAACATGCGTTTTCTTTTGCAATTAATTTTGTCAATTAAATTTATTAATATATAATTCTTATTCCATAAATAAGTTCTTAACTGTTATGTCAATAAAGTGTATAAGTATCATTTTGAGATTCCTCTTCATTTGGGTATACTTACAAATTTACAAAAAATTTTATGCTGGCCGGAAACTTTTGACCGCCACTGTATATATATTCATGTATAATATATATATTTTTTTAATTTGAATAATTTGTTAGTTGTATTTTATATTATTAGTCAGTTGTATTTTCAAATTTTTCTAACATACTTGTGTGTATACAGTTTTTAGGTATTTTCAATTGAATTGGAAGTATATAATCCAATGCATAAAACATTTGTTATTAATATACAAGGAAAGCATGACTTTCTGTATGAATACAGTATTTTTTAATCGTTAATTTATAAAATCAACTATAAAAGTCATTAGTATTAGGCTTTGCTAAAGACTTTTCAATAATATCAATTCCATATAAGCTGATCATTTGTGATAGAAATTTACTTAAATAAAGAATCATTTGGAAGGCTTTGGGTTTAATGATCTTTAAAATAAACTGTTGTATACTTCACAAAAGACTTATTTAAAATTACATGCAAAATGGTTTGCAATCAAAAATTAAGTTAATGAATATAAGAGATATTTCTTCAATGTTTATAAAACTTTCACTTTGAAAAAGTATGTGGGACGGTGACTAAATAATATACTTAAATTACAGTGGTATGTTAAACAATAATGTTCATAATTAATATAATTGGAATGTTAAAAAATCTTCTTTCTTAAAATTTAAATTTGTGTACTTGCGAAATAATATCTCCTAAATTCAATGGCTATCATTATTTACATGCTAGTTAGTTTCTGTTGAAAAAGCTGATTACTTATCGAATGTTTGTGAAAGATGTTGTTTAAAAATATTCAAGTAAAAGTTGGGGACGTGGTTTGGAGATTGTATAGCATATCAGTTATTAAATAAAGTCACTTTTGAACCCCTAAATTTTAGACTCTTCATACTTTCTTTCGAAAAGGCCTACCAATCTATGTTATAGTACGAGGGGCAGTATGAAAATAAGTTTCTCCTGGCGACTGTTTACAGAGGTGTGTATGAAAGACAAAAAATGTAATGAGACATGAAAGATAAAACATAACTTTATTTTCCACATAAGTACCAAGTACATTGAGACATTTGTCATACCGCTTTATCAGCTTCAAAAAGCCCTCGAGAAAAAAGTCAGGGCTTTGCATACGGATGAAGCGTTGAACGGCTATGGGCGACAGACGATACAGCAAGAGAATGTGAATGTGCAAGACACCGATACACCATTGGGTATAGGTCGACCGGATTGTGACGGGGGGTGAAACGTGGGTGCAACATTTCACGCACGAATCAAAGGCCGCATCCATGGAGTGGAAACATCCGTCATCACCTGTCCGAAAGAAGTTCAAAAGAACTCCGTCTGCAGGTAAAGTGCTCTCACCGTTTTCTGGGACGCTCAAGGAGTTTTATTGTTGGACTTTTTGGAGACTGGAACCATCAAAGGTGCGCGGTAATGGACACTCTTTCGAAATTGAAAGAGGTGATTCGGAAAAAGTGGCATGGCCTTCTCAGATCTGGTATTCTGCTGTTAGATGACAATGCGAGACCACACTCGGCGACGGCAACGCAGAACCATATTGCAACTCTTGGTTCGAAGCGCCTACATCATCCGCCATGCAGTCCTGATCTCGTACAAGTGACTTCCATCTGTTTCCAGCTTTGAAGAAGAATCTCGGCGGAAGGCGCTTTGGAAGCAATGCTGAAGTCAAACAAGCCGTTCAACGCTTCTTCCGTATGAAAAGCTCTGATTTTTTCCTGGAGGGCTTTTTGAAGCTTATCAGGCGGTATGAAAAATGTATCAATGTACTTGGTAATTATGTAGAAAAATAAAGATATGTCTTATCTTTAATGTCTCATTCTATTTTTTGAATTTCATACACAACTCTGACGACAGACGACATGGGAAACTTATTTTGCGACTCCCCCTCGTATCAGTTTATCGTCGAATTTTCATTCCTCCTCAATGTCGATTCGAAAAAATTAAGCCCTTCTAAAAATAAGTACCCTAAAAATAAGCCTCTCTAAAAAATTAGCCCCTTCATACTCTCTCTCGAAAATACCTGACCCCAGATGTATAGTATGATATCGCCTTATATGATCATTCATTCATTGAAGCTCTAAGACGATTCGAAAAATTAAGACCCATCTAAAAATTTAGCCCCTCCTACCTAATCATACTATAGTATGATTAAAAAAATCGGATAAGAAAATCCTTTCCTAAGATAACCGACGACGGAATTACAAGTATCACCTACGGACACAAAGACATCCCGAAAAATATGTAAAAATTTTTTATCTCATGAGCACCTGAAGTATTGATGATTTATGCAATATTTATAATGAAAATTTATGTTATATAAGTATAATAATTCAAAAATGTAGATTTTGCACGACTGAAGTATTTATATAATGTTTATATGAAAATACCAATTTAAAATGCAGATTTTACACGTTTTGGGACACAGTGAGTGATGTGGTGTTCAAGATATCCCCGTCTTTGAACGGATAATACGACATATATTACTTCTTAAATATATGTTGGGGGACCCATAGTTAATGCAAAAGATGCGGGTTTTTTTAAATATATTTTCAGATTGGACACCAGAGAAGAAAGAAGCGAACTTTGCTATTCTCAGAAGATTTCTTTAACTTCTCCTTCTACTGTCTACTGTCTCTCAATAACCCCTCTCTTATATTTTCCATAATTTTTCCTTATCATAATACTAATTTCCATAATTTCTTTCCTAAAATAACACTATCATATTATAGCATGATCTTATCAGATTATCATTTCTTATCTCATTTCCGGTTGATAAGAACCTAACAAACATGTCACTCAAATCCTCTCCAACTGCAGTACGATTTTCAATCGCTCCGCCCTCTCTTTCGAACACTCTTTTCTATACAGATAATGCGACATATATTACTTTTTAAATATATGCTAGGGGACCCATAAAGATGCGTGTTTTAAAATTTTATTTTCAGATTGGACAACTGAGAAGAAAGAAGCGAGCTTTGCAGTTCTCAGAAGATTTCTTTAACCTCTCCTTCTACGCTCTACTGTCCCTCAAAAACCCTGCTCTTATACTTACCATATTTTTTTCCTTATCTCTCTATCATAATACTACTTTCCATAATTTTTCCTAAAATAATACAATCATACTATAACATGAACATATCAGATTATCATTTCTTATCTCATTTCCGGTTGATAAGAACCTAACTCGCTCAAATCCTCTCCTAATTTCCACTGATTGATGATTGTATGATGATTGACTGTATGATTTCCACTTCCACCACCTCACTACTCCCTCCGTCTCTTTTGAACTCTTTTTTTCTGTACTACTGAGATAAACCCAGTTTAACAATTTTATCTGACTGCTTTTGACGGATTTATAATTTCATTTTTCTGTAAGAGCTCGTTTTATAAGAATCATATTAAGGCGGTATTAAAAAAGAAATTCCGCTCTCAACAACATTTTCAGACTCATTTTAAAAGTAAAAACATGAAACTTGCTGATGTGATTTTTTGAAGAGATTTATAAGTAACATGTATTTTTATTTTTCGCACTTGATTTACAAACAATTATTTTCTCAACACGCCCATTTTCTTCATTTCCAGCACTATCGCTTCGGGAAATTCGGTTCAAAATGCCCACATTGGCAGCATTTTTTGAAATATGTTCTGCCTTTATCTAAAAACTGACCAATATAGAACATCTGAGTAAGAGAACCTGCTAATTAGATGCGGTTGACAGCGAAAATGAATTAAAAAATGAGTCAGAAAATAAGCCGTTCGGATTTGAGTGCATCTTTAATACGATAATTTTGTCGTCAACCCTTTTTTTTTCTGTAAGAGTCAGTCCTATCAAAAACTTGTCCTTATAAAAGTTGTAGAAAATACTAAGAAAATGTATAATAAATTCAAGCGGACTGGATATGTTGTGAATTGACGAAGTTATGATTTTTTTTCTTCTTTAACCCACTCTCCCCATTTTTTTCATTTTTAAATTGAATTGCAGTAAGAGTTAGTCCTATCAAAAACTTGTCAATATAAAAGTTGTAGATATTATTATGAAGATTTACAATAAGTTTAAGTGAATTTGATATCTTAAAAATTAACGAAGTTATGAATTTTTTCTCCCTAAAACCCTATTTTTGCGCCCCTTGAACACATTTTTAATCTTATCAAAAATCTATGATACATAAATTTTTGGCACTTTTCCTTAACGTAATAATAACTTTAAACTGATTTGATATGCATAAAATTTAAGAAGTTATGGGTTTCTTTTTGGTTTTCACAAAACCCCTCCCTATTTCCATCCTTTTGGTCCGATTTTGCCCATTAACGAACTTGACCGAGATTTTCTACCCCTTGATTTTATGTATCAGATTGGAAGATATTTGTGCAGAATTGCGGAAGTTATCGTGTCCATAAAAAAGTGATATAGTTATGTGGATAGATAGATATATAAAGATTTTTACTGAGGGTTGTTTTGAGTTCTAGGGGTCAGGATCGGTGTAGATCTGCAAAATTTTTTCAGAAATTCCAACATATGGGAGATTGCAATACATAGTATTTCATACGAAATCTACCTAAAAAAGTGTCAAAGTGGGCATTTTGAACCGAATTTCCCGAAATGGTTGTATTGGAAACGAAAAATATTGTCCTAATGAGAAAATAATTGTTTATAAATCAAGTTCTAATTACCTGAACGAAAAAAAAAAAAAAAAAAAAAAACAGTTCGCTTATAAATCTTTTCAAAAATCACTTTAGTAAGTTTCACCTCTTTTCTTTTAAAAATGAATCTGAAAATGTGTCAGAAAATTTTGTGTCGTTGAGCATCGAAAAGTATCTCTTATATAAAAATGAAATTAAAATCTCGTCAAAAGTGACCAGTTAAAATTGTTAAAGTGGGTTTTTCTCTAATCATGACTTAGTTTTTGGTTTTGAAATTAGTACTTGGAAATCTACCTGCGCCGGTAGGTCGAGCCGGCAGGTTTTTTTTAATTCATATATTTTTGATTGGCACCACTTTTTGGAAATCGTATAATTCATCTTATTTAAGGACTTATTAATTAAGTCAAAAACGGGTGGAATTTACTATTTCAAAAAAAGTGGTGCTAATCAAGAAATCTAAATTTTAAAAAAGTAGCGCACTAGAAACACTGGTTGTGTCGGATTTAAAAATATGTTCTTTAAAAATTTGTTTAAAATACACTGTTTATTAGGATGGGCCGAAAAAACTTTTTGTCGATTTTCGATGATGGGTAGTGCGGAAAAGTAAGTTTACTCAAAAAATTTGAAATTTTTTGGATATTTCCTACATTTGCCGCAAATGGCTTGAAGTTTTGCTCAAATTCTGATTTTTGAACTTTTTTAGCAAATAATTAAAAAATCTTATATTAAATTTAATTTAGCTAAATTTACTTGAAATTTCATGTTTAGGGTACGGAATGTTTAAATAATCTCTGATTATGTAATATTTAATAGTATATGTGACTTTTAAATTACGCAATTTTTATAGCCTTTTTGCGTATAAGTGAGTATTATTTCGTTCGTTCGTCGGTTTCTCTCTTTTGTCTTTATTATGTTCCTCGCTCTTCCTTCTCTTTTTCGATGTGTTCAGAATCATATATTTGAATACCGGACCGCAGCATGTCTTGACAGCAATTGTAGAAGGAGAGGAGAATGTGGAGTAGAGACCAATGAAAACGCAATCAGTCACCATGGGAATGAGGGAGGAAATAGGTGATGGGAGTAACTGCAAAATGGGATGTTAATTATTTTTCTGCTCTAAAATACAGATATTGTCAGAAGATACATATAGTGGGAACTTTGAAACAGGCAGTTCTTCTGAATCATAATTTGAACCAGGGCTTTCAAAAGTAAACGCTTCAAAACGCATATTCCTTTATCACACAGAGTTCGCCGCATTTAGAACTGGTATATCATATACGCAAATTGCGTTAAGAGCCTCATCTGTGCTTCATGATGCAGGAATTGTGACAAAAGGGAATAAGGATTTCGTCATCGATAAAGACTTGGTCAGGAGACAGAAAATTATCTTGGGAAAAAAGATACAGGAGGAAGAATACCTTGGAGGATGAAAAAGAACAACCATATTCTTTGATGGTAGAAAAGATAACACGATCTTCATAGAAAAAAAGGGGGCAAGCGGCAATCGTCGAGAGAAATACGAAGCACATATCACAAATGGCGTGCGAAAATGTACGTGTTGCTTTCTATGAGACTATTCCTCTTTCATGGACATCAGAAATGTAAATGGCTGAAGATTTGAGTATTCTATTAGTCTATTTCCGTTTCAGTTGGTAAAGGCCTTAGATCAGGTGGTTCAATCCTCTAGTTTTGCCAGTTGATGTCGGTGTCATAGTAGAAGCTCGTTCTTATGAAGAATACGTATCAAATGTTGCAGTTCTCTTCTTGACTCTTTCGAAAGCACACTTTATTCTCGCTTAGAAAATTATAATAATGATTTTGCTATTTCACCACAGTGACCAGAAGGAGGTGTCAAGTGACCCAAATATTTCGAATTATGTTCAGACAGCATGGTGATATTTGTTTCGTCTTTCTGTCGATGGTGCTGCTTGTCCCCCTTTTTCCTGTGAAGATCGTTTTATTTTTCTACTATCAAAAAATATGCTTGTAATTTTTCTTCCCCAAAGATCTTCCTCCTTCTGTATCTTCTTTCGAAGTTTCTGTTTCTGTCCTCTAACCTTGTCTTTATCGATGACGAGATCCTTATTCCCTGTTGTCATGTTCCCTGCATCCTGAAGCAAAGATGAAGCTCTTAACGCAATTTACCTATATGATATATCAATTATAAATGCGGTGAATGCTGTGTGAGAAAGGGATATGCATTTGTGAATGTCTGCTTTTGAAGGCCCTGATTCAGACGAACTATCTGCCTCAAAGTTCCCACTATTTGAATCTTCTGACCATATCTGTTATTTAGAGCAGAAAAATAATTAACATCCCATTTCGCAGTTTCTCACATCTTGCAATTTCTCCCATCTCGCAGCTTCTCCCACCTCTTATTTCCTCCCTCATCCTCATGATGACCAATAGCGTTTTCATTGGTTTCTGCTCCACATTCTCCTCTCCTTCCAGAAATGCTGTCAAGACATGCTGTGACCCGTCATCCAAATATGTGACCCTAAAAGCATCGGAAAACAAAAGGAAGAGCGAGGAACATAATAAAGACAAAAGGGGGAAACTGATGACTGAACTAAACAATACTTACAATTTTTGCCCACTTTGACGCGAAAAGGCGATAAAAATCACCTAATTTAAAATGCATATAACTATTAAATAATACATAATCAGAGCTTATTTAAACATTTCGCACATTAAACCTGACATTTCAATTAAAATCAGATAAAATAAATTTAATTTAAAATTTTTTTAAAAATTTCTAAAAAAAATTCAAAAATCAGCATTTGAGCAAAACTTCAAGCCATTTGCGACAAATGAAGGAATTGTCCAAAAAAATCTCAATTTTTTGAGTAAACTTAGAGCACCAGCGGCAAATTTTCCGCACTACACATCATCGGAAATCGAAAAAAAGTTTTTTTTCGGCCCACCCTACTGTTTATGCCCAAGAAGAAACTTTTTAAAAAAGTTGAAAAATGATGGAATTTCGTTAAGTTAGAATAAGCACACACATATACCTGATTAGGAAAATATTTAATAAATAAACACCCGCACATGACATACTATATTTCAAGTTTTATTACAATAACTAACAGAAACGATTTATTGTAATGTACAGTCGTGGAAAAAAAGTAAACACCCCTACTAACTCCTCAACAAATTATTTTAGAAGAATGTTACTGGTACCAAACGATTGGAAATAAAGTCTACTTTTAAATTATGTATATAAAATTTGCTTAGGGGGGCACTACATATTAAAACAAACCATTTTGTTTTTTTTTTCAGTAGCAGTATAAAATTCTGACAGCATAAATGAACTCTACACCCTTCAATAAGTCTAAAAACAAATTTTTATGCAATTGGTACCATAAGTTTCCGAAAAATTAATTATTTTAAAACGAACGTATTTTAAGGGCTGTATCCAAATTGAAGTTCTGTACTCGATCGTTAACCGACATGACAGCAAACTTTCTTCAAACAAGGCACCTTAAGCAGTCAATTAAGCCTGATAGAGTACAGGATAGCATAAGAAATTTCAAAATATTTAGTCACTTATATCATAGACGGCCACTTAAACCATCATTTTTTCGTTTTTTAAGCATAATTTTAAAACTACTTGGAAGAAAAATGTGAAATTTTGGATTTCCATAGAGCAGGACTCAATAAATCTGAATCCATCAAAAAAATTGTAGGTTGCAATTCATAATTTTTCTTAATATTAATTTCATAATTCATAATTCGTATCAGAAAATTATAAATATTGCAAATTCAACGTATTTATGTTTGGGTAGATTAGTATTATTGCTACACAAAAAATTAAAACATTAGGATCATAATTCCAGAAGTTATAAATAAAAATATGAAAATGTAATTTAACATTAGGAGCACTAAATTTTGAATTATAATAATTCAAAATTTAGTTTATAATTCAAAAACTTATCATTCAAATGACTTAAAATTTGGTGTCTAGACATAGTTTGAACCACAGATTTGAAATATCTCGTTATAGTTGGGTATTGCCATTGAAAAAAACGAAGTTTGGATTCGTTTTAATATGTAGATGGCCCTCTAGGCTAATTTTATATATGTCATTTAAAAGTAGACTTTATGGTACCAGTCACTTTTGCCTACTGTAATTTGTTGAGGAGTTAGTAGGGGTGTTTATTTTTTTTTCCACGACTGTACACTTTATAGAAATTTTGCAAGACATGTATTTAACCAGGGAGAACTCACTAGTGAGAATTTCTCTCACGGTGCCCAATTGCATTTCTTTTATTTTACATTCGCTTAATCAACTTTTTTTTTTGCTTGGCTTGTTACTTTTATTGACAAAAGAGGTAAAATAATTGAAATAACATTTTAAAATTTTAATTAAAAGGAAAAAGGGTTTAAATAAGGGTCTTAAAAAAGTACGACGGTGAAAGAAAATCTCATGCAGCGAGTTCTCCCGGGTTAAAAAGAATACCAATTGATAGATAGGCAAACATACAAATTAAGAAACTAAGGCTTTAATTTATGTGTTTCGGAATGTATTTAGAACTATTAAACTTAAAACATTTAAATTAAAAAAAATACCCTAACATTTCAAACAATAATAATGATTACAGTCAATCAGGGTAACTTTGATCCGCATTTTCTCTATTTTCATATGCCACACTCTTATTTGAATAATATTGTCGCAACTAGGGGCATAAAAGAGAAGACATGATCTTAAATTATTGTTTGACCATAAAAAATTAAGAAATAATAAGGATAAAAGCAATAAAAAATGGATTTTTAGCCCGGTTCAAAGTTACCCAGCCATTTAGGGTAACTTTGGACCATATGATAAATTTTTATATAAAATAATTCATTATAAAAAAAAAAGTATTGTTGTCAGGACAACTTTAAACCCCCAAAAATGTTTTCAGATATGTAAAGAATACGAATTTACATTTCCCAACATCTCAAGATTTACAGTACATATACATTTAACGTCTGAATTTAAAAAACATTAAAACACCAAATAAAATAAACTAAGACAGACTTGAGAACAGTTAAAAAATAAAATTTATAAAGACAATAAAAAACAATTAAAATACAATATGTAAACGTTTCTCCAAGCGACACGCAAGGCATCATCAGTACAAAAAATATCCATTGCATTTCAAACGTCAGAACACTACTGTTTACAGAAAACCTACTTCTACTGGTAAGTATACTAATTTCAATTCAATATGCCCTTTCAGCCATAAAATAACCGTTATTAAGACTTTAGCCTTCAGAGCCATAAAATATTGCAGTTCCAGTAATGATTTTGAAATAGAGAAATGTAAAATTTATTGTGATTTGGTTAATAATAGCTACCCTATTGGTCTTGTTTAAAAATCTTTAAAAATAATTTAAATTTTGTAAATTCTACTCCCCCCCCCCTTTTTTTCAATGTAGTAAACCTAGCTCCTTTATCTGTATCCCTTATTATAAGAAGATTTCTGAAAAAATTTCTGGCATTCTAAAATCATTCAATATTGGGGTTTCTTTTAAACCTATTAATAAATTGAGTTCATTTTTCAATAGGCATAAATTCCAATATGATATGTCTAAATTACCCGGTGTTGTTTGTATTATTCCTTGTAAAGATTGCAATAGCGTTTATATTGGTGAAACTGGTAGATCATTGGAAATTCGCCTAAAAGAACATACTGGTGCTTTAAAAAAGAGTAATTTGAATTCAAAAATTGTCCAGAATTCACTTCAAACGAATCACATTCCGCTCATTGCGAACGCCAGTATTTTGAAATTTGGTTGCAGCAACTACCATGGTAGATTGCTCCTTGAGGCTTGGTTCACTGAATGGCGGTCGCATGCTATCAATGATGCTCGTTCTGTCCCTAGCGAATATTGTTTGTTTTTAAAATAGCTAACTGTAACTGTTCTTGATTTGTTCTGACGTTTGAAATGCAATGGATATTTTTTGTACTGATGATGCCTTGCGTGTCGCTTGGCGAAACGTTTACATATTGTATTTTTAAATGTTTTTTATTGTCTTTATAAATTTTATTTTTTAACTGTGCTCAAGTCTGTCTTAGTTTATTTTATTTGGTGTTTTAATCACAAGATTTGTATAATTTATGATATTACAACAAATATCAGGCATAAGAAAAGTGGAAGAAGAGAACCATGAACATTTAGAAATAAAAAAACCTGTTTATTGTACATATAAAACATAAAAATGCAGTAAAAAACAATTTTCAATATTTTAACTTAATATTATATCCATAGTTACAGTAATACATACAAGTAATAGTGTTATTCAAACAAGAATAAAAAACGTCGAACGTATGAAATGTCAAATTTGAGTATCTCCGCCCCTAATCACGCCTCTAAATGAATTTTATGTATTTTACACATATTTGTGAAAATATTTACATGTTATATCTAATGTTCATTTTCGGCATTTCTATAAGATATACGTGCAAATATGGGAAATTTTTGACAGTAGCACCTATAATTAGTAAATTATAAGCATCAGTATAACTTTGAGCCGGCTCAAAGTTACCCTGAAAATGGGGTAAAATGTTAGTACCTTCTTATTTTACATTTTATTAACTATTAATAAATGAATAATCACAAATTATTAACACATTTACAACATTTAGATAATAATATGTCTGATAAATGAGTATATTGTTACTTACTATGAAAATTTAATTGGATTACAACTTCAAAACAGCATTCAAAATTAACTTGAAAACAGTACTTCACAAAAATAGATAGAGGATGCAATTAATTGCGCATAATGTTGCTAATTTATTTTCTAAAATAAAGAGTAGAAATCCCAGTTTAGAACCTTGCCAACAGAGCACAGTTCTGGAGTTTATTTAGTCTTTTAGAGTCAAAAATATTGAAAAATAGGATGTGGTGCAAAGTTACACCCCGTGGTTCAAAGTTACGCTGATTGACTGTATATGACAATGTACAGGCTGTGTACAAAAAAAAAAAAAAAAAAAAAAAAAAAAATCAAAAGATATATTCGCTTTTTTTTGCGGATCGTTCACAAAAAAAGTCATTACAAATGAGTCAATATACTTGGAATAATGTTTTCTTTTAGAACATGAATGTAACTTTTGAAATAGGGGTCGTCTATGTATTAAAAAGTGTACCAACTGTGTTTTTTCAAAAGGAAACACAAAGTTTTCGCACTATATTTGAGTTCCATGGTACAAATCATCAAGGAAAAAACCTGCAGTTTATATACATTTTGGAAATCTTGATAGAGTTGGGTGAAGTAATGGTTGCTTGGTTGAGAGCGCTACAGTCATCTTTTGTAAACGAAGACTAAACTGACCGGGTCTTCTGGTTAAATGGGAATCCGACACAGTGCAAACATTTCTACCGGTATCCGCATTTGAACCCGCGCCTTTTTTCTGGTAACAAGCCCCAATCACTAAACAAGGTGTTAAGGCGGCTTATGAAAATAATTTGAACTCTTATTTTCAACGAGCGCCTCCTGTCTCACCAAAAGCTAAACATTTTGTGGGCGTGTAAGATTTATCTCTATCCACATCAGGGGGTAGAGATCAAAACGAGCAACTGACCGATGATATTTTTGGCGCGTTATCGCTTTTAGGTTGAGTGTTTTGGAACTTCACAAAAAAGTGGGGGGGAGGGGGGAAGTGATCTGACCACGGATGAGAGGCTGCCCACAGCTTACAGAAGAAATAAGAGAAGTCTAGGTTTCTCAGCCTCAGGGAAGATGCCAGTGACTCAAATTTTACCAACAAAATCCGTGACCCTCTTCACAATCCTAAAGACCCGCTCGTTTACTGAAAACGTTAAATTTTGACCAAGAGAATAATAAAATTTCCATGCATGTTTTTTTTAAAAAGGGGTAAAACATGAATCCAAGTAATAGGAAGACAATATGTGTTTGTTTTTCTTTTTAGATTTTAATTAGGTTGATCCGGTATTAATTATGCATTTAAATTATTAAAGCTGCTGATAATTTTACAGTAAAAAGAACAGTAGATTATAGAAAAATAAAATATTAGTTGTAGCTGCATTTAAGGAATGGTTAAATATTTCTATGAAATATAACTTTTTTAAATTAGCTTTTATTAATTTAATGGGTCAGTTATTTATTTTATTATTGCATTTTATTATTTTTTACTTATTTAACATTTAACAGAAAGATTCAGTTATATAAATATTTCGTTTTAAAAGGCTTTACTGTGTCCAGTAAACTATGAGCATTTCTATTAATAATATTTAATTAAACGTTCACACATTCATTTATAATATATTTTTATTAATAACAAATATTTTTGTTTATCCATTAAAAAAAAATATCTCATTATACATAAGTGTGTTATAGGTGATTTCGGTATTGATCGGTTTCGTTTTACATTTTTTTTTTTTTTTTTTTTTTTTTTTTTTTTTTAATTTCTGCTTATTCCCCCCCCCCCTCCTTATTCTGAATTGAATGGTTTACTTTTAATTAATTAGTCATTTAGTCTTTTATTATTCATTTATTGTTATTTGGTAATAATTTTTGTTTAAGCTGTTCTCAAATTCACACTACAGGGTGGCTACTAAATACTGATACAAATATTTAGACATTTTATTTTACAAATATAAAATAGAAAAAAATAATTACATTAATATGATGAACATCATACATGAAAGTTTACCTGTAAACAAATTCACTCAAATCGACCGCCATCTTTATCAATTACCAAAGATAATCTCTTATGCCATTGTCCGAGGGCGGCACGAATCATTTTAAGAGGTAATTTGTCCCATTCACGCAATATGGAAGCTTTGAGAGAGTCCAAACTTCTGTGTTGTTTGCTATTTACTTTAGCCTCTAAAATCCCCCAGACACAATAATCTAAAGGATTTAGATCCGGTGAAGAAGGTGGCCAATCTTCGTGCATGATAAAATTCGGACAATTGACCTGGAGCCAAGCTTGTGTTGATTTAGCTCGGTGTGAAGGTGCAGAATCTTGCTGAAATATCCAATTCTTTTTTGGATACAACCTGTCAGCATGTGGCAATAAATGTGCAGCCAATATGTTCTGTTTGTAATATTCCGCATTGATTTTTACCCCTTTATCCATGAATTTCAAAGGCAATTTCCCATTGTTTGACACTGCAGCCCAAACCATAACAGAATTCTTGTTCTGAAAGCGTTTAACAGTTCGGAGAGTTTCAGGTATATCCTCAAACGTTGCTGAATATACGACATCATTTTTAGCATTATAACACTGTTCAGTGCAAAATAGCTTCTCATCAGAAAATATCATTCTGTCAATATTTTTCTTACCGTGCCGCTTCAGCAATTTCTTGCATCCTTGTAATCTTTTTATCTTTTGGGCATCAGTCAAACCTTGAACTTTTCTTTTCCGATAAGGACGAAAACCCAGGTCTTTATTTATAATAACTTGCATAGTTCTGCGACTCACGTTCTCTTCTGCAGCCATTTTATTTGCAGAGCGTTGTGGATTTCTTCGTATCTTTTCACGAATTCTTTTGATGCGCTCTTTTGTGCGAACTGATCGTGGGCGACCAGACCTAGGTCAATCTTTACAGCTATTAGTATCCAATAATCGATTTATAGTTCTATATATAAATAATCTATTAAAACCAAGGCATTTCAATTGCTTAAATATTTGACCTGCGGAAAGCCCGCGATCAAAGAGCTGTTTAATCATCATTCTTTTAGCTTCCATTTTAAAAATAATTCTAAATATTTGATTTTTACAAAAATCGTCTGCATTAATAGAAAATTGCCAAACGCTGAAATACAGAAATAAATTATTTTACCAAACGATTAAAATTAATTCTTATTTTTTGAAGTGTATCAGTATTTAGTAGCCACCCTGTAGTTACTTTGTGATGCTTGCCTAAATGATTTTTATTTGTTAAACGCACAAAACCAGCGGGTGCTCTTGATTAGAAATTAACAAATTGATTAGTGGCTTTTCCTTTAAATGGAAAGGATTTTTAAAGATTTACTGTAAAAATGGGATTTTTTAAAACGAATTTATCGAAAAAAGAAAAACGCTATTCAGTTTCATATAATTTTAACCGCCATGACTACCAATTTTATGCTTTTATGTATTAAAATAACTCTATAAATGTCATCAAGTTTTTCGATATGCTGAGCGGGGAACAATATGTTTATGAGAACCGCTTTGACGCTACTTTCCTTTATAGACAAGCTCCGTCTTCGAAGCTTTTATAGTTTTCAGTAAATAAAGAGCATTTCTATTAAAAATACTATTATTATTATTTTAATATAGGGCAGATGTGCCCGGTAATGGATTAAGGAATTTCTTTAAAAACTATTTTTGAATTAATAGTTAATTATTATAATCTAGTTTTTTCAATATTATATAATTCTATCAACAATATTTATCATTCTCATAATCTCATTTCCAGTATATTAATCAAAATTTTATTGTAAATAACAGAAATATATCAAATACCCAAAATTACAGTAATGAACATCCTCTGTTCCAGTAATGGATACTATCTGTTCCAGTATTGGGCACCCCACAAAAATAAATAGTTATAACTGTTTTTATGACTGTATTTAGAACCAGAATTTAATGAAAGCATATAAATGAAACAAAATAGTTATTTTCAAGTAAATTGAACAATTAGAAAATTTTGTAATATACCGCTTCTGGGCATGAGATGACCATTGGGCTAAGTCACATGTTCGAGAAAAATCGATTAGTGGGTCATTTTGGGTCACTGTGGGTCCAGCTAATTGTATCTAAAAAATGGCTCAAAACATTTTGACAAAATTTTGTATTATATCGTTTCTGAGCATGAGAAGACCATTGAGCTAAGTCACGTGTTCGAGAAAATTAGATTAGTGGGTCAAGCTAATTGTATCTAACAAACGGCTCTAACGATTTTGACGAAATTTTGTTTTCTATCGTTTTCGGGCACGAAAATACCATTGAATTAGGTCATATGTTCAACAAAATTCGATTAGTGGGTCATTTTGGGTCACAATGGGACAGGTGTCAAGCCAATTGAATCTAAAAAAGGCTCAAAACATTTTGATAAAATTTTGTAATATACCGCTTCTGGGCATGAGATGACCATTGGGCTAAGTCACATGTTCGAGAAAAATCAATTAGTGGGTCATTTTGGGTCACAATGGGACAGGTGTCAAGCCAATTGAATCTAAAAAAAAGGCTCAAAACATTTTGATAAAATTTTGTAATATACCACTTCTGGGCATGAGATGACCATTGGGCTAAGTCACATGTTCGAGAAAAATCGATTAGTGGGTCATTTTGGGTCCAGCTAATTATATCTAAAAAACGGCTCAAAACATTTTGACAAAATTTTGTATTTTATCGTTTCTGAGCATGAGAAGACCATTGAGCTAAGTCACATGTTCGAGAAAATTAGATTAGTGGGTCATTGTGGGTCAAGCTAATTGTATCTAACAAACGGCTCTAACGATTTTGACGAAATTTTGTTTTCTATCGTTTTTGGGCACGAGAATACCATTGGGATAGGTCTATGTTCAACAAAATTCGATTAGTGGGTCATTTTGGGTCATAATGGGACAGGTGTCAAGCATAGGTGTAGCGTCGGGGGGGGGGGGGCATGTGACCCCCAATCTTCTACACCCCGGGTGCCAGAACAGAAAGCGTAGGAGGCGCCAAATGAAGATTTTTTTTTGTCTTTACGTGCAAAAATATATATGTATTTATATTGAATTTGCATAAAAATGTCTCACAGCCGGAAAATCCAAAAGGAAAATTGAACCAAATGCATTATAATTTACAAATATTTAAAAAGATTCATCTATAATAGAAGACTGCAAATGAATTAGAAAAAAGAGCTGTTCTCTTAGGCTGTTTTCTTTCTCCAATTCCAAATGTACCGAAAGGCGAAGGGGGCGCCTAATGAAGATTTTGTTTGACTCTGACTTTTCTGATAAAAAGATTCCATGAAGACTGTTCAATTTTTTTCTCTCTTTCCCTGAGAAGCGTTGAGCTTTCATTTTCCCCGTGTTGATATGGGCGAGGTAGGGCGGCTGTCCGGGGCAATAAAAACAAACGGGAGAAGGAGTCAGGGCTGAAACTCAGAGGGAGGGGTAGAGGGGGCATATGCCCTGGGCTCCACGTGAAGGGGGCGCCAGATGAAAATTTGGTTTGCTGTTTTGTACAATATATATATGTGCGTGTGAAATCTGAGTAAAAAAAAAATATTTTTTAGTCGAAAAATCAAAAAGAAAAGCTGAGTAAAGTGCATTAAAATCTTCAAATAGATAAAAAGATTCGCCTACAATATATAAGACAGCAAATGAATAACCCCATTCTTTTTCTTATAATTACTTTTTTACATGCATATTACCATATCTGGCCTTAGAGTAGAGGGGGCGAGGTCAGCTGGCTGACTGGAACAGTGAAAACCAAGCGGTCGAAAATTCACAAAATGAAAAATAAAAAATTTATAATTTTGTTGTTGTTGTTTTGAGTCGCAAATAAATTTGAAAATTTGCATTAGACATATCAATCTATAAATAAGAAGAGTGGAATAAGTCATAATGCCACAAAACTGGTGTAGATAGTACAGGAAGATATTTTACAATGCTGAAATTCATTTTTTATGCCTACAGTAAATGCTGTTTTTTTAGTTCCTAAAACAATGTGACTCATTTCACTATGACATTAAAGTGCCTAAATTGTAATAATTTGTAATGCTTCAACAACAGTAAAATCTGGAAAAATGAAATCTGTCTATAATGGAATCTTGTCTTAACCCTTAAATGCCTGATTTTTCAAAAATTATTGTAATAATGTTTTTCGGCTTTCATTTTTTAAATAAATCATGGAAAAAATACTTTAAAAAAACATATTTTGTTTTAAGTATGGTTTACGGCTAAAACACAGTTTGTTACTAATCGGCAATACTGGTCTTTAATTGAAAAAATAATTTTCCTTGATAAAATTCTATAATACACAAGAATTTTAGGAACTATAATAAGAAATAAATTTTACTTGCTCACTGTAGAACAAAACAGGGTATTTCGCAAGCTTCCAGACAAAACAAAAAGAACAAGTAGCAACAATTGAAAAATTAAATCTATCTTTATTCTTAAACAGTCACAAGTGTTGCCGTCTACAAGTTTGAAATCGATTTAATAATATTTTCAGAATGTATTTTATTAGCAACATTAGGCATTGTAGCTTCAATATTATTCTAATAGTATTTTAGAGCCTAAATTGGGTATGTTGCCGAAAAGCAACACCCGGCATTTAAGGGTTAAATGAAAAAAAAATCTGAATGGTTCTAACAGAAAGAATACCTACAGTTACATCTGCAAAGACGGAAACCTGTATAAAGAGGAATTAATTCCGCTTCCTTTCGATTTTTTTTTTCACAGTTTTTAATGAATTTGACAAATGGTAATATGTAAATTTGGTTATATATTTCAATATTACGTATTTTACTTTTACACATTTTAAATTTTAAAATAAGTCCGCTAATAGAAACTTTCGCAAATTTCACTTTGTAAATTTACTTTGCGGAGGAAGGAGGGGCGCGCCAAAATCCATGTTTGCCACGGGTGAAAATATAGCTAGTTTCGGCCCTGGAAGGAGTGTACAAAGTAAAATGCTTTAGTAAAACCCTTTAAAAGAAAAAAAAATGAGTATAGCATCTGCAGATGTACAGTAAAAAATCTCCCGCAGGGCGCCATGGCTAATAAAGTACCTTTATCCCCAAATGATTTTTTCTCTTCTTTTTACCTCCTTACCCTTGAACTTCCTCAGTCAGTCGACAAAAGAAAAGGCGATTTTCGACAAAAGATCGTGGCAAAATATCGCGAATTTCGTCAAAAAATCTCTGAAACAAATACCGAATATCATTTTCGTCAATCGGTCGTAGAAAAATTCACGAAATTTGGCAAAGGATCGTGTAAAGAAAGTTGTGAATTACATGAGACGATCGGCGGGGGAAAAAATGCGAATTTTGGTAATTCGTCGTCGAAAAAATCGAGAATTTTATCAAAGGTTGAGGAAACAAATGGCGATTTTCGTCATTCGGTCGCGAAAAAAATCATCGCAAATTTTGTCAAAAGAATGGACAAAAATTGCGAATTTCGTCTAATCGAACACAAGATCCGAAAAAAGTCGCCTGTTTTCTTGAAATAGTCGCTTTTTAATGGTTTTCGGCCTAAAATAGTCGCCATAGACGCCGGAGTCTGAAAATAGTCGCTTTTAGTAGCAAGTGGCAGCCCTGCAATTGTATGTTAAGAAAAATCGGAATTTTTTGAGAAATTGTGTCTAGCCGAACCGAGACTGATTTAATTGATATTTTTCACAGGCCGGACTTGTTTTCACTGGTTTTTGTACGCGCCAAGCCTGGTCGTAAACTGTGAGAATATAAACGGGCCAGGCCCAGTTATAACTTTTAATTTTCTTGCCGGGCTGGGCCCGGGCCTGGGAATTGCAGTTCGTGCAAATCTCTAATGTGCCCCCCAGGGGCGTGCAAGAGGGGGCTAAAGGAGCGGTCGCTCCGGGCGCAAAATTTATGCTGCGAACCACGGTTTTATTTATTTATTTATTCATTTTTTTGGCCGCCGATCGTTTTTCGGGGAATTTCTTTTTCTCTCTTGATCATTTCTTTTCTGTCGCAAAACATTATGAACTCTCTAACAAATAAATGCGATTTTCTTTTATGTTATTTAGTTGTTCTGAATTCCTAAATTAAAATTAATCCTTTTAAAGTTCCAAAATAAACGCGAAATATTTATTCGATAGAATTTATTTATGTTTCTACACTTTATCAATTTTATTACACCCATCACAAAAAGAAAGATTTTTTTCCTTGGAGGGAGGAGGGGGGGGGGCGCAAAATTGAAAATTCGCTCTGAGCGCGTTTTTACTTTGCACGGTCTTGGTCCCCCCCCCCCCCCCCCACCAAAAAAAAAAAAAAAAATTCTGGTCACGCTACGCCTATGGTGTCAAGCCAATTGAATCAGAAAAAAGGCTCAAAACATTTTGATAAAATTTTGTAATATACCGCCTCTGGGCATAAGATGACCATTGGGCTAAGTCACATGTTCGAGAAAAATCGATTAGTGGGTCATTTTGGATCACCGTGGGTCCAGCTAATTGTATCTAAAAAACGGCTCAAAACATTTTGACAAAATTTTGTATTACATCGTTTCTGAGCATGAGAAGACCATTGGGCTAAGTCACATGTTCGAGAAAATTAGATTAGTGGGTCATTGTGGGTCAAGCTAATTGTATCTAACAAACGGCTCTAACGATTTTGACAAAAAAAATTATTACATTGTTTCCCAGCTCGAGAAAACCAGTGGGATAGGTCACATGTTCGGTAAATTTAGATTAGTGGGTCCCTCTTGCTAGTTAATATAAAACAAGACAAAACACAACTATGTGCTATTTAATTTTTTTTCCTTTGAATAATAAATATTAGTAAAATATTACCAAATTTTAAATAAATAATTTTAAATAAATAATTATAATAAATAATTATAATAAATAATTTAATTTTAAATAAATAAAATATTTAGTAAAACGTTTACCAAACGGATGTAATATTAGCATTTTAAATAAGTTACTTAAATTTAGTTTGAAATCAAATCTAACATTTTATGCTTTTAAAAATTCCACCCCCTCCCCCAGAAAAAGGAAAAATAAAAATATTTATTAGAAAAAGAAAGATATTTTACAAAAATGATTAAATTTTTAAATTTGTAAGGCATGCATAAAACCATATAATGGTAACATTAAAAATATATTTAAAAGAAAAGAAAAAAAAAGGAAAAGAAATATATATTTATGGTATCATAATTTATTTCATTTGTTAAAATGGTTTATTATCACAAAAGTTTTGACTATATATAAATATATATCTGTCACTTCATTGGCAGATTTCACTTTAGCACCAAAGTGCAATAGCTAATGGATAATCTTTCGTAATCGTCAGATCTAAATAGCGAAATGATGTCTTTGAGCAAATGCAAAGGATGATTTAAAAAAAATTGAACTATTTTTTTTTTTTGGGGGGGGGGGGGGCGGGGGCTTTGATAAAAATCAATAAAGTCCCCTCTTAATAATTATGTATAAAATTTGGGCTGGTTACGCTATTTAAAGATCAAGTTATAGTAGTTTTAATATGTCGGGATCTTATATTCTAATATCTAATTACTCTAAAATTTGGAGGGCATAAAAAAACTAAACTAAATCCTTTCTTATAATAATTATCTTTTCTCATAGAATAAATGAACAGGCTGCATCAATTAGGCTCCGAGTTATAGTTGTTTGAACGTGTCGGGCCTTAATATTTATTTTATGCTAAAATTTTGGAGGCTTAACGACAAAGTCCCCTTATAATAATTATGTATTGTCGTATAAAATTTGAGCATGTTTTTTTCAATCAGAGATCAAAATTATATAAGTTTTAATTTGCCGAGCTCTTATACTTAATTTATACTAAAATTTAGGGGCGAGGCCTTCGATGAAAAATCCTTTAAAAATCCTTCTTTTAAAATTATTATGTTTACCCATACAAAAATGGGCGAGGGCTACATCACTTTGGGCCCGTATTGTAACCGTTTGAATGTGCCGGACCTTATATTTAATTTATGCTAAAAAATGTTTGGAGCTTCGATAAACCGAGAAAGTTCCCTTTTATAATTATGTACATGCGTATAAAATTTGGGTTATTTGTGTTAAATAGATCCTATGTTCTAGCCATTTTAATGTGTTGGGTCCTTGTATTGCAATTACACTAAAATTCTATGGGACTTCGATATTAAAAAAAACCTTATCCATCCCCTATAACATTTATATATACCCGCATAAAACGTTAGCGGATTACTTTAATTACGGCCCGCATTAAAGCCGTTTTAATGTGTAGGGGCTTATATTTAGTTTACACTAAAATTAGAGGGCGCGACGACGAAAAACCGACTGTGCACGCCCTCATAATGATTATGTTTACTTATAGAAAATTTGACGGGGCTAAAGCAATCACTGCGCTGGTTATAGTCATTTTAATGTGTCGGGCCATCTGAGCTATACTAAAATTTGGTGGAAGGAGAACTTTTTAGGAAAAGACAAAAAAAAAACCCCGTTCTATCTATATTCCTTTACTATTCAAAATCACTATTCCAAGACTGAAACCCAATGCTTTTACAAGAACTGGGGAACAAGAACTTTTGCGTCTCCCCCTTCTACGGCAACCCTTGACCCCTATCGTGACACTTTTATATCCATAGAGCTCATGTAATCAATTAGGTGAATTTGACAACGTGACAGGTTTGTAAAGGATTTCAGGTATAGCTAATTTTTAATTAAAAATTACAGTATTTTGATTAGAATAAATATTAAAAGTTGCCTAATTACGTACAAGAAAACAAATCAAGTTTTGCTTGCATAAGCTCCAAATTTTTATATCTTTCTTCAATCTATAGTTATAAACGAATAAAGACTACACATTATACTTTTTGAGATTTTTCGAAACTTTAACACGAATTTAAAAATACTCAAAACTGTTTTAAAAATATTTTAAGCTTATAATGTACTGAAGAGCATCCGTACTGGGTGTACATCAATTGCGCCTACGGTAGGAGGAGATCATGAATTGCGCCTACAGTTTCTTCCCCTTCTGTATGAACTGCGCTCGAAGGGATGAGATAAGCGATCCATCATTGTATTGAGGGTTGCCTTAAAGAGTTTTTTTCTTCCCAAAAAGTCTTCTGAATGCAAATCCAGTCATGGTAAATCTTGGTGGCAATAATCACAATACTTAGCACGTGATCTGCATTCATCTAGTATTGCATTGCATCTTATAAGATATTCAACGTAATAAATACAAATAAAATATTAAAAGGAACTATAATTCCTGAAGTAGAGAATCCTTACTAATATTTACTACAAAAGAAGGGGGACTTCCGATTTAAATGGGCCTGATGCAAACTGCGGCCCCAAACTTTGTTAGCTCTTTCTATGTATTCCAAGAAATATCTGATGTTAATTTTTTTTTTTTTTTTTTTTTTTTTTTTTTTTTTTAACAGCACCATTGTTAAAAAAATTTTTATTCTGATTTCTAACATTTGGATAAAAAGCGTTTTTCCGTTTTTAGTGACAAAAAATGCTGAAAATTCATAAAATTCAAGTTATTATAACTCGATAAGTTTTATTTGTACAAAAATGAAACTTTTATTGTTTTACTTATTAGTAAACGAAGAAAGTTTTACTAAATATAATACTTCAATCCCGTAAAAAAAATAAATTTCTGTAACTTTTAAAATTAACACTTTTTTTATATAAATGGATTTAATAGGATGAAGAACAACTTTAAAACATGTTTGCTATTGAATACTTCTAAAGCTAATGGTTTAGGAAATTAGTCATTAGGCAAAAAATAGAGCTGATACTCTAATATACTATTTGTCACGATTTTTAATATTTTATATTCAAAAGTTCATTGTTTTTCAAAACTTTTTTTCCTCAAATAATACCAAATCTGTCAGTAGTATGTTTAAATTAACAAGATTATTATTATAAGTTGTATTATTATTATTTTTTTAAATGAAGCAGAATGGAGAAGTTTCTAATTTAGGATTATTTTAAAAATCATTAATATGTTAAATTTTTCTAACACAACATAATTTTAATCCATTCATGCATTTATATTCTCTTTCAGATATCAAATAACTAATCCATCAGTTCTACTTAAAAAATTGGCTTTTAAAAGTCAGCAAAAATTTAATTAAAAAATATTTTTTTAGGATCAAAATCATAAAGTCAACGTCTGATTTTCTGATAGTCTATAGTCTATTATTTAATTATTATTTTTTTTTTTTTTTTTTTTTTTTTTTTTTTTTTTTTTTAGGAAGTCATCTATTATTTAAAAGGACATTTTATCTTTATAGATAAGGAAACAAATATATATATATACATATATTAAAGATTTAAGGGTGTTGTAAGAGTTTCCCTCAAAATTTTCTAACTTACAAACTCATTTTTAAACGTAAAAGCATGTCACTTGCAGACATGACTATTGAATTGATTTAGAATCTAATAATATTTCATTTTTTGATAACTGAATTAAATGTTGAATTATAAGAGATAGTTGTTCGATGAAAATTTTAACGGGCTGTCACGTCTGGAAATTCAGTTTAGAACGCATTGTGGAAATTCAGTTCTAATGCTAAATGTTTTTAACAGCATTTTGTGAAAGTTTGCCTGTAATGAAAATTGGAAAAACCGTTCGATTTGACAGTTTTTAAATCAGCATCTTTCACTCTCATACAAGTACAAACAAATATAAATTCTGGAAAGTAATGAGTTTGGACTCTTAAATTCAAAGAAGCTATTTTCTGACGCATTTTTGAATTCATTCTTACTCGAAAACACATTAAATTAGAAGGTGTTCTTATTAAGGAACTATGCAATCGAATGACTTTTCTATTTTATGCTATAAACAGAGGATTTTACAGAAAATACTGTAAAAGTTGGCGATTTGAACCAAATTCACGACGCAGCAGTGCGAAAAAGAAGAAAAACTTGTCGTTATGTAACAAGAATGGCTTATAACTCTATAAGTAGTTTATTTATCTGAAAATGGAAAACGCTATTCTATTAAAAATGTTAATTTTATTCCTTGAAGTATAAAAATGAATCAGACAATGTGTCATAAAATTTTGTGTTGCGGTACACTTAAGAAATTAAGTTTTTTTATCCACTTTTGGATGCATGTTTTTGAAATGATAACTCAATTCTCAGTTTTGAATTCATGAGAATTCAACGCCCTTCTTATTATTATTAATTTATAAGGATGTGCATAAGATAATTTATAAGAATTATATATTCAGTAAAAATTATATTTTATCAAGAAATACATATTTAGGTTTCAGTTATTAAAAATCCTACAACCGCTTTGGAATTTTAAAATTTGAAAAAAAAAAGTTTTAAATGAAAATAATAGATCAATATTTAAGTACCATAGTTCCAACAAGTTAATAATAATAATAGCAAAAACAATAATACTAAGGGCAGTAAAAGAAGTACTAATTAGCGTAATTACAATATTTATTTCCATACATAATTATCCTATGTCAAATATTTTTAAAAATATATTTCTAAACGAAAAATAATGTTTTTTTTTTTTTTTTTTTTTTTTTTTTGGGGGGGGGGGGATAGCATTATTAGGTAACAAGTGTTATTTCTGCATAACATTTTCTCTTCTAAAGTAGTTTAAAAAAATTCTCCAATGCTTAAATTTCTTGTGTAAATATATATTTATATAAGGAATTTTATCATCATACTTTTATTTATTTCCTTTTTTTTTTTTTTTTTTTTTTTTTTTTTAATTTGTGCATTTTATATTAACGGATATACATGTTTATATTGTCTATTTTTCTGTGCTTTAATAATTATTAAGAACATTTTTTATTATATACACATAGAAAATATATGTATATAAAATTTTTGTGAGTTTAAGAAAAACATTATTCATAGCCTAAATTATCGATAAAGCGCCCAATGGAGGATATTCCAAATATGGGTTCGAGGCTGAAAAAAGTCACGTAATACCAGTAATTTACCCAAGGAACTTCTAACTGATAAGAAGGAAAGATACTACTGCTTTGCCTCATGAACTGTTTCATTGGCTAGCGGGGACATACATTACATGTCTACGGAGCCTTCCCTTCTTTACGCTATAAGTTTTTACCTTGACCACGTGATCAAAACGGAGATGGAATATCCTCCATTTAGCGAATTAACGCCAACAGAAAAGTGTCTTTCTAACAAAAAAATGTTCTCACTTCGTGCCCATAAGTATAAGAGACGGGGGTGACAATGGTCTCCGTTCCCGGTGACGCCGAGCGCAGTTCATACAGGGGGAGGCAAAGAAGGGTCGGCATAGGCGCAGTTAGCCGGCCTCCTCCGTACTTATATGCTGAAAAAAATTTTTTTTGGAAATTTTGAAATTTGAATGAACAAAAAGGATAAGTATTTTCTCCATAGGATAACATGGGAATCGACAATGTTTCTTTCCCACGAGATAAGTCCCCTTAAAAGGGGTCAGAGTTGAAGACGCTATTGTTAAACCCGCGTGACATATATTAAATGATATCTTCTCAAAACAGCTCCCGATTAAAATATTCATTTTTTAATGATGCACAATGAATGAACTCAAGCGTTTTCAGGAAATTTTCCTTTTCCAAAAACATATTCTTTATTATGAAAATCCTTAATAAATCAATATTAATAAAAAAAATTACACATTATGGCCTATAATAATTTTCAGATAAACAGAATAATTGTTATAAAACCATGGATGTGTAAGTTTACAGTTAATTTCGCGTATTATGTTTCGAGATGTACAGAAATTTTACTTTTTGACAGTCTAAAGGGACCGTATTCTGTTATTGTTCAAACACATACAGAAAATCATAAAAAGATACCCGTAAAATTACATTAAGATTTCAGGAATTAGAAAATTATAAACTAATTTTATTTAAAAGGAAATTTCATAAAAAGTTTTTTTTTAGTTTCTCTAAATGCTTTCTGGTTTATAATTGTATAACCCTGGAATCTCTTTCCTTGAGATCTTAATTTAATTTTTCTAAATTTATTGATATACCCTAAAACATGTTGTTTTATTACTCTGCGAAGATAACATAAAAAAAAAAAAAAAAAAACAGTATGAAGACCATATCTATTCACGCGCTGTTTTGATCCAAGGAACAAAAAATATGGTGCCAAAATTGGATGTTACTATTTGTAGAAACGAAGTTGGTACAGTTTGTAATATGTAGACGCTATTTCAAAAAATAGATTCCTATCCTGAAAGAAGATATTATTTAGTCGACACCTATGTTTTGTTTTTATTATGATCTATGTGTGAATAAATATGTATGTATCTGGGCCCAGACTGTACTTACTTAATTCTGTGCTATCAAATAAAATATATGTATATAGTATGTATATACTGGTATATGCATTTATATATACAAGGTGTGTCTATTAAATTCCAGGATTGTACGTGTAGTTAATGAATGAAAATGTGTAGGAACGCGTCATCAGGCGGATGTGATAGTGTAACCAATGAGGCGCGAAGGTGGAACAAATGCGCAGTGATTGCGCCAGCATTTCCGGTTTGGAGAAGGTAAACGCAGGCGGTTCATTAGAGCGCGTGTCACGGTCGGAGATGGAGCAAAGAGTGAATATCAAGTTTTATTTCAAAACTGGGAAAAGCACTTGACAAGCAAAACATGACATCGTAGAGGTTAATCCTCTTCCGTATTCTCCTGATTTGTCACGTGCTGACTTTTACTTGTTCCCAAAACTTAAGACTGCTCTAAAAAGGCATCGATTGTAGGACGTAGAGGACATAAAGAAAAACGTAACCGCTCAACTTCGAAGCATAGCTTCAGAGGACTACGAAGCGTGTTTCCAGAATTTGTACCGCCGTTCACAAAAGTGTGTGAATGCCGGAGGTGATTATTTAGAGGACTATTAAACGTATGTTTGTTTTATATTATTCATTCTGTTGCATTAGCACCAGTCCTGTAATTTAATAGACACACCTTATAGATACTCCAAAAACTTGAAACAAAAAAAGAGGGCTGATAAAAATTAAAAAGCCGAAAAACATTTGACAAGAATCCAGGAGTAATCCCTTTATTAAGAAAAGTACGTTGTGTATCAATTCAAGCCGAACCTGGATTTTAATTCTTAACTTTAATGGATAAATTGTAACGATATTTTATAATGCAAGAACTTATATGATACTTATATAATATTGTATGAAATATGATTATATTACAACATGTGGCTAGAAGTGCAGAAACGATTTCAATGATACAGTAAGTACGGGCACCTACCACCGCTCTGATTTTTCTTCATTAAGAAATATATGTCTTAATGATATTTTCAAACGTATATGTTGTTTTGTATGTAAAATGATGATTTTAGGAAGACTGCGAGGAGAGAACGCCATCCGTGCTAAATCAACACTGAACTAGACGATGCACATTTTAAAATCTATATGTACTGCATTATTCCATACATATATGGGTCATTCTCACAATCTTTTGACTATTAAGTCCCTAAATAATAATTTTTATTTTAGTACATATTCTTGTTTATTTATTTATTTATTCATTTTTTTCGTATACTGGGGAATATCCATTGCATGACTGCATAACAATATTAACGAGATAAATAAGTTTTGAACGATGTTGGAAGTCCGAATATCCGGGACAACTCCTATACCATCCCGTGTCCCTGATGCTGATTTTTAAGTTTGGAGCTGTCTGTATAAAATTGTTTCCATAAAAGTAATTCGATGTAATTTTTTCCGCAACTGGGGCAATTTTTTATACACTATGACGCAAAAGTTTAGACAATGAAGAAATTCTTACATACTTTGAAAAATATTTATTCAATTTTCAAATCACTGCTTGAAATTAATGTGCTGTACATATAAACACTATTTATAACAAAGAAAAGTGGAATTGTGCATATTGCAATAAATTAAATGGTAACAAAAATAAACTGCTGTCTCAAAAGTTTAGACACAAATTAAATAAAATCGAAATAAACAATTTTTAAAACCTGGTTGCGCATCCATGCTTATGTATTACGTCATATACACGAGATTGCATGGAAGAAACTAAATCTTGCATAGTTTGTGGATCGATATCGTACCATGCATTCTCAATAGATGTCTTAAGTTCCTTTTCACAAGATTATTGTCTAGCGTTGCTATAAACTTTGCGACACATGATGCTCCAAAGGTTTTCTATAGGGTTAAGATCTGGGCTACATGCTGGCCAGTCGAGAACTCTTATATTATGGGAATTAAACCAAGATTTTGAATGTTTTGCAGTGTGAATTGAAGCATTGTCTTGCTGAAATTCCCACTGAGGACCCCCTAGAAGCTCAGCAAATGGCAGTAGGTTTTCTTCTAATGTCTGTGTATAATGCTGTGAAGTTTGACGACCACTGGTGAAGGTCAGAGATGCTTGTCCATTATAGCAAAAGGCTGCCCAAACCATCACCGAGCCCCCTCCTTGTCTGCGACTAAAAAAACGTCGAGGTTCCTTCCGCAAGTCATGCCAATACGATAAACAACCATCTGGACCATCCAGATTCCACTTTTTTTCATCGCTAAATATGACTGACTGCCATTTCTCTCCATATGACATATGCTTTCGAGCCCACATAAGTCTTTGTAACTTATGATGTGGTTTCAGAGGTGGTTTCTTCTGCATTTTGCTATAAACGATTGTTCCTTTTTCCAAAATTCGTCTACGAATCGTACCCTTTGATACAGAGAGTCCCGATGAACTTTGAACTCCACGTACGCTCATTTGTTGAGTACTCGCTAGTCTTTGTATCAGGCGATCCTCTCGTACATTTGTCACACGTGGCCTCCCAGACCGACATTTTGCTTTATATTCGGAACCACTCGATAAAACTCGATAAATAGATTTTTTTGACCTATTAATAATAGCAGAAATTTCAGAAACGCTCTTCCCTTCACCTTTCAACTGCCAAATCCTTGAAACCTCATTCACTTGAATTTCTTTAGCTCTCGGCATGTCGACTATGAAGCGCAATCGTTTGCAGAACTTAAGTACTCCAAATTTGTGACATCATCGATTCTAAATTTGCATATGCCAGCGAATATTCAAAGAAATTTAGAATAGTGTCTAAACTTTTGCGACAAGCACATTTGAATTTTTATGAAAAAAATTAGTATTATAGCAAATAAAACGACTGTCTTTTGTACATAGCATTTTAAATCAGTTTTTGAATATATTTACAGGTTTTTGTAATTCTGACGTCATAATTCTACATTTTAAAGCTGAATGACGTCATTGTCTAAACTTTTGCGTCATAGTGTATAAATATGTAGCAAAAAATTAACCTGCAAACATTTTTTATGGTTGTTATTATTTTGTTTAACTCTTTCCTTGGGTTTTAGATTCCTTACCGTCCCTCTTCCAAAATTATACAGAAAATCACTTCAGATGCAGCCACAGATTTCTTTTAGGTAGCTTTCTTCACAAAAAAGCTACCTATTGCAGCCGTTCGGAGGAAAGCGATTTCAAAAAATTTTGGTATATTTTCATCGATCATGACCCCCAGACCCCGAAACCACCCTCCGTTCAAAATTGATATATATATATATATATCTATATATATATATATCTATACATATATATATATATATATCTGACCTATGTCACACTGTAACTCCCGTAATTATAAACCGATTTCGATGTAATTCGGTGTGTACATAGTACATACCAATGTCTCGACCGAGTTCGTTGGCCAGCTTCATCCGCCGTTTTGTTTCAAAATGGCGGCCCTTTAAAATTTTTAAAAAAATTTAAAACTTGAAATGTGGTACCAAAAAATTAAAAATGGAAAAATATTTTTTTCTTATGTATTTGACCTTTATACAAAGATTCCGGGGCAGTTTTTGTTTCGTCTATACCTTAAAAAATGGCTGAGTTATAGCATTTTGAATTTCTAGCGTGGCTGACATTTTGAAACGTCCTGAATTTTGTCACGCGATAAAAGGCGTATTTATGAACCGATTTGGATGTAATTCAGTGTGTACATAGTATATACCAATCTCTCAACCGAGTTCGTTGGCCAGCTTCATCCGCCGTTTTGTTTCAAAATGGCGGCCATTTAAAATTTTTAAAAAATATTAAAACTTGAAATGTGGTACCAAAAAATTAAAAATGGAAAAATGTTTTTTTCTTATGTATTTGACCTTTATACAAAGATTCCGGAGCAGTTTTTGTTTCGTCTATATCTTAAAAAATGGCTGAGTTATAGCATTTTGAATTTCTAGCGTGGCTGACATTTTGAAACGTCCTGAATTTTGTCACGCGATAAAAGGCGTATTTATGAACCGATTTGGATGTAATTCAGTGTGTACATAGTACATACCAATCTCTCGACCGAGTTCGTTGGCCAGCTTCATCCGCCGTTTTGTTTCAAAATGGCGGCCATTTAAAATTTTTTAAAAATATTAAAACTTGAAATGTGGTACCAAAAAATTAAAAATTGAAAACATATTTTCTTCTTATGTGTTTGACCTTGATAAAAAGATTCGGGAGCAGTTTTTGTTTTGTCTATATCTTAAGAAATGGCTGAGTTATAGCATTTTGAATTGCTAGCGTGGCTGACATTTTGAAACGTCCTGATTTTTCTCACGTAATAACAGGCGTATTTAAGAACCGACTTGGATGTACCTTGGTGTGTACATAGTACATACAAATATCTCGACCGAGTTCGTTGGCCGGCTTCATCCGCCATCTTGTTTCAAAATGGCGGCCATTTAAAAAAATTAAAAAATAAAAAAAATTAAATGAGATACCAAAAAATTGGAAAGTGAAAAAGATTTTTTTTTGTATGTGTTTGACCTTAATACAAAGATTCCGGAACAGTTTTTCTTTCGTCTATATCTAAAAAAAATGGCTGAGTAATAGCATTTTGAATTTCTCTTGTGGCTGACATTTTAAAACGACCTGATATTTGTCACGCGATAACAGGCGCAATTATGAACCTATTTGGATGTAACTTGGTCTGTACATAGTACATACCAATGTCTCGACCGAGATCGTTGGCCAGCTTCATTCGCCATCTTGTTTCAAAAGGGTTGCCATTTAAAAAAAATTAAATTTAAAATTCAAAATGAGGTATTAAACAATTGGAAAATGAAAAAGATTTTTTTATGTGTTTGGCCTTGATACAAAGATTCCGGAGCTGTTTTTGTTTCTGAAAATTTGTTCTTTTGTTTATATCTTAAAAAATGGTTGATTTATAGCACTTTGAATTTCTAGCATGGCTAACATTTTGAAACGATCTTGTATTTGTCACGCGATAACGCACGTATTCGCCTATTTCGATGTAAGAAGGCATGTGGATATTATACATCAACACATCGACCAAGTTCGCTGGCCAGATACATCAGCCATCTTGTTTCAAAATGGCGACCATTAAATTTAAAAAAATATATATATTTAAAGTGAGGTGCAAAAAAATTAGAAATTGAAAAAGGTTTGTTTCTTAAGTATTTGACCTTGATATAAGGATTCAGGAGCATTTTTTGTTTGTCTTTACCTTACAAAATGGCTCAGATATAGCAGTTTCAATTTCTATTGTGGGTGACATTTTGAAAAATCTGATTTTTTGCATGCGACAGCACTCCTATATATTAACCGATTCCGATGTGAGTGAGCATGTGCACAGCAATTACTAAGGTCTCGACCAAGTTCACTGCTTAGTCTCATCCACCATGTTGTCTTAAAATGACAGGCACTTTAAGAAATTGCCGAATTTGGCAGCCAAATATATGTTACTTTAAGGAAAAGCAGCTTGGATAAAGCTGACTAATTTCGCGAAATTCTCATTCATTATATTGATAAAAATTAGTATTGAATCTCCTATATTCGGTTTCCACTAAATTGAGCTTCGTGTGTTTGAATGATATAATTTGGCTTTTTTTAAATAAGGATTATGAAAGCTACCTCTTCCTCCCGGCACTGGCCGGAAGGACTTTTTTTGTTTTTTCTCCTGCAGAAGTATATGCTAGAGATAGAATGTCTAAAATTCTTTGGCAGGAAATTTACTGCAGAATTTAAATCAGCATTTAAATATCAATTTCAAGCATCGTGGCTTTATTGGTAGTCTTACCGTCCCCAAGGTTTATTCCTGCACTTTTTGAGGGAAATTAATTCATTTTTTAATTTAATCTAATGTAAATAACTGTTTCTAAAAATAAATGAACATCGTCGCAATCACTTAGTCTTAACATGATATGCCTAAAATTAGGTGCTAATTTTCATTACCGTCCCATCCTTACCATCCCTATGTTTTCCCTTACTGCCCCTTTTTTCCTATACCTTCCCCTTTTTTTACCTTACCGTCCTTTCTTTAACACCCCTTTAAGACAGTGTTATACCAAAAAATACTACATTGTTGTTTATTATTTCTTATTTGAATGTCCTGTGGGTACTATGTAAATTCATTATAAGTAAAAATTTAGAAGAAAATAAAAAGTTTTAGTGGTAAAATGGTAATTAAAATTAAACTCGCAATTTTAACTTAAACCTCAGTTAAATAAAAAAATTTTCGCTGCTGACCATTTTTTCTTCATTTTGAATCATTAAGGCATTCGTCTATCAGATTAAAATGTTATTTTACCAAGTTTAATTTCACCAGTTTTTATTCAGGAAAGTCAAAAGATTGTGAGAATGCCCCATTTAATTTATTTTCTTTTCACAAGTCTAACTGATATTTTGTTTTTAAAAAAGAAATGAACTATTAAGTCGAAATTATCTTAATTCCGAGGCATTTAACACGACAACCTGGAAGTTTTCTTGAGCTATAGGCATTTAACTGACCACTGGAACTTTTTATTACATTTAGATCCAAAATTCTCTTATATAATGCAATTCGAAATATCATTTTATTTTATTTTTTTAATGCATACAAAGTTACTTATTTCTTAATTTAATGAGACCAAAACAAAAAAAGCAAAAACAAAAAAAACGTGTTTTGCTGCCGAAAAAAACTTAAAATTCTTAAAATTCAAATTATCAATGCTGGGTAAAATTTGGTCGTATAAAAATGGAATTTTTGCTATTTTACTTGTAAATGGATGCAAAAAGATTTTCTAAATATTGCTTATCCTAGGGCCTAAGTAGAACTAAGTTACCGTATAAAAATTTTCGTATTTTTTAAAAATGTACTATTTTTACAGAAACACTTTCACATGATGAAGAAGAACATTTGAAATTTTGCAATTCGAATTATAACTTTAAAACTATCAGTTTAGAAATTAGCTATTGTTTAACCATAAGAAGAGACATATTGTATATAACTGTAAGAAAATGAAAAGAAAAAAAAGAGAGTTTTCAAATGCATTGTTTTTCTACAGTATAAAAAAAAATAAAAGGAATGATAATAAATGTCAAGGGAAAGACAATTTACTAATTCAGTAAAAATAAATAAATAAATAAATAAAATAAAGCTAGTTGTCTCATTCTGAGAGAAAACACCATATTTTGTTAATAACTTTAACAAAATGAACGTTACGAATTTTTAAACAGATTTAGCTTGCTTTACGTGAAATAGAGTACGATTGCTAGAAATGTTGGAAGATGCCATCAACTACTCTCAAACAATACAGAGCGAGACGCTACATATTTTGGAATGCTATTTAATGTTAACAATATTAAATAAAGTCGTTTTCTTTCCACAGTGCAACGAATGTTTTTTAATACAATTTATTAAAAATTAATCTAAGATTACAATTGAAAATGGTAAAGAACAACCCATTTCTTATTTTGCTCCAATAAATTCATGTAGAATTTTTCATCGTTGTAAAACAATATGTTTATGGGAATCTTTTTTTTTTCTTTATACGTTATCGATATAGAAAATTGCTACTCATCTCAGGATGAGCAGCATATTAGAAAAATTTTGTTGTTCCTACCAGCATCCCTAAGGAACTATCTTCAGGGTAAATTTCTTTAAAATAAGCAATAGAGGAAAAATAAAATTTCACTTATAAGCTGTCAGGCCTGCCTCGATTAAAGGGAATAACGAATTCATTTTTCATACTATTTTTAAAAGCTTAACTCAGTATTTCCGATAAATTATTTATGACTTTTCTTTGTGCTGTTAAAAAGACAGTTTTAGCTATGCTGTTTTGAGAATGTTAATTGCTATAAAATACGATATTTTACAATTAATGTTGATAAAAGCTGCTGTGATACTATAAGGTCAAAAAGTACTTCTTGAAACACCAAATATTATTTTATGGTACTTTGAGAAGTTCTTATTGACCTTATACGATATTTTAAACAAAAAATCTCTGAAATTACTTACGAAGAAATAAATTTTCCAAAATGAACTTTCTGAATTCAATATGCCTAATAAAAATGATAGAAGTTTATCAGCTTAATTTAAATTTTCCTAGCATTTCAAATTATTTGAGTTTCGAATAATTATTTTGAAATTCTTTTCTTCCTGGCAATTCTGTTAATCGATTAGCAACATTTAGTAATGATAATTGAATTTAGCTCTCTCTTCATAATATTTCAAAGATTTTTGTTTGCCTGAGTTATGTTCTAAACTTACTCTGACATTTACTTTTGTGTCACTTAAAAATATCACAGCAAACAAGAATATTAATATATTTAAAAAATAGTTTATTCACATTTTTCAAAATTATCAAATTATAAAATTGGGGCTTTCATTAGAAATTATTAAAATTAAATTTTATCTGTCATTAAAAAATGAGAAAACTGTATTTTGCAGTTTAAACATTTCTTCAAAAGTAAACTTCGAAGGATCAGTATCATGAGGAATTGTTAAAGAAATTGTAAGTTGTAGGTTGAGTAAAAGTTTTATTTATTTTATTTATTTATTTATTTATTTATTTATTTTGTAATGAGTTATTTATCAGCATGAATTTTGAAATAAGTATGGTAATGATGTAATCAATAATGCTAGAAATGATTTTCAAAGTGACTTATAATTATATTGTGAAACATTAAAGCAAATAAAATTTTAGCTCATAAATTCGAATTGACTGACAAGTGACGTCTATGCTAAATGTTTATTTTAATCATAAAGAAGTTAATTCATTATTTTATTTCACAAACTACTATAATACTTCATGGCATGTATGACTGTAAAATTAGTTATAATGGCAGAAAAGGTATAATTAAATATTTTGAATATACGTTTTGATCAATAATTTATATCTTTCCGCCTTTCAAAAATATTTTTTAAAAATAAGAGCGCTACTTTTTGCCCCCGTTTTTTTTGAAACACTTCCCCCTCCACACACACCCAACTCCTGACACATAATCATGTTGATAATGGGATTCGCAATAACATATACGAAATACATATAATTACTTTTTAAAAAATAATGACTTCCTGCAATAGAAATCTTCAATTAATGTTTATCCAATTTTTTAAGTCAAAATAAATAGACTAATCGTCTGCAGAAAAAAAAAATCAAAAGAAAAACTATAAGACTATCATAAAATGACGTTTGTCACAATATCTACCCAAAAGCAAAGGGTGTATTTTTCAATCAAATCCTGGATAAGCATGTAAACAACTAAAACATTTACATTACAATGGCTTGACAGAGATCTTGACCTCCATATGTCTCAAATAAAATAAAAAATAATCGAATTTTAGACTTAAATTCTTTAATAATGCTAATAATTCGAATTAATTACTTCTATTTTTTAAAATAGAACATATTTAGGGAAGATCTTTATCGCACTTTAAAAAGTTTTATAGAAAAATAAAAGATCATAAACAAAATGTATTTTTATACATTTCAATCAAATACTCTTTGTATGTCATGCTTAAAGCGCTGAAAGGTTTAATAAGAAGATCATTATTTATTTCACCTACATTTGAAATTAGTTATTATTACAGTTAAAATGAGATGATGGATAGCGTAAAAAGAATTTTGAAGTTTTTGAGTATTAAATAAAAGAGGTTTAGATATCTCGAAAACAACTTTTTGCTTACAGAGGATGGTGGTCACGACACTAGCGAGCTTGCAAAGGATACTTTCCAAAACAGGCCAAAAAGTCAAAAGCATCCCGAGATCGGAGCACAATGTCCACAGGCATGTGTACATCTTATCTTAATGAAAAAAGAACCACCTTTCTGACACGAGCACATTTTATCTGGGCTTGACTATTATTCCTTTTGTGCATCGCATGATAAGAAATTGCTGTGAGGTCCGACCTTATGGAAGAGGTTAATCAGATAGCTGCAATTTGATGGATGCAACGCGGTAGCTGCAAAGAAATATCCACCTTCAAAAAGTAAGGTGGGGAAGAAACGGATTCAAGTGACATAACCTCCAAGATTGTTCTGTTGACATGATCTTTAAAGTTTTCCAGAAACGAAGTTCTTGAGTTATATTTGGTTAGGAGCAATTTTCCAAAAATAGTACTTTTGTAATGAAAACAGTTAAACTTGCACACTTTGTCCCTAAAAAGGTTGTAATGTTAAAGTTGAATGATGGGAAAGAATAGCGAAGGATTCCATTTTTATATTTTCTTTACTGTTACTTATTTTTCAAGGGGGTAGATTCTTCTAATTATATTTGAAACAAGTGGCAAATTCATATTCACTTTAAAACACAAACAGTTATTACTCCTTTTGAACTACTTATTTTATAATTCCGAATGACTACAACCGAGAACATTTTATCCGGAAAAGTGCAAATCAAACCCTAAAATAGAACTATAACACTTATTAGCATAACATTCTTAACTATTTGAAAATTCCGTGGACTTCTGCAATTCTCTTTTAATTGTATGCTATTAAATCATCATCGACAGTATTGTAAAATATTATATCTTATTCAAATTAAAATTCGAAAAAAATATAAAATATTTAAAAAGTTTCGCAAACGGAAAATTTCATAATTATTATGGTGAATTAATCTGTAATTATATAACAAAAAGATAAATAATAAAACATTATATTTTCAAGCATGACAGATAAAAAAGGTGTATAAAATCGTTCATTTTATTTTCAGGGAATTTTAGGCTCTTGTTTGGCCCACTGATTGACTATCGAAAAGAAGGCAGAGCGCAATGCTCTTCTGAAAAGTATTACGGCGAAAGCTGATGCGTCTGTTATAGATGGCGGCTTCTGAAACATTTGGAATCACCGTCGATCAATTATCACTTTATCATATTTTCGAACCCAGTGAAGAAATACTTCTGACAATTTTCGTCAGCCATTGAAGTGCTCAAAATTAATCTGCAGCCATAGATGAGATGCGGAAGTTATAGTTAGGCAAAGGATGATAGGCAATTAATTGCTTATTAGTTGTCTCATTAAAGATTACGGATTTTTTTTCTTTGATTAACTCTCTATTTTAACCCCACTTTATATTCACCGAGTAACTAGTTTAATTATGATTTAAGTTAATCTGGGGTAACTGGACCCATGAGATAACTGGGCCATAGGCTATTTTATAATGAACTATTGATGTCTTTTGAGTTTCAGCTGTTGTCAACATTGCGCCTAAATCTGTACTTCTTAAAACAACGTGTGTCATCTCAATCATAACTCTGTCTTTGCTGTGATAGGTTTCTGAAAGTTTAGGGCGGGGGAGTTGTACAAACAATGTCGATTTTCTTTAACTTCCTCCGCTGTTTATTAAAATACGGTAAGTACTTTTATTAAACAATCTTTTTTTAAATATAGATTAGACATATAAATACATTAATATTATTAGGTATCTATACATATTTACTTCATGTTTCAAATGTAAAGCCAGTGTTCCAGATACCCCATGAATTTTTCAAGAATGGGGTAACTGAGACATGTATCAGGGGTAACTGGACCCTGTGGTATATCCAGTTACCCCACCAGTTATAAATAATTTTTTTGGAGTTCCTCTTACTACGGGGAATTTACTTCTCCATTCTTTTTTGTTTGCAATAAAGAAAATTGTGTAATAATTTAATAAAAATTTATAATAAAATTTTAGAAGCATGCTTGCGGGTATCAATCTTAAGTGAGACAGCCAAACCTTGAAATTGTAAGATACAGATGAAGAAGCATACATAAGAGTGAGTGACATTATTAGAAAACTAGTCATATGTACTAATCCCAAAACTTCCTTCTGTCTCATACATGATAATACTTCAATATTCGCTATCACAGTGCCAAAATTAAACGGCAATCTATGCCCATCATGAGGTCTAATGGCATGAAGGCCCATTCTAAAGGTATGAAATTCCACGCATTAGTTCTTTCTATATGACTATTGCTAAAATTGTGTTGCTTCTATTAAATGCAACATAGAAGCGAAACCTGTTGGATGATTTACACCAAAACCTTATCAGCAATAACGTATGCCAACTTCTAACTGATTCTGAAGTTTGATGAAAATCCATGCATTAGTTATTGAGATAGAGTTATTGCGAAAATCGTGAAAAATCCACCATAGCAGCGCAACCTGTTGGGCAATTTACACCAAAATATAATCAGCACCAACTCTTATCAAGCTATACCTGAGACTGAAGTTAAATGAAAATTCGTACATTAGTTCTTGAGATAGAGCTATTGCGGAAATCGTGAAAAATGCACCATAGCAGTGCCCTCTGTTGGGCGATTTACACCAAAATGTAATCAGCACCAATTCATATCAGGGACTGACTATATCTGAAGTATGACGAAATTCTATGCATTAGTTCTTGAGATAGAGCTATTCAGGTAATCGTGGAGAATGCAGCATAGCAAAGTCACACCTCTAGGGAGATTTACACCAAAAACTAATGAGTACCAATTTCTATCAGGAAATAACTTTATATAAATTTTTATTAAATTCCGTGCATTAGTTCTTAAGATAGAGAGCCCATAAAATTTGTCACATACAGACAGACAGAATCACAGACTCACAGACTGATATTTTGTAAAAACATGTTTTTCGGAATATCTGAGTCCTAAAACGTGTAAATCCGACGATAACTGGATGTCACGAATCCAATACTGACTTCTTGCAAAGGTAGAAGAAAGTAATTATCGAAACCAATAAAAAATAGTTCTGTTCGATATAAAAACATGGTTACTCCACAGATTTATCGGATTTATCGAACATTCCTTGAGCTAAATAAAAAAAGAATGTGATATTTAAGTACTTACAACCTCATTTGTTCATAGATATTTCTTGCTCATTTTTATCCTTAAAATACACATGTAACTTTTATACTTATTACAGTCAATCAGGGTAACTTTGAACCACGGGGTGTAACTTTGCACAACCTCCTATTTTTCAATATTTTTTACTCTAAAAGACTAAATAAACTCCAGAACTGTGCTCTGTTGGCAAGGTTCTAAACTGGGATTTCTACTCTTTATTTTAGAAAATAAATTAGCAACATGGAAACATTCAAATGCTTCATTTAAAACACATTACTAAATAGGTGTGATAAAATATATACAAATGTTTTTTAAAAATTAAAAACACTAGATGTTAAAATGATAAATAGCTACTCCGAGCGCTTTCGGCTAACCTTAAGCCATTGTCAAGGAGAAGAGGATTGACTGATAAAAACACTCGACGCTCGATGTTTACTGCTACAGATTGACCGGAAAGATAAACCCTTCCCTCAATCTGTTTACTGCTACAGATTGAGGGCCATTGTTTCAAACTAAAGATATTGACATCCTTTTCAATCGAGCAAAAGTCATTATCCAGGCTTCTGATTTTAATAGTTGTGCTATTTTAGAGTCTTTGGAAATTTTAACCCAAGCAGAAAATTGTTGTAATGACGTATTATCATACCAAATTCCGCGTATCTGGTTTAATTTACTTAATATTACTGGAAAGTTCGGTCTCTCGGAGGATTGAGCTTTCTCTACCTTCCCCCTCCTTCAGTTTAATGGATACGACCACCTGCGGGCTTCCTGAAGTGAGTTTCCGGTCAATCTGTAGCAGTAAACATCGAGCGTCGAGTGTTTTTATCAGTCAATCCTCTTCTCCTTGACAATGGCTTAAGGTTAGCCGAAAGCGCTCGGAGTAGCTATTTATCATTTTAACATCTAGTGTTTTTAATTTTTAAAAAACATTTGTATATATTTTATCACACCTATTTAGTAATGTGTTTTAAATGAAGCATTTGAATGTTTCCATGTTTTTATATAATAAACAAAGGTGAATCTGGCGTTCAAGATTGGACTATTTTATTAAGTCAATTTATTAAATTAGCAACATTATGCGAAATTAATTGCATCATCTATCTATTTTTGTGAAGTACTGTTTTCAAGTTAATGTTGAATGCTGATTTGAAGTTGTTGTAATCCAATTAAATTTTCATAGTAAGTAACAATATACTCATTTATCAGACATATTATTATCTAAATGTTGTAAATGTGTTAATAATTTGTGATTATTCATTTATTAATAGTTAATAAAATGTAAAATAAGAAGGTACTAACATTTTACCTCATTTTCAGGGTAACTTTGAGCCGGCTCAAAGTTATACTGATGCGTATAATTTACAAATTATAGGTGCGTACTGTCAAAAATTTCCCATATTTGCACGTATATCTTATATAAATGCCGAAAATGAACATTAGATAGTACATGTAAATATTTTCACAAATATGTGTAAAATACATAAAATTCATTTAGAGGCGTGATTAGGGGCGGAGATACTCAAATTTGACATTTCATACGTTCGACGTTTTTTATTCTTGTTTGAATAACACTATTACTTGTATGTGTTACTGTAACTATGGATATATTATTGAGTTAAAACATTGAAAATTGTTTTTCACTGCATTTTTATGTCTTATATGAACAATAAACAGGTTTTTTTTTATTTCTAAATGTTCATGGTTCTCTTCTTCCACTTTTCTTATGCCTGATATTTGTTGTAATATCATAAATTATACAAATCTTGTGATGTTGGGAAATTTAAATTCGTATTCTTTACATATCTGAAAACATTTTTTGGGTTGTTTAAAGTTGTCCTGACTACAATACTTTTTTTATAATGAATTATTTTATATAAATTTTTATCATATGGTGCAAAGTTACCCTAAATGGCTGGGTAACTTTGAACCGGGCTAAAAATCCATTTTTATTGCTTTTATCCTTATTATTCCTTAATTTTTTATGGTCAAACAATAATTTAAGATCATTTCTTCTCTTTTATGCCCCTAGTTGCGACAATATTATTCAAATAAGAGTGTGGCATATGAAAATAGAGAAAATGCGGATCAAAGTTACCCTGATTGACTGTACTTGTACTAAATTACATAAGTATTTACTTAATTTTTATGTTTTTTGTACAAATAAATCTATTAACTACGGATTTGGTGATTTTTTTAAACACTTTCAGAGAAAAGGTTTCCTTTACAACGCTCTTTAGTTTATGTATAATTTACATGATATTCCCGGCTTAAATTTTTTAAAAGTTATTTACACTTTTTGAAACATGACCTGATAACCCAGATTTAAAAAAAAAAAAAAAACGAAAAAAAAAAAAACGAGTGTAGAGCACAGGCCTACCTGTTCCACTTGCCCCATTTGCATGGGACCACTGGACCCAGGAATAGGGAAAGATGAAGTATATATATTTTTTTCATTTTTAGACATTAAAATGTAATTTTGAAAATTTCTGTTTGATAGAGTGAATTGTCAAAGACACATTGTAAAAGCATGGCCCATTCGCCCCACGTAAAATTACTAATTCTAAATCATGTGAACAACTTTATTTCACATTATAGATAGAATGATGTTATAAAAAATTTAAGAACTTAACCCATTTAGGCTTTTTATTAGAATCCAGTTTAAAATGGTTTGTCTACTTAAATTGAATGATATCTAAAACAGCAACTTTCATAACTGACTGTTGAGGCGATACTTGGCGCAATACAATATAAATAGATAACCCTAAGTTTTTAGCACAAGAAATTTTTTCTTATAGCAGTCTAGTTTCGGTAGCATTCAGTGTACCGTCATTAATGCAAAGATGCAACTTTCCAGCTTATGAGCGTACTCAAGAGGGGGCGCTGGGCCTACAGACACCAATATACTCGAAAGATAAATAAATTCTTTCATTTTAACATAAATTTGTATTTTTTTTGTCATACCACGAAATAGCTATTTTAATTATTCCTATATTAGTGTACAGTAACCGTCTACATAAAGAGTGTGGTGCTTATGGGGTTATGCCCGTTTTCAACTCCGAAATGCTGAGAAAAAAAGTCTGATTTTGTTTCTTTTGTTTTAGATAAAAATGTAATCTATTTTTGCCGTAGAACGGATTAGCAGGGCTGTAGTGGAGGTTATACGGTGGTATACGCCTCATACCTTCTGTATTTACCAAAGAGACTTCGTTCCATACACCCCCATTTCTCAAGTAAATCTAAAGTTTATACTTTCTGCCTATAGCGTATAACCCTGTTTTTTTTTTTAGACTAAGTACTGTGGGCTGTAGTCGCATATTAGTACTTTTCATTTTCCAATGCACTGTTGAATATATTACTTTCACTGAATCTATATAGTGCACTGAAATGTATTCATTTGAATAAATTGATTTATCTTTTGTGCCACGCTATCCAAAAATTAAAAGTAAAATTTATGTAAATAGTTTTTTTCGTCATATTATCCATTTGCATACATTTAACTTAGTTTGGATACAATGACGGAAAAACTATTTACATAAATTTTACTTTTGATTTTTGGATAGCGTGGCACAAAAGATAAATCAATTTATTCAAATGAATACATTTCAGTGCACTATATAGATTCAGTGAAAGTAATATATTCAACAGTGCATTGGAAAATGAAAAGTATTGTTTAGATGTGTAAATGTATTTAGCCAAAAGAAAATTTAAATTTAATTTTAAAACTAATCGTTTTAAGCAACATCAAGGCGTCACTTAAATTTTGATATCATATCTTTTAAAACTCATATTTTGAATTTATGAGAGATACGGATGATAATGCATCAATGAATAAACTTTTATACATCTTTTTAAAATGAACATAATTTTTGCACATGCAATTATAAAAAAATAAAATGATGAAATAAATGTATATAGATATTATAATTAATAGCATAGTGTCACTCAAAATTTGATATCATTATTTTTAAGTTCCATATTTAAAATTCTTAGAGCATAAGATAAAGCGCTGCGTCACAAACTTTTAACCCGTTAAGGGCTTTTGTATTGATATCAGTACTTTTTTTAAGGTAATGATAAAAAAAATAAAACAACAACAACAAAAATTAAAGACCAGACTAAGAATTCATAGTCAGGATTTCTATTCACCTTCAATCTCTCCCCCTCCCTCCCCGCAAAAAAAGATGCCTCATATTTCAATTTTAAAGAGCACTGTGCTATGAGATTTTTTTAAACCACTCATTGGCAAATATGGAAGTAATTCACAACATGCATGTTTAGATGGTATTTCTGTTGGTTTGTTTCAGAGATATAAAAAGCTATGTTAAATTTTACTAAATAAAAAATTTACTGTCTTAAGAAAAATAGCAAGAAATATTGCTCTTTAAACATACATATATATATATTATATAAACTTCCACCACCCTTCTTTAAAGCTCTTTATTGGCAATAATAGTAAATCATATAAAATAATCTCCTGAGCCCCAAAAATTTCACTTCTCCCTTCTCACCCATCTCTCCAGCTTACCTAAATAATTGAAATCTTTCAAACTTTAGTTTGAAAAAAAAAAATAATCTGCAATATTTGTTGCTCACTAACATAAATAAATAAAGCCCTAACTCCCCAAATGTACATTTCTCCTCTCCTCTCTCCCCCTACTGCACAGCATAAAAAAAATAAAAAATAAAATAAAATAAAGCACTCGCAGATATTAAATCTTTAGGGTTTTTGGTGAGTGAATTACATACGAAGATAAATACGATAGATCTTTATAACACACCTTGGGATGAGAAGTTCTGCATATTACAGAATTTTGCATTATATAGATCATATTTCATTCATCATTAAATTTACTTTGTAAACGTGCTTTAAATTACATTCCTTGGAGCTAGAAATAGTGAAAATTATAAAATTTTACATAATAGTATATGTGCAGATTCCCAATATCTGGAAGGAGAAAGTGGCTCCTAAACCCAAAAAGTCCAGTGGCGTCATTGTGAAACAAACACATAAAAAGAATTTAGTGTTTGTAAGGGACTGAATTCAAAGTGGAAAATAATTTATTTTATATATACATATGTCTATGTACAAGAAAACACAGACTAATTATATCAAATGGGTTTGTGTAATTTAATCACAAAATTATTTAAATTTAATTATTAAGTCTTATACAAATCTTAAACTATGTTCATTCAGAAGATATAGTTGGACAAGATACATTTAAAAAAAATGTAAAGCTAAGCAATCATGGTAGTGGGAAATATTAGGACAACAATATTTCTAATTTTGATTTTATCGTATAACATTACATTAAAAAATTTGTGAATGTGAAAAATTATTTAGCGCTATAAAAATCAAAACACACTTCAGACGTTTGTTTTTCTATGTAATATAATAGTTTTCTGTGTTAAACAGATCATTCTGGACTGTAGGAAGGAAAATACACTGATTTCATTTTTTTTAAAAAGGTAGAAATCCTCCATTAGCAGAAAAGGAGCATCCCTGTATAACGTATGGCGACTGAGACATTGAAAGTTAGCGGCCGAAGCAAAAAATTTAGTCGTCACATGGCGACTGTGAATCTGCACCTATACATAATAGGTATAGATCACAGGGCCAAAACTAGCCTTTTTTGTACCCGGGGCAAACATGGATTTTGGCGCCCCCCCCCCCTCTTCTGTAAAGTATATTTACAAAGATAATTTTATTAATTTTCTAATAGCTGACTTATTTTAAAATTTAAAGTATGTAATCATAAGACATGTTATTCTGAACTACGTAATCTACAATGGCGGGTCCAAATGAGATGTCACGGGGGTCATGATTCCCCTCTGAACACCAACAAAAATTTTCTAAAGAGCATTTTTAAAATGAAATATACAGTAGAGTACCGATTATCCAAGTCCTGCTTAACTGAGTTATTTTCTTCTGATGGATTGATAGCTTCCATTTTTATGAAACAGCCATTAAAAATGAAGTGTTACGTAAAGATGAAAAAACAACCGTAAAAAACATTTCCCTTTCCCCCCATTCTGACCAGAAAATCAGAGTTCTAATTTTTTATGACTGCTCTTTCATCTTCACCTAGCACTTCATTTATAATGACTGTTTCATAATAATGGAAGCCATCAATCCATCAGAAGAAAATGATCCATTCCAAAAGTATAATTCTTCATTTGGCGCCGGGGCACATGCCCCCTCGCCCCCTTAGTTTCGGCCCTGATAGATCATGTCACACATTATTAAATTACCTTTAGCTCGTGACTGACAGTTTGGGGGCACTAAATGCATGGCTGGCAAATTTATTCCTTTTTCACTATTTTTAATAATGAAATCTTTGCCTTATTTTTGGCAGAAGTTTCTTATATTAAATAAGGCAAAAATTTCTTTTTTTAAAAATATTACTTTTGGAAGGCATGAATTTAGTGCCAAAAAAAAAAAAAAAAAAAAAAAAAAAAAAAAAAAAAAAAAAAAAAAAAAAAAACGTCAAGAGCTGCCACCGATTATAACACTCATTTACAAAAAAAATTAATATATTGTTCTCATTGCTCCAAAATAATGCGTTAAAGAAGACAATGTATCAAATTTAGTGTTCCAAGAAATTAGCAATATTTGTGAAACACATGTGCTTCTTAACTGCAAAATTTATTGTTTACATCTGAGAAAAACATTATATGGATCGTCTGTATTAAAATTTTTTAGTGGCAGGCTTTTGTGATTGAACAAGGACTGCTTGCAGAATACTTTAATAATTTTACAATATAAAATTATGGCTCTCGAACTACTATTGATGAAATACAGTAATAGGGATAAAAAAAATCATTAAATAAATATAGTTTATTTTTTAAAAAAAATAATTGAATTTTCATCAGATATACTGATTATTACTACCATACATTATATGTAACATATTTATTAGAAAAATTACAACTATTTAGATGAAGTTTTAAAATGTAAACAAAATGATGCCTTATAAACACATCAAAAATACAGTTCGTTTTCGAAAGCTGTGCCTAACACTCTGAGACAATTTTACGATCCAAAGGGGTAATGCTGAGATGGGTATTTGCCGAAGTTCCAGTTGTATGTTGTCACTCAGCTAAACAGCCTCCGATCATCCTTATTTTGATAAAATCAAAACAGACCTGATGCATGCATAAAAGCGCAGAAGGTTTGCTTTACGAAAACAAACAGTACCTCTGAACAAAATCATTATACAGTAGACGCCCTCAAATCCGCTCAACTTGGGACCAGAGGTTGTGCAGATTTTAGAATTTTGCAGATTTCTGGTCCTTGCTTTGTTTACAGTTTTTAAACAGTCATTTGAATGTATTTATGCAATCAAAGTTATAAAAAATCCTTGCAATATAGTAAAATATTAAAATAATTAATTACAGTAATAAACTAAAATGATAAGAAGTAAGATAATTTAAAAAAAATGATTAAATTATTAAAAGTAAAGATCAAGTAAATAATAATGTATAATTAAATCTGTATTATAAAGTTTAGAATCATTTTCCTTGAATTATTGAATGAAACTTACCTCCTTCCTAATGGTACCTATTAATTTTCACCAAAATTATAAAGTAAGGAAGTTTTATTTCAGGTTTAGCCAGTCTTAATAGTAAAAAAAATCTGGATTAAAATACATAAATAGATTTGATAAAAAGATTGTGATTACCATTTTTTTTTTTTTTTTTAATCAGAAATAAATTGTACTTCCTTCCTAAAGTATCATGATTTCAGTCATATTATAGAGAATTAATTACATACTGAAATACAAACGGAATGATATAAAATTAAAAAAATTCTGTAATTTTGCCCTTACATCTGAACTGAAAGTTTCATTGTTTACATCTGTGATGATGTGCAGATTTAACGCTGGTAGCTGGGTGGGTACCCGGGCAGATACCCACTACAACCCTGAAAATTATTGCTTGTTTTTAGCACAACATATATTTGTTTTAAATGCTTTCTCATCACTTCTTTATATGAAAAACAAATACAGGAATAAACATAAACATCGAATCTGATTTATGTCTAAAACTAAGATTGAATCAGATATGAGGAAGATGTGTTTGGTAAAGCAAGCATCACCCTTATCATTAGCAATACAACAGAATTAATAGTCATCCTAGTGCATATGTATCAATCTACACCAATATGCCATTAAGTATTGTAGCTTTTTTTAAAAATCAAAACACTATATTTTGATAATGTACATATTAATAATATAGTAATAATGATACTAGTACTTTTTACTTGAATGTTAATATAAAGCAGTCAATCTAAGTATACCAATTTAATAAAGTAATCATCCAATTAAATACAGTAAAATCTGCTTAGACGGAGCACAAAAGACTGCACAAATACCTTGTTTTAGACATATTCCATTTACACAGGTTTTTCTGTAATAGCATGGAGTTTGTAACTTGGTGGTATGCGGAAGTATGAACTTCAATTCAGTGGTACGTCGATCTAAAAGTTCGGGAACCCCTGCTCTAGAGGGTATTAATATTTCTACAAAATGGATTGCAGGCTCTTTTTAAGAGTAAAATTCATTGTTTACATTAAAGAAGCTGTCTGTTATACAGAGAATTGCATTAAAAAAATCTTTTACTGCAACAATGCTTTTACTACAATGCGGTCCTTTGACGAAATTCACATTTATCTCGTGATCCTTTGATGAAATTCGTGTTTTTTTACAATCCTTTAACGAAGTTAGTGTTTTATCTGCGATCTTGTGTCAAAATTCGTGCTTTTTTCAACATGCTGTGACAAAATTTGTGTTTTTTTGCAATTATCTGACGAAATTTGCGTTATTTCCTCAATCCATTGAAGAAATTCCAGTTTTTTGCGGCCTTTGGCTATATTTGCGTTTTTTTCCGTGTTTTTAATCAATCCTTTGGCGAAATTCAAGTTTTTAACCAATGCATTGACAAAATTCCTGTTTTTTGGCATTCCTTTGACAAAATTCGTGTTTTTCAGCGATCCTGTGATGAAATTTGTATTTATTTCGTGATCCTTTGGCGAAATTCGCACTTTTTTTATGATCCTTTGGTGAAATTATTGTTTTATCCACGATCCTGAGACTAAAATTCGCACTTTTTCTGCAATAGTGTGACAAAAAGTTTTTTTCCGCCATCCTGTGACATGCGTTTTTTCGCGATCCTTTGACGAAATTAGTGTTTATTTCGTCATCCTTTGGCGAATTTTGCATTTTTAACGACATTAGTGTTTTATCCTCGATTCTGTGGTGAAATTCGCGCTTTTTCCTCGATCTTATGACAAAATTCGCATTTTTTCGCAATAATCTGACGAAATTCATGTTTTTCTTTTATCTTTTGGCGAAATTCGCGTTTTTCACGATCCTTTAACGAAATTCATTTTTTTCTGCGATTCTTTGATGAAATTCGCGTGTTTTCCACGATGCAGTGACTAAATTCATGTTTTTTCTGAGTCCTTTGACGAACTTCGCGTTTTTTTCGTTATCCCTTGGTGAAATTCGCGTTTTTCCGATATATATATTTATTTGGTGGGCAGGATGATCGGGGCCGTTTGCCCCCCCCGCCCACTTCTGTACCCGAAAACTTTCAGGTTTCCGTTTGTTTGTATTATCCGCAAAAACTGCCATAAAAAAGTTGGATTTATGTTTTTTTGGAGGGGGGGAATCAGCGTGATTATCCCCCCCCCCCCTGCACCTACCATAGGGACCTGCTGGATTCGCACCTGCCATAGGGACACTAAATGGTAAAAAGTGACTATTAAGAAATTGTCCGCGGCTACCTTCCTACAAGGACAAAATATTTTTTTTTCAAGAGAAAAACATAAAAACTGCCTAATATTCATAAAATATTGGTTGAAGGTTTTTCGGGTGCGAGGCCCTGTGCGGCCGCACCTGTCGCACACCCGTAGGGACGCCTCTGTCGGTATGAGGTAAAGGAGAATGCAATAACTTTGAAACAAAAGATGTTTGTACTTTCACTGAAAAAAAAATTAACAACATGTAAATATACATTTTTTTTTAAAGGAAGAAAAAAACGAGGTTTGTAGTATAAATTTGGCGCCCCCTCCGTGCCTGGGGGTGACTGCACAATTCGTACAGCCCTGCTGAGACATATGTAAATCTGACAGCATAGCAAATTGGATTAAGCTTTCAACCTGGTCAAGTTATGCTAATATATTATCATGGTCCAAGAAGTTCATCCAAGCTAAGACTGACAAAGTTTCTGAGTATTAGGAATAACCAAATGTAAATAAGGAAATGTAAATAATTAATTTCAAATCCATCTGCTCGCAAGAAGTACACAAATAAATATAGATTATCTATCACTTGAAAGTGACAGCACTTCGCACTCAGGAATTCACGTTTGTAATCAAAGATAGGTGGCGCTTTTAGACCTGCTAATGTTTATAAACAGTTCCACGTGAACGCGGTTATCACTGCTGACTTTCGCTTGTGTCTTGTGTTTGCCTCGTGTGAATTGATTACTTGTGGAATACATTTTTTGCTTTTTTAAGTCTCTTAATGGAAAATTGGCTTACTTTAGTATGTTTGTAATGTAGGGTGTAAAAAAACATAAGTATTTCTATTATTATTATTATTAAAAATGGATTTTTATGATTGTTTTTCTGTGTTAACCTTTTATGCCCCGACGATATTTTAAAGTACCATTGAAATTACTTTTCATAAAATTCATTTAATACATCGATTAGTAGTAATACAGTTTAGAATCAGCTATAGATACATTATTTTATCTTGTTTCAAAATCATTATTGGTTGCACAAAACAAAAATATTTTTAAAAGGATGATTTCTTTTGCATTTGCACCTTTTCAGTTTTCTTGACGTTAAAAGATTAGTGGGGGGGGGGGGGGAGGGGGGTTCAGTTCGGAAATATTTCTATTGTAAGAACATTATATTTGTACTTTTCCTAATTCTACAAAATACTAAAAAAAATTTTTTAAATAAAAGATTTGAGTGGAGTTATAAATATTGCACAAAATCTCAATAAATTCAAATTTAATTAATTTTATTTGGCAAAATCCTTTTAAAATTTATTAAATGATTATGTAAATCTTCTAATATAGTTTAAAAAATTCACGAAAAATGCTTTAGAAGAAGAAATTTTCATGAATTCATAATTTGGGACATAAAGGGTTAATCGCCGTCAAAATTGCAGGTTTTTAAAACAACCGAACCGGTAATTAGGATATTAAAGAATATTTTTATCGTTAATTATTAAAATAATAGATGGTAATTGGATAAATAATAAAAACCATAAATAAATAATTTCATTAGGTAATTTAATGCATGAAATTAATTGAATTCTTAGAATATAACAAATAAAAGAAATTTCATGGCAGTTCTTTATGTATTTGTAATTTGTAAAATTATTGCAGTTGCATAATTCTAAGCTGATGCAGATATATGTGCATTAACAGCAAAAATAATAATAATATCTGTTAATTCATACACATACAGAGACTAAATATAATCATATTAATCGTTAGTCATACTTTCTATCAACATTAACTACCCAAAATATTAAAGAAAAAAAGAAGAAGAAAGACATTTAGAATATATTAGTTTTCGTGCTAAGTGCATTATGTTTCAATTTCTAATTTGTATGGACTCCGAAAATATTTATAATCATCGATAAGTTGACCATTTTGAAATTATCGTGATATTTATTAACCTTGATTGGAACGTAGCTCTTCCAATTAAAAAGCAAATAAATTTTGTTACATTTCATCTTTTATCAATTGCTTTCTTTGATATGTTGTGCTAATCCAAAAGTAGAAAATATTTTATAAACTTTTACTGAAGTAGTTCTTCCTAAACATTTTTATACTAATTAGATTTTTTTTTAACTTTTTTCCATTCTCTTACTATAACTGTATAACAGATGTTTTCATTCTGAAATTTTCTTTTACCTGAAATTTATTATGTATTTATTTATAAAAAACAAATAAGAATCTTTTATTTATTTATTTTATTTAATCTAGAAAAAATTATTTTATTTGTTGTGCTTATTTTCTATAAAAGAGTGAATAATTTGATTTTTCAAAGAAAGTTTTTATGACGATGACCAGATTTAATTAAAGTTTTAAATGAAATGCTTTTTAAACCTGGTAACATCTATTTTAATATATTTTCACTTCATTAAAAAAATATTTTAATCCATTATTTTTTTTTATAATCTGATTTTAATCACGATTAAATTTGAACAAACTGTCAGCCTCAACGAGACATCGGATTTTCTGCTGATCAAAGTTTTGTTGCCGTTTTTAGAGACGACAGGTATTTTATTTTTTTCATTTGGAAATAAATGAAAGCTTAAATCGGGATTTTTCGATTATCTAGAGTTGCATTGGGGCACATAACAGCATGTATTACCTTTTTTTGCTGTTTTATTCATATTTATGAAGAATTAAAAATCCCAAATGATATTTGACTCACGGTAAATAATGCTAACGCGATGAAAGAAGCAGTGGTACCCTTTACATCGCTAGAGGGCGAGTTTTTTGTTACAAACGCGAATAACAAAATGTAAATAAGGAAACATAAAATAATTAACTTCAAATCCGAAAGGAAACAACGACTTAAAACACTAAATCCATCGTTATAGCGTAATTTGTAATTTCTGCTCGCTACACAAATAAACATGGATTATCTTTATCTATCTACTGAAAGTCACAGCCCTTCGCGCTCATTGGCGCGATGTGATGACATCAAACCTACTCATTACGAGACTAATGTTAGCCTCGCACTCACTAATCACAGACGAGAAAATTACCAGAGATTAATGGTTGACTGGGCATTAACGGAAACGAAAATGTCAAAAATAAAATGAGTTTTACCAGATAAAAGATATGCCTTATTCAACTCATCTTAATCAGATTAATATTATATATCAAATTAAAGAAAATCGTTAGAACCGCTTTCGAGATTTTCAAATTAGGAACTTCTTCCATACCATACCAACGTTTTCGCTTTAAAAATGGCTATTTAGATATCAAAATATACTGCACGTAGAAATGTAAAAATTTCAGTATACGATTAGACTGCAGATATAAGACTGTTCTAGAAAATTCAGAACAATAGGACCTATATCTGCTGAGTTATTAAAAGGCGGCTTTTCGCGTTTTCTTTGATGTCGAGTTAGCTGTATATATGAGTTCCGCCATCTACGAATTCTACGATACGATACGATACGACACGATTTTAGGCATAAGGCTGCGTCACTCGGAATACTACCGTCTTCCATGATACTTAAAATTTAAAGTAATGTATTTGTGAGTTCAGCATTACGAAATCTTTCAGATGATAGCCCACATGATATACAAAGAATTTTTTTTTTTTTAAGTGACTTAATTAGCTCTCTACATTTTTCCTAAATATATTTTTGAATTCTTAATAATCTGTAACTAATTAAATATATATAGAAAACTATATGTAAGAGAAACGACACATTCACCTTAATACTTTAAGTTAAAACATGAATACATTAAAATGATTCTCAGATTTTATTACTAAAATAGGTGCTAAAAATACAATTAACAGGTTTTAAAACATTAAAACCAATAATCAGATGGTAAAAACTTTGGCGCTTTCGACCAAGCCCTGGTCATCATCAATGGGGTGAAAAATGAGAAGAAGACCATCAGAATGCATACCGGTATAAATATGGTGCATACCTGTCGCCCTACGTTATTTATACCGGTATCCATTCTGAAGGTCTTCTTCTCATTTTTCACCCCATTGATGATGACCAGGGCTTGGTCGAAAGCGCTTGGGAAGTTTTTACCATCTGATTATGAGTTTTAATGTTTTAAAACCTGTTAATTGTATTTTTAGCACCTATTTCAGTAATAAAAACTGAGAATCATTTTAATGTATTCATGTTTTAATCTGTAACTATGTGGGTAAATAGTCTTTATTACTTCCTGCAATTTGAACTTTCCACGTTCCACAGTTTACGAGTACTCTCTTAAAAAAAATTAGCGATTTTAACTCAGACTGTGTGTATTTTCACTCCTTTTCAGAACTGAAAATGCATTTATCCTATAGGAGTGAATTTCATCCATCTTGCGGAGTGGTTTTTTTTCATTCCTTTTTGATAAGCTGTTTTCGCTCTTTCTTATACTAAATTAATAGGCAAAACGAGTGACGGCACTCATTATTGACAAATCATTTTTAATTCCCTTTTTTTGTCAAATTTAATAGGCAAAATAAATTATTTCCCTCTTATTTTCAGATTTTTTTTAAAAAAATTTGTTTTTTAACATGGATAACTGTCCAGTTTGCAAAAATGTATTATTTTTAAAACTCCATTTTGTTTTATTTTAATTCAGATGCAGAAGAACAGAAGAATTTTTTTTTCATTTCCTAAAGATAAATTAAATAATAATAATAATAAAATATGGTTCGCGCCATAACAAGACAAGATTTATTTTACCTTGTCAATATCCTGAAGTGCGCTGTTTTTAATTTATCTTTCTTATTATGATTTTTTTCTTTTTAATATTTTCACATTGTATATATAATTTTAACGTTGTTAGTTTTAATCCGGAAATGTCGATTTCTTTAATTATTTCTGATATTATTATATCTTCTTAATATATTTTGTTTATGACACAGATAAATAATTATGGAATATAGAACTCGTGTGTAATATAACTGCAGACTTTTTTTTTGTTAAACTTTTGAATATGAACAGAGCGAAATATGACACAAAAATTTACAAAATCATAATTAAAAAAATGTCAAGCTAGTTGTGTTATCAAATAAATGAATAATATTTTTTACTAATCTATTATTTTCGGATACTTTTTTAAATTATCTTTTACATTTCGTACTATTTATATAATACTGTGTCAATTAAAAAAATAATAAATAAAATGTAGATGTGTACAATTATCTAAATGAACACAATTTATTAAATACTTGTTCTTAGTGAAACATAAAAAAATAGATCATATATTATAAGTTAATCATGGGTTGTGTTCCGCAACTATTTCTGAGTGTCATGAGCAAGGTAGTATATTAATAATAATAATATAAGCAAAAAATTATACATGTTTAATAATGCAAATACCAATTAGCGTAATTTCACACAATTTGAATACGAGAAAACTACATATCTAAGCGCATTTTATTGATTATAAAAATTATGGAACAGATGCATTAAAAAAAAAAAAAAAAAAAAAAAAAAAAAAAAAAAAAAAAAAAAAAGTAATTTAAGAAATTCATGTTTCCGGTTTAAAAGTAATAATATTAAATAACGCAAAAAATCATATATACAATGTGAAAATACAAAAAGGAATGGGGAAGGATATACAAGAAAGATGAAGTAAAACAACGTACTTTACCTTAGAATTTTCAGTATTAGTGAAATCCTAGAATCGCCGGTAGCCATCTTGGTTTTAGCTGGGAAACAAAAACGAAATTTATTCTGTTCTTTGTGATGTTTGCCTTCTCCAACCTGCTTTCGTGGGCATAATCCATCTGTCTTATTCTATACCATTTTTAAATCAATCAAGTTATAATTGTAATATCGTTTTAATCGTATAGGTAACACTAAGCTTTGAGACTTCAAACAAACAAGCGACTCCCTTTTCAAAACGGTTCTCGGTTCTCCCTCTGCCAAACTATATATATCGCGTTACAGGATTTCAACCAATAGGGAAGCTTCTTAAACCGCTCTTTTAGAGATATTTTTCTGTTCCGATCTGAAATGAGCGGTCCTGGGATGCTACTCCTAAAAGAGTGATTTGGCAAACCAGTTTTTTGTGGGAAATGTTTCTTTTTGATAAAACAGATACTCAGAAAGAACAAAAACACGCGTAAAACTTCTCGTTCTTTTGTTGAGTTAATAATTCGTTCTTTTGAATTAAGAGTGTAAAATGACTGTGACAGACGGACAGACAGACACAAGAGTGATCTTTTAATGGTTCCGTTTTAAATTTTTAAGTACGGAACCCTAAAAATTCAAAATTCTTATTCAATAAATAAAAAACAATTCAAATGTTTTCCGGACCCTTGAAATTAACATTGTTTCTTCAATTACACGCATTTCAATTCATGTCTAATCCCTTAAAACCTGAAGAATTATTTAAACGATCCTATCTCTGGGAGTCTTGCAGATATTTATTTATTTATTTATTTATTTATTTATTTATTGAAATACACACTACAGACGAATCCATTTACAGTGTTGGAAGAACTTCATAAAAAATAATGAAAAACATACATATATATAAACATATAGAAATAAATCACATACAACACGAATACAAACACAAATTAAGAGATTAAAAGTTTAGAACATTTATCTACCCTCCAAGTGTTTGGGGCGTAATATTCCGTTCACTAAGATCCAGGTTTCACAGGAATAAAAGATATATTTAAGATAATATAATTCTATAGATTTAATGAATTTTAGATACATCGAAGAATGATTAATATTCTCAAGGATTACATTAATATTTGTAATTTTTTTTTCTTTTTATAATGTTGAAAGAATCATATTTTCTTAGCCTTTAAAGCAAAATGCAAAGAAAACAACATTACAAGTTTACCCTTTTGCAAGACACTCGGAGGGTTAAAAGTAGTAAAGGACATATCAAAAATATCAAGATGCACAGAAAATTCATTAAACATTTTGTAAAATTTATATAAAGAAAATGAGTGGAATTTTTTGTGTTTAATTCAGGAATAAACAAGGAAAATTTTCGTAATTGGAAATTTTACCCTACGGGGGCCGTATAAAAATTTAGCCTTTGTATTTTCTCAAGTAGACCCCCATCGGGTTGTAACTTATATTATAAAATTTCGAACCTTTTTTTATGAAATTTTGCAATTGGAAATATTTGTCTAGGTGCAATATTTAAGGAAATAGTCTATTGTTTCGATCGTTATGAATCACACTGTATAAGGAATGGGGAGGATTGAGAAATGAATAAGTCCGACGTCAACTGCCGGAAGGACCCAAGTAGCTGAGGGTTGAAAGGGTGGACGGGAAGAATTAATTTCGAGAAGAAATAATAATCAAAATAAGAACGATTCGCCTCGAGTGCTAAGAGATAGACGTGCGGGGTGAAAAAGAGAAAGGACTAACTGTATTTTCGCTGGAATTTACTGATTGAATTAAACAAAAATTTAGAGGGAGAAATTAGAGGGAGGCCTAAAAGGCTTAAAATACAAAATAGAGAATGTGAGATAAAATTAATTGGAGTAAGAGGGGGAAACGTAATGTGGAGTGCAAAAGCCACCTAACTTTCGGGAACTATACCCCCTAGCGAAGAACTAAAGACAGATTTAAGGACGATGAGCAAATGTTCGTGTATACCCTGCAAGATGAGTAAATTGAAGGCTTATTTTAGTTATAAAAAATACACATGGTGTCCCAAAAGTTCCTGACACATTTTAAAATTCAATATAAAATCAAATAACTGCCGTATAGGAGTCCAGTTTGTACTAAAATGCGTCTCATTATGAAATTTTTTTTTCAAGCAAGCCAAAATAATTTCTTCGAAACTTCGATCATAGATGGCGCCACTTGTCCGTATGTTTGGTTTCAAATATGCGTTTTTCAGATTTCCAGATTCGTTTAGACGCTGTGGCACAGAAATGACGACTCCCAGCGAAAAAGCTAATTAGGTTGGTACTTAGAAACCTAATCGAAACAAATCGGAAAATCAGAAAAAACGCATGTTTGAAACCAAACATACGGATAAGTAGCGCCATATATGTCAAAGTTTGGAACTAATTTTTTTTATTCGCTTGAAGAAAACTTTTATCGTGAGACACTAATCCAAACCGCACCCCTGTAAGACAATTACTCGATTTTTTATTGAATTTTAAATTGTGTCATAGACTTTGGGACACCCTGTGTAAGTAGTGGGGGTTGAGAATTGTATGGGTCAAATGTCCCTTGCCATAAGGAGCCAAGTTTCCGAGGGGCCAAAGAGAGGAGGGCAACAATGAATCTAGAGATGAAAATAATATTGAAAATCAGAACGATTAGTATAGGTAAGAGAGGGGGGGGGGGCAAAAAGATGAGGCCAACTGTTTTTTGGTAGAAATAAACACATTAATTCTACAAAATAAATCAGAATTAAACAAAAGTTAGAGGGAGGAAGGGCTGAGGCCGAAGGTGCTTACAATTAAAAATCTTTAATGCGAGATAAAAATTAAAGGAGGAAAAGGAGAAAACGAAAATTTGGGGGCAAAAGTCTGCTAAATCTTGGAAACTATTGTCCTTAGCCAAAACTGAAGGCAGATTTTAGGATAACGACATAATTGCACAATATTAAAATAAACTGTATGTAGAGTTTATTGAAATTTTATTTTAGTAATGAAATACATTACGTTTCAAAAAAATATATGCACCCAGAAATTGAGCCACGACCATGAAACTTGGTATGTGAATAGTGTTTGGTTAGATGAACAAATGATTATAAATTCAGAAAAACAAACATTTTATTTACTAGAGGCAGTAAAAAAAAAAAATGTCAATTTCAACAGATTGTAACGCCACATTTTCCAGCCATAAAAGCCGATACTCAGTGAAACTAGTGAGGTATGGAGTAAATTAAAATTCCGATGCCATTCTGCCGTAGACTATGCCATAAGGGTAGCAATTAATAAAGTAGTTCGGTTGAAGTCCAAGACAGTTGAAGTCGCATTTCCGACATGTCCCAAACATTCTTTATTGGAGAAAGATCTAGCCGATTGTCTCTCATATATGTCTCTGCTGGATAATGGCATCTGATCTTGAGGGACCTCCGTAAAGTAACTCCGGCTCGGAAAACCTCGCGTAGGTTCATGGGCCCGACTCTTTCATAGGTGTTCAGTCCTCGCGGGCTGTCGGGGCATACCGGGTCGGGAACCAAGAGAAGGGACCATTTGGCTCTTCTAGCTGAGTGGTGAGGACTGTCGTATGCAACCTTTTCATCTTCTTTTGGGAATAACCAGCGTGACGTGCGCTGGGCAGTGCGTCGGTCTGACCGGAGTTTTTGTGAGGGGCGGCATTGATGGGTCCTTCCTGACGGCGACCTACGGGATGCGTCGTTGTGCTTGGCTCTCGGGTCTTCCTGAGCAGGGACAAATGGGCCTGCAAAGGCCTGGGACTGGGAAATGGGACTCCGTCTTATATCCTTGTAGTCATTGTTGCGAGAGTCGTGCAGTATATTGCCGTGCGTTACCTTGCTGGCAAATGGCACCTAGAGGACTCGATATCAAGACCGTATCACCAACTACAAAATGTCGTCTACGTATCTGCGAGCCATTAGAGTACCTTGCAGCACGAGAAAAAGGGGATCAGCTGTCCCAGCAGATCGCTCTTCATAATGTCACTCTAGGTGTTATGGCAGTGTGCCGCTCAGTAACAAATGCTGCCTCTCTGCTTCCACACACGTACGGTAGTCACCAGCACAGATAAAAAAGCGGGAGTGGTCGTTGAATATCAGACACTGCTCAGCTTGCTTGAGATCGACACCAATCCAAACGACACTACCTATTTTTAAGGGTTGGAAGCGACTTCCTAAATGGACGTCGAGAGTTGGACCCAGAAAGAGCCTGTCATCTACGGGATGGTATGCCTTGATACCACTGTATACATATCAACTGGCCAATGGTGTCGAATAGATGATAGTGACATTGTTGGTGTGGATGTGGCTGCTCTTCTGTTTGCTCGATCCTCTCATTGTCTCATTAATAATCTGGTACAGGAGTCCCTGAGCCACTGCAGCTACTGGCCGTGCATTATCTGATCCCCTGATGCCAACAACTCGGAACTACAGTATCAGTTCGACCAAAATGCTGGCTGATACATCTGTTCGACCAACCCACATTTTTTAGGCCTATGGTTCGACCCCTTTCGAAGTCGGATTAACGTTAGTAGTTCCATCGAGTTTGTCTTAAAGGTATCATTCTTTCAGATCCCATGTATCAAGAATGGCAGTCCAGTTCTAATTACCCGTGATTTCAAATACTGGCTCCTTTAAATGCTACCTGCTGCGCAATTTAAGTGCGCATTACACAAGCCTCCAATGGTAATTGGTACTGAAATGTTAGTCATTTACATAACTAATCAAATTACATCAGCACACCAAGTTTAGTAGCTCTGGCTCAATTCTTTCTGGGTGCATATATTTTTTTTGCAACTGAGTGTATACACTATATGGAAAGAGGTGACTGGCCACTTGCAATTGTTGATGTTTTATTAAATATCTATAAAACTACATAAGGAATTATCCTGAAACTCCAGGTATGTAAACAGGATAGTACAGCTCATACATTTCCGTGAGGATTTTTTTTTCCCGAAACACCATAGGGGGCCGTCAACAAATTGAAAAAAAAAAGAATATCTTTTGGATAATCCTGTCAAAACTAATGTAGAAAAAGCATTCAAACTGTAGATTAAGATTAAGTGGCTTATTGTAATAATTTGTGTTCATTTTTATGAGAATAGCATGTATACTCGAAGAGAAATTCAATTTTCATAAAAACAGTCTAAAATGTTGCCTAGTTTTTTGCTTATAATTTTCAGAGTTCTTAATATAAGTATAGATATATTTTTATATAAGTATAGCTATTTAAAAAATATGACAAACAACATTGTACACAATACCCTGCAACCAGAATTAAAATATAGTAAAAATTGTATGAAAAATGAGCAGGTTTACTAAATAATGTGTCACCGCGCTTGCCCGAAGGCAAACAAAATATAATGTGCATAATGTGTTACCCAGGTCAAAATTCTTGCTAGTACCAGCATAAAAATATGCTAGTTATTGCTATGTATTGCTTTGTCTGCTAGATTTTCATGCTAGTATATTCTTTTCAATGCTAGTCAGCATCAAATGCTATACAACGTGCAATATGTTATCTATCACCGACCTTTAATTCCTCAACCGTTGGTCGTAGATATATAGTTCAGATTACAAAAACGTTTCAAATGAGGTAAATATTCATGGTGTTGCATTATTTAAAGTAAAAAATCAATTTTATAAAAATTCCGAAATCTAACATTTTATGCGGTACCCTAGTCCCTATAGTTATGTTTAGTAAAATTTTACACATATCATAACAGATATAACACATAAAATTTGACATCTGTACTATAAAAATTGGCCAGTTATTAAATTTCAAAGTTTGAGATTTTTGCATATGATTTTGTCTTCCATTGAGGGATCAGTTCAAAGATGAATTAAAGTAATTCGAGATTAAAATCAGGGTGCAATGTCCTTTTTACGGCGAAACCACCTGTAGCCGGTATCGCCAAATTGGGGTATCACAAAAGAGGGTTATTTCATCCAAAAATTTGAGCTAAATTTTAGGGGTCAAACAGCATTCAAAAGTCAAATTAGGTACTGTTTGTTATCGGAAGCAAAACCCTCCGTTCTTTTGTGCATGCGTCAGGTCTGTTTTGATTTTATCATAATAGGGGTGAGTACAGTTTGTTTAGCTGCGTTTGGCTCAGTGCCAATCATAGTGACAGCGTGCAAGAAAACGATGAATTAGAATTTCGGGAAATACCCATGTCAACGTAACACCCCTTTTGATAGTAGAATCGTCTCTGAGTTCTGGGCGCGGAATTCGAAAACAAATAGTAAAATCGACATCAGTAAAATACAAGTAAGAAAAATCATGCGTACAGCATAGATTATGAAACACTTTCCAGCACTCCCTGAAAGCTTTAACGAAACTTCGTTACTTAGGGAAATAAGGTAAATAAGATAACTAAGTAAACATTTAAAAATCTGATTTCAGTAGTTACCGCCCATAGCCAAATATGTATTCCAATTCTTTTGAACAGCTCTGTATTCGATCTGTATATTGATATATATATACTATATAATGGGAAAATTTAGTTTAGCAAGAAAATGCATAACAGGTTGAAATTCATCTTTCAGCAATATATACTAATAGATGGAAAGATACTTGAATACTTTTGTACAGCCTGTAGCTTACCTAGTACCTTTATTACATGCCACTATTTAGCTAAAATTTAATTCAAACTAAAACACGCTTAAAACTACTGAAATTATATTTTCAGAAATTATCACCTATAGACGGCCATGTATCCAACTCTTTGCGTGGCCCTGTATATCATTTTATCTATATTCTACAAATATTTCTTAGTACACTAAATTCAGTTCAGCGTAAAAATGCATAGCTCCTTTAAAACCCACCTTTAAGCAATTTATGCTCATACTCAGTAAATTTAACGAATTCATTTCTGTAGCTCTGTATATGAACTATAGCATTTATACGCACTTTATTGTATGCATAAATATAGTGAACAAGTAGGTAAGTGTGATCACAGATCGCACAGAGGGTTTCGTTTAATATTCCTTTCAAAACACTTTATCCTTTTGAAAAGTCTGTTAGTTCCACATTTCGCAACCAGGGACGCGCTCCATTCTAAACAAACCTCTATACGAACGAAACTCCGTTTTATATACTATCCGTAGATATATTAGTCGAGGGGATTGGGCCGATAGCAACCGAGATAACTAGGCGCCCCTGGCGGTAAAAAGTGGAACTAAAATATGTAAGGCATTGGTGCATAATATGAAAGAATGGTCAAATAGGTGTCGTCAAAAGTTGGAAAAGTGCCCCCCTGGGTGAAAAGGCGGAGGTTAGAAAAATTGCTTAAAATACACAAGTTAGAGCCCGGAGGAGTAAATAATATAAGACTTTTTGAAAATTTTATGATTTGCCGTGTGGTCTGAGGTATTCAGCTATACGTATGCAAAAATTCATGTCTCCCCACATATTAGGGGCTCTCTTAGAAAGAATTGCTTAAAATACATATGTGGTAGCTCAAAGGGTTAAACGTAAGATTTTTTCAAGATTTTATGATTTGTCGCCTGGCCTCAGGTGTTCTGCTATAAGTATGCAAAATTTCAAATCTCCAATTGATTAAGGGGCTCAATTAGAAAGAATTGCTTAAAATACACATGTGGGAGCCCAAAAGGTTAAATGTACGATTCTTTCAAAATTTTATGATTTGTCGTATGATATGTGGTGTTCAGCTATAAGTATGCAAAATTTCACGCCTCCAACCTAAATATGGGCTCACTTAGAAAGAATTGTTTAAAATACACATGTGGGAGCCCAAAGGGTTAAATGTACGACTTTTTTAAATTTTTATGATTTTTCGTATGATGCGTGGTGTTCAGCTATAGGTATGCAAAAGTTCACGCCTACAACCTAATTAGGGGCTCTTTTAGAAAGAATTGTTTAAAATACACATGTAGGAGCCCAAAGGGTTAAATGTACGACTTTTCAAAATTTTATGATTTGTCGTATGATGCGTGGTGTTCAGCTATAAGTATGCAAAATTTCACGCCTCCAACCTAATTAGGGGCTCACTTAGAAAGAATTGTTTAAAATACGCATGTGGGAGCCCAAAGGGTTAAATGTACGACTTTTTAAATTTTTTATGATTTTTCGTATGACGTGTGGTGTTCAGCTATAAGTGTGCAAAATTTCAAGTCTCCAACATGTATAGTTTCAGAGAACGGGCTCTGTGACAGACGGACAGACAGACAGAGAGACAGACAGAGGAGCGAGACGAATAGGGTTTCGTCAGATGAACGAAACCCTAAAAAAGCACATATCATAATTAAAAATGCATTTCGAGCAATCATTACTAATATACAGTAATTCGGATGCAATATAGCATCTGAAATCTTTTCAAATACACCGCAAACAATTTCCCAATACCATTATGAACGGAATTCTTTTGTGTAGCCCTGTAAATGAACAATAACTATTCTTTGCACAGTATATTCAACAGAATGCATATTTTAGAGAGCTTCATAAATGAATATCAATTTTACTACGTCTGAAAGAGCGTAACACGATTAAAAATCATTTGAAACGATTTTTTCCCTTTGGCCGTAATGTAACGGGAAACTTTTGACTGTCCCTGTAAATGAACTAAACATGCTATAAACTTCATTTGCAATAGGGAACGTGCTATGGTAGAGGTCACTAACATCCAAAAATTTCAGAACGATCCGACTATATTTACGAGAGTTAGAGCGCGGACAGACGGACAGACAAATCGAAGTCATAAACAATTTTCAACTTTGTTGGAAAGTTAAAAACATATTCTCTATAAACAAGTTAAATGGCAGTGGAATGCATACAATCAACCGAGATATAACGAGCATGAAAATCTGGATTATGCAAATTACAATAGTACCGCAGCGCCACAAGTTCGGTATAGAACATGAGCCACTAGCAATGGACGTGCTAGTCAGCTCTAAGATCGTGATGGCAGGCTACACATACACGCAATATGCCGAAATAATACTTATGATGAATGTCAAAGGAATGCCAGAGCGGCTCCGAGGATTTATTCAGAACGTTTTCCTAGGGATCGACATCCAACGCATGAAACTATAGCTGATGCATTGCACCGTCTTAGAGAGACCGGCTCTGTTGCACAACGACCCAGAACAACTAGACGGAAAATGTTTAAAGTTTGAGTGACACCGGAGGGGTTGCTGGTATTCGCCCTTTCAAATCCACAATTGAGCATGGCGGAAATAAGCGAAGCATGTGGATACACGTGTCAGCATGTCTGACATTTGTTACATGCACATGGTGCACATCCATACCTCCCGACACAAGCATTGATGCTGGGTGAACGCGCACGACGGTTTGATTATTGCAATTTTATGTCTAACACATTAGAGGAAAATCCGTCGTTCCTCTGTGACATTCTGTGGACAGATGAGTCAACGTTTACAGGGAGTGGTATTATGACAGTGCAAAATGTGCATTACTGGTCGCTGGAAAACCCCCACATCGCCCGCACAATACGACACCAGGTACGCTGATCAGGTAACGTGTGGTGCTGTATATGGGGAACTCAGATTGTTAGACACATTTTCTACGAGGGGATCTTATCAGGCAATCGTTACGTGCACCTGCTACAAAACACGGTATGTGACTGGTATGAAGAGCGGCCTCTCCGACATACATACCGTGTGTATTTTCAACATAATGGGGCCCCTCCGCATAAAGCACCAAACTTCCGTGTGTATCTGGCCACCGAATTCGGTTAACAGATCATTGGATATGGTGGTCCGGTAGTGTGGCCACCAAGTTCAACGGACTTGACTCCTATGGACTTCTACTTCTGGGATTACCTCAAAGCACAGGTCTATATGACTGAGCCTACTTTTTTGGTCTGAAGCAGCGCATCATCCTTTGCTTCTTTCACAGTTACACCTGCTGTGCTGAAACGTGTCCAGGACTCAGTATTATCACGCATTCAATTAAGTGCATTGCTACCAATGGAGAACACTTTGAGCAGTATTTCTAGTAGATTCCGGTATTTGATGCATTTTTTATAGTAGACCGTTTTCTGATATAATAATAAATTGATATGTATTTTTCTGTTTAATTTCAATATTTCATTCTTAGCTTTGTATACCAACCCCGATAGTCAGCTAAAATTTTTAGATGAAATAACACTCTTTGTGAAACCGATATGGCGATACCGGTTAAAGGTGGTTTCGCCGTAAAAAAGACATTGTACCCTGATTTTGATCTCGAATTAGTTTAATTAATATTTACACTGATTACTCAAAGAAAGACAAAATCATGTGCAAAAATCTCAAACTTTGAAATTTAATAATTATGTCAATTTTGTAGTACAGATGTCAAACTTTTTTGTGTTATATCTGTTATGATATGTGTAAACTTTTACTAACTGTGACTATAGGGACGGGGTACCGTATAAAAAGTTAGATTTCGCAATTTTTATAAAATTGATTTTTTACTTTAAATAATGCCCCAACATTAATATTTACCTCTTTTGAAACGTTTTTGTAATTTGAACTATATGTCTATGACCAATAGCTGAGAAATAAAAAGTCGGCGATAGATAACATATTGCACCCTGTATAGCTAGCTTACACAGCAATAGCATGACAAGCAATATACAAGCATTTTATGCTTGTTTGCTGTTTAATCGTATACTAAAGCATAGAGAGGTAGGTACGTTAACGTGCTATTATATGCTTTTAGGTAGATTTCGCATGAAATACTACCTATTACATTCTCCCCTATGTTGGAATTTCTGAAAAAATTTTGCAGATATACACCGATCATGACTCCTAGAACCCAAAACCACCCTCAGTAAAAAACTTTATCTATCTATCTATCTATCTATCTATATATATATATATATATATATCACTTTTCTGAACACGGTAACTTCCCCAATTCTGCACAAATCTCTTCCAAACTGATACATAAAATCAAGGGGCATAAAATCTCGGTCAAGTTCGTTAATGGGCAAAATCGGACCAAGGGGATGGGAATAGCTAGGGGTTTTGTGAAAACCAAAAAAACTCCATAACTTCTTAATTTTTGTATGTATCAAATCAGTTTAAAGTTCTTTTTACTTCTAAAAATAGGGCCAAAAATTTATGTATCACAGATTTTTGATAAAATTAAAAATGGGCTCAAGGGGCGCAAAAAATTGGGTTTTTGGGAGAAAAAGAAATTCATAACTTCGTCAATTCTCAAGATATCAAATCCAATTAATCTTATTCTAAATCACCCTAATATTATCTACAACTTTTATATTCACAAGTTTTTGATAGGACCATTTCGTACCGCAAAAAAAAATAAAAACGAAAACAAAAAGGGGGGGGGGGGCTGAAGCAGAAAAAATCCATAATTCCGTCAATTCACAAGATATAAAATCCCCATGAATTTATCAAATATCTTCTTAATAATCACTACAACAATTATATAGAGAGGTTTTTGATAGGACCAATTCTTACAGCCAAAAACAAATTAAAAATACATAGCTGCTGAAGAAAAAAATCATTTTATTCAAATTCATTTATATCAAAATCATTTATATCAAATGTATTCAAATCCAAACTCCTTATTTTCTGACTCATTTTTAAATTAACTTTTACTCTCAAACACATCCAATTGGTAGACTCTCTTATTCAGAAACCATATAATGTACCGCAATGATCGGTTTTTTGATAGAGGCAGAATATATTTCAAAAAATGGTGTCAAAGTGGGCATTTTGAACGGAATTTCCCGAAGCGATTGTGTTAGAAACGAAAAATATTGTCCTACTGAGAAAATAATTGTTTATAAATCAAGTTTTAATTAATTGAACGAAAAATAAAAACATAAGCCGCTTATAAATATCTTCAAAAATCACGTCAGCTAGTTTCATATTTTTTCTATTAAAAATGAATCTGAAAATGTGCCAGAAAATTTCGAGTTGTTGAGCATGGAAAAGTATTTTTTTTAATACCGCCTTAAAATTATTCTGATAAAACCCAGCTATTAAATAAAATAAAAACTCGTCAAAAGCGACCAAATAAAATTGTTAAAGTGGGTGTATCTCTAATCATGATTTAGTTTTTTTTTTTTTTTTTTTTGGTGAAATTAGTATACTTAAGAGTTATACTTACTTTGAAAATCAGACAAGTGTGATCGTTGTATTTTTTGTTTTGCTTGATTTTTTTTTATGTTGAAGTAGATCACATTTAAGGAATAATGTGCAATTTTGAAGCCCTGAAAATTTTTTCCATTCCTGTAGAAAATGTCAAAGTTCAAGGTTGTGACCGTCATTTTTCGTGAAAAGTGAAATGCGAGTATGTTTGCACTGCTAAAGCTTGGGAAAGCAACGACATCCCAAAATTCTTTTGTGATGAAATATTAATATAACACTACCTGCTTAGTAGACTGTATTCGTTTCCATGGGGCATTGTTATTTTACATTGTTATGTTGCCTCAAAATGCAATGAAAATGACGTTTTTGTCCGTTTTCCGCATGTATTTTCTTATTTAAGCAATAGTACCCCAATTTTTTTTTCTTATAGAATATCAAAGTGTACTACTAGGACAAGCTAAATAATATAAAACTTTACCGGAATATTGCTGCTGTTAGCAGGAATAGTCTGTTAAATATTCAAAAATTTCAAAATAGGCAGCATTTCAATTAGTCTTTTCTCAAAACAGCATCACGGTTCAATAAAACAAAATATATCACGTAGTAGTTGGAAGTGTGCACAAACACATGGAAAAGAAAAAAAAGTGGAGTCTCGTCATATTTGTATTTTAAAAAAAATGTCAAAAGTCACAAAAGAGACTGTCATTTATCATACTTTTTCCCTATCAGAAAACGAAACATCCCGTTTCTCGTTCCGCTAGCTATGTTTTTTCCCTATGAGAAAATGGAATATCCCTCTTTCTTTCCCCTTCCTTGTTCTAAATGGAAAAAAGGGAAATTTAAACGGGATATTTTGACTGTGAATTTTTGTAAATTTTGATATTTAAAAAAAAAAAAAAAAAAAAAAAAAAAAAAAAAAAAAAAAAAAAAAAAAAAAGAAGAGGCCCCATTTTTTTTTCTTTTCCATGTGTTTGTACATACTTCCAACTGCTACGTGATATATTTTGTTTTATTGAACCGTGATGCTGTTTTGAGAAAAGACTAATTGAAATGCTGCCTATTTTGAAATTTTTGAATATTTAACAGACTATTCCTGCTAACAGCAGCAATATTCCGGTAAAGTTTTATATTATTTAGCTTGTCCTAGTAGTACACTTTGATATTCTATAAGAAAAAAAATTGGGGTACTATTGCTTAAATAAGAAAATACATGCGGAAAACGGACAAAAACGTCATTTTCATTGCATTTTGAGGCAACATAACAATGTAAAATAACAATGCCCCATGGAAACGAATACAGTCTACTAAGCAGGTAGTGTTATATTAATATTTCATCACAAAAGAATTTTGGGATGTCGTTGCTTTCCCAAGCTTTAGCAGTGCAAACATACTCGCATTTCACTTTTCTAAGTAAACTAAAGAGAGTAACTAAATGAAAACATAGTTCCATAAATGAAGATCGGATTAAGAGGGGAAATCTATTTACAATTTATGGTGCAAAAGCTTTAAGGGGCCCTGTCCCGGATCCCAAGGGGTCAGGGATTTAAGGGGCATGTAGTTTGGTATAATGATACTTTTTAGTAGTTTCTAAACTTATCGGAGTACGCCAGAACTGTGTTAAAGAAAAATGCAAGGAATTCGGATAATTTTTAAAGAAGCTTTACTAAGGGCCCAAGAAAGTGACTGATATTCAAAATTGGTGGTAGCTGAAGTGTGACTTTTTTTTTTTGTCGTTCATGTAGTAGCTGGAGAACCTAAGAAGACATTAGAAAAAAAAGCGGATCTGACTATTTTTAAGGGAATAGTAATAGGGGGCAAAATATAGGGGGCCAACTGATAGTTGAGAACAGGGCCCTAACATGAAAACATGTTAAAACGTTTTAGTACATAGCGTTTTAGATCTCCAATTAGTCAAGATTAAGCATAGGGTATGAATTAATCATTAGAATATAATTTGAAAGAAATGCGCAAAAAATTGGGGAAATGCTTAAAAAAGGGCCCTAGTGCCCCTATAAAATATGTGGGTGTTAGTCTAGGGAGAAGAGATCAAGACTCAACTTTAAAATTACGCACTGCGAAGGTGAGAAAATAGGGTGTGAAAAACATATGGCACACAAAAACTTAAGGGGCCCTGGACCGGGCCCAACGGGACCCTAGACGGGTCCATGGTCTTAACTGGAATGGAGAAACGGGAGAATAACTAAATGGAGAAAGTATTCCAAAAATGAAGATCAGATAAAAAGAAAGCAATTTATTAACAATTTAATGCACTAAAACTTCAAAGGCCCCTGTACCGGGCCCCAAGGGTGACCCGGTACAGACTCCCAAGGGTGCCAGGGTCTTAACTGATATGTAGTGATGGGTTAGAAAATAAATGGAGAATTCACTCCAAAAACGAAGAAGATCGGATAGAAAAGAGTCATGTTATTAACAATTTAGTGCATAAAAACTTAAAGGGGCCCAGCGGCCTCGGACCTTAAAAAATTAAAAATATGAGCCCCAGGTGCACCAGGACCTGTCTTGGACTAATCACTCCTAAATTTTCAGACTTCTGCGTGCCGTAGATTTCGCTAGCCATCGCTGACAGACACACACACAGAGCGATTTGTTCTTTTATTAGTATAGATATACATTATACAAAAGATAGAAAATGAACCTTTTATTTAGATAGAAAGACCTTTCTCAGAAAAACCTACTAAAATTGCAAGAGACTTGGAAAAAAATTCCATTTTACATTAGTTTCCGTCATAACAGGTAGACTCCTGTTACAGTTATTTCCCCCGGGTCTGTATAGTAAAATCTGTGAAGACGGAATCTCTGTATAACACAATCCTGTCAAAGAAATTTCCATGGTCCTGGAGAAATGAATGCAGTACATTTGTATAATTGGTAGTACACTTGATAAAATCTATATAAAACGGAATTTTTTTCCAACCTTACGATTCCCTTTTAGCAGTTTTCAAGGTGCGTACACCGTTTGGAATTTTTAAAGAGTTTGGCTGCTCAATTCCGGATTAGAAAATTTTGATTTCGGTTTTTAAAAATTTCTGCGTTTAATATCAGAATTAGAAACATTATTCTGCGAATAAACTCAAAAATAGTGGTAAAACTGTACACATCTTCAGTTTTCTACTTTACAATAATATGGTATACTTTAAAATGTACTTACCATTATCCTTTTTCTCCTTTATAAACGTTAGAAAGGAACCAGCAAAATGAAAAAAAATTTAAATTTAATACAGCTTTTAAGACGTTTTTGACTGGCACATGCAATTGAAACAGTGAAAGAGACTAAAGAGAGATTCGAATTCGGTGTCGTTAGTTCGACCCACAACCATTTTATCATATCAGACTGCAGGCGCTAATGAGAAAAAGGGTCTAGGGAATAAATGCCTAAGGCTCTGTAATGAATAGGAGACTCAAATTAGCTGGTCGGGAAACACTTCTTAGAAAAGATGCTTCACAAAAAACGTTGATCATTGTTGTCCAGCAGAGTAGGTGCATTTTAGCAGGGGTATATTCTTCTTGTAGCTAAAAGCATAAGAACTAATCGCCAGCCCTAGTCCTGTTCTGACCCAGACACACAAGATAACTGCAGTCTTTCATGCAAATATTCCATAGCTGTGATTTTTCTTTTTTTAGATTAATAATGTTACTCATCAGCTCAAATATTTTTAAATCAATACACTTTACATAAACTGAATTTACGAATAAAAATACTCGTGAAAATGGAGTCTGTATTTAGCGGCATTTTATCTTAAACATAATTTTTATAGTCCCGGAAAAAGTAGACAAGGCAGTTATAACAGACTACACCTCTTAAGATGGAAACCTGCCTAAAACGTTCTTTTCTCCCGTCAATTGCAATTCCATATTTCTAAGTTTTTACTGTAGTTTAAAATTATTTTTCCAATATACTTTCTTAAATCAGACGATAAAACCACCCTTGCACTTTTCCAATTGCTGCAACTGAAGTACAATGGTTAATATAAGTATTATAAAACTAAGAGTCACCCAGGAACGTGAGGGATGAATTTTTTTCTATTTTATAGTTAAATATATAAATATAGAGTACCTGATAAGACGGAATTAAAAAGTACGATGAAGTAAGAACGTTGCAGACAATTTCAGTTTTAGCAAGAACACCATTTATTATAAATACGTCATATTCTTCTTACCGGAAAAAAATTCCGTTTAAGAAAGGATTCCGTCACAGACAAGTTTTGTTTTCACATGTTTCACTGCATATCTAGTCCTACTTTCATTGTCCTGAGATTTAATCTACTTTATAGATAACTAAACACACTTAGAAAAATAAAGTGTTTTCTGAGGGTCTTACTGATTATTATGCTGGCTATAAATATGTAGAGCTCGATTCTGATATAATCTGAGAAGGCGGGATGCGGGAGGGTAGCAAAGCTTTTTGCAGAACAATGATAATTCATCTACGTCCCATCAAAACTTCAAACTGAAAGAGTTTCTTAGGAATATTTTTAAAAAAACTTATCGATATTTGATAAAATAAAAAAACAGCCTGTGAAAATGAAACCTGTCTATAACGGAATATTGCATTAATTGGAAAATTTTGTTGCTCTAGTCAAAATAATATAAAATATTTAGAGTACCGGATAACATTTAAACCTGCCTAAGACGGAATTTTTCCTAACTTTGTGATTCCGTTTTAGCACCTTTTTTCTTACACTGTACATTCATTTGTGAAGAGCTTCAGGGGAGGGTCATGACCCCCCCCCCTTGCATCCGCCATTTGTTCGGTACCAGTAACTTTCGTCTACGATAATTTGTTGAGGAGTTATTAGGGCGTGTTTACTTTTTTTTTTCTCCACGACTGTACAAGCACTTTTGCTTGTTTGCTGTTTAAGCTTCTTCCAAAGCATAGAGAGGTATGTACCTTAACGTGCTATTATCTGCTTTTTTAGGATTGCCGGTATAATATGCTATGCAGCCAGCTTAGATAGCAATAGCATGACAAGCTATGTACAAGCATTTTATGTTTATTTGCTGTTCAAGCTTCTTCCAAAGCATGGGGAGGTAGGTACCTTAACGTACTATTATATGCTTCTTTATTCTTGCCAGGATAATATGCTATGCAGGCAGCTTAGAGAACAGCATGACGTACTATGTGCCAGTATCGTGTGCTAATTTGCTACACAAGCTTCTTCCAATCATGGTGAGGTAGGTACCTCAATGAACAATTGTGTGCTTGTTAATGCTTGCCAGCATCAAATGCAATGTAAGCCAGATTTAAGGCAGCAGCATCATTCTATGCTATGTACTAGTAAGATTTGCAGAAATAAATTATTATTAGTTATATTTTTAAATCCAGGAAGAGGCAATGAGCCTATCAGCTCCCCCCCCCCCTTCTTTAATGTAAATTTATTTATTTATTTATTTATTTATTTTTGTTGTTGCTATTGTTACTCGCAAAGTATAAATTTGACGATGCTTTTGAAAATGGAAGGAAAGGAAAATTTAATAAATGATTAAATTTTAAAATCCGGGGAGGAACAATAGAAATCCATCCCCGTCCCCCTAACAGAAAATTCTTACTTCCTGTTTTATTTTAAGCTAAGAGAAAGGATTGAATTTCAATTTGTTTTTCAACATCGGAGGAAAAATATTCACTAAATTTCAAAATTGAGGGAGGCTTAATGGCTTACATATGCCCTTTTCTTAGCGGAAAATTCTTATTTCCTTTATTTTAAGTTACGCGAAAAGAATAAATTTCATTATGTTTTTCGATATGTCTTTTTATTTATTATATTATCTCTTTATATTTTATATGCCCCCCCCCCCCCTTAACGGAAAATTTCTTATTTATTTTCTTTTTAAGTTATTCGAAAAAATTTTCTATGCTTTTGAAAATAGAAGAAAATTAAATTCAAAATTAAATTTCAAAATCGAGGGAGGGACAATGGCTTTCTCATTGTTTTTGCGGGTGCCCACGATTAGAGCTTAAAACACATGTCTTCTAATTTTTATGAAAATTGATTTTACTTCAGGAACACAAAGAACTACAACAACAAAAAATGTAAAAATTTTCTTCCTTTATTTAAAATTCTCATTTGAGTATTTGATCCAGATATATTTTTCGCTTCTTAGCGAAACGGCATTGGCCAATCAGAAGCCTGCATTTTTGCAAACTTTACCCTGTTTGCAAAAATGCAGGCTTCTGATTGGCGTTTCGCTAAACAGTGAAAATCTATCTGGATCTCATTCTCGGCTATCATGAGAAGTACTTACACAACTAAATTCTACGGTCAACGGCTCTTCTTCTTGCTTGTTTACTTGTAAATCGGAGTCCTACGTTTTTGTTAGAAAATGCAAGGCAAGTTTAAGTTTGTACTTTGGCGGAAAAATAGCTTCTCTTCTGCTTATTGCTTTCCAGTTTTAAAGCGAATATGCATACGCATAACAGCGAAACAGAATTACATCTTATTTTCAATTCGTTCTGTAACTAAACGTTTAAAACTGAATGAAGGTAATAACAAATAAAAATATTCTAGTAAACATATCTTAAATGGAAGAAAGAAAACCCCTTCCATACAAAAGAAAAGAAATAATGATTTACACCATTCAGTTTATGTTGATTCAAATAAGATTGTACTATTAGCGGCTAACACATACTACAAAAAAATTCCTTTCCTGTTAACAAGAATAAAAGAACAGGTTTAAATTATTATTGTTAAATAACCCTTTCACCGACCGAGGGTCTTCCTGTATTTTTATAAGAATGCTTCTAAATTCGAGGATATATATATTTATCAATCGCAATTTGATGCTCTAATATCTTTAATATCACTTCTTTCTATATATGGTTCAAAATAAAATTCTGTTTAAGATATTTTTGTCTACAGCCATTTTAACATGATTTCTAGAAACGGAAAAATCCGGGCCCAACGGTTAAAGGGTAAGTATAATAAAAAACATAGGATAAAATTTTGTTTCAGATGTCAGGGAGTTATCAAGTTTGGTTTTACATGATTTAGTGCATTTTTCTATTTATAGTAAAGTACTATAAAGTAATATTTAATGTTCAGTTATGAAAAAATTCAATACTGAATTAGAAATTTTAATTTTACGCCTAACACATTTACAATATGTGTCACGGGATAACATTCCATAGGTAAATAACTTATTGGAATGAAACAGATTAACAACATTTACAAAGCAGTTGTTAAAAAAAGGACTACGATGTATATTATACCTATATATTAATTTTCTTACATGAAATCTCGCATACCAATTTTAACTCATATATACAAATAAAAAGAGCAATTGAAATTAAACATGAAGAGACAAAAAGGCAGAAAGAGAGTAAAATCCAGAAAAGCAAAGATAAAAGTGTCCAGAAATTGAAAAAAAGAATTGTTCCTAGTTGTATGGAGGAGTCTGATATTGATATATCTCAGCAGCACAGATGAAAAGAGAGAGTAATGAATATCATGGTGGAGAACTTTCCTTCAGAGAAATTTAAAACGAAGCAAGATTTCAGTTATTTTGTTGGGCGGGTGACACGTGAATTGGATATTTTAAAATACGAAATAACCTTCTTACGACAATATAAACAATCGTGTACTCTTATTTATCCAGAAAATGAAGACTCTTCTGTTGTGTATTATCATATATGACTAAACTGCCATGCCCTGTTTCATCTGGTGGGATGAAAGAGTAGTTATGAAAGTGCAATTTAATTTTGGATTTTTCCTAACTCATGTTTAATTAAATTAAGATGTCACATCTTGCAAATTTTAATGTGTGTACAAATTGAATAAAATATGCTTAACATCAGTAAACGGTAGGCCGATTTACTTATTGTATAGACAGTATTCTTTTTTATAATTTTTATTACAGCAAAAATATTTTAAATATGTTCTAAAGACTAATAATGGTAGAATACATGATCTTAAAATGGTTTTAGAGTGTTCAATTATCATACCAAAAATTTTATACGACATGCTTACATAATTAATAAAAAATATTTAAATATTACTTCTAATTTTAAAATTATACATTATTGCCTCCCTTTATAAGGGATGATTCAATTGTCTATGTTTTAAAAAGCAGTACTTTTTAGAGAAGAAAACACACATTTACATTATCATAAATATGTATTTTGTGACAAAATTATCTTCAATATGCACTATACTATGTTTTTTTACTGTCAAAATAAAATTTGTAAAAATGTTTTTCTGAAAACGTGGTTAACGCTTCACAGGTTCTCCTAACATTATTTCTACTACTGTCAAATTACACCTTTTAAGAATTCAATTAATTTTCCATTTGTAATTTTTAGATTGAAACAATTACAAATCATTTTTTAATACACTGAAGACTTTTTTATGCTTATTGTATTCAAAACAAGCAAAATATCCAAGAATCAAAACTTTAAAAAGGTGTAATTTGACATTTGTAGAAATAGTGTTAATAATTTTTACTTATCATACTCGTTAATCAAGTTTTTTAAATGCAACAAAATCTTTTTTACTGTCATATTGATTGTGTTATTGCAAAAAAATTACATTTCTGAATGATAATAGTAATAAATTAGTCTTTTTTAGGTTAATTATATCATTTCTAAGAATCGGATAATAAAGGTAAGTGTAGGTATGTTCTGCTTTTCTTAAAACTGCTTCTTTAAGGTTTATAATTTTTTTTTTTAAATGCCCCATGCGTCTAAATTTCTGTTTAAATTTCACGAAATTCACAAGGAAGAATCTTGATACTGTTTACAAAGAAACTGTATTATGCATTTTACAATTACATTTCATTAAGACAATTAAATTTGATTTAAGGTAAATTTTTGATAAAGATCATTACGGAATTTAAATTAAAAATTCTCCCAAAAATAATTTTTCCACACACAGATACACAGATTTGTTTTTAATGCAGTTTTAAGTTATTAGAATGTAAAATCTAGGAAATATCTTAAAAATTAAGGAGCAGGGAGCATTTTATATTTCTATTTATTTATTTTTTATTATAACTAGGGGATCGTACCCGGGCTTCCCGGGTTAAAGAATATAGGTGAAAACATTTTTTTTAATTGAAAACCAATATCTTTTTTATATGCAATAAATTTTTTCATTTGCCCCTTTACATTAAAAAAGCATTTTTTATATGAAAAATACGAATTATACAATCAAATAAATTTTTGAAATTTATCAAAAGCGATATTTTTTTATTAGCTGCGTGCTAAGAGTTATTTGACCAAGATTTTGCTACTTACGGCATCCTCTTATATTCTGATAATTTTAGAACTTATATATGTTTGTGAAATTTGTGTTTTATTTATATTATTTTATTTATTTATTCATAGGGAATTTTTTTAAAGGATATTAGCCCTAAGAAAAGGATGAAAACTTTATTTTGTTTTACAGGCAAACGATATAATCTTTCGTAATCGAGCTCCGCGCGATATAGATAAATAAAAAAAAATATTTCATGGATTAAAATTGTTTTTAAAACCATAGACGATCAGTAAACTGAGATGAACTTTGCAAACAAATTCCATTTGAAAGAAAAAAAAATCCTACATGATGATCTAAAAATTTAAATTGTATGATTTCAAATATGTTAGATTTGTGGGTTTTTTTTTTATATTATTCTTTTATTTGTTTATAAAAGAAATATTAATTTCGTTAATTTGTCTTTCACAAATATGTTAGATTGAGTTTTTTTAATATGATTCTTGTATTTGTTTACAAAGGAAGTATTAATTTCGTTATGCAAAAATAGTCAGAAACAAATTCTGAACAATGTTTTTGCTTTATGTGCAAAATGTTTATTATTATTATGTATTGAAACCGGCACGTGATAAGATAAACTTTTAAAAAATCATGCTTAAAAATTATTTTAAAAAACATAATACATCAGTCAATTAAGATACAGTTTTGAAACAAACTGCATTTGAAAATAAATTTTTTCCCTATGCTACGAAAATTGAAAATGTACGATGGTCAGAAGAATAAAAAAAATACAGTAGCGGAAATTTCAAGACCGAAATTTGATCGTGAAGTGTTGCCATTCGCAAAATGACGTCAGCGTACGCACAGGTACGTTTGTCCTTTATAATATACCTGGTGTCGTAAAAAGGACTGACTGATTTTAAAATTCAATAACTTGCAAACGGTGACAGATATGTAAAAAATTCTTGCAGGAGAGTTATGCATGAGGTCAAATGTTTTTTTTACTGTGATTTTCGATTTTAGTTCGAATTATAAATAACAGATGGCACTGCGATCAATAGACGCTAAATTCAGGCTCGATTTTTGGCACTTCCGGACACACTCAATACATTTTAATCTCATTTTTCCGCATGGAAGAAGAGGAAGGCCAAAAAATCGAGCCTGTATTTAGCGCCTATTGCTTACAGCGCCATCTATTGTTTGTAATTCGAACTAAAACCGAAAATCACTGTAAAAAAACTTTTGACCTCATGCATAACCCTCCTGCAAGAATTTTTTAAATATCTGTCACCGTTTGCAAGTTATTGAATTTTAAAATCAGTCAGTCCTTTTTAGGGCACCAGGTAGATACGTAATCAGTAAAATATAATAAAGATCAGTTATTACGATGTGGTTATCAATTGAAGCTCTTATGCTTGATATTCCGGAATAAAAAATAGCAATTTTTACCTTCTCAAAATTTGCATACGCACTTCTCATATCCATATTCATCATTTAAAAAAAATTTGTATTTTGTTTGATCCTTTTAAAATCATTTTAACTCAAAACTTGAAGTCACCATTGTCAGCTTTTATGTAAATAGACGCACTCTTTACTTGAGATTCTAATCTCAATTCCGGAAAGTAAAAATTTCCGTAATTTATGTTTTTTAGACGAATTTGTGTTAAAATGTTTAGTTTTATCTAAGAAAAGGATCGTTTTCTTTTAAATATGACTTCATTTTCACTTAAATAAGCATTTCGCCTAGTGTCTGAAACTTAGTATCAGTACACATGCTGAAGGAAAAGTAATATAGAAAATTTATGAGGAAAAATGCGTGTTTTTAAAAGCAGTATGTCATTTTCCGTTATTATGCCCCTAATATAATATTCTGCTCCTAATAGGATTTTGCGCGAATAAACCCTATACAACAATTTTTAAAAACAATTTTGAATTTTTATCAGAAAATCGCATGAATAAAGATAAAAATACCTCATTTTTTCTCTCTCTTGTCTGCAATATTGAAAGCTATCCAATTTTCGTCATTTTGGAGAAATTTCATAAAATGCTTTTAAAATTAAAATATAAAAGTAGGGATATTTAAAAAAAAAAAAAAAGATAGTGCAATCACATCTACAAATGAACAGCTTTCAGTTGAAAAAAAAAATATATTAGTAAAATTGGTTCAGCAGAAAAATCAGGGCAGATGAATAAAAAACACCCTTTTGTTTTAAATATATAGATTAAATAAAATTGTGAAAAATAAAATTAAGCAAATTATGTTATTTTGATAAAATTATAGTAGAATGTCCTAAAGAATAGCATTAAAGTTTTATTATTCGAGAGAATTTTGGACAATAACTTCAGGAACATGATATGATTTTAAACCTCGAGTTATTTGTTTGCTTGTCCAACTCGGCGAAGCAAATCTTTCCAGGCGAGAATCATCCATTTCTGTAACATAAATCGCTATTATTTGCATGTCATCTGTCTTTTACAAAGACACTCTAAATTTTTGTAAAACATTGCGTTTTATCAGTGTGTGATTTGGATTACTTTATTTTCAAAAGTGAAGCATTTTCACCTGTGAAGAATTTGAAAGCAGCTGGGCTGTGAAAATGACGCACTTCTACAAAACATAATTCAGTTTTAAGAATTAAAATTCACGCTGTTTTATAAAATGACGTCATTTGAATCCTCTAAAGCAATCCACTTTTACAATCCAATCTTAAACTTTGTCTATAGAAAAGTGTGCATCTGACATCAATATCGCGGAATAACAGACAATATTCTTGACATAGCCCGTATTTTAATTTCAACTTTTTTTTCTGCTTTTATGAGAAAATGGCAACAAAAAGATACAGTAATCTCCTATTTTCGACAATTTTCCGTTTACTTTCAATGACTTTCAATAGAAATGGTGTACTTTTGTTACCACGATTGGAAAAATGGTATTAAAAACTACAAAAAAATTAATATCTCAAAAATAAATTGAGATACAGCTTTCAAACAAATTGCATTTAAAAGAGCATTTTTTTCTTATACGACGGTGTAAAAATTTAAAATGTGCGATGTTTAGAAGTTTAAAAATTTGCAGTAGAGAAAATTGTAAAACCAAAATTTTATTTCAAATTTGAAAGTGTTGCCATTCGCAAAATGACGTAATAGTTACGCATAGATATGTTTGTTCTTTATAATATAGATAACATTAACTATTTTTTTAAAGGTATTCTATATAGTAGGGGAGAGTGGTAATGAATGGGCCATGGGGATGAATGGGCCCTTAACAAAATATGGAAAAGTATTTGCATAAAATTATTTTAGATACCACCAATAGATGAAGTTATTTGTTCTACCAAACTCATCCAATTTTCCATTGTTTCGGATAAGCCATTTTCCCACTAGAGTAGGATGCTCAAGAATCTGATTGAAAAGTAAATTTTTTCACTTTTCAGTAAAATAAATAAGCTGAAAAGTATCTATTATTTCATTGGAGATATGTGTATTTAGCAAGTCTTTGCATATCTGTAAAAATTTTAGGATGCATTTAGATGTTATTTGAATTTAATGTACTAAAAAACCCTGAATATATTCCAGAAGTATAGGTGGGGCTGAATGGGCCATTATATCATGGTCATGAATGGGCCACCTTTGGATAATGAAAATATAGTTTTTCTTCCTTTTATTCTGATTTTCTATTTAATATGAAATATAACTGGCTGTCACAGAATTAGATTAAATTAGTCTAGTTAGAATAGGTTTATAGTGATATATGAAAAATAATTTATACATTTTCACCCTAAGAAATATGTTATTAATTAGAAACATAAGTTAAATTGCATAAATAATTAAGGTGAACTGTCTAGTTGTTGACCACACATACCAATATTTTCCTATTTGATATAAAACTAGAATAATTGTTTATATTCTGAATTTGATAGGTAGAATAAATAATACCAGAAATTTACACTAAATAGTCAATTAATAGGCAGTTCAACTCTGTTACATACATGTCGTTTCGTATTAATTTTGAAAAATATAAATTTTGTTAAATCATAATGTGTATTATCTATTATTTTTATGCATATTTTATGTTCTTTCTTTCTTATAATCTCATTATTTTGTCATTTTTCTGCTACAATAATATGATTTAATATTATCACTTTTGATGTTTATAAATTTTGATAAGCAATGTGTATTACTTACTATTTCAGTATGTTTTCGATCATATCATGTCAAGTGCCATTCATTTTATCATATTTGGTAAATAAAAGATTAATTCCACATTTTTTCATTGAATACATTTAGTGGCCCATTCATTACCTTCAATGGCCCATTCAGCCCCATGGGTGAGGATGAATGGGCCAAATTTCTATATTTTTATTTTCTATTATCATTCATTTTAGACATTTTCTAATCCAATTTTTATGACTTTTTATGTAACCAAATAAGTACAGCAACCGAAGAGCCAATTCTGAGCCAAAAAAAAAAAAAAAAAAAAAAAAAAAAAATTATTCGAAACAAATTACAAAAATTAAAAACCAAAAATTGGCCCATTCATTACCACTCTCCCCTACGTACATTGTGGAATGTATATGTGCACAAATTTTCATTTATTTCTATGATAAAAAGCAAATATATATATATATATATATATATATATATATATGTATGTATATATCCGTTCACTATTACCTTTAAGTAGGGTAACTCCGGGAGAGTCGCCGCATACGGGATAGATGCCGCACCCCTTCTATTTCTTGTAATTATCGATAGATGGTCGTCAAACGCACAGTACAGGTGCGCAATGAGATTATTTTTACCAGTGTATAGCGTGAATCCCATTTCGATGTTTACTTGTAGAAGTACAATCCTTAATTTGACGTAAATGCATGATTTCACTGTCCAAACTTTTAAACACGTTATGTTTAAATACTTTTCATACACTAATTACTAAATGCATGCATGATTTCGAGGTTAAAACTAAGTGTAGCTTTTGTATAGAGTACTGTGTGCATGATTACGCCATTCCCCTTAGCGATGGCAGGTAACTGTGATGGCAGACGTCTGCCCATGCAAAATGGGATACATGCCGCACTGCTTTTCCGGTATACATGCCGCAGTTTCTTTTGTACGGTATGATTAAGTGTTATTAAGTTTTCCTTTACTTTTTGCACAGAGTAACCATGTTAGGCATGTTATCAAGTTTACTAATGGCAAAGGAGAAAAAGGGAAAAATAAAAAGTAAGAAGGGCAAGAAAGATGCAAGTCAAGATGATAATAATGAAAATTGGATTACGCGTAACGCAGACGTTCTTTGCAAATACTCCAAAAAAGAGGAAGTGTAACTGGCTTCGTTGCATCATGCGTTTTAATGTAGTTACATAGAGACTGTACTTTTTCGGCACTTTTACTGTAGATTGAAGTCGATCTCTTAACCCATTCGGGACCATAGGTGCATATATTTTTTAAATATTTTTATTTATAACTCCATTTTGTTCTTATTACAAGCGGCATAACTACCGCACAAGTGCGGCGTCTCAAACTGAATGTACGGGTGAAGCGCCGCAGTGTGCTTTAGAAAAAAATAGTTAAAAAATATTAATAATTTGTTTTGAATTTTTTGTCGCAGTACACGCGTTGTATGTTTAACATTAAATACCACAGCATATTTTTTTTTTATTTTATGTCCACCATGGGACTTTATACACAAATTCAAAAAAATGTGCGGCATAAATCTCGGAATTACCCTACTTTGAGAAAACGTAAATCTAAAATTGTAAATTGATGTTAAATATTGCACTACAAACATTTGCATAAGAATTATAACATTTTCATTATTATTTTTTTCTTTTTTAGCATTTTCACAAAATTTTTCGTTACTCATTTTAGCAAAAGTTGAAATACTTTTGTAAAATGTAAAAAAACTAACACTGTTTTACAGTTAAATCTAGGCCAATTTGGCAGGACACAGCGCCTGACGACCCTTTTTGACAACGTTATCTGTCTGGTGGCCTTTTCAAACTATATTATGTGCCTGGCATTCCTTTTCAAACTACATGCGTGCCCAGTGGTCCTTGCTACACTTTCTGATGCACCCTTTCTGCTAATTTCCTTGCAGTTGACTGAAAAAAAAATCAATTGTGAATTGCGCCAATCAGTCGAAGGAAAAAGATAATGAAATCTGTCGATTGGCTGCGGGTGTGTAATTGTTTGCGTGAAATTTGTCTATCTGCTGCAAGGAAAAATAAGTGTGAAATTTGCAGATATATTACCTTAAAAAAAATCTCTTTATCCATCATTTGAAAAATTCATCCAGCAGTTGAAAAAAAAAAAAAAAACCTGTGAGGTTTGTCAATAAGTAGTGGCTACGAATCCAAAGACAGACTATGTCAGCAATTGTGTGGAAAAAACGTGAAATTTGTCGTTTGATTGCAAGAATATGTCACAAAATTCGCCAATCATTCTGTAAAATATCACAAAATTCCCGCACAGCAGGATATTCTGCAACGACTCCTCAGCTGATCAAAAAAGTTTGTGTGGTAATAAAAAAGAAAAACACAGGGAGATTTTCTTGTATAAGTAGGAGAACAATTTCATCTTTCATGGAAATGCAAATGACATTTCGTAAAATACAGACACAAACACACACACACACACAAAAAAAAAAAAAAACGTACAGAGCAACGCTTGTAAAAGTCTCAAAATCATAACTTAAAAATTCTAAAAATTATCATTGATAGAATAAGCTCAAAATCCGTTGTTCCCAAAATGAAGCAAAAAGATGAGGGGCTGAATCCATATACCCATTGATTAGTGTCATACAGAATATTGCACGCACTACTGTATTTGAATACAACCCCTCTTCTTTTTGCTTCCTTTTGGGAATAACGGATTTTGAGCTTATTCTATCAACGATAATTTTCGGACTCTTCAAACTGTGTTTTTGAGACTTTCACAAAAGTTGCTCTAAACATTTAGCTAATACATTATGCAAATTATATTTTGATTACATTCGAGCATGCGCAGTGAATCTTTATTTAGTAAACGGGCTCATTTTTCATAGAATTATTATTATTTTTTAAATTCTGATTGCAGGGCATTGTCTACAGTGTTGTACATATTTTCAGAAAAGAACTTTCTTATATTAAGAATTCTACAAATTATAAGCAAAAATCTTGGCAAAATTTGGGACTATTTTATAATAACTTAATATAATAACTTTTTATAAAATAATTTCTCTACAAGTTTACATGATATCCTCATAAAAATGAACACAGTTTATTACAATAAGGCACTTAATCATAATCTACAGTTTGAACACTTTTGCTACACTAGTTTTGACAGGGTTATCAAAAAGTTATTCATTCTTTTTTAATTTGTTGACGGTCCCCTATGGGGTTTCGAGAAAAAATCCTCACGGAAATGTACGCTGTAAAAAAGATTTCCCTTATTTTAAACCAAAAAGGGTGGCAACTAAGTTGCCACCCCAAGTGGTGTAATGAAATTCCATTTGTAAATTGGTGTAATGAGCCACCAGCTATCAAATGGTGTAAACAAACACCATTTTTAGTGGCAACTTAGTTGCCACCATTTTTGGTGTAAAGTCACGCTACTGCTTATCTGGTGTAAAGTCACACTACTGCTTATTTGGTTTGTATTTTTAACAGTAAAATAAAAAAACAATTTAAAGATTAAATTTTAAATCTAATGCAACCATAATTTACAATAAATAGTTTCACGCAAAGAGGCTGCTAAACATTGTTTTAACTCCGATAATTTATTATCTAAATTAAACATTTATTTTAAACATTTTAGTTTTGGTAAAAAACGAAATTTCCTCACATTGGCAAATTTGCGAGCGACAAATAACAGTCAAAGAAAGTAAAATCAGTGTTGAATTCAGGCATTTTTCTCCCGGACAGACTCTTATGGCTCCGGGGGGATGGGGCATTATAGAGTTCCGAGGGAACACTTTTTGACAATTGAAAACACAAAGTTACACATTTTTCTGGGGGGGGGGGGCGGATTTCGTTGCTCCGGGGTGAATTGCTCCCCTCTGTTCCAACTCCAGAATTCAACACTGAATAAAACGAAACAAAAAAATTCGTCGGGGCGGGCAAACGCCAAACATATCTCCCAGCAGATCTTTCGTATAATTGAGGATGTCATGTGATCGGTATCTGTGCTTGGAGCTTTGAATTTGATTCGAATCGAATCATTTATGAACATATACGTTATAATTTAAGCGTGTGGTACACAACCATGTGAATGCCGCTACTGTTAATAAACTGCAATGAATAAATAGCAGAATAATAAAAACAGTATAAAGTACTCATAATATAATGTTGAAATCTAAATAGAAAAAAGAGGATATGTATTAAAAATACAAGTATGTGAAATGCTTTTCAGTTTCGTGTTATTTGTTGACATGTTGTATTATCGTAAATATCTATGCATAACGTTCTTTCTCGAGCTTCTATAATACATTTAATTAACTTGTTAAGACATGAGATATCATTAGAATCTCGGTGTTTACAATTTTGATTTTTATCTTTATAAAACGAAATGCTATCGCATCCGTTAAAAAATAACTTTATAAATGTCATCAATTTATAAAAGATTTCTAATGATTTAATCATCAAGTTTTTACCTCTTTTCGTTACTAATCCCGGGGAAATAGATTCAATGATGTATAATAATAATAACAATAATACATATATATAAATTGCCACATAAATTGTTAAATTTAAAAAAAAGATTCATTTCTTATTTTTGTGCAATAAGCAACTTAGAGATTCATCGATAGTTGATTTTATTAATGTGCTCAATATTTGATGTTACTTTTGAAAGCACACATGACAAATATACTTGAAAAAGTATAAAGATACTTTTATTAAATAAATATTGTTTATGATTGAGATTTTATTTTTTAGAACTTTTAGCTTTAACAGTGAAATGAAAAACAAAAATATACCTGACTTTCTGAATTCTTCACAAAGTAATTTTCAAAAATATTTTTAAATTTATAAATGTTTTAAAAAATTTTGCAAGTCCCCAGTATAATACAACATGTTAATAATAATAAAAAAAAAACACTGTAAACATTTCACATTCGAATGGTTGAAGGAATGTATATATGAATGAATGTAGTATTGCAACTATATTTATTAATACTAACATTAGTTATCATTCATAAAAGGGCTAACATGACTAATTAGCGATTCAAATAACACAAAATTATTATACTTATTCATAGCCTTTGGAGGGGTTTTAATCCATCCTTTCCCATCCCCACCCCACCCTCCATTTACTGATCCATTTTAACCTGTTACACTATACTTGGAATTTTAAACCCTTCTCATTGCATTGAGTTCAAGCGAAGATGTTTTTGTTAAGGATAAAGTAAAACAGATTTTTCATTAAAATAGAAAATTTTCGTTACTCCCATAACAGAAATCCTGGCTACGCTACTGATTATTATTGTAAATAATGTAAGGTACTACATAGTTACCCCGTCGATCAAAAATCTATCGCCAAACTATAAGATTAAATGCCAATAATGACTGATCGTAAATTTCACTTTGACTTGACTTTAAGCAAGTTACACGTGTTTACGTCATCAAGCAATTTTTATTTTGACGTTTCATTTGCATTTTTACTAATGTTATACTAGTTTATTTGTTCTTTCGTTATTTAAACTAAAAATTTTGTCAATTTGTATAATTTGGCGATTTATAAAACTTCGTGAAATTGGTGGACGGGATAAGTAAATAATGTCCAATATTATTATTATTGCCAAATAAATTAAAATACAGTTAATTAGTATTAATTTTCCTTACAGCATAAGTGCTGAATAAAACAAAAAAAAAAAACTACACATTTACGATGATAAATAATTTTTTTTACTTTCAAATTTAACGCAATTTTAGATTTTTACATATTATTAAAATACATATATTAAAGTGTTAATTACAAAACCTCAGAAAACCTAAATAATATATAAATTGATAGAATGTATTGTTACACATGGAACTTATAACACCATGTTTATTTGTAATACTCCTTTAAATTAGTTTAAGCTCATGGGATTTAAAGCATGTAAAACAATATAAAATCAAAACTAAGTATTTCAAAGCTTTGTACAGAAATGACATTTTTATATGCTTGCATTGTAAGTAATTTTGATTTTTGAAATATCGAAAAAACTAGCCTACTAAATCGTATTTTACAAGTATTATGTATCAATTTAATATGTATATATATGTAAAACAAATATGTGTATGTATTACAAAAGCAAGATTTAACAAGAATTACAAGTTCATGGAAATCATATTTGTTTATTTAGACATTCTAGTGTATATTATCAAACAAACAATAAGTACGATAAAGTGAAAGGCTGTATTCCTAAAACTTGTACATATAACACAAATGATAAGCGTAATATATACTTTAAAGCTGTTTTCAGCTGACAGAATTTAAAATTGTTAAACACGATAAAACCAAAGCTAAATATAAACAATTAAAAATATATTTTAGTGTTCGTAAATATATACTTACTATTTCATTAGATTTCTTTCAATAAACTTGTAACGGTAATAAAGTTTATTCTAAGAATACAGCTTACCAGTTGTTTCCCCTTTCACAAAAACACAAATCATTCCTATGTTACATCTGGACATACGTCACGTGTACTTGACTCTTTTTTAAAAACTCAGCGTAGGCCTGACTGGTTTTCTAATAAATAGTCTAAGCAAATTAAAATAAACATACCTTCAGTTCGGGTGCTGCAACAGAAGCTGGTTAACTGCTTTTTTTTTAAGTGATCATTACTGAGAAACATTTTGAAAGTCAGACAAAATCCGAGCCCTGGAACTATAACTGGAACTATAGGGCTTATAAGTTTCTCTATGTTTTAAGATGTAAAACAGTAAATTATCTATGGCCAAACGAAACTATTCTTCTATGGCCAAAACGAACCGAGTTAAGATACCTGCAATTTAATGAATTTTGTGATTTTTAATCACCAAATATGGAAAAACACATTTTTAGCATTACATTGATAAATTGCATCTGACTAAAAATGTATAAATAATATTTTCATTTTCTTGTGGTTTTCGCTATGCATATGCGTTGATACACATGGCAGCAACGAAATCAGGAATAAAATTTCATTTTATTTATTTTATTTATTTATTTATTTATTTATTACAAATCATGTTGTTAAAACTGTGTTTATTTTTATACAGGGTATCTCTTCTTATCGTTTACCAAAAGCTAATTTCTAAATCGTTAGTTTTAGTGGTATTGTTCTAATTTCAAAAATGTTTCAGATTTTTTTATGCATCATTTAAAATCCAATTTGCGTTAAAATAGGTGCTTTTTAAATAGTTAAGAAATTAAAAAAAATTCACAACGTCTGGGTCCTATAAGCTTCATTCAGAAAAAGTTTCTCCATGTTATATCCACTAATACAGTAAAAATTTTATTTTCCTATAGCTAAAACTTATTGAGTTATGATACTTAGAACTTTATGAATTTTCGACGTTTTTGTCACCGTAAACAATAAACGTGTTTTTAGTGCCAGAAAAGCTGAAAATTCATAAAATTAAAAGTATCATAACTAGGTAAGTTTTGTCCTGTAAAAATTAAGTTTTTAAACAAAAACTGATTTTAATGGTGTGGATTCACCTTAACAAAAAATAGTGTCTATACGTACGTCCCTAAATTATTTCAAACATTTTGTTTAAAAGCCTTCTAATTAAAACACCCGTTGACATCATACACAGCCATTAGTTACATGTTAAAAAAATAACAGGTTGTTGGAACCTGTTACTTGTGCAAGCGTGGAACGATGCAACCTGTTAACCAAAAGTAACTATTTCCCATCCCTAGCGCTAATGAATAATGGATCCTATCACAAGAAGAAAGAAAAAATCTGTTCGCCTTCATATATTGACGCCGCGATCTTGCTTGATAAGATCGGATTGGATTTCGGATAAGAATAGTAATTGGTTGAGTGGACATATCGATAAAAAAAATTACAATATAGATAAAATCGAGTTGTTCATACTATCGATAAAAGCGATAAAATATATCATTATCGCCCATAAGTACTGGAAAATTTATACTTAAAATTCATAAATAACTTTCTGAGAAATTTTATAAAATTTTAATATTAATTATTTTTTATTATAATAGTTATTTGATTATTAACGTTTCGGGTTGCAAATTTACGCATATGTAACTTTGTTTCTGTTATTAACTGACATTTTATTTGTACTTTACGAATATGCAATATTATTGAGTTATGTTCTTAAATAAAAATGAGAAAAGAAAACCCGACAATAATTTATGGACAACCTGTAGATTATACAATCGGTGGTTGCATTCTTTGGAATGTGAAACGCATCGCATTTTCTTATTTGACTTCGTTAATCGAAAACTGGTATGAGAAATAGAATATAACTTATTCTTAAATTGAAGCATTGTATATATTGAATGTAAATACCCAATTATCTTTTTTTATTTCTGAACACCGAAAGAAATATTGTAATGGATATAAAAGTATTAAAAGACTATTAAGAACAAAATAAACTTTTTTTACGTAATCTAAAAGGTCGCGTACACGAGAACAGTACTCTTATGGTAAGAGAAACTATTATTATCTACCATTTGATTTGTCATGAAAGTTGCATTTAGACATTTTCTCCCGCAACTACTTTATTAGAATCATCTATTGCTGAAGGGTTTTTCATAAAATTGAATAAGTTTATAGATGATAGTGAACTTTGAAATTCGTTATGGAAATGCTCTATGTTTTGACCTAAACGCTATGACTTTTTGCAAATATTTTGTGAGTTGTAAATATGTAAAAATTAGATTTTCCTTTTCATTTAAATTGGGATTGCCATTTTTTTTAACACTAATTTTATTCACCACAAATTTTGATAAAATGTGTTTTTATTCCTATATAACTAAATATTTCAAGACTTTACCATATTTTGTTTTATAAAAATTATGTCATTACTAGCTGAAACGGCTTTGCCCGAGCTCGTCGAAATATAGCCCGAAATGAGAAAAAGCTCTGAAAATCATAATAAAAAATCGCGAAAAATTTAAAAATCTCTCCAAGAATTTCGAATAAACTTCATCGAAACGAGAAAAAAATTACTATATTGGGCTAGAAGATTTAAACCAGATTCCTTTTACTAATGAGAGAAAAATCGTTGCGATTCGCAAGAAATGCCTAAAAATCACGCGAAAAATTCAAAAATCGCGAAAGAAAATCAAAATAAACTTTATTGAAAAGAGGGTAGAATTTTCTATATTAGGTCCAATGTCCAAAAGATCGACGCGGATCGCGAAGACACGTAAAAATCACATTAAAAAGCGCAAAATCACGAAAGAAAAAATGTACCATTTTTAGATACCAGTTTAAAATCTAATTCCTTTGCTGAATGTCAAGAAATCGCCGTGGAAGTCGGAAAAACGTTAAAAATCGCGATAAAGAGAGTTTTTGTAATCATGAAAAAATTGTAAAATATCAAAAATCGCTCAGGATAAAATTTATTATATTAAGCGAAAAGTTTGAAACCGAATTCCTTTTCATCTCAAAAAATTTCCGTGGAACTCTAAAGAAAGCTCGGAAAAACGCTCAAAATTCCGTTGAAAATCACATTATATGTCGTTCAAAAATGGCAGACGAAAACATTTACCATAATAGGCTAACAGTTTAAAACCAAATTCCTATTAGACTAAAAGTTTGAAATAGAATTCCTTACAAAGACCTAAAAATCGTCGTGAAAACCGAAAAATCGCATTGAAAATTGCATTCAAAATCGCGAAAAAAACCAACATCGTGGAGGAGAAAATTTACAATATTACGCTAAAAGTTTGAAACCTAATTTCATTTCCTAACGTCAAAAAATTTTTACAGAACTCAGAGAATTCCTAAAAATCACATTGAAAATTTCATTAAAAATCGCTAAAAGTTCAAAATTCTGTGGGGTAAAAAGTTTTCTATTGAAAGGTAAAACATTGTAATTGGAAAATTTTCATAAATGACAGAAAATCTACTCGGAACATCAAAAATCTCTAAAAATTGCTAAAAATCACATTGAATACAGCATAAAAAATGCTAAAATTCAAAAAGCGTAGAGGATAAAATTTATTATATCAGACTAAAAGTTAGAAACCGATTTCCTTTTACCAATGTTAAAAAAATACCACGAAATTTGAAAATCGGTTAAAAATTACAATTAAAATTCTCTAAAATTCAAAAATCACGGAGGACAAAAATCGTACTATAGTAAAATGAAAATTTTATACCAAAAAATCTTTTCCGAATGTCAAAATATCGCCGTGCAACAGAAAAAAGTTAAACATCGCATTAAAAAGTACATTGAAAATCGCTAGATATTTTAAAATAGCAGGAGACAAAATTTACTACAATTGAGTAAAACATTGTAATCGGAAATCTTTCATCAGTGAAAAAAAAATCAACGTAAAACGTAAAAAATGTCGAAAAATCGCTAACTATTGCAACAAAAATCGGTAAAACTAAAAATTCGCAGATGATAAAATTTACTACATTCAGCTAAACCGTTAAAACGGAATTCCTTTTACATATGTCCACAAATCCCCGCGGAAATCGAAAAAACTCTAAAAATGCATTAAAAAATCGCTAAATATTGAAAAATCATAGATGTCAAAAACTACTATAGTGGTTTAAAGCACTGTAGTTGGTAATAAATGGCACAAAATCGATGCGGAACGTACAAGAGCTCAAAAATTTCCTAAAAATCGCAGTGAAAATCCCATTAAAAATCGAAAAAATTGAATTTTGAATATTGTACCATCGAAAAGTGTATGAAGTTATGCATAGACTTGAACCATTTTTTTTAAGTTCTTGGCTATGGCAAGCAGATCCTCCCTTAATTTGGAAAACATCCGCCGGTTGGGGACGCTGTAATAGCGATTTTGGTGCCATTTTGTATATTTTACCGCCGAAAAGTGTAAGAAGTTATGCATAGAATTGAACCAATTTTTTTGTTTGAGTTTTTAGTCTTAGCAAGAAGGAATTCACTGAATTTTGAAAAATTCCGCTGGAAGGGGCTCTGTAATAGCGATTTTTTTGCCATTTTTAATATTGTACCTTCGAAAAGTGTATGAAGTTATGCATAGAATTGAACTAAATTTTTTGCGTATGTTTTTGACCATGACAAGAAGGTCCTCCCTGAATGTGGAAAAATTTCGGCGGAAGGAGGCGCTGTAATAGCGATTTTTGTATAATCTTCTTAATTTTCGTAGTTCTATTGTACACCAGTGGCTCGTGAAACGACGAGAACTTCCCATCTTGATAAGCCGACTATTCGTGATTTTAATAAATATCATGATCGGGATTAACTCATTTTTACTCCGATTAATTGACTGAAGCAGAAATTTAAGATGAAAGTCAAAGTTGATATAGTATTGAACTAATAAAAATGAAATATTGACATCTGTAAAAACATTTTGAAATCTTAAAATATATGAGATAGAAGAAAGTTTTGGGATTGGCACATCCAACTACTTTTTATATGTAGATGATCCCCTAAGCAAATTTTATTTAGGTAATTTAAAAGTAGACTGTACAGTACATCCCCGATTATCCGCGGAAAATCCGATACAGACTGAAAATGGGGTGGAAAAAGAAAAAAAAATAAAGAAAATTCAACGTAAAAACTATGTTTTAGTATACAAAAAGCATAATAAAACGTTTCAAATACATACATATGCACAGTATAGCAGAAACCTTTCTTTACGTCTAAATCTCTAAAATAAAGAACAGTAAACGAGAAACAATGCCATACATAGCCAGCAAACACATACCTTTCGGCACACGATCGAACCGCAGCCGGCAGTGTCGGTTAAGTGTCGGCATCGACACAGTGGTTCCAGTGAAGTTTCGGCAGCATATCGGCAACTGAAACTTAAGAATCTGCTTTTTCGACTGCCGGTTACCGTAATTGGTCCCCTTATGGTTACATATCGGCAAGCGACTTATACCAGCAAGTGACGCAGGACCGATATGTGATATCTGATAGTGGTACGATTAGATGAATACCAACATCGGTCCGAATTCGGAATTTTTAGTCTTAGCCGATATTTTTTCTTTTACTTAATTTTGTGTGAGTTTGAGTTTTGATAAGAGTTATATATTTCACATAAAATTCTAATAGTGATAAATATGAAAATTGTCAAAAAAAGCCTATATTTATTTATTTAAAAAAATGTTTTGAATTCATTTTTAAAAGGATTTACAATTTTTTGAATCATCAAAAGATTTTTTTAAATCGTTCCTTAAAATTATTATTCATTATAAACTTAACCTCAGAAAGAAAAGAAAAATACTTCATAAGTTAATTCAAATTATTTTCCAATTATATATTCATTTAAAAAATAATAGCTAAGTTTCTTATTTTATTTAAAAATCAAATTATTAAAAAGCTTTTAAAATTATTTTACAAGCTATGAAAATATCAAAAAATCTACACATCTTTTTAGCATTAAAATTTAAAAGAAAAGATTCCGAAATTTCTCCCTTCTAAAGATTTATTTACTAAACGAAAAAAAAATAATAATATTTCTATTTTATTTTAAGATTAAAAAATGCTCATAAGTAAAAGAATAAATATTGCTACATTGTCATTAAAAATATATTCTATTTTAAATCATCAAATGACAGATAATGAATTCTTATTCTAAATAAAATTTTAATTAAAGTGATCAATTTCCAACTTTATTTATTAAAATAAGATTTTCCATGTTAAAACTAGTATGTTGTGGCCATCACAAATCTTTCTTCTATATAAATCACGTCAATTAAATCATTTAAATAGTAGAAGAAATTACATCAATTTATCACCAATTCATATCAAAGTATATCTGACTTTCAAATTTGATGAAATTTCGTGCATTAGTTCTTGAAAAATAGAGCTATAGCGGAAATTCTGAAAAAATGTAGCATAGCAGCACCACCTGTTGAGCGATTTACACAAAAACATAAACAGCACCAATTGATATCAAGGTATAAGGTATACCTGAGTCTGAAGTTTGATGAAAATTCGTGCATTAGCTATTGAGATAGAGCTATAGTGGAAATTCTCAAAAATGCAGCATAGCAACGCCACCTGTTGAGCGATTTGCACCAAAACATAAACAGCACTAACTCATATCAAGGTCTACCTTAATCTGAAGTTTGATGAAAATCTGTGCATTAGTTCTTGAGATAGAGCTATTGCGGAAATCGCGAAAAATGCAACATAGCAGTGCCACCTATGGGGCGATTTACACCAAAAACTAATCAGCACCAACTTATATTAGGAACTACTGGAATGTAAATTTTTATTAAATTCCGTGCATTAGTTCTTGTGATAGAGCGCCCACAAAATTTGTGTCACATACAGATAGACAGACTCACAGAACCACACACTCACAGACAGACATTTTGTAAAAACATATTTTTTTTCGGAATCTCTGACCCCTAAAACGTGTAAATCCGTCGAAAACCGGAAGTCGAAATTTTTCATGAATCCAATACTTTCTTCTTGTAAAGATAGAAGAAAGTAGAAATATGTTTTATAAATTAGCGCAACGCATGTGATTATATAATAACTAATAAGAAAATTTTATTAACTGAACAAAACCTCTAAAAATAATTAATTTCATTAAATATTTAATAATTTTTAAATTTATAAAAAAACCCAATTCGTTTGCTATAACTAGTTCGCTAAAATATTTAATTCATTCATTTAAATACTAAATTAACTTTTAAATAAATGCGGATAAGACTATTACAAAAAAACAACTTTAAAACACTTCAAAATTCCAATTTTCCCATCAACGATCTATCCACAACAAGCTAGCACTTAAAGAAATGTCTTCGCCGTATTACCCCATAAGAATGCTCCCCGCAGCAAGGCTCAGTGGCTGAGTGGTTAAGGCGTTTACCTTCTGTCCCTATGGTCCTCGGATCGAAACCATCCTGTTCCAACGCCGAAATAAGCTCCCTTGAAATAATGACAAAGACACATGCCAAGATGGCTAATAGATGGCGCCATCCAAAAAGATTTCTTTTTCAATTTATGCTGTTGTCGGGCTGCAGCCGGCATAGTATCCTGCCGGCAGTCTCGCCGATCTTGCCGGCACCGGTCCGATCAAGTGCCAGCCCAACGGACCGACTGTCGCCCGGGGGACCACAAAAGTGTTGGAACCGATATCGGTAACCTGATATCGTGCCGTTACCGCCAGAATCGGCAAGCGGCAGCCGTCCGATTGCTTCCCGATAGCTCTGTGTTTGTTGGGATACTGCACAAAAAGTGTTGAGTTACACCTTTTTAAAAAAATCAGTCACCTGTTTTTGCTTCTTGCTTTCGAAACACCTTTTCTATCTCAAAAATGAAGCTATTCTTGATATGCTGTCCTGGAATTTATCATAATAGTCTTATTTAATTGTTAAATATTTTAATTGCAGTGTTTACGTTTGTTTAATAAAATCAAGAAAAGACATCAAGACTGATATTTTAAACATAGCAACCGAATCTAGAAATATTCCTTAATTACTTTCAAATACATGAATTTTTCTGTTTATATTTATTAGTAGGGCTTATTGTATTTTCCTTGCTGTTGGCTTGAATAACAATAATAATAAAAAAATCGCTTCGCAGATAAACCGCATCGCGGATAATCGAGCTTTACTGTATTTGTAATCGTTTGGTAGCAGTAACTTTCTTTTACAATTATTTGTTGCAGACTTAATAGGGGTCATTTGCTTCTTTTTTCCAAGACTGTACATTTTTTCAAAAGTGGGTACGGAGAGTAAGCACGTTCGGAATCTGCGAGATAGGTGTAAACTATAGAAAAACATTCAGCATTGGTCTCCCGATTTTATGTTGTTGTTAATCTTTTGGCTTTAGAACACACGTTTCCAACTTGCGGCCCGCAGAACTATTTGCAATATTTTATTTAAGTAAACTTATTGTCGTATAAATGAAAGTGTTTATTTACAAACAAAAATAAATTGTTACAAATTAAATTGAGATTCGTGTGATAATAGATTTAAATAACGAACACTTTTATTAATGCGATCCCGATATTCATATCATTTTTTGCGCCTGCCGCAGATGATAAGACCTGCTACTTAACCAATATGAAGTTTACTCCCACCGAACAAGAACAAATTGCAAACCCCTGTTATAAAAAAGAACAGGAATAGACAGAAAGAGAATCATGCTGAGTGAAACAGTCAACCTATGGAGTTTATGGAATTTATGTCACTGGTATTAAATCAAGAAAGAGACATCATGCTCCACGCGTAGTTGATGGTACGCTTTCTAACGTTTCTAAATATTGAAACACTAATTCATCCTTTGATACTGTGAAAGAAGATATCTCAATAAACATTTTAGAAAACGTATACCACAGTTGTAAACCTAACTTCAGATATTACTACCCATAGAGGTGTGGATGTTTGAATTATTTTGTAAATTACTAAATATTAGGGTGGGCCGAAAAAAACTTTTTTTCTCTTTTTGATTCGCTATACCGCGGAAAACTTGTGTCTAGGGTAACTTAGTAAAATGCAATAACAAAATAAATAAATTTTTACGTTTGGCGGTAGCGCATCGGGCTTAAAATTTGAGAAAAAACACTATTTTGATATTTTTTCTAATAAATGGAAATGAATCAAATAACTTATATAACAAGCAGCTATAGACATATTTTAGTAGAAAAGGTTATAGGAATGATAAATAAATGAAAAAATAAATACATTTCGCAACATATTGGCAGCGGATTATGTTAAAAAAAAAGGCTTTTTTTTTTAATGACATATTTTCATTGAAATGAAAACTACTTTTCTGATTGTACTATTACCTGATCTGATTACCTTTATCTGATTGTACCTGAGTGTAATTTCACTTTGTAATAAAATATAGTCCTTTACTTGTCTTTACTATCTTTTGGAAGTTTGAAATAAGATTTGCTTGAAAAACTAGGCACTGAAGATCTCGAGAAAAGTGTCGTTCTTATAAAAACATCTCTGGACCCGAAGACTTTTTATGATGCCTCGGTTACCAGCTTCACGCACCGTTCTACTATTTGGTATTGACATGGGAATTGGTCAAATTTCCACTGGGCCGCTGTTTTATCTGATTCGACCTTAGACCAAATATCTTCGTTGGTGGCTCTTCTCAGAAAAAGGTGGTGGTGAAAGTGAATCATTTCGATGTAGTCTGTAGCTAGAAAAATGATTTTGGATGTTTGAAAACACCTGATTGACTTTCTATTAGAAACTAAGTTTCTAGCCTTTATAATTCTTCTGAAACATAACTCTCGTATATGATCCCTTTTATCTACTATCATACTCAAAAGCAAATTTTCTGGATTGGCAAAAAATGCGTTTCTCTCAATTACTGATTCAATGACCTTCAGCACGTTTTCAGAGAGGAATTTTGACGATTTTATAACTTTCAATACATGTTCCGGCCCATTTGTGAAGTATTTACTTTTATTTAATACTTAACCATACAGGTATATAAGACTGTAGGAGAAAAGAAACTATAATCTTGTGTTCGTCTGTTGGATTTTCAAAACTTAAATACAACTGGAGAATTCTGTTCTCCGTCGTTACTCACCTTGAGTGAAAAGTGTGCCAGGCTCAGAACAGATAAATATACAGGACAGCTGCCTGCTTTTATAGTACAAATAATGTCCAGTAGGTTCTGCTGATCTTTGCTTAAATTTTGCCAGTTCTGGAAATTCATACTCAACACTGTTAAATTTACCACTGGGAGTTTCTCACATTTCCTGAGCTGCGTGACAATCGGACTAGTGATTTTGGCCCAGTCGTTTCACCATCTAAAGTTTGAAACAAATGCCGGAATGGCAACTCATTAAAATGTAAGAGGCATACACCACCACCTCTTTCCACTGTAGTGCTCTTTTAACGTCTTCTTCAATGTGAATAACATCGGTTTTCCACACCGTATTAGTAACAGTGCTATCACATCCAATCACATTTTTTTGTTTCCTTTACGTCCACTCTTCCAATTTTACCAATACCATGCATTCTTTGAAAGTACAAGAATTTTAGTTCAATGATGGGTATATTTTTTGCTTTTTCACTGTTACAAATAATAGAGACAAGACACTCACAAACCTCAGGAACCATTTTACAATTGCAGTCTAATGTCATTTTCACTTACACGCAGAGACATCAAACAGTAACAAAGATTTTTTAAAAAATCTTCAACTCTCCTTTTCAACTTTTACTTTCCCTTATCACGCTTAAAGGACTCCATAAGATTACGATAACTATCATGATATCCATTTGTTATCTGAACAATTCTGTAAGGCGTTAGTTTCAGTATTGAAGCTTTATCAAACACACATTTAACTTTTGGCGTCACAATAATAGAAACGTGAGAAAAATTAACTGACCTGATGTTTGATTTCAAGACTATGTTGTAATTTTCATGGAAGTAACACTTTAAAACGTCTTCATAAGTTGGAAATTTATTTACCGGTAACTCTTTAGGGTGGCGAAATAACGGACAGTTAAAGTCACTGCGAGTAATTTCTTTGAAAACAGACATAACACCGCGATCGAATCACTTATTAAGCAGTCTGTAATTAAATCAGTCTTTAAGAAACGCGATGGAAACGCACAAGAAGCTGCTAATCATTGTCGACAAAATTCTAGTGATCATCTCACAGGAACCGCTGTGTCATAAAGCACACGCATGCGTATCGCACAGTGCATTGTGAAGCGTCAGTACAAGTAGTATTGACGGGCTCCAACTCGCAGCAGGGCTCGTCGCGCTGGACTGCTACCAGAGTAGAAGGACTCATAATACAGCTTGAATTCGTCAATTTAAGGATATTTTAATTGCTTTGTGCTACCCTAAATGAAGTAATTTTTTTTAAATTATAATGTGCTTTTTGATCTTTCTTTTAAAGCCTTTTTACCATAGCAGTTTTTTATCTTTTTCGTTTATAGCTTTAAAAAATCGAAAGAAAACTACTGCTTTTTCAATAAATTTCAAATATTCAAGAGCGATGCGCTACCGCCAAACGTAAAAAATTATTTAATTTGTTTTTGCATTTTACTAAGCTACCCTAAAGCCAAGTTTTCCGCGGTATAGCGAATCAAAAAACAAAACAAACAAAAAAAAAAAAAACGTTTTTTCGGCCCACCCTACTAAATATGAAATACATTTTTTATTACACACCAAGTAATATGCTAAAATTTAGTTAAGCCTTAAAATGTGTACCAAAACTGAAACTTGTTGCAATTATCGCTCCGAAAAAGTACTGCAATTGAATTTTTTTGCCGTTTCATGTCAGCTAAGTATAACTGTTTTGCACTCTATACTCAATAAAAATCATTTTGCAGGGCGCCTCATACTAATTCCATTATAATTGAACTAGTTTAAATGTATTGAAATACGCTGAAAACAATTTTTTAACATATAACATAAGGTAAAAGAACCCTTTTATGTCTCCCTGTGAACGAAATATAAATGTTTCATACCCCATATCCAGAAGGAGTAACTCCATTTCCCCATAAGAAAACGCAAAAATAAAAAATATTAACGCGACAATCGAAGTATATTTACGAAAGTTAGAGCGTGGACTGGCAAACAGACAGGCGAACCAATGTCTTAAACACTTTTCAACTATTTTGGAAAGTGTTAAATATAGGGCTTTCAGCATATATTTTTATAATGCGCATACATCTATGCTATCGTACTTATAGGGTATGTACAGATTCACTTATAGTAATAGTGCATTAAAGTTCATCTTCTGAGAAGATTGAAACTATCATTTATAATGCTTATTGAAATTGGAAAACCATTGGAACCCTTTTCGGACCATTCGTTGGCTATATTCTATCATTTTGATCCAGTTAATTATTTTATCTATGGAATAATTTCTTTCTAACATACATGGAAATCAATGTAATAGTTCCTGGTTTGACGTTTTACTTATACAAGAACAGGCGCATGCTTCTCTAAATGGCCTTCTGATACTTGTATCTTATCAGTGTTAAATTTATGTTTTGATGACCCTTTAAACCTCAGGAACTGTTCCAAGGAATTGGCTGAATTTTTAAAAGCTTATTAAATATGTATTTTTACATACGCAGGGAATCCTTGAAATTGGTTGTAATTATAATTCTATGATCTTTATTGCAAAGTATTTAAAAAAATAATAATAATATTTAAAAATTCATTAAAACATAAAACTTCAAATTACAAAAAGCTTGTGTTAAACTATACACATATGAGAGAAAAACGTGTGTTAAAAAATTCAAAGGTGTATCTTGTATTGTATATGAGATAATGTGACATTTTGGCAATTTTTTAATTTTATTTTTAGTAGTTGGCAGTAAAAATCCATAGGGATGTGAAAACCTATAGAGAATAGGCTTTGAAAATTTCAACTGATTCTTTGGAACAGTTCCTGAGATAAAGTGTCATGAATATGAAAAAATCATCAGAGAAGATACAAGTGTCTTAACTATCTTAATGTTTTTTTTTTCAGTTATCTGGTATTATTACCATTGAAAATATTCATCATATGACTGAAATAATATTTATCCAAGCTAACTACAATGTCGGTCTGCGATATCTACCCATTTAGAATGCTTTATTCGACAAAAATAATTCTATTTTAAACGGAATGTTTAATGGAGGAGAACCTTAACCCTTTAGTGCGCGGCTTTGCATGTATGCAAATAGCAGTTTTTTGAATTTAATAGATTTTTTTTATTCATACATACCTAATTCACACCAGAAAATTAAAATAGCAATATGTGCTTTAATTAATAACATACATTCCGTTTCCTAAATAAAGCGAAATTAACCATTGAAACCTACAGGTGTAAAGTGAGATTCTCTGAACTACGTAATTTCTAGAACGTATTTTATCATGGGAATTAAATGATTAAATGTTAAGTTATATAAAATAAATAATAATATAGAATAAGGTATTTGGAGACATACTTATTAAAATATTTACTAATTTGCATTATTTTAGCGTAAAACAGCCAGACGACAGTAGTTTTTACTAGTATTGCAGATGAACAAAAGAAGAAAAGATTGACGTATTATATGAAAAATGTATCTCTCATTTTTTACATTATTTTTCCTGTGTAATAAACATTTCAGAGATTCATATATAATTTTCTCGAAACAAAATAAAAAAATCGCGCATTTAAGGGTTAAGAAACATGGTCTGTTTGGAAGGTTAGTTGTTTTTTCTCTTAAATTTTGCAAAACGTTTAATGTTACAACAAACTGTGCTTCTTGATAAAACGTTCTAGGACTTAGCGTTCTAACACATAAATCAGTGAAAGAAGAAAGTTTTCTTGCAAAAAGAAAAAAAATATATATAATATGTAATGAAAATGTTTGGGAAAATATAGGAACTAATTGATAGGGAATGATATCTACTAATTATCGATGTACATGAATTAAGCTAAGGGGGCGTCTAAAAATTAAAATTTGAACTGTCTCATAAATTTTCAATAGTAACACCCAATTTTAACAAAATATTTTTAATCTCTGTAGAAATTTATGTCCAGATAGAAAATGTCTAGTGATTTGTAGAAAAATTTTGGAATTACAAATATTCAAATGTTTAAACCTCTAATGTTACTTTTCCATATTTTCTTCAATATTTCCTGAAATTATTAGCTGATCATGCAGATTTCTTGTATGATTATACTTTTTTAAAGAGCAGATTTTATTTTTCTAGTTTTCACAGTTTCCTGATATGAAATATGTATTAATAAATAAATATTTAAAAAATATTAGGAATTTTAAGCTCTAAAATTTTTTATTGAGCGTGATTGATAAATGCTTTCTATACACGTATAAAAAATTGAGCTTGTTCCTGTACGTAGTTTTTTAGCTAACATTAAAAACCATCAGGATACGGACATTGAGAATGATGCATAAGATTTTATGATTATCTATGAACAATGTTACCCTGCTGATGAATGTCAATGAATTACTTCGTAAGCAATTCGAACACGTTTTCTGGCGAAAATGAACTCGAAAATGAAACATCGCATTAAGAATCTAATTCGAAACCCACCTTTAATTTGTTTCCCATCCTTAAAATTATTTGAACAATACTGCATGGACAAGGTAAAGATTCTAGTCACTCCTTATGTTTGACGCTTTTCAACAGTTATTTATATTTTGCTGCATCATCAGGTAATACTCTCAGTAACACCCTTCTGGGATTGAGACCTGATTCGTTGAAAACATTCACCTACATAGGCGATACGCTTTATGTTATGACAAACAATACAGAATGACTCAACTGAAATGCTGACTAACAAAGTCAAACACACCGACAACCTCTTGAACATAAAAAGGAATATTTAAAACAAGTTCAGGGCGTTCTTCTAAATGAATATTCATTGATTTTGGCAAAATATTCTTAACCGGAAATCCATTATAGGTAGTAACAAGAGACGAGCGATTTGGATCAATGTATTTAAAGCGATGCATTTCATTTTCATTAGCATAAGAAGTTTTATTTGCTTGTCTCTTTCGATACGTTGTAGTTTTGCTTTATGATTCTAAAACTTTTTTTTATAAATAATTATTCATAGCTTATGTATTTTTTTTTTTACTTGAGTTAGAAATCTTTATTATTATTTTATTATTTTAAAAATAATCAGAAATCAGCTACATTTTTTTAACCTCAGTAGAACTATTTTATATTTAAGTAAATAATAACGAACGCCGTTGCCAGCCAACCGATTTTAGTGGGAAGTCGTTAAATTTAAATGTCCCGCGCGGGACAGTGGATTGAGCGATTTTTCACAGAATATGTGTTCGAGGCCGTAACATGTAACACATAACATCTTTTAAAGTACCGAAAGAGTGAAATTGTTGTACGAGACATATAATTTATTAACACCATTTGTTAATATACATTGAAAAAAATTCGAAAGATTTAAAAACACAGAAAATAAATAAATAAATATTTAAAGAAATTCCCAGTAAATCATTCTAGAACTATATAAGCTAATTTTTTTAAGCATTTTGACTTCCACTTTCTACGTTGAATTTGTATTTTCTAAAATAAATTCAGAATTGTCTAATGTACAAATATTCACTTTCGGTGATAAATTTCGAGATAGGAAATCTAGATGAATATAAGAAACATGGAAGTTCATTTCACCATCTAGTACGCCCCAATTCCCCAATACATTCAGAAACGTAGAGACGTTATTGAAGAAGTAAAACCCTTTACAAAATATTCTAATTAAGTTATATTTTTTCAACAATACTTACTTGTTTAAGACTATTATTATGATAAGTAAATAGCTGCTGATGCGAATAAATATTTTGGAACAATTAAATGTTCGACAACGAATATTTAAATGGTCGTCGTAAATTAGTTCCGTTCTACTTACCGAACCCCGCCCCCCCCCCCCCCCGCATCCCATCGGTCTTTAGGGTTTCGTACTTAAATAGTAAAAATGGAACCATTATAAGCTCATTCCTGTGTTTGGCTGTCTGCCACAGCCATTTTACTCGTAAACTATGCAATGTGGAAAGTTCAAATTGGCTGAAATAATAAAGGCTATTGATGCACATATTTATAGATTATTAACCATTCACAAATATATTTAGGAAAAATGTCGAGGGTCTAATTAAGTTACTTGGAAAAAAAATTCTTTATATATCGTGTGAAAACTTTCGTTACGCCGAACTCAAAAATACATTTCTTTTCCTTTTAGGTATTATATTTTCAGAGGTATTGTCGAAAATGAAGTGCAGGAGTATGTTCCTTTCCCGCTATTTCCGAATCTACTGAAACTAAAATCATGAAAAAATTAGGGGTAGTAGAAGTTAATTTAAACATTGCAGGAAAATTATAGCGATTACCCTAGGTCACATAATAAAAAAAGAAAGTCGCATTTTCCCATTACAGACACACATTTTGATTTTCGTGCATTCAGCAAAGTGGTTGAGGAGCGGTGGAGGTACCAATGTCGCAGAAATGAAAATGAATTTCGAAAAAAAAAGTCGGTAATTATTCAAGATATTAACTGTTACATACACGGACGGTTTGGACATACATAAAGACACGGGCGGCGTGCTCTATGCGCCATAGGGTTTTAAAGCTCAGATAACTGTTAACGATATATTTGTGGTAATGTAGCCCAGTAGCAGTATAAAAGCAATAAGTGTCAAATTATTAAAAACAGACTAATTTAATTATAATTAATCATATAAATACTATGGGATTCGCGATTAGTTTGCATTTAGTGGATCTCCCAATAAGCCTGCCGTGTCGTTAAAAGTTAATTAAAAACTTATCTGGAAAAACGCGGCAAGGTCCAAGTCGGCGTTGCAAAATGCGACCTCCTTTCAAAGCGTGCTTAGCACAATGCCAAGTTTAAATTTTGAACACGGGTTTTGTTTTAGCTTCCTATTTTGCTTGGTTCTTTATAATAATATCAACAGGCATATTTAGACTATTTCAAAACATATTAGCTGTTAAGTGAGTTAGTCTTTAAAACATTTACCGCTGTATTTCTTAAGTTGTTTATCATACATTACAATCTTCTTACAATTTATCCAAACTGTCATCTCTTGATTATTTAGCTATCTTCATGATTTGCAGTGTGTAGTTCTGTCCTTAGACCTTTAACCGACAGGTTAACAGATATGAAAATCTGCTGTTATCATTCCTCATATTGTAGATTCACACGAAAATGCAAAGGGCGCGTAATTTAGTTTTCTGTGTCTTCCCATTTAAATATATTACCTTTTCATGCGTGCCACTCACCTTGATAATTATTTCCCAAGAATAGATTGCTTTGTTTTACTTAGTTCAAATAAAATAATATGCTTTTTGATTTATAGTTCTTTCTTCATAGAATTTCTCAAGTAATCTTTGTAATACTATATCGTAAACAGGCAAGTTAAAGGTAGAGAAAGAAATGTTAACTGCAATGCATCTTTGCTTTGATATTGCGTTTAATTTAAAATATCTTTACATAACTAACTTCTTCTGTGAAACAACCCCCCTTTTATGCGTTATTGAGTTGTGTGCGTATCTCGAAGAAGTAATGGACTTATGTGCAATAATTCTTTAGATCTTTCACTTTCGGTTATGTGCGGTCTCTTTAATCGTGAATAAGTGAGAGGTTATTATTTTGTTTAATTGTTGTATTACAAGGTATCCCAAAAGATTAGAAAGCGCTTTAATTTTTTACCTGTTGTGAGTACGTATGCAATGTAAATTACAAAAGTGTTCAAAATGAGATACGAATTAAGATTATGTTGATGAAATAGCCCTTCCATTAATTTAAAAAAAAAATCCATAAAAAAAAAATATCCTGTCCCTGGTTACATGTCGAAAATATTTCTCCGGGCACAAGTAAAACAGTACAAATACTATTATTCTACGACCAAAACTTACAGCGTTATGATACTTTGAAGTTTATGAAATTTTCGACATTTCCGGCCCTAAAAAATCGTCTGCCCATTTCATGACGTAGAAATTAATTTTTTTTTTATTTTATTATTATCTTTTTAATAAAATGAAGAGTGTAAAGTGTTAAATTAGAGACAAATATATGTTAGGGAATTATAAATAGATAAAATTAAAGTATATGTGATGACAGTATCACATATTTCTCAGTTTTGGATGTTAATGCTATTATGGAAGCATGCTTAAAATAAATTAAATGAAAAATAAAAATAATTTAAAATTAAAAGAAAATGTCTTAACGAACAATCGAACCCAAACCGTCCTAGTAGCAAGCAAATGCTGTATCTTAGCTTCACAAGCACTTGACCATCTCGTCTTATTTAAATTCCTTTTTTTCAAGTTATATTACATGTACTATGTGGCCATTAATGATCTGACGCTTTCAATTTTAGACATTTTGTGAAATATTTAAACATATATTTGTCGGATTTATCTGAAACTTTAGGATTATGAAGAATATGATCGACTTCATATTTATCAACTGCGGTTTGGTCAGAAGGACAATTAGGGGGTCAACAAAATATCAGAGAAAAAGAATAATGTTTGTGATTACCCTGTAAAATAAAATTCACGAAATGATCTATAGCTATGGATTACGAATATATGGATATTTTACAATATATGTATTCATCTGTGGAAGAATAGAACATATATTGATGGAGATACATCGATTTCTTTTTAAGTTAAAAAAATTTTACATGTTTTTTGTTTATATTATGCAGAGTTGTTTACCAAATTTAACTCCAGTTTGAGAAAATTTGCCGAAATGTAGTAGAAATAATATGGTGTATTTGGAATGTAAATATATTAAATATTTGATGACATATGAGCAGTTGAATGAAATATTTTGTATCTGCATAATTTTTTTTCATGATTTGATAGTCAACTCTATGGAGTAACTCAAAAAAGCCAGTCAAATATCGTGAAAATTAAGATATCGGCAATAGACAGCTGATTTTAGTTGTTCTCTACAACCAGCTAAATGATAAAGGTTTTTCCATACATTGTCGTTTTTAATTTTTACTTTTTTAATATTCATTTTTTATTGATGCTTTAGTTCTTCTTGGAAAATCACCAGAATGAGCCTTTTCCAAGAAAAAAAGAAGTATCAAAATCTAAGCATTTCTTTCAAATCTACTCGTTGCCATTCATTAAGTACAAACTCTTTTGCTTAAAGCCAGATAATAAAAAATGACAGTTTGTGGAAAATCCCTTATCATTCAGCAGCTTTTGGAGAGCAACAAAAAATCCGGAGCAGCTAGAGAGCAATTAAAACTCACTATATTGCCGATATCTTTCTGAATTTTCACAATATTTCACTGGCTTTTTTTTCATGAGCTGCTCCATAGAGTTTATTATCAAATCATGAAAAAAAATTATCGTGCGCGCATGCGCAGATAAATATATTTCGTCCAACTGCTCATATTTCATCATTTATTTATTATATTTACATTCCAATTACACCATATTATTTCTACTACGTTTTATCAAATTTTCTGAAACTGGCGTTAAATTTGGTAAAAAACACTGCATGATAAACAAAAAGCATGTAAAAATTTTTTGAACTTAAAAAAAAAAATCGATATATCTCCGTGAGTATACGTTCTATTCTTCCACAAATGAATAAATATATTGTACCATATCCATATATTCGTAAACTATAACGATAGATCATTTCGTGCATTTTATTTTACAGGGTGATCCCAAACATTGTTCTTTTTTTTTAGATTTTTTGTTGGCCCCCTAATTGTCCATCTGATCAAACCGCCGTTGTCAAATATGAAGTCGAACATATTATTCATAGTCCTGAAGTTCCAGAAAAATCCGACAAATATATCATTAAATATTCGACAAAATATGTAAAATTGAATGTGTCCGATCATCGATGGCCATATAGTGCATATGGTGAATTTCCATAAATGCTTTCGGTTTATGCTGTAATCTTATATGGGAAATTCCTAATGTTTTATTCAAAAGTTTATTTAAAAATTGTTTACACATTTACTCTGAGTAAATAAATATTAAAATTTCAATTCTCAAATTCTCTTAATTCACAAAAATGACCGCAGTGCATTTAAATAAATTATAAAATGATCAATTTGGGCCTACTCAAAATTAGCGCTGATATTCTCAAAAATTGAAATTATTATAGGTTTCCAAATTAGCTTAGTACATTTTTCTAAAAAGAAACTGAATGATGTTTTTGCATAATGCTGCGGAAGGAAGGAAACATATAGTATAAACCTTAAGTTAAACTCTCGAAAAATTTAGCATTTCTATTCTTTATGAAATTTGTATTTTTAACTGAAATTATACCTGTTTCTTAAATAAATGTATTTAAAAAAGTATTCAAAGCTTGTTCCCACAACACATTGAGAAATATAGTTTTTCTTTGAGAAATATTGTGTTTTTTTTTTTTTTTTCATGAAAAAATCATATTTGGTGAGGTGTATCTCACAAATGCACAGCGACCTTCTTTATGACTCTAAGAGTAACGATTTTCGGAGTGTTAAGCAAAGAGCAAAGATCACACAAAATGGTTTCCTATTTGAGTGTAAAATTCAAAAACAAATTATTTGTAACAACAATTGTATTTGTAATGAATACTGATAAGTATTCTCCATGTAAAGTCTTGGAAAACTCCAATCCGATGCTGTTTCTATGACAAAAACATCTCAATATTACTGAAATTTTCTCTTTAAAATGTCACTTTACCTAAAAAGGTGGGATGGGAACAAAGTAATAACACAATAACAAAATACTTTCTTAAGCATCAGAAGGTAATAGCTATACTATAGTAGGAAGAATGCCTTCATGAAAAGGACATTTGAAAAGAAAGTGAGCCGAATTATCCTTATCCTTCTCGCACAAGGAAAACCTTAAAAATCTTGCACACTCACAACGCTTAGACTGTACTGCTGGTAACGAAACCGCGAACATTGTCCATGTTTTTGACTATGTGGTCAGTATACTAACCACTCGGCTAAGACCACTGCATCCACTTTGCCTAAAGGGGTAATATAGATTACTGAAGTATTTTTTTTCTGCAAGTATCCCTTTGCAGCAGAATATGTGGAATTGTAGATGTACGTCATATTTAGGCTTATTTTAATTTTAAGCACAATAAATACATTTATTATTTTTTGGAAGATTGGTAATATTTTATCAAGCATAAAGAATAAATTCCAAAACATTTTACGATATCATCTGTTAAATGTACTATTTAAGGCAAAAAGATTTAAATTGGCGATTTCAAAAATACATAAGTTCAAAATTTTAGATTTTTCAAGAATCAATAAAAATGTGATACACTCAATGTTTAGATATTTTAAGTACTCACTATATTTCTTATATGTTTTTCGGTCATTAAATTAGTTTTTTAAGTACAAATATTTAAAATATATATATATGGACACCTTGTTTTTGCAGTCGATGGGATTTAGTGCCATAAAAAGGATACAAAAAAGTAAATTTTTCATATTTTTAATAGATATTAAACAAAATATACATAACTAATTTACGTGTACAACTTAACCCTTATATACTTGTGCAAATTCAAGAAGCAAAACTCCCGCGCGATGCATTTTGTACACCATATATTTATAAAGTTTTAGATAAATAAATTAATGTTTTAAAAGATTAATTTTAAACCAAATTGAATAATCATGCATTACAATAATATAAAAAAAAAATCCTCAACATAGGCATATGTGACAATATTTTTGAATAATCCTCATTTGTAAAATAGCTATTTAAATTTGTCATCCAATGGTATAAAAAATACACGAGTGCGATTGTTTGGTTGTTAAGGATTGACATTAAGTGCATAGGTGCCAAATAATATGGATTTTGAAAAACACTATTTTCGAATATTCTCCTTTTTAAATCTCAGAAATCTGCGATTAAATAACTCGAAGATTACTATTCTAAAATAGTGGTATTTAAAATCGGTAATCATTGAAATTTATTTATTAAAGCATATAGCTATATTCACCATTATTTTCGATTGTTTTCCTTCTTGTTCTATTATTGACCTTTGAAATATAGCTTGGCATTTTCCTTGATTTTATTGTTGTTTCTGCATTAAAGGACAATTTTGAGTATCAACGGATAAATAAGCCTATGTAATTTTTATCTACACATGTGAACCTGCCTTCGATGATACGTTTGCAACAAAAACACCGCATTTCGAAAAAGGAAGACTTATGTAGCGTTTGGAATCACTTATTTATCTCTTAAACATTTTTTCAGTGACCTCGATGCTGTACATGAGCATCACGCACATACATATTTATCTATCAGTCAAGCTTTCTTTCTCTGTATATCCACATATGTATGTATCGAATACAGGATGGCGTTTTCTTTAAACTTCAAATGTAATATCACGAATTGTACAAAACTTTTTTTAAATTGAGTTGTGGAGACTTTTTCATGTGCCTTGATGTAAGATGAATAGAAAATATTTGATAAATAGGGTATACAATAAGTACTACATATAATTAGATTGACGTTTTCTTTGAAGGCGATAAAAATAGCTGGGAGAGATACATACATGTATCTGAATTGCTAACCAAACATTTATTTTTTTTTTCAATTAAATTACTTTGATTGACACTTTCAAATAAATCTGTCATAATATTAAAAATGTAATAATATTAATTAACCTAATTTCTCAGAAATTAAATTTTCTATTAGATCATAAAGAAAAGTTATCTTTGAAAGAAACCTATGAGAGCTTTACTTAACAGGTCAAAGAAGTAATTTTTTTATTTTCTATGTTCCTCTGGAAATAAGCAAAACGTATTTTCCTTTTGAGTATTTTGAAAAAATAAATGTTAAAAACTACATAGTGGATGACAGATGAACGATTTTATTTTTATCAATTTTCCAAATGTCTACCGAAATCTTGCAAATGTGTATTTAACATTAATATACTTTTAGTAATTAAAAATAATATGTCGATGGATACTTCATGCAATAAATAAATTTATTCGCCATCGAGAAAAGTTACAGTGTATATGATATCGATGTAAACAATGTCGTTGAATCTTTATTTGCAATTATTGTCGGCGACAGTTCTGTGAAATTTGTTATTTAATTTTTTTAGTACGGTAATTTCTGTTGATTTTTAACACGTTAGGCAATTTATTTTGATTTAGATTTCACATAATTTTGAAAAAATGTTTACATTTAAAAAGAAACTGCTTAAAGTTATATTAGTATCATATCGATGCTCTTATTCTAATTTAGGAAAACAATATTTAAATTTGATAATTATAAAAGGAAATGCTCGAATTAGGTGGAAATAATTGTTTATTTAAAGTAAGCAACAATAAATAGATCAAAAACTTTTTTTTAAACTAACATTTTCAGTTAATATAAATTTCATTAATTAGCTATATTTATTTAAAATTCGCAAAATGCATTGTTACTATAATTCATACATGTCTCCAGAGCTTCCAAAGATTGCACTGAAAGACGAAATAAATTTTCTTTTTCCCACCATTGTCAATATATTTACTCTATTGTTATGTACTGTGTGCACTAAACATCTTTTTTCGGTGTAACTATGCCATGTTTTTCTGACAGGTACAGAATTGAAAATTTTCTCTTATTTTTAAAAACACGTAGCATGTAAAAAAGCAGATATCAAAACAAACAAAACTGAAAGACAATAGAAATACTATACAGTGATAAAAAATGGAAATGTTACTTGGACCTACAGGTTTTCGAGTGGTTTCGGGAAATTAATATGCTGTTGATAAACTAGTACTATGACTGATCCTATGTCTGGTTCTCTTTGAAACGGCAGATAAAAAAGTTCAACTAAACTGTAAAAGTTACTGCTTATAAAACTGACTTGTAGGATCATAATAAAAGAGTGTTCTCTTTATACCTATTCGTTTTCAATAAATATGAAGTAAAAAATATTTTGGTTACTTTTTTATATTGTAATTCAATAATTGACAAGGGTGATTTCATATACTATAAAGGAAAATTGAGAGGAGAAATAAATGGCCATAACAGGCTTAATCAGATAAAATATAACAATTTTTCTTCATCCTCTCATTTTTAATTAGGTTTCTACGAAATAATATTTGTACCTAATATTCAAGAGTCACTTAGAGTGTCATCATAGCAATAAAAAAGGAAACTCATCCTGACTCAAACAGTATTCTGGAAAAAGTGTTTTACGAACATATCGAGAAACACTATAAATGCGCTAGTCGATGTGTATATTTAGAAAGAATATTTGTTAAAGGCTAAAGATAAATATATAGTCCTAAAACTCCGTAGACACACGGAGTGTTAAAGTAGAGGAGTGACAAAATGGGTACGGATTAAAAAAGCTAATGTTTCTATCGAATGCGTGAAAACCCATGTGACTGTGTAAACATTCTTCGTATGCATAACGTATATATTTCGATCATTTCGAAATGTATAAAGGCTAATATAAGTAAGCTGAATTTCTCTAGAAAGTTTCAGTAAATATTGTTTCGAAACAACACAGATGTCCTTTTCTGGTAAAAGTAAATACGAACAATTTTTGATTTAGCTTGGATTTAAGAAACAAATTTCGTCATCTACAATTTCAATCTTTCCAGTAAAATATTTTACTAATTTTTCCCAAGTTGTGAAAAAAGACTCAATTCTTGATGTTTTAGACGAATATTGTAAAGATGAGGCATCTCAGTTCATCCTCCTACTTGATACTGTATTAGAATTTGTATTTCGTGATCAAGTTTTTTAAAGATAAATATTGCAATTGGTTCTTCATTTTCAGGAAATAATGCGCCTCTTTGCTTATTGTCCAGTGCTGAATTTCACAGAGAATTTGTAACATGTCTTTGGCAGTATCTGAGTTTGGTATGTCCATAGCTGCCAACTATTAAGCTTTTTTCTTGCTATTAAAATTTAATGGGAGATTTCTGTGGTTACAAAAAAGCATAAAAGTTGGCAGCTATGTCATACCATTATTTTCTAAATCAGTGTGTTTTTGTCTTTCATTTTCTAATGCTTAAATTTTTTAAGTCATTTTCCCAAGAATGATTAGAAAGTGTTTTATATTTTTACAGTTCCTTTCTTTTAAAAAACTTCGTCTTCTATAGGCACTGTTGCTGTCTTTCACTCAGCATTAGTTTTCATATGTATTGTACTGCTCTTTCCACGAAAATTCTTATGCTTTTTACGGATTTGTTTTATAATTAACAAAAAAAAAAAAAAAAAAAAAAAAAAAAAAATGAAGAATTCATAAGGATATCTAAATAAGTTGAATTTTTTTTTCAGCAACATTTTAGAACATATTCAAAACTATACATATCAAAAGATAATTTCAATATAATTTGAATAGACAAGGTTTTTAGAGGATTAAAGTAATGCAAATAAAATAGAATATTTTTTATAGTTTCGTACAGTAAAAAATAAATTCAGAAAAAATTTCCACCAAAATTAAACTTGTAAATTCTTTATTTTGGTGAAGTAGGCAGAGTCCTTTATGGCCATGGATGTCTTGGGGGTAGCAGTGTAAGGGAACTTACTTACGAATATAGTATTTAAATCAGTACACATTGACTTTAATGAAACATGCTCTGCTCGATGAAACACTATTCAATTAGTATACATAAAAATTATTTATCATCTGGATTACAATTCAACACAATTAATAATTTTTGGTGGATTCTGAGTTACATCATTCCTTTTCATTCATAAGTATTGAAATAGTTTTGTGATCTAGAGAAATCTGCATCAATAGCTGCGTTAACACGTGCATATTTTTATGGATTGCTTTATACTTTTATAATCACAAATCTCTAAAAAGTTTCATTGAAAAGGAATAAAACTACAAAGTATTGGTGGTTACGCGTGCTTTATTAATTTTTGACACATGCATTGCTGACCGATACTATTCTTCTTTCCCCTATTAAATCAAAGTAAATATAATTTATTTATAATTTTAATCAGTATTTTACGAAGCAAAGAGATACTTTCAGAGCAATATTCTAGATACATCAAACCTCTGACCTCTTCCTCTCGGTTAAGTTGTTCACACCAGTATCTTAGTATATATCACATTGTATAAGTGAATTATCCCCTCCCTTTACTCAAGCCAAGATGTGGTTAAAGGGGGGAGGTGTCGCCCACACGCAGTCGTATCACAAATGGATCGGTGAAGAAGAGCAAACAAGAGATGGGCAACACCCTTTCCTGTATTGTAGAAAGTGTGCCAGTCGTTGTTCAAACAATTTTCAGCGACCTCGAATTGACGATGAGAGACTCCTTAGCCAACATTGGTGAATGATACTGCTGGAAATGGGCTGCCAAAAAGTTAGATTATCGCTTGTCATTTGGCGAATGAAAATAAAATATAAGTTTTGACGCATTAAAAGTATTTTTTAGCATTTTCATTATGAAACTTAGAATTATATGAAAAAAATAGGAATGAATTAGCATCTATAATTAAAGTTTAACTATTTTTCAAATAAATCACCTAAACTGTTTATAAATTATAAAATGCGTACGTAAATGCATAAAATAGAGAATTTTTTCCCTTTAGCTTTAGCAATTGTAAATAAAAAGCAATTCAATTTAATTTTCTTATTAAGTACGGAACTATCGTGAAAGGGGGTATATCTCATGAATACTTACATAAATGACAAAGAATAAACTTTTAGAAATTTATCCAAAAATATGACTTAAAATTCAAATGCGGAAGCAGTTTTCTTAATATACAACCCTATTTCTCAATTTTACTTTTAGTTTGGTACAATATATTTTCTGCATATGATCATCACAGTAAAACAAATTATGTATTTTACATCAAAAGATGCTGTCACCACGTCTACCAATACAGTTCCTGTAAAATTTACAAGCTGCTGTTTTTAAAAGTGCTGTAAAATTTCTCAAGTCTGGAGATAGTCGCGTTGCTATTGGCTGCGTGGTGCATGTGACAGAAAGAATTCAATTTTTACTTCACTTGTTGCTTGAATTCAATTTCACAGCATCGGTGCTTGAAAAACTCCTTTTTTTATAACATAAAGTGCAACAAAAATCACTATATTTTACAACAAATGGTGCTGGCACTCCGGCTTCCAACACGGTTGCTGTAAAATTTATAAGCTTCTGTCTTTAAGAGTGCTGTAAAATTTCTTAAGTCTGGGAAAGTCGCGTTGCTATTGGTTGCGTGGTGCTCGTGACAGAAATAATTCGATTTTTACTTTAATTGTTGTTTGAATTCGATTTCACAGCATCGGTGCTTGAAATCGATTCCAGAGCATCGGTGCTTGAGAAATTGAAACATAAAGTGCAGGAAAAATCACAAACCTTTTGTACAGTGATCTGCAATCTAAAATAATTCTAGCAAACTTTATGCTTTCGAAAAAATAGATAATATCTGCAGTTACCAGACAGAGTGAGAAAGAAAATTATTATTCCAAGTAGTCACCAGAAAGTCTCGACAAAGTGCGCATAGCGCTTGGTTTAATTTACCTTGCTGGTTGAACTCTCTGATATCTTTAAAAAAGTATAGTGTCTAAAAGTGTACTATTTATTCAGGTTTTTTTCGTAAAATTTTTTCTTCATCTTCCCAGTGAAACGACTCTTTAAATGATTACATTAATTAACTTTAAAAAATAAATCCAGATTGACGCTCATATTTCTTGAATGAAAATTTAGAGATATTTCATTGAGAAAAATATCATATTTTAATGAATAAACACATAATGTTAATAATAAATGTAACATTAGAATCGTACTTCTAAAAAGAAAACATGATAAAAAAATTACTCTTTAAAAGAAGTACAGTACTTTAATAAATAAAACAGCAATATTAAATCTTAATGTCAAATGTAACATTAAATAAATGTTATGTTTTAGTAATTTATACGTCTGTCAATGTGTTACAAGCAAAACGTAATGTTTCGTTCACTCGGAAAGTCAGTTGTGTTTTCTGTTGAGGTATGTGCTGGTAATGATCTTATATAATTTAGGGAAGTTGAGTAAAAGGCAAATAATTCTATTATACACAATAATATGTCAGCTAAGACTGATAATAAAAGTCATGACTAATATAAACAACTTTTAATCCATTCAGATTTTAATGTACATTTAGTTGTGTTTTTCTCTTTTCTTTTTTTTTTCTCTTTTTTGTTTAATTAAAGTCTTTGTGTTGTGCAGTATAACGTAAAGCCGGTAAGTTTTCTTCAGATATACTTTTCTCTACTTTCTGTGTGTTGAAAATATTTCCTTAAATATGCATAAAAAGTTTTTGAAATTTTGTAAATACTTGATATTTATTAGTCCTAGAAATAAAATGACTTCCTGTAGCTGAAGCGAAATAGACTATTAAATCTATTTGTGAAAGACTTTTATAGCAATTTTAAAACTTAGAAATTTGAGATCCATCATATAAACCCAGCAAGGTGAATTAAATATTCATCTGTCTATTAGACCAGACCTCTGGGGATACTGATTCCATGGAAGTAGAGTTGCAAGACTGGAAAAAGTCCGGTTTAAACCTGGAATTAACCGAGTTTTTGGGACTAAATTGAATATTTTGGGGAGTAAGCCGGGTAATTTCAGAACAAACTTTGGAATAAGCATGCTCATTGTGGAATCAATCATGATTAAACTGCCTTTCTCTTTCCTTTTCTGTAAATCGACACGGAAGAGATGTGTAATTTAACACTACGTTTTATAAATGTTAGGTAAAAAAATCTTGTGAAAGATTATGTCTATCTTTTTATAGTAATTAACAAGAAGAAATATTTTTTATTGAAATCTTTTAACATGTTAAGATAGCTCAGTTTATATTAAGTCAATGTGCAATTTTCTGCAAACTTTTATCCCTTGTAGGCTCAAGACATTTTTTTGATTGAACAATATGTAACGAAAAGATATCTTCCGAAAACATAAATCTGATTAGAACTCAGCAGAATTTTTAAACTACAAGTCGCTCACGATCATTGCTGATTGGTATTAAAGAATTCCGAAACTTATTTATTGAACGATATGTAACGAAAATTAGTCTTCAGAACACATAAATCTGATTAGAACTCAGCAGCAAATTTTAAACCAGAAGTCACTGTAACGATCATTGCTGATGGGTATTAAAGAATTTCGAAACTTATAAGCAATAAAGTAGGTAATTATGTTCACTTTCACGATTATGACGGCTGGGCCTAAAACGGATATGCTTTCTGCTCATGTAAAAAATAAAATGTAGTAGATTTTTAATCAAATAATTCTAAATTGAAAATGTCTTTTTCTAAATAGAGGTAGAATATAAAATGGTAAATTTAACACTTTCAAGTAACGGCGAATCCCACTGATTTAATTTACATTTAATAATGTCATAAAAGCCATAGTTACTGTCTTTGTTGCAAGAGCCTCTTTCGCAAGAATCTTTCGTTAAACGTTTTAAAGAAATTTTATTACTTAAAAAACAACCTTTTCTTTTATATTAAATTTTTCTTTTTCGTCTTCTTTTAGTGATGTTGTAGTAAGTTACTCAAAAGAACTGCAACTGAACTGCAATAAGTTCGAACTTGTGCTAATGTAATATTTAAGCAGATCCTTGTTGTTGCAAAATGATGAATTTGATGAACTTTGCAGATGCTTTTTTCCTCCTCCTTCATTAAGAAAGACCATTAAGTTCTGTTGACGTTAAGAAAAATTGCTTTTGTAACGTTACACTTTTTTAACAAGGATTTGCATCAACGTTATAGTGGCATCGAAAGTGTTAGTTATTACTAAGCAAATTTCTCAACTTTTACCTTATCTTTCACATGATTTTTGAAAATTAAATATATGTTTAATTACATCATCATCAAGTAACACAATACAACTCAGAAAGTAACACAATACTACTTTCTGGCACCTGTAAACAATTTTTAGGAGTCGATTGGTACAGAAAATATATTAAAAACTAAGGATCTTTTACAAAATCTTGTTTACAATCCAGAAAGAATAGTTTATTTAATGAATAAAGGAGATCCCACATAACAATGCTTTGGCGACATTGTATGTAGGTTTACCGATTCTTCATGAATACGAAGGGCGGATTTTTTAAAAGAAACTTTCGAATTGAGAGCTCGAGGTTAACTCCAAGGTCGCACCTGCTGCGGTTTATTTGTTCGAGTTCACAGAGTCAAATCCTTTAGAGTTTCTCTTGGGTTTCTTTTTTTGGTTACTTCTGGTGGGATATGTTTAACAAAATGTGCTAAAGGGTCGTGGAACCACGTTTACTAGGACACAAGTAAATTGATGAGCATCCCTAGCCATTTTCATAATTGCTCTTGCTTTAAATTGAGATTGAGCAACCTGTTTTTTATGCACAAGACTGAGTGGTTTCATTTTTGCCGCAATTGCTCAAATTTCCGCTATATTGTAAACCAATACAAGATTAGCAAAAGGAAATTCACCCTCTTCAGATGGCTGTAGGGGTAGGTTCTACTGCTCAATTGAAACGAATTTTAAGCTACAGTGCTACTAAACCCAAAACTCAAATGATGCTCTTGATATTTGTTAAATAAAATTTTCCATATAAAAATTCGTCGAAAGATAGCATTGTAGAATTAAATAAGTGTTCAGCAAGACTAAACATTTTTATGCCCGATATATCGCAGTATTGTGACGTCAAAGTGACGTGGATAGGAAATCGTTATATCCGATTTTTAGCTCTTCTGTGAGGACACACTGCGACCATTTGGTAAAATCACAGTATGACTTCAATCTCTACTTCCTAAAACAACGTGTATCAACTCAATCATAACTCTCACTTTGATGTGATAGGTTGTCAAAAATTTACGTTTCTTTTTTTTTAAAAAACGTCAATATGGTTGAACTTCCTCGGATATTTATTAAAATACTTTAAGTACTTTTATTAAACAATCTTTTTTTAAAGATTAGACATATAACTACATTCATATTATTAGGTATCTATACATATTTACTTCATGCTTTAATATGTAAGCCCGGTGTCCCAGCTACCCCATAAATGTTTAAGAATGGGGTGACTGGGACATGTATCCGGAGAAACTGGGCCATGCTGGATCCAGTTACCCCAATAGTTATAAATAATTTTTTTGTGTTTCTCTTACTACGGGAAGTAAATTTCACCATTGGTTTTTGCTCACAATAAAGAAAATGATAGAATACCTTATTAAAATAACGTAATGAAATTTAAAAAAAAAAGCATATTGAGTGCTATCAAACCAAGTTTCTTGACCCCTTGAGAGGTGGTGATGCCGTTATGGCATCACTTAATTTCAATTCCTAATTGCCACATTGACACCTGAATTTTATAATTAATATTTAACCTTTATTATGTACGCGAAAATATACTTTTACATGTTTTCAGATAGATTCTCTGGTAAATTTTGGTGTCATTAATTTATTTCAACATTTTACGAATGCAAGTACCTTGCCCCTGAAATCCAGATAACCAGAACTTGAAATTGTATTATACACAGGGGTCGCATTCTATAGGCATAGCTGCCAATTTTTAAGCTTTCTTGCTACCACTAAAATTTAATAGAGATTTTCGTTTTGTTTAATCAGATTTCGACGATTAAATAAGACAACATTTACTATAATATTTTAGTGGTAAGAGGAAAGCGTAAAAGTTGGCAGCTATGCTATAGGGAATCTTTTATCGTCCCTATCACTATTTTGAAAATAATATCTTCATCGCACCTTTGTTTAAGGAACAATAAAAATTTCCCTATATAATGCGACCGCTGGATAAAGATAAAGTACTTAAGTACTTACGTAGCCTTTTGTTCAGAGATTTACCTTGCTACTTTTTCCGTAAAATACCCATGTGACTTTTATACTTATTATCTATACTAAAGTACATAAGTACTTACTTAAGTTTTATATTTTTGGTATAAATAAATCTAATATTTTCACTTTTAGTGCTTTTTTTAGGCACACTGGTTTCCCTTACAACGCTGTTTATTGACATATAATTTGATTACCTAATGATCTGCCTGGTTTAAATTTTTTTAAGTTGTTTACACTTTTTCAAACAGGACCTGATATCCGATATGAAAAAATATAAACGCGTGTGGAACATAGACCCCCCCCCCCCTGGTCCAGTTACCCCATTTTGGGGGGCAACTGGACCCATGAGGAAAGAAAGATGAAATATGCATATTTTTATATTTTTAAATATTAAAATGTAATTTTGAGCATTTCTGTCTGATAGAGAGAACCTAACCAGGGCCCGACTAAGGCTATGGGGGTCCCCGGGGCAAGCATCATTCTGGAGGGGGGGGGGGCTTCTATATATCTATAGAATTCGTTTGTAAAAATGTGGAAGTGGCTAATACTAAACTTCATATACGTATTGTATGTATGCATAAATTTTGTACCCGGTACTGCTCCTATCTGTAAACAGGGTGTCACAAAATGATGGTCACAACTTTAAGAAAAAATATTAGTAGGATAATAGCAGAAAAAATGATAGATTGGGTGACACGAGTATTTTTTTTTTGCTTTGCTTATCTACGTACGTTATAAGATGTCTAAAAGAAAATGCCCCAAATTGATCATAATGAATGGTTTTAACTTGCCACATTGCGAGGAAAACGTTAATAAAGAATTTCTTTTGAAAACAATAGAATGCTAAGTTGTCATAATAAAATTTTAATCATTAGTTTTTTAATCATATAGTTTGTTTTTGCATGGGTGCAGGGGGTACTGGCAGTAGAGAGGGGAAGGGGGACCGCACTTCTTCCTAAATGTTTGAAAATCTAGGAATTTTGATCACTTTTGGATAATTTTAATCATTTGGCACCTTTTAATTAAAATCCTGATTACTATTACGGGGGCCCCCCTAAGAAGGGACCCCCGGGGCAGCTGCCCCACATGCCCCTGCATAAGTCGGGCCCTGAACCTAACTGAACACATTTACAGAAGTTCAGACTTTAATTGAAATGAACATTAGCTTTTTGAAGTTAAATTGTCAGAAGCTCCAGAGTCTCATTTTAAAATCATGTCCCAGTGTCCCCAACTCACCTTATGTCGAGTTTGGATTATAATTTTTTATAGGGATAGCCACATTACTAAGAATAGAGAAGGAGATTACAAAGAGAAAAACAAAATTTTAATCTGAATACTAAAATATTCCATTTCTTTTGCATGAAAACTTTATTTTATAGCTATATTTTAAGCTTTTTTACTTAAGCATTTTACTATAGTTAATTTAACTAGAACGCATACTCAAGAGCAATCTTTGGCTCATTTTTTATACAAATATGTATTAGTTGATTATAGAATTACGTTTTCATTAATAAAATGTAATATTTAAAAAAATAATAATAAATCTTGCTATTTATGATTGTTTGGAAATACCGATCATTAAATATTGATGTCAGACGGTGCCGCAACTACTCAATTTGGCGGCTGATGCGAAAAAAATAACTCGTACACCTTTCTACTGATTTCCGTTGCATCGATGAACATAATATCAAATATTTAACAACATTAAATGTGAATAAAGCGTAAAAATTTAGATCATAAACAAAAAGCGTAATGACCCATTTTTCATTATTAATAATAATAAATTATTTGCAGGCTTAGAAAAGCTTCTTTTAATCATACTGTTTCCTAATAATGCATATAGTATAGATATTAAAAGCACATTTTTAATTTATCTATGTAAAATCATTTGGAAATTAGAATAGTAAATGTTTTATATATTTTAGCTACATTCCTTTAAGTATAAGCACTTGTTTCTTTTGAAATTAAAATCATATTTAAATTAAAAAAGTACTATTTGCGTAATTGTCAGATATTCAGTTTAACTTGAAAACTTTCTAATTAGACGATTTAACAACTGAAATGTATTCAATCTCTATGATTTTTTTATCTGTTTATAGCTTTTATCAAATTTCTCATATTGAATAACACTTGATATTGAAATTTAACCTTTTTCTTAATACCACTAGCCCAGTGGTTAGGGAGTTGAATTCGGAAATAATTAGGGGAAAGCTGGAAATTGTTTTAACCCCTTCAGTTTAGGTCTAGAATGAATATGCTACTGTAACGATTTCGTCTGGTTCCTTGGTAGCACTAAATAAACGACGATTTAACAGCGATTATTAACTTTTTTTAACAGTTCACATTTCAAAATAAAATCTCTTCAACCACAAAAAAAAAAAAACACCGTCACTCTTAAACAAAAGATACTACTTTACAGCACATCTCTAAAAATCTATCACTTTAAAACACAGTCAATAAAACCAACATGTCCACACTCTCTCACTCTGGCTGAAAAAAAAAAAAAAAAAAAAAAAAAAAAAAAAAGTATTTTTCCGTTATACAAATCAGTTCGTACACAATCCGCCAAACTTTCCTCAAACTGCATCTTCATCTCTCAACAGATTAGTTCTCTTCATTTCACTTGACCTGCCACCTAACATCTTCAGCTCTCTTTCCGCATATCGAAAAAAATTCTCTCCGACACGAGAGCACGGCTGATCAGTCTCCGAAACCTAGGCGGCGAGCCGTGAACAAGATCTGAATCTAGGCTGCGATTCAGGGACAACTGCTGGACAATAGCTAGTTCGCAACTTACTAGACAAAATAGGCTGCGGGGTTCTTCGGTCGTTAAAGACTCCTTCCCCTCCAAGTTTTGGACATGTCCAAACGGGGTCATGGACAGGAAAACAGTTGCGACAAGTTCCACTGAACACCAAATTTTTTCTTTTCCAAAATGTTCAGGAACAACTTGGTAATTTTGTCACAAAAAATGTCTCTTCGCACTTTCCCAATCCATCACAGTCATGTGCCGCCCTAAACAAGATTCTTTAAATTTTAAAGTTACTAGCAATTTTGAAACAAAACAAAATATAGCAATTCACAACATGCCAGTAATAATACAATGCCCTTAAATTACACTATATAAAGGTTACTCTAAATTACCACAATTCAATATACACAAAATTTCCTATAATTTCAGACAAAATTATAAGCAAAATAATTTTTCTTAAAATCTCAATACAATCAACAGTTATTTTTCCTTTTTTTTTTTCTTTAAGTAAACTTAACGTGATACAAAGCAAATTGTTTAGCATTTTTTTCTTACTGACAAAACAACTTCAATACATAATCATACAATTACAAATATTAAACATTAAATCATAAATTAATAGTTTAAAATTATTTCTATATTTTTCTAATACTGACAATAAATAAACATAATATATACACTTTTTTTTCTTTCTTTAATAATACCACTTTAATATATAGAACTTAATAAATAGCACTCAATGTATGAGTATGGCTATGAGTATGGGGCCGGCTCAGAGTGTGTGCATTTTGAAATTTTCTTCTTTTCTTATGATTCCTCATTCTTTTTTTTCTCGATTTCATTTCTACCCTTTTCCTCTCGAAATTAACAACATCTGTTACTTCTGATAATCTTTTAACACTGTTGCTCGGTCTCCTGCATTGTACAGCCAGCCTTTTCGGTCTACAAGTAGACAAGTTCAACACAGTTTTAATTACAAATCTCTGGAAAAACTCTACAGTCAAGTTACTCATTAATGAGAGTTCCTGTTCAGTCTGTATTTCCGTTGGAAACATCATTCGACTGAATATCTGCAATATTACATCAAATATAGACGTCGAGATTCGGCATTCACCACTGGCACTGCATCTGGGTAGCCAGATGCCATACACATAGCTGTAATCAAATACTTATTTCCATTTGATGTGACCGGTAAAGTTCCGCAAGCATCTACGTTTATCACGCTAATTTTTTCAGATACCATGGATACCAAAGCCAATGGAGCTTTTTTCTTGTCTTTAGGGTTTCCACCTCTCTGGTAAACATCACAAGTGTTTTCCAACTCTATTTCCTTAACCATTCCAAATTCTTTGGATTCTGCTCCTGTCTTTCTGGCCAATGTAAACAATGGAACCAATTCTTTACTCTTCTGTTGCTCCTCAGCAAATCTATTCGAATCCACTTTCATCAAATCCAAAATAGTTTCAGTTTCCAAAATCTTCGGCAAATGTTTACAATTTACATCAGAACACTCATCTCTCTCCTCTTTTACTTTTGAAGTCAATTCCGATTTCTCTTCTTGACCATTCATTAACTCCTCTTCCTTTACCTCATCAACATCACCAATACTTGATTTTATCTGTCCGCTCTCAAAATCTTCTTTAAACAGACACACCAGGTCCAACAAAATTTCATCCGTATAATCAAGAACTGTAGGCAAATTCACTTCCCTCTCCATCTCTTTGACATCCTCTTTAACCCATAGTTTTTCTTCCACAAGTTTAACTTTTACAACCGGAAGGCCTTTTTCAACTTCTCCATCAACCTCTGTCTCTTCCGAAAATTCTAATTTCTTCTCTTCCAAAGTTACTAAATCTCTCTTTTCAGCAAGTGGTTTTCGCCACTGTGCTTTTGTCACTATTGCATTCACAGTTCCTCTTTTCTTTCCACTATCACTTAAAAACTGAAAGTTTTTTTTTAACAAAGCAGCAGTTTTATTTCCAAGAATATCTCCCCGGATCCAGACCATTTCTAAAAACTGCTGCCTTAGTTTTAACATAACTCAATTCACATTCAATTTCAACTTCGGCCATAGGCAAACATGTCATTCGGTGGTTCAACAAATGCTGCACCCACACATATTTCCCTGTCATACTTTCAGACGAAACATACCTTTGACACACAATATCGACTGTTGCTCCAGTGTCTCTTTAATTGGAATACGAATCCCATTTATCCTTCCAGAACTCGTGTACGGTGCAAATAATTCATCATCAGCTCTATTTCGAACATGATTTACGGTTCCTGTTTCTATTTTATTTTTAAGTCTAGAACACTGAGGCCTAAAATTATTGGAATCCCCGCATTCAAAACAACGGAACTGTCTTCTTCTATCAAAATTAGGTTCAGGCTTCCGACCATTAAAATAGTTTTCCTTATCTTCTACATCTTGCACACGTTCATTTCTCTGGTTACTTCCTTTCCACGGCTACAAATGCCCTGTTTTTTTTTTTTTCACTTCGATTCTCATAACACATAGAATCTTTGTTACGAACACACCTTCTTACATCTTCAAACTCTTCAATCCTAGTCACAAGATCAACTGGAGAAATTATAGTTGTCCAGTGATCCAAAAATCTATCCTTAAATTCAGGCGGTGCCCTTTTTTTTTATTTGATCAACAATCATTAAGTCTTTTAATTGATCATAAGTCTATATTCAATCCATTCAACCAACCCTCCAAATAATTTTTTATCTCATAGTAAAAGTGATGCCAAGTACTATCGGTTGCTTTTTGAGTTTTTACAAAGTTCTGACGAAACTTTTCTGGACTCAATTTAAACCGCTTCAGTAATACTGTCTTAACATATTGAAATTCATTAGCATTTTCCACCGGTTCACGAGCTATCAGTTGTGAAATTTCAGACAGTAAAACACCAATTAATTGAGTAACCCACTTTTCGGGGGGGGGGGGGATTTTAAGAACCTTTGCTTGTCGCTCAAAAAGTTCCAAGAACAAACTGATATCATCCTCCTTCACGTCAAATTTCGGCATCAATTTCTGAATCTCCACTCTCGATGCAAAACCCATACTAGATTTAACCGAATCGACAGGGCTCTTTCTCTCCGTCAATTGTAACTCCAATCTGTGTTTCTCTAATTGAAACTCTCTTTCAGCCTACCTCACTTTCTCCGCTCTCTCTCGCTCCTTCACCTCTTCTCGCTTAATTCTTTCATTTACAACTGCTAAAAGCATTTCTTTTACAAAATCTTCATCATAATTAACACTTTTCGTTATTAGTTCACGTAAATCAATGATTCGCATATCATTGTTAATTTCCTCCCCAATTCCACTGCTACAACTTTCAAGTCCTCTTTTCGGCCTTTTCCTAAAACGCCATCTTAAAGTTCTGTTTCTGCACTCTAATGCGTAATTCAAACACTCTCTCCGAGCAACGCACACCCAAATAACTAACCGAAGTTAATTCAGTACACTATCAACATTCATTTACTCAGAAAAAAAATCACTAAATTAATGCATAAGTACATTTTTTAAAGCAAATAATTAACTTTAAATATTTAAAACACATCAGTTCAATTATAAATATACCAATTCTTTCTTTTAAAAAAATACACCAGTTCAACAAATCTTCAAGACGATACTTCAATTTCTGAAATCACAAACCCCTTAAACCACCTTTTACACAAATTCAAATCAATTAATAAATTCACGAGTTTGGTATTAGCAATTCTATACTTTTACACAATATGAACACAATTAACTCAAAATCAGTTTGATTTCATCCAGCTATTTAACCAGTTTGGTTTTAAACACTATATTTTTTTCTATACAAAACACAATTACCTTGAAATCAGTTTGATTTCTTCCAACTATTAAACCAGTTTGGTTTTAAACACTATATATATTTTTTTATGCAAAACACAACTACCTTGAAATCAGTTTGATTTCTTCCAAACATTAAACCAGTTTGGTTTTAAACACTTTAGTTCATAGATATCTCAAGTTTCAAAATTTTACTGAATCCATAAAATACATTTTTCTTTTTTTTTTTTCATTACAATTATAAATCCAAAATTTAGAGTTTCTGAATAAACATATAAAATACCGGCTGGCATTTGCGAACGCTATATAAATGCAATACCGGAGGCCAGTTTGGCACAAAGTTTTACCAAAATGAATTCAACTTCCCAAATTATAAATATCTAAACTACAAACACTAATGGCACAGTGTACTGTAATGGAAGAAAGGAGAATGACATACCTTTTTTTTTCTTCACTTTACCGAAAACAATCTCGCTGGAACCTCCACTTTATACATCTCACTCTATACTGTAACGACTTCGTTTGGTTCCTTGGTAGCACTAAATAAACGACGATTTAACATCGATTATTAACTTTATTTAACAGTTCACATTTCAAAATAAAATCTCTTCAACCACTAAAAAAAAACACACCGTCACTCTTAAACAAAAGGTACTACTTTACAGCACATCTCTAAAAATCTATCACTTTAAAACACAGTCAATAAAACCAACATGTCCACACTCTCTCTCTCTCTGGCTTGAAAAAAAAAAAAAAAAAAAAAACGTCTTTTTCCATTACACAAATCAGTTCGTATACAATCCGCAAAACTTTCCTCAAACTGCATCTTCATCTCTCAACAGATTAGCTCTCTTCATTTCACTTGACCTGCCACCTAACATCTTCAACTCTCTTTCCGCATATCGAAAAAATTTCTCTCCGAAGACGAGAGTACGGCTGATCAGTCCGAAACCTAGGCGGGGAGCCGTGGAGAAGATCTGAATCTAGGCTGCGATTCAGGGACAACCGCTGGACAAAAGCTATTTCGCAACTTACTAGACAAAATAGGCTACGGGGTTCTTCGGCCGTTACACTACGTTTTCCCCCTCGTACTAGGTGAGCGTTAGGAATTATAAATTGATTTATAGTCAAAAAACACGTTTTTTTAAATACCTTAACACTATCTCGAAATCACTAACTTTCTCAAAAGCATTGTCAATACAAACGTTGCAGAGCTTAAAATTCTGAATAAAATGAGTACCTACACTTAATACTTTTGTTGAATATTAAGGTCACAATTCTACTTTAAAGTTTTAGCAAATTGGTCAGGGGGTTGAATTCAGAATTATTTAAGGGGAAACTGGAAAACGTTTTAATCCCTTCAGATTAGGTCTAAAATGAATATTCTATGTTTTCCCCCCTCGTACCAAGTGAGTGTTAGGAAATATGTACGTATTTACATTCGAAAAACATGTTTTTCTTTAATATTTTTAACAATATCTCAAAATAGTTAATTCTATCAAAAACATTGTCAAAGCAAATGTTGTAGAGCATAAAATTTTGAATAAAATGAATGCTCACATTAATATTTTTGTTCAAAATTAAGGTCGCAATTTCAGATATTGTTAAAAATAGTAAAGAAAAACGTGTTTTTCGAATATAAATGTGTGCATATTTCCTAACGCTCACTTAGTACGGAGAGGAAAACAGAATATTCATTTTAGACCTAATCTGAAGGAATTAAAACGATTTCCAGTTTTCCCCTAATTAATTCTGAGTTCAACCCTCTGACCACGGGGCTAAAATGTTAAAGTAGAATTCTGACCTTAATATTCAACAAAAGTATTAAGTGTAGGTACGTATTTTATTCAGAATTTTAAGCTCTACAACATTTGTATTGACAATGTTTTTGAAAAAGTTAGGGATTTCGAGGTAGTGTTATGGTATTTAAAAAAAAGTGTCTTTTGACTATAAATCAATGTATAATTCCTAACGCTCACCTAGTACGAGGGGAAAAACGTAGCATATTCATTCTAGGCATGAACTGAAGGGATTAAAACAATTTCTAGCTTTCTCCTAATTATTTCGGAATTGGGCCTTTTTTTTGCTTCCCTACTACTGGGCTACACATCTCCATGATATTTGTAAGTATTTCTCAGTTGTCTCCACAAATTCTTATTTGTTACGGATACATTTTTTAAGCAGATGTTAAAAATATTTTAAATGGAAATATGCAATGAAAATTGTTTCACCTTAATACAAAATTTATGCTTCTTATATACCTTTTTCTAAAACACATTTTAATGTTATATTGTGTGTCTTAAGTATCCTACATTTTTTGATCTAACGTTAATGGAAAACATCTTTTGACTATATTTCAACTCATTTATAATACAGATAAATGCACATTTTATGTATAACAAGAAGCTGCATTTATCTACTTTTTAAAACATAAAAATATGCGTTAATCCAATTTCCTGTTTCCTTTATATTTTTTAATAAATTAATTTTGTTTTTTATTTCAATAGGTATTTAACTATTTGAACAATAAAAAAATGTTATCGCTAAAATTCTTATACGATTTCTTTTTATTTAATTTTTGTATACGAGTCCAAAAGTTACAGATAATTTTTTTTTTCACGCCCTGCTGTTGAAGCTACTGCTATCTTAAACATTTCAATGGCATAGATCTGGTTTATACATATATATATGTATATGCTAATGCATTCGTTTACCTATAGACCGAGTGTTAACACTTTTAAAATCGCAAGCTATCAAATCCTGAGATCTAATGTGCCCGCAGGTTCTGTATGTACGCATGTAGGTGTGTGCGTATGTACATGTGTACGTATGTATGTATGTATGTACATAACGCGATAACTCTTGATAGAAATATCGGATTTGCTTCAATTTTTTTCTCAGTACATTCTGATAAGGCGCTACATTGATTAGTTTTGGGAGTTAGTTGGTTAAGTAAAAAGGGGGAAACGGGGAGCTAACCCCCCTTAACTTAGATAAATGGGTTTTTCATGCAGAATTATCCGATTTGCTTCAAATTTGGTATACCTGTTAATTCTGATAAGGCGCTTCATTGATTAGATTTGGCGGTTCTTTGTTTAAGTAAAAAGTGGGGGATGGGGGGCTAATAACCTCTTAATTTAGATAAATGTGTTTTTCTATCAGATATGCTTGAAATTTACTATACCGGTTTATTCTGATAAGGCGCTTCCCTGATTAGATTTGGAAGTTCATTGGTTAAGTATAAAGGGGGTTAATACCCCTTAATTTGGATAAATTGGTTTTCTATCCGATTTGCTTGACATTTGATATACCGGTTTATTCTGATAAGGCACTTCCCTAGTGAGATTTGGAGGCTCATTGGTTAAGTATACTAATTGAAAACGGAGGGATGGGGGTAATCCCCCTTTAATTTGTTTTTCCAGGGGCATTGTTCTTTAAAATAAGAGTATAATATACAATTAGTGTGAATAGCCTGTGAGCTCAATGCCGTCAGTTTAACTGGGCACTTTTCATTTTATTCATGATCCATTAGCTTAAAATTTGTGTATTATACTTTTATATGCAAGAAATACAGTCAGAAAATAAAAAGCAAAGTGTCAGTTGCTTTATGTATTTATTGTACTAATTTTAAATTATACAGTGAATAATTCAATTACTCAAAGGAAGTTATAAACACAATTATATATGCAAATTATGGTAGACGAAATTTAACTTGTATTTTAAATTTATACAATTTTTTATGCCTGATAAAACATTTCTACATTTTACAGAATTAAAATTGTAAACGTTTTTATTTAAAGAAACATTTATTATTATTGTTATGTAATTTGAATATCTTTAAAAGTTTACTAACTAAATTAACGTTTGATTTTAGTACTTTTCCCCATCATTTTAAAATGTGAGAAAACGTCATTTTAACTAATAATATATTTAAAATATATAAGCAGAAGCCAAGCTGTATAAATGTCAAATTTGAAAAAATTGAACTAAGTGCCCAGACGACCTGGAAATATGCTTTTTTCTTTTAAGGTAAAGAAATATAAGTGATTTTCTAATTATGTGTTGTGGTTTAAAGATCAACCACTTTTGCCGAATAATGATCAATATTGATTAAATATAAATTTACAGAAAATTGCACTCTACTTATATCACATTTATTGAAATAACAGTTCAAAGACTACTGTGAAACAAGCAGCAGTTTCCTATTTCAATTCAGTCAATTATTATTGATGTTCAACTTTAACGTCAAATTATCTCTGAACTCAATTTACTACAAATAGAAATTTTGTTAATTGTACCCCTTGGCTTCTGATGTCCTCATATATCATTGTAATGCAATTTATATCACCGAGTTTAACTCTTGACACATTTTTAAATGAAATATTTAATTTATTAAACTTCATTAAATTAATAAAAGTTTAATTAATAAAATACTTGGCATTTGTAAATGCTTGTATGAAACTAACTGAATTCTATATAATTTTATGAAAAGAAAACAGGAAAAATAATATTTTTATATACATATTTTTTATACGATAGCATTTTCCATTTTGAAATCCAATATTTTTTGAACAAGCAAAAAAGTAGTAACATTGACGTGAATATATCAGAAACACGTCAACACCATTGCGAGCGGCACTTTTTTTTTTCGTATTGAGATTTAAATTTGTTTTGGTCGGAACAGATTTTTTTATTTTTCAAATCCAGAAAATTTATATTTTCATAAAATTGCAGTCTTTTCTCCAGCGAACTTTCCATCCTAATTAAAATTTCCTATTTGATGAATGATTTTTTATGCATTTCACCTCTTTTCAATTAGCTTCAAAATTAATTCAAGTTTAAATATAAAGATTGTCAAGTTTCTGTTTACTATTTTTTTTGGTACTTATTTCAAGAATAGTTTTTATCCTTTTATGTTATTTTTGTATTATTATTTCAAATTTGATGATTTAAAAATAACGCAATTAATATTGCATTGATGTATGTAACGAATAGTAAATATAAAAGTAATGGATTAATATGAAATAAGACATTTTAAAACTTTTAGAATACAAAATATCATCTTAATAGGAAATAATGTAATAATTTTCGAAAAAAGGGGGAAATCTTTTGTCACACTTAGGGGAAACCGGGGAATGGCGCCTCTCGTGTTTAGGCCGCCACCCCTCCTAGTTTAAAAACTAACAGCAGTTTGAGATAGTGAATGCGTCTGCACTATAGCGGCGAACAATAGAAACAGTGCCTAGAGTGAGAGTGATTTTGTTGTACGTCGTTCGTTTGTTCTAATGAAAAATTTAATTTTCATCTAGTTGCTTCTTATATGGAGCTTCAAATAAGTAGAGGTAAACTCCTTAAATTGTATCATTAGGTACTTAGGATAGTATTACCTGTAATCTACATGCATTCGCCGACATTTTGATGCAATTTGTTGAACAACTTCGGTTCTTCTTTCGGATTTGCTGGGGGATGTCCTCTATATTGTCCTCTCGCGGTAATGCCGCCGCCATGGCAAAGGGTGACTTTTCCAATTTGAGTTAAATTGTAAGCTTAGCACATTAATAAATATAGCTTAAGAAACATTGTAATTATTCATTATTTTGCTAAATTATTTCTATCTAAATATTTTCAGTAGGTTATGTGTTTCCTAGTATCCATTTTATGTATTTACTAGGTCACAAAAAGTGGCGTTGTTACCCGATACAGTGGTGGAATTATCCCAGTATCCTGGGTAATCCCGCCACTGTACAGAGCTTGAAAGAATTTATTTTATGTGTGTTTAATTTACAGTTATGATTACGGTTAAATTTATACAGATACTAAAGATCATGATTCAGCTTTAGAATTTCTACTATTAAAAACTAAACATTTTTTTTTGAGGTGAAAAAATTTAAATACCCTTCAGGTGTCACCATTCCCCGGTCTCCCCTATTAAATGCAAAATATGTTGCTGAAAAAAAGATTTTTCATTGTCAATCATTAAATTTTTCTACTTTTATTTCCTGTAGAATAAAACATATTTTCAAGTGATCTTGTATAATTTTAGGAGGACATCCTTCAGATAAATGTTTAATATGTTTAACATTCCTACCCATTTTGTATTGATTATTTGACAACAACGTGCTCTAATCGTAAAACTATATTTTCTATTGCCATGTGCAGCGAGTGTGGCCAAATATCGAAAACATTGTGACGGATGCTTTCTTTCATAGCCGAGACGGATATGTTTATTGGTGAATGTTTGCATTGCAAATATTTTCTTAAACAAATGATAGCGCATCATATGAACTAATAATTGAGTAAATTTTGCTTGATTCTGAACGCACTCTAGAGATCTATAAAGTGGATAACTTACCTTTCACTAACTCCCTATATGAGAAATTCCCGTCTTTATATTTTGTTTTACCAAAGTTTGTGAATTTTACATACAATTTATTAATAGCACAATGAAAGAAGTACAAGTTCAAATGTACGTATTGATTCGGGAGATTTACGTCCGAAATTATTTTTAAAGAGTTAAAATTATTTCTATTATGCAAGAAGGTGTTTGAAGAAAAGCAACTTCCACGAGAAAGCATGAAATGTAGTACTAAATATACTCAGGAAAATCACGCACAAACATATAAAAAGCTTTTTAAACTAATCTTAAATATAATGAATAGACAACTTTATTGAAAAGGATATCTCACTCATTGAGACAAAATGCGAGCAAAGAAACATCATCGAGGGGCGGTTTCAGTAACCATGTATAATGGAATTTTTTATTTGGAAGATTGGAGTTATGTTCGATAAAGCTCCAGGTTCTTTAGAAAATTCTTTGATATTTTTTATGAAATCGTGAGGAAATAAATATGCAGCAAGTTCATATCGAAGTAATTTTATTTTCAAAGAAAGACATCATGAATGATAGCGTATTAAACCAGAGGGACCCAAACGACACGAGCAGTTAATTAGACCACAGTCAGAGAGCGAATGCACTGACGATCATCTCAAGTGTGATGAAAAGCCGCGAGATTTTATTGCAGCGTATCAAGCTAAAAATAGAGACCCTGACCTTTAATAAATCTAAAATATAACTTATTTAATACAAATTTTTAGTTCCTATTCAGATAATCAATTTATTAAAAGGCATAACTGAGGTTTCAACGTGCAAATTACAATGGCAAGCGCAAGCCTTGGGAAAGTTTAGAGAAGCACAAAGAGACATGAGGTACACAACTATGAATACAAAGCGCCTTTCCTTAAACAACTTACAGGATTGTGAGCGACACAGTCACTTGTATTGGCTACGGTTTATAATCATTACTAAGCATTTAGATTAAAGGTGGCGGAAAAGCACATATGTAAAAGAAATCTTTCATTATATTTTCTTATATTAACTGCAGAAAAATGTGCGATTGCACTGTTAAAGTTTTGGAATAGGGAATTTGATTCGTTTTCTTTATTACGGCTGAAAAGACCTAGTTAGGTTTAATGTAATGGGATATACAAACCGGAAAATAAATATAGAGAATTATACATTTTTAAAAGAGAAAAGAAGTTATAATTAATGATTTCTGTAAAAGGGATATTTTAATTTAATTGGGGGTTAATTATATATGATGATTAGATCATTACTCCATACACCACGGGAGAGATATACGAATGATATTAATAACGAAAATATTAATTATTAACAAGACTTATGTGCGTTTTCCTAAAACCCCCTCGGGTGGTTGGACACCTAGATCGCTCTCTAAACCTATCTCTGAAATGTAAAATCAGAATTGATACCAGAATTTAAAACAAAACATTGATATGTTCGAGACAGCTGTTTTTTTTTATATAAAAACCCATAATTTTAAATGGCATACATTTTTATACCTTGTATGTAGCATTTTAAAAGATTTTCCTCTTTCAGGCAAAGCCAGTTGTCTAGATATTAAAGAGGAAAAATGACTAACAAAGATTAAAATGCGGCATAAAACATTCATCGAAGTGAGTAAAACATTGCAATTTTCATTTTCTACTGGTTCAATTTTCCCTTCTGTAAATCTTTTTCATTCCACTTATCATAACACCATTATTTAAAAATAATTCATAATTATGATAATTATTCTCAAATGGCTTCTTTCAGTCATTCATTCATACTTATCTGTTGATATTTTTGACATCAAAGATAAAAGGACTTGCCTTACATCTGACATATAGTAATTATCTATAATGAACTAATAAAGTCATTGAATGTGTACTTACATTTAAATAAATTTTAATGCGATGATTTGAAAGATAAGAAGCACTAATTTGACGGTAGATTCAAACATGAACATAAGCATATGTATAGTTATTTAAAAGTTGCCTTTACAGTTGAGAACTAAATTATGCAAAAATTGTTTTGTTTTCGTTCGTGCTTGCGCAGTTAAATTTATTTAATATAAATGCTCATATTTCATGAAATATTCAGCATATTTATGTATAATTGCAGTATATTGCAATATGTATTGCAGAATATATAATTTCAGTATAATTGCAGTATATTGCAGTATGTATTGCAGTATATACAGGGTGCAATATGTTATCTATCACCGACCTTTAATTTCTCAACCGTTGGTCGTAGACATATAGTTCCAATTACAAAAACGTTTCAAATGAGGTAAATATTCATGTTGAGGCACTATTTAAAGTAAAAAATCAATTTTATAAAAATCACGAAATCTAACTTTTTATACGGTCCCCCAGTCCCTATAGTTATATTTAGTAAAACTTTACACATATCATAACATATATAACACAAAAAGTTTGACATCTTTCTATAAAATTGACAGCGTTATTAAATTTCAAAGTTTGAGATTTTTTCGCATGATTTTGTCTTTCAATGAGGGATCAGTTAAAAGATTAATTAAAGTAATTCGAGATCAAAATCAGGATACAATGTCCTTTTTACGGCGAAACCACCTTTAGCCGGTATCGTCAAATTGGGGTATCACCAAAGAGGGTTATTTAATTTAAAAATTGCAGCTGACTTTTAGGGCTCGTATACAAAGCAAAGAATGAAATATTGAAATTAAACTGAAAAATAAATATCAATTTATTATAATATCAGAAAACGGTCTACTATAAAAAATGAATATGTCAAATGACGGAATCAATTATTGATACTGCTCAAAGTGTTGTTTAACACTTTTATGGGTCGAACAACCTACAAACGTCAAAGTAGGTAGAATCGACAACCGGAAGATAAAACATACTCACTATGGACTAGATAAATGGCAGAGGAATGCAAACGACCAGTCGAGCTATAGCGTGCATGAAAATTAGGATTATGCGAATTACAATAGTACCGAATCGCCACATGTTCAGGATAAAACACGAACCATCTAGCAGTGGACATGCTAGTCAGCGCTGAGATCGTGATGGCAAGCCACGCATGCATGCAATATGCCGAAATGATACATATTTATGGTGAATGTCAAAGGAATGCAGAGAGGCTGCGAGTGTTTATTCAGAACATTTCCCTAAGGATCTACATCCAACGCATGAAACTATAAATAATGCATTGCACCATATTAGAGAGACCGGCTCTGTTTCACCACGACTCAGAACAAGTAGACGGGCAAGGTGTAATGTTCCAGTGACACCGAGGGAGGTGCTGTGATTCGCCCTTTTAATTCCACAACTGGACACGGCGGAAATAAGCGAGGCATATGGTCAGCATGTCTGGCATTTCTTACATGCATTTGTAATAAACTGATATTTATTTTTCAGTTTAATTTCAATATTTCATTCTTCACTTTGTATACGACCCCTAAAAGTCCGCTAAAATTTTTAAATGAAATAACAATCTTTGGTGATACCCCAATTTGACGATACCGGCTAAAGGTGGTTTCGCCGTAAAAAGGACATTGTATCCTAATTTTGATCTCGAATTACTTTAATTAATCTTTTAACTGATCCCTCATTGAAAGACAAAATCATGCGAAAAAATCTCAAACTGTGAAATTTAATAACTCTGTCAATTTTTATGGTACAGATGTCAAACTTTTTGTGTTATATATGTTATGATATGTGTAAACTTTTACTAAATATAACTATAGGGACTAGGGGACCTTATAAAAAGTTAGATTTCGTAATTTTTATAAGATTGATTTTTTACTTTAAATAAGGCCTCAACATGAATATTTACCTCATTTGAAACATTTTTGTAATTGGAACTATATGTCTACGACCAACGGTTGAGAAATTAAAGGTCGGCGATAGATAACATATTGCACCCTGTATAATTGCAGTATTTATAATTGCAGTATATTACTTCTACACGTGTTCTTCAATATTTTTGAAAGTGGCGTTAAATTAAATTGAAAACATTGCGTACTTACATAAACAAATAAAGGGTCAATCGCGAGTATTACTCCAGTACAGAGGGTCCCGTACAATAAATATATTAATTAGTAACTGTATTATACAAAAAAATCGTTGTTAACAGAATAATAAGACTTTGTAAAAAACTATATAGCTCTTATATACCGGATGATTCCTAAAGATCAAAAGAATAGTCTATTTCCATAAACAGGGTGTCCACTCTCTACGGTGTCCAATGGATAATTCCTACACTGTGTGTCATAGACATATAGTTCCAGTTACAAAAATGTTTTAAATGAGGTAAAGAAATACTTTAAAAGCGATTTGGGTCAATAAAAACATTTCTTAAAAGAATACGAAATTTATATTTTTATACGGTCCCTCGGTCTTATAAGTTATATTTAGCAAAATTTTCCTATTACACTGACAAGTACGACAAAAAAGTCTCGTTATTCTGCGATTAAAATTGACCGAGTAATAGCTGTTTAAAGTTGGAGCATATTTTTTGCTGCAAATTAGGGGGCATTCACAAATTCAGTAGAAATATAATTTCGTCAGATATATTAAAAAAATTGGTTGGGAGTAAAATTAACATTGCAATATAAAGGGTCTAGCCGGATAAGCATAGCAAAATGATCCCCACGGCCGATGTTTGAAATAACATGTGTGGTAATAAGGCTCACCACGAGAATTAAATATAGAATGTTTTTAGTCCCTGACCTTGAACTGTCCTTGAGATAATCGAGGAAGTATGCGCCGGTGCTACAATTTTTCAAATGCGTTTCTCTCAAAAAGTACAAAAGTTAAAAAGATGAAACCAACGCCAATTATTGAAGAATATATTACTTCACATTATATATTTTTATCACATTTTTACACAAATTTTAACATAGAAAAATAAACAAAAATATTTAAAAAAAAATTATTGATGTAGTAATTTTATATTTACACCAACCAAAAAGTTACAGAATAATGTTCAAAGTATGCACTTTTAACAAAAAATTTTTCGTTACAATCGAAGATGCTCTTTTTGAGATATAATAAAAATAATGTAGCCACTTGCTAAAATATTCGTATCTTTCCCTATTTGTATTTGAAGAAATACGCTGCTATCAATACATCGGTCGATTCGTGATGTTCCACTCGGGCAGGATGCGCAGTGCGCCAAAATAAGAGAATGTTTCCATACATACCACTTCTCTATAGGTATTTTTCGTGTTTGTAAATATTCTGTTATTTTGGCGTACTACGCATGCTTCTCGTGTAATAATAACCAGAACTGACAAACAAAACGGTAACATTCGGCTAGCATTATTTTCAGATAGAAGAAGGCTATGGGGCTGCAAAGTGTATATATATAATATATTAATGTATCACTTTAAGGGGGAGTGTGGAGGGAAGGTGTCTAACACTTTATATCCAAAGATATCTGCAGGGGAAAGGGATTTGTCATTTGATATCGTTATCATTTTTAATCAAATCAGTATTTACTTTTTGTTAACTTTTTTTACATCTGCTATCTTAAATGTTTTTAGCCTATTTTCGTATTTTTATGAAAATACAAGTTTATTATTAAAACCATTGAATGATTATAAAATCATTTAATTCGAAAATATGGAACGACCCAACGTTCGCCATTAATGTTTCTCTGCTATATGTTTATACAATTCGTTGTTAGACAAACCAGATTCGAAATTATACTTGTTATTTTTGCTAAGCAAAAGATGGGGAAGAATGCTGTCTTCTGTTTTGCTTACAAGAAATTCTGCTTAGCCGCGTGCAATTAGGAAGTGCAAGAAGACAATATTACTGTTCAATGCCTTATGTAACAAAGAGCTATTATTAAAAACTTTTAAATACTATTTCTTTAAAATGTTATTTGATGTAAAGTTATTTCTTATATAACTGTGGTATTTTATGAATTTCTTCTCTTCATTTAAATCAGTAAAATACGCGAATAAAAAATGTACAACCATATCTGTATACCATTACAAACTTATAAAAAGAAAAAAAATTGCAAAAATAAAAGAATTTTTAGACATTGATTATGATATTATTAGCGAGAGGGGGGGGGGGGGTTCGAGGAATGATAAAGTATGATATCGGAAAGTTGGGAGAGGGTCCGATATTGCCTAAAAGTTGATAACCTTATATACTTACAGCTCCTATTCAGCTTCACCTGCACAATAGACTAGACCACCGGCTTGCTATTATTACGCGAGAAGGATACATGGTAAACCAAAATAGCAGAAAGTTTACAAACGCAAAAAAAACATATAGAGAAGTAGTATGAATGGACGCATTCTCTTATTTTGGCACACTGTGCATCCTGCCCGAGTGGAAATGCCACGAATCAACCAATGTATTGATAGCAGCGTATTTTTTCAAATATAAACACGGAAAGTTACGACTATTTTAGCAAGCTGCTAGCATTATTTTTCTTATAACTCAAAAAGCGCATCTTCGATTTTAACGAATTTTTTTTTCTTAAAAGTACGTACATTGAGCATTATTCTCTAATTTTTTGGTTGGTGTAAATATAAAATTACTATGTTAATAATTTTAAAAAAATATTTTTGTTTATTTTTCTATGTTAAAATTTGTGTACAAATATAAAAAAATATATATAATATGAAGTGATATATTCTTCAATAATTGGTGTTGGTTTCATTTTTTTAACTTTTGCACTTTTTGAGAAAAACATATTTGAAAAATAGTAGCGCCTGCGCATACTTCCCGATTTTCTTAAGGACAGTTCAAGGTCAGGGGCTAAAAACCCTCTATATTTTGTTCTTGTCCTTATTACGACACACGTTATTTCAAACATCAGTTGCGGGGGGCATTTTGCTATGCTTATCCAGATATACCCTTTTAATCATTCTGACTTATTAATGAACAAATATGCAATTTGTAATAAACATATAAGGAAAGAAAACAGAATTTTTGTTAAATAAATAGATAAAAATTAACAGCCTCAATTCTTTACAAAATGATACATATTTTGAAATGTTATTAGATTACACTTGCCTGCAACAGTTGGGTTATGTCATGTTTTATAACCTTTGATAATTGATGTATTCTGTACCGCTGAATCCGAAATTGACTTTCAGTAGTAAGATAAGGAGAGTTCAACCGCCATAGGAGGAGCGAGGAGTGCGCAATCTGCGACCACACAATCATTCTCATGATTACATTTTTTTTTTATCTCACTTATCTAAATCCCCTTAATTGCCTTTTGTTAGAAAGGTTTATATATATATATATTTAAAAGTTAAAGTCGCAATTTCATTCAGAAAGTTTGCTTGTGTATATGTGTAAATAAGTATAAATGTATAAGTGTATGTGAAATTTCTCGAATAAGTAGGAGCAAACCACTAAAGAGGGTCAAACCTCACTTTAACAAACGAGTTAAATCTTGTACTATGTCTGTTGCTATACTATCAATATGCAATTCTAAGTGTCTAACGGTATACGTGCGTTGTGTTTATATCCAAAAGCTTGTGCATGTATGTGTGTACGTGTATGAATATGTGTGTGACTGTGTGCGAGTGGGTGTGTGTGTACGTGTATGTGTGTGCACTCTCCTACCCTCCCTTTTGAGTACCTAAAGTGGTTTAAACACCAACGTAAGGAGTAACCAATTTCAATTCGAGTAACTTTTGCCGGTTACTCGATTTGTTTAAGCATACCATGACGTTCCTGAAGCATTTTTCTATGCATTGCACCACTTTTTTCGAAGTTACTCAGAAAAGCGTTATTCCACAGTCATTCATACACACCGTGTGTTATGTAAAATCTAAAATCTGTATAACGCCATCTGGCGGTGTGTAAAAATGCAGCCTCAAACCCAGGGAGTTTCCTAACGATTACTCGGTAAAACGGTAATAGTCCAATAATGGCAACCCTTGTGTGTTTGGTTTCTTTGGTAATACAGGTTTGCTATATAAGATTTTCCTCTCTATTTAGCGGTTACTCACTAAAGCGGCAATAATCCAAGAATGGCAACTCTTGTGTGTTTAGATTCTTTGGTAATTCAGATTGGCTATGTAAGTTTTTCCTCTCCATTTAACTACATTTTTGATAGAAGAATATCTGTCTATATAGTTTTTTAAATATAGCGGAAAATATCAAATTAGAAATTCACGATTTTATTAAACGTAGCTTTCAAGCGTGAATTTCTCACGAAATAAAGATCTGAAATAACTTAAAATATTCAATGAATGGAATAAAAATAGACCTAATATTAATAGCGTAAATTGTCAATATTTCAACTAAATTCATTTTAAACATCCCCTCCCGGCGCCAGTCGGAACAATAGGGTATTTCTTCTTTTTTATTCTTTTAAAGATACAGTGTGTCAGATTTAATAAAAATTAAACAAATTGGTGTTGTTCCTCCTAAATTTATTATTTTGTTAAGAAAGTTAATTTGAAGCAAAATTTTAAATTTCCTTACCGATTGCAATTAAATGCATATGAGATAGCTGTAGCAAATTTGTTAAGCAATTATTGAAATTACCTAATAAAAATACCCACTGTCTATAATATATTCCCTATTTCATACAAGGTCTGAACACAAATCATTCAATGAAAGACATCAAAATTTTTAAATGTCTCGTCTAGCAAAATAAACAACTTTTATTGAAATCAAAGAATTTTAACATAATCTAATAATGAGTTGATGAATTGAAAATATATTTCCTATAACTGTAAAGTTGTTCGAATTTTCAAATGACCATTATTATCGAATTGAAATCCCCAAATTTCGTTCTAGTCTTTTTTTTTTTTTTGACGTTCTTGTGGCAACGCAAGGTTATATGATGATACTAAGCAACATATGATGATACTATGATAAAATTACGATACAAATGAGGTTCGAATGCAAACCATTCAATGAATAACAATAAAATTATTTTAGTATGTCTGTCACCAAAGTAAACAACTCCCAATGAATTTAATGAAATCGTTAGAAATTTACCATGTATTTCTAAAAACTGAACATAAAGATTCTTTGACCATAGTGTCTGTCATTTAGATTTTCAAAGGGTCGTTATTTACAAACAAATTTCCGATTTTTTAAAATTAATGAACAAACCCAATATAATTTACTTAAAAAAAAGAAAACAAATATTTTTCTTTTCCACCTGAGCAAATACAACTTGTATATTGTAATAATTCCTTGTAGAGCAGCGGGTCAAATATCATTTTGAGGGCCAATCTTCTGTCTATCCATAGAAATTGTTCATAAATAGTATGCTTAAGTAACTACTACTAATCTTCATGCCTTTTGTACATATACATAAATTTTATACCATGCAGCATTCACTGTAGCATATGGGATATCACAGTGGCGTACACAGGATTTTATTTCGGGGGGGGGGGGGACTTAAATTTCCCTAATGTTCTAAATTTTACAAAACACGTTGAATTGTGTTGTAAACGGAAATCATTTTTGGCAATAGGGCCGTAGCCAGAGGGGGGAAAGGGTGGTTCTGTTCCGAATTTTCCAAAAATTTACGGCATGGCTTGAGGTTCCGTCAATTTGGACTTAAATGTATCCCGATTTTTGACAAATGGTCCCGAAAAAAATATCAATTTCGTCAATGACATTGAATTTTCGGAGAGAACGAGAAAATATAAAACAGGTGTGTCTTGCGGTTTAAAAACGGGACTCAGAATTGTGATAAATGAGCAATTTTTTATTTTTATTTTTTATCTACGATTTTTATGCCATCCGACGTAAAATTTCATACTCTCTCAGAATCTGTCTTTATTTCTTAATTTCGACAATTGGAAGCCAAGATAATAATTCCAGAATTTCATTTTTTGCACGGCAGACTACGTAACACGGAAAGAAAAGGATATACATTTTTACACTAGGGTTTGATAATCGCAGTACAATTTTTTTTAACTTTTGATTTTACAAATTTGGTTCTTTCGCATCTGAATGTTATTTCGTGCGCTGATACATAAAATCTAAATTTTAAAAAAATCGGACAACAATTTTCCGATTTGCGAAAAAATCGATTTTTAAATTTAAAAAAGAGATGCTTTTGCTCGCACAGACAATTGATGGGAATTTGTTAAATTTAGGAAAAGTGAAGAACCGATCGCTTTTAAAGAATGACATAGTTTATAACACATAATAAGAACTTTATAAATTTAAGTTAAGTTGAATTTTTGTTGAGGGGGGGGGGGGGGCTCCATCGAAAATCGCCTCCTCCCTCGAGTAGTATACCTACTGAGAGGTTGTTTAACAGAGTTTCGGTCAGATAGAGTTTTGTTAAGAATAGAGTGCGCTCCCTAGTGGTGGAATGTGGAACTAACAGTCCGCGCTTTTGTGAAAATTAGGAAACCTAACACGGCGATCTGTTTTAAACTTTAAGATAGTTTATAACACACGATAAAAAAAAATTATCAAAAAGAATGGCGAGTCACATTTAGGGAGGGGAGGGGGGGGGGAGAGTCGCAAACAAAATTAGGAAATATAAAAAGGCGATCTGTTTGAAATTTTAAGATAGTTTAGGGAGGGTTTACCATAATTTAAAAGGGGTTCCATGGTGATAAATGTACTACGCGTTTTGAAAGCAATGTTAAACGAAACCCTCTGGGTCGATCTGTGATCACACTTACCACCTGTTTTCTATTTGAATACAGGTGGGGCATTTTCCCAGAACCCACAGATTTAAACGGCCCGAAAATTTCTCATGTTTCATATGAATAAGGGACTAATTCGGGAGGGAACTGTAACCCCATTAGCCCTATTCCAGCTATTTGGTTATACTGTGGTACCACTATGCTCTAATATGGGACTAAAGAGTATGTTGTGGTTGAATGATGGGAGGGAAAATTGCAAATTTCTCTCAAGCAGAAATGTTAACAAATCAGCACTTTTTTTTTTCATTTTCGACATTTTTTGAAGGGAGGGGCCTGTAACCCCAACAGTTTCCGTCCCCATTTTTGAGTATGCTGTAGTGTCAATGTGGACTAATAAGGACTAACGAGAATTGCTAATCCTCTGTATAACAGAAAATTAAATTACAAATTTATCTTAAACAAACAAAACAAAAAAAATCAGCACCTTTTTCATTTTATTTTCAGCTACTTCGTAAGGAGAGCTGTAACCCATTAACCCTTTTAAAGTTTTTGGGCAACTGTGCACTGATAAGACTGAAGAGAATTGAGTGGCTGTTCCGTTGGATGATAGGAGGGAAAAAATTATAAATTTCTCTCATCTCAAACAGAAAGAAAACAAATCAGCGCATTTTTCATTTCAATTTCCACTGTTTCGAAAGAGGCCCTGTAACCCCATCAGGCCCCTTCCCCTCGTTGAGTTTACTGTGGTGTAACTGTGCTCTGATATGGGACTAATCAGAATGGCTAGTTTGTTGTATTGCAGAAAACAAAGTTACAAACCTATCTCAATCAAAAAGAAAAAAACAGCGTTTTTTTAAAATATCATTGTCGACTATTTTGGGAGGAGGCTGTTGCTCACTTCTTTGGGTATAATGTAATGTCATTCTGCACGAATGTGGAACTAAAGAGAAGAGAGCGGCTAGTTTGTTGAATGATAAGGAGAAAATGCAAATTTATCACAAATAGAAAGAAAAAAAGCACTATTTTTTCATTTCATTTTGACTATTTAAGGAGGAAGGGGCTGTAATTCCATCAGTCCTCCCTTTCCCCCTCTTTCGGTATGCTCTGATGTCAATGAGGACTAACATGGAGCTAACGAGAATGGCTATTCCGCTGTATGACAGAAGAAAAATTTCAGATTTATCTAAAAAGATAAGAATTTCAGAAAACAAAATTACAAATCTATCTCAAACAAAAAGAAAAAAAAAATCAGCATTTCTTTCATTTCATTTTCGGCTATTTTGGGAGGTGTCTGTAACCCCATTAGCCCCTTTCACCTCTTTGGGTATAATGCAGTGTCACTGTGCACTAATATGGAACTAAAGAGAAGAGAGCGGCTAGTCTGCTGATTGATAGGGGAAGAATACAAATTTATCTAAAAAAAAAAAAAAGCAACACTTTTTTCATTTCCGACTATTTTGTGAGGGAGCAGCAACTCTATTATCCCCACTTCCACCTTTTTGGGTATAATGTGGTGTCACTGTGCACTAATTTGGAACTAAAGGGAAGGGAGTGACTAGTCTGTTAAATGAAAGGGGAAAAATACAAATTTATCTCAAACAGAAAGAAACAAAAATCAGCACTTTTTTCATTTCATTTTCGACTATTTCGAGAGGAGGAGGCTGTAATTCCATAATCCGCCTCCCCAGCTTTGGGTATGCTGTGATGTCAATGTGCAGTAATGTGGGGTTAACGAGAGAATGGCTATTTCGCTGTATGACAGAAGAAAAAATTTCAGATTTATCTAAAAAAGTAAGGAAGAAACACTTTTTTTATTTAATTTTCGACTATTTCGGCAGGAGAGAGCATGTAACCCCATCAGCCGCCTTTCTCTTCTTTGGTGACAATGTGCACTAATATGGGTCTAATGAGAATGACTAGTCCGCTGCATGGCAGAAAAAGTTAATTTGTTTTCCAAAAAAGAAGCAGCAAAAAACAGCCCTTTTTTCATATCACTTTCGAAAATTTCAAGGGTCGGGGGTGGCTGTAGTCCCTTCAGCCCTTTCCCTTGGGTACGCTTTGGGATATCACAATTTTAAGAAACTATCTAGTAGAAAAACTAATAGGAAACTAATAGAAAAATTGATGGATTGGTTTCTGAGATAAAAGTTTGCAAACTTCATTTTTGTTTATCTATGAATGTCACAAAATGTCTAAAAGAACACCCCGCTCCCCCAGCATTGATCATCATGAATTGTTTTAACTTGCTTTGTTAAGAGGAAAACACCAATAATTTAACTTGAAAACAATGTAGTACTATGTTTATAGAATAAAATGTTAACCATTAGATTTTTGATGATATAGCTCATTCTTTTATTTTCAGGGGAGGGGGGGGGGGAGCATGAGCTAAAGAGAGGAAACGCTCTTCCTTAATATTTAAAAGTCTTTTTTGTGAAAGAGAATATTTGTAATTTTTGGCCAATTTTACTCATTATGGCACCCTAATTCCTGCCATGGTGAACTCGCTCAAATGAGGTGGCTCTGCATGACCGTGCATTAGTCAAGCTCATAACGATAACTTTTAAGAACACTTTCCTAAAGCCATGTATATTATCAGCAGAATTTATAAACACTATACAATTGAAATGAGTGCAGCTAATATTAAAAACACATACAATACATAAAAATGCACTTTTAGTTATGTAAGTATCGCTCATAAACAGTAATGAAACCTAATTTCTGTCTAATGCTCTAAATGAGTTACTGTTGACATCTTTTAGTGTATCATTGTAAAATATTTATAAATACCACAGCTACACACTCTACATTTTACAGAAAACATGTTGTAATATACCTCAGTAACTGGATGTGATTAAAGCAATTCATAACTGGACAGTTGCCCTATGGTCTCTGACTTTTTGGCTCTGAAATTTAGTATGCAACGTTAATAAAGCTGATATTTTAAATCTATTTTCTTCTAATGTTAATCTAACTAATCAGGGAAACGCCTTATCAGAATGAACCTATTTACAACATTTGCAGCAAATCGGATAAATCTGCATGAAAAATACATTTATCTAAATTAAGGGGGGGGGGGATTATACCCCGTCCCCCTTAATACTTAACCAATGAATGCCAAAAACTAATCTGGGGAGCGCCTTATCAGAATGAACCTATTTACAAAATTTGAAGCAAATCGGATATTTCTGTCAAGAGTTATCGCTTTACGTACATACATACATACAGAACCTGTCGGCACATTAGCTCTCAGGCATTGATAGACTGTGAGCTAAAAATGAAAGAAAATTCATCAACAACCTTCCACAGTCTCAGCATTCCCACCTCAATATATATATATATATATATGTCGTAGGCTAATTGAGAAATCCGGCTGTTTGCAAACAGCCTAGGCTCTTTGAAAAGAGCCGGGCTAATTGGAGAATCCATCTCCCTTTTTCCAATTAGCCTGATATTTTTCAGGCTTATTGCAAAGAGCCTAGAAAGCGTTAGGCTAATTGAAAAATGACCACTTATTATCCGATCAGGGTGATCATGTTTAGCTCACAGGCTATCAAAGCCTGAGAGCTTATGTGCCCGCCGATTCTGTATGTAGGTGTGTACGTACGTACGTACGTATGTACGTAACACGATAACTCTTGATAGAAATATCCGATTTGCTTCAAAAAAAATTTCTAGGTTCATTCTGATAAGGTGCTTCCCTGATTAGTTTTTGGTGTTCATTGGTTAAGGATAAAGGGGGAAAAGGGGGGCTAGTCCCCCCTTCGTTAATTTATATACATGGGTTTTTCATGCAGAAATATTCGATTTGCTCCAAATTTGGTATACCGGTTTATAGTGTTAAGGAGCTTCCCTGATTAGATTTGGAAGCTCATTATTTAAGTATAAAGGGGGGAAACGGGGGCTACCCTTCTTAATTTAGATAAATCGGTTTTTTCATGATGAATTATTCGATTTGCTCCAAATTTGGTATATCGGTTTATTAAGTTAAGGAGCTGCCTTGATTTGATTTGGAGGTTCATTAGTTATATATAAAGGGAGGAAAGGGGGGCTATCCCCCCTCCGTAATTTAGATAAATGGGTTTTTCATGCAGAAATATGCGATTTGCAATAAATTTGGTATACCGGTTAATTATGTTAAACAGCTTCCCTGATTACATTTGGAAGATCATTATCATGTATAAAGAGGGGAAAAGGGGGCAATTGCCTCTCCCTTTAATTTAGATAAATGCGTTTTTCATGTAGAATTATTCGATTAGCTCAAATTTGGTATACTGGTTTATTATGTTAAGGAGATGGCTTGATTAGATTTGGAGGTTTATTAGTTAAATATAAAGGGAGGAAAGAGGGGGGGGGGGGGCTAGACCCACTTAATTTAGGTAAATGGGTTTTTAATGCAAAATTATTCGATTTGCTCCAAATTTGGTATACCAGTTAGGGGTTCCGTCGGTTGAGCCGGGTGGACTGGGCGAAGAGCCAGGAGCTGGGTCGCTTTACGGCCGGAGGGATTTTCCCCGTCCTCCCTGGTTTTCAAGCTAGGGGCTCCTCACTAACTTTCCGATCGGCTGGCCCACAAAAATGTCTCTGCCGGAAAATGGTATCTGATCTTGGGGGCCTGTCCGTAAATTAAATTCGGGTCGGGAAGCCTCGGTTCAGTCCGTGGGCCCAGCGTCTTTATAGGCGTCTGGTTCCTGCGATGGCTTGCGGGGTCTACCGGCTCGAGTAACCAAGTTTAGGGACCACTTGGTTTTCTAGCTGGGTGGTGAGGACTGTCGTAGCGGCCGTTCGTCTCTTCTTGGGAATAGCCGTCACCGTGTGCGCTGGGCAGCGGTGTCGGTTTGACCGGAGTTGGCGCGGGGTTCCGCTCTGTTGGAGCTTGTCTGGCGGCGACCTTCGGGACGCGTCGCGGGGCTTGCTTCACGGGTGGTTCCTTGTGTCGACAAATGGGCCTGAAAAGGGCCTGGGACCGGAAGATGGACCCCCCATCATACCAGTTTATTATGGTAAGGAGCTTCCCTGATTAGATTTGGAAATTCATTAGTTAAGTATAAAGGGAGGAACGGGGGGGCCAGACACCCCTCTTAATTTAGATAAATGGGTTTTTCATGCAGAGTTATTCGATTTGCTCCAAATTTCGTATACCGGTTTATTATGTTAAGGAGCTGCCTTGATTAGATTTGGAGATTTATTGGTTAAGTATAAAGGGGGGACAGGGGCTAGTGTCCCCTTAATTTAGATAAATGGTTTTTTCATACAGAATTATTCGATTTGCTTCAAATTTGATATACCAGTTTATTACGATATGGCTTCCTTCATTTGATTTGGAGTTCATTGGTTAAGTATAAAAGGGGGGGAAATCGGGGCAATTGCCCCTCCCCTTAATTTAGATAAATGGGTTTTCATGCAGAATTATCTTATTTAGTTTAATTTTTTTTTCAACCGGATCCGAACTTGAAGGTTCCATTTTAAGTCAACCCGAAAACCGACCACAACCAGGTTTCGGATTGACTTCAATTAGAACTTTCAGGTTCGGATCGGGTTGCCGGTGGACGAAGATTATTTCGTCTGGCTTGCATCAGGTTATATTTCTTTGGAATATTTTTGTCGGTTAAGATTTTGTTCGGGACGGGTTTCAGGTTGACTTCGAATGGAATTTTTAGTTTCTGGTAGCGTTGCGTGTCCACGGAAACTAATTTGTCTTGTTCGGATCCGGTTATGGATCTTTGGAATATTTTTGTCGGTTATCAGATTTGGTTCGGGATTTCGGGTTTTTTCAAATGGAACTCTCAGGTTCGGGTCGGCTTGCGCGTAGACTGAAATTATTTTGTCTTGCTCGAATCGGGGTACTGTCTATTGTAATTTATTTTTCGGGTTTGGGTAGGGTTATGCGTTAATAAACCTAATAAAAAGAAAATTGCCCAGTTAAACTGATGGCATTGAGCTCACAGGCTATTCACACTAATTGTAAATTATACTCTTATTTCAAAGAATAATGCCCCTCGAAAAATAAATGAAGGTATTAGTCCTGTTGCCCCTCTTTCTACTTAACCAAAGAACCTCCAAATCTAATCAGGGAAGCTACTTAACATAATAAACTGGTATACCAAATTTGAAGCAAATCAGATAATTATGCATGAAAAACCATTTCACTAAATGAAGGGGGTGGGGAGTATTAGCTCCCCCATTTCACCCTTTATGCTGAACCAATGAACTTTCAAATTTAATCAGAAAAGTTCCTTATTAGAATGAACCTAGAAAAAAAAAATAAACTAAATCAGATAATTCTGCGTGAAAACACATTTATCTAAATTAAGGGGAGGAGCAATTGCCCCCTTTCCCCCCTTTTATACTTAACCAATGAACCTCAAAATCAAATGAAGGAAGCCATATCGTAATAAACTGGTATATCAAATTTGAAGCAAATCGAATAATTCTATATGAAAAACCCATTTATCTAAATTAAGGGGACACTAGCCCCTGTACCTCCTTTATACTTAACCAATAAATCTCCAAATCTAAACAAGGCAGCTCCTTAACATAATAAACCGGTATACGAAATTTGGAGCAAATCGAATAACTCTGCATGAAGAACCCATTTATCTAAATTATGGGGGGGGGGCTAGCCCCCTTTCCTCCCTTTATACTCAACTAATGAACCTCCAAATCTAATCAGGGAAGCTCCTTAACATAATAAACCGGTATACGAAATTTGGAGCAAATCGAATAATTTTGCACTAAAAACCCATTTACCTAAATTAAGGGGGGTCTAGCCCCCCTTTCCTCCCTTTATACGTAACTAATGAACCTCCAAATCTAATCAAGCCATCTCCTTAACATAATAAACCAGCATACCAAATTTGAGCTAATCGAATAATTCTACATGAAAAACGCATTTATCTAAATTAAGGGGAGAGGCAATTGACCCCTTTCCCCCCTTTATACATAATAATGATCTTTCAAATGTAATCAGGGAAGCTGCTTAACATAATTAACCGGTATACAAAATTTATAGCAAATCGCATATTTCTGCATGAAAAACCCATTTATCTAAATTACGGGGGGAAGGGATAGCCCCCCTTTCCTCCCTTTATATGTAACTAATGAACCTCCAAATCTAATCAAGGCAGCTCCTTAACTTAATAAACCCGTATACCAAATTTGGAGCAAATCGAATAATTCATCATGAAAAACCGATTTATCTAAATTAAGGGGGTAGCCCCCTTTCCCCCCTTTATATTTAAATAATGATCTTCCAAATCTAATCAGGGAAGCTGCTTAACACAATAAACCGGTATTCAGTTAGCCTACGACATATATATATTTCGCATTTTGCATCATCTGGTGTTTTTCACCCCTGTTCTTTCATTTGGTACAAAGACTTGCGAAAGGGCTCCATTATGAAACATTGGAGAAAATTTACTTTAGATATGTGTGCTTTAAATTGCGTCGATTTTTTACATGTCATGTGCATACTGAAACATGACGTTCTAAACATTTAAGGCGGTTCTTAAATAATAATAATAATAATAACAATAATAGTAATAATAATAATAATAATTCCAGTAATAGCCCGAAACTTTGAAACATTTTCAGACTATCTTTTAAATATAAAAGCTTGCTACTTGCAGACATAGTTCTGGCAGTAATTTGTAATAGATCATTTTTTTTTCGATAAATGAATCACTTCTTTAGTTATAAACGATTGTAGTATTCGGACGATGCTTTTTCCTTTTCTGTATTGTCGTCTACGAAAATCGGCCAAAGAGAGATCGAATTAAATCCTACATTTAATGCAGCGCAATGTGCATAAGAACGCATTTTACCTAAAAAAGATTATTCTTCATCTATATATTACTAGCAAGCTTTGCCCGTTACACCGATCGGTTTTGCCAAACTAACTTTGAAACAAATGAAAAATTTTAATGAATTTCACCATGTGTTTTAAAGTCATATGGAACGTTATCTGTCTTTCTGTATTGCTGAAAACTATACGAATGGCATTGTGATCTAATGGCATTGATATCTAATGTGTTAGGTGAAATTTGTTCTGTTAAGGATCGACTCCTTTTGTTGATCATTTATTGTAAATTTGATATAGCAAATATATCTATATATAATATATATGCAAAATGCTAAAATCTCCCCTAAAATTACCTAATTAATAGTGCAAGTCCCATCAAAATCCATTTAGCAGAATTCACGTTATCAACAGCCGGAAAAATTTTTCCAATTGCATTTTATATATATATACTAAATATTATAAATCCCAAATATTTCACCAGATGCACTGATTTTCTGTCAAGTAAGCTGAGGTTACTCGAAGATGCAATATTTTACCAATTCCTACGCACAGCTCTTTTAGTTACTCAATAATGTAATCTTCTGCCGTGTGTTACGCAGCAATATAAGTTACACGGTGACACGGTATTTTGCCAATTACTATACACAACTATCTCAGTTACTCGATAATGCGATATTTTGTCGATTTATACACACAGTGATATAGTAAGTTACTCAATGGTACGTTTTTTTCTATTCCTACACACACTATCTAAGTTACTCGATTTCGCAATCTTCTACCGTCCTCATCTACCTGACGCCGTTCTACCGTCACAGCAATTTAAGTTACTCAGCGATACGGTATTTTGTAAATTACTACACACAACTATCTCAGTTACTCGAGAACGCGACCTTCTGCCCATCTATAACACAAAGCCATTTAAGTTACTCCATGATATGGTATTTTACCAATTCTTACACTCAACTATTCATTTACTCGATAATGCGATCTTCTGCCCTTCTCTACACACATTAAGCAAAGTTACTCGATGATACTGTCGTTTATCTAGTCATAATAGCGCTGATAATATCATAAAAAGGGAAAAGATTAAGTGAGAGGAGATGGGACTCGCAAGAATTCGGCCGTTTTCGTTTTGTGAAATTTTTGAATGGTCTGCAGACCCACGTCGATTAATGTTTTAAATCGAAATTAAAGGATAAAGCAAATATGAACTAGATATATAATCAATATAATATTTTAACTATTTTATAATTGTAGTTGGTCGTAGTTTAAGCGGGCTTTGCCTCTTGAAGACTGAAAAAAAGCTGTTTTTAGATTTTTTTTTTTTTTTTTTTTTTTTTTTTTTTTTAAGAATAGTAATGAAAATTTGTGTTCCGAAATTTTTGCATGTAATTTATTATCATTTGAAGGATATTGCATTTTTTTTAAATCAAAAATTGATGACGTCCAGTTGTGGGGGACGGGCGGGACTCCGGACCCTCCAACCCCTAGCGAGGCGGGATCTATCCCGTCTAGGTGGAGCTTTCCGTGCCCGCCTGGGGTCGCTAACGGCACTTGTCTGGTCTCCTTTGACTCCCAGCGTCGAGCCGCGAGGGGTTCCGCAGGTGAGCGGGGAGATTGGGGGAAAAGCCCGGAGCAGGGACGCTTTACGTCCGGAGGGGGGTTTTCCTGCCCCTCCAGGCTCTTCCGCTAGTGGCGCCTTCATACTCCATCGGTTGGCTCGCATAAATGTCTTTGCCGGATAATGGTATTTGATCTTGTGAGCCCTCCGTAAAGTAACTCCGGCTCGGGAAACCTCGTGTAGGTTCGTGGGCCCGGCTCCTTTATAGGTGTCCGGTTCCTGCGGGCTGTCGGGGCGTACCGGGTCGGGAACCGAGAGAAGGGACCATTTGGCTCTTCTAGCTGCGTGGTGAGGATTGTCGTATTCGACCAATTCATTTATCTTGGGAATAACCGGCGTGACGTGCGCTGGGCAGTGCGCCGGTCTGGCCGGAGCATCTCTGAGGGCTGCCTTGTTGGGGCTTGTCTGGTGGAGACCTTCGGGACGCGTCGCGGGGCTTGTCTCACGGGTAGTTTCGAGCAGGAGCAAATGGGCTTGAAAGAGCCTGCACTTAAATCAATTGACAAAAAGAGACTATTGAAACACTTTCATTGCCAAGCTGAAAATTGTGCCGTTTCGCTGTGGCCGCCATACTATTCCGCTTGGAAACTTGATATCGTCGTCCACGCGATAACGCGTGATCAACCGTTTGGTAAGAACTCGCATTACACGACTTACTGTGATTGGCAAATGAAAGTGTTAAAGGTCTAAATGTATTATGCAATGCATATTTTAAATATAGAATCCGAGGAAAAGTATGGTTATTTATAGGAAATATTTTAATTTTAATTGATTGTAAACTTTTATGAAAGACATATTAACCGACTTTTTTTTCCCAATCCTAATTCATGAATCTGGGTTATGATAAGAGAAAAACGAATTTGAGGTGGAATAGACAAACAACTAGAATGGAAGATTATTTTAGAATTCTTGTGCACTTGGGTAGCCGCCTTGAACTTCAGGCAAAAATTACGGTTGTTGGATGAATCCAGTATATTTTCTACTGATTTTTGAATACTTAATAATCACATGAAAAAAAAAAATAATTCTAGAAAAATACCTGACACTTATGACCGACTAGCTGTTACCCGTGACGTCGTTCACGTAACATAAAAAGAAGAAATGAATTAATTAAGCAAAACGTTTCCCTTCCGATAATTAAAAAAATACATAATAAACCAATTGTTTATCACATTTTATAAGAGACAATCTATATATATAAATATATATTACGCTATCGTACGTGGCACATAAATCGCAGTTATTTTTTAATTGTTTAATGGCAACGCCCAAATGAAACGCATCTCATTGGTTATTGAACAGCATTTAATGCATCGTTATACCTATAAGAGGGTATCCGTAGGGGACCGCATTCTGCCATCAAAAGTGACGCGAACTTGGCGATATCTCTAATAATTCGCAAAATTCCCATAGACTTCCATTGTAAACCAGTAGGGTTTACTTGCTTACAGAAAATCAACAAATTGAGGTATTTTAATGCAACAAAAATTAATATTAGCTTAAGGGATTATATTATTTATATATTTAACCCTCTCGCTGCGTATTTTTTTTTTATTATCAAAATAGGTTCAAAAATCACGCATTGTTTTATTAAATATTTCAACTCTATAGATAGCTTAGAGTTTAAATATGTAAACATTTTTTGTAAAAGAGTTCGAGATCATAAATGGGATATGATATTAGAAATTAGGCGAAATCAGGACTGTCAATGGAGACATTTATAGTCTCGCACCACTATTGTAAGAAAATCAATTTTGCAGTATATTACTCTTGTAGATGTTGTTAAAGTCTATATGAATTTTTTGTATTTAAAAAGTGGTCCGAGTTGAAATAAAAAATAGTCGCCAGTGGAAAAAATGAATCCCCGAGGAAATCTCGGATTGCGAAAATTTTGCTACTTTTACGTTGCCCGGTGAAATCTCGGGTTGTGCAGCGAGAGGGTTAAGGGAGTCCAAGTAAATTAAATTATGAATAAAAGTAACATGATACAATGCTTAGCATGCTTTCCCAAACATAAATTTTAAGGGAGGCCAAACTGGTCGCCAAGGGCGGCTAGTATGAGTAATTTAAGGTATTTCTTCGGTCATTGACATAACTTAGGTTTATACGCTGAACCAGGATGTCTGTTTATATCATGAAGTAATAAGAAAATGGCAAAGATGTCATATAAGCACCGGGAACCTAATTACCGCCAACATGGATTATTTTGATTGATATGGTAACCCAGCTATTGTTGTTTATTTATTAATATATAGTTTATTTACTTTAATTTTCTTTTAAAATTATATAAATTGCTTTGTTCTATAGTTCTTAATGAAGATTTTATTTATTTATTGTTATTTCCTTTTTTCAGTAATAGAACATAATTTAAAAATGTACATGTAACTGGTATTCGAAAACGATGTTTTCTCCAAATTGGTATCAAAAAGAGATCGCGCCAAACCAAGTGCGTATATGGCATCTGTGCCAAGAAAATTATCGAATGATACTCTTTTATATGCTTTACAATCATACTTGTCATCAAATGTGGGCGAATAATTGGTCATCTGGAATATTATTAAGTCTTTACCACACAAAAAACAAACCTGTTTACAACAATGTATTTACTTTTGCACCTAATTTCTGTCTCTAAAAAAGCAAATTGATTACGAACCCGATTACAGAACATAACCTTTCTATCTACTTACTTTTTTACTTTTTAAGAATGAAAATACATATTTCATGCTAATCACTACGTCATTTTCGAATTTGCTAATTTTACTGTGCATATTATTGACATTTGCTGCCCATTTGCTCTTCAAAAGTTTTTTTTTTTTTTTTTGAAATTTTCAATCTTTGTGTTAACCGTGCGCAGACGATAAACCGTAATCCTTGATAACAATTTTCTTTAAATAATAAGAATTAATATCATAACACAATCTCATTTTATTTCAACATCAAAGCATATCCGTTTTATATTTTCCATATATGACGTCACATTTGCCTTCTTTCTGCACTTACTCAAAATTCATGCTCCTTGTATAATTAAAAATACTTGAAAATTTCCGTTTTAATCTTTCAATTAGAAATTAAATTATTATTCTAAGTTTTTATTTTTTGGCAACGGAAAAAGGAAGATGGTTAAATTTTATCGGAAAAATGTCAATTCAATGTGTATGAAAAATAATGAAATTTTGGATTATTAAGCAAAATATTTGAATAAAACAAATTAAACATAGCCTATGTTCATTTCCGGGTTGTAATCCATCTATATCCGAAAATACAAAAGCATTAATTCATTCGTTTAGATGCTGACTTCATTCAAACATTCGGACACACATTGACATTTATAATATTACTAGAAAGGTAGCCCGTCAAAAATGACGGAAATTTAGATATAAAGATATATACAACTCATGTGCAAGAATATGAGTTTTCTCGCTTGTTCCGCAGTGATAGATGAAAATAACACATTTTAAGAACGAAAGACATTTATGAAAAACTGTGTACAGTAGAAGAGCACTAAACTGCACAGTTTGGTTCCAAGTGTTATGCAGATTTGAGGCTTTTTGCGGTCATGTCTATTCAATATTTGTTTACATTTTTTTTTAATTCATATATTGGACAATTTAGATTGTTAAGACTTAAAAATAAATAAATTTCACACTTGAAGTAAGGTAAAAACTATTAAATTATCGTATACGATTTCATAAAATGGTATTATATGTGTGTGCTTCACGATCTTGGTTACGACGTTGGCGAAATTGGCTGCAACTTGTCATAATCCTAATAGTGTGGGCCGCTATAACAAAAAAGTAACCAGTTTTTAGCAAAATTTCTGATATAAAGTAGTTTTCAAAAACTTGTGTAAAATTGCAGGCCGGTTCTCATGTTATGTCCGTCCGAAGAATAATATTTCTAACACTGAAGAGTTTCCATGTATATATGAAACTTAGAAAAGCTTCTCCAAAAGAAAGCTCCTGAAATGACATTGTATTTCCTCTAACTTCAAAGTTTAATCGGGCCCTGATGTTGTTTACTGAAATCTAATAAATACAGTTATTTTGAATATTACAACAGAATTAAACAGTTAAACTTATTTAACTTAAACCCGCTGTTACTTCCCGATGTTATTTTTTACTATTGAGAAAGAAAATTATTTAAATTTTTCAAATCATGCATTTATAATTTTTTTTCGTCTTTAATAACTAAATAATGAAAAAATATGCTTTTGTTCTGAGCTCATAAATATGACAATAAAATAATGTAACTAAGAGACATTGCAAAATAAATTCTTTGTGCTTTCAAACCATAAACAAACGATACCGCCACCATTTTACCTACTATGATGTCATTAGAATATTGTCCATTGATTGTTGGAGAACTTACTTTGTGAATGATTACCTCAATGATTTAAAATTTTTTTAAGTTTCCCGATGAATGAATCACTTGTGTTTGTTTAGGTTTATGGAATGAGATATTAAGCTGTGAACCTAATTTCAACTAAAGTTATCCAAGGATATGTGTATTTTTTAATTGGAATTAAAAACAATGCTTTGATCTCGAAATAAAAAGTTTTAGTTTGTATAATTGGTTATTTCTGTTAATTATTTATTTAGGTACTTTTCCATTATAGCGCATTTTTAAAAAAAAGCTTGGAGCAATTCGGCCATCAGAAAGTGAGATATGTTGCCAAAACAGCTCTGAAAACAAATCTAATGAACTTTTATTTTTGTTTATATGTGCACTTATATACATAGAAAAATCGTTTCTAAATATATATAATATTTTTTTATATACAAATTACGGTACAGATTTCAGATATGAACCGGGATACCTAACTGGCGCCAAAATGGTGTTATTTTGCCTGCTATGGTAACCCGGCTATTGTTTTTTATTTATTAATAAATTGTTTATTTACTTTTATTTTCTGTTTTTAATTATATAAACTGTTTTTTCTATAGTTATTATTCAAACTTTTATTTATTTATAGTTATTTCCTTTTCAAAATGATAGCAAATAATTAAAAAATATATAAGTAACTGGTATTCGAAAGCGAGATTTCTGCCAAATTGGCGTCAGAGAAAAATCACGCCAACCCCGACGCGTATATGACATCTGTGCAAAAATTAGTTCTGTTTATTATAAAAAATGGGTAAATAGCTTTTTTATATTAAATAAAGGTACTTGTTAGTTATCCCGTCGACCAAATTACTGCCGCCAAATTGTAAGATTAAACGCCAATAATGGTTGACATTAAACATGATCATGTGTTTGTTACGTCATCAAGTGATTTCTAATTCGACGTTATATTTGTATTTTTATTAATGTTTTGCTAATTTAATTGATCTTTCGTTGTTTAAAATAAAAATTATGTCAACTTGTATAATTTGGCGAGTGGTTTGGCGATTTATATAATTTGGCGAAACTGGTCAACGGGATAACTAACAACTACCTAAATAAATTGGGTACAGATGTCATATTCGCCCCATATTGGCGCGATTTTTTTCGGTTGCCAATTTGGCGAAAGCATCAACAGCATAAACAACATAATCCGGGTTACCACATCAAGCAAAATAACGACACTTTGGCGCAAGTTAAGTACCTGTTGCCTATATGATGTTGGCGACAGAAAAAAATCGCGCCAATATGGGGCGAATATGACATCTGTACCATAAATTGCATACATATGGAAAAAATTGCTTGTGAGTATGAAGCAGTAAATAGGTTGTCAGAAAATACGTTGGCAAACTTCTTTCTCGCCAAGCAATTTTTCTCCGAAGTATTGTACATAAGCAATGATTGCTAGAAATGCATTTTTAATTATTATATGCGCTTTTATGTTTCACTACATTTATGCATACTATACTGTGTGTATGAATGCTACAGTTCATATGCAGGGCTACACAAAAGAATTCGTAAGGGTTACTGAGTATGAGAGTAAATTGCTTAAAGGTGGTTTTTAAAGGAGTTATGCGTTTTTACGCTGAACTGCATTTAGTTTACTAAGAAATGTTTGTAGAATATAGATAAAATGATATATAGGGTCACGCAAAGAATTGGATACATAACCGTCTATGGATGATAATATCTGGAAATGTTATTTCAGTAGTTTTAAGAATAGTTTAAATTAAATTTTGGCTAAATAGTGGCATGTAATAACGATACTATTGGCTATGGACGGTAACTGCTGAAATCAATTTTGAAAATTTTTTATGCGTTTTCTAAAATGTTTACTTAGTTATCTTATTTCCCCAAATAACGAAGTTTTGTTAAAGCATTCAGGATATGTTGGAAAGTGTTTCATATTTTATGCTTAACGCATGATTTTTCTTTCTTCTTTAGTCTTATTTTGCATTTATTTTATTCTTAATTTTTTAGTCTTATACTGCTTTATAGAAACTTTGGCATAGTTGTCATATACGCCAATTTGGCGAAAACATCAACAGCATAAACAACAACTACCGGGTTACCATATCAAGCAAAATAACGACACTTTGCCGCCAATTAAGTACCCGTTGTGTATATGACTTTGGCGTCAGAAAAAAAACGCGCCAATATGACATCGTATATGACATCTGTGCCTAAACTTTAATATTTAATTTTTAAACTCTTCGCTTCATACCCCTTGCATATAGTACAAACTATAACACAGATAGTGCAAAATAATAGACAGTTTGGTACTTTTCCACTGTAAGAGCTTTGGCGTTTTTAAAAAAAAAATCTTGGTGTATCTAGGGCATCAGAAAGTGAGATTTGGGTTCTTTTCCGTTATACGGATACCTTTGTCGCCAAGCGTAATAGTTGGCGCAAAATGAAAATCACGTGAACTGAAGCATTTGAAAAATAAAAGAAAAAAAGATTGTCGATACTAAAGTGAGCATTTAAAAAATATAACATTTGAAAATTCCAGACTTTTACGAACTATTTCATTAAATCACAATTATATACTTAAAATAAGTGAACAAATAACTGTTATAAAATAAAGCAATAAAATAAAACTCATATTAAACTGCTGGCATAAAATTACAAATATCTTTTAGCATTTTGAAATAATTGGCGCATTAGCATACGTTTTGGCATGGTGTCCGTATAACGGAAAAATATCGAGATTTGTCGTCAAATCATATAAACAGCTATGAAAACAAACTTGATGAGCGTTTTTGTTTGTTTTATATGTTTATTTTATATGTATATTATTGATGTTTTTATATACAAATTACATCTGTTTCTTTATAAAATTAGAGAAACGGCTTTTTTATATTAAATAAATCGTATAAATATCGAAAAAAAAATGCGTGCGTATATAAAATGAAACAGAGGATAGGTTCCCGGAAAATATGTTGCCAAATTTCCTTTTTCGCCAAGGCACCTATACTGGAAAAGTACCCAAAGCACATTAAAATCGCGCAGCTAGGAGCTCACACAGTACAGAGTCGTCTATTGGCGGTTATTTTATTAGTAGCATCGGGAGGAAGACGTAAAGATGTACTTTAAATTCTCACTCATAGATTTTGAAAAATATCTTAAAAGAACGGAGTTTAAATTAAATTTCGGTGACCTCCTTTATGAAAGATTAATGGTTTTAAATGGGAATTTCGCCAAATTAGCCAGCTATCACCAAGTTGGCTAACATCTGGCACTACTTTGGTAACCCTGCATTAGTTTTTTTAACAATTACTAATTTCAATGAGGCGGTCCTACCGGAAATGTGAGGGACACACAGAGACTTGGATTTTATATAAATAGATAAGGATGTTGGAAGAATTTGAAGTTAAATCCAGTTTTGTAAAATATTTTACATATATATCTGCCATATACATAATAGATATGCAGGAAACTTAATATAGATACAGTATACTCTCGATATCTCGAAAACCTCGATATGTCGAAAAATTATTTTTCCCCTTGGTATTACATATTTATCTAATGTTAATTTTAATTCTTATTTCGAAGAATTTTCACTCAAAACCTTATTATATCGAATATTTTTAGAAGTAAAAAATCAATCAAAGTTTCTTCTCTGCCGTTTGATAATGAAGAATAACTGGGTCTTTCAGGACCATTACCTAGCATTACTGCGGCCCAAGCTAAAGATGCTGTCCACGTACTATGACGCTTCATAGAATGCTCTGAAAACGTGGAAAACGATAACTTTCAAAAGACATGTCGCAAGGCCACGACACTCGGCTTTTTTAAGCCATTCTATCAATCTAATCTAAGTTCATTTATGTATTTACTAATTCTTTGCAATTTAATGTAATTATTTTCTACTATTTTAAAAATTAAAATTGCCATTGTAGTATTTAGACTTATTACGACTATAATTACATATTTATACTTATTCTCATCTATCATGACTCTAATTTTTATAACATTATTCCCTATCTTGTCTTTTACGAGAATTTTTACATTTGGTTATGACCTTGTTATCGAAAATTTTTAAGTGTCCCTTCGACTTCGAGATATCGAGAGTATACTGTAATTAATATGCTTTTAGTTTGCCCACTAACAACTCCAAAAGGCAATTTATATGAAAAATATCAAAACGTATTCAAATAAATTTTGAAATTTATTAAAAGCGATACGTTTTTATTATGGGCATACCTGAATTTGATTTCGCTACTTATAGCAGCCTTTTTTGATTCTGAGCATTTCAGTTGTTTTAACGATTATATAGACTACTTACCTGTTAAATTTGTGTTTTTTTTTTTTTTTCATATTATTTATACTAGTTTCATTACGGAATACCAGCCGGAAATAAATGCAAGGCTATTTATATTGTTTCATGTGTAAATGGACAAATCTTTTGCAACCGGAGTGAACAGCGCAATTTTTTAATGTAATTTTTCTAATATAACAGAGTATACTTATATGTACAATTCATAATTAAAAAAAAAAAAAAATCCCTGCCAGCGCGGCCTACAAGCGGAGGTAGATTTCGAAGTTAAGTATATTAATTGCACCACCAACAACTAAATCATGAGTAGATATAAATCCACTAGTTTTATCTGACCGCTTTTGACGAATTTTCATTTCATTTTTATATAATAGCTGGTTTTATCAGAATCATGTTAAGGCGGTATTAAAAAAAATACTTTCCCATGCTCAAAAACTCGAAATTTTCTGGCACATTTTCAGATTAATTTTTAATAGAAAAAATACGAAAATTGCTGACGTGATTTTTGAAAAGATTTATAAGCGGCATGTGTTTTTATTTTTCTTTCAATTAAATGAAACTTGATTAATAAACAATTATTTTCTCAGTAGGGCAATATTTTTCGCTTCTAACACAATCGCTTCGGGAAATTCTGTTCAAAATGCCCACTTTGACATCATTTTTTGAAATATATTCTGCCTCTATCAAAAAATCGATCATTACGGTACATTATATAGTTTCTGAAGAAGAGAATCTATCAATTGGACGCGTTTGAGAGCAATAATTAATTTAAAAATGAGTAAGAAAATAAGCAGTTTGGATTTGAATACATTCTTAATACGATGATTTTTTTCTTCTACCACTATGTATTTTTAATTTGTTTTTGCTGTAAGAAGTGGTCCTATCAAAAGGCAATGTTAAGAAGATATATGATAAATTCATTTTATATCTTGTGAATTGACGGAGTTATGGAAATTTTTCTTCTTCAACCCCCCCCCCCTTTTTTTTTGTTTTCGTTTTTAATTTTAATTTTGGTACGAATTGATCTTATAAAAATTTGTAAATATAAAAGTTGTAGTAAGTAAAAAGTGTAAAAAGTAAGTAATCAACATCCATATAAAATGCGTAATAGAAATATAGTTATAATACAAATGCCCCATCATTTTTTAAAATTAACCATTGCGTATTATCCAAACAACTCCACCCTCCTCCGTACTCTAACATTTACCCACCCAACCATCCTATAGTAATTTTTTATTATTATTTTACAATTTTTAATTTTTTATATAAATATTTTTTCATTTTATAATTTTTTTGTAATTTCGTTTACGCATGTGTTATTTATTTATTTATTATTATTATTTTTTTTTAAGATCCTGTAAGTACTAATTGTATATTAATGACTATATGAATTTTTTTGGAAAACCATGATTTAATGCTTCATAAATTAGTTTTTTAATATTATTGTTAATTAGATTAGAAGAACATAAACATTTTATTCTATATAAATGTTTAAGTATTATATTTCGATATACAGAATGATGAAGACAAGATTTAAAATTTGTAAATGTATTAACTTTGAATTTAAATTCTTTACGTTTATCATATAAATCTGTATTGTTTTGTTGTCTTTTATTGTAATTTTAAGATCTAAGAAATAATTGTATTGTTAGATAAGAGGTTTTCCGTTAATTCCAAATTAGTGGGATAATCAACTGGAAATTGAGAAATTTTAGATTGATCAGTGGCAATTAAAATTATGTCATCAATATAACGATATAAATGGAGATTATTATTAGTAAAAGTACGTTCATAGTGATATAAGTATAAGTCTGATAATAAACTGGATGTACAACCACCTTGTGGTATACCGACGTGCTGTAAATATAATGTGTTATCTTGCAATATATAATTATTATAGATAATGAAGTTTGTTAAATATTTAAAATAAGCGATATCTATATTAGATGGTAATTCCAGTTTTTTATAATACTTTTTAAATAATGCATTTATAATATTATGTAAATCTAATAAGTCTATATTATTAAAAAGATCTTTGAAGTCATATGTCGTTATATTATATACACACTGATGATTTTTTAAAATATTGACCAGTTGATAGCTATTTTTTATACAATGTGTATTGTCATGGTTTGTAGTAAGTATATATAATTGATTAAGAATTTTTAATAGAAGTTTATTGGCTTTATTATTATATGTATTGCAACCAATAGTTACAGTCCTAAATTTAATTGGAGTTTTATGAAATTTGGGAATAAGAACTAAATAAGGATAATTAAAGTTAGCTAATATAATATTTAATAGTTTATAATAACTTTGAATTTTACGATTATTTACAATTACATTCTCATTAGTTTTTTTAAAAGATTTATTAGAAGAAATACAGGTTGTAAGAAGTTGGTGATAATAAGATTTACATATGATTGCATAATTATTATGAGATTTGTCTACATATGTAATAACGTAGTTTTTTTGTAATTTAGTAATTTGTTGGAAAAAATGCTTTGTGTTAATAGAAACCAAATCAGCAATATTATTTTTTAAAGCCATAGTTAATTTTTCAGTTACTAATATTTTCCATTGATTAAAATATTCAATAGGTTTATTGTAATAGATTGAAATTTTATATATAAAAATATCTATATCATATGTAAACTGTTTGATAATAGATTTAACAGTAAATTTAGATGGAAGTCTGTATTTAGTACCATAACCCATTAGTTTTTCAATTTAAAATCATTAACAATATTAAGATTTCCAGTGATTATATGTCCATGATCATTGTTTATATATTTTTTTAGATTAGGGTCATTGCATTTACGCGGAAAATTACTTGCAGCAGATGTATTTTTTGAAAATGTATTGTAGTTAAAAATCTTTATACCAATTGTATTCGGATATTTAAAGGATTTTGATATATGAAGACTATTAATAGGAAAATAACAGTTTTTATCATTAATTATAGAATTGAAATTAATTTTATTAAATATATGATTTGAAAAAGTTATTATCATTTGAGTATTCGTGTTTTGAATTTTATGTTTTTTTTTTTTTTTTTTTTTTTTTTTTGTAAATTAATATTTAAAAGATTAACCCTAGTCATAATAAGATCAAAATAAATATCAGAGAAATGTTTAGAGAAAGATTTACTTAGAAATACATTTAAATGTTGTACAATCTGTTTTCTTTTTAATAGCAAATATGTATTTTCGAATTAATAACCAGTTATAATGCTTTAAATATTTACTTTGAAGATCATTAATTTGTTTAGTGATATATTTTTTGGAAACTACAACTGATGATGAACACTTTCCACGTTTGTTTCGTGTTGTTTTACAATTTATATATATATATAGATAGATAGATAGATAGATATAGATAGATAGATAGATAGATAGATAAAGTTTTTTACTGAGGGTGGTTTTGGGTTCTAGGGGAATTCAACATTGGAACGATCCCAATGGGTAGTATTTCATACGAAATCTACCTAAAAAAATCAGATGCTGTTTTCAAACAATTTGCAAAAATAAGTACTTTTTTTTTCTGTGTGACGGTATGAAAATTAAAAATGTGTGATGCTTAGATGTTAAAAAAATTGCAGTAGAGAATATCAGTATTTAACAGTACAATGTTAAATCTGCTTCATTTTACGGCTGGCTTATGTAACGTAACGTTATTTTGAATGGACGACACTTTAATTGCTGCCCAAAAGAAATAGAATATCGGGGCTTAAAGGAAAAAGAAAAACACTTTTTTAAGCCTTCAATTTTTATCTTAACCCTTTGTACTTGAAAGGTGACTCTCCGAGCACTGGTGTTGCCAGGCGCCCGCGTAAATCAGCGCTTCAAATGCACCGGACACCATTAATTTCTTACAGTTTATTTCGACATCTGTAATCGCAGATAATTATGACATGAGATAAGGCGAAAAAAATGACCTTAAGATACCGGTTTCCAGAGCATTTGGAGGCCCGGATTACGCGAGACACCTGGAAACACTATTGGTGAATGAGAGTCATCTCCCGAGTAGAAAGGGTTAAATTTCACGCCTGGGCTTGATTATAAAAAATTCACTGCCTTTTTTCAGCTTTAGAAAACTTTAGGAAACGAGTGATTTTAATAAATATATATATAAGTTATATATATATATATATATATATATATATATATATATATATATATTATAAAATATATAAATATATATTTTTTACTTTGTTCCTTTTTTTACATTAGCAACATGAATAGAAAAAAGCATTATTTAAACTTTCTAATCTGGGGGAGGTAGGGTTAATTCGTTAATTGGGATCAGGGGTACTTCAGGGATAATCTGTAACACATTTAAAAAATTGACCATGCTAATTATGAAGTCAGACCAATATTCTACATGTGCAATTTTGTGCAGAGAAAATGCATGTTTCTGCAGAAGTAATCACTGTTTTTCCAGAACACAAAGAAAAACGTCTGTCAAGGTGAGAATGTTTTAATTAAAAAATCCCTGCCGGCTCGGTCTACAGGCGGAGGTAGATTTCGAAGTTAAGTACTAAATTCACCAACAAAACTTAAATCAAGATTAGAGATAAACCCAGATCCTTCACTAAGAATGAGTTCTAGGGAGCTAAACTTTTTGTGAAAATTCTAATATACACGAAAACACACACGCATGTATGTGGAATAGGTTTAATAATGGATACAGCAAATTCAGAGAACCTTAAAATGTTAAAATATGTTAATATTTCCATAGTCGGGTTTTTATCATGTTTTAATACGTTTCTTCAAACTCATATAACGTTACATATTCACTTGCTGAGGTCCATTATATTTCCAGTATGACGCAATATACATATTTTTTTAATTCGTCAGACTATTTATTTTATTTTAAGTTTTCATGCAGAAATCTTGCTCTAGAAAACTTATGAAGACATATGAAATTTCATAAATTCCAAATACCCCCCCTCCTCACCCTCCTAATTTTTTTACCCTTTTCACGAAAGTTCCAATTATAAGCACCCCTTAAAATCATTTAAATTTCCTATTTGCTAAAGAGGGGCTTACTTTCGGTACTTTACGGTACTTAATATAACTTATTTTAGGAGCATCCTGATTCATTTACTTTTATAATTTAAGAGAAAACTATAACAGCTCTGCCATTTTTTAATTTTTATTTTTTATTTCCAATCTTAAGGCGATTCTCTAACTCTTTTCTCAAAAATGGGACACTTTTTGACACATTTTCTGACTCATTTTCAAGCGTAAAAGCTTAAAATTGGCAGGCCAGGCTATTAACATAATTTGGAATCGAATGGCGTTTTGAATTTTTTGATAAATAAATTACTTAAAGTGTTATAAGCAATTGTTGATAGAAGATTTCCTCCTTTCCTGTGCTATCACGTCCGGCAATTCCGTTCAAATTGCAAACTTACGCAAGATTTTCTGAAAGATCCTCTGCTTTTACCAAAAAGTTGAAAAATACCTTAGAATACATAATTACATAATCATAACACTTACCAATTCCATGCGTTTCCGAACAAAAATGAAGTCAGAAAGGTGACATAAAGTATTTTCTTTTGATTTGAGAACAACCGTAATTCTATAAAATTAAGGGCTCATTTGTAAAATAAAGTAAATAACAAAATCTAATTTCGAGATGTGAAGACTCGAGTTTTTTAAAGAAAACTATAACTATCCTCTCGTGAACTATCGTGATTGTTTCGTCTAAAACAGCTAATGTGTTAAAGACTGTATTCTCAACATCCTCAGTTGCACTTATGTACCACACATTTTGTATGATTCATTTTATTTTATTGGATTTATATGCTTCTTTTCTAAAATTTATAAAATGTATGGCATAACTTTTGAAACTCATATCTTATATTATGATATATATGATTCAAAAAGAAATCTTGTACATTTAAAAAGATGTCATGATGTAGTTAACGGCTTTACACGAGAATAATAATAATAATCAAAATTCACAGTTACCATTTTTTACGCCCAAATCCTTCATATATGTTCGTCTTCAATCAGTGAATTGAATATTTCTCTGAAGTTATTGCTACTGCTCAGTTCAAAGTAATATTTAGAGCTACCAGCTTATGTTAAAAGGATTTCGTTAATAAATATGTAAAGTAGCATACGTTACAAGTCTGATTGATATGTTGCTTTTGTATCTAATTTTATTCGGTCTAATATACTTAATTTTTTAACGCTTTTAGGCTGTAGTTTCATAGCTGCCAACTTTTATACTTTTTTATTACCGCAATTTTTTTAAAAGCATTTTTTGCATTATCTATCGCCAAATTTCGAGAATTAAATAAAGGGAAGATTGTATTAAAGTAGAGTAGCAGAAAAGCACAAAAGATGGCAGTTTTATCGCTACCATATCTACTTTATCAAACTACCTTTTCTTTAAAGTTGAAAGGCCTATTAACTTAAAGCATTCAACATTTATATTAGTATTTATTAATATCCGATAATTAATTATAGGAATATGTTAAAAATTTATAAAGGATTTGATTCTGTTACAAAGTAATAGATTTGCTCCAAATCTCTCAATGTACTCCTAGATTTTTTGAGTATTTTTCGGTTTCTTATTTTCCTGGTAAATATTTTATTACTAAGTATTTGGGTTAGTGATGTTTGACAACTTTCATTTCTTTATCTGAGCATGTCATTTTATTTCTTCTTCTTCTTTTTTTTTTTTTGTGTGTGTGTGTGAAGGGGGGGGGGGGGGATGCTTTTCTTTCTTCTTTTTCTTCAATGAAACTAGCATGCCGACTTTTGAAGTTGTTTTCCATCGAAGTACCCATACCAATAGCAAAAAAAAAAAAAAAAAAAATCACATGTGTTTATTGCTTCTGTTATTTCTCTTTTATTGATGAATAGGTTCTTTTTATATAAATCCTTGAAACATCTGAATGCTAAAGTTTTGCCTGCTGGTGCTACTTATTATGTCGATTTTTACAAGACAAGTATTTAATAAATATCAAAAAATATAAAACAGTAACCTTTGCAACTGAATATCATTCCTGGGGAATTATTATCCAACACTTACAATTACTGTTATATTGCCACAGAAAAATACTTTCAAAAGGCTCTGCAGAAAAAGACCTGATTTTTCGTCTTCTTCTTCTTCTTTTTTTTTTTTTTTTGTGCAGGATAGATGGGAGAAATCACCATATACATAGAGGGTAACGCTTGTACAAAATACTAAGAGAATAATACTAATATTGCATTAATATAATGTTGAAAGTTGATTTATACCATAATTAAGCTATGTTAAGTATAACTTTTGTATCAAAATAAGTCTAATTTTTGCTAAACAAAGACACTTCCGTTATGAATATTAAAGGCATAATTTAACAATGCAATACGACTTACATTATACAAAACTGTTAGCTGATTTTCAGCTAATTATATTTTTTCAAGCATGAAACATGGCCAATTTGATTTTGAAAAAAATATATTTGACATATTAAAATAATTTGGTATGGAGTTAAAACGGCAATCGCTAATCTTTAATAAATTTGATAGAAATTTGAAAGAAAAATATTGGAGAAAGATCTAATGAAATGACGAATTTGCTGATTTCTTTTCTTATGTATTATTTCTTTTATATTCATGAATAGAAAAAAAAACGCTACTGATGTATATTTTTTGAAAGCGCAGTTTCTGAGACTTCCTAAACTTAAAAAAATAAATATGCAATATTGAGAACCAATACACATTTTTAATAACTAACTCATGGGTCCGCAGAAATAAAGTCAGTAAAGTCATAAGTAGAAATAAAGTCAGGAAAGTTATATTGACAACATAACTTTTTCATTCGAGAAACCTGATTTTTATTTGAAACAGTTGTTATATAAATCTACGAATCGCTTTACCAACATGTCTGCCCATAGAGAAAGGATCGAAATACTACTTTGGTCTATATTTTCTTAAATAAAATTAGATAAAGAAAGGACTATAATTTAAAGTTGCAAACTTATTAAGTTAGAAAGCACTTGATCTAAAATTTTTGATACCACGATATTTTCATTAATTACGTTCAAGTTGAAATAGTAAAATCCCGATCTCTTAAAATAGATTTCGCAAAAATGGTGCGAAAAGAAAAAAAAAAAAACATTTATGCATTCTAAATTTTCCTATACCAACGTTATTCTGGGAACTCTTCTACTACAAGTTCTCTATTATAGTTTTACTTACTGTCGACTTTACTATGTTTTTCAAGTTGAAAGGACAAGTTTTCTTATCTCTTAGAATTGGAGAATAGATAGGGAATATGCTGTTATCTATTATGTTCCTGAACGGGTTTGCAAAGCATCTGCTAATCAATTAAAGGGTTCTTTTTTTTTTTAAAGGGTAGGGTGTACGCCATAGACTTCTAATATAACCCAATTCCTCCTCTAAGGTGTATGCGCATATTTGAAAATTATCACATGTTCTACAGAGAGAATCCTTTATGGTTTGAGATTTTAAAAATTAAAGCAATCTGGATTTTTAATTTATGATTGCTTCAAAGGAATACTTACAATAATATTTTAAACGTATCTCATAGAGTCAATGGTGTATCTAATAATCCTAATTTCGCGTTTTTTGCTTATATATTCTTTTAATTTTTTTCCAATGACATTTTAATTTCATTATAATTATCCCGCAAGATTTACTCATAATAAAAAAAAAATAAGAACGTACCTTAAATTTTGAAGATAAATCTACAAATTGCTTTTTTTTTTTTTTTTTTTTTTTTTTTTTTTTTTTTTTTTTTAACATACTGATCTTACTTCAAAATTTAGATTAATTGCATTACAGATATTTTCGCATGATTATAATTCAAACAATGTGTATAGATTTTATGTGGAATTACTCAATTTATGTATGTATGCACTTACCATCAAATTAAAGTTCTTGAATTTGATTTGTTTAAGATTAAACTTTTATTTACAATATCTCTGTAAAAACGGAAAATAAACTGCGCTAAAAGTGTAGTTACCTAAAAATATAATTGAAAGTAAGTTGTAAATGAATTTGAACATAAAATTTTAGTGAAAATAAAATAATTTAATTTAGAATGCTTGACATTCAATAAGGAACTTTTTGAAAACTAACACGAAGTCACTCTTTCAGTTTGAGAAAATATTACCGCACACACACAAAATCTAGAAAAATGCCTCACAGCTACGACCACTATAGTCAGAATTTGAAGTTAAATCCACTAGCTTTGTAGAATAAGTTGCATACATCTACCGTACTATTTCATTACATTAAAAATGCCACTTAAAAGAAAATCCAACATTCTTTTAAATTTTTATTAGAGGATCTAATCGGATACCGCGGGTCACAATACATTGGTAAAAACTTACTGTTTAACTGTAATAGATTTCTTAAAATTAATATGTTTTTAGATTGCCCACTAACAACTCCAAAAATAATTGTGTATAAAAAATATCAAAATGTATTCAAATAAAGTTTTGAAATTTATTAAAAGCAATATTTTTGTATTAGCACCAAGCCAGATATTAATATCCGAAGCAATCGGTAAGGATTTTGTTAATTACAGCAACCTTTTTTTTATGATCATTTAAGTGGTTTTAGTAAGTAGTTAGATTACTTGTTTATTAAATTTGTGCTATATTTATATTATTTGTACTATTTATTTATTTATTTATTATGTTTCAATTTCGTTACGGAATACTACCCGGAAGTAAACGCTAGACTATTTATACTGTTTCGTGTGTAAATGGGTTAATTTTTCGTAGTCAGAAAGAACAGCACAATTCTGTTATGTAATTTTTTTATTAATCTAGCAATACACTATATATATATTTCCCTTGGTCATATTTCATTAAAAAAATCTGTTTCAACAATTTTAAAGACAAAAAAACTTTCGACGTGTATATAATCTATAAATAGATTAACAAAATTTGCCAAAAAGATGTCTACAGTCAAGCTTAAAACATATTTAGAAAAAAAAAAATCTTAATTCAACAAACTTAAAAAATATAACAATGAAAAAAATATTAAGAATGTTTATTGTCATTCCGTTTATTTGTATTTCTTCTTTTTACTAAAATATCTAAATGAATTGCATTGCAATACTGTCGGAATTTTTAAATTGAAAATATTAATTTAATATACTAAAAAAATAGATCAAGTGATTTTATTATTGGAATTACAATTTATTTTAGGTATATTTAGCGCCATGCAGTGTCATGCCATTTTTCGAGCACACAATATTATTTTTCGCTTGCGCTGTTCCCTTTTCCGGGTGTGCCGTTCTATTTTTGACGATGAATAAGGTCTCATTCGGAAGGTTTAAACAGAATTTTCATATCGTACATTCACGTATCAATTCATATTCGCCTGTTTGAATAAAAATTAATAAAAAAATTTTTATACAAATAATTCTAAATATTGCAGTGTGAAAGGTTCACGTGGTGCACTTGTAATTTAATAATAAGTAGAGTTGTATCTGTACAAATTTTAAAAATATTTTTTATGTTTATTTAAGAATATGGTTTGTTTCTAACAAAAAAACAGAAAGAAAAAAGAAGAAAAATTCAAATTAAATACTCTGAAGTTCTAGCTATGAAATTATTTGAACTTCTTTGATTTAATTTAATCACTAGGACTAGGTTTCGATAAATTTCCACGGAAAAATGTTTCAAACAAAAGAAAAAAGAAACATAATGTAAGTAAGCCGAATTTTGACTTTCTTGCAAGAAAATGAACAAAATTTTCACACAGATCATTTGGGGATCATCGCATATGCGTAGAAAAGGTAGAGAAAGCAATTTGCCTTCATTTTCCCCCCTAGCAGTCTTCCCTTTTTAAAATATAAGTAAGCGGAATCCAGGCTTTTAGTCATTCCAAGCATAAAAAGCGTGAAAGTTTTAGACATAAATATAGAAGGAAAAGAAAACCTCCATTTAATAACTCCAATATTTTCATTAAGAGTGGACTTTGAGGGGAGGGAGATAAAATATCAGCAACTACAGAGATTGAAAAAGAAAAGAAATAATGGGAAGGGGGGTGAATATTGATGAACAAAGGGTAACTTTACATTGTGGAGACTTTCCCAATAGGGGGTGGGGATGAAGCAGAATTAAGGCAATAACATTAAAATTTAAGAAGAAAATATTTATATTTTGAACACGATTAATAAGTTTTCGAAGTTTAATGAGAATATTCCTTAATGCCTTATTTCTTAAAGGGAAGCTTAGAAGGGCAATTAATGGGTTTAAAACTTCTCCCAGCATACTCAAAAACTTATGCAGTCAAAACTCATTGCATTAAGATAAATACATGATGCGTTAAAAAACGGAAGGAAAAACATAAAGAGCACCCACCTTATCTCGTCCCCCCCCCCCCCCAAGTCAACAGAAAAACATTTTTTTATTATATATATATAGTATGTTCAAGAACTACTTTAAAACTTTATAATAAAAGTCCCTTTCTCAGTGTAAAAAACAATGAATGAAATACGTGTGAAATAAAAGCAGCCAAGTTCGTGTGTTACATTTTCTAATGTTACTCACTCCTAATCTTTTATTGCCATGTATCTCTCTCTGTTTTAAAAAAACGTAACTAATGCTGTCACCTCCGCAGTAAATGAATTTTTCGTGACCTAGGGCCTTACTTCGCTAATATTAAGAGAACTACTGCACACAAAAATATAAAAATGATAGCATTATAGAGAAATGTTTGATAAATACCCTGAAGAAAACTGTTTTTAAATAAAAATTTTATTTTAAGAGGTATTTAATGTTAAAGTTGGTCAAATTCGTTCTATTAAAGAAGTTTTATATTAGCAAAAACTATACATAAGAATTTAATCCTTTATTCTAAGGATATATATTAGAAGTTTCCGGTGTGCCGACTGCATTTAGTTTTTTAGTTTGACTAATTTTTTGAGGTCTTATACCATTTTAAATCCAAATTTTCAGCTTTTTGAGAGATATTTTTTACATATTTTAGAAAAAGTTATTATTTCAAATTGTTGCTAATTGTAAAACAGAAAAAACAACAATATTTACTTCAAATTAAGAATATATTTGCACGTGACTATTATAAACAGAGAAAAACTTTCAAATTAGAATTAAATGATTACGTATTAAAATCAAGAAAATATTGAAAATTACGTCATAAAAACTATATTTACTACATGTGAATATTAAAAGAGAAAGAAAATTTTAAAATAATAAATCCATTAATCTGTGTTAAATGTCGTAATTGGAAGAAATTATGTCCTATTTAAAATGACCAAATAATAATATTGTAAAACAGTTTAAATTAAAAAATATATTTACACGAGACATTTATTTCATATTTGGAGATAATCTTTTTAACTATTGTTGTGAATTCTAAGACAACGCAAATATTTCCTTTCTAACAGCAAAAGTATTTTTACGTTAATATTAAAAAGAGAAATAAAACTCTTGTGAAAATTATATTAGATATAAAACGATACATTTAAAATGTCTTATTTAAAACATTTTCTTATAGCGTTGTTAAAAAAATACCAGGAGGATAAGACTCTGTTTACATAGTTCATTTTATATTAGCTTTTTTTTTTCGAATGTTTAACTCATCTTATTTAATCAAACATGAAAACAGTCAGTAGGGGTTTAACAGCAGCTGATCCGGCCTTAAAATTCCCAATCAAAAGGAAGTGAATGAAAATCCGCTTACAAGGAGATCGCCACTGATTTTTTAAATTATGTTTCCGTATTCCGCAATATTTTTGAAGCCGATCAAATTACCGTGTTTTTAGAGTTTGCGGTGCAGGGCCGTAACCAGCAAGGCACGTCAGGGGGGGCTCTGAAAATTTTTGGGAGGGCTAACATCTTTTAACAATCTATATGTCTTTTTAAATTAAACACAGTAAAACCTGTGGATACGGGGTTGTCGGTAAAGAAACCCGACTATAACATAACCTGTCTATAAAAAAAAAAAAAAAAAAAAAAAAAAAAAAAGTCTATAACCTGTCTGTAACGAATTTCTTAAACGAAACAAAGCTATGATTCTTTGAAAAAAGAAATACAAAACAATTAGAGGCATTGTACCGTTTGCTAAGACGAAAACCTATCTAAAATGGAATTTTCTCCCATTCTGTGCGATTTTGCATTAACAGGTCTAGTTTTATTTAATGGAAAACAGATTGCATCCAACATCTCATAAAAAAAAAGTAGCTTTATTCAAATTTTAATAAAGAAAAATCGTGCACATTGTGTATAAAATTATCATAGCTTATAACTGTTTTCACTTTATTAAGCATATTTTAGAAAACCTAGTAAGTAAAAATATTTCTGATTAAAAATAATTTACGATTGGTATAATAAGTAAAAATTGTTAACTGTTTTTTTTTTTTGTTTTTTTTTTTTTTGTTTTTTTTTTTAACTGCTTACTTAACAAAAGTGAAATGAAAAAAAAATCATGCATTGAATACTGATTAAGGTTGTACTTTACAATTTATTATATTACAGTGCATGCTATTGATCTCATTTAATTCAGTCCATTGTAAAAGTAACAAGCAAATATAGTTCCGATTACATAATATTTCCGTAAAGTATAAATAGTAACTTTCTAAATAACGTTTAAAGCTTCGTTAAAATGTAGAGGATGTTCGCACATTTTTGTAATGATTTTGGATTTCTCTGTGATTTAAATGTAAATGAAAAACAGATAAATAAATACAGCCTATATAGCATTTTTAATCGACTGATTTAAAAAAAAATCATTGATTTAAATCATAAATTTTCTAAATGTTTAAAATGACATTAGAAAGTATAAAATAAGATGAACATAATTTGGAAAGTTTCTACAGGTATTTTGACTTATGAATACATAAAAAAAGCTTTAAATAATTGTTTTTAAGCTTAATTCCAGACTGTGGAAAAAAGTTTAAGAACAGAAATTTTCTAAAAAGCCTAGTTTTTATCTAACATAAAATAAAAAGGATTTTATTTTAAAATGATATTTAAATATAATATAAAATGCAACGTTATAATTTTCTTTTAGTAATAAAATTATTCATTCTTTTGTATAAAATAAGCATAGCAAGTATAGTAAATTTCTGCAAGTAAAAGAATAAAATAGCCATAACCTCATTTTCGCATTCTACTTTTGTAACAATAAATTTATAGCAGATAAAGAAGAATTAAAGAATGATATCGGCTGAACCGCTATTGTAAAAGAATGTATAAGAGTAAAAGAAGCAATTGGTATAAAATATTAAGCACAGCAAAAGCTTCTTCAATAAAGGTTGAATAAATGTTTGTTATTTCAAATTTTTGAACTCATATATACCAAATAAAAATTGCTAGGGATTAAAAAAGCACCAAAACTCTTTGAAACACTGAATGCTGAGAGACCCCACTGAGTGCTGATAATGCTGCTGTTTATGGTTTGAGGATTTCAGATATAACATGGTTATTCCTTATATTTACTCTGTATGTGTATATGAATGGGTTAAAACATTTTCATATTTTATGCTAATCCCAAAATATTTTTCTGGGATTAGCATATGCATACATGTGTGTAGGTTCAGATTTAGGCGATTAACAGTACAAATGAAAAATGAGCTGCAAATAATATTTGTTAGTTTTGCTATTTGTGCTACTAATTAATGAAATCACTTATTTGCAGTTTTTATTAATTCTGTAATTATTTACTCTTTTCTCTAGGTAATTTTTTTAGGGTGCCACAACCTGTCCTTTATGAAATTGGCAGAATGCGCCCCGCCCTTTTAAAAAATAGTGAAATTCACCAGTAGTGGTAGCCAGAGATTTCTTGTAAAAAACTTCCCCATTCTACAGTATTTCTAAATCCATGTGCCCAAGACTTTGCAAAAAGGATAGAACTTTATTTCTTTAAAAAAAATTAAAACTTGTTATTTAATTGTATTTTTCAATTTGTAATTCAAAAATTATTAAAATTAATGACACTTTATTAACGACACAATTAATTAATGACACTTTATTATACTAAGAAACTATATACTTTTTTCCCCTTATATAATTACTAAACAGATGACTAATATATTTCCTCATGAAATAGCGCCCTTTTTTGGGACTAGCATCCTGCCCCTTTTTCTTTCTAGAATGAATACTAAATTATTAAAGATCATTTTAGTAATTAAAGCATAAAAATGTATATTATGTTCCTAATTACAGAGTTATTTTTTTGTTTAACAATCATTAATTTTAGTGTTAAACAATTTAATAGTAAATACAGTTATTAATAATTTTAATAAATGTAAATATCACTAGTTAGTACTTAATACAGTTTTACATAATTATTACAAAATGTTAATGTATATAACATTATTGTATGCTACTAATTAATGAAACTACTAATTTGCAGTTTTTATAATTTATGTAATTACTAATTAATAATAATTTTATTAATTAAAGTGTAAAATCACAGAATATATTAGCAATTAGAGGTTAAATTGGTTTGGAAACCTAAAACTCTTGGTAGCTATTCAGTATTTGAGCGCTGGGGAAAAAAATCATAAAAATCCGATTTAAATAAAAAAAATCTGATTTTATCAAAATCCGATTTTTTTTTTTTTTTTTTTTTTTTTTTTTTTTTTTTTTTTTTTTTTTTTTTTCAAAAAAATCATGATTTTTTTTTATACCTAAAAATAGGTGACATAATTAATTATAAAAAAAGAGAAATGTCAAAGTTTACGTTTGGCTGGGAAAAAGGTACAAAATGCATACCCAACAAAGGTACTTGCTTATCACAGCTTATTATATTTAAAGTCGTATCTCATGTTTTAAAATAAAATCCAATCTCCACGCCTTTGTCGAAATACTATCACAAAATCTTTAAACATCTCTATAGGAAATGTAAACAAAATTATAAAATCTGATTTAGAGCTAATAAGGAAAAAAAAAATGTTCATCACCTAATGCGAAATCATGTTTATCAGCATAAAATTATGTAGAGATTTTTCCATGAAATTTATTTGGCAGGAGAAAAATGGAAATATGCAGTTACAATTGATGAGGCTTGGATATGTTTACCTGACTGCAATAGAAAAAGACCTAAAATGTTGGTTCAGTGAAAACAAAGAAAGTTTTGCTATAGGTCTTATGGTTACTGCTAGATTCTCTTATAACAGAAAAATTAAAATAAGGAAAAAAGAAAAAAAAAAGTCAAAATTTACTCGGATTACTATCAGAAATATGTTTTAACAGCTGCATTCAAAGAAGACATTCCATCACTTTACCCAAACACTGTTCACTGAGTTAAATTCCAAAAGTATACAGCTACCAGCAGGGCAGGATTAAGGGGGGTGGGGTACGGGGGCTGCAGCCCCTGGCCCCAACTCGTGAGGGGTCCTTTACCAGTGGGTTAAGTTGTATAAAAATTTCATTTTAAAAATTACTTAATTTCTTTAAAAAAAAATAGAAATTCTGAAATGCTAAAAGTATTCTGAAATGCCGAGAAAAAGCCGTGTTTCAAGGGTCAACATCCATTACCTTTTACTTTTGCAATTTTAAAGCTTCCTGAGACCGATAGTAACTGTTGCTAAGGCATCCGTTTAGTATTTTTACCCTCTTTCCCCGAGACAAAAGCAGAAAAACATCTTTATTCATCTCCCTCTTCAGCCTCAAAAACACATGTTTTAAGTTAAACACATGGCATTAACTTTTCCAAGAAATTACTAACGAGCACAGACCCGACACCCCACTGCCTGAAATCTACACTTCCGATCTTCGGAATGACACTGACCAGTATCTTTCAACAATATTTTGTGTAAGCGACCATAACGATTTGTTTTTACATCTTTTCTTCTCCTGCATAAAGTCACTGTTAAAAGAGACAAAGAAGTGTGTGTTTTTTTCAAAGGGTGTGCTTTTTCATAAACTTTTATTTGAATATTATAAGAAGATTTCAGGAAATGTAATATTTAGAAATTGTTCTTAGCACTTTAGATCTCCAATTAGTCAAAATTAAGCATAGGGTATGGATTAGTCATTGGAATAAAATTTTAAAGATATGCGGAAAAAATAGGGGGATGCTTAAAACAGGGCCCTAGGGTCCCAATAAAAATATGAGAGTGTTTTGTCCGGGGAGAGGAGTCCAAGACTCAACTCTAAAATTTTGCATTGAGAATGCCAGAAAATTAGGGGTGAAAAAAGCATACCGCACAAAAAGTTCAAAGGGCCCCGAATCGGGCCCTACGAGACCCTAGGATGCCCTGGGATTTTAACTGAAAACTAGAAACGGGACAGTAACTAAATGGAAAAAAGGTTCCAAAAATGAATATTGGATTAAGAAGGGGTAGTTTATTAACAATTTAGGGTGCAAAAACTTCAAGGGGCCAGGGACTTAACTGGCATGTAGTTCAGTATAAAGATACTTTTCAGTAGTTTTTAAAATAATCAGAGGATGCTAGAACTATGTTAAATAAAATTGCAAGCAATTCAGATCCTTTTTAAAGAAGCTGCACCAAAGGCCCCAAATAGGCGATTAATATTAAAAATCGGCGGTAACTGAAGTCAGCGAAATTTTTTTGTCTTCTTGTGGTAGCTGAAGGAGCTAAGAAGTTGTTAGAAAATAAAGCTAGTGAATCGGACTATTTTTAAGGGACCTGTAATAGGGGCCCAAAAGGAGCCAACTGATACTTCAGAGCAGGGCCCTAACATGAAATCATGTTAAAATATTTTAGTACTTCGCGTTTTAGATCTTCAATTAGTCAAAATTAAGCATAGGGTATGAATTAATCCCTATAATAATATTTTAAAGAAATGCACAAAAATGGGGGGGGGGGGGGTATAACTCTTAAAACATGGCCCTAGGGTTCCAGTTAAAATTATGAGAGTGTTAGTCCAGGAAGAAGAGTCAAATATTCAACTTTAAAACAATGCACTGAGAAGGTGAGAAAATTAAGAGGGGGGAGGGGAATGCATGACACACAAGAAGTTCAAGGGGGCCGTACGGGAGCATAGAGGGGCCCAGGTCTTAACTGGAATGTAGAAACGTGAGAATAACTAAGTGGAAAATGAAGATCGGATTAAAAGGAAGTAATGTATTAACAATTTAGGGCACAAAAACCTGAAGGGGCCCTGTACCGTGTCCCAGGTGTCGAGGACCTTAACTGGAATATAGAAATGGGGGAATAACTAAATGGAGATTTAGCCCCCAAAACGAAGAAGATCAGATAAAATGGGGCATGTTATTAACAATTTAGGGCATAAAAACTAAAAGGGGCCCCGGCCCTTAAAAATTAAAAATCTGTGCCTCAGGTGCATCAGGACCTTTCTTGGGCTATCCTCACCTAAATTGTCAGACTTATACATGCGATAGATTTCCCTAGCCATCGCGAACAGACACACACGCACTCAGAGCGAAACTTTCTTTTATTAGTACAGATTTCATTATTTAAATAGACAGACATTATTTAAATACACACATCCTTATTTTATTAAAATTTCCATATTCATGGATTTTTCCTTTTGTACCATTTACTAAAACTCAATACGTATGGGTTAAATTGTTTAAGATGCTCACATTAATTTATTTAAGGTGGTTTTCAAATTGCTAGCTCAACAACGCAAAACTTACTGAGGCATTTTCAAACAAATTTTAAACTGGCGTAAAATTGACAGGTCTGACTATTGAAGCGATTTGGAATCGAATAACGGTTTCCATTTTTTATAAATTAATTACAAAGTATAAAGTACAAAGTTATAAAGTAATAAGCGATTCTTGTCATGTGACAAATATTTTACCCCTTTTTCGTGCTGCCGCATCCGGAAATTTCGCTCGAAACATTTACTTTGACAGTATTTTCTGAAAGACCTGCCTTTATCAAAAAATGGGGAAACGCCATTCGATGACATAGTTTCTGAATAAGAATACTTGCCAATTTTATGCGTTTCCGAAAGAAAATGAATTCAGAAATGTGTCAGAAAATAGTTCCTTTGAATTGGAGAACAGCCTTAATAAGATTTATCATACTTTGCACAAAATTGACTTATTTCATTAAAAATGAAAAATTTTAGCACTCATATTTAGAACTTTTAATTCATTCTGAAGATACGGATTGAATTAGAAAAGTAAATTTTCTAAAAATTTTGAATTGAATTTTTTTTTAATCAGGAAAAATTGTTTTTTTCGTAATAAAAATCTATCTCACAGTTAACATTTTCTAACAAAATTAGACTGTTCTGCCCACTACGAGCTACGCTCGCCAATTTCGTGCAGACACCGCCAAAAATATTCTAATTTGTTCTCATTTGAAAAGTTTACTTGATTGCAGAAGTTTGATTACGAATAATTTATTTATTAAAATTTATCATGTTTTGTACAAAAATTGACTTATTTCAGATTGACAACTGAATCCAAACTGAAAACTTTTAGTATACACATTTAGAACATTTAGTTGATTGTCTTGGTTGAACTTAAAAAAGTAAATTTTCTGAAAAGTTCGAAGAAGTTTTCATTTATTTTTATTATTTTTGTTTAAATGAGGAAAAAATATTTTTTCGCAGTAAAAGTTTATCTCAGTTACATTTTCTAACAAAACTAGAGGGTTCTGACCCATTCGAGCTACGTTCTCAATCCCACGTGCAGCAGACCCCGCAGTCTCTAAAAACATGCTAATTTGTTGTATTTTAAAAAGATATTTTGATTACGAAAAATTCGATGATATTATCACAACCAGTAGTGGTCTGCTGCAATCCCGTTGCTCTTAAGTTCTCTTTGGCTAGGAAATTTTTCGGTTTCCAAGACCGCATCCACCGCTAACGCAATAGCTGACGGTTGTTTTCGTGTTAGATTAAGTAGGATCTATCAGACATTTGAAAATCAGTTTGTTTAAAATTATTTAGAGAAAAATGTTGTTGCCTCCCGGTCTTTTTAGGCCCCACCAGTGGCCGAGAGGTTCTGCTCTCGAAGCTGGTAGACGGGAGGTGCTGGGTTCGATCCCAATCGCGCCCGTCGGCCTAATCGTTCGGAGTTTTCGTGGTTTTCTTCGAACCTTGGTTCTCCAAGCGTTAATACGGGTTAGGTTCCCTTAGAAAGACCTCCACGGAAGGCACTCCCCCCTTAGGGCCTATATCGCACGTGCAGATAATTGGCCGACATAAATACAACCAACCCGGTCTTTTTAGGCCCCGGCTAGATTTTTTTTTTCTTTTGGACTTTATAAGGAAATCGTTTTAAATATATAAATATGATATAATTTTTCACCATTTAATGCTTTTCGCACGCAAAAATTTAATTATTTTAAAGTTTTCTTTTCCTTTTAATATTCACGTGTAAATATATTTTCGATTTTCCAATTGAAAGTTTGCCCCACCAGTGGCCGAGAGGTTCTGCTCTCGAAGCTGGAAGACGGGGGGTGCTGGGTTCGAACTCACTTTCACCCGTCGGTCTAATCGTTCGGAGTTTTCGCGGTTTTCCAAGCGTAAATATGGTTTAGGTCCCCTTAGAAAGACCCCCATGGAGGTCACCTCCCCCCCCCCCCTTAGGGCCTATATCCTTCGTGCTGATAATTGTCCGTCATAAACACAACCAACCAATTGAAAGTGCTTGGAAATATTATTATTTGGGCTTTTTTTAAATATGATGTAATTTTCTCCATAAAATGCTTTTCACGTGTAATAATTTAATTAATTTAAAGTTTCCTGTCTTTCTGAATATTCACGCATAAGTATATTTTTCAATTGAAAAATGTTTGGAAATATTATTATAAGGAAAGGGAATGGAAATTTAAGGGTGGAACTCCATGATTATTTATTTATAAATAAATAAAAAGGAGTTTTAAAGTTTATGTGCTAGGGGGGGGGGGGGGGGAGAAGCGGAATTTTTTTGAGTCAGGTGACAGAGAGTAATTTTGATGCTCTTTTAATTATTAATACAGAAACTTTATAAATAGGGAAAACATGTGATTTTAAACTATGTACTGGAGCGGTGGAGGAAGGAAAAATGGGATTTTTTTCTGGGGGGGGGGGTGAATAATTTAGATGTTTATTCAAATATCGTTGCAACAAAACGACAAATAAAAGAGAAAAAAATTAAAGATTTTAAACTTCATGATATGCTTGGGGGGCATTGCGAAGTGCAATGGAAGAATTGTGATGTAAGTTAACACCACACCTAATGTCAACTACAATCCAAAATATTAAGTGCCTAGTTCAAAGCTGATTGTATGCTGATGGGACTTGGGCTGCTTCCAATACTTCAAGTGATATTATTATATGTCACACAAAGAAGGATAAGTATGTTTAAAATTTCAATTGAAATATTTCAATTAGTGTTATGAACAAATATCTGAAATTTGGATCACATGTATAAACACCTTGTATTCCTCAGTGAAAATTGAATTTCGACCCAGGTTCATATATAAAGGTTGTTAAACTTTCTATGTACTAATCAGCTCATTCAGTTTGTCTCCATACGTTAATTGAAAATGTTGTTACCACATATACATACATACATATATGCTGAAGTTCAAAAAATTCAGGGGCAGAGAATGGATGATTTCGATTGTACACGGTTTGTTGAATATCTACTGAAAATCTTGATGAATTATGTTTGAACTTTGAGGATGTAAAGAACATGTTTGACTATCTTTTCCAGTGAAGATTTAATCGCGGGAACAGTTAGGATGACAACAATAAATTTAATAATAAACAGGGCTTAATTTGCGCCGGAGCCCACGGGAGCCCGGCTCCGGTACTTCTCTGTTTTTAGTAAATGTTTAAATATTGGTCGGAATTCACCGGAGCTCATAAATACAGGGCTCCGGAGCCCCATGAAAAGCGCTCCCGAAAAACCTAAGCCTAAATTACCCGTTCCTATCTCGAAGCTTTTGCATTATTTTTGCCAAAACACTTATATGTAACGTAATGTGTCGCACACGCAGGAGATGGAGATAAAACGGACTCGGTTTTTATATCAGTTTTTGGTCTTGGACTGACTCGAGCTCAATCTGTACTACATTTAAATTCTTATTTATTCATGTATAGAAAAAAAAAACTTTTCGTCCTTTAAAATTACATATTATATTCTATTTCAAATCATTTTAATGCTGTTTTGATCAGAATGAAGGGGAAACAGAAATCGTGTTTTTCTATTTCAAATTTATGTCGGCGATGTGTTGATACGGTGCCACTCAAGAGACTGAATTTGCTTTCAGTTCGATCCCTTTTAGTGACAGTAAGAATTTTTTCTTATTGGCTTTTTTTTTTTTATTTTATTTTGATATAACATGAAAAGAATATTTTCTATTTTAGCCAACGAGCATCAGCTTGGGTTTTTGTTTGTTGGACGTTTATTGTCTTCTATTGCGTGCGACTATAAAAATCACGTTAGTGATTTTTCTATTTATTTTGTATCATGAACGGTACCCATGCTAAGGCTCTGCTCTGCACATTTACGAAGTCACTTTCATTTGTAAGTAGATATAATTGCCATGTATTGTTATTCTGATAGAAAGCAATCGAGCAGTGTTTCCTTTTTTTCTATAAAAGCGTCGATTCTTTCCGATAACGGTGTCAAATGTTTAATTTAATCTGATTTTCAGGGACTCACCACAAAAGATTGAAATCGATTATAGTTTAAGATGTGCAACTTTTATAGGAAATTGTAAAACATTGCTCCATTCTTCAGCATATAAATATTAATTTCTGTAAATTTCCTTCATTTTTTCTTAAAAATGCATAGCTGCGATCTATCTCTTCTTTGAGTTAACACTATTTCTGAATCATAATCCTTGACATATTTAATGGCAGAATTTTGCAATTAATTAACATTAAAATTAGGCAAAGATTTCTATTCAGAAGGAGTGATAACTAAAAAGTGGTACAGTTGATAGCTAAATATATGCTGATAGATATACTTGAAATTTTTATTTTGCTAAAAGAAGAAAAACATGCTTTAATTTTTGCGCATAATGTACGAAATATAAATATGCAGATTGGAGTGACCAGGGGGGGGGGGGGGAGAGGGAACGGTACGGTTGTTGTACCGGTACAGCAAAATATTAGGGCTCCGGTACTTTTTTTGTTAGAAATTAAGCTCTGATAATAAATAATGGTTGCGATCACCCATGTGACAGAAAATGCTCAAAAGGGTCTGTCACTGTAGCAAATGACTATGTGGGTCCTGTGAAACGTTTGTGTGCATTTGTGTAAACATAGCACGCATATTCGTGAAGGTTTTAACGTTTCTGAGAAAAATGTAAAATCTTTTTGCTTATAGAACACAGTGTTTTTCAACCAAATTTAACACCACTTTCCAAAAACTTTACAAAGAACAGCAGAAATAGTATACTGGAATTAAAATATTAATATATCGAATATTTGAGGCTTTGGCATTTGTGTAAAATATTTTTAACTGCGCATGCGTGAAAGATTCCAAAAATTTTCATAATTTGGTAGTCAGCTATTTGGGACAACTTATATAAATACTCCGGTCAAAAATTGCAAAAATTCAGAAAGATAGGGGCGATAGAGTGAGTTGCTTCCTAAAAGTAGTTTTATTATAAAGGATTTTCCACAATTTGTCAATCAGTTCACTGTATCTTTCTGAGTTTTCGCAATATTTGACTGGACTTTTTATATAAGTTGCCCTAATAGCTGACTACCAAATTAGGAAATAAAAATTTTGGAATCTTTCACGCATGCATAATTAAAAATTATCTCATACAAATGCACATATCTCATGAAATATTCAATATATTCATGATTTAATCGCAGTATACTTTTTCTACTGTTCTTTTTCATATTTTCGTTATGTTCTGTTAGATTTGGTTGAAATCTACATGCTATAAACAAAAAACATTTAAATTTTTCACAGAAATGTTAAAATCTTCACGCCTATGCGTATTATGCTTCCAGATATGCCCACAAACGTTAGACAGGACCAACATAGTCATTTGCTACAGTGACAGACCATTGTGAGCATTTTCTATCACATGGATGATCAGAAGCATTATTTTATTATTAAATTTATTGTTTTGCCCCTAATTGTCTCCTCGTCTACATCTTCACTGAAAAATGTGAAGTCAAACATGTTCTTTACACCCTTGAATTTGGATGACATTTCGTCAAGATTTTCACATATATTCGGGAAATCGTGTACTGTCGAAAGCGTCCGGGCATTACCCCTTAATTTTTGGACATGAGTGTATATATATATATACACTGATATATATGCACACAGTGTTTTTTCTAAGCTACCCTGACCTTTCTAAAATGTGCTAAATGTACCCATCCCTTTTTAACCCTAGAATACACGCGCAAGGTATGACATATCCAGAATATGTACGGTATTTACGTTTGTCACCACTATTTTTCGAAAAGTAACCTTCAAATTGTGTAATCGCAGAATTTGTAACAAATGTCAGCAATTAAATAATATGGCGATTTTTATTTGAATGTATCGGTGTTAAAGTACAGTTTTCTCTGGCGTAAGCAGTACGCCGCGCGTGTATTTGAAGGTTAAAAATAGTGAAATGCAACTTTAGTCATCTCAGAGATCGAGAAATTTCTCTTAAAAATCTTCCCCAAATTACAGTATTTCTAAATCTATGTGGTCGAAAGGTTGTAAAAATCATAGACCTTCCATGTTTCGTTAAGTTTTTTTTTTTATTAGCTTAATTTTAAATAAAGAAAATCTAGAATATGTTTATAAAGTATCTTTGAATTACATGTGTAATAAATACGTTTAAATAAAATAATTAACAGCACTATTAAAGATAACAAAAAAAGTTTTTGTTAATATATATATATATATAATATTAATATATAATATAAAATATATATATAAAAAAATTACATATTCAACTTTTAAAATTGGTATTTTAAGATAAAAAAAAAAAAAAAAAAGGTTGCATGTGAGTGTGTGCGGGGGGAATTTCCAGTAGCAGGGTGAGGGGGACCAAACTTTTCATTAGCCCCGGGCCTCAGAAATGCTTAATCCGGCTCTGGCTACCAGCCAGCAGCCATACCTATAAATCTACTGCTATACTTATAGAAAGAAAAAGAAATGAGAAATGAAATCGAAATTAAGACTATCCCATTTTTGGGCTTTTATAACATGCTCTTTATAAGCAGCATTCTAAAACATTAGATGGACTCTGGAAGATTGTTGAGGAATGGAACAAAATCAACCTTTACATTAGATAAAAGTTGTAATATGATAGTTCAAGAAAAGGGCTATCAGAAAAACACATTCGAAAATAAAATTATTATCTTTGTTTATATATTTCTTTTTCCAAAATCGTTACAAAAATGTGTGTACATTCATTCGCAATAAAAATTAAGATTTCGCGAGAATTGAATTTTAAATTCCGCATATTATTATATCCTTTAAAATATGAATCGTTATAAATATATATATATTAATTATATATTTTCAACACATACCTGGATTTTATAATAATAATAAAAAAAAATCTATTATAATTCCAATTTCTTTATTTTTCAATACTTTTATCAGAAGGCAGAGGGTTGGGATTGAGAAAGCTATAGCATACGTTTTACGTGTTTTTCGTTTCCTGAAATTCGCTGGATTAAAATTTAATCACTAAAAAATTACTTTTTGCAAATATGTCAGAACGTAGCTTGTTTAGATTTGAAAACAGCATCTAAAACGTAAAATTTGTTGAGCTTGAATAACTATATCTGTACATTTTATGCCTTTATCATTCTTTTTTCCCTTTTTTCCCCACAAATGTGTCAGAAAGTGACTGATTTAAACATGAAAACAGATTTAAATACAATAGCCACTGTTTACATGAAGAGATTTTTGTATAAACCTTATAATACACATAACTTTAAACTTAACATAATACTTTTGCGTATAATGTTTAATTATAAGATAAAAGAAAAATTGTTTTTGTCAATCATGAAATGTAAAGAAAAAATTCGATAAAAGGGATCAAAAGCAAAAAAGGAATGTGTCTTTCCCACGATTTTCTAATACTATACTCCTGCCGACACCCATAGCTAGAAACGGCGTTCAATTATTTTTTTTCTCCCACTTGTATAAATTGACAATCTTTATCTTTAGTAATACACATGTTGTCAATAGGCAACCCTTATTTCCGTTCGCACTGAGGGAATCAGGTGTACTAACACATGTGGGGACCGGTTTATGCATCTGGACTTCAGGAGGAAAAAATGTTCCTAATTATCTTGCAATTCGAGAATTGTACCACAAGATAATATAACACAACTGATATGCTTCTGAATAGAAGGGTTTTTTTTTCTTTTTCTTTCTTTCTTTCTTTTTTCTTTTTTTTTTTTTTTTTCATATTTCGTTGCATTGAAGGATTCAAGGCAGTTGAAAGTTGAAACATCTAAAATGTTTTTCTTGCAAATATAGATTTTTTTTTTTTTTTTTTTTTTTTTTTTTTTTTTTTTACATTAGTTAAATATACATTTAAAAAAAAATAAAAAATAAAAAATAAATAAATAGTGAAATGATTAGGGGGGCTCTAGAGGAAGCTACGGGGGGGGGGGGGGGTCAGCCCATCTAAGCTTTCACATATTTTACCGTATATATAAATTAACCTATTAAAATTCTGGTCTATTTATTATATTGAAATTATTCTTATCTTAATTCCTTTAATATTAGGAATCAGAAGCTCTTCTCTTTTCTTAAATATTTTAAGCTGTTTCTTTAAGTTTGATTTTTATTTTAAGCAGTTGTGCTACATTCTATTTTTCCTTTTTTTCTGTTGTTTTCTTTATACTTTCGGAGTAGTTTTACAACCATGATATAGCAATCAATGACGCATTTCTTCTATTGCTGAGATATACTTCTTTCTTTTAAAGTGATTAAAAAAGGAACTGGTTACTACAATATATACAGAATGCTTTAACTTGAAATTTAGGGCATTTTTAAGGTTTAATAGTTCTCAAAAACAAATATATTCCCTCTATTTAACAACACGAAATTTTTAACATATTCTCGGAATCAATTCATAATTAAACGTAAAAGCAGGTAATATTAAAGCATAACTATTGAAGTGATTTGGAATCGAATAACGTTTTTTCTTTTTTGATAAATGTATTACATATTGGGTCATAAGGGATTGTTGTATCATGGCGACTTTTCTTGGCTGTCGTGGCCGGACATTCAGTTTAAAAAACTAATATTTTACATAATTTTCCGGAAAGGCTTTTTTCTTTTATAGAACAATGGAAAACACTAGTCAATGTCATAGTTTTTACTGTATTATTTATCGATTTTCCCCTGTACTTCTTCCCTCTTGGTTTTTTTCCTAATGCCCCCCCCCCCCCCCCACACACACACACAGTCTCTCTAACAAAACATTATTTATTTGCATTTTTAAACCTCTCTTTTATATTTATAATATAAATAAATAAATGAAATACGTTGCAATATTGTCGCAATTTTGAGACTGAAAATATTAATTTAATATATTAAAAAATAGATGAAGTAATTTCATTATTGGAATTATAAATTGTTTTAGGTATAATTAGCGTCATGCAGTGCCATGCCATTTTTTAAGCACACAATATTATTTTTCGCGTGTGCTGTTCTCGTTTCAGAGTGCGCCGTTCTATTTTTGATTGCTCTGTTAAATTTTTATTTCCTAGGATAAACAATTACTGTGTCTGCTCATAATTTTATAAAAATTGTTATCGGTATTTTCTATTTTGAAAGTCATACTAATAAATTATTACACCATTTTAGCCCCCGGTATGCTATTTCTTTCTCCCAGCTTATTTTGTGTCGTCTCCAAAAAATAACATTACGTTGTATAAGCCAGCCGTAGAACAAAGCAGATGTATCATTGTACGATTAAATACTCTACAGCAATTTTTTAAACTTCTAAGCATCGCACATTTTCAATTTTCATACCGTCGTATTGGGGAAAAAAAGTACTTTTAAATGAAATTTGTTTGAAAACTGTATCTCCATTTATTTTTGAAATATTAATTTTTTTGTAGTGTTTAGAGCCATTTGCTTAATATTGGCCACGGAAGTACTTCACTTCTGTATAAAGTAAAGAAAAAATAGTTCTAATAGTAATTATATATTTTTGTTGCCATTTTCTCATAACAACCGAAAGAAAATGTAATTAAATACGTGCTATTTTGAAAAAATATAAACGAATGATTTCTGTTAAAACATATTAATGTTACAAACAAATGGAGGTCTATGAATCATTAGATAGCCGTTCTTTTTGTGGAGTTTCTTTAATGATGGCATCTTTTTGCTGCATTTGTGTATTATTTTGCGATAGTGACCTATGCATGTTTTACTGTAGATGTTTAAGAGTGGATCGTAAATGTGGAATTCTTAAGCGGATGCGAATGACGTCATTTTACATAAAATAAAAGCGTGTGCTTTAACCCCTTCGGGATGTGCGTCTTTTGCAGAATTTTTAATCTTTTATCACCAGTTTTTCGAAACAGAAAATCTTACCTTATTGAGTAGGGAAAAGGCTCGGATTAAATAAGGCAAAATTTACTGGTGAGAATAATCACTGATTCTGAGCACCTTACGTGGAACGTATACCGATCGCTCGTCCGCAAGGGGTTCAGTCTTAAAATTGAGATATGTTTTGCACTATTTATATATACATATATACATTTCTTTTTCATCGGACGTGACATTACATTCTGAAAAAGTAGAATTCCTGTTCTCCAGTTATTTTTCTGTTTCGTATACAGAAAAAAAATAAATAGATAAATCTTTAAAATGTGTTTATATTTCTCATTATATCAAATGAATGCAAATTATATCAAACAATTATTAAAATTCTTGAAGTTCTCTCCCCCCTCCTCCCCCCCCCCAAAAAAAAAACCCAGGAAAGCTTTATTAATGCATGTTTAATATTTTGTTACTTTCATTATAGTTTTTGTTTATTCTAGTAGAATTTCTGTCTATCAATAAGAAATATTATATTCCGAAGATCGTCCTGTAAGTAATGAGTAATTTGCAGTCGTACAGAATTTTTATATGAATGACCATGTGTATTTGAATAAACGTGTAAAGTATTCTTGTAAATTGTAGAATGAAGAGAAGGAAGAAGAAATTTTTATGTATGGAATGTAAGCTCAAAGTCTGGTTTAGAAATTCAGAGTCCTAGGACCAAACAGAAGCATGGATTCTTATAACAGTTTATCTTACATGATTTGTTTCTATTGCATGATACAATGTCAAATGTTTTTTAAATATGGCCAAAGAATTATTGTCTAGATGATGACAGGCACAAAAATCTATATATTTTTTAATACAGATTCTATAGTGCGTAGTTTTTATAGTAACTAAATAAATCTAGAAGCTACGCACAAGTGTTTTCTTTTTATCCAGGTGTCAAAATTGTTAATAGCAACAGGATATTACCCTTTGATGATTTTTCCTGTACGTTATCGCTATTGCGCGTAAACAGTAAATGCCAGACTATGACTTTTTGATGTCCGGGACACAAATATGATTTGAAGCCCTCCGTGCTTACGTTATGTAGTAAGCTGAAATATTTTTTAAATGTGTATTTTGAATGGTTCTATTAAACTTGAAATTTGCTATTTTGTGGAATATTTGTGAAGTCAATTTTATTAATAAATGCACGAAATTTGCGTTAGTTTTTACTCAAATATCAAATAATTAAATAGTATTTACAATTTTTCTATAAATAAAAATCATGTTCTCAAAATTGAAAAAAATTTTGGAGATAGCTCAGTGGGGAAAATGTTATTTTCGGTGAAGTATTAACTCAAGCTTATAAATTATAGCGGAAACGATGTTTGATATCTAAAATTTGCTCACCTTTAGATATAAAATTGTCATGTGTCAGGAAGATGTGCATCGTCAATTGCAGATAAAAAGAAAAAAAAAACACAAGAACACCCTAATATAATTTTTAAATGCATGTATCATTGGATATTTTTTAGATATGATTATCATGATCAATCATTAAATCGTAAGTCGCGATGTCATTTTTTTTTTGTTCATTTTGAAATGCATTAGGCATATGCGTTCGTGGGACCTAACAACAAAAATTACTGGTTAATTATTATCTTTGTATTGTACAATATAAAACTATGTTAATAATGAAACTAAACAGGCAGTTTTTAAAAATTTTGTCTTTTGATTCTCTCACTCCAAGCTTATAGGATTATGGACCATACTTTAATCTGGCCCCCTGATCACTCAGATCCAGTTCAATAGCTTAAGTTGGTAAGCTTAAAGCGTAGTTTTTGCCAAGCTAAATTTTCACAGAATGGAAGATTTGACACTCTGATATCAAAAAACTTTTATCAATTGTTAAAAATACTATATATTTTAGGAAATGCTTAAAAATTTTCATTTTCTGTGATCTTAAAAAATGTGTTTGACCACACTTTTGAAAATTCCAATATTAATACATGTATTCCCATTCAGGTCAATTTTTTCCTGTTTATAAATTAGATATCTTTGATCATACAGCTAATTGATGGTTATCATATTCTTTTGATGGATCGTTTCACGACTGATTTAAGAGATATTTAATTAATTTTATATAAAAAATGTCATTTTTAGATATTATTATTGTATATGTAAATAATAATAATAAAGAAATCTTCAGTTTTAAAGGAATCTGAATTAAAATATCTGCAACTTTTATAACTGGTGTTGTAAAATTATTTCGTGATTGTGATTGAGCATTTGAGCGTTATAAATGTATAGATATGCAATATTGTTGATATTAGGAATTAAACAAAAAACTTTATAAGGTATATTATGATTATTATCATTTTTAACCTTTGTAAAATTTACATGCATTTTGAAAAATAATAAAAAATTATGACTACTATTTTTTTTTTCTTTAAAAGAAAGGTAAAGAATATATTCTGTAAAGATAAAAGAAAAAAAGTATTCGAGTGTTTGTATTCCAGACACCTTTTTAACAATCACTTGCTGTTCACCGTCATTTTAACAGATGTATAACAGACACTATTTAGTTCCCTATCTTTTCACACCCCTTTATGACATCTGCTGATACTGCTGACATCTGACAAAGAGTTTCTGGTTAGGCCAGTGGGGGATAGTAAAAAAATGTGCAACACTTGAAATTTCGCTGAAACGAATAAAAGATACACAGCCATCAGAACATATGTGTATCCAGGAACCGACTCAGCTATGGGGAGCCCTGGGGCAGGCATCATTCTGGGGGCCCCCCTTCTATCTATCTATAGAATGTTTTTGTGAATAATGTGGAAGGGGCTAGTACTAAACTTCATACATACTGTAAGTAGGCATAAATTTTGTACCCGGTTTTGTCTGTTCATGTCTGTATACAGAGTATCACAAAAAATTGTCACATTTTTAAGAAAAAATGCTAGTAGGATAATATAGTAGAAAGAATGATAGATTGGTGGACTCGAGTATTTCTTTGTAAAGTTTTACTTCGCTTATCTACATACATTATAAGATGTATAAAAGAAAATCCCATAAATTGGTCATAATTAATGGTTTTAACTTGCCATGTTACGTGGAAAACGTTAATAAAGTATTTCTTTTGACAACAATAGAATACTAAGTTTTTATAATAAAATTTTAATCATTAGTTTTCGAATGATTAGTTTGCTTTTTGCATAAGTGGAGGGGGTACTGGAAGCAGAGAAGAGAAGGGGGACCGCAATCCCTTCCTAAATGTCTGAAAATATATGAATTTTGGTCACTTTTGGCTAGTTTTAATCACTTAGCACCTTTTAATGAAAATCCTGATTACTCTCATGGGGGGGGGCCCTAAAAAGGGGGGTCAGGGGCAACTGCCCCGCATGCCCCTGCATAAGTCGGACCCTGTGTGTATCTGTTCTTGTTCTTACTCCGAGTTTAAAATTCAGTTTTGTTTTTTAAATTATTAAATAATAGAATTTTTTTTATAAATAACATTAAAGTACTGTATAATTTGTTAGATGCATTAACGTTTCTCTTGTTCTAAATATTCTATTGCAGAACATATACCTAATTTCAGAATTTTTTCTTCCTTTAAATATGCATCAATGACAGTTGATTTTATATCACTACCACAAAAATATTTTGTTTTAAGTTTGATATGCATTATTCGGGCGTGAATTCCTTTAACACACTTTAGAATATATACAGAAAAGGTGATTTTCCCAATGAAAATAATAACATTACGGAACCTTTTAAATACACTTTTAATTTCATAGAAAAAAAAACTTTTTAATGTGATTTCTTATCTGAAAAATGCAATATGAGATCGTATTATGTTGGTAAAACGCCAATGATAAACTTTTAAAAATATCAGTATTAAACCAACGATATTTTCTTGTCAACATCAAAAAAAAAAAAAAAAAATACTAAAAAAAGTAATAATAAATATTTTCTCTTAATAACACATAAATGGGTGATATTAACAAAGGAAATTCTGAAATACAAATGATTTCAAATTTCCTTTTTAGTATAAAAAGTTTCGATTGCATTATTTTCAATAAATAATGACGTAAACACCTTCAGAATTTAGCAAGAGAGAAAAAAGAGAAGGGGGAGGGCACATAATAATGATAACGGTGAGTGCCGTAAAAGTCTAACATAAATGACGGCGCCTGGTGCGGGGCACCGCCCGTGCCATCCCGGATGCGGCGTTGTGTCCCTCTACTCTAAACCCAGATTTTACACATAACTTGGCCATATTAAAGTAAATTTTCACCAGGCTTGACTTGGATATAAATAAATAAAGTTGAAAGCGAAGTTGAAAATAAAGTAATTTTTGTTTAAATATGACACTGGTTTCTATAAGAAAATTGTAATGTGTTCTACTATTTTTTTAGGGGGGGGGGGGTCACACTATACTGTTAAAGCAAAAATTTCGAGTACAACAACACATCAGATAGCAACGACCCCCCTCCCCTGACCCTCTCCCCAAAGTATGAAAATTTGTTTCACGCCACTTTAAGACTTTTCCACAGCTAACTCACCAAATTAAAAAAGGCAACTGTGAACGAAAGACTTGACTAAAAAAATCATTCTGTTACAGCTAATGAGATGTATTTACTAATTTAAACACAATTGAATATTTCCCTCAAAGTTTGTATAAAAAATAATTTTAATTTATTTATGTTCGACATAATTTAAATAATATTAATCAGTTGTTAATTAACCACAAATAAACATTTGTCAATTATTTACTATTTATCAATTAAAAATATTCACCAATTAATTGCTATTCATTAATTAATAATATCGTCAATTAAGTACTATTTTATTTATCTATGGCAAATTATTGAGTATGACATTCATAACACTTTTCACTGGAAGCAGATACTCTGCTTACGCCCCCCCCCCCCCCCCAATACGAAACATCTTTTAACGTTGCGTAAAAAAACATCTTTCTAGAACTAACGCACCGAATTGACCAAGCAGCTGTATTTAAAAGACTTAGCTAAAGAACCAGTCTGTTATCGCTAATGAAATATATTTTAATATTTTAAACAAAATTAAATATTTTTTAACAAATAAATTTAAATTTACTGGCGACAATAATTAACTGAAATTTATGAATGTTTAACTAACCGCAATCAATTATTCAAAATTACTTACAATTTACTATTTGTAAATAATAGTCATCAATTAATATTCATTAACTAAAATAGCTTCATTTAAGAACATTAGCAAATGATTAAGCATTAACATCGCTAATCGTAACACTTTCATCTCCATTGCTTAAAATATCCTTTCAAAAAATTGTCATTGTCCTTCAAACGCATCAATAACATTATACACTTTGTCAGGCAATTCATTGAATAATAGAGTAACCACCAAGGACATCTTAGTTCGAGATTAAGTTACTCGGGTTGAGTGTGTAAAATTTCAAAACGAGTAACACCCGAGTTACTCTAAATAATGGTACTGTGCTCCCACAAACTTTTTGTTCTAAAATATAAAAAATTACTTCGAATGAAATTTTTTTGGTGTTCATATGTATATTTTGCATATCTTAACATTCTATAATAATATTTAAATGATACTAATAAAATTTCGGTGGGTATTCCAAACGTCGGTAAAAAGTTTAGTTATTGACGAGGGCGGGTAGGACGGTATTGGTGTACATGTATGTGTGCATGTACATGTATGTGTGCATGTACATGTATGTGTGCATGTACATGTATGTGTGCATGTTTGTGTGTATGTACATGTACCTGTGTATATATTTATGTATGCTTATAGTCTTTATACGCCTGTATGAAAAAGAATAGGTATACAGGTTGTTTACTTAAACAGAAAGGTTTATGACGAAGTTTCAAATAAGCGCTCATAAAGAAGATTAACATTTTTATTAAAAAAAAACAATTTAGAGAAAAGTATATTTACAGGAAAGACTTATTTACAAAAAACATTTTCTTGCTAATTCTACATTATAATAACAATTTTCTTCATCCTACAATCTTGGGTGATTTTATAATATCCATAGGAAAAACTTGATAATGCATCATCTAGCAAGTAGCGCTTATCATCAAAAGGACTTAAGCTAATTTTATTCTGAGTTAATGTATACAAATGATGAACATCTTGGGCGATACTTGTCTGCTTCTCCATGCTTGATTTTACATCCCGCAGGCACTCTAAATAATCTTCATGCTGAATTTTTGTCGAGGAACATGTGTAGACACAGCCTTCGCCCGCTTCTTTTCTTCATTCATAGATTTCAGGGAGTACAATTTCTATTTTAGACCGATGAACTCAAGGGCTAATTCCCCGCTCAATTCATCCTTTGGATACTCAGAGAAGTCAAACAAGTCTCGATGTTGTTGCAAATCTGTATAAACATCCTTAGTCTGTATATGATAGCACAACGAGTCCGTGTTCGTGAATAAGATCTTTGCATCATCTTTAAATTTTCCTTCACAAAAACATAATGGAATTTATACATATGAAGCTTAGACAATTCTAAGATTAAAATCCAACATAGATTGGCCTATTCATAAGTATGTTAATTTTAAGCCTTTCAACAGCAGTTAGAGCATCATCATAATTTTTCTAAGTGCCTCATTAAATGATGCCCATCATAGTTTTTAAGGTTGTGAAAACCACCGGGATTATTTTAGAATGTTTGTAATTCAAGTTACACTTTACGTGTGCAGCTCCTCTGATGGCACCCGTTAGCTGGCAAGGATCGCGGACCCTTCTCACCCCTAGGGCCTCCCGACAAATATGACAAATCTCTGCTAGCTGAAAGGCTTTTTCTTGTGCAGGCGAAAGCTTCAAAGCTTCAAAGGTTCTATATTCAATAACTTTCGTTCTAATATATCTTTTTCCTTAATCATCTGTTTTAAAAAGTGATCCACACAGTCTTCACCATGATACACTTTTGCTTTCTTCACACATCTTCCATCGGATCCAACAACAGCATACGCATACCCACATGGGGAATGGTATGTTGCTTTTTCGCTATAGGATGTTGAATCGGAGGGTGAGACAGAAGCAATACGGATAAAGAGACTCTCAAAGTCAGCGTAAATAGTAAATGCGACAAAGTGTTGCAGATGAGTGCTTGTGAAGGATAGTATGTGTTCTCCCACTCTGGGTAGCTGTATCCTTTGTACAACATGTCGAGAACAATATTCAATATGGCTGTCCAATAGGTCTTGGCTCGAAAACCGATGTTAACATCGATAACAATAATAAGTAGCTCCATTATGATTGGAGAGATCGCCTAAAAGTCTTGAAAATTTTCTGATGAGGCAATAATGTTACATTTCGCCATCACCAATTAGTAATAAATTAATGAAATCAGGATCTTCTTTTGATGAAACATGTAAGGGATACACTTCTTCACCTTCGAGACCAAACACATTAATCCGTAAAATATTGAGTCTCTCGATAGTAGATATCTTCTGGAGTGGAACAGGAGATTCCACCTCTCCTAGCTTAATATCATTTTCATAAGGATTATAATGAGAAACTCTCTCAGGATTTTTCATAAAATCTAAGTTTAGTTTAAATGCCAAAACGCACCAAACCAAACACTTATTGTCTTCGTTTTTTATACTAAGCACTGCTTTTTTATCATGCAATTTCTTAGGTAAAGCGATATATGAACTTGCAGCAAGGGGATGATATTTAGCAATCTTGAGTTCTAAATGATGAATTTTTCTAAGCTGCCATCCAGAACGTCTTTGTATGAATTCTTCAAAGGATTTTATTATTTTAGAGAATCTTTCTTCAATATGTTGTGTAATAGTTTCTTCCATAAGTTCAGTCATACATAAACATCGAAAATAAGACTCAATTTCTTCAATCTCCTCATTAACAATCAGACGTTCAAGTACTATTTTGTGAACCATATACCACTTAATGGCTCCTTTTTCTTGAACTTGAGCCGCTAGACTTTCTTGAATTTCATTTCGTAAGTGACTATGAAATACTTCTAAGTCGCATTCCTCATGTTCGTTAGGATAAAATGTCAAAGTTTTAAAAACCTTTAAAGCATCAGATTACTTCAGCTTTTTAGATCTTTCATTAGATAAAACTGTTTATCGTTTTACACTCACAAGAGGTAAACGAGAATGCCGAGTCCGTATATGTTGTTTCAATTCAAACTGTCAACCAAACATTTTATCACACTCATGGCAGGGGAATCCCGCACATTCACGCGACCTCATAGCCCGAGAGCTGTTAAGCATTATAGGGAAGGTATTTGAGGCACCCTGAAAATTTGTGCAACACTTCTTTAGTAATGCCTGAATACAAAATCGAATGTCTGGCTGAAGGATCGTGGCACTTAGCCCACCAGTGAATTTTTAAACATCCAAAATTTTCGTTGCAAAAAAATATCCTTGAGGCATTTTGAAATTTTAATACCTTAAAATTTAGTATTTAATGAAATAAAAAATATAAAAGCCAGACACTTTAGTCGGCCCAAAAACTGTGCCAGACACGTGTCAAATGCCACTTTATAATTACCCAAGAAAGGTATTTGAGGCACGCTGAGATTAAGACAGAATAATGTTTATGCTTAGAAAAAAATATTTTGAAAATGACTGACACATTTGTTGGCACTTTCTACTTGCCAGACAACATAGAATGTAAACGCGAACACCAGAAAAGCTGGACTTGCGGTGCCTCGCTGAAGATCCATTTACTGACTTACGATACAAACAAAGCATAAACCGCGTTGAATCTTAAAATGAATTTCAACTGGTTGCGTGCGCAATCACTTCAAATCTAACTGTGATAGGCTGTTGCAAGACCACGTGACTCTTAGCAAGCGTGCAGTTGTTCAGAAAATTTTGGAGTAGTAATCATGGAAAGTAAAAAAAAAAAAAAGAAAGAAAAATGTGTTATTTGCGCAAAAAGCGACGAAAAAATACTGTTTTTCGTGCAAAAACGCTACAAAAATGTTGTTAAGTACTTTTATAACTATGATTTTGCCATATACATTTATATGTACATGTAATGAAATTTAAGGATCGTTTAATGACGGTTAGTACAAAATTTAAACTGATTAAAATTGCTTCAAATTCAAAGTTAAGGGCCGACTCTGATCAGTGTCAGTTTGACTTCGATAGTGTTAGTGTCGGAGACGACAAGAGAAAAGTATTGTTTTCATAGAAACAACGACTTATTTAATGTCGAAATGTATAATGAAATATTTCTTAGTCGGACAGTTACTTTTAAAGTGCACTTAAATTTATCCAGCCGGTGAAACCGTCCGAAAATTCAATAACTTCAGCAACACGCAACTTGTATGTATTACATAAGCTTATAGTACAAATAACAAAATGTTTCATTGTTTAAGTTTAAATTCATTAAGTACCGCGCATTCGAATAATCATTTAACAAGCAATTTTTCGATGCATTAAAATATTCGCGTTTGGTGAGGAAAAGTTTTGTAAGCCAAATTGCGTGCGCATTCGTCTTTTAGAGCCAAATAATCGAAAATAATTTATTATTTTAAAGGCTTTCGACTGAAATTCCGCAGCTAAATTTTGCTGATACTTTAAAACGTACGTATGTATGTATAATAAGCATTTAATAAGCATGTAAATTTGATAAGCATTTTTAACACTTTCCAACAAAGTTAAAAAGTGTTTGTGAATTTGGTTTGCCTGTCTGTCCCTCGGTGCTTTATCTCTAGTAAATATAGTCCGATTTCCACGAAATTCATAGATGTTATTGGCTAACACTATGGCACTTTCGGTATAGAAAATGAAGTGTGTATCATATATGGTTCGTTTACAGTGACACTCAAATTACTTCGTTACATTACGGCCCATGGAGAAAAATTGTTTCCTATGTAATTTAATGATATTACACTATTTTAAACGTACAGAAATTTATATATAGTACTGAGGTATACTTAACGGAACTTATTGTATAATATGGCATGCATAAAATTTATCGTTCATTTATAGGGACACACAAAATAATTTTACTACAGAAGAAATTGAACAATAATTGAACAATTAAAACCTATAAGCAATAATTGCTGAAAGTGCATTTTCATTTGTGCAGCGTTTTTAAATTGAAGTATATTTTTAAATATTGCTTGGTGTGTATAAATACTATAGATAATATACAGGGCTGCACAAATGTTCTCAAGTGCATTTTCGTTTACTCTCTGAAATTCTCTGTTATATCGCGTATTAATAGATATACATCATATCTTTATCATTTAATGTTAAATATATGAAAATTCTAAAAAACCGTATGCATACTCCGATTGAGAATATTTTTACTACTCCAAAATTTCTCAAACAACTGCATGCTTGCTATGAGTCATGTGGTCTTGCGAGAGCCTATCGCAGTTAGATTTGTTGGGATTGCGCACGCATCCAGTTGAAATTCATCTTAAGATGCAACGCTGTTTACGCTTTTTTTGTATGGTAAGTCAGTAAAAGGATCTTCTACGAGGCACCGCAAGTCCAGTTTTACTGGCACTCGCGTTTAACATTCTATGTTGTCTGGCAAGAAGAAAGTGCCAATAAAAGTGTCTGTCATTTTCAAAATATTTTTTCTAAGGATAAACATTATTCTGTCTTAATCTCTGCGCGCCTCAAATTCATTAAATATCCTGAAACTAAAGATACATATTTTTAAATTGTAAAATATTCAAAAATAAAAGAATTACTATCGATACTTGCAGGTTTAAAAAAATGTATCTATCATTCAGTTACATCCCTGTGATAAATAACACTTCTAAAAAAATTATTCTCTCGTTTTCTCGCCGTTTAAAATACTTAAAATTAAATTGGCGATTTTTATCTTCGCTCCCCTCATAGGGTAAAAAAAAATTAACTGTTTGCTGACTGTGGGCGGTCCGAGGGTATAAACAGCGGTGAAAATTTCGTCTCATGTCGTTCGACGAGTTGAGTTCGTAGAGTTAAGACGTGCCTTAACTAGTTCTTGCTTTTATCTAAGTGTTTTCATTTAGTTTGAGAAGATTGATGTTTGCTTTTAAGAGTTAAATTTTTCGTGCTGATTATTATAGGTGTTATCATCCCCTTTCAAGAAGCCGCTCTATTGAAAAGTTCATTAGCTTTGAAGAAGATGTTCCTGTGTGAAACCTACAGAAGGTCTTCTCGTCTACTTCTAACCTGAATCAGCATATAAAGGTACATTCAGGTTTGAAGTCATATGTTTGTGACAAATGTCCAAAGACCTTTGGACGGGGATCTGATTTACGCAGACATTTTAAGATGCATGCTAATGATGAATCATTAAAACAAAATAGATTTTCTAGACTATCTACACCGGTGGATAATTTATCTCAAAGTCCTATGAATATCGAGGTGCTACCTGATGAATATGTATCTCTGAAGACTGTAACAGCTGAAGATTGCAAGAAGATTTTCGTATGCTTTACGTGTAATAATGGTTTTTCAAACTCTTTCAACTTTCAGCAACTTATGAAAATGCATTCAGAACGAAAGTTATTTATCTGTAATGTGTACCAAAAGACATTTGGACAGATATTTAACATTCAGAGACACTTGAAAACACATGATAGTGGTGAACATTCTGTATTTAGTAGTGACGTATGTGAACAAGATATCGCATGCAAGTATAACTTGAGGCATCATCAGAGATCGCGCGAATGTGCGGAATTCTTCTGTCATGAGTGTGATAAAATGTTTGGTGGACAGTTTGAATTGAAACAACGTATACGTGCTCGGCATTTTCCTTTACCTCTTGTGAGTGTAAAATGAAAAACAGTTTTATCTAATGAAAAATGTAAAAAGCTGAAGCAATTTGATGCTTTTAATGTTTTTAAAACTTTGATGTTTTATCCTAACAAACATGAGAAATGTGGCTTAGAAGTATTTCATAATCGTTTACGAGATGAAATTCAAGAAAGTCTAGCGACTCAAGATCAAGAAAAACGAGCCATTAAGTGGTATATGGTTCAAAAAATAGTACTTGAACGTCTCATCGATAATGAGGAGATTGAAGAAATTGAGTCTTATTTTCGATGTTTATGTATGACTGAACTTATAGAAGAAAGCATTCCGCAACATATGGCAGAAGGGTTCCTAAAATAATAAAAACCTTTGAAGAATTCCTACAAAGAGTTTCTGGATGGAAGCTTAGAAAAATTCATCATTTAGAACTTAAGATAATATCATCCTCTTTCTGCAAGTTCATATATCGCTTTAACTAAGAAATTGCATGATAAAAAAGCAGTGCTTAATATAAAAAACGAAGGCAACAAGTGTTTGGTTTAGTGTCTTTTGGCATTTAAACTAAACTTAGATTTTATAAAAAATCTTGAGAGAGTTTCTCATTATACTCCTTATGAAAATGATATTAAGCTAGGAGAGGTGTAATGCCCTGTTCCACTCCAGAACATATCTATTATCGAGAGGCTCAACAGTTTACGAAATAATGTGTTTGGTCTCAAAGATGAAGAAGTGTATCCCTTATATGTTTCATCAAAAGAAGCTCCTGATGTCATTAATTTATTACTAATTGATGATGACGATAAGCAACATTATTGCCTCATCAGAAATTGTTCAAGACTTTTAGACGATCTCATCAATCATAATGGTGTTACCTTCGGTTTTCGAGCCAAGACTTATTGGCCAGTCATACTAAATATTGTTCTGAACATGTTGCACAAAGGATACAGCTACCCAGAAAAGCAGAACATATAATATTCTTCATAGGCACTCATCTACAACACCCCGTCGCCTTTACTATTTACGCAGACTTTGAGAGTCTCCTTATCCGTATTGCTTCTGCTTCACCCTCCTACTCAACATCCTATAGCGAAAAAGCAACATACTATTTCCGATGTGGGTATGCGTATGTTGTTGTTGGATCCGATGGGAGATGTGTGAAGAAAGCAAAAGTGTATCGTGGTGAAGACTGTGTGGATCCCTTTTTAAAACACATGATTAAGGAAAAAGATATATTAGGACTAAAGTTTTTGAATATAGAACCTTTGAAGCTTTCGCCTGCACAAGAAAAAGCTTTTCAGCTAGCAGAGATCTGTCATATTTGTCGGGATGCTCTTGGAGAGAAAAGGGTCCGCTATCCTTGCCACCTAACGGGTGCCATCAGAAGAACTGCACACGTAGAGAGTAACTTGAACAGCAATCATTCTAAAATAATCCCGGTGGTTTTTCACAACCTGAAAAACTATGATGGGCATTATTTAATGAGGCACTTAGAAATATTTAAATATCACCAAATTGATATTATTGCCTCGTCTATGGAAAATTATGTAACCTTTAAGGGTGTTCTCAAATCCAAAAGGGCAACTTTCTGACATAAGTTTTAATTTATTTTTGTTCGGAAATTCATGAAACTAGCAGGTGTTGTTGTTCAGAAACTATGTAATCCAGCTATGTTTTCCGTCTTTTGCAAACACAATAGATCTTTCAGAAAATAGTGTCAAATTTGACGTTTTGAGCCGAAGTTCCCGAAGAAAGCAGAATAACCAGTCCGTGAAGGGCGAAAATCGTGTTTATCACGTGATCACTCTTATAACTCAATAGGTAATTCATTGATCAAAAAAAAAAAGGAAAAAACAGTTCAATTCCAAATCACTTCCATAACTAGGCTTTCCAATTTTATGTCATTCCGCTAAAAAATGAATTTGTAAATATGTCAAAGCGTTTTGCGCTTGTTGAGCAGAGCAGTTAAGAACAGCCTTAAGTTACGAAAGCCAACAAGTCCTAAACAAATGGTCTTTATAGATTCTTTCCAGTTTTGCCTACGTCATTAGAAAAGCTTGATAAAAACCTTCGACCTGAGCAATTAACCATACTTGAAGAAAATTTCTCGAAAAATAGGAATTTACATATGCTTATGAGAAAATGGTACGCCCTTATGAATACTTCGCCTCCTTTGAAAAATTTGATGAAAAAGAACTACCTCCTCTTGCCGACTTTTTAAATAGTTTGATCAGCGAAGATATCCAAGATGAAGACTATAAACATACCTTGGACGTGTGGAAAACCTTTAGCCCTTTGTATCACCGTGCTGGAACATACCCAAAAAGTCATTGTTATTTCAACAGAAATTTTCAAAAGACGATTTTGTTGATTGTTGTTATTCTATTATACTAGTATTAACATAATTATTTCATTAAATCCGCAATGAATCTCGATACTGATTTTTTTTCACACCAAAGTTTGATTTATCGCTTGATCAACTACACATGATTTTCCTGAATTAAGCTTTGAAATATAGGAGTTAAAAAAGCTTGCAGACGTCTACAAGTATATTGTTTACAAAGGTGAGTTTAAATTCTTTATTTAAAGACCATTTTAGAGCTAGGAAATTTATAATGTGTATAAGATAAACGTAAACTTTTGTTTGTTGGAGATCTGCAACAAAGCGCCATGCCTTCCCTTGTAATGGATTTTTTAAAAATATCGAAAGAGCATCGAAAATATCTTCTAATGGTTATTTAAGTTGTATTTCTTTCAGAAGAGCAAAATTATTGAAAAGGGGAAACATTAGACTGTTTTTATATTATTTAATTGCTACAGGGTAAGTTAGGGATCTCACCCCACCACCACATCTCTGTAAAATTAACCACTAAGTCCAAAGCTAGCAAAAAAGGGAAAGATCTCGTAGAAAAAAGAATTCAACATAAAAGGCATAGAGTGTTTAACCCTCCGAGCGTCTTGCAAAAGGGTAAAATTGTAATGTTGTTTTCTTTGCATATTGTTTTAAATGCTAATAAAATATGATTCTTTCAACATTATAAAAAAGACTCAATTACAAATATGAATGTAATCCTTGAGAATATTAATCATTCTTGAATGTATTTAAAATTCATTAAATCTATATAATTATATTATCTTAAATATCGCTTGTATTGCTGTGAAACCTGGAGCTTAGTGAACGGAATATTACGCCCCAAACACTTACTCAACATATTCCACCAAAATAAGTGCGCCTAGACAAAAATGGGCACTGGCCATATTGGGAAGAAAAAAGAATACGTTGTAAATACCCCGATTGCAAATTTTTTAATCAAACTGTTTGTGAGAAATGTGGTGTGAGACTTTGCTACAACAAAACTAGCATTTTTTTTAAAAATGTTTCATGTAAATTAAAATTTTAAGTATTTTCAGCTTTTGTTCCATTTGGCAAGATGTTGCAGATATGCAACATCTTGCGAAATTTTTTCCAAATAAATTTTATTTTTTTCCAAATAAAATTTTATTTTCTGTTCTGAATTTTTTTATTATTTTTTCCATGCTTAAAATGATGCACTTTAATATCTGTGTAAGAATTTTTCAATGCGGAATTGTTGAGTTACAAAGGTTTAATATTCAATCCTTATGAGAATACCACGATCTGTATATAAACACAGATATTCTTTTACTTGCAGAAGTTTTTGGAAATTTCCGCATATCGTGTGGGAAATTTTATGACATCGATCCTTGCCATTTATATAGGGTACATTCGCTCGCGTGGCAAGCGTCTTTGAAACTGAGTGATACACCTTTAGAATTGTTAACAGACATTGATATGTTGTTAATGATTGAAAATGGAATACGTAGGGGTATGAGTATGATTAGTCACAGACATGCCAGAGCGAACATGCCCAATACGCCCGATTTTAGGGAAAATGAAGCACCCAGCTACCTCATGAACTGGGATGCTAATAACTTGTATGGGTTGACTATGTCTCAATTTTTACTATTTGGAGGGATTTGAATGGTGTGCGACAAGTCATATTACAGAAGAGTGGATTCTTTCTCTACCTGATGATTCTGAAATTGGATATATTTTCGTGGTGCACCTTAAATATCCTAAGAAGCTTCACAGATTTCATAATGAATATCCGCTGGCTACGGAACGGGTGATTGTGAATGAAGAGATGTTGTCTTGTTATGCCCAAAGCTTATTTAACAATAGAAAATTTGTATTAACCCCTAAATTGATACCAACCTTGAATGACAAACATAATTATATAGTGTGTTATCGTAATCTGAAATATTATTTGGAACTCGGCTTAGAACTTGCAGGCGTTCATAAAGTTCTTAAATTTAAACAGACACACTGGCTGCAGAACTATATTAATTTTAATACTGAAAAAAGAAAAGAGGCTAAATCTTCTTTTGAAAAAACTATTTTAAATTATTGAACAACCCAGTTTTTGGAAAAAACTATGGAGACTTAAGAAAGAGGAAATATTGTGCTTTGCAATGACGAAAAAGAGCAAAGAAATTAGCAGCCTCCTCTTTATTTAAGTCATTTAAAACATATGATGGCGATCTAACTGATGTTGAAAGGCTTAAAACTAACATACTTATGAATAGGCCAATCTGTGTTGGATTTTAAATCTTAGAATTGCCTATGCTTCATATGTATAAATTCCATTATTGCTTTGTGAAGGAAGATTTAAAGATGATGCAAAGCTCTTATTCACCGACACGGACTCGTTGTGCTACCACATACAGACTAAGGATGTTTATACATATTTGTAGCAGCATCTTGATTTGTTTGACTTCTCTGAGTATCCAAAGGATCATCTGCTTTATTCGGAAACCAACAAGAAGACGATTGGCAAGTTCAAGGATGAATTGAGCGGGGAATTAGCCCTTGAGTTCGTCGGTCTAAAATTCAAAATGTACTCCCTGAAATGTATGAATAAAAAAAGATGCGTGCGAAGGTTGTGTCTACACATGTTGTTCGACAAAAAATCAAGCATGAAGATTATTTAGAGTGCCTGTGTGATGTAAATAAAGCATGGAGAAGCAGACAAGGATCGCCCAAGATGCTCATCATTTGTTTACATTAACACAGAATTAAATGAGCTTAAGTCCTTTTGATGATAAGCGCTACTTGCTAGATGATGGAATATCAAGTTTTGCCTATGTACATTATAAAATCACCCAAGATAGTACTGATGAAGAAAATTGTTAATATAATATAGAATTAGCAAGAAAATATTTTTTGAAACTATGTCATTCCTGTAAATATACTTTTCTGTAAATTGTTTTGTTTAAATAAAAATTGTTAATTTTCTTTATGAGTGCTAATTTGAAATTTCTTCATAAACCTACTGGTTAAGTAAACAACCTGTATGCCTATTCTTTTTCATACAGGCATATATAGAATATAAGCATACATACACATATACACACATACATGTACACCAACACACATGCACACACACACACGTACACACACACACGTACACACACACCCACACCCACACAATATAATCATATATATATTTTAGAATCATGTAATTATTCTAAAACATTCTTTTTGTTTAAGAATATCTTTTTTTGACTTGGGAATATCAGCGTTCCTCCGATAATGACCGCCCGCAAATCCAAATTTGTGTGTAACGGAAAATGTGATTTTCTTAAAAGCTATGTAACTTAGGGTAATCACTAAAGTTTTCCTGCAAGGTCTAAATTAACTTCTACTACCCCTAATTTTTTCGCAATTTTAGTTTCAGTAGATTCAGAAATAGAGGGAAGGGAACATACTCTTGCACTGCATTTTCGACAATACCTCTGAAAATGTAATACCTAAAATTTTATAAAATGTATTTTTGAGTTCGGCGTATCGAAAGTTTTCGCACGGTATACAAATATTTTTTTTCAAGTAGCTTTATTAGATCCCCTACATTTGTCCTAAATATATTTGTGGATGGTTAATAATCTATAAATATGTGAGACAAAACAGACGCAGGAGTGATCTTATAATGGTTACATTTTTACTTTTTAATTACAGAACATGAAAAAATGGCTGTAACAGACGGACAGACAGATACAAAAGTGATCTTATTATGGTTCAGTTTTTATTTTTAAGTACGCAACATTAAAGACATGCGAAAATTACTTGATCTTTTAATTTAACCTTTTAATTTAATCTATGAATATGTGTACTATTATTACACATATGAATATAAAATTTGTAAGATGCCCATAGATATGTGCTATAGCTACAGATCATTTCTGGCATTTTAAGGAAGTAAGGAAGTAAGGTAGTAAGGTTTTCTGGCAGTAAGGAAATCTCCGCGAAATAATTTGAGTTTCAGAATGTTCTTTATATTCCAAAAGTTCGAGAAGAATTTTTTTAATATTTTTCCAGATAATCGATAAAACGTCTAAAATCGAAAGTGTCCGATGATTTCCGACCATATAGTGTATGTGTTCCAACCTGCCACACTCCACGTCTTCTGTTTCATAAGCTTGGGCGCAGAACTAGATTTTTAACACTTAACAGCATGCTAAATGTGAGTAGTTTAAATGTTTGATTTTTCTTTTAAAATAATTCTCCTACCACTCAAAAAATACTTCAAGGAATACTGTTTCTGAAACGTTATCAAGATAAAGAAAATGATATAATTTCTATTCTGTTAGTCTCAGAAATTTCGTATTACACTCAGAAGTAGATTTATCTTTCATTTATAGTTATATAGGAGTACTACTCTTTATTTACACTGCAACTCCTGAAACATAATGTGTTTCAAACTACCAAACTCTCCAGTATTATTTTCATTAATCTAATTTTTTATGAAACAAAATTTTGTCAAACATTTTCAATTTAATTAAATAAATAAACAGTCAAGTGCGAGTATTACTCACGCACAGAGGGTTCCGTACAATAATGTATGAAATAGTAAGTGTATTATTAAAAAATACCGTTGCTAAAAGATTACTAAGACTTTGTAGTGGCAAAATTTGGAAGATAGCCATTGCAAATCGAAAACGAAAAGAGGTAGAGCAAATTTTCCAATTAGAAAGATTTAGAGCATCAATAAATTAGTGCGAAATGACATTCAGTTCACACGGATAAGATAAATCGTCGCCTGCATACCCAAAATTGTCCGAAATCGATGAGCGACGATTCTACTTTGCCGATTCACATTCCGAAAATGTAGCAGTACACAATTGCAGATTGCGACGTTGAACTGTGCTGTAATGTCTGAAAAGATTTAATTTCCAATGCATTTAAAATTTTAGAATAAATCTATGTCGTCGTATTGAAGAGGCTTGCAATAAACGTTCCATGTGGAGAAATGTGCATGCAGAATTACTCTCACGAATACAAACGTGTATCGTGAGCAATAGCGAACTTTTCGAACATACTGAGCATTCGTTTTTTATCAATGTGAGACAGTTTGTCTTTATTTTGTGTATGGTGTTATCAAATGTATCAAATGTATTGAGATAAGTACGTATTTATAAAATAAATTATGCGTATTTCTTCATACTTCTGACTATTCCATTCAAGCGTTTGCACAAAATTGAGTGCATCGATTTCGGATATTTTTGGCTAAACAGGCAAAGTTTTATCTTATCCATGTAAACCCAATTTCGTATTCTACTAATTAATTGATGCTCTAAAACTTTCTAACTGGAAATTTTGCTCTGTCTCTTTTCGTTTTCGATTTGCAATGGCTATCTTCCAAATTTTGCCACTAGGTGGCGCTGCTGTCGTTTTCATTAAATCGAGCGTAGTCGCTTTACAATACCATTACCTCACATGCATAGCTGTAGCTCTCTTCGTTCACATGTGTTTTCGGTTTAAAGGGACTTTCCTTTGCACCTTGTATACTAGAAAAGTATAAATGGATATACCGTGAAAGTTCAAAGATATATGGAATCTAAATAATAGCAAATATTGCTATTCTGTATATTTGTTATACCATATAGATTTATAGTTAACCTTTAAAGACATAGTAGTTGTATTCAGAGAGCCACTCAATGGAAACTAGTCGCGAATCCCATAGTATTTATGTGATTAATTCTCATTAAATTAGTCTGTTTTTAACAATTTGACGTTTATTGCTTTTATACTGCTACTGGGCATTGCATTACATAAATATATCCTTAAAATTTGTTATCTAGGCTAAAAGCCGATGGAGCATAGAGTACGCCGTCATTGTCATTATGTATGTCCAAACAGTCCGTGTTTTTAAGGGTTAATATCTCGGCTAATTACCGACGATTTTTTCCGTAATTCATGATAAACAATGCTTTTATACTTCTACTACGATAGGTACTTCCAGCTCTGCTCAGTACTTTTGCTGATGCCCGTAAATCGAAATTAGATCGAAATTAGAATGTAACGGAAAAATGCGATTTTCTCAAAAACTATGTGACCTAAGGTAATCGCTATAATTTTCCTGCAAGGTTTAAATTATTTTCTACACCCTCTAATTTTTTCATAATTTTAGTTTCAGTAGATTGGGAATTAGATGGGGGGGGGGGGCTTATTTTTGCACTACATTTTCCACCATAACTTCGAAAATATAATACCTAAAATTAAATGAAATATACTTTTGATTGTAGCGTTACGAAAGCTTTCACACAATACCCCACACGATATACAAAGAAATTTTTTTTTTCAAGTAACTTAATTTTCCCCGCTACATTGTGCCTAAATATATTTATGAATATTTATTAATCTGTAAATATGTGGGTCAATAAACTTTATTACTTCAACCAATTTGAATTTTCCACGTTGCATAGTTTACGAGTAAAAGGGCTGTGACAGACAGACCGATACAGGAGTGATCTTATATTTTTTCCGTTTTTACTTTTTAAGTACGGAACCCTAAAAACTAGCTATATGTAGTAAGCGTTGATTTTCTTTGACATGATTAACTATTTTTAATTATTACTTTCTTTTTAAATAAAAGTCCCCAGATCGGTAATGCAAGAATTCAGCTATATTTAGGTATATAGTTTTAGGAAGAAGCTTTCCAATTAACATTTGAGTGATTTTAATAGATAGGAAGTTGTTACAGTCCTATTACTATTGGTCCGAAAGTTTGTCTTCATCACCATGTTGACATGAATACAATAATCAAAGGAGAAATCATTATTTAAAAAATGCTGGATCATCTTCTTAGTGCGTATTGGTGAAAGTTTAATTTTGTTTCCTGTTTTCATGATGGATTTTGCTCACTCTGAACGCGAATTTAACCCGGCCTTCCAATCATCAAGAGCAATTTTGGTCATCATTTCTAGTAAAGAGTGTAATTCATAACTTTGAACTCATCCCATTACAATACTAAACAATCTTTTCCTGCATTTTGTTCTATACAGTTATTATTATTTTCCTCCCTCCTATGACTTTCCTCAAAGGTCAGATCTCCCTCGGCCTCAGAGCCGAAACTTTGCAATTGATTTTCCATTTGTTCTAAATTGAAATTATCTTACTGAAAAAAGGGCATGCAACTTTTATAGCGTGTTTTTTTTCTCTTAAGCGGTAAAGCACGTACGTTCTGTATACCTTTTCTCATACTGAGTCAAAGGTGATGTTAATAAAGTTCCTAATTACTTCATCCACAAAGGAATAGATTCTGGAGATGCTTGTGTAGTTCTCCATTTGTATATTAAAAATGTAATAGCCTAAGGAAGTGATTTTACAATCATTGTAATAACTGGATATGAGGATCAGGTTTTGTTTTATATTATACGTCATTTTTAATAGATAATTGAAGCTTGTTTTTCTGACGTTTTTTTTTGCATGTTATGATGAAGTTTCTTTTCAATTGCACAATTTCTTGTATTAAAAGTAGGGGAAGAATCTAGAAGTTTGGAACAAAAAAGTAAAATATGTTAACGAATCTCATAAATTACGTCTTAAATAACTAAAAAGCATCCAAAACATGATCCAGTAATTTGATCTGCCAAATGTTAATGTATTTGAACCTTTTGAATATATTATGTGGCTTTTTACAGCAATTGAATGTATGATTCATTCAATAACCATAACATTATTGCAATTTACAACAGGTAAATCATTTCTATAGATTAGATGGATTACTATAATTATGTGATATTGACTTCTTCATTAATTTAACAGCATTTTCATATTAACTATTTTATATATGGAAGATAATTCTATGATATTTGTTTTTTAATGTTAGATACTCTATAAAAATCTAGATTTTTTTTAACAACTTTTTAATTTATGAATGCAGTAAAGAAAAAAAATAATTTGACCCCAGGATTTACAAAAATAAATTAATAATTTTTAAAAGAAAACGTCTTTGTTTATTAGTAATTTTTACAAGGAGAATATTTTATTTCTATATCTTCTCTCAAAACTAAAAATCCCGGAGGCGATTTAAAGATTATATAATTCAAAATTTTTTTTACATCGTGTCATAAATGTATTTTTCATAGAAATTTAGATACATCAATTTAAATATGAAAAATTTCGAAAAAATAATTTTCGAGAGAAATCAGTGTTATAGGTCACTAATAAAAGTTTCAACCAGAAATCTAAAAAAAAAAACGTAATGACTGAAGTACATTTGGGAAAAAACGGTCACAGCCATAGGTATTGAGCACTGTGTTGTACACTGTAAAAAAAAATCTGTGAAGTTACTAAAGTTTTTCTAGGAAACTGGGATTCCTAGAACTTTTCATGTAACGGCAACAACAAAATTTCATGTAACAGACACACTTTTGCGCCGAAAATCAAAAAATCTGTAAGGTTACTAAGAATTTTTTTGGAAACTGGGATTCCGAGAACTTTTCATGTAACTGCAGCCAGGGTTACAAATAAAAGTTTAGTAAGATTACTGAAATTTTAGCAGATTCATTTGTAAAGTTACAGATTTTTGTAGCTTTACAAAAACTAGTTTTGTAGATTTGGAGCTTTTTTCGTACAGTTACAGTTGAAAGTTTAGTAAGCATGTAACTTTACATCTGTAGACCTACAGATTTTTTTTTACAGTGTATATTTGGGGCAATGGATTTTATCATCAAAGCTGATTTACGCTGTATTTGGCCTATTTGGCCGTCTTTTTAAGTTATTAAAAATTGTAAGTGCTTTTTCAAAATTGAAATTTCAGTTGACCATTGAACATGCGAGAATTTTACTATAACTTCTTTCTTTTTCATACGTTCTATACAAATTAAAGTATTACTTCTAATATCTCCAAATAACTAACAAATACTTCTCTTGGTGCATGGTAAATAGTAAAAATAATTTTTAAAAATGCGAGTACTTTACTATAACTTCTTTCTTTTTCATACTTTCTGTAAAAATAAAAGTATTACTTCTAATATTTCTAAATACAGTAAACTCTGTGTAAGGCGGACCATGCGTAAGACAGAAATCTAACTCGGAAAGATTTTCAAGTCCCTGCAAATCCATAGACATAAAATAAAATTTGTCCAAGACGGAATATTGTATACTGCGGAAAATTGTCATGGTTCCTTGGTTCCGCCTTAGACAGAGTTTACTGAAACTAACAAATACTTCTGTTAGTGCATGGTAAATAGTAAAAATATTTTTCCTTAGTTCTCTATAAATAAAGATTTTTACTTATTTTTCGTTTAAAATTTCTTGATTTTGTTGTAAAATAAGGAATCTGTGAATTAAAAAGTAAATATTGGCGTACATTTGTATCACTCCTCTAAGAATATCTATGGTGCAACTAATTCTTCCAAACATATAGTTTCCCTTGAAAAATTAAAAGTTTGTCTGACGTTGAGATCTTTTCTGCGCATTTATACACTCTAAAAAAATTCACTCAACTTTGTACCATTTAACACTATTTCTACGACGATTTTGTGTATACCTATTTCTACCAAAAGGTGTATTTTGACATTGCTGCGTTTCAATGCAAATAAATGCTAAAACTGTTGGGATTTCAAATTATCTGTTAAATATAGATAATTTAAGAATATATTTTATCATTGATGCGTATTTATTAGAGATTATTTAATTAATATTGAATTTTAAATTTATTGCATGTTATAAATTCTAGCTTAATTCAATAATTTACAAAATACAAATACACATAAATGTAATAAAATATGTTTTACGTTAACAAAGACAACAATTACAAAATATTATTTTCTTCATTGATTTTAATTTTTATATGAAAATTAAAATTTTAATATTACTAACTTAACAAACTTTCAGTCTCATGTATAAAAATTCAATCATTGTAACAACAACAGTAATCATAAAGACAGTAGTGTAATAAAATTCTTTCTTTATTCAATACCACAGTTTTTACACGAATGAAAACAAAATTCATGTGTATTGAGCTCACTACCAGAATTGGGGAACAAAACGTGATATTCAATTTCTTAGAACTAGTCACTGTAATGATCTACACTAAAATGCAACATGGCGGAAACCAAGGGAATATCAGAGTTATGCAGCAACTCTTGTATTTTCCGTTACAACTGAAATCGAGATTATCTAATCTGATTATAATTGATATGATGCTGTAAAATGGTGTTCATATTTATGTGTCAAATTGTTTAAAATTAGAAATTACGAAATCCTTAGAAATTATAAATTATGAAAACTTTAAGGTGTCAAAAGACACCTCATGGTAGAAATAGGTATACCATATACATATTTTTATATCCAAGATAATCTGAAGGGAAATGATATCGCGGAATTAATTTAACATCTATTGTACGAAAAGTTAAAAAATTAAATGTGGGGAAATGATTAAACTTACAGAATAATTTTAAATTAAAATCTGAAAGGTATCTTTTGACACCTCTTGGTAGAAATAGTGTTAATGGTGCAACATAAGGAGCACTAAAACTTGATTTTTTAAATCACCATACTATGGTGGAACTACAATAACGATTCAACATCACTACATTATTTGACAATACATTGTAGCCAAATAAAGCAAAGCATGAAACGAACACATAATCTATCTTAGACAGAGAGCGGCTCAAAAAAATTGAACCTAATTCAAATTCGAAAGTATTGAATGAACGTTTCGTGTAAATTGTTTTTGTGCTTTTCCCCTTTGCATTTGAAAAACGGTCAAGTGGAAGAATTACTCGCGCTCAGAAGGTTCCGTGCAATAAATATATGAATTATTAACTGTATTATTGAAAAAATTGTACTTCAAAGAAAAATAAGACTTCGTAAAAACTATATAACCACTTTGTAAAAACTATACATCATAAGATTGGATATAGCTGTATATACTAGAAAAGTAAAAATGGGTATAACATAAAAGTTCAAGGAGATATGAAGCCTAAATAATATCAAATATTGTTATTCTATATATCCCTTTTTTTAATCTTATCCAAATATATTTATGATGAACTTAATTAAGTGCTGACAATAAAAGTAGTGCATTTTTAAACTTCATTCAGCATTTCATAAAACTAAATTCAGCATAAATATAATCTCTTCTTTTTACAGTGTAGCTAAAACAAAACCCTTGTTCAAAGTTTAAACTTGATATTGTGCTAAGCGAGCTTCGAAAGGAGGTCGCAAATTTTCAACGCCGCCTTGGTCCGTGCCGCGTTTTACAGATAAGTTTTTAATTAACTTTTAAAGACAAAGGTGTAGTATTGAGAGATTCACTCAATGCAAACTAGTCGCGAATCCCATAGTATTTATGTGATTGATTCTAATTAAATTAGTTTATTTTTTAAAAAAAATGACGTTTATTGGTTTTATACTGATAATGGGTATTACATTATACAAATATATCATTAAAAATTGTTATCTAGGCTTTATAAGCCGATGGTATAAGGAGTACGCTGTCCCTGTCATTATGTATGTCCAAACCGTCCGTGTCTTTAAGGGTTAATATCTTGTCTAATTACCGACAATTCTTTTCAAAAATCATTATCAACAATGCTTTTATACTTCTGCTACAAAATAGGTACCCCTCCAGCGCTCCTCAACAGCATTACTCGATGCCCGCAAATCGGAATATGTGTGTAACGGAAAAATGCGCTTTTCTCAAAAACTATGAGACCTAGTGTAATCACTATAGTTTTCCTGCAAGGTTTTAATTAACGTCTACTACCTCTATTTTTTTTATAATTTTAGTTTCCGTAGATTCGTAAACAGAGAGGGGGGGGGGGGTATTTTTGCACTACATTTTCGGCGATACCTCTGAACATCTCCTAACATTAAAAGAAATGTATTTTTGAGTTCAGCGTTACGAACGCTTTCAAACGATACCGCACACAATATACAAAGAAAATATTTTTTTCAAGTAATTAATTAGTCCCTCTACATTTTTCCTAAATATATTTGTGAATGTTTTATAATCTCTAAATATTTGGCTTAATAGTCTTTATTACTTCCCCCAATTTGAACTTTCCACTTTCCATAGTTTACGAGTAAAATGGCAGTGATAGAGTGACACAGGAATGATGTGTGTTCTGTAATCAGCGACGATGTGAATGGTTCCGTTTTCACTATTTTATTTACGCAACCCTAAAATATGACCTTTTCTGGTAAAATAATATTTCAAAGCCAATGAATTTGACATAATAAGAAAATTTCCGCTCATTTTATATAAATCGTTTCCATATTTATAACTCTTATAAAAATAAGAACGTTTTATTTGTGTATCTAAAGAGTCGATTTCCTGATATACATTTGAGAAGATGGAATATAGGCTTATTTAAAAAGAAACGTGAATGTAACATCTTCCGATAAAAAAATTATTTTCTCTTGAGATATTTATATGAAGATAATTTTTTTTTTTTCAATATTTAAAATGGAATATTTTTAGGACCTCGAAGACCTATTGTTGTCTGGTGCTGCTGATTTACGGCTAATTCATTAATCTCCAATCACCAGGATTATTCCTTTTAAAAAATTTTGTACTGTTAGATAATAATGGATACGTAGTATTATACATTAAATAATACGTAAAACACTAGATTAATTTTAACACAATTACACTAATTGGTAAACAAATCATATTAGATGTAAATATCCAACTGGGCTAAAAATGTTCGGACCAGGATTCGAACCCGGGACCTCCTGGCTGAAGCCGCCAGTGCTCTGCCATCTGAGCTATCCCGGACGATTCTGGTCGAACTTTTTCACCCAGCTAACCTTGTTGATTACAGCATCTGGTCTGAAACCTGGTTCAGCTCAACAGAATAAATCTCAGGTAATGGAACTCTAGAAATCGCTGGATACGAAATTACACTAGATTAATTTTAACACAATTATTCTAATTGGTAAACAAATCATATTAAATTTTTCGCCCAGTTGGAAATTTACATGTAATATGATTTGTATACCAATTAGAATAATTGTGTTAAAATTAATCTAGTGTAATTTCGTATCCAGCAATTTCTGGAGTTCCATTACCTGAGATTTATTCTGTTGAGCTGAACCAGGTTTCAGACCAGATGCTGTAATCAACAAGGTTAGTTGGGTGAAAAAGTTCGACCAGAATCGTCCGGGACAGCTCAGATGGCAGAGCACTGGCGGCTTCAGCCAGGAGGTCCCAGGTTCGAATCCTGGTCCGGACATTTTTCACCCAGTTGGAAATTTACATCTAATATAATACGTAAAAGTTTACCTGCAGGTAAACTTTTATATTGCTTTCTTCTATCAAATATGAGAGCAAATGAGGAGCTTTTCGACTATGATACTATTTTTACTACTTATATCTAAACTAAACTGATTTTATTTTTATTGAATAAAATTATTTTTATTGGGATTCTCTATATTTAAACTGTCATGTTCTTTCTTGTTAGTTTGACTGAAAATAATAACAATTCATAGTCATCAGTTCAGTCAAACTATGTAATATATTTTATTTTCTGAATATTTAATACTAAAACTCATGTGTAAGTATATAACTACTTAATAAGTTGAAAAAAAAATCACTACAAAAGGATTTCGAAAATTTTATGAAACAAAGAATTTCTTTCCTTAAATATAATTTTATTATAACCTATTTTTACAAGTCGTGCTATTTATTTCTTCTTGGAAAACACAAATGAGTTTAATTTATATAATAAAGATAACTGTTATGGTTTTTGATTTTTAAGAAGTACAGAGTTTGTATATGTAATTTGAAAATTTAAACTTGTAATCATACAGATTCATTTTTAAAACCAATTATAATGATGTTAGATGTTGATGTGCAGTGTATTTATAAAACAAGTAGTGATTTAAACATATACTCAATCATATTTTTGAAATAAAAGAAGTTGTAGAATTATTAAATCTCTAATTGATATGTGCAGTAGGGGGGGGGGGGGAATAAACACACCCTGCTAATTCTCCAACAAATTATCGTAGAAGAAAGTTACAGGTACTAAACGAGTGGAAATAAAGTTTACTTTTAAATTATGTATATAAAATTTGCTTAGAGGTTCATCTACATAAAAAACAAACTCAAACTTTTTTTTTTTTTTTTTTTTTTTTTTTTTTTTCAATAGCAATACCCAAGTTTGAGGCCATAAATAAATTCTACACCCTTCAATTAGCCTCAATCCAAGTTTCCATGAAATTCGTACTACTAGTTTCCGATAAATTAATTATTTTCAAATGAGCATACTTTAGGGGCTGTATCCAAATAGAAGTTCGGTACTCGATTTTTGAAGTGCTACAGAATGACTATGTCACTTCCATTAACGTATTATTTCTTACTAATATGACCCTTTCACTCGCTTAATTTGTTTTGACTATTGTCAGCCCAAATATTTCAATAAAATGAGTAAGATGTATTTTTAAAATTATGCTTTTCCGTACATCATAGACGGCTACTTAAACCATCATTTTGACGCTTTAGGTAGCTTTCTTTGCAAAAAGCTACCTATTGCAGCCGTTCGGAGGAAAGCGATTTCAAAAAATTTTGGTATATTTTCATCGATCATGACCCCCAGACCCCGAAACCACCCTCCGTTCAAAATTGATATATATATATATATATATATATCTGACCTATGTCATACTGTAACTCTCGTATTTATGAACCGATTTGGATGTAATTCGGTGTGTACATAGTACATACCAATGTCTCGACTGAGTTCGTTGGCCGGCTTCATCCGCCATTTTGTTTCAAAATGGCGGCCATTTAAACTTTTTTAAAAAATTTAAAATTTGAAATGTGGTTCCAAAAAATTGAAAATGGAAAAATATTTTTTTCTTATGTATTTGACCTTTATACAAAGACTCCGTAGCAGTTTTTGTTTCGTCTATATCTTAAAAATGGCTGAGTTATAGCATTTTGAATTTCTAGCGAAGCTGACATTTTGAAACGTCCTGAATTTTGTCACGCGATAAAAGGCGTATTTATGAACCGATTTGGATGTAACTTCGTTTATACATAGTACAGACCAATGTCTCGACCGAGTTCGTTGGCCAGCTTCATCCACCATTTTGTTTAAAAATGGCGGCCATTTAAAATTTTAAGAAAAATTTTAATTTGATATGTGGTACCAAAAAATTGAAAATTGAAAAAATATTTTTTTCTTATGTGTTTGGCCTTGATAAAAAGATTCGGGAGCAGTTTTTGTTTCGTTTATATCTTAAAAAAATGGCTGAGTTATAGCATTTTGAATTTCTAGCGTGGCTGACATTTTGCAACGCCCTGATTTTTGCCACGTGATAACAGACGTATTTATGAACCGATTTGGATGTACCTTGGTGTGTACATAGTACATACAAATAACTCAACAGAGTTCGTTGGCCAGCTTCATCCGCCATTTTGTTTCAAAATGGCGGCCATTTAAAAAATTTAAATTTAAAATGAGATACCAAAAATTTTGAAAATGAAAAAGATTTTTTCGTATGTGTTTGACCTTAATACAAAGATTCCGGAACAGGTTTTGTTTCGTCTATATCTAAAAAAATGGCTGAGTTATAACATTTTGAATTTCTATTGTGGCTGACATTTTAAAACGACCTGATTTTTGTCTTTCGATAACAGGCGTATTTATGAACCGATTTGGATATTACTTGGTCTGTACATAGTGCATACCAATGTCTCGACCGAGTTCGTTGGCCAGCTTCATTCGCCATCTTGTTTCAAAAGGGTTGCGATTTTTTTTTAAAAATGTATTTTAAAATTTAAAATGAGGTATTAAAAAATTGGAAAATGAAAAAGATTTTTTTTTTTTACGTGTTTGGCCTTGATACAAAGATTCGGAGCAGTTTTTGTTTCTGAAAATTTGTTCTTTTGTTTATATCTTAAAAAGTGGTTGAATTATAGCACTTTGAATTTCTATCTTGGCTAACACTTTGAAACGATGTTGTATTTTCACGCGATACCACACGTATTCGCCTATTTCGATGGAAGAAGGCATGTGGATAGTATACATCAATATCTCGACCAAGTTCGCTGGCCAGCTTCATCAGCCATCTTGTTTCAAAATGGCGGCCATTAAATTAAAAAAAAATTATATTTAAAGTAAGGCGCAAAAAAATTAGAAATTGAAAAAAGTTTCTTTCTTAAGTATTTGACCTTGATATAAGGATTCAGGAGCATTTTTTGTTTGCCTTTATCTTAAAAAATGGCTCAGATATAGTAGTTTCAATTCCTAACGTGGGTGACATTTTGAAAAATCTGATTTTTTTGCCTGCGACAGCACTCGTATATATCAACCGATTCCGATGTGAGTGAGCATGTGCACAGCAATTACTAAGGTCTCGACCAAGTTCACTGGTTAGCCTCATCCACCATGTTGTCTTAAAATGGCAGGCACTTTAAGAAATCGCCGAATTTGGCAGCCAAATATAAGTTACTTTAATTAAAAGCAGCTTGTATAAAGCTGACTAATTTCGCAAAATTCTCATTCTTAATGATTTAGTATTGATAAAAATTAGTATTGAATCTCCTACATTCGGTTTCCACTTAATTGAGCTTCGTGTGTTTGAATATTATAAGTTGGCTTTTTTAAAATAAGGAATATGAAAGCTACCTCTTCCTCCCGGCACTGGCCGGAAGGACTTTTTTAATGATAATTAGAAAACTACTTGAAAAAATTTTTCAAATTGAGAATTCGCATAAAGCAGAACATAATAAATATAAATCTATAAAAAAACTGTCTGTTGCAATTTATATTTTTTTAATGTTAATTTCATAATTCATATTATAATTTTTTTTTAATTACAAATTCAATGTATTTATGTTTGGATTTTTGTATTGTAACGTATACAAAATTATTACATTCGGATTATAATTTCAGGAGATATTAATAAAAATATGAAAATGTAATTTAACATTAGATGCTCTAAATTTTGAACGTTTATAATTTATGAACTTATCATTCAAATGACTACACTGTAAGGAAAAAAAAAAGGACCAGATTTCCTGTAGTAATCGGAAAAATAGTTGCCCTTATCGTACCGGAAAAATTTCCGACCCAGCTCGGAATAAAATCAGTTAAATCGGAATAAAATCCGTAAAATTGTAATAAAATCCATAATGTACCGTTTTAATGAATGTTTCCTTTTTTTTACGGATTTTATTCGGAGCTGGGTCGGAAAATTTTCCGGTACGATAAGGACAACTATTTTTCCGATTCCTACAGGAATACTGTTCGGATTTTTTTACAGTGTAGAAAATTCGTTTCTAGGCATAGTTTGAACCGAATATTTGAAATATATTGTCAAAATGCGGTATTGCCATTGAAAAAACAAAGTTGGGTCTTGTTTTAATATGTAGATGGCCTCCTAAGCAAATTTTATATGCATCATTTAAAGTAGACTTTATTTCCAATCGATTGGTTCCAGTAACTTTCTTCTTTTGTAATTAGTTGCAATGTTAGTATGGGGTGTTTAATTTTTTTTTTTCCACGACTGTACAAGAAAGGAAAGAAAACCCTACCGTTAGCACAACAGCTTGGCTTAAACTATTTTAAAATCTGTGCTTAAATCTTTAATGTTCAATTTGTGATTTATATTAAATGTCAACTGGAAGAGGGAGATTACTAAATGAAATAGGAAGTCTACCGAAAAAAAAATTTAAAGCAGTTTAACTATTTCTCTGAGATATCAATGAACTTTTTTTTAATCATTAATACTAATTTTTTTTTCACTTTCAACAGAAATGCTTACATTTTTTTCTGAAAAAAAAATATATTTGTAACAATTTTAAAAATATAAAATTTAATATTTTAAATCTTAATAAATTGACGTTAAATGAATTCGTATTAAACATAAATGTGATGATTAAATTTTTTTCTTTTAATAAGTAAATCCAATTTATAAATTGTATTTATCGATTTAATTAGTTGAACAGATATAAGAAACATAAATCTAAAATAAGGTTCAAAATATACGCAATTTTTGGTTCAACTGATTACCAGTTCATGGTTCAATATGTACCCATTTTATGGTTCAGTATTTTACCACCAAGTACTAAAACAAGCTTTCAACATTAATGATGGTAGCATTTTTAGTACCATGTTTAGGTAAAACTTTGGAGCAAACTCTATCTATGCATGTCATCGAGTTCCAACAGAAACAGGAGTTTATTACATGGAAGCTAATTATAGAAGGTGCTCTTCTTAAGTAATATTTTTTGCTAAAAATTTTCATTTCAACCTTGTGTGATGTGGGTTATGAATACTTATCTATTTCCATTATTTAATTATTTTTATTATGCAATTTATTTATAAAATATCATTAAAATATTTTTGAATCAGAATAATATGGAGATCGAAACTTGCTTAGAATGCATTTCTCTTATGTCTTTCATATAAAACAACTTATTTGCAAATTGTTCGTTATTATTCTAAATTGTTCGTTAATTTTAATTGAGTAAGTTTAGCATTCTTTTTGATAATCCTTCTCACAATATCACATATATATATCGTGCCCGATATTACATATATATATCGGTGATGGCAGCATATCAAAATAAAAGAACATTTTTTCGAAGTTTGATCGAGTGGTGATCGTGGGTCTAGAAAAATTCGCCAGGTGTGGGCTAAAAAGGAGTGCAACAGAATACAATCAAAATTATCTAATTAAATTTTCTACATATTTCAATATTCTTGTTTTTTTTTTAAGGTAAAGATGCATTATTTTACTTTAAAAAATAATATTAAAATTTGTCGAAAATTTACTTATTATGTAATATTTTCATTTACACCATCAAGAGCACGAGAGGGTTAGCTCGCACTTCCTGAGTTACAGAATATAGGTGCAAATCATCATATATATTATTTCTGATGATAACATCCTTTTTTCTCTTCGCATACTAAAAGCACAGCGATGAAGGATGTATTTTTCGAAAGTTTCTCCAGCGTCTTTATACATAACATAATTATATATTGTTAAAACACGTTCTTTGATAAAAAGAATTCCAGTTAATCAAAAATTAATGAAAAAACGTGTGAATAAATAATTTCAAACATTGCGGTGAGAAAGTCCCGCACGGATCTACAGTTTTTTTTAATTGATAACTCTAATAGGTTTTTTACATATAATATATTTTTTCAGAATGCCCACTAACAATACTAAAAATCATATTTATATGAAAAATAGCAATCATGCATTCAAATAAAGGTTTAAAACGTATTAAAAGTGATAGTTACATATTGACCACGCGTCAGGAGTTAATATCTACTAAATCTACGAAAAAAGGTATTCCACCGCGAAATTTTAAAATGTTTATGCAAAAATAAATCATATGCCACGGTTTAGAAAAGTCTCGAATCAAATGCTAACACCAAATTTAGGAAACTATAAAAAAAGCAAATTTATTGAATTATTATCGGTAGGAAAGATTGAAATAGGCTGAAACCTCATGTCGTGGTACGATGAGTGAAAGAAACTGTATTTTCTTATGAGAAAAATTAAGCTTAACTGTCCACAAGGCTACAAATAATATTAACTCGATTTGAAGAAATAACTAAAATAAATCTTCTGTTGACATATGAGTGGAGTCACCGTGATAGTTTGGGGAGTGTTTGCTCCTGATGGATTCAGTGATTTAATGTGAATTGCGTGACGTAGGAAACTCAAAAATATCAAGATATGCTACATGAACCATACTGCTTGGGATTTTATTAAGGGGTGTTGATGGGTATGTTTTAGAATTTTTTTTTTTTGTACGATGCACCTAAAACACCTAGGAATGGTTTTTTTAAAAAAAAGCTTAATGTTTTCCCACGATCCACTAAAATTCCAGAACTGAACTTCATGGGAAATCTTTGGAGTACATAATGTCGCAGTGTTTATGCTAATAATAAACGCTCTTCTTGTCCAAATGAATTAAAAGTTGTCATTGTAATAGTACAATAGTCTAAAAAAAGAATTAAGAAACCTAGTCATTTCAATGGCAGAGAGTTTAAGATTATAGGACCGATATTACTTTTATTTCGATGCATTTGTTATATTTGGACAAGTGGAATTTCTTAACACAGGATTTTTCTGTTAATTCTAATATTTTAATAAATCTAATAATTTATCTCATTATTCAAATTTATTGAAACATAATTGTAATAACATCATATTTTATATGTTTAAAGTATAAGAAAGTTTATGAAACCCCCGGTAACTGACACCTTAAACATTTTTTCTTGTTCAAATCACTATTACAAAGTTTTAAATCTATTTTATACTTATCTTTGTTTTTGAAAGTATGCTAGAGATACATTAAAAATTATTTTTCACAAAACTTTAAAAAATTATACTTTTTATTACTAATTTTTTTTCATAAACATGATCAATAACTCCACTAACTGACACCATCCTTATTTTGTGAAACCATAACTGACATATAATTTATAACAGTTGACAAATAAGTTATCACTAGATGGCATTACATCGTAGAATTTCACAAGTCCTTTTTTAGTTAAATTTCTGCTAAAAAATCGGTTACTGGTTTGTATTCAATAACTGGCGCTTAACCCTAGAACACTAACAGGTCGTTTCTCCACCAACCTTTAACTCGCGGTTAAACTCTCAGTTGAGAAACCTTCGGTTGGCAAATCTAACCGCCGGTTAATATTTCAAATTCATCGATAACTTTCAAGCCGCGATTAGTCGACCATAGATTAGTCAACCCTCGGTTGAAATCTGCGTAGCTGATTGGCCAAAGTAATCACATGACCTAGTAATTGTCTCTGCGAGTTCTGTCCTTCCTTGACACCATCTTTATCTGTTTCTTTTCAATAACGAAACTGAAGGCAGTATTGGAAATGCATACTTATCATGTTTAATTTTTAAATAAAAAATTCTTCTAAATAAATTTGGAATTACCATTTTTGATTCCACGGTTTTGTTCGTCTGCAGAACAAAATTGTCAATAAAATTCTTAACAATAAAATTCTTAGAAAACAGTCGATTAAAAAAATCATTTTCTTTAAGTTTAATAAACAATTATCTGATCAAACTAGTAGTATTAAGTAGAACAAAAGTAAATAATGCAATAGGTTTATTTATTTATTTTTTTACAATGAATATTATATATGAAGATATTTTCATATATTTATTTCTAATGCATATATTTATTTAACAAATGTAATTATTACAGATTCAATTAAAATATCGTGGATAAAATAGCATGCCGGTAGCAAAAAAAAAAACACGAGGTCCTTTTTTTTTTTTTAACTCATGCGTTAATTATTACACATGTTTTTAGATATCATGTTTAATAACTTCAGAAGAAGGCCGAAAACATATATTAGTGTTCTTAATGTATTGCGAAATTTAAAAAAAATCTTCTGAAGAAAATGTCTCTTTAAAACAAAAATCATTATTTCAAACTTACTAAGTATGTAATTAAAAAAATAATTATTTATCTATTATGAACAACTGACCATATATACACAATCTGGTAGAAAATTCATGCTTTAAGCAAGTATGAATGGTACAGCGATGGAAAAAATTTGGAAGAAAATTTGTTTTCTATTTTTTCATTATTATAAAAAAGAGAGAGAGAAAGAAAGAGATTTGAATCATATAGTTTTACTAAATTGATATTGAAAGAACATATTTCTATCTGGATTCGTTAGATGGCGCCATCAAAAAATACTTTGTAAATCAATAATATTTGAAGCTTCGTTTTCGACACACAAATTAATATAATTTTGCGTTCATAGAGCAAAAATATCCAAAAAAATGGGAGAAATGTGACACATTCTTTTATAATACCATCTTTGATAATTAATGCTTTGTTTAATTAATAAATCCCAAACAACTTTGTTTTAAAATAAGAAGCATCAACGTACAATTTAAAACGACCGCCATCTTTCTTTCTACTAGGTATGCGCGGTTCACTAACCTACCTACCAGAGCTTGGTTGAGTTAGTCAACCCCAGGTTAGTATTTCCCTCGAATTTCGTCAGGTTGGGTAGACGGTGAATTGAATTTCGCATTCAACCGAGAGTTAAGCTCGAAACGCGAAGTTGAAATTGACGGAGAATTACGGGGTTATTTGTTTTATAATTTTATATTCTTCTATCTTCAATAGAAGAAAGTATTGTAATCGAAATTTTTTTCGACTTCTGGTTTTCGGCGGATTTACACGTTTTATGGGTCAGAGATCACAAAAAACATGTTTATAGAAATTGTCTGTCTGTCCGTGTGTCCGTAAGTCGCCATTGTACCATCGAAAATTGTATGAAGTTATGCATAGAATTGAACCATTTTTTTTAAGTTTGTGACTATGGCAACCAAGTCTTCCATTAATTTGGAAAAAAATCCGCCTGTAGAGGGCGCTGTTATAGCGAGTTTTGTAGGATTTTTGTGGCATTTTGAATATTGTATCATCGAAAAGTGTGTGAAGTTATGCATAGAATTGAACCAAAAATTTTTTTTAAGTTTGTGGCTATGGCAAGAAGGTCCTCCAATAATTTGGAAAAATCCGCCGGTAGGGGGCTCTGTAATATAGATTTTTGTGGCATTTCGAATATTGTACCATCGAAAAGTGTATGAATTTATGCATAGAATTGAACCAATTTTTTTAATAAGATTTTGGCTATGGCAAGCAGGTCCTCCCTTAATTTGAATAAATCTGCCGGTAGGGGGTGCTGTAATAGCGATCTTTGTGCATTTTTGTGGTATTTTGAATATTGTACCATCGAAAAGTGTATGAAATTATGCATACAATTGAACCAAACTTTTTGCGTATGCTTTTGATCATAGTAAGAAAGTCCTCCCTGAATTTGGAAATATTTCGCCGAAAGTGGGCACTATAATGACAATTTTTGTGTAATTTTCTTTCGAAGTTGATATCGTATTGAACTAATGAAAATGAAATATTAACATTTGCAACAACATTTTGAAATATTAAAATATATGAGATTGAAGAAAGTTTTGGGATTGGCACATCCAACTCGTCAAAATTATAAAGATCTTATAATTTCTTAACAGACTGTGCTTCTCTTTCCAATGAACTATTTTTAAGTAGCTTTATAAAGTCCACAATATTTATTACTATTTCCTGAGTCATTATAGATGAAATGTTAATTTCTAAAATCAGAATATTTCTAAAATTCATTAATGTACGAAATGTATGACCAACAAAATTTTCTTAATGTGCCATCTACTAAAACCATAGTTGAAAATAAGTTTCAGGAAGGAAAAATTCCAATCCTAATGGTTTATTTTTCTATAAATTTTGATAAATTTCAGAATTATATGCATTTTCCCCTTTTTTCTAAGTCTGTAATTATAAACCTAATAAAAAAATTAACAATTTTTAATTGAAAGTTTTCTATAGTGTTTCTGGCTACATAGCAAACAATGGTCATGGAAATAAAATAACGGCATGAAAATAAATGATTTTCTGACGGATGGAAATAAAGTGAAAAACCAGAAGGAGCAACAATGCGGCTCAGACATATGCAAATAGCACTGTGTGTAATTTAAATTTACTAATGATAATTAAAAAAAATTATCTCTCGATTGATTACACGGTGATATACGATACGAGAGAAATCCCAATAATTTGTTCGACATCCCAAACAGAAGAATATATAATCCATAAATACAAATTTAATGCAGCTCCAGGTGTTTATACGCATAATCAAATATTATAGAAATTTTCATTCAACTCGTAAAAGCACAAAGACAACCAAAGTATATTTTAGGAATTTTCACGTCATTCGCGAAAACTAACTTTAGTGCAATTTTTAATGTTGGTAAACTACGTAATTGCAGTTCGACTAAATATATATGTGTTGGTGTTTATTTGTTTTCTAAATATTTCTATAATAATATATCTTTTTAAAACAACATATCTATAATTATAAAAATTTTATGAATAAAATAAGTTTTATATTCAAACGGAGTTTATAAATCTAACAAATATAAGCATTCTATTATAATGGACAGCTAATGACAATGATCGTAATTTAATTTGTACATCATGAAATTTTCAGAATTTTGTAGATTTTTTTTTATTGTTACATGGCATCCTGCTAGATTCTCTATTTATTAATATATGTTTATCTGACTATTCTGTTCCCTTCATAATATTTCTAAATATGTGTTCTAAATATGTGTCTTTCATTTCCTTCAATTATGATGCGGAAAATTACTTAAATGTTGTCAAAAGTAAAATATTCACACGTTGAGTAAAATTGTATCTTTATACGAGTTAAATAACGTTCCAGCGTTACCAACACGTACTATTTAATTAGGAGACAAATGTAATTGCAATAAAATTGTAATTGTTCTCTCATGTAGTTGAATAACAGCAATTATGATTCTGATAAATACAGCAAACAATTTATTTAATAGCCTAAAAATCAAATGCCCTGTCTCTGGTCTATTAATGCTAACAAAGTCAGTGAAAAGTAAATATGAACCCTTCAAGGAAGCTACGGTTTGTGCTGCCATTTATAATGGAATCCTTTACATATTGACCTTAAATGCAATGACCAAAATTAACTATTGTTATAAAAACAAAAAACGGCATCATTGAAATGAGATTGCAATACAATTTTTTCCTTCTCCAGTGTTGTATATTAAGGAAAATTATTTGATCCTTAGACACGCAACGATTAGTACGTCAAAATATAAATGTTAATATAGAAAAGGTAATTGTAATTTTAAAAGCCACAGTGAAATAAAAAGATTATTTCAAGTTCATACAGATGATAGATATTTTGATCATTATATTAGTTTCACATCAAATTAATTATAAAATATTTTTCATTTTATTCTTTCCCTAAAGTAATAATTAGTTATTATAAATGTTCTATAATTTATACGAAAAGAATTATATATATTCTAGAGAATTATATATATAGTCAAAGTGACATACTATTACATTACCAAAAAAATTAAAAGATGGATCATGATAAAGTGAGAATAGAATGAGTGTATTACTGGGTAAATAATTTTATAATAATTATTTAATTATTATTTAATATATTAATATTATTTAATATTATAATATTGTTTAATATTATAATATTATTTAATATTATAATATTATAATATTATTTAATAATTATTTAATTATTAATTTGTAATCAAAAATTTTATGTGGTTAAAAGGTATTCTATATTATCCGAAAAAGTTTTATATACACATAGATAAATACACTATGACGCAAAAGTTTAGACAATGACGTCATTCAGCTTTAAAATGTAGAATTATGACGTCAGAATTACAAAAACCTGTAAATATATTCAAAAACTGATTTAAAATGCTATGTACAAAAGACAGTCGTTTTATTTGCTATAATACTAATTTTTTTCATAAAAATTCAAATGTGCTTGTCGCAAAAGTTTAGACACTATTCTAAATTTCTTTGAATATTCGCTGGCATATGCAAATTTACAATCGATGATGTCACAAATTTGGAGTACTTAAGTTCTGCAAACGATTGCGCTTCATAGTCGACATGCCGAGAGCTAAAGAAATTCAAGTGAATGAGGTTTCAAGGATTTGGCAGTTGAAAGGTGAAGGGAAGAGCGTTTCTGAAATTTCTGCTATTATTAATAGGTCAAAAAAATCTATTTATCGAGTTTTATCGAGTGGTTCCGAATATAAAGCAAAATGCCGGTCTGGGAGGCCCCGTGTGACAAATGTACGAGAGGATCGCCTGATACAAAGACTAGCGAGTACTCAACAAATGAGCGTACGTGGAGTTCAAAGCTCATCGGGACTCTCTGTATCAAAGGATACGATTCGTAGACGAATTTTGGAAAAAGGAACAATCGTTTATAGCAAAATGCAGAAGAAACCAGCTCTGAAACCACACCATAAGTTACAAAGACTTATGTGGGCTCGAAAGCATATGTCATATGGAGAGAAATGGCAGTCAGTCATATTTAGCGATGAAAAAAAGTGGAATCTGGATGGTCCAGATGGTTGTTTATCGTATTGGCATGACTTGCGGAAGGAACCTCGACGTTTTTTTAGTCGCAGACAAGGAGGGGGCTCGGTGATGGTTTGGGCAGCCTTTTGCTATAATGGACAAGTATCTCTGACCTTCACCAGTGGTCGTCAAACTTCACAGCATTATACACAGATAATAGAAGAAAACCTACTGCCATTTGCTGAGCTTCTAGGGGTCCTCAGTGGGAATTTCAGCAAGACAATGCTTCAATTCACACTGCAAAACATTCAAAATCTTGGTTTAATTCCCATAATATAAGAGTTCTCGACTGGCCAGCATGTAGCCCAGATCTTAACCCTATAGAAAACCTTTGGAGCATCATGTGTCGAAAAGTTTATAGCAACGCTAGACAATACTCTTCTGAAAAGGAACTTAAGACATCTATTGAGAATGCATGGTACGATATCGATCCACAAACTATGCAAGATTTAGTTTCTTCCATGCAATCTCGTGTATATGACGTAATACATAAGCATGGATGCGCAACCAGGTTTTAAAAATTGTTTATTTCGATTTTATTTAATTTGTGTCTAAACTTTTGAGACAGCAGTTTATTTTTGTTACCATTTAATTTATTGCAATATGCACAATTCCACTTTTCTTTGTTATAAATATTGTTTATATGTACAGCACATTAATTTCAAGCAGTGATTTGAAAATTGAATAAATATTTTTCAAAGTATGTAAGAATTTCTTCATTGTCTAAACTTTTGCGTCATAGTGTATATATAACTAAGTATATGCAATAGGGTGGGTCGAAAAAACCAAAATATTTATAATCGAAACGTAATAGCGCGGAAAAGTTGCCTTTTGTAATTAAGATAAAATACGTAAAATATTACACCCATTGGTTAATATCTTTTACCGCCGCAAGGGGTCCAAATTTAAAAAAAATCGCAAAAAACATACTTTTAGCAATTTTTTTTTTAAATTATCCAAACATACTTATTCAATTTCTAATAGAACGCAATAGCCACGCCAAGATATTAGTAATGTAACATTAACATTTCATTTTTGTGACATCGTTGCTTTTACCGCCACAACAGGGCCAAAAATTCTAAAAAATGTTTAAAATTAAAGTTTTTCATTTTTTCAATTTTCATAACTTTTGTAATGTTTTTAGATTTTTTACATTTCTAATAGGCTGGGAAAGGCATTTTATGTTGTTAATTTTATGCACATGGTTAACCATGATCACTGTAATTCTATTAAAAAAAATTTGCTCGATGATAGAAACACCTGCAGCTGCCTGCACGTAAAATTAATTTCTCGCTGCCAGAGGGCCACGTTTCACTTTGTTCGTTTTTCTTTTTTTCTTTTCTTTTTTTTTTTTTTTTTTTTTTTGTAATGTACTCCTTTTACTCTATACTTTGATGGCCCTAAAGATAGAAATATCTGCCAGGTTAAAGAGGTGGCAAAGTTTCATCTTTGCGAAGTCATGGAGGAACTTTGATACTAGAACCAGGTCTCGATTATTTTCGTCATTTGACCCCATCGTCTGTAATGACATTATAGATTTTTTGAAGAAAAATGAAATCCAGACTGTAATAATAATTGCAGTTGAATTTCGCGGAACTGTCTTCAAAACAGCATGCAAAGGTGGTGTTATAGTAGGATTAGTTGAGAATAACTTTTAAAAAACCACTTTATTGGCTTCCTTGAACTCACTTCAATGAGCTTCCACTGAGACATCTTTTCAAACATCTTGATGACAAAAAACAGGTTCTCTATCATATTGTGGCCCAATTGGTTGATCTCTTGCGATTTGCGAATTATTACCAATTGCAAAATTTAAGCCAATTTAATCTGATCACCTAGCTGTTGATAAAGATGATTTGTCAACTGACCAGAAGTATATGTCTGAACTATTGCAAGCTCTTTCTACACTCGTGTATACAATTGACCTTTTTTGCTGAGTATCTGGACAAATATTTCACGCAAGGTGGATCATTACTGCTAGATAATCTGACAGATAATCTACGAAAGATTATAGTTCCTGTATTTTCACGAAATTACTATTTCTTAAATCATACAAATAGCCTCTTTGGAATGATAGCATATGAAGAGGAGAACATCAGGGCCCCAGCCATGAAGAAAATTGCAAAAGCACGAAGTTCTGTAGACTAGAATAGTGCCATCCGTCACTTTATCATAGCAGACTTCAACACTGAAGCTTAAAATTGTATGGCTTTAGTCTACTGACAAAACTGAAAACTAACGGAACCACCTGTTATGGTTTCTTTATCGACAAACAACGCTGGTGAGTTTAAAATGTTCGATTAAAGATACCAGCTATTATAACTTTCCTTGTCCCACTCAATCACTAGAAATATGTGTGAAATTATTCAGTGAAGCGCTGATAAAGTTTGTTTACTAGCACAGAGGGAGGATCACATCTGATCAGTTTTGGCCTCTCGAGAAATAATGGCTTCATCTGAAAGCAAGTTATATTATAAAATTCATTTACATTAAATTCTTCTTCATTTTAAGTTTATTTAACCCGTTTCGGTTAAACATCTCTATATTTTAATTAATAAAATACTAAAACATTTTGCTCATTTTATATAATTTTTGTGGCATGAATTGGCTGTTATGAAGTAAAACATCAGTAGATGAAGCGATCGTCAAGAAAAATGAATGATTAACTTTATTTTCAAGCCTATTACAAATAGTTATAAAAAATTATGATATATTAATAGATATAAAGTAAAATTATTTATTTCTAGACATATTATAGAAATTATAAAAATTTAGAAAAGAAAATTTAAACTTGAAATTTTTGAAATTTTTACAAAAATATGGTCTTTTTGCGGCAAATAAAGATATGATTTCATCATAATGAACATTTACCGGGACATTTCTCATATCTTCATGTAGCTATTGCGTTCTATTAGAAATTGTATTGGTATGTTTGGATAATTTAAAAAAAATGATAAAAAAAACATGTTTTTTGCGATTTTTTGAAACTTTGGCCCCCTTGCGGCCGTAAAAGATATTAACCGATCGATGTAATATTTTAGAAATTTATTCTGTATTACAAAAGGCAACTTTTCTGTGCTATTACATTTCGATTATAAAAATTTCGGTTTTTTCGACCCACCCTAATATGCAAGACGTTTCAGAGTAAATATCGAAAACTATAAAGCGACTAAGCGAAATAATCATTTTAGGTAGCTTCCATTACAAAAAGTAAGACGCTACTTGTTGCAGTCGTCCGAAGGTGAGCAATTTCGGTATATTTTCCCCGATCATGACCACAAGACCCTGAAAACCACCGGTCGTTCAAATGTTGAGTTATACATATATACCATAAAAAATTGATTATGCGGTATAATACTGGCAGCTGGGGTGCCAGATTACAATCATAAAACTAGCAATAATAAATCGTACAATCGTGGGGGAAAAAAAGTAAACACCCCCCGCTAACTCGTCAACTAATTATCGTAGATGAAAGTGACTGCTACCGAATGATTGGAAATAAAGTCTACTTTTAATGATGTATATAAAATTTGTTTAGAGGGCTATCTACATATTAAAACGAACCCAAACTTCATTATTTTCAATGGCAATACCCAATTTTAACAAGATATTTCAAATCTTCGGTTCAAGCAATGCCTAGACACCAAATTTCAAGTCATTTGACTAATAGGTTTTTGAAATATGAACATTCAAAATTTAGTGCTTCTAATGTTAAATTACATTTTCATATTTTTATTAATATCTCCTGAAATTATATTTCTAATCTGCTAATTATTTGTGTAGCAATAATACTAAAATACACAAACATAAAATACGTTGAATTTGCAATTTTTATAATTTTATGATATGAATTATGCATTATGAAATTAATATTAAAAATTATGAATTGAACCAACAATTTTTTTTAATGTATTTAGATTAATTAAGTCCTGCTTTATGGAAACCCAAAATGTCACATTTTTCTTCCAAGTAGTTTTTAAAATTATGATTAATAAACGGTCCACTGCGAGCATTACTCGCGTACAGAGGGTTCCGTAGAATAAATATATGAATTTGTAATTGCATTATAAAAAAAACGTTGCTAAAAGAATACTAAGACTTTGTAAAAAACTATACAACGTAGTGTTGGGTATAACTGTATATATTAGAAAAGTGTAAATGGGAATACCATGAAAGTTCAAAGAGATATGGAACCTAAATAATATCAAATATAGCTATTCGTATAACTCTTTCTTTAATATCCTCCTAATCTGTTTATGATGAACTTAATTCGGTATTGACAATAAAAGCAGTGCATAGTTAAACTTCATTTGGCATTTCAGGAAACTAAATTCAGCGTAGTAATAACCTTTATTTCTACAGTCTAGCTAAAACAAAACCTTTGCTCAAAGTTTAAGTTTGGCATTGTGCTAAACGCGCTTCTAATTGAGGTCTCAGATTGCAACGCCGCCTTCGTCAGTGCCGCGTTTCTCCAGATAGGTGTTTAATTAAATTTTAAAGTCACTCGAGGCGTATTGAGAGATACAATCAATGCAAACTATCGCGAATCCCACAGTATTTATGCGATTCATTCTAATTAAATCTTTCGAGGGCGATGTCCTTAAAGAACGGACACCTAATTTTAATTCCGAAACAGACAAACGGCACCAAGAATATTTAATTAAAATTTTCCTTTTATCATGTACGTGAAAATAAGCAAGTTCGCATTTTCTAATAAATTCGTTTATAAATTCTGGTATCAGTTCATTATTTCATAAGTTTATAAATAGAATTACTCCGTGCCGGAAAGGATTAAGTGATCGCAGGACTCTTAAAGCTTCAAAATTTAAGAATTTTTAATTTTTTTAGATGTTAAACTCCTATCTTTAATGAATATTTTGATATAATTGTTTCCTTAAAATTCCCATTAGAACAAAAGTTTCGGCTTTTAGAATTATACCCGCTCAATAGCTGAAGCGGCGTTTCCGAATCTTTAAAGCCGTTATTTTCCAAAAGGCGCTTTTTGGGCATAACGCGCAGGATACCTCAAAAACTTCTGAATATTTTTTCATGAAATTTTCAAAACATATAATTCATGTTAGTCTATATAAACTGAACCTAAAATGTCCTTTTTATTGTTCAAAAAATTATTTTTTTAGGTGATTTTACTGTTGAAATTTTCAAAATTTTGTATTAGCTAAATGCAACATTGCATTAAAAGTATAAAAATGCTTTAAATACAAATTTATTTTAGTTCAGGGAAATTATTACAATCTGAAGTATAAGTAAGCACCAAAATTGTTATTCTAGTTGCAATATTTATTTTGTAATCCTGCGCGTAAACTGTTATGCCAATTTTTTGTTCGACAAATGTCTAACAGTTTCGAGCCCCCTATAAATACTAATTCTGTATCTTGCATTGTTTTAAATACATGAAACAAAAGAACATACTTATATCTTTAATTCCAATTAAAATTGTGTTTTAAAATCATATACATTTTATGACATTAAATGTTGAAAATGGTCTTTTTTTCATTTTTTCCACTTTTTAGAGTAAGAGACTCCTTAAATTAGTATGTTTTTAACAATTTGACGTTTATTGCTTTTATACTGTTACTGGACATTACATTACACATATATATCATTAGAAGTTGTTAACTAGGCATAGAGTACGCCGCCCCTGTCCTTGTGTATTTCCAAACTGACCGTACATTTAAGGGTTAATATCTCGGCTAATTACCAATGATTTTTTTCGAAAATCATTATCAACAATGCTTTTATTCTTCTGCAACGATAGGTATATTCAGCGATGCTCAACAATTTTTCTGAATGCCCGTAAATTGAAATTTGTGTATAACAGAAAAAAGCTAATTACTCAAAAACTATGTGACCTAGGGTAATCGCTGTAATTTTCCGGCAAGGTTTATATTAATGTCTACCACCTCTAATTTTTTCATAATTTTGGTTTCAGTAGATTCGGAATTAGATGGGGGAGGGGAACATATTTTTGCGCTACATTTCCAACAATATCTTTGAAAATATAATACCTAAAAATAAAAGGAATGTATTTTTGATTTCAGCGTTACAAAAGCTTTCACAGGATACCCCACATGATATACAATGAAAAGGTTTTTTTTCCAAGTAGCATAATTAGCCCCTCTATTTTTTTACGAAATATATTTATTCACATTTATTAATATGAAAATATGTGGGTCAATGGTCTTTATTACTTCCCCGAATTTGAACTTTCCACGTTTCATAGTTTACGAGTAAAATGGCTGTGACAGACAGACAGACACAAGAGTGATCTTATAATGGTTCCGTTTTTACTTTTTAAGTACGGAACCCTAAAAAACGGCAAAATGATGGTTTAAGGGGACGTCTATGATAGAAGTGACTAGATATTAAGAGATTTCTTATGCTATCTTGTAATCTAGCAGTCACCGCCCCCTGAATACTAGGCCTGAGCGCTGACAGAAAAATGGCGGCTGCCGTAGCAGGTTTTTTTCAGCGTGTGTACTGTCCCTTAAAGATTCGTACAAATATTTTTTTAAGTTTGTTCCGCTTTATTTTTCCGAGATTAAACAAGTCAGAGAAATCCTTTATAAAATACTGGTGTCTACATTTAAGGGGCCGTGCGTATGTTTAAAAAAATCCGTCTTCGGCAGCCGCCATTTTCGTGTCAGATCTCAGGCCTAGTATTCAGGGGGCGGTGCTAGCAGTCTTGATTGACTGCTTGTGTGACACTTAACCCCTTAACCTACGATTTACTTTTAACAGCTCCACGGTTTGGCAAATCCATAGCTACCACTAAAATTTAATAGAGATTTTCGCCTTGTTTAATCATGGAATTTCGACGATTAAATTAAACTATATTTACTGTGAAATTTTAGTGGTAAGAAGAATTTACATTTGGCTCGATCATCGTACGCGGGCTATGCCCGTCATTGTAGGTTAAAGGGTTAAGATGCCTTGATCAAGAAGGGGGCTCTCTCAGTCAACAATCAAGTACCGAGCTTCAATTTGGATACAGCCCCTAAAATACGCTCGTTGTAAAATAATTAATTTCTCAAAAACTTATCGTACAAATTGCATAAAAAATTGTTTTTAGGCTAATCGAAGGGTGTAGATTTCATTTATGCCGTCAGAATTTTGTACTGCTATTGAAAAAAACAAAGTTATGGTTCATTTAAATATGTAGATGGCCCCCTAAGCAAATTATACATACATCATTTAAAAGTAGACTTTATTACCAATCGTGTGGTGCCAGTAACTTTCTTCTACGATAATATTTTGCAGAGTTAGTAAGGATTATTTTTTTTCCACGACTGTGCAATAAACCGTAATATACCAAATTATATTATCACCAATATACCAATATATAATTACCAATTCAAATTATAAATGAACTGAGCCGTATATTACTGCTTATTTTACGGTTTATTATAGATAACTTTACTGTTATAAACTGTCACCCCAGTGCCTGTATTATACAGTAAAATAGACAATTTTTTACAGTGTATCGGGTGAACATTTTTCACTCCTGGATGCTCTTGAAAAAGCAACAGCACATCCCGCGAGGAAACCTGTGGTTACGGCTGAGGGGTCGGCACTCCTATGAGCGTCCGATGCACCCAAGTCTCTGGAGGAACTCGGAGGTGTGATTCCCGAACTACGCTCTTTAATCCTTGAATACACAGGTTTTGCTGTTGCCGCTACCATGCATTCCAATGGTGTTGCAGCGCAAGAAAAATGACGCTTGTTAGGCGGTGCTCTTCCGTGGCCGGTAACTCGTGGCATGACGGCACCACACTGGCTCTGGCCAGTTCCGTCTGACGCGGTGAGCATATGGGCTCCTTGAAGCTTAGACTAGCAAGGTGACTTGTCGAAAGGCTTGTTCCTTTTATGCCGAATGTATATAAATAAATTATTCATCACAAAATTATGAAATTTGTAATTCGTCTAAACGAAAGGATACAAAATACATTTAGTAGAGTAGTTTTAAAAAATGGCAACCAGGAGGCAAAATATTGAATTTCTCAAAATTTTAACAAAATACACGCTTTTATACTGTAGAATTCGTTTATCAAGACAAATACTGTTCAATGAATTGCCCATTATTGCAAATACCGTTTGAAATCGCAAAATAGCACGTTCAACAGTCACACAAAGAAAATTCTTTGAAATGTTGAAAGCGCGACCGAAAATACTGTCCTTGAGTTATGGCAATGTTTCGTTAATATGAACCTCTTCGATTTTTTTTCAAATCTCAAAAGCTCCGTAAAGCCTCTGGTTCGGAATCACCATCATTTTTATTACGTCACATGATAGCTAAAATTTGCGTGTATACCATAATGCTATCAGTAAACGCACTCTGGTAGCCATTTTTGAAATGAAATTATTTGTGCTAAATGTCTTTCGCATCCCTTCATTTATACACATCCCAAATATTACATTTTTCTGATAAAATAGTTTTGAGTAGAGATAGCTTTGAGTAGGTGAACTTTAATTATGTACACCATTTCTTTATCTATCTATATATACACACACACATATCACATTACACACATATATCATTTATAATTACTGAAAATTATTGCATAACAGGCACACAAGCAGTTGATAAGAAATGCAACAAAATGTACTTCATTAAAATATGGAAAAACAAATACAATATAAATTCAGAAAGAAGGTGTATATTAAACATTTTATAACAATTAACTATGAACACTTAAAACTATCAAACTTAAACTACAAAGGCAAAAGACTGTCTGTTTCTCTTCTGTGGGTGGACAAACAGAACTAACTACATCCCCCCCCCCCACACACACACTATAAAAATATTGCAGGTTTCGAAACACACGCCCATCCTGCATTCAAAACCAATACAACAACTGAAATATTTTGGAAACTTTTGACCTTAAGATGTTAATTGACATGTAAATATTGTAAATTAAATAATATTAAAAAGTAAACAAAACGTTAAAAATGTAATATAAACCACAAAATGTTACTTAAATTCAAATCATAATAATATTACAGTGTATGTGAATGTAGATACCATGCCTACAAGAAAAAGTTTCAAAATGAGCAGGAATACCTGCCAAATTAAGTATCAGAAGACCCTCTCCTGGTATCAACAAATATGAATATTTATTCCATATCCAATATCATAATCTTCAAAAGCCAAATCTGCATCTTCATTTAATTCACGCATCCATGCTCACCCGTTCATTTATAAAGACTTCATTTCAAAAGATTAATTGGATAATTGTTATTGTAAAAAAGATTAGCTAAAAATTTAAAAATCTATTTATAAAATTGAAACTGCCACAAAGATTTGTGGCCGCGATTTCAATTTTTATAAACGGATTTTTAAATTTTTAGATAATCTTTTTTACAATAACTCTTATCCAATTAATTTTTTTAAATATTTGAAGATAATTTTGGAAAGCAAATGGCAGCATTGTGGTTTGGCAAGATGACCATTTATGGTTGCAAAGTCACACAGAGGGCACATTGTTGATGAATTTCTTGAAGAAGAGTATATTCGCTGTATGTATTGGCCCTCGATATATCCGGATCTCAAACCTATTGAACATGTTTGGGATGGTCTAGTAAGAGCCACTGCACAGCGTAACCCCCCTCCCAAGACCCGCAAGGAGCTAAAAGACGCGCTTTTGGAAGAACGGGCTTTGTTGCCACAAACATTTATTGACACCCTCATAAACAGTATGCGAGCTCATTGTGAGGCTTGTATAGCAATGCACGGTGCTCACACACTATATTAGACAGACTTTTCCCCAGATAAATGCTTTATCTCTTATTCATGATTTAACACATTTTAATATACCCAGTTTCTTAATTCACAATTAAAATCTTTTCCAGATTCTTATGTTGCTATATTCTTTCTCCCATTGTAATATACCTCTGTGAACACAGAAAATGTTAAATTCCGTTTGTTTTAAAGTATTAAATATTTTATATGATGCGAAGTAATCCGCTTCCAAAGTATACTTTGCATTACTTTTAGAAAATTAATTAATTATATATATATATACTATGGCGGAAAAAAAATCGCAACACCAAGAAAGATTTGTGTTAGATAAACGAAATTTTGTAGGCATGTTTATACATCTGAAATATGACATCGATTGAAATTTCGCGCTTCGCGCATAAGTGTGGCGCTAGTGGCGCCACTCAGAACCTGCAGATCAGGTTTACTTTAAATGCGTGCTGTAAAGTTCGTGGGCGTTATTTAGCTACGAAACGTGACGTATTGAGTTGATGTTAGCCAAGAATGCCTTTAACAAGACGAAGAAGCCACTGTCAACAGCTCCCCGAGTTGAACGAGGTCGCATATTCGGGCTACGAGAAGGTGGATTTTCTTTCCGCGATACTGCAGAAACACTTGGCTGGAATATATCCACTGTGCATGATTGTTGGAAACAGTGGTCAAGGGATGGTGCTGCCTCAAGGAGACCGGGTTCCAGGCGGCCACGTGCACTCCTGAGAGGGATGATCACCATATTTGGCGTACGACTGTGGCGCATCGTACTGCGTCTGCGGCAGAAATTCGAGCTGTAGTTGGTACCACAGTGACACAACAAACTGTTAGAAATCGGTTACGTAAAGGACAGCTCCGAACCAGGCGCCCTGTTGCGTGCATTCTACTGACTCCAAACCATTGCCGTTTGCGACGTCATTGGTGTCAATCCAGAGCTCATTGGAGGACGGAGTGGAGATCTGTTGTGTTTTCTGATGAAAAAGAAACACAAAAGATCTCCACTCCGCCCACCAATGAGCTCTGGCTTGACACGAATGCAGTCGCAAACGGCAATGGCTTGGAGTCAGTAGAATGCACGCTACAGGGCGCCTTGTTCGGAGCTGTCCTTGAAGTAACCGATTTCTAACAATTCGTTGTGTTCGAATTTCTGCCGCAGAAGAAGTACGATGCGCCACAGTCTTACGCCGAATACGGCGATCTTCCCTCTCAGGAGTGCACGTGGCCGCCTGGAACCCGGTCTTCTTGATGCAGCACCATCCATTGACCACTGTTTCCAACAATCATGCACAGTGGATACATTCCAGCCAAGTGTTTCTGCAATATCGCGGAAAGAAAATCCACCTTCTCGTAGCCCGATTATGCGACCTAGTTCCAACTCGGGGAGCAGTTGACAGTGGCTTCTTCGTCTTGTTAAAGGCATTCTTGGCTAACATCAACTCAATACGTCACGTATCGTAGCTAAATAACGCCCACGAACTTTACAGCACGCATTTAAAGTAAACCTGATCTGCAAGTTCTGAGTGGCGCCACTAGCGCCATACTTATGCGCGAAGCGCGAAATTTGAATCGATGTCATCTTTCAGATGTATAAACACGCCTACCAAATTTCGTTTACCTAACACAAGTCTTTCTTCGTGTTGGGATTTTTTTTCCGTCAGTGTATATATATATATATATATATATATATATATATATATATATATACAGGGTGCAATATGTTATCTATCGCCGACCTTTAATTTCTCAACCGTTGGTCGTAGACATATAGTTCCAATTACAAAAACATTTCAAATGAGGTAAATATTCATGCTGAGGCCTTATTTAAAGTAAAAAATCAATTTTATAAAAATTACGAAATCTAACTTTTTATACGGTCCCCTAGTCCCTATAGTTATATTTAGTAAAAGTTTACACATATCATAACATATATAACACAAAAAGTTTGACATCGGTACCATAAAAATTGACAGAGTTATTAAATTTCACAGTTTGAGATTTTTTCGCATGATTTTGTCTTTCAATGAGGGATCAGTTAAAAGATTAATTAAAGTAATTCGAGATCAAAATCAGGATGCAATGTCCTTTTTACGGCGAAACCACCTTTAGCCGGTACCGTCAAATTGGGGTATCACCAAAGATTGTTATTTCATTTAAAAATTTTAGCGGACTTTTAGGGGTCGTATACAAAGTGAAGAATGAAATATTGAAATTAAACTGAAAAATAAATATCAGTTTATTACAAGTACATGTAAGAAATGCCAGACATGCTGACCATATAACTCGCTTATTTCCGCCGTGCTCAGTTGTGGAATTAAAAGGGCGAATCACAGCACCTCCCCCGGTGTCACTGGAACATTACACCTTGCCCGTCTACTTGTTCTGAGTCGTGGTGAAACAGAGCCGGTCTCTCTAATATGGTGCAATGCATTATTTATAGTTTCATGCGCTGGATGTAGATCTTAGGGAAACGTTCTGAATAAACACTCGCAGCCTCTCTGCATTCCTTTGACATTCACCATAAATATGTATCATTTCGGCATTTTGCATGCATGCGTGGCTTGCCATCACGATCTCAGCGCTGACTAGCATGTCCACTGCTAGATGGTTCGTGTTTTATCCTGAACGTGTGGCGAATCGGTACTATTGTAATTCGCATAATCCTAATTTTCATACACGCTATAGCTCGGCTGGTCGTTTGCATTCCGTTGCCATTTATCTAGTCCTTAGTGAGTATGTTTTATCTTCCGGTTGTCGATTCTACCTACTTTGACGTTTGTAGGTTGTTCGACCCATAAAAGTGTTAAACAACACTTTGAGCAGTATCAATAGTAGATTCCGTCATTTGACATATTCATTTTTTATAGTAGACCGTTTTCTGATATTATAATAAATTGATATTTATTTTTCAGTTTAATTTCAATATTTCATTCTTCGCTTTGTATACGACCCCTAAAAGTCAGCTAAAATTTTTAAAGGAAATAACCCTCTTTGGTGATACCCCAATTTGACGATACCAGCTAAAGGTGGTTTCACCGTAAAAAGGACATTGTATCCTGATTTTGATCTCGAATTACTTTAATTAATCTTTTAACTGATCTCTCATTGAAAGAGATAAAATCATGCGAAAAAATCTCAAACTTTGAAATTTAATAACTCTGTCAATTTTTATAGTACAGATGTCAAACGTTTTGTGTTATATATGTTATGATATGTGTAAACTTTTACTAAATATAACTATAGGGACTGCGGGACCGTATAAAAAGTTAGATTTCGTGATTTTTATAAAATTGATTTTTTACTTTAAATAATGGCTCAACATGAATATTTACCTCATTTGAAACGTTTTTGTATTTGGAACTATATGTCTACGACCAAAAGTTGAGAAATTAAAGGTCGGCGATAGATAACATATTGCACCCTGTATATATAATCATTAAATAAACATTACCGACCACCAACAAAAACTGTGAAATTAAGAATAACGCGTAAAAAAGAAATCAGTAATAATTTTATCTCTATAAATTAAGCATGTTTCTTTTTTTCTACAATCTGAAAACGTTCTCTAATATCTTGTTTTTTTTTTTTTATCACGGCTTCTTTATTTACGAATATTAGCTTTTTAGTAACGTGCAACCTTGTACATTAAAAAAATTCAGATATTTATGTAATGTAGTCTAGCATAAATTATTTCTCTAATCAACTTTTTTTGTATATACGATTTTTGAAAAGTACTTTGAAACGTTTCGCAGCCATTCACAGAAAACTTTCTATATTGTGTAATGCTTTGTAAAACATAAACTATAAGCTTCACGCATATTTTATACGACGCCATTTTTAAAATATTTATTTTAAAATAAATATTGAAAATACATAAATAGAAACAGATATTTGACCACTGAGTATAGTTGCAAACACAATCAAATTTTTTATTCTTCAACTGTTACCCTTGTATGACAAATTACTATCAAACAAATAAAAACATAAACATTACACATTTCTAAATTAAATTACAGATAAAATGAATTATTTTTCGTTTATTAATTTTTGAAAACTTGCTAAATACTTCAAATCTTGCTTTATTAACCCGAATATTTAAAATACAAGTGCAATGATTTTATCTGTTAGAAAATTTTTACATAATTCTACACAGAACTACTGTACAGTACGAAACAAAATTAGAAGTGTTTATGAATTGCAAATTTTCAAACTGAGTGAAAAATTGTTCATGTCAGGATTCGAACCGGGGACCAGATGAGATAAGCTACCATTGATCTGCCAGCTGAAATATCCTGGATAAATCTGGCGGACACAATTCACCCAGAGAATCTTATTTATTATGACATCTGGTCTGATATCTGAATCAACTCAACAGAATAAATGGAAGGTAATAGAACTCCAAGAAGCTTTGGCTACGTAATTACGCTTTCTCAGTTTTGAAAAATTATAATCCATGCGATTTTTTCCCCCAAGTAAAAATAATTGTGTATAAAATTAATAAAGTGCAATTACATATCCACAGCTTAAACCAAAAGGTCACTGGTTCGAATCACGGCTTGGACACTTTTTCACTCGGTTGGAAAATTACAATTAGTGTTATTTATCTTTTACCAATTAAAAATATATTTGTGTTAAAGTTAATAAAATATCTTTTTACAAAATATACTTTATACTAAAAGTACCGTTTTATTTCCTGAATGTACTGTTTAAAAATATGACCTAAATGAGGCGTGATTACCAATACTTATCTCAAATTTAGAGCATTTTTGACATCTTAGTAAATTAATATATTTTTTAGTAAGCAAAAAAAGATTCAATATTGTGCTTTTAATCCAAAAGTAACTTGTTTTGTAGAAATTAAATCATTATCTGTAACTGAGCGAACAATGTATGATTGTCGCATTTAGGTCATTTTTGTCACATTTACCTAGTTAAAGCTTAAACGACGCGCCAAAGTACCTAAATGTGGTAATGTATTTAACACATGTCATATTCATGCTAAAATATTCACCTATTTGCCATGAACTTTTGAAATACTTAGCTTAAAAAAAAGAACCTGATACACTTATCATTGAACAAATTAAACTAATAATGATTTAATCTAATGATAACTTAAATAATAAAAAAATAAATTTGACATACATAATATTTCATACAGTATAATTAAATAATGTATGCTATAACAATAATACTTTTAACACTTTTAAATTTGACTGTGTAAAAAAAGGAAATAACTTATGACTAATACAACATAAATTTTACTAAATAAATTTTATTTTATACAGGGCTCACAGATTTCATAATTTTTTTCTAGCTTTGCGATCACTATTTGAAGGCATAAATATTCGTAGTAAATTCCTTTACTATGTGCAAAATAAATCTACTACAGCTGTAATTTGTTTTAAATAGTGAAAATGAAAGTAAAAAAAATCCCTGCTGGCCCGGCCTACAGGCGGAGGTAGATTTCGAAGTATACTAATTTCATTAACAAAAAATAAATCATGATTAGAGATAAACCCACTTTAACAACTTTATCTGGTCTCTTTTAACGAATTTTTATTTCATTTTTATATAATAACTGGTTTTATCAGAATCATGTTAGGGCGGTATTAAAAAGAAATACTTTTCCATGATCAACAACTCGAAATTTTCTGGCATAACTCCAGATTCATTTTTAATAGGAAAAACATGAAACTTGTTGACGTGATTTTTGAAGAGATTTATAAGTGACCTGTGTTTTTAATTTTCGTTCAATTAATTAAGACTTGATATATAAACAACTATTTTCTCAGTAAGACAATATTTTTCGTTTCTAACACAATCGCTTTGGGAAATTCCATTCAAAATACCCACTTTGACATCCTTTTTTGAAATATATTCTGCCTCTGTAAAAAAATCGATCATTACAGTACATTATATAGTTTCTGAATAAGCGAATCTACCAATTGGATGCGTTTGAGAGCAAAAATGAATTTAAAAATGAGTCAGAGAATAAGCAGTTTGGATTTGAATACTCCCTTAATACGATAATTTTTCCAACACAATCCACTTCGGGAAATTCGGTTCAATAGGCCCACTTTGACAGCATGTTTTAAAATATCTTCTGCCTCTATCAAAAAATTGACCATTACAGTACATTATATAGTTTCTGAATAAGCGAATCTACCAATTGGAAGCCTTTGGGAGTAAAAATGAATTGTAAAATGAGTCAGAAAATAAGCAGTTTGGATTTGAATACACCCTTACTAAGATGATTTTTTTCTTCAACCGCCATGTATTTTTAATTTGTTTTTGCTGTAAGAATTGGTCCTATCCAAAACTTGTCTATATAGATGTTGTAGACAATATTAAGAAGATATATGATAAATTCATGGGGATTTTATATCTTTTGAATTGACGGAGTTATGGAAATTTTGTCTTCTTCAAACGCCCTTTTTGTTTTCGTTTTTAATTTTTTTTTGCGGTAGGAATTGATCCTATTAAAAACTTGTGAATATAAAAGTTGTAGATAATGTTGAGGAGATTCATGATAAAATTAATTGGATTTGATATCTTGAGAATTGACGATGTTATGAATTTTTTTCTCCCCAAAAACCCTATTTTTGCGCCACTTGAACCCATTTTTAACTTTATCAAAAATCTGTGATACATAAATTTTTGGCCCTATTTTTAGAAGTAATAAAAACTTTAAACTGATTCGATATGTACAAAATTTAAGAAGTTATGGGGGTTTTTCGGTTTTCACAAAACCCCTCCCTATTTCCATCCCCTTGGTCCGATTTTGCCCATTAACGAACTTGACCGAGATTTTATGCCCTTGATTTTATGTATCAGTTTGGAAGAGATTGGTGCAGAATTGTGAAAGTTATCGTGTCCAGAAGAAAGTGATATATATAGATAGATACATAGATAGATAGATAGATAGATAGATAGGTAGGTAGATAGATAGATAAAGTTTTTTACTGAGGGTGGATTTGGGCTCTAGGGGTCATGATCGGTGTAGATCTGCAAAAATGTTTCAGAAATTCCAACATAGGAACGACGCCAATAGGTAGTATTTCATACGAAATCTACCTAAAAATTAGGAATCCTGGGAAGTCTGTTGTATATTTTAAGCAAATATTTTGTTTTTAATTTTGCTCTCCATCTTCCGCGAAGGCTTTAATATTTACTTTTGATTTCTGAAAGGTATTTATCTAGATAACTTTCTACAGATATTTTAGCGATTGAGTTTATGTTTTTGCTGAATTCTGATTTTGTAGCGTGTTTTGCCTTTTAACTCTTTATTTACTGCATTATGATCTACTGCACTTTTTTTTCATGTAACTTTGTTTCAGTTATTACAATGAAAATTAAAGGATATACATAAAATATACCCACACGTGAGAAATTTAATTTGTTAGAGGTAATTAATTAAAGTGGTACTTTAAAGTACCGTGTCAGTGCACTATGCATAAAATATTCTCGTAACAGAAAACCCACACGATATTTCAAATAAAATTTAAACTCTTTAAAATGCTAAATAACAAGGAAACACTGAAGTTAACAAAAACAAAAATAATATATATATATATATATTAAATTAACATAGTTTTATTTTACACATGAACTATGAGAAAAAATTCAAATTTGATGGTATTAAAAAAACATTTTCGAGCTTGTTAGCAGTCCTTTAGTTATGCGACGTCTGTATGCCAGGGGCAACGTATTCTCTCGCATCTCCATATATGCAATATATGAGTATAATATGTCATTTCTACTATAGCAGAAAAGAGCCGGTGTCACAACTCTTTCGATTTCCAATAAAAAATAACAATGAAACAGAAAAGAAATACCAGAAAATCATTTCTACACTACAATTTAGTAATTACATTATAAAGAAGATAAAAAAGATGGATAACTACACAGACGAAAGCTAAACAAGAAGTTTTTCTCCACCATCCAGTGTCCTGGCTGTATGTAGGAGTAAGAACTGCCAAATAATTCAACTGTTAAATCAAATAAATACACCATTCACTTAAAACAGCTAGTCAAATTGTATTCTACGATCATAATGGACACATAAAAGAATCCAAAAGTTATCTTATGTCCTTTACTCTGTTTGCAGCAATAAAAAGACAAGCATGACATTTCCTACAAATTGTCGACACAAAACATATCGACTGTTTCAAAGATAGCCTCCTTCCTCGCTGAAACAACGATCCAAGAACTACTTCTGCCACGTATCCTGAAAACGTGGAGTTAAAAAATTGTTTTTGCAAAGTACCATTAGAATGTGTAATATTCACTATGGGATCAAAGTTTAAAGTGAGTGGTACTTATAATTACCGTCAGTAGATAAAGGGTTAAGCTTTAATAGTTCTTTCTTTTCCAATTGTTGTCTCTGTGTTTTATTTATCACTTCATTGTTCTCTTTGTTTTCATATATACATCAGTTGTTAAGCATTCTACAAATTTTGATTTTACTGCATTTAGTTTTTGGGATAGATTTTGATTTGTTGGCGAAACTGTTTATAACAAATAGCTTTAAAAGTAGGAGATGGATTAGCTTCAATAAGTGATTCTTGTGAGTGTGATTCTGCTTGCACTCCAGTCTGTTCTTGTATAGAATCTGAATCTGACCAGTTTCTGGCCGTTAGTTTTTTAAAACATGCTTTCATTATTTGCAAAAATTCAAAATCCTCATCCTTTATATTTCTATCCAATGTTAATCCTCTAAGTGTTTGGGGCGTATTATTCCGTTCACTAAGCTCCATGTTTCACAGCAATACAAGCAATATTTAAGATAATATAATTATATGGATTTAATGAATTTTAAATACATTGAAGAATGATTAATACTCTCAAGGATTACATTCGTATTTGTAATTGAGTTTTTTTTTTATAATGTTGAAAGAATCATATTTTTTTAGCATTTAAAACAAAATGCAAAGAAAACAACATTACAATTTTACCCTTTTGCAAGACGCTCGGAGGGTTAAATTTCTTTGGGACATCTTAAGGGGGTAGGAAACCTTTGAACACGTCAAAAAAGTAAAAAATATCACTATGTTTCAAGCTTCAAATCTTGTGTAATAATTCAAAAATAAAAATAAAACTTCATTTAAATATAAAGCTCATATTTAAATTTATATTTAAAAAAATATATATACTTGTAAATTCATAAATAAATATTGAAATGATAAGTTTAAAAATATATGATAATAAGAGAAGAAAAATTTTGCGCGCATGATAAAATCTGAAAATATGAATATAAAGAGGATATGTAGTGAAAGTAAATACACAATAGTGTTACCTTTATACTAAAACCAGAATACTTGAAAAAAATATTGACTAAATTAAAAAAATTAACAGAAAATTAAAAGTTTTCACTTAAAAAAAATATTTTGAAAGTAGAAAAAAACAGAAAAAATAATTACATTTTTCTGGTTTTAAGTTGTAGATAATACAGAAATGAATATGTTTTGAAAATTTCTTTTAATTGCCATGCATAGTTTTTTAGTAACACTGCGCGCAGTATCAAAATGCATACTTTTCAATAAACACAACGCAAAGCTTAATTATCCTATGTAGTCTTAATATATAGTCTTAATAAGACTGCCATAATTAGTAAACTAATGGGAATTTTTTAATGCAGTTTTTTGCATATTGTTCGGAAATGATTACGGAATTAAAATATGTATTAAAAAAACTTCGAAAATTCTGCAGGTTTAAAGGTAGCCTACCCCCTTAAACGTCTATCTGGTACAGTGAAAATATCGCACAAAGTTAAGTGAGTAAATCTCCTAACACACCTCCCAGCATTTATCGGTTCCAATTCGTATCTCTGAAAAAAATCGGTCCAAACTGAATAGAAATCTAGAAAATTCTGGAATAGATTCTAGAAAAACTCTAATTTAAATACTTTCCCAGTTTCACTTCCGGTAGCTTAAACAGACGTTCGAGCTGTTGACATCGATAAAATATTTGATATCTAAAATTAAAAAGGCGAAAACATGATCCCTGTTTCGGTATTATTCGCCGCATTTAGTCAGTGATGCACTGTAAATGATTTTTCGGAAGATTCCGGAAAAAAGTGGTGGCATTTAGATGCCACGACTTTTTGCTGTTACGTTTCACAACAAAGAAGTGAAACATTCCAATTTTTCAGAAACATTCCGTAATATATACTCCGTAACGTTTCATAGCAAAGTAGTGAAAAATTCCAGTTTTTTAGAAACATTCCGTATATACTCCGAAAACTTTCATAACAGTTATGAAAGGTTTCGGAGTATGTGTTACGGAATGTTTATGAAAAATTGGGATGTTGCACTACTTCGTTGTGAAACGTAACAGCAAAAAGCCATGGCATCTTAATGCCACCAATTTTGTCCGGCAAATTTGTGATACTTATGGCAAATTTGTGAATTTTTGGTATTTGCGCCGTGCAAACAGCACCTTTTAAAGGGTTAAAAAAGCTAGAATTCATGAAGCAATACAAACATTATAAAAACCGTTTGTCGAATATTTAAATACGCTTTATTTCATAAATTATTAAAAATATTAATTTTTAACAGCATAATTGAATTTGATTATACTGCAATTCTGTGAAAGTTTTTAAATAAAATGTGATGTTTATCTCAAAAGGAATTTCATAATGTTTTAAACTTATTAATGCATTACTCGTATTAAATATTAGGAAAGAAAAAAAAAATTGAAAGATAATACTTATGTATACATTTTAATAAAAAACATTTTCTCAATTGGGAGATGCGTCCAGTTTTTATTACAAAGAATAATTATTTCATAATCATACATTATAAATAATAATCAATATAGTTCAAAAAGGTTTAAACTAGCTACTTACTTTACTGGTTGTTATCCAAACAAAGAATGGCATTTGTTCAGAATACATTTGTCTCTAAGTGCCTAGGCAGCTGTTTTTTTATTATTCTTTATTTATCAAAATGGTTAATGGAAGATTGAACATGAAGTACGCATGCGCAGAACGTAGTTTACGGAAAAGTTGAAACCTCTTAAAAATATTACACGAATTAATGTCATAATTGGCGTGGGACATAAAGAAATTGGAAATTCCGGTAAAATATGCGAAATGTTTCAGGATAATTTCCTGAAACGTTCCGAAAATTTTTTACAGTGTGGGAGCACTTGATACTGAACAATGTGTATTCTAATGTGAAATTCATTTAAAGAAAACGTTTTAAATGCAGTGAAATGTTTCGCGTCACGTTCGGATGTTTCATCAGATAGCCTTTATGAGCTATATTTGCATAGATTTTAGGCACAAAAACACTCTCTCATAAATGGGCCGTAGCTTGGTAGCCAGGTACTTCTGACTTTCTTCATTTAGTTGTGTTTCTATCACTCAGCTTACGCGCTTCTACGGGATCACGCAAAAAACCATTATCTGCAAAAGCGATATAATTTATATGTATCCTTAATATTTTACTGAACTGTATTTCTACTATATTCTTTTATTTCTAAAAACAATAATAAATGCAAATCACGATAATTTCACTTTAAAAAATTATGACGTGTGGCAAAATTCTAATTAATTTCAAATTGCGTCTCTGTTCTTGAAAAAGCAGTAAAATCACAAAAATATGCGTTTAATTGAATTCAAATTTTGTGTTCTGCCATATGCACCCGCTAGAAGAGAAATAAGCAAATCAGCAAGAAATAGTTGTACATATTTGAGAAAGTAACGCACAGGCCAACAAGTAAAATGGAAACAGCTAGTCAGAAGAAGAAGTAATGAATGGAAATAAACAAAATAAATAGAATAGAAAATATTAAATCAGGGATCGGTTTTTTGTCTACTATTCCAAACAATAAATTTCATAACAAATTTCGCTTTAAAGTTTTGTAAAAATCTTCCGCGAAGAATAGTAAATTTGAAACAGTAATAGTCAAAAACCTGTTACAAATCTGCCCACTATTTAAAAAAATATATTTATTATTTATTTAAAAAATGTTACAAATCAAACATGACGTGGATTTGAATATTAGAAATTCATTGAATTTTAGAAAAAATACAATAACAATTGGAAGCAAAAAGTTAAAACTAAATCATTGTGGAAACAACTCCAGTCTCCTAGCGGTCAGCGCATCTGACTGCCATGCAATAGATCACGAGTTCGATTCCGGACTGGGCAAGGTTCACTCAGCCTTTCAACCGTTCGGGGTCAATCAAATGAGTACCAAGGTTGTACCAAGGGACTTAGGGCCCCGCGTTATGCTGATCACCTGACCAGGACATATGCTGTACAGAACCTCAGGGTTCACGGCACAGAAAACAGGGTTGGGCACTGTAGGCAATGATCCTTAATGTATCGTAAAGCCACAGGATTAGGGGGTTTTGTTTTCTAGGAACAAAATATAGATACCTTTAGAAGAAGAAAGAAAAATTGGTGCATTCAAAGTCATATATTAAAAAGTTTAGATTTTGATTCTATTCATTTAAAAGTAAAAAAAAAAAGATGCAATAGCTCATATATATATATATATTTGTATGCCATTTATACCTCACATGTTACATAGATTTTAATTAGCAGATTCTACTCTTACCTCTCTACTAAATGGCTCACATGCAAATAAAAAATATTTATGTATCACCGAATCTTTTAAATATTCTACTGTAATATGCTTTTTATGATGGTATCTTCTACTTGCTTATGGCACTGAGAACTAAGCCGTTTTACCCAAGTTATTCACTGAAAATAGCAATTAATTTTTTTTTTAATTTTAAGACCATAATTAATTTTTCTCCAGTTTTCTGGTAGACTTTTCTTTATTTTATAAATTATGTTTATTGATTGTCTGATACTTAATCTAAGAATATACGTGAAACATTGTTATATGTGCTTAAGCTGTTGTTAGAACTTCATTCCTTGAATTATTTAAGATTAAAGAAAGACGGTAAAAACATGTTGTGGCGAGTTTCAGATCAACTTTAAACTCTTTCATTTTTATGTTCAACTATTAGATAAAAAGAGGATCTTTTTGTGAAGCAATTTTTTGAGGGGGTCATCCTTTGAAACCTTGCTAAATATTGTGTTTGAAAATGAGTTCTTTGCCCTATCCCAGATAAGGGTCACAGGTTAATCAACCCCGGTGTTTAAACATCATGCGCAAGCATATTTAAACAACGTCAAGTCGCTTGTCATAATCTTGAAGTTTAAACGAGTCTTCTCTGACACAGATTGTAACTTTTGAAACCGAGGAATTTTGAGAGCCTTATTAAATAACAAAAGGACCTTCTGAATATGCGCGCAAGTAATTTTAAGCCCTTTTCATACTTTGTTTGTACTACCCCAAACTGGAATTTGCACCTGACTTGTCACAAAGAGGGTCAGACGGGCAAGCCTCTATTTTCAGCATTATTTTGTTAATGCTAAAAAACAATGAGATATTCCTATAAGAAAACTGTTAAAACAGTGTCAATGACCCTGCGCTGCTTCAAATTTTCTAAATTGAAGGATATAATTGTCTCAGAACATATACTGGCTAATCTGTTATAAGCAGATGATAAATATTTATAATCTAAAGATACTAAGAAAATAATTTTAAACCTGTAATTTCAATGTTTATGTTGGAATACATAACTTAAAAGGTAGAATCTTCGTAAAATAAATTAAAAGTTTTCTTCATGAATTTTCATGGTCTCGTAAATGAAAATTTTTATTTGCTGTCTAAAAACCGTCAGGTTATCAAAGAGAATGGCAGGTAATATTGTTATCCTCATCAAAGCTAAATCTGTATCTTCATGTTATAACCCATATACATACATGAATATTTATATCACGAAGATGCTTTTTCGAAAAGACGCCTTTCATGCCTATTCCGTTCTGCCTTTTAAAGCTTTTTAAAAATAACATTCACGAAATCGAGAGCACATCATATAAACAAGGATAAAAACTCTATAAATGATTATTTAAAAATATCGAAACAATATTAGAACATTTGTTTCTTAAATTCAAATATTCCTTACAATATTTATTTGTTCTGTAATTTACATTCGTATTTCAATAGATTTATCTTATACACTGTTTTTTTAAAATTAAGGAAAAACAACAAATGCAGCGATTAAGGTTAGTTAGGGTAACTGGACCCACGAGGTAACTGGGCCATAGGATATTTTATAAAAAACTGTTGATGTTTTTTTAGTTTTAGCTTTTGTGAACAATGCACCTTAATCTCTACTTCCTAAAACAACGTGTGTCAACTCAATCATAACTCTCACTTTGTTGTGATAGGTTGTCAAAAATGTACGTTTCTTTTTTTTTAAAAACAACGTCAATATTGTTGAACTTCCTCGGCTTTTTATTAAAATACTGCAAGTACTTTTATTAAACAATCTTTTTTTTTTTAAAGATTAGGCATATAACTACATTAATATTATTAGGTATCTATACATATTTACTTCATGCTTCGAATGTAAGCCCGGTGTCCCCGTTATCCCATAAATTTTTCAAGAATGGGGTAACTGGGACATCTATCCGGGGTAACTGGACCATGCTGTATCCAGTTACCCCAATAGTTATAAATAATTTTTTTTTGAGTTTCTCTTACTGCGGGAAATAAATTTCTCCATTGTTTTTTGCTCACAATACAGAAAATTATAGAATACCTTATTAAAATTACGTAATAAAATTAAAAAAAAGCATATTGGGTGGTATCAAATCAAATTTCTTGACCCTTTGTGAGGGGGTGATGCCGTGGAATCGCATAATTTTAATTCCTAATTGCCACATTGGCACCGGAATTTTATAATGAAAATTTCACTTTTATTAAGTACGCGAAAATATATTTTTACTTGTTTACAAATAGATTCTCTCGTAAATACTAGTGTCAGTAAGTTATTTCAGCATTTTACGTATGCAAGTACCTTGCCCCTGAAAGCGAGATAGCCAAACCTTGAACTCGTACGATACACAGGGGTCGCATTCTATAGGGAAACTTTGTTTAACCATTATTTTGAGAATAATATCTTCATCGCACATTTCTTTAGTATATGTTAAATAAAATGATCATGAAGGTAACTCATTGAGGGTTCTGGTAGGAACAATAAAATTTTACCTATATAATGCGACCTCTGGATACACATAAAATACTTAAGTACTTACATAGTCGTTTGTTCATAGATTTACCTTGCTATTTTTTTCCTTAAAATATCCATGTGACTTTTATACTTATTACCTATACTAAAGTACATAAATACTTATTTTTTATGTTTTTGGTATAAATAAATCTAATATTTTCTCTTTTAGTGCTTTTTTAGACACATTGATAGCAAAGGTTTCCTTTACAACGTCCTTAGTTGATATATAATTTACATCATCTGCCTGGTTTAATTTTTTTTAAAGTTGTTTACACTTTTTCAAACAGGACCTGATATACCATATGGAAAAAAATAAACGCGTGTGGAACATAGACCCTCCTGGTCCAGTTATCCCATTTTTGTGGGGCAAATGGACCCATGAGGAAATAAAGATGAAATATGCATATTTTTATAATTTTAAATATTAAAATGTAATTTTGAGCATTTCTGTCTGATAGAGGGAACCTATCTGAACACATTTAGAGAAGTTCAGACTTTAATTCAAATGAACATTAGATTTTTGAAGCTGCATTGTCAGAAGCTCCAGAGTCACATTGTAAAATCATGGTCCAATTGCCCCAACTAACCTTACTCAAAATGTTACAAGTAGATTTTAATAAAACTGCGCCACATTCTACAACACAGAGTAAGGTATAAAATAACATTAAAAGAAATTACCAGGCGATTGTGGTGTTTCAGAAATTAACACAAATATAAAATAAATAAAATAAATCTGTCAGTTTGGTACAGGAAATGTACAGTCGTGGGGAAAAAAGTAAACACCCCTTACTAACCCTGCAAAGAATTATCGTAGAAGACGATTGGTAATAAAGTTTACTTTTAAATGATGTATTTAAAATTTGCTTAAGGGGCTATCTACATATTAAAATGAACCATAACTTTGTTTTTTTCAATAGCAGTACATAATTCTGACAGCATAAATGAACTCTACACCCTTCAATTAGCTTAAAAACATTTTTTTTTTTTTTTTTTTTTTTTTTTTTTGCATTTCGTACGATAAGTTTCCGAGAAATTAATTATTTTAAAACGAGCATATTTTAGGGGCTGTATCCAAACTGAAGTTCGGTACTCGATTTGTTGGGCAGAACTGGGCCCATATAACCGTAACCAACTTAGCTACCCAAACATACAGATAATTTTGTGGGGGATGGTGTTGTTATTTTGGGGGAAATTAGTATTGTTTAAAATCAACGGGTACAACAGGGGAACTACTAATACAGACATAAGACGTAAAACCCGGAAGAGAGGGAGAGCCTCAGCACTTCCCAAATCCCCAATAACCCAGAGTAATGAAGCCACCAACTCCTAATTACTCAACCTGTAAAAATCCATAGTGATAATTCAAAATTCATAATAAAACATTGTGATCGTGAAACTTTCGGTCCTGGCTAGCTTCTGCGATAATTTATATATAATTATCCGAAAAGGGGGGAGGAGACACTATCTCGAAAACTGCCCCAATTGCGTTGTGTAATTTGTCGTGGAAGAAGTAGCTTCTAGACCCCATAACTAACTAAGACAAACCTAGAAAATTTACGCATTTAATAAACTTTAAAGAATTCGTAACAAACCTGAAATAAAAATGAATATTAAAATAAGTTACTAGACTCATGGTGTAGAAATGACATATTCCAAATATTAACAATTAACATATTTTTATTTACATGAAACATATATACAAATTAAGGAAGATGTGTCACATGTGACACGCATGTTCTAAAGAACAAAACAAAACTCGTCATTTTAAATTTACAATTAATTTAAAATTACTCATTACCAAAATATTTAAGTACTTGGATACCAATTAGTAGTAAAAATCCCTAATTATTAAATATACACAATTTTAGGTAGGGAACAAAAATATTATAAATGCTCATACCTTATGACATCAGATATCGTTGAAATTGCGGGCACATCCACATCAGGGAGGCACATAACACCAAGCATTAATTCACTAAAGTACTCTTCAGAAAATTCCAGCTCTACAATTGAGCTTGGCGTAGAGATCATACTATAGATCTAATAGATCAATATGCCGGGTCTATAACGGCCGGTGTTTTATTCTGGCACCCTAAAACGGGTAATGAGGTCCGGTGAAAACCGAATTCCGAAAATAGCCGGTAAGAATTTAAGTAACAACATGTTACTAAACTTATTGTAGACACTGCATGTAAGCAGCACTCAAAACTGAGCTTAACCTCATACTCTCTCTACTGGAGGCACTTCCTACTCAAACGAAACTTTAAGTAATACTCAATACTTCTGAGCTACATAACTCGAAGACTGAAGTAGTACTGTCTAACTTGAAGAGTGAAGTAGAACTCTCTAACTTGAAGACTAAAGTAGAACTATCTAACTTGAAGACTAAAGTAGAACTATATCAATTGCATAACTTGAAGACTGAAATAGAACTATATGTCTTTTACCATTCTTACGTAAAAGACACGGCTGTAAAAATAGGGGGACGGACTTGAAGCCCCTTGCTCAATCCGCGAACAGTATGACTGTCACCCCTCGTTAAACACCCCCGCACACAACTCTGATTTGGTACTCGAACCGTGCGGGGACGGACCGCGCCACGCCCTTGAAAATGGGCGCTTGGAGAAATGTCTGTCCGTGTCCACTATCCGTGTGTGGTCCACTTTATGAGCCCTCATAAATATCCGTGGGGCCGGTTGTAAATATAATTTTGACTATAAGTCAAAAGTATTTTTAATTCCAGACTATCTGACTACGGATGAAAGATCCCCTTTTGAGATAAATGTCCACCTGCATGAAACATCCTCCTTAAACAAGATGTCATCCTTACATAAATATATATAAAATCACACTACATTTTATTATACAGTTTATACAACATATTAATAATAATAATAATAATTATGAATTAATCAAATATAAATATAGGTATATTTTTATAGACACTAAAGTATATCGTTTAAACTGCTGAAACGATATCAGTGTCTTTTAACCCATTGGAATGATATCGTTTCCAGCACGATTGTTGACCGAGAGGGATTCATATCTTGATCAAGGCATCTTAAGCAGCACTCAAGCAGTCATTGAAGACTGCTAGATTACAAGATAGCATAAGAAATTTCAAATTATCTAGTCACTTCTATCATAGACCGCTCCTTAAACCACCACTTTGCCGTTTTTTAAGCATAATTTGAAAACTACTCGGAAGAAAAATATGAAATTTTGGATTTCCATAAAGCAGGACTTAATAAATCTAAATACATCAGAAAATTGTAGGTTACTATTCATAATTTTTTCGAATATTAATTTCATAATTCATCATTCATATCATATAATTTAAAAAATTCAAATTCAACGTATTTATGTTTGGGTATTTTAGTATTATTGCTACACAAAAAATTAGCACATTAGGAGTATAATTTCAGGAGATATTAATGAAAATAAGAAAATGTAATTTAACATTAGAAGCACTAAATTTTGAATGTTTATAATTCAAAAACTTATTATTCAAATTACTTGAAATTTGGTGTCTAGGCATAGTTTGAACCGAATATTTGAAATATCTTGTTAAAAGTGGGTATTGCCATTGGAAAAAAATGAAGTTTGGGTTCGTTTTAATATGTAGATAGCCCCCTAAACAAATTTTATATACATCATTAAAAGTAGACTTTATTTCCAATCAGTCGGTACCAGTAACTTTCTTATACGATAATTTGTTTAGGAGTTAGTAGGGGGTATTTACTTTTTTCCCTCGACTGTACTTTTAATATGGAGTATGATCACCTCCAGAAGCAATACAGCACATACAGCGATGTGTGATACTGTCAATTATGCGATCGATAAGTTCGCTGGTAAGTGCGAGCCATTGCTATTGTAAAGCAGTTGTAAGCGTGGCAAGGGCCTGAGGCGGGGGATTAAGAGCAGCGACACATTTTCCTAAAGCATCCCAAACATGCTCGATGGGATTCAAGTCCAGTGATCGAAATGGCTATTCCATGCGCTGAATTGCTTGGTGCTGAAGATATTCTTCTACGATGTGAGCCCTGTGCGGTCTCGCGTTATCGTCCTGTAACAGGAAATCATTAGCTATTGCACCGGCATAAGGACTTACATAAGCATCAGTAATGTGATATCTATAGACGTGAGCAGCATTCACAGTTCCACGTGGAAAGACGAGGAGGTCTGTACGTTTGCCCAAAGAGATACCATCCCAAACGCAGATACTGCCTCCTCCAAACGAATCCCTTTTACGAATGTTTGATGGATGACAGCGTGTCCCCTGTTCTCTCCAAATCAAAAAATTCCTACTATCGGTTTGGAGGCTAAACTGGAACTCGTCCTTGAAAAGAACACGTCTCCATTGATCAGTCGCGCGGTGGAAATATTGACGTGCCCACCTTAAACGTTCACTCCGGTGACATGAGGTGAGCAGCACACAAATGTCTGGTCGCATAAGTAAAGGCCACCTTCATGTAGCATTCTACGCAGAGTAGACGTTCATACCAACCTTCTAGTGTCTGCATCAAGAATGACTCTAATATGGGAGGGGACAGTTGTTCCATTCCGTCGTACACATAACCGCAAATATCGGTCATCGGTACTTATCGTAGCTCTTGCCCGTCCTTGGCTTAATGTTCTAGAGGCCGAACCAGTGATTTGAAATTCTTTCCAAAGGACTCAGATTTAGCCATCTGGTCAACTCTGTCTGACTTTGGTCTACCTCCAATCTTCCAATAGCTATACATGGCATTTAAGCTTATAAATGATACCTCGAGGTCATACTAATGAATTGGCTATCTCAGTTTTCTTATTTCATAATCACAGCGACAGCAGCAGCCGTACTCTCTGGCATGCATTTTTGTGCTCCTCACAGATGATGCAATCCGATGGCAGCGCCACTAATTTTCATTTTGTAATTTTATACAGCATCTTTTAGTTAACAACATATTCAAATTTAATACGGATAGGTTAATTTTTCAACGAGTTATTGCTCTTTTTGTGATTTTTCCTTCATTTTTGGAAACCAGTGTATATTGTAAAATCATTAAAAAAAATTTTTCAAACATAAAATAAAGTTATAAGTAAATTGAAAACGTATTTTTGCAAATATTATTAAACAGTAAGAACCCTTCTCTCAATGATGTATCGATTTTTAGGGTTCCGTACTTAATAAGTAAAAACGGAACCATTATAAGATCATGTTTGTCTGTCTGTCACAGCCCTTTTACTCGCAAACTATGCTACGTAGAAAGTTCAAATTGGGGGAAATAATAAAGACTATTGACCCACATATTTACAGATTAATAAATATTCATAAATATATTTAGGAAAAAATGTATAGGGGCTAATTATGTTACTTGGAAAAAAAACTTTTCTTTGTATATTGTATGGGGTATCGTGTGAAATCTTTTGTAACGCTGAAATCAAAAATACATTCCTTTTAATTTTAGGTATTATATTTTCAAAGATATTGTTGAAAATGTAGCGCAAAAATATGTCCCCCATCGAATTCCGAATCTATTGAAACTAAAATTTTGAAAAAAATTAGAGTTAGTAGGCATTAATTTAAACCTTGCAGGGAAATTATAGCGATTACCCTAGGCCACATAGTTTTTGAGAAAGTCACATTTTTCCGTTACATTCAAATTTCGATTTACGGGCTTCAGCAAAAGTGTTGAGCAGAGCTTGGGGTATCTATCGTAGCAGAAGTATAAAAGCATTGTTTATCATGAATTTCGGAAAAAATCGTCGGTAATTAACCGAGATAATTCAACGCCCAGCAGCAGTATAAAAGCAATAAACGTCAAATTGTTAAAAACAGACTAATTTAATAAGAATTAATCATATAAATACTATGAGATTCGCGACTAGTTTCTATTGAGTGGCTCTCTCAATACATCTACTGTGTCTTTAAAAGTTAACTAAAATCCTATATGGAATAACAACTATACAGAATAGCTATATTTGCTATTATTTAGGTTCCATATATCTTTGAAATTTCATGGTATATCCATTTATACTTTTCTAGTACACAGGGTGCAAAGTAAAGTCCCTTTAACCTGAAAATACTTGTGAACGGAGAGAGATAGAGCTGTGCAAGTGAGGGAACGGTATAGTAAAGCGAATACGCCCGATTTAATGAAAACGACATCATCCCCCCCTTGTGGCGAAATTTGGAAGATAGCCACTGCGAATCGAAAACGAAAAGAGATAGAGTAAAATTTCCTGTTAGAAAGTTTTAGAGCATGAATTAATTAATAGAATAGGATATTTTGTTTATATGGATAAGATATATCCTCGCCTGTTTACTCAAAAATGTCCGAAATCGATGCACTCCATTTTCTGTAAACGTTTGAATGGAATAATCAGAAGTATAAAGAAATACGCACAATTTATGCTATAAATACGTACTTATCTCCATACATTTTGATAACATCATACACAAAAAATAATTGACTATCTCACAGTGATAAAAAGTTAATATTCATTATGTTCGAAAAGTTCGCCATTGCTAACGATATACATTTGTATATCGTGATTTCTGCGTGTTTTCTGCATGCGCATTTCTCAGCATGGAACGTCTATTGCAATCCTTTTCAATACGACGACATAGATTTAGCCCTTTCAAGGGCAGTGGCTAGACTGTCTAGCCACCTAATTTTAATTCCAAAATTGACAAAAGGCACCAAGAATATTTTAATAAAATTTTGCTTTTGTAATGAAAGTGCAAATTAGCGGGTTTTTGTTTTCTGAGAAATTCGTTTGAATATTCTGGTGTCAGTCAATTATTTCATCGGTTTACGAACAGAATAGGCAAAGTAGAATCGTCGCTCATCGATTTCGAACATTTTTGGGTGCAGGCGATGATTTATCTTATCCGTGTGAACCAAATGTCGTTTCGTACTAATTAACTGATGCTCTAAATCTTTCTAATTAGAAAATTTGCTCTACCTCTTTTCGTTTTCGATTTGCAATGGCTATCTTCCAAAGTTCGCCACGGGTGCTGCTGTCGTTTGCCTTAGGTCGGGCGTAATCGCTTTACTGTACCTTTACGTCACTTGTATAGCTGTAACTCTCTCCGTTCGCAAGTATTTTCAGGTTAAAGGGACTTTCTTTTGCACCCTGTATACTATACATCTATACCCAACCCTAAGTTGCATAGTTTTTACAAAGTCTTATTATTCTTTAGCAACGATATTTTTTTAATAATACACTTAATATTTCATATATTATTCTACGGAACCCTCTGTGCGCGATTAATACTCGCACTTGACAGTTTCTTTTAGTTAGTCTCACAACAAAAGTGCATAGTTTATAGGGACTATTTAGTTTAAAAATTAATACTGCTTTGAAGCTCAATACAATATTATATTCATATCTCTCAGAATCTGAGCTGTTATACATCCGTAGATAAGCGAGGCATATACGGACTGAAAAATATAGGTAATAAATGTTTAATCAATTACATATGATTATCAGCATAAAGTGAAACACTGTGATAAAAATTAACGCATGAGAATGAGCATTAGAATGTGAGTTTATTTAAAACTCTTTGAAAATTTACCCATATATTTATAGTCTGATTCCGACAGTAGTTGATACCTTTCCAGTAGTTGATCCAATTTTTGAAATATTGCACCATTTCAGACAAAAATGAGTTTTATACATAGCATTAGACATTATATTTTTCTTTGAATGTTGGAGCAACTATTGTCACATTGTTGTCAGCTGCCTTCTGGAAGAGAAACCATTTTATGAAAAAAAAAAATTATTAGAAAGTGTAAAAATTTAGTTTTTGATCAGTTGGAGACAATTACAGCAAATTAAAATGATCCACTTCCATCTTGCTTATTTAAACTAATAGTTTTATAAGAATTGTTGTTAATCACAGCCCAAGGATGATATTTTACGGATTAATTTTCAGATTTTGATTGACTTCATTCGAATGATCAACTACCAGGAAAATGGAAATTAAAAAACTATTTATTTATCATTTTGTTGCTATTTAATTTCATCAGATTTAATTTTTGTCCATTATAGGGCATTCATTAACGGTTGCAGCAATCATTTTAGTTTACTTCTAAAACTTAAAAGTAATTAAATAGAATAAAAACACCGTAGCACTGACTTTATTTGATCAACTACTGGCTGGGTCACCTTATACAGTGAACTTCCGTTAAGACGGTAACGTTTAAAATTGATTTCTCTTTATTACATACAAAAACAAAAATCCCTGGTTAAGGTCTATAGGAAGTGAATGTAACAGACATAATTTAATACGTACAGTTTAAGAGTTCATTCGTTAAGGTGGACAAATATTCGTCAGGACAATGAAATCCGGAATTTTTTTCTATTGTATGTTTAAGGTGAATAGAGAAAAAATCCCCCGTTTGACGTTACAGAGCAACTGTGACGTTGCCATTCGCTCTCTGAAAGCACTCGCTGATTGGCTAAGGGGAAAAAGAAAGGGTTTCAGTTCACGCTTTCTCCCCAAATATAATTTTATTTTCATTTTGAAATTATTCTCGTACATTCTTTTTTGTTGTTTTTTTAGACATAATAACATAAAAAGTATTTTTTACTGTAATATAAAACGTTAGATTTATGAACACCTGTTACAATAGACTCTCATTAATACAGACAAAAACCGCTCGCCCTTGACTATCCGTCTTAACGAGTGTTCACTGTATAAAACTTTGTTGGAGAATATCGTAAAGTTTAATACTTAAATTGCTGTATTATGATATATGTAATAAATTTTATTATGTATGTTGCACACAGTAAATTATCTTGCATTTGCCGAACATATATATGTTATTCATTTTTCCATATACTTTAATTACTACCTCAGGACGAAGACATATAAAGAAGATTACTCGTTATTTTAAAGATATTATTTTTTTTACATAAGTATACAGTATAAGTTCTCTCAAACTATAACAGGGGTCGTTTAGATGGAACTCGTTGAGAAAAGGCACTTTTACTGCATCCAAGAAGTAAGACATTATTAATATAACATTGCATTTAATCTTATCACGTTCACGAGCCAGTGCTTTATATGATTTTACCACGTTTGTATCAATTTTTATGCCCATCCAAAAACAGTAAATTAATATAATACCAATACAGAAAATTAATGACCTAACCTTGAAAACACTTCAAGTATAACTATATTAATTGCAAAATTATTTGGTAAGTTCATTGCTTTCTTATTTTCGCATAAGCGCGGTAGTTAAAATCTATGCATGCAACTTTAGTCCGTAAAATTTTTTGCCCCAATAATGTGTAATTAATAATAAGATTTAAATGCCTAAATGATAAATATGTGAACTCATGTTCACTACATATTGAAAATGAGCTCTAAAAACGAAAGTGAAATCGTACGCAAAACAGTTTTAAACAATTACTTTCGCTGTTGAAAATACTACTTCCAATTAATTCTAAGCACGCGCCTATGTGCCTAGAGGAAGAGAATCACATTTCGTATTAAGGAGAACATTTTATCACCGTGCATCTCCGAAACTTTTTATGACGATTACCGTTTAATACTAGAAGTAAGATTGGCCATTATGTAGGTGTTTAAAAACATTTGTATGCAAAACTCGCAATTGCATGTTATTCCTTGATAATGTAGATGATATTTTTAACAAATAACATTCAGATCCATAAATTTTAGTTCCAGAAAGTAATTCGACAAGTAAACAAGGTTCCTTCGAGTTAAAGGGTCAACAAATAGCTACATCTTAAAAGGATTACAATGACTGGCTTCCAGCTAAATGATAAATGTGATAAAATTTAATGATGCAATGAAGTTCGGGTAAAAAATGTATTATATGTTAAAAATTGAATTATGCTGTATATTAATTTTAAAACAGAACGTCATTGTATTTAGCACATTATTTATCCAGTTAAGGTTTGAGTAAGTAGTTACAACTTAAAATGATTAAAATGACTAGCTTCCTGTCAAATGAAAAATATGATAAAATTTAATGATGCAATGAAATTCAGGAAGAAAAAGTTTTACGTGATTTAAAAATTGAATTATGCTGTATGTTTATTTTAAAACACAGATAGTCGTTGTATTTAGCCAAATAAGAAATCTAAGAAACCTAAGAAGATATATATCGATGAAATGAAATAGAAAATGTAATAGAAAATATTATTTTAAATGAAAAATAAATTAAACTACATTTCATTTTAAAACAACAATTACATCGGATTTATCATATTTTTGACCACGTTAACAGAAGTAAAAATTAATTACTGCTTAAAAGAATGAAAATAAAATAGCTTCCAGGTAAAAGAATAAAAATAAAAACATTAATGTGATACAGCGATACTTATGAATTTTACATAGAAATAGAAAAAATTAAAGTTGTGTTTTAATTAAAAAAAAAAAAAAAATCATAATTTCCAGGCCTCGGAGCGATCTTTTTTACAGAGACTATATCAACACTTTTACTACCATTATTTCTTTACAAAAATTTTAGTTTTAGATTTATCTTGGAAATGTCTTAGGAACTCGCGTCGTGTTGAGATTTTTATTGCATTTCTTGTAGTAATCTTCCATAAAAATAATTTTAAAGAATTAGTGGTGGCTAAAAAAGTGACCGCTCCCGAGGCCTGAGATTCACAAAATTATCACTATCTGAAAATTAAGTATAAACTTAATTTTTCTATATCATTCCATTACTTAATTCCTTAAAAAAAGAAGGTTCCAAAAAATTTAGAAAAATACACCCAAACACTACGTAAACAAGTGCAATGTTAACGTACAGGAATTGTCCAAAACATTCTTTTAACGTTTAGAGGAATCTCAGCAAACGTTCCTGTTCCACTTTTAAAGATTTTAGTATAGTTTAAAATTAACCTTAATTTTTCTTTTCCCTTTCAGAAGAAATATGAAAGGAGCTAGTCATTCCGCTTTCAAGCAAATGTTCTCATGTAGCAGCTGTCCAGAAAAATCTTTCTTAGAAAAACAAAGTCACGAATCAGATTATCATTAAGAAAAGGAAAGTAAATTTTATTCCAGCTCATGCATAAATTAAAAGAGAAACAATCTGTTTGCATACCAGACGTTTCATAGTTGTAAGCAGCCTAACTGACATCTACCATTTGAGATTCTAAGTAATATTTTGAGTAAAATGGGTTCATGTTTTACTTTTTACAGTTATGTCAATCAATTATTTTGTATAAATGTGAGTAGGAATATAGAACCATCACTTAATTAAAATATAAACTATTTATGCAAATTAATGTTATTCGATTTCTGAAAATAACTTCTCTGTAATGTTTTTAATGATTGTTTTCAAAAGGAAAAAAAATCTTAACGTTAACGTAAGAAAATGATAGCACATAAAAATTGTTCCATTTGTGAATCTGTACCTGTGGTCAACTGTGTATCAGTGCTTGGAAGTTCAAGAATTTAAATATTAAAATTTTAGAACCTTTTCTCGAGCATTTTCATGTTTTGGAAACTAATTCTGTACGCTCCACATAAAATTCAATGTTTCCTTACATTGGTTTGGGGAAAATTGCGTGGTAAGAGGGAGGAAAAGGTAAGTTAGCAATTATTGATGGCCAATTGAAAGTCTACAACCTTGTATTGAATATGGGGATATTTGAGGTATTGGAGGATGTCCATTAATAAGACGCATTTCCCATAATGGTTTTGGTAGTTCAACATGGTAATGAAATTCGACCATCATAGATTTTTAAACGTAAGATAATTCCATCCGTTAGAGAATCCGCATTCTCCTTAGAGTCTCTTACACGTGGGGTATAGGGATGTCGAAAATGTAATAGATGAACTCCATCATATTTTATAAATGTATGCCAAACATATTTTTATAATCGTCTGCTGAAGAGAAGAGTTATTCCTAATATTGTTAAAATAAGCGATTATTTGTTTTGTAGTTGCCTAATAGTTTTAAGATATTATTTTTTTTAAGGTAATTGATTCGTTATCTGAGTCTCGCTTCTATTTCACTTTTCGACAGTAATACAAAAAAATGACTTTTAAAAATTCTATTTTTTTTAAATTATGAATCAATCTTTTGGAGGTTTCTGTTATGGCCTGTCGAAGGAAATACTGCCGATAAAAGCAAATGGGAGCTCCTGTTTTAAACAAATAGAAAAATGTCAGAAAAATTGAGTAATTAAACTATTGAATATTTGTTCCTTTATACTCACTACTTATGTTGTGATATATTTTTTTTTCTTTCCAGTTTTCAAGTAACATATTCTAATTTAAATCGTTTATTTAATAATTCATGTTATGTTTTCTTAATGTTTATCCTTTTTGTGAGAAGTATGAGTGGAATAAAATTTATTTTAAGCTTGAATAGATCGTTTCATAACAGAAACTTTACATTTTTGGCTGACATTATGGGGCACACATACCATTCACACCGTTTCTTTTAAATTAGCTAATATTCCGTCGATTCTTCTATTAGTTTTTGTTTACTCAATTTTTTCTCGTCTAAGAGTTTAATTGTCTGGTATATCGTATTTTGTGTTATTAGAATTTACGCGCACACATTATATATAGTACAACATATCTGCACAGATATGTTTAAAATTTATCATACCTCCAAACACTGTTTTGTTAAACGCACAAAGTTTATTTATTTGCGATTTCAATATGCTAGTGGCACCAGGTTAAATAAAACAAATTCTAATCGCAACAGATAATATTTCCGTCGTTTAATTGACGAAAGAGTAGGTCGATCATTTTATACATACCTATGGAAAATAAAGTATCTTTGTTCAATCGATTTTGTTTTTATAGTGCGCGCAAGTACCAAAAACACAATTTTCAAAAAAGCGGGTACAAAATAGAAAAAAATATTTGAAGTCGTTAAAGTAGACATAGCTCTAGGCTGTAAATGTGATGTTTTCTTTTCTACGTACATTATATATATATGCAACATGGTGGAATATAAAGCTTTTTCTTTTTTTTTTTTTTTTTTTTTTTTTTTTTTTTGGCAAAGAAATATGTATGGAAATATAAAACTATTCAATACGTAGGGGCATTTCATGAAATTATTATACACTTGCAATCAAAACTGACGAAAAGACTTTTCCTGAAGCACAAATCATCGCAAAAATATCTCTACAAAGAATAATTCTGGAGGACAACATTGAAGATATTTAACTTTCTAAATATTCAAAATTACGAAAATATGAACTAAAATGAACCATTTTCCTTTTATTGTAAGCTTTAAGGAGATTCGTTTTATATTAGAAGGATATCAAAAGACAATTATACACTGTTGTGAGAGATAGTGTGTAATTTTTTATTTCCAGTAGTCCAGCGCTTTGGAAACTTTCGCCACTTTGCATTAGACAGAACAATCTCCAAAGAGGTCTGAAAAATTATCTAAGTTGTAAGCACTGTCTACATGAAGAAAAAGCGTTTATCAAATAAAAAAGTAGTTTGACTCAAATTTCTATATATGAATTCACTATAAAAATATTTCTCATCTGTAGCAATAGGTAATTTAATAATTTTATGAGTCAAGACGAAAATTTTACTTTCATGAATTTAAGTAAAGCATGTATGCTGGAATCGACTTTTTAATATTCCATTTAATTGCAAACTATATCAAAATAGCAGAAAATAGTTTGGAAAGCTTTGGCTAAAGATCAGCTATTTGTTGCCCTACGTTGGCCAACAGTATGAAATGTCCTCATTGATGTACCATTGGCCAACAAGCTATTTGCTAGCGGTGACCAAAAATTGGTTCAAGCGGTAGTTGCTCAGATACGCTATAAATTAGAGTGGTTTCTGTAACTACAATTTCCCAACAGATTCCACAAAGTGGAAACCATTGCCCAAAAGTCTGTGCTAATATAAAAGTCTGTTGTATATTTGCAAATCTTCCAATATTTTTTTTGTACGCTTATGTAAATTTGACACAAGTCAAATAAATGTATTTCGAATTAGAAATTTTACTTAATAAATGAAATAAAATAAGTTCCGCATAAAAACAAACAAAAAGAATTTCTGGTTCAGTACGTGCTTATTTGATTTGGATCAAATCAACGAAATTTTACGTAAAATATTGGAAAGTTGGCAAGTATAATATTGCAATTTAAACAATTTATAAATAAGACGGAATATGTAGAAATAACTTACCAAATTAGAGAATATTTCCCCCTTTACTATGTTTAAATGAAGTGTTCGTATCTTTACACAAACTTCATAATCCTTCGTAAATGTTGATAACTGTATGAATATATAAACATGTGGTTAATATCTTATTATCTATTGTTCAGGAGAAAGCGTTAAGACGTTTTCACCAATATAAAAAATATTATATTAAGAACTTGGATGCAAACGAAACATTTATGTTAAATTATTCTCTGTGAAATAATTTCAATCCATTTTTTAAATCATTGATCGATTAAGACACAATGTTGTTCATTTAAAAGGTCATAAGTCATATTTCGTTGATTACATACTGTTCATTTTATATGTACATAATGATTTGCTGCTAAACTTATGTTATAGAAAAGCATTTTAGTATCCCAGTTTAAGGTTTCAGCATCTCCTTTGATAATTAGTAGTATGCTCCTACAGAATTCGTGACAGAATATAATATTTAATCTCTGTTTAGAAAATGTAACAGAATTAATTTTATAATCTTTTCCTATGAATAATTCATTCAATGAACTAACGATATATTGTGGTTGTATACTATAAGTTTAATTTAGATCACAGTTTTATATGAGTTCAGATAATCTATAGATTTAAATAACTTAGATTATATCATTCGTTTTGAAAAAGACTGCACATTAGAAACACCTGAATTTTACAAAGAAAAAAAAAGACTTTTGAAGTTTGCCTATAACATTATGTTATATGCGCGGTAAGACTAATAAGATTGCTTCTCTAGCACTAAAGATTGAAACTGTAATAGTGACATATTTCTCGATAAAATATATGCAATTTGGATCATTTAAGAAAAAAAGAAAGAAAAAAAGAAAAAATTCCAGTGTGGTTCTAAATGAATGATGTTTAGAAATCCACATAATTAGGATTTTTTGGATTTTATGTCTTTTAAATTTATGACATCTGCAAAAATCCGAAGGAAGAATGTATTTCCACAATTTTGTCTAGCGGAGTTAAAAAGTTGAAAACCAGTGTACTAAATCATTTATGATTAAGCTTCTAATTGAATAAATATGTTGAAGTATAAGCAATAAGACTGTAAAAATTATCTTAAATACAAAATTTAATGAATTAAACAGGTAACACGTATTTCATTCAAAATATATCGTCCATAATTGGCGAAAGTATTGAACGCTTTGCAACAGCCCTGGAGCTTCAGTTATGCAAGAAATAGACTACACTATGCTAAAAGACTTCTGAAAAGTAAGTGTTCATCTGTCATTCTATGACAGCGGACGAAACGCAAATCTACGGGAGGCTCTGAATTAAACATGTAATTAGAATTTTTCGACAGTAATCGTGACTTCCAGCTGTTGTAGTAAATCAAGGAATGCAATCAATGTGATATTACACCAAATCTATCTAGTTTAAGTTGTTCTTCTTTCGACATGTTTCGAAATGATCTTTTGCTCTGAATTAAACTCGTTTTTGTTCATTAAAGTGTAGTAATGTAACTGAAAATTAACAATCTAGAGATCACAGGAAAAGTTTTTGAAGTAATATGAAGTGCTTTAATCATTCTTCAGACTAATTTCTTGAGAGAAAACAATTATTAGTTCAGCTGCTTATCTACTACGTTATTCTATGTTTATCAAACGATCGTTAGAGAAAATGAAAGATATTAATTGAACAAAATCTTTTTATTAATTGTCAAATAATGATATACCTACAAATATAATTGCATAATTATTATGCCAAAGAAAGCTTTTATAAAGTGTTTTCAAAGTGTCACAGGGTAAACGTATTATTTAAAATTAAATGCTCGTTTACGATTGTTTCAATTTGGGACGCATTTTTTTATCCATATATTAATCACGTGCGCGAGAGACCGTGAAAGAGTTCGCTTTATCAAATAAGTCCGTTTCAGCTATTAATAATAAATTAACCACATTTAGTTACTCAGTTAATAGCAATTAACATAAACTAAATGAGTTTTGAGTGTTCTTTAAACAGTTTTTAAGGATTCGCCATGAAATTTCATTTAAAAACAGCGGATGTTCATTACAGTTCCTCCAACTTGCATATTTGAAGTATCTACTTGTAGGAAATTTTTATTTAATTATCAATATGAACTTTAAAAAATTTAAACATACAACCATTGTAATCATTGTTTAAATATACTCATTTGTTTAACAAAAGCGTAATTTTAAACGATTAACAATTATGTTTCTTTAAATAAAATCTTTTGCTTAATAAAGCTTAATTTTAAAAGATTTACAATTATGTTGAAAAATAACCTTCGCTGAAATGATCATTTCATTGATAATGAATGCTTAAAAAAAATCATTGGTTTTGAAACCCTTTTTGTCTAATTCCAATTTATCAGCAGCCTGATATATGAGCTAGATAATTTTTAAGATTAAAATATTCAACACATTTTATTCTAACTTACTCTATTAACTTTTAATTGATCTTTGAGCTTGAATCTTTATTTCTTGTAAATGCTTGGAGAAACAAATTGTTCGTCTCTATAGTTTTTTGCACGATCTTAATAAAATACTTAAAATTATTTATTTCCTATTCTTAGGATTTGAAAGCATTATATTTGCTCCTTTCTACAAATAAATAAAATGAAATCTTAATTGATAATGTGGGAACTCGGGCTTGTAAAAACACATTAAACACCAGTAAATATTAGAAACTTGAGCCTGACACCATTAAATTTTAAAGTAGATTATATTGAAGGTTAAACTGTATACAGAAATATATACAAAAGAAAGTGTCGTAATTTTAATTACATCATTATTCTGCGAAAACGATCACAGCACATTCTCATAACGCACAGATCATCATTCTACTGTTTTACCGCCGAAAAACACAACTCCCTCTCTCCTCGCCGTCATCTCTCACTTCGTTTCAGTTCCTGCTTACATTCTCGCGAAAAAACGTCTGTAGCTCGAAAATCTGTCCTTCAAGCGCATGCGCGCTGTCTGTTCATCGGGAAAGGAAACAAACAGATTGAATGCGCCTTGATCGGCAGTTACGGGAGAAAAATAGATGGCATTGTAAAGAGTAGGCATGCAGGGAAAGCTATTAAAGGAAAAGCTTTCCCACAATAATGCATCGTTTAATTATGGGAAACCAGGAACATTCCATTACTTAAGAGAAAAGGTATATAGAAATTCTAAATATCTATTAAATCACTTCCTATGAAAGAAAATCTAATTTTTTTCCCTGTGACTGTTTAAGATTCTTTTTCCCCTGTTGATCCCAACTATAAATGAGACGGTCCCTTTAGACCATTGAAACGTAAAACTATCTATGTCTAGAAAAGTAATGATTGGAATAGATTGTCCCTTACACATCTAAGTTATGGCAATTGTGGTTCATTTTAAGAAAAAAAAATTAATGTTATCATAATTCATAATATTGTTGAATTTAATTATAATTTTCATAATTAAAAGTATGTTTATGAAATTATGTATTGTTAAATGTCTGGGTAAAGTTTAGCTCCATTCATTGCACCTCAATAAAAGAAAATTTAATGCTTCACTTTTTTCGGAAAATGTAAATAAAAGTTTCTTGCGTGGATGTGACATTAGCATTCTCAAACTTGGAACTCTTCTAACGCTACGAAGATTTAAGTAAAACTATATAACCTTCAGTATTTCCGTGCTCCCTTGATCAGAGGAACTCAAATATGATGTCAAAAGTGAGCGTTACCATTTGAAAATTCAAGTTTGGTACAATTTCTAATAGGGGAGAGTAGCCGAATTTGGACCACTTCACTTATTTTCATGTATAACTCACTTAATTTTAGGAATAACTGCAAAACATCATTACACGGAATCAATCTATTCATCTACTAACTAAATAAATCTTTAGATCAATTTCTTTTTGAAAATCTTAAATATTATTTTAATTTGAAAAATTTGTCAAAAATGGTCCAAATTCAGCAACTGGTCGCCTAAGTTGGACCCCCAGTCACCTAAATTGGACCAAATAAAATCAGGCTGTTTCAATGATTAGGGAATATAACTAATTTTATTAAAAGCAAAGTTTTCCATTAATGAAACAATCAAACAAAACAACAATGAAATGTAATGAAATCAAATATCTGAAAATAGGAGTAATTGTTTAAAATCAAAATGTATTCAAAATATAAATCAAAGTTATAAGTAATTAAGAATAGGAATTATGGAACTAATTGTCAGTTACTTGAATATCATGTAAGGAGTGATGCAAAGTTTACACATGAACTTCGTTTATTGATTTTTTTTCCAGCGCACACAACTTGGAACCGTATTTGGCAATCTGAACACTGAATCATTTCTGCTATTTTATTTTTCTTACATATTAGGCAAAACCAATCATCACTGTCTACATTTTTCTTTTTAGATTCTGAATTATAAGACTTTTTTTTTTTTTTTTTTTTTTTTTGCAACAGAAATTTTCTTTACATTATGTTTGTAGTTCTTCCCTTATATCATTTTCTTCCTAATTGCATTACGCCTATTTTTTAAAACTTGATGTTCCAATTGCTTTTGTGCTGTGACAGCTTCCTTTTTGTCGTTTTTTTTTTCCATTTCAAGGTTTACTTTATAGGGCAAAGATGTTAACACAACTGTTATTTGTCTCCCTCTGAACATTAATTTAACTGAATTTAGCAAGGGAGATAACATTTCTGATGATTTTTAGGCTTTTAGAGAGAATTTGTTGCTGCAGCCTTCTTGCAGGTCTATTTCTTCACAACTTACTCTCTCCTTTTTGTTCCCTGTATCTTTAACAGCTTTTGCTGTCACGGGTGTTTTTCTTCCAGACAGTTTGTCTATATCTTTTTCAACATTTTCAACATTATATTAAAAAAGTGTTTTAAAAATATGTTTCATTGAAAAATACGCTGCGATTAATCAAACCCAAACATTATATATTCAAGCAGTGTTGAGTTCATCACCCCCCCCCCCCCCAACACCCGGAGCCTTGAAATAACCACTCTCCCCGGAAGTTTTGAGATTTTATGCGTTTTAATGTAAAAGTGTAATTCCACCCACCAGAACTGTAAAAAGTCTGCCCCTCCTCCCGTAATCGCAAATATCCCCCAGGAGGAAAATGTTTGAATTCAACTCTGATTCTAAACAAAATATGCCGTAGGAATAAAGAATTCAAAGAAAATAAATACAAATACATACAAGATAAAAAAATTGTAAACAGAATTTATTGAATAAACAAGTAAAAATATTTTTATGTTTATATATAAGCCTAAACTGTATTAAAAAAAACCTTGCATAGAGATATTAATCCATTATAAAATATTAAAAAATAAACAAATAGTGTACAAAGAGTAAAGCCCTCTAAATTCATTACTTACTTTTCAAATTTATGATCGTATATCTTTCAATATCGTGGTCCAGTTTAAGCAACTTAAATTGGCCCAATTTAGGCAACTGCACCATTTTTTTAAACAGATAATCTCAAGACTAAGAACGAAAACGAAATCAAACAAATCCGCGTGAAAAATATGCGCAATAAATAGATGAATTTAGATATGTATATGAAAAGATAAAAACTTACCTTAGTTTTAAAGTATGCACTTAAGTTTAGTAGGAAAAAATTAGATCAAAACAGCTAGCTTTTTTTTTAAATTGCCTGAAAACAGGACGTCGTAGGCGATTGTTTCTTCTAATCATGAGTGACGTCATTATTCTGAGTAGGATTTCAGCGGTAGATGGCGTCTCTTCCTGTAATTAACGGCAGAATGGCAACGGTCCAATTAAAGCGACGGTCCAAATATGGCTACTCTCCCCTATGTTGATGACTCGTACTTTAAAACTGTATTCATATACGAAAAGTAGGTGCAATTCTAAATAAACGATGCTCCTGGCATCTCAGTATAAGGGTAGAGATGGGGGCTAATTTCTTTCACGTCTCTACCTTAAAGAATCTGACAGTAACAATAATAAATTTAAAATAAACTTTTATAGGCACAAATATTATTCAAAATTCAGTCATCCTAATTCATAAGGAATATGAGTAAAATTCGGATAGTTTTTTCCAAAGAAAAATACAAAACTTTTCTTATCAAATCTAACACTTAATTCTTTTGCATTGAGAAACACGGCTACGATGCATTACAAAATGATCGGTCCGCATTAAAATAAGAGTTTGATTGATTTATCATATTATAATATGAAAAATCATATTTTATAAACTTTAAAGCATCTATAAGAGCAAATTATCAAAAAACAGAAAGTTATAGCAAATATTTTACAAAATGAAAACACCATCAAAAATAAAATTGGTGTTGTAAACGGATATTTCACGAAATGAAATATAGTTTTAAAATTTGTTTTACTATTAAGCTTTTCCTCCTTTCTTTAGAATTACTTTATAAATTCTTTTTCGCATTGAATTATTAATTTTCCATTAAAGATGCACGCCGATTTCGTGCCACTGCGACAAAATTGCTTCTTTTAGTTTATTTACCGAATTGTATTGTTTACAGCCAGCATATACAGCTCTTTACAGTGTTTCCCATATATTTTCTTTAGGGTAGACCTAACGGACGGACCTAAAGCAAACCAGTCAACAATTAAACATCATTGGATAGAAACAAATCAAACGTAGTATTTACCATGTGAGACGGGGAGCTGTCTTGTTGCAACATAATGTTTTAACCTTCATTTTATTCAAAAACTGGTAACAAGTGGTCATTAAGTATTTTTTGTGTAATCTATAGCTTAATTCTTATTACTTAAATATATGATATCATTTTTTTACCTATCCGACACCTGCTCAATACTCTCCCCCCCAAAAACAACAACAACAACATATTGGATTCAAACCGGTTCGGGACTATCTTCTCCTTGCCATTTAGATTTCATTTTTGTTTCGCAAGTCATGCTAGCAAAATTGTAAAAGGATTTGGTCCATTTAAATTAAACTTTTAATTATTCCTAAATATTGCTGTTCTTTTGAAGACACTACTTCTTCATCACTACTTTAATCTTTTATTTGTGTGTGTGTATATGTTTCAGATAATTAAAAAAAAAAAAATCCCCTCTATGTTTTAAACATTTGAATTACTCAGAGTTGTTAGACTTAGAAACTGGGGTGACTTTTTTACTTCTTAAAAACCCAAAGTAGTTGAGCCACTAATAACCATTTTAACAATTGTCTCACCTACAAAAAAGATAAGTTTTCGGCATTGGGGGTATTTTTCTAGTTTTTAAAAAAAAAACATTTGGTTGCAAAAATGTGTTCAAAACGTTATCTACTTGTTTTAAAATGTGTGGGATTTCTAAATGAGACTTTCCACACTCATTAAGAGATATAATTTTACCTTTATTTTTCCCTATAAATGATTATTGTATCCATGACATCCGCAATTTTAAATCGGGAGCATACGCGGAAGGCTTGACATACCTTGGTTAGATACCGTTTTTACATTCGTTATATCTATTTTACGAAATGTCTTTTTTACTTAATAATAACTTTATAAATATAACATCTCTATATCTCTTGAGTGAAATGTAATTGTCAGTGAAATTTCTTTCAGAGATATAAAGATAGAAGTCAATGTAAAACAGGCTTCACCTTGTGGATTTCCTTTACACTGATTAAAAAAGCATTATTTTTGAAAATATAGTTATTATAGAAAAAAATGAAATAGTTAAATGAATCAATATCAATATTATCAGGTATATGTAATATGGATAATATTCTATACAAAATGCATTAATAGTTGAATGTAAATCTGTTAAAATAATATTACTAAAAAAATCCTTGAAGTCAAACATAATGATATAGTTTACGTTTGTCAATGCCTGTATTTTTCTAATAATTTAAAACTGTTTATTATGTAATAACTGTTATCATTTTAATAATTCAATCTTAAATTTGTGCAAGAATATTTAAAAATAGTGCATTAATACGTGTATTATGATTATTGCATACTTATATATATGTACATATCATCAACCGTTTTCAATCCACTGCTGCATATTGGTTTCACCCAGAATTTTTCCTTATTTTCCGTCTAGTGCTTTGATCAATCCAGCAACTCCAGGTACTTTTCTCATTTGGTCGCTGCATCTTACCTTGGGCCGTATTCCTAGTCATTTTACAGCTCTGGCATTCCTTTGTAGGGCACTTGTACTCCATCTATTGCCTTGTCTTCTTACAATGTACTCAGTCTATTTCCCTAATTCTCTCACTGATGTCAAAATTCTCGTCTGACTTCTTATCCAGGTTATTCTTTCTGCCCCTTCTAGTTATGCCTAGCTTACATCTTTCCATACTTCGTTGTGTTGTTTTTAATCGTTGTACCCACAGTTTTGTCAGCGTCTATTTTTTCACTACATCAGTTAGTGCAGGTAAAAAAAATTGCACTAGATTAATATTAACACAATTATTCTAATTGGTAAACAAATCATATTAGATGTTTACCAATTAGAATAATTGTGTTAATATTAATCTAGTGTAATTTCGTATCCAGCGGTTTCTGGAGTTCCATTACCTGAGATTTATTCTGTTGAGCTGAACCAGGTTTCAGACCAGATGCTGTAATCATCAAGGTTAGCTGGGTGAAAAAGTTCGACCAGAAATGTCCAGGATAGCTCAGATGGCAGAGCACTGGCGGCTTCAGCCAGGAGGTCCCGGGTTCGAAAAAAAATTGGTTAAACATTTTTCTTTACAAGCAAAGAGGCATGTAACTCTTCAGAAAAATATTGTTTGGAACAAAAGCACTCCAGCCATTTCATATTCTTCTATTACTTTCATTCATGAGGCTGTATTCCAATGTTATTTCCTATTATTTTCAATGTACATATAATTCTGCACACCATTAATCCCAGTGTTGTTGTAGACGATTTTCTTTTATTTTGTTTCAAATGAATTAAACATCACTTTAGTCTTTAACAATTTAGTTTTAATCCCACCACATCTATTAACATATCTTCCAATATTTCAATGCTATTACTGAAAATTAAAATGACGCCAGAAAACAAGAGGGAGCTTAGGTGTTTCCCGAATCCTGTGGTTTCTTAATCTAGCTTCTTGAAAACATTTTCTAATTCACGTGGAAAAAGCTTTAGTAAAATGGTGTCTCCTTGCCTAACTTCTTTTTCAAGATCAATCTTTGCTTTTCCTTTATTCAAACAGATGGTTACTATTGCTTTCTTGTAAATTTATTTTATAATATTGTTCTAAGATTCATCCAGAGATTTTAATACTGCTTATGGGTATACAGAATCAAATGTTTTTTCATAATCAATAAAAGCGAGACAGAGAGGTAAATTAAATACCTCATTTTTCTCATTGAGTTCCTTTTATTCTTGTTTGACTATGATTGATAAATACACTTCAGAATCCTGCTCGTCACCCTAGTTAAACTGAGACTAGAACTTAATGAAGTATTTTCATTAAACCTTTGTTGATATTCTTATAAATTACTGAGTATAAGATGACCGGAATGGTAGTTTTTAATATTTTCCTTCTCCTCTTTTTTGAAAAGTAGCTACAGTCTTCTTTTAAACCTGTTTTCTCTATACATTTGGAAAACAGTACCGATAACATTTTTGAAAATTCTTCTCCTGCTTCTTTAATAAGATCAATTGTGATTCCATCTTTGCCAGAACATTTAATTATTTTAAACTCTTTCAACGCAGTTGAAAAATGTTTTTCACCGGTTTGTTAAGCAGTCTGTCTATTGGTGCTTTAATGAGCATAAATATACAGTCAGTACCGGATATATGGTCACCCATTTCTAAGGTCACCCGGCTTATAAGGTCACTTTTCATAAGTCCTGACTGACTGAATTGGTATTATGTGTTAAAATACACCGCCTATATGGTCAGACTTTAATGACTACTATCGGACTATATGGTCGCATTGTGTTTGTTTTTTTTTGCTGAGAAATTCCGATCTTTCTATGCTTTTCCTTTTCTTAAGCAATTTCCAGCAGGGTTTTTATCAAGAATACATAGCTGCCAATCTTTACGCTTTTTTGCTACCACTAAAATTTAGAAAAGATTTTCGCCTTCTTTAATCGTGAGGTTTCGACCATTAAATAAGGCAATATTTACAAGAAAATTTTAGTGGTAGAAAGAAAGCGTAAAGGTTGGCAGCTATGAGAATAGATTCTGACCTTGTGATGTTTTTAATTTCAATGAATGTGGACTGCTCTTTTGTGCTTTGCCGGATATAAGTGTTACTTTTAAGAACGAAAAATGTATAGTGGGAATAAAACAAATAAAGATAGATTAACTGTTTTATTAGCAGCGAATATCGATGGCTCTGAGAAATTGATTCCATTAGTTATCGGTAAATTTCTCAGGCCTCGTTGTTTGGAAAACTGCAAATCTTTGCCTGAATCTTACAATGCGGACTGAACAGCCTGGGTGACAACATACACTAACAAAAAATACGTTAGCCGATTGGAAAAAACTTGGACTGACAAAAAAATATAAGTAGCTATCATTGCAAACAACTGTACTGCCCATTGCATAACTCCCGATTTTAATTCGATTCAACATCTTTCCTTGCCTCCAAACTGCGCTACTGTTGCATAATCCTTAGATGAAGGGAAAATTCAAAACTTTAAGATAAATTATCAAAAGCTGCTTCTAAAAGACTTCAACTGATCATTTTGCTGCGATCTTTAATGCAATTGATTAAAAATAGATTGCATAGATAAGAGTTAGAATATAGTATCAAAGAAGACCATTAGATATTTTTTGACGTGCTTGCCTTCCAGAATGTGAACATATCTTTCGAAGATGATGATGATGATGATGATGTGCCTCTATTTGAACAATACAAGATGAACTGACATATGCAGGTATTGACAATGAGATAGCTATTAATGGTGAAACTTATAAACCGTTTCAAAAGTTTTAAATGTAAACACCGATGGAAATTACGATATTGACAGTGAATTTGAAGTAGAAGCTCTGAAATCATAAGAACAAAAACTGTTTAAAACTGTTCGTGAATTAGAAAAAAAGTAGTTTTAACAACTATGATAAAAACAAACAATCCTGCATAAAAGATTATTTTAAATAATAAGTAAATTTTATCGTACTAGCCGACCATTCCGGCGTTGCCCGGGACCACTTAAATAACCTTAAACAAAACTCAAATTTGTATGATTTTATGTCTTCAAGAAATATTTCAAATGGGGCCCACTGCTTTCGCAGAAAACGGTATTTCAAATGATGGATGCTTTCGGAAGCGTCTAGTGTGTTCCCAAGAAACCTGTTTCCGAACGAAACTGTCACCTGAGTCACCGCTCCATAATGAAGCGTATACCGGGAGTGTTCCGCAAGTGCTGGGGACAGCCGAAAACAAATATGAATGAGCCAAACCCCGTAGTAATCGGGCCCACATAACCCGGAAAAGAATTCGCCCTCTTGCGGTGGAACTAAAATTTGCAAAACACTCCTAAGCAAAGTTGAATGAAGTAATATCCATTAAAATTTAGTCCATAGAAACCAAGAAATAATGTGCCGTTAATGATCGAAAACAGTGGTAACATAAGTCTAAAACAAACTTTCATACAGCAGAAAGCAGCTGAATCGCAATCCAAGTTAAATTAACTTATTCCCGTTGAAATCGGGCCCATAGAACCCAAGTAAAGAATGCGCCTCCCTGTAAATTTAACGAATTATCGTTATCATTAACGCGATATTTATTTTACGGATGCAATCCACCCCTAAAAAGTAAAGGTACTTTAGTCCGTGGTGGCGATTTTCGATTTTTATAGCTCATTCGATTCGTCGCATCGAGCTAAATAATTTTCCACCTCGCATATCGGCTATTGTGTTTTAATAATGAAAGGGGGCCGGGTCAAAGTTTAAAAATCTGCATAATGCAGGGCTGCCAAAGGCGACTATTTTTATATTTTATTGCCACCACTATTTTAAGAGAAAAATTTTGTTGCACGTTTCTCTTGCAGATGTTGTCACAGTGTATCTGAAAAAATTCTGTTTTATAAAAGTGGTGCGAGATAGAATTAAATAATAGTGCCTGTGTGCAGCCCTGTAATGCGAGTTGCCGAAAATAAAACAGTAGCAGAAAATTCCTTCGCATGCAACCATACGCAGATGTTCCGCAGGTAATAAATCTCAGGTAATGGAACTCCAGCAATTTCTGGAGCTCCATTACCTGAGATTTATTCTGTTGAGCTGAACCAGGTTTCAGACAAGATGCTATAATCATCAAGGTTGTTAGCTGGGTGAAAAAGTTCTACCAGATCCGTCCGGGATAGCTCAGATGGCAGAGCACTGGCAGCTTCAGCCAGGAGTTCCCTGGTTCGAATCCTGGTCCGGACATTTTTCGCCCAGTTGGAAATTTACATCTGATAAAGTACCTTTACTTGTTAGTAATTTTATACCTCGCATATCATCTATTCAGTTTTAATAATGACAGTGAGCCGTGTCAAATTTCAAAACTTCATTCATTGAAAAACAGATACCCTCAAAGAAATAAATGAGATTTAAGTTGACTAATTGATTTTACAGAGTCATACATTGCCAATAACTACTATAATGTTATATTATTGCTGTTATTATAAGAATTTGTAATTGCAGATAAAATATTTGTTTGCTATTTGACAGGCAGGCTTTTGCAAGTTATGATGCTCTCGTCTAGTTTTGTTCATCTTGCCAATACTTTTTCCCGAATTACGAGCAAAAATCTTTGTAACCACAAATTGTCGGTTCTTTTGTCCGTTTTTCAGTCACTTCGTAACTTGCGTAACGTCTGTGTACGGTTGTATGCGAAGGAATTTTCTGCTGCTGCTTTATTTTCGGCAGCTCGCATTACAGGGGCTGCCACAGGCACTATTTTTTAATTCTATCTCGCACCACTTTTTTAAAACAGAATTTTTTCAGATACACTGTGACAACATCTGCAACAGAAATGTACGACAAAATTTTTCTCTTAAAATAGCGGTAGCAATAAAATATAAAAATAGTCGCCTTTGCCAGCCCTGCATTATGCAAATTTTAAAACTTTGATCCGGCCCCCTGTCATTATTAAAACTCAATAGCCGATATGCGAGGTAGCAATTTATTTAGCTCGATGAGAAAAATCGAATGAGCTATACAAATCAAAATTCGCCGCCACGGACTAAAGTACCTTTACTTGTAAGGTACCCCTTACCTTTAAAAGTAATGCGATTTATAATTTATGGCTGTAGGGAGTAAGCGTAAGTTGATGCCGATAAAGAAGATCAGTATAAAGGTGGTAGCTGGGGTCGAAGGAAAATTGTCAATAGTTTAGTAACCGGGGGACCCCAGAACTACGCTAAAGAAAATTGTTAGAGAATCGGATAATTTTTACAGAAGCTGCACCAATGGCCGCAAGAAGGCGATTAATATTCAAAATTGGTGGTAGCTGAAGTAGGAGAAATTTTTTTGTCGTTCATATAGCAGCTGGAGAACCTGAAAAATTGTTAGAAAAAAAAGAAGCTAGTTAATCGGACAAATTTTAAGAGGGCTATAATAGGGGACCCAAAACGGACCAACTAATAGTTGGGAGCAGGGCATTAAGATGAAAAAATGTTAAAAGGTCCTAGTACTTAGCACTTTAGATCTTCATTTAGTCGAAATTAAGCATAAAGTACGAATTAATTATTAGAATAAAATTTTAAAGAAATGCGCAAACTATGGGAGGAAATATTTTTAAAACGTCCTAGATCCCCAATAAAAATATGAGGGTGTTGATCCGAGTAAAAGAGTCCAAGACTTAATTTTAAATTTATGCATTGAGAGGGTGGCACAATTAAGGGGAGAAAATGCACTTCGCACAAAAAGTTCAAAGGGCCGTGACAGGACCCTTAGATCTTAACTGGAATGTAAAATCGTGATAACACCTAAATGGAAAAAAGAACCCGAAACGAATACCGGATTAAAAGGGATGAAGTTATTAACAATTTAGGGCACAAAAACTTCAAAGGGCCCTGTACCGCCAAGGTGTCAGGGTCTTAACTAGAATGTAGAAATGAGGGATGACTAAAGAAAGAAAGGGCCCCCAAAACGAAGAGAATCGAATAAAAGGGGGAGGGGGTAACTTATTAACAGTTTAGGGTAAAAAACTTAAAGGGGCCCAGGGGTCTCCGCCCTTGAAATATTAAAAATCAGAGCTTCAGGTGGGTCAGGCTTAAACTAACATAACCTAAATTTTCAGACTTCTACGCGTGACAGATTTCACTAACCATCGCAGACATACAGACACGCACACACAGAGCGAAACTTTCTTTTATTAGCATACACTATATTATCCACCAATTCAAAAATTTAAGTGTAAAGAAATTCTTGTTAACACCTTTTCATTTATAAATTATATTTTCATAACTAGTTTGTACATTATTTTAATAATATAACTAACATATTGTTTAAATTTTATTAATTCTTGCTTACACCGCATATAAGGTCACCCCACTTATAAGGTCATATTTTTCAGGAACACATGGGTGACCATATAACCGAAACTGGCTGTATTTTGATTGTTATTTAATTGATATATATTAATTAGCTTTTCTATGGCACGTTCATTATTGAAAAGGAATCGTGTAGAATTTTTTTTACAGGGGCACTGAAATAATTACATTATGTCTTAGGGAAAAAATCGTTTTCACTCTATTTTATTGATGCTAAAATATATCAAACATTTTGAAACTGATACAGAGCACTGCGGTGCACTACAAGATGCTTACTGTAGAATATGGTGTGAATAGCATTTGTTATTAATTTACAGGGGCACACAAACTGATTTGGTTACAGCACTGCCTATAAGCACTGACCGATAAAAGGGCGTTTCCAGTTGCCGTGTGCATTTTAAAATCTAACTAGAAGTTTTTTCATGTTACTTGGTGGGTACTATAGGTCATATACAGGGCTCCACACAAGAATTAGATAATTTCCATTTATTGATGGAAATTGCTGAAGGAAATTTTCAACTGTGTTGTACGTTTCCTAAATGAATCAAATTTTAAGCCATATTTTATTCATACATATGTGTAGATAATATACAGTGCTTCACAATAGATTTCGAATACTTTTCCGATTGTTGGCGGTAAGTACTGAAATTTTGTTTCTAAATGTGTCATATAAATGTTTTACTTAGATATAATATTTCACCTCATTAAACGATGCTGTTCCACTATTCTGAACGTGTTGAAAGATGTTTAATAATCTATGTTTGATGCACGATTTTTCTTTCTTGTTCATGGGCCTAACGGCTTGTAAAACTTTATTCATCATCACTAACATCTACTGTTTGAGCACTAGCCTCACTTTTTTTATTATTATATTTGCCTGTCTGCTTTCCTAGCGTCTATTATTTTTCAACTTTTTATCTATTACTGGTGTTTTTTGGAGGTATTTTTTTTTCAATTGTTAATGAGTTTTTTCAATATGTTATAAGGAGCTTAATACTGTCGTTTTTAGGCTTAAAGTCGGTAATATTGGACGAAATAACGGATCTTTACTATGCAATATGCCTATGAAGTTCCTCTGAAGAATCCATAAGCTATTTATAGCCTTTTCTTTTATTTTACAATTACTTGTGTTCATTTTTTGTATTATCTTTTTCATTATTTTTCACACATGTGTTTTCATTTTAATTATATACTGGGTGAGCCAAAAGTTGGTTAAAAATTAAAAAACCCATATAAAAAGAGGAGATTATGATAAAGGAATGCAATTTGCAAGAAAGGGCTCACAAGGTAGTCGGATTTTTTGTAGCAGAAAAGTTAATTTATTTTAAAAATCACACGTAGAGGGCGCTGACGACACAAAACACAATGAACAGGTACACAACCTGGTTGTATCGTAGAATGTTCTGGAGGTCATGGTGAACATTTGTTATAGGAAGAACAAATGAATGGTGCGTATTGTTGTCTTGTTCATTGTGTTTCGGGTCGTCAGCGCCCTCTACATGTGATTTTTTTAACAAAAAAATTTTTTTGCTGCTACAAAAAATCCGAGTACCTTGTGAGCCTTTTTTGCAAACCGCATTCCATTATCATAATTTTTTCGTTTTTTATGAGTTTTCAAAGTTTTAGCTCGCTGTACAAAAATGTTTACTACATTTTGTATTCTCAGACCAGTCTTGAAACTTTGGGAACACACCATGTATGTATGTATTTATGTGTGTGTGTGTTCTATATGTGTTCCACGGGTTCGGATTCAATAAAGTTCTAAGTTACATGTTTCAAGTTTCTTTTTATTATGTAGAAAATTAGGAGGTTATTAAGACATTATCTAGGTATATTCTATATGCGTCTTACAGACTTGTATAAGTGTTTCCTTGTGCGTTAAAAACACATAGAGAATAGAATTTCGTACACATATCACGCAATTACGGAAAATTAATGAGACATTACTATAATGCTATGGAATTGTTTATAGTCTTACATTTTGAAAACAGGTTTAAGAGTAAATATAATGACAATTTCGTATTTAAGTAAACATCTGATTTTATTGTACATTCTGACGCATTTATGGATACATTTTAGCAAATTCATTGCATATACATAAAATACTCTGACTTTTAGAAATCTAAATTATTAGGGAAAAAACACATATATTTTGCGTGCAATGTCAGCATAATTTTCACTAATTTGTGAAAAAAGGAAAAAATAAAGATGATTGTGATGTTCAAAAGCTATAATTTTTCAACCACCGGGAAAATATCTCTTTTTGCTTACCATTTTACTTCTTAAAGGTCACACATAATTGCAAAAATTTCAATAAAAGTAAAAAAGCTTTGCTCGTAAATTTTTTTTTTAATGTGTGCCATTCTACCTATTCAGTTTCATTAACAGAACTGTTATTACGGTAGCGGAAATGTAACGGTCAATCAGATAATGCATGAATGGCAGTTAATCGATAAAGATTAAGGAAATATTATGTTATGTACGTATATAATTTTTACTGTCAGACGAATAAAAATAGAAAACCAACAGTTTAAACTATTCATCTATTGTCTTTATATTTATGTCTTACAAAAAAAAAAAAAAAAAAAAAAAAAAAAAAAAAAAAAAGACTGCAGAAAATATGTTATGTTTAAGAATGAAAGTTTATTTATAACATTTTTTCTTTAAAATATGGCTGTATATGTGCATTTTTATGACAAATTCATAACTAAATGCTTTATTTACAACTGTAATCATTTACATTAGCTTGATGATCATATCTGATATACATATGTCTTACTACGATTTACTCACACTTTTAAAGGAAATTATTAAATAACGTTTTGGTTGCTAAAATGTAACAAACTAGTCTGTAGATGATTATTTTAATTAACACTTGATTGAAAGTATAATGTGATAAGGGAAGAATGAAGTTATTTTCATGCATTATTAATGACAGATTTCCCTGTCCCTTGAATTAAATTTAATCTAAAATATCTCATAAATATTTACATTCTAATAATAATAGTAATAATAATAGTAGAAAAATACCAAAAAGAAATACGACACACGGCGTTGTATGTTAATCATACTTTGTTATGAATTATACTATACATTTGCCGTAGTTTAAACGAACAGATGTAGCATAAATAAAACATAATATGATGGAGATGTTCGCCAATAAAGCATAACTATAGTGAGTAGTTAATAGTCCAGCAGCACTAGTAGTAGCAGCAAGACTTTTAAAAAATGCAGACCCCTAATTTTGTTTAGTTTTCTAATTAAAAGCCACTATTATACTTACATAACATAAAATAATGCTAAAATGCTTTTATTTTCAATAAGCCAACACGAGTTTACGTAAAATGCAATAATAAACTTTTTTTTTAGTTTAAGAAACTGTTTTGTAATTAATGATAGCTGAAATGTACTTAATAAATCGATATTTTAATCAGCTCTAAGTATAATTTATATAAACTAGTATATAATTTCTAATAATGTTTCAGCTGCTAAATTTCATTTCTCATTTTTTTTATTCTTTAAGTAATGAACTACAATGATTTTACATAATGTCAACTTTAGAATATTACCCTTTTTCTCTGAGAAAATTATTGTACATTTTAAGTAAGCCTAATGCTAAATAATACTCCCATAAAATCTATAATAATAGTTTTTAAAATATTTACTCGTATGAATATTTAAAAAAATCAAATTAAACTTAAAATGTAAAATAAATTAATTTAGTTTGGTTTTATATTAAGGGGAAACTAAATTAATAAATATATTTTAATACTGAATCCTTCGTGAGAAATATCTTTTTTGAATATAAATAAAAAATATGTAAAGCGTATAGAGGTTTCATAATTAAATTAAGTGTGTATGGTATGTGTGGCCCCATCTGAAAAATTACCAATCGGATAATTTTGGTTTATTAAGACTTAATTAACGAAGCTCAATTTTGAAAAAGATAATACTTCAACATTGAAATTAAGAACACATTTCACTGTTAAGTCTCTGTACACTGTAAAAGGAATAAAAATGAAAGCATATAATCAATCCTACCTTCCATCACAAATGATACATATAAACTTTATTTAAAATAACGTTTTTATTAAACAGTAAGAAAACATAAATCTTTCATATGTTACACTTGATTCAAAACTGATAAAAGAGCCTTAAAATTTTGTCTAATAAAGTGCTTTGTTGAAGCTTGTATAATATAGTACAGAGTGGTCATAAAAAAACTTCCCTTATATATGAACCCCTAGCGGCCTAACTGCCCAACCAATCGAAAAGAAATTTTAGATATACTTATTTGAAGGTATGCGCTCGAGATCGCGATGATTTAAAACAACAGAGCTCTCACGGTTACGGTTACGGTGAATAAATTTCGAAAATTTCGAATAGCAACACCCATTTTTTTATGCGCAAATTCATCAGCATATTGAAAAACCTAAATGGCGTTTGAATTATACACGTATGATGAAAACTGCCGGCGTAAAACCCTTGCAAAAAACACCATTGTAAAGGACCAAACACAACACAAGAGAGAAGAAAGAAAAAAACATGTATTGAAATTAGCAGTTTTCAACATGCCCACCTTCCCAGACAATAACGTATTGCATGCGTGAGACTGTTGACAACAATGCCGAACGTAACATAGCATATGGAATCTGTACAACTTCACGTTTTACGGCATCTTTCAATTCTGACAATTTTTTGGATTTTATGAGTACACCTTTGATTTCAGATAACCCCAGAACCAGAAATGCATTGGAGTGAGGTCGGGAGATGGTTGTGGCCACGAAACTGCAAAGTTACGAGAGATGATTCTATCACCAAAGTGCTCCTGCAGCACTTTTCGAACAGATGTGGCGACGTGTGGAGGAGCACCATCTTGCATCCATGCGATATCATTAACGACATTTCGCTGCTGCAATTCTGGAATTACGTAATTCTGCAACATTATTGTATGCCGATCATTCGTGATCGAACACGTTTTCATACCTGTGGAAGTGACCACCTCGAAAAAGTACGGTCCGAGAAGGAAGGATGCGTTTCTGATGCCGCAACACATAGTCACTTTAGCTTCGTGTAAAAGGCGTTGGTTTCACACGATATCGTGAGGATTTTCATCAGATCAGTAAACGCAGTTCTTGGAGTTTACGTTCCCGGTTAAAGAGAAATGTGCCTCGTCTTTCCATAATATTCACAATGGCCAGCTGTTATTTTCATCATATCTGATGAGAAAATAATTTGCAAAATCCAAACGCCGTTGCTCGTCTGCAGGTTGCAACATCTGGGCGCGCTGGAATCGATAGGGAAATTTCCGCAAAACAGTGCGCTGAATTTTAAGGACTGTTGTTTTCGGTACATCAAAACTGCGTGCAACACTTCTTGCAGTATGCAATGGATCTGCAGTAATACAGTTATGCACTTCAGCGATAACTTCAACAGGAACAAATGGTCTTCCGGATCGTGGTCCATTACATGTGCATCCAGAATCTTCAAATTTATTCACCAAATCACGTACAGTTTTTAGGGAACATGGGCCTCGTCGTAACTTATTATTTTGGCGATAAATTCGCTCTGCTTCAGCTGTATTTTTTCCTTTCAGATAAAACAGTTTTATCAATTCACCTCGCTGTTTTATTGTAAGAGTCATCTTGTTGACACGTACGAACAAATGATCGAAGAAACAATCTGCCCACACTGTTTATTACGAATTTTCTACACGCAATGATTTGCGTGTGGTGTTTCGTGATTGGTGCTTCTACATTATCTATTTCTGTGATTTATGCTAAGAGCGTCAGTTCACCTCGTCTTTGAATTGACATTGGTCCTTTACTATGCACTTTTTGCAAATGTTTTATGCCGGTGAAACGGCCATAAATATCACTTGGAATGCGTGATTTTTCATAAGATGTGAAACGTAAGATATAAACTCTGGATACACCATGAGATACGAAATCAGGACTTGCTCCTGAATTGGAGTCCTTTTAACTTGCGTCTGACTGACTTCACTATCGTACCGAAGGGGCACGTTTTTGATATGCGAGGAACGAAGGAGTGGCTACAACACATGTTTTACAGCAGCCGATTTTCTTTTACTTGTTAACTGAGTGAAGTTGTAAGATTTGTTTTAAAAAGTGTTTTTGCGTTGTGTTTGCGTACAAATAGTGAAAATAAAAATGTAATAATTTGTTTTAGAGTGCTGAATATTACGTTACATACGCTGTAAAAAAAACTCGGAAACGTTGCTCTACCTGGTAGGGCAGAAATGTGATCCAACTTTTCTGTTATGTTTCAGAATATTTCTATCACATTTTCGTAATGTTTCCGCATGTTTCGATCAAATATTCGCTAAAGTTTTCGGCATACTTCGGTTAGATATTCGGAAACTTTTCAGCGTGTTTCGGAAATGTTAGTGTATATGTCAGATATGTTTTTGTTTATTTCGGATATGATTGTGTATATTTCGGATATGATTGTGTGTATTTGGATATGTTTGTGTATATTTCGTAAATGTTTCTTTGCATTTAGGAAACATTCCTGAATATGTCATGTATTTTTTATTTAACAAAGTAATACGCTTTTTAAAAAGAATTAATATTATCCTATGGAATCTCATTGCCTAATAATTTTAGATTTACTGTTAATCATTTGTTGCATATACAAAGTTAACTAACTCGTTCCTTGTTCGAAATGTTTAATCTTGTCCATGAATCTACAATAGATATTATATATTTGATTAATGAATAATAATGTAGTTCTAGTAATAGTTAAGTACAAATAGCACTGTTTATAAGTTTTTTCATCTGTTCGTTTTGAACTTATATTCTGATTGAGAACTTTTGTAATGATGAAATTTATCGTTTATATGACCGAAGAAATTGATAATTTCACTTCTACTAATGCGTTTTATCGTCGTTTATGAATTAAATATTTTTAAAAAGATAGTATTGAAAATTTTATTTGTATATCTATAAATAATTCTTTTTTAAAATGCGGTCTGGCGAGCTCTATCCTGTATATAAATATTTCATGAAAATGTTTAATTTCACGACATATAAATAGATGGACTTTTTATACCTTTAGATAATATTTTTTTTTTCGTATAAAACACTGTTTCAAAATAGTTAATATATGCGATTAATTACTTTATTTTCATGAATTGCATACTTATAAATATTTAAATTTTCTCAGGTTATCTCAGCATTCTCAAGTTATACAAATAAATTAAATACTTTTAAAGGAATATATTTAAAAGCATGATAGTCGTAAAACAGTATATTAAAAATGTATTTACAAATAGATTAAGAATTTTCAAAAATATATCTATTTATAAGATATTATAATCACGAAAATAAATTAATTACTCAACAGATATGATATATTCAGAAATAGTACTCGATAATTATGAAATAAAAAAATAAATGTTAAAAAGTATAAAAAAATCCATCTATTTTCGTAGAAGAATCAAAATTTTCAAAGTATATCTATTTGCAGGATTGAACTGACGATTTCGAGTTTTAAAAAAGAATTTTTTATAGATCTATAGATCAAATTTTAGTAAGATCTTTTTTTACAAATGTATGATTCATAAACAAATAGAATAAAACGTATAGTATAAGTGAAATCATCAATTTCTTCAGTTACATAAATGATATATTTCATCATGAAATGGAACATAATTTCAAAACGAAAAGATGATAAAAAACATATAAACAGTGCTGTCTGCACTTCACTAACAGTAGTAGTACATTATTCAGGGTTCGTACGCTTCAAGGATCTTTTACCAGAACTTTTGAAAGTAATGTTTGCCTTATTTAATGAAAAAAAACCTATCTTCAGATGTACCTACCAGCACTTCACGAAATTTCTGATACGAAAACACCTAAAATCACTTTAATCGCTTGATGCGTACGAATCCTGCTATTATTCGTTAATCAAATATCAAGTATCTTACATCTATCGTAGATTCATGGGCAAGAGTATATACAGTGGAACTCCACTTATACGTTACCTGAATTGCGCGTTTCCCTCAGTTACACGTTTCAACTCAGCAGCCTCGGTTTTTTGCCATTTAAAATTACCCGAGTTATGCGTTTTGAAGTTATGCGTTTCTCTCAGTTATACCTTACGTTTTTGCGTCTCCGGACGAAATTTTGGCCCACTTATACGTTTTGCTGAAAATATGTTTTTCTGAACCTTTGCTACGACTTCCACCTCTCTGATGTTTCTAAAAACGAAACTAGCCACGTGCGAAAACAGAGTATAGGAGAGATGATAGGAGGTGTTCCGTGCAGCGACAGATTCTCTGCCTTCTCGCTTCTCTTTTCCAGCATAGCGATGCGATCGTCTGCATTTTAAGCAGGGCGCACACCAAGGCGACATACGCAACATGTCGCTCTATTTCGGGGGAAAAATTGGTTTGAAACAGCATTATTCTTTGTTCCGACCGTTTTTCTTCCCCTATATGGCACTTCATTTTCCCCTGTCGTCTCAGTGCGCGACTTGCCTTAGGCTTCTAGTCTGCCTTCACAGTGCGCTGTGACGTTTCTCTTGATGTTTCACAGTGCAGCTGGTGCCTGCCTAGCAATTTTTTCCAAAAAAGCTATTTAATTATTTTTTAAACTTATTTTTACTAAGATTAGGACTAGAAAATGTGAAAAAAAGTAAAAAATATTTCATTCATTGATAAAATTTTGGTAAATGGAGGAATTTATACTAAAATTTAGTGAAATTTGGCCCGAAATGCAAAACGCTCTAAAGGAAATTCTACTGTATGTATCTTAATTTCCTTTTTACACTTCATATTTATGACATTGGTGAAGGCAATGAACTAAAATCTAAGAGATTCTTTAAGTATTTCAAAACTTACAGCATATCGCACCTGTTTACATGTCAATTTTCATAAAATTCATCGATGTCATTCCACAAAAACTTCCATAAAACAAAAAATATTTATTCAAAATTTAAATCTTTAGTTCATTGCCTTCACAATAGTGTAAATAACATATATTTTAAATTTCATAGTGATATTCCAATAACTTTTTGAGAAATCATGTTTTGCGTATGGAATTTTCAACAAAAATTACATTTTCCAAAAAATGCATTTCAAGTTTAGATTTATGTTTTACTACAAGAATTTACAGTAATATACATCTAAATTTCATGGAGCATATTATTTACATTTCTTATTATTAAACAAATGCATCCAAAATCGCGAAATTTCTCCAAACATACGACCCTTTAAAAGCAATTTAAAAATTTAAAAATTTTTAATTTTAAAGCCCTTTAAACAGCACTTCCGGTTTGAGTGACAGCTGTTGAGTAGTTTTAAAACCGCTGTAACTCCGGATCTATTTATCGTACAATAAAAACAAATAGAGTTTTGAAAAGGTAAAAAGTTGGTCTTTAATAAAATAAAATAAAATAAATTTGACAATTTTGGTCGAAAATTGCATTTTCAACGTAGTCAGATACCTTAACAATATGAGTCGAATACGGATAATTCTTTCTGTAGAGGAAGAGCTCAAAATTATTCGGATGGTGGAGACCAATCAACATGAGGATCGAAAGACTTTGTCACAACGTATTGGGCTACCATACTCTACCCTCAGTAAAATTTTAAGCAAGAAGGACGAAATAAAAGATTCTTTTACTGCAGCAGGACCAATTTCTTCCAAATGAACACGCCAACAAGATGGGAAATTGCCGAATAGGTAAAAGCTCTAAAAATGTGGTTCCAGTTTAAGCGTTCAACTGGCATTCCCATAAATGGAAATTTATTGCACGAAAATGCCATTGAGTTAGCTGCAAAGATGAACGTAACATCAGAATTCAGAACTTCCCGGTGTTGACATAGAGGATTCAACTGATCAAGCACTGCCACGTTATTACTGGTCGCACACATGTCGAATACAGTGGATAATTGGACAGTTGATCACTTTAAAGATCAGGTACTTCCTAAATTAATTCAAGGGTGTTGTGTGAAAGATATGGTGCAACATAGACGATACCGGCATCTTCTTTAATTTGCTTCCTAATAAAAATTTGTACGAAAAAGCGACCAATCAACATGGAGGAAACGAAGGACCGCCAGAGGAAAGCAGAGTAAACAACACTGACTGTAAAGTTGGGGGACAAATTCTGACGTTACCGGTCATAACTTATCGATAAGCTACGATCTATAGTTTGTGTAAAAAACAAAACAAAAAAAACACGCTGCTTTAAAAACATAATCACATTCCCCACGGACTATGAGGCAAATGTAAAAGAATGGTTTGCACGTTCAGGCATGGACAATTGGCTCAAAAAAGATGCGCGTATATGAAGAGAGAAACGCAAAATTATTTTATTTACGGACTACTCTGTTGCCCACCCGCCCTCAAGCCAACTCGAGAACATCCGAGTGGAGTTTTTTCCGTCTAATTGCATTAGCAAATTGTAGCCATTTGATCTGGGCACAACTGCAAATTGTAAAGTGCACTAATGGAAGATGCTACTTCAGTATATTGTGTCATGTCTTAATGGAGAAGAAGAGCACCCCAAAATAAGTGTCCTTACGGTAAGAAACAGAGTCACATCATAGGTCTTACTGAAATCCCTTTTTTAACTTTCTTGCCAGTCTCGTTAAAGAGCACTTAGCTTACGCGCAAACATTCGTTCGCTAATGTTAATCCTACGAGGGAATTTCTTTTAAATATCTCGTTTTCATTTCCGTATTTTTTAAAGGATTGTTCTGCATTGGATAACTCATTGGATTTTCGCAAAGGCCGTTTTTTACACTTTTGATTTTGTTTACAAGACTTCATTTATTATGATACTTTCATTTTTGGAATGGATTTCGAAGTTGAAAGCATCCACAAGAAATAAATCTGAAAAAAAAAAAAACCAAAAATGTAATAAACTGCCTTTGTAGAATAAAGAGCCTACACTAATCACGTGACTAAACAAGACCGCTAATACTAAACCTATGGGAGAAACCTTATCAGATTTTGTTCTTCAATCTAATATATTTTTTATTTTATTTATTTATTTTGCATGGGATGCCTGATGTAGATATTTGATGTCGTACGTTTGTACTTTTTCGATTTTGTTGCAGCTTATTATGAAGATAGTTTTACTTTTGAGAACTGGCTGCAACCGGTTGCAAAAGTGAAAATTTTCTAACATTACAAAACTGTTACCAAAATCGAAAAAGTACAAAGTGCGTAACAATAGATATCGACATCAGATATCCTTCGCAAAAAAAAAAAAAAAAAAAAAAAAAAGGAAAAATAAATCTTTAAAAATCTTAAAATACAAGCGAGAAATCTGAAAAGGTTTCTCCCGTAGGTTTAAGATAAGCATTCGAGTTTCTTCATATGACTAATGTAAGTTTTTAAAATCTTACACCGCCGCTGCATAAAAGACAGTGGCTCCTTCTACAATAGCTAGTGTTTTCACAAAACAGGGCTTTGAGTTTTACATTTAACTTCACCCCTTTACGAAGGTGAGGAACGTGAGCATCTTAAGGGGGTTCTTCACTCACTTGAAATCACTCGCTCCGTAATGTTAAACCAATGGGGAGGTTGTTTTCGAATTTTTCGTTTAAATTTGAATATTTTTAAACGATTTTTTTGCATAAGATAGATGAGCTCAATCTTTAATATGACTTTTTTTTACTTTTTCGATTTTAGGTGCATATTTTGTTTAAAAAGGTACTTTCAGTTTCGAAACTGAAAGTACCTTTTAAAAAAAATCTGCAACAAAAAAAAATCTTCAAAAGAGTATTACATCGGCAATTTTAGTCATACGTGTATCGTTCCAACAACATTTATGGTTTTTCCATGCGCTGATGAATTTGCGCAGGAAAAAAAATCGTGTTGTCATTCGAAAATTTCGAATTTTGTTAACTGTAACCGTAACAAAGAGAGCTCTATTGTTTTAAATCATCACGATCTCGAGCGCATACCTTCAAATAACTAAATCTGAAATTTCCTTTCAATTAGTTGAGCGGTTAGGTGGCTAGGGGTACATATATCGGGGAAGTTTTTTATGACCATCCTGTATATATTCTTGGAAATAATTGAATTAAATCCAAATCGAGCTTGTTCGAGTTTTTCTTGAAGTTTAGTGCCATGACTGTCTCCCCCTGTTTTAATGGAATTGATAAATTGAAATCTGTTAAATTGAGAAGCGTTTGTAGCATAATAAAGGGTTACATGTATTTCTATAAGTTATAATTTAAGAATGTACTAATTTTTAAATTATTGCTCAAAAAGTCTCCTTAACGCTTCAATATTTTTTAAACTTTGTTTGATACAATGTAGATACATTTATCCGATTCCTTTTTCTTAGCTGTGTTATACAAAAGTGCTATTTGCATAATATAAATACGTATGTGTAGAAGCTTTATTTTCACTGTGTCAGTATTTTGAGATAGTAAAAATGACATAATTATTTAAATTTTCAAGATCAGAATAAGTGGAGATATTTACACTTCTATACTTCTATGTGATATGATTTTTTTTACAATATAATAAATGTTTTCACGCATGATTTCGCTTGATCAGATTTAATTTTTAAATATGTACCTCCGATATAGGTGAATATAAAATATTAGATTAAATACTACAATAAAAACATATATATAGTAAGTACAATAAAACATACTTTATACCTAAAACATTGATTAAAATTTATATTTGCTTATAATTGTGAACTGCAAAAAAACACAATATAATAAACGAAATAACAAATAAATAAACAATTTTAATTAAAATAGATTCGTTTTTTTCAATAATAAATAACCGAATATTTTTATTTCTGATTTCTCAAATTGATAGAAGCGAAAATACTACCTTACTCGTGGCCCTAATTCTTTGCGCACCAGCCTAAAAGGGAAATTTTTCAAAGAAAGAAAACTCAAACTTAATTTTGTCTAAATAAGTAATCAAATTCTTTAAATGTCAATCGTCTAAAATGAATTGCACTGAATAAAAAAATAAAAGAAGTCGCACACTTAGATTTCTTTATGTAAAACCTTCTCCCTCTGAAAAATAGATAGCCCTAATGTTTTGCGCATGTGCATTTAAAGAAAGTTTTTTACCATTGTGATTGGCTGATCGTTTCCAACTATGCAAATTATCGCATCCGGGAATGATGGCATGTGCTGCTTAAAAGAAAAGCGATTTCAAATCAATTAATATGAAGAAAATGTAGGATAAAAGATTGGCGGTAGAGTTGCGTAAAAAGATAATCGAAAAACGAAATAGTGTGTGTCTAATGATGAAAATAGGCAGGGATTTGATTATTTCTGAATCAACAGTGCGTAATGTTTTGAAAACTTTCGTTGCAACCGGAGAAATACAGCTAAGAAACAGTACTACTCGCATACCAACAACAACGGCCCGAGAAGATCGAATGTTCCGTCGAGTGGTAATGAAGATAAGATCAGCAACAATGGCAAAAGCCACATCCCTATGACAAGAAAGCATAGGACGATCAATGACTCGTAAAATGGCTACAAAAGGACTGCATAAAATGGGCATAAAATCTTATAAAAGCAAACGTAAGCCGATGTTAACTCCTGCTCATAAAAGGAAACTTTTTCTGTGGGCATTGGACCACTTAAAATAGACATATCAGAACTGGTAAAGTGTTATATGATCAAACACATCCTCTTTTCCAGTTTTGTAAGGAAATGTCGGTTGTCTGGTCGTACGCAAGCGAATAAAGCTTTAAACCCAAACAAGAGAGCAAAAAACGTCAAACAAGAGAGCAAAAAACGTCAAACAAGAGTGCAAGTTCCTGCCATATGTTCAAATTTGGGGGTGTTTTGATTATTCTGGTGTCAGCCAAATGCTGCCATATGACGGGACTACCAATGCACAGTGTTATCGGGACATTTTGCAGAATCAGTTGTCGCCTTGAACTCAACAACTTGGCCTTCAATCGTGTAATGTTTTTCATCAAGACTTAACCAAACCGCATACAGCTAGGACAATAAAAGCCTGTCTCCAACAAAATTGTACCCTGTGCTAGATTGTGTTCCGAATTACCCGGACATCAATTCTATCGAGTATTTGGGGCGATACTTAAAGAAGGAAGTTCGAAAAAGGACACCACAAATCAGCTACAGTGACAATCAGCAGTTGAAAAGAATTCTTCTTGAAAAATGGCAAGAAAATTCAATTTCTGAGTGGCAACGTTTGTTTCAGCTATGTTGAGAAGAGGGAGAGATGTTTACGCTGCCAAAGGAGGACACACGAAGTGATAAGACATACTAATTTCGTCTCATTTAAAAATGCACAAAACATTAGGGACATAAAAAACTTCGGAGGAAATAGATTTCATTGGCCACAAAGTTTGTTTCATGTATTATCTTTTGTTAAATATCACTATGTAATAGTGAAATGTATCATTTTTCATAAAAAATAATTTACATAAAATATTTTGAATTATTTTTTATTTTTATTGTCAAAAAAGCATCCATAAAGTAATGCTCGAAAAATTAGGGCCACGGGTAAGGTATCTTTTAGTTCTTAAACTTTTTCTACTCCTTTCCCCACTCCCTCTGTTTTTCTTATATTTTCAGTACACTGTTTAGGGGGGCGAAAACACTGGCAATGTTGGATGCAAAACATCTGATATTGATGCATATTTTCGATGGGAACTGGTAAAGTGATTTCAATATCTTTATTTATATATTTGGTATTATAAGTAGCTATATTTTGATAGTTTTGTTTTCCTGGAAAATCAATTTCTTTTTAGCAATGTTAATTTAAAAAAAACCCTATAATTATAGACTCGTAAGTCTTGCATTTTAATTTTTTTTCATGCCAAACAGTCAATTTATACTTGAACTACTGCGAAAATACTTTTTTTAAATATTGAAATTGCTTCAGAAATTACACAAAAAAATAATTCTAAATTAGCTATTTTTCCCATTCGTTTTCTCAACTGTCCGTCCTCGTAACTGAGTTTAATTATCTATCGCTAAATCCACGGAAAAATGGACAAAATGTACATCTGTGAAAATTTTTACATTCATCCCAAAAAGCTGAATTAATTATTATTATCTCGTAAGAGTGTAAATGAAAATATTTTGCAGAAAACTGAGTGAAATGTGTTTATTAAAATTCATATTTTCTCTTGAAAATTTATATTATGTGCACGAAAAAATATTCCTCTCAATTATATGAAAATTCAAGTTTCAGTACAGATAAAGATTTAATGTAATAAAAATTCCACTTTTGCATGTATAATCTGTTACTATTAGTAAAGAGAATTTCACTTATGGAGAAAATTTTACTTCATTCCATTAAACAAATGTAAGCATTTTTAATTTCTATTGAATTTTGTCACACCCGCAACAGAAAAGTATTGAATGGCAGAGAAGCACAAAATGGCTGAACGATTTAAGATGATGCTTATATTCTAAAAATAGTTTAAGTAAGAAGTATTCATGAGCACTCAATTTCTTTTTTTATACATCTTTATAATGTTATTGTTTTGCTTTTGAAGTGTGACATACAGGTCATCAGAAGATCATCATAGAAATAATAAATGTTATAGCTCAGAAAATACTTCAGATAAATGTTCGCGTTTTATAATCTAAGTGTTGTTCCGCATCGAAATTTTAGTTTGTTTCTCCATTTATTGACATTAACATGTTAGAATAATGGTACAGAGTATCTTCAAAGTCCTGTTAATATTATAGGACGTTAGAACTCATGAATTATTAGAGATAAATGCTGACATTTTTTCCAACTGTTCAGTTGCAGTTAAAGTTTGTGCAGCAGCACTCACAACACTTCGTGTGCGAGTTTGTTTTTCTTCAGGATATCGAGGCATTATTAATTAATTTAATGTATTATCACAAAACCCCGTACAATTAACTTTATCATAAAAATTTAAACAACTGTGTATGCAATCAAAAATTTAGAAACTGTTACATAGCACATAAATTTGTTACTATAATTTGTGTAATTAATGTTATAATTATATAGTATATATTTCTATAATTATTATTATAATTTGTAAAATTATTGTCATAATTATAGTGTATGTAAAGTTTGTTATAATTCATGGAATAATTTCATTTTAATATTTTTGACAATTCTAAAGTTATAACCTACGAAAAAGAGTTATTATAATTTATAATTTATAATTAGTAATATGTTTCACATATGTCACACCCATAACGCAGAATTTAACATTTATGAAACTTAGCAAAATCATATTATAATAAAACTGTCTTTGAGACTACAAATGTTTTAACAAAATGTGCCAGATTATAATTCACATGTTTTTGGAATCATGCATTACAGTATAAAATGTAAATAGTTTTTATGTCATATCTGCAACCCGTAAAATCTAAATATTTTTATTTCTGCTTTGATTTTTCATTTTCCTCGAAAATACAGAAAAATCAATAGTCTAATGTAAAAACTGCCTAAAACTCTCTAATCTAATTCTGAATTTCCGTCAAAATCACAGAAATGTTTTTTCAACTGTGCTGCATTCTACTTTTTCATATTAGAATCTGATATTTTTATGCATGTCCTTCTTCCTTCAAAACACGAAAAAGTAGCGAACTGAAGCTGAAAATTTCTTAAAATTATCTTGTCAAAAAGTGAAAAATTCTTCAAATAACAGAAAAAAAGTCTCTTCTAATCACAGGGGTCTTTTGGAAACTTGCTGGCTGTACTTTTTTACATTTTTTGACTAATTGTTTTTTAGATTGTACACAGTTGGCTACAGATTTTTAACAGTGCACAACGCCTTGGAATTCGCATTTTTAATGTTAAAAATATTGTAGGTCTAAAGTATAACAATTGAAAGATTATTGTACACTTATCCTCACAGGAATCCAATTTTTTTTTTTTTATTCATTCAGCAAAATAATTATTACACATACATTTCAGACATTAAAAACTTGGTAATCACACATAATACATGTACTGAATAAAATTTTGTGACAAGAAAAAGAATGTTAAATTGTACTTTCATAGTCAAACAAAAATAGACACAACTGGTTGGAAGAATTCTACAACTGTACTAGCTAAGAACGTTATCAATATAAACACGCCATTCAGCGGAGAGTTGAACGAAAAAAATGCTATGTACAGGGAAACCGTTAAATAAGGATATAATAAATAGAAATATTTCTGTTATGCCGTAAGCTCCAAATACATAAAAAATAGCGAAATTAAATGCACCAGATTATCGCTGCCTTTGCTCCAAAGCTTTCCAATTCTTAATTTAAAGACTTAAAATGAAAAATTTAAGTTTAAGACAAGATTTGGTAATGAAATTTAAAAAATTAAATATTTATAAATAATGAAATGTAAATGCTTTTTCATGTTTAAAATTCTGCACAATGAAGAAAAAGAAATGTTGAATACTTGAAAAGAAATGTTGAAAACATTTAAACATTCATGGTTTACTTGCTTAATTCCCATTTTTTAACCAAGGACATAAAATTTACCATTATCTGAGAATTAACCATCATGTAATTAAAATCCCAAATAATTCTTATTATCCAATTTCCGTAATCCATTCAATTAAATGTCTAAAATATCTTTAAATGAATAGTATATAAAAAAAATAATTATAATACGATACGCTCTTTTGAGGTTGCATCCCATTACAACACTAGGTTTGCTCACCTAATGATCGTCCCTTGTATTAAGCCATCACTATGTTTCATATGCAATTTTATTGTTTGCCGAATTTCGTTTTTAAAAAGCTAACATTTAAAAAAGGGATATTTTTCTCCACAAGCATGTTAACCTATATAAATATGTTTAATTTTTACTATGCCTCGATATCTATAGAATACACTATGAATACTAATATATTTCATTTAAATGATTTTCTCTAAGTCGAACATTTTTCTATATTACTGTAATTTATCATATAGTGTGTCTAGAAACTCCTAAAAAAGACCGATAGCATATCTTTCAATTTTTGGTAAAGATGGCAAAGTAATTGATAGACCGCACATCCCAGCAGCATATCGTTGATCCGAAATGATATTGATTCATCTCTCTGTCGTAATTATATGGCCACTGATTCATCATCTCTAAAATGTTTGGTAAGCTAAGAGTTACGAGCAAAACTACATTTAAGCATGCATAGTAACATTAGATATCAGTAGAAAATATTAGTGGAATATTCAACCAAAGACATACGGAAACACAAATAAATTTTAACGTAAGTTAATTATACTGCATGATGATTTTAGGATATTTCTTTCACGTGATTTCTTTGGCATTTAGGATCGCGATACATTGCGTGCTTGACATATTTATTTATTTATCAATGTGTGAAATGCGTACAAATCCTGTAATTTTGTATTTCTGGCAAAGTCAATCATAATATGCAGTAAAACAAACTTATCAGAGGACTAATGAAAAATTATAGCATTTAATTATTGAGTGTAGAAATTGGTTAGATAGAAGTATGCATATTAAAAGAGCATATATAAACGATTGAAAATGGTTTGCTGTAAAATTCACTTGCAGAAAATTCAAATGCTGTTATAATAAATTCATAAAAAACTCAGTTGGTGACGCATAGTCAGATTATTCTTTCTTTCAATATTTATAAATACCTTTTTTAGGTAGATTTCGTATGAAATACTACCTATTGGGATCGTTCCTATGTTGGAATTTCTGAAAAATTTTTGCAGATCTACACCGATCATGACCCCTAGAACCCAAAACCACCCTCAGTAAAAAAAATTTATACATGTATCTATCTATCTATCTATCTATCTATATATATATATCACTTTCTTCTGGACACGATAACTTTCGTAATTCTGCACAATCTTTTCCAAACTGATACATAAAATCAATGGGCATAAAATCTCGGTCAAGTTCGTTAAAGGGCAAAATCGGACCAAGGGGATGGAAATAGGGAGGGGTTTTGTGAAAACAGAACCCCCTCCCCCATTAACTTCTTAATTTTTGCACATATCAAATCAGTTTAAATTTTTATTACTTCTAAAAATAGGGCCAAAAATTTATGTATCAGAGATTTTTGATAAAGTTAAAAATGGGCTCAAGGTGCGCAAAAATAGGGGTTTTGGGAGAAAAAAATTCATAACATCGTCAATTCTCAAGATATCAAATCCAATTAATTTTATTATAAATCTCCTTAACATTATCTACAACTTTTATATTCACAAGTTTTTGATAGGACCAATTCGTACCGCAAAAAAAAAAAAAAAAAAAAAATTAAAAACGAAAACCAAAAGGGGGGTTTGAAGAAGAAAAAAATCCATAACTCCGTCAATTCAAAAGATATAAAATCCCCGTGAATTTATCATATATCTTCTTAATATTGTCTACAACATCTACATAGACAAGTTTTGGATAGGACCAATTCTTACAGAAAAAAAAAAAATAAAAATACGTAGCGGTTGAAGAATAAAATCATTTAGTAAGGGTGTATATTCAAATCCAAACTGCTTATTTTCTGGCTCATTTTACAATTCATTTTTGCTCTCAAAGGCTTCCAATTGCCACGTTTTCTTACTCAGAAACTATATAATGTACCGTAATGGTCGATTTTTTAATAGAGGCAGAATATATTTTTAAAAATGCTGTTAAAAAGGGCATTTTGAACCAAATTTACCGAAGCGGATTGTGTTGGAAAAATCATTGTATTAAGGATGCACTCAAATCCAAACTGCTTATTTTCTGACTCATTTTTAAATTCATTTTTGCTCTCAAACGCATTTAATTGGTAGATTCGCTTATTCAGAAACTATATAATGTACCGTAATGATCGATGTTTTGATAGAGGCAGAATATATTTCAAAAAATGATATCAAATTGGGCATTTTGAACGGAATTTCCCGAAGCTATTGTGTTGTCTTTCTGAAAAAATAATTGTTTATATATCAAGTTTTAATTCAATGAACAAAAATAAAAACACAGGTCGCTCATAAATCTCTTCAAAAATCACGTCAGCAAGTCTCATATTTTTTTTAATTAAAAATTAATCTGGAATTATGCCAGAAAATTTCGAGTTGTTGATCATGGAAAAGTATTTTTTTTTAATACCGCCCTAACATGATTCTGATAAAACCAGCTATTATATAAAAATGAAATAAAAACTCGTCTAAAGCGGCCAGATAAAATTGTTAAAGTGGATTTATCTCTAATCATGATTTAGTGTTCGTTTGTGAAATTAGTATATTTGACTTCGAAATCTACCTCTGCCTGTAGGCCGGGCTGGCAGGGATTTTAGGTAGCTTTCTTTACAAAAAAGCTACCTATTGCAGCCGTTCGGAGGAAAGCGATTTCAAAAAATTTTGGTATATTTTCATCGATCATGACCCCCAGACCCCGAAACCACCCTCCATTCAAAATTGATATATATATATATATATATATATATATATATATATATATATATCTGACCTATGTCACACTGTAACTCTCGTAATTATGAACCGATTTCGATGTAATTCGGTATGTACATAGTACATACCAATGTCTCGACTGAGTTCGTTGGCCAGCTTCATCCGCCGTTTTGTTTCAAAATGGCGACCATTTAAAAATTTTAAAAAAATTTAAAACTTGAAATGTGGTATCAAAAAATTAAAAATGGAAAAATATTTTTTTCTTATGTATTTGACCTTTATACAAAAATTCCGGAGCAGTTTTTGTTTCGTCTATATCTTTAAAAATGGCTGAGTTATAGCATTTTGAATTTCTAGCGTGGCTGACATTTTGAAACGTCCTGAATTTTGTCACGCGATAAAAGGCGTATTTATGAACCGATTTGGATGTAATTCGGTGTGTACATAGTACATACCAATCTCTCGACCGAGTTCGTTGGCCAGCTTCATCCGCCATTTTGTTTCAAAATGGCGGCCATTTAAACTTTTTTTTTAAATTTTAAAATTTGAAATGTGGTACCAAAAAATTGAAAATGGAAAAATATTTTTTTCTTATGTATTTGACCTTTATACAAAGATTTCGGAGCAGTTTTTGTTTCGTCTATATCTTAAAAAATGGCTGAGTTATAGCATTTTGAATTTCTAGCGTGGCTGACATTTTGAAACGTCCTGAACTTTGTCACGCGATAAAAGGCGTATTTATGAACCGATTTGGATGTAACTTCGTTTATACATAGTACATACCAATGTCTCGACCGGGTTCGTTGGCCAGCTTCATCCGCCATCTTGTTTAAAATGGCGGCCATTTAAATTTTTAAGAAAAATTTAAATTTGAAATGTGGTACCAAAAAATTGAAAATTGAAAAAATATTTTCTTCTTATGTGTTTGACCTTGATAAAAGATTCGGGAGCAGTTTTGTTTCGTCTATATCTTAAGAAATGTCTGAGTTATAGCATTTTGAATTTCTAGCGTGGCTGACATTTTGAAACGACCTGATTTTTGTCACGCGATAACAGGCGTATTTATGAACCGATTTGGATGTAACTTGGTCTGTACATAGTACATACCAATGTCTCGACCGAGTTCGTTGGCCAGCTTCATTTGCCATCTTGTTTCAAAACGGTTGCCATTTTAAAAAAAAGTAATTTAAAATTTAAAATGAAGTATTAAAAAATTGGAAAATGAAAAAGATTTTTTTTATTTGGTTGGCCTTGATAGAAAGATTCTGGAGCACTTTTTGTTTCTGAAAATTTGTTCTTTTGTTTATATCTTAAAAAATAGTTGAATTATAGCACTTTGAATTTCTAGCATGGCTAACACTTTGAAACGATCTTGTATTTGTCACGCGATACCACACTTATTCGCCTATTTCGATGGAAGAAGGAATGTGGATAGTATACATCAATATCTCGATGAAGTTCGTTGGCCAGCTTCATCAGCCATCTTGTTTCAAAATGGCGGCCATTAAATTAAAAAAAATTATATTTAAAGTGAGGTGCAAAAAAATTAGAAATTGAAAAAGGTTTCTTTCTTAAGTATTTGACCTTGATATAAGGATTCAAGAGCATTTTTTGTTTGTCTTTACCTTAAAAAATGGCTCAGATATAGCAGTTTCAATTTCTAATGTGGGTGACATTTTGAAAAATCTTATTTTTTGCCTGCGACAGCACTCGTATATATCAACCGATTCCGATGTGAGTGAGCATGTGCACAGCAATTACTAAGGTCTCGACCAAGTTCACTGGTTAGCCTCATCCACCATGTTGTCTTAAAATGGCAGGCACTTTAAGAAATCGCCGAATTTGGCAGCCAAATATAAGTTATTTTAAATAAAAGCAGCTTGGATAAAGCTGACTAATTTCGCGAAATTCTCATTCATAATGATTTAGTATTGATAAAAATTAGTATTGAATCTCCTATATTCGGTTTCCACTAAATTGAGATTCGTGTGTTTGAATAATATAAGTTGGCTTTTTTAAAATAAGGAATATGAAAGCTACCTCTTCCTCCCGGCTCTGGCCGGAAGGACTTTTTAAATATGTGCTTAAAACTTTAAAACTTATATGTAAACCTAATAAATAACATTTTTATTTCAAAATTCAAAAAAGTGATATTGTATGAAAAAGTACGATTTACAAAAGAAATTATTCTATTTTTTATATTACTAAATAACAAATAGGACAAACAGTGTAGCCGTCTATGTTTCGCAACCGTTGCAATGTTTTAAAATAAGACGATTAAAACAATATTAAACCCGCATAAATATATCTGGAATGTATAACGTATTTCACGAATTAGAAATTCTAATTACTCTTCATGTCGAATAAAGTGATTTTAAACTTATAAACGTAATAACAATTATAAAACTATTTAAAAATGGGTTGTGTGTGTAACATTCTCAGATTGCAATATTTATGATGTTGAAAAAATCATTGTTTCTTCTAAATGTAGATTTATGCGATCGTACTCTAAATTTAATACATCGCTTCAGACATACACAAAGTTCAGTCTGGTGTTCAAATCGAGTACGTCATGTTTTCTATTAAATTTCATAATATTATAACGGGTTCTGAACGTTTGTCACGGCGCAAATTTCAGCGCATTATTAAATTTGTTCTCCAAATCCGTGAACTTCGAAAAATGACACAATGTTTTCAAAACGTCTTTAAAATTGTACTATTTCTTTAACAGTCAAGTGGGTATATGAATGCAAATTTTAGGATAAATCTGGTTTTTCTTTCACAGTTTAAACAGACCACTTCAGAACTCTTTAAAGATCATTTGTATCTGTCTGTTTGTTTCTTATTTACGATTTCCAAGATCAAATTTCACTTCCTGAGTTAATATTATTCAATAATGATGTTTTATGCACCTTACTAAAAAACATGACGCGTGTTAGCTAATGCAGAGTAACTCTAGGATAGATGGCCATAGGTTTTAAAGATTGAAATAAAAATTCTTAGAATGCAAGTACAAAAAATATTTATGCATATTTAAAATTCTTATGCATATCCTCATTATATTTAAGTCAAAAAATAATTAAATATCGAGAACAAAAAGTGGCAAACTAAATTGAAATTAAAATGGCAGATGGCCATTTCTCTCCTTCAAGCCGAGGAGAGATGGCCATCTAGTACAAGAATGAAAAAATGAAGTTAAAATAGCAAAAAATAAATAAATAAATAAATAAACATTTCATGCAGTTAATTATGAAAAACATATAGAAATTTTTAAAAATGCAATTATATCACGTAAAATCATTGAATAAATTTGAATGAACAAAATTTGAAGTGTAATTTCAATCCTTCACTTTTCGTAAAATTTTACTAGATCTTCGGCAAAGATCTTGATAGTTTGCATACGTTTCATGAAAACACTTCGGGCATCTTATGCATCATATCCAGTCATCCTTTTTTGGTTGTGGTATTATATTCTTCTCCACAACCAACACAGTGATCTTCGTCCTCTATACCTTCAGACTCTGTAGAATCTAATAATTTCAAATGTATTTCATCTGCTTCGCTGGTGGAAATGTGTTTTTTTTTTTTTTTTCGCGCGTTTATTTTAGACTTTTTCACGGTTTTAAGTTTATTTATCAACTTTATCTGTTTCTGGGATGAGAGTTTCCGAAGTTTTCAATAATTTATGAAGCAAGAATACACTGTTAGGCTCTATTATATTATTGCTATTGAAATATTTATGTTAGTTAAAATTTAAATAATTTTGTTAATTGATATAATTATAAAAATAAAAAATTATATAATTATTTTTAAAATAATTATATTTAGTCAAAAACCTCACTCTGTATAATTTTGAAATATTGATTATATCTGGCCATCTGTCCTTAAATTGGTGTACAGATTGCCACCCAATTTAAAGCGACACTCCACCATTGTACATCTTTCTTTTAGACTTAAAAGCAAAGATTGGATTATAAACGTGCGTTAAAAGTCCTTATAGTAAAAATAAATGTAAGATACGTACTGCAAAACGTTCAGATACCTAACTCAACAAAAATATCCAACAATTAAATTAAATAAACATTAAAATTACACTTTCTTTTTATAATTGAAAAACACAGCTGCAAGTAGCATTGAATGAACACGTTGAACTATTTGTTACGAGCAAAGTGTATGCTGTAATATGTTATATAGTTCTTGAAATATTTAGACAGGCCATCTGTCCTCTATGGTCATCTATCCTAGAATTACCATATATATATATATATATATATATATATATATATATATATATATATATATATATATATATACATACATATATATACACTGGTGTGCAAAAATTAAGAACGGGGCAGATAAATTAGCATAAAAACCGAAAAAGGAAACAGAACGAAATGAAAGACCAATTAGAGGATAGACCTGGAACAAATGCAGTAGGTCTTGCGCATATATGGCATATCACGTAAAAGAGGAAAGTCCTAAGGGGATAAAGTGCAGAGGCGGTGGACGTTCAGCAATTCGGTGAAATCTATTGCACGATGCATAGTGATTTCAACGACGGTTTTTTTACTACTATTGTGTGATATGGCCAAGAGGCAATTCAGTAGATGTCATCTGGATGACCTTACACGAGGTGGAATCAATGGATGGTTGAATAAAGGTCGAAGTGTGACAAGTGTGGCAGCCCTTAGCAAAAAATGACATAGAATTACCATAAAAAAACCATACAAAAAACCATAAGTGAAATCTTATGGCTTTTTGCCTAAGGTAAAAAATATCCTATGGAAAACCATAGAAACAATGGCATGGAAATGGTACGTATGGTAATTTTTATGGCACTGTATGGTAAATGTCTAAGGAGTTTTTGGGATGGCATTTGTATGGTAATTTTTATGACACTGTATGGTAAATGTCTAAGGAGTTAGTGGGATGGCATTTGTATGGTAATTTTTATGGCACTGTACGGTAAACGTCTAAGGAGTTTTAGGGATGAAATCCTATGGCATTTGTGTGGGGTTTCTGAATGAAATCTTATGGAATTGGGTCACAATCTATGGTGTTTTTAAAGTGAAATCTTACGGCATTTATATAGCATAATCTATGGTGTTTTAGAATAAAATCATATGGTATTGATAATTATCAAATAAAAAGGGAGCAATATAGGAGGTAGTGCGGAAGTAATTAGTTAGTATGCAATTAATGCTTTAAAATGATGTCTCATTTATGAAATTCTAAGTGAAATTAAGAGAGTTACACTCAAGAAAACGGTAAAAAACAGCCAGGAACTTTTGAAGCTAATTCTTTTAAATCCTTTTTTTATTTTTTGTAAATTTCCCTTTAAATATTATTCAAGGGTACATTATATGCGTTATGGGATACATTTATCACAAAAAAATAAATTAAAAAACAATTTTATTAAAAAAAAAGGAATTTTTTGTAACATTTTAGATGTTATGGAGAACTTTTCAAAATGCCCCATGCCCATTCCATATCAATGAAAATCCCCAATATTTTTTATACAAGTTTGGTTTATACACATAAATAAAACTGTGCATCAAATTTTATATATTTGAATATAAAGGTTAGAAAAAAATATTTTCTGAATTTTTTTTTTAATTTTGAGCATTTTTGCACCATATTTCTATAATTAACTACCTTTAACTTTTACAATTATATTTATTTTCAAAAAATCATGCACAGTTTTATGACATATATAATGACAAATAGCTATAAAAAATTTCAAAGCAATTGGAGGAAAAATTATGCTCATGGAACATTTTGAATTAATAATATCGACTATATTTTTATACTGAGAAAAATTAATTTTAAGGCTTAATGAAGACAGAAATATTAAAATACGCCTTCTAATTGACTAAATTCACATATCACCACAGTTTCAATAAGTTTATTCAATAATTTCATCAAATTAATGTGTTTATACAATTTAAATTTGTTTTGAGAAAAATAAAGAACATAAGAAATCATTCGTTGATGAAAAAATTCGTAGTGTTACGAAGAATTTTTCGAACTGTTCTATGCACATTTCACAGCAATTAAAATCACCAATATTTTTAATGCAAGATTGATTTATACATATAAATGAAACTGTGCATCAAATTTTATCTATTTTTAATATACAAGTTTTTAAAAAAATCTTAGTTTTATGAAATTTTCAGGATTTTTGCATCGTATTGCTGCAATTAGTTGCTTTTAACTTTTGAAATTATATTTAGTTTTAAAAAATCATGCACAGTTTTATGAAATATATAAGGACAAACAGCCATAGAAATTTTCAAAGGAATCGGAGAAAAAATTATGCACATGGAGCATTTTGAAATAATCGATACCGTTGAAATTTATTAAAAAAATGAATTTTAAAATTTAGTACATGCACAAACATTAAAGTACATCTTGTAATCAACTAAATTCCAATATGCTATAGCTTCAATAACTTTATTAAATAATTTCATCAAATAAATGTGTTTATTAATTTAAATTTATGTTTTGAGCAGCATAAGAAATCCTTCATTGACGACAACGACCACATAAACATATAAGTACACACATATATATATATATATACACATGTATATGTATATATATAACACCTCTCGCCTCTAGCAGAACCTCTCGGCCACTCGGGGGGGGAGGAGGAGAATGGAAAAAAAATGTTTTTCAGTCAGGGTGGGGCAGGGGATTTGGGACTTTTGTACAGTATAGAGGAATTTTGTACTAAAGTATTCTTTTAAACATATCTATTCTAGATTATACACAACATTCTGGAATACATACTACAATATTTATTTAATGAAACTGGAGCATGTATTACACACACATAAAGATGATCATTTATATATTATAAATTTCAATGGGTCTGAAAAATTATTATGTTTGTTATTAAAATGTTCGAAAACACACACACACACTAATTTTTCAGTTTTATGAGTTTCTAAGCAATTACAGAATTTAGTTTGAATATCAACGTTGGATTTATTTGACTTTAATTTAATCCTTTTAAAATAAAATATTTTTAAAGGGCTGCCGGGCACTGTGCCCAGCCAAATTAGCCAACATTATTGTAAAAAAAAAAAGAAGAAAAAAACTGAAAATTACTTGATTATTTTTTTTTTAGCTTTCAGTTACCCAAAGGGTGGGGGGGGGACAATGGAAAAAACAATGTCTTTCAGTCAGGGTGGGACAGGGGATTTGGGACTTATGTACAGTATACAGGAATTTTGTACTACTTATTCTTTTAAACATATCTATTCTAGATTATATACAACATTCTGGAATACATACCACAATATTTATTTAATGAAACTGAAGCATGTATTACACACACATAAAGACGATCATTTATATATTATAAATTTCAATGGGTCTGAAAAATTATTATGTTTGTTATTAAAATGGTCGAAAAAACACACACACACTAATTTTTCAGTTTTATGAGTTTCTAAGCAATTACAGAATTTAGTGTGAATCAACGTTGGATTTATTTGATTTTAATTTAATCCTTTTAAAATAAAATATTTTTAAAGGGCTGCCGGGCATTGTGCCCAGCCAAATTAGCCAACATTATTGTAAAAAAAAAAAAAAAAAAAAAAAGAAGAAGAAGAAAACTGAAAATTAGTTGATTTTTTTCTTTTAGTTTTCAGTTATCCAAAGGGGGGGGGGGGGGGGAAATGGAAAAAACAATGTTTTTCAGTCAGGGTGGGGCAGGGGATTTGGGACTTTTGTACTACTTATTCTTTTAAACATATCTATTCTAGATTATATACAACATTCTGGAATACATACCACAATATTTATTTAATGAAACTGGAGCATGTACACTATGACGCAAAAGTTTAGACAATGACGTCATTCAGCTTTAAAATGTAGAATTATGACGTCAGAATTACAAAAACCTGTAAATATATTCAAAAACTGATTTAAAATGCTATGTACAAAAGACAGTCGTTTTATTTGCTATAATACTAATTTTTTTCATAAAAATTCAAATGTGCTTGTCGCAAAAGTTTAGACACTATTCTAAATTTCTTTGAATATTCGCTGGCATATGTAAATTTAGAATCGATGATGTCACAAATTTGGAGTACTTAAGTTCTGCAAACGATTGCGCTTCATAGTCGACATGCCGAGAGCTAAAGAAATTCAAGTGAATGAGGTTTCAAGGATTTGGCAGTTGAAAGGTGAAGGGAAGAGCGTTTCTGAAATTTCTGCTATTATTAATAGGTCAAAAAAATCTATTTATCGAGTTTTATCGAGTGGTTCCGAATATAAAGCAAAATGTCGGTCTGGGAGGCCACGTGTGGCAAATGTACGAGAGCATCGCCTGATACAAAGACTAGCGAGTACTCAACAAATGAGCGTACGTGGAGTTCAAAGCTCATCGGGACTCTCTGTATCAAAGGATACGATTCGTAGACGAATTTTGGAAAAAGGAACAATCGTTTATAGCAAAATGCAGAAGAAACCAGCTCTGAAACCACATCATAAGTTACAAAGACTTATGTGGGCTCGAAAGCATATGTCATATGGAGAGAAATGGCAGTCAGTCATATTTAGCGATGAAAAAAAGTGGAATCTGGATGGTCCAGATGGTTGTTTATCGTATTGGCATGACTTGCGGAAGGAACCTCGACGTTTTTTTAGTCGCAGACAAGGAGGGGGCTCGGTGATGGTTTGGGCAGCCTTTTGCTATAATGGACAAGTATCTCTGACCTTCACCAGTGGTCGTCAAACTTCACAGCATTATACACAGACATTAGAAGAAAACCTACTGCCATTTGCTGAGCTTCTAGGGGGTCCTCAGTGGGAATTTCAGCAAGACAATGCTTCAATTCACACTGCAAAACATTCAAAATCTTGGTTTAATTCCCATAATATAAGAGTTCTCGACTGGCCAGCATGTAGCCCAGATCTTAACCCTATAGAAAACCTTTGGAGCATCATGTGTCGCAAAGTTTATAGCAACGCTAGACAATACTCTTCTGAAAAGGAACTTAAGACATCTATTGAGAATGCATGGTACGATATCGATAAACAAACTATGCAAGATTTAGTTTCTTCCATTCAATCTCGTGTATATGACGTAATACATAAGCATGGATGCGCAACCAGGTTTTAAAAATTGTTTATTTCGATTTTATTTAATTTGTGTCTAAACTTTTGAGACAGCAGTTTATTTTTGTTACCATTTAATTTATTGCAATATGCACAATTCCACTTTTCTTTGTTATAAATATTGTTTATATGTACAGCACATTAATTTCAAGCAGTGATTTGAAAATTGAATAAATATTTTTCAAAGTATGTAAGAATTTCTTCATTGTCTAAACTTTTGCGTCATAGTGTATTACACACACATAAAGATGATCATTTATATACACTATTTGGCCAAAAGTTATCAGTCACTTGTGATTTTAGACGTTTTGTTATATATCTAGAAAAATACATGAGGAATTAACCTGAAACTGCAGGTGTATAAACAGTATAGTATAGGTCATATATTTCCGCGAAGATTTTTTCCCGAAACACCATGGGGGACCGTCAACAAATTGAAAAAGAGCGAATATATTTTGGATAACCCTGTAAAAACTAATGGAACAAAAGCGTTTAAATTCGAGATTATTAATAAGTGGCTTATTGTAATATACTGTGTTCATTCTTATGAGGATAGCATGTATACTCATAGAGAAATTAAGGTTTTTATAAAAACAGTCCCAAATTTCATCAAGTTTTTTGCTTATAATTTGCAGAGTTCTTAATATAAAAAGAAGTTCTTTTCAGAAAATATGATGAACGATATTGTACACAATAACCAGCAATCAGAATTAAAAAAATAATAGAAATTGGATGAAAAATGAACAGGTTTACTAAAAAATGTTTCACTGCGCTTGCGCGACTGGAATCAAAATATAATGTGCATATTGTGTTAGCTAAATTTATAGAGAAACTTTTGTAAAAGTCTCAAAAACATAGTTTGAAAAGTCTGATAATAATCGTTTATAGAATAAGCTCAAAATCTGTTGTTCCCAAAATGAAGCAAAAAGATGAGGGGTTGTATCCATATATTCATTGATTAGTGGCAATACAGCATACACAATATTGTAAATATTATTGTATTTGGATACAGCCCCTCATCTTTTTGCTTCCTTTTAAGAATAATGGATTTTGAGTTCATTCTATAAACGATTATTATCAATCTTTTCAAACTATGTTTATAAGACTTTCACAAAAGTTGCTCTATACATTTAGCTAACACATTATGCAAATTATATTTTTATTACGTTCGAGCATGCGCAGTGAAGCATTATTTAGTAAACCTGCTCATTTTTCATCCAATTTTTATTATTATTTCATTCTGATTGCGTGGTATTGTGTACAATGTTGTTTGTCATATTTTCTGAAAAAGAACTTTTTTTATATTAAGAACTCTGCAAATTATAAGCAAAAAACTTGGCGAAATTTGGGGCTGTTTTTATAAAAACCTTAATTTCTCTATGAGTATAAATGCTATCCTCATAAAAATGAACACAGTATATTACAATAAGCCACTTATTAATAATCTCGAGTTTGAACGCTTTTGCTACATTTTACAGGGTTATCCAAAAGATATTCGTTCTTTTTCAATTTGTTGACGGTCCCCTATAGGGTTTTGGGAAAAAATCTTCATGGAAATATATGACCTATACTATACTGTTTACACATCTGCAGTTTCAGGTTAATTCTTGTATGTATTTTTCTAGATATTTAACAAAACGTCTAAAATTGCAAGTGACCGGTCACCTTTGGCCATATAGTGTATTATAAATTTCAATGGGTCTGAAAAATTATTATATTTGTTATTAAAATGTTCGAAAAAAAAAAAACACACACACACACTAATTTTTCAGTTTCATGAGTTTCTAAGCGATTACAGAATTTAGTGTGAATATCAACATTGGATTTGTTTGATTTTAATTTAAAACATTTTAAATCAGATATATATACATTTTAAAAACTTAAGAAGTTAGTTATTAATTAGTTTGCATTTATAAGTACTTAAAATTATACTTATATTTAAAAAATATATAAACATATTTGAGATTACTAACCGTAAAATCCTTATTTTTATTTTCCAAATCTGTCCATAAATAAATTATTTTAACAAATTGTATGTTCACAAGGACAAAATGAAATCTCTACATTAATATGAATAAAAATACTTTTGAAGGACATATATTTAATTATTCCAAAGTTTTCCATATCCTTGCAGAAAATCTCCAATTTTTTTTTTTTTTTTTTTTTTTTTTTTTTGTATTAAAAAAAATCGCATAAGGTTTAAATGTTTTCCAATAGGTAAATATACATTATATGCATTAATTGTTTAATATTTTTCACAATGTATTCAGTGTGTACAATAGAACGTGTTAGCTGAGATTATTTTTAATTTAGAATTTTTATTTTTAAATGTGATATTTCATTTAAGTGAAATTTAAAAAAAAAAACATAGATTTTTAGTTCTCAGCCTTTCCCACCGTTTAAATTTACAATGCATTCATATGGCAAAACTTAATATTTATCACAAAATATCTTGACGTAAATTTGAAATATGTTTTTTTAAGTTGATTTAAATCAAAGATTAAAAAAAAACCCATATTGATTTAAATCACGGGCCCACTTAAAAAAAAAAAAACTACTGTGCGTTTTTTCAAATTTTCTCGTGTTTTCACATCTGTATCATTATTTAATCTAAGGTATGAGAATGCGGGGAAAAAAATGTAAAGGGGGGTAAAATGCATTGTACGACTGAAATAATTTGTTGCCAAAAAGAGCAGTGTAAAGTATTTTAAAAGGGCATTATTTCCCTTAAATAAACATTTTTGTAAGTACATCTAATTGAAGTTTTTATTAATTCAAATTGAAAGTACCTTACAAAAAAAGTTCACATCCCTCCCCTCCTTTTTCTCCCCCCAAAATCAAATTATGAGCTATTAGAGTCCCAATGATTTGATAAATATAGCAGGATCACTTAGCTTAATATATTATATTGTCATAAATAAATCAACATGCAAATGAAAAAATTAAATAAGAATCTCATACCATATGATTTTTTCATGGGGCTAAAACGCTCAGTCCTCTTTAAATAATCACTCATACAATCAACAGCATCAGCTTTCCATTTCTTAATCAATGTTTCTTCGGTGGGGGGGGGGGGGGCATTTACTAATTTTCTGAATATCCAAAGCAGACATCAGCTACAAACAAAAAATGTAAAACATGACAAACATTATAAAAAACGGAACATATGTGTTATTATCCCGAGGTCCGCCATCTTGGATTTTTTTCTTGGCTTGAATTAAAAATTATTTTTTTATTAATAGTTATAATTATTATATTCCAGTTTTTTCAATATTATATTAACTTATCAACAATATTTAACCATTGGCGGCATTACTACTTGGCGAAAAAGGAGTTTTCATGCATGAAAAAATCCAAAATGGCGGACCCCGGGATAATAACACATCTAAGCCTAAAAAACAAATTTACTTTCACAATTTTTTTCTAAAACACATATTTATCAAAAAGCAAATTTACTCAACACACAATAAAAAAGTTATATTTAATTAACCTTATTTTGCTTTTGCATTCTATTGAAACAAAATGCTTCATTTAAAAGTTCTAATTGCTTTCCTTAAAATAAAATTTATACTTTAAAGCCTACAATTATATTGCAATAATGAAGAAATCAGTTATGTACATGGCATTTATCGATTCACCTGAAGAAAATTTCCTTTACCTAGAGTTAACACTATGACCAAGCACAGTGCATAGTGGACCTTCTTTGACTTCTCCAATTTATATGTCCTGTAGCCCTATTCAAACTACATATGTGCCCGTTGATCCTTACTGCTCTTTTTGATGTACCTTTTCTGTTAATTTCCTAGCAAAATACATCGATCTCGGATGTAAAAAAAAAAGTATGAATTTCATTAATCGGGCGAGGCAAAAAAAAAAAAAAAAAAAAAAAAAATGAAATCTGCTAATCGGCTAAGGAAGAGGGGGGCGGGGGATCTGAAATTTGTCAATTGGTCGCAAGAGGGAAGAAATAAAATAATTTGTCAATCAAACACAAGGGGGAAAAAAAAGAAATTCTTAGGTCAAATTGTCGTAAAAAAATAAATAAAATGAAAAATCTATCTGTCCATATATCGTTTAAAAAATGCACACAATTTTCAACTGCATCCTGCAAATTTTACCAGTAAGTCGCAGGAACAAATCCAGAAATTTTTAAGTGTTGTCAACTGTGAAAAAAAAAAATTGCAAAATTCGTTGAATGGTCACAGGAAAATATCGTGAAATTCTTCGATTGTATGCACGAATATGTCGCAAAATTCACCAGTCGTTCAGAAAAATATTATAAAACTCTACTAAAAGGGAACACTAAATAAACCATCTCAAAATATGCTTTGTGAACAGGGCAAAAGAGTGCCATTTTGGAAAGCAATGTGCCCCTATTTTAATAAATTCCCGCCAGGCAGCCCTTTTTCCCCATATTTAATACTATTACAATTGATTCATAATGCAATGACGTTTTTCAAACCTCACTGACACATGATCAGATATCCGATACTGGCAGTTGATGCAGGTTTTAAGCTGTGTTTCTTTCTCCCCACTCCCCCCTTTTTTTTTTTTTTTTTTACACTGCAAAAGGTTTTCAAAAATATGTGAATAAAACTTAACGAAAAATCCAAACAGAAAAGAAAATCTGAAAAAGTAAATTTTGAATTTGTATGTAAATGTTAGTAGTTAAGTAATACCTACACTAACATGAATTTGCAGCTTTAAATTTAAATTATCAAAATTCATAAGAACCCCTCCCTCTTCACCAAAGAAAAGGCTAAAATACCTGTGAGTAGTCATTTAGCAAAAATGCTAAAGAAAACCTTGAGTAGACATTCATAATTGGAAAAGGAATTATAGTACAACCATTTACTGAGTGTAATTAAACTACCTTCACCAAAGTAAATATAATATTATAAGTACATTTTAATTGCATTCTAATTTAACTTGGATTATGTATGTAACGATGAAATTTTGCAATCAATTTTGCACTTTCTTGCGTGCTAGAATAACACAAAATATGTACACAATTCCAACACATTAGGAACATGTCCACAATATCTTTTTAATATTCTTAGAACTTCATTTTAAATTAATACATTTTTAAGGCATGTTTCCATTAGCCGATAACAGGTAATAAATCGATAAATTGCCAAATATAGTTTAGGTTTCAGGGTTTGTAAATATTATATTTTTTAAAATATAAAGAATATGTTTTGATGATATATATTATATTTTATATGAATTAGAAACTAAAACATAATGCAGATAACATGAAAACATAATAGGTAAAACACTATTCTGATTTTTTTTTTTTTTTTTTTTTTCCAATATGACAAAATTGAAGATCATCTAATTCAAAACTGAAAAAAACTGTTACTCCAGCTCAAATCGTGGTTTCTCTGTAATTATTTTTATAAACTTCGATAATAAAAATTTTTTATGAAATTAGATTAGATTAATAAAATTGATACTATTAATTAAGGGTTTCAGAACTTTACAGAAACGCTAATCTTCATATATACACTATATGTACATACATAAAGATTAGCGTTTCGGCATATAAAGCGGTTCTGCAATAAAAATAAAACTTTTTACATAAGCTTATGTAAAAAGTTTTATTGGAGATTTATGACATAGAAGGTTGTTTACAAACATTTTGAATATCTTTATGCTTGTAAATATACAGTACATTAAAAATTTTAAAATTGTTCGGGCAATCAATAATGTTGCAGTGACAAACTTAAAATCCACTTTCATTTCAGCGTATCACGTGTAAGAAAATGTATAACAATCTAACAAACATAAGAATATTGTTATGACAAACGTTATATAAGTAAAATTAAGATCAAATAAGGTAAAAAACAGATAAATAAATACCTGAATATGTCCAGTAATTATGTAGCCAGGATGCTTTGATGGAATTACTGCGTATTCGCTCTTAGTAAACATGACGCGGCACAAGCGACGCTACGGAGTGAGAGGTAAACAAAACAAGCATGGCGATGGCAGGCGTTGCCATTCTCCAAATCTAAATGTATGAGTAGCGGTCTTTATCAGTGTTGAATTCAGGCACTTTTCTCCGGGAGGGATTTTTGTGGTTCCGGGGGAGGGGGGCATTATACAGTTCCAGGGGGAAATTTCATTTTTTGAAATTGAATTTCATTTTGTGTTTTTCATTGAAAACCATGGATGTAGTGGAGGGTATACGGAGGTATACGCCGTATACCCTCTGGATTTTTTTAAGGACCACCGTATACCCTCTGTTTCCCAAGAAAGCTATAGTATATATACACTAGGATATACCCTCTGCCTTGAGCGTATACCCTCTGGTTTTTTTACGACTACACCACTGTTGAAAACACAAAATCTCAAATCTCCCGGAAGTGGGAGCGGACATCTCATTGCTCAAGGGGGTGGGGGGGGGGGGGGTCCTCCCCGGCCACCCCCTGAATTCAACACTGGTGTTTATCCAAATCAGATACAAGGTCCCGAATTAGCATACGGCTTTTTAACACAACTTGTTTTGTACTATAGTTACAAAAAATCAATATATTATCAACTTTCAAAAGGTATTGTATATTTTAAGTAGGGATGCACCGAATAGTGATTTTGGTCAAATACCGAGTATTCGGCCAACATGTAAACCGAATTCCGAATATTCGGCTTGCCGAATAAGTTTAAATTTCAGAGTTTCAAAGTATTAAAAAGTTAAATAAATCGTCATTATTGGTTAATTTTCTTACGTGATACTTTTTAAATAGCAAGTAAAAAATGTAAAAGCATTCTGTTTTATTTAAATATAATTTTATTTCTAATTATTCTAAATATCATTATTAACTGATAGTTAAAAATAGAAGTTGTTTTACGGTTTAAAAAAAAAAAAAATTAAGGCTTTTTAAATATTCGGTCTGGCCGAATATTCGGTATACCGAAATCTCTTATATTCGGCCAAGCCAAATATTCGGCATACCAAATAGTTTGATATTCGGCCTAACCGAATATTCGGTAACATGGCCCAATAGGCGGCATACCAAATATTCGGTGCATCCCTAGTTTTAAGATTCTACCATGCACCATGCTTTAAAATACCATACAATTTATGGTACAAGTAATTACCATATGATTTTACCATACATCATGCTCTTGAATACCATATAATTTTGGTACAAGCAATTACCATATGATTTTACCATTCATCATGCTATGGTATACCATACAGTTTATGGTACAAGCAATTATCACATGATTTTACCATACATCATGCTATGGTATACCATACAGTTTATGGTACAAGCAATTATTACAAGATTTTACCATACATCATGCTATGGAACACCATTGAATATATGGTAAATTTCATTACCCTATAATTTTACCATACACTTCGCTATGGAATACCATAGAATGAAGAATGTTTACCATATGGATGCAGTATGTTTCCATATAATGCCATAAATTTTTTATGATTTTCCATATAAAACCATATGTTTCCATAAAAAATCCTATGTCATTTTTTGCTAAGGGAGAAGAGTTAGGGATCGCTCATAGCATCGTTTTTCGAGCCCGTATTGCATTTTAAACAATGGGAATAGTTGCCCGAGCATTCAGTAGTGGTCTCCCACGATCAACAACAACAGTGGAGGACCGTTATATTATCTTACAAGCGAAAAGAAACAGGCGGCACCAGCTGGAGAAATCGCAAGGCAGATGGAGCAGGCTACTGGACATCGGATATCACGTTTTACCGTGGCTAGGAGGCTGCACAAATGTGGTATATACGCACGACGACTAGTACGGTGTGTACCATTAACGCCTGCTCATCAGAGACGCCGGTTTCTGTGGTGCCAGAAACACAAGAACTGGACACAACAGGAGTGGGGTCTAGTACACTTTACGAATGAGAGCCGATTCAGTCTGATGAGCGATTCTGGACGTATGGACATCTGGAGAGAGCAGGGAACACGTCCTTCCAACATCATCGAAAGGACCCGTACCGTTTTGGAGAGGCCGGATCTCGTTTGGAGCGGTATCATGCTTGGTAGCCGTACGAACTTCCACGTCTTCTAAGGAGGTTCTGTCTCTGGTGTCCGCTATTGCGCCGAGATTCTCATGCTTGACGTGCGTCTGTTTAGAGGTGCTGTGGGTCCAGACTTTCTCTTCATGGTCGAAAATGGTTCCCTTATAGCACAGAGGCTGTCGAAGAGCTCTTGTAGAGTGCAGATATTCAATACATGGATTGGCCTGCTAAGTCACCGGACCTAAATCCCATAGAACACGTGTGGAACCTTCTCAGGAGATGCTTGGTAGCACGTGACCAGGCACCAGCAACAAGAAGGAATGGGGCTCGTTGTCACAATAGCTCCTTGTCAACCTCGTCCTCAGAATGGAATGACGTTGTAAATCTTACATCGTAGTAAGGGGTGAATATATCCTCTAATAAACTTTGAATGTTTCCTGCCAGGTGCCTGTAAGATGAACTTTCTGTCTTCTGTGCAGCTGTGCTCCAAGTGACCCTTTCAATAAAGCGCCTTTGTATCCTTTTGATTCCTTGTTTACATGGTTTTTACCACTTGCCCCATATTTTCACATCTTGGAGATCTTATGGTATGATTTCGGTAGATGTGGAAAACTTCTGCCCGACGCGACGTTACGTTCGAAAAACTCCTTCGTCTTTAATTTTTGCACACCAGTATATATATATATATAATATATTAATTAATTATTTCACATTTATAAATATTTTTGCCTGCTATAATATAATTGCTATGTGTTATAGGCTGATTTACTATTATTTTCCGTATTAAAACGATAAATATTTATTAAAATTATTTTATTCTCAGAACTCAAACAGTAGAAACACTTGAAAAAAATATTGTTAAAGATAAAAGTTCAAAATGGCGTAAAAAAGAATAATAACTCTAAGCAAAAAAGTTGTGCATAGTGATAGTTTTTTCTGACATAAAAAGTTTTGCAAAAAATATGGAACACGAAATTGAATCATATTTTAAAATCGTACATCTTCATTAGAAAATGACGATTTTATCATTTTTGCTTTTTTCAATTAAATCATGCTTTATATGTATCTATGTATATGTTTTCGAACTAATCTAATAGTTTCATAATAAATAACTAATATTTCTTTAAACGTAAATTTTTGGATACTGTTTTATGTTTTAAAACATTATTAAAATTGAATTTTCCTTATTGATATACATAAATGCTTTTCTAATCCACCTCATTTATTGCTATTTTGAAATGTTTTCTACTCGTAATAGCGTACCTAAACGAATCATTTGTGTAATAAAAAGTAGGACGCGAGGCCGTAGATGAGAAAAACTATAGCACACTCGCTGAAAGGTTAACTTTTTTCAAAAAATAGTGTTTTTAATGGTTTTATGTCAATCGAAATTTTGCTACAAGTGTTTCGAAATTATCAGCGAGAAAAGAAATTCTACATTTTTTCATGACATTCCAATTTTTGGGAATTAAGAATTAAAGAAAAAATAGCAGCTTATGAATGATGAGTTGTAACTGTTGTGCAACAGTTGCCGAAAAGGGTAAATTAAATTAATTACAGATATCTAAAATGAAATGCGCCCTCAAATGTCTCCAAAGCATCAATTCAATGCTTGCTAATTCCAACAAACACCGTAGAAATTAATCGATCACCCATTTTCAAATAAGAAAATTTGTTACACAAAGAATGGAAAAAAGGGTAAAATAATTTAAAATAATGCAGTGTTTTCCTTAAATTTTATTCTTTAAAATAAATTCATTATGGAAAGATGGTATTTTTAGAAATATTAGTCATATATTTATTTAAATGGCTATTAGTTATCCCTGTGTACATAAACTTACAATAAGTAAAATTTATTGCTATTAACTTAGTTTCTTTCAAGCGAAGCATTTCTGCAATTTTTCAACATTTGGGCAAATTTTCAGCGATTTTCGCCAATTGTTTTCAAAATATTAGATTAATTTTAATATAACTTCCCCAGAAAAGATTTTGTATTCGTTTAAAAAAACATCATTTAAGAATGTCTAAATCAACATTCTGCAATAAATACCACAGCTGGGTTTTGACTACCACTATTTTCATACTTTGAACTTTCGCCCTATTTAACGGCAGAATTTCCGGAATAAATTAAAGCAACTATTATACTTTAGAAATAGTTGTAATAAAAACACAATAGTGGGATTTTTGTGAGAACGCTTGTCCAATTACCCTGCAATTCCTTCCAGAACTTTGCTAAAATTTTATATCTGCAACATGCTGAAAATTAAAACGAGCAACGGATTTTTTTTTTCATTTATTTATTTATTTATTGGTCTTCAATGAGTAATATGTAACAAACATGAGAGACACTTTATTTACATAAAATATGAGGTAAGCTAGGATTAGCTGTTTCACAGGGTTGCTTCAAAAAATTTGCGGATATAATGTGGAGCTATTATATTTTTCAAATAATTTAATTTGAATGCAGTGTTTTATTTTCAGCATAATTTAAGAAACATTTGAAATTTCTCTATCAAAAGATTACTATACCCATAATAAATTTATTTAAAAACGCAAAAAAATGTTAAAATAATTTAACTTCTAGGAGAGTTTTTTCTGTTTTAATAGCCCGATATAGGAATTCTATTCTTACATATGACAAAAAGATAAGATTTGAAAAGCCCAGTAATTTCAACTCGTCAGAAAAGTTTGATTTTTTCCCCATCATCTGTTAATTGTTCGACTTCTACGTTTTTCATGCAATGAAAATCCCTTTTAAATAAAGGGAAACAAAACATAGTAGCATAGTGACAATTGACATGAAAAAATAAATGTAGAATTCGTTACTTACTAGAAAACTGCAAGAAGTGTTAGTCTTCGATTTTGACGAGAGTGATATCGTTGAAAAGATAAAGTAAAAAACTCAATGGAAATAACCGTCGGAAATTAGCCGTTTTCGAGATATCTCACCATTTATGTCACGCATTTTGTTTACTTATATTTGCTGGTATTTATGCAAACAATGAAACAGCAGTATGTTAAAAGATGCTGTTCATATAGAATAATTGGTAGAATGTGTCTAATGTCAGGAGCTAACTCCCCCCCCCGATGCTACGAGATTAGATATAGGGCCTAGTAGTGAAGGTCCCTAGGCGCTCAACCATGGCAAATTTTAGCAGTACCTATGGTACACGTTCCAGGCGCGCTGGTTCAGGTGAAGCGGCAGGTGCCTCTGTGACATGCAAAATGGGGCTCAGTTCAGACGATGTTATCGGTGAATCAAGCCCTTGACTTTAAAGGGTCAAAAGGACGTGACTGCCACTGTTAAAAGTAAGAAGAAAACGATCCATTTTTACACTAACCAGATAACTATTTGTGCTGCTGGAAAGTTGGCTTGCCCTGTGTTCTTTATCATCCAGGAACCAAAAGGTAAATTTGGGCCGAAGGGCGATTACAGCTAGAAGAAATTGCGTTATGACAATATTGTAATCGTGTGCTCCAAGTGAGAGAAGATCATCAAACAATTGATGGGAGAATACTTCATAAAACTGAAAGAGACCATAGGCAAGTACAGATCCTCCTGCTGTTGGATCAGTGGCCAGGACACAGAAACATAGATCTCATGAAACAAAAATTGGGAAGGAATGTAGAGCCGATGTTCTTTCCTCCCAATGCGACAAAGTACCTGCAGCCACTCGATCTGCAAACCTTCTACGATTGTAAGCATGTAATCAAATGCTTTTCAAGGAACCTAACTTCTGTGGGGATGAGGACTTAACAACTAGGGAAGCTCTGTTTAAAATGCATCATATTGTCCACAATCAACTATCAACCCCTGTATTTGACACCAGGAGACAATATCCTTTGCGAAAGGGGTTCCATCCTTTAAGTTAGTGAAGTAGATATTCTTCAACATACCTGAGAAGGGTTGCAATAAGTGCGACCGGCGGCCATTACTAAAATGCTTCTTTTGTGAATCTATTGTGTTTTACGCACTTTTATATAGAAGGCCACAAGCACCAGTGAACAGTACTAGCATCAACAAACCAGCATCATCATCATATATCCAGCATCAACAAACACAAACACTGAACACAAAACAATACATTTACAGACATTAACTTCTCTTCTTTCTTTTTCATGTTATTTTGTTGTTTGCATACTTAACAAGTTAACAGGAAGCTATTTAACAGCAAAAATTTTAATTTTAACGACATAATGAATGCAACATCATAAATGTATTGTAATAAATAAATAAACAAATTGTGACATAAATTGACAGATATCGCGAAAGCTAATCATTTCCGAGGGGTAGTTTTATTAAATTATTTACTCCCCACGACGAGATCTTTTCAACGATATCACTGTCGTTCAAATCGGCAACTAACACTACTTGCAATTCCCTAGTTAGTCTTTTACTAGTACGATTATTCTAGGCAAGCCTTCTCTTTTTCGGCATTTGATTTTTGATCACATCAGTTCTGCTCATTTCCTTTTGGAAATCAGCAGCCATTTTTCCTCTTTTGCTCGAATTTTACCAGTTCTTATTTATATCTCTCCATTACTTTCATGGCGATAATCATTAAACAAACCGAAAAAAGTAAAAATAGAAGAAAAGAATCTACTTTGGCCTTCTATTTTGATATTACTACTTTGACTATTTAATTGGATTCCTGTTTCGCTATAACGTTACTAATCTGACATTCATGTATTTTTAACATAGCTTGATGCCACTTTTTAATTTCTCTTTCACAGTAATTTTTTGTCTCAGTCATCACAATTCACAATAAGAAGTTATAATTAAAAAATAGTTTTGCTATCGAAAAGTGTTTTAATGAACATTATTCTCGGGAACTGGCGGACAATGAAATGCCAACTGTCCATAGTTTGTAATTATTATTTTCCGAAATGTCCGAAATGTTTTTCAGTCGGAATTTTTTTTAAGATAGAAGGATATAAAAAGTAAATACATTTATTTGGAATTCAAATTCAAAATAAATATATTTTAAATTAATTTTTTTTCCTTAAAACAATCATTTGTTCTTAGCAATTTAATTAAATATGCACTGAAATTCAAAAATAATGGTCTCGCCGAAAAAACCAAGCAATAGAGAAATAATAATTCAATTATGGTAAAGCTTTTTCTGTTTCAGATTTGGAAAAAATTCATTCCTGAAATATAGCTCAAATATTTATAAACGATATCAGATTATATATATATATATATATATTGTAAATGATTCACGCACATACATATTTAAATTGAATTTATAATAAAAATTCACAAATCACATAATTATACAGTGTGTTCACGTATAACCTGACGGAACTTTATTTTCGCAACCGTTGACCCTAGATGCATACTTCCAATTACAAAAATGGTTTAAATAAGGTAAAGAATTATTTTTAAAGCAATTTGGGTCAAGGAAAACATTTATTAAAAAATTTCGATATTTAAATTTTTATACGGTCCCCCGGTCCTATAAGTGATATTTACTAAAAATTTACTGTGACACTAACAAGTAAGATAAAAAAAAGTCCCATTCATCTAACATTAAAATTGACCGAGTTATAAAACTTTGAAGACCATGATTTATACCACTTTTTTGCATATCAAAACAGATGATTTCGACCATGCATTCAGGGTTCGTGTATAAAGTATTTAAACTTATTTCAAGGTATCTGCGCTTTGAAAGAAATCGTAAAAATATTACGATTAACTTTTATTAATCAAGTTTCAGATTAGTTGAAATAATCGTATTTTAACATGTTTTATTTTGTAAGGATTTAAGGCTATGATTTCTTTTAACTAATTAATTAAGTTTCAGATTAGTTAAAATAATTGTATTTTAACATGTTTTATTTTGTAAGGATTTGAGGCTATGATTTCTTTTAACTAATATTATGTTATTTTCATATGGTTTTATTTAACTTGCAATGATCGTCTTTCCAGTTTAAGGCCCTACTTCAGTCACCGGAAAAGACCCGTTCGCTAATGCTATTCCTATGGAAGAAATTTATAGAGATATCTCGGTCGCATTTCACTATTTTTAGATGACTTTTTTGCAGTGCCTAGCTGAGGTCCATCTGAATGCAGGACGTTTTCTACTTTTTCAATTTCGTTTACAGGTATTTTTAATCAGGACACTTTCATTTTCAGAACCGGTTCCTAAAATGAAAGCATCTTCTTGAAAAAAATCCCCAATGAAAATCGAAAAAATAAAAAACGGCCTGCATACAGATCGATCTCAGCTAGCCACTGAAAAAAAAATCATCTAAAAATATTGAAATGCGACCGAGATATCTCTATAAATTTCTTCCATAGGAATAGCATTAGCGAACGGGTCTTTTCGCGTGACTGAAGTAGGCCGTTAATATTTGTACTCGAACTTTAACTTACTTTCAAATGTCCGATCGAAGTTAAATTTTACATACTGACTTAAATCCGATGACAATACAATATTATTATGATTTTCGCGTCTTACCATCTTATACATTCTAGAGGATAACATACATATTAGAGGATAACACAAAAAAATTCGGATAAATTACCGTCTAGAAGTTTAACCCCTTCGGGACGAGCGTCTATTACAGAATTTTTAATCTGTAGTCACCGGATTTTTAAAACAGAAATTTTTGCCTAATTGAATCGGGAAAATGCTCGGATTAAATAAGGCAAAATTTACAATACCATTTTACTGGTGAGAATAATCACCGATTCTGAGCAACTTAGGCGGCACGAATACCGGTCGCCCGTCCCCAAGGGGTTAAGAAAGAGTTTTAGATTAGATAACATAAACCTGTGATGGTTGTGTTTTTTAACTTTTATAATTACATTTTATGTATTTTTTAACGCTGAATCAAAAAATTACCTCCACTTTTAACCATCATGTCAAGATTTTTCGCAAATCGTAAATTTCAAGGTTAAAAAATAGCGGAGAATCTGATACGATAAAATAGATGTAACACTTTTTTATTCAGTTTAATTTTATTTAATTCAATAATTTATTAGATTTTTTGGTTTATACTGGGTTTCTTACAGCTAAACAGCTCGGGGGCCCGATGAGGTTGGGAGGGGAGGGGGGATCAATTTTAACTTTTAGCTTTTTAACTTTGAAATTTGCGATTTGAGAAAATGCCTGAGGTAATGGCTTAAAATGAAGTTTATTTTCGGATCCAATGCTAAAATATACATAAGAATCAATTTTCAAAAGCTAAAAAACATGCCACAACCCAAAATTTGAAAGACAGTGTGACAGCACTTTAAAATATGTATCATTTTGCAAAGAATAGAGGCTGTTGTTTTTCATCCTTTTAACAAAAAATCTGTTATTTTTATCTTCTTATATGTTCAGTACTAATTGTACATTTTGAAGTAATATGTCAGAAGGATTAAAGATTTCAAATTTATATTGCAATACTAATTTTACTCTCAACCATTTCTTTAATATATCTGACGAAATTATATTTCTACTAAATTTGTTAATGACCCCTAATGTTCAGAAAAAAATATACTCCAACTTTAAACAGCTATTACTCGGTCGATTTCAATCGTAGAATAACGGGACTTTTTTGCCTTACTTGTCAGTGTATTAGGGAAATTTCACTAAATAACGTATAGAACCGGGGACGGTATAAAACTTTAGATTCTATAATTCTTCACTACATTGCTTTTTCGCTTATTTTTTTTTTATTTTAACCCTGCACCTAATTTTGACTATTTTTGTAATTGGAAGTATGCATCTAGGACCAACGGTTGCGAAAATAAATGTCGGTCAGGTTATACTTGGACACAGTATATCGTTAAAACACGACAGAATACTAAAATAAATGCCTTGCAGAAATCATTACTTATTAAGTATATATTAAAAGAATTCTGTTTAAAGTGAAATCTTACACACAGTTATGATAGTAAAAATTTAGTAAAAAATTTAATTATTTTCTGGGTAAGTAGTTGATTTTAAATTGCATATTTTTCTACAATTATTTCAATTTATGCATTAAAAAATACTTCTGCTACTTGTCCTAGATTTAGGCCTAATAAATTTTCATTTATAAATTTCAATAAATGCATTCTTTACTTCTCATTATATTTTAATTTACCTATAGGAATAACTTCAGTTCAGTTAGTATATAAAACGCATGTTTCTTTGTTAATGCACGTTATACTCAAATTCCACACTCACCGGATGATTTCAGTATAGTGAAATTTTTATTTGTTTTAAAGTAATAAAATGGGCAATGAATGTAACACTTGCATAGTTTCATTGCAGGAGAACACATTGTTTAGACATAACCGAAAGAATAGAAATACTGACACTTTTAGTATCTGTAAGATTTTAAAATTACAAACATGCAATTTTTATACTCAAATTACACCGACAGAAAATATAATAATAAAACCATGAAGTTCCAATTTCCTTATTAAACCCAGTGATCAAAATTAATTTATGATGAATCCAGTAAATTTGTTTCCGCTTTCAAATTTTAAAACATCTGCTACCGAATTTGCAAAAGCAGAATTAAAATCACGTTATTTTAATATGAGAACGAATGCTAGAAAAGTAGTAAAATACAGATGGTGACAGTTTTGTTACTTTCTATTGAAAATTACGCTTTTCTCGCCCAGCATCATTGTAACTTTATTTTTGTTTGAATTATTATTTGTTATTTAGTTTTGTTTTCCCTGAATTTATTATATTTAAGTCAAGCTTCTTTTAGAAATTGTCAGTTTTGTCATTGAATTTAAGTGACACACAGTGGCGCAGGAAGCCTCTAAATTTGGCCATAAATGAAATTTACTTTGAACAAAAAAACACATCATACATTCTTTTATAGACTTTACGTAGCGAAACTTAAAACTTTTACATAAGCTAAAGAGTAATTTATAAATTAATTTACAAAGTTTTTTCAAATATTTTCTGTAAAAAAATAAATAAAAAACAACAAATTACGATAATTTTCTACAAATTAAATATTTATATATCATCCATAGTTTCGCATTAAAAAATGCAAAAAAAAAAAAAAAAAATGCAAAAAAAAAAAAAAAAAAAAAAAAAACTGGTGTTGCAAACACAATTAATAATTTTAATGATTCTGAAGCATATCTTAAAGTAAATATCAGCGATTTGTTTTAAAGGAGTGAATCAACTTTTCTCAAGTAAAATGTACGTATTACTATCAAGACAGGAGAAGCAAAACTGTTTCTGCTGTCTTAGTAGTAGCACACACTTTTTGTCTGAGGAAGACGCGTTCAATCCTTCGAAACACGTCGTTAATATTAATTTTATAGTGTGTTTTTAAAAAAATGAGAATATTTAATCCATACTATCATTTGAGTGATCATCACTGTCACTATCCTGATCACCAGATATATTGAGAGATGGAGTTTTTAACAAATGTAGGGCTTCACGTGGCAGATGTTCTAACTTTTTCTTTCTTTTCATTTGTTTGCTAGTGATCACTGGATCCAAACTTAGAAGTAAAAGATTTAAAATATCTCTGTTAGTTCTTTCTAAGCTGTACTTTCTCGAGTAGTACCCCCTGTATCTTTTAAAGTCTTTATTCCTGGCTTCTTGGGCTTCCTCAGTCATCTGTCCTATGGGCAACAGAGTCGAACTTATAACTTCTGGTCCGTGAATCAAATACTTGTGTAATGTCGGGGGCATGTTGTACCATGGATACTTCAAGACAAAATATCTGGCTGTATTGTGCACAAATACACGATAGTTTTCTACATCTATCTCACATGTACTGGATATTACTATGAAGATAATATGTAGTTTTTTTTTTATCAAATCTACATCAACTGCAGTGATCTGAGCAGAAAGTTCTGGATTCTGAAAAATCGCCAAGCAGTGTTGCTATTGTTTGAGTTACTGAACCCTGGCTTAGGTTTGTCCACAATTAAACCACATCGGTTTCTAAATTATTTTTGAATTCGAATTTTATTTTGAGCTACGATTTCTTTTTCTCTTTTTTCGCGAACTTGCCATTTTTTAACGGGTAGCTTATAAGACATGTGCAAAAGACATTCGAATAAACGTATTCATCCATGGAGCACTGATAGGCCGAATTCTAAATTACCAGTTTTTATATCTCTGGATATCATTTTATCAATTTTGTTAAACTGTTTTGACGTTGCGCCACATATGAAGTATGCCATAGTTGAACTCGTTTCTGTCAGAGCGTTACAAACTTTACCGTTTACCATGGAAAAAATTAACTTGTGATTTATTTTTACTTTTCTTGATTTAATTGCTACATCAGTAGTATCTTGAATATTTTTTATGTGTTCATACATTTTATTTTTTTCCACAGCGCGCAATTTGTTAGATTCCTTCACGAATTCTATTGTAATAGGCCTGCAGTATTTAGTTGACGCAGATAGCGGGTTTTCTCATATAACTCTTTTTTCAGACATAATTCGAAGTGGAACTAGAGACGGAATAAATACGGCTGAATTACTATTGGCTTCCCAGTCGTAGAAAGCTTGTTTGTATGAGCTACGTCCCGAAGACCCATCAATACCCCACTTTGACATAATGCACGATTGCTTTAATTCTTCATTTCCAAGCTATTCGATAACAGATTCTAGTATTTGTAACGAGCGTTTTGAAGTATGATCTAGAAGAGCATCTAATGTGACTGATGCACTAATTTCTGTTGCTGTAATGTTTTTATGATAACATTCTTTTTTTTTTTTTTTTTTTTTTTTTTTTTTTTTTTTTTTTTTGCCTCTTGCACAGTTTTGTAAGAAGTAAATTTTGCTGGAGCACTTCCTCTTATGACGTTATACTGTTCGCGAGATAATTTCGCGTCTATTAATACAGCCAGAGTATTTTCTTCTGACAAAAGCTGTTGTTATGATTTTACAGATTTTGTGTAATCATATTTGATAGCTCGCTTTGGACTTGTAGTTATATCTTTTAAAGCTTTTGAGGCCTGAATGTGTCCTTCATATCTTAAGACCATACATGTCGCGTACATTACCGAAGATGTAGAACTAGAATCGCGTAATCGTTTTGCTCTTAATCTTTTTGATCGTTCAGAACACATATCAAACAGAATATGAGGCCGGCCACGTTTGCTTTTCAATGCCACTTCTGTTTGTTTTCCAAATCGAGGAAATAAAAGCGATTTGTCAAGCCACTCCTTATTAATTCTTAAAAACGTTTCCTTGTCTCTACAGGCTTTTGCCCATCGGAATTTATATTGCAATTTAAAACATTTTAGCTTCTTTTTTAAGTATATAGAACTGCTACTTTCGCAGTTTGTGCGATTCTGGAGCTCTTTTACCAAAAAATCATATTGCTTTTCAAAAGTTATTTCGTTCGAACGTTTCATGATATTCAGAAGTTCTCTTCTAGTAATATACAATGTATTTAAATTCGTCCCTAAATGGAACAACATGTAATCATGTTTATGTACGTACACTAACAAAAAATGGAGAATGATTAATTTGAAAATGACCATACAATTAAAAAAAGAGCAAAAAGTAGCAAAATTTTTTGAAGTATTTACCATCCTAAAACTCGAACCTAGTAGAAAAAATTATAGTTAACACTGAACCCGCTTTAACTCATAACTAAAACCTTCAATGTTTGTAGACACTGTTAAACGTTTTTATGAATTTCACTAGAATATATTCTAAGCGTCACTTAATCTATAAAAATCATATTAAAAACAAATTAAAGTTAATGTATTTTTGTTACATACCTGAGGTTGAAGGTTCCATAGTCAACAAATATTATTTTAAAATTATTACAGCGTAATTAACAAACGAATGTTGAAACAAAATTATTGTTTTTTTTTTTTTTTTTTTTTTTTTTTTTTTTTTTATTGTCATCGGGTGATATGTAGTTTAATCACTTACTGTAATGACAACAAAGATAACTTTGCGCACTTTTTAATACTAGGCATATGTTTACTGACATCTGCTCTATTAAAGTGATACTATGTTGGTAGTTCAATGCATAATTTCATTTTTTTTTATTTTTTGCCAGATTTGAAGGCTTCTTGCCCCACTCAGCGGCATTGAGTTTATTACCATTCCTCATATTCAGGCAGCATTCCCAATAGTTTTTCGCTACAAGTATACTGTAATGTTATATTTCCTTTTGACTTCCTGAAATTATAATATGAAATTTGGGTGAACTTCAGCAAAATGATAAGTGTTGCCAAAATGAAAAGTAGACGCGTGCGATTGCGTCAGAATGACTGCAGCTATAGCAGCGCCACCGAATGGGGATATAAAGGGCGGTAGGAGGTGCGCACAGCATACGGCGTTCAACAGTAAAATCTGTTCGCGGTAGCGAAAATTGATCGAAAATAAAGTCGAGAATACACGGATGCATCCAGATCGGAACAATGTTGCTGGTTGACCCCTGATGTCCTGGGTCCGAACTCTTCGATTAGCTCTGATCATTCCATCAACGGTGGAAATACAGTCGTCGGTGATCACGATGTTTGCTTGGCCCGGTCTTGGAAGATCCGATAACTTTTGCCGCCCTTCACGAAAACTTTTACACCAATTGTTCACAGCCGTTCGATCTAAACATTGCTCGCCATACACTGCCAGCACTTTTCGATAGACGTTCGCATTACGCCCACTTTCCGCAATCAGCAACTGTACTAGCGAGCTGGACGCATCCATGTACGGCACGACTTTACTTTTCATCAATTTCCTCTACCGTGAACAGGTTTCAATGTTGAACGCCGTATGCGGTGCACACCACCTACCGTGCTTTATATCCCTGTTCGGTGGAGCCGCTATATCTGCAGTCATTCTGATGCAATCGCACGTGTCCACTTTTCATTTCGGAAACCCTTATAACTACTTATAATAAATTCTCTGAAATATGTAATTTTGTTTCGGATGATATAAAACATTTGGAATGTTTGTTTTATTTATGGCCGGCTTATAGTAATGTTGGCGGGTGATGTTCTTTTTTTTTCCAAGAAATTTTCTTGTATAATCGAAGACATTTTAATCGTATTGGATTAATTTATGAAAGACAAATATGTGTAAGGAAATTCCCTAGAATGCATGCAAAATTTCTAAAACATGTAACTATCTAGGTTTTATGTATGATTATTTTGTTACATTTGTTACAGATAGATTTGTTAATACAATTATATGCTAGCCCAAGAGCTCGATTACTCTCTGAAGTAAGTGGCAAATGTGTTCGGGATGATTTCGAAACCCCCTTTAATTCGGTAAACGATTTCTAACTTCTACATAAAAGAAAAATCTATCGGCGTAACACATATTATTCTTAGGCTTAAACATCTCTTACTTTATGTGTATAGAGTGTAGTTACCTTCACAAAAATTCCACAGTTCTTACCTACAGTAGTGGTCAAAATTGTGAACACTTTTAGGTAGCTTTCATTACAAAAAGTAAAAAGTTTACTATAAAAGAAAAAAGTAACTATTGCAGCAGTCCAAAGGAAAACACTTCGGGAAATTTTGCTATATTTTCGCCGACCATTACCCCCAGATACGAAAACCACTCTCCGTTGAAAAACTGACTTATATATATATATATATATATATATATATATACACACACATATATATAATAAATTTGAAATCACAAATATATGAAGAAATTGATAAAGTTCTAAAGATATATATATATATATATATATATATATGATACCTATTTTAGGATTCCATTAATTTTTTTCATTCCTATCATTGCAAAGATTTATTTAATGTTATTTAATTTTCTAGTTATGATTTTATCTGTATTTTCTTGTTGTTAGTGTATGATATAGTCCTATATATTCTCTATTTTTGCTATAGCTTTACATAATTTATTCTGAAGAGATAATCATTTTATATATATACATCAATATGGTAGCAATAATTATTTCTATTCATAGATTTAATGTTAATATGTTTTAGAAGTTTAAATTCATATTACTTTGATCTGAGAAGATAATTGGGAAAGCGTTTTGGTTGTCTTTGCAAGGTTATAGCTGTTCTAGGATTTGGATGTTAGATGCGGATATTTTTTGACTTATTTGTTATCAAAAAGTCCAGTGGTTTCTTGCTTTTTTTAGTCTACGAAATTAGGGATATCATTATTTGGTTATGGAAATATTGAAGATTGTTTTTGCGTTCTGCTTCTATTATTGTAAATATTGTATATATTTTTTTCATACTCAAGATTTATTATTTAATTAAGACTAATTTAATTAAATTATTAATTTTTATATTATTAAATTTTCTTATTTTTATTGCAATTATTGCATTTTCCAAACATAATTTTTATATGGCAGTTCTTAGTAAACATCTCGATCCTGGCAAGATACACTTAGCATATATGCAGTGTAGTGTCCGGCACAGGAACAATAATTGGGTTGTTCCTGGATCGTCATCCAGTATCCAGTGACCATTTATACTCTCCCCCTCGTCCTTTATTTTTTCGTAAGTGTTATGATGCTCGGTGCAAGACATGTCCATACGCTTCTCAGACACAAATTGTCTCAGATCCTAATTATTCAAGTTTTTGTAAAGCATTTAATGTTATATAGAGTATAAAGTTCAACTTGTGTAATATGAAATATATTGGTGAAACATCAAGTCCAGTTCATAAACGTATCAATCATCATCGTTCAGACTCTAACAATAACAAAGCAAAAAATATACAATCTACAGCTGAAATTCAACATTTTCATAAACATCAATTTAAAAATACGACAATTGAAATCCTTCAATTTGTAAAAAATAAATCAGAACGTCTTTATATGGAATCATCATATATGAAATATTACAACACAATTTATCCTTATGGACTTAACAGTGAAGTATTTAATAGACCTGCCAAAGTCTTCACATCTATAAATAACAATATTGATTATTCTCCAATTTATCCTACTCTTAATCATAATTTAAATTGTAAAACAACACGTAATAAACGAGGAAAGGGTTCATCATCAGTTGTAGTTTCCAAAAAATCTATCACTAAACAAATAAATGATCTTCAAAGTTAATATTTAGAGAATTATAACTGGTTGTTAATTCAAAAAAACATCTTTGCTATTAAAAAGAAACAGATTGTACAACATTTAAATGTATTTCTAAGTAAATCTTTCTCTAAACATTTCTCTGATATTTATTTTGACCTCATTATGACTAGGGTTAATCTTTTAAATATTAATTTACAAAAAAAACATAAAATTCAAAACATGAATACTCAAATGATAATTACTTTTTCAAATCACATATTTAAGAAAATTAATATCAATTCTATAATTAATGATAAAAATTGTTTTTTTTCCCATTAATAATCTTCATATATCAAAAACCTTTAAATATCCGAATACAATTGGTAGAAAGATTTTTAACTACAATACACTTTCAAAAAATACATCTGCTGCAAGTAATTTTCCGTGTAAATGCAATGACCCCACTCTAAAAAAATACATAAACAATGATCATGGACATATAATCACTGGAAATCTTGATATTGTTAATGATTTTAAATTGAAACAACTAATGGGTTATGGTACTAAATATAGACTTCCATCTAAATTTAATGTTAAATCTATTATCAAACAGTTTACATATGATATTGATATTTTTATTTATAAAATTTCTATCTCTTATAATAAGCCTATTGAATATTTTAATCAATGGAAAATATTAGTAATTGAAAAATTAACTATGGCTTTAAAAAATAATATTGCTGATTTGGTTTCTATTAATACAAAGCATTTTTTCCAACAAATTACTAAATTACAAAAAAACTACGTTATTACATATGTAGACAAATCTCCTAATAATTATGCTATTATATGTAAATCTTATTATCACCAACTTCTTACAAATTGTATTTCTTCTAATAAGTCATTTCAAAAAACTAATGAAAATGTAATTGTAAATAATCGTAAAATTCGAAGTTATTATAAAATATTAAATATTTTATCTACTAACTTTAATTATCCATATTTAGTTCTTATTCCCAAATTTCATAAAACTCCAATTAAATTTAGGACTGTAACTATTGGTTGCAATACATATAATAATAAGGCCAATAAACTTCTCTTAAAAATTCTTAATCAATTATATGTACTTGCTACAAACAATAATAATAACATTGTATAAAAAATAGCTATCAACTTGTCAATATTTTTAAAAATCTTCATTGTATATATAATATAACGACATAGACTACAAAGATCTTTTTAATAATATAGACCTATTAGATTTACATAAAATTATAAATGCATTATTTAAAAAGTATTATAAAAAACTGGAATTACCATCTAATATAGATATTGCATATTTTAAATCTTTAACAAACTTCATTATGTATAATAATTATATATTGCAAGATAACACTTTATATTTACAGCATGTCGCTATACCACAAGGCGGTTGTACATCCAGTTTAGTATCAGAATTATACTTATATCATTATGAACGTAATTTTACTAATAATAATCTACATTTATATCGTTATATTGATGACATAATTTTAATTGATACTGATCAATCTGCAATTACTCAATTTCCAGTAGAATATCCCACAAATTTGGAATTAACGGAAAACCTTTTATCTAACAATACAATTAACTTCTTAGATCATAAAATTACAATAAAAGACAACAAAACAATCACAGATTTATATGACAAACGTAAAGAATTTAAATTCAAAGTTAATACATTTACAAATTTTAAATCTTCTCTACATCATTCTGTATTTCGAAATATAATACTTAATCATTTATATAGAATAAAATGTTTATGTTCTTCTCCTCTATTAACAATAATATTAAAAAACTAATTTATGATGCATTAAATCATGGTTTTCCAAAAAAATTCATATATTCATTAATATACAATTAGTACTTTACTTACATGATCTTTTAAATCAAATTAATACATGCGTAAACAAAATTACAAAAGAATTATAAAATAAAAAAATATCTATAAAAAATTAAAAATTGTAAAATAATATAAAAATATTATTATAGGTTGGATGGGTGGGTAGATGTTAGAGTACGGAGGTGGGTGGTTTTGTCTGGATAATACGCAATGGTTAATTTAAAAAAAAATTATATCATAACTATATTTTTGATACGTATTTTATAAGGATGTTGATTTGATATTTTATATGTAATTGATGACTTTCATTAATATTATATTTAGCTTAATTATTGTTTAATCTTATTTACAATCATTTGTTATTAAATTTTAATTTACTAAGGACAATATCATATCAATTACTAATAGTATGCCATTTTTATAGTGATTAATATACATATAAGTATATTTAATATAAATAAAGTTATACTGTATGTATTAAAATTGGGTAATTATTTTTATTACTATTCCTCTATTCTTTTTAATATTGATCTATTTTCACTTTGTGTTATAAAATTTATTATCGGTTTAATGTTTTTGAATGTCCCACATTCATACTTTTAGGATTTTTATGGATGTATGAAAATAATCCACACACTATATTTGAGATTTTTAGGTAATGGGAATTTAAGTATCTGATAATCTTCTATATACTTCCATATGTTTTTTATTTCCTGTTCATTTTATAATTATCTTATATATAATAGTTTTTATTAAGGATTTTTATATTATTTTAATAATTATTTATATTAATTATTATTGAATTTATTTTTTTATAGCATATAGCTATATGCTATATATTATAAATGCTATAGAATTATTTAAATTCTTAGTGTAGTTTAAATGAGTTAGTCAATGGAATATTTTGTATGCTTTTTTTTAAATTTTATTAACAATAGTTTTTTTAAAAAACACATAGTGTGGTTTATATTAGGTTTATAATTATCTATATATAAGGATATGTTTGGTTTTGCTGTTAATAAATATTTTTTACATTCAAAAGCTTACAATTGTTTATCTTGTGACATTTGAATAATAAAAGTACTACTAGATGGCAGCACCAAAATTTGTCTTTTGACGATAAGTTATAAATTTTGCTTTTTCCAGCTCCTTTTCAGTTATAATTTACTACACCAGGTGGATTTTTTAGCTAAATTTTGACGATATTGTTAAATAGCAATTAATTAATTTAATAGTGCATTTTAGTTATTTTAAATAATGTAATTACTTTCTATTTATTTTATTTTATATTATATTAAATGTATTTATCATGGTATTTCAAAATGTATTAACTGCATCCTTTGGTATCAATTACTGTGATTTCTTAACTGTTTTATTCAACTTAATCTTTACGATATTTTGGAAGCCATGTGCGCGTGGATATATTGAAAAATACTGAAATATTAATCGGTATGTTGTTTATTATTTCTATTTTATATCCTATAAATATTTAAACAGGTTTTATTGATTTTTCGGTTTCATATTATTTGTTTCTATTCTGTTTTGAACTTTAATCAATTCACTTGATTTTAATGGTTGTTTGGGCACAGGGAAAAATAATTTTTAGCTTTAGCTTATTTTTTTCACAGAAAACAACCATATTGCTTATATCATTGAATTCTGTGCCCTTGATAACGTAATTCAATATATAAGCTTTTCCATTATTTGTCGGTGTGCACTTTCTTCTTTTTTCTTCCATAATAATTCTTATAATAAATTATTTGGCACTTTTTTTATACTTACAGCTTTAATTCATAATATTATGGCTTTTGATGGTGGTAGGTTATGTTTAATTAATATATATATATATATATATATATATATATATATATATATAATTTTAGAGAGAAAGATCGTGCTACTCGCGATTTTTCTAAACAGACCCTGTCCAACTATTCTCAAAGAAATTAGTCTTTAAAACTGAACATTGTATCATAGCCTCTGTCATGTTGTAACGAAATTAAATAAATAAAGTCCCTTAACTCAAAGCTTCTAATTCAATTCGTATATGGATTTCCAGTTTTTTCTTGCTCAAAATTGGAATGCAAGTCACACGTCTAAAAAAGTCCTTCCGGCCAGTGCCCGGAGGAAGAGGTAGTTTTCAAATGCCTTATTTTAACAAAGCCAACTTATATTATTCAAACACAAGAAGCTCAATTTAGTGGAAACCGAATACAGGAGATACAATACTAATTTTTATCAATACTAAATCATTATGAATGAGAATTTCGCGAAATTAGTCAGCTTTATCCAAGCTGCTTTTATTTAAAGTAACTTATATTTAGCTGCGAAATTCGGCGATTTGTTAAAGTGCCTGCCATTTTAAGACAACATGGTGGATGAGGCTAACCAGTGAACTTGGTCAAGACCTTAGTAATTGCTGTGCACATGCTCACTCACATCGGAATCGGTTGATATATACGAGTGCTGTCGCAGGTAAAAAATCAGATTTTTCAAAATGTCACCCACATTAGAAATTGAAACTGCTATATCTGAACCATTTTTTAAGATAAATACAAGCAAAAAATGCTCCTGAATCCTTATATCAAGGTCAAATACTTAAGAAAGAAACCTTTTTCAACTTCTAATTTTTTTGCCTCCCTTTAAATATAATTTAATGGCCACCATTTTGAAACAAGATGGCTGATGAATCTGGCCAGCGAAATTGGTCGAGATATTGATGTATACTATCGACATGCCTTCTTACATCGAAATAGGCAAATACGTGTGTTATCGCGTGACAAATACAAGATCGTTTCAAAGTATTAGTCATGCTAGAAATTCAAAGTGCAATAATTCAACCATTTTTTAAGATATAAACAAAAGAACAAATTTTCAGAAACAAAAACTGCTCCAGAATCTTTGTATTAAGGCCAAACGATTAAAAAAAATCTTTTTCAGTTTCCAATTTTTTAATACCTCAAGTTAATTTTTTTTTAAATTGCAACCCTTTTGAAACAAGATGTCGAATGAAGCTGGCCAACGAACTCGGTCGAGACATTGGTACGTACTATGTACAGAGACAGACCAAGTTACATCCAAATCGGTTCATAAATACGCATGTTATCGAGTGACAAAAATGAGGTCTTTTAAAATGTCAGCCACAATAGAAATTCAAAATGCTATAACTCAGCCATTTTTTAAGATATAGACGAAACAAAACCGGTTCCGGAATCTTTGTATTAAGGTAAAACACATACGAAAAAAATCTTTTTCATTTTCTAATTTTTTGGTATCTCATTTTAAATTTTAAATTTTTTAAATTTTTTTTAAAATGGCCGCCATTTTGAAACTAGATGGCGGATGAAGCTGGCCAACGAACTCGGTCGAGATATTTGTATGTACTATGTACACGCCAAGGTACATCCAAATCAGTTCATAAATACGCCTGTTATCAGGTGACAAATATCAGGACGTTTCAAAATGCTACAAGTTTCCACGCTAGAAATTCAAAATGCTATAACTTAGCCATTTTTTAAGATATAGACGAAACAAAAACTGCTCCCGAATCTTTTTATCAAGTTCAAACACATAAGAAAAAAACATTTTTTCAATTTTTAGTTTTTTGGTACCACATTTCAGATTTAATTTTTTCTTAAAAATTTAAATGGCCGCCATTTTTAAACAAGATGGCGGATGAAGCTGGCCAACGAACTCGGTCGAGACATTGGTATGTACTATGTATAAACGAAGTTACATCCAAATCGGTTCATAAATACGCCTTTTATCACGTGACAAAAATCAGGACGTTTCAAAATGCCAGCCACGCTAGAAATTCAAAATGCTGCAACTCAGCCATTTTTTAAGATATAGACGAAACAATAACTGCTCCGAATCTTTATATAAAGGTTAAATACATAAGAAAAATATATTTTTCCATTTTCAATTTTTTGGTACCACATTTCAAATTATAATTTTTTTAATTTTTTTTCAAATGGCCGCCATTTTGAAACAAGATGGCGGATGAAGCTGGCCAACGAACTCGGTCGAGATATTTGTATGTACTATGTACACACCAAGGTACATCCAAATCGGTTCATAAATACGCCTGTTATTACGTGACAAAAATCAGGACGTTTCAAAATGCCAGCCACGCTAGAAATTCAAAATGCTATAACGCAGCCATTTCTTAAGTCATAGACGAAACAAAAACTGCTCTCTAATCTTTTTATCAAGGTCAAACACATAAGAAGAAAATATTTTTTCAATTTTCAATTTTTTGGTACCACATTTCAAATTTAAATTTTTCTTAAAAATTTAAATTGCCGCCATTTTTAAACAAGATGGCGGACGAAGCTGGCCAACGACCCCGGTCGAGACATTGGTATGTACTATGTATAAACGAAGTTACATTCAAATCGGTTCATAAATACGCCTTTTATCGCGTGACAAATTTCAGGGCGTTTCAAAATGTCAGCCACGCTAGAAATTCAAAATGCTGCAACTCAGCCATTTTTTAAGATATAGACGAAACAAAAACTGCTCCGAAATCTTTGTATAAAGGTCAAATACATAAGAAAAAAATATTTTTCCATTTTTAATTTTTTGGTACCACATTTCAAATTTTAAATTTTTTTAAAAATTTTAAATGGCCGCCATTTTGAAACAAAACGGCGGATGAAGCTGGCCAACGAACTTGGTCGAGACATTGGTATGTACTATGTACACACCGAATTACATCGAAATCGGTTCATAATTACGAGAGTTACAGTGTTACATAGTTCATATATATATATATATATATATATATATATCAATTTTTAATGGAGGGTGGTTTCGGGGTCTGGGGGTCATGATCGATGAAAATATACCAAATTTTTTTGAAATCGCTTTCCTCCGAACGGCTGCATTTGGTAGCTTTTTGTAATGAAAGCTACCTAAAATGGATGCCACAAACCTATATTATAGAACTGTATGCATAAAATAATGTACCTTATACTTAATACATATATATAATATATATATAAACTCGGTTTATGGCGTCAGATACCGCCATCCGAAGAATCCTCAAGAGTCTCTTTCCATTTCTTCCGGTCAAGTGTCCATTCCTCTTCAAGACTTCTATCCCTCATTGCCTTTGAAATATCATTCATCCAGGTCTTTCGTGGTCTTCCCCGTTTCCTTTTTTTGTTTGTTTCATAGTTGAATGTTATTTTGGGTAGTCTTTCATTATTCATTCTTTTGACATGACTATACCAGATTAATTGCTTATACTTAATTACTACTTAATTATTAATTATACTTAATTGCTTATACTTAATTACAAGAATTAATAAGGATATATATATATATATATATATCAATTTTGAACGAAGGGTTGTTTCGGGGTTTGGGGGTCATGATCGATCAAAGTATACCAAAATTTTTTGAAATCGCTTTCCTCCGAACGGCTGCAATAGGTAGCTTTTTGTAATGAAAGCTACCTAAAAGTCCACATGGAAGGCGTCCTTTATCCTGTAACATGGCTAAAGTTCCCATATTCCAAATTAATCATATTCCTCTTTGTTTTAGAAAAAAAATGGTTTTATTAGAACTTAGTATATTCTGCTCTAATTAAATTACAATATAATTGTAACAATAGATAGAAGGTCACTATATATAAACTTCATTAACAAATTTTAAAAGAAAATCAATAAATGAAAACAAAAAAAGAAAGAGAAAGATGAATTTTTTTCTCAAGATTTCTTACCTTTTGATCTATAATATTTGTTATAAATGAAGGGGGAAAAATAGACACATCTTTCAATTCTGACGAATCCTCATTAACATTTATTTGAGTATCTATTCGATCAATGTAATGATACTCATTTACGTACCATTACATGTTCTTCTATGACTTTTGATCAAAATATAAACTAGAAGAAAAGGGACACGTATCTTCTAGAGGTTGTATTTATTTTTTAAACTGTGATTTGCATATGAGTAAATTTGTATTTGTCAGAAGTAAAAGCTAAAAATAAAACCAGACACACTATATAGTTTATGGCGCAATTCTAAAGATAAAATCACATGTTATTTGAGCCATATAAGAGTAATCGAAATAACACGTTATCAAAGAGACAGTTTGATAATGCAATGTTTGATAATCAAACGGTAAAAGTATACAGCGTAACAAGTTCATTAGAAGAAAATGTGGGGTAGGTGCCATACGTAGTCTGAAACCTTCATGAAATACACGCTGAACAGAAAGAATGATTATAGTCCGCGGAAGGAAGGAAATAATATTAGTTTTAACTGACCTCCTACACGCGGGAAATCAAAATCAATAGACGTAGTTATTAAAGGGGTTCAGACACTTGTATCTTGTCAATGTTAAATTTGTCATATTGATGACCCTTTAACTAAGGAACTGTTCCAAGGAATCAGCTGAAATTTTCAAAAGCGTATACCCTTACTTTAACACATGGATTTTTTTTTTTTTTTTTTATTGGCTGTATGTTTAATTTCAGGATTTCTACTGCAAACTAAAAAATAATTGAAAAATTGAATATTCATTAAAAAATAACAACAAATTAAAGATAGCTGGGATTACATTATGTACATGTCAGAGAAAATCGTGCTCAAATGTGTATATTGTATAGCGTATGAGATAAAGGGTAATTTAGGCACAAGAAAAAAATCAGATTTTCAGAAAAATGCAAATAAAGTTTAATATGTTATTTTAAATCGTATATCAATAAATTTAATGCATTTTATCACCTTAGTAAGGATCATTTTGGCCCTCTTCAAACATTCTTTTGCCTCTTGGAAATTAAAAGAAATAAAAAACTTTAAATTTAAAAAAATGAAGTGTCCGAACCCCCTTAAAGAAAGAACAGATACAAGGCAATGACTATACAGCGGAAATGCCTTTATTTACTGCAAGCAAATACGGTAGAGAGTGGATGATGAGGTCACATATATTCATGTTAATGCAGAAAATATAACATAAATTTGCTTACATCACATTATTCTATAACTATTAACGTCATTAACATATGGAGTTTTTTATAACATATGCATACGGATGTGTTCGAAAAGTAATTTCAAAACATATACCTGCAACAATGGTAATGATATGCAATTTCCCTAGTGAATCTATTCCAACAATGATTGAAAGTGTTTTAAATTTGACGATAAAAGTTTGCACTGTTCATTTAAAAGGCAGAATAATACTCCTAAGAAACGTTATTTTTGATTGAATTAAATTTAAAATTTTCCCAATCGATAATCATCTAATTCGGTTTATTTTTTTTTTTTCGAAGAAGAAATTTCCATATTAACAGTGCCATTTTTAACTGTCAATTTTGAAGAATATGCTTAAGCCACAAAAGTAAATTTTATTAAGTTTAAAAAGCTTACGATATTATTCTTGAAATAATTATGGGCCATTAAAAAATAATTATCCAAATTACTTGGTTTCGTGAAAAAAATTTTAAATTTCAGTGTTTATACGTAACAGAGAAAGTGTTTTATTTCACTTAAATAATATAGTAATTTTTTTTCCGATCTGAAAACACAAAAGAGAAACTTGCATACACAAAATTGAAGGAGCAAATTTTCTTGAAATGTAATGTACTATCTTAAAAGTAGATGGGTAGATAAACATTGATTTTTAGACTATATGGTCAATTTTTCTTTCTTTTTTCTCAGAGTTTTGATTGTTTTAATATAGCTAATGATGTATATACACTGCCTCTTTGACTAATCTTTGTTTGAAAGTTGTTTAAATCCATTATACAAAATAATAAACATAGGTTTATTTAACTTTTAATGTATTTAAAATATATGAATTGTATTTTTTTTTTTTTTTTTTTTTTACGAAGCGCTCATAATATCATTGTAGTTTTATGAATGTGAAACATAAAAAAAAAAAAAAAAAAAAAAAAAAAACATAGTAACTTTTATATATGTTAATATGATAAAAAAATAAAAATTCATAAGCGCTCATAACACCACTGTAGTTTTATATATGTGAAATATAAATAAAAAATAGTAGCTCTTACATAGGTGACGTCTTGTGAGAAAAAAATCAACTGATCTCGGATGATGTTATGTTCGCTTCATAAAAAAAATTCATATTGAACGTAACGAAATACACTAACATTTGCTAAGTGAACCCATGCTTCTTATTTTGTATAACACACTTAAACAATATTTAAACAAACAGCAAAACATCAAAAGAGCGGAAGTAAATATAAATTTTGACTTATATTAAAACAATTCAAACAACTTTAAACAAGTTGGAAATTGCTCGTCAAACGTGGGAAATGAGGTGCGTTCGTACTATAACTAGTTTTATAATTATTTTTTGCACCCCATATTGTACTGAATGCGTATTTATTTGCAATTCATAAGTGCATAGTCTGTAACATCATTAAAATGCACTTGCAATAATTTTTTCCCATTCCCCTTAATGTAACGGAAAACTTTTGACTGTCCCTGTAATTAAGCTATACATCCGATTTTCATGAAATTTGAAATGGCTCGACAAAATTTTGCAGCAATTATATATTTAAAATTTCACCCCATTCGGAAAGCTGTAACATCATTAAAATGCACTTGCAATAATTTTTCCCATTGGCTTTAATGTAAAGAAAAACTTTTGACTGTCCCTGTAATTTAACTATACATCCGATTTTCATAAAATTTTAAATGGCTCGACAAAATTTTACAACAATCATATATTTAAAATTTCAGACCATTCGGTTTGGTAGTTTTTGCTCTATTATATGCGGACGGACGGACAGACAGACGGACGGACTGAACGACGACTATAGGTGCTACGTATTTATATAATTACGAACGCACCTAAAAAATGACAGGCGGGATTCAAATACCCGTGCTTATCTACCCACCACGTTTTGGCATCTAAAAATGCTATAAAGACAACTGTATCTATAAAAACAGTAGAGTTTTAGAGTTCTACTTTTTCACGTGAATTTTTCAGGCTAATATTGTATTTGCTGCTTTTGGGAAGGGGGGGGGGTTGTTATTTTTTTGCTGCTGCACCATCATGTGCCATCTAATCGTGGATTAATTATTAAATGCAAACCTTGAACTTGATATCACATTCCTTGAAGAGGAAAATCATGTTGAGGAAAAATTGTAAAATTACTTCACGCCATATCAACTCATAGATTCACTGATTATGTAATTGATTTTGCAAAATGAACGACAACAATATTTGACATACTTGTTTATTTCTTACTTGAATTTGAAAATCAGACTGAATATTAATAGGTTCTAAGCAATTTCTTTGTCTTTAGATTTTCTCATAATTTCTCAAACCCAATGTTTTTATTTATTGAAGTTCTGCTGAAATACAAATGTGAATTTAGCTGCTCCTATTGGAAAGTTTCTTGTACTTTACATAGTATTTTACTTAGATAACGAATATTATCTCATTAACAGCATAAATATATATAAATGAACAGATAGCAAGAGTAAAATGAAAAATAAACGAAAGGTAAAGCGTAAAGAAATGTAAATTTTCCTTAATTGTTGCGTAAATTGTTCATTACTGCAGAACAGGAAAAATTCCTTATTCCATTAAAGATTTTGTAGTCATGTAATCTCTATTTTATTTAAAAATTAACGTGAAATTAAGGTCTGGCATATTGTTGAAACAAATTTACGATCATCTTTCTATAACTGCGACACCGGGTCAGTTCTGATCAATTGATATATTATTAAATTCTAAAAGGAAAGTTGATTATACATTCTAAGCACGATGTGAATGTCTTGTAAAGGGAAAAATTACAAATTTATATGAAGTCCATTTTACGCCCCAGTGGCTAAGATTGATTTGACTAACTGATCAAGTACCGTCTCTCTCATCCAAGCTTCACTTTCTTGACCTTGTGAGATGTGCATCCTTATGTTTAAAGAATTATGGCTGTTGTTCTGGAAACTATGAAAAAAGAAAGAGGTTAATTGGCGAAAAATACCGTCATTCGGAGGCAGTTGAATGGAAAATTGATCAGTTAAATCAATATACGTTGAAGCTTTTACAAACAGCTAAAATATTTTGTATGGTCCGTATAGAGATTGCTAACTATGTTAATTCTGTACTGAATTAATATTTTATATAATAAAAGCAAGGTAATTCATTTAATTATGTGTAAATACTGTGTATTTTCCGTATAGATATTGCTATGTATGTTATTTTAGTATTGAGTTAATATTTTATGAGATAAAGGACATTTTATTTCACTCAATTACGTCAATGTAACTGATACATAAGAGTATTCTATTTCATTCTCCTTTCTGTGTCTTTGAAAAAATACAGCATTATTGAATGTTTTGCAGTGTTAATCCAAAGACAAGAACAAAATATTTTTTAAAGCTATATATCTCACTGTGCGAAGACAAGAATATATGTATGAAATCCCGTCGACACAAATGAAGCTTATTTTTTATATTAGTTGAAGACACAATAATTCCTACTTCATTGAAGTCATTTTAGCCTCCTATGTTAAATAAATACACAGAATTTTCTTTATTTTCCTTCTCATATTTTCTTTTTACTTCAGCAGTCTTCCAATAATGTTTTCTTGATATTATTTTATATTCAGTACAAAATATACCATATATGCCTCGTATTTTTCACAATTACTTTAAATTATAAATGATTAAAAATAAATAAATGAAAAATAAATCAATAAATTACTTAATGCTAAAAGCAATTTACTGATACTATTTGCTATAATTACAAAAAAGTATGAACACTAATATTAGTAATTATACGATTTCAATTCAATATTTGAACATAATATCGCTTTTCAGTAAATATTTTTAACTGTCTTATATTTAATGATTCAATATACTGAAAGCAAAAATAACATTATTTATGAAAAGGAGAACCCACACGCTTAATATGAGTCTTTGGTATGTGACAGTTTAATAAAACCTATACGAATATAGTTGAAAGTTGTGCTTAGCATCGAGTTATTTCTATAAATAACTGATACTAATTGAAGACTAAGAATGGAAAACGCTGAAAGTCCAAAAGAGAAAATTTTTGAAGAGAGTGAAAAAACAATGTGAATGTACCTCATTTGCTACATTTGTCGTACAGTTTCTTACTTGTTTGAACTATTACTACTAGGGTTAGCACTTCAAGCGTTCTCCTGTTTGTTAAGTTTGCCACTTAGGACATTTTTTGTAAAAAAAAGAGATTTTCGATTTTTTGGTACTATCAGCGTTTTCTATTCTTAGTACTCAAAATATTCTGTCTCTGAAAAAAATCAGGTATAACTCTGGAGGTTTTGTTCGACTTAAATCAATTAAATAGTGAAAGAATGAAACTACAGCTTCGATTGTAGCATGCCGGTTGCTAATTGTATTTACTTAATGAAGCTATTTAATATAAAATAACATTATGTTAAAGTTGTCTGACTTGTAGTCAGAAAAACGATGAAAAGCTTCTACCAGTTACCTTATTTAATAAACAAATTACAATTTACATATTATTATAAACATATAGAAAAAGTGAGCGAAATAAAGTGCGTCAAACTAGCACGAGCTCACGAGAGGAAGTAAATATGATTGAGTTCAGTTCAGTTCAAGCAACGCAGTAACGGTTGTCGTTAGAGTAAAGTGCACAGTTAAAGTCTTAGTTCAGCTGCACCATGGAGTTAGCAGTGTTAGTAAGTTCAGTTCAGGACACTGCAGTACCCGCTTCCTAGTAGAGCATTACCTTACCTGAAGCATGCGGGGATACTGACGTTCCGTCCAGACCGGGTACGTTTAACCTCTGGAAGTTCTGGTTCTTCCTCCATATCTGGTTGACGGACTTCAGGAGTGGGCTCCAGGGCTTTGGTGAAAGGTACAGGTGTTGGTTCCCGTCAGTTCAGGATACACGCTGGCTTTAGGCGATCAATAGACACAAACTTGGCTTTATCACCAATCTGAAGTTTGTAAACTTTGTCAGATCGCTGGAGAACAATAAAAGGTCCATCGTATGGCGGTTTCAGAGGTGGCTGGACTGCATCATGTCGCACGAAAACTTGGCTGCAACTCCTGAGATCCTTCGAAACAAAAGAACGGTTCTTGGTGTCGTGGTTGCTAGTTGGAGCTGGGGACACTTGCTGCATGACTTCTTTCAAGCGTGCCACAAACCTGGCTGCATTGAAGTTTGTAGGAGTAGGTGCGAAAAATACACCAGGTAACCTCAAGGCAGTACCATACACCAGTTCGGCTGTGGTTGCCTTAATGGTATCTCTGAATGCCGAACTCATTCCAAGCTACACTGTGGGCAAGACCTCTGTCCAACGATCAGTTAAATGAGCTTTTAAAGCGGCTATCATTGTGCGATGTCAATTTTCAATTAAACAATTAGACATTGGGTGGTATGCTGTGGTGTGTATGTGTTTAATCCCTAATAATTTCATTTAGGTTGTAATTAAAAGAGACTCCAACTGCCTGCCTTGGTCCGATGTGATCAACCTAGGAACACCGAAACGAACTATCCAATTTTCGTAAAACGCTCTAGCTACAGTTTCAGAAGATATATCGGAAATTGGACAAGCTTCAACCCAACATGTGAAACGGTCAATCATTGTTAAGCAATATGCATATCCCTGAGAAGGGGGAGGGGCCCAACGAGATCGACATGAATGTGTTCAAATCTCTTATCCGGAATTTTAATGTTTTGTACTGCACTGTTAGTATGACGATATATTTTGGATCTCTAGCATGGAATACATGTACACGCCCAATTGGCAACATCCTTTTTAATTTCCGGCCACACGAAACGAGACGTTAGGAGTTTCACGGTAGCTTTGATACCTGGATGAGCTAAATTGTCAAGAATTTTAAATGCGATTTTTCGAAATTCACGAGGAAGATACGGGCGAACGTTTTGTGTAGAAGTATAGCTCAAAAGTTTAATCAGTTCCCGGTAAAATCATATGTTGAAATTTTAAAGCTGTCTTAGATTTCATTAGATCTTGCAACTCAGTATCAGCATTTTGAGCTTGTGTCACTGCGGTATAGTCCAAGACGGTTGGAAGTTCTAAAGCCTCAATTCTCGACAGCGTACCTGCTGGTATATTATCAGAACCTTTTATAAATTGGATATCAGTACTAAATTGACCAACAAAATCCAAATGACGCTGTCGTCTGGGAGAAAATTTATCTGCTTTTTGTAAGAACGCATGTGTGAGAGGTTGATGATCAGTGAAAATTGTAAATTGACGACCTTCAAGCATGTGTTTAAAATGTTTAATGGTGGCATAAATCGCATACAGTTCGCGATCATAAGTATCCCATTTCTGTTGTGATTTCGACAGCTTGGCTGAGAAAAATGCCAAAGGTTCGAAACTCGTCTCAGTGCCAGATTTTTTATATTGGTTTACTGAAGCTCCTACAGCTGAATCACTAGCATCTGTGAAAAGAGTTAAATGTGCTTCTGGATCTGAGTGAGCCAAAATTACAGCATCAACAAGCTGTTTTTTGCAAGCTTCGAATGCCGCCTTTTGAGCTTCAGTCCAGTCAATAGTAATGTTTGTTTTTCCCTTTTTAGTGCCTTTTATCGTGTCGTTGAGTGGGGCGTGAATATGTGCAGTATGTGGTATATTTCTTCGATAATAATTTAATAAACCAAGGAAACGTTGGAGTTCTTTTACAGTTTTAGGTAACTCATACTTTAAAATTGACTCAACGCGTTCTGGCTGAGGCTTAATTTCATCTTTATTTACCAAATAACCCAAAAAAGATAATTCGGGAAAACCGAAGACGCATTTCTTTAAATTAATACGGATGCCATATGAGGAAAGTCTTTTAAAAACGCATTCAAATTGTGTTTGGTGTTCTTCCTCCGAACAACTTACAATTAATATGTCATATAGCTAATCAAAAACAAAGTCAAAACCTTGCAACACTTCATTTATAAACCGTTGGAAAGTTTGGTTGTGGTTGTGGTTGTGTTTATGACGGTCAATTATCAACACGAGGGATATAGGCCCAAAGGGGGGGGGGAGCGCCCTTCGTGGGGGTCTTTCTAAGGGAACCTAAACCGTATTTACGCTTGGAAAATCCAAGGTTTCGAAGAAAACCACGAAAACTCCGAAACGATTAGGCGATTGGGTTCGAACCCAGCACCTCCCGTCTACCAGCTTCGAGAGCAGAACCTCTCGGCCACTGGTGGGGCTGGAAAGTTTGGGCTGCGTTAGACAAACCGAAAGGCATATGTAAAAATTCAAACAAACCAAACGATGTAGTAATTGCAGTTTTTGGGATATCGTCTGGGTGGACTGGTATTTGATGATATGCCCCAACTAAATCCAGTTTACAAAAATGACTTTTCCGTGTAATTGACTTGAAAAATCCTGTAGGTGGGGTGATAGGGTATCGGTCTGGTGTTGTTACCCGATTTAGAGCTCTGTAATCGCCAGTAGGGCGAAAATCTTTTCCAGAGTCTTTCAGGACACGGTGCATTGGGCTAGACCAGTAAGATGTGCTCGGTCTGCATATCCCTGGCTCTAACAGGTATTCGAATTCACGTTTAGCTGCAGCTAATTTTGCTTGGTGAAGCCTACGCGGACGTGCAAAAACCGGTTGTCCTTTCGTTAAAATCCCATGTACAGTATTATGTTTAACTTCTTTCAATTTTGGATACGGGCGTACAACATCTTTGTATTTTTCGAAAATATTTTTATAGGCCAAATTGTTCGCGATTAAAGTAACCTGTGGAGTATTATCTGTTGATTTTGTCCCGCTGCTTGCCAATTTAGTAAGGGGATCTCGGAGGATACCCTGTTTGAGATCAATTAACAAACCATAGTGACGTAAAAAATCAGCGCCTATAATCCGCTTGCTAATGTCAGCAAGTACAAATGGCCATTGAAATTTGAGGCGTAAATTTAAACTTAGAGTTATTACTTTAATGCCATATGTTTTAATGGTAGAGCCATTTGCCGCGTATAAATTAATGACATTGTTATTTGCTTTGGAAATGGTTTTGTGATATGGTAATACACAAACATCGCTGCCACTATCGATTAGGTATGAGAGTTTTGAAATTAAGTCAGATACAAAAAGGCGACTTTTGTTATTTGGTTGGAAATCGCATTGCGCCTGGTTATGCGATTCCTGCTCTAGTTTTCCTGACGTTTGTAGTTACATGGGGATTTGCAACGTCTAGCGGCCTCACCGAATTTAAAATGATACCAGCACTGGTCACGCGAGCCCCTGTTTTTAGGTGTTTTTGAGCGTGGTCGCTTAGAAAAAGATCTGTGATGAGAGTTATCTTGCCGCTCACAGCTTCTCTAAAGATGCTCAACTTGTTTTGTGAGTTCTGCAATTTGAGCACGTATTTCACTAAAACCCGAAAGTGGAGCTTTCGGGCAATGCATCTCATCAATGCTCGCGCAGCGGTCTCATGCATCTAGTCAGCCATTAAGGCCAATTTATCAAAGCTGTCTTCCGATATAGAAAGGATGGCTAGGGCCTGTGTGGGTAAACGCTGTAGCCAGAGCGTTTTTAAGAAATCCTCACCCAGTGTTTCCCCTGCAAGTTGTTTCATCTTGCCCAATAAATGTGAAGGTTTGTCATCCCCTAAAACTAATTCTGAAAGAACGGCTTTAATCTGTCTCTGTTGTGTGACGGACAAATCAGAAACAAGACGTGCTTTAAGAGTCTCATATTTATCTGTCTGGGGAGGTGCTAACATTATATTACTGACATAATTTAAAATATATCAAGTGAGAGCCAAAATAACGCAGTAATATTTAGTTGCATCTTGAGTGATGCCTGAAACAACAAATTGTGCTTCTATATTAGCAAACCACAATATCAGGTGTTTATCCCAAAAAGGTGGCAGCTTTAGATCTACTTTATGAACCTGAAGATCGGGCTGAGCCACGTCGTCTGGCATGACAAATTAAAGAAAAAAGTCAAATTTTTAATAAAAGCTCAAATAACCAATATTGGCAGGAGTAATATGAGGTCTTACCTTGAAGGCTCCAGGAACGTCAGTTACTGAATCCCGTTGAATCAGCACATGTGGTCGATGAGCTGGGTTATGAAAATGCAAAACAGTCGGCAATGTTCGTAAAATTAACGAAAAAAGTGAAACTATTGTCGCACAATTCGTCGAAATATCATAGTCGACAAAATAAGATACGCTGTTGATGTTCAGGAAAGACTCCTACAAAGATGTCGATAGATCGCATCACTGTAATCACATGTTCAATACAACGACGAGGTCACCACTACAGCTTCGATTGTAGCATGCCGGTTGCTAATTGTATTTCCTTAATGAAGCTATTTAATATAAAATAACATTATGTTAAAGTTCTCTGACTTGTAGTCAGAAGAACGATGAAAAGCTTCTACCAGTTACCTTATTTAATAAACAAATTACGATTTACATATTATAAACAAACAGAAAAAGTGAGCGAAATAAAGTGCGTCAAACTAGCACGAGCTCACGAGAGGAAGTAAATATGATTGAGTTCAGTTCAGTTCAAGCAACGCATTGACGGTTGCCGTTAGAGTAAAGTGCACAGTTAAAGACTTAGTTCAGCTGCATCAAGGAGTTAGCAGTGTTAGTGAGTTCAGTTCAGGACACTGGAAAACTTTCACAGTCCTTTCGACAATATCAGGTTTATGCTAAATACACATATATTTGTTAGATATTTCTTCATTTCTTCTGTTAGAAATAATATGAAATATTACATGATTTATGAACTACTACTCAAAAAGGAAAATTTAAATGAAGTTAGTTCAAAATTCAGTTGTGAAAGGTATAGTATGAAGGAAATAAAAAACTTCCATTATTAACAAAATATCTTACTAAATCGTTTTTAGATTCCGAGCCATATATATACAAAAAAATCGGAACATTTGTGGAATTCGCAATTTCGCTTCCAGGGCTGATGGGACTCCGAGTTCTTTTTTGCGGAAAATAGGTAATTTTTTTATTGTTTTCCTATTAAAAAGGCAATTGCTCTTACAACAATATCGCCATAACTGGTTTATTAACCCCAAAAGCCTTACGTCATACACTGTGCTATCTACTCTAAAAAATTTCTCATTGAGAATTAGACACAAAATAATAATAATAATAACTAGCAAAAGTCATGCTTTGTTTCGATTCGCGAAGCATTATAAAGATAAATATTTGTTAGTAACAATATTGTTAATATTATTTTTGCATCTTTATTAAGCAAAAACTTTATTTTATGTTTTGGCGAATTTTAATTTTAGAAATGTAATTCAGCCAAATAAGTAAGAATTCCCTCTGAATTTTTTATTTGTGATACAAGAATTATATGATATTTATAGAATATTTATGATAAATAAAATATTTTCGAAGCAAAATTTTACAAAATATTTTTAAATTTTCAACTGAATGCTCTTTTAAAGATATTTTACATTTTCCAATAGCTTCTGGTGTTTTCTCAAATAGTTTGAAATAGGTATGTTTCCAATCTTTGTAATTCACATCGAATAATATTTGATAGCAATCTTAGAAAAATATATTCGAAGAGAGCTTGTAGAAAGTTACTTCTTCAAAATCTTTTTTTTCTGGAAAAACATATCTGCTCTCGTTGATACTAAGAATTATGAACTTATTTTATTATTGTTATTATTCAACCTTCGAATTCGAATATTACTTTATATAACGCATTTAACAATTAATTTGATTTGTTTCCAATTCTTTTGTTGCCACTTTACAAGAAAAAAAAAACAAAAAAAAAGTAATACACTTCTTTTAAAATGCGTAAGTATCGTCTGCGTAAATGATTTCACATAATAATAATAAATTGTGTATTTGTATTCTTAACACTGAAAAATACTTTTATAATTGAATTCTCACAATTTTAATTAATTAAAAATATGCTATAATTTCCCATAGAAAAATGTATTTTAAAAAATTCATAAAAGAAATCATGAAACTATTATATGATTAAAAGGAATGAGCACCAAAATGTGCGCCATTTCCAACCAATCTTAATGAAGTACTCTATTAAAATGTATATTATCCTCTCAAATAACATACATTTTTAATATAAGAAAGTTTAATGTCCTTTTAGGGTTAGAAGTATAAATGCTGCAGTTATTTTCAATATTTAAAATATTTCGTATCGCAAAATGCAGATATATAGGTTCCTTTCCTAATTTAAATATTTTTTTTAAAATGAGAAATTTTGATGCAACGATAATACTTTACGTACATAATGATTCATGACTTTTTTTTATTTTTACTCACTCAATGATTGCTATTTACTGCAAGAAATACTCAGGTTTCATTATAGTTTACAAAAAATAAATCCGTATAATGGAAAAATAAATTCAACAAAATAATAAAAAATGCTTTTAGTTAAATCATTCGATAAGAAAAGAATATTGTCTGAATCTACAGATTCATATTTTATTTCTATCAAGCCCAAAAATATTTTTTTCCTTAATTAAATTTAAACAGGAAATAAAAAATCATGCGTCAAGCCTAGATTATGAAAAACTTTCTAACACATTCAGAATAATGTAAAAAAATGTACAGTCTTATTATTCTGTTAGAAACTATTTTTTTGTAATAATATAGTTAGTAATTAATATATTTATTGTACGGAACCCGCTCTGCGTGAGAAATACTGGCACTTGACCGTTTAATTAATTTGAATATGAGGTTTCAGAAAATTGATGCAGCTAAATTATTTATTGGATAAAAATAAATATATTTATCATTTAAGTATAACCTAATTTATTTGTAAAAGTAACACATATACCGCCATGGATTTTGCGCCAAGCAGCTAAACAGGCTATTTCTCTTGATGCTATGATGTTTTCGAGCCTTATCTTCAAGTTCATTTAAGATAATAAAATTTGCATAGGAAAGAACATATTTAATAGATTAGAAATAAAATATAGACATGTAGAAAATATAAAATTTGGAAACAAATAATAAAAGAAAAATTAATAGGTATAATTTAGATGCAATTATTATATACTTTAAAAGGAGTTATCAGTTTTAAGGTATTGAAATTTCAATATTTTGACTTGATTTTGGCAAGATTGCATGCGTCACTGTTTTCCTCAGATTCATTCAATTAAAATGCACACTTCGCACTTGATATTTTACAATCTGATTATTATATTCCATTACTAATTTCAATATGAACGAAAAAAAAAACATTATAAAAGACACTGAGAGTATTCATAATGTCTTCACACAAGTAATTTTAAAGAAAAATAAATAAAATCAACATCAAAGGTTTATAACTTACCTCCGTATTTTTGTGGAAAAATTTTATTGATCCATACTGGAGTCCCGGACAACTTTATTTACGCCGGTCCAGAAACTAGAAAAGCGTATTTGTAGCTAATCCTAACCCGAAAAATATTTTAGTTGACCACCAAACCCAAGTCAAACGAAATGTATTTCAACCTGAAATTGAGCAGATGTTTGACAGCTGGTTTTATTTATGGAGATTCATTTTGAGTTTATCACATGTGTCTATTGAATGTAACGGTTTTTTATAAGGTGATATCAAACATGGGCCATTTTCCACCCAATTTCCACTGAAGGAATGCTGTCAAGGAGTTCATTATAAGGAAAAGTTCTTCAGATTGTTTTTCCAATAAAAATAGCTAAACCAATATCTTAGAGGGATCTAACGCTTATACAATGATAAACATATTTGCGAACTTTGATTTTGAGCTGAAAATATAAAACAGATTTTGTAAGGCAATATACATAAGTCTTTCAGAAAACAAAAGAATTTGCTCAAGTTTTAAATGTTTTTGTGTTTCAATATACATTAATTCAACTTCATTTACAACAAAATATATAATAGGATTGTATTTTTTCCATAGATAAAAATGAATAAAATGTTTTTCCTAGTTATCTGATTAAAATTTATTTTTTTGCTTTTTTTCTAAGTTGAATTTTTTAACTCTTTTGTCACGTTGCCCTGTATATAATTTTATCTATTGTCTACAAACAACTTTTAGTATACAAAATGTAGTTCAGCGTAAAAATGCATAAGTCATTTAAAAACCACCTTTAAGTAATTTACGTTCATAGTAAGTAACCCTTACAAATTCTTTTCTGTAGCCATGTATATCATATATAGCATTTATACAGACCACGTAGTATGCAAAAATATAGTTAAACTTTAAAATGCACTTCCAATGATCATCGCTAATATACAGTACTTCTGATACAGTAGAGTATCCGAAATATTTCGTGCGTCGCTGTAAATGCTGTGCACTTCATATTAGGAAGTAACTTGTAGTAAACCTCAGCAACGTATATCAATTTTATTATATATGAAATAGTTTAACATAATGAAAAAACGCAGCAAACAATTTTTCCCCTATACCATTATGTAACGAAATTCTTTTCTGTGGCCTTGTAAATGAGCAATAAATATTCTTTGCACCGTATATTCTATAGAATGCAAATTTTAGTGCATTTCAGAAATGTATATCAATTTAATTACGTTTGAAAGAGAGTAACATCATTAAAATGGACATGAAACGATTTTTTCCAAATGGTCGTGATGTAACAGAGTACTTTTTACTGTCCCTGTAAATGTAAATACATGTAATACATGCTACAAAGTTCATTTTCAATAGATATCGTACCATACAAGAATTTCAGAGAAATCCAAGTATATTTACGAGAATTAGAGCGCAGATAGACAGAAAAACCGGTCATAACGACTTTGCAACTACTATGTTGAACAGTGTTAAAAAAGACATTAAAAAATTAATGTAGTTTAGAATAAAAGAAAAATGATAGATAAAAACATCATAACTTTTGAAGCTGTACAATTAAAAGATTAATTTTTGAAAATATTTCTGTATAATAATATTAAAGTATATTTCCGAAGAAATTCCGTTAACAGAAGTTTATTGCCGCTAGTACTATTTTTACAAAACAAATTGCTTGCTTACCCGACACGTCCTGGGAACAATTCGCGTTCCGGTCAGGCTCGAGTATATAGAATGAAATTTAAGTCAGATCGCTACCTTTCTCAAGTTTGTTGAAAAAATTAAGCCCGAGTTTTAACACAATGTAACGGTCCGATGTCGATCTCTCTGCAGAACATGTTATATTTCCATATTCATGTTGTTAAGCTAGCATCCATAAATGAAACCTGCCAGGCTATAGTAAATTGTTCATATTTTATCAGCTTAGTTTGGTACTCCCAACTTGTTATATCGGGCCGATAGGCTCGTTGATTTTTTCTCGACCCGGCCCAAAAAATTTTTCTTTATTCTGCCGGCCCGGACCGTTTGAAAAATTGCCCTCACTTTGCCGTCCCAGCCAGGCCCGGGTACCTGCAGACCTCTAAAGTATGCTAAAAAACGGAATTCGCGAAAGTAACTTAGAGAAACGAACGTTTTTGAAAAGGTTAATATTGATATTCTTTAAAAGCTAAGCATTATTTTACAGGAAAATAGACGCAGTTTGGTTTTATCGTATTTTGTTTTCCGAAGCCGACGCAGATTTTTATACACCAGAGAAAAAAGCGAATATCGAGTTAGTGACTCTCGAAAACGATTACTTAGAAAGGGTTAATATTTATATTTTCTGGAGCAGATTGCACCATTAGAAAGAAAAATTAACGTATCATCTGGTACTTTTAGTTTTTTTGCATTTTGATTTCCGAAGCCAATACAAAATTTTAAACATGCCAGATAAAAGCAGAATTTGCGAAAGTGGCTTACGGAAACGAACGGTTTTGAAAGGTTAATATTAATGTTTGTTAAAAGCGTTGGCGTCTTGTTAAACGAAAGTGACAGTAGGTGTGATTTGGTATATTTGGACTTTTTTTCACGTATTATGATTTACGAAGGCGGTGCAGAATTTTAAACATTACAGAAAAAAAAAAAGAATTACCAAAAGTGAGTTTCGCAAATTAATAACTTTCAAAGGGTTAATATTCATATTTTTCAAAACGGATTGTGATATTCGAACGGAAAGTGAACTTAGATATGGTCTGGTATTTTTAATTGTTTTGTATTTTGATGAGAAGCCCGGATGTAGATTTTTTAAGATTTCAGAAATCGCGAAATACTCCGAAAAGGCTCTCGTGGAAAAATTGAAAGGATTAACATTGATATTTTTTATTGAATTGCGGCGTTTTAAAAATAAAAGTAAGATCTCGAATGTGGTTAAATCGTTTTTACCTTACTTCGAAAAGTCGATGAGGGTTTCGAAAAACGGAGATAACGAAGCATGAATTCGAGGGTTCTTAATTTTTTTGAAAGGTTTAAGTTTCGTATTTTTCGACATGGATTGCTCAGTTAGAAATCCTACAGAACATATATCTGTATTGGTGTCTTTCGCTTTTCCGTATTTTGAAAGGCTCTGCCGATTCACGTTTCGAAAGATAGGGTGAGGGAAAGCCGCTTTTGCACTTTTGGATCACTCTGATTCCGCACTTCTTCGGCGTTCTTGCACGCACCAGAGCTACGTTTTTTCGGTCGACCTTTTTATTTTCGCTCTTTAATTAAAACCTAAGTTAGTTATCAAAAAATGAAAAATCTAAACCTTAGGCGCATTAGGACCTGTCTCGACCTATCATCACACAAATTTTGAAATACCTACGTGCGGTAGAATTCCCTAGGCATCATGCACAAGCACACAAACTCTTTTATTTTATTGGTATATATATATACAGGGTGATTCAGCTCGTCGGTGACAAACTTTAAGGATCGATAGAGCACACCTAGACGAACATTTTTGAATAGGGAATGTAGGGTCCCTGACGCGATGGTAAGGCGCTAGGCGCTTTCGAAAATTTGGGTGCCGAAATTCGAAACGTCATAAAAACTAGGGAAATGGTTAGATTTTCTTGCTTGTTGCGTCGAAATGATTCTGTTTGTTTAGACTTTCTTCAGTACCAATTTGATAAGCGTATCTCTTAAAACATGGATAGGGGGCGCTGCAGACTTTGGAGAGCTAGACAACAACTTTAAGCCCGTTATTTTGATAATTTAACACATGCTCGCCAAAGTTTATACTCTAACTTAAAGTTTGAACCCAAAAGTAGAGCCCTGCAAAAAGCGTAAGAGCCGGAATAAAATGTCAAAGTACAGGGTGGTCGAAACTCGAAGGCTCCTAGGAGATAAACAAACAGATTTCTTGACTTATGGCATGCATTTTCATGATTCTGTTTGCTGGGGCTCTCTGAAACTCAGTTGAACGGTACAAAAAGAAACATCGATAGGGGGCGCTTTGGGCAAAAAACATAATTCGTTGACATTTCGGACGCTAACTGGAAACGGGGCGCTACGATCAGTTAGAAACAAAACAAGAGAGTAATTTACTTATCATAAGAAGCTATTAAAACTGCAGTTTGTTTGTTTTTTTTAACAAACATAGCTGGTTTCAATCATGCACAATGCGCGCAATAAAATTTACATAAGGTGCTTTTTGCTGATTTATGCAAAAGATATCGTACCATATCGATATGCAAAAGATACGTAATGCGTAGACGACAACGCGAGATGACGTAGTTGTATGCGCAGACACGTCTTTTGAACGTGCGGTACCTACTTAAGCTTCGGGTTACTTGTCTGCAGATCGGTAGTAGGATGGAACGGTACACAAACTCTGAATTGGCTGACATGCATTTGGCGTATGGCGCTGCTGGTTGTAATGGACGAGCCGCTCAGCGGTTGTACGCCGAGCGTTACCCCAACAGGCAAATCCCCTGCCATGCCTTCTTCGCTCGAGTACACCAGAGGTTGTCCACAACGGGATCTTTCGACGGAGGCAGGCCTGAACGGGAGCGATCAGTGAGCACCCCCGACAACGAAGAGGCTGTGCTTAACCTGGTTGAGGACAACCCAGGTCTTAGCACGAGAGATATCGCCAGACATGTTGGCATTTCGCAAGCAACTGCGTGGCGCATCTTACGTTCCCGGAATCTGCACCCCTACCACATCCAGCGGGTGCAGTTGCTCAGAGAGCAGGATTTTGGCCCTCGAGTGGAATTCTCAAGATGGTACTTGGCGATGAGATCCAGGGATCCCCGTTTTGTAAACAGCATTTTGTTTACGGACGAGTCCACCTTCAGCCGGGAGGGAATGTGGAACGCCCACAACAGTCATGTGTGGTGTGATGAAAATCCACATGAAACCAGAAGCCGAGCAGCCCAGGAGCGTTTCTCAGTAAATGTGTGGGCCGGCATTCTGGGGGATTGCCTCATTGGCCCTTATTTGTTACCTGAACGGCTGACAGGTGGAAATTACCTGATTTTCCTGGATCAAGTGCTGCCGCAGCTTCTGGATGAGGCGCACGTACCCGAAAGTTCGCGTCGCCAGATGTGGTTCCAGCACGATGGAGCTCCGGCCCATTACACGAACGACGTGCGTCTCCATCTAAACGCAAGGTATGGCCAGCGGTGGATCGGGCGTGGGGGTCCAGTTCACTGGCCTGCCCGATCACCAGACCTCACCTGCTTGGATTTCTTCCTTTGGGGTTACCTGAAGGCCGAGGTATACCATACACCTGTCAGCAGTGCTGAAGAACTTGTGGCGCGCATTGTGGCAGCTGCAGGGCAGATCAGAGATACTCCTGGCATTGTTGGAAACACACACTCCTCAATGCGACTGAGGTGCGAAGCCTGCATCATGGCCCAAGGTCGAAATTTCGAGCATCTTCTGTAGTGTTATTTTTTGTAAATAAATTTCCAGTATCATTGATGTTTTTGGTCTAAATTTATTCAGAAGTGTTGAGCAGAGGTAGAAAATGTGTTTTCATTATTACTAACTGATCGTAGCGCCCCGTTTCCAGTTAGCGTCCGAAATGTCAACGAATTATGTTTTTTGCCCAAAGCGCCCCCTATCGATGTTTCTTTTTGTACCGTTCAACTGAGTTTCAGAGAGCCCCAGCAAACAGAATCATGAAAATGCATGCCATAAGTCAAGAAATCTGTTTGTTTATCTCTTAGGAGCCTTCGAGTTTCGACCACCCTGTACTTTGACATTTTATTCCGGCTCTTACGCTTTTTGCAGGGCTCTACTTTTGGGTTCAAACTTTAAGTTAGAGTATAAACTTTGGCGAGCATGTGTTAAATTATCAAAATAACGGGCTTAAAGTTGTTGTCTAGCTCTCCAAAGTCTGCAGCGCCCCCTATCCATGTTTTAAGAGATACGCTTATCAAATTGGTACTGAAGAAAGTCTAAACAAACAGAATCATTTCGACGCAACAAGCAAGAAAATCTAACCATTTCCCTAGTTTTTATGACGTTTCGAATTTCGGCACCCAAATTTTCGAAGGCGCCTAGCGCCTTACCATCGCGTCAGGGACCCTACATTCCCTATTCAAAAATGTTCGTCTAGGTGTGCTCTATCGATCCTTAAAGTTTGTCACCGACGAGCTGAATCACCCTGTATATATATATATACATAGCACATTATGTATGAAATGCATTTAGCAGACCCAGATTCTCGCACCATAATTAAACTAAGAATAAACAACAAGCATCAAAGAAATTTCAGCAGATATAACCTAAACAAGAAAAAACCAAGAAAAACAACTAAAAAGCTGTGGTCTCTTCCGCAGTGGGCATTTTTTAAAAGCACAGCAATGCTTCAGACTAATTACCATACGCATTTAAACTATTATTCAGTAGTGGCGGTGGGTTTCGTCCAGAATGTCGCAAAGAATAAATCAAATGTATAAAAACAATTGAAAGCACAGAATAAACCCACAATAAATTGCCACAATAAACAGCACATCTCGAAGATACGGCTGATTCAAAACGTATGTGTAATATACACTGAAACGGCAATAAAGTTATATTACCCAAACCTGAGCCACACAGCCACAAAAAACAATAACCAACACCCAGTTATCCAAAATCTGTCCATGCTCGTTCCCTGTCTCTTGCCATACAATTGCAGGCATCCTTGTAAAACCGCCCAAAAAAGGCTTTAAGTCATACAAATCATTAACTGCCAATCATATAGCAACTACTCAAAAATGAAGACTGTCTGTAAAACTAATATATCTGTTAATGAAATTCAAAGTTATGTAATTTTATAATACAAAATACTGGTTAAATTAAAAAGTTCTTTAAAAAATAAATTTTTATTCGAATAGAGTTTATAGTAGCGAAAAATCTGTCCTATGATAATATTGGTGTAAACGCGTTTATGCATATTTGAACTCCAGTTAACCAACTGGTTAACTTCAAAACTGAAATTATCCCATTTATTGTTATTGAAATGTGCATACCATTTGAAATGTTTATTTTCAAATCAAGATAGTCAGCAGCACTATTATTTTCATTTTTTTTTCAAGATTAGCATATCAGGATAAATGATACATGATATCCCCAAAAAATCGCGACCACAGTTCAAAATTATTAAATTTTCATTATATCTGAAAGCCAGAAAATTCACATCGTTATTGGCACTAAAAAATTGAAATTGATAAAAAATAAAAAATAAGTTAGCTGCCGTTGAAGAATAACTTGTTCCCATTCCTATCCCGTTATTCTGTAAATAAATATTTGAACCTGTATAAACATAGTTGTTATATAAACAAAAATTGCATAATAATTTAAATAAATTAAAATCTATATCAGTATCAGCTATAATTAAATCGACAACTTTTAAAAGGACATCATTTAACGCTGCAATAGAAATATTTGTGAAAAGATTCTGAAAATCATATGTTTGGATACTCTGTATCTCTTTTTCAATTAACTCATTTCTGATCTCATAACTGTTCAAAATAATCCAATACATATTACTATCATTATACTTAAACTTAAGGATATTCAAAATATTTTTTAGCATTTTTTCAAATATGCGATTAAATCCGTTTCCGATACTGTTTACATTACTGCAAATAAATCTGTACTTAATTGGTATTTTATGAAATTTTGGTTTTGCGAAAAGAAAAGGAAATGACAATTTTTTTACTTTAGGCAAAGGAATTTGAACCTTTTTTGAAAAGGCCAGATGTTTCGTAATCAGCGTTTGAATAGTAGATTTATATAAACTATAGGTGCATTATTGTTAAGCTCAGTAAATATCATATTAGCATAATAGCTTTTTCATATAACTGCAAAATTGTTAGATTCTTTGTCGACTGAACAAAAAACAAAGTTATTTTTCAATTTCAATATTTCCCTCTCTAGATCTCTATTTCTTCTATGGTAAGTGTGAGAAGAATCAATCATTCATATATTTATTTGGAATGATTTAAAATCATCCAAAATTTTTAATTTCCATTCATTGAAAAGGGGGATAGGTTTAATGAATTTGTAACTTGCATTGAGTATGAACGTATGTATTTCAGATTTAAATAGGCTGAAAGATTTTTTTTTAAATTCATCTTGTTGCTTAATCTAAATTTAGTGCCATAATTCATTAATTGTTTCAATACATCGTTGGATATAAAATCAAGGTCTCCAGTTACTATATGTTGTGCATTTTTATCGTAAAAGGATGATTGCTGAAAATTCCTACACACTCAAGGCAAATTCAATCAGAATGATTAAATTCGGTTACTATATATATATACTTGAATAATAATTTTTATTTTAGAACATACTCTTGGTTCTTTTTTCTTATACTGGAAAACATCCCATTTCATGACTGTATAACAATATTAACGAGATAAATAAGTTTTGGACGATGTTGGGGGTCCAAATATACCACAAAGTTCCAATACCGTCCCGTGTCCTTGATGCTGATTATTAAATTTGGAAAAGTCTGAATAAAATTGTTTCCATAAAAGTAATTCGATGTAATTTTTTTTCCGAAACTGGGACTATTGTTTTATATAAATATGTTGCAAAAAATTAACCTGCGGACATTTTTACAGTTGTTATTATTTTTTTAACTCTGTCCCTGGGTTTAAGATTCCTTACCGTTCCTCTTTCTAAACTTATACAGAAAATCGCTTCAGATGCAGCCACTGAACTTTTTTTTCAACTTTTTTTCTCGTGCAGAAATATGCTAGAGAAAAATGGCTAAAATTTTTTCACAGGAAATTTTCTGCAGAATTTAAATCCGCATTTAAATATCAATTTCAAGCATCGTGATTTTATTGGTACTCTTACCGTTCTCGAGGTTCATTCTTGCACTTTTAGAGATAAATTATTCTTTTTAATCCAATGTAAATAACTCTTTCTAAAAATCTATGAACATTGTGGCTATCAGTTAGTCTTAAAATGATTTGCCTAAAAGTAGGTGGTAATTTTCCGTACCGTCCAATCCTTACCATCCTTTTTTTTTTTCCTATACCGTCCCCCTTTCTTTCCTTACCGTTCCTTCTTTAACACGTCTTTAAGACAATGTTGTACCAAAATTTTGCGCTAAAAATATTGCATTGTTATTATTTGTTATTTAAATATCCTGTAGGTACTATGCAAATTATTATAAGTAAAAATTTAGAAGAAAATAAAAAGTTATAGCGATAAAATGTTAAGTAAAATTAAACTCGCAAAACCTCAGTTAAATTAAAAAAAAAAAAAATAAATAAAAAAAAATTCGCTGCTGACCATTATTTCTTTATTTTGAATCGTTAAAGCATTCGTCTATAAGTTTAAAATGTTATTTCAGTAAGTTTAATTTAACCAGATTTTTATTCCTGAAAAGTCAAAAGATATTCAAAAGTAAAAAAAAAAAAAAATTCAAAAGATAAATGCCATATATATATATATATATATATATACAGTGCGTCTAAAAACTATAAGGACAGCAAAAAATTGTAAAAATTTTGATAAATTGAAAATGCGACATGTGAAATCGTAATTTAATGTTGATCATAAAGTAGAAATACTAACATAATAAAAGTCAACAGAATGTACAGTCGTGGAAAAAAAAAGTAAACACTCCCTACTAAATCCTCAACAAATTATCGTAGACAAAAATTACTGGTACCGAATGATTGGTAATAAAGTCTCCTTTTAAATGATGTATATAAAATTTTCTTAGGGGTCATCTACATATTAAAACAAATCTAAACTTCATTTTTTTCAATGGCAATACCCAATTTTAACGAAATATTTCAAATCTTCGGTTCAAACTATGCCTAGACACACAATTTCAAGTCTTTTGAATTATAAACATTCAAAATTTAGTGCTTCTAATGTTAAATTATATTTTCATATTCTTATTTATATCTCCTGAAATTATGCTCCTAATGTGCTATTTTTTTTTTTTTTTTTTTTTTTTTTTTTTGTAGCAATAATACTAAAATACCCAAACATAAATACGCTGAATTTGCAATTTTTATATTTTTATGATATGAATTATGAATTATGGAATTAATGTTCGGAAAAATTATGAATTGCAACCTACAATTTTTTTGATGAATTTAGATTTATTAAGTCCTGCTTTATGGAAAACCGAAATTTCACATTTTTCTTCCAAGTAGTTTTCAAACTATGCTCAAAAAACGGCAAAAGGATGGTTTAAGGGGCCATCTATGATAGAAGTGAGTAGACATTTTGAAATTTATTCTGCTATACTGTAATCTGACAGGCTTCATTGACTCCTTGAGTGGCGCTTAAGGTGCCTTGATCAAGAAAGGGTCTCTCCCGGTTTACAATCGAGTACTGAACTTCAATTTGGATACAGCTTTTAAAATACGCTCGTCTTAAAGTAATTAATTTATCAGAAACTTATGGTACGAATTGCATAAAAATTCGTTTTTAGGCTAATTGAAGGGTGTAGAGTTCATTTATGCTTTCAGAATTGTGTACAGCTATTGAAAAAAGCAAAGTTATGTTTCGTTTTAATATGTAGATGGCCCCTAATCAAATTTTATACACATCATTTAAAAGTAGACTTTATTTCCAATCGTTCGGTACCAGTAATTTTCTTCTACGATAATTTGTTGAGGAGTTAGTAGGGGGTGTTTACTTTTTTTTCCACGATTGTATCTGTGTCCTTTTTATTGCGAAAAAATCATAAGTATGCATAAAACTGCTATTTTTGACTGTGTAAAACTTTAAGGACACCTGTATTTTTTTTATAGAAATGGTATATATAATTATTATTAAGGATCGATCGAAACAGGTTTTTAATGCCGAAACCGAAACCGAATTTCGGAGATCTTCCTATTTTCGGCTGAAAACGAAAACGAATATGTCCAAAAACTTTTTTTAATTAATTAAATTGTATGTATTATAGTAATTAATAAATACATAAATATATTATTAATGAATTATACGTATTTATTAAATATGCATAATAATTAATGAATTGTGCGTATTTTTAAAATATACACAATTATTAATTAATTATACGACTAAACTAAACTAAACTCTGTGGCTATACAATCCAAGAAGGATCTGGGCCGAAAGTGCCCATCTCTGTTTTCTTGACCCTTGGCCCCGAGGTGCTATGCAGCATACGTACCGGCCAGGTGGTCAGCCTAACGCGAGACCCTCGGTGTTTAGTTCCCAAGCAAGCTTGGTACTCATTTTGTCGACCCCAAAGGGATGAAAGGCTGAGTGAACCATGCCCAGTCGGGAGTCGAACTCTCGACCTGCGGTGCGGCAGACAGGTGTGCTGACCACTACACCGCTGGGCTTCAATTAATTATACCTGTGGCTGAAATTGTCTCCCTGTGCCTTAGATCCAAAATCTGAGTTTCGCCGAAAACGAATCTCAGATTTTGGACCGAAACCCAACCGAAAATATCAGTATTCCGAAAATCTCGTTTCTTCCGTCGGAAATATTTAACATTTCTCATCGATTGGATATTTATCGGCCGGCTCAGATGAGACTATTTATTGCTACTAACTTCGTTGTTTGTAATTATCAGTCATGACTGACTCAAAACTTGAGTGCAAATTATAAAGCAAGCAATGTATATATAACTAAACTTTTTCACGTGCTCATTAAAAGCTGCACACATAACAGTAATAGAAAATTTTCAGAGTTAAACCGCAGAAGAGTTTCGAATACTCTTTGAGAAAGTTCAAGTATAACAGATGATCATTTACAAAAATCATTGTAAAAGATAAATCGAGGTGTGTATACATAAAACTAAACTATTTTTTTTATTAAATGAAACTCGTATAATTAGAAAATCTTTCTGTGTCGTTGATGAATTAATTACGTTTTATTTTATATGAAAAAAAAATTGAATCTAAAGCACAGAGACTTGGGCCACACGTATAATTAATTAACAATTATGTATATTTCATAAATACGCATAATTAATTATTTATTATGCATATTTAATAAGTACGTGTAATTAATTAATAATACATTTATGTATGTATTAATGCATAATAATATATTTATGTAATTTTAATGCATGCAATTTAAGTACTTTAAAATGATTTTGGACATTTTCATTTTCGTTTTCGGCCGAAAATAGGAAGATCGCCAAATTCGGTTTCCGTTTCGGTTTCGGCCTTAAAAACCAGTTTAGGTAGATCCTTAATAATAATTTTATATAACATTTCTATAAAAAAAATACTGGTGTCCTTAAAGTTTTTAAACAGTCAAAGATAGAGTTTTTTTGCATAATTATGATTTTTTCGCAATAAAAAGGACACAGATACATTCTGTCACTTTTTTATTAGTATTTCCACTTTATGATCAACATTAAATTACCATTTCACTTGTCGCATTTTCAATTTATCAAAATTTTTGCTGTCCTTATAGTTTTTACACGCACTGTATGTGTGTTTGTGTGTATATGATTGTATGTAACATATATATTTGTGTATGTGTGTGTGTAACTTCACATTCATTTCTGTAAATGCACGTTTTGTATATCAATAGCTGAAGTCATAATAAACTGTTGACTTCCACTACCGACCTACAAATACAGGCAAAATAAAAGTTATAAACTATGTAAGTAGTTTTCTATTAATCACATCTACTAGACTAAAAGATATGACTGTTGTCTTTTTATATTTTTTGCAAGTCATCAGAAGATATTGCTCTAGATTTATGCTTCAGTACTTCCAGATTTGCAGTAACAATATAAACAGGTCATTAGTACACATGTCTTAGAAATTACATAGCAGATAAATGAATGACATAGAGCAATATTTACCTAAATATCATGTCTATATTTTATCAACAAAAAATACCAAATATCGTTCTTTGAATACATGGGAATACATCAGAAACGGATGTTAACATTTTATGAATCTCTGTTGTCATACTGTAAAGGAAATATTAGAAGATACTTTAGAACTTTATCGTTGCAATGTTTATTGAATTCATGATTAAGAATGAATGCAAGTTTTAAAACAACTAAATAAAAGGCAATACTGATTTTCTAATGCTGTATGAACCAGAGGTAACATATAAGAAGAAAGGTCGAATTGATTTATGTTACTAAAAATCCTTTTTATTTATTTATTTTTAATAAGCGCGCTTTAGTAAACATAGGCTGATATATACACCATATGGCCAAAGGTGACCGGTCACTTGCGATTTTAGACGTTTTGTTACATATCTAGAAAAGTCCACGAGGAATTAACCTGAATCTGCAGGTGTGTAAACAATATAGTATAGGTCATACATTTCCGCGAAATTTTTTTTTCCCGAAACCCCACAGGGGACCGTTAACAAATTGAAAAAGAACGAATATCTTTTGGATAACCCTGTGAGAACTAATGTAGCAAAAGCGTTCAAACTTGCTATTATTAATAAGTGCCTTATTGTCATATATTGTGTTCATTTTTATGAGGATTGCCTGTATACTCGAAGAGAAATTAAGGTTTTTATAAAAACAGTCGCAAATTTCGCCAAGTTTTTTGCTTATAATTTGCAGAGTTCTTAATATAAAAAAAGTTCTTTTCAGAAAATATGACAAACAACATTGTACAGAACACCCTGCAATCAGAATTAAAAAATACTAAAAAATGGATGAAAATGAGCAATATTATTAAAACATGTTGAACTGCGCATGCGCGAATGCAATCAAAATATAACGTGCATAATGTATCTAAGTATATAGGGCAACTTTTGTGAAAGTCTCAAAATCACAGCTTGGAAATTCTGAAAATTATCGTCGATAGAATAAACTCGAAATCCAAGTTTCCCAAAAGGAAGCAAAAAGATGAGGGTTTGTATCAAATATCTGTTGATTAGTGTCAAGATAGCGTACACAATATTGCACGTACTGCTATATTTGGATACAACTCCTCATATTTTTGCTTCCTTTTGGGAACAACGGATTTCGAGCTTATTCTATCGACGATAATTTTCTGAATTTTCAAGCTGTGATTTTGAGACTTTCACAGAATTTGTTCTATATACTTAGCTAACACATTATGCACATTATATTTTGATTGCATTCGCGCATGCGCAGTGAAACACTTTTTAGTAAACCTGCTCATTTTTCCTCCAATTTTTTGTATTTTTTAATTCTGATTGCAGACTACTCTGTACAATGTTGTTCGTCATATTTTCTGAAAAGAACTTTTTTTATATTAAGATCTCTGCAAATTATAAGCAAAAAACTTGGCGAAACTTGGGACTGTTTTTATAAAAACCTTAATTTATCTACGAGTATACATGCTATCCTCATAAAAATGAACACAGTATATTACCAATAAGCCACTTATTAATAATCTCGAGTTTGAACGCTTTTGCTACCTTAGTTTTTATAGAGTTATCCAAAAGATATTCGTTCTTTTTTAATTTGTTGACGGTCCCCTATGGGGTTTCGGGAAAAACTCTTCGTGGATATATATGACCTATGCTATATTGTTTGCACAACAGCAATTTCAGGTTAATTCATCTAGTATTTTTCTAGATATTTAACAAAACGTTGAAAATCGCAGGTGACCGGTCACTTTTGGCCATATAGTGGACAACGTCCTTCCTTAAGGCACGATCTACTTTTTAAAGTTATTGCAGTAAATATAGTTAACGCAGTTTACAAAGTTATATACAGTGGAGAAGATATTTTTACGAATTTAAGTGACATGAAGGTGCCTTTTCTAAGTTTAGGCGGTTATTTTAGATAAAAAGACAATTCTTACTTTAAATTGTACAGCAGAATCTTTTACGATATTTATTTACAGAGTCAAATGCATTTTTATAATCGCTGTTTTTTGAAAGATCTATGTTATAAATTAAGCTTGGAACAGAAACTTGCATTAAGATATCCACATTAAGATAGGATTGGTTATAGGCGTGATACGGATTAAAAAGTTTAATTATAAACTTTGGAATTTTTTGAAGATTTTTCCCCTCATAACGTAATATAATTTTATGAAAAACTTATGTAATTTTTGATGCAACTATTAAACGTATTACTTAAAAAGCATCCAACTGTAAAACATTTGCAACAACAATTTTTTCGCTCCCACTTTGAAAAAAGGAGAATACTCATGTTCAAATTTCCATGTTTTAAAGTTTTGAATATATATATATGATCAAAAACGTTTAAAAAAAATGAATGCGTATTATCTTATAAATACTTGTAAATCTATTAATATAAAACCAAGCAAAGAATTTTTCTTTTCATTAAAGTATTTAAAGGTGATACAACAGTTGCGAAATCACATATGTCAAACAGCAATATTCACGTACCCAATTCACATGAACTACTGAATCTGTATCTTTACATTTTAAATAGTTGTGACAGTAACTAAACTATAAATTCATCATCCAGAAAGAAATGAAAGTAAAGCGATAGTTAAGTTAATAATTAAAAAATAGCTTTCTTTTGTTTCAGAAATTGCGTAACTATTGTACTTTATATTTTATATTTTGCCGTACATTATATTTTAGCTGCTGCTTTAACTATTAAAAAGCTATTGAAATCTCTTTAATAGTTCTCGACATAAAAATACGCTACGAAAAAAATCTCCTCCCGATATATACCCCGTTCATAACTCCAATTCTAATAGTCGCAGATTAAAACTGTTTGCACCAAAATTCATTTTTCATAATTTCGTACAATCCTGTTATAGTAAAATTTTTATGTAAAAGTTTAGAATGAGTTATAGATACTTTACTTTATCTTGTTCCAGAAGCATTACTGATTGCACAAAAAAAAAAAGGATGATTTTTTTTTTGAAGGGGTGATTTTTTTTTTTGTCTTTTTACCTTTTCAGCTTCATTTTATTGAGGGGGGGGGGGGGGAGTTTCAATTCGAAAATATTTCTACATTTCTATTGTAAGAATATTGAATTTGTTCATTTACTAACTCTACAAAATATTTAAAAAAATATTTTAAATAAAAGATTTGAGTGAAGTTATAAATATTACACAAAATCGCTATAAATTCAAATTTAATTAATTAATATTAATTGGCAAGATCCTTTCACTATTTATTACATGATTGCGTAAATCTTCTAAAGTAGTTTCAAAAATTCACGAAAAATGCTTTAGAAGATGAAATTTTCATGAAATCATAATTTGGAACATAAAGGGTAAAAGTTACAGAAATATCTGCAGAAGTTCAATAGAAATGTCTGTAAAGCTTCTATAAAAATATCTATAGAAATAATACAGAGTTTCTAAAAAAATATTTGAATATAATCTATAAAAATATTCGGATTTCGCCAGCTGTTTCCTGGTGGTCACCCTCCCAAGTAGTAAACGCGCTCGATGCTACTTCTACTTCGGTGATCGATCTCGAACGGGTACTTTCAGCTTGGTACTTAGAAAAACAATTTTAAGGATTTAAAAAAAGTCCGTTAAAATAAAGAATTTATTGATTTATTTATTGATTTACTTATTTATTTTGTTGGTGGTGTTTAAAAAAATTAATGAATCATAAACAAACTAATTAATCAGCATTTAAATCAGTAGTTTGACTGATATATTACCATATTAGCAATCGAATTAGAATCTATTAGAATTGAATTAAATTATAATCATATTAAATCTGTGGAGTACTATTATATTAAACTAACCTATTACAAAATTAATTATTTTTTAATTTTTAATATATTTTAAAAGACTAATATATATATATATATATATATATATATATATATATATATCCATACGTTCAACTTTATTTAGCTGATTTTTGTATATTTTATCTATAACTAGTTATTGCATCAAATTTGGTAATTTTTCATGTGTTTAAATGGTTTACTTGTACAAAATGTTTATATATATATATATATATATATATATATAAGTTTATGTACTCTAGAACATTTTTCTATTGAAAAAAAGTTCTGTAGAACTTCTATGAATTCTATAGAAACATTCTCTTTACAAAAAGTATACTGTACCGCTCTTTAAAACTCTATGGAAATAGTATTCTATAGAAAGCCTATTCTATAGAAGCAATGTTTTTAGAAAAAGTATTCTATATAACTCTTCAAAACCCTATAGAAATAGTATTCTATTCCGCTCGTAAAGAATTAATAGAGTTCTATGCAGCTCTATGAACTATTTTCGTAAGGGACACCTAAATACTGCATAGGGGTCGTCCACCTATAGAAGTTCTATCAAATCTGAAATTCTTTAAGGTTAACATTAAATTTTGACATCATATTTGGATTTGTAGGTACGTTTTACTTCCGTATATCAAATGGAAAGTCATTCGGCCAAGTAGTTTATTAATTATGCAGGTTTAAGGTTTGGAACTCCTAATGTTAAATTCTAAATGTTGTTTTAATTACGGCGAAACAAATCGTCATACTGGTAGACTTTTAAGCATAACTCAAAATCTTCTTAGCGGAATGTGCTGTAATTTTAGGTTTGCATATTTTAAGCATCTAAACATTGACTAATGTTAAAAAATTCATAAGTTATAATTCATACTTTTAATCAAAAGATTAATTTTAAAAAATAGGAATTTTAACCCATGAAAATCTTAACAGAAACCGATGTTTAAAAGATTGAAGTATGCGAATCCAAAATTACACCCCATTCCGCTAAGTAGTTTTTGATTTATTCTTTAAAAACTACCAAGATTGCAGTCTCTTTTGTAACGATTAAAAATGAATTTAACATTTAACATTGAGAAATACAGTAAGAATTGTCATTTTATCTACGATAACGTCCCCAGAATTTTCCAGTCGCTTAAACTCGTAAAGCGAGATCTTCTCTGTTGAATATAACTTTATAAACTATATTACCAATGTATTTGTACAGTCGTGGAAAAAAATGTAAACACCCCCGACTAACTCTGTAACTAATTATAATAGAAGAATGTTACTCGTACCAAACGATTGAAAATAAAGTCTACTCTTAAATGGTGCATATAAAATTTGTTTAGGGGAAATCTACGAATCAAAACCAGACCAAACCTTGTTTTTTTTTTTTTTTTTTTTTTTTTTTTTTTTTTTTTTCAACACCCAATTTCAACAATATATTTTCAATATTCAGTTTAAACTATGCCTAGAAACGAAGTTTCAAGCCAATTGGATGATAAGTTTCTTTATTATAAACATTAAAAATTTAGAGCTGCTAAAGTTAAATTACATTTTTATATTTTTATTGATATATCTCCTGAAATTATAATCCTAATGTGATAATTTTGTGTGTAGTTATAATGTTAAAAAACTTAAACATAAATACGGTGAATTTGAAATTCAAAAAAGTTTATAATATGAATTATGAAATTAATATTAAAATAAAATATGAATTGCAACCTATAATTTTTTGATAGTTTTATATTTATTTTGTCCTACCTTGTGAATTCTCAATTTCAAATTTTTCTTTCAAGTAGTTTTCTAATGATTAAAAAACGTCAAAATGATGGTTTAGGGGGTTGTCTATGATGCGCAAAAAAGCATAATTTGGAAATATATATATTATACTCATTTTATTGAAACATTTAAACTAGCACTATTCAAAACATATTAAGTGAGTGAAATGATCATACTGGCAAGAAATAAAGTATTAATAGAAGTATCATAATCACTCTGTAGCATTTCAACAATCGAGTACCAAACTTCCATTAAGCCCCTAAAAAAGGCTCATTTTAAAACAATTAATTTCTCTGAAACTAATTGTACGAATTTCATGAAAATTTGTTTTTAGGCTAATTGAAGGGTGTAGAATTTATTTATGGTGTAACACTTGAGTACACTTGCTATAGAAAAAAACAAAGTTTGGGTTTGTTTTGATCTGTAGATGGTTCCCTAAGCAAACTTTATATACATCATTTAAAAGTACATTTTATTTCCAAATGTTTGGTACCAGTAACTTTCTTCTACAATAATTTGTTGCAGAGTTAGCTGGGGCAGTTTACTTTTTTCCCCCCACGACTCACGGTGGATGATTTTCTTATTCTAGCTGGTCAAAATTATTTTTAGCGTCAGTATAGTCACATCACCATGAAATTGAAAAATGTTACTGATGTTCATTATTGAATGTCAGGTGTTGCAAAATGTAGCGTGTAGCAGTCATAATTTCATTAAAGGGACATTCGAAAGAATTTCATTACATTACGGCCTATGCGGAAAAATCGTTTTGGGTGGTTTTTAATAACGTTTCATAATTTGTAACACTTTGAAATTTATATACATACCTATGAAGTGCACTACAAGATGATTGCTATAGAATGTGGTATGGATAGCATTTATCGATCATTTACAAGAACACTAAAAATAATTATGTTAACTTTACGATCTATGGAGAAAATTTGTTGGTGGTGTATTTTGTTCATGTTATAGTATTTCAAAAGTATTTAAATTTATATATTTCTCCGAGGTGCTCTAAAAGATGCTTACTATTGAATATAATGTGCATAGCATTCATCTTTCATATACAGGGGCTCACAAAATAAATCAGTTATATTTCTCTCTCTTATGAACAATAACTTATGGAAGCGCGTTTTCACATATGGAACGCTCTTTTCAATTATAAAAAATTGTATACAATTTTGTGGGTATAAATTCTATAAATCATATACAGGGCTGCACAAATCATCGCAAGTACATTTCCGTTTATTAGCGGAAATTGCTGACGAGGAATTTTCAACTGTGCTATGCGTTCAATAACTGTTCTAAATTATAGCATATTGTGAATTATATGCTAAATCTATAGTTCAAATACAGCATAGCTGGAAACTCTTCCGCTTTTTTGTACCACAAAAATTTAATAGAAATTTTTGCCTTATTTAATCGGCAGATTACAGCGATTTACAATGGTAAAAAATACTATAAAATTTTTGTGGTACAAAAAAGCGTAAGATGTTGGCAGCTATAATATACAGGTATGTACAAAATTTTCAGTTAGTTTTTCGACTTTGGTTGAACTTGCGTTTTCATACGTGATATATGTTTTAAAAATTATTATTGAGACATCGTTTTTCACGTTATTATGCTATGAAGTTTTATTATAGCAATCAGAATGCATTAAAAAAATGTTTATTTATGTGACTAAATTAAATTCTGATGTGCTTAATAAACAGAAAAAGGTACTTGAACTAAAATTTAAAAAAAAAAATTATTTAGACTTAATAAGCTATAAACAATTCTAAAAACTAGGTTTAACACACAAATTAAATTGAAACGAAAAGGTAATAATCTAAACTATTTAATCATATCAAAAATTGAACTTAATCGTGCTTTATCATATAACTTTTTTTATATTAAAACTGAAAAATTGTAAAATAAATACAGAGTTTTTGCGACATTAAATATGAAGTAACAGTTGATATATGCAAAATTTATGCACATAAATCCGATAAAATATAGTCCATATTTTGTTTGGAAGCGTCTATAATCGAGCAGTATATTTTATTTCGCTTCAAGTAACTGATTAAAAAACTATACTCAAATTGATTCATTCATTGCCAACTAAGAAGCACCAACTTTGTACTAGTCTATGGACCATACAATTACATTTTTTGCAAAACCAATAGCAGGGATTGAGCTATAACAGGCAAAAAATAAATTACGCTAGGATAAACTTTTGAAAATCGACTTTTGGCCAGGTAGAATCGGCAAATCACCCACCGTGCGACTGTACATTAGGGTGGGTCGAAAAAAACAAAATTTTTCAGATCATATTCTAAAAGTGCGTAAAAATTGCCTTTTGTTATTAGAAGAATAACGCAAAAATATTTTTGAAATCGGTTAATATCTTTAGATCGCGCATTGCACTTAAATTTTGGAAAATATGATAAAAATTCATAATTTTTGAAACTAATGATGAAAATTAAAAACTATTAAGACCTACATCTAATAGTTCGTAAATGTCAACTTTTGTAATAAAAAGAATAATGCAAAAAAATATTTAAATTCCTTTAATACCTTTAGGTCGCGCATTGTACTTGCATTTGTGAAAATATGATCAAAACTGGCGATTTTTGATATTAAATTTTGAAAATTAAAAATAAATATCCAGACCTACTTCTGATAGTGCGTAACAGTCCCCCTTTGTCATTAGTAGAATAACAAGAAAAATATTTAAAATCGATTAATATCTTTATGTTGCTCATCACACTTGAAATTTGGAAAATATTGTCAAAAAGAGAACATTTCTGTAATTCAGGAGCCAGGTACAAAATATATTGGTTATATTACTATTACAACGGGAAAAGGATGAGATAGTTTTAGAAGCATTGTTTTATACCTATCTGAGAAGAACACGCCTCCTTAGATAATGCCGTTGTAGTTGGATGTGACGGCACTTCTGTCAATCGGGGATTGAAAAAAGGGGATATTCTAAATTTAGAAATGCTGATAGGGAGGACCTTGCAATGGTGTATTTGCCTTTTGCATTTCATTGAATTGCGTTTAAGGAGTTGTTTTAACATATTGGTGGGAAAAACACAATACCGTTATTATTAGATCAGACCCTTACAGGTACACTGTTAAAATTTTTCAGCAAACTGTCAAGTCATTTGATCTTTTTTATAGAGGACTGTTTTTAACCTAATTTTATTTGATTCTGTACAGAATTTTGTCATAATATCTTCATAATACTGTCAAGAAAACATTATTTACTAAAACGATCAAATGACTGAAAAGATTGTTGCCGTTTGGCAATAGTGTAAGTAACCACCTAATTATGTAATATAAGTCGTTGTCCACTTTGAATTGATTAATTGCAATATCACAATAATCACTGTCAAAAAACTAAATGACTCCAATTAAGATTTTAAAAATATCTTCTTGAAATATGCAATGATGTGCGATCGACTTCTGTCCTGGGGATCTTGCTGTCCGTAATCGAGGGTTGATTTCTCATTAACGACTGTAAATATAACACTCAGACGGAATGTATTCGTTTAAAACCTTTTACCACTGAATTGAAACTGTTTTATTCGTCATGAAGACATATGTGTCTGCATGATTTGACATTAAGAGGAAACGCTTTATTTTTGTTGGAACCATGCATATGTTCAACAAAATAACAACATCGTGTCGCTTACACGAAACAAATTGCAGGAGGTGATAGACTCTGTTACTGGCGTAACAGATTTTTTGCTCATCCCAATAACCTGTTATTGTTAATGAAAACGGATCAAAGAGAACATATAAGAGAATTTACATTATGACGGATATGGAAAATAATGCAATCTGTGACCGAAAGAATGACAACTGTGCAAAATTTTGTGATTTCAATTTCACTGCTTACGACTACTCAGAAATTAATGATTGGTCTACCTGCAAGATTACTTCATATATTGAATAGATTTAGTTCAGAGAAGATTTTGTATCTCATTGTAGCAAAAGTTCTTTCAGTATTGAAACTGAAAACCATAAATGTACTAGAGGTCTGCACGGGCCGGAATTTCCAGGCCCGGGCCCGGCCCGGCCCGAACGAAAGCTATCTTGGCCCGGCCCGGTGTAAAAATTGGAAGTTCGGCCCGAGCCCGGGCCGGCCCGTTTGCATTTTTACAGTTCTCGGCCCGGCCCGTACAAAAATCAGTGAAAACAGGCCCGGCCCGGCCCGACACAATTTCTACAAAAAAAAAAGAAAAAAAATCCGTTTTATCTCAACATACAATTAGGATTCTTTTAATGAATACTACATACATATTTATGGGAACATTTTACAGTATATTTTACACTACTATGATGTTCGCAAAACAGAAAACACACAATAGTAAACATTAACGATTACTTACAGTGTTTTAGTCATCGTGTCTACAGACATTTCAAAATGGAAATAAGGATTCATTAAAAGATTAATGTAGTTCAGAATAAAGAATTAAAAACATAATAACTTTTGAAGCTGTATAATAAAAAGTAGATTTGTGAAAATATTTCTCTCATTTTTAAGGCTTTTCTCATATCCAAAGGAGCTATATTTCGACACATTTATGAATTCTTTTCTTTTCGGAAACGCGTAAGATTGGCAAGTATTCTTATTCAGAATCTATGTAAATGTCGTTTTTTTTTTTAGATAAAAGCAATATATCTTTCTGAAAATACTGTCAAAGTTAGCGTTTTGAATCGAACTTCCGGAAGCAATAGCACAGGAAAGAGAAAAACGTACAGTCACGTGACAGGAATCTCTGTTATCTCTGTAAGAAATTTATCAAATATGGAAAAAGCTATTCGTTTCCAAATGACTTCAATAGGCAGGCCTGTCAATTTTATGCCTTTATAGTTAAAAATTTTGTCAGAAAATGTGTCTGAAAGCTTCGCATTGTTGAGCAGTGAATATGAGAACCACCTTAAGGTATATTTCCAAAGATACTGTTAAGAGAAGTTCATTATCACTATTAATACCAAAACACAATGACTGTTCTACACATCCTGAGATCGATTAAGACCAGTTCCGTCCCGGCACGAGTCTGCTGAAAAAAAAATTAAACTCGGAATCAGACATCTTGTAACTGTACGATGCCGATCTCTCCGATGGACATGTTAAATTTCTGTTTTGATGTTGTTAAACTCGCATCGGCTCGTGACGCACATTTATACTTCTCGAGAAAATCATATTCCTTTAAAATGGCTCGTATTTTATCTGCTTCGCTTAAATTCTTATATCGGGCCGATAGGCCCGATTAATTTTTTTGCCGGCCCGGCCCGGCCCGTTGAAAAAAATTTCCTAATTCTGCCGGCCCGGCCCGGCCCGTTTGAAAATTCGCCTTCATTCCGCCGGGCCGGGTACGGGCCTCGGGCCAAGCCCGGGCCCGTGCAGACCTCTAAAATGTACACACACAAGCTGTTTATGGTTGTGGTGAAAATTGTGACTGAAATTTCTGAAAACTATGTGGTCGAAATAATAGAGACGACTATGTTAGATTAGATTTGCTTTCACAATCACTAATGCCAAAGTTTGACAAAAAAAAATATATATATATATATATATATCAGCACAAGTTCTTACTTGCAATACTAAACTTCTGTAATAACTCTTTAACAATTATTTAAAATTCCTTTAATGCACCGTGTTTAAAACTGTTTCAGCCAATACTGTTCAAAAGTGCTTAAATAAGCAGTGGTTTAATATTTTCTTCAATATAATTGTTTAAATGTAAATAAATAAAATAATTGAAAAATATCGTTTTATAAAAATTTTAATAATTTAAAAACAATGCATAACCAAAAGATATTAACCTAATTTAAAATTAGTTTTACGTTACGTTTTTATGTACATGTTTATGCAATATTTTTACATTATTAGATATTGATGAGAAAAAAAAAATAATTTTCATCATTTATAAGGAACTTCATCAATTTTGATAATATTTTCCTAAATTCAATGGCCATGCGCCACCTAAAGATTTTAACGGATTTCAATTTTTCTTTTTGCTTTGTTCATGAATTTCCGAAAGGCAAATATTACGCACTATTAGAAGTAGGTATGAAGTTTTAAAATTTTTCATCCTTAATTTCAAAAATTGTTATTTTTAATTATATTACCCAAAATTCATGTGCGATGCGCGACCTAAAGATTTTAACCGATTTCAAAAATTTGTTTTGCATTATTCTTCTAATTATAAAAGACAAGTTTCCCGCACTATTAGAAGTTGATCTGAAAAAAAAAAAAAAAATCGATTTTTTTTACCCACCCTACTGTACATTCTTCTCGTATATTAGCACTTGCTTGCGAACCGTACTAAAACAAAACTTTTGATATTAACTTAAGCAATAATTGGTAGATAATTGATTTCCATCCGAGTAGTTCATAGAAGGATTGTAAAGAATTTTATTCAGTTCCTATTAATTATCCATTCATGGATTTTCTTTGATAAATCACTAAAATTTGTGCAATAATGATTAAAATATTAAGGTAAAAAATTGTAATGAATTGTAAAATAATGTGCATTGTAATGCAAAAATTTCTAAATATTTTAAACTAGTGTGAAACTGAATTTTTAGCGCTTCCGAAATATAATTTTGCCTATAATACCCGAAAAATTAATAAGATTATTTATTAATTTCAGAAAACTACTGTTTTGTTAGATTTCTGCTGGGTTATTATTTGTAAGGTTTCTGAAATATAGGCAAATGTGTTGAAAGTTATAGTATCTGAGAATTATATTGGATTTCGTTAAATGTGACTCCTTTATGAAAAACATTATTGCACTCTTTAATAATGTATTTATACAGAAAAAATCATTTAGTGTAATATATAAACTTCCAAAAGACATTTATAAACTACTATTTACTGCTTCCATATATCATGTACATTTCTAAAAGATACAAAGTAGTTTTTTTTTTCGATGGGGATAATGGAGTTGAAAAATATTTTAAACTATGTACAATAGAAAAAACTGAGAATTATTATTACAGTTATGTTTACTGTTCGTACGTAAAGTCGTGAAAAAAAAAGTAAACAACCCTACTTACTCCTCAACAAATTATCATAGAAGAAAGTTACTGGTACCGAACGATTGGAAATAAAGTCTACTTTTAAATGATGTATATAAAATTTGCTTAGGGGGCCATCTACATATTATAACGAAACATAACTTTGTTTCTTTCAATAGCAATACACAATTCTGGCAGCATAAATGAACTCTACACCCTTCAAGTAGTCTAAAAACAAATATTTATGCAATTCGTACCACAAGTTTTCGAGAAATTAATTATTTTAAAACGAGCGTATTTTAAGGGCTGTATCCAAATTGAAGTTCGGTACTCGATTCTTAACCAAGAGAGCTTCCTTCTTGATCAAGGCACCTTCAGCAGTCAATTAAGCCTGTTAAATTACAGGATAGCATAAGAAATTTCAAAATATTTAGTCACTTCTATCATAGACCATCATTTTGCCGTTTTTAAGCATAATTCGAAAACTACTTGGAAGAAAAATGTGAAATTTTGGATTTCCATAAAGCAAGACTTAATAAATCTGAATCCACCAAAAAATTGTAGGTTGCAATTCATAATTTTTTTAATATTAATTTCATAATTCATAATTCATATCAGAAAATTAAAAAAATTGCAAATTCAACTTATTTATGTTTGTGTATATTAGTATTATTTCTACACAAAAAATTAGAACATTAGGATCATAATTTCAGAAGTTATAAATAAAAATATGAAAATGTAATTTAACATTAGAAGTAAATTTTGAATGTTTATAGTTCAAAAACTTATCAATCAAATGACTTGAAACTTGGTGTCTAGGTATAGTTTGAACAAAAATTTGAAATATCTCGTTAAAATTGTGTATTGACATTGAAAAAAAAGGAAGTTTGGATTCGTTTTAATACGTAGATGCCCCCCCCAAGCAAATTTTATATAAGTCTTTTAAAAGTACACTTTATTTCCAATTGTTCTGTACCTTTAACTTTCTTCTACGATAATTTGTTGAGGAGTTAGTAGGGGGTATTTACTTTTTTTCCCACGACAGTACATATCTACGTAACGCGATAACTCTTGATAGAAATGTCCGATTTGCTTCAATTTTTTTTTCTAGTTTCATTCTGATAAGGATAATGCTTGATAACTAAATGTTGTAGATTGATAGCATAGCACCCGGAAATCTCTGAAAAATGTTCAAACGAAATCATAAAATCATCAGGATCAATAATCAGTACAAAAGTAATGAAATGTAGCAACTAATTTGGGACAGAGGGAGCAATATATATGAATAAATTAATTTCAATAGTATTAAAATTAATTGGTACGCATAACAGTTGAGATATGTTTACTCATTCTTTATAACAATAGATATAATTGGTTTTTTGTTGTTGTTGTTGTTTTGTTTTTTGTCTGTTACAGCTTCTAACGTAATTGCGGGAATGTGTTATAGGAAATGCTTAAAAGTTCTTCAAAGATTTTTTTTTTCCTTTTTTTCTGTTACAGCTTTGATCGTAATTGCGGTAATATATATATGTGTTATAGAAAATGCTTAAAACTTCTTCAAAGAATTTTTCATGGGATAAAATAATAAAATTTAAGACGGTGACGATCTTGGAGTAATAATTTACACAGTGTAAAAGTTTTATGGGTTAATGTAAGTACATGCAGAATAATATTAGTAAAGTTATTTATCTGATAAAATCCACCTATTTTCCTTAACCCTGGTGAATATGCGTCGCTTTATATTAAAATAACTTTAATAATTTAACTTAACAATGATATTTAATTGATACATTATCTTTATTACATCTTTCTAAGTATAAGATATGGGTTATCGTTTAAGTTTTGTCTACTATACTGTCTATTCTAGCATATAAGAAATTTGCATCTACTAAAGACACTGTTTAAAAATATTTAAAAAGAAATCTTTAAGTGTAGGGGATAGAAATAAGGAAATTTAATAGCTAATTTAATTAATATAAAATTTAATTTATGTTATTATAATTAAAATCCATTGATATAAATTAATCAAACAATGATAAACATTACTAAACATATCTGTCCGATAAAATTCAAATTTTTTTTAATTTAAAATGAGAATATAGCAATCTCTTAAAACTAAAATAAAATTAATAATTTAACATAACAGTGAACAAAACAATAGTACGTACTGCTCCGATCTGAGGACTGGGACAATGTGTGCTATTTATTTCTACCAAAAAGACTTGCCAAAATTTCTAACAAAATTGAATCTGCATTTTTATTTTCAATTTATCAATTACAAAGTCCATACTAGCCGCGAAGAAAATGATATGTGCAACAGTCACTATTTAAAAAAAAGAAAAAAAAATCATTTGCTGTGTGGTAGAGGAATAACGTAATTTAATACTTATACATGTAATAAAATGAGAAGTAAATGCTGGAGTAGCTACAGACTTAGTGTCAAAGACCAATGAGGCAAATTCAGCAAACACAGAAAAAAGTTACTTAAAATATTCGTCTGATGAAAATTTCCTTATTGACTTGAGAGCGGAGGTGTAGGCTATAAATACTAAAATAAAGTTAATATTTTAACCAAATAGTGGTACTGTATGATTGGGGCAATGTTTACTGGGTCTTTTCCTACCAATATATATACGGGATGATTCATAAAGATTGAAACAATAGGCTATTTCCTTAAATATTGCCTCTAGACACACGCTTTCAATTGAAAAGTTTCATAAAATAAGATGCAAAATTTGATGATATAAGTTGCAACTCCAGGGGGGGGGGGGGGGGAGTCTATTTGAGAAAATGCGAAAACTAAATTTTTATACGGCTCCCGTAAGGTAAAATTTTCAATTAGGAATGTTTTCCCTTCAGCTCACTTATGCCCATTTAAGTAATTCGTCAGGTTTTAAAGGATTGGGCACAAATTGAAATGCCTAATATTCAAGAAAAAATGTTACTTTAAGAGTTCTAGGAAACATGTAAAAAATATATTTATTGAGTTAGAATTTTTTTTTTCTTTTTTGTGATGGTTACCCATATATTTTGCAAACAAGATCACATCCTAAAATTTCTCATGAAGTTTAAAAAAAATTAAAATGAATATATATATATATATATTTTTTTTTTTTTTTTAAGTAGGGTAATTTAAAATCGTTATAATTCGAACATTATTTGTCGAATTTCAATTCTTTTAATTTAATTAAAGAGGAAAATATAATTTAAATTTTGTTTCAGGGTTTGTTTTATATTAATTTTAAAATATTAAAAATATAAATTTAAATAATGATGTAACTTATTTTTTTTAAAATCAGATTTTCAAAACTAAATTCTTTTTCAAATTTGCCGAAATATAATTAATATAAAATAATCGAAAACACATTTTTCAAGTTTGCACCTTTTTTTCTCTATCAAATCTTCACTTATAATAATTTAAAGACGCGAAATGGTGAAAAAAAAATTGCAGGTGAGTAAGGTTGTAGCTTAAACTTCCGGTTCAGTTTAACTTTTGCCCTTTCCATCTTCTTTCTGTACTACACGTATTTAAATGTCCGTCTGTTGATTTAAAACAAGGGTTTTTCTAACATGCCGATTAAATTTTTTTCATAATTTTAACCCTCACATCTACAAGATTTATATCGTCCCGGCGAGGCCGTTAAAAAAAGTCTGTATTCTGGAGCCGGGCCCTGTCGGGTCTAACGTATTTTTTCATTCCGAAACGGACTGGCTTACTTTTTCCGAGGTCTGCACGGGATGAAATTTTTAGTCCCGATCTGGACGCAACCCGTATTAAAATCATTGCAAACCCGTCCAAAAATCAGTAAAATTTGGCTCAGCCCAAACATTTTTACAAAAATTGCACACTATTAAAAATATTTCTGTAAAGCAACAGAAAATTTCTGGCAGCAAAAAGTTGCCAGAAAATATCTGTTTTCAGAAAATGTCTGTTAACGAAAAAATGCGTTATCAGACCAGAGAAATACGTAGTCATACAGGCACTTCATGTTGACAATTGACGCTTTTCCCAACAGTCAAAATCTGTAGGTCGATTCCTGTTGGCGAGGAGGGGGAGGTTCTATTTAACAGAAGAATCGCGTATTATAGGTCAGGTACAGGGGAAATTTCTATTTACCGATCGTCTTGTTTATATTAATAATAATAAATATTTCTTTATAAGAAATTCGCCTCCAAACTTTTACAAAATTAATTTAAATAGCTTATTTGCAATACAATATTCAAAAGCATTTATATAGATTTTGTAACAAACGCATTAAAAATTGGAATAAGTGAAAGAAGTTATCACCTTTTTCTTGCATAGAATTAAAAAAAAAAAAAAAAAAAAATATTCGGTAAGTCGCCCCCCCCCCCCATAAAAATGTTTATTAATAAAATAAATATTACTATTTATTAACCAATATTTCAGAAAATTTATTAGGTTAAGTTACTGATGCTTGTTAATTACGTAAATAATATAGCTGCCAATTTTTACAGTTTTCCCGAATAGTGTTATTCAATCTTTGTGTTCTTTCTTTGTGTTGTTCACAATTCAATTCTTTGTGTTATTCAATCGAAAAAATTCTGAGACGATCTCCATTAGAAAAATGTGATAATATAAAAGTTGGTAGCTAAGAGCAAAGATGAAAAACGTAAAGGAAGAGCCACTAAAATTTAAATAAACGTCACCGTAAAAAAGAAAAAAAAATTATATATATATATATATATATATATTTCAGTTCAGCTAAAGTAATAAAGCGAGTTTTCATTCTTCTTATAATGTTTTTCCGTACATAGTAAATGATAATCAACTAAATAAGAAAAAAAAATATTTTAATATAATTTAAATTAAAATTTTAAACAAAATTAAACTTGCTGATAATATGAAAGGAATGGTTAAAACTTGGGAATAATTTTCAAAATAATTCAGAGTTGTAGTTCAAATTTTTATTTCATTAAATGGAACAAATGTGATAAATTTAAATAGTAAAAATATATGAACGGCGATCATATTTAATAAATATTATTCTGGTTAGTATTAAAGAAAAATATCAGTTATCTATTACTATAATAATTAATACAGCTACTGCGTGTTTATTATTTAAACTCCAAAACTTATTTATGTCAATAGCTGACAAAGTAAATTTAAACTCAATATATATGACGTAAAATTAAACTCTCTAAGTCATAAAAATAATAAATATAATAAGTAATCATTCTACAGTTATGTAAAAGTAAAAATTCAAGATTTGTAAACTAATCATAAAGCTAGATTATGAATTTAGCATAAAATAAACAATTAATCAAAAAATAATCTCCAATTATTAACAGAATCATATGAATTAGTTACTAATGCACATAAATAAATTATGAACTATAAAGTAATACTAATAATTTTAGTAAATGATACGTTATAAAAAAATAAAAAATAAATAGATTGCTTAATTAAGGTTTTTAACAAATTGAAAAAAAATCATACACATTATGTTTCGGAAAAACATTGTTAAATATTTCAAAGAAGAATGAAAAGAAAACATACCTTGTTGTGTTTGTTAAATAAATAAATAAATAAATAAATAAATAAATAAATAAAAAAAAACAGAATAAATCCTTTTGCTGGCTCTTCTTCTCAATATGTGTTTTTAATGGGAACTTTTTTACTGTGAATTTTATGTACAAAATTCGTTAGATCTTATTTATTCTTTTTAGATGAACAATACTATTCTACCCTGCCATTTTATACAATACACAACACACAACAGATATTTCAAGATAGAAGCTTCAAGTTTTCCTAACTGAATGAAAGCGTCAGCGTGGGTTCGGTGGTAAACCAATAATAAATGGTCATTCTAAATGACCTTGTAGACGTCAGAGGGGTCCTCCGAGGGGATCTCCCGCGCAAACTATTTCTGTTGCAATATGACAGACTTTTCTGTTGTAGTGAAGACGTAATGGGAAAAGAAAGCTTTTTTGTTGTTTGACAGGAAAATAAGCCATATGAAGATCAAATAACATAAGAATTATGTTAACGTAATTTTTAATGTCGAAATTCGACAATTTTTTTATGTTATCTTAAGATCTTTTTTTACAGTGCATAGGAGAGGTAGGGGTAATTAGGATCACTTTTTTACAATTTGAACTTTGACAATTAATTGCCAGAGAATGAAGTGGACTACACAATAATGTTATGTAATTTTTCCTTAGTAGTTAGGTGTCTCTTGAAATGTGTAAAGAATTATTTTCAATGTACTATGTTACCTGGTACAAGTGTCTTTTTCAAAAAATGCCATTTTGTTCGCAATTAGCCCAGGAAATGGGGTAACTGGGCTCAGTGGTATTCTCTCTCATGCCTTAGAAGGTACACAGTCATGAGTAAATGGAATTAAAAGATCTCGGTGTGGGCTTTATAGCAACATATTTTTGGTTTTATAACTACAACTTTTCTCAGAGATACAGTATTACAGCGATAAGTACGCTGGATACAAAACGTTTTTTCAGAGATTTTCAATATTCGTGTATTTTACACTCTGCCTACAAAGCAAAGTCAAATGAAAATTTTCTATTGGAAATTAATAGCCTTGTTGCATTGCTAAAGAACTATTTTTTTAAAGTTATTATTATTTTTTAATAAGATGAAGCGGGGAGAAAAGGATCAGTCAAAGCTCATATGTTGTAAAGGAGGAAAATTTAATTTACATTGAAAGTGTTGAAGCTAAATTAGGCTTAAAACGTGCAGTCAAGGCTAAAATTTGGAATAAATGCAATATAAAATTGTATAATAAATGTTTTGCAAACACAAAATGTGCAGTAATGTAAACCAAACTAGGGGTATTTTACACGATCTGAAAATTGAAAGATTAAAAAATGCATTCTAATCCACAATTCGATTTAAATGGAAAATAAAATTTGCTATCCCAATGTAGTCTTAACCTAAAAATTGTATGATCCTATTTACCCCGAAAACGCTATTTCTGGGATAATTAGACTCATTAATAAATTGACTTAATAAAATACTCCAATCTTGAACGCCAGATTCACCTATGTTTATTATATAAAAACATGGAAACATTTAAAATGCTTCATTTAAACACATTACTACATAGGTGTGACAAAATATGTACAAATGTTTTTGAGAATTAAAAACACTAGATGTTAAAATGATAAAAAGCTACTCCAAGCGCTTTCGGCTAACCTTAAGCCTTTGTCAAGGATAAGATAATTTACTGATAAAAACACTCGACGCTCGATGTTCACTGCTACACATTGACCGGAAACTCTCTTCAGGAATCCCGCAGGTGGTCGTATCCACCCACTCTCCTTCAGTTTAATGGATACGACCACCTGCGGGCTTCCTGAAGAGAGTTTCCAGTCAATGTGTAGCAGTGAACATCAAGCGTCAAGTGTTTTTATCAGTCATTTCTCTTCTCTTTGACAAAGGCTTAAGGTTAGCCGAAAGCGCTTGGAGTAGCTTTTTATCATTTTAACATCTAGTGTTTTTAATTCTTAAAAACATTTGTATATATTTTGTCACACTTATGTAGTAATGTGTTTAAATGAAGCATTTTAAATGTTTCCATGTTTTTATATAATTAGACTCATGTTTAACATTATGCTTCGTCTGTTTCAAAAGTTAATAATTTCTCCTTAAAAACAACCTTCTTCTAAATTTAAATCCATGGCTATATTTCAATATTCCTAATATTTTTTATACGGGACATTTTTAACTAAAACATTCTCACTTTGACGGATAACGTTTTTCTTTGTGTTCTGGGAAAACAGTGTTTTCTTCTACAGGAACATACATTTTCACTCCAAAAAAATTGCAGATGTGGAATATACGTCAGACTTCGTGGTCATTTTTTTTTCTGTTACAAATTGCCCCTGAAACCCCCTTGATCCCAATTACCGCTGATTCTAATTACCCCTACCTCCCCTATATTTTTCAATCGCCATTATTTTACAATTAAACTTTAAAATTCATTTTTTTAAAGGATAGTAGATTTAAAGGAAAAAAATTAAAATGCAGTAAAACCAGTGAAAAAGAACGTGCCTATGACGTAATCCTGTCTTAAAGGAAAAAATGTGTTGATCAATGCAAGAATAATATAATAATACCTGAGAAAAGAATAGACTACATTCACACCTCCTAAGAAGGGAACTTGACTGTAACGCATTTTTTCTTTCCTATGTAATTCCGTCTTAGAAGATTTTACTCTATAGCATTTTTCAAAGTCTCCAATACATGCAACATTAACGGTATTATATGATACCTAAACAGTTACATACAAAAAGTGATTCGTTAAAAATTATATATGTCACAGCCTTTAGCACTTCTTTAAAAATGGAGATTATAAACATGAAAAAAAGAAAAGCTATAATATATTTTTTTGGTTAGAACTCCTCCATACGAAACAATGTTGAACAATATCGAAGTAAAAACTATGTTTTGTAGAAATTCAGTCAGGCCGGGCTCGGGCTTAGATTTTAACATTTTTGCAGGCCGGGCCGAACTGTTTTTTCTATATGTCAGCTTTGGACCGGGCCTGCATATTTCGATCCGTGCAGACCTCCAGCATAAAAATGAAGATTATAAACATGAAAAGAAAAAGCTATGATAAGTATTTTTGGTCAGAATTCCTCCACACGAAACAGATTTTAACCATATCGACGTAAAAAACTATGTTTTGTAGAAATTCAGTCAGGCCAGGCGAACACTTTTAATTTTTTTTCCAGGCCGGGCCGAACTTATTTTCTATAGGTCGGCTCGGGACCGGGCCTGGTTATTTCGACCCGTGCAGACCTCCAGCATATTTTGAAAGCAGGTTTAACTTAAAATCTATACGCTGCTATTTTATGTCCAAAGGAGAGGCACTGTCTTAAATCAACTTTTAATAACGTACATACTGTGGATGATCCCTATCTTGCATTAAAAATGAGTCAATAACTCGTCACTCAGAGGCATGGGTAAATGGTGTAAGTCACGAATTTTGGATTTTAATATCTGCGAGTTTTGCAGATATCGAGATGTTTTTTTTTTTTTTTTTTTTTTTTTTTTTTTTTAATTTGGTTAATTCAGAAATGGGTATGGAAAAATTTATTAATTGGATAATTTACCGTACGGGATCGTATAAAAATTTAGTTTTTGTATTATCTCAAATAGACCCCATAGAGCTAAAACATATGTCATTAAATTTTGCGCCCTTTTTATTATACTTTGGAATTGGAAGTATGTGTCTAGGGGCAATATTTAAAGAAATACCCTCTATTTTCAATTCTCATGAATCGCCCTGTATATACATACTTATATCTAACAATACAATTAACTTCTTAGATCTTAAAATTACAATAAAAGACAACAAAACAATAACAGATTTATATGATAAACGTAAAGAATTTAAATTCAGAGTTAATACATTTACAAATTTTAAATCTTGTCTTCATCATTCTGTATATCGAAATATAATACTTAATCATTTATATAGAATAAAATGTTTATGTTCTTCTCATCTAATTAACAATAACATTAAAAAACTAATTTATGATGCGTTAAATCATGGTTTTCCAGAAAAATTCATATATTCATTAATATACAATTAATACTTACATGATCTTTAAAAAAACAAATTAACACATGCGTAAACAAAATTACAAAAAAAATATATAAAATAAAAAAAATATTTATATAAAAAATTAAAAATTGTAAAATAATAATAAACAATTACTATAGGATGGTTGGGTGGGTAGATGTTAGAGTACGGAGGAGGGTGGAGTTGTGTGGATAATACGCAATGGTTAATTTAAAAAAATGATGGGGCTTTTGTATTATAACTACATCTCTAATACGTATTTTATATGGATGTTGATTTGATGTTTTATATGTAATTGGTGACATTTTTTTCCAATGCATATTAAATTTAGCTTATTTAATATTTAATCATATTCAAAATTAACTTGTTTTTTAAGTTTAGTCTACTCAGGACAATATCATATTAATTAATAATAGTATACCACCTTTATAGTGATTAACATGCATATAAGTTTATTTGATATAACTAATGTTATACTGAATGTATTAAAATTGGGTAATTAGTTTTTATTATTATTCCTCTATACTTTTTAATATAGTTTTATTTTCAACTTTGTATTCCATGATTAATTATCGGTTTAATGTGTATGATTGTCTCAATCATATTTTTTAGCTTTTTTATGCTAATATGAAGATAATCCACACACTATATTTGTGATCTTTAGGCTATTGGGAATTTTAGAACCTGACAATCTTCTATAAACATCCATTTTTTTTCCTGTTCATTTTATTAATTTATTATTTTTTATATTTAATAGTAATTATTAAAGTTTTTTATATTTTTATTATATATAATTAATGTTATGTTATAGCATATAGCTATATTCTATATATTATCAATGTTATATAATTATTTATTTTCTCAGTGTAGATTAAATGGGTAAGGTAATAGAATATATTGAAAGCATCTTATTAACATTTAATTTATTTAGTTTTTTTTTAAATAATGATATATAGTATGGTATTACTTATATATTAGGATTTGTGTGGTAATGCAGTTGATATATTTTAAATTCATTAGCTTTTATTAGGTTCGTCTTGTGACATTTGAAGAATAATAATAATTTTTAAATAAAATAATAGATGGCAGCATCAAACAATTTTGTCTTTCAATGCTTCTTAGAGTAATAATTTTAATTTTTTACACCAGGTTGTATTGAACGCTGAATATTGGCAGTATTGTAAAATAGAAATTAGACAATTTAAAAATGTTTTTAGGTATTTTAAATAATGTAATTGTTTTCTATTTATATTATATTAATTGAATATATCACGGTATTTCAAAATGAATTAACTGAATCCATAGGTTTAAATTTCTGTGTTAACTTAACTGTTTAATTCACCTTAATCTTATCGTGCTTTTGGCTACCATGTGCGCGAGGATATTTTGAAAATCAACTAGGATTTTATTCGGTATGTTGTGTAATTTTTCTATTTTTATGCTATAAATTTAATATTTAAAGGGTTGTATTGTTTTTTCCATTTCATGCCATTTTATATTGTTCAGTTTTCATCTTGAAACTATTCTCTTGGTCATATTGGTTGTTTGAGTACAGGAGAAAAAAAAATTCAGCTTTTAGCTTTTTTTCTCACAGAAAACACTGATTTGATTATATCGTTGAATTCTGTACTCTTGAAAACGTAATTCAATATATAAGTTTTTCAATTTTTTTTTCGGTATCCATATTCTTCTTTTTTTCTTCCATATTAATTTCTTGTAATTAAGTATAATGCACTTTATTTTATACATACAGTTCTATATATATATATATATCAGTGGCGTGGCGTCCGGTCATCGCTGGATGCGGCGATGACCAAGCAATATTTTAAAACTCTTAATAAGCTTTTAAAACTCTACGATCCAGTTTTAGCAGAACATTTGGAGTTCATGTATAAGTGAAGGTAAGATTTAAAGTTTCTTTTTTGAACATTCAGCCATTGAATTTTAGAGTTAATAATTTTTCACCACAAACTTAAATAATTGCGATGACCACCGAAAATTTTCACGCCACGCCACTGATATATATATATATATATATATATATATATATATATATATATATAATTTTGTTTGTAATTTTTTTGCATGATAGCGGCGTGTATATTTTTACTACTTTTTTCTTCCAGTCAATGTGCTTACTTTTTTTTCTTTCTTCTTTTTTAATATTTTCGTGTTTATCCTAAAGGAGAAGAAAGTTATATCTGCTAAAGAGATACTGTATAAAAAAAAAAAAAAAAATTCGGGAGGCGGTATAGAAAAAAAAGTCCTTCCGGCCAGTGCCGGGAGGAAGATGTAGCTTTCATAATCCTTATTTAAAAAAAGCCAACTTATATCATGCAAACGCACGAAGCTCAATTTAGTGGAAACCGAATATAGGAGATTCAATACTAATTTTTATCAATATAATGAATGAGAATTTCGCAAAATTAGTCCCCTTTATCCAAGCTGCTTTTCATTAAAGTAACTTATATTTGGCTGCCAAATTCGGCAATTTCTTAAAGTGCCTGTCATTTTAAGACAACATGGTGGATGAGGCAAAGCAGTGAACTTGGTCGAGACCTTAGTAATTGCTGTGCACATGCTCACTCACATCGGAATCGGTTAATATATAGGAGTGCTGTCGCATGCAAAAAATCAGATTTTTCAAAATGTCACCCACAATAGAAATTGAAACTGCTATATCTGAGCCATTTTTTAAGGTAAAGACAAACAAAAAATGCTCCTGAATCCTTATATCAAGATCAAATACTTAAGAAAGAAATCTTTTTCAATTTCTAATTTTTTTGCACCTCACTTTAAATATATATATATTTTTTAATTTAATGGCCGCCATTTTGAAACAAGATGGCTGATGAATCTGGCCAGCGAACTTGGTCGAGGTGTTGATGTATACTATCCACATGCCTTCTTACATCGAAATAGGCGAATACGTGTGTTATCGCGTGACAAATACAAGATCGTTTCAAAATGTTAGCCATGCTAGAAATTCAAAGTGGTATAAATCAACCATTTTTTAAGATATCAACAAAAGAACAAATTTTCAGAAACAAAAACTGCTCCGGAATCTTTGTATCAAGGCCAAACACATAAAAAAAATCTTTTTCATTTTCCAATTTTTTAATACCTCATTTTGAATTTTAAATTTAATTTTTTTTAAATGGCAACCCTTTTGAAACAAGATGGCGAATGAAGCTGGCCAACGAACTCGGTCGAGACATTGGTATGTACTATGTACAGACCAAGTTACATCCAAATAGGTTCATAAATACGCCTGTTATCGCGTGACAAAAATCAGGTTGTCTTAAAATGTCAGCCACAAGAGAAATTCAAAATGCTATTACTCAGCCATTTTTTTTAGATTTAGACGAAAGCAAAACTGTTCAGGAATCTTTGTATTAAGCTCAAACACATACAAAAAAAAAATCCTTTTCATTTTCCAATTTTTTGGTATCTCATTTAAATTTTTAATTTTTTTAATTTTTTTAAATGGCCGCCATTTTGAAACAAGATGGCGGATGAAGCTGGCCAACGAACTCGGTCGAGATATTTGTATGTACTATGTACACACCAAGGTACATCCAACTCGGTTCATAAATACGCCTGTTATTACGTGAGAAAAATCAGGACGTTTCAAAATGTCAGCCATGCTAGAAATTCAAAATGCTATAACTCAGCCATTTCTTAAGATATAGACGAAACAAAAACTGCTCCCGAATCTTTTTATCAAGGTCAAACACATAAGAAGAAAATATTTTTTCAATTTTCAATTTTTGGTACCACATTTCAAATTTAAATTTTTCTTAAAAATTTAAATGGCCGCCATCTTTAAACAAGATGGCGGGTGAAGCTGGCCAACGAACCCGGTCGAGACATTTGTATGTACTATGTATAAACGAAGTTACATCCAAATCGGTTCATAAATACGCCTTTTATCGCGTGACAAAATTCAGGACGTTTCAAAATGTCAGCTACGCTAGAAATTCAAAATGCTATAACTCAGCCATTTTAGGTAGCTTTCTTTACAAAAAGCTACCTATTGCAGCGGTTCGGAGGAAAGCGATTTCAAAAAATTTAGGTATATTTTCATCGATCATGACCCCCAGACCCCGAAACCACCCTCCGTTCAAAATTGATATATATATATATATATATATATATATATATATCAATATATATATATATCAATATATATATATATATATATATATATATATATATATATATATATATATATTATGTTCTTCTCCTCTAATTAACAATAATATTAAAAAACTAATTTATGATGTATTAAATCGTGGTTTTCCAAAAAAATTCATATATTCATTAATATACAATTAATACTTTTCTTACATGATCTATAAACACAAATTAACACATGCGTAAACAAAATTACAAAAAAATTATAAAATAAAAAAAAATATCTATAAAAAATTAAAAATTGTAAAATAATATAAAAAAATATTATAGGTTGGTTGGGTGGGTAGATGTTAGAGTACGGAGGAGGGTGGTGTTGTCTGGATAATACGCAATGGTTAATTATTTATTAAAAAAAAAAAAAAGTGGGGCTCTTGTATTATTACTATTTTTTTTTTGTAATGTATTTTATTTGGATGTTGATTTGATATTTTATATGTAAGTTGGAGATTTTCATTAATATTATAATTAGCTTAATTATTCATTAATCTAATTTACAATTATTTGTTATTAAATTTTAATTTACTAAGGACAATATCATATTAATTACTAATAGTATGCCACTCTCAGTTTAATGTTTTTGAATGTCCCATATTCATACTTTATGGATTTTTATGGATGTCTGAAAATAATCCACATTCTATATTTGTGCGTTTTAAGTAATGGGATTTTAAGTATTATTTAACCTTTTATATACTTCCACATGTTTGTTATTTCCTGTTCATTTTATAAATATCTTATATATAATTCATTAAAAAATAAAAAATAATTTTTAGATAATTTTTAATAATTATTTATATTAGTTATTACTGAATTTATTTTGTTTTATAGCATATAGATATATGCTATATATTATCAATGTTCTAACATTATTTAAACTCTTAGTTTAGTTTAAATAATTTAGCTAATAGAATATATTGTATGCTTTTAAATTTTATTAACAATAGTTTTAAATACTTTGTGTGATTTATATTAGGTTTATAATTCTCTATATATAAGGATTTGTTTGGTTTTGCTATTTAAACAGTTGTTTACATTCAAAAGCTTGCAAATTTTTATCTTGCGATAGATGTTTAATATAATTATTAATAGATGGCAGCACTAAAATTATATCTTTCAGATTGCTCTAATTTTTAATTTTTCTAGCTCCATTTCAGTTATAATTTATACACCAGGGTGTATTTTTAGCTAAATTTTGACGATATTGTTAAACTGTTATCTATTAATTTAATAGTGCATTTTAAATAATGTAATTAATATCTATTTATTTTATATTAGATTAAATTTGTTTTACAAGGTATTTCAAATTTTATTTCAAAATGTATTAACTGCATCCTTTGGTATCATTTACTGTGATTTCTTAACTGTATTATTCACCTTAATCTTTTTGATATACTGGAAGACATGTGCACATGGATTTTTGTAAAATACTGAAATATTAATCGGTATGGTGTTTATTATTTCTATTTTATATCCTATACATATTTAAATACGTTTTATTGATTCTTCCATTTCATATTATTTGTTTCTATTCTGCTTTCATTTTTAATCAATTCACTTGATTTTAGTGGTTGTCCGGGCACAGGGGAAAATTAATTTTAGCTTTAGCTTATTTTTCCCACAGAAAACAACGATTTTGCTTATATCATTGAATTCTGTGCCCTCGATAACGTAATTCAATGTATAAGCTTTTCAATTTTTGTCGGTGTCCACTTTTTTCTTTTTTCTTCCATAATAATTCTTATAATATTTTTTAATACTTACAGCTTTAGTTCATAATAATTCACGGTGGCAGGTTATGTTTAATTAATGGTAATATATATATATATATATATATATATATATATCTGACCTATGTCATACTGTAACTCTCGTATTTATGAACCGATTTGGATGTAATTCGGTGTGTACATAGTACATACCACTGTCTCGACCGAGTTCGTTGGCCAGCTTCATCCGCCATTTTGTTTCAAAATGGCGGCCATTTAAAATTTTTTAAAAAATTTAAAATTTGAAATGTGGTACCAAAAAATTGAAAATGGAAAAATATTTTTCTCTTATGTATTTGACCTTTATACAAAGACTCCGTAGCAGTTTTTGTTTCGTCTATATCTTAAAAAATGGCTGAGTTATAGCATTTTGAATTTCTAGCGAAGCTGATATTTTGAAACGTCCTGAATTTTGTCACGCGATAAAAGGCGTATTTATGAACCGATTTGGATGTAACTTCGTTTATACATAGTAAAGACCAATGTCTCGACCGAGTTCGTTGGCCATTTTGTTTAAAAATGGCGGCCATTTAAAATTTTAAGAAAAATTTAAATTGGAAATGTGGTACCAAAAAATTGAAAATTGAAAAAATATTTTTTTTCTTATGTGTTTGACCTTGATAAAAAGATTCGGGAGCAGTTTTTGTTTCGTTTATATCTTAAAAAATGGCTGAGTTATAGCATTTTGAATTTCTAGCGTGGCTGACATTTTGAAACGCCCTGATTTTTTCCACGTGATAACAGACCTATTTATGAACCGATTTGGATGCACCTTGGTGTGTACATAGTACATACAAATAACTCAACCGTGTTCGTTGGCCAGCTTCATCCGCCATCTTGTTTCAAAATGGCGGCCATTTAAAAAAATTTTAATTTAAGTGAGATGCCAAAAAATTGGAAAATGAAAAAGATTTTTTCGTATGTGCTTGACCTTAATACAAAGATTCCGGAACAGGTTTTGTTTCGTCTATATCTAAAAAAATGGCTGAGTTATAACATTTTGAATTTCTATTGTGGCTGACATTTTAAAACGACCTGATTTTTGTCTTTCGATAACAGGCGTATTTATGAACCGATTTGGATATTACTTGGTCTGTACATAGTGCATACCAATGTCTCGACCGAGTTCGTTGGCCAGCTTCATTCGCCGTCTTGTTTCAAAAGGTTTGCGATTTTTTTGTTAAAATGTATTTTAAATGAGGTATTAAAAAATTGGAAAATGAAAAAGATTTTTTTATGTGTTTGGCCTTGATACAAAGATTCGGAGCAGTTTTTGTTTCTGAAAATTTGTTCTTTTGTTTATATCTTAAAAAGTGGTTGAATTATAGCACTTTGAATTTCTATCATGGCTAAAACTTTGAAGCGATCTTGTATTTGTCACGCGATACCACACGTATTCGCCTATTTCGATGGAAGAAGGCATGTGGATAGTATACATCAATATCTCGACCAAGTTCGCTGGCCAGCTTCATCAGCCATCTTGTTTCAAAATGGTGGCCATTAAATTAAAAAAAATTATATTTAAAGTGAGGTGCAAAAAAATTAGAAATTGAAAAAGGTTTCTTTCTGAAGTATTTGACCTTGATATAAGGATTCAGGAGCATTTTTTGTTTGCCTTTATCTTAAAAAATGGCTCAGATATAGTAGTTTCAATTCCTAACGTGGGTGACATTTTGAAAAATCTGATTTTTTGCCTGCGACAGCATTCCTATATATGAACCGATTCCGATGTGAGTGAGCATGTGCACAGCAATTACTAAGGTCTCGACCAAGCTCACTGGTTAGCCTCATCCACCATGTTGTCTTAAAATGGCATGCACTTTAAGAAATCGCCGAATTTGGCAGCCAAATATAAGTTACTTTAATTAAAAGCAGCTTGGATAAAGCTGACTAATTTCGCAAAATTCTCATTCATAATGATTTAGTATTGATAAAAATTAGTATTGAATCTCCTGCATTCGGTTTCCACTTAATTGAGCTTCGTGTGTTTGAATAATATAAGTTGGCTTTTTTAAAATAAAGAATATGAAAGCTACCTCTTCCTCCCGGCACTGGCCGGAAGGACTTTTTTAAGATATAGACGAAACAAAAACTTCTCCGAAATCTTTGTATAAAGGTCAAATACATAAGAAAAAACTATTTTCCATTTTCAATTTTTTGGTAACACATTTCAAATTCTAAATTTTTAAAAAAATTTTAAATGGCCGCCATTTTGAAACAAAATGGCGGATGAAGCTGGCCAACGAACTCGGTCGAGAGATTGGTATGTACTATGTACATACTGAATTACATCCAAATCGGTTCATAAATACGCCTTTTATCGCGTGACAAAATTCAGGACGTTTCAAAATGTCAGCCACGCTAGAAATTCAAAATGCTATAACTCAGCCATTTTGTAAGATATAGACGAAACAAAAACTGCTCCGGAATCTTTGTATAACGGTCAAATACATAAGAAAAAAATATTTTTCCATTTGTAATTTTTTGGTACCACATTTCAAGTTTTATTTTTTTTTAAAAATTTTAAATGGCCGCCATTTTGAAACAAAACGGCGGATGAAGCTCGCCAACGAACTCGGTCGAAACATTGGTATGTACTATGTACACACCGAATTACATCGAAATCGGTTCATAATTACGAGAGTTACAGTATGACATAGGTCAGATATATATATATATATATATATATATATATATATATATCAATTTTGAACGGAGGGTGGTTTCGGGGTCTGGGGGTCATGATCGATGAAAATATACCAAAATTTTTTGAAATCGCTTTCCTCCGAACGGCTGCAATAGGTTGCTTTTTTGTAAAGAAAGCTACCTAAAATTAACATTTATATATTCTATATAATAACAAGAAAATGCTGAAGCATCAAATTTACATAGTTTAAAAACTCAGTGAGGGAAATAAAATAAACACGAAGAATATTACTAAAAGCATCCCTGTGATAAAATTTAATTTCTTGAAAGCAGAGATATGATAATCCTTTAAAACTAAAATAAATATAATAATTTAATTATTTCAATAACAATGATATTTTATGACTGAGAGAAATTGTTTACTATTTCTATCTACTAATAAATATCTTTCGTTTCCTTCTTTCTTTTTTATATATTTTGTCTAGTACAGTGTATATTTTAATTTTGAAAAACATTATATAAAACATGGTCACTATTTAAAAATTAATTTAATGATTTTTTGTATCTAATAGAAATACTAAAATTGTTTTATATTCAATATAATGAAAAGAAAATGTTCACATAGTATCAAAGCTCAGTGAGGTGCAGTAACTAAAAAAAGAGATATGTTACAAAATACAATTATTTTCTTGAAAGCAGAGTGTAGTAATCACTTAATACTAAAACAAAATTAATGGTTTAAGATGCTAGTGGTATTATAAGATTAACAAACTATGTTTACTACTGTTTTCTACAAATAAATATAATTTTTTTTCTTTTTATTAATTTTTTTAATTACACTGCGTATCATAATTATAAAGAAAATGTTATCTGTTTCAGACACTATTTAGAAAAAAAAAAAATTAAAAAAAAACCTTTTGCCGTACGGGATATAAATAATCGAATTTTAAATTGTATTTTAATATTTATATATTTAATAAAAATATAAATAAAATGTTGGAACAAAATTTACGTTGAGTTAGCGCTTAGTTAGATAAATTTTGTAAGCATAGAAAAACGGCTGATAAAATTTAACTGATAAAATTAAATACTTTTTAAGTGAGTGTATTGTAAATTCGTACTACTGAAATAAATTTTATATTTTAACATATCACTGTATAATTGTATTAGTCGAACATTAGGTTTTGTACTTATTTTCCCGGATAAATTGCTTTAGTTTTTTTTTTAATCTTTTCTTTTTTAGAGACTATGCTAATGGCTGACAAAATTGTGTCTGTTATAGACAGTGTTTAAAATGTCTTTAAAGATTAAGTTTTTGCATGAGATTGAACAAATGAAATTTAATAGTTATATATTTAATATGATTAAAAGAAAATGCTGAAGTAACAATTTACATAGTGTCAAAATCCAGCAATAAAATCCAATTATTTTCTTGAAAGCGGTGATGAAGTAATCACTTACTATTAAAACAAATTTAGTAATGTATCGTAACCTTGGTAATAAACGGTGTGAGTAATACGCTTTTATACCATTAAATATCTTTATTTTTATTTTATTTTTATTTCATTTTTGTGAATTAAATAGTTGTTCAGCGAAATAAATTGTATAAATACAGAAAAGTGTTACTCAAAGTATTTTTCTGATAAATTTGAATTATTTTCTTGAAAGCAGAAGTGTAGTAAACACTTAATAATAAAATAAATTTAATTATTTAACGTAATCGTGGCATTATTGGATTAGAACAATAATTTTACTTCTTATTTTACCAATAAATATCTTTTTTATTTTTCTTTATTTAATTTTAATTTTTTTCAATTTTGCGAATTACAATATCTATCCTAACTTTTAATAAAATGATATCTGCTGCACAAACTGTTGCATTTTTTAAAAAGAAAACTAAATTACACGGGATAGAAGTAATGGTATTTATTATACTGACTAGAAAATATTTGAATAACAATTTACACTTGTCAAAGATCAATTAAGTAAATTAAGTAAACGCGGAAGAATGTTACTAAAACTTTTTGAAACGATAAAATTTTCTTAAAAACGAGTCTATAATAATTTTTTACTAATAAAATGAATTTAATATTTTAAAATAAGTTATATTATATGTCATTGTATCATTACATTTACTACTTCTTTGTTACAAATAAATAAGATTTATTTTCTTTATATATATATACAGTGCGTGTAAAAACTTTAAGGGCAGCAAAAATTTTGATAAATTGAAAATGCGACAAGTGAAATGGTAATTTAATGTTGATCATAAAGTGGAAATACTAATATAAAACTCAACACAATGTATTTGTGTCCTTTTCATTGCGAAAAAATCACAATTATGCAAAAAAAACCTCTATCTTTAACTGTGTAAAAACTTTAAGGACACCAGTAGTTTTTTATAGAAATGTTATATATAATTATTATTAAGGATCGACCGAAACAGGTTGGCCAAAACCGAAACCGAAATCGAATTTTGGTGATCTTCCTATTTTTGGCCGAAAACGAAAACGACAATGTCCAAAAACTTTTTAAGTACTTAAATTGTATGTATTAAAGTAATTAATACATACATAAATATATTATTTATTAATTATACGTATTTATTAAATATACATAATAATTAATTAATTATGCGTATTTATGAAAGATGCACAGTTATACGTGTGGCCCAAATTATCTCTCTGCGCCTTAGATCCAAAACTTTTTTTTCATATAGAATAAAACGTAATTAATTCCTCAACGACACAGAAAGATTTTGTAATCATACGAATTTCATTTAATAAAAAAATAGTTTAGTTGTATTTATATACACCTGGATTTGTCTTTTATATAATTTTTCTGTAAATGATCATCTGTTATACTAGAACTTTCTCAAAGAGTATTCGAAACCCTTCTGCGGTTTCCAACTGAAAATTTTCCATTACTGTTATGTCTGCAGCTTTTAACGAGCCCGTGAAAAAGTTTAGTTATATGCATTGCTTGCTTTATAATTTGAATTTACGTCTTGAGTGAGTCCTGACTTATAATTACGAACAACGAAATTCGTAGCAATAAATAGTATCATTTGAACCTGCCGATAAAGCTCAAATCGATGAGAAATGTTGAAATTTTTCGAAGGAAGAAACTAGATTTTTGGAATACTGATACTTTCGTTTCAAAATCTGAGTTTCGCCGAAAATTCGTTTTCGGCGAAACTCAGATTTTGGATCGAAACTCAACCAAAACTATCTGAAAGTTCTAGTATTACAGATGATCATTTGCAGAAATCATTATAAAAGATAAATCGAGGTGTGTATACTTAAATCTAAAGTATTTTGTTAATTAAACGAAATTCGTATGATTAGGAAATCTTTCTGTGTCGTTGATGAATTAATTACGTTTTATTTTATATGAAAAAAAAGTTTTGTATCTAAGGCAGGAGAGACAATTTGGGCCACACGTATAGTTAATTAATAATTAATTAATAATTACGTATACTTAATAAATACGCATAATTAATTAATTATTATTCATATTTAATAAATAAGTATAATTAATTAATTATATATTTATGTATATATTAATTACTTTAATACATACAATTTAATTACTTTAAAAAAGTTTTTGGACATATTCGTTTTCGTTTTCGGCCGAAAACAGGAAAATCTCCGAAATTCGATTTCGGTTTCGGTTTCAGCATTAAAAACCTGTTTCGGTCGATCCTTAATAATAATTACATATAAAATTTCTGTTAAAAAAATACTGGTGTCCTTAAAGTTTTTACACAGTCAAAAAAAGCGTTTTTTTGCATAATTATAATTTTTTCGCAATATAAAGGGCACAGATACATTCTGTTGACTTTTATATTAGTATTTCCACTTTATGATCAACATTAAATTACCATTTCGCTTGTCGCATTTTCAATTTATCAAAATTTTTGCAATTTTTTGCTGTCCTTAAAGTTTTTACACGCATTGTATGTATATATATATATATATATATATATATATATATATATATACTATGTTTCTAGTTGTTAATTTGTAATTGTCTTTAATGGTTATATATATATATATATATATTGTCTCTTTTAGCGACCTTTCTAATGTCTGACAAAGTGATATCTGCTACAGAGCGTGTTTAAAAATAATTAAGAAAAGTTTTTGTATGACATAGAAATAATGAAATTTAATAGTTATATATTAAATTTAATGAGAAGAAAAAGTTGGAGCAACAATTTACATAGTGTCAAAGTTCAGTGAGGTAAATTAAGTAAACACAGAAAAATGTTACTAAAAGTATTTCTCTGATAAAATTCAATTATTTTCTTGAAAGCGGGGGCGTAGTAATCCCTAAGTTCGTGACACACAAATTAGAAGCAACCTACCACAGATGTCTAAGAGAAGAATTCGTCGATTTATTTTAATTTCAAGCTATAGCTCGCTCGCACGGGTCAACAGCGAAAGAGAGAAGATGATACAACATAGGTCAGAAACTTTACTTGTGCCTGCGGAGTTCTGACCTCTTTTCTTGTTTCAGCTACATCTCCTACCTTTAGTCACTTGTTTCAAGGCTTCCAACTTTGACAGTAGTGGTTTTGCGCTTTCTCTTAATTTGGATATCTTTCCGCTAAATGAGGGGCAGTTGATGAACTGGAGCTCGCATTTTTTATGTTGCCCATGTATATCGAGGGTGCGGAGTGCTTGGATACCATTGGGGCTGCTAGGACGAAAGGTAATTGAGCGTTTAGTGCCTGAGTTGATTTGTGCTTTTTCTAGAATGAAAGTTTCTAGTGAAAGTTTTTTGGAAAACATATTTTTATACTTGCTTACTAAAAGCTATGCATATGACAACCCCCCCCCCCCCCCGTTCCCCAGTTTTAGCACAAGGATTTTAACAGTAACACATCTCCGCACACATGCACATACGCATTTTAACTGTTAAATATATATCAGTAAATCAATATATTTGGTGCAATGTAACAATACAGTTGCATTTAACTTCACAATTATCAATAGTTAAAATTAAAATAAATTTTATAATTTAACAAAAAATTTTACTATATTACTGTTGGTTGTGTTCATTATGTCTTTCCGTAAACAAACTTTTTTTTACATTTTTTTTATTACACTTGTGCTCTACACTACATTAAAATGTTATTGAACAAGAAAATAATAAGGAAGGCCAAGCTAATAATTATTAATAAGTAATAAATTTGAAAACGATTTAAAAAAAATCTAATATATTTTTATTAAGACAAAGGAAAATGAATAAAATACATTTCATATTAGTTAACGTATTTTAAAACATGATACATTTACTATATCAATTCATTATTACTACAATATATTTAATAATCTAACATAGTTTTTTTAATAATCTGACTTTTTTCTACATGTTTATTGACTGTTGTTATATATATTTTAATCATTTTTTTTTCAAATTACACCATTCTAGTTGCTCTTTACGCTGTACTGTTTCATGATTTGAAAGATATTTTAATAAGTAAAACAAGACTTAAAATTTAACATTTTGAAAACTTAAAAACAGTAAATATATAATTTCAAATCATTGCATTTTCTTAATTTTTTAAAATAAAAATATTTAAAGTAAAATCTATAAGTAGATTAAAATAGTTTTATTAGAGACCATTAAAAAATCTTGCATATGGTTTCATGTGAATTAATTTATTAAATTTGCCGTATTAGAAAAAATGGATTAACCACAGATAAAACACAATCAGAAAAAGTTAAATGATAAATTTAAATTTCATCGAAAGGTAAATTTTATTATACAAAAAATATAAAACAATTTGGAATCACCTTACCGTTGTTTAAAGATTGATATTATATTAATGACATTGCTTATCATTATTTAAATTTTATTTGCAAATGGGATAAATTAACTTGTAAGAAGATTTTTTATTAAAGATTAACATCTATTTCACAGTAAAAAAATCGTTACATAAAAAAATACTGGTACAAATCAAATTAAAAATATATATTTAAATATGCCACATTGCGTAACCAAAATTATGAGTTACCGGGATGAACTATAATCATGCCTAAAAAAAGCATCAAAATCTGTAAATTTTTGCACATTATCCTTGTAATTTTGCATATAATCTCTCTATAAATAGGAGAGATTCTACAATGCATTATTACCTGTTTTTATGTTAATTCACAGACAAGTAAAATACATTGAGCAATACATATTATATTATTTTATTTCCAAGCCCTTTTGGTTGTGGAAATAATCCAAATATTTATAAAATAAGAGACATACTGCGAATGTGCAAAATTAATTTCATTTGGGATTGAAATTATTATATTCTAATTATATTCTAAGAATATATGTATTATGTTTTTAAATAGTACTTTTAAAAAGGAAAATAGCAATAATGAAAAAAAAAATCGCTTCAACTATTTTATATTGTTTCTCTTCCTGTAACCACTTATGTAAGTAAATTTTACTTTGAAATAAATTAATGATATTTGAAATATTAATATTTTTGTTTTTCAGACATTTTAAAATTTTATCGAGCATAAATTGTATCAAGCATTTTCAAAAGCGCAGTTTAAATTGTGAATTTAAATCTCAGCTGTAGATATATTTATACAATATTTGAAGCTATCTATGTGATTAATATTTGTGTAATTTGGTAAACAATCTTAAGCAAAGTATGACTAACAAAGTGCTTTATTATCTAAATATGTTTAAATAATTATTATTTTTGAAATTTTAAATAAAGAACAAAAATATTTTCATGGAATGAATTTTTTATATGCTACTTTAAGAAGCATATATAGTGTATATATTAAATCAAATTTTATTGTAGGTATATTTATATATGTACATTCCTTTCTAGATATGTATATCGGCCTATATTTGTTTAAATATACCAATAAATAAATGATTTGTGAATGTATAATATACATAAATTTCCAAAATACCCACATCGATAAACAAAACAATTCAGAATCTACTTAAATCAAATTTTTTTGTGTGTTTTTGCCCTATTATTATTTAATGATAAAATTATATTAATTAGAATTATAATAATTTAATATAGTAACAAAACTATATATATTCTTAAAAAGTGAATCACTGATTTTAATAGAAGATAAGTATTTAAAAAAAGATGCATGGAAATTAAATGTTTATTATTTAATATATTTTAATAATAGAAAGGTAGGTTTTTATTGCAAGAAAATTTTGCAGAATCTTAGATTGAAAGTATGAAAACTCGGTAATGTTTGGCAGTCCAAAAATGATTTGTTTTGTTTACTGTTTCGAAAATGTAATTTTTTTAATGTAACTTACGGGATCACGTCTTATAAAAATTTTAATTTCGTAAAATTAAAAAAATAATAACTGTTTTTACATAAATGGCTTTTAAGTATGATGGTGAACAGCATTTTAAATATTTCCAATTGGAAGTATATACCTCTAAATTTTGGAGTTCATGAATAAGCTATTATTCAGTGATAAGGGAGTAACCTTGTACATATAATTGAGATATCTGTATAACATCTGAAAATTAGTCTAAAATGACCCACTTAGTAGTTAACGGTTATGTAACAAATCTTTCTTAGCAAATGTTAATTCCTATTGGAGAATTCAAAACGGCAATGATACATCAGAAACTGTTACTGACTTTTTAAATGTAAATTAACTTCGTTTCAGAATTTTAAATTACATTTCCTTTTAGAAAAACCAATAGTATAGAAATCTACATATGAATTTAAATTTTTTGCGAAGTCTTAAATAAGCTATTTAGACGTCTGTCGTCCATCATATTGCATTTAGCCAGTTCCGTAACCCATGAGGATTTACATGATTTGCATAGAATCACACCCAGAAGATTCATACGATTAACACATCTGATTTTAATTTTAATTGTATTTATCATTTGTTAAAATTAATTAATCAAGTTCAGCTATACTCGGGCAGCTTTACCCTATAGCCGGATAAAAAATACCCACTCAAATTTGAGAAAAGCACGTTGTTTTGAGAGGAAAGATGACGTTAAATTGCACGGTTTCACTTTCACGGAAATGTACGAAAACCCGATTGATCATGTAATTTTTTAAAAGTTATCAGATGTACATGGATAACTGATACATGTTTCTCTTAGAAATTCCTTGCATAACCATATTTGTAAAAAAAGATGAATAAAATACAAAATATTTTCTTTTATTTTTTATCAAAGATTACATATTCATAGTTAACATTTTCATGATAAAACAAAATTTTTAAATAGCATCCAATAATAAAAAAAACTCATGTCAAATACCGAATATTAAAATGATTTGCATTTTTTAAAATACAAGAATATAGAAACCTTAAAGAATAAATCGACTGCAGATCTCTAATTCTTTATAGAACTGAAAATGTTTAGTTACAAAAACAAAATCGAATTTTATACATCACACTTCGTAAGCACGAGTTTAACTGTTACCATTATCAAGTATGAAAAATTTGGACTATATTTAGGTTCAGTTTCATGTAATGTACAACTGTATTTTTTTTTAAGTAACATTATCTCTTTCGCGTAACATTTTTATCATCAATTTATGTTATAAAAGGACAAATATTAAATCATTTGGAATTCAAAAAGACACCACTGAGTAATCTTGATTAATCAAGTTTGGAATTAAAATGTTAAAGTAAGTAATGTAAAAGAAGCGGCAGTTACTTCTAAGGATTGTTTTTATTATAGATATATAGTACATAACTTTGCTTATATTATTGCTAAATTGCATATGGTTCAGCTTATTGTATGGGTATATAGCATATGGTTTAGGTTATATTAATTTATATTGCATATGATTTACATTATATTATGTTTGTATTACATAAGGTTCAGCTTCTATTACGGCTATATTGCATATCATTTGTAGTACGTTTACATTGGGTATGGTTTATCATATATTACGATAAACGAATTAAAAATGTTTGAAATAGTTTTTTTAATAAAATTTTATGGCAAATTTATTAAGTCGAAATAATTATACGAAGTTGGAATTCAAGACAAACATATTGGGGCGTTCGGAAAGTCGTGTCGTGTTGGGAAAATTAATTCGTACCGGAAAATTCTGCCTGGTAATTATTAGACGTTAGATATCGGAATCAATGTCTAATAATTAAATGATATAATTTTCAGGTGCGAATTGATTTTGCCAACACGACGCGACTTTCCAGTCAACCCAATAGGCTCACTAAAATTGAAAAAAAATTTAAATACATATCTTTGAATAAATACTCATTTGTTTTATAAAACAAGATATATCTATCATTCCGAATATATAATTAAAGTAATCTTAAGATATTTTGATACACATATATTAAGATTAATAACATTTTTTCGTCATAGTGATAATTTAGCCTGATAATTTATACTGATAATTTACTGATGAGTTTTAACTAAATGATTATTTCAATGTAAACAAGAAAATGAAAAGACAATCGTAAGTTAGGCATCTATTAATTTGTATTTTTGATTAGATAAATACAGTAATTGAAAAATACATCAAAATTTTCAAAATCGGTGAAAGATTTAAAGTAACCTGCAATAAGATATACTGCTCCTATTTTTCAAATTTTCAGAACATTCACCAAAAACTTTGTATTTATATACATAAAATTCCTTAATTTTTCGGTTAGAAAAATTATATTATTAACTTTAGTAATTGCAAATATATATATATATATATATAAACACATAATGTTTCAATTGTCTTTCATATTCTTGATTCAAATGTGCTATTTTTATTTTCAGCAATGTATTTTCTAGTGCTCCATTAGTAGCCTAACAAAATAGTAAAAAAAATTTAAAGAATATAACTAAATTATGAACAAAATGCCAGGTACGATACCGCTTGTTTTATACAATTATGAAAGAAAATTTAAAATAATTGTCATCGTAAATTGGAAGCATTTTGTAGTTTGCTTCCAATCCCCTCCTAAAGCCTATTTCAAATATTACAAATTGTTAGCCCATTTCCTCAGTAAACTTTTTAATAGTAGATGAACAATGAGAAAGTCTAAACAAAAGTCATAAACTCTTGTCATTATGTTGCAAACTATTATTATATATTAAATTGTTATAATAAGAAATCCCTTTCTTATGCTACAGTTTTTAAAAATGAAATCTATTATACAAAGGGTATCATGTCGTATCGTTGTCCAATAGCTAATTCCTACACCTTTAGTTTTAGAGGTATATTTTCAAAAATAGCTGTAATTTTATTCTCCATTCTCTTAGAAGTGATTTATATCAACATAGTTACTTGTTTAAAGATTTTTATAAGCTCCATAGGTTCTATAAATTATGTTTAGAAAAACTAAATGTTCGATAAATTAAAGCAAACGAAATTTTACATATAAGACTTACTTAGTTAATATATCTTAAATTTTATGAATTTGCAGCGGGGTTTCTTTTTTATGGCACTAAATGCAAGTTTTTCGAGTTATATATTTATAATTACTAAATATAAATATCATTAATTTAAATACAATTATTAAAAGAAAATATTATTTAGATATACAGAATAATTTTATATCTTGATAATGTAATAATACCTGAATAATATTTATCTAAATAATTAAAAAATGATCGTGCTTTTAATAATCGAAGATAACGAAAATAAGAAAATATACTCATATATGAAATTTTAATTCACAAGAAGATAATGCGTTATATAATAAGCCAATTTTAAACCAATCTGTTTTAATGACATTTTCACAATCTAATCTAATATTTATGGCTGCGCTGATAATAACATTATCATAGGTATCAGTCCTCTGAAATTTCTGACTACCAGTTTCTCCAAATCATAAACTTGTTTTATTTAATCGCATAATTTTTGTATTAAATAAAATGAAAAATCCTATTCGAAAATAATATTACTCAAAAATCCAGATGGTTGGTTACTCTGCAGCATTTCCTGGGATCATTATAAAAATGTTACCCAGATTGGCTACATTGGTTTTGGTGACAAGTAAACAATAAATATCAATTAAGAGAAAAATTTTTTGAACTGGATAAATCATATTCATAGTTGGAGTAGCACAGTTGAGGTTTATTCCAGCATATTGAAAAATGTCTATGCCAGGACTCGAACGTGAATATCTTGTCTTGCCGTGCCAATGCTCTAACATGTGAGCTATCCGGACGGTACCTGGCTGGCATTAATGGTAGAACGTTGGCACGTAAAGCCAAGATATTCAGATTCGTGTCCTGGTCTGGACAGTTTTCACTCTATTGGAATAAACCTCAACTGTGATACTCCAACTATGAATACGATTTATCCAGTTTATATACTTTTCCTTCTCTTAAATAAGACCTAGTTGGATGTGAATGCGCTGCAGTTCGCAGCCATGCCCAACAAATAAGAGTGAATTATGTCAGCCAGGTACCGTCCGGTTAGCTCAAATGGGCAGAGCATTGGCACGGCAAGCCATGATTTCCACTTCCGAGTCCTTGTCTGTTCATTTTTCACTCTGTTGGAATAAACCTTAATTGTGCTACACCAACTATGAATATAAAAAATAAATGGCAATTTTACTCGTCTTGTAAAACAAACCAGTTCAGTTGGGTACCGACAGGGACTAAAGAAATTATGCATCGTCTAGTTTTGTCATATTAGAAAAAATATTTTGAATGAGAACTTACTGAAGGTAAATTACAAGAATTGTTATTTTTATGCAAGGAATTTTTTGTAATCAATTATAGGTTAACTCTTATTATCTTATCGTATTATAAACAAAATATAGCAAATAAAACATAACTTCAAAAATTGGCATGCACAATTTCTTTTATCTTTTGGCATATTCCGTTTAAATTGAATGAAAATAAAAATGAAATTTTTAATTTAATGAGTTAAGATATATGAGGACTCCAGAAGCCAAGGGATACAAGTGACAGAATTTAGATTTCGAGTAAATTGAGTCCAAAGTCAAAAATCAATTGTAATTGACTGAACTGGAATATGAAACTGTTGCTTATTTCCTAGTCCCCTAGTTGCTTATTTCCTATAAGTCTTATTTCAATAACTGTGAAAAAAAAGTGGAGTAATTTTTTTTTAATTTAAAATCAAGCAATATTGATCATCATTCGGAACTTGTACCCTTTGGCTTCCAAGCGGTACACAATAAATGAAAAATTATGAAATAAAAAAATGAATTTCTTAAAAATTTAAAAACAATGTTGATACAAATGAATGAAAGGACAAAATTTTATTTTATTATAAGTTTTAAAAATCAAAGATCATAAAAAAAATTGATGAACATTTTAAGAACAATGTTTATACAAATTTTGAATGAAAGGACAAAATTTTGTTCTAATAAAATTTTTAAAATTTTATTATTAGTTTTGAAACATTGAAATTTTATAATTTCTTAACCGTTAAAATGCATTTATTTAACGTATAAGAAAATAATTTCAAAAAGGAAAAAAATGACCCAAAACAGTTTGAAAATATGGAACAATATTCTTCTAGGAAAACAAATCTACATTATCTCATTCCCGTCAGTTTCATAAGCACGATTAGGCTCATCAGCCTGATCTTCAGAAGCGTGCAGGGCTTCACTGTGTCCTGGCGCCACTTGGTGAGGAAGATCTCGGTAGAAAATGCGGTACACTGCTAGTACAAACTGCAATAGTTCAGTGAGATTTTTAAACTTAAGGCACTTGAGTTTTGGCTTTTTTTGTGCTATTGGAAGCTCAGGCAGAACTCTAGGGCATCTTCCGGCGTCGGCTGGACTTCACCTTTAGCTCGTGGAAAGATTCTAATTTACCACCAGCAGTTTCTTTGTAGAATAATGTGAAGGGATTTTTCTCAAAATGCAGTCACCGCATATTTCGCATACCTTTCACTGACTTTATAAAGAGTGGTGCAAGTGACTCGATTAATAAAATTTTCATCTTTTAGCACTTCAACAGTGAAGTTTTTGCTGGAATCTTTTACAAGTTGAGACCAGTGCTCTGGTTCAGATCTCTTTTATTCCTCTTTTTTCTGATTTCTATGAGCTGAAAGTCTTGGTCACATTCAGGGTAGGATTTTACGAAATCAAAAAGAGATGATCGACAGTTTCTTTGCGTGTACTTTTTATGATGTACAGCCAGAACTACTCAATTAAGTGGCTTTTGGCTTTTATTCTGCTCTCCACAATTGTCACTAAAAGCTGTAATATTCCTAACTTGAGAGGGAAGAGCCTTTATGAACTTCAAGAGACAAGATGCGATCTCTTGGTAACCACGAAAATCAAGGCCTTCATGCCACATGTACTGTACATGTGGGTAGTTGCGCTTTGAAGGTTATGAATGTTCAAGTTGTACGTCCAAAGTTCGCGTAGGTAATAAGCCTTTGAATTGGTTGCATGTGGAGTTGGCATGATTTTTTTGCAACTGAAAGAATATCGCGACCTTTGAATAATCCTTTAAATTGTGGAATGCGTCTTTGGCTAATCTGAAGCTTCTGCTTTGCGAAGATCTAGTTCCTTTTGAGTTTCTGCTTGTTGTTTCTCATCTGCATTTCCATGGTCTATTTTCAATTGTAGCTTGTCACACAATTACATGTATAATGTAATAATAGGCTCGAAGTAGCAGGAATCTTTCGGTAGCTTCATCGCCCCGAGCCCTCCCTTCCCGCTTTTCGGTGTCTTTAATTTGTGTAATTTCTTTTTTTAAATTTGTCCGGTTTCAATTTTTGATTTTTTTTTCAACCTGGCTTTCACTAGAATGTCTTATACTCGAAACGTGGCTGGGGACCTACGAACCTAGCTTCCGCAAAAGAGTCAGAGTAAGTGGAAGAATAAAGGGCTGCGGACAAAGAGAGGCCGCTCGCCGCGGCGTTTGACCCAACCGCCGATCCAGACTAATAATGAGCTAGAAGAAGCAGGAGTCGTTCGGTAGCTTCATCGCCCCGAGCCCTTCTCTTCCCGCTTTTCGGTGTCTTTAATTTGAGTAATTTCCCTTTTAAATTTGTCCGGTTTCAATTTTTGATTTTTTTTTCAATCTCGCTTTCGCTAGAATGTCTTTTACTCGGGACGTGGCTGGGGACATATTAACCTTGCTTCCGCAAAAGAGTCGGACTAGAGTAGAAGAATAAAGGGCTGCGGATGAAGAGGGGCTACTCGTCGCGGCGGTTATCCCACCCGCCCACCCCCAACCGCCGACCGAGAGTAATAATAGGCTCGGATTAGCTGGAGTCGTTCGGTAGCTTCATCGCCCCGAGCCCTCCCTTCCCTCTTTTCGGTGTCTTTAATTTGAGTAATTTCCCTTTTAAATTTGTCCGGTTTCAATTTTTGATTTTCTTTTTCAATCTCGCTTTCGCTAGAATGTCTTTTACTCGGGACGTGGCTGGGGACATATGAACCTTGCTCCCGCAAAAGAGTCGGACTAGAGTAGAAGAATAAAGGGCTGCGGACGAAGAGGGGTCGCTCTCCGCGTCCCCGCTCAGTCCCCGGTCGGTGAAAACTGAGATTAAAGTGGATAAAAATAGCAAATAAATCCTATGTGCAACAATATTAAAAATAATAAACGTTTAAAAATATTTGTGCATTTTTATACGTTGGTTTTTCTGCTTTTTAATATTAAAATGGATATTAAAAATTTGCGTATAGAAGCTTTCTTTGTTCGGCTCCACGCGCTTTTCTTCTAGGCAAAAGTGAACATAGAGTTTGTACATCTCCCTTAAACTGAGCTCTCGATTCAGGTATTTACGATTGGGGATCTTTTCTCTAGTAATATGGCTTGTATATCGTGGAAATTTGTTTAAGTGATCTTTGATGACATCAATACCGTGTTGTGGAATTTTATTCGATGGTTCTTTTCTTCCTCTTTCATCGTGACATGATACGACAGAAACTGTTTCTTCCTTTTTGTTTACTATGTTTCGCAACTGTTTGTTAGAAACATCTTCGTCTTTTTTGTGCCAGTCGCCGTTTAAAGATGTTCAAATTCGTGTGGCGTTTTAAAAGTCATGAACTGGCCTTGTATGTCGCTGGTCGCGTTTCAGCTGTGTGGACGTCAACGGATACAAGTACAGTTATACCACGGTATCTAGAACTAGTTCTAGATACTGTGAGTTATACCATTCGGCTATAGGCATTCGACGGTTTCGGGAAAGAGGTTAAGTAATTGACCCCTTGAACGCAGCGCATAATTAAAAAATCAGTTATATCTCTTTATCTACAAACAAATAGACTTATTTCCAGGTAACCTGTGCACTTAACTCTTTTTTTTTTTTTTTTTTGTCACTTACACTCCTTGGCTTGTGGGGTCTTCATATATATACATTTTTTCTTACATTTTAGAATTTTTTCTAATTTATATTTTTGCTTATCTTAATATATAAACATGAATCAAATAAAAAAAGCATTTTATTAGAAATTCGAAGTCAAGATGTAAAAAAGAAAATTGCCCAGTTAAACTGATGGTATTGAGCTCACAGGCTATTCACACTAATTGTATATTATACTCCTATTTCAAAAATTATTGCTCCTCAAAAAATAAAGGAAGCGATAAACCCCCGTTTCCTTCCTTTATACTTAACCAAAGAACCTTCAAATCTAATCAGGAAGCTCTTTAACATAAAAAACTGGTATACCAAATTTGAAGCAAATCAGATATTTCTACATGAAAAAACAATTTTGCTAAATTAAGGGGGGGTATTAGCTCCCCCATTTCTCCCTTTATGCTGAACCCATGAACCTTCAAATCTAATCAGAAAAGCTCCTTATCAGAATGAACATAGAAAAAAAAATTAAACTAAATTAGATAATTCTGCATGAAAACCCATTTATCTAAATTAAGGGGAGGGTACACTTGTCCCCTTTCCCCCTTTTATACTTAACAAATGAACCTTCAAATCAAATGAAGAAAGCCATATCGGAATAAAATGGTATATCAAATTTGAAGCAAATCGAATATTTCTGAATGAAAAACCAATTTGTCTAAATTAGAGGTTGACTAGCCCCGTCCCCCCCTTTATACTTAACCAATTAACCTCCAAATCTAATCAAGGCAGCTCCTTAACATAATAAACCAGGACACGAAATTTGGAGCAAATCGAATAAGTCTGCATGATAAACAAATTTATCTAAATTAAGGGAGGGAGGTCTAGCCCCCCCTTTCCTCCCTTTATACTTCACTAATGAACCTCCAAATCTAATCAGGGAAGCTCCTTAAAATAATAAACCGGTATACGAAATTTGGAGCAAATCGGATATTTCTGCATGAAAAACCCCTTTATCTGAATTAAGGGCGGGTAGCCGCCTTTCCTCCCTATATATGTAACTAATGAACCTCTAAATCTACTCATGGCAGCTCCTTAACATAATTAACCGGTCTACCAAATTTGGAGCAAATCGGGTATTTCTGCATGAAAAACCCATTTATCTGAATTAAGGGGGGGGGGGTCGCACTCCTTTCCTCCCTTTATATGTAACTAATGAACCTCCAAATGAAATCAAAGCAGTTCCTTAACATAATAAAACGCTATAACAAATTTGGAGCAAATCGAATAATTCTACAAGAAAAACCCATTTATCTAAATTAATGGGGGATCTAGCCCCTATTTCCTCCCTTTATACTTAACTAATGAACCTCCAAATCTAATCAGGGAAGCTCCTTAACGTAATAAATCGGTATACCAAATTTCCAGCAAATCGAATAACTCTGCATGAAAACCCCATTTATCTAAATTAAGGAGGGGGGTTGCCCCCCTGTCCTCCCTTTATACTTAACTAATGAACCTCCAAATCTAATCAAGGGAGCTACTTAAGATAATAAACCGGTATACCAAATTTGGAGCAAATCGAATAATTCTACATGAAAAAGCCATTTATGTTAATTAAGGGGGGGGGGGGCTCTAGCCCTCCTTTCCTCCTTTTATATGTAACTAATGAAGCTCGAAATGTAATCAAGGCAGTTCCTTAACATAATAAACCGATATACCAAATTTGAAGCAAATCGAATAATTGTACATGAAAAACCCATTTACATAAATTAGGGGGGTAGCCCCCTTTCCCCCCTTTATACTTAAGTAATGAGCTTCCAAATCTAATCAGGGAAGCTCCTTAGCATAATAAACCGGTATACCAAATTTGGAACAAATTGAATATTTCTGCATGAAAAACCCATTTATCTAAATTAAGGGGGGGGGGGGGACTAGCCCCCTTTCCCCCCTTTATCCTTAACCAATGAACCCCAAAAACTAATCAGGGAAGCGCCTTATCAGAATGAACCTGGGAAAAAAAAATTTGAAGCAAATCGGATATTTCTATCAAAAGTTATCGCGTTACGTGCGTGTTCATACATACGTACATACAGAACCGGCGGGCACATAAGCTCTTGGGCTTTGATAGCCTGTGAGCTAATAAAAAGGAAACAAGCGTATAAAAAGTGATCATTATTAGTTTTTAAATATACATTCTGTGAACAAGTAATGAAACATAAATATGCTCATATATGTTTAAGGCAGTGCACTTTAATACTGAATTTGAATTAATAAACAAAGTAATTTTCTTTATTATTTATTCGTACAAAATTCAAACTAAGATATCACCTTACCCATGCCTAATAAAAATATTTATATTATCTCTTACTGCATAAGCTTCTAATAATTTAGAAACAGAAAGAAATATCCATTCCACTTTGAAAACATGTGAACTAATTGTTGAAAGTATAATGAGACGCTATATATTTCACGTAAGCATAAATGGGGAAATAAAAATCTTTTATTCAATATTTTTCTAAAAGTGTTATATTATAAAATCATTAGATTTTATTTGAATTTTAAATTAAAAAGCATTTATGATTTTAGTACTTAATATTTTTATAATCAAAATCACAAAATATAATGAACGATGTTTTTATCATCAATGAATCAACAAAGATGAAAGTGAAATTAAAAGTTAGTTCAGAAGAGAGATGGTGACATCACTGCTGAAATATAAATGTTTAATTATAACAGATCCTTTATCAGATTTATAAATGAACACGAAATAGCAAAAAGGAGAAAAACAAATTTTGAATTTATCATTGCTAAGTATTCGAAAAATATTAATTTCGAATACAAAAATTAATACAAGAAGACATTTTCTTAATTACATCATAAAAAAAAAAACGAAAACTCAATACGTTTTGAATGATTTAATCTCTTTTCTTCGAGAAAAACAAAGCTGGAAAAGAACTTCATATGTTTTCTGTTCTAATATTTATTACAAAAATACTTTTACTTTTTATTTTCCGGACTCCACTAAAAATTAAAACTGTTCAAGAAAAAAATATTTGTGTACATTTGTAATATTTTATAAGATATTTAATATGTTACAAGATTTGATATTTATAAAATGTTTGATAGATTTTAAATAATGACTATGTTTCTTTCAGCTGAAGTAATTCCTATAAAGTATGATTGCTGACACAAATGATACCAACTTTCATTCATTTGACAAGGTAAGAAACATTTTTATAAACATCCTGACAGGAATTCAAATGTAAATAAATAAATATATTGGAGTGTACAGAGATACATATATCAACAAATATTTGGAATACATCTAATTTATGTATTGCTCCCCGCAAGAAAAGTGACACATCTCGCAAAAATTCTTTTTGCGTTTTATTGCACTAATAGGTTTGTGATAGGTGTGTCTTCCTACACAAAAAGTGTCAGAAGTTTTGTTATACGGAAAATCACTTTATTACGCTATATGTCTATTTGTGACCACAGAAGAGGGGTGGATTGTGTGGGGAGGTAAAATTCTCCAAACCTCATCCTACGTCTTCGCTTGAAGGGTTTTATGCTTTGATACACGTTTTTACTCTTGCATGCAGGGCTAATTGCTATAATTCCATGTTACAGTAAAATCATACAAATTTTCTTTTGCTTCTCCTACGAAATTTACTTTTGTAGAGATGTGTCACTTTTCTTGCTGGCAATAGATATGTTCTTTCAGTTTGCTAATTCATATGTATATATATGTTAGATTATTCTAACATTAGAAGGTTTTACTAGTGAACGAAATAACTGGTTGTTATGTTACCAGTAGTGCAATGTTGAAAATAATAGAAACACAGGTAGAGTTGAATTCTCGTCGACAAATATAACGAATTTTGAATTTTAACGAAGAGAATGTTTCGTAGTAAATCAACATGTATATTGGAAAGTAGTTGCAGTCATCGAGTGGTAGGCCAGGTAGGCATTTATCCAGTGTGGGTTTCTCCGGAATAATTGAGACAATGCATAATTTAACTCGGGATTTTATTGAAAGAGCTTTCGGCGGTGCAGTTTCCACCAATTCATTTTAATCAAGTCATTGCTACGTAGTATTTAATTATGGGTAAGCAAATTATAGATAATAGAAAATATCAGACGGCGACCAGGGGAAGTTATCAAAGTAGAAATACGACAAATTCTGCTGAAACACAGCGAGTATCGACTTTTTGTTCCTCAAGTGCAAGAATACAAATATGACTTAGATCGCGCTCTCAACCAATGAATAATTAAGAATATCACGTCATGAAAAAAGTGCGGACATAGCAAGCGGATGAATTTGAAGGGGAAAAGGATAACCTCAGAATTGCGCGGGAAAGTAAAAATGGAAGCTAAAAGAATATTCTAGAAAGAAAAAAGCGCGGAAATGGAACATTTATTTTCAGAATACTAAAAGCGTAATATTTAAGCAATTTAGACAAGTGAGACATTAAATTAAAGGGAATTTAACAGAGTTAACGATAGAAATTATTTAAGGATAAGGATTTAGTGAATAGAAAGTAGTAATTTAGAATAAGATAAGGAAATCGTGGAATTAGATCTAATGATGTAACATATATATAAAGTGCTGGAATTTTGGCAAGGGTTTAACACCGAACAAATTAGTTTGGATTTTCAGAGTTTCAATCTGTTTTCTTCAGTATGCTGCAAATTAACATAAAATTACTTCACTCACTGCCTGCTAGAGAGTATGGCACCTTTAGGCGTGAAGGCAAAACTTTTTGCTCTTTTATTTGTTTCTATTTAGTTTGCGAAAGCCTTTTGTTAGAGATTTTTCGCGCACCTTGACTCCTTTATCTAAAGACACTCCAGGTTTTTCGCATGTGCTGAAGCCTCTAGTCAATAATCCAGCTTAGTCCACTAAAGACATTCAAGCCCTGGAAAATATACCCAAGGATATATGTATATATGTATTTAAAATGAAACCACATGGGTGAAAATAAATGTAAAAATAAATAATAATGTATTAAAGAGAGAGTTAAAATATAAAGATGTGAAGGGGATACGGAAATTTCAGAGAAGCTTAAAATCCACAATTCATAGTGAATATATGTTATTACATCGAATATTGTCGGCATACGGCCTAAAAATAGCATATATGATAAATGATGATTTATATATTTTAAAACAAACAAATAATCGAATTTAATTTTTATGTGAACATATATCTAGAATAATACATTTAACAAGAAACAAAGCTTTTTTGTGTGGTAAAGAATTCCATATATGAAAACCCCTTTAAATACAGTTATTGACATATTAAAAATGAAGATATTGATTAGCTTTTATAAGATATACAGGGTGTCCCATCAAGACCGCCCAAACTTTGGAAAGAAAAGTATGACGTCATATCCAGTGCAAAGAAAAAAAACGTCAACATCGGTATTGGCTGTTTGTAAACCAATTAAGAAGCATATAAATATACTATATTCCAAGTTTTGCACATTTAGTATATTAATCGAGTAATTTAATTTAATATATAAATGTTTATACAAAATGTCTGTCAGTTCGTGAGTGGGATCGTGTGTCCATGTGTCGCCATTGTACCATCGAAAAGTGTATGAAGTTATGCATAGAATTGAACCAAATTTTCTGTGTATGTTTCTGACTATGGCCAGTAGGACCTCCTTGAATTTGGAAATCTTCCGCCAAAAGAGGGTGCTGCAGTAGCGATTTTTGTGCCATTTTCATTATTGTACAATCGAAAAGTGTATGATATATAGAATCGAACCAAAATTTTTGTGTATTATTCTCGCTCTGGCAAGTAGGTCCTCCTTGAATTTGGAAATCCGCCGAAAGAAGGCGCTGTAGCAGCGATTATTGTGCCATTTTCATTATTATACCATCGAAAAGTGTATGAAGTTATGCATAGAATTGAACGAAATTTCATATTTATGTTTTTGGCTATGGCAACTAGGTCCTCCTTGAATTTCAAAGTATTCCGCAGGAAGGGGGCGCTGTAATAGCGATTTTTGTACCATTTTCTTTATTCAACGACCGAAAAGTGTATAAAGTTATGCACAAAATTGAACCAAATTTCCCTGTATGTTTTTCGCCATGGCCAATAGGTCCTTCTTGAATTTCGAAATATTCCGGCGGAAGGGGCCCCTTAATAACGAGTTTTGTGCTATTTTCATTATTGTAGCATTGAAAAGCGTATAAAGTTATGCATAGAATTTAACCAATTTTTTTTTGTGTATGTTTCTCGCTATGGCCAGTAGGCCTTCCTTGAATTTGGAAATCTTCTAACCAAAAGGGGGCGTTGTAGTAGCGATTTTTGTGTCATTTTCATTATTGTATCATCGAAATGTGTATGAAGTTATTCATAGAATTGAACTAAATTTTGCTGCATGGTTTTCACTATAGAAGTAGTTCCTCCTTGAATTTGGAAATATTCCGGCGGAAGGGGCGCTGTTATAGCATTTTTTGTGCAGTTTTCATTATTGTATCATCAAAAAATGTTTGAAGTTATGCATAGAATTGAAGAAAATTTTATATTTATGTTTTTGGCTATGGCAAGTAGGTCCTCCTTGAATTTCAAAATATTGCTCCGGAAGGGGGTAATGTAATGGCGATTTCTGTGCCATTTTCATTATTGTACCTTCGAAAAGTGTATGAAGTTATTTGAACCAAATTTCATGTTTCTGTTTTTGGGTATGGCAAGCAGGTTCTCTTAGAATTTCAAAATATTCCGACGGAAAGGGACGGTATAATAGGATTTTTGTATAATTTTCTCGATTTTTCGTAGTTCTATTGTCATATCTTGGAGAAGAAAATTACGTATGCTACAAAAACTTGGTTTTACCGGATAAGCAAAGTCATGGGCTTCGTCTGATTTCATCAATACAATACCAATGCTAGTTGTTAGTTTCACGTGCCTACAGAAAAACTTCGGCGGATGCCCTTTGTGTTTTAACAGGTACTCCGCCATTGGCACATCAACTTGAATATATAGCAACAACAGGAAGAGTCTTACGTCTTGGAATCCCAACAGGAAATCAAGAACCAATATTTTACCACCCAAAAATGAAGTCAGATAAATTTGAACCATTTAAAGAATATTTTTTTCAAATAAATCCAGAAAAGGCTTCGCATGTAGAAACAAACATTTATTCGGATGGTTCCAAAATGGAAGATGAAACGGCATATGCCTTCTGTGTGTATCAGAGAGGAGAGTTAATCTACGAGGATCAAGTTAAATAAAGAAAATGCAGTTTTTCAGGCAGAACTCCTGGCCATAGAAGAGGCTCTGCTGTGGATTAGGAACTCCCCTCATAGTGAAGTATTAATACACTCGGGCAGTCTCTCAAGTCTCTTGGCAATAAAAGACCTTTTTCAAAAAGTCTCATCGCAGTACAAATTATCAAACTACTTCAAGAAACAAAAAAAATTTCTTCTTTAAATTGGTCCGTGGAAATGTGGGTAATATGAGGAATGAACATGCATATTCTTTGGCAAAAGTAGCAACCAAAGACACATCACAGGCCATATATAAATTCTTTCCCAACCCTCTTTCTTACTTGAAGAAGCTTCTAAAATCATCTCTGCACGAGCAATGGCAGACTCGCTGGGACTATAGTACCACAGGACGGCATACGCACGCTTTAGCTCCAAAAGTCTCGGAAAAGAGAATCCTGCTGCATAGAAATCTTTTTTTGTTTGCTACTAACCACGGCCCATTTTCATCATATCTTTATAATTTAAAGGTTAATTTAAAATTTAAATTAATCTTTAAAATAAAATAAAAAGGTCTTTTGTGTGTGTGTGTGTGTGGTTACGGCGGTAGTAGAGGCAAACCGCTGGGTGGGGCTTGTGAGTGCTTAAGCCATTTGGTAGGCCTCCCCACCTAACTGACCCTGTTAGTTCTATTGTCATCGGCGGCTCGTGCAGTGACGGGAACTTCGCATGCCGGTATGCCTGCTATTCGCAAACAGCTGATGTACAGCACAATAATGAAAAACTATCGATTTTAATAAATATCATGATTGAGATTTACTCGTATTTACTCCGATTAACTAACTGAAGAAGAAATTTAAGATAAAAATCGAAGTTGGTGTGGTATTGAACTAATAATATTGAAGTATTAACGTTTGTATTACTTTTAAAATATGAAGATGTATCAGATAGAAGAAAATTTTCGGATTGGCACATCCTCGAGTTTATATATTGTGATCATGATTTATCTGACAGTAATCAGATGTCTACTATACCTTTTTGGGCTTCCGTTTCAAATGAAATTTTGTAATGCAGGATATACAGATATTACAGAATAACTTTAGGGGAAATTTTTATTTCTAGGTGTCAATGCCTAGTAAAAATCTTATGAAAAATAAAGATTACTTTCGTACTAAAGAGATGTTAGTTATTTTTTAAATGTCAATTTTTCGTATGAAAATGAGAAGGAAAGTGCCCTTTTGGAGAATTCGCTTAAAGAAATTACAACCATCATGCTTCCATCGTTTCCTCAAAAAATTATTTACAAGATTTAATTTATGAAAAGACGTGTGCATACCGTGAACAACATGGTTAAAAATTTTGAAACATGTAATTGCCTCAATGTGTTACTTGAAAGGAAACATCCCTAACTTATAACATGAGTGATTTACAAAACTTTCCTTTTTATAGCTGAAAAAATTGCTATTCACTCGACGCTTCAGAAGGGGTTCGAAATGAATTTACGGATACATCCAATTCTTGGTCGATGGTAACATTTTATAGGCACTTTAAAAGTTCCATCTGTACGGCATTAAACTTCTCCCTTAGATAAAACTGGAAGGTTCATCTAAAGTACGGGATATTTCTTTTATATATTTATATATAATCATTCATAAATCAGTACTCCATCTAACCGAATATACATTTATTACTCGATTTGTACTTTAAACAATTATTATGATGAAGCAACACTTACTCACAATTACCAGCTAACAATCCAGATACAAATCAACTCCAGCATTTCGGAAACATTCACAGTTTTTAATTAAAATTCATATTCAGTTACTTCGTAAGGATGTTCTTAACTGCTCTGCTCAACAAGCACAAAACATTTTGACACATTTACAAATTCATTTTTTAACGGAAAGATATAAAAGGAGAAAGCCTGGCCATAGAAGCGATTTGGAATTGAAATATGTTTTCCATTTTTTGATCAATAAATTACCTGTTGAGTTATAAGCGATTTTGATCACGTGACAAACACGTTTTTCACCCGCTCTTCAGTGATTATTCTACTTTCGCGCGGAAATTCGGTTCAAAACGTCCACTTTGACACTATTTTCTGAAAGATCTATTGCGCTTACAAAAAAATTGAAAAAAACGCTCTTTTACATAGTTTCTGAACAACAACACCAGCTAGTTCCATGCATTTTCGATAAAAATAAATTAAAACTTACGTCAGAAAGTTGCCCTTTTCGATTTGAGGACACCCTTAAGGGAACCACGTAAGCAAAATTTGGGGAAAAAATCGATTTTTGCTTTTTAATATCATTAAATAGTTTAAACTTTTATCTTTCCAACGATGTGTCACACATGTTTATATATATAAAAAAAGAACTGTTGGAATTATTCTTCTTTCTCAGAGTACCTCACAGCTTATTGGCCATTTAAATCTTTTATTGACTTTTTCTCAAAACTTGGATTTTTCATGTTTGTATTCCTTTTTTTCTATATCTATTAAACTTAAGAACTCAGATTTTTTTTAATACTTATATTATATTATATTGTATACTTTAACACAGGGATTTAATGTTTTGTTGAAAATTATTTATTTTAGGCAGTGAAATCTTATCAAAAATGCTAATTTAAAAATGACTTTCAATAAATAATTAATAATTAATTTTCAGTTTCACTGAGAAAGAAAATGGTCTGTTAAAATACGTAAAATATGTTATTCTAACTACTCTAAAAAAATCTAGAACTCTATCTTTCACCATTTCTGAGAAAAAGGTACACAAAGTTGATGAATTTAACATGGCGGAGATACATATAGACATATATATATTAACATGGACCCTTAAGCTAAAAATTACTTTAATGCATAGCTGCCAACTCTTCCGCTTTTTTGTATCACAAAAATTTAATAGACATTTTTGCTTTATTTAATCAGCAGGTTACGGCGATTTAAAAATGTAAAATTTGCTATAAACTTTCTGTGGTACAAAAAGCGTAAGATGTTGGCAGCTATGCTTTTAATGACATATTCAAATACTATAATCTATTTTCTCTGATTTCTGTGAAATCTGGTTTTTGACATTTAGAGAGCTATACGTTAGATTAACTATTTAAATAGAAAAGAATCTCCTCCTAAAATAAATCTGTGTGAAATCTGTGTAAAATTAACTCTTCCATGATCATATGTTTGTATATATGAAAGAAAAGATCTGAATTTGTATTATCTCACTACCGAACAAAACCTTAAAACTACCTTTTACAATCATATTAGAAAACTAAATATTGGACGAAAGAGAAAGATTGGAATTTAAAATTTTTAGAGTAAATAAATAAATAATAATTAAAAAAAAAAAAAAACATTTAGACCAATGTCAGACGGGCGTCTTTTTTGCTGCTTTTTTCCATAAGTATTATCCTTATGCAAAAAAGTACAAAAAAGTGCAAAAGTGCTAAAGTCACAATGCATTGTGAATGGATAATACTTAAGCAAAAAAGACGCCCGTCTGACATTGGTCTTATTCTTACAACTTGAGAGCTTGCCAGTATACTTTATTGAGTTTAAATTTAAAAACAGGGATTTAAAAAATATATTTTGAAATATATTTTTGTTTAAATGCTTTATTTTTTACTTTAAACATCTTATGAAGCAAATTTGTTCAGTTTTTAACACTTTAAAACACAGTTGAAAAGTGTTCATGAATTCGGTTTGTCTGTTTGTCTGCCGCATACCGTCTATCTGTCTGTGCACTAACGCGTAAATATACTCGGATTGACATGTAATTAATTTACTTTATTGAGGTTTGCCATGGCAAGTTTGGTTTTTGTAAAAATGAAGCATGTAGCATTCATGGTTCATTTACAGGGGCACTCAAAATTTTTGTGTTTCATTATGGTCTATGGGGGGAAACCATTTGCGGTGTATTTCCATACTGTTGCACTATCTTAAACATAATGAAATTTCTGCATAGTATTGAGGTGCACTAGAAGATGGTTACTATCGAATGTGCTATGTCTAACACTTAGATTGCGCATACAGGGAAACTCAAAAATATGACATTGTATTATGGTCTATGAAAAAAAATCGTTAACGGCATATTTTAATGATGTAAATTGGTTACAAACATAATGAAATTGACATGATGCTTTCATTTATGGTATGCATTTTACGTTTAACTAATCTTTTGCATATTTAGGCTAATGTCAGACGGACGTCTTTTTGCACGCTTTTTTACTGACGTATTATCCGTACACAATGCTAGCGGCATTGTGTAGGGGTAATACGTAGTAAGTAAAAAAGCGTGCAAAAAGACGTCCGTCTGACATTAACCTAAGACCAATGTCAGACGGGCGTCTTTTTTGCTGCTTTTTCGCTTAAGTATTATCCATTCACAATGCTAGGCGTGTGTATAAATTCTATAGACTATGTACAGTGCTACACAAAAAATTCGTAGCCACTACTGCATGAGCGTGAATTGCTTAAAGCTGTTTTTAACGCTTTCCAACATAGTTGAAAAGTGCTTATGAATTCGGTTTATCTGTCTGTATGTCTGTCAGTATGTTTGTACGTGCTCTAAGTCGCGTAAATATCGTCAGACTACCATGAAATTGATATCGTTTATCAGGTTTTACCATAGCATGTTCTGCATATAAACTGAAGTATGTAGCGATTACGGTTCATTTACAGAGACATTCAAAAGAATTCCGTTATATTATGGATTATGAGGGAATATCGTTTGCGATGTATTTTAATCATATTACACTATTTTAAATATATTAAAATTTATGCATATGAGTGAGATGTACTACAAAACGCATATAGTAGAATCTCGTGTATATAAAATTTATCATTCATTTACAGGGACGCACAGAATCATTTGGCTACCGTACTGTCTGTGATGAATAATTGCTGGCAGTGCATTTTCAATTGTGCTCCGTGTTTTAAAATTTAACAAATTTTTGCGTATCACTTGGTGTGACAGGGCTCCGTGAACGATCGCAAGTACATTTCCAATCATTGACAGAATTGCTGAATAGAAATCTTCAACTGTGCTATGCGTTTAATTGAACTAAGTTTTAGCATACTACGTAGTATACATAGAACTCTATATGTCATCTACAGGGCTGCCCAAAAAATTCGAACATTTTTCCGACTATTCCGACTATTGATGGTAATTACAGTGATTCATGTTTCAACTGCTTTATGCATTTTCTAAATTGTTTATTTAGACTTCTTCCACCATAATAAACTGTAAAGTTTTATTACAGTATTCTGAATGTGTTGGAATTCGCAACGTAATCAATGCTGGATGCATGATTTTTCGTTCTTGTTATAATTTTCTTTTGTTAAGAAATCCAAGGCTGTACGAGATGAATTTGTATAATAGATAATATATGTAGTAGGCAGGTGTTCCGATTTGTCGAAAAACTTATATAGTCCAATCTTAAGTGTATCATTTCCGGTGTAACCACATGTAATTTACTTCTGTTTACAGGAACACAGACTTTTAACTAGCGGTTTGTTCTGCCGTCAATACACCTGCTCTAGATCTAAGGACCTAAACCTAAATTATAGATTACAAATTTGTATTCTTGAGGAATCGTATAAAAACATTCAAGATAAGCTTTCTAAAAACCTAGAGTGTAACTATTAAAAATTGAATATATACTTCATTAACAGATGCTATGGAATTCGGGTTTTGACAAATTTCTAGGGACAAAATTATTAAAAATTTAATTTAATACACTAAACGTAAAATCACTAAGTTCAGTTGAACCATAAATATGAAGTTTAAGGAAGACAATGAAGTTTAGTTTTAAATCCAAAACACCGTTGTAACGCGAAGGATTGTCTTTATTACACCGAAATATATGCGGAATAACTAACATTTCTTGTTTCTAATTTTAACCCTTTTATCTGTCTGAAATCATAACAATTGTGCTTCTTTGCCTTTGATTAAAAAAATAACTAGACATAGTCAAAAAATACAATTTTTTTATTACTTGTTATCGAATTTTAAAATTTGTCATTAAACATTGATTTTTAATTTCAAATGTTGCTGGACCAATTGTAAAATTTTAAAAACAAAATTACAAGCACGAGATAGTGGGAGTACTTGTAAAAGAGGACTATGTATGAAAAGAATGTCTATCTGTAGCGCTGTTAAATACAGGTTTAATAAACAAAGCCCCTATTCGAATCTTACGTTATCGTTATTCAAATGCGAGCGTGTCGCAAAAATTAGGAATTAACGTTGATAAAAGAATAATAATAATAGCTTAGGAATTTTTTTCTTCTCTTTTTTTTAACAAAGTTTAAAATTTAAAATACAAAATCAGAATACAATATCAAAGAAAATATTATTCTGACGATAAGTAATACAATTTTGTACAAATAAAAATAAGCAGAACTGAGACTAAATAATAATCTAAAGTCATAAGACCAATGAAGACGAATCTGTAAACATATAAATCAATTCAATAAAGGTAGGAGAAAAGAAAGAGAAGACACTTTATACAGTTTAAATAAGCAATATTTTTTTGTAAAGATCATGTTTCATTTACATATATCATATTTTAATTTATTATTATTATATAAATAAATAGGGCATTGCAGCACATATAACAGCCAGGAAAATCTGCCCAATCAATTAAAATTTTTATTGATGCACTCCATTTGTGTAAGAACAACATATTTTTTTTTAATAAAAATTCAGATTTACTTAAAATAGAAAAAGCATAGCCATAAAGTATTGAAATATTTAAAAAAAAAACTGATATCCCCAAAATACATTTGAAGGATGACTGGAAGTTTTCAGACTTCAGAAGGTAACATGGTCAGTAGGCTACTGTGAGCTTTGTTTATTATTATTAACTCGAGTAACTACTTCTCAAGTGACAAATCACCAAAATTTTAATTCGAAAACTGCATTAAGTATTTTTGTTTAACTTTTAAATTGTACTCTAAGGCATAATAAGTATGTATGGCTTTTTTTTTTTATCGGTGTAAAGAACATTTATAAAATAAGAAATAAAATACACTACATTCCGATTTATTGCATACATCAGTTCTAGCACGAATTGACCCGATAAGGGGCTATTTAATTTATCAGAAATAAAGTGAATTATATTTTTTATTTTGTTCTTGGTATTTTTTCACAATTAATCTGTGTCCCAAATAACCGGAATCTACTGTACATGCGTTTAAGTTCATGTCAACTTTAAAATGGCAGTAAGAATTAGTTTTCTTTTTAATACTAGCAAAAGCCATGCTTTGTTTGGATTCGCGCAGCTTTATTTAATAAGATAAACATTTGAAAGTAACAATATATTTTTTTTTATATTATTAGGGAGCTCTGCTCCCTAAAAGCTACGCTCGCCAACACCCGTTCAGACACCGCAAACTCTAGAAGCACGCTAATTTGATCGGCTTTAAAAACTTTTCAAAAGAATGAGTTATAATTAAAACAAGTAAGAAAAATCATGCGTTAAGCATAGATAATGAAATATTTTCCAACACTTCCTGAATGCTTTAACAAAACTTCGTTATTTAGGAATATAAGGTATAAAAGAGAACTAAGCAAACATTTTAGAAAACGCATAAAACATTTGAAAAACTCATTTCAGCAGATATCGTCCATAGCAAATATGTATCCCAATTCTTTTGAAAAGACCTGTATTTGATCTGTAGGTTGATATATATAATATATAATGTGGAAATTTAGTTTAGCAAGAAAATGCATAACAGGTTGAAATTTCTCTTTCAGCAATTTATACTAATAAATGGAAACATAATTGTATACTTTCGCACAACCCTGTAGTTAACCTAGTACCTTTATTACATGCCACTATTTAACTAATGTTTACTTCAAAGTAAAACACTCTTAAAACTACTGAAATCACATTTCCAGAAATTATCATCTATAGGCGACCATGTATCCAATTCTTTGCGTGATTCTGTATATCATTTCATCTATGTTCTACAAACATTTCTTAGTAAACTAAATGCAGTTCAGAGTAAAAATTCATAACTCATTTAAAACCACATTTTAGCAATTTGCAATCGTACCCAGTAAACATTACGAATTCTTTTGTGTAGCCTTATATAGTATGAATTACAGTATTTATACACGCCAAATACTATGCATAAATATAGGGAAACATAAAAGTACATAACATAATTAAAAATGTATTTCCAGCAATCATCGTCACTGTACAGTACTTCGAATAAAATATAGTATCTGAAATCTTTTGTGTGTCCCTGTAAATGCTATGCACTTCATAGTATAGATGAAGTAAGTCATAGTAAACCTCAGTGACGTATATCAATTTCATTATACATGAAATATTTTAACATAATTAAAATACGTCGCAAACAATTCCCTCCACACCTATATCAATATGTAACGGAAGTCTTTTGTGTGGCCCTGTAAATGAATAATAAGTATTCTTTGCACCGCATATTCTACAGAATGCATATTTTAGTGCACTTGATCAATACATGTCAATTTTATTATGTTTGAAAGCATGTAACATCATTAAAAATTATTTTAAACGACTTTTTCCCATAGACCGTAATGTGACGGAAAACGTTTGCCTGTCCCTGTAAATGAACTAAACATGCTATAAACTTTATTCGAAATAAGGAGCGTGCTATGGTAAACGTTAATAACATCCAAAAAAATTCAGGGCAATCCGGGCATATTTACGGGAGTTAGAGTGCGTAAAGGCGGACAGACGGGCAGAAAAACCGAAGTCATAAATGCTTTTCAGCTTTGTTGGAAAGTGTTAAAAACAGCGTCGATCTCCTTGTTAACGAGTTGCTTTCGTCAATGATTAAATCGGATCAGTGAAACATGTGAAAGTAAGCTAATATAAAATGAATTAAGCAAACAGTGTCTTTGTCTCCCGGTATTTTTTAGCAACGCTATAAGAAAGTTTTTTTTTTTTTTTTTTTAGCAAGACATTTTAAATGTATCGTTTTCATCTGACGTAATTTTCACCAAAATTTCCTTTATCTTTTTAATATTCGTGTGAAAATACTTTTGTTGTTAGAAAGGAAATATTATTTGCGCTGTCTCAGAATTCTCAACAATAATTTAGAAAGATTATCTCAAAATATGACATAAATGTCTCGCGCAAATATATTTTGAAATTTAAACTGTTTGGCAGTATTATGGTTTGGAAATTTTAAATATGACGTAATTTCCCCCATTTGCGACTATTAACGCATGTTAATGGATTTATTATTTTACAATTTTCTCTTTTAAAATTCACGTATAAATATAGTTTTTATGACGTAATTATCAATGTTTTCTTGCTTTTAATACGTAATCATTTAATTCTCATTTGAAAGTTTTTTTTTCTGTTTATAATAGTCACGTGTAAATAAATTTTTAATTTGAAGGAAATATTATTCTTTCGCTGTTTTTAAATTTTAAATTTAGCAACAATTTAAAATAATACCCTTGTCTAAAAGTTGTAAAAAATATCTCTCGCAATGCAATGAGTCAAATTAAAATAATAAATGCAGTCTGCGCCCCAAGAACTTCTAATATCTAAAATGATCTAAAAATGATTAAATTCCCATGCATAGTTTTTGCTCCTATAATTTTTTTTAATGTAACAATGTTGACCAATTTTAACATTAAATATCTCTTAAAATAATTTTTCGATTTGAAAACTGTCTGCATCAGCTTGTTTATGAAACATTTCTCTATAATACCACCGATTTTCATATTTTTGTATGCAATATTATCCTTAATATTAACGAAGAAAGACCTCCGGTTACCAAAAATTCAAATTCGGCGGCGGTGACAGAATTAGTTACTTTTTTATAGAATAGAGAGATTTTTGCATCTTTATTAAGCAAAAACGTTATTTTATGTTTTGGCGCATTTTAATTTTAGAAATGTAAATTCAGCCAAATAAATAACAATTTCCTCGGAAGTTTTTATTTATGATATAAGACTGGTATAAATAAAAATATTTTCGAAGCAAAATTTAAAAAAATAATTATATAACGAATTTATCAATTAATTTTATTTGTTTACAATGCTTTTGTTGCCACTTTACAAAAAAATTAATCAGAATGTAATTATTTTAAATTATGTAAGTATCGTCTGCGTAAATGATTTACCATAATAAAAATAAATTGTGTATTTGAATTCTTAACACTGAAAAATACTTTTATAATTGAATGTAAATAATTGAATTTTCACAAATTTTAGTTCATTAAAATATGCTATAATTTTCATAAAAAAGGTATTTTAAAAGTTTCATAAAAGAAATCATAACTCCATGATTTATTTTTCCTACTGAAAATATACGTGTTTCATTTTTTATTTGCAAAAATACGTCCGTAATGGAAAAACATGTAAAATAAATTAATTAAAATAATAATTTTTTTAACGTTACTCTGTAAAAAAAAATAATATTGCGCAAATCTACATGTCATAATTTATCTTTATGTTTAATTTCAAGTCAAAATACTGAATAGTTTTTTTTTTTTTTTTTTTTTTTTGTAATGTGTACGACAAAATGCAATTTGTGTAGCCTAGTAGAAGATTCGCTTCGCTCATCCTAATTAATATTCATAACTGGTTTTCCATATAGTGGGAGTTTACAGAATTTTATGACCATAACTATTTTAAACAACTAATATCTGAATTAGATGGAGGTCGGAAGAATGAAATTTTTTGACATCATAATGATCGTTACTGTATTCTAAATAATTTCTGCCATGTATTATAAAACTGTTAGTAAAAAAAAATGTACAGATTTCAAAGAAGTTTAATGTCACAGTTCTTAAAGAAAGAAAAAGATGCCGATAACAAAATTATATACTAATACTAGCAGGCTACGCCCGCAACGCTAGTCCTATTTTTCCAACTTGAATCAAAAAAAATATATCTGTATATATATATATTTCCTGATTTAGAGAAACGATGTAAACGATGCATTATTGAAGTATTATATTTACTAATGTGTTGGGACAAAATTTGAGTTATTAAGCACAAAATACTATTTTAGTTGATCAATTACAGTTTGATTTAGCAGGAAAGGGAAGCTGTTATGGCAACAGGAATCAAAATGTCCTTTAATAGCTACACTACTGAAATGAATTGCATTGCAATGATTGCAGAGATTGTCCGTTGCATCGAAATAATGTTCAGGTGATTTATTTTCATTTGTTATATTTTAAATTCCGAGCTTCTCGGTTTTGCGCCATGTATGATTCTGGTAGTTTAAATGCTATATCGCTCTGTGTTCTGTTATATTTCGTAAAACGCAGTTCTGCCACAGTTTATCATATTTCCATTTTAGCAGAAAAAAATGCAGTTAAAACTGTAATAGCAGTAATAATACTGTAGCTTCCATCATCAGTTAAAATGCAGCACTCTTTTCAATGCGTCACGAAAAGCTCTCTTAAAAAGAAAAAAAACCTTCTTTTAATTCATGAAATTCTTAGAAAGGGTAATCTTTAATAATCGGATTCATAGAATTAAGAAATTTCCCCATAATTCTATAACTAAGCTTGTAGAACAATGTATTGTATACACAACCCCAAAAACTAACATTGCAGTTTCTATCAACATAATATAAACCGTTCAGATGAAATGCAAATGAATATGGTAAAAGATGATGTAATTTTCTATAATGGAATACATCATGAAGGTTTTGCTTCAAACAAAAACGATGCTTTAAAAATCATATTTAATACGTCAATTTGCGAGATATCCAGCTACGAAATATTAGCCCGGGATGCTATGAACGGTAATACTTGATTATCCCGTCGACCAAAAACTGTCGCCAAACTATAAGATTAAATTCCAATAATGGATGATCGTAAATGCCACATTCACGTGACATTATACATTAATCACGATACACGTGTTTGTTACGTCATCAAGTCTTTTTAATTTGACGTTTTATTTGCATTTTTATCAATGTTTTACCAATTTATTTGTTTTTTCGTTATTTAAAATTACTGGAAATTTTGCTTTTTTTTCCCCTTTAATTCTATATCTAATGTTTACATGCATTTTTTAGCTATATCCGTCTACATTTTTTGACTAAATAAAAAGCATTAGGTTCGTTACAGTTTTTCGTTACCATTGATATTTATTGTGGTTTTTAATGAATTCGATCGTTACATTTAAATTACGTAAACTTTATTCACAAATACAATATCTTAAAATTATCGCTTTTTTTATTGTTTAATTCAATAATTATGCATTTAAATACGTAAACTATGAGTATTATTTTGTCGGAAATCATCTAAATAATAAAATATTATATCTGGTATGTTGCTATGCCATAACCACAAGTAAACGTCATTATTAAAGTAACCTTAATCTTTAGTATTTTTTTTTTAATTTAGATTCATTAATTTCCCTATCTTAAAATTTTAGAATGGCAGCATTCTTCCAATTGTATAATTTGGCTAAATAGTTTGGCGATTTGTATAATTCGGTGAAATTGGTCGGCTGAATAATCAAGTAGTACCTAATAAGCGGATGATCTAAGTTTTCTCTAAGGAAGCATATTCTTTTCCAAAATAGCAATATTTATGCAAACTATATTAATACATAATTGCATAAATATCCGTAATAATAATCTTGAATTCCGAATTCCTGAGATGTTGATACTAATATAAAACTAAAAATTTTTAAAGAAAAGAAAAGAAAAACAAAGGGCAGAAGAGATTGTATATTTTGAAAAGAGTTCCATCATATCTTGTTCCGTTTGTCGCGATTGGCGAAGGAATCCAAAATGGCACCAATAGGCTGATTTGGTATCGTACCAAATTTTTCAAGATGACGGAAAAACATGTATTTATAAATATTTATTTTTTACTTGAAAATAATACATATACGTATTAGTTTTATGTATATTTACATAATATTGGATATACATCAAAATATCGTTTAAAAAATCCCCGGAAAATTATAAATTAAAAAATATATATAATAGAAAATCTATATAAAAATGTATTCAAAATTGTTACTTATCCATCAATAGCATTCAAGTAATAAAAAAACAATCCAAATGCTGAGGATCGCATCAACCACATCGAAAAATTGATCGCCAAAAAAAGCTTGCCATAAAAACGGGGACAGGATATGGAACAGTTCCCTATATTTACCTAACTGGTTTAGAAGTATAAGTTTTTTTACCAATGATATTGAGATATGTTGTCGCCAAGATGAAAGAAATTCATTTTTGGAAACATTTGCTCCCGCATAAAAGAAAAATAAACGGTCAAGTGCGAGTATTACTCGCGCACAGTGGGTTCCGTTCAATAATATATGAATTAGTAAGTGTATTATTTAAAAAATACCGTTCCTAAAAGAATTTTAAGACTTTGTAAAAACTATACAACGTATGGTTGGGTATAGCTGTATAGTATACAGGGTGCAAAGGAAAGTCCATTTAACCTGAAAATACTTGCGAACGGAGAGAGCTACAGCTATACAAGTGAGGTAACGGTACAGTAATATGCGACTACGCTCGAACCTAATGCAAACGACAGCAGCACCAGTGGCGAAATTTGGAAGATAGCCATTTCAAATCGAAAACGAAAAGAGGTAGAGCAAATTTTTCAATTAGACAGTTTTAGAGCATCAATTAATTAGCACGAAATGACATTTGGTTCACACGGATAAGATAAATCGTTGCCTGCATACCCAAAAATGTCCGAAATCGATGAGCGACGATTCTACTTTGCCTATTCACATTCCGGAAATGTAGCAGTGCACAATTGCAGATTGTAACGCTGTACTGTGCTGTAATGTCTGTAAAGATTTAATTTCCAATGCATTTAAAATTTTAGAATAAACCTTTCAGGGCCAGAAGAATTCTGTTCGTAAATTGATGAAATAATTGACTTACACCAGAATATTCAAACGAATTTCTCAGAAAACCAAAACCCGATAATTTGTACTTTCATTACAAAAGCAAAATTTTATTAAAATATTCTTGGTGCCATTTGTCAGTTTTGGAATTAAAATTAGGTGGCTAGACCGTCTAGCCACCGCTACTAAAATGGTCAAAGCTATGTCGTCGTATTGCAGAGGCTTGCAATAGGCGTTCCATGCTGAAAAATGTGCATGCAGAATTACTCTCACGAATACAAACGTGTATCGTGAGCAATGGCGAACTTTTCGAACATACTGAATATTAACTTTTTATCACTGTGAGACAGTTTGTGTTTTTTTTGCGTGATGTTATCAAAATGTATTGAGATAATTACATATTTGTAGCATAAATTGTGCGTATTTCTTCATACTGCTGACTATTCCATTCAGACGTTTACACAAAATGGAGTGCATCAATTTCGGATATTTTTGGGTAAACAGGCGAAGATTTATCTTATCCATGTAAACCAAATGTCGTATTCTACTAATTAATTGATGCTTTAAAACTTTCTAACTGGAAATTTTGCTCTATCTCATCTTTTCGTTTTCGATTTGCAGTGGCTATCTTCCAAATTTCGCCACTAGGGGGTGCTGTTGTCGGTTTAATTAAATCGGGCATAGTCGCTTTACTATACCGTTACCTCACTTCCATAGCTGTAGCTCCCTCCGTTCACAGGCATTTTCAGATTAAAGGGACTTTCCTTTGCACCCTGTATACTAGGAAAGTATAAATCTATATACCATGAAAGTTCAAAGATATATGGGAACTAAATAATATCAAATATAGGTATTCTGTATATTTGTTATTCCATATAGGCTTTTAGTTAACCTTTAAAGACATAGTAGGTGTATTGAGAAAGCCACTGAATGGAAACTAGTCGCGAAACCCATAGTATTTGTGCGATTAATTCTCATTAAATTAGTCTGTTTTTAACAATTTGACGTTTATTGCTTTTATACTGCTACTGGACATTGCATTACATAAATATATTCTTAAAATTTGTTATCTAGGCTTTAAAAGACGATGGAGCATAGAGTACGCCGTCCCTGTCATTATGTATGTCCAAACCGTCCGTGTTTTAAGGGACAATATCTCGGCTACTTACCGACAATTTTTTCCGAAATTCATGATCAACAATGCTTTTATACTTCTGCTACGATAGGTACCTCCAGCTCTGCTTAACACTTTTGTTGAAGCCCGTAAATCGAAATTTTATTGTAACGGAAAAATAAGACTTTCTCAAAAACTATGTGGCCTAGGGTAATCGCTATAATTTTCCTCCAAGGTATAAATTATTGTCTACTACGTCTAATTTTTTCATAATTTTAGTTTCAATATATTCGGAATTAGATGGCAGGGGGGAACATATTTTTGAACTACACGTTCCACCATAACTTTGAAAATATAATTCCTAATATTAAATGAAATATATTTTTGATGTCAGCTTTACGAAAGCTTTCACACGATATACAAAGAAAAGATATTTTCAAGTAACTTAATTAGCCCCTCTACATTTTTCCTAAATATATTTATGAATATTTATTAATCTGTAAATATGTGGGTCAATAATCTTTATTACTTCCTCCAATTTGATCTTTCCACGTTGCATAGTTTACGAGTAAATGGGCTGCCACAGACAGACAGACACAGGAGTGAACTTACAATGATTCTGTTTTTACTTTTAGGTAGCTTTCATTACTAAAAGCTACCTATTGCAGCCGTTCGGAGGAAAGCGATTTCAAAAAATTTTGATATATTTTCATCGATCATGAGCCCCAGACCCCGAAACCACCCTCCGTTCAAAAGTTGATATATATATATATATATATGGATACCACAAACCTATATGTCTTATTTTTGTCACACTGTAACTCTCGTATTTATGAACCGATTTGGATCTAACTTCGTGTATACATAGCGCATACGAATGCCTCGACCGAGTTCGTTGGCTAGCTTCATGCGCCATCTTGTTACAAAATGGAGGCCATTTAAATTTAAAAAAAAAAATTAAAATTTGAAATGTGGTACCAAAAAATTGAAAATTGAAAAATATTCTTTTCTTATGTTTTTGACCTTGATACAAAGATTCCGAAGCATTGTTTGTTTCGTCTATATCTTAAAAAATGACTGAGTTATAGCACTTTGAATTTCTAGCTTGGCTGACATTTTGAAACGACTTGATTTTTGTCACGCGATAACAGGCGTATTTATGAATCGATTTGGATGTACCTTGGTGTATACATAATACGTACCAATGTCTCGACCGAGTTCGCTGGCCAACTTCATCCGCCATCTTGTTTCAAAAGGCTGCCATTTACATTTTTAAAAAAATATATTTGAAATGTGATGCGAAAAAATTGAAAATTGAAAAATATTTTTTTCTTATGTGTTTGACCTTGATACAAAGATTCCGGAGCAGTTTTTGTTTCGTCTATATCTTAAAAAATGGCTGAGTTATATCACTTTGAATTTATAGCGTAGCTGACATTTTGAAACTACCTGTAACTCACTCGTTACTACGCTTCACGCGATAACAGGCGTATTTATGAACCTATTTGGAATCGTACCTTGGTGTATACATAATACGTACCAATGTCTCGACAGAGTTCTTTCGCCAGCTTCATCCGCCATCTTGTTTCAAAATGGCGGCCATTTAAATTTAAAAAAATAAAATTTAAAATGAGGTTCCAAAAAATTGATAAATGAAAAAGATTTTTTTGTATGTGTTTGACCTTAATATAAAGGTTCTGGAACAGTTTTTGTTTCGTCTATATCTAAAAAAAATGGCTGAGTTATAGGATTTTGAATTATTATTATGGCTGACATTTTGAAACGAACTGATTTTGTCACGCGATAACAGGCGTATTTATGAACCGATTTGGATGTAACTTGGTGTGTACATAGTACATACCAATTCCTCGACCGAGTTCGTTGGCCAGGTTCATTCGCCATCTTGTTTCAAAAAGGCTGCCAATTAAAAAAAATAAATTTAAAATTTAAAATGCGTTATCAAAAATTTAAAAATGAAAAAGATTATTTTTATGTGTTTGACCTTGATACAAAGATTCCGGAGCAGTTTGTGTTTCGTATATATCTTAAAAAATGGTTGAATTATAGCACTTTGAATTTTTAGCATGGTTGATATTTTGAAAAGATCTGATATTTGTCACGTGATAACACGCGTATTTATTAACCTATTTCGATGTAAGAAGGCATGTGGATAGTATATCGTAATGTTTCGACCAAGTTCGCTGGCCAGCTTCATCAGCCATCTTATTTCAGAATGGAGGCCATTAAATTAAATAAAAAATTACATTTAAAGTGAAGTGAAAAACAAATTAGAAATTGAAAAAGGTTTCTTTCTTAAGTATTTGACCATGATATAAGGATTCCGGAGCATTTTTGTTTTGTTTTTATCTTAGAAAATGGCTGAGATGTAGCAGTTTCCATATCTAATGTGGGTGACATTTTTAAAAATTTGATTTTTTGCTTACGATAGCACTTGCATATATCAATCGATTCCGATGTGAGTGAGCATGTGCACAGGAATTACTAAGGTCTCGACCAAGTTCACTCGTTAGCCTCATCCACCATGTTGTCTTAAAATGGCATTAACTTCAAAGATATCGCCGAATTTGGCAACCAAACATAAGTTACTTTAAATTAAAGCAGCTTGGATAAAGCTTACTAATTTCGTGAAATTCTCATTCATAATGATTTAGTATTAATAAAAATTAGTATTGAATCTCCTATAATCGGTTTCTACTAAATTAAGCTTCGTGTGTTTCAATAATATAAGCTTGCTTTTTAAAAATAAGGAATATGAAAACTACCTCTTCCTCCCGGCATTGGCCGGAAGTACTTTTTAAGTTCGGAACCCTAAAAAGCAAATTTTATTACCTAAAATCATAATTATATTCGAACCCGCGAATAATGGCCCAAGCTTCTCAATCTTTCACTCTCGGCCAGTCACTCTTTCACTCTTGTTCATTACTGCATTGAGCGTGCCAATGTGAAAACCGATTAAGTGTAAAACCACATATTTCTAAATAATCACTAATTGTTTAATCGGTTCATTTTTAGGTAGCTTTCATTACAAAAAAGATACCCTATTGCAGCCGTTCGGAGGAAAGCGATTTCAAAAAATTTTGGTATATTTTCATCGATCATGACTCCCAGACCCCGAAACTACCCTCCGTTCAAATGTTGATATATATATATATACAGTCGAACCCCGTTATAACGAACTTCAAGGGACCGAAGGTTTTGTTCGCTATGTCCGGTGGTTCGCAATATCCGAACTGTCAAAAAAAATGTTAGAGTTCACAAAATGTATAACTCATTAGTTGCTATGTGTATATTCAATAATGATTTATTAAAAAAAGGTAAAATCTATTAAATATAGCCATTAAAGAATTAAATTGACTAAATTCGATTACATTAAACTAACACAATACTAATTAAATTAACTAACAATGAAAACAAACATGAATAATTTAATTTTACCTTTAATTGTTGCTCACTGTTTTGATACAGAAATAATCGGTAATTTTCTACTGACGTGATGCCGATTTCAAAAACATATTATGAATTTCCTTTTCTAGTACATCAAATGACTTCAACACTCTTTCTTCCACTGTTTGTGTTTGTGTAGACAAAAACTTATTAATTACACGCATCGCTGCTGTAGCATCTGAGATTGTGGGGATTTCGTCATTTATGTGATCCTCTTCATCACCATCAGATGCAGAATCTTCGATTTCAGAATGTTTCATTTTAACTTCTTCCACAATCTCTTCATCAGTCGGATCTTCACATGTAATAACTTCATCATCACATGTTTCAAACAATTGCATATATGTCACAAACTGAGAAAACAGCTGTGATCAGGAATAAGGGGAAAATGACTGACGGGTGGGAGGGATTACAGCTGCAGAGTGGCTTTCGTAAAAGCGAAAGAATGCAGTTGTTTCTCCATTAAAAAAAAAAAAAAAAAAAAAAAAAAAAACTTATCGCTGATTTGCCCATGTTTCACTAGCTGGCATACATTTTCTTATGAAATTGGAGTCCAAGTCCTGTTCTCACAACTTTGGAAAAGTAAAAAAAAAAAAAAAAAAAAAAAATACATGGTCGACAGGACAAAATGTTCGTTATAGCCGATTCTTAAGATTTCGGTGGTTGGCTATAAAAGGATAAATTAGCATTAAATAAAATAGGAAAACGACGGGACCAAAATTTTCGTTCGTTACATCCGGGAGTTCGTTATATACCGGGTTCGCTATAACGGGGTTCGACTGTATATATATATATATATATATATCTGATTTTTGTCACACTGTAACTCTCGTTTTTATGAACCGATTTTGACGAAACTTCGTGTATACATAGTACATACCAATGTCTCGACCATGTTTGTTGTCCAGCTTCATCCGCCATCTTGTTTCAAAATGGCGGCCATTTAAATTTAAAAAAAAAAATAAAATTTGAAATGTGGTACCAAAAATTTAAAAATAAAAAAATATTTTTTTCTTATGTGTTTTACCTTGATACCAAGATTCCGGAGCAGTTTTTGTTTCGTTTATATCTTAAAAAATGGCTGAGTTATAGCACTTTGAATTTCTAGCGTGGCTGACATTTTGAAACGACCTGATATTTGTCACGCGATAACAGGCGTTTTTATGAACCGATTTGGATCTACCTTGGTGTATACATAGTACATACCAATGTCTCGACCGAGTTCGTCGGCCGGCTTCATCCGCCATCTTGTTTCAAAATGGCGGTCATTTAAATTTTTTAAAACAATTTAAAATTTGAAATGTGGTACCAAAAAAATTGAAAATTAAAAAATATTTTTTTCTTTTGTATTTGATGTTGATACAAAGATTCCGGAGCAGTTTTTGTTTCGCTTATATCTTAAAAAATGGCTGAGTTATAGCACTTTGAATTTCTAGCGTGGCTGACATTTTGAAACGACCTAATGTTTGTCACGCGATAACAGGCGTTTTTATGATCCGATTTGCATCTACCTTGGTGTATACATAGTACATACCAATGTCTCGACCGAGTTCGTCGGCCAGCTTCATCCGCCATCTTGTTTCAAAATGGCGGCCATTTATTTTTTTAAAAAAATTTTTAAATTTGAAATGTGGTACCAAAAAAATTGAAAATTAAAAAATATTTTTTTCTTATGTATTTGATGTTGATGCAAAGATTCCGGAGCAGTTTTTGTTTCGCTTATATCTTAAAAAATGGCTGAGTTATAGCACTTTGAATTTTTAGCGTGGCTGACATCTTGAAATGACTTGATTTTTGTCACGCGATAACAGGCGTATTTATGAACCGATTTGGATGTACCTTGGTGTATACAAAGTACATAACAATGTCTCGACCGAGTTCGTTCGCCAGCTTCATCCGCTATTTTGTTTCGAAATGGTGGCCATTTAAAAAAAAATTAAATTTAAAATGAGGTACCAAGAAATTGGAACATGAAAAAGATTTTTTGTATGTGTTTGACCTTAATACAAAGATTCCGGAACAGTTTTTGTTTCGTCTATATCTAAAAAATGGCTGGGTTATAGCAGTTTTAATTTCTATTGTGGCTGACATTTTGAAACGACTTGATTTTTGTAACGCAATAACAGGCGTATTTATGAACCGATTTGGATGTAACTTGGTGTGTTCATAGTACATACCGATATCTAGACCGAGTTCGTTCGCCAGCTTCATTCGCCATTTTGTTTCAAAAGGGCTGCCATTTAAAAAAAAATTAAATTTTATATTTAAAATAAGGTATCAAAAAATTGTAAAATGAAAAAGACTTTTTTTTATGTGTTTGACCTTGATACAAAGATTTCAGAGCAGTTTTTGCTTCGTCTATATCTTAAAAAAGGGTTGAATTATAGCACTTTGAATTTCCAGCATGGCTGACATTTTGAAACGATCTGATATTTGTCACGCGATAATACGTGTATTTATTAACCTATTTCGATGTAAGAAGGATGTGGATAGTATATAGCAATGTCTTGCCCAAGTTCGCTGGCCAGCTTTATCAGCCATCTTGTTTCAAAATGGCGGCCTGTAAATTAAAAAATATATATATTCAAAGTAAGGTGCAAAAAATTTAGAAATTGAAAAAGGTTTCTTTTTTAAGTATTTAACTTTGATATAAGGATTCCGGAGCATTTTTTGTTTTGTCTTTATCTTAAATAAACAGTCAAGTGCGAGTATTACTGGCGCACAGAGGATTTCGTAGAATAAATATATAAATTTGCAATAGTATTATAAAAAAAAAAAAAAAAAAAAAAAAAAAAAAGTTCCAAATATAATGCTAAAACTTTGTAAAAAAAATATACAACTTAGGGTTGGGTATAACTGTATATATAAGAAAAGTGTAAATATTATACAATGAAAGTTCAAAGAGATATGGAACCTAAATAATATAAAATATAGCTATTCGTATAACCCTTTTTTTAATATTATCCTAATCCTTTTATGATGAACTTAATTCGGTACTGGCAATAAAAGCAGTACATAGTTAAACTTCATTTGGCATTTCATAAAACCAAATTCTGCGTAGTAATAACCTTTATTTCTACAGTGTAGATAAAACAAAACCTTTGTTCATAGTTTAAATTTGGCATTGTGCTAAGCGCAATCGAAAGCGGGCTTCGAAAGGAGGTCTCAAGTTGCAACTCCGCCTTGGTCCGTGCCATGTTTTCCAGATAGGTTTTTAATTAACTTTTAAAGTCACTCGAGGAATATTGAGAGATACACTCAATGCAAACTATCTTGAATCCCACAGTATTCATGCGATTCATTATAATTAAACCTTCCGAGGGCAGTGCCCTTAAAAAAAGGACACCTAATTTTAATTCCAAATCAGACAAACGGCACCAAGAATATTTAATTAAACTTTTCCTTTTATCATGTACGTGAAAATCAGCAAGTTCGCATTTTCTAATAAATTCGTTCATAAATTCTGGTGTCAGTTCATTATTTCATAAGTTTATGAATAGAATTACTCCGCGCCAAGAAGGGTTAAGTGGTCGTAGGACTCATAATGCTTCAAAATATAAGAAATTTTAATTTTTTTAGATGTTAAACTCCTATCTTTTACGAATATTTTCTTATAATGGTTTCCTTGAAACTCCCATTAGAACAAATTTATGGTTTTTATAATTATACCCGCTCAATAACTGAAGAGGCGTTTCCGAAACTTTGAAGTAATTTTTCTCCAAATGGCGTTTTTTGGGCATAACGCGCAGGATACCTCAAAAAATTCTGAATATTTTTTCATGAAATTTTCAAAACATATATTTCATGTTAGTCTGTATAAACTAAACCTAAAATTTCCTTTTTATTGTTCAAAAAAATATTTTTTTAGATGATTTTACTGTTGGAATTTTCAAAATTTTGTATTATATAATTTTGTATACAACATTGGATTAAAAATATAAAAATACCTTAAATACAAATTTATTTAAGTTCAGGGAAATTGTTACAATCTGAAGTATAAGTAAGCACCAACATTTTCATTCTAGTTGCAATATTTATTTTGTAATCCTGCGCGTAATCTGTTATGCCAATTTTTTGTTCGACAAATGTCTAACAGTTTCGAGCCCCCTATAAATGCTAATTCTGTATCTTGCAATTTTTTACATACATGAAATGAAAGAACATACTTATATATTTCATGCCAATTAAAATTGTGTTTTAAAATCATATACATTTTAAGACATTAAACGTTGAAAATGGTCTTTTTTTTTTCATTTTTTCCATTTTTTAGGTTCCCGAGACCCCTTAAATTAGTATGTTTTTAGCAATTTGACGTTTATTGCTTTTATACTCTTACAGGACATTACATTACACATATATATCATTAAGAGTTGTTAACTAGGCATAGAGTACGCCACCTCTGGCTTTTTGTATGTCCAAACTGGCCGTATCCTTAAAGGTTAATATCTCGGCTAATTAACCATGATTTTTTTTCGAAAATCATTATCAACAATGCTTTTATACCTCTGCAACGATAGGTATATCCACCCATGCTCAACAATTTTTCTGAATGCCCGTAAATCGAAATATGTGTATAACAGAAAAATGCTAATTTCTCAAAAACTATGTGACCTAGGTTAATCGCTATAATTTTCCGGCAAGGTTTATATTAACGTCTACTACCTCTAATTTTTTCATAATTTTAGTTTCAGTAAATTCGGAATCAGATGGGGGGGGGGGGGATATTTTTGCGCTACATTTTCGACAATATCTTTGAAAGTATAATACCTAAAATTAAAAGGAATGTATTTTTGAGTTCAGCGTTACGAAAGCTTTCACAGGATACCACCATATGATATACAAAAAAAAGATTTTTTTTTCAAGTAACATAATTAACCCCTCTACATTTTTACTAAATATATTTATAAATGTTTATTAATCTGAAAATATGTGGGTCAATGGTCTTTATTACTTCCCCGAATTTGAACTTTCCACGTTCCATAGTTTACGAGTAAAATGGCTGTAACAGACAGACAGACAGACGGACCGACAGACACAGGAGTGATCTTATAATGGTTCCGTTTTTACTTTTTAAGTACGGAACCCCAAAAAAACTCAGATATAGCAGTTTAAATTTCTAATGTGGGTGACAATTTGAAAAATCTGATTTTTTGCCTGCGACAGCACTCGTATATATCAACCGACTCTGATGTGAGTGATAATGTGCACAGGAATTACTAAGGTCTCAACCAAGTTCACTGGTTAGCCTCATCCACCATGTTGTCTTGAAATGGCAGGCACTTCAAGATACTTCAATGTACTTCACCACTGTGCAATGGTTAACGTACTTGTCTAGTAGTGCTAAGATAGTTGGTTCGATTCCAGGCCGGGAACTTTTACTTTTATCCCACTTACATCAATTCACACATATTTTACCTCTTTTAACAGAGAAGAAATAAAGGAATATTAGTCAATTAACGGAAACACCCCGGAAGCAATGCTGCCAGGATAATTTTCGTGATATGAAGAAAGTATTTCTGAAAGTGTTATTCATTTTTAAATTAGAAAACTAATTTATTTTGAAATTAAATTATAAATCTTAATGTATAGAACTTTTGGTTTTTCATTTTAAAAAATAAATTAAGATTGTAGTATTAATAGAACTCATGTGTGCTAAGAATGAACGGAATTTCTTTGGGGCTTTTGGGAAGAATTCACGGATAAAATATGTTTTCAAGAGTACAGAAATTATTTGTTAAAAATTAGGAATAATTTAGTGTAAATTGACGAGTTTTTCTGACAGCGTGTATTGTATTATTTCACTAAAAAAGACCAATAAAAACACATTTTATCCAAATATTCATGTAGAGCTGATAATTTGGGCTATCACCTATTGATTTAAAGTCTTACATAAATTCAAGATCGCATCACAGCAAAATAATTTAAAAAAAAGAAATTTAACAAATTACAACGACCATTTGGAAAATGATCTTTTCGAAGACAAAAATTTAAGACATAAAAAATCGCACGGAGTTGATCATACGTTACGTACGCCATGAATTAAACATTAATAGTGTTATTACACGTAAAAATTGCAAGCGACAAATATCGCCTGCGACCCGTCAGATTTCTTTAAACTTACGTATTATCCACCTGAAACTTACGTATTATCCATCTGAAACTTACGTATTATCCAAGCATTTCATTGGCTATTCGAGAAAAGGCTTTTCCATCGTCAGATTTCCAAGAAATCTGACGACCCATTTTAAATGAAATTTCATTCTTAAACTTCTAAACATCCCACAATATTACTTTTTACACTGTCGTATAGAGAAAAAATGTACTTTTAAATGCAATTTGTTTGAAAGCTGTATCTCAATTTGTTTCTGAGTTATTTTTTTTTTTTTGTAGTTTTTATTACTTTTAGAAGTATCCATCTCTGTTGAAAGTAAAGGGAAATACAGATTACTGTATAGACCAATCAGAAAAAGAATAAAATGCGGATTAAACCAATTTCATTTTAAACAAACTTCAGATATGCTTTTGATCTCCTACCCTGACGAGGACAATAACCATTTTTCCAAATGGTTAATAATAATCAAACGTTCCAAATCCTATAAAAATCAATTAAACATTTAGTTAATTTAACATTTAAAAAATGAGACTTGCTGCTTTTTTGACATTTTATCCCACACTAAGAGGTCCAACTCATGTCCTTGCTTATTTCGAGGAGGTACAAAACTTTGTAAGGTAATAGTACACTAACAAAAATGTCGTGAGATATGGGATCGTGTCTATGATTAGGTAAACTCCCCTAGATACCAATAAAAGCACCATTGTACATATTCACTTAAAATCTAAGCTTAGAGGTCCTTTATAGACATGTCAACGCGAGGTGACAATGCGTGTTGGCGGGTTAATAATATATTCATGTGGCATCTTAAAGGTAACGATTGGAAATATTAAGAAAAGAATGACTTTATAGAAGAATGAACTATAACATTTACACAACTTTGTAATATAAATCAGTTAAATATATAGAAAATGTCTGTTTCAAATTTCAAACCTTTCACCCCAGTCATTCTTCATATACTTTAAATGCCCTCACATAAAATACTTTTAGAAAAAAGCGTATTTGTCAAGTAGTACTCTATATTAATAAAATAAAGTGTTTGATCTTCGTGTGCGTCCGTTCGTGCCGTGGATAGGAGAATCTATAGCACAAAGAGGTCTGAAAACTTGGTTCCAGATATAGAAAGGCAGATCCAAATGCAAGTTTTCTCGATTTTTTATTTAAAAAAAGAAAAAAAAAACGCAAAATTGAAAAAAAGAAATTTAGCAAATCTGTAATTTTTCATGATAAAGAGAGGTCATTTTTTTGTTGTTGTTGTTCAAAGCCTTCGTAAGCAAGAAGCTACTTTGCCGAAGGCTCTAAAAAAATTGCGGATATTATTTTTTCATAATTTTGATTTTTTTTCATAATTCAAGATTAGGCAATATTCAATATTAGCGCTTGTTTATAACTTGATGTAGTTTATTAATAGGAATATTAAAATTAAACTCAAAAAACGTATTTTTGAAATATTATGGAATACAGATATATATTTTTTAAAATCAGAGACTTTTTTACAGGTTAAAATGTAAACTTGTTGATTTAAGAAGTCGCATTTAAAACCAAAAAAGATAGAAGTATAAAGAAAAAATAATACTTGCTAAAACTGAAAGTGAATTTTGAGGAAAAACAAAAACAAAAAAATATATATTTATATAATATCATGGATGGTATAAAAAGCTGAGGAGAATTTTGATGAGTGATCCTGATTTCTTTTCCCCAACACTTTTCATGATTGTGCGTGAAAAAAATACTAAGATTCCAGTGAATGAGTATACATTTCCCGCATGCTTCACGAGATGCAATATAGGAATGATAATGTTAATAATAAGGAAATGTAAAAGCTGTTTGTGATGGAAGAAGAAGTCGATACTTAGAAAAAATCCGACGTTATTATTACATTTTTGTCTTCAATAGATGTTAAATAAAAAGGTCGTTGTTTCATTTAGTGCTTTAAATAATTTGGTTGCTCTTCTATGGATGAATCACGCTTTTTGGATAAAATAAATGTTGAGTAATAATGTCGGATAAACAAACGATAATACAATATTCTTAAAGTAATTTTACTTCAATGAATTGGTGGTACCAGCCAGATATTGATTTCTTTTCTTTTTTTTTTTTTTTTTTACTTAAGAAAAATTCCGTAACTTTAATGAGAAAGCATTAATTTAGATGATTCAACACAAGTTTCTAATATCATTTAAATCTAATACTGTATAAATAAATGATTATGTAGTATTCTTTAGATAATTTCATTTGAATGAGCTGGTTGTGCCAAAAAGATATCTACGTTGTTTGATTTAAAACGTACTTAGAAACGCTTTTTTAAATTACATTGGACTATTCGACATGCGCTCTGTTAATGTATTTTTATGTTCTCTGTTATATAATAATTTTTTATACATAAATGAGAAACAACTTATATATTTAAACTGAAAGTTAATTCCCTGAGCTGAACTTAAACAAGAGAATATTTTAAGTACCATTTAGAAGAAACGTCAAATTTACTTTTTATAGGAGGCTAAAAGACACTTTTTAAAAAGGCAACTAACTTAGAAATTTACATTTGAAAAATTTACATTGCATACAGAGTTTCTCATATGAATATATTATTTGTTAAAATAAAATTATTAAATTAAATTGACGAATAATGTAAAACTTACAATAAAAAACATAAATGAAATATGTATTGTCATTTAAAGCTGATAAAATAGAAATTATACAAAACTTCATACAGCAGGAATTATTTCTAAATGAAGTGTAGAGCAATAAAACCTTACTGGGTAATAGTGGAAATAATAGGTATGGCAACTAGAATAATAAAAAAAAAACTTTACCAGTTGTACTATTTCGCGTTGAGTAAATTATAATGTCGTTATAACATGAAAAATATTTATTAATACATTTTCTTCGGGAAAGTTAAAATAATGATTCTAAAACTTTATGCCATTCTCGGTCCAATTGTGTCCACCCCCCTAGTTACCTGCTGTGAAATTAATATTTTTTCCAATAGTAAATATATATTGCTTATTTAAAAGATTATTTTGGAGCATCTTGCATTTTGTAATTTTTTTTTTTTTTTTTTTGCTACTGTACAGAAGCGGTTTTCATTCTTAAATGGCAAAAACTGTAATTTTCGAAACTTTCAATGGTCATAATTCAACTCACTTAATAAAATACCAGATAGCATGACATAGGCGGTGAAGAAGACTTGTCTTACAATGAACCAAAACCAAAAAATAATGCATCAGGCATAGATTATGAATAGACTTCGACCGAAAATTTGGTTTCGTTTTCTTTTCGGCCAAAAACCTAAGTTTCGGCGAAAATGCTGCTGAAAATTCGGCCGTACCGAAACTATCTGTATTCCAAAAATCTCGTTTCTTCCTTCAAACATTTTCAACATGACTCAATGGTTTGAGCTGTATCGGCTCAAATGAGACACTCTTTATTTTTTATTATGAACTTTACTGTTCACTGATAAACAAGAAATATTTTCTTGGGAAATTTTAACAGATTTAAGTAACCATACCTTTGGGAATTTATGAAATATTCACAAAAAGGTGAACTTGGTTTCCGTTTCTGAGATATCTGTGCTTAAATATATCTCATTACGTTATTTTTTGCATTTTTAAAGTACTTTGTGTCTACAGTCTAATGACCCTGAAAGTGAACAAATATCTGCTACTTATAATACATCTAGGGGCCAATAAGATGTGTTTCGTCCATGTGAAAATGCAGCCCAGAAGCGCCACCTGTTGGGTGATTTACACCGAAACATATTCAGCACCAATTCATATGAAGGACTATTTTAACTTTGCATACTTTTTACATGGGAAGGAGACAGCAGAAATAGATATATATATATAGATAGAATGATGCAGGGTTCGGACATATTTCTTTTTAAAAAAATCAAGGAGTTTTAAGGACTTTCAAGGACCAAGAAAAAAAAAGTGAGGTTATACAAATTAAATAAACTAATAAATTATAATATGCATTTTTTAATAAAGAGTTTCATTTTTGTAAATACAAGTTTTAAGCATGCAAATGGCCAGGAAGAGGGGAGGGGCATTTCAGCGTGTGGCAGTAGAAATTTAGACAATTTTAAAATAACAAATACAGCAGACGAAAAAATTAATCGGATGTGCGAATCCCAATAACTTTCTTCTATCTCATCCATGTTAATACCACAAAATTTACTATCAGAGTGCCAACATTAAATGCCAATCTATGCCCACCATGAGGATTCTAAAGATATGAAATTCCGTGCATTAGTTCTTGAGATATGACTATTGCTAAAATAATATAAATCATGAAAAATTCAGCATAGCAGCGTCACCTGTTTGACGATTTACGCCAAAACATAATCAGTCCCTCTATTTATCAACGTATACTGAATCTGGAGTTTAATTGCTTTCATTCAAGGACGTTGTACATAATTTCTTTGGGTATAACAAAGACACAATTTACAATTGTATAGTTCAAAATATGGTAAACAATTTTAAAAAGCTAAATTATAGCATGCAATTAAAGCTTCATTTCTTGCACTCTCACATTGATTTCTTCCCATATAATAGGGGAGGAATTAGCGACAAGTATGAAGTGAAAGATTTAACCAACAAATTTCTGCTATGGCATGTCTCGTTATCGATCGATGCAATGCAGTAATGCTTTCTGATTACTGTTGGTTTATCAAGAGAGAAGATACTGAACATAAATATAAACGCAAAATAGGTACTAATGCACTCAAATTGTGTTTAGCTGCGTAAAATATGTGGAAAGTGTGCATAAACAGTGTACAAGTACACTGCTGGTAAATTTAACATTTACGTATTAGTATTATGCATTATTGTACGATCTCCTAAATTGTGATATATCGTAATAACCTATAAATACATATCCTTCGTTTAAAAAAAATAAGAATCAAGTAAAAATTTCCAAAGCCTTTTTTATTTACTCAAGAGTGTATATAATTGGAATATTAGCTTTAAATTTAAGAAAAAAATAAAAAGTCAATTTTTGTTAATCAGTGTTATCATCCACGACTGACTGAAGACGTGAGTGATCATTATGAAGCAAGTAATGCATATAAGACTAAATTTTTAAGACGCTTTTCTCGTGCACATTAGAAGCTGCAGACTTAACATCAGTAAAAATATTTTAGTTTGAAACCCCAGAAGTGTTTCTAATACGCTTTGAGAAAGTTTTAATACAACATATGATCATTTACAAAAATCTTTGCAAAAGTTAAATCGAGATATGTATACCTAAGACATTTTTTAATGAGATGTAATTAGTATAATTAGAAAATCATTCTGTGTCGTTGCTAAATCAGTTACATTTTATTTTATATAAAAATAGAAAGCTTTAGTCAGAGACACAGAGAGCCAACTTGGGTAGACGTATAATTAATTAAGAATTACGTATAATTAATAAACATGCATAACTAATTAATAATTATGTATATTTATGTATATATTAATTATTTTTAAAAAGGACATTTTCCTTTTCATTTTCGGCCGAAAACAGCAAGACTACCAAGATTCAGTTTCTGTTTCGGTCGATCCTGACTTATGAAATACTTTTATACATTAACATAATATTATTAAGACATTTTAGTTTTTTATGCAATGAAAAGCAATATCTACACCGGTTTCCAAAAATAAGGAAAAATCACAAAAAGAGCGATAACTCGTTCAAAATGAACCTATTCGTATGAAATTTGCATATGTTGTTAATAAAAGATACTGAATAAAATTACAAAATGCAAATTAGTGGCGCTGCAATCGGATTGCGCCATCTGTGAGGAGAACAAAAATGCATTCTAGAAAGTACGGCTACTGGAGTCGCTGTGATTATGATATAAGAAAACTGAGATAGCCAATTCATTTGTATGACCTCGGGGTATCATTTGTCCGCATAACTGCAATATGGAGCTACTGGAAGATTGGAGGCAGGTCATAGAGGTTACCAGATGGCTAAATCTGAGTCTTTCTGTTGTTCATAGGCTTTGGAAACAATTTCAGACCACTGGTTCGGCCTCCAGAATGTTTAGCCAAGGATGGGCAAGAGCTACGACAAGCACCGATGACGATATTTGCAGTTATGTGCACGAAGGAATAGAAGAGCAACACGGTCTCCTCTTAGATTCTCCCTTTCTGCACCAACTGGAAGGTTGATATGAAAGTCTACTGTGAAGGTGGTACTTCATGAAGGTAGTCTTTATGCGATGTGACCAGACATTTGTGTGCCGATCACCTCATGTCTCCGGATGGAGCGTTTAAGGTGGGCATGTCAACATGTCCACTGGACAGCTGAACAATAAAGGCGTGTTCTCTTCACGGATGAGTTCCAATTCAGCCTCTAAAGGGATAGTAGACGCTGATTGATTTAGAGAAAACATGGAACACGCTATCATCCATCAAACATTTGTAAAAGAGACTCGTATGGAGGAGGCAGTGACTGTATGTGGGATGGTATTTCTTTGGGTGATCGTAGTGAATACTCATGTCCATTGAGATGACATTCTTGATGCTTATGTGCGCCCTTATGTCGGTGCAATAGCTAATGATTTCCTGTTACAGGACGATAACGCTAAACCGCGCAGGGCTCACATCGTAGAAGATTATCTTCAGCAAGAAACAATTCAGCGCATGGTATGGCCAGCTCGATCACTGGATTTGTATCCTATCGAGCATGTTTCGGATGCCTTAGCAAGATGAGTCGTTTCTATCAATACCCCTCCTCAGACCCTTGTCACACTTACAACTGCTTTACAAGAGCAATGGCTCGCACTTTCCAGCGAACTTATCGATCGCATAATTGACAGTATCACACATTGCTGTATGTGCTGTTTTGCTTCTAGGGATAATCATACTCCATATTAAAGGTAATTTTCCTATACCAAACTGGCTGATTTCTTTCACCTATTTAATAGTTGTGTTAATATCTGAAACACCGCAATCGTCTGGTAATTCTTTTAATGCTATTTTATACCTTACTATGTGTTGTACATTGTGGCTCAGTTTTATTAAAATCTACTTGTAACATTTTGAGTAATCGCTACTTTTGTTGTTTCCCCTTAATTTTTGGAAACCAGTGTAAATATACAAAATGCACTGTAAAGGATTTTTCACCACACACCATAATGTAACGGTTTGTGTGTCTCTGTAAACCAACTATAAATGCACTTTATTTTCAATAGCGAATTTTATATAGTGAACCTCATTAACATACAAAAAGTCCTTCCGGCCAGTGCCGGGAGGAAGAGGTAGCTTTCATATTCCTTATTTTAAAAAAAGCCAACTTATATTATTCAAACACACGAAGCTCAATTAAGTGGAAACCGAATGTAGGAGATTAAATACTAATTTTTATCAATACTAAATCATTATGAATCAGAATTTCCCAAAATTAGTCAGCTTTATCCAAGCTGCTTTTATTTAAAGTAACTTATATTTCGCTGCCAAATTCGGCGATTTCTTAAAGTACCTGCCATTTTAAGACAACATGGTGGATGAGGCTAACCAGTGAACTTGGTCGAGACCTTAGTAATTGCTGTGCACATGCTCACTCATATCGGAATCGGTTGATACATACGAGTGCTGTCGCAGGCAAAAAGTCAGATTTTTTAAAATGTCACCCACGTTAGAAATTGAAATTGCTATATCTGAGCCATTTTTTAAGATAAAGTCAAACAAAAAATGCTCGTGAATTCTTATATCAAGGTCAAATACTTATGAAAGAAACCTTTTTCAATTTCTAATTTTTTTGCACCTCACTTTAAATATAATTTTTTTTAATTTAATGGCCGCCATTTTGAAACAAGATGGCTGATGAAGCTGGCCAGCGAACTTGGTTGAGATATTGATGTATACTACCCACATGCCTTCTTCCATCGAAATAGGCGAATACGTGTGTTATCGCGTGACAAATACAAGATCGTTTCAAATTGTCAGCCATGCTAGAAATTTAAAGTGCTATAATTCAATATTTTTTAAGATATAAACAAAAGAACAAATTTTCAGAAACAAAAATTGCTCCTGTATCTTTGTATCAAGGCCAAACACACACAATTTTTTTTTTCATTTTCCAATTTTTTAATACTTTATTTTAAATTTTAAATTACTTTTTTTTAAATGGCAACCCTTTTGAAACAAGATGGCGAATGAAGCTGGCCAACGAACTCGGTCGAGACATTGGTGTGTACTATGTACAGATCAAGTTACATCCGAATCGGTTCATAAATACGCCTGTTATCGCGTGACAAAAATCAGGTCGTTTTAAAATGTCAGCCACAATAGAAATTCAAAATGCTATAACTCAGCCATTTTTTTAGATATAGACGAAACAAAACCTGTTCCGGAATCTCTGTATTAAGGTCAAACACATACGAAGAAAATCTTTTTCATTTTCCAATTTTTTGGTATCTCATTTTAAATTTTAAATTTTTTAAATTTTTTTAAATGGCCGCCATTGTGAAACAAGATGGCGGATGAAGCTGGCCAACGAACTCGGTCGAGACATTGGTGTGTACTATGTACACACCTAATTACATCCAAATCGGTTCATAAATACATCTGTTATCACGTGACAAAAATCAGGACACTTCAAAATGTCAGCCATGCTAGAAATTCAAAATGCTATAACTCAGCCATTTTTTAAGATATAGACGAAACAAAAACTGTTCCCGAATCTTTTTATCAAGGTCAAACACATAAGAAAAAAATATTTTTTCAATTTTCAATTTTTTGGTACCACATTTCAAATTTAAATTTTTCTTAAAAATTTAAATGGCCGCCATTTTTAAACAAGATGGCGGATGATGCTGGCCAAAGAACTCGGTCGAGACATTTGTATGTACTATGTATAAACGAAGTTACATCCAAATCGGTTCATAAATACGCCTTTTATCGGGTGACAAAATTCAGGACGTTTCAAAATGTCAGCCACGCTAGAAGTTCAAAAGTCCTTCCGGCCAGTGCCGGGAGGAAGAGGTAGCTTTCATAATCCTTATTTTAAAAAAAGTCAACTTATATCATGCAAACACACGAAGCTCAATTTAGTGGAAACCGAATATAGGAGATTCAATACTAATTTTTATCAATATAATGAATGAGAATTTCGCGAAATTAGTCAGCTTTATCCAAGCTGCTTTTCTTTAAAGTAACTTATATTTGGCTGCCAAATTCGGCAATTTCTTAAAGTGCCTGTCATTTTAAGACAAGATGGTGGATGAGGTTAAGCAGTGAGCTTGGTCGAGACCTTAGTAATTGCTGTGCACATGCTCACTCACATCGGAATCGGTTAATATATAGGAGTACTGTCGCATGCAAAAAATCAGATTTTTCAAAATGTCACCCACAATAGAAATTGAAACTGCTATATCTGAGCCATTTTTAAGGTAAAGACAAACAAAAAATGCTCCTGAATCCTTATATCAAGATCAAATACTTAAGAAAGAAACCTTTTTCAATTTCTAATTTTTTTGCACCTCACTTTAAATATATATATATTTTTTAATTTAATGGCCGCCATTTTGAAACAAGATGGCTGATGAATCTGGCACCAAGGTACATCCAAGTCGGTTCCAAAATACGCCTGTTATTACGTGAGAAAAATCAGGACGTTTCAAAATGTCAGCCACGCTAGAAATTCAAAATGCTATAACTCAGCCATTTCTTAAGATATAGACGAAACAAAAACTGCTCCCGAATCTTTTTATCAAGGTCAAACACATAAGAAGAAAATATTTTTTCAATTTTCAATTTTTGGTACCACATTTCAAATTTAAATTTTTCTTAAAAATTTAAATGGCCGCCATTTTAAAACAATATGGCGGGTGAAGCTGGCCAACGAACTCGGTCGGGACATTGGTATGCACTATGTACAAACGAAGTTACATCCAAATCGGTTCATAAATACGCCTTTTATCGCGTGACAAAATTCAGGACGTTTCAAAATGTCAGCCACGCTAGAAATTCAAAATGCTATAACTCAGCCATTTTTTAAGATATAGACGAAACAAAAACTGCTCCGAAATCTTTGTATAAAGGTCAAATACATAAAAAAAAAATATTTTTCCATTTTCAATTTTTTGGTACTACATTTCAAATTTTAAATTTTTTTTTAAAAATAAAATGGCCGCCATTTTGAAACAAAATGGCGGATGAAGCTGGCCAACGAACTCGGTCGAGAGATTAGTATGTACTATGTACACACCGAATTACATCCAAATCGGTTCATAAATACGCCTTTTATCGCGTGACAAAATTCAGTACGTTTCAAAATGTCAGCCACGCTAGAAATTCAAAATGCTATAACTCAGCCATTTTTTAAGATATAGACGAAACAAAAACTGCTCCGGAATCTTTGTATAAAGGTCAAATACATAAGAAAAAAATATTTTCCCATTTTTAATTTTTTGGTACCACATTTCAAGTTTTAAATTTTTTAAAAAAATTTAAATGGCCGCCATTTTGAAACAAAACGGCGGATGAAGCTGGCCAACGAACTCGGTCGAGACATTGGTATGTACTATGTACACACCGAATTACATCGAAATCGGTTCATAATTACGGGAGTTACAGTGTGACATAGGTCAGATATATATATATATATATATATATATATATATCAATTTTGAACGGAGGGTGGTTTCGGGGTCTGGGGGTCATGATCGATGAAAATATACCAAAATTTTTTGAAATCGCTTTCCTCCGAACGGCTGCAATAGGTAGCTTTTTTGTAAAGAAAGCTACCTAAAATGCTACAACTCAGCCATTTTTTAGGATATAGACGAAACAAAAATTGCTCCGGAGTCTTTGTGTAAAGGTCAAATACATAAGAAAAAAATATTTTTCCATTTTCAATTTTTTGGTACCACATTTCAAATTTAAAATTTTTAAAAACTTTTTAAATGGCCGCCATTTTGAAACAAAATGGCGGATGAAGCTGGCCAACGAACTCGGTCGAGACATTGGTGTGTACTATGTACACACCGAATTACATCCAAATCGGTTCATAAATACGAGAGTTACAGTGTGACATAGGTCAGATATATATATATATATATATCAATTTTGAACGGAGGGTGGTTTCGCGGTCTGGGGGTCATGATCGATGAAAATATACCAAAATTTTTTGAAATCGCTTTCCTCCGAACGGCTGCAATAGGTAGCTTTTTGTAATGAAAGCTACCTAAAATTACATGTCATTCTTAGTATATTTACGCAAGTTAGAGTAGAGATAGACGGACATAGAAACCGAATGCATAAACACTGTACAATAATGTTCCAAAGTGTTAAAAAAATTTGCTCCTTTTGCTGCATAGTCAAAGGATGAACTCGTTTAATGTTCACACGTGTAATGATTTCCGTCAAATAGTGCATAAAATTTAATTCCACTCAATAAATTCCTAAACTGCAAAGTACATCTTTTATTATTAAACCAAGCTTATACTAATTTGAAAAAAAAAAATCTTAGTTTTTGGGCCAACAGGGGACCCAATTTATATTAAATTTTCTATGCTAATCAAAAGTAATTTTATAATTTCAGTTAAAGTATTTTCTTTTGACTAAATTTATATCTGCGTTAGTTAAATTTAAAGTTGATATTGAGAAATTTGAAAATCATTCAAGAAAGATTAACACAGTATTATATATTTTTTTAATTAATGTTTATTTTACTGTATTTCATATAGGCTATGGATGAAAGTTGAAGGATGAACGGTGTTAGACTAAACGAACATTAGTTATTTTTAATTTGTACCGAAATTAAGGAAAATTGCAACACATGCTCCCGGTAATTCGGAATAATAAATTTTAATCATGAAGAATCTAATTTTTAAGATCAATAGTAAAACATTTCTACTTTTACTCAAATGTCAGTTTACCCGAAAAACAATACTAAAACATCCTCGTCAACAATGCAAAATTTTTAAATTATCTATGAGTAAGAACATAACATTCAGTTAAATTCTATAACTTTCTCATATGTAGTTTTTTATCCTGCGTACAAATCATTCACGAATTCTCAGTTGATTCAGTACCATCTTTCTTTACAGAATACTGAATAAAGGGATTGAAATTGTGATAAATCTTTTTAATTGATAAAAACTATACTAATACTTTTACTTCTGACCCCCATTCCTTTGTTTATCCTCGGAATAAACTTGAGATAGCTAGCAGGTGATTTTGAACCACTTCGTCACACAACAGTTGATATAATACAGGAAACCGTTAGAAAGTTTTTCAGTAGAAAGGAACCGGATATTAACCAACATTAGAAAAGCGTGATCGTAGTTCATTTAGGTCAGAAACTCTAAATGAATCTAACCGTTATCTATTGTTACGTGATCTCAATAACACTGTCTTCATAAAAAGATATCCTTGACAATTACGGAACGTTGTAATCCCTTAATGCTTAAATAATAATATCAGAGAATAATAATTAATTTTTGAAATCATCCTTACTCCTAATTTGATATAAAAAATATGCTTAACTAGAAGAAATTGGTCATCTATATCCTTGGAAATTGTCTTTGTTATCTACAAATGCTTTAGTAGTAAAATCTCAGAAGCATGATTTGTGCGTCGTCTTTTCCACTAATTTCAGACTGAAATAGAATGTGCTTTGATACAGGCATAGGTGTCAACGTTTTGGTTTTCAAAACCAAATAAATCCTGTAAATTTATTTTTAAAATGCGTTCTGTTTATATATGGTACTTGTTTGATTTCATTTATTGCATAAATTTCCGTCTATGAACGTATGAATGTCCTCACAGTTACGAGAACTCTGTAATCACCAAATGCTTAAACATTGAAAAGAAGTATAATTCATTTCTGCATCTTCCTTAGCATTCATTTGATACAAACAGGTGTATTTGCAGTAAATTGTAAACTGCATGTTTTCCATTTCCCCATAATGGAAATATTATACACTAGCTTGTTTTGATAAATGAAGCAAAAAGTTTTCCAAAAGATTTTGAAAGAATTTTAAAAAATGGATATAAAACACATCCCTTTAGAAAAGTCTATTCAGAAATTAGTTTTCATCTTTGTTTCTTTCTTTTTCTTTGTTTTCACATGACATTTGAAGTTCTTATAATGAGCAAATTAATTATAACTTACTTTATTTAATTGATAGGAAATGGTTTGTAAGAGCTCGAAGAAAAAGTTCAATCCTCAGGCCAAATGTCTTGAAGGAAAATAGTCCAAACGCACCTGAAAAAGTCCTTCCGGCCAGTGCCGGGAGGAAGAGGTAGCTTTCATATTCCTTATTTTTAAAAAGCCATCTTATATTATTCAAACACACGAAGCTCAATTTAGTGGAAACCGAATATAGGAGATTCAATACTAATTTTTATCAATACTAAATCATTGGGAATGAGAATTTCGCGAAATTAGTCAGCTTTATTTAAGCTGCTTTTATTTAAGGTAACTTATATTTGGCTGCTAAATTCGGCGATTTCTTAAAGTGCCTGCCATTTTAAGACAACATGGTGGATGAGGCTAACCAGTGAACTTGGTCGAGACCTTAGTAATTGCTGTGCACATGCTCACTCACATCTGAATCGGTTGATATATACGAGTGCTGTCGCAGGCAAAAAATCAGATTTTTCAAAAAGTCACCCACATTAGAAATTGAAACTGCTATATCTGAGCTATTTTTTAAGATAAAGACAAACAAAAAATGCTCCTGAATCCTTATATCAAGGTCAAATACTTAAGAAAGAAACATTTTTCAATTTCTAATTTTTTTGCACCTCACTTTAAATATAATTTTTTTTAATTTGATGGCCGCCATTTTGAAACAAGATGGCTGATGAAGCTGGCCAGCGAACGTAGTCGAGATATTGATGTATACTATCCACATGCCTTCTTACATCGAAATAGGCGAATACGTGTGTTATCGCGTGGCAAATACAAGATCGTTTCAAAGTGCTAGCCATGCTTTCAAAGTGCTGTAATTCAACCATTTTTTAAGATATAAACAAAAGAACAAATTTTCAGAAACAAAAACTACTCCAGAATCTTTGTATCAAGGTCAAATACATAAAAAAAATCTGTTTCATTTTCCAATTTTTTAATACCTTAAATTAAATTTTTTTAAATAGCAACCCTTTTGAAACAAGATGGCTAATGAAGCTGGCCAACGAACTCGGTCGAGACATTGGTATGTACTATGTACAGAGACAGACCAAGTTACATCCAAATCGGTTCATAAATACGCCTGTTATCGCGTGACAAAAATCAGGTAGTTTTATAATATCAGCACAACAGAAATTCAAAATGCTATAACTCAGCCATTTTTTTTAAATTGGGAAACAAAACCTGTTCCGGAATCTTTGTATTAAGGTAAAACACATACAAAAGAAATCTTTTTCATTTTCTAATTTTTGGTATCTCATTTTTAATTTTAAATTTTTTAAATTTTTTTAAATGGCCGCCATTTTTAAACAAGGTGGCCGATGAAGCTGGCCAACGAACTCGGTCGAAATATTTGTATGTACTATGTACACGCCAAGGTACATCCAAATCGGTTCATAAATACGCCTGTTATCAGGACGTTTCAAAATGTCAGCCATGCTAGAAATTCAAATTGCTATAACTCAGCCATTTTTTAAGATATAGACGAAACAAAAACTGCTCCGGAGTCTTTGTATAAAGGTCAAATACATAAAAAAAATATTTTTCCATTTTCAAAATTTTTGTACCACATTTCAAATTTTAAATTTTGTAAGAACTTTTAAATGGCCGCCATTTTGAAACAAAATGGCGGATGAAGCTGGCCAACGAACTCGGTCGAGACATTGGTATGTACTATGTACACACTGAATTATATCCAGATCGGTTCATAAATACGAGAGTTACAGTATGACAAATGTCAGATATATATATATATATATATATATATATATATATTGATATATATGTATATATATATATATATATATATCAAATTTGAACGGAGGTTGGTTTCGGGGTCTGGGGGTCATGATCGATGAAAATGTACCAAATTTTTTGAAATCGCTTTCTTCCGAACGGCTGCAATAGGTAGCTTTTTGTAATGAAAGCTACCTAAAAGAAAAGAATTAAAAAATATACATAATCTTTGGGAAGATATTTAATTAAGATTTTAAATTTAATTTTTGAGAGAAAATTTTCTTTATTTTTTTAATAAATTTCATTTAACTTCGGCTTTCTAAGAAACTAAATATTTTACAAAAATTTGTGATCCAAGTGTCAGAGCAACTCCATGAAAGATAAGTTGAAATAGAAAAGGCCTTTTCAGTCAATGTGGATGCATACTGAGTTTCAAGTTTATACAATTTTTTCTTATTAGATCTATAGGGTAATTCCGTGATTTATGCCGCACATTTTTTTGAATTTGTTTATAAAGTCCCATGGTGAACGTAAAAAAAAAAAAAAAAAAAAAAAAAAAAAAAAAAAATCATGCTGTGCTATTTAATGTTAAATATACAACGCATCACGCGTTGTATATTTAACATTAACGACAAAAAAATTCAAAACAAATTATCAATATTTTTTAACAATTTTTTTTTCTAAAACATTACACTGCGGCACGTCACCCTTACATTCAGGCTGAGACGCCTTACTTGTGCGGTAGTTATGCCGCGCTTTCAATAAGAACAGAATGAAATTATAAATAAAAATATTTAAAAAAATATTCATATCTGGACTATAATTAACGATGTAATAAAATAAAGGAAACTAAATGAGTACAATGAAACGTATTAGTAGAATAAAATTAATAATTGTTGCCTACTTTCACTATTAAAATTATAGATTTATTTTTTTACATTAAATTTTAATGGTTATTTCAGCAACAACGCAACATCAGTGTATTTGAAAGGGAAAAGAAAAAAAGTAAAATTGTGTTTACCTAATTTATTTGTTAACCCTTTCGGGACCATTAGCTTTTACACAAATTTTATTCGATTGATACCACTTTTTTAAAAGAAGTTACCTTCACTTAAATAATCTTGAAAATGCTCTAATTAAACAAAGAAATATTAGTTTTCTTTTTTACTGGTGCCAGGAACAAATTTTGTAAGATTTTTATGAAGGTGCTTATATGCACCTATGGTCCCGAATGGGTTCAAAGACCTGTTTTTTCGACTACAATCTACAGAAAAAGTGTCGAAAAAGTAGTCTTTATGTAACTACATTTAAACACATGATGCAACGAAGCCAATTACACTTACTCTTTTTTGAGTAGTTTGCAAAGAACGTCTGCGTTACGCGTAATCCAATTTTTCATTATTATCATCTTGACTTGCATCTTTCTTGCCCTTCTTACTTTTTATTTCCCCCTTTTTCTCTTTTGGTTTTAGTACTTTATAACATGCCTAACATGGTTAGTCTGTGCAAAAAGAAAAGGAAAAGTTAATAACACTTAATAATACCGTACAACAGAAACTGCGGCATGTATACCGGAATACCAGTGCGGCGTGTATCCCATTTTGCATGGTGCAGACGTCGGCCATCACAGTTACCTGCCATCGCTAAGGGGAATGGCGTAACCATACACACAGTACTTTACACAAACGCTACACTTAGTTTTGACTTCGAAATCATGCATGCATTTAGTAATTAGTGTATGAAAATAATTTAAATATAACGTGTTTAAAAGTTTGGACAGTGAAATCATGCACTTACGTCAAATTAAGGATTGTACTTCTACAAGTACACATCGAAATGGGATTCACGCTATACACTGGTTAAAATAATCTCATTGCGCACCTATACTATGCGTTTGACGACCATCTATCGATAATTATAAGAAATACAAGGGGTGCGGTATCTATCCCATATGTGGCGACTCTCCCGGATTTACCCTTACATTAGTACTGATTATAGCTCTAATTTTTAAATGAGATACTTATTATTGTAATAAAAGTTTTTTCTGTACTATAATATATTATTTTTAATTCAAAATCCAAAATGTATTTTTTAAATGTTCGAATTATTCTTGACTCAGTAATGGTATATAGTGTAAAAAGCAACTGTTAATGTGAAAATTGTCAGTCGATACGCGTATTAGAAAACTGTTTATTTTACAGAAAAAATGTGTAAACTGTCTATTTTATGACTATTTAAAATAACATAAAATGCATTTAAATTTAGAGATTCTTTTTCCAGAAAAAATATTTAAGCTGATAATTTTACAGGCGAAAGCTCTTAAAGAAAAAGAGAAAATCTGTCATAATTATAGGTATTTTTTCATAAAATAAAAGGTTTTTGCTGGCTTACTGTTGGCTGGCGGATTTTTTTTTTTCGCAAAATCAAGAAATTTGTTTTTTACAGTGCATCACATATACAGTTAATCACAAAAGATTCCACTTAAATATATAAACTGTTAAAAATATCGTGAAAAATTACCTCTGTTTTTAAAGGCTATGTATTTTCTGAACAATGAGAATGTAGGTGTTTATGTAACGTCCTCATTGGTCAGATAATAGATATCCTTTAAAAACAGAGGTTCAGAAACAGAAGAAGAGAGGCTTTTCACGATATTTTTAACAGTGTAGTAGATAATTTAAGATTAAAGTATATTTTAAGTACTGTCATCCTGATTGACTGTACGTTTTTCTGTACAATCAACAGCTTTAGTTTTTTTTACAATGTTTACAACATTGTTAGAAAAAAAACATATTTTATTTAATAAATTCCTAGAGTATGATGTTTTGAATAGTTAAAAAGTTCTTTTCTACTTATAGTTAAATAAGTAATTTCGTCCGTTAGATATCACCATCTGCTGCACTGATTTGAAGTCTCACATTTTTACTCGACATCACCTGCCCCTGCAATTACTCCTCCCTTCTGGAGTTGCGTTCTACCCTCTGCTTCTCTCACTTCTCGATCTTCTGCCTTCACTTGACTTGTGGAGCGTTGACATTGAGATCTCTTTATCACCTGCGTTATAAACACGGTTCGAATTTTAATAATTAGACATAGGAGACAATTGAGGAACTCCCAAATCTCAGAGTTTTTGTATTTATGGTCTACTGAATAACGACTTTTTGAAGCAAGTCGAGGGAGAAGAGAAATAACGGAAGAGAATTTGATCATTGACGCTTTTATGTTTATCCTAAACGTGATGCCGGAAATAATAGTTATATTTGCAAGACCAGAAGAAATAATTCAAAACAGTCTTTACCGTTGAAAGTGTTTTAATTCGTTAGAGCAGAAAAATGTCGTTATTTTATGTTACGATACTTTTTTGAGACTAGGACCAATAAATTTCAGCAAGTCTTCGCCAGATACTGTTAACACAACTATAAAAGGATGCAAATCATTAATTGCTTTAAACTATCAATAAATAAATATTATTTCAGCATATCTATTACAGACATCTTTAACTCTGTTATTATTTTTTATGTTTCAAAACTATGAGCGTTTAATAACAGAACCAGTAAAAATTGAATATTTATATTAAATATAAAAAAGAGTTTTTATTTCAGGTAAACTTAATTAATATGAAATTTATAACAAGGAAAGCTCAAAACGATGTAGTCGATCAATAAAAAAAAAAAAAAAAAGGATCCCTCGTGCTATTTTATTAGAAAATTATTGTAGAGAGATAGCATTCGACAGAGCATTGTGTCTACTTTCCTAATATGAATGAAACTTTTGAAATAGAGATCGTCTACATAATACAAACTTTGAACTCCCAAATGGTAATAAAAGCTTTTGACACTTTCTTGAGTTCTTTGACTTCCTTGTACCGCAAGAGGGTATAGTTTGTACTCCTTTTCTTCATAGAGTAAAAAGACTTTAAAAATTAAGGATAATTGTTTATCTTCACAAAAAATTATAAGGTTGAAAGGTTAACTTTTTTATACGATACAAGTAATAAACGTAAATATATTTCAGATATCTTTTCGATTCAAATCGTTTTTAATGATGAAAATTAGTAACAAATTTATATTAAAATTTATTAATTATGACCTACATTAATTTTTACATAAAAATGATAAAGGCCGTCCAAATACTGGCTATGTGCTTTTATTATTCACGCTTATCATTGGTTTCCCAGCTATAGAGATATTTCGGCGGTCTGAGAGGGATCTGCTATCAAAGGATCCACAGAAATGAAATTCTCAGAAACTTACAAAAAAAAAGGTAGAATTTTTTTTCTTATAAAGTGCGTTTGTTTTATATTTAGAATTTCTGCATATATTTTTCTTTTAGCTAGTTATGAGTGCTTTTGGTACTTTTCCTTGTAAAATTTTTTCTTTAGTTTCCAAAGTCATTGGATAAACATCTAACTTTTGCAATTATAAGGAGAATTAAGAAAAATTACATAGACTATTACTGTTTACGGACTGTTAAATGTAATATATTTACTCCATAATACGGACAATTATTTTTCTGTACAATACTTTCCTATGCCATTAAATTTTGGCATTTAAGTTTTTCGTCTGAAAGATTTCTTAATGAAAATATATCCATTGTATCTTTATAGAGATTGAGATGTTCAAATGCACGAGGAAATTTGGCATTTGTTAAGGTTATCACAAAAAGTGAAAAGGGCTCCAATGACAGCTAATTTTCGTAATTTAAAAAAATATATATTGCAAAATAACTCAATAAGGATGTATTTCGAATATACAAAGCGAGGTTTCATTCAAATCCATGAGCTTTATGTTTAAGAATTTGAAAAAAAAAATCTATTAGAATCTTTGTTTCAAAGAATGTTCATTTATATCTAAATTTCATTTTGGCGGATGCCCTTTCATGCTATCTAGAGTATGCAGGAAACTTATGTTCTATTAATTTATTACCGACTAAATTTGAAATGATAGCTGTTAAATAAGGGTTAAATTTAAAATTTGAATTAACTGGCGACTGGACTCTGTAATTTCTAAATAAAAAGGAATTGTAATAAAAAGAAGTTAACATTCAATCAGAAATGCACAATAAAAAACCGTAAGAAAATCTACTATACTGGTGAGATTTTCTTTTGTGTCAGAATGTCTATGATTAAAATACATAAGAAATAAACCTTAAAAAAAAAAAATTCTTTTCCTATACCTTATAGCTTTTATTTCGCTGCCTAGATAAAATCTGAAAAAACGTAAAAAATACGTTAAATTATTATTATTACTACCATTATTATTAGCCAAATATCCCGATGTACTATTAACCAAATATTCCAAAGTACTATTATATCAAACCAAATTTTATGTACCAAATATTCCAATTTTTAATTCTTTTTTTTTTTATTGAAAACACATACATTAAAAAAATTATAGTATTTAATTTTTCTTTTAAAATATACTTTTTTTTTTACTCCTTCGTGTAAATAAAATCTGTAGATTTAAACTGGTGACATAACAAACAGAGAATTTTTTTTTTTTTACCAAAAAGTCTTTGACTATTATACGAAAGAAACAACAGCATTCAGTCGCTGAAGAAAGTAATGAAATAAATTATATTAGATGAAATTCTAGTAAACATTATTATGATACATTTTCTATTTTGTGTGTTTAAACTAATAAATTTTTTAGAAATGAGGTCCTTACAGTTACAGAGCACATTTGTAAGAAAAGTATGAAATAAAAAATGTTGCAAAAAGTACAAAAGTGTAAGACAAGTGTTGTTTAAATTTTTAAAGCTATTTTCAAGTTCTACCATAAAAAATGCATTTTTTTCGCGATTAAATCATTTTTCTTCATAAATCCATTTAATAACATATGAAAAAGATATAATTAATACTCAGATAAATGTAATAGTTCAAAGGGCATCGAGTTTTCTTGAAAAAGTGTAAAATATTCTTTCATCAAACGGGGAGGGACGAGAAGACGAAATCTGGCGAATTGACCGAAAATTAATTTCTGTGCTGATGATGGCAAGCTGATTTGGAAGAAGCTTTTTTAAAGAAAATGTTCGGAAAATGTCTATCTACAACAGACTTAGACGACTAACACAATTTTGCAGACTCGAATATATATTTTTTATATTCGTTTTTAAACAAATGTTCGGAAAGTCACACCTCCGGTTAAACAGAGTTATCCGTTTTGCGAATCTAACATTACAAGATTTATGACATGTATTCCAAGCGTCGCAATTACCTTTAGATTCGTTTAAAATAAACTTTTCAGAAATAAATCTTTACATTAATTACATTCCATTCACATTCCATTATTAATTTAAATGTCGTCGAATAAAAACTTTATTAAAGACACTTAAAATAAGCAACATATTTTGGAAATATATATATATATTTTACAGCTTCTGTGCATTACTACAACAGAAGGTAAAAATCGAACTTTGGTTTATTATTAAAGTAAATGCATTAGGTAAAACCTACACCAAATGTTATTAGCTCATATATAGAAAAGATATTTTAGTGACAGATGTTTTTAAGTTTAAACCATAATAAATACCACATTTAAAAGCACATTTTAATCACAAAAAATAAAATTTTCATCGTTCAATTGGCAAAAGTTAGTATATATTGTAGGTACAATCATTTTATACATACCTGTGCAAAATAAATAATGTGTCTGCACATTGATTTCTTTTCTCAGCGCATGCAAGTAACAAAAATATAGTTCTGGGGAAAAAAAAAAACCCATGAAAGTTACAACCAATTAAATTAGCTCTTAAATTATTCACTGTCAATTTAAATTTGACCCAGTTCTAATTAGATTTTCATGTAGTTTCTTTTTTCTTTCAGTTAAAAATCGTAATTTTGTTTTTATATAAAAAATGAAAAATCGATTTTTTTAAAGTTTAACTAAGTACTACCATTCACGACTTTTGTTTTTTGTTTTTGTTGTTTTTTTTGCTTTTTTGTTTTTGAAATAGCACTCAAATACGGAATATGTCCAATATTAGTAACACGTCAACGGCGGAAGAATTTATTTCGTTGTTACAGAAAACTGAATTATGTAAATCTTTCCACTGTCCTGCAAACAAAAATCTTATTACCGCATGATATTTTATCCCAAAATTGTCATTTAAAGTGTAACTATTCACAGATAATTGTGTCTACTTCACTAATATGAATGCAATTTTGAAAATAGCAACCGTCTGTATATTAAAAATTGAACCAAATTTCATCTTTCACTTGGTGCATCCACTTTTGACAAAATGTGTGTTGTCGTTGGATGAAGTTACAGTTTATATACATTTTTCTCAAATCTTCATAGAGTTATAAGAAATTTTTGGTTGGAAATGTTAAATCTACGTGAAGAAGTTTTATATATAACTTCACAAAAAATCATCAGATTGGATTTATTTTTGGTGAGATACAATGAATAGATCAAAGCATATTCCAGACATTTTCTTTTCATTAAAAATATTTTTTTATTATGAAAATTATTAATAAAATCATATTTAAATATTTATTAATTATGAACTGCATTAATTTTTTTATAAAAAGATCCACAATCGTCAAAAACAAGTGTGTGTAAGTTCACAACACATTCTAATCATTATTTTTCGAGATGTAAATAAATTTTACTTTTCGACGGTCCAAAGGGGACGTTTCCTGTTGTTAAATCCTCCACAATTACGTTAATTATAGTAGTATGTAACCGGTAAAATTTTATGGGATTTGTTTTCCTTTTAAAGATGGTTTATCTTATATTTAAAAATTCCGTATAAGTTTTCTGCTAATTAATGTTTTCTTTCAGGTACTTTTCCTTTTAAAATATTATATTTACTTGTCGAAATTTATGGACAATCTCTTAACACACTTTTTTTTATAACGCTATTAAGATTTAAGTGAACGTATATAAATTATATCTTTTTCCGGGACGCCTTGATCCAAAAAACTGAATTACGGTGTCAGATTTGGGGGGCTACCATTTGAAATATGAAAGTTTGCATGTAGGCCCTCTTTCCCATTTTAAAAATCGCATTTATATTCGAAAAGTAAACACTATAATTTGCCGCACTGTTAAACCTTGCATCACTCTTGGACAACTTGTTGATGAAATGACACAGTGTGGTGCGGGTTTTGCACAATATTTTATTCAATAAGAAAATATTTTTTTAACTCTATTTTTGGTATAATTTAAAATTCATTTTTAATAACAAACTATTTTTTAAAAATGCATCCATGATCAAAATTTTCTGATGGCTTTTTTATAATTAAAATATTTTTATACTTCCAATGCGCTACATTTTATGGGATTTGAAAGCGTAAATTTATTATATACTTTCAGATTGATTAATGCTGCTATTATAATATGTAATTTGTATACTTAAAAAGAATACAATCATTATACATGGAAAGTGTGGGACAACATAAATTAATTCAAACATTTATTAATATTAGTTTATTTTCCGAAAAAAAGCAGAAAATTCTTAAAAATATTTTCGTAAAATATCTGAGCATTTTTATTTTATATTTCTGTAAATAATTCGAAGGCATACTATGCATTATTGGTCGTTTAGAAATTTTTGATATTTCGTTAAGTTCCGTTTTCTAAAAAATAAAACAACCTGGGAATTCTTTTCTGTGAAGTCCTTAAATTTCAATATAAATAAATTCGATCAGAAGACTCTCTCTAAAATCTTACATGGAGTAGGAGAAAATTAAAATTAAAAATATCTTTTTATAGACGGGTTGCACATGACGTCACATGTCTGAAATCGCTTCATATGGCGCCCAAATATAAGGCGAATATGGTGCTCTCCATTTCATTTTTTAGACTTATTTGCACTATAATAATAAAAATAAGGAAGCTCTAAATTAAAGAGAAAGATAACACGTACTTTTAACGGCAAACGGGGAGTTCTGTGCTCCACGTGTGTGCTCCAGAAGCTATAGTATCAGTCGTTGCTAATAGCAACGTGACGTCAATGCAAGGAGTCTATACTTGTATAATCCGTAATACGTTTAATATGACATGCTAATTTTGATTAAAAATATGGAAATCGCCAGCCAAATTATCCTTTAGTCGGACTAATGATTTAACAAAAAAAGGGGGGGGGATAAAAGATATTTTTTAAAAAGCGCGGGAAAAAACAAAGGAACACGCCACAAAACAAACTTCCGAGAATGAATTTAATAGTAATAATAATAAAAAAAAGTGGTACGTGACCAAAAGACTTGTCCCGTTATTAAACGGTCCAGTCTGCCGTTCACGAAGAAAAAAGTGAGTCCTCCGAAGTGAAAAAAAAAAGAAAGTAATGAAAAGAATTGGGAGTCATCAGCCCTCCGTAGTAGAATCTCTCCACTTCGTTGCTCAGTGCAAAGCGTCCGCAACTGGACCTTGAAAGGAAGTACTGAAGGGCTGCCACGTGTTGGCTTCTTAACGCCGTTCACTGGCGCAGTTCCCAATAATTAAACTTTTCAATCGGAAATTATCGTAAAAAAATTGTTAGAGTTCCCGTGATAAATCTATCATATTAAATCAGCCATACACTGTTAAAAAGTTGCAGCATTTGCTGCATAGTCACTCCACCGCATTTCTAGGATATCTCTATTCTGACCAATGAGAATGCTCCATAATATAGTCAAGTAACCGATTCCTATAAAAGCGGTGGAGTGACTATGCAGCAAATGCTGCAGATTTTTAACAGTGTATTCAAACTGTGGCCATCGATCTTTTATGCGCATGATCTGACACACAATCATCAATCCACATTTAAATGATACTTTCACTGTCAATTTGCATGTTTTATGGGAAAATAAAATCTATCTTGTTATTTATACTTAATTTAAACTTATAATATCCTAAATTTAATTTGCTTTAATTACATGTAATCTCATTTACGTATACACTGTTGTATACATATTCTTTAATCTTCGAAAGTTGAAAGAAAAATGATAAATTAAATTTGCACAATATACATTTACATAAAAAAATAAAAGGTATTAATTGAGCAAAAGTCTCATTTTCTAAAGACGATCTCCTGATTGTTTTCCTTCAGTTCTTGAAAATTCCACATTATCATATTATACGTTTACTAATTATTATGTAGCTAACGTAGACAATATTAATTTTGTTAAATTGCACTGTCCTACTACTTTTAGGTAGATTTCGTATGAAATACTACCTATTGCAATCTCCCCTATGTTGGAATTTCGGAAATTTTTTTATAGATTTACGCCGATCATGACCCCTCGAACCCAAAACCATCCCCAGTTTAAAACTTTATCTATCTATCTATATATCTATCTATATGTATGTATATGTAGCTATATAACAATAATATAATTACATATCATCATCTATTTCCAATTACTACATTTAATTCAATAAATTAATAAATTTAGCGTCTAATTATAACTGTAACATTATGCAAAATACAGATGGAACCTATACAAGCAATGCAAATTAAGCAATCACTTTTTAATGACACGATAACTTCCATAATTCTGTACAAATTTTTTCCAAAAGATATATAAAATCAAGGGGCATAACATCTCGCTCAAGTTCGTCAATGGGGAAAATCGGACCAAGGTTGTATAAATAGGGAGGGGTTTTGTGGAAAACGAAAAAAAGCCATAACTTCTAAATTATAATACATAGGTACTGAGTTTAAAGGTATTATTACTTCTAAAAAAAGGACAAAAATATTATGCAAGACAGATTTTTGATAAAATTAAAAATGGGCTCAAGGGTTGAAAAATGGTATGGCTGTATTAAATGAAAGCATGTTTTTTTAATTCTCATTATCCGAATCTGGTGCTAGTGCTATGTAAGAAATAATTTCAGTCCATCAGGTAGTTTTTACTTAAAAAGTAATTGCAGATTAGCTAAACAGATATTCATTAATAAATTCAGGAAAAATATATATGTAATAAATTGAGTACTTTCAATATTAAATAATTACTAAAATTAAAGACGTTAGATTAAAAAATTAAGTAATGGTATTCTATAGGCCACTCTAAATATTTTTGTCATTGAGAAAACAATTATGTTAGATAAAATTATTCTTTATTTTTTATATATAACTTCATTGTTAAAATATTGTCAGTATGTTCACATAAAAAAGCTTGTTAACATTGCGTTCAACTATCACAGGCACATATTTAATGTTTCCTAAACAAGAGTTATTGAATTTTCTCACAGTAAACTGATATATTTATAAGTTTATACACCCGTGCTAATAGTTATGTCATATAAAATTAGCTATTATTATTTATTAAAGTTTTCTCTGATCAAAGAGTTTAAATGTTAACATTGGCGTAGAGAAATGATTAACATATAATTACATGGTGGAAATAAACGAAAGGTTTAAATTTAGTTTAAAAAGCATTTAGAAATATTTGTCGGTGAAGAATATGATAAACCCAAAGCTTCACCTTTTCGCATTTTAAAAATATTTGCATTTAATCTTCCTTTGGATTATAAATCAGCGTTAACAACATTCAACATTTACCTAATTTGGCCTGTGCAATAAAAAAAAAAAAAAAAAAAAAAAAAAAAAAAAAAAAAAGCGAAATATATATTTAACAAAGAACTTTTTAAATGTCTTAGTTTTTCCAACGTAAAGTTTTCCGGCATTCAACTATTAAAATGTATATATATTTTCCTTTATGAAGTTAATTATAAAAAATAGAGTATTTGATTTAAAAAAAAAAAAAAAAAAACTAAAACCACATAATACAGTTTAAAATTAACAACATTAATTACTGAAATTACATCCTTTTATTTTTTATTTTTTATTTATTTTGCATACGTAAATTTTGGTTGTTTCATGAATTTTGTCTGCTAAAGTATATTAATTCCTTTAAAAAATGTTACAATATGTGAATTGGGTTTTTGAGTGCGGATAAAAATTAATTCTTGCAATTACCTTAATTTTTGCTTTAATGACAAATATGGATATTTTTTATTATTATCTTACATAAATACTCTTTCGGCGTGCCATTTTTTCCATTCAATTTCGTTTGTTTTTTTAGTTATTTGTAATGAGATCTAAGAATTCATAACAATTTAATTTTCGGTTGTTAAATGTGAAGTCCGTTACACTGTGAAAAAAGTGATGTAAATCTTCAAAACTAGGTTTTGTAAAAGCTACAGCAATCTGTAGGCTTACTAAAATTTTACCTGTACACTGTACAGGAAAAAAATTTAACACTACAAAACTAGTTCTTGAAAGCTACAGAAATCTCCATGCTTACTAAAATTTTACCAGTGACCCGGCATAATTACATGATTTTTTTTGTTGCAGTTACATAAAAAGTTCTAGGCATCCCAGTTTCCTAGAAAATTCTTAGTAACATTATACAGGGTGCAAAGGAAAATCCTTTTAACCTGAAAATACTTGCGAACGGAGAGAACTACAGCTATACAAGTGAGGTAAAGTTATACAGTAGACGCTCGTTTTTACGAACCTCTTTTTCGCGAACACTTCCGATTTTACGAACTATAGAGTGGTCCCGAATACACTCCCATAGAAACAATGTAATTTTTCGCTCCCATTTACGAACTACGGATTATGAAAATCTCTTTTTTGCGAACTCAGTTTTGATACTTCTGCAATTTTTTTTTTTTTTTTTAAATATCGGAACGCAGTGTCACGTCAATTAAACTCTCAACAAATTACAATGAGACATCAGATGCATTCCAAGAATGTGTTGTTTTCCCCAATCTCTTTCGGAGGGAGGGAGCATAGCAATGATTTCAAGTAGTGGTTGTTAGGACTAAGGCACTTTTTTGAAGAGAGCAGTAACTGTGAAAGGTTTTCAAGCATAGATAAAATGGAAATATATATTTTCCAAAATGCGATTTAAAAAAAAAGGTAAGTGGTTATTTCCATTCCTAATTTTTTATTTATGTTTTCATCTATGTATTTTCACCTATTAAGTACTAATCCAGTCTGTATTTTCATATGTAATGTTTTTAAGGCATAATCACGTGTGTTTCTGTGTACTAAAATTATTTTTTGTGCATAAATTTGCATTTATTTCTTGTATATTTAAAAATACACGTATAAATTTATTAAATAATAAATATTCTTGAAATACTGCTTCATTTGTGAAGAGGGGGCAGTTTGATAAAAATAGACAAAAATAATGTACGTATTCATATCAATTTTGGTGTTTTCTATTTTACGAACTTTCTATTGTACGAATTATTTTAGTGTTCCCTACGAGTTCGTAAAAACGAGCGTCGACTGTAGTAAAGCGACTACGCCCGACCAAATACAAACGACAGCAGCGCAAATTCGGAAGATAGCTATTGAAAATCGTAAACGAAAAGAGATACAACAAAATTTTCAATTAGAAAGTTTTAGAGCATCAATTATTTAGAAAGAAACGACATTTGGTTTACACGGATACGATAAATCGTCGCTTGTACACACAAAAATGTCCGAAATCGATGAGCGACGATTCTACTTTGTATATTCACATTCCGTAAATGTAGCAGTGCACAATTTCAGATTGTGACGTTGCACTGTACTGTAATGGCTGTAAAAATTTAATTTCAATGCATTTAAAATTTTAGATTAAACCTTTCAGGGGCAGAAGAATTCTGTTCGTAAACTGATGAAATAATTGACTGACACCAGAATATTCAAACGAATTTCTTAGAAAATAAAAACGCACTAATTATCACTTTCATTACAAAATTATTAAATATTCTTATTTTATTAAAATATTCTTACTGCCATCTGTCAGTTTTGGAATTAAAATTAAGCGGCTAGACCGTTTATCCATCGCCCTTGAAAGGATTAAATCTATGTCGTGGTATTGAAGAGGCTTGCAATAGACGTTCCATACTGAGAAATGTGCATGTAGAATTACTCTCATGAATACAAACGTGTATCGTGAGCAATGGCGAACTTTTCGAACATACTGAATATTAACTTTTTATGATTGTGAGACAGTTTGTCTTTTTTGTTGTTTTGTGTGATGTTATCAAAATGTAGTGATAAGAATGTATTGAGCACGTACTTATACCATAAATTGTGCATATTTCTTCATACTTCTGGCTATTCCATTCAAACGTTTACACAAAATAGAGTGCATCGATTTCGGAAATTTTTGGGTATACAGACGAAGATTTATCTGATCCATGTTAACCAAATGTCGTTTCCCCAGTAGCAAGAGATATCGGCTAAATTTCGGCCTAATACCAGAATTGTCGACAAATGATGAGTAGTCGAATGGAGAGCTTCACATAATATCGTCTGAACAAAATCTAGCGATTTATCTAAACAATGTCGTGGGAAAACGTCGGCAGGAAATCGTATTATTACTACAAGTCAATTAATCGGGCTTTATTCTTATGCATGTAATCGGCCGGCAATCGGAATGTAATGAAAAACGAATATTTTTACTGGGGTGTTATTGTTTGTTTCCGCTGTATAGATACCCCCTGCAGTGATGATAGGGGATGTGTGTCACGTGAATAAACTGTCCAGTGCCCTACAATATCTTATCTCCCTCCAGCTCAAAATACGTTTTCACGTTTCAAGGACATCATTTCTAAATGGACAATCGGAGGAATATAAGGGAAAAAAAATACTTTCCAAGAAATGTTCTTTGGTGATAATGCATTATTATTTACAAATCAGTAAACTTTCTCAGTAAATTTCTTGCAAGCAGAGCAATTAGTGTAAGAGTAAACTAACAATTTAAAAGCGTTTGTTTGTTCTTTATTTCTTTTTTTTCAATAATAACGTATAGACATTAATACTTAAAATTATACTTAATAAAATGATTAGAGATATTTGCTGTTTTGTTGATTTAGATAACTAAATTGAAAATTATAAGATCTGAAATTTAGATTACATCAGATAATATCTGAAATTTAGACTATTACAACAACAAACTATTTGCTCTAAATATATTTTCTTAGTTATGAATTAGAAATTTTTGATTTAAAAATTAATTTATTTAGAAATACTTCAGGTAAAGTTATTGTATAAATTAAAATGAAGTTGATCCTCTTTTTTCCCCCAAAAAAGTAAAAAAATTAATTTTATACCTTTTAAACGTTTTTAAAAATGTCTGAACATTTTTTTTTTAATTAAAATTATTATTAGATAAATAAATTGAAAATCATAAGATCTAAAATTTAGATTATATCAGAAATTTAGACTATTAAAACAACAAACTATTTTTCTGAATGTATTTTCTTAATTATGAATTAGAAATTTCTGATTTAAAAATTAATTTATTTATAAATAGTTCAGATAATGTTATTGTATAAATTATAAAGAAGTTGATCATCCTTTTTCCCCCTAGATAGTGAGATATATAATTTTATACATTTAAAAAGTTTAAAAAAAAGATGACTGAACATTTTTTTTTAATTAAAATAATTATTAGATGGATAAATTGAAAATTATAAGATCTGAAATTTAGATTATATCAGGATAATGTCTGAAATTGTCTGACAATGTCTGATAATGTCTGAAACTATTACAAAACCAAAATATTTGCTCTAAATGATTGTTTCGTAGTTGTGAATTAGAAATTTCTGATTAAAAAATTAATTTATTTAAAAATAATTCAGATAATGTATTGTATAAATTATAAATAAATTTATTATCTTTTTTTTTTTTTTCAAATAGTGATAAATTAAATTTTATACCTTTTTAAAAGTTAAAAAAATGACTGAACAATTTTTTTAATTAAAATAATTATTGGATAAATAAATTGAAAATTATAAGATAAATTTAAATTATATCAGGATAATGTCTGAAATTTAGACTATTACAACAACAAAATATTTGCTCTAAATGTATTTTCTTAGTTACGAATTAGAAATTTCTGATTAAAAATTTAATTTATTTGGGGTAAGAAACAGATAATGTTATTGTATAAATTATAAAGAAGTTGATCTTCTTCTCTTTTTTTTTTTTTTTTTTTTTCTCCAGATAGTGATAAATTTTATTTTATAGCTTTTAAAAGTAAAAAAAAAAAAGACTGAAATTTTCGTTAAATTAAAATAATTATTTATATATTGAAAAAAAGAAAAAAAGAAATTTTTTCCATACATAACCAAAATTTAATGAGACGCTTTAAATGATGGAATTTTCACAGCTAGAACGCAATGTTAAATGAGAATATTTTACATTGTAAGATGCAAAAATTATCAAATTAAAATGTATCAAAGTTCGTTTTAATTCAAACAATAAATATTGTTAGACGGAAATATTTTCCTTTATAAAATACAAAAATGTTTTCATATCGAGGGCGTAATTAATTAAAAGGTAAGGCATTTTGTTTAATTTAAATTCTAAATATTGCAGATCTTGGGATGAATATTACAGTTAATTATTCTTTGTAAGATACAATAATATTTGTATATCAACAGCGTGAGTCACTTATAAGCAAGAACATAATTTTTAAATTAAATGTAATTTTATTTGTATCTTACAATAGAAAATTAATTGTAATTTTAATTGTAAAATTATTTAACAGCAATATTTTGACTTTAAACAAAACAAAATTTATTACATTTCAATTAGTTATATCCTCGATATGGAAATATGTTTGCATCTTAAAGGGAAAAATGTTCCCAATTAACAATATTTATTATTTGAATTAAAACGAATTGTTTTACGTTGTAAATACTATTTTTGCATCGTACAAATTCTTCCATTCGATATGATTAGCTAATCGGCAAAAGATCATATGATATTGAAATGTACTCGGTAAAAGATTACCAAGTGACCAAATTATCGAAAACTAATACGCAAAGGCTTCAAAACCGACACAATTGTAGTCGGGAGGCGATGCTCGAAGGGTGATTTGCCTTCCGGACAAGAAGTCATATCTGCCGACCTCAGAAAATGAGATCACCTGGTCGAAATATAGTCGAGTTGGGACTTTCGGCGGAAGTTCGGCCAAGGATTATTTGCTGTTCGGGTTTGTACTAATTAATTGATGTTCTAAAACTTTCTACTTGGAAATTTTGCTCTATCTCTATTCCTTTACGACTTTCAATAGCTATCTTCCAACTTTCGCCACTAGGAGCGCTGCTGTCGTCTGCATTAGGTCGGGCTTTACTATACGTTACCTCACCTGGATAGCTGTAGCTCTCTCCGTTCAAAAGTACTTTCAGGTTAAAGGGACATTCCTTTGCACCCTTTAGATTTTTTTTACAGTGTATCTCTTAAATCATTAAGGGTGTATTCCGATCAAAAGTGCTTATTTTCTGATTTATTTTTAAATCATTTTTGCTCTCAAACGCATGAAACTGGTAAATTATCTTATTTAGATGCTATATAATGTACCGCGCTCGTCGATTTTTTGATAAATGCTGAAAGTATTGCAAAAAATTCTGTCAAAGGTGGCGTTTTGAACCGAATTTTCCGAAAAGGGAGGTCTGGGAATGGAAAAAATGGTTATACTGAGAAAATAATTGTTTAAAAACCAAATTCTAATTAATTGAGTGAAAAATGAAACCACACGGCCTCTTATACATCCCTTCAAAAATCACCTCAGCAAGTTCCATGTTTTTACTTTTAAAAATGAGTCTGAAAATGTCTGATAAAATTTCGAGCTGTTGAGGGTGGAAAAATATTTTTCCGAATACACCCTTAAACAAGCGTTACGACTATTTCTTCTTTTTACTCAGTATTCTTAATTCGTCAGTTTGTCCTGTCATTGTGTGGTCTCATTTGAAATTAATATAGATAAATTTAAAATGCAATATCACTTAATTTTTCAATTTGATACTGACTTCTTTTTAAATTTAAAATACAATCTCAAACTGTAAGCATGTTTTTAAAAGCTCTAAAACCTTTTTATTCTTGTAGTATATCTGTCTCTGTCTAGTATTTATGGTAACTACTTAACCATATTTCCTTTCGAGATTTTGATTTATATTTTTAGTCGTAAAATAAGGTATTTTTTCATTTTATCTTTTTCATCTCATCAAAAAATGATTGCATGATAGCTTAATGTGGTTTACTTTCAACAAATTCTATAAAAGTTTACAGTTTTCATATATATATTCAACTATTTCTGCGTTTTATTAAGTTACTTATTTTACTAAAATAGAAGCTCTTTTATTTCCGACATCAGTCTTTTAAAACCAATTATAGTCCTAAAGTTATTTCCAAACAAAGAGTCTTTTCCAACAAAAGCAATTGAAACAAAAGAAGAAACATATGCAGATTTATCCTTGAAAACTCTATCATCCTTTTTATGATGTTTACAGTTTGCCCCATTAACTTTCTTTTTCCATGCAACAATCACAGGGAAAATTGGAGAATCTTGAGATGATAAGGATCAATCTGAACATGCTGATCCCTAGTCATTTGCTCGAGAAACAAAGAAAAAATACTTAGAGAAAATTATCCGTCCTTGAAGGACTAATACCGTAGACGAGGCGAGACGGAAACCGTTCATTTTAAGTGAACGGTTAGAATAACTGAAGTCTTGAAGATTTCCTTCCGAAGAACTCTCACGGATAATCCAACCGTGAGATGATAAGATGACGATAAGGACCTTCACGTCTGATGAAAATTAGCTTACCAGTATGGCTGCAAATGTTTTTCAGAATGATTTGTTTAATCAAAGACTTATAAAAGGTATAAAAATTTTTCGTTTTAAATTCTTTAGGAAGACTTATTACTGTTAATTATTTTTCTTTCTAATTGTTTATGAGCATTTATAAACCAACTTAAATTATTTAACCAAAATTTAGAGCGATCTTTTCCATTCTTTTTTTTTTTTTTTTTGTTCTGGGCATTATATAGCCGTTTTTTCTTTTGCATTATTTTGTTAAAGAGTATACTCATCCTACATCCCCCTCCATAAACATTTTATGATAATCTTTAATTTTTATCTGCAACTTCATAAAAAAATTATGAGTAGCTATTGTAGATGAATATTTTACGCGATACATTTGTTACTTAAACACCACTGTCTTCATTTCAAATAGTGGCATGGCATATCCTGCCCATCTCTATTTTATAAAATCACTTTGAATAATGTAATTATTACAAAATGATTATAATGATTTTTAATAAAATCATTATTTTATTTAAGAAAACAAAAAATAAATCTAAATATTTTAGGAGAAAGGTATTTTGGATTATATTTTAGCGGTCAATTTCTCTGTAAATGCATGATAATATCTTATATTAAATAGTATGGCAAATCAAAGAACAGAATTTTAAAATTCAAATTAGAAAATGGCCTACAGTAAAAACCTTTATAAAAATATTTTCATAGGATGGATATCATACAGTGGGCTCCATTCGTACTCCATTGATATGAACTTTCGGTTAATTAGATTTCAAACTAATAAGAGAGTCCCCAAAACATTGTATTCGAACTCATGTTAAAATTACACTCTCAGAAAAAACTGTAAATTTATGAGCGTTTGCTCTTCAATTTTCAAGGGCAACAGCCTTATTTGATGAAAAACGGTCTGATCCACTAAAAAAATACGGTACGACCCCATACATTTTCCTCCGCTAGGGTGTATGCAACCCTTCATTTTATTCGTGTTTCGAAAAATAATGTCACTTAACCACGATCGTAATATATTTTTTAACCCGCCAGAAAAGCGATTCTGTGATGATTATCTAACGTGCTACGGAACAGTAAGTAAAGTGTTATTGTGTTTTGAAGTGCATTATATATTTGCCCCTTAAAATTACGGGTTGCACAAAATGATGAGCATGGATTTTTTTTTTACGGGGTATGACTGGAATCACTGCAGCCGGCCTCTGCCCGTAATTTTACAGGGATACATTTAGATAATTAGAAAATTAAGGGCAATCCACATATTCTTGCAGTTCTAGCCCATCTGTTCGCAAAAATACGGTATGACCCCATACATTTTCCTCCGCTAAGATGTACACGTTGACACAAAATGATGGGCATGGATTTTTTTTTACGGGGTATGACTGGAATCTATGCTGCCGGCTTCTGTCCGTAATTTTACGGGGATTTTTTTAACAGTGTACTTCATTGATCCGAAGTAATTTATATCAGATCAGTAAATTCGAACTGAAAAATGTAATATCTCCAAACAATTTTTTTTTCAAAAACAGCAAACTGTGACATTTCTGGAAGATTATAAATCGCTATTTTGTTGTCATTCTTACAAAAACAGCAGATAATAATTTCAAAATTTTCGGAAATTAAATTATGAAGAAATTATTAAAACTTTTAGAAGGAAGTAGCCCCAAAACAGAACTGATGCGGAAGATAACTCTGGATCAGATGATGAGACAGTTCATCTTTAACGAACTGATGAAAAAATACGTGGAGTAAATACTTACATTTTTTTATTCAGTAAAGTCTTCAGAAGACAAAAAGTTAAATGTTTATTGAATATAGAAAGATCAGTTGAAAAACGTATAAAAACAAATTTTAAAAACATAATTTTTTTACCCATTAAAATTTTTAGTTTGTAATCTATTTTAGTTTCTTCATTTTTTTTCTTTTTTTTTTTTTTTTTTTGTGACTATGATGCTATACATTATAATGTTAAGATAGTTTTGGAAATTAAGATTAACATGTTTCTAATAATTTCAAGTTTAATATGCTTTTATAATTTAATGTTGTTAAAACAATTCATATTATTAAAAAAAGGTGTCAGTTTCCGAAAGTTTTGTCATTTGGTTTGGGCGCTACCGTCATTGGAAAAGGAAGGTTAAATGGAAGGTTAAATGTGATCTCTTCTTAAAGTAGAATCCGACACACTATAAACAACGATATCCAAACCAATAGAGGAGTAAGCCGGCGAAAATTTTCTGCTTCTTGGAATGAGACGAACCATTTTTTTAAATTTCTTATATCATTACAGCTTCTGAAAAAATATTTAAATTGTATTAACTTAAATGAAAAAATGTTTTAATCGAAAATAATTATATCTCCAGACTAAAAAAATAAAATGAAATAAAATAAAATAAACTTGGTTGAAGAGGGTGGGTTTCCCAGTAGGCATACTTACTTATTCAGAAACCAAGAAAATAAATTTTATTATTCGTACGAAATTTCTTAATAAAGAATATTTTCTGCAGTTTATCAATCTGTCACTAACCTATTTTTCATTTTTAACATAATCTATAACATCCGTTTTTTTTTTTTTTTTTTTTTTTTCATTTAGTTCTGTGAATCACAAATCCAATTATCCATATATTATAAATAATACAATAGTGAAAACTTATTATCAGTTCAAATTCATCTGAGCATGCGTAAGTATTGGTCATATCTTGATAGAGAAAGTCGGAAGAAAGTAGATAAGATGGCGAAAAACCTTGAAAATTACTACGGACGGAGGGGTTGCAAAGCGATTGACTTAAATGGGCTGGGAACAACACCTGGATTAAAGTAGCGGAACTGATGATAGAAAACTGTCTTAGGAGGCTTTGCAGTATCTGAAACAAAGTAGCGGCGAAACTGGAGCAAGTTTTGCGGTTTTTGATGCCAAAGAAACGATTGAAACTATTTGTTATGATACCAGAGGAATCATCATGTTTCATATAAGAAGGGAAGGGGGGGAAGAAAAAAAAGAAAGGAAAAGGGATTATGAATCATTCATACTTTCATGTTTTATTCGATTTTTCATGACGTCTAAGGTACGATAGATGATACTAGATGGTTTAATATGGGCTTGAGATTGTTCCTACAATTTCAAAATTTCCTATTAGTAATCTGCCATGAATATCCTTTTAAAAGCAGGCTCTGCGTAATGCGTAATGCTTTATTCACTTTTATGCAATCTTCTATTTATTACCTTCATTGGTGCAGCAAGTTCATTTTTTATATTGATATACTATATCTACATACATATACATGTGTATTGAATTTTACATGTAAAAATAAGATAGGACACAAGATTATATATATATATGTATATATATAATGGGTGTTTCGTAGATGATTATATGTAATTTTCCAAAATCATTTTGGCTCAGTTTTAGCTGAGAAGAGACTTTCAATTTTGACAATTTTATAATCTCATGCACAAGTTAAATCTTTGTTAATGGATACTAGCGGTACCTTCTGAGAGGTGCAATAAAGGTAATTATTTAATGAATAATTGAAAAGGAAATTTTTCACTCTACGAAAATTAAACCAATGTGATATGAGTAATTGAAATCATTTTAGTTGAGAGCTTTCAAGTAATAAAACTTATAATCGTATTAAAATGCATTCATTCTACGAATAACTTAACGATCCCAATGATTACAACGATGGAAATATAATGGTCCTAAATTGAAAAGTCTTTACTGGATAATGTAATAGCGGGTCGACGTTTGGATTTTATTTATATCAATATAAATTCTGACTTGAACACAATTTTTTTAATTATTTGTTTTAACTAAACTCGAATCCAAATTTATATGTGAAAATATCTTATGAGTGAAACAGAATCAACATATTATATCCGGGAAAGCTCTGTGACACGTTTCACAGCCTACATAGGTAATCTGCGATATCTCTCTATCAAACTTGATAGTTTCATTCATCGGAGTTGTCGTTACTCACCAAAAATTCGGAAGGTAACTGACTTCTTGTTGTGCGACTTCTCCGCATAGAATTACGTTGCAATAATTTTTGATAAAAATAAATATTACAGGAAAATTTCATTAAATTTCGTATAGAAATCCTGTGTTATATTTCATCATCACAGTATTGCTAACAAAGTTACAAGCAGTTGGATAATCCTTGGGCAGGCATACAGAACTCCGCGCTCCGTGAATTCTGGGGCGGTATCAGTGCTAATATCAGACTAATATCGGAACATGTGACATTTTAAAGACGTTCTTTCTCGGGCAGAAATAAAATTTTCATTTACCCAAAGCCATGTAATACCTAAACAATATTTACTAAGTGCAAAGGAAATTGTAAGGAAAAAAAAAGAAAGGAAAAGAAAAAACGGAAAATGACTATAAGCAGTTACTTCCATTAAATGTTTACCAATATACTTGGACTCTACTGATATCATGAATTGTTTTATGGATATATCTATTTGATAATAATTCATTTAAATCCTTATGACAAAGAAGTCTTTTAGAAATATTTTATTTCAAAATAAGAAAAAATTGATAAGAGGAAAGTAGAAAACTTTTGTCCTATTTTAGTTCCAGAAACACTGAAAATGTATAAAATCCAGAGTATCATTAAACGAGCATTTTTGTCGTAAAAAATTGAAATTATTTTAATGTTCATCTTATACGAAAGGCAACATTTGCATACGTACGTACACTCGTATTTATACCTGTATAGCATTGTGACATTAAGGCAAAGTTACAATGACGTCCTATTCTGATTTTGTTTCTGTCGATGTGGCGTGGATACGAAATCATAGTGACGTGGCTATGAAGTCATTATAGCTGTTTTAAAGCCTTTCTGTGACGCCACACTGTGAGCACTATGATAATTGTGAGATTTTACCAGAACCCGACCAGAATTATTGTGCCTGTTGGTTTATTTTACTTTTTTTATTTTTGGCTGTGGGTAGGTTTTGGATTAGATTCTTGCATCTGGTTAGGTATCTGAAGTTTACACGAACCCGACCAGTGTCCGGATTTGACGAAATCAAGACTCGACTCGACTCGATGCAAGATTCTAAACTTAATCCGACCTCTAAGAATAAAACAACAGCCGACTCAATGGGTCTGGTTGGGTTCGGATAAAATCTAGTCACCCGAGAGCAGACCCGACGAAGAATCGTCAAAAATGTCACTTTTTTCTATAAAAAAATTTTTTAAATAGCATTTTTTTATATTCAAAATATATACCCAACAGCAAAAGTTTCTTTAAAAACCTTTGCAATACAACATAATTGACAATTCCCTTTTTTGTTTAACCCATAGTCTAAAATCTAATGAATATATTAAAAAAAAAATCTATTAGGAATATCATCTCAAATTCAAATTTGGAAAGTTTTCATGGTTAATTTTAATTAGCGTGCATTCTAATTTAGACACTAAACCAGTAGTAAGCAGTAATTTAAAACACACTGTTTCAAAAAGCTTAAAAGGACGGTGGATTTTAAAAATTACTGTTTAATTATTTATTTTATTGTAGGGTAACTCCGGGAGAGTCGCCGCATATGGGATAGATGCCGCACCCCTTGTATTTCTTGTAATTATCGATATATGGTCGTCAAACGCACAGTAAAAGTGCGCAGTGAGATTATTTTAACCAGTGCATAGCGTGAATCCCATTTCGATGTTTACTTGTAGAAGTACAATCCTTAATTTGACGTAAGTGCATGATATCACTGTCGAAACTTTTAAACACGTGTTATGTTTAAATACTATTCATACACTAATTACTAAATGCATGCATGATTTCGAAGTCAAAACTAAGTGTGGCGCTTGTATAGAGTACTGTGTGTATTGTTACGCAATTCCCCTTAGTGATGGTGGGTAACTGTGATGGTTGACGTCTGCACCATGCAAAATGGGATACATGCCGTACTGCTATTCCGGTATACATGCCGCAGTTTCTTTTGTACGGGATTATTAAGTGTTATTAACTTTTCCTTTTCTTTTTGAACAGACAAATCATGTTAGGCATGTTATCAAGTTTACTAAAACCAAAGGAGAAATAGGGGGAAATAAACAGTAAGAAGTGCAAGAAAGATGCAAGTCAAGATCATAATAATGAAAAATTGGATTACGCGTAACGCAGACGTTCTTTGCAAACTACTCCAAAAAAGAGGAAGTGTAATTAGCTTCGTTGCAACATGTGTTTAAATGTAGTTACATAATGACTGTACTTTTCCACACTTTTTCTGTAGATTGTAGTAAAAAAAACAGGTCTCTTAACCCATTCGGGACCATAGGTGCATGTAAGCACTTTCATAAAGAGCTTACAAAATTTGTTTCTGGCACCAGTAAAAAAGAAAAATAATATTTGCTTTGTTTATTAGAGCATTTTCATGATTATTTAAGTAAAGGTAACTTCTTTTAAAATAGTGGTACCAAATTTGTGTAACACCGGTCTCGAAAGGGTTAACAAATAAATTATGTAAACACAATTTTACGTTTATTTTTCTTTTCCCTTTCTGATACATTGATGTTACGTTGTTGCTGAAATAACAATTGAAATTTAATGTAAAAAAAAATAATAATTCGATAATTTTAATAGTGAAAGTAGGCAACAATTATTAATTTGAATCTACTAATACGTTTCATTGTACTCATTTAGTTTTATATTGTTATTGCATCGTTAATTATAGTCCAGATATGAATATATTTTTTAAATATTTTAATTTATAATTTCATTCTGTTCTTATTACAAGCGCGGCACAACTACCGCACAAGTGCGGCGTCTCAGCCTGAATGTACGGGTGACGTGTCGCAGTGTAATGTTTTAGAAAAAAATTGTTAAAAATTATTAATAATTTGTTTTGAATTTTTTTGTCGCAGTACACGCGTTGTACATTTAACATTAAATAGCACAGCATGCTTTTTTAAATTTTATGTCCACCATGTGACTTTATGCACAAATTTAAAAAAAAAATGTGCGGCATAAATCCCGGAATCACCCTATCAATTAATTTTTGAAAGAAGTGTTCAGTAACATAAATTCAATAGCTAATTCAAAAAATATGTATAAATTTACTGAAAATTAAAAATTTCTAAATCTATTAATTAGTTTTAGAATATTTTTAAATGCTCCATTTTTTCCAATTTTTGATTTAAAAAAAAAAAAAAAAAAAAAAAAAAAAAAAAAAAAAAAAAAACTTTTTCATATTTTTCCCCTTTTTATTACTTTAAAGGTATTTGTTATAAAACGCATGACTTCATTTTTAAACCCAAAGAAAGTTATTTAAAGCAATTTTAAAAAGTACAACTAAACTGAATTATATTAAAAATTACGTTAATAGAATTTATTACTAATCTGAGGACCTTAATATACCAGCATTCTGAAAGGGATGTACTGAATTTATGTAGTTATGTATCAAGATACTACCTTACAGATAATAATTTTTTAATAAAATCTTAAAATCAAAGAGCAGTTTAAAGCAAACGTACTTCTATATATAGTCATAACATATACTGATATTTTTAACTATGTAAATATGAGTGGCATACAAAAAAGCATACATTTGGTTGATTTGAAGCTCACCGTTTCTTTAACAAGCAATTACACGTAAGAAACTATTAAGTATTAATCTGTTAAAACATAACACATGCTTATTTATTTTTAAAGAAATACACATTAAATTAATCAAAAATTATTAAATTTAATACACATTAAATATTTAAAAATAATTATAATTATTATGACAATGTTTTGACACTAAATAAAATGTTCTTCCCCATTTTTCTTAACTCAGTGAAGACATGCACTACGGAAAAAAATTTGCTTACACAAAAAATCACTACCAATATACCTGCTTTATATTACATATAAAGTGGCGGTCAAAAGTTTCCGGTCAGCATAAAATTTTTCGATAATTTGTAAGTATAACCATATGAAGAGGGATCTCAAAGCGATACTTATACATTTTGTCGACATAACAGTTAAGAACTTATTTATGGAAGAACAAATAAATATCAATAAATTTAATTGACCAAATTAATTGCAAAGGAAAACACATGTTCTCAAAAGTTTCCGGCCAACTGGGCAAGTTTGTAAAAAATGGTGTTAGAATAGAAAATAACTGCGATCAATAGCATTTACAATCAGTATTTTGTCGTTATACATTTAGCAATAAGTACTGCGGCGCAGCGACGTGGCATTGATTCAATGAACGGTTGAAGATAGTCTATAGTATGTTTTTTCCACTCTTCTTGCAATTTTTGGGAAATTTCTGCTGAATTGGAATAATTATAATTCCGCACACTTTTGTCAAGTTTATTCCAAAGATTTTCTATTGGATTAAAATCGGGTGATTGGGCTGGCCATTTCAAAGGCGGCATTTTTTTGTGCTAAAGCCACTGTTTGATTATATTGCCAATAAGCTTTGGGTCGTTATCATGCTGAAACAAATAGTTGCGACCAACAATTTTCCTCCCAATCAGGCAGCAAATGATCTTGCAAGATATCCTTATACATTGCACCATTCATATTGCAGCGGATTTCAAATAACGCAGAGACACCTTTTCCAGAAAATGCTCCCCACAGCATACCGTGTCCTCCGCTCTGCTTCATTGTAGAAATAACATAGCTCGAATCATATCTTTTGGTTTTAGGTCATCGGACGTAGTGTCTTCCACCACTACCAAAAAGACTGAACTTCGATTCATTGGAAAATAGTATTTTTTTTTCAGTTTTCACTTGACCAGTGTTTGTGTTTCTTGGCAAACGCAACTTGGGCCCGTTAATATTTTTTTTTTACTTATGAAAGGTTTTTTAAAACTGATTCGCCCATAAAGTCCTACGTCGCGTAAGCGTCTTTACACGGTAGCCCGACATATTTCAGCAATATTTTAACTCCGTAAATCGCGGGATATTGCAGCGGCATTTTTATGAGGGTCATCTACTGCTTTTCTCCTGATAATTCTGTCCACAGGTCAATTTCCGGGACCTCCCGGACCTTGGCAAATAGTTGAAAGCCATGACCATCTTTATATTATAAAAAATATTGTTGATAGCAGATTTTCCGATCGATAACTCTTCCGCAATCTCACGAGAGGATTGGCCCTTTAATGACAAACAAATCATTCGTTTACGAACAATAATTGTTGAACTTTTCTTTTTTGAATTTCTACTACGTTATTCACGTTGATTAATTAACAAACACGGCCAAAAAACACTTTCCGAAAGCAAAAACAAACGAATGACGAATGGCCGGAAATTTTTGCACATGCGAGTTTCGAATTCCTCCCCTTTGCATCTAGTTTCTGCAGTATCCAATCATAATGATCACGTGGTCAGATGTCATTTGCATATTACTAACTTTTGGGGGAATTGAGCTTCTTTTTCGCTGAAACGTTCTCGCAAACAAATCAAAGATACTAACTGGCCGGAAACTTTTGACCGCCACTGTACATATAATCCCAGTGGGTATCAGCGTGCAGATTCCAAAAGAGATACACCAAGACCAACATTTTATCATCCAGCATAAGGAGTGCCGGAATATAGAGTAATACTCAATGGGACACCCTGTGTGACGCTATATTCTGAGACCCCCAACCCCACCCTCCGACATTTTGGATATCAAAATGCTCGTCTTGATTATCTCTATCGGAAACTGCAGAAATCTCACGGTGCGTCCTCACTGGATCATTTTGAATATATATACATTAAAAAAATTATTGTGAAAAATAGGTTTAATATAAATACACACAAAAAAGGGGAAAAAACACTATTTTCAGGGACACTTAATGTTGGATATAAAAATGCTGGTATCGATATGTAATCTGCAGAAATTTCACTATAATACTCCCCGGGACACTCTGCACACACACACACACACATATATATATAATCATGTAAGACAACGCAGATGCATCATGCACAAATGGGGAATCAAAATCATAAATTGAAATATGAACTCTATATAATATAAAACTTTTTGTAAACGACAGAATATAAATTAACCAATAATAAAAATTCAAGAGAAAAAATATACTCAGTATTGCTAAATTTTCTATTCTAATTAAAAAGAGTAGAAAAAAAAACAAATACAGAAGGACATTATAAAACAGAAATAGAAACTTATATTGTGAAACACTTTATCAAGGGCAATATCCCAGAATATAAGTCTTAAATGATTCCTGTTTGAACATAGGAAGCGATCAGCGATATATATATATATACCTCTGTATCAAGCATGGTAAGAGTGACTTTTTCTGTAAGCACTTTATATTTTTAAGACCAAAAATAGCAATAAAATTTAGAAAATATCAAAAATACAAAAAAAATACACGTTTTTATTTATAACTTTATGAGTTGTCTTATATTTTTTATTGAAAGATATACATAATCAATAATATTACATATTTTAATATAATATTGACTAATTTTTGTTTTTAAAAAACAAACATAATTTTTTAAGACAAAAAAATGGTGTATTTTACTACGATTTTTTACCAGTCTTAATGAATATGCTTTGTATTAAGCAAATACCTTCTAAAATCATTTAATGCTTAAAAGCTTTGCATTGCTACATAACATCTTGTGGTCACGAAAGACTTTTTATTAATATCCTTTCGTAACTCAAAATCCATTTTTCAAAAGACTGGTCAAAAGCTACCCTTGTGAGAAATCGAAACTGAAGAGATAACAAAGGGAGAAACATTAACACTCATTAACAACCAATGTTGTTATCTAAGATTATGAGAGATCTTATGTTTAAACACTTAATGGATTGAAAGATAATACTTTCATTGTCTCGCTTTTTCAGAACTAGCATGGAGAAAGTTAATGTGTAGCAGGTTAGACAATAGCTACCTTGCTTGCCGAAAGCTTCTTCTTTTCTAAGTATGTCTAAACATGCTTTTTACAGCTTCTAGTAAAAGAAATATCATTTAATCTCTTTAGCTTTCAGTGGGATGTATTAACCCTTTATGTTCCAAATTATAAATTAATAAAAATTCCATTTAAATAAATAATTGCATGATAGATTTATAAATAGTAGGGTAGATTAGAAAATTTATATAATAATATAATATTAAAAGTAAAAACGATTCGTTCATTAAAACTAACTTATTAAACAGATGGTTACAGATTTTATTAAGTAGGTATTGACGTGAACTAACTAACAAGTAATATATACTTTTAATTATCTCTCTTCTTATAAGATAATAAATGTAAGTATATATTATGCTTTATATGCAAACACAAAAAACAATTTCAGCGTGCAATCTTTCGCTATACGTCCTTTAATAAACTAAAGCCATCCATGAATAAATAATTGAGAGTACATCTATATTTAAATTATTTAGCTTTGTAAAATGGGCTGTGCTTTTTAAACTTGATAAAAAAGTATTTTGCATGAAATATGAAGTTCTCAACAGTCGTATTAAATGTAATTTATACGAAATGTTTAATGGGATTTTAAAGTCCTTTTAAATTTTTTATAATGGTTTTTAAGGCATAAAATACTAAAAAAATATATTTTTATTTTGTTTATAAAATAAAAATATCTCAGTATTATACTCTACCAGGGGTGTCGAACCTATATCAGAGGCATTCTTTTTACATTGCACGTAAAAAAGTGTCTGTGACGCGCAAAAAGCTTACATATATAATAATCAATTTATGGGGCAAATTCATCTTTATGTTTATTACAAGAAGTACAATTTTATTTAACATGCATGGACTATTAAAAAAGTATCTGTTACTTCTTAATCTGATTAATGGATTGTAAATCGCGGTATGAACTCTCTGTAGCGGCATTTACTCGACAAAACATTCAACATGTATGTTTGACAAATCACTTTGCTTCTTTATCAAAATTTAAATATTTATTTTTTTTAACAAATTTTAAAAGCTATTGCTATAAGTGATCGAACCGCTTCTACAGTCATGTAACTAAAAATGGGAAAATATGAATCGCATCCGGTATTTGACGCTAAATAGGAAATTATCTCATTTATAAATTATTAACACGAATTTCGATGAAGAGTGGATATGTTTACGAGTTAATAAAAAACAACATAATTATTAAGTTCGAAATCGAATTAAGAATGTAATAAACGGTCAAGTGATAGTATTACTCGCGTACAGAGGATTCCGTAGAATAAATATATGAATTTGTAATAGTATTATTAAAGAAAAACGTTGCTAAAAGAATACCAAGACTTTTTAAAAAACTATACAACGTAGGATTGGTTATAGCTGTATATACTAGAAAAGTATGAATGGGTATACCATAAAAGTTTAAAGAGATATGAAACGTAAATAATATCAAATAATGCTATTCTGCATAACACTTTTTTTTTATCTTATCCTAATCTGCCTATGATGAACTTAATTTGGTACCAACAATAAAAGTAGTTCATACTTAACCCCTTGCGCTCTGGAGCTGTTAGTGTATCTATGTCACCAGCCAGCAGTGTTGCCGCATCTGGCAGATTTTTTTTTTTTTTTTTTTTTTAGAAATTTTGAATTTACACCACAAAAATGTAATTGGTAATTTTCTTTTACTTTATTTACGGAAAAAAATCATCTTGTAAAGCCAAAATAAGAATTAAAACTTTCTGGTGAGAATTCGGAATGTCTAAATAAAAAATTTGTTATATATTATTGTCAGAAATGGTCAAAATAGCATCTGTACATCATAGAGCGTAAGAGGTTAAACTTCATTTGGCATTTCATGAAACTAAATTCAGAGTAGTAATAATTTTTTCTTTTTAAAGTGTAGCTAAACCAAAACACTTGTTCAGAGTTTAAGCTTGGCATTGTGCTAAGCGGGCTTCGAAAGAAGGTGGCAAAGATGCAACGCCGCCTTGGTCCGTGTGTTTCCAGATAGGTTTTTAATTAACTTCCAAAGACGCGGGAAGCGAATTGAGAGATCCATCACTCAATGCAAACTAGCCACGAATTCCATAGATTTTAATATATATCCCTCGTGTAGATAATTGGCCGTCAAAAATCATCTCGACTAATTAGAGGCAATGTTTTTCGAAAATCATTATCAACAATGCTTTTATACTTTTGCTACGACAGGTACATCAAGCGCTCCTCAACACCTTTGTTGAATACCTGCAAATCGAAATTTGTAAGTAACGGAAAAATGCGTTTTTCTCAAAAACTATGTGACCCAGGGTAATCGCTATAATTTTCCTGCAAGGTTTAACTTAGCGTGTACTACCTCTAATTTTTTCATAATTTTAATTTAAGTAGATTCGGAAATAGATGGAGGGGAACATATTTTTGCACTACATTTTCGACTATATCGCTGAAAATATAATACTTAAAATTAAAAGAAATATATTTTTGAATTCAGCGTTACGAAAGCTTTCACACAATACTCCACATTATATACAAAGAAAATATTTTTTTTTCAAGTAGCTTAATTAACCCCTCTACATTTTTGCTAAATATATTTGTGAATACTTAATAATCTGTAAATATGTGGGTCAATAGTCTTCATTACTTCCCCCAATTTGAACTTTCCACGTTCCATAGTTTACGAGTAAAATGGCTGTGACAGACACACAGACAGACAAAGGAATGATCTTATAATGGTTTAGTTTTTACTTTTTAAGTACGGAACCCTAAAAATATATTTTGTAAATGTATTTTGATAACTAATAATTCTAAAAATTTTGGTTCGCGTATTCAAAACAGTTTGACATCCCCATAATATACTGCATAGAAAAATGTTTATATGATAAAATATATGTATGCTTATTTTTCGTTACTTTAAAATTTTATATCGGTAATCAACAAGAAATGCCTAAACAATGTGAATATACTCAGATAAGCATAGGAATATGTGTAGTAAAACATGTATGTTATCTTCTAATTATTATTATCATTATTATTATTATTTTCCCCTCCAGGAGGATATACTTTATGTAAACCTTGAAAAAGCTGTAGGCTGGATTCACTCAGGTTATTTGTACTTTTAAAACTGGTTTATTACACATCACATATTTATCATATATTTTTGACATTTTTGTAATTGCCTTCATCTTAAGTTGTTCTTAGGAAAACGAAAATAAAAAGTAGCTCTTTATTCATTCAAAATACACTTTATTCTGAATCCAATTGCTTATGTTACGATAGTTAATGATTTTGACAGTTACAAAATTTTCTCCCCAGTTATAAAGTATTAATTCGTGTAACTTTCACAAAAGCATATTTTATGCACATCTGCTTTTAAAAGTATTTTTCAGTAAATCGTGAATAAAAAATATAAATTATTTTAAAATGACAGAATGAGATTTCAATGCAACCGCACGTGTCCAATTAATTTTCGTTTTACAATCAGTATTAAAAGGAAGTTTAACGTATTAGTAATGAGAATGAGAAGTAACAAATACTATTTTTTTCTTCATTTCTTTCTCTCTGTTAACTGTCAATGGGCCATAAAGTATGCATTACGCAATGAATCAGGAAACTGAAATTTTATATCCATAAACCATAATCTATCCAAGGTAGATTCATTTACATGTACATAGCTTATGTAAATACAAAAAAATTAACCCTTTCAGCGGTAAAGTAATTCTGAGTGAAAATGTTTAAATGATTGAATGGCATCAGAATTTATGAACAGATAGTTTGGCAAATAAATACATACTTATCACCACGTATTTTATAAAGGAAATATTTTGTTAAAAAATTCTGGTTCCCATTTGACATTTTGAACTTATAATTTAGTGGTATAAATTATATCATTGCACTTCAAGTGTATTAACAAAAGTGAAAATACCCAATGTGTGTAAAATTTTTATTCAGACCTTGGAATCGCTCAGTGAAAATTGATTTACTTAAACAATACATTTTTATTTAATATTGAGCTTCTACTTAATAATTTTTTTCAATTAATAAGTCGAAAACAGTATAATTGAAAACAGTATGTTCTGAGGAAACGCACTTCTTAACCATTACAACTTAACTGGATATTAATTTTATGTTCAACCATAAATGAAAGTTTAACTTTGACAGATTTCATTTTAGCGCCAAACTGCGGTATCTTATAGTCTGTCTTCCGTAATCAGGTCCATAGCCAAATTACATTTTTGACCGATTGTGATTTTGCACAAGAGAGGTTTCATGAGAACTTTAATAGACAGATCCGTTTGAGTCGCTATGTTGTCATTCACATTTCACTTTAAAAAAATATATTCATGATGGCAATGTTTGGGAATGAACGCAATTAGAGACGATTAAGCAAATGTAAAAAAAAAAAAAAAAAAAAAAAGGAAAGAAAGGAAGAAAATAGCTTTTTTCTTTTTAAATTGCTTTGGGCAATGAATTGCCAAATGTAGAAAACCTAGCCATTATAGTTATTTTGCACTACTCTAGCAAACACATATTTATTATTGAGATAAATTTAAAAATAACGTATCCTTTAAAATTATTTAAAAAACCGTAAAGAGTTATTAAATTGATCTACAGCTTTAAAAAAAAATTGTTGGGATTTACATTATTATTCTCTTTTTCGATGATGTAGAAATTTAAATTATGTAATACTTACAAGGGAACCACTTTTGGTGTTGCTCGCACCTAGCATTGAGACCTGGTGCGTTTTGTAGCCCTATACATAAAAGTTAGAGAACCGAAAAAATTTCTCTGTTAAAATAACCACCTTGTTGTCGAAGAAAGAAAGTTCGAGGTTCTTTACGCAAGTCTGGCCAATAGCATGCCCACCCATCTGGGCCTGCAAATTCCACTTTTTTTTTTTTCAAAGAATATCACAGTTCACCATTGGCGTTCATATGAGATATGTGTTGCAAGCCCTCTGTATTATCATTAATTTATGGTGATATTTCAAAGCTGGCTGTGTTTTCAGTTTCATCTAAACTAATTTACCTCATTCCTTAATTCGCCTACGAATCATATCCGTTGAGACAGAAAGTACTGACGCACTTTTAATCTGACTAGCACTCATAATTTGTGTGCCAGTTTATGGATACGTCTATCATCTCATTTTCTGGTCACATAAGGCCGACCAGATCTATGTTTTACTTTGTAGGAGACCCCTTAGATAATACTCGATACACTGTAAAAAAAAAAAAAAAAAAAAATCTGTAAAGTTACTGAAATTTTTCTAAGAAACTGGGATTCATAGAACTTTTTATGCAACGGCAACAACAAAAATTCATGTAACAAATACACTTTTGTACCGTAAATCAAAGAATATATAAGGTTACTAAGAATATTTAGGAAACTGGGATTCCCAGTACTTTTTATGTAACTGCAACCCGCGTTACAGATAAAATTTTTGTAAGATTGCTGTAATTTTAGTAGATTCTTTTGTAAAGCTACAGATTTCTCTAGCTTCACAAAACTAGTTTTGTAGATTTACATCTTTTTTTGTACAGTGTACATAAAATTTTAGTAAGCATACAGATTTCTCTAACTTTGCACCTGTAGAATTACAGTTGAACAATTCAAAGTGGCTGGAATTTCTACAACAACCCTTTTGATTTCAGATTCCATAACTCAATTACTTCATCTGACTGAGTCTCTCTGACTCTCGACATCTTCACTAACCAATACTATCGCAAGGTGCACTTAAATGCTTCATGCATGTGAAGTCATAAGTTTGAAATTTGTACTGTTCCGCGAATGCAGTTGACAAAAATTACCAAGTGGAATTACCAAGTGTCTAAACTTTTGCAATATGCAAATTTAACTTTTTTAAATTAAATTAAATAATTATCCTACATTAAAACCATTATTTTCGTCATAAAGTGTTTAAGATATATTTAATAATAAGTATAGCGATTTATATAACCAAAAGTTCGTGTTTTTTATTTAAAGGTTAAATATCAACAGTGTCTAAATTTCCAGGGGATTGTAAAGGAACAACGCATTTCGGACGACGCAATGACGAGAAAATGCTTAGTGATATAAACAGAACTTTGACATTAATAATGGTTTTGCCACAAATTCAGAAGATATACAAGCATATTTTTGGAAACACAGACAAGAATAATTGCGCTTGATAATCCTAAAATGTATTTAAAATTTCAGTCTATCCTTTCGATAACTTAGAGTAATTATTTTTTTTTCTCATAATAATCACTTATAACACTTTGCGTTAGTACCTTAGAACTGCCGTTTAAAAAATTAAAAAAAATTGGAACATATCCTACTTCTTCAACAACACACAATTTGTACAATTTTTTCTTCATATAAGATTTAGCATTTTTAGTTAATTTGAGTTCTTATTAAAAAAAAATAATAAATAAATACATTATGACAACAAATAATCTCTTCCTTTGTTAACACTTCCAACAAAGTTGAAAAATATTTATGAATTCGGTTTGTCTGTCCGCGCTCCAACACGCGTAAATACAGTTCGATTGCCATGAAATTCCTAGATGTTATTGGGTATCATTATGGCATGCTCATTATTGAAAATGAAGTATGTAGCATTTACGGTTCATTTACAGAGACACTCAAAAGAAATCCGTTACATTAGGGTATATGGGGGAAAATCGTTTGAGGCATAATTTAATGATATTATACTATTTTAAACATAATGAAATTTATTATATATATCACTGAGGTGTATTACATGGCGCTAACTGTAGAATAGGGTGTGCATAGAATGTATTGTTCATTTAAAGGGGCATGCAAAAGAATTTGGCTACAGAAGAAATTGAATTGTTGAAGCCTGTGAACAATAATTGCTGGAAATGCGTTTTCAGTTTTGGTACCCGTTTTTAAACTGAACTTTTTAAAAAATAATTTTTGGTTTGTATAAATTCTATAGATCATATATAGGGTGGCATAAATGTTCTCGAGTACATATCCGTTTATTCACGGAAGTTAGTGAATAGAAATTTTCAAATGTGCTATTCTGTTAATTGAACTAAGTTTTAGTATACTGTGTAGTATACATACAAATCTATAGATCATACACAGGGCTGCACAAAATAAAACAAAAGGATATTTTTCTGACTATTTATTGTAATAGCAGAAACTGGGTATCAAATGCGTAATGAGTTTTCAAAATGTTTATTTAGACATTAAATTTCACTTTAATTAACTGTGAAGTTTTTTTACTGTAGTCTAAATGTGTTGGAAAGTGTTACATAATCTATGTTGTATTCTTTATTTTTCGTTCTTGTTACACATTTAATTCTGCTATGTACAAAATTATAAAGAAGTTTGTAAAATATGTAAGAAAATTCGATAACTTTTAATGTTTTATTATTTTTCGCTATCGAATAAGACTGAGAAATAGAACTTCTTACAATAAGTGACATGCACCTTACTATTACTACAATTACTCCTCTTGCTTTAGTTTATGTAATTTTGAGAATTAAAAATTTTACCAAATTTTGCAATATTTATTAATTTAACATTTAATAACAACTATAAAAAGAAAATAAAGAATGAATTGTGACAGAACATGTTTACATTAAACATGCGTATCGCTATTCATACATTTGCTTCTTTTCCTCCAATTTATCTTTTTGGAATTAAACATATTTGTCCATTTTTGCAACTTTTATTAATTTAACATGTATCAGGACAATAAAAGAAATAATCACAATAGACCATGTTATACATTCAACATGCATTTTACTAGCTATCCAATTACTCCAATCGCTTCAGTTTATATTTTTGTGAATTAAATCTTTTTTTTTCCAATTTAGTAACTTTTATGAATTTAGCATGTATCAACACTAATAAAATTGAGACAGAGTGTGATGCACTTTCATAATGCACATCATTGTTGATTCAATTACTTCTATCGCGTCTATTTATAATTTTATGAATAGGAAGCTTTCCTCAATTTGCAACAGTATACAAAAAATAAATAATTACGACAGAGCATATTATACATTCAACATGCACCTCAATATTACTCCAATTACTCCGGTTGTTTCACTTTTCACTTTTGTGAATAAAAAATTTTGCCAAATTTTTTAACTTTTACTCGTATTAATTTAACACATTGCCGACGGGCAATTTTTTTATCGGGCAATTTTTATGAATTTTAAAACAGTAGAAGCTCCTCCCTGTTCTGAAAGTCTTTTGCAAATTGGTGTTCTAGATAGGTTTCCCAAGTTCATGCATCAGTAAATATCTTTCAATATACGAATTTAATATAAAATATCTTACAATGTAAAAGGATATGGACAACATGATATAAATGCATTTCCTGTAAGGTTGAAGCCATGCCCTTAGTCAATGATGTTTTTTGAACGAAAACGAGAATTATCGTTTCCCGTCGTAAATGTGTTAACATATAGCACCAAAACTAAAAATAAAACGAATTGTGAGAGCGTATGTTATACATTCAATATGCATCTAACTATTAATGGAGTTATCTTTATTACCGGACTCATGCTGTTTACGTTTATAACTTTTGTTTTCACCTAAAAAAAAAAAAAAAAAAAAAAAAAAAAAAAAAAAAAAAAACATTCATTTTACATTAAAAAAATTATTATTACAGTTTGAAGTAAAACATCTCTCGTGCATTACCTTATCTTTACCTTTAGACAGTTTTTCTGCTAACCTTTAAACAGTAATGGAATTTAAGAAATTACCCAATATTTAAGAGTGACCTTTACTAAATAGGACATAAAACAGGAAATATATCACTTAAATCATTTCACGTACGTTTAGTAGTTAGAGGAAATGCGTAACATGTATTTTATAACAATAACTGATTGTCATGAAGAAACCTGGTCACAATATGAAGTAATAATATCTCGCACTGCTACTGTAACTGAGCGCAAGGTGAGAAGATATCATAATCACTATTTACCCAGATGATATTTATTATGAGTTTTGTTAAAGCGATGGAATAGAAAGATAACACATCCCCAGGATATGTCATTAAAAAACAAGTGGAAAGATTTCATTTGAGTAAAAGCATCCGCATTTTTCCCCCTTTAAGTGGAAAATTATTTTTTGTGCGAAACTATGATAAGTTCTTTACCTCGAAATAATTAAATAAATGGCTTTAAATTTTTCCAAGGTTGTAAGAGCACTTGATTATTTCTGCTAAATTATGAAGGATGACTAAATGTTACACTAATCTTAGAAATTTTAAAGTTTTTATAAATTTCTTGCGTTTATATTAATCTTAAGGAAGAAAGAAAAGTTAGCATGATTTTATGTAAAAAACTTTAAAATATTTTCACGAATATAAGTTTGTATGTTTTCTTAATGAGTTTTTCAAACCCTGTGTTTTTTTTATTTCTGTTTCTAACGGAAAGTGTTGTTAGTCTATGATGTACCTTTTGTTATTTATTTATTTACAAAATCCTTGTTTAAAAGATAAATATTTACACTGTTATATGGTGTGTTATGTAATTAAGCATTGTAGAAAGAGTAATAAATTGTAAAATGTAACTAAAAATGAGAAATTCAGTAAAAAATACATAAAGATAAAAAAGTGCGATTATGTATATATATGAGTGTGAAAAAAAAATGCATGCGCAAAAACTTGCGTATTCTTATTTACTGATTTTCGTGCGAGGCAACTAAATTGATGAGATAATATTTCTCCCCAATTAAATTTAAACCAACTTAAACCTTAAATGCTTAAAATATATAATAATTGTTTGATTTCCTTTAATTTAATATTTGTACATTTAGAAAAATGTATAATTTAAAAAATTCCCTAAATACCGTTTTTAAGCCGTCTTTAAATTATTTGGAATGCCATATAATTAAATGAATAAAACAATAAATTTATTGCTGATAAGAAAATGCATTTAAGTGCTTCGAAGTAATTCGAAGAAAATAAAATAAAGTATAAACTAATAACTTAAGATTTTTCCTTTTTTTAAATGAAAGATTTTTTTTTAATTCTCACAAAGTAAAAATAATTTTGTAATACTTCAAAATCAACTTTTTAAATATTCTAATTTTTACATTCTTTTCTTGAGAAGTTCTGAGATATTATTAATAATGTTATTTATATATAATATCATAAAACATAAAATTTGTCACGAAGCAGCTCAAATAAACGTGAAAGAACCATTCCAACAGAACTCCATTGCGTAACTTTTATCCAAGATTTAATTTTTCAACCAATTCTTTCGTCTACATCGCCGATATATATATATATATGTATGTATTTCAGCTTTCATAGAATAGCGGCAGGGAATAATTAATTATATCATTTAAATTTAAATATCGTAAAACATATAACTTGTCAGGGGGCATCTCAAATAAATGTGAAAGAACTAAACATCCCGACAGTACTCCTTTCCTTCTTTTATCGGGGATTTTATTTTCACCCAAACGCACCCTCTATATAACTGAAATCCAGGTGAAATTTTAAAAATTCCCACAATGTTAAATTAACTTAAGAATATTTTATAATTTATTTTATTATTATAATAATAATAATTGATTATTTTTGTCTTGATAGGAAAGCTGACGGTTATAATTATATCATTTGTATTGGAAAACAGTTAAACACAAAATTCGTAATGTAGCAACTGAAATAAATGAGAAAGAACTGGATGAGAACAAATAAATTAAACATTCCAATAGCTCGCTATTGCATAACTTTTATCCAAGATTTTCTCTTTCACCCAATCCCACCTCTCCATCACCGTACTCCAGATGACTGTGTAGCGGCATCGCGCAACTTCATTCACGGCAATGGAAAACCACCTGCGTACGTCTGACTCTCTGAGTGGCAACAGGTGAAAGTGAAGCCCAGAGCAACTTAGCTTCGGCCACCCCGCAATACTTCAACAATCAAAACACTAACAAAATCCGAATGAGTTCCGTTGAGCGATTTCGTGACGTCACGCGGGAACCTTGAAGACCGCTTTTTAGTGTCAGGTAAGGCTCTGGGTGTTCTCAAACGCACTTTGAGCTTCGTTCCGGACAGGTCAGACTTCATCCTTCTTTTTTCCTCCTCTTCATCTTGGATGAAAAAATTCCGCTCATGGATGGAGGCATCAATTTGAAGGATGGATTATATATTTAATGTGTGATATTGGGATTCTTTTTATGAACTGATATTTATTGACTGTTGCCATCTCTGGAGTCGTGGATTATTTTTGGTGTGACTTGTATGGCTCCCTTAGATATGGTGAGAAAACTTTATGCATCATTTTATTTGTAGTTAAAAACCTTTTAAGATTAACTTTTCTTTTTTTTTTTTTTTTTTTTTTTTTTTACATATCAGCATGAAATGAAAGGGAGAAACATGACAAATTTTAATTCAAACAAACAAACAAAAAAAAATGTTTAATACAATAAAATCAAAATGGGATATGCATGGGGCTTATATGGCTCTCTTAGATATGGTGAGATAAAACTTATGCATAATTTTATTTGTAATTTAAATTCCTTAAAGTTTCACATCATCTTTTTTTATATATCATCATTAAATGAAAGGAAAACATCATGATAAAATTTTAACCCGGACGAAAAAAAAAATAGTTTAATATAATACATATAAAATGGGGCATTATGTACTTTTAAAATCATCACTAGAAATTATTCAATACTACATTCATTAATCATTTAAAATATATACGCAGCTATAGCTCATTGAATATACTCACAAAAATAAATTACGTTTGTTAAATCTATGGCTATTGGAACAGGATAAAAAGGCGCGAAGTTTAAAATAATCACGTGTTAGACATTTTATTCAAATGCCTTTCTTTAAACAATAAATTTCAGATGCAATTTATTCAAAGTATGCATTTTAGATCTTAAAATTTTGAGAGAAAAATAAATAAATTTATCAAATAACCATTTAGTTAATGTTTTTTTTTTTTTCATTGTAAAATCATGAAGTTTATTAAAAACAAAGAAAACAAGTCTTTAAAATATATTTGGTCAGAAAATAAACAAAGCAAGCCGGTTTATTACACAATATCTTTTTAAAGAAAATATGGAAAGGATTAAAAGTAAAATTATTAAGAAATTTAAATTTTTACTTTGTTATTTTCAATGTTTAGATTTTTTGTGATTTACATTCAAAAATCAATTTCGTTTGATACATTCTTAAAATTTTTTTAAAAAGGTATTATAGAAAAATTTCCAAGTGTCTTTACATTCGAAAGAAACACAATAGAAGTGTTTTGTTGAAAACCTCCCTTAATGTACTTTAACATGAAGTAATACAGCTCTGATAGCAAAAGTGATTATCTGCATATTCTATTCATCAGCAAGGAAAAATATCTAACATTTGTATATATATATATACACACACACACACACACACACACACACATATATATATATATATATACCGGGTGTCCCAAAAAGGACTGACTGATTTTAAAATTCAATAACTTGCAAACGGTGACAGATATTTAAAAAATTCTTTCAGGAGGGTTATGCATAAGGTCAAAAGTTTTTTTACAGTGATTTTCAATTTTAGTTCGAATTACAAACAATAGATGGCGCTGCGATCAATAGACGCTGAATTCAGGCTCGATTTTTGGTACTTCGTGGCCCGGATAATACATTTCCATCTCCTTTTTCACCATGGAACAAGAGAAAGGACCATAAATCGAGCCTGTATTTAGCGACTATTGCTTACAGCGCCATCTATTGTTAGTAATTCGAACTAAAATCGAAAATCACTGTAATAAAACTTTTGACCTTATGCATAACCCTCCTGAAAGAATTTTTTAAATATCTGTCACCGTTTGCAAGTTATTGAATTTTAAAATCAGTCAGTCCTTTTTGGGACACCCGGTATATATATATATATATATTACAATTTTTTCTCAAATAAAAATTATATGTACATATCTATAATTTCATACTTCGAAACGCATCATTCACTCATATCGAAAATGCATTCAAATATTTTGCCAATTTTATCATAAATTTAGATGTTATCCTATATTATCATATGATATTATTTTATCATAAGTTTAGCAATTAATTATTGCTTTTACTTACCGGTGTGAAAGAACCAAGTCAAGAAGAAAGGAGAATTATCTCTTTGTCTCTCTTCTTTCTTCCTTCATATATCTCTATCTATATCTGTATAAATTTGCACGTCGCTAAATTTCTATGACTAATTATCTATCTATTAACCACCTATCTAAATCGCTCTTTCTTTACATATTTATATACACAACTTCTACGTTGTTAAATAGGTATTTTATATAAATGTATAAAAAAATGCGGACCCATCTAAAATATTTTGCTCTTTGAAATGGTCTCATTTATCAAAATTTTGTTTTTTCTAAAGTAGATATATATTTTCATATTCACATAAATTTCAACATTAAAATATTCCTGAAATGCAACTTTTTTATGCTAACGTTTATTTATTATTGTACAGAGGATATAAAGTATGAATTTTAAAAGAATCTGATAATTAGAATTGCGCATTGAACGTTTCAAAGGTTAGAAACGTGCGAAATTTTCAGTTTTGAGAAAACAGCGTTTTAATTAAAACAAATTGCATAAATATATACAGTTCTTACAAATATAAAAGCTTATACCTCAACGAAGAAGAATCGGAATTGAAAAATTCTTTTTGCATCAGATAAATTTGAGCATCTAGTTTTACAATTCTCGAAAAGAAAAAAAAATATTTCTTTGTCAAATTTCGTTATTTTGAATGTCCACGGTCACTTTAACGAATATAATATACAATTATTTTCTTTCATTTTTCCTTTTATAAATTTTTACTATTCCGCCTTATGTCCTCTCCTTTTCCTTATTCCCGATTCTTTATATTACTTTCTCCCCCGTACATCTGGGAACGACCGTTTCTAAATGCGCATTTATTTACTAGCGCAATCTTCAAAAGTGTAAGAAAACTGTTATGCATTTTATTATTAAATGGTGGTTATGATGATTTTAATCTTGCAAATACATTTTCACTTTTTACTGTATTATTACCAACACGATTTTATTTGTGGCATAATATCAACAATATCACTTCATTTATTTACAAAAAGTATATTGATTTTAGTAATAACTTTTTTTATTTTTAACTATAAATACAAATGACAAAAAGTTTATGATGTGATAATATATAATCAATGTTCAATACTAAAAAAAATCCAATAACCAAAAAGTTAATTACTAGTGAAATAAGGTAAAAAAACGCCTGTTCTTCCTCTTTGTTTTATAGTGAATGAGTTTCCATACTAAAAATATAAACTCTTGTCTTTGATTTTTTTTAAATGCCAAATAAATTAAGTTATAAAAATAATTTACATATATTAAAATGATACTATTACTATTTTTTATTTTTACTAATTTAATTAAAATTAAATTAAAGTAGTCTCCTTATGCCGACACTTTATGGCTATGCCAACTAAATAAACATTTTTCAGAAACATGTGAATGTAAGATTCTTACTTATTATTTCAATTAACCTTTCACAATAATAAAAAAAAACCGTAAACTTTGCTTTAAAATTTAGACTAACAATTGCAATATTTTATTAAATTTTTGTAGATTTATTGATATAAATGCATGTTAAAAGAATTCTTACGAATGCAACATTTTACATTAAGTAATTGTGTTTTTATTGCTGTTGTTAATTCAATAAACAATACGCTTTAAATGAATTTTATAAATATTGGAATAAAACAATTTTTACGTATCCTCAAATGATTAATTGAAATAAATTTTTATTTACTTTTGTGTATTTATTTATAATGAAGCAAAGGTTCTAAAAACGATGAATAATTCAAAAAATTAATATATTTCTTAAACATTTCAAAAGACATTCCAAACGGCATACTATTAGTCACATTTAATAAATACAATTTACTATCCTTAAAAAAAATGTAGCGTTTTTTAACGACTTGTAATTGTATCAATATATTTACGGTATTTTTTATTTCAAATTTGATTGAATAAATCATTTTTGTGGCAACAAGATATGTTCAATGATGGTTAAGAAATATTCATTGTGCAACGCATTTCAAAAGCGTGTTACAGATTAAAGTCGTGCTCGGCGAGATTCCGAAATCATTGATGTTTCAAAAACCTGCATAATCGTCGAATAACTTAATGCAGCCCGTGTTTCATTTATGCATTGATAAAAAATGCATTAGGATTCAGTACTTTATATCTACAATGGTAAAGCATTATAGTTATAAACCGAAGAGTTATATTCTTTACTCGATATCGGGTTAATTAAACACATCATAAACTGTTTCTTCAATTCGGTAAAGTGTTTCATTATTACTAATGCAAGAATTGATAGTTTCATTGTTCGAACGTTACTTTTATGTATAACAGTTATGTTTCAACTAGCTCTTAATATCATTATCTAAACAAGGATTGTTTAGATATGTTTTAAAAAAGGGAGGACTTGAATCGAAGTTAACCTTAGTCTATTTAACGTACGATGACAAAGAATAGCCGTTCAATTTTCTGACTTTTTTGTGGTGCTTAATTATATATTAAGAGCCTTTCACTGCGTTTTATTTGTTTATTTTTCTATTAGTTTTACAATCAATAACGTTAAAAATACTAATTCATGAAAATTAAACGTTGCGTTCATTAACAAATATTTTTTGCACTATATTTTACTAATATTTACTACTAGAGCACTGTTCATCAATTGTTTATTAACAAGTAATTTTAAATTATTTGTTATCTGAGTAACCTAACATTTTTTTTTTAATTTTATGAAATTTATCATTTTCTGAAATATTTTTCAAAGGTTAATATTCCTTTATTTTGCGTAACTTTAACATAAAGTTATATTATTTTTTCACGAAATTTTCTGTCGTCCAAAATATAAGTAAATTATTTAAAAGATTACTCAATAATTATATTCAAATACTTTATAAAATTTGTAATTTAATTATGTTAAACGAAAATCGTGTTCTTTTTCTCCTCACAAACGTTTATTAGTGTTGTTTACTGAAAAACGAACCTCAGTTATACATAAATGCTTTTTCTCTTTCGCATAATTTTTGATACACATATAATGTTTGTAAAAAAAATAAACATATATAAAAATACATTCGAATTCGTTGCGTTTTTGGTCTACCAGGTCTAATTTAAAATATACAACAAAATGTGAAAATTGATCGCAATTAATAACTATAGTTCCAAATAACGCAGAATAAAGCTGTTTACGTTAAACTTACTTGTTTATAATTTCCCATATATTTCTAGTAGGCTTTGGTTGTATTGAAATACTTATATATTTTCTTTAATTTTCATTGCTAACATTCTATTTTAATCATTTTCCAAGATAGTTGAAAAGTGTTTTCCTGGTTACTTTGGTTTCCTGGCCGTCTGTTTGCATGTGAGTGTGTATGGCTGTCGATCCTGTCCAAGCCCTAACTCCCGTAAATACAGTCAGATTAACATGAGCTTGGTATATGTTAGTGACGTTTACCACAGGACATTCCCCATTGAAAGGAATGTGTAGTAGGGTGGGTCGAAAATACCGAAATTTTTATATTCGAAATGTAATAGCGCGGAAAAGTTGCCTTTTGTAACACAGAATAAATTTCTAAAATATTACATCGATCGGTTAATATCTTTTACCGCCGCAAGGGGGTCAAATTTTCAAAAAATCGCAAAAAACATGTTTTTCTATCATTTTTGTTTCTAAATTTTTATAATTTCTATAATATGTCTAGAAATAAATAATTTTACTTTATAGCTATTAATATATCATAATTTTTTATAACTATTTATAATAGACTTGAAAATAAAGTTAATCATTCATTTTTCTTGACGATCGCTTCATCTACTGATGTTTTACTTCATAACAGCCAATTCATGCCACAAAAATTATGTAAAATGTGCAAAATGTTTTAGTATTTTATTAATTAAAATGTAGAGATATTTAACCGAAACGGGTTAAATAAACTTAAAATGAAGAAGAATTTAATGTAAATGAATTTTATAATATAACTTGCTTTCAGATGAAGCCATTATTTCTCGAGAGGCCAAAACTGATCAGATGTGATCCTCCCTCTGTTCTAGTAAACAAACTTTATCAGTGCTTCAATGAATAATTTCCCGCATCTTTCTAGTGATTTAGTGGGACAAGGAAAGTTATAATAGCTGGTATCTTTAATCGAACATTTTAAACTCGCCAGCGTTTTTAGTCGATAAAGAAACCATAACATGTGGTTCCGTTAGTTTTCAGTTTTGTCAGTAGACTAAAGCCATACAATTTTAAGCTTCAGTGTTGAAGTCTGCTATGATAAAGTAACGGATGGCACTATTCTAGCCCACAGAACTTCGTGCTTTTGCAATTTTCTTCAAAGCTGGGGCCCTGATGTTCTCCTGTTCATATGCTATCTTTCCAAAGAGGCTATTTGTATGATTTGCGAAATAGTCATTTCGTGAAAATACAGGAACTATAATCTTTCGTAGATTATCTGTCAAGTAACGTAAGTTACTAACTACAGTTCACAGATTCTGGAAAACATGAGTGATTCATTTTAATTGTGAACCAACTGATGCAGTACATTTTCAGGATGTACTCAAAGAGTATGACAAGTTAAGAAGAGGGTTTCTTTGTTCCAACGTAGAGTCTCAAAATTCGAATAGCAGTAATGATCCACCTTGCGTGAAATATTTGTCCAGGGACTCAGCAAAAAAGGTCAATTGTATACACGCGTGTTGAAAGAGCTTGCAATATTTCAGAGATATACTTCTGGTCAGTTGACAAATCATCTTTATCAACAGCTAGGTGATCAGATTAAATTGACTTCAATTTTGCAATTGGTAATAATTCGCAAATCGCAAGAGATCAACCAATTGGGTCACAATATGATAGAGAACCTGTTTTTTGTCATCAAGATGTTTGAAAAGATGTCTCAGTGGAAGCTCATTGAAGTGAGGTCATGGAAGCCAATAAAGTGTTTTTTTAAAAGTTGTTCTCAACTAATCCTACTATAACACCACCTTTGCATCCTTTTTTGAAGACAGTTCCGCGAAATTCAACTGCAATTATTATTCCAGTCGGGATTTCATTTTTCTTCAAAAAAACCTATAATGTCATTGCATATAGAAGTCGCCTTGTCAAATGACAAAAATAATTCAGACCTGGTTCTAGTACAAAGAGATATGTTCCTCCTTGACTTCGCAAAGATGAAACTTTGCCACCTCTTTAACCTGGCAAATATTTCTATCTTTAGGGCCATCAATGTATAGGGTAAAGGGAGTACATTACAAAAAAAAACGAACAAAGTGAAACGTGGACCTCTAGCAGCGAGAAATTAATTTTACGTACAGGCAGCTGCAGGTGTTTCTATCATTGAGCACTTTTTTTTTTATAGAATTACAGTGATCATGGTTAACAATGTTCATGAAATTAACAACAAAAAATGCCTTTCCCAGCCTATTAGAAATGTAAAAATTCTGAAAACATTACAAAAGTTATGAAAATTGAAAAAAAATGAAAAACATTAATTTTTAACATTTTTTAGAAATTTTGGCCTTGTTCTGGCGGTAAAAGCAACGATGTCACAAAAATGAAATGTTAATGTTACATTACTAATATCTTGGCGTGGCTATTGCGTTCTATTAGAAATTGAATAAGTATGTTTAGATAATTAAAATTAAAACTGCTGAAAGTATGTTTTTTGCGATTTTTTCGAAATCTGGACCCTTGCGGCGGTAAAAGATATTAACCAATCGGTGTAATATTTTACGTATTTTATCTTTTTTACAAAATGCAACTTTTCCGCGCTATTACGTTTCGATTATAAATATTTCGGTTTTTTCGACCCACCCTAATGTGTAGGATTCATAGTTCGTATAGAAGAGCACACAAAAGAATTCCGTTACATTATGGTCTATAGGGAAAGATAATTTGCAATTTATTTTAACAAAGTTGGGCTATTTTAAACATACTAAAATTGTTATAAATTACTGAGGTTCAATCAAACATTCTTTCGGTAGAATATGGAGTGCATGACATTTATCATTTATTTACAGATATACGAAAAATAATTACCTTACATTAGGACATATGAGGAAAAATCATTCGCAGTGTATTTTTAAAACTTTACATCATTTCAGACATAATGAAATTGATGTGTATTGCTTAGGTGCACTAAAAAATATTTACTGTACAATATGGAGTGCATAGCATTTATTTGTTCATTTAAAGGGACACAAATATTAAATGTATTACAACACTGTGTATAAGTGATAATCGCTGGAAGTGTGGTTTCGTATGTGGTTAATTCTGTTATGAGTTTTTAACTAACTTGAAATTTTGTTTAATATGTGGTGTGTATAAAAATATTGTAGATTATAATACAGGGGGACGCAAAATATTTCAAATCACCATGAGCAGTAAATGCGGAAAAAATTTTCAAATGTGTTTCGCAGCTGAATTATAATTTAGGAAACCATGTGGAGTGTAACAAACATATATATATAGATCATTTACACGGCTGCTCAAGATAATTCGAACTGTGGCATTAATTGTCGATAATGGGTGTTCAACTATTTTATGCGTTTTCTAAATTGTTTATTCATATACCTTCTTTCACCTTTTTAAACGGTGAACTTCCGTTACAGTATTCGGTAAGTGTTGGAAAGTGTTTCAAAATCTATGCATGACGCATGATTTTTCTTTCTTGTTATACTTTTAAAAGGATTTCAATTATTCTAAATATAAGATTTCACGAAATTATCTTAAAACACGCGTAAAATATATGCTAAAATGTGTTTAGGAAATCATGAATATTGATAAACCCAATAACTATAAAAAAGGGAGCAATTTTGTTTGAAATAAAGAATAAAGTTCCTTCCCTGGTAATTCAATAATATACCATTGTTTGATATCACTAATTTTACAAGAAAAGACCAAATTTGAGCTAATAACTGTTTAAACTCTTTTATGTAGTTCATTAAAATATTCATTCTTATCAAAATAAAACCCTTTAAAATAGACAATCTTTGAATTAGAAGCAGAAATAAATAAATTGAAACAGAGTTAAATTAGTTTTCCACATGTTGAATATTAATTTACACATTACATATACAACTTATTCCATGAAAGCATTATTAACAATCTGAAACGAACTTTCGATTTTCGAATATAAATTTTATCTCGTTCTTCAAAAAATAGGGCAGTGTCCATGCTCGCTAATTTGGAAAATCACCTTACTTAAATCATTAAGAATGTAACTTTGCGGAAAACTCATTAAATTCAAGGCAAAAGGATAAAAAATTATAAATCATCTAACACTCCCTTTCATAACATTATTATTCAATTACAATTACAGAGCTTTATGATATGATATACATTTTTTTGTGGATATCAGACTGGTTTCTAAATAGAGGTTTTTATTCCTATATTAAAGTGTAAAATTTCAGGCAATATCCATTACTGGAGTAATGTATAAGTAAGAGGTTTTTCTATGCAATTAGTGGTTGTTTGTATAAACGTTGATACTACATATAAAGAAAAGTAGAAATTTAATTGCATTTTTAAATTAAAAGAGACTATGTAAATTCTGCATTTAGAGATGCATGGACAATAACTGTAAACATTTTTCTCAAATGCCGATCTCTTCTTATCCAGATGTGGCTATCTTAAAGCACATTGCCTTTTATCATATTCGGAGACTTATAGTGTTTTAGAAAATTTTTTGGTTAGATTTTGACTGTTAAATTTACAGCTTACCCTAAATCGAATTATATCATTTAATGTTATGATCTATTATATACTTTTGATAAATACTAATGAAAATTTCATACAGTAAGATTTTATGTAGAAGTGTACATAAGTTTGTAAGTACGTATATGGGGCATTCTCAAAATCTTTTGACTCGCGGGAATAAAAATATGGTGAAATTAAAGTTGCTAAAATAACATTTTAATCTAATAGACGAATGCCTTAATGAATCAAAATAAAGAAAAAATGGTCAGCAGCGAATTTTTTTTTTTTATTTAACTGAGGTTTAAGTTAAACTTGCGAGTTTAATTTTCCTTAACATTTTATCACTATAACTTTTTATTTTCTTCTAAATTTTTACATATAATGAATTTGCATAGTACACACAGGACATTCAAATAATAAATAATAACAATGTAGTACTTTTAATACAGAATTTTTGTAGGGGTGTTAAAGAAGGGACGGTAAGTTAAAAAAGGGGACGATATAGGAAAAAAGGGACGAAAATTGAAAAAAAGGGACGGTAAGGATGGAACGGTAAGGAAAATTACCACCTATTTTTAGGGAAATCATGTTAAGACTAAGTGATAGCCACAATGCTCATTGATTTTTTAGAAACAGTTGTTAACATTGGATTAAATTAATTTTTTTTAATTTACCACGAAAAGGGCAGGAATAAACCTTGGGGACGGTAAGACTACCAATAAAGCCACGATCTTGAAATTTATATTTAAATGCTGATTTAAATTCTGCAGTAATTTTCCTGTCAAAGAATTTTAGGCGTTATTTCTCTAGCAAACTTCTGCATGAGAAAAAACTTGAAAAAAATTCTGTGGCTGCATCTGAAAAGATTTTCTGTATAATTTTAGAAGAGGGACGGTAAGGAATCTAAAACCCAGGGACAGAGTTTAAAAAATAATAACAACCCTAAAACTGTGTGCAGGTTAATTTTTAGCTACATATTTATATAAAACAATATTTCCAGTTTCAGAAAAAAATACATCGAATTACTTTTATTGAAACAATTTTATACAGACAGCTCCAAACTTAAAAATCAGCATCAGGGACACGGGACGGTTGTGGGGTTTTCCTGGTATTTGGACCCCCAACATCGTCCAAAACTTATTTATCTCGTTAATATTGTTATGCAATCATGCAATGGGTAGTTCCCCAGTATATGAAATAAAAAAAAAAACACAAAAAAATATATTAAAATAAAAATTATTATTCAGGGACATAACAGTCAAAAGATTGCAAGAATGCCCCATATAGAGTAAACAGAAATATCCTCGAATGCAAACACATATCTAAATTATTAATCCTATATACAAATATATCTGCAGGCATGTATAACACACATATGTATATTTTATATGTTCATGCCTCCATATATGTAAATCTGTAAGTAATTATACACAGTTTATATATGGTGGTTTATTGTAGATATGTATGATGAACGTATAAATTTATACATTTATTAAATTTGTACATTTTTTATAACAAATTTACTTATTATAACTTAGTTATTTAAGTATGAGTTAGTTATAATTATTCTTCGACATGCTTGAAATTCAATTTTGCATTAAACTGTATCTCATATTTTCGGATAAAGTGCTTTTGATAATTTTTAGATAATTATTGTTATGTTTTAAAATTACTTCAATGATCTTTCCTTCTGAAGCGTCGTTCCTTTATATCATCTGGCGACGATGATCAGATTTAGAATGAACATACGATGTGCTACACTATACTTGCTTCTTATAATCTATAATGGACTGGCCTGCAGCGCTTCTGTAAATGTTGTGTCTTTTTTGCAAAATAATGGAAATGTATGTAAGATTTACCGAATAGCCTTTAAATATTGTTTTCATGATCAAGAGATGTAATTTTAACAACAATTGAACGTGTACCTGAAGTGGGCCACCTGCTTCTACAAACGAAACAAAACACATATATCACACTCACAAGTAGTGTTGCCAGGTACAGTGTCGCAAAAAGCGGGTCAGGAAAACAAAAAAAGCGGGACAACTGTTTACAAATCGGGACATAAAAATACAGTAAACCGTATTAAAACGAAACCTGTCTATATCGACAGCCTGTCTTGAACGTAAAAATATCGTTTCTCTACTATAAGAATACCATAAGATGAAAGCCTGTTTTAAACGGAATATTTCTCTGGGACATTTCGATTTCATTTTAGGAAGTTTTACTACACTAAATAAATATAGCAATCTTATACAAAAATACCTGTGAAAGCGGAATCTCTAGGGACTGAAAAAAAATCAAAATTTAGCAGGTATAATTGTATAGCATTACAATCGTAGGGACAATAGAATTTCTGCATTTAAAGCAGAATTTCGATATAAACAAGTTCCGTTTTCTCAGGGTTTACTGAAAATAGTGCAGTGAATCCTGCAAAAACAGAATTGCTTGAAAACGCAAAAATATTTCGCTTTATACACGTTTGTAAAATATTTCGTTCGAAAAGACTATAAAAATGTTCTGTTATGTACAGGTTCTGTCTTTAGAGGTTTTAAATTCCACTCCATCCAGACTAAATAATAGCACGATACAAAAACATGTTTAAAAGAATTTCTGCAGCACGAAAAATCGAGACTTTTGCGTCCCACGCACTGGTTACGCGGTACAGTTTTCAGAACCCCTAAAAATCGGGACGTCCCACGTAAATCGGGACACTTGGCAACACTACTCACAAGCAACTTAGGTGATAGGTGATTGGTAAACAATTCAGCCAATCACATGCAACTTTCGTCGCTTTTCTGCGTACCCCTATTTTTTTCACTTTTCAAATCCGGTGGACCATTATACACGTCCAAGTATTTGCGCACTTATATTTAATTGCTAATTGTACTTTTTTGTATCAAAATGTTTTTAGCGGAAAAATACTAATCCCATATTAAATATTAATCCGAAGTAAATTAAACTTTGCTATTATTAAGCTTTGCGAAATACATAATTAAAAAAATCCCTGCCGGCCCAGCCTACAAGCGGAGGTAGATTTCGAAGTTAAATCTACTAATTTCACCAACAAAAACTAAATCATGATTAGAGATAAACCCACTTTAAGAATTTTATCTGGCCGCTTTTGACGAGTTTTATTTCATTTTTATATAATAGCTAGTTTAATCAGAATCACGTTAAAGAGGTATTCAAAAAATACTTTTCCATGCTCAACAACTCGAAATTTTCTGTTACATATTTAGATTCATTTTTAATAGAAAAATATGAAACTTGCTGACGTGATATTTGAAAAGATTTATAAGCGACCTGCGTTTTTATTTTTCGTTCAATTAATTAAAACTTGATTTATAAACAATTATTGTCTCAGTAGGACAATATTTTTCGTTTCTAACACAATAGCTTCCGGAAATTCTGTTCAAAATGCTTACTTTGACATAATTTTTTGAAATATATTCTGCCTCTATCAAAAATCGATCAGTACGGTACATTATATAGTTTCTAAATAAGAGAATCTACCAATTGGATGCGTTTGAGAGCAAAAATTAATTTATAAATGAGTAAGACAATAAGCAGTTTTGATTTGAATACACCCTTAATAAGATGTTTTTCTTTCAACCGCTATGTATTTTTAATTTGTTTTTGCTGTACGAATTGGTCCTATCAAAAACTTGTCTGTATAAATATTGTAGACAATATTAAGAAGATATATGATAAATTAATGGGGATTTTATATCTTGTGAATTGACGGAGTTATGGATTTTTTTCGTCTTCAACCCCCCCCCCCCCATCCTTTTTGTTTTCGTTTTTACAATTTTTTTTTTTTTTTTCGGTATGAATTGGTCCTATCAAAAACTTGTGAAAACAAAAGATGTAGATAATATTAAAGAGATTTATGATAAAATTAATTGGATTTGATGCCTTGAGATTGGATAAAGTTATGATTTTTTTCTTTCAAAAACCCTATTTTTTGCGCCTCTTGAGCTCATTTTTAATTTTATCAAAAATCTGTGATAGATAATATTTTGCCCTATTTTTAGAAGTAATAAAAACTTTAAACTGATTTGATATGTACAAAAATTAAGAAGTTATGGGGTTTTTTCGGTTTTCACAAAACTCCTCCATATTTACATCCCCTTGGTCCAATTTTGCCCATTTACGACTGACATTTTATGCCCCTTGATTTTATGTATTAGTTTGGAAGAGATTTGTGCAGAATTGTATATATATATATATATATGTGTGTGTGTATTGTATATATATATGTACATATATATGTATTGTATATATATATATATAACCATTAATTAAACATTACCGACCACCATCAAAATCGCGATAGTATGAATGAAATAACAATAATACAGTTTCCCCCATCACACTTAATATGGATACCAAAAAAAGTATAAAATACATATAACATACTTAACTAGAGCGGTAAAAATCATTAAATGAATTTTTGCGATAGTTATTTATGATGTTTTAGGTAGCTTTCATTACAAAAAGCTACATATTGCAGCCGTTCGGAGGAAAGCGATTTCAAAAAAATTTGGTATATTTTCATCGATCATGACCCCCAGACCCCGAAACCACCCTCCGTTCAAAAGTTGATATATATATATATATATATATATATATATCCATATATACATATATATATATATGATCTTTGTCATACTGTAACTCTCGTATTTATGAACCGATTTGGATGAAACTCGGTGTGTACATAGTACATAAAAATATCTCGACCGAGTTCGTTGGCCAGCTTCATCCGCCATCTTGTTTCAAAATGGCGGCCATTTAAAAACATTTAAAAAATTTAAAATTTGAAATGTGGTACCAAAAAATTTAAAATTGAAAAATATTTTTTCTTATGTGTTTGACCTTGATACAAAGATTCCGGAGCATTTTTTGTTTTGTCTATATCTTAAAAAATGGCTGAGTTATAGTACTTTGAATTTCCAGCTTGACTGATATCTTGAAACGACCTGATTTTTGTCACACGATAACAGGCGTATTTATGAATCGATTTGGATGTACCTTGGTGTATACATAATACGTACCAATGTCTCGACCGAGTTCGTTGGCCAGCTTCATCCTCCATCTTGTTTCCAAATGGCGGCCATTTAAATTTTTTAAAAAAGTTTTAAATTTGAAATGTGGTACCAAAAAATTGAAAATTGAAAAAATATTTTTTTTATATGTGTTTGACGTTGATACAAAGATTCTGGAGCAGTATTTGTTTCGTCTATATCTTAAAAAATGGCTGATTTATAGCACTTTGAATTTTTAGCGGTGCTGACATTTTGAAACGACCTGATATTTATCACGCGATAACAGGCGTATTTATGAACCGATTTGGATGTACCTTGGTGTATACAGAATACGTACCAATTTCTCGACCGAGTTCGTTCGCCAGCTTCATCCGCCATCTTGTTTCAAAATGGCGGCCATTTAAATTTTTTTTTAAATTTTAATTTAAAATGAGGTACCAAAAAAATGGGAAAATGAAAAAGATTTTTTTGTATGTGTTTGACCTTAATACAAAGATTCCGGAACAGTTTTTGTTTCTTCTATATCTAAAAAAATGGCTGAGTTATAGCATTTTGAATTTCTATTGTGGCTGACATTTTGAAACAACCTGATTTTTGTCACGCGATAACAGGCGTATTTATGAACCGATTTGGATGTAACTTGGTGTGTACATAGTACATACCAATATCTCGACAGAGTTCGTTGGTCAGCTTCATTCGCCATCTTGTTTCAAAAGGGCTGCCATTTTTAAAAAAAATAAATTTTAAATTTAAAATGAGTTATCAAAAAATTGAAAAATGAAAAAGATTTTTTTTATGTGTTTGACCTTGATACAAAGATTCCGGAGCAGTTTTTGTTTCGTATATATCTTAAAAAATGGTTGAATTATAGCACTTTGAATTTCTAGCATGGCTGACATTTTGAAACAATCTGATATTTGTCACGTGATAACACGCGTATTCATTAACCTATTTCGATGTAAGAAGGCATGTGGATAGTATATCGTAATGTCTCGACCAAGTTCGCTGGCCAGCTTCATCAGCCATCTTGTTTCAAAATGGAGGCCATTAAATTAAATAAAAAATTATATTTAAAGTAAGGTGTAAAAGAATTAGAAATTGAAAAAGGTTTCTTTCTTAAGTATTTGACCATGATATAAGGATTACGGAGCATTTTTTGTTTTGTCTTTATCTTAGAAAATGGCTCAGTTATATCAGTTTGAATTTCTAATGTGGGTGACATTTTGAAAAATCTGATTTTTTGCCTGCGACAGAACTTGTATATATCAACCGATTCCGATGTGAGTGAGCATGTGCACAGGAATTACTAAGGTCTCGACCAAGTTCACTCGTTAGCCTCATCCACCATGTTGTCTTAAAATGCCAGGAACTTCAAGATATCGCAGAATTTGGCAACCAAATATAAGTTACTTTAAATAAAAGCAGCTTTGGTAAAGCTGACTAATTTCGCGAAATTCTCAGTCATAATGATTTAATATTGATAAAGATTAGGATTGAATCTCCTATAATCGGTTTCCACTAAATTGAGCTTCGTGTGTTTGAATAATATAAACTTGCTTTTTAAAAATAAGGAATATGAAAGCTACCTCTTCCTCCCGGCACTGGCCCGAAGGACTTTTTAATTATGATATCTTTTCATTTTGAATGTCAACAATTCATTTTGAATTGTTTTTCCTTAATATTGGTATCTTATATATATTTTTATATATATACCAAGGCAGCTAAATGTTTTTAGCAATCTTTATATATATATATATATATATATATTTATATATATATACATAAAGTTTTTTACTGTGGGTGGTTTTGGGTTCTAGAGGTCATGATCGGTGTAGATCTGCAAAATTTTTTCAGAAATTCCAACATAAAGGAGAATGTAATAGGTTGTATTTCATACGAAATCTACCTACAAACTTTCCTAGAAAATCAATGATGGCGTGATTAATAGACTAAGTATTCAATTAAGATATATTCTTGTGTAGTATCGATTTTTTAATAATTCAGATCAATTTTCATAATAATTTAAAAAAATGTCCAATATTACGCCCATTTTATTAACATGCACGAGTGCCGTAAAATAATGTATTCTTTTCCTTAAATACATTTCGTACAAAATAAGCACTGTTTAAATACTAATAATTAAAACGTCTTACCTGAATATTTGATTTATAAAAATATAATGCCCTTTCATTAAAATGATGCATTGAAATATATTCAACGTCCTTTTACTTATCTTCTCTAAAGTAATATAAATATTCTTTTATTAGCTCAACTCATATAATTACTGTAAAATTTAAATGTTTTTTTAATCAGGTTTTGAAAATGGCATTTTAGGATATTAAACTTTATTTTTTTTTCATTAAACATTTTTTCTCCTTAAATTAACTAATGATTTTTAGTACATATGCCTGAAATTCACTAGTTATTTTCATGTCATAAAGGATTTTAGTACATATAAATAACTAATCATTTTTAGTGCATAGGGGAGATGGGAGCACATGGGACCATGGGAGCATATGTGAACATCACAATTTTTCAAGAGTTTTTATAAGGTTTTTTTATTTGAAAAAATTACTAAAGATGATAGCACCTGTAGACATATGTTAAAAACCTTTTGAAGCTCTTTGATATTTTGTTTGGGCTCTGTAGCCAAAACACTGTTTATAGATCTCAAAAGTAAAATTTTTGTTCCAAGTTGATAAGCGAATAACTTTATTTACAGTCACCTCTCACTTATACGCGTTTGAAGGAGTTGATTTAAATTCGCGCATAACTGAGAGCCGCGCATAATTGAGAGGATGTTGTATGCAGTAATTCCTTATACACATTATGGAAAAAAAACATTTTAAAATATAAGAATTATGATTAATAACATTTTATAAAATAAAAGAGGTGTAATATTAGTATAGTGTACTTAAAATCCTTACACTTTCTCTATAAAATTTACTTTAAAAAATACAATAAACGTAAAATTTCATTTTACATAGAAGAAGATGTGCCAATTAGTCCTCTTTTAAGAAGTCGTTTATGCTAGTTTGTTTTTGCTTAAGCCGCGTTTGTACATCAACATTTTCTAATGCATTAAAGTGCGTCTTTGTACTTGATGCTACATCAGCATATTGATGGTAAGATCGCAAAGCGTCCAGGGCTCCTAAAGCAGTAGCATAAGATGGGCAGTTACAATATCAGTTTTATCGTTATCATCATCTTCTCCTACTTTTTAAGCTGTCATGTCACCAAAAACAGTTTCAATATCTCTTGTTGCCGTTGATGTTAAGTTTTCATCAACATTGACGAAATCTTGAAAAGAAACAGAATCTTGGCTTATGCTGTTCCATTCTTCTTCGTCTATTTTAAAATCATTGTTGTTGTTTTCATTTTTCTGTAATGGAATAGCTTCAGCATCATTTGAATTAACAAAATTCGCTTTTCTGAAGCAGTTAAAAGTTGTTGTGGCTATTACGTTATTCCAAGAGGAAACGAACATATTAATAACATCCAGAATGCAAATTTTCTTGAATTCCTTTTTCTGCTCTGGGATATAAACATTCTTCGCACCAAATCTTTCCTATACTGCGCTTTAATTGACCTTACTATAAATAGATCTAATGGCTGGAGTCTGCTAGTACAATGTACAGGGGAAAATATAACTCGTGTATATGTCAGCAATGGTAGGGGAGACCGGGGCACATTTTCCATAGGGGCAAGTTTTCCAACTCGCTTTAGTTTTTAAATGAGCCGCTAGGTGACGCTAGCGAGTGAACTGGCTGAAGTGGCAACATCTTACACAACATCTACAAAAGTTATAGCTTAATAGCTGCTGTCACTTCATCTGGAGAGCTGTTTTTTTTCATTTTTTCACCGGTGAGTAAAATCTTACGTCTTTATTAAAACGTAAAAAAATCGTACTAGCGTTAAACTTACTGTTTTGACATTGCATACACTAAAAAAGGGTTTCTTTCTTCAGGTAACTATGCGTTTGTTTTGCAAATAACTTACACCGGTATTCGTCTAGGTAGTGTAAAAGTTCAAATATGGCGACGGGGCAGGTTTTCCAACAACATACGGGGCATGTTTTCCAACATGTTTCTCGTTTGAAAACCTCCCCCCTCCTAAATCAGCTAGTTTTATTGTATAAAAAAATCGGCCAAATAACCATATATACTACGAACCCGTTTGATCATTTAGTCATTTAAGTAAAACTATCAATATAAAAAACAAGTTAAATTCAAAAATAATAATTTTTTTTTTAAATGGGTCCATTTAATGAATCCATTTTATGTTAATTATATGCCTTTATAGTCATAAGCTAGCACACTGAGATCGCAGTGAGTATGAAACCCTCAAAAAGAAAATTAACCGTGCTTAGAGCCGCTCCACGGGCGTTAATCCACAGTTAATATTATGGCGGGTTTTAAACATTAGAGAATTTTCATACTGAATCCTGAAATATTTACAAACTCAGCTTTTACGCCATCCTACTTTTCTGACAGGCCAGCTCCTGCCGCACCAAATCTTAAAAGCACCAACAATCCTGAAAAGTTTTTAAACTTTCCTCAATAATCACCCCCCCCCCCGCCCCCCGCAGAAACAAAACAACACCGAAAGCACCTAATCATTCTACACCAACGCAGGCTAGCACTCAAAATTTCCCTATTGCTTATGAAAAAAGCGTTCCTTCTACATCCAAACAAGCTTTGCCTACACCAGAAGAAGTTACGACTTTTGCGAAGGCTGCCCTAAGCAGGCAAACACGGCGTGGAAAAAAAAAAAGGAAATATTGTACATACTGATTCTCCTGTCAAAAATCAACTGAAAATGGAAAAAAAGATTCATCTAAAAAAAAGGAAACGGCAAAAGGAATCAGATAAAAAAGGCGAGAAAAAAAAATCAAATTCCGGCCAGGGAGCTATTTGGACCTTCGTCTTTAAATGTCAAATGGATTAAAACTGTTTTTTATGTTACTGTTATGTCATTGAGCATTTAGTTCCCAATAAAAAATACTTATTAATTAACAAGCAAGATTTATTACCGATGTTTTACCATTTAAAGTATAGTTGGAAAACTTGCCCCTGACCATTTTTCGTAGGCTGGAAAACTTGCCCCGCATACGGGGCACATTTTCCAACGTAACATGATTATACTTAACTATTTTTTGCGAAAAAGTATATTTAGTTTTTTGAAAAATAATTGTGCCAGTTTGTACAGGAAGGTCTAGGGAATACAATGATATCTTGTATATATCAAAATATTTAAAAATAAAAAATACAAAAATAAAAATCTAAAAAGTTGGAAAACTTGCCCCGGTCTCCCCTACATATGAAAGATGGTCGGGACACTGATACATAAATAGCAGAACTTTTTTTTTTTTTTTTGCCTTCTTCATATCAAATTCTTTCAAAGAGTCTAAAAATAGTCTGTTATTTCCGAGTATAACTGAGAGAGACATTTCAAAGTGATGCTTATAAGTGAGAAATCTACACTATTATTTTTCTATTCCTCGTGACGGGACCTTAAGAAAATCGCGTATAACTGAGAGACGCGTATAAATGAGAGGCGCATAAGTGAGAGGTGACTGTATTTACTTATTCATTTATTTGAATTTGAATGTTTTAACATATACTATGAATACTAATAAATATTTTTGATAAAGTTCTTTAAATGGCTGCCATTTTGAAACATGATGGCGGATGAAGCTGGCCGACGAACTCGGTCGAGACATTAGTATGTAATGTGCATATGAAAAATTTCATCCAAATCGGTTCAAAAATTCGAGAGTTACAGCATGCCAAAACCAGATATAAATATATATACATATATATGTATATATATATAGGGGGCATTCTCACAATCTTTTGACTTTTGGGGAAAAAATCTGACAAAATTAAACTTGCTAAAATAACATTTTAATCGGATAGACGAATGCCTTAATGATTCAAAATAAAGAAAAAATGGTCAGCAGTGAAAATTCTTTATTTAACTGAGGTTTAAGTTAAACTTGCGAGTTTAATTTTCCTTACCATTTTACCCCTATAACTTTTTATTTTCTTCTAAATTTTTACTTATAATGAATTTGCATAGTACACACAGGACATTCAAATAAGAAATAATAACAATGTAGTACTTTTAATACAGAATTTTTGTATAACATTGTCTTAAAGGGGTGTTAAAGAAGGGACGGTAAGTTAAAAAAGGGAACGATATAGGAAAAAAGGGACGAAATGGAGAAAAAGGGACGGTAAAGATGGAACAGTAAGGAAAATTACCACCTATTTTTAGGGAAATCATGTTAAGACTAAGTGATAGCCACAATGTTTATTGATTTTTAGAAACAGTTGTTAACATTGGACTAAATTAATTTTTTTTTAAATTTACCTTGAAAAGGGCAGGAATAAACCTTGGGGACGGTAAGACTACCAATAAAGCCACGATCTTGAAATTGATATTTAAATGCTGATTTAAATTCTGCTTTAATTTTCCTGTCAAAGAATTTTAGACATTATTTCTCTAGCATACACGAGAAAAAACTTAAAAAAAATTCTGTGACTGCATGTGAAAAGATTTTCTGTATAATTTTAGAAGAGGGATGGTAAGGAATCTAAAACCCAGGGACAGAGTTTTAAAAATAATAACAACCCTAAAAATGTGTGCAGGTTAATTTTTAGCTACATATTTATATAAAACAATATTTCCACTTTCAGAAAAAAATTACATCGAATTACTTTTATTGAAACAATTTTATACAGACAGCTCCAAATCCCAAAAATCAGCATCAGGGACACAGGATGGTAGATGAGTTTTCCTGGTATTTCGACCCCCAACATCGTCCAAAACTTATTTATCTCGTTAATATTGTTATGCAATCATGCAATGGGATGTTCCCCAGTATATGAAATAAAAAAAAAAAAACTCAAAAAGTGTATTAAATAAAAAAATATTATTCAGGGACATGAAAGTCAAGAGATTGTGAGAATGCCCCATATATATATACAGGGTGTCCGGTCTCAACGGTGTCCAATAGGTAATTCCTAAACCGTTAGTCATAGACATATAGTTCCAATTACAAAAATGTTTTAAATCAGGTAAAGAAATATTTTAAAAGCGATTTGGGCCAATAAAAACATTTCTTAAAAAATTACGAAATTTAAATTTTTATACGGTCCCCCGGTCCTATAAGTTATATTTAGTAAAATTTTCCTTTTACACTGACAAGTAATACAGAAAAAGTCCAGTTGTTATACGATTAAAATTGACCGAGTAATGCCTGTTTAAAGTTGGAGCATATTTTTTGCTGCAAATTGTGGGCCATTCACAAATTTAGTAGAAATATAATTTCGTCAGATATATTAAAAAATGGTTGAGAGTAAAATTAAAATTGCAATATAAATTTGAAATCTTTAGTCATTCTGACATATTAATGCTAAATATACAGTTTGTAATACACATTTAAGAAGAAAGAAAAAAACAGAATTTTTGTTAAATAAAATGATGCTAAATTAACAGCCTCAATTCTTTACAAAATGATACGTAATTTAAAATATTATTAGATTACACTAGCCTGCAAAAGTTGGGTTATTTCATGTTTTTTAGCTTTTGATAATTGATTCTTATGTATTCTGTACCGCTGAATCCGGAATTGACCTTTATTTTTAGCCATCACATAAAGATTTTTCGCAAATTGTAAATTTCAAAGTTAAAAAGTTCAAAGTTAAAATTTAATCTCCTCCCCCATCTCATCATACCACCCGGCTGTAAGAATCCCAAGATAAGCAAATATATCGAATACATTATTGAATCAAATAAAATAAAAATTTTTACATATGTTTTATAGTATGAGATTTTCGCTATATTTTAACTTACACATTTGCAAAAAAATTCTAACGTGATGGTTAAAAATGAAAGTCATTTTCAGATTTAGTGCTAAAAAGTACGTAAACATCAATTATCAAAAGTTAAAAAATACAACCATCTCCTCTACTTTATAGTATCCGATTTTTGTTATTCTTTAAATTCGACAATTTATAATTTGCGAAATATCCTGACATGATGGTTAAAAATTAAAGCAATTTTCGGATTCAGTGCTAAAAAATACATAAAAGTTAAAAAACCCAACAATCTCCGTCTTGTATTATCTAATCTAAAACTTTTTCATAAACTTCTTGGCGGTAATCTACCCGAAATTTTTTGTGTTATCATGTAAAATAAGTATAAATGGTAACCACCGAAAATCATAATAATATTAGATTGTTATCGGATTTGAGCCAGTATATACAATGTAATCTCGTTCGGATATTTGAAAGTGGTTTAAAGTTCGAATACAAATTTTGAACTGGAAAAACATACATAAGATCGCTGAAGTAACATAAAATCTTATAAAAATAACATAATTTTATTAAAAGAAATCATAAAAGAAACAGTCTCAAATCCTGACAAAATAAAACATATATTATTTCAGCCAATCTGAAACTTAATAAATGTTAACTTAATCGTTATACTTGAACGATTTTTTTTCAAAGCGCAAATACACATGAAATGAGATCTTCCAATACTTTAAAAACTTGGAATATGACCCCTGAAAGCCAAGTCGAACTCATTTGTTTTCAGAGCAGAAAAGTGGCATAAGTCATGCATTTTTAAAGTTTCATAACTCGCACAATTTTAGTGTCATATGAATGGGACTTTTTTTGTCTTACTTGTCAGTGTAATAGGAAAATTTTACTAAATATAACTTATAGGACCGGGGGACCGTATAAAAATTTAAATTTCGTAATTTTTTAAGAAATGTTTTTATTGACCCACATCTCTTTTAAAATGTTTCTTTATCTGATTTAAAGCGTTTTTCTAATTGGAACTATATGTCTATGACTAACGATTTAGGAATTAGCCATTGGACACTGTTAAGACCGGACACCCTGTATATATCAAATTCAATTCATGTATTCTTTAATACATAATTAGTACTTAAATTATCTTAAAAAACAAATTAACTCATGCGTAAAAAATTTTAAAAAAATATTTAAAATAAGAAAAGAATTATAAAAAATTAAAAATTGTAAAATAGTAATAAAAAATTATTATAGGACTGTTGGGTGGGTAGATGTTAGAGTACGGAGGAGGGTGGCGTTGTCTGATTAGCACGCAATGGTTAATTTACTTTAAAAAAAGAGGAGTGGGCATTTGATTTATAATTACGTTGTTAATACACATTTTATAATGGATGTTGATTCGATACTTTTATATGTATAATGGTGTAGTTATATTTATATATTTATCAATTCATATTAAATTTATTCATATTCATTAATACTTAATAATGTTAACGATCAATTTGTATTTAAATTTTACCCTACTGAGGAAAATATCATATTAATTTCTAATAGTATACTATCTTAAATGAGAATAAAATGCATAATGAGTGTATTTGTTATACCTAATGCTATGACAGTATGGATTTTAATTTGGTGTTTTGTTTTTTTTTTAATTTTTCCTCTATCTTTTTAATCTTGTTTCATTCTGAACTTAATTGGTGTTCAATGGTTTATTTCTCGGTTTTATGCGTGTGGTAGTCCCAAATTCATATTCTTTAGCTAATTTATGGATAATATGAAGATGAAACCACACATTTTATTTGTGGAAATTAAGGCATTTGGGACCCGATTATTAGTTCTACAAATTTCCATCATTCCATTTATGTTATTAAATTTCTGCTGTATTTTCACTATGTATTTGGAATCTATGTTTAGTGTGTTGGGGGGAACTGTATTTGTTAATGTCATTTTAATCATAATTTCACAGTTTTTGTTGGTGGTCGGTAATGTTTATTTAATGGTTATATATACACACATATACACATATACATAAGTCAGCATTTCAACGGAGGGATGTTTTGGTATCTGGGGGTCATGATCGGCGAAAATATAGCAAAATTTCCCGAAGTGTTTTCCTTCGGACGGCTGCAATAGGTAGCTTTTTACTTTTTGTAATAAAAGCTGCCTAAAAGTGTCCACAATTTTGGCCACCACTGCATACATATTTTTTTTTCTTTATGGCGAATTTAACAGGTAATATAACTAATGATTATGATAACAGATGAATAACAGAATAAAAAGCATGTCAAAGGATATTATTCCTTATGTTAACATGCGCTCCACGTGTGTTCACAACTACCCCACTGATGGGGCACATGTGAACAATTTTTTTGAATTTATAAAACTATTAAAAATAGTATGAAGTATACAGGTGATTTCTAAAAAAATACCATGTGTAAAAGGAAGTTCTGTTTACTATCTTGAGTAGCTTTTGTCTATAGAAATTAATCCAGTTATAAGAAAAAGCTATATTTATGCGAACTGTTCACATGCAGACCTGCCAACCTTTGAAAATGAGAAATCGTAGCACCCAAAATTCAAATTAATCTAGAGGTTGTTTGGTTGGTTGCTGTATTTTACGCTGCAAATCGGGAGCTGATTGCTTTTGGTTTGGGCCGAATTTAGATTCCTGCGGGTTGGGTTAACCCGATTTTTCAAAAGTAAGTTCTTTATATTCTTTCAGATTAAAAACTATATGTATCATAACAATAAACATAAATATTTTTGTCTGCGTGCGATGTTTACTGAAGAGAGCACAGAGCTGGGGTGATTCTGAGTAAAATAAAATCAGAAATTGACAGAAAAATTTCTGCAAGGAGTGTATGTGTGTGGGGGAGGGGGAGGGGATTACAATCTAATTATACATTTTTTTCGTGGCAACTTTCACAAAATTCGCGCTTTTTTCCGCGATCCTTTGACGATTTTTTTAATCGATTCTTTGACGAGATCGCCGCATTTTTCGGCGATCCTTTGGCGAAATTTGCGGGTTTTTTCCGCGATTCTTTGAAGAAATTTGCGTTTTTCCACCATCCTTCGACCAAATTCGCGTTTTTTCCAGATCTTTGACGAAATTTGGGTTTTTTCGCGATTCTTTGAGAAAACTTGGATTTGTTTCCGCATTCCTTTGACGAAATTTGGGTTTTTCACAATCTTTGGATGAAATTAGGATTTTTTTGCCATCCTTTGACGAAATTCGCGTTCTTTCCGCGATCCTTTGACGAAATTTGGATATTTTTTCTGTGAGCCTTTGACGAAATTTGGATATTTTTTCCGTGAGTCTTGACAAAAGTTGCGTTTTTCTCGCGATCCTTTGACGAAAGTTGCGTTTTTCCGGCGATCCTTTGACGAGATTTGCGTTTTTTGCAATCCCTTGGAACAATGTGTTTTTTTCGCGATCCTTTGATGAAATTCGCGTTTTTTTCGCGATTCTTTGAAGAAATTTGCGTTTTTTTGCGATCCTTTGAAGAAATTTGCTTTTTTCCGCGATTCATTCACGAAATTTTCGCTTTATCACGATCCTCTGACGAAATTTCGTTTTTCTGCAATCCTTTGATGAAATTGGCACTTTATCACGATCATCTGACGAAATTTGCGTTTTTCTGCGATCCTTTGATGAAATTAGCATTTTTTTTCTGAGAACGATTGACAAAATTGGTTATTTTCAGCGTGTGTTTTATTTGAAGAAAATTGTAGTTTTAGACCGATTTTCGTAGCATCGTAGTTGTTAGCTTCGAATCGTAGAAACTATGATTTTTTCGTAGCAGTTGGCAGGTCTGCACATGTGACCCCATCTTCCCTATAAGTCTGAATTTTTTAAACAGAAGAATTTAGGAAAGTGTTTTAGAAGAGAAATCTGACGTATCCTTTGCCCACGAGCGCTAAATATTCCGGGGCTTTCGCTTAACGTGACCTTCGACGTCCTGTGAAAAAAGTCTGATCCCGGATAAGAACTAGGCACCGTTTGAATAGCAAGAAGCGACACAAAAGGAACTTTTATTTTGATTCGACGTCTCTCTCACATGAAACTGTTTCAACACTTTTAACGTACGCAGTAAAAGGTTATGATAAGTATAATTTTCCAAAGCCAGTTTTTAATCACCATCGATTAAAGTGGGCGTATATTTTGGAATAATTTATTGTTATATGAAAACTGTAAGAAATGCGTATTTGAAAATATATTTTTCATGATTTTCTGTAAATAATTTTATTAGGTTTTTTAATCCAACTGCATCTGAAAATACTGCATAAGTCTGAAAATTAACCATGTTCATTATATTTAATTTAAATTTTCTTTAAAGACTAATATATCTATATAAAAGGAAGATAAAGAAATATAGATCAATAAGAGTTTGCGTTTAAATTACAACATATTTAAAACTTCAAAAGCATTAAAAACTAACAACTGCGACTGTAATAACATTGTTGTAAATGTGACATTACTGTTTTGAAAGAATGAGTGGTAGCCCCGATATAATCTTTATTTCCTACCTTATAATTGTAAGCATTAATGGACAATTACACACCTGACATAATTACAGTTATTAATCTAAAGAATGGATACTACGGATATATCCCACGTTTATTAGAAAAGTAAGAACACGGAAATTAAAATTTCAGAAAATTTGAGAAAGTTTCCAAGTATGATATATCTCACGTTTATTCGAAAAGTGACAACACGAAAATTCAGTTTTCAAAACATATGAAAAATTACCAAGTATGATAGCATATAGTTTTTTATTTAAAACAGGTCAGTGAATAATTCATAATTTATATAACTAGTGTCAAAAATATTTTATTTATTTCAATATGAGACACAATTAATGCAATTATCTGAAAATCTGTAAACGATAGGATTGTATAACGTCATAACAGCCCTCTAAAAAATAAATGTGTAAATTAGTTAATTTTACCCGTGTATATGTGTAAATTTCTAAAATTACACACCTGTCGTAAAATTTACACATTTTTTTCTGAAATTTACCTGTTTTTATGTGTATTTAGCTTATGAAAGTAAGTGTGTAAATTATTATCACTTGAAAAACTCAGATAAGTGTGTAAATTTAGAAAAAATGCCTTTATTTACACGAATTTTTGAGTTATTCCAATTTAAACATAATTATATGTACACAGATAAGTGTGTAAATTTTTGAAATTACATACTTTTCATAAAAATTACACATTTTGAACAAAAATTTGCCTGTTTTTATGTGTATCTAACTTATGAAATCAAATGTGCAATTTGTTATCTCTTGATAAACTCGGACAAGTGTGTAAATGTAGAAAAAATACCTGGATTTACACAAACGGGCGTGTTACACATAATTATAAGCAAAGCTGTGCAGTCGGTGGGTACAATGGACTGCTCCGACTCCGGGAATTTTAATAGATCCGACTCTGACTCCGATTCCGACTCTTTCGCTCAAAAATGGGCCGACTCCGACTCCGACAACGCTGACCTGCTTATAAAATGGACGCCTCCGACTCCGGGAAATTTAACAGATCCGACTCCCGACTCTTTTGCTGAAAAATATGCCTGACTCCGGCTCCGACTCCGCAGCCCTAATTATAAGTGTGTTAGCTGAAAAGACAGCGTGAAAAGTGCATATGTTTTTTTTTTTTTTGAAAAAAAAAATCTATCCAACGGGTATTTATAATTACAAAACAAGAACCATAAGGTTCAGAAGTAAACGTTTGAGTAAGATTTTTAATTAGATTACCTGTCTTTGGTATATTCATTGCTATTACCTATATATCAAGCATAGTCGCTGTGACGTCACTGTAGGTCACGGTGGCCATGTCATATCTGTGACTAAAATACCCCCACCCGGTGGCGTCACATTGTGACTACAATGCGAATTGCTTAGAAACATTTTAAAATTGCAAGAACACTACAAAATATACAGGGTGTTTCAGCGAAGTGCGGACAAATTGTAAGGGGTGATAGAAGGCATGATGACAAACATTAGGACATAGGAAACCATGGGGCGCAAACGTCTTCTGTAGGAGCCAGGGGGCATCAAAGTTTAGCGTCCAAAAGATCAAGAGATGATAAAACACGGAAAAAAAGGTCGATTCATTTCCAGTTTTCGCTGTAAACTTTGTTTATATCGAAAGTTTGTCCAAAAAAATTTTTAAAGGGAACTGTCAAAAAATGACGGTAGAGGGCGCTGTAGACTTTGGAGTACGATCAACTACGTTTTACTGATTTCTTTTTTATTCTGTTAACAGTTTTCTAAAGATTGGACCTTAACTTAAATTTTGAGTACAAAATTGGAATCATCCCAAACGGTTAAGATGTGCAAATTGTTAACAAGGGGGGGGGGGGGGGGTTAAAACGCTCATAATCAATGAGCAAAGTAATCGATTTTGTTGCGGTTTGAGTGCAGGTCATTCCCTTAGTAATTGATTTATTCAAAATGACGTACAGTTTTGGTGCCCTCATTTTTAGATACAGGGCGCCGCCGATACTTTTCCGACATTTCATCGACATTATCCCTGTGTGTTTTACTAACAGACCAGCATACTTGCAGGAAGTGTTAGGGATGTAAAAACTACTTGTAATCGCATGGGAATGTAATGTTGGAAATGCTTTGTTTGCGAGTTATGGTTAAAAGAAACGGAAAAAATAGCAACAGAAAGAAGCAGAAAATCAGCAAAAGGTGAATGTGATACAAAACATTTTATTGTAAGGTTTTACTGCAAAAGGCGATTGCAAAACGTTCTTCAAACTTTGGAGTAATGAACAACCAGTATTTTTTGACGGGATATTTGTAGTTATGTTGAATGTTTAGCAAAGTTTGAACATTCACTTAAATGTTTATCTCAAAATCGGAATCGTCCAGAATGAATAAGTAGCGAAATTTCACGTATGTATTGAATTGCATTTTTTTTACACTTAGGTGATACGGGCAGCACAAAACCCAAAGAAATGACACGAGCAGGATTAGAATACATTTATTATTATAAGTACAGCCAAAACAAGGCATAAACAACTTAAAGAGACGTTATCATCAAAGTAAGTGCTCAAAATTCCGACCCCCAGCCATGATGCAAGCCTCACATCTCCGGCACATTGCATTTCTCATCTTTTTGAAAATATCGGGCTTCTCCCTCACCGCCAGCCCACACATTTACTGCAAACCGTACCTGGGCTGCACGGGTTCTGGTTGAATGTGGATTCTCCCTCGACCACATGGCTTTTGTGCAAATTGCACACTCCCTCCCGCGTGAAGCTCGCCTCATCAGTGAACACACTGCTGCGTGGAAAACAACGATTTACATTGCGCATCTGTACGTTCCACCGTGCAAAAGCCAATCTTGCATCAAAATCTTCTCTTTGCAGTAACTGCACTTCCTGGATATGATAAGGGTGCATGTCATTGCTATTCAGAGTCCGCCAGACGCTCGTATGTGAAAAACCGACATGAGTAGCAATTCCGCGCGTACTCATACTGGGATTGTTCTCTACCACCTCCAGCACAGCCTCCTCGTTGTTTGTTGTTCTGACTGTTCGCGAGGGTTCCTGTGTATCCCCGATGAAAGATCCCTTGTCGGACAATCGCTGGTGCAAGCGCGCAAAGTCGGCGTGACTGGGAGTTTGCCTCCTAGGATAACGATGGGCGTACAAGCGCTGTGCGGCTCTCCCATTGCAATTAGCAGCCCCGTATGCCAAATGCATATCAGCTAACTCGGCGTTCGTGAACCGTTCCATTCTACTACCTCTCAGTCGGAAGGCGAAATGAAGCTTCCCATAGCGAGGCAGCAACAACTGAGTGTGCGCAGGCAACGTCGTTTGATGTCTCCGTTTACGTAGAGACATCTGGTATCGCGTACACTAACTAAATACTTCCGAGCATGTTTTGCTGTACTTAGAATAATACTACATGTATTTTTATCCTGTTCGTGTCATTTCTTTGGGTTTTCTGCTGCCCGTACCACCTAAGTGTAAAAAAAAAAAAACACAATTCAATACATACGTGAAATTTCGCTACTTATTCATTCTGGACGATTCCGATTTTGAGATAAACATTTAAGTGAATGTTCAAACTTTGCTAAACATTCAACATAACTACAAATATCCCGTCAAAAAATACTGGTTGTTCATTACTCCAAAGTTTGAAGAACGTTTTGCAATCGCCTTTTGCAGTAAAACCTTACAATAAAATGTTTTGTATCACATTCACCTTTTGCTGATTTTCTGCTTCTTTCTGTTGCTATTTTTTCCGTTTCTTTTAACCATAACTTGCAAACAAAGCATTTCCAACATTACATTCCCATGCGATTACAAGTAGTTTTTTAATCCCTAACATTTCCTGCAAGTATGCTGGTCTGTTAGTAAAACACCCAGGGATAATGTCGATGAAATGTCGGAAAAGTATCGGCGGCGCCCTGTATCTAAAAATGAGGGCACCAAAACTGTACGTCATTTTGAATAAATCAATTACTAAGGGAATGACCTGCACTCAAACCGCAACAAAATCGATTACTTTGCTCATTGATTATGAGCGTTTTAACCCCCCCCCCCCCCCTTGTTCACAGCTCAATTTGCACATCTTAACCGTTTGGGATGATTCCAATTTTGTACTCAAAATTTAAGTTAAGGTCCAATCTCTAGAAAACTGTTAACAGAATAAAAAAGAAATCAGTAAAACGTAGTTGATCGTACTCCAAAGTCTACAGCGCCCTCTACCGTCATTTTTTGACAGTTCCCTTTAAAAATTTTTTTGGACAAACTTTCGATATAAACAAAGTTTACAGCGAAAACTGGAAATGAATCGACCTTTTTTCCGTGTTTTATCATCGCTTGATCTTTTGGACGCTAAACTTTGATGCCCCCTGGCTCCTACAGAAGAGGTTTGCGCCCCATGGTTTCCTATGTCCTAATGTTTGTCATCATGCCTTCTATCACCCCTTACAATTTGTCCGCACTTCGCTGAAACAACCTGTATTATTCAATGTGAAAAATACATCTCTGACAATTTTTTAAATTTCTGTGACGTCTCTGAAAGCCACGTCACATGTGTAATGAAAAGACCCCACCCCGTATGTTGTGAAGTCATATTTTGACGAAAATGTGAATTTTAAAGATATTTGAAAAAGAGGAGAAATATATTAATCAGGATTGTCTGAATGCACTTCTGGGATCTGGATCTGACTGATATATATATACACTGCTCAAAACAATTAAAGGATATTTGAAGTTTTATATAAAATAAAGATATAAACGAAATTTTTTTTGCCGAAAATAGAAGAAGAGAATCACAAATGCAAATTTTTCTGGTTTTCAAACTGTGGAGTATGCAAATTTTGAGTTCGACGTCAAAAACGTCGCTTCAGCAGCAGCGAATGAAATTTGACTTTCAACTGGATAAAAGAGAATGAAGACAAGGATGATCGGCATTCAGTGATTGCTTTGTTTCGATGAGTACGATGTCTCAGCGAAGTCATTTGACAGATTCAGAAGCTTTGAGAATTATTGTTAGGTTAGAAGGGGGCCAAACTCAAGCCGAAGTAGCGCAAGCCATTGGAGTGTCACAAAGTGTCATTTCCAGGATCTGGAACCGTTTTTTGGAGAGTGGATGTGCAGGCCGAAGACCAGGGCAAGGTCGTAGATGGGCAACAACGCCCAATGAAGATCGGTATTTAGCGTTAACAGCTCGGAGACACCGAACCATGAACGCTACTCTTCCCCAACAACACCTTCGCTCGGATACAGGCACCACGATTTCAACTCAGACTGTCCGAAACCGGCTCCATGCTGTAGGTCTGTATGCTCGCCGACCGATGGCATGTGTTAGATTAACATCAAGGCATCGTCGCGACCGCAGGGAGTGGGCAACCGAGCATGTCAACTGGAGGAGAAATGAATGGAGCAATATTCTGTTTTCTGACGAGTCCCGTTTTTCTGTGCATCCAGATAATAGGCGTATTTTCATCTGGAGGGACCGTGGCAGTAGGAATAATCCTGCGTTCGTGCACGATAGTGTCAGATTTGGCGGTGGAGGAGTGTTGGTGTATGGTGGCATCTCCATTGACGGGCGCACTGACCTCTACATCATTCGAGATGGAGCTCTGACTGGTCGCCGATATAGGGATGAGATCCTCAGACCTATTGTAGTCCCTTACGCTGCAGCAATCGGAGATAACTTCCTTTTAATGGACGATAACTGCAGGCCACATCGTGCAAACCTGGTGGAGGATTTCCTTTTCGAGGAAGAATCGTTCGAATGGAATGGCCAGCGTGTTCTCCAGACATGAATCCAATCGAGCACGTTTGGGACGCTCTAGGAAGACGAGTATCTGGCCGCCAACAACCCCCACAAACTCTCCAAGAACTGGAAAGAGCTCTTCTGGAAGAGTGGGGCAGAATACCCCAACTCGTCATTAATAGCCTCATTGAGTCCATGCCTCAAAGGTGTTCAACGTTGCTGGCCGCCCGTGGAAACCATACCCCCTACTGAAAATGATTTTCTTTGAAGAAAACACCTTTTCTTATTCTTTTTTTCTCATATGCACAAATTGTGCTTTTTTCCTTTAGTACACAAATGCGCAATAAAATGCATTTTTTTCTGCCAAACATGTGTAATTTATTCTCATATAACCTACTATGTCTGTCGACCATGTATCAATCAGCTAAACAGTTTACCAGATACAAAATCCACTTAAAACTGCAATATCCTTTAATTGTTTTGAGCAGTGTATATATATATATATATATATATATATATATATATGTTTTTTTTTTTTTTTTTTTTTTTTTTTTTGCGTGTGTGTGTGTGTGTCATTGCAATTTAACCTACATTCGTTAATTTATTTACCGACTTACAGGAAAATGCTTCATAAATAGATCAATTTCAATCGATATGCAATATTATGAATCATGATGCAAACATAATTTTGCATGTAATACACCCGAAACAAAACACTTTTTTATTAAGGGAGTTTTTTAATTGCTTTTTATATTGTATGAAAAATTTATATTTTTCTTAAACTAACAACAGCAATCAATATTATAAAGCGAAAACATATGCTTGATTGGCTGTGGCAAGACAACACTAGACGCATAAATCTACCTTTTATTGCGATTTTTTAAACTTTTAAGCATTGCTAAATTTTATATTTTAAACCGTCGAATGTTCTTTCAAATGCAATTTGTTTAAAAATTGTACCTCAATTTTCTGAATTCTATGGGTTTAAAAATAATTTTCAAGCATGAGTTTTGAGAAAAGAAATATTTTGTCTGCATTTCAATTACAAAAGATTAAAAAGTTTCCTCTCCAAGCAATAAAAATAATCAAGCGTTTGTTTCGGGCTAATATTCCACAACGAAATTAAAAACTTCAGCAAAAACATGTACATAAATAAAATACAAATTTAATAGACATGTAACCGAACTACGCGCTTAAATTACTAAACTATTAGAATTAAAACAAACTGTTGTGGGTAGCAAGATCTTTGGCCATTTCTCCGACTATTAACTCCTGTATGACTCTTGGTTTATTTTTAGGAACACATTTTGCATTTACCATAGATTATACAAACTTTAATTTTCTATTTTCAAAAGATTTTGCATTATTGCCTATTAAAATCATTTTAATAATGATTTTAACTCTGATAATTTAAACATTGTTTAATTTGTTATATCCTCTATATCAGTATAATTATTGTTACATTTGATAAAAAAAAAAAAAAAAAAAAAAAAAAAAAGGAGATTTACAAAACTTGTACTATTCTGAAATAAATAAAAAAAAAGTATAAAAAAGTAAGTTCTTGAAGTATGAAATTTTAATTAGAGAACTCTTGTAAACGTGTTACATCATAGAAATATACAAGAACGGTTGAGGGAGGAAAAAAAAGCCATCTGCCCCAGTGCTTTCATGTCAGAATGGAAAACCGCAAACGATAATCGAATAAAAGACAACATAGCGCATTTATTCTTAGAACGTTTGGAACAACAAAGTGAGTTAGTTTGCAAGGAAAAAAATGGCTGTTTTGTGTACGTATAGTCAGTCTGGATATAAAATTTAACCAAAAAACATTGCAGGAACCCTTCCACGTGTCAGTTAACGAAATATGTATCCGAGAAAATCACAATAGCTTTGGCATGTTTAAAAGGATTCATGTCATTGCTAGTGTACTAATTATCGGAACATATATATATTTCACCAAACAATCAATGGATTACTACAAAAAATGAAAACTATGTCAATGGAGAATTGGTATGAAAAAACATTATTTTTCCTGTTTGCTTTTCTTTAAATTATAACGATTTTATTGAAATAAATGTCTAAATTGTACTTGTGTCTACAATTGTAATTATATGATAAAATCAATTATTTAAGTTACATTTTAATAAGATTTGTTTACTTGTAAAATATTATTCGTTAAAATCACATGTTTTCCTCAAGTTTTAAAATTATGTGGAAAAAAATATATTCAAAGTTTAACATAATTAGCAGATATTTAAAGATATTTAAATTACTGTATAAAAAAGCTTTCTTATAGAATAAAATAGTTTGCAAGCTTATTTTTTAAATTTTGTATTAAGTAATGGTATAACAATTTGCAGTGCATATTTTTAATAAAAAATTAATAGCTATTCAGAAGAGGAATTTATAAAAAATAAGAATTTGTGGACACAATGGAAAAGTACTATTAAAAGAAATCAAAGATGTGTAGTATTAAAAAAAGAAATCAATGTCAGTGAGTATTATTCAATTGAGAAATGTTATAAAATTTATAAAAATATATACATGGCGGTTGAGAAAATTTCATTCAATCAAATGAAACATTCTAATTGGAAAGTTTCTAAAGTAATCTGCAAGTCTGAATCATTTTTAATATTTTAAAGAATATTTTTCAGAAATATTAATGCATTCCCCCCCCCCCCCCCCCATACTGAAAATTGCCTAGTTTAAATTTTGTTTATAACTGACACTAAATATTGTGTAGGAAAATAAAATTTTTTCAGAAATATTTGAAAAATTTCCTCCATTTGATAGAAATGCTTCTAAAACTCAGAATAACTATCTTTTTCTGTTAGATGCTATAACAAATATATCTTAATTTGAAACTTTTTTAAGGGGCTGTACATATATAACTTTATCTCTTTAGGGGGCAGGGGTGGTTTGGCAATGGATATCGTAAAATATCTCTTGGGGGGGGTGGAGGGGGGCTGTCTTTTGACATCGTTGTCATTTTAGATCCAACCAAAATTTTCTTTTTTTTTTTGGTATTTTTTTCTTTACATCAATATAATCTATTATCTTTTTTATTCCTTTTAGTCTATTATTTATTTTTATGAAAATACAAAGTTACTATTAAAACCCTTAAGTGATTATAAATCATTTCATTCCAAAATATGGAATATCCTAATGTTCGCGATTCCTGTTCTTCTTTTAGTATATAATTCATTTTTAGAGAAATCAGGTTCGAAATTATACCTATTATGTTTACTGGAAAATATTGGGAAGAATATCGTTCACCTGTTTCGTTTATAAAAAGTTATACTTACCCCCATGCAAGGGAAAGTGCAAGAAGATATTATTACTGTTGAATGCATTATGTAGCAAAAATATATTATTAAATAATTTTAAGTAGTACGTATTTCCAAGTGTTATTTGCTATAAAATTATTTCAGATATAATAGTGATATTTTATTAACTTCTTTTCTTCATTTAAGTAAAAAAATATATATGTAGCTCTCCATAAATGATGTCACACTTTTTTCAATATTTTTTACCCCTCCCCCCCACCTTGTCACAAACTGTCGCAGTTTCACGAACCCCCTTCCCTCCACGCGTGGCATCATTTGTGGACGGCTTCTATATATGGGAGTAATAAATGCATAATCATACTTGTATATCATTGCAAACGTATAAAAAGAAAAAAATTGTAATAAAAAGAATTTTTAGACACTGATGACGATATCATTAGGAAGAGGGGACTGGTACAATGATGACGTATGATATCATAAGGGAGGGGGGAGGGGTCGAAAATCGCCAAAAATTTTGTCGTTATAGATGTATAGCCTCTAAGAAGATACTTTTAATAAAAGTCTTTAGTCTGCAGTATACCTAATTTAAGCTGTTTCGGAGAAAGTGTAAATATAGGCAAGCTGATTATACTAAATTACAGAGACACAAGAGTGGTGCGGGCGCAGACGGAGCCAGTTAAATTAGGTGCTACCAGGCTTCGCTCCCGCCATCAGTTACTGATGCGTCAACTATCTACAGAAAAATTAACAACGTTTTTCGCACCAGGCGCGAAATACTGGTGCTGCGTTAATGCTTAGATATCAGAGCTTGAAATTAACTTGTTTTATTTCCAGGAGATTTCAATATTTTTTTCTGAATCAATTAAAAAATATTTCATCTTTGCGTCGATCCTGTTTTATGCAAAAGCAGGTATATCGATGATAAGAAAATGATTTGTCTATACGTGGCATGTAAATTGCCTAATGACATTATGAGTACACTTTTTGCTTACTAGAAAGAACAAATACATCAACCCTATGAGTTTGTTTTTCATGGTTTTTTTTTTTTTACTGTCATAAAAACATATAATTCGCAATTTATACAGAACAAAATTTAAAAATATCACTATGTACACAAAAATCTCCGTATTTTGAATATTAAAATAAAATCTGTGTTTTGTATATTACGCAGAAATATGTGTAAGAATAGAATATAACACACATATCTGTGTGTTTTGCACATTACACAAAAATATGTGTAAAAACAGAATGTTACACAGATATGTGTGTAAGAATATTACACAGAAATATGTGTATTCCTGTACAATTTACACATTAAAGTATGTATTTCAAGACTTATCACCTAATTTTTACACATTTGGACTTATCATCAAATTACACATTAAAATGTGTATTTTAAAATTTACACATTTTTGGCAATTTACACACCAATTTACACATATAGACAAATCGTTTTTGTATCATCGATATACCTGTTTTTTGTGTAAATTTACACATTTTTTTTAGAGTGAGGGGAAATGACAAAGCTGCTATAATTCGGTCATCTTTAAATATATTTAAATGTGATTTTAATGATAACTGGGTAAATATTTTTTTTGTGTATATTAATATCTCAAAAATCACGTTTTTCTAGTTAAGTCACTTTACGGAATTGCTGTCGATACATCCATTTGCTATATGAAGAGGGAATTCTAATAACTCAGAGACGAATATACACATCTTATAGGATCATTTCCAATGTATTAATGCTTATCAATACACCGGTATTATTATAAATAATATGATAGTTGACACGTGTATTCCTTTTTGAATTACAAAGATTAATATACCATAATATAACTCAGCTTCTTCATAGACATCACCATATTTATTCTTACACATTTCACAATTCTTTGTTCCAATTTTTGTCAAAAATGGAAAAAGTGTGAAATTACGCTAAATTTTTGACGAATGATGATTAATATATATTTCTTTTAAAAAACAAATTAAGTATTCCAAACAAAATGTCAATTTTGAAGACGAATATAATTAGATATATAAAAATAAACAAGCAATATTAAAGAAAATCTGTTACGGCTCATCGAACTTTTGTCTTAAAACTAAGTGAAAAAAGTCCAAGATATTGATGAGTTGTATACACTAATACAGAACAGCAAATAAATATTAGTTATATTGCTATATTAGAATGCAGAAAAATCTTTAAGCCTTTTTGCAGGAAAATAAAAGTTTACTAAGTCTGTTTTTTTTTTGTTTTTTTTTTGTTTTGTTTTGTTTTGTTTTTTTTTTTAAAGAAAGACTATCTAGCCTTTTTTAACAAATGATATAGCAAAGACTTTAGAATTTAAGCAGAAAATAAAATTTAATCTGCTATTATTTCATAAAGCAATACATCATTTTGATCTACAGAACTTTAGTAGTCTGATTGACACTTTGACAACAACAACAACAAAAAAAATAGAATACGTCTAATTAAAAAATCAAAGTGAAAGGTACATGTTTGACACTTTGAAGGAATTTAACTTTTAAAATCTACAGTTGGTTGATTTTATCAGACATGTTTAATAAATCATATCACCAATGATATACAATCAGTGTTTGTGTTTCTCAACCTTTTTAGATTAGACTTTGAATTTAATAAGCATTTCGGGAGAACAAAATGACTTTCAAAGTTGAAATTATCTTTATTCATGCATATTTTAGGTTATTAGCGAAGAAATAATACCGAAGCAAATATATTAAAGTAACTGAAAAGTAAATTATACGTCATAGTTGAATAATAATAATAATAATAATAAATAAGTACACAAGTGCTCAATTTAATCTTAGTACTTTGGGCGTTTCGAACAGAAGCAGTAAATGCTACCTTGCCTGATCTTCACACTATTTCGGAGCTTGTTAGAGTGGTCGGATGCTTAGTTTTTGGATTTTTTGGCAATCCCTTGTCTTTAGATGGTCTACAAACAGTTAAATATAGCATTCCAGGTTGTGTCTTGCAAGAAAACAATGGAAAGAGAATAAAAAGAACCCACTTCATCTGCTTTTCTCTGTATTGCTGAACTTGGGATTAAGTTTCTTTTTTGTATTTTATGACTAAAAACAACCTATGCATTTATCATCTACTTCTTTCTTCAGTTGATCCATGGTAAACGGATGAATGTAAACAAAATTTCATTACAGAATTTATTACAATCTATTTAAAATCACTGCGAATCACCGGTCGAAAAGCGCTGACATAAATCATTTACTAGTATTAGTAGCTGACCCGCCCGGCGTAGCCTGGCTTCGTGATAATAATCTTAAATAAACCTTAAATCTGTATTAGTTTATACTCTTTAACTGAATTTTATCTGAAATGGGTGCCCGCTGACTGTGTGAAAAATTTGTAAAAAATGAACCAAAAACCCCTGACATTTAGCGGTAAAAAGACTCAAAATAACTGCAATGGGAAACGCGGTGGGACAGGGTGGTTGATATGTTTCCAACGACTGCGTAATTTTCATGTTAAAATATTGATAATTAACTTTAAAAATCACTTATTTACGCGTAACTATTTTTTATTAATTTTTTTTTATTATTTATTTATTTTTTTTAATTTTAATTTTTTTTTTTTTTTTTTTGGGGGGGGGGGGGGGGTCACATCAAATTCCTGAGTGACTTTTTTTATTTTCAAACTGATTATTTCACACTTATATCGACTATACCTGAACCAAATTCATACTCAATCATTAGCTAAAAGTTAATGTATAATATTACAATTTCAGAGCTATTGTATAAAATTAAGTACATTTTTTAAATCAAAATATGTGTAATGTTAATCCTGCGGCAAAATGCGCAGAAGAAAAGTGACTTCGAGGAATGAATTTTTTTTCAAAGGGTTAATTTTCGTATTTTTTTTAAATGGTTTGCGGTGTTGCAAAGAGAGTTGAAAAGTATATGATGTTTTGTATTTCCTTTTTTGTGTATTTTTTTTCGGTGTGAATGAGTAATGGTGAAATATGCCGAAAAAAAGGAGGGTGGGGAAGGGTTCACCAGATTTTTTAAATATTTAAAAAAAATAGCTGTTATCGTTGAAACTCTTTTAAATTTTTAGGAGTTAAAAACATAATATTTTGCCTGTCTGAAAAAATCCAGAAAAATATATTGATATTTAGTGGTAAAACAGCTCGTAAAAAGATTTTTTTCCTTTGGTCTATTTCAGTAGTTAAAAATAATAGTTCTTGTTGTATGAAGTCTTTGATCTTTTCAGCAGTCATAAATATGATTGTTAGGCACAGCGTGAGAAAATATTGTGGAAAAATATCGATATCTAGTTGAAAAATGAATACTTTTTCTCGCTTTTTTCTTGTTTTCGCCTCGGCTCCGTTAGCATAACAAACAAAAAATAGTTCTTATCGTCTGATTTCTCTAATATTTTATAGATTATATATATAACTGTTTCCAAGCCTTCCTTAAAACTTATTAAAAAATATATAGTGAAAACTTGATCCGAAATCGGGCGAAACCGCACTGAATCTCTTCGGTTTTAATTGTTTTCGTGGAAATTTTCACTCCTTTTATTTTGTAAAAAATACTTCTACTCGTCCGAACATTTCGAAAGTTTAGTAGGTGATGTAAATTTCTCCTCTAGAGAGGCTCTGAAAAGATCGTGTCGAAATATGAACATTTAGGCACTCTTACCATAGAAAAAGGTCGTCTCCGTGAGATACAAAGTGACCTGCGGTCGCAAATTTTGTCGAAAGGGTTTAAATTCGAATTTTTGAAAGCAGATTCTACCTTCGAAAAGAAGAAGGTTACTGCTTTACACACGCGTTTTTTATTAACCGGTACCTCCAAAATTGCGTCCTAGGCTACCAATGCCATATGGGAGAAAAAGAGAACTACGAAAACGACCCATTTTGAAAAAAAAAAAAAAAAAAAAAAAAAAAAAAAATGCAAACTCATATCGACATTTAAGACGTAAAAGTACGTTCTTTCAGAATATACCTTCCGTTTTTAACCATACTAAATATTTTGACTGTTCGAGGTTAAAGAAAGAGCAACAATAAATGCCCCCAAAATCGCAGCATTCAGTTCCTCATCTTAGTTCAGCTGTGTAAATAGGCTTATGGGCATGCACGAGCACTTTCGGCTACTCGAAAGGAAATAGATGATTTTTTTATGACAGTGCATTGCAATTTTTAATTACTAACTCAGTTAATTATCAGAAAGTTAAAATTCTGAGTATCAGGTGCGCCAAGACAGGCCTTGGACTATCCTCATATAAATTTTCAGACTTCTACGTACCTTGGATTTTGCTAACCATCGCAGACAGATACTTTGACACACAGACAGAGTGAAACATTCGTTTATTAGTATGGATATATGCATACGCATGAAGCGAAAAAAACGAGGGACAACATTGATGAATAATAGTGTATTGAGTCGATTCATAGATCGAAAAGAAAGTAAATTTTGAAATAAAAATTCACACACAATACACTTTCAAACTGATGTGAAATTCACCAATGTGTTACCAACGGAGCTGATATGATTCTTAATTCTAAAGTTACGCAAACCTTTTATTATAGCAGTTTCAAATTTTTAAGTGTAATGTGCCAAAAGAAACCACTCGTCCTAAAAACGAACATTTTAGTCTTTTGAATCTGATATTTTGTATCATAGTTACACAATATTGTGTTAGTTTTGTACAAGTTTATTTCACTCTAAAATATTTCAGGATATGACAATTTGAAAAACAAATTGCGAAAATTAGAATTTTCATTTATATATTTATTTCATTTTTTTACGATTTATTTACAGCAAAATAACGTTGATATTTAAGATTGAGTATTACACTGTATGATAACTATATGAAAAATATTAGTATATTTTCTAAATAGTGTACAATGGTACACTGTTTAGCAAATATACTAATATTTTTCATATAAAATAACTTTGAATGTCATATCTGTTCTCTATTTTTTTATATGGTTATTATACCCCGCTTCGGAGTTGTTAAAAATGATTCCTACAGCATTATTTCCATTTCTTATAATGCATTTCAAACAAATTGAGTTTGGATGTGATATGTATTATTTCATTTTATCTGATTATTTTATACCGCTTCTGAGTTAATAAAAATGTTAAAAAAATATTTCTAAATTTTATGCGAAAACACAATATTATTTCGATTTCTTATTTCAAATAAAATGAGGTTGAATGGAATATCTGTTCACTAAATTTTATCTGGTTAATATATCCTATTTCTGAGTTCTTAAAAAAGTCTAAATTTTATGCAAAAAGTCCATAATGAAAGACATTGAATATTGTCTAACTTTTAGTTAATTATTGGATATCTCTGAGCTTAAAACATTACTTTTAAATTTTACATGAAAACTCATGAAAATTTCAGAAAGAAATGAAAAAGAAAATATGTTTTGCATTTAATATTTTTATCTACGATGGTTGTGAAAAAAAAAAATGCTTCCGTTTGAAATGAAAACTTTCATAACTATGAAACAAAATAACCCTACGTAAATATATATGAAATTGTGTATGTTAATGCAATGTACAGTCGGTCAAAAAAGAAGAAACATTCTTTCCCAAATCTATTTTACAAATAAATAGACGCATAGGTAAACATGGTATCGGGATTGATGTCTTCTTTAAGTATATGGTGAAATTGTATGAAACTTCGAAATTTTGAATACTAACACTCAAATTTGATATGATATTTGTCTATTTCGCAAATTTTACTATCACGATAAGAAGCGAGAAGTAATTCGATGACATAGTTTAGAATTATGTATCTGTAAAGCTTCGAATCGCTAATGTTAAATTCAATTAATTTGGTTGAAAAACAAGCTGTAAAGTGAGTAGTTTTTAAGCATAACTCAAAAACTACTTGGTGGAATGAAATCAAATTTTGCATTCGCATATTTGAAACTTCTAGAAATCGATTTCTATTTTTAAAAAATGCCTAGGTCACCATTGATACATTTCTCTAATATTGATTTCAAAAGATATATGTTTCGAAATTAATTTTCGAAAAGAATATGAAAAGCAACATAAAGATTTTTTAACAAAAATTGATTTCTCTAACTTCTAATATGTGAATCCAAAGAACAACTCATTTTGCCAAGGATGTTTTGAGTTATGTTTAAACAAAAGAACTACCTGCACTCCAAACTTTTTTACAACTATTAAAAATAAATTTAACATTAGGAATTCAAATATAAAAACTGCATAATTTTTAAACTACTTGATCGAAAGATTTCCCGTTGGTATCCAAGGTAAAAAAAAAAAAAAAAAAAAAAAAAAAAAAAAAAAAAAATTGAACATCTAAATATTATGTAAAAATTAGGTGTTCGTACTGAAATTTTGACAGTTTGATAAGATTTCATTATGAAGATGACCTCTTAAGCTTATTTTTTAAACAAGAGTTTAAAGAAGACATAATTCCCTCTCGTGAATGGCTATTTTGGTTTTCTGGGTGTCTATTTTTCGATAAAATAGATAGGAGGGGGGGGGGGGGGTCCGTTTTATTTTTTTTCACTTACTGTACATCTGACTCACTAAATTGAGATAGCAGCACACACGAAGATAATTATAAAATTCAAATGCGTCCGTGACACTAATGAGATTGGCGACCCCTGATAAATTAGCATTTGAAAATCCTAAAGTTATGTCTTTTGTCAAGCAATTTTGGATGATAGGGTTTGATCGATTAAATATTATATTACCCCAATGAAGGAATAACTAAATTTATTTAATATTATAAAAAGATTGTTAGAACTTCAAAACTCAATTAAGAATAGCGTGCGCTGTAACTGCCATTTGAAACTCATATTTCGGTTACTAAAATATAAAGCAATAAAACTGTTTTTTACTGGAATTGACTGTGACGATACTATAGTTAGTGCCTATTCTATATGATTGTGTTCACAAAAATGTGTAATTCAATTAATTTATATTTCAAGTTACTGCGTGGAAGCTATTTGATCCGAATCAAAAAAAAAATTCTGTGTCAGTTCCTTTTCATTACTTTGTAGTATTCATAACTAATGATTTATCTCTATTTCGACTTCTTTAATTCTTTGCTTGAAAGAGTTAAGTGAAGATGAATACGACAGTTTTGGAAACGTATCGCTTAACAGGTGTGTGACTAATGTGCCGAAATATTTTCACGGTCTCTTGGAAACCCGCAATACTTTGAATTGCCTCATCTTATAGAAAACCTGTGGTCACACTCCTTCAAAACTGATTCCTTGCATTATTTTTTACAAGAAACCGGATAGAAAACATTTAGAGTGAAAATTTGCTGGAAAATTGCCAACAATGTCTGAGTAATACGAAATATTCACAATCGTAATAGAAATCTCAGCTCTTTAGATCAGGGATGTAGAAATATAATATACGTATTTTCGTCTTGTTTAAGTATCTTGATCGATTTATAGAATGTTAAGCATTGTCTTTGTTTCTAGAAACATATTTTTAGTGCTCTTAAATGCCGAAAAATATTGCGGAAAACAGGTTTCCGATTTATTTACCTTCAGTAAGACATATTCCTCGATTCTTCTTCTAAAGAAATAAACACTGAAAAATCCTTTTTGATATTATTGGGTTATCTATTTATCTATATAATATCTATCCATCTATCTATCTATATATATATATATATATACATATATATATAGATGTATGTTTGTGCATGTGTGTGTGTGTGTGAGAGAGAGAGAGAGAGAGAGAGAGAGAGAGAGGGGGTGGGGGGAGAGAGAGATGAAAGGAATAAGAAAAGGAATAGCTATTTGTAGATAGATGCATAAAGCAGTAAAACGGAAGAACAACAATGAGATTTATAGATGATTCCTCAGAGAGATAAAAAGAGATGTATTTGCATTTAAACCACCCTTTTTTAATCAGAAGATATATATTATAATCTTTATAATCTTAATTTGGGGTCTTAGTAAGTTATCGCTATAGGTCCATTCTTAGAAAATTTTGTTTTCGCCTCAAAGAATCTTCCATTTCTGGATATTTAATTACTTGTGTGATTTGTTGTTGACATCATTACTACGCTATCTTAATGATCACCCATCTATATCTTTAGGTTTTTCTTTTGTACAAACGTGGACTTTGAAGATATCCCACCATTTCTCATAATTAAATTTTGATTAATAAAAAGTTTTTAAATAATTCTCTTAAACAGATCGAAAATATAAAAGACCGCTTTAATTTTTGTTTTGTTGATTTGCACCATTATTCCCCAGCTGTTAAAAAATCACAATGAACCCAATTTCATGCCAATAAAAAGGATTTATACTATCAAGACTTTTTGTTTAATGAAAATATCATAAAATCTGAAATGGTATGGAATTGAACCATTTTACAATAGTTCTTTCTTTCAATAACTTTTTTCAGAGTTTATTCATTATGAATTGAGAAGCCCATAAGAGTAACATTTTATTGATATCAGAAATAACATACTTCAAGAGACAATGCGAATCGGAGTGGATAATAATAAAAGAAAATAATAAAAAAAATGAATACATACATTATGTTATTTCTAATTTTCTGCTTTAAATACGCACTACTAGATCACAAAATAATATAATAATGAATTTCAACCTCATAATAATAATGCAGAACGTGGCATCAAAATAAACGTAATAAAGGTGTCTTTCTATTAACAATGAAGTGTATGAATGTAATTTCATCATTTTTATTTTATGTACTACACAAAAAAAATGTATATCAATTATGTCAATTTATGTTTATAGAAATGATTATAACAATGACTATTATTATCTTAGTATACCTATGAAAAGCCACTTAAGTCGTTTATTGTTATAGACATGCAAGAATCAGATACAGAATTTATTTTTTAAACTTATCACAAGTGGTTCAAAAATGAAACTTTAACAATGACTCTCTAACATAAAACCTCTGCCTTGTTAACAAATAGGGAACGACACATTTAAGGTATCGAGAATACTACACGGAAAAAACTGTTTTGCTGAAACAACTAAATTTTGGTTAATATAGCTCCAATCAAATATTTTGGTTGGAATGACCAAATTTTTGTTGGACTAACCAAATGATTTGTTGAATTAACAAAATCGTTTGGTGAATCTAACAAAAATTTAATCCTTCCAACTAAAATATTTGATTAGAGCTATATTAACCAAAATTTAGTTGTTTCAACAAAACAGTTTTTTCCGTGTATTTAAAAAAGTTAAAATGGTAATTTTACTTCTAAATATACAGTTAAAATGTCTGTATAAACCATTTTTTGAATTGAACAGTAAAAAACTTTTTTACAATGATACATTACTTATTTATAAAAATTAATTAATTGTGGATAATTCTAGAATTTTATATGAAAATATTCATGAATTGTGTTTCATGTATCAAGATGTGCAGAAAATAAACAATTAATAAAACTTGAATTTTTTATGCAATTAGGGATATATTGATAACTACTTTGGCTAATTATTTGCTGTTCTCATATTAAGGAAAAAATTATAGAAAATTAATTTCGGAAAAAAACATTTTTGTCATTAGTTAAAACCTTTTTTGGTAAGATATAAAACTCACACGCTTATCTTTGTAAAATGTTTTGTATTATACACTTTCTGATTTACAAATAAAATGCGCTAGAAAATGTTCAACGAACTTTCTAAGTCTAATTTTCCTTTGGAAAAATGACGTTATTATTAAAGTTACAGGGTTATTCCTGCATAGAAAATAAATATTTTAGTAAGACGAAAGTAACATTTTCATCGTTATTTATAGTTTTTTGAATGAAATTTAATTTTTCAAAATAAATAAACAAATAAATAAAACTTAATTCCTGTTTTCAACTGCGGAGATGTTTTTGTTTTAACTATAAAACTGCTGTTAAATGTGTTATTTTTTTTTACAATATGCAATAACATCTAACATTTCGTCTAAAAATACAACCTGCAAAAATATTTTGCGAGAATGTTGAACAAAATATAGTTAAGATTTTGAAAGAACACTTAATTTATGAAAAAGACGTTAGCATTAAATATTTGTTTTTATCAAATGAAGGAGAAATTAATTACAATTCACATTCGAGATTAATAAAAGAAAACCAAAGGAATTTTCACAAATGAAAATTTGAGCAGCAAAAACAACTGAAAAAGTCCTTCCGGCCAGTGCCGGGAGGAAGAGGTAGCTTTCATATTCCTTATTTTAAAAAAGCCAACTTATATTATTCAAACACACGAAGCTCAATTAAGTGGAAACCGAATGTAGGAGATTCAATACTAATTTTTATCAATACTAAATCATTATGAATGAGAATTTCGCAAAATTAGTCAGCTTTATCCAAGCTGCTTTTATTTAAAGTAACTTATATTTGGTTGCAAATTCGGCGATTTCTTAAAGTGCCTGCCATTTTAAGAACACATGGTGGATGAGGCTAACCAGTGAACTTGGTCGAGACCTTAGTAATTGCTGTGCACATGCTCACTCACATCGGAATCGGTTGATACATACGAGTGCTGTCGCAGGCAAAAAATGAGATTTTTCAAAATGTTACCCACGTTAGAAATTGAAACTGCTATATCTGAGCCATTTTTTAAGATAAAGACAAACAAAAAATGCTCCTGAATCCTTATATCAAGGTCAAATATTTAAGAAAGAAAGCTTTTTCAATTTATAATTTTTTTGCACCTCACTTTAAATATATATATTTTTAATTTAATGGCCGCCATTTTGAAACAAGATGACTGATGAAGCTGGCCAGCGAACTTGGTCGAGATATTGATGTATACTATTCACATGCCTTCTTCCATCGAAATAGGGTAATACGTGTGGTATCGCGAGACAAATACAAGATCGTTTCAAAGTGTTAGCCATGATAGAAATTCAAAGTGCTACAATTCAACCACTTTTTAAGATATAAACAAAAGAACAAATTTTCAGAAACAAAAACTGCTCCAGAATCTTTGTATCAAGGCCAAACACATAAAAAAAATCTTTTTCATTTTCCAATTTTTTAATACCTCATTTTAAATTTTAAATTACATTTTCTTTTAAAAAATGGCAACCCTTTTGAAACAAGATGGCTAATGAAGCTGGCCAACAAACTCGGTCGAAACATTGGTATGTACTATGTACAGACCAAGTTACATTGAAATCGGTTCATAAATACGCCTGTTATCGCGTGACAAAAATCAGGGCGTTTCAAAATGTCAGCCACGCTAGAAATTCAAAATGCTATAACTCAGCCATTTTTTAAGATATAGACGAAACAAAAACTGCTCCCGAATCTTTTTATCGAGGTCAAACACATAAGAAAAAAATATTTTTTCAATTTTCAATTTTTTGGTACCACATTTTAAATTTAAATTTTTCTTAAAATTTTAAATGGCCGCCATTTTTAAACAAAATGGCGGATGAAGCTGGCCAACGAACTCAGTCGAGACATTGGTCTGTACTATGTATAAACGAAGTTACATCCAAATCGGTTCATAAATACGCCTTTTATCGCGTGACAAAATTCAGGACGTTTCAAAATGTCAGCTTCGCTAAAAATTCAAAAGTCCTTCCGGCCAGTGCCGGGAGGAACAGGTAGCTTTCAAATTCCTTATTTTAAAAAAGCAAACTTATATTGTTCAAACACACGAAGCTCAAATTAGTGGAAACCGAATATAGGAGATTCAATACTAATTTTTATCAATACTAAATCATTATAAATGAGAATTTCGCGAAGTTAGTCAGCTTTATCCAAGCTGCTTTTATATTAAGTAACTTATATTTGGCTGAGATGTTGATGTATACTATCCACATGCCTTCTTACATGGAAATAGGCGAATACGTGTGTTATCGCGTGACAAATACAAGATCGTTTCAAATTGTTAGCCATACTAGAAATTCAAAGTGCTATAATTCAACCATTTTTTAAGATATAAACAAAAGAACATATTTTCAGAAACAAAATCTGCTCCGGAATCTTTGTATCAATGCCAAACACATAAAAAAATCTTTTTCATTTTCCAATTTTTTAATACCTCATTTTAAATTTTAAATTTAATTTTTTTTTAAATGGAAACCCTTTTGAAACGAGATGGCGAATGAAGCTGGCCAACGAACTCGGTCGAGACATTGGTATGTACTATGTACAGACCAAGTAACATCCAAATCGGTTCATAAATACGCTTGTTATCGCGTGACAAATATCAGGTCGTTTTAAAATGTCAGCCACAATAGAAATTCAAACTGCTATAACTCAGCCATTTTTTAGATATAGACGAAACAAAAACTGTTCCGGAATCTTTGTATTAAGGTCAAACACATACGAAAAAATCTTTTTCATTTTTCAATTTTTTGGTATCTCGTTTTAAATTTTAAATTTTTTTAAATGGCCGCCATTTTGAAACAAGATGGCGGATGAAGCTGGCCAACGAAATCGGTCGAGATATTTGTATGTACTATGTACACACCAAGGTACATCCAAATCGGTTCATAAATACGCCTGTTATCACGTGACAAATATCAGGACGTTTCAAAATGTCAGCCACGCTAGAAATTCAAAATGCTATAATTCAGCCATTTTTTTAAGATATAGACGAAACAAAAACTGCTCCCGAATCTTTGTATCAAGGTCAAATACATAAGAAAAAAATATTTTTTCAATTTTCAATTTTTTGGTACCACATTTCAAATTTAAACTTTTCTTAAAAATTTAAATGGCTGCCATTTTTAAACAAGATGGCGGATGAAGCTGGCCAACGAACTCGGACGAGACATTGGTATGTACTATATACAAACGAAGTTACATCCAAATCGGTTCATAAATACGCCTTTTATCGCGTGACGAATTTCAGGACGTTTCAAAATGTCAGCCACGCTAGAAATTCAAAATGCTATAACTCAGCCATTTTTTAAGATATAGACGAAACAAAAACTGCTCCGGAATCTTTGTATAAAGGTCAAATACATTAGAAAAAAATAATTTTCCATTTTCAGTTCTTTGGTATCACATTTCAAATTTAAAAATGTATTTAAAAATTTAAATGACCGCCATTTTGAAACAAAATGGCGGATGAAGCTGGCCAACGAACTCGGTCGAAACATTGGTATGTACTATGTACATACCGAATTACATCCAAATCGGTTCATAAATTCGAGAGTTACAGTATGACAAAGGTCAGATATATATATATATATATGGATATATTTATATATATATATATATATATATATATATATATCAACTTTTGAACGGAGGGTTGTTTCGGGGTCTGGGGGTCATGATCGATGAAAATATACCAAAATTTTTTGAAATCGCTTTCCTCCGAACGGCTGCAATAGGTAGCTTTTTGTAATGAAAGCTACCTAAAATGCTATAACTCAGCCATTTTTTAAGATATAGACGAAACAAAAACTGCTACGGAGTCTTTGTATAAAGGTCAAATACATAAGAAAAAAATATTTTTCCATTTTCAATTTTTTGGTACCACATTTTTAATTTTAAATTTTTTAAAATTTTTAAATGGCCGCCATTTTGAAACAAAATGGCGGATTAAGCTGGCCAACAAACTCGGTCGAGACATTGGTATGTACTATGTACACACCGAATTACATCCAAATCGGTTCATAAATACGAGAGTTACAGTGTGACATAGGTCAGATATATATATATATATATATATATATATATCAATTTTGAACGGAGGGTGGTTTCGGGGTCATGATCATGGGGGTCATGATCGATGAAAATATACCAAAATTTTTAGAAATCGCTTTCCTCCGAACGGCTGCAATAGGTAGCTTTTTGTAAAGAAAGCTACCTAAAAGAAACTAGGGCTGGATAATTTGATGTCAAATTTGTCACCATATCGCATGTGAAAAATGATGCGTGAGAAAGCATACATTAATTAACATTGAAGAAACATTTTCTTTACCCACTACATTTATTGAAGAGAATTACCATACCTTTTAAAATTCATCCACATATTCCAGTATCTTATTCAATTATTTTATTCTTCAAAATCTACATTAGCTTCAAATATTACTTTTAAAAAATATGCCAGCTATTTCAGTTACTTGTACTAAGAAGATATGCGGATGTAAGTCTAAGCAATTAATTTCCACATTTACGCGGATCGATAGAGTCGGAGTCGGATCTGTTAAAATTCCTGGAGTCGGAATCGTCCCTTTTACCCATCGACTCCGCAGCCCTGCGTAAAACGGTACAAAAAGTTAAGAGCTCATCTAAGGTAAAACAGAATAAAAGACTCTATCAACGATATTGATTTAGATGGAGGTTTTGGTTTAGATAGATGAATAACAGGACATTCAGGTTTTTTTTTTTTTTTTTTTTTTTTTTTTTTTTTTTTTTTTTTACTTAAAACGCTCGCAATCTGGCGTTTTAATACTTTATTATATGTAAATTAATTATGAAAAAAGATATAATTATCTACTATATTTAAATATTTAACCTCTTGATTACGCACTAGGACTGGCGACTATTTTAATATCCACTCGTACCGCAATTTACAAACAAAAGTTCTTCGTGGTAAATTTCTTTTGAAAGTATCTTAGTATAAGTGTATGACAGAGATTACTTTTGAAAAGTAGTGATCTGGAAAGGTAGATAGATCGCCAAAAATGGTTTATAATCGCCAATTTTCTTTATCGTTGCCAACTGTGTTAAAAAATGGTAATTTAATGTACAATTAATAAATACATAACATTATTAAAAATCATAAATAATGTAAAAGTAAGATGAAAGAATACAAAAGAGTAATTTGGTACACATTTATTAAATAAATAATATCAAATTAACGATTTTCAGCAATAAGCGGTATTAACGAGGGTAGTTTTATTTCCAGTGGATTGTTATCACCAGAATGAATATGATATCATTTTTGTTCCATGTAAATATACTGTATCAATGAATATACTATGTTATATTTATCTATCTATCTATATATGCTATATCATATTGTATAGTTATACGTATATAAATACTTCCATACCGCTGCCTTTAATATGTCAACTATGTAATATTAACAAATGCAGATTAAATGAAGAAAGCAAAAAAAAAAAAAAATAATAAATAAATAAATAAATAAATAAAAGCAGGAAGCAGGAATTCTGGTTTTTCAGAATTTAGTGTCGACCCCGATGAAAAAAAATATGTATGTGAATGTATATAGTACAAAACATATTTCAGTTCTAAGACTTAAAATACACGCTTTTATTTTATATAAAATGACGTCATTTGCATCCGCTGAAGAATTCCACATTTGCGATCCAGTCTTAAGCAACATCTATAGAAAAGTATGCATATGACGTCGCTATCGCGGAATATTACACAAACACAGCAAAAAGCTATCTCGTCATTTAAAAAACTCGACAAAATAAATAAATTACAAAAATTAATTTAAAAAAATAATCGGGTATCAAATGATTTATATTCTTCATTTGTTTGTAACATATATATGGATGCTGAAAATTAAACATAGTTTACAATAGCTCCGTGTCTTATCAGAAATCATTCATTTATATTTTTCAAAATTCGGAAAATAGCACGTATTTTAATTACAATTTTTCAGTTGTTATGAGAAAATGGCAACAAAAAGATATAGTAATCTTTATCTTTCCGTTTACTTTTTTCCAGAAATGAAGTACTTTAGTTGCCACCATTACAGAAATGGCAATAAAAACTACAAAAAAATTAATATCTCAAAAATAAATTATGATGCGCTTTTCAAACAAATTGTACACTCTAAATTAAAATGTCTGAAATTCAGACACTTAAGTGTCTGAAATGGATTGTTCAATTTTCAGACATTTTAAAATGTCTGAATTTTTTCAGACACTTTTTGCGTCTGAATTTCAGACACTTCAAACGTCTGAATCGCATCCATTTTTTTGTAAGCATCATACGTAGCCATGTTTGACCACGTTGAATCCTGGAAAATATTTGGCTGTGGTCCTGCCCCTCCCCCCCCCCCCCCCAATACAGCCTGATTTTTTTGGTGCTCTCAGTTTTGGTATACAATTTTCGTTACGTTGATAATTTAAATCTTTTACGACATTGTACTGATTATAATCAATATCTTGAACTTCAGGAGTAGAACAAGATTAAAAAACAAAAAATATTTATCTAAATATTAGATTTTTTTAAATTTATTTTGTTTTTAACCTTATTTTACTTTAAAAGTTCAAAATATTGATTATAATCAGTACAATTTCGAAACAGATTTAAAATATAAGCTTTACAAATATTGCACATCAAATTTGAGGGCACTACAGTCGTAGGGGGACGGGGCACTTCCCAGTTTGCCCTTCCTTTAATCAAGAAGTACTTTTGCAAAAAACGCAACCCTGCATTATAGTTGTCTAAATTGAGATGTCCGGTATTCGGGAGTATCCGTTGTGGAGGTTAATGGACATTCTCGAATAGCGAACACCTCTATTTAACGAATACTTTTTTAATCAGCAGACATACATATTTGTATATTTTTACCTCAAAAAAGTAGACATCTCCAATTATCGGACAAATTCCGCGGTCCCGAAGTGTTCGCTATTAAGGGCTTTTAAGGTACATAGATAAATATATATATATATTTTATAATCTTGTCCTACTCTAAAAGTTCAAAATATTTATTATACTCGGTTGAATGTGGAAAAATATTTAAAATATCAGATGTACGAAAATTGCAAAAATCCCCCCCCCCCCCCAAAAAAAATGAAAATATAAAAAAATATATTGCCACATAGGCAATTTTACATATACATCACTTGATAATCACAACAGCCATTTAACTATGAATAATGAAAATAAATAAATAAATATTCTACTTTAATAACATTGGGGAAAAAATGACTTTGGTATTTTGTTAAATATATTTGCGTTTTTAAACTTGTCCTACTCTAAAAGTTCAAAACTTTCATTATAATCAGTGCAAGATTTAAGATATCAGCTTTACAAAAATTCATGCAAAATCCCCCCCCCCCCAAAAAAAAAAAAAAAAATGAAAATACTTATTTAAAAATTATGTTTTAAAAAATTTATATTTCCACATGGGCAAGTTTTTATGTAGATCAGAGGGTACTCACAAAAGCTATTCAACTATCAATAAAAACAAATAAGTACATATTCTATATTAAAAACATGAGGAAAAAATAACTTATGATTTCCAAACTTCTTTCGTCTTAAATATATACAGTAACATCTGTCATTTTTGTATTTTTCGTATAAGTGCATATAAATAAAGTTACCACAATTTTAAATACGAAATCTAGTTAGAGGTTTTTACTTTTTCCCATTATAAATTTCAAATTACTTTTTTATTAAAAATAATAAAAAATCAGTATTAGAGTTGATTGCAAATCAAATACATATGTATATTTTTACAGGCAGCTTCATATAATAGACCAGTCTCATTTACTTTATTTATCTTTTTTTAATCTGCGGTTTTATGCCAGGAAGTAAGAAAGCATTAGGTCATCTTTCAAAGTTTTTTTTTCTTTACTTCCTTGTGGCCGTCATTTACTGCGAGATAAAAATTATCAATTGAAACTAAGAACTGACATTGAATATATAATTCGTAATAAAAAAGAACGTCATAAGTTTAAAAATATATACTTCTAGAATTAGTGGGGTTTTTTGCGAACAGATTCAAAACTAATTAAATTTCATGCAGGATTTTGTTTAGTACAATAAATAAAATCATAAAATACACTAATTTTACTACTATAAAGAAACTTACTTGAGTTGCTGCAAGAGGTAAGAAATATTCCTCGATTTGAAATTTTAAAAACTACCACAACCACAGTGAGGGAGAAAGACTTTCATCAGTTTAAAAGGTAATCCCATAATACATCCGACTAGCCATATTTAAAGAATGAGATGTTTCATCCTAAAAACAGGGCCCGCCAGACAAAAGTTTCTTTTTTTTGCCAGCTTCGACAGGACGAAGATGAATAACACAATATTATTGATATAAATTGATACGAGTTAACACTAAGCCCATTGCACACGCTTTGTAGAATTTCCGGGTGTAATCTTCAACCGTCGTCTACTTCTGTTCTGTGTCTATCCCGCCCTTGTATCGACGACAGCTTCTAAGAGACATTTGATGTCGAGCACACACGTCAGATGTATGTATTCAATAAATAAATAATCCAAGTTAATACGAATTAAAATCACAGTGCTTCACATTTCGCAAAAAACGAATTAAAATACACGCGTACATAAAAACAAACTTTGTTTGAATTACAACGTATACCACTTCGAACGAAGACATCTAAAACGCATGCGCAACTGGGAGTGCTAGTGCCCCCTGGTGGTTATTGCGTCGGAAGAATCAAAACGTCTTAAATTAAGACACGTTTAAAGCAATGAAGTGTCTTAAAATAAGACGTTTGCGGATATTTTAGACATTATTCTCAGTTCGTTTACACCATGGTCATAGTAAGACGCTTATGTATCTTAAATTAAGACATCTATAGTGTCTTAATTTTCAGATTAAGACACTTAAGTGTCTAAAATTCTTTTTCAGTCACATATGTGTCTAAATTTAAGACGCTTCTATTTGCAGTGTATTTAAAAGTACTTTTTGTCCCCATACAACGGAGAAAAAGTTTAAAATGTGCGATGTTTAGAAGTTTAAATAATTGCAGTAGATTATCATTATTTAGTCGTACAATGATACGCCTGCTTAAACCTTAAATGCCTGATTTTTCAAAAGTCATTGTAATAATGCTTTTCGGGTTTCATTTTTTAAATAAATTGTGGGAAAAATACTTACAAAAATCATATTTTGTTTTAAGTATGGTTTACGACTAAAAAATAGTTTGTTACTAATCGACAATACTGGTCTTTAATTGAAAAAATAATTTTCCTTGATAAAATTCTATAATATTAAACACACAAGAATTTTAGGAACTATAATAAGAGATAAATTTTACTTGCTCACTGCAGAAGAAAATAAGGGTATTTCGCAAGGTTCCAAACAAAACAAAAAGAGGAAGTAGCAACAATTGAAAAAATAAATCAATCTTTATTCTTAAACAGCACAAATGTTGCCATCTACATGTTGAAAATCAATTTAATAATGTTTTCAGAATGTATTTTATTGGCAACATTAGGCATTATAGCTTCAATATTATTCTAATGGTATTTCAGAGCCTAAATTGGGTATGTTGCCGAAAAGCAACACCCGGCATTTAAGGGTTAATTTTACGATGAGCTTATGGTTAGGTACTTAATGTACTTTTATTGGGACAAAACTTTATTTGTTGCCTGAAAGAAATAGCATATCTGGATCTAATAATAATTCATTTCGAACTATAAGATGCCTAGCGCATCAGCAATTAATCCGAAAATAAAAAATAAGATTTTTTTTAAAAACTTTATTAAATTGTCGACTTAGTAAACCGAAAATGGTTTTTTTTTTTAAAAAAAAGGATAATTTCAATTTTTCTGACATTTTAAAAAGGAATATTATTTTTGTAGGCATTTTTAGGGTTCCGTAAATAAAAAGTAAAAACGGAACCATTATAAGATCACTCATGTGTCTGTCTGTCACAGCCATTTTACTCGTAAACTATGGAACGTGGAAAGTTCAAATTGGCTGAAGTAATGAAGGGTATTAACCCACATATTTATAGATTTTTAAACGTTCAAAAATATATATAGTAAAAATTTAGAGCAGCTAATTAAGTTACTTGCAAAAAATATTTTCTTGGTATATCGTGTGAAAGCTTTCGAAACGCCGAACTCAAAAATACATTAATTTTAATTTTAGGTATTATATTTTCAGATATATCACCGAAAATGTATTGCAAAAATATCCCCCCCCCCCCCTCTATTTCCGAATCTACTGAAACTAAAATTATGAAAAAAATTAGCGGTAGTAGAATTTAATTTAACCCTTCCAGGAAAACTATATCGATTACGCTAGGTCAAATAGTTTTTGAGAAAATCGCCTTCTTCCGTTACGCACAAATTTCAATTTGCGGTTATTCAGCAAAAAAGTTCAGGAGCACTGGAGGTACTTATTGTCTCAGAAGTATAAAAGGATTGTTGATAATGATATTCGAAAAAAAATGTCGGTAATTAGCCCTTAAAGACCCGGACGGTTTGGACATACATAAAGAAATGGACAGCGTACTTTATGCGCCATCGGCTTTTAAAGCCTAAATAACAACTTTTAAGGGTATATTTGTGCAATGAAATGCCGAGTATTAGTATAAAAGCAATAAACGTCAAAATATTAAAAACAGACTAATTTAATTAAAATAATCACATAATACTATGGGAATCACGACTGGTTTGCATTGAGTGACTCTCTTAATGCTCCCGTGTCTTAATTTAAAACCTATCTGGAGAAACGCGGTACGGACCATGGTGGCGTTTCAACTTTGCGACTTCCTTTCGAAGCGAGTTCAGCACAATGCCAAGTTTAGACTTTGAGCAAGAGTTTTGTTTTAGGCACTCTGTGAAAAGTAAAGATTATTACTACGCTGAATTTAGGTTTATGAAATGACAAATGAAGTTTAAACATGCACTACTTTTATTGACAGAACCAAAAAAAGTTTATCATAAACAGATTAGGATAAGATTAAAAAAAGTGTTATACAGAATAGCAATATTTGATACTAATTAGGATTCCTATCTCTCTGAATTTTCATGGTATATCCATTTATACTTTTCTAGTATATACAGCTATACCCAATCGTACGGTGTATTACTTTTTAAAAAGTTTTTTACTATTTTGGCAAATATTTTTTTGTATAATAAAGTTACTAATTAATATATTTATTGTATGGAACCCTTTGTGGGCGAGTAATACTCTCACTTCACCGTTTATTTATTTATTTATTTATTTATTTATTTTTGCTTAAAAGTATAAAAACTGTATAAACATAATGCATTAACAGTTTACTGCCTGTGGATAATAATAATCTTAATAAATAAAATCGATCAATTTTTCTTTAGATATTTGGCCGTCAAATTATAAAAGAATATATATGTTTTTATGAAAAACCCATAATAAAGCTAAAAGATGGGCTTAAAATTTGCCGGAAAATTTATTGTAGTGATTAATTTTAGGTATTTGGTTGAAAATGCACTGGTCTAATTGTTCTATGTTGGGTATACGTTAAATGTATACTTCTGTTTTAGCTCCAACACTGTCAAAAAGGTTTCTGGATTTACCTAGTAGGTTTACGAAAATATAAAATATAATATAATATCTTCCGGGCTACCCTAGATTACGAAAAGCGTAACTTATCTTCGGGATCAAAATAGTATATTGCTGCCCGTTATTTTCGGAAGTGTTCCAAGAAGTTTTTACAATACTCAGTTTTCTCAAATTGGTATTAACACGAAATATAAACTTTTTGGATTCTATCAATTCTCGTGTAATTTTTTTCATGTTCAACAAACATTTTGAATAGAAAAACATGCTAAATTAATAGTGTAATTTTAACATTATTTTGTTACTATTTTATGTATATATTTTGTTACGCAATTGAAAATGTTTACTCTAGAACTGATAGCATCCGAAATATTTTCTTTTATCTTATACATAATTAGAAAAAGCTATTCTTATGGATATATTACATAAAAAGATATTTCAAAATATAAATTAAATTTTAAATAGAAAACATTCATAATATTCATCTTACTTATTTTAATTATTTAACTAATGTCACAGATGCAGTCTTAATTGGTTTTCATCATGCCTGTAGCATGATTTCAATCAATACTTGATATCTTACGTTTTTTATTCTTTTAATTGCATTTTTCATATAGATATAAAATAAACACCAAGTAGGCAAATAAAATAATAATGTGTATTTTATTCTTTTCTATAGTATTTTCGGGAGAAACACTTAAAAATATTTAGCTCTAAAATACATCTTCATTCATTCTTTCCTTACAATTTCAATCTAATATTGAAATATCGTACATATATCTTTTTTTTTTTTTTTTTTTTTTTTTGAACATACGTAATATATAAAATATATGATATTTTAATTTTCAAATTCATCTTTTCCTAAATACACTAGCAATTAAAACTAGTACGTTTCAACCATGAAAATATTTGCTATTTTTCTCATTATCAAAATTAATTTTCCCCCAATCCACACACACAACACACACTATCAATTATGACTATACAGTTTAGTGCATTTCTTTGATTTTAACATGTAGTGAAGTCATCATTAGTGTTGCCGATTTTCAGGTGCTACAAGAACTGTCCCGCATAACTACTGTGAGGGAAGACAAAAGTCCCGCTTTTTCATGATGTACAAATTCTGTTAAATTACTTTTCGTTTAGTACTATTCGTTAGTTTACTTCACATGGAACTTCATACAATAAAACCTTTTAATACTAAACCAGTCTAAAACGGAGACTTTTTATAGTTAATTCGAAAATAATACCTTAAAAATCTGCTTGTCTAGACTGAAACCTGTATAAAACGAAATTGTTTGCTGTTTTTAGCAGTTTTGTTTTAAAGTAAAAATTTTATTATCTCTACGGTAGGAAGAATACTTTACAATTATTCCAAAATTGGAATTTTTATTTTAGTCGCTTGCAACTCCGTTTTCACAGGTTTTACACTGTATAAGATTTTTTTGTTTGTTATAGTATAGTAAAGCCTACTAAGACGGAATCGCAAAGGACTGAAAAATAAATCCTTTTGAAACAGGTTTCTGTATTAGCAGGTATAACTGTATGATATTTTTAAGGTTGGGACAATGTATTTTTTACCTTTAAGAGATTCCGTTCTAGGCATGCTTAGTTTTAATGGGATTTACTACATTTTTATGTCACGATTTAGAATCCACTGTCCATCTTTTTTTGTTTCCCTGTCCCACGTTTTGTGATACTGGACTTGGCAACAATAGCCATCATTTTCTAAATGAATACAAACATAACGCGATAGAAGAACTGTTGAATATTCACAACTAAAATTAGATCAACATATATTAATATTAATAATCTCATATATAAAATTTGTGAATTTTTACTAATGTTATTGCCAGGTTCTCCGATTTTCAGAGGTCCAAAGACTCATTCCGCGTAACCCCTGTGCGGCGCTCATAAAGCCCAAATTTTTCAAAATACACAGTTATTTTTATCTTTTCACTCTCGCTATACTACTCAATTCACTGTTAAAAATTTGCAGCATTTTGGCAGGTCATTTTACCGTTTTTTCCGAAAACGGTTACGCAACCGTAATTTTAACACCATTCTCACCATATTATTGGCCATTTTATGGTCAGAATATAGTTAAATTATGGTTATGAAACCGTTTTTTCAAAAAACGGTGGAATGACCTGCCAGAATGCTGCAAAAGTTTTAACACACTGTTAAAAATTTTGCAGCATTCTGGCAGGTCATTCGACCGTTTTTTGAAAAAACGGTTTCATAACCATAATTTAACTATATTCTGACCATAAAATGGCCAATAATATGGTCAGAATATTGTTAAAATTACGGTTGTGCAACCGTTTTTGGAAAAAACGGTCAAATGACCTGCCAGAATGCTGCAAATTTTTAATAGTGCAGTGTTGTTTTGGATATCTGAAAAATTGCAAAATCTAAGAAAAATCAGTAAGAGTCTTTATTCCTATAGTCACGCCGTAGATTTTAGTGTAGAAATTTTATACTATATTTTACATTATGACGATATTTTCTAATGAAATGGAATTATTTTAAAGAGCAGATACACTGTTAAAAATTTTGCAGCATTCTGGCAGGTCATTCGACCGTTTTTTGAAAAAACGGTTTCATAAAAATAATTTAACTATATTCCGACCATAAAATGGCCAATAATATGGTCAGAATAGTGTTAAAATTACGGTTGTGTAACCGTAAAAAAAAAAAACGGTCAAATGACCTGCCAGAATGCTGCAAATTATTAACAGTGTAGTGTAGTAATAGAAAATAGTATTCAAATTCTTTTCAATTTTCCTGCTTTAAAACGCACAGCTACAAATTATTTTCATTCTCAAATGAATAAAATTTTCATGTATTTGTATGTATTTTTGTGTATTTTCATGTATTCAAGTACCAAAAAAAAAAAAAAAAAAAAAAAGTACCCGACCAGGTTTCTTTTTGTTGTTTTTACAGGGATACGATAAATTATTAATGTTCAACTACTACCTGATTTTAAAATTTTGCGATTGGTAAGTTCAGAAAGTCAGCTAATACTGAAATTTTGACATGTTATTAACTATTCATTACTTTTACATAAAATTTGAAAGAAAAAAAGTTTTAGGTATGAGTTTGGATTTGAGAACAAATAGATTTGACTAAAACTACTCCTATTCAAATTGAATTTTATTTTTAAAAATTCATAGAGTAACAACCACAAATTCCGTTTTTTGCAATGTAGTTAATTAGCAGAAAAACTTAAACTTTCCAAAGCTTCAGTAAAATGTTTATCTTTGTGTATCACAACCACAAGTGTCTTATTTTTTAAAATAAGCTATTAATTAAGTTTCATTTGTGAACATTGAAAAGTGGGCATAGAATATTTCTAAATTTTTAAGGACTTGCTATGTTTGATTTACTATCGATTGTTCTTCTTAAGGTTTATTTAGTTTAGATATATTTAATATAGTGAAATTAAACTGCTTTATATTTTTATGTACCATTTTTAGACCTCTGTCTTTGCTATTTACGCACTGGATCTGGCAACGTAAATTTCTACCCAATAGAAACTGAGATACTGGTATAATGTTCATATCAAAAACATAACATACTAGAGCCTCCTGTTGAAAGTTAAAAGCAAATAAAATCCGCATAGCAGGGCTGCCATGGGCGACTATTTTTATGTTCTATTTGCACCACTATTTTAAGAAAATAAATTGTGCTGCATATTTCTCTTGCAGATGTTGTCAAAGTGTATGTGAAGAATTTTTTGTTTTTTAAAAATGGTGCGAGATAGAATTAAAAAGTAGCCGCCTGTGACATAGTCTTTCACAAAACGCATCATACATCCCTTAATGCAATTCCATATCATAGATGACGAGGTAACGACAACAGGCATACTGTGAAGATTCCAACACAACAGCTGCACATGTCAGGTGATATACACCAAATCCGAATTATGCTTCCATTAAAAAATTGCATTTGATCAAAATCCTCTTAATCCTGTCCTGGGAATAATTTTTGAGTTAAAGTGTCCAAGAATTATTGTAACAGACATTTTTCAAACAATAGTTTAATCGTATTCAGGTCATCTCAAAACATATAAATCCATCAAATAACTGGAAACAAAATTTTTCACGAATCGTATGCTTTCATCTGATGAATAAAGCAGAAAGTAAAAATGCAAATCGCAAAGATATGAAAAAATTAATCTTTTTGTCATAATATAGTGCAAATACATACACTGGTGTCCAAAGTTAAGGACCAGTCATAAAATGCAAATTTTTAAGTAAGCGAATACTCAAAAGGAAATAATATAATTCAAATAATTACTATCCTTACAGCACAGCTAGTCTATATAGCATCTCATTCATGTCACACATGGTCACAAGTGTCACAGTCACTAGGGTGAAACAAAAAATAGGAAATTCCACACATCTCATTTTGAGTCTCAAATTATCAGTATATGTAACTCCACTTAGACGTCAATGTGACTTCTTCTTTGTGACGAGTCACGAGATGACTTTACAATGCAGTTACATTGTGACTCTCATGTGACTGTCATTTTTAGACTCAATTTCAAAGTCATCATGAACGTTGCGTTATGATAAGTCACCAAATAATATCACATTATAGTCACATGGTGACATCACAGTATACTCTCTGTCACCTGAAAGTCATAGTGTGACTTTAATGTGCCATTATTTGGTAACTTATCACAATGCAGCGTTCACGATTACTTTGAAATTGAGTCTACAGATGACAGTCACATGAGAGTCACAAGGTAACTACATTGTAAAGTCACGTGGTGTCTTGTCACAAATCAGTAGTCCCAGTGACGTTTCAGTGGAGTCACATATAGTGAGCATTTTAGACTCATAATGCGATGTATGGAATTTCCTAGGTTTTTTGCTTCACCGTAGTGACTGTGACACTTGTGACCATGTGTGACATGAATGAGATGTTATATGGACTAGCTGTGCTGTAGAGACAATAATTATTCGAATTATATTATTTCCTTTTCATTATTCGCATCCTTGAAAATTAGCATTTTGTGATTGGGCCTTAATTTTGGACACCAGTGTACACACACACACACACACAAATATATATATAGAATAATTCTCTTTTCATTTCTTTCTAAAATGAAATTAATTATTCCTTGACCTCTATTTTTTAAAAGTTATTGCAGTTTTAGATAAGGAACAAAGCTATTTCATTTCACAAAATGTGTCACTAATTCGTTTTCAAACTATTTGAGATCCTGTTTACGACATGCATATTTTCTTATAGTTAGGAACTTTTTCTTATTTACAAATTGAGAAGCTGCTAATCGTACTCCGTAATTTAAAACTAACTACAGGCCTTGGCATTGATAACTTCTTTGAGCAATTTTAAATAATTTTCTAGCAACATTTCAAGGTAATTTTCAAGGAGAAGATTGTTCGAATGCGTAATTGAAAACTTCACTCTCTATCAATAATCCACGAAATACACACTCAAGCAAGTTAAAAAATATCTCACAGATTTCAGTTCCTAGTCACTTTATCTGCTTGTAAAACATTAAATCTGGAAACAACACTTTCAAAGCGTGACGGCTAAGAATAATATTCCTAACAACAGATATCGCATACAATTATGTAAAATGATTGGGTATGGGTCTAAACTGCTTTTCTAAATTTCTTTATCTTTCACGTAATCCAGAATTAACTACAGCTTGACTTTAAATATCTTATATTTTACTTATTATTATCATTCATGGCTTACCAACAATTGAAATTAATAATATTAAGAAGAAAAACAAAGCCATTTACTCGTACACATATTTGGAGATAAAGAAAAGTAATAATAATATTAAAAAAGAAAACAAAAACCATTTATGCCTATATAAAAATGGAATAATATTAATAATAAATAAAAAAACAAAGCCCTTTACATATATGGGGAATAAAAAAGAACATAAATGAAAAAGAAAGTTTTAATTGTACAATAGAAATACTAGGAGTTTTGATTTTCATTGCAGAGTATGGCATTAATACGTCCTAAATCTATATAAAAAAATAATTACAAAACATTAAGAGAATTAATTAGATACCTTGTTCGAGTTAGTAATTCAGTAGCTAACTTTGTATAGCACAAAAGTATTTGGAAATATATTTATAATATAATATTCTAAATTTTAATATATTTTTAAATGTCATACTTAAAAAATACAATAAAGTAAACAAGAATTAAACAGGTTTTCAAAATATAGTAAACTATGTGTTTATAAGGAATAACTAATCTCCACGATTCTTTTCATTTAGGAAAAAGTTTTTAAGTATATGTTTTGAGATGTTTTTTATATTAAATTACGTGTTATAATGTTAATACAGTTAAAAAAATATTTAGCAGCCCATAATAGTTATAATATATTTTTTAAATACAAATTTATAGGTTATGTAATTTAGAAGTTTATTTCTTGTTTTACTTTTTAGATGAACCAGTTGTGTAAAGTTTGCGGGGAGCCCGCAGCAGGCTACCACTTCGGTGCTTTCACATGTGAAGGATGCAAGGTAAGAAACCGATTTAGTTTAGCATTCATAAAGAAAAGTGTTATCCTCAGAACTAACGAAAAAACATCTAAATGCATTGATAAATCAAATTTCGCGCAGTAAATAGGAATGTAGGTTTATCTGTTCCAAAATATCTGCGTGAATAAGATTTCAAGATACCTGATTCCAAATCAAGAGAAAACGTGGATTCTCATGCATTCATCTTCAAACGGTCTTAATATTTCATTTAAGATTTGAGTTCCATATGCATGAAAAAGCAGTACAAATCAAACTGGGCAATCATTAACCAATATATATATATATGCTAGAATCTTCAATACATTTTTGAAATTTGATTTTTTACCCCAGGCTAATATATATTGAGCGACGTTATACAAAATCTTAATAACAGAAAATATAAAGCAGGAATAATTATAACTAAAAATAGATGTTTAGCAGCTTTCTGTGACATTTTCTTAACAATCGCATTATAATATACTGAATAGTTGACAAAAATTAACAGTGTAGTGTTTCTCTCTGAAGTAAATAAATTTTAAGAATGGTACTTTCGAAAGACCTGAACTTACTAAAAATTTGCAAGTGCATTTGCAAAGCCTTATTAAACACATTAAAAAAAAAATTGTAAATGTCATAATATGCTTCAAAACATCTGATGTAGAATCAAAGAATGAAAGAAAAAAAGTCCTTCCGGCTAGTGCCGGGAAGAAGAGGTAGCTTTCATATTCCTTATTTTAAAAAAGGCAACTTATATTATTCAAACACACGAAGCTCAATTAAGTGGAAACCAAATGTAGGAGATTCAATACTAATTTTTATCAATACTAAATCATTATGGATGAGAATTTCGCGAAATTAGTCAGCTGTATCCAAGCTGCTTTTATTTAAAGTAACTTATATTTGGCTGCCAAATTCGGCGATTTCTTAAAGTGCCTGCCATTTTAAGACAACATGGTGGATGAGGCTAACCAGTGAACTTGGTCGAGACCTTAGTAATTGCTGTGCACATGCTCACTCATATCGGAATCGGTTGATATATACGAGTGCTGTCGCAGGCAAAAAATCAGATTTTTCAAAATGTCACCCACGTTAGAAATTGAAACTGCTATATCTGAGCCATTTTTTAAGATAAAGACAAACAAAAAATGCTCCTGAATCCTTATATCAAGGTCAAATACTTAAGAAAGAAACCTTTTTCAATTTCTAATTTTTTTGCATCTCACTTTAAATATATTTTTTTTTTATTTAATGGCCGCCATTTTGAAACAAGATGGCTGATGAAGCTCGCCAGCGAACTTGGTCGAGATATTGATGTATACTAACCACATGCCTTCTTCCATCGAAATAGGCGAATACGTGTGGCATCGCGTGACAAATACAAGATCGTTTCAAAGTGTTAGCCATGATAGAAATTCAAAGTGCTATAATTCAACCACTTTTTAAGATATAAACAAAAGAACAAATTTTCAGAAACAAAAACTGCTCCAGAATCTTTGTATCAAGGCCAAACACATAAAAAAAAATCTTTTTCATTTTCCAATTTTTTAATACCTCATTTTAAATTTTAAATTACATTTTTAAAAAAAATGGCAACCCTTTTGAAACAAGATGGCGAATGAAGCTGGCCAACGAACTCGGTCGAGACATTGGTATGTACTATGTACAGACCAAGTTACATTCAAATCGGTTCATAAATACGTCTGTTATCGCGTGACAAAAATCAGGTCGTTTTAAAATGTCAGCCACAATAGAAATTCAAAATGTTATAACTCAGCCATTTATTTAGATATAGACGAAACAAAACCTGTTCCGGAATCTTTGTATTAAGGTCAAACACATACGAAAAAAATCTTTTTCATTTTCTAATTTTTAGTATCTCATTTTAAATTTAAATTTTTTAAAATTTTTTTAAATGGCCGCCATTTTGAAACAAGATGGCGGATGAAGTTGGCCAACGAATTCGGTTGAGTTATTTGTATGTACTATGTACACACCACGGTACATCCAAATCGGTTCATAAATACGTCTGTTATCACGTGGCAAAAATCAGGACGTTTCAAAATGTCAGCCACGCTAGAAATTCAAAATGCTATAACTCAGCCATTTTTTAAAATATAGACGAAACAAAAACTGCTACCGAATCTTTTTATCAAGGTCAAACACATAAGAAAAAAATATTTTTTCAATTTTCAATTTTTTGGTACCACATTTCAAATTTTAAATAAAAAAAATTTTTTTAAATGGCCGCCATTTTTAAACACGATGGCGGATGAAGCTGGCCAACGAACTCGGTCGAGACATTGGTCTGTACTATGTATAAACGAAGTTACATCCAAATCGATTCATAAATACGCCTTTTATCGCGTGACAAAATTCAGGACGTTTCAAAATGTCAGCTTCACTAGAAATTCAAAATGCTATAACTCATCCATGTTTTAAGATATAGACGAAACAAAAACTGCTACGGAGTCTTTGTATAAAGGTCAAATACATAAGAAAACAATATTTTTCCATTTTCAATTTTTTGGTACCACATTTCAAATTTTAAATTAAAAAAAAATTCCAATGGCCGCCATTTTGAAACAAAATGGCGGATGAAGCTGGCCAACGAACTCGGTCGAGACATTGGTATGTACTATGTACACATCGAATTACATCCAAATCGGTTCATAAATACGAGAGTTACAGTGTGACATAGGTCAGATATATATATATATATATATATATACTGATATATATATATATATAACAATTTTGAACGGAGGGTGGTTTCGGGGTCTGGGAGTCATGATCGATGAAAATATACCAAAATTTTTTGAAATCGCTTTCCTCCGAACGGCTGCAATAGGTAGCTTTTTGTAAAGAAATCTACCTAATACTGTAGATTCATTCAAAATATGCAGAAACAAATTTTCCCCAAAACTTTTTCGAAGTATGGATGATCTTTTGCTCTTTTACATTTATTGCAAGAATTGCCCTATTAGAGAAAAATACTTTTTTTCATAACTTTATACATATTACATCATCTCTTACATCAGATTTAATAATGCAAAAATACTAATTGAATTATGCGTATGAAAATATTGTTTACATTCATCATTCTCACCGACTTCAAAGAAAACAAACTGTTAAATTAGACAATATGTCTGCATCTACGCACGTAACTCTCGAACCGAATTTCCGATTTCAATATATATTGTAAAAGTATCGTTGTTACTTTGATAGAATACGCAATTGGCATGCTTAAATATATAGGCATTTTTGCATGTCCTTCAACTTTCTATTTCAAATGAAAATCAAATTTCAAATTTCAAAGTAATTGCTTAAAAGGCGCAAAGGCCAACACAGTGAATAAGATTCCAAGCCGGGACTTGAACCCGGGCCATCAGCATAGGGCACTGACGTTCTACCGACTAAACCACTTGGAACGATACACAGCTCGGAAAATTTCTCACTATTATATGTTGGCAAAGCTACAAACGCAGCACAAGATGGAATATTTATCGTGAGCCACCGACCTGAGGGTAACACGAAACATAATTGAATTCATTTAATTATGTTTCATTAATATATGAATTATAATTTAATTTAATTAAATTATAATTCATATATTAATATTATGAATTGATATAATATGAAAGTATAATTTAATTTAATTAAATTCATTCAATTTTATTATGTTTCGTGTTAGCCCCAGGTCGGTGGCTCACGATAAATATTCCACCTTGTGCTGCGTTTGTAGCTTTGCCAACATATAGTAGTGAGAAATTTTCCGAGCTGTGTATCGTTCCAAGTGGTTTAGTCGGTAGAACGTCAGTGCGCTATACTGATGGCCCGGGTTCGAGTCCCGGCTTGGAATCTTTTTCGCTGTGTTGGCCTTTGCGCCTTTTAAGCAATTACTTTGAAATTTGAAATTTGATTTTCATTTGAAATATTGTATCCAAGGCGAATGTTTCTCTCTGGAATAATTTCCATGTATTAATATTCAACTTTCTAATTTTCGAAAAATGTACCAGTTGCCATTAAATCTGTATACATTAGTAAGTAACGCAATTTTAATAAACTTTTAAACAATTCAGTTTATCTTACGTAGTTTTTAGAAATTTTTAATATAAAGTGTGTCCACGTATAACCTGACCGACCTTTATTTTCGCAACCGTTGGTTTTAGATGCATACTTCCAATTACAAAAGTGGTCAAAAGTAGGTGCAGAGTTAAGATAAAACCAGTTTGAAGCGAAAAAACTATTTAGCGAAGAATTACAGAATTTAATTTTTATACGGTCCCCCGGTCCTATAAGTTATATGTAGTAAAATTTTCCTGTTACACTGAGAAGTAAAGCAAAGAAAGTCCCGTTATTCTACAATTAAAATTGACCGAGTAATAGCTGTTTAAAGTCGGAGCATACTTTTTGCTGCAAATTAGGGGTCATTCACAAATTTAGTAGAAATATAATTTCGTCCGATATATTAAAGAAATGGTTGAAAGTAAAATTAGCATTGCAATATAAATTTGAAATCTTTAATCATTCTGACATATTACTGAAAAATATATAATTTGTACTGAACATATAAGAGGATAAAAATAACAGAATTTTTGTTAAATAAGAGAATGAAAAACAACAGCCTAAATTCTTTACAAAAATGGTACATATTTTAAAATGCTGTTAGATTACACCGCCTTCCAAATTTTGGGTTGTGCAATGTATTTTAGCTTTTGAAAATTGATTCACATGTATTTTTTAGCGCTGAATCCGAAAATGACCTTCATTTTAAACCATCACGTTAGGAATTTTCTCAAATCGCAAATTTCAAAGTTAAAAAGCTCAACGTTAAAATTGATCCCCTCCTCCTCTCCCAAACTCATCGGACCCCCGAGCTGTTTAGCTGTAAGAAACCCAGTATAAGCCACAAAATTGAACAAATTATTGAATTAAATAAAATTAAACTGAATAAAAAAGTCTTACATCTATTTTATAGTATCAGATTTTTCGCTATTTTTTAACCTTGAAAGCTACGATTTGCAAAAAATCCTGACATGATAGTTAAAAGTGAAGGTAATTTTTTTATTTAGCGTTAAAAAAATACTTAAAACGTAATTATAAAAGTTAAAAAACACAACCATCGCAGGTTTATGTTATCTAATCTAGAACCATTTCTTAAACTTGTTGACGGTAATCTATCCGAATTTTTTTGTGTTATCCTCTAATATAAGTATTTATAAGATTGTAGCGTCGAAAATCATAATAATATTACATTGTAATCGGATTTAAGTCAGTGTGTAAAATTTTAACTTCGATCGGACATTTGAAAGTCAGTTAAATTTCGAGTACAAATTTTAAACTGGAAAGACGATCGTTGCAAGTTAAATAAAACCTTATGAAAATAACATAATTTTTGTTAAAAGAAATCATAGCCTCAAATCCTTACAAAATACAACATATGTTAAAATACAATTATTTTAACTAATCTGAAACTTAACTAATAAAATTAACTCAATCGTAATAGTTGTACGATTTCTTTCAAACCGCAGATACCTTGAAATAAGTTTAAGTACTTTATATAAGACGCCTGAAAGCATTGTCGAAATCATCTGTTTTGATATGCAAGTGGTATAAGTCATGCATTTCAAAGTTTCATAACTCGGTCAATTTTAATATTAGAAGAATGGGACTTTTTCTGTCTTACTTGTTAGTGTCACAGTAAATTTTTATTAAATATCACTTATAGGAGCGGGGAACCGTATAAAAATTTTAATTTCGTAATTTTTTAATAAATGTTTTTCTTGACCCAAATCGCTTTAAAAATAATTCTTTACCTTATTTAAACCCTTTTTGTAACTGGAAGTATGCATCTAGGACCAACGGTTGCGAAAATAAAGGTCGGTCAGGTTATACGTGGACACACTGTATATTCAACTTTTTCCTTTAGAATGGCTCGAACACTGCTAAATTTAAATATGATCCTGATTTACAACGCGGTAAATTCTTTTTGGAAAACTTCCTTCCGATATATATTTTCATATTCCTTTTCTATTTACATATTCAGGTTCAAATGTGAAACTGTAATATGTTAACATTATCACAATATTTGTTTGAATGTTTTATAATATAGGACACGTTTCAAAAATTGTACAATAAATATTGTAATAATATAATTATGAGGTTATTTTGAAAAAAAAGCCAAATTCTTGTTCTTTTTTTTTTTTTTTTGAGAGGTGGGGGGGTACATATGGTGATTTTAAAATTTGGAAAAGTATTTGCTACATTTTCGTTATTGAAACATATAGATATTGAAGCCATATTGAAAGACATATCAAATATCAGTATTTGGATCAATGTGTTTTGTAATCCTTATTATCAATTTAAAAATAACTTGTAAACTTTTCCGAGAAATAATTACTATTCATACTACTATTTAAGAATACTTTACACCATAAATGTGATCGCTATCAAACATTTCATTATTTTTTAATTACCTGGCGGACGTTTTTTAGAATATAGTATATATATATACATATATATATTTCACGAACATCGAAATATTAATTTAAAAACAAATAAAAAATGTGAAAGTTTTGAAAAATATCATTCAGTTGACTTTGAATCATTCTATAGTAACTTTTCAAGCGAATAATCCCAAGATGTACAAAGAATAAAAATCCTTCAATTTATCAGTTTTATTAGAAATTCAAATATGCTTTGATATACGGATGAGTTGCTTCCTCTTAATCATTAACGAACAACCAGTTGACTGGTTAAATAAATTTACAGTAAGTAATCTCATGAGGTGTTTTCAAGTTTTATAAATATTTTCTTGCCAGCAAATACATGCGCTATTTGTTCTCAGAAGTATATGAAAACATACTTTTAAAACCTTGATGTATTTTTGCCAACAGAAGCATAACGCATTTTCCCCACTGACCGTGATATTCACGAATGAATAACTAGAGTCACCCAAGCTTATTTACGAACACTTCCATTTCAGTCTTATGTAATGTATTTTCGAGTCTCAACTCTTTTACCTTTTTTTCTTTCTGCAAAACTTTCCATTTCTGGAGCACAAACCATTTCAAGGACCGTCTCAAAGCCCTAAAGAAACTAGAAACATTTGTTTGTTGACGAATGCGGTTTAACGATCATTTTACTCATTCTCACTTACATGTCTTCTTTCCGTTTATGAAATATTTTACTTTTATTTTTATTCGAGGTAGTCATCTATATAATTTTTCTTTTCACATTGCATTTTACATTATGCATTCCATACTGTTATTAATAATATGTATATTTGGCTCTAATTTCACCGGAGAGTCTTTTCTGGAATCGAACTTTTCCTCCCCAAAACATAACGGTTGTTTCTCTAGAGTATAGTGATCTCTAGTCTTTCTTTTAACACCTCTTCCGCAGTATAACCCTCTCGCTGCTCAACCCGAGAAATACTCGTGCATGCATTTTCCCGTCTAATTAATACTATTTGGTTATTCCCACCAGTTATATTTTAGCGAAAATTTTGTGTGACTTAATCAGGACATTTTCCCCCATTACCATAGTCAAAAATTTATGCTTTAAAGAACCGGTGATAAAAGATTAAAAATTCTGTAAAAGTCGCTCATCGCGAAAAACTACTTACGCAGCGAGAGGGTTAACTCACATTTTCATTTCAGAATGTATTAATAAAAGGTGCGTGAAAAAGGACAAATTTTTAAATACACTTGATTTTCAAACTATAACATGCTTGTCTCCTCCCCATTAAAAAAAAAAAAAAAAAAAAAAAAAAAAATGTTATTTTTCTTTTTATTCGAGATATTTGTCTGTATACTTTTAGTTTTCACATTATACTTTGTATATTTATCTATTAAATGTTGTAATAATTAATATGCATTGCATATTTTTCTCTTGTTCCGCCTGGGGTCGGGATTGTCCTGCCTTCAATCGTTTTCCAGTAAAAATTCGTCTGTAATTTATTTCTCATTTTTTATTTTAGTACCTATTAATTAAATCATGACTAATGAATGAATGCAAAATGACAAACGTATGAATACATATGTTTCTGGCATCAATATTTCATGTGTGCCCGCCTAACATTTCTTAAATATGGTAGTTAAAAATTACTAACTAGGTGTCCCAAAAAGAGTTAAACGTGGTTTTTGATATTTTACCTATTGGAGGTACGTTGGCAATGTAGGCTTCTAAAGCGTTCGAAATAAAGTAAGAATTAAAATTATGCTGATGAAATAGGCCTGCCATTAATTTTTAGAAACTTACACTTTTAAATTTTTATAAGTTTCCTCGGTTGTATAAGTTATATGTAGAAAAGTGTTCTCCATGCTCTGACAAGTACATCAGTAAAAAACACCATTTTATTCTACGACTAAAAATCCCCCAGTTATGAAACTTTGAATTTTATCAAATTTCACAGTTTTCCGGCACTAAAAAGGAACAGGCGATTGTTTTAATGTTCACTGGTGTGTGTGTGTGTTGTTTATGACAGCCGATTATCTACACTAGGGATATAGGCCGAGGGGGAAAATGCCCTCCGTGGGGGTCTTTCTAAGGGATCCTAACCCGTATTTACGCAAGGTTCGAAGAAAACCACATCAAACTCCGAACAGTTAGGCAGACGGGCACAATTGGGTTCGAACTCAGCATCTTCTGTCTACTAGCTTTGAGAACAGAACTTCTCAGCTACTGGTGGGGTTTTAATATTCACAGAATATTCAATATTTGCTTTACATTATACTACAAAATCAAAGACCTTTAAAAGTATGCTGAAATGATACTTTTTTTCAATTGCAGAGAGTTAAAGTGGTTTTAAAATTTTGTTAGTATGCTTAGGAAAAGGTTATTAATATAATTATTTTGTTTCTGTTGAAAATGCTTTTTAGTATTTGCGTGTAAACTAATGTCTAATTTCTATTGTGAAGCAGAATATTTATTGACATAACAAGACGATGTATATATTTATCGTGGATCAATGCAAATTGATCATAATTTCAGCATAAATATCCGAAACAGAGATAAAGAAATAAAACTTTCTAGCTATATTTCATCATCGAATTTTTCTGTTTAAGCAAGTACATATCTAATACGTGTTTGAATAACTGCATGAATCAGACATAGTTTTTTGTACAAATAATATCATAATTACTTAACAAATCACATTTTCCGCAAATAGTATTGAAAAAAAAAATTAACCCTGTTGATAGGGGGAAATAGCGTAAGATATTACAACTACTTCCAAATGAAAAGCACGGGACATGTATAACCTTGAAAATAAGGAAGTAACTTCAACCATTTAAGTGGACTTTCCTGTGATGATAAAAATTTTCTTGCCATAAACCTTTTTTTCTATGAAATCATATTTAGTTTTATTTCTTAGTTGCACGGTATGATGTAATACTAAGCCTTTTAGTATCCGTTTGAAAAAAAATAGTGTTTAAACACCTCCCGTTATGAAAATGGATATATTGTACTCTTCTAATATATATAGTTTAAGCTAATTTATTTTTTGAAAATATTTATTTTATTTTTTTTCCACTGAAAAATAGTTTTCTTTTTAACATTCCGTAATACAAGTATTGCAGCTGAAAGTCGTTTTATGAATATACATTTGTTTTAATTTTAAAGTTAAAATTGAGTAGTGTGTAATATTTTCCAATACATTTATGACCCAAGACATTATTTCATAATGTTGAATGTATTAAATAGTGACTTTTAATAGCATATTTTTAAACTAAAAAATACATTAATTAACAGGTTTTATGTAAAAATATATGTGTAAGCAATATTATTTGTATTTTTCAAAACACAAATAAAATTTTTATTCTATTTTTTTGTTTTGAATTATTTGCTATTCCTTGAACTGACAAGTGAATTTTAATATTAAACTGTATATGAATACAAATGAATATTTAATTATGTATAAAAGAAAGGCGTTTTCTTCGTTAATTTAAACTCTTTTTAGATGTTTAAATAAAGAAATGTAGATTTTTTTTTTCAGAATAAAAGTATATATTTCATTGCTTTGAAAAGGAAAAGAAATACAGGATAGTTCGAATGATACAAATTATGTTAATTTCTTCCGTCATAAATTCAAACCTGAAGAAATATTAAAAAAATAGATACGCTTTAGTTATAAACAAGAGTAAAATTACGCACCTTATTATCAGGAAAATACGAATGGATATTACATACTTTTAGACAAATAAAAAAATATAAACTGTAACAAGCATTTTTAAAAAATGTAGACTGTATTTGTATTTCAAAAATGTGCATAAAATGCATATACAATATATAATAGAAATTAGGCTCATAAAATTGACTAGGCATCTAAAAAGAAACAAATTTTAAAATTTAGAGCAATTGCAAGTTGTGATACTTGCTGATGGATAGAAAAGCCCGTATTTTAGGTTCAAACAATTTTCATGTCTTAAAAAACTCTTCGCTACATATTTATAATATATTTTTTTTTTTAATTTTCATTTCCGGAAAAAATTGGTGTGTCTGCTATTGTAATTAAGTTGGTCACAAAATATTGTATAATATAAGCTTAAGATATAAAGCACGTCAGCACACACATCCACACAGATACGCACACACAAGATACAAACATGTAAGGCAGATGGAATATTGGAGAGCTTACGGTAAGTGGATTTTCATTTTCTGAATTTAAAATCTACATAATAATCTTAAAGGCAAATTGCATCAGCTTTCCTCTGAGATGCATTTATTTCTTATAAATCTATAAAATAAGGTAAGTAAAAATTTCCTATACCTAGATTTACACTAATTTCAAACACACAAATTAAACAATTATATGCTTATTACTAAAATTAGCAACATACGTGGTTGAGAAAAATAAACAAATTCTAGGAAATTTATATTCAATTTATCAAAGAATGTTAAACTTTGTGTGCAAGCAATGTACTTAGAATAAATTCAGAAATTAAAGATCTAGTCACCTTTGACATATTCTAGACAAATATATAAATGTAGTGATTTGTAAAAACTAAATGTCCATTCTCCATTCAAGTTTTATTATGAAAGCTCAGTTTTGATATTATTCACAATAGATTTTAAAAAGCATTAACAATAATGTGGATGACAAAAGTCGATTTAACGACTTAGTTTAAAAATATAATTAAACGAATTGCTAGAAAATGTTAATTACTTTTCTGTGCAATTCGTCATGAAGAACGAGCGGTGTTTATTCGATTTTTACCTAAATTTCCCTTCCGTTTTGGCTGCTGAATGATATATTAGATTGATCATACTTCAATATTTTAGAACATATCCCAGTTTATTTGGTATTTTAGCAAAAGCTTTTTTTTTTTAAATCAACTCATCAAAATTATTATTAAAGCCAATAAACAAATCAGCACTTTAAACCTTTTTTTTTAACATTTAACAATTAATAATGTCCTTTTACATAAAACATGGTCGCTAGTGATCTAAAAACAGTTATTTAAATTCACTGTATTATTTTAGTTGTTTTAAATTATATTTTTAAAATAATATTTTAAATTAGAGAAATATTATTTCACATGAAATTGGAAAATCAAATCACTGTATTTGCAATAAACACGGAAAAACCAGAAAGCGCTAAGAGGACATCCTTATAGTCCGAAATAAATCATTTTTAAGGTAAAAATAAATAAAAATGCATCAAAATCTTTAATTTTTATGAAAAATTTCTGCTTGATACATCTGATAATCTGAATTTTAAATTAATTCTTAAAATCGAAATTGGATTCGAAAAAATAATAATAAATTCAAATAAGAAGAAAAGGTGTTATTAAAACAAATTTCCTTTTAAATCAGAAATCAATAAGAAATTTCTTAAAAGACAAGTCTGCATACTCAGAACCGGCCCTATGTTGGATGAATCGAGTAAAGTGCACTAGGACCCGTGAACTTAGAAGCCTCGAAAGGAAATAAAAGACATTTTAAAGCTTTGAAAAAAAATGGACCCCAATGACTTTTGAAACAGGAAACGCCCTCATTACACTAATAGAGCTCTCCAATGAGACTAAATGAGCTTTTCTCAAAATTTTAAACTAGCATAGGCCCCAGCTAATTTCTTGCACACATGGTCCGGTAAATAAAAATTCGCCGGGCAGTAAAAAATTCAGTTGGAAATTCCTTTTATTAATAATTTTTCCACGAGATATATTTCTAATTAGACAAACATATTTTTGTTGTCGCTTTATAGCTTTCAAGTAACACTAAGCAAAGATTGCCACTGTTTGGTGATTTGCCTTTACTATTATCGCAGAAAATATTTTACGTTTATTCACCATTCTATAAATAAGTAATTTTGATATTTTAAAGTTGGAAATCAAGATTTTTGTGAAAAACTCATTCACTTTACAGAGTACAGAAGACATACCTTTTACTTTCCCTTCTTCTTTTTTGTTTTCAATGCTGAAAAACAATGGATCTTCGAAAGATTTTTATGCTAGTAGGTTATTTATGTTTCCTTGTTCTAAAATAAAATTTTTATACCTGGATTCTGAAGGCTTTTGTTCCAGTATAACGGTAAATTTACAGAATTTTCCCTTCTAAACTTTCTTTCACTATCTTCTTTTCTAATACTATTACCAAATAATTACCAAATAAAGCATGATTATTTAAATTCTAAATTATTTCCTCACATTTTTCATACCTTTTCTCTCACTAATGCTTATAACACATCCGATAACCCCTTTCGTTCCCCCTTTTCTTCCCTTTTCCAAAAGCACTCCAATATTATCATAACTGCCTTCAAAAATAAAAGTAATTAATATCAGACTATACTTGGACTCTTTCCTGAAAGAGTAAACAAAAAAGGTGTTAAAATCAATAAATGAAAAACAAATCTAAAATAAACTAATTTTTAAGGAACTAAATTTTGAATGACTATTGCTCCGGATGGGAAAAAAAATTATAGTTCGCGCGTACCAAATTAAACAAAAACAGCCAAACTGTGACATGAAAAATTCAATAAACGCAAAAAATACACACTATTCAACATACAAAAATAGGAACAAGATTCCGATAACAAAAGAAAACTGTTGATTCTTAAAATATTAAAAATTTCATAAACATTAAGCGTTGAGCAGAAAAAAACTAAAGATCAATAGAAATCTATTCCGCTAATTTATATCCAGACGTTCTTAAATTTTCATTACAAACATTTCAAAATGGTAACGAAAAATAAAGTTTTGCAGTTAAATACACTTGCTTCAGAGACGTCAAACATTTGTTATGCAAAGAAAAGACGCTTTTTTGGAGACGTTATGGGATGCTGATTTCTTGAGGTTTGTCGCACAAAACATTTCATTCATTTAGATGACTTTGAATTCTGCAATCGCTGAAGAATAACGACTGTGGCGTAAACAAGATTGTTGCAAGAAAGGACTCGTTGTATAAAGGTAAGTAATTTTCTTGCAATTATAAATATTAGTAAAAATTTATCTTTTTAGATCTTGTTTTCTCGAAGGTAAAATTATCTTAATTACACCATTATATCAAAACAATTAAAATGTGCTGGCGCGCAATTATGAGGAAAAAAATGCTTTATTTGTTTTTTCTTATGTAAAACGTAATTATATCTAATTGTAATTGTGCTGAAGCCCAGTTATTACTTAAATATACATAATTTCATTTTTTAATATAAAGTAACAATATAAAAACCTTCCGATAATTTTGAATTCCTATAGATTATTTTTTATTAATATTGTTTACTTGTTTACGCAAACGTGTTAGATTTAAATTAAATATGAAACCAATCAAATTATTCTCTTTCAGCTTTTCTAGTTTTGGCAGTAATTTGTGCACCTTTAATATGTAATTTACTTTGGTACCTTATTAAAATGCACAAAAATTTCATATGGTTTTCAATCCATTCAGAATGCAGTGGAAAAGCTAAAACAAAAAAAAAAATTATTAAAGTTTTAAAAAAACTGCATTTTAGGCAAAAAGGAAAATTACACTGTTTTACGGAATATGTTTAGACTTCTTTATCTAAGGAATATTTTTGGGAAGCATCACACATTAAGTAATTTAAAGTTTGCCCGTATGCAGTTTATCTAAATTTTTCTCATTTGATTATCTCTCTCTCTCTCTCTTCTGTATTTCTTTTATATAATAGAAATGCATGTACTTAGAAATGCAAAATTTAAATTAAAGTTAGTTTAACTGCGTTTCGCAATATATCAAAAGTTATGTAACTGAATTAGAAATAATTTTTAATAATAAAATTTTCTTCTTTTTTCAGATATCCATTTCAATAGGAATACGTCAATTGTGGACACTTGTTAATGAATTTTCTGTGAAGATGAAGATAAATTGTAAGAATATTCACTTGCCTGTCTTACTGAAGAATGAATTTCACATTATACAGATTAATCCTCCTTGAACACTAATGTAAAAGTTGTCATACTTCAGAAAAGAAAAGTAAAATTTACAATCTGGAAATGAATACATGAGAAAACAGACTTGTTATGGCCAGAAGAAGCAATTCATTATACACTATCGAAATGGAGAAATCTTTTGGGTTGTATGTAAGAGCTGAAGAAAATTGACTTATCTGTTAGAGAAAATTCTGAGTTGATGATTTTTTTCATTCGAAGTCCATGAATAACTTATTCTCTATGCAAATCAAAGAACCTCGTAAGGTTGAAGATAACACAATATAGCTTCCAAAGAACTTCTGAAATAAAGATATAATAATAAATTTAACTTTTCAGAACATCCAAAAGAAACTTGCATGGGAATTTGTCCATTGCTTATAGGATGATTAGTGTGATTGTCAACATCTTCCGAAGTTGCATCATTCCAATCAATCTCACCCCAAGATTTTTAGTTACTAAGAACTGACTCCAGTTTATGCCACAACTCGAAAAAGAAGAAGTCACAGTTTCAGGGAAACATTTTAAAAATAAACTCGGCTGACGGATCGTCCTTAAGTTATATTCTCATTTAGAAATCCCGGCTTGTGACTCAGCGTTCAGCGACTAAAATGAAGTACGTAATTTGTTGTTATTAAATGCGATAAATCACTAACATAGAGAATGAAATACTAAAAAATATATGTATATAATAATAGAATATAAAGTAAGCTCAATGTAAATAGTTGAAATTAAAGAAAACTTCAATTTCGAAATGATGTCTATTAATGATATTTATTAATGTTTAGCTTATACTTAGATAAACACTAACCTTAGTATAAATTGAAAAAAAAAGTTTAGAACACCAAACATTGCATCAAATATTGCATATAGATATCGTTAGCATTGAGAGTACCGTCAACAATGGAAAAGCAACAGAAATTTTGCTCAAATATATAATTCAGTAATGGATTAGAGAAATACGAAATGTATGGAGATAAGAAACTGCTAATACGAAAATAGCAGATGGAAATTAAAGAACGGATGAATTTATATAATATATGAATTTAAACTTTCAACAATCTGGCAAAGGAGGTATAACAAAGTGCAATTAACAACATTTTTATATTTTTAATTATACTGAAGATTTTTTGAACATCAAATTAATTTACAGAAATGTTGTGTATGTTAGCAGAGAGAAGACTGGACATGTAGTCAGTCGTTCACGTAGAACATTTAAACTTTCCGTTGTCAAAATTCTTAAGCAGTATGAACTCAAAATTCTTTTTACTTCTGCCAACGAACTCAATATTTCCAAATTGAAAGAGTCTACACATACTTTTTTTTATTCCTAGGATATGTATGGTATTATTTTCCAGTATTGCCTTACTTACGGAGTTTAAAATTACGAAGAAAGCAATAATTCGGCCATTGTAAAAGATTGCTGGGAAATGAAACACATCTTTCACTTCAATTATGTTATAAAATTATCTGTAAGCCTTATTCCGCACATGAAGTTGGCTTTCTAGGAGCACTTCATACCCATAAAAATTATTGAATTTTGTTAATTAGAACTTTGCTATCTCTCTAAAAGGGGAACGAAATGGCTTTTTCTCTTTAGTCAGGTTGGTGGACATTTTACTTAAAATTCTCCTTTTATGATTTCCATCTGCTGCTTCCGTATAAGAAGCTGCTTCTTTCCTTCATGCATTTTCGTATTGGCTGATTTCTTCAAATTTTGCAATTATATCTATAATAATAAAGATAATATGTTTGTATGTCGGTCCAGAGTTTACTGGAGAGATTGCTGCTAGCACGGCTATAATATTTGACAGGAAGTTACCTGTTTCCTTAAATTATGCACCTTAAAGGCAGTTTTATGGATTTTTAATGTGATCTTTTCTGAAATTCTTAGAACTTTTTTGCGTTCCGCAGCGGTTTTTTTGCATTAGTAACGAGAAACCAGTTTCAATCATTTATCCCGATATAGTAAATTTTGTCCTCTGTACAAAACCTTTTTATAAAAATTCGTATAGCGATTTTTTAGTTTTTTGCAAATTTGTTAACTTGATATGAGATTTTCAACGTTTTTTGGCGTTCCGCAGCGGTTGTTTAAAATTCATTAAAAAAAAAAAAAAAAAAAAAAAAAAAAAAAAAGGTTTTGGATCCTTTTATATTCGATTTGTTTTACATATTATTTTATGCGATTTTTGTCGTTTTATGACGCTCCACTTAGTGATTTTTCAACATTAGTAAAGGAAAACTCCTTTTATCTGGAAAGATTTTCGCCAAAAAAAAATCATAGCAATTCAGAGTTTCTTTAATTCTGAATTAGACCGGAATCTAATTAGACCGGAATGGGTGTAGAAGACTCGGGTGTACAATGCCGAAGGCAGCAGGGCTGGTAACACCTGGTCCGTTTGGAAAAACTTACCACGAATGCGGGCGAAGATCAGCCACTTACTCAGTAAATATACAACTCTATTCCTACTCTTGATGAGGAGGCTTTTAATATTTGAGCAAACTGTAAGTGTTTGCTCTGATGACGGTACACTAAATGTTAACGAAAACTGTGTGCAATATTTGATATTTAAATGCATGTAACAAATTCAAGTTAAGTTATTATTAACTATACATTTAAAAAAGATTATTACTTATTTTTTAAGATTTATATATAAAAAAAAAAAAATTAAATGAAGGCAGCATTTCTATGTGTGGAACTCAAAGACATAATTTACAAAGCTGATTAAAAACTGCAAAATATTCATATTAAACTTAAAATTAGTTACATTTTTAAAAGCACTAAATCAATTATTTTCAAACTTTTAAACACAAATGTAGCTTATTGAAATTAATATAAGCATATTTAGATATCATATGAAAATAACATTTGTTTATCTACTTTGTATAAACCATGAATTGTCTGTACCATTTCAGCGACTTTGAAGTATTTTATGGGGTGGTTTATTATTTGATTTTTAATGATAATACACTCCGCATTTTTATACTATTGATAAGGTTGTTTTGTTAGCTTTATTGGAGAAGAAATTTGCAATTAAGATGAAATTCCTGAATCAAAATCTGAAATGATGTATTATTATTTACACACTTAGACAACAAATAATTTCTATATTTAATGGGAATTTAAAGTGCAAAATGGTATCGAAAAAAAAATAGAAGCGTACAAATAAATTAAAAACTTGAATTTTAAGTAAATAACGCTATCTCTGATCATTTGAGTTTCTTTTTGTATGCATCATAATATTAACACTAAAATGCGAGTAATAAAATGTCTAGTTCAAAAACATATGTTGCATATTAAATAAATAAGATTAGTTTTATAATTTTAAACCAGGTACGAAGGGTAATTAAAAGCATTATCTAATGCTTTTAAAGATGGATATTTTGGGACTATCTATAATTTAGCTAATTTAAGCAAAAAGAAAAATAATAATGATTATGGTTCGTGAGATAATTTAGATTGCACATAATAAACTGCAACCCCCACTGCGTACAGACTCACAGAAAAAGACATCAGATGCTTTTATCTCTAAACAAACAGTACATTTTCGCAAAAATTTATCTAATCAATTTCAACCTTTCCTTTGAAAAACAGGGCGCAAATTAACCTACAACATATTCGAATCATAAAGATTATCCACCACATTGTAATATTTTGAGATAATGCGGGAAATTGTGTTGAGGAGGAATTTAAATTTTACGATGTTACCGAAAGTAACCATTGTTATTTCCGTTGAGGATATGTATACACTAAGGTTGCTCAAGTGACCTCTTTCTTTCTCGTCACTTGTAGAACGATTAATAAAAATTGAGGGTGAGGTATTTACCTGCTGCATTTAGATATGATGTTACGTTTTTTCTTGGTATATTGAAACTGAAATGAATTGAAAATGTACCCCGAAATTCTTCTAAACTCATGTTTTTCTTTAGTACTTTACAGTGCGTAAAACCCTGTTTAATGGAAAATATATTAATGTTGAATCTATAAAAAATCATAAAATTGAAATATCATAACCCAGTAAGTTTTGGTTGGAAAATAATACCGTTTTCTTTAATGTCCTTCTTAGATGCAGGACAATATTTTTCTAAATATAAATGATAGAAACATTAGGCCATGTAAAAAAATTTTGCTTTTTTAATATGTATACAGCCACTTGTAAAACAAATACATTTTTCTGAAAACTATACTTGATTTGTATACTTTTTGTAGCTGGAATGTGTTTCTGTAATGCGCGTTTTACAAAACAATCGCCGTTACCGATATTTTGAATCATCCGTTATATTATTTCATATTTATCCGCTTTTAACCTTTTCAGCCCAATGCTTTTCAAAAGTTTCATAAAACGTGTAATCAAGTGTATCATATGAAAAGTTTTAGAAAACAACAATTTCTTCAGAAACTCTGCATTGTTTATGTTAATTTTTTAACTATGTTTGGAAAAATAAGTAGAAAGTTATATATATATATGTAACCATTAAAAACCTCACGAATTATAAATAAAAACGAAATTTATTCATTGGCAATAAACTGTTCCCCTTAACATTTTTAACATGGATTTTAAAAGCATAGTAAAAATAGGAGAAAAGGAATAATGGAAACTTGTAGAAACAAACCAAGCAAGATTCATCAGGTCCTAAATGCCTTTAGTTCCACAAATAAAATGTGTGGATTCATCTTCCTATTAGCCATAAAAACCCTAAAGAATACGATTTAGTACTACCATACCCAATAAATAGAAAAATAAAATATTGGAAAAATAAATAATTTTAAAATAAAACATGATTAAAAAGGATTGAGAAATAAAAAACACTTTACCAATTTGAAAGCCTTTCTAACCTAGAACGAAGCAGCTAACAAAAAAGAAGAAAAAAAAAACAACTGTAAGAGATTATATATAGAAAGGCTTTCAAATTGGTAAAGTGTTTTTTTATTTCTCAATCCTTTTTAATCATGTTTTATTTTAAAATTATTTGTTTTTCCAATATTTTATTTTTCTATTTATATATATATATATATATATATATATATAAGAAATTCCCGGAAGTTAAGTAATATTAAAGATTTATACATTGGTCTGATATATATATAAAAAAAAATACTTGCTAATCTATCCTTTAATAAATTTACATACTTAAATAATAAATTCCTTTATGTCAGTTTTGCTGTCATTTTATTTGGCGCCAAATGTGCAAAATTTCTTTTTCCACGGATAGCCTGAGCATCAGTTGTGATAATTAACGACACTTGTTAAACATGAATCCACCTTGACGCTTGATGCCGGAGCACTTCCCGTACCACTCTCACAGTGTCTCTAATTTTCGTGCGCGTTTGTGCAAACTGACTTCGAATTAACATATAATGTTTTCCGTAAATGAAAACATTTAATTTGGTATTTTTTCCAAGAAAATTATGCGTTATCATATGCTACATCATATTTTAGTATTAAAGTTCCAAAATTGCCAATTCTGTATTTCTTTCTTTAGTTCTGTTTACAGAGAAACAGGGAAGTTAATATTTAAGACAAGATCCTAGTCAAAAGAGAATTGTTTTAAATCGTGAATTACTTCAACCATTTCCTTTCTCCCCTACCAGCTTACAAATAGAGAGAAAAGACGCGATAATAAAAAATTCCTTAACTGGTCAAATTTGTGTGTATTTCTTATATTAAAAATTTTAATTAACGAGATTATTTATGTAACACATTTCTTGAGATAGATTCATGCGTTAATAAAACGCTTGGCTGCAGTAACTTGCTTGTTATCAAACAGACTTAATCTTTATAACCTTAACCTAACTGAGGCCTCAAGGCCGCAACTCTTCCAACGGATAATGTTTTCTAATTCTACTTTTATACGAAACAAATTAAGACAACGAGGTCGAATCTAGCAGGGTGTGTCGTCTTCGTCATTTACCAAGGTCTATCTTCAAGACAGCTTGGAGCTTCAGCTTAAAAACTCTCTGAAAATGTCGCAGGTGAATGTCAATGGTTATGAACTCGTGGCAGATTAGTCGTTATGGGCAAACCACTTCAGTATTTTCTTCAAAATGAACTGTATACTGACTGTTCTAAACGTTGAAGTTTGTTGCGAAAACATTAACATTGTTTAATAAAAAATAAATTCATTAAAGATAAGATACACGTTTCCAAATATTTAACACAAACATTTTCTTGTGAAACTATTTCATGTACTTAAATGCAATGAACTATGAATTAAAATTATAGTGTATTCGTAAATACTAAAAAGTTATACATTCAGATATAGCAGATTCTTTAATTAAAATATACTTTTATTAATATTGTAAAAAATATCTTTAGAGGCACAATTTTTAAATTGTAACCTCACCCCTAACTCGCTTGTAATTAACTATGAAATAAAAATAACTTTAAATTTTACAAGAAATATATTTGACACACTTAATAGAAAAGATTTATTTCCTGAATAACATCCAACCTTAGAGTTAGACATAGCCTTATTCCAAAAACAATTATGTTTTTTTAAAGCTTGAAGTAAAATAATTATCCAAGGGAAAATACTTACTGTCAATTGCGTGTAGAAACGTATAATATGCATAGTTTTACAAAAATAAGACATTAGTTAATTGCTTGATATAAAACTACTATTGTTTGTACTCCACTTTTAAAACACAATAATAATAGTTAAAGTGCATTTTGAAGAAGCAATAATATTTAATGTGTGTTTTGTCATTACTGAATAGCTTATTTTTTAAATGAATATTTATTAAATTATCGGTGCATTTAAAAAAAGCAACCAGTTTCTGATAAATGACCTAAAGGCAGAGAAAAGGCGCATTTCATAATCTTTTACATATATAAAGCTGGAAAAACATGTAGAAGTAAATGTTGAAATATTGATATGCCAGATTATCTATTTTTTAAACTAAATTTAAGCCTACATCTTTTCCATTGTAATTAAAGTTTTTGTAAATTTCCTACTTTGCAAATGTAAATCTTTAATAAAAAATTTATTTTTAGCTCATTAAAGTTTGTAATGATTATAGAAAAAAGTATCAGGACTGTATTTTAAAAGAAAAACTCAATTCTGAGTAAAAAAAAAAAAATTGTATTGCTAGCAATAAGATATAAAAACATAAATTGGCAAATATAAACAAACATATATATAACATACTCATTAAATATATATATATTGCTTCTACTTTTTTTCTTGCTATTTTTGTTAATTGCGCTTCGAATAATGCGTTAAAAATTATCTTGTTTCTCGCAACCTTCATATGAGTACAGTTAAAGTGAATCCATGTTTGCCTTGAGCAGTTTTTATTTATTTATTTATTTTATTATTAATATTATATATATATATATATATATATATATATATTGCAATTTTTTGCACTTGTCATTTCGATGTGTCGTTTTCTAATTAATTAATTTATAATCTAAATAGTGTAATGAAACTATTTTTAATTTCAATATACCTACAATTATTACTTTTTGAATTTCCTACATTTGTTCTTAAAAAAATGTTAGAATTTGTTTTATTTCTCAGCAGTCATTTAAATAAGTGCTTAGGAGTCTGGTTCAAACTGGAGTCTGGTCAAACTTACTGTTGTAAAGCTTTTAATGTATCTGAAAATGCATATAGACATAACTTCTTTAATATGCTTTGAAAGTATGTATGTAACATAAAACTGCAAATGAAGAAATGTGATTCTACATAATCACATACATCAGTTACCTACCCAATTTATCCAACCTGTTTGTTTCCCACAAGGATTTTAATGGTCTTCATTAGTGTATAATTCTCAGAATAACAACTTTAAATCAACACGTTGGTACGCACTTTGGTGTTCGACCCCATAATAAAATATGCTCTAGTTAATGCGATATAGCTTCAAGTGTAGTTAAAGGTTAAGCAGGATGATTCCAGTCGCCTTTACTGACGGTGGGAAAGTTCTGGCGGTAACGCACTTTTGACCCCGTTATACACTCCTTACAACCTCAATACCATATTCGTTATTCAAAAATTTCCTCATTTTTTTTGTTAGTTTTATATTAGATTAGAAGAACAATTTCAAATCTAATAGAAGATCACACCATTTATCATCTCTACAGAGTAACAAAGATGTTAAAGAATAATGGGTTAAAAACGTTCCCTAACGATTTGTAATAATTGTTCATTTAAGGTTGAACGAAAATGTTAATGATACTGGAATTGAGTTATAATTAGTTATATGTTGAATCATTTAAGTATTTTACTAAAAGACGAAATGAAACTATGAGGAGAAAATAATTTTATTCATCGTATTCTTTGGAATTTTTGCGTTTATCAGATAAAACTTCGTTGAATATAATACACACCCTGAGAATCTTTCATCACATTGTAATAAACCGGGAAATGATAGGGTCTGTGCAGCAAAATACATTTTAAAATAAATTTGGATTAATTTTGTTGAACGAATTATTATTATTATTTTCATTATTAAAAAAAACCGTTGGGGATGTGATAAAACAACTCTAAAAATTTTCGAAATTATTCTTTGTTTCTGTTATACATTAAGCTATAACAACCATTATGCAATATTTTAATGTTATTATTAAGAATAAAAATATTTATTGCTATGTAAATCTTTACGGGGTGTGAATTTAATGGTCTGCTTAGCTGATATTAAAACGTTTTAATTAAAACCTCTAAATTAGTTGAAATCAAGTTCTAACTATTTTAAAGTATATTAAACATACATTTTTTTATTTATTTAAAAACATAAAAGAGTACATGATAGTTTTATTAGTACATTAGCTAATTTAGACACGTGTAGCAATTTCGCCCTATTAAATGAAACAGTGGAGTCAATAGATATAAATAAGTAAAAAAAAATAACTAATATAAAAAAAATAAGAAAATATACAAAATGGAAATCAAAGAAAATCTATCACAAAAGAAAGAAATTCTCAGTATTAATTATTAAATTAATTTTAAAGTAATAAATCTTTCAAAATGTTTTCTCCAGTATGCAAAATTTATATTAAATATCTAGAAAATATTATTTAAAAACGATGCTCCTATTATCCGAAAGCTAAAACATTAAATTTCTTATTGTATTTAAACTTTGCGTGTAAATATTAAACAAAAAAGAAATTTAAGCATATTTCATTTGATTACTAAAACTTTATCAAACTTTAATCAGTAAATCAAAAATACAGGAAGTAAACTTCAATAAATTGTACAAACGTGTTTCCATTATAAAAATTGTTTAATTCAGTATGAAAATGACTTCTTAAAAAAAAAAAAAAAAAAAAAAAAAAAAAAAAAAAAAAACCAACTACTGGTGCTATGATGGTATATTTCCCTTTACAGTTTTAATCACCAAGATTCATAAATGTCACATGTTTTCTTGTAATGACAGAGGTTTTCTTTCACATTATTTTACATAGAAAATTATTTTATCGATTTTTGTAAGGTTGAATTTCAAAAGAAAAAACTGTATTGGACAAATACAAATATTGCTTTTATCTAAATGGTTATAGGATATTTTAAATACACTATATTAAGTGCTTAAATATCTATTAACTTAGTGGACGTAATTATGTAAGTCTGGTTTTTACTTATGTTATATTCGGTAGTTATAAACATTTTTTGCTGTTGCACAAGGAGCAGTAGAAAAATTCACTGAATTTCTTTGTGAATCTTTAATTCAACAACACAATTAATTTATTTGTTTACTACACTATATTTTTTTACTACCGGAATTCACAACAGGCAGTGTGACTACAGTGTAGCTGACGGTATGATTGTATGTTGATCAGTGGGCACGATGTCGAAGTTTGAGCAAAGGACAAACATCCAGTTGATGTTCAGACTGGGAAAATCTGATCAGAGACTTTGTTAGCCTTTGAAACAGTTTATGGTTACGATTCTTTACAGAAAGTAGCCGTTTACGAGTCGATTTCAAGTACCATCACCGTAGAAGACATTAAAACCAACGCGAGTGCCGAACATGGGAAGATACCATGATAGGACTTTCATCATTGTTTCCAGCAATAGCAGGAGCGATGGAGAAAGTGTGTGTGTTTTAACTGAGCCTACATTGACGGCGATTAAGTAAATGTGTACCTATATTGTGGTAATAAAGAGTTACAAGGAAATTTCGGAAACTTTTTGACTGCCCTTTGTATACTTCTCATACCTGTTTAATAATTATAGATAAATTAATAGATAGATAGATGTGTGTGTGTATGTGTGGTAGAAATTAATTACCCTCTAACTCTCTTCAAACCTTTTTGACCGGTACTTGGGTAACGCCTGAAAGGTAAATAGTCTTCATTCATGGCACTTTACATAGTTTAAAATTAAAATAAGTGACATATAAAACCAAAAACAAAAGCGGTCTAAAGCTATTTCTTTACATTTCGTTGCCACCTATTTTGACACTAATCAGACCAAAAATGAGCAGCTGAAATGTTGAATCTCAGGGTTACTCTTAATTAGTCGGTATACGCCTTTGGGCTTACCCGCACCTTTTGGTTTTCTTGGCATCTACCTACATGAAAACTGCTGTTTTACATGCAACGAGGGCGTAACAATGTGAACATCATTTGCAGACTTCTTGTCTGAAAAAGTGGGTGCTAATTTCTAGAACACCCAGAAGAATGATCCAATCCAATCACGGAAGCAAACATCAATAGAGCAGAAAGCTGCCTTTTTATATACGCCCATTAAGACATATATGCGTTTCAAACGGACATTTGGAATCGATATGTCACGAGAGTATTAGAAACATAATCATGTAACGTATGTACAGTAGTTTTAATAACTGATTGAATGGGAAAATTTATAGATTGAGTTTTAGGTAATTTTTTTTGTTCTTTAATTATGAAGACCTTTTTTATGTTAAAATTAATTTTAATAACTTTCCCAGAATATATATTTTTTACATCACTGCACACAATAAAATAAATTATACGTATATAATTTATTTTATTGGATACATTAAAGAAGGAAAATTGAAAAAAAAAATAGCAGAAAAGAATCTCACAAGATTAAAACGTGCTTCATATTGAGCAACGGAACTATTAATTGTTTTTTATATTTTTTCTGTAATAAACATTAATTTGAACTGCGTGTAGCTCTATCATGCATTTATGAATCATGAAAAACTATATCGAAATCGCTAACATTTAAACAAAACTATTTGAAATTTTTGCTTCATAACACAGGTCTACAAAATTTACATTTGTAAAAACTATTTTAATAAAAAATTACACTGAGTTTTAACATTTTTGGAAAGCTTACACGAAAAATTATCTCAATTGTTTTCTATTATGTACACCGTAAAAAAATAATCTGTAAAATTACTAAAGTTTTTCTAGGAAACTGGGATTCCTAGAACATTTTATGTAACAGCAACAACAAAAATTCCTGTAACACCGTCTGTTACAGGAATTTTTGTTGTTGCCGCTACATAAAAAGTTCTAGGAATCCCAGTTTCCTAAAAAAACTTCAGTAATTTTACAGATTTTTTTTTTACAGTGTACAGTGTTTTCACAATAAAATAGAACATTTTTATTGGAAAATGTTTACATACACTGTAAAAAAACATCTGTAGTTCTACAGATGTAAAGTTACATGCTTACTAAACTTTCATCTGTAACTGTACAAAAAAATCTGCAAATCTACAAAACTAGTTTTTGTAAAGCTACAGAAATCTGTAATTGTACAAATGAATCTGCTAAAATTACAGTAATCTTACTAAAATTTTATCTGTAACATGGGTTGCAGTTACATGAAAAGTTCTAGGCATCCCAGTTTCCTAAAAAATTTCTAGTAACCTTACAGATTTTTTGATTTTCGGCGCAAAAGTGCGTCTGTTACAGGAATTATTGTTGTTGCCGTTACATAAAATTTTTTAGGAATCCCAGTTTCCTTGAAAAACTTTAGTAACTTCACAGATTTTTTTTTACAGTGTAGATATACGTCTCCACATAAAATGCATAAAAATATTTAAATTCATTTCTTTTTCTTAGTCAAATGTCTTATACTTTATTTTCTTTTGCTAGGAAGGCTGCGTTTTTTTCACTTGTCTGTTATGTATTGTTTTTACATTTTCGTTCTTAAATATCCTGCAATAATTGGCAAACATATTCCAAGTACCACAAAATCATTGGACCAACATTGGGGAATTGTTGGCTAATTTTCATCCCACGTTGGCCCACAGTAAGAATTGTCTGCCTTGCCGTACCATTATCCAACGGTCCATTTGCCAACAAATTCCTAACCGCGGTCAAACCGTTCGCTCGTCAGAATCCTGCTCAGATACGCTCTAAATTACATAGCTCTCTGCAGCTACCACTTTCCTACTTGGGATTTTTACCTAACCCTTGTTTACGAGGATTTCATTTTATGTTTTTACAAACAAGCAATAGAAGGCGCGACTGAAATTTGTCTTCAGAATATTCGTAAAATTCGCAGTTTTTTTATCTTGCCAACAGTGGCATCTTAGAAATCGTCTGCGTATTTTGTTTACAGTGACTGTTCTAAAGAAACAAGTGAGTGAAAAAAAATGTAAATAACTCGTGAAGGTTTCCATTGGATGATTTTTTATGATGTTAAGAAAGGCCTCACTCGACAAGAATGCTTAGTATTGCTTCGCAAAACTTTTGGTGATAAAGCACTATCAGAAAAGACTGTTTACAATTGGTTTGCAGAATTTCGCCGTGGTCGTGCGCCCGTCAGTGATGAATCTCGTGAAGGACGATCAAAATCGGTAGCGATTCCAAACAACATCGATGCTGTGCGCAATATGATTGTAGAAGATCGGCATGTCACGTATCGTGAGATAGAAGAATCCCTTGGCATATCACAGACTGCAATACATTCGATTTTTCATGAACATTTAGCTGTTAAAAAGATTTGTTCCAGATGGATTCCGCACAATTTGACAGAAGCTTAAAAGGAGGCTCGTGCCAATTGGTATAAAATAATGCTAAAAAAAAAAAAAAAAAATCGAAATTGATACTGCAAAATCCGTATACAACACGTTACAGGTGACGAAACTTGGATATATTCGTATTAGCCGGAAACAAAACAACAATCCACTGTTTGGGTTTTTCCAGATGAACTGAATCCTACGAAAGTTATTCGTTCACGAAGCACTTCCAAGAAAATGATTGCTTGTTTCTTCGGCCTTACAGGATATATCGCAACAATTCGTTTAGAGGATCGAAAAACTGTTAATGCTAAATGGTATACATAATTTGTTTTGCCAAATGTCATCAACGAAATCAGGAAAAGCAACAAAAAACGCCGCATCATTCTGCATCACGACAACGCCGGGTTCCACACATCACGTGAAACAATTGATAATTTGAAGGATAAAAATATCGAATTAATGTCTCATTGTCCATATTCTCCGGATTTGTCGCCTAACGACTTTTTCTTATTCCCTTATGTCAAACAAAATATGCGTGGGAAGCGATTTTCATCACCTCAAGAAGTTGTTGATGCCTTCCAAGGCTATGTTTCTGAGATATCAACTTCAGGGTGGAAAAACTGTTTCAAGAATTGGTTTGAACGGATGGAAAAGTGTATAAATCTTGGCGAATATTTTGAAAAGCAATAAAGCAGTTTGTTCCCAAAAAATTCTGTTTCTTCCTACTTTTTGTAGAAACATAAAAGGCATAATAAGTACAGATAGTTGTTTGTTTCCATTATGTCAAAGAATAGTTTTAAGATTTCTTTTAGTATCGTTAATAATCGCCACTCATGAGCTTTATATTTAACTACAATTAATCTATTAATATACTTGAAGAACAATTAGTAATTATCCTGCATAAACTAAGAATTAATACTCGTTCTCTGGTTATATACATAGTAATAGATGTTTTAGGAGATAACAAGATTTTTCTTTTACTCTGGAGTCTAAACTCTCAGCAGATCCCTTGGATAACACCAAACCTCTTATTATACCAGAATGTTGAGAGTGATGGAATAGTTAAAGGGGATCTTTGTCTGTACTACACTGAAAATGTTTATCAAGAGCACTATTTAAATCAAATATGTCTTATAAAAGAGTGTCAGAACAAGTAGTAAAACTGAGGAAGATATAGGTTCATAAAGACTTTCTCTTTTTTACACTTATGACCACTAACATCACCATGAGCAAAACAGAAAACCATCAGTGCACTATTTGGGCCAGCTCCATTCAAATGGAATACCAAATCTGATGGCTTTTTTTTTTTTTTTTTTTTTGACTTTTGGAAAATATTATTAAATTCTATATTCGAACATAAAAAAATTTGTTTAAAATCCATGGTCTGGTCTACCCGCAAGTTTTAATCCCAGGTAGGTGAAATGATTTATTTTCCGGAAGGTGGAATAAACACACATTTATTGTAAAAGACAAATGTTTCTATTTAAATTTAAATTAGGCGTTGTAATTACATTAAGCAGATTGCACTGTGAAAAAAAATCTGTAAAATTACTAAAGTTTTTCTAGGAAACTGGGATTCCTAGAACTTTTTATGTAACGGCAACAAGAAAAATTCCTGCAACAGGAATTTTTGTTGTTGCCATTACATAAAAAGTTCTAGGAATCCCAGCTTCCTAGAAAAACTTTAATAACTTTACAGATTTTTTTTTTTAATGTGTGCAAGATCAATTACATATCATAAATTTCAAGTTTGTGCAAAACTGGTACGCGATGCGTCATTTGTACTTTGATTTTTGTATTCAGCGTTAAAAAAATACATTGTAAAGTACATACACTTAAAATTATCAAAAAAAAAAAAAAGTTTTTCATTGTAGACCTGTGAATCACAATGTTCACAGCCAAGGTCAAACCACTTTTTGGCTACTATTATTTCCAAACAATAATTAATCTTCGTGGTAGATATCCGTTAAAAATTCTGTATAAATAACAGTCTTAATAATTTTTTCTTACAAATTTTGAAGAAATCTATTATAAATCTTACTGTTCGAAAACATTTGTAGCCGGAAAAGTGACCATGTCGACACATATAATAAGACCCTTTTTTTTCAAATTTGTGTAATCATTTCTCGGTTAAAAAAAAATAAAACTTTTTACTTTGAAAGTTTATTTAATGCTACTTTTCTTACACAAAAAGATTTTTTATGCCATTCAACACACTACTCATATCAACGGCAATAGATGTCAATTTCTTTAAATATGAAAGTTTAATTTTTTTTAAATAATTTTATTTGTAAATTTAAAATAAAAAAATAAACAATTTTTTAACACACGGAATATTTATTTCCACAGTTATCTCTTTTAAAAACAGGTGATCATTAGAAACGGTTTGGTTAAAAAAGCATTAACAAAAAAACTTTATAAATATATTTAAAATATGAGACCTAACTTCTATTCATAATTGTTATTTAAATAAAATTACACGTTGAAATGAAACAAAAGTAAGTTTTGATTCCTACACTGTAAAAAAAAATCTGTAGTTCTACAGATGTAAAAATACATGCTTACTAAACTTTCACCTGTAACTGTACGAAAAAAGCTGCAAATCTACAAAACTAGTTTTTGTAAAGCTACAAAAATCTGTAACTTTACAAATGAATCTGCTAAAATTTCAGTAATCTTACTAAACTTTTATGTGTAACCCTGGCTGCAGTTACATGAAAAGTTCTCGGAATCCCAGTTTCCAAAAAATTTCTTAGTAACCTTACAGATTTTTTGATTTTCGGCGCAAAAGTGTGTCTGTAACATGAAATTTTGTTGTTGACGTTACATGAAAAGTTCTAGGAATCCCAGTTTCCTAGAAAAACTTTAGTAACTTCACAGATTTTTTTTTACAGTGTATTATTTCCTTATAATAGCAAAGATTACGATATTTTGTATATAAATAGCCTAGAAAATAAGTAATATAAAATGTAATGTATAATTATGAAAATAATAAAAGAATCTGAATAATTCAAAACTAAGTTTCAACTGATATAGATTAATGATTTTGTAGTGAACTCTTATTAATCCTGTTAATTACACTGTAAAAAAAATCTGTGAAGTTACTAAAGTTTTTCTAGGAAACTTGGATTCCTAGAACTTTTCATGTAACGGCAACAACAAAATTTCATGTAACAGACACACTTTTGCGCCGAAAATCAAAAAATCTGTAAGGTTACTAAGAATTTTTTTGGAAACTGGGATTCCGAGAACTTTTCATGTAACTGCAGCCAGGGTTACAAATAAAAGTTTAGTAAGATTACTGAAATTTTAGCAGATTCATTTGTAAAGTTACAGATTTTTGTAGCTTTACAAAAACTAGTTTTGTAGATTTGCAGCTTTTTTCGTACAGTTACAGGTGAAAGTTTAGTAAGCATGTAACTTTAGATCTGTAGAACTACAGATTTTTTTTTACAGTGTATGATATTTCAAACAATATATTTTACCATACAAAAATGGAAAATTACTTTTCTTCACAACAATATCTATATGCATTCTAAATACACATTATTTAAGATTTAATTAGAAAGCATATGATATCATTTGCATTGAACAAAACAATCACAAATTTCCTGAAAAAACTCATTCACACAAATTTCATTTATTTTTCTTTCCTATTTATTTATTCTGCCTTCAAGTAAAAGCGTGTCCATTCATCATATTTTAATAACTCCTTTACCTTTACGCATCATTGTTTTATATTACACGTTATTTATGTATATTTCGATGGAACATTCATCATCGCAAATTACGAATTCGAAAGTGCTTTCATTTGGCACCTGGGCGTGAATTTTGCCACAGGGCATTTTGTAATCACCTTCCCTTCCTTATTTTCCAAGGCTACTGGTGGTCTTCTTAAAGAAATACTATGACCTTGCGCCACTTTTCTCTTAAAAGGGGGTAGATCCCCACTTGCGTATCTTTCCTGTAGAACGGAAGGGTTTAATGGAATGGCAATTAATGTAATTGATTTATACTACTGCTTAAAGGAAGTTTAATAAACTGAATTCTTAATTGATGCTAAGTAAGTAAATTTAGATAAAGAAAATTTTGTCGCTTTTTAATACAAAAGTGCCAAATGTGATAAAATTTGTATCCCTTTTAGAAATAGATTTTGCATATTTTTATTTCTAAGTGAAGTGCAGCTAATACTTTTTTATAGGCTAAAACTATTAGAGCCCAAATTGTATTAACCGGCGTGACGCGAATATGGTAATTTTTCGCACATTTTACTTTGTCAATTTCAATTAAGATCTCATCAGAATAGTTATTATAATTTACTGAACTACTTAATTAACAGAATACTTAATTAATAATTTATTTTCATTATATATCAAAACTAAAAATCGACAACTCTCCCTCTTTAAAAACAACGGAGGTTCTCCGTTTTCATTGATTAATGATACTTACAACTCTTCTAATTTATGAACATCTACGAAAAAAAAATACAATCTGTGAAAGAATAATTGTTGTAGAATAACTGTATTACCATATGTCGCTTCCGCTGCGAACGGGGCGGGGTATTTAAGGATTATGCTTAACTCTTAAAACGAATACATGATGAGAAAATACAATGTAAATAATACTGAGCGAACGTAATTTTAGCAGACAATTCTTTCAAGGCTCCATTAAAGGAGCCCCTTCTTCAATGCAGAATGAATGAAGAAGTGCATACTTAATACATAAAATGTGTACATGATGTCAGTGGCGTTCCCAGGATTTTATTTCGGGGGGGGGGGTGACTTAAATTTCCATAATGTTCTAAATCTTACGAAACATGTTGAATTGTGTTATAAACAGAAATCATTTTTGCCAATAAGGCCGTCGCCTGGGGGGGGGGGAGGGGAGGAGAGGGGTGACTTTGTTCCGAATTTTCCGAAAATTTGAAAAATTTTGTCTAGTCCAAAAATTCGGATTTAAAAAAATAGCGATTTTTGACATGGTCGCCGAAAAAAAAAATTTCATCAATCGTTCGCAGAAAAATAATCTCCAATTTTTTTAAAGGATTCGAAAAGGGAAAAAACCGAAATTTTGTCATAGGGTCACGGATAAAATGCGATGTTTGTTAAAGGATTGCGAAAAAACAGTCAAATTTCGTCAAATGCTCGCGAAGGAAACGCTAATTTCGTCAAATGGGCACAGAAAAATCCCGAATTTCGTCATAAGGCCTCAGAAAAAACGCGAATTACATCAAACGTTTGCGGGGAAAATACGAATTTCGAAAAAAGATCGCTAAAAACACGCATACCGTCAAAGGGCTGCGAAAAAAAGCTAATTTCGTAAAGGATCGCAAAAAAAGCTAATTTCGTCAAAGGGACATGGAAAAACGTGAATTTCGTCAAAAGGGCGCAGAAAAGCGCAAATTTCATCAAAAAGAGGAGAAAAAACGCTAATTTTGTGAAAAAGCCGCGGAAAAACGCAAATTTTAACAAAGGATTGCGAAAAAACGCGAATTTCGTCATACGGCCACCGAAAAAGCGCGAATTTCATCAAATGACCACCGAAAATCCGCGAATATCGTCAAAGGGCCTTAGAAAAAACGCAAATTTCGACAAAGGATTGCTAAAAAAACACGCATTTCGTCAAAGGGAAGCGGGAAAAAACACGAATTTCGTCAAAAGGCCGTAGAAAACCGCAAATTTCACCAAAAAGACGAGAAAAAAGCAAATTTCGTCGAAAAAAACGTGGAAAAAACACAAATTTTTTGCATGGGATACGACTGAAAAATGAAAATTAATAAGCTACATTTAAGTACTTAAGTACAGTCAACTCTTCCGCACTGGATTTCCGATTTAACCGATATCGACTTGTGATTAGCTGTAGTGTTACTGTACCTTAATATTCTTCCGCATTGACAATCTTGGCGCCCGCCGACTGTGAGGGAAATTAAAAAACTCTTTAAATTAAACTACTTTTAGATTTGTCGAATTTACTTGTAGGTCTCTTGAACTGACCATATACGTTTTCATTTATACAATAAAATAGGCATGGGGCTATTTTTCAGTCATTTGAAAACTGATTTTGTTGTTTCAAGTAAATTTGGTCGCAGGACTGAGTTGGATATTGGTTTAACAAGAGAAACAAATTCGTGGCATGCCAGAAAATAAAACACATTTATCTGAAAAAGAATGAATATCAGCCCTTTTTTCATTTCACTGCGATCTCTTCGGAGGTGGAATGGAGCTGCAACCTCATAACCCCCGACGCCATCGACTTCTTTGGGTGTATGCTGGGGCATCACTGTGCACTAGTATATGGGACTAACCAGAATAGCTGCGTCGCAGAAAAAAAAATTAAATTTTATCTCAAAAGAAAGAAAAAAACCAGGGATTTTTTTCATTTTTGATTACTTCGAAAGGGCCCTATAACTCCATCAGCCCCCTTCCCCTCATTAGGTATACTGTGATGTAACTATGCGCTGATGTAAGAGTAGCCAGAAAGTCTAGTTCCTTGTATTGCTGAAATCAATTGCATTAAAAATTTATCTCAAACAAAAAGACAAAAAAACAGCGCTTTTTTCATTTCATTTTCAACTATTTTGGGAGAGGTTTGTAACCCCATCACCCCTTTCTTCTTATTTGGGTGTAATGTGGCATCACTGTGCACTAATATGGAACTAAACAGAAGAGTGTGGCTAGTCTGTTGAATGATAGGAGGAAAAAAAAATGCAAATTTATCTCAAACAGAAAGAAAAAAAACAATTTTTTTTCGGCTAATTTGGCAGGAGCGGGCTGTAAGCCCATCAGCCGCCTCCCCTTCTTTCGGTAAGCTGTGATGTCAATGTGGACTAATATGGATTTAACGAAAATGGCTATTTCGCTGTATGGCAGAAGAAAAATTACAAATTTATCTCAAACAAGAAGAAAAAACTCAGCCTTTTTTTTTTTCATTTCATTTTAGACTATTTAGGAAGGGGGCACGCACCCCATTAGCCCCTTTCACCTCTTTGGGTATAATGTGGTGCCACTGTGTACTAGTATGGAACTAAAGAGAAGAGAGCGGCTAGTCTGTTGAATGATAGGGGGGAAATACAAATTTATCTCAAACAAAAAGAAAAATATCAGCACATTTTCATTTCATGTTCGACTTTTGGGGGAGAGGGCTGTAACCCCATTAGCCCCCTTCTATATTTTTGGGTATAACGTGGTGTCACTGTAAACTAATATGGAACTACAGTGAAGTGAGCGGCTAATCTGTTGAATGATAGCGGAGAAAATGCAAATTTATCTCAACCAGACAGAAAAAAAATCAGCGCTATTTTCTACTATTTGGAGAGGAGGGGGGCTGTAATTCCAACAACCACCTCCCCATGTTTGGGTATGCTGTGATGTCAATGTGGACTAATATGGAGTTAACAAGAATGGATATTTTGCTGTATGACAGCAGAAAAAATACAGATTTATCTTTAAAAAGTAAGGAAAACCACTTTTTTCATTTAATTCTTCGACTATTTCTGGTTTGGGGGGGGGGGGGAAGCAACCCCGTTAGCCCCCTTTCTCTTCTTTGGTGTCAATATGGACTTCTATGGAACTATATGGTGAAGGAAGCATATAGTCTGTTGAACGATAGGGGATAAAATGCAAATTTATCTTAAACAAACAGAAAAAATTCAGCACTATTTTATCATTTCATTTTCGACCATTTCAAGAGGAGGGGGCTGAAATTCCATCAGCCCCATCCCCATCTTTTGGTATGCTGTGATGTAAATGTGGACTAATATGGTGTTAACGAGAATGTCTATTTTTCTATATGACAGAAGAAAAAATTACAGATTTATCTTAAAAAAGTAAGGAAAAATTACTTTTTCATTTAATTTTTCGACTATTCCGGGTGGAAGGGGGGGGGGGCTGTAACCCCTTCTGCCCCTTTCTCTTCTTTGTTATTAATGTGGACTAATATGGGACTAATGAGAATGGCTAGTCCGCTGTATGATTGAAAAAAATTAAAACTTTCCAAAAAAGAAAGAGGAAAAAGCAGCACTTTTTCATATCACTTTCGAAAATTTCGGGGGGGGGGTGGGTCGCTGTAGCCCCATCACCCCCCCCCCCTTGGGTACGCCCATGCATGATGTGAAAAACATAATTTAAAGCATACACAGCCAATAAAATTTTAGCAGACAACTCTTTCAAGAATGCATAAAAGGGAGTCCCTTCTTCAATGCAAAATGAATGAAAAAGGAGACTGAGGAACAATGACAGCAAAGCAAGTGTATTATTGATATTACAGTTTCTCACTTTCTTTATTTTATTTTGTTTTGGATAGGGAAGAAATAGCTCTTTTAGCAAAGTCTCAAAATAACTGAATAATTCAATTATTCTGGTTGCTTATGCTTTTCATTATGTAAGATTTTACATGACTCATATATATATTAGAAAATAATATTATGAACTTATATACATGAAGGATCTTTATGCATAAAAAGTATACATGGAGATCTTTCTTATATATCAAGACTTTTAATATTTTCCTCACCCTCGAGCACACATTTATTGAATTAACAAATTTATGAAAAGTTAAACTGCAAAAATTTTTGTGTAAAGAGAATTTTTGGATAAAGAAAACTGCGAAGAAAATTAGGTTTATAGATTATTTTAACTAAAAAACAGTAAATGTGCCTCTTAGTCTTATTTAACATCTAAAATTACTTGATGCAGTGAACAAGGAAATTGTTGTGAGAATTATTCGTATAATCAGCTTACATATTTCCATGTATGAGAATACACATATATACTTCATAAATATATATACTCTATATATATTTATATGCATGATTATTCATAAGACTAGAAGGTAGCCCGTCAGAATGACGTGTTTGCATTTTCAAAAGAATGATATAGCACTGCATTATAAAAATAATTATGAAGTAATAAATTTTATCTTATCTGACTAATAAAATAAGGTAGGAATAAAAAAGTTACAAAAACAGCCCATTTATAATTGAAACTTAATTTGCAAGAAAGAACTTCACTCACAAAATTTAAAGAACTACTTCACAAAAAACATGCAAATTAGAATTAATAATGCTATTTTAAAATATATTGTCAATTAACTTTCGTCTTCGTTCATTGCTTTAAAAAAATCAATAACCTTCAATTTCTTATAAATCATAATAATAATAATACAAAAAATTAAATAAGAGTCCTTCACGGATTAATTGCCGATAGCTGACGCCAAAATAATAATTATATAACTTACATTTTAAAAAGTTTAACTCCGATTAAATCCTCATTTTTTTAAAAAACATGCATAAAGAAACCTATAATAAATTTTGATCATTAAAAATGATCCTTTATCACTTAAGTGAAGTGTAACTATTAATTGCATTAACAGATTTTTTTTTTCTCAAATTCTTTTATTAAATTACAAATTTATTTTCCCTACAAAATACAAAAATGCAAAATTTTATTTCCATTGTTATATATATTTCTGTACCTTGGAACGAAAAGGGCTAATGCCCAAAATTGAGAAATTTGAGTTAAATGCACGAATGAATTCAGGATGCGATATAAAGTAATTGTTAAAAGGGCCAAAGTCCTCCCAATATTAGATCATTGAAAACAAAATATTTTGTCGAGGCCAATGTTACTTACTGTTAATGTAAAAATCGCCAATTTAAAATGTAAAAAAAAAAAACTAAATTAATGTAAAATTAGATTGTAGTGAGAAAAACATTACTGAATTTAAAGGTACAACTTTGAAAAATAATGGTACAGAAATCGTAGCAAGATTCTTAAACTTCCTCAAACTTAAATTGGGTTTCCTGCCATTTGAGGAAAATGGACATTGGCCCTTTTTGTTCCAAAGTACAGGTATATATATATATATATATATTCTACACGGCATTAAGTATCCCTGATAGTCTAATTATATTTTATAAGAAATACTATTCATTTTTTCCCCCAATGTCTTCAGAGTTCAAAGAATTTCAAAAGAAACTTCTTTTTTATTTTAACTACGATAGATGGCGCCAACAAAGCTCAAATTTCACAATGAATGCGATACAAATGAATGTTTACTTGTGGAGGGAGAGGGCCAAACTAATTTCAACTGAAGTTATCTCAGAATATGTACATAATTAAATGTAAGTCATCTCTCAAATGTTAATTTATTTTGAATAATCTTTCTAAAAATGTAACTTTTATGAAGTTTAATTCGAAAAAATAATTTTCAATAAAAATGGACGAATGGAATACGATAAAGCGAAGTGGAATCCGGATGAGTTCAACCCCGGAAGCGTTATACACTTTGTGTCATTATATATATAATTATATGTATAGCTGTAAAAAAATGGCATTTAAATTAAATTGATATGCAATATTAAATAATTAAATAATATTTATTCAAATGTGTGTTTAAACAAGATTTTATAAACTGTATTTGATAGGTTTTGTAAAAAACTAAAATTTTATATTCAATTAAAAAATAAACAAAGAAATAAAACTTCTTTTTACCAGTAATCTAACTACCGTTTTTACCACTGATAAATCCCTCTCTTAAACTCTGTATAAATTTAAGAAAAGTACGTCAAACAATTCGATAAAATCGCAAAAAGACTAATTTTTAATGCAAAAACTGAGTTTAAAGATTAGATTTTAGAATCGTAGAAAATATGCTTTCGTAAATATATTTTTTTTTTTCATTCATTGATTTATGTTTCCTTTTTAGAGAAAATGTCATTTAACTGCTTGCTAATCAACTGTAAATCTAAATCGAAACTACATCGTGTATAAATTCCCTAAAAGTATAAAATTCAGTTTATTTTCAATAAAAATAATTTTCCTTGAAACACAAAGAAACAATAACGAATGTCTATTAAAAGGATATTCTGAAAGTTTGATCACAATTAACACTTTAAACTTTACGTTTACATTCCCTTTTGTATCAGTTTACACCAATGAAGAAATTCACCCATCTGACAAGTGAATATAGATTTAACATGAGCACTTGGAAGATAATATCAAATGCAACTTCCTTGAAAAATACGCGCTTTCATCGAAACTTTGCTAGTCAAACTGTCAAATGTGTATTAATAAGATTTTCCGGCTACCATAAAATTTCCGGTTTTACATGTGGACATTTAAGAAACGTCTTTAGATTTTCCTCATAGCCCTTTTAACCTTTATGTGCAAGCAATAGGCAATGCTTAATACTTGTTATTACTAATCTGCTTACAAACGACTTCTTGCCTTTTTATTTTGAAGAACGAGGGTCATTTTTTCACTTTTTGTGTCATACGTGAAGATGAGATTTAATGTCATTCTACCTTTATAACCCGCGGCAAATATGAAATGCAGTTTTTTATTGTAAAATGAGAAGAAAAATAGGTTAGCCAATAAATTGGTCTATTCATTTTTTGTTTTGATGTCTTTTTTTATAAGAGATATGTTATGCATTATCATAAGTAGAGATTGAAATAAATATACATATTTATTGTGAATTATGTAAACTTTTCCGATACACGACATCGTATTTTGCTAATTTGTGGTAAAACATATTAAAATGTTTTATTTGAATAAATACAATTTAAATATTGATATATTATTATTATTATTACTTATTATAATAAATATAATTAGTGTAGTCATCCATACATTAAATTTGAATCACATTTAAGCCTTACTTCATTTTTTCTTTCCTGTCTGTATTTCAATATGTTATAAACAAAGAAAGAAAAAAATCCTTAATAAAATCTTATATAATTTCTTGATATGTGATCAAAATTTTCTTCTTTCAAGATCACGCTAGTTTTTCTTTTTCGAGAGAAAATGCTAAAATAATGAATATTTAAATGTCGCTCAAACTTTTTTTAATTAACGTTATAAATAAAGTATGATTGCAAAAATACATTTCTGGTATTGACTGAAGTTATTGTATTGCTGCAGACGTACGACTACCAATTGTACGACTACTAATTAACATAATAGGAATCATGGGTAAGATATTGAATTTTATGATAATTAGCTAACATTTTATTTACGGAAAAAAGTATAATGTCAATTTTCATTGTAAGATATAAAATGAAAATCTTAAACGCTATATATTAGAGCAGGGCTCCCTAATGCGCCACGCACGTTGTCCATGAAGGTCTTTGTATGTTTTCTGGACGCCCTTTTGAAAGATTCCTGGTGCTAATATTTTTTAAAAATAAAATCCCCTTTAAAGTGTGCCTTTTTAAAAATCTATATTATTTTCTTTTTATCACAGGCGTGATTAATTTTCTGATTCTCCCTTTCCTCTGCACATTTTTTGAGTAACCGCCATCCCCTTCACAGAAACCTACAATTCTAAACTTACTATTATTTACTCCTTTCTTCAAATTATTTTTTACGAGGATATCCTAAATCGAAGGGGACTTATGGCTCCAACTGTGAGATGTACAATCTGAAAAAAGGAGACCATCCTATTTATTTTAATCACCAAATTGTCCCATAAAAATATAGCCATGCGACTGAAAATTATTTCTTCTTTCAATTTATGTTAAAAAAAATAATCTTAGAGATTTCATCATACCGAAAATGTACCACACTCTGAAACTTTAAATACAAACACCGGAACACCTAATTTCTATATCACATTTAGCTTTTTTTGTAAATGTTACCTTGAGATACCAAACAAGTAGTTATTTGGTCAAGCAGTTTAGGAATTATGAAGGTTTATAGTGTGAAATTCTAAATGTTAAATTCTTTTGCAATTGTTGCAAAACAGGTTGTAAAGAGGAGAAAAAAGTGTTACAAATGATATTATTTTCGAAAATATGTATTTTTTTTTAATTTAATTTTCGTAGTATGAATGGTGACCTAGAAATTCTTTAACATAAATTGATTTCTAGGAGCTCCAAATATGCAAATCCAAAATTACAGCTCATCATCTGATAGTTCGTGAGTTATGCTTAAAAAACTATCCTCACTGCAATCAGTTTTGCTATAAAGTTAGGAGTTCCGAAATTTAAACCTTCATAAATCGTAAACTACTTCATCGAATGACTTCCCGTTCAGTATCTTAATCTAAAATTTTCAAAAGGAAAAAAAAACATATGAAAAACAAGCATGATTTAAATTAGGGGTTTTGTGTAGAAAATTCCAGAGTTTGGTATAATTTTATTATGAAGACGACTCCCTAAGCTTATTTTTTAAACATAAATTGTAATAAGACGTAATTTTTTAGACGAATGTCTATTTATGTTTTGTTTCTGTGACAGTTTGGAGATTATAATGGCCATTTCTTTCTTTTTTCTTTGGTTGGCTGTACCCGAATCGTATAAGAAGTGGATATATATCACTACAACTACTATAAAGAGATAATATTTTTGCTTGTTTTGAATCATATGAATATTGGCGCCCTTCACTGTTCGACAACAGGTGAAATACGCCTCTGCTTACTGAAAGGTTGGGGAGAAAGGTTGGGTTGTATTAGAGTATTCCGTGTTTTTTCCAGTTCGATGTTTTGCCGGTGTCGTGTCTTCTTTTGTATGTTGCATGCGCTTTTTTACTATGTAATTGTTATCCTTTGTAACATCTAGCTATAATTTACGTTAGTGTGTTTCCACAATCTTTGTAACTTTGGGTGATCCTTTTCATTCAGTAGATTCGGAGCATATATTTTTCTAAAATAGATATCTTTTACGAAGGTGTAATAGTCTGTTGTATAATATTTTAACTTCATTTTTTCAAAAAGATAATTAAAAGATATATTAGATTATTTTAAACTGACATTGAAAATTTCAAGGAAAAGCAGATTTTTAGCAATTTGTTTTGTGAGCATGTTAAAGAACAACTTTTGTTGACAGGCTGCTTTGTAGCAAGCAATTAGATTATTCCACAGTATTGTTTTGATGGTTAAAATATATTGAATACATGATAAAAATTATAAAAGCATTTACATAAACCACTAATTAGAATATAAACTACATTTTTCTACAATTAAAGTTTTTTGCTACTAAACCATTGGATAAAGAAAAAAGTTTTAAAATAAACTAAAATTATTCAATATTAATATTACTTAATTAAAAATTATCTCAAAGTAACATAATCGAACTGTGTTAGTACGAAAAAAAAAAAAAGATTAAATAAAAATCTGTGTTAGTTAATTTATCTAAATGCTTGAAAATCTTTGGAGATCTTTTCTTTCTAAAACGATAATTAATTTAAAAGCATTCATATTTGTAAATTATTTGGAAGCCTTTATTCGGAAAAATATAAATTTAAAAATTGTTCGCCCCTTTTGTTTTACGCAGTTAGCTATGAAATCCATAATATTTTTGTTTTAAACATTATAATTATCTAAGTAAAAATTCATGGAAGGTGAAATTCTTCATTATAACGCAGAAAATTTGGTTTTTTACTTAATTACACTGTCAAATTTACATCTTTTTTATTATGAAAAGGAATTCATTTTCTGAATGTAACATACATTGCACGCTAATTCTATATATTTATTTTTAAGCGTAAATTAATTTAATACATACTGCTTTATTTCCTCTTACTGAACTAGCTTTTATTACTTACCCATCATACGTAATATAGGACAAGTCTTGTTTGATTTGCAGTTTATATTACATTTAAATGAAATTGTAAATACTGTCAAATCATTGTTACTTTTACTGTTGATATGATCAGTCTATTGAAATCTTCACACTACATTCAATCACACTACAATCTTCCACTGCTCGAAAATTGCTACTTCTTCTTCTTCTTTCTTTTTTTTTTTTTTTTTTTTTTTTTTTTTTTTTTTTTTTTTTATAAATATAAATTTATAAGCCTTTGTCATAGCATTTAAATTAAAATCCCAAAACACCAAAAACTGTCATAAAACTTGAAGAGAAACGAAATTTTTAGATCAATTAATTTGACAGAAAACAACATATTTTCCGAATTTTATTCCTATAATCAATAAAATATATTACTTCCATCAACGTTTCAAAGTCTCTAATATTATAATTACTGATATTTTTAAAATATTCTGATTTTTTTAGGCAGTGTAACTTCAAAATCTCTTAGATGTATCTGTCACTGAAAAATACTATTGTCCAAGATTTATTATAAATTATTATTTTTATTCAAATGTATTTATGGCCAATGTAAAATGTCTATGTGTTTCTGTGTTTTAGTAAAATAACTTACATCTCTCCCTATGTGTGCTTTTCGGCTTAATAAATCTCAGAAAAAATAAAATAGGGTAAATGTTCAATCAGCCCTCAGAAGTCAGTCACAATGAGATAAGATGTTATATAAGATTATTTTCGTTTCAAAAAGAAATATTATAATTTCCAAATGTGCAGCCAGCTTTGACCAGTCATCAGCAGAGAAGCAAGCATATTTCTATAGAGCCATGTAAGAGTCATTAGTACATTGTGTTGTTGCGCATCTGATTATCGGAGCTTTTACTTTATATCGTAAAAAATATATATAGTGCAATCTTTCCTTGATCATAGAATAATTAATAAATTTTAACTTCGAAATATATTTGTTTCATTACAAATTGTTAGTTTTTTATCTTCCAATATTTTCTTCAGTGTTTTTAATACCACTTTTCTCTTTCAGTCTTTCTTTGGCCGCACGTATAATAATCTCGCTGCGCTAGGAGAATGCAAAAACAGCGGGCAGTGTGTCATCAATAAGAAAAACAGAACATCTTGCAAAAGCTGCAGGCTAAAGAAGTGTCTACTTGTTGGAATGTCAAAAAGTGGTGAGTAAAGAATTTGTTTTATCACGTGAAAGCGATCTGAACGATATCACGTAACAATTTAGAAGGAAATAATCTTACTGCCGATAAGATCTAATGATGTGTGACAGTATGCTTTTCATTATCTAAATGCATCTTGTATAAGAAATTTATACCAGTATACTACTAATTTATAATACCATTTTATTGTAGTGAATAAATTAAAATTAAAGAGGTAGAAGCAGTTTTGTTTTACTGTTGGAATAGATAATAAAATTAACGGTTGCGTAAAAAGAAGGCAACTTGCGTTCCAAAAAGGGGTAGGAAAGTGTACTTGCAAACGTATAATAGTGTATTCAAGAAGATCACTATGCCGTTTGCACATTAGCAGATAAATGAAGTCAATTTATTTTGTGTTCGAATTACTAATGTTATAAACTCTTCATATTAAGTTATATTTATGTGACACATGTGTCTGATTGATTTATTTTCAATAAGAAACATGAATCAAATGAATATATTAGGAATAAAACACAAATTGCAAATTTATCGATATTCGCACATTTTAACTCAATTTCACGTTAATGCGCAGTCTAAAAGGCATCTTCTTCCATTTAAAACAAGTTGGAAATTGCACGTCAAACGTTCCAAATGAGGTGCGTTCGTACTATAACTTGTTTTATAAATATTTTTTTGCACCGCATATCGTGCTGAATGTATATTTTAGTGCACTTCATAAGCGCATATCAATTTCATTCTGTTTAAAAGACTGTAACATCATTAAAAGGCACTTGAAATATTTTTTTTTTCCCATTAGCCGTAATGTAATGGAAAACTTTTGACTGTCCTTGAAATAAAAATAAACATTCAATTTCCATAAAATTTGAAATGACTCGACAAAATTTTGCAACAATTATATATTTAAAATTTCGGACCATTCGGTTGGGTAGTTTTTGCTCTATTACATGCGGACGGACAGACGGACGGACCGAACGACGACTATAGGCGCTCCGTATTTTTATAATTAGATACGTACCTAAAAATCTAAAGGAATTTTTACTAACTTTTAAGAGCGAAATGTAACGCATTTAAAAACTTTACTTTCGTTTTAAAGCAGTTAACTGTATTTTAACACATCCCCATATAGTTGAAAAATGTTCATGACTTCGGTTTGTCTGGCCGTCTGGCCGAACTTTAACTCTCGTAAATATACTTGGATCGCTCTGAATTTTCTGTACGCTATTGACGTTTACTACAGCACGATCTCTATTGAAAATGAAGTGTGTAGCACTTATAGTTTATTGAAAGGGATGTCCAAAAGTATTCCGTTACATTACGGTCTATGGTTAAAAAAAATCGTTTCAATTTCTTTTTAATGATGTTAGACCATTTAAAACATAATGAAATTGATATGCATTTATGAAGTGCACGAAAATATGCATTCTGAAGAATATGGGGTGCAAAGGATTTATTGTTCATTTACAAAGTCACACAAAAGAATGCCGTTACATAGTGGTCTTCGGGAAAAAACTGTTTCCAGCGTATTTTAGTTCTGTTACACTATTTCAAATATAATAAAATTAATATACCTTATTGATGTTTATTACAAGATACTTGTTGTATAACATGATGTGCATAGCTTTTATCGTTCATTTATAGGGACACACACAATATTTGGATACAATAATGTACCTAAAGTACAATCTATTAGCGATAATTGCTGGAAGTGTGATTTCATTTATATGCGTATTTATATTTAACTACATTTTTGCTTACTATGTGGTGTGTATAAAAGCCATAGACCATATTCAGGAATACACAAAAGAATTAGTAAGCATTGCGGAATATCAGCATGAATGGCTTAAAGGCGGATTTTAATAGAATAATGCACGTTCAAGTTGAACTACATTTAGTATACAAAGACATATTTGTATAATATAAATAAAACTATATACAAGGCCACGCAAAGAACTGGGTATATAGTCTCCTAGGGTCGAAACAGTCTGGAAGTGTAATTTCAGTAGCTTTAACCATATTTCAACCTGAATTAAATTTTAGCTTAATATGTGGCGCATATAAAAATTGTTTGGCGAAATACAGAGCTGCACAAAAGAATTCAAGTATGTTTCGTATATTGATAAAAATTTCTGAATATGAATTTTCAAACTATTGTAGATTTTCTTATTAAACTAAGTTTTAGCACACGATGTAGAATATATACAAACCTGTAGTAGATTAAATACAAGGCTGCACAAAAAAATTGGACTACTTTTCCGGCTATGGACGACAATTGCTGAAATCTGGTTTTCAAATGTGCTATGCCTTTTTTAATATGTTTACATAGATTTTTTTTTTTTTACCTTATTAAACAGCGAAGTTTCGTTAAAGATTTCTGGAAGTGTTAGAAGCTGTTTCATAAACTATGCTTGAGGCATGATTTTCCTATCTCATTATAGTACTACAGTGATCTGGAACTTTACCCTGTAGTTAATGTGAATTGCGTTATCGAATTAACTGTCATTAATTGATTGACTTCATTTTTTCAGGATAGGATTAGTAGATTCTGTACTTATTATTTGATTCTGTATATTGAGCTTTCATTTTTGGAATTTTTCTTGCTCTAAGGCAAAATGCCGTGAAACCATTTTATTCTGTAAGCTGTAAGACATTGGAATTTTTATTCCAAATAATTTCACTAACTTCATGCCTTTCGAATAAAAATATTTGTTCGTCACAAAATATTTCAAAATTTAATTGTTAAAGAAATCCTCCTCAAACAATAATCCTTCAGCTTTAATATTAAACTATACACTGTCAGATCAACTCGTCTATATACGCTAAATCATTCCTCATTTTTTAACAAATAATTTCCGTACTCCTAGAAAACATGTTTTATCCGTGAATTCTTCCCGAAAGTCTGAAAAGAGGGAGATATTCCGGCCATTCCTAGCTCGCATGTGTATTGACTATATTAATACTAAATTCCGAATTCATTTTAAAAACGAAACAGCAAAAATTCTATAAATTAAGATTTCTAATTTAATTTAAAAAAATAAAAATAAATAAACCAACAACAAAGAAAATAATATAATATTCATATTTTAGATCTAGCAATCTAAACAGAAATATTTATAATTCGTATTTTTATCCTACTTTAATACTAAAGTATTAAAACCCCACCACAATCTCATTAAAGACGAAATCTTCCCGAACTTAACTTCAAAATTCAAAGCTTTTTAAAGAAATTAATCAAGCCATACCCGTCTGAGGGAAACATATTTACTTCAAACTGTTTCACTGCTGTACGACTGTAGCCGAGTAATTAGAGTACTGGTCACGTAACACTAAAGTGGCTGGTTCAACTCCAATGTCAGCAACATTTATTTTCTTGAATTGGTGTATATTTTACCTCTTGTAACAGAGAAAAAAGAAACGGATATTCGTCTACTAATGGAAAATTCCTCGTAGCACTGCTGCCAGGAAAATTTCCGTGAAATGGAGAAAGTATTTCTGAGAGTGTAACAATCAAATATAATCAGCGATTTTTTTACTTTTATTAGCATTAAAAAGAAGATAAGTAATTTAAATCTCATTAAAATCATTTTTTTATTTTACTTTGGATATTTGATTTTTGTTTTTTTTATTCACATTATACCTGAAATAAAATGTTGAATTGTAATTTAAAATACTTTGATACTGCATAAGTTAAAAATGAGAGTTAATTTTCATTCATCATTTAAATGTTGTACACTTTACTTAAAAAAATTTGTGCTTGAAATTTGTTCAATAAAATTAGAAAATTTTAAGCTGCATAAAAATATTATAATTTTAACATTTAAATGAAGATTGCTTTATTCACTAAAAGTAGGATTAAATTGACATCTGTATCTATACTGCCTAGCCACCTTGTGACTAGGCAGTATAGATAAAAACTAGGCAAAAACTTCACTTGATTATTGCATTCTAAAATTTATTAGTAAATTATAAAATCCAGGTGGTAAAATAAATTTAAAAATAATTTATTAATCTGTACCCGTGGTTATTACAATCGTAACTTAATTCCACATACCATGAAGGCTTCCTCTTTTTTTCTAAAAACAAATGCCTCTTACGCGTATTGGAACTACCTACTACTATAGTTTTACCAGGTAAACCAACGTCCTTGAGTGATTTCTGCCAAGTGTAAATATAATCATTTTTGTTGACAGCAAAGTATACATAAAGTTTAACAAATTATTAATATACCCCCTATATACTTTTCGGTTGGTTTAGCTGAAATTTCAAAATTTCAATTTTTCCCCCCTTTAGATTCCCAAAAGATTAAATGGTACGTGCACTCGTGAAGTCCCTGAGAAAAAGCACTCTGCTGCAATATATAATAAATATTTAGTGTATTTTACACTATTAAAAAGATTTTTTTTTTCTCAAAGCAGAAAAGAAAACCACTTAGTTTAATTTTTTCTTCAGAAGCTCACTATATTATCTTTAGAAAAAAAAAAAAAACTTTAAATAAACATGGTATGCATAAAAAAGGAAAAAAAAAGAAAAATTAAATTAAATTAAATTTTTTTTTAAGATATCAGATGACAGTAAGAAATAAATTAGATAAAATTACAGAACTTTGCAATTTAAAATGTCTCCAAAGAAAGGAATTTCTATCATATACATATAATATGTAAAAGAAAGTTGATAAATTAAACATTTTCTATAATTTTGTCTCCTTTTTTCGGCCTTTTTATGCGATGTTACCGATCGTCAATAACGTATTATATGCAAAAATCCCCAGTAATAGTTCAGATAAAGAAAAAATAACTATTTATTGGAAATTAAAAGGGTAATTTAAGAGTGAATTGAATGTTCTGTTCTCTGTTAAAACTAAATATAAAATACATAAATCCTATTCCTATTTTTGTAAGTATAAGTTAAAATGATGTTCGATAGAAGTCTTTTTAAATGGTTTCTTTATTACAATTTAGAATCACTCATAAAAAAGTCCAATTTTTGGTTCATATTTAACCCTCATTACACGGATATTTTAAATAACGTAAAACTTTTCGGTGCTTTGCTAAAGTTATAAGGAATGTTGAATAAAATCAAGATTAATTAATTCGATAAGCATTTAGAAAGAAAAAAGACTAAGAGAAAATTAAGCTACCACAGAGACGCATTTTTTTCTTAATTTTACAGACGTTATAAGAATACAGGGACGGTGGATTTTTATAATTTTAATCATTTAGAATTTGAAATAATTCGAAACACATTTTCTTTTTGAAATAAACAAGTATACAATTAATCTATTTTGAAATACCGTGATAAATGCAATTAAAATAATATAAATAGAAAATAATTACATAGTAAGTAAATTACCTCTTAATACTTATTTTTTTTTTTTTTTTAATTTCTTAACTAAAGTAAAAAATACCAAAACTATAACTTTACAAAATCGCAAATAGCCAACATTAAGCTACACCATATGTTAAAAATTTATATTATTCTTCTATTCCAAGCATCAGACAGAAACCAATTTAAATTTTAGTGCTGTCATCTATGATATTAACTTGAAACTAATATTAAAAAATTGTCATAAGATTATGCTATTATAAGTTAATTCATTCATAATATACCTACTTCTATATCCCAACAAATCCTAATATAAAAATACCATATTATATTTCATTATTCATATAAATATTAAATAAATACAAATGTTAATAGAATGATTACAATATATTCTACTACCATAGCCAATTAATCTATACGGAAAATTTAAATAATTTCAAAACAATAATAATATAATATAGGAATATGCTATAAAACTAAATAATTTATATATAAAAAATTATATATAATAAAAATATAAACTATAAGAAATAGTTTTAAATAAAAAAAAAAAAAAAATAATAAAATGAACAGGAAGGAAAAAAAAAAAGCATGTTGATATAATTATGTCAAAATCTTCATTTTCCAATTGCCTAATGATAACAAATAAATTGTGTGGTTTATGTTCATATTAACCATAAAAAACTAAAGAATATGAATATGGGATTAACATTCACATAAAACCGTTAATTAATCATTTAATACTAAGTTCAAAATTAAACATTATAAATTAACCATTGCGTATTATACAAACAACACCGCCCTCATCCGTACTCTAACATCTACCCACCCAACCGTCCTATAATATTTTTTTATTATTTTACAAATATTTATTTATTTTTATAAATATTTTCTTATTTTATAAGTTTTTTTGTAATTTTGTTTGCGCATGTGTTAATGTGTTTCTTTAAAAGATCATGTAAGTACTAATTGTATATTAAAGAATATATGAATTTTTTTGGAAAACCTTGATTTAATGCATCATAAATTAGTTTTTTAATATTATTATTAATTAGATGAGAAGAACATAAACATTTTATTCTATATAAATGGTTAAGTATTATATTTCAATATAAAGAATTATGAACACAAGATTTAAAATTTGCAAATGTATTAACTTTGAATTTAAATTCTTTACGTTTATCATATAGATCTGTTATTGTTTTGTTGTCTTTTATTGTAATTTCAAGATCTAAGAAGTTGATTGTATTATTAGATAAGAGGTTTTCCGTTAATTCCAAATATATATATATATATATTACATTATTGACTATCATCAAAAACCGCATATATATATATATATATATATATATATATATAATAAATTTGAAATCACAAATATATGAAGAAATTGATAAAGTTCTAAAGATGATTTAGAAATGAACATATGAAACCAGTATGTAAAATAAGAAACTATGAATGACTCACAGAATCTTCAGAGGAGCTTGTGAGTTCATTCATAGAAGATGCGTTATTTCATCCAATTTTGTCGGCATTAAGCCTAAAATGACAAAATTTAGCTCCTTATAACGCAAACATTACAGAAAAAAGATTGGATGTGGATTAATAAATTGGAACTGGATTAATAACAATAATGTTTAGAGTTGTCATCTTAAGTCCAAATAAATAAATAAATAAATAAATAAAAGGAATGAAAATGATTGAAGAAATCAAGTAAATACTTAGATTAACTTTTAGTTAAACTAGAATGAAAAAAATAGGAATAAACTTAATAAGTATACTGCGTGAATACAAAATAAAATAAAGAAAAGGAATAAATTAACACAAATAAATAAATAAATAAATAAAAAATTATATAAAAATAAAATAAAAGGGCAATTGATTAAATTAATGTTTTAAAGACTAAAAATTATAATATAAAAAAATGAGAATATAAATAACATTTAAAAAGTTGAGGAATATTTGAGATAGTAAAATTTAGCCTTGTATTATGTAAATAAACGTGAAAATTTAAAAAGCAATGCGGAATATTGAGATAGTAAAATATATCCTTAAATGATGATGCAATATGTGAAATTTTATTATGTTAAATGCATGATACCCCATATTTTATTTTTTTTTATTGCATGTCCATACAATATATAAGCATATATACATACACTTATACACGCTCACACACATAAAAACATATAAGGTTTTAAACTTTTTTTAGCATTCCCGACCTCAACCCTCCATAATGGTATTTTTATTTTTTATGTTTTTTTTTATGTTTTTAGTGTATAATGTATGGAAAAACATACACATACACCAAAACTTTTTTTTTTTTTTTTTAGTATATATAATTCACTGTATAAGCATTTCCTTTATTTATTTTTATTTTATTCTGTATCCATATTTTTATTTTTCCTTCCATTTTAATCCTCATAAGGTAGTACATCGGACTATACTTTTGAAATAACATCTGGTTTATGTGGTGTATGTGTTTTCATATTATTGGTAATTTCATTATCTTTCAATGATATTATTCTACTGAAAGTATATATATATATATATATAATGCAAATATAAGAGACTGCTAATCGTATGGATTCGTCAGAGGAGCTTTATAAGAATAAGTCATAGTAAATATATGTTATTTCGTTGGATATTGTCAAGATTAAGACTAAAAATGACAGTATTAAGCTCCTTATAAAATATAGGAAAAACAATAATTGGAAGAAGTTGCGGAAACCAAGAAATAAATGAAAATTCGGTAAAAGGAGATAATAAACGTAAAGTTATATAAAACCACCCAGCAAGTTAAAAAATGTTTAAGATGCAACCGGAATCAGAGCGAATACATGTGCCTTGGACAAGTAAGTTAGCATGTGAGGTGTTGGAGAAAGAGTAAAAAATAATATGGATACAAGGATCTAGAAACACCATCTAGAAATGGCATGAATAATTATTTTACCTAACCGTAGACTAAAAGGACCAGTCACTTTTTAAAAAATTGTAGAATGAAATTACATTTTAAAAAATCTATGTAGAAGTGAAAAGAGAATAAATAACGTAAAATAATACTATAAGGTAAAATAGTACTGATAATATAACAATAATTAAAGATAATTCATAATTATTATTAAATAGATGTTACGCATTAATAAATAATTATTTAAAAACTGTATTAAAATAGATGTTAATTAGTAAAAAAATAATTTAAAAAATATACATATTTAAACAGATACACGTATTGCCAAGAACAATGTGTCGTATGTAAAATAATGTACGATGAAAAATATGTAAATGATTAACCGCATTTATCCCCCCTTTTTTAATTGTTTTAAAATTTTTAGCAGTCTCGACGTGATTTTATTAACGGTATTTTAATTTTAAAGCTTTTTTGGACATATTTTTTTTTTCTTTTGGATATGTTCTTATTTTTTTTTTCAGCAGACCAGCACACCCTCCATATTTTTTTCTGATTTTATAATTTTTATAAATATAATAAACACCCAAACAGGTAACAGAAAATGAATGCTTAATGCTTTACCATCATTTATTTCTTTCCGATAAAACAAAAAAAGAAGGTATCCAACTTATCACTTTTCTTTCGATTCGCCTCTGATACGTGAGGACATTTAGAAATGACCGAGTCCCTAGATGGTACAGGGTTCAAGCCGCGGGTAAGTCTTGTCACGAGCTGTTTGCAGCGAGGGGTCAGCAAGGAGGTTAATTGTGTTAAGCTCGCTTCGCAACGATCTCGTAGACTCTTTTTCTTGCCATGGGTCAGGGCCCAAAATAATAATCATAAGGTGCCCGGAAGAAAACCAAAAAATGTATTATACCAGTGGATGGTGATGAATTTCGAACTGCGATTGTCGAGGGGGTTAGGAACAAATTGAAAAACTTAAAAATAATTTATTTCGATTGAATCTTAAGAAATTCTTTCGCATGTTGTAGAGATAAATATTTCAAGCTTTTTATTTGTAAAATAAGAATAAGATTACGGTTTTACTGCTAGATATAAACCGTAAAGATTTTTTATGATTCAGCTGTTTAGAGAATTAAAATAATAATTTTATAGTAGGTTATTACTATTTTTTTATTGTTGTTTATTATTTTGCAGTCAATAACGATAACAATAAAAACATTAATGGCAATAATGATATTTTGCTATGGAAAAATATCAAGTAATAGAATAAATAATAAAACAGTTTAACAAAGGGATTTTATAATGGTAACTTTAAAAAAAAAGAACAAAATTATATTTATATCTGATTTAAACGAATGCAACAATTTTTAAAAAGTGCGCATTTCTGTTCGACTTATAATATATTTAAATCGTATAATTATAATATAACTAACAAAAATTCAATAAAGAAATGTATCAATATATTAACTACATAATAAACAAAATAATTCAAACTGTAGCTTTTATGTGAAATAAATCCTTTATTTTTCGGCTTCATTTTAATTATAACATTAGCAATGCAAAAATGCACTAATTTGACAGAACTTTGAAAAAATAAGAAATAAAAATGTTGATATTGCTGAGAAAAACTATGAAAACTATAAAAGTAATGATATTCTTACCAAATTTGTACCACAAATATGAATAATATCCACATTTAAGTTTAAGGTTTAACTCAATTCAGGTCGAAAGTACGCATTATTTTATAATGTAATGAGTATAATATATAACACATAAGCTATATAATGAGTCCTATGGGATAACAAATTCTTTTCATATATATTACGAATCAGCTAGATTGCAGTTAATAATGTAATAAACAATTAGAAACGGAAAAAAATTATATAATATTGTAATGCAGTTCAGATTAATGCTTTAGAAATAGCTTTTAAATCTACAATTCCGAATATTATTTCTTGACAACCGCTGTAAAAGTTACTAAATACGCTGATATGCACTTACATGAAAACAACGTAAAATATGGTTTGAAAAAAAATATTTATCAAAGGACATACCTAGAATCTCAAGAAATATTGAAAATACTTAACAATGCAATTATACTTTATTTTTTTAATATAGAAGCATTGTAAATAATCAGAAGTGAGAATAAAGTTAGAGATTAAATAAAGGATTAGAATAATTTTTTATAATATTATTTATAATAACTATATTAATATTAATTAATAAATAATTTATAAAATTATTTGCACGAGAACACCATAAGGAAATTATTTGTTATACTTAAAAATATATTACAGCCTTAGTAGAATTTTGAAAGTCTTTCATAAATTAAATCTTCAAAAAACATAAATTATGACTCGGTGAAGGCTTAGTTATCATTTTATATTTTTAGATACGCTGGATGATTAAATAATCACTGAGCAAATGAAATTGTTTGATATTTTAATGAAATAACATACCACCAACATTATATGTATAATTAAAAACAAACACAAAGTAGAATTTTACATTAGAACCAAGAGAAATACGCAATGTAAAAATAAGTGTAAATAAAACATTAACATAAACTGAAAATAAATTACCTCAACCAGTGTCACAAAAAACATTAATGAAAACAAATTTTAATTAAAGATATACTTGAAATAATATAAAAAATTATTATTATTATTATTTTACTTTATTTTGAATGAACCTTAAGTAAAACCCTTCGCAGCGTAATAATATTTGATTTAAAAAAATAATAAACCGTTTCTTTAGAAGGAAAGGTAATTCTTCATTATTGGTTTTAATGATGTATTTTAGTGCAATATTTGAAATATTTATGCTGAAAGTGAAATGTCAATATGTCAACATAAATGAAAAATTTTAAATTTTATTTTACTGAATAATTGTTCTAAATAAAAAAAGACGTCTTAATATTTAGATCTAATTTCTACTACATTATAAATAATTATGGTTATATGTAAATACAATACAGAGGAAGACCTGTAGTTTCTTAAACGTATTAACATAAATCAAGAATATTTAAGAAATAACATTCCATCAGTGTTATATATGTACATAAAGACAAATACGTAAGCAGATTCCCCTATATAGAACAACAGCAAATACTCGTCATACATTGACATTTTCTATTTAAACTCAAGCACCATAGTAGTATGAAAAAATGTAATTCAAATGTTGCAAAATTACGAACCGGAATTGAACCTGTGAACATTTGGAAAACATCATTGATAATTAAAAGATGCTTACTCTGATGCACAATATTTTTCAAACAATTGGTCTATGTTACTGATAATGGAATAAAAACCAACCCTTTACAGCATACAACGGCGGACGCAGCCACGGTTGCTAGAAAAATGCTAACATTTTATTTTTAATACTTTTGTTTCTGAAGCGAAATGGTTGTCTTATTTAAATACAGAAATTTTGAAATAAAATCATGGAAATAATACTTTACGAAAACGTTGGTATTCAAAATAATATTGTAGTATTTTTTCTGACAACCCTGGTGCAGTAAGATCTTTCATACAAAAAATTAAAAAGAGAAAATCGGAAAGAAATGTAAATTTAAAACTAGTTGACCTGCCTTGCCCGGGATAATAACGTTACACATAAAAAACTTTGAATTCAGACATTTTTCTCCGGGAGCTCTACTGTCCCCACTGCGTTCTGGGGTGCTAGGCATGCTTCAGTCTGTTTTTGTAAAAAAATCTCAAATTTGCATGATTTGATATTTTTAAGCGAAAATCTTTCCAAATTAACCCAATTTTTGGGGCAACGTTTCGCAACGTACACTAGATGTCTGCACGGGCCCGAGCCGGCGAAATGGAGGCGAATTTTCAAACGGGCCGGGCCGATAAAAAAAATTTAGCGTGCCTGCCGGTCCGACATAAAAATTTAGACGAAGTCGATAAAATATGAGTTATTTTCAATGAAAATCACTGTCGCCAGTACAGGTATAAATGTGCGTCACGAACCGATGGTAGTTTGACAACATCAATACAGAAATGTGACATGACCAGCATAAATATCGACATCGGACAGTTAAAGGGTGTCAGACCCGTGCTTAAATTTTTATCAGCAGCCGGGCGGAGATCTGGCTTGCATTATTTTTACATAGTCGAGCCGGGACGAAACTGGACTTAATTGTTCTCAGGATGTGTAGGGCAGGCAATATGTTTTGTAAAAATATTAATAGCGATAATGAACTTCTGTTAACGTATTCTTTGGAAATATATCTTAAGGTGGTTCTCAAGTTAACTGTTCAACAACGCGAAACTTTGATAAATTTTCTGGCTAATTTTTAACTGTAAAGGCATAAAACTGACAAGCCTGACTATTGAAGGGATTTGGAATCGAACAATGTTTTCCATTTTTGATAAATAAATTACTATAATTACGAAATATAAGATAATATTTTCACTTGGCTGCAGGTTTTTTCCTTCCTCGTACTGTCGCTTCCGGAAAATTGATTCAAAACGCTGTTTTACAGTATTTTCTCAAAATCATATTGCTTTAATTGAAAAATGGATAATGACATTCGATTACTTTGTTTCTAAATAAGAACAGCTGCTAATCTTACGCGTTTCCGAAAAGAAATGATTTCAGAAATGTGTCAGAATGTGGCTCCTTTGTATTTGAGAAAAGCCTTAATAAATGACAGAGAAGTACTTTCAGAAATGTACTTTTTATTGTACAACGTCAAAAGTTATGATGTTTTTAACCCGCCTTTTTTCTGTTATTCTAAACTACATTAATTTTTTAATGAATCATTATTTGAATGTCGAAACGTCTAAGAATCCAAGTAGTCATTAATGCTGCTGTTGTGTATTTCCTGTCTTGCGAACACATCATAATTTAAAAATATACTGAAAAATTATCCCATAAATATGTAAGCAATATTCTTTAAAGGAATCTTAATTATATGTTCAGAAAAAAAATCTGAATTTTTTTTAGAAATTGAGTTGGGTCATCGGGCCGAGCCGCACCTGTTTTCATTGATTTCTGTATGGGCCGGGCCGTTAAATGTGAAAATATAAGCCGATCCCGGCTCGGGCCGAACTTTTAATCTTTACAGAAGGCCGGGGCCGCGCATGGAAATTCCTGCCCGTGCAGACCTCTAGAGTATATACTCGTATTTTGTGTGACTTTATATTTTGAAACGAATCTCTATCCAAACAAACCCAGAGTTTTAGCTCCACACTCTTCGACATAGTACACTCCGGCCTTTTTTTGCAATCGCACTCTAAATTTGTATGATTTTTTATTTATTAAACGGAAATATTTGAAAATAATGTAAGGGGTTACCATTATAGTGATAAATCATTATACTGGGTTAAAACATTGAAATAGGATTCCTTTTACCAGTTTGCAAAAATCGTAGTGATACACGAAAAACTTGCATAAAAATCGCTAATATGAAACCGAATTCCTTTTACCAATGTCGAAAATTTGCCGCAAGACTCAAAATAACTCTAAAAAGCGCATAAAAACTGTAAAATGCGCATAAAAATATTCTTGAAAACTTAAAAAATAACTATAGGAATTCCGAATAAACTTTATTAATAATAATAATAATAATAATAATAATAATAATAATAATAATAATAATAATAATAATAAAAAAATTGACTATCTTGGACTGAAAGATTGAAACCGGATTTCTTTCGAATTCTTTGCGAAACTCATAAAAAATGCTAAAGATCGCATTGCGAAAAATTTATTAAAGCGGAGTAAAACACTGTAACCAGAATGCTTTCACAAATGTCAGTAAATCGACGCGTATCTCGGAAAAATGGCTAAAATTACCATTGAAAATCGATAAAAAATCATAAAATCCCGGAGAGAAACAATTACTGTATGAGGCTAAACGTTTGCAACCGAATCGTTCTATGAATGTCAAGAATCGACGCAAAAGACGAAAAAACTCTAAAAAATCGTACAAAAAATCGTGAAAATTTCAAAAATTGCGGCTAAGGATTGATAACCATTTTACTGTGATTTGAAAAAATCTCTGCGAAACGAAAAAAGCTAAAAATTGAACTAAAAAATTGCAGATGACGAAATTTAGTATAGTGGGCTGAAAAATCTTAATTAAACAAAATTCTTTTACGAATTTAAAAAAAAATCGCCACGAAACGAAAAAAAAAGGAAGAAAATCCCATGAAAAATGGTTAAAAATTAATAATTCGTGGAGGACAAAATTTACTATATTAGGCTGAAAGTTTTAAATTGGATGCCTTTTAGGAATGCCAAAAAATCGCCGTGAAACGAAAAAAGTTCTAAAAAACCGCATAAAAATTTCGCGATAAATTAAAAAATCGATGTAAGGATTCCGAATAAACTTTACTCAAAAGAAGACAAAATTTACTATATACTGGGCTAAAAGATTGAAAAAAGATTTTGTTTTTTCACTAATGTGGAAAAAGACCCGCAAAATATGAAAAAACGCTTAAAGTTGGATAAATATTAAATGTAAAAGAGTCTAATAAAAAAATCCAAAAACTTGCTTACTGGTGCTATGCTTGACTTGCAGGTAGCTTACCAGGGCCGTAGCAAGGTCTTCAGAGCCCCCCCCCCCCAAAAAAACATAATTTTTGGGGCCCCCCTCTAAGATTTCAGAGAAATATCTATATTTAATTTCCCACCCGAGTCCCATTTTATAACAACACCAGCGGAGTTTCGCTGGTCGGATTTTCCAAAACGAACTCCAAATTGAGCGAGTTGGGCTGCATTGCTTTCGGCAACGTACACCTATAGGGGCTATGTCCGCTCCGATCTCGAATCATACGAACCTAAAATTATTGTAATTTTTTTATTTCGATCCAGATTAAATTCAAATTTTAACCATTTCGTTCACGTTGCTACAGGAACAGATTTAATATTCTTACAAAGTGAATTTAATCAAAGGACTTGCAAAATTTAGCTGAGAATTCTTCCATTTATGAAAAAAAATGTAAAAAAAATCGCCGAAGAACGCGAAAGAACGCCAAAACTTGCATAAAGAAATTCGAAGTTCATAGAGATAAAACTTTACTTATATTGGGCTAAAAGACTGAAACCGAGTTTATATTTTTTACGAATATTAAAAAAACTACCAGAAAAGGGAAAAAAAGCTAAAAATCACATAAAAATTCTCGAAAATTTTAGAAAGAGCAGACGACAAAATTTGGCAAAAAAGTTTGAAACTGAATTTCTTTTACAAATGTTATAAACCGCTAAGTATTGCTCATAAACAAAATAAATAAATAAAAAATATGGAAGTTGTTTTCGTATTTTCAATTTTCTCTTCAGTTTGACAATGCCATCTGCGTGGCACAGACAGATTTTCTTTAAGCAGAAAATATTCACTAATAACAATTTTTTTCCTGCTCGGATTGGTGCCTGTTATTAAATACATATATATGTGCATATTTTATTATATGTACATATGGCGACTTTTTAACATCCCAGTTTCAATCTTTTGGCTTGATATAATCAATTTTCTCTCAGCGATTTTTGAATTTTTGCCCAATTTTTTTATAAGATTTTTACATTTTTTTTTCGCGTTTTGCAGAGTTTTTTTGACATTTTTTTTTTTTCTGTAACCTCAGAATTATCCAGTAGATTTTGCTGCTGTAATAATTAAGCTGAAGTGGAAAAATAACAAATTTGTTCCTGTAGCGACGTGAGCTACGATGCTGGAAAATTTCACCTTTATCTGGAAACTATCACTTTTATAGAAAAAAAAAATTACAATAATTAAATGATTGTTTGATTTAATATCGGAGCGGGAATATCCGGAACAGGTTTACGCTGCGGAAGGCAGTGAAGGCCCCCAATGGAGAACTCCAAAAATTGGGTTCTTTTTTTTAAAAAGCAATCAGCGAAGTGGGTGAAGCTCTGCTCGTAGATTAAATAAATACACAATATAATTTATGTATAGTTAACATAAGTAATTTATCAAGACAAGAGAAATGAAATGTTAAGAACGAAACAGGTCGAACATAAGGGGATAGGCGGCATATGCAATGCACATAGATGCCCGCTTATTGGGGTCCCCAACGAGAGTAAGATGCATATATTTTTTGAACATGTGAAAAAATAATGAGGCTTATAAATTTGAATCTTGAGTTCCGAATTTTGCTCACTTTTAAGAGCGGCCCCAAAAAAGAAAATTTATAACGTATTTAGAGCCTGCAAAATTTCTTTCATCTGGGCACCTTTAAAAAGAATGGTAGATATAGAAAAAAAAGGACATGTCTGTTTTGGTTGAAGGAAGTAATAGTATTAAGGAAGTTTTGAAACTTATTGGGCCCCCCAACGAGATTAAAAAGCGTATTTTAAAAACATTTGAATAATAAAAATGGGGTATAAAAGTTTTGAATCTTGGGCTCCAACTTTTCCTTCCGTTTATAGGGGTCCCTAAAAAAGACAATTCAAAAAGAATTTAGAGCCTGCAAAATTTCTTTCATCTGGGAACCTTTAAAGAGAATGCTGGCTATAGAAAGAAAGTGCATATCAGTTTTGGTCATAAGAAGTAATACTATTAAGAAAGCTTTGAACCTTATTGGGGCCCCCAACGAGATTAAAAAACATATTTTTAAAACATTTGAATAAAAAGATGGGGCCTAAAAGTTTTGAATCTTAGGCTCCAACTTTTCCTCACGTTTGTAGGGGGCTCTAAAAAAGACAATTCAAAAGAATTTAGAGCCTGCAAAATTTCTTTCATCTGGGAACCTTTAAAGAGAATGCTGGCTATAGAAAGAAAGCACATTTGTTTGAAGGAACTCATAGTATTAAGGAAGTTTTGAAACTTATTGGGGCTCCCAACGAGTTTTAAAAGCATGTTTTGTAAACATTTGAATGAAAAAAATGAGGCCTAAAAGTTTTTAATCTTGGGCTGCAACTTTTCCTCCCGTTTACAGGGGGCTCTAAAAAAGACAATTCAAAAAGAATTAAAGCCTGCAAAATTTCTTTCATCTAAGAACCTTTAAAAAGAGAAAGCGCATATCTGTTTTGGTCAAAAGAAGTAATAGTATTAAGAAAGCTTTGAACCTTGTTGGGGCCCCCAACGAGATTAAAAAGCATATTTGTAAAACATTTGAATAATAAAAATGGGCCTAAAAGTTTTGAATCTTGAGTTGCAATTTTTCCTCACTTTTATTGGGGGCCCCAAAAAGTCAATTAAAACGGTATTTAGAGCCTGTAAATTTTCTTTCATCTGGGCACCTTTAAAAGAATCGTGACTGTAGAAAGAAAGCACATTTGGTTGAAAGAAGTAATAGTATTAAAGAAGTTTTGAAACTTATTGGGGCCCCCAACGAGATTAAAAAGCATATTTTTTAAAAATTTGAATAAAAAAATGGGCTTAAAAGTTTTGAATCTTGGGCTCCAACTTTTACGCACTTTTATAAGGGGCCCTAAAAAAGACAATTCAAAAAGAATTTAGCTTCTATAAAATTTCTTTCATCTGGGCCCCTTTAAAAAGAATGGTAGCTATAGAAAAAAAAGGTCATGCAAATTTTACGCACGTTTATAGGGGGCCCTAAAAAAGACAATTCAAAAAGAATTTAGAGCCTGCAAAATTCCTTTCATCTGGGAAACTTTAAAGAGAATGCTGGCTATAGAAAGAAAGTGCATATCTGTTTTGGTCATAAGAAGTAATACTATTAAGAAAGCTTTGAACCTTATTGGGGCCCCCAACGAGATTAAAAAACATATTTTTAAAACATTTGAATAAAAAGATGGGGCCTAAAAGTTTTAAATCTTAGGCTCCAACTTTTCCTCACGTTTATAGGGGGCCCTAAAAAAACAATTCAAAAGAATTTAGAGCCTGCAAAATTTCTTTCATCTGGGAACCTTTAAAGAGAATGCTGGCTATAGAAAGAAAGCACATTTGTTTGAAGGAACTCATAGTATTAAGGAAGTTTTGAAACTTATTGGGCTCCCAACGAGTTTAAAAAGCATGTTTTTTAAACATTTGAATGAAAAAATGAGGCCTAAAAGTTTTTAATCTTGGGCTCCAACTTTTCCTCCCGTTTACAGAGGGCCCTAAAAAAGACAATTCAAAAAGAATTTAGAGCCTGCAAAATTTCTTTCATCTAAGAACCTTTAAAGAGAGAAAGCGCATATCTGTTTTGGTCAAAAGAAGTAATAGTATTAAGAAAGCTTTGAACCTTGTTGGGGCCCCTAACGAGATTAAAAAGCATATTTGTAAAACATTTGAATAATAAAAATGGGGCCTAAAAGTTTTGAATCTTGAGTTGCAAATTTTCCTCACTTTTATTGGGGCCCCCAAAAAAGTCAATTAAAACGGTATTTAGAGCCTGTAAATTTTCTTTCATCTGGGCGCCTTTAAAAAGAATCGTGACTGTAGAAAGAAATCACATTTGGTTGAAGGAAGTAATAGTATTAAGGAAGTTTTGAAACTTATTGGGGCCCCCAACGAGATTAAAAAGAATATTTTAAAAAGCATATTTTTAAAACATTTGAATAATAAAAATGGGACCCAAAAGTTTTGAATCTTGAGTTGCAAATTTTCCTCACTTTTATTGGGGGCCCCCAAAAAGGCAATTTAAAAAGTATTAAGAGCGTGCAAAACTTCTTTCATCTGGGCACCTTTAACCCTAGAACTACCGGAAATTTTACTCAAGTTTTATAAAAACATTCTACACCAGAATTTTTACTTAAAACTATTTAATTTGTTTATTTAACTTATTATTGTCTGATTTATACATTTAGTTTGTTTTGAAGAAATTTCTGGTTTGAATAAATATTTTGAATGTACATGTCGGGTCCAATGGACCCGTCTGGTAGACGGAAGGTTAAAAAGAATAATGACTATAGAAAGGAAGCACATTTGGTTGAAGGAAGTAATAGTATAACGAACTTTTGAAACTTATTGGGTCCCTCAGTGAGATTAAAAGGCATATTTTTTAAAAATTAGAATAAAAAAATGGCCTTAAAAGGTTTGAATCTTAGGCTCCAAATTTTACGCACGTTTATAGGGGGCCCTAAAAAAGACAATTCAAAAAGAATTTAGCTCCTGCAAAATTTCTTTCATCTGGGCGCCTTTAAAAAGAATGGTAGCTATAGGGAAAAAAGGTCATGTCTGTTTTGGTTAAAAGAAATAATAGTATTAAGGAAGTTTTTAAACCTATTGGGGCCCCCAACGAGATTAAAAAGAATATTTTAAAAACATTTGAACATGTAAGAATCGTGGGCCTGGAAGTAATAGTATTAAGGAAGTTTTGAAACTTATTGGGGCCCCCAACGAGATTAAAAAGCATATTTTTTAAAAATGTGAATAAAAATGGGCTTAAAAGTTTTGAATCCTGGGATCCAACTTTTACGCACTTTTATAGGGGGCCCTAAAAAAGGCAATTCAAAAAGAATTTAGCGCCTGCAAAATTTCTTTCATCTGGGCCCCTTTAAAAAAATGGTTGCTGTAGAAAAAAAGCGCATACCTGTTTTGGTTGAAGGAAGTAATAGTATTAAAGAAGTTTTGAACCTTTGGTTTCGCCTTTTTCGCCCAATGATTGGCACACAACAAAAATATTAAAATGCCATTTTTTTTAAGTAGAACTTACAGCCTTCAAAAACTTTTATAAAACATGGTGGATATAGAAGAAAAGCACATATCTGTTTTCTATTTCTAAATCTGATCAAGATCTTTGACAAAAAAGAAAATGAATTTCGATAAAACAAAAAAAAAAGTTTTTAAAAATACAAAAAAAAAAAAAAATAAATAAATAAAGTAAAAAAAAAAAAAAAATCGGCTGAAAGGTACAATAGCTCACTACTGGGCCCCTGACTTTGCCCAGGCCCCCCCCAAATGGGGGGTATGGGGGGCGGTCGCTACGGCCCTGTAGCTTACTGCAATATTTTGTCGCTCTGCTCGCTAAGTATGTTAGGAACACAGCACACACACACACATACTTCTATCTTTATTATTATAGATTGGCCTTCTGGTACTAAAAAGTTTTACTTTTTAGCTCATAGCATCAAATCCTTACGCAAATTTCAAAGTTTTAACTAATATTAATGTTTTAAAATTTTCTGTATTTGTTATAATTTTAAATGTATTTAATTTTTTTTAACAACTTAAGTAGTTGACTAAATTTTAACTTACCCTTAAGGTTGTATAATACAGCTTTGTTTCTAGAATGTTAGGTATTTACTAGGGAAAACTTGTACAGTGATTTGGTGGCGGACCGCTTGTCGAAATCTGCAGTCTTCGATAACTGAACTAAACTTATCATACTTTTTTAAGGCACCACTTGATAATGAAATTGTAATTGCAATCGTATGGGTTTTTATATATATATATATATATAAAGGCAACTTTTGGCACTACAACTAGCCCCTTTAAACAAACATCCTAAGTTATCACAGTTAATTAAATCATACATAGGTGCCAACCTCAAACAAATCTTCCGTAATACGTGCGTTTATTTGACCCTGGTTTAACACGTTTAGAACCAGAAATTTTTTTAAGAAATGAAATTAAATATGTTCCACGTAGAAACATTGAATTAAATAAATAAAAATTCACCAAATAAATTTTCCGGTTTGAAAGTGGTTAATCTGGTTTAAATTAATCCAGATATTACGGAAGATTAGTTGAAGGTTGGCAGCTATCTGCATATATAAATAACGCATGTATGTATTTGTTACATTAAATATATTGACTGAAAGCTGTGATATTTGCGTAAGAATGTTTACGATTTATTAAAAAAAGGTATTGAATTGACGGGAAATAACACAGGGTTGTGTCCGAAATAGATGTTGACAAAATTTACAATTTGTAATTTTGCAGTATTTTCCCTCGTGCATTGATTACTTAATAAAATATGGTTTCCTAAACTAAGAACTATTCTATTCTGTTGAATTGTATAATAAATTTCAGAAACCTGTGGGCTTGGGTCATCTTTCTTTCCCACTGGCGTATTTTAAATTATAAATCCTTGTTCTTTTAAAAAGAAATTGATCACCGATATATCCATTTATCTGTTTCTACAAAACATTTGATATTATTTACATTTCACTGATTTACATTATTTGAGTTGCAAGGTTAGCTTAAAAGTTACATTACTCGGAGAAGTTGAAACAAATAAGTATAAGAAAAGTACATTCATGCGAACATTTATACGAATGTATCAGACATTATATTCTATGTTTAGAATTGAAAAAAAAAATTTGTATTAAGGCACCAGGAAAAATAAAATGTTTCAATTAGAATTGTAATTTTTAGAACTAAAATACTGTTAATTTTAAGTACTAAAATTGTTTTTTCGCAAAAATAACGTGTCTACTCTTTTTTTTATATTAAGACAGAAATATTCTTAAAATATATCTTAGATGTTAATAATTTTAGTTTTAAATTTGTAGCGTGCAATCAAGTAAATTGGTTGCAAATTAAATAAATAAAAATATTAAATAAACTTACTTTTATTCTTGAAATTGTATGTTTATCTTTCTTAAAATTTACAAATTTTATTTTATCTTAATTCAACTACCAATTAAAAAACTGAAAACAGCATTTTTATGTGAACATTATTTATAATAAATAGGAACGTTTAGCAATGAATGTATGGAATGGGTGAAAACTGTTAAAGTATTACATAAATTAAAAATACTTGTGAGGCATAAATTAAATAAGGGGGGTACAATGTGTAAATACATTATGAAAATTAATAAAAAATGGCGTAATATCAAATAATTATGGAATATTCTTTACGACAAAAAATTAAGAAATGAATAGATTAGTCAGTAAACAGAACATTATTTAAAAAGAAAATATTTTTTTAAAAATAATTTTTTAAAAATGTCAGAGTACTAGACTGTCAAATGAAATATTTTTCGTACACAATATTAAAAACACATTTATGAAAAACTGTATACCATCTTACAGGTAATTATAATAAAATATATCTAATAGCAGAAGACAGATTTGAAAATTAAGCTAAGGCTATATTTTGACGGCCCCCTTGATTATTCTGTGAATCTTGAAAGGTGGGACGCGTAACGTTGAAAGAGTGAATTCTCTACTTTTGAATCGTGATCCGTTAAATTACAGCGTGGGTGACTTTAAGATAATGGAGCCGTGAGTCTTCATGCTCCCTCTTCATGTTCATTTTAACTACGTTATGATTATGATACTCACTTTCTCATCGATACTGCAAGCGTACGTCTTCATTAAATCGATCAGATGAATAGCATTTGTTTTATTTCACACAGCTATTAATGATGATGCTACAGGGTATTTTTACGCTAATCTATTACTTCAACATGAGGCGTTTAAATCTTAGAGGGATCAGATGAAAAGTAGGCTCCTAAGGCTTGAAGGTCATTAGATTAAAATCCACGCTAAAACGAAAAAGTCGAAACCTACTTACGGATAATTTAAAGAAAGATTCATTGACTTCTATTAGTTGGACCATCACGAATTTATTGGATAATTTGAAAAGCATTTTTACTACGCAAAGTATTTCGCGGCATTTGTTTTGAAGTGATGTTTTTGCTTGGCGGAAGTGAAATGCATTATTTATGTATGGAAACACACATTTTTTAATTTTTGGCATCAAAAATATTACAATAGGAAACTTAATTCGGGGATAGAAAAAAAAACCCCACATGCCTTCTTTCTAGGCAAATTTAATATCAGTTACTAATTGTAGTGCTCTGATTGGCAATGTAATATTACTTATACGAAAACGCATAACTGGCATGTATCCACAAATAGATGAACTGGAGTAAGTAGATTAACGTTTGAAATTTAATTTTTTTAATAAACATTCGCATTAGTAAAACTATAAACTCATTATGGGGAATTTTGTTCCGGCGATGAACCATAATCAGTCATCAATAGCTGATAATTTATCCTCACCAGTATAAAAAATAGTTTTCATGTTTTTACGATTTAAAGCAAAGGTTTAGGTGCTAGGGGTGATGATACTGAAACTATCTTAGTACAACTACCTTCCGAATATATGTTTTCTTGAAGTGACTCAGCAGCCCTAAATGTAGCCGTATGAGAATAAATTACGTTTTCTTTCACCGGCTTATGAATTTTCGAAAATTTCATTGGAAGAATAAAGGCTATCAATTAAAATATATGAACAAGAAAGATAAATCATGAATCGAGCATAGATTATGAAACACATTCAGAATACTGTAATACAACATCACCAATTTTTAAAGTGGAAGGTGATATCCCAACAAACAATTTGAAAAGTGCACAATACATTTGAAAACCCAATTTCAGTAATTATCATCAACAGAATAAAAATTATCCAAATTCTTTTTCGTAGCCTTGTAAATTATCTATAGATTTATATATACACTGGATAATATGTTAACACTCTGTTAATTTAAGAAACTCATAACACAGTTCAAAATAGCTCTTCAATAATTTCCGTCAATAAAAAGAAATTTATTCTACTTGTTTTGTGCAGCCATGTTTATGCTCTATAGCATATAAACACACCAAGTAATATTCAAAAAATTAATTAAATTTCAACACCACGACTGAAAATGCACTTCCAGTAATCTTTGCTCATATACAGTATTGTAATAGAATCCGCTTGTGTGACCCTGTAAATCAAAGATAAATGCTATGCATGCCATATTCTACATTAAGCGTCTTGTACTGTATATATATCAATTTAAATATGTTTGAAATAGTGTAACGTAATTAAAATACATTTCAAACGATTTGTCGCCATAGAATGTAACGGAATGCTTCTGTAATCTAACTGTATGTGCAACACATATCATTTTCAATACGGAACATGCCACAGCAAACCTCAATAACTTATATCAATTGCATGTCAATCGGGGTAATCTTTCGCGAATTAGAGAGCGTACAGTTAGGTATACAGACAAGCAGAATTCCAAAACACTTTTCAGTTATGTTGAAAAGCATTAAGAAAACAATTAACTGGTCTTTGAAAATAATTTTTCAAGACGTATAAAAATATTTATAACAATTCATACGTTGCACACTTATGTACAATGTAATCTAGATTTAGATCACAATAAGAAAGCTAATTGCGTAAAATCATTACTGTTATTTAAACTTTACCAAAAACAATTTAAATTGTAAAATTAGCAAGCCATAATTAAAGGGAGATTTTTGTCAAAATGGAAATAATTCAATGCATTTTATAAAATAAGATAAATATTGAATATCACGAAAACAAAAAACTGCCAAACTTCACTGCATCAAGTTACTTCAATCATGAGCTTCGAATCACTGGGCTTGAAAAGGTTTTTCGCAGTGTTTATTATTTATGTTGTTTTAAATCAATAACGTTGCTGTGTTTATACAGCTTTATTATTAAAATATTCACGCCTTAAGTAGGAAATATTTTTCAATGTTTACAATTTCTTCGTATAAGCACTTTGAATGTCATTTACTACCATTTTTAAAATCTAAAGACATCTTAATGTTGCACAACAGTTTTAAAAAGCAAAATGAAGTTTTAATAAATATCTTTTTTTATACGACATCCAGGTCATGGTAAATTAATATTAAATTTTACCAAAAATTAGAAAGTACCCATGCGTGATGTCTTTTCTAATTAATAAAGAGTGACTGATTTTAACTGAGCAATGAGTAGTTTTATCCATTTTACCACATTTAGAATGTCTTGGAGAAAAATGTTGAAAAGAGAATAATCCGATTTTCATATTCGTACAAAGAAAACTGTAAAAACGTCACAGATGCACGATAAGTTCACAGAGATGAACAAGGAAAACTCCAATTTCATATGAGCATGGTAACCGCGTGCAATATTGGATCCTTCCTTTCTAATGGAATTGATTATTTTTTCTAAGAATATTTCACAGACAAATACCCGCAGTAAAATGTGCATAAAATTCTACCTTTCTAGTAAGATTAAAAAATGACCTATATTTAAATTTACTTTTTAATTACTGACTTATATAGATTTTAGGCCATTTTCCTTGTTTAATATCTTATTGTGTTTATTCAGTACAGGCTAATAAATTATGTAAGACACTTAGTAATCTTTAAAGAATTGTTTTATTATTTTAGGCGGTGTTACCGAATCTGTAAAATCTATACTAATTTCCACTCATTCAAAGTGTTTCTTTATTTATGTATTTAAAATGTACAAAAATCGCAAAATGTAACTTTCTAAAATGTCTTCTACAAAAGTACACGGTAAATTGTTATCGTTATGGAATAATAACGACAACACACATATATTTACTGCTTTATTTGAAGATAGGATTTACGAGGTTAAAAAATATAAAAGAATAAATAAATAAAATGAAAAATACATATTCGAAACATTTCTTTTCGTTTAATACACGGTGTTGGGAAGAATACTGTGACTTCTGATAATGCAGAAACTAGATAATGCCTAAGAATAACTCAGTAGGCTTACGTGACTCATATTCATGACCCTACGTTGTGAAAATGTTACCCTTTCACATCACTTAATGTTAACTTTTCATTGAAATGAAAGCAATTTCCAGCAAATTAGGTTCCCAAATTCAAGTGAAACAGCCACATATAATTGTTTAATGGCACATGCAGTTCTATATTTAAGTAACATCTCTTTGGTAGAAAAGAAGTTATATCCATTATCAAAGACCCGAAAGTCAAAAGGCCATGAACCCTTAAGGTCTTTTTTAGAACATGCATTTTACTCGTCGTATACCATTTTAAACTGCTATTGTTGACGAAATTACAAACAAGAAACCGTTTTCTTGCAGCAAAGTAATGCATAAGAAAATCTGTTCACGAATTGCTCATAGAATTCTGTGTTCTACATGACCTGGAGCTGGAAAGACCCACTTGATAATAATCATGAATAAACATCTATTTACATTTTTTAAGAATGTATATTATATTTGTTCTTCTAAAGAGCGTGGTTTTGTTTTCAGTGATGATAAATGTTCTTTAAATGATGCACAAATTTTATGCTTAAAGTTCTTTTTCGTGAAATGATCCTATTATTTTAAGGATGTACAATGCAAGTATAGTATCCATGCAATATAATATAAGGACAGCATTATACACAGCGTAAAATACAAGATAAGGAAAGTATTCGTAAAAGTATTTAAGAAGATCCCGAATGGAACGTACAAATTGATTATACATTTCCAAAATTGGGATGTATAAAATGAAGGTCTCGCTTGTGAAAATAAATTCAGTACACGAATCAAAGAAGTGACCTGCAATAACTTTTTATAACAAATTATTTTTGATGAAATATTTCCCACACACATAGAAGAACAGAACAACGATACTTAATACACTCATTACAGAATTTCAGGCTTCGAAAACACAAAAATAGTCCCTAAAAATAGTCTAAAAATTTAACCGACATATATGACAGAAATAGAAATACACATTTGGAAATATTTTTTGGGTTCATTTATTTAAAAAGTTTTGCATACACATATCGGTATTTTACTCTTGAACTCGTTTCCTCTCTACTCATTTTTCTCTCAAATTATTCTTTTCAAATTACTATATGCAGCACTCCACTCCTCCGTTTTAGATTAATAAACACATGTTATTGGTCATATAAAATTTAAGAACTAAATATAAACATATAAATAAAAAAAACTAAGGGTTGTTTCAACATTATTTTCTGTTTCTTTTAAATTCTATAAAATATGTTTTCTTCTAATAAAATGAATTAAACGTAAGTTAAAATGAGTTTCAATGAATTTATATGTTGACTTGTATATTTAATTTTTGTATAGTTAATTTAATTACAATATAATTATAATAATACTCTAAAAAATCCAGATATCCATGTTTCAAACAAAATAAATATTTGCTTTCTAATTAAGAATATCTTCGAAAAATATACGAAATATTTAATATTTTCTCTTTTACACCCATTTTTATTTAGATGATACTTTCTAAGCAACATTTATTAAATATTTAATAGATAATAAAAATGCTTTTCATTTCAGGTTCTCGGTATGGGCGCCGTTCAAATTGGTTCAAAATTCATTGTCTAATTCAAGATCAGGCTGAAATGACCAGTCGATTAGCAGATCAAGGTGTTATATCAAATAACCATTATGATTCAAAAGAAATTGTGCATCATTTTCGAACAGAATTTAATGATGTACACTTGCCCACCAATGGACATTCTAGCAGGGGCTCTCCTTCCTCCGATCCTGGAACTATGGAGACAGCTACCAGTCCTGTTGCATATAACTTCTACACTTCAAAAAATGCCTCAAACGGATATTCAGGATATGATGCCAGTAGTCCAACATATGAGAGAAAAGAAAATGTGGCATTTCACCATCACCATCATCATCTCCCCTTGTCTCCTGTATCTCCCCTTCATCCTAGCAAGTTCTTTTTTCATTCTGCCAGTAGCAGCTTCTTTGCAAAAAATTTCAACTCTTTGCCTAAGGTTTTTAGCCCTGAGATAAGCTATTCTCCTCCAAATAGGATACTTGGTGTATCAAGTGGAATACTGAGTAGTCCAGTAATAAATAATCCAAGAGATGGACCTTTGGTTGCCAGCAATAGCTTCAGAGACCTTCCGGAACAAGAGAATCCCATCGATTTAACTGTGAAAAAGCCAGAAACTCCGTCTTCAGATGCCACGGGTGATGGCATTAATGGTAATGATGAAGATGAATACATTAATATGGACTATAATGACGACGAGGTGCAAATTCCAGCCAGAGTTGAAACTCCCTTAGATTTAACTTCAAAAAGATCTGTATCTTGTTAAAAAAGGTTTTATTATTCCTCCAAGATGTTTGAAAATTTGTTGTTTTTTTACTAAGCATTATTGTTATTGTTATGTTTTAGAAAATATTCTTTCTGAAAAAGGACTTATCATCAAAGGGGTGCTACTGTAAAGATAGACAATCATGAACTTTAGACGACTACAATCGTCTTTCAGATTCAGTATTAAAACATCTGAGATTTTGTTTAATAAATATAAACACGAGGCCAGTTCAGATGTGATTGACTTTATATCTAACTTATGTATCTACAATCATCAGAACGCAAGTACTGTTGTAATATGAAGTGCTTAACTAAGTCATAAAATGTGATTGGAAAAAGAACTTTATGTAGATAAATTGACTATCGAGAATGTATTTTTGAGATATGAACATAAAAGGTGTTTTTGCGAGAAAAGCCCACCTTGTACAGAATATTTTTGTGAAATATTTGCGACATTTACTAATATATATATTTCTAAATATGTGCAAGATTAAGCATATATTTATATATATATATATTAATATATTAAGCCATTATTTGTTTTGTTTATTATTTTATTCTTATTATGTATTTGTTTATCTATACCGTGTCGAAAGCATTTGAAACTTTTAAGTGTAAATTATCCTACCTCCATTTATAATATGAAATTTTTTTTTGAAATTATTATTTTTTAAATAACACGTTTAATGCATTTCAATGTATACGATTGAGATTATAAAAAATTAATGACACATTTTTTCCAGTTTCAATAGTTTAATTAACTGAACACAGTTAATTTTGTAATTTACATTATTCATGCATTCAATAATTTTTTTTATTACTTCCACCGAATAAATGTAACCAAATAAACAATTAACTAAACTTTAATTAAATTTTAAGGAAAATAGAAATAAAATTTCATATAATGTAATAATTGTAAGATGAATAACAAAGAATGCAAGAAATAATATTTTATATTGCAAAAACAATGCTATCTGAAATGGACTTTCTTAAAATATTCAGATAACTTTAGAAATATTTATCAAGCAAATTAAATGAAACGCAAATTTTACGTATGAAAATATGTTTTTCGTGCATGTGTCTTTAAGATAAATGTGTCTGTGTCTATGTTTCTACAGGTAAGATGCTGCCATAAGCTAAAACTGTATTATCGTATGAATAATTTTTGAGTAATTATGTGTAAAAATATTATCTATGTTGTCAAATTTATGCAGACGAAAGTGAATCTCTGTTATAATATGCTATTAGATCAGTTTTATTTTTCATTGAAACAGAGTGTATATTTTGAAAGTAGAAGTATGTATTCAAAAGTTGAATTCTTCATTTTCACTTTGACGCAAGAGAATGGGGTAAGTAAATTTTAATGCTAGATTTTTAAAATATAACCATGCATAAAACTTTCGACTTGTAAGAATTTTAAATGAAATCATATAATTCGCAGCATCTTTCTAAATATAACCAAAATGGTAAATCATGCGTTTATACGTATACTGTTTTATTTACACTTAAAATATAAACAAGTTTTAAATATTTGAAATAGACTGAAAAAATACCTCTACTTTTTTCTTTCTCTAGGTTTCTGAGGAAGTTTCAACAGTTTGTGCAGGAAAAAAATATTCAGCTTTGAGATTTAAATATTCCTTTAACGAAACATTTCAGAAATAAATCAGCTGAAATGCATTTAGAATTTAAAGGGGTAGCGTTTTTTCAAATAGTAAGCGTAAACTATATATGGTTTGAGCAACAACAATATTCCTGATTCAAGCTATGACACCAGTATAAAAAATATTGAGTTCATTATTTTTAGAAATCCTTTTATGGTGCGATTTTCTTCTATCAGAAACTTTAAACTACAAAATAAACATACCCAAATTTTTGTGAGAAAGATACAAAGGGTATTTAGTTCAATTATCGATAAAACTAATAACAATACGAGCAGATCGTTTATAGAGGTGGTGTTTTATTCAGATTATTAATAAAAGTTGAATTAAATTATATAATAATTACACTGCTGGTGCTTTCTTCCCTTGATTTAAGAAAGATGGAGATAAACAGCAAATATGACTAATCAATTAAATAATTGAAACCAACATTTCTAAGCATATCTTAGAATTTATTTGAAACTTTATCGCACATTTTCGGATATGTACACTTCGTAATAATAGAAAATATCAATTTCTCCTTCTGTCGCATTAACCGTGAAGTTGGGAAAGCAAATTTGTTTTTAACAATTTTCTTTCTTTTCCTGAGTAATACCAAAAGCCTCTTGAACATTAGAAGACAACCTTGCGTAAATATTTTATGACGAACACCGTTTCAGCAATAAAGTAAAGCGTTTAGCTAGCCTTCCAAAGTAGTTGCGAAGTTAGGTCTCATTTGAGGTCGATAAAATTTATAAGCGTGACCATTCTATTGTTGATGGAACCCCCCATCTCTCAAGAAACTTTACATCTTCTACTGGAGATTAGCCAATGATTTGTTCTCTTCCGGCAATCTGTGTCAATAGGTTAGCCGCCACGGTCTGAATGCATCAAAGTCTCATCATTCAAAATATAGACTTTTTCCACAAGTGAAAGTTTTGACACGGTTTTTGTTCCAAATGAACAATTTTCATTGTTTTCAGAATGAAATCTTATGTCCTAGAAGATCACATATATTACGATTGTTACGTCACTGAGCTGAAATTCTGCATATGCTCTGTCCAAAAAAGTAGTTTTATGTGATCCTTATCTAATCTTGAACCACTGAACTTTGTAGTTACGGTTTCAATTATTTATGAATGCGACATAAAAATAATTAAAATAATTCTTTAACAATTCTTTCATCAATATTTTGCTGTTTGAAAAATGCACTATGCTTACGATTTCAAATTTTGTAACTTACAATATTTTTCATTATTGTTTTATAGATTTAAAGAATTATTAATAGGGATTAATTATGATTAATAAATAATAAAGTTCTCTACTCAAGGCGTCCACCCCTTACAGATATTCAAATTTGTAAATTTAACAAATAATTACAATAATGACATTTTCCGTAATAAAAAATTTAATCAAATACTTGCAATTTATCTTTTCTACAATGTCTAATTTACATTAATAATTATCTTAAAACTAGGAGTTTTTAAAAGATAAAGCGTAGTTGAATGAAAGTATTAAAAAAAACAATAAAATGCTTATCTGAAGCTTGTCTATTACAATTTCAGTGCTGATGAATTATGATTCTGCCTCTTTGAATTTCTTTTATTGGAAAAATATATCATTAAGACGTGATCTAATAGCATATTGTTATTTTTAAACTTGTAAAGAATCATGATGAACAATGAGTTTTCATATGTTTTAGCAATACAAAATATTCTATTAATTTAGAGAGTATTGCTATACATGAAGCTAGTCAAAGTTAAATTATGTATGTACTCATATTTATTTATTATTGTTAAAATTTTTGAGAGCATTCAAAGCATGAGATATTCTAACACAAGTGCGTTGTAAAAAAGTAATGTTACTTGCAAATCAAAATATTTAATCAAACCGTGAGAAAATGAGCACAACAATCAAAATAAAATCTGTGATGAAAAAAAAAGTTGAAAAACTCTTCTAATCAGTAATTGTACTTTTATGTTGCACGTAAAAGTGTACTATAATGCATCTACTGACTTTTTATGCGTAATATAATTTTTAATGTTTAATAAAAAATAATAAAAATCATATTAATGTGCATGTATTCTTCACCTTCGGGTATCTATAATATGTAATCAAATATTTTGCTACTGTTTAATAGAAGTATTGTATTTGTGATATAAAGCCTCCTTTAAAGTTGATGAAATATTAATTCTAAACTGAAAATATATCAATGTATTTTTTATAAATGGTAATTTAAAAATTATATAAAGATTATATAAATAACTGTTCTAAAATTAATTTTTTGCACTAAGAGGAATTTAAGCCTATTGAAAATTTTGAAAACATTAATTAAATAAAATTAATATTATAAAAATAAATTATTAATAGTAATTGTTAATATAATAATTAATATTAATTATTATTAATATAAATAAATGTAATTTTTTTATGTGAGTCTTGTCATGCATAATGTATGCCTCATTGACGAAGATTTTGGAGAAGCAATAACGCGTATATAAAGATAAAGTGAAACTTGAAGCGAAATGCAGATATTATTTTTATTGTTTTTTATACTTAATTTTAGTTTTTCAATTATAAATAACAAAGTTAAGTTTTCCCTGTCATGTTTAGTAAAAAGCTCAAATCGCATATTCTTGTCAGTGATTATCAATAACTGTAAATATAAATTACAAATTTCCACATTATGAATAAAAAATAAATTGTATATATTTATATATATAAATATTATTTGTAATTTGTCTAGATCTTTAAACGTAATGCAAATGTACCAAAGCGATATATTTTAAAGCATTTTTTCTTTTTACAATATGTACACAAATGATGCAGATGTGCGAACATTTGTATATTGTTTTAAGATGTGTTTTTAATCAATGATAATAACTGTAGCAACAAAATTTTAGGATACGAAGTTATAGATGATTAGTCTCTTTGGATATTAAAGGATTCCTAAGGTAAAATTTATAACATTTGTTTATTGTATTTTCGAAACAAATATAAACGTAATGATTATATGTTTTAAAAATAAATGTTCTCATTTCTAACCGGGAATAAAAGTAAAACTAATGTTGGATGATAGTTTTAGAAAATTTTAAATATTTACTACTAGTAATAAATGTGTTCAAAAATTTCAAAAATAGAAACTACCGTGCCTTAAATAGTTCTAATTTTTACTCCCTCAAGATTATATTTTTTGCTAATTGTATTTTTTTAAACGACGAGCAAAATATTGTCGCATGTCTTTTAAATTATCATAAAAAGTAACATTTGCTCCGTAACCCCTTTAAGGCCATTGATGATATCATAGATTTAGATTTTACACTGAAATATAATTTTTAAAATAGGAATTAAGAAATCAGTTAACCCGTCCTTAGAATTTTGGATTAACCAAAAGAAAACGAGATATATCGTCAAAAATGCTCAAGGGCTTAATGCAACACAAAATTTGAAAGCATTCATTTAGATGTTTAACACTAGAACGGCGGTAGGGGTCATTTTGACACCTGAGTGCTTTCGTCCGTTGATTACTTTTGTTTGCTTGGGCGAAATCGTTTGAAATTTTTTGACTTTTCCTAAATAGATAACATATATTTCTAAAGAAAAATTCAGCTTTCTAGATTTGTTAGTTTTTGAAATATGGGCTTGTATTCCTAGAACGGCGGACGGGGGTCATTTTGACCCCTTTAATAAAATACTCTTTGTACTCGAAGCTGCTTTTGTTGCTATACTATATGTTCGAGGAGCAATAAAAAAAGGGTTTAGATTTATATTCATTGTCGTCCAAGGCATGAGGAATACTATTTTGCAAAGAAACTACCTCAAGAGATAGATTCAAAGAAAGAAAAAGATTTTTTAGGTTTGATGAAAAGACAACAAGATCTAGCAGACTACAGACTGTTAAATTTGCTCTTGCGTCTAAAATGTGGAATAAATTTATTGAAAATTGCAAAACATGCTACCGACCAGGACAAAATATTACAGTTGATGAACAATTGTTCCCATCTCAGGATAGATATAAATTTACGCAATATACGCCAAATAAATCGGATAAATTTGGAATAAAATTATAGTTGATCTGTTGACGTTGATACTAAATACCTCTTGAATGAATTTATTTATCTAGAAAAGGATGAAGCAGCCAATCCTTAATTACGTTTATCGGAAAATGTTGTCATGAAATTAACAGATCCCCATCTAAACGAAGGGAGGAATATTACGACAGATAGCTATTTTACTAATATCAAATTAGCAGAAATGTTAAAAGCTAAAAATACAACTTTGGTTGCACAATGAAAAAGAACAGAAGAGAAATTCCTATATCATTGAAAAATATGCTCAGTACTCTTTATTCATCGAAGATAGTGGAATGTGATAAAATGACACTTACCATCTATCAAGTCAAAAGAAAAAAAAGTGTTTTTCTACTTAGCTCATTACATTCTACTGTAAAAACTGAAGACGGTCTCAAGAAGTTTCCTGATTCAATAGAATATTACAACGCAACGAAGTATGGTGTGGATATCCATGATCAGATGTGCCGAAAATACTCCGTGAAATCGGCTTCTAGACGATGGCCTGTACATATCTTTTTCAATATTTTGGATCATGCAGCTTTAAACGCCTGGATAATTTATAAAAGTGTAACAGGCAAGCCTATCAGCAAAAGAGATTTTCTATTAAATTTAGGAGATGTGTTCAGAATGGATCTTATGGTTTCAAATCTCCCAAAGATCTTTCCTGAGTCTTCAGAAAAAAAAAAACACGAAAATAAAATAGATATCAAGAGAAAAAATGTCAAGTACAGACGTGCAATGGAAACAAATCTCAAGAATTTTGCGCACCATGTTTCAAAGTTGTGTGCGGAAAATGTACTGAAAAAATTCCTATATATATATTTTTTTTGTTGATACAATTGAATTAATTCCTAATACGTGCGTACAATTTGGACTATTATAAGCATTAAATAAAATTGAAACAGAATGCTTAACATATTAACCATTCAGCTACACTTATAATGAAATAACGGAAACAACAGAACATATTTCTCATTTATGGATTTAGAGAGTGAATCATTCGGCGAGTAAGTAGATGAAAATATAAATATATATTATTTTATAAATTGTGTTTTATTTTAGTTAACATTAGTTTTAATTTGTGAAAACATTAATTTTAAATCGATTTTTATATCAAATTAATGAGTTTTTTGAGTAGTCGTAGTATGATCCAATTAATCGCCCTGTACGCGTTACATATACAGTACTTTAAAAATTCAATAAATTATCGAATAATATTAAATATAAATTATGAAATACACGTAAATTACATATTTTTGCCAATATATGGCTTTTAAAATTATTTTAGCACTGTTATTTCAATAGTTTCATCGAGGGGTCAAAATGACCCCTTCCCGCCGTTCCAGTAGGTAAGATTTTCCCGCCGTTCTAGTGTTAATCAAATTATAATAAATAAGTTTATTAATAATTCATAATTATCGTTATTGTTTTCAAGTTCTTGTATTTCTTGTTGAATAGAATAAGAAAAAAATGTTCCGTCATGTGTGCATGAATTAAGAACATTTTTTTTTTTTTTTTTTTTAATCAAGAATGTTTATTAGTTTGTTAAAAAGCCAATTTGTGCCAATCAAAAGAAAAAGTAGATAGTGTTACTTTTTCGAATGTGTCATATATAATAAAAATACATTTAAATGTTCTTTTAAATTTAACATCATATCTGAGATTTATTCACCCTAAAAGACCTAATCCAGTCCCTTCATACTCAGTTTTTTAAAACTGTAGTTGCAGTAAAACTGTAAGATGCATACTATAATGATATTCTGCAATTTGTTTAGAGGCATTTCTGATCTGTACATGTTACCAAACCTAGTGCCAAGAGATCGAAAATTTTTCAACTCCCATTTTCTTTGTTCGAATTATATTCAAAGAAATTCAGCTTTGCCAATCATTTACCAGCGTTTTAAAAAATACCTCGTTTTGTTTTTCAAAGTTATTTTAATTCATTTTGTTTGCTGTTAAAATTAGAAATTTAAACTAGCTTTTAAAAATTACGTCGAAAACAGAAAACGTGCAAAATATCTATTACATGTATATATGACCTAATCTGCCAATCGAAAAGAGATGATAGAAGAGCCCATGTGGTGCATAAAATATCATAGCAATCTCGCCCTATCTCTAACCGTTTTCCAGTTATGAAGGATGCAAAAAAGAAAAAAAAATGTATGAAGTCTGCGTGGAGTTTAAAAAAAATTGTGAAGTTTCTGAAAATGATCTCGCAAAATATTGTGAAAAAAACCTTCTAGCTACAATAGGTCATATTTAGAAAACTCTTGTCAATTCTACCAGCTTTCAAATGGGCCTACATAAAACCATATCGGTGTTCTAGTTCAGGAGAAATTTAGCTTTTTCTTTGGAATACATTACTCGGGATTCTCAATCACTAAACTCACTCGAAATTTACAACAAAATCCATTTATAAGGCCAAACTTATAATTCTAGACATTATTCAGCTTAAATGTCTGCCGTGGATTCTTTGGCGATCGTTTGATAGGTCCATATGTGTTCCAGGGTCATCTGAAAAGCCATGCATATTTCGAGCTTTGGGATCTGCTGCCAGGATTACTTGATGCCATTCCTGCACCCAAACGAGCAGTAAACATTTTCCAATACCATAAAGCCCAAACACATTCTACAAATGCCTTTTAGAGCTTACTGACTGAGCAGAATTCGTGGTGGATTGGCCATAACTTGGCCACATAGATCACCGGTTCTATTGATCACATTGTGTACTTATCAAGCGACCACCAAACACTCCAAACCAATTATTTAAGCTGAATTTTGCTTAGAATAAGGCGTCTCACGTTAAAAATGGATTATTTTGAGCATAATGAGACCAATTATATAAATTTAACATGCCATCCCGAGTGATTTCAGTGATGCATTGCAAATGAAATTCAAAATTTCTCCTGGAATAGCACATCGACATGGTTTATTGTAGGCTCATTCAAAAGCTGGCAAAATGGTCGTTTGGTAAATTTGACTATTTGTAACTAGAAGGTTGTTTGAGAAAGTGACGAATAAACATTTTGTCTACAGTTTGTCTTTGTACTTTACAAAAGTTTCAGCGTATGTAGCTCGACGTGAAATCCAGATATAAACATAAAAATTAAGTTATCTTATAGGATGTTTTTCGCTATATCTAAATATGCTCTTATTGGACTTATAGGGCTTTAGAAACCTCTCAAATTTGGGTTTATTTACATTTCACGAAGAGTACTTGACGCATTTTTCTTTTATCCACCATAACTCGGAACGCCATAAACTGTTAGAGATAATAGGTCGCTTTGGTGTTCTGTGCTCCTCATGGCCTCTGCTGCAACCTCTTTCCGTTTGGCATCATATTATATTACATCTATTATATTACATCTATATATATATATATAATAATGTAATATATATATATATATATATATCCAATTTATTTTTATTTATGTAGAAAAATCTATCGAAATTAACGCCCACTAACAAAAAAACATGCTTTAAAACGTTTTGTTTAAAAAGCATACACTATTTGCATCGGAATTTTTGCGTTAAGAATTGAAATAGAATTAAAAAATATATTACAAATGAGGTAAGGTAATTGTTTTTCACTATAAAAGGAAATGCCATCGAATTCAAGAGAATGTAATTTTGAAGATGCGTGAGTTTAACGTATTACCTCGATTAAATCTCCCACCTAATACTCACATTAATAACTCTTACAATACTTTGTTTTAGGGTAAAATGAAGGATGGTTGTAAAATAACTTTGCCTATTTAGAGACTTCTGGAGAAAAAACAATGATTCAGACGTTTGGAGGCATAGGTCAATAAATTTCGTTCGAAAAACTAGTACTACTTAGTTCATAACTGACAATTTGTAACATATTGGCACTGTCACAGTCTAAAACACTTCCAAATTTCTATTCATAGGTAATAAAATGGATTATAAATCCTTCTTTGTGTTTTAGCGAAAATAGCACCACAAGCATGACGAACGTACAGAAAATATTTATTTGAATGACTGTTAGTTTATGTTGTATGCTACCTGCACGCTGTATAATACCTGTTGCGTACCAAAGTACAATAAAACTTAGGTTCTTGATTCTTGGTAATAATTTATTATCGAGATTTAATTTGTCTTTCCCAGGAATTAAAAATCTAAATATATATTCTTAGTCTCATTCCGTTAATAAGTCTAGCTACGGATACCTCCGGATAGAGAAAGTTATATACAGCAACCTTTATTTTAATAAAAAAATATATTACATTATCATTGTTACATGTGCTTTGGATGTTATTTCGTCTTTGAAAAAAATAGTTGTTATTTTCTTTTACTCGCGTAAAGAACGAGTACCCGATTTAATCGTACATTTAATATGTATCAATTTCAATTTATTTTTCCAAAACTTTTAAGTAAGATAACATTTGACATTATTTGTTTCAAATTGCCATTTGATTATATATGTACAATTATTATGTATTTTCCATCACGTATTGTATTGTTGACAGACTATGTTAAAAAATTTAAAAGTCCCATTTTTACTCATATGTGCCTAATTATTACCTATGGAATATCTACTTAGAGTGCCTTCTACTTATTTTTCTTAAAGAATTTGTTTTAATTCTGTTATGTTTAAATCATTTGTTGAAGTTTTATATTTTAAGCTATTATATGTGCCTTACTACTTAATATTACACAGTCCGTCCATTTAAAACAGCTTATAGTTATAATTATAGTGATTTAAAAAAAGTTTCAACGTGAGTTTGGTATAACACAGTATACTGCTATGGTAGTGCACGCATGTAAATACAGTTTAAACATGCATTTTTTGCTTTCATTTTTCAAAAGGATCAAGCTTGCATGCTTGTTTCAAAACTAAAACTTACGGATAACAAATATATACAGGGATGCAAGCGCTGCGCCACAAATGGCTGATTTTCACCACTAAATTTTTCGCCTTATTAAATCTCAGAAATTCTATCAAGAAATAAGGTGAGGAATACTATAAAATTTTAGTGGTAGTAATTAGCCATTTGTGGCGCAGCGCTTGCACCCCTGAATATATATATATATATATATATATATATATATATGTGTGTGTGTGAAAATGTTGACTTTCGTAAGAACTTCATATTTGTTGATAATAAAAACACGTGTTCACTGATACCTGGGCATTATTCCAATATAAACATATCATGTGATATCTGTGCTTCTTAAAAGAACACGTGAAATAATTGTGTTTAAAGTCCATAAAATACCAAACTCACGGTACATAATTCTAATTATTCATTATTATACAAAATAAAGTCTTTGTCAGTAGAATTTTTAAGCAGCGAACATTTATATATTTATTCATAAATGCATACCAATTTGATTTGTGTTACTCACACAAAGCTTTCATTTATTTGTGTTCCAAACCATGTCTGCCAGTTCTTCCATTCTCTTTGTTAACTATGAACAATTTACATTATTTATTATTCTTGTCATTTATATTGAAAAATAGAAAATAATGATTTTTTGTAAAATTTGTGCTGAAGTGTATCCAAAAAATTTATATTATGTGAATATAAAGAAACTCCATTTGATTATACATTCCATTTTATGTTGCAATTCAGCCTCAATGTATTTAAAATGTACCATTATGTAACATAAAACGTTTTGTTCAGAGAAGTTTGTATATTTGGGATTGGACATTTAATAAATATTTTACACAAGATACCTGTATTTTTTAGTCTTATAGTTCAATCATTCCATATGTCAAAAAATAAATATATATATGCTTTATTAAAAAAGTTACTTGAAATACAGCATTGTTGAAATTTTATGTTTAACCATTTAAGTTATTGGAATTAATGCCGTTTTTAATATTTAACCAATATTTAAACAAATAAAAAGAAAAAAGGACTCTTTTGCAGTAAGGTTGTAGTATAGACTAATGAGACAACGAAGAAAGCAAAATAAAATTATCACAAGTATTTCATTGGTGACGTTTATACAAACTGCCGTATATAAAAATTGATGGTACAAGCCGTTATAATATAAATTGCGTGCATCTGTTTTTCAGTTTTTCAGGAGGACTGAGTATTACTTAACTATGATATATATGACTTGTTCTGGTTAAACTTGAAAGGAATTTTTGAATTTTTTCACACAATTATTTAAATAAAAGAAATATATCAAACAAAACAGCAAAAATTGGCAAAATTCAAAAATTAAAGGAAAAATATTAAAATTCAACATAAAATTATTAAAAGAAAAATTAATCAGACTTAAAATATATATTATCAGCGGAGCAGAAATAGGAATTGAGATAATACTTATAGTCCAGTCAATAGGGGATTTTACCTGACAAAATTAATGGTAGTTCTGGAAATCGGCTTACTTTATGTTTTTTTGGTCGCTGAATCCGAATTTGTAACTTTTCACCAAAATTTCCTCCGGCAAGCCTCCCAAATTTTGGTAAAATGCCCCCAAAAAAGGTTTTCCTTAAAAAACTCATTTTTTTATTGTTTTAGGGGAAAAGTATCTAGAAATTCAGAAATTACTAAATATGCAACAAATAAGATATATGACATTATGACGTAGGATGAATGGGGATGGGGGGGGGGGGATCTGCCTCGGAACATGCGCCGCGGTGCTGTGTGGACTAAGTTGCGCAATTTCACTTAGCCACTCACATCGTTCACATTCGACCTCCCGTATCGCCTCCGAACTTTCCCTATGAGGTTTACTTTAAGTTTTGTGGGTCGCTGAATCCGAATTTTTAACTTCACCCTAAATCCCCCCCCCCCAACCCCCAAAATAGTTGTTTTTGAATAAATTTGTTTATTGTTTTAGGGGGAAAGTATGTAGAAATTCAGAAAGTAGACAAAAGTTGCAACAAATAGGATATATGACATTATCACGTAGGATAAACGGTGAGAGGGGGGCTGCCTCGGAACATTCCCCGCGCGTTGTTCTCAAAAACCAAATTTTTTCAAAAAAATCAATTTTTAGGGGTTTTCCGGGTGAAATTTTGGTGGTAAGTTACAAATTCGGATTCAGCGACCCAAAAAACATAAAGTGAGTCGAAATCCAGAACTAGTATTAATTTTGCCAGGTAAAACCCCTATTGCCTGGACTTGCATAACTTAGTGCACGTAGCGCCGCAGTGCATGTTCAGAGGCAGCCCTACCCCTCCCCGTTCATCCTACGTCATAATGTCATATATCCTATTTGTTGCAAGTTTTGCCTACTTTCTAAATTTCTACATACTTTTCCCCTAAAACAATAAAAAATTTAATTTAAAAACAACTATTTTGGGGAGATTTGGGGGGGGGGGTATTTTGGGGGGAAGTTAAAAATTCGGATTCAGACACCCAAAAAACTTAAAGTAAACCTTATAGGGAAAATTCAGAGGGGAGACAGGAGGGCGAATGTAAAGGATGTGAGTAGGTATGTGAAATTGCGCAACTTTGTCCACGCAGCACCGCGGCGCAAGTTCCGAGACAGATTCCCCTCCCCATTCATCCTACGTCATAATGTCTTATCTTATTTGTTTCAAATTTTGTCTACTTTCTGAATTTCTGGATCTTTTCCCCCTAAAATAATACAAATTGATTTTTTTAATAAAAACCTTTTTTTAGGGGGGGGGGGGGTTGCCGAGGGAAATTTTGGTGGGAAGTTAAAAATTCGGATTCAGCGACCCCCCAAAAACATATATCAAGCCTTTTTCCAGAACTACCATGAATTTTGCTAGGTAGAGTCCATATACGGTCTCTATTGCCTGGACTATTGCAAAAAGCAATTATTCTGAGCTGTCACGAACAGGTTTCCATAGATTAGTGCATTTAATTGATACCGCGATATTACTTTATTAATTGAAACCATACTAATTGAAACATACATTCACTGAGAAAAACTGTAATAGGTCAATGGCCAACTTTCTTAACAACCCAATATACACGAATAAAAAATATATTAATGTACTACGATCTTGTTTTTTATGTTTTACTGTAAGAAAGTACATATTACAGCTTGATTCGATACTTCTTATTACAATTTATATGTTGCATGAACTCCCATTAACATAAACGATTGAGCTAATTTAATAAGTAACAATAAAAAAACAGTAAAAAGTCGATTTGAAGTTCAATTTTGCTTAGTAATCCTTTGTCTGTCTGTTACTTCATTATTCCCATTTTTATTGTATTTTCATACAAATTTAGAGCTACTTTGCTGGCAAAATGGGATCATTTATTCCGCTCTTTGCGCACGAATCTAAAATTTCTTGCACTATTCGATAAACCGGCGGCTAAAAAAAAAAAAAAAAAAAAAGAGAGAGAGAAAAAAGCGCTAAATTTCCATTAACTGAAACCGCATAATGCGCGGGATGTCTTTATACAGGACGATGGTAATATATGGGTTAAACAGCACGATGGGCAAGCAAAGAAAGAAACTCAAATAAATAAAGGCCTCTGATGTAAAGCAACGTAACTAGCAAAATGCAATTTTCGAGATATTTAATACTGAAAAATTTTAAAGGAAATTGTTAAAACAGCTACCGTGATTGCTTTCTGAAACAGCTGATTTGTTAAGACTGAACCTTCAGTTAAATTGTATGTAACAGTTTTTATCTGATAGGTTCTATTTTGTTGGATATATGTTCAAAGAATTTTCTTTATTAAAATCATATAAACATTTATGTAACGGTTTTTATCCGATAGATTCTATTTTATTGGATATATGTTCAAAGAATTTTCTTTATTAAAATCATTATTATAAGATATATTATTATAAGATCGATTATTATAAGATATAAAAAAAAATAAATCTTAGAAATAAATCTAAATAAATCTTGTAAAATATCATGTCAAAAATAATTTCTTTGACAGATTTTAATTTAGCGCCAAAGTGAGGTATCTTATAGTTAATCCGATCTGATGGTCAATCTGCTTTATTTTTTCAATATGCCCTGGTATAGCAATTGTGAATTGTGGTAAACTTGCCACTAGTTATTTTACTAATGTATGAAACAAATATTCCTTGTTCAACTGATTTTTAAAAAAAATTATGCTCCCAAATTATTTAAAAATTCATTAATATTCACTAAATTGCGCTACAAATTCCGAACGAACTGCATTCGAAAGTACGTTCTTTTTCCTACTCTATGTTGAAAAAAAATTAAATTATGCGATATTTATGAGTGATATGTGAGCAATAATAATATCAACCGATTTTTCACCTGGCGTCCAAATTTATATCTGACGACGAGAAAAAAAAAAAAAAAAAAAAAAAAAAAACGTATGTAGCGAAAGTAACAGTATTCTGCGGCTAAAATATGGTAGTGGAAGTAGGGTAATTTGGATCACTTTTTGACAATTAATTGCCAGAGAATGAAGTAAACAGCATAACATTAGTATGTCGTCCACTCCATATGTATAATTTTACTCAGTAGGTAGTTGTCTCTTGAAATGTGTAAACAATTATTTTCGATGTACAATGTTACCTTGTACAAGTGTCTTTTTCAAAAAAATGGGTCAGTGGAATTTTCTTACATACCTTACAAGATATGCAGTCACAGGTAAATGGTGTTAAATAATCTCGGTGTGGGCTTTATAACAAGATATTTTTGATTTTACAACTACAAATATTCTCAGAGATACAGTATGGGAAAGATAAGTTCTCTGGAAAAAACATTTTATAAAAGATTTTCAATATTCATCTATTTTACATTCTGCCTACAAAACAAAATCAAATGCAAAAATTTCTATTGGAAATTATTAGCCTTGTTGTATTACTGAAGAACAAATTTTTTTTAAAGTTAAAAAAATCTTTTTTTTTAATGAAAATAATATGAAATGTAAGCAACGGGGGAAAAAGATTAGTCAAAGCTCATAAGTTGTGAAGGAGGAAAATTTCATCATATTGAAAGTGTTAATGCCTAATTAGGCCTAAAAATGCAGTCAAAGCTAAAATTTGGAATAGGTACAAAATGAAACATTAAAATAAACGCTTTGCTATCACAAAATTTACAATAAAGTTAGGCAAACTAGAAGTATTTCACAGGGTCCTAAAACTGAAAGATTAAAAAATGCATGCTAAACCACAATTTGATTTAAATGGAAAATAAAATTTGCGATGCCAATTTACTCTTAACCCCAAAACCTCATGATCCTATTCACCCCCAAAATGCTATTTCTGGGGTAACTAGAATCATGCAGATCATACATTATGCTTCGTCTGTGAAAAAACTTAACCATTTCCTCTTAAAAAGAACCGTTTTCTAAATTTAAATCCATACCTATATTTCAATATTCCTACATTTTTTTTTTACACAGGACTTTTTTAACTAAAACATTCTCACTTTACGCATAACGTCTTTCTTTGTGTTCTGGAAAAACAGTGATTACTTCCACAGGATCACAGTGAACTACAGGAACACAGTGATTACATTTTCACTCCAAACAAATTGTAGTTGTAGAATATTAGTCAGACTTCATAATTAGCATGATTAATTTTTCTTATGTGTTACACATTACCCCTGAAGTTCCCCTGATGCCAATTACTGCTGGTACTAATTACCCCTACCTTCCCTACCTGCAATATGTTTGGACCACATTCATAATAACAAATAGCCTTCTTTTTTTCTGATACTCATGTCAGCGTAAAATTGAAATACTTATGAATACTTAAACGCATTACACACTGTTTTATATTGATTAGTCCTATAAAAATAAACTTCTTGTAAAGAACAATTGTTAGGGATAATTTTAGACTTAACAAACCTGATCCAAAAGTCAGGAAGTATTTAAAATTAATAATTTGTAAACGAAAAACAAATAGTTTGTCCAGAACGGATAGGACAGCAGCCGTAATTTATGACGAAAGCAAAAATGAATGCCTGAATAAATGCAAATGCTTGAGAAAAAGGGATACTTGAAACCGCCATCATTGCCAACATTAAAAAATGCTATCCACCTGTATGTAGCTGCCATACCACAAGAAATGTTGCTTAATGCTGTTAACGGTGTTGTGCCTCGTCTGTCAGCTGTGCTGCTAAATGACGGACAGCAAATTGAATTGTTGTAAGCTTACATGTAACCTGTAAGACATGTGTTAGTCGGAAAAGAACTATTCAAGCATTAGTTTCTGCTTTCTTTATAAAAATATCTGGCTAGTTTTTCTATTTGTTTGGTGCAAACCACATGTTTTTATCTTTATTCGTTTTCGAATTATTATTTTTTTTTTTAAGTTCTGACTTTTAGATCTTGGTATTTCAAAATTAAATTTGGATAATTTTGTACCAAAAAATAATGTAGGAATATATCTAAATTATTTTATCTTAATTTAAATATTGTTTTTACTTGATTACTACACGGGGATGTGGGTCACATAAGTAATCACAATTTTGATCGGAGATTATAAATATCTTGTAGCATTGTTAAATAAATTAAAAGTATTATACACAGATGCAACAGGATAAGCATGTTTAAAAATCCACTGTTATTTTACAGCAAAGTGTAACTTCAAAATGATTTCAGAACAAATTACTTTCAAATAACTCAGAAACTACAGAAATAGATGCTTTTAAATATTAAAATTGTTTTTTAATGACATTTTCGTTCTATTTATTAAAAAAAAACCGTTTGGAAGCCACACGATTTGTTTCCGTAAGATGATAATAATTTGTGCTCTTTGATTGTACTATGGATATTATTTGCACATATGACGAACGCGTCCAGTTTAAAGAACCTGATATTGAATTTATGATTTCGTTCTATTATTAGTAAATGCATGCTTACACATTTAAAGTTCATTTTCCAGTAACCGAGCAAGTACTTAGAACATTGAGTTTCATTTTAACCTCAGACTGCTTCTTTGTTCCACAAAACATTCGATGTTGTACAACATATATCGTTTTCTATTTTAAAAATATTAAATTCAATACTCAGTTTTTCAGGAAATATATAAATCAAAGTACTTGCTTATCATTTAGACGATTCTTATTTAACTGGATCTCCCATTTATGTTTCATTACCTTTTTTTCATTCGTTTAATTAATACTTATTTAAAGTATTAAAGCTTTATTAAAAACCATCCATTATTGAAGAGTGAATATGATTGCAACATTACAAACCTAACAGTGATTGCAACACATAAATTTAAGCGGGATCCCCCAAAATATTTCTTTTACACATGATTTCTTTTTAAAAGCGTTTTTAAAAGATTTTACGAAATTTCTGTGAAGCGAATGGGAAAAAAGAAAAAAAAATCAAATAACAAAATATTATAGAAACTATGTTTATTATTATAAAAGTAAACTAATTAATGAGTTAAAATACATTTTTATAGCAGATGTATAGCAGAAGGGAGAAGAGGTCCCTTCTTGCAGACATGAACACAACAAAAAATTAAGATATCCAATTAAAGGTTAAAAACATTTATTGACTTTTATACAGATTATAAATATATATTTATCTAACTATATGTATTATGTCTTATCTCCACCAGCTTAGTTTATGGTCAGCGAGTTCAGAAATAGTAGTACCTAGTGGTTATAACTATTTCTGTAACTATTTGTCTACATTATAACAACATATAATCACAAGAACCTACTCGATTTTTAACCATTTCTGTTAATGAAAAATGAAAATATGATCTCAAAAATGATTGCATTCATAATTTAATCAACCAATACACATAAAGGGAATGCAGCAATAAAATAAGACTTTTTGGCTTCTAAACTGATTGATCCATTAAACTTATACAATCATGTCTATCAGATAAGAATAAACATTTATTCCACTACTTTCATTGTCATTTGTTTTATTTATTTATTTTCTTTACATGTTATGTCATTGTTCTCACGATAAGGTATTTAATATTTGTTATTAATTTATTTTTATCATCCCATTTTTTTTATTATGCCATCTTCCTTAACATCGTACAAAAATCTGTCGTTTATTTATTATTTTTTTTATACTGTCGGCATGTATTACATTTTTCTTTTTGTATTTGCACTTTCAGATCTTGCTACACTGAAAACTCTTTTTGAAAAATATTTTTATATTTTCAATGTTGAAAAAGTCGCTCGAATGTTATAATTTGTAGACATATTATAAATTTAAGCATATTATATTTTAATACTCTCTTTATTTCTTGCAGAATCCAAATCTTATGTATGATCAATATTTCTAAAATCTTGCTCATATGTTTTGAATAATTAAAAAAATATATACCCAATTAAATAAATGCATTGGATTTTTTTTATATATAAATATGAAACATTACAGTTTATTTGTAGATATGAAAATAAATGAACAAATAACACCTTTTTTTTCTTTATGATAAACAATTACACATACAGGTTTCATGAATATAGAATACCGTTATTTTCTATTTATCCTTTTCAAAATTTCCAAACTTCTGTTCTTGTTTTCAAGTCAAATAAATATATTTTGAATCAGACTATTTAATTAATGAAATGTGTCTTCGTTCTGTGTAGTATTGTAAATGGGATTATTTGGAAGAACAACAATCAAAAATAAATATACCACTAATAAAAATGATAAAAATTTTGTACATCCTCCGATCTGAGATCAACATTACCTGAAACTACAAGAATGTTTCATTGGATAAATAAATGCTTAGATTAATTTCTCATCTGTTGGTTAGTTTTTGAAGTAATTTTGACATATCTAGAAGAAATTAATTAATTTACTGTAAATTTAAAAAAAAAGTTTTGTTCACTGTCTTTCAAAGGCCACACCAGCACCGAGGAGGCAAAACACTGTCTACTGTATTGAGCATATTGACGTGATTAACAGAGTATTGTTGAATTATGTCAATAATTAGTTATTTTCAGAACATTCACAGTATATCTAGGACTCATAAAACACATTTTTTCGAAAAACCATAGTTTTCGATACTTGATTTCTTTTATTTGTTGGCTCAAAATATGTTTATTTTACTTGAAAAAGAAAACCCGGAACGATGTCAGCTATGGCTCTTATTTGTAAACAACGTATCTTGTAAAGTCGATTATAAATATAATAATTGTTTATCATCATAGACTGGGTAGTAATATTTTATTCATTTTCCGAAGAACTAAATGCATTGTACTCATACGATCTGATACTTTCGAAAAGATCCGACCTTGTTTCTTTAACTACAACCTTGAGTATTCAACTCCTACTTTTGAAAATCACAGAGATGGAGAAGAGGGTGAGACTCCTTCCTTCCATTCATCCTTGTTTATTGTGCGCATTCTACATCGCATCCTTGTTCATGAAGAACCAAGGACTGTAGTCCAAGATAATCTCACAGGAAGTTATGGTTCTATTATGTTGTACTTGCAAGTCCTTGAGTTTTAGTAGGTGGTAGGTGGATCTTTGAGCTAATGTCAACTTAAAATAAAGAATTTATATTGAGTGTTATTTAATAGGAAATGAAAGTCTTTTTGAAACGGTTAGCAGCAACAGATAAAAGATTTGAACATTGTGACACGATAGTTGTAACTGACTATCAATGCTGTACATCCAAGGTCTGAAGAATCTTCAGACAGCTTAAAGATTGTATAAAATGACCAGAGGTCAGAGGGATAAATTCAGAAGTTTATTCTCATTTATTTTCATCCAAGCAAACAGCAAGCTGCTTTAAAACTTTAAATTACACAATTAAATATATTCAGTAAAAATGTGATTTCAAATTAAAATTTCTTAGACTAATTCTTTTAACAATTTCTTATAATGCTTAAATTGATTAAGGTCACATATTTATTTCAAACTACAACAAAAAACTTCAAGCATTACTACAGAAATTTACTCAAAATGCAACAATTCGCAAAAATATAATGTAATAAAATTCTACAATTCACGTAAGAAAGCTATGGAAGAATTTTTTGCTTTGTTATTATGTAAAAATGATGCAGTTTACTTTCTTTAAAAGTTGTCCATTCAAAAAAATTATATTTATGTTTGAAGAAAGGCAAAACAGCTCTATTTGAATTCATATGCAAGTAGTATGGAAAATAGAAATATTTAAGAGTAATTAACAAAAATGCAATCCGTATCTCATTTTAGAGATTAATCGCTTCTTGCTTTGATTTTTTTTTTCAAATTCCCGATAAAAAAAAACCCTTTTTTTATTGTGGAAAATTAATATATGTTCCATCCTGAAATTGGAAAAGTAAAATATTTTTGTGAGTGAGCAATTTTATTGGTTGACCAACTGGTGATCGTACATGTCCCATTCACAGATCTTCAGTTTTTTCTGCCATGCACACAAATTTTAAATTGAAAAATAGTCTGATACTATATTTATCAAATGTCGTCACTAGATAAATCAAAACTATCATCTTCTGACTAAGATATATTGAAGGAATCACTCCCTGAATCCATCGTAAAAGTCATTTCACATTTCAACAATAATGTATGAAGCCCGGCATTACAGAAAACACAAACAAAAATACTAGGTCTAAAAAATAAATAGTAGGACTGTAGTTATGCCATTTCTTAACAATATTCAGAAATACAAAAAATACAGAAACCAATCGCGAAAAATAATGCGAATTAACTCTCAAAGAAGTAATTTTTTTCTTCTTCGTCGCATGGCATACGACGCCAAACGAACAGGCACGAAAAAGCCGAACGTATGATATGCAACGACGATCAAGAAAGGTTTAAAGTTGAATTCGCCTTTGTTAGAGTGCAGATATGGAAAAAATATTTAATAACATGACGAGCTTTTTAGTACAAACATTAAAATAAGAGAACATGTATGCAATTTTATCTCCAGACTATCACAGAAAAAAGAACAGAAATAGCCATTCGACGAATGGAAGTTAAGTGTTCTTTCATTTCATATTATAAAAAAAGCTTATGGGGCCGTCTTCATAGTGAAATTTTACCAAATTCTGAAATTTTCAAAATGAATACTTAATTTTGACTCTATATTCAGCTTTTTGGGTAAATTTTACATTTATATAGCAAACGGCAAGTCATTTAGTCAAGTAGCTTAGGATTTATGAAGGTTCAAAATTTGAAATTCCCAATGTTACATTTATTTGTAGTCGCTAGAAAAGAGATTGCAATGCGGGTAGACTTTTCAGCAAAACTGAAAACTACTTCATGGAATAAGCTGTAATTTTGAATTCATATGCTAGGAGCTTCTGAAGATCGTTTTCTATGAAAAATTTCAAAGATTACATTTAAAACATTTTTCGAAAATTAATTTAAAAAAAATATACTTTCAAAAAAATTTTCGAGAAAAATATTAAATATAACCTATGAATGTTTTAACAGAAATCGTTTTCCAGAAGCTTCAAATATTAGAACCTAATATTACAGCTCATTTTGCCAAGTGATTTTTGAGTTATGTTTAAAAAACTACTTGCATTGCAATCTGTTTTCAACGATTACAAATGAATTTAACATTAAGAGTTTAAATTTTTAAAACTTCATTATTTATATATTACTTGGCCGTTGTTACTATGTCGTCCAGTTTGATATCGTATAGAAAAATCTACCTAAAAAACTAAATATAGTGTTAAAATTACATGTTCGTGTTGGAAATTCTAAATTTTGAAACATTTTCTCTATGAAGATGGTCCTTTAAGCTTTTTTTTTATAACATAAATTGAAAAAAAATATATTTTTCAGTCGAATGACTATTCTGCGACAATTTTGAGATAAAAGTGTATGGTATATCAATAAATGTGTTTTTTTTTTTATCTAGAATAAAACAGATGCTCTATAAAACAGAATCGTCTGTTATATGTGCAGTGAATTATTGGTTTTATGTTACCAATAACTAATACGTAAAATTTTATTTTACGTACAATATCATATTACATAAATTGTATATAACATTGATAAATTTGTTCAACATATAATTAATATATACAGAAATAGTAAAAATTCATAATTCAAAATAGTAATGTAGTTCAAACACAGTAAAAATTCATAATCTTGGAGATTAACTTTCTTGTATTGCTCCTTTCAATCTAGTACCAAAATCCTTCACAAATTTTTATTTAAAGAAATTTCATTTATAACACTCATAATTAAACAAACAGAAGACAAACTTTGTGCTTTTAAAATAATGGAAAAAAACGATTTTTCATTAGGCATGAATTTTGTAGAGTAAATATGATGTCAGGGATCAGTGACATATAGTTTTAAAATTATCTTGATATATATATAACATTAAAATAAACTATCAAACTTTTATGTAAAATTCCAAGTTTCCTTTAGTATTTTTTACCTATGAAAAAAGTTAAATGTTTAGTAAAATTTCTTTTCATAAAGTAATGTCAATAGCCATAAAAAGTTATATCTAGAACAATAACCTATAGCAGAATAAGGATCTTCAAATTAGGAGAAGATTAAATAAAGGGCCTAAGTTGCAACCAAAATTGGTAAGCAAATCTTAATCAAAATTCAATCTGTGTCAACTCTGAGGAACATTATCAATAATTTATTTCTTAGATTTTATTTTTTAAGTATGTCATGCAAATACACCAAAGTAAACCATTAAATACATAAGACTGTAACACTCTTTTCTTATATAGGTGGTTTTCCTGAAACAATATCTTCATACTACGCCCAATACCCCTTTACTACGCAATGTCGAAACATAAACAAGAAACTATTGCTATATTAGACAGCGGGGGCATTCTGTAACACTCATATTCAGAACAGTATTTTCAGCATCTTGATCGTAAAACTCAAAAGGGAGACATACTTTGTTCTGATGAAAACCCACTTAAACCAGCTCAAAAGAAAACAGTAACGGGTGGTCCCTTATGGACAAGGCCACAACACCTTTCTCATTTTATCTTTTCAGAAAAAAAATCCTATGCCCGCCCTCAATTCAGAAACAGAGTCTTCAATCCACACTTTTTTAGCAGTGATGCGAAACACTAACATTGAGGTATATTCATTCATTTCAATCAATCTGTTTGTTACTCGACTCATTAATGCGCACAACAAATGATAAAAGACTATTGTAGTCACAAATTTGCGAAGGTTATAAAAACGTATTATGAACGTTTAAAGGAAAGTGTTAAAGGAATGTGAGATTCCAGTAACGGCTGGAATTTTGACATACACGAAGTTTCTATTAGTTTCACTCTTGCATTCGTTACAGGGTGTTTTCGATTTTATTTCCCTAAAGTATCAAGTAAATGATAATTAGGATACAGGACACTTAGACACATATCTGTAGCAACTGGAAATTACGCCTTAACGGGACAACTAGTTTTTAAAAGAAAATAAAACGTTTTCATACCTGTCAGATTGTGGATGAAAATAAAAATACAATAAACGTTCTCAATAAACTACGAATTTTGGAAATTTCTCTAAAAAATGCATACAGTTGTATAATTTTACAGTTGAATGTATTTTAATTTCTGTGATTTATTGCAAGCGAAATATTAAAAAATTTCAAACTTATTGAAGACAAAAATGATAAATGATAAAAAAAATCAACAAATTAATCACAAAAATTAAATAAACTTTTAATAACATGCCATACAAGCATAAAACGTTGTGTATAATATTTTAGAAAGACTTCGCAATAATTATATAAGAGGTAGAGATTATTCCGATTATTCTTGTCGGAATTCGCATGTAATAAAGTGAAGTTGAAATATCTATTTTTTACGCAAGAACAGTTAGTAGATAAATTTACAATCCCATTATTTTATTTGTAATTTAATGATATAATATTTTTACTACTTAAGCAAACATATTTATAAATTTGTAAACGTGTAATAAAATTATATGACCATACCATACCTAACAGAAATCACATAGAAGAATTTATAGAAAGAGAGCCTATCTGAATTCTATTTGAAAAAAGAAAATGAGAACCTTTCTTCTAGAGCTACTACGCTGTATCCTATGAGTTTTTCAATTTTGTAATTTTTTGGGTATACAAGAAGAATGAAAAACTCGACTAAATACTGCTACTTTATTTTAACTTAGAAAAGGTTTAATATCAGCATTTTTCTGTTTTACAATTAAATTTCATTTATTACAGCAAAATATTTCAATTAGATTAAAAATAATCTTTAAAGTAATTTTAGGCAATGGTAATACAATAAATATTATCTCGATAAATTGACTGCAAAACACATATTTGATACTAGTATTTTTCTCCGATTTACGAAATTTATATTTTGTAGCATTGTAGTAGTAATACAATAAATATTATCTCGATAAATTGACTGCAAAACACATATTTGATACTAGTATTTTTCTCCGATTTACGAAATTTATATTTTGTAGTATTGAGCATTAAATGTATAACTTGACCAAAAATTATCTAACTATATACTTTTTAGTTTTAAAAGAGCAATTAAATCTTTATTATGTCTTTTTTAATATTTAAAAACAATAACATTTTCATTAAAGTAGCAGTTTAGAGTAAAAACTTAACCTACTATTAATTTAGAAATACAAAACAAAACTAAACATTTCTGAAAAATACAGGTGGATTCAAATTAAATTATTCTTTTTTGGAATGATCTGAAGAGACAATGCATGGATGTAACACCGTCATATTCGGGAAAATATACATTTCAGAACATGGAGAAATTATTGATACAACAACAACAAAAAAAAAAGTTACAAACATGACCGATAGCAGAAAGTGTGGCGCTGTAATCATTGCCCTCTAATGACTATAAAATGTTACTACTATTATATATCATCATACGAAGTGTCATAATGTCAATGTATTGATTTATAATATACACACACAAACTCTCGATGACGCAGAGATGTGGATAGCACTACTAACAAAACAGAATTGATTGATATAACAGCAAGCAAAGGCTTTTAGAAGCTGGGCTTTTATTTCTATGGCTCTGTCTCTGTCAGCAAAAATCTTAATTTCTTGTGTATAGTAAATTCAAATTATTCTCTATGACGCGGCATTACATGTTTCTACTGGGTTCTCATCGGATTACTCAATAACAGCGGTAGCAACATTTTCAGCTACTCGCGGAACCGTTTGTTTTCGCCCTCAGGCTGCTTCAACTGCAAGCTGTTGTTATGCAAGCTGTCAACTGCAAGCTCTCTTTATGTTTCTAGAACCAAATAACCTTTCGTCACAAAATATCAAGCTGTTTTGGACCTATATGCAACGTCTTTTGTCTCATGTAATCGCAAAGAGAGGTTACACTGTTTTCGGTAAAACAACTTTAATAGCACGTTTTTAGCACCCACAAAAAAACTGCAGACAAAGAAATAAAGCTCCCATATAGTATTTGACTTTTTTGAGCGTCTACACGACCACAGTGTAAGATTTTGCAAATCTAGCGGGAAAAAAAGTCCAAAAATCGACTTGCAGTAATTTCACTTTTAGATGTTTCAAATAACATCTAACATATTGGAACCTAACTGCACAACAACACCATCAAAAATCGGCTCAAAAACCAAATTTTTTTTCAACCTTTTTAGAATGACGATTCTGTAGTTGTAATTGCCATTGATATTTTTTGGCTAAAAACATACTTATTTTGTAAATATTTTTTAATGATAATATGGAATCTTTGCAACAATGTAGATACTTTGTATCTTACTGTTACAATAGTTATTTAGAAGTGTTATATTTAAAAAATATTTTTTTAAGTCAATATAAAAATTATTTGAAAATTTAATAGCATATCATAAATTTTAAAAAGCTGCCAAAAATTTTGTACACGATTGTACATTGTAATATAATTTTTTTGTAATTATGTATGCATATAGATATAGAATAAATCAATTTCAGCTGCTACTATTTGCAACTCTTGAATATAAGTAATTTTTTATCAGGTACGGAAGTGTAAATTTCGAAAAGAGAATTATATGAGATTTTAAAAAATTATGTTACTAGACATGAATCATCCCCCGTTAATTCTAAAAATATCCTGATAGACTATTTATTACACAAATATAATCTTCAACATTGCTCATCTGTTATGTTAGTTCAGAATAAGCGACTGATGCATTCATTTATAATTGGCAGTAATCAAAGATGGAGAAACTGGCATCTCTTAAAAAATGTTTTTTGGAGTAAAATAAGAGATGGACAGATTCAAACATTAACAACAAATATATTTATAGGGCAGAAGTAATAATTACTACCAGAAAAAGGTTGGACAACCAAAGAATTTTTTTTATTTAAATGGACCGAAATCAAAAGACAAAAGATGCATTCGTTAATCCCCGAACACCAATGAATAACTACGCGCCATGTGTTTAAAACTGAGACAATCTAGAAAAAAAGGATGCTATGGATGTGTTAAAAATATATCTGAAAGCCCCTAAAGAGCAACGACATTTTAAAAAATCGTTCAAAAAACAGGATACTCGTCATACAAAAAAGGGTTGTAATGAAGAAAATCAAAATTTTATAATGGGTAAATCCATACCCGTCATCTACTTCTTACTTTAGATCTATAAAGTTTAAGTTCATCATGGAAACTGATCAGTCAATAACAGAAGAATTTGAAATTGTCAGAAATTAAATCTTTACAGCTCTTGCACTAGCTGTAGTAGAATTCAATGTTCAGACGTATGACATAGAGCACAAATTTGAAGACACGGTGCTAGATATCACAATGTGCAGCATTCTATCTTCAAATAAAGCAACTTAAAAATGCAAAGGTGGTGAATAACTTAAAAATGGTTCGATAATAAACGAATAATACTCACAAATTTTCTTGGGGCTTATCGGCACAACATGCACAATTAAGATTTATGGAATGCCTCTTACATATTGATTATAGATTTGATGTAAAGGAAAAGCAGTTCCGAAAACCTGAAGAGAAATGAACTATCGCAGAAAGAAAAAAAAATATAATTGAAAGATTTAGACTTAAAAGAGAATTATTATTTAAAACTCCAAAACAAGGGAAGATAATATTAATGTTGGAAATAGAAAAAGGAAGATTTTTTAAGGATGCTGCAGTGGTCGCTAGCAATATATCTGCTTTTAAGCATTACAAATCATGACATTAACAACTCAATAAAAGGCACAAAGGGGTTTAAACACATAAAAGTTACCGGAATTAGAAAAAAGTTCTAAACTTAGTTTAGAATTTTCATGAAAATGCGCTTTCTGGAATTATTTTTGTAATAAAACCTTCTTCAAGCGACCAGGAAAAAACGGAATTTGTTTCATTCTCTTCAAAGAAATTGGTCGTTCATGGAGGGAGTCCAACTAGGATGGTGTCTCTGAATGGAAGTAAAATTAGTATTGAGCGGTTGGGAATAAATTTCGTTCCATGAAAAAATGGTCGTTCAGGGAGGTAGTCGCTTAATGGAGGTGGTCGCACAGGGAGGTTTCACTGTATTTTTTCATAATACATAACCATTTTATCTCTTGTAAGATCAATTTTTTTACTTTAATATCGGTAATTTTCATAAATTGAATTTTGGCCCGCTAGATTCATGAAATCTGTGCGATGGTTCGTGATATGGATGGGATGTAGTTATGGCCATTTTTAAGGTCTTTTATGACATCATATTGTAACCATTTTGGAATGTCATAGCGAAATTAATTTGTGAAGATTCTGCATATCTGCATGGGCTTGGGAAACCAGGTTTTACCAGAACACATTGGGTAGGCTGTTTTTTTTTTTTCGGTAGGAAGGATTATCCTACATCGTGTCGGGCGAACAGATTTTAACCCAAAAAGAGCAGACGCTATTATACCGGCTGGCGTCTTTTTCTTTTTCTTTTTATTTTTGCTGCAGGTAGAATTTAGATTAGATTGTTCCCATTTTCAATTCAATATATATATATGTATACACACACATACAGATATATATATATATATACATATATTGCCTAGGATATCTGACGTTGATGTCGAACTAAGTATGTTTTTACTTATTTAATTTTCGGTACAGTTTCTTTTTTCAGCGGGTGCATTCTATTTCAGATCCGGTTCCGAAACTAAAAATGTCATCAGAAAAAACAAGTAGTAAATTGCACGTCAAACGTGGCAAATGAGGTGCGTTCGCACTATAATTAGTTTTATAAATATTTTTTGCATCGCATATTGTACTGAATGTATATTTTAGTGCACTTCATAAGTGCATATCAATTTCATTCAGTTCGAAAGGTTGTAACATCATTAAAATGCACTTGAAATATTTTTTTCCCATTGGCCGTAATGAAAAACATTTGACTGTCCCTCTAATTAAACTATACATCCAATTTTCATAAAATTTGAAATGACTCGACAAAATTTTGCAACAATTATATATTTAAAATTTCAGTCCATTCCGTTTGTTAGTTTTTGCTCTGTTATATGCGGACGGACGGACTGGGCGAACATTACAGGTGCTACGTATTTATATAATTACGAACGCACCTAAAAATTGCATACAAAATGGAAAATGTAAGAAGAAACACCAAAAGACCTAAAAATCCTATGACAAAGAAAAAAATACATTGGAAAATATTAAAGCGGAAACGAGAAATTCGAAAAGAAAGCTGTCATTGGTTTAACATTAGCTGGCGTGTGCCTATTAGCCTCAAAGAGGGTTATAAGCAACGTTCAACGTTTAACTGCTAATTTCCATGATGTCACTTTCTCTAACAAATTTAAATAATTTAGATTTTAAATAATTTTTTGGTAATGTGATGCATTTTCGGTTGTCATTTGTAAAGTGATTCTTTTCAGTTACCTCCAACATCAAAATCCAAAATCGATCCGGCCCGAACACAAACCACGTTTCGGGAAAAATCGGCTAATCCACCTTAAGTGATGCAGGACTGTAGTTTCTACAATTAGTGTTGGACTCATAACTGGAAGGCTGTTCATACTTAGACGCCCCACCAGTGGCCGAGAGGTTCTGCTCTCGAAGCTGGTAGACAGGAGGTGCTGGGTTCGACCCCAATCACGCCCGTCGGCCTAATCGTTCGGAGTTTTCGTGGTTTTCTTCGAGCCGTGGATTTTCCATGCGTAAATACGGATTAGGTTCCCTTAGAAAGACCCCCACGGAGGGCACTTCCCACCCGGGCCTATATCCCTAGTGTAGGTAATTGGCCGTCAAAAATCAACCCAACCCAACTCATACTTAGATGTTGATACACTTATGTGTATGTTCGATATTTGTGCAAGTAAAATCTGTAATATTAAATGAATTCATATGGGGAGTTTGATGGATGGAAGAACAGTACTGAGCGCAGATTTTCATTTCTGGCAATGCTCAAAATTTTGTGAAAACCTTTTCTGGATTTGCCCCCCTATAAAGGTTAGGTGACTGGTGAGATGTTTCAAAAATACGCTTTGTGAACAGCTATTTTTCCACGTCATTTCTCAACAATATTTTTTGACAGACTTTGAAATTATGCTTCAATTAAAAATCCATTTGCCTCTTACAATTCATCTCTAATTTAAACAACAGCGTTAGTATTAGAGATTGTCGTGGTTTAGGTGATGCCAAATTCGAAACCGAAAATTCCATTTCTAGTCAACCGAAAAAGCGTTCCGAACGAAACAAAATGTAGTTGCCCCCGCAATCCGATGTCAAAATAATTTCCGTCGACCTGAATTCAACACGTACCAGAAATGAAAGAAAATATTGTACTGCAGTGATAAAAAGTAGTGAACTATTATGTCTATAGAGTCAGTTTAATCTTTTAAAATTAAAAATCAATAGATACTCATTAATATTCAAATATGTATTTTCCCATCTGGAAAAATATTTTGAAATTTCTTTTGAGAAATCGATAAAACACAAACTCGACACGCAAGTGCCAAAACCCATCACGAATCCTAAACAATTTACCCTTTGTTGCATACTCTGAAACTGGCAAATCACCAAAGTTAAATTTGCTATTTTCTAACTAAAAGGGTCATACACACACACAATTAGAAAAAAAAATATTTTATATAAAATAATTTTATATTTTTTGAATTACAGCCTCTCCACTATAGTGGACACTAAGCACAGTAACAAAACATGCTGCTGTTAGGAAAATAAAAGATATGAGAATTTTCTATTGACCTATTCTACTAATCATTGTAGTCAAACTTGTGAGAAGAATCAATGGTTTTGAAACCTGTAAGAACAGTCAATTTTTTGCATCAATACAAAGGTAAATTGTATATTTTATACATGAATATGTGAACATTCTTTTACATCGTTCCATATTACACCTTTGTCCACTTTAGGATATTTCATGGTAAAAGTGTTCCACCATTTCATATCTGGTGTCCTTGTGTGCATAATTGGCTTGTACTGGGAATTGTTTTAGTTGTTTGGCTGTCAGCGATTTATATTCTTCAGAATCTGGAATCAAAGCAAGAAAAAATAAATGCATAAATAAATGAAACAGAAAATTCTAACTTATCAAAATGAGAAATAGATGAATATTTATAAAAAATATACCTGTGTAATATTAAAATCACGCAAATGCGTCAAACTTATGCTTTTTACTTTTCACTGTTCATACTCATGACGTCCACTTCAGTTGACAAAGTAAAAAGTTATAATGTCGATGCTGTGCATGGCGTCCACTGCAGTGGGCATTATGTAAAACTTCCATAACAAAACAAAAAATATAGCAATTTTATACTTATGATTCAATTAAGAATTAGGACAAGAAGTATAAAAACAATAACTAACAAACAAAATGTCATTTAAATAACATTATTGCAGGTTTAGAAATATTTTATTTCATTTTGAACATCTTGCCTGTATTTTAAAGAGATATCCATACTGACTATACCTCAAGCAGTACGTTACGCGACTTGTGGGGCAATCTCGATTTTGCCCCTGAAAGCATAGATGTTGCAGAGTACCATAAACTTTGAAAAGGAACTGTAAATGAAATAGGTTGGGTAGGAAAAATCTAGCATTTTTGTCCACTGTAGTGTACAGTATGCAACAAAGGGTCAAGTGAACTTGACATGAAACCAACTCGCAGTGAAAAAAGATAAGTTAATCTGACCGACGTCGGGTAAAATCGGGTTACCCGGCCCGATTCAGGATTTTCGTGAGTGTGTATTAGCTTCTATGTAGTCTGTTTGTATGTACACAGACAAACGATTGCACGAAGATTGCATGCAGTCCTGCATCGAGTCTAGTAACCCGATTTTACCGGACGAGACCCGACACGTGATTCGGTTTGCGTCGGTTGGAGGCTAATTTCATTCGTTGCGGGCGGTGTTGTCTTAAAACTTTTCAGGTTCCTGTCGTTTTGGGGTTTTTACACTTTACAATTCGGGTTGACCCGATTTGTAAAAGGAAGTTCATATTTTTTTCAAATGAAAACTTTAAATTTGAATATTAAAGAGAGTATATATATATATATATATATATATATATATACATATATATTATATATGCTCATTTTTCTACTTAAAAAATAAACAAGAAACTAGAGATATAAGGTTAGTTGGGGTAACAGGGACATGATTTTACAATGTGACTCTGGAGATTCTGACAATTCAGCTTCAAAAAACTAATGTTCATTTGAATTAAAGTCTGAACTTCTGTAAATGTGTTCAGTTAGGTTCCCTCTATCAGATAGAAATGCTCAAAATTACATTTTAATATTTAAAAATATAAAAAATATACATATTTCATCTTTCTTTCCTCATGGGTAAAGTTGCCCCCAAAAATGGGGTAACTGGACCAGGGGGGGGGGGGGGGTCTATGTTCCACACGCGTTCATATTTTTTCATATCGGATATCAGGTCCCGTTCCAAAAAGTGTAAACAACTTAAAAAAATTTAAACTAGGCAGATAATGTAAATTATATGCCAATAAACAGCGTTGTAAAGGAAACCTTTGCTGTCAATGTGTCTAAAAAAAATTAAAAGTGAAAATATTAAATTTATTTATACCAAAAACATAAAACTTAAGGAAATACTTAGGTACTTTAGTATAGATAATAAGTATAAAAGTCACATGAGTATTTTAAGGAAAAAAATAGCAAGGTAAATCTATGAACAAACGGCTACGTAAGTACTTAAGTACTTTATACAGGGGTCGCATTATATAAGGAAAATTTTATTGTTCCTACCAGAACCCTTACAGAAAGTTGCGATGAAGATATTATTTTCAAAATAGTGGTAGGAACGATAAAAGTTTCCGTATAGAATGCGACCCCTGTGTATAGTACAATTTCAAGGTCTGGCTATCCAGCTTTCAGGGGCAAGGTACTTGCATTCGTGAAATGTTGAAATCATTTAATGACACGAATATTTACAAGAGAATCTATCTGAAAACAAGTAAAAGTATATTTTCGCGTACTTAATAAAAGTGAAAGTTTCATTATAAAATTCAGGTGCCAATGCGGCAATTAGGAATTAAAATTAAGTGACGCCATAACGGCATCACCGCCTCTCAAGGGGCCAAGAAATTTGGTTTGATACCACTCAATATGCTTTTTTTAAATTTCATTACGTAATTTTTAATAAGGTATTCTATCATTTTCTTCATTGTGAGCAAAAAAAAAAAAAAAAAAAAAAAAAAAAAAATGGAGAAATTTACTTCCCGTAGTAAGAGAAACACAAAAAAATTATTTATAGCTATTGGAGTAACTGGATCCAGCATGGTCCAGTTATCCCGGATACATGTCCCAGTTACCCCATTCTTGAAAAGTTTATGGGTAACTGGGACACCAGGCTTACATTTGAAACATGAAGTAAATATGTATAGATACCTAATAATATTAATGTAGTTATATGTCTAATATTTAAAAAAAAATGATTGTTTAATAAAAGTACTTACAGTGTTTTAATAATCAGCCGAGGAAGTTCAACCATACAGACGTTGTTTTTAAAAAAAGAAACGTAAATTTTTGACAACCTATCACAGCAAAGTGAGAGTTATGATTCAGTTGATACACGTTGTTTTAGGAAGTAGAGATTAAGGGGCATTGTTCACAAAAGCTAAAACTTAAAAAACACCAACAGTTTTTTCTAAAATAGCCTACGGCCGAGTTACCTCGTGGTTCCAGTTACCCCAACTAACCTTAATTGTAGACTACTTTTCCATAATTGCATTAAAATATGGATTCATTTTCTTTCGTTTTGGATTCGGATCGGTTTTACATTAAAGTGTGCGGGGTTCGGATTGCGTTTGAGTTGATTAATTTTTTTTCTCGAGTTTGGGTGGGTCGGGTTGAGATAGAATAATCGGGTCTAACGCGACCTACTCATAACTCTAATCCATATATATATATATATATATATATATATATAACCATTAATTAAACATTACCGACCATCATCAAAAATCGCAATATTGTGAATGAAATGACAATAAAAATGGTTATATATATATATATATATATAACCATTAATTAAACATTAACGACCATCATCAAAAATCGCAATATTGTGAATGAAATGACAATAAAAATGGTTATATATATATATATATATATATATACATATTATGCATATATGTTACCGTGAAAGACCGAAATCTGGAGAATGTGGACTTTCACCGGCGAATGTCAAGACTCACATAGTCGCTTGGTGTACGTCCGAAATATTTGCTAAATATCCATATTTATGATTTACATCGGCAAATGTCGACATTCGCCATACACTAATGGTGAATGTTGAATATGTCGGTAATTTGCGTTTACATATCCGTGTTTGAGGCGCGATCATTAATTTTTAAATAATAAAAACGTTTTAATCGTCTGTAATCCAAAGGTGTGCTGCACACATATTCATAATACCTACTCGTTTCTTGAATATTCTGAAATGCATATACAGGCGATTGCTATCTCACACAAGCTTTGAATTATTATTTAACCGTTTGAGTGCGGGGCAGCGCGATAGCGCTTCTCTTGTTATGTGCCAAAATTTCGGGAAGCGCCACAGCGCTACTCTTGTTATGTGCCACAATTGCGGGAAGCGCGATAGCTCACATTTTGTTTTATGCTAAAATTACGGAGAGGGCTACACTGTAAAAAAATACTGCCAGTTTTCCGGTAGGAATCTGAAAAATAGTTGCCCTTATCGTACCGGAATAATTTCCGACCCAGCTCGAAATAAAATCCGTAAAAATAAGGAAAGAGTCAGTAAAACGGTAATTTACGGATTTTATTCCGAGCTGGGTTGGAAATTATTCCGCTACGATAAGGGCAACTATTTTTCCGATTTCTACCGGAAAACTGGCATTATTTTTTTTACAGTGCACTTGCTTACAGAAAATCAACAAATTGAGATATTTTAATGCAACAAAAACTAATATTATCTTAAGGGATTATATTAATTTTTTCTTTGATGACCTAAGTAGGAATTGACTTTAAAAACAAAATTTTTATATTACTTGTTTCAGTAAACCTTGTGTACACGGAACCTGTTTATAACCGAATTCAATCTTAAAAGTAAAAATTTCATTGTCTTTAGGATAGGAATAATTTGAAATTACACCTGCTAATTTGTAATTTTGTTTCAGTCCCTTTTGAATCCACTTTTACAGGTTTTAGTGTATAAGATTATGCTTATTTAATGTAATGAAATCTGCTGATATAGAGTCGCAAAGGACGGCAAAAAAAAAAAAAAAAAAAAAAAAAAAAAAATCCAATTAAAGAATATTCCGTCTAAGTAAATATAATTGTATGGTACTCCTACTCCTACAGGAAGGACAATGAAATTTTAACGTTTAAGAAAGGATTCCGTTATAGACAGGTTCCATTTTTATAGGGTCTACTGTATTTTTATGTCCCAATTTAGAAGCCACTGTCCCGCTTTTTCTGACACTGGACAAGAGTCCTGCGCGGGTCGAGTAGTTGTACCTGACCCGTAACCGAAAATTTCATTTGAAGTATACCGGCAAGTCGGCAAAAAAATTTCATCGACCCGCAACCCGAGCCGATCTCGACAAAATAGTTTTTGATGCCCCGTAACTCGACTCCACCCGACCTGAAGTGAAAGGAAAATAAATCGTGGTTTAATGCAATTATGAAAAGTAATCTCGAATACCACTTCTATAATTTATATAGGAAAATCGATATATCTGTATTCCTTAATATTCAAATATAGTAAAACCTCGGAATAGCGGATACCTCGGGATCGTTGTATAGAGTCCTGGATCATGTCGAGTTGTCTTTTATTTTATTTTTTTTTTCAGGTGGGGGTGACTAATTTTCTTTCTGTGGGTTGGCTCCACCCTAGAATAATTCTTGTGTGTCAGATTTAGATTTTTTGCATATCGGACTGTTAGGATTTTCACAAAAAGTTTGAGCAGAACTATGTTTCAAATGAAAATGAATACATTTTGAATATATATGAGTATATATTCAAATTACTGTAAAAGTATAAAATAAGCGTATTAGGTATTGAAAAGGTGTATGCTAAATAGAGGTGTCCGCTTTACGGGAGTACCCGTTGTGGAGGTGTTAATGTATATAAAATTTTAATTTGAAAAAATATTTCGGAGATTCTTTTGAAAAATAGGGTCAACTTGAAACAACACAAATCAACCCGATCCGTAGCAAAAAGAAGTAGAAGTCAACCGGACCCACGACGGAAAAATATAGCACCTACTCGTCTCGATGCAGGACTTGGACCTGGCAACACACTTATAAAATAATGTAACAAAAGGTAATTAAAATAAATAACAAGAGTAATATAACAAAGCTATATAAAAAATTAATATAGTCAGGATTGATCATTCTTTGTGAAATTAATGTTACTAATAAATGTAACGCAAGTATTTCCGAACAATATGGCTCGTAGTTTTTCTATTGAATATTATGCAGAATTATGCCGCGAAGACTGTTGTTTGGAAATAGCGGTTTAAAACTTTTTGCAGCCATTTTTTCTGTGCAAAAGTTTAACCCTAATAAGCATTATTAACTATATGATGAGTATAAAACTTAATAATACATCAATGCAACATTTCCAAGTTCTAAAGAAACAAATCGAGGAATTTTCTTTAATAAATCAGACGTTTTTTCAATGCAGAAACTTTTTTTTTTCTTTAAATTTAGAAATATATAGTGCAAATTTAATTAAATTGGAATAATGTTTTAGTTTTGTAGATTAAAAAATGTATATATCGTAGAACAAAATCGTTTGTATCGTAGAACAAATACACTGTAAAAGAAATAATGTCAGATTTCTGGTAGAAATCCGAAAAATACTTGCCCTTATCGTACCGGAATAATTTCCACCCTAGCTTGAATAAAATCCGTAAAATCGGAATAAAATCCGTAAAATACCGTTTTACTGACTATTTCCTTATTTTTACGGATTTTATTATGAGCTGGTCGGAAAAATATTTGCCCTTGTCGTACCGGAATAATTTCCAACCCAGCTCGAAATAAAATCCGTAAATTACCGTTTTACTGATTATTTCCTTATTTTTACGGATTTTATTACGAGCTGGGTCGGAAATTATTCCGACCCAGCACAGAATAAAATCCGTAAAATACCGTCTTACTGACTATTTCTTTATTTTTACGGATTTTATTTCGAGCTGGGTCGGAAATTATTCCGGTACGATAAGGGCAACTATTTTTCCGATTCCTACCGGAAAACTGGCAGTATTTTTTTACAGTGTATTTAAGCTGGTTGCACTAGCGAAGCGCACGATTTCTGTATATATCGTAGCCTTACAAGTAATTTTTAATTATATATAAACCCAAACACATTCGCATTTTTTTGCATATATCCACAAGATTTGTTCCGAACTCAGACGGTTAATCCATTCGTAGCCTAAGGTCCTATTAAGGGGTCTCAGGACTCTTAAAGCTTTAAAATTTTCGAAACTCGTTAAACTCGTATTTTTACTAAATATTTTGATATGATTGTTTCCTTGAAATTCCCTTTAGAACAGAAGTTATGGCTTTTAGAATTATAGCGGCATTTCCAAAACTTTGAAGTCATTTTTCTCCAAATGACATTTTTGGGCATAATGCGCAGGATATCTAAAAAAATCCTGATTTTTTTTCATGACATTTTCAAAACATATGTTTCATATTAGTCTGTATAAACTGAACCTAAAATTTACTTTTTATTGTTAAAAATATATATATATATTAGGTGATTATACTGTTGAAATTTTCTAAATTTTACATTAGCTAAATGCAACTTTGTATTAAAAATATAAAAATGATTTAAATACAAATTTATTTAGGTTCAGGGTAATTATTATAATGTAAAGTATAAGTAGGCACCAAAATTTTTGTTCTAGTTGCAAAATTTATTTTTTAATCGTGCGCGTAATCTGTTATGCCGATTTTCTACTCGTGAAATGTCTGACAATAAATGTCCCTGTAAATGCTAATTCTGCATCTTACATTTTTTAAAATACATGAAATTAAAGGAGGCACCTATATCTTTCATCTCAATAAAAATTGTGTCTTGAAATCAAATACATTTTACGATATTAAATGTTGAAATTGTTTTTTTTTCTTTTTTTCCAATTTTAAGAGCCCAGAGACCCCCTTTAGAGATCATGTCTTTCCACTGAGTATTATGTTGTCTTAGCAATTAATTTTGTTATTATCGCCATGTAATAATGATATAATCCTAATTCTAGTAATGTATCCATTATTCATTCAATTTTTTCTGGGTCAATTCATTTCAAGTGGTCCAAAAATTTCTTTGCTTGACAATTTTTAAAAAATCTGAAATTTTTTGTACAACAACCCTAACATGATGGAAGTTCAAAATGAGTATTATTTTAATTTTATTAATTTTTGGTTGTGTATGGCGGCCATCTTTGTTTCATCGTCTGCAGCGATTTTCTCACAAGAAGGGTTTACGGAATTGTAAATAATTCATCGTTCATTTCTCCAATTCAAGTGCGGATTAAAGAAATTTGTACAGAATACATTGGGCTAAAAATTTGGTAATAGAGTAGTTTCCGAAACTAACTGCTTATTGGTGAAATTTAGGCATAAAGTTTCAGTTTTTTCCAAAATTTGTTCGTTTACAAGAGGAAATTTTTCTAGCAAGGAAAACTGTCAACATAATATAATATTTTTTACAAATAGGCCGAAGGTACTTTTACTTACTCACCTAGCTCCAGATCTGGGACTTGCTTTCTCTTCGCTAAAAAAAATCCCAAATTTTTCAAAAATGTCAAAAATTGCACTTTTGAGGCTTCGATATCTCTGGTGGGGCACGAGATAAAAATCTGAAGTTCTGGTTTCTGAGAGTATAGTATGATTGTGTTATGCACAAGAAATTTTAGGATGGAGATTTGACTACAAGCTGAGATATGGCAAGAGCAACATGTGAAAACAATACTGCAAAACTATTGTTTTGTTGTAGTCACAGGTAAGTATTTATCTCAGAGTGTCATTTAAATTTTTCTTTTTTTTTTATTACCTTTAAATAATAGTAACATAAAATAAAGCATTTTGCAAAGCTTAACAATTAATTAAAAAAATAACTATGCCTAAGGTATATTCTGTTTTGTATGGTTTCAGTAATTTTTGTTGTAAGTAATTTTAGTAACTAAAAGAAACCTCAGCAATTTTGCATAAAGAAAAAAAATATTTTTATACAAAACCTGAGAAAAAAACAGAATAGTGAAAGAGAAAAGCTGTTAATGTTTTTATACTTGTTGAGACATGATCAAAGTGTCAAAACACATTCTTGCTTGTTTGTTTAAAAACCACAATTTTGGTCTTTCTCAAAATTTTATTTGTAGGAAACAAGTCTTGCCATCTCTTGATAACTTGATTGAAGATCTTGGCCCTGCTGGCTCATAGAAATAAACTTTGAAATCACTATATGCAAGTATCACTTCATTAATAATTCCTAGCTTACTTCTTATTCAAAAATGTCATCTTTCTGCAGTATAAATTTTGAAAGGGCTTTGGATATCTTTACTTTCTGAAAATTACTTGCGGCTGATGCATGGTAACATTGTATAATGTTTCATTTACAGGAACATACTTATGGTAGGAACAAGTTTCAGGGACTGACAAGCTGCATTAAAATTGTGGTTTTTAAACCAACAAGCAGGAATGTGTTTTGACACGTTTGATCATGTCTCAACAAGTATGCCAACATTAACAGCTTTTCTCTTTCCCTATTCTGTTTTTGTCTGAGGTCTTGTATAAAATTTTTTTTTTCTTTATGTAAAAGTGCTGAGGTTTCTTTTAGTTTCTAAAATTACAACAAAAATTACTGAAACCATAGAAAATGTATGGCCTTAGACATAAATATATTTTTAATTAATTGCTAAGCTTTGCAAAATGCTTTATTTTCGGTTACTATTATTTAAAGATAATAAAAAAATGAATTTAAATGACACTCTGACATAAATACTTACCTGTGACTACAACAAAACAATAGTTTGACAGTATTGTTTTCACATGTTGCCCTTGCCATATCTCATCTTGTAGTCAAATCTCCATCCTGAAATTTCTTGTGCATAACACTATCATACTATACTCTCAGAAACCAGAACTTCAGATTTTTATCTAGTGCCCAAACAGAGATATCGAAGCCTCAAAAGTGCGATTTTTGACATTTTTGAAAAATTTGGGAATTTTTTTAGAGAAGAGAAAGCAAGTCCCAGATCTGGAATTAGGCGTGTAAGTGCAGGTACTTTCGGCCTATTTGTAAAAAAAAAGTATATCATGTTGACAGTTTTCCTTGCTAGGAAAATTTCCTCTTGTAAACGGACAAATTTTGGAAAAAAACTGAAAGTTTATGCTTAAACTTCACCAATAAGCAATTAGTTTCGGGAACTACTCTATTACCAAATTTTTATTCCAATGTATTCTGTACAAATTGATTTAATTCGCACTTTAATTGGTGAAATAAACGATGAATTATTTACAATTCTGTAAACCGTTCATGTGAGAAAATTACTGCAGACGATTAAACAAATTTATGTTGTAAAAAATAATTTATGTTCAAATAGCCCAAACAACCATTAAAATCAAGTGAATTGATTAAAAATGAAAACAGAATAGAAACAAATAATATGAAATGGAAAAAAACATTAAAACCTATTTAAATATTTATAGGATATAAAATGAAATAATAAACACCATACCGATTAATAATTTAGAATAAATCCACGCGCACATGGCACCCATATCGTAAAGATTAAGGTTAATAAAACAGTTAAGAAATCACAGTAATTGATACCATAGGATGCAGTTAATACATATTGAAATAAATGTTAAATAACTTTTAATATAATATAAAATAATATAAATAGAAAGTAATTACATAATTAAAATGCACTATTAAATTAATTAAAAACCGTTAAACAATATCATCAAAATTTAGCTAAAAATCCTCCTGGTGTAGTAAATTATAACTGAAATGTAGCTGGAATAAGTAAATCTAGAACTTATCGAAAAAAAAACACAAATTGTGGTGCTGCCATCTAGTATTACTTTTATGATTTAATTGTCAAAAGACTTGCTTCAGTTGTAAGCAATTGAATGTAACAATTGTTTTATTAACAGCAAAACCAAACAAATCCTTATATATAGATAATTATAAACTGAATATAAACCACACAATGTATTTTAAAAAAACTATTGTTAATAAAATTTAAAAAGCATACAAAATATTCTATTAGCAAACCTATTTAAACTACACTAAGAATTTAAATAATTCTAGAACATCGATAATATATAGCATATAGCTATATGCTATAAAAAAAATAAATTCATTAATAATTAATATAAATAATTATTAAAAATATAAAAATCTTTAATAAAAACTATTATATATAAGATAATTATAAAATGAACAGGAAATAAAAAACATATGGTAGTATAAAGAAGGTGAACTGATACTTAAATTCCGATTACCTAAAAAGATATATATATATGTATGTATCTATCTATCTATCTATATATATCACTTTCTTCTGGACACGATAACTTTCGTAATTCTGCACCAATCTCTTCCAAACTGCTCCATAAAATCAATGGCCATAAAATCTCGGTCAAGTTCGTTAATGGGCAAAATCGGACCAAGGGGATGGAAATAGGGAGGGGTTTTGTGAAAACAGAAAATCCCCCATAACTTCTTAATTTTTGTACATATCAAATCAGTTTAAAGTTTTTATTACTTCTAAAAATAGGTCCAAAAATTTATGTATCACAGATTTTTGATAAAGTTAAAAATGGGCTCAAGGGGCGCAAAAATAGGGTTTTTGGGAGAAAAAAAAATATAACTTCGTCAATTCTCAAGATATCAAATTCAATTAATTTTATTATAAATCTCCTTAACATTATCTACAACTTTTATATTCACAAGTTTTTCATAGGACCAATTCGTACCGCAAAAAAAAAAAATTAAAACGAAAACAAAAAGGGGGTTTGAAGAAGAAAAAAATCCATAACTCCGTCAATTCAAAAAACATAAAATTCCCATGAATTTATCATATATCTTCTTAATATTGTCTACAACACCTATATAGACAATTTTTGGATAGGACCAATTCTTACAGCAAAACAAATTAAAAATACATAGCGGTTGACGAAAAAAAATCATCTTAGTAAGGGTGTATTCAAATCCAAACTGCTTATTTTCTGACTCATTTTACAATTCATTTTTGCTCTCAAAGGCTTCCAACTGGTACGTTTTCTTACTCAGAAACTATATAAAGTACCGTAATGGTCGATTGTTTGATAGAGGCAGAATATATTTTTTAAAATGCTGTTAAAAAGGGCACTTTGAACCGAATTTACCGAAGCGGATTGTGTTGGAAAAATCATTGTCACTCAAATCCAAACTGCTTATTTTCTGACTCATTTTTAAATTCATTTTTGCTTTCAAACGCATTTAATTGGTAGATTCGCTTATTCAGAAACTATATAATGTACTGTAATGATCGAGTTTTTGATAGAGGCAGAATATATTTCAAAAAAAGGATGTCAAAGTGAGCATTTTGCACGGAATTTCCCGAAGCGATTGTGTTAGAAACGAAAAATATTGTTCTTCAGAGAAAATAATTGTTTATATATCAAGTTTTAATTAATTGAACAAAAAATAAAAACACAGGTCGCTTATAAATCTCTTCAAAAATCACGTCAGCAAGTTTCATATATATATTTTTTTTTTATTAAAAATGAATCTGGAATTATGCCAGAAAATTTCGAGTTGTTGAGCATGGAAAAGTATTTTTTTGAATACCGCCCTAACATGATTCTTATAAAACCAGCTATTATATAAAAATGAAATAAAAACTCGTCAAAAGCGGTCAAATAAAATTGTTAAAGTGGATTTATCTCTAATCATGATTTAGTTTTTGTTTGTGAAATTAGTATATTTGACTTCGAAATCTACCTCTGCCTGTAGGCCGGGCCGGCAGGGATTTTTTAATTTTACTATGAATTTTTTCAAACGATTTCGTTACTGAGGATTTAATTGACCCGCGTTTTGCTAGGTTTCGTTTTAGAATTTCACTTTGATCCATCTTTATATTCATTCATTCATTCAAAGAATTGTGTCTTCCAATATATCGTAAATTTAAGAGAAATTATATATAAGTAAAGCCAATTCTTTGCGCAGTCATCAATTTATATTCCCGGTCGATGCACCAGTGTTGCAACCGGTTCTGTGGTTCAGTGGATTTCTTAATTAACTAACGCTATCTTAATTTAAATGAGCTGGCATTTACTCAATTAATTCGACGGTATATCATATTTTATCTTCCTCTTTATTAAAAGACATTTTTTTACAGCTATAATACAATATAATACATCTATTTACAGTAAAAGCGAAAACATGGTCTTAAAAGCATTCTGTCAACACACAGCTACTCATACAGACAGAGAGCCCAGGAGACGAGCAACCCGTCGTAAATAATAGAACCATCCTCATCCATTTTTTGCTCAATTGGCGTTAAAACATAATTCTCCACATATACTCTGTTCAGATCGGAAACTTAAGATATTTAGTATCCGAGACTTAACTTTGTAACAGACTTAACTTTCTGAGAGAGTTCCAAGAGCTTTTTCAGTAAGTTTCAACGTTCTTTGACTAGATAGAGCAACTGCCACTCACTCTGATTAGCTATAAAGCTCCCTTTTAACTGATTGACTGTTGCGGTTGGTTTTAGTTTAAACACACGCGCACATTTTACATTTGTCCAGATCTCGGACACAGTGACGTTCACTGAGTTATCTTAGATGGGTTTGTAATCTGAACAGGCATCTCATTCCAGTAGAGTCCTACCTCAAAAAAGGCAGTCTAAGATATCTTTAAAATCTAATATGAACAGGGTATTAGGTTTAATCAGCGATGTAGCTTTGGAAGGCAGAAAAATGACCTTGATAAAATGTAATTACTCTGGTATCACTTCTTGTGCATTGAACTTTCTGGATGCTTGCGCTGGTAAATTAGCATTGGTTTTACTTTGCAGTCTCTACATGAACTTGCCGATCATGATGATATTAACTTATCATCCATTGGTACCCAGAAGACGTTTTAATTCGTTTATTATAAAAGTTCTACTTGTATTTTTTACGTAAATAACTCAGTCTTTCATAATGGCAGACTTGTTGATGAAGGTATTATCCAATAATTCTTGAAAAGCGAATGACAATTTTACTTACTGTTCCTTTGTCAGCTCTATATGTCGATCTACTCATTTTATTGTAACTGTGCCATTGAATAAAGAATTCTAGTAAACGAAAGTATGTACATTACAAATAGAACATGAACACAAAAATGTTAACTGAGACAATCTTTAACCAGGATACCAGTGTAAATTGAAGGCAAAGGTGGAGTGTTATTAAAATTCATACAAAAAGATCAGAGAATAATCTACAACTAAATTCCGATTTTTGGGACTGATGCAAAAGTTTGTAGAATTTTATAGATGGAAATTAAAGAAAATTTATTTCGTGAACATTTCATTTAACATATTATAAATATAGTATGTACACTTTTCATCACTCTAGCAGTTACATGATTAGCGCTCATAAATTATACGAAGTTTCTGGCTAGAGAATAGATCAATTTTCTCAAATCTTCCAAAAAAGTAAACATCTTAGAGTAAAACTGTTTTAAAGTGATCTAAATAAACGGTCATTCGAATAATAATCCTACAAAATTAATTACAGTGTAAACTTCACATTACATTGATTAGTCTGGGTCTTAAAACAAATATATTGTTTTAATCTAAAGCTATCAAAATACTACTTCCGTAAATTTAAATTGTTCAAATTATTGAAAAATTAAAATGATAAGGTAGTGAATGGATGTTCTTAGGCGTGTTTTAAAGGAATGAAAAATATGATAAATTTTAATATAGTAAGAAAACGAATAATGCAGTTGAAAATCAACTTTCAGCAATTTCTACCAATTAACGGAAGAGTATTTGTATTCTTTTGTACAGCCCTTACATTAGCAACAAGTTTTTATACACGCCACATGTTAAGATGATATTTATTCAACTATAAACATGCATAAAACTATTGATATCGCACTTCCAGAAATTAGCATCCATAGGCGTGCATGCATTTAATTCTTTGAGCAGCCTTGTATATTATTACATTTATATTTTACAAACATATCTTTCTAAATATAGTTGAACTTAAAAATTTAGAATTTAATTAAAAAATTTAAGCAATTCAATCTCATTCTCAGAAATTCTTTCTAGTTCGTTTACGTAGCCCTATACATGGTCTATAGAATTTATATATACAATCTAGTACGCAGAATGTGGTTTAAAAAGGATATCATAGCTAAAAATTCACTTTCAGCAATCATGCCTGATAGACAATACTTCATATACAGTATTGTATCAACATCTTTTATGTTCCCCTGTAAATTGAATAAAATACGATGCACATCATATTCTAATGTAAGCATCTTGTAGTAAACCTCAGTAACGTATACGAATTCCATTAATTTAAAATCGTGAAACATAAATAAAACACGCTGCAAATAGTTTTTCTGTAATAAAACAGAACTCTTTTCTGTGACCCTGTAAATGAATGATAAATACTTTGCAACCCTTTCACAAAACATGTTTTACTGCGCCTCATAAATTCATATAAATTTCATAATGTTTGTCACAAAGAAACATTATTAAAATACGCCGCAAACATTTTCTTCTTCATAGTCCATAATATAACAAAATGTACTTTTGAATTCCGTGTACACGTACTGTAAATGTTAGACGTAAAATATTCTACAGAAATCATCATCTAATGCACCTAAATAACGTGTATAAATTTTATGTTTACAATTGTTTAACATCATTAAAATACACCACAAAGGATTTTTCACACATAAGCCATAATATAAAAGAATACTTTTGAATGTTCATGTAAGTGAAGTAATGATTACATGCTTCAATTGCAAGGTATTTTTAGGGGAAACATGAAAATATTCCGTTTAAACCAGGATTCCGTTACAGCTTCGTATTAGGAAATAAATTTGCTAGCTAGCAGACTTTTATTAAGTGCTATATTTTACATTACAGTATCATTATTTTTAGTTTTACATTATTATAGTTAATGATAAATTTTGGCGTTTCCTTGCCGTTACAAAAAATACCTTTGAGAACCCACACAAGTAACGGGAAAAAAAGTGAGTGCTAATGTTAATTCTAGAGGAGCGTTATTTTCAACTATCTCACTTCCTTTTGATATTTTAAAATGATTTTTTTTTTTTTTTTTGCATAGCATAGCTGAGGACGATCTATAACCGGACTAGTTTTTAGTTTTTCGATTTTAGTTTCGGATATTTTTAAAAAATTTACTTTTACTTTCGGAATCGGGTGGAATCGGTTCTGAAATTGAAACAATCCTAATATGAAAAGACTATAACCAAAATCGAAAAAGTAAAAACTATCCTGGTTGTCTACCGTCCTCAGCTATCCTATGCAAAAAAAATCATTCAAGAATATTAAAATGAAAGCGAGAAATTTGAAAATAACGCCCCCATAGACTTAAAATTAGCTTTTAATTTGCTCCCGTGCCTGAAGTGGGCTCTTAAAGCTGTCCTGTAAAAAATATTTTAAATTTTCTGCAACTGTTACAGATCTACTGGTCCCTGAAAAATAATAAATATTAAAAATATTTCTTTAAAATTTCGAACAAGGTGATCAACACTTTTAAAATTAACAATCTTTAAAACTTACTAAATTTATGTTCTTGTTGAATCTTAGTAAATTTAAATTGTGTAAATTATTGAAAAATAATTAGTATAAAGCCATCAATGGATGTTCTTAGGCTTGTTTTAATGGCGTGAAAAATATGCGAAAATTTAATATAATAAGAAAACGAATAATGCAGATGAAAATAAACTTTCAGCAATTTCTACCAATTAACGGAGGTTCATTTGCATTCTTCTATACATTCTTTACATTAGCAACAAGTTTTTACACATGCCACATGTTAAGATTAAACTTATTCCACTATAAACATGCTTAAAACAACTGAAATTGCACTTCCAGAAATTATCATCCATAGGCGTGCATGCATCCAATTCTTTGAACAGCCTTGTATATTATTATATTTATATTTTATAAACATATCTTTCTAAATATAGTTGAATTTGAAAATGTAAAATTTAATTTTAAAAATTTAAGCAATTCACTCTCATTCTCAGAAATTATTTCTAGTTCGTTTACGTAGCCCTATACATGATCTATATAATTTATATATACAATCTAGTACGCAGAATTTGGTTAAAAAAGGATATCATAGCTAAAAACTCACTTTCAGCAATCATGCCTGATAGACAATACTTCATATACAGTATTGTATCCAACATCTTTTATGTTCCCCTGTAAATTGAATAAAATGCGATGCACATCATATTCTAATGTAAGCATCTTGTAGTAAACCTCAGTAACGTATATTAATTCCATTTATTTAAAATCGTGAATTATAAATAAAACACGCTGCAAGCAGTTTTTCTGTAATGAAACAGAATTCTTTTCTGTGACCCTGTAAATGAATGATAAATACTTTGCAACACTTTCACAAAGCATGTTTTACTGCGTCTCATAAATTCATATCAATTTCATAATGTTTGTCACAGAGAAACATTATTAAAATACGCCGCAAACATTTTTTTCTTCATAGTCCATAATATAACGAAATGTACTTTTGAATTCCGTGTACACGTACTGTAAATGTTAGACGTAAAATATTCTACAGAAATCATCATCTAATGCACCTAAATAACGTGTATAAATTTTATGTTTACAATTGTTTAACATCATTAAAATACACCACAAAGGATTTTTCACATAAGCCACAATATAAAAGAATACTTTTGAATGTTCATGTAAGTGAAGTAATGATTACACGCTTCAATTGCAAGGTATTTTTAGGGAAAACTTGAAAATATTCCGTTTAAACCAGGATTCCGTTACAGCTTCGTATTAGAAAATAAATTTGCTAGCTAGCAGACTTTTATTAAATGCTATATTTTACATTACAGTATCATTATTTTTAGTTTTACATTATTATAGTTAATGATAAATTTTGGCGTTTCCTTACCGTTACAAAAAATACCTTTAAGAACTCATACAAGTAAAGGGAAAAAAGTGAGCGCTAATGTTAATTCTAGAGGAGCGTTATTTTCAAATATCTCACTTCCTTTTTATATTTTAAAATGATTTTTTTGCATAGCATAGCTGAGGACGATCAATAACAGGACTATCTTTTAGTTTTTTGATTTTGGTTTCGAATATTTTTAAAAAAATTACTTTTACTTTCGGAATCGGGTGGAATCGGTTCTGAAATTGAAACTATCCTAATATGAAAAGACTACAACCAAAATCGAAAAAGTAAAAACTATCCTGGTTGTCTACCGACCTCAGATATCCTATGCAAAAAAATCATTCCAAAATATTAAAATCAAAGCGAGAAATTTGAAAATAACGCCCCTATAGACTTAAAATTAGCTTTTAATTTGCTCCCGCGCCTGAAGTGGGCTCTTAAAGCTGTCCTGTAAAAAATATTTTAAATTTTCTGCAACTGATACAGATCTACTGTTCCCTGAAAAATAATAAATATTAAAAATATTTATTTAAAGTTTCGAACAAGGTGATCAGCACTTTTAAAATTAACAATCTTTAAAATTTACTAACTTTATGTTCGTGTTGAATCTTTGTAAATTTAAATTGTGTAAATTATTGAAAAATAAAATTATAAAGCCATCAATGGATTTTCTTAGGCTTGTTTTAACGGCGTGAAAAATATGCTGAAATTTAATATAATAAGAAAACGAATAATGCAGATGAAAATAAACTTTCAGCAATTTCTACCAATTAACGGAGGTTCATTTGCATTCTTCTATACAGCCTTTACATTAGCAACAAGTTTTTACACATGCCACATGTTAAGATGAAACTTATTCCACTATAAACATGCTTAAAACAACTGAAATTGCGCTTCCTGAAATTATCAACCATAGGCGTGCATGCATCCAATTCTTTGAACAGCCTTGTATATTATTATATTTATATTTTATAAACATATCTTTCTAAATATAGTTGAATTTGAAAATGTAGAATTTAATTTAAAAAAATTAAGCAAATCTCTCTCATTCTCAGAAATTCTTTCTGGTTCTTTTACGTAGCCCTATACATGGTCTATAGAATTTATATATACAATCAAGTATGCAGAATTTGGTTAAAAAAGAATATCATAGCTGAAAACTCACTTTCAGCAATCATCCCTAACAAACAATACTTCATATACAGTATTGTATCCAAGAACTTTTACTTACACTATAAAGCCTGGTAAAACGGAAACATAAACAATAGGTGCGAAATACCGTTTTACATGGGTTGTTTTCGTCTTTGCAGATACAATTTCAAGGTACTTTTAGGGGAATCATGAAAATTTTCCGTTTAAACCAGGATTCCGTTACAGCTGCATATAAGAAAATAAATTTGCTAGCAAGCAGACTATAGCTAGCTATAAAATGCTATATTTTACTTTACAGTCTCATTATTTTTAGTTTTACATTATTACAGTTAATGATAAATTTTGGCGTCTCCTTACCGTTAAAAAAAATATCTTTGAGAACCCACACTAGTAACGGGAAAAATGAAAGCGCTAATGTTAAGTCTATGGGAGCGTTATTGTCAAATATTTCGCTCCCTTTTTAATATTTTAAAATGATTTTTTTTAATAGAATCACTGAGGACGATCTACAACCGGGCTAGTTTTTACTCTTTCGATTTTGGTTTCAGAATATCCTATGCAAAAAACATCATTAAAAATAGTAAAATCAAAGCGAGAAAATTGAAAATAACGCCCCCACTGAATTAACATTAGCCTTTTCATTTCTTCCTGTGTCTGAAGTGGAATCTTAAAAAAAGATGTGTTACACAGAACAAATTTTGTCTTTCTGCGACTGTTAAAGATGTACTGTCCCCATAAAAATTATAAATATTAAAAGTAATAAATATTAAAATATTTCTTTAAAGTTTGTAACATGTTGATCAACAATTTTAAAGTTAACAATCTTTAAAACTTACTAACTTTAAGTTCTGCTGATTTTTAATAAAAAAAACTTTTTTTCGAACTTAAAATGTTAAATTGTCAAATATTTTATACATATATAAGAATGGGAGCTCTGATACCGTGTCTCCTGGTCAGTACATAAAGATGGATCCTAAATTGAGAGGGTCCTCAGAATTAAAATACATCAAAAATCAAAAAAGTACAAACTAGACCTGTAACAGGTGGTCCTCAGATATCCTGTGCAAAAAAATCCTTTAAAAATTTTAAAAATCAAGCAAGGTATTTGAAAATAATGCGCCCATAGACTTAGCTTTAGCGTTCGAATTTCTAGGCGTGACTACTTTGGCCTCTTAAGTAATAATCATTTTTGTTTCACTGTGTATTACCCTCCCCTATATTAACTTATTTTTAATTTTGAAACATTGATAATATAAATTGGATCTATTTCATTTACACACAGTTTAGATTATCACTGAAAGTTGTTTAAAAATTTTGTTTTGCTTTATCTTGTGTTAAAAATAATTTTTATTTAATTGGAATAAAATATTATATATACTATATATATGTCTATTATTATAATCTATTATAATATTATATATATGTCTTTAAATTATACTTAAATTGATATGTTTAAAAAACATTTTGTAGCTTTAAGCACTTCCTCACAACGTTACTTCTTCTTTTCTTTTTTATAAATTTTGTTTTAGTTAGATATGAGTTTTAATAAAAAATATCAGATAAAGCAAATTTTGAAATTATATATAGAACAAAATAATCGCGAAAGCTATTACAAACGATAAAAGAGTCTTCATATAGACAGTTTAATCAAAGTGTGATTATTCACCGGCTGTTTCGTTTTATTTTAATAAATTTACTTTTCTAGCAACACTTGTCTTAAACAATCTCCTCACATTGCTAAAAGGGTGTGTAAGCTCATCAAAATTATCGGCAGGTAGAGAGAGCTTCATTCTTTTTGACATGTGACAAAAATAATGCAATAACCTCATCAAGGTTTAATCCCGTCATATTAATTTTGCCAACTTCTTTGAGTTGAAATAGAAAAAAATACGGTAATGTCAGATATATGACTGACATTTTAAATTCCTTTTAGTTTATATGCGATGCTACAGAATTCGAGTGGCACACAAAAGCATAAAAATGAATTCTTACACCCACACCATTTTTCATTATGGTAAGAAAATAAAATGACATTGTCTATGCATTTTGAAAATAGATCCCTATGCAATATCATGAAATTTTTCAAGAAATTTTTCGATAAAAAAGTGTTTAATATAAGCGGACTAGATTAAGACAATTTGTTTAAACCTTTCGGTCAAAAATTATTCTAAAACAATAATTGTGTAAATTGGAATAATTAATGTTACCTGCATTGCGTTAAAAAAAAACTTGTTTTCTACATATAAGAACTTGTTTCAGTTAAAATGACATTTAGTCGAAAACCGATTTAAAAATCCTTTTTAATAACTTAGTATCCCCATATGAGGTTAATATGCTAAGTCTGCTTTATATTGGGTATTATTAATAGTCCAGGCAATAGGGAATTTTACCTAGCAAAATTAATGGTAGTACTGGAATTCGGCTTTCTAGATGTTTTTGGGTCGCTGAATCCGAATTTGTAACTTCCCACCAAAATTTCCCCCGGCAATCTCCCCAAATTTTGGTAAAAAAAAAAACCCAAAAAGGTTTTTATTAAAAAAATCAATTTTTTATTGTTTTAGAGAAAACGTATCTAGAAATTCAGAAAGTAGACAAAATTCCCAACAAATTAGATGTATGACATTATGACTTAGGATGAAAGGGAAGGGAGGATCTGCCTCGGAACATGCGCGCGGTGCTGCGTAAACTAAGTTGCGCAATTCCACTTAACCACTCACACGTTTACATTCGCCCTCCCATCTCCCCTCCGAACTTTCTCTATAAGGTTTACTTTAAGATTTTTGGGTCGCTGAATCAGAATTTTTAACTTTCCCCCAGAAATTTCCCCCCCCCGAACCCCCCCTCATATAGTTGTTTTTAACTTAAATTTCTTATTGTTTTAGGGGAAAAGCATTACGAAATTCAGAAACTAGATAAAATTTGCAACAAATAGGATATATGACATTATGAATTAGGATGAACGGTGAGGGTGAGGGCTGCCTCGGAACATGCACTGCGGCGCTACGTGCACTAAATGATGAAGTCCTGTCAATAGGGGATTTCATCAGGCAAAATTAATGGTAGTACTGGAAATCGGCTTTCTAGATGTTTTTTGGGTCGCTGAATCCGAATTTGTAACTTCCCACCAAAATTTCACCCGTCAACCCCCCAAAAAATTGATTTTTTGAAAAAATTTTGTTTTTGAGAAAAGCGCGCGGGGAATGTTCCGAGGGAGCCCCCTCTCTCCCCGTTTATCCTACGTCATAATGCCATATATCCTATTTGTTGCAAATTTTGTCTAGTTTCTGAATTTTGTAATGCTTTCCCCCTAAAACAATAAGAAATTTAAGTTAAAAACAACTTTTTTTTTGGGGGGGGGGTGAAATTTTGGGGGTAAATTAAAAATTCGGATTCAGCGACCAAAAAAATTTAAAGTAAACCTTATAGAGAAAGTTCGGAGGGAATATGGGAGGGCTAATGTAAACGTGTGTTTGGTTAAGTGGAATTGCGCAACTTAGTCCACGCAGCAATGCGGCGCATGTTCAGAGGCAGATCCCTCCTTCCCCTTTCATCCTAAGTCATAATGTCATATATCTAATTTGTTTCAAATTTTGTCTACTTTCTGAATTTGTAGCTACTTTTCCCCTAAAACAATAAAAAATTTAATTTAAAAACAACTATTTTGGGGAGATTTTGGGGGGGGGGGTATTTTGGGGGGAAGTTAAAAATTCGGATTCAGACACCCAAAAAACTTAAAGTAAACCTTATAGGGAAAATTCAGAGGGGAGACATGAGGGCGAATGTAAAGGATGTGAGTAGGTATGTGAAATTGCGCAACTTTGTCCACGCAGCACCGCGTGGACAATTTTTAATAAAAACCTTTTTTGGGTAGCTTTTTACCAACATTTGGGGGGTTGCTGGGGGATATTTTGGTGGGAAGTTACAAATTTGGATTCAGCGACCCAAAAAACATCTAGAAAGCCGATTTCAAGTACTACCATTAATTTTGCTAGGTAGAGTCCCTATACGGTCTGTATTGCCTAGACTATAATATTAATGGAAGAAATCGCATTAAATATTTTTTGTGATTTATGCATATTTTAGCATTTTGTGTTGTTTCACAGTGTACACGAATTGCAACAGAAAGATCACTGTACAATATCAAAGTAATCGGCAATTCAAATAAAAATGTAAATATAAAATATAAAATCTAAAATGTTTATTTTTTTAGATCTTTTCTGGGACCAAAACTTGTTATAAAACTAACCAATAAATATTTTGTTTACTAAAAGATGTCTTTACAAGCTGCTTCTATTTCAGATATTCTGTAGAATGTCGGGAGATTATTTAAAAGATAGCGGCAAATAACAATACATACTTAGGTTTTATCAATTGAGAAGAAGAATTGATGTGTTTAATATCAATATCTTTGGCTTATCATTAAACTTCATAATATACCCTGACAAAAACATTTTTAAAAAGGTTTTGATGAATCCAGTTATTATATACATATTTTCGGAAGTTTTTTAAACATAAAAGAGAGGGGGAGAATTAAACTATCATGATAGTTTGCCCTATGACTAATACATGTTCAGATTAAGTGATGTGTAAATTCATATGTAATTTATTTTCAAATGTTATCTATGTTAATTTTCAAATGAATTAAAATGTTTGTGCATACCTTGAGTCAAAGAATCTGTCTCTTAAGTTGTTGAGCAAAAGGATTCTTCTAGGGCATTACTTTTGTTTTCCTATTCGGTATTATATTAATTTTCATTCAGAATTTCAGATCACCACAAATATATATATATATATATATATAGTGTATAGTTAATTTTGGATTGAAACATTTCATTTCTATTTCACTCTTTACCTAGAATTTTTAATATATCCTACAAATATATGAATTTATAAAGTATTATTTTTTAGATAAGGCCCACTTTTGGATCATTGTTTTTATTCCTATAGTAGGTGCAAGTTTCCCAATACAGTAGATTATATTACTCTGATTTAGAACTATCATTTCATATTATTTTATATTAGCACTTTATATAAAAGAAGAGCAACATTATTCCTAAAAGGAAATGAGTAAAGGTGTATCACATTTTGATACAATAAATACTGTGCGATTTGCAGATAATTAGCACTTAAAGAACTTAAGAACTCATTACTGGTGCAACTATCCTTTATGGATGTAAGTAGCAATCGTTATTGCTAGTCAAAGTGTGCATAAGTTTCTACGAGTGACATAAATCAGTTTACATTGCTACAATGGAAATACTTTTTTTATTAGTTTTTCACAATTTTACTGGGTAGTTATAAAAATATTGTAATAGATTTTTCTTTTCAACATTGTCATAAAATTATAAACTGATATTATTTATTCTTATAATCGATTATGTTTAAAATCTATAAAATTAAACCTCTGTTTTAATAATTAATAAAATAAAATAAATGTTTTCTGCTGCGTGAATCAATATTTGAAATTTAATAAAATAGCATAAGTATGAAAACACATAAGAATTACAGTTAAAAACTGAAAGGGAAAATTAAATTCAAAATGTTTTGTTAAATAGAAATTGCCGTCGGCAAGTTTGAAGGAAAATTTTCTAAAGAAAAGGAAATCTTATACTATTAATTTTTAGCGCACTGATAATAAAAATGAAACAGCAAATATTTGCCACTAACTCTGTACTTGCGGCATTTAGAAACGGTTTCTTCCTGTAAGATATTCTACAGAAGTTTCTAATTCTTCACGAAAACATACCATGATCATCAGTAGCCAGTAAGGTCAGTAACACTTCCATGGGGAAAAAATTGAACCAAAATTTTTCCTCGAATGCTTAAGTGATTAATTATATGAAATCAAAGGTTTGTAAAGAGAGCGGTGTAAAAGATTTTGTCAAACCGACGGAATATTACTCCAGAAGATAGTCTAAAATTTCCTCTTATCAATTAATCTTTCACCTTTGTAGATTTGATACTCTTTACTCTGCGCTACTGGTGTAATGAGTAAACTGAAGATCAATTATGGAAATTATTGAACGTAATTAATCACAGCTGAAGAATGAATTGTTTACGATGCGCAAGAGAGTGCTGTTAACTATGAGGTGTCTCATTTCGTATTCTATACATACCTGAAAATGCCAATATTTCACTCAAATTTTCAAGAAATAATCATCAACAGGGAAAATTCAATGATGTGACATACTGCATTCTTCAAACAGGCATCATTTGCTACTCTTTCACAAGAAATATCTGAGGAAATTTTTAAAAAAATGCTCGTTCTATTTTTTTATAATTCTTTTAGATTATCTTTTTTTATTATATTTCTCTTGTGAATAATTGAAATTCACTCTAATGAAGACAATTAAAAATAGGAGAAATTACGTCATTTTAACCTTGCTCACTTTTTTGTAAAAGAATATCCACATATTTCTAATGTAAACAAAATACCGTTTTGAAACTGAAATATTGCAAATTAAAACGGAACGCGAATGTACAATGTTAAATTATTTTACAGATTACAAACACCTGAATTTAAATATATATTCTAATTACCTTTTTAGGGTTCCGTACTTAAAAAGAAAAAACGGAACCATTATAAGATCACTCCTGTGTTTATCTGTCACAGCCATTTTACTCATAAACTATGGAAGGTGGAAAGTTCAAATTGGGGGAAGTAATAAAGACTATTAACCCACATATTTACAGATTATTAAATATTCACAAATATATTTATAAAAAATGTAAAGAGGCTAATTAAGTTACTTGAAAAAAATAATATTTTCGGCGGGATTATATTGTAATAATATTGTGCGGGGTATCGACTGAAAGGTTTCGTAACGCTGAACTCAAAAATACATTTCTCCTAATTTTAGGTATTATATTGTCAGAGGTATCATCACAAATGCAGTGCAATAATATGTCCCTCCCCAACCCCCTCTATTTCCGAATCTACCGAAACTAAAATTATGAAAAAAAATAGAGGTAGTACACGTTACTTTAAACCATGCAGGGAAACTTTAGCGATTACCCTAGGTCACATAGTTTTTGAGAAAATCGTATTTTTCCATTGCACACAAATTTCGATTTGCGGGCATTCAGCAAAGGTGTTGAGGAGAGCAGGAGGTACATATCCCAGCAGAAGTATAATCCGTTGTTGATAATGATTTTCGAAAAAAAAATCGTTGGCTATCCGAGATATCAACCCTTAAAGACAGGGTAATAAAGTAGGGTTTGAACATACGTAATAACAGGGGTGGCGTACCGTATGCACCATCGGCTTAGATAGCAACGTTTAATGATATATTTGTGTAATGCAATGCCCAGTAACAGTATAAAAGCAATAAACGTCATATTTCTAAAATCAGACTAATTCAATTAGAATTAATCACATAAATACTATGGGATTCGAGACTACTTTTCGTTGTGTGGATCTCTTAGTACGCCTCCGGTGTTTTTAAAAGTTAACATAAAACATATATATAAAAAAAAAAAATAAATAACGCGGCACGGACCAAGGCAGCGTTGCAACTTTACAACATCCTTCAGAAGCACGCTTAGCACAATGGCAAGTTCAAACATTGAACAAGCGTTTTGTTTCAGGTACACTGTAAAACGAAAAGATTATTACTACGCTGAATTTAATTTTATGGAATGTCAAATGAAGTTTAAATATGAGCTATTTTTATTGTCATTTCCGAATTAAAATCATCATAAATAGATTAGGGTAAGATTAAAAAAAGAGTTATACAAAATAGCGATATTTGATACTATTTAGGCTTCATATCTCTCTGAACTTTCATGGTATATCCATTTATACTTTCCAGTTTAAGCAGCTATACCCAATCCTACGTTGTATAGTTTTTTACAAAGTTTTATTATTCTTTTAGCAACGATATTTTTTAACAATGCAGTTACTAATTCATATATTTATTGTACACTGTTAAAAATTTTGCAGCATTCTGGCAGGTCATTCGACCGTTTTTTGAAAAAACGGTTTCATAACCATAATTTAATTATATTCTGACCATAAAATGGCCAATAATATGGTCATAATAGTGTTAAAATTACGGTTGTGTAACCGTTTTCGGCAAAAACGGTCAAATGACCTGCCAGAATGCTGCAAATTTTTAACAGTGTACGGAACCCTCTGTATTCGAGTAATACTCGCACTTGACCGGTTATTTTAGATTTAAAACATATATACGCTTGAACAACCATTCAACTAATTTCTTTTCAGTATCATTTCAACTAAATATTAATTTCCAAATTAATCATGGACATATAAACATTAATTATAGCGGATTTAAGTAGAACGTTTTGGTGAACCAAGCATTCTTAAGCAATGACAATCGTAAAAAAAATACATTAACAAAATACAGAAAATACAATAAAATCGAAAATTTAAAAAATGTCAAAATCTTATTTTGACACAAGATTTTTAAGCGAATACCACGGTCCAAAAAAAGTAGGTGTGTTGTTTTCTTTTATATCTATATTTAATATTCTAAAAAGAAAGTTATTTCGATATAATATAAAAAAATATTTATATTAATATGAACCTTCAGAGAATTAATAAATACCTTTTTATTCAGAAATAGTTTTGAAAGTGTGCAATTTTGTGAATTAAAATAATCTGTGCATTTCACGCAAATTGTAGTTCCGTGAACGACTGACTATACACAGTCTTGACATATACGATATTTTGAAAAAGTATAAGATTGTGAATACTGGCATTTATTTACTTATAATTTATCTATAATCTTTATTCACAATCTTATTGTGCAGTTTTTTGTATTCATTTCTGATTTTTAGATCAATTATAGATTCAGAATTAACACAATGTCTTATACACTTTGGTTATAATAGTTTTGAATTTCAGGTGAAATGTACCAAATTTTGATTATTTTATATCACAAATTCCGGACAGAATGTATCATCTATGTAATATTATTGCAAATAAAAGGAATTTAAAAAACAATCGGGTTTTGTAAAAATTACTGGGGATTAATAATTCAGAAAATTACTATAAAATATCTGTAAATGAACTTAATGCAACTAAAATCAAAATAAATAGTAAACATTGAAAAAAACCTTATTTGAAACCTTTTCTTTTAAATATAACCACATTTACAGGTATGGGATTTTGGGAAAATTAAGATTTTACCTGAATAAACTGATATTTGGTTTGGCAAAATGTGGTGAACAAATATTAATTTAAAAACAATTAATTAAAATAATGCTTGTTTTGACGAACTAGTATATGTTAGCTTTTAACTCAAAATTAATTTTCGGAATTGCCATTCATGAAATCGCTCTTTCTTTACTCATTATTTTCAGATTTTTATTTTTTATTTTCATCAGTTTTCATATTTAAAAGTATTTCAGAGCTTTATCAATATCTGCCCAGCTAAAAATGAACTGCAGTGAAACTTAAAAAAAAAAAATGCAGTTGGAAGACTGCGGTGGTTTGGCACAAATCCCTGCAGTGTTTTTGAAGTCGATATAACTATAAATTAACCGCAGTAAGCGTGTAGTTGATAACTACACACTCACCGAAGTAAATTTATATTTATGTCGACTTCAAAAGAACTGCAGGGATTTGTGCCAAATCACCGCAGTCTTCCAACTGCATCTGTTTTGCAGTTTCACTGTAGCCTTTTAAAAATTTATTACAAAACATGCACATATATAAAAAATTAATTTTAATTTTTCTGTATGTAAAAATCAGCACTAAAATCTAATTAAATATTTTTTTTCACATCTCAATTTATTTGCATTCTGTGCACAAAATTATATCATGCATCCAACGACTATAATCATGATAGAAAAATATTTGCTCATGGCTGATTTATTCAATTATTATGGTTATATTTTTAAAAAAGAAAGAATTTAAGAAATTGTACGAATGACTTTACTCAAGATAATAATATTGAAAGATGTCAGATTAGTGAATCATTTAAAATAATCATAGGACTTCAATCTTCAAGCTATGATTTTCTTGCAGTATGTGGTCACATTTTGTCCAAAATACCCGCAATTTTCTCTTAGTTAAAAAACCTGCATCTTCTCTTTGCATAAAAACCTCTGGTATTATCACCGCGCTGCCTGATTTTGGTATGAAGGTTTTGGTAAAGTGAGGAGAGAGACATCGGATGTGCAAAACATGAATAAGTGCTCACAGACCTATCCAACAATATGTCACATGAGGGATGACTGCAATATTTAGAAAAGTGCCCTCCTTGGGGGGAAAAGGGGGGGAGGAAAGCCGGATGTGCATAACATGAATAAGTGGTATTAGGCCTTTCCAACAATCAGTGGCGTAGCCAGGATTTCGTTTCGGGGGCGGTCCAAAATTTTTCCTTCGGTATATATATATAGTAACACCTGTTAAGATAAATTCGTAAATATTGCTGTAAAATTCCGTTTTACACAGGTTTTTGTGTTATTAGGTGTATTTGTATGGTATTCTTTTCCGTAGCACGGAACATGTCTGTTTAAGACAGAATTCCGTTATAGGCAGGTGACATTTTTACAAGTTTTGTGTATTTATATGTACTTATTTATGTCATATGAATAGAATAAAACATGTCAAAATAGTAACTATCTATAACAGAATCCTGTCTTTAACGGAAGCGTTACATGGTCTTAATATGAATTGCTATACAATTAAATTTGCTGAAAACCTGTCTGAAAGAGGACTTTCATTGTTCTTTAGTGAAACATAGTGAAACCTGTGAAAGTGGAATCTTTCTATAACGGAATCCTGTCTCAAACGGAAGAGTTTCAGAATCCCTGCGAAACGAACAATAGATCTTATTGAGGTTGTGTATCTTAGAAGCATAATTAATTACACTTCTTTCTATGGAAGCCTGTCTAAAATGGAACTTTTTACCAGTCCCTTTGAATCTTGTCTTGGCTGTGTATGTATAATACAAGTATTTCGAGTAACTTTACGAATTTAGGGGCATATCCTTATTTAATTTCTTAATTTAAAAAACAGCATGGATAAAAAAAATGTAAGGCCAAATCTATAACTGCAACTAATAATACATTGAAGTTACATTAATATTTACCAATGAAAAAGATACACTATGATGTAAAAAGCTGAGAGCATACTGAAGAGTTAAATTTAATTAATCATCCACAAGTATACTCGTGGCTTTAATTTATTAATTACTTTGTCACCACTATTTTAGAATTAAAAAATTTGCCTCATTTATTGCCAGAAATTTCGCTGTATTAGTAAAGCGAAATTTACCTTTCTGAATTTGTGGTAGCAAATGACTTTTAACAAAAAATTTGAAAACTGTTACTTTATAGTTTTGGCAGCGAATGGGTTAAATCAAGTTTCATATTACATAACATTTGCCTACAATAAAGTTAGGATCAAGTGGTTAAGTTTAAAACAGCAATTTCCATGTTTAATTTCTTGCCATTGAATTAAGAACTTGTGCTGTAATAGATATTGGATAATGATTTCAAATAAGTGTCAATCGCATGAGCCATTTATGCGATCCGCTGCGCTACATATGGGAGTTTTTGAGATAACCCAGATAGCATGAACATTAGCAGCAAGTTTATTTTTTCCGATATTATCTTGCCGTGGCAAATTTGAATTGAGAAATTCGCAGCAAATCTCCCGCAAGGTATACCATCACTCACTTGCATGAGTAGTTTGTTGTGAAACTGATGCAAGACTGTCTTTAATTCTCGAAAGTGACGAAAGTAAAAAATCCCTCTGTTGAGAGAATAGACAATCAGCACATACACAAAATTGCAGAAATTTTATTCGGTAGGCACCGCTTTTTCTAAGCGCTATACTTATTAAATATCAAAAAATGCTCGAAATGAATAGTACAAATATTGCCTAAACTTGTTTGTGGTGATAAAACCGATGCATGCACCTTCTGACGGCGCTTTCGCATCAATAGACTTGATCAGGTCTATGGACCCCTTCGAAGGGGTTAAACTTATAGTGTGAAATGGAAAGATTACTACTTTGCAGTAAGTCTGCAGTATTTTTGATTACTTGTTTGCCGTTAGTTTGCAATAAATTTCATACAGTATGAATTTAACTTGCACGACAAGTTAGCTGCAAGTTCAAAGTGTGGTGACTTTGGCGTTTGCGTTATCTTGCTGCAGTCTTGTTATGAACTTTCAGTCTTGTCACGCTGAGCTTACTGTTTCAAATTTTCTGCAAGCTAAAAATGCTATGTGGGAAGGTTTTAACTTTAAGAAAAAGGTCTTGCATTTTCAGCTACAGAAACTAGTAATGTAAGAAGCACACACATCAAATATAGTTCATGCTGGAAAAAGCAGTTTTGTTACAATTGACTTATTTAGCCATAATTCTTTTGGGTTTCCATATTTCATGTCTCGCCACTTTTGATACCATATTCGATCTAATAGTTGCTTCCGATATCTGGTCGTCTTTAAGGAAGTTAAATTTTTGTAATAAGTTTATTTGTGATGGATTAGCACTATTTTGGAAGTATTAGAATGTGTAAAAAATGGTTCATGGTGGTTTCTGTTTTTGTACTTCCCAGCCAATTTATTTTAGTTGGCTTAAAACAGTTTTAGAACTTTCTCCAAGTTCAGCAGTAAGCTTCGGACGGGTCAGATTTATACAGCTCTGGAAGGGATACTTAGAAGTTCCGTGGAAGGGGGTAGCGCCCTTCTAGACCATTAATAGTAATAAAATTCAGAATCTTCCAATTGCACCCTTAAACAACTTGACAGGAGAGTCAAGAATCTCATCTCTGTATATTTCAGCATTCACAGTTGCACTGGTAAAAATGTGTCGGTCACTGCGGCCATTCATAATGATGTCCGTCCATACCACGATTCCACGACCTTTGTACCGATGCCTTTCACGGATGTTTGCAGCCTTATTGCATGTGATTTTCTCCCTCCATATGGTAACACGTCTGTAGTAACTCTCTCAACAAAATCGGGATTCATCGGTAAAGATAACTCGGCTCGAGTCCGTGGTACTCCAATGACGATGATCTCTGCACCACTTTAACCGGGCGCATTTCGCTACCGGAGTTAGTGGAACACAAATCATAGATTTCCTTGCATGCAGCCTATCACTCACAGTAAACCAGGATAGTCGAGTTCTTGTTGCTGCAGCAAACACCCTGCAATCTGAACTGACGTCAATTGCCTATTTCTTTTAGCAATCGTTGGCAAATTACAGTCCTGAGAGCCTATTGTGGTGCGTTTTCTACCTTGACCTGGTTGTCTGTGGACATTATACCAGTGTCTTTAAACCGTTTACAGATTCTTGACATGACGCTTTTGGCTATTTATAAGTCTTTACAGACCGCTAAGAGTGTCTGTCCTGCTTCCATTCTCCCTATCGCACGCAATTTCTCAAAATCGGTCAAATGTCTTCTGGACGACATATTCCACCTATTAGAAGCAAAGTTTTACCTAATTACACGTACAATCCTTAAAATTAGACTTCAAATTACCCACGTGTGCTCCTTTTCACACGAACGGACTGAGGCTGAAAAATTTGCATATATTTCTGTAGCGAATGTTAATCCCATTGGACTACGTGATAACGTTGACATTGAGTTACCTTTCTGGAAGTTCCCTTAATAGAATTAACATAAAGCACCTTTTTTATGGTTGTTCCTTTAATTTTTCTCGCCAGTGTATTTTGAAAGTATTAACAAATAACCAGTCCAAAAATAAAGTTACTTTTATTAATTGCCGGCAGCAGATTTAAACTAATTGCTAATATTGTCCGTTATAATGTGAACAAAGATAAGGGTCGCGAAACTCAACCAATGTGCCGTTATTGCGTTCGTATAAACTCGTTCTTTCCCATAAGTGTCGACAACAGAACCCCATCGGAAGTCCAAGATAAGAAGTTTTACGTTTAATCTAGTTACAGTAAATTTGTGTAAACGGAAAAGCAGGTATACTTGTATAGTTATCCTTCCGTCTCGGGACATTAAAATGTTTTTCTTTTTAATGAGAGGATTCCGTGTTTTCAGAAAACCTGCCAAGAAGGATTCACAATTGGAATAATTTTCATTTCAGATAGGTTTCAAATGTTAGCAAGCACAAATATATAGTGTTGTTTTCATTTGAGATAGGTCATCTTCACAGATTTTCCTTGTAATAGATTTATGCTCTTCAGAGGTGGTGATATAGCAGCGGTTTCCAACCTGCGGTAGAGTACCCATGGGGGTACGTGGCGGGTCTGCTGGAGTATGTGAAAATAATATCGGAAATGGCGGTAGTCACAAAAATGTTAGGAATATCAATGTAATTTGCATCGATTTATTATATGGTTGTGATAAGAAGATTACTAAAGGAAAAATGCATGTTTACGTTATCTCCATGAGTGGAGGGGGGGAAGGGGGACGTGTTTATGAGAAATGGGGGTACTCCGAAATGAAAAACCTAAGAAAGGAGGAGTACGTGAAAGAAAAAAGTTTGGGAAGTGAGTACGTTTTAGCAGTTTTAAGGGATACTGTAAAAACGGAAAGTGTTTATAACGGAAACCTTTCTAAAACGGAAAAGTTCATAGTCCCGAAAAAGACATACCTTTGAATTATACCTTCTAAGACGAACACCTCTCTAAAGCGGATTTTTTTATAGATCCTTTGTGATTCTGTCTTAGCAGTTTTTACTGTTGCATTTGTATCCATGATTCAGTAAACCAGGTCTACTTTCGGGGGTGGTGGGTCCGGACCCCCTGGACCCCCCCCTTGGCTACGCCACTGCCAACAATATGTCACATGAGGGGTGACTGCAAAATTCAGAAAAGTGCCCCCGTTGGGGGGGAAGTGGGGGAGGAAAGCCGGATGTGCATAACATGAATAAGTGGTATTAGGCCTTTCCAACAATATGTCACATGATGGGTGACTGCAAAATTTAGAAATGTGCCCCCCTTGGGGGGGGGGCAAATTGGTGAAGGAAAGACAGATGTGCATAACATGAATAAGTGGTATTAGGCCTTTCCAACACTATGTCACATGAGAAGTGACTGCAAAATTTAGAAAAGTGCCCCAATTGGGGGGGAAGTGGGGGGAGGAAAGCCGGATGTGCATAACTGGAATAAGTGGTCACAGGTCTTTCTAGCGATGGGTCACACGAGGGGTGTCGGCAAAATTTAGAAAAGGTCCCCTCAGGGGGGGTGCAAAGTGGGGGTGCATAACATGAATAAGTCAGGGGGAGCCCAATCGTCCCCGAAAAGTGAAGACAGGGGGTGATATCTGATGACGTAGAATGATTCTCCTAGTGTGAGGTAGGACCAAGGATAGGATAAGGGAAATCGTGGTTTTCAATATATTTAGTCGTATTTTATTTGAATATATCAAATTTAATATCAAAAGTAAAATCTTTAAAAATATTAATAAGTGAATTGGACTTTAAATGATTGGTTTTGTATTTGGAATAAATTGGTATTTTTTTTTTTTTTTTTTTTGCAATGCAAAATTATCTTAAATAGATTTAGTTTATCTATCGTTACTATCACAATAAGTAAACTAAAGATGCACCGAAAGTGATTTTTGCCGAATACGGAATATTCAGTTTAATTTTGCACTTAAAATGCTGTATTCAGCCAATGTTTAAATTTCAAGATTAATATTTTTTCGGATGCAGATGGATTTAAAAAAAAGATTGGCGTGTACTCAATATTAATAAAAAAGAATAGAAATTTCATTATGAAAATCAAGTATCATAAAAGTAAAATACAAGTAATTTTAATGTAAATTTTAAACTCTAGGTAGAAATACAATAATCAATTTCTAAACACTGAATTAAAAAAATATATATATTCAAGGCTTTGAAAATACTAATTTAAAAGAAAGGATATTTTTTCTTGATTATTATTATTATTGTTGCTGTTGTTAATTTTTAGGCTTTGTAAACAATCTTTTTTAATTCTACAGATAAACTTCATTGTTCTACGCATTAGCAAAGCAGCCAATGTACGTTATGAAATTTCATCTAAAAAAAAAATAAAGATATTAAATCATAACTTAATTGTAACACTTCTACCATTAAAAAAAGATTAACTTTTTCACCTTTGAATTGTAGATGACTTTTATACTAAATTTAAATTCAATGAGTGAAAACTATTTTTGCTGCAAGATAATATCATAATGTAAATTACATTAAATAAGCAAGAATTAAATATTATGTACTACAAATTTACATTTTTTTTTACTAAGTGGCTCTGCCCACCTACGAGCTATGCTCGCCAAACCCCGTTTAGACACCGCAGATTCTAAAAACACGCTAATCTGACCGGCTTTAAAAAAGATTACGGAAGATTGAATTATAATTACAAAACCAGTGGCGATCTCTCTGTAAACGGATTTCCATTCATTTCCCTTTGATTGGGGAATTTTAAGGCCGAATCACGGCTGTTAAGAGATACAATGGCTACTTCCGTCTTTGATTAAATTAAAGTTAAACATTTGAAAAAAAGCTAATACAAAATGAATTAAGTAAACAGAGTCTTTGTCTCCCAGTATTTTTTAACAACGGTATAAGAAATTTGTTTTAAATAAGACATTTTAAACGTATCGCTTTAAATCTGATGTAATTTTCAACAAAGTTTTCAGTCTTTTTTTAATATTCACATAAAAACTCTTTTGTTGTTTGCGCTGTCTTTGAACTCACAACAATAGTTAAAAAGATCATCTCAAAATATGAAATAAATGTCTGGTGTAAATATATTTTTTAATTTAATCTGTTTTGCAATATTGGTCATTTTAAATATGACGTAATCTCTTCTATTTACTGCTTTTAAAGCATTTTAATTTTTTTTTTTTTTTTTTTTTTTTTTTTTTTTTTTTTTTTTTTAAGTTTTCTTTCTCTTTTTAATTTTCACGTGAAAATACTTTTGTTGCTAGAAAAGATATATTTTTATTTGTGCTGCCTTAGAATTGGCAACAATTGTTTAAAAGATCATCAAAGAAATGTGAAATAAATGCCTGTTTTAAATATATTTTTAAATTTAAACTGTTTGGCAATATTCTTATTTGGCCATTTTGAATATGACATAATATCTTCTATTTACAGCTTTTAATGCATATTAATGTATTTGTTATTTAAAAATTTTCTTCCTCTTTTAAAATTCACGTAAAAATATAGTTCTTATGGTGTAATTTTCAGTATTTTAATGCTTTTAATACGGAATTATTTCATTCTAATATGAAAGGGTTTTTTTTCTGTTTATAATAAATACATGCAAATAAATTTTTGATTTGAAGGAAATATTATTCTTTGCGCTGTTTTTACAAGCTGCAATAAATTAAACTAATAACATTTTTAAAATATGTAAACAATCTATCGAAACACTGAAAATTTGAAATTAAAATGGAAATAAGCCCTCAAAAAATTAGTCCAATTAAAAAAAATGATTAAATTCCTATGCCTAGTTTTTACTCCTAGAAAAGTTTTTTAATGGAACGATTTTGACCAACTTTAACAATAAATATCTCTTAAAATAATTTTTCTATTTAAAAACTGTCTACATCAGCGTGTTTATCAAACATTTCTCTATAATACTACTCATTTTAATATTTTTGAATGTAGTAGGTTTCTTAATATTAACGAAGAAAGACCCCCGGTCGCAAAAAGAAAATCATTTACAGAGTCAATGACAGCGTTTTGTTAGAATAGTGAGAGATTCCATTTATCTTAACTTTTCAAAATTTTCACATAAAGTATTTTTCATATATAAAGAACCAGAACTTTAAATTTCCCAATTTTGAAACTATTTGTTTCATTTTACGTTAATTTTTACAAATTAAACAAAATAATTTTGTTTGTGTTTTTAATTTTGTGTTCGCTTCCTCTAGAATGCGCAACTGTCTCTTCATTTTTTTTTCAGCTATAGTTTCTCGTCTATAACGCTGAGTTCTTTTTATTTTTTGTGCCATAATTTAAAGTGCCCGATGTTTTTCTTTCTTCAACATCGATAATTCAGATTTTGTATATCCTAACTGAAAATTTAATTTCAGTACATCTTTTAAGAGCATTTCACGGTTTTGGCAATGTTTTCTGTCATTGTTTTCATTTGCATCAAATTCACGGATTATATTTGCAATGCATGTTTTTACAGGACTCAAATTCTTTAATCGGTCTTGCACATGTTTCATAATTTTTCTCTTTTTCGTCTTTCTAATCAAGGTGTTACTTGCTCCTGTGATTTTGTGAAATGCATATTTATATTCGGAACCGAAGAATTCTTTAATTTCTTCTTGATAGGCAAATCTAGTAATCGGTTTTAGATATCATCAACATAATCATCTGCAATTAAATGACAACTGTAAATGCATGAATTTTTTTTTTTTTTTTTTTTTTTTTTTTTTTTTTTTTTTTTTTTTTGATTTACTGCATCTGCCAAACCATTCTCTTTTTTGTTCAAAATCTTGTGGAAACCGATGAAATAAAACATTTTTCTCTTTAGTTCGATAAATATTCCTACTTGTAACCATAGCACAAGAAGACATTCTTAAATTGGTTTTACAACCCTTTTATATTAAAATATATATGCATAACTTAAAAGTAAAATTAAAAGTAGCCTTTGAAACAGAAAATAAGATCGAGACAATGTTTGATTTCCAGAATCTTTTTCCTGCTAATCATATAAGAAAATGACCATCTACCTTTTTCTTCTTTCTTATGAAAGGGAGCCAGCTGACGGCACACATGACTCCCCCCTGCTTAGAGGGTGTGGATTCAAAGCGGCGAGACACACTTCAAAGGAATGAGCCAGCCCTTATATCTCTATAGCCCTGGAATAAGTGCTCACAGGCCTTGCCAACAATATGTCACATGCGGCATGATGGCAAAATTTAGAAAAGTGCCCCCTTGGGGGGGAGGCAAAGTGGGTGAGGAAAGCCAGATGTGCAAAACAAAAATAAGTGGTCACGGGGCCTTTCTAACAATACTCACATCAGGCATGTCAGCAAAATTTAGAAAAGAGTGGGTAACCCAGAATTCCGGGTCCATCCGGAATACACCCTCCCTCCTCTATGAAATTTTTATATATTATAAATGACATTTATCGGAGGGCTCTGTAAAAAAATCCAATATAAACGGATGAAAATATTAAAATTTTAAAAAAGTTCAAAAAGTAATTGAAATAATGAAATTCTTCGATCGGCCGCCGTGAAAATCTGCGAAATTCATCCATCGACAATATGAAAAAAATCCCACGAGTTTCGCAAATCGATCGGAAGGAAACTCCCGCACATTTCCCCAATCAGTAGAAATAAAATATTACAAAACTCGTAAATTGGTAGTGTGAAAAAAAATTGCAAAAATCATTACTCACTCAACGAAAAAAATTATGAAATTCCCCAGTCCATCATTGAAAAAAAAATAATAATACCAATTCTTCAGTTGGCTGCTTTAAAATATTTTGAAATTTGTCAATCTGTTTCAGAAATAAATCGTGAAATTCATCAATCAATTGTGAGACAAAAAGCACAAGATTCTTCAGTCGGTGGCAGGAAAAATGCGCAATTTGTCGACTGATTGCAGCTGAAAAACTGCTAAATAAGTCACATTAACTGATAATTAACTGATATTACCTTTGAAAAATGGTTATTGAATATTAATATTTTTTTTAAAAAAAAGAATGCATAATAACATTAAATGGGGGGAAAATCGCAAAATTCAATCTGTCACAGGAAAACATTGCAAAATTCTATTGATAAAAAAGGAGTCTAAGAAAACCAATTCAAATTATTTTTTGTGAACAAGGTACATGAATGCAGGAAAAAAATTTAGGCGCCAACGGGCAGTCTTTCACCACTAAATTTTATTTGTTATTTTCCGTCAAAAATTTCACCTAAATTTTTTTGTAAGAATTTAACAAGTGAAGGGAACTAATAAAATTTAGTGGTTTGAGACTGCCCGCTAGCGCCTAGATTTTTACATCTCTGTTCTGTGAGTGCCCTTTTTTAAAAATTCGCACCCAGCAGCCTTTTTTTCTAGAATCAACACTATCCTAGCATTGATTCTAGATAAAAAGGGCCACTGGGCGAAAATGTTTAAAAAACGGCACACTTGTACCTTGTTAAAAATAAAATATTTTGAATAGGCTTCTATAGAGTACACTGTTAAAAAAATCGTGAAAGTTTACCTCTGATTTTAAAGGCTATCTATTTTCTGACCAATGAGAACGCAATTTAAATGCCCATGAAGCGCTCTCATTGGTCAGAAAATAGATAGCCTTTAAAAAAAGAGATAATTTTTCACGATATTTTTAATAGTGTACCCTTTTCTCAACAGAATTTTGCGATGCTTTCCCATGACTGATTAAACTTTGGAGATTTTCCTCCCAACCAACTGGCGAATTTCTTGATAATTTTCTCCTGTGACCAAATGAAGAATTTCGCTATTTTTTTAATGTAAATTTCATTATTAGGTCGCGGGGAAGTATTGCAAATTTTTCAATTGGTCGTGCGAGAAAAAACTAGAAATCCACCTGTCAATTATGGTAAAAAAAAATCCTATAGTACCTACTTCCCATCACAGAGAAAAAATTGCGTAATTCACACACTGATAGCATGGAAAAAAAACTCGCAAGTTTTGCAAGTAAGTTGTGGCGGAAAATGCGGACTCTAGGCAAATTTGGTAGGGCGCAGGATCCGGCAGCCCTCTTTAACTAGTTTAGGTGCTTGCTTGTATGACACTCACAAGCTAATGTTAAACCAATGGCAACATTCTTATAAATTTCTCAATTGTATTTCAATTTACTATTTTTTGTTTATTTGACACATTTGCATTTTCCACCCTCATGTGATTTTTTTTTTAAGCAACCCAAATAGAAAAACCACAAAATTAAGATGATGTAAAATAACCTATGAAAAAAAAAATCATTTAAGCGAAAAATTAAGGATATTGTCATTGGTTGTCTTGGGAGTATTGTAACATGACAGTGTACTAAGCTCATTCAATATCCTGCGCAATAAATGAAAAAATCATTTAAAAAATTGAAACGCATATGAAAAATCTGCGTAGTGTGGGGAAAAAAATGAGTCGGCTGCGGGGGAAAAAAATCGCTTAATTCTTCTATCGATTGCATAAAAACAGTCCATGCAAGTTTTGTCAGCAAGTCATGGGGAAAAAATCAGGAATCACCAAAAGTTCACAGGAGAAAGTAATAAAATTCTTCGATCGGTTGCCGGTAAAATCTGAAAAAGTTCTCTGAAAGTCGAAATTTATCCATCGACCGTATGAAAAATATCCCATGAGTTTCACAAATCAGTATCAAGAAAAAACCACAAATTTCACCAGTGGGAAGAAATACAATATTGCAAAATTTGTCAATCAGTTGCATGAAAAAAAAAAAAAAAACCTGTGAAAATTGTCATTCAGTCGTCAGAAAAATTCACGAAATTTGCTAGTTGATTGTTGGAAAAAATAGAGAAATTCTTCAGCCGGGGATTTTCATCAAAAATTTACCTTAAATTAAATTGAATTGTCAAAGGAGTCTAATTGTAAAATGCATACACAGTTTCTTTGTAAACGTTATCTGGATTCTTCCTTATGAATTTTATAAAATTTAAACAAAAAGTAAGACGAATGGAACATTTAAAATCTGGTACTTTTCGGTTAGCTGGGTACCAGTGTTGTATATATATGTACATATATCTATATATATATACATATTGTATGTATACACACATATATATGCATATAGCTTCTATCTATATATGTGTATAATATATATAAGTATACATATATACATAAGCATGTATATATAACACAGGCAACCAGCTAACCGATTATATATATATACATAAGTATAGACATATATGCGTACATATGCATGTATATATAACACTGGCGACCGGCTAACCGAAATGTACCAAAAATTTATAAACCTTAAAACCCATTTTAGAGAAAATCAAAACATAACTCCTTTATTATTTGAGTCTGAGAAGTGTCATAATTGACGAAAAAAACTAATTTGGCACTCTAATCGTTCAGAAATGTAGTTCTATTTTTTGCATATTAACACAACTAACCCATCAGCAGACATGCAGCCTACATTTGTAGATCAGCTTCACAATGTAATTAGGGTAGATTTTATACCAGCGTGTGTGCTGACTGCTGACAGGTTAATATGACAGTAAAAAAAGAGCAAGTACTATGTACTCATAAATTAAAATTATTATTATCACTATTGCTATCTGTGCCAAATGACACCTTTTTAAAGTTTCAAATCATAGTTATTTTGCTTGTAGTTTTCGAATATAATACGCTTTTTTGGCACTACTTAGTTATGCATCAACAAAAAAATCAATCGCCAAACTATAAGATTAAATGCCGATAGTAGTTGATCATAAATGCCACATTCACTTGACTTTAAGCAAGTTACACGTGTTTACGTCATCAAATGATTTTTATTTCAACGTTTTATTTGTATTTTTATTAATGTTATACTAATTTATTTGTTCTTCGTTATTTAAAATAAAAATTATGTCAATTTATATAATCTGGCGAAATTGGCCGACGGGATAACTAAGTAGTAGCACTTTTTTTTCTGATATGATTTATGAGTAGTCTGTTGCAGAAATATATTGTATTTCAAATTAGCTTATATATAGCAGTCCTTTTTTAATAACTGCTTTGTACATATTAAAATATTTCATTCCTAAAAAGAAAATAAGTTACTTACCAATGAAATGTAACTCCATTGACACCTATTGTAGGTATCTTAGGCATCGAAATTTGTAGTTCAGTATTGATTTTTTATGTAACTGAACAATATTAAATGCATATAATTACAGAAAGCACATATATTTTATTTAAAATTTCTGAAAATTTTAATCTAAAAGATAATGATTGAAGCTACTGTATATCTGAAATAAAACATTTTTAATTGTTTTTATAAATAGTAGTAGCACTTAAACCGTGCATTAAATCATGTAAACACAAACTGGATAACTCTCTAGATAGAAACAAAATGTTATGAAATGTTTTTGATTTACTTGAATTTAATAACAATAATTTAAGTTTAATCTTCTCAACATGAAATGAAACAATTTTTTTTTGTGTATGTTGTAACCGTTACGTTAATAATACAATGTTACTTGAATCTGTAATACTACACTGCAATGGTGCATAATACTTTTTTTTTTTTTTTTTTTGTAAACAGGGGTTTTCCTTTCTTCCACTTAAAATAATTTCACTACTGCAATGTTACTTTCTTCATTCAGTTTTAAGTGCTTAACTTTAGCTCGAATCGTAAAATACGATATATGTTCAGCTTTACGCACATTCTTTTAAAGCTTCAGAAAAAGGCGTTCTACTTATCGCTTTAATTGATATTCACTGAAACGTCTGGATCTGACAATAATTTCATTATATTCACAAAGTAAAAATACTCCAAAAGTCACTCGTTCTAACTTCATTTCAATGAAAATAAGTTATTTTTTCCACAAACTAAACGATCTTTTTCTAGCAAAACAACGTGATACGCCACTAATTTAATTTAATTTTAATTTTAAGCTATGAGGTATTCGCTACAGCTTTCGCCGGCATGACCTCAAATGATCTCAAAATGGCGTTATTTCCTTGGAACAACCTTCCTCCACGAGGAAAAAAGGTAGAACCCGATACGCCACTAAAGCGCGTGATTCACATGTCAACAAGCCGATTCGGAGAGGAGTTGAGATGTTTCTTTGTTACTTCTCTTCCAGTGAATACGAAACCATGGGGTCAGAATTGCAACTGTAAAAGATCTTGAAAAATAAATCATATGTTCAAATGAGGATTTTAAATAAATGAAGGAAGAAAATTACTATTATTCTTTTCTTGTTGTTCTTTGTTTTTCTGAAGTAAAAGTGGAAAATTGGAAGTTATGTGAATGTCCGATACGGAAGAAAGACAATTTATGCAATGAATAAATAGTAAACCCACCCGTGTTTCTAAGATTTAATCATGGACGACATAGAAAAGAATGGGGGGGGGGCATTGTCCCTCCCTCAATTTTCAAATTTATCTAATTAAATTTTCTTTTTCTTCGATTTTGAAAAACATAGCAATATTTTTTCGAGCTATTTAAAAAAAAAAAAAAAGAGGAACTAAAAATTTTCAGTTATGAAGATGGTGGGGCAGTGAGCAAGGGAGACCTATTGCCCCTCCCTGGATTTTAAAATGTAATTAATTAAAATTTAATTTTCTTCTGTTTTCAAACACATAGTATAAATTTTCCAAGTAACTTAAAATGAAAAGAAATAAGAAATTTTCAGTTAAGGGGTGTGTGTGTGTGTGTGTGTGGGGGGGGGGGGGGGTAAGACTCATTGACCCTCCCTGGATTTTGAAATTTAATTAGTAATTTTTTTTCTCCAATTCACGAAAACATAATAAAATTTATTCTTTTCGGATAACTTAAAATAAAGGAACTAAGACTTTTCCGTTAGGGAAAGGGGGCATAGGTGAGTCATTGCCCCTCCTTCAATTTTGAAATTTAACTAAATTTTTTCTCCAATTTTTGAAAAACATAGTGAAATTTGATCTTTTTTCTTAACTTAAAATAAAAGAATAACTAAGAATTTTCTGTTAGGGGGGGGGGGGCGAAGATAGAAGAGAGCTTTGGCCCTCCCTAAATTTTAAACTGTAATTAAATTTCCTTTTCTTCTATTTTCAAAAACATAGTAAAGTTTATACTTTTCGAGTAACTTAGAATAGAAAAATAAGAAATTTTACATTAAAAAGGCGGGAGGGGAGGGGGTGAGAGGTTCATTTCCGCCCCTCCCTGGATTTTAAAATATAACTAATAATTTATTTTTCCTCTTTTGAAAAAGTAGTAAAATTTATTCTTTTCGAGTAACTAAAATAAAGGAACTAAGAATTTTCTGTAAGGGGGAAGGGGGCATAGATTAGCCATTGCTCTTCCCTCGAATTTAAATTTTAACTATTTTCTTCGCTTTTGAAAACATACCGAAATTTAATTTTTTTTTACCTTAGAATAAAAGAGGATTTAAGAATTTTCCGTTGGGGATAGGGGAGGGGGGTAGGACAAAACTATTGCCCCTCCCTGGATTTCAAAAGTTAATTAATTAAAATTTCCTTTCCTTCTATTTTCAAAAACATAGTAAAATGTATACTTTTCGAGTAATTTGCGATAAAAGAATGAGAAGAAATTTCTCCTTAAGGGGCTGGTGAGGGTGCGGCCCATTGGTCCTCCCTAGCTTTTGAAATTTAATTAATATTTTTTTCTCCGATTTTGAAAAAAAAAAATAGCAAAATTTATTCGTTTAGAGTAACATAAAAAAAAAACTAAGAATTTTCCGTTGTGAGCAGGGGCACAGGTGAGCTGATGCCAATGCCCCTCCCTCGATTTTGAAATTTAACTAATATTTTTTTTTTCTCTGATTTTGAAAATCATAGTGAGATTTAATTTTTTCTCTTAGTTTAAAATGAAAGAGGAATATTTAATTTTTTCTCTTAGTTTAAAATGAAAGAGGAATTATTTTACGTTAGGTAGGATAAAGTTTTCCCATGTGGCTTTTAATTAAGTCCTTAAAAGTCTTGGAAAGAATATTAACTATTATTAGTATATAAAAAGTGTGTTTCATCACATGCGACTCTCACAAAATTAAAACATTTTTAGCCACTTTAGAAACTTCGGAAAATATCTCACAATCATACTACATTGTGTCTTGCAAAAGAATCTTACAGTAACTGCTGTTATACAGCAGTTACTATTGTAATAATCATACTTACAAAAATTAAGACCTGTAAAGTTCTAGTTACACTGCGGATACATCACCAAATATTTTTGTGAATTAATTACTGTAAAATCACTTCAAATTCACTGGCGTTTTACTGCAGACATAAAGTCTTTCTATTTTTTTTAATTTTGAGTAGAAAACATACTTGACAATAACTGTAAAATAGCTGGAGGGTTTTTACTGTTGAGATTGCACTACAAAAAAAAACTACAGTTGACCGTAGAAAAACTTCAAAAATACCTCATTTCTGTAAAAAAAAAACTGCAGTTCCTACCAAAGCTACTGGAATACTCAAACAAAGGTCTTTGTTTCAGACAGGTAATCGGAATAGGTGTCAAAAAATTTATTGTAAGACGTTTTCAACCTAAAATTTGTGTTTTTTAGAAATATTTTTAAAGACTTTTTCAGATAAACTATATCATAGAAATTTAAGTAAGTAGATTTTAAGTAATGGAAAAATAACGAACTTTCATTCCAGGCATAAAGATTGTACAGTAAGTTAGACTCAGTGGCGTGGCGTGAAAATTTTCGGTGGTCATCGCAATTATTTAAGTTTGTGGCGAAAAATTATTAACTCTAAAATTCAATGGTTGAATGTTCAAAAAAGAAACTTTAAATCTTACCTTCACTTATACATGAACTCCAAATGTTCTGCTATAACTGGATCGTAGAGTTTTAAAAGCTTATTAAGAGTTTTAAAATATTGCTTGGTCATCGCCGCATCCAGCGATGACCGGACGCCACGCCACTGGTTAGGCTTAACACAACAATGTGCTATTCTTTAAAAAAAGGCTATGGGGGGAAGCTTGACCCAGTCAATGTGAGGGAGGGTTGACCAAATGCTCAAGGCTCCCTTAATTAAGTGCTTTTGGAAATATTTTTATTATACACCGTGCATGATAAAAGTTTAATGGTTATATGTAAAAAAGAGTGTACATTTATTCTGTAAAGCTACAGTAAAATGGGGTGAGGGATAAGAAAATGTTTAAAACTGATTAAAGGAAGATGTGAAAAATTGCTATAGTATCCAGTGGAAGAAAAAATTTAATGAAATATAAATGGGAAAGTTGATAGGAACTTTTTTTCCATTTAAATATTACTTACTTTAAGCAAATAGAAACAGTGGAAAAGACTAGAAAGGACTAGAAAGTTTGAAAGCAGCTGTTTTAACCCTTTCAGGGGCAGTGGTATGTTTATGAAACCACTTAATTTTCATTCGCAAACGCCACAATGACACCAGAATTTTGCTAAAATCTTTTCCATTTAATATGTATGTGAGATATAGCCTTTTTCTTATTTCCAAATAAATTTGTTCGCAAATACCGGTGCCAGTCATTTATTTCAACATTTTAGTACTGAAAGTACTAATTAACCCCTGAAACGGTTAAAAAATGTTAATGATAAATTAAGTACTCATTCGGCTGCAAAAGAATATAGCATTGATTGAAAAATGTTAGGAAGGTATGTAGACAAATTTCATCAGGAGTAATACAGTGTGATGTAGCCAAACTATCTGACAACTAGAGTTTTTTGGTCCAGTTTCAGAAAAAAGTAGGCCAAGGAGACAAAAAAAAAAAAAAAAAAAAAAGCCGGACAGTGGCTCCTAAATGCGAACATAATAATACATGAAACCCTGTGAAAACGGAACCTTTCTCTAACAGTCTTAAATGTTAAAATTTCATTTTCCCTGCTGTACTATTATACTTGCTCAGACAAAATCCTGTTTAAAACAAATTTTTTCTCCTCTGACTTGCGATTGCGTCTAAACAGGTTTGTTTAAGCATCATATTTTCAAAACAATATTTTCTGATTATAATTAAAGCATGTAGCATAAAGTTATTTTACTTTTTTAAAACTGATTTTACTCCTCTTCACAAATATTTCAATATAAAACAAAGTAGGTCAAGCCTCCCATATAGTGGATCAACCCTCCCGTATGTGAGGAGTATTGACTCATTATTTTTTCATGATTAGAATTAATTATTTTTTCAAATTTCTTATATATTATACTTATGTAGCAATTTTATTTTGATAACTGATTGTGTAACGAATAAAATAATATATAAAAACTTTATTCTACGTTCAATATTTAAAAAATATGGCATATGATATTGAGGTTTACTATAAAATTATGCCTACTAAACATGGAGTGTGTGGCATTTTGTATAAAATGACACATAAAATTAGTTTTGTCACATTATCGTCTATGAGGGAAAATGTTTGCAGCGTACTTTTATGATTTTACTCTGCTTCAAACACAATGAAATTGATATGCATTACTGAGGATCACTACAACTTGCTTGCTACGTAATATGGAGTGCTTGGAGATGTAGTGGCCCTCATTGCCTTCAAAAACGCAGACACATGCTTAGTCCTTATTAGTTTTCGTAAGTCGTTAATGCGCCGATTAGTATAACGGAAGTTCCCAACGGGTCCCATAATGTTGAGGACATAACTGTTTAATCGTTAAAGCGACAATCAAAATTATGAGACTGAAAAATTACCCTTTTAGCTTTTTAATAAATTTTTCTGCTGGAATGTCGATGCGTCCATTACTGGAGAAGACAGGTATCTACAATTAGATCTGCAACTGAATGGTGTGTGTCATCCACTGGAGCACTTTAAGCTCTAAAATACCCGAAACCTTTTTAAAGAAGCAATTTTCCCCACAGTCATATGTATATAGAGTTAATTCAGATATCGAACAGTCACTGTTGTTGCAGTGACTAAAACTAAGAAAAGTGCACTGAAAGTAAGCGAAAAATGTCCTTGAAGTGTCCACTACTTTTACAGTTACCTTTACAGTAAAAAATACGCCTGTTTGAAATACACCTCTTTTGATTTGTATTTAAACGATAGCATAATTTTTAAGATCTTCAAAAATTCGAAAGAAAATTATTAGTGACTTTTGCGTAATGAATTTTGAAAGATAACTAAAACCCCATTAAAAAAATTACAAAAGAACCGGGCATATGACCAAAGTTGTTTAATTCTATTTGAGAACAGGGGGACAATTTTAATTTTATTCTTCATTTACCAAAACTGTGATTTTCATGGTGACCCGTTAGATAAAAATCTATTCAATAAATAGACACAGAAAGTTATATATTTTAGCAGTCTCATTTTTATAAAATATTGCACTTTATATTATTGTTCAATGGAAGATTTCTATATCAATCTCTATTCCTCTCTTTATATCGTTAAATATCTCATTAAATACTTACTCATAATAAAAAGATATATCCTAAATCCTGTGCAAAGGAAAAATATTATTATTTCCTTTTTTATTAAACCTTGTTATAATGATAGATTCATTATGCCTTTTTATATTAGAACATTTTTACTAATATGTTTCAAAATACTTTATTAACTTTAATATTTATAGGTATGCATGTTAACCTCTAGACATATTAACTTCTAGACATCTTACTTTCTACTTACAAAAAGGAAAGTAATTAAAACTCAACGTAAATTTACGCTGTTTGTGTGATAAGTAAAAAATCGTTTAACTGTTAAGTACATACTATATAATTTGAACTGTGTTGTGCGCTATATGCAGTAAAAATGTAATATTTTATGAAATATAATGTCTATCATTATACTGAATGTCAGAGCTCACAGTGGATCATGTACCGTATTCTCTTAGCAGACAATGAATAGCTTGAGACATTCGAAAATGATTTGTTATTATGTTTTCGGATGACTTATAGTGCAGTGGTTGATGCTTATTATTTAACAGTGGGTAAATATTTATTTTACTTTTCCCTATTACATGCAGTTCAATGTTCATATATGTTTTTACGATATCATTTGGAATAAATATTTTTTCCGAACTAAAAAGAACTATTTAAAACACGCTAATTAATTTCGTAGGTTATGACTGAAGGAATAGACGATTACACATATACCAGTAAAATAAGTTGCATAAGTGACGATGCATACGTTGACATATTTCAAGTTTGATATTATTGTTATAAATTTAATTTAAATAAAATGTCAATCTAAATCTAAATTAATAGATATAAATTTATAGATCTAAAAAATCTTAATTGGTTCCGTAGATTATGAGTAAAGAAATGGGCGATTACACATATATACTACTCAAATAAAACCAAAGTCAGTTAAGATGTATACGTGGCATATTTTACGTATATTATTATTATTACATTAATTTAAATAAAATTATAGATCGAATTTGTAATCTTTGAGCTTTAACTGAATATGTTGTTTGGGAGGAAGAGCATGAGGTTGACTGAAAGACTTAATTTCAGAAGATCAATAATTTTACTACCTTAAATTTCTAATAGTTATCATCGCTAACAATTGCCACTAACACTTTTTCTATCATGGGTGTGTTTGAAATGTACTACCCTTATCATGGACGCTGCCCTACCCTCACTAACAAATACTTGCGCGCATAAGGCAGATATTGCACAAATACACTGTTATAAAATTATATGAAAAATTACTTGAATACATCAAACTAAACTGATATTTACTTAAAATTATAAAATACATTTAAGAAGGGAAAAACCCCCTCCTCCATTTATTCATATTAGATATGTTTCATTGCTCCGACGACAATATTCTTAATAATAAATATGATACAAATATTTTCGCAAAATTTTTTTTAATTGAAAACTAGTAAAAAAAAAAAAAAAATAAATAAAAAAATCACGTGAACTCAAGCATAAGGAAATATTAAAAATGCCTACGTTGACCTTTACTTTTTACAAGACTTTACAGATTAATTTAAAAAATAGTAGAATAATTTATCCATCAAGATTTTACTTGCCATCCATTATTCGAGAATCAATAAAAATCTTCTTATGCCGTGAAAATATATGCAATGATTCAGCATCCATGGAGCTCCCTAAAATTTGGAAAGAGATGCTCTACAGAAAAATGAAACAATAGTATTAAATAATTCACGTTCACAAATATCCATTTTTAATATTGTAGTTAATTTCATCATGCTTGAGTTCGCGCGATTTTTGCTTGCCAGTTTTTTTTTTTCGAAAATATTTGTATTATATTTATTATTTATAATGTTGCCATCGGAGCCATGAAACATTTCCAATATAAATAAATAAAGGTATTTTTTGTATTGTTAAAAGTATTTTATCACGTTAAGTAAATATTAGTTTAGTTTGAAATACACTCTTATGCATACAGTTTTCCAGAATATCATAAAACTGATCAATTCTTTAGCGTTTGGAGATAAGTAAGCAATGTAAGCTACAGTTGAGCTAAAAAAAGGTAGGAACAAGATTGTGTTAATGAAATAGTCCTCATATTATTTTTGAAAAACTATTTAAAACTAGAAAGGCGGAAGTTTTTGTATACCTAGAAAGACGGAGAGCGGTCATTTTGACCTCTCTATTTGAAGGACCAAAAATAAAGCATTTTTATATATTTTTTTGTTCAAACAAGTTTTTTAAAGTACATTTATTAATAGAATAATAGAATATTATTTTATTTATTTACCGTTTTATATATAACATTAATTTTAGTTAAAGGAAATACAATACATATATAATCAATTATCAACAAAAATTACAAATGTGAAAAAATACACAATTAAAAAAAAAAAAAAAAAAAATTGGATTTGCTCCAAGTATCTTAAATTTATATAACATAATTGCTTTTTTAAGTGTATATATTTAAAAATATAAATATTACAAAAATAACTTACATTATTCCTTTTTACATTCTCTGCAAACACTCAGCTTTATAACTTTGTAAGTGCAGGAGCCACAAACTGACTTTTTGCAATCGCTACAAATGTTCATAGTTTTCTTCCGGCATCGATTGATTTGGCATTGTTTACGTTTCGTATCCGACATTGTGGGTGCACCTATATTTGGAGTTAAGTCTGACAGTGGAGATGTCTTAGAGGCGACATATTTTGTACGCAGTTCGTCAGCTAGATTCAAAATAAAATCACGAAGCTTTATATTTACACCGGTATTCTCTTTATAAATCACACAAGCATTTATAGCAGCTAAGTCCAGAATATTAGCAAAAACTTGCACAGGCCATCGTCGAGAAGTTGATTTTGTGGAATATTTTCTTGCCATCTGGTCAAGTACATCTATTCCGTTTTTCGTTGAGTTGTAAAACTGAACAACCTCAGGCGTCTTTTTTTCATTGCCATTGACTTCAAGTGTAGGATGTAAAGTGCTTAACAAGAAAACATTAATGTTTTTCTTTCCTTGATATGAGGTCAGTAATATATTATCGTGCTTGAGAATTTTGCTTGAATACAGTTCTCCCTTTGTGAGCTTGAAGGATTCGGGCACTTCTTTCTTTCCACGTTCCACAGTTCCAACGATGCTAAGTCCTCCATTTCTTAGAATTTTGTCTAATTTCAACGTTGTGAAAAAATTATCCTTTGTTAAGTTCCTTCCTGTATTATGAAATTGATCTGCGAAGCGACAAACAGCATGTTCTCCAACAGTTTCATCTATAGGTCTATTTTCATTTTTACCTAAATATGGAAAGCCATTCAACAAATATTTTGATCGAACGTCAGCTGCTAGCCAAAATTTAATCCCGAATTTATCTGGTTTTTGCGGCATATACTGTGTAAATGCGCAACGTGCCTTACTTGGGAAGAGTTGTTCGTCTACTGTTATATTTTTTCCTGGTTTATAGCAAAGTAAACAATTTGCAATAAACGAGTTCCATATCTCTGACACTAGTTCAAATTGATCAGATCGAAGTCTTTCAGATATTGTTGCCTTCAGACCAAACCGCAAATATCTCATTATTTCTTTGAACCTGTTCCGAGCCATTGTTTGGTGAAAAAAGTTTATTCCCCATGTCGTGGACCATAAGTTGTTTATTGAAACACCTTTAGAAATAAAAGCTTCACGAGCATACAGTATGGAAATAAAAGCATCTAATTCGTCTAAACTTATATTCCAATGCGGGTCATGCAAACATCGATGGGCTTCCGCTTCTGTGCACATTTTTATGAAACGAAGAATCTTTTCATTTATGAATAGTCTCCATGCACTTGTGAAATTCCCTAACATTACATTTCTAGTAGCAAATGAACTTGGTCCAGGAGCTTCTCTCAACACATTGTGATGCTGTCGTTTTCCTGAAGAAATATTACCAGAAGGAACTGCCCATATTTTTCCATCTTTTGCTACTTCAACATTTTACTCATTTCCTTCATTTTGGGAACATACTCTTTGTTCTTCACTTTTAAGTAGTAGTTTACTTTTCTTTTGACGTTTTCTGTTTTGTTTTCGTTTTCTACCACGTGTGGTACTCGCATGACTTGAATCGATATTTATAAAAAAATTTTCATTTTCAGATTCAGACGAAAAATCTGTTTATGCAGTTTCAGTAAAAAAAACGGCATTCGTCCGCGGAAGAGGATTCACTTACATTTCCAGGGTTATATTCATCGTCAGATAAATTTGAATTTTCATCTGTACCAGAATCGGTTTCAGATACAGTCCGCAATATTTTTAGAAACTCTTCTTCTGACACATTGCTTTTACCAACAGTTCATCCCCACATAGCGTGAAAAAAATGTACATCCGATCAGGTCAAGAACTTCAAAAGAAATAAATATCTCTAACTAAAAAATCAGATGCTTTCGAACATAAAAGGAATTTCAGTGACCAGCAGGTGTTTTTCAATCCCGCGTATTCTCCAAAAGATAGCATTCTTATACAGCCCCTTCAAAAAGTATCACGTGACAAGCAGATGTTTTTAACATACCTCCCTACCTCACGTATGCTTCTTCCCATGAAATGTTATAAAATTACCTCGAAAAGAAATAATAATCGTTCGTAGACAGCAAAAATTGAAAGGTAAATTTAATGTTAGATTTTATTTCTTTAGCGGTCAAAATGACCGCAGTCCGTCTTTCTAGGTATACATAATTATCGGACTCATAATATTGTGTAAAAAAATTAAAATTTTTGCGCTACATAATCCTTATGAATAATTAGGAAAATTCAATAAACAATGTAAAAATAGAAGAATATTTAAGAAAAATACAAGCGTTTGAAATTCATTTTCGGTCAAAATGACCGCTCCCGTCTTTCTAGTGTTAAATTCTTATTTGACCTCCATAGACAAAATTGATCAATTAGAAAATTTGTCGTTTTGCTCTAACAAGATTATATAAATAATATGGATTATGATAAAGAAAAAAAAGGAGACTTTCATCAGTTGACTTTCAAAAGATGACATACAAATTTTAAGTTATTTCACCTGTAATAATATAGACCATTGAGAAATTAATGATGGTGTTCTTTAAATAAAAAATATGGTAACAAGTGTGAAACCATTTCATGACAAACACATTTAAATAAAGCATTACAGAGGCAGCGATCTCTTAAAAAATAATAATAATTTTAAATCCTAAAAACATAATTTAAAAAAAAATTCACGAATTTTTTTCTCTCTTCTCCAATATGTAACTACGTTCTTGTAATAATGCTTCTATAAATACTTTAGAGTTCTTTGCCACTAATATTTTCCAAAAATCGATTTATCTTTTACTTAAGGTCACATGCATATATATTACCGCCCGCGTTTCCTTTTTTAGCTCACAGGCTACCAAAGCCTGAGAGCTAATGTGCCCGTATGTATGTATGTATGTATGTATGTAAGCAGGTAACGCGATAACTCTTGATAGAATCATCCAATTTGCTTCAAAAAATTTTTCTATGTTCATTCTGATAAGGCGCTTCCCTGATTAGTTTTGAGAGTTCATTGGTTAAGGATAAAGGGGGAAAAACGGGGTTAGTCCAACCCCTTAATTCAGATAAATGGGTTTTTCATGCAGAATCATTCGATTTGCTCCGAATTTGGTATACCGGTTTATTATGTTAAGGAACTTCCCTCATTAGTTTTGGGGGTTCATTGGTTAAGGATAAAGGGGGAAAAGGGGGGTTAGTCCACCCCTTTTAATTCTGATAAATGGGTTTTTCATGCAGAATGATTCGATTTGCTCCGAATTTGGTATACCGGTTTATTATGTTAAGGAACGTCCCTTATTAGTTTTGGGGGTCCATTGGTTAAGGTTAAAGGGGGAAAAGGGGGGGGGGTTAGTCCACCCCCTTAATTCAGATAAATGGGTTTTTCATGAAGAATCATCCGATTTGCTCCGATTTTGGTATACCGGTTTATTATGTTAAGGAACTTCCCTGATTACTTTTGGGGGTTCATTGGTTAAGGATAAAGGGGGAAAAGGGTGGGGTTGGTCCATTCCTTAATTCAGATAAATGGGTTTTTCATGCAGAATCATTCGATTTGCTCCGAATTTGGTATACCGGTTTATTATGTTAAGGAACTTCCCTCATTAGTTTTGGGGGTTCATTGGTTAAGGATAAAGGGGGAAAAGGGGGTTAGTCCACCCACTTAATTCAGATAAATGGGTTTTTCATGCAGAATCATTCGATTTGCTCCGAATTTGGTATGCCGGTTTATTATGTTAAGGAACTTCCCTGATTAGTTTTGGGGGTTCATTGGTTAAGGATAAAGGGGGAAAAGGGGGTTAGTCCATCCCCTTAATTCAGATAAATGAGTTTTTCATGCAGAATGATTCGATTTGCTCCGAAGTTGGTATACCGGTTTATTATGTTAAGGAACTTCCCTGATTAGTTTTGGGGGTTCATTGGTTAAGGATAAAGGGGAAGGGGGGCTAGTCCACCCCCCTTAATTTATATAAACGGGTTTTTCAGGCAGAATTATTCGCTTTGCTCCAAATTTGTTATACCGGTTTATTATGTTAAGGAGCTTCCTTGATTCGTTATGGGGATTTATTGGTTAAGGATAAAGGGGGGCTAGTCCACACCCTTAATTTAGGTAAATGGTTTTTTTTGCAGGGTTATTCGATTTGCTCCAAATTTGTATACCGTTTTATTATGATAACGAGCTTCCCTGATTAGATTTGGAGGATCACTGGTTAAGTATAAAGGGGGAAACGGGGAAACGGGGGCTAATTCCCCTTCACTTTTTTTTTGAGGGCATTATTCTTTAAAATAAGAGTGTAATATACAATTAGTGTGAATAGCCTGTGAGCTCAATGCCATCAGTTTAGCTGGGCACTTTTCTTTTTTATTCTTGCAATGTATCATACATTTACATTTCTAATTTTTTATATAATCATAGCTATTACGGTTTTTTGCTACCACTGTTTTTCGAAAGTAAAATTTGCCTTATTTAATCGTAGAAATTATAAGTTAAGGCAGATTTGACTACTAAAATATAGTGGTACCAAACATTCGTAATACTTGGTAGATGCGTAATTCCTATTCAGAAAAGCCAATTTTTAATTAAGCATAACTCATTCAGGTTCAAAGATAGAGATCTGTAGTGTTTTTAATAGACTTCTTGGAAAAAAAGGAAGATTTTACTAATTGACATTTTTGTCTACAGAGGTCGAATAAAAATTTAAGATGTATAAATTTTTGAAAATTAGAGGTAGGACTATTTCATTAATATAATCTTTTTTACCATATGTTAACACTTTTATTTTATTTACATTGCTTATTAAACCCCAACAGGTAAAAAAGTGATGTGTATATTAACCTTTTTGGAACACATTGTAGAGATGTTTGATAATATAGATCTACATTTACGAAAAAAATCCCTATGTAAAGGGTAACTTTTTTTGCACAACCATCAATATAAAGAAAATGAAGCTAATGCTTGTTTTTTTTCAGTGCAGTTGCCAGTTCAATATACATATATATATGTATATATTACAGTATTACAGACCTTGTGGGATAAAGGTAAAATAGTGGCTGTCGCAAGTGTACTGGTGAGTGCGTGGTTGACGAACCCTACTCTATACAACGCTTGCGAACCATTAGGGTTGCATTTTGACTATTTTAATGTACTTGTTACAAGTTTAATATACTAAGGTTTAAACCTTTACTCTTTTTACACAAGACATTTAAAATTTTGACCTTTTTGAAATAGGACAACAAAATTTTCGCCCAACAAAACGTTTTCGTAAATGAAGTCGAAGAAAGAATTGTCACTCTCGCACCTATATATTCGGCACCTATGCTTCAAAATGTTTTTAAATAACTGTTACAGACTTGTAAAAAAAATTTTTACTTTAAAAGGTATTTTATTATGGAATAGATTATCAATAAAATATCGACGAAGGAAAAACAATTATACTATTTGAACTGTTTTAAAATTAATTAGAGAGCAAAAGCTACATTTCACTTTTACCTATTCGGGACACTATAGAAATCTTCAGAAGTCTAATTCATTGAACAAAAGAACAAAACTATGAAAGTTAAATAAAAATTCATGTAAGGAAAATTGAAAAATCTTACGCTAATCTTACGCTAAATCTGTTTAAGCACTTTTATCTTTAAAGAATCAAATAAGTCATTTCTGGATTCTTTATTTTTATCCGAAAACACTTGAAGGGTTTACACAAAATGTTTCATTTGGAATTCCGACCTTTAGGTTAGACAGTGATGTGTAAGATATAACTCAGTTATTTATGTTAGAAAACTTTTCTGAAGAAATACGGATATTGCATTTCCGATCATTATTCAAAAGAATAGCAGAATGATTTGAAGTCATCATTCATCTTCTACAATAAAATCTGATTATATCCGCAACGTTTAAGCAAACAGAAAATCCATCATTTATACGTAAATGGCAAGTGACTGGTCTCAAAGTTCACGGCAATATAACAAACATAGTGAAATGTTTGTTTTATGAAACAAAGAAATAAAATCATATCACGTCAGGTTCATTTAAAACAATTATTCTTGAAAATTGCACACCCACGACAGATCAAAAAATCCATTAAATCTTCAAAATTACAAAAAAAATATTTTAATAGGATTCTTTCTCTCGTAAAGAAAAAAACGTTATTATACTCAGTGGGATCCCTTTGCAAAATCTTTTTTATTTCAATCTTTCTCCCAACCTTCATTATTCTGATGTTGTGCAGATAAACGCTTCATCATGATAATACAACAAGGTCTCAAGCTCACAATTCCGAAGTCTCTGTTTCTTTGTCTTAGTTACATATCTTCAAGGGTAAGAAGAACTTTTGTTTCACGTAAGGTGTCGTGTTTCCCGGTGAATTGTCTGAAATGGCTTAATTTTTGCTCACGACTAGTTGTTGCATGCTTGAACAAAAGTGAAATTTTCCGTCTTTCGTTCTGTGCGGAAACCTCCTTTATTTTATATTCCGTGATAAATTTAAACCATCAGATCAAAATAAGCGCATCAGCAAACGTGAATCATGTAACTGGAAAATATAACATTGCTTTATATTTTCTTAGTAAGAGAAGATCTCAAAGTAATATCTACTACGACTTTTTAAACATTCATCGCAAGTTAAGTTGTCAAAAATTTCTTTTTTTTCTTTGAAGATTAAAATTAAACTTTCAAAAAGTTACAACGTCAGGATATTTCGTCAGGAACATCAGGAATTTTCTATTTAAAAAACAGGGCACATAAAAATTAAAAAATGTTGTTATTATTAAGCTATAAATAGAGCAATGATTTGAAATGTATACAGGTACAGCTGTCCATCTTAAAAATTATTATATGAAGAAATAGGAAATATGTTGCTTTCAATGCTCTTTCAATTTCCTCTGCGCAATTACCCATATTATCGTAAAAGGAATTTGTCATGATATATGAAATTTAAAATGTAACATTAAAATTCTTAGAAGAGAGAAATGAGATATAGGAAATTTTGAACACAATTTGTCTCAATTCTTCTGAAAGAACTGAATGACGTGTTTCGAGAATTTTATCAGAGTTATATTTTTTAACATTTGATCAGTGTTGCCAGTGGGCTACTTTTTTTTAATTAAGATTTCTTGATTGCCACCACTTTTTTGAAATGGTAAAATTACCTTTGTTTTAGCCTTAATTAATATGTCATTAAATAAGGCGCATTTTACCGTATCAAAAAAGTGGTGCCAATCAAGAAACTGAATCTAAAAAAAGTAGCCCATCTGGCAACACTGCATTTGATTCAAAACAAAAAGTACAAAAATACTCATTAAATCATACAAAAATACATTCAATACAAAAATACTTTAAGAAAACAATTTCTTTATAATTTAAAACATTTTTAAGTAAACTTTCTACGAATGCTTTTTTTTTAAATCGTAATTTTTTATTATCCGAAAGCTTTTTGTTGTTCTTGTTTGCTTGTTTAAAAAAAATAAAATTTCAATCGGATTAAAAAGTTTATAATGAAAGATTCACATTTTTAATTAGAAACATTTGCTCAAGTGCATATTTTGGAAAAAGGCTGTGTAAAATATCCAAATTGAAATAAAAATTTTAAAATTTTGAATTTTTTTAGTTATGACTATGTATACATATATACATATCGAACCTTTCCGCCAAATTATCATAAGTTATAAGGGGCTTTAATGACAAGTGATGCTGATGATATTATTTACTGAGAAACATTCTACATATTAAGAAGCAGTTATTTTGTATAGTTTCGAAATTATAAATAAAATAAAATTTATCATAGGTTTCGTATACCCTTTTGCTATATCGAATTTTATAGTAAAAGCCAGTGCATTGTAGCATGAGAACCATTGTGGAAACTCGATGATGAATTCAGTTTTGCGTTTCTAGCAAAAACATACCATGTACAACGATTAATATTTATTAATCATTATTCTAAACATTTATTCTCGATGTATTTCTAATAATTTGATGAAGATTTCAGTTATTTCATAATAAGTATGTTTGTTAGCTCAAGTGAAAGTGGATAGTTTTGATAAAATTGCAATTTAAATTTGTATTACTTTTAATTTCTTATGTCCTCTACTCCAATCGACTTGATTATAACATAAAAAAATTCTTATCTTGATTATTTGAATACTCAATGACCGAAATAAATTTTCCATAATCGAGTTAACTGATATTTATATAAAATTTTCAGTTTCTTTATTTTAGATTAAAATGATAAAAATAACAAATTTGACTAAATATGTTTAGTATCCAGGTGTCATTTAAAAACTGTATTAAATGAATAGAGTAACATGCAATGAAAGCTAGATTTTTTTTATATATATACACAGGTGATCACAAAAGTTAGAGGATACTTATAAATCCAAAATTATCGAAAAATTAAAAAGCATTAAAAAGATTTATAATAATTTATGACATTATAATAAATTGCTTTCATCTTCATTTTATATATTATGCATTTTCTTTTCAGGAAAAAAGCTGATTTGATTTCCAAAATTATTAATTTGTTTGAAACAGGTGGAAATATACGCCCCAAAAATCAGTGGACACTTTTGAAACTTTATGACAAACCTCCTGTTAGAAATACAAAACAGGAATGTATTGCATATTTTGATTGTATATTGTATAAAGTAAATGGCAAGCTTTTGGAAACTGCTTGATAACGTTATTGAAATTTTTTTTGTTCGAATATTGAACATTTTATTAAGTTTTTATGTAGTTCTTCTATAACAGTTCTAAGTTTCTTCTGTATAAGACATTTCGTTGGTTTTATAAAAAAAAAAATCCCTTGATCTGCATACAAATAAGGAAATCAATCAGAAATAGTGCCAAAGCATTAAATTTAAATAGTTTTTATACGCTTTGGTATAGTAAATCCTATTTTGTTCATCGTAGGGTTCAAAGATGACTACGTAACATCAGATCATAATTAAAAAGTGTATTATTGCAAGAAATATTTTTCAAATTCAAGCCTAAGTTCCCATAAAATTTTAATATAGAGCTTGTTATTAATTGCCTGGAATGAATGCCTATTCGAATAATATCGAAAGAGTGAATATATTGAACTTCTCGTTAAAGAATACAAAGAAGAAAATAATGTAAAAGAGGATATATCAGAATACCTTTATTTGTAAAAATAAAAAAATAAAATAAGAAGAAGATTCTGAATGCTTCATTTCAGCTAAAAATTTTCTTAAAAGATCATTTAGTTTAGATGGCACATATATAAAAATAGAAATTCATAGAAACACAATATAAAGACACTTAAAGCGCCAAAACATTATCTTTCATTCAAAAATAATGTTAAATGTGAAACTTGTTCAAAATATACAGTTCATTCATATTTAACAAGCGGAACGCCGCGCTCCGCGAATTCTGCGGCGGTCGGTCCACCGCCACCAAAACGAACATTAAGCTCGAAGCCGCAACGGTCACTCGATGACTTCAGGGCTCCGGGTCCTTCCTGCTTTTCGATTTCTTTTCGATGAATTTTGCTTTTAAATTTATCTAGTTCCAATTTTCATTTTTTTTCTCAAGTGTCAGAAAATTATCAGTAAAAAAAAAAACTAGCTAAATAAATCGTGATCGGTAATCTCTGGTCGTAATTTTTAAAAGTTAAGAAACACAAGTTCAATCTATAGGAATAATTAATATTCAATAAAATTATCGCTTTGTGTTATATTTTTCAATGAGAACTTAACATAGCAGGTAATAAGTTAATGAACCTAATTCCTGGCTCAATTAATATTAACATAAAAGTACTAAAAAATATTTCAGCCTATCAATTGAATGAGCCAGAACACATGATGCTAAAAGCAAGAGCAAATAATATTTAAAATTAATTATTTTCATTTTTATTTGCAATTAAATACATATACATGAAAACTTCAAATCAACATAATTCGGAAAATTAGATTCTTTACCTTGGATCTCATTGATCCAAGAATTTTTAACAGTACTTAAATTAAGATTTATTCCTATTATTGCAAACTTTATTGCTTTTATGTTTCATAACTTCTGTTTTAATTTCAACAACCATTGTTTACTTCAAAATATTATTTCATATAATTGAAGTTTTGAGGTTAATTAAAATTAGATTTTACTCTTTGAGTATTTTACACATAACTGTATAGTTAAACATTTTAACCTTTTAATAATGAGAACCATACCCGAAGACATAATCACTATTCATAACACATATTTACAAAAATGCTTGAACAAAATATTGGTATAAGAATATCTATAATACAATAGAAGGGAGACGCTACCATTTTGACATCCAGAGGAGGCCCAGCAAAGAAAGAAAAAGTGGGCCATCAGCTGAAAAAAAACATGGCAGCCAGACCTGCTATCAGCGGTAAAGTGCAATGGTGCCATTACTTAAACCAGTACAAAAGTGTCCGTGCGAAATGCAGCTGGCCGATCAGTGATGGCCAACAGCGGGCCAGCATTGATATGCCATCATATTACTTCAATCCGGCACTTTTCCTGCAGTGCTAGCACCTGTCCCACTGCTATTCCTTTGCTGGCCCAGCACTTTCCCTTACCAAAAATTTCTTATAGAATTCTATAAAAAAACAAAGTGTTATAAAATTATGACCCTTTTTCTATAAGCTAGTTTCACCAAGAACTATAGAAATATCTGCAGAAGTGTCTACAATAGAAAGGTCTAAATAAATATTCGAACTTGCAGCGGTTTCCATGTGGTCACCCTCCCATGTACTAACCGCGCTTGGTGCTGTTTGTTTTTCGTGATCTGACATGAACAAGTACTTTCAGCGTATTCTACAACCGCTCGTAGTTTTCAAGCTCTCGTTACACAATTTCAAGTTTGTTTCTTTTGTGATTTACGTTCCCAATCATTAAACTGGTATAGAAATTATTGTACTGTATAGAAATCCTATATATTTTATACACTATTTTTTATTATTGATTTTCAAATGTGTAAATTGTGAAAACCGAAATCCTTTGTAACTTAGTAAAACCACATTTAAGGAGAAAAAAAAGTGCGTTGAAAAAAAAAAAAATATTTATTTATTCATTTACTTATTTATTTTGTTGGTGGTAGTGGAGCTATATTATTTACAGTTTAAAAAGAATTTAGCTTCACAGCTTAAATTGTGTTAAGATATTAATTTCAGATTTGTGTTCAAAATACTCAATGGCTTCGATATTCGCAACGCTAGCTAGCGTAAAGATTCCCAGCCATAATACGGCAAAAGTTCGTGCAGTTCCATGTAGTGGTGGGCCAGCGCATGAGATAAAACGGAAGCCCACCAGAATTTTATCTGACGATTTCCAACAGCAAAGTTTACTGAAGCTGTCCAGCTGTGATCATGCAGTAGTAGACCATATTCAGCATTTCTTCATCATTGCCAGCACCTATCTTGCTGCTGGCCAGCAATTTCCTCTTTGCTGGGGGACTTCTTCTTGAGATGGAGTAGCGTCTCAATGGTTATCACACGCACTCATTATAATCGACAGTATGAACGGATAATTCAGGCCAAAACTACGCTAATTCTTTCTTAAACATTTAATAAATGTGCATAAACACGCCATGCACCAGAAACACAATGTTAATCCAAAGGTTAACAAACTACTGGAAAAGACTGGAGGGAACCTCATCTCCAAGTCTATAAATTCTCTGTCATCAGAGACTAAAAAAAACATCACTGCCTTAAAACAGCATATAGTGATCTACACTCTGTCTCCATCTAGAAAGACGTGAATGCTTGTATTAATAATCTCTACAAGTAATGTGAATTCAAATTGTGTGTCATGCCATCCCTCCTAATTTTGTGGACCCATACATAAAACCCCTTCGGAAGAACTCAAAACTTACCCTCGCTCAGTCGGTTGGATCTCTGCCTTGTGCTCTTCTATTCGTGCTTGGAGATATTACTTGTCCCAGCCCTGTTACACGAATGGTGGGCCTCTTGAGTCACCTCTAGAGTTGTCTCATATCCCTTAGAGAAATCTTTCCCTTACGTTATGAATCAGGGGTTCATAATACTGTCAATTGCATTATGTTTAAAGAATAGATACATAAAAAAAACCAAAAAACAAAATTATAAAAAAATTTAGTATACATGTAGAACAAACTGTCCTTTACAAATATAGGTAAATATTATTTAAAAATCTATATTTCTTTTCGAGATAAGAGTAAAGTAGACTTCTCTGAAATCTCTTTCTCAATAAAAGATGATGCGAAGAGAATGAGAGAAGTCCAATTCTACTCGCTAGAATTTGAGCAGTTTCTATTTTGAAAATTTTAATTTATCATTTTTATGATTTAATGGTTTGAAATCTTCAACATTCTTAAATTTGAACATATTTAAAGTTTCTGAAACATTTTTATATTTTTTTGCGTGTCATATTTTATAAAGAGTTCCCACAGTGGTTTTGTTGCTGGCTGTTATTAATGCATTTGTATAGCTTGCTTTACTATCCTTATTCTCTTAATGTAAGACCAGATATTCTAGGTAAGATAAAAATTAATATTGGAAATTAATATTTAAAGTGAGAATAAACAATGATTGGAGAAAAGACAGTCAAATCTATATCGACAAGAGTGATTATGATATTTTCTAAAGCCGATAAACATGCGAACAACTTTTCTGCAATTTCTTCACTTTTAAGAAATATTATTATCTTCCAGTCTTTAAATATTACATCATTACACATATAATTGAAATATTGTTAGTTAAGTTTTCTTGCTTAAAATAAATATAAATAAGTTTGTAAAGAGCTCCTAAAATAAAAGTTTCTTACTTGTAAAATAAAATATTTTTTTTCCCTTTCAAAAGAAAGCATAATCTTTCATTTAATGTAAGATTAGCATATCCGCGCCATCTTACACCACTAATACAGTAAGACATGAAACATTTTCCTTAAAATTATTTATTAATCAAAACCTGATAAATATTATACACACATACACACACACACACACACACATACACACACACACACACATATATATATATATATATATATATATATATATATATATATATATATATATACAGGATGTCCGGTCTCAACGGTGTTCAATGGCTAATTCCTATATCGTTAGTCATAGACATATAGTTCCACTTACAAAAATGTTTTAAATCAGGTAAATAAATATTTTAAAAGCAATTTGGTTCAATAAAAACATTTCTTAAAAAATTGCGAAATTTAAATTTTTATACGGTCCCCCGGTCCTATAAGTTATATTTAGTAAAATTTTCCTATTACACTGACAAGTAAGACAAAAAAAGCCCCATTCATATAACACTAAAATGGAGCGAGTTATGAAACTTTAAAAATGCATGACTTATGCCACTTTCCTGCTCTGAAAACAAAAGAGTTCGGCTTGGATTTGAGGGGTCACATATCAAGTGCTTAAAGTATTCGAAGATCTTATTTCATGTGCATCTGCGCTTTGAAAAAAATCGTGCAAGTATTACGATTAAGTTAACATTTATTAAGTTTCAGATTGTCTAAAATAACATAAGTTTTATATTGTCAGTATACATAAGTTTTATTTTGTCAGTGATTATTTTGTCAGTATTGTTATTTTTATAAGTTTTTATGTTACATCAACGATCGTATGTATGTTGTCCAGTTCAAAATTTGTACTCGAACATTAACTCACTTTTAAATATCCGTTCGAGATTACATTTTACACACTGGCGTAAATCCAATAACAATCTAATATTATTATGATTTTCGGTGGTAACCATTTGTACTTATTTTACAGGATAACATAAAATATTTCGGATAGATTACCGCCAAGAAGTTCAAGAAAAAGTTATAGATTAGATAATACAAGACTGCGATTCTTGGATTTTTTTTTACTTTTATGTATTTTTTTGCACTGAATCCGAAAATTACATTAATTTTTAACCATCATGTCAGGATATTTCGCAAATCATAAATTGTCAAATTTAAAGATTAACAAAAATCGAATACTATAAAGTAGAGGAGATGGTCGTGTTTTTTAACTTTTGATAATTGATTTTTACGTACTTTTTAGCACTGAATTTGAAAATGGCCTTCTTTTTTAACCATCACGTTAGAATTTTTTTGAAATCGTGAATGCGGAAGTTAAAATATAGCGAAAATCTCATACAATAAAATATATGTAAAACTTTTTTTTATTTTATTTTATTTTATTTTATTCAATAATTTTTTCAATATTTTTGCTTATTCAGCTTAATTCAGCTAAATAGCTGAGTGTTCCGATGAGATGAGGGAGCAGATTCAATTTTAACTTTGATCTTTTTAACTTTGAAATTTGCGAAAAATCCTGATGTGATGGTTAAAAATGAAGGTCAATTTATGATTCCGCGGTACAGAATATATAACAATCAATTATCAAAAGCTAAAAAACAGGATTTAACCCAACTTTTGCAGGCTAGTATAATCTAATACTATTTTTAAATAGGTATCATTTTGTAAAGAATTGAGGCTGTTAATTTAGCATCATTTTATTTAACAAAAATTCTATTTTTTCTTTCTTCTTAAATGTTTATTACAAATTGTATATTTTGCATTAATATGTCAAAATGATTAAAGATTTCAAATTTATATTGAAATGTTAATTTTACTCTCAACCATTTTTTAATATATCTGACGAAATTATGTTTCGACTAAATTTGTGAATGACCCCCCAATTTGCAGCAAAAAATGTACTCCAACTTTAAACAGCTATTACTCGGTCAATTTTAATCGTAGAATAACGGGACTTTTTGTGTATTACTTGTCAGTTTAAAAGGAAAATTTTACTAAATATAACTCATAGGACCGGGGGACCTTATAAAAATTTAAATTTCGTAATTTTTTAAGAAATGTTTTTATTGACCCAAATCGCTTTTAAAATATTTCTTTAACTAATATTAAAAATTTTTGTAATTGGAACTATATGTCTATGACTAACGGTTTAAGAATTAGATATTGGACACCGTTGAGACCGGACACCCTGTATATAATGATCTTAGTGCACAAGGATGTGTTAAAGGTAATTGCGCAAAGCTTCGTTAAACTTTGTTTGAATTTCTGACTTCAAAAAACAAGTAATGAAAATGTATCATATTTTATCACACATTCCTCACCTTTCGGCTGTGAAATATGCAAATTATATGTCATTTTCTCAATATCGTGTTTTTCACACAATTTAAAAGTGCTAAGTCATTCTGAAACGTGCTTTGACACAGCAATTAACACACAGAATTTTTTTTTAAATGAGAATTTTTTTTTTAATATATACATTATGATATTTATATATTTTCATAATGCGGATTTTCGAAAAAAAAAACCTAACCATTATTTTAACACAATCAAACTGATTGGTAAAGTTATCAAAAATCAGAGATACATTTTTCATATAATACGTCAATCTTTTTGTCTGTAAAACATCTGCAATACAAGCAAAAACTGTTGTCGTGTGGCTGTTTTACGCTAAAATATTGCAAATTAGTAAATATTTGAAAAAGTAAGTCTCCAAATACCTTATTTTATATAATTATTTATTTTATAAAACTTAACCTTTATCCCTTTAATTCCCGTGATAGAATACGTTCTAGAAATTAAGTAGTTCTGGGAATCTGACTTTACACCAGAAAGTTTCAATGGTTAATTTCGCTTTATTTAAATACAGAATGTATGGCATTAATTAAAGCAAATATTGCTATTTTAATTTTATGGTGTGAATTAGGTATACACGAATAAAAAAAATCTATTAAATTCAAAACTGTGTTGTTTGCATATATGCAAAGCTGCGCACTAAAGGTTTAAATAGTAGAGCACTGGCCCTGTAAGCCAAGGATCTAAGTTCGATTCCCGGCCTGGGCATTTTTTCTCTCAGTTGGAAATATTCATTTCGAAAAAACAAACAAACCTAATGCCCGTTATATACTAAGAAAGAAACATAAATATTCAAAAGATGTCAGTGTTGAGAAAAATCGATTAAAAACCTTTTAAATAATGTTCTGCTTGTATTAATTGTTCATCTAAATGATTGCAACATTTATGGAAAATCTTTTTGTTCTTACACGTCGAATTCAATAGTAAATCCATGATAGAATATGGACTTAAATTGCCACGAGAAAATAAAATAAAAAATTACTCAACTGGTTTCAAAATAGAAGTACAACTGACATTGCGGTGCAGTCTGCGTCGTTCAGAACTTTATCAGGTTGTTCGATAAATGAATGCAAATATCTTAGATGTAAGCCTAGTTTGTGCAATAATCGTAAGTGCTAAGCATAATTCATACAGTTCACAAAATGTCATGTGTACAAATATAAATAGGCAAGGATATCACGAAATCCAAGTCTACAATTTAGAGAGGGCTGATAAGGTCAAAAATATCTAGAATGCTAATATTGAAGAAAAATGAAGCTTGAGATACATTGTGAAAACTTTAGATTGCTATAAGCTTTGTGTTTGGATTAGGTACTACAAAAGCAATTACTTTCTGTTAAAAATATCCGCATTTCTACGAATAGCTTGGTCATAGGTCACAATAACCTATTAAATATGTAACATATTACCAAGGTCAGAGATGACGGTGGCATTTTAATTTTTTTAATTTTTTATGTTTTATGATATTTTTGATTTTTTTATCGGACACGATGCATTTTTATAAAATTTGCGAAACTTTTCATATTAAGTTTTAAGTAATATTTTTCAATTTCCATTCTTTTTAAAATTAAAGATTAAAATTTTATAAAATTCTAGTCTCAAATTGAAAGTTCCAAAAGAATATTTGGGCAGTGAGAAACCAAACAACCAAGAATACTTCATTTTTGTTACATTTTTCGTTTTCTTAAAAGCATTTTAATATGCAGTGGTGATGAAAAAATACTGAACTACATTAACTCATTACCAAAATAAATGAATACATCTATACATTTCATTCAGCAACCTCTAATCTTATATTCCTACACCCAATCTCTTAACACAATCATAGAAGATCACAGCAGAAATAAAGATAAATGCTAACATCTGAAAGTATAAGCAGGGAAGTAGGTTGGTTGGTTGTATTGGGTTTAATGGTGCAAAATCCATTTAGCAACAAACTGTGCTAAAACAGGGAAGTAGGCAAAAGCTTTTTCTCTTTTAAATCTGACTAGCAGGAATGACCGAGCTAAGCTAAGTCAAAATTCGCTTTGTGTTGATCTCGATATATCATTCCCACTGAATCATTCTTGCTGTTTTAGATGCAATTAGCTTGAACCTGAGACATAGTGATCCAAAATGACACACTAATCGAATTTTTTCGAGCATGGAACGTAACACAATGCTCTTCTCGAGCCTGAAAACGATGGAATGCAAAATTTAGTGAAAATCGTTAGTCGTTTTCTAGATAAAATAAGCTTGACCCACGTTGATTCAAAAACCCACTAACCGAAATTTATCGAACATGTGGGCTATTTCAATGGTCTTTTTATACTGTGAAACGGTATAACAAAAAAAGTTGTCAAAATTGTCTGAACATTTGAGATGCTTATTGATTGAGAGCTTTATTCCGACCCATTATCACCAAAATGACCCACTAATAGAATTTTCTTGAGCATGCGACCCAGCTCAATGGTTTTATCTTGTCCAGAAGTGGTGTAGTACAAAGTTTTGTCAAAATCTTTTGAGCCATTTTTTATATACAGTTAGCTTGATCCTGATGAATTAAGACCAAAAATGACCCATTGATTGAATTTTCTTGAACATGCGACTCTGCCCAATGGTCTTATCATGCCCGGAAACGGTATTATATCAAATTTTGTCAAAATGTTTTGAAGCACATTTTAAATACAATTAGCTTGATCCTGACCCATTGCGACCCAAAATGACCCACTAATCGAATTTTCTCAAACATGCGACTTAACCCAATGGTCATCTCATGACCAGAAACAGACGAATATTAAAAAAAAATTGTGAAAATGTCTTGAGCCGTTTTTTAGATATAATTAGCTTGATCCTGACCCATAATGACACATAATGACCAACTAATCGAATTTTCTCGAACACTTGACCCATCCCAATGGACTTTTCGTGCCCGAAAATGGTTAGATACAAAATTTAGCCAAAATCCACGGAGCAGTTCTCTAGATATAATTAGCTTGACCCTGACCCATTATGACCCAAAATGACCCACTTATCGAATTTTATCGAACACGAGACCCATCCCAATGGTCTTTTCATGTCCGAAAACAGTAGAATCCAAAATTTCGTCAAAATCGTTAGAGCCGTTATATAGGTAAACTTAGCTTGATCCACGGTGACCCAAAAATGACTTACTAACCAAATTTTAAGAACAAACAATCTTCTTGAAACACCATCAAAAATTTGTAAATGCGCTAGGCCTTTCGAAAGATCTGAGTCTTTCTTCGTCAGGCGCAAAAAAGACGTCCTTCTACTATAAAAGCAGAGGCAAGACTGAAATGAGAGACAAGGGAAAGGAAACAAGCTGAAGAAACAGCCAATAGGAAGTTAGAAATCAACAGCCAATAGGAAAGTAAAAGACAACAGCCTATCACAGAAGAGAATAATCAAAACAAAAGAACACAAAGTAGGAGGGGCAAAAAATGGGAGGGGGAAAAATACATATAATCCAATATGGGAACGCATGAAATTAAAATGAATAAATAAATGAATAATATATATTAAAAAAAACAGACTAATAATAATATAAAAATAAATTAAATGGTCGTACTGAAAAGGTTTTTCCAAGCTGCAGAGAGCATTGTGGAATCAGATTTATCATTAACAATAACATCACGATTAAGATAAATAGCTAAATTTTCAAGAAAGTCCAATTCAGAGATACTATTGGCATTAGAGATAATTTTAGCATTTTGAAAATTAAAACTATGGCCGGAATCCCAAGAGTGCTTGGCAATAGAAGATTTAGAAAATTCTTGATTGATAACATAACGCGAGTGTTCTTTTAAGCGGACTTCGAGATTCCTTTTAGTTTGACCAATATAAGATAAATCACAACCATTACAAGGAACTTTATAAATTCCCCATTTACGAAGATCAGGAACAGGAGATTTAGTGGAGGGGAATTTGAATTTATTGACAGGTTTAAAGATAATGTTAAAATTGAAACGCCGTAAAACTTTAGCTAACTTGAAACATAAAGGAGGATAAAAGGGGAGGACAACCAAATTATCAGGTTTGCTTTTGACAGATTTGGAAAGAGTAGAACTATTAGATGGTCTATTGAATTTCTTCACAGCATTATTGATAACAGAAGGATTAAAACTTCTTTTGACAGCAACGGTTTTTAAGTAATTAAGCTCTTCCTTAAGGGATACAGAATCGGAACAAATTTTGAGAGCACGATTTACATACGTGTAAAAAACACCGATTTTTTGGTTGACAGGATGATTTGAGAGAGCATGAGGTGGGTTAGAAACAGAAAAAGGTTTTCTATAAACACAAGTTTTGAAAGAAGAATCGCATTTGGTAACTAAAACATCAAGGAAAGGAAGTTTATTATAATTTTGGTTAAATTAACAAAATCAATAACAAACATTTTGTTAATTTAACCAAAATTTGCATCACTCAAACTACTTTTGAATTTGATAATAAATTTTTCAAACAATCAGATGGCTTAAGTATGGGTAATCCTTTATCTCCAATTCTTTGTGATATTTATATGCATTATTTTGAGGAAAAATTATTAAATCTGGTTAATTTTAAATGTTGGATGCGTTATGTCGACGATACTTTTGTTTTAGTTGATAATCCTTTTGATATATCTACCATTCTTCATACTGTCAATTCTATCGACCCACATATTCAGTTTACTTTTGAATTAGAAAATTGTAATAAACTTCCTTTCCTTGATGTTTTAGTTACCAAATGCGATTCTTCTTTCAAAACTTGTGTTTATAGAAAACCTTTTTCTGTTTCTAACCCACCTCATGCTCTCTCAAATCATCCTGTCAACCAAAAAATCGGTGTTTTTTACACGTATGTAAATCGTGCTCTCAAAATTTGTTCCGATTCTGTATCCCTTAAGGAAGAGCTTAATTACTTAAAAACCGTTGCTGTCAAAAGAGGTTTTAATCCTTCTGTTATCAATAATGCTGTGAAGAAATTCAATAGACCATCTAATAGTTCTACTCTTTCCAAATCTGTCAAAAGCAAACCTGATAATTTGGTTGTCCTCCCCTTTTATCCTCCTTTATGTTTCAAGTTAGCTAAAGTTTTACGGCGTTTCAATTTTAACATTATCTTTAAACCTGTCAATAAATTCAAATTCCCCTCCACTAAATCTCCTGTTCCTGATCTTCGTAAATGGGGAATTTATAAAGTTCCTTGTAATGGTTGTGATTTATCTTATATTGGTCAAACTAAAAGGAATCTCGAAGTCCGCTTAAAAGAACACTCGCGTTATGTTATCAATCAAGAATTTTCTAAATCTTCTATTGCCAAGCACTCTTGGGATTCCGGCCATAGTTTTAATTTTCAAAATGCTAAAATTATCTCTAATGCCAATAGTATCTCTGAATTGGACTTTCTTGAAAATTTAGCTATTTATCTTAATCGTGATGTTATTGTTAATGATAAATCTGATTCCACAATGCTCTCTGCAGCTTGGAAAAACCTTTTCAGTACTACCATTTAATTTATTTTTGTATTATTATTAGTCTGTTTTTTTAAATATATATTATTCATTTATTTATTCATTTTAATTTCATGCGTTCCCATATTGGATTATATGTATTTTTCCCCCTCCCATTTTTTGCCCCTCCTACTTTGTGTTCTTTTGTTTTGATTATTCTCTTCTGTGATAGGCTGTTGTCTTTTACTTTTCTATTGGCTGTTGATTTCTAACTTCCTATTGGCTGTTTCTTCAGCTTGTTTCCTTTCCCTTGTCTCTCATTTCAGTCTTGCCTCTGCTTTTATAGTAGAAGGACGTCTTTTTTGCGCCTGACGAAGAAAGACTCAGATCTTTCGAAAGGCCTAGCGCATTTACAAATTTTTGATGGTGTTTCAAGAAGATTGTTTGTTCTTAGTCATTCACACCAGTTTTAACTTATTTTCTTTAATCAAATTTTCTCGAACACATGACTTTGCAGAATGGTCTTCTCGTAATCCAAAACTGTAGAATATAGAGTTTAGTGAAAATCGCTAGAGCCGTTTTTTAGATAAAAATAGCTCGACCCATTATGACCCAAAATGACCCACAAATCGAATTTTCTCGAACACGAGACCCATCCCAATGGTCTTTTCCTGCCCGAAAATGGTTAGATACAAAATTTAGTCAAAATCCATTGAGCCGTTCTCTAGATATAATTAGCTTGACTCTGACCCATTATGACCCAAAATGACCCACTTATTGAATTTTATCGAACACGAGACACATCCCAATTGTCTTTTCGTGCCCGAAAACAGTAGAGTGCAAAATTTCGTCAAAATCGTTAAAGCCGTTATCTAGATAAACTTAGCTTGACCCACGGTGGCCCAAAAATGACCCACTAATCGAATTTTCTTGAACATGTGACTTAGCCCAATGGTCTTCTCGTAATCCAAAACTGTAGAATATAGAGTATTTTGAAAATCGTTAGAGCTGTGTTTTAGATAAAAAATAGCTTGGCCCACAGTGACCCAAAAAGGACCCACTAATCTAATTTTCTCGAACACGTGACCCATCCCAATGGACTTTTCGTGCCCTATACAAAATTTAGTCGAAATCGATTAAGCCGTTCTTTAGATATAATTAGCTTGACCCTGAACCATTATGACCCAAAATGACCCAATAATAGAATTTTCTCGAACACGAGACCCATCCCATCGTTCGTTTCGTGCCCGAAAACGGTAGGGTGCAAAATTTAATCAAAATCATTCGAGCCGTTTTCAAGATAAAATTTACATGCACACACACACAATTTTTGCTCGCATTATAGTATAAGATTAATGCGAATAAATATATTTTATGCTTATTGCTAATAAATACGCTTAAACAAAACAAATTGGAAATTTTACGTCAAACGTGGCAAATGAGGTGCATTCGTACTATAACTGGTTTTATAAATATTCAGATCTTGATGCAATAGTTGTTGCACTATTATACAAAAATGCATGAATACAAAATTTATTACGATTATATATATTAGATTCAGCAATATGGAAATAATAGGACTCCATCATAATATAACGTAATCACCATTATTACCTGTCAAGCGATATCATTGAATTAATTTCGTATGATATGATTTAATAGAATAAAGGAATCTTTTATTAATATCTTTTTAAGTTTAGATTCAATTTTCATAAAATTTTAAATGACTCGACCAAATTCTACAACGATTATGTATATTAAATTTCAAACTATTTGGTTGGGTAGTTTTTGCAGTGTTATATGCGGACAGACAGACGGACCAGGCGATAAACTATAAACATTATATACTTTATTTTCAATACCGAATATGGCATAGTAAATCACAATAACATATACCAATTACAGAGCAATTCAACCATCTTAACGCAAGTTACAGTTCGGACAGACAGATTGGCAGGCGGACAAACAAACCGAATTCATAAACGCTTTTAGAAAGTGTTAGAATGTTAGAAAGTGTTAAAATTGCATAATAGGTTAAAATTTCACTTTCATCAATTTATCACAATAGATGGAAGCATACATGAATGCTTTTGTACAGCCCTGTATTTTACCTATAATCTATTTTTATACATGCCTCTATTTAGCTAAAATTTAATTAAGACTAAAACACACTTGAAACTACTGAAATCACACTTCCAGTGGTTATCATACATATACGGCCATGCATCTAATTCTTTGCGTGGCCCTGTATATCATTTTATCTATATTCTATAAACATATCTTAGTATACTAAATGTAGTTCAGCGTAAAAATCCATAACTCATTTAAAAACCACCTTCAAGCTATTTTCGTTCATACTCAGTATTCCTTACGAATTATTTTGTGTAGCCCTGTATATGATCTACAGCATTTATACAAACAACGTAATATGCAAAAGTTTAGTTAAACTTAAAAACTAATATCACAACTAACAATGCACTTCCAGCAATCATCGCTAATATACAGTACTTGATATACAGTATAGTATGCGAAATATTTTGTGTGTCCCTGTAAATACTATGCACTTTCTATTATACAGGATGTAACTTGTAGTAAATCTCAGCAACGTATATCATTTTCATTTCACGTAAAGTAGTTTAACATAATTAAATTTATCATAATTACAAAAATTATGACAATAATTATACAAAATTAAATTTACCATAAATAAAAGAATTTTTCTGCCTATACCATTATGTAACAGAATTCTTTATGTCCCTGTAAATGAATAATAAATACTCATTGGACCGCATATTCTACAGAGTGTATATTTTAGTGCACTTCATAAATGCATATCAATTTCATTATGTTCGAACTCAGTGTAACATCATTAAAATGCACTTGAAACTATTTTTCCTCATTGGCCGTAATGTAACTGAATACTTTTGACTTTTCCTGTAAATGAACTATAAATACGATTTCCATAAAGTTTGAAATCACTGGACGAAATTCTGGAACAATTGTATGTTTTAAATTTCAAACCATTCGGTTGGGTTGTTTTTGCGCTTTTATATGCGGACAGACGGACGGACGGACCAGACGGCGACTACAGGTGCAGGAATTTATATGACTGCAGGTGTTACTGCAGGATAGTGACTACAGGTATTTATATAATTATGAACGCACCTAATAAAAATTAATAGTGCAGACCCTACCTTCTGTGAATGCGGCAATGGGGAAAAATAGAGTTTTGGGGCTCAACATTTTTTTTTTCAAATCTAAAAAAGTATATTTACCCCTATAAACGTTCAGCAATATTTTTCGATATCTGGGTAACGTTTCATAAAATAATAGTTATGCAAAATATTGATATGATAATTGGTAATAAATATACCGTACATATATATTTATCTTATACCTAGAAAATAATTCAAGAAATTGAAAATTTTGTGTAATTGGTATTTGAATTCAGAAATTATATGACAAAAAAGTGATTCATAGTCTTAAATATTCTCTTATCTTGTTGGGGTCCTGCTAAAAGTATGATAGGTAGATAGGGCCCCGTAAATAAGCTGTTGTGGGACCCTTTTTTAACATTTTCCTACATCGTTGAAAAGCGTTTATGACTTGGGTTTGTTTCTCCGCCTATCAGTGCTCTAGCTGTCGTAACTGTACTTGTATTGCCATATAATTTTTATATGTTATTTACGTTTTCTATAATACAATTAATATTGAAATTGAGGTATATAGCATTTATAGTTCGTTTACTGAGTCTATTAAATTATCGTCAACGGGAAAATATTGTTTCAATTTCATTTTGATGATGTTAAACTATTTCAAATACAATGAAGCGGATGTACATTTATGAAATGCACCAAAACATGCTTTCTGTAGAATATGGAGCGCAAATCTTTTAATGATTTATTTACAGGGTCACAAAAATAATTCTGTTACATAATGGTCTAAGTGGAAAAATCATTTGCAGAATATTTTAATGGTGTTACACTATTCCAAACGTAATGAAATTTAACTGCGTTACTTAGGTGCACCATGAATTGCTCACTGAAAAGTATGGCGTACCTTGGATTTATCGTTCATTTACAGGAACACACAAAAGATTCCCGTTATGGTACTACCTATGAACGATGTTTTCTGGAAGTGAGTTTTCAACTTTGGTTTGTGTTTCTAAGTATAAGTATAATATTGTATAGTACGTGGTGTTTATAAATTCTGTTCATCATGTACAGGTCTACACAAAGAAATTCGTAAGTATTACTGAATATCGGGGAGACTTGCTTAAGAGTAGTTTTTAATTGTGTTATGCATTTTCCTAGTAAACTATATTTAGTATACTAATATAAATTAGTGGAATATAAATAAATTCATACACAAGCATACTCAAAGAACAAGACAGAATGCCATTTATGGATGGTATTGCTGGGAGTGCGTTTTAAAATGTGTTATGCGGTTTTATCTTAATTTAATTTTAGATTAAAATGTAATGTGAGAAATGGTCTTTAGGTAATATTCGGGTTTGTACAAAATAATTTGAATGCATTTTCATCCCATTCAAGACTGGAGTAGCACAGCTGACGTTTATTCCAATAGAGCGAAAAATGTCCAGACCAGGAATCGAATCTGGATACTTGGCCTTACCTGTTAGGCTATCCGGAGGATACCTGGCTGACATAATTCACTCTTATTTGTTGGACTTAGCTGCGAACTGCAGCGCTAGTTTCATTCATCCGAGCTATAACTATAGCATTTACATAATGAAAGTGCGTTTTAACACGAAAACTCCTGTATACCATGTAATTAGGTCATAATGAAGGGAACGAATATTCGTTCCCTTCATTATGCATTTTCATCTTTTGCCGAAAATTTCTAAAACTGAATTTCTAACTGATCTAAACGTTAGCATGCTATTTATTATATATTCAAATCTATAGATCATATACAGGGCAGAACACAACGCTTAGAATACTTTTTTGACTATGAAAGGTAATTGCTAACTATTTATTTTTAATTGTGTTTATTTTTTTAAACTGTTTATTTATATGTCTTCTTTTATATTATTTAACTGTGAGGTTTCGTTACAGTTATCTCGATGTATTGAAAGTATTTCATAATCTATGCTTCATGCATGATTTTTCGTTCCTGTTTTGTATTTACTAGTTAAATTAAAGGTCTTTGAGTCTTTTTGAGGGGACTTGCAAGAGCAAACCCGAGTATATTGCATCCGCTGCAACCCTCTCATGACCGACACTTATAGTTGTTCAAAAGGTATTAAAAAAAAAATTCAGATTTATTTCTTTTAGGTAGACCTAAAAATTACAGTTATTGATTAGAAAACGTTTTTGAAGTAAATATTTTTTACAACAAATACATGGGAAACATTTTCTTCAACATTTTCATATTAATATATAATTTTTTCGCTAGCGCTATTTTAAATAGTTTCTAAACCTGAATGCTTCAATTAACAGCAACTTTTTAAATATACATACCACATATCATTCTCTCACAGATAAACTACTAATCTGTCAAAAAATACATTAAGGTTAGTTAGGGTAACTGGACCCACGAAGTAACAGGGAAATAGTCTATTTTATAAAAAAACTGTTGATTTTTTTTTAAGTTTTAGGTTTTGTGAACAATGCACCTTAATCTCTGCTTCCTAAAACAATGTGTGTCAACTCAATCATAACACATAGCTGTGTTAGGTTGTCAAAAATGTACGTTTATTCTTTTAAAAACAACGTCAATGTGGCTGAACTAACTCGACTTCTTATTAAATTACTGTAAGTACTTTTATTAAACAATCTTTTTTTTTTTTTTTTAAGATTAGGGATATAACTAAATTAATATTATTAGGTATCTATACATATTTATTCCATGTTTTAAATGTAAGCCCGGTGTCCCAGTTAGCACATAAATTTGTCAAGAATGGAGTAACTGGGACATGTATACGGGGTAACTGGAGCATGCTCGATCCAGTTACCCCAATAGTTATAAATATTGTTTTTAGTTTCTCTTACTACAGGAATTAAATTTCTCCATTGTTTTTGCTCACATTAAAGAAAATTATAGAATACCTTATCAAAATTGCATAATAAAATTTAAAAAAAAAGCACATTGGGTGGTATCACACCAAATTCCTTGACTCCTTGAGTTGCAGTGATGCCTTTATGGCATCACATAATTTTAATTCCTTTTATATTCCACCGGAATTTTATAATGAAAATTTCACCTTTATTAAGTACGCGAAAATGTACTTTTACTTGTTTTCAAATAGATTCTCTTGTAAATACTGGTGTCATTAAATTATTACAAGATTTTCTAATGCAAGTACCTTGCCCCTGAAAGTAAGATGGCCAAACCTTGAAATTGTACAATACACGTATTCTATAGGGAGACTTTTATTATTCCTACCACTATTTTGAAAATAATATCTTCATCGCACCTTTCTTTAGGATATGTTAAATAAAATGATCATGAAGGTAACTCATTAAGGGTTCTGGTAGGAACAATAAAATTTTCCCTATATAATGCGATCTGTGGATACATATAAAGTACTTAAGTACTTGCGTAGCCGTTTGTTCATAGATTTACTTTGCTATTTTTTTCCTTAAAATACCCATGTGACTTTTATACTTATTACCTATACTAAAATACACGAGCACTTAGTTAATTTCTATGTTTTTGGTATAAATAAATTTAATATTTTCACTTTTAGTGCTTTTTTAGACACACTGACAGCAATGGTTTTCCTTTCAACGCTCTTTATCGACATATAATTTACATGATCTGCCTGGTTTAATTTTTTTTAAGTTGTTTACACTTTTTCAAACAGGACCTGATATCCCATATGAAAAAAAATAAACGCGTGTGGAACATAGACCCCTGGTCCACTTACCCCATTTTTATGAGGCAACTGGACCCATGAGGAAAGAAAGATGAAATATGCATATTTTTATATTTTTAAATATTAAAATGTAATTTTGAGCATTTCTGGCAGATAGCGGGAACCTAACTGAACTCATTTGCATAAGTTCAGACTTTAATTCAAATGAACATTACCTTTTTGAATCTGAATTCTCAGAAGCTCCAGAGTCACATTGTAATATGATGGCCCAGTTGCCCCAACTAACCTTATATTTAATAAATACGCATAATTAATTAATTATTATGCATATTTAATAAATACGTGTAATTACATAATAATATATTTATGTATGTATTAATTACTTTAATACATACAATTTAACTACTTTTAAAAAGTTTTTGGACATATTTGTTTTCGTTTTCGGCCGAAAGTAGGAAGATCGTCGAAATTCCGTTTCGGTTTCGGTTTCGGCATTGAAAATCTGTTTCAGTTGATCCTTTATAATGATTATATATAAAATTTCTATAAAAAAATACTGGTGTCCTTAAAGTTGTTACACACTCAAAAATAGCGTTTTTTTTTTTTTTTTTTTTTTTCATTTTTAGGATTTTTTCGCAATAAAAAGGACACAGATACATTCTGTTGACTTTCATATTAATATTTCCACTTTAAGATCAACATTAAATTACCATTTCACTTGTTGCATTTACAATTTATCAAAATGTTTACAATTTATTGCTGCCCTTAAAGTTTTTACATGCACTGTAACTATAGGAACTGGTATCTCATCCTAATGTGTTATGGAGAATATTTTTCGTAAAAGGAGTAATTTATGCACACATTAGGAACCTCATTATTAAGGAACCTCATTAATGTAAAACGCAATGGGATTAAAATGTTTTTTATGTTATTAGTAACTAAATGATCTCTGTATTCGCTTTGACTGGGATTGTTTGAGCATTTGTGTTAAAAGGCATTCTTCTTAAGAGTGTTCATGTTAACGAGATTGACTATAGTATAATCTCATTACCATTAAGTTAAGTTTTAGGTAGATTTTCTAAGAAATACTACCTATTATATTTTTCCCTGTGTTGGAATTTCTGGAAAATTTTTGCAGATCTATGCCCATCATTACCTCTAGAATTCAAAACCACCCCTCAGTTAAACTTTATCTGCCTATCTATATCGCTTTTTTATGGCCACAATTACTTCCATAATTTTGCACTAAATCTGTTCCCAACTGTTGCAGAAAATATCGGTCAATTTCTTTATTGGGCAACATCGGACCAAGAGGGTGGAAATGGGGAGGGGTTTTGTGGAAACAGTAAAAAATCAATAACTTCCTAATTATGATACATATTAAAAAAAATTAAAGTTATTATACTTCTGGCCAAAAATTTATGTAGGAAAGATTTTTTAATTTTTTATTAAAAATTGTCTCAAAGGGTGCAAAAATAGGGTTTTAAGAAGAAAAAAAATATCATAAATTCATCAAATCACAGGATATGAAATCTATTTAAATTTATTATAAATCTTAATATTATCTACAATTTTTGTACTGAGAAGTTTTTGATAGAACAAACCCTTACAGAAAAAAAGGGGGGGGGGTGAAAAAGAAAAAATCCATAACTTTGTAATTCATAAGATATCAAAACCGCTTAAATTTATTATAAATCCTCTTAATACTATCTACAAATTTTATATTGACAAGTTTTTGATAAGACCAAATCTTACAGCAAAAAATAATAATGGTGTGTTGAAAATAAAAATTCCCATCTCTTAATCTGCCACTAAGGCTATGAAGAAGTATAATCGTCATGATGAAAACAACATAGGACTGCATTATGAAATATGCGAGTGTTTCAATGAAAAGATTATCAGAATTTAAAATATAGTGTGTGGTTCATTTAATGAAATAATCACCACACGTTTTAAATTTATGATATAAATCTTCTTAAGATTATCTATAATTTTTGTAGTAACAAGTTTTTGATAAGATTAAATAAAGTCTACTAATGGATGATATTACTAAAAATATTCTGAAGGGATGAAAAAAGGGGTTTTGAAGAAAAATTATTGTATTAATATGATTCCGATAAAACCAACTCTTATTGAAAAATAAAATTAAAAAATCGTCAAAAATGTCCAAATAAAATTGTTAAACTGGGATTATATATAATCTTGATTCAGTTTTTGTTGGTGAAATTAGTAGTTAACTTGATAATCTACCTGCAGCTGGAGACTGAGTGGGTATGGATTTTTTCTATTAGCCTGATGAGCCTACACTTGTCATGTGACAACACTCACAAGCTATTGTTAAATAAATAGAAGAATCCTTTACAAATTTTTAATTTGCATTTAAGTTTTTTTAAGTTTCTTTTTTTTTTTTTTTTTTTTTTTTTTTTTGCATAGGATATATACAATAATCGTACACATAATGATGTGAAACCAATGCCGTGTCCTTTACAAATTTTTCTGTTAAATTATTTCTTTTTTTTTCATATAGCTTATTTGAAATAATTATCTAACTGAGCATCTTTTTTTAATTTTTGTTGCAGGTTTATTCATTTAGTGTATACTTTTTGTTCACAATATTTCATATTTTTAAATAATGCTACTGTTTTAAAATTTTTGAATTTACAAAAATTGTCTTCAAAAGGTATACAGTAAATTAAACTTTGAATTGAAGTTAATTAAAAAAAATATGATTATATGTTCATGATGAATGTTTATGTGTATTTATAAACAGATGCACACATAGGAGTGTTACCCCTAAGCTCACGTCATGTGCATATCAGTGATTTTTTCTTGCACACAATTACTTGCTACTCACACGAGTACTTGGTGCACCACTGGTAAAAATATTACAAGCATTTACCTTCCTTCAGCTGTAATTATAAATTAAAAAATTGTGAAAAATTCATCATAATGTTTTAAAATTTAAAATACAGCTTCATCGTATGTTATAAGGTTCAATTTTAGGTTATCTTTATAAAAACGTAATTTTGTTTAACTATTTTTGTTTTAATTTCATGATATTATAAGAATATTGCTCAGCTTTCTGTTGATTGTTTCGTTACAGGTGCACCAATAAATTTATGCTTGTTTTTTTTTTATCTTATTATTAATTTGATTGTTGCAGTGTGAATTATGTATGTGATAGCAATATATTTAACCCTTAACCGGAAACGTGAAAATCCCGTGCAAAACAGAACACGTAATAATTTATCAAATAGTGAACTTAAACTTTTAATCTTTAGTAGTAATGCATTAACAGGAGCAATTTTTCAATATAACAGCATAAAAATAAGTTTTGAATGCCGGAGTGAGAAAATGTTAAGGGCAAGATATATCGGCGAAACCAGACGGTACGGTTCGTACAGACGGTACACAGACGGTACGTTTCCGGTTAAGGGAGCTGCAATAAATAAGCCTTTTTGTTGTAAAATTTAGATGAGCAAAAAAAGTGTAAAAAGAAAAGTGCACAAAATCTGAACGTATTTGGCACCTGTAATTGTGCATAAAAAGTATAAAATTTAGATAGGCAAAAAAAAAAGTGCACAAAATCTGAGCGTATTTGCACCATTGATTGTGTATAAATAGTGCACAATTTAGGTATGCAAAATAAGTGTAAAAAAACTGCACAAAATCCGAGCGTATTTGGCACGTCAAATAGTGCATAAAATATGAACAATTTAGGTATGCACATTTTGTGCACAATTCAGTTTGCACTTATTATGCATAAGCAGAGGTACCAAATACGCTCACTTTTTGTGCACTTCTTTTTACCCTTTTTTGCAAACTTTTTCTAGCTGGGTTACTAGAAATAAATCTAATTGTTATTAATATCAAAATTAACTTTTATTAAAATATTCTATGCATAACATTTTAAAATCAAAAAGTAGAAAAAAATTTTGAAGTAGAATATTTAAGTAAGTATTTTATTTTAAAAATAAAAAAAGTCTTCAATTGTTATTAACATCAAAATTTACTTTTATTAAAAATATTCTATTTATCACGAAAAATACAAAGAAACCGATATAATATTTTCAAATAAAAAAGTTAAAACAAAAACTAAATTGGAATACTTCACCGAAAAAACATCTATAAATAAAAAAGAGAAAAAAAAACCCTGAAATAGAATATTTTAACTGATAAAGCATTTTAAAATAAAGATCTAGAAGAAAAGTTGCGAATAAAAAGAAGACGTAGGATTCGAACTCGGGTTACCTAGACTCGAAATACACGGCTCTAAACATTCCTCCATCAAGCACATAGACGCATCGTAACAAAACTCCGAAAAGAGTAGGCAACTCTATGATCTGAAGGCATGAATCTAAGTATGGTCACATAAAGTCAGCCGCGAGACGCTAGACCGACGATTATGGAAGAAGTGTGCACTGTGCACGGGGTGATGAAGCAACCAGGAGCAGCGGAGATGGAATAGATCGCTTCTAATACGGCAATAAAGATATCAGCGCCAAGTGCAAAAACACGAGATGTGAGAATCCTACTGCACTTATAGATTTTTAGTATCTAAGGTTAGTTGGGGCAACTGGGACATGATTTTACAATGTGACTCTGGAGCTTCTGACAATTCAGCTTCAAAAAGCTATGTTCATTTCAATTAAAGTCTGAACTTCTGTACATGTGTTCAGTTAGGTTCCCTCTATCAGACAGAAATGCTCAAAATTACATTTTAATATTTAAAAATATAAAAATATGCATATTTCATCTTTCTTTCCTCATGGGTCCAGTTGCCTCATAAAAATGGGGTAAGTGGACCAGGGGTCTATGTTCCACACGCGTTTATTTTTTTTCATATGGGATATCAGGTCCTGTTTGAAAAAGTGTAAACAACTTAAAAAAAATTAAACCAGGCAGATCATGTAAATTATATGTCAATAAACAGCGTTGTAAGGGAAACCTTTGCTGTCAGTGTGCCTAAAAAAAGCACTAAAAGTGAAAATATAAGATTTATTTATACCAAAAATGTAAAACTTAAGTAAGTACTTATGTACTTTAGTATAGATAATAAGTATAAAAGTCACATGAGTATTTTAAGGAAAAAAATAGCAAGGTAAGTCTCAGAACAAAAGGCTACGTAAGTACTTAAGTACTTTATCTTTATCCAGGGGTCGCATTATATAAGGAAAAAGTTATTGTTCCTTAAAGAAAGGCGCGATGAAGATATTATTTTCAAAATAGTGGTAGGGACGATAAAAGATTCCCTATAGCATAGCTGCCAACTTTTACGCTTTCCTCTTACCACTAAAATATTATAGTAAATGTTGTCTTATTTAATCGTCGAAATCTTATGATTAAACAAAACGAAAATCTCTATTAAATTTTAGTGGTAGCAAGAAAGCGTAAAAATTGGCAGCTATGCCTATAGAATGCGACCCCTGTATATAGTACAATTTCAAGGTCTGGCTCTCTGACTTTCAGGGGCAAGGTACTTGCATTCGTAAAATGTTGAAATAATTTAATGACACCAATATTTACAAGAGAATCTATCTGAAAACAAGTAAAAGTATATTTTCGCGTACTTAACAAAGGTTAAATTTTCATTATAAAATTCAGGTGCCAATGTGGCAATTAGGAATTAAAATTAAGTGATGCCATAACGGCATCACCGCCTCTCAACGGGTCAAGAAATTTGGTTTGATACCACTCAATATGCTTTTTTTAAATTTCATTACGTTATTTTAATAAGGTATTCTATCATTTTCTTTATTGTGAGCAAAAACCAATAGAGAAATTAACTTCCCGTAGTAAGAGAAACACAAAAAAGTTATTTACAACTATTCGGGTAACTGGATCCAGCATGGCCCAGTTACCCCGGATACATGTCCCAGTTACCCCATTCTTGAAACATTTATGGGGTAACTGGGACCCTGGGCTTACATTTAAAACATGAAGTAAATATGTATAGATACCTAATAATATTAATGTAGTTATATGTCTAATCTTTAAAAAAAAAAGACTGTTTAATAAAAGTACTTACAGTATTTTAATAAAAATCCGAGGAAGTTCAACCATATAGACGTTGTTTTTAAAAAAAGAAGCGTAAATTTTTGACAACCTATCACAGCAAAGTGAGAGTTATGATTGAGTTGATACACGTTGTTTTAGGAAGTAGAGATAAAGGGGCATTGCTCACAAAAGCTAAAACTTAAAAAACACCAACAGTTTTTTATAATATAGCCTATGGCCCAGTTACCTCGTGGTTCCAGTTACCCCAACAAACTTTATATCAGACAATTCTGGAAAATGATATATTCATTGTTCTTTTTCAAATTTCGATGCAAATGATCTAGATTGAAAAAATAAAATTCTGTATGAAATGCTTTCAAGATGCAAACTGGAGAAATGTCACAGTATTCAAATGTTAAAGAATTGAATATTGTAGAGTAATTAAAAATCAACTAACCTTCAACCTTCCTGCAATATTTAAAAAGACAAGAAGCCAAATTAATATATATATATATATATATATTTGTGTTTCCCCAATAATATTTTGCGCCTTTTCAAGAAGCAGGTTATCTAGTTATTCGCAGAGGATTATAATTTTTCCATGACACTTGCTTTGATCGTTTAAAATATTTATCAAAATTATAAGCCATTTATTTTACATAAGTACGCTTATATTTTATTTTAAATTACTTGTGATATTTTTCTATGAGGCTTTACTATTAATTGGGGAACACTTACCTAGCTTCATACTTATTATAGAAAAACTAAACTAAACTCTGTGGCTATACAATCCATGAAGGATCTGGGCCGACAGTGCCCATCTCTGTTTTCTTTGCCCTGGGCCCCGAGGTGCTCAGCAGCATGCGTCCCGACCAGGTGGTCAGCCTAATGCGAAAACTTCGGTGTTTAGTTCCCAAGCAAGCTTGGTACTCATTTTATCGACCCCAAAGTGATGAAAGGCTGAGTGAACTTTGCCCAGTCGGGAGTCGAATTCTCGACCTGTGGTGCGGCAGTCAGATGCTCTGACCACTACACCACTGGGCTTCCTTATTATAGAATTAATTCTATAATATAATTCAGGTCATTACTTCATTTTGCTTATTACTCATCCTACGAAAATATTGACTTTCTTTTGAAAGGCATAGCGAAAATTTCTTCTGCAGTTCAAATACTTATGAATTACTCACATGTGTCTTAAATGATTTGATCTCATATGCCCCATCTCTCCTTTAAAGCTTAACTTGGAATAATAAAATATCTTTAACTGAAATAAAAAGACAAAGTTATCAAAAGCTTACCTTATTATTGGCGCGATATCTTGCAAATAACACCTGTAAAAATACTTTTTTAAGCTTGTTTTTCTTTGTTTTTACTTCAATAGCTTCGGAAGATTTGGTTACAGCAAACATTCTAAAACAAATTATTTACCATGTATCCAAAACAAAATGACTGATTGCCCTAGAAATTTGGGTGACAGATTGTATTATTACTACCAATCATTGCCAATTTTTGAAAGATTTTTATATCAAAAGTAGATCAAATGTACGTTGTTCATATGTAACTCCTTTTACCCTATGGCTTTTTTAATTTCTTTATAACACTTTATATAAATGGTATCTCCACAAATTTAGGGAATGCTACAGTTTTTCGACCAATCCTGGTTCACTTGAATATGTAATTTCCTTTCTGTTTTAGAATATATTCTCATTATCATTAAACAAGAAAAAAATATTTTTAGAGTTATAGTTAACAGTTCTTAAATCTGGAATTTATAATATAAGCTAAAAAATAATTGTTTCATCTATGGCAATATTTAATGGGAATACTTAATTTTCTAAATCTTCTTCTGTGTGATGCATATATATATAGGGTAACTCCGGGAGAGTCGCCGCATACAGGATAGATGCCGCACCCCTTGTATTTCTTGTAATTATCGATAGATGGTCGTCAAACGCACAGTATAGGTGCGCAATGAGATTATTTTAATCAGTGTACAGCGTGAATCCCATTTCAATGTTTACTTGTAGAAGTACAATCCTTAATTTGACGTAAGTGCATAATTTCACTGTCCAAACTTTTAAACACGTTATGTTTAAATACTTTTCATACACTAATTACTAAATGCATGCATGATTTCGAAGTCAAAACTAAGTGTAACGTTTGTATAGAGTAATGTGTCTATGGTTACGCCATTCCCATTAGCGATGGCAAGTAACTGTCATGGTCGAAGTCTGCACCATGCAAAATGGGATTCATGCCGCATTGCTATTCCGGTATACATCCGCAGTTTCTTTTGTGCGGGATGATTAAGTGTTATTAACTTTTCCTTTTCCTTTTGCACAGACTAACCATGTTAGGCATGTTATCAAGTTTACTAAAACCAAAGGAGAAAAGGGGGAAAATAAAAAGTAAAAAGTGCAAGAAAGATGCAAGTCAAGATGATCATAATGAAAAATTGGATTATGCGTAACGCAGATGTTCTTTGCAAACTACTCCAAAGAAGAGGAAGTGTAATTGCTTTCGTTGCATCAAATGTTTAAATGTAGCTACATAAAGGCTGCACTTTTTCGACACTTTTTCTGCATATTGTAGTAAAAAAAGGGTCATTTAACCCATTCGGGACCATAGGTGCATATAAGCATCTTCATAAAGAGCTTACAAAATTTGTTTCTGGCACCAGTAATAAAGAAAAGTAATATTTGCTTTGTTTAATTAGAGCATTTTCATGATTATTTAAGTAAAGGTAACTTCTTTTTAAAAAGTGGTACCAACCGAATAAAAATTTGTGCAAAAGCCACCGGTCCCGAAAGGATTAACAAGTAAATTAAGTAAACGCAATTTACTTTTTTTCTTTTCCCTTTCTAATACATTGATGTTACGTTGTTGTTGAAATAACAATTAAAATTTAATGTAAAAAAAAAAAAATAAGTCGATAATTTTAATTGTGAAACTCAGCAACAATTATTAATTTGAATCTACTAATACGTTTTATTGTACTCATTTAGTGTCATTTTGTTATTACATCGTTAATTATAGTCCAGGTATGAATATTTTTTTTAATATTTTTATTTATAATTTCATTCTGTTCTTATTAGAAGGGCGGCGTCTCAGCCTGAATGTACGGGTGACGCGCCGCAGTGTAATGTTTTAGATTTTTTTTTTTTAAATATTAATAATTTGTTTTGAATTTTTTTGTCGCAATACACGCGTTGTATATTTAACATTAAATTGCACAGCATGATTTTTTTAGTTTTGTGTCCGCCAAGGGACTTTATATGCATACACTGTAAAAAAAAATCTGTAAAGTTACTAAAGTTTTTCTAGGAAACTGGGATTCCAAGAACTTTTTATGTAACGGCAACATGAAAAATTCCTGTAACAGACGCTGTTACAGGAATTTTTCCTGTTGCCGTTACATAAACAATTCTTGGAATCCCAGTTTCCTTGAAAAACTTTAGTAACTCTACAGATTTTTTTTTACAGTGTATTAAAAAAAATGTGCGGCATAAATCCCGGAATTACCCTATATATTGCTTAAGTTTATATATTGTTTTATATTGACTGTTTATTATTAAGTTTTATATTGACTTAAGTTTTCATATTTAAAAAATAGCTTCGCTATGAAGTTAAGATTATTTTCGTTTCACATTAGACTCGAATTTCTGCAATACACTTAAAAATTTTTATATTCAACGTAAAACGATTTTTGACCTTGTTCTATTTTTTTTTTTTTTTTTTTTTTTTTTTTTTTTTTCAATTTAGTTTTGCTTCATTAATTTTCCCGAAATCTTCTAAATTTTATTTGAGACAGTTGTATTATCAAATTAAAAATTTACTTTCTTCAAAAAAGTAAAAATAAATACAACTGAAAAAAATTTCCCAAAAATAATTCTTCTACCGTTATAAATGTTTGCGTATCCTAACATTTTAAGAGTAAATGTTGATTTTTAATCTGCATGATCGTGATTGTGTTCCTTCATGAATATTTTAGAATGAACGAATATCTCTTAACTGGTCATTTTCTGTCGTCGCCAATCTTGGACAATCCCTCTTTGATTTCCTCAAACAAAAATGGTTTTGCATCCTGTCCAGGAATGGAAATCACGCATTTGTCCTTGCGCGATCAAAGAGATGACCAATCGTCAATCATTTCACCGGGCATATTATTGTTCTGCGCTGAACACTTTCAAGGGTAACACTCCGCCAAGTAAAAGTGTTTCGTGACGCTTTTAAACAATGAAGAACTACTCAAAAGCTGCTCTTTCAAATAGAAAAGAAACTGATTCTATGCTTCGCTGGCTCCTAACTGCCAATTTTCCTTGTTTGGATTTCTCTTTCAGCATCAAATTAGAAGAATTAGTACAATAAGAAGATTACACATGCATTATTTGTTTTTCATAACAGATGTAATTACGCGATTTGTTTTGCTGCGATTGGTTATTAGCTCTATTTTTTAATGATATTTTGATTTAACCCCTTGTAGATAGGATAACAACGCCATACGATAACGACAAAACAGCAGCAAAAATTTTGTTGAAAAATACATGGGCGGAATTTTAAAATGGAATATATTTTTGTTAATCTTTAAATAAGAACAGTGATTCAAAAATCAAACAAAATTTCCTTCAATTAATTCATGGTATATTTATTCCTGCCACTAACAGCTCGGCGAAAATGAAGGGTTCCAGTGTGTCAAGTGTTGTTGAGTGTAGTAGAGCTCTCTATGCGTAAATGTTTATAACATTAAGTGTAATGCTTGAAAAAAATATAAAACCTGATTTTCATTGATACATTTTATTTTGACATATACCATATATATTTTAAAATACAATGCTGAACATATTCTGGTGCAACATATCTCTTAACCAATTGAACATATGTTCTTATGACCTAACATATGTTCAACATAGAATGAAAATATCACTTTCGCTGACAGATTTCCTTTTATCTCTTCAGTTTTCCTCTTCTATGATATAAAAATGAAATTTATGACATATTTAGAAATTCTGTATGAATGACAAAAGTGAAAAAAAAATAGCTTATGGCATTGCCACCACCATTATGACATCAGCATTCCATACTACGTTTGGAATGCGTTTCTAATATTAAGTGAATAACACATTTGTACGAAGACGGAAAGTCTGTGGTTAAAAGAATAGGCTTTTATCGCTAATAAATGAATTTAATTCTCAAGGTAGGAATTGTGAATCCAAAATTTATACTTGGATAATTCAGCGTTGTTGTCGTTAATCATTTATTTTAAAACTAGAACATTAGCACGCACTGCTCTGTAGATTTCGAAAAAAATCGGTTAAATGTTCAAGAAGCATATTATATACCAACTGTTCGTTGGAAAAATCGATAGACATGGAAATAAAAGAGATCCGGGTTTAATTCTTGAAAATAAAAAAATAGTAATTGAATGGTGTAATTAAAAGAAGAAACAGGGTCAAGAAGAGAAAAAATCACAGTTCACATTAAACAAAAAATGCAAGTTTTGTCAATAATATTTTAACATATATTTTTGCAAGAAAAAAATTACATTACGTCAGTGAGTGAAAATTCTCTTGGACAAACAGTGAGTGATGTGAATATGTCTATGAATTTATTTAAAGGGATAGAAAAATATTTAAAAAATGTATAATCAACAAAAATAAATTTAAATCATTTATTTTTAGTACAGTTTTCTTTGTTAATTTGTTTTTCAATCAATAATATGTGACAGATAAAATAAAAATAAAACCATTTTCTTGTTAAAATGTTACTTAAATTATAAAATAAGAGAAATATAATTTTTAATTATTAATCATAATGATACCTATTAGTTACGTCATCTATTTATAATTTGAATAAAAACACCTTTTTGGGGGAGGTTTTACTGTTATATGTGTTATTAAGATCAAGATTCAATGTAAACGTGAGATGGCGGCAAATAGCGCAAACAAAGCTAACAGTGCAAAAAATGCTAATTGAAACTATTTTTTACAGGTAAAAAAAAGTAACTGATTTCGTTAAATAACTGCTTTTTTAAAATAACTCCTATTCTTTTATTTTCACATTTTTTACACTTTGGTTAGATCATTGATAAGGATTTAAAATAAAAAGAACAAAAAATATGCTTTGGGTGCGCAGTTCACGTTTAAAGGGTCGGATTTTTTGTTTAGAAATCTCATTTAGTTTTAAAAACTTTTTACATTTACGAAGTTTAAAAAAATCTAAACCTTAAAAGAATTTAAATCTTAAAATTTTGAAATCTTTTAAATTTAAATATTTTTAACATTTGATCACTGTAACGAAAAAGAAATATAGAGAAATGAAAATATATTTTAACATTGTTGTGTCTTCCGTATGTTATACACATTTCAAATGTGAGGTGATTTCGTGTAGATGCATAGAGAAAAATAATCTAAAAGTGTTTAATCCCTTAGGTACGGATTTATTTCGGGGCTGCCACTGGCGGGTTTTTTTTTTTAATTTTATCTCGCACCATTTTCTTAAAACAAATATCTTTCATATACTCTTTGACAGTATGTGCAAGAGAAAAACCCTCCAAAAATATTTCCTTTAAATAGTGGTATGGATAGAATATAAAAATAGGCGCCAGTGGCCAAATGCATGACGAGTCTCAGTCGTCAAATATACCCAAGGTGTTAACCTATGTCGAAGTAAGGTTATGCAGAAATTTATAAATTATTTTACATGAAATCGATATTTTCCATAAATCTGAAGTATGTAAGGTATTTAATAAGTGACTACATATAATTCTAAACATTTCTGATTAATTTATAAAATCAAAGACGTAAAAGTATTAATCGGTGATCTAAAAGGGATGTTTAATAAATTGTAAATTTTTGGCATAATTTTAAAATGATTCGTAAATTAAAAATGTAAAGGTAGATAATAAGTTTTTATGCAGTTTTTTGCATAAATATTTTAAAGCACAGTCTAAAGATACAAGTTAAATAATAAAATTTATTTAACAGGATTTTGAATTTCTCACAATGAACAAGATTTTTACATAATAACTTCTCACAGTTCGTCATAATGAACGTACAAAAAAAAACGTAGAATTTACGCAATAAGTCCTCCATGTATACAATAGTACGCCTACACGATAATAAAACAACCCAAAGGAATAGTAAATAGTAGAAAAATATATTTATTAATTTATTTTGTAGTTTGATACTCCTGTTTTTCTTCATTAATGTTTTGAAACACAATATTACACAAAATGCATGTTTATGTATGCGTGCAGGAAAATTCAAAAATAAATGAGAGAGTTAAAAAAATAGTATGTACCGGATAAAAAATTGTACTCTGGTGCGTGATTAAAATAAAGAAAAATTCTAGATTTTAATCTTAGCAAAAAATTAAGTGGATCCTTGACTTTTTTTTCGCCTTAAATTTCTGTTGTTGATTATACATTCATGTTTGAGAGCCCATAGAAAACCAAAGAGTTATAATATTGTTTACAAAATTTTTGATTTTTTTTTACTTTAGGTCATAGTTAGAAGAGCATCACTATCTTTTTAAATAATAATAAGGGGAAGATTTGCTAACGGCGAAATAAATTAATAATATGATATTTTCAAGTTAACTTACAATTTTAACCAGAGCCAACCTTCTCCTGAAAACGATCCCGTTTCAGGAAACATTATCGGGATCCTACATTTTTTTTACGAAATTAAAAAAAAGGAGTTTATAAGCATGAGGTATTTAGATCCCCCCCCTCCCCCTCCTCCTGATTAAGCAGGAGAAGTAAGTAAAGGCACATGAGCAAACGTCTTTTTGAACAATAACATATTTTTATCTTATTTGGGGGCTATGAATATACAGCTTAGGTGCTTTGCTTAACAGATAATTACAATTAGAAAGGCTTTTTTGTAGCATAAGTATTAAATTATTTAAACTTTACTCAGGAACCTTAATTTTATTTATTTATTTATTTTTCATTTTTCATTTTTATTTTATTTTTTTATTTTTTATTTTTTTTTTTTTTTTACGAGCGGGTGCTGAGCAAATATTTTTGCGGGGCATAGTTACGCTATCAAAACTGCAAGATTTTTCATAGAGTATGACATGTAATGCAAGACATGTTCGATGAGTAATAATAAATAACAGAAGTAAAATCTGAATTTTAATTTTATTGCCTTTTGTGAGAGCACAGTTTCACAAAAATCACGCTTGCCGTAAAGTTTGCGACAGAGCGCTAGCTGGAACGTTAAACTGTGTTGTGTATCTTACTGTCGTAATTATCTTATTATCTTACTATATCCTTTAAGTTTTTTTTTTTTTTAATTTAAATTCATAACACGTGACTCGATTATGTTTTGTAAGACTTTTCATTAAATATTTGCATCGACTGTTAAATGAAAGAGAAACATGTTTCGCAAAACCGCTGATCGAATAACTGGAATATTTTTAAATGTGCTTTCTCCTTACTATTATTACCTTTCACAGAAGATCCCAAGAATTGCCAATTGCTTTCTCTTTTCGTTATCTCACCCGTGAACTTGGCTTTCTCTTGCATTGTCAGCCAAATCTGTTCCGCATTTGATTTTTCCAAACAAAAAAAGTATGTCTTTCTGTGTCCGGTGTCCCATATTTGCTTTTGAAACCAACTAATAAAACTCGGTCATTTTACTTTTAGTGCCTTTGTTTCGACAAACCGAACTTCAAGAGCACCAACACAATACAAATATTACTTTACCGAATTGTGTTTTTTTTTTCATTAAAAATTAATGACAAAAAAGGACATACAAATTAAATAATATAAAAATGGGTACGGCAAAAGTGCAATAAAATTTTAAGATAAAATTAAAATTATTCAAAGTCTGGAAAATCTAAAACATTGCAAATTGCAGTCTGCGTTTCAATCAGTTGATTTATTTTCATATTTACATTTAGACAAGCATACATATGTGGTGTGCGTGCATGCGTGATTGTGTGCATAAAATAATCTTTCTGGTGATAGATGTGTTGTTACAGATCGTTAGAAAGATTATTTAGATTATTTACAGAAGAATGACACAAAAATACATCTTTTCTCTGTCATATAGTATTTGTATGAAATAATATGAAAGTATTTCCGACTAACGCATTCTTAATTTTTCTGAATTTGCGTTACCACAATCTTAGACGTACATTTTTTTATTTGAATTATACAAAACGCAAGAGAATTATGTCTACAATTTTAATACTGAAAAAATTCCTGAATCGAATAAGACACTATAGATTTATATTCCTACAGGTAATATCAGCATATAAATTTTTGCTGGTATGCAAAATGTTTCTGTTTTATTTCGGTTTACTACACAATTTTACTCAAAAAAGTAAGAACCCTGTACAAAATATATGTAAACGAGACCCGGTAAAATTAGCTGAAATTTCGAAACGTTGTAATTTATGCAATGCTGGTCAAATGATCCAATGTTCACAATCCTGGAAAAGGGCTAGCTTTGATGTTATGGCCGTCAAAAGATCTTAGTTCCTATTACATGGCTGCCAACCTTCCTACATTTTTAAAGTTAAATAAACATAATTTAAACCAGAAAAACTATTCAAAAAAATGTTTCCTGCTTCCACGTGGTTCTTAACGGAATGTTAGCAGCTATGATATTATATTCCAAATACGATATATTTTTAAATTGAAATGAAACCAGAAATTTTATTAAATAATAAAAGCCAATCAGGAGCCACACTGAAACCGAAATCATTTCAGAATTCTGTCCATTGAGACATTTGATCAGCATCGCATCAAGTACAATATGCAACAGTTTTAGCCAATTCCACCGGGTCCATTTTTCCACATAATTTGTGACTGACGCTTTAGACAGCAGGTAAAATGTTGGTAATGCTGCAGAGGAATGGGACTCACTTGCAACTCACTTTTACAATGTTGAATAGTTCTTATTTTTATGTTGATATTTGTACATAAAATTTAATCTAAATGCAATTTTGAAACTTCATAAAATTTTCATTTACTAATAAAATTGGAAAAAATATTGAATGAAAACAATATTGTAAAAATAAAAACACCACTATTTAAAATGTGGTCAACAACATTGCTGCCAACTTTTACAATTTTTTGTTACCTCTAAAATTTAATAGAAATGTTGGTATTAGATTTCGGCTACGATTTTGGAATGGCGAAATTCGCCAACTTTGCGAAAAAATTGCATTAATTATAAATTTTCAGTATAATTTATTTCAATATAGTTTAATATAATTTAATTTCATATAATTTTATCTTATCATCTCTTTGTTAGATTTTATGATTTAACAAGGAATGTTATTTATTTATGAAAGTTTAGATCTCTTAATGATTTTGTATTTCTTAAATAAGGACATTATGAATCATTTTATATTAGGATTTTCATTTTTATAATCTGAACACGCTTATCTCTAATATCTAAAATTTTGTGGTTTATGCTAAAGGCAAATTACACAATCTGAGAGCTTTTTGAGACCTGCAGTTGTAGTTTTATCAGTATAACGTATTTAAAAGCAGTTACCACATTTAGAAGCACAATTAAAAAATATAGAAATAATAATGAAGCATCCGATAAATTTAAAAACAATGTATCATTTTAAGGAATTAAACTTTAAAAAATTACGAAACAGCTGAAATTTTAGCTTGATATTCTATTTACCGAGTAAAACGTTTATCATGATTAATCATTAAAAAGCTAAGAGAAGCAGTGACTTACAGAGTGAAAATAATATAAAGTTGATTGGTAAAACCTCAAACTTTAGAGATGGTAACCACGAAAATTTAGTTGGCCAGCTCGAATATTGTATTTTTGAAAGGATAGATTAAAAATCGTAGATTTTCCGAATGATTTATTTAACGAAGTTTCATTGTTAGAGAAAAATATTAAATGAAAGGTTTTTTTTTATATAAAATTAAAGGAAATGTAGGTATTAATAAGAAATAAGTCCTGCCCAAGTTGCAACATAATCTTCACAAAGAGTTTCACATTTTCGATTCAATTTATAAACATTTGGATGATATATTGTGCTTTATTATATAGCATGAATATGAACACATATTTTATAAGCCCCACCAGTAGCTGAGAGGTTCCACTCTCAAAGCTCGTAGGCGGGAGCTGCTGGGTTCGAACCCAATCGCAACCGTCGACCTAATCGTACGGAGTTTTCTTCGAGCCTTGGGTAAATACGGGTTAGGATCCCTTAGAAAGACCCTCCCACGGAGAACATCTTCCCTCAGGCCCATATCCCTAGCGTAGATAATCGGCCACAACAACATATTTTATAAATGACATTTGTATAGACATCCAAATATGAAATTCATTTTGAAAAAAAAAAAAAAAACTTTAAAGATTTGACATCAAAATTCGTAATGACTATGAATTATCTAAAAGGTAAAAACTTCAAAAATTTGCTTCCCACTGTTAGAACGGCATTACATTTTGAAAGTGTCAGAACAATTGTGCTATTGTATCTTGAGGCCAGTACAGTGTTCAATTATCTTCAGCGCCATTGTTTTTGTCTACTAACACCGGTCATCCACTTTCGTGTCAGCACCTTGTTATTACCAATGATTGAGAAACAAACTTTATTACGTATTGGTGATGAAAATGCAAAAGCTCAAACGTATTCTAAAACCGACAATGTGTAATGCTGAGTATTACTTAATATTCCCAGAAAGCCAATGTATACCGGTATTATCTGATAAAAGGATATTTTAAGGTTACATTGTTAACTTTTGATTCATTTACTACGATATAAATGTATATAGGGTGACTGCGCCAGTATTTGAATCATTTAATTGAAATTTTTTCAAGTTTTTTTAAATTTAATTATTGCGACTTTTTCTGCAAATATGCGTAAATACCAATTAATATATGAGGTAAGTATATTTAATGGGTTATCTAAAGGTAACTGTGAGGTAACTATGTAATACATGAAGTAACTAAACGGATTTTGTTTTCGTTTTCTTTTCAACAATTCAAATTATTAACTGTAAAATTTGGATAATGAGATTGCGCCAGTAATTGACCACCTATATATAAAGTAATTGAGTAAGCTACACCATTGGTTATCCATTTCTTTTTCTGTATTAAAATCAAAACCTATAAATGTTCATATTGAAAATTACTGTTAAACGATATATATATCATATAAGTCAGAAAACAGTTCAGTTTTTAAAATCAATAACTAGGAAACTAATCATCGGATTAAAAAGTGCAGATTTTAATATTTAAATGCAAATACAAAATAATGTTTAAATGCAAAATGTTTAGTAGGGAGGGTCGAAAAAAAAATTCTTTTATTTTCGGAACGCTTTAGTGCGGAAAAATTGCCGATTGTAATAAGAAGAAAAACGACATAAAAAATTTTAAAATCGGTTAACATCTTCCATTCGTGCATCGTACTTAAATTTGATGAAAAATTGCAAAAATCGCGCCTTTTTTCTAATTTTTAAAATTAATTAAAACTTTAAAAATAAAAAACCATTTAGCTTTTCATGCTTGTTTCATGGTTTACATAATCTAAATAAATTAAATTCCGATCAATGATCCAATTTTTTTTGTTCGCGCAAGAACTTAGAAAAACATAAATTTACCAATTTTTCGCAATTTTCATCGAGCAACTCTTAGTTTGTTTTGCTAGAACAAAACGACACAGAACTCCCCACGTGGTGGTTACACGTTGAGTTCCATCCACATCCTACCCAACCAACCGTCGAATTGTTGAGTGCGGTATTTATATTACATTAAAAAGACCGCATGCATGTCAATGCGTAATTCTAATTAAATGCTTACATAAAAAAAACAAAGAAAATTCGTGTCTTTGAGTTGATGTTCATGATTCTTCAAAGGAATTACAATTTGGGGGGAGGGGGGGGGGAATCGAATGTATTTAAAAACCGTTACATAAAAGTTAAATGTGAAGGCCGAGCGGAAAGCTCGTGATCTTCAGTAAGCACTGAGTGGTTCCTCAAATAGTTTTAAATTTCCTAAAGTGGCAGTGTACTATGAAATTGATGAACTCAAACACACTTCTTTTGAAGACTCGGAGTATGAGGAAGATAAATACAAACCGAGTACATCGACTAAAAGCCCAATCGGCAGATGAGAATTAAAATTAACGGAACAGCACTAAACAGCGATCGTTTCGGAGTTTCTGATCAGCCAAAAGCTGTCATAGCGTCAAGTGGATAACCGACAAAGATTCTTCTGATGTGGTTGATAAGTGTAAAATAAAAAGAGACAAGAGTCGTTTTAGGATGGATTTGAAAAGCCGATTCACACCCCCTGAGGAAAGTTCGGGCCTTTTTTTCGACGGACAAAAATGAGATACTTTGTTCCTCGAAAAATTTAATGCCAAGTAATTTCACAGGAATGTGAAATAAGAACACTATTCTCTTATCCAAGAACCTGGATCAACTTATGTTGGACATGTATCTCCTTCCTCGAGTTCATCAAATGATATAAGTCAAAGCATTATTTCTTGTTTGTCTGCACTATCAATATCACTAGAAAAACTAGAAGTAGTAGGGTGTGATGGTACTGTAACAAGCACTGGATGGAATAACGGTGCTTTCCACCGACTAGAAAATCATAAAATGTGGAGCATATGCATCCAGCATTTTAATGAGCTTTCTTATCGTCAACTTTTCCAACATATTAACGGTCAAACTGAAGGGCTTAAATCTTTTAGTGAGCCAATCGGGTAGCAGCTGACTTGTTGTGAGAAAGCTCCTGTGGTCGATTGTGAACCCGCAGATTGTTCGATTCCGGATATATACAGGACTTTTTTGAGCGAAGAACAACAGCACTTTGGAGACATTTTGAATGGAATCACCTTGGGACATTGTCCAGAAGACTTGGCAAATTGGGATCCTGGTACTTTGCCAGATTCCAGATTACTAACTGCGGACAACCGAGTCCTTAGATTGTATTAGATCCACCCAAAAACTTAAAAGAAATAATTGTCTCCATCATAAAATCCTACATGCCTGTGTAATTTGCCATAAAATAAGCAAATATTTTACTGACGGACCAAAACATGTATTTCAAGCAATTCAAACATCACGCTGTTTATCCGCCGAATTATTACAAGCTGTCGATCCAGTAATAGAACGGAATGCGTTTTTTGCGCATCCAGAGAATGTTCTGTTGGCAATGATTGTCGTTTAAAGAAAACATATTCGGGATATTGGTTACAGAAGGATCGTAAAAGAAAGACAAACCGTCCCAAAGAAGAAGACAGTTAGAAATGTACTGCCACCGAATGGAAACTTTCAAGATTTCGATAGCATAGAAATTATTAATTGTAATTCTTGCGCGGTGTATCTTTCCCCAATGCCGCGGGACCTAAGTGAAGATGATGTTAAATCGTTCATCACTTCAGACACAATTCTCATCAGAGAAATACAAATGTTTCCCTGTTACACCGAGACTGTTAAGATGTGCGTCAAACTTGTGACGAGACCTCGAATAAAGTATATGGGCATGAAGCTAGAGGTGACTATATACGAACAACACTGAAGACTAAATCGGTTATGCCTCATCCACGTGGTGAGTTCTGGGTCGTTTTGTTCTAGCGAAACGAGCGAAGAGTTGCACGGTGAAAATTGCAAAAAATTGCTAAATTTATGTTTTTTTCTAAGATGTTGCGCGAACGGAAAAATTAGATTATTGATTATAATTTAATTTATTTAAGTTATGTAAACCACAAAACTAGCATAAAAAGCTAAAGCGTGTTTATTTTTAAATTTTTAATTAACTTAAAAAAATTAGAGAAAAGGCACGATTTTTGCAATTTTTCGTCAACTTTAAGTACGATGCGCGAATGGAAGATGTTAACCGATTTTAAAAAAATTTATGCCGTTTTTCTTTTTATTACAATAGGCAACTTTTCCGCACTAAAGCGTTCCGAAAATAAAAAAATTCTTTTTTTTAGACCCACCCTAGTGTTCAGTAAAGTGTTTGTTCTTTCCTTTAACTTTTAAACATACAGTTACAGTCATATATTACGTCTATGTATAGTATAGTAAAGTAGACAGGCTCAAATTTTTCAGACTGCTTACAGGAGGCAGAGTAAGGAGTAAGCGTGCGGATTTAGAAAGTTGAGACTGCGATTGGCAAAGTTGTACGGTAACATCAAATAGTACTAAAAGGTATTTTGTGAATGTAACTGCGAGGAATAGTACACGTCCAACACTCTTTTGTTTGATCGTGATTTTCAAATTTTACTTCCCGAAATTTTTCGAAAGATCAGCTGCCGCATTTAGTGTTGTTTCCCAACGCGCAGTGCTCAATCAATAGCATTTTGTGGATCTGTTTAATGAAGATAATATTAACTCTTTTCTGACGATTTCATGACAATTAAAAACCGCAAACAAAATCTGAACGTTTTATGTGTTCTAGCCTTAACATTCATGTGCACAAGATGATTTTTCGCACTAAATGGATGTGTCTATGCGTCTTGTAATTAACACGTTCGCTGTCATCTACGAGAATACTCGTAGTTGGCCAACTGGGTTTCCCTGCCAGCTACGAGATAACTCGTTATTGATCTTCTTATCATGCCATAGAAAATATTTGCAATGATTATGTGTTCGGTGCATAGTAAACAAATTTATCTGTTGTTAAAAGTAATTTGTTATATATATATATATATAAATAATAAAACAACAGGAAATAATTTAAAAGTTTAAAAATGCAGATATGATCTTGGCGTGTGTGAACAGATGCATCATCTTAACTTCGGCAGCGAACGTGTTAACTTTTATCCATTGTCCGATATAGGTTTAGGTACACGTACACTTGTTCTGAATTTATCACTAGGAGGCACTGTAAGAAATTTCATTTAAGAGCTCATGGCCACTTTACTATAGCTGGACACTTTTCCTAATATAATAGCTATCGACGTTCAAAAGGTAAAGTGATAAGAAACGACTTTACTCGATACCCTACATATACAGTTTGAGTCTAAATTGTTTTTACAAAATAAGGTGGGTGATAGTACCCACCCAAACGAGCAATAATTACCATGGAACATAGTGCCGCAAACTACCCATTCAATCAAAAAATACAGAGTCTACTACCCTAATACAACTTTGGTTGACGGTAATAACGTTCAGAAAACTAAACTATATTATAATGAAACTTTTAATAGACATGCTCGCGTTTGTTGTAAATATGACAACACCGAAAATAAATAGTAGAAATGTCCATTATATGCGCCAACAGTACGCATTTGCCGCTCCACATTTTGGACTGCGATTATCAGTTCATACGGTATCATCGATTGCGTGAGAATCTTGTTTTTCCAGAACTTCTTGTGATGTTACATTTCATACAAAACCAGGTAGGTATCGTTGCATTTTTATAGCAATATATTTATTTTTTGCAAAATTATAACCGACAAGCCGACTTCAGTTAGGGTGAAACACCCTGTATTTGTGACTTAATAAGTGGTTTGTGACCCCATGGTCTATGGTAATTATTGCTCGTCTGGATGGGTACTATCATCCCTCTTAATTTGCAAAAACAATTTAGACTCACCGTGAATATAATCAATTTTAATACAAATAGAAAAAATCACTTTAATGATAATAAAAGAAGTGCATAATACATTATAGAGTAACTATGTTACATTTATTGTTATTATTATTATTTTAGAATTACAGAGTTGTGTCAAATAATTATCAGATCAAAATCAGACATCATCTGATTTATGATAAGATGAAACACTGTTCCGTTTGTCTCATTAACATGTGTTCTCACTATAGACAAATGGTGTGCCGAATTAATATTTTTGCTTGGACGATCATGAAGGGGAGAAATTAGATCAAGTTTATACAAAGAAAAATTTTAATGAGATTTTTAGGTCTTGATCCGAGAATGTCATACGAAATTTGGATATTTTAAATAGTTTGCAAGATAAATTTTTCTCAATTTTTACTGAGATTTTTAAAATGGAACTAACTTACAGCATTGTTGTGGATATAAAACAGAAAAGGGGAAAACAATAGGGAATATTAAATTTTATTGATGTGATTTTATCATTAAAATTTAAAAGACTTTTTTTTGTTCAATGTGAATAAATTCTGAAACAATATCTTGAATGAAAATTTAAAGAATCAAAAACATATTTTCTTATATTCAAGCTTTAAGAATCAATTTATTGTAGAGAACAAAAAATCGTCTGTCGAGAATTTGACAACTTGAAATATTTTCACGGTAGCCCTTTTTTTTCAATTTTACATAAAAAAAGCGATTAAACAAGTTTAATCTCCTTCTATTCAATTGGGCCATAATTCTTCCCTTTTTAAACGAATTAAATTTCTAGGAAAAACTTAGATTTTCCAATATTTATTTTGAAAGACGCTGGTTAAATTTTTCACATGAAATTTAAAAGTGAAATGGTTTAGCGGGTAATTTTTTCTTTATATATTTTTAACACTTTCTAACATATTTGAAAAGTGTTTATGAATTCGGTTTGTTACAGTTCATCTATTTTATCTTAGATGCCTACAAGAAAGAGCGATATAACGGGATAAGCGATCTTATAAGAAACGTGCTATAATGATGAGTTACTGTATATATATTATATATATACTAGCTGACTCACCGGCGTTGCCTGGGCCCATCGATTTTTCGAAATGAACCAGGAATGATTGAAACCTCGATTCATATTAAAATAAAATAAATAAAAGTTTACCGCAAAATGTAATTTTGGGCTGGGACACCTCTGACTTCAGTAGCGTGCATTGGGTGTACTGAGGATGCATCGCTAGCCATTAAAAACCTCGATTCAAACGAAACTCTTTCAAAATGAACTTCTGGAATGGGTCCCTGTGGCCTTCGACAGCGTAAACTGGGCGTGCTACGCGGTCTGTTTCAAACAAACGTCTTTCGGAATGAACCTCCAACACGGGACCTGCTGACTACGTCACCGTATAGCAAGCTTGTAGCACACGCTCCGGCAAATATGAACAGCAATGGAAAACTAAGTTAAATGAGTCAAACCTCCTTGAAAACGGTACATAGAACCCGATATAAGAATTCGCTCCCTGGTGTGGTAGGTAGAACAATAAACTGTAAGAGAATGGTTAGATAAGTTTAATGAATTAATTTCCGTTGAATTCGGACTCATAGAACTTGAAAAGGAACTCGCCGTTAATTTTCGAAAAGGGTGTCAACTGAATTCTATATTTGGGAAAACATACTTTTAAATGTAAATAAAGGATAGAAACACTTTTGGACAAACTCTTAACTCATATCAAGGAACTCTTGCCACAGAACAAACATATTCGAATAAGTTAATAAAATCCTTTTGAATTATGTTTTTAGCATTTGGCAATGTTCAATAATTAATTTAATTTCATATCCCAAATTACATGAGGGGTGAGGTTATCTGCTGAAATGGATCTCTTTTTAGTTCAGTTTTTAATGAATGCTCGCGCCTGTCCGGCTGTTTCTTCGAATATTTGTACTGTCGCCGTATATTTTTGTAACAATTAAGAAAAATTACAGACCTATTAAAAAATTATATATCCGGATGTAAAAAAAAAAAAAAAATACATTTGATAAGAGATTTGCTTCAAATCGATATCTTGATTAGTTTTTGTAATTTTTGCCAATTAGTGAAAATTGTCTTTATTTTTATTGTCATTTTGCAAAGCTCGAGTTTCGATTCGAGCTTTTCAGTACGGAGCGTTTTGACTGGACGCGTTGCACTAGTCTCGTCGAAGGCTGCAAATGCATTCAGTTTACGGTTTTGGGAAAAAATGCTTTTCAATGGGGACGTTTGACGACTTTTAATTAATATCTCTGCTAATTATCAAAGGATAAAAATCTGAGCCTCAGGTGCATACGGACTTGCCTTGGACAACACTCACACAAATTTTCAGGCGTCTAGGTGCACTAGATTTTGCTAGCAATGGCAAACAGACACACAGACAGAGCGAAACTTCCTTTTATTTAGCATGGACTAGCTGACCCGCTCTGCGTTGCCCGGGATCCTGCTATTAACTTTAAATAAACATCAAATTTGTGTGATTTTATATCTTTAACTGGATTTTGTCTCAATGTATATTTATAAAAGAAACAATCTCTGAAATATATTGATATTTAGTGGTTAAAGCGCTCGTAATAAGACATTATCTTTTTTTCACATAGGGTCGTTACATAGTTAGAAAAAAAATGTTTTTTTCTTCGAACTCTTTGAAATTTTTATCGGTTATAAATATACCGATATTTAAGTCCATGCAAACTTACATGAAAAATTATTTATCTAGTTCTAAAGAAATATGTTTTCTTCTCGCTTTTTTATTTGTTTTCGCGTATGGTTCTTTAACTGGATTTTGTCTGAATTTATATTTTTAAATGAAATAAATAACGAAAAAATATTCATTTGTAATGTTAAAAGCTCTCGTAAGAAAACTTTTTCATTTGAGTAACAGAACATCACCTTTCGTTACAAAATGTTATTTTTCACAAAAGTATAATAAATTTCATGACCTATAATTCTCCAAATGCTTAAAGATTAGTGTATGTTATACAGGGTATCTATTCTCGACGGTATCCAATGGCTAATTCCTAAACTGTTAGTCATAGACATATAATACAAATTAGGTAAAGAAATATTTTAAAAGCGATTTACGTCAATAAAAACAATTCTTAAAGAATACGAAATTTAAATTTTTATACGGTCCCCGGTTCTATAAGTTATATTTAGTAAAATTTTCCTATTTCACTGGCAAGTAAGACAAAAAAAGACCCGTTCATATAACAGTAAAATGGACCGAGTTATGAAACTTCCGCCATGCTTTGAGGGGTCATATACCAAGTGCTTAAAGTATTCGAGGAACTTATTTCATGTGTATCTGCGCTTTGAAAAAAATCGTACAAGTATTAAGATTGCGTTAACTTATATTAACTTTCAGATTGGCTAATATAATTGTATCTTAATATATGTTTTATTTTGTAAGGATTTAAGAATGTTTCTTTTCACGATTTCTCTTTTAAACAATTATGTTCTTTTTATAAGTTTTTATTTAACTTCAACGATCGTATGTATGTTTTTCAAATTCAAAGTTTAGACTCGAACTTTAACTCACTTTCAAATATCCGATCGAGATTAAATTTTACACACTCACATAAATCCGATGAGAATCTAATATTGTGATTTTCGCTGGTTTCCATTTATACTTATTTTACAAGATAACACAAAAAATTTCAGATAGACTACCGCAAAGAAGTTTAAGAACAACTTTTAGATTAGATAACGCAAAACTGCGATGGTTGTGTTTAACTTTTATGTATTTTTTAGCACTGAATTCGAAAAGTACCTTAATTTTTAACCACCATGTCAGGATTTTTCACAAATCATAAATTGTCAAAGTTAAAAAATAACAAAAATAGGATACTATAAAATAGAGTAGATGACTGTATTTTTTAATTTTGATAATTGATTTTTAGCACTGAATCTGAAAATGAACTTCATTTTTAACCATCACGTTAGAATTTTTTTCGTAAATGCAAATCGTTTACAAATCGTAAATGTCAAAGTTAAAATATAACGAAAATCTGATGCGATAAAACAGATGTAAAACTTTTTGTTATTTAATTTAATTTTACTTAATTCAATAATTTATTCATTTTTTGACTTATACTGGGATTCATACACATAAACAGCTGAGGAGGTTCAATTTTAGCATTGAATATTTTAACTTTGATATATACAATTTGCGAAAAATCCTGACGTGATGGTTAAAACTGAAGGTCATTTACTGATTCAGCGGTAAAAAATACATATAAATTAATTATCAAATGTTAAAAACACAACAATGGCATCTATTTTATAGTATCAAATTTTCGCGATTTTGTTTTTCGTTTTTAACTTTAAAATTTACGATTTGCAAAAAATCTTTACCTGATGGTAAAAAATGAAAATCGATTTCGGATTCAGCGGTACAAAATACATAAGAATCAATTATCAAAAGCTAAAACTGCTAATTTTCATAATTTTATTTAACAAAAATTCTGAGTTTTTTTCTTCGATATGTTTCTTACAAATTGTATATTTTGCATTAATATGTCAGAATGATTAAAGATTTCAAATTTATATTGCCATGTTAATTTTATTCGCAACCATTATCGTCAGATATTATACCATTATCGCATTATCGTCAGATATTTTAATACACTGACGGAAAAAAAATCCCAAAACCACGAAAGACTTGTGTTAGATAAACGAAATTTGGTAGGCGTGTTTATACATCTGAAAGATGACATCGATTCAAATTTCGCGCTTCGCGCATAAGTGGGACGCTAGTGGCGCCACTCAGAACTTGCAGCTCAGGTTTACTTTAAATGCGTGCTGTAAAGTTCGTGGAAGTTATTTAGCTACGAAACGTGACGTATTGAGTTGATGTTAGCCAAGAATGCCTTTAACAAGACGAAGAAGCCACTGTCAACAGCTCCCCGAGTTAGAACGAGGTCGCATATTCGGGCGCTACGAAAAGGTGGATTTTCTTTCCGTGATATTGCAGAAACACTTGGCTGGAATGTATCCACCGTGCATGATTATTGGAAACCGTGGTCAAGGGATGGTGCTGCATAAAGAAGACCGGGTTCCAGGCTGCCACGTGCACTCCTGAGAGGGAAGATCGCCGTATTCGGCGTACGACTGTGGCGCATCGTACTGCGTCTGCGGCAGAAATTCGAGCTGTAGTTGGTACCACAGTTACACAACGAACTGTTAGAAATCGTACTTCAAGGACAGCTCCGAACCAGGCGCCCTGTAGCGTGCATTCTACTGACTCCAAGCCATTGCCGTTTGCGACTCCATTCGTGTCAAGCCAGAGCTCATTGGTGGGCGGAGTGGAGATCTGTTGTGTTTCTTTTTCATCAGAAAACACTGTTTACGTGTTACGTGTCACGTGTTAAAATGTTGAAATTTAGTTGCAAATATCACGGTTTTACGTATAACTATTTATTTATTTTATTTTTTTACATCGAAATCCTAAGTGAATTTTTTTTTATTTTCAAACTAATTATTTCAACGCTAAATCTAATATTCCTTAACTAATACGATATTCGATCATTAGCTAAAAGTTTAGTATATAGAATTAAAATTTCAGGGCTATATATAATATTAAGTGTATTTTTATAATCGAAATGGTCGTAATGCTAATCCTACGAGAAAATGCGGGGAAAAGACGAAAATGAGACTTTCGGAGAATGAATTTTTTTCAAAGGGTTAATTTTCGTATTTTTGGAGTGGTTTGTAGTGTTGAAAAGATAATTGGAAGTACATGCTGTTTGTTATATTCTTTTTTGTGTACTTTGATTTTCGGAGTCAATGCGCAATTTTGAAATATTCTGAAAAATGAGACGAAAAAGGGGGGGGGGGGGGCGTCGTCCGGTATTTAAATGTTTGAAAAAATATTCGTTATCGTTCCCCATTGGAATTTTCCCGAGTTAAATACATAATGCTTTCGTAGTCTGTGTGAAAATATCGGGAAAAATATTAATATTTAGTGGTAAAATGGCTCGTAAGGAAAACTTTTTTTCACGTAGTCTATTTCAGTAGTTAAAAAATAGTTTTTGTTGTCCGGACTCTTTTAGATTTTCAGCGCTTATAAATATGACGGTTATTCACCTCCTGACAAAACATCGTGAAAACTATTGATATCTATAGTCCAGGCAATAGGGAATTTTACCTACCATAATTAATGGTAGTTCTGGAAATCGGCTTACTTTATGTTTTTTGGGTCGCTGAATCCGAATTTGTAACTTCCCACCAAAATTTCCCCCGGCAACCCCCCCCCCCAATTTTGGTAAAAAGCCCCCCAAAAAAGGTTTTTATTAAAAAAATCATTTTTATTGTTTTAGGGAAAAAGTATCTAGAAATTCAGAAAGTAGACAAAATTTGCAACAAATTAGATATATGACATTATAACTTAGGATGAAGGGGAAGGAGGGATATGCCTCGGAACATGCGCACGGTGCTGCGTGAACTAAGTTGCGCAATTCCACTTAACCACTCACACGTTTACATTCACCCTCCCATCTCCCCTCTGAACTTTCCTTATAAGGTTTACTTTAAGTTTTTTGGGTCGCTGAATCCGAATTTTTAACTTCCCTCCAAAATTCCCCCCCCCCCCGAAACCCCCCCAAATAGTTGTTATTAACTTAAATTTCTTATTGTTTTAGGAGAAAAGCATTACGAAATTCAGAAACTAGACAAAATTTGCAATAAATAGGATATATGACATTATGACGTAGGATAAATGGGGAGAGAGGGGGCTGCCTCGGAACATTCACCGCGCGCTTTTCGCAAAAACCAAAATTTTTCAAAAAATCAATTTTTTGGGGGTTGCCGGGTGAAATTTTGGTGGGAAGTTACAAATTAGGATTCAGCGACCCAAAAAACATAAAGTGAGTCGAAATCGAGAACTAGTATTAATTTTGCCAGGTAAAATCCCCTATTGCCTGGACTTCATAACTTAGTGCACGTAGCGCCGCAGTGCATGCTCAGAGGCAGCCCTCCCCCTCCCCGTTCATCCTACGTCATAATGTCATGTATCATATTTGTTGCAAATTTTGTGTAGTTTCTCAATTTCGTAATGCTTTTCCCCTAAAACAATTAGAAATTTAAGTTAAAAACAACTATTTTTTTTTTTGGGGGGGGGGGTGTTCGGGTGGAAAATTTTGGGGGGAAGTTAAAATGTCGGATTCAGCGACCCAAAAAAAAGAGAAAGTTCGGAGGGGAGATGGGAGGACGAATGTAAACGTGTGAGTGGTTAAGTGGAATTGCGCAACTTAGCTCACGCAGCACCGCGCGCATGTTCCGAGGCATAGCCCTCCTTCCCCGTCTTCCTAAGTCATAATGTCATATATCTAATTTGTTGCAAATTTTGTCTACTTTCTGAATTTCTAGATACTTTTTCCCTAAAACAATAAAAAATTGATTTTTTTTAATAAAAACCTTTTTTGGAGGCATTTTACCAAAATTTTGCCGGGGGAAATGTTGGTGGGAAGTTAAAAATTCGGATTCAGCGACCCAAAAAACATATAGTAAGCCATTTTACAGAACTACCATGAATTTTGCTAGGTAGAGCCCCTATACGGTCTCTATTGCCGGGACTACTAGTTGAAAAAAAAAAAATCTTGTTTTCGCACCGATTCCCTTAATATAACAAAAAAATAGTTCTTATCGTTCGAATTCTCTGATATTTTAACAGGCTACAAATATAACTGTATACCAGCCCTCTTTGCGTCGAAATAAGGACGTTTACTCACTTTTACCGTAGAAAAAACACCGTATCCTTAAGGCGCTGAGTGACGTGCAGTCGTGAATTGTTTCAACGAGTTAAAATTTTTATTTTTGAAAACCGATTGCACCGTCGACGCAGGTCGACTACAGGTCTCAGATTTACATACGATTAAGGATTAAGGATTTTGTTACTCAATTCCTCCGAAATTTCGTCCACTTGAAGCGGTGCAGTATGGGAGAAAAAGAGAATTGCGAAAACAAAAATGTAGGGTTAACAACGATATATTTTTTAAGTGATTGTGGCATTTAACACGTACATGTATTTAAAAGCACGATAGTTCAAAGTATGTCTTCCGTTTTTAACTATAATAAACGGTTTGGCGACGATCGAGTTTGGCCGCGGTAGAGTTAAAACAAAAATGATGAAATGCGCCCCCCTCTCCTCCTCCCCAAAAGAAAATCCCTGCTTTCGGTTATCTTCATTTCTTCCCGCTATCTAAATCGGGTTCTAGGCATGCGTGAGCGCTTTTGACCTCAATTGTTTTGAATAACTTTATAACTTTTAATAATATAAATAATCCAATGATATATTATTTTACGGATAAATAAAAGAAAAATAGAATATTCAAAGAAACTTACGAAAAAGTATACTCGAATATTCACTGAACATAAAATAATTATTATTTACAGAAAATTTGATTGAAGTACAGAAAATTTTTGCAAACAACGAAAATTCTCCTCACTTCCGGTTATTTAAATGACACTTCTGGTTTCATTAACAGATATCAAGTAGTTTTTAAATCACTCTATCTTAAGTTTTATTTTTAGTACAATACAAATAAGCACATATTTCAGAAGGTAAAGAATTGGGTTTAAGTATAATATAATAAAAAGAAAATGCAAATTTTGGACAAAAATTGCACTTAAAAGATTTTTTCTAAAATTCAATTAATTACAACAAAAGATGGAAATATAGGTTTCCAAATATTTTTAACGAATATTAGAGGCTTAGTGTTTTCCTTATTTCGAAATAAATAACTAACTATGTGAGAAGCTTTTGTGTTAAAATGATAAAGTTGAAATTTTGACAATTGTTTTATTAGCCACGTTTTATATATACAAGGTGGTGCAAATAAAAGTGGCCCGGACGAGGGGATACGATTGTACATGAATGATTGACGCGCACACCAACTGTATGCACGCCATTCGATAGAAACTGGTTCAGATCTTAGTGCGGGATGTGTCAGTGTAAGTGTGATCAGTACAAAGGTGAAGATCAGGGTAGCTAGTGGTCAGGGAAAAATACAGTCAAAAACAGTGATAAACACCAGTATATTCTTATGGAAAAATTCATGTCGATTATTTGAGTCAGTGTGCGATTACTTTTGTGTGGGTCCCTCAAGTCTAAGGTGTATCGCAAAAACCCTCATAGTCTTCAAGAACTGCAGCAGAAAATTTCTGATGAGATTGCAGCAATTCCACAAGTCCAGCTTCGATCTGCCTTCCGCAACGTGTTGACCAGGGCCCAAAAGTGCCAAGAGATGAATGGTGCTCATTTTTAACATTTGCTATAGGCAGATTAGCGAACTAGTATTTACTTTCCTTTGCTGTGTTTCTTTGTAACCTGGAACTCTGTTCTCGGGGCCACTTTTATTTACCCCACCCTGTATATATACGGACCAAACTTTTTTTTTCAATATTCTTTTGTAGAAACTTAATTATTTTTATGCTTATTTTAAAACAAAGCAAGTACCTTTAATAAAACAAAAAAATGTATAGGAACAATATAGATAATACATTATTTTTAGAAGTGTTATTTCGATATGTTTATTTTTTAAAAAATAAACATTTTAGAGAACATTTTAGTTTACGTACTAATACTTAATATAAATTTTGTGTATAGAACAATGTAGTTTTGCGTGCAGTAAATCATACTTTTAATCATATACAAATTGAAGTAGAAAATTAGATTAAATTAGTAGAAATTTAGATTAAAAAATTATATGTTCAGATGAAAAGTTTACCTCTTTATGACTTGCAGGCTTGAAACTCACAAACATCATTTTCCATGCGATATATTGTACTTGTGTAATACATTATTGTAACCTGAAGATACTTTTTATAATTTCAAACTTGAAATGTAAATTATAAAAAATATTTTTTTTTTTCTTAACCTACACTTACAGTGAATTTTAAATCATTATTATGTGAATTTTGAAAATCCTTTTCAGCATTAACATAACAAATGCTGTTTTAAAGCTACTTTTAAACTTATTACTGAAATGAATTTTTAAGTAATTCTATAAAAAATATACTAAATTTCTAGAAAAGTTCATTAACTACGCGTTCAGTTATTACTAATTAATAAAAAACAAATAAAAAACTTACTTGGAAACGTTTAATAGAATTTTATATTAAAATTTGAAATCTGGAGATTTCTAAAAAAGATAAAAGAGTTTCATAAAAAATTATATTAAGATAAAAGATTTTTTCTTAAGCATTTACATCAATCGTACCCTACTGCTGTTCGGTAATACTAGCTAATAATATAAGAACTACATTTGAAAAGACCTGTTATAAATATTATTCTTGTCATTATTTATAACAGAACCTGATATGGTAGTAGTAGGGAAAGGAGAGTTCTGGGACAGCCGCAGGCGGGACTGCGGGACCGTCCCGCCTGCGGTGTCGCACCCTCGTCCCCCTCCGACACCACCTTCTGCCCTCCTGCGACACCGCCTCTGGTACCCCCTCCGCCACCGCCACCTAGCGGGAAAAATGGCGTTTTTACAGTGTTTTCATGCTATAACATGAGAGTTGAACGTTAGATCGACTAGATTATCATACTATAAGATGAAGATTAAATTTACATTTGAATTTTGAACAACCTTTACCGTAATGAGTATTATTAATTAAGCAAAACAATGGAAAATATCAATTTTTTAGGAAAAAAGCTGATTTCTGTAGATTTTCTTTCAATTGTAAGATCAGAATAACAAATTAAATGGAGAAAGTTAAACATATATTTGAATTTAGGATGATTAACATCTTAATGAGCATTATTAATTAAGCAAAACAATGAAAAATATCAATTTTTAATGAAAAGAGATGAATTTTTTCAATTGTAAGATCAGAATAACAAATTAAATGGAGAAAGTTAAACATATATTTGAATTTTGGATGATTAACATCTTAATGAGCATTATTAATTAATCAAAACAATGAAAAATATCAATTTTTAATGAAAAAAGATGATTTTTTTCAATTGTAAGATCAGAATATACTCTTAAATGGGGAAAGTTAAACGCGTACATTTGAATTTTGAAGAATCGTTACCTTAATGAACATTATTAATTAAACAAAACAATGAAAATAACAATTTTAAAGGAAAAAAGCCGATTTCTGTAGATTATTTTCAACTACAAGATCAGAATATCAACTTAAATTGAGAAAGTAAACATATATTTGAATTTTGAACAATCTTTACCTTAATGAGTATTATTAATTATGCAAAATAACAAAAAAATTTTAATGGAAAAAGCAGATTTTTTTTTTTTTTTTAACCATAAAATGAGAATATCGTCTTAAAACGGAAATATAAACATACATTTCAGTTTGAGTACAACCCTCACCTTAATTAATTTTGATTAACTGAACAAATAACAAAAGTTAATATGGAATAAAAAGATGAATTTTATTAACTTTTATACTAGTTTGAGATTTTAACAGACATTTAAACACTAGTTATGTAAGATTTAAAACCTTAGACAAATACGTCCTAAGACATATATTAATTAATCAAAATAAATTCAATTTTCAGCTTAATCAATAACTGAAAATTTATCATTAAAAATATATATATATATTCATGATTGTACATATAAAAATAAGAGTTTACAAGCTAATTTCCTTAATTTTTAGAAGATTCAACAGAATATTTTCAACAAGTCTGGTATAAGAAAAAATAATTTCAACCCCTACTCACTTTCGTCAACCGCTCACATTCCCTAAACTTGGGGGAACACAACAATAGAGTTTGACATCACAAAAAATATCGGGAAAAAGTTTACATCCAAGAAAAATATCAATTTTATGCTTCTTTTCAACTGTTAAATGAAAGATATAAACTTATATCTTTCAGTTTTGAACAATCATTACCTTAATGATTAGTAATAATTAAGCAGAACAAAGGAAAATATTTCTTTTTTAATGAAAAAACGCATTTAAACGAACTCGGTTAACATTTACACTACTTTGAGATTTTATCATGCTTTTTAGACGTTAGTTATGTAATATTTAATTCGTTAGATGACGATACCCCAAGATATATTCAATCTAATTTCCTTTTTCTTTTTAGCAGATTCAACAGAATTTTTTCGATAGGGCTAGTAATAAGATAATAATTCCAGATCGCATTCACTGTGCATTCACTATTATTTTTTTATGTTATATTTTTTTTTACTTTTGTAATTTTTTTTTTTTTTTGTAAAAATATTTTTTGTAAAAAAATTTTTTGTAAAAATATTTTTTGTAAAAATATTTTTTTGTAAAAATATTCTTGTAAAAATATTTTTTCACTTTTGAAAAAAAAAATCTAAGTGTAATTTTTTTTTCCTACTTTTCTAAAAACTCACATTTGTAAGAAGAAAAAAATGTTATGTTGTATTTTTTTTTTTAATTTTGTGAATTTTGTCTTTTACTCTTGCAAATATTTTATTTTGTAAACATTTTTGTAAATATATCTAGAAAACTTTGTGAACATGCATATTTTTTCATTCATCTGTTAATTTTTATCTGTTCTTATGAAATTTTTTAAGATGGGAAAGCGTTTTTCGTTTAAAATGTTAGGAGATATAAATAAACACGTCGATAAGTGCAGATAAAAGAATATTTATTATAACAATTTAAGGACTACATTATGAATAATATCCAAATTCATGGTGGTTTACGAGAATCATGGGTAACAAAAATTTCTTTACGCAAATAGGTTGAGTACATAGTCTAAATCTCTTCCTTGATTGTTAAATTCTTCAAACGTCTGGTTATTTCTTGAATATCTTCACATATTTTACATACAGCTGGTGATAGACTATATGATGTAGTATGCATTTTTGATTCATATTTTCTTGAAAACGGCTTTTGGCAATCTTCACAAGTATAGGGTTTTTCATCTGTATGGATCTGTGTATGTTCTTTTAAATTCCATTTACTTAAAAATTGTTTGTAGCAAATAGAACACATCTGTGAGAGAAATAAATGTAAACAATTAGAATTCTCTTCAATGATATGGATAAAAATCATTTGTTAAAGTACAAACAATAAAAAATTTGATTTTAAATTTACTCTAATTACGTTTCATATATGAATTATAGTATTTCATACCTAAGTACTTACATATTTATTATTCTTTAACGCTACATGTGCTAAGAGCGAATCATTCAGATCATCCATTTCTGATAAAGAGGATTGCTGCTGTTTTGATTCATCTTGCTGCAACATCTGTACAATAAAAGAAATATCTTTATATACTTAGGAAAGGTTTAATATATAAATAATAATTTATTCATTGTTTATTTTTATTATTATATATTGCAATGATATACTAAAACTTACTTTATTCACTAACAAAGAAATCGATTCCCCACTTGAATTAAAATCTGGAAATTTATCAGGGTTGTGCACTAAAGTTACCTTCTCCCTTAAGTCTAACAGCTGAAATGAGAAATGCTGCGCTGCTTTTCGAAAATTTATATTATTCTCAAACGTTTTGATCACGTGACAACTGACGCATGCGTACAAATCAGTAGTATAATAAATGTTATCAAGAAATTCTGTTATTTCAAACCATAGATTATTATATTCTGCGAAGAGATAGTGGTAATGACATTTAAGGTAGGAGTTAAACTTGCAATTTTCAAAAGCCCCTTTTTTTTAAATTAAATTTTCAATAACTTGTATTTTTTTCTTACTTTTGTAAATTTTATTTTGCTAATTTGCATATTTTTCATTCATCAGTTGAAGTTTTATATGTAATAGATGGAATTTTATGTAATAGTTAATTATTTTAATTGATTATTAGTATTTTCCTTCTGTGATACTTTTCGTGTATGAGGTTATTTAATATATATATATATATATATATATATACATATATTACATTTTCTTTACTTATTCATATGGTAGTAATATTTCTGAGGAATACATATCTAATAATTATTAGACAAGTGTGAAGCGTAAATTGTTCTGTGATAAGCGTTGTGGTAAAAATTCATATAGTTTGGCTTTGAAATAGGTTATTTGAAATATGAAATGTTAAAATTAAAGATTGCATTCATGTATGCTATGCATCATTAGAACTATAAACGTAGTATTAATATTTTAAGCAACTTGATGGATGAAAATTCAGAAATCTTCGATGCGTAAGATGAAACATATGATAATTTGGTTAATAATATGGATAGAATAACCCAGGCTAGTCATGTATACTATGTATCATTAAACTATAAAGACAGTATTTATGTTTTACGCAACTTAATGGATGATAATTCGAAAATCTTCGAAATGCAAGGTGAAACATAAGACAATTTGATTAATAATATGAGCAGAATAACCTAGACTAGTCCGAATTTCACTGAATAATAAATTATAGATTATGATTAAATAATGTTTTGTGTGTAAAAATTAAGTTCGAATGTGATAAATTATGGAAATTGGTTTGTAAACTGTTATTTTTATGTGTTTTAAATGTGAAATTTCCAGTTATTGATAAGATTATTATGATTTTTTTTGTTTAATTATGAATATTTCTTGAGGTGTATGTCATCAAAGTGTTAAAATCTTACAAATTCGATGTAAATTTGTTAAAATTATGTGATGTTAAAATATATAGGAGCAAGAATCGAGTTTGATGTAGATAAGTATTGCTGTAAAGGTCAATTCGTTGTTGAATTTCAAGAAATTGTGTTAAAACAGGGTTTTCTATAAGGAGTTGATGTAATTTCAGTTACAGTTCTTGGAAAATTAATTCAAAAGTAGTTATCTGCTATTTTTTAAAAGGTAATAGTGAAAAGATCTAAGTAATATTTGCTCTTACGTGTGAAAATTGCAAATATTTTGGTTTGAAACATAGACTATTTGAAATATGAAATGTTTGAAAATTAAAGTTTGTGTTCATGTATAACCTGTATCATTAGAAAACTGTAAAGATAGCATTCATATTTGAAACAACTTGATGTGTGATCGTTCTGTGATTTAATAATTTTCTGATAAATGAAAAAAAACAGTTTTTAAAATTATGTAATGGTAAAATATATAGGAGCAAGAATCGAGTTTGATGTATATAAGTATTGCAATAATTCAAAAATCTTCGATGCCCTTGTAGCGCAATTGGATAGCGCATATGGCTGTTAACCATGGGGTTGGCGGTTCGAATCCGTCCAAGGGCGAATAATTATTTTATTTTTATTTTTTTATTTATTTATTTTTTACTTAGTAAGATTGGGGGTTTCAAGAATTCATTTGTTTTTCATTTTGAGGGAAATTTATGCACTAAGCAATTATTTAATAACTTTTTTTTTTTTTTGATTATGTTTAAGTTTTAATGTGCTGCTAATTCGTCTCGTTTCACCCAATGCTATAAAATTATAGGAGGTGCTCTTGTTTTTTAACTTATAGGATTGGTTTAAAAAGTGAAAATCGGTGAATTTCGTTAAATCTGAAAGTACTGGATTTGATTAAATAATGCTTTGTGTATAAAAATTAAGCTTGAATGTAGAAAAATTTAGTTAAATGCAGTAAAAATAAGGATATTAGTTTGTAAACTCGTATTTTTATGCACATTCATGAAAATATTTTTAAAATGTGTAATTTTCAGTTATTGATTAGATTAAAATTAATTTATTTTGTTTAGTAATGAGTATTTCTTGAAGTGTGTCTCGTTGAAAAGTTAAAATTCTACATAGGTAGCATCTAAAAGGAGGATAAAATCTCAAACTAGTGTAATAGTTAATCAAATTCGTTTAAATTTGTCTTTTATCATTAAAGAATAATATTTTCCCTAGTTATTTGTTCAATTATTAAAATTCATTAAGGTAATGATTTTTCAAAAACTGAAATAAATGTTTAAATTTCCCTTTTAAGTTGAAATCCTCGTATCTTTCCTCTTTTATGCTGATATTCTGATCTTTTTCATTGTTTTACTTAATTATTAATATTCATTAAGATGCTGTTCATTCAAAATTCGGATATATGTACAAAATCTCGAATGTGTCAATGATTAAATGAACTCATAAAACAATTTTACTCATTTACAGTTTCCAACTAGTGTAAGAGTCAATCAAATTCGTTTAAATTTGTCTTCTTTCATTAAAATATAATATTTTCCTTTGTTATTTTTTCTCTTATAAAAATTCATTAAGGTTATGGTTGTTCAAAACTAAAATAAATGTTTACATCTTTCATGTAACAGTTGTAAAGAATTCAGTCTCTTTTTACATAAAAACGGATATTTTTCTTGAACGGAAACAATTTCTGTTATGCTTTGTAGTTTACCAGGTGCAGTAAACACGAACTAAAAAATTGGTTCGAATATGACGTCAGAGAAGGTTTGTGATCGCTTCCCAAGTTTGAAGAATGCTAGGGGTAGCGCGCAGTGAATGCGATCTGGAATTATTATCTTATTACTAGCCCTATCGAAAAAATTCTGTTGAATCTGCTAAAAAGAAAAAGGAAATTAAATTGAATATATCTTGGGGTATCGTCATCTAACGAATTAAATATTACATAACTAACGTCTAAAAAGCATGATAAAATCTCAAAGTAGTGTAAATGTTAACCGAGTTCGTTTAAATGCGTTTTTTCATTAAAAAAGAAATATTTTCCTTTGTTCTGCTTAATTATTACTAATCATTAAGGTAATGATTGTTCAAAACTGAAAGATATAAGTTTATATCTTTCATTTAACAGTTGAAAAGAAGCATAAAATTGATATTTTTCTTGGATGTAAACATTTTCCCGATATGTTTTGTGATGTCAAACTCTATTGTTGTGTTCCCCCAAGTTCAGGGAATGTGAGCGGTTGACGATAGTGAGTAGGGGTTGAAATTATTTTTTCTTATACCAGACTTGTTGAAAATATTCTGTTGAATCTTCTAAAAATTAAGGAAATTAGCTTGTAAACTCTTATTTTTATATGTACAATCATGAATATATATATATATATATATATATATATATATTTTAATGATAAATTTTCAGTTATTGATTAAGCTGAAAATTGAATTTATTTTGATTAATTAATATATGTCTTAGGACGTATTTGTCTAAGGTTTTAAATCTTACATAACTAGTGTTTAAATGTCTGTTAAAATCTCAAACTAGTATAAAAGTTAATAAAATTCATCTTTTTATTCCATATTAACTTTTGTTATTTGTTCAGTTAATCAAAATTAATTAAGGTGAGGGTTGTTCTCAAACTGAAATGTATGTTTAAATTTCCGTTTTAAGACGATATTCTCATTTTATGGTTGGAAAAAAAAAATAAATAAATCTGCTTTTTCCATTAAAATTTATATTTTTTTGTTATTTTGCATAATTAATAATACTCATTAAGGTAAAGATTGTTCAAAATTCAAATATATGTTTACTTTCTCAATTTAAGTTGATATTCTGATCTTGTAGTTGAAAATAATCTACAGAAATCGGCTTTTTTCCTTTAAAATTGTTATTTTCATTGTTTTGTTTAATTAATAATGTTCATTAAGGTAACGATTCTTCAAAATTCAAATGTACGCGTTTAACTTTCCCCATTTAAGAGTATATTCTGATCTTGTACTTGAAAAAATTCATCTTTTTTCATTAAAAATTGATATTTTTCATTGTTTTGCTTAATTAATAATGCTTATTAAGATGTTAATCATCCAAAATTCAAATATATGTTTAACTTTCTCCATTTAATTTGTTATTCTGATCTTACAATTGAAAAAATTCACCTTTTTTCATTAAAAATTGATATTTTTCATTGTTTTGCTTAATTAATAATGCTCATTAAGATGTTAATCATCCTAAATTCAAATATATGTTTAACTTTCTCCATTTAATTTGTTATTCTGATCTTACAATTGAAAAAATTCATCTTTTTTCATTAAAAATTGATATTTTTCATTGTTTTGCTTAATTAATAATGCTCATTAAGATGTTAATCATCCAAAATTCAAATATATGTTTAACTTTCTCCATTTAATTTGTTATTCTGATCTTACAATTGAAAGAAAATCTACAGAAATCAGCTTTTTTCCTAAAAAAATGATATTTTCCATTGTTTTGCTTAATTAATAATACTCATTACGGTAAAGGTTGTTCAAAATTCAAATGTAAATTTAATCTTCATCTTATAGTATGATAATCTAGTCGATCTAACGTTCAACTCTCATGTTATAGCATGAAAATACTGTAAAAACGCCATTTTTCCCGCTAGGGGGCGGTGGCGGAGGGGGTACCAGAGGCGGTGTCGCAGGAGGGCGGAAGATGGTGTCGGAGGGGGTGCGGGAGGCGGTGCCGGAGGGGGGACGAGGGTGCGGCACCGCAGGCGGGACGGTCCCGCAGTCCCGCCTGCGGCTGTCCCAGAACTCTCCTTTCCCTACTACTTATGGTTGTTTATATACGAAGTGGATGTATGCGAAGTTGAAATATACGAAGTGGAATTTCATATGCACGTACATTAAATGCATGTTTGAAAGGTATGTGCGTATTTAATGAAGACAAGTAGATAGATAGGTGTGTATATATCTAAGCATCTACTTGAAAAGTAAAATATTTTGTTTCGAAAACAAAAATTAGTAGCATCCTCTTGTGTGTACAAAAATATAATGGTGATTATTGATTTTAAAATTTTGAGAATTGATTCTTCGTTACTCCTCACAACTTATAAGCAAATACACTAAAAAATTAATATTTCAAAGGTGTATAAAAACAGATTGTGTACTTGGATATTTAATTAATGTAAAACAATGAATTTAACAATCTTCAATGATCTTCAGAACTTTTAAATGGACAAAGAATAATAATTGGGAAAGATAATAGCAAAATATAAAAAATGGAAGTGAACGACTGGATTGTATATCATTAATATACTTGAATGCTAATTACTTTATAAATAATTGCCTTAGTAAATAATGTTTTTGAAACAACACGATAATTCTTTTGTTATAATAATTTGATTACACCTTTTATTTTTCTATATACTCTGAGCCTTATTTAAAGTAATTTAATTACTATTTATGTATCTAAAATAACTTTAAGGAAATGTATTTCAAATTTTGAGAGAAATAATTCATGATAGTTTTCACTTTGATTTTCAGTGATACAAAGAATTTAAAAAATGCGTAAAAAGTTATTTAAAAAATTTAAAAACATAAATATCGTAATTAACTAAAAGCATTTCAAAAGCGATTTCAGTTTTGGACTAATAGATAATAGAAAATACGTCCCTACAATTTATCTTTCGGCACTGTGTATATGTAAAAAAGTTATATTGTTTTGAAAATACACTGTTATTTGTTTCATCTCTTAAAGTGTTATATCAGTTACGGAACTATCTATAAAATTATACCAAACAATTATAATGGTAAAAGTAAGATTAACTACTTTTACTTTTCCTTTGAAATGATTGGCATGTTTGGAACCTTATAATATATAATAGTAACTATTATTAAGTTATAAAGATATTTAGTATTTACTTGCTCTTGTGATTAATTCTATGAAAGTCTATTATGTTATTACACAAAATAATTCTACTATTTTTGTTAAAATAGTAAAGATAACATCATTGCATGAATATTGTTTTATTTAAAATAACTAAGTTGCTTACAATCTAATTTTTAAGAAATATCATAACTTTTAAATTATAATATTTATATGCTTTGCGCTGCATTTCAAATGTGAAAAAGTGAAATGCAATGTAAAAGGTGTAGAGTTGAGCTTTTGAAACAATATAATTGTGGTTGAATTACAACGCAATTTTTTCCCACTGTGTAGAAACTGAAAGCGAGAAAAAGTGGAAAGACCCCATTACATCAGAAGCACTAAATCTTTGTTTCATCCATCAACGCACCAGCGACTGATATCTAAATCGCAGCATGTCCTCTTTCTCTCACTGTAGCTGAATTATTAGTCCATAACTGTGATAAGTATTCAACATTTCCAACCAGTGGCGTACCAGATCCTCTGTCATATTGTTTTCACTCATCCATACAAGCTTCCGATCACCAACTTTGGAATCAAGCTATGTCCTTGCGCAGACTCTTATTTTCCTGTATATCTTACTCTGTCTCATTAACCTTAAACAGCTTGAAAAAGATGTATCATATAAGTCTCTGGCCCTAGCACCCAACCTTGGGCTTAATATTTCTTGAAGCAGAAACGGTCTGCGTGCGAGGGAGATCTGCTCAGGAAATCGTCGGACACACAAAAGACATTCCTTTAAGTGACATCGAATTTCGGCCTCCATATACTACATGGACAATGAATTTTGTTTGTATTGCAGGAAAATATTACGTGTTTGTGTGTCATTCGCCCACGTAATAGCTTCACCTCGATATTCAGATAAAAGGGTAAGATATTAGACGCAAGGTTTCTGTCGTAAAGGACAAGATTTTTTTTCTTTTTTTAATCTTTAACAAGAAAATACATTGTTTTGTTATATATTCAACTTTGAAAAAATGTTTTCCTAAAGAAAACGAGAATGAATAAAAGAGGATAGTTTTTATTTTCAAAATTACGCTACAATTACGTAGCTCTCACGGTGTAAGTTTACTTAGAAGAGAACCCGGCCGGCAAATTTAAAATTATGAAAATTTGGGGATATATAGGGCTCATAGAGGTATATAATTCGTAATTATTTTTCGCTTTTCAAATTTACTATAAGAGGGTTCATTTTACCACGGCATATTTTTCGATTTTATGACATTACTTAATGTTAAAAGATAAACAAACGTTTTATGTTAAAAATTGTTTATTTTTATTATTTTTGAAATTAACAAAATTTCAATTGTTAATAACAATTAAAAATAATTTTGGAAAAAAAGGATATATATTTGGTAGACTCTGAAATTTTATTTTATCTTTCGTGGAAATATGATCTTTACATTATTGTTTATTCGCAGTTCTTGTCTATAAAATAAATATATTACTGTGAGTTTTTAAATTGAAAAAAATACAAGTATTAGTTGATGTCAGGGACCATACAGTTTTATCACAATTTTTGAATAGAATTTTTCGCCTTATTCAATCTCCCAAAAGTATTAGAAACCCCATGATTTAACGCTACGATTACGACTTCTGCTATTTAAATATTATATAGAAATTTTCTAACCTTAAATAGTGATGCCACACTCCTTGAAAATTACAACGAGTGTACGTACCTTGTGATACGATCACACATTTTTTAAAAATCCATTTTAAATGACATAATTAAACATCGATAGCGATCGAAGTAACATAGAACACATTGGCATATCTACATTTATCATTTCGGAGGGGGCTGAGATACAGTAAAAGTTTCTAAGATGGAATCACAAACAACCGTGAAAATTGCACTTTAAACAGGTTTAAATCATAGCAGGTAATGCATATATTAAACAATCAAACCTGCTAAGATGGAATCGCATGGGACTGAATTTTTTTTGTTGTTGTTGTTGTTTTAGGCAAGTTCTCGTCTTAGCAAGTATAATTCCATGGTTATACCGCATTTTGATAAACGGAATACTTAAAATTATCTGCTAAATGATATCTTAATAAATAGTAAATAAAACCGAAGTAAACAGCAAAATTAAAATTATTTAAGAGGGTTCTCACCCTATCGCATTTAAGTCAATTTTAAAAAAGGTTCATGGCTTTGCAGTTCATACTAAGAAGATATCTCAATCTATGCATTACTTTAAATCACAGATTTTCAAACTGATGAATAGCAGGTATTAAAAATTAATAATGCACTTGTGCGAAATTGCACACATTCTAAGATGATTTCTAATACACTTTATTAAACCTGTCTAAAATGGAATTTTTTTTGGGTTCCATTTGAATTTCATCTTAGCAGGTTTCATTAGGTTTTTTTAACTGTCATAATTAAACTTGATTTTTCAATAAATTTTGGAAAGGGCCGCAGCCCTATCAGCCCACCCCTTGGATACGCCACTGATAGAAAAACTAGTACACCGTCAAAACAATTTTCGTGAAAAACTAAAAAGTACATCCCTGTGATTTGAAGGAATTTTTCTGTTATTTGACAAAATTTCCGTCTTTTGGTTGGAAGATTTCAGGATATCGTAATCTTAAATTAACGTGATTTCGGTGGTTTCAGGAAAAAAAGGCATATACACAAAAATTTCGTTTCTAAAACGAAAAATAGCAGGCAGCACAGGTTGCCGGAACACCCCCTGTGATTTGACGAACATCCAACTTAAATTGGATGATTCCACTTAATTTTTACATTAGATCAGGTGAAGTTTCAGTATTTTGAGAGAAGATGGGCAAATTCATGTGGAAATTTTCGTATTTTAACGAATAAAGAGCAACGAAAAAAAAAACTTCATTTCACGGATTTGTTTTCAGAGTGTAGTGTCAACGGTAATACGTATTGTACAGTAATATATTAACAGTAATGTTCAATAGAATTCTTAATAATTTTGTGAGGTTATGAAGTCTTTTCACATCGATCTTTAAACTGCAAAATGTTTTACTCGTCGTTAATGAAATTTCGAATTTTAATCCTCAATTGATAGTAGAAACGTGAAGTTTGTCTAATCGTCAGTTATGAATGCAAGAAGTTTTTAGAATAACGATAGTAATTTGTTAAATGTAGTGAAAATTATTGGTTTTATGTACAAGAAAATCCGAATTAGCGGGTTGTCAACAAAATGTATATTATATATTTTTTAAATATTTTGTTCAAAAAAAAAATTATGTTACTAACAATTCATGTTTTGTTATTTTTTGAAAGAAGTAATTTTTAATACAAAACGATTTGTCTATCTCTCATCATTAGTGAGCATTAACATAAGGTCCAGAAATATTCCGGGATAAAATTTACACCTTTAACCCCTTGAAGGGCGGTAATGCCGTCACGGCATCACATAATTTTAATCCCTAATTGCCACATTGGCACCGGAATTTTATAAGGAAAATTTCACCTTTCTTAAATATGCGAAAATATGCTTTTACTTGTTTACAAATAAATTCTCTTGCAAATACTGGTATCAATAAATTATTTCAACATTTTATAAATACAAGTACCTTGCACCCTGAAAGTGTTAAGCAGAATTTCGGAAAAAAAAAGATAAGTGCTACACATACATTTATGAGCCCTATATATCCCAAAGTCCCACAAATAGTTTAATTTGCGGATTGGGAACTTTCCCTTGTTAATATTATTCCAATGGAATTTCGAAATTAGATAAAATTAGCTTAAACGATAAAGTTACGCAATATGTTTTGGTATTCAGAAAAAATAACAGCCATTAAAATATCGTAAATATAAAATAATTAATTTCTGTTTATGACATATTATTGTTGTTAGGCTTTTAAACATTGTGGACATATGGATAATACCATGATAAATTCTTTCAAGTGGTAAATTATACTGTAAAATAAATCAGCAATAAAAACACCACTTAAGTAAATTTACTACATCGATGCATGCAAACATACTGTACGTGTTTCACATAAAAAAGGAACATCCCCATTAGGGTGGAGCGAAAAAAATTATTTTTTTGAAAATCAAAAACGGGTAGGTGCCAAAAGTTGCCTTTATACTAGTACATCATCTGCGTGCAATATTACCGCTGAAAAAAAAAATGGCTTGAGTCTGCGCTTTTGGTCCAAAAGTTGAAATTTTGGGTAAAATTTGACATTTTTTCAAAAAAATTAAAAAATTACTATACAGCTGGCCATTATTTAAAAGTGTTATTTAAACTTTTATTATTAATGACTTAACACATTTAAACGATAAAATGATATCTTTGTTCTGCATAACGGGAGCAAAACTGACAGCTTTTGGTAAAAAAAGGCGTTTCCACTCTGTTGTGTCTTACAACTAATTGTTATTTGGAATACAGCTCTTACGTAATTGCTTTCAAATCTTCCAAGGGGGTATCACGTGGGAGTGGCTGCATTTCATGACACAACAGTGCATAGCTTGACCACCCTTCCATCTGAGCACAATGTTTTATTTATATATTGAATTGTGATTTTTTATCAAAGACTGACATAAGATTCCTATGTATCAACCTAATCCACCTCTTCTTTGTATGCACAGACGTTGGGTGCTGCTGTGACACTTCTTCACGTATATTTCTACTGCTTGTGTATGATAAGGCAAGCAGTGGAATTAATGGAATCTATTCAGCCCTCTAGATCTTCACCAAAATTACATCCAGTTACTGCATAGTGATTGGGAGTTCCGTTCCAACAACATTTTACAACATTTAGGTATTTCATCTTTGAGTATGCCATCATTTACTCTACCTCTTGAATTTGTTATATGCTGATAAGCTTGTTGTTTAATGTGACGGCGATCGTCATCAAAATTGCAATAAGTTTTTGCTCTCGATATGAAAAGCTACCATTGTCCTAAATAAATTTTTTTAGTATTTGTTTTTTGTCGTTTTCTGTGATGTTTTGTAGCCGAGTAATTTCTCATAAAATTTTAGATCAATTTTTTAGATGTGAATTTTATTTGGTGTAAGCCATCATGTGGCATAAACTTGGATTACATACTTTGTGAGTGAACCATACTCTGATGGTCAATCAGTGCTTATATAAAGGCGAATAATTTTATGCGCCGTTGTGGGTCATCTTGCGTAGGACATGTTTCTTGGGTTCCTATTCGTAAGTTCTTCTGAGCAACATCTTGATGAAATAACTTTGCAGATATCTATCAGGTATTTCTGGTACGTGCTGGGTACCCTTTTCTTTATTTCAGGAAATAATGTTTAAAAATTACTCTCTATGGCTTCAAAAATTGAAATAAGAAGGGAATAAGCACGTGGACAAAGATTTTCCTATTGGTCCGGCGCATCCCTGTGGGTTAGAATCTAATTTTTGCCAACGATTTTATCTGATAAATGATGCTGAGGAAATTAACTGGACTTGAAGTAGACATATGATCAATTATAATGGTTCATTCTAAACATGCCCCTCGCAGAATGGATGACAACGACTAACAGAATTATCCGCCTTCAAATGAGCACTCACTGCCCATCAGAGTCTCTACGTTCACTCAAAAAGTACTATGTTATCCAAGTTTGGCTCCAGAATAGTTTACAATCAAATGTAATCCACAGCTAAAGAAGGGATCTAAAAACTCATGGAAAATTGGCTACACAAAAACAACTTGGCTACTAAACAACACACAAAACGGAATAAAAAAGCACAAAAAAGGTTATTTAGGACAATGGTTGCTTTGCATACGCAGAGGAAATTCTTATTTCAATGCTCTCTGACGATTGCCATCACATTAAACAGCTAGCTGCTCAGCACATAATAGTCGAAAGATGAGAGTAAATGATGGCATACGCAAATCGGAAATATCGACAATCAACTTTGAAGCAGATAATTATATAAATCTAACTCATTGAAAAAGTGTTGTGGTAACAGAACCTCTGATCAATATGCATTTATCGTGTGCAATCTTGGGGAAGATAACAGAAGGCTGAATAGATTACATTAATATCATCCGCACTGCATTACACTGTTTGTCTTCTCTTATACAAACAGTAGAAAAATACGTAAATGAGATCACAGCAGCAACATTCAAAGTCTGTGGAGCCAAAGAAGAGATGTACCAGGTTGATACATAGAAAACTTATGCCAGTCTTTGATAAAAAATCACAATTCAATGTATAAATAAAAAATTGAGTTCAGATGGTAGAGTGGTCGAGCTATGCACTGTTGTGACATGAAATGCAGCCACCTCCACGTGGTACCTCCTGGGTAGTTTTGAAAGTAACTAGGTAAGAGCTGTATTCCAAACAACAATTAGTTGTATGACACAACAGAGTGGAAACGCCTTTTTTTCACCAAAAGTTGTCAGTTTTTTTCCAGTTATACAGAACAAAGATATAGTTTTATCGTTTAAATATGTTAAGTCATTAATAATGAAGGTTTAAATAACACTTTTTAATAATAACCATCTCTATAGATTTTTTTTTTTTTTTCATTTTGAAAAAATGTCAAATTTTGCCCAAAATTTCGACTTTTGGACCAAAAGCGCAGACTCAAGCCCTTTTTTTTTCAGCGGTAATATTGTACACAGATGATGTACTAGTATAAAGGCAAATCTTGGCACCTACCCGTTTTTGATTTTAAAAAATTAATTTTTTCCGCTCCACCCTACTCCCCATGATTTTTTATCATATGCAAGCGCAGAGTTTTGATTATAAGCAGTATCATGCAGAAAAAACTTTAAGTTGAAAAAGGCAATAATAAAATTAATGCATATTTTTTTACCAAAATGTTTAATATGACTAAAATCGTTTTATTATAAAACCGGTGACGGAACAGTGGCGCAGCAGTTGAACGATTGTCACCACTAAATTTTTATAGTATTCTTTGCTTTCAAAAATCTCAGAAATTCTGTCCTGAAGTTAGATGAAGAATACTAATAAAATTTTGCGGTGTCAATTGATTCCCTGCTGCTACACTGTTCCATCACTGTAAAATTCTGTTTTTTCTAGCTGAATTATTTATTTTTAGAGCGGTTATTCCAAAAATATTTTTTTAAATAAATTGTTCGTGAATTTTTCTGTAAGTGATATTTAGTTCCTTTAAATTAAGGAAATTAAATTTTAAAGTTTTTTCATTTCTTCAGAATATATATATATTTCATTTTTTTTATTCTTGTTTTATTGTATTTGCTATAATTTTTTTAGTAAAATCCATCCATGTGTCCTAACAGACAAAAAACAATAAAAGACTGTTTCACAATATTAATAGACTTTGTGTACCTAAAATTATCTTCTTTGTTTAAAACATGAGTGAAAATTTTCAAAAGGTCATTTAAAATTATAACAATTCAGCATTTCGATTCTGTTTTTGATATTTCTAAATATTTTTTCATTCTTTTACATTTTCTTTATTATATTTTCGTTTTATTATTATTATTATTATTATTATTATTATTATTATTATTATTATTTGCTTTATTCAAACAGTTTGAAAAACAGAATTTAGGCAAATCTGCATAAGAAGCAAAAAAGTAAAAATTTCAGAGGTCGAATGAAATTTCCTTCATATCAGTAAGAGAGAAAAAGTAAGAATGGAATAATTTTCATAAAAACGTCTCTTACTTGGTATATCATCCTCAGCTAAATGTGCTATAACAGTGTTTAGTGTTATCTGAAACTAAAAAACGCAAGATAAGGTAAAATATTTGAATATTTTAATTTTTAAATCATTTGTGAAAATGGAATTTTTTTTCCAACTTAATCCACCCACACATGTAAAGTAGAGTAGCATTATGAGAATTCTCTCCTGAGGAAGTTGTATTTTAACGAATATTGTACACGACAGCTGTAAGTTAAATGAAAAGAATAATTTGGCTTTATTTATTAATACGTGTGTTGCCAAATTCACCGCTGCAAGACTTAAATATGTAGTTGAAAATTTCCACTTTTTACGAAAAGTTAATACTGAAATCTATTTTGAAAGTTATTGTAATATTTCTGATTATTTTAACAAACAACAATGCATTGATTCCACAATTCTATACATACAGTATTTACAAGTCATAGAGATCGACATTGTCTCTTTTTCTACGTAGCATTTTATGTAAAATAAAATAATTCTCGAAAACTTCGGGGTTTTTTCACAATACGAAAATAAAAAGCATAATTAAAATATATACTAGACAGCACCCGTCAAATTTGACGATAAACAATTTAAAGGTTCCACAGAAAAATGTGCATAACATGATTAAATGAAATAAAATCCTTTCTTTTTGTAACTGGTCTGGAGACAGGCTGCTTAATAATTCTCTTTAGACAAATACATGCAACAAAACATTTCCGAGAATATTCAGTTTTCAAAAAAAAGCTTTCCTTCCAATTTTCTTTTCTTAAAAATTAAACAATTGAAGAAATTTTTGAAGTTAAAATTTCATTAGTCTTCTCAAATATAAACATATAACTGCAATACAAAACCTATAGATGGCACTATAGATTTTTATATAAACATTTTTTTCCTTTTCTGAGGAACCTAATCACCTACTTTTCTTAGTATATATGCCTCATTGATCAATTGTAATAAATATCAAAAATTGCAGAGCATTTGAAACTTAATTAATCGATAATTACATGCCAGAGCTTTTAATTTAAAATGGTAAATACAAATTCATTAATAAAAAACATATTGAGAATGGTAAATTTTTATTCATAATCGAAAAGATATATTAACTCTCATTGTTGTCTGTAAGTGATATTTAGTTCCTTTAAATTAAGGAAATTAAATTTTAAAGTTTTTTCATTTCTTCAGAATATATATATATTTCATATTTTTTTAATTCTTGTTTTATTGTATTTGCTATGCTGTTTTAGTAAAATCCATCCATGTGTCCTAACAGACAAAAAACAATCAAACAGACAAAACAGACAAACACTAAAGGCAACAGAACATTTCAGAGAAAATTCAGATCAATGCCAAGAGCAACATCAGGCTTTCTTTTCTTAAAAAATGTACACAAGAAATTGTTGAAGTAAACATTTTATTAGCTTTCTCAAATATAAACATTTAATAGCATTACAATACCAATAAATAGCACCATAATTTTTTTTATATTTCATTCTTTCTGTTTTTTTTTTTTTTGTTTTTTTTGTTTTTGTTTTTTTTGGCGGAAAAGAATTGCTTACTTTTCTTAGCACATATGCCTTATTGATCAATTGTCGTGAAATATATGCAAAAAATTATAGATTATTTCAATTTATTTAATTGATAATTACTCGCCAAAACTTTTAATTTTAAATTTTAAATACAAATCATTAAATAAAAAATATTGTGGATGGTAAATTTTCATTAATTATAATGGAGGAAAAACAAATTCTATAACTTTTCCTCCTGAAGTAAAGCAAATTTTACATTATTGAACTGAGTTATCAGAAAACTAACAATATCTGAAAATTGCATCTTATAGCATGAGCGGGGTTCGAACCGACTCTGCCTACTGAACTGGAATTTTTGTTTCCGACGAATTAGACCACTCATCCACCACGCCCTCATAAAGTTTTCCTTTAAAATGAAACCAGTTCAAAACTGGTTTCCTCTCTGTTTACAGACAGCAAAACACCCTTAAAGCGTATGCTCAATACAGTAGAAAACACTCTTAAGTGAATCGGTTCTAGTTTTAAATCTATTCTATTTTCTCAAGGTATCGATCGATGCAAAAAAAAATTGGCCGTTGTTGATATTGAATTTCGAAAAAATCCGTTTGCAATTCACCGAGATATTAAAAAGAACTCATCCAATTAGCGCTTTTTTTTAAACGCGCACAGATATGAACGCCTGGCTAGATCCCTATTGCATCCATTTGGAAAGCTAAGAGAAACACAAAATTCTCCAATTAAAACACCCACTAATCAGGACTCTGATACGAGGCTCGCTTTGCAGAATAATATGAACAGGAGTTAATGAGGAAAAATTTTCACTAATCAACGAAAATTAATAAGACTAATTCAGATCGACTTGAACATTTCAGAATTTTTGTAGAAAAATATTTTACACAGGTGTATAAAATTTTATAAAATTCGGGGGGTATTTTTCTTAACATAAGCAAAAAACTAACAGCCCACGGTTCTTTTCAAACAAAATTTTGAAATAGTGCATGAAACAGTCGAAAAAGATATCCATTTTAGCGGATAAACCGACACCCCTATCTAATTTCGGATATGAAAGGAAATAAATTGATGTTGCCAATTATTAAAATATAATTTTAAAATGATATCAGTAGTTTTTTTTAAAGATTTTAAATGAGGATTGGGTCAAGAGTCTCTCAATTATGAGTCTAGAGTTGGACTATTTTCTTCACCTAGGCTTTAGCTCTAAATTTGTCAAAATAATGCATTATTTCCTAAATAACTCAGATAGCTTTTCTGTCGAAAAATTTTTAAACCATTTTCACCAAATTTTGCTCTTAAAACTCGGGAAGTCCCCGAAATAATCGATCCCTCCTTTCTTTCTAGCTGCCCCCAAAGCTTGGCCTCCACGGCCAAAAATACTTAAATGGGAAACATTTGGTGGCCATTTTATCGTAGTGTCTGCCCTTATCTTCTAATTATCAGAAAAATATAATTGCTTTTTGTTTTATTAGAAATTTTTAAACCTTTATTTACATGTGCACTTCATAATTTTAACTATTTTTCTCTCCACTAGAGGACGCTTTGAATTTCGAATAGATTCTCATAGAAATATACGTACACTATATGACCATTAATCACCGGACACTTTCAATTTTTGACATTTTGTCGAATATTTAAAGATATATTTGTCGAATTTTTCTGGAACTTCAGGATTATGAAGAATACGTTCGACTTCATATTTATCAATGGCGATTTGATCAGAAGGACAATTAGAGGGCCAACAAAAAATCAATGAAAAATAATAATGTTTGGGGTCACCCTGTAAAACAAAATGCACAAAATGATCTATCGCTATAGCTTAAGAATATATTTAGATTGTGTATGTATTCATTTGTGGGCGAATAGAGCGTAAATTCATGGAGATATATCGATTTTTTTTAAGTAAAAAAAAATTCTTGCATGTTGTTTGCTTATATCAAGCAGGGTTTTATACCAAATTTAACGCCAGTTTAAAAAAAAAATGACAGAATATAGTAGAAATAATATGGTGTAATTGGAATGTAAATATATTAAATATTTGATGAAATATGAGCAGTTGAATGAAATATTTTTATCTGCGCATGCGCGCATGATAAAAAATATTTTTTTTCCATGATTTGGCAGTCAACGCTATGGAGCAACTCTTAAAAAAAAAGCCAGTAAAATATCCTGAAAATTGAAAAGATATTGGCGATAAACTGAGTTGATTTTTAGTTGCTGCCTAAAAACAGCTAAATGATAAGGGATTTTACATAAATTGTCTTTTTTAATTTTTACTTTTTTACTTTTAATTTTTATTGATGCTTTAGTTCTTCTTTTAAAACCACCAGAACGAGCCCATTCCAAAAAAAAAAAAAAAAAAAGGAGAAGTATCAAAATCAAAGCAATTCTTCTGAATCTACTCGTTGACATTCATTAAGTACAAACTCCTTTTGTGAAAGCCAGATAATAAAAAATGACAATTTGCGGAAAATCCCTTATCATTCTGCAGGTTTTAGAGAGGAACTAAAAATTCGCTCACTATATTGCCGATATCTTTCTGAATTTTCATGGTAATTGACTGGCTTTTTTTATGAGTTGCTCCTTAGAGTTGACTATCGCATTATGAAAAATAAAAATTATCGTGTGCGCAACGCAGATAAAAATATTTCATGCAACTGCTTATATTTGATCAAATATTTAATATATTTATATTCCAATTACACTATATTATTTCTACTACATTGTGTCAAATTTTCTGAAACTGGCATTAAATTTGGTAAAACCCTACATGATATGAACAAAAAACATGCAAAAAATTTTTGAACTTAAAAAAAAGTCATATATCTCCATAAATATACATTCTATTTTTCCACAAATGAATACATATATTGTACAATATCCATATATTCGTAAGCTATAGCGATAGATTATTTTGGGCATTTTATTTTACAGGTGATCCCAAACATTATACTTTTTCTTTGATATTTTGTTGGCCCCCTAATTGTCCTTCTGATCAAATCGCCGTTGGTAAATAAGAAACCGAACATATTCTTCATAATCCTGAAGTTCCAGAAATATCCAACAAATATATCTTTAAATATTCGAAAAAATGTCTAAAATTCCGTTGATTAATGGCCATATTGTGTATATTTAGATTCCTTCACCGATTTATTAACTTTCCATAAAATTTTATCCTAAAACCGCCCGACGACACTTACTTAATTAATTTTTTTTTTCAATTTTCCATTTTACTATATTTAAATTAACAATATAGAGGAAAAGAAAGATTTTCGCTTAAATATGATTCATCTTATGTGTTTGACCTTGATAAAAGATTCATGAGAAGTTTTTGTTTCGTCTATATCTTAAAAAATGACTAAGTTATAGCATTTTGAATTTCTAGCGTGGCTGACATTTTGAAACGTCCTGATTTTTGTCACTTGATAACAGGCGTATTTATGAACCGATTTGGATGTACCTTCGTGTATACATAGTACATACAAATATCTCGACCGAGTTTGGTGGCCAGCTTCATCCGCCATCTTGTTTCAAAATGGCGGCCATTTAAAAAAATTAAAAAATTTTAAATTTAAAATGAGATACCAAAAAATTGGAAAATGAAAAAGATTTTTTTTCGTATGTGTTTGATCTTAATACAAAGATTCCGGAACAGTTTTTTGGTTCGACTATATCTAAAAAAATGGCTGAGTTATAGCATTTTGAATTTCTATTGTGACTGACATTTTGAAACGACCTGATTTTTGTCACGCGATAACAGGCGTATTTATGAACCGATTTGGATGTAACTTGGTCTGTACATAGTACATACCAATGTCTCGACCGAGTTCGTTGGTCAGCTTCATCCGCCGTTTTGATTCAAAATGGCGGGCATTTAATTTTTTTTTTTAAGTTTAAAATTTGAAATGTGGTACCAAAAAATTGGAAATGGAAAAATATTTTTCTCTTATCTATTTGACCTTTATTCAAAGATTCCGGAGCAGTTTTTGTTTCGTCTATATCTTAAAAAATGGCTGAGTTATAGCATTTTAGGTAGCTTTCATTACAAAAAGCTACCTATTGCAGCCGTTCGGAGGAAAGCGATTTCAAAAAAATTTTGGTATATTTTCATCGATCATGACCCCCAGACCCCGAAACCACCCTCCGTTCAAAATTGATATATATATATCTGACCTATGTCACACTGTAACTCTCGTATTTATGAACCGATTTCGGTGTAATTCGGTGTGTACATAGTACATACCAATGTCTCGACCGAGTTCGTTGGCCAGCTTCATCCGCCATTTTGTTTCAAAATGGCGGCCATTTAAAATTTTTTAAAATTTGAAATGGTACCAAAAAATTGAAAATGGAAAAATATTTTTTTCTTATGTATTTGACCTTTATACAAAGACTCCGGAGCAGTTTTTGTTTCGTCTATATCTTAAAAAATGGCTGAGTTATAGCATTTTGAATTTCTAGCGTTGCTGACATTTTGAAACGTCCTGAAATTTGTCACGCGATAAAAGGCGTATTTATGAACCGATTTGGATGTAACTTCGTTTATACATAGTACATACCAATGCCTCGACCGAGTTCGTTGGCCAGCTTCATCCGCCATCTTGTTTAAAAAGGGCGGCCATTTAAATTTTTAAGAAAAATTTAAATTTGAAATGTGGTACCAAAAAATTGAAAATTTAAAAAATATTTTTTTTATGTGTTTGACCTTGATAAAAAGATTCGGGAGCAGTTTTTGTTTCCTCTATATATATAAAAAAATGGTTGAGTTATAGCATTTTGAATTTCTAGCGTGTCTGACATTTTGAAACGTCCTGATTTTTGTCACGTGATAACAGACGTATTTATGAACCGATTTAGATGTACCTTGGTGTGTGCATAGTACATACCAATATCTCGACCGAGTTCGTTGGCCAGCTTCATCCGACATCTTCTTTCAAAATGGCAGCCATTTAAATAAATTTAAAAAATTTAAAATTTAAAATGAGAACCAAAAAATTGGAAAATGAAAAAGATTTTTTTTTTTGTATGTGTTTGACCTTATTACAAAGATTCCGGAACAGGTTTTGTTTCGTCTATATTTAAAAAAATGGCTGAGTTATAGCATTTTGAATTTCTATTGTGGCTGACATTTTAAAACGACCTGATTTTTGTCACGCGATAACAGGCGTATTTATGAACCGATTTGGATGTAACTTGGTCTGTACATAGTATATACCAATGTCTCGACCGAATTCGTTGGCCAGCTTCATTCGCCATCTTGTTTCAAAAGGGTTGCCATTTAAATAAAAATGTAATTTAAAATTAAAAATGAGGTAATAAAAAATTGGAAAATGATAAAGATTTTTTTTGTGTGTGTTTGGCGTTGATACAAAGATTCTGGAGCAGTTTTTGTTTCTGAAAATTTGTTCTTTTGTTTATATCTTAAAAAATGGTTGAATTATAGCGCTTTGAATTTCTAGCATGGCTAACACTTTGAAACGATCTTGTATTTGTCACGCGATAACACACGTATTCGCCTATTTCGATGAAAGAAGGCAAGTGGATAGTATACATCAATATCTCGACGAAGTTCACTGGCCAGCTTCATCAGCCATCTTGCTTCAAAATGGCGGCCAATTAAATAAAATTATATTTAATGTGAGGTGCAAAAAAATTAGAAATTGAAGAAGGTTTCTTTCTTAAATACTTGACCTTGATATAAGGATTCAGGAGCATTTTTTGTTTGTCTTTATCTTAAAAAAATGGCTCAGATATTAGCAGTTTCAATTTCTAATGTGGGTGACATTTTGAAACATCTGATTTTTTGCCTGCGACTGCACTCGTATATATCAACCGATTCCGATGTGAGTGAGCATATGCACAGCAATTACTAAGGTCTCGACCAAGTTCACTGGTTAGCCTCATCCACCATGTTGTCTTAAAATGGCAGGCACTTTAAAGAAATCGCCGAATTTGGCAGCCAAATATAAGTTACTTTAAATAAAAGCAGCTTGGATAAAGCTGACTAATGTCGCGAAATTCTCATTCATAATGATTTAGTATTGATAAAAATTAGTATTGAGTCTCCTATATTCGGTTTCCACTAAATTGAGCTTCGTGTGTTTGAATAATATAAGTTGGCTTTTTTAAAATAAGGAATATGAAAGCTACCTCTTCCTCCCGGCACTGGCCGGAAGGACTTTTGAATTTCTAGCGTGGCTGACATTTTGAAACGTCCTGAAATTTGTCACGCGATAAAAGGCGTATTTATGAACCGATTTCGATGTAATTCGGTGTGTACATAGTACATACCAATGTCTCGACCGAGTTCGTTGTCCAGCTTCATCCGCCACTTTGTTTCAAAATGGCGGCCATTTAAAATTTTAAAAAAACTTTAAAATTTGAAATGTGGTACCAAAAAATTGGAAACGGAAAAATATTTTTTTCTTATGTATTTTACCTTTATACAAAGATTCCGGAACAGTTTTTGTTTCGTCTATATCTAAAAAAATGGGTGAGTTATAGCATTTTGAATTTCTATTGTGGCTGACATTTTGAATCGTCCTGATTTTGTCACGTGATAACAGGCGTATTTATGAACCGATTTGGATGCACCTTGGTGTATACATAGTACATACAAATATCTCGACCGAGTTCGTTGGCCAGTCTCATCCGCCATCTTGTTTCAAATTGGCTACCATTTAAAAAAATTTAAAAATTTAAAATTTAAAATGAGATACCAAAAAATTGGAAAATGAAAAAGATTTTTTTTGTATGTGTTTGACCTTAATACAAAGATTCCGGAACAGTTTTTGTTTCGTCTATATCTAAAAAAATGGGTGAGTTATAGCATTTTAGGTAGCTTTCTTTACAAAAAGCTACCTATTGCAGCCGTTCGGAGGAAAGCGATTTCAAAATATTTTGGTATATTTTCATCAATCATGACCCCCAGACCCCGAAACCACCCTCCGTTCAAAATTGATATATATATATATATATATATATATATCTGACCTATGTCACACTGTAACTCTCGTATTTATGAACCGATTTGGATGTAATTCGGTGTGTACATAGTACATACCAATGTCTCGACCGAGTTCGTTGGCCAACTTCATCCGCCAGTTTTTTCAAAATGGCGGCCATTTAAAATTTTTTAAAAAATTTAAAATTTGAAATGTGGTACCAAAAAACTGAAAATGGAAAAATATTTTTTCTTATATATTTGACCTTTATACAAAGACTCCGTAGCAGTTTTTGTTTTGTCAATATCTTAAAAAATGGCTGAGTTATAGCATTTTGAATTTCTAGCGAAGCTGACATTTTGAAACGTCCTGAAATTTGTCACGCGATAAAAGGCGTATTTATGAACCGATTTGGATGTAACTTCGTTTATACATAGTACAGACCAATGTCTCGAACGAGTTCGTTGGCCAGCTTCATCCGCCATCTTGTTTAAAAATGGCGGCCATTTAAAAGTTTAAGAAAATTTTAAATTTGAAATGTGGTAGCAAAAAATTGAAAATTGAAAAAATATTTTTTTCTTATGTGTTTGACCTTAATACAAAGATTCCGGAACAGGTTTTGTTTCGTCTACATCTAAAAAAATGGCTGAGTTATAACATTTTGAATTCCTATTGTGGCTGATATTTTAAAACGACCTGATTTTTGTCACGCGATAACAGGCGTATTTATGAACCGATTTGAATGTAACTTGGTCTGTACATAGTACATACCAATGTCTCGACCGAGTTCGTTGGCCAGCTTCATTCGCCATCTTGTTTCAAAAGGGTTGCTATTTTTTTTTAAATGTAATTTAAAATTTAAAATGAGGTATTAAAAAATTGGAAAATGAAAAAGATTTTTTTTTTATGTGTTTGGCCTTGATACAAAGATTCTGGAGCAGTTTTTGTTTCTGAAAATTTGTTCTTTTGTTTATATCTTAAAAAGTCGTTGAATTATAGCACTTTGAATTTCTATCATGGCTAACACTTTGAAACGACCTTGTATTTGTTACGCGATACCACACTTATTCGCCTATTTCGATGGAAGAAGGCATGTGGATAGTATAATACATCAATATATCGACCAAGTTCGCTGGCCAGCTCCATCAGTCATCTTGTTTCAAAATGGCAGCCATTAAATTAAAAAAAAAAATTATATTTAAAGTGAGGTGCAAAAAAATTAGAAATTGAAAAAGGTTTCTTTTTTAAGTATTTGACCTTGATATAAGGGTTCAGGAGCATTTTTTGTTTGTCTTTATCTTAAAAAATGGGTCAGATATAGCAGTTTCAATTTCTAAAGTGGGTGACATTTTGAAAAATCTGATTTTTTGCCTGCGACAGCACTCGTATATATCAACCGATTCCGATATGAGTGAGCATGTGCACAGCAATTACTAAGGTCTCGACCAAGTTCACTGGTTAGCCTCATCTACCATGTTGTCTTAAAATGGCAGGCACTATAAGAAATCGCCGAATTCGGCAGCCAAATATAAGTGACTTTAAATAAAAGCAGCTTGGATAAAGCTGACTAATTTCGCGAAATTCTCATTCATAATGATTTAGTATTGATAAAAATTAGTATTGAATCTCCTACATTCGGTTTCCACTTAATTGAGCTTCGTGTTTTTGAATAATATAAGTTGGCTTTTTAAAAATAAGGAATATGAAAGCTACCTCTTCCTCCCGGCAATGGCCGGAAGGTCTTTTGAATTTCTATTGTGGCTGACATTTTAAAACGACCTGATTTTTGTCACGCGATAACAGGCGTATTTATGAACCGATTTGGATGTAACTTGGTCTGTGCATAGTACATACCAATGTCTCGACCGAGTTCGTTGGCCAGCTTCATTCGCCATCTTGTTTCAAAAGGGTTGCCATTAAAAAAATTAAATTTAAAATTTAAAATAAGGTATTAAAAAATTGAAAAATGAAAAAGGTTTTTTTTATGTCTTTGGCCTTGATACAAAGATTCCGGAGCAGTTTTTGTTTCTGAAAATTTGTTCTTTTGTTTATATCTTAAAAAATGGTTGAATTATAGCACTTTGAATTTCTAGCATGGCTGACATTTTGAAACGATCTTGTATTTGTCACGCGATAACACACGTATTCGCCTATTTCGATGTAAGAAGGCATGTGGATAGTATACATCAATATCTCAACCAAGTTCGCTGGCCAGATTCATCAGCCATCTTGTTTCAAAATGGTGGCCATTAATTAAAAAAAAAATTATATTTAAAGGGAGTTGCAAAAAAATTAGGAGTTGCAAAAAAATTAGAAGTTGGAAAAGGTTTCTTTCTTAAGTATTTGACCTTGATATAAGGACTCAGGAGCATTTTTTGTTTGCCTTTATTTTAAAAAATGGCTCAGATATAGCAGTTTCAATTTCTATTGTGGGTGACATTTTAAAAAATCTGATTTTTTGCCTGCGACAGCACTCGTATATATCAACCCATTCCGATGTGAGTGAGCATGTGCACAGCAATTACTAAGGTCTCGACCAAGTTCACTGGTTAGCCTCATCCACCATGTTGTCTTAAAATGGTAGGCACTTTAAGAAATCGCCGAATTTGGCAGCCAAATATCAGTTACTTTAAAGAAAAGCAGCTTGGATAAAGCTGACTAATTTCGCGAAATTCTCATTCATTATATTTATAAAAATTAGTATTGAATCTCCTATATTCTGTTTCAACTAAATCGTGTGTTTGAATAATATAAGTTGGCTTTTTTAAAATCAGGAATGTGAAAGCTACCTCTTCCTCCCGGTACTGGCCGGAAGGACTTTTTACGATTGTGATTGCTCTAGAATGTTTGGTTCACCAAACCTTTGTACTTAAATCCGCTATAAATAATGTTTATACGTCCATGATTAATTTGGAAAAATATTATTTAGTTTAAATGATACTAAAAACAAATTAGTTGAATGGTTGGTCAAGCGTATATATGTTTTAAATTTAAAATAACAGGTCAAGTGCGAGCATTCCTCGCGTACAGAGGGTTCCGTACAATAAATATATGAATTACTAACTGTATTGTTAAAAATATCGTTGCTAAAAGAATAATAAGACTTTGTAAAAAACTATACAACGTAGGGATGAGTATCGCTGTACATACTAGAAAAGTATAAATGAATATACCATAAAAGTTGAAAGAGATAGGATCCCTAAATAATATCAAATCTTGCTATTCTGCATAGCTCTTTTTTTTTAATCTTATTCTAATCTGTTTATGATGAACTTAATTCGGTACTTACAATAAAAGTAGTGAATATTTAAACTTCATTTGGCATTTCATAAAACTAAATTCAGTGTGGTAATAATCTTTTTTTTTTTTTTTTTTTTTTTTTTTTTTTTTTTTTTTAATACAGTTTAGCTAAAACAATATCCTTGTTCAAAGTTTTAACTTGGAATTGTGCTACGGGCACTTCGAAAGGAGGTCGCAAACTTGCAACGCCTTGGTCCGTACCGCGTTTTTCCGGATAGGTTTTTAATGAACTTTTAAAGAAACAGTAGGCGTGTTGAGAGATCCACTCAATGCAAACTAGTCGCGAATCCCATAGTATTGATGTGCTTAATTCTAATGAAATTAGTCTGTTTTTAACAATTTGACGTTTATTACTTTTATACTGCTACTGGCCATTGCATTACACAAATATATCATTAAAAGTTGTTCTCTAAGCTTTAAAAGCCGATGGTATAGAATACGCCTCCCTGTCATTCTCTATGTCCAAACCGTCCGTGTCTTTCAGGGTTAATATCTCGCGTAATTACCGACGATTTTTTTCGAAAATCATTATCAACAATGCTTTTATATTCCTGCTACGATAAGTACTTCCAGTGCTCCTCAACACCTTTGCTGAATGCCCGCAAATCGAAATTTATGTGTAACGGAAAAATGCGCTTTTCTTAAAAAAATATGTGACCTAGGGTAATTGCGATACTTTTCCTGCAAGGTTTAAATTAACGTATACTACATCTAAGTTTTCCATAATTTTAGTTTTAGTATATTCAAAAATAGAGAGATGGTGCGACATATTTTTGCACTACATTTTCGATGATATCTCTGAAAATATAATACCTAAAATTAAGGAAATATATTTTTGAGTGCAGCGTTATGAACGCTCTCACACGATACCCCACACAATATACAAATAAAAGATTCTTTTTTCAAGTTACTTAATTATCACCTCTACATTTTTCTAAACATATTTGTGAATGTTTAATAATCTGTAAGTATGTGGGTCAATAGTCTTTATTACTTCCCCCCAATTTGAAATTTTCACGTCCGATAGTTTACGAGTAAAATCGCTACGACAGACAGACAGACACAGGAGTAATCTTACAATTGTTCCGTTTTTATTTTTTAGGTAAGGAAGCCTAAAAATTATTAAAAAATATTATAAAAATTTTTAAATATATAAAAATCATATGTTCAAGTTTTCGAAGAGCTTCACCCGCTAGGGATTATTAAGAAATTAATGATGTGAAAGGAAAAAGAAATACAATGAATCTCAGGTAACGATTTAAAATGTTGATTGCGGATTGTTAAAGAAAAGTATATAGATACCATATATTCAAATCTGCGTTGGTCTTTGCCCGCTCGCAGAGGAATAGAGCAAAAAATGGGGGATTACTGGAGGGGGGGGGGGACTTCAGACGTATACGCTGCCGAAAGCAATTTGGCCCCGAAACTAGGTTCATTTCGAGAGATTTTCCGGCGCGCGTTGGACACGCCCTGTATACGCTGCCATTTGCAGCGGGGAACCGAGACAAAAGTTAGTTCGAAAAGAGGTTCCTCTAGAGCACATTATACACTGCCAGAGCCACTGTGGCCCCCGAAACTAGTTTCATTCGGAAGAATTTTGCAGCGCAAAATTCCTTTGGGAAAATAAACCAGCGTAGAGGGCGAAGTTCGATGCAGTATAGAATAAACATTTTTTTAAACAATGAAATTTTCATTTGCAAAATCCACACTCCTCCGTATTACAGTTTAACATTTTCTACGTCAAATATTTAAAAAAAATTAAAATTAAAAAAATTAATATTTGTAGCTATTTAAGAACAAAGAAGAAGAAATAATATCATTTTCCCGGAATATAACTCTCTCTCTCAATACACTATTCACTAACTTCAGGAAGAATATAAAAAGTTGCCAAGTCTCCTACTTTTTGCACACTACTATTATCTTAGAGAAAATGTTGTTCTTTTAGATCGCTCAAATGTTCCAATTTAATAAAACAAAATTTTCTGTATTAAAATACTGGTATCCAAAAAGCCTAAGACTTGGCAGTTCTGAATATATAGGTGATAACTTACCACACTGGAAATGCTGCTTTAATGCTTAGCAGAATCTCTTGATGCCGTCGTCATCGAAATCGACGTAGAGGGATTCAAGAGGTCTTTACTTTTGCATACCGCTCTTCCCAACTTGCAAATTTCATGTTATTCAATCACACAGTTTCAGTCATTAAATTAGCTGAATATTACTCTTCGGAAATAGTGATACACATATTCAAGAACCTTACGAACTCTCTGAAGTTTCACCCATGCATGCAGTCAATAAGTTAATAAATGATTATTAAAGATCGAACACATGAATTTATGGCATTATTTTTTTTTAGAAAATTTAAAAGTGTAAAGTGAAAGTAATATATCATATTCACTTTTGATGAGTAAGAATAACACATTTCGACTGCAGATGTTTTAATCTTGCTATTATAAACGTTTTTGCATATTTAAATAAATGTATAGTCAGTTCATCTATTGTAGACACTGAAAATAGATAATTGTGTCTATTTAAGGCAAACATTGTATTGTCCTACTCATCCAACTGTCCCTCACTTGTCGCATTTTCGGAATTTATCTAATTACTTATATAAGGCAAACCTCTCTGTATAAGCAATAAAAGTGATATTTTTTTAATACGTGCATGTGTTTTGATAACTTTATCAGAAAAATTTTCTGCCTTATTAAGCTACCTACAACCCGTCTATTGCCAATAAAATTATCTGAGTGAATTGTGCTTCTGGTTTTCGTTTCAGGTAGCTCAATAGGCAGAACATTGGCAATTTAAGCCAAAATTCTTCGGTTTGGCTTTCCGGCCTGAACGCTTTTACACACAGTTGGAAAAATTACAATCTTTATTATAAAAAATCAAACGTGTCTGTGCGTATCGCTGACGTCATTTTGACGGTGACAGGAGCATGCGCTTAAATTCAGCTTTTATTCCAATTTCTTAAACATCTAAATACCGCAAATTTTTAATTTTTACACCGTCGAATAAGGGAAAAAAAATTTTCTTTCAAATACAATTTGTTTGAAAACTATATTCCAAGTTGTTTAAAAACTGTATCTCAATATTTATGGTTTTTAAAATAATTTTTAAGCATGATTTTTTTTCTTCAAATCTATCTCTATCGCTTGCAGATGATTACAACAGATAAATCAGTTTGTACTTAAATAAGCATAAATAGCTCATAATTTGTTTCCAGCTTATATTCCCTAACGAAACTAAAACATTCATCAATCTACTTATAATAAAATCTGATGGCAGGAAATTGTCGGAACCATGCCGGTGCGAACCACTCTGGTCTGCGAATCGATCGTAGTTAAACGCCCTGTTAGGTTTAATGAAAAACATATCCTTGCATATGACGGCTAAATGATAATATTTTTCTACTTGAAATCATGTCTGCTCAGCATATTTTCACATAAAACATGTGTATCATATCCATTTATAATGCATTAAGTTCTAAATTAAAATTAAGCTATTATAAACATAGAAATCAGATCTAAACAAACGATACTATTGCCATTCATATTCAAATTCCAGTAAATCTACAAACAAATGAATGACTCTTTAAACGCTTCATTAAAAAAAATGAAGGTTTAACGCTGATGCTGGTCTTAAAATATTTGTAACAGTATATTAAAAATTTTAAATATTTTAAATTTGTTTAAAACCTTCAAAAACTATCCAATTAAGTTTTAAATTTAAGGGTAAAATCATCATCACCATGAACAACAAAAGTTCTAAATTAAAAATAACGAATAACTATCGCCATCTGGTGGAGAAAATATATAACTTTGCTCTAAAAAGGTCCGTGCAAGAACATTGCATTACATGTATATTTAATTTATTCAGAATGATTATTCGTTTGCAAAATTTCGATTTCCAGTGTAATTTGTTTTCTGTCTTATATGACAAAGTAAAAATTATCGTAATTTGAATATCTAAAACTTTCAAATGCATTTACAATAAAGAATTATTTCAATGGCACTTTAGCGTATTTAAAGGGAAATTAACCTTTTATGTACTGAAATATGAATTCATGAAAATTTAAGAAAAATGCTTTAGAAGATCAAATTTTTTAAACTAAATTAGAAGATTTACATAATTATTTAATAATTTTTAGAAGGATTTTAGAAGGATTGAAGGATTTAAAAGGATTAACTAAATTTGAATTTGTAGGGATTTTGTGTAATATTTATAACCCCACTCAAATCTTTTATTTTAAATATTTTTCTTGGTATTTTGTAGAATTAGGAAATCTACAAATATAATGTTCTTACAATAGAAATATAGAAATATTTCCGAATTGAACCCCCTCCCCCTTTCCAACGCCAAGAAAGCTGAAAAGATGCAAAGAACAAAGAAATCATCCTTTAAAAAATATTTTTGTTTTGTGTAACCTATAATGCTTTTGGAACACGATAAAGTAATGCATCTATAACTCATTCTAAACTGCATTACTACTAATCGATGTATTAACCCCTTAATCGTCGTGCCCGAGACATTCACAGGCAAGCCTGTATGAACAAATTTCGTCGCGCCCGTGACACTCACGGGCTGGACGTCTCATGACTTTAGCTAATTTTTTCTGGTATCTACTTTGCATTTTTCTTTCCCGAAAATATTTTTAAGCCTTAAATACGTGATTCTATTTTTTTTTATTCTTTTCGCACCACTATACTTTTAAAGTATAGTTTTTAGTAAATTTCTCGTGCACTTCTTGTCGGAAATCAAGTGCAATTGTTCCTTAAACAAATAGTGGTGCCAAGGAAATAAATTGTCTTATGCCGATATTGTAGCATCGGTCTGTTAAGGAAGTCTAAAACGCTTAGCCCTTTAGTGCGCAGCTTTGCATATATGCAAAGAATAGTGTTTTGAATTTAATAGATTTTTTTTTATTCGTATATACTTAGCTGACACCAGAAAATTAAAATAGCAATATTTGCTTTAAATAATAACAGACTTTCCGTATTTAAACAAAGTTAAATTAACCATTGAAACTTTCTGGTGTAATGTCAGATTCTCTGGACTACGTAATTTCAAGAACGTATTTTTTCATGGGAATTAAAGGGTTAAAGGTTAAGCTTTATAAAATAAATAATTATATAAAAGAAGGTATTTGGAGACATACTTATTAAAATATTTGCTAACTTTAATATTTTAGCGTAAAATAGCCACACGACAGTTGTTTTTACTTGTATTGCAGATGTGCAATGGAATAAAAGATTGCCGTGTTATATGAAAAATGTATCTCTGATTTTTTTCATTATTGTTCCTGTGGAACAATTGAGTGGTTCCTTTCAGAGAATCATATATAATTTTTTCGAAACAAAATAAAAACCGTGCATTTAAGGGTTAAAAGATGGGAAACACTGAAATGAGAAGTTTGTTTTTAAGATCGTAATATTTAATTTAAGGAATTGTACGAGTTAAAACAAATGTTTTACTTGTTTCAAATCTGAATTCATCTGGGTTACCGTTTTATAAATTTCTATGCTGTGTAGCTCAAGTGAAGACAAAGATTTTAGAGTTCAGATATCTGGAAAGAAATCAGAAGATTCCATTTTTCTGATGTTTTTGACTCCGAAAAATCGGAAACTGAAGATAGTGATGATGACCCAATATTACGCGCCTCCATGCTTGCAAGTCAAATCGGAGCCTAAGATTAACGTTTCGTTTAAGCTATTTCGGGTATTCTGCAGTGCTATAAACATTTTATAAATGATGAATTGGTGGATAATATTGTAATCGAAACTAATCGCTATGATGAGAAATGGAGAAATGTTGTTTGAGAAAAAAGAGAGAAAGGCAGATTGGAATGACAACCTATTTCTTAAAATCTAATGCTGTTGTTATTTGCTCTTACTACTGTTGAAAAAATTGCTAAAAAAATAGTAAAAGTAAAAGTTAAAGAAAATGTATTTTGGACAACACTTTATTTGTTAAAACCGCATTTTTTCGCGATATTATGGCGTACAATAGGTACAGCGAATTAAAAAAAAAATTACATTTTTGGAATAATGAAGCTCACAATCTTCAAAATCCACCTAATCAAAATCTGTACAAAACTTCGACTGTTTGTGCGCATCTGAATGATTTGTATAGAAGAATAATTATCAAAATCAAGTCGTTTATGTGAACACCGTTTTCTGGATACTATGACCCCTAGGGACAAAACCTTACACAGAATGAAAAATTTGTTCTTCCCATGAGAATAAATATGGAAACAAAATTATAAAATAAACCAAATACGAATGAAAGACTGTAATGTAGGACAATGTCATGTTTCAAAGTTTTCCTTACATTGAAAATTTACTAAATTTTGAAAAATGCACTGAATGGCGATTTTCAAATTAGATTCGAATGAAAATATCGTCTTTGTAGTAATATAAAAAAAATATTTCATTTATATATGTCTTTACCTTTGCTTAAAATGAAACCACAGGTTGCAGCATTGCATCGAAGCTTCTCTGTACGTCATGTGTGCACAATACAATCAAATAAAAGATAAATAAAATTGTAAGTTTTAAAAATTTTATCCATCCTAAACACTTTTAGAAACAAAGACCCTTCATTGCTTAAATATCGAAATAAAGGATTGACATCGGAATTTATGCACAGATTTATTTGGATATAAGAAAGAGCCAAATTTCGCAACTTTACTAAAGAAAAATTTATGTATTAAATTTCTGGGATTATTGTACTTTTGGGTATTAAAATTAATGGCTTTCATACGCTTCAAACCAACCTTTAAAGGGTTAAATATTAAGAAAATACCCTGTTTCTTGTACTAATGAACTCAGAATTTTATGAATAATAAAATCGGGCAATAAAAAAAAATCGACGATTTTTGAAGGGATTTTCCCAAAATTACGCAACGATTAAGGGGTTAAATTACTTTTATAACAAGTTATTTTAATGGTACTTACAAGTACCGTCAGTAGATAAAGGGTTAAAGGGACAATTTTTTCTGTAACCGCTGCGAGCCGCGCCTCTGTAGGCCGTGTTAATTCCCAATAAATTAGGAGCTTATGTTTCTTGCTAATTCTTTTGGCGTCAAATTTCTGTTGTAATCGTGCTTTTTTTTACAATATATTTTATCAGATTTGAAGACATTGCAAATAAAATGAATATTTCTTATCGGTACATAATATTTTAATTATCTTGCAGATAAAATTATTAATTTTAACATCATTTGTAGCGAAAAAAAAAAAGTCTCGCTAAACAACAAATTTTTAATGTAGAGGGAACCTAAACAAGCATTTTCGTCATATAATGTGTAGCTGGAAATGGCGCGTTTAAGCGCTGGTGACTAAAATGTAGTTTACATAATTTCTTTGTTCTAATAATAAAAAATGAAAGGATAATACTTTTTGATTAACAAAATGCATGAGGCATCGTTTTTTTCTTTTTTTATGTCTGAAAAATATTTTTTTAACTATTGTTTTGAAGATTTATCATTCACTATCCGTCATTTTTGACGGGGATTATATACTAGTCAGTAAATAAAACAATAAAATATAAATGAAACACAAATTTAGGACATACAATCGCTTAAACAACTGAAATGAAATGAACAAAAGAGCTGATTTTAAGTAGAGATCTTTACTGATTTCTTCGGCTGTTAACTCCTGACGGGAGGCGAATTTGAAAATGTCGCTTTTACGTCTTAAAATTTTATTTGATCGCATTATTGCCATTTTTCATATAAATATGTGTTTTGTATTGTTAGTCGGCATTCTTAAAAATATATTAAATGTTAAAAATGTATTAGAGTTATCAATTAAATAAAATGAAAACAGTAGACCCGTGTGAGGCTTTCTCGAGAGGCATTCATGAGAAAACTCATTTTGAATTTACCTGTCGGGTACACTGGAGCCGTCTTGTAGGCCCAGGGTTAATAATAATTCAAAATTTTGTTTTAAAACCAATACCAGTATATATATATATATATGAAACAGCAATCAGAAAAGAAAAATGTATATAATTATAAAAAAATCATATACAATATACGCCAGAAAAAATAATCGCGAGAAAATCTTATTTTAAGAAACTAATTATATTCATTAAATATTTGTTTCACCGACGTTGTTATAGAAAACGATTTGTAATAAAATTTTTTGAAGCAATTTTATCCCATTTTAACAAATATTTTATTTTTAAAATAGAAATTTCTACTGATCGGCATTGTGTTAAGCATATTGGTGACCCGAAGGTCTGGTACTTTCCTTGTTAGTTCAGTTAAAAGCAAAACGTTATCAAGTAATTCACACTTTATTTTTTACTAACATACACATCCAGCGTTGCCCGAGATTACTTAAAATATATCGAAAATTACCTTTAATATAATTATATAAAGAACTTACTTGTGGGGTTTCCTATGCCTTCGGCATCGTACTAAGTGATCGAAATCTGTAATTTCCATAACTGTTATATACTTAACAATATCTTAATTATAATATACGAAATAACCTGGTGGGAGTTTAGCCCTTTATCCGGTAAGTCAATTCTGTGGCTGAAATGTTGAAAAGATTCAATGCCACCAGAATCTGCAAACAAATTTATTTAAAAATGAAAAGCGATTAATTCTTCAAGTGCATTATAAGAAATAATATTGTAATAGAAATTCCAGTGAAAATCGATCAATTTTCAATAAAAATTAAGTGGTAAATATATTACCATTGCCCGATAAAGTGTTAACTGCGTTCGGCATCTTAGCAAGCGACTGTAAAAATGACAATTACTTTAAAAGTTTTCCTTCATTAATATACAACATCATTTAAGGAACTGCTTTACATTATATTAAACATACCTAAAATTACCCTAAATATAATATACAAGCAAACATAGTGGTATTGGGGAGGGGGGGAGGAAGCTGTTCACTGCCTTCACCAGTGAACAGCGGTCGTAAAATCGGAAATCATGTCAACGGCGCAGCGTCCATTCTTTAACCCTTTGAGGGACAGTGGGATATATTATATCCCACCTAAGTTTAATTAAGATTTGCATCAGAAACTTTTAATTAAGTTTTACTTTTATAACTTTGGAGGGAAAGAGTTGACAAATTGCTTTTCCTTATTTTGAAATAAAATTTTTGAAATAAAATTTTTGAAAATTTCCGGTGAGAATTCAGCATTAAACGGATGAAATTGCTTGCTCCGCAAAGGATTATGCTAAACAGAGATGTACAACAGTAGCCGAAAGCAACATATCTTGCATTTTCATGAATAATTACAATCGCTCGATTAAATTCCAATTTTAACATTGTCTTTCACGTCACGTTAAAATCCTTCCAAATTTGATTTAATCACACAAGTAGTAAAATTTTCCGATGGATTCTTGTTACCACTTCAGAAATATAATTCCATTGCCTTATTTTCTGTAATAATTAATTTAAAATGAACTATTTCATATTTTTGATTTTTGAAACGATTTCCAAAGGTTTCTTCCATGCAAAAATATAAAAGATAAGATTAAATGGGTAAGATAAGAATTAAATAGATATATTTTAATAAAGTCTTCATTTTCGGCGTTATATAGGGAATTTTTAAAAAAATTCGCAAAAAATTCAAAAATTACTGTTTGAATTATACATAAATTTTATAGAAGACAAAATGTACTATAATAGGCAAAAAGATAAAAACAGGATTCATTTTACTAATGTGGAGAAATCCCCACAGAACGTGAAAAACGCTGTAAATTGTATAAATAATTCAATAAGAAAATAATCTAATTGAAAAAAATTCAAAGTCTGAGTTTCTGGTGCATGCGAACCTGACTTCGTTTACCTAGAATGAAATTTAGAGACGGATATGTGACACTGATTTCTCTGGATTTTACGGACAGATAAGCAGCTATGACTCATTTAACAAACTCAAAAAACTTGTTCTGAACAAGAAAATTTATTTACTAAAATGTGTCTTCTTTCTATGTAAATATTACTGGATTTATTTGTTAAGTAAATTATTAAATAAACAGTTACCCCCTTTATACTTATCTATATTAGTTCAGATTCCAAAATTCCTGCCGGGTGCCTTCGTGCTCAATTCCAATATTTTTCACTAATCAGCATAACATTTTTTTTTATTTGACCAAGTAAAGACACTTTTTTCTAAATACACATTTAGTGGGGGTTTTGTACTTTTTGTTAATTTTTTAACCCTTTAATGCATGATTTTTTATTTTGTTCTTAAAAAATTATATTTGAGTCTATTTTTGTTAATTATCCACTGGAATAATGTTGAAAAAAATTATTTATTTTTCTGTTGGACATAATGTCATAATATCACTCAGTTACATAACAAAATTTGCTCAAAAATTGATAATTTTAAATTATATACTTATTTTTAAAGTTTTTACACTGCACAATAGCAACTATTCAACGATATAATAATTTTTATAATGCTTTTAATAGTTTGCAGAATTAATAATTACTACCCTATAAAGACACTAACTTTGTGGCTATGTATTTTTCTATTCAGTTTTCATTAAATGGGACGAAGTTGCATTAACAGTTAAATATTTATTATTAAAGCCCTTCTCATTTTGTATTATGCATTTAAATACTGTGTGCAATACTTTGTTTTATGAATTTATATTCCGACATAGTAAATGAAAAAAAAAAAAAAAACTATACTTTAATACAAATATTTACAGTCCTTTTGCTGAGTAATATTTTATCAAACACTTATTTATTCTGCTTTTATATAAGATTAATTTTAAGCACTGAATAGTAATGAAGCGATCAATTTCTCTGATTATATACGTTTCAACATTTGAAATAAATCATTTCTAAGTTCTGATCCTAAGTTTATCTTAACATAAGAAAAACAAGAAAGAAAAATCATGCGTCAAGCATAGATTATGAAATACTTTCCAACACTTCTTGAAATCTTTAACAATGCTTCGTTATTTAAAGGAATAATTTAAATTGATAAATAAATAATCATTTTAGAAAACAGATAAAACATTTGAAAAACTGATTTCAGCAGTTACCACCTTTAACCAAATATGTATTACAATTCTTTTGAACAGCCCTGTATTTGATATGTAAGTTATTATATGTACTATATAATGCAAAAATTTAGTTTAACAAGAAAAAGTATAACAGGCTGAAATTTCTCTTTCAGCAATTTATACTAGATGGAAACATACATTAATACTTTTGCTCAGTCCTTAAATTAACCTAGCAACTTTATTACACGCTACTATTTAGCTAAAATTTAATTCAAATTAAAACAGTCTTAAAACTACTAAAAACACATTTCCAAAAATTATCCTATACAGAGGGTCGTGTATTCTATTCCTTGCGTGGCCCCGTATATCATTTTATATATATTCTACAAACATTTCTTGGTAAGCGGAATAGTCCAGGGGAAATGTACATTTTACCTTGCAAAAGGTCGGGTAAAAGATTTTTTTTTCTAAATTGTTTATAATGATGCCAACATGGAAAAACCAAGTTTTCTAACAAAATTTCTTAAGGCTAAATTTTCTGTGGCCAAAAAACAACAAAATTTTGGGACATTTTTTGATTTTTTGAAAATATCTCGAAACTCGTTGCCGTAGCATATTATTTGTCAATTACAATATTAAAGAGGATAAAATTCTCTATAACTTTCATAGCTACAACTTTTTTATACACTCAATAGAAAGCGCAGTACGCTATTTCAAAAAAATCCCTGCCGGCCCGGCCTACAGGCGGAGGTAGATTTCGAAGTTAAGTATACTAATTTCACAAAAAAAAACCAAATCATGATTAGAGATAAACCCACTTTAACAATTTTATCTGGCCGCTTTTGACGAGTTTTTATTTCATTTTTATATAATAACTGGTTTTATCAGAATCATGTTAGGGCGGTATTAAAAAAAAATACTTTGCCATGCTAAACAACTCGAAATTTTCTGGCATAACTCCAAATTCATTTTTAATAAGAAAAACATAAAACTTGTTGACGTGATTTTTGAAGAGATTTATAAGCGACCTGTGGTTTTAATTTTCGTTCAATTAATTAAAACTTGAAATATAAACAATTATTTTCTCAGTAAGTTTTTCGTTTCTAACACAATCGCTTCGGGAAATTCCGTTCAAAATGCCCACTTTGACATCATTTTTTGAAATATATTCTGCCTCTGTCAAAAAATCGATCATTACGGTACATTATATAGTTTCTGAATAAGCGAATCTACCAATTGGATGCGTTTGAGAGCAAAAATGAATTTAAAAATGAGTCAGAAAATAAGCAGTTTGGATTTGAATACTCCCTTAATACGATGATTTTTCCAACACAATCCGTTTCGGGAAATTCGGTTCAAAAGGCCCACTTTGACAGCATGTTTTAAAATATATTCTGCCTCTATCAAAAAATTGAAAATTACGGTACATTATATAGTTTCTGAGTCAGAAAAGGTACCAATTGGAAGCCTTTGAGAGTAAAAATGAATTGTAAAATGAGTCAGAAAATAAGAAGTTTGGATTTGAATACACCCTTACTAAGATGATTTTTTTCTTTAAATGTATTTTTAATTTGTTTTTGCTGTAAGGATTGGTCCTATCCAAAACTTGTCTTTATAGATGTTGTAGGCAATATTAAGAAGATATATGATATATTCATGGGGATTTTATATCTTTTGAATTGACGGAGTTATGCTTTGTTTCTTCTTCAAACACCCTTTTTGTTTTTGTTTTAAATTTTTTTTGCGGTACGAATTGGTCCTATCAAAAACTTGTGAATATAAAAGTTGAAGATAATGTTAAGGAGATTCATGATAAAATTAATTGGATTTGATATCTTGAGAATTGTCGAAGTTATGAATTTTTTTCCCCCCAAAACCATATTTTTTGGGCCCCTTGAGCCCATTTTTAACTTTATCAAAAATCTGTGATACATAAATTTTTGGCCCTATTTTTAGAATTAATAAAAACTTTAAACTGATTCGATATGTACAAAATTTAAGAAGTTATGGGGTTTTTTCGGTTTTCACAAAACCCCTCCCTATTTCCATCCCCTTGGTCCGATTTTGCCCATTAACGAACTTGACCGAGATTTTATGCCCCTTGATTTTATGTATCAGTTTGGAAGAGATTGGTGCAGAATTGTGGAAGTTATCGTGTCCAAAAGAAAGTGATATATATATATAGATAGATACATACATACATAGATATATATATAAAGTTTTTTACTGGGGGTAGTTTTGGGCTCTATGGGGTCATGATCGGTGTAGATCTGCAAAATATTTTCAGAAATTCCAACATAGGAACGACGCCAATAGGTAGTATTTCATACGAAATCTACCTAAAATGGGACAATTTTTTTTCAATTTTCTTAAAACCGTAGTTTTGCCGCGATTATTCAAATGTTCCCCTCAGATTTAATTGTGTATGTCGACTCCTAAAAATTCGTACCAGTACATTATCTATTATTTGCACACTCACGTCTTTATTTTCATCTCAACAGACATTTTATATGCGACAACTTTATATAATTTTAAAAGTAGGGCAGTGTGTACACCCAGAAAAAGGAATTGATTAAAACTACAAAACATGTTTTGTTGGGTACATTTTGATTGTTTTAAGCAAAATTTTTAGTTGAAGTTAAAAATCGGTTTTGTTGCTCGGACAAAAAAAATATTGTTAACACTCTTACAAAATTATAACAAAATTTCATCAATTTTACTTGATTTAACAAAATCTGTTTTTTTAATTTTACAATAATTTTGTGTTTTAAATTTGTAATTCCAGCAAAATCTTGTTGTTTTTGCAAAATTAAAATGGTTGTGTAGTAACCATAACTCTCTCACGTAATTGGTTTATTTGACTTATACAGCTATATAATTAAAGGATTAGCATAATTTTTGGATAATTAAAACTTTTTAAATTGGGACGGACCAAGGTAGTTTTAAATATCCCTCTCTACCATTTAATTTTCTTGTTTTTCATTTGAAATTGAGCATTTAGATTTTGAATTGTTCACAATATTTAGTAAGCAAATTACATCAAAATAATGTATACAGATAATTCTTTGTTGAGGTCTTAATTTTAAGAATAAGAAAAAATAATACATGACAAAGACATTTTTTAGGAAATAAAGTATTTGTCGTATTAAAAAATCTAAGATATTCTGAAATATTTTTTACTGAACGGATTTTATTTATATACTAGCCGGGATTCGCCCTTCTAGACTGGAGTTCCCGCTGCCTTCAACTGTGTGTTTCCCGGGCACGTTCAAAGAAATAACTTCATATTTATAAAGTCCTCCAAAATTTCCTTCCCTTTCGGTAGTTTCTCAAGAAACTAATTAACCGCAAAGAGTCCCGAAATGTTCATGGAAAACAGGAAAAATAAAACTTAAATCACCAGTTTTTTGAGATATTTTATTAATTTATGTGAACATTATTTTCGAATCGCAGCCCTTTCTGAAAAAAATAATCGCGAATTTTTAACGAAAATTTCCGAATTAAAAAAAATATTTTACCGGATTTCGCGGAGTTTTTTTTTTTTCAAAAATTGCGTTAAAATCTGTATTTGTTTTTAAAAATTGGTATCGTCTGAAACAGTAAATCATTACCTTTATTTTCATATAAATTGTTAGCATTTCAGTTGAAAAGTAATGGAGATATTCAATATGTGAAAAACAGAAAAAATCGTAAATCTCTCGATTTTTATAAGTTCTGGTAAAAATTGTATACACTGTCTTCATAATCCAAAAAAATTAATCACGATTTTCAAACGAAAATTTCTGGAGGAATAAAATATTTTATCGGGAAAGATGGATTTTTGCGATTTCTTTCGAAAATCTGATCAAAAATCCGAATTTTTAGAAAAGATTGAGATCGTCTAAAAGGAAAAAAAATTCTTTCCATTACGACGTCAACTCCGTGCATTTCGGATGAAAATTGTGGGCATTATAAAATATTTAAAGAAAACCGAAAAAAAAATCGGCATAAGTCCGAATTCGGAACATTTATTCTTTTTACATTTTTATTGAAGTTTGAGTTTATTTGGGAATATTAAATATATTTTTTAAATTAAAGTGTTTTATAATATTTTCTTACTTTGCTTCAATGAATCATTATAACAATATGAAATAAAACTGTTATTTGTTTTATTCTTATCTATTATATATGCGTGTGTGATAAATAAAAGATGTCATTAGAAAAATAAAATAATTTTAAAAATATATATATATATATTTCATATAAAATTCTAACACTGATAAACAGAATAAAAGAGAAAAGTGCCCAGTTAAACTGATGGCATTGAGCTCACAGTCTATTCAAACTAACTGTATATTATACTCTTACTTCAAAAAAATAATGCCTTTCGTAAAATAAATTAAGTGGGGGATTAGCCCCTCCCCTCTGATTCATATCTTTATACTTAACCAATGAGCCTCCAAATCTCATCAGGGAAGCGCCTAGTCAGAATAAATCGGTATATCAAATTTGCAGCAAATCGGATAGAAAAATCCATTTATCTAAATTAAGGATGTATTACCTCCCTCCATCCCCCCCCCCTTTATGCTTAAAAATAAACCTCTAAATCTATTCAGGGAAGCGCTTTATTATAATAAACCGGTACACCCAATTTGAAGCAAATCGGATAGGAAAACACTTTTTTCTAAATTAAGGGGTATTACCCCCCAATCCCCTCTTTATTCTCAAAAAATAAACCACTAAATATAATCAGAGAAGCGCCTTATCAAAAATAACTGATATATCAAAATTGAAGCAAATCTGATAATTCTGCATGAAAAACCCATTTATCTATATTAAGGGGGGCTTAACCCCCGTACCCCCTTTATACTTAACCAATGAACCCCCAAAACTAATCTGGGAAGTGCTTTATCATAATAAACCGGTATATCAAATTTGAAGCAAATCGGATAAGAAAACACATATTTCTAAATTAAGGGAGTATTACCCCTCCCCCCCCCGATCCCCCACTTTATACTTAAACAATAAACCTCCAAATCTAATCTAGGAGGCGCCTTATCAGAATTAACCAGTGAAACAAAATTGAAGAAAATCTGATAATTTTGCATGAAAAACCCATTTATCTAATTTAAGGGGATATTAGCCCCCCGTACCCCCTTTATACTTAAACAACGAACCCTCAAAATTAATCAGGGAAGCACCTTATAAGAATGAACCTAGAAAAAAAAATTGAAACAAATCGGATGTTTATGTCAAGAGTTATCGCGTTATGTACGTACGTACGTACACAACATACATACGTACGTACATACAGAACTTGCGGGCACATTAGCTCTCAGGTTTTGATAGCCTGTGAGTTAAAAATTATCAAAAATGGCCTATATTTATTTATTTAAAAAAATAATTTGGTAATTAATTTTAAAAAAGAACTACAATTATGTGAATCATCAAAAAAAAAAAAAAAAAGGCCTAAATCGTTCCTTAAAATTATTATTCATTATAAACGTAATCGTAGAAAAGAGAAAAAAAATAATTAGTTAATTGAACTCATTTTCTAATTATATATTCCTTTTAGAAATCGATAGCTAAGTTTCTTATTTTACTTAAATAAATTTGTTAAAATGTTTTTAAAAGCTATAAAAACATCAAAACATCGATACATATTTTTAGTATTAAAAATTTTCGCTAAGATATTTATTTCATTCATTTAAAAATTAAATTGCCTTTTAAATACACCCGCATAAGACAATTAAAAAAAATGTCTTTAAAAATGTTTCTCCGTGGAGTCTTAGTGGTCGAATGGTTAAAGCATAGACCTTCTGTCCTTTCGGTCGACAGATCGAATCCCGTCGATGACATGTCTTCATTTGAAATATTACCAAATGCAATGCAGTATGTTCAATTGAAGATCTAACAAACGTACCTATCAACACGGCTCAATAGATGGCGCCATCAAAGCGGAAATGTTGTTTTCAAAAATAATTTTAAAGTAAGTATTATTGTTTCTTTAACAAAAATTTTTGTTGTTAAAACAAAGAAAATGCTTAAAATTACACAAAACAATTGTTCTTTAAACAAAAGTTTTTGTTGCCGAAACTAAAATGTACTCTTAAGGTAATAAATTGTTACATTTATTTTTTTTTAATTTCAACAAAAGAATTTTGTTAATTTAAACAAAAAGGGGACAATTTACTTGAAATAACAAAGCATTTTTTTGCTGGCGATACAAAAAATTTTTGTTGCAGTTGCAAAAAAAATCAACAATATTTTTTTGTTGATTCAAACAAAATTTCCATTGACCCATATTTAAACGAAATGTTTTGTTGGAACAACCACATTTTTGTTGATTCAACAAAACTTTTTTCTGGGTGTAGATGAATGAGACAATTTTCATATTTAGACAGTAACTTTAAGTGTATACAACGTTAACTTCAAACCATTGTTTAAAAGAGTTTTTCAATCTATAGTAACTTATTGGCACGATAGTTTCAATTAAAAAAGATTTCTTGCTTAATTTTAATAAATTTTATAATTTTAATAATTTTTATAATGCATACATATTTTTCCAGGTATAAAAGGAATTGGTGGGTCATTTTCAAAATCTGTCCATGTTTTGGAATAATAAAATTAAATTTTTAGAAATAATCAGAAAGTTTTAATTGTTTGTAAATAATTACCTAACCTCATAAACATTAATATACAAGCATCAGCAGAGACCAAATTACTAATTTAACATTTTAAAACTAATTTTTAAATTTTAATACACTTGGTATAATGACATAAGTGAACACGGTAATGACAGATTAAGCAAAATATTTTTATTTTTCCCCAGGCATAAATGGCACCCATCATATCTTCTGGCCCATAGAATGATTTTCTATTTCTTATATAATGAAAGCAGATTAAGAAATAAAAGTTCATTTAATTATCAATTAGACCTGGGTACGGTAATGACTTACAAATGAATACTCACCACAACATTCAAAGTCTTTGCTTGTTTTATTGAAACTATAAAACTATTTACTCTATTCACCTAAACCTGATAACAAGTTGACTTTTAAGGAGTACTTTTGCCGTGATAAAAAGGCATGTGCTGTGCTAACAAAAAATCCGGAGGAACTTTTTGTCAGAAGCATGACAATGACACTCTTTCTTGGGACACGGTTTAAAAAAAAAAAAAAAATATTAAGAATTATAGATAAGTTTAATTAATGAACATAAATATTTTTTAATTAGTAGTATCTTAATAAATAAAAATGTATAAAAAAATTATAACCATCTGTTTTAAATAGAACTTTGTCAAATCTTTACCTAATAAATTGCTTGTTGGGACGACCTAAGGTAATGATATTTTGACTACAAAAGAATATATTTCTTATTTTTAATTTTTTTATAAATAATAATGCATCTGTAAATCATCATTAAAAAACATGATAGTTGAAATGCAATAATTCAAATTATGATACTTAACTATTTTTCTGTGCAAATGTGAAAGGAAAGTAAAACAGGAGACTATTTTTGAAAATCACCCAGGTATGAAAATTTGCGAAAAACATATTTTATTCCCCACTACAATGGTATATTTTATTTACCAATTATTGATAACATATGTTTTAATGTTTTACTGTTTTAAAGATAGCAAACACTGAATTGTAGTTCCATATAAAAGTTGGGGAGGGGGGGGGGGATTCAAAAGATAAATATCTTTTATGAAAGAAATACTTTTACCTTATAAAATAGCTACACTAAAAATGACACCAGATTATTTCACTAACTAATGCTATGCATTTATATCTTGTAAAATTTATAAATTCTGTTAATAAAATATTTGAGATCACTAGTTTTATAAAAAATATTTAAAATATTAGTTTTAAAATATATTGTCAATTTTTTTCCACTTGTACTTATATCAATAAATATATCAAGAGATTATATCATTTTAGCATGCAAAAATATGTAAAACTTTAAGATTATCTATTAATTGCTTTAAGCTCAAACAGAATACTTTAAATTTCAGAACGGGTTCTAAACAGTTTTTTCAAGAATGAAATTGTCCGAACATTAAAAAAGAATGGAAGCAAACCCGAAAAAGTACAAAAGCACAACATTAGATATTGATCTCAGGTATCCCATGAAAAAAAAAAAAAAAAAAAAAAAAAAAAAAAAAAAAAAATTAAAAGTAACAAAATGCGAGCGAGATATTTGTCAAGAACGCTCCCATAGGTTTAATGTTACCTTGCGAATGTCTTCGTGTGACTAATTTAGTCCTACAATTCATATAACTATGACTTTAAATGCCTCAATACGACAACTACCGTAAAATCTTTGAAAATGAAATCTGTATATACGGAATTCGGTCTTTAAAGAAAATTATATATTTTTTCAAGAGAAAGAATATGAACAAGTATACCTGCTAAGATGGAAACCTGTTTAAAGCGGAATATATTTCGGTTCTTTTCGGTACGGTTTTCAAGGTTTTAATGAATCAATATTTGGCAAAGCTGATTACGTAGTTCAGCATTACGTATTTAATGCTTACACACTTAAAATTTTCAAAATCCGGCTATTAGAGATTTATTAAAATTCCCGTGGTAAATTTTCTTTTTAAAAGAGCGGGGGTGAAGGAGGCGCCAAAATCCATGTTTGGCACGGGTGCAAAAAAGGCTAGTTTTAGCCCTGAAACACATAATTTACTGCTACTAATATTAATACAGTGAAACCCGCTTAAGAAGTTTTCGAAGGGAGTCGAGGGGAAAAACTTCTTAAACGGGAAAACTTCTTAAACGGGAAATTAGCATTTTTTGAAAAAAATCCATAGTTTAGATATTGATATTCAGAAGAGGGTTTATTTTACCTTAGTACAATAATACAAAGAGTACTTTCTATAAAATTGAGTTTTCTTAAGAAATTTAAATTAGTTTGCACACTTAAAAAAATTAGCTAATAAAGTAAAAATACATAATTACCTTAGAAACTCTTTATTTAATCCAAGACAAGAAATTTCTCTTTAAGAGTGATTTGATATGTTTTTGCAAGAAAAAAAAAAAAAAAAAAAAAAAATCGGTTATAGTTTTTAGTTTCTGTTTCTTTTTCGGCAACCTTTAATCAATAACTTTTCTTCCATAACTTCATATTTTCCTCTTTTCACATTTTTAATTTTACGAGATTTTTCAGAACAGTTTAAAATGATATCTCGTTTTGCTAGAATTCCATTCAGAGTAGCCACTGGTATGTTCAACTTCTTTGCAATTTCAACTCTTGTTGTTTTGGCGTTACTATCAACTTCTTTCAAAATTTTGATTTTGTCTTCAATTGACAAGGCTTTCCTTGTAATTGCCTTGCCCGACATTTTTGGGGAAAAAAAACAGAATTTTTTGTCCGTGTATTTTCTAACGAGAAAGCTTTGATGTTATGCACTTTACACTGACTTAAAAACTGCGAAATGAATAAACCAAAGGCAGATTTGGTACATTACACTTATGGAATATGGTGGTGGGAAAGAATCTGTTGTAATTATTGAACTGAAAGAACCACCCATCGGTGGGGCGGAGCAATTCCCTTTTCTCTTATCAGTCACTATTGTTACAGTGACGAGAGGCCCATCCTCTACCCACATTCCATTTCCATCAAACACGTTAAACAGATTTTAAGGTGAAATAGAGGTGACTACATCTGCTATCAGTCCTAAACATTGACCATTTTGAATAGCGAAGAATAATAAAGAAAGAGATTTCAGCACAGAAAATAAAATAATAATCAAAAAGACAAAATAAACGAGCTTTGAAAGTAAAAATGGAAGGAAAAATAAAACTTTTTAAGCGGGAAAGAGTTTCGAACAAAACTTCTTAAACGAGTTATTTTAGTGTTGTAAGAATAAGAGAACAATGGGAATCGAAAATATAAACTTCTTAAACGGGAAAACTTCTTAAGCGGGAACTTCTTAAACGGGTTTTACTGTATATAGAAGTTGACATACACGATGAAATCCGTGGGGAACATTTGGATAATCGGGGCAGAACTGCGTTTTTCACGGTTTTTAAGAAAATTGAAAAAAATTGTCCAATTTTCGAAATGGTGTACTGCGCTTGCTATTGAGTGTATAAAAAAGTTGTGAATATGAAAATTGTAGAGAATTTTATCTTCTTTAATATTGTACTTGACAAAAGACATGCCACGACAACGAGTCTCGAGGTATTTAAAAATAACCAAAAAAGGTCCCAAAATTTTCTTGTTTTTTGGCCGCAGAAAATTTAGCCTTAAGAAATTTTGTTAGAAAACTTGGTTTTTTCATGTTGGCGTCTTTATAAACAATTCAGAAAAATAAAATCTTTTACCCGACCTTTTGCAAGGTAACCCCCTTTTTTTGGTACATTTCTCCTGGACTAGAATGCAGTTCAGCGTTAAAATGCATAACTCATTTAAAAACCGTCTTTAAGCAATTTACGCTCATACTCAGTAATCTTTACGAATTCTTTTGTATAGCCCTGTATATGAGCTATAGCAGTCATACACACCATATACTTTTCATAAATATATAGTGAAACTTAAAAGCAAATATTATAATTAAAAATGCATTTCCTGCCATCATCGCTAATATAGAGTACTTCGGATAGAATATACTATCTGAAATCTTTTGCGTGTCCCTGTAAATGCTATGAACTTCGTATTATACATGAAATAACTTATAGTAAGTGCGACGTATATCAATTTCATTATATATGAAATAGTTTAACATATTTAATGTACGCGGCAAACAATTCCCTCCTATACCATCATGTAACGGAATTCTTTTGTGTGGCCCTGTAAATGAATAATAACTTTTCTTTGAACCACATATTCTACAGAATGCAAATTTTAGTGCACTTCGTAAATGCATATCCATTTTATTATGTTTGAAATGGTGTAACATCTTTAAATTCATTTGAAACGTTTTTTTCCCATTAGCCGTAATGTAACGAAATACTTTTGACTGTCCCTGTAAATAAACTAAACATGCTACCAACTTCATTTGAAATATGGATTGTGCTAGGATAAGCGTCAATAACATCCGAATATTTCAGGACAATTCGAGTGCATTTACGTGAGTTAGAGCGTAGACAGACGACCAGATGGTCAGACAAACCGAAATCATAAACACTTTTCAACTTTGTTAGAAAGTGTTCTTTAATTGTGAAGTGTGAATATGTTTTGAGTATGAATTGTGAAGTGTTTAAGTGTGAATCTTTAATTGATATCAGTTACTAGTTTTAAAAACATAAAAGTAATTAAATTTTTAATTACAAACAAATTTATATTTTATATATTTATTACTTTTACCATAAAGAAAATTTCTAATAGGAATACAGCATTATCTTTGATTAAACATATAATTACACACAGTAGGATATTCAAATTGGGCTTCCCGGGTTACAGTATATACTGGTGGACAAATTTTAAGGACCATGAAGAAATGTATACGTAAATGAGAATCTACGCGAGACTGTGGGTCAAGAAGCAAACAATAGTATTAAGAGGATGTTACACAGGATTTAATATAAAAATTTTGTTGAAAGGATGTATACAGGGTATTACCAGAGGGGTTTTTTCTGAAACGTAAATATTGTCCGAAAATATGACTGTACAAAGAAAGCAAAATACTCACAATTAACAATCGTCAGTGCCATATCAATAAGGGATGTGGCCACCATGTAATGCGAGACATCTTTCAACACGGCGTGGCATATTCAGAACAACATGATTCAGTAGCTGTTGAGGCAAGTTGCCCCATTGCTCCTTCACTGCACGGATGAGGGTTTCCTTGTTTGTGGGAGGAAATTGTCGAGCAGCAATACGTCTCCCCAAGGCATACCATACATTTTCAATGGGATTCAGGTCAGGGGAACGTGCTGGCCAGTCTATGCGATGGATATCTTCGGTATCAAGACAATCTTGTATAGACTGTTTGCGATGACAAGGTGCGTTATCGTCCATAAAACAAAACTTTTCGCCGACAGCACCTCGAATAAGTCGAGCATGTGGAAACAGGACGTCTTCAATGTACCGTCTACCGGTCATGGACCTTGGTCAAGTACATAGAGATGCGTGCGGCCATTGAACATGATGCCTGCCCACACCATGATACTTGAAGTCGCATATCGATCTCTTTCTAGAATATTTTCGCTACAGTAAGCACTACCAACCTTGCGCCATATCAGTTTACGTCTACAATCAGACGATAGACTGAAACTACTCTCATCTGAGAAGAACACGGTAGACCAGTCGTCATCAGTCCAATTGCGATGCATACGACACCACTGTAAACGGGCACTACGTTGGCATCTCGAGAGTGGGACACACACAACAGGTCTTCGGGCGTATAGTCCACCCTTTTTCAAACGTCTTGCAACAGTTTTCCGCGATATTTTAGTTCCTGTGGCAGCACAAAGTTGATTTGCTAATTCACCAGCTGTGCTGCGTCGGTTCCTTTTTGCCGAAATAACGATATAGCTATCTTCTTGGGACGTCGTACTGCTAGGATGACCTTCCCCCGTGCCTCTAGTACATATTACACTCTTTCGGAATGCCGCCCATTGCCTAGAAACAATACTGTCCGCGATATTATATTCACGGTCAACATCTCTCATTTCGCGCCCTTCTTCCAACTTTCCGATTATTCTACCACGTGTAATATCATCTAAATGATGCCTAGAAGACAGGCTCAGAATTTCAATGTTCAAACTTCACTCCATCTCCTTCAATTTTTACATCAAATGACAACTCACCCGCCGATTGTTTAAAATCTCTTATCTCTGCTGTCACCTGATCGACAAAAGGGGATGTACAAAATTTGCATAAGTTTAACAAACAGAGTACATCCCGCATTCATGCAAATTTACACGTGCGGATCTATATTTATCTGTAATCGTTGAAAATAACAGAGGTTCTTAAGTTTTGTCCACCAGTGTATATGTGAAAATAATTTTTTTTATTGAAATCGGCAATAGATTTTTTTATATTTAATATATTTTGTATATAGCTTACTAACAACAGCGAAAAGCATTTTTAGTTGAAAATTAATGACGTATTCAAATAAAGTTTTGAAATTTGTTAAAAGCGACACTATTGCATTAGCCACAAGCCAGGAGACAATAGTCGAAGAAATAAGCAGTATTTTTAATTTTAATAATTTCAGTGGATTAAGCTTTAATCGTATAGTTCGACTAGATGACTGTTAAATCTGTGTATCATTTATATTAATTTTAGGTTTCCGTACTTAAAAAAATTAAATCGGAACCATTATAAGATCACTCGTGTGTTTGTCGGTCTGTCAGAGACGTTTTTATCGAAAAGAATGGAACGGGGAAAGTTCAAACTTGCCAGAGTTATAATGGCTATTTACCTACATATTTATAGGTCACTAGACATTCATAAAGATTTCTATGAAGAATTTAGAGGAACTAATTAAGTTACTGGAATTTTATATTACTTTATTTTATTTTATTTCATTTTTGTAAATCATGTCGTTTAAAAGAACTCGTAACACAGCACTCTAAAATTTGGAGGAGTGAAAAGTTCGCACTTTGAATATGTGAAAGGCATTTCACTCTTTTTGGAGTGAATTTCATAAAAATACACTCCTTAAAGAGTGGTATTTTCCACCCACTACAAAGGAATGCAATATTTCACTCCGTTGTCGAGAGTGAATTATTGACAAGAGTGAAAGCCTGGCATTATACAATGTTAAAATTTTCTGTTCAACGTTGAACCAATATATGGAGAAAAATACCAAATACCGAATTATAAAAAATATGGTACTTCTTAATTTTCAAAAATTCCGTTTCATGGTGTAACCTTGGAAATTACGATCAGTTGGTCTAAGTTGAATCACCTTTTCGTACTACTCATCAGCCAATCAAAACAGCATGTTTCTGATGCTTTTATGAGATAAGAGGAAGAATCGGATTTTTGTCCGCCATATTGTTAGGACTAAAAGAAACAGATACAGTAAACTTCCGATTATCCGTCACTCACGGGACCGATGATGTGGAGGATAATCGAAAGACAGTAAAAGACCGTTACTAAAATTACATTTCCATACGTCACATTTCTATATAAATAAGAATAATTAAAAGATTTTTTTATTTGTTGTGTATTTTCGTGTATAAAAAGTATAACTGATAATAAGAAATCTATGTATTAGACAAATTTAGAATTTTACTGAATAAGTATGTAGTAATACTGAATAAGTATCTGTTTTCATACAAAGTAATAGATTGTATTTTTATGTTTGTGTTTTGCCTGTGCTGTTACTAGAGCAGGATTACGAATTCTGCTTAATAAAAGTACTTGAATTGTATGTACTTCATTTTGCATCTCAAACCTATTAATAGAGAGTATGACTCACTCCTGCAAGATCATTCCCAGATTCATCATATTCATCCGCTTCAGATTTTTCTGATTTCAAAACATTTTGAATAATTACGTTATCCGTTAATTCTTCATAACCAGTATCAATTAAGACAGTCTGTAATTTCATCAGCAAAAATATTTTCTAGCTGTTGTTTCTCACGTCAGAAAAAGCCTTTTACCCAAAATAGTCTCATTTGGGTTTATGTGCATTTAAATTTTAGTTATTCGTTTCCAATTTTAAGAAAATGAGGAAAGCGGGATGGCGGTTGATCGAGTGGCTGTTAATCGGAAATTTACTGTATTATTAAAATGATTGTTAGTAGAACAAAAAGATAAGTTTATCTAATTTTAATCTTTTATTTCTGTAGATTTTGCATCTTATGAATATGAGTTAAATAGATTTTATGTTTTACAGAAAAAGATCGATCTAGTTCTAAAGCTTAATGTTAAACTCCTGATTTCACAAGCGATCGCCTGTTATAGTCTTTCTTCCTGTAAAGGTTTGGAATATAATTGTTTAACAATTAAATAACAAATAATGCTTAGTAAAAAATAATAAGGACTTCATTCAATTGGCTTTTGTGAATAAAAGTGAGTGATAAATGGATTATTATTCCTATTCGATATTGCAATATGAAATCTTTTAATTTGCCGCTGCTCGAAACCGAAGCAAATCGTGCATTATCTTGGGTTTTCAATGTTGAAACAGAGATATCATAATTCATGATTCCATTCATAGCAGATGTAAACATTTATTTACAGGGATTTTAGATTGACTTTATTCATGTTTGATTTCTTCGTTTTTTTACTGTTTTTTGATTAGAAACAATTACAGTAAATGGCATCAGTATTTTGTATTATTATTATTCTTTTTGAGTGAAATATGATATTAGTAAAAGTTTTCAGTTTGAAAAATAGCAGTATACTGGGATTTTTTTTTTTTTTTTTTTATTTCATGTAAGCATTCTTCTGCAGTTTATGATTTAAAATTTTCAAGATTGAGTAATATCACAATAATTAATTTTAGACATCAGTTATTAAATTTCCTTCTATTGCAAATGCATTTGCTACGTTTATGATATAAGTATTTATTGGCACTAAAAAGTTAAACATGATATTTAAGCATTTAAATAAAAGGTTGTTTATGCCTGATGTTCATGGATAAAACAAGCATTTAAATAAAATTTTGTTTATGTCTAATATGTAGTTTATGGATTAAACTGCTTTAGTATATTTTTTTAAAAACTTCATATTTACTTACATAGGATTGAGTATTTAAAAAAATATATATAACTTATTTTTACACTCAAAATGTTTTTCAAACAATGAAGAATATTACATATGCAGTCATTTTTTTTAAAATCCTTTTTCCCTACCCCTTTTTTTCTATTTCCTATGTCTATCTTTTTCTATAAAATTTATAAAATATATTTAGTCAATATTTACAAATTATAAAATATTCGGGGATAATTTTTTTTTAATTAAATATGTCGTATTGTGCCGTTTCATGAATAAGCATATTATTAAAAAAATTTTCAACAATGGCGGACGATAGTTAACAATAGTCACTCCTTTTGCAAGAGTGAATAGTGACTCCTAAGAAAGAGTGACTATTCATTCCTATCAGGGGTGAAAAAACGCACTCCTTTTGCAAGAGTGAATAGTCACTCCTCTGAAAGAGTGATTATTCACTTCCCAGGAGTGAGTATCCACTCTTTCAAAGAGTTAACAATTCTTCTTTTGCTTAGAATGAATAGTTACCCTAAAGATGTCGGGCATATTTTGACTTGGCGATAAAGTAAATATTCACTCTTCCGCAGTGAATAATCACTCGGTTTTATTTAGAGTGCGAACTCAAAAAGATATATTTTTTTTAATTTTAGGCATTATATTTTCAGAGCTACCGTCGAAAATATTTTCCTCTAGTCCCGGTTCTACATAAACTGAAATTCTGAAAAAAAAGGTGGCGTGTGTGTGGGGGGGATGGGGGAGGGGAGCTAGTAGGAGTTTATTTAGACCTTGCAGGAAAACTATAGCGATTATCCAATGTCACAATTTTTTTAACAAAATCATGATTTTCCGCCACGAATAAAGTTTACTTTGCGGGCGCTCGAGGTAACTATTGAAGAGGAATCATCCAAGGATTTTTGATAATGATTTTCGAAAACATATGTCGGTAATTAGCCGATATTTAATTAAAAATCTGCTTAGAAAACAGCGTCACAGAACAACTTTGCAAATTTACAACCTCATTTCGAAGCGCGCTTCGCACAATGGCAAGTTTAAACTTTGTACATATCTTTGTTGTAGGGAACCCTTTGTGTGCGAGTAAATATCGCACTTGGCAGATTATCTTTTTTATTGATGAAGTTTGTGTTTCGTTATGTTATATTAGTCGAAAACAAGGAATGTTTATATCGTTATACAAACTGTTTATATCTTTTTAAGTCCATTTCGTATTCGGGTTGCACACAGCACATATATATATATACATATATTAAATCATGCTTGAAAATTGCTTTAAAAACCATAAAAATCAGTAAATTGTGATATAGTTAAATAAAAAATTGCATTTAACTCTCTACTGCCCACTACAAGAAATTGCTATAGAAAAAATAATTATTTATCTTATTTATGCTCTTGCAGGTCAAATACAGTAAAAATATGAAAAAAAAGCGATTTCGTTATATTTTAAAGGATTTCTGTATGGTATCATATATGCTACCATGGGCAGATTAGAATGAAATATGAAGGATTTTACCATATTTCAAAATTATTTTATTTTGCGAAAGTAATTATATTGTTAGATGTGGTATGACACAAAACAATTTCTTTCTTTATTATACGTATCTCTCTCTGTATATTAGGGTAGAGCGAAAAAAATTAATTTTTTAAAATATAAAACGGGTAGGTGCCAAAAGTTGCCTTTATACTAGTACATCATCTGCGTGCAATATTACCGCTGAAAAAAAATGGCTTGAGCCTGCGTTTTTGGTCCAAAAATCGAAATTTTGGGTAAAATTTGACATTTTTTCAACAAATTAAAAAAATTCTATAGAGTTGGTCATTAGTTAAAAGTATTATTTAAACCTTTATTATTAATGAATTAACATATTTAAACGATAAAACGATAGCTTTGTTCTGTATAACTGGAACAAAACTGACAACTTTTGGTGAAAAAAAGGCGTTGCCACTCTGTTGTGTCATACAACTAATTGTTGTTTAGAATACAGCTCTTACCTAGTTGCTTTCAAAACTATTGACGACTTTCGCGATAAATAGACGAAAAACGCGATTTTTCCGCAGACCATTAACGAAATTCGTAATTCTTTACTGACTGACGAAATTTGCAATTTTTTCCCTTGGAAAAGTGACGAAATTTGCGATTTTCTCTCGCGATAAATCGACGAAACTCGTGATTTTCTCACAGCCTATCAACGAAATGAGATTTTTTACGCACTCATGTGCACGAAATGACGAAACTCGCGATCTTTCCGCAGCCGATAAACGAAATTTGAGATTTTTCCGCACATGATTGACAGATATCGCGATTTTTCTGAACCCGATCAACGAAATTCGTGATTCTTAACTGACTAACAAGATTTGTAATTTTTTCCCGCAGAAAACTGACGAAATTATCTCGCGATAGACTGACGAAACTCGCGATTTTTCTGCAGCCGATCAAAGAAAGTTGGAATTATTCAGCACCGAATCGACAAAATTTACGATTTTTTCGCACTCGATTAACAAAATTCACTGTTTTTCCGTGCCCGATGAACGAAATTTGCGATTCTTAACTGATTCTGACGAAATTAGTGATTTTTTCTCGCGGTAAACTGACGAAACTTACGATTTTTTCGCATGCGATCAACGAAATTTGAGATTTTTCCGCACAAAATTCGCGATTTTTCCGAACTCGATTAATGAAATTTGCAATTTTTTCCAGCGACAAATTTAGGAAATTCCCGATTTTTTCTAGAGACATATGGACAAAAATGGCAATTTTTCAGAATTATAAATTGACGAAATTCGCGGGCCACAGGTTAACCCATTGCGGGCCACAGGTTGTGCATCCCTAGTCTAGACCAATCGTCTCGGAGTTTTGGGAAATATCCTGCAGATATGGCTGTGATCGACTCATTGAATTTCAGCCTCGTTTGAAATTTAAGAGATCCAATATTTTAGCACATTTTTAGCTAGCTCACAGGCTATCAAAGACTGAGAGCTAATGCCCGCCCGTTCTGTATGTATGTATGTATGTATGTATGTCGTAACGCGATAACTCATGATAGAAACATCCGATTTGCTTCAAAATTGTTTTCTAGGTTCATTGTGATAAGGCGCTTCTCTGATTAGTTTTGGGAGTTCATTTGTTAAGGATAAAGGGGGAAAAACGGGGTTAGTCCCACCCCTTACTTCAGATGAATGGTTTTTTCATGCAGAATCATTCGATTTGCTCCGAATTTGATATACCGGTTTATTATGTTAAGGAACTTCCCTGATTAGTTTTGGGGGTTCATTGGTTAAGGATAAAGGGGGAAAAGGGGGGGTTAGTCCACCCCCTTAATTCAGATAAATGGGTTTTCCATGCAGAATCATTCGATTTGCTCCGAATTTGGTGTACCCGTATATTATGTTAAGGAACATCCTTGATTAGTTTTGGGGGTTCATTGGTTAAGGATAAAGGGGGAAAAGAGGGGTTAGTCCACCCCTTTTAATTCAGATAAATGGGTTTTTCATGCAGAATGATTCGATTTGCTCCGAATTTGGTATACCGGTTTATTATGTTAAGGAACTTCCCTGATTAGTTTTGGAGGTTCATTTGTTAAGGATAGAGGGGGAAAAGGGGGGTTAGTCCACCCCCTTAATTCAGATAAATGGGTTTTTCATGCAGAATCATTCGATTTGCACCGAATTTGGTATACCGGTTTATTATGTTAAGGAACTTCCTGATTAGTTTTGGGAGTTCATTGGTTAAGGATAAAGGGGGAAAAGGGGGGGCGGTTAGTCCACCCCCTAATTCAGATAAATGGTTTTTTCATGCAGAATCATTCGATTTGCTCCGAATTTGGTATACCGGTTTATTATGTTAAGGAACTTCCCTGATTAGTTTTGAGGGTTCATTGGTTAAGGATAAAAGGGGAAAGGGGGGTTATTCTACCCCTTTTAATTCAGATAAATGGGTTTTTCATGCAGAATGATTCGATTTGCTCCGAATTTGGTATACCGGTTTATTATGTTAAGGAACTTCCCTGATTAGTTTTGGTCGTTCATTGGTTAAGAATAAAGGGGAAAAGGGGGGCTAGTCCACCCCCTTAATTCAGATAAATGGGTTTTTCACGCAGAATGATTCGATTTGCTCCGAAGTTGGTATACCGGTTTATTATGTTAAGGAGCTTCCCTGATTCGTTTTGGGGATTCATTGGTTAAGGATAAAGGGGGCTAGTCCACCCCCTTAATTGAGATAAATGGGTTTTTTTTTGCAGTATTATTCGATTTGCACCAAATTTGGTATACCGGTTTATTATGATAAGGAGTTTCCCTGATTAGATTTGGAGGTTCACTGGTTAAGTATAAAGGGGGAAACGGGGGCTAATTCCCCATCACTTGTTTTTTTGAGGGCATTATTCTTTAAAATAAGAGTATGATATACAATTAGTGTGAATAGCCTGTGAGCTCAATGCCATCAGTTTAGCTGGGCACTTTTCTTTTTTTTTTTTTTTTTTTTTTTTTTTTAATATTACTGGGATAGTCGATTTCCACACTATATATTCTAGACGCTGTAGCACAGCAGTAGCATAGCGACTAGAATACACAGTGTGGAAATTTGCTATCTCTGTAATACTTAAGAAAACGCTAAAATATTGTATCCCATAAATGTGCAATGATGCTGCTGCAATATGCAGATCGCAGCGACATCTGCAGGATATTTTCTACAACTGCAAAAAATTGCTAGTCTATACAATGTAATATTAGTAATACGAAAATCCCACAGATGTCGCTGCGATCGACACTTGATTTTTTAGCAACATCGTCGCTCGTATTATGTTTGCATTATTAAGAATTTCGAACTTCTAGTTTTAGCTACAGACACATAAATTAAGAAAGTCTTATTTGAAAAAAAAAACAAATTGATTTTTACTGCTTTAACTAATTAATTAACCCCCTCCCCCCTCAAAAAAAAAGAATTATAAGATGAAACCTGAAGTTTTTTCAGCTTTATTTTAAGACACAAATATCTAGGCACACATTTCCATAAATTAAAAGCATAAAATGTTTGATTTAGCAACAATTTCGTACTGCCGTTCTTAACAACGTACTTATGTGTTTAGAAATTTGTGTAAAATATGGAAAGATGGCCGCCAAGCCCATCATGCATAATTTTAAAAAATTTAATTTTCAGAAACACGTTATGATGTATTTAGCAAAGGAGAAAAGGCTTTCTGTCAACGCATACTTAGGTACTCGAATTACATATGGTAAATTTTTAATAAAAAATGATAAATAAGTACCATAATATAAGCTTGGAAATTTGATATCACACTATTTTTTAGCCACAACTTTCACCGTTTTTTTTCTTTTACTTTCGAAAAGTTGTTTTTTAGTAGATTCAATTTTACACAATTATAATAATAATAAACTTATTTTACTTTTTGATTTTCTGTAAAATTTATATATACAAAAAACTAGTGTAGTATGCAGCGGCAAAATAACGGATTTTTTAAGATGACAACGAGTGTTTTTCTTTATTTAATGCATATAAAAATGAAATATTGTTAACTCTGTCTATCTTTCTAAAAATGTACGCAATTTAGAAGCTAGAATCTTGAAATTTTACATACAGGCGTATTAAAATATTGCGGTGGCAAATAAAGTAAACTGGATTCTAAATAAATTATAGTTCATTTTTAATTAATAAAACCCAACAAGTTAACAGCCATATCCGATAAGATTTCATATATTTTGTTGTCAAAAATTCAAAACGCGGAAGTATATTTTTCTCACAGCAATTAATTTTTAATTTAAAAAATTACACGGAGAAATTAACGGAAATAAAAATTTTTAAGAAATTAAAATAAAATGATTATGACTTCTTACTGAAAATATCAAACATTTCTCAATAACACAAGGATCATGAAAGAAATAAGTACAGAAAGCATGTGAATATTTATGACATTATTAAAAGAATCCAGCCAAGGCAAAACTGGGCGAATTCACAATTTTAAGTGAACATTCCGGAGCATAGCATTGGAAATATGACTAAGGTGTACGATTTTTGAAATGCTCTTAACTGTAAAAGCGACTTAATACTAGTAAAAAAATATAGTAAACTACACTGCAGTTGTTACACTGCGCGGGATCAGCTAGTGTAATATATATCACGTAGAACAAGTATACTAAATATAATATACTTGAGTGATACGGCTCAACAAAAAGCGTTTCATAATTTTGTCTATTTATATATAAAAAAGAAATTTCAATATTTTGTACAAAAGCGTAAAAACAAAATTATTTCATTTTATTGTATATCGAAATTTTAAATTTCAACAAATTTATTTCGGATTTATTTAATAACACGAGCATAAAAATTAAATGAAATAATCTAATGAATAAAAGTATAACAAGTAACGTAAGTACAAAGCTAACACTAAGAAGTACAATTTTTCTGTGAAAAATAAATATCGTAGCAGAAATGCTACCATGGGCTCATGATCACATAATGCCCGTGGTAGCAGATCTGCTACCTTGATTTTATTTACTCATTTTACAATTTAAAAAAAAACTTACATTGAACTTTTTGTGCAAAAAATAGAAGTAACTTTTTTTATACCTTATATCATATGCATTTAGTTTTATTTCAATGAAATATTGAAAATTGCTGAATAGATTATGTTGAAAAATATTGAAAAATTAAGCACAAACTTACCACTGTAAATGACATTTTGTCTTTTTTCTCAGACATAGTGTTTCAAACAATTTTTTTTCTTATTTAGTGCTACTATCTGCATTCAAACTTCAAAACTAATGGTACCTAAAGGTGCAATTGCTGCTGTAATGACTTAAAATGTACATTATTCATAAAATTTCGCGCTAAAAATTAAAGCTGAACATATGGTAACAGAAATGAAACCATGCGCATTAGAGGTTTAAAACAACATTTTTTTCACTATTCGATGCCGTAAAAATTGAAATTGTGCTATGTTTAGAAGTTAAAAAATTTGCAGTTAATGCAAAATTTATTTGTCAGGTATTGCCACAGTCAATATGATGTGGGCGTTATTCACGGCCTTGTTTTTAATTTGTAATATAGATTTGTATAAAGATTGCAGAGGAAAATAGATGAAAGAAAGATTTTCAAGTGTCGAGTGTTGTTACGGAAAGGAAATTATGTAATAAATTATCACCCGGTCGCACTCAATCAAAGCTATAAATATTTTCTGAAGTATGCATAATTACATGGTCTGTATTTCGTCAGATATGCGCTATCAGTAATATTATACCATTATTCATCTGTATCATTTTAATTGAAACGTAATAGACGAAATGTCACACATGAAGTGTCACATTTCACGATGTTTTAATAAAGTAGAGATAACGAATTTCAGGCTAATTTAGAATTCTTAGACGTATGTAATACGCAGTACGCCCAATTTAACGTTTATTTATTATAAGTAAACATTTGTTGACCCAAAATGTGTAAGAATTGAACTTCCGCGATTCTGTTATATATGAAAGACTTCGTAAATAAAAATTCTGCTCAAAATTGACATTTTCTTTCAAAGGCACTGTAGCTCGTCCCATAAATATGTTTTCATACCAGAAAGTTAAATTAGTAAAAATGAATATTAATTAGATATTATGTATTTCGTTAAGTGAAATTTCTGATTGAAATTGGCATCATATACAGATGTCTTGAAAATTAGCTTAGCATTGGCTCAAGGTACAATTTCTTTTAACATTTTTTCGGTCAAAGGGTTAAAGTTGAATTAATAAATATGAGAATTTTCAGATATTTTTATAATTGTCGTTTTAATAAAAGGAGCAGAGTTTGTTTCTAAAATAATTTTATTATGTAAATGAGAATTATATTTATTCCTCTAATACTTCACTTATAAGTTTCGAATATTAAATGCTCTGTATGAAGATGAAATTCCAAAAGAGCATTGTTTGAAATATTATATGTCGGAACGAAAATATTTTTAAAAAAATAATAAATAATTCTTTTTTTATATTTTGTTTAAATGCGTATAGCACATTCTACATGTATGAGTCTTCCAAATAGGAACATATTACTTTATTGTTTGAAAGCAATTTTTTAAATGTTTTGAGTTTGTAAAGGGGGGATGTTGTTGGGATGTAAATAGAACGTTTTATAGAACACTAGCGTCCAAATCTTAGGAAGGGATTCTTTTGCACTTTAATTACGTGATGAACACAAAATTGAATCGATAGCTAGATTATTTCGCACCCCAAAATTACACAAAAGCTGGGTAAAACAGTGAACTAGACTAACATGATAATAAGGAATTATGATTTAATGAATAATGATTATTTAATAAAATGCGCACTGTACTAGTGCTTAGTGTGTATGTGACTGTATACTAGTAAAAATAAAATTTAATAATGCATGAAAGAAATATCACAGGTAAATAAAAATTGATCGTTTTTAGAGAATGTTTTTTAAATATTAAAGTAGATTTTTGTTTCATTGTTGTTATATTACCTTTTGTATTAAGATAAGATACATATTAGTTTTGAAAATCATTTAAAAGTACTTGTTAACAAAGAAACCTTTTTACGATAGAGTTTTAATTTTTTTAAACGCACCTTAAACATCCCTTACATAATAATGTAGAAGAGTTCGTGTCAATGAATATTATTTGTAAAACAATCTCATGCGCATTTTTTTACCTTGGTGAAAACATTTTGTCATTGGCCAAAAAATATGCACCGAAAAATTTTCCGTTCGCAACACTTAGTTCCGCTATAAGGGTGTAAAGATCTAATTATCATTATTCATATCTGATGTTGGACATAATGGCTGTAGAAGGCATGCTACTTCGCTCGATTCAAAGCATTCCGACGGATATGTTGCAAGTCATAGAAAAGGCATCGACAAATATATTATAATAAGCTACATAAGGTGGATTTGTTTTTCTCCAAACATTGATGTATACTCCGATTATCGAACATTGGTGAAAAAGTTACGGTGTGGTGCATTTTAACAATAGCTATTTAAATTTCGCGTTAAGGTCGAGTATTATAACTACCATGCTTCATATTACAATCGTTAACAAATAAGTTTTATTTGCAGAATCGTTTAAAATAAATATAGATTTAAAACTATAATGTTATTTCAATAGTCCATATTGCGCTCGAAGTTTCGCATTATTTGAAATAACTCGAACTAAATACTTGCTGTTCATGCATCTCCTCTTGGGTATTTACTTTTAAATATATATTAACTTAAATATATACCATAAAATATATCAGAATATACAAATGGAATACGTATTTAAAGTTCAAACTTGAATGAATAGTTTCTAATTCCTCACAGTCACATTAATATTACATGATGTTGAAAACTTAAAATTTCTAAGCTGTCTCCTTATCTGTGAATTTATTTTTCTGTTCTTCCAGACATTTTTAAAATCTTTTGTTCTTACCCGTAAGGCATGGTGACGTCACGGCGACGTCGTTGTGAAGTCACATTGTGATTTTGTGACCGTCGATGTGACGTCATAGTGACTAGAATGCGAGGTCGTTATGGCCGTTTTAGAGGTCGTTTGTGACGTCACATTGTGACCACTCTGTGAAGTCACAGTGTGACAAATTTGTGAAAAGTGTGTCATTTGGGACTATTTTGGCATTAACTTTGTGACGAACCTGTGACGAAAGGGACAATGCTTTGAAGTCACATTGTGACCAATTTGTGAAATATGTGTCATTTGTGACGAATTTGTCATAAACACTGGGATGATTTCAAATGAAAATCAAATTTCAAATTAATTGCTTAAAAGGCGCAAAGGCGAACATAGTGAAAAAGATTCCATGCTGGGACTTGAACCCGGGCCATCAGTATAGCGCACTGACATTCTACCGACTAAACCACATGGAACGATACCCGGCCTGGAAAATTTCTCACTATTACATGTTGGCAAGGCTACAAACGCAGCACAAGATGGAATATTTGTCGTGAGCCACCGACATGGGGCAAACACGAAACTTAATTAAATCGAGCATCGATTGAAACTATATTAATACTTGGAAAATTTTCCAGAGGGAACCATTCGCCTTGCATACAATATTTCAAATGAAAATCAAATTTCAAATTAATTGCTTAAAAAGCAATTTTAATTTGAAATTTGATTTTCATTTGAAATACTGTATGCAAGGCGAAAGTTTCTCTCTGGAAAAATTTCCAAGCATTAATATAGTTTCAATCGATGCTGGATTTAATTAAGTTTCGTGTTTGCCCCATGACGGTGGCTCACGATAAATATTCCATCTTGTGCTGCGTTTGTGGCCTTGCCAACATGTAATAGGGAGAAATTTTCCAGGCTGGGTATCGTTCCATGTGGTTTAGTCAGTAGAATGTCACTGCGCTATACTGATGACCCGGGATCGAGTCCCGGCGTGGAATGTTTTCACTATGTTGGCCTTTGCGCCTTTTAAGCAATTAATTTGAAATTTGATTTTCATTTGAAATATTGTATGCAAGGCGAATGTTTCTCTCTGGAAAAATTTCCAAGTATTAATATTGTGATGATTCTTGTCATAAACACTATGATAATTTTAAAGTAAAGTTTTGTTTGAAATATAAAGTCTTATCTTTTTACCGTACTTTTCAGCAAGATATCCCTATTTTGGAGTCCTATTCTTCTAAAATATTTTTAATCTTCCATTTAAAAAACAATCCTTATCAACTGACATCTTTTTTTATTAAGTTCTAAGCTTGATCTTGAATTCAAGCTTAATATTAAGAATGTGTAAGCTTTTTAATTTTTTGTGATTTGTCATTGCTTTACTAAATACGAACATGGAGTCTAACGGACATTAATACAACTGTTATTTATAGAACGACATGATAAGCCCTATTTATTTAAATTTTTTATTCCCGTATATATTGTATTTTGTGAATATGAGCTAATTAGATTTGGTATGTTTTATAGGAAAAGACTGATCTGGGAAATAGAAACAACAAGTAAGATATATCATGCGTTAAGCCTAGATTATAAAACAATTTCCAACTCTTCCAGAATGTTTTAACAAGACATCGGGTGAAATAACGTAAATAAGATAACTAACTAAACATGAAAACGCATAAAACATTTGAACATTTTCAGCAGTTACCATCCATAGCCAAATATGTTTTCCAATTCTTTTAAACAGTCCTGTATTTGATCTGTAGATTGATATATATACTATATAATGGAAAAATTTAGTTTATCAAGGAAACGCATAACAGGTTTAAATTCTCTTTCAGCAATTTATACTAATATATGGAAACATACTTAAGTAATTTTGTACAACCCTGTAGTTTACCTAGAGTCTTTATTACACGCCACTATTTAGTTAAAATTTAATTCAAACTAAGACACTCTTAAAACTGCTGAAATCACATTTCCAGAAATTATAATTTATAGACGGCCATGTATCCAATTCTTTACGTGACCCTGTATATCATTTTATCTATATTCTACAAACATTTCTTAGTAAATTAAATACAGTGCAGCGTAAAAATGCATAACTTATTTAAAAACCACCTTTAAGCAATACCCAGTAACCCTTACGAATACTTTTGTATAGTCCTGTATATGAATTATAGCATATATATATACACCATATACTTTGCATAAATGCAGTGAATCATAAAAGGGCATATCATAATTAAAAATACATTTCCAGCAATCATCGCTAATGAACAGTACTTCGGATACAATATAGTATCTGAAATATTTTGTGTGTCCCTGTAAATGCTATATACACTTCGTATTATACATGAAATAATTCATAGTATGCAAACCTCAACGACGTATATCAATTTCATTGCATATCAAATAGATTAACATAAATATAGTACGCCGCAAACAATTCCCTTCACCCCTATATCATTATGTATTGGAATTCCTTTTTTAGCCCTGTAAATAAACAATAACTATTCTCTGCATTGCATATTCTACGGAATGCACATTTTAGTGCGCTTCATAAATGCATATCAATTTTATTCTGTTTGAAAGCGTGTAAAATCATTAAAAATCATTTGAAATGATTTTTTACCCATAGGCCGTAATGTAATGGAATACTTTTGACTGTCCCTGTAAATGAACTAAACATGCTACAAACTTCATTACAAATAGGGACCTTGCTATGGTAAACGTCAATAACATCCAAATATTTCAAGTCAATCCGAGTATATTTACGCGAGTTAGAGCGCGGACAGACGGCCAAACAAACCGAAGTCAGAAACACTTTTCAACTTTATCGGGCCTGAAAAACACTTTATTTCAATGCTTAAATATTATTATTATTTTTAATGCCAATAAAATAAATGTATCGAAAACGTAGAAAATGAGTTTACAATCAAAGAAAATTTAATAACTGATTCTGAATGTCTACAATAAAATGTTTGATTAAAATCACAAACAGCAAAAAAAAAAATGATTAAATAGAATAAAAAAAATAAATATATCAATTTGAAAAACACTAAATAATTAGTATTTATAACTGTACTATTAAGCAACAACAAACTACAATAGATGAATTAAATGCATTTAACAATTTCTCAAAAATCTTTCCATATGTTATAAGGAATTCCTACTATTTTATAATTTTGGCAAATGTTAAATCTGAAAACATTCGTATGAAGATTTAAGATTTTAAATACTAATTTAAAATATTATTAACAATGAAAAAAAATCTTTCAAAAGTTTCACTACTATAATATGTAAAAAGATATTTTCCCAGTATAATGTTAATTTCAAAATTGAAACAGTTTCCTAATATCATTATAATCGAATATCATATTTAACTCCAAAATATTAATGACGATAAATACTGTGTTAGAATCAGTCTGTGCATCAGCTTTTTTTTTCCCTTCTAGCGATGGCAGATTAAGGTATTTTACAGCATCGTATCGGAAAAGAATTGCAGATCAGTCTCATTGCATAAACATACTACAACTTATTTAACTTTCATCTATCAAACGGGAATAAAAAATTTAAATTAAATAAGACATACCTTTTAAGTTCCATAAATAGTTTAATAATATCCGTATTTTATCCTAAATTGTCAGACATATTTCTGACAAAATGACAAAATTGTCAGATATACTTCCCGCGTCAAAAGTTCTGATCCTTATTTTATTCTGCGGTTTAATGGAGCGCAGACGATAGCGCACGCGCGCACGCGCAAGCAGGTGCTTATAGTGTATTATTATAATTTTTGTCTGTAATGAAAATTTTCTATTTGAATGAAACACCTGCCTTTTTTCTTTCTTTTTTTTTAAAGTAAAGTTTGTTTTACACGTAATAAATACAAATTAGGCATCTTAATAAATGAAAAGAGAGTATACAGGATAAAAAAATTTTTCTTTGTCAATCTGTCATTTTTTTATATTCATTTTCTGTAGAATAAAACTATTTGTAAAATAGCTTTTTTTAAAGTCGTATTTCTAAAACACGAATTTAAAATATGAATAATTATATCATGGGTTTTGTATAAAATTTGTATAAATATTTTTTCGGAAAATGCTAATTTTATTTAAAAAGTCTTAAAGAAGTAGAATTTTTTAAAAAATAGTTATTTAAAATAGTTAAACACTAACAGGAAAAAATATGACTTGAAGGCAAATTCTAAAGCAAGAAATGCATATATGACTAAACTCTGAATACTCTTTCTACGTGCTCATTAAAAGCTGCAGACTTAACTGTAACAGAAAATTTTAGTTTGAAACCACAGAAGTATTTCGAATAACACTGGTCGACAAAAAAAAAAAAAAAAAAAACTTCCTCCCTGCAAACTAAATATGTAAAGTGTACAGATTTAATATTCCTAATTCTAAATATGTTATCCAAATTGCTTCATAACGTACCATTTTTCCGAGAAACACTTTTATAATAATAACAATTGGTGAAGGATTAAATTGCAATGGTATATCATATGAAATCAATGCAATGAAATCCTAAAAAAAGTATACTTCACTGTCTTAGATAACAAATTGATAAAATATAGCATGAAAATCTAGTTTGTTGATACTTGTACCGTGCATTTTCCTTTTTATGCCCCCCCCCCCCACCTCTTTTCGTGTCCGAATTTACTATTTCCTATCCACTAATATGTTTTCATTCCTTATGTTGCTGTAACTCGGGCATGTTTAAAATATTTCAGTTCATTTTCAAAGATTTTTGATGTTCATATTTTTGTCACACTGTGACTTACAATATGGTGGTTTTTTTCGTCACATATGTGACGTGACGTACGTTACATGCAGTGACTCCAGTAACGTCACAATTTTTTTTTTTTTTTTTTTTTTATTGCCAGAAAATATAATTTTACATAAATAACATGTTTTGAATATTTTTTGTAATTTTTTAAATTTTTCTAAGACGTTCACATCTCAGTCACAATGTGACATCACTGAGTGGTGGCATTTTGGTCACAGATGTGACGTGACCACAGTGACTCACAGTGACGTCACAACGACGTCACCGTGACCATGCATGCTATGAGGGTAGCGTCCCAAGGAAATTAGTTTGGATATAACGGGAATCAGTGAAAGTTTTTGACGTAAATCCAGCATATTTATCGTGTCTACAAGATCATGCAAAGGTATGCAAAGGTCAGATAAATATACGGACCATACATGACTAGTCAGAATATTCACAAATTTCATATTATAAAATTTGTCCTACATAAAAATGAATTTTAAATGAATTCCCATACTTTTTTTTGTGATTCAACGTCATTGTAAATAAATAAAGACACTAAATAAAAGTTACCGATAGTTAGATATTTTTATCTACATTAAAGATTAAATTTAAAAAACAACAAAATAATTTTGTGTGACTCATTTTCAGTATAAAGTATTATTCTGAAATTTATTTTATTTTAACTTAAAACGCAGTAATACATGAACTTTTAGAAATATTCTACAAAATAATTAGCAACTGTGAAAACTTTAATGACATACGAAATAAAGATATATTTATTGTCAATTCATTCACAATATTGCGGTTTTTGATGATGGTCGGTAATGTTTAATTAATGGTTATATATATATGGGTCATTTAACAGAAAACATTATTTTTGAGCATAACATTTTCAATAAATAAATTTAACATAATAAAATTATATTGATATCCACAGTTCTACAGTCATCTCTTTTTAGATTTATGTAGGTCTTCGTTTATTTGTCTCATTATTTGGTGCTTACTTAAGGGAGCTCAGAGCTTGAAAACTTTTTCAAAAAATTGATTTTTTTTAAATATCTATTTTGATTATTCAATTACTTCTGAACACAGTGCAAAAAACCGCATAAAAATATTTGCATTTTTAACGGAGTTATAAGCATTTATGTAACAATCACTTTCATAGCCGCACCCATTTAATTGCAACTTTAAGTCGCCTTTTCTCAAAACTTGATTTTTGACGACTATCCGAACGATTAAAAAAAACTATTTGATGGAATGGCTTAATTTTTTTTTTGCATGCATATAACATCATTATCAATAGAATGAATTCATATATTTTAGATAGCTTAATATTTTGAGTATTTATAAGGGAAAAAAACATGTATTTTTTAGGGTTTTTTAAATTTTCAAATTTGAGAGTTTTTTTAATAAGGTTTCCTTTGAGTGATAGTTATATCATTAATTCATTCTATAGAGTAAAGTTTCCTGATCATTTTAAAGCAAAAATTAGGTTCTTATGTCAATTCAACGTTAAGATATCTTACGGATGGGGATGTGACACCTAAATTTTTTTTCGAAAATTGTGTTATATAAATTTCACTATATTTTTTATTTTGTTACGTTGAAGTACTTCATTTTATAATTTTATAAGACTACAAATATGCCTTAAAAATATCAGAAAGTTGAAATTAGTTACATTGAATACTTCTGTTTTTATATGGATTCGAAGCGAGAGCTATGTTTTTCGGTATCGATCAAGCCCTGAGCCCCCTTAATTTCATAAGGATTCGGGTGGGAGCGGATTCCCTTAATAATATTGTAACTCAGGATACAAATTCACAATATTTTGATTTATAATAAAGTATTTTCTGAGGTATATTTTGTTAAACATTTATTTACTCTATAGTGCGCAGCTTTGTATATACGCAAACAACAGTGTTTCGAATTTAATAGATTTTTTTATTCGTATATACCTAATTCACATCAGAAAATTAAAATATCAATATGTGCTTTAATTAATAACAGGCATTTCGTTTTTAAATAAAGCGAAATTAACCACTGAAACTTTCTGGTGTAAAGTCAGATTCTATGAACTACGTGATTTCTAGAACGTATTCTATCATGGGAATCAAAGGGTTAAATGTTGTTTTATAAAATAAATAATAATATAACATAAGGTATTTGGAGACATGCTTATTAAAATATTTACTAATTTGCATTATTTTAGCGAAAAACACCCACACGACAGTAGTTTTTACTTATATTGCAGATGTGCAACAGAAGAAAAGATTGACGTATTTCATGAAAAATGTATCTCTGATTTTTTTCATTATTTTTTCTGTGTAATAAACCTTTCAGAGAATCATATATAATTTTTCGAAACAAAATAAAAAATCGCGCATTTTAAGGTTTAATTTTGCTTTCATACATACTGATTTTACAACTCTCAATATTAATGAAAAGGCAAATTTCAGCGGTTAAATACCTGTTTTAACATTTGAAATAAGGAAATTTTGATCCAATTTTTTTCCAAGCATACGAGAAAATAAATGAAACATTAATTTTAATCCGTTATAATTTTTAAAAATGTAAAAGTAATAAAATGATTAATTAAAAAGAAAATTTATATTCTATGTATTTATTATTATTTTTATTTTTATTATAAAGAAAACATTTAAAATCATTACACTATTATTCATAAACACCAGCATATTAAAATTTCTAAAAGTTATAATTTTAATAAAAAATTGCATACGGAAACAAAAGAAAGCATTAAATATAAAGTGCTCAATGTTATTACGGAAAAGGTACTTTATAACGATTTTCATTCAATTGCTTTCAATCAAATATATAAAATTAGCAGCTATAATAACTACGTATGCGCATTTGAATGAATCTACTCGTTTTTACGTATGTACAACGTGATGAAACGATCTAATTATAAATAATGAAACCAGAAATTTACATTTAATGTCACAGTATACATAAATAGGTCTTGATCTTGACACTGTTTAAAATGAAACTATGTATTAAAGGATAAACCGATTTTTAATGCATATTGGGGAATTAAAGCTCCTTGATTTACGAATGAATGAATGTATGTTATAGATATACAGTGATGAGAGAGAGAGAGAGAGAGAGAAAAAAAAAAAAAAAAAACATGATCACCCCTATTAATTCCACTATAAGCAGTCATATTAAATTATATATAGGTACCGATCGACTGGGAATAATATATTCGATTTTATGCTAAACCATAAATTATGATTCGTGGAACGTCTGTATTAAACGTTGCACAAATTTTTATTCAAAAAAAGGTAACATCTACTTTTGACTCGTCTTTTGAGTTTCTTGGATACAAACACCTTGGAAATTTATTTTATGCACTTTTCGTTAAATCTTCTTGGAGTTATAAAAGAAAATGTGTCATAGATTTATCTACAAATTTAGAAAAAGAAAATTAAGATATTACAGGGAAAAGAACTTGGTACTTAAAATTCGTAAACAGAATCTCTAATTATAAAATAAGCTACCAATATAAAAGAAAATTAAGCAGAATGTTTCTGGTTATTATGATTTCTTTGTTAATAGTTTATTTTATGTGATTCAACCAATAACGGGAGATGGTTCCCTTAGGCAATACCCGTCTCGATATACTACTTATACCCTTTAGACGGTACTGTCTTTCCGCCGAAAAGTAAAATGTTTATGTAACTCGAGAACTAATGATTGGAATGAGGTGTAAGAGCACAATGGCAATGGTTTTGTTGACGTTGGTCCTTTTTATTAAAAAATTAATACAGGTCATATTTAAAAAAAATTAATATGATTTTTTTTATCATTATCATAATTTAAAATATGTATTTGAATAATAAAAGGGGCTGGAATATGTTTCGGTCCATTCATTGAACTTCATTAAAAATAATCTTATAAATCGAATGACTTTTAAGAAAGATTTAAATTAAATTTTGTGATGTGGATTTAATACTAGCAGTCTCAAATGCCCTTTTAATTGAACCCCCTTTACTGTTCTTATAACTGCACTAGTATATAATCCCCGTCAAAAATGACGGAAAGTGAATGGTAAATCTTCAAAACAATAGTTAAAAAAATATTTTTCTGACTTTAAAAAAATGATGCCTCATGTATTTTGTTAATTAAAAAGTACTATCCTTTGATTTTTTATGATTAGAGCAAAGAAATTATGTAAATTGCAATTTAGTCAACCGCTCTTAAACGCGCCATTTCCAGCTACACATTCTGTGACGAAAAATGACGAAACGTAAATGATAAATCTTCAAAATAATACTAGTTAAAAAAATACTTTTCTGACTTAAAAAAGAAAAAAAAAAGAAAAAAAGCTGCCTCATGCATTTTGTTAATCAAAAGATATATAATTTGTGTTTTATTTATATTTTATTGTTTTGTTTATTGACTAGCATATAATTCCCGTCAAAAAAGACGGAAAGTGAATGATAAATCTTCAAAACAATAGTTAAAAAATATTTTTCTGACATAAAAAAGGAAAAAAAAGATGCTTCATGCATTTTGTTAATCAAAAAGTATTATCCTTTGATTTTTTATGATTAGAACAAAGAAATTATGCAAACTACAATTTAGTCACCAGAGCTTAAACGCGCCATTTCCAGCTGCACATTATATGACGAAAATGCTTGTTTAGGTTTCCTCTACATTAAAAATTTGTTGTTTAGCGGGACTTTTTTTTTTCGCTACAAACTATGTTAAAATTAATAATTTTATCTGCAAGATAATTAAAATATGTTGTACCAATAAGAAATATTCATTTTATTTTTGCAATATCTTCAAATCTGATAAAATGCATTGTAAAAAAAGTACGATTACAAAAGAAAGTTGACGCCAAAAGAATTAGCAAGAAACATAAGCTCCTAATTTATTGGGAATTAACACGGCCTACAGAGGCGCTGCTCGCAGCCTTCGGTACAAAAAAAAATTGTCCCTTTAATCCTTTATCTACTGACGGTACTTATAAATACCATCAAAATAACTTGTTATAAAATTAGTTTAATACGTGGATTATTAGTAATACAGTTTAGAATGAGTTATAGATGCATTAATTTATCATGTTCCAAAAGCATTATGGGTTACACAAAACAATTTTTTTTTTTAAAGGATGATTTCTTTGGCCTTTGAAATAATTCTTTATTGTAGTTTTAGTTATTCGTTAATATTTAGTTAGTTAAAGTTTTAGATATTCAAATTCGGAAAATCTTTACTTTGTCATATACGACAGAAAACAAATGTCACAGTAAATCTCAAATTGTGCAAAAGAATAATCATTATGAATAAATTAAAAATACATGTAATGCAATGTGCTTGCACAGACCTTTTTAGAGTGAAAGTCATATCGTTTCTCCACCAGATGGGGATAGTTATCCGTTATTTTTAATTTTGATATTGTTGTTGTTGATGATTATGATGATTTGACACTTAAATTTAGAACTTAATTGGATAGTTTTTGAAGGTTTTAAACAAAGTTAAAATATTTAAAAGTTTAATATACTATTACAAATATTTTAAGACCAGCATCGGCGTTAACCTGTAATTTTTTTTTAATGAAGCGTTCAAAGAGTCATTCATTTGCTTGTAGATTTGCTGGAATTTGAATCTGAATGGCAACAGTATCGTTTGTTTATATCTGATTTCTATGTTTATAATAGCTTAATTTTAATTTTGAACTTAATACACTATAAATGGATATGATACACATGTTTTATGTGAAAATATGCTGAACAGACATGATTTCGGGTAGAAAAAATTATCATTTAGCTGTCATATGCTAGGATACGTTTTTCATTAAGCCTAACATGGCGTTTAGCTGCGGTCGATTTGAAGTTCAGAGTGGTTCGCACCGGCATGGTTTCGACAGTTTCCTGCACTCAGATTTTACTATAAATAGATGTATATTTAATTATGATGCATAAACTACACACATTTCCGGGCTAATTTTATCCAAGAAACTCGAATAAAGTGTCAAAAGTGGGTTTACTATTTAAGGGTGTATTCCGATCAAAACTGCTTATTTTCCGATTTATTTTTAAATTCATTTTTGCTCTCAAACGCATCAAACTTTGAAATTATCTTATTTAGAAACTATATAATGTGCCGTGCTTGTCGATTTTTTGATAAATGCAGAAAGTATTGCAAAAAATGCTGTCAAAGGTGGCGTTTTGAACCGAATTTTCCGAAGCGGGAGGTCTGGGAATGGAAAAAATGGTTATACTGAGAAAATAATTGTTTAAAAATCAAATTCTAATTAATTGAGCGAAAAATGAAATCACACGGCCTCTTATACATCCCTTCAAAAATCACCTCATCAAGTTTCATGTTTTTACTTTTAAAAATAAGTCTGGAAATGTCTCATAAAATTTCGAGCTGTTGAGGGTGGAAAAATATTTTTTCGAATACACCCTTAAATAATAGGAATTGCTGCGAAATGTAATATGTAGACGGCTTCCGAGGGAAAGTTTACGCATAACATTAAATATTAGACATTATTCTCGGTCAATAGGTATCTAAATATTTTTCATACTATCATTTGCAGCATAATCAGTAGGGAGTTACAACCTTTTTTTTTCCTGGACTGAAGAATGGGATGAAGTTATTTACTACTCATCAATAATTTATTAGGTCGAAACATGTCAATTTTAGCACACTGTTAAAAATAAAATTTCAACGTTTCACAGCAGAATTGGCTAATGAAATAGAGTGCAGGCAATTGAACCAGTCTTGCACCATACTCATAGTCAGATTACAATTTTTTGCAACTAGAGGAATGGACGTTTAATTCTAGCTCAATCTAACTGTAAAATTACCTGCGAAATACCACTTAAGAGGAAAAACTCACATAGAGAAAGCATAATATCTCTCAATATATTAGTTTTGGATAAATCAGCTAAATTGTATTAATTTTCTAGTGAAACACTGAAGTGAAATTTTAACAGTGTATGCTTGGAAAATTATTTAAAAATACATAACTTGCAATTCCATTTTCAATATATAAATAATTCTTTATTTTGAAAGTTTATAAAAGGAAGCCACATGTTAATGGAATGAAAAGGAATTAAGAAATTTCTTTTTGCAAAAAGTACATAGTAGGTAGTTAACACTTATTGATTTACGAATGTAAAAATTTAAATTACTGAATGAAAGAAAACATAGAAACAAGAATTCCCTATTTGCAAGTAGAATGTATTTTAGCTTAATAAATGATTTAAACTTATTTGAAAAGTGAAAAGAAATTTTTAAGTAATATTGGCTAAAAAACAACAGCATGTATGTATAACCTCGAATTTGAAGGACAACAACAAAGAAGACAAATTAAGCCCAGAATATAAATTTTAATATTACAATAAAGATCATCGCCTGGTTATAAAACTTCTTCTGTTTTGAAAGCTGTTTTATCGCCTCTAGTCCGATTTTAATGAATAAATTACAGAATCCATTGCTTTTATACTTGCATGAGGCCAAACACATAAAAAAATTGCTCAAAGATTTAACATTGGGTTGTTGAAAGCATTGTTTTTGCGAAGTCTCGTGAACAATGCGGCAGTTTCAGAAAAGTCAAAGAAGATGGGAATTACGAGAATGGCCACAATGGAATTATGTTTTCCGGTCGTGATATAGCACAAGGTTGTGAAATCAGTAACAATAAGCTCAGAGGGACAACTGTATTTTCTATGCTATCGACTTGCTGTCGCTCTTTATGGAGAAAGTAACGGACACTTTATACATTTAGAAGCTTTCAAGGAACTTTCCTTAATCATTATTAACAAAAGCCACGCTTTGCCATAACAGATTAGTATTTAGGAAAATAAAAATCTAATGCGTCTGTTTTCACTGAAGTAGATAATAACAATATAAATTTCTGTTGTATCATTATGTTCTTGTTTTATGAAGTTATGGAAGTTTCTCGCTTGAAAAATAAGCGTTTTTTTATGCAATTTTTTAACTCTTAGGAAGATATAGCGATATATGTGTTTTTTACAATGAAAAACATATTTTGAAATTTTAAAAATACAGTTTCATTAACTTTTATTGAAAAATGCGCCTTTTTGTACCCATTTTTTCACAATGTTACACGGCGTGAGGAATCCAAGATTGCTCTCAGTCGTTTCATCTGAACACACTGACACAGAAACAAGGCCCGTCGGCCCATTGCGCTATGTGTGCTGTGCAGGGTAGTACTTATCAAACAGAAGATTTCAGATGAAAGGTGGAATTTCCGCTCCTGCAACCGCCCCCCTCCAAAAAAAATATTATTCCTTAATTTAATTATGTTACATTTACTACATATTCTCGATATTTTAATTATCTTCTGCAGATTTATCTGAAACAAATTACATATCATTAAAACTCGACAGATAGTTTGGTTTCTGTAATATATATATATATATATATATATATATATATATATATATATATATATAATAATAATAAATAAAATAAATAAATAAAACATAATCCGAAACAGTAGACGTATCACATATGACCATGCCTATAGAAGAAACAATACACAGCCGATTTTGTCTTCGGGTATTTTTCATACATTGTATGATTGTTTGATTACAATAAATCACTTAGTACTAATAATAACTGTTCATTATTTAACATGAAATAAATTAAAACAAAATACGTATGACTAAAATGTGTCACTGAAAGTTTCACTGAATCTGAGTACCAAACAATCTGCAAGAATTTATTTTTTTTTTTTTTTTTAGTTCATAAACGTTATGATACTTCTATTTGTTTCTCCAAGAAGAAAGGATATTTTTCTTTTCAGAGTATGTTTTTATTACCTGAAAGTTCTTATTGTGTCGAACTATCGATATTTTTAGTAGCATTATCTCTAAAGGTCCTTTTTGAATTTAGTAATTTCTTGATTATAGTTTAAAATCAATCACTAATCACTTTTTGTACTGCTATAATTATGATCGACAAAAAGTCTTAATGAAATTAAACTTCACTTGTTTTGAATAGTAAGTTCAATTATTGTTAAAAAAAAGTAAATATATTTATCTACCTGGATTAATCTACATTAAAATAGATTTTTATACTGCAATGAGCTCTCACTAATACATTTCTCGAATATACGTTTCTCTCTGTAATATGTGGCTTTTACAATGTACCGGCATGAAGAAAAAAAATAGCTCTTTATATTTATGGTATAAGCTCCGTTCTAAACCTCCTCCCTGTGTTATACGCATAATAACTTGAACACGTGACAAAACTGCGTATTTCTCACCATTAAAAAAGTATTTTTTTACGGGTTTTATGAATAAAAGAATTTTTTTTTTTTTTTTTTTTTTTTTTTTTTTTTTTTTTTTTTTTTTTTTTGTAAAAGTGATTTGTAATAATATTTCTTCTAAATTCCTAATTTTCATGCCAATGAATCTACACTTTAAAAAATTACAAATGTTTCTTAATATGTAACTCTTACTTATTTTAAAGTTTACAAAGATTCCAAAAAGCTTTCATCAGAACCTAAAAAATCAATAAATTTCCGAGATTTAAAGAATAATTTCTGAAACAAAAAATACTGTTGCTGCTCGTAATTTTCGAAAACTTTTAACGTAGCTTTTAGAATGTGTTAATCAGTTTTCTAAGCTCCGAAATGTCGGTTTTTTGGATACTATCAATTCTCAAATAAATATTTTCATATTAAACAAACATGATAAATTAAAAATATTAAAATTAAAAACATTAACATTAACAGTTAAATTCACATCATTAACATTAAAATTTAAAATTAACACAATTCTGTTACTATTGCGTGCATAAATTCTACTACGAAGCTTGAAATGTTTAGGTACTTGGTATTTAATCGCATCGAAATACCTTTATTCCAGGTAGAGAAAACTTATTAACCCATTACCCGCGGGTGTTGCATTGACGCAACGTCAAAATAATTGCTCATGCTTAAATTAATTACTTAGCCATCACTATTTTATTATTTAAAAAATTGCCTTATTTATTGGCAGAAATTTTGATATTTTAATAAAGCGAAAATACCTTTCTGAATTTGTGGTGGAAAACGACTTTCAACAAGAAATTTTAATATTCTCACTTTATAGTTTTGGCGGTTAATGGGTTAACACTAGGAAATGTTTCCGAAATTTATGGACAGCAAAAGAAATTTTTGTTTCATAAATGCTTCTTTAAATTTCAGAAACACATTGATTTAAAAGGTTTTTGAAGATAAAGGATTTTTTTTCTTAATCGCGATAACTCGGAAGAGGTTACATTAAATTGTCGTACACCTTAAGATACGTAAGAGTTAGCTTAAGAAATACTAGCCCTTTTTCACAGTGTATAAAACTATTAAAACGCTGATGTTATTACATAGCTGCCATAGTCTGAGCTTTTTTTTACCATTTTGTCAAATAGAAGTTTTAATGACATAAATTCTCTGATTAAATCAGGCGAAGATTTTTATTCGAAAAAAGTGGTAAAAAAAACTGTAAATGTTCGCACCTTTTTACTATCAATTTTAAACATAATTTGAATGAATTACAAATTGTATTTTGAAAAAAAAAATTATGTTATTGATTCTTTTTTTAAAAGATTAGTCGATTTATGTAAGTGTAACAAAAAATGTTTCTTTAGGGTAAATTATTTAATATAATTTAATAATATAATAAATAGCTAAATGTTAGTTTTCTAAGATAATATTACAATCTTATTACTAGTAAGATTATAATTTGTGTTCTAAAAATGTTTATTTTATTCATTCTTATTTATAACTTATATATGTGTTTAAAAAATTAAGACAAGAATTTCTATTTGCTGCGTTGCTCTCAGTAATGCGCTATCTTTATTTTAAATACCTTCAATAGTGCATAACTGAGGGCTTACTGTATTAAAATTGGTTGAAACATAGATGATAAATTAAATATCTTTATTATATATGATATAAAAGTGTATTCAAATATACCGAAATATTTTTACATTTCTACTGCAATATTTTTAGCATAAGAGTGGACATGCTATTCTTCTTTTAAAATATCATATTTTAAATAATGATTTTTGGTCAATTTAAAAGGTAGATATTAAGCATTAGAAAATATTTGCGTAAATTTTCACTGCATGAATAACAATTCAAGTAAAGTTAACAATGAAGGAATGCCAGAGATTGTTTGTTTGTTTATAAATCTTTAGAAAAGTAATGATTTAATATTACTTTCGCTTTTTCTTCAACAAACATACGCAGATATGCATAAATAAATTACGTGTATGAGTAAAATTGTCTCTGTAGATAAGTATATGTTTGTCAATTTAAATTATTAATATTTTTTATGTATGTGTATATTGTATAATAATAGCTCAATATTTTCATTTGGGAAAGTTAAGTTTAGTGCTAAAACTCGAAAAGAGATCGCAGTTGGGATTCGTCCCAAGAAACTTTAACTTGAAGGGCACTAATTATAATCACATAATTGTCTTTTTAAAAATTTATTTTATTCTGATATAATAACTGATCTCATAAGAGAAATAATATAAGAAGTACAAGTTGTAGGAGTTCGCAGTTAACCATAGATTTTCCATATTGGAAAGACTGGCATCAAATATAAAACAACATTTAACCATCTATCAATCTCCGTCCTCAGGCATGGGGCCAAGCATTTATACAGGGTGCAAAGGAAAGTCCCTTTAACCTGAAAATACTTGCGAACGGAGAGAGCTAGAGCCATGCAAGTGAGGTAACGGTATAGTAAAGTGACTATACCCGACCTAATGCAAACGACAGAAACACCCCTAGTGACGAAATTTGGAAGAAAGAAATTGAAAATCGAAAACGAAAAGAAATAGAGCAAAATTTCCAAATAAAAAGTTTTAGAGCATCAATTAATTAGTACCAATTAATTAGTACGATTAGATTTGGTTCACACGGATAAGATCAATCGTCGCCTGCATACGCAAAAATGTTCGTAATCGATGAGCGACGATTCTACTTTGCACCCTGTCCGGAAACTGTCTAATTTCACATTCCGGAAATGTAGCAGTGCACAATTGCAGATTGTGACGTTGTACTGTGCTGTAATGTCTGTAAAAATTTAATTTCCAATGGATTTAAAATTTTAGATTAACCGTTTCAGGGGAAGAAGAATTCTGTTCGCAAACTGCTGAAATAATTAACTTACACCAGAATATTCAAGCGAATTTCTTAGAAAATAAAACCCCGCTAATTTGCACTTTCATTACAAAAGCAAAATTTTATTAAAATATTATTGGTGCAATTTGTCAGTTTTGGAGTTAAAATTAGGTGGCTAGGCCATCTAGCGACCGCCCTTGAAAGGGTTGAATCTATGTCGTCGTATTGAAGAGGCTTGCAATAGACTTTCCATGCTGAGAAATGTGCATGCAGAATTGCTGTCACGGATACAAACGTGTATCGTGAGCAATGGCGAACTTTTCGAACATACTGAATATTAACATTTTATCACTGTGAGACAATTTGTCTTTTTTTTGTGATGTTATTAAAATGTATTGAGATAAGTACGTGTTTATACCATAAATTGTACATACTTCTTCATACTTCTGGGTATTCCATTCAAACGTTTACACAAAATGGAGTGCATCAATTTCGGACATTTTTGGGTATACAGGCGACGATTTATCTTATCCATGTTAACCAAATGTCGCTTCGTACTAATTATTTGATGCTCTAAAACATTCTAATTGGAAATTTTGCTCTATCTCTTTTTGTTTTCGATTTACAATGGCTATCTTCCAAATGTCGTCACTAGGGGCGCTGCTGTCGTTTACATTAAATCGGTCGTAGTCGCTTTACTACACCGTTACCTCACTTGCGTAGCTGTAGCTCTCTCCGTTCGCAAGTATTTTCAGGTTAAAGGGACTTTCCTTTGCACCCTGTATATGTTTTGTTTGAAACAACTTCACACGAAGCACATTTTTGCTACCTAAGCAATTAATAAAAAAAAATCACCTATCTTAAAGTATTCAAAATATTGTTACATAAATTACTTTTCAAAGTTCACAAGAATCAGAAAATAAAATTGCTCCTTTAAAAAAAAAATATGAATTTTTTATTCACTAAAATTGAACTAAAATGAGACTGTTAAATACGCAATGGAGTAATGTGCCACTCACCCTGGGGTGTTTTTGTGCATTAGTTGCATAACTTCCAAAATTTATACCATGATTTTTTAATAGTCGTCTTATTTCAAATTTAACACTAAAACCGCCATTAGGGGTCATTTTGTCTCCTCCCAAAATTGATAATAGTCGATTCGAACCATAAAAGTTTTCATAAAATATGTTAAATGTGAGCCGCACAAAAATAGACTAATTAAATAAGTTAAATAGTTCTAAATAGAAATTCTGGTGTAAAACACTTTTTACAAAACTTGAGTAAGATACCCGGAGATTTTAGTGTTAAACAACAGTGATTCTTAAATAGTGGCAGAAAAATGCAAGGATAAAATGTTTGACAGGTAGTTAATTAAAAAACCTATTTTTATAAAGTTAAGTTTAAAACAAATTAAATTTATATCCTTAATTAACAGCTGGTTAATCAACTCTAAAATTAACAAAATACACAAAAAAGCCATAAAATCGCCAAATGACCAAGTACAATTTTCGACAGAATATCAAAATGCTATTCAAATAAAAGAATTGGATTAACAGCAGTGTATTTCAACTACAGATATTACTTAAACAGATGCCAATAAGGTAATTTCTTCCATGCTTTTTAAATTTATTGTAATGGAATGAAAATGTGCAGCGTTTTCAATACTATGCTAATAATTTGAGTAAAATTTATTAAAACCAATCGAATGTAAATTAATGTTATTTAAACAGATGAAATAATGTGGATTTTCGTAACTTTTAAATTGGTTGTAAATATATAAAAGTGTGCAGTCGTTACTATAAAATACTGAAAGACAAAATAGATGAAGGACTTGCTTTTAGATGTAATTGGAAATTTCATTTTGATTTTGCTTTAATAAATATACCGCAAGTAATATGTCAAGAGAAATATTTCTCCATAATTTATTTTAATCATTCACTGCTAAAAATAAAATACACAAAATGAGTAAACCGATGTACACATATCGAATCGAGTATGTTTGGATAAAAAAAAAAGAAGCAATTCTATATCAATTCTGAGCAATCACAGTTTTCAAACCGAAGCGAAACGATAATTTTGTACTTTGTAATGTCTTATTTCATTCGCGGCAACCTAAAAAATGTTTATTAATGTAAATATTAAATTATTCACAGTATCTTAAAATAATTTAAAAGTACCTGAAAATAATGCTCTTGGCATAAAAATGTTTCACTTCGGTATCTTGATAATAATTTTGCTATTTTTCATTAATAAATAATTAATTAAGTGATTCGTATTAATAATTTTGAGCGGGAAATAAATGTCAGTATATTTTTATATTTTTACTTTAATCTCTTGTAAACAGGGGGGGGGGGGGGGTTAGGGTGGATATACATAACTGTACATGTTTGAACACATCCATGGAATAAAAAAATGAGTACATCTGTATCTCAATTTTAGTACATTTGGATCGGAGCTCTTTTGAGTATGTGAATTATTCAGAATTGAGAACTTTTTACTCAGTTTTGAGAACCCATTTTTTTCAGTGTTTCATACAAACAATCAAATAAAGCACAACATTCCATTAAACTTTGTTTTTATAATTTGTATATTTATGTGCTATTATTGCGCAGTTATGTTGCATAAAGTTTGAAATAAACCATGTAAATCTCGAAATTTACTAAAATGTCTGTGACCATTTTGTAAATAAGAAATTTGGAAAAAACATCTTGAAGTTCAGAAAATAACAGATTATTTGGACAACAAATATTTAGTTAACCGATGTACGAAAAACTTCAAACTGAAGTCGTTCCGTTAAAGTATAGCTACAATTCTAAAACAAGAAATTTTGCGCAGCATGTCCCTAAAGGAACTTTGCGCCAATAAAACCCGCAATCAACTAACCTGAAACAAGAAATAATGACCCCCCCCTTTCCCCCCACATGCAATCTGTTGTAATTTTCTCGTATAAAACTCGCAACAATACAAATCGATTCTGAATAATGTTAGTATTAAATGGTGTGTATGGATTACGATTACATTCTTTTAATAATATTGAGTTTTAACTATAATAAGAGTAAATTCAAATGTAGATGAACAATAGTTTTTTGTTATATCAAATATAATACTTGTTATGAAGTGCAGTTGAGTTATATCGTCTAGAATATCAAGTGTGCCAATCGCCAACCAAAGGTGCAAAAAATTGTATCCCTTAAATAATCAACGATGCTTAACGATAAATGTCGATCGCAGCGACATCACGTAGTTCAAACGTAAACATTGTATAAGTATTCAATTGAGAAAGTGTTTCAATCAGTGAAGAGCTAACAGATTTCTTTGCGATCAACATTTGTCACTCAGCATCGTCCGACATTTATGGGATTCAATATTTTAGCACTTTTTAAAGCATGGACAGGAATAGCCAGTTTACATACTATAACTTCTAGACGATATGATCACTAATGTTGGTGCAAATAATCATATTAAAAAATCAGATATCAATCGACTGGGAATAATTTATGTTAAAAATCCGTGTTGAAATGTTGCTGCGTTGAAAGATAAGGCCGTTTGATCGTACGTAGAAGTTTTATTTACAGAGAGTCAATCACACATGAAAATCAGAGAATACAGTGAGGCACAAAGGAAGTAACCTATATTTATAACATTTTGGAAGGATTCTAGGAAGGCCAATAGAGCACTTTAATAATACAGCCAATAGAAATTGCTAATAAGAGAACCAATCAGTTTTATTTAAGTTAATGACGTGATAGAACCGAAACCAAATGATATCATGAAATGTAATGTGCGATTACATCACTCTAACACCCGCCCTTAATCGCACATCAAATCTTAAATTCTAAAATTCAAATTTTGAAACTACATAATTTTAAAAGATCATAAAATTTTGTTTTAGGAAGTGCTTTTGTAACCATGTCAGTAATTTGATCTTCAGTAGAAATGTATTCTACTTTAATATCATCTCTACTGACAACATCGCGAATAAATTTTAACTTAATATCGATGTGTTTCATTCGTCCAAAATTATTTTCATTTGAAATGCACGTAATACATGATTGGTTATCTTCATATACTGTAAGATTTTTAACACCCACAATTTCATTGGCGATACCTTTGATCCATAAAAGATCTTGAATTCCTTTGCTTAGGGCATTTATTTCTGCCTCTGTACTTGACAGTGCAATACTCTTTTGTTTATTTACACACCATAACACAGGACAATTACAGAACATAATAATATAACCAGAGACAGATTTTCTATCATTTGAGTTTGAACCCCAATCAGCATCAACATAAAGAGAAAGATCCGAATCACACAAATCTCCTTTCTTATAATTAATTTTGAATTTAGCAGTACCTTTCAAATATCTCAAGATTTTCTTTAAAGCACACCAGGCAATATCAGTAGGTTGTTCCTGAAGTTGACTTAAGCAGTTATCTGAAAATAAAATATCAGGTCTAGATACGTATGCTAAATAGAGTAAAGAACCAACCAATTCCCTATATGGCCCATTAAAGCGATTACCTTTTGCAAAATTAGCAGAAGTCGCTTTAGTTTCAATGGGAATGGAACTGGGATTACAGTCCAGCATTTTGAATATTTTCAATAACCTTAAAATATAGGACTCTTGATCTAAATATAAACCGTTCAATGTAAATTCCATTCGGATACCTAAAAACTCGAACGCTTTTTCTGATTTTGACCTCTGAAATTCTGTAGATAACATATCAATAATAACATTAATTTCTCGAACTTCTTAACCTGCAATCAACAGATCGCCGACTTAAAGAGACAGAAATATTCTGTTTGAATTTACATGTCTTATAAAAATGCAAGATTCAGAATTAAGTTGTTTGAAACCTAACTTAACCACAAAATTGAGAAATTTTTGATACCACTGACGTGGGGCTTGCTTCAAACATATAAACTTTTTTTTAGTTTACATTTTCTACCAGTACTATCATCATACCCCTTAGGTTGATCCATATAAATATTCTCATTTAATTCCCAATTTAGAAAAGCAGTTTTAACATCCAAAACAAAAACATTGAAATTTTCTTTTAATATAATAATTAACACTAAACGTAAAGCAGGCATGCTTATAACAGGTGAAAATGTATCAGTATAGTCAACTCCTTCTTTCTGCATGAACCCTTGCTTTGTACACTGGTTATCAAAAATGAAGGAAAAGTCACAAAATTACAATTTTTAAATACGGAAATACTCAAAAGGAAGTAATATAATTCGAATAATTACTATTCCTGCGGAACAGCTAGTCGATATAACATCTCATTCAGGTCACACATGGTCACAAGAGTCACAGTCACTACGGCGAAGCAAAAAATAGGAAATTCCATACGTCTCTTTTATGAGTCGCAAATGACTACTATATGTGACTCCACTGACAGGTCACTGTGACTGCTGCTTTGTGGCGAGTCACAAGGTGACTTTACAATGTCATTTCATTGCGTCTCTCGTGTGACTCTCATCTGGAGACTCAATTTCAAAGTCATTGTGAACGTTGCATTATGATAAATCACCAAATAATGTCAAATTAAAGTCACATGGTGACTTTTCACCACTTTTCACAGTGGTGACTTCACAGTAGGGTCCCTGTCACCATTTGACAAAGTCATGTGACAGAAAGTCACCATGTGACTTTAATGTGACATTATTTGGTGATTTATCATAATGCAACGTACACAATGACTTTGAAATTGAATCTCCAGATGAGAGTCACACGAGAGTCTCAATGAAACGACATTGCAAAGTCACCTGGTGACTCGTCACAAAGCAGCAGTCACAGTGACCTGTCAGTGGAGTCACATATAGTAGTCATTTGAGACTCATAAGAGAGACGTATGAAATTTCCTATTTTTTGTTTCGCCGTAGTGACTGTGACTCTTGTGACCATGTGTGACCTGAATGAGATGTTATATGGACTAGCTGTTCTGCTGAGATAGTAATTATTCAAATTATATTACTTCCTTTTCAGTATTCGCGTATTTAAAAATTAGCATTTTGTGACTTTTCCTTAATTTTTGATAACCAGTGTACTTACCGTCTCTCTTTTTCCGCAGCACCCACTTGCAAGAGATGGCATTTCTGTCTACTGGCAGCTCTTCTAAATTCCACACTTCATTTTCTCCCATGGACTCCATTTCTTCTTCCATAGCTTCTTTCCAATTTGTTGTTCGTTGTGAGGCAGAGTACAAATGTCATCAAAATTTAAGGTTTCTTCTTGAATAAGCATTGCTTCATAAATTTCAGGTTCCGGAAACCTAAAGGGATGTTTCTTTTCTCTGGATGATTTTCTCACACTTTTTTCGGCCGGATTTTCAGTTTTTTCTCTAGATGGCAAGGAACTATCGATTACACTTTCTTGAAATTGGCTTTCGTCATCAGGCTCATTTTCATTGATGTTCCGGAATACATGTTCAAAATCATTGGAAGTTTTCTCATCTTCGTTAAATTTAACATTTTTGGATATAATGACGCGTTTTGTTATGGGATCTAGTAAGCGATAACCCATTGATGAATAGCCTATAAAAATCATATTCTTGCATTTTTCATCTTATTTCTTCCTTTGATTATTAGGTAACAGTGTATAGGCATCACAGCCCAATATTCTACGATTCTTCAAATCAGGGTTATTTTTGTGCTTTAAATAATATGGGGTGTAATTGTTAATGGATGGCAGTCTGTTGTTTATGTAGGCGGCAGTGAGAACTGCAAAGCCTCAAAAGCTTTTAGGCAAATTAGCTTCAAATAACATCGCCCGCCCTTTTTCTAAGAGACTTCTATTAGCGCGTTCTGATACACCATTCAAACATGGAGTATACGGTGTTGAAGGGTCAATAAGAATGCCAGCTTCATTTACAAATTTTAAAAATTCACCATCAACATATTCTTTCGCGTTGTTGCACCGAATTTTTCTTACTGTAAGATGAAGTTTACAGAAATTTGTAAGTTCATATGCTGCATCACTCTTTCTCTTAAGCAAGCGAACCTAAGCAAAACGCGAATAGTCATCCATTAAAGTCATGAAATATTGCTCACCTGCAAAAGTCTTGGGTACGATCGTTCCACATATGTCCGTGTGAATCATCAACATTGGTTCGGATTCTCTTTTTTGGGGGCCTTTTCCAACAGGTGTTGCACATAACTTTGAGCGCGTACATATTTCACAAAAATTTGTTGAAGTCGGAAATCCTAACAGATTCAGGACTTGATTGCATGAGTGCCCACATCTTCTATGCCACAAATCGCTAACATCAATATTTGAGTTGAGAGCAGTTTCACTTTGCGGTAAAAATCACTCACATATTCACCGTAATTTTTCCGACGGCCAAACAATAAATTTTTGTTTTCTTTTTCAATGAAAACTTCTTAATTTTTGAAGATAACACAAAATCCAGCAGTCTCTATATTTTTCACTGATATTAACTGTCCGTTTAAATTTGGAACAAAAAGTACATCCTTTAAAAGAATTTATACGTTATTAGATATTTCACAGAGAATGTCACAAATACCCTGAATTTCCAGAACTGCAGATTTTGAAGCACATTTAATAGTTCATATGTTGCTGGTTTCAGTGAGCTGAACCATTCCTTCCTCGAACACATATGGGAAGTTGCACCGGAATCAATGATAAATTTATCGATATCTAAAATTCCTGCTGCGAAAGATATTTCGTAAGCTGAATGTTTTTCGTCCGAATTTGTTGTAGGACTAAATTTTGAATATCTGCAGTCGCGCTTATAGAGGCCGCTCTTCCCGCACTTAAAGCATTAAGAAGTCTTCATTCTGCAAAATTTTGACGTATGGCCTTTCTCTTTACAAAATTCACAAATCATTTTCTTATGTGTAGCTGTAAAACTAATGTTATCCAGCGAACATTTAACGCAATAATTTTTATCACTATTCTTTGAGTCATTCATTAATGCTTCTGCATCTATTAATCTTTGAGTTACGAATTCTAAAGTTAAATTGATAGTGGGTTGATTTTATAACGCAACTTCAACTGCTTCGTAATCTTTCGGTAAGGAAATCAGAATGTACACAATATAATCTGTATCTCCTACCTCAGCACCAGATATCCGTAAGTCCGTAATTAATTTTAGAACTTCATCGATATGTTGTCTCATTGGAGTGTCTTTACGCTTTCTCATTGTCGCTAGTCTTTTTCGAGTTAGTATTTCATTAACAGCGCCTTTAGCTTCATACGTACTTTGAAGACTTTTCCATACTTTGCACGCCGTATCTTCTTTTTGAAGCGAAGCTAAAATTCGATCATCTAGAAGCGTTAGCAACAGCGCATAAGCCTTTTTTGATTTACTTTTTTCTTCAGTTTTTGATAAATCTGCTTCTCTTTCTAAATAATCATCCAATTCTTTTGTAGAAAATATTGCATTTACCCTTCTGCTCCATATTGGAAAGTTATTACCTTCAAATGCCGTGACTGCATATTCTTTTCCGTTTAAAGCCATTACTCGTATTTTTTCACTGAATAAAAAAAAAACTCCCGAGCAATAAATCCTAGTGTGATTGACCTACTTTTGCGATCAACGCATTGAAAATCGTAAGAAGGACGGAGAAAATTTTCTCGCAAACCACGCTCTGCTGTTAGAAATCCGTGTTGAAATGTTGCTGCGTTGAAAGATAAGGCCGTTTGATAGTACATGGAAGTTTTATTTGCAGAGAGTCAATCACACATGAAAATCAGAGAATACAGTGAGGCACAAAAGAAAGTAACCTATATTTATAACATTTTGGAAGGATTCTAGGAAGGCCAATAGAGTCCTTTAATAAGACAGCCATTTAAAATTGCTAATAAGAGAACCAATCAGTTTTATTTAAGTTAATCACGTGATAGAACCGAAACCAAATGATTTCATGAAATGTAATGTGCGATTACATCACTCTAAAATTTCACTTTTAATTTTAATGCTATTCATAAATTATTTTACGGGGACCATCTACATATTGGAACTTCTTCATTGGAAATTCCCACTTTTCATTTTTCAACTCAATAAAAGGGAACTCCAATAAAGCGTCCAAAATGGGTGTTACCGTTTTAAACAGGAATGATAGGGCAATATTTAATATCTAGACAGACCTCTAAATATAATTTATGCACAGCAATAATAAGTAGACATCATTATGGTCGACTGGTACGTACCTCATTTTCGTAAAATTATTTGCAGCAGAATTAGTAGGGCTGAATACTTTTTTTTAGGATTATATAAAGGCTTTTGGTAAATCATAAAAATGCTTTGCATATCAATCAATGGAAACAGTACAAGCTAATCGTAATTTACGCTTATTTTTTTTTTCTGAATTTTTATACTGAAAGCTTTTACGATAATTTCAGTAAGTCTTCTAAATACTTATAATGTAATTACGCCTAAATGCGATGCGATGTCTTATAATTTTGTGATATTTCGGATATAGGGTCAATAAGAAGATGTTCTGAAAATTGTAAGTAGAACTTTATCCATGTAAAATCTTCTGAAATAGCCATAAAGATAGACATTCACCCTTGGGCTTCAGTTATCGGTGCTGTCGGATGCAATTAAGCTGCATAAAATTGCTTGTTCACAACAAACCACAAAGACTGTGGGGTAACTGTGAACATCCAGTTTTGAGTCGGGATGGTATACAACAAAAATTATCATGTTCATACACAACATTTGTGCAACAACAAATTCATACACACATTATTCTACCACTAGCTGACCCACCCGTGTTGCCTGGGCACGTGATAATAAGCTTAAATATGCCTGAAAGTAGTGTTGAAAGATTTTATATTTTAAGGGAATATCTTTCCAAACGATCCTAATATTGGGGGACCCACTTCGGCAGCGTATAGCGCCAAATGTGTACGATTCTATATTTTAAAATGAAAATCTATCCAAACGAACGGGGTCGCCCCTGCTTTCAGCAGCGTACCATTGTACCGCACTGTGGTTCTACCCAAAGATTATCAAATATATTTAACCATGAAATAAATCTTAAAATTGCACAGTTAAAGTCGTTATATACATGAAAATTCTACAAATATAATCACTAACAGAATAAATAAATAATACGATACCTAAATTGTTTGCTTTTTTAACATGTCTCTATTGCGTGTTGGATTTTTCAAACGATAGTTTCCACTGATTTTAAACCATTTTTTTAGATTCGTCTTTGATAAACTAAGAATTAAGTTCTTATTATTATCCCCCTTTCTGCTCTATCATTAACAGCTATTGATAATTTTTCTTTTAAATATATTTCTTCATTTTTACAGTGTACAGGATTCAGTCGAAAAACAAAATCTTTCGGTATTCGGATAGTTTGAAATAATTTTCCAAATTTACTCGTGATTCTTTGCAGAATATATTTTTCTAAACCATATCATATAATTTGAAGTTCTTCTTTTAAAATCCCGGCACTTGCTTCTTTATAAAATACTATTTCTTTTTGTTCTTGATTCTTCCTGTATTCAAGTCTTACTCTATCGTCAAATATCGCTAGCACTATGCATTCGTCTTTGAAGTTCCAAAAGTGGTTAAAACATTCTAATTTTTATTTCTGCAGTTTATTTACCTCCATCCCCCTTTTTTGGTAAGAAACCAGTTTTTCCGAGACATTACTATCATTCATAATAAACAGGGCTCCGTTTGTAGCCAAAAATCATGATTCAATACAGAGTTTTGACAGTTGGGCAGTGTTTTTTTTTTTTAATTCAGATTTCTTGATTGCTACCACTTTATGAAATAATAATACTCAACTTATTTAATCTATCATTAAATAAAACGAATATCTCTATTTTTAAAAAAAGTGGCAACAATCAAACAATCTGAAATTAAAGGGCAACTAGCAACATCGTTAGTGTAACCTGTTATTTTTATGAAACAAAATATACATTTTAGAGCATTTTCTATCCCTTGAGATAGTTTAAATTGCTCCCTAAATAAGTACTTTTCCGGCAATAGATTCCTTTGCTAATCCATCGGGCTAACTGCTGGACTCCGGCTCATGAAGAGATACTTCTCGAGGAGGCGCCTAGTGGGATGAAAACGGGATGCACTGGAATGTATATGGTGGTATACGCCGTATACCTTCTGGATTTAATTAAGGAACTCTGTATTGTATAACCTCTGTTTCTCATATGAAGCTACAGCGTAAACCCTCTAGCGTATGCACTCTGTCTATAGTGTATATCCTCTGTTTCTTGTACGACTACACCACAGAATGGAACCAAATAAACGAAGGCAATGACTGAATCTTGGTTTCATATTAAAACAACTGCAAAACTAAGAAACTTGGTTCATTCAATTGGGAGGCAAAAATTAAAGCAAAAGTTTGCTCAAATAATAACTGACTGATTTGGTAATAATTCTTGTTCAACTAATTTTATCCATATTTACAATTTTCTTCCAGATAACAACTATTATGATAAAAAATATCATTCAGAAAATTATTTAGTCACCTTCGTGATTAAATTTTCCTTTCATTGATATATGCACTCCGCCAAAAAAAGAAAAAAAATGTGAAGGGCAGAGATTGCACCACAAGTTTTCATCTACAAATTGTCAATTAAAAGTAGCCATACGACTAGAAACTATATCCTCTGTCAATTTATGTAAAATAAATAAATAAATAAATAAATAAATAAATAAATAAAGCTTAGACGTTGGTCTTCACAGTGAAATTGTACCAAACTCTAAAATTTTTAATACGAACACCTAATTTCAACATCATATTTGACTATTTCGAAAATTTTTTACCTTGGAATATCAAACTGGAAGTCATTCAGTCATATAGTTTAGGAATTGGGAATGTATCTTGAAACTCCTAATGTTAAATTCATTTGTAATCTTGCCAAGCATATTTCGGCAGCAGAAAAGGTGGATAGTTTTTAAGCATAACTCAAACATTACTTTGCAGAAAGAACTGTGATTTTAGATTCGGATATTTAAAGAGTCTATAAATCAATTTTTGTTTCTAAAAAAGCGGAATACAATTCACATTTCTTTCGAAAATTAATTTTAAATAATATGTATTTTTCGAAAAAATATGAATTGTAACCGATAATATTTATCAACAGAAATCAGTTCTTAGAAGCTTCAAATATGTGAATCTAAAGTTACAACTAATTCCTTAAAGTAGTTTTTGAGTTAACGTCGCTGTTTAAAAGTTTACGTCATGCAATCTGTTTTCCAACCATGGAAATTGAATTTTACATTAGGAGTTCCAAATTTTAAAAAGTCCTAATTTGTAAACTACTTGATCTAATGACTTCCCGTTTGGTGTCCTAAGGTAAATTGAAGGTGTATCTAAAAAGCCAAGTATGATGTCAATATTTGATGTACATACTTAAAATTTTAGAGTTTGGTACAATTTCATTGTGACGATGACCCCCCCCCCCTCTCTAAGTTTATATTTCTAACATAAATTGAAAGAAGAGATAATAACCAGGAGAATAGCTGCATGTTTTCTTTCTGAAAATATTTAATGATCATAAAAAAAGGGTTTTCTCATTTTTTTACCGACGTAGCCCAGTAATGTCATCACACCCAACTATCGCAAAATTAATGAAAGGCTATTGTATATTTAAAAAAAGCATTTGCAATAATTCTTTCGTGCTGCGAACACAATCCGGAACATTGTGCGATATTTCTCAAAAGCAAAGAAATTTTAAATAATACATAAAATTATAATTAGTAGGTACATTAACAATACATCTTACTATATTACATTACATATTAATTTTCGAAGGCAAAAATAATATTGCAGCACTCGCAGTAAAATGTGTTACGATGAATCTAGAACGCATTCTGGAAAATGTTTTTATGCAAACGAGAAATAAAATTGTAAATAAGAAGATAAAATGTATATTAATTAAATAAAGTTTCCTTCTGTATGTCTGCCTGCCTGTGTGCCAGCGATGGCTAGTGAAATCCACGGCAGGTATGAGGCTGAAAATTTTTGTGATGGTAGTCTAAGGCTTCTAGTCTAAGGCTTCTCCTAGTGTACCTGAGACTCAGAAATTTAAATTTCTAATAATTAGCGTAGTTATTAATTAAAAACCCCAATTAAAAGAATGGAAAAGTATTTATAATTCAACTAAAGTATAGAGTTTTATCAAGCGGCCGAAAATTCCCTCTACAACTGGAAGAGAGAGGCGGGGTTTGCTGGAAAGAAGGGTTTCTAAGGGCGATAAATGTACCGGTCCTTTTTAAAGAGGGCCGTATCTTATATTCTACCTGACCTAAAAACTTGAAAATTGCGCAGGCAGACTAACAAAAAATTCCCCTTGCAGAAAATTTAAAAATTATTCTTCTAATACAGTAAAAAGTTTAAAAATCCAATAAAAGTCGATTTATAAAATCTCTTTTTATTTCCTTTCAAAGAAACATTGGTTTTGGAGAAATCTTTCATAGGGAGACCAGGTATTTCAAACACAGACGACTGGCGCTGGTGGGTAGTCACGTTTGCAGACGACCAGTAAAATTTTTCAAATATTGAATTTATTGATTTATTTTTTATGCATCCATGTGTAATTTTGTTTCTGATTACGAATATATAAATTTCGTTACGACCGGTTAATTAAAAGCTTAGGAATTAATTATTATTCCATTAAAAGGATAATTCCTTTCAAAGCCTAATTTAAAATGTGAGACACATGATAAGGAATAAAAACCACAGATAATTTTTAGACTAGCATTCTTTTGAAGCGTATCAAATTTTTTAAAATACAGCATTTTGAGATTCTAAACTTAAACATCTGCGCCTAATTTTTCACGCTGATTACGAATAATTAATTTTCTTAAAAATTGATAAGTAACTTTTTATTTTATCGAAAAAGGTATTTTTAAAAAGGAAAAGAAAGCATTGGCAACGACATATTATTTAAATCTAAACTTCTGCCACTAATTTTCTTTATCTTAATTGCGATTTTTAAGATAAATTTTAAAATTTCAGATATTTGATAACTCTTAAAATTTTTAATGAAATTTCGGGAATTGGGAGAGGGGGGGTGTCCGCTGAGAAAATTTTAAAACCGTACAGTTTTGTACGAAAGCGTTTGTCCACTAATTATTATTTTTTGGTACGATTTTAACATTTTAGATATTTGATAATGCTAAACTTTTAATGAAGGTAGGAGAGTTGAATTTAGGGGACAGGAGAGGGGGGGGGGTGCATAATTTTTCTTAAAACCGTAGCGTTTTCTACAATAAGTATCTTTTATATGTTGATTTCTCGCGGAGACCTTCAAAATAAATATTATTTATTAAATATAAAAATTTCAAAGATTGGGGTGGTAAATTCCAGGGGCGCGAGAGTGAACCTAAGGGGGGAGGTCGATTTTCAAACTTTTTCAGAAACCATCAAGTGATATAACATCGGAAAGCCCTCGGACCACTCTTTCATATTATGAACCTTTCGTCCCCTTCACCCAAATTTGACTTCCTGTGGGTCAGTTTTCTAATTCAGCTCTTAATTAAGCTACAGCGAGATTCGACCTCATTTGAAGACTTGAACGAAGATGAAACTCCTCGCAGGCCTTCGAATGGTGAGGTCTATTTTGACCCCAGACAATTAGGGCATTCCCCCCGGTGGGGGTGGAAATGGATTTTTTACGTGACATATTGTTTAAAAGCTTTTAGACTGTGCATTATTAAGAACACACTCCCTCCCCCCCCCCCCTCTTAACTCACTTTTTCATCAGTAGAGGGAGTTTTAAAGTTTTAATTTTTTCATTACTACCCCATACAATTTTCCAAAAAATTATTAAAAAATATTCCATAACAAATTTTAACAAATAGCAGCTTCTCCTCCATTTTCACACAGGTTCGGCCAGGTGGCGAGCCCTACCAATTGGTTGAGCTACACATTTTCACACAGCCAGCGGGTACGTATTTCAGACAAAATCGAGTTAAGGATATAAAATTATACAAATTTAAGGTTCATTTAAGAATATTATCACGGGCCCGGGCAACACCGAGCGGGCCAGCTAGTAATTTAATAAAATTTTAGTTTGTCAGAAAATAATAAAATACAGTGTGTACAATCGTTTACAGTTTAAGTTTTGATTTTGTTAATTATGATCAATAATGCTGCATATTTTGACAAATATGATGTAAAAGATACAGCGATAGTTAACTTTTAAGAAAAATTCGTTGATAGTAAAAAATTAAGTTGCCATTAAAAAAAGTTTTTGATGAAAAGTCATTTAAGATTAACTAGTTTTAAAACCACAGTGTTCCCCTTAAATACAAATCTATAAAGATGTAATTTTTATACCTTAAAGGTGACTACAAATCTACTTGTGCGAAATAAATGCATAATCTATCAAATTCCCATAATTATACTGTTTGTGTATGCTTGATAAAATAGAATATTTATATTCAGAAAATTAATTTACAAAGCTAAAAGATAATGGAAATTACATATTTTTCATCTTGTTTTTAATGAAAAAAGCTGTAAACAGCCAATAAATAAATAATTTCTTCAAAGACACAAGTGTATTTTTCATTTTTATTACAAAAATAGGTTAGAGGTTAAATTTTATCTAACTCATTAGAAATGAGTCCCAAATTTTACGAGTATGTTTTATGGTGCTTATACTTATGAATATGTTAAAAGGAAAAGGATTTTAGTTATTTTCCATAAATTATCTAAATACGCTGGAGCATATATAAAACTATGGTTTCTTTCTTTTTGAAGCAATAAATTTTTTCTTAGTATTTTGTTATTATTATCGTAAGACGGTTAAAGTTAAGTCATAAACTGATGTATCTTTTATTATTATGTAACTTTCTTCTATTTGCATATTATAATAATACATAGCTTTTTTCATCTCCATAAAATTATGCAATTTCCTTTTAATACGTTCGGGGGTCACACGTCCTATTAATAGGACACGTATTTTAAATTGGGCATTATTTATTCTTAAAAATTATTTTTAATAATAGGTTATATTTTGTAGGTTTAATAATATTTATTCTTAAAAATTATTTTTAATAATAATTCTCTGTTCCCTACGAGCTGCGCTCATCAACCCTCTTTAACACACCGCAGACTCTAAAAACACGCTCATTTGATCAGCTTTAAAAAAGATTACGGAATATTGAATTGCAGGTATTGAAACCATTAAGTATGTGCTTGTAAACGGGTTTCCATTCGTTTTCCTTTGAGGCTGTTTTGTGTTTGACAAAATAGGATCAGATAAACATCTAAAAATCAGCTAATACATAATGAACTAACAATGCAAAGTCTTTGCATCCCACTATTTTTAACAACACTATAAGAAAATTATTTTAAGTAAGAAATTTTAAATGTACTGTTTTAAATCTGATGTAATTTTCACCAGAGTTTTCTTTCTCTTTTTAATATTCACGAAAAACACGAAAAAAAATTATTGTTAGAAAGGAAATATTATTAATTGCGCTGTCTTAGAATTGGCAACCATAGTTAAAAAGATCATCTCGAAATATGAAATAAATATCTGGTGTAAATATATTTTGAAATTTAAACTGTTTGGCAATACTATTATTTAGCCATTTTAAATATTATGTAATTTCTAACCTTCACTACTTTTAACGCATATAATGGATTTAACATTTTAAAGTTTTCTTTCTCTTTTTAATATTCACATGAAGATATTTTTGATGTTATAAAGGAAATTTTTTTTGTGGTGGCTTAGAATTGGCAACAACAATTAAAAAGATCATTTCGAAATGCAAAATAAATGTCTTGTGTAAGTATATATTTTTTAATTTAAACAGTTTTGCAATATTGTTATTTGGCAATTTTAAATAGGACGTAAGTTCTCCCATTTACTGTTTTCAACACATACTAAAGCAATTATTATTTTCAAGTTTTCTTTCTTCTTTCAATGGAAATTGAAATGTCTGAAACTCAATTTCCGAAATTGAATTTCAGTTCAATATCGTTCAGACACTTAAGTGTCTGAAACGGAATGTTCAATTTCCAGACAATTTAAAATGTCTTAATTTTTTCAGACACTTTTTGTGTCTGAATTTCAGACATTTCAAACATCTTATTTGTAGATATTTTTTTAAAGCATTATGCGCAGCCATGTTTGACCACGTTGAATCATGGAAAAATATTTGGCCATGGTCCTGCCCCCTCCACCACCATACAGTGTGATTTTAGGGGCTCTGAAAGTTGGTATGCAATTTTCATAAATGTGATAATTTAAATCCTTTTCAACAATGTACATTATAATCAATATTTTGAACATCTAGAGTAGAATAGGATTAAAAAAATATATTTATCTAAATGCAATAAAACCTCTCAATAGAGGTTCAAAGGGAATTTGTCCACCATTCGTTGCCAAGGTGCATATGATTGAGAGGTTTTACTACATTTAGATTTTTTATATTTAGTTAGTTTTTAATCTTAGTCCGCCGTAAAAGTTCCAAATTTTTATTATAATCGGAACACTATAGAAAAAAATTAATATATAAACATTACAATAATTGCATATCTAATTCAGGACCTCTAAAATCGTAGGGAGGGGGTAGGGGACACTTCTCAGTTTGCCCATACTTCAATTAAATCCTTCTTCTGCAAAAAATCTAACCTTGTATTATGTTCACTAAATAGAGATGTCCGGTATTCGGGAGTGTTCGTAATGGAGGATAATGTACGTTCCCTATTACCGGACTACTACTTACTACTTACTTACTTATACTACTATTTAGCAAAAACTTTTTAAATGCAAAACGCATACACATTTGTTTATTTTTACCAAAAAAACAGACATCTCTGATTCACTGGTAGACACCAAAATCCTCTCTGTAATAAACAATTAAATTTAAAAAATCAAAAAACCCGACTGCGTAAAAAGCGAAATAATTAATTATTTCTCATCAATGTGAAACTATTTTTTTTTTCAATTCCTACTATTAACTAACACTCTTGCTATATATATCTTGTTCAAATTTTCAATCGTTAATAAAATACTTATTATTCATCCAATCAAGCTCAAATAAATTTATTTAAACTTGTAGTGGATGGCACTTGATGTTAATCCATTTTATTTAATATTAATTCATTAATTTAATTAAATTAATTAATTTTAATAATCGAGAGAGCCTTCTTGATCAAGGTATTTTAACACCGAGAGAGCCCTCTTCTTGATCAAGGCAGCTCAAGCCCCACTCAAGAGGAAAGAAGAATGGGATGAAAAAAAATTCTCTTATTGACCTAAGTAGGGACTTAAAATACTTTTTTATATTACTTGTTTATAATAATTACCTATTTTTTTATTTACTTGTATTGATGACTTTTAAGTTGTGTTTAATTGTTAGTTCCTATCTATAAACACTGTTTTGATGAGGCCTATAGATGTCTATGATGGTTAGAATTGCAGTAAAGCTAGAGATTCTACATACACAATTTCCAGGTTGTGTAATATTTTAACGGAGCTTCTGACTGTAAAATAATCAATGAAACATCGTCTTCATTTTGAAAGACCTATCCAATGATATGCCACTCAATAGGGGCGTAAAATTTTTTTTCGTCTCTACCGCCATTTTGTATTTTACGGCCGCAATTTTGAATTTATAAAAACAAAACCTAGTCTATATCCATCGGACGGTTAAGACAAATCAATAGAGATCCCATTCATTAAAATATATTCAGGCGTTGGGATGTTTAGAGGGTATAAAAAAATCCACATACACAGATACGCGTGAAACGCATAACCCTTCTTTTCTGTCGGGTAAAAAATAATAGTTGGTTCTTATAGATTTTACTCTTCTAAATAAAAATATGGTAACGAAATTACTGTATCACGTACCATTTTTTTTGGTAGGAGAGTTTGCTTTTAAAATTAAGGTATATTATATCTTGCTAAAACATAAGTGAAAATTTTGTAAACCATAAAATATAGATAATAATAGGTAAATTAACTGCAAATAAATGTATAAATGTTATTACCAGATTTACAGCGGCATAAGGAATGAAAAAATATGAGTGGATAGCAAATAGTAAATTCGGATACGAAAAAAGGGGGGAGGGGGCATAACAAGAAAAATGTACTACATAAGTATCAACAAATAAAATTTCCGTGCTATATGTTGTCAATTTGATATCTCAGACAGTGAAAACACTTCTTTCCTGATTTCAATTTTATCTAGCATTGCAAATTAATGTAATAATCCTTCCATGTTTGTTATTATTATAAAATTGTTTCTCGTAAAAATGGTATGTGCTGGAGCATTTTGAATAACATATTTAGACACTTTATATATTTAGTTTGCAGTAAGGGAAAATTTTAATTTTTTTTACCGACCAGTGACTATCGAACAAATTCCACAGTCCAAAGTGTCCATGTACACTATCCAGGGCAGGACCTTTACTGTATTCGGATAAATATATATATATATATATTCTAATCTTATACTATTCTAAAAGTTCGAAATATTTATGATAAACAGAGCAATGTCGAAAGAGATTTAAAATATCAGCTTCATAAAAATTGCACATAAAATACCCCGCCCCCTCAAAAAAACATAATTTAAAAATTAAATTCTTCTTTTAAATTTATATTGGTACATAAACAAGTTTTTATTTAAACATCATATGAGAATCACAAGAGCTATTTATTTAATATAAATTAAAAAAATAAATATTCTATGTTAATAACAGGCAGAAAAAATTACTTCTAATTTCTAAACTTCTTTTGTCTTAAACATACATTTTAACATCCAATTGTTATTTTTTTTTATATTTCATGTAAGTGGTGATAAATAAAATTATAAAAAAAACGCAATTTTAAGTGCAAAATCTAGTTATGAAAGTAAATGTATATAATTTTAGCTTTTTAAATTTCAAATAATTAAAAATCAATATTAAAATTGATTTAAAATGAAATATATATGTATATCTTTAAGGATTTTTAGAGTTAGATTAACATGCATAATTACATGAATGTAAGAATATATATTTCTAGAATTAGCTGTTTTTTCGCAAACAGATTCAAACCTAACTTATATTTCATGCAATATTTTATGTGGTAACAATAATAATAATATAAACAAAATATCAAAAACACTTACTGATATCGATATGGAGAATTCCTCGACTTGATTTAAAAGAACTTTCATAGTGAATGAGAAACAAAATACTTGCATCTTTTTAAAAGAAACCCCTTCATTTATCTTGCTAGATATGTTAAAATAATGAAAATGTTCCATTCTTAAAAAACATAACCCGTGGGACTAGTTTGTACGTCTGGGGCTAGTTCTTGTTTACCAAGTTTTGACGAGATGAATAACGCTATATTATTGATGACAAGTAATGAAAAGTAATACTGTCTCTGTTTAGCTCTTTTTGTAGAGTTCCCGGATGTAATTTTCAAGTGTTCCTTTCCCGTCGTTATATCAATATCTGAAACACATATGATTCATGCAGATATCCAAAATGCAAGAAAATTCTAAATATAACACATACAGAAATGGCGCAGCCATAGTAGAAATATAATGACGAAATTTTTCACAGAAAGAAATCAGGACCGGTCAAAGATGTGAACTGTTCAAGAACGTTTAAATTTGAATGCGACATTGGACTCAGAACTCAGATTCGCCTGACAAAGGAAAAAAAGATGGAGTCTGCTTTTCCGTTGCAATCATTACGTCAGCCTACGGTTTACAGTATGATAAGCTCATTTAAACTTTTTTATTAGCGGGAAATGGAACGTTGTATAAGAAGAAATCAGAAGCATTTTACTTTCTTTATTTGGCATTTTTCGTAATGCTTACACTTATAAATTATATGAATATAATTATTACAGTTTTTATACTTTCAGGCAGAGGGTGAAAAAAATATGATAAATTAAAAAAATCGTCGTAATGCTTCTAAATAGTACATCGAATTTTTATGAAGCATAATCACAAGCAAGAGGGTGGTTGCAGGCCATTTCCCTTCCCTGTACTTTGAAATTTACTTAATTAAATTGTCTTTATATTTAAAAAAATAATAAAATTTATTCTTCCAAATGATTACATAATTAAACACTAAGAGAAAAAGGAACTAAGAAATTTTCGTAAGAGAAGCACTGCCAACCCCCACCCCCTCCCTTCCTAATCACTAATAGAAATAAATTTTTTATTATTTCCTTTTGAAGTTCATATATTTAAAATTTATCTTAAATTGGAAGATAAGGAGTGTTCATAAGGGCAATACCCTCCACCAGAGGGAATGAAATGTTCTGCATTTTGAAAAATGTTGTTAGAAATTTATTTTTCAATTATAGTACTTCTTACTTGTTAATTTTTTTATATTTCTTTTAAACAATAATTATCTTGTACGAGGTGTTCTGACAAAAAATTCTTGGTTTAGCTTATTTCATGTTTATATTTTGCTTTTAGACGAACTAGGCAGGGGACTCCAGGAACATCGGTCCAATCTTTCCCCTCCCTACATTTTTTTCTGAGAGCAATCATATATCTTTGTATTTAGGGAACGTCCTTTACGTATGCCTACGAGTGGAAGTAGTTTTTGAGAAACTTTATTTTTTGTGAAAAGTTTCTTTCGCTTGTACTTTTGCATCAAACATAATTTAGTTCAAAAGTGAGTAAATGGGCATTTACAATTTTGGCAGACGTGCTCATGGTCAAATCAAGTTGCTTATTTTATACACTAATACTAAATTTAGTGGATGGCAAAGCATTTCATCCATTCGAAAACATTTTCTGGTGCTGCCGCCAGATATATTGCGATACGATTGCATATTAGGACACCAGAAGCGAAGGGGTATAAGTCACAAAATTGAAAAAAACTGAGATACGTACACAGGCTATCTGGAAATAAGGCTATTTGTTTAATAATTGCTCTCAGAAAAAAAATGTAGGTAGGGGAAACGTTGGACATGTGCCTGGAGTCCCCTGCCTAGTTCGCAAAACTAAAACACAAAATATAAGAGATTTCCTAATTATGTGCTGCGTTCTAGAGATCAACTACTTAAGCTCTATAAATTACTTAACCTCTTTAATCTCTACTTAAAATTAAAAAAATATATATTGCACTCCACTTTCCTTCCACAGTTATTGAAATAAGAGTTTAATATTTTAACTCAGTCACTTACTTCTGATGTTCGTCTTTAAATTAAATTTACTCCAAATCTAATTTTTGTCACTTGTATCCCTTGGCCTCTGGGGTCCCCATATACAATCGTCGTTTCATTATACATACAGTATAATACAATTGTATTACATTCAGACATATAAGTGTCTGAATTTCTACATGTCTTAATTTCAGACACATGATCATTATTCAGACATTTTTCTCAGGTTATTTATACCATGATCACAGTAAGACACTTAAGTGCCTTAACTTCCGGCACTTACGATGTCTGAAATTTCATATTCAGACACTTAACTGTCTTAATTTCGTTTTCAGTCACATAAGTGTCTGAATTTAACACCTCTCTATTTGCAGTGTTAATATTCATGTGTAAATACAACTTTGTAAAGCAATTTTCAATATTTTCCTCCTTTTAATACATAATCATATAATTATACTTTTAAAGTTCTTTTTTGTTTTTAATAATCAAGTGTAAATAAATTTTTAATTGAAAGGAAGTATTATTCTTTGCGCTGTTTTTACTATTGACAACAATTTAAAATGACATCCTTTTCTAAAATATGAAAAAAATCTCCCTTGAAAAGATAAAAATTGGAATTAATTATTGAAAAAAAAACTCTCAAAAAAGAGTCAAATTAAAAAAATAAATAAATACAGTCTATAAACCGCAAGTTTGTAATGTATATCCTTAGAAAAAATGATTAAATCCGTATGTATATTTTTTTCTCCTATAAAATTTTTTCAATGGAACGATTTTGACCAACTTTAACTTTAAATAGCTTTTTAAATAAGTCTTCGATTTAAAGTCTATCTGCTCTATAATACTACCAATTGTCATATTTTTATATGCAGTATTTTTCTTAATATTAGCGAAGAAAGACCTGCGGTCACAAACAATTCTTTTACGGCAGCGATGACAGCATTAGTTGCTTTTTTTTAGAATAGAGAGATTATCTACATGTAGTAATGCTAGTGTGTGGCGATACAGTTATTATTATGACTTCATTTACATTTCAGCATTTAGTAAAATAATAATAATGATGCTTTTCTAAGTTCTCTTTACGCCGTTGGCGATTCTTTTATTTCAAACGTATGTTTCACTTTTTAAATTTTAAAGAAATACTATTTTTCTGATCGAATAACATGTGATAAAACATAAAAAAACACACGAAAGTTGTTACGTCCGTTTAATCCAGTTGTAATATTTAATTTTCAAACATTTTCAAAATTTCTTCCATAACTAATTAGCCTACGAATAATATTCGTTAAATTTAACTTTAAAATTAAATTAACTTTAACTTTTGTGATTTGGATAGTTACTTTTATTTTTTTTTTTTTATATTTATAAAGTAAAAGTAATTTTTTCCCAACACTGAAAAAAAAAAAATCGGATATGAAAGTGTTAAAACAAATAGCAAAAATATTTCAACATCTAAAATAAATAACAATGTACGCATTAAAATTTATTACAAAGTTCTAAATGCCCAAAATTAGAAAATAATAAAAAATTTGAGGATTGCAATTTTTGAGATTAGTAATCTTTACATCTTAAATGTTTCAGACAACACAATCACATATGTATTATACGTATATGAGCACATGTGACCGTGTGTACTAGTTAGTTGGGTTGTTTTCATAAAACATTTAATCTAATTTTTAAAGGTTTGAAGACAACACTATAATTTTATTACATATTTAATTTTCAGAATTTAGAAAAAAGTACCGTCGCTCATTGTGACGAAAAGGCTTTTTTTTTTGCAGACACTGACAAATCGATTTCTGTGTTTATCAAGTGGAATCACATCAATTTTTGTTAATTATATACAAAGTGTGCACTTTATTCATTTTTAATTAAAAAATATCAAGATTTAGTTATTTTTAAGCCCAAAAAGCATCTTTTACAATGATGTTGGTGCAGAAGCCTCCGTTTATACATGGATTTTTATTCAATGAAACACCGCTAACTGCCAAAGTCGCACGTGGGCGCAGGTAATCTCAACGTTTTTCACTCCTCAAATGCCTGCAGAAGAGGAATGTACTAACGATTTGGCCGGAAACAGCGGAATCTTGACTTTACAAGCCGAACATGTATAAAACTTTCAAAACGATACATAGAAAAAAATTACAACAATCTATAAAACTGGACTTTCATAACAATTTTTTTTTTTTTTTTAATCAGTTACTCTTTTTTGGTTTTCACTTTTTTCCTACTCTTCAGATACATTACCTGTAAAAACGGGGCTAGGAAATATATACTGGGAAAAACATAATGTTTTTTCATGCTGCTGTACTTACGGAACAACTCTACATAGTTGTTAAACCTTGGGATCTTCTTCTACGTCGTTGAAGTTCGTAGTTTCGGTGCACTGAGCGGTTGCTCGTAAATTGTAAATTATTAAAAGCAAACCAAATAACCTTAAAGTGAAAATCGATTTAGCTTACTTATGTAGTTATTTTTTATTTTATAAGATACCTTATGAAAGTTCAAATACAATCCGCTATATGTTAGGTTAAACTTTTTAAAAATATTAATTAGCAATAAAGCATCCAATTATGAAAGAGTTATATATCATTAAATATAAAAATGTCCATTTTTATCCCTATATACTGTGTTGCCAGTGGGCTACATTTTTAAATTCAGATTTTCTGATTGACACCAGTTTTTTAAAATGGTAAAATCCGCCTTATTTAATGACATATTAATTAAGGCGAAAACAAGGATAATTGTACCATTTCAAAAAAAGGCTGCCAATCAAGAAATCGGAATATGAAAAAGTATCCCACTGGCAACACTGCCCATATATATAAATATGATAAAAAACCTTTAAAACAAATTTTTATTTCATTCTGATTTCTTACTGTCATTTTATGAATAAATATGCAAAACGACAAAATTGAAAGTCCGTTTACTGTTAAAAACATGCATCAAACTCTTCAGTCATTCGACAGTTTTTATAGATAACTGTTACTTTACCATAATTTGGAACGTTCTCGTTGATCAATTGGTCAGAAAAATAAGATAAATTATGGTTATATAACCGTTTTCTGTAAAACGCCGAATGACTAAATAGTTTGCTGCAGATTTTTATCATCGCATGCCAGACTGCAACTGGAAATTCTTTTTCTATTATTTCAGTATTAGGAAACGGAGGCATATTTACTCTAAAATCACTCTCGAGTAAAATAATGGTTACATGGTATCCTTATTTTAATAGTTATAATAACTTTTATTCAATTCTCACAACAACATTATTCCATATTGACAAAGTTGCCAAGCACATTTTAAATAATATTTAACGCATTTGTTTTAAGTAGAACAATGCAAATTTTTGTATAAAAGAAACATGTCAAATCGAATAAAAGCATGAGGGTTTTATTGAAAATGTCAGAATTCTAATAAAAATAAGTATGAAGACTGTCCATCAATAGAAAAAGATATCTTAGCAGGATGGTCAAAATACCGGCAAAACCGGAAATCGCTATTTTTTATACTAATGTTTACATTATTTAATCCAAAATTTCAGTGCTTAAGTACAGCTATGATTATCATTTGAAAATATTGGTACTCAAATAACAAAATTACCAACCTGTTTAGTTACATAGAAAATGACAAATACGTAACTTTGGGGTAAACAGCTTTATTCTCAACCTTTAAAATAAAGTATTTGCGCACATACATTTATTTATTTATTTATTTATTTATTTTTTGCCTAGTATACAGCCTGTTCATAGCATAAAAGCCAAAAGATTATGCAATCGGGATAACAACAAAATCATGCTGTGACTAACGCTAAGTTATGGAAAAATGTATTAATAACTTGAGACTCGAAAGTAGTACCTTATACCAAATTTTTCTTATTTGTTCATATAGCTAAAAATTAATTTTTAAATATAAATAAAATTGTAAGAATATACATCAACCATCAGTATTACGGGATTTAGAAATATAAATATATCACATAAAATTACTCATATTAGAAGTATCTTATACATTTTAAATTTCGAAAAAGAAATTTTCTTGTTCAATATTTCACATTCACTTCTAAATGCTGCATAATTACTGCATGAACCCATACTCACGTTAAAGATATGTGCCCATATCAATGTGCCCGTATTCAATTTATATTTATGAAGCTCATACTTGCAGGAAATAATGTATTTAAATTAAAATAAAGTATATTTTGTATTTTTGTATTATAAAAGTTTAAGGATAAGCTTCTACAGTGCTCAAATTTATGTTTTGATAAAAAATATCAAGGAAGAGATATTTTACGCTAGGATTTTTTACGCTAGCGCCCCTGGTGGGAATTTCGTGTTCATACGATAAAACATAAAAAAAAAATCCATTTTAACATTTTAGTTATGCATACTCCTAGTAAAGGTCTGCATGAATCGACATTTCCAGGCCCGGGCCCGGTCCGACTCAGAGAAAAAAAAATTCGGCCCGGCCCGGCACGGCCTGGCCCGTACAAAGAAAATATTGGCCCGGCCCGTCCCAGTAAAAAAAGTTAAAAGTTCGCCCCGAGCACGGCCCGTAGAAAAAATTTATTGTCCCGGCCCGAAAAAGAGTTAAAATCTCGGCCCGAGCCCGACCCGAGTGAATTTCTACAAGGCATTGATTTTTATGTCGATTTGGTTAAAAGTTTGTCTCGTACGAGGAGTTCAAGCCAAAAATATTTATCTTAACTTTTCATGTTTATAATCTTCATTTTTATAGAAGTGCCGCAGAGTGCGATATTTATTTTTTTAATGAATCTTTATTTCTTGTATGTAAATGTTTCAGTTATCACTAATATTGTTAATCCATATTCCAAGTATTGAAGTGTTAAAAATCTGAAAAATGCTATACAGTAAAATCTAAGAATGAATTGAATAGAAAAGAAAAAAAATGCGTTATAGACAAGTTCCCTTCTTAGCAAGTGTAAATGTATTATGTATTCTTTTCTTACGTATTACTACACTGTTAAAAATTTGCCCCATTCTGGCAGATCATTTGACCGTTTTTTTTTTCGAAAACGCTTACACAACCGTAATTTTAACACTATTCTAACCATATTATTGGCCATTTTATGGTCAGAATATTGTTAAATTATGGTTATGAAACTGTTTTTTCAGAAAACGGTCGAATGACCTGCCAGAATGCTGCAAAATTTTTAACAGTGTATATTAATTTTGCATGAATCAACACGTTATTCAGTTTAAAACAAAATTCCGTCATAGACAGGTTCTTTATCACACGTTTTAGTAGATTTTAATTTAACTATATTTTAATAAGTGTAGAAATCTACTATTCTTTAAAAAGAATGAATTTGAAGGTTTAATTGTAGAATAATGGCAATTTAAAAATGCATGCATTTTTTGAAAAAAAATTTGTGCCAAGCCTAATTTTACTGACCTTTGAATGGACCAGGCCACGCAGAGACAATGATTTTCATATGGGCTAGGTCAAAACTAGGAATGAAAATTTTGGGCCTGGAAGATTAGGAATGAAACCAGCACCCGGGTCTGTGCCGAGAAAATAAGTTAGGCCCGGCCCGGCCCGGCCCGTAAAGAGTAGTGACTAGGCCCGACCCGACCCGGCCCGAGCCTTCAGAAAAAAGTATGGCCCGGGCCCGGTCCGGGCCGTGCAGATCTCTAACTCCTAGTATTACAGATTCAACTCCTTGAAAACGCTGTCCAAGAGCGTGAAATTGATTAAGCAAATTTAAATATAATTTAGATTTTACTGCATGACGGCTGTACTACAATAAAAAATAGGTACGACAGATTCAAGACAATTTTATTTTGCATTTATAGCGTAGAATTGTGCAAAAGTTGATTTTTTCTGTTTTTTTCTACGAAGACATACGAAAGTTAAAAATGGTTTTGGCAGATTCAACACAATTTTATTTTCGCATTTAACGCCTCTTCTGGGAAATAGGATAACTAAAATTTAAATGATTTTTTGTGTTATTTAATAAATATTCAGAATAAACTTCTGCTACAATCAAAATTATTTTGTATAAAATTTTTCTTATAAGTTTGCTTTCTTTTTCAGGTAGCTACCTGATAGGAAATTCCATAACAAATATTTTAAAATGGATAATTTATGCTTATAAATGAGGTACGAGTTAAAATTTTTAGTTAAAATTAGATATGACATTTTCAAAAAAATTTCATTTTACGCAGATAACACCCCTACGAGAATTAGAGTGATCAAATTGCTTTTTTATGTTTTACTGTATGATGCTACACTAAATAAAAAAAACAGAATAAACAAAATGTTATTTCGTAGCTTGCTCTGGTTGTAAAGAGAATAACTAAATTAAAATAAAATTGATTTTTTTAATAACTATTCAAAATAAGCTTCAAAAACGGTTAAATTTTTGTTTTCACATACACTTTTACATGATGGGCATCCTTAACAATGGCAGTGCAATTTTCCACTGGGTTTTTTTTCCTCATGGGAACCATACTCCAAATTAAAATTATCTTGGACAGATTGAACTAAATTTCTATTTATACCGTTATCGCCGACTGATGGGAAATAGAATTAATTTTAATAAAACTGATATACTGTGTTTATTCAAGTTAAAAACAAGTTGGACAGATTTCTTTACGTTTTACTGTATGAATCAATACTCGAGTTAAAAATAAGTAGGAGAGATTAAACAAAATTTTATTTCGATTTATAGCCCTCTCCCCCTGGAGTAAAATAGGATAAATAAGTGTCCATTTTTTTCGTATGAGGATTCCAAGCGGACCTAAAAACTTTTCAACAGAACATCAGTTTGCATTGTTTTAATCACTGTTCTATTCAAATATGTGTTGATTTTGGTGCATCAAGGTTTATTAGTATTATGGAAAATTCAGTCTAAGTGTAAACTACTTTTAGTACGAAATTTAAGCGTCGAAATTTATATTTTAAATGCTAATGGATATTTTTACTTTTTTTTTCTTTTAGTGTAATTTTTCGGCGAATGAAACTTTAATCTTTTTTGCAAAAGACTGTGTACTTTTCTAAAGTAATTGATAGTATAAACAATTAAACTTATGATTTTTCTCGCGTTAACCTTTTACATAAAAGTATAATTTAAAATTGTCCTTTTAACAAAAGATTGATAAATAAAAATCGGTTTGTACTCATAACATCTTGATTAAATTCTGTTGCAAACTGAAAAATAAAAAATATTATTACTTATAAAAAAAAATACTGTGGCTTTTATTCAATTAAAACGCATGGAACCGTGGTAAATATATTTTGTACATAAACTTTTTTCTGTCATTTATTTCTCTCCATATTTTTTTTTTATCACACATGTTCAATAATGAATACAAGGCAAAACAATAAACTGTATTGTTCACATGTAATGCGGTATTTTTCTTGCTAAAGTTTCTTCATTACCCTTTTGTGGAAGTAAAAACTCCCATATTTGTTTTGTTACAATCATTTACAGATGTTGATGTTGTTGCTATTCATTCATGTGTATCTCTGATAAAAAGTAAACGAATGGTAGTTATTAATGATAAAGCAGGTTTTTCCTTTTACTCAATGATTGAAAAAATATACATCTTTTCTACTTTTTAGTGCAATATAATTGAATAGCAGCCTAATTTACTTTTAATTTATAGTAATTATGATACTGTACGCTTTTAATACACAAAATGTTTAGTTTTATTCTGAAATTATTTTGTATGCCTGTCCGTAACTGTCATATTAAAAAGAAAGAAAGAAAGAAAAAACTTAGCAGTTCAACGGCTACCAGAACATCACCTAATTTGGGGCAATTTGTCAAAATATTTCCAAATTTGGCACCAAAAATAAGTCGCAAAAAGAGTCCGAACTTTCTGATAACTTGCCAATATTGCAAAAATTATATTTAAAACTCGTATTATAGTTGCCTTATCTCATTCATTTAATGATGCTTCTATAAATAATGAGCAAATTGAAAACTGTCCTTCATTCACTTTCGAAAATTTCTTAAAAAAAAACACTAAATTAAGAGACGTTCTTTTCCATTTTTAAGTTCAAAATCCATTATTTTATAGGCAGCAAGAAAATCTGTTAAAAGCAACTACTGTGGTTTGAACTTTTGTATGACATTTTTTGTATAAAATAAAACTCATTTATCTTCAATAATGGGGTCTACTGCCAAGAGTTGTGATCAAATATCAGTGATATTGGCTTCGAAACCCTTTAAAATGAAAGTTAATACAATTAAATCTTTCACTCTAAATAGATAAGAGAGAATATTCACTTTGGAGCAGTGAATACTCACTCTATCGCAGAATCAAAATATGCCCAACATCTTTATAATGACTATTCACTTTAAGCAAAAGTAAAATTTTTGATTCACTAAAAGAGTCAATAGTCACTCCTAAGAAGTGAATATTCACTCGAAATAGGGGTGGATAATCACTCTCTCGGAGGAATGACTATTCACTCTTGCTAAAGGAGTGCGTTTTTTCACCCCTGGTAGGAGTAAATACCCACTCTTTCATAAGAGTGAATGTTCATATTTTATACAGTGAATTCTTTTTATGTTGTTTTTCTGGGCATTTTAAAATAATCACATTTTTAGAGCATGCAATGAAAATAGATGCAAGCGTGGTAAAGATTGGAATAAAATACTTTACCGGCATTATTTATTTAATTCATATTTTGAACAATAATTGAACTTTTAAGGAAATATTCAATTAAAGTTACATATGAATTAAATTACATTACAGACAGAAATAAACTAAAATATTTTATTTCAATCTTATCCCTTGTGTTTGCTTTCATTGCATGCCCAATAAATATATAATAGTTTTAAAATGCCCATAAGGACATGTAATTAACCGAAATCTTTATCAGTTAATATTATTTCTTTCTTTTCAGATACCCATTAAGTTGTATTTAGTATTTTAATAATTCCCGTAATGTACGTTAATTATGTTCTTTTTTTAATGTGTAATTCATGATTTAAATATTTAGATCTCAGTACGCATTCATTGCTAATGAATTTAAATCTAATCAAACCTTATTGTTTACTGTATTTTATTTACTTTTAAAGTTTTATTAATAAATGTATAATTGGAGGGTGTTATATTTAACAACGTGGGATTTCATTTTAATTTTTGTTTTAAATATAAAATCTTATTTTTTTAGATTACTTTTCAGTAAAGTAAGCTTCAGTTTTCGCTATTTTGCAGAACCCAATTGTTTTAAAATATTTTTAATCTTCCACTATAAACACAATGCGTATCAACTCGCATGTTTTTATAATAAGTTCTAAGCTTGATCTGGAAATTAAAAATTTGTAAGTTTTTTTTTATGTGTTGTGATCTCTCATTGTTTTATTAAATATGAACATGGAGTCTGTATTTTTTATATACTCTGGAATATGTTTATATTTTAAACATATTCCTTCACTATTCCTTCACTATAAACATATTCCTTAATCATGATTTCGAATTTTCTTCCGCTATTGCTGAAAAACGGATATTAAGGCAATGCTTAAATAAGAACGACATGATACGCCGCATGTAATTTTAATTTTTTAGTCCCGTATATATTGTATTTTGTTAATACGAGCTAAGTAGAGTTCGTATGTTCACAGAAAAAGATTGATCTGAGAAATAGAAAAAAGAAAGAAATATAAAAAGAAAAGAAATGACTGCATATGTACTGTTCTTATTATTGGAAAAACACTTTTAATGTAAAAGGTATTTATTTATCCCTTCAAAATATATACAATCTTATATTATATAAATGATATTATGAACATTTAAAAAAATATACTAAAGCAGTTTAATCTATAAAATTCCTAACAGGCATAAAAAAAAATATTTTGTTTCAATGCTTAAATATCATGTTTTATTTTTAGTGTCAGTAATTACGTGTATCAAAAACGTAGTAAATGTGTTTACAATAGAAGAAAATTGAATGACTGATTCAGAATATCTATAATTAAATGTTTTGATTAAAATCATAAACAGCAGAAAAATGCTTACATACAATTTGAAAAAATAAATATTTCAATTTGAAAAACACACACAAAAAATAATAGGTATTTTATAATTATACTATTAAACAACAACAGTAATAACTATAAATACTGTAAGTGTTTATAATCAGAAACCAGTAAAAGACTGAAAAAAAACTAACAGCACAATAGCTCAACACATTTTAAAGAAATCTCCATGGAAAACAGTTTCAGCTCAATCTTTTTCAATGTAACATAAAACTACTTAACTCATAACCATAACATACAAACTCTACAAGAATAAAATATTAAAATTAAATAAGAATTACTTTTGCGTTCCATAAATAATCACTTTAATAATATCCGTATATATTTTAATCCTAAAATGGCGGACGCCTTTCTCTCATCTTAAAAAAAAGCGTCGTAGACATGCTGTTCTGATTATCTGATGAGTAATACCGATACATACAATTAGAGATCGACCGAAAATTCGGTTTCGGTTTCCTTTTCATACCCAAGTTTGAGTTGTGCCGAAAATTTGTTTTCGGCGAAAATGCTGCCAAAATTTCGGCCAGACCGAAGCTATCTACATTCAAGAAATCTCGTTTCTTCCTTCGAAAATTTTCAACATTACTCTTCGATGCGAGCTGTATCGGTTCCAATGAGACACTCTTTTTTTATGACTACTATTATCAATCGTGACAGACGAAAGACGGGACGTAAAATTATAATGCAAGCAATGCATATGTGACACAACTTTGAAGATATCTTTTCACGCTGTAGTTTGAAACCGCCAAAAATTTTCGAATGCTCTTTGAGAATGTTCTATCAAACTGTATCCTTTATGAACTAATTACACTTAATTTATATGAAAAAAAAATTACCATAAATAATCACTTTAATAATATCCGTATATTTTAATTCTAAAATGGCGAAGTTCTTTCTATTATCTTAAAAAAGCATTGTAAACAAGACTATTCTCATTGGCTGATTAGTAATACCCATACAATATTCACTCCTGTTTCAAGTGAATATTAACTCTCGACAACGGAGTAACATATTATACTCTCGATAATGGAGTGAAATATTTGACTCCTTTCTAGGTAGTAGAAAATTCCGCTCCTTAAGGAGAGTATTTTTATAAATTCACTCCAAAAAGAGTGAAAATGTCTGTCTTTCAAAGATTGAACTTTTCACTCCTCCCAATTTTAGAGTGTACTGATAGAAATAAACTAAAATATTTTATTCCAATCTTATCTTTTGTGTTTGCTTTTATTGCATGCCCTATAAAGATATGATAGTTTTAAAATTCCCATAAGGGCAAGTAATTAAACAAAATATTAATATTATTTCTTTCTTTTCAGGTACCCATGAAGTTGTATTAAGTGTTTTAATAATTCCTGTGATGTACGTTATGTTCCTTTTTTTCATGTATAATTCAAATTATAAATCTTAGATCTCAGTATTTATCACTAATGAATTTAAAACTAATTAAAGTTTATTGTTTACTGTATTTAGTTACTTTTAAATTTTTATTAATAACTTTTTAGTAGGTGGATGTTATATGTTTAACAATGTTTGATTTCATTTTAATGATTGTTTTAAATATAAATTCCTAACTTTTCACCGTATCTTTCCGTAAATTACTGCTATTTTTGCAAAGTCCTATTGTTCTAATTTTTTTTTTAAATTTTTCCAATTAAAAACAATTCTTATAAACTCACATCATTTTAAAATCAGCTCTAAGCTTGATCTAAGTATTTAGAATGTGTATTTTTTTTATCCGTTGTGATTTGCTTTTGTTTTATTTAATATGAACATGGTGTCTAAATTTTAAGTACTCTGGAATATGTATATATATATTTTTTAAACATATACCTTAACTAATCAGGATTTCTAATTTTCGTCCGCTATCGTTGAAAAATGGAATTGCAACAATACTTATTTATGAAACGACACGATAAGCCATATTTAATTTAAATTTTTTATTCCCGTAGAATTTATATTTTGTGAATATGAACAAAATTGATTGTATATGTTTTATAGGAAAAGATTGACCTGGGAAATAGGAAAAAAAGAAGGAAATATAAAAATAAAATAAATGACTGCATATGAACTGTTCTTATTGTTTGAAAAACATTTTAATGTAAAAAGTAATTATTAATTTGTGTAAAAAAATATTTAGTCCTATATTATGTAAATAAATATAAACTTTAAAAAAATATATACTAAAGCAGTTTAACCTATAATCTTCTTATCAGGCATAAAAAAATACTTCATTTCAATGCTTAAATATCATGTTTTATTTTTTAGCTCCAATAATTACGTGTATCATAAACGTAGAAAATGAGTTTACAATAGAAGAAAATTTAATAACTGATTCAGATTGTCCATAATGAAATGTTTTGATTAAAATCATAAGCAGACGAAAATTCTTACATGCAATTAAAAAAAAATAAATATACCAATTTGAAAAACACTAAAAATATTAATTGGTATTTTATAATTGTGCTATTAAGCAACAACAATAATAACGATAAATACTGTAAGCGTCCATAATCTGAAAACACTAAAAGAGCGAAAAAAATCTACCCACTATCTAGCACACTGTCTCAACACATTTTCAACAAATCTCAAAGGAACATATTTCCAGCTCAATCTTTTTCTATAAAACATAAAACTATTTAACTCATGATCATAACATATAATGCTGCAGGAATAAAAGATTGAAATTAAATAAGACTTGCCTTTACGTTTCATAAATAATCACTTTAATAATATCAGTATGTTTTAATCCTAAAATGACGGACGCCTTTCTCGTCTTAAGAAAAGCGTCGTAGACTTGCTATCCTGATTAGCTGATGAGTAATACGAATAAATACAATTAGAGATCGACAGAAAATTCGGTTTCCTTTTCCTCCCAAAATCTGAGTTGTGCCGAAAATTCGTTTTCGGCGAATATGCAGCTAAAAATTTGGCCGGATCGAAACTCTACCTAAACTGTCTATATTCTAAAAGTTTCATTTCTTCCTTTGGAAATTTGCAATATTACCCTTTGATTTTAGCTGTAGCGGCTCAAATGAAGCACAATTTTTTATATACTAAGAACTTCACTGTGAATAATTATCAGTCATGACAGACTCGAAACGGAAGTAAAAATAATACTGCAACCAATGCATATATGACTCAACTTTGAAGATCCTTTTCGCGCGCTCGGGAAATACTACAGACTTAAATTTGAAATCACAAAACTGTTTCAAATGCTCTTTGAGAATGTTCATCATTCTGTATCCTTTATGAATTAATTAAATTTAATTTTATCTGAAGATAAAAAGCTCCATAAATAATCACTTTAATAATATCCGTATATTTTAATTCTAAAATGGCGAACGTCTTTCTCTTATCTTAAAAAAGCATTTTAGACAATACTGTTCTGATTGACTGATTATTAATAACATAGAATACTCACCCCTGCTTAGAGTGAATAGTCACTCGTCAGGGGAGTGACTGTTCGCTCTTTAAAAGGAGTGTGTTTTAGTACGTAATTTCCAAAGTTACATTATATTTCACTCTTGACAATTGAGTGACATATTTCAATCTCGACAATGGAGTGAAACATTTCACTCCTGACAATGGAGTGAAATATTTCACTCCCTTCTAGGGAGTGGAAAATTCCACTCTTTAAGGAGTGTATTTTTATAAAATTCATTCCAAAAATAGTGAAAATGTCTGTTACTCTTTCAAAGAGTGGACTTTTCACTCCTCCTAATTTTAGAGTGTTAATCAAATCATTTTCCTCGAATTCACATTCGCTACAATACGCCAATTAGCTATGGACCTGGTTGCGGAAGATTTGCCACGAAATCCCGTCTTATATATGCTTTAAAGGAAATAAAAAAGAAGATATACAATTTCTAGTATGCGTATTTGCTTTTATAACTCATACTGACCCAGGTTATTAAGAGCCATTATTTTGAAATTTAGACAAAAAAGTGATATTTTGATAGTTGTATTTTTCGATTTGCTTGATATTTTTTTATGTTGAATAGATCACATTTAACGAATAATGTGCAATTTTGAAGCCCTGAAAAAATTTTCCCTTTCCTGTAGAAAATGTCAAAGTTCAAGGTTGTGACCGTCATTTTTCATGAAAAGTGAAATGCGAGTATGTTTGCAGTGCTAAAGCTTGGGAAATCAACGACATCCCAAAATTATTTTGTGATGAAATATTAGTATAACACTAACTGCTTAGTAAACTGTATTCGTTTCCATGGGGCATTGTTATTTTACATTGTTATGTTGCTTCAAAATGCAATGAAAATGACGTTTTTGTCCGTTTTCCGCTCGTATTTTATTATTTAAGTAATAGTACCGCAAACTTTTTCTTATAGAATATCGAAGTGTAGTACTAGGACAATCTAAATAATATATTAGTTTACCGGGATATTGCTGCTGTTAGCAGAAATAGGCTGTTAAATATTCAAAAATTTCAAAATTGGCAACTTTTCAGTTTGTCTTTTCTCAAAAAAGCGTCACTGTTCAATAAAACAAAATGTATCACGTAGTAGTTGAAAATATGTACAAACACATGGAAAAGAAAAAAAAAGTGGGGCCTCGTCATATTTTTAGAAAAACAAAAACAAAATTTACAAAAATTCACAGTCAAAATATCACGTTTAAATTTCCCTTTTTTCCATTTAGAACAAGGAAGGGGAAAGAAAAAGGGATATTTCTTTTTCTCATAGGGAAAAAAAAAAGCTAACGGAAAGAGAAGCGGGATGTTTCGTTTTCTGATAGGGAAAAAGTATGATAAATGACAATCTTTTTTGTGAATTTGACATTTTTTTTTCTAAAAATATGTCGAGGCCCAGCTTTTTTTTCTTTTCCATGTGTTTGTACATACTTCCAACTACTACGTGATATATTTTGTTTTATTGAAACGTAACGCTGTCTTGAGAAAAGACTAATTGAAATTCTGCCTATTTTGAATTTTTTTAATATTTAACAGACTATTCCTGCTAACAGCAGCAATAATCCGGTAAAGTTTTATATTATTTAGCTTATCCTAGTAGTATACTTTTATATTCTATAAGAAAAAGTTTGGGGTACTATTGCTTAAATAAGAAAATACGTGCGGAAAACGGAAAAAAACGTCATTTTCATTGCATTTTGAGGCAATATAACAATGTAAAAAAACAATGCCTCACGGAAACGAATACAGTTTACTAAGCAGGTAGTATTATACTAACATATCACCACAAAAGAATTTTGGGATGTCGTTGCTTTCCCAAGCTTTAGCACTGCAAACATACTCGCATTTCACTTTTCATGAAAAATGGCGGTCACAACCTTGAACTTTGACATTTTTTACAGTGAAGGGAAAATTTTTTCAGGGCTTCAAAATTGCACATTATTCATTAAATGTGATCTACTTCCACATAAAAAATATCAAGCAAATCAAAAAATACAACTATTACACTTTGTCTGATTTTCAAAATAATGGCTCTTTAAGCACTAGATTCCGAGTTCAATGTAGAAAAAGAACCTACTTATTTTAGATTCGAAATATTTTTTGGATAACAAACTTTTTCTATGGGAACATAGCATTATTTAGCGACTGTTTTTTTATTTCACAATTTTTCTACGGGATAGTATAATAGAATTCATAGACGTGACCGTTCATCGGTGGTAATTATGGGAAATGTAGATTAGTGGCATTATGATTTTTCAAATTGAACGAAGTTCGTATATCCTATTGAGTTACACCGTAATATGTTTTCTACAGAAAATGTGTACATGGCATTTACTGATCATTTACAGAATCATAACAAAAATATTATCACAATTGAATATTTTGGACAGTTATTGTTAGAAGTGCGTAATTGTTGTTTGAACCGTTTACAAACACACCGAAATTTTAGCATATATTGAAGGAGTACTTGAGACGTCTTGTCTCTTGACTTTGTATACGTCTTGAGACTAAAATCACACAATAAATTAAAAAATTTTACTTAAAGACGTATACTACATAAAACACTTTTAAAGCATTAAATAAAAATTTCAAAAGTTTAAAAACCTAAAAAAAACAGATAAAATTTTAAAAGTTTTAAAAAGTTAAAAAACTTTAAAAAATTTTGTTTAATGTTTTAAAAGTGTTTTTATGTAGTATACGTCTTTAAGTAAAATTTTTTAATTTATTGTGTGATTGAAATTTTAGCTTTTCACTTAGAAAATACAAGGGATTTTAGTTGGCACACTGTAAAAAAATATATGTAAAGTTACTAAAGTTTTTCTAGGAAACGGATTCCAAGAAATTTTTATGTAACGGCAACAAGAAAAATTCCTGTAACAGACGCTGTTACAGGAATTTTTGTTGTTGCCGTTACATAAAAAGTTCTAGGAATTCCAGTTTCCTAGAAAAACTTTAGTAACTTTACAGATTTTTTTTTACAGTGCAGAACGTTTGTTTGCTATTCCAGAATGTCTTCGGGAAAAGTCTGATGTACCACTAAACGTCACCAAATAATTGCTTATCTTGATAATATTTCATAAAAAATTGACAAATTTGGGGCTGAAAGTACACCATAATGTAAATTTTTAAATTGGCGATAACACGTGAATTTTGCGAAAATCCCATCCAAACATAACAAAACATTAACATGTACCTCTTTTGTTTCCCCATTAAAATCTTCTGTAGTTATGACACTTAATCGGAAAATTTTAACCTTTTCTTTGTAAACATGCAGATAATTCTGAAGCATAATAAAAAAAAAAAAATTGATTAGTTTCTCAAAATTCGTAGAATTTCCCGAATTTAAAGAATGAATGATCCAGGAATTCATTTTCCAATGCAAGAGGTTGTGAACCCTTTCAATTAAAACTCATTCCTGATTCAAACAAAATGTTGAATTATGAATTTGGAAATAACTACAAATTATCTGTTTATTACATATACTAAAAAATCAACTAATCTGTTACATAAAACAGCTAGATGCAAGATATTATTCACATCTTATTCAGAAACTGTATAATGTACCGTGTTCTCTATATGTACCGTGTTCTCTATCTCTTTCCGTTTTTGAGATAGGAATGCGCAGTTTTCCACCACGTGGCATTTATGAATATTGCAGCAGCCATTCCGAAATTAAGAGAGTGTCAAGGGACTTTAGTGGGCTTACTGTATATACATTGTAATTCAAAAAATGTTTAAAAAATGACATGGTAAATCAGAAATACTGCAAGGATAAAAAATCACATTGGAACATAGGGTCGCAAACCACTTATTTAGTAGCAAATACAGAGTGTTTCATCCTAACTGAACAAGGGTTGACGGTAATAACTTGAGAAAAATAAAAACATTAATGAAAATGCAAAGATATGTACCTTGTTTTGAGTGAAATATGATAACATCACGAAAAGATCTGGAAAAACATGTTACTCAAGCAATCGATGGTACCGTATGAATTGATAATCACAGTCCAAAATGTGGGGCATCCAGTGCATACTGCTGGCGCGTATAATTCAAACTTCGACCACTTTTGTTTGGTGTTATCACATTTACAACAAAGGGAAGAATGTCTGTTACATGTTTTATTATAATATACTTCAGTTTTCTGAATTTTATTACAGTCAACCCAAATTGAGTTAGGAAGAAACACCCTGTATTTGGGACTAAATAAGTGGTTTGCGACCCTATGTTCCAATGTGATTTTTCTTCCTTCTTTTGTGCCTGATTTACCATGTCATTTTGTAAACGTTTTTTTTAATCACCAGGTATATATATAACTTATTTTCATTGAACTATTATTTATCAGCAATTATTCAATTATCATAAATTATTTATTATTCTAAACGTTTTTTTATCATTTATTATTATAAAGGAAATTAATTAAATAAAAATATCCTTTAACATGTTAATTTGATTTGATATAATTTTATGTTCAATGAATCATGTTTAAGCATCAAAGTGGGGGTATTTTAAAGTTAATCTGCTTTCTTTTTTTTTTTCCTTTTTTCTTCTGAATTTGCTCTGGGCAATAAATTGCTAAATTTGCAGAAAACAAATGTTCACATTTGAGATAGGTTTTGAAAATACTCATGCTTGAAATTTGCATAGAAAATAATAAAATGTCATTAAACTGAGCTACAGTTTTCAATAAAATTTCCTTCGAAAGTACATGTTTTCCATTGGATGATGTGAAAATTGATATAATACAATATTTAGAAGTGATGTCTAAGCGATAAAAATAGCAATCGGAATTTGGCATCCATCCAAAGGTGGGCTGCAAATTTTGACAAGGACAGAAAAGACCGTAAGTGAAATATATAAGACTTTGTCGTTAATAGTAAAATCTAAAAGAAATAGTTATAGATTAGTAATATATATCCAACCGAGGATATAAAAACTGGTATGGATTTTCCCTAATTTCGAAAAAAAGTCAGTGCTGTCAATTAAATTTATTAATAAAAATATTGATTAAAATAAGTTTTATTCTTTGTCTTAAAATCTGCCGCTAAAATCTCATGAATCTGTTAACGTGCAAATATAGACTTGATCATCACACAAAATCCAAAGAAGGAGAGTTTGTTTTATCTGAGACGCTGTTATGATGCAACTCATTTTAATACTTTTTTATGGAGCAACAGTAATCGCAACCAGCTACATTTTTTTTCCTAAAAGGGAACTTGTTCGGGAGTTGATGTTGTCATGTCGGGCACTTGAAAAGAGCTTCTTCACGAAATCGCGTGCTCTTGTCTTTCATGAAATCGTCAGCTACAAATGGCAACCACGTGATTGGTTCAAGGTTAACACGCGCTTATATTTCTTTCTTTAACCAATTTCGGCGATTACTGGAACAATACTATATTTTGAATTATTTATTTGATTTGAAAACTACGCAGGAAGCTGTTTTTTCGATTCACACACACACAAAGGAACTCCATAGACGGGTCATTGGAAATTCAGCATCACTACTTCAGAGCAATTGTTAACACCTGGCGCGTTTAGAAATTTATAAGAGTAGATGATACAGTGTCAAATTTATACATTAATTCTTGTTGTTTTAAAGAAATGTTGATTTTTTCCTCTCCTTGTACCTTTTGTTTTACAATAAGGTACATCGCTCGTGAATATCGGTATTGATTAAATGCTCACGATGCGCTGCGTGTTTTCTTTCCGGTTGATCTTGTGGCAAAATAAACTGTAAACAACATTTACTCATACAGATTTTATATTACTGTAATTAGCATTCATTATTGTATTTTCGTCAGAAATTACATTTATGAAGCATTTATACTGAAAATTTGAATAAACTTTATATTTCATCAGCTTTATATTTATGTTGTTAGTACTTAGAGAATAGCTAATAGCAAAAATATCTCATTGTATACAAAAATATCCAATGTTTTTCAGAAATATGAAAAAATAAAATACGATACATTCCTTTTTTTCACAATTTCATTACCATTATTTGTATTTAAAAAATCTGTTATCTCCTTTACAACGGCAAGAATATTATTTTCATCTGTTTTGCAGTTTTTAATAAATCTGTTTTAACTTGATTTATAAAGAAATTTTTCGAAATCAGTTTTGATCTGTGGGGTACAACTGTCGAGTAAATTGACGGGAGGTAGAACACAACACAACAAATAATTCTTCTAAGGGAAATCGATTTATTCACTCAAAAATAAATCGTATTTGACACTGATATGGTCCCGGATTTTCGTTCATAACTTTAACAGCAATAAAGTTATTTTAATGATAGTTTTATCACACTTACCTGGACAAACACAGTTATTCGGCAAATGACACCGTATGTAATGTGAACTACATTTCTAAACATAAAGGTATAGTTAACGCGGTTTAGATGCGGATTGTAGCCACTTCCACCACGTCTCATGATATTCTTATATTTTGAACAAAAATGGAAATATTTCTCTCTCTACTCCGTCGGAGAGAAGAGATTTAGTGGCCTCACACAGACAGACACCAACATTATTAGTAAAGATGATAAATGTTTATTTTTTTAAATTAATTAATTATATATGTGCATATATATTTGAATTAATTTTTTGAAAAAATATGAATTGTAACATAGATATTTTTCAACAGAAATCGAATTATAAATCTTCAAATATGCGATTCCAAAACTACAGCTCATTCCATCAACTCGTATTTCAGTTGCTTAAAAGTTTAAACCGCATTAAAATCTGTTTTGCAAAGATTACAAATTAATTTAATATCTGTAGTTCAAAAAATTGAATCTTCATAATCTGAACGAATGACTTCGCGTTTGGTATTTTATGGTAAAATGTACTTAAAAAGCCAAACTTGATATCAAAAATATGTGTTCGCATTGAAAATTTCAGAGTTTGGTTACATTTTCAGTATGAAGACTACTTCAAGCTTATTATTATAATAAAAACATAAAAAAAAATCACAATTTCCACTCAAAGAGCTATTTCCGTTTTTTTCTGGCATAATTTGGGGATTAAAATATCTTCTTTTTCCTTTCGCCGGCTATACACTTAGAAGATATTTCGGAGGAAAAGCAACTCGCAATGTTATTTTCGTATTAGGTGTTTAAAAAACTTCCCGTACTCCATTGAGTCCTGTGAGCAATTCTTATAATTCCTTATAAATAAAGTTTATTTTGTTATTTTGTTTCTCGTTTTACTGCACTTTATCTTTGTACATTTTATTTATTTATTTCGATATTGATTTAGTTGTTTTTTTTCTTAATTAAAAAAGAAATTAACAATCATATATTTAATATTGAAAAGTAAACGCATTTCCCCCGCTTAGTAAAAATATCATATTTTAATGTTTCAACTTCGACAACGGGCTGTTTAATAAAAGATATTTCTTTTAATTAGCTCTTTCGTTCGCCTTTTTAAAGCTTGCAGCATTAGTTTTAAATTATTCAGTATGGGTGCTGTCTTTGAAATCTTAACTCCTACTTTATAACTCCTACTTCGTCAAGTATGAAAATGTTTAGCACTTATATGACTTCTCAGTCATTTTACACAAATATAAAATTTCATTTCATTGATAAGTCGACGAACATTAATGTATTTCGACAAGAAAAAAAATCTAACAAATTATTTCAAAATTGCTCTTAACACTTCACATTTTCTGCTGGCTTAAAATGAAAATAACACGAAACTCTAGGCTTCTCCGTAATGCTAATGGGCTTGTCATTGGATGCATTGCTTGTATATTTTTAAGTCTCCACTTCACAAATTTAAATATGCAAACACATATATGCACTATTATGAATGTAAACCAATTTCAATAGAGAAATTAAATACATTCATGTTAGAAGGCAAATAGAATTCAAAACATTTTACTTACTTATGAAACAATGCAACATCATAATCCTTCAGAGGCTACACTATAAAAAAAATACTACTAGTTTTCATGTAGGAATCAGAAAAATGGTTGCCCTTATCGTACCGGAAAAATTTCCGACCCAGCTAGAATAAAATCCGTAAAATACCGTTTTATTGACTATTTCCTTTTTTTTTACGAATTTTATTCCGAGCTGGGTTGGAAAATTTTCTGGTACGATAAGGGCAACTATTTTTCCGATTCCTACAGGAAAACTGGTCGTATTTTTTTTACAGTGTAATTTAGTCACGCGAAGAAATGAGAACGCTAATGATGTTAATCCTATTGGGGCGTTATTTTCAAATTTCTCACTTTGATTTTAATATTTTTGAATGATTTTTTGCATAGGATAGCTGAGTATGATCTACAACGGGCTAGTTTTTACTTTTCGATTTTGGTTTCAGATTTAAAAAAATGTATATATTTTCGCTTTCGGAACCTGTTGGAACCAGTTCTGAAATTGAAACAATCCTAATATAAAGAACTATAACCAAAATCGAAAGAGTACAAACTACCCAGATTGTTGAAAAAGTTATGTTCTCTTATTTAATATATATATATATATATATTAAATAAAAGAACATAACTTCTTTTACTTTTTTTAAACATATTTAACAAACTGTAATCACAATTATATATTACGAAAAATATTGATATATATGTATATATCAATATTTTTTTTATTTTAAAATGAATATGTTGTTTTACATTAGAAGTGGTATAGCCTTGAAAGATATGCTCTTTTGTAAGCAAATAGCATTCGTTCAAGCAACATAATAAGTTTCCAATCTACGATCTCTTATTTGCCCCTCGCAAGTGGATTCTGGATAAAGAACAGAAAACTATTACATGTGTGTTTATGTTAATGTTGTTGAACAAAATGGTCACGTAATTGTTTTCTAGCAAGATCACAAGTTTACTTTGCTTGATTAACTTTAAACAAATCAATTTTCTTTTGCTTCTAGTGTCAAGGTCCACCGTCACGATGTAACTTCACGGAAAATTTATTTAATCTCGAGAGAGAAAAAACAAACTTTTAAATAATTAAAAAATGGAATTATACATTCCATCAAATGAGAAGTATCGTGAAATGAAAACAATCTTTTTTAACTCGTTTGATGTTTGATATTATTTGTTTCGAAAGTTGTTGAACTGCTGGAACTGTCTTTTATCATTATTTAATGAAAAAATGTAATTTGCTACTCCATGAAGCGATTTAAAAGTTTTATATGCGTACTTCTTAGTTAATACTTTAGCGACGGACATATAATTTCAGTTATTGTACTAGGATACTTTCCTTTAATAACATAAATATAGTTGATATTTTTTCTGGGAAAAAAATCACACATTTTAATTATCTTAATCCCACCTTCTTCATTGATCATTATCTATTCTTCCCTATCAATAATTTATCGACCGTTCAAAATCATCACAATTGAGTAAACGTCTTCATTTATCGCAACCGAAGCCGCAGAAGTATCAAAATGAAGTGAACTTAAACATACATCATTATTTTGTACTAACGTCTCAAATACTCTATTGGGTTTCTTTGCGGGGAGGAGGGAGGGGGGGGGGGGATTTCTTGAGACATCCAAATTGATTGAATACTTTAATTCTAATATCTCAACTTTCCATGCTTACAGTCAAATTAGTGTCGAAACATTTTATACTGCACATTTCTCATGCAGGTACACCTAAAGACCATGTTTTTACATTTCTCGGTGCAATAATAATCATTATTTGTCCCAGACATGCTTAGGGGTTGAGCAGGTGTAAAACAATCCCAGATAGCATGAACATTAGCAGCAAGTTTGATTTTTTTCTGACATTATCTTTCCGTGACAAATTTGAATTGAGAAATTCGATTTTCAGCAAATTTCCAGAAAGGTATACCATGCCCTACTTGCACGAGTAGTTTGATGCGAAACTGATGGCAAGACTGTCTTTAATTCACGAAAGAGACGAAAGCAACAAATCCCTCTGTTGAGAGAATAGACAATCAGCACACATGCAGAAATTGCAGAAATTTTATTCGGTTGTCACCGCTTTTTCTAAAGGCTATACTTATCAAATACAAAAAAAGGCTCGTATTGAAAAGTACAAACATTACCTTAACTTTTTTATGGTGATGAAAACGATGCATTCACCTTCTGATGGTGTGTTCGCATCAATAGACCTGAGCAGGTCTATGGACCACTCCGAAAGGGTTAAACTTATAGTGTAACAGTTGTAAACAGATAGTGGGGCGTGAAAAGATTACTTCTTTGCAGTATTTTGTATTACTTGCTTGCCGTTAATTTGCAATAAATTTGACACAGCATGAATTTAAATTGCATGACAAGTTAGCTGTAAGTTCAAAGTGCGGTGACTTCGGCGTTTGCGTTATCTTGCTGCAGTCTTGCTATGAACTTTCAGTCTTGTCATGCTGAGCTTGCAACAACTTTGCAGGTTTTCAAAGCAAGACTGCTGCAAATTTTCTGAAAGTTAAAATGCTATCTGGGATTATACAGCCCTGACTGCAAGAAGCAGTCTTGTTGCATCAAACTTACTGCAAATACATTGTAAACTAGTAATCTCGTTATGTCACACTATCTGCAAATGCATTGTAAACTCGGAATCTTGTCATGTCACACTATCTTCATACGCATTGCAAACTGGAAATCATATCATGTCAAACTAACTGAAAATATGTACTAATCTCATAGAAACGCTGTAAATACGTTAATTTCTTGTGTAGTAAAGGTAAAATAAGATTTTTGGAGACAACTGATGGCCATTCACCAAAATTTGGGTGGAATTTCGTTTACTACTAGAAATGAAGTTACGATGAGCCCCCAAAAGTGAAGTTGTTTTACCATGTTTTGGAGGCAAAAGGTGGGGTCATATTAAAAAAAAATATAAGTAGGTCAAGTGGGGTATTGTTTATTATATATTTTATAATTCTGAATCAAATGACATCATCCGCAAGGCGATGCGATCACTTTTTACAAAGTTGCGGCAAGTTGAATACAAAGTTGGAAATTATACTTTAGTGCAGGTAAAATAGGTTTTTACAGTAACAACCGGATGGACATTTACGAAAATTTCAGAAAACTTCATTTTGGCATTAATAAAGATTCTATGAGTGCCCCCCTTCCTCAAAAAAAAAAAGAAGTTATTTTTCCGTTTTTTGGGGGGAGGGTCAAACGTGTAAATTTTATCTCGGAGAGGGGGGGGGGTTGAACTCAACTTTTATTAAATAGTTCAAGTGGTGTAATGTTTCGTGTGCCTCTTTTAATTCTGATTCGAATAACACCATCCGCAAGTACATGCGATCACTTTTTAGAAAGTTACACCAGGTTTTATGAATACAAAGTGAAACATTATACTTTATTTTTGGGCGCAGTTTTGTCAAATTTATTTCACGTTTAAAACATGTTCTTTATATCATATTAAATAATCTCAAAATTATTAAATGTCCTCAAAATAGCAATAATCAAAATCAGGATAATCTGAGTCTTATCAAAGTAATTAAACTTGCCAAATCTACTTATTCATAAAACCATTCATGACTTTATATTCTTAAAACATGCCGTAAATTTGTAACGAATGATAGTATCGGCGTGCGTATGGTGTCATTTGATTCAGAATTTAAAAAATCATAAAAAACGATAACCCATTTGACCTATTTAAAATATAATTTCACTTCTCCCTACCGAATTAAAATACCCCATCCCCCCCAAAAAAACACGATAAACTAATTTTATTTTGGAGGACACATCGGATGTCCAGTTGTAGTGAAAAAGCGAAGTTCTTACCAAATTTTCATAAATGGCCACCAGTTTGCTGTAATCATAATGCTAAAGAAACCTATTTTACCTGCACTAAAGTGTAATTTTCGATTTCATATTCATAAAACCTGCCGTAACTCTGTAACGAATGACCGTATCAACTAGCGGATGATATCATTCGATAATAAAATACATAATAAACGATACACCTCTCTTGACGTAATTACATTTTTTTCAGTTTTGGCACTCCCCATCCATGAGTTAAAAATGCCCCCTCTCCAAAACATGGTAAAAGAACTTTATTTTTGGGGGAACTCGTCGGATCTTCATCTTTAGTGGCAAGATGAAATTCTTACCAAATTTTGGTATTTTGGTGAATGGCCATCAGCTGTCGCATGGTACACAATTTTTTGTATATGTACTTTACCTGTACTAATGGTCGTACTTTTCAGGGTTATGCGTGTTTTGTGCAGGATTCCGTATAATAGATCCATTAATAGGAAAATCCCCCCCCCAAAAACACCATGCAGGAGACCCCCCTCCCCTTTAAAATTTTCATTCAGATTGATAATTTTTTTACTTTTTTTTTAAGTTGAAAGATGATACTAAATATTCTATTTTTTTTAATATTATGCCATATAATATTGTCAGTGTAAAGCAATATAATAAACATGTAATTGTGCATTAAGCATGTTTAAATGTTTGAATCTGCAGTATTAGTGCACAACAATTATAATACATGTTATGGTGTATTATGAAGTAAATTTTTAGAATAACTTAGATCCTAAAGTATGATAATCTCTTTTTAAATCCCTTTTAAAATTTAGAATAAAGGAGGGCAGACTACCTAAAATTTAAACCCTATTTCAAACTCTGCTTCTCAATGTAAACAAGAACATAAGTCAGAGCAAACTACATGCCTAATTTGAATAATTATGCTAATTTTGTTAAAATGGGGCCTATATTAATAAGTGAAATTGACATTTAATTTGAATTACTTCTATCTATTAACATCGTAAACATTATTTAAAAATGTATTAGTTTTGTTTAAGTGATATATTAGTTTCCTTTTTTATTAGAAATATACAAGGCATAAACAAACTTTCGGCTTATTCATTGTAAATTTCTGCTACTGACAGGCAATTTTTATTTTCGTACAATCATAATACATTTTCATTGGATGCCAATGCTGTCACCGCTGCCGAATATATAGTTTTTGTGGCTGAATGTCTTTCTTCGCTTATATTATAAAAACTACTGCATACAAAATTATGAAAATTGGTAGTATTACAGAGAAATGTTTGATAAACACGCTGAAGCAGACCGTTTTTAAATCGAATAATTATTTTAAAAGCTATTAATTGTTAAATTTGGCCAAATTCGTTCTATTAAAAATGTTTTATAGGAACAAAAACTATAGATAGGCATTTAATTATTTTTTTCTAGGGATTTACTTCTTAAACTTGTAGTGTGCAGACTGCGCATATTTTTTTTTTAATTTGACTAATTTTTTGAGATTTTTTTTTTCAGTTTTGTATTCAAATTTATATCATTTCAAGAGATTTTTTATCATATTTAGAAAAAGTCTGTTTTTTGTTTTACATTGATGCCAATTTGTAAAACAGCGCAAAGAATTATACACTATATTGCCATTCATGGCCGGCAACTTTCAATTTTAGACATTTTGTCGAATATTTAGAAATATACTTGACAGATTCTTCTGGAATTTCAGGATTGAAAAGAACAGGTATTACCTCATATTTAGCAATGTCGATTTGATAAGGGGGGCAATTAGGGGGTCAACAAAAAATCAAAGAAAAAAATAATACTTGGGATCACCATGCAAAATAAAATGCATGAAATGATCTGTTGCTACCGATTATAAATAAACTGACATTGTGCAATGCGTGTATTCTTTAGTGTAAGAATAGCATGTATATTAATAGAGATATAGCGATTTATTTAAAAAAAAATAAAAAATTCTTGCATGTTTTTTGCTTATAACATGCAGGGTTTTCAATCAAATTTAACCCCGGTTTCAGAAAAATTGACAAAATATAGTAGAAACAATATAGTGCAATTGGAATATAAATATATTAAATATTTTAGGAAATATGAGCAGTTGTATGAAATAATTTTTATCTGCGCATGCGCAAACGATAACAAGGATCATTTTACATAATTTAATAGTAAACTCTATGGAGCAACTTATTAAAACAAATCTAATCAAATATCGTAAAAATTCAGAAAGATATCGGCGTTAGAATGAGCAAATTTTTAGTAGTTCTCTAAAAGCAGCTGAATGATAAGGGATTTTCCACAAATTGTCATTTTTAATTTTTATTTTTTTTAATTTTTATTTTTCATTGATGCTTTAGTTCTTGGATAACCACCAGAACGAGCCTATACCATGATCAAAAGAAGTATCAAAGTCGAAGCATTTTTTCCAAATCTACTCGTTCATACTCACTAAATATTAACTTTTTTCTGAAATTCAGTCAATAAAAAATGACAATTTGTGTAAAATCCCTTATCATTCAGTCGCTTTTAGAGAACATCTAAAAATTTGCTCACTTTAACGCCGATATCTTTCTGAATTTTTACGATATTTGACCAGATTTTCTTTAATATGTTGCACCATAGAGTTGACTATTAAATTATGTAAAATGATCCTTGTTATCGTTCAGGCATGCGCAGATAAAAATTATTTCATACAACTGTTCATATTTCCCAAAATATTTAATATATTTATATTCCAATTGCACTATATTGTTTCTACTATATTTTGTCAATTGTTCTGAAACCGGCGTTAAATTTGGTTGAAAACCCTGCACGTTATAAGCAAAAAACATGAAGATTTTTTTTTTTTTAAATAAATCGCTATATCTCTATTAATATACTTGCTATTCTTACACAAAATAATACACATATTGTACAATGTCTGTATATTTATATCCGGTAGCGGTAGATCATTTCGTGCATTTTATTTTACAGGGTGATCCCAAGTATTATTTTTTTCTTTGATTTTTTGTTCGCCCCCTAATTGCCCCCCTTATCAAATCGACATTGCTAAATATGGGATAATACCTGTTCTTTTCAATCTTGAAATTCCAGAAGAATCTATCAAGTATATTTCTAAATATTCGACAAAAGGTCTAAAATTGAAAGTTGCCGGTCATTAATGGCAATATATTGTATTTCCTCTCACATAAAAAATGTATTTACGTGACTATTAAAACAGAAATGAAAGTTTAAAATAAATGATCATGTGTTAAAAGCAGTAAATGGGGAAAATTAGTCATAAAAATTGTATTTACACATGAATATTAAAAGAGTAAGAAAATATTAAAATAATTAAATTATTACACGTGAAACGCATTTTATGGTCACAATTACGTTATATGTAAAATGCCTAATAATTAAATAACATCATATGTAAAATGTTTAAGATAATTAAATTATTACGTGTGAAAAACTTTTAATGGTAAAAATTAGTTTATGTTTAAAAAGCTCAAAAAATTATTTTCACAAATACTTTTAAATTGAATTAATATATTTACACGGTAATCTTAAAAGAGGAAAAAAACTTTAAAATAAATAAATTATTTACACCAAACGCATTTAATGGTGAAATTTTCGTCATATATTAAACCGATACATTTAAAACTATTTTCTTATGGACAATATTCATGTGACGTCACATTGGGAATCATATTGTGTAAAAAAACGCGGCTAGAAAATTTCCTTATATAGTTACTCTCTTGATGCAGCATAAATACAGGTAATTGCATGCACAAAATAATTTCGATTTATTTTGTACGAATTACTGTTCTATAAATAATATTATACATTTTGTATAGAGTAGGGGAGCACACAGTGAGACATGGTACACAGTGAGACAGCAGCCACTTTGACATGTAGTTGTAACTTTTTCTTTAAGCTGGCACACACACATAACGACCTCATCTTATGCAACACGTGGATGTAGTTTCGGCACTTCAGTTACTCCTCCGAGAAAATAGTAAATAATTCCTTATTTTATAGTGGTTAAAGTTACATAAACGTCTATTTTAGATTTTATTTTCTTCAATATGATATATATTTACTTAACCAAACCTAGCTATATCTAATAATAGACTATTTCGGCACAACAACATAAACTTTTTAAAGCGAAGAAATTGATGTAACAGATGTGGCATCCATTGTGTTATAACGTAACGAAAGTACACAGTGAGACACACAGTTGTGGTACGCAGTGAGACGTGTCTTATTGTCTACCTACTATGTGGTTCTAATGTTAAAATAGTTATTTATTAATAAAAGAAGGTTTTTTCTCTCTCTCTCTTTCTCTGTGTATGCGTGGGCGTGCGATGGCTAGGGAAATTTACTAAACGTAAGAGGCTGAAAATTTGCATGAAGGTAGCCCAAGGTCTGCCATTGTCCACCCGAGGTTCATATTTTTAATATTTTGAAAATCCCTAAATATTAATTAGAAATCATAAACTACAGAAAATTATTGATAGAGTGAAAAAAATGTATGATTTATGAAAATATATATATTGTCTCACTGTGTACTGCTTGTGGTACACAGTGAGACAATTTTCGATGCTTCGTTATGCTGCTTCTGTGCTTTTATAAATAACTTTTTAAAAACTATTTATACATTAATGTGTAGCGCATTTTTGTAGCTTAAAGATGTAGTAAAAATTTTGTCAAAAGAATAAAAATCGTCGCCATTTGTTAAGTAATGGTAATTTTCGTCTCTCTGTGTACTACCCTCCCCTATACATATGAATTAAAATAAGTAATTTACATTTAAAAAATAACCTGGAAATACGCATGATGGTGCATAAAAATAGAGAAAATAATTCATGCATAAGTCATATGTGTTCCTGAAAATATCTAAAATTCGATCAAAACATAAAATATAAGAGTAAAATTTCAAAACACAATGCTTTTCAGTACCGTGGTTCTGAATGTTATTTCCAAGCAGACTAAGATTTTTAACCGCGAACCCAAAGGAAGAATATTGTACATATAGTCGTTATAAAAGTCCGAGAGGCAGCGACATTTTTAACCAAAACATTTTACACAAACTGATATTCAAATATGTAATTAATCGTAATTATCAATCCAAAAAGCAGCCGAAAGCTGTCACAATAGCGGTGAATGAGGCTATGGTAACCGAAAAATTTCCAATTCAAAGAGAAAAACATGGTGACCCGATTACAGAAGATAGTCGCCGTTCGTGATAATATCATTCAGTTATCCGTAATCGGGTAATCTTTTTAAAACAAAATACATTACCATGTATTTAAAGGCTGCAGATTCTGTACGGGAGGTTGGCGAGCGTAGCTCGCAGGACGCAGCGCCCCCTAGTTATCTAAATATAAGTAGTCCAATTACTAATATAAAGTATCTAAATATACGTAGTCCTAAATATAAGTAGTCTATGTACATAAGTAATTCAAAGCAAACTCGATTATATGTCTAATTTGATTAATAATAATTTATTATAATAGAGGATATATAAAGCTCTTAATTTTTAATTTACTCCTAATCAACCTTTACAATTAGGAAATAAATTTAGTTTAGACATAATTATCATATAAATATCCGCTAATGAAGCAAGTCTAACTTCTTATATAACTAGCCGCCCCTGGCGAGCAGTTTGGGTCTCCCTGAAATATATGCTAATTATTGCATTCCATAATTCAATTTAGTACCTGCTTAAGCTTTCGCCAAATCGGAAGATTATGATAGAGAAATTAAGAAATCTGTACTTTATGTTAGCCGGGTGCAGGTGATAAATCTCCAAATATCCTAAATCCCATCGCTTTTTTTTTCATATTTTATTAATTTCATTTAAAATATAATCATTTCACGCATTTTATTTAAAATACAAAACTTTAGTTTAAAATACACAACTTTCACTTATTTAATTTTTTAAAGAGAAAAACAGAAATAATACCTTAAACTAAGTCATTTTATTTTAACATCAAAGCATTCTTTTAAATTTAACACGTGAAAAATAAAAAATGCTACTGGCGAGTTAAAAAATGCTATTGGGGAGATTTTTTTTCCCGGCTAGCATTCCACTTTGAACAAAACTAGATTAATATAAAGCCACCCAAATTTAACTTCATACATAATTTTACTAAAGAAAATATAATTTATTTTAATTTCTTTGTAACCAAAATGGAATATATGGCTAAAACACTGGAACTTCTCCCGAAAGAAAAACTCATTTAAAAATTGAAGTTCCCCTATTCTCAAATTTGAATAACTATAAAACCACAACGACAACAAAAAATATTTGAAAAGTTTCAAGGATTTAAAAAGAACAAAATTATAATAAAACAATACATACTATCAAATAATTGTTTATATTCATCAAAGTTTATTTTCACAAAGTTACAAATAATAGTTTCTAACACAAAGTATTTGTGTGTTTCCCTCCAAAATTCAAAATTCTCTCCAGGTTTTTCAAATACAATTACAAAACCATGACGAATACAGCAAAGAGATTCATACCATTATATAACCAACTATAATTTGTAATTAATATTGTATAACTTTTATCTGGATTTTATATGTTAACCTTTGGAGACCTATAATACATCATTTTAAAATAACGAGTCAACTCTTAAACTGAGATGCCCACAACAAAATTGTATGAGAACTGTGCTTATCGGGTTTTATAAACAATCGTGTGTTTTTGTCCCTACTGCTTAATGATTTAAAGTAATTGAGAGGAAAGCTCACATTTGTAGTAGATAGTATTTTATGTGACATTTTGGACGATCATGGCAGGAGCTATATTTTAGAGAATTGTTATATGCCGTTTCCAAACGATGCAAATATTCAACACCTGTAAAACTTATACCAGACTTGAATTGATTTTTTATACAGCGATATGAAACTTTCTTCTATATTCGTCATATTTTTTTAGTTATGATTTTCTAAAACCTGGAATGGAATAATGAAGCACCTTGCAAGTGTTTGGGAATTGTCACAGTTAATGTATTACCATGCGGTAGGTACATGATTTAATGTTTAACTTTATGTGTTTTTTATTTATATTATTTAATATTCTCCTCCTCATTTAAAGTGCTCTTCTTACAAATCTTTAATATTTTTTGTTACTTACGATTTAATGTTGCTATAGTTCTGAATATTCCGTTATGTTTTAATTGACGATAAAAACAGTTCTTACTTATATTTCATGATTATAATAAATTCTAATATTTGAACAAATACCTTTTGCCATCGTGCATTCCTTGTAGGAATAATCTAAAACCAGAAAATATTTATTAAGATCTAATAATTATTATATTTAGTTCATAACTTGAAATAAGTGGAAAGCATAAATATATTGCCAAAGAAAAATATGCATTAAATCCCTTTGAATAGTTATTTTTATAAAGAAACTTCCTTTAATAATTATCGGGTTTCTTTGTAACTACTCTTCTATTCTATATTTATTGCGGTTAAGTTGTGATTTTTAATCATGAATCCTTTGTAAGTTTGTCTTATTGTAAAAAAGTTTTATTTCTTTATCTATTAATAACATAATTATTTGGAAGAAGTACACGTATTTTTAAATACCGCCAGGAATAAATATATGAATAAAACATGTATTTATTACAAAACTTTTAAGAAGGTCTTTCGAAATTTGTTTATTAAGCAGCTACATTATTTTCATTTGCAAAAATTAAATATTGTTAAAAAGATGAATCCTTTAACATAGATGAAGAAACGCTGTTTAGATTATATTACTCACAATTTTCTTTTAAGTTATAAACAAAAGAATTCATTTCTGAATGTAATGTTTATCGCATATAAATTTCGTGCATTTCATCAATGTGCGCAGTGCATACAAACGACAATTTAAGATTTAAATAAAACTGCTCGCCTAAACACGACATGTGACAGTCATCCAAAAACAATTCATGTGAATTTACGCAACCCGTAATGAATTAAGACAAAAAGATTTCTACATTCAAAATATTGGACCTTTAGTTTTTGCAAAACTCCCTTTATGTGTTTTATTAGACCAATTTTCAAGAGCTCAGAAAATCTCACAAATTTCGCCCGAATTCAACCGTTATAAGAAATTCCTTTCTCTTTCTTTGAGTTATTATCAGAGGCAACTTGAACAGATTGCAGTCAGTACTTAAAAATAATAATAAAAAGATATACATAAGCTGCTTTGGACGTAAACGCATCACTGCTTAACACTGACCATTCAAAGTTCATATGCCACGTCTTATCTCTCATCCAAGGATAAATTTCAAGGTTAGTGTGCAGTTATTATTAAGGAGTTGGTCTAAAAAGTGCAATTACTGTATTGTTCTCTCAGCTCTTCGATGTCTATCAAATTCGCCAATTGCCTGTACCAGAAAAAGGGGGTTTCTTTTTCTTTATGCCAACAATTTTACGGCCAATGGGTAACGGTGGTTTTAGAGTAGCGACAACAAGTACTAAATTGATTTATTTATTTTTATTTTTTAGAAATGTTTTATTTTGTACTTTTTCCTTTCTTAAAGGATGTCGTATGCTCTAATATGACAGAACAAAAGAAGCAGTAAAGCTGCGTTTCTGTTATTACGTTTTTTCACGCAATCTCATCTTTGAATTCTTGAGTATTATTTCCTGTGATATTCACAACAGAGTTTTAGGAACATGGAAACAGTTATGAACATTATTAAATAGTTAACGTGTACATTTAATTTTAATTTTAAATATCTCGATAACAAAAGTCCAACTGGAAAATAACCGAAATATAATGCGTCACCAGACATATAGGGGAGACGGTGTCATATGTAAACAGTTCGCATAAATATAACTTTTTCTCATAACTGGATTAATTTCTATTAAAAAAGTACTGAATATAGTAAACAGAACTTTCTTCTACACATGGTAATTTTTTTTAATCCCATGTGCAGTTCTTAATATATTTTTAATAGTTTTATAAATTCAAAAAATTGTTCACATGTGCCCCATCAGCAGGGTAGTTGTGAACACACGTGGGGCATATGTGATCACAAGGAAAAATATCTTTGGCGTGCTTTTTATTCTGTTATTCATTTGTCATCATAATCATTAGTTATATTACCTGTTAAATCCACCATAAAGAATATATATATATATATATATATATATATATATATATATTTCCCTAGTTTCTGGGAGATATATGTTTAAGCAAAGAATTATAAAATGAAAATAAGTAGATTTTTTTTTTTTGGAGGGGGGGGGGGAGGCTTAGATGATTCCTTAAGTATTGTTGCAATAAAATAAAAAAATAAAGAAGTAATTAAAAAAAAGAATTAAAACTTTTAAATTTTGCTTAGGGATTTTTCTTTGGGGAAAATTTTAAAGTGGGGCATTTAAATGCTATTTATTGGAAATCTGCCGAAATACGAAAGATTCTCACTCCTGTATTTGTCTTATTTACTTGTAAATGATAGATAAAGAAGGGTTTTTTAATGATTTAAAACAAAATCTCGACTATAACCCTCGCCCCCCAAATTTAACCTCTTTTGCGTTTGAATGAAGGGGGGCGGGGTGTTGCAATCGGGATTTTACGGTAGTTATCAGTTTAAAAATTTTACTTTTTAAAAATATTTCTGATATCTATCTCCATTCAAAGCATCATCTACATAACTGTTTTAGAGATGGAAGTAAGCCATCCTTGCAAGTTTAGAACAAATGTAATAGAAAAATTTGCAAAGTTGTTCAAGGTAATACTTTTGTATTAACAATGCCTAAAAAATATTGCTGTAAACCGTTTAGTAAAATAATACATAACACTTACTGCATTCTAGAAAACATTAAATTTATTTAAAATACAGTTGAACGTAAACGAGTTTGTTGCTCTTTCTGTACTTACTGAAAGATATGTTTGTAGAAGTTTCAATTCAAAATCAACTTTGTGTGAGAAAAATATCTTCTATTTCAGGAAAATTATAGATAATGGAACTGACATTGTTTCGCAGGAAGTTAACTGAAAGGAACAGAATCACAGAATGATTATTGGGGCGCTTATGAACTGTTCATATCTTCCCCAACTATTCTGTTCGCAAGTGCCCCACACGGCTGCTAGAATTAAATTGATAAATCATTAACATTTCTCAATTTTAGAAGAAAAAGAACAGAACTTTATCAAAAATAATTATTAGTATTCATAGCATATGTTAAAACACTTAAATAAAAAAAAAGGAATAAATAAATAAAGTTATTCGCTTGTCAACTTTAACAAAGATTTTACTTTTGAGATCTATAAACAATGTTTTGGCTACAGAGGATAAACAAAATGTCAAAGATCTTCAAAAAATGTTTACCATATGTCTATAGGTGCTATCATCTTTAGTAATTTTATTAAATAAAAAAAACTTATAATAATTATTGAAAAATTGAGATGTTTACATCTGCCCCATGTTCCCATGTGCCCCCATCTCTCCTACCATATTTTGAAAAATATCAGTAATCAGTTCTATAGAAATTAGCTTCACATGGTTACAAATTTTTAAGCAAGATAATGGTAAAATGCAAAGTATTTTATTTTTATAATAAATCCATTAATCATGCTATGAGTGAAAAGCAAGAATATTATACAAATTCAGAAATAATTGAGGAGTCGCTTAGTCCAGTGGTCGCAGTTGGGTTTTAAATGTAATCATGTGCGTCCAGAGTCGGTAGGAGGATATTTCATATATCTTTAAGACTTTAATTGCGCGAAAGCGATATGTTTTTTTTTATTTATACTCTAAGATATTTATCTTGCAATAACAGAACAGAGCAAACACTGGTTGATGCCGAATTAATGCCTTCCTCTTAGAAAGAGGGGTAGAAAATGCTGAAGTTTTCATTAAAACTTCACTTCCCTTTGTCTTCTTGTCGAGGACATGTTCATGTGGTCTAAAATAAATAAAGTATCTCTCCCACTAAGTGTTAAAAGAAACGACACAGTGACTTGGAAAATTTTTGAAGTGTACATTCATGGCTTTTACTATATAAAGTCCATTTACACGAGATTTCATTTTTGATGTAGTGCAGAAAAAATCTTTTCTACCAGGATTATACTATGTAGTTGAATATCTTTCCTTTCATATAATTAAATGTGTTTTTTATAAATAATTTTGAATTTATTTATGTGTATAGTGCTTAACTAGTAAGCTCTTTAATTTATTTGTAGGTTAGTTTTAAAATACATTTTGTTTTGTTTTGTTTATAGATATTTACAAATGTCTTAAATTTAAAAAAAATCTTCGATACAATATTGATAGCTTTGGTTAATATTTATATAATTTGGCTAATATTAATATAATTTGGCTAATATTAATATAATTTGGCTATTATTTATATAATTTGGCAAATATTTTCATTTTGGCTAATAATGTCACTGATACGTAACTGCAATCTGCGAAAATAATCGTTACTTCCATGATATGCGTAAAAGCATTTGAGCCATTAATTATCGCTATAAGACTACTAAATATGAACCTGTGAATAACTTCTTCTGAGACGGTACAATTTCATGATGTCGTCATCAGAAATCAGAGTTCTGAACATGGGCTCTTTCATACATGCAAAAAAGCCAGTGACTATGCCTGTAATTAAAGAAATCTAACCTGTATTTGCAGAGGTTTTTGCACCGAAATTCTTAAACAAATGCTTGGGTGGAAAGATCCAAATGGCAAATGAGTCATTAATTCTACTGTTTAATAAAAACATCCGGATCTCCGGATACTGTAGCTAACATAGCAGTAAATAAAACAGTTATTTTCAAGGAAGGAATAGTAATTCGCCTTTAAATTATAAAATGCCTTGGTTTCAATGTAGGATCACTTATTCTGTTGCTTTTTGCTAAATAAACTGAATACTGAATGGGGTAAAAACTAAGTCGAGGTCCAGGGCACCTAAAGACTCGTAATTATAACTGAATTAGAAACAGATGCTCTGCATAAATATTTTGTATAATTAGAAGTCCCTGCGTATGACGCAGGGGCGTTTTTAAGTGCTGCAACACGTATGATATTGAAAATACTTGAAATTCAAATTTTAAACTATATTATTTCAGTTTTTAATTTTCCTGTTTTTGTGCAAAATTTAAAGAAAGAAATCATCTTTGACTGTATATTTACAATATTAATATATAATAAATTTTACATCTTTAATTTATTTTTATATAATAATTATTTATATATAAAATAGCAGTTATGTTTTACATATATAATCTACTTTCAAATCTTCATTCTATTAACCTCAATTAGATTTCTAAGATGTCTGTTTTATATGTGACATTAGAAATATACAAACTTGGGTAGTAAATAATAAAATAATACATTTCCACTGAAATATTAGATGGCGGAATAAAGGTGATATTAAAATTTAATTTTCACGAAATTTTATATCCTATCGCACACCTTTCAAACGAAATACAAGAATCAAAGAATAAATTAATTAAATTTTTTGCTAATGTTTTTAAACACATTTTGTTTTTTAAATTGTATATTAAACTCAAATTTTAAATACAGAACGATTTTTAAAGTTAGTACTTTGTTTATTTAACTCTAAAATGAGCAAAACGAATTGATTTATAGCAAATAAGAAAACATTATGTTATAATTTTAAAAAATGTCCCTACAATACGCTTAATATACGTAAGTGTAAATTTTCTGTATTAAGAAAGAGTTTGTGCAAAAATGAAATAATGAGCAGAGTTGCTCTTATTTTGAATACCAGTACTTTCAAATAGAAATTTTTGTCATATTTAACCACAGAATTCTCGCATTAAATAAAGAGAAAATTTCATTAATGAAAAAAATCCGGGGACTTGGACATTCTGAATGGGTACAATATGTAAGGCAAGGTATTTTAACTACATGCAATTCAAAAGGGTTAAAGGATGAAGGGAACGGTTAACCACAAAGGATAGTCTGAGTGATATACAACCAATTTTTCTAAATCAATGGAACTCAAAAATTCTGATAATTTTTGCTTGGAATCGAATTTTACTCAGAAAACAATAGAATAGATTAACTTCTGGTAACCAATTAACCATAAAAAGAACGAATATGTCTATCAGATGCCTAAAAAAATATCTAGAGACATGTGAAGTAAAAGTTCATTTAATTTGTGATATTATATTTGTTTTTTGTTCCAATTTTACACAATTAATTTACTCTTAACAATGATCTTAAAAAAAAACAACAACATAACTTCAGTATGGATTTAGTATTAGTTTTCAGAATAAATCGCTATTTATTATATTATGAAAACTACAATTGATGTACTGTACACCATATTGTATTACGTACAACGTGTTGTATTACGTACGTATTGTATTAGTACGCATTAGGAGAACATAACCAACACTTTCTGCTGCTCTCATAGTGGTAGGACATCTTTTTGCGCCTGACGAAAAAAAGAGTAATTCTTTTTAATTTATTTGCGTTACATTGTTTTTATTTATATTTAAGAAGTTTCTGTACTTTGTATAATGAGACAAAGCTTTAGAAGGTTTTTTTCTTTAATATTCTAAGCATATTTTGAAAAAATCACGCTTTTATTGAAACCTTAAAGCAGCTTGAGTGTTAAAAAGTTAAAATGCGCAATTTTATTATAAAGCATGACATATTATACCATTATACAAAATAATTGATCCCACAGCAGTAAACACCTCCTTTGATTTTATCAAAAGAGCCGAATGGCGACTTCTTTAGACGCATTCAACTTGTTCCGCATTCTGAAAATTATGAATCACGGATTGAAAAAAATGATTTGTAACAGGGGTTACTAGGAAAGTAATTTAACATCTTGAGTGCCATAAAAATAAAATATAGGTCAAAACTAAGAACTCCGGATTCAAAATTGAGTGATAGTTTGATTCGGTTTAGCTTCCTATGAATTGTGAAAATATACTGAATTTTTTAAAAGCTCAAAAGTATTAATATTTTGAAGAAAAAAATGTGTTTAAAGCATAATTATTAAAATTTCATTTCATGTGACGAAATTAATATTTTTAGGGTTCCGTAATTAAAATGTAAAAACGGAACCATTATAAGATCACTGGTGTCTGTCACAGCCGTGTTTCTCGAAATCTATGAAGTGTGGAAAGTTCAAACTTGCCAGAATTATAAATGTCATTGTCCCACATATTTATAGATTTTTAGCTATTCACAAATATTTTTACGAAAAACTTATTTTGGCCAGTTAAGTTACTTGAAAAAAAACAAAAAAAATTTTTCCTTTCTTTTATAGATCGTCTGGGGCTATCGTTCGGAACATCTCATAACACCAAACTCAAAAATAAATTTGTTTTAATTCTAGGTCTGATGTTTTTAGAGATATCGTCGTAAATGTGCTGTAAAAATAAGTCCCCCCTCCCATATTTCCGAATCTACTGTAATTAAATTATAAAATAAAAATATTAGGGGTTTAGGAATTTATTTAAACCTTGCAAGAATATATAACGATTTCTTTGGGTCACATAGTTTTTGAGAAAATCGCAATTTTTCGTTACACAAAAACTTTAATTTACGAGAGCTCAGTTTGTGTAGTTGAACAGCGTTCGAAATACCTATCGACATGGAATCATCCAAGGATTGTCGACAGTAACTTTTGAAATACATTTTCTATCATTAGTCGAGATACTTATTAAAAATCTATCTAGAATACAGCAGCACGGAACAAGGCGGCATTGCAAATTTGCGACCCCCCTTCAAAGTGCGCGAGGCACAATGCCGAGTTTTAACTTTGTACAACATTTTTGTTTTACAGAACCCTTTGGGCGTGAGAAGAACTTACACTTGAGAGATTATTTTTTATACAAAAAGAAAATATTCTTACCTCTTTTGCTCTTTTGCTTTTGAATTAATAATAAAATAAATTTAAATTTAAATAAAATATTCAGAATGGTTTTATTATAGCATCATTATTAGGTAAAATACGATCCCTGATCACCCACCCCAAAAATCCCATTAGAGCGACTTTAAACATTTTGAGCGCAATACATAAAATTACTTTTAAAATATTTTTTTTTTAATTATTATCACAAAATTTCGTAACAGTAAATTATCATTTCGACTATAATCCTTGTGAAAGCTATTTTTAACCAAGTATACTTATAAAGCTATTATTATTATTTAGGAACTAGTTTACCCGTCCGGCGTTGCTCGGGCCCGTGATAATGACCTGAAATAGACCTAAAATAAACGTTGAATTATTTTATATATGTGAAAAAAAATATTCTACACGACACTAATGCTGGGTCCACTACTTTTATTAGCCTACATCCTCGAATTTTTATGATTATTTATTTTCCAATGAAATTCTATACAAACAAACAGAGAGTCGGTGGCTCCACTTCCTTCGGTAGCGTACAACAGGCGTTCTACGCACACTCCGTCCTGTTTTGATTATATATTTTTAAACGAAAGACTGACCTACCCCGGACTTTAAACATACCTAAAATAGGAGTTGAATGAATTTATATAAGCGAATATATTTTCAAACGGTCCTAATAATGGGGGCTTCAATGCCCTCAGCAGCTAAAAAGTGTTTTCTTCACACTGTTATTTTTTCGCCATATCGCGTTACTTAATATTAAAAAATGTATTTCTTATTGTGCTTTTAAAATTTATGAGCTATGAATGTAATTTTATCGAAGCTTGTGAATAACTTTCGTTCTAAAATATTAATATTTAGTTGTAAAAAGTAGTGTTATTTTTCAAATATTTTTTTACATTTTTTCGCATATTAAAATCCTACGGAAAAATTTTTCTATTATCAAACCGAATATTTTACTCCTGAAAGTTATTATAGCTAAATCAAAATTTTACAGTATAACAGCTAAAGGGTTAATTTAGGTCAGTGGTTCCCAACGTGGGGAATACGCCCTACCGGGGTGCAATTTGACTTTCTGGGGGGGGGGGGGGGATTCCAAATTTGTTACTCACTCATTCGTTTTCAGTTTCTTTTGTCTTATTGTTATTTTTTATTTTTTATTTATTTTTAAATGTAATGTTGTACAATAAAAATAAATGAATATACACTGTTAAAAATTTCGGTTCAACGTTTCACCAAAAGATGGTACAAGTGTAGCTGCAACCATAAGATGGTAAAACCTTTCTCCATCATTTGGTGCTTTGTTTGAACCATAGTTTAGTTATAGGTTGAACCATAATTTGGTAATAGCAATAATTTGGTAATTTGGTAATAGTTCCCACGGTTTGGTAAAAAGTTGAACCTTCATTTGGAAATAGGTTGAACCTTAAACTGAATTTTGGTTGAGCCATACTTTGGAAATAGGTTGAACCATAAATTCAATTTATGACAATGTCATGCATTTTTATGGAGACAATCTGAAGCATTTTTTAAAACTAAACTAAAATAAATTATATATTTTTTGAAAATTAATGATAACATTCATACCATTGTATAAAGAAGTTAAAATTTGTGCAAACACAAATCTAATTTCAAACAATCTATTTAAGGCATTTTGACTTCAGACAATTTAACTATTTTTACAAACCTTAAAATTCACAATTACGAAATAAATAAATAAATAAATAAATAAATAAATATATATATATATATATATATGTGGTTTGAATTTCAAAATAAATGCTTTAAACCTTCTTCCACCAAAATGTATGAACATTGCTTATGTTTAATATGTAGTGTTTCAAACTTAAGTGATTGGTTGCTATATAACACTTAAGTAATAATGTTTTTGTACACCATTTAAAAAATACTTTTCAAATTTAAATATTACACTGTTTAGGGATTTTTGTTGAATCAGTGGGATCATTCTTGTTAGGGATCATTCTTGAAACATTTTCAAAACTATGAATAATGATTATTTATTTGTTAAGCTTTAAAACCCAGCGTATTTGATCGAAAAAAATTATTTCTTAAACCGAATTTATTATTTAACTAGATATTTGAAATTCAGTACTGAAACTTGGGCTGAGAAATAAATTTATGGCATTTCTAATGCAGTAAATCAAGTGTGATTTAAGCATTTATCTGACCTCCTACCTTTAACAATTTTCAAAGGATACACATTAAAGGATACACATTTTTTAACTTAAAAAAAAACTCGATATTTCCATTAATATGCATGCTATTCTTACACAAATCAGTAAACATGTTGTACTGTATCCAGAATTTTGTATTCTGCAGTGATAGATCATTTCGTGCATTTTAATTTACAGGGTGATTACGAAAATCATTATTTTTCTTTGATTTTTTGTTGGCCCCCTAATTTTCCTCCTTACCAAATCGAAGTGGATACATATGGGATCAAACATATCCTTTATAAGCTACAGAAGTATCCGACAAGTATATTTTTAAATATTCGACAAAATGTCTAAAATTGAAATTGTCTGATGATTAATGGCTATATAGCTTCTAAGCTGTAACGTATCCCCACCACAACGTGATAATGAATCATTTGAGAATACTCCAGAAGATTCTGGTCTTACGTTCCCAGTTTCTAGAACGTTCTATGACGTTCTCGAACAGGAAGTCCCTTCCATGATCTGGAACATTCCAGCACATTCTCGAATATTCCAGAACCGAAAGTCCCTTCGAAGGTCCAGAAATTATGGGGCATTCTAGAACACATTAGAGCTTTCTCGAAAATTCTGTAACATTCTAGAGCGTTCTCGAAAATTCTGTAACATTCTAGAGCGTTATCGAATATTCCGGAACATTCTAGACTACAACATTTTATAACATTCTGGAACATTGTAGAACGAATTTAAACTTCGACTCAAAATGACTGCATGAAATTTTGGCACTGCTATAAAAATTATTTGTCTATGTATTGCTATTAGACCGATCAATATCACAGTTTATCATTTACATAAAGAATTATAAAAAACACAGTTCTCCTTCGAATATCGTTTTTTGCACATATCCTCAACAATTTGGTGATTAAATATTATTCATAATATTTGATCACCCAATTGACACCTTATGTTTAACAAATCCTTAACATATAAAAATCTTATTTTCAAATATGAAAATTATTTTCTAAAAAATCGATACTCTGCTTTTAAATAAATAAATATATAACTTAATAAAAAACTATGTATGAAAATTATAATACATACGAAAATACAAAAACTAAATTTTTATACGTCTCCCGTAGGGCAAAATTTCCAAATAAGAAATTTTTCATTATACATTCTAGAATTAAAAAAAAAAAATCCATCTTGATATCGGCAAAACTCACAGAGATATTAAAATCTAAATTTTGTGGCTAATAAGTTTCAAATGGGCAGGGGCGTCAGAATAAAAACATGTTTTAGCAGGCCGGGATTGCAAAAAATATGTAGTTGTGACGACTAAACATACGAGAAAGTTCGAAATCGCCATGCTAGAAAAAGCGCTTTTTAACCCTTTATCTACTGACGGTACTTATAAGTACCATTAAAATAACTTGTTATAAAATTCATTTAATACATCGATTAGTTGTAACACAGTTTAGAATGAGTTATAGATACATTACTTTATCTTGTTCCAAAAGCATTTTTGGTTACACAAAGCAAAAAAAAATTTAAAAGAATGATTTCTTTTGTCTTTGCACCTTTTCAGCTTTTTTGACGTTGGGGGGGAGGGGGGGGATTTTTCAATTCGGAAATATTTCTATATTTCTATTCTAAGAACATTATATTTGTGCATTTCCTAATTCTACAAAATACTAAAAAAAATATTTAAAATAAAAGATTTGAGTGGTGTTATAAATATTGCACAAAATCCCTATCAATTCAAATTTAATTAATCCTTCGAAATCCTTCAATCCTTCTAAAATCCTCCTAATATTTATTAAATGGTTATGTAAATCTTCTAACGTAGTTTAAACAATTCACAAAAAATGCTTTAGAAGATGAAATTTTCATGCATTCATAATTCAGTACATAAAGGGTTAAATCAATTGAGACATTTAAATAGTACACAAAGAAGATGGAAAAGTTTAAGCTACAGGAAGTAGTTTCTTACTTCCCTGTAAGCTTTTAAAAGGCATTTAAACATTATATTAGGAGACAGTGCTTGCTTAAAACTTTAAATGCGTTTTTCTGCTTGATGGGTTTTTTTCCCTATTTCTCGTCTTTAAGTTGTTATAAGTCAAGAATCATTAAAAATAATCGGTTCAAACTTAGAACACCTCTTTTTCGATTTTTTAACATTAACTTTGGATCGGCAAATTTGAAAAAAAAAATTACTTTTGAAAATATGATTTTTAAAAAATAAGTTACGTCATTTTTTATTTTTTTATTTTTAATGTTTTTAATTTTTTGACATTGATATTTAAAATATGCTAAAATTGAAACTTATGTTTTTCTCGTTAATTAAATGAAAAAATTTTGAAATTTGACAAATAATATTTCGAGTTATAACAATTAAATTACCCCACTTAAAAAAAAAAAAAAAAAAAATGTCTTAAATGTTTATAAGAAATTTTAGGATGTTATTTTGTTACAAATTCTATGGTTAACCATCACAAAAAAAATAAATAAATAAAAATTCTAACTCAATAAATAAAAAAAAAAACAGTTTCCCGGACCGCTTAAAAAAAACATCGTTTCCTGAATTACACGCATTTCAATTCATGTTTAATCCCTTAAATCCTAATTATTTAAACGGGCATACCTCTGTGAGTTTTTCAGATATCAAGATGGAATTGTTTGTCCTTAATTGGGGAATAAATAGGGAAATTTTTCATAATTGGAAATTTTACCCTACGGGGCGGTACAAAAAATTAGTTTTTGTATTTTCTGAAAGGTTTTTCGCGATTTTCCAAAATCATATTTTCTGGATAAGGCGAGTTTTGGAACTCACATCCTCATACATATATAACTTAAAAATTTGGGCTTGAAACTGTTTAAGCACGAAGCAATTTAGGTGTATGAATGTCACACTCGCAAGAATAAATTAGGCGATGAGATGTTTTTTGAAATTTACATACAATATGCTTGTCCCTTTCCACCCTCCTAACTTCGGAATGGCTGCTGCTGCATTAATAAAAGTGGTGTCTATGTATAGTAGAGTAGCTAATCGCTATTGAATGAAACCACCTACGGCACCCCCTGATGGAAAACTGTGGAGTTAGCATTTCTATCTTGAAAACGGAAAAAGACAAGGGAAAAATTTATTTACAAAGTTGTAGAGCATCATCGATTTAGTACGAAAAGACACCTTGTGGACATTAATGCGGAGAATAGAGCGGTTAAAACGCGCATTTGTGTTTTCGTAATTTCCTACACTGTTAAAAATTTTGTGGTATATTGAACCAATATTTGGTGCTCCAGTAGCTGCCACCATAAGATGGTGAAATCTTGAACCAACATTTGGAGCTAAGGTTCAATCCGAGCTCCAAATCTTGGAGTGAGATTTCACCATCTTATGGTGGCAGCTACTGGAGCACCAAAAGTTGGTTCAACCTACTACAAAATTTTTAACAGTGTACATTGTGACGTGACAAAACGATCTTAGAGAGAGAAAACAATAAGTGATAACAATGTACCTTTATTTAAGATGTTCAAACTTCTCACCGTAAGCTGCAATGCACATTTGGATGCACATTTGTCGGAAAAATAATCATTTCTCCTTCCGTTCAAGTTTTGTGACGTCGCACTGTAGGAAATCACAAAAAAATGAAATACTTGTTTTAATCGTTCTATTCTTCGCATTAATGTCCACAAGGTGTCTTTTCGTACTAAATCGATGAAGCTCTACATCTTTGTAAATCATTTCCCCCCCTATCTCTTTCTGTTTTCGTGACAGGAGTGCTAAGTCCGCAGTTTTCCACCAAGTGGCACAGTAGGTAGGGCTGCTACAGGTGACTGTTTTTATATTCTTTTTGCACCACTATTTAAAAAAATACATTTTGTAGTATATGTCTCTTGCAAACGTTGTCAAAACGTATGCAAAGGAATTTTGGTTTGAGAAAGTGGTGTGAAATAGAATTAAAAAAGTAGTCGCCTGTGGCAGTCTTGCGTAGGCTGTTTCATCCAGTAGCGCATAGCTACTTTAATATACATAGACACCACTTTTACGAATACATCAGAAGCTGTTCCGAAGTTAAGAGAGTGGCAAGGGTCTTTAGTGGACATACTGTATATTTCTACGCTGTGATACATTTCATGAAGACGTCCTATTAGTAAAGAAAAACATAAATTTTGCATCGTTAATAGAATGAAAATAAACGTAAATTTGACCAAAAATCTTTAATTGTACCTGCTTTTTTATTATTATTTATTTCTATATCACGTATCAATTTTTTCGTGAGATGTTTTATAGGGGAAATATTCTGCGACATAATTGCAGCGGTTTCATATGCATTTGGATCCAAGTTTTACTCCAAGTTCGTCCGCTTTTAACACATAAAATATTAAATTAAACATACATTTTAGAAATATTTTGACAACTAAGGAAAAAAGAGACATCCTTGAAGAAGAGCCTGCAGAAAACAGAAATAAAAAATAATAATATCCTGAGGAGATATTTTAAATATAATAATGCATCAAACGACCATAGACTTAACATTACCGAGGGGAATTCGGAAACTGGGTGACGAGCAGCCTTAATATATATTAATATATGGGAAAATGTCTGAAACTACTCATAAGAAACATAAGAAAATGTTAATAAGAAATAGTTAATAAGGACTCAGTCTAGTTAAACTTGGTTTAATTAAAATAGATCTGTATTACTTTTTCAAGTAAATTTAAAATAATTTTAACGAAATAACACTTTATTGCTTCTGTATTACATCATGTAAGTATTTGTTCTCCATTGACAAGGCTTATGCTGCTGTTAAAGACTTATGTGCACAGCTTAGAGGTCTGCACGGGCCGGAATTTCCGGGCCCGAGCCCGGCCCGGCCCGTTTGCATTTTTACAGTTCTCGGCCCGGCCCGTCCCGTACAAAAATTAGTGAAAACAGGCCCAGCACGGCCCGATTCAATTTCTACAAAAAAAATCCGTTTTTTCTCGACATACAATTAAGATTCTATTAATGAGTACTACGTACATATTTACGGGAAAATTTTACATTATATTTTAGATTACTATGTGTTCGCAAAGCAGAAAACACACAATAGTAAACATTAACGATTACATAGTGTTTTAGTCATCGTCTCTACAGACATTTCGAAATTCCAATAAGGATTCATTAAAAAGTTAATGTAGTTCAGAATAAAGGATTAAAAACATGATACCTTTTGAAGCTGTATGATAAAAAGTAGATTTGCGAAAATATTTCTCTCATTTTTAAGGCTTTTCTCAAATCGAAAAAAGTTACATTTCGACACATTTGAGAATTCATTTCTTTTCGGAAACGCGTAAGATTGGCAGGTATTCTTATTCAGAAACTATGTATATGCCTTCTTTTTCATAGATAAAAGCAATATATCTTTCTCTGAAAATACTGCCAAAGTTAGCATTATGAATCGAATTTCCGGAAGCGATAGCACAGGAAAGGAGAAAAACTTACAGTCACATGACAAGACTCTCTGTTATCTCTGTAAGTAATTTATCAAATATGGAGAAAGTTATTCGTTTCCAAATGCCTTCAATAGTCAGGCCTGTGAATTTTATGCCTTTATAGTTAAAAATGTGTCAGAAAATGTGTTTGAAAGTTTCGCATTGTTGAGCAGTGAATATGAGAACCCCTTAAGGTTTTTTTCCAAAGATACTGTTAACAGAAGTTCATTATCACTATTAATACTTTTACAAAACATAATGCCTGTCCTACACATCCTGAGATCGATTAAGACCAGTTCCGTCCCGGCACGAGTCTGCTGAAAAAAAATTAAACCCGTAATCAGACATCATTAACTGTACAATGCCGATCTCTACGATGGACATGTTACATATGTGTATTGATGTTGTTCAACTCGCATCGGCTCGTGACGCACATTTATACTTCTCGAGAAAATCATATTCATTGAAAATGGCTCGTATTTTATGTGCTTAGCTTGAATTCTTATATCGGGCCGATAGGCCCGATTATTTTTTTTATTGGCCCGGCCCGGCCCTGCAGGCCCGTTCAATTTTTTTGCCGGCCCGGCCCGTTGAAAAAATTGTCCTAATTCTGCCGGCCCGGCCCGGCCCGTTGGAAAATTCGCCTTCATTCCGTCGGCCCGGCCCTCGGGCCAAGCCCGGGCCCGTGCAGACCTCTAGCACAGCTGTATATAACTAACACCTTCTAATATCCGGATACAATCAATTACAACGTTTGTTAAATTCGGCAGACTAATAACGATATTAATCTTAAGCTTTTTAACATCAATCATAATTCTAAAACCACAACCTCATCCGTATCTAATCAAAAAAGAAAGAAAGAAAGAAAGAAAGTTCGATATCATAAACACTATGTTATTAATGGCATGAATTAAACAAAATAAAGAAATCACGAAAATCTTTTTATATCTATTACACGTTTGTTTTCTTAATTCTTACTACATTAAATAGTAGGGATCGAATGCTTTTACCGATCAAGGAGAGAATCTATTGTCGGGAGGGATCCTCAAGTAGCCAAAATTTCATTTTCATGTAAATGTTATGATTTGTTATTTAAATCTACCCTTCCGGTTGGTGAATCAGCAGCTGATGTTCGGAATTACAAAGTAAAGTGAGATAGTGTATCAAAAGTTAGCCCTGAATTTGTTCTCAATTAAGTGCTGTTACGTGATTCGCACTCCACCCAAAAAGCGAGATATTTTGAAACGGGAAAATTCAATTTCAGACTCGCCGTTAAATGTTTTGACCTCTTCAACACCTACTCATGAATTTGCATTTAACACGCGCACATCAGATGGATGGATTCTTGATGATTTCTTTCGTATACTCAAGTTATTAAACAAAGTTTAATGTTTGCATCTTCAGAATTTTTGTGTCTGTTTTTTTTTTTTTTTTTTTTTTTTTTAAGAACGTATGCATCTATAACTTCTTCAGCCGATTCAAAAGAGGGAATTGTCCTATTCATTTCTTGTATACCTTACGTTATATTCGCATAAATTTTAGCCTCATTTTGTCATCTATGAAAATTTTTCTTGCTTTAGTGTTTCTAATTAAAGAAGTTCCAACACATGAAAGTAATTTTACACGGCGACAATAAAAATGTTTAAGGCATTATCTCTTGTAAGCGATTGCTGTAAAAATAAAGATATTGGATGTAACTGGGTAAATGCATGCACTTAACTTTATTTCGATAATTAATTATTCCAAATAAATAATATTTTTTTTATTTTGAGGGGAGTATCTATTAGAAAACTGCTGTACATAGATATGTTATATTATGCTTGAAATAGATCAGAAATTTCCATGTACGAGTACTTTAGAATAATACTAAAAATAATACCCGTCAGTAATAATAAACCTTTACGCATATAGCTTAATAATGGACAATCAGGTTCAATTAATTGCACAATCAGAAATTGTTTCATTATATGTGTTTAAAATCTTTTATAATGAAACTGGATTTAAAAAAATATATATTTGAACGGAAATACTTTGTAGGTAATTACAAATTATGGATATCATTTCTACTATGTAATTATTCGAGTAATGATTTTTTGTCGTACTATACATTTAGTTTTAAGGCATCTGTGGCTAAAAGGAATAAAAGATTTAAAAATAAATAAATATTTAATATAGTTGCCATATTTGTTCGATTCATAAAATTTTCTTATATGAAAGAGGAATGAAAATATATAGATTAAATAATGGCTTGATGGCGGTACTATGCAGTTTGGTCAAGGGTAAGGTGCAAATAGGACGAAAACTTTATCAATATATACTAAATATCTATATATATATTTCTCTTACGTAGCACTGAAAAAGGGCTATATTTTTAGCTTGCTATTTGGCAACAGCAAAAGCGACGTTTCTCAGTGGTAGTTACGGTCACATGTCCCAACCCACTCAGCAAATCAAAATCCAGACAGGATCTTTCTTTTAACGCAAACCGTTTGAGCAATACATGAATGCTATTGGTCCGTTTTACGGTGACGTAGCTTTTTGATCCAAGGTTGTATTTAGACACAGGCGAAAACGTTTTGTTTACATTTCGATAGCGTGATGCCTAGCATGTTTTACAGCGTCTTATTATAGTTTTTAATTAATTTAAGCGGTGATTTTCAATACTATAGGCAAAATGAAAGGAGAAGGACCCCATCTGACACTAATATGCCATTTAAATTTAAGCGGCGTCCATTTCCTGTTCGCTTAGCTTTCTCAATGATGATCAACAAGTCACAGCTCCAAACTTTTGATAAATGCATTTTTATTTATATTTTCAACAAAATTTTCAATTACTTTTTTATGAATTAAAATATTTATAAATTTCATATGTTGCTTGCTCGGATCTCATAGCGGCCCAACTAAAAATGTTTTTTTTAGTGTTTTGACTAGGGTTTTTAATTTATTCTGTTTCCAAGGTACGTTTTTATTTGCATTTTCAACAGTTTTCCATTACTTTTTTATACAATAAAAATATTTGTAAATTTTATATGTTGTAATGATTTATGATAGCACTCATTCTGGCTTGAGTTGACATAAATAGTGGCGAGCGAGCGAAGCGATCCCAATATGAATTGCGTAGCAATTCGTGGGGGTCGGCGAGCGTTAGCGAGCAGGGGGCTGAGCCCCCTAGTTATAATATAATTGTTTTATTGAAAAAAATAGTTTAAAAGGCTACAAAGTGGTAGTAATGCAATTAATATAATTTTGCTTCATTATTTCTTGATACATTTGTCATACTACGCGATTTCGTGACAACTTCGAAGTATAACAAATATATTGTAATTTAGTTTGTGAGTTCATTTAATTTTCGAATTTTATAATTTCAAACTGAAATTAAAAGAAACGTATTTGAGATATAGCTGGGAATTATTACACAGTTTTACTTTTCTGAAAATCATGAAAATAGGTATTTTAGAGTCACAATAATAAATATTCAGTAGAAGAAAGCTCCAAAAATAAAATGAGTCGTGTAAATCCAACCAACTTTGTGCTCGTTTATTGTGATCTACTTTATTGAGATCGCTGTAATTTCTGTGCAAGTGATTAGAAGAAAAAAAAATACAAATGTGCGCAAAATTATTCATTTTGCCCAGTTACCAGATTTTCTTCAATGTTTAAAGAATTTAAAAAAAAAATAGTATATTATTTAAACCATAGATATATAGTTTAAATACTCTTAGATAATCTATTAAATACTCTTTAAATTTTCACTCGGTTTAAATAGTCTTAGGTTTAGATACTCTTTAAAGTTTGACATTGAAATTTATTTACGTAACCATAATAAATTGTGCAAGGTGGTATTTAAAATTTAACAGCATTAGCGTCTTTTGATTGCCTTTTAAGTAATGAATGCATTTGCTGATTCTGATGATTTCTTTCCAGTCTGAGAAATTCAAATCTGGTGTTAATTTTATAGCGTATTTGAATTGTCGGAAGAAGAGGCCCAACTGAAATTCGTTGTAATCATTTTTTTATTCACTTTGCCTAAATAATTGGATGCAGAAGACATGATAATAATTTTCTTATTTAATCTTATTTTTAATTACACTATCGAGTCATATGACGACCTATCAAGATTGAGAATAATTAATAATAATTTTAGCAAGTTTAATTGTGTCAGATTTTTTCCCCCAAAAGTCAAAAGATTGTGAGAATGCCCCATATAAGAACGTGGTAAAAAATGCGCACTAGAATTTTACTATTTTTGAAGTAGTATGTTAAAATCAGAAGTGTGTAATGCGCAATTGCATTCACCATTAGAAGAAGTTTCTGTCATATAACTTAGGGGAAAAAATTCTTTACGCATGAGGAAACAAACTCGTTGCATAAATGATTATAATCAATTTTACATTTCCTCCCACTTTCGCTTTCATGATTGCTGCAATATTACACATGAAATGAAGAAGCTGCTTTCATAAAAGTGTGAAATTTTTATGCAGATAGTTATGTGGTAACCGACAAAAATTGAATGTAGACAGCATTTTGAATGCATGATATTGTCGTAAAACAGGAATACAAAGTGAAATACCGCCAGTATTTCTCTATGCAAGTTTAAATGAAATAAAATATTGTTTTAAAAGAAATTGTTTGAAATTTATCGAACTGTGTTAAAGTGTTTAACGTGAATAAGTGTTAACTGAGGACAATCGGAATTTAAATAACCATTACAGCCACACGAATCATATATATTATTTCCTTATTAACTACTTAAAATGGGGTAACTTTGCTTGAAATAAATGTTTTCAAATCTTCAGTTGTCCTCCTAGTTGTGAATCTTAGTGATAAAAGGAATAAAAATTATATTTTGACTCCATATTATACACGACTGTTCTGCGACACGCCCGTTTAACCGACACTTCCTCATTTATTTCATCACATAGGATTTTGTAGGGCATACCAAAACCCCAACATTAATTACTTTTTTCGATTTATTTCTTTAGAAATCATCCTATTGCAATCACTTCATTTATGTACACAGGGAGCCACAAAAAGTTTTAAACCCGCTTTAATTTTATATCTGTTGTTGATACGTAGGCAATGTAAATCGGAAAGGTGTTCTAAATAAGGTAGGAAATAAGACTATGACGATGAAATAGTTTTGTCATTAATTTTTAAACCGATAAACATTTTATATGTTTAATTTGTTCCTGGGTACTAAAAGTTAAATTTAGAAAATATTTATCTGTACTCTGACAACTATAACAATAAAAGTACTATAACAATAAAAGGACTATAACAATAAACGTACCATTCTTTTACAACAAAAACCATCGAGTTGTAATACTTTAAATTTTATGAAATTTCAGAACTTTCCAGTGATAAATAATCGTCTGTCTGTTTTAGTGCCGGAAAGTTACGAAATGTTATGAAATTCAAAGCATCATAACTCGTTAAAATTTTATCGTGGAAAAATGCAATTTTTCTCTTCCTCTTACCAGAGCATGAAGAAAATCTGTCTAAATATAACATAAAGTACCCAAGGACCGTATAAAATTTAAAAGCTGTAACTTTGTGAAAATAAATAGTAAACTATTTCATTGATACACCCTTATTTACTATTTGGATTTGAACACATTTGGCAATTTATGTTGCCTACTTATCATCAACAGGTAAAAAAATTTAAAGCGCGTTTCAATCTATTTTGGGACACCCTATCTACATATAAAGCAAACCTTATCATCGCAATAAATCCAAAATACAGAACCAATTCGAACCTATTTAAGACAGTTTATTGACTTTGTCAGTATCGTGAATAAGTTACTTAATAAAACTTGTACCTCATGTAGTTCGTTACAGGAGCGCACAAGCAAAATATCCAAAAGTGGTCATCATGATAACATCCGAAATATTGAGTCATTTCAAACCATATTATGACAGTGTATTGATATTACAAATACCATAATAAAGTTATTAATGAAGTAGGTAGCTCTTAAAATTTGTTTACAATAACACACAAAAGCTAAATATTCAAAATTTGCCATCACGATAACGTACGTAATACTGAACCAATTCGAACAGTAATTGGGACAGTGTATTGATCTTGCAACTATTTTGGATATATTTATTAATTAAGCATGCAGCTCATATTATTAGTTTACAGGGGCACAGTTTTAGACATCATTCATAAAATGTTTTTTGCTCAAACTTTGTTTGAGCAGTGGGACTATATTATAGTCCCTGGACAATTTTAAACTATTACTTTAACAATTTTTTAACTTTTTTATGTAATTACCTCATATCCATTCATTTACATTTGATAATCCAAATTAACTTTAATGTTAAAATAGCGAACTGAGAAGGTATGAGAACAAATTGTATTAAATCGGTTTCGTGTAATTCAAAGTAAGAAATAAACTACTCTTCCAGCTGAAATGTGAGTACTTGTTTTGACGTATAATTAATTCAACAAATCTTTACACATGATAAAAACACTAATAAAGCTCAAAATGCTGTTAAATTATTTCAGGACATCACAAATTCTTTTAAATAATACAAAATTTTGTCAAGTAGTCCTGATCTTAAAATTTCGCCGCATAAATGGTTTCAAAATGAGAAAGAAGTATTTGTAACGCAAGTACTTTTATATTAAGAACCAAAATCTTGCTCCAAGCCAAACATAATTAAAGTGAAAACAAAAGTCTATCAAGGTTTCATTCATAAAGTTATCTCATTTTTTAATTATAATGTACCCTCCTCCCCCCGCAAAAAAATAAAGAAAAGAAATGATACCCAAATAGAGAATTTCTTTCTCAACATTCATTTCTAATAACCGGTTTCATTTTTTTCTTTTTTTTTTTAATTTTATGATTGTAGCTATTTATAGTAACTTTAATTTAACATTTTCACAATTAGAAAATGCATCTAGACAATGTATTCAGAATATCCGACAACTTCTATTTGTCCCGTGAGTGTTCAATATTCGGAAGTTTAGAGCACATGCAATATGCTGGCATTCATTACAGAATTTAGATGAACGAAACAAAATTGCATCAGAATAAAGTACTTTTACCGATACATTTTCGTTAGGGCAAGTATAATTTAATTATTAAAATAAAAGAATTTCCTTTTTAAAAATCATCCTTGGTTCTATGTGTATTACTATTCAATGCTTATATTCTATAATTGTAAAAACATTGAAATCAGAATAATCATATTCATTTTCAGATAAAATATTTATATAAAGTGCTACAATGTCGATATTTAAATAGCGTTTGCTATGTAATTTTGCATACGGATTTTTATAAAATTAAATTACTTGGAAGTTTTTAAATAACATTTACAATGCAGTTTTACTAACAGATTACCTAAATAGATAGACGTAGATCTTTCAATAATAATATAAAGAAGATCTATCTATTTGCTATCTCCAGTTATTTTACCAACTTTACAGATTAAGTGTACAATGATTTTTTTTATTATTATTATTCGAAAGAAACATCAAAATATAGATTTTTAATTTTAGAATTTTTTTTATTTTGCAAGAAATATTTTTGATTGTGATCATTTTTAAGATTTAAACAACTTTTTCAGCCACTCTCATTTACAACACGCTTTGCATAGTTGCCAAACTTTAGGACTTACTAATAAAATTTAATTGTAAATTTTGCCTTAATTAATCGACGAAATCAGCGATTAAAGGGATTCGGGATTTTCAGTAAATTTTAGTGGTACGAAAAGAGCGAGCGTATAAGTTGGCAGTTATGTATTTTACTGGAATAAGCTGATTGATACCCCCTTCCAAGAGCTATTTTTGCCAACACGATCGCTTTTTTTTTATCATTAATGCAGGGCTCGCAGCGTTCCTAAAATTTTCGCACTTTGCTACCAGTATTTTAAATAAGAATCCTTCGTGGTAGATTCCTTTAACATCTATAACAGAATTATACAACAAAGATTATCGTTTTAATTTAGTGGTAGCAAAGTGCGAAAATTTTAGGAACAGTGCGAGCCCTGTTAATGTATCATTAATATTTATTCTGTCACAAAGTATATTATTAAAATAGTATCTACAAATTTCTCATCAAAATTTTATTTTAGCAATGCAACTTAATACTACACTTATAAAGGTGAGTTACTTTTCTATTTTTCCAGCGATAAAGCACTTATGTTTCTGTAATATTTGAAGATTTTACCTCTCTAAAAGGCTATCAAATATTGTGAAATATTTATTATGTCATTAAAAATAACTTTATGTACTAAATAGTAACAGAAAATAAAATTGCATAAATTTGCAATTTCATAAATTCTTTTTTCTAAAACACATCTTCTAATTTCAGGTCATTTCATTAAATTTCATATTATTATAATTTATAAAATAGATATAATTTTACATTATTAGAAACGAAATTGTTGTCTTTGCATATACGAGAAGTTGCTATTAAATAACGAGACGGATGCTGATTTAAAATATTTAATTTAAAATTTATATATATTTAATTATTATGTTCTTCGATATACACCCCTCCTTTATCCCAACAACACTCTATGCGAATCTTCCATTGTTTGAAGCAGTGATGGAAGTCTTCTTCTGTGAGCTCGTTCATGACGCGTGCAGCTTTTTCCTTCACAACTTCAACGGTCTGAAATCTTATTCCTTTTAACCCTTAAATGCGTCATTTTTTATTTTGTTTCGAAAATATATATGTGATTCTCTGAAAGGTTTATTACACAGGAAAAATAATGAAAAAAAATCAGAGATACATTTTTCATATAGTACGTCAATCTTTTCTTCTGTTGCACATCTGCAATACAAGTTAAAACTACTGTCGTTGTGCTGTTTTACGTTAAAAATTACAAATTAGTAAATATTTTAAGAAGTATGTCTCCAAATACCTTATTGTATATAATTATTTATTTTATAAAACTTAACCTTTAACCCTGCCAATTCCCATGATAGAATACGTTCTAGAAATTGTGTAGTTCGGAGAATCTCACTTTACACCAGAAAGTTTCAATGATTAACTTCGCTTTATTTAAATACGAAATGTCTGTTATTAATTAAAGCAGATATTGCTATTTTAATTTTCTGTTTTTGAAATAGGTATATACGAATAAAACAATCTATTAAATTCAAAACACTGTTGTTTGCATATATGCAAAGCTGCGAACTAAAGGGTTAATGCAGATTTGATCTTGTAAAACAGATAAAGTCACATGATGGCAGGTCAGGCGAAAAAAGAGGGTGGTTCAACAATGGGATGTTATACTTGGCTATAAACGTCTTGACAGACAGTGTAGTGTGATCCGGTGTGTTGTCCTGATGAAGCTCTCATCACTTGTTCTTCCACAATTCGGGTCGTGTTTTTGTATTTTTTCACGGAGTTGAACAAGGACCTCAAGGTAGTAATGTTGATTAATAGTTTGACCTCCAAGAACCCAGTGAAGGTATAGAATTCCAAAAATATCGAAATTTTTCTCCGTTGTTGACGTGGAAGGGTGACCCGGGCGAACATCATCTTCACTAGTGATGGGCGATAACGAGATGTTTTTCTCGATTTTCTCGATTGTATGGACATCTCGATATTTTTCGATTGTATAATTTTTTCTCAATGACTACAGTTTGCAAATTTCTTTTATAAATCATATATTATGTATTATATACGCCATACATTTATCAAGAATCGTCTGCTGGTGAACTGGAATGAGTCGATGTTAATAAAGACTAGGTGACTTCGACCGCTAGCGGGCCCCTCCTTTAATCGGGGCCCCTAATTTATACGTAATCTTGTAATATGAAATCACGAAGAGGTTACCCGCTATATACGGCACTCATATATGATAGCAGGCGGGTGTGGTGTGCACGCACTACAAAATCTTGTAAAAAATATAATATCGAAACGAATGAACGTCGGACCAGATCTCTTGGGGGAGGGGTCAAAGCGAGCGGAGGGGCACAGCAGTTGCATAATATGATTAAGTCGTCACAGGTCTTTAGGCCTTTCCAACCATATGTCACATGAGAAGTCTGGATCTGAATTTATAAAAATGCCCTTCCCGTGGGGGGAAAGGGGGGAGGGGTGCGGGAGGTGGATAACATGAGTAAGTGGTCATAAGCCTTTCCAACAATATGTCACATGAGGGGTCTCGGCTAAATTTAGAAAAACATCCCCGTGGGGGAAAAGTGGGGGGGGCGGTCACCGGAGGTGCATTACATCAATAAGTAGTCACAGACCTTTCCAACGATATCTCACATGTGGGGTCTTGGCTAAATTTGGAAAAGTGTCCCCCGGGGGGGGAGTTCAAAATGGGGGGATGGACACCGGAGGAGCATAACATCAATAAGTATCACAGACCTTTCCAACGATATCTCACACGAGAGGTCTTGACTAAATTTGAAAAAGTGTCCCCCAGGGGGGCAAAGAGTGGGGGGGACTGTCACCGGAAGTGCATAACATCAATAAGTAGTCACAGACCTTTTCAACGATATCTCATAAGAGGGGTACTGACTAAATTTGGAAAAGTGTCCTCAGGGGGGCAAAGTGAAGGGGGCGGCCACCGGAAGTGCATAGTACTAATAAGTAGTCACAAACCTTTCTAACGATATGTCACATGAGGGGTCTTGGCTAAATTTGGAAAAGTGTCCTGAAATTTCATATATTATAAATAATATTTAGCGGAGGGCTCCATAAAAAAATCCGATCTAAAATGATAAAAGCGGAAAAAACTACCCTCGCAGTGGGGGCCAAATTGGGGAGGGGAGGAAGAAAGTCTCATAATATGAAAGAGTCATCCGAGAGCTTACCGATGACATATCACATGACTGGTCCAAAAAAAGTTTGAAAATTGATCCCCCTCTTTCCCCCCGTGGGCCCACTCTTTCACCCCGGAATTCACACAGCCGCCACATTCAAATTTTTATGTTCAATAAATAATATTTACCGGTAGACTGCATAAAAACCCCATATTTAAAGTGATATTTAAATTTATTATAGAAATCGGCTACGGTTTTAAAAATTTGTTCGCCCCTTCCCCACCCCCCTTTGAGCGAAGAAAGGTTCATAGTATGAAAGAGTGGTCAAAGGGCTTTTCGATTATAAGCCACAGGAAGGGTTCGGTAAATTTTTTAAAATTGCACCCCATGAGTCCACTCTCACGTCCTCCTCCCTCGAAATCACCCGACCCACCTTCCTCTTTGAAAATTTTATATTTAATAAATAATTTTTATCGGAGGGTTCCAGGTATGTGACATCTTGGTAGGGCTAAAATAAGAGAAACTTTGAAAATTAAAGCTTCATTTCACAGCTCATTGTCATGCTTTTTTCTCTATCTCGTCCCTTGGTACTCTCGATAAATTTTCTTACTTTTCTTCTCTGCCGAGGACGAGAGAAATCCTCGAAAAGCTTCTCATAGCGAAATGTTGAAAAGCGCGAGAGAAATCCTCGAAAGGCTTTTCATTGGGAGATTTCGAAAAGGACGAGAGTAACAAGCGAGAGGCTTCCCATCGGGAAAGGTTGAAAAGGGCGAGAGGAAACTCTCGAGAGACTTCCCATCCCGAAAGGTTTAAAACCGCGAGAGAGCCAACCATCGAGCAGCTTGCCATCTGGAAGCGTCGAAATGCTGGAAAAATCATCGAGATGAGATTTGCCGAAATGCGAGATTCGGCTTTCAGAGATTCGGCTTTCAGATGAAGCTTTCAGAGTCAAACTTACCGCATTTCTGGTTTAAGTCATAATTTCTCAAAGGAGTCCATCTGCTTATCCAATCTCTTTTTAGCTCACAGGCTATCTAAGCCTGTGAGCCTCTAAGGCTAATTTTCAATGTTTCTCTTATTTTAGCTCTGCCAAGCTGCCCCATACCTGGAGACTCAGATAAATACTATTTATTAAATATAAAAAGTTCAAAGAGGAAGGTGAGTGAATTCTGGGGTGGGGGCGCGAGAGTGGACGAAGGGGGGGGGGGGCGGGTAATTTTCAAACTTTTACCAAACCTCTCCTTGACATATCATCGGAAAGTCCTTTCACCACTCTTTCATATTATGAACCTTTCTCCTCCCAGAGTTGAATTCCGGAAGGGGTTCGGGGTGGGGGGTGGGGGAGCGGTGCGGGGGTGACTTTTTTTTATTGTAGAGATTTCTACAATAAATATCATTAAATGAGGTTTTTTAATGGAGCTCTCCGATAAATATTATTTATTAAATATAAAATTTTAAAAGTGGGGCTGCGTGATTTCCGGGTATATTCTAGGATAAAAGAGGGATCCCACGTGGGAGGGGTAGATTTCAAACTTTTTTTGGACCAGTCATTTGATCTATCATCGGAAAGTTTTCGGTTATCATCGCAAAGTTACTCTTTCATATTATGAACCTTTCTTCTTCCTTCCTTAGTTTGGCGCCCCGAGAGAGGCACTTTTCGAACTTTTTTGAAATCGTAGCGTTTTTAAACATTTTAGATCGGATTTTTTTACGGAGCCCTCCGATAAATAATTTTTAATATATGAAAATTTCAAAGAGAAGGATGGGCAGGGTATATTTCGGGGGGGGGGGGGGCACGATAATTGGAATCCTGGGAGTTGGGACTCTTTTCTATCTTTTGCTGACACCCCTCATGTGATATATCATTCGAAAGCTCTGTGACTACTATTTCATTTTATATATCGCCCGCGCCCCTCCCCTTACTTTGCCCCCGAGCGGGGGCACTTTACTAAATTTAGCCGACACCCCTCATGTGCCATATCGTTGGAAAGTCCTGTGACCACTTATTCATATTATGCACTTTCCTTGCCCCTCCCTCCTACTTTGCTCCCCGCGGGAGTTCGTTTAATGTATTTTAGTCGAAGACTTTATAAAAATGGGGAAATTAAAGATCCAATCTCAAATGACGTAGAAAAATCAATAAAAAATTTTGATCCCTTTTATCATCCTTTAGTTCATATTTTTGCCACTAGGGGGTGCTTTTGATTCTTATTTCTTTGGCCATTTTGGTACTAATTGCCGAAAAATTCTAATTTTTGATACTTAAACTCCCCTTACCGCTTCATAGCTACCCGCGTTTTTTCAGCTTTTTTCAACAAGGGGGCACCCTTACAAGACTTTTCCAGTCTTATGGCTCCTTTATAGTTTCCTTTTGGTTTGTTGTTTTTTTATTCCATCTGTTTTCAGTTACCCTATATTTAATAAAATCTGCCTTATATATATGTAAAAACAATGATTTCAATAATCGATTCTAGAACATCTCCTTTGTAGATTCTCGAAAGTAATCGATGACTGTATCGATTGTGTATTTTACGATAACGATTTTTTTCGATTGGTAAATTTTCGAGAATCGCCCATCACTAAGCCCTATCACTACTATGAAATTGTCGGCCAGAATAATAGCTAAGTTTTCCAATAACTGTTTTTAGCTTTCCTCGTTATAATCGATTGTAAAACATCTCGATTGTAGATTCTATGAATTAATCGATGGCTGTATCGATTGTGATTTTTTACGATGGCGATTTTCTCGATTGTCGAATTCTCGAGAATCGCCCATCACTAATCTTCACTATCCTCTCGGCCATCTTGGAAACGCTTAAACATCTCAAATATCCGCGCACGTGATAATCATTCATTGCTGTATACTTCTCTTAAACAATGTTTAGGTTCAGTAGCGGATTTTCCAAGTTAAAAAAAATTCACATTAATTCGTTATTATTTTACAACACTCAATATTTTCCCGCCAAAACACTAAAACAGGGCCCAGAACAAATGAAGGTCACGGTCAGACTAATTGGAATAGAACTAATTTAGAGGCAGTAATCGAGAGGCTTTGCACTACACAGCTATTAGTCGTGCAAATTTGGCGCATGCGCAGTTCTTCAGAAGAAGCATTAGTCTCGTCATTAAATAGCCACACCTCGTATATATTTTTTTAAAAAGTAATATTAATGAGTATATGTACGATGTCAAAATCCTGACATTTCAAGCATTACAGAAAGATATATTAGTGGACTACAAACTTGCTATATTTATCCTAAATGGATAAAAAAAATAATAATAAATGAGCCATAAATATTATTAAAATCTTTACTCAAAGTTAAATAATTTCAAAAAGATATTAAGTATTTGTAACTCATTTTTTTTATTGAACCTGTATTTTACAGCTTGAAGATTTTCTCGTTTTCATAATTTTAAAATATTCCGTGCGTATTCTAGATTTTTTAATTTTATTTTTATTTCTCACAGATACTCTTTATATATTTATAAACATAAGTTATTAAAAATAATGTAATTTACAAGTAATAAAACTAAAAAATAAATAAAAATTTCGATAATCTTTTAATTAAAATCCATGGAATTCAAAATAAGTTCATTTTTAAAAGCTTTACTTATCAAATAGACGACAAGAAACAACAACAACAAAAAAAAAAATAGAAACTTTCATTTTTATGCATAAACTGAATATTGGTGAAGAATTTTGCGCGTCTATGTGAAAATGGAAAGTGCATGGAGAATTTTGATGAATGCTAATTGAGATTTATAAAATTTAAATTTTGGTTATGTTAAGAACCATTTAAGATATTTTAGCCACAATTTCCATATTGATATCTAATAAAAGTATACACATTTACTGTTAAAAAAAAATTCCTAAATATAAATGTTGATTTTGATGATCCACAAGTACACTTAAGTAAAAATGAAAATGTTTGAACATTTCAAAATTCAGATTACAATGTTAGAGAATGGGGTCTCATTTATATACCGAAAAACACCACTTAGCAATCGCTGCCTTGTAAAAGAAAAAATGCTATTAGAAAAGAAATCTGCATTCTCTATATTATTATTTATACACTGCATGAACCATTGATGTTTGTTTGAGAAATAGTTAAAGGTTGTGTCAAATCCTTTACCCCCCCCCCCCCCCAAAAAAAAAAAAAAAACAGTGTACAGAAATTTTAATAATGTATTTAACCGCAGCTAAATTTCATTAGGTTTTATTCGATATTCTTTTAAAAATTTTCTACATTTTTGCAAATTTAGATCTAAAAATACGATTTATAAACCAATATCTTAATTTTATCACATTCAGCTTGTATTTACTCTATTCCGTTTTTCTTTCGGGTCCTTTGGACCCGTCTGGTAGGCGTAGGGTTAATTAAATTCTTGACACATTTCTTCTAAATCTTTGCAGATGTAAATCAAATGTCTATTATAATCATCGTAAATGAGATTAATTATTTTTATGAGACACTTAGACTTTTACTTTTATTTTTAAGCTAATTAAAATTAATTTTCTCTCACAGAGATATTTATTTCACACAAATAAAATCTTATTTTTTTTTTTCAAAATACATTTCATCATGCCTAATTTCAGACGTTATACAGCTGTTGCGTTTCTTACTGTCAGGAACAACCGTAAAGCACATGAAACAGACTTTCATACTCTTCTGGAGTCAATTAAAATTGGCAGATTAAATTAGTATTTGTCAATCGGTGTGCCGTGACACATAAATGTACCGCAAGAGTGCAATGTGTCTCAACAGTATTAAATTGATCACAAGTTTTGCCAAGTCCTGTATCGAAATTTTACTGAAATTTATCATTTATCACAGGTAAACTGAAAATAGACGATGTTATTAAAATATATAATACAGTTTCTAGTCAAAAATAGATGAAAGCGATATTCAGCATAAATCCAAATTCAGAAACACAAAAAGTTAGTGTTAAAATGCTCAATACAGGATGGTATAGAACTATATGTCAAAAATGCAAAGGCAGGTAGAGAAAACCTAAATAAGCAGATTTCGTATGGGAATGTGGTTGCGGAAATGATTTGAATCGTCATTTCCCGCACGGATTTCGAGCAACATGGATTATTAAACCAATGCGGAGCTTGCAGACATGCATTTCATGTATGGGATTGCTCCAGGAAATGGATTTGCTGCTCAAAGGATTTAGATAGAACGACTCCCAGCTATAGGATTCTGCCTGATCCCCGAACATTTGAGCGTGTTCATTAGGAGATGTGCGCGAGTGGATCGTTTTATGCTTCCAGGCGTGATAAGAGCACTGTAAGGTATCGCAGAATTCCTGCAATGGAAGAAGCAGTATTACGCACAGTAGAGGATAGTCCTTCGACAAGCTCGAAAGCTGTTGGATGTGCGTTGGGTGTGAACCATTTCCTTTCTTAGCCCCATACATAAAATACATGTCGGCAAGCTCCGCATTGGTGTAACGATGCATGTTGCTCGAAATTCGTGAGGGAATGACGATTCAAGCCAGCAAAGCGCCTTCATCCACTGAACTTAACAGCGCCCTCTACTGCTTCAACGCTGCATTTCTGAACCCACATTCCTGTACGAAATCTACTTATTTAGGTCCTCTCTACCTACCTTTACATTTCTGACATATATTTCTGAACCACCCTGTATAAAGCATCTCTATCTCCATTGTTTTCTAATTTGAATCATCTTCAAAGTGATATATTTAATTGTTTGTGAAATAGAAAAACGCAAGTATTTTCCAAAAACTCTCTGACACTAAATATCTCGCCAGAAGAGAATGATAAGAGCTTCTAAGTATCCAGATTCTTGAATTAGGTAGCATATAGTTAATGAGTTTTTAAACGTCTGAAGCACCGATTTTAAATTATGTACAGATTTTTTTTAAATATGATATATAAAAATTGTTATTCAGCTATTTTACTATAATTGTTTGTCAGCTATTCATGTTTAATAAACAAAAATATGCATGGCATTGCCGTAATTTTAACTTTGAAAAACATATGCCTTCAAAAAGCTTATGAAATTCAAAGTATTCCACAAAGGTTGATACAGACGTCCACTAATCCACAAAGATTAATACTGTAATGTCTGGCCGATTAGAGAGATTCTGATTTAGTAGCAAAATAGTATATAATCCCAGCAAAATGCTAAAGGTAATCAATAATTGAACCACCAATTGGAAGAAGGGAATAAACACCACTTTTTGACACATTCATTTTTCTACACTTTTACATTCTTTAGACGTAGCGCTTAGTTGTGAGTTCGAAGAAAATAATAATAAAAAAAAAAAAAAAACATACGAAGCGAATGGTTTTTGTTATTTTCTTCGAACTCACAACTAAGCGCTACACGTCTAAAGAATGTAAAAATGTAGGAAAATGAATGTGTCAGAAAGTGGTGTTTATTCCCTTCTTCCAATTGGTGGTTCAATTAGTGTTACAGTCAGTGGTTTTAATTCATTGGATATTTTTTATAAGGCATATATTTGATATAATTTGATTTTTTTGGCTCAAAAAAAGATGCAAGAAAAGATAATATTTTCCCTTACCTAGTATATGTATCATTTTCAAATTGAATATTAGTACAATCAAGTTTGAGCAATATGCTTACATATTTAGTTGGATTTTATTATTGTTAAGACTTGGAAACTTAAGCATGTTTGTAAATAAATTTTTAAAAATGCTTGCTTTTGCATATTTGACCGCATTTTTTAACATGAACGCAATAACGGAACATTTAAATATATATATTATAAGAGATATGATAGTATAATAGATATAAAAAAAAATCTTTGCAACATTGCACTGTTATGAAAACAAAACATAAACAAACCGTAATTTGTCCATTTAAACGTTAATCTGCGCATCTTTGTTTGTTTTATTTCTGTTCAATTGCGTTTAAAGTTTGTTCATCGTTAATAATTCTTGGTAAATAAATATATAAAATGCTTAGAAAAATTAAATTAAATTATATTGTATTTTAAGGTTATTAAGATGCAAGTAACAGACGTAATACTTGCGTTAGCGATATTCGTATTTGATACAAAAAGGGCACAATGAAAAATAAATAAGAACGTTTTTTTCTGGTTGTTGTTTAAAGAGAATAAAATCAGTAAATGCCAGACTTGTGACAAAATCCTTATGCAGTTCAATACATGATCAATAAATGAACTGATAACAGAAATACTGTTTCAATAAATCTTCGAAGGTTTTTCAATCTGAAATCTTGACGTACACAGCTTAAAAATGCATAATGCATGGATAAATTTTAACAACTGTTTTGTTCCGCTGACTTCATCTTGCTATTATCAATGCAAAATACTGTATAAATAGATGTGGCAAGATGTTGTTCACACGTAGCTTCCGTTTTATGATATTTAGGGCATCGGAGACACATCCACCAAGTGAAACCTCGTAATATATTACGGCAATTTTATTATAAATTCTACGACATCCAACTGGTCAGAAAACGATTAAAAACACAGAAGTGTCTCATAAAGATATATTTATGTTATTTTGACTTTCCATTTTGTGCATACAACATAAAATTGAATATATATGTATAAACATCGTTTTACTACTTGCATATTCCTTGATAGCTCACATAATAATTAGGATTTTTAATTTGAACTAATTTTTTGTTTCCATCCTACGTTTGAGGTTACCTCACACATACGCAGATTAATGACAATAAACTTGTCTGGGCCCCTCAAAAACCCTATTCCCCCCTCATCCTTTATTCATATTAATAACTAGAGGGCTCTACCCACTACGAGCTACGCTCGCGAATCCTCGTTCAGACTCTAAAAATCCGTTAATTTGATTTGCTTTAAAAGGATTAAGGAAGATTGAGTTATAATTTAAAAAACAGTGGTTATCTCACTGTAAACTGGTTTTCATCAATTTCCATTTTACTGAGGGTTTTTAAGGCCGAATCAGCTGCTGTGAATTGCTGTTTTCGTGGTTGATTAAATAAGATTTGTTAAACATTTGAAAATTACCAAATATAAAATAAACTAGGTTAATAGAGTTTTTGCTTCCCGGTATTTTTTAACAACGCTGTAAGAAAATGATTTTAAATAAGAGATTTTAAATGTAATGTTTTAAAGCTGACGTTATTTTCACCAAACTTTTCTATCTCTTTGTAATGTTAACCTAAATTATTTTTCTTGTTAGAAAGATAATATTCTTATTTGCGATGTCTTCAAATTGGCAACAATAGATAAAAAGATCATCTTGAAATATTAAATAAATCACTCATGTACAGTCGAAAAAAAAAGTAAACACCCCTTACTAACTCTGCAAAAAATAATCGTAGAAGAAAGTTACTAATAGAAAACGACTGTAAATTACGTCTACTTTTAAATGATGTGTATAAAATTATCTTGGGGGGGGGAGGGGCATCTACAAACAAAACCAGACCAAACTTTGTTCTTTTTCAATGGCAACACCTAATTTTGACAATATTATTTAAATCTTCGTTTCAAACTATACCTAGAAACGAAATTTCCTGTCATCTGAATAATAAGCTTTTGAATTATAAACATTCAAAATTTAGAACTTCTAATGTTAATTTACATTTTTATTAATATCTCCTGAAAATATAATCCTAATGTGAAAGTTTTTTTGTGTGGTTCTAGTACTAAAAACCCAAACATAAATACATTGGATTTTTAATTAAAAAGATTTTATAATATGAATTATGGATTATGAAATTAATAAATATTCGAAAAAAATATGAATTGCAACCTACAAATTTTCTTATGGATTTATATTTATTATGTCCTACTTTATGGAAATCCAAAATTTTAAATTTTTCTTCCAAGTAGTTTTCAAGTTATTCTTAAAAAACTTCAAAATGCTGGTTTAAGAGGGCGTCTATGATGTTTAGAAAAGCATAATTTCAAAAAATATAATTTTTTTTTACTCATGTTATTGAAGCATTTGGGGGATTACGGTGCATCGCTTAAGATGAACTTAGAAAGTAAGTCTGTCTTCTGATGCAAACAAAGCGTGAAACTTATTTCAGTACCTCGCAATCTTACGTTAATCTGAATCCTTTCTACATTCAAGTGCTATGCAAATTATCAAAAGAGATCCTGTTATTGCTAACAGTCTCATTAAATCAATGACATGGAGATTACAAGAAATTATTGATAATAAACGGTCAAGTGCGAGTATTACTCGCGCACAGAGGGTTCCGTACAATAATGTATGAATTAGTAAGTGTAATATTAAAAAAATACCGTTGCTAAAAGAATAATAAGACTTTGTAAAAACTATACAGCGTAGGGTTGGGTATAGCTGTATAGTATACAGGGTGCAAAGGGAAGTCCCTTTAACCTGAAAATACTTGCGAACGGAGAGAGCTACAGCTATACAAGTGAGGTCACGGTACAGTAAAGTGACTACGCCCGACCTAATGTAAACGACAGCTGCACCCCTAGTGGCGAAATTTGGAAGATAGCCATTGCAAATCGAAAACGAAAAGAGGTAGAGCAAATTTTCCAATTAGAAAGTTTTAGAGCATCAATTAATCAGTACGAAACGACATTTGGTTCACACGGATAAGATAAATCGTCGCCTGTATACCCAAAAATGTCTGAAATCGATGAACGACGATTCTACTTTGCCTATTCACATTCCGGAAATGTAGCAGTGCACAAATGCAGATTCATTACAAAAGCGAAATTTTATGAAAATATTCTTGGTGACATTTGTCAGTTTTGGAATTAAAATTAGGTGGCTAGACCGTCTAACCACCACCCTTGAAAGGGTTAAATCTATGTCGTCGTATTGAAGAGGCTTGCAATAGACGTTCCATGCTGAGAAATGTGCATGCAGAATGACTCTCACAAATACAAACGTTTATCGTGAGCAATGACGAACTTTTCGAACATACTGAATATTAACTTTTTATCACCGTGAGACAGTTTGTCTTTGCGTGAGTGTGTGTGTGTGTGTGTGTGTGATATTATCAAAATGTATTGAGATAAGTACATATTTATAACATAAATTGTGCGTATTTCTTCTTACTTCTGAATATTCCATTCAAACGTTTACACAAAATGGAGTGCATCGATTTCGGACATTTTTGTGTAAACAGGCGAAGACTTATCTTATCCATATAAACCAAATGTCGTATTCTATTAATTAATTGACGCTCTAAAACTTTCTATTTTGGAATTTTGCTCTATCTCTTGTCGTTTTCGATTTGCAGTGGCTATCTTTGAAATTTCGCCACTAGGGGGTGCTTCTGTCGTTTTCATTAAATCCAGCATATTCGCTTTACTATACTGTTCCCTCATTTGCATAGCTGTGTTCACACGTACTTGTGGGCTCTCTGAGTTCACAAGCATTTTCAGGTTAAAGGGGCTTTCCTTTGCACCCTGTATACTAGAAAAGTATAAAAGGATATACCATGAAAGTTCAAAGATATATGGAACCTAAATAATAGCAAATATAGCTATTCTGTATATTCTATACCATATAGGTTTTTAGTTAACCTTTAAAGACATAGTAGGTGTATTGAGAGAGCCACTCAATGGAAACTAGTCGCGAATCCCATAGTATTTGGGGCATTCTCACAATCTTTTGACTTTTGGGAAAAAAAATCTGGCGAAATTAAACTTATTAAAATAGCATTTTAATCTGATAGATGAATGCCTTAATGATTTAAAATACAGAAAAAAGGGTCAGCAGCGAAAATTTTTTTATTTAACTGAGGTTTAAGTTAAATTTGCGAGTTTAATTTTCCTTACCGTCTTACCTCTATAACTGTTTATTTTCTTCTAAATTTTTACTTATAATGAATTTGCATAGTACCCTCAGGACATTCAAATAAGAAATAATAAAAATGTAGTACTTTTAATACAGAATTTTTGTGTAACATTGTCTTAAAAGGGTGCTAAAGAAGGGACGGGAGAGTAAAAAAAGGGGATGGTATAGGAAAAAAGGGACGGTAAGGATGGAAAGGTAAGGAAAATTACCACCTATTTTTAGGAGAATCATGTTAAGACTAAGTGATAGCCACAAAGCTCATTGATTTTTAGAAACAGTTGTTAACACTGGATTAAATTTTTTTTTTTTTAATTTACCTCGCTAAGTGCAGGAATAAACCTTGGAGACAGCAAGACTACCAATAAAGGCACGATCTTGAAATTGATATTTAAATGCTGATTTAAATTCTGCAGTAAATTTCCTGTCAAAGCCTTTTAGACATTCTTTCTCTAGCATACTTCTGTATGAGAAAAAACTTGAAAAAAAAATTCTATGGCTGCATCGGAAGTGATTTTCTGTATAGGTTTAGCAAGAGGGACGGTAAGGAAGAAAAACCCAGGGACAGAGTTCAAAAAATAATATCAACCATAAAAATGTGTGCAGGTTAATTTTTTGCTACATATTTATATAAAACAATTGTTCCAGTTTTGGAAAAAATTTACATCGAATTACTTTTATTGAAACAATTTTATACAGCCAGCTCCAAACTTAAAAATCACCATCAGGAACACGGTACGGTAGATGAGTTTTCCTGGTATTTGGACCCCCAACATCGTCCAAAACTTATTTATCTCGTTAATATTGTTATGCAATCCTGCAATGGGATGTTCCCCAGTATATGATATTAAAAAACACACAAAAAAGTGTATTAAATAAAAAATTATTATTTAGGGACATGAAAGTCAAAAGGATGTGAGAATGCCCCTTTTATGTGATTAATTCTCATTAAATTAGTCTGTTTTTAACAATTTGACGTTTATTGCTTTTATACTGATACTAGGCATTGCATTACATAAATATATCCTTAAAATTTGTTATCTAGGCTTTAACCCTTTATCTACTGATTTATGAATTCATGAAAATTCTATCTTCTAAAGCATTTTTCATGAATTGTTTAAACAAAATTAGAAGATTGACATAATCATTTAATAAATTTTAGAAGGATTTTAGAAGTATTGATGGATTTAGTAGGATTCATTACATTTTAATTTATAGGGATTTTGTGCAATATTTATAACCCTACTCAAATCTTTTATTTTAAATATTTTTCTTAGTATTTTGTAGAATTAGGAAATGTACAAATATAATGTTCTTACAATAGAAATATAGAAATACTTCCGAATTGAGAAATTCTTCCCCCCACCTCTCAGCGCTAGAAAGCTGAAAAGACGCAAAGGCAAAAGAAATCGTCCGTTTAAAAATATTTTTGTTTTGTGTAACCAATAATGCTTTTGGATCAAGATAAAGTAATGTATCTATAACTCATTCTAAACAGTATTGCTACTAACTGGTGTATTAAATGAATTTTATAAGAATTTATTTTAATGGTACTTCAATGGAATTATTGTAATGGTATAAGTACCGTCAGTAGATAAAGGGTTAAAAGCCGATGGAGCATAGAGTACGCCGTCCCTGTCATTATGTATGTCCAAACCGTCCGTTTCTTTAAGGGTCAATATCTCGGGTAATTACCGACGATTTTTTCCGAAATTCATGATCAACAATGCTTTTATACTTCTGCTACGATAGGTACCTCCAGCTGTGCTCAACACTTTTGCTGAAGCTCGTAAATCGAAATTTGAATGGAACGGAAAAACGCAATTTTCTCAAAAACTATGTGACCTAGAGTAATCGCTATAATTTCCCTGCAAGGTTTAAATTAATGTCTACTACCTGTAATTTTTTCATAATTTTAGTTTCAATAGATTCGGAATTATATGAGGGGGGGGGGGGACATATTTTTGCACTACATTTTCCACCGTAACTCTGAAAATATAATACCTAAAATGAAATGTAATATATTTTTGACTTCAGCATTACAAAAGCTTTCACACGATACCCCACACGATATATAAAGAAAAGATTTTTTTTTCAAGTAACTTAATTAGCCCCCCTACATTTTTCCTAAATATATTTATGAATATTTATTAATCTGTAAATATGTGGGTCAATAGTCTTTATTACTTCCGCCAATTTGAACTTTCCACGTTGCATAATTTGCGAGTAAAAGGGCTGTGACAGACAGACAGATACAGGAGGGATCTTATAATGGTTCCTTTTTTACCTTTTAAGTACGGAACCCTAAAATAGGTTTCGATACATCATATTAACAGATCCCCTCTTTTAAATTTAAACAAATAATGTGGCTTATTAGAGGGACGGGGGAGGGGTTTTTTTCCCTCACATTTTTTGTGTACTAATCTACCCTTACTTTTCTGCTAACCTTTTGTTAAAATTCTAGCTTATGAAATAATTTGTCTTATTTTGGTGTAATGATACGTTTTTTATTTAGTATTTTTCCATTTCAGTATTTAAAAATTCTGGTAGCAAGTTGCTGCAACTGTTGCTTTTTTATATTTCATTATGCGGACTCGTTTTTTTTTTTTTTTTGTATAAATGTTTGCGTTTAGTTGATATTTAATTTTAATAAAAGAAACTGTGATGATGAATCAAACATTAAATTTTAGAGAGCAAAGCTTAATTGGTAGTGTAAACACGAAATTATTCATTTCAATTCTTTCCACAAAATGAAAGAGCACGGAAGTTTTTTTTCTTTTTAAATAGACGCGGATGTATTTACGGCAAATAATTTAATTCTAGTATTTGATATCTGCAAAACTTTGGCAAATGATTTTACATCATTTAAACCGTTATTATATTTTACAAATAAGTACCGATGTAAAGTTTTTAACCCATTAATATAGAGCTTTAAATAAACATTTTCTTCCATAGCTTGAAATTTAGATCTATTCGAGTTCACAGGCTAATTTAAAAACGTTTAAAAGTTTTTTTTATTACATTAAGGTGGGCAAGTTTTCTTGATAATCGGAAGTAGTGGGCAAAAAAATCTAAAATATGTAGAAAAAGTAACTTCAAATAGCAAGTTTTTTCAACCCGATATTAATGATTTAATTGCAAAATTTCAAATGAAATAGCAGAATAACTTTAGTCATAGAATTATTAACCCTATTTCAAATGAGAATGAGGAATGTAAAGTTATTCTGATGTCTTTTTAAAGTATATTTAATTTTAATTCTTCAAATAAATCTGAATATAAACCATGCGAACATATCTGAAAAGATATAACAATAATCTATCCCTCCCACTTACTTTTCAAAAACTTTTTTTTTTTCAGAAGATGACATTATTAATCGCCTTGGGATTTGTTTTCAGGCAGAAAAAGCAATTTGTCTGTTTTCTTCTACATTAATTCCTTATGCTTTATGCCATTTTTTATTCTAGATTTTCGATTGGCCGATATTCTTTATATTTCTGCCAGTAAATTTAAAAAAACTGTGAGTTAAATAAATTCAAAATCGGAGAAAAATCATTATAAAACACTTATAAATTTCCAATCACATTCACATATTCGAAAACTATTATTACTTACAGATAACTTAAATACTTTTAAATCGGATAATTCAACACTTGTAAGCATTATAAAATGAATATTGAAGAGGATTTTACGGTATATAACAATAACCGAAGCATACTAAGTGAGTGAAATGTTCATATTGGCAAGAAATAATACATTAATAGAAGTGTCTTAGTCAATTTGTAGCTTTTCAACGACCTTCAAGTACCGAATTTCAATTTGGATACAGCCCCTAAAATATGCTCATTAAAAAAAATTAATTACTCATAAACTAATCGTACGAATTTCATGAAAATTTACATTTAGGCTAATTGAAGGGGGTAGAATTTATTTATGCTTTCGAAATTGGGTCTTGCTATTGAAAAAAACAAAGTTTTGGTCTGTTTTGATATATAGATGACCCCCTAAGGAAATTTTATGAACATCATTTAAATGTAAACATTATCCCCAATTGTTTGGTACCAGTAACTTTATTCTACGATAATTTGTTGCAGAGTTAGTAGGGGGTGTTTACTTTTTTTCCACGACTGTACGGGTCTAGCGCCTAGAATATATAGTGCTGAAATCGGCTATCCCTGTAATACTTAAAAAAAAAACGCTAAAATATTGTATCCCTTAAATGTGCAATGATACTGCTGCAATATGCAGATCGCAGCGACATCTGCAGGATATTTTCTACAACTGCAAGAAATTGCTAGTCTATACAATGTAATACTAGTAATACGAAAATTCGGCAGAAGTCGCTGCGATCGACACTTGAAATTTTAACAGTATCGTCGCACATTTAAGGGATGCAAATTTTTAGCACTGTTTGGATAGCATGCTTCCACACTAGGTATTCTAAGCGCTGTAGTAAAGGTAGCGAAATTCTAAAAGATAGTCACGTTTTAGCATTATTGACTTTTACTGCGTTCTCATTCGCTGTTCTCAGTCACGTGTCGTAGACGCAGTTGTCGTTTGGCCTATATGTCTTGGAAAGGAAATACTTACATGAGTTTTTGTCAGTATTTTTTAACCTGCGAGTGTGACAGCTGTTGATAGAGTTCAAATCTAGAGCTAAAATTGGTCACAAGCCAAAGACGCTTTTTACTTTCTTCTATCTTTACAAGTAGAAAGTATTGGATTCGTAAAAATTTTCGGTTTTCGGTGGATTTACACGTTTTAGGGGTCAGAGATTCTAAAAAACATTTTTTACAAAATGTCTGTCTGTCCGTCATTTTGCCTATATGTGACACAAATTTTGTGGGTGCTCTATATCAAGAACTAATGCACGGAATTTAACAAAAATTTGTGTTAAGTTAGACCCTGATATAAATTGGTGCTGATTAGTTTTTGGTGTAAATCGCTCAATAGGTGGCGCTGCTATGCAGCATTTTTCACCATTTCCACAATAGCGCAATCTCCAGAACTAATGCACGGATTATCTTCAAACTTCAGATTCAGTTAGTCCTTGACATGAATTAAAGTTTTATGCACTTAGGTGTAAATCGTTCAACAGGTGGCGCTGTTGTGCTGCCTTTTTTTCTATTATCGCAATAGCTCTATCTGAAGAACTAATGCTTGGATTTTCAACAAACTTCAGATTCTGGTATACCTTGATACGTGTTAGTGCTTTTTATGTTTTGGTGTAAATCGCTCAACAGGTGCACTGCTATGCTGCATTTTTCAGAATTTCCACTAAAGCTCTGTCACAAGAGCTAATGCACGAATTTTCATCGACGGATTTATACGCTTTAGGGGTCAGAGATTCCGAAAAACATGTTTTTACAAAATGTCTGTCTGTGAGTCTGCGACTGTGTCTGCCTGTCCGTTTGGCAGTCGGTATGTGATATAAATTTTGGGGCCGCTCTATCTCAAGAACTAATGCACGGAATTTATTAAAAATTTATATTCTGTTAGTGCCTGATAGAAATTGGTGCTGATTAATTTTTCGTGTAAATCGCTCAACAGGTGGTGCTGCTATGCAGCATTTTTCACGATTTCCGCAACAGCTCAATCTCCAGAACTAATGCACGAATTTTCATCAAACTTCAGATTCAGGTATACCTTGCTATCAATTAGTGTTGTTTATGTGATTTATATAGAAGAAAGTTTTGTGATGGCCACAACATACTAGTTTTGTAAGTGTATAAAACTGTATTTTAACTGTACAATGAAGTTTTCATCACATGTTCCAATCTGTTTAAATGTTTACATAGGGATATGCAGGTTTATTTATTTATATTTATATGTATGTACTGTACAGTCGTGGGAAAAAAAAGTAATCATGCCCTACTAACTTTGCAGCAAATTATTGTAGAAGAAAGTGACTTGTACCTAACGATTGGATATAAAGTCTACTTTTAAATGATGCATACAAAGTTTGCTTAGGGGCCATCTACATATCAAAACGAACCCAAACTTCTTTTTTTTTTCAATAGCAATACCCAAGTCTGACACCATAAATAAATTCTACACCTTTTAATAAACATAATTAAAAAATTTCCTGAAATTCAGGCGATTACTTTCAGAGAAATCAATTATTTTAAAATGACCATATTTTAGGGACTGTATCCAAATTGAAGTTCGGTACTACATTGTTGAAATGCTACAGAATGAGTATGTCACTTCTATTAATGTATTATTTCTTGCCAATATAACCATTTCACTCGCTTAATATCTTCTATCGCCAGCCCAAACTCAAATGTTTCAATAAAATGAGTAAAATATATTTTTCCAAATTATGCTTTTCTGCACATCATAGACGGCCCCCACAAACAATCATTTTGATGTCTTTTAAGCATAATTTGAAAACTAGTTGAGAGAAAAATTTTAAATTGAGAATTCGCATAAAGCAGGACCTAATAAATATAAATTTATCAAAATTGTAGACTACAATTAATATTTTTTTCGAATAATAATTTCATAAATCATATTATATTTTTTTTAAATTATAAATTCAATGCATTTATGTTTGGGTTTTTAGTATTATAACCATACAAAATATTATTACATTAGGATTATAATTTCAGGAATTATTAATAAAATATGAAAATGCAACTTAACATTAAAAACTCTAAATTTTCAATGTTTATAATGCAAAAACTTATCATACAAGTGACTTGAAACTTCGTTTATAGGCATAGTTTGAACCGAGGATTTAAAATATTGTCTAAACTGGGTGTTGCCATTGAAAAAAACAATCTTGGTTTGGTTTTGATTTGTAGGTGGTCCCCTAAGCAAATTTTATGTAAATCATTTAAAAGTAGACTTTATTTCCAATTCTTTGGCACCAGTAACCTCCTTCTATTATAATTAGCTGCAGAGTTAGTAGGGGATGTTTACTTTTTTTCGACGGCTGAACCCATACCATTAAATATATAATTTTTTTAAACATTTTCTTTTAGAGTATTGTATCCATATATGCATTAAACTGTATGTATTGTATGAATATATGTATACATAATCTAACATTTTTCGGAATTGGAGCCCTCCATCTTTATTAGACAATTTGTCTAGATCCATCCTTCTACAGTATATAAATTTATAAATCTGTATGTCTCACTGTATACACATTTTAAATAGATTAGCTAAAAGTAAGCTATAATTCTCGCTAAAACTATTTTATATATTTATATAAATGTGGAAAATGGTAGATAGATTTTTAATGTTTTCCTAGCTTTACATAGAGAATATGGACTTCTGAATGAAAATAATTATAAAACATATATAAGCAAAAATTTTTATCAATAAAATCTGCAAATGAGACCTATTTTGATATTTTCCTAGCATTACGTATAGAAAATTGGTCGCTTAATTAAGATTACTATAAAACCTATACAAGAAAATTTCTGTATTACTAGGGAGCAGGTGCACTTGAGGTAAATTTTAAATTTTTTTCCTGGTGTACCTAGTGAAAATGTGTTGCTTAATGATAATAATTATAAAATAAATATATAATATAAAATAGCTGTATCAATAAATTTTACAGATGAGGCAAATGTTTAATGTGTTTTCAATATTACATAGAGAAAAATGACTTCTGAATGAAATTAGTCACAGCAAGTATGTATGAAAAGTGTCGTATTGACATGATTTAATCTTCTGATTACCTGAGATTAGTGATACTTTAATTTAATTTACGTCTGTAGAGCACTTAAAATAAAAATAAACTCGCAATGCACTTGAATATCTGATATTAGTCATTCAGCAGTATATTATTTCTACGTAATGCGAAATATAACATTCTGTCTTGTCTGCAGATTTTCTTTTTTTGATCATCTTTATGGGTGGAGGACAAAATTTACTTCTAAAAAATAATGTTTATTAGCCTTAATTACCAACCAGGTGCAAAAAGGAAATCTGTCAATAAAGCAATTTTCTTCCTTTTTTCTGTAATCCATTTCATTCCACAACAAATTTTCTTTACATAATGCTAGGAAAATATTAATAATGTGATTCATTTCAGATTAAATTATTACTAAATTTTTCTGATTTATTTTTTACAATTGATTTCATTTATCGAACCATCTTCTCTACGTAATGCTGGGGAAAAATTAAAAATCTGTCCTAACTGCAGATTTCACCATTGCAGAAATTTTCTTATATATTATAAATTATTATTAATATAAATCTTATATGTTATAAATTATTATTTTATAATTATTTTCATTAGCAACCCGTAATTTCCATGTAACATTGCGAAACATTAAAAATCTGCCTGATCTGCAGATTTTATGGATACAGCAATTTTCTTATACATGTTTTATAATTATTTTCATTCAGAAATTCGTTTTCTCTGCTTAACACTGGACAAACACAAAAAATCTGCCTCATCTGCAGATTTCATTAATAAAGAAATTTTCATATGTATTTTTTATAAGTTTGATTTGACGATTCCTCTTCTATACGCGATCCTTCGGAAACATTAAAAATCTGATTCATCTGCAGATTTATTCATCGCAGAAATTTTCTTATATATTTTATAATTATTCTTATAATCAACCATTTTTTCTACTTAATGTTGTGAAAATACTAAAAATCTCCGTTACCTGCAGGTTCCATTGAAACATCAATTTTTCTTACATAACTTTTATAAATATTACCATGCTGCATCATATCTACTTTATGTATTGCTCAGAAAACATTAAAAATGAGCCCCATCTCAAAATTTTGTTGATTGTCTACTTGTGGTGTTTGCGAAAAATGTACCCTAAAAATAAAAATGAACTTTAATTACTTGCGCATAAACCACGGCTAAAATAAATCTGTTCTAAACCAGAAACTTTACTTAATAAATAACGGCAAATAAATACCAATTGGAAATAAGTTACATTTTATTAAATAAAATTTCTGGTAGGAAACAAAGTTATTAACAGCCTAGGCTGTTTGCAAGGAGCCTGGTTTTTCAATTAGCTTACGATATATATATAGCAACAATTTTAGAATAAATGAATTAAAATAATATTTAATATATATAGAAACAATTTTCGAAGAAAGGAATTAAAATGCAATAATCAGGGAAAAAATCTGTTTGTATTACTGTGTATTACTGTCACTTTAAACAGCATTTTAAACAGAAAGTCCGATTTTTAATACGCCATTCATTTATATTTGTATTAGGATACATAAATCTCGCAATTTCATAGCAAATTAATGACATCTCTTAATTTATGATGTATCTTGATCAAATATAAAATAATGAAGAATTAACCTCCTCCCACATTTTTTTTTCTGGATTAAACAAACACATTTTAAAACTTCTATTTTAAAAAGCTTTATCTTCTTTTTACAAAGCTCGCATCCATACGTCCGATAACGCGTATGTTGTACTAACTGGTAACTCAAAACAGACCTTCCGACACCTATAAGAATGGGCCAAATCTGAAAGCGCCAGGCGCCAACAACATACATGACACGTCACTGATAACAGCGAATGAGAACGCAGTAAAAGCCAATAATGCTAAAACGTGACTATCTTTTAGAATCTCGCGTACGGGTAAATATATTTCTAACCGATTTCAAAATGGAGGAGCGTATCAATGGATGATATTCCATCTGCGCTTTGATCACGTGATCAAGGTAAAAACGTCTAGCGTAAAAAAGGGAAGGCTCCGTAGACGTGTAATGTAAATCCCCGCTAGCCAATGAAACAGTTCATGAGGCAAAGCAGTAGTATCTTCCTTTCTTACCAGTTAGAAGTTCCTTGGGTAAATTACCGGTATCACGTGACTTTTTTTAGCCTCGAACCCAGATTTGGAATATCCTACATTCGACCTGTATGTATGTTTTGGTCCGAGGCTAACGAAAAAGACAGGCTACACTGTTAAAAATATCGTGAAAAATTACCTCTGTTTATAAAGGCTATCTATTTTCTGACCAATGAGAACGCTACATAAAGGCCTATGGATCGTTCTCATTGGTCAGAAAATAGATAGCCTTTAAAAACAGAGGTAATTTTTCACGATATTTTTAACAGTGTACCGCGGAGGTCGGATTCTTCTTTTTTTACAGACCGCTGGAGTCACGTAATGCTCGAATGCACCAATAGGTGTACGAAAAGAGCATCACGTGACTCTTGCGGTCTGTAAAAAAAGAAGAATCGGACCCATCGCGGTAGCCTGTCTTTCTCATTAGCCTCGGTTTTGGTCCTGTTAACGCATAACTTCTGCAAATATGAACCGATTTTGATAATTCTTTTTTTGTTCGAAAATGTAAGTCACCCGTGTAGTCCCAGTCAGATTTCATCAAAATCTAATAATTATAAGAATTTTTTTTTAATAAAAACTTTAAAATTGAAATCCTTTTTGAAGCAGTCGCTTAATTATAAGCGTTCATCGTTCATGCTGTTACTCTTGCAGAGATACGATATATTTTCAAAGTGCGAAAACTTAGCTGCACAAGGGCCGAGATACAGATAGATTTTCCGGTGTGAGCGAAACGAGATTGACCAATCAGAAGCTAGCATTTTTGCGAACTTTTCGCTGTTTGCAAAAATGCAGGCTTCTGATTGGTCGATCTTGTTTCGCTAAGAGCGAAAAATCTATATGGACCTCGGTCCAAGCTCTATCATCCACCAAACCGGAAGGCCCACACAGATACTAACCGATATCGGAAATAGGTATAAAAGTTGAAAATCAACAAGTTTCCTCATGTATCAGAGTACAAGTGCCTGAGTATGAGTGTACTTGTTGTGTTGAAGTCACAAAGTGTCTTCATATGTCAATACACAGTAGAGTGCATTGCTATGTGTAGCGACACTGTCTTTAGATTCAGATTCGGTTATCGAATTAGATATCAGAATGATTTCAGATTTTCTTTAGGTAGGATTCCCCGATAGGAAAGTGGGGTTCTGCCTTTTTTCCTCGTGGAGGAAGGTTGTTCCAAGGAAATAACGCCATTTTGAGATCATTTGAGGTCATGCCGGCAAAAGCCGTAGCGAATACCTCATAGCTTAAAATAAATAAATAAATAAAATAGGAAAGGGGCGTCATACGGAGGTATTTGATTGGTTGAGACGAATCTAGACAAATGCGATTTTTAATTTTTGTCTTTTCCTCATCATGAAGCATTTTTGATTTTATTTTTTTACCACCAAAATCCATTTTTTTGTGTCTCCACGAAGCATCTTAGTGAACCTGCCATTACCGTCAAGCTTGTTAAATTTCCCCATTCCTATGACCGAACTCATTCAGGCAACCATTGTCATGTTCTGGAATAGAAAATGTCCAAGATTGCTATAGTTTAAACAAAAGCATCTGTCAAAGCACAATCTGAGCATTGAATGTTATGCCACTCTCACATAGAGGCAGTCAGGTTCAAGTTTCCAGATTCGGACTTCACATCCAAACATCACCACTCATTTCCGATGCCATTACTTCTTTTATAGATATTAGATAGCTGCAGTTTATTTACTGAAGCATGGTGCGGTTTTTGCTAGCATTTTTCTGTTTAGTTTTTTTCAATGAAGGAGAATACTTTTGACTACATATAAGAATGTATTGTGCACTGACATATGGAGTCACTTTGAGCGCGTTCACGGACCGCACTCTGAGTTCCCCAGGTTTACCACGAGTAGCCCGAAGCGTTCAGAGACCGCCATCACGTGACTTTTTCCGAGTTCCCCGTAGCGTTCAGAGCCGGAGATTACCCAGATTTCGGGGAACTCGCATTACCTGAAAAATTTTGTTGGGTAAAGTGATCACGTGGTTGGGAAATCTGATTTGTTTACCATTTTATAGCTTAACTGTGACTGTTAATCGGAATAGCACTGTTTTGATCAGTTTTATCGCACATTGTTTCTGTTTTTTCATATTACAAAAGTAATAATAAAAACATTTCTGGTCTAAGTTTAACTTTTAGATAAGTTAGAAGATGAATGTAAATTTTGCATATGACAAATCAGTTTAGTCTTGGAAGCCTAAAATGGCTAGCGAAACCTGTGATACATATTTGTTGCGATAGTATTCACCATAAAAATTAACTTTTGGAACAGTTTCCCATCTAAAAAAAAGTGATAATTGAATCTATTTGCACTGTCGAAAGTGCAGCTGCCGCCATGTTTGTAAATGTAAATAAAAAAATCCCGCAACTTTACCCGAAAGCGTTCAGAGCCGTTTTTACCCAACCTTACACCGAGAAACCAGTGTGACGTCATTTCCTAATTTTCCGAGTTACCCGTGTTTCGGTCTCTGAACGCGCTCCTAGCTGTGCACTGACACATGGAAGAACTAAGCCGCGCTCTGATGTGTAAGGACACGTTAGTGATGGATTGTCAGCGTGCAGTGACTAAGCATCGAAAGCTACAGATTTTTAACAATGTATCTATGTGGACTGTAAGGTTTGTTGGATGGGGTAACTTTCCTAAGTGCGAAATCTTAACTGGACAAGTTCTCGCATCTACCAAACTGCAAGCCCTACATCGTTACCACCGGCATCGGAAGTAGGTGTCGAAAAGCTAAAAATTCAGCAGTAAAATATCTTCATATATCAGAGCAATAGTGCCTGTGTACGAAGGTGCCTATTGCACCGGAGACAAAAAGTGTCTCCATATGTCAGAACACAGTGAAGTGCATTACCATGTGTAGAGACACTGGCCGTGGTAGAGATAGATTTTTCGCTGTTAGCCAAACGAGATTGACCAATCAGAAGCCAGCATTTTTGTGAACTTTTCACTGTTTACAAATATGCAGGCTTCTGATTAGTCAATCTCGTTTCGCTAACAGCGAAAAATGTATCTCAATTTCGGCCATTGTTTTTAGATCCAGATTAGGTTGTCAGAATGACTTCAGATTTTTTATTCAGGTAGGGTTTCTGGATATGAAAGTCACGACATATGGAGTATAATATTTGATTGCATGAGATGATTCTGGGCTAAAGCAAATCGCCAAGCATCTTGGTGAGCCAGCGATTACCGCCAAGCACGTTAACATCTCTCACTCGTATTACAGCGCCTAGAATACATACTGTAGAAATCTGCTATCCATCAGTGCTAAAAAATTGTATCCCTTAAATGTGCAATGATGCTGAAATCCAGTGAGCCGATCGCAGCTACATCTGGGTTATATTTTCAAATTTCAATTTACACATTGTGCTATAACAGCATCTAGACCAAATCATCTTGGTGTTTCAGAAAAAATCTCGCAGATGTTGCTGCGATCGACTCCTTGGATTTCAGCACCGTTTGACATTTAAAGGATACAATATTTAAGCACATTTTTAAGTACTATTGGGATAGCTAATGTCCACAATACGTATTCTACACTGTTAAAAATATCGTGAAAAATTACCTCTGTTTTTAAAGGCTATCTATTTTCTGACCAATGAGAACGCTCCATAGGCGTTTAAGTAGCTTTTTTATTGTTCAGAAAACAGATAGCCTTTATAAACAGAGGTAATTTTTCACGATAATTTTAACAGTGTAGGCACTATACTCGTATAATCGAATTCGTTCAGATGACTATCGCCAAGTTATACGGCACCTAGATGATATAGCGTTGAAACCAACTATCCCAGTAATACTTTAAGAAGTGTTAAAAATTGTATCCCATAAATATCTAACGATATTGAAAGACAAATATCGATCTCAGCGACATCTGCTAGTTCTACACAGGCCGAAACGCTATCTCAATTGAATCCTTATACAATGTTTACGTTTGAACTACCATATGTCACTGCGATCACCATTTTCCGTTATACATCATTCTACATTTTTGGATTCCATTTTTTTAACACTTTTTGGTTGACTGATTTTCCTACTATATCTTCTAGACTCTGTAGTTATGCAATAGAAAATGCCTAGGTTTGCTATAATTTGAAGAAAAGCATCTTTCAAAGCACTTTGCCGTGCTCTGATATGTAACTTTACTGATCGATTGCCAGCTTTTCCATACCCAATTCCGATGTCCGTAGGTATCGATGTGGACCTTAAGGTTTACTGGATGTGGTAACTTTCCGAAGTGCGAGATCTTGTCTAGAAAAGTTACCGCATTAAGAAAAACCCAAATATCTAAAACGACGCTAACCGACATTGGAAGTGGATATCAAAAAGCTTAAAATCCAATAGGAAACAACCTTATACATCAGAGTTCCGCAAAGTGTTTTCTTTAGTCGGTGCACTGCAAAGTACCTTTATATCTCAGTACACATAAAAGTTCCGCGATATGTCTGAGCACATTAAAGTGCCTTCATATGTGTAGCAGCACTGTCTTCGGTTATCAGATTTGGACTAACACCTAATCCCTGCCGCTCATTTCTGATGTCTTTACTGCCTGAGGATAGGGGGTATTAGTATGAGAATGGCGACATACGAAAAAAAATTATTGATTGATAGATTCTGGACAAAAGCTATCGCCATGAATCTTGACAAACTTCCATTATTGTCAAACTAATGCTTGTTAAATCGTCCGCCACTCGTGTAGGGCAATTCCACAGAAAATTATCATTTTAGGGGGGGGGGAGGAATAAAATTTATGATATGTATAATTTAAGGGTATGATTAGAAAACTTGATATTTTTATATTCTGTAATAAAATCCTAATAAAAAGGCATTGTAAATTACTGTTTACAAACTAAGAAAAGTACCATTACTGTTTTTGTAAAGTCATAATGTTACGTCAGTTACACAATAAAAGTTGCGTCAGTTACACGTGTAAATGCCATTTGTTTCTTTTTTATTATTCAGAAATTAATTAAAGAAGTTACTGTTATAATTTGGCATTACTTAGTGTTGTTGAAAAAATTAAATAACTTTTTTTAACGGGATATTTTTGAAAATTTTAGCACTTCAATGAAGGCAGAAAAAATGATTGTATATTTTATGTTACGTAAGTTACAGAATTTTGAATGGAGGATAGTCCATCTACGTTTTGATCACGTGGTCAAGGTAAAAACTTCTAGCGTAAAGAAGGGAAGGCTCCGTAGACGTAATGAAAAACCCTCGCCAGCCAGTGAAACAGTTCATGCAGAAAGCAGTAGTAGCCTCCCTTCTTATCAGTTGGAATTTCTTTGGGTGCGGTATCACGTGACTTTTTTCAGCCTCGAACCCAGATTTGGAATAAAGTCCATTGCAATTTTTGGGACTAAAAGAGAGATTGGAATAAGCTGCAGGTATTTGAGTATTAAATCCTTAGTAAAAAAATATTTTACATTCTATATATTTGTTCTAGCTTTATTAGTAAATTTTCTACATAGTTTTGAAAACAAAATTCGATGATTAAATGTTACGTCAGTTACGATGGAATTGCCCTATAATCAAACTTGTCCAAGCGAGTATCGCCAAATTCTGGAATAGAATATGCCTAGTTTTGCCCTAGTTTAGGCAAACACGGATGTATAAACAGAGTTTGAGCATTGCATGACACCACTCTCATATAGAGGTACCTTACATGAGGTAACAGTGAAAAATCTATCTGGATTCTGGCCAATATACGTGAAGAGTCAATACAAATTTTAATACATGGCCTGCATTTTGCTTCTTGACAACGGAGTCCTACAAAAAATAATTCTTGAATGTAGACAGTGATGAATACAATGTGCTTATTTAAAAAACTGTCATAAGTATTAACTGCTAATAAAATCAATACCTCGAATGAAATTACAAAGGATTTATTAAAAACTATTTGTTTAATAAATAATTTTTGTAAATTATAATTTCTATGACAAATTAATTATTTATTCAGCAAATATTGAAATCAGTATAATTATGTATTACAGTATGAGTAACTAAAAAGTAGTAAATAAAATAAACTTTTCAAAAATAAAAAAATATTAACCGACTTAATAAAAGCACTAAAAATAATTAAGTACTTCTTTAAAATTCTCTAATGTCGAAATGTTATCCAATAACCACACATCGGATATCATGTAACGGCATAAAAACGTTAAATTTAATATGTAGAATTTAATATCCACCAAACATGGATTTTCTAGAGAATATTTTTTACAAGAGATTAATTTACATATTTATGATTTAATTTACGAATGTATACATATAAAAGCAATCAATTACTTTATGAAGTTGGTGCCAACCATTCACAATCAATAATGATTAAACAAATAATTAACTGAAGAAATAGAGCATTTTTTTGACTTGGTATCATATTTTTCATCATCACTTTATTCATGGTAATAGTTACAATGTATTCACGATTTTACTATATTTAATATAGTTCGGCACCAACTTCAAAAGTAATTGATTACATTTATATGTATATATTCGTAAATTACATAATAAATATGTAAATTAATCTCTTGTAAAAAATATGGTCTAGAAAATCCATGTTTGGTGGATATTAATTTCTATATATTAAACTTAACGTTTTTATGCCGATACATGATATCCGATGTGTGGTTATTGGATAACGCTTCGTCATTAGAGAATTTTAAAGAATTAATTCTTTTCAGTGCTTTTTTTTTTAAGTCGGTTAATATTTTTTTAAGTTTATTTTATTTAATTTAAACTGTTTGGCCATACAATTTGGACATTTTAAGTAGGACATCATTACCCCATTTACCGCTTTTAATATATATTAAATAATTGATTATTTTATAGTTTTCTTTCATTTTTAATATGCTTGTGTGAAAACAATTTTTATGACGTAATTTTCAATATTTTCTAGCTTTTAACACGGAATAATTTAATTCTAATTTGAAAAGCTTTTTTTCCTGTTCATATAATAGTCACTAGATTGGATCGAAAAAAAGAGAAATTTTTCTCATCAACTTCTAATAACGCGGAAATGTTGCCTTTTGTAATTAGAAGAACAGCGCAAAAAAGATTTTCGAAGTCGATTAATATCTTTAGGTTGCGCACCGCACTTGAATTTTGGAAAATGTGATGAAAATTGACGTTTTTTGAAATTAATGATGAAAATTTTAAAATCTTCATACCTACTTCTAATAGTGCATAATATTTGCCTTTTTAAAACTGAAGAATAACTCAAAAAGAAAAAATGAAATGTGTTAAAATTTTTATTTCACGCATCGCCATTGAATTTAGAGAATATTATTAAAATTGCCGAAGTTTTATATGAATGATGGAAATAAATTTTTATACGCCAATATCTAATAATGTAAAAATTGTGCTTTATGTGCATTAAAACATAACGTAAAACTAATTTTAAATTAGGTTAATATATTTTGGTTGTGGATTGTTTTTAAATTATGAAAAGCTTTATAAAGGGTTTTATCAATTATTTTATTTATTTAAGCTTAAAAAATTATATTGAAACAAATAATAAAACACTGCGTATTTGAACACACATTTAAAATTGTTGAAACAATTTTAAACTGTGTGCATTAAACGAATTTTAAATAATTGTGAAATTGTGTCTTACCTATTCTAATTCTGTCTTTTGTACTATATGTAACAACTTGTACGGAGATTTTTTTTTAAATCAAACTTTGGCATTAGTGATTGTGAAAGAAAATTTAATCTAACCTAGTCGTTTCTTTTACTCGTATTTCGACCACATAGTTTTTCAAAAGTTTCATTAAAAAATTTCACACATCGCTCCAGAGCTTAAGTGTGGCACGGAAACACCTTTATGTTTTTCAGTTCCAATACTAAAAGAGCATTTGAATCAATGAGAGACAAAATGATCTCACTTGGTGTCATAAAACTTCGCACAGTTCTCTCTTTTGGTCACAAATAGCATTGCTTTCTATATTCGTCTTAATCCCAATTCCCTTATATGTTCTCATTCATCTGTTTTCAATGAAAATAACAGGTTTTTGGAATGAGCATAGAAGGCGTACGCTCAGTAAGAGAGTTTATCTAACACGTCCTACAGGTCCTACTATCCACACGTTCTCTTGTTGTAGGACGTGCTGGTCTATCACCTCCTGCAATTTTTTAAAATAATATCAACCGTAAAAATGTGTGCAGATTAATATTTTGCTATATATTTATATAAAACAATTGTCCCAGTTTCGGAAAAAAATTACATCGAATTACCTCTATTGAAACAATTTTATACTGACTGCTCCAAACTTTAAAATCAGCATCAGGGACACAGGATGGTATAGGAGTTTTCCTGGTATTTGGACACCCAACATCGTCCAAAACCTATTTATCTCGTTAATATTGTTATGCAATCATGGAATGTGATGTTCCCCAGTATATGAAATAAAACAAACCTCAAGAATATGTAATAAAATAAAAATTATTATTCAGGGACTTAAAAGTCAAAAGATTGTGAGAATGTCCCATATGTCTTCATGGCGAATAAAGGAAACTGTTCCAATTCATTTGTAGTGTTTCTAATGGATACGTACAGGCTGATTGATCTGTCTGCGGTCGTTAGTGAGAAATCACACTTGATTTCGGACAGCAATATTCAGAGGACATAAAAGGATCGCACAACATTGCATATTTCAAGAGGATATATTTTTAAAATTTTAACTGAAGTCATTTGTTTTTTCAACAGTCATTATTTGATATTAATTGAAACTGGAGAACAGACACTGTTACACCAGCAGGTGGTGTCTTAAACTTTTAAAAATTGGCAAAAAACTGTTCAGTCATTGGACCGCTTTGGTAAATAATGATTACTTGACTGTATTTTGAAGGCATTATGTCCATGTTATTGACCATATTATGGTCAGGATCAAGTAAAATTACGGTTAATAACAGTTTTATGTAAAAACGGTGGAATGACTGGAGAGTTTGCTGAAAATTTTTAATAGTGTACCTATAGGACCTGAACATAATGACACCTTTGCTTTTTCCGTCAATATGTTGAAACAAGGGTCTAAGAAGCAATTCAATGAAATGCAAAAGGCGAATATACCATTGCAAGGGTCTCGCTATCGGCATTTCTAAATTTCGAATAACCACTTTTTTCAATCCTGTATTGATAGAAGTGCCGTCACATCCAACTACAACGACATCATCTAAAGAGGATTCCTGCTCGGAAGATATAAAACAGAGCTTCTAAAACTGCCTCTTATGGTTCTAGTTGCAGTAGTAACATAACCAATATATTTTTAACCTAATGCTTGAATTACAGAAATGTGCTCTTTTAGACAATATTTTCCGAATTTCAAGTGCCATGAGCGACCTAAAGATATTAACCGAGTTTAAATAATTTTTGTGTTATTCTACTTATTACAAAAGGTGATAGTTACGCACTATTAAAAGTAGGTCTGAAATTTTTTTTCTTCATTTAATATTCAAAATTGCCAATTTTGATCACATTTTCCGAAATACAAGTGCAAAGCGCTACCTAAGACCTAAGGTATTAAACGATTTTTAATATTTTTTCGCGTTATTCTTTTTATTATAAAAGGTTACATTTACGCAAGATTAGATGTAGGTCTGAAGATTTTAAAATTTTTATCATTAATTTCAAAAATCGTCAATTTTTACCATATTTTCCAAAATTTAAGTCCTTTGACCTAAAGATATTAACCGATTTCAAAAATCGTCTTTGTGTTATTCTTCAAATTACAAAAGGCAACTTTTACGCGCTGTTAGAAGTTGATACGGAAAATTTCGTTTTTTTTTTCGACCCACCCTTATACCCACGTATGAATAAATTTTTAAGAAATATTATTCTTTGCGGTGTTTTAACAATTGGCAACAATTTAAAATATTAACCTTTCTAAAATATGCAAAAAATATCTCTGGAAATGCTGAAAGTTTGAATTTTAAATTGAAACGAACCCTCAAAAATGAGTCAAATAAAAAACAAACAAATGCAGTCTGCACACTGCGAGTTTCTAATGAAAGTTTCTTAGAAAAAATGATTAAATTCCCCTGTATAGTTTTTGCTCCTATAATTTTTTTTTAATGGAACGATTTTGACCAACTTTAACATTAAGTATCTCTTTAAATAATTCTTAGATTTAAAAACTGCCTTTATTTATTTATTTATTTATTTATTTGCTATTTTTGTGGCAAGTTTCCCCAATTTCCTCTTTGAATTGCGCAAAAAATAAATGATAAAATTTCTATGGATGTTCATATTTCCATATGATTAGTCTCTAACTATATGCTGTCATCGAATAAAAATTTAACCTAAAGTGAATTTCTAAGCCCAGTTCCTTTATTTTTCACTTTTATGAATTTTAGGAAAAGAGATTCAGCATTGCGCGTTTCGCTTTTTTCTGATAAATTTATTATTTTACTCTAATAATATTAGTTACTTTTAAATTTCAGGTCACATACATATTTTTACTTTCATTTAATTTCAGTGAATTCTGCCTGCATTGTGTCTCTATTTGTTTATTGCGCATTTATTTTTACTGTTTTATTATGCATCGCAAAAATACTTAAAGTTATATTCACATCATCGAAAAAGCAAATAAAAAAGTAATCTTGCGCACGTCATTTTTATGAAAATGATAACACGCAAAAAAAAGCATAGAGAAAACTTCATATAAAAACCATTTCTTTCGTTTGAATAAATTTTTGTTTTAAGCAAAACACTGTAATTTGTATTAGTAAACGGACGACAATGAATTTATACCACCCACGTTTTCCTCATTTTCACTCTGATTCATATTATAAAAAGTAAACTTCGGAAATTCTTTTCTTTTAAGGGAAGTTTTCCTCCTTCGTGTCATTTTTATGTTACAAATTACATTTTTTACGATCGCGCGCATCTTAATATAACCTTCCATGTCTAATGAATTACAACCATACAGAACACTTAAAGTGAAACATTGGCTCTCCTGAATGCAGTAAACTGTAATTATATTTTTTAATCAAAGGCTAAGACAGAAATTATATGTCATGTCCGTGATCTCTGACGTCACAGGTGTGCACAACAAGGCCATGGTCATCTAGCGGAGGCGTTACATTTTGATGTTTTGGGTTCGCCAACGACCTTCTCATCAAAAGTTAATCAGGCATTTTAAGATGGGCGGGATTCAAATGAATCTTCGTTTCCATATTTATGTATAGTCCAATTACATGCAAGCTAATTATTGGGTCTGTAATTACAACTCTTGTATGGTTATGAAACTCGTTATTCATCTGTAAATACCGTCAAGCTAAATAAAAATCTAGATTATTTCACAAGCAAACGGTAGAAAAAGATTTCATGTAGAACGATTGTGACTAAACTCAAATGAAGTAATCTGAAGCCCACTCATAGGGATGTAAATACGTTTGAAATAATATATTGTCTTAAAGAATTTTTGGAAGCTCCATTTAAGGAACATTGCAAAATAAGTATGTCAAATTGGTTCCAGTGGGAATCTATATTGAAACACGTGTTAAGTTATCATCTTAAATTACGAACAAATTTTATGTGTGTATAGTCTCAGTACTCCGCCGTAGCTTGAGCTTTAAAGAAAAATATTGCATACGGAAATATTATTTTAATATATAATATATTGTTAACTAGTCATGTTAGAGGGATAAAATCAATGGTTACTTTTTTCTAAGATTTTGTAGTATATTGTATATTCTCATAATTTTCGGTTACTTGTATCTATGTCGGAAAGTAATAGAAAATAAGGATTTTTTTCCTAGTTTTATCGTAGATACAATCACTAAAATTATGTCTGTTATAGCACACGTCGAATACTATAAACACAACTAAACACTGAAAGAAATTGGTGTAGCACTTAAGTTGAATTCAAAACACACCTTCTTTAGTATAAAACGAAACTCCCACATTTTTGTAATAAGGTATGTTTTAATGCAATTAACATTTTTATAAGAACTCGTAGGTTGAATTAACAGATAAACGAAAAAAATATATAATTTATTATACAGTTATTTTTATTGAAGTTAATGACTTTTATATATTATTTTATAAGTTATGAAATCTTTATCATCATTATTATTTTCTTCGATAACCAAAGGGACATTTTTCGTTTCAAACAATTTTGGTAACACTTCCGAAGGACGTAAAATTCGGGATGAAATACCTGAAAAATTATTAACTATAGAGGCAATATGTAAACAGCATCTATTGTGTAATTACCCTAAGGAAATTCCAAAGTACTACGATTATTATTGAGATCTATCCTATACATAAAGAACATATAATCAAACATTTGAGCTTTATACTATCTGATCAAAAGTATCCAGGCACTTTCGATTTCAAATGCTCAGTCAAGGAAGTACTTGACGAGTTCTTCTTGAAATTCAAGAACGTAAAAACATGTTTGACCTTATATCTTTCAGGGATAGATAGTCTACAGGGAAATTAAAGTACAAAAGAAAATTAATAAAAAATATTTTTCTCGATTTCCCTAAAAAAATGCTTTAATTAATTTGTAGCTAAGTGAATATGTGGATTATTTATACCATCTTTATTCATTTAAGAATAACACGTATATTCATGGACATAAAATTTTATTTAAAAATACTAAAACATTCAGCAAGTTTTTTGTTTACAGATGTCGTTTCCACCTCATTTTTGAAATATTAAAAGTTACATGAAGTAATTTTAAGGGGGCTCAGGGCTTGAAAACTTTTCAAAAAATATATTTTTTTATAGTATCTATTTTCATTATTCAATTACTTCTGAATACAGTGCAAAAAACCGCATAAAAATATTTGCATTTTTAACGGAGTTATAAGCATTTATGTAGCAATCACTTTCATAGCCGCAGCCATTTAATTGCAACTTTAAGTCGCGTTTTCTCAAAACTTGATTTTTGACGACTATCTGTAAGATTTAAAAAAAAAAAAACTATTTGATGGAATGGCTTAATTTTATTTTTGAATGCATATAACATCACTATCTGTAGAATGAATTAATATATTTTAGATAGCTTAATATTTTGCGTATTTATAAGGGGAAAAAACTTGTATTTTTTAGGGGGGTTTTAATTTTCAAATTTGAGAGTTTACTTAATAAGGTTTCCTTTGAGTGATAGTTATATCCTTAACTCATTCTATAGGGTAATGTTTCCTAATCATTTTAAAGCAAAAATTAGGTTCTTATGTCAATCCAATTTTAAGATATCTTGCGGGTGGTGATATGAGACCTAATTTTTTTTTTCGAAAATTGTGTTATATAGATTTTGCGGTATTTTTTCTTTTATTACATTGAAGTACTTCATTTTATAATTTTATAAGACTGCAAACGCACCTTAAAAATATCAGGAAGTTTAAATTAGTTGCATTGAATACTTCTGTTTTTATATGGATTCGAAGCGAGAGCTCTGTTTACATGTTTTTCGGTATCGATCAAGCCCTGAGCCCCCTTAAACTGCGCATGTGCAAAATTTAACATTTTTTTCATAATTCTGTGGTTAACTATGTAGGGGATAATTCCATGCCAAGAAAACTTTGCCGTATCCAATTGGTAGGGCTTAATTATTTATCAATATATCGGTCATATATTGATATCTTTTATTTATCCCAATAACAATATCTAATCTCTGAGTCTGATAATATAGCCCGACACCGATATCTAAGCTTTGACCCTACCGATGCATCCCAAGAACATTTTCTTCCTGCAAAGTGACATCAAACTCCGAAAAAAAGTGTCGAATATTTTCTAACAACGTCGCAATATCTTCTCCAATCCTTTCTTTAGTGCGATCCATGCATTTCCCCACGCCCAGCTTCATTCAAAATAGAATATCCCCTACAGTGATTAACTTTCTTTAGTTAATATCTCAATATATCCCAATACATTCTCTACGTTTCTTGTGTAACTGCAATTTTCTCTGTCCGTTCGTTACCGAAGAATGCTGCTATCTTCTGTGTTTTACGTCCACCGCTGCTATTGGTCTTGGTATATTGCAATAGATCAAGGCATTGATCTATTGCAATAATATGTTCTAAAATACTTGCTGACTGTTGTGGAGTCGATAATAGGGGAGAGTAGCCTAATTTGGACCACTTCGCTTATTTTCAGGTGTAACTCACTTAATTTTCCGAATATCTGAAAAATATCACTACACGAAATAAATCAATTCATCTACTAACTAAATAAAACTTCAGATAATTTTCTTTTTGAAAATCTTAAATTTTATTTTAATTTCAAAAATTTGTCAAAAGTGGTCCAAATTCAGCAACTGGTCGCCTAAGTTGGACCACCAGTCTCCTAAATTGGACCAAATAAAATCAGGGGTTTTTAATGACTAATTTTATGAAATTTTTTAATAATTAATTAATTAATTAATTAATTTTATAATAACTAATTTTATGAAAAGCAGAGTTTCCGGTTACTGAAACAATCAAACAAAATAACAGCAATGAAATACAATGAAATCAAACATCTGAAAATAAGTGTAATTGTTTTAAATCAAAATATATTCAAAATATAAATCAAAGTTATCAGTAATTAAAAATACAAATTATGAAACTAATTGCCAGTTACTTGAATATCATTTAAGGAGTGATGCAAAGCTTATTTTCGTTTCATGAATTTCGTTTATTGATTTTTTTCCAGCGCACACAACATGGAACCGTATTTGGCAATATGAACACTGAATCATTTCTGCTGTTTTATTTTATTACAAATCAGGCAAAACCAATCATCACTATTTAGATTTTTATTTTAGATTCTGAATTATTAGACTATTTTTTGCAATAGAAGTTTTCTTTACATTATGATTGTAGTTCTCCCCTTTCATCATTTCCTTGATAATTGCATTACACCTATTTTTTAAAACTTGATGTTCCATTTGCTTTTATGCTCTGACAGCTTCCTTTTAGTCGATTTTTTGTGTTTTTTCATTTCAAGGTTTACTTTATATGGCGAAGATGTTAACACAACTATTTTTTCGGCTCCTTCTGTACTTTTTTAAACTAAATTTAGCAAAGGATATAACATTTCTAATGATTTTTTGGCTTTTGGGGAGGATTTGTAGCTACAGCCTTATTGCAGGTCAATTTCTTGACAACTTACTCTCTCCTTTTTATTTCTTATATCTATAACAGCTTTTGCTGTCACCAGTTTTTTTTCCAGACAGCTTGTCCGTGTCTTTTTCAACATTTTCAACATTATATTATAAAAGTGTTTAAAAAAATATGCTCTATTGAAAAATACGCTACGATTAATTATCCGCAAACATTATATATTCAACAGTGTTGAATTCATCCCCTCCTCCCGGAAGGTTTGAGGTTTTATGCGTTTTAATGGCAAAAAGTGTAATTCCATTCTCCAGAACTGTAAAAAGTCTGCCCTTCCTCAGGGAATCGCAAATATCCTCCAGGAAGAAAATGTTTGAATTTGACTCTGTAAACCAAATACGCCGTAGGAATAAAGTATTCAAAGAAAAAAAACACAAATACATACAAGATGAAAGAAGTTGCAAATAAAATTTATTGCATAAACATGTAAAAATATTTTTTTGTTTATATAGGCCTGAACTGTATAAAAAAAATTAATCCAGATATAACACCCCCCCCCCCCCCCCGAAAAAAAAAACTTGCATGGAGATAGTAATCCATTATAAAACATTTAAAAAATTAAAAATATAGTGTACAAAGTGTACCGTCCTCGAAATTCATTACTTAATTTTCAAAATTTATGATCGCATATCTAAAACATTAAAAAAATTAAAAATATAGTGTACAAAGTGTACCGTCCTCGAAATTCATTACTTAATTTTCAAAATTTATGATCGCATATCTGGTCCAATTTAAGCAACTTAAAATGGCCCAATTATGGCAACTGCGCCATTTTTTAAAACAGATAATTTCAAGACTAAGAACAAAAACGAAATCAAACAAAGCCGCGTGAGAAATATGCGCAATTAACAGATGAATTTGTATATGTATATGAAAACATAACAACTTACCTTAGTTTTAAAGTATTCACTTACGTTTAGTAGGAAAAAAGTAGATCAAAACAGCTAACTTTAGGTTTTTTTAAATTGTCTGAAAACAACACGTGGTAGGCGTTTGCTTCTTGTAATTGTGAGTGACGTCATCCTGATGAGTAGGATTTCAGCGGTAGATGGCGTCTCTTCCTGTAATTAACGGCAGAATGGCAACCGTCCAATTAAAGCGGCGGTCCAAATATGGCTACTCTCCCCTATTACTCCAGCTTAGCAGCTGTAATATTCGGCTCTAGAGCAACCAAATCAGACTCCGCTAATGGCAAAGTTTCGCTCTCTGCTTTTCGTCACGAAAGTCATTGGCGAAGACTCTCCGCTTGTTCACGGGTTACTTTTGAGCTGAGTTCCCGATCTTCCAATGTTCCAATGTCTTCTACGCTGCTTCTCAATGATCATTCAGATTATCTTTATCTTCTCTGTTGTATTATTGATAGAGTAAAGGTTTCGTGAGAGAATTTAATAAATCCAGTCTTGATATTTCAGTTTAAGGGGATCCGGGACACAAAAATCTCCAAATTTTCTAAAAAAAAAACTTTTATTGCATTAAAAATGTCTCTGTTTTTTTCTGCTTATAATGACGTTTAAATCATGTTTCTATCTTAATTAGAAGAGGAAATATTATTATTTTTGTTTTGGTTTGTTTTCAAAATACAGCTTTCAAGCAATGATTGAGATGAAAAAGACTTCTTTTGAAAATGCGTTTTGCTTCATGATGGCTTTTTTCACCATTTCACGTATTTAAATCGTTATAAGTCAAGAACAGTTAAAGATAAATGGTTCAAACTTGGAACATGTCTTTTTCAATTGTTTTGCTTTAATTTTTATTCGGAAAATTAGAAAAAATATTTACTTTTGAAAATATCATTAAGTTACGCCTTTTTTTTTTTTACTTTAAATAGCTTTAATTTTTTTAATTAATATTTTTAAAGATGCTGAATAAAAATTAAAATATATATTTATGTTTATTTAAAAAAAAATGAGATTCTACAAATAATATTTCGAGTTATAACGAAAATTTTAAAACATATATATATTAGAAGTTTTATCATAAGATTTTGTTTACAAATAACAGGGTTAACAATCACGAAGAAAATCAAACTTTAACTCAATAAAGAAAAATTTATTTTAAATTGTGTCCCGGACCCCCTTAAAATGAATATTTATCAAAAAACTAAATGTTAATTAGTATAAAAATCTGTTTCCAAATGTGATTTGAATACTTATATTTCAAACAGGTTTCAATGTTGTATTCATGTAGTAAGTAGATAGAAAGGTATACATACAGTGATTTTTATTATTATTACAATTAGGAATGTATTGATACGTTAGAGGGAGATTGAGAAACAACATTTCTGCTGCAACTGTTATCAAATGAAATCTATTTAATTACAAGCTTATTAGCATGATATGTGGCATTAAATAATTTTATCCATATTAAAATCAGCAACTTCCTAAATTTAAGAACATTTTATTTTCATTTCTTATTTATAATATTGTAAGTAATACACGAGAAAATTAAATAGTTCAAATGTTATTAATGAATAATGCATAAAATAGGAAGTATAGGAAACATACCATTTTTAAAGAAAATAAATTATGTAAGCAATGGCATAAGTGCACATAGATAACAAATATTGGTACCTTTTTCTAAGATATTTCTATTTTGTATAAATATATGTATATTTAAAGGAGGCTGTGTAATCAAATAGGTATAAAACATTAATACGTTGCTTTCCACATTTGTTTGTACATAAATTGTTGATATATACCATTCACCTTCGGAGATTAGCATTTTTTCTATTCCCATACCCGTTACGGTAGTTATCGTGAAATATCAACAATATCAATATTAACTCACTGATATATTGCGATATTACATTCCTGATAAATTCCAGACCTAATAATTAGGTATAGTTTCTGCTGCATCGTCTTCAATTTTGTTAAAATTGGAAATGAACGTACGTGTAGGTCTAAGATGGATATCAGCAAACTGTCAGAATAATAATAAGAATATAGTCACAAGGTGTCCGTCTGTAAAGTTCACTATTTCACTGTCGAAAGAAAACGATCAAATTACCAATTTTCACTGCCTAAATTAGACTGCTTAGAATATCAAAAGAAAGCTTACTTATTGAAAATATGTGATCTAATTCAACTTTTATGCTGAGTATAAAATATCAGAAATCAAAACATCATCACTACTTGGCCTCAAACTAGGACATACGATCTAACACCATGACTTCGAACCTTATTTAAAGAAGCTGAAACTTCTGAAGAAATTACTTTATAACTTTGTCAGATTATCAATTAAGCATCTATGAAAATGTTATAGAGCTGCGGAAGTAGTTTACGTTCTATATAAATATTTATTGATTTATTCTACTTTAAAATCCCTTTAAAAATAAATTCATAAATTCGCTCCCATTTTCAGCAGCCCATATCTCAAATAGGGAAAATTCTGGTTTGATTAACGTTAAAACTACTGGAAGCAATACACCTTAATTAAGAAGAAAACTTTTGTTTCATTTTCGTCCTCTTTCCTTTAACGTAATAAAAGGAAGGTTCAGAACACCTACTTTGCATGAAATTCGCAATTATACAGTGTGATTCATAACGATCGAAACAATAGCCTACTTCCATAAATAATGCCCGTAGACACATATTTCCAATTGCAAAGTTTCATTAAAAAAGAGTGCAAAATATGATGACATAAGTTGCAATCCCATAGGGGTTCTATTTCAGAACATACAAAAACTAAAATTTTATACGGCCCCCGTAGGATAAAATTTCCAATTAGGAAAATTATCCTTCTCCATTCCTGAATTAAACGCAAGCAATTCCATCTAGTAATCTTCAAAGCTCACAAAGATATGCCCGTTTAAATAATTCGTCAGTTTTCCAGGGATTAAACATAAATTGAAATGCCTGTAATTCGAGAAACAATATTAATTAAAGGGGTCCGGGAAACATTTTATTTTATTTATTTATTGAATTAGAAATTTGACCTTTTTTTGATAGTTAACCATATAATTTGTGAACAAAATCATCTCCTAAAATTTCTCATAAAGTTTTTAAAAAAATTAAAAATAATTAATTTTTTTAAAAGTAGGGCAGTTTAAAATCGTTTTAACTCGAAATATTATTTGCCAAATTTTAAGTTTTTTTCATTTAATTAACGAGAATAATATAAGTTTTCATTTTAGCGTTTTTTTAAGTATCAATTTAAAAGAAATTAAAAATATTTAATATCAAAATAAAAAAAAAATTGAATTATTTGATTAATTTTAAAAACATTAAAAATATTAATTAAAAAATGATGTAACTTATTTTTAAAAAAATCATATTTTCATAAATAAATATTTTTTTTAAATTTGCCGAAACAAAATTAATGCAAAATAATCGAAAAATAGATGTTCCAGGTTTGAAACATTTATTTTTAGCGATTCTTGACTTATAACAATTTAAAGGCTGGAATTGGTGAAAAAACCCATCATGCAGAAAAACGCATCTAAATTTTTAAACAAAGTTTGTCTCCTAATATAATGTTTAAAACCCTTTGAAAAGCTTGAAAGCTAGTATGTAACTCCTTCCTGTAGCTTAAACTTCTGATTCAGTTTAACTTTTGACATTTCCAATTTCTCTCTGTACTGTTTAAATGTCTCAGTTGATTTAAACAAGGCTTTTTCTAACATGCCTATTTCGAGCTTTTTCATAAGTTTATCCCTCACAACTTCTGACTTTTTATATGCCCGGCCCGTTATGAAACGTTTTTATTCTGACAACCGGGCCCGTTTAAAAGTTTTCTGTCATTTTGCTGGCCCAGCCCGGTTAAATACCTATTCCCGGCCCCTGGCCTATTTTAGTTTACGACAGTCGAACCGAGTCGTGCCCGAGCCTTACTGTTTTCTTAAGGCTAGGACCAGTCATGCCTAGATATTATTCTTTCCGGGCCGGGATCGGGCCTTGATTTTCTATGAAGGGTCGAGTCGGGTCGAGCCGGGCCTAACATATTTTTTCCATAACAAGCTGAGGCTGGCTTCGTTCTTCCTAGTTCTGCACTGGCCGAGATTTTCAGTACCGGTCTCTACCCAGTCCGTATGAAAATCATTGTCTCGGCGTGGCCTGGTCCGTGCAAAAATCTGTAAAATTTGGCCCGGTACAGAAGCTTTTGCAAAAAATGCATAAATTTTAAATTCCCATTATTCTAAAAATAAATTTTAAAATTTATTATTTTTAAAAGAATGGTAGATTTCTAGGCAATAAAAGTAAAATACAGTAACACCTGCGAAAAAGAACCTGTCTATCTGGTAATCCTATATCAAACGGAATAATGTGTTGATCCATACAACATGAATATGTGAGAAGAGAACAGAATACATTTACGCCTGATAAAAAGAAAACTTGTCTATAACGCATTTATTTTCTGCATTTTGATTCCGCCTTAGAAGATTTTACTGTATAGCATTTTTCAGTCTCTTACAAGGAGTATGGATTAATGATATTAATGATAAATGAGACATTTACATACAAATAGAGATTCATTAAAAAAATTAATATCGCATCCAAGGACGCTTCCTTAAAAACGAAGATTATAAACATGAAAAGAAAAAAATAGCTAAAATAGTCTTTTTGATCTGAACTTCTCGTACGAAATTTTTTTTAGCCATATCGACGTAAAATCCATCATTTGTATAAATTCAGTCGGGCCGTGCGTAGCCGGGCTCGGCCGGAGATTTTAACTTTTTTTCCCTCCAGACCGGTATCGGGACGAACTTTTAGCTTTTATACCGGGCCTGATCGAATATTTTTCTATGAGTCGGGCTGGGATCAGGGGCTGGAAATTGTGGCCCACTCAGACCACTAGTGCAGACTTCCAGCATATTTCTAAAATACATTTAACGTAAAATCTGTACGCTGATTTTTTATGACCAAAAAGAGAGTCACTGTCTTAAATTGACTTTTAATAACGTTTAATTTATGGATAATCCTTATCTTTTACTCCAAATGCATCAATATTGCGACGATAAGAGGTATGCTTAAGTGGTGTAACCCACGAATTTTGGATTTTAATACCTCTGTCAGTTTCGCAGATATCAAGATGGATTTTTTTGTGTTTAATTCAGGAATGGAAAATGAAAATTATCCTAATTGGGAATTTCACCCTACCGGGGACCCCACAAAGATTTACATTTTTGTATTTCCTCAAAATGCGTAAGTTCAACCCCATGAAGACCCCCCCCCCCCCGTGGATTTGCAACGTATGTCATCAAATTTTGCACTTTTTTTATGAAACATTGCATTTAGAAGTATCGGTCTAGGGGCAATGTTTAAGGAAATAGGCTATTGTTTTGATCTTTATGATTCACACTGTATATGTTTGCAAATTAATGTATGGTTAAGTTCAAATATCTGTTTAATTGATAAAGCTACAATTATGGATGAACTGTCTACCTAAAGTAAAACGACTATGCGCTGTTATATGACAGTGACTGTAGCGCCCCTATTAGAGAAATTTGGAAGTTACCTATTTAATATAGAAAAATATGAGAGATAGCGGAAAGAGGTCAATTACAAAAGTGCAGAATATCATAGGTTTAGCATAAAAGGACGTATTAAGTGTAAAAATAACTTTATTATAAGCCCTGAAATGTTAAATTTTTATAATCAATCATCATATTAAATGCATCTCTCATCTCTTGTAGAAGCGTGGCATTATAAGGGACATGTAACACGTGTAAGCAATGTATATTTTATTTCAATAAAAAATCCAAATTAACTGTAATCAAAGTGTCCACCATCTGAAGCTGTCTATGTGAGGAATGTTAGGGAATGCATATCGCTGTCGACGGTTACGTTGAACATACTTAAGTTTAAATTAAAATAAATTGTACCTTGCTTATACAGGGTGATTAAGATTAAACTGACAGTACTCAGAGATTCATAGATCTACTGAACGGTTTCGAATGAAACTTCAAATATACGTATGTGGCGCTTTATCGACGTAAAAAGAAAGATAAAAGGTCAAAAATCAAAGAATAACGGAATATTTTATTTAATTACACCCTTTTGTGATCTATGATCATACCTTGCCGCCAACAATATGCTAAAAGCTTATCATCGCGTTATCGACACGGCCGCACGCATCATATCAGTAGGAATGAGGTAGACATGGCGTATTATGCTAGCTTTCAAGTCCGCTTCATTAGTTACACGCCCTTGATAAACACGATCTTTGAGAAATCTCCATGGCCAGAAGTCACAGGGGTTCAGATCTGGTAACCTTGCCGCCCAGGCAATTGTGAAAGAACGCGAGATGATACGATCATCAGGGATGTGATATTGAATGTTATTCTTTACACGTCTCGCCGTATGATCAGTTGTTCCATCTTCTATGAACATTGTGGTGGCCAAACAATCTCTTTGCCTTAACACACGTACAACATGATTCTCCAGGAATGTACTGTATTGGTCACTTGTGACTGTACACCTAACAAACCCGTTCATGGTGACCCTCGACGAAGTACAGGTCCAAAATGAAATTCGCTATGAATCCACACCATGCCGTGACGTATTGGGAATTTAGAGGCTGTTGTTGCACGGCATGATGATTGGTGTAACCACATATGTGACTGTTCTGTGTGTTCACAGCACCATCTAAGTGAATAGGAGGCTCGTCTGTTCATAAGATATGCGATGGCCAGTACCCATCCACTTGCATCCTCGTCAGAAAACTCAAGGCAAAATCAAGACGTGCAGATTGATCTTTCGGTTACAACTGCTGCGCGAAATGCATCGTGTAAAGGTAGAGCTTCAGAATTTTGCGTAAAATCATACGCCCTGTTGCTCACGGAATGTCTAGTGCTCGTACTATTGAGCGACCACTTACAATAGCACTAGAAGAACTTGAAGATGCTTCAGCTGTTGCAATTGCAGATGCCTTTACAATTGCCGGCTCAGTTGCACGTCGTCCTCTTTCCTGAGTAGAATACATGATGTCAAATGATCTCTTTATAATAAATAATATTAGTGTTCCGCATACTTTTTTACAAGGAAGCTTACAGAGTCGGCCTGACCTAACGATTGGTGCTAATATCTGTGAAAATATCTCATCTTGGCTGGTTGATGATCACAACTTTTCATTTTCAGATCATCGATTTATTAGACTTAGATTGGTCTATTCGCCAATTTATAGATACACTGTTAGATACAAAACGAAATATTACAATTTTTCAAAATTTATTAATTACTAGCAAACCCCGCGGCTTTGCTCGTGTAATATTTGAAATATGCCAAGTGATATTTATTTGTCTAATTTTTATTAAAAGAATTATACTTTTAGGAATAATTCAAAGATTACTATTTAAAACATAGTTTGACTAAACTTCATTATTACACCGCATTAGGCAGAAATTAGACTTAAATTAATAAAAAGAAATAAAACTAAATAAATGATAATTTAGAAAATATTCTGAAACTTTTATGCTCAATTATTACGCTCATTTCAGTATTCATTTGAAGTTTTGAATTTTTTAGCAACCATCTTCTTACATCTTAAAATTAACCATCATGTCAAATACCAAGTCCTATCTCCTCTCTCAACATAAAGGGCTATGTTGAAATAGGGACTGTCAGCATTAATTTGCCAAGATTAATTCTGAAATCGGTTTGTTATTTCCTAATATTCCACAGAAACGTAATTTAGAAAGCTTTTAAAGGCCTTTTTAGAACGCTTGTTGTTCCTGTGAGCCCCAGTTGGTAAAATTATCCGCATAAAATATAGCCTGTGTAGGATCAGAGACTGTTACAATTGATTCGCAATTATTACTTTTATAATCTGTTTATATTCCCTGAAATTGCATAGAAATTGTAATTTAGGACTTTTTTAGAAAGCTTTTCGCACCTCCCCTTCGTTTCACTCCTTTTTAATTCGAATTTATATTCGACAGTCCTTCAAACGCATTTATATTTTATAAGTAACTACCATGCCATATTTAAAGTTTCTAGCCTCTTCAGTATCACAGAAATCGCAATTATTACAACCATTACTTTTGAAATCGATTTGATAGTTCCCAAAATTGAGTAGAAATCCCTATTTAGAATGTTTTTTAGAACCCTCTTCGAGCATTATCACTCCTTTTAAATTTCGAATTTTTTAAGAGCTGTTCTTAGAAATCATTTATATTTAATAAACAACTAATATTTCAAATCTCATATTTCTAGGCCTTCCGTAACGCAAAAAATGCATTTTTAGAACGTTTCATGCTCCTGCACCCCCTTTGGGGTAGTGGCACCGACATAAAATATAGCCTATCTTGAAGCAAGGGTTGTCACCATCATTTTGACACCCTTTTTTTTTAAAAATCGGTTTGGTATTTCCTGAGATTGTGTAGAAACCATTTAGAACGTTTTTTAGAACGCTTTTTGTGCATTTTCAACCCTTTTAAATTTCGAATTTTTTAATAACTGTTCTTAGAAATACTTTATATCTAATAAGTAACTAATATTTCAAATTTCATATTTCTACGCCCTTCAGTAACGCAAAAACCGTAATTTAGAAAGTTTTTTGCACCTGCACCCCCTTTGGGTAGTGGCACCGACATAAAACATAGCCTATTGTGGAGCAAGGTTGTCACCATCATTTTGACACCATTATTTTTTAAATCGGTTTGGTATTTCCTGAGATTGTCTAGAAACTGCCATTTAGAACGTTTTCTAGAACGCTTTTTGTGCATTTTCACCTCTTTTAAATTTCGAATTGTTTAGAAAATGTTCTTAGATATCATTTATATCTTATATTAATTACCATTCCAAATTTCATGATTCTAGGCCCATCAGTAACACAAAAATTGCATTTTTAGAACGTTTTTTGCTCCTGCACCCCCTTTGGGTTAGTGGCACCGACATAAAATATAGCCTAAGTTCTAAGTTGGGCTAACACCATCATTTTGATACCTTAACTTTTGAAATCGGTTTGGTAGCACCAAAGATTACCTCTAACATACAAACAATTTTTACTTCTTTATAATATTAGTATAGATATTGGCTTTTATAGTGTTAAATGGCTTAATGAATTGATTGCTATTGACACAGTGAAAGCAGCAGTTACTTGGGAATCACATTTTGTTAACTTTTGATCGATGCTATGTCAAAATATTTTAAGAAGCGAAAGTTTAAGTATATCCCGAAATTACATTGGTTTTCTCCTGAGTTAAAGTGTAAAAGACAAGGAGTTAGTGCATTACATAAGAGGTTCAATAAAACAGAGATAATGCTAATTACGAGGACTTGTATACAGCTGCAAGAAATGAATATAAAAAGATGGTTAAGGGTTCTTGTACCTTTTAAGCTCGCTTAAAATCAACAAAACATTCAAAGTTTAATTAGTGTATCTTCAAAGCCTTTTTATGTATAAAGAGGAAATTTTGACTACTGATTAAAAAGATTTTGCTGCTTAATATACTACCATTACAAACTGACCAGTCTTTCACAGAATTTATGTATGGTTGAAATTAATATAGCCTTTTTTTTTTTTTTTACTCCTTAAGTCATTGCCTGCATGATATCTTCAGAATGTATATATGGATTGTTATGAAATTTGATACAATTAATAAAAACATATGTGTTTTTAAAATGGCTCTATAATAAATATCTTAAAATAAACTCTTAGGTCAAAATTATTTTATTAATCATGAAAAAAAATATTTTTGTGGAAAAAAAAAAAAAAAAATTCTTTAATGAATAAAAATAGTCATAAATAAAAATCTTACCATTGTAAATACTTAAAACTAGGTCATTTTAAACGCACAAATGTGCTTATCCTCTATTTCAAATTTTATAACAATCCATACATACGTTCTCAAGATAGCATGCGCGCAATGACTTACAACGAAATAAAAATAGCTATTTTAACTTCAATAATCCATACATTCTGTAAAAGGCTAGTCAGTTTCTAATAGCAGTATATTAAAAACTCTAATCTGTTTAATCAATAGTCAAAATTTCATGTTTATGCATAAAAAGGTTTTGAAAATACATGAATTCAAACTTTGAAAGTTTTTGCTGATTTTCGTCGCGTTTAAAAGGTACAAGACCCCTTAAATTGGATAAGAGGAAGTCATGAAGGTCCTATAATACCACCTAGGTTTATGGAAATCTTTATAAATTTACTTCTGATAAAACTGTGAAACATACGGACTTTTTCATACTCATTTGGAGACATCTAGTGTTTTCGATACTTATGATGATGTTGTTATTAGTCTAATGAAAGAACACTTTCGTATTCATGAAGTTCCTTTTAACATTTTTACTTATACAAATAACAATTATTATGGTCAAAATGTAAACATTATTGATGTAAGTAATGCTGAGATTAAATTTGAACTGTTTCAACAAGCAAACGGTAAAGCCCCAGGCTGGGATCATATGGACGCTTTGGTAGTTAACAGCGTTTGCTTTACATTTCCTGAATTGTTTAGAGCTCTTTTTACAAAATGTCTTGCCTTTGGTCATTTTCCAACTTGCTGGAAAAAGAGTTTAAATGTGTCCTTAAGGAAAAGACATAAGGATTCTTCTTCCCCATGTAGGTGCAGACCAATTACGCTACTTTCCATACTTGGCAAGGTTTTAGAAAGAATTATTAAAACTAGGGTTATGACTATATTAGAGTATACTAATTATTTAGATAAATCACAGCACGGTTTTCGGGTGTCAAGAAGTACAGTTACTGCCTTAATTTATCTGAAGAGAATTATTATAGATTTATTGAAAGAATATAAATATTGTGCTATAGCTGCAGTAGACATTCAAGGAGCTTTTGATGCAGTGGACTAGCTGGTTATTTCTGAGATTGTAGATATACTGGAAATTCCGAATTATATTAAATCGACTATAAAGAATTATATTTTTAACAGAGAGAATGATTATGAATTTGCGGATGGTTTACTGTGGTTTAAAGCTTTCAGAGTTTGCCCTCAAGGATCCTGTTTGGATCCATTTATTTGGACAATTGTTGGTAATAAATTGATCAATATGTATAAAGAAAGATACAAATAACTTGTTTCATATGCCGATGACTTTGTTGTTCTAGCTGGTGAAGACAAAAGACGTAATTTAGAACTTGCAAAGAATGACTGAATGAGCTTTTTTAACGATCTGTGTAATAATCTTAGGTTGAAGCTGAACATTCAGAAATGTGAGACTATGCTTTTTGGTCCAAATCTAAGGAAGAATCGTCGATCAAGTTTTAAAATACATATATTATCTATTCCGCTCAAGGATAACATTGAATATTTGGGTTTTGTCTTAGATGACGAATTTAATTGGTTGGAACACTTTACAAGACTCAGGGAAAATATAACTGGACTTGCTCTGGAGATAACGAAGACAAACATTCATAATAAAGGACTTCGCCCAGATTTTATGAAGAACTGGTACCGCCCAGTTATTGAAAACAAAATAGCCTAGGGAGGGGATATACGAACCACTTCTTTTAAGAAATTTCATCCTGTCAACGTATTGATTTTTTTACTGTCATTCGCGCTTATAAGAATATATCGACAGAAGCTTTGTGTGAGCTTGTTGGTGTACCAGTAATACGTCAGAAGATAGTTGCATGGGTAAAAAGAATATAAAGTTATACATTGTAAAGAAAAGGTTGAGATAGATGGTGTGAACATTGATACTAATAAATCGATGCATAAAATCCCCACATACAGACATAGTAATTCTTTAAATAGTTGTCATTGCATTTTTTTTTTTTTTTTTTTTTTTTTTTTTGATACAAGAATTTCTGTGCCTACTTCTAAATTTTCAATAGTTTTCACAGACGGCTCTAAAATGGGGAAAGGAGTCTTTGCTACTTACACTATCTATTATCAAGGTAACTACATTAAAGATTATTCAATTAAGTTATATCACCTCAACTCAATTTTTCAGGCAGAGTTGACTGCTATTAGATATGCAATCAAATAGTTTGTTAATTCAATATTTGTCTCAGCAACTATTTATTCTGATAGTTATTCTTCTATTCAGGCATTGCAGAAGATTTTTCCTGTGAATATTATAATAAAAGGACTTTTGGAATTAATGGACACACTCACAAGAATGTTAGTATTGGCTAAATGAAAGTGCATGTCGGCATTGCAGGTAATGAGCGTTCCGATCAATTGGCAAAAACAGTTATTGACTCTAATATTTCGGACACTAATGTGAATATTTTCCTTTCCTCTTTCGATGTTAAATATATTTTTCAAGATGAAAATTATTGAAGACAGGCAAAACGAGTGGTCTGCTTCCGAAGTTAAACGAGATACTTACTTAGTGTTAAACAAAGTAGACTGTGACTTTATGTGCAGAAACCAAAATATATAGTATGTTATATCGGCTCATGGGAGTTTTCCTGTGTTTTTGCACAGAATTGGTAAAGATCGTCAGATAAATGGGACTGTGGAGAAAGGGGTACTCTTATGCATTACTTATTGACAGTTCTCCTTGATGCCTTTTCTTTTAAATTTTCTCGTTAAGACACTCTTTGCAACAACTGATCACTTACAATAACTTACGTGCTGATCACAAACAATCCCGTTCTTCGTTCTCCATGTAAACCTATGGGAATATTTTTTCTCACTTTTCTAAGGATATCTCATGAAAAAATTATGCAATTCATAAAAATTGCCACTATTCATCCCAGTTTTCATTTTATATTAAAAGTAATTTTAAATATTTGATTTTACGTGAAATACTCGGAGCATGACCAAAATAATATCTATCTCTCATTAAACTGAAAAATTCTTGCAGTTCTATTAGGTCGTTTGGAAATTTAAAAAAAAAAAAAAAAAAAAAAAAAAAAAAAAAAAAAACACGAAAAAATGTACAGTTTCTAATTTATCCATTGATATAAAAATATTTCATTTCAATTAATTAGGGAGGGAGCTATAATTAAAACAAAATGCATATATGTATATTCTGATCAGTCTATTTCATTCCCCCTTGATACAATTCATCACTCCATGGGCAGGGACACCCCGCTGCGTTTGCTCGGACTCCGGAGTAATAAAAGTTGGGTCGGGGAATAGTTAGAGGGGGTAGAAATAAGTAAGAGATATAGAAGTTGTCAAAGTCAAATTAGCAGGCCTTGATTACCGAACAGGCACGTTTAGTTTCTGCTTCCCTCAGAAAATTTTGAAGGGACTCGAAATTGAGAAAACAGGACTCGAAACTGAGAAAACAGGGGACCCCAAATGTTATATTAAATTAATTCCATTCAAAAATTGTATATATATATATATATATATGTGTGTGTGTGTGTGTGTTTTGGTGTGCGCGTGTGTGTGTATTTATAAGTGTTTCATGAAAATATCTTTCATAACACATGTACATAATACACCAGTAGTTTAAACCACATGATCACAATTCTTCAGTTTGTCCATTATTTTAGATGTATGTTTATTTTACATATTGAATTTGAACAATATTGAATTTGACTTGTATGCACAACATAAAATATTAGTAACTTAAACTACTGCTAAAATTGAAAGAAATATTTCAAAATATTGATATTTTATATTGAGCATACATGATGAATTTAACATTTTTATGTCAGTACTATGCAAAATTATTTGTCCACATTTTTCTTGATTGCATCCAATTTTCCTGTTCATAGTATATATAAGAGAATATAAAAAAGTTGTTTTATTAGCTATATGTGTTTAATTTTAATTTAAACCTTTTATAGCTATATGTGAACTCGAATAAGCCACTCTTTGGAGTAATATTTATAGCAATGGTGAGTTACAATTTAGAAAACCCTTGTTGGATAAAAGGGGGCACCGAAATGAAGCTGTACTTTCCATAGCTTCAGAAGTCGGGCCCTTCTTGGAAGTGCATTTAATTTTCAGGAATCGTAATTTTATAACCAAAATTTCTTTCCATACTTTTAAACTGGTTATTTTAAATCTTTATGTAGTTCATTTCAATAATTTTCCAATAAGTTCTATTAAAGTTTTTTCATAATTGTTCACGTTTTATGTTCTTATATTCAATTTTAGATTATTTATATTAGCTGTGTAGCTAAGTTATTATAACGGAAAAATACATCAAATTGCATTTAACAATAAAAAAAAATAATCTTAATTCACATTACTCTTATTTTTAGAGTAATATTTTTAATTTAAACCGTTTTTTTTTTCTTTCACAAAATATTTTTTTAAAAGGTGAATTAAAGTTTTTCACCTATGTCAAAGTATTCATTTAGAATTAGTATTCGTTTCTTTAAATATAAATCAAGGAGTTTCAAGAATCAAAGGAAAATAAAGACCTATAAACTATTGAATTATAATAAGGCTTTTTTTAACCCTTTCGAGACGTCATCCCTTGCACAAATTTTATTTGGATGGCACCGCTTTTTTTAAATAGTTCCCTTTACTTGTAAAATACCAAACAATACTGTAATTAAAAAGGACAAAAAAATAATTTATTAATGAAAAAAACAGACTCCACATGAACCTTTTGACGATGCATACATGCACCACCCGTCCCGAAAGGGTTAGTGTAGGGTAGCAATTTCTTAAATACAGTATTTACGCATTCAAATGGCGAGGGGTTTCGGCATGCGGCAGTAGATTTTTAGAAGAATATTTACAATTAGTTATTTCAAAATAATATAGTATTTCAAACTCAGTGTGCAGGAAGAAAAGGAAAGGAGGGGTGGGGGTAAAAATTTTGGAAGGGGTAGAGAGACAGTGGGAGAGTAGAAAAATAAATAAATAAAAATGAGGAGTGAAGAGTTTTAAGAGTGTTTTTGCCTGAATTAAATTCCAACTTTATATATTACGTGCATAAAAATGTATATGTAATATACAGGGCTGTACAAAAGAATTCAAGTACGTTTCTGCCTATTGGTAGTGAATTTTTAACTGTGTTATGCGTTTTCTTATTATACTAAATTTTAGCAGACTGTGTAGAATATGTAACAGATATATAGGTCATATACAGAGCTGCAGAGACGAATTAAAGTACCTTTCCGACTGTGGACGGTAATTACTGATATCCGATTTTCAAATGCGCTATTTCTAAAATGATTTCTTATTTACATTATTAAACGGCGAAGTCTTGATAAAGCATTTTGAAAGTGTTTCATAATCTATGCTTGGTGCATGATTTTTCTTTCTTATTATTTATTTATTATTATTCTTATTATTATTTTTAATATTAAAATTATACTCTGATATATATCTTTTAATTGAATATATATACATATATATATAAAGTGTGTGTGATTTACAGAAATAAATTATGATTAATCATTATGTATTCGCTGACCCGCCAGTTGTTGCCTTGGGCCGTGATAATTATTTCAAACATGCCAAAATCAGTGTTGAAGGATTTTATATTTTAAAACGAAAATCTTTACAAACGATCATCATGGTGGAAGACTCAGTGCCTTCCGCTGCGTACACGGGAGGTGCAATGCAGCTCGTTGATAGTGAACACATTGTATATGCTGCGTCAGGTTATCATACTCAACTTTTTTCTTTTTTGTTTCCTTTTTGATCATTTTAAAATTTTATGAAATATGCAATATGTATGATTAAGTTATCTACTTAGAAGATAAGAAAAAAATTTAATTTGTGTGTATAATCAAAATGTATATGATATATGTCGATTTTGTAAATGAGTTTAGTGTTCAAAGCATACATTTTTAATCTGTTACGCTCCATATATTTCCTTCTATATTTCGTTTGTTTTATTTTCTATCTGGAATTTTGCTGTTATATCATCGAGAAGTAAAAAAGTATGTAAATATCTTAGGGGCTGTACATATATAACGATATCCCTTTAGAGGGAGTGGGATTCTGGCATTTGATATCGTAAGGTATCTGTAGGAGATGTCGTCTTTTGATAATCTTTATCATTTTTCATCAAAGTTTTTTTTTTTTTTTTTTTTGCATCAAAATAGTTTTTTAACTTTTTGCTTAGTCTGATATCTATCTTTATGAAAGTATAAAGTTGTTATTAAAACCATTAAATAATTATAAAATAATTTTATTCTAAAATATGGAAAATCCCAACGTTTGGCATTCCTATTCTTCTGCCATATGAGCCTATAATGCGATGTTATAGTAACCAGATTCGAAATTATACTTGTTTTTTTACTCGTAAAAAAATGGGGAAGAATACTGGCCACTTGTTTTGTTGATAAGAACTTACTTCTGCTTACTCTTTTCCCATACAGGGGCAAGTGCAGGAAAATGTATTATGTAACAAAAAGCTATTATTAAACACTTTTATATAATATTTCCTTAAAATGTTTTTTGGTATAAAGCTATTTCATGTTTAATAGTATTTTATTGACTTTTCTTCATTAAAATCAGTAAAATATGTGAATAATAAATGTATAATATCGCTGCAAACGTATGAAAAGAAAAAGAAAGAAAAAATTGTAAAAATAAAAAGAATTCTTAGACATTGATAACGATATCATTGGGGGGAGGGGGGTTCGAGAAATGATAACGTACTGTCGGAAAAAAAAGAGGGTGAGAGTGAGTGAGTTAAACACCTTATACATTTTAATCATCAAATTGTTCCAGAAATAAAGGAAAATAGCCATTATCTGGAAATTATATCTTAAAAATAAGTTTTGGGGACGTCTTAGTGGTGAAATTGGACTAAACTCTGAAATTTTTAATTCGAACACATAATTTTGTCAACATATTTTTTTTCGGTAATATTTACATTAGAAATCAAAAGAGAAGTAATTCAGCAAAGTAGTTTTGGAGTTAGGCAGGTTTCAAGTTTGGAATTCCTCGTGTTAAATCCATCTGTAACGGTTGCAAATCAGATTGAAAGTGGTTAGTTTTTTAAACATAACTCAAAACTACTTCGAGGAGTTAACTGTAATTTTGGTTTCCTATATCTAAAACTTTTAACATTCGATTTTTTACATGCATTGTTATCAATTTCTTTACAATGAAAATATGGTCAGTAGTTATTTCAATATATTTTATAAGTTGCTAAATTTATTATGCATTGAATGGATTGGGAGGGAGTGGGTGATTTGATTGAAGGTATTCAATAACTTCTGCACTTGGTTTAAAATAGTTCAGAACTCAATAAATTCATTTTATATGAATAAAAGAATTTTGTTCAGAACACAATAGATTCATTTTATATAAATAAAAGAATTTTGTGTTCAGTGTCACCGCATGCCCTCGTAGATATATTGAACAAAATTTTGCATATTTATATTTAAATAGAAAGTAATTAACATGTTTAAATATTTGTAACTAAAATAATTTAAAGAACAATTAGCACATTAATAATGTACACAATTAGGCTTAGCTATGTATGTCTTAAGTTTTATAACTGAAATTTTATAACTGATTTATATATATATAAACTTTAAAATTTTCTCGGTGTAGTATAAATTGGTAGTCACATTCTTAAAAATATTAAAATTGCGCAGAAATAATTTAATTATTTTACGTTTTTAAATCTAAAAAAAAAATAACAAAATGTACTAAAACATATTGATAAATCTAAACTTTAAAAAAGGAAATTATGACCTGTTAGTCTTTCTAGTGAAAATTTCACTATTAAATCGGTATAAAAGAGTTGCCTACTGTAATACATTTTGGGATGACCAACTGTGCACCATGTACACATGGAATAAGAAGATATTGTATAACATTTTATTTTACCTAAAAATTAGGGCTCGAAATATACCGGAGCAAACCGGAACGATGTTCCGGTTCGTGAAATTGTGACAAATATTGTTCCGGTTCGTGAAAGTATGGAAAATACTGTTCCGGTTCGTGGAATTATTAAAAAATATTATTACAGTTTCATACATATAGCTTATTATGCTCTCTGTAACTTTTTTTTTCTAATTATATAGAATCTTGAATGCATTTTTTTAAATTGGTTTTTCTATGGTTAAATATAAATTTGCTATACAGTAAAGTCCCGATTATCCGAGTTAATATGGACCAAGCTCACCTCGGATAAGCAAAAAACTCGTATAAACCGGATTAACACAAATCGTCACCCACTAAGGAGATGAAATATAAATTTTTACTTAATTTATTCATTTTTATGGTACTACGAACATTTCTTTGATGTACATTTCCGTTACTTTTAAGAAATACGAGGAATGAAATTGTTTATTTGAAAAATCCCTTGATAGTTTTTTGTTTGTTGAATGTCAATTTTGCTGCAGTATTAGGCTACTGCATAGCTACCAATTTCTACCTCTAAAACTTACCAGTAAATTTTGCCTAATTCAATCGCCGAAATCTAACAATTGTCAACGATTAAATACGGCAAAAATTTGTATTCAGTTTTAGAGGTAACAAAACTGTACAAATTGGCAGCTATATGATTCTATTAGTGTCATGAAAATTGCAGGTGTAGCTTCTCCTTTCTGCTCAAAGTATTAAATAGATTTTTTCAATCGAACTTATACCTTTGGAATGGATCATTTTCTTCTGATGAACTGATAGCTTCCATTATTATGAAACAGCCATTATAAATGAAATGTTGGGTGAAGATGAAAGAGCAGCCGTAAAAATTTAGAACTCCGATTTCCTGGTCAGAATGGGAAAAAAAGAAATAGCCATAATTTTTTTGTGAAAAAAAAAATTATGGCCATTTTTCCCCCCATTTTGACCAGAAAATTAGAGTTCTAACTTTTTACGGCTGCTCTTACATCGTCACCTAACACTTCATTTATAATGGTTGTTTCATAATAATGGAAGTTATCAGTCCATCAGAGGAAAATAACTCGGCTAAAGCGGAAACCCGGTTAAGCAGGACTCGGATAATCGGAACTTTACTGTACATTCAAAAAAAAAAAAAAAATTAGTCGACAATAATTTTGAAAATAGCGTTCCGGTTCATGTATTTTTCCATTTCCAGCCCTGATAAAAAGGCATATTTCGAATAAAATTAGGAATAAATGAGTGCCTTACACTTCAACAATTTCTCCTCTCTAATTCTTATCATTATTAACAAAATATCTAAGATATAAAAAAAAATACTTTTGGTTGTTAAACACAACATAATGAATAAGTTTTGATTTCACCACAGGATTTACGGTTGAAAGTTTTCTTTACAATACTGCTATTGATGAGTACAAGTATGAAATTAAAACAGGTAAAATAGATACATATTGAAGGGATGTTCCAATGTGTAATATATTCCCCTGCCATTAAAAATATTTTACAGGATTATGTTTTTTTACAATGAACTATGAAAATATCCAATTTTTGGGTATTTACCCAAGGCTCGGTTAATACCCAGGTGCATACTCCAGGTAATACCTGCGTATTTACCAATCCCACATCACTGTATGTAACTCATAGGCTAAAATCGCCACTCTCTGTCCATATTTTCTTTACATAATGACCTATAATAATATTTTTATCTATAAACAGTCTTTTATTTAAATACATATTGTAGTAATTAATTATAATACATTGTGTTTTGACTTTTCAGTAGTAAATTAATGTTGCTTTACATAAACAAAAGAAAAAATTCACAAACTTTAAATATTACGTAATTAAATTGGCAAAACGAGTCATAAACAATGCGATTGAATTGTTGATTGAATTGTATGATTGAATTTGATTTAATTGTTTAAAATTTACAATGGTTAAATTTGAAGGCAAAGATGATAATATAATAAACATGATATAAATAAGTAAGGTGAAACATATAAATCATTTTAGCCAGAAAAACTACATTGAATCACGTTTTATTGTCATATCTAGACACACGGCAGTGTGTCAGCTAAGTTCGCCTGACATAGCGGTGTGTTATATTACACGAACCATTTCGAGCTGTTTTCGTCAAATTTCAATGCTCTACTACTGAAAATCTATGAGACCTACGTACTTGTTATACGAAATGTGTAGTAAGGCCACCCTAATTACCTAAAGTCCAAAATTTTATAAATAAGGCATAATTAGTTTCCGAGATAATGACATGTGACAATGTCTGATAATCGATAATTTTACCACTGACTGACTGACTCACTCATCAAAAAGATCTCATATATCTACTGCAGCTACAGACTTCAAATTTGGTGCGAAGTTCGTTTACACTACAGTCGACGATCGTTTTTAGGAACTTGTAGGGAACATCCAAATAGTTCGTAAAATAGAAAGTTCGTAAAATAGAAAAACACCAAAAATGATATGAATACGTATATTATTTATGTCTATTTTTATCAAACTGCCCCCTCTTCATAGATGAAGCAGTATTTCAAGATTGTTTATTATTTAATAAATTTATACCTGCATTTTTTGAAATATACAATAAATAAATGCAAATTTATGGACAAAAAATAATTTTTGTACACATGCGTTACCATGCTTTGAAAATATTACATATGAAAACACAGACTGTATTAGTTCTTAGTAGATGAAAATACATAGATGAAAACATAGATAAAAAATTAGGAATGGGAATAATCACGTAACTTTTTTTTTAAATCACATTTTGAAAAATATATGTTTCCATTTTATCTATGGAAACCTTTACTACGTTTACCTTTCACAGTTATTGTTCCTTTCAAAAAAGTGCCTTAGTCCATACAACCACTACTGGAAAATGTTGCTATACCCCCCTCACTCCGAAATAGATTGGGGAAAACAACACATTATTGGAATGCACCTGATGTCTCATTGTACCTGTATAGAGTTTAACTGACGTTGGCGCTGCATTCCAATACTTAAAAAAAAAATTCAGAATTACGAAAACTGAGTTCGCAACAAAGAGATTTTCATAATCTGGAGTTCGTAAATGGGAGCGAAAAATTACATTTCTTCTATGGGAGCGTATTCGGGACCACTCTATAGTTCGTAAAATCGCAAGTGTTCGTGAAAAAGAGGTTCGTAAAAACGAGAGTCTACTGTATAAAACTAAGGAATAAAATAAAAAAATTGTGAAAATCGATGAATTACCCACCTAGGGTGTCCATTTTTACTTTAACATTACGTCTATTAGGCGAAATTTTAATTTGCCGTAGGAGGGGACACTGTTCTGTCGCATAATACCGCCAAGTTTGTCGCCAGCATGGCGATATATCGCCAAATTTGGCGACCAAAATTAGTCGCCAAAAGTGACGCCATCTTGGCGATATCTCTAATATTTTGCCAAATTCCCATAGACTTCCATTGTAAACCTATCTACTTACTGGGGGTTTATCTGGGTTTACTTGCTTACAGAAAATCAACAAATTGAGATATTTTAAACAATTCTTTCTAAGTGAGCCCCTAATTAGGTTGGAGGAGTGAAATTTTGCATACTTATAGCTGAATACCTCACATAAACGACAAATCATAAAATTTTGGAAAAGTCGTACATTTAACCCTTTGGGCTCCCCCATGTTCATTTTATACAATTCTTTCAAAGTGAGCCTCTAATTAGGTTGGAGGCGTGAAATTTTGCATACTTATAGCTGAACACCTCACATCAAACGACAAATCATAAAATTTTCAAAAGTCGTACATTTAATCCTTTGGGCTCCCACATGTGTATTTTAAACAATTCTTTCTAAGTGAGCCCTTTAGGTTGGAGGTGTGAAATTTTGCATTCTTATAGCTGAACACCTCACATGAAATGACAAACCATAAAATCTTGAAAAAGTCGTACATTTAACCCTTTGGGCTCTCACATGTGTATTTTAAACAATATTTTCTATGTAGGCCCCTAATTTGGTTGGAGGCGTGAAATTTTGCATACTTATAGCTGAGCACCTCACATCAAACGACAAATCATAAAATTTTGAAAAAGTCGTACATTTAACCTTTTGGGTTCCCACATGTGTATTTTAAACAATTCTTTCTAAATGAACCTCTAATTAGGTTGGAGGCGTGAAAATTTGCATACTTATAGCTGAGCACCACACATCATACGATAAATCATAATTTTTTTCAAAAATCGTTCATTTAATCTTTTGGGCTCCCATATGCTTATTTTAAGCAATTCTTTCTAACTGAGCCTCTTATTAAATTGGAGATTTGAAATTTTGCATGCTTCTAGAAGAACACCTGAGGCCAGGCGAGAAATCATAAAATCTTGAAAAAGTCTTACGCTTAACCCTTTCAGCTACCACATATGTATTTTAAGCAATTCTTTCTAAGGGAGCCCCTAATTAAGTTGGAGACGTATAGCTGAATACCTCAGACCACACGACAAATCATAAAATTTTCAAAAAGTCTTATATTATTTACTCCTCCGGGCTCTAACTTGTGTATTTTAAGCAATTTTTTTAACCTCCGCCCTTTTCACCCGGGGAGCACTTTTCCAAATTTGCCGAAACCCCTTTGACCATTCTTTCATATTATGCACCATAGCCTTACATATTTTATTTCCACTTTTTACCGCCAGGGGCAACTTCTTATCTCGGGTGCTATGGGCTCAATCCCCTCGACTAATATATCTACGGATAGTATGTAAAACGGAGTTTCGTTCGGATAGAGGTTTGTTTAGAATGGTGCAGCTTTTAGCGATATGATCCGAAGTTTTGGAAAGGAGTGCAGCCTCCGAAATACTTTTTCTTTGACGTTGATCTCTTACCATCAATTCCCATTAAAAATGAAATAATTTAATGCATAATTTCTGTCCCTAAAACTTTGTTTACAAAGAAAAAAAAATACATGTGTTGTGCTAAAACCAAAATATTATGCCGTAATTTAAAAATATAAATGAAAAGCACAAAATTATTTTTCTAAATATATGCATCTTGATTTAAATAAATATATGGCATTAAAAATTTAATTTAATAAAATATGTTAATAAGTTCTCATCTAATGATTTCTGAACTTTTTATTGAAAATTCCATTAATTGAAATTCACTAAAGTTAAAGCTGGTGCATTAATTCTGTGACCAGATGTCTCCACTTCTGCACATCAGCACAACGAAAAAGTGGACATTCCCACATTTCGTCCTTCCATAGGAAGCCATCTAGGAATGAGACGCTAGTGCTCTGAACTTCGAAGCACAATTTATAGGCATTGCTATTACAGCGCCATCTGTTAATGGTTTTTGTAACTGAATTTTGAAACTTAGTTAGCTAATAAACAAACCGTTTACCGCATAATTGTATTGATCTTTGTTTTTGAGATATTTAATTTTGAAATGAGGGTCTTATTCGCTAGACACCCTGTATGTATATATATATATATATATATATATATAACCATTATATATTACAAATCATCATCGATTTCCAATTACTAAAATTAAATTAATAAATTAGCTAATAATCATAACTGACATTATACAGAATAAAGATGGAACCTGTAACTAGTAATACAGAATCATGCTAAAATCCACTAATTCACTAGCATATTGCGGGCGATATATCTATATAAAACTAATGAAAAAAACCACCAAATTTTGATAAAATCCTATTACAGACAAAAGATACAATATCCAGCTAAATAATATTGAACCAGAAAAAGCCGTATCATAAACATACAATAGAGCAAATGGATGAATAATGCCGGAAGCTTATAAAGTATTTCACTTTTTTAAGGGTACATAAAATACATTTATAAGCAAAAAACATAATCGATTTCTGTAACGGAATTCAGCTATAAGCAAAATTAGAATTCCGTTATGTACCCTGTCGACCAATAACCAGAAATTATAAAACCACCATGTAAAATAAATTGAATTAAAAAATATATATAATAATCAATGTGATATCCGCAACAATGAAAAACAATAAAAAATGAAACAAATTAAATCATAGACATAGCCAGCGAGAGAGCAGCCATGACATATTAACCATTAAATACATATGTATATATATATATAAAATAAGAATATTAAAATATAGAATAAAATTAAATAATTGGCAAAGTTACTGTAAGTCAAAGTGTGAAAATCAGGAAGATGCGGATAAAGTATATTTCGTTATAGACTACATAGGAGGGTGCTACAGTAATGTAAATTACAAAAGGATTTTAAATAAATATAAGGACATGTTACCAATAAAAAATTTAAATATTGTTAAAGCATTTAAATATTACAAGCCTTTAGGTAGAATGATCTTTAATTATAATTATTATGCTAAAAATATTAATAGGAACGAAGTTACAGACATTTGTAAATGTAGTGAGGATGTGTACAACAAATATGTAGACAAACATTATGGACATATAATAACTGGAAATCTAGATATCGTACAAAATGTCGAACTGAAAAATCAAATGAGTTATGGAGCAAAATACAGAATAAAACGGAATTTCACGAAAAGTAATGCAGTTAAACGGTTTAAATATAATATAGAAATCTTTATACAAAAGTTAACTTATAAATACAGACTACCTGGAGAATTATTTGAGGAATGGAAATATCATATTTTAAAGGAACTAGAGGAGACATACGTTAAAAACTTTGAGGGTTTGTCCGAAGAGAAATATATTGATTTATGAAAAGCTATAGAAAACATCCAAGTTAATTTTATAATAACATATGTAGATAAGGCAAGTACTAACTATGCAATTATCTGTAAAAAATTATACGGAAAAATATTAAGAGAAAGTTATGAAAACACAAATAATTATGAGTTAATTAGGGCAAAAATTAATGAGGTGGAGAACAGAATTAGGGCAATGTATAAAAAAATTAAAACAAAACAAGATAATTTGAATTTTCCTTATTTGGTTTTAATACCCAAGTTCCATAAATGCCCTGTGAAATTTAGAACCGTTACATGTGGTTATAATTCCTATATTGAATGTGCGAATAAAAATTATTAAAGGTATTGAAGAGAATATTTTTAAAGATTAAAAGTGAGAATTCAACTTTTATAATAAGTAATAGTTATGAACTGTTTTAAAAAGTAAAAATGTATAAAAATAAGATTACAGGATTGTATGCATATGATTTTGCAGATTTGTTTAACAACATAGAGATTGAGGATTTGAGGGAGAAAATATTGGAGGTGTATAATAGGTATGGTGATTCATACATAGATTTAAATGAATTTCAAAATTTGTTTCAATTGGTGGTTCAAGAGAATTTTTTATATGAGGGCAATAAGGTATATAAGTAGATTAAAGGTATCCCCATGGAGGGGGGGGGGGGGGGGGGGTTGCAGTTCAATTTTGGCCGACATGTATCTAGATATATATGAAAATATAAGTGAATTACCTAAAGACATAATCAGTTTCAGATATATAGACGACGTTCTGATTGTCGAGCTGAATGGAATAAAGACTAACCATGAATTTAACTATTATCCTAAAAATTTAGAATTGAAACTATCCGGTAGTCATAATAGTTGTAATACAAATTATTTAGATGTAAATCTAAAATTAGAAAACAGAAATTTAATTACATCGGTTTATGATAAAAGAGACGATTTTAACTTTAAAACAATTGCAATATTGAATTTCAATTCAAATGTCCATATATCGGTATTCAGAAACATTTATATTAACGGTTTAAACAGATTAAACCGATTGACATCAGATAGAGACATTCTGAAAGAGGATATGCTTAAATGGTACGTCATTGCTGTGAAACAGGGTTATCCTGTGAGTCTGGTTAAAAATATGACGTATAATTATGTAAGAACTTGCAAGAACAGAAGTGAATTGATGCCTTTACTCGAAGCGTGTGGTTTACGGAATGTAGTGGAAACAGATCGCTTTTGATATGGATTGATTTCGGTCGGTCGGTTTCATTTAGCTTTAATCTTGTTTCATTCGCTTTTTCAGTATGGTCTCGACAGGTAAATCTGGGGAATGGTGCATGCTTATAAACAGTTTTAACCCTGCATTGGCGTGTCATAAGCCACGCAAACCTGTCTCCATGTTTAATTAGTTATTTGCCTTGCTTCTTATGGTTGTTTTGTTTAAGTAAAAGTTGGTTATGTTGTGCTTCTTTAAGATTGATTATTAAGTTAAATTACAGTTCTTATTTGGTTTGGTTCAGTTAATTTTGTACTTCAATTAATGTTTACAGTTTGTGGTAATGCTTGAAATTACTATTGGAATTTTTTTAACTATATATATATATATATATATATATATTGTTGAAAATGGTATTTTATATAATACATAATATAAATATTAAATGCAACCTATCAATTTTTTAACAGAAAGTGATTATGCTTAAAAGACAAACCGCATAACATTCTGTTTTACAACGACTACATACAAATTTAACATTATGCGTTCCAACCTTTAACCCTTTATAAACCTCGGTTTTATCGGTCCTATAACACTTTCCACGTGTGATCTAGATCGGCATCTTTTGAACGAATTTTATTCGTTTGGCACCACTTTTTTTTTTTTTCGAAACATTTTTACTTGTACTTTGATAACATTTACAAGAGAAATGTGGTACAAATTTTATTTTAAAAATAGTTGTGCGAATAGATAACTATAAAAATAGAATCATATATAAAAACCTAGCGTCCGATAATAATTAAACCTCCATCCTAAACTTCTTGATCAAAAGACTTCCCATTTCCAATCCGCAGAAAATAATTATGAAGAATACAAATATGATGTCAATATCGAAAATTTTAAAGTTTGTTACAATTTATATGTGTAGCTAAAATTAAGTATAGCATTATGTATTGCTAATCCCTTAGAACCCATCATATTTTTATATATCATGATATGCGGTAGGGTTAGTATGGGGTATACATTTTTTTTGACACGAAGTGTACTTTTTACTGTAAATATGGGAAGTAAATCAAACAAAGACAAGAGAAAAACAAATGAGAAAATTCTCTACCAATACGCAATTATTGTTTTACTTAACACTTACAAGCGGGGATCACCGAGCTATGCTCGGTCAAAATTAGCTTTATGTTCAACTCGATAGACTATTTTCACTGTATCATTCTCTCTGTATTATTGCTATAAAACGTGTTATATTACAACAGTATTACTTACAAAAACAATCAGCATGAAAAGTACGTAGTGCATGCTTCTAAATTTTACACTATTTACACACTTACACTGAAAGGACATCAATCCAAATTACGTTTTTTGCTCAACTCTGATTGGTTTAACCATGTACCTCGAGTCCTATTAAGAATTTCTAAAAAGTTCTTTCTGTTTCTGAATGCTTATTTTTTCGACAAAAATAGACACATTTAGCAACATTCTTGCATTTGGCACAGAGTATGTGTTTTGGCATTCGTGATCTTGAAAGTCGATTTTTCGGCCAAATGTTGCCAATATTTCGCCAACTTCGCGGTTTCATGACGCAGACCCGTAGTGAGCCAAAATTACGCACTAATCAAATTTGCTCGAACATGTGACTCAGCTCAAGTGACTCAGCTTGTCGGGTAATAAAAAAACGGTACGAAATTTAGTCAAAATCATTTAAGCCACTTAATAGAAATTAGCTTGACCCGCATTGATTCCAAAATGATCCACTAATCTAACTTTCTCGAACATGTGACACAACCGCGTGGTCTTCTCGGCCCGAAAACGGTAAAATACAAACTTTAATCAAAATCGTTACAGCCGTTTTCTAGATAAAATTAGCTTGTCCAGTAGTGACTCAAAAAGGACCCATTAATCGAAATTTCTCAAACGTGTGACCCAGCTTAATGGTCTTGTACCCGTAAACGACATAATACAAATTTTTGTCAAAATTGTTTGAGACGTTTTTTAGATACAATTAGCTTGACCTGACCCACTGTGAACCAAAATCACCCACCAATGGACTAACTTCTTGAACATGCGACTTAACCCAATGCTCTTCTTGAGCCCGAAAACTATAGGACACAACATTTAGTCAAAATCGTTAGAGCCGTTTTTTAGATAAAATTAACTTGACCGCAAAATGACCCATTAATCTAATTTTCTTGAACATGTGACCCAACCCAGTGGTCTTCTCAAGACCGAAAGCGATCTAATACAAAATTCAGTCGAAATCGTTAGAGCGTTTTTTAGATAAAATTAGTTTGACCCATAGTGAACGAAATATGACCCACTAATCGAAATATTTCGACCATGTGGCCCAGACCAATAGTCCTCTTGTGCCCAAAGACGGTCGAATATAAAATTTAGTTAAAATGGTTTGAGCCGTTTTTTAGATATAATTAACTTGACCCTGATCCATTATGACCCAAAATGACCAACTAATCAAATTTTCTCGATTATGCGACATAAGCTAATGGTCTTCTCGATAACGAAAACGATAGAATACAAAATTTAATCTAAATCTTTAGAGCTGTTTTCAAGACAAAATTAGGTTGACCCGTAGTAACCCAATTGGAACCCACTAATTGAAATTTCTTGAACATGTGACCTAGCCCAATGATCTTCTCGTTCTCTGTAACGGTAGAATACAAAAATTTGTTAAAATCGTTTGTGCCGTATTTTAGATACAATTAGCTTGACCCCGACCTATTGTCATCCAAAATGACCTTGTTCTGGAATATGCGACCTAGTCCAATCGTATGCGACCTAGCGACATAGCCCAATCGTATTCTTATGCCCGAAAATGGTAAAAATCAAAAGTTCGTTAAAATCGTTAGAGCCGTTTTCTTGATAAAATTAGCTTGACCTACAGTGACCCAAAAATGACCCACTAATCGGATTTTCTCGAACATGTGACTTAGCCAATGGTCCTCTCGTAGTCTAAAACGATAGAATACGAAATTTAGTCAAAATCGTTAGAGCCGTTTTTTAGATAAAGTGGGTTTGACCCATAGTGACCCGAATATGACCCACTAATCGAAATATTTCGAGCATGTGACCTAGCCCAATAGTCTTCTTGTGCCCAAAGACGGTTGGATATAAAATTTGGGTAAAATCGTTTGAGCCGTTTTTAAGATAAAATTAACTTGACCCTGATCCATTATGACCCAAAATGACCCACTAATCATATTTTCTCGATTATGCGACAAAACCCAATGGTCTTCTCGATCCCGAAAACAATAGAATACAAAATTTAGTCTAAATCTTTAGAGCCGTTTTCTAGACATAATTAGCTTGACCCGTAGTGACCAAAATATGACCACAAATCGAAATTTCTCGAACATGTGACATACCCCAATATTCTCCTCGTGCCCATAAACGGTTGGATATAAAATTTAACTAAAATCGCTTGAGCCGTTTTTTAGATATAATTTGCTTGACCCTGACCAATTATGACCCAAAATGACCCACTAAACGAATTTTCTCAAACATGTGACCTAGCCCTGTATTTTTCTCGTGCCCGAAAATGTTAAAATACAAAATTTAGTCCAAATCGTTAGTCGTTTTTAAGATAAAATAGCTTGATTCACAGTAACCCAAAAAGGACCCACTAATCGAATGTTCTCGAACATGTGACTTAGCCCAATAGGCTTCTCGTGCCCTAAAACGGTTGGATACGAAATTTAGTCAAAATCGTTAGAGCCGTTATTTAGAAAAAATGGTTTTGACCCATAATGACCCAAATATGACCCATTAATCTAAATTTCTTGAACATGTGACGTAGCTAAATAGGCTTCTCGTGCCCAAAAATGGTTGAATATAAAATTTAATTAAATTCGTTTGAGCCATTTTTATCTAATTAGCTTGACCCTGACCCATTATAACCCAAAATGACCCGCTAAACGAATTTTCTCAAACATGTGACCTAGCCCAATGGTTTTCTTGTACCCGAAAATGGTAAAATACAAAAATTAGTCAAAATCGTTAGAGCCGTTTTTAATATAAAATTTAACACACACATACATACATACACAATTTTTGCTCGCATTATAGTATATTTCCAGCCATTTGGATATCACTCCAAAAAACAATAAAACGATGTTAGATGGCATTCACTCCAAAAAACAATAAAACAATGTTAGATGGCATCACCGTCAATCGTCGTGGATTGTTTAATGTACTACTCCACAACCTTATTGTCTGAAATTCTTTTGCCACCACAATATTTGAAAGGTAATCTTCGACTTATATAATAGCAAATTTTCTGTCAATTTTAAATGATAAAAATTATTCTGTATAAAAATAGTTGGTGTTCGAGTGACAGCGGTTCTGCACCATTGCGCTCTGTATTTTCCAGATGAAATCTTTTTTTAGTATACTCATAAATGCCTGTCGAGTATAAAAAATTCATTAACGAGGCTGCATAAAAGGAATTGGATAAATTGCCTCTTACGGGCAGTAATTGCTAGAAATATGTTTTTTGCTGTGTTGTGAGTTTTCCATCTTAATTCAATTTTAACATAATATGTGGTGTTTATAAAAATCTGTAGATAATATACAGGTCTCCAGCAACGAATTTGAATACATTATATTGTCAGTAACTACCGAAACTGAATTTTGAACTGCGTTATGGTGTTTCTAATAAAATTATATTTTATCATACTGTGTGACATGTATAAGAATCCCTGGATCATAAACAGAGCTGCACAAAAGAAATTGACTGCCTTATCCATTACAAAAAATAATTGCTGAAATTGAGTTTTCAAATCTATTATGCGTTTATTTGTTTATTTATATATTTTCTTTAACAATATTAAAAGGCGAAGTTTCGTTACAATGTTCTGTAAGTGTTGGAAAATGTTTCATAATTTATGCGTGACGTATATTTTTTCTTTCTTGTTAGAATTCAGACATGTCAGTCTTGTTTGAAAGACCGGCAACGATTTAATTTTATTTCGTTGAAATTTTACTTTGAATGACTACAACCTTCAGTAATAAGTTATGTAATTTTCTTAAAAGACATTACTAATAGAAACAAAGCACGAAATTCAGACGTAAGAATTTATTTGGGATTTCAAAGTAAATATATTCCACCTGTTTCTCTTACTTAACATCGTCTGAAAGTAAAGATGAGTTTTAGTTTATTTTTCTTTTATTAACGCTTCAAGAATTTTAAATAAAAAGGTCATTTTCCTTTAAGTGAAAATGTGCGCTTCTGTTTAATAAACAATAAGCAAAAGAAATTTAATCATTGTTTCTTATGATAACTGTTTCCTTGGTTTTTTCACATTATTGCATGGCGACCTTTAGAACTTTTTATTTTTATTAAATAAGTTAGCAATTACATAAGTGAGACAAGTACAGTCTTAAATTTAAAAAAATCTGAATACCCTGCCCCCATAATAATACCATCACGTAAAGATATAATACTGATACTAATCGATTGAAAATAATATCCATCATGCATTATTTTTTTTAAATATTATTAGGGTCCTATCTCCGTATTAAAATGAAACTGGACTTTAAATATTTCAATAGTAACACCGAAAGAACACTACAAATAGAGGCGTCTTAAATTTAGACACTGATGTGTCTGAAAAACTAATTCAGACACTTAAATGTCTGAATGTGAAATTTCAGACATCATAGATGTCTCAATTTGAGAGACATAAGTGTCTTATTATGATCATGGTATAAATGAACTAAAAAAATGTCTGAATTCTGGTGACATGTCTGAAATTAAGACATTTAAAGATTAAAACGCTTAAGTGTCTGGATTTGATTAGGGCACCAGCAAAGAATGTTTATTAATAGATGAGAGGTGATTAAAATATGCTTTTTCATTCACTGAACGATATTATTTTACAGAATTTTCTTAGACCATAAGATGTTTGTCAAAACTGTACTGCACAAGTCTGTTAACCAATTCTTGAAACCAATTTTATCTTTTATTTATTTGTATATTTTTTCATTAAAGTAATTAAAAAATTCCTTACATAAAAATATAAAGTTCTGAAAAAATCATTAGCTCTCGTCGGTGTACGCAGGAGAGTACGGGGGTCATCCCTCCAAAATATTTTAAAATATTAAGATATATGTCTTGAAAAAAATGTACGAAAGGGCTTGAAAGAGGACCCGATTTTCCAACAAGTGTGCCTGTGGCCCACAACCTAATCTCCTTTTTTAAAATGCAGAATTTGAATATGAAATATGCTAAGAATTTTTTTGTAGAATGCATCGAGTAAAACAATATGTAAACATATCAAATTAAAAAGCAATACAAAAAATTTACAAGTAAAAGAAATTAAATATTCAAAAAGAAACAAAGAACTGCAACTTTTTTTTAATATTCAGGGGACTCTGCCCCCTATAGCCCTCTTTTAAGATAAATTTGAAAAACATGAACGTAAAAAAAGAAGAAAAAGAAGACACAGAATTAAAAATGTTTTCATCGAGGAATTCAGAGGTGAGCGGAGGGGGGTGGGGGGAGTATCTTGACAAAATTGTCTTACGTGTTTTTACTATTAGAGTTTAATTATTCTATAGTCATTTAGAACATATTTTTTAAATAAACAGACATAAAGAATCCAACTAATTTTCAAAATCTGGGAAGTGGTCATGGGCCCCATTAACAACCACCGCTGCCGACGATTATGTTTAAATAAGGTATCTACTAGACCCTGACACCACGCTAATAGGCGACAATCTAGCGCCCCAAAAAAATTTTCGCTCGATCAATCACTCACCCCCCCCCCCCCCCTTCCTATATACTTTCTATCACACACGCTCGCTTTTACAATTAGATAAGAAAAAATATGAATTGAAGCGTATGACATGAAAAGTACGAATTTTTGGGAGATTATACATTTTTAAGCCTTCCTTTAGTTAAAAAAAAGATTTAAATACAAATCTAATTGTGAAACGTATCATGAAAGTATTATTACATGTCAGCCAATCAGAATACGATAAGTTCGCATGCGTTCGTTTATTTCTGCAATTTTGGCGGGCAACGACTTCCGCTCGACGGCCAACGAAGGAGACTTAGTTAAAGTATACTAGCAAAGTAATTTCTGCTTAGTTTTTAAAACATTTCATTTCCCGCTGATAAACTTGAAGTTTCATCACTTGAGTCACTGAGTCGATGACATCGTTAAAGAAAAAAAAAAGAAGTTGACATAGTATATTTTTGTGTGTGAAGAGATATGTTTTTCATCTATTGGAGTATTAGAATTTGCAGCAATTGTGGTGTAAAATACAGTTAACATCTTATGTGTGTGTTTTCATTTTAAAGATGTTAGATGGAACGTTTTTATTACAATTCGGAAGAATTGTTTGGATTACCGTTAACGTTTTAATTGCTTGGAAATTTCATGTGAAAGAATTGTGAATTGAATTTTTTAATACATGTATTGAACTTTCAACAGATTTTTCAAAAATTTTATTTCATCCATTATAAATTAGACTATTTAAAAAATATAGTTGAAATATAGGAAAATGTGAATATAAATTTCAAAATGGATTTCCGGTATAAAACATTTTGGATAACCCTTGCTTGGAAAGTTTGTTAATTGCTTGGAAAGTTCATGTGAAAGAATTGTGAATTGAATTTTTTAATACATGTATTGAACTTTCAACAGATTTTTCAAAAATTTTATTTCATCCATTATAAATTAGACTATTTAAAAAATATAGTTGAAATATAGGAAAATGTGAATATAAATTTCAAAATGGATTTCCGGTATAAAACATTTTGGATAACCCTCCTAACAGTAAGCTTGAATAGAACGATATGGTATTGCTCAATTTAGAACACAGAGCATTGAAATTTCATATAATATGTAATTTTATTATTTATATTATTTTATCGTAATAATTAATAATTTGCATTTTTCATATTAGCTTCTTTCTTGTACTCAATAAACATTTTTTGTGTTTAAAAGTTTGTGTGTTCATTTTTGACATTTTCAATGAATGATTATCATTTTCTGTATTAATGAATTTGATTAATATTTTTTAATCTTCATTTTATAAATTAAATTTTTATATAGTAAATAGATTGCTTGAATCATTTGCTTTTTTTGCTTATGTATCACTCCAAATTAATTGGTATTTCATATTAAACGTTTGCGGATAAAAATCACTAATTACAGAATATAAAATAATGCATATATTAAAATAATCATTTTAATAATTTCAGTCTTCATTTAAATTACCGTTAAACCTAATTATGAAAAACTTGTCAAATTAAGTTCTACTTAAAAAACAAATTTTAGTTGCATTAATATGCTATTTATGTGCTATAAACTATATAAAAAATAATTAAAATAAACAAATCTTTGAGATTTATTGATTATTAACATAATCACTATTCAAATCTTTCATTTTTCAATAGTTAACTTTATTAACAATGTATAATTTTCAGCTTTAATTTTATTTCGTGTAGAATAAATTAATATATAAATCATTTACTTTTTCCTTTATGTTATTTAAAAAATATATCTATTTAATAATAGGTAAGTAGTTCTTGTGATTATCATCTGATCTATAGTTTTACAAAACGTCCATATGGCAATATTAAAAAATCCTAATTTTTATACGATATTGCATAATTAAGTTCTTTCCTTGCAATTTCTAGATACTTTGTGTTATTGATAAAATTTTACATGTGAATTTTAATTTTTATTGACAACAGTATCGTTTAATTATTTTACGGAGTCTATATTATCGAAGTAAATGTTTTGATATTAACAAATTTAATTTTATGTTTGGAAATTGCTATGAACTCTCTTTTGCTTCAGAAGGTTCAAATGGAGTACAAAAAGAAATCATGGAAGCATCAGATTGAGTTATCAAGAATTTCTGAATATTTTATAAATAAAGATTCAGTTTTTCCAGTGAGAAAGAAATCCCTACTGCATGACGATGCAATTTTTTTTAAAATAGTCCTCATAAAAACTTATTAAAAAAAAAGAATACTTTGATACATATTTTTTCTGTGTTCAATCTCAATAACATAATTAAATTAAAAGACACAGGACCACTTTGAAAATAAATTATAAGCAAAACATAAAAATAGGCGTAATTAATCACGTATATTGGATTTCTTAAGCTCATATATGAGGGTTTTTTTTTTGTTTTTTTTTAAATCAAGTTGAATAATATGCGTAAAAAGAGATGAAAATAATATGAGAAAAAGAAAAATACATGGGTACAAATAATACGGATTTGCGACCCATGACAGGACCATTTAGTTTTCAAAAGGGGTTTTCATTTTTGTAATAAAACTTTTAATCTAAATAAACCAATTTTTAAAACACAGTTATACTCTAATAATCGAGAAGACTAATATCAGTAATGCCTACTGATTGGTAACAATGATATTTAATATTTTAGGAAGATAACGGGACTTTAAAAAACTATTATTCTTATGTTTTCACTGTTTGTGTATATATTTTCACAAAATTATTATTGTTGAATTAATAAATAAATGAAAGTTAAATAAAAAAAAATTTACTGTGATGTTAATAAAAAAAGTTTTTTTTTAGTTTTTTTTTTCCTTCAAAAGAATTTTATATATATATCTGGTGGTAAAAAAAATCAAGAAACTATTTAAAAAGAAAGCAATTAAAAGTTAAATCTGTTTTTTATGGGAGGTGGTGATGGGGGGGGGGGGGGAGTTCTTTGTGTGTGTTTGATACTGTGCATCGTAACACACATCATTTTTGTTACAGTTCAATTTATGTTGTAACTTATCGTGTATGAATTATTAATTCGTTAGTTTGCATGTTTCGAATCATGTGATTAAAGTAATTTTCCAAAATATTATTGATTAATCTTAACCGATGGACCTTGAATTCATTTGAAGCAAATGTATTATTCTGTCACCAAAAATGAATCAATTTTTATGATTTCGAATATGTATATAAATGAATATACAGTAAAACCTCTAAATAGCGACACCTTCAGAGCACGGAATTAATCCGTTATTCAGAAGTAAAAATGTGCAGATTTATAGGTGTTGGGGAATAGATGTGTCCGCTATTAGGAAATGTTCCTTACGGATGTTTTAGTGTAAATATCTATAGTAAAACCTCTGTAACGGACTCCTCTATTTAGCAAAACATATAGCAGGGTTGGCTTGATTCCGAAAGCTGGACATGATAAAGCATGGACAAACTGTGCAATGGTCACTTCCCCGGATTTTTTTTTTTGGGGGGGGGGGGGGAGTGAGGAATTTGGTATGCAATTTTTGTAAACATGATACTTTATATCTCTTTCATAATTGCACCTCTTATTATGAATATTTTTAACTTTTAGAGTAGTATAGTAAAATTTAAAAGGTGCTCGCTAGAAAAAGGTGACTGCTATTCGGGAATGTTCATTAGCCTCCTTAACGGACACTCCAGACTACTGGATACCTTTATTAACGAACAGTAATACAGGTCTGATTTTTTTACAGACGCAGGATTTGATTAAATCACGAGAAAACTGGGAAGTGCTTCCCCCCCTCTCCTCCTCCACCACCACCACCATCTTCTACTTACATTTTGAATCTGTTTCAACATTGTACTGTGATTATAGTAAATATTTTGAATTTTTAGGATGTAATAAGATTAAAAATAAAAAATATATTTATTTAAATACAGTAAAATATCTCAAAGGCAAGCACCTCGGGAATGGTGAATTTGCCCGCTATTCGAAGGTGTTTGCTTCTCTGAGTTACCTCAGAGAAGCAATATATATATTTATGTATGAGTTACAGATTGAAAAAGGTGAGTCGTCGCTAAATAAAATTGTCCGTTATGAAAGTTTTACGGTAAAACCTCCATAACGGATACTTCCAAGAAAGAAGATCTCTATTTAGTAAAACCATTTTTCAATTCTTACCGCATGCATTGTTGTAAAATTTTACCTCAGAAAAGCAAATATTTCCGAATAGCTGACAAATTCCGTGATTCCGAGGTGCTCACTATTGATAGGTTTTACTGTATTTAGACAAATATATATTTTGTTTTTAACCTTATTCTACTCTAGAAGTTAAAAGTATTAATCATAATCAATACAAGGTCGAAAGAGATTTAAATTATCAGCTTTACGAAAAATGCATACCCTGTTTGTGGCCCCCTAAATTTAGAAGGGGGGGGGGTCATGACCCAATTTACCTGTGGTTTAATCACGTCCTGCTTCTGAAACAAACGTACCCCTGTTTTATGGTCAAATATTTCCCCAGTATTGAAGGTGGTCCAATCATGGCTACGTATAATGCTTATTATTTTTTTTTATGTAATAAAAAAAAATGTCTGCCTATTGCCAACAAGTGAGAGGTGGGTCAAACATGGACGCAAATCAGACATTTCAAATGTCTGAAATTCAGACACATACAAGTGATTTAAAAATTAAGACATTTTAAAATGTCTGAAATTTGAACACTCTAGTTTAAGACACTTAAATGACTGAAATTCAGACACATACAAGTGTCTTAAAAATGCAGACATTTTAAAATGTCTGAAAATTGAACACTCCGTTTCAGACACTTAAGTGACTGAATTTCAGACATTTTAATTTAGAGTGAAGGAATAGCGATAAAGCCCTTATACGATACATCTTGATAGTAAAATCTTTTGTGGTATATAAGTACCAATCTCCCTAACATTAAAACAAGTATTCTTACATAAATATTCACACCTTCCAAGAGATTTCACAGATTATATTGGTATAGACCAAGGGCGGGGAATTCGTGGGACACTTATCTTACTATTTTCGAATGGGAATATTAGCTTCATTTAATGATATAAATTATGCAATTAAATAAGGCTTTAAATATTAATCAATATAGTAGCAATTGCAATAGTCACACAGCATATACGGAGACAGATCCCAATGCACCTGAGACAAAGATTTTTAATTTCTGATAACTAGGAAATATATTAATTAAAACGCCTCGTCGAAAGTTAATTAACGAACTCCAGTAGTTCCATGTTCACTAGTGTGAAGATCACTTCTACACATCTTCGGGAAAACGTGGCTCTTCGAATAGAAAAGAGAGAAACCGATCGGTTTTATCTACCGCTAAAAATTGCGCTCGGTTGTCCCAGGATGGATATCTATACTAATAAAATAACAAATCGCTCTGTCTGTCTCTCTGTCCGTCTGTCTGCCTGTGTGCGATAGCTAGCGAAATCTACCGCACGTATATCACCGCCGCTGCGAGCGGCCCATCTTCGTCCGCAGCCCTTTATTCTTCCACTTAGTCCGACTCTTTTGCGGAAGCAAGATACGTAGGTCCCCAGCCACGTCCCGAATGAAAGACTCTCTAGCGAAAGCCAGATTGAAAAAAAAAGATCAAAAATATAAACCGGACAAATTTAAAAGGGAAATTACACAAACTAAAGACACCAAAAAGCGGGAAGGGAGGGCTCGGGGCTATGAAGCTACCCGACGAACCCTTGCTTCTTCTAGCTTATTATTAGCAAGCTACCTAAAAATCTGAAAATTCAGGTGACGTTACCCCAAGACAGGCCCTGATTCACCATAGGCTCAGATTTTTAATTTTTTAAGGGTCAGGGACCCTGGACCCCTTTAAGTTTTTGTGCACTAAATTGTTAATAACATGCCTCTTTTGTATCCGATCTTCTTCGTTTTGGGGGTAAATTCTCCTTTCGGTTTCTACCCCAATTCTACATTTAAGTTAAGACCCTGGTACCCTTGCAAGGGGCCCGGTACAGGGCTCCTTGAAGATTTAGTGCACTAAATTGTTAATAACAAGCCTCTTTTCTATCCGATCTTCTTCGTTTTAGGGGTGAATTCTCCTTTCAGTTTCCACCCCATTTCAGCATTTCAGTCAAGACACTGGCACACATGCAAGGGGCCCGGTACAGGGCCCCTTGAAGTTTTAGAGCCATAATTTTTAATAACATACCCCTTTTCAATCCGAACTTCGTCGTTTTTGGGGTGAATTCTCCTTTCAGTTTCTGCTCCATTTCTGCATTTCAGTTAAGATCCTTGTACCCTTGCAAGGGGCGCAGTACAAGGCCCCTTGAAAATTATGTGCACTAAATTGTTATAACATGCCTTTTTTCCATTCAATCTTCTTCGTTTTTGGTGCAAATTCTTCTCTCAGTTTAAGCTCCATTTTTACATTTCAGTTAGGTCCCTAGCACCCTTGCAAGGGGCCGGTGTAGGGCCCCCTTGAAGTTTTAGTGCACTAAATTGTAATAACATGCCTCTTTTCTATCCTATCTTCTTCGTTTTGGTGGTGAATTCTCCTCTTAGTTTCTACTCCATTTCAAAATTTCAGTTAAGAAACCTGGAACCCTTGAGAAGGTCCCGGTATAGGGCACCTTGATGTTTTAGTGCGCTAAATTGTTAATAACATTCCTCTTTTCTACCCGATCTTCTTCGTTTTAGGGGTGAATTCTCCTTTCAGTTTCTGACATATTTCTGCATTTCAGTTAAGGCCCTGGCTCCCTTGCAAGGGGCCCAGTACAGGGACCCTTGAAGTTTTAGTGCACTAAATTGTTAATAACATGCCTCTTTTCTAACCGATCTTCGGTTTTCGGGTGAATTCTCCTTTCAGTTTCTGCCTCATTTCTGCATTTCAGTTAAGATCCTGGCACCCTTGCAAGGGGCCCGGTACAAGGCCCCTTGAAGTTTTAGTGTACTAAATTGTTAATAAATTGCTTCTTTTTTATCCGATCTTCATTTTTAGGATACGTTCTCCATTTAGTTAATCTCTCGTTTCTATATTCCAGTTAAGACCATAGGCCCGTCTAGGGTCCCGTTGGGCCCGGTGCAGGGCCCCTTAAGTTTTTGTGAGCCATACGTTTTTCACATCCTAATTTTCTCACCTTCGCAGTGCGTAATTTTATAGTTGAGTCTTGATCTCTTCTCCTTAGATCAACACTAAAATATTTTTATAGTGACCCTAGGGCCCTTTTTAAAGCATTTCCCCAAATTTTTGCACTTTTCTTTCAAATTATATTCTAATGATTAATTCATACCCTATGCTTAATCTTTTCTAATAGAAGATCTGAAACGCTATGTAAAACTTTTTAACATGTTTTCATGTTAGGGCCCTGTTGTCAACCATCAGTTGGCCCCTTTTGGGCCCCCTATTATAACTCCCTTAAAAATAGTCCGATTCACTAGCTTTGTTTTTCTAACAACATCTTAGGTTTTCCAGCTGTTACATGAACGACAAAAAAATATTTCAGACTTCAACTACCACCAGTTTTGAATATAAATCGTGTTCTTAGGGCCCTTGGTGTATCTTCTTTGATCAGAATTCCTTGCAATTTCCTTTACCATAGTTCTAGAATCCTCTGATTACATTAAAAACTACTAAAAAGTGTATTTATACCAAACTACATGCCACTTAAGTCTCTTCTTCCTTGGGGCCCGGTACAAGGCCCCTTGAAGCTTTTGCACCATAAAATATTAATAAATTGCCCCTTTTAATCCGATCTTCATTTTTGGAACTAATTTCCATTTAGTTATTCTCCAGTTTCTATATTCCAGTTAATATGCTGCGGCACCTTAGGGCCTTTTAGGGCCCGATCCGGGTCCCCTTGAACTTTTTGTGTGCTATTCATTTTTTACACCCTAATTTTCTCGCCTTCTCATTGCATAATTTTAAAATTGAATCTTGGACCCTTCCTCCTAGACCAACACCCTCATATTTTTATTGGGGCTCTAGGGCCTCTTTTTAAGCATTTACCCCATTTTTGTGCATTTCTTTAAAATATTATTCTAATGATTATTTTACACCCTATGATTAATTTTAACTAATTGAAGATCTAAAACGCTAAGTACTAACACATTTAAACATATTTTTAAGTTAGGGTCCTGATCTCAACTATCAGTTCCCTTTTGGGCCCCATGTTATAGCTATCTTAAAAATGGTCAGATTGTCGAACTTTTTTTTTTTTCGAACAACTTCTTAGGTTCTCCAGCTACTACACGAACGACCAAAAAAATTTGAAGACTTCAACTACCATCAACTTTGAATATTAATCGTCATCGTGGGGCCTTTGTTGCAGCTCCTTTAAAAACTATCCTATTTTATTGCAATTTTCTTTAACATAGTTTTAGCGACTTCCAGCTATTTTAAAATCCCGAAATTTTTTTCTTATACCCAATTACATTCCAGTTAAGACCCTGACCCCCAAGGCCCGGTCTTTCTATATATCTCAGCTACCACCTTTTTCTAACATTAATTTCCTTTTTCAGCATAATCTTACGTCTACTCACTGCAGCGGTAAATTAAATTTCGCGTTACTTTAAAGGTAACTGTAGATAATGAATTTCATCCGTTTATTAAATATCGTGTTAATGAAACAGTAATTCATGAAATTTAGAAGGTGATAAGGCATCTTCCAACGCTTGGGGACGCATTCTTTCCTCGGGTTCTATGGGGCCAATTTCAACGGGATTTGTCTTCATTGAACTTAGATTACAATTCAGCTATTCTCAGTATTATGAAATTTTATCCTTAGACTTCAGTTACCAACAATTTCTAACCATAATGATTAATGGTGCATTCTTTTTTGGATTCTATCGGTTAGATTACTACGAGGTTTCGCTCACTCAACGTGGTTTTCGATTGTCTGCGGCACGTGCGGGGCACTTCCGGTAAATGCTGCCAAACGTAACGGAGACCCAGGTTACAGGTTCGTTCAGAATGAAATTTGTTGGGAACACACTAGACGCTAAGGAAGGCAATGTGGATTCCGAATTAGGTTTATTTAAAAGAATTTGAAACGATATAAAATCATACAAACTTGAGTTTTGTTTAAGGTTATTATTTACAAATCCCGGGCAACGACTGGCGGGTCTGCTAGTTTAAAATAAATAAAGACACCTACGGATACACACTACTCAGTGCATTCGTCGTTCCGACCTTTTATTTAAAACTAGCAGACCCGCCCGGCGTTGCCCGGGGTTTGTAAATAATAACCTTAAACAATACTCAAGTTTGTATGATTTTATATCGTTTCAAATTCTTTTAAATGAACCTAATTCGGAGTCAACATTGCCTTACGCAGCGTCTAGTGTGTTCTCAACAAATTTCATTCTGAACGAACTAGTAACCTGGGTCTCCGCAACGTTTGGCAGCATTTACCGGAAGTGCCCCGCAAGTGCCGGAGACAATCGAAAACCACGTTGAGTGAGCGAAACCTCGTAGTCATCTAACCGATAGAATCCAAAAAAAGAATGCACCATTAATCATTAAGGTTAGAAATTGTTGGTAACTGTAAGTCTAAGAATAAAATTTCATAATACAGTGAATAGCTGAATTGTAATATAAGTTCAATGAAGAAAAATCCCGTTGAAATTGGCCCCATAGAACCCGAGGAAAGAATGCGTCCCCAAGCGGTGGAAGATGCCTTATCACCTTGTAAATTTCATGAATTACTGTTTCATTAACGCGATATTTAATAAACGGATGAAATTCATTATCTACAGTTACCTTTAAAGTAACACGAATTTTAATTTACGGCTGCAATGAGTAGACGTAAGATTATGCTGAAAAAGGAAATTAATGTTAGAAAAAGGTGGTAGCTGAGATATATAGAAAGACCGGGCCTTGGGGGTCAGGGTCTTAACTGGAATGTAATTGGGTATAAGAAAAAAATTTCGGGATTTTAAAATAGCTGGAAGTCGCTAAAACTATGTTAAAGAAAATTGCAATAAAATAGGATAGTTTTTAAAGGAGCTGCAACAAAGGCCCCACGATGACGATTAATATTCAAAGTTGATGGTAGTTGAAGTCTTCAAATTTTTTTGGTCGTTCGTGTAGTAGCTGGAGAACCTAAGAAGTTGTTCGAAAAAAAAAAAAGTTCGACAATCTGACCATTTTTAAGATAGCTATAACATGGGGCCCAAAAGGGAACTGATAGTTGAGAGCAGGACCCTAACTTAAAAATATGTTTAAATGTGTTAGTACTTAGCGTTTTAGATCTTCAATTAGTTAAAATTAATCATAGGGTGTAAAATAATCATTAGAATAATATTTTAAAGAAATGCGCAAAAATGGGGTAAATGCTTAAAAGGGGGCCCTAGAGCCCCAATAAAAACATGAGGGTGTTGGTCTAGAAGGAAGAGTCCAAGACTCAAATTTAAAATTATGCAATGAGAAGGCAAGAAAATTAGGGTGTATAAAATGCATAGCTAACAAAAAGTTCAAGGGGACCCGGATCGGCCCTAAAAGGCCCTAAGGTGCCGCAGGATATTGACTGGAATATAGAAACTGGAGAATAACTAAATGGAAATTAGTTCCAAAAATGAAGGTCGGATTAAGAGGGGCAATTTATTAATATTTTATGGTGCAAAAGCTTCAAGGGGCCTTGTACCGGGCCCCAAGGAAGAAGGGACTTAAGTGGCATGTAGTTTGGTATAAATACACTTTTTAGTAGTTTTTAATGTAATCAGAGGATGCTAGAACTATGGTAAAGAAAATTGCAAGGAATTCTGATCAAAGAAGATACACCAAGGGCCCCAAGAAGACGATTTATATTCAAAACTGGTGGTAGTTGAAGTCTGAAATATTTTTTTGTCGTTCATGTAACAGCTGGAAAACCTAAGATGTTGTTAGAAAGACAAAGCTAGTGAATCGGACTATTTTTAAGGGAGTTATAATAGGGGGCCCAAAAGGGGCCAACTGATAGTTGAGAACAGGGCCCAAACATGAAAACATGTTAAAAAGTTTTACATAGCGTTTCAGATCTTCAATTTGAAAACATTAAGCATAGGGTATGAATTAATCATTAGAATATAATTTGTAAGAAAAGTGCAAAAAATTGGGGAAATGCTTTAAAAAAGGCCGAAGGGTCACTATAAAAATATCTGAGTGTTGGTCTAAGGAGAAGAGATCAAGACTCAACTTTAAAATTACGCACTGCGAAGGTGAGAAAATTAGGGTGTGAAAAACGTATGGCACACAAAAACTTAAGGTGCCCTGCACCGGGCCCAACGGGATCCTAGACGGGCCTATGGTCTTAACTGGAATGTAGAAACGAGAGATTAACTAAATGGAGAACGTTTCCCAAAAATGAAGATCGGATAAAAAAGAAGCAATTTATTAACAATTTAGTGCACTAAAACTTCAAGGGGCCTTGTACCGGGCCCCTTGCAAGAGTGCCACGATCTTAACTGAAATGCAGAAATGAGGCAGAAACTGAAAGTAGAATTCACCCGAAAAACAGACCGGGTAAAAAAGAGGCATGTTATTAACAATTTAGTGCACTAAAACTCAAGGGGCCCTGTACTGGGCCCCTTGCAAGGGAGCCAGGGTCTTAACTGCAATGTAGAAATGGGGCATAAACTGAAAGGAAAATTCACCCCAAAAACGATGAAGATCGGATTGAAAAGAGGCATGTTATTAACAATTTAGTGCACTAAAACTTCAAGGGGCCTTATACTGGGTCCCTTGCAAGGGTTCTAGAGTCCTAACTGAAATGCAGAAATATGTCAGAAACTGAAAGGAGAATTCACCCCAAAAATGAAGAAGATCGGGTAGAAAAGAGGAATGTTATTAACAGTTTAGCGCACTAAAACATGAAGGGGCCCTATACCGGGACCTTCTCAAAGGTTCCAGGTTTCTTAACTGAAATGTTGAAATGGAGTAGAAACTAAGAGAATTCACCCCCAAAACGAAGAAGATAGGATATAAAACAGGCATGTTATTACAATTTAGTGCACTAAAACTTCAAGGGGCCCTATACCGGCCCCTTGCAAGGGTGCTAGGGACTTAACTGAAATGTAAAAATGGAGCTTAAACTGAGAGAAGAATTTGCACCAAAAACGAAGAAGATCGAATGGAAAAAAGGCATGTTATATCAATTTAGTGCACAAAATTTTCAAGGGGCCTTGTACTGGGCCCCTTGCAAGGGTACAAGGATCTTAACTGAAATGCTGAATTGGGGTGGAAACTGAAAGGAGAATTCACCTCAAAAACGAAGAAGATCGGATTAGAAAAGAGGCTTGTTATTAACAATTTAGTGCGCTAAAACTTCAAGGGGCCCTGTGCCGGGCCCCTTGCAAGGGTGCCAGGATCTTAACTTAAATGTAGAATTGGGTTAGAAACCGAAAGGAGAATTTACCCCAAAAACGAAAAAGATCGGATACAAAAGAGGCATGTTATTAACAATTAAGTGCATAAAAACTTAAAGGGGTCCAGGGGTCCTGACCCTTAAAAAATTAAAAATCTGAGCCTATGGTGCATCAGGGCCTGTCTTGGGGTAACCTCACCTAAATTTTCAGACTTCTATGTGCGGTAGATTTCGCTAGCCATCGTACACAGACAGACAGACGGACAGACAGACAAACAGAGCGATATGTTATTTTATTAGTATAGATATTATTTTTTACTATTTCAAAAAAATAAACTTTTCCTAAAGCCCTTTTTCATATTTAAAAATACATACATAACTACGGCTGGATTACTTAATAATTAACACAATTTGCATAACTACAGACATACACACATTAAAATTTTATTAAAAAAAAATTAAAATATAATAAAAAATATTTATAAACGTTTGGGCTATTTTCATAGCCCTCATCAGTAAACGAGCAGAGTCACAAAACAGCAAGAGCCACAGCAAACGAAAAAACAGTTAAAATATTCTCTTTTTCATAGTTTACCTTCCTTTACTCCAAACGATGTCGGTCAAGCCTTTGTGAGCAAAACGGGAAATAATTTACGTTTCTATGATAACCTCTTATCACCAAAGTTGTGGGCGATTTTTTCTTTCTTCTTGTGGCTCTCGCGTAGTATAAATACGATATTAATAATCTGCGTTCTTCACATATTCAAAATTAAATCCACATGTAAGCTACTGAAGACAGTGGTGCTTCCAACCCTGGAGTCATTTGTAAAGAGGTTCGTTTGTAAAACCATTCACGATAGCGAGAAAAATTTTAAATTAACTCGAGCATTGCTATACGTGTCTGCTAGTTTACGATATATTCAAATATTATAAATCAAATTCAGCATTTATTCCTGCATGACTATTTAAATAAGTATAACTAGAGACACCATTAGTGTCTGCGGCGCTTTGTTCGAGTTCTTTCAGTTCCCGGAGGAATGATAGCTTCTAAAGAATTTATTAAACTCTTCGCAATGAGCGTCATGTGTACATGCAGTTCAGGGAGAGTACTATTCTTATTGGATTTCACCACTATTTTCAAATGGTAATTTTTGCCTTATTTAAATAACAGGAATTCTTTGATAAATAAGAGAGCAACTAGACTACTGTTTGGAAATAGTGGTAATAAGCATGCGTCCGGCCGAAGTGGAGTATTGAGCCGCATAAAATAAATAGACAATATTTTAGAATGAAAAAAATATTTTATTTTTATGCTTACGGTTTAGTGGTATAAAACTTAGAATGCTATTATGCCACTGGATTTTTAATCTGAAGTTTAGTGTTTATTTAGCTGTCAATTTTCTCGAGTAATGCTCAAATGCTAATCTATCAGCAAATCTTTTAATTTGATCAAACCCGTTATTTTCGAAAGGCATCTCTACTAAAAGCGACATAAGTTGTTTGAAGTGACAACTCTTTTCGACTGATGTGCATTGCAGATTTTGACAAATTTAATTCCCTTGACTTGCGTATTATAACAGCATAGTGAATATCACTGAATCTGTACGCGTGCGAGCTTTTTTCTTTCCAAGATTTAGAAATAGGCGCCTTTCTGTTCGAAATGTCCAGTGGTAATAATCATCAATTCAACCACTTTAGCTTGTTGAAATCCCGGAGTCCTGAGTCACAGGCAATATCACCCTTATACCAATATAATGTATATAAAAATAATATAATCCGTACTTATATAAGAGACCTATTAATTTCCTCCTCTTAAAAGTCGGTTGTCTAGATTGATTATAGGTAAACAGATTTAAACTGCGTTTACAATATATATTTGGAAGAAAAAAAAGAATTTTGCTTATCTGAAAAACAAAGACTTTAATTGCACCGATGGCTGATTTCGATAAAAAAAAACTTCACGTACTTAATATTTTTGAAAGAAAGAAATGTTTATTTTAAAATGCAATGTTTATGCAACAGTTGTTGAAATTTCATTTCACGTGTTTCAGGATTAAAATTTATGGGCCCTAATTTCAGAAAATACTCCTACTGGTAAAAATGACGTAATAAATTTGCCTGTACTTTGCACAGTTTTATAACGATTCGTCTTATTTAACTTAATTATTATTGCTTTTTCATATCGTGTGGACTGAGACCGACATTAAGACTTTTTGATGAAAAATAATTTCCTCGTATATATATAAATATATATATTTTTTTTTCAAATAACCTTTTCATGATGAAAAAATATAGAGTAAAAACAAAATTTTTATAATTGCCCTTTTTTATCATGAAAACTTTATTTAATATATATATATATATGCGGAAACTATCTTTCATCAAAAGGGTTAAGTCCGCACGAAATGAAAATGGATTAAAAATTGCGTAAATAAAGACGAATTGTTATAAATTTGTGTAGATTTATTCATAAAATGCAGTTTAATAATGCCATTTTCACCCGTAGACGTATTTTATTCTTCTGAAATTAGGGTCCCATAAATTTTATTCCTAAAACACATAAAATAAAATTTCAATTTTTTTCACAAAATTATGCATTTTAAAACAAACATTTCTTTTCTTCAATAATATTATGTACATGATTTTTTTTTTTCAAAATCAGCCAAAGGTGCACTTAAACTCTTTTTTTTTTTTGCATCAGCAAAAATCTTTTTTTTTCATGTTTATAGTAAACGCAGTCTGCATCTGTTTATTTGTATTTAATCCAGATAATCCAGTTTCATAAGGAGGTATTAACCCTTTATGTACTGAATTATGAATTCATAAAAATTTTATCTTCTAAAGCATTTTTCGTGAATTGTTTAAACTTCATTAGAAGATTTACATAATCATTTAATAAATTTTAGGAGGATTAATTCAATTGGAATTTATAGGGATTTTGTGCAATATTTATAACACCACTCTATTTTTTATATTAAAAATTTTTCTTAGTATTTTGAAGAATTAGGAAATGCACAAATATAATGTTTTTACAAAAGAAATATAGAAATATTTCCGAATTGAAAAATCCCCCCCCCCCCCCCCAAACGGCAAGATAGCTGAAAACATGCAAAGGCAAAGAAATCATCCTTTTAAAAATATTTTTATTTTGTGTAACCAATAATGCTTTTGGAACAAGATAAAGTAATGTATCTATAACTCATTCTAAACTGTATTACAACTAATCGATACATTAAATGAATTTCATACCATGTTATTTTAATGGTACTTATAAGTACCGTCAGTATATAAAGGGTTAACAAGCCTTTTATGTAGGCACGGATTGTATATTTTTGACATACATTATTTGGCACTGGTAATGATATTGTCTACGACACAGGACTACGGCCCTCAGGTTAGCAACAAGCTGTAATGGTTGAAACAATGAATACCATAGTCCATTTCTAATCGAAAAAGTTTTCCCTGACACGCATATTTCTAAATCTTGGAAAGAAAAAAGCTCGGATGCTCACAAATTTATTTGCCTTTAAAAATTGCATACGCTATGCTGTCACCAGACACAAATACCAGTGTTTAATATTATCAAAAATTACTGTGGACATTGGAACAATGGTGTCGTCGCTTGGTTATGTCACTTTAACTACATTCTAAATAAAAAAGAGTGACTATTCACTCCAGAGGAGTGAATAGTCACTCTATCGCAGAGTCAAAATATGCCCAACCTCTTTAGAGTAACTATTCACTCTGAGCAAAAGTGAAATTTTTGACTCTCTGAAAGAGAGAATAGGCACTCCTGGGAAGTGAATATTCACTGTAAACAGGAGTGGATAATCACTCTTTCGGAGGAGTGACGATTCACTCTTGCTAAAGGAGTGCGGCTTTTCACCCCTGGTAGGAGTGAATGGTCACTCTTTCATAGAAGTGAATGTTCATTTTTTATAGAGTCAATTCTTTTTTTATTTTGCTTTTATGGGCATTTTAAAAGAATCACATCTTTTACAGCATGCAATGAAAATAGATACAAGCGTGGCAAAGATTGGAATAAAATACTTATCAGCAATATTTATTTAATTCATAGTTTGTAACACTAATTGAAATTTTAAGGAAAAAATCAGTTAAAGTTACATATGAATTTAATTTAGATTACTGACAGAAATAAACTAATATATTTTATTCCAATTTTATCCTTTGTGTTTGCTTTTATTGCATACCCTATAAAAATATTACTTTTTAAAGTTTTATAAATAACTTTTTAATAGGTGGATATTATACGTTTAACAATGTTTGATGTCATTTTAATTTTTGGTTTTAAATATAAATTCCTATCTTTTTACCGTACTTTTTCCGTAAATTATTGCTATTTTTGCAAAGTCCTGTCGTTCTAAAATATTTTTCATTTTTTTACTTAAAAACAATGCTTATAAACTTACATATTTTTTAAAAAATGAGTTCTAAGTATGATTTAAATATTAAGAATGTGTATTTTTTTCCGCTGTGATTCGCTTTTGTTTTATTTAATATGATCATGTAGTCTAAATTTTAAGTTCTCTCTAATATGTATATATATGTCTTTTAAACATATTCCTTAACTTAATCATGATTTCTAATTTTGGCCCATTAGTGTTGAAAACAATACTTATTAATGAAACGACACGGTAAGTCATATTTAATTTAAAATTTTTATTCCCGTAGATAATGTATTTTGGGAATATGAGCAAAATAGATTTGATATGTTTTATAGGAAAAGATTGACCTAGGAAATAGAAAAAAATAAATATAAAAATAAACACATTACATTTATTTGTATCTGTATGAATTTTAATAAAAATAAAGTAAATGATTGCATATAAAAGTTCTTATTGTTTGAAAAACATTTTAATGTAAAAAAGTAGTTATTAATCTCTTTAAAAAAATATTCAGTCCTAAATCATGTAAGAAAATATGAACTTTTTAAAAAATATACTAAAACTGTCTTATCGATAAATTTCAAAATAGGCATAAAAAACATTTTATTTCAATGCTTAAATATCATGTTTTATTATTTAGTGCCAAAAATTACGTTCATCAAAAACGTAGAAAATGCGTTTAAAATGAAGGAAATTTAATAACTGATGCAGAATGTCTGTAATTATTATTTTTTTTATATTACTCAGTCTCGAAATTTTAAAATCATAACCCGCAGAAAAATGTTTAGATACAATTTTAAAAAATTAATATACAGTAAAACCTCCCTAAAACGACCACGTACTGTTCCAATAAACATTGGTCTCTCCGAGAGGTGATCTCTTAATGGAGGTCATGTTTAAATCTAGATTTTAATTGTTGAAAATGGTAACAATGTTACTTAAATTTATTTTTCACACTAGGAAAACATATAAAAATTTAAGTATCAAAATAAAAGTTAAGTACATTAGTTAATTACTGCAGAGTTTAAAAAATGAACACATTGAGCTTTGCTTTAATTTTACAGTTTTATATTTTATAATTTTTATTTCCAATTCCTTTCGAAGTTCAGTAAATAAATGCATATTTTGTGGACGGGAACAAATAATGACGATTTCTTTACTTTATCTATTTCTTTGAGAGTTTTCCGACACAACAGGGCAGAGGAGTTTCTTAACCGTCAGTCTTAATTTGTAATCAGAGTTAAATTCATTGCCTAAAAAGGCACAAAGGGGTTTAAACACTTAAAAGTTACCGTGATAAAAAAAAAATCTAAACTTAGTTTAGAAGTTTGATGAATAATGTACACTCCGGAATTATTTTTTTAATAAAACCTTCTTCAAGCGACAAGGAAAAAACGGAATTTATTTCATTTTCTTCAAAGAAATCGGTCTCTCATGGAGGAGGTTCAACTGGGATGGTCTCTGAATGGAGTTCAAATTAGTATTGAGCCTATGGGAATAAATTTCGTTCCATGAAAAAAATATCAAAAACATCAAATATCATATTTAACTCCGAAACAATAATAAATACTCTTAACTGTATATAATCCGAAATCAAAATTAAACCAAATAATAAGAAAAAAAATCTCATAGAACGGCAAATTAATGTTTTCGAATGATGTGTCTCCTACGTTGAGAAAATCTATCTTCTCTTATGAGTCAGTCAGCTTTTCAAACGAAAGAGATAAAACTTTTGTTTTGGTCGTTGGTAAAAGTTTTATAATTTGCAAACACAGCATTGAAAGGGAATAAAAAAATATTTTCACTCATTTTTTTTAATTCACATTTCCCGAACTAATGAAGTTTGTATTATTTTTTTGCTAAGCATTGTGAGCTTAGAGGTCTGCACGGGCCGAAATTTCCAAGGACCCAGCCCGACTCAAAGAAAAAAAATTCGGCCCGGCCCGTAGAAAAAAATTTGGTCCGGCCCGGTAAAAAACTTAAAAGTTCTGCCCGAGTCCGGCCCGGAAAAAAGTTAAAATCTCGGCCCGAGTGAATTTCAACAAAACATGTAATTTTTATTTTTTTGAAGTGTTAAAAATCTGGAAAATGCTATACAGTAAGATGGAATTGTATAGAAAAGAAAAAAAAATGCGTTATAGAAAAGTTCCCTTCTTAGCGAGTGTAAATGTATTATATATTCTTTTCTTATGTATTAGTATATTAATTATGCATGGATCAATACATTAGTGAGTTTAAAACTGGGTTCCGTCATACGCAGGTTCTTTTCACACGTTTTACTATATTTTAATTTAGCTATATTTTAATAAGCGTAGAAATCTAGTGTTCTTTAAAAATAATAAATTTTAATGTTTAAGGGTAGAATAATGACGATATAAAAATGTATGCATTTTTTGCAAACATTTTTGGGCCAGACCTAATTTTATTGACCTTTGAATAGACCAGGCCACGGTGAGACAATGATTTTCATACGGGCTGGGTCAAAATTAGGACTGAAAATTTTGGGTCGTGAAGACTCGGAATGAACCAGTCCCAGCTTTGTACAGAAAAAATAAGCTAGGCCCGCCCCGAGCCTTCAGAAAAAAGTGTGGCCCGGGACCGGCCCGAGTTCCGTGAGTGAAAATCGGCCTGAGCACGAGCCGGCCCGTGCAGATCTCTAGTGCGTATTCAATTGTCAAAAGAATTATATTTCAAACCGCTACATGAAGAAATTTAACATACAATCAATTTCGAACACTCTAACAATCAGTCTTTTTCTATACAACATACAACTATTTAGTGTATAATCTTAACATATCTACACGAATAAATGGTTAAAATTAAATAAGACTTACCTTTATTTTATGTATTCCATTAAGATTCATTTTAATGATATCCTTATCTGTTTATCCTAAGATGGCGGACCAGACGAAAATGTGATCATTTTTCTTATCTTATGAGGGCGCTGTCGCCTGGCTGTTCTGATTGGCTAATAAGCAATGCATACGCAAGCCACTCTTTCGGGAGTGACAACTTCACTCTCGATAATGGAGTGAGATATTGCATTCCTTTCTAGAGAGTGGGAAATTCCACTCTTTAAGGAGTGTATTTTTACAAAATTCACTCCAAAAAGAGTGAAAAGGCCTGTCACACTTTCAAAGAGCGAGCTTTTCACTCCTCCCAGTTTTAGAGTGTAGAGGCCGTCGCGTTTAAAGAATATTCTCATTAAAGTGCCTTTCGCAAAGAGTAGGCTTGACGAAATAGAAGATTGCGGCACTTGCTGATAGATTAAAATTTGAGCATTATTTGAGGCACTTAACGGCCGGATAAACACTATATTTGAGAACGAAGAATCAATAGCTGTTACAACAAACTTATTTTTATACTCTAAAACAGTAAGCAAAAAAATATTTTTTTTTCCTTTTCTTATTTTAAAATTTTGCATTTTAACGTTATGCTATTCAGTGCTCCGACATTTTGACATGGCGGACGTTAATTAGCATATATATATATATATATATATATATATATATATATATTGGGGGGGGGGATGTTTATCAAATATACTTATGATGCATCCAAGCAGATAATGAAAATTTTAATTGCATACATAAATATATACATAAACTAAAGCTCCGTAATCTGGTTCACAAGAAAGCTTGGAGTCAACCGCGAATGGTATTAACAACAATGTGGTTTTAAGTTTATGAGAGCAGTTTAGAGGTCTGCACGGGCCCGGGCCGGCGGAATGGAGGAGAATTTTCAAACGGGCCGGGCCGGGCCGACAAAAAAATTGAACGGGCCTGCTGGGCCGTGGTTTGGTGGTTCTCATATTTACTGCTCAACAATGCGAAACTTTGACACATTTTCTGACTCATTTTTAACTATAAAGGCATAAAATTGACAGGCCTGAGTATTGAAGGCATTTGGGATCGAATAGCGTTTCCATTCTTCATAAATTACGTACAGAGATAACAGAGACTCTTGTCACGTGACTGTACGTTTTTCTCCTTTCCTGTGCTATCGCTTCCGGAAATTCGATTCAAAACGCTAACTTTGGCAGTATTTTCTGAAAGATATATTACTTTTATCTAAGAAAAAAATGGCATTTACATGGTTTCTGAATAAGAATACCTGCCAATCTCATGCGTTTCCGAAAAGAAATGAATTCATAAATGTATCAAAATGTAGCTCCTTTGGATTTGAGAAAAGCCTTAAAAATGCAGAAATATTTTCACAAATCTACTTTTTATTATAAGCTTCAAAAGTTATCATGTTTTTTAACCCTTTATTCTAAACTACAATAATCTTTTAATAAACCCTTATTTAAATTTTGAAACGTCTATAGAGACGTTGACTGAAACACTGTAAGTAATCGTTAATGTTTACTATTGTGTGTTTTCTATTTTGTGAACACATAGTAATTTAAAATATACTGTAAAATGTTCCCATAAATATGCATGTAGTATTCATTAAAAGAATCTTATTTGTATGTCGAGAAAAAACGGAATTTTTTGTAGAAATTTAGTCAGGCCGGCCCGGGTCTGTTTTCACTGATTTCTGTACGGGCCGGGCCGAGAACGGTAAAAATGTAAACGGGCCGGGCAGGGCTCGGGCCGAACTTTCAATTTTTACACCGGGCCGGGCCAAAATAGCTTTCCTTCGGGCCGGGCCTGGAAATTCCTGCCCGTGCAGACCTCTAGAGCAGTTATATCGCAAGAATGAAAGAGATAGGTCACAAAACTTTCAACTCTCCTGCATTTATCTTGATCAAGATAGGCTGATTTCAATCAATGCCATGTTATAAATGTAGGACATAAAGTAACCGAGATCAGTGGAGAATCACTACCTGTCTTTTTCGTTGGTATCAAGTTATAATAAATCGTGGAGCAACGCAGGGCACGCTTTAATTACTTTTTTCCTGAGCTTTCCTCCCCAAAGGTCAAGATGGGTGGTTTAAAGGAAACAAGGAGGAGATTAAGGCTGCGTGCGCACGTGTATTTTACCTACTTCCCCAGTTTTCTTGGTAAAGCTTTTGTACTGGACCCATATGCGGTTTATTCACAAAAGAATGAGGGGAATCAACAATGGGTCAGGAGATAAGGAGCTCGACTCTACTTGAAGGAAAGGTTCCTCTTTTGCCGGACACCATTCCCTTTCCTGCTAAAGTCATTAAAAATCAAAGACACCGCGTCGCCACAATAAACGAAGTCGACACTGCTAACAGAAGGATGGTGCGGTCGCAGCTTAAAGGAAGATAGTCGGAATTAGGTTTGACTGCGGAGTTAGTAAGCATCCATTTTGATGCAAAACTACATCTTTTTTGTCTTGAATTATACTCTTTATCTAAAATCTTAGAAACTTTTGAAATTTCTCTTAAATTTAAAGATTTATTTTTATCCACTAAATTTTTCTATTTTCAAACTGCTTACCCGCTGACTTTGCCAAGAACTCTGATAAAAAATGCGCATATTTAAAAATAAAACATAAAATTCAAGTGCGCGGCCTTTGTTTTTCTCTCTTGAGTTTAATAACATTAAATGTTGCATTTAACTGATGAATATTTTTTTAAATAATTTTTATCGACAGAAATAACTGCCTTTTGTAATGCCTGTATTTTATACTTATATTTTGTCCTTTATATGTTATTCAAGTTGTTAAAACATGACATATTATTTTTTCATTCAAAAAATTCCTTATAATAGAAAATAAAAAAAATTATACAAATATAAGGAATTTCTTGAATGAAAAAATAATGTGTCATTTTTTAATAACTTTAATAACATATGGAAAACATAGGAAAAATTGATTATTGAAAATGTTATTCTTGAATTGAAACTATTAAAGGTATAATTAAAAGATGAATAAAATATTCAAGCTGCTTTTTTTTTTCTCTCTCCTGATTGAAATCAGTGGAAGTGAGTCCAAAGTATGGAGTAACTAGCTCAGTGTTGCCTGGATGTAAGCCAAAGCAATTTTTTGTACTTCTCGAGTTATTATAGTTCATATATAATAAAGTAAGTTTGTTTAAATTATCTTTACAAGAGCTACATTATTGTTAACAACGTCACGACAGTTGTTGCGTAAAGTATGGGACATTTAGAATGCGTACAATCTTTAAATTTTCCTTCAATAATTTTGAATATTGAAATCCGCAGAATTTATGCATTTTTAAGATAAGCGAAGATTTGTTTCCATTTTAAGTAATTGATGATAAAAGATTAAAAATTCTTCTTCTTTAAGGCTATAAATGTGGAATAAAAATAAGACTTCGGCTTGTGGTGACATACTCTATATTTTTGATTAAATAAGAAGTGAATTGCAATCCTGATTTCCTATACAAAAATTGTCTGTCGTGATACAAAAAAAGTACATAAGCACGCAGTTTATACGATTGACTGTATAATAAAATCATTCCTTTTTAGGGTTTCGTTCATCTGACGAAACCCTATTCGTCTCGCTCCTCTGTCTGTCCGTCTGTCTGTCTGTCACAGAGCCCGTTCTCAGAAACTATACATGTTGGAGACTTGAAATTTTGCATACTTATAGATGAACACCACACATCATACGACAAATCATTAAATTTTGAAAAAGTCGAATATTTAACCCTTTGGGCTCTCACATGTGTATTTTAAACAATTCTTTCTAAGTGAGTCTCTAATTAGGTTGCAGGCGTGAAATTTTGAGTACTTATAGATGGACACCTCAGATCAAACGACAAAAAATAAATTTTTGATAAAGTCGTGCATTTAACCCTTTGGGCTACCACATGTATATTTTAAACAGTTCTTTCTATGTGAGCCTCTAATTAATTTGGAGGCGTGAAATTTTGCATACTTATAGCTGAATACCTCACATATAACGACAAATCATAAAATTTTGAAAAAGTCGTACATTTAACCCTTTGGGCTCCCACATGTGTATTTTAAACAATTATTTCTAAGTGAATCCTAATTAGGTTGGAAGCGTGAAATTTTGCATACTTATAGCTAAACACTTCACATCAAATGACAAACCATAAAATTTTGAAAAAGTCGTACATTTAACCCTTTGAGCTCCCACATGTGTATTTTAAACAATTCTTTCTACGTGAGCCTCTAATTAGGTTGGAGGCGTGAAATTTTGCATGCTTATAGCTGAATACCTCACATCAAACGACAAATCAAAAAAATTTCAAAAAGTCGTACATTTAACCCTTTGGGCTCCTACATGTGTATTTTAAACAATTCTTTCTAAGTGACACACTTTTTAGGTTGGAGGCGTGAAATTTTTCATGCTTATAGCTGAACACCATCATGTGACAAATCATAAAAATTTGAAAAGTTATACATTTTACCCTTTGGGCTCCCACACGCGTATTTTGAGCAATTCTTTCTAACTGAGCCCCTTATTAAGTTGGAGATTTGAAATTTTGCATACTTATAGCAGAACACCTGAGGCCAGGCGACAAATCATAAAATCTTGAAAAAGTCTTACGTTTAACCCTTTGAGCTACCACATATGTCTTTTAAGCAATTCTTTCTAAGAGAGCCCCTAATTAAGTTGGAGACATGAACTTTTGCATATGTATAGCTGAATACCTCAGACCACACGACAAATCATAAAATTTTCAAAAAGTCTTATATTATTTACTCCTCCGTGCTCTAACTTGTATATTTTACGCAATTTTTCTAAACTCCACCCTTTTCACCCGGGGAGCAATTTTCCAACTTTTGCCGACACCCCTTTGACCGATCTTTCATATTATGCACCATAGCCTTACATATTTTAGTTCCACTTTTTACCACCAGGGGCGCCTACTTATCTCGGGTGCTATGGGTCCAATCCCCTCGACTAATATATCTATGGATAGTATGTAAAACGGAGTTTCGTTCGGATAGAGGTTTGTTTAGAATAGAGTGCGCCCCTTGTTGCGAAATGTGGAACTAACAGATTTTTCAAAAGGATAAAGTGTTTTGAAAGGATTATTAAACGAAACCCTCTGTGCGATCTGCGATCACACTTACCCACTTGTTTTTCTTGTGAAAACAAAGTTTATTATCGTTTATTCGAATCAGCACCACCCCCTACTCGAATTAGATTCTGCCTTACAAACATGACATTATACTTTGATTAAATCTTGTTTTAAAATAATTTTTTATTAAATTTTACATTTTACATGCTTCACAATCCCAATGTCTCTGACATATTTGCAAACAAACGAAACAAACAAAAAAGACGAAAATTTCAGTTCATTTCAATCAGATATTAAAGAAATAATATTAAATAATTAAACTACCCCTTCCACTAAATTTATTCAGTTTTTGTGCAAAAAAATTATACAGAATTAATACATTTTTTCAAAGAAAGGGAGGAATAGTCTCTTTCTATAGGCAAAGTCCTGGATTATGATCATGTGCTCCGGTAGGGGTCTGCACGGACCTGGGCTTGACCCGAGGCCCGGCAATACGAGGGCAAACTTTTAAACTGGCCGTGTCGGGCCGGGCCAATTGACAAAACAAACGGGCCGAGCCGACAAAAAATTAAGCAGCCCGTTATGAAAACTTAAACGAAGCCAATGAAATAACAAATATATATATTTTGAGCGAGCCGATGCGTGTTTAACAACATTAACACAGAAATATAAAAATACCCCCTAGCCCCCGGAGCCACAGAAATCCCTCCTGGAGAAAAGTGTCTGAATTCAACACTGCCCGCATGTGAGTTTTATTGAAAGCATCCAAGGGTTTGAAAAATATCTAGTCTGTGTGTATGTAGGGGGGGGGGGGGATCTGGGAGAATTCCGGCACAAAGTAATTTTTAAAAAACTTTAAATTATTCAAAACATGATAAGAAAACATGTAAAATATTATAGATAGAAAAAGGAAAACAATCCCTAGAACAAGAATAACAATTTCTTTAAGAACACTGTCTTGATTTTTGAACCAAATTCTCTCTCTCTCTCTTATTTATTTATTTATTTATTTATTTATTTATTTATTTATTTTATTTTTATTTTTATTTATTTTTTTTTTTTGGGGGGGGGGGGGGCACTGATGGGTGAAAAAAAAGCCAATCTATTGTTGCATTAACACTTTGCACACCTAGTAGCAGAGATTTTTTTTTTTAAATGGCAAGTTACAATCCACAAAGAAGTGCTAAGGTTAAATAAAACTAAAATTTTGTCCTTTTTGTATTGCACTATACTGTTTATTGAAAATAAGAGTATAATGAAAATTTCATAAAAGGGGTTTTAAGATTTGTTTGTTTAAACGATTAAAGAAAAAATTTGAAACTTATATTTTTTAAAGCAATAAAAGTATTTTAAATTATCATTTGGCAATAATTAGTCGTATTAAAAATATTGACTTTGATAAAGTAATTAATGTTTTATCTAAATTTGCTGAGTAATGACTGAAAAAATAATATCTAAAGAATAAGCATTATGAATGCGGAGTATTTATTATTATTATTATTAAGGAAAATAATCTTGCAATTTAAATTTCACACATTTATAAAGGAAAATTGGTAACATATTTTTGCAGATTTAGAGAGCTTATTTTAAACAAAGGTGTGAAACTTACAATGAAATAAAATAAATGTGTTCCCTTTTTTTACAGGGTTTAAGACTACAAAAGCTGAAAAAGGGTATTTTTTGTACCAATACCAGCTATTAATTATTCTCTATTTGCTGGGGGGATGGGAGAGAATTAACATCACCGATTCTAAGGAATAACAAATACAGTATAATAATCTAAAAATTTTGGGACTTATAAAATTTTAAAATTATTTTTATATTTTATTTATTAATTTATTTTTTTATTTGGGAGAAGGGTAAGTCATTTATTTATTTTTGCACAACTTAACATTTGAAAGAAACAAGAAAAGAGAAAAATATTTTAAATGTTTTAAGTTTTGTGGGTAAGGAAATTTTTACGCGGATACTTATTGTCATTACAAAGAAGCCAATGGTCAAAAAAGAAGAAAAAATCCAGGATTTAAACTCTGTGCAGGGGAGTAGAGGATTAAATGACATTGAAATTTTTAAAGATACCCCCCCCCCTTAAAAAATGAAAAGTATTCATTTATATATATATATAAACAAACAAAAAAAAAGTAGCTTTTATTTTGAATAGAAAACAAATACTGCTGATGGGAATTAAAATCTCAGTTAAATACTGCGTTGATTCACTTTGATGTTGCAAAATATTTATGTATAACTAAAAAACAATGATAGATGTAAAAACTTAATAATCTTATTCATAAATATGTATCGTAAGAAATTCTTAAATTTAAAAATAGCTATTTTAGGGGTTAAAAATCATTGATATTATACATTTTGAAACATTCACGAAGGCTTAAAATTGAAGAAAGAAAAATGTAACTGCATTTTAAGAACGCACAAGCTACGTAAATATTCCACTTAAGTGTTTTGTTCGCGCCTTTCCTCTCGCGTGCATAAATCTAGTCATTCTGTAGCTATGCTTCCACTTAGGCAACAAAATGGATTCCTGTATGCATCAATAGCAGGCCAGTGCAAAAAAGAAAATATTTCCCCCGCATCGGAGTCCCAACAGAGCGTTTGGAGCTGGAAAAAATTCTATTGTGTAGTTGACATGTGCCACATAAATCTCAGCCATAGAGGCAAATGTTATATTTATGTATAAATGTTTGCCGCACACACTCAAAGGAAAAAAAAAAAAAGCAGGTTAATGCAGTGAAAATAAATTTGTAGAAGCCACGCTCATCGATAGGCCAATTATCTGCAAACCGAAACTTTTATATTGCGTAACTTTACTTTCTTATTAAAATGACTTGTAATTTACATACATGTGTTAGTTTTAGTAAATAATGTACATCTTCCTTACAATGACACACTTCCAGAACCGATTAGTTACATATTAAAGCCGTTGATTGGTTTTCAAAAAAATTAATATTCCAGAGTATCTAATAAAATTAATTTTACGCGTAAGATCTTTTTCATACTGGCCCCACCAGTGGCCGAGATGTTCTGCTCTCAAAGCTGGTGGATGGGGAAGTGCTGAGTTTGATCCCAATCGCGCCCGTCTGCCCAATCGTTCGGAGTTTTCCGTGGTTTTCTTCGAACCTTGGATTTCCTTGCGTAAATAAGGGTTTGGTTCCCTTAGAAAGACCCCACGGAGGGCACCCCCCCCCTTCGTGCCCATATCCCTCATGTTGATAATTGGCCGTCATAAACAACACCAACACCAATACCTTTTTCATACTGAATCCAGCACGCTCTATATTTTTGTAATTGACATTGTTTTCGCTATCTGTCACTATTTTCGTGATAGGGGGATAATTTTCAAATTTCACAACTTGGGGGCACTCATGCGATTACGTATAGTTGATTTAATTAAGTACAAATTTGTAGGGTAACTTCCCCAGTAACTGGCACTTTAAGAATTTGTCCTTAAACTTACCCCTGTTTTCATTACTTAGGAAAAAAATATTTACTTGCAAATATTTTTAAATCAAAGAGTGCATATCTGTGCATCTATTTTTCCCATTAAACGCAAAAATATTTGAATAGGTATTTTTATTTAAAAAAATTATATATAAAGCTACTATAATCACCAGTAATTGGTACCTAGTACACCAATGTATGACACCTTGTGATCCAGTAATTGGCACATGTTTATATAAGTATGAAAAACACTTCATTTTTTACTTTTAGGTAATATACATGAAAAATATCATGTGAATGAAAAACATATGATAGAAAATATTAATTATAACATATTGTAGACAGAAAGTCTTGGTTATAAGATTACACAGCTTGATAAAATTAATTGTAGCAACTTTATGCTGAAAATATTAATCATCACATAAATAAATTAATGCTATGTCACACATCTTGATGTTGGAAATATATTATAACTGTTTTAAACAAATAATAACATTATAATTTGAAATATTACATGGAAAAAAAGTCCTTCCGGCCAGTGACGGGAGGAAGAGGTAGCTTTCATAATCCTTATTTAAAAAAAGCCAAATTATATCATTCAAACACACGAAGCTCAATTTAGTGGAAACCGAATATAGGAGATTCAATACTAATTTTTATCAATATAATTAATGAGAATTTCGCGAAATTAGTCAGCTTTATCCAAGCTGCTTTTCTTTAAAGTAACATATATTTGGCTGCCAAATTCGGCAATTTCTTAAAGTGCCTGTCATTTTAAGACAACATGGTGGATGAGGCTAAGCTGTGAACTTGATCGAGACCTTAGTAATTGCTGTGCACATGCTCACTCACATCGGAATCGGTTAATATATAGGAGTGCTGTTGCATGCAAAAAATCAGATTTTTCAAAATGTCACCCACAATAGAAATTGAAACTGCTATATCTGAGCCATTTTTTAAGGTAAAGACAAACAAAAAATGCTCCTGAATCCTTATATCAAGGTCAAATACTTAAGAAAGAAACCTTTTTCAATTTCTAATTTTTTTGCACCTCACTTTAAAGATATATATATATTTTAATTTAATGGTCGCCATTTTGAAACAAGATGGCTGATGAATCTGGCAAGCGAACTTGGTCGAGGTGTTGATGTATACTATCCACATGCCTTCTTACATCGAAATAGGCGAATACGTGTGTTATCGCGTGACAAATACAAGATCGTTTCAAAATGTTAGCCATGCTAGAAATTCAAAGTGCTATAAATCAACCATTTTTTAAGATATAAACAAAAGAACAAATTTTCAGAAACAAAAACTGCTCCGGAATCTTTGTATCAAGGCCAAACACATAAAAAAATCTTTTTCATTTTCCAATTGTTTAACACCTCATTTTGAATTTTAAATTTAATTTTTTTAAATGGCAACCCTTTTGAAACAAGATGGCGAATGAAGCTGCCCAACGAACTCGGTCGAGACATTGGTATGTACTATGTACAGACCAAGTTACATCCAAATAGGTTCATAATTACGCCTGTTATCGCGTGACAAAAATCAGGTCGATTTAAAATGTCAGCCACAAGAGAAATTCAAAATGCCATTACTCAGCCATTTTTTTTAGATATAGACGAAAGAAAAACTGTTCCGGAATCTTTGTGTTAAGGTCAAACACATACAAAAAAAATCTTTTTCACTTTCCAATTTTTTGGTATCTCATTTAATTTTTTTTATTTTTTAATTTCTTTAAATGGCCGCCATTTTGAAACAAGATGGCGGATGAAGCCGGCCAACGAACTCGGTCGAGATATTTGTATGTACTATGTACACACCAAGGTACATCCAAGTCGGTTCATAAATACGCCTGTTATTCCGTGAGAAAAATCAGAACGTTTCAAAATGTCAGCCACGCTAGAAATTCAAAATGCTATAACTCAGCCATTTCTTAAAATATAGAGGAAACAAAAACAGCTCCTGAATCTTTTTATCAAGGTCAAACACATAAGAAGAAAATATTTTTTCAATTTTTAATTTTTTGGTACCACATTTCAAATTTAAATTTTTCTTAAAAATTTAAATGGCCACCATTTTCAAACAAGATGGCGGATGAAGCTGGCCAACGAACCCGGTCGAGACATTGGTATGTACTATGTATAAACGAAGTTACATCCAAATCGGTTCATAAATACGCCTTTTATCGCGTGACAAATTTTAGGACGTTTCAAAATGTCAGCCACACTAGAAATTCAAAATGCTATAACTCAGCCATTTTTTAAGATATAGACGAAACAAAAACTGCTCCGAAATCTTTGTATAAAGGTCAAATGCATAAGAAAAAATATTTTTCCATTTTCAAGTTTTTGGTACCACATTTCAAATTTTAAATTAAAAAAAAAAATTAAATGGCCGCCATTTTGAAACAAAATGGCGGATGAAGCTGGCCAACGAACTCGGTCGAGAGATTGGTATATACTATGTACACACTGAATTACATCCAAATCGGTTCATAAATACGCCTTTTATCGAGTGACAAAATTCAGGACGTTTCAAAATGTCAGCCACGCTAGAAATTCAAAATGCTATAACTCAGCCATTTTTTAAGATATAGACGAAACAAAAACTGCTCCGGAATCTTTGTATAAAGGTCAAATACATAAGAAAAAAATATTTTTCCATTTTTAATTTTTTGGTACCACATTTCAAGTTTTAATATTTTTTAAAAATTTTAAATGGCCGCCATTTTGAAACAAAACGGCGGATGAAGCTGGCCAACGAACTCGGTCGAGACATTGGTATGTACTATGTACACACCAAATTACATCGAAATCGGTTCATAATTCCGGGAGTTACAGTGTGACATAGGTCAGATATATATATATATATATTTGGTTTCTATTAATACACAGCATATTTTCCAACAAATTACTAAATTACAAAAAAACTACGTTATTACTTATGTAGACAAATCTTCTAATAATTATGCTATTATTTGTAAATCTTATTATCACCAACTTCTTACAAATTGTATTTCTTCTAATAAGTCATTTAAAAAAACTAATGAAAATGTAATTGTAAATAATCGTAAAATTCGAAGTTATTATAAACTATTAAATATTTTATCTACTAACTTTAATTATCCATATTTAGTTCTTATTCCCAAATTTCATAAAACTCCAATTAAATTTAGGACTGTAACTATTGGTTGCAATACATATAATAATAAAGCCAATAAACTTCTCTTAAAAATTCTTAATCAATTATATGTACTTACTACAAACAATGATAATACACATTGTATAAAAAATAGCTATCAACTTGTCAATATTTTAAAAAATCTTCATTGTGTATATAATATAACAACATATGACTTCAAAGATCTTTTTAATAATATAGACCTATTAGATTTACATAAAATTATAAATGCATTATTTAAAAAGTATTATAAAAAACTGGAATTACCATCTAATATTGATATTGCATATTTTAAATCTTTAACTAACTTCATTATCTATAATAATTATATCTTGCAAGATAACACTTTATATTTACAGCATGTCGGTATACCACAAGGCGGTTGTACATCCAGTTTACTCTCAGACTTATACTTATATCATTATGAACGTAATTTTACTAATAATAATCTACATTTATATCGTTATATTGATGACATTATTTTAATTGATACTGATCATTCTGCAATTACTCCATTTCCAGTAGATTATCCCACTAATTTGGAATTAACGGAAAACCTTTTATCTAACAATACAATTAACTTCTTAGATCTTAAAATTACAATAAAAGACAACAAAACAATCACAGATTTATATGACAAACGTAAAGAATTTAAATTCAAAGTTAATACATTTACAAATTTTAAATCTTGTCTACATCATTCTGTATTTCGAAATATAATACTTAATCATTTATATAGAATAAAATGTTTATGTTCTTCTCCTCTAATTAACAATAATATTAAAAAACTAATTTATGATGCATTAAATCATGGTTTTCCAAAAAAATTCATATATTCATTAATATACAATTAGTATTTTTCTTACATGATCTTTTAAAACAAATTAACACATGCGTAAACAAAATTACAAAAAAATTATAAAATAAAAAAATCTCTATAAAAAATAAAAATTGTAAAATAACATAAAAAAAAAAATTATTATAGGATGGATGGGTGGGTAGATGTTAGAGTACGGAGGAGGGTGGCGTTGTCTGGATAATACGCAATGGTTAATTTATACATAAAAAAAAAAAAAAAAAAAAAAAAAAAAAAAAAAAAAAAAAAAAAAAAAATGGGGCTTTTGTATTATTACTATATTTTTAATACATATTTTATAAGGATGTTGATTTGATATTTTATATGTAATTGGTGTATTTCATTAATTATTAGCTTTATTATTGTTTAATCTTATTTACAATCATTTGTTATAAATTTTAATTTAATAAGGACAATATCATATTAATTACTAATAGTATGCCATTTTTATAGTGATTAATATACATATAAGTATATTTAATATAAATAAAGTTATACTGTATGGATTAAAATTGGGTAATTATATTTATTATTATTCCTCTATTCTTATTAATATTTTAATATTTATTTATTTTCACCTAGTGTTATATAATTTATTATCGGTTTATTGTTTTTGAATGTCCCACATTCATACTTTTAGGATTTTTATGGATGTATAAAATAATCCACACACTATATTTGTGCTTTTTAGGTAATTGGAATTTAAGTATCAGTTCACCTTCTTTATACTACCATATGTTTTTTATTTCCTGTTCATTTTATAATTATCTTATATATAATAGTTTTTATTAAAGATTTTTATATTTTTAATAATTATTTATATTAATTATTAATGAATTTATTCTGTTTTATAGCATATAGCTATATGCTATATTTTATCGATGTTCTAGAATTATTTAAATTCTTAGTGTAGATTAAATAAATTTGCTAATAGAATATTTTGCATGCTTTTTAAATTTTATTAACAATAGTTTTTTTTTTTTTTTTTTTTTTTTTAAATACATTGTGTGGTTTATATTCAGTTTATAATTATCTATATATAAGGATATTTTTGGTTTTGCTGTTAATAAAACAATTGTTACATTCAATTGCGTATAACTGAAGCAAGTCTTTTGACAATTAAATCATAAATGTAATACTAGATGGCAGCACCACAATTTGTGTTTTTTTTTTCGATAAGTTCTAGATTTACTTCTTCCAGCTACATTTCAGTTATAATTTACTACACCAGGGGGAATTTTTAGCTTAATTTTGACGATATTGTTTAACGGTTTTTAATTAATTTAATAGTGCATTTTAATTATGTAATTACTTTCTATTTATATTATTTTATATTATATTAAAAGTTATTTAACATTTATTTCAATATGTATTAACTGTGTCCTATGGTATCAATTACTGTGATTTCTTAACTGTTTTATTAACCTTAATCTTTACGATATGGGTGCCATGTGAGCGTGGATTTATTCTAAAATATTAATCGGTATGGTGTTTATTATTTCATTTTATATCCTATAAATATTTAAATAGGTTTTATTGTTTTTTCCAATTCATATTATTTGTTTCTATTCTGTTTTCATTTTTAATCAATTCACTTGATTTTAATGGTTGTTAGGGCACAGGGGAAAATAACTTTTAGCTTTAGCTTATATTTCCCACAGAAAACAACCATTTTGCTTATATCATTGAATTCTGTGCCCTTGAAAACGTAATTCAATATATAAGCATTTCCATTATTTGTCGGTGTCCACTTTCTTATTTTTCTTCCATAATATTCTTATAAATATTTTATCTTTTTTTTTTATATATATACTTACAGCTTTAATTCATAATATTATGGTTTTTGATGGTGGTAGGTTATGTTTAATTATTGGTTATATATATATATATATATATATATATATATATATTTATATACTTACAGTTTTAATTCATAATATTACGGTTTTTGATGGTGGTAGGTTATGTTTAATTATTGGTTATATATATATATATATATATATATATATATATATATATCAATTTTGAACGGAGGGTGGTTTCGGGGTCTGGGGGTCATGATCGATGAAAATATACCAAAATTTTAGGTAGCTTTCTTTACAAAAAAGCTACCTATTGCAGCCGTTCGGAGGAAAGCGATTTCAAAAAATTTTGGTATATTTTCATCGATCATGACCCCCAGACCCCGAAACCACCCTCCGTTCAAAATTGATATATATATATATATATATATATATATATATATTACCATTAATTAAACATAACCTGCCACCGTCAATTATTATGAATTAAAGCTGTAAGTATTAAAAAAAAATATTATAAGAATTATTATGGAAGAAAAAAGAAAAAAGTGGACACCGACAAAAATTGAAAAGCTTATACATTGAATTACGTTATCGAGGGCACAGAATTCAATGATATAAACAAAATGGTCGTTTTCTGTGGGAGAAATAAGCTAAAGCTAAAATTAATTTTCCCCTGTGCTATATATATATATATATCTGACCTATGTCACACTGTAACTCCCGTAATTATGAACCGATTTCGATGTAATTCGGTGTGTACATAGTACATACCAATGTCTCGACCGAGTTCGTTGGCCAGCTTCATCCGCCGTTTTGTTTCAAAATGGCGGCCATTTAAAATTTTTAAAAAAATTTAAAACTTGAAATGTGGTACCAAAAAATTAAAAATGGAAAAATATTTTTTTCTTATGTATTTGACCTTTATACAAAGATTCCGGAGCAGTTTTTGTTTCGTCTATATCTTAAAAAATGGCTAGGTTATAGCATTTTGAATTTCTAGCGTGGCTGACATTTTGAAACGTCCTGAACTTTGTCAAGCGATAAAAGGCGTATTTATGAACCGATTTGGATGTAATTCGGTGTGTACATAGTACATACCAATCTCTCGACCGAGTTCGTTGGCCAGCTTCATCCGCCATTTTGTTTCAAAATGGCGGCCATTTAAATTTTTTTAAAAAATTTAAAATTTGAAATGTGGTACCAAAAAATTGAAAATGGAAAATATTTTTTTCTTATGTATTTGACCTTTATGAAAAGATTTCGAAGCAGTTTTTGTTTCGTCTATATCTTAAAAAATGGCTGAGTTATAGGATTTTGAATTTCTAGCGTGGCTGACATTTTGAAACGTCCTGAATTTTGTCACGTGATAAAAGGCGTATTTAAGAACCGATTTGGATGTAACTTCGTTTATACATAGTACATACCAATGTCTCGACCGGGTTCGTTGGCCAGCTTCACCCACCATCTTGTTTAAAAATGGCGGCCATTTAAATTTTTAAGAAAAATTTAAATTTGAAATGTGGTACCAAAAATTGAAAATTGAAAAAATATTTTCTTCTTATGTGTTTGACCTTGATAAAAAGATTCGGGAGCAGTTTTTGTTTCGTCTATATCTTAAGAAATGGCTCTGAGTTATAGCATTAGGTAGCTTTCTTTACAAAAAAGCTACCTATTGCAGCCGTTCGGAGGAAAGCGATTTCAAAAAATTTTGGTATATTTTCATCGATCATGACCCCCAGACCTCGAAACCACCCTCCGTTCAAAATTGATATATATATATATATATATATATATATATATATATATCTGACCTATGTCACACTGTAACTCCCGTAATTATGAACCGATTTCGATGTAATTCGGTGTGTACATTGTACATACCAATGTCTCGACCGAGTTCGTTGGCCAGCTTCATCCGCTGTTTTGTTTCAAAATGGCGGCCATTTAAAATTTTTAAAAAAATTTAAAACTTGAAATGTGGTACCAAAAAATTAAAAATGGAAAAATATTTTTTTCTTATGTATTTGACCTTTATACAAAGATTCCGGAGCAGTTTTTGTTTCGTCTATATCTTAAAAAATGGCTGAATTATAGCATTTTGAATTTCTAGCGTGGCTGACATTTTGAAACGTCCTGAATTTTGTCACGCGATAAAAGGCGTATTTCTGAACCGATTTCGATGTAATTCGGTGTGTACATAGTACATACCAATGTCTCGACCGAGTTCGTTGGCCAGCTTCATCCGCCATTTTGTTTCAAAATGGCGGCCATTTAAAATTTTTTTAAAAAATTAAAATTTGAAATGTGGTACCAAAAAATTGAAAATGGAAAAATATTTTTTTCTTATGTATTTGACCTTTATACAAAGATTTCGGAGCAGTTTTTATTTTGTCTATATCTTAAAAAATGGCTGAGTTATACCATTTTGAATTTCTAGCGTGGCTGACATTTTGAAACGTCCTGAATTTTGTCACGCAATAAAAGGCGTATTTATGAACCGATTTGGATGTAACTTCGTTTATACATAGTACATACCAATGTCTCGACCGGGTTCGTTGACCAGCTTCACCCGCCATATTGTTTAAAAATGGCGGCCATTTAAATTTTTAAGAAAAATTTAAATTTGAAATTTGGTACCAAAAATTGAAAATTGAAAAAATATTTTCTTCTTATGTGTTTGGCCTTGATAAAAAGATTCGGGAGCAGTTTTTGTTTCGTCTATATCTTAAGAAATGGCTGAGTTATAGCATTTTGAATTTCTAGCGTGGCTGACATTTTGAAACGTCCTGATTTTTCTCACGTAATAACAGGCGTATTTATGAACCGACTTGGATGTACCTTGGTGTGTACATAGTACATACAAATTTCTCGACCGAATTCGTTGGCCAGCTTCATCCGCCATCTTGTTTCAAAATGGCGGCCATTTAAAAAAATTAACAAATAAAAAAATTTAAATGAGATACCAAAAAATTGGAAAATGAAAAAGATTTTTTTGTATGTGTTTGACCTTAATACAAAGATTCCGGAACAGTTTTTCTTTCGTCTATATCTAAAAAAAAAATGGCTGAGTAATAGCATTTTGAATTTCTCTTGTGGCTGACATTTTAAAACGACCTGATTTTTGTCACGCGATAACAGGCGTATTTATGAAACTATTTGGATGTAACTTGGTCTGTACATAGTACATACCAATGTCTCGACCGAGTTCGTTGGCCAGCTTCATTCGCCATCTTGTTTCAAAAGGGTTGCCATTAAAAAAAAATTAAATTTAAAATTCAAAATGAGGTATTAAAAAATTAGAAAATGAAAAAGATTTTTTTTTTATGTGTTTGGCCTTGATACAAAGATTCCGGAGCAGTTTTTGTTTCTGAAAATTTGTTCTTTTGTTGATATCTTAAAAAATGGTTGATTTATAGCACTTTGAATTTCTAGCATGGCTAACATTTTGAAACGATCTTGTATTTGTCACGCGATAACACACGTATTCGCCTATATCGATGTAAGAAGGCATGTGGATAGTATACATCAACACCTCGACCAAGTTCGCTGGACAGATTCATCAGCCATCTTGTTTCAAAATGGCGGCCATTAAATTAAAAAATATATATATATTTAAAGTGAGGTGCAAAAAAATTAGAAATTGAAAAAGGTTTCTTTCTTATTTGATCTTGATATAAGGATTCAGGAGCATTTTTTGTTTGTCTTTACCTTAAAAAATGGCTCAGATATAGCTCTTTCAATTTCTATTGTGGGTGACATTTTGAAAAATCTGATTTTTTGCATGCGACAGCACTCCTATATATTAACCGATTCCGATGTGAGTGAGCATGTGCACAGCAATTACTAAGGTCTCGACCAAGTTCACTGCTTAGCCTCATCCACCATGTTGTCTTAAAATGACAGGCACTTTAAGAAATTGCCGAATTTGGCAGCCAAATATAAGTTACTTTAAAGAAAAGCAGCTTGGATAAAGCTGACTAATTTCGCGAAATTCTCATTCATTATATTGATAAAAATTAGTATTGAATCTCCTATATTCTGTTTCCACTAAATTGAGCTTCGTGTGTTTGCATGATATAAGTTGGCTTTTTTTAAATAAGGATTATGAAAGCTACCTCTTCCTCCCGGCACTGGCCGGAAGGACTTTTTTGAAATCGCTTTCCTCCGAACGGCTGCAATAGGTAGCTTTTTTGTAAAGAAATAATAGTAATATATAAATTAATGCTGTTTCATCTGTCGGTATGCAGTTTTGATTTTTCGAATAATGGATGGCTCCAGAGAGAAAGGACCATTCCCCGACAATTCCAAGGGACAATAAAAAAATGAAACTATTCTCTACAGTTGCTATATTTGACTTTGATGGACAAATATATTCATTTTCCATCGTTTCTCTTAAAAGTTTAACAGTAGATTCTGCAGGATTCAAATCAATAATACGACCTATATAAAATTGTTCATTATAAAAAACTGCATAATAATGCTCTTTCAACAAATTTGTTTCCTTTTTTATTTCTTTATCATCATCTGTAAGACTTCCTAAATTGATATTGCCACTATTTGTTGAATCATCATATATTATTTCTCCATCAGACTCTGAATCTTCTGAATTATTTTTTCTATTTTTTAGGTAGCTTTCATTACAAAAAGCTACCTATTGCAGCCGTTCGGGGGAAAGCGATTTCAAAAAATTTTGGTATATTTTTATCGATCATCACCCCCAGACTCCGAAACCATCCTCCGTTAAAAAGTTGATATATATATATAAATATATAACCATTAATTAAACATAACCTACCACCATCAAAAACCGTAATATTATGAATTAAAGATGTAAGTATAAAAAAAGTGCCAAATAATTTATTATAAGAATTATTATGGAAGAAAAAAATAAGAAAGTGGGCACCGACAAATAATGGATAGATTGAATTACGTTTTCAAGGGCACAGAATTCAATGATATAAGCAATATGGTGTTTTCTGTGAGAAAAATAAGCTAAAGCTAAAAATTATTTTTCTCTGTGCCCGAACAACCATTATAATCAAGTGAATAGATTAAAAATGAAAACAGAATAGAGACAAATAATATGAAATGGAAAAATCAATAAAACCTGTTTAAATATTTATAGGATATAAAATAGAAATGATACACAACATACCGATTAATATTTCAGTATTTTTCAATATATCCACGCGCACATGGCTACCAAAATATCGTAAAGATTAAGGTGAATAAAACAGTTGAGAAATCACAGTAATTGATACAAAAGGATGCAGTTAATACATTTTGAAATACCATGATAAATGGAATTAATATAATATAAAATAAAATAAATAGAAAGTAATTACATTATTTAAAATAACTAAAACTTTAGCTAAAAAATCCAACCTGGTGTAGGAAATGATAACTGAAAAGGAGCTGCAAAAGACAAAATTTATAAATTATCGTCAAAAGACAAATTTTGGTGCTGCCATCTAGTAGTATTTTTATTATTCAAATGTCATAAGATGAACAATAGAAAGCCTTAGAATGTAAAAAATTTTATTAACAGCAAAACCAAACAAATCCTTATATATAGATTATTATAAACCTAATATAAACCACACTATATATTTTTTAAAAAACTATTGTTAATAAAATTTAAAAAAAATCATACAAAATATTCTATTATCTTACTCATTTAAACTACACTAAGAATTTAAATAATTCTATAACATTGATAATATATAGCATATAGCTATATGCTATAAAACAAAATAAATTCAATAATAATTAATATAAATATATATTAAAAATAATATAAAAATCGTTAATAATAACTATTATATATAAGATAATTATAAAATGAACAGGAAATAAAAAACATATGGAAGTATATAGAAGATTATCAGATACTTAAATTCCCATTACCTAAAAAACTCAAATATAGTGTGTGGATTATTTTCATACAGCCATAAAAATCTTAAAAGTGTGAATGTGGGACATTCAAACACATAAAACCGATAATAAATTTTATAACACAAAGTGAAAATAGATCAATATTAAAAAGAATAGAGGAATAATAATAAAAATAATTACCCAATTTTAATACATACAGTATAACTTTATTTAGATTAAATATACTTATATGTATATTAATCACTATAAAAATGGCATACTACTAGTAATTAATATGATATTGTCCTTAGTAAATTAAAATTTAATAAAAAATGATTGTAAATAAGATAAAACTTTAATTAAGCTAAATATAATAATAATGAAAGTCACCAATTACATATAAAATATCAAATCAACATCATTATAAAATACGTATCAAAAATATAGTAATAATACAAAAGCCCCATTTTTTTTAAAATTAACCATTGCGTATTATCCAGACAACACCACCCTCCTCCGTACTCTAACATCTACCCACCCATCCAACATATAATAATTTTTTGATATTATTTTAATTAAAAAAATATATTTATATTTTTTATATTATTTTACAATATATATCCTTATATATATATATATATATATATATATATATATATATATATATATATATATACATATATATATATATCTGATCTTTGTCACACTATAACTCCTGTATTTATGAACCGATTTGGATGTAACTTCGTGTGTACATAGTACATACCAATGTCTCGACCGAGTTCGTTGGCCAGCTTCATCCGCCATTTTGTTTCAAAATGGCGGCCATTTTTTTAAAATTTAAAATTTGAAATGTGGTACCAAAATATTAAAAATTAAAACATATTTTTTTGTTATGTGTTTGATCTTGATGCAAAGATTCCGGAACAGTTTTTGTTTCATTTATATCTTAAAAAATGGCTGAGTTACAGCACTTTGATTTTCCAGCGTGGCTGACACATTGACACGACCTGATTTTGTCACGCGTTAACAGGCATATTTATGAACCTATTTGGATGTACCTTTGTGTATACGTAGTATATACCAATGTCTCGACCGAGTTCGTTGGCCAGCTTCATCCGCCATCTTGCTTCAAAATGGCTGCCATTTAAATTTTTTTTTAATTTAAAAATTTGAAATGTGGTACCAAAAATTTGAAAATAAATATATATTTTTTTCTTATGTGTTTGACCTTGATACAAAGATTCCGGAGCAGTTTTTGTTTCGTTTATATCTTAAAAAATGGCTGAGTTTTAGCACTTTGAATTTCTAGCGTGGCTGACATTTTGAAACGACCTGATATTTGTCACGCGATAACATGCATATTTATGAACCGATTTGGATGTACCTGGGTGTATACATAGTACATACCAATGTCTCGACAGAGTTCTTTGGCCAGCTTCATCCGCCATCTTGTTTAAAAATGGTGGCCATTTAAAATATTTTTTCTTATGTTTTTTACCTTGATACAAAGATTCCGGAGCAGTTTTTGTTTCGTTTATATCTTTAAAAATGGCTGAGTTATAGCACTTTGAATTTCTAGCGTGACTGACATTTTGAAACGACCTGATTTTTGTCACGCGATAACAGACGTATCTATGAACTGATTTGGATGTTCTTTGGTGTATGCATAGTACATACCAATGTCTCGACCAAGTTCGTTCGCCATCTTCATCCAACATCTTGTTTCAAAATGGCGGCCATTTAAAAAAATTTAAAATTTAAAATTAGGTACGTAGAAATTGAAAAATGAAAAAAAAATTTTTGTATGTGTTTGACCTTAATACAAAAATTCTTGAACAGTTTTCGCTTTGTCTATATCTAAAAAAATGGCTGAGTTTGCATTTTGAATTTCTATTGTGGCTGACAATTTGAAACGACCTGATTTATGTCACACGATAACAGGCGTATTTATGAACCGATTTGGATGTAACTTGGTGTGTACATAGTACATACGAGTGCCTCGACCAAGTTTGTTGGCCAGCTTCATTCGCCATCTTGTTTCAAAAGGGATGCCATTAAAAAAAAAAAAAAAAAAAAAAAAAAATTAAAATTTAAAATGAGGTATCAAAAAATTGGAAAATGAAAATGATTTTTTTTATGTGTTTGGCCTTGATACAAAGATTCCGGAGCAGTTTTTGTTTCTGAAAATTTGTTCTTTTGTTTATATCTTAAAAAATAGTTGAATTACTGCACTTTGAATTTCTAGCATGGTTGACATTTTGAAACGATGTGATATTTCTCACGCGATAACACGCGTATTTATTAACCTATTTCGATGTAAGAAGGCATGTTGATAGTATATAGCAATGTCTTGCCCAAGTTCGCTGGCCCGCTTTATCAGCCATCTTGTTTCAAAATGGCGGCCAGTAAATTATAAAAATATATATATTTAAAGTAAGGTGCAGAAAAATTAGAAATTGAAAAAGGTTTCTTTTTTAAGTATTTGACCTTGATATAAATATTCCAGAGCATTTTTTGTTTTGTCTTTATCTTAAAAAAAATCCCCGCCGGCCCGGCCTACAGTCAGATTTAGATTTCGAAGTTAAGTATATTAATTGCTCCAACAAAAATTAAATCATGATTAGATATAAATCTACTTTAACAGTTTTATCTGGCCGCTTTTGACGAGTTTTTATTTCATTTTTATATAATAGCTGGTTTTATCAGAATCATGTTAAGGCGGTATTAAAAAAAAAAAAAAATACTTTTCCATGCTCAACAACTCGAAATTTTCTGGTACATTTTCAGATTCATTTTTAATTAAAAAAATACGAAACTTGCTGACGTGATTTTTGAAAAGATTTATAAGCGGCATGCGTTCTTGTTTTTCTTTCAATTAATTGAAACTTGATTGATAAACAATTATTTTCTCAGTAGGGCAATATTTTTCGTTTCTAACACAATCGCTTCGGGAATTTCTGTTCAAAATGCCCACTTTGACATCATTTTTTGAAATATATTCTGCCTCTATAAAAGAAATCGATCATTACGGTACATTATATAGTTTCTGAAGAAGAGAATCTATCAATTGGATGCGTTTGAGAGCAAAAATGAATTTAAACATGAGTCAGAAAATAAGCAGTTTGGATTTGAATACACCCTTAATAACATGATTTTTTTCTTCAACCGCTATGTATTTTTAATTTGTTTTTGCTGTAAGAATTGGTGCTATCAAAGACTTATCTATATAATTGTTGAAGATAATATTAAGAAGATATATGATAAATTCATGGGGATTTTATATCTTGTGAATTGACGGTGTTATGGAAATTTTTCTTCTTCACCCCCCTTTTTTTGTTTTCGTTTTTAATTTTTTTTGCGGTACGAATTGGTCCTATCAAAAACTTGTGAATATAAAATTTGTAGATAATATTAGGGAGATGTATAATAAAATTAATTGAATTTGATATCTTGAGAATTGACGAACTTACGATTTTTTTTTTTACCAAAAACCCTATTTTTTGCGCTCCTTGAGCCCATTTTTAATTTTATCAAAAATCTGTGATGAATAAGTTTTTGGCCCTATTTTTAGGAGTAATAAAAACTTTAAACTGATTTGATATGTACAAAATTTAAGAAGTTATGGGTTTGTTTTTCTATTTTCACAAAATCCCTCCCTATTTCCAGCCCCTTGGCCCGATTTTGCCCATTAACGAACTTGAACGAGATTTTATGCCCCTTGATTTTATGTATCAGTTTGGAAGATATTTGCGCAGAATTGTGGAAGTTATCGTGTCCAGAAGAAAGTGATATATATAGATAGATACATACATACATACATACATAGATAGATAAAGTTTTTTACTGAGGGAGGTTTTGGGTTCTAGGGGTCATGATCGGTGTAGATCTGCAAAAATGTTTCAGAAATTCCAACATAGGAACGACGCCAATAGGTAGTATTTCATACGAAATCTACCTAAAATGGCTCAGATATAGCAGTTTGAATGTCTAATGTGGGTGACATTTTGAAAAATCTGATTTTTTGCTAGTTTCTAAAATCTAGTTTTTGATCTAAATTGATCTTATTGATCTTATTTGATCTAGATTAGATCTAAATTGATCTAAATAGTTTTTGCTAAAATCTAGTTTTTCGCTTTTTTTGCATATGTTCAGGCCAAAACAAGGATCCTTTAAAAGGAGAACTTACTGTAGTATTAATGATGTCAGAAGGTTTAGATGCTATTAAAAAATTATCATTTTTTGAAGCATCAATTGCATTTAATTGGATTTGTGAAGGTAGTGGTGTTGGGATTTCTAGATTTGTAAATTCTGCTTCAAAAGTATCAGAAACCAAACTAGAAGCAGGGCATTCAGAGTTACTAACTTCAACTGATATGTTTGAAGCAGCAAGATTAGACACCGAAGTAGTACCATCAGACGCCTTGGAAGCAGTAAGATTAGATACATTATTAGGAGCAGTAGAATCAGGTATACTAGAAGCAGCAGATTTATGGTCATCAGAACAAATGAGATTAGATATGCAAGAAGCATTGGGATTAAAAACATCTGAAGCGGCAGGATTATATACATTAGAATTAGTAGAATAAGATATATTAGTTACAAGGGTATCAGAAACAGTACTATACTTCATTTTTTGCCATACATTGTATAGCTCTGTTGCACGCTCATCACCATCCCACTCAGAAGATGCAGAAAAGCGTTTGTTAAACTCAGTTAAAAGGCTTTCGTCAATAAAATTCTCTAAATGTTTTAATGACTGTAAGTATGTCTTTTTGACCATTTTGGAAATAGAATCAAACATACTTGCCTCTTCAGTTAATTTGTCACATTTGCTGTAATCAACTGCATCTGGATTAAAGGGATATATGCCACAACGTCTAAAGCCATGTGAAATACATTCAGAACTAATGATTCTAACAACAGCTTCAAACATTTTTGCAAATGAAATTTTTGTAATAGCTTCATGAGAGTTTCTTACTCTCCATTCATGAACTAACTGCTTCCACTTCAATTTCATCACTTTAAACAAGATGACACCGCACGGTTGCATTATATGTGTTGCATTTGGGGGACGAGCAATCAATACTATACCTTTTTCAGAGCAAAAATTACTTAAATGTAATGTAAGGTGACTCTTGTGTCCATCCATAAAAAGTATTACTGGTAAATCAATCTTATTTTGCTGCAGCCATGGAAAAAATATATTAGCTAAGTAAATATATAGTATGTATATAAAAGGTATCCCCATTCATCCGGCCACTTTCACTTTTCCCTAAACCCCAACTTTTAGGAGCATTATTGACCAGATCTGATGGCAATCTCACATAGGGATAAACTATAAATGGCGGACAAACATTTCCATGAGCTCGTACTGTCATCAGTACAGTAAGGGATTCTTTGTCTGAGCCTTGCACGATTTCATAAACATCTTTGCATCCTCTTGGAGCTAAGTCTTTTCCAGTTTTGGGACAAAGCAAAAATGCAGCCTCATCACAATTGTATATTCTCTGGGGATATTTCAAAATCTCATTGAGATTTTCTTTGCAAAAATAATCTTCCATTTCTTTAAACCACGTTCGCAAACCTACCTCAGTTACTTTGGCTCTTGAATGAGTAAGAGTTTCTGGAACGCGCACACTAATTTCAGGATGACGAGCTAAAAATAATTGAAACCATCTTTTCCCAGGTTTATTATTTGTAAAGGGAGTTTTTCTGTTTGACAGTTCAATTATATTTTGAACGGTACACAATAAATCTTCTTTTATCAAGGGAAAGCCAGCTTTGGCAATGGTTATAATCCATTTTACTAAGGTATCTTCTTCCGCTGCTGTAAGATGGTCCCATTTTTCTCTCTCTTGGAGTTTTCCCCTTAACTTTGTTTTCTATAGTGCTACGAGGCACACCAAATTTAATACTGGCTTTACGAAAGCTCCTGTTTTGAGTATGAACAGCATGTATTGCATTCATCATTGCTTCATCAGAATACAAATATTTGGGTTTAATCCCTTTAAATGAATTTACTTTAGATGAAGATGCCATATTTCAAGTTTCTGAGAGAAAGAAAGCAGAATATTAGTTTGAAATGTGAACACTTTAAAACAATACAATACATTCGGACCTCGTTATCCCGATACCCGGTTTTCACGTCACCCCGCTTATAACGTCATTTTTTCAAAGTCCCGATTTTCTGTATATGATTTTAATGTAAATAAACTCTGTATTTTACGTCGTTGAATAATTGTCAACTCCGGATATTCCGACGGTTTAGAAAAATTGTCCATTTTTCATAATCCATCGTATAAGCACGGAAATTAAGCGGTGAGAAATGTCTCAGCCAAAAACTTTTCACAAAAGTGTCTAAAATACCCATTGAGATAAATGAGAAATTTTACTACAGTCCATCGTCTGAATAAATAAAACCACACACTAGGAATGACCCACTTAAGCTCCAGATAGACGTATCAGTCTATTCGCGGTTTTTTTGTTCCGGTCAGACGGCGCTTTCTTGTGGTTGCACGGCGTTTTTCATCCTACTAAAACCGTAGCATTGCGTTTCATTGAAAAGATCAGAAATTATCTAACATCCATTTCAGAAAGAACGAATATTAATTACAATCCATTCTATAATATTGAAAAAAGAATTGTAGGGAACACGTCTAGGGATAAGTAAACATTAATTCATCAATATTTCATGTAACAATTAACCCTTTGAAGGGCGGTGGTATGTTTATGAAACCACTTAATTCCATTAGATAAATTTCACAATGGTACCAGAATTTTGGTACAGAACTTTTCTGTTTATTATACATGTGAAATACAGCTTTTTCTTACTTAAAAATAAATTTGTCTGAAAATTCCTGTGTCATTCACACAATTCAACATTTTTGCAATGGATGTGCTTTGCTCCTGAAAGGGTTAAAAAACAAGGCGACATAAATCTGATTTTTTATTCTTTTCAATTTTGTTTTTGTGTTTATTATAATAATGTTTTATCGCTTAAAACTGCAAGAATTGTTATGAATTTAAAATTATCTTAACTTAATTAAAAATACAGCTTTTTATAAACATATTTTTCTTCAACTCCTGCTACCACGACACCCCGTTTATGACGACACTTTGTTCTGGTCATTAGAGTGTCGGAATAATGAGGTTCGACTGTATATTCATATTAATACCCAGTAATTGTCATGCCATCCCCAGTAATTGTCATATGAAGCTTTAATGCATGCCAATTACTGGTAATATTTCATATTTTCAAATAAAAACAATATGCTAAACAAAATTAGTTTATAACTTTAAAAGTACTGCCAAAATCAGTGGCTTAATTACAAATGTTGTGATTCCCCAGTAATTGGCACATGTGCCAATTACTTGGAACTAGCAAAACTGAAGCACCAGTAAATGGCACCTATCATTAATTCAGAAATCCAAATATTTAAGTCAAAAATACTTTTACACAATTAAAGTAACTACTTTCAACTAAACAAAACTTTTGTCAATAAAAATTTAAAATATATTACAAATCAGATAATAATGGATTCATATGCATACTACCTTAAGCCAGAGGAGAAGCATTTGTCGCAAAAATGACTAATTTGACACAAGCCATAATTGTTTCTCTTTCCTATGCACTTCTGCCATCTAGTAGCATAAATCAAAGTTATAATCTTTAAGGTTAATGTACATATAGCTGGTATATGGTCTTGTATTTTTAAAAGACTGGATATAAATCATATTTTAGGACATTTTTGTAGGACGTGCCAATCACTGGTGACCTGCCAATTACTGGGGATTTTACCTTACCTTCAGTGATGTAGTCGTAAAAAAACCAGAGGGTATACGTTCTAAGCAGAGGGTATACGCTCTCAAGGCAGAGGGTATACCCTAGTGTATATATACTATAGCTTTCTTGAGAAACAGAGAGTATACGGTGTTCCTTAAAAAAAACCAGAGGGTATACGGCGTATACCCCCGTATACCCTCCACTACATCCCTGCTTACCTTCTACCTTTATCCGTTCAACATTTATTTGAATGCATTGGTACTTTACTTTCCCCCCGGATAAGTTGCAATGTAGGTGTTTTAAACCTTGCTTTTTTACCTTATACGAAAGAACCCCAAAATGAACAATGAAATATTTCTTTCCAATTAAGGTGTAATTTTTCCAGTGGTAATATTTGAAATCAAATCAGAAATATCGCTTTTAAGATATGAGGCGTTGAAAACCAAAGTAGAACGTATGTTCCGGTAAATCTTCTATAGAATAAATTTTATTTCCATATCTCAATCGTCCCAATTTTTACAAATACTTCACAATGCTATTTACACACAGATATTTATCGCAAAATATTTATTTCGAAGTGTTGATAATCGAGTAGATTTTAATATTTTAGTTTGCATACATTTACTTATTACATATCTGTGATGTTTTATGTCTTTTTTGAAAAACATTACTCGATGTAATTTCTTTTGTTTGTTACTGTGTGCATAAAAACACCAGAGTCATATATATTAGGCTGTATCAAAAGTAATTTCATTTTATCAAACAAATATTTGTTGCAATATTTGAACATAAAATAAACATATCACAAATCAAAGTATAAACCCTTTATTTCTATAGATTCTTCCCACCTTCTTGCAAGTTAAAAAATACTATTTTGATACCAATAGTAGGATTTTGAAGCAAAAATGTCTAGGCAACCCAGTTCCAGATCTTTAACGTTAGAGGAAAGTCTTCCCGAAAAATAATGATAACCATACAGCGGAACATGTGATAGTCCTAATGGACAAGGTCAGGACTATATGGGGGATGTAGGTTTTCAAGAAGAATCTTGCACATTTTCACTCTGCGATTTGCGTGTTGTGTAGTCAGTTCATTTGGAACTTCTCTAGAGGTCTTCTACTTTTTCTGTAGTTTATGGACATCTCGGCATATAGTGTACGGTCCTAGCTTCTCTGAAAGTTGCCGTGGGCTGGTGGTTAAATTCCATCTTCACTTTTTGCTTCAAATGTTTGAGATAAACGATGGCCTCCAATTTCTGGGGGTTTCATTTCAAGAGACAAGTCACCTTCCTTAAAACTTTTGAACCAGTTTTGTGCTGTACGATTGATATTAGTGATGAGCGATTCTCGAGAATTCGACAATCGAGAAAAATCGTCATCGTAAAAAATCACAATCGATACAGCCATCGATTAATTCATAGAATCTACAATCGAGATATTTTACAATCGATTATAACGAGAAAAGCTAAAAACAGTTATTGGAAAACTTAGCTATTATTCTGGCCGACAATTTCATAGTAGTGATAGGGCTTAGTGATGGGCAATTCTCGAAAATTTACCAATCGAAAAAAATCGTTATCGTAAAATACACAATCGATACAGTCATCGATTACTTTCGAGAATCTACAAAGGAGATGTTCTAGAATCGATTATTGAAATCATTGTTTTTACATATATATAAGGCAGATTTTATTAAATATAGGGTAACTGAAAACAGATGGAATAAAAAAACAACAAATTAAAGGGAAACTATAAAGGAGCCATAAGACTGGAAAAGTCTTGTAAGGGTGCTCCCTGGTTGAAAAAAAGCTGAAAAAACGCGAGTAGCTATGAAGCGGTAAGGGGAGTTTAAGTATCAAAAAAATAAAAATTTTTCGGCAATTAGCACCAAAATGGCCAAAGAAATAAGAATCAAAAGCACCCCTAGTGGCAGAAATATGAACTAAAGGATGATAAAAGGGATCAAAATTTTTTATTGATTTTTCTACGTCATTTGAGATTGGATCTTTAATTTCCCCATTTTTATAAAGTCTTCGACTGGAATACATTAAACGAACTCCCGCGGGGAGCAAAGTAGGAGGGAGGGGCAAGGAAAGTGCATAATATGAATAAGTGGTCACAGGACTTTCCAACGATATGGCACATGAGGGGTGTCGGCTAAATTTTGTAAAGTACCCCCGCTTGGGGGCAAAGTAAGGGGAGGGGCGCGGGCGATATATAAAATGAAATAGTAGTCACAGAGCTTTCCAATGATATATCACATGAGGGGTGTCAGCAAAAGATATAAAAGAGTCCCAACTCCCAGGATTCCAATTATCGCCCCCCCCCCCGAAATATACCCTGCCCATCCTTCTCTTTGAAATTTTCATATATTAAAAATTATTTATCGGAGGGCTCCGTAAAAAAAAATCCGATCTAAAATGTTTAAAAACGCTACGATTTTAAAAAAGTTCGAAAAGTGCCTCTCTCGGGGCGCCAAACTAAGGAAGGAAGAAGAAAGGTTCATAATATGAAAGAGTAACTTTGCGATGATAACCGAAAACTTTCCGATGATAGATCAAATGACTGGTCCAAAAAAAGTTTGAAATCTACCCCTCCCACGTGGGTTCCCTCTTTTATCCTAGAATATACCGGAAATCACGCAGCCCCACTTTTAAAATTTTATATTTAATAAATAATATTTATCGGAGAGCTCCATTAAAAAACCTCATTTAATGATATTTATTGTAGAAATCTCTACAATTAAAAAAAAGTCACCCCCGCACCGCTCCCCCCCCACCCTGAACCCCTTCCGGAATTCAACTCTGGGAGGAGAAAGGTTCATAATATGAAAGAGTGGTGAAAGGACTTTCCGATGATATGTCAAGGAGAGGTTTGGTAAAAGTTTGAAAATTACCCCCCCCCCCGCCTCCCTTTGTGCACTCTCGCGCACCCCAGAATTCCCTCACCCTCCTCTTTGAACTTTTTATATTTAATAAATAGTATTTATCTGAGTCTCCAGGTATGGGGCAGCTTGGCAGAGGTAAAATAAGAGAAACATTGAAAATTCGGGGCAAAATGACACTAAATTTAACAGTAAAGTTTGAAACTAGGACTATATAGAACTGAATACATAAACCACTATGCTTCATAACCCACATCGGTTAATAGCAATAAAATGATAAGTGCCAGTTAAACTGATGGCATTGAGCTCACAGGTTATTAACACTAACTCTATATTATACTCTTATTTCAAAGAATAATGTCCCTCAAAAAATAAATGAAGGGAAATATCCCCCGTTTTCCCCTTTTATACTTAAGCAATGAACCTCCAAATCTAATCAGGGAATAAACTCCTTAACTATAATAAATCAGTATATCAAATTTGAAGCAAATCAGATAATTCTGCATGAAAAAATGAAACATATCGCTAAATTAAGGGTGGTCTAACCCCTTTAACCCTTTTATACTTAACTAATGAACCTCCAAATCTAATCAGGAAAGCTCCTTATCAGAACAAACATAGAAAAAAAATTAAAGTAAATTGGATAATTCTCCATGAAAATCCATTTATCTAAATTAAGGGGAGGGGACTTGCCCCCTTCTCCCCCTTTATCCTTAACCAATGAACTTCCAAGTTTAATCAGGGAAGCTCCTTAACATAATAAACCGGTATACCAAATTTGGAGCAAATCGAATAATTCTGCATGAAAAACCCATTTATCTAAATTAAGGAGGGGGTCTACCCCCTTTCCCCCCTTCATACTTAACTAATGAACCTCCAAGTTTAATCAGGGAAGCTCCTTAACATAATAAACCGGTATACCAAATTTGGAACAAATCGAGTAATTCTGCATGAAAAACCCATTTATCTAAATTAAGTGGGGGACCAGCCCCCCTTCTCCCCCTTTATCCTTAACCAATGAACTTCCAAGTTTAATCAGGGAAGTTCCTTAACATAATAAACCGGTATACCAAATTTGGAGCAAATCAAATAATTCTGCATGAAAAACCCATTTATCTAAATTAAGGAGGGGGTCTACCCCCCCTTTCCCCCCTTTATACTTAACCCGTAAACCTCCAAATCTAATCAAGGCAACTTCTTAACGTAATAAACCGGTATACCAAATTTGGAACAAATCGAATAATTCTGCATGAAAAACCCATTTATCTAAATTAAGGGGGGGGGGGACCAGCCCTCCCTTCTCCCCCTTTATCCTTAACCAATGAACTTCTAAGTTTAATCAGGGAAGCTCCTTAACATAATAAACCGGTATACCAAATTTGGAGCAAATCGAATAATTCTGCATGAAAAACCCATTTATCTAAATTAAGGAGGGGATCTACCCCCATTTCCCCCCTTTATACTTAACCCGTAAACCTCCAAATCTAATCAAGGCAACTTCTTAACGTAATAAACCGGTATACCAAATTTGGAGCAAATCGAATAATTCTGCATGAAAAACCCATTTATCTAAATTAAGGAGGGGGTCTACCCCCCTTCATACTTAACTAATGAACCTCCAAGTTTAATCAGGGAAGCTCCTTAACATAATAAACCGGTATACGAAATTTGGAGCAAATCGAAGAATTCTGCATGAAAAACCTATTTATCTAAATTAAGGAGGGGGAGGGACCAGCCCCCCTTCTCTCCCTTTATCCTTAACCAATGAACCGTTAAAACTAAACAGCGGAACCCCTTATCAGAATGAACATAAAAAAATTGAAGCAAATCGTACATTTTAATCAAGAGTTATCGCGTTACGTACATACATATGTACGTACAGTACATGCATACACAGAGAACCGACGGGTACATTAGCTCTCAGTCTTAGATAGCCTGTGAGCTAAAAAGTGATTGGATAAGCAGATGGACTCCTTTGAGAAATTATGACTTAAACCAGAAATGCGGTAAGTTTGACTCTGAAAGCTTCATTTCCATCTCGCATTTCGGCAAATCTTATCTCGATGATTTTTCCAGCATTTCGACGCTTCCAGATGGGAATCTGCTCGATGGTTGGTTCTCTCGCGGTTTTAAACCTTTCGGGATGGAAAGTCTCTCGAGAGTTTCCTCTCGCCCTTTTCAACCTTTCCCGATGGGAAGCCTCTCGCTTGTTACTCTCGTCCTTTTCGAAATGTCCCAATGAAAAGCCTTTCGAGGATTTCTCTCGCGCTTTTCAACATTTCGCTATGAGAAGCTTTTCGAGGATTTCTCTCGTCCTCGGCAGAGAAGAAAAGTAAGAAAATTTATCGAGAGTACCAAGGGACGAGATAGAGGAAAAGGCATGACAATGAGCTGTGAAATGAAGCCCTAATTTTCAAAGTTTCTCTTATTTTAGCCCTACCAAGATGTCACATACCTGGAACCCTCCGATAAAAATTATTTATTAAATATAAAATTTTCAAAGACGAAGGTGGGTCGGATGATTTCGAGGGAGGAGGACGTGAGAGTGGACTCATGGGGTGCAATTTTAAAAATTTTACCGAACCCTTCCTGTGGCATATAATCGAAAAGCCCTTTGACCACTCTTTCATACTATGAACCTTTCTTCGCCCAAAGGGGGGTGGGAAAGGGGCGAACAAATTTTTAAAACCGTAGCCGATTTCTATAATAAATTTAAATATCACTTTAAATATGGGTTTTTTATGCAGTCTTCCGGTAAATATTATTTATTGAACATAAAAATTTTAAAGTTGCGGCTGTGTGAATTCAGGGGTGAAAAAGTGGGCCCACGGGGGGAGAGAGGGGGAGCAATTTTCAAACTTTTTTTGGACCAGTCATGTGATATGTCATCGGTAAGCTCTCGGATGACTCTTTCATATTATGAGACTTTCTTCCTCCCCTCCCCAATTTGGCCCCCACTGCGAGGGTAGTTTTTTTCCGCTTTTATCATTTTAGATCGGATTTTTTTATGGAGTCCTCCACTAAATATTATTTATAATATATGAAATTTCAGGACACTTTTCCAAATTTAGCCAAGACCCCTCATGTGACATATCGTTAGAAAGGTTTGTGACTACTTATTAGTGCTATGCACTTCCGGTGGTCGCACCCCCCCCCCACTTTGCCCCCCCGGAGGACACTTTTCCAAATTTAGTCAGTACCCCTCTTATCAGATATCGTTGAAAAGGTCTGTGACTACTTATTGATGTTATGCACTTCCGGTGACAGTCCCCCCACTCTTTGCCCCCCCCCCCTGGGGGACACTTTTTCAAATTTAGTCAAGACCTCTCGTGTGAGATATCGTTGGAAAGGTCTGTGACTACTTATTGATGTTATGTACCTACGGTGTCCCCACCACCACTTTGCCCCCCCCGGGCACTTTTCCAAATTTAGCCAAGACGCCTCATGTGAGATATCGTTGGAAAGGTCTGTGACTATTTATTGATGTTATGCACCTCCGGTGACAGTCTCCCCCAATTTGCCCCTCCCGGGGGACACTTTTTCAAATTTAGCCAAGACCCCTCATGTGAGATATCGTTGGAAAGGTCTGTGACTACTTATTGATGTTATGCTCCTCCGGTGTCCATCCCCCCATTTTGAACCCCCCCCCCGGGGGACACTTTTCCAAATTTAGCCAAGACCCCACATGTGAGATATCGTTGGAAAGGTCTGTGACTGCTTATTGATGTAATGCACCTCCGGTGACCGCCCCCCCCACTTTTCCCCCACGGGGGTGTTTTTCTAAATTTAGCCGAGACCCCTCGTATGACATATTGTTGGAAAGGCTTATGACCACTTACTCATGTTATCCCCCTCCCGCACCCCTCCCCCCCCCTTTCCCCCCACGTGGAGGGCATTTTTATAAATTCAGATCCAAACTTCTCATGTGACATATGGTTGGAAAGGCCTTAAGACCTGTGACGACTTAATCATATTATGCAGCTGCTGTGCCCCTCCGCTCGCTTTGACCCCTCCCCCAAGAGATCTGGTCCGACGTTCATTCATTTCGATATTATATTTTTTACAAGATTTTGTAGTGCGTGCACACCACACCCGCCTGCTATCATATATCAGTGCCGTATATAGCGGGTAACCTGTTCGTGATTTCATATTACAAGATTACGTATAAATTAGGGGCCCCAATTAAAGGAGGGGCCCACTAGCGGTCGAAGTCACCTAGTCTTTATTAACATCGACTCATTCCAGTTCACCCGCAGACTATTCTTGATAAATGTATGACGTATATAATACATAATATATGATTTATAAAAGAAATTTGCAAACTGTAGTCATCGAGAAAAAATTTATACAATCGAAAAATATCGAGATGTCCATACAATCGAGAAAATCGAGAAAAACATCTCGTTATCGCCCATCACTAATTGATATAAAGGAGAGACCTTTTTGTATATTATATATTCTAATATATCATTTTCACAATATTAGGTAAAAAAGATAAAGAATTTCTCTTACCTCAGAATGTCGCAGGGTCCGCCCAGATCCTTGGTTGAACTTCTTCAGTGAAGACTTCAGCATATTTCACAAGAAAAATACCTAAAGTGATATAAATAGAAAGTTGGATTATGTATTGCTTAAATTTTTTTCTTTGAATCCACAGTGTGCATGGTTGAACCATAAAAGCTGATTTATTTTCCTTTAAATGATTTAATAAATTTTTTGGTTAAATGTAATTAATAACAGAAATGGAGGGAGAGGAAAAAAAAAAAAAAACACCACTTCCCTTCCGAAAGATCCATAATAGAAGAACGCACGAAAAAGGCGATACAGATACATTGGGCAAAGTCCACATACATGCCCAATGTAGGAACATCAACCGCAGAAATTCTGGGTTGGGCACAAACACGTACATCAAAGAACCCTGAAATGAAAGTAATAGAAATGAATTAAAAGAAAAAGATAGTCATTTAAAATAAGAGTCTTGGATATTATGAAAGTTTCTTGTTTCGAAGATTCTAATACGTAACAACGATCTCTAATTTGCAGCAGCTTTATGACCCATTTTAAAATAAAGTCTTGAGAAGGATAATATTTCAATATTTGTATCAGCCATTATATAACCTAGAGATACATAAAGGAATAATTATTAGTGTAATACAATATGGAGGAACATGTACCATTTAACACGTTCACGCTGGCGTACATCACCGGTGGGTCACGCTTGACTGTCCCATCAGGCAGCGTGCATCACCGGTGGGTCACGCTTGACTGTCGCATCAGGCAGCGTGCATCACCGGTGGGTCACACTCTACTGTTAAATAGAAGGCGTGCCCTACAGGCGGGTCACACTCGATTATTTCATAGACGGCGTGTATTACAGAGGGGTCACACTTGAATATTCGAAAATTCAGTATTAAAAACAGTTCAATAATATAAACTTAATACATTCACGATGGGAAACGAGAATTCTCGTTTTCATTAAAAAAAAAATATCATTGACTATGGGCGTGGCTTCTACATTACAGAAAATGGATTTATATCACGTTGTCCATATTTCTTTAGATTGTAAGACATTTTATATTAAATTCGTACATATATAGTCAATAAAATCATGCTTCTAAGTAATTTGCTTGCTCCTTACGAGCTTTCAGACATTCACAATCAACTCTGCTTGTTATATTCGAGTTCAATTTAATAAATATGAGAAGGGCGTGTCATTACTACATACAGTGTCTGAATAAGCGACAGTACCGCGCCACCACATGAATCAAAACATGAATTCGAGCGCCGTCTCACAGCGAAAAACATGAATATGTGCGCCGGCGTGAACGTGTTAATGTAACATTTTGCATTGCCATTAATTATACGATACTGCCATCTATAGCCTTTCATTATAAATATTAAAAAAAATGAGAATATTTTTGATGCTTCCTAATATTTTTCTTAATTACAATATTACACAGAATTTGCTTTGACAGTGTGACACAACATAGAAGGAAACCGATAGTAACGGTTTTGAGGTAAAGGTACGTAGTATAAAACATAATATAAGCGCGCATTTGAGATTCAGTATTACAGAGTTTGCTTTATTTTTCAGTTGAAGATTTGTCGAGTGATAAAACCAATTCTATATACAGGGTGTCCACTCTCAATGGCGTCCAATAGCTGATTTCTTAACTGTTAGTCATTGACATATAGTTCCAAATACAAAAACGTTTTAAATGAGGTAAAAAAAAAAAAAAAAAAAAAAAAAAAAAAAAAAAAAATTAAGTGATTCTGATCAATAACAACATTTCTTAAAAAGTTACGAAATTTAAATTTTTATGCGGTCCCCCGTCCTATAAGAGATATTTAGTAAAAATTTCCTATTAGACCAACAAGTAAGTAAAAGAAAAATCCCATTCAACTAACACTAAAATTGACCGAGTTGTGAAACTTTGAATTGATTTATGCCAATTTTCTGCATCTGAACACGATGAGTAGGGCCATGGTTCGAGGGATCGTACAAAAAATGTTTAAAGTATTAGAAAGATTTATTTCGAGTGTACATTTTTGAATTGCAGCCGAAGTGATTCACTTCGAGCAAGTTTCAAGATAACTTTAATTTTTATTAATTAAGTTTTAGATTAGATAATATAATAGCATTTTAAAATATACATGATTTTGCAATGAATTGCGACTGTTGCTTTTCATCTTTTCATTCACAAAAATTCTGTTAATTTTTAGCTTATACTTTTAGTACAAGTTGTATATTTTTCTTTAACACGTCAGAATGAAAATAGATTTCAAATTTATATCGTAATTTTAATTTTGCTCTCAACTATTATTTTTTTTATATATCTGACGATTATTTATATTTCTAGTAAATTTGTGAATGACCCCTATTTCCCATCAAAAAAGATGCTTTAACTTTGAACAGCTGTTACTCGATCAGTTTTAAACAACGAAGAATGGGACTTTTTTTGTCTTACTTCTTAATCTAATGGGATATTTTGACTAAATGTAACATATAGGACCGGGTGATCTTAAAAAAAATTAAATTTCGTTTTTTTTTTTTTTTTTTTAAGAAACGTCTTTATTGAACCAAATCGGTTTTAAAACACTTTTTTATCTGATATAAAAGCTTTTTTGTAATTGAAGCTATATGTCTATGCCTAACAGTTTAGGAATTAGCCATTGGACACCCTGTATTACGAAAGTTAAAAGGATTTTTAAAGAAGTAAGGAGAACTGGGTTGGTTGGTTGGGTTTATGACGGCCAATTATCAACTCGAGGGATATAGGCCCTAAGGAGGGAGTGCCCTCCGTGGGGGTCTTTGTAAGGGAACCTAACCCGTATGTACGCTTGGAAGATTCAAGGTTCGAAGAAAACCACGAAAACTCCGAACGATTAGGCCGACGGGCGCGATTGAGATCGAACCCAGCACCTCTCGTCTACCAGCTTCGAGGGCAGAACCTCTCGGCCACTGGTGGGGCAAGGAGAACTGGGATAAAGAATGTCTTATGTAACCCAATATATATAAAAACTAGAGTAAAGTTTTCTCTGTAAACATTCTACGAGTTTCTATAACACAATAAAACTTGTGGTAGTAGAACTTTTCTATAACATAATCTGGCCTTAAATAGAAAGATTCCCATGCACCCTTTGAATTAAATACAATATCTTTTCAAAAGATGGTGTGCCGGCCAGAATAAACTGGTCCGAAACAGTATCTTTCTCCGCCTCCTTGCAAGTCCGTCTTAGCAGGTTTTAATGTACGTCAAAAGTAATAATCCATATCTATAGAGCTTGTTTCATATATTCACGACGGTTAAGTAAAGTGATTAACATTTTATAAACATTTATCTACCAAATAAAAAAAAATACTAATTCTTTAATTTCTAATTATATTATTATCATTTATTCTTAATTCTTTTGTTCTTCTCTATGTTAATCCAACTTAAATCCGACTACTACAAATGAAATTTATATCAGCGAAGAAAAATTTCCCCATCTTTTCCTTTCGCCATAACGACTATAATTTATCAGATAACAAAATTATTTCAATATTGATATAAAAATGGATTTTTAGAATAATATAGCTACAAACATTTATAAGAGAATAATCACAATGCATTAATATAATTGTTTTTAATATTTTTGTATTAAAAGAAATTGGATTAAAACGAAATCATAAACTGGACCATCCCTAAAATGTTAATGTAGACGAGTAATTTCTGCGCATAAAAGTGTATCAAAAATTACATTATTCTGAATAAATAGATTCATTTAATTTCTATGTTAATTGAAGATCAAAAGTATACTTTTGTGCAGGTCCATATTAAGATTTAAGTTCATTTCTTAAAAATATGTACGTGCTTGATTTAAAATTTGTATGGTAACGGGATAAATTTTACATTTGTTACAATATGTGGTACATTTTTGTAGTAAACCCATTGAGGACTCAATTGCTTTATCTTTTCAATTTTTTTTTATCACAAATACGGGAAGATTGGCAGAAATATGATTGATATGAAAAGAAAATATTATTTCTTTTAGACTTAAATTAATGCTAAATTATTTATAAAAATAATGCATCATATACTGATTATATTTTGTGATTAATCGTGAAAAGAAAATGCTTAAAATATTTAAAAGTTCGTGATATGTATTTAGATTTTCATTTTAAGAAAATATTTACTCTTTGTCTTTTTCATTAAATTTAACAACAAATATTTTAGTCTAACGTAAATAAATAAGAGCTATATCCACAAACATGAATTATATAAATTTTTAACTTTCACTTCTTTTTGTATCTTATATGTTTCTGACTTGAAATTCCTTGACAACGTATGACAAACTGAATGAAAGTACAGGCCAAGGATGTAATACATTATGTTTCAGTAAAAATAGTGAACTGTTTAAAACTTACAAATGGAAATGAAATCAAAATATCATTTGTAGTTTTCTTATCAATACTGACAACATAAACATTCCCACAATACTCGACACGAAAAACAGTAGTAATAAAATTTGATTCTTTCACCAATAATAATCAAAACATCATTTTCCCCTTTAGGAAACTCAAAATATCCTATAATTAAGATAAAAACCCTCTATTTACTGAGACAACGGAAACTATAGATACATAAAAAATGAAGGTCAGCGAAAATTTGCCACTGATACTGCATGTGACTTAAGATTAAAGAGGCTACAAGTCTCATTAAATGTGAGAAAAGAGATTTTGTTCACTAACCCGCATAGAAACAAATGCCCTTGTTACTATAGTTTACGTAATTGGACATAGACAGAATTTTTTTTTCATATTTGTGCATTAAGCGGGGAACAATACAGCTTTCATGAAGGTCAAGACAAAGAAATGGTGAAAGTCATTGCTGTTGCCATATCGTAGTTGAGAAATAATGTGACTAAACCCTAAAAGACTATTTTTGTTCAACAAGCGATGCGCGGGAAAAAACTGAATACGTGGTTTACATTAGCCTTGACAGTTCAGTCGCAAGTTGTTTAGGAAAAAAAAAAAAAACTATTAATCTAAATAATGTATAAAGTATATATTAAAGAAATTGTTGTTTAAGGTGTTTCTTTAAAATAAGTTATAAATCAATGGTCTGGCCTTCAAAATTTTCTTTTTAAAAACTTTATCAATAAACAATTGATAGAGGAAATGATTTAATTACAATGAAAAGAAGAGCTGTGTGAATGGAGTTTATTTTTTATGAACTATAAAACGGTCTTAAGAAAAAGAATGAATTACATCAAAGACGACTATTAAAAATTTATGTTATATTTATAATAAATTTCACCTTGATCTATAGTTGTTTAATAATGCAATGTTATATAAGAAAGAAATTTATATCACGATAAAAAGACAAAAGGAAAAAAAAAAGAATTTTTTTAAGACAAACAAACTACGTGAGGACTTCAGTTACGTATGTAAATAAACTTCAAAATAATTAAATCCATTCTTCATTTGTTAATTTATCTTATCCTCTCTAATCATTCTCTAGAAGAAAAAATTAGAGTAAGCACACAATACAATCAAAAAATATATTTAAATTTTCAAGTGATGATAATAAACTGCTGAAGATACTATTGGGTCCTTCAACCTATAATACTGAAGGTAACTTTAAAAAAATTAAATAGTCGATAGAATAAATAAAAGGTAAATCAAATATGAAATTTTAAATTTTAGCAATATGTATTGTTTAATATCCAAATACTAAATAAATGGGGAGAATTATAGTGGTAAAAAATGTAGAAGTTTTGAGATATGTAAAACTTGTTTTTTTCCTGTTTTTCAATAATTTTTAAGAGTTATAACGATGAGAAAGTTTCTACTGTTATAAATTTTAACATTAAGAAGTTTAAAAGTTTTTACTCTACTAAAATTTACACGGATAGTATTTTCAAGAGATTCAGAAGGCAAAACATAGTGAAACTGATAAAGTGTAAGTTGTAAGCAATGATTAAGCCATCGTCTAGAAAGGACGGAACATACTAACTTAACAGCCAATTTAAATTTTAGGAAACACGGTATTTCCTTATACAGTTCTTTAATTTATAAGCCGTCTGCGCCCCCTCATATTCCCAGTATTATAATTTAAAAAAAAATGATTGACAGTTTGAAAAACCACGATTTGCTATTTTATAAAATATGTTGTCATAATGGAAGAATAAATAGTAAATTTTAGTAATGTTTCGCCATCGAATTTTAATATACATAGGCGCAAGAACATTTAAAATTAATATATCATTTATTATGTATATCGATTCATACTCATCCTATGATGTGTTCATTCACATTTAATGAAGCGATACAAGTCTAAATAAAAAGAAGCAGTACTAAAACTTCATTTTTTCAATCAAAGCTCTATTATCACGTGCCCCTGTCCTGTAAAAGCAGAAAATTCTCTCTACTTGTGAGAAGTCAGTTTCAAAACATTGCCACAGCAATAATTATATTGAATAGAGCCATCTTTGTAAAAATATAGCTCACATTAAAGCGTGTGCTGCTCGAGTCGGAGTAACTAAAAGCTGATTTTAAAAATATTTTTTTTTTTCAATCGTGTATTACTATCTGATAAAATGGTAAGTATCCACAATCTAAATTTGAAAGGAAAAGAAAAGAAACTGACTAATTCAAAATTTATTAACTTTGAAAATAACCTATTAACTTCTGATCCATCCTATATTTTATTTGATTAATCTACAAAATCCATTCTATAATAATTAATATAAAATATAAATTTAATACAATATTCTTGATCTCTGATATTTTGTTTTAATGATAAATATGGATTGAATTTTATTTTTTCCATTACACTATAAGCTATTAAAACTATGTTACTTCTATCGGGCAGAAAACTAATTGTATTATATAGTTTCTATAAATCAATATGTAAAATATTCAAGAATAATGAAAGAGGAAATAACAGTGTTTTTAATTTCTTCTATTGAAGATAGAAGAAAGTATTGTAATCGAAATTTTTTCGATTTCCGGTTTTCGACGGATGTACAGGTTTTAGCAGTCAGAGATCACAAAAAACATGTTTATACAAAATGTCTGTCTGTCCGTGCGTCCATGCGTTCGTGTGTCCGGTCCGAATGTCCGTGTGTCGCCATTGTACCATTGAAAAGTGTATGAAGTTATGTATAGAATTGAACCAATTATTTTTTTTAGTTTTAGTTTTTGGCTATGGCAAGCAGGTTCTCCCTTATTTTGGAAAAAATCTGCCCGAAGGGGGTGCTGTAACAGCGATTTTTGCGCCCTTTTCAATATTTTACCATCGAAAATTGTATGAAGTTATGTATATAATTGAACCAATTTTTTTGTGTACGTTTTTTTGGCCATGGCAAGAAAATCCTCCCTGAATTTGGAAATATTCCGTCGAAAGGGGGCACTATAATACCGAATTTTTTGTTATTTTCTTGATTTTTCGTAGTTTTAATGTACACCGGCGGCTCGGGAAGCGACAGAACTTAGCATCCTGATAAGCCGGCTATTCGCGAGCAGCTGATCTCATCAGAATAACGGAAAACTATTGATTTTAATAAATATCATGATCAACATTAACTCGTTTTTACTCCGATTAATTGCGAATGAAATTTAAGATGAAAGTCAAAGTCCATACAGTATTGAACTAATAAAAATGAAATATTGACAATTGTAATAACATTTTGAAATATTAAGATATATGAGATAGAAGAAAGTTTTGGAATTGGCACATCCAACTAGTTATGAAAATAAACAAATGTCTGCTATGCTGCAGCTATTTTCTTTTACTTTATGGAAGAGTTCAGATTTTACAGCCTCAGAAAAACCTAAATAACACCTTATTTTTAACAGTTTATTTGTTTTACAGAGATACAAAATTTTGATTCAAGTTGAGTTTTAAACAAAAGTTTTCGAACTCTACTTAGAACGTTAGAACAGGGATGTTTAACTATTTATCATACGGATGGCCAAAATTCCTCCTAAGGATGCCACATGAGACTGCAGTCTTTTACAATCAGTCCGTGCTTAAACGAGCCAACCAACTATTATTTGCGCTAAACATTAGTCATCAAGTTTAGTTTAAAAATATGTGAATAATTAACTCAACATTTTATTTGGAACGTTTATTAAATCAATAAATGAGGTTTTAGATACGCTAACTATTGGTGCCCCCTTTTGTTTCTAATACCGTTTTCGCTTCATTAAGGTCTATATTTGTCTCCAATGTTACCGTCCCAGAAAGTTTAGTTTTTCTCCTAAGGCACCTTAAAAATACAAATATATCAACAATTATTTCAAAATTTTGCATTCGTAAAACATAGATTAATGGTATAGCTTTTATTCGGACAATTAAAAACTACATTTTATTGTTCTAAAATAGATTAATTACATGTTTTGATAAGAGGCAGGAATAAGTGCAAAGAATTGTTGATTGAAACAAATATATGATTTAAATAGCCTTATAATATTATAAATGCAAAAGGGTCCTTGCACGTTTGAATGGAGTCAGTGTCAAAACGGATAAAATAATGTCTTTGTCTCTTTGCATATATAGATGGAACATGAAATGAACAAAGGCCGTGATTTTTTTTTCAAATATATTTCTTAATAATTCAAAATTTCATTACATTTTCTTACAGAATCAATGGAAAATTTTCCTATAAAATTTAACCATGTTTCACTTTTCGTTGCGAAAAAATGAAAACCCGGAATAATAATTTCTCCTCGATAATTAATTTCCAATTTAAAGATAAAATATTAATGTAACACTGAAAAAAAAACGGAAGTTTTCTAGTTTTTCTAATAATACAAGTTCCATGAATTTTGAAAAAGTAAGGAAAGGAGGTGAATATGACGTCATATATGTAAAATAAAACGGATATGCATTGAAATAAAATGGATTGAGTTATAGTATAAATTCTTATTTTTAAAAGAAAACTATTATCAATTCTTGGCTGTTTATCGCCTGCGCACTGTTAACATAAAGATTTCATTTTTAATTTAGAATTGAAATAAGTTAAAAAAGAAAGGTAAGAAAGAAAATGGATAGCAAATGTCAATAATATGCATCAAAAAATTATCCATGTCTTAAATGACGTCATGATTAGCTAAAAATAGCGTTTTTATTCTTAAAAAGTAAAAAAAATTAACTCGACTGCCGGAAAAAGTGATTTTTCACGAGTGTTAATTCTGAAAGCGTCCAGTTCATAAAATAGGAAGAAAAATTATTTTTTAAAAGAAAATTGCATTTCCGGTCATAAAACCTAGAGATTAAATATGACTTCCTCAAAGTAATATAATTTTCCTTCTGCCAATATCGAAATTAAGGATCGGGAGTTCGAAGTATATTGGAGAAAAGTTTGTATATCGTGGTTTGGTAACCGGGTTTTAATTCCACATTTCTTTTTAGCTTTAAAAGAGTAAAAATATGCTGTCACGTTTTAAAAGATTTTTTTTTCTTTGTAATACATTTCTTTAAAGTCTTATAAGATGCAGTGCATACATATACAATTTTCACAAAAATACCCCACCTAAAATACAGTTTTGTAGTTGAATTCTCCCAGCACTGCTTTTCGTTTTACGATTTTACCTGGCCCTCCTTTTTTATTGGTTGCAGTTTTATTTTCGCGATTGTTTATATTATCTGGGGCAAAATTTCCTTTATTTTGACTGAGTTATGTCAAGGCTCCTATAAGTAACAAGTACTGTATTGTCTCCTATAAAATGTGTTAAATTGTCGGTAAATTATATATTTTTTAAATTATTGTGGGTGAAAGTTTTTGCTTAGATTATCATTTAACTTTTTTTTTACTGCTACGTGAACGGCGTCACGGGTAGCAGCTAGTTATAACATATATGAATATCCTCGTGAATTTATTAGATATGAACTTTAAAAACTCTGCTATATTATTAAATTGAAATTCAAAATTCATTGCGATTATGTTTCCAAGAAGTTCAATAAACTTTACAAACACAAATATGAGTGAAATTGTGAAACTACTGTGGAAATTCAACATATAAATCTGCAAATAGCATATGCATTTTACACTATTTTCTAAACAAACCTAAAGAATTATGAAAAAAGAATTCGTTTTAATTCATTCAATATTCAAATAGTTTTAGCAAATCATCACATAAGTGAATGAGATATAACATAAGAGTGGCACTATTTCAGGGTAAATTCTGAGAAAAAATTCCTGGAACTACATTACTCTGAAAATACAGAGCAAATCTCTTCCAATTACATAGAATTGGGAAATTATTCTACTTTCATACAAAACCATACAAGTGTTACTTTTAAAGAACTTTAATACCTTAAGAAACCACTTCTAGGGATATAGAAATAACGTAATTGAAGTAGAAAATGTAGTATTTCTAAATGTTACAGGAATTAGCCACACAAGAAACATCATTCAGTACTGTAAAATAAGAACGAAAATCACAAAAATGCGCATGCGGGTTTAGGACAACAGATTCCTTACATCTGATCTACAATATGAAACGTATATCTTCTTTTCTTTTCTTTTTTTTCTTTTTTTTTTTTTTGAAGCATTTTAATAAATGAGAAAAAAAAGAGTAATATTAAAAATGACGTGCATGCGCATTTCTTAATAATAAAAGTATTTTATTTTGGTAGCTTAATAATACATTGATGTTAAGCAGGCTCGGTACAATTTTAACAAGATTTTTAATTTATATATTTTACAATACATATTATTTATACTATAAAAAGAATAGAAAGAAATTATTCATATTATTAAACAAGACGCCTCTGGCGACCAGCTTGTTCTCCCTTAAATATATGCTAAGCATGGCATCATGTTACTTTTACTATTAATTTAATTTGCCTGCTCAAACTTTCGCCAAATGAGAAGATTCTGTTAAAGAAATAAACTCTTTGCGATCATGATAGCACTTCATACTCCTTTTGTTGTTATGTATTTCGTCCTTTTTGACAAATACCGCTTAATGCACTTAGGCATTTATGCTTTATTTCTTTCTGCTTATCAGTTGCAATACGTTAACTAAGGCGGGGATTTTTAAACGTATTAAGTAATCTTCCATAACTATTGACATATTGTAGCTAATACAATTTGTTACAATGGAATGTTTTTACCAACAGTGATTAATGATATCCACATTTACATTTAAAATAATTGTTGCTAATATCTGTGTGTTTCATATAACCTTGGCAGTAGACTCATTTGCGGAAGATTTTAAAATCTAAAATTATTATCGTATCTTGTATAAATGTAACATAATTGGGCAGCATAGAACAATTTTTATAACTGCGTAACTCATTGTCTTCGGCTTTTATTCTTAATTTCTGCCGTACCACGTAAATACACCGTGCCAATAATAGCGCTTAAAATACTAATTGCAGTAACCCTTTTTTTTTCTTTCGATATTTTAACTCTACAATTAATACTATGTAGTGTAAATTACAAAAACATTTTATTTCAGTAGCAAAGCGTTATTTCTACTTGACATAATGATATAAAAACTTAATTTTGTATATATAAACTTAACTGGATTTTGTTTTTTTAAATATGATGAAATGGTTATAATTTGCACTGATATATATTTTTTAATTGAAAAGGATAAAGTTTTTATTTAAGTGCATCGCTAATTTTTAATTTAATATTAGTTAAGAAAGAAATTTTAGGTAAGTTCAAGAAAAAAAAAAAAAAAAAGAAAAATTTATTAACACTATTTTTACAGATGTCAAATGCCGCCTTTTAAAAGATTTCGGTTTATGCTTTTAAGTAGATTTCGTAAGAAACATTACTTATTATATTCTTCCCTTTGTTGGAATTTCTGAAAAAGTTTTGCAGATTTACACCGATTCTGATCCCTAGAGCCAAAACCACATCCAGTTCAAAAATTTATATACAGGGTGTCCACTCTCAACGGTGTCCAATGGCTAATTCCTAAACCGTTAGTCATAGGCGTATAGTTCCAATTGCTAAAATGTTTTAAATGAGGTAAAGAAATATTTTAAAAGCGATTTGCGTCAATAAAAACAATCCTTAAAAAATTACGAAATTTAAATTTTTGTACGGTCGCCCAGTCCTATAAGTTATATTTAGCAAATGTTTCCTAATACACTGACAAGTAATAGAAAAAGTCCCGTTCCTATATCACTAAAATTCACCGAGTTATGAAACTTTAAAAATGCATTTCTTATACCACTTTTCTGCATATGAACACTGATGAGTTCCGCGATGCTTTGAGGGGTCATATACCAAGTGCTTAAATTATTCAAAGAACTTATTTCATATGTATCTGCGATTTGAAAAAAATCGTACAAGCTTTGAGTTAACTTTTATTAAATTTCAGATTGACTAAATTCTCTTGTATTTTAACATGTTTTATTTTGTAAGGATTTTAGACTGTTTCTTTCATTATTTCTTTTAACAAAAATTATGTTATTTTTATAAGTTTTTATTTAACTTCAACAATAGTATATATGTTTTTTCAGTTCAAAATTTGTACTCGAACTTTAACCCACTTTCAAATATCCGATCGAGATTAAGTTTTACATATTGACGTTAATCCGATGACAATCTAATATTATTAATTTCGCTGAGTATCATTTATACTTATTTTACAGGATAACACAAAAAATTTCGGATAGATTACAGCTAAGAAGTTTAAGAACAAGTTTTAGTGTTGAAATCTTGACGTGATGGTTAAAACTGAAGGTCATTTACTGATTCAGTGGTTGAAAATACATAAAAATTAATTATCATATGTTCAAAACAAAACAATGACATCTATTTTATAATATCAAATTTTCCCTATATTTTCTTTTAATTTAAAATTTACGAGTTGCAAAAAAATCTTTACGTGATGGTTAAAAATGAAGATCAATTTCGCATTCAGTGGCACAGAAAAAATAAGAATCAATTATCAAAAGCCAAAACTGTTAATTTTTATCATTTTAAGAAAAAATCTGTTTTTTCCCCTTCTTATATGCTTTCTTCTTATATATTTACTCTCAACCATTTATATATATATATATGTATATCTTACGAAATTATATTTCTACTAAATTTGTGAATGACCCCTAATTTGTAGCAAAAAAATATGTTCCAACTTTAAACAGTTATTCTTCGGTCAATTTTAATCGTAGAATAACCAGACTTTTTTTGTCTTACTTCTCAGTGTAATAGGAAAATTTTACTAAATATAACTTATAGGAATGGGGAACCGTATAAAATTTTAAATTCAGTAATTTAAAAAAAATATATTTTTATTGACCCAAATCGCTTATAAAATATTTCTTTGCCTCGTTTAAAACATTTTTGTAATTGGAACCATATGTCTATGACTAACGGTTTAGGAATTACTCATTGGACACTGTTGAGAGTGGACACCCTGTATATATATATATATATATATATGCAGTAAATTGAATATTACTGTAAACAGGCTCAAAAAATAACAACAACTACTGTTGAGCATTGTGAAATTTTAAGTGTTTAAACTGTGATTTGTTCTTAAATTATATAAATTAAATTTTTTAACTTAAACATGCTGTTATTTCAATGTTATTTTTTAGTGTTAAGAAAAAAAATTAAAAATTTTCAAATCATGCATTTATAAAATTTTTAATTTAATAATTAAATAATGAAAAAATATGCTTTTATTTTCATTAATTTTATTTCTGAGCTCATAAACATGACAATAAAGTAATTTAACTAACAGAAATTGCAAAATAAAGCCTTTGTGAATGCAAACCGCAAACAAACGATAGCGCCACCATTTTACCTACAATGACGTCATAAGAACATTGTCCATTGATTGTTGGAAAATTTGCTTTGTGAATGATTACCTCAATGGTTTAATATTTTTTACCGTTCACGATGAATGAATCTTTTGTGTTTGTTTAGGTTAATGGAATGAAATATTAAGCTATGAACCTAATTTCAACTGAAGTTATCCTAGGATATATATATTTTTTTTAATCTAAATTAAAAATAATGCTTTGATATTTAAATAAAATGTTTTGGTTTATGTTATTGGTTATTTCTATTAATCATTTATTCAGATACTTTTCCAATATAGGACATTTTTTTTTAAGTTTGGCGCAATTCGGGCTTCAGAAAGTGAGGCATCTTACCAAAATATATAAACAGCTATGAAAACAAACCTGATGAACTTTTATTTTTGTTTATATATGTATTTATTATTACTAATTATTTATTTAGGTACTGTTCCACTATAGGGCCTTTGCATTTTTTAAAAAAGCTTGGCGCAATTCGGGCTTCAGAAAGTGAGATATGTTGCCAAAATATATAAAGAAACTATAAAACAAACCTGTTGAACTTTTATTTTTGTTTATATATGTATTTATATGCATAAAAAAATTTATTTCTGAATATACATAATATTTTTATACATACAAATTACTTCTGTTTCTTTATAAAAATGGATAAATAGCTACTTTATATTAAATAAGTTGTAAACATAAAGAAAAAAATTGCTTGTGAATATGAAGCAGTAAATAGGTTGTCAGAAAATACGTTGTCAAACTTCTTTCTCGCCAAGAAACTATTTTCTATTTCGCCAATCCTTGAAAATTAAAATAAAATGGCTGATTTTAACGAAAGATTATCAGGATCCGGATGAGTTCACTCCGGAAGTGTTATACACTTAGCGCTATTATATATATAATGAAAAAATAAAATGTCGTGATATATGTAAAAGTAAGTTAAAAATCTATTTATCTGACATTACTTTTTTTTATATAATTTATATATTATTGCAAATAGGACCCTTAATTTTATGAAACATACAATAACTTCCATACACTAGTCGGATGTACAATCCCACTGAGCTCCTCAATAGTACGCTGGACTAACTCCCTATTCTCATACATTGAAACCAGAGGTCCGCCCATGAATACAAGATTTTCGGAGGATAAGATTTCGCAAAACATAGACTTCTTCCCATACAGTAGTATGGGGTAGGTATTTTCAAAGATGGATTTTTTTATAAATATGATGAAATGGTTATATTTTCAATGGATATATATTTTTCAAGGAAAAGACTATAGATTTTACTTAAATACATCGCTAATTTCTAATTTGATATTAGTTAAAAATGAAATTTTAGGTAAGTTTAAGGAAAAAAAAAAGCAAAAAAATTTTAACACTATTTTTACCGATGTCAAATGACACCTTTTAAAAGATTTCGATTTATGCTCTTAGGTAGATTTCGTAAGAAACACTACCTATTATATTCTCCCCTATAATGGAATTTCTGAAAATTTTTTGTAGATCTACGCCGATCATGATCCCTAGAACTCCAAAACCACCCCCAGCTCAAAAATTTATATATATATATATATGTGTGTGTCTGTGTGTGTGTATATATATATATATATATATATATATATTATCAATAAAGTGATATATATATATATATACAATGTGATTCATAAACATTGAAACAATAGCCTATTTGCTTAAATATTGCCCCTAGACACATACTTCAAATTGCAAAGTTTTATAAAAAAGGTGCAAAATTTGATAACATAAGTTGCAACTTCAAAGGGGCGGTCTATTTGTGAAAATACCAAAAATGAAATTTTTACACGGCCCCCGTAGCGTAAAATTTCCAATTAGGGAAATTTTCCTATTTCCATTCCTGAATTAAACACAAAAAAAATTCATCTCGATTTCTGCAAAACTCGCAGAGATATTAAAATAAATATTTTGTGACATACACCGCTTAACCATGCCTCTGAGCTGAGAGTTATTGACGCATTTTGAATGCGAGATAGGGATCATCCACAAATTATACGTTATTAAAAGTAGATTAAAGACATCGCCTCTCCTTTCGACATAAAATAGCAGCGTGTAGATTTTACGTAAAACTTGCTTTCAAAATATGCTGGAAATCTGCTTTAGATGTCTGCATGGACCGAAATATCCAAACCGACCCACAGAAAAAGAAATTCGGCCCGGGCTGAAAAAAAGTTAAAATATCTGCCCGAACCCGATTCGCACTCGCACTGACTCGCACTGACTGAATTTCTACCAAACATAGTTTTTACGTCGATAAGGAGAATTGTTTCGTAGGAGGCGTTCTGATCAAAAATACTTATTTTAGCTTTTTTTATGTTTATAATCTTCATTTTTAACGAAGCTTTCTGGACTGTGATATTTATTTATTTTTTATGAAACTCTATTTGTATGTAAAAGTTTCACTTATCAATAATATCGTTAATCCATATTCCACGTACACTAGGGTGGTGCGAAAAAAGTCAAGTTGATATTTCCGAGTCGCTATAGTGCGGAAAAGTTGCGATTGGTAAATACAAGAAAGACCAAAAAAAAATTCTTCAAATCGGACTTTATCTTCCGATCCCGCAAACCGCCTAAAAATTCCAAAAAATTGAAAATTTCCGATTTTTTCAGAATTTTTCTTTTTTTTTACGTTTATATATTTTTTATCGCTATAGGAAAAAATATTTGCAGTTTGTACTGTTTAATAATAATAATAATAATAATTGTGTTTAGAGAATATCTTCCGATCACGCAAGCTCAATAAAAATTGGCAAAAATTCAATTTTGAGTGATTTTCATGCATTAAGAATATAATCAACTGAAGTCAGTTTGCAGTCTCAGGTTAAGATTTAAATGTTAATTGATACTATTGAACATATTAAGTTATTTTTAAACAACCTAGAACTTACCACGAAGAGTTCGTTTCAGGTCTGAAAAGTTTAGTAGTGCACCCAACTAACGTTAGCCACGTTGGAAAACAGCGCTGAAGTCGGCGTACGCGCTCCCACCTAGTCTCACCTAACTCCATAAAATTTACAGAAAAGTCAACTGGATTCAGATGAACTACATGGCATATACTATTTTGACGGAAAAAAGGACGATACCCCAGTTAAAAAAATTATTGCATCTAAACAGGTTCGTCTAACTATTAAAGAGGAACACTTTCCTGTCATAAAAGAACGTGACTCGGTTTATTTAGGCCATGTGCCTCCAAACTCCGGGCCTGCTAAGGACATTGTAGCTTTCATAGTATCATGTCTTACTGAACAAGGGGTTTCATTAGAATACTTAGATTTGGTACGCTGTGATGGTACAAATACCAATACTGGATAGAAAGGTGGTGCTATCAGAAAGCTTGAAGTTTATCTCTGACGACCACTGCAGTGGATTGTTTGTTTATTCCATTTTGTTGAATTACCTTCCCGCCATCTTTTTCAACATTTGAATGCTGAAACTACTGGCCCAAGATCATTTAGTACACCATTTGGACACAATATCATTGTTGTATAAAGCTCTCGGTGATAAATTTTCAATTGACTGATTGTGAAATTCCAGAAGTGGACAGGCAACTGTTGAGCAAGGACCAAAGATATCTTCTTGGCGTAAGTCAAGCAATTAACAGTTACAACTTTCCAAATGACTTATTAAAGTGTGACTTCGGTCCAATTTCACATGCCAGATTGCTCACTTGTGCAAATAGAGCCCTTCGACTTTACGCGGGCGTGGAAAACCCAACGGATGCCTTAAAGCCATATTGACATTTATTTTAAAATCTTACATGCCAGTTTGTTTTGAAATAAAATGCTGTAAGTACATTACAGACGGGCCTATTCATCTGTACAGAGCAATTGAAACTACTCGATACTTTCGTGACAACCTGAAGAAAGTGTAGTCTTTGAAACTGAATGAAACTCGTTTTTGCTCACCCGGAAAAACTACTGATGGCAATGGTCTTTTATAAAAGGAGTCACATAAGACAGCTACGGCTGTTAAAAGCCAGGCAGAATGTTTCAAACGGTAAAGGCATCTGAATCTTTATCACTCCTACAATCCAAAATTAATTGATTGTAATGTAGCAAAATTAACATTTCCACCGCTTTTTCGGAGATTAACCCATGAAGAAATACATTTCTTCGTTCAATCAGGTCATATCTCAGTCTAGGATGATAAAAAGTTTTTCAACCACACGTAAGATGTCCAGCGGTGGATTAAATCGGTAGCGGAAGCATCATTTAAGGTATCTGGGCCCCAATCAAGAGAGCATCAGGGCCACACTGAAATCAATGTCCATAATACCAGACATTACCACCAAATCCCAGTACAAAGTTGCGTCTAAAAGTCAGACTTAAACAGATGACATAACAAATTGTATATCATATACTGTCACGACACTAGTTTTTTAATACAGTGTTTTGATTCTATTATAACAAATTATGTATTTAAGTAATGTAAATAGCAAACACCCTCATTGGTTGGATGGAGGATAGGGTGTGGTTTGAACTCGAAGTGCAGCTACTTTCCCGTGGTGAGTTCTGGTTTGTTTAAACATTATCAAATATCTAAACAAGCAAAGAGTTGTACATTGTACAATTTATATGCAAATGTTAATATTGGAACGCAAACTGATCTCAGGTGATTATTTTCTTTATTCATCAAAATCACTGAAAATTGAATTTTTGCCGATTTTTATTGAGCTTGCGTGATCGGAAGCTATTCTTTAAACGCAACTGTTTATTTTTATTATTATTAAACATTACAATCTGCAAATATTTTTCACTATAGCGATAAAATATATATATACGTAAAAAAAGAAAAAAATTCTGGAAAAATCGGAAATTTTCAATTTTTTTAAATTTTTAGGCGGTTTGCGGGATCGGAAGATAAAGTCCGATTTAAATAATTTTTTTTTTCTTGTATTTACCAATCGCAACTTTTCCGCACTATAGCGACTCGGAAATATCAACTTGACTTTTTTCGCACCACCCTAACGTACACTCTAAAAAAATGTGTAAATTTACACATAAAAACAGGTATATCGATGGTACAAAAATGATGTGTCTATATGTGTAAAGTGGTGTGTAAATTGCCAAAATACACGCCTAATGTGTAAATTTCAAAATACACATTTAAATGTGTAATTAGATGATAACACTATGTGTGTAAAAGTTATCTTTTCACTCTTGAAATACACATTTTAATGTATATTGCACAAGTATACACATATTTTTGTGTAATAGTGTAACACATATATATGTGTAATATTCTGTGATTACACATAGTTTTGTGTATTATGCAAAATACGCACATTTTTGTGTAATATGTAAAATACACATCTTTTCGTGTAATATGTAACACACATATTTTTGAGTAGGCGAGGTAGGAGAGGTATGATACACCTTTTTTTACTAATTTTTTACAACCCTTAGAAACCTATTTTTAAACAAATTTTTCGTGTTTTCTTATAAAGTGACCTTTTATTCATTTAGCAAAAATATTGTGAATTTAAAAAATATTCATTCAAAAAATATATTCCAATTATTGTGAATGGTTACTACTGTATCAAATCTCCCCATTGCTGGGGAGGATTGATAAACTAGCAAGGGAGGTTTGATACATTGTTATGTAAATTGAAAAAAAAAAAAAAAAAATGCAGACAATTCAATTTATGTGTCATACAATTTTTTATGATAAATCTTGAAATATTTAAGTAAAATTTAAAAAAGAAATGACATTCACATATTTTTGTTTCAGAAATGTTTTTTACAAAAATATTTAAACAATTGCTATTATTTAAACAATTCTATTAACACACTTTTTAGAAAATAAATAATGAAAAAAAAAAACCCTAGAGATCTTGCTGCAAGAAAAAATGAGGTGAACATTGCTGATTTGCAAACAATTTAACATAAATTTATCACATTTAAGATTTCTTTAACCCTTTCAGGGCGAAGCATTTTCAATGCTAAAGTGTTGAATAAATGAATGGCACCGAAATTTACCAACAAATTTAATTGGAAATAAGAAAAGGGCTATATTTCACTTTCATATTAAATGGAAAATATTTTACAAAATGCTGGTGCCAATGTGGCGTTTGGGAATTAAAATTAAGTGATTTCATAAACATACATGGTTAAAAGAAAAACTAATAACTGTATCATTTTGGTAAGTAAAATCCGGTGGATTTAATGATTTTTTAATTTGCCCTTCGTCAATTATAGAAACGTCTTCCCTTTGAGGTCATTTAAACTTTTTTCCTTCTACATGACGAGCAAAACGAACTAAGCATCTATCATCGCACTGCTTTTCTATGTAACCTACATAATGTCTATGAATAGTCACTTTGTACTTCCTTACCAATTTCAGTGGCTCTTGCTGTAAAACAATAATGAATATTACAGTCCTATATTAGTTTACAACTTAAAAAACTATTACATTTCAAATATATAAGTATATCGTTTCTCCCCAGCACTAATGTATCATTTCTCACTATCATGCCTTATTGGATTTTCAATCACTTTGTATAAATGCAGTTGCAAAACGCCAATCTGCTTTCTGGTAAAACTCACCCTAACAATGTGCGTTTCAAATAAAAAAAATTACAAGATATTATCTTCACAATAATAAGAGTTATGAAAGAAAATCAATATTTAAAAAAAATTACATTGACATTCCAAAAGTCTTCAAAATTAAAAGAAAAAAAAAACGATGTCAGTTCTTCACTGCTAAGTCCAGCTAATGGTGACCTCTGCTAATAAAAGAAGACTTTACATCTGTTACAATGGCTGTTAATGTCATTTGTTGAGAAAAATTGTCAATGTATCAACCCTCCCTATGTATCAAACCTCCCCTACCTCCCCTAATATGCAAAATAGAGATTTTCGTACAATGTTCTGTTCTTACACATATTTCTGCATAATACGCAAAACACAGATTTATGTAATATTCAAAATACATAAAATTTTGTGTAATATTCAAAATAGACATGTTTTTGGCTACATAGCTTTATCTTTATATTTAAATATGTGTGAATTGTGAACTAAATGTTTTTTATGATCCGGAAAAAATATGAAGAACAAGCTCATACGCTTGGTGTGTTTTTTTTCTTCTTTATAGTATGTTTTAAGACCACAAACATTGTACTCCAATGTATTTAGGTAATTTACACACCACATATAGACAAACCGTTGTCCTATCGTCGATATACCTGATTTTTAGATAAAATAGGATCATTTAAAATCACAATTACTACAAGTCATCTTTCTGTTTGATTTGGTTTAGCCCTAAGTCACAATTTATAGATAGAACCTGTATAATCTGAATAAATATCCATTTACAGCGTAGAGTCTGTCTTCAAATTAAAGTTAAAAAGACAATTTCCTTCATGCAGCCTTACAACTGTAACCTCTCTTGTTGTTTTTATTATTTTAAAAAACATTTTCTTTCAAAAATATCTATACATCCCCCTCCCCTCACACTGAAAATTACCTAGCTTTAACTGCATTTATAACTGGAACAAAATATTATTTAGGAATAGAAGTTTTTTGAAATGTATTCAGAAAATTTCCTGCATTTTATAGAAATGCTTAAGAAACTCAGACTAAATTATTTTAATTCATTTATTTTTGTTTGATGCTAAAATAAATATTATTTAATCTGAAATATTTCTAGCAAGACAATTCTATTAAAAATATTTTGTCTGCAGCATAGGGGCTGTGCAAATATAACGTTATCAACTTTTTGGTAATTTTGGACCCCCCCCCCCCTTACGATATCATACGTTATCATCCCTCGACCCCCCCCCCCCCCCCGATAATGATATCGTTATCAATGTATAGTAATTCTTTAGATTTTGTGAATTTTTTTCTTTTGTTTGGAGTGATATACAAATATGGTTACATATCTTTTTCGCATACTTTATTGATTCAAAGGAATTGAAGTCAATAAAATATCAGCTTATAGTATATCAAATAACACTTAAAAGAAATAGTTACTATTTAAAAGTATTTAATAGATTTTTGTTACATAATGCATTCAACAGTAATAATGTCTTTTTGCACTTGCCCCCTCAAAGGGGATAAGCAGAACTTCTTATAAACAAAACAGGTGGTCTTTGTCTTTTATTTATTAGTAAAGACAAGTATCATTTCAAACATACTTCGTATATGGCTTGTCGAACAGCTGATTATATATGCATACATGAATGACAGAAGAATAGCAATTCCATACGTTGGGGTGTTCCACATTTTAGAATTGGATGATTTGATAATCATTTAATGACTTTAATAATAACTTTGTATTTTCATAAAAATAGATAACATACTGAAACTAGATAGCATATTATTTTGATGTAAAGACGAAGTTACAAATAAAAATGGATCAAAAATGATAACGATATCAAAAGACAACCCCCCCCCCCAGAGATATCTTACGATATCATGTGCCAGACCCCCTCCCCCCCTCTAAAATGATAACGTTATATATGCATAGCCCCATACCTAATTTAAGCTTTTTCAGAGAACGGAAAGAAATATGCAAGCTGCTTATATGAAGTATCGTAATATGAAGAATTTTGTGACAGGTGGGGTAACCTTGTGACACCTGGTCTAGTTTTGTATTTCTAATCTCCATAGCTGACGTTACTATTACTGTCGGCTGTGCGAAACTCCCGCTCCGTCCGGTACGGTAGAAAAGCAAACAGCGTCGCAATCTCCTAGTACGGTGTGCCACATCACCTAACGACCGTTTTCACTAGGCCAGGTGTCACGTATTTACCCCACCTGTCACAAAGTATTACGGTATTTATTATATTTGGATACAGAACCGCAACAAGGATGGTGCGGACGGTACCCCTGCATCAATTAAAATAGCAGGCTTCATAGGCGCCATCAAATATCTTTAATGATGCGTCAATCATCAACGTAAAAGTTAACGAAGTATTCGCTCCAGTACCCAAATAGTGTTGCAGCGACTCTGCTTAGATATTATAGTTTGAAATTAAATTATTTCTAAAGCCCCTTTAAACTAGTATGTTGTGCCATCACAAAACTTTCTTCTATATAAATCACGTCAATTAAATCATTTAAATATTACAAGAAATTACATCAATTTAGCACCAATTCATATTAAAATATATCTGAATTTGAAGTTTGATGAAAATTCGTACATTAGTTCTTGAGATAGAGCTATAGCGATATTTCGAAAAATGTAGCATAGCAGCGCCACTTGTTGAGCGATTTACACCAAAATGTATGAAACATCAATTGATGTCAAAGACTAACTGAATCTGAAGTTTGATGACAATCCGTGCATTAGTTCTGGAGATTGAGCTATTGTGAATATCTTGAAAAATGCTGTATAGCAGCGCCACCTGTTGGGCGATTTACATCTAAAACTAAACAGCCCTAATTCATATCCAGGTATACCTGAATCTGAAGTTTGTTGAAAATTCAAGAATTAGTTCTTGAGATAGAGCAATTGCGGAAATCGTAAAAAATGCAGCATAGCAGCGCCACCTGTTGAGCGATTTACACCAAGATGTATAAAACGTTAATTCATGTCAAGGACTAATTGAATCTGAATTTTGATGGAAATCTGTGCATTAGTTCTGGCGATTGAGCTATTGTTGATATCGTGAAAATTCTGCATAGCAGCGCCTCCTGTTGGGCGATTTACACCTAAAACTAAATAGCCCTAACTCATATCCAGGTATACCTGAATCTGAAGTTTGTTGAAAATTCAAGCATTAGTTCTTGAGATAGAGCAATTGCGGAAATCGTAAAAAATGCAGCATAGCAGCGTCACCTATTGAGCGATTTACACCAAGATGTATAAAACGTCAATTCATGTCAAGGACTAACTGAATCTGAAGTTTTATGAAAATCCGTTCATTAGTTCTGGAGATTGAAATATTGTGGAAATTGTAAAAAAGGCTGCATAGCAGCGCCACCTGTGGAACGATTTATACCAAAAACTAATCAGCCCCAATTTATATCAGAGACTAAATGAATATAAATTTTTATTAAATTACGTGCATTAGTTCTTGAGATAGACAGCCCACAAAATTTGTGTCACATACATACAGACAGACAGACGGACAGAGTCACAGACTCACAGACAGACATTTCGTAAAAACATGTTTTTCGGAATCTCTGAACCCCAAAGCGTGTAAATCCGTCGAAAACCGAAAGTCGAAAATTTTCACGAATTCAATACGTTCTTCATGTAAAGATAAAAATAAAGTAAAACTTAATTTTAATAAAATAGGCTCCCTCCTAAAATTACTTTAACAAAACAGGTCCCTTCACAAAATTTCTCTTAATAAAAATCGGCCCCTTCACAAAATTCCTCCTCATAAAATAGGCCCCATCACAAAATTCAATTTCATAAAAGCATACTTTTCATTAATTATTTTTTGTTAGATTTTAAAACGTATATTTTGTTAATAAAACAAGCTTATCAGAAAGTAAAACTTTAGGAGAAGGGCTTGAAAAGGTTATTATTAATTAATATTTGGTTCGAGTTTGAGTAACTGGATTTCATTTTTCTTTATTTTTTACAAAAATATAAAAAAATTCACAAAAATAAATTTTACTTTACACAAAATAGGTCGCTAGAAAAAAAAACCTGCATCGACCCAAAAGCCTATACTATTACTATTACTATATAATAGTAATATATATTACTATTATACAATAAAATAGCCTATTACTATTTTTTTTGTATCGCACTACTCGCTACATTACATTTTTTCAATAAACAGGATGCTACACTACGAACTAAGAGAAATTGCAAATAGAGAAGTTTTGTCACTTATAGCATACTACTTTTTACCATTGAACATAATGTACCGTTTAAAAATAATACAAAACCGAAAATAATGCAGAATTGCTATCATAACAAAAGAATTCAGAAAGCAATAAAAACCAAGATTATTGATACACAATACAGAGTAGGTGTGCCAGTAATGGACACCCTTAAGGAATTTCTTTAAGAATTATTTTTTTTATTAATAGTTATAATTATTATATTCTAGTTCTTTCAATATTACATTAATCTATCAACAATATATAATCATACATCTCATAGTCGCATTTCCCAATGTGAACCTAAATTGTAAATAATAGAAATAACTAGGACATTCTTTGTTCCAGTAATGGCCACTCTCTGTTCCAGAAATGGACACCTTGCAAAAGAATAGATATATAAGTTATTTTGATTGTATTTTGAACAAGAAATTAATGAAAGCATATTAAGAAAACAAAATAGTTATTTTCAAAGAGTATTTCCAAATAACTTTAACAATTAAGATCTCAATAGAAAAATAATTCTAAGTTAAACACGCGACATTTCGCCATATTTAAAAGGAGATTTTCCATAAGAAAATATTGGTACCGAAGAATTTCCTGGTCTTGAAATCTCAGGACAAGTACGACTCCTGCTAAATTTTTATTGTTTATTTTATATAAACAAAGAACTTTCAAGGACGCCCATTACTGACATATCTACCCTATATATTCACATAGAAAAAGCACCCAGTTTTATAAAACTATGAATCTTATCTTATTATTTTTAAATAATAATAATTCAGGGATGCAAGCGCTGCGCCACAAATGGACAATTGGCACCACTAAAATTTAATAGTATTCTTTGCTTTATTAAATCTCAGAAATCGTGTCATTAAATAAGACAAGAAATACTATTAAAATGTAGTGGTACAAACCGGTCATTTGTGGCGCAGCGCTTGCATCCCTGATAATTTTAATAACACCATTTTTTTCATTAGATCCAAATATTTACACACCTTTGTAATGGTTATCCATTTTTTCCCCGCCGATAAACGGCAAGGAATGTAGAAATCCAATTAAGAACATTACATTTGAACACATTAGCACTACACTGTTATAAAAATATTTCATCATGATAATCCAGCTAACTTTTATTATTATCACCTTAATATATATATATTTTAAAATTTCGGCTGATAAAGCAGACTTGTTTTCCGGCATCTCCTTAAAAATGGCAGCCAAAATCATTTGACAGAATCATTTGTAATCATTTGAGAAGCAGATGTTTTTTTCTTTCATTGTTCGCCAGTTTACTTTGCGTTCAGAGTCAAAGCAGACGATTTTTCTACATTTACACACTTATGTGATTTTATCAACCGATAACAACTGACAAACTTAATGTCATAAATTAATACACATTAAAACAGGTAATTTTTTGTACAAAATGTGTAATTTTTATGACCAGTGGGTGATTTTAGAAATTTACACACTTATCTGTGTATATATAATTATGTGGAAATTACAATAACACATCAATTCGTGTAAATTTAGGAATTGTTTTACGTTTACGCATTTATTTGTGTTTTTCAAGTCATAACAAATTACACACTTAGTTTTAGAGGCAAAATACACATAAAAATAGGTAAATTTTTGAAACAAATGTGTAAATTTTATGACAAGTGTGTAATCTTAGAAAATTACACATATATATGTATAAAATTACCTAATTTACACATTTATTTTTTAGAGTGTATTGGACACTTTGAAAAAAGCTATACAGTAAAATCTTCAAAGATGCAATCACACAGGAAAGAAAAAAAAAATGCGTTATAGAAAAGTTCCCATTTTAGCAGGTTTAAATGTATTCTATTTTTTTCTCAGGTATTATTATAATTTTCATTTTGCATGGATCAACACATTTTTCAGTTTAAGAGAAAATTCTGTCTTAGGCAGGTTTATTCACGAATTTTACTGCATTTTAATTTTATTGCATACAAATATACTAATTCTTTAAAAGAATAAATTTTAAAGTTTAATTGTAAAATAATTGCGATTTAAAAATATATAAATTTTTTGCATAAATTTTTGGGCTGAGTCAAATTTTACTGATTTTTAGGGTTCCGTACTTAAAAAGTGAAATCGGAACCATTATAAGATCACTCCTGTGTCTGTCCTGTCCATCTGTCAAAGCCATTTTACTCGTAAACTATGGAACGTGGAAAGTTCAAATTGAGGGAATTGATAAAGTTTACTGGCCCACATATTTACATATTATTAAACATTTACAGATATATTTAGGAAAAATGTAGAGGAGCTAATTAAGTTACGTGAAAAAATCTTTTCTTTGTATATCGTGTGAAATATTTCGTAATGCTGAACTCAAAAATACATTTCTTTTCATTTTAGGCATTATATTTTCAGAGATATCGCCTAAATTGTAGTACAAAAATATGTTCACCCATCTATTTCCGAATCTACTGAAACTAAAATTATAAAAAATTAGAGGGAATAGGCGATAATTTAAACCTTGCAGGAAAATTATAGCGATTACCATAGGTCACATAGATTTTGAGAAAAGCGCATTTTCCCATACACACAAATTTCGATTTGCGGGCATTCAGCAAACGTTTTTGAGGAACGCTGGAAGTACCTAGCAGAAGTATTATACCATTGTTAATAATGATTTTTGAGAAAAATCGTCGGTAATTAGCCGAGATATTAACCCTTAAATTTGAGGAAATTAATACACATGCATAATTACAGGGCGGCGGTGTACCATCAGCTTTTAAAGCTTAGATAAAAACTTTTAATGTCAAATTTGTGTAGTACAATGCCCAGTAGCAGTATAAAAGCAAAAAACGTAGGATTTTTAAAAACAAACTAATTTAATTAGAATTAATGACATAAATATTATGGGATCCGTGACTACTTTCCATTGAGTGGATCTCTCAATACGCCTCATGTGTCTTTAAATGTTAATTAAAAAACTATCTCGAAAATGCGGCAAGGACCAAGGCGGCATAGCAACTTTGCGACCGCCTTTAGAAGCGCGCTTAGCACAATGCCAAGTTTTTTAAACTTTGAACAAGGCTTTTGTTTTAGCTACACTGTAAAAAGAAAAGTTTATTACCACGCTAAATTTAGTTTTATGGAATGCCAAATGAATTTTATATATGCACTAATTTTATCGTCAGTATCGCATTAAGTTCATCAAAAAAAAAAAAAAAAATAAGATTAGAATAAGATTGAAAAAGAGTTATACAGAATAGCAATATTTGATATCATTTAGGCTTCATATCTCTTTGAACTTTTATGGGATACCCATACATACTTTGGGGGCATTACATATGTAACGTTATGAACATTTTGCTAATTTTGGATCCCCCCCCGTTACGATATCATACGTTGTCATTCTTTAACACCACTCCCCCGCCATCCATGATATCGTTATCAATGCATAAGAATTATTTCATTTTCAGTTTCTTTTTCTTTCTTTTTATACACTTACAGTGACATATGATTATACATTTATTAAATGCTGATATCGTTACCAATGTCTACAAATTATTTTATTTTTAGATTATTTCTCTTCTTTTTATACGCTTACAGTGATATACACATATTATTATACATTTATTAGTTGCATACTTTACGGAGTCAAGAAATCAATAAAATATCAATAAATGAAATAAATTTATATTAAATAACATGTCAAAGACTTAGTTACTATTTAAAAGTATTTAATAATTGCATATTGTTATATAATGTATTCAAAAGTTATATTGTCTTCTTGCACTCACCCCCTGCTTGTGGAGGTTAAAAGCAGAACTTATCAATACAAGGCTGCCACAGGCGATTAATGTTTTAATTTTACCTCACACCACTTTCTCAAAACAGAAATGATTGGCATATTGATCGACAACTTTTGCAAGAGAAATATACTATAGAAAACCTTTTTGTTTTGTTTTTATACAGGTGCAAACAGAATAGAAAAGATGTCACTTGTGGAAACCCTCTCAATAAAACTGTGGGCGACATTTTTTGTCTTTCTTTACTGGTAAACGCAATTATTATTTCCTACATATTATGTTCCTAATTCCTCTAACAACGAATTATATGCACATATGGCAGAAGAACAGGAATGCCAAACGTTGGCGTATTCCACATTTTGGAATGATATGATTTTATAAACATTTAATGGTTTTAATAATAGCTTTGAATTTTCATAAAAACATATAAAAAGAATAATAATAAAGGTAACAGACTATTTGGATGTAAAGAAAACGTTTCTGAAAAAAGAAAAGTTTGGTTGTATTTAAAAGGGATAACGATATCAAAAAGAAAACCCCTTCCCTCCCTACAGAGATATCTTACGAAAACAAGTGCCAGACCCCCCACCCCCCCTAAAGGGATAACATTATATATGCACAGCCACTTTTCTAGTATATACAGCGATAGTCTATACCCGATCCTACATTGTATAGTTTTTTTACGAAATCTTAATCTTTTAGCAACGAATTTTTTAATAATATAGTTAATAATTCATATATTTATTGTACGAAACCCTCTGAGCACGAATAATGCTCGCACTTGATTGTTTATTGCACGGATCAGGTCACTCAGAGACAATGATTTTAATACGGGTTGGGTGAAGACCGGGGACTGATACTTTCGTCCCGTGTAGAAGGAAGCCAGTCGCGGTTCGGTAAGGAAAAAATAAGTTAAGCCCGGCTCGACCTAGCCTTCATAAAAAAGTAAGATCCGGTCTCGCCGGCCCAAAAAGAGTGAAGACCAGGTCCAGCCCGTGTTTCTTGAAGGAAAATAGGCCCGGGCCCGGCCCATGGGCTGGGCCAGCAAAATGAAGCCAAAATTTCAAAGGCCGGCCCTGCAGAATACAGATTTTATTAATGGCCTCGCCGGGACGATATAAAATCTGAAGTTGTGAGGGCTAAAACTGTGAAAAAATTTGAAATCGTCATGTTAGAAAAAGGCTTGTTTTAAATCAACTGTTGGGCATTTAAATAGTACAGAAAGATGGTGAAAAGGGTAAAAGTTAAACTGAATCGGAAGCTTACGATACAGAAAATAGTTAATTACTCACCTGCAATTTTTGAAAAGGCATTTTAACAGTTTTATTAGCACAGTTTGAAACTTTAAATGCTTTTGTTTTGCATGATGGTTTTGTTCACCATTTCTCGTCTGTAAAATGTTATATGTTAAAATTATTAGAGAAAAATGGTGCAAACTTGGAACATTTCTTTTTTGATTATATTACATTAATTCTGTTTCGGCAAATTAAAAAAAAAATATATTTACTTTTGAAAATATGATTTTTTTTTAAATAAGTTACATCATTTTTTGTTTATATTGTTAATATTTTTAAAATTAATATTTAAAACCTTTATAATTTACTGGAACAAAATTTAAATTGTATTTTCCTGTTTAATTATATGAAAAAACTTCGATAAATAATTTTTCGAGTTATAACGATTTAAATTTATCCCACTTTAAAAAAAGTAATAATCATTTAAATTTTTGTTAAACTTTATGGGAAATTTTAGGATGTCATTTTACTTGCAAATTATACGGTTAACCATTACAATAAAAAAGAAAAGTGCCCAGCTAAACTGATGGCATTGAGCTCACAGGCTATTCACACTAATTGTATATTATACACTTATTTTAAAGAATAATGCCCCTCAAAAAAACTAGTGAAGGGGAATTAGCCCCCGTTTCCCCCTTTATACTTAACCAGTGAACCTCCAAATCTCATCAGGGAAGCCTCTTATCATAATAAACCGGTATACCAAATTTGGAGCAAATCGAATAATCCTGCAAAAAAAACATTTATCTAAATTAAGGGGGTGGACTAGCCCCCCTTTATCTTTAACCAATGAATCGCCAAAACGAATCAGGGAAGCTCCTTAACATAATAAACCGGTATACCAAATTTGGAGCAAAGCGAATATTCTGCATGAAAAACCCGTTTATATAAATTAAGAGGGGTGGCCTAGCCCCCCTTACCCCTTTATCTTTAACCAATAAACCCCCAAAACTAATCAAGGAAGTTCCTTAACATAATAAACCGGTATACCAAATTCGGAGCAAATCGAATCATTCTGCATGAAAAACCCATTTGTCTGAATTAAGGGGTGGACTAGCCCCCCTTTTCCCCCTTTATTCTTATCCAATGAACCCCCAAAACTAATCTGGGAAGTTCCTTAACATAATAAACCGGTATACACAATTCGGAGCAAATCGAACCATTCTGCATGAAAAACCCATTTATCTGAATTAAAAGGGGTGAACTAATGCCCCTTTTCCCCCTTAATCCTTAACCAATGAACCTCCAAAACTAATCAGGTAAGTTCCTTAACGTAATAAACCGGTATACCAAATTCGGAGCAAATCGAATGATTCTGCATGAAAAACCCATTTATCTGAATTAAGGGGGGTGGACTAACCCCGTTTTTCAACCTTTATCCTTAACCAATGAACTCCTAAAATTAATCAGGGAAGTTCCTTAACATAATAAACCGGTATACCAAATTCGGAGCAAATCGAATCATTCTGCATGAAATACCCATTTATCTGAATTAAGGGGGTGGACTAACCCCCCTTTACCCCCTTTATACTTAACAAGTGAACCTCCAAATCTAATCAGGGAAGCTCCTTATCATAATAAACCGGTGTACCAAATTTGGAGCAAATCGAATAAACTTGCAAAAAAAACCATTTATCTAAATTAAGAGGGTGGACGAGCCCCCCTTTATCCTTAACCAATGAATCGCCAAAACGAATCAGGGAAGCTCCTTAACATAATAAACCGGTATACCAACTTCGGAGCAAATCGAAACATTCTGCATGAAAAACCCATTTATCTAAATTAAGAGGGGCGGGCTAACCTCCCTTTTCCCCCTTTACCCTTAACCAATGAACCCCCAAAACTAATCAGGGAAGTTCCTTAACATAATAAACCGGTATACCAAATTCGGAGCAAATCGAATCATTCTGCATGAAAAACACATTTATCTGAATTAAGGGGGTGGACTAACACCATTTTCCCCCTTTATCCTTAACCAATGAACTCCCAAAACTGATCAGGGAAGTTCCTTAACATAATAAACCGGTATACCAAATTCGGAGCAAATCGAATCATTCTGCATGATGAATTAAGGGGGTGGACTAACCCCGTTTTTCCCCCTTTATCCTTATCCAATGATCTCCCAAAACTGATCAGGGAAGTTCCTTAACATAATATGCGGTATACCAAATTCGGAGCAAATCGAATCATTCTGCATGAAAAACCCATTTATCTGAATTAAGGGGGGGGGGGGTGGACTAACCCCGTTTTTCCACCTTTATCCTTAACCAATGAACTCCCAAAACTAATCAGGGAAGTTCCTTAACATGATAAACCGGTATACCAAATTCGGAGCAAATCGAATGATTCTTCATGAAAAACCCATTTATCTGAATTAAGGGGGTGGACTAGCCCCCTTTTCCCCCTTTATCCTTAACCAATGAACCCCCAAAATTAATCAGGGATGTTCCTTAACATAATAAACCGGTATACCATATTCGGAGCAAATCGAATGATTCTGCATGAAAAACCCATTTTTCTGAATTAAGGGGGGGGGGGGGGGGACTAACCCCGTTTTTCTCCCTTTATCCTTAACCAATGAACCCCCAAAACTAATCATGGATGTTCCTTAACATAATAAACCGGTATACCATATTCAGAGCAAATCGAATGATTCTGCATGAAAAACCCATTTTTCTGAATTAAGGGGGTGACTAACCCCGTTTTTCCCCCTTTACCCTTAACCAATGAACTCCCAAAACTAATCAGGGAAGCGCCTTATCACAATGAACCTAGGAAAAAATTTTGAAGCAAATCGGATGTTTCTATCAAGAGTTATCGCGTTACGTACATACATACGTACGTACGTACATACATACATACATACATACAGAACGGGCGGGCACATTAGCTCTCAGGCTTTGATAGCCTGTGAGCTAAAAAAAGAAAAAAAATCAAAATTCTAACTCAATAAATATATTTTTTACATGTCTCCCTGAACTTTTAATGTAACATCCTTTCTTGAATAAGGAATTTGCCCACGTGGGGAAATCAATCAACTACATATTTTTCTGATAATTCCAAACTCATAAATTGCAAAAATTGCCTCAAAAATGCAAAAAAAAAAATAAATAAAGAAATAAATAAATAAATAAAAAAAATATAACCAATAGTTTTTAAATTAAGTTTAAAGTTAAGAGAAAACCATGTGACAAGAATTGGCTGTGACGTCACTGTTCTCGATATGCCAATGTTTACATGTTGTTAGAAAGCGGCGCAACGTTTTGTTTCTAAGGCCTGTGTTTTGCAAAAATTAAAAAAATTTCTTTACCTCCAAATTTATTTCTGCTTTGATCTTTATTATATTTTATCAATCTCTCATTTTCTTTTTATTTATGGAAATAAAATAGCATTATTCCCTGCATTAAAGGAAAGTTTGGATTTTAAAAAAATCAACTACATTATTTTCTTTCTTTTCAACAAACGTAAAACATAACTTCTCATTGTAAAATATTAGTTAAAGCTTTTTTAATGTTACATTTAAGAAAAGTTATATAGATAAAAAATAATAAGAAAAACAGTTACCTTAAATGAGCACCAACGTGCAGATTTGAGAGAGCCTATTATATTTTCAAAGTAGTATACGTTGTTACTCTGCATAAATTGCTTTAATCTGTATAAATTCATTTCTCAGATCTATCGCAAACGGCATTTTTTTCTTCTTGTGATTATATTGTCTACCGCTGTTTTAAAACAAACTTCGCGGCAAATTTCTTCTATAAAGGTCATTGTATGGAAATAGTGGTAGTCGATATAAAAAACGCCAGTAGCAATCCTTATTTCCAAGTACACCGTTTTTTTTTTTTTTTTTTTTTTTTTTTTTTTTTTTTTTTTACTGTATAACTGAAATTTAAATGTACACTTTTATGCAAACGAACATGGCATCAGGACCAGATATTTTGAAACGAAATTAAACAATGTTTTACAAAAAGTCAAAAGTAAACAATATCAGAAAACAAATACAGGGTATACAACAATTACTTTTGGAATCTGTGCAAAGGCTTGACAAAGGATTCCGAAAATCAAGTCCACGATTTTTTCTCCTGCACAATCCCCCCCCCTCCCCCTTCCCTGCATGCTTATTATAATATCATGTTGAAATAATTTCATGCAAGTCTCCATGGGTACCCAGAAAACAAAATCCAGGGGAATATGTTCGAATAAATGTGTCAGTAGTTTCTTGCCAAAGCTGTATTATATATATACAGTAAATTCTGTCTAAGGCGGACTCTATGTAAGCCGGAAATCTGTCTACCGCGGAAAATTTTTAAAGTCCCGGAGAACCCATAGAAAATAACATTAATTATTGATGCATAAGCCGGAATCTGCCTGACGCGGAAACGGAAAGAGTTTTAAGGTCCCTCCGAAAACAAAATTTTGCATAAGGCGGAAAATAGGATATTTTAAAAAGGAAGGGCATTTCGTTTATGAAACTTTAAAACTGATATATATACATCAAATACTCAATGTCGAGCATAAAAATTAAATTCCGTAATACTTTTAAAAAGTTAATTCAAAGGAACAGAAACTGTTTAAATTTTAAGGAATTCTTGCTTATGCCATTTTTTCCTATATAAATATGCATTTAAGTTATTATTATTAGTTGAGTGCACATTTATGAAAATATGTATTGTGTGCAATATAAGTGCTTTAAGGTTGTACTCAAATTGAAAGTGATGGCTTTTCTGATGTCTCATTTTCGAAGTTATTATTATTATTATTATTTTGTGTAAACTTCAAATTTGTAGGTATTACTGCGGTACTAAGAAATTAAGTAGCATTTCTCATTTATTTATAAAGACAAAGGATCTTCAGAATTTCAGTTTTCGACAGATTTTCGAGCCAGGACAATCAATGAAAGATCGTGATGAAAGATCGAGAGCAATTCATTATAACTCAAGATCCAATCTTTTTATCGAAAACATAAAACGCTATTCGACTGACGTATGCTTCATTCCAATAAATCACGATCTTTTGCATAAGCCGGAATATTGTCTACCACGGGAAATTTTCTCAATCGCGACCGATTCCGCCTTAGACAGAGTTTACTGTATATATATATATTACAAAAAAAATCTTACAAAATAAGAAAATATTTATAAAAAAAATAAAAAAAATGTAAAATAATAAAAAAATTATTATAGGACGGATGGGTGGGTAGATGTTAGAGTACGGAGGAGGGTGGTGTTGTCTGGATAATATGCAATGGTTAATTTTAAAAAAAATGATGGGGCATTTTAGTTATAACTACATTCCTAATACACTTTTTATATGGAGGTTGATTCGATATTTTATATATAAATGGTGACGTTAAATTTTTATTTCAATTCATATTGAATTTATTTAGCTTAATTAATATTTAATCAGTTAACAATTAACTTGTTATTAATTTTTAGTCTTCTCGGGACAATATCATATTAATTTCTTATAGTATACCATCTTTATTTTGAATATGCATAATAAGTTTATTTGATATAACTAATGATATTACAATTTGTATAAAAATTGAGTTATTAGTATTTTATTATTCCTCTATACTTTTTAATAATGTTTTATTTTGAACTTAGTTTTAAATGATTAATTAACGGTTTTATGCGAATGTTAATCCCATATTCATATTCTTTAGTTTTTTATGGTTAATATGAAAATAAACCACACAATTTATTTGTTATTATTAGGCAATTGTTAAATGAAGATTCTGACATAATTACATCAACATCCATATATTTTTTTAAATTTTTTTTCTACCTGTTCATTTTATTAATTTTTTTTTTTATTTAAAAGTATTTCTTATAGTATATATTTATTTTTTTATTATATATAATTTTTATATATAAATTATTTAGTTTTATAGCATATTGCTATGTTATATTATTATTGTTTTGAAATTATTTAAATTTTCCGTAAAGATTAATTGGGAATGGTAGTTTAATTTATTGTAATCATTCTATTAACATTTGTATTTATTTAATATTTATATGAATAATGAAAAATAATATGGTATTTTTATATTAGGATTTGTTGATATATAGTTGGTATATTATGAATGAATTAAATTATAATAGCCTAATCTTTATGACATTTTGTTCATATCAGTTTCAAGTTATTATCATAGATGGCAGCACTAAAATTTAAATTGGATTCTGTCTGATGCTTAGAATCGAGTAATAATATCAATTTTTAACACATGGTGGAGCTTACTGTTCCATATTTGCGATTTTGTAAACTTATAGTTTTGGTATTTTTTACTTTAGTTAAGAAATTTAAAAATTGTTAAGACGTTATTTATTTATTATGTAATTATTTTCTATTTATGTTATTTTAATTGCATTTTTCACGGTATTTCAAAATAGATTAACTGTATACATTCGGTTTTAAAATCTGTGCTAACTTAACTGTAAAAATAACCTTAAACTTATCGTGATTTTGGATACCATGTGCTGATGTATATTTGGATAAAATAACTGAGTTTTTATTAGGTATTTTGTGTAATATTACTATTTTTCCTTTCTATATAATAATTATTTAAAAGGTTGTATTGCTTTTTCCATTTCATGGCATTTAATTTTATTCTGGTTTCAGTTTGAAACTATTCTTTTCAATATAATATTAGTCGTTAGAGTACAGGAGAAAAAAAAATTCAGTTTTTAGCTTTTTTCTCACAGAAAACGACTGATGATTTTGCTTATATAATTGAATTCTGTACTCTTGATAACGTAATTCAATATATAAGCTTTTGAATTATTTTTATCGAAATCCATATTCTTCTCTTTTTCTTTATTATTAATTCTAGTTATATAGTACATGGGATTTTATTTTATACATAGTAGCTTGTTTATTATGTTTTTGGTATCCATTCAGAGTCTTTGGGGACACTGTATTGTTGTAAATTCATTCATGCTATCACAATTATTGATGGTGGTCAGTAATGTTTAATTAATGGTTATATATATACAGTGTGTCCACGTATAACCTGACCGGCCTTTATTTTCGCAACCGTTGGTCCTAGATGCATACTTCCAATTACAAAAATGGTCAAAATTAGGTTCAGAGTTAAGATAGAAAGAGTTTGAAGCGAAAAAACAATTCAGCGAAGAATTACAAAATCTAAATATTTATACGGTCCCCTGGTCCTATAAGTTATATTTAGTAAATTTTTTCTGTTACACTGACAAGTAAGGCAAAAAAAAGTCCCGTTATTCTACGATTAAAATTGACCGAGTAATAGCTGTTTGAAGTTGGAGCATATTTTTTGCTGCAAATTAGGGGTCATTCCTAAATTTAGTAGAAATATAATTTCGTCAGATATATTAAAGAAATGGTTGAGAGTAAAATTAGCATTGCAATATAAATTTGAAATCTTTAATCATTCTGACATATTAATGCAAAATATACAATTTGTACTGAACATATAAGAGCATAAGAATAACAGAATTTTTGTTAAATAAAAGGATGAAAAACAACAGCCTCAATTCTTTACAAAAATGATACATATTTTTAAATGCTGTTAAATTACACCGTCTTTCAAATTTTGGGTTGTGTCATGTTTTTTAGCTTTTGAAAATTGATTCACATGTATTTTTTAGCGCTGAATCCGAAACTGACCCTCATTTTGAACCATCACGTCAGGATTTTTTTCAAATCGCAAACTCCAAAGTTAAAAAGCTAAAAGTTAAAATTGATCCATCCTCCCCTCCCAACCTCATCGGACCCTTGAGCTGTTTAACTGTAAGAAACCCAGTATAAGCCACAAAATTGAATAAATTATTGAATTAAATAAAAATAAACTGAATAAAAAAGTTTTACATCTATTTTATAGTATCAGATTTTTCGCTAATTTTTAACTTTGAAATTTACGATTTGCGAAAAATCCTGACATGATGGTTAAAAGTGAAGGTATTTATTTTATTTAGCGTTAAAAAATACATAAAAGTAATTATAAAAGTTAAAAAACACAAACATCGCAGGGTTATGTTATCTTATCTAAAACCATTTCTTAAACTTGTTGACGGTAATCTATCCGAAATTTTTTGTGTTATTCTCTAATATGTCGAAAATCATAATAAAATTACATTGTAATCGGATTTAAGTCAGTATGTAAAATTTTAACTTCGATCGGACATTTGAAAGTCAGTTAAAGTTCGAGTAAAAATTTTAAACTGGAAAGACGATCGTTGCAAGTTAAATAAACCTTATGAAAATAACATAATTTTTGTTAAAAGAAATCATAGCCTCAAATCCTTACAAAATACAACATATGTTAAAATACAATTATTTTAACAAATCTGAAACTTAACTAATAAAGTTAACTCAATCGTAATAGTTGTACGATATCTTTCAAACCGCAAATATCTTCAAATAAGCTTAAGTACTTTATATACGACCCCTGAAAGTATGGTCGAAATCATCTGTTTTGATATGCAAAAAAGTGGTATAAGTCATGCATTTCAAAGTTTCATAACTCGGTCAATTTCAATGTTAGATGAATGGGACTTATTCTGTCTTACTTGTTAGTGTCACAGTAATTTTTTACTAAATATCACTTATAGAAACGGGGGACCATATAAAAATTTCGCAATTTTTTAATAAATGCTTTTCTTGACCCAAATCGCTTTAAAAATAATTCTTTACCTGATTTAAACCATTTTTGTAATTGGAAGTATGCATCTAGGACCAACGGTAGCGAAAATAAAGGTCGGTCAGGTTATACGTGGACACACTGTGTATATATATATATATATATATATATATATAAGGATGAACTTTTTTTTTAAATGGGAAAAATATCTTTTCTCATTTAATAAAGCGAAAATTTTTTGCTCGTTTTTCCGTATAAAAGTATGACAATTTCAGGCATGATAATCGAAGTGATTTGTAATCGAAGAGTCGTTTTCATTTTTCTTTAAATTATTTAAATCTTGAGTTATAAGTAATTGTAGTATCGTGACAGAAGTTTTTTTTCTTCTGCGCTGTCACGTCTGAAAATTCGCTTCAAAACACGTACTTGGCAGCTTTTCTACCTTTACAAAAAAAAAAAAAAAAAAAAAAAAAAAAAAAAAAAATGTTCAGTTTTATAGCTTCTGAATAAGAGAACCTACCAATTTCATACATTTGAGAATAAAATTGAAATTAAAAATGTGACAGAAAGAAGCCAACCTGGATTTAAAAACTGCCCTAATGGAGACTATAAGTATGAAATATCCTAAATTAAGAACAACTAAGAAGTTTTTGCCAGAACTTTTCGTGTGAGACAAGTTTTAACAAATCAATATAAATAAAAGGCTATTAAATATCCAATAAAATAATCTTTTCAAAAAAAAAAAAAAAAAAAGACTTCAAAAAAAGCACTAAAACGAATTAAATAATTCTTTAAACTTCTCTAATGACGAAACGTTATCCATTAACTGCACATCGGACATCATGTATCGACATAAAAACATTAAATTTAATATATAGAATTTATATTTGAACCCATATTTGGAATATTCTCCATAGAATGTTTACACTGAAATGGAGGATATTCCAAATATGGGTTCGAGGCTGAAAAAGTCACGTGATACCGGTAATTTACCCAAAAAACTTCTAACTGATAAGAGGGGAAGATACTACTACTTTGCCTCATGAACCGTTTCATTGGCTAGCGGGGATTTACATTACGCATCTACGGAGCCTTCCCTTCTTTACGATAGAAGTTTTTACCTTGACCACGTGATCAAAATGTAGATGGAATATCCTCCATTTGAAAATATAATACAGATGTCGCTGCGATCGGCTCATTGAATTACAGCATCATTGCACATTTAAGGGATACATTTGTTTAGTGCTGTTTGGATAGCAGATTTCCACACTATTAATTCTAGGCGTTGTACTTATGCTCTGATACATGAGAAACTTTAAAGGTTGATTTTCAACTTTTCGATACCGACTTCCGATATCGGTTTGTGTCTTTGTGGGCCTTCCGGTTTGATGGATGACAGAATGGCCGGGATCCAGATAGATTTTTCGCTGTTAGCGAAACGAGATCGATCAATCAGAAGGCTGCATTTTTGAAAACAGCGTAAAGTTCGCAAAACTGCAGTCTTCTGATTGGTCAATCTCGTTTCACTACCAGCGAAAAATCTATCTGGATCTCGACCCTTGTCCAGCTAAGTTTTCGCACTTTGAAAGATCTCGTATCTCTGTAAGAGTAACAGTATGAGCGCGTTCACGGACCGCACTCTGGGTTTCCCAGGTTCACCACGGGTAACCCGAAGCGTTCAGAGACCGACATCACGTGACTTTTTCCGAGTTCTCCGTAGCGTTCAGAGCCGGATATTACCCAGATTTCGGGGAACCCACATTACCTGAAAAATTTTGTTGGGAAAAGGGATCACGTGGTTGGGAAATCTGATTTGTTTATCATTTTATAGCTTAACTGTGACTGTTAATCGGAATAGCACTGTTTTGATCAATTTTATCCCACATTGTTTCTGTTTTTTCATATTACAAAAATAATAATAAAAACATTTCTGGTCTAAGTTTAACTTTTAGATAAGTTAGAAGATACACGTAAATTTTGAACATGACAAATCAGTTCACGCTTGGAAGCCTAAAATGGCTAGCAAAACCTGTGATACATATTTGTTGCGATAGTATTCCCAATAAAAATTAACTTTTGGAACAGTTTCCCATCTAAAAAAAGTGATAATTGAATTTATTTGCACTGTCGAAAGTGCAGCTGCCGCCATGTTTGTAAATGTAAATAAAAAAATCCCGCAACTTTACCCGAAAGCGTTCAGAGCCGTTTTTACCCAACCTTACACCGAGAAACCAGTATGACGTCATTCCCCAATTTTCCGAGTTACCCATGTTTCGGTCTTTGAACGCGCTCTATGAAAGATGAGTGCTTATATATGGGCGACTGCTTCAAAAAGGATTTGAATTTTAAAATACAGTCGAACCCGGTTAAGACGCGTTTCAAGGGAGTAGACAAAAGTCGTGTATTAAGCGGGATCGCGTATTAAACGTGATTTGAATAACGTTGCAGAAACTGTGCTTATTTACACATCTAATCGTCTAAATGAACTTTAGAATTTTCGATTATATGTTTACGGTCGAAAATTGTATCTTTAGGTATATTTAGATTGAAATTTAATTGTATTCAACTTTAACTCATTATTATTTTTTAGGAACGACTAGAATAACTGCTGAAAATAAAAAAATGAATTTAAACGACTTTATTGTAGATTAATACGTTACAACCAAAAATAAAAAAAATAATTTCAAGCTTGACAATTTTTTTTTTTTTTTTTTTTTTTTTTTTTTTTTTTTTTTTTTTTTTTTAACGGAGGTAAAAAATAAAAAATATTAAACTTTTGAAAGCACAATCCAGTTGTTAAAATCATATTTAGTACTTGTAATAATGAGTGCCATTATAATCTATTCTTTTCATTATAAAAGAAAATTATCCTTATTAATCTTTTTGTAAAAAATATTGTTAGCATAGCAAAAAGAAAAAAAACGTAAAAGAATTAAACAACCTCAGTCGTATTTATTTAACCTTTACGAGTTTCTTTCTTTCTTTTCCTTTTTTTTTTTTTTTTTTTTTTTTTTTTTTTTGCCTTTAATATGCATTATAAAACATATTAGGTGTATAACTTACATTTAAAACCTCACTAACAATAGGTATAATCATCTTTAATCATGATTTTATGACATATCTGAGTATCCTGAATTCGTCTTTCTCGACAGTGAAAACATACACAAAGCGAGAAATGCAGACTGTTAGGACGCGGGATCAAAGAATTCCAGTGTTGCTAACTTAGCGGGTTTTTTAAAATTCAAATATCTAGCGCTATTTCCGATTAGTAATGTTTGCCTTAATTAATCTGTTATTAAATAAAGTAAATATTACTTTTTGAAGTCGCTGTTTTTTATTTTAATATAAAAAATCCGATTACTTGGCAATACAGGAAAGGCGACAAGTAATTCGCATCTTGATCAATGAATTCGCGTCTTAAGCGTGATTTTTTGACTTAAAGGACCGGAAATCTCTCGCGTATTAAGCGGGATCGCGTATTAACCGTTCGCGTATTAAACGTGATATTTTTACATTAGCCTTATAGGCGATGTTCAAGGGATCGGAAAAAATCCGCGTATTAAGCGGGATCGCGTATTAACCGTGAGCGTCTTAACCGGGTTCCACTGTATTTATTTTTAAAAAATGTTCTAATCATCAGATTTTGATGAAATTGGAATGGGACCAAATAGGTGACTTATTCTTTCAAACGAAAAAAAAAATTATCAAAATCGGTTCATATATAAGAAAGTTATGCGTGAACATGGCCAAAACATACATACAGGTCGAATTGATAACCTCCTTCTTTTTGAAGTCGGTTAAAAACAAGCTTCTACCATTTTTTGTTCAAAATGAAGGATTGACACAGTTTATTGTTTTTCGTTATGGGTGCTCCGCCCTTATATTGAATTTTATTTATTTATTTTTTTTTTTAACTACATGAATATTAAAAAAAGATTAAAAATTGTCTTCAACGGCCAGTTCAGGTGCTCTCTCGAGAAAAACTCTTTACTTCCTTTAGAAAAATCCTTTAACGTCTAATTGTTTTAAATCTTTTGAGAAGAATAAATGTTATTTTTTAATTAAATGTGAAAACTATACTCAAGAGTTAGATTCGGCATTTATTATTATTATTATTTTATTATTCCATTGATGTAAATTCATGTTTTCGTATTTTACAGCCCAGGTTATTTGTTCCTTTATAACTCAAACTAACAAATACATTAATTTTAACTAAAAGATTTGGTCTTATATGTAAATATGCATCTAAAATCTTTTATGTGATCGTGAAAACAGTTAGAAGAATTATTCAAAATTTTGTATAGTTAAATTCGAAGTTCCGCAAATTAAATTATAGCTAATAAGAAACTTAGACAACATGTTTTAATTTGCATACTACAACCAAGATTAATAATTAAACAGAATATAATAACTACAAATCTAATGCAAATAGTTATAATATGACTCTGTTAATGTCAGTCATAATAAATAATGTAATGCAAGTGAATTTTATAACAAGAAGAAATGAAAGCCGATATCTCAAGAGCAGTATGCAACATACACTATATAGCCAAAGGTGACCGGTCACTTGCGATTTTAGACGTTTTGTTAAATATCTAGAAAAATACATAAGGAATTAACCGGCAACTGCAGTGTGTAAACAGCGTAGTATAAGTCATACATTTCCGCGACGATTTTTTTCTGAATCCCCATAGGGGACCGTCAACAAATTGGAAAAGAACGAATATCTTTTGGATAACCCTGTAAAAACTTACGTAACAAAAGCGTTCATACTCGAGATCATTAATAAGTGACTTATTGTAATATACTGTGTTTATTTTTTATGAGGATAGCATGTATACTCGTATAGAAATTAAGGTTTTTATAAAAACAGTCCCAAATTTCGCCAAGTTTTTTGCTTACAATTTGCAGAGTTCTTAATTTTAAAAAAAAAGTTATTTTCAGAAAATATGACAAACAATACTGTACACAATACTCTGCAATCAGAATTTGAAAAAAACAAAACAAAACAAAAAAAAAAAAAACAAAAATTGAAGAACAAGAAACAAAAAGATAATGAGCCGTATCAAATATCTGTTGATCAGTGCCAAGATAGCGTACACGATATTGCACGTACTACTATATTTGGATACAACCCCTCATCTTTTTGCTTCCTTTTGGGAACAACGGATTTCAAGCTTATTCTATCGACGATAATTTTCAGAATTTTCAAGCTATGATTTTGAGACTTTCACAAAATTTGCTCTATATAGTTTGCTAATACATTATGCATATTATATTTTGATTGCATTCGCGCATGCGCAGTGAAGCATTTTTTTGTAAACCTGCTCATTCCCATCCAATTTTTATTATTTTTTAAATTCTGATTGCAGAGTATTGTGTAGAATTTTGTTTGTCATATTTTCTGAAAAGAACTTTTTTTTTATATTAAGAACTCTGCAAATTATAAGCAAAACACTTGGCAAAAATTTGAACTGTTTTTATAGGAACCTTAATTTCTCTACCAGTATGCATGCTATCCTCATAAAAATGAATACAGTATATTATAATAAGTCACTTATTAATAATCTCGAGTTTGAACGCTTTTGCTACATTAGTTTTTACAGGGTTATCCAAAAGATATTCGTTCTTTTTCAATTTGTTGACGGTCCCCTATTGGGTTTCGGGGAAAAAATCTTCACGGAAATAAATTACCTATACTATACTGTTTACACACCTGCAGTTTCAAGTTAATTCCGCATGTATTTTTCTAGATATTTAACAAAACGTCTAAAATCGCAAGTGACCGGTCACTTTTGACCATATAGTGAACTCCATAGAGAACCATATAGAAGCTCAACTTTGAAGATACTTTTTCGCACGCTCGGGGAAAACTGCAGATAACAGTAATAGAAATTTGAAACCACAAAACTGTTTCGAATGCTCTTTGACGGAGGGGGGCGCTCAGCCTTTCCCCAGGGTGTATCCTTTGGGATGCGGTGAAGGGTGTAAGTGGCCGGGGATGCATCGGCTCTTCAAAAGAAAAAGGGGTGGTGGGGCTGAGATGAGAGTGTGGGGGATGCAACCTATAGGGGCTGTCATTGGCTAATCTGATGTTGCTTAGTATTTCCTTAGATAATTTGTTAGACGAATTATTTAAACGGTCATATCTCGTGAGTTTTGTAGATATCAAGATGGAATATTTTGTGTTTAATTCAGAAATAGATAAGAAAAATTTTCTTATTTGGAAATTTTAACAAACGGAGCCGTATAGAAATTTAGTTTTCGCATTTTCTCAAATGGAACCCTCCTCCCCCGCATGGAGTTGCAATTTATCTCATAAAATTGTACACCTGTTTTTTTACGAAACTTTGAAATTGGAGGTATGTGTCTAGGGGCAATATTTAAGGAAATAGGCTATTTTCTCGATCTTTATGAATCACACTGTATATCGCTTTTTTATGAATTCGATAACTTCCATTATTCTGCACAAATCTCTTCCAAACTGATACATAAAGTCAAGGGGCAAGAAATTTCGTTCAAGTTCGTTAATGTGCAAAATCCGACCAAGGGGGTGGGAATGGAGGGGGGTTTGTGAAAACAGAAAAAAACCCCATAACTTCTTAATTATGTCACATATAGAATCAGTTTAAAGTTAGTACTTCTAGGGAAATGGCCAAAACTTTATGTATGACAGATTTTTGATATTATTAAAAATAGTCTCAAGAGACGAAAAAAAACAGGGTTTTAAGAAATAAAAAAAATTATAATTTCGTCAATTCGCAAGATATCAAATCCACTTAAATTTATTATAAATCTTCTTAATATTATCTACAACTTTTATATTGACACGATTTTGATAGGACCAACTCTTACAGCCAAATAAATAAATAAATAAATAAATAAAAATAAAAGCGAAAAACGAAAAAAAGGGAGGGCGGTTGAAGAAGGAAAACATTCATAGTTTTGCCAATTCACAAGATATAAAATCCGCCTGCTTAATATTATCTAAAACTTTTATATTGACAAGTTTTTGATAGGACCAAGTCTTACAAGAAAAAAAACTTTAAAAAAAAAGAAGAAGAAAAATGAAATTAAAAAACTCGCCATAGAGAAAAATGAAATAAAAAAAACCCTTCAAAAGTGGCCAGATAAAATTGTTAAACTATGTTTATTTCTAATCTTGATTTAGTTTTTGTTAGTGTAATAAGTACTTAACTTCGAAATCTACCTGTGCCTGTAGTCCGAGACGGCAGAGATTGTTTCACTTGTAATTTTTAGATTGAAACAATTACAAATTATTTTTAATACATTAAAGACTTTTTAATTCTTATTACATTCAAAAGCTGCAATAAAAATAAATAAAAACTTTAAATAGGTGTCATTTGATACCGGCAGAAATAGTGTTTAGTATTTCTCAAAACGATATCAAAAAGGTGTAGAAATAAGCAAAATTGATAAAAACTATGAGAAAATGTTTGGAAAATCCTTGTAATATTAAGAAAAGTGTTGGATTCATTATTTGAGCGCATTTCAAAGTATTATGTGGTCTCGGCAGAAAATGGACCAATGAGTTAACTCTTCGTACTCTTATGGAGCTCAGTGGGCAATCCCAAATCTGTCTTCTATCTCATTCATGTTAATACTTCAAAATAACAGATCTATTAAACATATATAAGATACACAATATCTAAAAACATTGCTTATAGGTGTCAAGTATGATAAAATTCTTTAAAAAAACATTAAAGTCATTTAAAAATCATAACGTTTTCGACTGACACTTACTCGGTCATCCTCAGTGAAAAACTGTTTTTCACTGAGGATGACCGAGTAAGTGTCGGTCGAAAACGTTATGATTTTTAAATGACTTTAATGTTTTTTTAAAGGATTTTATCATACTTGACACCTGTAAGCAATGTTTTTACATTTTGTGTATCTTATATATGTTTATTAAAAATCAAGGTGAATTGTGCACTAAATTTTCAACTTTCTCTTGAACAGATCTATTATTTAATATTTTTATTGTATTTAAAGTTTTTTGTCAATAAATGTTTCAAATCCATGAGGGGGGGGGGGGCAAATTTCCTAATGAAGTCTAATCAATGGGTAATACGTCAAAAAACGTGAAAATTTTTGCTTATTGCAAATGTGGAAATAAAAACTTCATTGGACAGTTGGGTGACTCAGTATGATTTATTTGCAACAGCCACATGCTTGTACCGAAAATCGAACAAAATTCGCTATCACAGCGCCACCTTCTGTCGAATTTTCTCCAAAATTTTATGCAAACTTCGCCCTATTACATTACATCTAGATATAAAATGTTATCGAAAAATATTCACAAAGTCTTCACTTAAAACTGCAAAAAATCGAGAAAATCTCACAAAAATCGCTATCATAGTACCCTCTTCCTGGGTAATATTCCTATTTTCAAATAGGACCTGATGTCCGTAGTCAAAAATATAAGTTTGGTTCAATTCCATGCATACCTTCATATACTTTCGATTATACAAAAGAAAAATAGGATGAATGTCGCTATAAGAGCGCTTGCTTCCAAGGGAATATCACCAAATTCAACTGGGCCGAACTTTTGACTGTAGTCAAAAACAAATATATATGAACTTTTGTTCGGTTCTATGCGGAATTTCATACCCTTTTCGATAATGCAATAAGGAAAATGGCACAAAAATTGCTATCACAGCGGCTCACCGGAAGTCGAAATTTTTTTCGCTTATAATCTTGCTTCTATTGTAGGTAGAAGAAAGTAAAAATCTATTTACTCAATTAATATATATTGCAGTAACTTAAACATACTGATTACATTTTAAACATACTGATTAATAGAAAAAACACAAGCAAAGAAAAATGAATTTACATATTAATAACTTTTTACATTTAAAGGAACATAGGTGCAGTCAAAAGCCTTTTCCATATAATTAGAATTCTTGAATGTTAACAGAACTTTGTCGGAATATCTTAATGATTTTTAATTTCATTTCAAGGGACATGTTGAAGTAAAACAATAAAAAATAGGATTTTGTAGCCTGCAAAATTCATCTTGTCTTCAAATTTCCTACTCCCTTTTCTCAGTGGATTCTACAGGTTTTTGTTTACGTTGTCTGCTAAAATGCCAATACTTCTTCCAAAATCTTTTAATGCTTTTCTCACAAAATCGCGTTTTTGAACTAGTGGGCATTGTGCAAAAGTTAATAATATAGCATTAGCCTTCAAATATGGAGTGAATCTACGTGAGACATTTATTTATCTGCAGAATCAATAAATTTCTCCTTTCTTTTTTTTAAACCATGCCTTCTAAGCAATTTTTTTTTTTTTGCCTTTAGTCCAAAATTTCATTATAAAATAATAATAATAATAATAATATGCTGTATTGGGGTAATCAATGTTTTCTGAGATTTCTACATTCAATTTGACATTTTTAAACGTTATTTGTTTGTTTCAGTATTATGTTAACAAGAATATGTGCTCAGGAATCAAATGGAAGACTATAAATTATTTCTTGTTCTGAGCTTCTTGATGATTAATTTTCTTTTATAAAATGTTTTGTTTAAAATTTGTCAAATATAATGCTGATTTCCGTTTGAAAATAAGTGCTCATAGTGATGGGCGATTTCGATTTTTTTAATCGATTTAATCGATACTATGGCCAACTCGATTTAATCGATACTATGAATTTTTTAATCGATGTCTCTAAGACAATATAAGGTAATATCATTTTCATTTTCCTTCAAAAATTGAAGATAAAGTAGTTGGATGTGCCAATCCCAAAACTTTCATCTGCCTCATAAATGTTAAAACTTCGAAATTCGCTATCACAGTGTCAAATTTAAATGATAACCTACGCACATCATGAGAATTCAAAAAGGATAGGTTCGTTGAAGTATGTGCATTTTAAAAGAAAATATAAGCATTGCATTTTCCTAACAAATCATTGAATTTCGGCCCACACCCTCTTAAGTTAATGTCAGACGAACGTCTTTTTGCACACTTTGTTCGATCTTACGCCATCCCTACACCTTCGCTCATGTGTAGGGACGGTGTAAGAGCGAAAAAAAAGCGTGCAAAAAGACGTTCGTCTGATATTAGCCTAGATGTCCGCAACGGAAAATCCCAATTCAAAGAGCATAAAAGCGACAGTTGTTGGGCAGTATACACCCAAGCCTAATAAGGATCTATTTATCTGAAAGTGTAACAGAATATGAAGTTTGATTAAATTCCGTGCATTAGTTTTGAGATATAGCTATCACGAATATCATGCAAAAGAAAAAAAAAAGAAAAAAAACAGTATAGCAGCAAAGCCTGTTACAGGATTAATACGAAAAACTCAGGAACAACTTATGTCAATGACACATAATATTAAGTTTGATGAAATTCCTGTCATTACTTCTTGAGATATTATCGCTAATATCGTGTAAATTCTGAAAAACACTGTTAAATTCAGGGGCTGGTACGGGTGGACAACCTCCCCCCCCCCCCTCCCCACCGAAACTCTAGAATGTCCCTCTCCAGAACCATAGAAATCCCTCCCGGAGAAAAATGACTGAATTCAACACTGCTAAAAAAAAAGCAGCATGGCAGCACAACCTGTTATATCATTTACACGAAAACCTAATCATGAACAACTTATGACAGAATATTAAGTTTGATGAAATTCCGTTCATTAGTTCTTGAGATATGATCCCTAAAGTCGTTTAAATCCAGAAAAACGTGTTGAATTCTGGGGGTGGACCGGAGGGACATCCCCCCTCCCCGTGCAACATTCAAATGTCCCCCCCAGAAGGTTTGAGATTTTATGCTTAATGTACCAAAGTCCAATCCCCTTCCCCTCTGAACTGTCCCTCTCTGGATCCGCAGAAATCCCTCCCTTAGAAAATTGTCTGAATTCAACACTGCTGATAAAATATGCATAACAACGCCCCCTGTTGGGTGATTTACACCGAAATCTAATATGCAACAATTTATGCCAACGTCTAACTGAATGTGAAGTTTGATGAACATCCGTGCACTAGTTCTTGAGATAGAGCTATTGCGAAAATCGGGAAAAATGAAGCATAGCAGCGCCACCTGCCGGTAGATTTACATCAAAAAGTAATCAGCACCAATTTATATGAAAGTCTAATTGAATCTAATGTTTCAACAGATTCCATGCATTAGTTCTTGAAATAGACCGCCCACAATTTTTCTGTCAGAGACAAACAAATAGACAGACTTACAGACAGACAATGTATAAAAATAGTAAAATCGTATTCCAGACAAGATCTTCTAAAACTATAAATCCTTCGAAAACCGGATGTCGAAATTTTTCACGAATCCAACGCTTTCTTTTTCTAAAGACAAAAGAAAGCAAGAAAAAATTAACGCATCGATTCTGCCCGTAAATTAAGATCAGAAATGGCGAATCGATTCAGTTTAGATTCGATGTCGATCTTTAGATGCGGCAGAATCGCTATTTTTTGATTTACTTCAATTCTTTAGATTCGGGCGAATCGATTCAGTTCAGATTCAATGTCGATTTTTAGAAGCGGGTGAAATTGTTATTTTTTGATTACTTCAATTCAAATAGCATCGCGCATGATCCACGATTCGGGTTGAATAGATTCCTCCAATTTTACTGTTTTAGTGGCAGAATTGCTGTAAAATTTTGTATAAGAGCCTTTTTTAGGTGCGTTCGTAATTATATAAATACGTAGCACCTATAGTCGTCGTTCAGTCCGTCTGTCTGTCCGTCCGTCTGTCCGTCCGTCTGTCTGTCCGTCCGCATATAACAGAGCAAAAACTACCCGAACGAATGATCTGAAATTTTTAATATATAATTGATGCAAAATTTTGTCGAGCCATTTCCAATTTTATGAAAATCGGATGTATAGTTTAATTACAGGGACAGTCAAAAGTTTTTCTTTACATTACGGCCAATGGGAAAAATTATTGCAAGTGAATTTTAATGATGTTACAGACTTCCGAATGGTCTGAAATTTTTAATATATAATTGCTGCAAAATTTTGTCGAGCCATTTCCAATTTTATGAAAATCGGATGTATAGTTTACTTACAGGGACAGTCCAAAGTTTTCCGTTACATTACGGCCAATGGGAAAAAATTATTGCAAGTGCATTTTAATGATGTTGCAGCCTTCCGAATGGTCTGAAATTTTAAATACATATTTTTTGCAATATTTTGTCGTGCCATTTCAATTTTTATGAAAATCGGATGTATAGTTTAATTACAGGGACAGTCAAAAGTTTTTCTTTACATTACGGCCAATGGGAAAAATTATTGCAAGTGAATTTTAATGATGTTACAGACTTCCGAATGGTCTGAAATTTTTAATATATAATTGCTGCAAAATTTTGTCGAGCCATTTCCAATTTTATGAAAATCGGATGTATAGTTTAATTACAGGGATACCCAAAAGTTTTCCGTTACATTACGGCCAATGGGAAAAAAATATAGCAAATGCATTTTAATGATTTTACAGCCTTCCGAATGGTCTGAAATTTTTAATATATAATTGCTGCAAAATTTTGTTGAGCCATTTCCAATTTTATGAAAATCGGATGTATAGTTTAATTACAGGGACACCCAAAAGTTTTCCGTTACATTATGGCCAATGGGGAAAAAATATTGCAAATGCATTTTAATGATTTTACAGCCTTCCGAATGGTCTGAAATTTTAAATATATAATTGCTGCAAAATTTTGTCGAACCGTTTCAAATTTTATGAAAATCGAATGTATAGTTTAATTACAGGGACAGTCAAATTTTTCCGTTACATTACGGGGAATGAGGAAAAAATTATTGTAAGTGCATGTTAATGATGTTACAGACTATGCACTTATGAAGCGCAAAAAAATATACATTCAGTACAATATGGGGTGCAAAAAATAATTATAAAACTAGTTATAGTACGAACGCACCTCATTTGCCACGTTTGACGAGCAATTTCCAACTTGTTTTTCTTTCTAGGTTCAGTGTTGAATGGCGGGTTGATTTCTTGGCTGCTCCGGTCGGGAGATTTTAGAGTTCCGTAAGGGGGATGTACATTTTTCCATTAAAAAGCATAAAATCTCAAAACTTTCGGGAGGGACATTCCAATGTTCCCCCGGGTCACCCACTGAATTCAATACTAGGTTAAATCGTTATACTTTTGTTTAGAAGCCTAGTTAATTGAGTTACTAGTTTATTATGTTGTATTTTTCAAGTTCGTCCCTTCTAATCATTGCCCCCCCCCCCCACCCCGCTTCCTTGCCAATCTTAATTTACAGGGCTGTTCAAAATATGCATGCTATTTTAAAAATGCCTAGTTCTCGTTCTATTTTAATATAAATCCACATTTTGAAACTTTGACCAAAGATACATTTAAGGTCACCCCTCCCACCATTTGAGACTTATCTGTGCCCCGGGAGGCATATTTATTGCTTCTTCCAAACCATCTCGTGTAACATATTGTTGGAAAGCTTTTAATGTCCTCTTTTATTTTCTGCCCCCCCCCCCCCACACACACTAGTTACACGCTCTTGGCCCTTTTTAGCTCACAGGCTATCAAAGCCTGAGATCTAATGTGCCCGTCGGTTTTGTATGTATGTATGTACGTACGTAACGCGATAACTCTTGATAGAAATATCCGATTTGCTTCAATTTTTTTTTCTATGTTCATTCTGCTAAGGCGCTTCCCTGATTAGTTTTGGGGGTTCATTGGTTAGATATAAAGGGGAAACGGAGGCTAGTCCCCCCCCCCCCTTAGCTTAGATAAATGGGTTTTTCATGCAGAATTATCAGATTTTCTTCAAATTTTGGTATACCGGTTTATTTTGATAACGAGTTTCTCTGATTATATTTGAAGGTTCATTGTTATAATCTAAAGGGGGGAGGGGGGACGAGGGGATAATAACCTCCCTAATTTAGATAGATGGGTTTTGCTATCCGATTTATTCAAATTTGGTATACCAGTTTATTCTGATAAGGTGCTTCCCTAATTAGATTTGGAAGTTCATTGGTTAAATATAAAGGGGGGAACAGGGGGCTAATACCCTTAATTTAGATAAATATGTTTTTCTATCCGATTTGCTTCAAATTTGGTATACCGATTTATTTTGATAAGGCGCTTCCCTGATGACATTTGGAGGGTCATTGGTTAAGTATAAAGAGGGGAAACAGGGAGGGGCAATTTCCCCGCCCCTTAGTTTATTTTTCGAGGGGCATTATTCTTTGAAATAAGAGCATAATATACAGTTAGTGTGAATAGCCCGTGAGCTCAATGCCACCAGTTTAACTGGGCACTTTTCTTTTTAGCTCACAGGCTATCAAAGCTTGAGAGCTAATGTGCTCGCAGTTTCTGTATGTATGTATGTACGTACATACGTAACGCGATAACTCTCGATAGAAATATCCCATTTGCTTCAAATTTTTTTCTAGGTTCATTCTCATAAGGCGTTTCCCTGACTAGTTTTAGGGGTTCATTGGTTAAGCATAAAGGACGGGGGTACGGGGGCTATTACCTCCCCCCCACTTAGATAAATGGGTTTTTCATGCAGAATTATCAGATTTGCTACAATTTTGGTATGCCGGTTATTTCTGATAAGACGCTTCACTGATTAAATTTGGAGGTTCATTGTTTAAGTATAAAGGGAGGAACAGGGGCTAACCCCCCGTAATTTAGATAGATGGGTTTTTATATCTGATTTGCTTCAAATTTGGTAACCAGTTTATTCTGATAAAGCGCTTCCCTGATGAGATTTGGAGGATTATTGTTTAAGTATAGAGATGTGACGGGGGGGCGGCGCTGATTCCCCCTTAATTTATTTTTCGAAAGGCATTCTTTGAAGTAAGAGTATAAAATACAATTAGTATGAATAGACTGTGAGCTCAATGCCATCAGTTTAACTCGATACTTTTCTTTTTTATTTATTATATTGTTTCAGTGAGTGCACTCTGCATGTCAGCGAATGAGTCAATAACTGTCTATAGTTTTTAGATTACTGCTGGGGAAAGAAAAAAAAACACATAATCAAGGAATATACTTTTATTTATTTGTTAACCAGAGAAAAGTATGTTATTTCATTGCTAATGGCTCTAGGATGAGAACATTTTTTTTTTCTTAACAGCTGAAAATTTGGTAAACATTAAAAAGAAAGATATTTATAAACTGTAAATGAGATAAGGAGATATATATTTTAAAAAGGGAAATAAAGTTTAGTTAAGTATATTATTAAAAGGAGAATTTTGATTACTAATTGGGCGATAATTAGTATGTGATGATTGGTTAATTACATTCATCACAGCTATTTTAAAAGAAGATTTGCAATGTTTGCATTTCCCCCACGCTTACAGGAGACCCTAAAAAGACTGAAAAACCATTTCACTTTTTAAATAAATTTAGAGTCTTCAAAATTTCGCTCGTCTGCGCATTTTTAAGAAGAATGACGTTTATAGGAAGTAAGTCCCCATCTGTTTGTTTGAAGGAAATAAGAGTTAGAGTAGAAAGTACATCTCTTCCGGATGAAAAATAAAAAAATCATTTCTTTCTTTTTTTTTATCTGACCGAGATCTTTTTGAAGATAAATTTAAATATAATATAAATTATTATCAAAATTACATCTTAAAAATAATAATTTTAAAAGTTAAAAAACCATGTTATTTGACTCAAAGGTCTGTAGTAGCTTCCTTCTGGACCGTTAACATTGTCTAGGGCCCCCATAAATGGAGGTGAGGGGTGAGAGATAGTCGTTACGTACGGCCCTGTTGATTCGCTACGTTTTGGAATTACTATTTTTCAGCTTATCTGTGTGAATCTGTGAACATCGAAATATCGATTCAAGTATCGATTCTAGAATTTGGGAATCGATTCTTGTTGCGATCGATTCTGTTTTATACGATGTCGATTTTAATCGATTCTCAAATTTTCCAGAATCGCCCATCACTAAGTGCTCAATGTTTCCCTCAAAAATCTACAAAAATGATCTTTATCGGAAGTTGCGCTGGCACCCAACTTGCCGTTAAACAAGGAAAAAAGAAAAAATCGATAATTTTGTGTTTTTGCGTAATGAAGATTACCGAGTCCTTTAATAATAAATAATCTGTTCGCTCAACAAAATATTACTTTATCATATGGAACCGCCTGCCACTAAAACCGTAAAACTCTCATCTGAATAAGTGAAAGTATTTGAAAAACCTCAGACACGCCACAGTTTCTCAAGAGAACACACAGTGGATGTTGACCTTCAAAATCCAAGATGTGTAGCATTACAAGTGGTGTCGTAAAACAAGGAAATATTTTCAAACGAAAAAAAAAATTCTAGTTGAGAAACTTTCGTCGAAAAAGAGAATTATTTTCTAAGTACAGTCGAATTTCTTAATCCTTCCGTCTTATTTTTTAACAGCTTACTCCTTTTACAATGTAGAAGACTTAGAATTAATTGAAAACATTACGCAAATAATATAGGCGTTGCCTTTAAAAATACTGTGCTGTGTTGCTCTTATGTAAGATTGCAGATCATAAAATGAACTATTTAATTAATCACAGATAAAGAAAGATGTATATTTTCTTATACAATTTTTAACATTTATTATTGAATCTAAATTTAATGTGACTTTTAAAATTAATTTCAGGGGCAGTGTATAACATAAGTAACTAATAATTATAATATTATTAACATTATTAACGTTATAAGTATTATAATATTAATAAAGCTTCAATAATAAGGTGAAAAGTTTTAAAACAAGAACAAAAGATAGTTTGCTATTGCTGTATGAAATAGTATTTTTAATAAGTCTTTTATTAAGGCTATTCATATTTTAAATACGTAAATTTCACAAAAATGTATAAACAGTTTTTGACATGTTATCCTACCCGAAAACTCTAAATAATTATAATATAATTCAATTACTAACGGTAAAATGTTTTAGAAGAGTAAAACTCATGTATAAAAATCACTTATAAACAGATTAAGTAAAATAATGCTAAAAAGTGATAAAATGTCTTTATTAAGATTGACGATTGTTTCGTCGCACCAACGGCGACATTTTCAAAATCATTAATGATAGAAAATATTTTTTTTTATCATTAAAAAAAAAAAATTCTACCATAAATGATTTTGAAAATGTCGCTGTTGGTTCGACGAAACGATCGTCAATCTTAATAAAGATATTTTATCACTTTTTAGCATTATTTTACTTAAAGAGTAAAACTCATAAGATTTTTAGTACTTTTCCGTTCAATAGTTAATAATAAGAAATTATTATTTTTATTATTGTTTAGAGATATCGTGATTATTAAGTAGATTAAATCGCTATTTCGGAAATTATCAAAAAACTATTCTAGTTTTGAATTAAATTATTTTAATTAATTGATGAATAAATTGAAGATTTCATAAATGATTGAAATATATTTTCATGTTATTTCATGTTATTATATGAGAGTTTCCATAATCCAAAGTTAATTGCAGAATAAATGTAATTCTTTGATGGTCACACGCTAACTACAATGAAGAACTGTCTAATGTGAAAATTTTCTGTTTTTTTTTTTTTTTTTTTTTTTTTTTTTCTCAGATGGAAATAAAACTGTTTAAAAGTTTAATAAAATAAATAATTTTCGATAATTTTCCAAGATAATTTAAAGGATTTTGATAAGACGTCACGTTCTAGAAGCATGACCACTGAAAAAAATACTATAAATGAGCAAAACTGAGTAACATTTATATTTAGGTGTTCTGTTTGTTTGACAACACTTGAAATAAGCAAGTTGTTTTTTCATTAGCACTTTGTTTCATTTACTTGAAAATTGACTAAATTTATATTGATGAAAGATCTCCATCTTTTAAAAGTTTTCCTCAAATACAGTTTGCAAATTTTATTAAATCTGAGCTATAACATAAAAAGACAATAAATTTTCTTCCGTAAACAATACATATATTCAAAAGTTAGAATGGAAATAGATGCGTTAAAAATTATGTAATTTCATGAAATTGATTAACTGACAGAATTTATCCTGTTTCTGCGTACAAAAAATTGCTTTAAATTAAGATTGACTATATTGTTTCGTTCCTCGATATAGAAAATGTGATAAAAATCAAACATAACCTGCTATATAACAGCAAATCACTTACATGGCAAACATTCCATTAACATACAAATAAACTGCGCCGTTGATACTTACGATGATTTATAAAGGGTAATTACACTCTAAAATTGGGAGGAGTGAAAAGTTCACTCTTTGAAAGAATGACAGGCATTTTCGCTCTTTTTGGAGTGAATTTTATAAAAATACACTCCTTTAAGAGTGGAATTTTCCACTCTCTAGAAAGGAGTAAAATGTCTCACTCCTGAAAGGGTGACTTACGTGTGCATTGCTTATTAACCAATCAGAGCAGCAAGGCGACGACACCCTTAAAAGATAAGAAAAATTATCACTTTTTCGTCCGCCATCTTATGATTAACAGATTAGGATACCATTAAAATTATTCTTTATGGAATACATAAAATAAAGGTAAGTCTTATTTAAATTTAAGCATTTATCCGTTTAGATATGTGAAATGTTAAGATTATTAGCTAAATAGTTGTATGTTGTATAGAAAAAGATTGATCGTTAGAGTGTTCAAAAGTGATTGTCTGTTATATTTCTTCATGTAGCGGTTTGAAATAAAATTTTTTTAACAATTGAATACGCACTAGAGATCTGCTCGGGCAGGCTCGGCCCGATTTTCCCTCACGGAACTCGGGCCGGGCCCAGGCCACACTTTTTTCTGAAGGATCCGGCCGGACCGGGACTAACTTATTCTTTCTGTACAAAGCCGGAACTGGTTCATTCCGAGTCTTCACGGCCCAAAATTTTCAGTCATAATTCTGACCCAACCCGTATGAAAATCATTGTCTCAGCGTGGCCTGGTCTATTCAAAGGTCAGTAAAATTAGGGTTGGCCCAAATATTTTTACAAAAATGCATACATTTTTAAATCGCCATTATTTTACACTTAAACATTAAAATTTATTCTTTTTAAAGAACACTAGATTTCTGCGCTTATTAAAATATAGCTAAATTAAAACATAGTAAAACGTGTGAAAAAGAACCTGCGTGTGACGAAACCCGCTTTTAAACTCACTAAAGTGTTGATCCATGCATAATTAATATACTAATGCATAAAAAAAGAATATATAATACATTTACACTCGCTATGAAGGGAACTTGTCTATAACGCATTTTTTTTTTCTTTTCTATGCAATTCCGTCATACTGTATAGCATTTTCCAGATTTTTAACACTTCAAAAAAAATAAAAAATAAATGTTTTGTTGAAATTCACTCGGGCCGAGATTTTAACATTTTTTCCGGGCCGGGCTCGGGCCGAACTTAAGTTTTTTACCGGGCCGGGCCGAATTTTTTTTCTATGAGTCGAGTAGGGCCCTTAGAAATTTCGGCCCGTGCAGACCTCTAATACACACAATGCTTACTAAAAAAATAATCAAAGCTTCATTAGTTTGGGAAATGTGATTAAAAAAAAATGAGTGTAAATATTTTATTCTTCCCTTTCAATGTTATGCTGCAAATTATATTACTTTTGCCAACGATAAAAACAAAAAAGTTTTATCTCTTTCGTTTGAAAGGGTGATTGACTCATAAGAGAAGATATCTGGATTTTCTCTCAATTCGTAGCAGACACATTCGAAAACATTAATTTGCCGTTGTATGAGATTTTTTTTTCTTTTCTTTTTTTTTTTTTTTTTTTTTTTTTGTTTATTACTGATTCCGAATTATATACAGTTAAGCGTATTTAATATTCTTTCGTAGTTAAATATGGTATTTGATGTTTATGATATTACGAAAAGGTTGGTACAGTGAAACCTCCCTATGCGACCAACTCCATTACGCGACCACCTCCCTGAACGACCATTTTTTCATGGAACGAAATTTATTCCCAAAGGCTCAGTACTAATTTTACCTCCATTCAGAGACCATCCCAGTTGAACTCTCTCCATGAAAGACCGATTTCTTTGAAGAAAATGAAATAAATTCCGTGTTTTTTTGGTCGTTTGAAGAAGGTTTAATTAGAAAAATAATTCCAGAGAGTGCATTATTCATTAAACTTCTAAACTAAGTTTAGATTTTTTTTCCCTTTTTTTTATCCCGGTAACTTTTAAGAGTTTAAACCACTTTGTGCCTTTTTAGGCAATGAATTTAACTCTGATTACAAATTAAGAATGACGATCAATAAACATCTCTGCCCTGTTCCGTCGAAAACTCTCAAAGAAATAGATAAAGTAATGAAATCGTCATTATTTGTTCCCGTCCACAAAAAAATGCATCATTTACTGAACTTCGAAAGGACATGGAAATAAAAATTATAAAATATAAAACTGTAAAATTAAAGCAAAGGTCGATGTATTCATTTTTAAAACTCTGCAGTAATTAACTTATGTAATGAACTTTTATTTTGATACTTAATTTTTTATATTTTTTCCTAATGTGAAAAATAAATTTTAGTACCATTAATTGTTACCTTTTTTGAACAATTAAAATCTAGATTTAAACATGACCTTCATTAAGAGACCACCTCGGAGCGACCAATTTTTATTGGAACAGTACGTGGTCACTTTAGGGAGGTTTTACTGTATATTATTTTTTAAAATTGTATCTAAACATTTTTCTGTGGGTTATGATTTTAAAATTTCGAGACTGAGTAATATAAAAAAAATTAATTATAGATATTCTACATCAGATATTAAATTTCCTTCTATTACAAAAACACTTTCTACGTTTACAAGTAATTTTTGGCGCTAAACAATAAAACATGATATTTAAGCATTGGAATAAAAGGTTTTTTTATGCCTGTTTTGAAGTTTATGGATAAGACTTCTTTAGTATGTTTTTAAAAATGTTAATATTTACTTACATAATACAGGACTGAATTTTTTTTTAAGAGATTAATAATTACTTTTTACATTAAAATGTTTTTCAAACAATAAGAATATTTCTAATGCAGTCACTTACTTTATTTTTAAGTTTGCTTTTTTTCTATTTCCGAGGTCAATCTTTTTTCTATAAAACATATAAAATCTATTTTGCTCATATTCCCAAAATACAATATCTACGGGAATAAAAAAATTAAATTAAATATGACTTACCGTGTCGTTTCATTAATAAGTATTGTTATCAACAATAATGGGCCAAAATTAGAAATCATGATAAAGGAATATGCTTAAAAGACATATACATATTCCAGAGAACTCAAAATTTAGATTCCATGTTCATATTAAATAAAACAAAAGCAAATCACAGCGGATAAGAAAAAAAAAATACACATTCTTAACATTTAGATCATGTTTAGAACTTATTTAAAAAAGAAATGAGTTTATAAGCATTGCCTTTAAATGGAAAAATTAAAAATATTTTAGAGCAATAGGACTTTGCAAAAATAGCAATAATTTAAGGAAAAGGTCACGGTTTTATATTTAAAACAAAAATTAAAATCAAATCAAACATTGTTAAACATATAACACCCACCTATTAAAAAGTTATTAATAAAACTAAAAGTAATATCTTTATAGGGCATGCATTAAAAGCAAACACGAAGGATAAGATTGGAATAAAATTTAGTTTATTTCTGTCAGTAATCCAATTTAAATTCGTATGTCACTTTAAATGAATTTTTCCTTAAAAGTTCAATTAGTGCTCCGAAGGAGTGAATAGTCACTCTTTTTTATTTAGAGTGTAACCTTACTTTGAAATCATTCGTAAACATTCCATGTAATGTGAAAAAAGATTCGTATTACATCATAAATTAACACGATACAGGCCGCAAAAATTTCTACATAATAAGCCAGTCTTTTTATTCAGAAAATTTTGAGTTCGTACCAGGAAATTTCTAATACTAATTATCCTTTATTTAATTGTATCATTATAATAACAAAAAAAACTATCCTGACTTTCTGGAGACAATTTAGAATTTCTTAACGATAGTTTTATAAGTGACGGATAAATGTGTCAGCGTGGCCTGTATAGTGTTACTACCCTGGATATTAACACTATATGGTTCATAATAGACACTATAACACTATATGCTTTCTGATAACAATTATTCTATTTTATTTAAGATCAAACAAGGGAGGTAAAAAAATGTATGTCTTAAAAGTTAAATTTTATCAAAATGCCTAAAAAATAAAAAAAATTGGAAAACTTTCATGTCAGATTCAAATTTTAAAAGTGTTTCTAGCTAGTTCTTTGAAAAATAAAATTCTCACAAAATAAAAAAAAAAATGGAAAAAATTTCCAAACTGTAATATGGTTTAATATTTACTTGTATAATTATTTAAGAATTCTTGTATAGTAAAGTGAGGACAGATGCGGCAGATTTACTTTTCTTCTTTTAAAATGTACAATATAAAGCAAAAAACAACAAACTAAGAACCAGAAATCATTAATCAAACCCTTTAGAATCAAATTTCTATGTTAAACAAGTTAAAGCCCTCTTAATAAAGCAGGCATAATTATTTTCCCAAACGTTCTTTTTTAACATCATTTTCTGTGTGCTGGGTAAGATGCCGCATGGTGTGTGGTACAGATGGCGCATGGATAAAAAAGCTATGCTGTTTATTTTTTTCAAGTAAATCACATTTTTATTTCCTCAAACTATTTAAAATGAAAATAAATAACAGTAAACTTACATAATATATATATATATATATATATCACTAAATTTTGAAAAGTTTAACGAAATAACAAAAGTTTAAGCTCAAAAAATAAAACTTAAGGCAAAAAAAAAAAAAAAAAAAAAAAAAAAAAAAAACATTTCACTGGAAACAATAGAGAGCATAGTTACAAAAAAGATATAAACCACTTGTTTATATCCAGGCGACCATTGTAGTTTGCTCTTAAGTACTAGTTCCATTCATTTTAGGCCGTAGTCTTTTTATTTTTGGCTTTTCTTCTCATTTTTTTATTTCGTATTTCTATTCGCCCACAATTACCACACTTTCCGTTGCAAAAGTAAAGTGAGCATGTTTCATGCAGCCACCGATTTCATGTTATGCACTGAATCCCTCCCGCTTTAGACTTTGTTTCTTGATATGGCTCCAGACACTCAGCACATTCAGAGTCATCAAATTCCAATCCAATACTGCCTTCAGAATCTATAAAACGAATACGTTCGTCACTGTCGGAGGATGACTCACATTTCAGTTTCTTCCTCAAGCGAGGTGTTTAATCTTTCCCTTCTTTTTTTTACACATTTTACTTGCGCCAAGCAGTCGTTCTTTGACGCTTTCTTGCTTCTTTTGCTTTTTATTCCCTTCTTCTTTCTTGTTTATAAAACCTGTGCTTGTAATATTTGTAGCCTTTTGCTTTCTCTTACTTGGCTGTATAGATCTTTTCACTATTGTTTAATAGTTTAGATGGTGAGAATTGTAAACAGCCTACGTTTTCCTTATTCATACTTGGTGAACCACCACTGTTCCTGATAATATTTTGATAAGTATCAGAATGCACTAATATACGTTCATTTAAACGTAAGTTCGATTTAAATCGCAGTTTTGAATTTATTGAACCGAAAAACAAAAATTAATTTTGCAGCATCTGTCCCTCAAGCTCGGTGCGGCATCTGTCCCAAAGTGGCGGGTGAGATGCCGCGTCGCCATTTTGTGTCATGTGGGTGAAGTGAGAGAAATATAAGCACATGACTGTATTCTACGAGGATCTAGTCTACAGTTGCAATCGGTTTGGGGATGAAATCTCTGTTTATTTTGCTTAAAATATATTACAAAACATTATTAGAATAATTTTAGCAACTTATCATGCAGGTTCGAACCATAAAAACCGGCATAAATATGTAAATACTGACAATTAAGCGGTGGAAACGCATACAACACAGCAAACAGCATTTGGGCACACAAAGAAATTCTTAATTTGGCCTAGGGAGCGCTAGTGTCGCCAATACAATCTCTTCGGCATCTGTCCCACCGCGGCGTCTGTCCTCACTTTACTATATATTTTATTTAAGATTACTTGTTTATCTATAAAATTATTTTACAAAATGTATTTTATTCAACTTTCTTCTTGAACATTAGAAAGCACATATCATCGGATTATATGTATCATTCCATTAGCCGAAATAAAATTCTGTAACAATATTCATACTTTTACAAATTTGTGTGAATTGACAGAACGATAAACTTTTTAAAATTTTCGGTGCACTTTTGATTAGATCTATAAGTAAACTTATTTTGTGAACTTATAAAGAGAAACAGTAATTATTATGTAAAAATAACAATTAACTTGAAATAAATATGCGGCGTTTTTCCTTCGGGGATTTTCTTTGGAACTGAAAATCAAAACATCATTCGAAATAAACCTACACATAATTACATTTTATTAAAATACACTTAGGAAAATAAACAAAATTCTTTGGAAATTCGTTATGAATATTCGTTTAATTAACATGTTAATGAGTATTTCGACATTAAATTGCATATTCTTGATTAGCAGTAGAAAATCACAAGCTGAACGTTGAACATATTATGTTACTGAATATTTATGTTTCATATCAATATATTTTAGCATTATAATATAAGAACAAGTGAACTCAACTCTGCAAGGTGAAAGTTGAAGTAATAAATAAATCGATGCTAAGCGCAGAATGAATAGAGACATTTTTCAAAACGTAGATAAGAAATTCATCTTTTAGTACACAAGGCGAATTTTAAAATGCCTGTTTTCGTAATTTCTGTTCTTTTACCTTTCGGCTAATGTAAATAATTAGCTGTCACCATCTTTGTATTTTCAAAGTTTCATATGTAGATAATAAACTTTTCCGTTTATAATAATCTATCTCCCGACGCATGTAAGTTGTCACTAATATTTTTGCTGGTGATAAATGTTTCAACTTATAAGTTTTGACTCCACGTAATATCATCTTATTAAAAAGCATTTTCCACCAGAGCATTTAAAAATGTTTATGCAAAACAAATTTCAATTAGTATCAATAATGCATTTTTCGAAATACAGATTTATTTACGTAAATTAGCGATTGAAGTGATAAATTACTTTTTAGTACCCTTTTGATCTATTACCTTGTGTGTATGCTATTCAGAAGGACTCAAACTTTTGCAAGTTACAAAATCACAAAAATGTTTAGTGAAATTTTCCTACATTTTCTTATGATATTGCTAATTGAAATCTCACTGATTAATACTTTTCTAAGTAAAAAAGAATTACACCATCAAAATCTTACACATTTTTGTATTGGATATATCATTTTTATGTGAGGATGCAAAATTATTTTGATTAATTTTTAAAAATTTGACATGGATTTTCTGGATTTTAAAAATTTATACTAACTTAAAAATAACTGAAACTATGTTTTAGTGCAAACTCTTTTAAAGGAAATGTAAAGGGTTACCAATATTAAATTTTTTGACTTTGTTGATAAATGACTGTTTATTTAGTTATAAATATGAACTATTGTGTCATTATAAACTCTTTTTTCCTATGATTAATTTAGGTTTAATATTGAAATGTCACTATCTAAAAATTGACTGTTATTAACAACTCAGAAAAACGTGTATTCGACACTAAACTATCCAAGAATGTCTCTTCTTTTAATATTGTTTTTATAAGTATTCAACCAAATGGAAATCTGTATATATGTGTTTAGTGTTAGTGAAATTGTCATCCTTCTTCATACTAAAAGTCGGTGTGTCTCGATTTTCTTTACGCTAAATAAACATTGAACGTAATAAAGTAAATATAAATATCTGAGCAATTTTATTGAACCAAATGCCTGATCTTGCGTAAACAATAACGCTAAGGCATATGTAAGGGAGATAATATTGATAGCTAATTAAGTGCATTCTAGTGTTGCAAAAGCAGTACATATATTCGTCTGCATTCTTATTGAAAAATGTATCAACAGAAAAATTACTTTATAATCTCTTATTCTTCTCCCTGAACGATTTATTCGGAAATTATATTGATAGAATATTTCTATTTCCTGAAACTTGAGATGTGTCTAAAACAACAAGAAAAAGTTACATTTATATAAGGGAATAAACCTTTGAAGATCTGAAAGAAGCGGAAGAGTCATATTTTATTACCCGACTGAAAAGAAGGGTTAAGTGTTTCTCGCGTATCTGTGTACGTGGATTTCTTTATACCCTCGAAACATCCCAACGGCTGGATGGATTTTAATGAATGAGGTTTATATCAAATCGTCTTAATCTTCCGACGGTTATAGGGTAGGTTTTGTTTTTATAAATTCAAAATGGCGGCCGTAAAATACAATATTGCGGTAGAGACGAAAATAAATTTTTGTGCATCCTATTGAGTGGCATATCATTGGATATGTCTTTCAAAATGAAGACGATGTTTCATTGAGTATTTTACAGTCAGAAGTTCCGTTTAAATATTACACAACCTGGAAGTTGCGTAGGTAGGATCTCTAGCTTTACTGCAACTCTAACCATCATAGACATCTATAGGCCTCATGAAAACAGTGGTTATAGTTAGGAACTACTAACAATTAAACGCAACTTAAAAGTCATCAATACAAGCAAATAAAAAAATAGGTATGTACTGTAAAAAGATAGTTTCACATTGATGAGAAATAATTAATTAGTTCGCTTTTTACGCAGTCAAGTTTTTTTATTTTTAAATTTAATTTTTAGCACTGAAGAAAGTTTGGTCTAGTAAACGAAGCTGTGATCAAAGATTCAAATTTGTAGGGTTTACCTGGAAACGTGCTAAAGATTTTAGATTTTTTATCCTCCTAAACTAATAAAATCTTTTTCTGCCACATGTTAACATCCAATTAAACCTTTTATAAAATAATATCAAAATTTTTTAGAAATAGTAAACCTATATCAGTGATTTACGTGTAAAATCCATTGAAAACGAGAAACGTATTTCAACAGAGGATTGTGCTTATTAGTTTCCACATCTAGAGTTCAGTCCAACGCATTTTCCTTACAGTATAATAAATAAAGCCTACAAAGGTTGTCTTAATTGTCTTACATAAAAAAATAAAAAGATTTCGCATGAGAAGGGATTCTTAGCTGTTAATATTTTATTTTTATTTTATTTTTACCAATCTTGGCAAAGTTTTGACTTCCAATTTATTCATGATTATTTTGAATATACAAAACAGTTATAGCTGTAGTTGTAAAACTACATAAATATACAGAACTAAATTAAGTCACTAGTTTCATAATACTAATTTTGTAACTTTTATTATTTATCTGATTTTTATAGATAGAAATATTGATTTTCTTATTTTTGATATCTTTTGACTATATTTATTTATACAAAAGGTGTAAATGAATCCATTTTGTTGTTTATCTATGTTTGTTAAAGATATTTATGTATGTCAGCATAAATTGATCAGTAACATATTTTTAATGGTAGTAATTTTGAAATTCTCCTGCGACAGAGAAATTTCATTTATATAACTTTCGGTTATAGCGTAACTATAGAAATAAATGTATTAAAAAATATTTCATTCGTCCTTTGTTTCTTATATATTAATTTTAATATAAGTTCTACTACAAAGCAATTTGGAAAAGATGGGATAATCGTGTATAAACCAACTGCTAAGTAATTTCGATTAGTATTTAAATATACAAATAAGTTATTGAGTTTCTCTTTAAATCGTGGTTAACTTCTACAGGAAGATCTGAAAATCCGCTTAGACAAAAAAATAGGTCTTTTTGGCGAAGGAAAACCGCAAAAGGGTGGGTTAATGTTATTCTACATCATTATATATATTGTTCTCGCTTCACATCTGCTTTATCCTGTTTTTGAAAAATCAATTTTATGATTTTTAATCATTTAAATCATTCTAAATTATTGGCTTCTCTACAGCTATAATTTGCAATATGGTAATTTGGTAGACAAAGTCATTTTGGACGTTTCCTATGGATTAAAGAAATTTCTCAGTTCTTGTTTCTTAAACATAGGTAGATAAATAAAGGCATATATGGATATTTTAACAACTATTTTAAAATGTGCTACAGTTTACACTGATTTCTACATCGAATGACATATATCAATTCGTTCATGATTTCTTCAAGGAAGATAAAATATTTATTTAGTTAAGGTTTAGAAAACATTAATTTCAGTCCTTCTTTTTTTGCACAATAATATCTCATAATACATAATTTCAAAATTCAAATAAGTCTAAATTGTAATTCGTTTATTTTTATTACAAATTTAAAAATGGTAAATTTTTACAAAAAACCCAATTTTTGTAGAGTATTTTTATAATTGGTAAAACATAATTTTCAATATGCAGTACACATAGCCGAAATTTAAATGAAAAACACTGTAATTTTTAAAACGAATTTGAGAGCCAAACATAATTTGGGATACTTAAAATTTTACTGAATAATTAAGTATTACTGCAGAATTAACAGTCAAATATATTTTCTTCAATTATAAATGTTCTAGAGTGCTAGGAACTCAACAGTTATTAATTTAAGTTTCGATAAAACAAAATATATTTAACTCAGCTTAGTAATTGATCAATAACGTAATTATTTTTAATTTTAAATTACAATTTATTCTTTAGAAAACACACTAGAAACACACCAGTTTCAGTGGAAAAAAAAATATACGTATACAATATTACTTTACTCACAATAACGGAAATGCGTCAAAGTGAAAACGGATTTAATAAAAAAGAAAATAAAGAAAATGAGAAATGAATATGTTTCTTTTCATTATGGACGTTACTGAATCCGAAACCATTACGTACAAATGACCTGTCTTTATCGCAAATTATAATGTACATTGGCCAATAACACTCTTTAATACGGAAATGGTTGGTTGACCAAAAAATGCCCTCGTGCTTGTTAATGCATATAATGTATAGACAAAATGCCTTTAAAAAGCACCCTGCATGTTGTACTTGACCTAAAAACAGACCACCTTTTCATTTATTTCTTTTCCTGTATGAGTGCTTAATTTTGAAAACATAAATAATACTTAGTCAGAGAGAAATGGCTGAGGTACATAAACAGTCAGGAAAAAGGCGTAAATAGAGAGATTCTCAATATTAATGGTTCATTGGTTATAGGTATTATACAAAAGAATATTTTGATGCTTACCAAGTGTAAAATACATTTATCCCATTTGCAAAATTTATTTTTTACTCAGTAAAATTATTTTAAGATGCAAAATGTAACATACGAATTTCATTCTAATGCATGTGTAGAAAATATTATGAAATTAAAGATAAATAGGGGAGGGTAGTAGACGAAAATTATTATTACTTATCAAATGGCGACGATTTTTATTATTTTGAAAAAAAATTTGCTACATCTTTAAGCTACACAAATGCGCTACACATTAATGTATAAATGGTTTTAAAAAAGTTATTTATAAAAGCACAGAAGCAGCATAACGGTGTATCGAAAATTGTCTCACTGTGTGTGTACCACAAGTAGTATACAGTGAGACAATGTATATATTTTCATAAATCACACATTTTTACACTCTATCAATAATTTTCTGCAGTTTATGATTTCTGATTAATATTTCTAGATTTTCAAAATATTAAAAATATAAGCCTCGGGTGGACAATGGCAGACCTTGGGCTACCTTCATGCAAATTTTCAGCCTCTTACGTTTAGTAAATTTCCCTAGCTATCGCACGCCCACACACAGAGAGAGAAAGAGTGAGAGAGAGAAAAACCTTCTTTTATTAATAAATAACTTTTTTAACATCAGAACCACATAGTAGGTACACAATAAGACACGTCTCAGTGTGTACCAAAACTGTGTGTCTCACTGTGTACTTCGGTTACGTTGTAACAAAATGGATGCCACATCTGTTACACCAGTTTCATCGCTTTAAAAAGTTTATGTCTTTTTGCCGAAATATTCTATTATTAGATATAGCTAGGTTTGGTTAAGTAAATATATGCCATATTGAAGGAAATAAACTCTAAAATATACGTTTATGTAACTTTAACCACTATAAAATAAGGAATTATTTACTATTTTGTCGTACGAGTAACTGAAGTGCCGAAACTACATCCATGTGTTGCATAAGATGAGGTCGTTATGTGTGTGTGCCAGCTTGAAGAAAAAGTTACAACTATATGTCAAAGTGGCTGCTGTCTCACTGTGTACCATGTCTCACTGTGTATCACTACCCTATACATTAAAATATGCTTTAATGCAACAAGGTGTGTAAAGCAGTGAGCATTACTTTAAGTTAATGGGGTTTTTTAAATTTAAGTTTCGATGTTTCTTTGAATTTGTTGTATCAATATAGGTCACAAAGTGAATGAATTTGTCAGTAGGAATTTATTTACCGTAAATATGCACAATTAATGTATCAGGAATATGCTAAACTAATTTTATTTTATTTTTTAAAAATTTCTTGGGTAAGCCCTAAAAAATACTAACTTTATTACTTTATCTGAGATACATTATGTAGGTTAGTCTCAACATTCTGAGACTCAAGTGTCTGAGCAGATAACTTCTCTTTACAACCTAAGAAAGGGAAAAATGTATATTAGTTATTTTAACAACATACAAAATAAAAAAAAAATAATAATTTATTATCCACAATCACTTATATTCTCAATTTTAACACGTTAACTAACAGTCATTATTTGTAGTGTAGCAGTATGAGAAATATAGATTTTTGCAATGCTGCGGCCTGCTCAAATAGTAAATTCTGATCTCTGTTTTAGTAGCTAATAGAATTAAAACAAGACTGGAATCAATTATCTGAAAAGGCGTTATTTTCTATAATGACAGCGCCAGAACACAACATTTGATGGCCCGTCAAAATCTCTAAGATCTTGGCTAGGAAGATTTGATGGATCCATCGTATAATTCTTATTATGCATTCTTAATCTAACATTTCCTTTGTTCGCTGTATAAATTCTCTTAATGGTTCAAAGTTGGCTTGAGAGAAAAAAAAATGAGGAAATCCTTCAGGATTTTTTTTTCCAGCCAGAAATCCTACAAATTCTTCAGTGATGAAATTGTTTTATAGAAAATGAGGGAACGAAAATATCGATCAAACAGTAGATATTGAATTCAAGAAACATTTAAAATATACAAAAAAATCTCATTTTTGTATTAAAATATAAAGAAATGATTTCCCTGATTTATTATTTCTCAACCAATTTAATAAAAGAATCCGTTGCCTTTTGTTAAAAGACACTTGCATCCAACTTAGCAGTAGAAAAATTTCATATTACAGATGGAATCTTTTGTTAAAAGTACAGTGCAGTATCTTAGATTTTTAAAAAAGCGTTCATAAAATAACGAGATTTTTTTTCGTAAAATAACCTTTTTCATTTTTTTACAGTTTTCTAGGCTGCCAGTATCTTTTTCTAAAATCTTTTTTTTTTACTGAAGTGCCCGAATGAATTCATCTTCGCATTTCTAGTTCGATAAATTAGTTATTGAAAGCACTTCTGGTTTCAGATGTGGTTGCTTCAGAGGTAATCATTTAAAACAAAATTTCTCTCCGGAAAAAGTTATTTACTTTCTTAACGTTACGTGTAAGCAGCATGCTTCAATGATACTTTTCCATAGCATTAAACCTAAAGTATCGTTATATATCTGCACTTGCGGATTTTCTGTAAATGATAATTGAGTGGTTTTGAAACTATTCATTTAACAATGAAAGCGAGCATATGAAACGGAAGCGTATTATAATGTCATGCAATTCAAATATTTTCTGTATTCGGACTTTCTGAAAGTATGTGTTCCTGTAATATTATTACGTAACATAGAAATCGACTAAACTGGTTTTCGTTAATATAAATAGGCGACATTTAGCGGAATATTACTTTAATTAATATTACATTAATCCATCAAAACAAATTTCTTACAGGCCCTATAAATTATTATATTTAAAAATGTTGTTAAAATTATACAATTAAGAAAAGATGATAAAATATGCACAATATATATATTTTTAAATTTTTATAACACTTTTCGTGTAAAAGTGACACTATTATTAATGTTTTAATTATACTTAATCCCTACTTTTAAACGCTATAACTAACCCGTAATTTTGAAGCAGACTTTCATTTAACTTCAACGTTTAAAAGTAAAAAAAAACATAAATAAAATCTCGATCTTTCTTAAAAGTTAGAGAGCGTTTAAAAAATCCTAAGAGAAGAATTCTCTATATTTAAACTTTAAGCTTGTTTGTTTACGGAACTATTTTGAAAACAGTGAAAACAGCTGGTTTTAGCAACGCACGCCTAAGGCAATATTTGACCTTCAATCTCTCCCACTGTTGATGCACCTGTAATAATCAGACCAAGAAAAAGAGTTCAAGTTTGATTTCTTTTCCGAAATAAGACAGCACTTCCACTACTTTCGCTTTTATGAGAGAAAGTGCTCCTATGGACTTTCTGCTCTGATTCCAACCACGCAATGGAGTCAGTTGTAATGAATGTTCTGCATTTAGGGCAGAACAAAACTCAAAAGTTTCTATAAGGAATTGCTACAACGCTCGGGGATTTATATTCAAAATAAGACTTCTGGGATTACGTGACGAGGAGATCTTTGTGGAAATGACTGATTATGCAATAGGAAGTGACAATCAGAAAGCAAAATTACGGATGCATGCTTCACATCCTCTCAAATATTAAGTATTTTAATAAAAGAAGCTCCCATTGATATAAATACAGAAAGTGAACATTTTGGATACAAAACTGTAGGATAACGGAATGACTTTGCAATCATGTTGTATGCTAAATAGACCCGGAAAGAAGAATACATGCTGATAATCCACAGACAACGTAATACATAGATTAAGAAGATTAGAATTAAAAAAAAACTTACTGTAGAAAAAAAGGGCAATAAACTTAAAGAGTATTTTACTTTTTGATGTTATACAAATTCTTCCAAACATTAATGATTATTTCCGAGTCGGTAAAATATCAAATGTTGCTCCTTAATCGCGAAAATCTTAAACAGAAATTATGACTGTTATTTAAGTGGTAAATTATAGTTATAAAAGCAATTACTAATCGATATCATGAATGACATGGATAGATAGGAGGTTCTGTATTTAATACGTTACGCATGATATTTTGGAATTCTTGATAATAAGATAATATTACAAAATAGCTCAATAAAATAATAAAAAAACTAAAATAATCGTCACTGAATAGCTGATATTATTTTTTAAATTTTATGGCATGTTTTTATGTATGTGGCGTTGAAATGTTCAAACATCCAGGAATTTTTTTATGCTGAGGAATTACAAATAATCATCATTTCGCTGCATTGCTATTAAATTTTCAAGCTACTCTTTCTAATACTATTTTTTTTTTTATGTAAATTTTGACTGAATATTATTTGTCTAAATGATAAATTACAACTTTATTAATAAATGATATAGATAATGAGATGGAAATATATCTTGTTTAGAAATAAATTTTAAATTGCATAGTTGTACTATTTTATAAAAATTATCATCGGTTTTTTCATAAGAATTGAATAAAACATTGTCAATGACAAACTAAAAAATGAAAATGCTCAAATTATAACATATATTCCAGAGTGTGTTCGAATTTAAATTGTTTTTTAAAAAATGATAAATAAATTCCTAGCTTCACATATTTTATATGGAATTACATGTATTGCCTATTTTCAGTCATTTGTTTAAATTATTTTACAAAACCTATGATTTTAAAGCTTATTATTTATTTCAAAATTTCAAACAGTATTCAATAATCCTTAAGAAGTTACTGTCATTTGCTTTCTTTTCTATTTCGCTTGCTTCTGTATCATGATTTAAAGTTTCAACATATCGCCAAACCAACCGTATTAGAATCCACTATTACATTTTTAATTATTCATCATTATTTTACCAAATATTTAATAAACCGACCAGCATTTATTAGATTGACCTTTATTTGGTTCCATTATCTCTTTTAGACAAAATTCTACAGTAATATAAAAAAACATCTATATTCATCATACTTAATAAATTTATAGTGACTAAAAATACTGTTGCATACAGATTTTATATACTTATCCCTTTACTAAAACGTGAATATTGTTTCTTTAAGAATTACATGGCATAAGTTCTCGTTGTCTTTCAATGCCTTTCTGACTGTCCAACATCAGTATCACGCTTTCGTTTATTATCAGCGTTAGAAGCGAAAATGAAATAACCAATCACATGGGACAGTGTTTTTATTTCTATTTTGGCTACATCATGCAAAGCGTCATCAGGGGTGCATTTCCACAATATAAGCCAAAAATGTGGTTTCTGTCATGAAATTAGCTATTTTAGCTTACTTTCAACCGCATTCAATCCTAACTTCATACAAGAAAATTTATATTCTAAGAAAGGATCGCAAGAACTATTGAACAAATGGAATCAGATATATATATGTATATATACAGTAGCGTTCAAAAGTATTTTGACAAAGATAATAATTCACTTAATTGAAAAGAATAATAAAATACAAAAATCAATCATTTATTTTATTTAACATATTCAGTGTTTTAATTTTAATAAATTAACAATAAATATTAATATTAATAAAATTACATATATCTGAATTTTGTCATGCTGTAACTCTTGAATTTTTGAGCCAATTTGGATAAAATTTTTCATGTGCATAGTACATAAACATACTAATGCCTCGACCGAGTTCGTTGGCCAGCTTCATCCGCCATCTTTTTTAAAAATGGCGGCCATTTGAATTTTGTGAACACGTTTGGAAATTTTTAGGTTTCCTAACTTCCTCTTTAAAATGACCTAGGTTGTTAACCTACACTGCGTGACTCTTTAAAATATCTTTTAATGTTTCTAACATTCTGTTTAAAATGATACATAAGAGTTTGCATTTTGTGAAGCGTAACATTTTCTATAAGTATACAATGTTAGAAAACATTTAAAAAAATCAAAAATTCCAATGGCCGCCATTTTAAAACAAAATGGCGGATGAAGCTGGCCAACGAACTTGGTCGAGACATTAGTATCTACTATGCATATCAAAAGTTTCATCCAAATCGGTTCTAAAATTAGAGGGTTACAGCATGACAAAATTGACATTAAAAAAATATATATGGATATATATATGTAATGGGAATTTAAGTATCTGATAATCTTCTATATACTTCCATATGTTTTTTATTTCCTGTTCATTTTATAAATATCTTATATTTAATAGTTATTATTAACGATTTTTATATTATTTTTATTGTATTTTTATATTAATTATTATTGAATTTATTTTATAGCATATAGCTATATGCTATATATTATCAATGTTATAGAATTATTTAAATTCTTAGTGTAGTTTAAATGAGTAAGAAAATAGAATATTTTGAATGCTTCTTTAAAATTTTATTAACAATAGTTTTTTTTTTAAATTTTTTTGGGCATAATGATATATAGTGTGGTTTATATTAGGTTTATAATTGTCTATATATAAGGATTTGTTTGGTTTTGCTGTTGATAATTTATTTATTTTATTTATTTTTTATTTTTTTACATTCATAGGCTATCATTTGTTCATCTTGTGACATTTGAATAATAAAAATACTACTAGATGGCAGCACCAAAATTTGTCTTTTGATGATAAGTTATGAATTTTGTCTTTTGCAGCTTCTTTTCAGTAGTAATTTCCTACACCAGGCGGTTTTTTTTTTTCGCTAAATTTTGACGATATTGTTAAATAGTAATTAAGTAATTTAAAAGTGTATTTTAGTTATTTTAAATAATGTAATTACTTTCTATTTATTTTATTTTATATTATATTAATTGTATTTATCACGGTATTTCAAAATGTATTAACTGCATCCTTTGGTATCAATTACTGTGATTTCTTAACTGTTTTATTCACCTTAAGCTTTATGTTATTATGGTAGCCATGTGCGAGTGGATATATTGAAAAAAAAACTAAAATATTAATCGGTATGTTGTGTAATATTTCTATTTTATATGCTATAAATATTTAAATTGGTTTTATTGATTTTTCCATTTCATATTATTTGATTCTATTCTGTTTTCATTTTGAATCTATTATCGCCACTTGATTATAATGGTTGTTCGGGCACAGAGAAAAAATTTTTTTTAGCTTTAGCTTTTTTTTTTTTTTTTTTTCTCACAGAAAACGTCCATATTGCTTATATCATTGAATTCTGTGCCTTTGAAAACGTAATTCAATATATAAGCTTTTCCATTATTTGTCGGTGTCGACTTTCTTCTTTTTTCTTCCATAATAATTCTTATAATATATTATTTGGCACTTTATTTTATACTTACAGCTTTAATTCACAATATTACGGTTTTTGATGGTGGTAGGTTATGTTTAATTAATTGTTATATATATTTATTTTTAATTTATTAAAATATTGAATATGGTTAAATAAAATAAATGATTAATTTTTGTATTTTATTATTCTTTTCAATTAAGTGAATTATTATCTTTGTCAAAATACTTTTTAGCGCTACTGTGTATACATTATATACATATATATGATTCCATATATACAGTGTGTCTATAATTAAACGACCCTACTTTAAAGTTGTCTACAGACGAAACTATTGGTCAGAAAATTGTGAAATTTTGTGACGGACATAATGAATGAATGTTAATTTGTTTGAGTGAGAAAAAAGCTTTAGTTCAAATTTTCGCCACCAGGGGGCTTTTTAATGAATTAGTCATTTTTAAAAAGTTTTACGTTTTTTTTTTCTCAGATTAAATAAGACAAATATACAGACCCCCCCCCCCCCCTGAAAAAAAATAAAGCGTAAAAACTTAAAAAAATTATTGCTGTTCGAATTGAACCCAATACAAACTCTGAAAAAAAAAATCCGCATACGACAGCCGCCATTTTTTTCACAAAGCTCAGGCCTAGTATTCAGTGGGCGGTGGCTAAATGCGTAATTTATTAAAAAACGCCCTGTGGTGGCAAAATTTTGAACTAAAATTTTTTTCGCTCGAACAAATATCCATTCCTTTATTATGTTCGACACAAAATTTCACAACGTTTTGACCAATAGTTTCGTGTTTAGACAAATTTAAAGTACGGTCGTTTAATTACGGACACTCTGTATATATATATATATATTACAGGGCTCGCAGCGTTCCTAAAATTTTCACACTTTTCTAACACAATTTTAAAACGATAATATTTATTCTAGAATTCTATTGTAGATGTTAAAGGAATTTGCCATGAAGATTTTTGATTTAAAATACTTGTTGCAAAGTGCGAAAATTTTAGGAACGCTGCGAGCCCTGTATATATATTTACATTTTTTTTTTCAAAGTGACAAAATGCTAAAATTTTTAAATTTTTTTTTTTTTTTTTTTTTTTTTTTTTTTTTTTTTTTTAAGTTCGTATTTATTGTTGCTCCTAACAAGCGTTTTCATTTTGTTTCCTTTATGATTTCCTACCCCCACAAAATAACTTCTTTAATATTTCCATTATATTTCGTTTAAAATAACACCATTTAAAAATTTCATTAAAAAATTGCCTATTACGATATTTTGGCCGGAAGTGCTCGGTATATATACATATATTCACGATTCTATTTATAATATTACAGCTATTGATAGCTTTATGTCTGTGAGTCTATCAACTATTCTTTGTATATATTCCTCTCCTTTCCTCGATTTTATATTAAAATAAAAAATAAAACGTTTGAAAGCGTTAAAAAGATTTATTATTAGCTTTTTTTAAAAACTTTTCTTCCTTTTCAAAATTATGATTTTTATTTATTCGAAGAATAGATAGAATACTAAACTATACTTTACCAGTGAAAAATTTTCAACATATCTGTTAATATCGCTGTTTTTTCAACATAAAAAAGGCAAAAAAATTGCCGCGTCTTAAAACTTATGAGTTGTGTAAAACAGGAAACAAATATGAAGCGGAAAATGGTTCTTAGGAACAAAAAAAAAAGTGAACTGATGGTTACTGTGTCTTATACTTCATTTATTGATAAGGTAAACATACAATACAAACTTTTGAATGAATTATTTATATATTTTCAAAAAGAAAAAAAATCTCCTCAAGGCATAGTTAATTGACCCAAATAAAGTAGATTCCAGAATAAGTACATAAAATTGTAAAATTAAGTGATAAAGAAAATATTATGAAAACTGATATAGTCTGATATTATTAAGCAAATAAATAATAAAATAGATTGACAAAAAATCAGTTTTCTAAGTCTCCTTTTTTCTTTAATGCATTTTCACTGAATTTAATGCAAAATGTCAGTTGATGCTAATATATGTTTACACATTATATAAAATTGATAATATGTCATTTTCCATAACTCTTGTATATTGATTTGATGATCGCGACTAACTCAAATAAAAATTCTCAATTTAATATTAAAGGTACTTATACAATTTTATGATACAAAAGATAATAACTTCAAATTTTTAACATTAAAACTTTTTAGAGCAGTTTTAGGCCATTAGGGTTTTGGGATACCAGTTTGATTAATGCTTAATGAATACTAGAAGAAAAAAAATGTGATAGATAAACAAGGCTCCAGCAACAGGTTTTCTATAATTGCTTCAAAATTACCTTCAATTTCACGATACGCCCCATACTTTAAATTTGCTATATTTTTACATTAAAATTTATTAAAAATATACATTTCGTTAAATAAGACAATTTTCTTTATGCAAAATTTATTTATTACTAGCTGCGTGGAAAACCCCATGTGTTGGATTTACATTACATGAGGTATTCAGATTTATTGGGAAAAAATGAAATCCAGTTTTGTAAGTTGGAAAAAACTTATAACATTATTTTCATTAAATAACAATTTTCGAGTAATAAATCATGTTTACAACGCAAGTTAAATAAATGGAAATCTCGAATGTTACGTTTTGCTGATTACGTAATTTTCGATGCAAAATTTTATTTGTCTAAAGTATATTGTTCTTTTAAGATTTGTTTTCTAATTTCGGAGCTTATGAAATGAAAATGACCCCACTTTATTAAGTTTGTCATAAATATTTAAGAATTTTTTTGGAATTAAAATAAATGCTTTTCAATAAAAATAATTATGCGATTTTACCCGATAAACCATTCTTTTTTTAAAGCCGCTATGATACGTTTTAACCGCTAGCTATGAAAAATAATTAATTTGAAATGGTACGTGCTTTTTTCTTTAAAAATTCAATTCTGGTAAGTAGGAGTTAATAATTATCCACCAAAATGCAAGGAGTTTAAATCTTCCTCCTTGCTTGAATGTAAAACTGAAAAAAATCCACGATGAAATCATTTCTATACGGCAATATGTCGACAAACGTTTTTAATTTCTCTAGAATAAATTGCTTCATAAAGTTTCAGTATAGAAAATATGTTTTTGTTTTTTAATTTTCTGGGAAATATTAACTTAATCAGGACTTTTTTTTCACAATCTATTTAAATATAATTTTTTTTTCTCTTCAATTTTAATGAGAAAGGACGTAAAAAAATCTAATAATTCTTATGCTTTCTTCTTTTCTCCCTTTCATTTACAAAAATGGAGAAATTTAGCTGCCACTATTACCGAAATGCTATTTTCAGTTACAAAAGAAATCAATATCTCGGAAGCTAATTCAAATTTTAAAATTATGAGATCGTGTATGACATCCTCGAATCGATGTAGATAACTGGCATTAATTTCATCGTCCAGCGATCGTTATTCTAGCAGGAGAAATACCAATATGCAGGAAGATCTCAATAAAGGTAACTTTATCTAATTTGGAATCTACCACCGTCCTTAAAGATCAGCAAACTCTATTTTTCGGCATTTCCATACGTCACCGAATTGCTTTGAATCACCATATAATGGAGTATTACTTTTTTATGGTTACAATATAGCATTTTATCTAATGTTCTTCTATAACTATGTATATATATATACATATATAAATACAGTCGACACTGGTTATAACGTACTTTCAGGGGGGTCCAGAAAATATGGTACGTTATAACCGAAGTACATTATAGGCAATAACCAATAAAATTCAGTGCATATAACGTGAAAGAAAAAGGCGCATAATAGTACACGCAATAATTGAAAATTTAAATAGAAATTTTATGAGTTTTTCAAAATAAAATAGAATAAAAGAGAAGAAACATTTCATTAGTTATATGCTTATTTAGGAAATTAATCTGTTATTTTTCGTTCTTTTCTTTGATTAAATGACACAGTAAAAATTACATTTTCAATATTTATAATGCATCTTTGCTGAGTCTCTGGATAGTCAATATGGAATTCAACGAACCGCGATAAAGTTTATGTAGCACTCAATGCTTGAAGCACTTTTAGCATCTCCCCTTCACTTTCATCTTCATTATCATCACTTTCACTATCTCCATTGATTGATAAAGAGACTGATGCAACAATCTCACTATCAGATGGTGTTTCAGATGTCGTCAGATCATCATCGACGGAAAGATATTAAAATGTTCTGTTGCGAACTAATTTCTTGGATTTTCTGCATTTTCAACTTTTCTGATAATGCCATGTTTTCTTGGCATGCAGTACCAGCAGAAAGACCTGCCTGAAGAAAACAATTTTTAATTGTAGCCGATGTAACTCATTGCCAAGCTTTATTTAACATTCTAATCGTATCTAAAAACATAAACGATAAATTTTTCCTTATTTTCTACAATCGAATGTATGGCTGAATGAAATATTTTCTGAAATGGACTTTAGAGTTCGAATCACACCCTGGTCCACGGGTTGACCTTTTGCAGTCGTATTCGGTGGAAGAAACAATAGTTAAATAGAACTTAAATTTTCCACTGGCGGATGTACAGTGCAATTGTCCAAAATTAAGAGAATTTTCCTTTTCTTTCTTTACAGTTCCTTATCTCATAATCGCAGTTCCTCACGGAATATCTCAGACGTCATCCAAACTTTCAAGCTTTCCAAATAGTAGCATATCGAATGGACAGATTTTTTACATTTTTAAAACATCTCGGCTGTTTTGATTTCTCTATGATCAATAATTATCTTTTTTTCATTGACAGTCATATTTGGCATAAAATTACTGTCAGAATCTCCTTACATTGTTTACCGCCTATGTACCGCCTAAAGGAGTTAAAAGAAATTTCTCTCCTTTCAATTTTATTTTCTTTGGAGCCAACTTGTAAAATATACCTCTCTCGTCACAATTAAAGATGTCTTCATCAGCATATTTCTCTTTATTTTTAAGGAATTCTTCTTTAGTCCATTGTTCAACGGCTATCGTTGACACTATAGAAGCTTTTCCTTAAATTTTACCGCAAATAAAGTTATGTCATTTTTAAATCGTTTCAAACAACCTACTGAACAAATAAAATTTTCATTAAACAGGTTAGCAAAGTCTTCTGCTTTCGTTTGCAACACTGCTTCTGTAATCGGGAAATTCATGTTTCTTGTATCGTAAATCTTTTTAATAAAACTTTATGTGTTAATGAGGAATTTTTTTGTTTTACTGCTAAACTGTTCAAACGCGTCAATGCTCGAATCTTTGGTTTTAAAAATTGTACTCACGGTTGTTTTAGATAGATTTAGTTTTAGACAGATTTCAGCTTGCGTTTCAATACCTTTGATATACCAAATAATTTTTATTTTCTTATGTAGCATCACATCTTTCAGTTTCCTATAAAAATCCATTACTTTAATAGCACGATAAAATTCCCTTACGCGTACAGAGGCTAAGAAACTGAACTGATTTCGAATGTTTCCGATGCTTTGTTGCTCTCTTCCTAAACTCGTTCATAATCAGTGGTCAATAATTAGCTTATCCATATATGTTGAAAATAATCACACTCATTTCAAGATGTTCACAACGGACTTAACTCAAATGACGTCAAAATAACCACGTGAATTCATCCTGCGCATTTGTATTTTCGAAGCGGTCGCACTTCATTCTTCACCGCAAATTCACCTCCTTCCTACAGGGAGGTACAATCACCTTGCGCCGCTAAAATAAAAATAAAGTCCATACGCCTTGAAATCCCCCACCTCCTTATCAGAATTTCCAAATCGGAAATGAAAGGTTGGCGTACAAATTTGGCTTTTCGTTCGAATTTTAAAGGGCGTTAAAGCCAGATTAAGGCCTTTACATAATCCGTAATAGCAGAAGTTGTAATCATTACATTACATAAGATTTCATTCGGGACGAAGCATCTGAGAACGTTATAAGCGAAAGTACGTTATATCCCAGGTACGTTATAACCGGTGTCGACTTTGTATTATTAAAGTACTCTACAATATGCTTTCTGTAAAATATGACGTGCATAACAGTTATCATTCATCTAATGGGAAACACAACTGATTTCCGTTACAGTACTGTCTAGGAGCTGTAAAACCTTAAAATGCGTTTTCAATTGTGGTATGTGTTTTTAAGTTTAACTAAATTTTTGGATACAACGTAATGCGCATAAATTATATAGATGATATACAGAGTCGCAAAATAACTCGTAAGCATTTTTAATTGAATTATTTTCCAGTTGAACTACATTTTACTAAGAGATGCTTGTAGAATATAAGTAAATTAATATTCAGGGCTACGCAAATAAATGAACATATTGCTATATGTATAGCAACTTCAGAAAATTATATGTTTGTTTCCTGATTTCAATTTTAGTTTAATATGAGACGTGTATAATAATCTTTTGAAAACATATAGGACTGTACAAAACTATTAGAGTGCATTTCTTTCGGTTGGCGGAAATTTCCAAAGATGAACCTTCTACTGTGTTATTAATGCAGTAGAATGTACAGTAGCATTAACACAGAATGAATTTTCTACTGTGATTTTTTTTTCTACTGTGTATTTTAACCAAGTTAAATTTTAACATTCTAAGTAATGTACCCTCATAGCATGCATGGTCACGGTGACGTCATTGTGACGTCACTGTAACTCACTGTGGTCAGGTTACATCTGTGACCAAAATGCCACCACTCAGTGATGTCACATTGTGACTGAGATGTGAACTTCTTAGAAAACTTAAAAATTACAAAAATTCTTCAAAACATGTTATTTACTGTAAAATTATATTTTTCTGGCAATTAAAAATAAATTGTGACGTCACTGTTATGTCACTGAATGTAACGTACGTCACGTCACATATGGGAAAAAAACCACCATATTGTAAGTCACATTGTGACAAAAATATGAAATTCAAAAATCTTTGAAAATGAAGAGAAATATTTTAAACAGTCCCGAGTCACAGCGGCATAAGGAATGAAAATATATTAGTGGATAGCAAATAGTAAATTCTGTCACCAAAGGTTGGGGGGGGGGGGGGACATAATAAATAAAGTGCACGATACAAGCATTAATAAACTATATTTTTATACTATATTTTATCAATTTGAGATCTAAGACAGTGAAAGTATTCTCTTTTCATGATTTCAATTTTATCTAGCAGTGCAATTTAATATAATAATCCTTCACTGATTGTTATTATTACAAAAGTGTTTTGCATAAAAATGGTACGTAATTTACAGAAAATTGATATGAAAAGAATGACAGATTGACGAATAAAATTATTTTTATCCTCGATAATTCTTTGTTATTTATTAAGAAGATATTTTGTATTTATTACATGTGAAACAAACTTTGATATAAAAAAAGGGGGAGGGGTTCAATATTATCATTATCAAATTTATTTTTACACATTTTAAAAATTTAAACAATGTTTTATCTAATAAACTTTAATTATGAATATTATTATTATTATTATTTACAAAAAAAGAAACTTTACAATCCATTTTAAATTGAATTGTTTGGAACTGATAAAAGGAAAAGGTAAAAATACATTGTAAAATTCTTCAAATAGAAAATTTTAATTTAAAGACACACTCATAAATTTATTGCGCATTTAAGATTAAATCTGTTGTATACAAAAACGAATAAACGATAAAAAAGCACCTTCTGAAAATCGTCTGCCTGATAGAATAAAAAGAGAATACGCGGGAAGTTACTCCACTCCACTGTTTAGAACATCATCACGTCTACAAGACTTCTTTTAATATGAGAGAAAGACGTTCGCCATTTTAGGATATTACAAATACGCGGATATTATTAATGGAGCGTATATGTAAGTTTTATTTAATTTAAATATTTTATTCCTGTTTTGTATGTTATGATGCTGAGTTAAGTAGTTTTATGTTATACATATAGAAAGAGACTGATCTGTATTGTTTTCAGAAGGATATTTTCCTATTCGATTCTGTTCTATCTTAATCTGCCATCGCTCGAAAAAAAAATCTGACGCAGAGACTGATTTATGCCTACATTCATAGTGGAATGAATGTAAATATTAATATTCAGTTACTTGAGATTGAAAACGTGTCGAGACAGTGATGTGGATTTTTTTTCGGCTTCTTAATGTTTTCTGATTACTAACACCTATAGCGTCATTATTATTTTGGAGTTAAATATGACATTACAAAACTGTTTCAGATTAGAAATTAGCATTATACTGGGAAAATGTCTTTTTACATATTATAGTAGTGAAACTTTTGGAAAAAAAATTTTCATTGCTAATAATACTTTAAATTATTATTTAAAATCCTAAATCTTCATACCAATGTTTTTAGATTTAACATTTGACAACAAAAATAATAGGAATTCCTTATAACGTGTGAAAGATTTTTGAGAAATTGTTAAATCTAATAATGCATTTAATTCATCTATTGTAGTTTGTTGTTGTTTAATAGTACAATTATAAATACTAATTAATTAGTGTTTTTCAAATAGGTATATTTATTTTTTTTAATTGTATGTAAGCATTTTTTTGCTGTTTGTGATTTTAATCAAGCATTTAATCGTAGACACTCAGAATCAGTTATTAAATTTTCTTCGATTGCAAACTCATTTTCTGCTTTAGTATATTTTTTAAAAAGTTGGTATTGACTTACATAATATAGGCCTGAATATTTTTTAAAGCGATTAATAACTACTTTTTACATTAAAATGTTTCTCAAACAATAAAAATAGTTCATATGCAGTCAGTTATTTTACTTTTATATTTCCTTTTTAATACTTTTCAACAAAGTTGAAAAGTGTTTATGACTTCGGTTTGTCTGGCTGTCTGTCCGCTCTCTAATTCACGCAAATATACTCGGATTGCCTTGAAATTTTTTGATGTTTATACGTTTACCATAGCACGGTCCCTATTTGTAATGAAGTTTGTAGCATGTTTAGATCATCTACAGGGACAGTCAAAAGTATTCCGTTACACTACGGCCTACGGGAAAGAATCGTTTCAAATGATTTTTAATGATTTTACACGCTTTCAAAGAGAATAAAATTGATATGAATTTATGAAACGCACTAAAATATGTATTCTCTAGAATATGCTATGCAAATAATAGTTATTGTTCATTTACAGGGATAAAAAAGGAATTCCAATACATTATGATACAGGGATGGAAGGAATTGTTTGCGGCGTACTTTAATTATGTTAATCTATTTCATTATATAATGAAATTGATATAAGTCGCTGAGGTTTACATACTATAAATTATTTCATGATACTACGAAATGTATATAGCATTACAGGGACACACAAAATATTTCCGATACTATATTTTATCCGATGTACTGTTCATTAGGGATGATTGGTGGAAATGCATTTTTAATTATGATATGCGCTTTTATGATTCACTATATTTATTCATAGAATATGGTATATATAAATGCTATAATTCATATACAGGGCTACACAAAAGTATTCGTAAGGGTTACTGGGTATATGTGCAAATTGATTAAAGGTAGTTTTTAAATGAATTTGCATTTCTACGTTTAACTGCATTTAATTTACTAAGAAATGTTTGTAGAATATAGATAAAATGATATACAGTGTCACGCAAAGAATTGGATACATGGCCATCTATAAATTATAATTTCTGGAAATGTGATTTCAGCAGTTTTAAGATTGTTTTAGTTTGAATTAAATTTCAACTAAGTAGTAGCGTGTAATAAACGTTCTAGGTAAACTTACAGGGTTATACAAAAGTGTTCAAGTATGTTTCCATATAGTAGTATAAATTGCTGAAAGAGAATTTCAACCTGTTACGAGTTTTCTTGCCAAACTAAATTTTCCGATTATATAATATATATATCAACCTACGTATCAAATACAGGGCTGCTCAAAAGAATTAAAAAACATATTTGGCTATGGACGGTAACTGCTGAAACCAGTTTTTCAACTGTTTTATGTGTTTTCTAAAATGCTTACTTAGTTATCTTATTTATGTTATTTCCCTAAATTACGATGTCTTTTTAAAGCATTCAGGAAGCGTTGGAAAGTTTTTTATAATCTATTGCAATCTAATCTAAACGCATGATTTTTCTAACTTGTTTTTTTCTATTTCGCAGATCAGTATTTTCCTATTAAACATACCAAATCTATTTAGCTCATATTCACAAAATACCATATACACGGGTATAAAAAATTTAAATAAATATGGCTTATCATGTCCTATTTAATAAAGCAATGACTAATCACAACACATTAAAATCTTACACAATCTTAATATCAAGCTTGAACTCAAGATCAAGCTTAGAACTTAATAAAAAAAAAGAGTTCAGTTGATAAGCATTGTTTTTTAAGTGGAAAATTTAAAAATATTTTAGAAGAATATGACTCCAAAATAGCGATATTTTGCTAAAAAGTACGGTAAAAAGATAAGATTTTATATTTCAAACAAAACTTTATTTTAAAATTGTGCATTTTAAAATTCATCACAGTGTTTATGGCAAGAACCATCAAATTATTAATGCTTGGAAATTTTTCCAGAGAGAAACATTCGGCTTGCATACAATATTTCAAATGAAAATCAAATTTCAAATTAATTGCTTAAAAGGCGCAAAGGCCTACATAGTGTAAAAGATTCCATGCCGGGACTCGAACCCGGGCCACCAGTATAGCGCACTGACATTCTAATGACTAAACCACATGGAACGATACCCAGCCTGGAAAATTTCTCACTATTACATGTTGGCAAGGCTACAAACGCAGCACAAGATGGAATATTTATATTGAGCCAACGACATGGGGCAAACACGAAACTTAATTATATCCAGCATCGATTGAAACTATATTAATACATGGAAGTTTTTCCAGAGAGAAATATTCGCCTTGCATACAATATTTTAAATGAAAATCAAATTTCAGATTAAAATTGCCTTTTAAGCATGTAATTTGAAATTTAATTTTCATTTGAAATATTGTATGCAAGGCGATTGTTTCTCTCTAGAAAAATTTCCAAGTATTAATATAGTTTCAATCGATGCTGGATTTAATTGAGTTTCGTGTTTGCTCAACGTCGCGTCGGTGGCTCACGATAAATATTCCATCTTGTGCTGCGTTTGTAGCCTTGCCAACATGTAATAGTGAGAAATTTTCCCGCCTGGGTATCGTTCCATATGGTTTAGTCATTAGAATGTCAGTGTGCTATACTGATGGCCCGGGTTCGAGTCCCGGCATGGAATCTTTTTCACTATGTTGGCCTTTGCGCCTTTTAAGCAATTAATTTGAAATTTGATTTTCATTTGAAATCATCACATTGTTTATGACAAGTTCGTCACAAATTACACATATTTCACAAATTGGTCACAATGTGACTTCAAAGCATTGTCGCTTTTGTCACAGATTCGTCACAAAGTTAATGCCAAAATAGTCACAAATGACACACTTTTCCCAAATTAGTTACACTTCATTAGTTACACCCGTGACTTCACAGAGTGGTCACAATGTAACATCACAAATGATCTCTAAAACGGCCCTAACGACTTCGCATTTTATTCACGATGACGTCACACCAACGTCACTTGACGTCACATCGACGGTCACAAAATCACAGTGTGACTTCACAACGACGTAGATGTGACGTCACCATGCCTTACGGGTATATAGTGATCTAAATACCATGTGCAGGGTTATATAAAATATATCATGTACTTTTCCGACTATGGACGGTAGTTGGTGAAATCGGGTTTTCAAATGTGTTATGCGTTTTTCAAGTTCTTTATTTAGATATCCTCTTTGAACCTTCAAATGTTGAAGTTCTGTTACAGTATTCTGGAAGTGTCGAAAGTGTTTTATCATTCATGCTTGACGTATGGTTTTTCTATCAGATTTTATAATTATACATTTTTATTCCAACGTCACATTTTCTAATCATCTTGCTCACCCGCAAGAAAAATGTCACATCTCGACAAAGTAAATTTCGCAGAAGATACAAAAGAAAATGTGCATGGTTATACTGTAGCATGAAATTATAGCACTTAGCTCTGCATGCAGGATTAAAAACGTACATAAAAGCATAAAACCCTTAAGAATGAAGACGTAGGATGAGGTTTAGAGGGTTGGGTAAATTTACCTCCACTCCTCTTCTGTGGTCACAAATGAACATGCAGCGTAATAAAGTGATTTTCCGTATAACTACAGTTATGAAACTGTTTGTGTAGCAAGACGTACCTATGACAGACCAATTAGTGAAATAAAACGCTAAAGGGTCATTCCATGTCAGTTCAGGCAGGCATGTAACCCTCCATCACAGATTTTGATGAAACTGCGTGTGTTTGTTCCTTTTATTAAGATATGATTCCCAGTATTTTTTTTTACTCCTTGGTCAAATAGTTTCTGAGAAAAAAATTGTCAAAATTTTGAAAACTGCCATCAGTTGGAATTCTTGACTGCTCGATTTTCAAATGTAGCATGACATAAATATGATCATATTTCAATATCTATTCCACAAATCATCTTCAAATAATTTATGCATAATATATAGGGTACGTATTTTATGAAAAAAAATACTGTTACGCTTATATAACATTTTAAGTGTGTCTAAAAAAATGTTTAATCTTTGAAGTCGTGATTTTTTTATGAAAAATAATGCATTACCTAAAATAGCATTATTAACAAAAGGCGGTATTTTTATTAAATTTATTTTTTGTGGGGTATATACTTAAAGGTGTCCTTTACCTGATTCTGAAATAAAAGTAGTGGGATTTTGGGTGTTTTTAGTAGTATTTCCTATTTAAAAATATTTTGAGGCGTATTTCAAATCAAATCAAGCAGAGTCTTTCCATGTCAGTTCGCCTAAGATATTTAATTCACTGTCACAAATTTCAATGAAACTCGGTATGTTTATAGCTCATTTTAAGACAGGATCAAGGAAATTAAAGGTGATTACAAGTAAAATATTTTTTAAGATAAAAAAAGATATCTAAATTTTGAAATTTTTTTTAAAATCTTTTTAATGGCAGATCTATATTCAAAGACTGCATAAAAAAAAAAGTCATTTCAATATAAAATCACTAAATAAGTTTCAAATAATGTATATGTGACAAATAATGTAGGCAGAATATTATTTATTGTTGTTTGTCATGTTTAAATGCTAAGAGTGTGTTTAATCTTGTGAATTCTTAAAATCAAGAATTTTGTGAAAAATAATGTGTTAATCGAAAATTTATTATTAACCGAAGGCAGGCTGTCATTACTTTTTTTAATTGTACGTAAAAATATCTTTTCAATAGTTATAAAATAAAAATAGTGAAAATATGAGCAATTTTAACAAAATTTTCATAAAATGTGAATGTTTAATGATAAATATTGAAGCTTTTCATGCTAAGATGTACTAAAATGACTACTATATCGTGTATTTCTACTCTTGCTTAAATATAATACATACAATAATAAAATAACAAATATTATTTACAGCAATAAAAATTAAATTAAATAGTACCAGTTCCTTTACCAACACTACATTGCTCAACAGCCGACTTAAAATCAACAGCCCGCACTCTTATTGAAAAATACTTTCAACTGTTCAAATAATAAATAAACTGCATTTAAAAATTTTAATATCAACTTATTATCTTAAGACGATAATAATAACTAAGCAACATGATGAATTTATAAATCAGCTTTTAATTGAAAAGTCATGAAATGGTCCCTTTAAATATTGTTGTTCATCGAGTCAATCAAAACAAATTATATAAAAAAAAATAGTGAGCCTAATATGCTGACTGCAATGACACTTCTAACAAAACTAATTAATTCATTACCATCTGAAATCAAACCCGAAAGATCAAAAGAAAAAAAAATCATCTGTAGTGTGAATGTGACATACTCAGTGGTTGTTGAGGTATGTCTTTGTGACATTTTAACCTGTACTTCAATAAAATATAAACATGTAAGCTTTTTTCATTCATCCAAATTAAGTAAAACAATTATAAAATTTTGTTGTCATTACACCAGATGTTAAATTTTTCGTTACATACTATTAGATAAGTTCTTTACTTTTAGACATTATTGACATAATATCATAAAATTTGCTATATGTATTAACTGTAAGTGTATAAACAATATATATATGCTTTATTAAACATAAATGAATAATTTTTAAATAATTTGTTTGAGAACAGGGATATATATACACACATATATATGTTGAAAATCCATCTTTCAGCAATATTGTGATGAAATAAATCAAATTACCGTAATTTCCGGTGTATAGCCCGCGGATCATACAATCGTATTTCGACCCAGAAATTTTTAAAAATAAAATGTAACTTTTTAGATCACAGTAAATTTTGGTCTTCAAATACTGAATAAAATTTCTGGGTCCAAACTGAATTGTTTGATCTGCGGGCTATACACCCGAAATTACGGTACATATCATTAGAAACTGAATAAAGTTACAAAAGTGCAACTCATTAAGTTTTAAATATTTTTTTAGATATAGTTATTTGAAAGATATAAATATAATGGATTATGCATTTTTTGCATATATTTAAAGCACAATACGTCAAAATTTTCTTCAACAGAGTGAAATTTGGTTTTTTTTTCAATATTAGCAGCTCAATGCTAAATTTTCAATATTAACAGCCAAATATGAGTTTAAAGATTAGGACTGTCATTTTGAAAATTTCTATTGGGCGGTGAGGAGCTAGTGATTTTTCTCTTTTTTGGAAAGGGATAATTGCTCTTCGCCCTAGAAGTTTTACTAAAAAACAATATTGTTTATTTTTTTCCTTAAGAAACGAACATAAAAGATAATTTGAAAAATAAAATAAATGTATAAATAAAAATATTTCCAGGGATGATACATTGGATAGGTTTTACATTTGAAAATATTGATAATTTTAAATATGATTTAAATACTACTAAAACCAACCAAAATCCCACTATTTTTATTTCAGATCCAGTTATAATGTAGTATTATGTACAATTTAAAATTAAAAAATTAGTCATAGAAACTCCGCCTCTGATTTATAAAGATTTTTTAATAATTTCATTATTTTTTGTAAAATATTTTTTATTTCAAAGATTATACAATTTTTTAGACACATTTAAATATTTTTTAACATTACAGCAATATTTATTTCATAATCTACATACTTTATTTACCTTGCTTAAATTATTCGAAGAAGATTTCTTTATTAGTTATTGAAATATGATTTTATATATAAAATGAGGCCTTTGAAAATTGAACAGTCATTAATGGCAACTCGTGGCATTTTTCCAAAATTTTGATAATTTTTCTCATATGTTCACTATTTTTATTTTATAACCATTTAAAAGATATTTTTACGTACAATTAAAAACAAGTTGGAAATTGCTCGTCATACGTGGCAAATGAGGTGCGTTCGTACTATAACTAGTTTTATAATTATTTTTTGCACCCCATATTGTACTGAATGTATACTTTTTTTTGCATTTCATAAAGCGCATAGTCTGATACATCATTAAAATGCACTTCCAATAATTTTTTCCCATTCCCCGTAATGTAACGGAACACTTTTGACTGTCCCTGTAATTAAATTATACATCCGATTTTCCTAAAATTTGAAATAGCTCAACAAAACTTTGCAACAATTATATCTTTAAAATTTCAGACCATTCGGAAGGCTGTAATATCATTAAAATGCACTTGCAATAATTTTTCCCATTCCCCGTAATGTAACGGAACACTTTCGACTGTCCCTGTAATTAAACTATACATCCGATTTTCCTAAAATTTGAAATAGCTCAACAAAACTTTGCAACAATTATATCTTTAAAATTTCAGACCATTCGGAAGGCTGTAATATCATTAAAATGCACTTGCAATAATTTTTCCCATTGGCCGTAATGTAAAGAAAAACTTTTGACTGTCCCTGTAATTAAACTATACATCCGATTTTCCTAAAATTTGAAATGGCTCGACAAAATTTTGCAACAGTTATATCTTTAAAATTTCAGATCATTCGGAAGGCTCTAATATCATTAAAATGCACTTTCAATAATTTTTCCCATTGGCCGTAATGTAAAGAAAAACTTTTGAATGTCCCTGTAATTAAACTATACATCCGATTTTCATAAAATTTGAAATGGCTCGACAAAAGTTTGCAACAATCATATATTTGAAATTTCAGACCATTCGGTTGGGTAGTTTTTGCTCTGTTACATGCGGACAGACGGACGGACGGACAGACGGACGGACGGACAGAACGACGACTATAGGTGCTACGTATTTATATAATTACGAACGCACCTAAAAAGCAATAACACCCTGCCTTCGGTTAATAATAAATTTTTGATTAACACATTATTTTTGACAAAATTCTTGATTTTAAAAATTCATAAGATAAATGACACTCTTAGTGTTTAAACATGATAAAAAACAAGAAATAATAATCAGCCTAAATTATTTGTCACATATACATTATTTGAAACCTATTTAGTGATTTTATATTGAAATGACTTTTTTTTTTTTTTTTAATGTAGTCTTTGAATATCGAACTGTCATTAAAAAAATTTAAAACAATTTTTCAAAATTTTGATATTTTTTATCTTAAAAAATATTTTACTTAGGATCAAGAAAATTAAAGGTGATTACGTCTTAAAATAAGCTATAAACAAACCCAATTTCATTGAAATTTGTGACAGTGATTAAATGGCTTAGGGGAACTGACATGGAATGACTCTGCTTGATTTGATATGAAATGCACCTCAAAATATTTTTAAATAGGAAATACTACCAAAAACACCCAAAATCCCACTATTTTTATTTCAGAATGAGGTAAAGGACACCTTTAAGTATATCTCCCATAAAAAATAAATTTAATAAAAATACCGCCTTTTGTTGATAATGCTTTTTTTGTTAATGTATTATTTTTCATAAAAAATTCACGACTTCAAAGTTTAAATATTTTTTTAGACACACTTAAAATGTTATAAGCGTAACAATATATTTTTTTCATAAGCTGCGTACCCTAAATATTGTGCATAAATTATTTGAAGATGATTTGTAGAGTAGATATTGAAATATGATTATATATATGACATGCTACATTTGAAAACCGAGCTATCAAGAATGCCAACTGACGGCAGTTTTTCAAAATTTTGACAATTTTTTTCTCAGAAACTATTTCACCAAGGAGCAAAAAAAATTACTGGTGATCATATCTTAATAGTAAGAACAAACACACGCAGTTTCATTAAAATCTGTGATGGTGGGTTACATATTGATATTTTACTGCCTGATTTGACGTGGAATGCCCCTAAATGAATTTTTGCGAGATGTGTCATTTTTCTTGCGGGTCAGCGATATGTAGTAGAAGAGGACAGTGTTGCCAGTGGGCTGCTTTTTTTAAATTCAGATTTCTTGATTGGCACCACTTTTCTGAATCGGTAAAATTCTCCTTGTTTTCGCCTTAATTAATATGTCATTAAATAAGGCGAATTTTACTATTTCAAAAAAAGTGGTGCCAATCAAGAAATCTAAATTTAAAAAAAGTAGCCCACTGGCAACACTGTATGAGGATGTGTTAGTTCGCAGTAAATCCAATACTCTAACAGATTATTAGTAAGGAAACAATTATGATTGTCCTTGAATTTACTATTTCGCTAACTGCTTTTTATTCAAAATATTAATCCTGACATCAATAACTTCTCTGACAAATTGAGTACCACAAATAAAAAAGATGTAAAATTAATACTTTATATCTCTTTCTATAAAATTCCAATTTTAAATTTTATTAGAATACAACATTATGTTTAAAATATCCATTCTATTTTGCAAACATATTTTTATTCCAGATTTGAAGCGTGTAAACTTATTTACGTGGTTTCATAAAGTAATTAAAACATTCTAATCTGCAATGCAAAAAGTAAAAATAAAACAAATTACTGCGTACATTTAAAAAGCAAATTAAACTTTTCAGCGAACACATGTCAATAAGAATTAAATCAAAACGAATTTTGAGAAATTTAACCTTATACTTTTCAATGTCTTGAAAAAAGTTTACTCAGTTATGCGAAGCGAATTCCTTGCAAAATGGTTACGGATGCTTACTTATTCCAGAAAGTTTCTATCTCCTTATTGGGAAGAACATTAAAGTTGCTGGAAAAAGTGTTTTATTTTCACGGTTATTTTGATAGAGTAATAAACGGTTCATATTTTAGTAAGGAGAAACAAAGGCCGGTTGCTGGAAGTAAGGTGAACGAAGAGTTGAATATTTGGATTAACAAAAGACTTGAGCTCCCTCAAGGATGCGCGATCAAGGATAGACAACCAAGGACAATGATACGATAACAAAACATATAAAATTTATATGGCTTTAGTACACGTCAGAGTAAAACTATATTTTTTCTGTTTAAATACGGCCCATTCTTTTAAAATATGGGCAATTCTTTTCGTTTAAAAATTCAATTGAACTCCCATAACCGTTTAACCACTTAACTGTCACATTTTTTGACACCATAGACTAAAAACAGGGAGCCAGCACCACTTTTTAAGTTCAAAAATATTTGCCTTAAATAATCGAGAAAAGTCTGCCACTTAAAGAACCGAAGATTTTAGGTAAGAATTAGTGGTGTGGAAAAGCTTTTAGTAACGAAGCAAGCTAACTTTTCTTGCCCGAACAGAGTTCGGGCAAAACAGTTAAGTGGTTAAGACATGAAGATTTTTGGTGAATGAAAAGTTTTAGTGGTTTAACCCAATTAATAGAATCATACGTGATTATAAAAATATTTTAATAAATACCCGACGTCAAGTTATGCAGGGAGGATCCACGTAACGATTTACTGTTGGGCGATTTACACCAAAAACTAAACAGCACTAATTTATATCAGGGACTAACTGTATCTGAAGTTTGATGAAAATTCGCGTATTAGCTCTTGCGATAGAGCTATTGCCATAATCATGATTAATGCAGCATAGCAGCGCCACCAGCTGGGCGATTTACGCCAAAAAGCAATCGGCACCAATTTATATCAGGGACTAACTGAATCTAAAGTTCTATTAAATTATGTTCATTGAGATATAGCGCCCAGAAAATTTGGGTCACATACAGATAGACAGACTCACAAACAGACTTTTTGTAAAAACATGTTTTTCGGGATCTCTGACCCCTAAAACGTGTAAATCCGTCGAAAACCGGAAGTCGAAAATTTCCACGAATCCAAAACTTTCTTCTTGTAAAGATAGAAGAAAGTAAAAATTGTCTTCTGAAAGGGATTCAGAAGACACTGTGATGTCACTGCGACGTCAGTGCCAGCCATGTGTATTGATGTTACATCTGTGACCAACATAAGCATTTACAAGGAAAGAGAATTAGAAATTATCTTCTGCAAGGAATTCGAGGATGTTGGTTGTGACAAAGGGGGGGGGGGAGGGGAGGGAGTAACATGCCAAAAAAATATTTTTAGTTCCTTTTTCTTTTAAAACTTAATAATTCTATAGTCACTTAGAGAAGAATATGGGGAGGGAGGGGAGTGTTAAATTATTTTAAATAGTTCGGGGGAAAATATTGTTAACAACTTTTTTTTCAATTGAAACTCGTTGATTACACCTTCGTTTTTGAATTTGATTTATTTAATGCCTTATTAAAAAAAGAGGGATATTACTATTTTGGAAAAACGTAGCATTCAAACAATTTTAATGAAAATATGCGGAATAAATAGGCCAACATGTAATCTTTTACTGTAACATAAAGATTTTTCATGTATACATGCACGCATATTATATTTTAAAGGACTTTATTACGTAGTTAATTAAAATTAATAATAATAATAATAATATGTATACATATTAAACTTTCTGTTATATACTATATATACATATACGAGTATATGTGTGAGTGTGTGTTTGTTTGCTTGTGTGTGTGTGCAATGATCTATACGTTCGAAATTATGTTTCATTTATTTAATTAGTGAAAAAGTTCAGTAACGAAAATTTAACTAGAATATCATACTGTTATACGGTGCTTATTATTACAAGAAAACTTACAAACAATACCGTAGAAAACACCTGCTTTAATTCAAAACCCGCCATTTGCAGCTGCGCAGACGATCGAGTCAGATGAGACTTGTGTCTTAGAACAATTGTTTTATTTAGCCTGCTGAAATATCAAAAATATATTTTTTATTCTAATTTAATGGAAGCAATAAGTTTGTAAAGACAAACGTATTCGGACAACATTACAGTATTGAAATTACGATAATGTGTGATGCATCTGATCACTTTTTGTACGAATGTTGACATGAACTTTTCTTTGAGATTCGGACAAAAAAAATGGATTACCATTAATGAGGTACGTAACTTTTAATATAGTGAACACACTTTTAAATCATTCCTTATAGTCATTGCTCACAGTAAGAGCAACTGACAGACCTTTTTAGTCATAACGCGTAATAATATAGAAATATTTCTATGCAGATTGTTTTTAAGATGCAATAAAAAACATTGTTCTTTCATATATAATTTTCCGAAAAATCAAATTCTTGATGATTTAATAGTTGTATGCCTCTTTAAAATTTCAAGATAATGGGATTTCAATATTTTTATGGTTAATAAAAAATGATCTGATTCATTTTAAAGTCAGGAATATTTAAATTATATATACAAGTACATTATTAATCTTTTTGAAATATGGATAATACATATTTTACAGTAATATAATCTGTACAATATACTCTTTTGTTTTTCAGATAGTCTAGTGAATTCTAATGGAAAATAATTATTGTATATGTATTTGCATTTCTGTTGATTCTGTGAAGTATATTTTGATGGTAAGGGGTATGATGGTTTTGATGGTAAAGGAATGGAAAATTAAATAATTGTTTATCTAATGATTGCAACAAAATATGAGTAAAGTTTAACAGCGCATTAAATAAATAAATATCTGTATGTATACAAATTAAATAATAATAAATTCATGTAAACAACAAACAGGGGTGTTTTTTTATGCATTGAAAGATGAAAGTATTTATAATATAATTGGAAGTTATATTTTTGTATTTGAGTCAGAGTTTAACATTCAAAAATGAAATATTTTGAATAAAAAGATATATAAAATACATAAATTCATATTGAAATATTATTAAATATAGTAAACGTTGAATCAATAAATATTTTTATGGTAATTCTTTCATAACAGATTAAACATTTTCTTATTTTTTTATATCTAAGAAAAATGAAACTTCAAATAAAAAAAGGGTATTTTTTCATACAGGAAAAGCAGCCTATAAACATAAACTTAAACTGCAAATTAAATCTTAATTTGTAAATAAAAAATAATACTTTTAATACTTTTAATAAGGATGTCAATGATTTTAATCAGATGATTAAAATCACAGATTAAATCGCGATTTTAAACGTTTATATATACATATATGTGTGTTCATATAATTTATTAAAATTATATACCCAAATTTTTAAAATGATCTAAAAAAGCATTTATTCGAACGTGAACATAATTTGAAAATATTCTATAGGCATTTTGCTTAAAAAATAGACAGAAAATGCTTTAAATATGTTTTTATAAGCTTAATTGGTTAAATTTGTAAAAAATAAGTGCAATAAGTTTGTAAAACGCAAGCTTTTATCTGGCATAAAAAGCATTTAATTTAAAAATGATATGTATATCCAATGCTGCTATTTAATATTTTAAGGCTTTCAGAAGTAACTGGTCATTCTCAACTCATATTTACTTCGTGCATATGAATTAATAGGCGTAAATCATTTTCATAATTTTTTTGATTAGCATATACATACATGTTGGTAAGTTTATATTGATAAGTTTATAGTATAAGTAAGTTTATATAATAAATATAAGCCCTCTGGAAGCGATTCACCTCAGTCCATCTCTCAGGTTGAACTTAGTGATCTGACTAGAGACTGGAACTTTTGAAAGAGGCAGAAGAATTGTTGGGCTCCAGATTGAAAGAAAAAAACTTATTGGCCAAAAGGACTGCTTTTATTAGTACAAGAATCGAGCAAAGGAATTTGTTAAGTACTACTTTGAGAAAGAGGAGAACCTGGTCTATTGTTCTGATGTTCCCGGACTGATGAGCAATTTTAATATTACCTACGATAAAGATGAATGGAGACTGTTTATAGATTCATAGAAAAGAAGCCTTAAAGCTGTAATTCTTCATCACGGAAGCCAGTATGCATCTGTACCAGTTGGACACTCGATGCACTTGAAAGAACGCTTTGAAAACATGGCTCTCGTCCTCAACAAAATTAAATATGCCGACCTCGGTTGGACCGTTTGCGGTGATTTCAAAGTTATCTTCATGTTTCTTGGTCAACAAGGTGGATACACAAAGTACAGTCGTGGAAAAAAAAAGTAAACACCCCTTACTAACTCTGCAAAAAATATCGTACACTGTTAAAAATTTGCAGCATTCTGGCAGATCATTTGGCCATTTTTTCCGAAAACGGTTACACAACCGTAATTTTAACACTATTCTGACCATATTATTGGTCATTTTATGGTCAGAATACAGTTAAATTATGGTTATGAAACCGTTTTTTCAAAATACGGTCGAATGACCTGCCAGAATGCTGCAAAAGTTTTAACAGTGTAGAAGAAAGATACTGGTACAACACGATTCGTAATAAAGTCTACTTTTAAATGACGTATATAAAATTTGCTTAGGAGCATATCTACACATTAAAACGAACCATAGCTTTTTTTATTCAATACAAGTACACAACTCTTTCAGCATAAATGAAATGTACACGATTCAATTAGCCTAAAAACAAATTTTTATGCAATTCTTGCGATAAGTTTCTGAGAATATAATTATTTTAAAACGAGGTATTTTAGGGGCTGTATCCAAACTGAAGTTCGGTACTCCGCTGTTGACCGAGAGAGCCCCCTTCTTGATCAAAGCATCTTAAGCACAACTCAAGAAGTCATTGAAAACCGCTAGATTACAGACTAGCATAATAAATTTCAACAACATTTCAGCACAATAAATTTCAATATTCACTTCTACCATAGACGTCCCCTTGAACCATCATTTTGCCGTTTTTTAAGCATAATTTAAAAACTACTTGGAAGAAAAATGTGCAATTTTGGATTTTCATAAAGCATGACTTAATAAATCTAAATCCATCAAAAAATTGTAGGTTTCAATTTGTAATTTTTTCGAATATTAATTTCATAATTCAAAATTCATATTATAAAATTATAAAAATTGCAAATTCAACGTATTTAAGTTTGGGTATTTTAGTATTATTGCTACACAAAAAATTAGCAGATTAAGTATAATTTCAGGAGATAATAATAAAAATATGAAAATGTAATTTAACATAAAAGTACTAAATTTTGAATGTTTATAATTCAAAAACTTACCATTCAAATGACTTAAAATTTGGTGTCTAGGCATAGTTTGAACCGAAGATTTGAAATATTTTGTTAAAATTGGGTACTGCTATTGAAAAAAATGAAGTTTGGGTTCGTTTTAATATGTAGATGGCCTCCTAAGCAAATTTTATGTACAGTCGTGGAAAAAAAGTAAACACCTCTACTAACTTCTCAGCAAATTATCCTAGAAGAAAGTTACTAGTATCGAACGATTGCAAATAAAGTCGAGTTTTAAATGATGTATATAAAATTTGCTTAGGGTGCCATCTACATATTAAAACTAATCCAAACTTTATTTTTTTCTATGGCAATAGCCAATTTTAACAAGATATTTCAAATCTTCGGTTCAAACTATGCCCAGACACCAAATTTCACGTCATTTGAATGATAAGGTTTTGAATTATAAACGTTCAAAATTTAGTGCTTCTAATGTTAAATTAAATTTTCATATTTTCATTTATATCTCCTGAAATTATACTCCTAGTGTGCTATTTTTTTGTGTAGCGAAAATACTAATATAACCAAACATAAGTACGTTGAATTTGCAATTTTTATAATTTTATGATATGAATTATGACACTGATATTCGAAAAAAAAAATTAATTACAACCTACAATTTTTTTCATGGATTTAGATTTATTAAGTCCTGCTTTATAGAAATCCAAATTTTCACATTTTTCTTCCAAGTAGTTTTCAAATAATGCTTAAAAAAGGGAAAAATGGTGGATTAAGTGGCCATCTACGATAGAAGTGACAAGATATTTTGAAATTTCTTCTGCTATCCTGTAATCTAGCAATTTTCAATGACTGTTTGAATAGCGCTTAATTTACCTTGATCAAGAAGGAGGCTCTCTCGGTCAACAATCGAATACCGAACTTCAATTTGGATACAGCCCCTAAAATACGCTCGTTTTAAAATAATTAATTTCTCTGCAACTTTTCGTTCGGATTTGTTTTTAGCTAATTGAAGGGTGTAGAGTTCATTTAAGCTGTCAGAATTGTGTACTGCTCTTGAAAAAGAAACAAAGTTATGGTCTGTTTTCATATGTAGAGGGCCTCCCTAAGCAAATTTCATATACATCATTTAAAAGTATACTTTATTTCCAATCGTTCGGTGCCAGTAACTTTCTTCTACGATAATTTTTTCAGGAGTTAGTAGGTGGTGTTTTCTTTTTTTTTTTCCACAACTGTACATCATTTAAAAGTAGACTTTATTTCCAATCGTTCGGTACCAGTAACTTTCTTCTACGATAATTTTTTCAGGAGTTAGTAGGGGTTGTTTTCTTTTTTTTTCACGACTGTACATCATTTAAAAGTAGACTTTATTTCCAATCGTTCGGTATCAGTAACTTTCTTCTACGATAATCTGTTGAGGCATTAGTAGGGGGTGTTTACTTTTTTCTTTCCACGACTCTACCTATGTTTCATTTGTGAGTGAGACAGCCGTGATAAGACTCAACATTGGGTCAAAAAAGAATGGCCGAAAAGACAAAATCTTAAACTAGACACTAAGATTGTGATTCGGAACAGTTTAGTTGAGTCAAAAATTATATTGTTTCAAATGATTTCGATTGTTTTAAATACCTGTGCAAAAAGTTTCAGGTTTATCCGAAGCCAAGTTGAAAGAGAATATTTGTTGGTTCAGATATTCGCAAGCTTGTGAAGGATAAAAAATTTGAGACTAGCATGACAATAAAGTAAAGAGAAGCTTGGGTTGCCTTCAAAGATGTCGTCAGAAAATTTATGTGTAATTACAAGAATCCTGACTATAAACCAATTTTTATGAATATGATGTATAAATTTCAAGCATTGGGTTGCTCCATAAGTATCAAAATACATTTCCTTCACTCACATGTGGACTTTTTCAACCCTAAAATTTATGATCATCAGCGAAGAACAAGGTGAAAAGCTCCATCAAGACGTTAAAGGTATGGAGCGCTCAAGATAGGTGGGATAAGAACATGCTCGCCGACTACTGTTGGATGTTAACACGAACACGGGATAGGCCTGAGATTGAACATAAAAGAATGACATCAAAAGAAAGTTTCATAGGAAAAAGAGTAGGTACTTATATAGAAACTTTTTTGTTTTGTTTTTTGCTCAGTTTAAAATTTATTTGAAACTTTCATTTACACATACATAATATTTGCTCTTCTTGGTCAGTCGTCTATTTTATGTATGTTCCCTTAATTAAAAAAAATTTAAAATAGTATGTAGATGATTTGTTTTTAGAAACTGTACCATAATTTGATGTAAAAAGTTTAAACTCGACAGAACTTTTTGTTTTACCCTTGACCAGAGGCGGCTCGTGCGATATGACAATAGTTGTTTTCATCCATTTAAACCTATTAAAAAATAATCGATTACTAAAAAAGCAATTTGTCTCACCGATAATCGATTATTTTACATATATTTACATGGATAAAAAATATGTTGACAGATAGTAGATGAAAAATTGTTCGAGAGAATTCCTTTTGAAATAGGATATTTGAAAAAATATCGATATCGATTTTACAAAAAATCCTGGTGTGATGGGACAAAATGGAGGTCATTTTCAAAATCAGCACACCAAATAACATAAGAATCAGCGGAAACTTCTCTTGTACTTTTCAAGAACTTCAATTTCGCAGGCCTGTGTAATTAATTTCCCCTTGATCATGCACAAGTGTTTTTCTTTGGCTGGATACTTAAATATGGCTTTCAAAGGATCAAAATAGAAAAATACATGTTTTTAAATTGTAATAATATCTAACAAAAGCGGCGTATATTTAAGCACAGAAGTTGTGTTGCGACTGGATAATTCAATACTCTTATATGATTAAAGTCCTGAAGATTCTTTGTATCGATTGGAAACTCTTAAATTTAAAGTGGGTTTTTAAAATATGGCATTTTCACATTCACTCGATGCGCTGTTCCAGAATCATCTTTTGATTCCAGTGCCCTTTAACGCTACGAAAAATTGCAAATCCAGAAAAATGAATTAAATAACTTAAATAATTCTAGACGAGACATACCAACCAATGACTTGGCCGTTGAGAGTTCAGCTATTAGCAATGATTTGGGCACTGACTTGATCCTTGCCAATAAATAGATTTTAACAATGATATTTATGTTAATAAATCGACAATTATGTCTAGCTAAGGAGCAGAGTTGGGCAAATTTGCAATCTCAATTATCTGCAATGAAATTACAAGTAAACTGCATGTAATTCATTATAGTTACACACATTCACACGCAGAAATTTCGTCAGATAATGGGGCGGGCGAGGGCCGGCTAGTGTGCAGCAAGATTTTTGTACGGCATGTAATTTTAACTATAATTAATTACATGCAATTAAAATGTAATTAAATTGCATATGATTGCAATTACAAATTTGCTCAATTCTGGTAAGGAGTTAATATTTCTTCTGGTTTTGATGTTAACGATAATTTAATTATGATGACTAATGAAGATTGTTCTGTGAGTACAAGTTTTCAAATTAATCATTATGAAGGTAGTAATACCAATTATGTGTGCTATGTCTCCAATAATGTGTGATGTGTCTGTTGAAACAAATTTAACAATGGATATAAATATAAGTTAGGAAGATTTCGAATTTTTGCAAACAATGAATAGTTATTTTAAAAACTAACGGACAAAAACAGGTCAGATTCTGTTCAAGAACAGTCTGAGTGCAAACAGCATTTAAACTCACAAATATCACTCCCTGAAGCTATTGCATCTCATGTTTTAATGCTATTTATTACAAATATTTTCACCAAGAAATCAAAATTCAACCGAAAGCAATAGGATAAAACTTTGCAGAATGCTTAACAATTGAATATATGACAAAAATAAATGAAGACAATGAAATGAAAAACTCGAAGCCGGCGGCTAAAATAATCTGATAGTAAATGTACAGCAGGATCAGAATATATGAAGAAGTCTAATCCTCAAAATTATCTACATCCATACCCTCAAGAATCCAATAATAATAATAATAATAATAATAATAATGAGGCCTACACAGAAGATGAAAATGAAAAACTTAAAAGCAAATAATTTCCTTAAAATATTTATAATAATAAAAGAAATATGTTTGTCCGTCTCTCTGTGTGTGTGTGTGTGCCATGACTAGGAAAATCTACGCATGTAGAGGTCTAAAAATTTGGGTGAGGATAGTCCAAGGCTAAAGACTAATGCGCCCGAAGTTCAGTTAATTCATTTTTGTTAATTAACCGATATTTTAATTAAAACTGTAATGAACATTTCAAAATATCACGAAAAGTGATAGTGGAGAGGCCGAAAGCTGTTCCGCAGATTTCAAAGCAGGGAAGCACCGATGGGCGAAATTCGTCCATTTTTCCCGTCTTTCGCTGCCGACATCGGCTCGGCACGTCTAAGTGCGAAAAATAAAAATATTTATCGTATTAACGTACTTTTATCTTTCTAACGGCGCAATATGTTTAATTAAAATACGAATATTAACCCCTCTGAAAAAAATATTTTACAAACGTCGCGTCGTCTTTCGTGATTTTTTCCCTCTTTCTTCTTTCGTAGCCCGCTGCGGTCAACTATTCAAAGTACGATAAAAATTAAAATACCACACTATATTTAGATATATTTTTCTCTCTAACAATGTAGTCCGTTTAAAAAATATGAATATTAACCCTTTCAAAAAAATTCGTTTCAGAAAAATGTTTCGGGGTTGTCTCTATTTTCTGCAATGTTTAAAAATCTGTATCCATTCCGGAAATGAAAATACGAAGAGTGGAAAATGCGATGTACACTCGAGAAAAGTTTGTTTGGAAAGATTTTTTTTTTTTTTTTATATAAATTCATACAAAATCTGTTTAAGGATGTGAAATCTTAGAACTTTGAGGTTTATTTAAAGTTATTATGACAGGCCAGGGCAACGACGGGTGCGCCAGCTAGTGCAGTACTAAACATTGATTTGGTAAAATTTATGTTGTATTCGTTATTCATTATTTACTACATGTTATTACATATTCAAAGTTCAAAGTGTTGAAAGTATGAATGTTGAAGTACTCATTATTTAATTATAACATAATCCGTATTATGTATCTCAAAGTTACTTTTTTATTATTTAAGTTAATATTAAAATTTTAGTATATAAACTAGTTCAATAATAAACGTTTCAACTTTCAATTTTAAATATGAATTACTTAAGTATTAAGTATTAAATATTTCAAAAATTGATAGCAATTAAATGACTAGTTTAAGACAGATGCACAAAATGCATTGTAACATTTAAGTACTTTAGACATCTCAATAGTTTTTCACTACTGTAAATGAGACAAAAATTATATAAAAATTAACAATCATATATTATTTGCTTACATTATAGATACTGATTCAACTTCTGCTGGACAAGTTAATTTTTAATTTAAAGCATAGTATTCAATCTTTTTCTGCTTCATAAATTAAATGTTTATTTACTAAAATGCCAAATATGTCCTTAATGTGGCAAAACTATGGGAAATCGCGTTTCATTTAGACACAATAATCTTATCCTTGGGTTTTAAACTTCTAAATTTCAGTAATTGCTGCCTACAGACTGCAATGGGTGCGAATTCCTTCCTACACCAGTTTGTATGATCTGTAGATATTATATACACCATATTAAAGAGAGATAAAAAGGAAATAAGTTTAAAAGAGCATACCACTGCTGAAAACACACGTACAGCAATTAGCGTACAAAATAGCAAGTCCTGTAACCGAATTCATTTGCGTAACAATCAACACTATGCACTCCATTATCTATATAAAGCATACTGTAGTTCACTTCCCTAACATATTTCAATTTCACTATATCTAAAGAATCTTAACATCATTGAAAAGCAGCGAAAGGATTTTTTTCCTATATACCATAATGCAACGGAATTTTCTGTGCGTATTTGTAAGCGAATTATTATACATGCTATTTACTCTATACTCTGCAGAAAGTATACTGTAGTCCACCTCATTTACACATACTAATTTTTGTGTTTGGTATATCATAACATCATTAAAATGCGCCGTAAACGATTTTCCCCTCATAAACCATAAATATGCTTCAAGCTATTTTTCCCCATAGACCATTATGTAACCGATTTCTTTTGTGCGACCCTATAAATGAATGATTAATGCTACCCACACTATTTTCTACATAAAGCATATTTTAGTGCACCTTAGAAATATATATCAATTTCATTATGTTATGAATCGTGTAACATCATTAAAATACATCGTAAACACTTTTTTCCCCCATACACCGGCATTCTTTTGAGTGTCCCTGTAAACTATAATTGCTACACACTCCATTTTCAATAGAAACATACTATTGTAAACTGCAGTAACATACATCTTTTGCATGGTAATCCGAGTATATTTACGAGAATTAGCAGACGGCTAACGATAGACAGACAAACCGAATTTTAAACAATTTTCAACTGCGTTGGATAATTTAAAAAATGAAATAAAAATTTCTGCCTACTGATATTCAGCGTAACATTTACAGAAAATGATTGTTTCTTAACACATTGAGTTTGTTACCGTTTTATTGACATACTTATGTACAAAGCAGATTTTTATATAAATATGAATAGATCTATTGTACATGTGTCTTACACGTCATACGTAAGGTTGGAATCTGCCATAAAATCATGATGTACTTAAAGTAAAGTCGTGGAAAAAAAAGTAAATACCCCCTACTAACTCCTCAACAAATTATCGTAGAAGAAATTTATTGGTACCGAACGATTGGAAATAAAGTTTACTTTTAAACAATGTATATAAATTTGCTTAGAGGGCCATCTAAATATTTAAACGGACTCAAACTTCGTTTTTTCAATAGCAGTACCCAATTTTAACAAGATATTTCAAATCTTCGGTTCAAACTATGCCTAGACACCAAATTTCAAATCATGTGAATGATCAGTTTTTGAATTATAAATATTCAAAATTTAGTGCTTCTAATGTCAAATTACATTTTAATATCTCCTGAAATTATACTCCTAATGTGCTAATTTTTTGTGGAGCAATAATACTAAAATACCCAAACATAAATATGTTGAATTTGCAATTTTTATAATTTTATGATATGAATTATGAATTATGAAATTAATATTCGAAAAAAATATGAATTGAAACTTACAATTTTTTTTATGGATTTAGATTTATTAAGTCCTGCTTTATGAAAATCCAAAATTTCACATTTTTCTTCTAAGTAGTTTTCAAATTATGCTTAAAAAACGGCAAAATGATGGTTTAACACCTTGAAGGACAAGCAAAAATGTCTTTAAATATTCAATTCTAACCGGAATGATCGCAAAAATTTATTTTTCAATAAGGAAAAGCCATTTTCCGACGATTTTCTTCCAAAGATAAAAATATAAAACTTAGTTAAAATTTTCTGGTGACAATCTTTTTAAAATTAGGTGGGATATATTTTATCCCACCGCCCCTCAAAGGGTTAAGGAACCGTCTATGATAGAAGTGACTAGATATTTTGAAATTTCTTATGCTATCCTATAATCAAGCAGTCTTCAATGACCTTGCATGGCCCTTAAGATGCCTTGATCAAGAAGGGCCTCTCTCGGTCAACAATCGAGTGCCGAACTTCAATTTGGATACAGCCCCAAAATATGCTCATTTTAAAATAATTAATTTCTCGGAAACTTATTGTACGAATTGTATAACAATTTGTTTTTAGGCTAATTGAAGGGTATAGAATTCATTTATGCTGTCAGAATTGTGTACTGCTATTCGAAAAAACAAAGTTATGGTTCGTTTTATTATGTAGATGCCCCCCTAAGCAAATTTTATATAGATCATTTAAAAGTAGACTTTATTATCAATCGTGTGGTACCAGTAACTTTCTTCTACGGTAATGTTTGCAGCGTTAGTAAGGGGTGTTTACTTTTTTTTTTCCACGACTGTAGTTAATGATGTCATAGTGGTTAATCAGCCTAATGAAGTATAGTAGAAGGCGAAATTAACTGAAGTGTAGTAAATAAGTAAACTGGGTGCATATTGTGTGAAATAATAACATTGGTTTACTTCATTTGCCTTTAGCAGCATTTCATTAGCTTTAAAAATTTCATGAAATACTGTTTTTAAACTAACCAGGTACATAAAAGCATATTTTTAAATTTAATTATTTAAGCCTCAGAAATGCGCATGTGAAATTCGATAACCTCTCAAAGTCAGAACATCTAGAGCCACAGCCTTATCGGCCATACTTTTTAATCATGTCTTAAATGTATGTTCTGTTTTGTTATGATTTTTCCTATTGACAAACTTTTCAAAAATTCGTAATGAGCAATCTCAGAGAAATAAAAAAAAAAAAAAATTCAAAACGTAAAACTTCATGCGAATGCATCTATTTTTAAGCAACCATATTATACGGATCATGAGAAAAATATCCTAAAAATAACAGGATGTGACATACAGTTAGAGAGAATTTTCGTATCAGTTATGCCTTTATCAAATCTTTTCAAAATTCATGCTTCAAAGCACTGTGTTCAAGGTCAAATAGACGATGATCACATCTCTAGACCTACAATTTTTAGAAACGAATTTAATTATGCAACGTCCGTCAGTATCTTACGGAGACCCCCACTGCATGGTGCAAGCATGGTAGCAGAATACAAAAGAATGCTAATCTACCAAAAGTGTCCCATCCGCCGGAAACTATTCCAGTAAGTCATTGCAACATTATTTGGACCACAAAATAGACGCCATCCAATAACAGTCGCGAACCGTATGTCTAATTGCCGGAAATGTTGCGTTGATGGAAATCTAGTTGGTAGCAACAATCCAGCTTTAAACAAAAGCATTTTAAAAGCGCAAGCAATGGCTTGAACGTGACAAAGAAACCCGACTTATTGATCGAAGGTGGCGGGCTTTTTTTATGTTTTGATTTGGCTTTTTAGTGTTGCACAATGGATAGCATCATTTTGAGTCATGCATTGCCAAGGTCGACTTTTCTTTGCATTTAAGTTGCTCTTAAGACATTTCATGGTGATTTATCTAGTAATAAAAAAGAAGAGTCTTTTAATTAAGGAGATATGGAAATTTTTATATGATCAAAGCATTTTAATTTAACAGTTTATTTCATTTATTTGTGAGAATTTTTTTTAAATAGTCAACATGCAATGTATAGAAATTTACTTGCCAATATACGCTCATTAAATTTCTAATTTTATAGATTGAAATTTTTATTATAAAGTTAAATAAATAGTTTAAATCATGAACTCAAAAGCAAATGCTTATTAACATATCTTTTTCAATTTCATCTAATAATCCAACCTTCACCTAAATTAAAAATTCTGATGTCTAGTTTAAGTTTATAAAAACTAATATATTTCTAATAAAGTTTTTGATTCACCTCTGGTTTGTTACTTTGTATAGTTCGAATAACCAGTCGTGTGTATGCATGGCTTTCTTAAACTTAATGTTAAAGCAGTCCAGATATTCATTAAAAATCCCCCATTTAGGGCGTTACCCTCAAACCACACTACTTGGAGTAAAATTTTGCAAATATATATATATATATATATATATATATAAACTGTATAAATTATTCTAGGCATATTTATCACATGTCATTTTTCAAGTACGCCTTGCCAATTTTAAAATACCGTTTTATCTCCCATTTGCATAATATAACTTTATGTGTTTTCCCTATTATTTTTATGTACACTACGCTGTTTTTTAAGTGTGACTTATTTTTTTCTGGAAGAACACTTAATCTTCGATTGTTATGCATTTTTCAATATTTCCTTAAATGTGAATTTTTAAATACAATTGCAAAGTTAGTAAATTGATACTTCTTAAACGTTTCAGAAGATGATAAATATATGTGTTTAATAATATCCCAATTAAAACGATAATTAAAAAAAGGTTAGAGAAGTTATATCTTTTCGGGCATGAATACAACATCGACTATTAAATAAGAAAAAATATCACTTTCTTCTTATTAACCTTTAAATGTAACAATTTAAATACGATTGCTGGAATTTGTAATATTTTTTTCTTAAGAAATTACATGAAATAATGAATAAGGTTACCATTCTAATATTTATTATTAAAACAAATGACGTATTTAAAAATCCGATTCCAAATATATAGTTTTAGAGAAAACATTTATTTTTTTTTTTCTTATTTTAGCTTTGTATAATAATTGTGTTATCTTCAAATATCATGCACGGGATTTTCGTGTTTCTGAAATTTTCCTTTTTGTTACACAAACCCTAATTAGTTTTATTTGCTTATTTATTCTATTAATCGGTATATTTTTCATTAATTGCGATAAGCGATCTTTAATTCAACAAAACTCAATGCAAAAGAGATCTTACAGGATGATTCATTTTTTCTTTTAACAATATTGTTAATTTCGTAGCTATTAGTTTTGAAAACAATAAAATGTTAGTCCTTTTCATAAAACGAGTGTGATATGCATTTTTTTTATCAGCAAAAACATTTATAAATTGAAAAAAATTCTACTTTTCAAATGAAATAAGAGGGAAAGTCGCAGATGCATAAAACAAATCACATTTAAAATTAATACTTAGTATTTTTAAAGCAATAGAGAATGAAATTGAAATATGAAAATTTATCATTGTTTGAAATAGTTCAAATATAGACCATAGCTTCTGTAGTTTTGGAAAACAGTATTTTAAGTAAAATAGAATAATGTTAAAAGTTACACTGTATAAACTATTTCTGTTTTTTAGTCCAATTACATAACTTTATGTGTTTTGAAACTCAAATATTTTATTGCTTGAAAGATATTTGCGAATTCAGTTTATTAGCCGACTCTGTTAATGATACAGGTTAAGGGAACAGAAGAGGTTTTCGGCTTCTAAAATTGCATTTTTTTTTCTAAATGTCTTACATTTAATATAGAATTTCTTAAAGCCCTTTTGAAAACTTTAAATACACGAAGAAGATACTGCAATTCTTTTCCACTGTGCTCAAGCAAAGGGCACTCGTTACAAAACCTTAAATACTTTTTTCTGGAAACAATCTTTTAAAAATTGGTACTAAAATTAGCCCGGAAATGAATGAACATTTTTATTTGGAGTTTATTAATCAAAGAATATATAATTTTAACCGACTTCAAAAACAGAAAGGGGTATCAATTTGACGCGCACGTATTTTCTTTGTTTATGTATGTTTAACGATTACTCCGAAAATATGCGACCGATTCAGGTGATTTTTTTTAAATTGAAAGAGGCCACTCTCGAACTACTGCCATTTATATTACATCAAAATTTGTTCAGTACTTAAAAAAAAAAAAAAAAATCACGAAAAATCAATAAAATCAATTTTTTTCCTCATTCTGTTGTATATTAGCTGCCTGCGAATCACTGTGTTAGCTGGATGCGAAGTGCTCGTTGCTGCACGAGCAGCCAATGTACAACAGAACTAGCAAAACGTCTTTTTTGTGTGTATGTTCAGGTTCAGCGATATGAAAATATAAGAACTCAAAAGAAAATACCCTTTCCTTAAAATTGTACAACGAAAGAATGGACTTCTATTGAGACAAATAGTCATACGAAAACTTATGAGGAAAGTAAAATCTAAGATTTTCTTCATATTACACTAACACAGTTATTAACTCCTTACCCTCCAGGCAATTTAAAAGCTATATGTTAAATGCCCGTCCTTTGGAGTCACAGGACTGTAAAGTTTTAATTTTATTTGGATGCATATTTTGAAAATTGATGTGAAAGGCGAGCTTTATTTATTATAATTAATATTATTTTAATCTTATGTCTATAATAGAGTAACATGTAATAACGTTACATTTAAATTGTTATTTATTTTTCCTTTAACATATATACGCGTAAAGTTGTAAAATCAATGTTTTTTTTTTATGAAACAACATTTAATACTAAAAAATAGATTTATTGATTAAAGACTAATTTAAATTAGCTTATATAATGAAATAATAATTCTGTCCTCCCAGATTAACTAAATACCCCAGTATGTCTTACACAACATCTAGAAAAAGCAAGACCTAAAGGCGCATTTTTTCAATAAAAATTACTGCAAAATTTGTTTTAAAAGTTAAAAATTTGTTTTATCTATCTATGTATATACAGTGGAGGTCAAAAGTTTCCAGCCAGCATAAAATTTTTGGTTAATTTGTAAGTATACCCATATGAAGAGTAATCTCAAAGTGATACTCATACATTTTATGGACGTAATAGTTAGGAACTTATTTATGGAATAACAAATAAATATCAATAAATTTAATTGACAAAATTAATTGCAAAGGAAATCACATGCTCTCAAAAGTTTCCGGCCATCTTCGCAAATGTGTAAACAAATGGTGTTATAATAGGAAATAACATTTATCAATAAAATTTACAATTTGTATTTTGTCGGCATACCTTCAGCAGTAAGTACTATGGCGTAGCGACGTGGCACCGGTTCAATGAACGGTTGAAGATCATCTGTGGTAAGTTTTTTTCCACTCTTCTTACAATTTTTGGAAAAATTCTGCTGAAGTCGAATATTTATAATTTTGCACGCGTTTGTCAATTTCGTTCTAAAGGTTCTCTATTGGATTCATATCAGGGAAATTGCGCTAGCCATTCCAAAAGAGGAATTTTTTGTGCAAAAGCCACTGCTTGACGAATTTGCATGTATTCTTTGGGTCGTCATCATACTGAAAAAAATAGTTGCGACCAAAATGTTTCCTGCAATAAGACAGCAAATGATCTTGCAAGATGTACTTATACATTGCACCATTCATCTTGCTGCGAAATTCAACTTATGGACCGACACTTTTTCCAGAAAATGCTCCCACAGCTTAACTTGTTGTCCATCATGCTACATTGTTGGAATACCATATTTTGAATGATATCTTTTGTTTTTAGGTCATCGGACGTGGTGTCTACGATCCTTTCCAAAAAGGGTGAACTTCAATTCTTCGGAAAATAATACTTTTTTCCAGATTTCACATGATCAATCTTTGTATTCCTTGGCAAACGCTAGTGGGGCCTTCTGATTTTTTAAAGTTATGAAAGGTTTTTCAACACCGTCTCTTTCATAAAGTCCTACGACACGTAAGCATCTTGACAAGGTAGACCTACTTATTTCAGCTGTATTTTCATTCCGTAAACCGCGGTATATTGCAGCGGCATTTTTATGCGGGTCATCAACTGCTTTTCTTCTGATATTTCTGTCCATACGAATAGTTGTTTTCCGGTGTCTCCTGGATGCGTGGAAAGTCCTGAAAGGCATGGCCATCTTTATATATTTTTTATATATCGTTCACAGTATATTTTCCGATCGATAACTCTGCCACAATCTCAGGAAAGAATTTACCTTTTAACGACAAAAAAAATCACTTGTTTACTAACAATAATTGTTGAACTTTTCATTTTTTAATTTCAACTACGTTATTCACGTATATTAATTAACAAACACGGGCAAAAAAAAAAACAAAAAAAAACCACATTTTGCCGATAATAAAAACTGAGGAATGATGAATGGCCGGGAACTTTTGCACACGCGAAATTTGAATTTCTGCCCTTTGCATTAAGTGTCCTCAATATCCAATCAAAATGATCACATGGTCAGAGGTCATTTGCATGTTCCTATCTTTTGGAACAATTGCGCTACTTCTTCGCTGAAACATTCAGGAAAACAAATCAAAGAAACTAACTGGCCGGAAACTTTTGACCGCCACAGTCTCTCTCTCTATATATATATATATGAGTTTGTCTCGACTGACTCATAATTAACGCACAGCTCAAACTACTGAGCCTAAAAGCATGGTAATTGGGAAAAATACTTCTTATGACATAAGTGTGCACTAAGAAAGGATTTCTGAACCTCCCCCCCCTATGGGTGTTAAATGGGGGGGGGGGCTCGAAAATTATAGAACATCTGACCATATCTCATCAACCGTATTACGTAGCAGCGTGAAATTCCAGAACATAAATCTCCTTCAAAATAATTAAACACGTATTTCAGCGATTAAAAAATTTCCCAACCTAAGGGGGTGTGGGGTCAAAAGGGAGGCTCGAAAATTTTAGAACATGTGGCATATCTCAGCAACCTCTTTAGGTATGAGCGGAAAATTCCAGAAAATAAATCTACTAAAAAAGTAATTAAACACCTATTTTAGAGTTTTTTGTAATTCCGCCCTCCCCCCCCCCCCCGAAGGGCGTTTAAAAGAAGGATTGAAAATTTTAGAACATTTGACATCTCAGCAGCCTTTTTAGACAGGAGCGTGAAATTTCAGAAAATAAATCTACTAAAATATAGTTTAAAATTATATCAGCGATTTTCGAAAATTCCCCCCCCCCATAAGAGGGTTAAAGGGGGGGGTCAAAATTGGGGGGGGGGTTGGCCATATCTCAGTAGCTGCTTTAGGCAGGAGCGAGAAGTTCAGGATAATAAATTATTAAAAAAATAACTAAACACGTATTTCAGCGATTCTAGAAATCCCTCACCCCTAAGGGGATTAAAGTGGGGGTCGAAATATTTAACATTTGGCCATATCTCTGCAGCTGTTTTGAGTTGGAGTTTCAAATTCTAGAAATTAAATCTACTAAAATATAGTTAAACACGTATATCAGCGAATTTTTGAAAATTTTCGCTAAGGGGGTGTCGAAAGTTTTACAACGTTTGGACATATCTCAGTTGTCATTTTAGGTAGGAGCGTGAAATTCCAAGAAATATATCGACTAAAAAAATAATAAAACATACATTTCATCGATTTTAGAAATTTCCCCCTAATGTGTTAGAGGGGTGGTCAAAAAATTGTGGAAATTTCGCCATATTTTAGCAGCCGTTTTAGGTAGAAGCGGGAAATTCAAGCTAACAAACCTGCCTAAGAAATAGTTAAATACAGGTACTTCAATGATTTTAGAGCTATTTTGTCAGTTATGTCCCCAGCATCGATTTTGAACTGGATAACGTAAGATTATACGAATAAGACAACAATTATGGATATATAATTAGATATTAATAAAAAGTTTTTTTTCATCTTTGCTAGATATATTTCGTTTGATTCAAGATTCCTTTAGAGAAACCGACAGCGGAGCGGACGAAGGTTGCTAGTATTATATAAAAATGAAAAAATGTACGGTCAAGGGGGAAAAAAAGTAAACAACCCTTTCTAACTTAGCAACAAATTATAGTAGAAGAAAGTTACAGGTACCAAACGATTGGAAATAAAGTCTACTTTTAAATAATGTGTATAAAATTTCTTACGGGACCATATAAATATCAAAACGAAACCAAACTTTTTTTTTTTCAATAACAATATCGAAGTTTGACACCATAAGTAAATTCTACACCGTTCAATTAGTCCAAATTTACATGATAATTCGTAATATTAATTTCTGAGAAATTAATTATTTTAAAATGAGCATATTTAAGGGGTTGTGTCCAAATTGAAGTTCGGCATTCGATTGTTGAAATGCTACAGAATGACTATATCAATTCTATTCATGTTTATTTTTTGCCAATATGACCATTTCACTCGCTTAATATGTTTCAACTATTGCCAGCCACAATATTTCAATAAAATGAGTAAAATATATTTTTTCAAAATATGATTTTCTGCACATCATAGACATCTTAAATAATCATTTTGCCCTTTTTTGATGATAAAAAGAAAACCACTTGAAAGAAAAATTTGAAATTGATAATTTGCATAAAGCAAGACATAATAAATACAGGGTGATTCAGCTCGTCGGTGACAAACTTTAAGGATCGATAGAGCACACCTAGACGAACATTTTTGAATAGGGAATGTAGGGTCCCTGACGCGATGGTAAGGCGCTAGGCGCTTTCGAAAATTTGGGTGCCGAAATTCGAAACGTCATAAAAACTAGGGAAATGGTTAGATTTTCTTGCTTGTTGCGTCGAAATGATTCTGTTTGTTTAGACTTTCTTCAGTACCAATTTGATAAGCGTATCTCTTAAAACATGGATAGGGGGCGCTGCAGACTTTGGAGAGCTAGACAACAACTTTAAGCCCGTTATTTTGATAATTTAACACATGCTCGCCAAAGTTTATACTCTAACTTAAAGTTTGAACCCAAAAGTAGAGCCCTGCAAAAAGCGTAAGAGCCGGAATAAAATGTCAAAGTACAGGGTGGTCGAAACTCGAAGGCTCCTAAGAGATAAACAAACAGATTTCTTGACTTATGGCATGCATTTTCATGATTCTGTTTGCTGGGGCTCTCTGAAACTCAGTTGAACGGTGCAAAAAGAAACATCGATAGGGGGCGCTTTGGGCAAAAAACATAATTCGTTGACATTTCGGACGCTAACTGGAAACGGGGCGCTACGATCAGTTAGTAATAATGAAAACACATTTTCTACCTCTGCTCAACACTTCTGAATAAATTTAGACCAAAAACATCAATGATACTGGAAATTTATTTACAAAAAATAACACTACAGAAGATGCTCGAAATTTCGACCTTGGGCCATGATGCAGGCTTCGCACCTCCGTCGCATTGAGGAGTGTGTGTTTCCAACAATGCCAGGAGTATCTCTGATCTGCCCTGCAGCTGCCACAATGCGCGCCACAAGTTCTTCAGCACTGCTGACAGGTGTATGGTATACCTCGGCCTTCAGGTAACCCCAAAGGAAGAAATCCAAGCAGGTGAGGTCTGGTGATCGGGCAGGCCAGTGAACTGGACCCCCACGCCCGATCCACCGCTGGCCATACCTTGCGTTTAGATGGAGACGCACGTCGTTCGTGTAATGGGCCGGAGCTCCATCGTGCTGGAACCACATCTGGCGACGCGAAACTTCGGGTACGTGCGCCTCATCCAGAAGCTGCGGCAGCACTTGATCCAGGAAAATCAGGTAATTTCCACCTGTCAGCCGTTCAGGTAACAAATAAGGGCCAATGAGGCAATCCCCCAGAATGCCGGCCCACACATTTACTGAGAAACGCTCCTGGGCTGCTCGGCTTCTGGTTTCATGTGGATTTTCATCACACCACACATGACTGTTGTGGGCGTTCCACATTCCCTCCCGGCTGAAGGTGGACTCGTCCGTAAACAAAATGCTGTTTACAAAACGGGGATCCCTGGATCTCATCGCCAAGTACCATCTTGAGAATTCCACTCGAGGGCCAAAATCCTGCTCTCTGAGCAACTGCACCCGCTGGATGTGGTAGGGGTGCAGATTCCGGGAACGTAAGATGTGCCACGCAGTTGCTTGCGAAATGCCAACATGTCTGGCGATATCTCTCGTGCTAAGACCTGGGTTGTCCTCAACCAGGTTAAGCACAGCCTCTTCGTTGTCGGGGGTGCTCACTGGTCGCTCCCGTTCAGGCCTGCCTCCGTCGAAAGATCCCGTTGTGGACAACCTCTGGTGTACTCGAGCGAAGAAGGCATGGCAGGGGATTTGCCTGTTGGGGTAACGCTCGGCGTACAACCGCTGAGCGGCTCGTCCATTACAACCAGCAGCGCCATACGCCAAATGCATGTCAGCCAATTCAGAGTTTGTGTACCGTTCCATCCTACTACCGATCTGCAGACAAGTAACCCGAAGCTTAAGTAGGTACCGCACGTTCAAAAGACGTGTCTGCGCATACAACTACGTCATCTCGCGTTGTCGTCTACGCATTACGTATCTTTTGCATATCGATATGGTACGATATCTTTTGCATAAATCAGCAAAAAGCACCTTATGTAAATTTTATTGCGCGCATTGTGCATGATTGAAACCAGCTATGTTTGTTAAAAAAAAAAAAAAAAAAACTGCAGTTTTAATAGCTTCTTATGATAAGTAAATTACTCTCTTGTTTTGTTTCTAACTGATCGTAGCGCCCCGTTTCCAGTTAGCGTCCGAAATGTCAACGAATTATGTTTTTTGCCCAAAGCGCCCCCTATCGATGTTTCTTTTTGTACCGTTCAACTGAGTTTCAGAGAGCCCCAGCAAACAGAATCATGAAAATGCATGCCATAAGTCAAGAAATCTGTTTGTTTATCTCCTAGGAGCCTTCGAGTTTCGACCACCCTGTACTTTGACATTTTATTCCGGCTCTTACGCTTTTTGCAGGGCTCTACTTTTGGGTTCAAACTTTAAGTTAGAGTATAAACTTTGGCGAGCATGTGTTAAATTATCAAAATAACGGGCTTAAAGTTGTTGTCTAGCTCTCCAAAGTCTGCAGCGCCCCCTATCCATGTTTTAAGAGATACGCTTATCAAATTGGTACTGAAGAAAGTCTAAACAAACAGAATCATTTCGACGCAACAAGCAAGAAAATCTAACCATTTCCCTAGTTTTTATGACGTTTCGAATTTCGGCACCCAAATTTTCGAAAGCGCCTAGCGCCTTACCATCGCGTCAGGGACCCTACATTCCCTATTCAAAAATGTTCGTCTAGGTGTGCTCTATCGATCCTTAAAGTTTGTCACCGACGAGCTGAATCACCCTGTATAAATCCATCAAAAAAATTTCAGGTTGCAATTCATAAACAATATAACATACTTATAATTACTTAAAAGGTGACTCAAATATAGAAAAATATTATTTAATGCAACCCTGAGATCTTTCAAACACACACGCGTTAATTTTCAAAGGGAAAAAGATGACTGATATGAATTATGGATACTTATGGATATATGATTAGATATTAATAAAAAGTATCAAAAGATGAGATGACAAGTCAGTCATCTTTTTCCCTTTGAAAATGAATGCGTGTGTGTTCAATAGATCTCAGGGTTGCATTAAATAATATTTTTATATGTTTGAGTCACCTTTTAAGTAGTTAAAGTATGTTATATTGTTTATTAATAACAAGGTGAAAATATTCCTTCACAACACTAGTGTTTAATACAGTGTTTTGACTGTATTGGTTGCAATTCATATTTTTTTCGAATATTAATTTCATAACTGATAATCCATATTATAAAATTTTTATAATTACCAATTCAATGTATTTATGTTTGGGTTTTTTAGTATTATAACCACACACAAAATTATCGCATTAGAATTATAATTTCAGGAGATATTAATAAAAACATGAAAATGTAATTTAACATTAGAAGCTCTAAATTTTGAATGCGTACAATTCAAACACGTATCATTCAAATGGCTAGAAACTTTGTTTCTAGGCATAGTTTAATCGAAGATTTAAAATATATTGTCAAATTGGGTGTTGCCATTGAAAAATACAAACTTTGGCCTGGTTTTGATTTGTAGATGGCCTCCTAAGCAAATTTTATATACATCATTTAGAAGTAGACTTTATTTCCAATCGAATGGACCAGTAACTTTCTTCTACTATAATTAGTTGCAGAGTTAGTAGGGGTGTTTACATTTTTTTTCACGACTGTACATATTTCTACATTGTGAATATGCAGTGAAAGAAAACAATTCTCAATCGAATAACTATTTTTTTTTCACCCTTTTTGTGAAATTTTGGTGATTAAAAAGCATGGAGTGTTTGTTCTCTTTCCTTTTTACGCCTACTGTACATGTTACTTTTTATACTTACTTCACATAAGAATTGATATAAAATCTTATCGGAAATAGTATGCTCAAACTTAAAACTGTCCCAATAATATACCTGTGATTTAATGTTGCATTGACTAAAGAATATATAATAATATGTAGTATATTTTCGTGTAATGACGAATTCATCAGCTGAAATGTTGAATCTATATATATATATATATATATAAATATAATTGTTGCACTGTTAAAACACTATTCTTAAAAATAAATAAATTGTACTAATTATTGAGCACTTCCCGATCTTAAAATAGCTCCGAGTACTTAACTCTTAAATTTGAAAAACGCATGTACTCATTTTTTGAGTACATACAGGGACTCGAAAATAAGTATGTATAGAAACACACATACACTATGAGAAAAAAAAAGCGAAATTACAGAGAACTGACAAATCACCAGTTTTATTTACGGTAATTTTGAATTGCAAAGAACAACGAATTTACTATTTTAATTCTTGAAATTTAGTGTATGAGCCGCCCCGTGATTTGAACCCGAGTCCTCTAGGTGGGAGATCAGTATTGCACTAACTGTGCTATAAGACCAGTTACCAGCTGCTTCCAAATGACACCTTTTATCAATCAGCGACAGAAGATTGCTAACAGCAGAGATGAATTTTCCCTTTCTTAAGTATTCTAATTTCTAATAAAACAATTTTTAAACTAAATTTTTTTCTTTAACATTTCTAATGAAATTGTAAATAAATTTGAAAAGTGTGTATTATAAATTAAAAATTATAACAAAGATAGACATATCTTTAAATAAAAGTTGGAAATCCCTACTGTATAAGAAAAGGGTGTATCAGAAAACTCATATTTTTGAGCACATAGGATTTAAAGATGAATATTAAGACTTTAAAATACAAAATATATGTATTCATTTCCGCATACATTTATAAATCAAGTATAAGTATACACAACTTCAAAATATCATGTACTCGTTTCTGACTTAATAGTACTTAAAAAAATCAAGTACAAAGAAATTTTCATTTTTAAGTAGATTAATGCTTCATTTTGAAGCAATTGTACTTAAAAAATATGAGTACATAGAAATGCTCATTTTTAAGTAGATTATTTTTAACAATGTACTTCTTTTTGAAACAATTGTACTTAAAAAAATATGGAAGTTCTCATTTTTAAGTAACTTATTTTTAACAGTGTGAGTTCTGTACTCAAGGTGCATACACTTCTTGGAGTTTCTAAGGAGTCCGACACCACTATTTTTAATCAGAATATTTCTATTGAATTATTAAATTGCAAACTTTGAAGTCGCCTTTGCTTCACTGCAGATTTCCTAATAGTTTTCTGTGACTAAATTAGACGAATTATTCAATTAAAAGTTTGTGGTAAAACTGTAAGCACCCTGTCTGTACTACACATATGCTAGAAAATTAAATGTGCCTTTTAAAAAAAGTGTAAAGACTATATGTAATCTGCTAAACACCAGATGGGAAACCTACTACTGGTAAATTATGATTGCATGATTCGAAAAAATATAAATAAAAATATACTGACCGCAAAGTAAAATGCTATGTTCCTAAACAGCAGCTGTTCCAAAAATTTTCAAAAAAAAAAAAAAAAAAAAATCCGGGCACTTCATTTTAAAACTCTATGCCTTCTTGATACTAAGAATAAAAGAAAAAATATTCTTCTGAAACGCATGGAATTCATTTCTAAAGGGGTAAGTATGTAATGAGATGATTCGTTAAGCTTTTTTCCTGCAAAGAATTTCGCCAGTGAAATTGAAATTTACTATTCCAAATGTTCCATATTAAGTCAAAATGAGCATTTTCTGAAATTATTTTTAAGGTTGGATCAGCTAAAAGTAAGATATAAGTTATTTATTAAGGATAATAATATTTTTAAATATGTATGTTATGAAAATAATGTCCATTCATTTTATTTAATGAATATTATTATGAAACCTTTTATTTACATTGTTTACACAATTCTAACAAAACGTGCTATTTTCAATTGTATTTAAGCTAAGGACATTGAATAAAATTCGACTACTTTTCAAATTTAAAAATTTCCCGCTTTGAATAAAATTTTGGTATCCTAATACGACAGCAATAGAACTGTCATCTAAAAATTGTTCATCTTAAATATTTATTCTGTCAAAATCACACATAACATTGTAAACTATTATAGTTCTAATATTCCATCTAAGTGTAATATAGAATAAAGCCGGTAGTTGTTCGTCTTTCATGTTTTATGGATAATATCTCTCCTCTTTTAAAAGACTAAGATGATTGCTCTTTTTTAATAAGAGATGTATATTGATAAACTATTCTTTGGCATCTACACATGCCGCAGGCGCGGATCCACGGGGGGGGGGGGGGCAAATTATATAAATCCACTGATTATCACGAATTTCGATAAATAATCGCCGAAAAAAATTAATTTCGTCAAGCGTTCGCAGGTCAAAGGATCGCAAAAGAAATGCGAATTTCGTCAAAGGTTTGCGAAAAAACGCGAATTTCGTCAAAGAAGCGCGGAAAAATGCGAATTTCATTAAAAAATTCCGTATTTTGTCAAAGGGCCACAAAAGAACGCAAATTTCGTGAAAGGATCGCAGAAAAAACGCGAATTTCGACAAAGAATCGCAAAGAAAAGAGAATTTTGCGAAAGAATTGAGGAAAAAACGCTAATTTCGCGAAAGAATTGCGAAAAAACTATGCGAATTTCGCCAAAGAATCGCTTAAAAAACGCGAATTTCGTCAAAGGGCCGTGGAAAAAACGCACAATTAGCACCGGGAGGAGATTGCCCTAAGCTCGCATACACGCGGGGGGAGCGGTTCGATCGGGGCAAAGAAGGGAAGAACAAATTTACCAAGTTGGTTTTTAAGAAATCAACACATTGTAAGCATTTTAGCTTCTAACTGACTAGGATCAGGACATAATCCTTTTTTATTCATTCGTCAAATACCCCTTGAAATTTACCAACGTGGGTAGCAATAACAGTACAATTTTTACACATTAGTGACTTTCTTCAGAAAACATTACGATGCTTGAATTTTTCAAAGGACCTTTCTTTTTCTTGTTTCTTTCTTTCTTTGGAAATTGCAATGAATCCCATTCTTTTCTCAAACAATAAAGAAATCCTCAAAAATTTCGTTATATAGAAATTAGAATTGCAGCTTCTTTGAAAGAGCGAAAAGTTTCAACACTTTGAAGGAATCCGCATAACGTTGTCAATTTCTGTTGTAGAGATTCAACAAAAGGTACACGAAGTGGCATCGTCTCCCACCTCAACCCATAGTGTCAAAAATTATAGCGCCATATGCCTTTTGACAGGACATAATCCTATTTTGTTCACTAATTTCCGGAACGTCAGTGAAGTTTACAATTGACACCCGAAAAGTGTTCGGTTTTCGTTTGCTTGTCTGTCTGTTCCGCGAAAACTGCCGTTAAAAGCATTGGATTTATATCTTGGGGGGGGGGGGGGCGACCGCCCCGATAGAGCCCCCCCCCCGTCGATGGCGGCCTAGGGCAATCTCCTCATGGTGCTAATTGTGCGCTTTTTCCGCGGCCCTTTGACGAAATTCGCGTATTTTTTAGCGATTCTTTGCCGAAATTCGCATTTTTTTCGAGATTCGTTGACAAAATTCGCGATTCTTTCGTGAAATTAGCGTTTTCCCCCGTAATTGTTTGGTGAAATTAGCGTTTTTTCCTTCTATCCTTTGGCGAAATAAGCGTTTCTTTCTGCGATCCTTTGGCGAAATTCGTATTTTTTGCGATCCTTTGGCAAAATTCGCCTTTTTATGCGATTCTTTGACGAAATTCGCGTTTTTTCTGCCATCCTTTGACGAAATTCGCGTTTTTTCTGTGATCCTTTCACGAATTTCGCGTTTTTTCTGCGATCCTTTGACGAAATTAGTGTTTTTTCTGCGATCCTTTGACGAAATTAGTGTTTTTTCTGCAATCCTTTTACTAAATTCACGTTTTTTTTCGTGGTCTTTTGACGAAATTCGCGTTTTTTGCGCGATCCTTTGACGAAATTCGTGTTTTTTGTGCGATCCTTTGATGAAATTTGCATTTTTTTGACCTGTGAACGATTGATGAAAATGATTTTTTTCGGCGACATTGTCGACGAGGCGATCTCCCCCGTTCCTTGGATTCACGCCTGTGAAGAGGTATACACACCACTTAGATGACACATTTTAACTTTCAAGGATGTTAAGGCCCCTTCAGATTTCTGAAGGGGATCCTTTTTCAGAGATTATCCTCTTTCAGAAATCTGATATTAAAAAATGGATGTGATGGTTGCATTTTTTGCGATTCTTTGACGAAATTCGCGTTTTTTCTGCCATCTTTTGACGAAATTCGCTTTTTTTCTGCGATCCTTTGACGAAATTCGCGTTTTTTTTTGAGACCCTTTGACGAAATTCGTGTTTTTTTTCTGCAATCCTTTTACTAAATTCGCGTTTTTTTCGTGGTCCTTTGACGAAATTAGAGTTTTTTCCGTGGTCCTTTGATGAAATGCTCTATTTTTTGACGAAATTCGTGTTTTTTCGCGCTTCTTTGACGAAATTCGTGTTTTTGTGCGATCCCGTTGAGGATATTCGCGTTTTTTGCGCGATCCTTTGACGAAATTCACGTTTTTTTTACCTGTGAACGATTGATGAAAATGATTTTTTTCTGCGGCATTGTCGACGGGTTGATATCCCCCCTTCCTTGGATCCGCGCCTGTGAAGAGGTATACACACCACTTAGATGACACATTTTGGATCCTTTTTCAGAGATTATCCTCTTTCAGAAATCTGATTTTAAAAAATGAATGTGATGGTTATCTTTTTCAGCTTTCGATAATTGGTTCTTATGTATTTTTTAGTGCTGAATCCAAAGATGACTTTCATTTTTTACCATACCATCACTTCACAAATCGCAATTTTTTTAAAAGTCGAAATATTGCGAAAATCTGCTACTATAAAATAGACGTAACTTTTTTTCATAATAATTTATTCATTTTTTTGCTTATACTTCGGATTTTTACAGTTAAACATGTAAAATATTGTGTATTTAAAATCTTTATAATTTTATTCCATGCGTGGAAGTTTCTTTCAACCGCTCATGCTCTGTTTCCCGCTTTTCTTTTAATCATCTCTATGGGGTTCATCTCGGTATCCTCTTTTATTTTGGTTTTTGATATGATAAGGCTGTGAAATCTGTCGAAGGTGCGTTTAAAACATTTACCTTCTTTTTTAAGGCATTTTTCACAAATTGCTTTGTGGGATTTCGCTATTTCTTACTTTTTAACTTTGAAATTTACGATTTCCGAAAATCGTGACGTGACGGTTAAAAATGAAGGTTTTTTTCGGATTCAGTGCTAAAAAATACATCAAAATAAATTATCAAAAGTTAAAAAACACAATCATCGCAGGCTTGTGTTATTAACGTTGTTCACTATAACTAAAAGAACAAAAAATAAGATACATAATTACCATAGTAGAAGAGTAAAAGAAAAAGAAAAATAATAAGACATTTAATAAATATATTTTGTTATAACTTTTTTAATTTTACGACCTAATAAGTAACAAATCATATTTTGAGGAGAGGGCGGGATTATTTATTAAGAGTGTTGGATAACCGAGTGTTTCGGTTAATCGGATGTAGGATAATCAAGAGTCTGTAATATTTTCAAATCACATTATTTATTTCATATTCATTTAATAATTAACTGCAAGGAATGATTTGAGCAACAGAAGTTATGACTACGTTGATTATATGTCACTCGGGATCGCCCCCCCCCCCGAAACGATTCTCTGTTTCCGCCCCTGACATGCCGTGACTTATTAAAAAATATAATTTAAGGAAACGTGAAAAGGTATAACCGTGTTCATAGATCGAAACTTGTAAATAAAAAATATATTTAAAAACAATTCTTACATTAACAATGTGGTATATCCTCTTAGAAGCGCCCCACCAGTGGCCGAGAGGTTCTGCTCTCGAAGCTGGTAGACGGGAGGTGCTGGGTTCGAACCCAATCGCGCCCGTCGGCCTAACCGTTTCGGAGTTTTCGTGGTTTTCTTCGAAACCTTGGATTTCCCATGCGTAAATACGGGTTAGGTTCCCTTCGAAAGACCCCCACGGAGGGCACTCCCCCACCCCCCAGGGCCCATATCCCTCGAGTAGATAATCGGCCGTCAAAAATCAACCCAACCCAACCCTCTTAGAAGCATTTAAATGTAAACTGAAATTTCAAGGAATTTCATTACTTTTACATTTACTATCAATTTAAATGGAAATATAATTGGTACATACCTTTGATTTACATTGAACTGTTCCTTTAGTGATACAAAAATACATCATTAACGTTAGAATACTAGACATAGTTAGTTTAGGATTAACGTTAAACTACCATAGTCGTGATAATTACGAGCGTCTAGTATTCTAGAGTTAAGTACACCATATTTGGGTTCTTACGATTGGATCTCGAAGCGCTTACAAATAGTACCGGTGTTTGTGCCATGAATCCTAATACATTGTGCAGAGTACTAAATAAAATAATCGTTTTTTTTAACACTTACTATCAACAATTTTTTTGTGCTTTAAAATAAATTGAATGCAGGAGATTTTAAATTATCTTTTTTTGATTTAATAAATTTACTTCGTCATTTCGCAGCAAAATCAATCAAAGTATGTATAAATTTTTAAATTAAAAATATTACAATAGTTTCAATTTTTTTCGTATAAGGGGAAATATTTAAAGAATGAGAGAGAGAGAGAGATCGTAAATGGGGCATTCTCACAATCTTTGGACTTTTGGGGGGAAAAATCTGGCTAAATTAAACTTGCTAAAATAACATTTTAATCTGATAGACGAATGTCTTAATGATTCAAAATAAAGAAAAAATGGTCAGCAGCGAAAAAATTTTATTTAACTGAGGTTTAAGTTAAACTTGCGACTTTAATTTTCCTTACCATTTTACCACTAAAACTTTTTATTTTCTTCTAAATTTTTTCTTATAATGAATTTGCATAGTACCCACAGGACATTCAAATAAGAAATAATGACAATATAGTATTTTTAGTACAAAATTTTGGTATAACATTGTCTTAAAGGGGTGTTAAAGAAAGGACGGTAATGTAAAAAAAGGGGGATGGTATAGGAAAAAAGGGACGAAATGGTAAAAAAAGGGACGGTAAAGATGGAACAGCATGGAAAATTACCACCTATTTTAGGCAGATCATGTTAAGACTAAGTGGTAACCAAAATGCTCATTGATGTTTAGAAACAGTTATTTACATTGGATTAAATAAAATAAAATTAATTTACCTCTAAAAGTGCAGGAATAAACCTTGGAGACGGTGAAATTACCAATAAAGCCAGGATACTTGAAATTGATATTTAAATGCTGTTTTAAATTCTACAGAAAATTTCCTGCCAAAGAATTTTTGACATTATTTCTCTAGCATACTTCTGCATGAGAAAAAACTTGAAAAAAATTCTGTGGCTACATCTGAAGTGATTTTCTGTATAATTTTAGAAGAGGGATGGTAAAAAATCTAAAACCTATGGACAGAGTTTAAAAAATAATAACAACCCTAAAAATGTGTGCAGGCTAATTTTTAGATACTTATTTATATAAAAAAATAGTTCCAGTTTCAGAAAAAAATTACATCAAATTATTTTTATTGAAACAATTTTATCCAGACAGCTCCAAACTTAAAAATCAGCATCAGGGACACGGGACGGTATAGGAGTTTTCCAGGTGTTTGAACCCCCAACATCGTCCAAAACTTATTTATCTCGTTAATATTGTTGTGCAATCATTCAATGGGATGTTCCCAAGTATATGAATTTAAAAAAAAACACAAAAAAGTGTATTAAAATAAAAATTATTACTCAGGGATATGAAAGTCAAAAGATTGTGAGAATGCCCCAAATATCTTTCACATAGCGAGTAAAAAAAAAAAAAAAAAAAAAAAAAAATCCATGTATTAATACGTTCTTCAGAGGCATAAATTTTTTTATGGGTTTACTCGCAATGTTACTCGCATTATACACTTTTCATGGATGAAAAGTTTTATTTGTTTCAGAATATATTTTTTAAATTTAATCTTGCAAATACTTATTTTGGTTTTTAATGAATCATATCTTTATTAAGAAGTGAAAAGGGGGAAAATGTAATAAAAATGCAAATATGCTATTGTTTTGTCATGTTCTAATGTTTTGAAGTGTATAATTAAGAGATACAACAAAATAAAGTAAGATAATGGCAATGGTTTTAATAAGATTGGGAATTACTGCTTGCCTGTCTTTCGTATTGGTTTAAGAATAGTTCTCAGATAAAAACGTTGTAAATTCGAAAATATTTTAGTTTTCAAATCTAATTTTAATCAAATTATATTCCAAAAATATCACGTTTTTTAGACCCTGTTGTTTGAGGACTCTGTGCAAATGCCCCATCTGCCCGGGGCTGATAACAGAGCATTGTATCGAAACTCCGGAAAATATTAATTTCGTTGACAATACGCCAGAAAGGCAACATCAATCGAAATGAGTTAAGATATAAATTTATTTGCAATGAAGAAGGCTGAAAGATTAAATTTTCTTTTGTAATTATCTCACTGAACTGAATTTACAATCTATATTTTAAAGGGGGAAAATCCCTTAGTAACGATCATATTGACGGTGGCAACTCCTGACTAGTCAATTTTACTTCTTTGCAATTTTTTAACTTTTAAACATACCATAATTTCAATTTTTACACAATCGAATAGAGGGGGGGAGGGAATGTTCATTCAAATGTAATTTATTTGAAACCTGATTCTCAAATTACTGATATTTTATGGTTTCCAAAGTAATTTTCTGGAATGACTTTTTTTAGAATGTCTATTTCTTTGGCGTAATGCCCGATTGCGATAGATTAATCTATCTGCACTTAAAACAATATATATAGTCCAACATCTGTTTCTGGCTTATATACTATAACGAAATAAAAACTTATTGAATAAATAAATTAAATAATTAAATAATAAATAAATAAAACACAAATGTAACAAAAATGTAATCGAACTACGCACTTAACCACTGAAATTATCATAAACAAACAGGCTGCTAAAAGTAGCAAAATAATTGGGAAATTCTTCGGCTATTAACGCCTGATATGCGGCTAATATAATTTTGAAAAACATATAATTTTCAAATTCATAATTCAAAATTTCATTTGAATACAATGATATTTTTCATAGAAAAATACTTTTTGCGCAATGCATCATTAACCTTTGAAGCTATGGTAAGCACAGTATCATTTTGCGGACGCTTTTTATTTGTAAAAAGTTTTCTAACTTTTACATACATGGAAACTCGCCAATGAAAGAAATATTTTTCCCGGGCGTGACTTAACAGAATTTACATGTAGCACATATTTTATTAAACAGCTTTTCTTTTATGTTCCCTGTACGTACTATAGGTATTTTTGTAGCATATTTACTTGTTTTATGCAGAATTAACCGGTTGATTTTTAACCAACATATCAGGATCCATGTGATTGGTTAACAGCCTATTGATCACCATCGTATGTGGACGTGAGTTTCAAAATTCGCCCTATCCAACATTTAAAAAATCGTGTTTTCTCTATCAACCTATTCTACACTGGTGGCAATTGATTTATGAAATCACGGTTTTTTAACAAAAGCTTTTATAATATGCATTAAAAATTAATGCAATTTCATGGGATATACATAGTATGTATAACAAATGAGTTACAAAAATAAAATTCCATACATAATATTAAACTTTAACAAATAGTCAAAAATTAGATTTTCGTAGTATGCAAACATGGAAATTGATTTATGAAATATTATATTGCATTGGCTATTTAGAAGTAATATGATAAAAATTTGCATAAAACAAGGTAACCTGACATGCACAGTAGACATAAAAAGCATTATATATTGGAAGCAATACGTTTCAGTCACACTTTTCACGATGGGTAAACAAAAGATGTTGTCTGAGGAAGAAAGAGCTAAAATCGATGCATATCTAGAATATGGAAAGTCTGTTCCGGAAATTAGTAAATTAATTAAAATATGTGTTGGTGTGATATATACCTATAGAACAGATTCCGCAAATTATGGCAAACATTTTAACAAAAACGGCAATCAACGTTTAAGTAAGAGAGAGAAAAGGGGGATTCTTCAACATGCATCGAAAGTCAGTCACAGTTCAAAGCAGGTTTGTTCAGATCTATCGTTTGCTGTTGTATCTAGAAGAGTTATGCAAATTTTACATTCTTCACGGAGCTTGATATGGTCGAAAGTGAAGTTCTGTCCAAAGTCACTTCTGCGTCACAAGCAGATGCATTTGCAGTATTTTGATAAGTACATGGCAATGGGTGGCATTTGGAAGAAAGTCATTTTTTCCGACGAAAAGAGATTTAATTTGGATGGCCCGGATGGTTTAAAGTATTACTAGAGGGATCTTCGAAAAGATCCAAAATCTACATTCAGCAGAAATTTTGGTGGCGGAAATTTGATGATTTGAGCAGCGACCGCTTATGATGGGAAAATGAAATTGTATTTTTAAACGGTCGCCAGAGTTCTTTTGATTACAGTTTAGCTTTAGAAAATTCACTTTTTCCATTTGCATGGCAATACTATGGTTGGGATTGCATCTTCATGCAAGACTATGCATCTATTCACGCATCAAATGGAATGAAAGATTGGTTTGACGAATAGAATATTGTTCTTTTATATCATCCACCTATTATTCCTGATCTGAACCCCATCGAAAAAGTTTGGGGACAGCTTGTTCGAATGCTTTATGCGAATGGGAAGCAGTACACATCACTTGTGGAATTGAAGGCTTCAATCTGTCAAAACTAGATATTAATTGATCAGAAATACGTTCAAAATCTTGTTTTATCAATGCCATCTAGAATAAAAGAAACCCTGTTGAATAAATGCGGCTTTACTAACTATTAATTTCAATTTAATATGATATTTCATATATCAATTTCCATGTTTTTATGTTACCAAAATCTAAATTTTGACCTTATAGTTTACTAAAATTATTTTAGTTTATTAAAATGTATGAAATTTTATTTTTCTAAATTATTTGTTGCACATAGTATGTATAATGTATGGAATTTCATTCATTTGTAATGAATATTATAGAAGTTTTTGTTCATTAACCGTGTTTTCATAAATCATTTTCCACCAGTGTATTGGTAAACCTAGACCGGAAAAACGCAACAATCTGCAAAAAAAAAAAAAAAAAAAACTAGTTTTATTCTGTATTTCTGCCATTGTTAAATCTTAGTTCACAATGAAAACCAATGGACGCAGTTAGAGCGATTTCCCAAAATTTGGTTTTTTGGTTAAAGCGAGATTTAAAACTGACGTCCTCATAAATCTTTCTGAGGTAAGTTCCCTTAAATAGTGTGGTTTTCTTTTGCACTAGACAGACTTTCAATTTTAAAAAAAATTATAAATTAAATGTAAAAAATAAATAAAAATGGATATCAGAGGTTTCATTTTAAAGTTATTTTGGGGTCACACTTAAATTTTAGAGAAGAAGCTCGTGCTTCACGTGACTTTTGGAAAATCAGAGCCTGCTTTTTGGTGTTCTTAGTTGGCAATCTAAAAATACGTATGAAATATAAAAAATCTTCTAGTGTTTTCAATTTAAAAAAATGGTTTTTATCTATGTTCTGTGACGCGGGTAGCCGGTGATAGATACCCTAGTAAAATTTAAAAATCCCTTAAACACTGGCTTTTATTCAATTAGTAAAATATAAAAATAAGGTAATAAAACAAAATTTTTGAGCTCGTCGTTTTAGGAACATATTTTTGGCCGCGACCTTGGCAGAAATAACATTTTTTTATGTACAGTTTACAATGTTAAAAACGTGCAAGTTGCTTATCCTAATGTAGGAACATCAAAAAGGAAAAATCATAAGGTGCCCAAGGATAGTACTATCCAGATTCCGTGCAATCGTTGTGCGTGCCTTGCATCAATTATTCTTTTCCCTTGCTAGTATAGCCAACATCAGAATAAGTATTTTATATCTTTTTCGCATTTTAAACTGTAATTAAAGGGAATTTATTAAAGTCTACAAGTTCTTCAGCATTCAGTCCATCATACAGTACAGAAAACATGGTTGATCTAGCTTCGTATCCTGTCGAAATGATGATTGCTATAAGCCTTTCATAATTGTACCTGAAGAAAAAAACACATAACCTTGGGTATGTAGTTTTTTTTTAATTAATTAGAAACTCGTGATATAAGGACATGCAAAGTTATAAGCCAATTTATTGCTTACATTTTTATATTTAATTTCAGTATCGAATTTTTATTTATTTTTAGACAAATCATATCTATAACTGATTATCTGTCACCTTTAAAAAATATAAACAGAAAGCGCATAAACTGAACAAAAGCCGGAAGTGTTTAAAAAAGAAATTAAGTGTTCAGAAACCTGTGTAAGAGAAAAAATAACATTATCTACATACAACTCCACCTTGCATGCTTATAACACAGAATGATACGTAACCATTTATGTTTCCTACTAATTGATTGGGAGATAATACACAATGCATTATTTTCTCAATGTCGGAAAACGGATTGTTTATTTATATGTCAGTCAGGCAAGTAATTATCCCACGCAACGGACTAGATTAAAGTAATAAAATAATGCAAAAGTGGAAATCCTTTGAAAAGTATTATACGAGTAAATTACATTAGAAATTAATTTTACGATGATTAATATAATTTTTACGTTTAATTGGCAAAAGATAAAAATATTTTTCATTACCACAAAAGTTTCTACTTTTTAACATCTGTGAAATTATCCAGTTTGATTACTCTTTAATACTCTGTTTTTCTTAACTGGTTCCAAACTACCGTAATTTCCGGCGTATAATCCGCGGATCAAACAATTCTGTTTGGACACAGAAATTTTATTTAGTAATTGAAGCCAAATATTTACCGCGATCTAAAAAGCGATCTAAAAATAAACATTTTATTTTAAAAACATTCTGGGTCGTAAAATGATTGCTTGATCCGCGGAGAAATTACGGTACGTTTGATTGCTAATTTTGCACAATTTCGATAAAGGGAAGATAGAAAATGCGCTTTCAATGACTAAACTTTTTATCAGTAAAACCCGAAATCGTTAATTTTTAAATTTACTTATAACCAGTGATATAAAATTTATTACTAGAGATAAAAAGTGGAATTTTTTTTTTTCACTTTTTCTGAAAAAACATGATTTTTCTGTAATAAAAACATTCCTTGCAGTTGATTTTTCGCAGACAATTAAACATTTTAAAATGTATGTACACTAAAAAATTGATTTTATTTACTCCATATGAATATGTTATAAAAAAGGGAAAAATGGTTTTACTATTTACATTTTACTTTTTTAGTCTCAGAATTTCTCAGAGTAATTTTCCTTGCTTAATTTAACAAAATTGTTTATAATATATTATTCAACTGTTTAAATGGTCATGTCAGCTGAACCATTAAACCACAGAATTTTAAACAGCCATTAAACTAATTTTTAAAATCGTAAAAAAGTTTAACTAATATTTGTTGGAATTGGGGTTTATTTAACAAATAATTCTGAAAGAAACCTTTCATATGTTTTATCGTAACAGAAAATCTGATGTCCAGGAGAGCAAGTGAGTAATACTTAAAAATAAATCACTTTTACCCAGAATAAGTTAGAATGCAGTTTTTATGTAATAAAATAAACCGGTTAGATGGTTTTTCAAACATTTTTGAAAATTACATTTATTCAAAATCCTATACAACAATTACAATGATCAATATTTAAGAGATCGCAATTTAATATATGCCTTTGCACGTTTTAATTATCAGATTTTTATCGTTTTATTGAAGTAGTAACAAAATGTTTTATAGGTTACAATATTGTTATTTACAACATCCAAATGCATTATTCTTTTTTTTTACTATACGAATAACGTAATATCTGTTTTCATTCATGCTACCAAGGTCACCAAAGTTTCAAAATACTACTAACTTTCCAAGTGATTCCACACAAACATGAAATATGTAACTCAGATTCGCAGGTAAAAAAAGCGGGGGTGCAATAATGTTCGCCAATGGGTATTCTTCTAGATCGATGACGTCATATATAAGAACCAATAGCGCCGTGACCTAGTGCCGAAGTCGTGCACCAGGGGCGTCGTTATCAAAAAGAGCACGTGCTGCTCTTTGGTCCAATCGTGATCTCAGAGTGGGGGGATCGGGTACTAATCAAGAGTAGATATGAAACAAGTAGATAGATACAAATATCTTTAAAAATGTATTAAACCAATCAACTGCTGTTCTTTTTTTTTATAGTAGAGTATAACATTATTTACATGCCAAAATTACTATACAAATTCAGGTAAATAAAATTTTTAGAGATAAAGTATGATAACTGCAGACACTAATTAATATCAAAAGATAAAACATGTGTATTAAAACCATGCATTCTGAATGCTTACACAAGACTAGTAATAAAAAAATATGTTATAGGTATACATTCTTGACAACTAATAATCCGCTTCCTTTAACAAGTAAAATTATCTTAGTCAATACAATTCCTTTGTAGTTAAAGGGAAGTCGAAAGGCATGTTCATGTGAATGTAACAATGCCTCATCTAGATGTCCTAATATGAATTTCACTATAAAAAGAAAAACAATAAATCAACTATTCACATTTGAACATACAAAGCATATTAGCATAAAATTTTATAGTTCACTTTTACTTTCATAATTATGGTTACAGAAAACATAAAAAAACCTATGATATAGTTATGCAATAAAATTTCAATAACTTTAAACGCTATAAAAATAAGTATCCGTAATAAATATATATATATCTGTTTATGTTGAAAGATTTTATAGTGGAAAAAAAAAACAAAGGACAAAAATATGATTTGCTTTACTTTTTAAAAACCTGATTGTGGAAAAATTACAAGAATTGTTGAACTTTTCACCACTCTATTGCAACATGTAACAGTCAATCAAAACAAATAGTTTTCAAACTGCCTTAGAGCATGATATATTCACCTTGCTTGCTATTGGTTAGAACGCCGGCTAACGCTGGTTGGAACATGCTTTTGTGTCCGAAGTGTATCCGATTATACTTTAAATAAGGATGGGCATTATTTAACGTATTAGGATAAAAAAACACTATTACTATGCTGGAACCTAATATTCCATTAATATGTTACCGAAAAGTCCCCGATAATTAAATAACATATGGTTTTAAATGGCAACGTCTTCATTCATTTGATATAATCAAGAATTCAATTTCGTGCGTCTAAAATAGAACAACATTCACTAAAAACGTCCTCAATCGTTTCTTTTCAGACGTGTGCATCTTCACTCTCTAGTTATTGGCAACTCTGTTAGGTGTGTGGTGCTAAAAAATTATTTTCCATTTCATCAATCCCTAATGCATGAATAGTAACAACTTGCAGCACTAATTAAACGCTTTTTCGGCTTGGTGTCTGGTGCTAGGTCACCACCATCACATACGTTCTCCGATTCTGTTTGTGCGAAGTAGAACATAAACGAAACACTGAAACAAATAGTAGATCAGAAAAACATCTGAAAATTGGTAAGAAAAAAGCTCATGCTTGACATGTTTTGTACTAATGAATCGTGTATATATATATATATATATATATATATATTAATATATATATTAAATGTTTTCAGTTAGCATTTCCTTAACAAAAAGCCAAGTTTGACTTTCTAAAACCCAGCAACGTTTTGCCTGCAACTCTTGACCTGACCAGTTTTTTTCTAATTAAAAATACATTTTCGTGCTTTTTTTGTCAAAGAGTAAATTAATATATATATGAATTGTATTGCCAAACATATAGCGCAGTTACACATTAGAAATTAGGAATAGGATAATTACAATGAATTTCTTTGAACATGGAGTTGCAAAGATTCAGGGATTTTTTTAAAGATAGTACAACACTCCTGTTCAATATTCCAAACTAAAATTGAATAATTATACATAATTTAATTGCATCGATTTCGACCTCCCCCCTCCCAAAAAATAAATTTATGCCTTAACAATTTTTATTCTCGATTTTCGATAGAAAGTCTATTTCTAAAATAACGAAACATTATTTGATTGCATCAAAAATAATGCAGTAATTTATAATTTTTTAATTGATTAGCGCGTTTAAAACGTGTACATTGAACTTAGATTGATTTCAATTGAAAACAGCAATTGAAAACTAACCATAGATAATTCCTTAATTCATTCCGATATATTTTCATTACGCCATCGGTAAATCTAGTTCTTAACATATAAAATGATCCTTTTATCGCTTGGTAGGCTTTTGAATAAACAGAGATAATAGAACATTTTTGTAATTATTTATCTGTTAAAATTGTCTGCGGTCACTTGCTTACTTTGAAACATTTGTTACGAAAGTGTTTTAAATTGAAAAAATACGCTAAAGGATAAATTTATCTGAAAGGATAATTTTGTCTCAGTGATTAAAAGTGTTTATTTACTGTTCGTATTTTTTGGAATGAATGAAAGAGTGTTTTGCAAATCGAGTAATTATTATGAGGAAGTATTAGGAAGTGATTCGATCTGTGTTGATATTTTGAATGAGAGATATTTTTGGGCAGTTTCTTTGAATATTTAAAAGGGTTATTACTACGTTCTCATGGAAGGGGGGGGGGGTTGGGGGGGAGAGGAGGGTTCTCGCACTATAAATTTCGCTTTTTGCCAAGTGTTTTTAATATTTTTGTTTCATCATTGCGTTTAATGGGAGTCGGAAAACATTTAATTTCTATTATTTTATTTCACTGAAGAAAAAAGAATAAAAACAGCCTCCTATAATTTGTGAGAAAACTTAATTTTAGTACCGTTGTAATTAATTTGAAAAGCATAATTTGTTTGGATGAATTTCATTTGATTAAAAGTACAGTGAAACCTCTCTGTAAGGGCCACCTGCAGTTCCATTGGAAATTGGCCCTTATGAGGGATGGCCCTTGAATAGGGGTGACCAAATTTTTCATTTCTATTTTTTTTTATTCCGTGATTTTTAAAATCTGCATATTCTTTCAGTAAATTCTCTTTGTTTTTAACAATATTATTTATTTGATTCTTGCTATAATTAAACTGTGAAGCCAATTTTCTTGCAGATGTTCATTGATCATGACAATTAAGAAATTTGATTTTGACATTCAAATACAAATGTACTCCTTGGCTTGATTTAGGTGCCGTAATTTTAAATTTTACATAAGCCTGAGCATAAAATTTCTAGTGTAAACAATTGTGCTTCAACATGTATTCACAGTTTTAGTAAATGTGGAATCAGTTGTTCTAGATAACCTGTTATCCATTGTGTGCCCACAACAAAGGGTCAAGTTTCCCCTCCAACGGAACACCTACAGGTTGAAAGGTCAAACAAAGTGTGAGGAACACCTGTTTGTCTCACTTGTGGAAAAGTTTGCGGTTCTTCATTGTGTTACTAAATTCTCCCCATCTCTCCCTGCCTTCTTTGTTGCAAGTGCAGCTCTTTGCTGAATTCTTTTCTTTTGGTCTAAGAATTCAATACATCTGTTTAGGATTTAAGGCACATGTGAAAAAAATGGCATTTATGAGCGGTAGGTGAGACCCCTAATAGGAGTAAATTTAACATTATGTCTATGGGGAAAATTTTCGTTCCTAAAAATATTGGCCCTTAATAGAGGTGGCCCTTGAATAGGGGGTGGCCTTTAAAAGAAGTTTCACTGCATATAAATATTTTTGTGTTCTTGTGAAATTAGTTTGAATATACGTTGATAGATATGTCTGCTATGAAGTCGGGGATCAAATTTCTCTTTTTTAGTACTTTCCACCATAGCTGAAAAGTGCTTATGAATGCGGTTTGTTTGTCCATCTGTCTGTCCTTGCTGTAACTCGTGTAAATATTGTCCGATTGCCATGAAATGGATATATGTTATTCTAGGGCTTTAGTATGGCATGGTCGGTATTGAAAAGAACGTGTGTAGCATTTTTGGTTCATTTACAGGGCCACTCAAAAGAATCCCGTTACATTGCGGTATATAGGGAAAAATCGCTTGCCGTGTATTTTAATGATATTGCAGTATTTAAAACATATTGAAATTGATGTACATCACTGACGTGTACTACAAGGTTCTTACTATAGAATAGGGTGTGCATAGAACTTGTCGTTTATTTACAGGAACAAACAAAAGTATTTGGATATAGAAGAAAATGAGCAATAATTGAACTATTGAAGCCTACGCACAATCATTGCTGGAAGTGCGTTTTCATTTGTGGTATGCATTTTTAAATTTAGCTATTTTTTTCAAATATTACTTGGTGTGTATAAATTCTAGATCATATAGAAGGTCGAACAAAAGTTCTCAACAACATTCGTCTATTAGCTGAAATTGCTGAGCGTAAATTTTTAACTGTGCTATGCATTTAACTGAACTGACTTTTAGCATACTATGTAGTATGCATACATATATGTAGATCATATACAAGGCTGCAAAAAAATCGCATATTTTAACGACTATTCATGGTAATAGCAGAAATCGTGTTTTCAGATGTATTCTGCAATTTCTAAATTGTTCATTAAGACGTCATCTTAATGATATAGTATTTTGATATAGTATTCTGAATGTGCTGGAAAGTGTTTCATAATCTATGCTGCATGCAATTTTTTTTTTGAAATCGCGTTGTTAAAACTGAGTTTAATATTATACATTGCGTGACTCTTATCGTTTACCATAACTAATTTCTAAGCAGTTACATTTAGAGGTATAGCCAGCTGAAAAAATGTTTCAAATTTTGTTTTGCATCACATAAAAATCGATTTACATTACAACAATTACTTTTTAAATAGATAAGGAATTAAAAATTTTATACAATGCCTAGATCCTATAAGTTTTATTTAGAAAAAGGCTTTCCATATTTTAACAAGTAAAACAGCAGAACTTTATTCTTGGATGGTCAAAACTTACTGAGTTATAATACTTGGAGTTTTATGAATTTTCAATGTTTTAATCACCATAAATGGTAAAACATGCTTTTAGTGTCAGAAAACGCCAAAAATGCATGAAATTCAAAGTATTATAATTAGGTAATCTTTTAGCTTGCAAAAAATAAATTTTTAACTTCAAACTGATTCTGATTTATCTGAATATAAAACAGCATTTATAATTACGTCCAAAAATTATTTCAGACATTTTTTTGAAAGGCCTTCTAATTAAAAAATCCGTCGGCCGGATACACGGCGATTAGTTATATGTTATAAAAATAACAGGTTGTTGGAACCTGTTACCTGTACAAGTGTGGAACGATGTAATCTGTTAAAAAAATGTAACTATTTTTCCCATCTCTACTTTTAATACAGTTCCCACTCTGGTTAGCCGGTGTTTTCAAGGGAAAATTTTACAGGGTGGCTACTAAATACTGTTACACTCCAAAAAATACGAATTAATTTTAATCGTTTGGGAAAATAATTTATTTCTCTGTTTTAGGGTTTGGCAAGCTTCTATTAGTGCAGACGAATTTGGTTATAAAGCGAATATTTAAAATTATTTTAAAGAGGGAAGACAAAAGAATGATGATTAAACAGCTCTTTGATCGCAGGTTTTCGTCAGGTAAAACCTTTAAGCAATTAAAATGCCATGGTCTTTATGGAACATTTATATATAAAACTATAAATCGATTATTGGATACTGATAGCTATGTAAATATCGATCTAGGTCTGGTCGTCCACGCTCAGTTTTCACAATAGAGCGCATCAAAAGAATTCGTGAAAAGGTGTGAAGAAATCCACAACGTTCTGCAAATAAAATGGCTGCAGAAGAGTACGTGAATTGCAGAACTATGCAAGTTATTATAAATGAAGATCTGGGTTATTGCTCTTATCACAAAAGAAAAAATCAAGGATTGACTGCTGCACAAAGTATAAAAAAAATACAAAGAAGGAAGAAATTGATGAAGCGGCATGGTAGGAAAAGTGTTGACAGAATAATATTTTCTGATGGGAAGCTATTTTGCACTTAACAGTGTTATAATGCTAAAAATGATATCGTATATTTAGCAACCCTCGAGGATTACCTGAAATTTTTCGTATTGTTAAACGCTTTCCGAACAAGAATTCTGTTATGGTTTGGGCTGCAGTGTCAAACAATGGAAATATGCCTTTGAAGTTCATCGATAAAGGGATAAAAATCAATGCGAATATTACAAACATGACATATTGGCTACACATTTATTACTACATGCTGACAAGTTGTATCCCAAAAAGAATTGGATATTTCTGCAAGATTTTACATCTTCGCACCGAGATAAATCAACACAGGCTCCCTGTCACCTGTACGAACTTTATCATGCAAGAAGATTGGCCACCTTCTTCACCGGATCTAAATCCTTTAGATTATTGCGTCTGGGGGATTTTAGAGACTAAAGTAAATAGCAACAAACACAGAAGTTTGGAATCTCTCAAAGCTTCCATATTGCGTGAATGGTACCGACTATCTCTTAAAATGATTCGTGCCACAGTCGGACAATGGCATAAGAGATTATCTTTGGTAATCGATAAAGATGGTGGTCAATTTGATTAAAATTATTTCTGGTTAAACTTTCATCTCTGATGTTCATCATGTTAGTGTAGTTATCATTTTCTATTTTATATTTGTAAAATAAAATGACTGAATATTTGTAACAGTATTTAGTAGCCACCCTGTAGTCACTTTATGGTCAACGTTTTATCAGTTTATTGCACCATTTTTTACCATTTCCCGGTTCAACATTTTAACAGGCCATGGTTGAATTTACACAGTTTAACGGAAGCATGTTAGAAAATTATATTCGGTTTCACCGTCTTAGTAACTTTTTCGGAACCATATTCCTTGAAGTATCAAATTTTTAATCATTGATTAAATATCAGTGTAAAAATTTATTAAGTGTGCAATGTATTAAATGTGTTACTAGTCTGTTAAATAAAATAACTAAAATAGATTTGTTTTTATGTTGAAACGTAAAATTTGTTCCACTTATACAAGTTAATTTATTCTATCTGAAAGTGTCTAATGGTAACCTTTTTTCTTTTTTTTCAATAGTCATATCATATCGTAATGCGCTGAAATAATTATGCACATTTTTCTTTTACCTTGAGTTATACGATAAAAGAATGGAATATTTCGCGTTTAAAAATAATAAAATATAATTAAATAAAAACTATTGATATATACTTTCAGTAGAATAAATAATTATTTTTTTCATAAAGTTGAGGGAATAGTTAAAAAAATAAACTGCAACATCTGGTAATTTTTCTGTTACAAATTTGAATTAATAAAATAGAATTAAATGGAATCAGAGATGCTTGTCTTTTATGTCTGAACCTTCTTAATAAAAATTGCCCGTAATTCTAATGAAAAACTATAGTAAGTATAACTAAGAATTTTTAATTCTGTAGAATTGTCGCAAATATTTGACAAATTAATGCCAATGTGAATCGTTTCCATTCGAATTACATTCAAAATGTTGTAAACAAATAAATATTTTATGTGAGTTCTCTATATATCGCTAGTTACAATGTACATCTTCATTTTCAATGTGTTAAAAATTTCTTTATACTTATTTATAATATGTATATGTATCCTCACAAGAAAGGTTCAATGCAAGTAAAATAGCTACTTATCTATTTAAATAAATACGCGTACTGCAGAATATTTAAGAATGTATTCAAACTACTAAATATATATTTAAAAATTGTGCTATAAAATTTGCCAAAATAGCCTCTAAACTATCCGTTTCTTTAAAATCAAATAAAACAATTTTTATGGCGATAAAGCCAAAATTCATTGTACATTACTTACTTGTCGCTTCTGGGTACTTTCGACAACCCAAACATAATTTGTACCAGAAATAATCGGTCAAGTGCGAGTTTTAATTCCGCACAATGGGTTCCGTATAATAAATTTATTAATTACAAACTTCGATATTACAAAAATTGTTGCTAAATGAATAATCAGAATGAATAATCAGAAACAAATTGGAATTATATTTTAATTTTTGAATTCAGTTGGAAATAAAAACGTTGACTATTTATCATGAAGATTCGCCTTACCTAAATCAAAGACCTTGTACCAAGTTTAAACTTGGCATTCATACTACCACTAATTTTTTCATAATTTTTGTTTCAATAGATTCGAAAATAGGAAGGAGGGACATATTTTTGGCGTACATTTTAAACGATATCTCTGAAAATATAATACGTAAAATTAAAACAAATATATTTTTAGTTCGGTGTTACTAGATCGTTCAAACGATAACCCGAGTGATATATATTTTTTCAATTACCTTAATTAGCCCTCTAAATTTTTCATAAAAATATTTGTTAAATGCTAATAATCTATAAACATGTGCGTCAATAGCATATAGAAGTCTAGCAAGTTTGACTTTCCACGTTCCATAGTTTTCGAGAAAAACGGCTGTCATATACGGACAGACAGACACATGAGTGATCTTATAAAGGTTCCGTTTCTATTTTTTAAGTACGGAATCCTAAATATGAAATATTCCTTGTTTCTATCTGGTTATTAGTTAGACTTTTTTTTATTTAATAAAATTTGTGGCTTTATTTCATTCTAAAAAAAAAAAGAAAAAAAAAACTAAGGTTGTTACCTATGTTGTGACATCAATTAAAAAATGATCCAGCAAAGAAACACTGTTTTGTAAATGCTTCCACTAAAGCTTCTCCACCACCGTCACAAATAATTCTGAGACCTTTCACGCTTATTCAAGTAAATGTTCCATAAACTTGAATCCTTCTAAAATCTATACAAAAATACTTTTTCTTTTCTTTCACTCCATCTCCTTCCCCCTTTCTTCTTCTCCCTAACTCATCATGATTATTATATCTTTTTCGTTAACAATAAGCAATGACCAAAATGTATGTCACTGGAGAAGTGTGAGACATCACACATGAACGCAGTGAGTCAGTGATGTTGATCCTTGAAGTCAACACTCAATTTTAAAGTATAATTAATCTTCATCAAATGTCGATTCAATTATAGAAATTTATTCCCTCTCTGAATTCGCATTTGATGTGACCGAATTTTCTGAAAATTGCACGCACAGACAGAAAAGCTGAAGAAATTAATTGTCCCACATAGCTCAAAGTAATTTGTTGTCATGAAAAGTTTTGATCTTTTTAGTAAATTTTTCAGTTTCATGAATAGCTAATTATTATAGAGTGCAAACAGACGAGATGAAGTTAAAATGCAATATATTCCAAGATTTTAGAATAGCGGGAAATTTTAAATTAAGATTTAGTAATTTTTCTTAATCGGCTACCATTTTAATTACATTTAACAATATAATTTACATTACATTTGATTAATAACTTACTTAATTAAATATCTTTTTTTTAAATCGCTTTTCATTATTAAATTCTTTAATTGAAATTGAAATGTTTAACGTTGAAACGAGAATGTTTTTAATTTACAGTTCGCTATGATTACGGCAAAAAATGTTATTTAATTGCTTTTTTTTTCACTAAAATTATTTCATCTACGTGGCTGTTTCATGATAATTCATACAATTCTGCCCAAGTAACTGATATAGGCAATAATACTATTTTCCGAATTATGCTTTTATAAGTTTTCGGACACATCAAAGAGCTTGAACTTAAAAGGAATTTATTGTCTTAAATCAATTCAGTAATTTTTAATCTTTTAGGTATTAAGTTCGAAAACTATTGTGAAAAGTTTCTATTAAATATTAGTAGTTTCTGTTGAGCTATTTTTAGGATGATATCACAGAAAAAAAAGATAATTTGTTACCAAGTGATTTATAAATATCTTTTTTTTTTTTAACTCGGCATTAGTACACTTTTGAAGAGGGAAAAAATAGAATCTATATATAGAAAAAAGAAAAATCTTTCATTTTCTTTCAAAATATATTATGAATCAGAAATTTTATTGAATAAACGAAATCAAACACGTACCACATACAAAAAAGACATATTTTATTTTTTTATGGGGGGGGGGGGGGGGTGATGTAAAAAAAATTAAAAGCTGTCTCATCTATAAAGAAAAAGGTAACATGGATAAGAAAAATTGTATGAAGGGTCACGAATAAAGAGATTATAGTCCATTTTTATTTGAGATTTGAGGCGAAATTCTGACAGATTGAGAGGCGCGCTATCTTCCGATAACACTGGACGATCGAGGCAAAAATTAAAGTAGCCTTTGATAAACACCAGTTGAAGACAGGTGGATAAACAGGTCAAAATATGTCGTCCATACACGTAGATAGAAATAGTCGGTAATTACTGTTTGTTATTGTCATCTTTTTTTCCCAGGTCCTTCATTTTTAATAGGAAAAAAAGCCGCGACTTAAAAACATTTAAGAAGTTTTAAAAACTTTTAATGTTCACCACTAAATTCTTAATGTTGTTTTAAACATGATTACATAAATTTTGTAGAAATCCATTTACAGTAAAATCGTGTTGCCTAAATCCTGGGAACGCAAAACATTATATTTATCTCTTGGACCCATAATTTTTACCCATGGTTTTTATTTCTTGAGCCCAAAACAAAAGTTTTAAAACAGTCCTCGGTCTAGTGTGTTGAGAGCGGAGTTCTCGCTGTCGATCGCCATTGCGATAAATTGGACAAAGTTGGTTTTAAATTAAACGATTGAAATCGCCCAATTAGGACAGCTGATTTATTTTGTGCGTGTGTGTGTGTACACAGAGGAAACACTCTCATTCATGTTACTGTACGATTGATATTGCTTATCGCGTTAAATCGTAGCGTACCAGTTACGTCAGTCTATTTTTGGAAGAAGGAGCATCATTTGTATTGCTACAGATATCCGTTTTTCAAAAAAGCGTTTCCACCGAGACATCTCAGCTATGAAAAAGAGATACAAAGCCAATGGTACACAAGAATTTGTACGATTACTGGATATTGGAGATATATCTACTTCTGAAGCCAAACATCGAAGAAAATCAACAATTGTAACATTTTAGGTAAATTCATTAATATCATGTATGCGTGTAAATATACTCTTTCCTTGCATAATTAATTTAGGTGGCACAAAAGAAATAAGGGGTATAGATAAAACTACTTACATATTTAAATTCAGTATAAAAAGTTTAAGGTCAGGTATTTTAATTCGGGTACCAGAGTAAAGGAAAAAAATTATTCCCCAGTGTTCATGTTTCACCAATTATCTAATATTTATAATACCATTAATCATCTAAGTTCTCTTTTTTCCACCTCAAATTTTCGCCCTACTTCCTAGCACAGAAGTTTAAAACCTTTAAAACACTTTATTTATTTTTATTTCTCTACTATGTGTTACATTTTAGCAAGAATAAATAATTAATCATCTAAATCCCCTTCCTAAAATATTCCTTCTCCCCGAAAAAGGGGAAATTTCGAGATGTAGAAGGCTCAAATTAAAAATGTCCCCTATTTTGTAGTTTGTCTGCTCTTGTCCTTCTTTATAAATGCATCACTTCACTTTTACATCAGCTAAAGCCAAAGTAAAGTCGCGTAGGCGATGTCCTGGCACAACGCGACACCTCTTATTAAAAATAAAGGTTAAAGACCGTCAATGATTCAAGACTGATCTATTTTACCAGTTTTTTTTTTCATTTGGCTACAACTTTCTCTTGCTGACTAGCCAAATTTAAAAGCGTGTTCAAAATTAAGCGAGAACCCTAGATGAGAGTATTGAGCTGTTTCATGAATATTCTAACAGTGAATAATACCTGCAATTATCTGAAACGCTCAACTACGTTTCATCTCTTTTCGCCTTTTCCTAAATAAAGGCATATTGCTTTTGGAAAAAACTTTAAATTTTGTAACCTAATAACTTCCACCTCCACATCTTTGCACACTTGTGTTACACCCAATGTAAACAGAAATTTACTCTTCATTTTCAACATTTAAGAAAATGCCAACAGTGTTAACTATGTCGAAAATTATTGGGTCATCCGGAACGTTCTGTGGTTTTTTATGATAAATTTCAATATAGACTTACGAAAATATAAGAAAATTTTATTGAATCACATAAGCACCATTTTGTTCTATGACTTTTTGCTGTCGTTCTGGCAGCTGAAAAATTCCCTTTTTAAAAAAGTCATTAGATTTAGTCGTCAAGGTGCTATTTGACAGACTCCAAAGAAATGAACTCCCGATCCTTCAGAAAAGTTTGAAGTGACCTGAAAAGTTAAATATCTGAGGGAGCCAAATCTGTTGAATATGTTGGGTGACACAAAATATCCCAGGGTTCGTACCCTTCAAGGACGTTCCACCAGAATTTTTGTAAAGTAATTTTTGCCTTATGTAATAACACAAAATTCTATCTTCAAGTGTAGCAACCAGTACTTTACAAAATTTCTGGTACTAAAACACTTAAAATTCCCCACATCCCTTGCTGCGTATGAACCCTGTGTAAGTCATTATAATACATTCTAACTGCGCGCTATTGCAATGTTCTGTTCTGCACATTAGGCAGGGCCGAAAAAAATTTATAATAATTTTTTTTATTGCTATGCCATGGAAAAGTGCAAATTTTCAAAGCAAATATAAAAACGCCATGAAATATATAGAGAATCTTCCGATCGCGTTAAAGATATAAATATCATGAAATGGGCAAAAATCCAAGATATTCTCAATAAGGCATTTATTGACATTCATCGCACTTTGGGGCCAAGCATTGTCATGTGGAAGCACAACACCTCGGTGATTGGTCAGTTCTGGTCGCTTTTCTTCGATTTTTGATTTCAAAACTGCTCCCCATTTTGGAACAGTATTTTTCAGAATTCATTATCTAATTTGGTGGTAACAATTCATAATAAATAACTCCTTTGTTGTCCCACCATAAACAAAGCATTACTTTTTTTGAGATACAGCCCTCCTCTCAATGTTACTTGGGGAGGTTGATTTGACTTACCACATGATCTTTTCCTTGTAACATTATTGTATAGTATCCATTTCTCATCTCCAGTAAATAGCTGTTTTAAAAAAGTAGCTACTTCATTTCGTTTCAGGAAAGAATCACATGCCAAAACTCGTGCAAGCATATTCTGCAGTATTAAAGTATGTGTACACACATCATAGTGGCTTACATACCCAAACTTCTTCAAATGATCAAGCACTTTACTTTTTGGAATATTTAATCTGTGTGATAGTTTCTCAACTGTGTAACGTAAATTTTCAGTGATAGGTTCTTTTAACAGGTCCTCCTTTACAGATTACGGTCGTCCAGAGCAAGAGTCATTTTCGAGGCTGAAATTTACGCACTTAAACTTTTGAAAACATCTTTGAATGGTATCATCTGAAACTTTGTCCATTTATAGCACTAATTTTACGAGCAGCTTGACTAGCAATTTTTCCTTTTTTGAAATAAAAGAGTATCATATGACGAAAATGAACTTTTTGTGTCTTGATTCTTAGCACTGCACTGAAGCAAAAATTATGTGACAATACAAGTCAGAATTATGCAGCGTAAGCAGAAAACACTGAATATCTCTGGGACATTCAAAAGCACGCCTTATCAGTAGCAGCAAAATAACTAGACGAAGGCAAGAAGCACTTTGAAAAACCACAGAACTTTCCGGATCACCCAATACTTAACAGTGTAAAATTTAAAAGCAATGATAAGTGCGCTGAAAACCTAAAAACAAGGTGGACTTGTAGCAAACTCTGACAGAATTTAAAAAAACAATAACCACATTTTTAAATATAAATAAATGAAAAATTCTTTATAAAAATAATTTTTATTCGTTAATTTTTAGTTAATTTCGTCTCATTAAATGGTTTGGTCATCAAAATATCCTAAAAATTTCGAAAGGTGTCCTCATAACAAAAAGTATGCAAATTTTATAGCTGAAATTTTAGAGCATGTTTAACTGCTATAAGGCAAAGTGAAATGTCTAAGGGAGATACACCCTTTTTTGAAATAAGTAGGTTTATGGATATTTTGCACTGTACGTAGTGTGATATAAAATAATTACTGCATTACGGCATTCATGGAAAGTTTTTCTTTTTTTTCAGACTGAATGTAAAATATCGTTTTTATGTAGAGGAGAAGGTTCGAATATAGGTAAAGATCTAAAAATGGACTAGCTCTTAAATGAAAGTACTAGATGGTTCGACCATCTGGAGACAAGGACATGAAATTATTACATTTTTGTGAGGAAGAAGAAGGAACAATTGATTCATCACTGCCGATAGTTGTCACCACTTGTTTTTCAAATTAGAAATTTCCAGACGAATATCAGATGAATTCGAATTTCTATATATTTTAATAGATAACAATTGCATGTTTTATTGTTACCACGTCACTAATAAGATAATAAACTACGTTTCGAGACAAAATGATATGTATATGAAAGACTACTGCAAATAAAATTAAAAAGTAGCATTTTCACTAATGTTGATTGTTTTTATTATTTTATCTAGGTTTTTACGCAAATGTTATGTGTGGCCTATATTTATACCAACGCACCGTTTAAAAACTACTAATTTCACAACTTTTGCAATCAAATTTATTATAAAACTAGCAGGCTATGCCCGCTGCGCTGGTCCATTTTCCAAACGAATCTTGAATCAAACTAAATTGTGATTTTTAACCTTCTATTTTAAAGCAGTAAAGACCGTCACCTGGACAATCATCCTTCTGCATTGCTGAAAACGATGCTAACTTCATTGGGATATTATACTATATTATGCCTTAGACAAAATTTGGGCAATTAAGGAACAACTCTTTTAGTTGACTATTTAGAGTAGAGTTTGGTACGGAAATGAGACAGTTATGACAACAGGAATTACAGTATTCTCTAGTCATCACAGTGTTAAATTAGAGAGCATTACAATGATTGAAGAGATTGATTTTTGAACTTTAAGAACATTCCGATTGTTCATTTTCATTTGTTTGTTGTTGAACGCCCAGCATCTCAATTTGCACTATATGTGGTTCTGGTAGCTTAAATTCAATCTCATTACATGTTACAATACATTTTTTAATAAACGTCCTCTTCTGGCAGGTCTACTACTGTTTTCCATCTGTCTATTCCAGCAGAATAAATAGAATAAAAAATTTAAAGAATTATTTGCAGACAATGATGAGCATTTAACTTATATATTTATTCGAACAGTGAAGTAAAAAAAAAGTGGATTTTTAAAGCTAAATTTTTTGAATAAAATTAAAAGGTACTACTTGATTATCCCATCGACAAAAAACTATCGCCAAAATATAAGATTAAATGCCAATAATGGATGATCGTAAATGTCATATTCACTTGACATTAAACACCTTACACGTATTTGTTACGTCATCAAATTAATTTTAATTCGACTTTTTAGTTGTATTTTTATTAAGGTTTTACTAATTTGTTTGTTCTTTCCTTATTTGAAATAAAAATTTATGTTAATTTGTATAATTTGGCGTTGGCGAATAGTTTGGCGAAATTGGTCGACGCGATAATCAAGTAGTACCCCACGTAAAATATATTTGCATGAAGAATTTTTTACGTTAAAGAACATTTACATTCGCAGGAAAATATTGCTTAAACAAAAAAAAAATCCAGAAAATTATAAATTTCAAAAAATAATTATAAAAAATATGCATGCAAAATTATTACTTATCCACCAGTAGATTTCAAAGAAAAACGCAACCCAAAATGCTGAAGATCGCAACAATCACATTGAAACATTTATCACCAAAAAAAAGCTCGCCAAAAAACCAAAACAGGAAATGGAACACTTGCCTAACTATTAGACACAAATGTCATATACGTACCGAGTTTGGCGCGTTTTTTTTTTTTTTTTTTTTTTTTTTTTTCAAAACAGTTTGGCGAAAACATAGTTTTCAAATACCACTTACATATATGTATACTTATTTTAAAAAATTTCTATTATTTTAAAAGGAAATAACAATAAATAAAAAAATTAATAACTATAGACAGAAAATAATTTATTTAATTGTAAAAAAAGGAAATAAGAGTAAATAAACGATTTATTAAATAAACAACAATAGCCATGTTAGTTACCATGTCAGGCAAAATAACGCCATTTTGGAGCTCATTAGGTACCCTGGAGCGTATATGAATTCCGTGCCAATAATAATAATAATAATATGGAATTCAGACGTTACTTTATGTACTTTTAAATATCGAAGATTAGTCTAATATCTTTTAAAATATTACCTAACAGAGGGGGGAATATGAAGAAAAATATAGAAGAAATAACGAATTAAAAAAAGATTTGCAATTTTTTTTCAGCAAGCAATTTTTGGTACTTTCCAGTAAACCGGGCGCCAGTGTTATATATACATACATAGATGCGTATGTATACATATATTGTATATATACACATGTATACATGTGTATCCACATTTTTGTATATGTATATATATGTATATACATATGCATGTATATATAACAGTGGCGCCCGTCTAACGGAAAAGTACCAAATTTTTATTTCAAAATGTTGAATTTTTTTTATAGTAATAACACATGATTGCATAAATTTCCTTTAGAATAGTTTTCAGTTCCTAAATTTTGAAACTGTGAATTTCCCTGTCCGTGAAATTGGCGTTATGGCCAAAGGAATACTAAATAAACAACAACATTTTCGAAAAAGAAAAAAAGGGATAATATTCATTGATCTGAATTGGAATCTATAAAAAATCACACGTTTCCGTAATTACGACGAATTTTTTTTTTTTAAAGTATGAAATTACGAACAGATGTCATATATTCCATCGGCAGCCATTTGGGATTTTTTCTTGGCGTGAAAACCCCTTTTCCGCCAAGTAGTAAATGTCACCCAGCAACAATTTATGCGCATGAAAGGCTTAACGAAAATAAAATGTAAAACATCGTCAACAAAAAATCGCCAAGAAATCTCAAAACATCCAAGATGGCGCCCGCTTGAATATACAGCATCTAAGCCTGAAATGATTTTACAATATGTATGTGTTTCAGAAATTCAAACAAATTTTAAATATTTGATTCCATTTTTAAAATATTAACTGATATCTACATCATTTATAATCGAATATAAAAATAATTGATCTGGTCCACTTGAACAACCACAAATCCTCAAGCAAATGTCACGCTTATGCATTTTTGACTTAAGATCACATTGTTTGGCGACAAACGAAAAATAGAAGTCGTAAAGAAACACATAATATGTAACTCACAATAATTACAGTATTATTTACAGTTGCATCTACTTGTTTCTCCTATAAATCACATTATGTGAATTAAATAGTTAGATAAAATTGAAAAGAAAAGAACAAAAAAGAAAAAAAAAAGTAGTAATTCAAAATTAGTCTAATCAAATTTTCAGATTTCTTTTTTTAACGTAAGACAGGCGATAATTCGCCAAATATTGTATCAACTGAAAAATTTCACAATAAATTATATTTTAAGCATTACAAATATTTATTTCATGTTTAAATTAAATATTTTCGTTTTATAATATTATGTCTTATTAAAACATTTTTTGTTGTCTTTTTAAATTAAATATCAGTATTTTTTTTTTCATTTATTTGCGAAATGTTTGGCTAACGGATATAGTCATTTCAATTCTCTAATCAACAAACTTTTCGCCAAAATATAATCACTGGCAACCCTTTCCTTCAAAATAACATTAAAATACGAAATTTATTACCAAAAATCATAGTTATCCCTGTATATTTTCTTATAAACCACCACGTGAATATTCTTTATCGAATAATATAACTTGCAGAAAAATCTACCGAGTAGTTTTTGAAAACATTCGAGCGTAACTTTTTGATCTTACTGCTTTATAATATATATGATACACAGAATATTGTCAGCAATTTTTACATTCCGATCTTGATCATTACATGTTTTAGGTTGTATGAACATATTAACATCTTGAAAATAATGAACATATAGCTAGCTCGATCAAAAAAATAAACATGTAGCCAAAATTTAGGCATCTTTTAATAGTAATCTGATTAGGACTAGTTAGTAAGGCCTAAATAGATGCTACAATATCTTATTAGGCATCGCACAATTTATGATATATTTTAGATGTATTTTGCAATTTAATCTCAAGAGTATATGCTTTTCGCCTATTTAAAGAAGCATTAATTGTTATGATAACAGAGTTTTACTCCTTTTGTGATATTTTTCTTCAACTTTTCGTCTCTTTCAAACAACAATTTAACTTTTTTATGTATATGTAATAAATTATTGAAATTTGCGTTCAAACTAACGGGTTTAGTTTACGTGGATCTGCTACAGTTTGATAAAAAATTTTACAGTTTGTTAAAAAAAAGTAAAACAAGCAGGAAGCAGGAATTTTGATTTTTCAGAATTTAGTGTCGCCCCGATGAGGATAAGACAATTTTTTTTTTTTTTTTTTTTTTTTTTTTACGAGGTGTAACCCGTCAAAATCCGACGAAAGAAAATATTTAAGAAGGAACTATTTCATTAATTTATAATGAATCTATAAAATAAGTTTTGAAAAATTGCATCTTATATTGGTTGATCTAACTCTCAAACAAATTTTAATTTAACATAAAGGTCACTGCTCTTCTGTAAAAGCACTCTAAATTTCTGTAAAACTTTTCGTTTTATGTGATTTTGATTGCGTTATTTTCAAAAGTGAAGCATTTCCTCCTGCAAAGAATTTCAGAGCCGCTGGAGTGAAAATGATTCAATTCTACAAAATATATTTCAGTTTTAAGAACTAAAATACACGGTTTTATTTTATATAAAATGACGTCCTTTCCATTCTCTGAAGAATTCCACATATACGATCCAGTATTAAACAACATCCATTGAAAAGTATGCATATGACGTCACTATCGCGGAATAATACATAAGCCCAGCACAAAAGCTATGTCGTACACTCGAGGGAAAAAATCGTCTAACTATAATGACTCACATGCATTCGCTTGTTTGTAACATTAATATTGATATTTAAATTAAATATAGTTTATAATAGCTCTATTGTTTTATCAGAAATCATTCATTTATATATCTTTTTCAAAATAGCACGTATTCTAATTGCAATTGTTTTTCAGTTATGATGAAATAGCAACAAAAAGATACAGTAATCTACTATTTTACTTTCTACAGAAATGGAGTACTTCAGTTGCCACCACTACAGAAATGGGACAAAAAAATTAATATCTCAAAAATAAATTGTGATGCAGTTTCCAAACAAATTGCAGTTAAAAGTACTTGTTTCCTTATACGAAGGTGTAAAATTTGAAAATGTGCGATGCTTAGAAATTTAAAACTTTCAGTAGCGATTATTACTTACTTAACTGCTTAATGTGCACTTAAATGCTAACTTACTGCATACTTAACTGTACAATGATACATCTGCTTCGTTTTATGGCTGGCTTACGTAACGTAACGTTATTTTTTAGGGATGACGCTTTAATTGTTGCCCGAAACAAGTAGCATATCGGGGGGTCTAATAAATATCCCTTTTTAGGTACAGGTAACCCAATTTTACGTTACCAACAATTTATAAAGCCTTCTATTAAAAAAGTCTAGTTTTTAGTTAAATTTAATTAATCTCAAAACCACCTAAATCTATGTTTCATTCTTAATTTGTAATAATACTTTTATTAGAGAAAAATATCTTACATCGCCACTAGTCGGTAGCTAGCAAAAATGCCTGTTATGTTATAAAAGCATTACATAACATTCCCCATTTAAAATTTACATAAATTTAAATTTTTGTACTTTGTTTATTAAAATAAACAACTTCAAATTCTATCTATAAAATTGACAGTAAAACTTCTAAGTTTTTAAATATTAAAAATCTAAAATTTTTAATTTTAATTATTTTAATTTGGAATCACGTTTATTAAATTTTAATATTTTTTCTCAATCCTCTGGTAAAATTTCAGCGCAATTGCTTTTAAAGTTTACCAGTTAAACAAGAAAATAATTTCTAGACTTTTCTTTATTTATAATTGTTTTCTATTCATGCTTCGCCTCAAAAAAGCAATCTCCTAGTTCAAATAATGTTTCTTACCATTGAAATGCACCGGAAATTCCAATACTACGTCATCAGACCACCGAAGTCGTAGCGTCTCTTTTAACCCACTCAAACAACTGTTGCCATTTTCACAGTCGAAATTCTAGCGCAAAAACATTTTCGTCGGCTGTGCTATCGACAGACCGTCTTTTCGAGTATTCTGATTGGCTCGTTTCGCCCAGAGCGTATGCCGATTTCGACAGGCGTTTCAAAAAAAGAGCCAGTTCGTTACTTTTGCGAGAGCGAGAGGAATCATATTTCCAGCTCGGAGAGCTTTCCTCTTTGCCGTTGGGCCTTTGCCCAGCGGGCGTTTCCAGTCAGCAACGTAATATTCTAAAGAAAATTCAGTTATAAAGATTTGTCAAAATTATCCCTGAATAGTTCTACCTTTCAAAATTTCTGGGATTAATTCACATAATGGATGACTCGCAAGATGAAGTTTAAATGATTCATAACTACTGTGCTAATTCGTTCAACATTGGTTGCATCCTTTTGAGATGATCACCTTCAGATGCTCATTGGTGATCAGCTCTTTGGAGTACAGGAATTTTAATTCAAATAATAATTCTGTGGAATTCAGGTTTCATGAATCTTTGATAAATTCATGCTGTGTTTCAAGGTCTTGTGATAACCTTTCATGGACATTCTGCACTTCAAGTATCTAATTTCATATGTCCGTTCATTACGAATTTTCTTTCAACGTCTGCCGTTACGACAATAGTACATTATTTTATACTCCTGTCACTATTTCAGCTACTCTACTGGGAAACGACTATTTTATTGAAAAAGAACATTAGCTAACGATTTTAAAATAGACTTTCCAAAAATAAAATTTAAATCAGTAAAAAATAAAATATATTCGTTCTTCAATAAATCTCTACTTTATCATAATGTAATATAATATTTTGTGATTTTAACAAAAAAAAAAAAAAAAAAAAAAAGTTTTTTTATTTCGGATTCGGTATTGATATGATAATAGTGTTAAATAAATATGTTTGATGCGAATTATGGTTCCGATTATTTTAATTGTGAATTCATTTTCTGTGTAATTTTCAGCTATAAGGAGTGAGTAAGCCTTTTTGTTTTTATTTTCAGGTTCACAAATTTTATTACAGAAATTGGCCAGTTACTTAAATTTAATTCGTTTATTATTAGGCCAATATATCAAAGTGATTTCTAATTATTAATAACATTTTATTACTATTTAAAAATTAATAAACTTTAAATTAATTTAGTTACGACGCATTTGTCATCCACTATACATCCGGCCGTAGTGCGATTCTGAGGGATGTGAATTGGATATATTTCGATTAGATTTAAATATTTCTTTTCGAATTTTTGCTCCAATTTACATGTCGCAGGGTCACATTACAATGCCCTATGTGTATGCAAAACTGACAAAGAAGATTTTTAAACAGGATAAGAAAGAGCGCCTTTTAAAGTAATCTACGCTATTGGATTATATTTGACATGGACTAACCGTAGTTTTGTTTCCAGTCTAACAAAATCAACGAGAAACACATCTGGGTAATTAAATATTTTGGGAACAATGTGTCGATTTCTGTTTTATGGGCTGAACTTAAATTGCAGCTACAGAAAGCTTTAGAACATGATGACAACGGGGCTCGCAACGTTCCTAAAATTTTCGCACTTTGCTACCAGTAAATTAAAACGATAATCTTTGTTGTATAATTCTATTAAAGATGTTAAAAGAATCTACCACGAAGAATTCTTATTTAAAATACTGGTAGGAAAGTGCGGAAATTTTAGGAACGGTGCGAGCCCTGTGACAAGCTGTGTAGTTTGAACTTTGGTTCTGAGATATTTGAGAAACTAACTTATTTTGATGATGTTTCTTTACAGAGTAATCAGCTGTTCATTTTTGTGAGATTTATGAGATCACAGGGATGAGAAAACTTGCTTTAAGTTTTTTAAATAATCCACAATTGTCCAAAATATTAACGTATGTTATTTCCACATTATGTATGATCATGCCATTGGTTTATTCTTGCTTGACAGAATCTCAAAGCAGGCTTATTTGAATGCAATAAAATGCCCTCTAGAAAGCACTACTAATCTATATTGCAGAAAACATTTCCTAGAAAATAATTTGTTTGCTGTTTATCACATGTTTAGTAGCTAAAGCAATATGTTCAGATTTTTAGTTAAGTGATTTTTTTTTTTTTTGCAATTTCTATTTCTTCACTTTTAGTTTGAATTATTGTTTTATAGACAGATTTTTTTTTTCAAGTTTTATCGATAAAAAAACATAAATAACGACTTTATTTAGCTGTATGCATTTTTTGAAGATTAAAAACCCAATTTATTAAATATAACATGTGTGTTTATATTTAGACTCCAAATATAATTTTCGAAGGCTTTATTTTAATTTTTTCATGATAATGAAAATTTTAAAGAGATTATCCTATATTTAAACAATATTGATGTTATTCCGTACACTTAAAAAATTGCAGCAAACTATCCAGTCATTCAAACGTTTTTATATAAAGCGATTAGATAAGCGAAATTTATCTCTGTTATGACCAATGAGAACCCTTCATAATATGGTCAAGTATCAGTTACCCAAAAAAACAACATGGATGACTGGGGAGTTACTGCATATTTTTAAAGAAAGTAAAATCTGTAAGGCAGAATCTTTTTTTTTTTTTTTTTTTTTTTTTTTCAGGATAAAGTTTTCTTCTTGAATCAAATCACTAGTAAACCGAAAATGGCGTGAAGAAAACGCTTGAATTCATCATATAAATGTATTCTATTTATAAATTATACACATTTATCAGAAATGTATATATACAGGAGTTTGTTTTAAGTATCTAAATGGGAGTTTTGGTGATGTGCAGAATAAAAAAAGAAATTAGACGAAAATTCGATTTAAATCATCATTCTTTATTTTTAAAGAAACAGAAAGAGATATTAAATTTGGAGGTATACATGGTGTGTTCACTAAGTTTCAAAACTGGTCCTAGAATACAAAAGTTATTAAACATTTTTGTACAGCGAACTAAAATTCTTCGAAATATGACCCTTGGGCATCAGCAGCAAGCGCTTTTACCATTGTCCATAGGCTCTCTGGAAGTCTTCGCACGCAAGGCTGTTAAGTGACCTCGTCGAAGCTGAATACGTGGATCGCTGGAATTTTGTCGAATCACTTCCCTTTCACATATTTCTTGATCCGGAGGAATAAAAATAAAGTCGCTGGGAACGAGGTCGGGGCTGTAGGGAGGCTTGTGGCAGTATTGCCACGTTAAACTTAAGGAAAACTTTGTCGGCTGCGAGCGACGTGTGAGAGGGTGCATTGTCGTGGTGAACAATCCAATCTTTTCTGGTGTCGTGGAGGACGCACCTGGTCAGGTCGGTTTTACGCTGAAATGCACCACTATTTGAAGGACAGAATCCGGCGTGTCCGCCTAGACATCAGAGACGATTGGATTGTTCACCACCACAATGCGCCCTCTCACACGCCGCTCGCCGTTGCCGAAGTTTTGGCTAAGTCTAACGTGGCGATACTTCCGCAAGCACCCTACAGTACCCTTTTTTGTTCCCCCGGATCAAGAAAGACCTGAAAAGGAAGCGATTTGGCACGATTCCAGCGATCCAATCAGCTTCAACGAGGTCCCTTAATAGTCTTGCGCGTGAAGACCTCCAGGGAGCCTATGAATAACGTAAAAAACGCTGGCAGCGATGAGTTGATGACCAAGGGTCTTATTTCGAAGAACTTTAGTTCACTGTACAAAAACGTTTAATAAATTTTGTATTCTAGGACCAATGTTGAAACTTTGTGAACACACCATATAAATACAGCATTTTTTCACAAATTTAACCCGTTCAGGTCTGGTGACTTATTAATAAGACGTGTCTTTCTATTGAGTATTGTTTTGTCTTAAGATTTATTTTTGCTAGTATCTGCATGGAGTAATGAAAATATATGTCTATACATTTATTATTATGCTTTCATTTAAGTTTCAGCATATGGAAAAAATATTAAATGTTGGCTTAATTCTCTTTACACCGTTTACTTCTTTTGTTTCGAACATAGGTTTCACTCTTTAAATTTAGAATACTTTTCCGAACGAGTATTTGTCATGTAATACATAATAAATGCAAGAAAGTTATCTGTTTCATCCAGTTGTAATACGATATTTTACAAACGTCTTCAAAAATTCTTCCTTAGTCTTTTGTCAAATAAATAGTATGCAAAAAATACTATATTCGTTAGATTTTTGTAAATGACATATCCGTTAAATTTCAGTAAAACCGATGTGGCAATAGCAGCGCTATATTTGTCCCTGGTGCCATAAATGTAAAACGGTTTAACTACACTTACATATATATATTATATATGATTAAAATGAAATGATATGTATAAAAAGCAAAGAAAAAGTCAATATAAAAGTAAAAACCAAAAAATTTAAATTTTAAATATGAGAAACTATGAATATCTTATGAATTCTTCAGAGGAACTCCATAAGAATAATTCATAGTAAAGATATGTTTTGTCTGCATTAAGACTAAAAAGGACGCCTTATAACATATGGAAAAACCAATAACTTAAAGAAGTTTGATTAGTTTCATTAAACTCCCTTTTATATTATTTTCCAAATACTAACTAAAAAAAGTGTGTGTATAAAGAAGATTTCGTTGATTCATTGATAAATCAAAAGCAAAGAATCAAAAATACCTCATTCTGAATATATCTAATTTTAAATGATTGAAAAAAATCACTACCAGTTTAGAGATCGATTCATGGTAATGAAATCCCAAGCTTAATAACATTCGTATTAAAATAACTTATACCTACAATGAATCTTTACGTTAAATATATATTTCTGCCATAGCTATCATGCATAAATATATAAAAATCTGCTATATAAAATTAATGTAGCTTTCTTGTAGGAACAGACATTTTGTGAAGATAAATTATTTGTAATATGCATGTTATTAGATTGGCGACCACACCATAATTTCTTTAGCAGTAATTAAAATAAGTAAAACATAAAATAATTCAACTAATTCAATCCACGCAGTTTTTTTCATAACATCATGGCAGAAATAATTCTTAAACATATTGGAATTACACACAATTCATTAAATTAAGTTCTATGCACATTAGAGTCATTGATCTCAGATTATACTTAAACAAATATACGTATATGTGCGTGTGTACTAAAGGAAAAGATTATGTTCTGTAAGTATCACAATATATTGGCTTAGACTATGTACAAATTACAAGTAGAATATAAAGTAGAATCCTTCTTAATCAGCAGCGATGGTATCTCCGGAAATCGGATTTTTTGCGGATAACTGAATTTACCTTTCGTCGTTTGTGATGCCATCTTCAGAAATTACAGCATGCGAAATCAGTTTGTCATGTTTCTTCGATATCTTGGCCACAATAAAATAAATTATATCGAAAATCATACAGATATTTTTAATTTTAATACTATCTTTAAAAATATATATACTTTTTTAAATTACCATATATATTACCACATGAAAAATACTAATTTCGTCGTGTGGTGAAGATGACATATAACTTCGAATGTGTGTAAATTACTTACAAGATTGTCATCGGGTTGTTTAAATTTCACTTTGTATAGAATGTAACTTCGTGATATTACATACTGAGATAAATGAACATTGCTCGGCAAATTTTATGAAATATATAATTCCTTCGTCGTTTTCCTTCCACTTAACTTTCTCAGTCTAAGTGTTATCTTCATTCTCTCCCAACCTGATCATCATCTTTCTCCTTTGCCAGTACATGTTCCATTATTTTGTCGTTCTTAAGAAAGAGCGTAAAGAGAACAGCATTTCCTACAATTACCCGAGACTGCACCTCCACTTGAATAACACTAATATTCACCAAACATGTACCTGAATCCATGGTGTCGGACATGTGCAAAGGGTACATTTACAAAAAATGAGAAACCAAGAGGCTCATTACATACTTTAAAATTACTCATTGGCTAAATTTTGGATTTAAATTTAGACCTTCAAAAGTACTATTATTCCAATGTTACCGGTTAACTGGATGTCTGTTACAAGAGATTTTACTGTAAGAAGACTGCTAAAATGCTTAAGCCTCTTACATGCAAATGAAAAACTTAAAGAACCAACACTTTATAGGATATTTTTTATTTAAAAGTTGAAAGATATGTTCTTATATACATGTTTTACATAATTTTTTTATAATAATAAACTTATTTTAAGGATAGGGAAGAGTAGCCATATTTGGACCGCCGCTTTAATTGGACCGTTGCCATTTTGTCGTTAATTACAGGAAGAGACGCCACCTACCACTGAAATCCTACTATTCAGAATGACGTCCCTCATGATTAGAAGAAGCAACCGCCTATCACGTACTGTTTTCAGACAATTTTTAAAAACATAAAGTTTCACCATGATTTTGTTCTTAGTCTTGAGATTATCTGTTTTAAAAAATGGCGTAGTTGCCGTAATTGGGCAAATTTAAGTTGCTTAAATTGGACTAGTTATGCCATCACAAATTTGAAAAGTAAGTAATGAATTTCGAGGTCAATACGGTTTGTACACTATTTCTTTTTTATTTTTTAATATTTTATAATGGATTACTATCTCCATGCAAGTTTTTTTTTGTATATCTGGATTATTATTTTTAAACAGTTTAGGCTTATATAAACATAAAAACATTTTTACATGTTTATGCGATAAAATTTGTTTGCAATTTCTTTTATCTTGTAAGTATTTGTATTTATTTTCTTTGAATTCCTTATTCCTACGGCGTATTTGGTTTACAGAGTTGAATTCAAACATTTTCCTCTTGGAGGATATTTCGAATGGCAGACTTTTTACAGTTCTGGAGGGTGGAATTACACTTTTTTGCCATTAAAACGCATAAAATCTGAAGCCTTGGGGTGGGGATGGTTATTTCAAGGCTCCGGGAGGGGGGGATGATTTCAACAATGTTTGAATATTTAATGTTTGCGTTTGATTAATCGTAGCGTATTTTTCAATAGAGGATATTTTTTAAAGAATTTTTTAATATAATGTTGAAAATATTGAAAATGACACAGACAAACTATCTGGAAGAAAAATACCCGTGACAACAAAAGCTGTTAAAGATATAGGAAACAAAAAGGAGAGAGTAAGTTGTGAAGAAATATACGTACAAGAGGACTTCAGCAACAAATCCTCCCCAAAAGCCAAAAAATCATTAAAAACGTTATTTCCCTTGCTAAATTCAGTAAAATTAAAATACAGAGGGAGCCAAAAAACAGTTGTGTTAACATCTTTGCATTATAAAGTGAACTTTGAAATGAAAAGAAAAAGGAAGCTATCACAACACAAAAGCAATTGGAACATCAAGTTTAAAAAAAAAAAAAGCCTTATGCAAATAGCAAGAAAATGATGGAAGGGAAGAACTGAAAACATACTGTAAAGAAAACTTCTGTAGTAAAAAAAAAAAAAAAAAAAAGTCTAATGCTTCAGAATATAAAAAGAAAAGTCTAGACACTGATGATTGGTTTTGTCTAATTTTTAAGAAAAATTTAATAGCAGAAATGATTCAGTGTTCAAATTACCAAATACTGGTCCATGTTGTGTGCACTGGAACAAAAAATGAATAAACGAAATCTGTGTGTAAGCTTTGCACCACTTCTTACACGATATTTGAAGTAACTGGCAATTAGTTCCATAATTTCTATTCTTAATTACTGATAACTTTGATTTATAATTTGAATAACTTTTTAAAACAATTACTCTTACTTTCAGATATTTGATTTCATTATATTTCATTGCTGTTATTTTGTTTCATTGTTTCATTAATCGCAAACTTTGCTTTTAATGAAATTTGTTATATTCCCAAGTCCTTAAAACAACCTGATATTGTTTGGTCCAATTTAGGAGACTGGGTTCCAACTTAGGCGACCAGTTGCTGAATTTGGACCACTTGACAAATTTTTCAAATTTGAATAAAATTTAAGATTTTCAAAAAGAAATTGATCTAAAGATTTATTTAGTCAGTAGATGTATAGATTCACCCCGTGTAATGATGTTTTGCAGATATTCCTAAAATGAAGTGAGTTATACCTGAAAATAAGTGAAGCGGTCCAAATTCGGCTGCTCTCCCCTAATACTATTCTTCTCATATGAATGAGAAGGTAGGGGAAAATAGGATGAAACCGTACAGTCGGGTGAAATCGGATATATCATGTTCGACCCAACTTCAGCAGCCCTCTAGGTGGTAATAATTGAACCGTTCAGTGCACAAATTGATTAACTCCATCAAATGAAAATGTTGAGTATAAACAGTTAAAGTTATTGTAACTAAAAAAATATTGTATCTATATAAAAAAATTTTCCCAGGATATGTTGATTGAACTCATTTTATTTTAATTAGGGTAACTTTTTATCACAGTATAAATATATAGAAAATTTTCAATGTTCCTTTGTTTAAAAAGAACGCCACTGAAAAGGGAGTTAAGCGGATTGTCTTCTGAACGCTTCAATTGGAAATGCGACCCTATATACAAGAATCCCTATATGCAAGAAGAGGCGGTCATTTCCGTACCTTCATAGTGACAGTTTATAGTTTCTAAGTTGAAATGTAAATTTTATCATTTTTTTTGTTCATATTCCCTGATTTTCTCCCTGACGTTGGCAAGTATCTTTTGTTCTTTTATTTAAACTAACTGGAAATTAAAAATAAACAAGTCTATTATAATAGTAAGGATGTGTTATTTCAGTGTTGCAAACAACTGGTTTTGGGACCTAGTTGTTCATAAAGGTTCTAGTTAACGTACACTAGGGTCGTAGCAAAACCGCTTCGAAATATTTGGTAGATTATGTTAAGTAAAACACATTAGCTAAATTACAGCCTTTTCAATTCATATGAGGAATAAAATATTTATTATTTTTCAACGTTCCTTTTTGGAAAATTATTATCATAATAAATTTATTACTTAACATACTTCGGAAGTAAGTCATAAAAAAGAATTTCTTCCTTTTATATTATCCTGGCACATTTTATTTTGTAAGCAATCGATTGTGGCAAGTTTAATTTTTGCTGCTAGTGAACGGAATTTTAGAATGTTTTATTCTTAAATTACATTTTAATGTATTTCTAGTGTTTCCACTTTTTATTTTTACTATATAAATATTTAGATATTAAGTTACTTCTAAAAAAACTTTTGTGGCTCGTTTTCCACCGAAGCATCTAACAGTTCAACTTCCTATATATTTATTTTTCAGAACTAATGAGCTATTGAATAGGGAAATGAAGAATCTTACATCAAATAAGACTACACTATCAGTTTTACAAACAAGAGTTTTACAACTACTCTTTATTACGAACTTTATCTGCATTCATTCACTCTCAAAAGTAATTTACTTACAAATGAGAACTTCCATGTACTCGCATTTTTTTTAAGTACAATTGTTTCAAAAAGAATTACATTGTTTAAAATAATCTACTTAAAAATAAGTATTTCTATGTACTCATATATTTTAAGTACAATTGCTACAAAAAAGAGCATTAATCTACTTAAAAATGAAAATTTCTTTGTACTCGATTTTTTTAAGTACATTTAATTCAGAAACGAGTACATGATATTTTGATGTTGTGTATACTTATACTTGATTTATAAATGTATGCAGAAATAGAAATGAATACATATATTTTGTATTTTATAGTCTTAATATTCATGTTTAAATCCTATGTGCTCAAAAATATGAGTTTTCTGATAAACCCTTTTCTTATACCGAATTGACAGTAGGGATTTCCAAGTTTTTATTTAAAGATATGTCTATCTTTGTTATAATTTTTAATTTATAATACACACTTTTCAAATTTATTTACAATTTCATTAGAAATGTTAAAGAAAAAAATTTCGTTTAAAATCGTTTTATTAGAAATTAGAATATTTAAGAAAGGGAAAATTCATCTCTACTGTTAGAGATCTTCCGTCGCTGATTCATAAAAGGTGTCATTTGGAAGCAGCTGGTAACTGGTCTTATAGCACAGTCAGTACAATACTGATCTCTCACCTAGAGACCTCGGGTTCAAATCACAGGGCGGCTCATACACAAAATTTCAAGAAATAAAATAGTAAATTCCTTGTCTTTACTTTAAAAATTTTATTTCTTTCGCAATTAAAAATGGTGATTTGTCGGTTCTCTGTAATTTCGCTTTTTTTTTCTTATAGTGTATATGTGTGTTTCTATACATACTTATTTTCGAGTCCCTGTATGTACTCAAAAAATGAGTACATTCGTTTTTCAAATTTAAGAGTTAAGTACTCGGAGCTATTTTAAGATCGGGAAGTGCTCAATAATTAGTTCAATTTACTTATTTTTAAGAATAGTGTTTTAACAGTGTTGAATGTTAATGTAAAGGACTTTTTCATAGTGCATAATTGTTTATTAATCATTATATACATCATTTTATAAGATGCATTAATGATAATTACAAAAAGCGTTACACTATTTTATTTTTTTTTTTATCTTAAGAAAAATAAAAGTGATGCTTTATGATACATTTATTTCAGTTTTATGCTCAAACAATTTTCGACCATAAAAAAAAAAAAATACAATCCGGAAAATTCTTTCTTTCTGAAATATTCGAAGAAAAAAAAACTACAATTTTATCGAGGTAAGAAATATCACTTTATTTATCAAAATAGCCGAAGATTATCTATCGTTATATGGACGGTCCCTATTCAATAAAAACTTCAGCATGCACACCAAATCACGCATAACGTGGAGGCATGTGGTGCGGGGGTGGCTCTGACATTTACTTTTCAAGGATTTGAAGCACGGGACACGAATTAAGCCGCTTTCGGAACATCCTCTCAAACTGAATTAAGATACTATCCACAAATTACAGGTTCTTTAACTACCAACAATAAATTATAATCTAAGATAAATAGCTGGAATTTTAGCACCTTTACGCGCAGATAACAGATCGAAGAATGACCCTTTCTACTTAAATCCACTGTGTTTGACACGACTGCTTACATCACCAATGAAAGCTTGTTATCGTCTCTCTCCTTGATTCTATCTTTAAAGAATACATAGTTGTGGCCTTTCCTGTTTTATATAACCTCAGGTGATGATACTCCTGGCACCTATATTGTTTAACAACCTTCAGTGTGTGTATAATCATTAGGCAAATCTATTGTTTTTTGACTGCAGTTCATCTTAACTGGAAAATTAATAGACATCAAATAATCAGCACTTATTATTTCCATCATGATACGAAAGAAATATCTTTTTAATTATGCATTTAAAGAGTAATTTGTAATTTTAGTAAAAAATATATTTCATAAACATGCAATTACAACTTTTACAACCAAGCCGTTTTATTCAAGTGACCATACGGAAAAAGGTGAACGATTACATACAAATATAATACTGGTTTGCTCATTTTCTTTGAATAACTAATACAAAGCATCTTCTAAAAAAATGTTTTTTTTTTTTTTTTTTTTTTTTTTTCAGAAGAATGTGCGACTTTAGGTAGATTTCGCATTAAATACTACATATTACATTCTCCCCTACGTTGGAATTTCTGAAATTTTTTTGCAGATCTACACTGATCATGACCCCTAGAACCTAAAACCACCCTCAGTAAAAAACTTTATATATATCACTTTCTTCTGGGCACGATAACTTCCACAATTCTGAACAAATCTTTTCCAAACTGATACATAAAATCAAGGGGTATAAAATCTTGGTCAAGTTCGTTAATGGGCAAAATCGGACCAAGGGGTTGGAAATAGGGAGGGGTTTGTGAAAACCAAAAACCCCCATAACTTCTTTATTTTTAAACATATCAAATCAGTTTAAAGTTTGTATTACTTCTAAAAATAGGACCAAAAGTTTATGTATCACAGATTTTTGATAAAATTAAAAATGGGCTCAAGGGGCACAAAAAATTCGGTTTTGGGGAGAAAAAAAATTCACAACTTCATCAATTCTCAAGATATCAAATTCAAGTAATTTTATTATAAATCTTCTTAATATTACCTACAACTTTTATATTCACAAGTTTTTAATAGAACCAATTCGTACTGCAAAAAAAATTAAAAACGAAAACAAAAAAAAAGGGGGGGGGGGTTGAAGATGAAAAAAATCCATAACTCCGTCAATTCACAAGATATAAAATCCCCATGAATTTATATCTTCTTAATATTGTCTACAACATTTATATAGACAAGTTTTTGATAGAACCAATTTTTACAGCGAAAATAAATTAAAAATACATAGCGGTTGAAGAAAAAAATCATCTTATTAAGGGTTTATTCAAATCCAAACTGCTTATTTTCTTACTCATTTTCAAATTCATTTTTGCTCTCAAACGCATCCAATTGGTAGATTCTCTTATTCAGAAACTACATAATGCACCGTAATGATCGATTTTTTGATAGAGGCAGAATATCTTTCAAAAGATGATGTCAAAGTGGGCATTTTGAACAGAATTTCCCGAAGCGATAGTGTTAGAAACGAAAAATGTTGTCCTACTGAGAAAATAGTTGTTTATAAATCAAGTTTCAATTAATTGAACGAAAAATAAAAACACAGGTCGCTTATAAATCTCTTCAAAAATCACGTCAGCAAGTTTAATATTTTTTCTATTAAAAATGAATCTGAAAATGTGCCAGAAAATTTCGAGTTGTTAAGCATGGAAAAGTATTTTTTTTTTTTTTAATACCGCCTTAACATGATGCTGATAAAACCAGCTATTATATAAAAATGAAATAAAAACTCGTCAAAAGCGGCCAGATAAAATTGTTAAAATGGGTTTATCTCTATGATTCAGTTTTTGTTGGTGAAATTAGTATACTTAACTTCGAAATCTACCTCCGTCTGTAGGCCGGGCCGGCAGAGATTTTTTCATAATTTATTCTATTTTAGTTGTCATGCACTTCCCCTTTAAACAATAATTAAAAAAATGGAAACAAAACTAAAAAATGAATAATGTCTTTCGGCTCATTTTTTCTGATAATTCATTTTGGTCTGAATATGGATTCTTGAAATGAAATCAATTGTAATAACTTGTGAAACAAATGTCAGTTAGCAAATGAGTTTGAATGGTTAATAAATTTGGCTTATAATTTCATCTCTGAAGGAAACAGTTTTTCTAAGCATTGTGAAACAATATGAAAATACAGAATATTATTTATTTGATTAATAATATTTATTTAATCTACTTTGTTTTTAATTAAAATTTATAATCTAATTGCAATTTATTTTGTAATAGCGTATTTATTAATATTTATGCTTATATAATAAGAAGTAAAATTTATTATATAAAATTTTATAAACCAATTAAAAAATTACATAAACAAAGCCATTATAATTTTCATTAACATATATGTATGTATTAGAATAAATATTTTAGTTACAACTGATACATTTATTCTGTTTCTACAAGTTAATAAAGATTATTTATATTTATAGAGAAAAAGAGAGAGCTTTTTAGCAATTAGAACTTCATTATTATTGTTATTATTCGGTTTGAGTTTCATTATTATTATCATCAAATGTAAACATTTATTTTTACTAGATAAGGCTATATCTAGAGGCAAAATCATTCTAAGAGTATATTCATATACTAAGGGTGATTATATTAGTTTTTATCATATTCCCTACTGTTAAAAAATAAAACCATGTTTTTCCTCAAAGGAGTATAAGAATTCAAGGTTAACTCAAAAACTTATGAGTCTAAAGGAGTCATTCTGATAAAAGCATATAAAATGATGTCGCACAATATTTACTTTTTAAAAAGTTGCGATTGAAAAATGTTATAATGGAAATGGTGTAGCAAAACAATACAATTTAATAATTAAATAAAGAAAAATATTAATTTTACACTTAAATACTATATCCAATAGAGCTTTGAAAATCATGTCCGTGGTATCTCACAGCTCTACTCGTATAGCTTTGTAACGTAACATTGTGATTTTGTGGCCGTGGATGTGAAGCTATTAAAGCTGATTAAAGCTCTGTGATGTCACCGTGTGACCGCTATGTGAAGTCACAGTGTTACCTATTTGGGAAAAGTGTGAAATGTGTGACAAAGTTGTGAAAAATAGGACATGTGTGGCGACTCTTTATCGAGTTGTGTGACCAGATTATGTCTGAACCCGAGGTCGGGTATTTTTTTTTCTGTAGGCAGGATTTGGACCACTTTGACAACTTTGTGAAGTCCCAGTGAGATGAATTTGTGAATAAGGGGACATTTGTGACTATTCTGCAACGGGTTGGGTGAGGAGATTTTACCAGACCCTTACACGAGCTTATTATGTAGGCTGGTATCTTTTTCTTTTTTACTTTTAGCTGTAGGTAGGATTTCTATAAGAATCGTACATCGGGTCATGTGTCCAGGTTTTACGCAAAACTGACCCGTCCAGGAACACAATTGGGCACTGTAAGTTAACTTTAATAACCACATTACTCTGTAAAACTGTTACAGAGTTTCAATTAAACCGTTTCGTTGGATATTATCTTTTTTACTTTTGGTGGCACTTGCTAGACGTTGTACAAAATTTGGGTCCATAATTTTGAGACTGTACTTGATTCTACTGATCAGTTTCTGGATATTATCTGCTTTCAAGTTTTACCATACACTTTGGACTCACGATACGCTCAGAACAGCTCAAATGTTCGAATCTCGGGAACGTTAGCCGGGTTCTCGGATTTCTCTACGAAAGTGATGTTTTGCTGGCGGAAGTGGCTGAGAACGATTTTCCAGTAATGACTGCTGACCAAGTCGGTGCAGAAGACGTAATCACCGCCGTTGTAATTGCTACGGATGTAGGGTATGAGACGACGGCGAATGTACTTGTTAAAATGTCGTTGCCCATTGACAGCAAACCCAGGCTTTTGGATGAATGGATGACTCAAGCCTTTCGAACTCATCGCAATCCAAACGAGGCTCTTGCTGCGATTATCACTTTAGTAACGAATTTCATGATAGGTTGTGTCGTGGAGACGTGAGATGTGAAGTTGCCACCATTATTTTTAAAAGTGGCGTGAGTGAGCGTGAAATATGCTACATCATCCAAGATGAAAGCTCTATCAGAGAATTTTTGTGCAAGCGACCACTTTTTGTTTTTGCTGCAACCATTTGCTTTTCTGTTCGTTTTGGTATGGCCCTTTTCTTGTGATATTTGATTTTAAGTTTCTTGGTGATTGTTGGTATTCAGGTGAAACACGGAATTTGGCAGCCGTGGGATGGATTAATACTCGGTCGTTTTTTTCAAACAGTCGTTTCAACTGCTCTAACTTAGGCTTGATACGTTTTTGGGCTTTCCTACCCGATTCCTTTGTCATTTGGCCGGAAGCCCCTTCTAGTAACATTGTAGAACATCGTATACATTTCGTTTGGAGATATTGTCGACAAAAATATGGTTCACGATGAAATTGTTCCCTTGATGAATGTTGCCTTCATAAAACTTGTACACACGCGTTTGCAGACACTCCTCTTTCGACTCCATTCTCGGAAAACACAGATTACTTAATGAACTCTAGGCTAACGGGCGAGACGATATATACGATAACGCAACAATTCATGCGCAAGTTTCGCCTGATTAGTATCCCTTTGCTATTTTGCATAACTGCAAAGTTTGTGCTGCTTTCTAGGAAACAGTCCTTAAATATCTTTTAAAATGAGAAAACATATTTTGAACAGGGCTTAATTAATGCATTTGAGGGGTTGGATCTGATTATTGTTTATGGACCCATTGCAAATTACACTATATAAACTTACTAGCTGACCCGCCTGCCTTTGTGTTGCAAGGGATAATAACCTTAAATATACCCGAAAAAAGTGCTGAATTCGAACATGTTTCTCCGGGTGGGATTAAGTGTTTGGTACACTATTCATTTTGCAACATCTATCCTCGGTTTGTGTATTATGTTTTCAAATAAAAATTAATCCAATGGAACCTAGTGTTAATTCAATGGAACATAATGCTTTTGGCAGCGTATGCTCTGGTCTGTTTTTGAAAACGAACTTCGAATTTGTATGATTATAAATTTATTAAAAGAAAATCTTTCTAAATTAACTAATGTGTTTTCTTCATAGAGATTTAATTTCTGACATATAGAAATAGATATATTCAACATGCAAATCTGAACAAAAGTTCCTGAGAAAATCTAGATTAAAAAAAAGTTCCCCCTGCCCTCACTCTTTTAAAACGTGAATATATATCTTCCCGTGTTAGCAATATGTCCCTAAACACAATTCTCTTAAAACGTGAAATGATATCTGGGAAGGCACTGAGAAAAAGATTGTCTCTGACGATTTCGTGAATCGACTTGCAGAAAATAATTTGTTTGAAATATTAAATATGAATAATTTTTTTAACCGTTTAGCGGGTGGTGTCCATAAAAAGGACACCTAATTTCAAGCGTACTGGCACCAAGAATATTTAATTAAAATTCTCCTTTTATAAAGTACGGAATGTAAGCACATTTTTATTTTCTCTTAAATTCTTTTGTAGATTCTGGTGTTAATCCATCATCTTGTAATTTTACAAACATAATTACTACGCGCTGGAAAGGGTTAACCAAAGATATCGTTAGAACCATAAAGGTACCTCAAATAAGTATTATCTGTGTATATATATATATTATTGCTGTTTTTTGTATTTCCATTCGGGAAAGGTCTGAACTTTAAAACTTCAGAAAAATGGAGAATGTGAAAATATAATATTGCAATGTATATTATACAGAAATTTCCAATAGAAAATTTAAAACGACAATAAAAGAACATAGAACAAATATAAAATATAACAAAAAAGCTACAGCTTTATTCAGATTACATAAAACATAACATATACTGATTCATTTTTAAAATAGTAAAAAAATTATCCATCAAGATTTTATTCACCAGCCATTATCCGAGAATCTATAAAAATCTGTATGCGCAGAGAGAGCGTATACAATGAATCAGCCTCCTTTGAATTAACCTAAATTTGGCGCAAGATGATTCATAAATTATAAAATAAAGTTCAATAAATCAAGTTTAGAAATAATCATTTTTATTGAATCAACGGCTTTCCTAATACCCGATATCTCATGATGATTGTTTATCAAGTTCATGTTTCAAATTTTGTTGGAAAATGTTTTATTTTATCATTAATGATCTTAAGAATATCGCCGATTGCGTGTATGATAGTAGATCTGTTTCTTAAAACTTTTTTAAGCCTTTTTTGTTTACTGTAATCATTTTTAGCATATCTACTTTTGTTTTAGTGATAATTAGCTATTTTTCTTATATAATTCTATGTGTACGATGTAAAACAAGCCAAAAGCAATATTAAAATATTTTTCTCCTTAATTTCAAATTTTATGTTCAGAAAATTTAGCCTTGAAATTGTACATTTTTGGGAGAATTAATCTACATATCCACATTACTCTTTTTTTTCCACGACTGTACAAACTAAACATCCCCTACTAACTCCTCAACAAATTATCGTAGAAGAAAGTTACTGGTACCGAACGATTGGAAATAAAGTCTACTTTTAAATGATGCATATAAAATTTGCTTAGGGGCCATCTACATATTAAAACGAATCCAAACTTCATTTTTTTCAATGACAATACCAAATTTTAACGAGATATTTCAAATCTTTGGTTCAAACTATGCCTAGATACCGAATTTCAAGTCATTTGAATGATAAGTTTTTGAATTATAAACATTCAAAATTTAGTGCTTCTAATGTTAAATTACATTTTCATATTTTTATTTATATCTCCAGAAATTATGCTCCTAATGTGCTAAATTTTTATGTAGCAATAATACTAATATACCCAAACATAAATACGCTGAATTTGCAATTTTTTATAATTTTATGATATGAATTAGGAATTATAAAATTAATATTCGAAAAAATTATGAATTGCAACCTACAATTTTTTTTGATGGATTTAGATTTATTAAGTCCTGCTTTATGGAAATCCAAAATTTCACATTTTTCTTCCAAGTAGTTTTCAAATTATGCTTAAAAAACTGCAAAATGATGGTTTAAGAGGCCGTCTATAATAGAAGTGACTAGATATTTTGAAATTTCTTCTGCTGTCCTGTAATCTAGCAGGCTTCATTGACTTCTTAAGGCTGTTCTTAACTGCTCTGCTCAACAAGCGCAAAACGTTTTTACACATTTACAAATTCATTTTTTAGCGAAAAGATATAAAATTGGAAAGCCTGGCCAAGGAAGCGATTTGGAATTGAACTGTTTTTTTTTCATTTTTTGCACAATCAATTACCTATTGAGTTATAAGCATTTTTGATCACGTGACAAACACGATTTTCGCCCTTCACGGACTGGTTTTTCTGCTTTCTTCCGGAACTTCGGTTCAAAACGTCAACTTTGACACTTTTTTCTGAAAGATCTATTGCGTTTACAAAAAAACAGAAAAAATAGCTCGATTACATAGTTTCTGAATAACAACACCTGCTAGTTTCATGCATTTCCGAACAAAAATAAATTAAAACTTATGTCAGAAAGTTGCCCTTTTGGATTTTAGAACACCCTTAAGGGACTTGATCAAGATGGGAGCTCTCTCGGTTAACAATCGAGTTCCGAACTTCAATTTTGATACAGCCTTTAAAATACGCTCGTTTTAAAATAATTAATTTCTCAGAAACTTATGGTACGAATTGCATAAAAATTTGCTTTTAGGCTAATTGAAGGGTGTAGAGTTCATTTATGCTGTCAGAATTGTGTACTGCTATTGAAAAAAACAAAGTTATGGTTCGTTTTAATATGTAGATGGACCCCTAAGCAAATTTTATCTATATCATTTAAATGTAGATTTTATTTCCAATCATTCGGTACCAGTAACTTTCTTCTACGATAATTTGTTGAGGAGTTAGTGAGAGGTGTTTACTTTTTTCCACGACTGTACATGATTATTAATCATTTGGAGAAACATATTCATAGTTATCGCTTTTCCCCCAAACTGAGCTTCAACAACGGTAATGTTTAATTTTGGTAATGTTCAAACGAGTGCAAATTTTCAATTGTTTAATTATAACAAGTTGTCATTATGAGACACATGCATAATTCAAACAATTACAAAATTCATTTGTATGTAGTTATTTTTATTTTTTTCTCCTGAATAATTATAAGCTGAATTACTAAAAATGAAAAGACTATATCTTTCATAAATATGTTTTAACCATAGCTTTGCTCCATGAAAACGTTAGTGTAAGAAACTTAAAATATAAAAAGAAAAGGATTACAGAATTTGAAGGGATTTTTGGAAATTAAAATTTTTTTTCAAACATCGCCTTTACAGTGGTGGAAAATTGGCGCAGAAGAGGAGCCTATTGACAACACTAATATTTTATGGTATTCTTCATCTTAATAAAAACTGTCATTAGACAAGGCGAAAAATTCTACTAAAATTTAGTGGTGTCAATAGGCTCCTCCTCTGCGCCAGTTTTCCACCACTGCCTTTAGCATTTGTTAGAACATTTTAACATGTCGTAGAAAACAAGCTTGTGAAATATCTTATTTCATATTTACTTTTTAAATTTTGTATTCAAATTTACTCTTCAATTTTATAAAATGCGTTTTATATATACGTGATAATATTTTGCTATTTCAGGCTTAGAAAAATTAATGAAAAAATCCTTATAATATGAAATATTCTTATATATATATGTATTTAGAGGAGTAAAAATTTCATGCGTACACAATGCGAAGAAAATTTCATGATATGGATCAGTTTAAAAGGGGATAGACACACTTACGTTTTATTATTTTATTCTTAATTTTATTATACGATTTGCTAATACAGAAATATTTCCTGCACTGTAAAAAAAAAAAAAAAAAAAAAAAAAAAAAAGTCTGTAAAGTTACTAAACTTTTTCTAGGAAACTGGTATTCCTAGAACTTTTTTATGTTACGGCAACAACAAAGATTCATGTAACAAATACACTTTTGCACCGTAAATCAAAAATCTGTAAGGTTTGTAAGAATTTCTTAGGAAACTGGGAAGCCTAGAACTTTTTATGTAACTGCAACCCGGGTTACAGATAAAATTTTAATAAGATTACTGTAATTTTAGTAGATTCTTCTGTAGCTTTACACAAAATAGTTTTGTAAATTTGCATCTTTTTTTGTACGGTGTACAGATAAAAATTTTAGTAAGCATACAGATTTCTGTTACCTTATATCTGCAGAATTTCAGATTTTTTTTACAGTGTATGTATTTATGTTATATAAAAAGGAAAGCTCCGACACTTCCTTACCTTTGAATAGTATAGTTTCCAAAAACTGAAAATCTTTACACATATTGTAATTGCTGCAAATGTTACAGATAAAGAAAAACTATCTGTCTCTAATGTTAAATAATAAACTATAAATAGAAAATATTCTTCAAACTAAAGATAAACATTAATGGTTTGCATAAGCACGTCAGCCTGACAAACATAGCATGATATTTTATACGATCCAGGTTTAATAGCATTTCTTTGTCATTTGTTACACACGTGCTAATTTTCATTTCATTATAAAACTCATGTTTCATGGATGCTCTGTTAGGAGACAAAAGTTTTCGTTTTGTTTTAAACTTCTTGTTCTTTAACTTGCAGTTAACATCAACAAACACCTAGTACAGCTTACAAACACATATTGAATATGATAAAGTATATTAACTCACCATTGAAATTATTATTATTTGACAAAGCTTTTTTTATAATGATCAGATTCAGTACACTCATAAAGCACAGTAAAATGTAATTCACGCAGAATTTTAATTTTTACCTTTATACATGTTTTCGTTATATCCGCTGTACTAAATTATACAAACTTTAAAATTGATGAATACAATGGAAACTTAAACTTGTCCTGAAAACAACGACTGCTTTGTACCTAAAGAAGATTACATCATCGTTATATATTCGTATTTACTTACTCCATTTCTTTCTCGTTTTCCTCCTTGCAACACCTGTTTCTGCTATAGACCTGTAAAAGAATAGAAACTTATTATTTTTTGTTTTTATACAATAGATATAGTAGCTCATCTGTATTTTATCAAAATTATTTACGTTTTTATTAATACTATATCATTTTTTTCTCAGAAATTCAAACCTAGATATTATTTTGTAGGATATTCAGAGGCCCGAGTCCCTTCTTTCCGCATCTCTAGATCTGCCTATGAAGCGTGAGGCTGAATCTTTTCATCCTCCATTTCACTATCTATTATAGCCATCTAGGCCATTAAATGTGACATAAATTTTATATAAATTGTCAAATACGAAATATGCCACTTTTACCAAATAATTTGTGGCCTTAGAAAGTTAGTTTCAAGCGATTCATAGATATTTTACTAGTTTATGCAAAATTTAAAGTTCCTTCATAGATAAGACTTGAAAAATTCTCTCTGATTTGAATTATTACGAAAAATAATTGAGATGTACTATACGAAATTTTGTCTTGTTTTATATCTAACAAATAACCGTTGCACGTTCTGCATTAAAATTACTCTAAAAACATATATTTTAAAATAAAATTAATTGCTTGAAAAGTTTAAGTTGTTTTTTAAAGAAATGAAAAATTACATTACAGTAAATCTGAAACACATTTATAAAACTCGAATAAGAAATTTAATGCATACGATGACTAAATATCGATAATTAAACTCCCAAAATAGTAATAAAAAACTATGAAAGATGATCCGAAAGTATTTTTATTCTATATGGTCCGGATAAATGAGTATAAATATAAATGCATATATTACTTCAAATGATTGACAGTTGACAGCTTGTATTCATGTTCGGGAAAAAACAAAAATTTATGGTGTAGATTAACTTACTCAACTCGTTTTAATAAAGCCTAAGAAAATAGCATTTTGCATTCAAATATTTTTTTCTCATACAAATACATAATGTCCATAAAACCGTGATATAGTATAAATTTAAGTAGAAATAAACTGTACAATGAGACATTACTTCCATTAATATGTACTCTATTAGAGTATATTTATGAAGTAATGGACTTTTCCATTTTTTGTCATCGAAATGGAAAAATAAATTCACTCGTTATAATAAAGGCTTTGAGATCTGAACTATTTCAACCGCTTATCTCCCTCTGGACTGAGGGTATTTGGTACTTTTCATGATATTTTTAAAAATACTTATTTTAATATTTTTTTTCATTATAAACTTCAAATTGTTCTTATTCGTAATCAAGGAACTATTTAAATGCACTAAAAATTAATATTTATTGAAAAAGTATTGAAAATAGCATGTTTTATATTTTTAAAAAAAGTTCCGTATAAGAAAACATCATTTTCTAACATAAACTCTTACATAGACTTGAATAAAAACTTACCCAAATGTTGTACAAATAGCTAAAAATAGGTTTTATTTGTACATAAACATTATTTATTAATTTGGTTTTGTGTGGTACATTACAAAGCATAAAGAACAATACCACAAGATTCACAATAAGTTCGAATTAAGCTGTTATTCTATATATTTTCATATACTTACTTCTGTTTGGTGCTGCCACGTATTTTTTTTTTTTTTTCAAAATAAAAGGTTCGTAGATAATATATGAAAAGACAGCGAGCGTATTTAGTAGGTATTTTTATAGCTCATAGAGTTAAAAGTTGACACCGGGCTTAGTGCGCTTCACCGAAAACGGCAACCCGAGTGACACTCAGGATTAAACCTCAAAGTGTTAATATTTAGTCCAATTCAAACGAATGGGTCAGAGAAGAATTTAGTGTTTACATAATCAAGAGCTGCGCATTTACTTCTTTTTAAATTAAAAAATGTCCTAATCTGAAGATAAGTTATTTCTTCACTCAACTTTTATAAAATATATATTTAGAGGTATTTTACCGTCAAAAAGTAGTAATAATAGATGAGCAATTTTTAAGTAATTCAAAAGTCCCATAACCATGGTTTCACTTTTAGAGGTGTCTAAATGAGATAATTTTAAGTCTTATGACTTCTGCTTAGAGCATTTTAAGAAAACTTAATTTGAAATGGATTCTGTCATAAAAAAATATTCACTGAAAAAATTCTCTCGGCTGAATTCCAAAAATGATTACACTCTCCTGTTTTATACAATTGAAAGTACTCAAAACAGTGTTTATAAAAACTTTATAATGATAATTAAAATGCTCTTTCTATGGAAGACAACAAATCTGCGTTGTAAATATATACTTTGATTTATCATTTAGCATAGAAATGCTTTAATTTTATAATTTTGTAATTTTTATTTTAATAAAAATTTAAAAAGGTGTAAATTAATTTCTTCTTTTTTTTTATCTTAAAGAAAACTTTAAATTTTATTTATTCAAATGACTTTTCATTGAATGCCTTCATAGTTCTTAAATAATGAAATATCTGCACTTAAACTTTCAAAAAAATTCACTCAGAGATGAATTAAAGAAATTTTTCCGATGGCTTTTAAAAACAAATAAAAAAAATACTTCTGCATTTTACGGTAAAATAATTTACTTTTAGTATGCTTATTATAAGAATAATAAAAAATAATTTGACTAATGAAATATCGTTAAATACTGCATGGTTCAAAGACGTTATAAATAAAAGAGACGAACCAAATTTTAAAAGTTCTTTCCGGCAGAGGCCAAGGTTATATAATTAAAATAAAATAATTTTTTCACATTTTTTGTGGGTCAATTGTTGCCCCTTATTGTAAAAATGGTAATTGTGATATTAATTGAGAGCAAGATAGCCTCTTATTAAGGTAAATAAATTATCCAAAACTAAATAGCTTTAATGATAGTTAAAACGTTGAAGAAGACTGGGTGTTAACGAGTATATGATTTCACATTTAAACAGATACAGTGTATTTTCATACAGGAAGACGAGGTGGCAACTCCTTCAGAAATACAATTATGTATTCAAGTGCTAACTTTAATTACATTAACGGAAAGTTGTTAATAAATCGAATCGCTTTAAAACCATTTTTCAATTAATGTCATTTAAAGCATCGCTATGAGGTCATAGTAATTTTTAAGAAATGTAATTGTAACAGTTTGAAAGGCCTTCTTTTTAAATAATAGCTATAACATGTAAATTATTTATATTTTCCATATGTGGTGCATAGTACTTTCAGTTAACTTTATAAAAGAGCATCATTTCGGCGCCTAGTGCTGAATATAAATGTACAGTCGGGGGAAAAACAGTAAACACCCCCCTACTAACTCTGCAATAAACTATCGTAGAATAAAATTACTGGTACCAAACGATTGGAAATAAAGTCTTCTTTTAAATGATGTATAACAATTTTGCTTAGGGGTCCATCTACATACCAAAACAAACCAAAACTTTGCTTTTTTTTCAAAAGCAAGACACAACTTTGACACGATAAATAAATTCAACACCATTCAATTAGCCTAAATATAAAATTGCATGAAATTCGTCCGATTAGTTTATGAGGAATTAGTTATTTTAAAATGGGATTATTTTAGGGGCTGTATCCAAATTAAAGTTCGGTACTCGAAGGTTGTTGAAAAGCTACAGTTTGACTAAGTCACTTTTTTGATGAATTATGTCTTGTCAATAAGACCATCTCAATAACTTAGTTACATATACACTATTGTTACATATCGTAAAATCCTCTTCGATATTCATTACTAGTGTTGAATTATCCGATTTAAAAGTACATAAGTTATCTGTATATGTAATAGATTTCGAATATGTGAATGGTATTGGAATTTGATAAGTGTTTTTATAACGCTTTTTCTCAGATTTTGAATTTATTTTACTCACAGTTTTATTTTAAATTTATTGGCTGAAATGCAAAGAATGTCGGCCAATGCAAAATTCAGAATAAAAAATAGTATAAAGCAGTATAAGACATCAATGTAGAAAAAACCCAGACAAATTGCTTTTTTGACTGAAAATAAATACCAAGGCGATTAATAATATCATATTTTGAAAAGAAAAAAGTGTTTGAAGAGTGGGTGGGAGGGATTGATTCTTTTTATATATTTTAAGATATGTTCGCATGGTTTATATTCAGATTTGTTTGAAGAACTAAAATTAAATCTACTTTAAAATACATCAGAATAACAACTTTACATTCGTTATTCTCATTTGAAATGGGGTTAATAATTCTATGATTAAACGTATTCTGCTATTTCATTTGAAATTTAGAAATTAACACATTAATGTCAATTAGAAAAAATAATTGTCATTCGAAGTTTCTTTTTCTTTATACTTTAGACTTTTTTTACACACTACTTCCGGTTGTCAAGAAAACTTGCCTATCTGAAAGTCATAAAAATAGCTTTTAAAGCATTTTTAAGTTAGCCTGTGTACTCGAATAGATTTAAATTTCAAGATATGGAAGAACAGGTTTAATTATTTAAAGCTCTTTATTAATGGCTTAAAAACTTTACATCGGTACTTATTTGTAAAGATTACAATTTTTGACTGACATAAAAAAGTTAGTGAAAGACTAAATTAGCAGTTTTAAATAACAATAAAATACTTTGGTGGGAATATTTTATCTAAAAGAAATTCAGTGTAATACAGGGAACAAATTAACGAGATTTAAAGTAAATTAATAAGTATAAATATATCAATGACTACATTATGGATATAATAATGGTTTAAATGATGCAAAATCTTTTTGACAATAGTTTTGTAGATAACAAATACTAGAATTAGACTAATCATTTGCCGTAAATACATAGGCTATCTAAAAAAAGAAAAATATTTCGCATGTTCTTTCATTTTTTGGAAAGCATTGAACTGAATGATTTTATGTTTACACTGCCAATTAAGCTTTGCTCTTTGAAATTTCATGTTCATGTGATCACCACAGTTTCTTTCATTAAAATTAAACATCAACCAAACGCAAGCATGTATACAAGGACAAACTGGTCCGCATAATGAAACTTAAACAACAGTTGCAGCAACTTGCTACCAAAATTTTAAAATACTAAAATTTATCTAAATAAAGTATGAATACGGCAAATAAGAAAAATTATTTCATACGATAAAAATTTAACGAAAGAGTAGCAGAAAATTATGGTAGATTAGTACAAAAAAACGAGAGGACAAAAATCCCACCCCCCTCCAAGTTTTGATTAAATTTAAAAGAGAGGGTGTGTTAGTATGATATATAGAAACCCTGTTTATCATGAATTTCTTGTAATGTTCAAGTCATTGATTCGATGAGTCTGTTAGCAATATGAAAATCACTTTTGAGAATTTGCATAGCACAGGAACGTAGAAAGGATTCAGGTTAACATAAGATCGCGAGGTACCGAATTAAGTTTTACGCTTTGTTTACATCTTAAGACAGACTTACGCTTTAAGTTGATCTTAAGCGAGGCACCGTAATCCCAGCCAAAATGCTTCAATAAAACGAGTAAAATAATATATGCATATTTCAAATTATGCTTTTTTGCGCATCATAGACGGCCACTTAAACCAGCATTTTGAAGTTTTTAAAGCATAACTTGAAAATTACTTAGAAGAAAAATTTGAAATTTTAAATTTGATTAAAAGCAGGACATAATAAATTTTTCGATTATTAATTTCATAAATCATATTACAAAATTTTAAAATTTTAAAATTCAGTGTATTTATGCTTGCGTTTTTTAGTACTATAACCACACAACAAAAATTTCACATTAGGATTATAATTTCAGGAGATATTTACAAAAATATGAAAATGTAAATTAACATTAGAAGCTCTAAATTTTGAATATTTATAATTCAAAAACTTATAATCCAAATTACGTGAAATTTCTATATTTTGAATGTTTATAATTCAAAAAATTATTATCCAAATGACATGAAATTTCGTTTCCAGGCATAGTTTGAACCGAAGATTTAAAATATCTTGTCAAAATTGGGTGTTGAAAAAAACAAAGTTTGAGCTGGTTTTGATTTGTAGATGGCCTTCTAAGCAAATTTTATATACATCATCTAAAAGTAGACTTAATTTCCAATCGTTTGATATTAGTAACTTTCATCTACGATTATTATTTGCAAAGTTACTAGGGGGTGTTTACTTTTTTTTCCACGACTCTAAACTTCTTTGTTTATATAATTTACTATCACGAAAGTTATTTTTGTGTTAACTGAAAACTTTTATAAGAATTTTATTGGGTGAACAGTATAATGTTATGATTCAAGATTAATTATAATATCAATAATTAATCGCTATTAAAACGATTAAAATTAATTATAAATTATAATAATAAGACTTGAGTTTAGATATTTTTTACAAACCTTCTTTAATTAGCACAAATGAAGAAAATGAATAAAAAAAAGATTCTGATTAAAAAAAATCATCTTTGTGTGCAACACAAATACGAATATTTTAAGCCGGTCTTATAAATTTATTTTGTTTTTCTCCTTCGGATAAAGAGTTCTGTGACATCCTGTATAATAAATTACGTCAATGTAATGAGTAAAAGTGTACAGTAATCAATGCATAACACACGGCACATTCCTACATTTTTTTCTTTATTACTAATCTCCACACTTACATAATCCTGCGCATATTCATTTATTCTTTTTTTTACTCATTCCAACTGATGCAGTTGATGTTAAATCTTATGATGGAGAAGCAAAAAAAAAAAAAATATATATATATATATATATATATATATATATATATATATATATATATATATATATATATGAATAATATGCCTAAATATCTTTTTTTTTTCTTTTTCAAGACTTATGAAGCGCAAAACATGATTTGTATTCTCTTACGGGATCTTTGAATTCTTCATCACATTTTAAAATTTTGGCTACCGAATGCTTGCTAGCAATCAGTTGCACTTGTCAGTGATAGGCTGACACTTATCCCACAGTAACAGTTTATTCATTGGTTTATTCATCGCCTTATAAACAAAGCGATGTAAATGTCAATCGGCAGTCAGTTGCCCAGAAAAGAAAGATTAAGAAGGGCAAACGGCAGTATATATTTTGGCAAAAAAAATGCATTGGACCGTCATCCAAACTATTTAGAAACATATCTTTTTAATGATGGGCCCAGTTTTGAATATTTCCACTACTATATTTTAGTCTTGAAAAATATTTAACATAGTATATAATGCATGCATTTCTTTTCTATTAATTTTTCTCCAATGCACATGTTTTTGTCGTTTAAACATTTTTATATTCTGCTCGAAAAACATAAAACGGATTACGCATGAAATTTTAAGATTATCTTGTTCTATATCCTACCGAGGAAACACTTCCGCGTAAATACCATGTATATGTGCACGCAATATTAATGGTAAGGGCAGTTTTTATTTATTTTTTTTTTTATTATTATTATTATTATTATTTTTTTTAGTTTCTAGTTAAGAGACGTTTACTGTGATTCAATTTGGGAAGGATAAATATTTAAAGAAAACTTTTTAGCGGAAGAATTTTGTTATAAGCCTGGGAGAGTAACTGTTCTGTCTGGACACCTCTGTGGTTCTATCAATCTCGCTATAAAGTATGTGATTTATTTGTGATAGAATGATCTTTCGAGAACTGAAAGGAATAACGTAGAATTGTTAAAAATGTAAATATAATTAGTGAAATAATAAGTTACAGAATATTATAAGGTATAACATACATTATTTAAAATGAAAGGTTTTGAAAAGTCAACAATAGTTTTTTATTATTAATATTTTCTATGTTACATCCTCAGTTGTATAGTTAATTCATACGCAGTAAAAAAAATACAAATGTTTCTTAATCTACTAAAATATAATATAACCACAAATGTAAATATACAATAGCCTCTTCCAAGTTATTCACGAATCCGAGAAGCGTTGTTTGTCTTTAAAACCCTAAAAACTAATATATTTCCAAGATATAAAGAAGCATTTATAAAAACAAAGTTTCTTTTGATGCCACTGATTTTCGAAAACGTATCCTAGTAGTTTTTTTCATAGGGTATTAATCACTTTTCTCAACCCGAATTATAGCTTTTTTCAGATGCTATCAATTCTCAATTACACATTTTCATTCGCAAAAAACATTTTACAAGAGAAACATGCTAAATTAACGAGATTAATATTAAAATTAATATTATTTTGTTACTCTTACATGTATAAATTCAGTTACGATGCTCAAAATGTTTAATTGAGAATTTACAGCATCCTAAAAACCAATATTTTGGTTAGAGAAAATCGATTTATAACACTATAAAAGCTACTAGGAAACGTTTCCGAAAATCAGTGGCAGCAAAATAAATATTCTTTTTATTAATGCTTCTTTCAATCTCGAAAATATATTAGTGTCTGGTGTTTCTAAACACTGTTAAAATTCTGTAGCATTTGCTGCAAAATCAAATCACCGCTTTTATAGAATATCTCTATTCTGACCAATGACAATGCTCCATAATATAGTCAAGTAATGTTTCTATAAAAGTGGTGGCGTGAGTATGCAGCAAAAGCTGCAGATTTTTAACAGTGACGATAAAGAACGCTTTTCATAATCGTGGGTAACTCTGAAGAGGTTATTGTATGTTTGTGTTCGTGGTAATATCATATTTTCATATATTAAGAAATATTTTTCTTTTTTTTACAGTGTAGTTGTGTCATTACCCAAAAAATTATAATGCAAAATTAAATGATGCGTTTTTCTTAGTAATCCAGTTACATTTTCTCAGAGAATTTCCCTTTAAAACAAGCTTTCAATCATTAGTAACGTGATACACTTTCTGAAACAACAAGGAAGAAGAATTTCTGGAAAGACCAGTGGTTGCAAGTAATACAGATACAATATTCTTAGAGAAAAAAATAGAAAAAAATTATGAAATGTATGCAGTGAAATCATTACGTTCGTTATTTATTGCTGAAGGCAGTTTACTCAATCATTAACCCTTTTTCCTCTTCTAGTAATGAACAGGTTAAAAAAGAAGCTGCATTTTCCATTGCCGTGAACTTTGAACTGTATTTTACGCAAAAAACTAAAATGCTTAAATGTTTACAATAAAAAATAACTTGCTAATGAAGCAGATAGTTATAAGAATATTGTTAGAAAGTGATATTCAAAGTTGCAGAACTTTCGTAATCATCAAAATATGCTTATTGAGAGAAGCTACTGCGTTTTTTTTTTTTTTTTCTATACTGCGATAGCAGATTTCTTTTAACCTTCAGATCATTGCAAATATCATTCCGTAGCATAAAAATTCTATTTTAAATCTTTAAAAGGAGACCACTCTGCATATATAAATATGCATAAAATTAAAATATTTAATATTTATACCTAATTTTGGCATCTGAAAACAAATATATTTTCCCTAGTTAAACTAAATATAAATTTTGCTGAAGTTTGTATACTGTAGTAAACAATATTTTCGGTGATATTCAATATATAAAATTTAGCTAAATATTCGGACATTTTGGAATTTTCAATCTCTTAATTTAAGCTTCAAATTCACCGAGCTAATTTGTTTTTTAGAATACAATATGATTTCTAAAGATTTATTTGTCTAAAAAAACATTCATTATTTTTTCAAATCAGTGGGAATTTCTTTTTAGGAGGCAATGGTATTAAAATTTAGAAAATACATTCGATTATTCAAAGAAGAGTTTATTGTGATTATATGATCGCAGATCATAGAGACATAATTCCAGTTACAAAATTTATTGAAATTAAGTACATCTTTCAGAAATGTCATTTCTTTTTGTTTTGTTTATACTGTCCCCTATTCCTAGAATTAATATTTAGGAATATACTGCCCTATGTCTAAAGAGGAAGAAAAAATCCCACGTTCCTGATTGAAATATTCACAGATGTTTAATCTTAAAAGTAATTCATCGCATTTTATGGCGGGAAAAAAATGTTACTTTTGAGGACTAGTTTAAAATATTAAGGAAAATAAAACTTCGCGAATACGCCAGATATATTCATGTCGTTAAAAGGAAAAATGATAAAGTGGTTAACTCAGCAACAGACTCTAGTCCTAATATTGTTTAATCGAAACTCCAAATACGCATTTTCAAATCCTTCACATATTTCCACAGAGAATCGCAAATGTATATGTTAAAATTAAACTAGCACATTTCTGAATATCGCGGCTATAGTTATTTTTTCTTTTTAATAAATTAAGATTACGAACGTATTCTGGTGCAATGTATCATTGAATCAAACCAACTTACCCGAATATTCAATTTATGTTCAACGTAAAATGATTTTTTTTACTTTTTTTTGTCAGATTTTAGTTAAGCCAAAGTGAAGTATATTTACTTTTTACAAGTTAGTCATGAAGCCAATGTTTGGAAGTGGACCCAATTACAGAAAATTAATCAAATGTTAAAAAAAAATAAAAGAAAGAGCATATACAAGTAATTTCTAGTTGGGATATCTTCGCCATCTTTCTTTTGTTTCTTTACACTATTGTAGTAAAGAAATATTAATTCTTGAAACATTTTTTAACCATTTGTATCAACGTTTTGCATATCTGCAACACACCCAAAAAGTCATTGTTACCTGTAAAGACAATTTTAGTTATTGCTGATAACTTACAAAACAGCTGTTAATATAAATTGTTCATAGAATTTTCAACAGAAGGCGATAGCGCGCTCTTTTTCATGCTAAACTTTTATTTATTATTTGAACAGCTTCAAATCGTTGTTGCTAAAATGACCTTCGTGAATTTTGCCAAATTAAAAAGGCTGCAGACGTCCAAAAATAGATTTTTTACAATGGTAAATTCATATACTTTGCAATTTTGTATAAGAAAATTGAGAATATTGATATGTAATTTTCTGCTTATTGCAGATGTGAAAAAGCACCGCTTAATTCATAGTTTTTTTATGTTCTAAATTTTTAAATTATTTTACATGCTTATAATGACGTTTAAATGACGCATCTGAGTAGGATAAACCGGGGCTAGTTGGCCATAGGGGCATGTTGGCCCAGTCGCGATATTTTTAAAACTTTGTGTTAGATAACATTGTCAGTCCAACCAAGTATGCGTTGCTTCGCTTTCCTCCTCCTACATCAGCACCATTGAAGTCGGAGAGTCCGTTAAAGAATAATTGAGAATTTTCAACATTTTGTAAAGGTGTGTAAATTTCCTCTTTTATAAATAATCGTTTTTTATTTGTTTGTAGGTTACATTTTAGATTTTGATATTTAATAATTCAGAAAAATAATTGTTCGTAGTTATTGTAGGGCATGTTTTTTATTGAAATACTTTCAGAATAATTCCTTACAGTCATGAAAAACAAAAATGGCGATACGGGGTTAGTTGGCCCATTTGGCACGGGGCTAGTTGGCCAGCCGGGCCAACATGCCCCGTAGGAATTTGGCTCCGGCGTATTGGAATTTGATAGTTTTAATGAATTATTTTAATAAACATTTATTATTATTTTAATTTATTTATTATTAATAGTAAGGAATTATTTTATTATTAGAATTCTTGGTTATTCCAGTCAATCTTTAAAAAAATGAGGTTATAATGTTGCTTACCTCCTCCCCAAATTAAATCAGCTGCTCCTATTGTACAAAAACATTTATAATTTTCATAATTATAGAAAAATCCGCGTGGGCTTGGCCTACAGGCGCAGGTAGATTTCGAAGTTAAATACAAATTTCTCCAAGAATTTAACGGATTAAGGGAAATGTAATTTTTTTCTTATACCCCCCCCCCCCCACACACACACACACACTTTTTTGTTTTTAATTTCTTTTTGCTGTAAGAGTTGCTCCTATGAAAAGCTTGTCAATACAAAAGTTGTAGATAATATTAAGAGGATTTATGATAAATTTAAGTGAATTTGATATCTTGTGAGTTGACAAAGTTAAAATTTTTTTCTTCTGAAAATCCTATTTTTTGCACTCCTTGAAGCCATTTTTAATTATATCAAAAATCTGTCATGCATAAAGAGTTCCCCTATTTTTCCTAGAAGTATTGAAAACTTTAAACTGATTGGTTATGTTATCATGTTCATAGAAAAGTAAGATATATATATATAGATAAAGTTTTGAACTAGTATTGGTTTTGGGCTCTATGGGCCATGATCGGTGTAGATCTGCAAAAGTTAGTTCTTCAAAAATTCCAACATATGGGGGATTGCAAGAGGTACTATTTCTTACGAAATCTACCTAAAAGTTCGGCCCCCTAGTGTTATATACTACAGCTAACAAATCTAACAATCAAAATCTACCCGACTCTGATATTTCTCAGTTATTAATAAAATCTCCTTGTTCCCCCGTCCAGAGAAGAGTTTGACGAGTCATTCGACCGTTTTTAAAAAAAACGGTTTCATAACCATAATTTAACTATATTCTGACCATAAAATGGCCAATAATATGGTCAGAATAGTGTTAAAATTACGGTTGTGTAACAGTTTTCGGAAAAAACGGTCAATTGACCTGCCAGAATGCTGCAAATTTTTAACAGTGTACCTAATATTCTGACTGCAATGACACTTCTAACAAAACTAATTAATTCATTACCATCTGAAATCAAACTCGAAAGATCAACAAGAAAAAATCAGCTGTATACTCATATTAATAATACTCATATACTCATATTAGCACCGGGTAAATTTTAAATTGATAATAGATAATTTCATGCCAACTTCATGCTTCCAATTTGTGTGTCATAGAGGGGTGGGGAGGGTGTCATATTTTAAAAGTAGCTATAAAAATGACACAAATTAAGATTTTCTGAAATTTAAAGGATATAGTTATTGTTTGTACAATTAATATTAAAGTAGGCTAGGGAAGAATATATACAAACGGTGGGAAAATGTTATATTACAACTGGATTAAATGAGTATAGCAACTTTCCAGTATTCTTTTCTTTTTTTCATTATAAATTATTTGCTAAGAAAAGTAACCAATATTTTTGAATTTAATAGAAAATTATAAATTGCAAAAGTATAAAGCTAATGACAAAAGTAATTGCAAAGACAAAATAATAGTAAATGTAAAACATATACCATTATTACGGCAGACCCGAAAGACTGCCGGAACTGCACATGCGTCTTTCAAACTATATTTTGGTTACTTCCGTGTACTGCAAAAAAATTGCAGAGAAATCATATGGGAACTATTTCAAGGAATCGACTTCATCGCAAACCAAAATTAATTAAGGCAGAATATATTTAAGTGGCTCTCCTTTATATAATATTCGAATCATTTCGGGTACAAACAATATTTTCGATTGTAAACGCTTGACGTTTATTGCACATTTACTATTTCAGTTTCATCGTAGGTAAGACGGTGGGCGCCCCTTAAAAAAGGGACCGTCTTCCGGTCCCAGACCCTTTTCAGGTCCATTTGTGCAGGCTGAGACCGCCCGAGAAACACGCCCCGAGACGCGTCCCGAAGGTCGCCGCCAGACGCGCCCCATCAAGGCGATCCCTGAGATCCCCGGGCCTCACCTGCACTCCGGCCAAACCGATAACGCTGCCCAGCGCACACGGTGACGGCTATTCCCAAGAAGAGACGAACGGCCGCTACGACAGTCCTCACCACCCAGCTAGAAAAACCAAGTGGTCCCTAAACTTGGTTACTCGAGCCGGTAGACCCCTCAAGCCCTGCAGGAACCAGACGCCTATAAAGACGCTGGGCCCACGAACTGAACCGAGGCTTCCCGACCCGAATTTAATTTACGAAAGGCCCCCAAGATCAGATACTATTTTCCGCCAGAGACATTTATGTGGGCCAGCCGATAGGAAAGTTATTGAAAAGCCCTAGCTTGAAGACCAGGGATGACGGGGTAAGTCCCTCCGGCCGTAAAGCGACCCAGCTCCTGGCTTTTCGCCCAAGCCACCCGGCTCGACCGACGGAGCCCCTCGTGGATCACGCCGGGAACCAGTTTTCCCAGACTAGGTGCCGTTAGCGACCCCAGGCGGGCACGGAAAGCTCCACCTAGACGGAATAGACTCCGCCTCGCTAGGGGGTTGGACGGAACGGAGTCCCGCCAGCCCCCACCAACTCGACCCCGTCCGAAGACAGAGAAGCCAGTGGAGGCCGACAGAAGCCCGCCCGCCACTACCTTACCTCACGGCCGTCGACGGTACCCAGGTCCGAAGGCCCCTGACCCCGTGCAGTGACCGCTACCTTTGTTAGTGCGTTCGAAAGTTAGGTGGAGACACCTCTAGGTCCTCATCAGCAGGCGAGGAAATCTCCGGTACCGCATAGACACGGAGGACCTGGATCGGACCAAGAGTTCCTTTGAGGCACGATGAGCCGCCGCGTTACCGGTGAGCCTCCGGCCCGTTTCCCTGCGGGGACAGCGTTCGATGGTGGACCTGCTGGCCGACCCCGTCCCAAGGGTCTCGGCACGACATGGAGCAACCAGAGCCATACTGGCCTCCCCACGCGACCGCTCCTTGGTCAACGGGGGCACCGCCAAACCCTACCACCCTAAGGGTCGGCTCACAACTGCTTCAGCTGAGGTCCTCGGAGGGATGAGCCACCCAAGTCATAAAGTAACCTGGGCGCTGTCCGAAACCCTCGCCCTTCGGTTGCTCCGGGAGTCCCTGCATGGCGTTTCCGCGAGCCCCGTCGTCACTAGCGAGCACCGAGGACTTTCCACTACAAAGCCCTCACTCCTACCTCAGGCTCCCTCTTAGTCAATTGGTGGATGGGGTCCTATCGCCTTAGCTATCCTTTGCCCAGTGTCACCACCCGGTCTATGACCGGCTCTGGGATCGGACTATGGAGCGTCGCTACCCGGCTTGGCCAGAGAACCCGGCTGCCGGGTGTGCGCCCTCCCGCGGACGACCGAAGGGCATTGCACCCATGCACAACGCCCGTTAACCGTGGCCACCGGACTCAACGCCTGTCGGAGATGAGCCTCTCGAGGAGGTGGCGATTCGTCCCCATCCGGCCCCCTCGCATTCGTACACAACGAACTCTGCCGAGCTTCCGGTCACCTCCCCCACTCAAGGGGTCGGGTCGGAACCACCCGGAGGGGCGGCCACTTTCATCGTAGGTAAACAAACTCAGCTCCTTTAAATATATTTAAAATTTTATTTTCAAACTATGGTGTTCTGAACTCGTGCTGTGTAATAAACTGAAAGTTTGGACATTTGAAACTGCCGACAAAATCAGAATTTTCAATGACAAAATTCCATCGTTTTCCCACTTGATAAATGCATGTAAAATATTTTACTACATTTAGTTTTATTTTTGATTTATCGTACATCTAGAAAAGTAAAAATCAAGGTATGAAAAATCCATGAGTATATATATATGTAAATTATTTCAAGTAATCGACTTAATTGCAGACCAAAAGTATTTAAAATCAAATTTCTCAAAAAATACTTAAAGTTTTTTCATTTGATATTTAAACTGTATTGAGATTGCTCGCAACACTTAAAACAGAAATAATTTATATAACAGACGCTCCTGTTTATAATATTTCAGTCATTTTGGGTATAAACAAAATTTTCAATTATGGATGAGCGACGTTTTTCCACAATAACTTTCACATTTGATTGCATGCGTTTTTTACATATCCTCTTTATTTGACTAAAAAAAAATACCCTGCACAGAAAATACGCATCTTTAAAAGCAGAACGCGTCATTAAAATGTTACATATAATAGGTGGCTTAGCGCAAACAATAATATAGCGTAAGCTAATTCTTCTATTTCTTCTTTTTGTACATGAGTAATTCTCAGAAAACTGGCAATTTCGTGTCACATGAGTCTTGAAAACGTATTTTTAAAATTACAATTTTTTTTAAATATCGATATTGATTACTTATGTATCTATATATATAAACTGTGATTACTTGCATATTGAAATTTTTATATAACATTAAAAATATTTTTTAATGCAAATATCATTCCCTCACTGTGTCCTCATTCACACGTATGAAAGAAAGTGGTTTATCTGATTTATATAGCATGTATGTTTATAACTTTTTAAATAAAATCCATTAAACATACGTAAATAAATATTTGTCCACTTAATTATATTTTATGCAATGAAGGAAATCAAGATCTCTTTTTACTGTTGTCCATAGTAATTTACACCATTCCCTCACATTACTATAAAAGTGATCGTAATGACTCAGTAAACAATAGCACATGGATTATATAGGTCTCGTATAGTCTGTATAAGAGTAAAAAAAAAACGATCTTGTGTTTTGTTCAATAACATTCTTCAATAGGTAGCACATGGCTTTCAAGTATTAAATCAAAGTAAGTATTTTTAGTACCCGTCATTTCCTCGTCTGTTATATTTGTAATATAAGCGAATAAAATTTCTTTTTCTGTTATTTTATCATTAGAAATGTATTTTATAAGATATTTAGCAAATTAAAATATAATTAAGCCTAAATATATCCGTAAAAAGTGATTTTAAAAAGTATTTCATCATTCCCCCACAATCATTCTTTCATAATTTTAATATATGAGGAAATGATCTAAATCCAATTATGTATGTGTTATACAATAAAATAAAACGAATCTAATAACAATAAAATATACATTAAAAAAACCATGCCACATCTTATCAACGATAGCACTTTTGACGAAATCTGATGTCGTTTTTTATATCTTTTTTATGTATCGTATCACGGATAAAATTAGCCCGTATCTCATGAACGGTTAAATTCAGTCGAGTAGTTTCTATATTCTTCTTGATCCTCGCGGCAACAGCTTCCCAACGAGAGCCCTCTACGAAATCCAGAACTAACATTTAATAATGTTCCTTAGTCAGATTTGTGAGTTTGCAAATTGAATTTTTTTTCTCAAATTGATGTAAAACAAATTGTCTTTTAACAGTCACGTAACGTTAACGTATTTATACACTGAAACAATAAATGAAATTCAGTAGGAAATTTTATATTAAAACGAATGTTGGTTGTTTTCCATAGAAAGATTTAGTACATCGCTAGAAACAACGTATGTGTTCAAAAATTATGTCTGTTTAGGGAGACTTTTCAACCAAATCTAATGTCTATTGAAACTTATGTACTTAACAATTTCAAAAGTAAATATAAATATTTATACAGTCACTTGTCTCAAGCCTCCTTCGTATTCAGTTTACTATGCACGTATTTTATCACAGACTCTTGACACAACCTTTTTGGTTATAGTTAATGCAAATGTGACCCTCACTAGTGACAAAGAGCAAAGAGTTAAAATGGTCTCAGAAAATCTTCTTTTTAAGAGTTCTTGGAATAATAAACAACAGAATGACATAGTATTCTTAGTTTTATGCGCTCGATATCCATTTGCATTTACTAGCAGGTCGCTTGGCTTAAGTGAAGTTTTGTGTTCTTAAAATTTGAGCATTTTCTACATGATTAGATTTAGCGCAGCGTAGGTAGTATTTTAATGAGAGGTACAGTTCCGTTTCAGATGATCCTAACAGACCACACATAAACTAGTTTTTTCAAAGTGAAATTCCTTTTTGTATGCATTTCTTCTGTTAGGAAGGGCAGGGCCAGAAACTACATTTTAATTCAAAGAATATATCATTTTAAAATTCATATTCCAATCTGCTGATTATAAAACAGTTGAATGAAAGAGAAAGGTTAGCATAAAAAAAAATAAAACAAAACAGTTTTTCTACTTTTCAAACTGGTGAAATATGTTCTTAGATAGAATTATAAAAGTTTTGTCAACACGTTTTGTCGCTTCACTATTACGCTGTTCTGATATTTTAAAGCATGTTACACATACACTGGGTATCACTTGTTATCATTTCTTAATACCTACCTAAATAATGAACCGTCGTCATAGACGTATATTTCCTGTAACAAAAAAGGTTAAAACGGGATAAAAATTTATTTTGAATGACAAATCAGTGAAAATTTCTAATTATAAAAAGAAAAATACCGATTTAAATTTTTATATAGTCTCCGGTGATATATCTTGTATTAAGTATTTAAAAAAATGGTATTCTAGCATGTTTATTCCTTTCGCTATTCTTTCGCGATTAAATTTGATCGACTAATTGCTGCTGAACACCGGAACGACCGGAAAGTTTACTCAAGTTTTATAAAAATATTTTACACCAGAATATTTATTTAAAATTAACTTTTTATTTAACTTATGTCCGTGTGTTATATATTATATTTAACTTATTTCATGAAGAAATTTTATGTTTAAACAGAAATATATCTATTTGGTACCGGTCACATTTAGCACTCACGGTCTTTTCTAGCCCTCCGAGCGTCTTGAGGGCTTTCTGCATTTTCATAAAAATGCTTATAAAAATAATCTCAATGTAAATTTTCTTACCCTGTTTGTTTCTCAAATACACTTCATGAACCTTTATTTGATATTACATTTTAAAATACAATTCATTTACAATTTATTCATTCATTCATATATAATTCATTACAATTTATTTAAAATTAACTTTTTATTTAACTTATGTCCGTGTGTTATATATTATATTTAACTTATTTCATGAAGAAATTTTATGTTTAAACAGAAATATATCTATTTGGTACCGGTCACATTTAGCACTCACGGTCTTTTCTAGCCCTCCGAGTGTCTTGAGGGCTTTCTGCATTTTCATAAAAATGCTTATAAAAATAATCTCAATGTAAATTTTCTTTCCCTGTTTGTTTCTCAAATACACTTCGTGAACCTTTATTTGATATTACATTTTAAAATACAATTCATTTACAATTTATTCATTCATTCATATATAATTCATTACAATTTATTTAAAATTAACTTTTTATTTAACTTATGTCCGTGTGTTATATATTATATTTAACTTATTTCATGAAGAAATTTTATGTTTAAACAGAAATATATTTGGTACCGGTCACATTTAGCACTCACGGTCTTTTCTAGCCCTCCGAGCGTCTTGAGGGCTTTCTGCATTTTCATAAAAATGCTTATAAAAATAATCTCAATGTAAATTTTCTTTCCCTGTTTGTTTCTCAAATACACTTCATGAACCTTTATTTGATATTACATTTTAAAATACAATTCTGTTTAAAATATTTTTTTCTACAACAGATTTAAGTCGTTTTTGGGAAACAGAAAAATATGTCCAAACGCTCAGAGGATTAAAGTTAAAATTGAAGGGGTCTTTTAACGTAAAATGGGGTGTATGTATGTGTATATATATGAGGACCCTAGAAGCCAAGGGATACAAGTGACAAAATTTAGATTTCGAGTAAATTGAGATCAAAGTTGAACATCAATAGTAATTAACTGAATTGAAATATGAAACTGTTGCTGATTTCTTAGTGGTCTATGAACTCTTATTTCAATAACTTTGAAAAGAAAAGTGGAGTACAATTTTTTAAAATTTATAACTAAGCAATTTTTATAATCATTCGGCACTTGTATCCTTTGGCTTCCAAGCGGTACACAAGAAATGAAAAATTATGAAATGGAAAAATGAATTTATAGAAGTTTTAAGAACAATGTTGATACAAATGAATTAAAGAACAAAATCTTGTTTTAATATAAGTTTGAAAAATAAAAAAAATATGAAAAAAAAGAATTGATGAAAAATTGAAGGACAATGTTAATACAAATGAATGAAAGGACAAAATTTTGTTCTAATATAACTTTTAAAGTTTTATTATAAGTTTTGAAACATTGAAATTTTTAATTTTTTAACCGTTAAAATGCATTTATTTAACGTATAAGAAAGAAATTCTAAAAATAAAAAAAAGACGCGAAACAGTTTTAAAATATGGAACAATACTTTTCTAGTGATAACATGTGAACAACACATCTACATTATCTCATCCTCATTTGTTTTATAAGCACGAGAGGCTCATCAGCCTGATCTTCAGAAGCGTGCGGGGTTTCAGTCTGTCCTGGTGCCACTTGGTGAGGAAGATCTCGGTAGAAAAAGTGGTACACTCGAGGTACAAACTGCAATAATTTAATGAGATTTTTTAAAAAAAGTTACTTGATTTTCGACCTTTCTTGTGCTGTAGGGAGCTCAGGCAGAACTGTAGGGCATCTTCCGGCACGGCAGGACTTCACCTATAGCTCGTGGAAAGGTTCTAATTCACCACCAGCAGATTCTTTGTAGAAAAATGTGAAGGTTTTTTTTTTCCCTCAAAATGCAGCCACTGTATATTTCGAGATACGTTTCACTGACTTTATAAAGAATGGTGCACGTGACTCGATTAATAAAATTTTCATCTTTTAGCACTTCTTTAGTGAAGTTTTGGCTAGAATCATTTACAAGTTCAGCCCAATGCTCTGGAACATACAGATCCCTTTTATTCCTCTTCTTTCTGATTTCTATAAGCTCAAGGTCTTGGTCACATTCATTGTAGGAGTGTCCTGAAATCAAAAAGTAGTGATCGACTGTTTCTATGTGTGTATTTTTTATGATGTACAGCCAGAACTGCACAATCAAGTGGCTTTTATTCTGTCCTCCACAAGTGTCATTAAAAGCTGTAATATATCTGACTTGAGAGGAAGAGTCTTCATAAATTTCAAAAAACAGAATGCGATCTCTTGATCCGCGAAAAGCCTGGCCTTCATTCCACATACACGTGTGGGCAGTTCCGCTTTTAAAGCTATAAATGTTCAAGTTGTACGTCCACATTTGACGTAGGTAATAACCTTAGAATTGGTTACATGTGGAGTTGGCATGATCTTTTTCAAGTCAAAGCATATCGCGACCTTTGAATCATCCTTTAAATTTTGAAATGTGTCTTTGGCTGATCTGGCAGCTTCTGCTTTGCGGAGCTGAAGTTCCTTATGAGTTTCTGCTTATTGTTTCTCATCTGCATTTCCATGGTCTATTTTCAATTGTAGCTTGTCACACATAACACATGCATCAGTCTCCGGTCGGTGAAAACTGAGATATTAAAATGGGTGTTAAAAATGTGTCCATAGAAACTTTCCTTGACCGGCTGTACGCGCTTTTCTTCTAGGTAAATGTGAACACAGAGTGTGTACATCTCCTTTAAATTGAGTTTTGGATTCAGGTATTTACGGTTGGGGGTCTTTTCTCTAGTGTAATGGCTTGTGTATCGAGGAAACTTGTTTATGTGTTCTTTGGTGACATCAATTCGGTCTTTTGGAATTTTATTCGATGGTCCTTTTTTTCCTCTTTCATCGCGAGAAGGTGCGGCAGAAGCTGTTACTTCCTTTTTGTTTACTATGTTCTGCAACCGTTTGTTAGAAACATCTTCGTCTTTTTGTGCCAATCACCGTTTAAAGATGATTAAATTCGTGTGGCGTTTTAACAGCCATGAACTGGCCTTGTATGTCGTTAGTCTCGATTCAGCTATGTGGATGTCACCGGATACAAGTGCACTTATACCCCTTGGTCTCCACGTGTTTCACGGTTTCGGGAAAGAAGTTAAGTAATTGACCCCTAGAATGCAGCGCATAATTAAAAAATCACTTATATCTGTTTACCTACAAACAAATAGACTTGTTTCCAGATAACCTGTGCTCTTAACTCAATATTTTTAATTTTGTCACTTATACCCCTTGGCTTCTGGGGTCCTCATATATATATATATATATATATATATATATATATATATATATATATATATATATTGTTTGTTTTAAGAGTCAAATACTTATAAATAATAATTTTTCATTATAATTAAGAATGTAAACTATATTTTTTGAGTAACTGTCCTCCCTACCGAAAATTCCGTAATATCATGGCATTTACGCTGTACTAAAAAGGAGTATTGGTCACTGAGTAGTTTTTTGTCTGTTCTTGGGAAAGCATAGAGCATATTAATTTTATTTTGCTTGTAATTCAGTATTTTAACTTTCTAGCTTAACTATTCGAAATTTATCATTTTTAAAATATGCCATCTTGTGCAGCGGCTGCATGCAGAAATAACAGTCTTAGAAAACTATAACAGTTTTACAAAAGTAAAATATGCAATTTTTTAAAATTTCCTCAAAAGAATTAAGAATTATGTAAAGAACGGATACGAAAATTTTAAAAGGAAAGATGTACTTAACTCAGAAAATGCGAGGATCTCTAATGATCATTTATTACTAAACTATTACATAAGTTTAAAAAATAGAGTATCGGGATTACCTGAAAAGAAAAAAAAGAAAATCAGGGTCAGCGCAAGAATATACACACATATTTGTTGATAAAAATAAACATTGTCGGATATTATAAAAGTAATGATACTCCATCTGAAAATAAATTATATTAAATATTTGCAATCAGTTATGTAGAAAATTTAAAATCATTTATAATTTAAACGTTATTAGTAACAGCCATGTCTTACGTTAGAAAAATAAACTGCCCTATACAGTGAAACCTTGATACCTTCACAATCTTTATCAAGAATCTTTTAAATAACACTAAGTAAATATTTAATGTAGTTTCATGAATGTAATTTATTTTCCCACAGCTATTAAAATAAAATCGTTGAAATCCTTGCTGTCTGGGACATTTTATTTTTCTGCCAGTGCACTAAATGAGCAATTATTATCTTTTCCAATTAAATTGAAATATTCAAAAGAAAACATTTTATAAGGAATTTATGGAATGACATGACATTTGATTTTAGCAGTTCTGGCTTTACTCGTTTTTTGAGACGTACTGGGTATTGTCACTTGACTCTTCTCAGAAACTAACAGGTTTTCAGAACAAGTGACACCAAAATAAAGAAAAAACAATTTACCAGCTCTTTAGACTCACTGAAAAAATTGATCTCTAGATACAAAGTAGCTTTATAAAAATTCGTCATACACTAAAAGATTTAATCAGCCATCAGACTCAATAAATGAGTTTTCTGTCTAAACTGGGTTTTAATGCATATTTCTTTTATATGACTAAATTCAGGCTTAATAAAATTATATATATATTTAGACATTATAGTCTATGAAGCTTTGATTTCTCAAGCAAACCTGATTTTCCTTCTTGGGTTCAAGATATTGGTATTCGATTGTGTTAAAGTCATTTAACTAGTAAATTTTCAGATCAAAAGCCTCTGCGACAACTCTGCAACTCATTGTTTTAACACACTTTGCGTAATATTAATCTTTCTACAAAAACGCAATTTAAAGTTTTTAAATTGCATAAACATTTAGAAAAGTAAAAAATATTTCGAAAGTTTCAGACATTAGAAGAGTTACATTAAACACGTTGTTATATAATGAGATTTTGAAATTCTCATGAGTTTTAATAATTTTTGTTTCCAAAAATAGTTTTGATTGCCGTTCTGCAATATTTATATCTAAGATCTAATCTAAATATGTAATAATATACTCGATAGCATTAACTTTCTAAAATCATCCCAAATTAGGCATGTTTGTAGACTAACGGGTAATCATTCATCATCGTGTCCACTTGCAATTGACTAAATAGCAAAAGCGATTTGGCGCAGTAAAGTATTTATTGTGATAGCCTTTCAATAATATCCACATTCAATTTAAAATCGTGATGCTATGAATGCCGTTCATATTTGATGAAAACCTACGTTTCAGATCAAATTACGAAAGGTTAACTAACCTTTTATTTCCCTTAGCCGGGCTTTCTGCTTAATTTTTCGTAAGAGGGATTATTTTAATAATTTATTTTATACTCTACAAGCTGTTACACGTGACTTCGTTCATGTAGCATTAAAATAAAGATAAATGCATTAATTAAGTAAAACATTTCAGTCCCCATGAGACATGCAAGTCTCAGGGTTTTCGCACATCACTATTATTTTAGAGAAAATGTTGTTCTTTTAAATCGCACAAACGTTCCAATTAAATAAAGTAACATTTTCTGTATTAAAATACTGGTATCCAGAACACCGGAGGTTTGGCAACTCTGCTCCCCTTAATAAAAACATATATAATTAACCAACACTTTATCACATTTTACAGGAGACAATACGAAATTTCATATTTGTATAGCCTTACATATACCACAGTCATAAAAATGTAAAACTCTGTGCCAATTAATATATACAAACTCTAAACTGAAATCGCAACCAATGAAAAAGGATTAGTATGTAATCTACAACTACTATGTAAAAGGATGTGTAATCTAAGTAAAATCGTGTAAATCGAGGAATCTTTCTTCGTAATGCTCGGAGAATACTACTGCATCAATTATTTTAGGTGGTATTTGGCATGAAATATTTATATGTATTCATTCCATCGTATAAGACTTTACAAAAATCCATTATGAAAAATATATTTAAAAAAAGCTATTTTTAAAAATGACAAAATACTTTCACAATTTTAAAGCTAAATGAAATCTGGAATCAAAATCCGGTTAAACTACGATTTACAAACGTGTCTCTAATATAGAGTAATTCGGGGATTTGTGCCGCACATTTTTTTTTTAATTTGTGTATCAAGTTCCATGGTGGGCATAAAAAAAAATCATACTGTGCTATTTAATGTTAAATATACAACGCGTGTACTGCGACAAAAAAATTCAAAACAAATAATTAATAATTTTTAACGATTTTTTTCTAAAACATTATACCGTGGCGCATCAGTCGTACATTCAGGCTGAGACGCCGCACTTGTGCGGCAGTTATGCCGCGCTTGTAATAAGAACAGAATGAAATTATAAATAAAAATGTTCACAAAAATATTCATATCTGGACTATAATTAACGATGTAATAACAAAATTAAACTAAATGAGTACAATGAAACGTATTAGTAGATTGAAATTAATAATTGTTTGCCTACTTTCACTATTAAAATTATCGACTTATATTTTTACATTACATTTTAATTGTTATTTCAGCAACAACGTAACATCAATGTATTAGAGAGGGAAAAGAAAAAAAGTAAAATTGTGTTTACATAATTTATTTGTTAACCCTTTCAGAACCGGTGGCTTTTACACAAATTTTATTCGGTTGGTGCCAATTTTTTAAAAGAATTTACCTTTACTTAAATAATCATGAAAATGCGCTAATTAAAGAAAGCAAATATTACCTTTCTTTTTTACTAGTGCCAGAAATAAATTTTGTATGCTTTTTATGAAGGTGCTTATATGCACCTATGCTCCCGAATGGGTTAAGAGACCTGTTTTTTCGACTACGATCTACAGAAAAATTGTCGAAAAAGCACAGTCTTATGTAACTGCATTTGAAACGTGATGCAACGAAGCCAATTGCGCTTCCTCTTTTTTGGAATAGTTTTCTAAACATTCCTTGCAAAGAAAGTCTGCGTTACGCGTAATCCAATTTTTCATTATTGTTATCTTGACTTGCATCTTACTTGCCCTTCTTACTTTTTATTTTTCCCTTTTTCTCCTTTGGTTTTAGTACACTTTGTAACATGCCTCACATGATTAGTCTGTGCAAAAAGAAAAGGAAAAGTTAATAACACTTAATCATCCCGTACAAAAGAAACTGCGAGATGTATACCGGAATTGCAGTGCGGCATGTATCCCATTTTGCATGGTGCTGACGTCGGCCATCACAGTTACCTACCATCGCTAAGGGGAATGGCGTAACGCTGCACTTAGTTTTGACTTCGAAATCATGCATGCATTTAGTAATTAGTGTTTGAAAAGTATTTAAGCATAACGTGTTTAAAAGTCTGGACAGTGAAATCATGCACTTTCGTCAAAATAAGGATTGTACATCTACAAGTAAACATCGAAATGGGATTCACGCTATACACTGGTTAAAATTGTCTCATTGCGCACCTATACTGTGCGTTTGATGACCATATATCGATAATTACAAGAAATACAAGGGGTGCGACATCTATCCCGGATGCGGAGACTCTCCCGGAGTTACCCTACTTTGTGCTTTCGAGTCTTAATTTCGATACCGGTGGAGGGAAAAGGATTTTACTTTGTCGATATCATATTAAAAGTTTAGGTTTTATGAGCGAAAATAATATTATTTATTTTAAATAAAGTAATTTTCATTTGTATTTTCTGAAATGTGGTGGCTTTAAGAATTAGCACTAGTGAAAGAATATTTTTTCAAACAATCTAGGTTATTTTTTAGTTTTTAACAGTTTTAATAATTATCTCCCGCTGTAATGACATCATTTTCGATATTTATTATTTTGCGCTGTATAATTTTGACATTTAGTATCCATTTGTTAAAAAAAAAAATATTGAAATTTTAAATTAAAAATTAAATCTTTATGTTAACCGTATGCAGACGATAAACAGTAAAGCACTGGTGACATAAAAAAAAGAATATTATAACACAAGACCCATTTATTTCAACATCAAAGTGTATTCGTTTTATTTAGATATAAGACATCATATTCGCTGCTTTTTGTACTTAGTAAAATTCACTCACCTTAAGAAGTACTTGGGAATTTCAGTTTATTTCCAATACGATGTCATATTTATCTTCTTTTATTTTTCAATTTCTTTATTCCATTTTTTTTTCACGTGAAAATCTTACAAATTAAAATGAATTCTTTGGGAGAAATTATTATTCCTTTTTTTTTTTTTTTTTTTTTTTTTTTGGAACATTAAAGAATATTGTCAGTTTATTCTGTATGAAGATAATGAACTTTTGCATTTATAAACAATATAGTTGAATAAATATATAAAAGATTATCTATTTTCATTTTTTTTCATCTATATGCAACCATCTATACAAAGGCATTTATTAATTCAACCCTTTTGACGTTGATTTGACTGAAAAACACCTACAAATGAAAATTTGAAAATCGGCTGAATTGCCATAGAAATGCATTATGCCGCAAAATAAAATATTCTATATTTTCCAAACGAATAAAACCAAATATAACAGAAAACTATACAGCTTAATCCGGCTGCCTCACCAACATGACTACTTAATTTCAAGCTAATCTGATGTTTGCGGCAGTTATCGCGGAACTATTTATTATTGGATACATACGATTGGATATACGGATATATTTTTGTGATTCTCTTTCAGTGAAAAATCCACAACAATATTTTTGGCCATTAGATTCAGCAAGTAACAGAAAAGATGGACTGGAATTATTGAATTGCTGTAACTGGAACACAATTTTTAAAGACTGGTTTATTCAACTAAATATCTTGCGTATTCATAGTTTGACAAAATTTTTAAGACTATCATATGTTATTACTTGCTGTAAATAATAAACATTTTTTAAAGAAAATATTTTATGCGAAATATTGAACATTTTTATCTATTTTGTTTTCTGTTAGTTTCACATGTTTATATGTGTTGACCATGTTTTAATACAACTCTTTAGGGCATCAGATATGTTCATTAATACATGCTGATTTTCATACTATATGCATAAAAGCATTAACCCTTTCCGGCGCGGAGTAATTCTGTTTGTAAAACAATGAAATGATGGACTGATACCAGAGTTTACAAACGAAATTATTAGAAAATAAAAATCCGCTTATTTTCCCGTACTTTAGAAAAGGAAAATTTTAATTAAATATTTTTGGTGCCAGTACTCTTAAAATTAGGTGTCCATCATCGAAACCGTCCGCTAAAGGGTTAACTTAGACTCACTATGTCTCATGTTCACTGCTTTAAAAAATAATAGTTATGGTAAAAAAAATAGGTTCTTTTGAAAAAAAAAAACCATTTGGTTTAAACCATGGTTAAAAAAAAACTGTGTAAATCATTCAAATCCTTGTATAGAACATAAATTATGAGGTACTTTATAATACTTAGCAGCGTATGAATTAAACTTTAAATCTTAGGCTGGATCTCGTTTCTAATAAATAATTTGTTTTTTAATACTATTATTATGGGCGAAACAATTTTGATAAGAGCATATTTGTGCGGCGATATATAGGTCATTTGTTATTAAATGATGAAAATTCTAATTTATTTTTACTATAATTTATAAGTTTGAACCAATCGAAATGATAAAGTAATTTTGAGGATTTTAATCTTACAGTATATAATAATTCCTTGATACAAAACATGTGATTGTAATAGAAATGTCACATTTAATGCTGCCTTTCCATCTAAAGTTATGTGCATTTCTAAATACCAAATGCTTAAAAATTGCTCGCAATATGAGAAATTACAATTTTGTGGGGTTTTTTTGGAAAGGGGGGGATGCTGCATATGTTTAGTGTGTTGCCCATTGAGCTTAATTTAGACATAATTAGTACAAAAGAGCATCCGTGCCATTTCCTGAGTCCATTGTACCAGTATACTGTTAAGAGCCTACTTCACTCAATTGGAAAACCGAAATCCCATTTTACAGTTTAAACGTTGCCACATGGGAGGCGTATCCCAATCATAAAGATTGGCACCTTAAAAGACCAATGATATTTTCTAAGCATGTAATTGACAAACAAAATGGTCACCCCACAGCATAAAAATAGGCTCTCTTTGCCTCCAGGCAAACTGGGGGGGGGGAGGGTATTTTAGACAACCTGGCCGGGAAAAAGTGATTAGCAGGCAGGAATGAAGACAGGCTTCCAATTACACCTTCTGAGAAAGCAGATCTCGAGGCAGGTTTTTATTATTGAGACCCATTTTGTGGAAAGTAAAAGTTACTTTTGGGAATTTTACTATATTTTTGTGAAAAATAACATTTTGTAACGAAAGTTAAAATCCAGTTACTCAAATTTGTACCAAAAACTTCTTTAAATCCTCTTTCTAAAGTTTTTGTTTTTCGCGATCTAGTTTCATTTACAAATTACACATTTTAAAACACTTTTTATGAAAAAGAATTTTACAAAGGGGTCTATTTTATTAAAAGGAATTTTATGCAGGGGCACGTTTTATTAAGTTCATTTTTGTGAAGGGTCCCATTTTATTAAATTTATTCTTGTGAGGAGGCCAGTTTTATTAAATTCATTTTTGTGAAGGGTCCCATTTTATTAAATTTATTCTTGTGAGGAGGCCAGTTTTATTAAATTCATTTTTGTGAAGGGTCCCATTTTATTAAATTTATTTTTGTGAGGAGGCCAGTTTTATTAAATTTATTTTTGTGAAGGGGACTATTTTATTGAATAGATTTTTGTGAAAGGGCCTTGAATAGGCTCCATTTTCTATCTGGATGGACCCCTGGAAAGTTGTTCTGAAGTCTAAATAGGTTATTCACCAACACATTTTCAAAACCATATGCATATTTTTAAGTGCACGAAATTTACCGATATTGTTATTCAGATATTAAAAAATCAAATACTTTTTCTCTTTTTCTCATGGAGGCAAAAGACTTCTGAAAACAATGTCAAAGTTGGTATTTTGAGTTGGTTTTAAACACAGAAATCAGGAAATGTTTATCATTGGGAAGCAATTCTATTATAATTCCAAATATATTTAATATATATATATAAAACGATATTCGAGTGAACATTAAATGTCAGCAAATTTAAAGTTTTTATGTTAGAATGTATCGGAGAGATTCACGTTGTTGAGGCTCTATTATTTATTTTTTATGTAATTTTTGAACAGCTTTAAAAAATGTAATTTTAGAAATTTCCTTTTTCATTGAGGGTGTTATTGACATTTAGTGATGATCTCTATTGAAATTGAAACGTTCGAAATTTGAAATATGCAGTTACATTACGGTCAATGAGAAAGAATCAAGTACATTTTAATAATGTTGCACCATTTCAAACATAAGAAAATTGATACGTATTTATGAGGTGCAAAGCATTTATTACTCATTTACAGCACCTCACAAACGAATTCCATTACATAATACATAGTCTACTTAGAAAAACTGTTTACAAAATATTTTAATGATGTTACACTGCTTCAAGTATAATGAAAATGATATACATTACTGTGGTTTCACGCCATAACCATATACTTACTGTAGAATGTGATGTGTGTATCATTTATCGCTCATTTACAGGAACACACAAAATTTATCGGAAACAATACAGAAGTACTGTCTATTAGCTGGAAAGTACGGTTTTCGTTATGATACACATTAAGTTACAAAGTTTTATACACAATTGGGTAAGTGTGAAAGCGGAAAGTGGGGGGATACGGTGTGTCATATACAGGGCTGTACAAATGAAATAAATTTTTTTTAGCCTATTGATGAAAATTAATCCAGCTGAAATTTAGCGAAAACGAATTTTCGGCGAAACTCAGATTTTGGGCCGAAAAAGTAAAAAACGGCCTTTGTGCAGATCGATCTCACCTATCCAATGCAATAATAATAATAATAATAATAATAATAATAATAATAATAATAAAATAAAATAAAAATATTGAAATGCAAACGAGATATCTTTATAAATTTCTTCCATAGGATTAGCATTAGCGAACGGATCTTTTCGCTTGACTAAAGTAGCCTCTTCTCGGTTGCATTTCAATATTTTTAAATGATTTTTTTTTTCATTGGATAGCTGAGATCAATCTGTACAAAGGCCTTTTTTTCTTTTTCCATTTTGTTCAGAAACGTTTTTAATGAGGACACTTTCAATTTCGGAACCATTTTCGAAAGTGAGAACATCCCCACAAAAATTTTGGCAGTCAAAGTGGGAAAAGTAAAAAGCGGCCTTTGTGCAGATCAATCTCAGCTATCCAATGAAAAAAAAAAGAATTTAAAAATATTGAAATGCTACCGAGATATCTTTACAAATTTCTTCATTAGAATTAGCATTAGCGAACGGGTCTTTTCGCTTGACTAAAGTAGCCTCTTCTCTGTTGCATTTCAATATTTTTAAATGATTTTTTTTTAATTGGATACCTGAGATCAATCTGTACAAAGGCCGTTTTTTGGTTTTTCGATTTTTTATTATTATTTTAATTAATTCATTATTAATTTATAGTAAAGAATTATTTAATTATTATTTTAATTAATTTATTAATAATTAATAATAAGGAATTATTTTATTAATTGAATTCCTGGTTATTCCAGTCAATCTTTCTAAAAAAGGAAGATATATTGGTGCTTACCCACATCAAATATGCTGCTCTATTGTACAAAAATATTTATAACTATCATAATTATAGTAAAATCCCTGTTAGCTTGGGCTACAGGCACAGGTAGATTTCAAAGTTAATTCACCAACAATTTTACGGATTAAGAGAAATGTGATTTTTTTCTTATACACACACACATACATTTTTTTCTTTTTGCCGTAATAGTTGATCTTATCAAAAACTTGTCAATATAAAAGTTTTAGATAATACTAAGAAGATGTATAATCAATTCAAACGGATTTGATATCTTGTGAATTGACGAAGTTATGGATTTTTTTCTTCTTCAACCACTTTTTTTTTTTTTTTTTTTTTTTTTTTTTTTTTTGTAATAGTTGGTCCTATCAAAAACATAACCAAATTTTATGTTTATCTTCATTATAATGATGAAAATTATGTCGAGTTAATCAATTAATTATATTTATATCTATAAATTGATTTTTTTTCTACTTTAGTCCTTTCTTTCTCTAATTAATAATTTTACATTTTTATAATTTCATGGCTTCATTAAGGAACGTTGTATGGTAGATATTCTTTAGGCTATATTGTGTTTTCGTTCGTACGAAACAAAAATTAAGATTCGGTAAAATTTTGAACATTTCTTAAACTTCTGCACTATCAGAACATTAAAAAGTGACGTGGGCTAATTAACCCCGTAATCGGGGCAGGTTGGCCCAGGTGATTTGGTGTCAGTTTGTGCTTCTAAATTAATATTTATAATTAATATTTTCAAGTTATACCATTGTGACTTCTTCCTGAAAATACACTGATAGTGGTAACATAAAAAGAATTTTAAAACGTTGAATTTTATAAAAAAAAAAAAATTAAAAAAAAAATTAGAAGAAAAAGCGGACCAAGAAAGAAGACTGGCAGAGCATTAACAACTATTTATTTTACATTTTTTTTAACTTATTAAAAACATTAATTTTCTGCCTCATATGTGATTTTAACATACTCTTATAAATGAGGCGATACATCTTTACTTTTTTGCCAAAAGCTGATTTGTTGTGTCTTTCCCACTTACCTGAATATTTAACAAAAGTGTTACAGAGTCGGCATTCTTATCTTCGTAAAATACTTCTAGAGACTACTCTTACATTTACCATTAAGATCCATAAAATTGACACATTTTATAATTATTAGTAACTTATTAAAAGTGGGTCAAATTTTTCAAATAAAATATCTCGGTTGCATTTCAATATTTTAAAAGTGTTATTATTATTATTATTATTTTTATTATTATTATTATTATTATTATTATTATTATTTTGCATTAGATAGCTGCGATAGATCTGCACGAAGGTCGTTTTTTACTTTTTCGACTTTGTTTATTGGAGATATTTTTAGTGAGGACACTTTTATTTTCGAAACCGGTTTCGAAAGTGAATGCATCCCGAAAAAAATAATCTGCAGTCAAAATCGAAAAAGTAAAAAACGGCCTTTGTACAGATCGACGTCAGGTATCCAATGCAAAATAAACTTATAAAAAATATTGAAATGCAACCGAAATATCCTTATAAATTTCTTCCATAGGATTAGCATTCGCGAACGGATGTTTTCGCTCTGAAGTAGCCATATCTCTGTTGCATTTCAAAATTTTTAAATGATTTTTTTTTTTTTTTTTTTGCGCGTTGGATATCTGAAATTGATTTGTACAAAGGCCGTGTTTTGTTTTCGATTTTGTTTACAGATATTTTTAGTGGGAACACTTTCATTTTCGGAACAAGTTTCGAAAGAGAAAACACCACCATAAAAAAATCCGCATTCAAGATCGAAAATGTAAAAAACGGTATTTATGCAGGTCGATCTCCACTATCCAATGCAAAAAAAATAATTTAAAAATATTGAAATGCAACCGAGATATCTTTATAAATTTCATCTATAGAATTAGTATTAGCGAACGGTTCTTTTCGCTTGACTAAAGTGGCCTCCACATAAAAAATTCTGCAATCAAGATCGAAAATGTAAAAAACAGCCTTTGTACAGATCGATATCAACTATCCAATGTAAAAAAATAAATAAATAATAAAAAAAACTAAAAATATAGAAATGCAACCGAGATATTTTTTATAAATTTCTTCGATAGAATAAACATTAGCGAACGGGTTTTTTCGCTTAACTAAAGTACCTCCCTATAAAAAATTCTGCAATTAAGATCAAAAATGTAAAAACGGTCTTTGTACAGATTCCTCTCAGCTATCCAATGCAAAAAAAAAAAAAAAAAAAAAAAAAAAAAAAAATCATTTAAAAATATTGAAATGCAACCGAGATATCTTTATAAATTTTATCTATAGGATTAGTATTAGCGAACGTTTTTTTTCGCTTGACTAATGTAGCCTCCCCATAAAAAATACAGCAATCAGGATAGAAAATGTAAAAAAACGGTCTTAGTACAGATTCATCTCAGCTATCCAATACAAAAAAAATCATTTAAAAATATTGAAATGCAACCGAGATATCTTTATAAGTTTCTTCTATAGGATTAGCATTAGCGAACGGGTCATTTCGCTTGTCTAAAGTAGCCTTCCCATAAAAAATTCTGCAATCAAGATCGAAGATGTAAAAAACGGCCTTTGTACAGATCGATCTCAGCTATCCAATGTAAAAAAAAAAAATCATTTAACAATATTGAAATGCAACAGATATATCTTTATAAATTTCTTCTACAATATTAGCATTACCGAACGGGTCTTTTCGGTAGGCTAAAGTAGCCTCTGCTCTGTTGCATTTCAATATTTTTAAATGATTTTTTTGCATTGGATAGCTGAGATCGATCTGTACAAAGGCCGTTTTTTGTTTTTTCGATTTTGTTTACAGATATTTTTAATGAGGACACTTTAATTTTCGGAACAGGTGCGAAAGTGAAACCACCCCCATAAAAAAATTCTGCATTCAAAACGGCCTTTGTACGGATAGATCTCAGCTATTCAATGCAAAAAAATAATAATTTTTAAATATTGAAATGCAACCGAGATATCTTTATAAATTTCTTCCATAGGATTAGCATAAGCGAACGGGTTTTTTCCCTTGACTAAAGTAGTCTCCCCACACAAAATTCTGCAATCAAGATCGAAAATGTAAAAAACGGTATTTGTACAGATTGATTTCAGCTATCCAATGCAAAAAAAAAAAAAAAAAAAAAAAAGAAAGAAAGAAAAGAAAAGAAAATTAAAAATATAGAAACGCTACCGAGATACTTCTTATAAGTTTCTTCTATAGAATAAACATTAGCGAATGGGTCTTTTCGCTTGACTAAAGTAGCCTCCCTATAAAAAATTCTGCAATTAAGAGCAAAAATGTAAAAAACGGTCTTAGTACAGATTCATCTCAGCTATCCAATACAAAAAAAAAAAAATCATTTAAAAATATTGAAATGCAACCGAGATATCTTTATAAGTTTCTTCTATAGGATTAGCATTAGCGAACGGGTCATTTCGCTTGACTAAAGTAGCCTCCCAATAAAAAATTCTGTAATCAAGATCGAAAATGTAAAAAAACGGCCTTTGTACAGATCGATCTCAGCTATCCAATGCAAAGAAAAATCATTTAAAAATAATGAAATGCAACCGAGATATCTTTATAAATTTTATCTACAGGATTAGTATTAGCGAACGTTTTTTTTTCGCTTGACTAACGTAGCCTCCCCATAAAAAATACAGCAATCAGGATAGAAAATGTAAAAAAACGGCCTTTGTACAGATTGACCTCAGCTGTCCAATGCAATAAAAATCATTTAAAAATATTGAAATGCAACCGAGATATCTTTATAAGTTTCTTCTATAGGATTAGTATTAGCGAACGGGTCTTTTCGCTTGACTAAAGTAGCCTCCCTATAAAAAATTCTGCAATTAAGAGCAAAAATGTAAAAAACGGTCTTAGTACAGATTCATCTCAGCTATCCAATACAAAAAAAATCATTTAAAAATATTGAAATGCAACCGAGATATCTTTATAAGTTTCTTCTATAGGATTAGCATTAGCGAATGGGTCATTTCGCTTGACTAAAGTAGCCTCCCAATAAAAAATTCTGTAATCAAGATCGAAAATGTAAAAAAACGGCCTTTGTACAGATCGATCTCAGCTATCCAATGCAAAGAAAAATCATTTAAAAATAATGAAATGCAACCGAGATATCTTTATAAATTTTATCTATAGGATTAGTATTAGCGAACGTTTTTTTTCGCTTGACTAATGTAGCCTCCCCATAAAAAATACAGCAATCAGGATAGAAAATGTAAAAAAACGGCCTTTGTACAGATTGATCTCAGCTATCCAATGCAATAAAAATCATTTAAAAATATTTAAATGCAACCGAGATATCTTTATAAGTTTCTTCTATAGGATTAGCATTAGCGAACGGGTCATTTCGCTTGACTAAAGTAGCCTCCCCATAAAAAATTCTGTAATCAAGATCGAAAATGTAAAAAAACGGCCTTTGTACAGATTGATCTCAGCTATCCAATGCAATAAAAATCATTTAAAAATATTGAAATGCAACCGAGATATCTTTATAAGTTTCTTCTATAGGATTAGCATTAGCGAACGGGTCTTTTCGCTTCACTAAAGTAGCCTCCACATAAAAAAATCATTAATGACACTAGTCAATTATTTTAATGACACTAGTCAATTATTATTTTTTCTCTCCCCCCCCCCCCCTCCCCCACCCCTGTCGAGTACGAATGACATATTTCTATTGAATGAGAGACTGTTGCCTTTTGACGTTTACGGAATAAAAAAAATCTATCCGGCATTATACTTCAGAAGTGAGAAAGAAAAAAAAAAGATTATAAATCTGTTTTAATAATCTGTTTTTTTGTACAAATTGATCTCAGCTATCCAATGCAAAAAAAAAAAAAAAAAAAAATCATTTGAAAATATTGAAATGCAACCGATATATCTATATTATAAAGGACAAACATATCTGTGCGTAACGCATACGTCATTCTGCGAATGGCAACACTTTGAAATTTGAAATAAAAATTTGGTTTTGCAATTTTCGCTACTGCAAAATTTTAAACTTCTAAACATACCACGTTTTAAATGTTTACACCGTCGTATGCAGAAAAAAATGCACATTTAAATGCAATTTGATTGAAAGCTGTACCTCAATTTATTTTTGAGATATTAATTTTTTTATAGTTTTTAATACCAATTTTCTAATCGTGGCAACTGAATTACTTCATTTCTATTAAAAGTGGTTTAGTTATCTTTATTGATTATATTCTTACTGATGCCATTTTCTCATTACAATTAAAAATATATTTTTTAAAAATTTGAACAGAAAATGACGTTCGCTTTAAAAAAGACACAATTTCCCTGATGATGCTGTTATATTTCACTATTTTTTCATTTCGCTGACTTTGAGTTTGAGACAATAGGCAAAATATTTCAGCGACTGAAAATGATGTCATATTTAAAAGAAACCGATAATTTTATTTGATAAAACGAGATATTTCCCCATGAATACGTCTAAAAGTTATAAATTTCTGGAATTTTTACGCGCAGGTACAGAGATTGTTATAAGACCTCAAATCACGAGTGGGAATTTTAACATGGCAAGTTGTAATAGTTGCCAAACGTGACTTAAAGCTTGAAAATATATTTATCAATAACCTATTGCGCGTTAAAATGTTTTTAAATAGTTAATATTGATGTGAAACGTTGAAAATGACTTGATTTGTTTAGATTTAAAGGGGGGGGGGGATTCTATGATTATGTCAAGGTGAAATCCTTTTTGCTGATTTTTTCATTCCGTAATACCAAGCATCAATTGATAACTTAATCAAAATTACTTACCTTGATTATATGTTACTGATTACGTATATGAATAAAGTTTAATTTTCCAATAATTTTAACAGTTGAAGTTTATGAGAAAAGTATTTTGTTAATCTTAGGTTAAAATATGTCTTTGGAGAGTTAAATTATCAAGTGTAAGATGGATTTTTTATTGTAATTATTGTTGTCGATGTATTATAAATTTGATGCAACAGTTCCTTAGTAAACATTTTCTTTCGTCGAAATTCGACGGGTTCCACCTCGTCTTTATAAATTTCTTCTAAAGGATTAGCATTAGCGAACAGTTCTTTTTTTTTAGACTAAAGTAGCCTCTTCTCTATCACATTTCACTATTTTTAAATGATTTTTTTTTGCTTTGGATAGCTGAGATTGATCTGTACAAAGGCCTTTACTTGGTTTTTCGACTTTGTTTACAGATATTTTTAGTGAGGGCACTTTAATTTTCGGAACCGGTTTCGAAAGAAAAAGCATCCCCATAATATATTCTACAATCAAGATCGAAAAAGTAAAAAATGACCTTTGTACAGATTGATCTCAGCTATCCAATTAAAAAATATATATATTTAAAAATATAGAATTCAACCGAGATAATTTTTATATTTTTTTTCTATAGAATAAACATTGACTAAAGTAGTCTCCCTATAAAAAATTCTGCAATTAAGAGCAAAAATGTAAAAAACGGTCTTTGTACAGATTCATCTCAGCTATCCAATACAAAAAAAATCATTTAAAAATATTGAAATGCAACAGAGATATCTTTATAAGTTTCTTCTATAGGATTAGCATAAGCGAACGGTTTTTTTCACTTGCCTAAAGTAGCCTCTCCATAAAAAGTTCTGCAATCAAGATCGTTAATGTAAAAAACGGCCTTTGTACAGATCGATCTCAGATATCCAATGGAAAAAAATCATTTAAAAATATTAAAATGCAACCGAGATATCTTTATAAATTTCTTCCATGGGACTAGCTTTAGCGAGAGGGTCTTTTCGCGTGACTGACGTAGCCTGTTCCTGGTTGCATTTCAATATTTTTAAATGATATATATATATATATATATATATATATTTGCTTTGGATAGCTGAGATTGATCTGTACAAAAGCCTTTTCTTGCTTTTTCGACTTTGTTTACAGATATTTTTAGTGAGGACACTTTAATTTTCGGAACCGGTTTCGAAAGTAAAAGCATCCCCATAATAAATTCTGCAATCAAGATCGAAAAAGTAAAAAATGGCCTTTGTACAGATTGATCTCAGCTATCCAATGCAAAAAAAAAAAAATATTTAAAAATATAGAAATGCAACCGAGATAATTTTTATAATTTTCTTCTATAGAATAAACATTAGCGAATGGGTCTTTTCGCTTGACTAAAGTAGCCTCCCTATAAAAAATTCTGCAATTAAGAGCAAAAATGTAAAAAACAGTCTTTGTACAGATTCATATCAGCTATCCAATACAAAAAAAAATCATTTAAGAATATTGAAATGCAACCGAGATATCTTTATGTTTCTTCTATAGGATTAGCATTAGCGAACGGGTTATTTCGCTTTACTAATGTAGCCTCCCCATAAAAAATTCTGTAATCAAGATCGAAAATGTAAAAAACGGCCTTCGTACAGATCCATCTCAGCTATCCAATGCAAAAAAAAATCATTTAAAAATAATGAAATGCAACCGAGATATCTTTATAAATTTCATCTATAGGATTAGTATTAGCGAACGGTTCTTTTCGCTTGACTAATGTAGCCTCCCCATAAAAAATACAGCAATCAAGATATAAAATGTAAAAAAACGGTCTTTGTACAGATTGATCTCAGCTATCCAATGCAATAAAAATCATTTAAAAATATTGAAATGCAACCGAGATATCTTTATAAGTTTCTTCTATAGGATTAGTATTAGCGAACGGGTCTTTTCGCTTGACTAAAGTAGCCTCCCCATAAAAAATTCTGCAATCAAGATCGAAAACGTAAAAAACGGTCTTTGTACAGATCAATCTCAGCTGTTCAAATAAAAAAAAATCATTCAAAAATATTGAAATGCAACCCAGATATCTTTATAAATTTCCTCCATGGAATTAGCTTTAGCGAGCGGGTCTATTCTTATGACTGAAGTAGCCCCTTAGCACTGCTGATTTGAATTGCTACAAAATATGCTTATTATTTAATCAAAATATTTATAATAAATTTAAAAATTATTAGATTGCCTTTCAGGAGGGAAAAAATAAATTAAATGCAAAACAACATATTCAGTAAGCATAAATATATCATCTGTGTATGCTGATTTCACCGCAACAGAATTTGCTAAATTATTTGTAAATTAGCCGAAATTTTCGGGTTGTGTTGGGTTCATTTTTGACGACCGATTATCTACTCTAGGGATATGGACCCGAAGGGGGAGTGCCCTTCGTGGGGGTCTTTTTAAGGGAACCCAATCCATATTAAAGCATGGAAATCCAAGGTTCGAAGGAAACCACGAAAACTCCGAACGATTAGGCCGACGGGTGCGATTGGGGTCGAACCCAGCACCTCCCGTCTACCAGCTTCGACAGCACAATCTCTCGGCCAAAATCACTCAAAGAAATCTTTCTTAAAAGTTTCAGAAACACATTTCTCAATTTTAAACTAGCGTAATTTAATAATGAAACTTTACTGTAGTTATCTTTTAATTTACTATATAAAACAAATGTTTAATATTTGTGAAAGAAACAAAATCCGCAAGAATTACCTTATCAATTATAAAAAAATATATAGAAAATTTAAATACAAATATATTTTTTCGCCGCATATATGTATTCATTTTTAATGACACTAGTCAATTATTATTTTTTCTCTTCCCCCACCCCCCTGTCGAGTGCGAATGACATATTTCTATTGAATGAGAGACTTTTGCCTTTTGACGTTTACGGAATAAAAAAAATCTATCCCACATTATACTTCAGAAGTGAGAAAGAAAAAAAAAGATTATAAATCTGTTTTAATTCCTAATCAATAATAATTTAAAAATTTATTTTTGGAACAGGTTTCGAAATGAAAACACCCCATAAAATATTCTGCAGTCAGGATCGAAAAAGTAAAAAGCGGCATTTGTACAAATTGATCTCAGCTATCCGATGCAAAAGAAATCATTTGGAAATATTGAAATCCAACCGATATATCTTTATAAATTTCTTCTAAAGGATTAGCATTAGCGAACGGGTCTTTTTGGTAGACTAAAGTAGCCTCTTCGCTATCGCATTTCAATATTTTTAAATGATTTTTTTTTTTTTTTTTTTTTTTGCATTGGATAGCTGAGATCGATCTGTACAAAGGCCGTTTTTTGTTTTTTCGATTTTGTTTACAGATATTTTTAGTGAGGACATTTTCATTTTCGGAACAGGTGCGAGAGTGAAAACACCCCCATAAAAAATTCTGCAATCAGGATCGAAAAAGTAAAAAAACGGTCATTGTACAGATTGATCTCAGCTATCCACTGGGAAAAAAATCATTTAAAAATATTAAAATGCAACCGAGATATCTTTATAAATTTCTTCCATGGGACTAGCTTTAGCGAGCGGGTCTTTTTGCGTGACTGATGTAGCCTGTTCCCGATTGCATTTCAATATTTTTAAATGTTTTTTTTTTTTTTGCTCTGGATAGCTGAGATTGATCTGTACAAAGGCCGTTTCTTGTTTTTTCGATTTTGTTTACAGATATTTTTAGTGAGGACACTTTCATTTTCGGAACAAGTTTCGAAAGTAAAAACACCTCCATAAAAACATCTGCATTCAAGATCGAAAATGTAAAAAACGGCATTTGTACAGATCGATCTCCACTATCCAATGCAAAAAAAAAAATCATTTAAAAATATTGAAATGCAACCGAGATATTTTTATAAGTTTCTTCCATGGGACTAGCTTTAGCGAGCGGGTCATATTGCGTGACTAATGTAACCTGTTCCCGATTGCATTTCAATATTTTTAAATGTTTTTTTTTTTTTTTTGCTCTGGATAGCTGAGATTGATCTGTACAAAGGCCGTTTCTTGTTTTTTCGATTTTGTTTACAGATATTTTTAGTGAGGACACTTTCATTTTCGGAACAAGTTTCGAAAGTAAAAACACCTCCATAAAAACATCTGCATTCAAGATCGAAAATGTAAAAAACGGCATTTGTACAGATCGATCTCCACTATCCAATGCAAAAAAAAAAAAAAATCATTTAAAAATATTGAAATGCAACCGAGATATCTTTATAAATTTCATCTATAGGATTAGTTTTAGCGAACGGTTCTTTTCGCTTGACTAATATAGCCTCTATGACTAATATCCCCATAAAATATACAGCAATCAAGATCGAAAATGTAAAAAACTTTGTACAGATTGATCTCAGCTCTCCAATGCAATAAAAATCATTTTAAAATATTGAAATGCAACCGAGATATCTCTATAAATTTTCTATACAGGATTAGCATTAGCGAACGTCTTTTCGCTTGACTAAAGTAGCCACCCCATAAAAAATTCCGCAATCAAGATCAAAAATGTAAAAAACGTCCTTTGTACAGATCGATCTCAGCTATCCAATGCAATAAAAACCATTTGAAAATATTGAAATGGAGCCGAGATATTGTTATAAATTTCTTCCATAGGATTAGCATCAGCGAGCGGGTGTATTCGCGCGACTAAAGTAGCCTCTTAGCATTACTCACTGCTGATTAGAATTGCAACAAAATATGCTTATTATTTTATCAAAATGTTTAGAATAACCTTAAAAATTATTCGATTGCTTTTCAGAAGGGAGAAAAGAAAAGAAAAACAACATATACACTAAGTAGAAATATATCATTTGTGTATGAGGATTTCGCCGCAATGGAATGTATTTGCTAAACGATTGAAAATTAGCCGAAAATTTCATTAAAACAGTGAAAAGAAATCTTTCTTTAAAGTTTGAGAAACACATTTCTAAGTTTTAAATTAGTGTAATCCAATTTAATAATGAATTGTACAATAGTTATCTTTTAGTTTGCTGTATAGCACAAATGTTAAATTTTTATGAAAGAAACATTTAAATTAATTCAGTAAGAATTACCTAATAAATGATAGAAAAAAAAGTTATTATAGACAATTTAAATACAAATGTATTTATTTGCCGCTATTAATTTTTAATGACACTAGTAACTATTGTTATTTTCTTTCGTTCTCTCTCTCTCTCACCTCCGCCCCCCCCCCCCCCCCCGCCTGTTGAGTGCAGATGACAAAAAGATATTTCTAGTATCTTTTGAGAATAAGCAACTTCTTCATTTTGATGTTGTATGCAATTAAAAAATCTTTCGGAAATTAAAATTCAAAAGTAGGAAAGAAAAATAATAACAATGATAAATCTGTTTTTATTCCAAATCAATAATGCTTATCTTTATCTTTACTATTAGATTGGATGCCTAGAAAAACAAACTGTCTGAAATCAACATCTATTTAGAACATTTCAGGAGCGCATTTTTAATAAAACTTCGTTCTTTGCGCACGAAAAGAAAATTGTTTTTATCAGACACCTAAAGTTGCTTCCAGTGCAGAAAATAGCCACAGGCAATATTTCACACTATAGGAAGACTTTCCCGTTTGCTTTTTCAAGAAGGCTCACGTTTTCAGCACCAGCCTTGGCGAGTTGGCGAAAGCGAGAGCGTTCAGCTAGCTCTAACGCCAATCGTCATCTTGTGTTTTGTTTTGAACCGAAATGGCGGAAGACGAACTAGCATATTTTAGTCCTACTTAAATTAAAGAAATATTTTCAATTATGTGTTCTAGGTGAAAAGAAATCTTCTTCGAAAGAAATTGTATTACGAATTCTTATACTCTGTTTTATCGAAGGCCTTTATTACTTTTGATGATATAGACTAAAATTTTGATTATTTGATCTCCTCAAAAATCTAAATTTTCATTCAATTGAGCATTATTAATTCCATAGCACTTAAACAAAAACTCATTACCTTCATATTTAGATGTTTGATTAGATATAAAGATGGATTTATGGGGATCATTAATTAATGCAGTTTCAGTGCATTTTGATGTATATAAACACATATTTTAAAAAATACCTGTGGCAGAAAATTACTATATTTTCTGCGATGAACTTATATAATTAATTTAATACCAAATCATTCTGCAGAAACAGCCTCAAAAGTCGAGTGAAAATAGGCCAAACCAAGAAAGAAAAAAAAAACCTTTCACACCCCCAAACAGGATGTTTAGAAATTGCCTTTTTAATGTGAGATGAAATTCTTAAGGGGAGGTGGGGTAGAAGGAAGATTGAATGACTATATTTTGTTACTTCAAAGTAACAAATAAAATCATTAGAGAAATTTTTTAATTGTATATGATAGTGAGGGGCTATAGATTTAAATAGTTAAATTTATCAATTAACAAATAGAAAAAATAAACCAAATAATTAAAAACTTGGAATATTTAACTTGTTTTTTTTTGGGGGGGGAGGGGGGCACAGAATTTGAATAATTGGTCTTTTACTTATAGTTACTTCAAAGTAAAAAATGGGACAGAAAATTTAAAAACTGTAAAGAATTTAAAAAAAATGAAAGCGTGCGCAAAAAATGTTAATCCTTATTATTATTTTTAAAATCTTTCATTCTATTTGTTTCCTTATCCTTTTTTATGGTAAGTTATTTATTTGTTATTTAAAAATCAACAGATAGAGCAAAACAGTAAACTTTATGCGCTGTTATGGATAAGCGAAGGGATAGTTAACATTTCAGACGCAATTTTAACTAATCTTTTCTGTAAGGCAACAATGAATTTTAAATGAGCAAAAAATAGTGTGATGGAGTAGAGGGGGGGGGGGGGAAGAGAAAATTCGAAATGGGAGGTCGCCTCAGACGATTGAGCATTATTTTATTGCCACTTCAACTTAATAAATAGAGTACTTTATAGTAATAGTAGACTTTAATGTGTGCAGAATGACGAAATATAAAGTGTGTGTGTGTGTGTGGGGGGGGGGGGATGGATTTCATTCGAGAAAAGAATTTACATGATTTATTCAAATATGACGAATTATTATTTTTAAATAATAAATAAAACAGCTAAAGCGAAATAATATTTAAAAATATGATAAAAATTTTAAAATAAAAAACTGAAGAATTTTAAAGATTTTTTAATTTTGTGTGATAGGGACAGACCAATGTCTTTTTCATAAAAACTCAAATAATGATAAAATCTTAACAATATTAAAATGTAATCGTAATTGATTTAATTCCATGTATCAACTTGCAATTATTTTAGCTGATAGATTTAATTGCAGGATACGGCTAAATAATTTATCCTTTATCGTTCAATTCAATCTAATTATAATCGAACTGATTTTTGTTTCAACTTCCTATTAACTTCTAATCGCAATTAAATAAAAAACAATTAATTTTTAATGAATTATTTCAGTGAAAATGTGTTTTATTAATGCAATCAACACGTCACATAATTATGCCGCTTAATAATAAAAAAAACTAAATTAATTCAGTAATAATACTAATAAAACTATGTTCAATTGTGTCATAAAACATGATCAATAAAATTATATTTATTAAAGAAAATTTTTACGTCTGTTTTTAAAATACGTTCTCAATTTCTTCGAACACATAGCGAATTAATGAAATAAATGAATATTATAGAACTGAAAAAAATAACTTATGTTTGAATTATATATATATTTGTGCAATTAAAAGTTATTTTAATCCGAAAAAGATCTTTGTTTTAAGCAAGGTTCTAATTGCAAACTACTGTGAAATAACATTTCGTCTAGCTTTTTACATTTGCGGAAAAAACAAATGAAAAAAAGCACATCTCTTCCTCTCAGCAAAGGAATGGGGTTGCTGTTGGCTACGCGTACGACGTCACGAACAAAATAGGATGCGTAGCATTGAATTCATCCCCGCGCCAACCCTTTCTCTGGCGATAAGGTGCTCAAAACGTGAGCCTTCTTGAAAAAGCTTCCCGTTTAGAGATTCCCCGCTGATTAAACAGGTGTAGTCTGAAACCCCCCTGTATTAAGGCGTTAACCTTGTAGAGGCGGATCTTGGAGCACTTTCGTCTGTTTAAAATGAAAGTGTTTCAACTTTTTATAAATGTAGCATAGATTTAAATTTCTTTTTAAATCAAAATAAAAAGCATTTTCGGAAAGCTTAATTATTAAACTATGCATGCCACTTTACCAAATCTTAAAATGTCCAACAGATTTTTCGCGATAAAGCACTAAAGGCGAATCTTTATCAACCAAAAATAAAACATCTAGAACGCCTTAAAATTAAAAAAAAATAAATAAAATTTTAAAGTGGCCTGCATAGTTTAAGAGTACAGCTTTTGAAAGCTACTAAAAATATCAAATTCGAGCAAAATGCAAAAAAATAGTAGTTATAAATTTCTCCCATTGAAATAACATTAGCCGCGCTATCTCGGAGCGTTACTGAAGTAGGGCCTTAAACTCTAATAATTTTCGTGTGCTTACTACTTTTTTTTTTTTTTATCAAATTCGTTGCACTAGAAATAGAAAGTTAATTATCTCTTAAACAGTGGATGACAGAAACAAACTTCCAATTTCAAAAAGTATACAAATCAAGCTCTTAGATATGCCTTTTGTTTCGTAAAGTTATATATGCACGTTAAAATACAAAATTAAATTTGTATATGGTCTTTCAGACCTATAAGTATTTTTAGAAAATTTTTCGCCATGTTTTAAGAAGTAAAATAGTAAAACTTCCATTCTTCTAGGACTAAAACTTACTGGCTTATGATACTTTCATCAAAATATTTTGAATGTATTATTCTATGTTCATTTCGGCGAGTACTCAAATGTTACAGTTCTGACAAATTAATTTCTATTTTATTACTAATTTAACTAATATAAACGCATAAAAAGATCAAGATTTCCAATTGATGATTTAAATTTTGTCATAAAAACATTAGACACTAAAAAACATGATAGCAAACTAATACTTTTTATTTAATAGAAAACATCCCAAAAAATAGAAAAATAGCAGGAAGAGAGACATCTTTCTTTTCGAGGAAGAAAATTCGTTATAATGGTATTAAATTTTGTGCCAACTATGACAAACGTAACTACTTAATAAAGTGTATTAGAATGCAGCTAATTATTATGCGGGGTTTTTTTTTTCAATATTTTTCTTCTACTCTGTTATAATTTCCATGTTTTTTGCCTGGTATCCAACCTCGCTTTTTCTAAACAATAAATAAATAAATAAATAAACATGCATGATAGAAAATAATACTCGGTGTTTTTTTTTTTTTTTAACTCAGTGCATCAAAAAATATTGGAAACATCTGAAAAAGTTCAGAAAAAAAGTATTTTGCAGGCTTGTGTAATTAATTTGTTACATATCAAAATTTAGTTCATTTGCATTGTATTTATATGTTTAAATGAAAAGAAAAATAAAATTGTTTACGTGATTTTTATCAAAAATAGATACATGTACCCTGTAAAGTCTATTAAAAAAGGGCAGTGAAATGTTGTATAATTTTCTCATTTTCAAAGTTGTGAAATATTTCCAACTATGTTGACTCTCTGGTACTTAAAAGTTTGCAAGCGGGGATGACCGAGCATAGCTCGGTCAAAATTAGCTTTATATTCAACTCGAAAGAATATTCCCACTGTATCATTCTCTCTGTAGTATTGCTATAAAGAGCATGTAATATTATAACAGTATTACTTACAAAAACAATCAATATGGAAAGTATGTCGTACATGCTTCTAAATTGTACATATTTACACATTTACAACGAAAGGACATCAATCCAAATTACATTTTTAGCTCAACTCCCATTGGTATAACCATGTATCTCGAGTCCTGTTAAGAATTTCTAAAAAAATCTTTCACATTCTGAATGCTTATTTTTTCGACAAAAATAACCAAATTTGGCAACATTCTTGCATTTGGCGCCGAATATGTGTTTTGGCATTTGTAATCTTGAAACTCGATTTTTCGGCCAAATGTTGCCAATATTTCGCAAACTTTGCGGTTTCGTCACCCTGACCCGTAGTGACCCAAAATGACGCACTAATAAAATCTGCTCAAACATGCGACTTAGCTCAATGATCTGGTGATAAAAAACGGTAGAATACAAAATTTAGTCAAAAATCATTTATGCCGTTTTATAGATAAAATTAGCTAGACCCGTAGTGACCCCAAAAGGACCCACTAATCGAAATTTCTCAATTATGTGACCTAGCTCAATGGTCTAGTACCCGGAAACGGTATAATACAAAATTTTGTCAAAATTGTACGAGACGTTTTTTAGATACAATTAGCTTGACCCTGACCCATTGTGACCCAAAATGACCCATTAATGTTATGTTCTTGAACATGTGACCTAACCCAAAGCTCTTCTTGACCGCGAAAACGATAGAATACAAAATTTATTCAAAATCGTTAGAGCCGTTTTTTAGAAAAAATTAGCTTGACCCGCAGTGACCCTTTAACCTAATTTTCTTAAACATGCGACCCAGCCCAGTGGTCTTCTCACGACCGAAAACGATCTAATACAAAATTTCATCCAAAATCGTTAGAGCCTTTTTTAGATAAAATTAGCTTGACCCATAGTTACCCAAATATGACCCACTAATCGAAATATCTCGAACATGCGACCTAGCACAATAGTCTTCTCATGCCCAAAAACGGTTTGATGTAAAATTTAATTAAAATTGTTTGAGCCGTTTTTTAGATATGATTAATTTGACACTGACCCATTATGACCTAAAATGACCAACTAATCGAATTTTCTCGAACATGCGACCTAGCCCAATAGTCTTCTCATGCCCAAAAACGGTTTGATGTAAAATTTTATTAAAATTGTTTGAGCCGTTTTTTAGATATGATTAATTTGACACTGACCAATTATGACCTAAAATGACCAACTAATCGAATTTTCTCGAACATGCGACCTAACCCAATGGTCTTCTCGATTCCGAAAAAACAGAAAACAAAATTTAATCAAAATCTTTAGAGACATTTTTCTAGACTAAATTAGCTTGACCGTAGTGACCCAAAAATGATACACTGATCGAAATTTCTTGAACATGTGACATAGTCCAATGATTTTCTACTGTTCTGAAACGGTAGAACACAAAATTTTATTAAAATCGTTTGATCCGTTTTTTAAATGCAATTAGCTTGACCCTGACCCATTGTGACCCAAAATGACCCACTAATCGAATTTTCTTGAACATGCGACCTAGCCCAATGGTATTCTTATGCCCGAAAATGGTAAAATTCAAAATTTCGTCATAATCGTCAGAGCCATTTTCTAGATATTAGCCTGACCCACTGTGACCCCAAAATGACCTACTAATCGAATTTTCTCTAACATGTGACTTAGCCCAATGATCTTCTCGTAATCCAAAACGATAGAATATAAAATTTAGTCAAAATCGTTAGAGCCGTTTTTTAGATAAAATGGGCTTGACCCATACTGACCCAAATATGACCCATTAATCAAAATTTCTAGCCCAATAGCCTTCTCGTGCCTAAAAACGGTTGGATATAAAATTTAATTAAAATCGTTTGAGCCGTTTTTTAGATATAATTAGCTTGACCCTGACCCATTATGACCCAAAATGGCCCACTAATCGAATTTTCTCGAACATGTGAGCTTGCCCAATGGTTTTCTCGTGACCGAAAATGTTAAAATACAATATTTTGTCAAAATCGTTAGAGCCGTTTTTAAGATAAAATTTACATACACACTCACACATAATTTTTGCTCGTATTATAGAATAAGATATTCAATTAATTAGTTCTTATTAACAAATAGTTTTTTAAATTTGATAATGTTATTGTAAATATCATCTAATCTTCTTTTATAAAGTAATAGAAAAATGTTTTCAGAAGATCTACTTTGAAATCCATTATTTGGGGCATAAAAGTTTAAAAGTGTCGAATGGATACTCTACTCTTTATTTCAACTTAATTTTTATCTGATTTTAAATCTATTACATATTAAACACTGAGGCAATAATAAATAACTTATAATAATTGTTTAACTTTTACACCCCAACAAATATATAAATTCTTCTTCTTTACAATCAATCTATTTCACTAAGATTAAAACAGCTCTGTACTTGATTTTTTTTATTATCAGTTTTTAATTCTTTGATATTATTACATAAATGCTGAAAGATGCCCCATATAAAAGAAAAAATTTTAATTACTTTCTCGGGGAAATTTATAAAGTTAAATTTTTGCTGCGAATTTTAAAATACAAATAATAATTTGTGTATAACATTTTTAGTTTTAGTTTTTTAGCTTCAATTTTTATAGTTTATCAATAGCAATGTAGTCAATAAATATATATATAGCATTCAGATCAATGAGAGTTTTCCAGGAATACAGTTTATAATACAATCATACTAATAAAAGTTTTAAAAAATCATGAATAATCAATTCGACATTTTCAAATAAAGAAGCGTTTTTATATATTTTTTATATATTGAAAATAAGATCCTTAAATATTTTACATGTAATATATTGTTCAACTATTAAACGAATTGAATATTTCCAACTAAGCGAAAAAATGCCCCGGTCGGAAATAGAACCCAGATCCTTGGCTTACAGGGCTAATGTTAAAACTACAGTTTAAGCTAAATGGGCCGACAACTAGCGATTTTATTTAGCTCAGAAAACCTTATTGGTAAATAACATCTGGTCTGTCATGTAGACAGCTCAACAGAATAAACCGCAGGTAAAGGAACTGCATATAAACGATGGGTACGTAGATAAACTATTATTTTAGCACAATCAAACTGAATGCACTCTAAACTGAAATGTCTTAAATTCAGACACTTAAGTGTCTGAAACAGAGTGTTCAATTTTCAGAAATTTTAAAGTGTCTTAATTTTTAAGACACTTGTATCCGTCTGAATTTAAGACATTTCAAATGTCTGAATTGCATCCATGTTTGACCACTTCGACAGACATTTTATCACCTTTTGTTTTTTTTTCCTTTTGTAAGCGTTACACACTGTAAAAAAATATATATCCCTTAAAATATAGCAATCGTACTGCCACTCCAGACTCCAGTACTACTTACAAATTTTAATGGAAATTTTCTGATGTAAGTTCCAGAAAAAATTCTATTTATTTCGCATATTTCTGTATTTAAAAAATTCCACTTAAAATGATAAAAAACACAATTCTTCAATAAGCCATTCTATCAACCACTTTCTTTTAAGGTACATATTACATCACATCCAATTTTATATTCAACTTAAACGACTGTACACTTTTAACAGTTACCCTCGACGGGGATGGAGCTCAGAACCACTGGTCACCAGAAAATCGCGCTATCCATTCGGCCATGGGATCAGCAGCTGAGCTTTGAAATAATGTTATTTATCAATCACAAAAATGTATTTTAAGAAGCAGTAGCTTTTTTCCCACTCTAGAATAATTTTGAACATTTTACGCACTTTCTTTTTAGAAATTTGAATATGTAGCATTTTAATTTCAGTTTTATTTTAACAAATGAGGACAAAAAGTCCACGGTTCAACCGTAACAATTATTTTAGCAGAATTCGAACCAGAACGAAAGCTAATTTTTAAGTTTCGGTGAAGAGAAACGAGTGTATTTTTATTTGTAGCTTCACCTGTTCGCTCGATATAAATTGAAAATTGTTTAAATTGATTCATCAATGTTAAATTTATAAATCCCGCATTCCGTAACAGATTTTTTATTTGAAAAGTGTTCTTTCAGTTTGTTTTTATGTTTTTTCATACTTTTATAGTTTATATCCGAGTAAATAAAGCTGCATGATGTTTTATTTATAAAATAATACTGTGTAAATAATATATACATATTACAATACTGTGTAAATAATATTACATATATATGTGTAATATTAGTAAATAAGGTACTGTACTAAATTCTAAGTTGTTAAAAATTATCATCAGTATCACTCTTATCGTTAACATATATATATATATATATATATATACAATAAATATTGCAGTTTCTTACGAAAATTTACCTAATCAATTTAAAAATTTGACCTACGTAAAATTCAAGTTACGTATAAGTTTGAGAAACGCATTACTTATATAAATTGGGGATGCTTGTAATTACAAAAAAAAGTTCGATTACTTGAACTAACACGAGATGGATCCACTACTTATTATTGAAAATTTCCTGAAAGACGTTTGGTGTTTGGAAAATACAAAAATTTTAATTCATTTTTGTTCTTAGATGCATCAAATTGGCAGGTGATGTTATTCAGAAACTATGTGATAGAAATGAGCTTTCCATTTTTTATGAATAAATTACCTATCGAATTGTAAGCGAACAAAAAAAGTTTGAATTAGCAGCGTATCTAAACATCTCATTTCGGAAAGGAACGCTGAGATCAGTAAAAATTTCTAAAATAGAACAAAGGAAAAGAAAAATCCTCTTTAAACAGGTTTTATAGATTAGGTAACGCATCTATTATGCAATCAAACTTTTTAAAAATATGGGACTGGGTAAAATTTCGTTTTTAGCAGGTTTTTGTCCTAACAATTTTAAATTAATGGTTATACCGCATTTTTTTAAGCTGACCACTGGAAATTATCTGCTAAATGCATTTCAGTAAACAGTAAATAAAACTGTAACGTAAGTAAATCTCTGTATAACGGAAACTTGGCTGAAATGAAAAATTTCATGGTTTCTGCGACGTAACACCACTTTCTAAGATGTATGCCTTTTGCTAAATTTTTGTGATTAAACATGACATTTTCTATAAATTAACACGTTAAGCGCCATGTCAGCCACCGGTGGCTGACAGTGGACTTTTCGTTTAAAACGCGTCTTTCACCGATGACTGACGTCTAAAATATGATACAAAACTAAAAAAAAATATATATTGTTTTAAGTAATTACTGAGCATTTATTTAAAATTTACCTACCTTTTATTTATTACAGGATTATACTTTCTTAAAAATTACTTTAAACATTGTAAATTTTTCAGCGCTTCAGTGTCAGTCATCGTGGCGCTTAACGTGTTAAGAAGGGGGGGGGGGGGCTATGGCCTCATCTGCCCATCCCTTAAATACGCCACTGGTTTGAATAAAAATAAATAAATCATGTCTAATATACGTGAGTTAGAAAGTGGGGAATGAAATATATCGGTTTAACCTTGAAATATTATATTTTTTCTTGTAAATAGAACTTTTTAAATACAAAAGCACGCAAAAAATGGAAATTTTTCTGGAATTTACGGGGAAAAAATTACATTAAAATATGTAAATTGGTGTCTCAATTGGCAGTACACTTTCCATATTTAGGCGAATAATTTTTTACGGGGTATAAAGCTAACAAAAAAAGTAAAAACGGTTGGCTATAGCAACATGCAGGTTGATCAAAGATAGATGCGATTCAGACGTTTGAAATGTCTTAAATTCAGACACATACACATGTCTTAAAAATTAAGACACTTTAAAATTTCTGAAAATTGAACACTCCATTTTAAGACACTTATATGTCTGAATTTCAGATATTTCATTTTACAGTGTTTATCATAGTAAAACATAGTAAGACACTTACGTGTCTTAATTTCAGACCCCTGTGATGTCTGAAATTTCATATTCAGATACTTAAGTGTCTGAATTACCTTTTCAGTCACATATGTGTCTGAATTTAAGACGCCTTTATTTGCAGTGTGGTAAAGTTATCATACGAATTGAATATTTTCAACTGAGCGAAAAAATGCCCAGGCCGGGAATCGAACCCAGATCCTTGGCTTACAGGGTACAATGCTCTACCGTTTAAGCTAACTGGGCCGACAACATTTTCTATTTTCAATAATTTCTATTTCAAATACTAGAAATTAAAGTTTAAAAATTATAAATATAAATTTTCGAAATGCATTTGTTAACTATCATCTTATTTCATATTATATTTAAATAAGAGTTTGCGTGTAACAAAAGCAGCCAAACACGCAATAAGCAAGTGTTCGGAGCACTTGTATATATGTTTTTTTAAATATATTAATGTAAATATTCCCAATAAACATCTATATTTTAACTTTCTTTTCATGGCACTGAAACTGATCGAAATAAAATATTGTTAACCGAAAATTACAGTATATTTAATAGTATCGAGTAATTAATTTTTGGATTAAGTATAATAATTGATTTCAGGATAAGATATATATGATTTCTGTTATATATTTTTTTGTGAACCTCAAAACATGCCAAAGTGTCAAAGGAGGATTTTCTCAGAATAATAGAAGAGTATGATAAAAAATTTATTTATCCATTACTGATTTAGATTTCTTAAAAATATATTTCCGGAATTTCTAATAATTAAATTTGCATTTAAAAATTTTATAAAACTTATAATCTACTTTTACAAAGTAGTATTAAAAGAAATTAGATTTAAGCTTCATTTTTGCTGTGGGATTTTGAATTTATTCAGATTAATTCTTGTGACAGAAATACATTTCACTGTACCGGTATAATCTTGAGTTGCACATTTTTTCAGCTTTATTATTTTTTTAATCTTTGAAAGTGTGGAACCCAGCTAAATAGGAAAATAGAAATAATAGACGACAATTACTGGATAATTTTCCCCCTTGGGCGAAGATACATATTAAAATTAAATCTAATGACATTGAATATAACAAAAGCCCTAAGCTGAAATTTTTATCATAAAAGAAGCATTTCAATACGTTCTTACAAAATTAATAATTTCGTACTCATAATTATGGGAATAAAATCCGTTTAGGAAAAATGATTAATAAAAAGACAGAGTTCACAAATATTAGAATGTCAGTTAACCCTGGAGCCGTTCAATGTAAGTTGTCTTCTCTATATTGAATTAGTATAATGTAGCGTGTATCAGTAGAAGATATCCTAAGAAATTGTTGGTTTTAGAAAAAATCAGGAGGAAAACAATCATGTCATATCAACGTGTTTAAGAAATATGGTTGTCACAGGGGGTTCTGGAAATATCCTCTCTGATCTTCCAACACTACTAAAATGCACAATCCTCTACTTTTCAGTAATACCAATATTTCCTGCTGCTAAGGTTTGATGGAACTAGAGGTCTGCACGGGCCGGAATTTCCAGGCCCGGGCCCGTCCCGGCCCGTACGAAAGCTATCTTGGCCCGGCCCGGCCCGGTGTAAAAGTTGGAAGTTCGGCCCGAGCCCGGCCCGGCCCGTTGTAAAAATTGGAAGTTCGGCCCGAGCCCGGCCCGGCCCGTTTGCATTATTACAGTTCTCGGCCCGGCCCGGCCCGTACAAAAATGAATGAAAACGGGTCCAGTCAGATACAATTTCTACAAAAAAAAAAAAAAAAAAAAAAAAAAAAAAATCCGTTTTTTCTCAACATACAATTAAGATTCTTTTAATGAATACTACATATATATTTATGGGAACATTTTACAGTATATTTTATATTACTATGATGTTCGCAAAACAGAAAACGCACAATAATAAACATTAACGATTACTTACAGTCATCGTGTCTACAGACATTTCAAAATGGAAATAAGGATTCATTAAAAGATTAATGTAGTTCAGAATAAAGGATTAAAAACAAGATAACATTTGAAGCTGTATAATAAAAAGTAGATTTGTGAAAATATTTCTCTCATTTTTAAGACTTTTCTCAAATCCAAAGGAGCTACATTTCAAAACATTTATGAAGTCTTTTCTTTTCGGAAACGCGTAAGATTGGCAGGTATTCTTATTCAAAAGCTATGTAAATGTCGTTTTTTTCATAGATAAAAGCAATATATCTTTCTGAAAATACTGTCAAAGTTAGCGTTTTGAATCAAATTTCCGGAAGCGATAGCACAGTAAAGGAGAAAAACGTACAGTCACGTGACAGGAATCGCTGTTATCTCTGTAAGTAATTTATTAAATATGAAAAAAGCTATTCGTTTCCAAATGCCTTCAATAGTCAGGCCTGTCAATTTTATGCCTTTATAGTTAAAGTTTTTGTCAGAAACATGTGTCTGAAAGCTTTGCATTGTTGAACAGTGAATATGAGAACCACTTTAAGGTATATTTCCAAAGATACCGTTAAGAGAAGTTCATTATCACTATTAATATTACAAAACAAAATGACTGTTCTACACATCCTGAGATCGATTAAGACCACTTCCTTCCCGGCACGAGTCTGCTGAAAAAAAATTAAACTCGGAATCAGACATCTTGTAACTGTACGATGCCGATCTCTACGATGGACACGTTACATTTCTGTATTGATGTTGTTAAACTCGCATCGGCTCGTGACGCACATTTATACTTCTCGAGAAAATCATATTCATTGAAAATGGCTCGTATTTTATCTGCTTCGCTTAAATTCTTATATCGGGCCGATAGGCCCGATTAATTTTTTTGTCGGCCCGGCCCGGCCCGTTTATTTTGTCTGTCGGCCCGGCCCGGCCCGTTGAAAAAATTGTCCTAATTCTGCCGGCCCGGCCCGGCCCGCGGGCCGGGCCGGGTACGGGCCTCGGGCCAAGCCCGGGCCCGTGCAGACCTCTAGATGGAACACCCTGCATTAATCTTAATTATGTGTTATGAGCATTTTCGAAAAAAAAAAGAAGATCCAGCGTCCTTTATAAAAGGACGTTTACATTTACTGTTACATAGATGGCAACCTTCTCCTTTTTTTTAAACGAAACATAATATTAAACCAAATTGGAAAAATTAAAAAAAAAATTATTTAAAACAATATTTTAATAATGTGCCTCTTTCCTATGTGCTACTTATTTAATTTCATTTATTAATGAAAATTTCAGGTACAAAGTGTGTTTAATTTTTTAAATCTTGGAGGTTGGCAGCTATGCCATTATTTTTTCTTTACAATTACTTTTGTTATTATCTGCATGTATTAATGACCGTGTAGTACTCCATGTTTCATACCTGTGGGTGCAGGAAAACACAATGGTAAACCTAAGAATCAACAATTAAAATTGATTCTGAAAGGGCTATTAAGCTATGACTTGACAGACCAGTTGAATTTTAATATGCTAATCAAGTTTTAACTAATGCTAAAATTTCAACCGTAAACTCGATGAAGTGATAGTTTGTTCAGCCGCCGTCTGGTTAACTATATAAACTAGGCTGTCCAGGTTAAATATGCCGAATATATTGCCAGGGGTACAGCGTAGATGAAAACAGTTTTTAATCGAAAATTTTAGTAGATATTTTACATTTAGTATATAGTCCTTTCCCTCAAATTTTTTGGATTTTGCGGTACCCTAGGTAATGCGAAAATTGTAAATTTATGCTATTTTAGAAATCCACAGAACCCTATATAGCATTCTAAGAGAAACCCTTTTTTTTCTTTTATTTCTTGTTTTCGCTCAGATTCTTCGGATCTGTGGGACCAGAATTGCGCATAAATGTTCTAAACCTCCTCTTTTTTTCGTGTGCGAGGGAGCCAAAATAATGTGAAGTTGTTTTTTTCTTTAGTCCGCGGTACCCGAAATAACGATGAAATAATGAAATTTCTGTTATCTTCCTCTTTCAGATTTTTTGATTTTTAAAGCCTAAATTGTAAAATTAATGCAGAAAATGTAAAAATTTCCCCTTTTCTTTCGAATCAGCAGAACCCAAATTATTTCCGAAATAGTAAAACTTCCATCTTCATTTTTTTTTCCCATCAGAATTTCTATTTCATAATGAGGAAAGCAAAATTTTCTCTTTTATTTTTCTTGCGTTCCTTCGTAATTTTTCGGGTCCTAGAGACCACAAATAATATCTAAATTGTAAAATGTTCATCTTGTATTTTTCGAGGCTGCGAGAACCGATATAGAACCAAAATTAAACATTTTAGTGCCTCCATCTTTAACGAATTTGCATAAAAAATTCGCTATAGTGCGTAAACGATATATATATAGTGCGAGCCAACCGCGAGTAAAATTTATTCTGTTTCATGTTGTTGGACACTTTGCAGTTCTATTCCCAAAACATGAAACAGCAGCGTTCTGCATAAATTTACCAGTGTTAAGTGAGGGTAAATAAATCGGTTTTGAGGGAAAATAACTAGATATGTAAGTTAGGAAAGCAGAAATTTGGATTATCCACACAAATCAATTGTGTCCTTGTTCTAGTAATTCCATTGCGTGGCTTAATAATTCAATTGCTTCAAACGAGAAGAAAACGTAAATCAAATGCTTCTCCAGCCTGCAATAAATGTCTTCTACTGCAAAATATTGCTGAGAACTTGACTTAAAAAGAATCGAAGTGTGGTACAATAACAAGCTTTTTTCTTCTTTTAACACTCTAAAATTGGGAGGAGTGAAAAGTTCACTATTTGAAAGAGTGACAGGCATTTTTACTCTTTTTGGGGTGAATTTTTTAAAAATACACTCCTTAAAGAGTGGAATTTTCCACTCTCTAGAAAGGAGTGAAATGTCTCACTCCTAAAAGTGTGACTTACGTATGCATTGCTTATTAACCAATGAGAACAGCAAGGCGACGACAGCCTTACAAGATAAGAAAAATGGTCACTTTTTCGCCCGCCATTTTAAGATTAACAGATTAGGATATTATTCTTTATGGAATACATAAAATAAAGGTAAGTCTTATTTAATTTTAAGCATTTATCCGTGTAGATATTTGGAATGTTAATAATATGAGCTAAATAGTTGTATGTTGTATAGGAAAAGATTGATCGTCGAGTATTCAAAAGTGATTGTGAAATTTCTTCATATAGCGGTCTAAAATGTAATTGTTTTAAGGGGACCGGGAAAGCCGTATCTCCGCCATGTTAAATTTACCAAATTTATGTACATTTTTCTCAGAAATGGTGAAAGATAGAGGTCTAGATTTTTTAGACTAGTTCGAATAACATGCTTTACGTATTTTAACAGACCATTTTCGTTTCAAGTGAAACTCAAAACTAATTATTAATTATTTATTGAAAGTCATTTTAAATTAGCATTTTTGGTAAGATTACTCCTACTGCCTAAGATAAATAATCCTCAAGAAATCATTAAATCCCTGTGTTAAAGTATACAATATAACATAATATAAGTATTAAAAAATATGACATCTTAAGTTTAATAGATATTGAAACAAATTGAAAATTGCTCGTCAAACGTAGCAAAAAAAGTGCGTTCGTTCTATAAATAGTTTTAGAAGTATTTTTTGCACCGCATATTGTAATGAATGTATATTTTAGTGCAATACATAAGTGCATATCCATTTCATTCTGTTCTGAAAGGCTATAACATCATTAAAATGCACTTGAAATATTTTTCCCCCCACTGGCCGTCATGCAACGGAAAATTTTTGACTGTCCCTGTAATTAAACTATGCATCCGATTTTCCTGAAATTTGAAATGAGTCTACAAAATTTTGCAACAATTATATATTTAAAATTTCAGATCATTCGGAAGGCTGTAACGTTATTAAAATGCACTTGCAATAATTTTTCCCATTGGCCGTAATGTAACGGAAAACTTTTGAATGTCTCTGTAATTAAACTATACATCTGATTTTCATAAAATTTGAAATGACTCTACAAAAGTTTGCAACAATTATATATTTAAAATTTCAGACCATTCGGTTGGGTAGTTTTTGTTCTGTTATATGCGGACGCAGTGTTGAATTCAGACACAATTCTCCGGAAGGGATTGCTGTTGCTCGGGGGAGGGGGAAATGCCCTTTTTGACTATTGAAAACAAATTCTGAAATCTTCCGGGGGACATCTCATTGATCCGGGGGGGGTGAATGTCCCCCCGGGCCATCCCCTGAAATCAACACTGGGACAGATGGACTGAACGACGACTATAGGGGCTACGTATTTATTTAATTACGAACGCACCTAAAAAGGAAAATAAGCAGGAAAATTCAAGTTTTGAGAAATAGTCAATTAAAGATTAAATTGCCATTAAGCTGTGAAGTACTCTTAGAAAGAATGAATAATTTCAACACTTATTTTTTTATATATAAACATGTGTGACACGTCGTTGGAAAGACAAAAGTTTAAACTATTTAATGATATAAAAAAGTAAAAGTCGATTTTTAGGTGCGTTCGTAGCTATATAAATACGTAGCACCTATAGTCGTCGTTCAGTCCGCCTGCGCGCATACAACAGCGCAAAAACTAACCAACCGAATCGTTTGAAATTTAAAATATATAATTGTTGCATAATTCTGTATCGTCATTTCAAATTTTATGAAAATCGGGTGTATAGTTTAATTACAGGGACAGTCGAAAGTTTTCCGTTACATTACGGCCAATGGGAAAAAAATATTTTTATGTGCATTTTAATGATGTTACAATCTTTCGAACAGAACGAAATCGATATGCACTTATAAAGTTCACTAAAATATACATTGAGTACAATATGCGGTGCAAAAAATATTTATAAAACTAGTTATAGTACGAACGCACCTCATTTGCCACGTTTGACGAGCAATTTCCAACTTGTTTTGATTTCCGAGGTCAATATTTTCCTATAAAACATATAAAATCTATTTTTCTCATATTCACAAAATACAATATCTACGCGAATAAAAAATTTAAATTAAATATGGCTTCCATTTTTCAGCAATAACGGACGATGATTAGAAATCATGATTAAGTTAAGGAATATGTTTAAAAGAAAAATATATACATATTCCAGAGAACTTAAAATTTAGACACCATATTCATATTAAATAAAACAAAAGCAAGTGACAGCGGATAATATATATATATATATATACATTCTTAATATTTAAATCATGCTTAGAATTTATTTTTAGAAGATGTGAGTTTATAAGCATTGTTTTTAAATGGAAAAATTAAAAATATTTTAGAACAATAGTACTTTGCAAGAATAGCAATAATTTAAGGAAAAAGTACGATTTTTTTATTTAAAACAAAAATTTAAATCAAATCAAACATTGTTAAACATATAGCATCCACAAAATGTTATTAATAAAACTTTAAAAGTAATATCTTTATAGGGCATGCAATAAAAGCAAGCACAAAGGATAAGAATGGAATAAAATATTTTAGTTTACTTCTATCAGTAATCTAATTTAAATTCGTGTGTAACTTTAACTGAATTTTTCCTTAAAAGTTCAATTAGTGTTACAAACTATGAATTAAATAAATATTGCTAATAAAGTATTTTATTCCAATCTTTAACACGCTTGTACCTATTTTCATTTCATTGCAAGCTGTAAAAGATGTGATTCTTTTAAAATGACCATAAAAGCAAAAAAAAAAAAAAAAATAGAATTGACTACATAAAAAATGAACATTCACTCCTATGAAAGAGTGACTATTCACTTCTACCAGGGGTGAAAAACCGCACTCCTTTAGCAAGAGTGAATAGTCACTCCTCCGAAAAAGTGATTATCCACACCTGTTTAGAGTGAATATTCACTTCCCAGGAGTGACTATTCACTCTTTCAGAGAGTCAAAAATTCCACTTTTGCTCAGAGTGAATAGTCACTCTAAAGAGGTTGTGCATATTTTGACTCTGCGATAGAGTGACTATTCACTCCGAAGGAGTCAATAGTCACTCCTTTTTATTTAAAGTGAAAGACATAATTATCCTGTTATAATAATTAGTGATTCTGAAGGTATTAAACTAAAGTTGAACATGTGTAATCTTGATTGTTATTTTTTATCCTTTTGCAATTTTGAAATTGTATATGTATTTTTGATGAAACAGAATTTTCAAAAGATTTGAAACATCTTCTATGGTAAATATTAATTATTTACAATTTCAAAAATTTAATTAATATATTTAAGCTATTGTCTTAAAATGACATATATGTATGAAATATATTGTTTGGATTCGACTGTTGCGTAAGATCTTTGTGTCTGTTTGTTCAAATTAACTTTTGGGGGTTTATTGGACATAAAAAGTTGTTTCTAATACCATCTAATTTAACTTTTTGAATACAATTTACATCCATGTCAATATTTTACATACATCTGCAGCTTTGATTTTATACAGTTTTGACATAATTAAATTTTAAAGCATAAAAAATTTAATGCATGTTGTGTATTTGTGTGAATGCGCATAGAGTATCTGATTCCTGGGGTGGGGGAGAGACGTTCAAAATATTTTCAGTTCTGACTAAAGCTGATTAATGCAGAAGCAAAGTTCCAACGGTATTTTATAAGGGCATTTTTGCTCTATTTGAAACAAATATTCTGCTTTTAAAAAAAGTGAAAATTTCTATACTGACATACTGTTAGAAATTTGTCAACGTAGCCCCTGGACTTGATATCTTGATTACCTATCACAACTTACACCCATGATTCATTCGAAGAAATGAAACGGTAAAGCAACACATTACCTTTTGATATGCAGATCACATGCTTCAAAGTCAAATAGCAATGTGTAAGTAAGGTGCAATGTTTTCAGTTGGGTATTATTTTTAAAGTAACATTTTCTTTATTTAGTGACAAATTTAATAAGGCGACTATTACTATTTCAAAGCAAGTGGTAGCGATCCAGCAACCTGAATAAAAAGAACCCACACACAGGTAACACTAGAGAATTAGCCATACCGTAGTCGGAGTCGGTCATTTTTTCCCACCGACTCCACAGCCCTAAGTATTTGTCTTTACATTTACTATTTTCACTTTATGTATGTTTAAGCATTCTAAAATAAAACAAAAAGCAAGTTCGCTTAAACTTGTATACACTGTTGCTGAGGCATTTATTTCAAACGTATGCTTCAGTCTTTAAATTTAAAAATGGAGGCTGCTTCACCAATAATTTCTGATAAAAAAATTTAAAAATACCTTAAAGTTGTTATGTCTATTTAATCCAGTTATAAGGGAGAGTTGTACAAAACCGGGTAGGCGGGTAAAACCGGGTAGCGCTGATTCCTCCTTAATTTGAACTTTTATCTGTCGTCCAACACCAGAAATTGCTTGTCGAAAATCATTACGGAATTTGTAGCTGAACGAAGCACTACTGTGTGCGGTTATTTTTTGTGTGAAGGATTGCATTTGAATTTCTCTTAAAAAATTATTTTGTTTGTTTCGAGGTTTTACGCATATGTTAACTATTTGCCAGCATATTAAATATTGGTAAGTACTATATTTATTTCTTTTTTTACCTGCTAGTATTTTAACAGTTTTACTGGTCTTTTACTATAGGACTGAGAGTAGTGACGCCATGTTTAAAAATCCCTGTCAAGTTGGGGTAAAACCGGGTGTACCCGGTATTGTCCTACACTCATGGAATGATTTTTTTAGGATAGTTAATTCTTTAGCAGGGAGTTTTCAATTGGAATTTCATGCTGTTAAGCACTGCTAACCCTTTAATGTGTCATTCATGGGACCTCTAAACTTATACTACAAACAAGAGGTTAGGAAGTGGTTACTTCCAATACTGTGCGATCTGTAACAATTTATTAAATTAAAAAATTATTCAAAGCTGCATTTTTTAGAGCAGTAGTTGCAAATACTCCAATCAGACGGTTTGAGAAAACAGGGATTTTTCCTTAAAACAACGCTGTTTTTTCTTAATCTATCTGCTCCTTCGGAAATGACAGAGAAACCCATGAAAGTCACTAATAAAACACCTAAGTCTACGCAGCCATAGGTTGGCATAGCTGCAGAAATAAATATTTCTGAAATATCACAGGATAATGAAGCTTATCTTTCCACATCTAAAAGTGTCGACAACACGCATCCAGCATTTGACAACATCCAGCCTCTTCTGTCGAGATCTGATATTGTATAGCCAGCAATCTGCATTTCCAATTTCAATTAAAATATTATTACTCCTCCCCAGATTGAGAAAAGAGCTGGAAAAAGAAGCGAAAACTGTTAACTACTTCACCCTATCAATTAGAGCTCGAAATAGATATTTAGGAGAAAGAAACCAAAAAGTCTGCAAAACGAAAAAGGAAGATTCTTAAAAAGAAAATAAGAATCGACAGGAAAAGAAACCAAAAAAGATTGGTGAGGCATCCTTAGAAGATGAAGAAGATAATGAAACTTGAATGTTTTACAATGAGATTTACTTCAATTTTAAATCCAAAGAAAGTTGGATACAATTTGTGAAATGCCACGGATGGGCACACGAAGCATATAGTATGAAGGAGATTATGATAATAAATTTGTTTGTGATTTCTGCAGTTAAAATAACTCTAATATTTCCAGCGTAAAATAAGTAGGCATATATAATGTAGATAATTTGCTACAGATTTATTTTTGACACATGGGACACATGGAAGAACACATGTGCAATTTCGTTTTGTTAAATATAAAAAAAAATGTATTTTTTTACTATATTAAACAAGATTTAAAAATAAAAAAAAGAAAATGGGTTCTCCAGGAGTTTTAAATGGGTACACGGTTTTCCCCAACCAGTGGGGTAAAATCGCAATTTTGCATATGTCTGAATAAAGCTATTTTTTTACGTAATCAATTACATTTTTTACTGAAAGAGTATGTTTTAATATAGCCAAAGATTAATTTAATATTAAAAACGGTGTTCAGAGTTTGTTTTCCCGTTTGATTGCATTTGAGATCAACAAACATTTATGGTACCCAATTTTGCCCCACCTTCCCCTATTACAAGATTTTCCGTAGTCAAAAATTCTTCCATAGCATATTACTAGTACGCATAATAATTATGTTCTTTAGATTTCCGTAAATGACAGAAACATTCGTTTAATTTCAATAAACATTGTTTTTTATTTAGATAGCTACCTTTAATTTTTTAAAAAATAATAATCATTTCCTGAAAAAAAGGACCCGTAAAAATGAAAAGACGAATGATTTGCATTAAAATAATTCATATATTTTAGTGAGTAATAGCACGCGCGCATTAATTAACTTCTTATATAGAATTTTTGGACATAATTATGGTAATATGAAATCCTAATTGAAAGCACTTGTTATAATGATGGGAAAATATACAAATAAACTAATATTTTAAATATAATGATTGCTATATCAGCGATAATTAAACCCATCCAGTTTCCCTTTTTATGCATCCACATTTTTATTTGTGCGGTACCAGTCTCCACTAGTGTAAAGTATATGAAAGTGTATGTGGTTCATGACATTAATACAAAGAAAACCCTTTTACTTTTACTTGGGCTGTCATCAAGTGTTTGGGACGGATTGAATTTATATAAAGAAGATTTAATGATGGCGTTCTTTTTTCTAGGCCAAGGTTAAACAGAACACCTGCGATCTTAAGAAGACCAAAGCTAAAAAAAATTTAAGGGGTGGGGGCAGGCATGTCGAGGTTATTGAGAGTGAGAGAGAACCAATGTCCAAGGCCAGAACGCGCGTCGTGAATGAAAAGGCATCAAGAAATCACGGTAGCTGTCATTTGCTGGTGGGCGATATTTGGTTGATGATATTCAATACCTTCACAAGAAGGTCTCATATGACCACCTCTTGTGTTGAATTAGTTGCCACTCCTGTTTTCGCAGTTCTGCTTAGTGATCCATTTTACCTGCAAGGAATAGTATTTGATAATGATATGGAAAGACAGGAGGGAAACTATATACACTAACTTGATAAAAATGTATGAAGTCAAGAAAAAAAATAGACAGGCTCTAGTAACAGGGTAGTTCTGAAGCTACTGTTTATAAAGAGTAAGATGATTGATGCTGGTCTCTGAAACTAAGGTATTTGAGTAGAATTTAAGTGTGCGAGTTATTTTAATCTTGAGATGCTATGGAGATCATTGTTATATTTTAAGTATAAATAAAAAGGGAAAATTCACTGCGAGATATATATGCAATAGAATACAATAAAGTAGAATTAATGTAGAATGCTCCAGTAGTGCCATGGATAAAATTGTAGATGACTAACAATGGAACACCCAAATTCTATGACTGCGGATGCAGAAAATTATAAATTAATTTCAACATTTCAGTGAAATTCGCTTATAAATTTAATTTTTTAAAAATAGAGTAACTGACTTAAAAATGTATTATGTAGAGTACGGTGTCTCCTTTTACTGTTATACAATAGCTAATTAGTAAACCGTTAGTTTTAGAGGTATTGTTCTAATAACAATAACCTGGAGTGACTATTCTCCACTTTCTGAACACTTTAAAGAATACTACGTGTTCAAATAGTAATATAACAATAAACAAAAACTTAGATCCTAATTTCACAGAGTTCAAGTGTTTTCACTGGTGAAAATGACCGGTTTTAGTTATTTATTTATATATTTTTTATTTATATATATTTTATTTATTTTTTTATTTATTTACACACTTTCATTCGTAAAGCTTAAACATTTTTATAATCACATAATTTTCAATAAATTTTCATTCCGCGTGGTGCTGAAATTAAGACCTGTAAATTAAAAAAAAAATAAATAAGGAAAAGGGTTTTAATAAATTATGCCACGTAATGTTGAAGAATATTTGTTGCATCGATATAAGATGAACTTGAGCAATAAAAATAATTTAGTTCAGATATAAGAGAAAATATTATCAGCTATCCGCACAGAATAGTTGAAAAAAGGTTTACATAACAAACCCCTTAGTATTCAAAAATGAATGCAGTTGTTACGACAGTAGCCAGGAACCAGGGGTCAGAAAAACTTTTTTATTATAGCGAACTATAACTATTTTATCAAAAATGCAATTAACTACAACTACAAATACTACTTGTTTTATAAAGTAGCGACTAAAAACTACTTTTCAAAAGTAGTCACTACTTCGCGACTTTCAGATTTTGTCAAAGGATTCAGTTTATATTTGAAAGTGAAAACACGGATTAAATAATACACTTATCCCTTGCTATATCGCGCCTAACGGGATGCAATTATATAAGTACGATATAACCGAACTCGAGGGCATTAAACATGAAGAAATATAACATATAAGAAAATGTATTGTGTTTGTATTCAAAATGTTTGTATATACACATATTAAAAATTTCTTAGCGAAATTAGAAAGATACATGATACAATCAATATTTAAATGCAGCTAAAATCTGGAGTCACTCCACACGACTTTCCTAACACTTCAGAGTTGCAAGTTCAAATAAAGAGTAATATAATAATAAATAAACAATTAACAATAAATAAAAAACTTAACGTTAATTTTTACTCTGCAATCCGGAGATGACCAAGTTATAATTGCAAAAAGTAAAAATGATTTAGAGAAAATGACGATAAAAATTAAGGAAGAATATGAGAGATGGGGAACTTTACATGAACGTTGGTAAAACCAAATACCTATATATAAAAGGAAATGAGACAGACTTAAATCAAAATAATAACATAAAAATAGAAAGCTGTGAATATTATCCATGCCTTGGTGTAGACTTTAATAGAGAAGGCAGAGACTCACAGGAAATTAAATACATAGTTTGTGAGGGAAGAAAGGCTAGAAAACTATTAAATTGTATTTGGTGGTGTGAGCAGATCTCTCGGAAAAGAAAATATAATAAATACAATTCTAATGTAAAGAGCATATTGTTATATGGAGCAGAAGGGTGGAGAATGAGACAGAAAGAAAGAAATTAGTGGCAGTGGAAATGGATGCCCTAAGGAGATCATGCAAGATATAAAGGATATAAAGAATAAGAAATGAAAGAATCAAACAAGTGATGAGAAAAAATAGAATAATATTAGATGATCTTATAAAAATCAATTAATCTGGTATGGTCATGTTAAAAGAATGAATGATGAATGACTACCCAAAATCGCATTTAAATATAAAACGATCAAAAAAGGAAACGAAGAATACCATGAAAGAACTGTATGGACGATATTTAAAAAGCGATGAGGGATAGAGATCTGGAGGAGAAATGCACCCTTGAACGGAAGAAATGGAATGGACTCCTGTAGTTTTTTTGGATGGCGGCATCAGACGTCATAAAGTGAGTTATATATTTATGCATCTAACCAAAACTTTTAATTTTAAAATATGCACAGTTAAAATAACACTTTCACTGAACCTATACAATGCACCGTAATGTAATTATATGAATAAATTGATTTATCTTTTGTGCCACGCTATCCAAAATCAAAAGTAAAATTTATGTAAATGATTTCTTTGCCTCATTGTATCCAAACTAAGCGAAATGTATGCAAATGGATATTATGACGCAAAGAAATCGTTTACATAAATTTTACTTTTGATTTTGGATAGCGTGGCACAAAAGAAATCAATTTATTCATATTAATACATTACAGTGCATTGTATAGGTTCATTGAAAGTGATATTTTTAACTGTGTATTGGAAAATTAAAAGTTTTGGTTAGATGTGTAAATATATTTAGCTAAACCGAAAACAATTAAAATTGAATTTTAAAACAAATTGTTTAAAGCTACATCACTACATCTACTTAAATTTTGATATCATATCTTTTAAAACTCATATTTTGAATTTATGAAAGATGTGAATGATAAAGCATCAAGGAATAAATTTTTATACATCCTTTTAAATTTAACATAATTCTTACACATGCAATTATAAATAAAACAAAAATAAAAAGATGAAATAAATAATATAGCGTCACTTAAAATTTGATATTATTTTTAAGTTCCATATTTAAAATTCTTATAGCAATAAAATAAGGTGCTGCGTGATAAACTTTTAACCCGTTAAGGGTTTTTTGAATTGATACTTTATTAAGTACATGAGCAGTTTCATTAGCTTTTTTTTCAAAATATTCTGAGTATGCGCTTTAAGGGGAACTTCCTTGTCAGGGATGCAGCAAGCTAATATTATAGAAGCATTTTTCTTTTAATGAAAAAATGTTTATTCCACAAAATGCTAATATTTGCATCAAGATAAAACAAAACCCCATAAATTCGGAAAAAACCCATTATGTTTTAATTCCGTTCCAAAAACAAAATTTTTAAATATTGAGTGCATGAAATACATAAATTCGTGGAAGTTTATGCAATTATTTTTTAACGTACATTTCTAAATAAATTATTTATCTTCCATTTTAGTTACTACATTTTAATGCATACGCTGAAATAAAAAGGCGGTCAGTAGATAAAACAAATAGCAAATAAAAATATATTTATGTTCCTTCTTTCAGCAAAATAAAAGAAAATGTATAATAATGTAGCGCACCAGTTTAAAAATGCATTTTTATACCCTGTTTAATTCTTTATTTTCGACACGAGTGCATTTAGAACAATCACCTAAACATTTCAGGATTCGGGAGAATTAGATTCTTAATAAGTAATAAAACAAGTTGAAATATTTTATTGTATTACGAATGCCAATAAATGTCAATTCAGAACACATCATAGCAGTAATTTATATGCCCGCCCCTTTATACCAAACTGTTATTTATTTTCTATTGCCATATTTTAAAGCATATTTAATGATGTTTCAAATACATACAAAGCTGATTGCAGAGCTTTTAAGTACGCATTTCTCTACACTTTAATTATTGGAGAATTATCAATTACCTTTGATGATGCAGTTGCAGGAAAACTCCAACTCTAAATGTCAAAAACGTGCCCTAGCAATTGATTAGTTCCTTGAATAAAGCTCCTTAATTCTTATAGTACTTTGTGTTTCAAGAACTGCACCGAAAAAATAATTGAATCAAGTTTATCCTTTACTTTAAGGAGATTATAATCCGAGAATTACCAGACAGTTCTATTTATTTTTAAAGGCCTTCTAAAACCAAGATTTTCTCAGTACAAAACCTGTATATTGTTAGATAGTTTTCTGTATAACCTCTGCCTATGTGCATTTGTTCTGCTAATGTTTTCTCTTTTTTTTTTCAAGAACACAATTCTGATGTTTGTGTATAGTAAAAAATGTTTTCATGTTTTCTAATACAGTATCCTTAATTTTAAGAAGTTACTTTTCTACTTAAAAATAATAATAAATCATACTACCTTAGTGCAAATGACAATTTAACTACACTTTTAGTGCCATTATCTGTCAAGGATTTCTCAAATCCATATTTGAATTCCGTTTCATCAGAAAAAAGAGTCATGAAAAATATGGAAATTGTAATCGCAAATAATAGATTTTTCCCTCGTATTCTGTACATCATATCAGAATGTAAGTATCGCCCACAAATCTAAGCCATAGAATCTAAATGTGAAAAATGCGATAGGTAAAACCTGGCATAACTTTAATAACTGTGGTACTTTTTTTTTAATGCCTATCAAAATTTAGATGAGATTTTTTTTTCAATTATCCTAATGATTAATGTTTATACATATGTGTATCATTTTTGAATAGGAATAATTATTACATTGAAAATTATTAGATAAATAAAATTTTAATATTCATTCAGTTCTTATATCCTCAAAGAAACGTTCATAAAAGCATACCTTACTCAGTTGCAAAAACCTCATGCCTTCCCCCGAAAAAGAAAAAAATATCTACCTCTACAAACCCGAACTTTGTTTCATAAAATTAAAAGTACTAAAAATACATATTTTGAGCAGAATATAAGTAGATAGATTGCATATTTAACCAAAGAAGATGATATACTAATAATTTGTTTAACGTTTCCAAGAAAATTCGTTCTTTCACTCTTCATTAAATGCCTTTGCATCTAAAGTTTTATAAACCTAAGGGACACAAAAATGTTTAATATACTAGAGTGAATGAAGGATTTTATTGCATTTTTGGATGTTTTGTTTCAAAAAATTAAATTTCTCAATTTTTAAAAAACAGAATTCAATTTAAATTCGCATCACGTAAACTCATTATAAAATTACATTTCTAAAATATTTCTGAAAATCTTACGCTTCATAAATATTCCTAAAGTTGAATTTTTAATTCATTAAAGTTATTTTTGAAAGGAAAATTTTTTGTTTCATGGATACTAAAAAACAAAAAGCAGATTTTTAGATAAGCAGCAGTGTAATTAGAAAACAAAAGCCTTTTGTCCTAATAAACCCATTTAAAAAATTTCTGAAACAACGTAGGCGAGTGTAAGAAAATTCTTATTTAGCAAAGTCATGTAAAATTTCTACAATATTTGCCTACAACATAGTTTTCCCTTGATTAGATATTTGGATATATATTGAAAGCTTCATTTGAAAGCTTAAACAAAATTTACCCTATGGCACAAAAATCGTCGAAAATTATTTTTAAACAATGTTGCCTGGTGCAATCATGAGAAAGCTAATATTTTTGCGCATCATCATTCGTTCTTCAACATCATTTCATTCGCAGGTAAACGCTTTGCGTGGGTGAGATACTCAAATATTTTACTTTCACATTTCCTATGTTTACCCATACTTTAAAAAATCTCGTTAAATACGTGATAGGTGTTAAAAATCACCTGGTGTACAACAGACTCTCCTATAATCGTGATCAATTCCTGAAAAGAAAAGGTTTTCTTTTTTTTTCCACCTTGGCCCTCTACCCCGAAGATCACGACCCTTACAGATAATTAGGACAGGGGAAATCTAGAATCGAAAATACATACCCCTGCAAATGTATACTGTCTAAATGAGAAATTCGTGAGCTTAAAGAGAAGTCTTCAAACGGTATTGCTAAAAGTAGGCTGCCATTTGAATCACTTTTACTTAGTGTTTTATGCAAGGACGAAAAATGTTGTTAAGGGTTTAAATCATCATTAAATTTTATAAAAAGGGAATGAATAGATAGTTTTCCCCATGATGTAATTTATATAAAAAAGTTAATCAACTGATCAACAATACGGAAGTGCAATATTTGTCTTGTCTTCAAAATATATATATTAACTTTTATTTCCCTTCTTTCAAGGATTTTTATTGTATGTTTAGCAGTTTCTCTCTCTTTTTTTTTTTTTTTTTTTTTTTTTTTTTTTGGAGCTACCAAATGAAACATTCTTATTAAGACTTCAACACAATCGTATGATGCTCAAGAACTTCCAGAGTTATATTAAGGGGAAGATGTAATATATTTCAATATTCATTATAGTTTAGCATTTATTTAAATGCATAGAAACCTATTTCTATAAATTGAACATAATTGTTTATAATTTACTTTTAGCTGCCTAATCAGAAAGACAATCTCTATTATAAAGGACAAACGTGTCTGTGCGTAACGCTGACGACATTTTCCGAATGGCAACAGCAGACGATTAAGTTTAACTTTTATTATATCTATTTTTTAAATTTCTAAATACCGTACATTTTCAATTTTTAAACCGTCGAATAGAGAAAACTGTGTACTTTTAAATGCAATTTGTTTTAAAAACTATATCGCAATTTATTTGAAAACTGTATCGAAATTTACTCAATTTTTATGGTTTTAAATTAATTTCCAAACATGAATTTTTTAAATATAGAGGGTGCAATATGTTATCTATCGCCGACCTTTAATTTCTCAACCGTTGGTCGTAGACATATAGTTCCAATTACAAAAACGTTTCAAATGAGGTAAATATTCATGTTGTGGCAATATTTAAAGTAAAAAATCAATCTGATAAAAATTACGAAAACTGACTTTTTATACGTTCCCCCAGTCCCTATAGTTATATTTAGTAAAAGTTTACACACATCATAACATATACAACACAAAAAGTTTGACATCTGTACTACCAAAAATTGACAGAGTTATTAAATTTCAAAGTTTCAGATATTTGGATATGATTTGTCTTTCATTGAGGGATCAGTTAAGAGATTTATTAAAGTAATTGGAGATCAAAGTCAGGGTGTAATGTCCTTTTTACGGCGAAATCACCTTTAGCCGGTATCGTCGGTACGTTTGAATGTTGTTCGACCCGTAAAAGTTAGCTCAGATTTTTAGATGAAATAACCCTATTTGGTGATTCCGCGATTTGGCGGTACCGGCTAAAGATGGTTTCGCCGTAAAAAGGACATTGCACCCTGATTTTGATCTCGAATTACTTTAATTCATCTTTTAACTTATCCCTCAATGAAAGACAAAATCATGTGCAAAAATCTCAAACTTTGAAATTTAATAACTCTGTCAATTTTTGTAGTACAGATGTCAAACTTTTTATGCTATATGTGTTATGATATGTGTAAACTTTTACTAAATATAACTATAGGGACTGAGGGACCGTATAAAAAGTTAGTTTTCGTAATTTTTATAAAATTGATTTTTTACTTTAAATGCCACAATTAGAATATTTACCTTATTTTAAACGCATTTGTAATTGGAACTATATGTCTACGACCAACGATTGAGAAATTTAAGGCCGGCGATAGATAACATATTGCACCCTGTATATCTCTGTCACTTGCAGACAGACGATTAAAAAATATAACCCCGTTTGCACTAAAATTAATATAAATAAAATAGTCCAGCATTTGTTTCCGGCTTATATTCCCTAACGAAATTAAAACTTTATCCGTCCATAAATTAAATAGTAAAATATAAATAAAATACAAATTTAATACAGATAATCGAACCACTCTTAAACCACTGAAATAATCAGAATAAAAAAGGCTAGGGATCTTTTGCGATTTTTTCGACTGTTAAATCCTGGCACGAGGACAATACAAAATTATCGCTAATAAATTTCAAAATTTTATTTTGATACTTAATTGCTATGTTTCATATAAAAATGATCATTGTATTATTAGTGAAAAATCTACATATATACACACACATATATATATATATATATATATTAAATATAATATATATATATATATATATATTAGAGTTTTCAACTAAAAAAGATATATTTATGGTTTACACCTACCGGGAAAAGCCAGGTTGAAACTCCTTTATTTAAATGTGAATTTACTGTCGCTTTATGATATTTGCCATTGATTTTGAGAATCCACTAGCACTATCAGATCACAAACTTATACAAAATGCTAAAAATACTAGAATTGAGATATGCAGAGTGTATCTTCTGAACTAATTCTCAGAACTGTTCGGGAAGAAAATACGTGTCAAGACAAACAACTTTTTGATAGGAAGCCAATGCCACAAGTCAAAGATACTGGGTACTACCTCATACCAAGCCGCAGCTCGATTGTCATTAACTGTAATAGGTAGGGAGCCGGTGACATCGAAAGGCCTGTGATCTCGGAATTGAAATTTTTTTATATAAATTTATAGTACAAAGTCATACGATTAAAATAAGCTAGGTATGGCTAGGCTTGATAAACCGAAAATATGTTTAATTAAATTAATTATTATTAAAAATCTATCGCGGATATTGAACACTCTTAGAGCGTTTTATAGAAATTTTGTGCTCTTTTAGAAAAACTTGGTCTGCAAAACTTTATTCTGTCGGAAAAGTCTGTCATATTTATTTTAAGGAGGCGGGCGGTGATAAAATTTCATTGTTATTTTCTTTGAATTTTTACCGGTGGTTTCTTTATTTAGAGTCAGGACGCTGGTCAAGTGTCGGCAAAGGAGTATGGGGACGTTTGATGGAGGCGCGACCCCCTGCTCCGTGAATCCGTGGTGTTTTGATAAACTTTGTCATACCAAGTTTTTCTGAAAGATCACAATATTTTCTATAAAATACTCTACATTGTCAGAAAACTGGTCAATATATACTAAATTATTCCTAATTTTTTTTAACAAATAATTCTCGTTCTCCTAGAAAACACGTTTTATCCGCGAATTCTTCCCAAAAGTCTGAAAACAGGGAAGAAGATCAGTTCATTCCTAGCATGCATGCGTGTCCAAATTTATTTTAAAAATGAAAAACAAAACTCTATAAATCATTATATCAAATTTAATTAAAAAAGAAAAAAGTTTTCGAATTTAAAAATAAATAACAATTACTTTTCTCATTCATTTAAAAATACATACAATTTATTTTTTAAAGATGAATAAGTTGGATAAAGATGTATTTATAAAGTTGTTTATAAATAAATATTCGCATTTAAAATATAATATTCATATCTTACATCTTGCAATCTACTTAAAAATATTTATAATTCATATTTTATCCTATACTATTACTAAAGTATTAACACCCCAGCGACAATCTCATTAAAGACGAAATCTTCCCAAAATTAACTTCAAACTTCAAAGTTTTTTAAAGAAATTGATCAAGCCATACACATCTGAAGCAAACATATTTACTTCAAAGTACTTCGTTACTGTACAACTATAGCCCAGTGTTTAGCGTGCTCCTCTCGTAACGCTAAGATGGTTGGTTCGAATCCAAGGTCAGCAACTTGTATTTTTCCCAACTTTCTTCAACTGACGGATATTTTACCCCCTGTAACGGAGAACAAAAACAGATATTCGTCAATTAACTGAAAAAGCATGGCAGCACTGCTGCCAGGAAATTTCAGTGATTTAAGAAAGTATTTTTGAAAATGTAAGAGTGATCAATATCCGCGATGACGGTAAAACATTGTAGCTTTTTAATAACAATTAATATAATTAAATATATTTTCGGCTCGTTAAACATAGCCATACCCAACTCATTTGTTCGTATGACTTTTTACTATCGATTTAAATAAAATTCAATTTCGATATCACAGGGCTTTGGATGTCACCAGCTCCCGGACTATAACATTATAGAGGATATTTTCCCGAAATCTTCAACAGACGTACGTTGCGATCTTTGAAATGAGATGAAATCACAAGAAGCGACTTAAGTGACTATCATCTACGTTTAAATAACACGGAGATGGGACGCTTCAAAATTCGAAAGGCAGATGTCACTGCATAGGGTGTCAGCAGCCGAATTGTAGTGCAAATAACATTTCTCTGATTTCGCTAAATTATCTTCATTAATGTTACTGTTATGAACAAAAAAGTTTGTCTTAGTGTGTGAAACCCTGATTTTTGACTGAACACGTGGATTGCGACACTAGTTTCCAATTAAAAAAAAATCTTTGTCTTCACACATATTATTTCTCATTACTGTTCGGATCATCAGTTTAGATACACCATGCATGCATCAATTATTGCTAAAAATTATATTGTTTAAGCATTCCGAAGTAAAAATTATCTTAAGTCGCTCAAAACAGATAGTTAAATATCAACTTCTATTCTAAATTTTCACAGAAATTCTACCATTACCATTGTTCGTTTTATACATTAAATGAATTGCAATAATTTATTAAGAACGTTAGACAGTATTCAAAGTGCTCAACGGCAAAAGAGAAACTTTTGAGGTACATATTACTCTGCAATAAACAACTTTATCCTTCCAGAATATATTGGAAATTTTCTTTAACGGTATGGCAGTTTGATTATAGGGTGGAATTCATTTTTATATGAAGTAAATATGAATGGTTTTTAAAGATATGAAAAAGTGTACTTCTAAAAGGAATTTTAAATAGCGATTGGTAAAGCTAATAAATTTTATTACAAACATCATATTTTTAATATTTGCATAGTTCATATGGCTAATATCTAATTTATATACTTGAAGAAACTAATCACCAATTTCGATATTAATGAAAATTGAAACAAAGAAAAAACTAAATTTATTTTCTAATATTTATAAATCAGAAAAAAATCTTTATGTTTTACTTGTTATTTATTTTTAAAAAATCGATTTTAGCAATATTGGCAAAAAAATGTGCTGAAAATAGTTATGTTCTTTTATTAATACGTGAAATATTTAAATAAATAACAAATATTTAAACATCTCATATCAAGAATATTACTCCCTACAATTCACTCGTAAAATATAATTCTAAGATTCAATGTCAATTTAAATGATATCGTGCCCATTTTTAGCCCCCAAACCCGTAAATTGATAGATTTAATGTGCTGCACGCTATAATTTTCGAAATGGAATAGAAAAATGAAAAATATGACTCTAATGTTAAGAACTTATAACTACAGAATTATATGTAAAGGAGCTTAGACATTTAAACTTTTCTCCAGGGCTTTCATAGTGTGTCCACTACTATATACTAATGGTTGTCTTCCTCTTACATAATGTATGAAAAACATAACCTTAATATTTGTTTGAATGGTTAGAACTATTTTTAATAATTCAACTGACAAATATAATCATCACTAAAGATCAATATTTTCCACATCACGAGTCAGTTGTTGATAGGTTGCTTCGATTTTAGTAGAATTTCTACATTCTGTATTTGCTTCAACATGATACAGCCGTCATGAAACGTAATGTAACTTAAAAGAGAGAATTACGTTCTGAAAATAATACTGGCATTCAGACGACTTGGGTATGTCGGACTGATATTGTCTTTAAATATGAAAGAAAAACACGCTTTATTAACAAAAGAGCCTTTTAATTATCATTTTATAATTGTGATGTGTTTTTTGTCATTTTATCGTCACCATTGTCTTAAAATTACTATACTGAACATGCCCAATGAATCAGAAGTAGACAAAAGTGTTCTCATCCAACATATGTAAATTCTGTAATAAATTTGTAATGAGTGAACTATCGAACCTAAATCTCCGTTAACGAAATATTTGCTCAACCCCTTAAACAGTTTATCAAAATCATCATCAAAGATCAAGTTTGCTCCCACCTGTTTGACTTATGAGGTCAATTTTCAGATATTAAAAATACAGTTTAGAAAAGCCTGTAGGCCTGATGTTACATTTCTGCCGCAAAGCTAATGTTTTATCTAATAAGGAAATTTATTAAAAACACATTCATGACAATTAAATGAACCGATAGTCATCAAGTTTTATGATAGACTTCTTACGAGTTTTCTCTCTCACTAAAGATCTGTGAGGAAGATACTATCAGTCAAATTTCATGGAAAAAGTATTGGCTTAACGTGAGTGGTAGACAGTGAGAGTTTGTTTATCAAATCGTGATTAAATTGATTCTCTTTAACTCATTCTCTTTTTTGAAAACTTTTTCTTCGAAATAAACATGTTTTCCAGTAAATTAAGTTAGGAGGAATAGACAATAAAAAACATATTTTGAAGAAAGTCAATGTGCGTTGTAATTTTGTCATTTTTGTTTATGATACTCATTTTCACAAATCTAATTAATGCACGAGTAGCACTAATGAAATAAAATACAATAGGATTTCGTGATATAATTATTCAAGCTTTTACCGAATAAAGTAATTATTAAAATAAATATTAGCATTTTGTTATCGCAAGAAAAACATTTTAGTTGGAAATTGATATTTGGAAACATTCTTGATCATTTTTGTGATACGTAAGGGTACAGCTTCAATACTTTTAATAAAATAAAAGACTATTAAGCAATACAAGAAGTAAAAAAAAGCAGTACTGAAAGGTTTTGTTTTATAATTGAATTATTTTTCTATTATCTAACATAAAAACAAAGGCATAGTTTACTTCCAAGCTATAAAAAACAATAACATCTTTAACAAGAAACAGCGAAGTAAAACAAAACTAATTATTTGAGTTTTGAAACATCATATATTATACAACGAGATTATTATATACAACGAGAATATGACTATAAGTACCTTGATTCAGTAATTTTCTCAACACTTAGTCCAGAAATGTATTTCTCCACAAAAACATTTCATATATAACAAATGACTTATAAATTTATACCTGATAAATAAACGGTTGTCAAAAATGTGTGTTTTTTTTTTATCCTATATAATATATATACTAAAACTATCTTCACACACTAAAATGTTAAACAAGCAAAAATATATCCATTCTTTTATCCTTAACCCATTAACGCCTAGTGGCATACTTTTAGATTGCTAGGCTTACTAGGAAACGTTCCCAGGTGCAAGTTGTGGATTTGGACGAGAGTAGTATCAAAAGAAAGGTTTCGTCATGTACATTAAAAAGTCTAATGGAACTACCCGTCCGAATCCAACCGTTTTCGAGATATCCCCACTTAAGGTGTGAATAAGTAAATAAATAAATTGGCAGGGAGGCATATAAATTGTTCGCAAGTTAAAAGTTTCTTTGCATTGTTTTAATCCTCTACCAATACGTTTTCCCGAGCTTCGAGAAAAATCCTTTACACCCACACATTGCCGGTTATTTCCCCTCTTTTAGACAGGCACTTCACATTCTACGAAGTTTTCGCGTACGACTGCATTCGGAGAGTTTTTCCATCTGTTTTTGCTATTTCCAGCACCTTGTTTTATGCAAATGTTTCGGCAATGTGTGGGTGTAAAGGATTTTTCTCGTAGCTCGGGAAAAGGTATTGGTAGAGGATTAAAACAATGCAAAGAAACTTTTAACTTGCGAACAATTTATATGCCTGCCTGCCAATTTATTTATTTACTTATTCACACTTGAGTGAGGATATCTCGAAAACGGTTGGATTCGGTCGGGTAGTTCCATTGGACTTTTTAATGTACATGACGAGACCTTTCTTTTGATACCACTCTCGTTCAAATCCACAACTTGCACCTGAGAACGCTCCCTAGTTAGTGACAAGAAAGCGCTTTTCACACTATTAAATATGAAGATAAATATGTACTTTTTTTTTCACGAGACAAATTCCTTGATAAAATTAGATAAAAATTATTCTTCTTTTAAAAGTGGTGAGAAATCCAAAATTTTAATTTTATCGAAGAAAAGAATTCGGGCGTTAATGTATTAATAATAAATGTAATAAGTAAATGTGCATGTCACAGTGCAATTCGCAAATTTTTGCTTCATTTACCCGAGATATTCCTAATTTAATACTTTCTGCGTGTATTTCACTAATATGCTGTGGAATTTATGAAATCATTGAACTAAGTATCACTAGGTTTATTTTCATAAATTAGAACAACATTTAGCATAGTTTTTCTTGAAGAGTTTCCAAAAGCATTTTTTTTCTATAGTAAATCTTTACGTTTCATTTTTATTTACATTTATACAGTTAAACAGAACACCATTTTCCTGTAGGTGTCAGGACCTTTCATCCGAATTTTTATGTTGTTTATTAAGTTAGAATAAGGAATATTTTCAATGTTTAAGATTGGACTTTACACTGTGATTAGTATATGAATAATGGTCTAAGCTCAGAATATTTATACAATTGCTAAATCCTTGCAAGAGTGCATCCTTGGTATCCCTTGAGAAAGGCGAAGTGTTTTGGCTGAAACCATTGGGAAAATTTTAACATCGTTTTAGTGTTTAAACGTCAAACATATTTTAATTGTCATGTATATTTTAAATGTTTTGCATAGTTCTCATTGTACACTGTTTTAGCAATTGTATAAATATTCTGAGCTTAGCTCATTATTCATAAAGGAATATTTTTTCTTCTGTCATTCTCTAAACTTTTTCAATTTTTCTCTCTTATTTGAATAACTGCAGATTTCATACTTTCCTCCTATGGTATACCATAAACGTATTCAAATTTTATATTATCTAAAATGTAGAAATTAAATTCCTGAAGAAGTAAAATATATATATCAAAGAAAAATCATTCTTTTTATTAGGATATTTAAAGTACAATAGATTGTCTGTAAAAAACTGATTTGTGCCACATATCAGATATTTAACACATATCACTCAAAATAAAATTTAATCTAATTTTTTTAAAGGCTTATTTTTATTACTTAAGTTAGCTTTATGTGAGGCTAAGGAGTGCGAAAGGATTAAGAAGTAATTGACCGAGAAAATTTAGTAAGTAATCAAACTGCTTAACTAAAGAAATTTCTTTTTCCTTATTAAAAGTAAGTGAATACGACAAAATAAGTAAGAATTTTTTTTTTTTTTTTTTTTTTGGGGGGGGGGGGGGGGGGTCTGAAATATAAGTTTGAAAACAAACAAGAATTCGGTAATTTTTCATTTTGGTCGGATACTAGCCATGTTAACAATTCAAGCCTCCAGTTGCTAATGAAATCTTTATATATATAAATAGTAAAATTTAAACTAGCTAATTAAGAAATTGATCACTTTTTTTAATGAAAATAATAAACATGAAATATCTTAAAATAATGAAATTGCATATTTAAAAAGAACCTAACACACTGCCCTAACTTACACTGGCCTCCAAAAGTTAAGGAACAGGGACTGGATGCTTTCGATCGTACACGGTTTGTCGAATATCTACCAAAATTATTGGCGAATTGTTCTTGAACTTCTGGGATGTAAAGAACATGTTCGATTTCATATTTGCCAGTGAAGATTTAGTCGAGAGGACAATTACGGGACTAGAAATAAATTTAATAATAAAATAATATTTGCGATCACCTATGTAACAAAAAATGGTGAAAATGATTTATCACTGTGTTAAATGACTGTTTGGGTCATTTTCAACGTCCACTCAACTTGGAAACGAGTATGACTTCGGTTCGCCTATCGCATCTTTATATCATGTGTCTTGCTGCGCGAGCAAAGGATTACTATGGTTACGACATTTGCATCTGACAGAATGTTACATTTCACAGCGTAATCTAGTGGAGGTTTTTGAAACTAATTTTTTATGTGCTGGATAAAATCCCCATCATCTCATTATACTATTAGCCACATTTCATGAAAACCTGCTGCATAGTTTTTGCTACAGACTTCTCGCAAATACCAAGTTTAATTATAGACACCCTGACTATCATTCATTAATTCATTCATTATCATTCATATCATTCACCCCGTATCTGTCTATATGCAATGAATAATCCGAAAATTAATCCTAATTTCGTTTTTTTTTTTTTTTTTTTTTTAAACTCTGAAGATCAAATAACTTTGTCAGTGTGAAGGACTTAAATGTCTGTTTCATTTACAGGCAGTATAGCCCGTTAAAAGGCCGCAAGTTTTCAAATTAGAATTCTAAAATATTCTACGCATTTTGGGCACTGGTTTTCTCCAGAGATCTATTAGCAACGAACGGAATCCCTCAAATGCGTAGAGACTTTTAGGAGATTTACTGCGGTACGTTTATGTGGTATTTTCATATTTTGTATTAAAATTACGTTTAAATTTGAAATTGTGTTTAATTAAGCTTTGTTGAATTAATAAAGTAGGAATTTCCGAATGATCGTGCAAGTGTTTTTCTAAGACAGGTACTTTAACCCTCTCGCTGCGCAACCCGAGAATTTCTCGGGCAACGTAAAAGTAGCAAAATTTGCGCAACCCGAGATTTCATCGGGGATGCATTTTCTCCGTCAAATTAACCCGCCTTGATCATTCCCACCAGTTACCTTTTATTGTAAATATTGCCTTATCTAATCGGTGTATTTTCCTGATTAAATCAGACGAAAATTTTTGTTTTGAAAAACCGGTGGCAAAAGAATAAAAATTCTTAAAAGACGCTCGTCGCGAAGGAATTAAGCACGCAATGGAGGATATTCCAAATATGGGTTCGAGGCTGAAAAAAGTCACGTGATACCGGTAATTTAAGCAATGAACTTCTAACTGATAAGAAGGGAAGTTACTACTGCTTTGCCTCATGAACTGTTTCATTGGCTAGCGACGATTTGCATTACACATCTACGGAGCCTTCCCTTCTTTACGCTAGAATTTTTTACCTTGACCACGTGATCATAACGTAGATGGAATATCCTCCATTTTTGAAGCTATTTTGATAAAACAATTACACTGCGAGAGCGTTAATATGTAATTCAAATTATCAAAATAGAAAAATGCGTGTCTTTAAAAATTTTAATCAAAATACGACCTAGAAATAATACGTTTGAAATTTTTTATCCAGAATAAAAGGGTAATGATTACTGGATTAGTCAATATTCTTAAGTGACTGAAGATTAGAAAAATTCTTGTACAGATTGAAATCACTTAAAATTAAAATTGATTTAAAAAATCTAGCATTTTCCCAATTCCATTGGTTTGCTGTTCTAAAATTATCTTTCGATCCAAATGCCCTTCAGCACTATAAAAAATAAGAAATATAGAAAGATTAATTAAATAAATATTTCAAGAACGAGAGATGCGGACCAATGACTTACCTGATGCCATATTAAGTAATAAATATGATTTGTGCTTGGACATATTTCCTACCAATAATTCGATTTTCAGCGATATTTTCGTGTTAATGAAATAACTATTAACCTTTGACTACAGTTCACGGCATACACGCCCCAGTGGAGATTTTTATACAATCAGTACCACTTTTTGAAAAGAAAATCTCCGCCAAAGACTTACATTAGGATATTTTCAAGAAAGTTTTAAAACAAAGAATTTTTTTTTCAAATTGTGATATAATTAAATATAAAAATAGTCGCCAGACTTGGCACGAAATCAAAGAATTAATGAGGATGTTTTTGCGAAGGAGGACAATATTTCTTGACGTTCATAAAGTTTAATGAAGAATACACACAGAGAGGGGTGGGTTATTATGATTTTAGAAATGTTTATGTAGGACGCGGTTTGCAAACCTATGATCCAGATCCTTACCTTCCAGAAACGAAACAGAAATAATTGAGAATTACACAGAAGACAGAAAGCAAAAATGAGTTGAAGACAAACAGAAAATCAAAATATTTTCTTAAAATATACAGTAATAAACATGGCTTTGGTAAAATTTAGGTTGTATTGCTCATACATTAATTACAGGGTGGCGCATAAATATTGTAACTTGATGAAAATATCAATTTATTTTAATGTTTTTACCCAATTTTGACATATACTATTGTTTTATTCGTATTCCTAGTGCTTTTGTGTTGTGTAATTGCTGTTTCAGCTAATATTATTTAACCGTTTTGAAGGAAAACTTATTGTGCAAAGATGACCGGCCAGACATCGTCCCCCACCACAAGAGGGGGATGTCAATTCCTGAGATCGACAAATTGCACCGGGAACAAGTCCATCCTGCCGTCAAACGTTTTAAAGAGACCGGAGGGATCAAAGGCTGTCAATGAAGTAGAAGACCGCGAACAACAAGGACCTCAATGCCCTTAACATGGCCAAGAAGAAGATCTAGCGAAATCCATAAAAAACATCAAAAAATTGGCCAAGGAGCACAACTTTGGCCGCGAATTCATGCGAAGACATGTTAAAGAAGATCTGCAACTCATCTCGTACAAACTGGCGAAAGGACGCCATCTCACGGACCATATGAAGACGTCAAGGCTCGAAAAGGGCAAGAGGATGAAGTCCCTGTGCCGCGGCGATGCTCTGAATCGGATTTTCTTCACTGATGACAAGAGCTTTATGGTTCAATCTTTCCGGAACTCGCAGATGCAACGCGAGTTGTACTCAAAGGGGCTCCGCGCATCGTGAAAGTGGAAAAGTTTTTTTCCCGAAGTCTGATTGGAAGTCCAGATTGGAAAAAAAACTCGTCTTCGTCCATAAAGGTATCCAGATCAGTGCAGAGACGTATTAGAAGCAAACTTTGGAAGGTGCCGTGATCCCCTAGACCGAAACGCAAGCGAAGAGCATTGACTGGAGGTTTCAGCAGGACTGACAGACTACTCACGGAGCGAAGAAGACGCTGGAGGGGTGTGAGGCCAACCTCTCGTAATTTTGGACGAAGGGCGTTTGGCCCTCAAACTCCCCTGACACTATGGACTTCGCTGTTTGGAGGATCCTGGAGCAAAAAGTCCGCGCAATCAAGAAGTCCCTGGATTCCCTGAAAAGTGCTCTGGAAAAAGCCCAGGCCGAAATTCCACTGGAAATAGTCTCGGCTATCTTGAAGAATTTACAGAAGCGTCTAGATGCCTGTATCACCGTTGGAAGAAACCAGTTCGAATTATCTTGATTGTTTCTTGTAAAGAATTTTGTCTTCTTTCAAATGGTGAAGAAAACTAGTTGTTTTGTTCGTTCAGTGAAAAGTTGTAATATTTTATCTGCGTCACAGTATTTATGTGTCATCCTGTACTTCCTGTTTTATACATGGTCAAAGTTAAAAGTGTTTCAAGCTTCAGGTATGTTGAAGCGTTCATTGTTTAATTATGATATATTCGACATCATGCATCTCAATGTTATTATTCAATTAAGTCACTAATATATTAAATAGTTCAATAGTAAACGTTTTAGCTTCGAACTTTATGTGTTTCAACTTTTGATTAAGAAATTCAAAAATTGAAAGGAATTAAAGGACTGTTTTAAGATGAACTGACATGCCTGAAATGCAATGTCGAATTTTAGTACTTTGGAAGTCTCATTTGGGTTATAACTACTGTAAGTGGGACAAAAATGACCTAAGTGTGACAATTGACGATTACTTGCTTATTTTACAGATAATGATTCAATTTGATAAAACAAGTTACTTTTGAACTAAAGGCACAGTTTTCAATCATTTTTTACTTAATAAAATATGTATTTATTTAATGAAATACCAAATATACACTAAATGCGACAAACTATGGCGAATCGCGTCTCATTTAGGCACAATGACCTTATATATATATATATATATATATATATATATATATATATTCATTACGTTTTTCTATTTAACATATACGAATGCACATATTCCAAACATCAAACCTCAGAAATTAATGGGTTAAAGAGTAATGTGCTTGAAGAATACAGATTGTGTAAAAATGTTTTTAATTAAAAGTTAAGATTTAAAAAAAAATAGTACTTAACTTTGTCCATTACATAGAAAAATGTATATACAATTATCTGCTATACACTTGCCATATTTAAAATCATTATTATAACAGTAAAAAATTGTTGCAATTGAAAATATAACAATATTGTTACATCAAAATATATATTTAATTTTTTTCTGACTGTAAGTTAAGATTATTTATGAAGTTCTTTATGTGCATGTGTTATAGTCTGATGAACATTATTATGACTGTTACACTTTTTGTTTTAAACTATTATAACAAATTTTCCATGCACCTACTGCTTATTTTTATGAAATTTTCCATTTTCTCTATAATAGATGCTATTTTAATTTCATGTTATTTTCGTTATATTAGGCTAAGAATTACAATAGGCTATCTTTAACACTAGAACCGCAGGACATTTTACTCAAGTGTTGTAAAACTATTTTACACCAGAAATTTTATTTAAAACTATTTAAATTATTTATTTAACTTATTTTTCCGTGGCACATATTTAACTTATTTTAGAAAAAAAAAAATTCTGGATCGAATCGAAATATTTTCATTTTTTTCCGGTCAAAATGTCCGCTATGTTAGTGTTCTATAATAGTTCTAGTGTTAAAGTGACTTATAGATAAAATAATTTAATATCATTGGCATTTAAAGGTATTGTTTTATTAAACGTTAAATTTATGAATCATTTTCACCAAATTAATGATTGACTTAATCGATTGGTACTACCTTTTATCCGTTTTAAATAAACCCAAAATATGTGCTGTGGCAGATTTATCTGCAACATATCAATTTCACCCCCCCCCCCCGTTTTTCAAAATCTACTTTAAACAAGTAAATTCATAATAGTAATTCTTTTTCCTAAAACAATTCATACTTCTACATTCATTTAGTTTTTTTCTTTTCCGTTCACAAGGAACTTTTCTCAACACATATAAAGATTTATGGTTTCAGATATTTTGTTTCATTTATTCAAAATTCTCATTCTCGATTATTTATTTATTTATTTCCCTTCCTAACGGTTCTTATTTAACTCCGTACAGCTGCACTTTATTTCAACCGTTCATTTTTTCTCTAACGTATTTTTATCTGCACTAGAAATAAATCACTCTCATTTCATATTAGAACTTGACAGGTAAAAAAAAGGAAATAAAGAAAATAATGTATTTATTGGAATTGCAGTTATAAATTATATCTTCAATTATCATTATGCTTTCTACAGTTCACATACATTTATTAAAGATTACTCAATCACATTTAACTGCAATCTGTTTTTTCTTTTTAATATAAACAAATGCCAGACTTTTCGTCGCTATAATTCTTGAAACATGTAGGGTTGCTTCACATCTATGAGTGCGCCGAAAGGCAGCGCTGCGACGTAAGTTGTCTGCTAGTCCTGTCGCCAATGCTTTGTCTTTGTAATATTGGCGTCAAAATCTTGATTTGTTGGCGATAATACAATATGCCAAGTCATATGAGTTCAGTACGCATTATGAGAGAGTTCGCCACTGACCGCCCTGTTGAACGGTCCGCAAAAAGGACCGCTGTTGTTTTTTTCTTTTGCATGGTGTGACGATGCGTAGCAGTTTCTTTCTTATTAACGGATATGCTTCTACACATAGAGATAAATATATTTAATCTCTGCTTTTACAGAGCTTTGTATTTGAAGCTCCCGTTTTGTAAGATGTCCTTCTACGTATTGGAAATGAATAAAGACTAATTGTACTTTCATCAATATGTTGGAGTTTTTTTGTAATCTTCTTTTAGCGAACCCAAGAACCACTATCTGATGCGATCTCCACGATATAAAACTTTGGTGCATCGCAGCCGTATTTTTCTCCAACTCAAAGATTAAAAAAAAAAATGATGAAATGAATAGAAACATGATTTTACTTCTTTCTGCTTGCGAACATTTTTCTCGCCGCTACATGTCTTCCCCAGTGACCTGCTTAAGATGACGGGCAGTTCATTTGTCGCACGGAAACGGGAAATCCCCTGTTCTCTTTCTGGAGAGTTCTGAAACTTTTTCGAGTGAGAGAATTCATCTCTGGGATGGACAGATGTTTTACGGTGCGGTGTTCCACCCTCCTCTCGCCGAATGTCGTCAGTGGCTTCTTCTGTTATTTTTGTCTCTGATCACCTTTCGTTTATTCCGTGATTTGGTGAATTCGCGTGTGCTTCCTCCAACTTTTCAAAAAAAATAATCAGCGTTGTGCACAAGTTCTGTGTTCTGCTTCAGAAAACGGCGTTGTGTCAATGATATAGTGAAATATGTTTAAAAGTGACATAAGATAACAGCAAAGAAAAAGTGAAATGTTAGTACATCAATTTTTAAGGGTGTGACAGTCTACAAAATGTGTGACGGCTAATTTTGTGTGCAAAAAAAGGAGCCTTGTGAGGTAGCAAGTGTCTTCAGTTTTTGTGTTCTTCAAGGACTCTACATTTTTTATGAAATTGGTGATTCGATAAGTGGTTTAAAAAAAAAAAACCTGAAGAAAATTTTCGTCACATAGTGAAAAGTGGCTAAAAAAAAAAAAGGGCCATCGTCGTACACAAAAATTTTCTTTGGCAATTGATAATAAAAAAACTGCTCATTTTTTTACACATATAGAATACGAGAATTGAATATTTGTTTCAAATTTTTTTCTCTTCAGTTACTGAAGTCACATTAAATTCTTGCATTGCATTATATTTAATTCAATTTTCGTATTCACGAAAGAATATTTTACAAAGTATTTTTTTTATGTGATTGAAATGATTTATATTATGTTTGCCTTGCCTTTTATGCTCTTTATTGATTTACTTTTTAATTAAAAAAAAAGAGGGCATTATTTTCAGTATAAAGTTAATTCCCTTATTTTTAAATGTGTGATTTTTCACAAACTTTAGGGATATTTTACGTAAGTATTATTTTACATTCCTCTATTAAAAAAAGAGCTATTTGCTTATGCATTTTTTTAAAGTTATTTATTAGCATGATTTATATAATTTTTTTTTCTACTCTTAAGGAAATTACATTAAGACTTTTATTTTTATTTTTGGATTAAGTTAAAAGGAGAAAATTTTTATTTTCTTTAAATTATCCTAAATTATATTTAATTATATATTATAATGCTATAGTTCTAAATTGCATTTTATTATTTGATATGCTTTGGTTTTATGCAGAGATTGTATTGTTGTATATGTGGTATTATGCAGAAACTCAGTAATTATCAGTTATCACATTACTTAAATTGATTCTTTGGCGACAATGGCTAAGAACATCCCAATTGTTGTTATTGAATTTGACGGGAACCCCGAATTAGTGCAATTTTTCTTTGATCAGGTCAAGGCTGTTGCCGAAATTAATAAATATAATGAGCAAACAGCTATTTCGTTCCTCATTGGTAAATTACGAGGACCGGCACAGAAATTTTTCGCGCAGAACCCTGATTTCAAAAACGTAAAAGATTTGGAAACTTTACGTAAGGAATTCGCGGCTTTCTTTTCCCCGCCAAGTAAATCTGCAGCCAATCTCGAGTTAAATAACTTATCACTTTTGCCTGCCGAGACTATAAAGAATTTAGCTCACCGCTTAAATGTTTTGGCAGCTAAAGTCTACGAGGATATACAGGATCCCAAAGCGCGGGATTCTATGAAATATATGAAATTTCTTGAAGCGATTCCTTCTCAAATTAGAATTAAAATTAAGGAAGAAGGACATAAATAAAAAAAATGATGAGAAATCTAATCACAACTCAAACAGTTTTCGTTACAAACAAAATTTCAAATATAAAAGACATGAGAGACATTTTTCTCCGCGTAAATTTCATAAAAAAAATCTAACAACTTGACAATTATGCAACCGATCTGGCCATGACGCCCAGGCATGTTTCAAATGGAAACATGCAAATACTCAGAGAAGAGAAAATAATTATAAAACTAACAGTCGTTATAGTCAGGAAAACTAGAACAGAGACGCAATGTTGCTGATGGTATTGTGTCTCACATTAACAGTTCCACATCAGCTAATTTATTTATGGACCCAAACTTACCCAAGATTTCTAAAGAAAGATTAGTTAACTCTGTTGGTTCTCAAACCAGAGAGCATATTACTATTGCTAATTGCATAGCGACACAAACTGAAAACAACAACAAGACACACTTAATTTGTAATGTAAATAAAGACACCCCTTCTCTTCCACTTGTTAAAGCTACTGTGGCAAAACAATCTGTCACTTTTCAAGCAGATTCTGGAAGTTCCATATAACTTTTATCAGAAAAGTTGTTTAACGATATTAAAACTACACTTAAATACAAACGACTATCCACTGTCATATGCATCAAAACAGTAAATTCAGATGTTGAATTTTCTGCATGCATTAGAGCTACAATAAAATTACAACATAAGTCTTTTTCTCGCCACTTTTATATTGTCGATATTCCTAAATCCTCGACTTTTGAAGGTATTCTGGGATGGGTCATTCCATGTCAGTTCAGGCAGGCATGCAACCCACCATCACAGATTTTGATGAAACTGCTTGTGTTTGTTCCTTTTATTAAGATATGATTCCCAGTATTTTTTTTTTACTTCTTGGTCAAATAGTTTCTGAGAAAAAAATTGTCAAAATTTTGAAAAACTGCCATCAGTTGGCATTCTTGACTGCTCGATTTTCAAATGTAGCATGACATAAATATGATCATATTTCAATATCTATTCCACAAATCATCTTCAAATAATTTATGCATAATATATAGGGTACGTATTTTATGAAAAAAAATACTGTTACGCTTATATAACATTTTAAGTGTGTCTAAAAAATGTTTAATCTTTGAAGTCGTGATTTTTTTATGAAAAATAATGCATTAACTAAAATATCATTATTAACAAAAGGCGGTATTTTTATTAAATTTATTTTTTGTGGGGGATATACTTAAAGGTGTCCTTTACCTGATTCTGAAATAAAAGTAGTGGGATTTTGGGTGTTTTTAGTAGTATTTCATATTTAAAAATATTTTGAGGCGTATTTCAAATCAAATCAAGCAGAGTCATTCCATGTCAGTTCGCCTAAGACATTTAATTCACTGTCACAAATTTCAATGAAACTGGGTATGTTTATAGCTCAGGATCAAGGAAATTAAAGGTGATTACAAGTAAAATATTTTTTAAGATAAAAAAAATATCTAAATTTTGAAATTTTTAAAAAATGTTTTTAATGACAGATCTATATTCAAAGACTGCATAAAAAAAAGTCATTTCAATATAAAATCACTAAATAAGTTTCAAATAATGTATATGTGACAAATAATGTAGGCAGATTATTATTTATTGTTGTTTGTCATGTTTAAATGCTAAGAGTGTGTTTAATCTTGTGAATTCTTAAAATCAAGAATTTTGTGAAAAATAATGTGTTAATCAAAAATTTATTATTAACCGAAGGCAGGCTGTTATTACTTTTTTTAATTGTACGTAAAAATATCTTTTCAATAGTTATAAAATAAAAATAGTGAAAATATGAGCAATTTTAACAAAATTTTCATAAAATGTGAATGTTTAATCATAAATATTGAAACTTTTCATGCTAAGATGTACTAAAATGACTACGATATCGTGTATTTCTACTCTTGCTTAAATATAATATATACAATAATAAAATAACAAATATTATTTACAGCAATAAAAATTAAATTAAATAGTACCAGTTCCTTTACCAACACTACATTGCTCAACAGCCGACTTAAAATCAACAGCCCACTCTTATTGAAAAATACTTTTAACTGTTCAAATAATAAATAAACTGCATTTAAAAATTTTAATATCAACTTATTATCTTAAGACGATAATAATAACTAAACAACATGATGAATTTATAAATCAGCTTTTAATTGAAAAGTCATGAAATGGTCCCTTTAAATATAGTTGTTCATCGAGTCAATCAAAACAAATTATATAAAAAAAAATAGTAAGCCTAATATGCTGACTGCAATGACACTTCTAACAAAACTAATTAATTCATTACCATCTGAAATCAAACCCGAAAGATCAAAAAGAAAAAAAAAATCATCTGTAGTGTGAATGTGACATACTCAGTGGTTGCTGAGGTAGGAATGTCTTTGTGACATTTTTACCTGTACTTCAATAAAATATAAACATGTAAGCTTTTTTCATTCATCCAAATTAAGTAAAACAATTATAAAATTTTGTTGTCATTACACCAGATGTTAAATTTTTCGTTACATACTATTAGATAAGTTCTTTACTTTTAGACATTATTGACATAATATCATAAAATTTACTATATGTATTTTCTATAAGTGTATAAACAATATATATATGCTTTATTAAACATAAATGAATAATTTTTAAATAATTTGTTTGAGAACAGGGATATATATACACACATATATATGTTGAAAATCCATCTTTCAGCAATACTGTGATGAAATAAATCAAATTACCGTAATTTCCGGTGTATAGCCCGCGGATCAAACAATCGTGTTTTGACCCAGAATTTTTTAAAAATAAAATGTAACTTTTTAGATCACAGTAAATATTGGTCTTCAAATACTGAATAAAATTTCTGGGTCCAAACTGAATTGTTTGATCTGCGGGCTATACACCCGAAATTACGGTACATATCATTAGAAACTGAATAAAGTTACAAAAGTGCAACTCATTAAGTTTTAAATATTTTTTTTGATATAGTTATTTGAAAGATATAAATATAATGGATTATGCATTTTTTGCATATATTTAAAGCAAATTATTTATTGCAAATTATTTTATTTAAAGCGTCAAAATTTTCTTCAAAAGAGTGAAATTTGGTAGTTTTTTTCAATATTAGCAGCTCAATGCTAAATTTTCAATATTAACAGCCAAATATGAGTTTAAAGATTAGGACTGTCATTTTGAAAATTTCTATTGGGTGGTGAGGAGCTGGTGATTTTTCTCTTTTTTGGAAAGGGATAATTGCTCTTCGCCCTAGAAGTTTTACTAAAAAACAATATTGTTTATTTTTTTCCTTAAGAAACGAACATAAAAGATAATTTGAAAAATAAAATAAATGTATAAATAAAAATATTTCCAGGGATGATACATTGGATAGGTTTTACATTTGAAAATATTGATAATTTTAAATATGATTTAAATACTACTAAAACCAACCAAAATCCCACTATTTTTATTTCAGATCCAGTTATAATGTAGTATTATGTACAATTTAAAATTAAAAAATTAGTCATAGAAACTCCGACTCTGACTGATAAAGAATTTTTAATAATTTCATTATTTTTTGTAAAATATTTTTGATTTCAAAGATTATACAATTTTTTAGACACATTTAAATAATTTTTAACATTACAGCAATATTTTTTTCATAATCTACATACTTTATTTACCTTGCTTAAATTATTTGAAGAAGATTTCTTTATTAGTTATTGAAATATGATTTTATATATAAAATGAGGCCTTTGAAAATTGAACAATCATTAATGGCAACTCGTGGCAATTTCCCAAAATTTTGATAATTTTTTCTCATATGTTCACTATTTTTATTTTATAACCATTTAAAAGATATTTTTACGTACAATTAAAAAAAACGCAATAACACCCTGCCTTCGGTAAATAATAAATTTTTGATTAACACATTATTTTTGACAAAATTCTTGATTTTAGACATTCATAAGATAAAAGACACTCTTAGTGTTTAAACATGATAAAAAACAAGAAATAATAATCAGCCTACATTATTTGTCACATATACATTATTTGAAACCTATTTAGTCATTTTATATTGAAATGACTTTTTTTTTTTAATGCAGTCTTTGAATATCCAACTGTCATTAAAAAAATTTAAAACAATTTTTCAAAATTTTGATATTTTTTATCTTAAAAAATATTTTACTTAGGATCAAGAAAATTAAAGGTGATTACGTCTTAAAATAAGCTATAAACAAACCCAATTTCATTGAAATTTGTGACAGTGATTAAATGGCTTAGGGGAACTGACATGGAATGACTCTGCTTGATTTGATATGAAATGCACCTCAAAATATTTTTAAATAGGAAATACTACCAAAAACACCCAAAATCCCACTATTTTTATTTCAGAATCAGGTAAAGGACACCTTTAAGTATATCTCCCATAAAAAATAAATTTAATAAAAATACCGCCTTTTGTTGATAATGCTTTTTTTGTTAATGCATTATTTTTCATAAAAAATTCACGACTTCAAAGTTTAAATATTTTTTTAGACACACTTAAAATGTTATAAGCGTAACAATATATTTTTTTCATAAGCTGCGTACCCTAAATATTGTGCATAAATTATTTGAAGATGATTTGTAGAGTAGATATTGAAATATGATTATATATATGACATGCTACATTTGAAAACCGAGCTATCAAGAATGCCAACTGACGGCAGTTTTTCAAAATTTTGACAATTTTTTTCTCAGAAACTATTTCACCAAGGAGCAAAAAAAATTACTGGTGATCATATCTTAATAGTAAGAACAAACACACGCAGTTTCATTAAAATCTGTGATGGTGGGTTACATATTGATATTTTACTGCCTGATTTGACGTGGAATGCCCCGGATATGACTTTATAAACAAATTCAATATCATAATAGACTCAGCTAACAAATGTGTACACATAAATAACAACTTAACTATTCCATTAGAGTGTCCAGATACTGAGGCAACTCTCAGTAATTTAACACAATGTAATAATCACTCTGTTAACACAAAAATTCAATATGTTCTTCTAACACGTAAAGTGACATTAGAACCACATGAAGAAAAATGGATATCTGTGTACACCAATAAAAATGACAACAAGCAATCCGTAAGTTATTTGTTTGAGTACGTCCCACATGAAAAAGACATTGTAGGATTTGACGTCATTATTCAAATAAATAACAAGCCTAAACGCAAAACTAAAACTGCTCAACCGCATGATTTCTTTAATGTTTTGGTTAAAAACAATTCAAATACTACCATTCACCTGCAAAAAAAGACAACAGTTGGTGAATTATCTGAATTTGAAGAAATTTTGGAGTATTCTCCTGAAAATTCAGAAAAGCATCATATCTCAGAACAACAGTTCATTAATCTTCTACAGGCATCTAAGGAAACTTTAAAAAACAGAAAAGAAGATTTAACACCTAATGATTTTGATTTGAAACATTTAAACTCTAAAGAGGCAAATACTTTAACTGAGTTACTACTCAATTACTCAGCTGCATTTTCAAAATCTTTAAATACTTTAGGCCACACTGATAAAATAATTCCAGACTTAAAATTTGTTAATGAATACCCTATCAAAACCCTTCCATTTCCCCTCCCTCAGTCTCTACAAAAAGATGCTCAAGAGCAATTAAATCAACTATTAGAAGCTGGTATAATTGAGCGTAACTGCTCCGAATGGGCATGTCCTCTGTTACTTGTTAAGAAAAAGCTAGATGCTATTGGGAAACAAAGGTATCGCCTTGCTCTTGATCGTCGCATGATCAATACTATAATACAAGGTTCTTCATACCCTCTGCATAAAATTCAAACAATTATTTCCAATCTGTCATCTTTTAAATTTTTCACTGCTCTCGATTTTCATCAGGCCTACCATCAAATCGATTTACCGGAAAAATATCAAAACCAATTAACCTTCACAACCATGTTTGGCTCGTATAAGTACAAGAGACTTGTTTTTGGATTAAAATCCAGTGCTTCTATTTTTCAAGCACTAATGGACTCCTTATTGGATGAGTTACAGTTAGAAGGTGTTTACACCTACCAAGATGATTTCATATTAGGAGCAAATTCATTTCAGGAAATGTATACAAAACTTGACAAAATCCTGAACATCTTAACTAAATACAACTTAACACTTTCACCTAATAAATGTACATTCCACAAAACCAGTATCGACTATTTGGTCTTTCACATTCAAAATCACTCTGTGTCACCAATTAAGTCGAACACTGTGAAAATAACTTCATTCCCCATTCCTACAACAAAAAGGCAATTAAAAAGACTCATTGGTGTAATCACATTTTACAAATCTCTTATTCCACCCTTTTCTCAATTGGTACAACCTTTGATAAACTTAACCACACCTAAAGCTAAATTTAAGTGGACAAAGACACACCAGGATATTTTTGAAACTATACAGAAAATCTTCTTTAACTCGCCTATGGTAAGGTTACCAGACTGGGATAAAACTTTCTATCTAAACACAGACGCTTCAAATGTTGCTATTTCTGCCGCCTTGTTGCAAGAACATGACAATCAGTTATTACCTGTTGCTTACTTCACTAAATCTTTAAAATCTTCAGAAAAGAAATACCCGGCAGTAAAACTAGAATTTATGGCAATTTTCAAATCAGTTATTGCTTTTAAATATTACCTATACAACAGGGATTTTATAATTCTTTCTGATAGTAAGCCTTTAAAAAAATACAACAAAGCAACAAATCCTGCTGATATAACTACTAGATGGCTTATTGAACTTTCTGAATATTCTTATACTTTTCAACACATTCCTGGTGCAACAAATGTATTGGCTGACTATTTATCTCGCTGCAATTTTGAAAATAATCAGCAAACTTTGCTTACTAATCCTGACATTCTACATGACACTCAACCATTACCTATTGTGGACTATGATACAACAGAATCTAACAACTACTCATCAAATATCAACACTCATAATGTAAACTATCTTGTAACTGGTAATCAAACAAAACGTGATCCATTGTTAGAAATATCTAATGATACTTTCTGCATGGAACAGGAAAACGACCCTAATTTGTCTTCAATTTACAATGAAATTTTAACCAAAGAATCTTCACAAAAGTTCCCTAAATATTTCATTCATCCTGATTCGAAAGTTTTAATGATAAAGAAAGAAGACCTGAACAACAACTCTTTTTCTTATCATATTGTTGTTCCAGATACCCTAAAAAGTAAAGTCCTAACTATTTCACATCTGTCTCACTTTGGTTTCCATAAGACATATGAATTTCTTTCTGTTAGATACTTTTGGAAATATATGTATGTTGACACTTTGAATTTTGTCGCCTCATGCGTCAAATGTTTACAAGCAAAACATCACCGCACTCCTCCAGCACCTTTACAACCCACTTACACGCCCAGATACCCTGGCCACACAATAAGCACAGATTTAGTTGGACTTTTCTCAAATGGAAAACATGTATTAATTGTCACTGATCATTTTTCTCGACACGTATAACTTTATCCACTTAACGATACTTCTGCTTCTAAAATAGTTAAATGCCTTTTCAGTTACATTACTACTTTCGGCAGACCTGCTGTGGTTTTGTCTGACTTAGGACCCCAGTATACTGCCCATGTATATAATATTTTTAATAATACTCTTGGTATAAAGGTTCTTCACAGTTCTGTTTCACACCCCCAATCCAACAGTCTTTCGGAACGTATAAACACCTCAATTAAATACTCTGTTACAAGAAGGTCACACTTTTGAAAATGCAATTTTTATACACAAATCTCTTTACAATAGTTCAAGACATTCTACTACATTATTTCCCCCTAATTTGCTTCATTTTGGTCGTGAACTTTCATTAATCTTTGACACTTTTGATCATTCTTGTAATCTGGTTGATAAACATATTGAAATTTATAAATTACTAGAAGACTTGCACAAAATTTATGAAAAAGCCTATTCCAACATTAAAACTGCTCAAGATAAAAGATATAAAATATACAGTCGAAAAGCTAAATTAAGAAACATCTGTTTGAAAGACATTGTATACTTAAAAACAATTGACAAATTTAAACCTAGATATACAGGACCATACATAGTTACACATAAACATTCACCTGTGTCTTTCTCGATAAAAAGATTACATGCTGCTGATGATACAGCATTTCGTGTGCACATAGATAGACTACTCCTTGCACCACCTCGTTATGGACATTTGTTTGATCCTTCAAGTCATGTTAATAACAGTAATGTCACTAGTAACTTTCAACCACACACTTATAATTTAAGACAAAGATAATCTTTTATTATTTACAAGACTTATTTTGAATTTATGTATTGTGACACTATGTTGTTAATCCCTGATCAAGATTATACATGTGTTGTTTATAGGTGATCTTTGACAATATTGTGGCTGGTCCATGAGTGTGTTGTTTCGAAGATCATATGTGAGCAATATTCTGTGTCACTTTGCATTTTTCTCTATATTTTTTTACGCACTTAAGCTAAGCAAAGCAAGCTAACTTTAAATGCTTTCACTTTTAATTACAACTTAACAGTAACATGTCTGGCTAGAAAATCTTTTATCATACAAAACTAGTTGGATGTGCCAATCCCAAAACTTTCTTTTATCTTATACATCTTAATATTTCAAAACCTAGTTACACATGTTAATACTTCAATATTATTAGTTCAATACTATACCAACTTTGATTTTCATCTTAAATTTCTGCTCAAGTCAATTAAACGGACTAAAAACGAGTTAATCTATACCATGATATTTGTTAAAATTATTAATTTTTCATTATTCTGTCGTTATCAGCTGTTTGCGAATAGCCGGCATAGCAGGAAGTGAGTTCCCGCCGCTGCATGAGCCGCCGATGCACAATAGAACTACGAAAAATCAAGAAAAGTATACAAAAATCGCTAGCACGGAGCGCCTTTACCGCGCAATATTTCCAAATTCAAGGAGAACCTGTTGACCATAGCCAAAAACAAGCACAAACATTTTGGTTCAATTGTATGCATAATTTTATACGCTGTTCGATGGTAAATAATGAAAATGGCACAGAGATCGGAATTATAGCGCCCCCTTCTTTCGGAATTTTTTCAAGTTCAGGGAGGACTTGTTTGCCATAGCCAGAAACATGCACAAAAAATTTGGTTCAATTATATGGATAACTTCATACACTTTTCGATGGTACAATAATGAAAATGGTACAAACATCGCAATTATAGTGCCCCCTTCCGGCAGAATTTTTCCAAATTCAGGGAGGACCTTCGTGACATGACCAAAAATAAACACATAAAATTTGGTTCAATTCTATGCATAACTTCATACACTTTTCGGCGGTACAATATTCAAAATGGCACAAAAATTGTACAAAAATCGCTATTACAGCGCCCTCCACGAGCGATTTTTTTACAAATTAAGGGAGGACCTCCTTGCCATAGCCAAGAACTTAAAATTTTATTTTGGTTCAATTCTATGCATAACTTCATACACTTTTGGACGGTACAATATTCAAAATCGCACAAAAATCGCTATTACAGCGCCCCCTACCGGCGAATTTTTTCCAAATTCAGGGAGGACCTGCTTGCCATAGCTAAAAACTTAAAATAAAAATTTGGTTCAATTCTATGCATAACTTCATACACTTTTCGATGGTACAATATTCAAAATCGCACAAAAAACGCATTTACAGCGCCCCCTACCGGCGCATTTTTTCCAAATTCAGGGAGGACCTGCTTGTCATATCCAAAAACTTAAACTAAAAATTTGGTTCAATTCTATGCATAACTCCAGACACTTTTGGATGGTACAATATTCAAAATCGCACAAAAATTGTTATATCAGCGCCCCCTACCGGCGAATTTTTTCCAAATTCCGGGAGGACCTGCTTGCCATAGCCAAAAACTTATAATAAAATTTTGGTTTAATTCTATACATAACTTCATACACTTTTTGATGGTACAATGGCGACAGACAGACGGACAGACGGACAGACGGACAGACGGACACACAGACAGACAGACATTTTCTATAAACATGTTTTTTGGAATCTCTGACCCCTAAAACATGCAAATCCGTCGAAAACCGGAAGTCGAAAAAAATTTCGATTACAATACTTTCTTCTATTGAAGATAGAAGAAATTAAAAAAAGAAAGGTTATAATTTTACAGGCCACTTATGTCTTAATTAAAAAAAAACCCTTCAATTAAATTATATACCTGCTTACATGACTTGAACATAACTTTACCAGATTATGACACTCCGTCTCTCACCACTTTAGGATTGTCCTTTTTGAGAAGTTTGATATTTACAAAATATTTTTTTTGTTTTCCATTTTTATAATCATTGTCCCCAAGAAGTCGTGAATCGTTCAAAATTGTTGCCCTAAGGTTCACGCAACGCTGTGATGAGAGACATCTTTCACGTGAATTGGTTTTCCAATTCAAATGACTTACAAAGAATTTATATGGGATACTGTATCGCGCTCCTTTCGCAGATCACTGTGATCTACTGGGGAGCGAAGAGGCTCATGTTGTGCTCAATGTGAGTCGTCCTTTTTATTCCCTCTTCCTCTAGGGCTGAGGTCTTAAACCGAAGCCATAACACTTGTTGACATACAAGAATCAGGGCCACCCCATTTTTTATGGGCGTGCTTTAGGCACCTCTTTATTTTGTGGTCCTGTGCCATGTGCACGAATTTTCAATTTTTACATTTATATTCTTCATGTGTACATTTAAGTTTTGGTTACAATTGCTCATACCTTATATATTTTTCAATTTTTATTTTTAGTCTACTTGAATTGTGTTTTTTTATTATTTCTTTTAAATGCTTGCAAATGTGTATTTCATGGCTGATCCCAAATAGGATCAAAGTTTAAAAAGTGAGTCTTGGTACCAAGAACAAGGACACAAGGACAGAAAAATGATTGCTCACTGACTTTAAAGTTGCAATGGATCCAAAGATTTAAGCAACCTAGTTGAATTTATGCTTTACATGCATATAACTTTTAAACATATGTTTTTTTTCTTCAAATTGAAAGCTCATATATAAGCATTTTCTAATGTGTTTCTTTGTGAAACTGTGTTTGAAGATTTACAATTTGAAGATGGACAAATTGTTTGTTTTTCTATAAAGCTGCAACGTACCGTCACAGCTTTTTCTCGGTTGCCCCGATGAGATATGTGGCAGATTTATCTGCAACATATCAATTTCACCCCCCCCCCCCGTTTCTCAAAATCTACTTTAAACAAGTAAATTCATTATAGTAATTCTTTTTCCTAAAACAATTCATACTTCTACCTTCATTTAGTTTTTTCTTTTCCGTTCACAAGGAACTTTTCTCAACACATATAAAGATTTATGGTTTCAGATATTTTGTTTCATTTATTCAAAATTCTCATTCTCGATTATTTATTTATTTATTTCCCTTCCTAACGGTTCTTATTTAACTCCGTACAGCTGCACTTTATTTCAACCGTTCATTTTTTCTCTAACGTATTTTTATCTGCACTAGAAATAAATCACTCTCATTTCATATTAGAACTTGACAGGTAAAAAAAAAAGGAAATAAAGAAAATAATGTATTTATTGGAATTGCAGTTATAAATTATATCTTCAATTATCATTATGCTTTCTACAGTTCACATACATTTATTAAAGATTACTCAATCACATTTAACTGCAATCTGTTTTTTTTAATATAAACAAATGCCAGACTTTTCGTCGCAATAATTCTTGAAACATGTAGGGTTGCTTCACATCTATGAGTGCGCCGAAAGGCAGCGCTGCCACGTAAGTTGTCTGCTAGTCCTGTCGCCAAAGCTTTATCTTTGTAATATTGGCGTCAAAATCTTGATTTGTTGGCGATAATACAATATGCCAAGTCATATGAGTTCAGTACGCATTATGAGAGAGTTCGCCACTGACCGCCCTGTTGAACGGTCCGCAAAAAGGACCGCTGTTGTTATTTTCTTTTGCATGGTGTGACGATGCGTAGCAGTTTCTTTCTTATTAACGGATATGCTTCTACACATAGAGATAAATATATTTAATCTCTGCTTTTACAGAGCTTTGTATTTGAAGCTCCCGTTTTGTGAGATGTCCTTCTACGTATTGGAAATGAATAAAGACTAATTGTACTTTCATCAATATGTTGGAGTTTTTTTGTAATCATCTTTTAGCGAACCCAAGAACCACCATCTGATGCGATCTCCACGATATGTGCAAGCTTCGATTTCTAATAAATGCCATTCTTTTCAAAGATTCTCTAAGTTTTTTCATATAATTCAATTAATCTGCAATCAATCCTAACATTTAGAAGATTTCTCAAACCAAACGTATATTTTAAAATATTCATGACCGGTTAGTGAAAATTTCCCTTAGATTGTTGATAAGTGCCGCCAGTTATAGTCTGGCAAATAACGAGACAGGAAGATTAAAAAGGGCCATACAAACTTCTCAATCGGGATAACGTATATAACTACATTAAATACAACACAATTTTCTTTTACCACATTAAATTTGTTTGAATTGATAACCCCGAGGAAACACACTTTGAAAATTGTAATCTAAACATTACAAACTTTTGAAATGATTAACAATGTCCACAAGCTGATCAAAATCCTATAAATTATATCACTTATGTAATAATTAAGATGCTACTTGGCGCAGAATGATATAAATTTAAAAGCAACGTTTAAAACGCCAGAATAAGCAAACATTCAGCAGACTAGTTTCGGTAACGTTTAGCGTACCGTCCTCAGTGCCCCCCCCCCCCCAAAAAAAAAAAAAATCATCGTTTTGTCGACGCACTGAGGACGGTACGCTAAACTCCACCGAAACTTTTCTGCTGAATGTTTGCTTATTCTGGCGTTTTTAACGTTGCTTTTACATTTATATATTACTTATGGTACATATCACTACAATATTTTCCATACAGTAAATGTCATATTAATTTAATATTATCAAGACATTCCAGCATTAAAAACATAACAATGGACAAACGTTAACAAGTTAACAACGTTTAGAATAGATAAAATGGGATGATTGAACTTTCTGCCGTTATATTAAGAAATAAATGGGCAATGTGATATGAGCACAAATGACAATATATGAGTAGAGAAGAGGCAGACAGCTGTTTTGCAGCTTCTAAAGCTCCATCATCAGTGCAATAGGTAAAATCACAGAGGTATGTGTATGAAAAGACAGAAGATTGCAAGCAATACAGCTAGCAGAAAAAGACGAAATGGCGATAAGTGTTGAAAACAAACAGCAGAATCAAGAGTTTCCGAATAGATGTCTTACCAAGGAAGACCAATCAGAATGTTCAAAAGGGTGACATTAAACGCTAGACTATTGATAACCATTATTGGTCTAACAATCACAAACTTAACTTTTCCGAAGTTTCAATAATTCAGAAATGTTCATCAATTCACGATCTTGATTTTTGGGAAGCTTATCATACAAGAAAGACTTCTATCTTCGTTAATGATATGCCCAGTACACCCAGTTTTTCTAAAGTCTGGCCCCTATTTCTACAATTCACTCTCTTCTCTCACCCTTTTTCTCTTTCCTACTTAAGCTCTCCTTGCTTCGCTCTGAATGGGCTAAGCACTGCCTTATCATTGGCTTCTTCGAGTACATCATTCATCCGGGAACACTTCACTACACTGGTATTTTTTCAACATTACCGCCATTTCGCCCTTGGCTGCGATCTGTATTGCTTGCAATCTTCCAAGATTTCTTACACTTAGCTCTGGTAATTTTAACTGTTGCACTCATGAATGAGCTTTAGATGCACCAAAACAGCAGCCTGCCCCTTTTCTACATGCATATTTTCATTTGCGCTCTTTTGGGGCCGTTCAAATATTACGTAAGCACCTAAGGGGGGAGAGGGGGTTACCGATTTGCTTATTTTTGCTGACAAGGGGGGAGGGGGGGTTGAATGATGCTTACGTAAGACATTTTCAAAATCTCTTAACTTGTAAAAAAATATATATATATTAAAAATTTCAAATTGAAAAAAGGATATTAAACTTGAAGTTCTGATGTCAGCTATTTTGACCGCACAAGGAAAACATAAACGATCTCTTTTATCTAGAAATGACTGTTTATGTTTTACGCATAGGGGCTTATTATCTCTGAGAACTTACTACTATTTCCAATTGTGAAAATAGAATAGAATTGTATGGATCGATGCGATATGGTTTATTGTGACAATATGAGTTTTCCGGGAAAGCTTCCAAAATGTAAGTAAAATTCCATCTTCTTTGTTTCCACACCTCCTCTGTCAAGTGGTCGAACTCCATAACCATAGTGACCGACTGCTCTACTGCCTGGTGTCGCGTAAGTTTTGAAAACCTCTCAGTATTGTAGTGTAGTGGTGTTTAAAATAAATAAAATCAGAAATATGGCTTCATTTCGAGAAATCTTATGTAAAAAAACTTTTTGAAAGTTTCAAAAAGTCTGCACCAGATAAACCTTTGAAGGATATCCATTGTAAAACTCATGATGTGTGGCGGCAGTACAAAAAGTCTTATAAAACTGACAAAGAGTTAGAGGTATTGATGCTAAAAAGAATTGGGGACGAACTGCGTAAGGCAACCCAAAAAGAAATCAGTCTTTCTTGATTATTTTGTAAGGTAATTATAATCAATTTATTCTTAAAATTTAAAATATATTATATCATAACTTTAAGTTTACATAATTAATTGGAAAAATTGGAAAAAAGATAGATAAGATAAAATGACCGTGTAGCCTTGGCGAAACATGGTCAGTATGGCAATAAATAAAGACTAAGGATATGTCAAAACACGAGTTATTACTTTTTAAATGTGACCTTATTTTTCTTTTCAAATAACTCGAAAATTAAAGCATCCATGGGGGAAAAATATTAAAAAATATGTAAGTTTCGTAGCAGATAATCTTCTAACTGTTTTCAAATGTTGTACCTTACTAAAAATGAAATGTAATCCAATTGAATTGAAAACAATGTATCTCAAATTCAAAAACAGATAAATAAGGTTTCCAGTGATCTAAAAAAAGAAAAACAATCCTTAAAAAGGAAACGACAAAATGTTGAATACCAAAGAAAACATCGAACCACCAAACGAACAAAGCTTGAAGAAATCTTCCATGATAATACAGACATTTAAAAAAAATTAGCTTTGAGGGAATCAGTAGGAAGACCAAGTTTAAATGTAGATCAACCATTATTGCTTAAGGCAATAGCAGACATAGCTATTGTTGGAAGCGCTGCAGATGCAAAAAGAAGAAGCGAGTCAATACGAAGTGTCAAAACTCTCGATGACTTGACTGCAGAACTGAAAAAGTTTGGTTTTGCAATAAGCAAGAGTAGAACATATCTTTGTTTGCTTCCAAAATATTTCTCAACCATCGAGGATCGAAGACATGTCCCCACAGTGCCGATAAAACTTTCTTGGGCTCAGACTGATTATCATCAATCTCACATTGATACCCAATTTGCAGTAACATTCATCTGCTATTTAAGAACTTTAGCTTCAATTCTTGGACCCATGCAAGTGTTTATTCTTTCACAGGATGACAAAGAGCGTGTACCTTTGGGGATTACAGCAGCCAATAATCAGGCTCCGATACTGATGCATATGGAGTATCGTGTATCCTTACACGACCACGACTGGGTCATCGCTGAACGCCACAAACTTATCCCATCTATTTATGCTGGTATTGTGATTGCTCCTCGCATTGCAGGTCAAAGTAAAGCCATAGGTTATTCTGGTCCAACGTTTATAGTCATAAGAAATGGGAAACACAGTTCTTCCACAGCAAATACTCATGCTCAGGATTTTGAAACTCTATTAATACTCAAAGACTTTAAAAAATTAGTGAAAACAGAAGAGGGTTTCATCAAACCTGTAATCACAGTTACGGTTGATGGAGGTCCAGACGAGAATCCCTGCTACCAGAAAGTTATATTGTTTGCTATTAACCATTTCAACAAGCAAAATTTGGATGGAATTTTCATAGCATGCAATGGTCCTGGAAGAAGTGCATATAATTGAGTAGAAAGGTGAATGGCACCACTCAGTCGAGAACTGTCTTGTCTTATACACCCTCATAACCATTATGGTTCCCATCTCCATGAGAACGATCACACTATTGATGAAGAAATGGAGCAAAATAACTTTGCATATGCTGGTAACACTCTCTCAGATATCTGGAACTCATTAAACATTAACGGTTATCCTGTTACTGCCACATACGTTGATTCAGGCGAACCAGACTCTCTTGGTTATGACTTGGATTGGTATTCAAAGCATGTACAAGAAAGTCAATAATTGCTGCAAATTGTAAAATGCGAAGAAAAGAATTGTTGCTCCCCTGCACGTAGTGGATTATTTCGTATTTTAAAAGGACGATTTATTGATAATTAAAATGATACCAATTAAAATGATACAATCGTCAAATGACATCATTACAAGTGAGGAGGGGGAATTTATAGATTTAAGTTTCCCTCTGGCCTTAAACCTGAATATTACAGCAAAGGAATTTTTAAAGATGCTGTATGATTATTTGTGCCCTTTCTTAAAGTTGCAATTATCTGCAAGAACTTGTGGAAGTTGTGGCTAATATCATGCATCTCAGAAATCAACAAACAGACACAAAAAAATTCAACACAGTGAAAAAAGTGAGAAGGCCTGCCTTATACTACCATTGAGTATTGCTGCTCGTCGAGCAAATGAACTTATGTGCTTCATAAAATTCGTGGAAGATATGTAAGATGTTGAGTGGATCAATGAAGATGGAGTTGATCAAGATTGCATCCGAAAAGAATGCGATGAAGATAATCAAGTAAAACTGGAAACCAATATCATAACAGATATGAAAAAATGCCTTGAGCAGCCGTGGTCAGTATCGGAATAGATATGGGCATGTTCAAATTTAAATTTTACAAATGGCTAAGTTCTTCTAAATTGTGATCTAAGAAATTTTCTTAAATAGAATTGTAAGGAAATAAAACAAGCATTTTTTTATTATTATTTTTAAGTCTAGTAGAGTTTTTTTAAATTTGTATTGTGTCCTAATTTTTTAATTAAATTATTACTGCTAAGGGAGGGGGGGGGTTGCAATTTTCTTACGTAATTATTAAGGGGGGGGGGGTTGCAATTTGCTTATTTTTGCTGACAAGGGGGGAGGGGGAGTCAAAAATTGTCAAAAACATGCTTATGTAATATTTGAACAGCCCCTTTCATGTTGCCCATTTATTTCTTAACGTTTATAATAAATAAAACTTAACAACCGCACGTTCACTTTTAAACAATTAAAATGTGATTTTGGTTGCTTTAATTTTACTTCACCATAAGTCATAATTAGGTCTGTTTAGGAATCGTATTCGATAAAGTTTCAAAAAGATATAACTAAAACGATGAAATACACCCGAGAAATAACAAATTTGAATTCAGTTACTTGAATTTTTATTCACAATGCTAACAAGGCGTAAAACCAATAGAGTGAAACAGTATCCATGCCAGGGTTCGAACCTGGATCTTTGGTTAAGCACACCAATGCTCTGCCAACTAAGCCGCCTGGGCGTCACACCAAATTAACCAAAGATCCAGGTTCGAACACCGGCCTAGGTTCTTTTTCACTCTGTTAGTTTTACGCCTTGTTAGCAATGTGAATAAAATTTCACGTAATTAAATTCAGATTTACTACCTCTCGAGTGTATTTCATCGTTTCAATTATTATATATATATTAATCGATACTGGATTAATTTCGACTCATATTTATCGCAGGGTTGTGATTCAGGAAGAGTGAAGAGGTGCCAGGCTAGGTGTGACGTCCAAGTGGCTCTGTTGGTAGAGCGTTGGTGCGCTGAACCAAAGACCCAGGTTCGAACCCTGGCCTGGATAACTTTAACCTTTAAAAATATTTTAGTGGATATATTCTTAACACCTAATTGTCAAAAATAGTTATCGCTAAGTTTTCGAATTATAGACTGAACGCAACTATTATTTCTACACTGCTTAAGATAATTACAAATATTCTTCATGGTGTTATAATGGCTTCCTTCACAGTGTCGTCCTTAAGCGGCTTTTATACCATATCTAGATGGTTCACTGCATCGTAAGAGTGCGATAATGGTCAAAACAAGCCACGTTTAATTATAGAATGAGTATTTTAATTTTTCTAAAGAGATTACTCGTTGCTGTAAAGTCCCTTCTTTTTCTCTCAAAGAAAGTGCATTAGACGCTGCAGCCATTATTATAAATATTACTCAGATTTCAATCCACTACACGTGAAGATATATATATATATATATATATATACTGCTAAAAAAAATTAGGGGAGCAAGCAAATAAGAGACGAGACCAGTGCAAGACAGCCATGTATGGACATCAAATGGATAGTACACGTGTACAGCTGATATTCAAAATGTAGAATAATTGAGAAAATGTAATAAGACAAAATTATTTTTCATTTATTTATTTTGGATACAAAGTAAATGCAATTAAATTTCTTATAAATTAAATCTGGAATGTTTAGATAAGATTTTAACATTTACAAAATATAAAATACAGTACAATAAATTTGGTATTTATTTCGTATTTGGTATTATTTGGTAAACTTTCTGAAATACATCAAAATATTAGAATAAAATTGAGATTGGTTTAAAATATTCGAATGTTTTATTTTACGCAACAATATTACCTTATGAATATGAACTAAATTGTAGCTAATATTTTGCAGCATCCCCTTTAGCTTTCATAACAACGTACAATCGATCTTGCATACTATATACAAGGTGTTTACAAACATTTCTATCAATATTAGCCCAAATAGACTTTATACGCGCCACTAACTCAGTTTTAATTGAAGGAGGATTTTCTTGGAGTTTTTTCTTCATTATACACCATAAATTGTAGATGGGATTAAGGTCTGGTGAGTTTGGTGGCCAAAGAAGTACCTTAATGTTGCGTTGGCGGAACCAATTCTTAGTTGACACCGAGGTATGCAGTGATGCTAAATCTTGTTGAAAGATGAAATCATCTTCAAATTAATCTTCTGATGATGGAATAATGTAATATTCCAAAATTTATAGCTATAGCTGAGAGTTAACCTTTTCATAGACGATGCATAACTTTTCAGGTCCTTCTGCACTCATGAACCCCAAACCATGCCACTAGCAGCAAATTTACGGAACGTTTAAGGCATTCTTTATCAAATGCTTCTTGCTTCATTCTCCAAACTCTAATACCTCGATTACCATATGAAACACAAAACATACTTTCATCACTAAATAATATATTTTCCCAATCGTCTTCGCTTCATAAACATCTTGATTTACTCCAATTCAATCATATACGCATTTGTTTTGCAGTCCTGAGAGGTTTTGTTTTCGGTACACGAGATTCAAACTTAAATTTATGGAGACGTCTTAATGTTGTCGATGTAGAAACTTCAACTAATTCTTCTTTCCATTTTCAGTGCAAGAATCGCACACTTTTAAAACGGTTTTTCTTAACTATATGCTTCAGTTTCCTGCCATCTCTAGCATATGTTTTTGGTTTTCGGCCGCCATTTCGGCGATTATTTTGAAAATTTCCATTTTTTTAATATTGTATTAGTATTTTATTAACGCTTGATTGCGAACAATGTAAATAATTCGCTATATAACATTGATTTTTACTGTGCCGATACAAATCAACCATACGAAGTTTAAAAGATTAAGAAATATCACTCAGTTGACCAATTTTAAGACGAAAAAGCAAACAAACTGCAAAAAGAATACTGATTTTAAATAAAATCGTCTGAATTTAATCAATGATGCCACCAGTTATGAATTGATGATAATTAAAGGAGAATTAATGTGAAATATTCTAATATTTTGAACCACTGGAATAAATATTCTAATATTTTGATTTTTCAAAATAATTTTATTCCAATTAATCTTTTCAAAAATGATATTAATTTTAAGATAATAAATAATTTTAATCAACAATAATTTTTAAATAAAACATATCCTTTACATATTTGCATTACAAGACATTAAATTACCAAACGATATTTTCAATTTATAAAAAAATGTAATTATTCTAATATTTTGAATATGAGCTGTATCAATGCGCAATACAAAAAAATTTCTAAGGGAAGTTTTATACTTTGAAAAGATGGAAAGAACATGAAAAGATAGTTTAGGGCAACAATGTGGTTACAAGTAAATGATGAAAAAAGGCATTGTTTAGAAATTATACAAGATTTTTAATATGGCGTGTGGTCTCCTCGAAAAGCTAAGACTGCTGGATGCGATGAGGTTATCGATAAGGCTTTAGGGAATACTGTTCCACTGCTCAAGCATTGCCAGCTCCAAGTCCCGGACAGTAAAAGGAGGCCTTGCTCTCTTAGCAGTGTGTTGTTTGAGTATGTCCCAAACATGCTCGATCGGATTCAGGTCAGGAGAGAATGCTGGTCATTCAATATGTTGGATTGTTTCAGCTTCGAGAATGTTTTTCACAAGACGAGCTGTATGAGGTCTGGCATTATCATGCATAGAAAAAAATAAATCACTAATTGCTACCACATAAAATACGACATGAAGTCTCAGTATCTCGTCTATATAACTTCGGACCGTCATAGTGCCATTACGAATGATTTGCAGGCCCGTACGTCGACCTATGCTGATTCCCGCCCATAGCATCAACCCACCTCGTCTGAAATGTGATTTTTCACGAACTAATGTGGGGTATTTTGAGTGCCTCTGTCTCTCCATGCCATAACACATCAGATGTCACATCCAGACTGAATCAGGACTCGTTTGTAAACAGAGTTTGACTCCAACAACGTTGCATCCAAACTCGATGTTCAATTGTCTACTTTCTTTGGCCCGCACAGTTGCTTGAGATAAACGTAATACAGACCATTGGCTTGCGTGCACAGAGACCACTCTGAAGAAGCCTATTTCGAACTGTTTGGCTGGACACCCTTCGTCCTGTGGCCAAGAACAACTGTGTTTGTAAGTAGCATTGCCCGTTCCGTCTTGACGAGCTATTAACAGGATATATCGGTTATCAGTTTCTGTGGTAGCACATGGCCGACCTTGCCCTTGTCGATGTCTACCATTCCATGTGTCTTGGAATCGAATCTACCGCCTTGCATTGACACTTCTTGCGACCCCAACAGCGTCCGCTATACTTCGTTGTGTTTCCTCAGATTCAACTGTCCCGATAATACGCTAAGCCTTGGATTCCGTTAAATCACATTATTGTGACTCAAAACACAAGCTGAGCTATTGAATTTTACAACTGAGAGAGCGAAACAGACATTTCTGCCAATTTCCGATTTCTGCACTTATCTCCTTTTTCTAGTTTTTGACGTCATAAACTTTAATTTGCATGTGAAGTTTTTTTATCTGTTTTCTACTACGCTTTAAATTATGGATGTTTTATTTTACGTTACTTATCGGTGTAAATATTTGCGTAATTTTGTTAAAACCATGTGCTCCCCTAATTGTTTTGAGCAGTGTATATATAAAATATATAAAATATATCAATTAATTAACAAATTTGAAATCACAAATATATGAACAAATTGGTAAAATTCTAAAGACGAAATATATATATATATTCTTTAATTTTACAACTACTTTTACTTTAAAATATATTCTTTAATTGATATTCTGCAACACCGGCATAGGTGCGTGATAAACCACACGATATAAGATTGAGAATCAGTTCACTTGGATACTTCAAATAAATGCTAAATTGAAGATTTATTTATAATACAATCAAACATTTTCAATAAACATAATATTTCCGTTTATCGGCAAGGATATAGCAGATCCTAATTTGCGTTGAATTAAGCTTTGGGATAATATCTACGCACTAGGTTATATCACTATAAACACACTGTTCCTATAACGGGAAAAACCGTAGATTTTTCTCCTCCTTTTTGGCTTGCATTCCTATTAATTACCACTCTTTATTTTGTCAGATAACGACCATATGCAATGCTGACTAACAGAGACAGTTGTTAAATTGTAACGTACATGTAATATCACGTGTTTAGCTATTCCTTCAGTTACCCCGCCTAACCACAAGAATTTTATTAACTAGCAACCCTATAAGCCCGTCATTAAGTATAATTTAATTCAATGTAAAGCTTCGTGATTTTTACTGATTGCTTTGTCTACTCCATCCGTTTTATCGCCAATATCGTACATATGGTTGTCTTAAGCTCGCCAATGCGTGAGCAATTGTAACAAATACTTTTTCACTACTGCTTCTGATCTTGAGCGTGACAGACGTCAGAGTTCCCACTTGTAGGGCCATCCCCATCGGGCAGTCTTGTTAACTTCTCCCCTTTTCTCTGTATGTTCACGGCCCTCCCTTTAAAAGTTTTCGTAATAAAAAGAAATTAAGTCCTCTAAAATTTTGTGTTGGAGTTTTTCAATGTTGGTGAACCTGGGTACACGAAAACACCTTCATAGTTCCCATCTCTCTTGACTGTACATAGCATAGGCTTATCCAATACGATGACCTCATTGTTCTATCCGAGATCTGGGAACGCGTGTATACTTCTAAAAAAACACCATGCACACAGCACGACCAACAACCTTCTTCATCAACTCTCGATATTCAGCTGATTCTCTTTTCTGTCCTATCGCTTCTCTTCAGTCCAACCAGAGGGGTTTCCCTCTACTTTCACGAGCTTCCCCACGATTCGTAGTTGACCGTTTGTTCAGTGACAGGCCATCAAAGAGATTATCTTTTGTTCATCAACTCTCCCATCATCCGCTGCATAACTCGCCTATTGTATTACCCACATTCCGGTAGATACTAACCCTTCTATGGAATTTCATTTTATACCATTTACTCACTTTAATCTCATAGACAAGAAAATGCGACCCTAACTGAAGTACGTATGTAATAATATACAGATAAATACAATACATAAAGAAAATGAAATTAATTAAACAGTAATTTACATTAAACATACATCTTATTAATGTCAGGGACCTGACAGAAAATAAAGGGTTTTGCTGGCTTAGGCCAGACGGTTACGCCCTGAAATCAGCGCATTTTGGAGATTTCTTCTCACAACATTATGAGGGCACATTTTCTCTCTTCTGATACCAACAGTAATTTTCGTTAAATGGTTGTTGAATGGTGCCTCCATTTGAGTTTTATGGTTTGCGTTTGTTCTCAAAGAATCATAGCGATCAAGAAAGATAAATATTTTTTTTTCGTTGTACAAAGTTTGATATGTACTCCATTTGGATTTTGCTGAAAAACAGAATTCGCGAAAAAAGACCATGGGCAAATATTATTAAAAGATTTATAGGTTAAACCCCTTCGGGACGGGAGCCTTTTACGAAATTTTTAATCGTTTGTCACCGTTTTTTAAAAAGAGAAATTTGTGTCTTCTTGAATCGAGAAAATGCGCTGATTAAATAAGGCAAATTTTACAGTAAAATTTTACTGGTGAGGAAAAACAAGGATTCTGAGTGCTTCATGCGGCATGTATCCGTGCCGCTCGTCCCCAAGGGGTTAAAATGTACATTAATTTCTATTTATGATTGAAAAAGCTGAAGTGCAGCCACCGGGAAGAGTTTTACCTGAGAGGGGCTTTAAATGATCATCACTTGTAGACCGGGAGCAGGCAGCACAGACACATGGTTCGTACGGATACCGTTATTTCTCCAGAAAAACTACCAGTATCTTTTTATAGAAAAAAAAATCTAGGTTAAACGCGCAAAATTTCGCTTTGTTTTAAGAAGAGATTTTCTGTAAGATAATACTGGTGACGAAAAATTTTCTGGTCTGCAAAATTCAAAGAGGGGTACGAACCATGAGACAACCACCTCATCGAGTTGGAGGCGGAAATTCCAGAATTAGCTAAACCTCGATTCCCATATTAAAACGCAATCGGTCTGCCAAGTCATATCTTGGTGGAAAACACCTAAAAACCCGATTTTACCGGTTAACTCGTAGGCTTACCATTGTGTCTTCCTGCTTCCGGTCCGCCATGTTTTCATACCTTTGGGTGCAGGAAAACGCAATGGTAAACCTACGAGTCGACCGCTAAAATCGGGTATTTAGATTTTTCCACCAAGATATCACTTGCCAGGCCGATTGCATTTTAATATGGGAATCGAGTTTTAGCTAATTCTGGAATTTCAGCATCCAACTTGATGAGGTAGTTGTCTGTGCTGCCGGCTCCCGGTCTATTCCAGAATGCACGATTTCATTGTTTCACTCGTTCATGAAGTATTTTTCGTAAACACGTAACTTGCAAAATCAACCTTGATAAAAGCACAAGCTGCCTGCATAAATTTAGCCCTCTGCAGCTTCAAGGCTTCATAAAAAGCTCGTCCTTTAGTCTTACGAGAAAAATAAAAGAAAGAGAGGGAGAACATTAGTAGCAGTAACACACGTAGTTTTCTGCTATTATTTCTTGCTCCCGTTTTCAATCATTTTCGCACCAAAGAAATTTCATTAGAAAGGCTTAAGGTTAATGTCAGACTAGCGTCTTCTTGCACGCTTTTTTCTCCCTTCCAGCATCCCTACACATGCTAGCGAATGTGTAGGGATGGTGGAAGTGAGAAAAAAGCGTGCAAAAAGACATTCGTCTGACATTAGCCTATAAGAGGTGCATTTTAAAACTTTTTGGCTCTTTATGCTTTTATTCATAAGGTTTTTTTTTTTTTTTTTTTTTTTTTTTTTTTTTTTTTTTTTTTTAAATTCATAATGTAGTCCCCTTTATATAATGGTTTTGTGTGCATGTTATTAATTTTCAAATGTTCCGGGTAGGATTTTCATCCCAAATTCCCCTCCCTCTACTTCGCTAATTAAAAACAAATATTTCCTGAGTTGTGATTTTCTGCATAAGTCTTTTATAGCATACTCCGGTTCAAATTTTGTCACTGGATTGATTTTGTGGGACATAAAATATGGGTCAGTTTGGTCCATATCGCTATAGGAAGGTGCCTTCAGGAAGGATTCTGAAGGTAAAATGAGCTTCATTACCGCTTTCGTAGACGGAAAACTCAGAAAGCTTGCATTTATGACCAGTATGTTAAGCACTGAGTTGAGTGGTTACCACAACGGTTGAGAGTTCTTTAGAAAACCGAACTGAAAGCAAAAGAATGACAGACGTGTTATATTTTAATGGAAATTATATGATCCATATTGTAAAAAAAACTGTTGCAATCAGAAAATACGCCCAACTTAGAGTTTTTTATGTAAACGATACCTAAAAATTTAATTAGCTAAGAATACTTTGGAGACAATAACTTTCTATAAACTGAGTAGCAGTCAGTTTATAAAAACTACAAAACTATGTAAAGGGGATGCTGGAAAAGTGTTAACAGTCAAGGGACCTGTCAAAATAGTTAAAATTGAAATTTGAATAATATTACTAAATTAAAATACAAAGAAGGGGGTAATTGGGATAGGAAGTGAAATTGAATATTTATCTGGTTGCCACTCGACATTAAAATCAAATTGTAAATGCAGGAAGTTTTTAAATACATAACTCAAGTTCACTATATATTTTTAAGATATATGTCCTGAGCGGACAAGAAAAATATTTGCCTATTTTGAGGCATCTATAAATAAAATAAAATGAGACCGCATTTTACATTTAGACTGTTAAAGGCATGGGAAGATTAATCTTTTGAAAAAAAAAATAGCACTAGAAATTATATGTCAAAGTTTTTCTATATATTTGTACAGAAAATCAGGAGGCAAACAGAACACAATTCGTCAGTCCTTCAAATAAACTACAGGGTGTATCTGAAATGCTTCAACAAACTTAGAGGGATGATAGTACTTATGAAGACTAACAAAAAATGCAATGGAACATGGGGTCGTAAATGACGTTTAAAGGATGAAAATCGAGAAAATGCGTCTGGAAATGGACAAACTGAAACAAGAAAGAAACATCCCAGAAAATTATTTATTGCACATAATAGGTACAACACAACTCGTGATGCCCAGAGAGAACAAATATTTTACAACGATTGTTCAAAGTGTCGACCGCGGACAATATTACACAGAGTAAATCTACGGAGTAACGACTGGCGGACACGCTCAAATTTGAATACATGGATTCCTGCTCACAGATTTGTTTGTCTTTCTTCCAAGTTTTTCTTATCTCTTTCTGACCGGATATGTACAAAGTGAAAGGAAAATCAACTGCGTGCTATTAGCCAGTTCTGCAGAAAAGCAGCTCACCAGATTTCGATATTTTTATTAGTTTTGCGATTTTCACCCTTTAAACGTCATTTGCGGCCCCATGTTCCATTGCATTTTTTGTTCATCTTGATGAGTACTATAATCCCCTTAAGTTTTTTGAAACATTTCAGATACATCCTGTATATCTACTGGATATTCCAAATGTTTTTTGAAGAGAAATTAGTAGCTCTGCTGTCACATATCAGTAAACCAATTTCAATGATCAATTTTACTTCTAGTAACTAAGGCAAATATTTGACTTTTTCCGATTCCAAAAGGGACAAACATTTCCATATTGGAAACTTTTGTACTAAAGTACTAAATATTACTTTAATAATTTTTTTCACGGAATTTATCTTCCCATGTCTTCAAAAATCAAAGTACAAAATTTTTAATTCTGTTCATTAGTTTTAGCTACTGATGCCTCCAAACATCGAAAGTTATTTTATGACCACAACAGACATTTCTTGGTTAACACCAAAAACAAAACGCATCTTTTTTGCCGCTTTCTAAACGAAAAGAAAAAAAGCCCATTTTTAAAATTATCTTAAACATGTATACGACAGTAAAATTTAAACTAAATATTAATGTCGCAAAGAAACTTTTTTTTGGAAATTGTTCCACCCTGCTCACATTTTAGGTCGTGAACGGTTGAAATTTGACATCTCAATCACTCCAATCTACATTGTAAAATTTGTTGCTGCTACCATACGGTGAAATTCTATATTTGGTACTCTGGTTGAACCGTAAACTAGTAAAATATTGAACAATAAAGAGGTTAAAAGCGAAACCATAAAATTTCTACAGTTATCCTATGCAAACATGGTCAACAGAGTAGGATTTCTACTTTAAGTGAAATTTGACATAACAAAAATATCCAAGCCTGAATTGCGTTCAAACCTGACACCTCGACTGGTAAACAGCGATCTAACCCCTAGACAAGAATGGTGATAGCTTCTTGCTCTAAACCAGCATACTGAGAGTGCGCAGAACTATTTGTTCTTACCGGATGCTAAAAAGTTTTAGTTTTTGAAAAAACTTAAAGCCATTTTTAATGCTGAATTATCATATGTTAACTAAACTTACAATTTTAGTTAATATTGTTTAAGATTCAAGTTGTTTTTTTAGTTAACCTAACCTAAGTATATTCCTAAGTAATATTTCTAAATATAAATAATTTGTAAAACCACTCTCTTGTTCACTCTCTCACAAATTCTTGAAACTTATTTTTATATATCTAACTGCACAAAGTTAATTGTTAATTACATGTAAGTTTTTGAATACTGGGGATGTTATTTAATAATGATTGAAAGATTTGGATATGAAAAGGCCGATTTTAGAAAGTTGTGTCTTTGTAAAAAGTTTAAGAATTTTTTGAATTAGAAACGTTTATTTGAACGCACATTTTTTAGATTTGTAGACTATCAATAGTTAAAAGTCATACTTTCCAGTTTGCATGGTTTCCTTTCATTATTTTCTCAAAAAATAATCGTACATTGCTATAACTATTAAAAAAAAAACAGAATTGTAAAATAATAATAATAATAATAATAATAAATAGTGCAAAATGTAGTTTAGAACTTTGATGTTAAAACCCATGTGATCGAACAAAACATTGAACAAAAAAATAATTATCACCATACTTCCCATTCAACCCTTTGAGTAGTTCGAGGGTAACACTTTTTTTATTGCAAAAAAAGAAAAAAAAAGGGATTGCAAATATTTGCAAATAAATCAAATATATCACTACAATACCAAATTTCAGTACAAATTTGGTATGTACTTAAATGTCGTCATTTTTAATAAATTGGTCCGATATATCAAATTTTTAATAACCCCCCCCCCAGTCCCCCCTCTACTCTGTACTTTTCCGTTTTAAGAAATTTACGAAATAATATAGCATTAAAATTTAAATATATTAAAAATCAGTTTTTATACAATCTGTTGTTTTCTAACATATCCTAACGGATGCTGCTTTTCTTTTTCTTTTTTTACCGATTCTGCTTCATACGTTAAAAACGCTACAGATAAAAAAATAGGTATTTTCGTATCTCTTTATCTACATATTACGTTTTATTGTCTACTGTTTTCATTACACACCACATTTCATAATAATTCTATTAGAAAATACGCAAATGCAATTTTAAAACATTTATGATCAAGGGGAAAAAGTAGATGAATCGTTTAATACTTAAACTATTTAGGACCCTAAATTTAACATTGAAAAGACACTAGATTTTCAACTAATAATGAATATTTCTTACTCATATTGCAACTGCTTCTGTCAGGCACCTTAAGTGTATCGTCCAATTACATCTTTTGCCCTTGGCCTGATTTTGAAGCATCTGACTATCGATCAGATTCCCTGAGTTGTTGCTATAAGCTGCGGAGGTGGAGGGTACTTTGTTTTTGTGGTGCTCAGGATTTTTCTAAAAGCATTCAAGGGTCATGGTCAATGGCTCTCTCAAGTCAGAATGGCCATGATGATATTCCATTAATTGCTAAATAAAAGGAAAAACGAACGCACTGAACAATATTCTGCATTCATTTGGAAGATGCAATAGGATTTTATTGGTAAGTGAAAGGGAATCGAAGGTCAGACAGTCATGAAAGCGGAAATTCTACATCGTCAATAAATTATGGCAAATGCGATGAAAAACTAAATAGTTTTGTGTACCAATTAAATTTATGCACTCCAGTTTTTTATAAAGATGATTTTAGAATAACTAGCAACAAATGAATGGTTAAAAAGCAGGCTTCTGTTTTCTATCAGATTTTAATTAGACTGGTGTATTTTCAATAAAAAAACACTATAAGATTTCTGCAACAAAAAGTACTTTAAAAAGAATAGAACAGATTTATAGAACGACGTTTTAGATTACATGAGCACTACTCTATATCATTCGATCTAATTTGCTTCATGTCTAGTATATTAGTACTTCAATCGTTTGCATGCGAGTTCCACTAATGACAGACAGATTATAGCTTGCTGTAAAATTCAGAAGACGTAAATCATCATGCGCATTTGAGGTTAGTTTATTTACAAATGTTACAAAGAATATGAGGCTTGACACAAGAGTGCACGTTAGGCAGAGATTAAAACTGAAATGGCGCTACGTTTCCATGTTTGAAGTACTCAGCCAGCGTACACAAGATAAAGAATTTCCATCTAACGTTTCTTTTCGCTCTATTTGTATTTCTATGTACTGGCATAAATATTCGATAAGAAGAATGGCCTTTTTCACGTATGAATACTGCTCAACTATTATAAACATTCATCTTAAAATCTCCCGAACATGATGTGTGGGAAATTGACTTTGCTATAAGGCATGCCTGGCGAAACAATGGCACGCATGTCCGATGTGGCATGTGTGACAATTTCTCTGGTACGCGAAAATTTTAAATTTTATAGTCATTATATAGATAAAAATTATATTTCTTTTTGTTATGATTAATTAAATTTCGTTTAAATTTGTTATGATAAATTTAATTTTGTGTCTGCGTTTAACAAACACTGCGATACGCAGGAAAGGAAAACAACTACCGTCCTGAAACATCAATTGCTTATAACTCAATATGTAAGTCATCTATCAAAAACTGAAAAAGACTTCAATTACAATTCACTTCAACAATTATGTCTATAAGTATCATGCTTTTATGTTTAAATATGAATCAGAAAATATGTCCCAAAGTTTTGCGTTCTTGAGCATGGAAAAATTCTTTTGAGAACCGCCTTCACGCATTAAAGCGACTGATTCTATTAACTTGTGTTTCCTATGAGAAGCAATTTTGCGTAAAAATTTGGCACGTTACAATGTTGACAGATATTGTTTGGGAAATCTCGTACGCTTGCGTAAAAATATTCTCCATCCCTGCTATAGAAGCAGGTGTGGCTCGTTGTATAAGGTACTTGGGGCACGGCGCAACCTTGATTTCCATATTAAATGATCTAAAATTAAAATTAATTTTTTATTAAAATATTGTCTACTTAAGATAGTTTGTACTCCAGCCTATAGAGCCGGAACAAAGATAAAAATAATATTATATATCTCTCTCTGCTAGCCTCCAAGAGTAACCCCTTCCACAGAGTCTGCACGGGCCGGAATTGTCAGGCCCGGCCCGTGCCAATCAATGAAATCAGACTCGACTCAATTTCAACAGAAAAAGGCGATTTTTCTTAACATTCAATTAAGATATTTTTCTAGAATACTGCCCAGATATCTATGGTAAAATTTAACATTATAGATTACTTTATGTTCGCAAGCCATAGCATGCAGAATAGCATCATTACCGGCCCATCATGTAGACCAGTATGTAGAAAGAAAATTAAGCCTGATCCGAACCAAGTCTGCTGAAATTATTAACCCCTTGTTCAGACATGATGTAAGTGCCAATGCCGAAAAGTTATATTTCTGTACTTATGTTGCCAATCTAGCATCGGCTCATGCAATATATTTATACCTATCCTCGCCTCAGTCACGTCCATTGAAACTGTTCACATTTTATTGACTTAGTTTGGTCTTTTTAAATTTTTATATCGAGCCGATCGGGAAATTTTTTTATCCGCTCGGCCCGGCCCGGTTATTTTTTTCCTCGGCCCGGCCAGTTTGAAAGTTTACTTTCATTTTGCCGGCCCGGACCCGTTCAGACCTATACCACAGGGTTATGTTCCAGAATCACCCTTAATGACAACGGACTGCTCACTCCTCTCGTAGCATTGAGGACTCCAGAGAGCGGTACACCTATCTTACGAATAGAGCTTTGTGGCATTTTGCAGAACCGCACATCTTGACTGGTATTTTTCACCAAACAATGTTAAGAACAGCTTGACTAGGACACTATTTGGGACAAAATATGTCTGGCCCTATATTAGAAAATACTATGTTTGTTTAGAAAAATATCAACCCTTAAGAATTATCGACATGATTGGCGCCTTTTACCGATGGGAATCGGACTTTTTTCTGATTATCCGAATCTTATTTTTAAATGCCAATAAAAATCTCTGCATTTATTTGAGATGAATTTAATTCTTTTAAAACTTTTTGAATAATAAAAAAATAAACATTTTTAATGAAAGTAATTTTTCAGTGGATATAGCAGTGGCTTTTTTTCTTTGTTTTTCTAATTTAACAATGTTTTATAGAAAAATTTCAGAGAGAAAATTTTTGTCATTTAATAGTTAGCTTTATGTTATTATGTTTAACAATACAGTATTGAAAATCGATTTATGAGTAAAAAATTACAGAATTTTCATTTATAAAATAATTATTGTCAAAATCAACAGAATAATTGGATATAAATAAGTGAATTTCTATATGCATTTACATTTAATTGTTTTTTATTTAATAAAAAAAAGTTTTGAAATAGTGTTATAATGACTAATTTTTAATCAAACAATTATTAACTCTAAATATACGGTTATACGATATTTTTCGTGCGTGTTTTTTTTTTTTTTTTTTTTTTTTTTTTGGGGGGGGGGGGGGGGTTCGACCTAAAATTTACTTTAAATGATCTAAATTTGCTTTCTGCATTAGGATTTGAGATTTGACAAAATAATTGACATCTGAATAAATTATCATTAGCCATTACAATCATGCGCGGATCGCGTTAGACCCGACACGAACACAACACGTCAAAAAACATTTCGTCAATCTGAAGGCGATGAACTTCAACGCGAACCCGACCCGAAAACAAATTGTTCAAACCCGAATCTGAAGTGAAAGAAAATTAATCAATATTTTAATACGATTATGGGAAAATTAGACTAAAATTGTAACTCTCTTATCAATTTTATCTTTCTTCTTTGTACTAAATGAACACGTATACACTATACGTTCATTAATATTCAAATAAATCTTTTTTTTTTTCAAAAATATTCAGGACTTTCTTTTGAAAAATCAGGTCCACCTGAACTCGACTAGAAAGCTTTAAAACCTAATCTAAAACCAAACCCTACCTGAACAATTATAGTCAACCCGATTCTGTAAAGAAAAAAAATACCGTCAGTACAACCCGAACCGCGGGCCTGTTAGGTTTTATAAAATCGGCTTACCCGGCCCGATGCAGGACTCTATTTGCAATTGCATGAAATTACTGAGCGGTAATATTCTATTTACGTTTCCGCAAACCATGAAGAGGTTATTTGTGACTATTATGTAACTTTAAAAAAAATTGTTACATTTTAATGAAATACAATCTGTTTGAAATGTTTTCTCTCATTTTCTCTCGGATTTTTATCCCCAAAGGGGACATGTTACACGAGAGCACGACATACACTTAAAAGTACGGCAATGTGGATTTCTATTTTCAATATCTATAGTAATAAAATAAGTTTCGCTCTGCCTGTGCGTGTGTTTGTCTGAAATGGCTAGGGAAATGTACCCTACCTACATATTTGAAAATTTGTATGAGGATAGTCCAAGGCAGGTCTTGATGACCCGAGTACCTGGTTTTTAATTTTTTCATAATTATCCGAGAAAGCAACTAAAATCTCACCAAAAAAGCATTCTTGTTTTACAAATCGGCTGAGACGCGAGCGCGCAACACATGAAAATCCCTGTTCTCTGGAACGTGTAGAAGGGAAGAACCAAATGCTGACTTTAATTGGCCATTTACCTTATCGCCCATCGGACGAACTGTTCGGGATATTGAAAAAAGGAAGACATATTTTTCAATTTCGTATTTTGACGTCTAACATGCTGTAATCAATTTGAAAAAATGTTGTTGTTGTTAACCTTTGAAAAAAATTTTCAGAAGGGTCATTTTCACAATTGACTTTTTCTCCCTTTCGACGACGTTCTCCTACGGCTATATACACTGGTGTCCAAAATTAAGGACCAATTACAAAATTCTAATTTTCCACAACGCGAATACTCAAAAGGAAATAATATAATTCGATTAATTACTATCTCTACAGCACAACTAGTCCGTATAACATCTCATTCATGTCACACATGGCCACAAGTGTCACAGTCACTACGATGAAGCAAAAAAATAGGAAATTCCATACATTTCATTATGAGTCTCAAATGATCACTATACGTGACTTCACTGAGATGTAACTATGACTGCTGCTTTGTGACGAGTCACCATGTGACTTTACAATGTAGTTGCATTGTGGTTCTCATGTGACTGTCATCTGCAATTTCAAAGTCATCGTGAACGCTGCAGTGATAAGTTACCAAATAATGCCACATTAAAGTCACATGATGACTTTCAGGTGACAGAGAGACTACTGTGAAGTCACTATTATGCTCTTTTGTGAAAAGTCACCTTGTGACTATAATGCGATATTATTTGGTGACTTATCATAATTCAACGTTCATGATGACTTCGAAATTGAGTCTGAAGTGACAGTCACATGAGAGTCACAATGTAACTACATTGCAAAGTCACCTGGTGACTCGTCACAAAACATCAGTCACATTGAAGTCTCTGTGGAGTCACATATAGTGATCATTTGAGACTCATAATGAGACGTGTGGAATTTCCTATTTTTTGTTTCACCGTAGTGACTGTGACACTTGTGACCATGTGTGACATGAATGAGATGCTATATGGACTAGCTGTGCTGTAGGGATAGTAATTATTTGAATTATATTATTTCCTTTTGAGTATTCGCTTACTTAAAAAATAGCATTTTGTGATTGGTCCTTAATTTTGGACACCAGTGTATTTACGAGGTAAGAATTCACAAACATACCGATTTAAAGCTGAGACCTCTATTTCTTCGATGGTGCTTTGGTTTTGAAAAATATGAATTTTAACTCTTTCGAAAAAATTCGTGACTATGCAGGTAGATGATCTTTTCTAAGCTAAAAGTAACTAAATGTCGGTATTTCGACTCAATCTTTTGAGAGCCTCTGGGCAATGGATTTACATGCTCTATAAAAATTTTGAAATGTTCGGAAGAGTAGAACCTTTTAAATAACAAAATATGAGAAATTTTCGATGAAAACGCTAAAACGCGGCCTGTTACGCCTCGGCTTCGGCTCATGTTTTCACTAATAAGTAAGCAAATTTTTTGAAATTTTTTAAAAAGGGCATGAAAACATTTATATATTTAACGAATTAAAATTTCAGAGAATTCGAGTGATAAGAACTTTTTTTTTTGTTATGTTAGAAATCCTGACGAAAAACAAAAAAGCGAGAAGAAAATATATTTGTTTAATAACTACATATCAATATTTTTCGCCAAAACTTTTACAAAATGTGCAAACCCGTATACTTATAACCGATAAAAATTTCTAAGAGTTCGGACATAAAGAACTGCATATTTTTTAAACTATGAAATAATCCTACATTGAAAAAAAAAAAAAAAAAAAAAAAAAACAAGAAAATGTGTTCTTGCGCTTTTACCAGTAAATATCAATATTTTTTCGCCAATTTTTCATTTAAGAATATAAATTCATACGAAATCGAGTTAAAGACATAATATCACATAAATTTGAGGTATTTTTCAGATTGTTATCAGGGCCCGGACAACGCCGGGCGGATCAGCTGTTTTAAAATAACTTAATACTTTCATTAAACATCTATTAAGAATAATAGTTTTATTCAAATACACTGCTCAAAACAATTAAAGGATATTTGAAGTTTTATATAAAATAAAGATATAAACGAAATTTTTTTTGCCGAAAATAGAAGAAGAGAATCACAAATGCAAATTTTTCTGGTTTTCAAACTGTGGAGTATGCAAATTTTGAGTTCGACGTCAAAAACGTCGCTTCAGCGGCAGCGAATGAAATTTGACTTTCAACTGGATAAAAGAGAATGAAGACAAGGATGATCGGCATTCAGTGATTGCTTTGTTTCGATGAGTGCGATGTCTCAGCGAAGTCATTTGACAGATTCCGAAGCTTTGAGAATTGTTGGTAGGTTAGAAGGGGGCCAAACTCAAGCCGAAGTAGCGCAAGCCATTGGAGTGTCACAAAGTGTCATTTCCAGGATCTGGAACCGTTTTTTGGAGAGTGGATGTGCAGGCCGAAGACCAGGGCAAGGTCGTAGACGGGCAACAACGCCCAATGAAGATCGGTATTTAGCGTTAACAGCTCGGAGACACCGAACCATGAACGCTACTCTTCTCCAAGAACACCTTCGCTCGGCTACAGGCACCACGATTTCAACTCAGACTGTCCGAAACTGGCTCCATGCTGTAGGTCTGTATGCTCGCCAACCTATGGTATGTGTTAGATTAACATCAAGGCATCGTCGCGACCGCAGGGAGTGGGCAACCGAGCATGTCAACTGGAGGAGAAATGAATGGAGCAGTATTCTGTTTTCTGACGAGTCCGTTTTTCTGGGCATCCGGATAATAGGCGTATTTTCATCTGGAGGGACCGTGGCAGTAGGAATAATCCTGCGTTCGTGCACGAAAGTGTCAGATTTGACGGTGGAGGAGTGTTGGTGTATGGTGGCATCTCCATTGACGGGCGCACTGACCTCTACATCATTCGAGATGGAGCTCTGACTGGTCGTCGATATAGGGATGAGATCCTCAGACCTATTGTAATCCCTTACGCTGCAGCAATCGGAGATAACTTCATTTTAATGGACGATAACTGCAGGCCACAACGTGCAAACCTGGTGGAGGATTTCCTTTTCGAGGAAGGAATCGTTCGAATGGAATGGCCAGCGTGTTCTCCAGACATGAATCCAATCGAGCACGTTTGGGACGCTCTAGGAAGACGAGTTTCTGGCCGCCAACAACCCCCACAAACTCTCCAGGAACTGGAAAGAGCTCTTCTGGAAGAGTGGGGCAGAATACCCCAACTCGTCATTAATAGCCTCATTGAGTCCATGCCTCAAAGGTGTTCAACTTTGCTGGCCGCCCGTGGAAACCATACCCCCTACTGAAAATGATTTTCTTTGAAGAAAACACCTTTTCTTATTATTTTTTTCTCATATGCACAAATTCTGTTTTTTTCCTTTAGTACACAAATGCGCAATAAAATGCATTTTTTTCTGCCAAACATGTGTAATTTATTCTCATATAACCTACTATGTCTGTCGACCATGTATCAATCAGCTAAACAGTTTACCAGATACAAAATCCACCTAAAACTGCAATATCCTTTAATTGTTTTGAGCAGTGTAATAGATTTACATTAAACATAACTGAAGACTGAAAATGTAAAACGCTGAATGTCCAAAACAGGAAATTTTTCAAGAGAGAAAAAAAGAAAAACTCCTACTTCTAGTACTTATTAGGGTTTCGTTCATCTGTCTCACTCCTCTGTCAGTCTGTCCGTCTGTCCGTCACAGAGCCCGTTCTCAGAAACTACACATGTTGGAGATTTGAAATTTTGCATACTTATAGATGACCACCACACATCATACGACAAATCATAAAATATTGAAAAAGTCGTACATTTAACCCTTTGGGCTCCCACATGTGTATTTTAAACAATTCTTTCTAAATGAGTCCCTAATTAGGTTGCAGGCATGAAATTTGGCGTACTTATAGATGGACACCTCAGATCAAACGACAAATCATACAATTTTGAAAAAGTCATTCATTTAACCCTTTGGGCTCCCACATGTGTATTTTAAACAATTCTTTCTATGTGAACCTCTAATTACATTGGAAGCGTGAAATTTTGCATACTTATAGCTGAATACCTCACATCAAAGGACAAATCATAAAATTTTGAAAAAGTCGTACATTTAACCCTTTGGGCTCCCCCATGTGTGTTTCAAACAATTCTTTCTATGTGAGCCTCTAATTAGGTTGGAGGCGTGAAATTTTACAAACTTATAGCTGGACACCTCATATCAAAGGACAAATCATAAAATTTTGAAAAAGTCGTACATTTAACCCTTTGGGTTCCCACATGTGTATTTTAAACAATTCTTTCTAAGTGAACCCTAATTAGGTTGGAGGAGTGAAATTTTGCATACTTATAGCTGAATACCTCACATCAAACGACAAACCATAAAATTTTGAAAAAGTCGTACATTTAACCTTTGGGCTCCCCCATGTGTATTTCAAACAATTATTTCTATGTGAGCCTCTAATTAGGTTGGAGGCGTGAAATTTTACAAACTTATAGCTGAACACCTCACATCAAACGACAAACTATAAAATTTTGAAAAAGTCGTACATTTAACCCTTTGGGCTCCCACATGTGTAATTTAAACAATTCTTTCTAAGTGAACCCTAATTAGGTTGGAGGAGTGAAATATTGCATACTTATAGCTGAATACTTCACATCAAACGACAAATCATAAAATTTTCAAAAAGTTGTATATTTAACCCTTTGTGCTCCCACATGTGTATTCTAAACAATTCTATTTAAGTGAGCCCCTATTTAGGTTGGAGGTGTGAAATTTTGCATAATTATAGCTGAATACCCCACATCAAATGACAAACCATAAAATTTTGAAAAAGTCGTACATTTAACCTTTTGGGCTCCCACATGTGTACTTTAAATAATTCTTTCTAAGTGACACCCTATTTACGTTGGAGGTGTGAAATTTGGCATACTTATAGCTGAACACCTCACATCAAATGACAAACCATAAAATTTTGAAAAGTCGTACATTTAACCCCTTGGGCTCCCACATGTGTATTTTAAACAATTCTTTCTAAGTGAGCTCCTAATTAGGTTGGAGGCGTGAAATTTTGCATACTTATAGCTGCGCACCTCGCATCAAACGACAAATCATAAAAATTTCAAAAAGTTGTACATTTAACCCTTTGATCTCCCACATGTGTATTTTAAACAATTGTTTCTAAGTGAGCCTCTAATTAGGTTGGAGGCGTGAAATTCTGCATACTTATAGCTCAGCATCACACATCAAACGGCAGATTATAAAATTTTGAAAAAGTCGTACATTTAACCTTTTGGGTTCCTACATGTGTATTTTAAACAATTCTTTCTATGTGACACTCTATTTAGGTTGGAGGCGTGAAATTTTGCATACTAGCTGAACACCATCATGCGACAAATCATAAAAATTTGAAAAAGTCGTACATTTAACCCTTTGGGCTCCCACATGCGTGTTTTAAGCAATTCTTCCTAACTGAGCCCCTTATTAATTTGGAGATTTGAAATTTTGACACCTGAGGCCAGGCGACAAATTATAAAATCTTGAAAAAGTCTTACGTTTAACCCTTTGAGCTACCACATATGTATTTTTAGCAATTCTTTCTAAGAGAGCCCCTAATTAAGTTGGAGACATGAATTTTTGCATACGTATAGCTGAATACCTCAGACCACACGACAAATCATAAAAATTTCAAAAAGTATTATATTATTTACTCCTCCGTGGTCTAACTTGTATATTTTAAGCAATTTTTCTAACCTCCGCCCTTTTCACCTGGGGAGCACTTTTCAAACTTTTGCCGACACCCCTTTGACCATTCTTTCATATTATGCACCATAGCCTTACATATCTGAGTTCCACTTTTTACCGCCAGGGGCACCTACTTATCTCGGGTGCTATGGGCCCAATCCCTTCGACTAATATATATACGGATAGTATGTAAAACGGAGTTTCGTTCGGATTGAGATTTGTTTAGAATAGAGTGTGCCCCTGGTTGCGAAATGTGGAACTAACAGATTTTTCAAAAGGATAAAGTGTTTTGAGATGAATATTAAACGAAACCCTCTGTGCGATCTGTGATCACACTTACCCACTTGTATGGTTTTCCATTTCACTCCTTTTGAGCTCTTGGTTCAACACTTTAAAATGTAGGTACCTAGCTTCATTTCGTTTAGTGTTGAAATACCTTAATATTATCATTTGTAAACATTTCTTTTATTTATATATTTAATTTTTTTCACCTTGCTTAAAAATATCCCACTAATGTAAACAATAACAACATGATCACGTTGTGTAATGGCCACCAGTTGCCGCGCATCTTATTAGTGGCACTTTCAGCGATCTCCACTTCACTTTGTGTGCTCCATTTAACCAGCGACATTTTTCTACTATTTTTTGACATATTTCTACTAGGATTGGCACTTCAAGAGTTCTCCTGTTTGTTAAGCTTGGCATTTAAGAGATTTTTTCATTAAAAAAAAAGATTTTCGAATTTTTGGTACTTTCAGCTTTTTTCATTTTTAGTCCTTAATTACTGTACATTTTTTTAAACTGATATATTGAGATTTCTTGTAAAATACATATTCCGCTTTATTATTGCGCTCCAATATGTCGGTGTTCTATAAAGTGAAAAAAAAATGTATTTTAATAAGTGAGACAGTGTGACAACTTCACCTTATGACTCAAACTTCAATTTTTTATCTTTATTCTCAAAATCATCACAAACTTCATAAGTTTTGATAGTATGGGCAATGTTAGTATCGAGAGGTTTTCAATTATCTAATACTTAATTTTTTTTTTCAATAAATTTTGATAGAATGTAAAGGGGTTTTTTTTTCTTTGCTTTTTGAAAATTTAGTTGCTTCATTGCTGCGGAAATCTTATTTTCTGTACACACAATACAATTCGCGTTATTGGCAATATATCGCGTTATAGTATATGACTCTAGTTTACTGACTTCTTCAACACTATTACACTTATCATATAGGTGTCTACCATTCCATAGGATAATCATTTGAGGACACATGCATTCATTTGGTGCATTCAATACAATTTTCGAATAGTTTTGAAAAGTATATAATTGAAATTTCGTGCCGTCACACATTTAAATGCTATAATGCTGTTATCATGACTAAGGAAATGATCTTCGCATGTCGGAAAATTCAGGATAAAACTACATAGTCGGTTGAAACGAAAATCTCAGTTTTGAATAAATTTGAACAGCAATCTGGTGGAAAATGTTTGAAAACTCTTATATTTCCTGTAAGATTATCATATCCATGCGGTCTTACCCCGCTGGCAGGGAAATATTGGTTAATTTGACTTTTCAAGAAAAGCATTTATTAATGAAAAGATGATAAATAAATTATGTATTTATAACGATATTATTGTACATGATTAAGTGCAGAGTACTCCCACAAAGACTCATTAAATTCTGTTTGAAATTCTGGCTTGAAGAAGCATCTGATAATAAGGTATCCTATTTTACAGTACTCTTTTCTACGGACAGATATCTCCCACGTACCACAATGTCTTAAATTCCATGAACGATTACTTGAAGGTGTTGTAAATTTGCAAATCCTTCTGGCTCTACATTGTCATCTTTTAGAAAACATTAAAACTAAATACTTTATGCATTCATTTCTCGATCATTCTTCATTAACCGATATTTCCAGCTGTTCGTATCTGATCTGTTATAGGTTCGGCGTATGTCACATAAAACAGTATGTCATGTGAAAATCACCAGTATAGAGGTCATGGAAAAAAAAGTAAACACCCCCTACTCCTCAACAAATTAACGTAGAAGAAAATTACTGGTACCGAATGATTGTAAATAAAGTCTACTTTTAAATGTTGTATATAAAATTTGTTTAGGGAGCCATCTACATATTAAAACGAACCCAAACTTCATTTTTCTCAATGGCAAGACCCAATTTTAACAAGCTATTTCAAATCTTCGGTTTAAACTATTCCTAGACACCAAATTTCAAGTCATTTGAATCATAAGTTTTTGAATTATAAACATTTAAAATTTAGTGCTTCTAATGTTAAATTACATTTTCATATTTTTATTAATATCTCCTGAAATTATACTCCTATTGTGCTAATTTTTTGTATAGAAATACTATTAAAATACCCCCAAACATAAATACGTTGAATTTGCAATTTTTATAATTTTATGATATGAATTATGAAATTAATATTCGAAAAAATTATAAATTGTAACCTACAATTTTTTTGATGGATTTAGATTTATGAAGACCTGCTTTATGGAAATCCAAAATTTCACATTCTTCTTCTAAGTAGTTTTCAAATTATGCTTAAAAAACCGCAAAATGATGGTTTAAGGGGCCGTCTATGATAGAAGTGACTAGTAATCTACCAGCCTTCAATTTGTCTTGAGTGGCTCTTAAGATTCCTTGATCAAGAAGGGGATTCTCTCGGTCGAGTACCGAGCTTCAATTTGGATACAGCTCGTTTTAAAATAATTAATGTCTCGGAAACCTATCGTACGAATTACATAAAAATTTGTTTTTAGGATAATTGAATGATGTAGAGTTCATTTATGCTGTCAGAAATATGTACTGCTATTGAAAAAAACAAATTTATGGTTCGTTTTAATATGTATATGGCCCTCTAAGAAAATTTTATATACATCATTTAATAGTAACCTTTATTACCAATCGTGTGGTACCATTAATGTTCTTCTACGATAATTTTTTGCAGAGTTAGTGACGGGTGTTTACTTTTTTTTCCACGACTGTACATAGAAAAAGTTTGGGTGGAATTGCAGGAAAGATTTTGTTCTCATGTCTATTATAGTAATGGTGTTTGATAAATTAAGGTGAGAGTCATTGAAAATACTAATATATTATTGTTTATTATAATTAAAAATCTTGTTTCTATAATTAATTATTCATATTAATAAATAATCGTTGAATATCTTCGTTTTACTGTACATTTCAGTTGCATCAAAAACAGTTCTTTAAGCGTCTTGAACATTTTAAAATCATTAATAAATTAAATATGCTACGCTGAATAAAATAGCTAGCTGTAGTATCTGATTACAGTGCTATTGTAAGCTATTATACATGCTATGTTAGGTATTTATTACCGAGCTCGCAGTAGGAGGAGCGTCAAACAGTAGCTCTAAAACAAATACTTTGAAACTGGGCAGCTTCAAATACTTTTAGTTACATCTATTCAGTATGTATTCAGTATATGTAAATACAGGCATATATTTTAGCATTAATCAAATGTTAAACAGCCAAAACGCGCAAAAGATTGAAACTATTTTAATTTTAAGTGGAACTATTTTAATTTTCTTTTAAAATATGAAAGTTGTTGAATGGTGTCAGGATGTTGTAAAATAATTAAATGTAAAGCAAGTAAAACAAAACAGTAATTAACACTATTAATTCATAATTGTATATGCATTAGTTTCCATATTTCTGAGATGTATTCGCTTACAGTTAAAACATATTGTTGAGTTTTTTAAACCCTATTTTACACTGACAAATGCTTTTCATATTATCACATTTTTACTTTTCGTCTATTTTTTGCGCTTCGGCTGTAATTTATTAGTATTTCCTATCTGCTTCTTCATTTTTACATTCCAGAGAATTTTACATACATATTAAACTGTTTTGCAAGATTATTTTTTAATTATTGAGAACTTTTATACAGCAATAAAAAAGAGTACAGACAAAGAAAAAAAATCTACCTTTGATCCATAATAATATCCCTTTAAGACGGGGAAATTTTTTGGTAGAAATTTAAAGTTTGGGTGGTTTCCCCTTACCGATATTCTATTATTTATATTTTATTTGATTGAAAAAAATATTTAAAAAAATACCCATGTCAGGTTATGCCAAGGGCGGACCCACACAATTGTGTGTGTTCGGGCTTAATGCAGCCGTTTTTGAGCTGTATCTACACAATTGTGTAGTTTGGGATTACGTGTGCAAATATCTAAAAATAAAAGTTTAAGAAAAAAAGTTGTTGTTTATTGAGATAATTTTCATCAGCCACAATGAAAATGTTTGAAACAATTTTTGTTTTCGGACAGACCACTACAATTTCATTTTCTGAGATGTGCTCAATGCTCGCACCCCTCTTAAGAGCCGTTGACAAATGGTATACCCTTCACTCCGTTTGGATTGTGCCTGATCCTTCAAATTTCTTTTTTTAGTTTTTTTCCAGCAGCGGTATTTTGTTGAAATACCGATCGAATTACATAAAACTAGGTCTGAACCAGAGTAAGGACTACAGCAGGTCCTAAGCCCAGATCCTTGTGGACTAGGTCTGTACTTTCCCACTGGTAACCTACAAAATTTAAAACTATCCCAGGTGATACTGTTACAACAGAGTGTGGTTTGTTTTTTATATACTGCTTTACTGAAGCACGTCCTAAAAAAGAGGAATCGTCTGCTCATCTATGGAAAAATTTCCCTAATCTCCTGGTAAATTCAAGCAGACACTACGGAATCTGTCGAGCATTTGCTGAACTTTCCATAATTTATTATTTATTCCTTGTGGCTTACTTGCTGAGTCGACAAAATGGAATGAATTTATCAAACTTAAAAATCTATCTCGTGATATGCATATAACTCATATAAAACTTAAATCATATGACATCTATAACTCAGAGCAGAAACATACCGTTCGTTACATGTGCATATTATATATCTAATACTATCAATTTTAAATAGAAATCATGAATATTTTAAATAGAAATAATGAATAGTACAAACCTATTTAAAATTAGTCCGGTTTAAAAATGTAATTAATAAAAAATAAATTGCTAAAAACATAAGTTTTAAAAAAATCCCTTAAAAATAAAAATATATATATATTAGGAATTGTACCCATTTTGGAAACGGTAAAACCCGGACCCGCACAATTGTGTGGGTCATTTGTTTTTCAACATTTGTAAAGCCTAATTAAATTTATCAAAGACAAAATCAATTAACCCCTTAACAGTGTGGCCCGAACTGGATTCGGGCAAGAACACTTTGCTTGCTTCGTTATTAAAAGCATTTTGATACCACTAATTTGTAACTGTAAATTTATCTTTATTGATTGTCAGATATTTTTCGATTAAGTAAGGTAAATATTTTAGTATGGAAAAAGTGGTGTCCAGCCCCATTTTTAATTTATTTGTAAAAAAACAAATGTCACTGTTAAGGGGTTAAAATCATGACTAAAGTATATGAAAAGAAAAAATATATCTAAGCAAACATTAAAAATCATATTTAAAAGAAATTACGACAGTACATACTTTTTGTCTATTGCTATCAGATGATATAGTCTTTTTAAAAGCAGAAACTCTAATCCTATATTTTAGTTAGTGCCCCCTAGTGGTGTCTTATCAAAACATCTGAAGCCAATTAATTCATATAAATGTGCAAATTTGGTTTTAAATCTCACAAAAACAGGAAATAGTCATTCTCTTTTACTTTAGTATCACCCCCACAATTGTGTGGGTCAGGGCTTAAAGGAATAAATTATTCTAAAAATATTGGAGTCTTTCTTTTAACAGTTGTTCTGCTTGCGTTCCAAACATAACGGACTCTGATTCATTCATTAATTAATTGACGAATCCCTTTCCAGCAGGTTGGTGCCTGCTTCAACTGACAGTAAACTTCAGGATACTCGGACTTTTTCTGCTTAAAATAGCTTCAGATTATCTGAGTAGTGAAGGATTCTTCTAGAAAAATAATCCTTTTTCGTAAGAAGTTCAACTTATTAATAAAGTAATATAAAATAATACATATAAACCGATTTAAAATAAAGATCATTGAATATAAATTTAAATCACTCGCGTATAAATCAAAACGAATATAAAATAGCAAGCTATCTCTTTCTCTCTTGTACATTTACCTTTTCCAGGTAAAACTTTAGAAACTTTTAAAAGGGGTTTAAACACACAACTCCTCCCCAACTTGGCTGCTCCACTTTAATATCAATAAATGATAGAAATCAAATTCTTAGAGTGATACATTTTCTAAGCATATTTTTAAATATCTACTTTCAGTAACATATAAAGTAAAGTCAGAAAACTGTCAATAATAAAATTTTATTGTTAAATTTTCTACATTTCATTCATTGGAATTTTTTCTCAAAAACATAGTATTAAATTGTTTCTTCAAAGATCTAAAATCAATATTAAGCAAGTTAAAATACTCATTGCGCATATTTATTTATTTATTATTATTATTTTTTTTTTTTTACATTCAAAAAATTTTATACTGTTTATTTAAACATTGACATTACATAGGAATAATTTGAATTGAAAAATGAATATACATAAAATAATACATTTTTAAAATTTCTCTAAATCTCTTTTTAATGAAGATAGGGATAAAATGTATGTTAATTAACTCAGTAATTTTTTTCGTCATGTATTTCATATAAAATATAGTGTTGGGAAACTTGTGTACTGAAACAAAAACAATGTTAAAAATTATAATGCCTAGATCTATAATATCATAAATTCTTTTCAAACAAAAACAAGTGCTGACTTAATATATCTTATAAATTTGAAGACAAAAATTTTTACAGAAATTATTCAATTATAAACTAATATATGTTCCATACATTATTCTGTAATGAATCCTAAGCGCATATTGATGAATGTTTTCTTGCTGCTGCTGTTGTTATCATCTTGAATTTTTCTGTAAAATTTTAAGCTTTATAAAAGTATCTAAAAAATGCCCTGAAAAAGTATGATTTATTTCCTTAATCGTATTTGTATACCACTTTTACAAACTCAATAAATCTGTTGCTCGTATTCTAAAATAAGTAAAAGGCCTCAGCTTGACAAATCAGGATCGATTACAGCGTTTGACGCATCTGTTGTTACATGATTAGATAATTTTCGAGACTGATACTATCTTTTTTATTATTATTTTCTTCCGAGGACATATCAAGCTCTAATTAAAGATCATCTCGTTTTGATCAGCAAGGTCAAGATGAAATGAAACATTTCAAGTGGGTGTTGGCTTCCATGTCCTGAAGCCAAAGGAGGGAAAGGATATCAACCAGCGTGATTATAGCCTGGGAAAACGATTCTTATAACTTTTCAACGGCGTTTCGGAATAATTTATGGTTGCAAAGTTCAAGTAGTAGTAGACCGAGGACTTTTTACTGTCATCCTATAAGGTTACAGAACATAACCAACTCTCACATTAGTAAACCTGTAATAAAAATGAATAAAAAGTTAAATTGCTCTTTATTATTGTCATTTCCTAGTGTTTGCTACATAAAGTACAAGGACTTGCCATTAAAAAAGAGCAGCGTTTCAGGAAAATACTTAGATTCCGGCAATTAACTGCGTAGGTATTGATTAAGGTTTCACTTATAAAGAGAAAAATAGAAACAAATAATAAGATTTTTGATTCGATACGTAAATTCTTTGCTATAAAAATGAAAACATTGAGTTTATGGTATATGTTAATGTGCTGGCAAATGTGGTTAATTGCAGTATATCTAAAGTACTTTATAAAGTGTCAACGACTTTATAAGAATTTGTTCTTCAGATTAAACAGTGTGAATTGCTTTTGTTATTTTTATTTTTACTTCAGTGAGCTTCATATTCACATCAGGTAGCAGCATGTGCTAAAAATTTTATTTTATTCCTTAATTGATTCCAAAAAAATATAAGTAAATAAAAAATAATATATATATATTTTTTTTTTTCAAAAAGCCTTTTTGTTTATTCTAAATAATTTCAGCAGCATGATGAAATAAATTTGATAATTTCGTTAAAAAGTTCAGAATATTATTTAATAACAATTTTCACATAAACGATATTTTTCTTTATATTAATTTCTTTTAATACAAAAATCCCAAAACAAACTTCGTAACTGAACAAACGATAACTTCTTGTGACTCTCTGCAAAATTCTTTTTTGAATTATATTCATAATTTTAGAGTAAGATTCTTTTCTTTTGAGCCGTATCCATACACTTTATGCAGCAGGATGCATGCACAAGGTTCCCACTGGTCCATTTTTTGGATACCAATAATCCCGAAGAATAATTTTCGTGGTGGTTTTCACAATATTTGCCATAGAAAGAATCTTCAGGATAGATTTCTATAAAATTTTCGAGATAGATACAAAAAGACTTTCTTATGTAAAAAGTAACAAAAAAAAAAAAAAAAAAAAAAAACAGACAGAGTGGAGGCCTGCATGTACGGAACAATTCCATTTCATAGATGATATTCATGACATTAAATTTTAATCGAATTTATTTTTAGAAATTTGATTATGTCGTCGAAACATGTTCTAACATATTTTCGAGAGCTATATAGTATAATGAGTTTGTTAATATAATGATTCCTAAGTATTCAAAATCACTGATAATTTCAAGTTGTAAATTGTTATAATAAACGCGCTAATTCGAATAATCAGTTTTCTTTTTATTAATAGTCATAATTTATAAATTTCTGAAATAAATTTTAATTTCTGTTCACGTGACCTTATACAATACTATATATTTTATTGCGAATTTCTTGAGCAAAATTAATTAATGCATTAGAACACTTTCACAGAAAACAGATCAAAAATCAATCTACAAAAGCACTCTTAGCAGCTAAAAATTTGGAATAAGTAAGAGAATTAAGTTTCAGTCTTTTTAGTAGGTCATTCATAATTAAATTCAACAATAAGTGGGCAGAAGATTAGCATCTAGAGGCCAAGCTCTGTGCAGTCAGATAACTCTAAATAATTGAACGACTCCTTTGACAACTGAAGACCTGGAAATGCATTGTAAAATTTTAAAATACTTTATTTGTCGACATTTAAGTTTTGCTCTAAAATTCATTCAGTATCTATGATACAAACTACTTTTGCATAAACTGACATTCATGCATATAGAAATTAAATTTTCTTTTGATAGTGGTGGAATTAAAAAAAAAAAAAAACCTACAGCATTAGCTTTTTTGTGAAAGCTTTAATTTTTGTAAATTTGCAATAAATATTTTCATTTAATATATTAAACAAAAATCACTATAAAAATAAAACCATAGAGTTGTTTACCAAATAATGCCACCACCGTATTTTTCGCAACTGAAATCACATTCGAAGATTGTAAGGCAATTATTTTTTTTTTCTTCTCTAAATTGAATTTCGGTCATTACAACTAAACTATCGAAATTAAATTTCATAAGTGAATAGTACTTTCTTCTGAAATTCTAAATGTTAATCAATAAATTATTTTTAAGGGTGAAATATTTTAATTCTATAAAATGTAGGTCACTAATACAGTGCGTTAAGAAATTATAAGGCAACTGAAGATTTTGTGAATTATTATTGGAGGTGAAGAAATAATATGCCCATTGTTCTTCGTATATTAATAATTGATAACAAAATACTTTTCGCACTAATCACAAATTTAAAAATAAACTAAAATTTTATTAAAATTTATTCATTTTTTATGAATTAAATGAGGGATTTATTTAAAAAATCTAACCATTTAACCGTAAAATGGAGACCCATATCATAAGACCACCGGAAAAAAATTGCATATCACATGTCAACTCAGAATCGTCATAAAGCGTATGCGTTAGTATTTCGTAAAGGCAGAGAAGTAAAGTTTCGTTCTTTGTCTAGTAAGATTCTCATATTCACGATTTACTTGACTATTCCGCGGAGGAAAAAATTATCTCAATAAAAGTTCAGAAAAAGGGTATGTTACAAAGTGCTCGTAAATCTGAAAGAGACATAGCGACATTAATAAACCGATCTAAAACTACCATTCACAATGCCATAATTAAAAAAAAAAAAAATTCAAAGCAAAGTAGAGAGATATGGAAGGAATAAGAAATTGAAAGCATGTCGCAATCGACAAATAATTCGGCTCTCAAAGAAAAAATTATCTTTCACTTTAGCATTTGGAAAAGTGTTAAATCAAATATACTAATACGAAATTAAGGAAAATTAAGAAAAACCAAAGTTACTGGGCATCATCGAGAAAAAGACTGAAATAGTAAAAAAATGTAGTGTCATGGGATTATGAATGGCATCTAATTATATTTTCTGATGAAAAAAAATTTAAGCTTGATGGCCCAGATGGCTACATGTACTGTTGGTATGACTTGAGGAAAGAACAAAAATAATTTTTCAGTCGAATAATGACCGGAGACTCCATAATACTTAAGGAAAGAGTTTGATCATGAAGGATTATGTGATTTACAGTGAATTTCTGGATATATGAACTCTCAAAAATACCCAACTATGCTACGTTACCCCCCTCATATAGTGGTTCTTTCTCCAATAGCACAGTTTTGTTTTTAAATGATTAAAAAAAACTCATTTCGTTTAAAAAACTTTATTCTCCGACTTAATAAATCCGAAAATATGTCTCATTGATTCGATTATTTTTCAACCGTAAATTTAGCTGCATTTTCAACGCAATAACAACCGTCTTGAAAAAGTTCTTCAAAGTCGCAATCAGACCGCAATACTATCGTCAGTTTTACATTTTTTGAAAGCCGTATTTATATTGCCGTAAAAAAACGCTTAAAAATAGGAATATATCTGTAGTACTATCTTGTTAGCTTTAAAATTTTTCAACATCATTTTAATACCTTAAAAAACGTTTAAAATAAGGGGAAAAAATCAACTTACATGTAATAAACTAGCTTTCCACTGAATTTTCTTTCTTTCTTTCTTTTTTTTTTTTTTTCTTTGATAATTATGAATATCAAAATTTTCATTTTTAAGGCCTTTTGAAAAACGCCTTTGACAATTTTTGCTTCTTTAGAAAAGCAGGTTAATTTTTCTTTATTAATCTGTTTTCCCATACTATTTTTTTCAGTTAATAGGAAAAAAGAAATATTTAAGAATGTTCATTACTTTTTTAGTATATATTATTAAACAAAAATTGTATTTAAAATATCTTGAACATTTAATCCACGTCATAACTTCTTACATAAATTATCGCACTTAAGTACGACTTCTGAACGAAGTAGAATAAGGTTAAATTTTGAAACTGTTTTCTTAATTTACAGCATACGAGGGGCTAACGGAAAACTCCCTGACTGCTATTACTGCGACTGTCTATATAAAAGCGGAGGCAAAAGTAGGTCAAGGTCACATTTCCCAAACCCTCCTCCGCCCATTTCACTCTTGAAATTCAAGGTGTGAGTACGCAATTTTTTTCTACGAATTATCTTCGACTTTGTGATTTAGCATTTTAATTTCAACTTTCTCATTTGTTTGCCATTTAGAAATGGATAGCAGCAGCGTATGTGCATCAAATTTTGTGTGAAACTCAGTAAATCTGCAACCAAAAATCTTGAAATTCTTTTTGCGGCTTTTCGTGATGAAGCTTTGAATCGGACAGCGATTTTGGAATACGGATAAATTGAAAAAGTCATTGCTGCAAAGTTTGTTCCAAGACTCCAAATAAAAACCTTAAGACAACATAGTTTTAAGCTCATAACAACAAGGCTGTTCTTCTCCACCCACTCTATTCACCGGATCTAGTGCCATGTGATCTTGTACTTTTTCCATAATTGAAAATTAAACTGAAAGACGACGTTTTGCAACTGTGTCCGACATTCAATGAGAATCGCAGGCGGGCCTTGACAGATATCGAGAGAATGACTTCAGGAGTGCTTTCCAGAAGTGAAAAACGCTATGGGATCTGCGTACACGTTCACAAGATAACTATTTGAAAGAGATGGCAGCCAAAATTATGAAAGTTGAAACAAACTTATTTTTCCATTAAGCTTGGGAACTTTCAAATAGCACATTGTATATATTTATATTACTTACTTATAACGTTTTTGAGCATAAAAGTATATGCTTAACAAAATTATAATGATTACATTCCTCTTTTTTGAGTATCCATTTTTTTTTCTCTCGGGAAAGCAGATTTAACATTCTTTGTTTTCATCCATACGTTATTTTAAAGCCGGTACAAGATTTATTTTTAAAATATCTATTATGCATTAAAAATGGAAATTGCACTGGCAGCAACAATACTCGATATGAAAAAACACCAATTCTTGATTTGTTTTGTTTAAACTAAAGGTTTATATAATATCGGGCTGCTTCATTCGGTTATATAGCTATAAAAATATATTCCTGTCAGCATGTGCCTAGTTATTAATTTAAAGCTTATTTTATTTTTTAATTTCTAAAGCCTTTAGATGAAGGAATTAATACAAGGTGATCCAAATTAAACAGGAAGTGTTTAGGCATCTCCTACGCAACTATCGGGTTTGTACACGGTCTCGTGAATAAGGGTTTCGATTTCTGAGAAAAATTATATCATATTTTGGCAGTTAGGGAGAAATGGCGCTTCGGTGATAGTCATTTTCATAAATTGTATCCATTTCAAATTCTTCTGCCTGTATAAAAGGGTGCATAAAGGAAATCATGTATATTAAACGATAAAGCGATTTTCCCTATTATGATTGATATCGTTTAAACGACTGAGAAGATTTTCACGAGATTTGCCCACTATACTAAATCGAGCACGAGAAAAAGAAATAGCTAGGTCCCGGATACAAGAAAACTCGTTTTTAGAGGGTAAAACAAACTCGGCGCTGAAAACGTCGTCTCTATGACTACAACCCGCCAGTCGAAACAGCTGAGCCAGGGAGACACAAGGCCAAACAACAACAAAGAACTTCACAAAGTGTGTGCTGCGGCCTGATAATGTTCGCCCCGCGGAATGTTTTGACGAATCCGATACTCTAGGACACATCTGCATCAGGGGCGGTGCCGCAACGCGCCGTAGCCAAAACTAGCCAACCACGTGACCAGACAAGGGAAAGCCAGCGCAAAGACGTCAATCACTGAACAACCGATACCGTCAGATCGACAAGTACTTCGTGTTTCAGGAATCCTGCAATTATGTCGCCAGCATTGCACGTAGAGGGGACGCGACTACTCCTTCAGGCACCAAAAGTGACTCGCACAAAAGATACCTCGCCTAGAGGACCACTTAGACATCCGTGTTTCAGTATATCATCATCCAATACGGCATTACGCCTCGAGGGGTTCACCATGTTCCCGCTCAGGTACCGAATAAGTTCAGCACCCTGCCTAGAGGCCTGCAAAAGCGGAACGGGCGGTTCATCGCTTCTCAAGACCACTAGCCGAGCTCAAAACCACAATATCGCAGCTCTCGATCCCAGCCACATGTGCATATTGTAACCATATGTGTCCCCACCAAGACACGAAATTCTTACTAAGAGAAAAGAAGAAAGATAGATACTAATCTGACCGGCGGACTCAGTGAAACACGCCTGCGCATAGCCACACCGGATTGGCTTCCGCTCCGGAAACATGGTTCCTGCAGCCCGACACCCAAGCAACACATCACAACATAAAACAACACCACATAAAACGGGGAAAAGCCCGAAAGAGGGCTTGGTCTCCGGGTGACGCACACATCCTGCCAGTTGGCGATGCTTCATGGCTATGTTACCTCCACCAGTCACAGTCGACACCGGCCACCCGTACCTCACCGTATCTCAAGGACACAGCCCAGACAGGGCATTCTCTGGAAGAGAGTGGTTGGCGCCATTCCACACACACCTTCTGCAAGTCGGCGCGCCCACTAATCAAGCTCCCACATTATCTACAGTCGACACCGGCCGGACTTGCTGCACAGTGATCCAGCGAGAGCCCCCATCAAGAAACATCAACACTTACAACACACTTTTTATGAAGTTTGCCATTTTTTCTACTTTTTGTTTTTCTTATTTTCTATTTTCTACTTTTTTTCATTATTTTAATTTTTCACACATAAACACTTAGGACACAAAGGCTGAGGAGTGTACCAACACCCCCACGTCTCCAGAGAATTTTGGCGCTGTCTCAACCCAGCCCACCATCTTGTCCTCCGTGAACGGTGGACCAGTGCCAGCCCCTCAAGTCGCCGGTTCGGAACCACACCGTATTCGGTCTGACTTCTCGTTACCCTCCCCACTCATCGGATTGGTTGAGGCCCACCAGGAGGGGTCCCCTTAAAACTAGCTGATAAATTTACTTTATCTGTACAAGTTGAATTTATTTCCTGCATACACTAAACGTTTTCACTTTAACAAACAGTATATATTCATTGCATGTCCAATGAAACAAATAAAATATTTTAAAAAGCTTTCAATATCACATTTCTTATCATCATCGCACATCAAACAAAATTTCGTTAGTGGAACTAACATTAGCGTAAAACATTTCTCAAACCAGACCAGGCCAAAAAAGTTCTAGAGTTTTATTTAAGTGAGACTTGTTATAGTTAAATTTCCCAAACAAGATCTTTGATATCATAAGTACTCATCAAAGTTAAAGACTGTTTGAAATGGCGTGACTTTTTATCATGCTTGTAGATGAAAAAAATTAAAGGTTCTTCCCTTATTACATAGCAAGTATATGTTTTTCTTTTGTATAATACACATTATTTAAAGTACATCAAACGTCCACAGAGAAAATAGTATTTGGAAACTCCAGCCAAAAACAATTATATATACATACTCACACATATACAATATATTCGCCTTTGGAGGCTTTTTACGTGTAAAATAAGTGAAGGAAATGTTAATATAAGATACAGTAACAGACATTGCATCTAAAACGTTGTTACACGATTTATTTTAATACAGAAAAACAATTGTTTTTAAAAGAGTATTTTTTTAATACCGTGTAAACTATGCCATACTTATACATTGTTTCGTAGAATATTTTTCAATGAGGCATTTTGCTCAATTTGTATTTTCTCAATATCTCTTTTAATGTTCCATTGAGAAATATTAAGGGGACCATAAATGTTTTAAATGACGAAAAAATGTATTTTTGTTCTTAATATTCTTATAATGTTTGAACTTTAAGAATGTCGCCCACTGTAAAAATACTGCAGCAAAATGTGAAGTCATTCAAATGCTTTTGTAAACAATGTTTACTTGGACCATTTTATGAAGCGTTCACTGTTAAAAGCTTGCAGCAATTAATCGATTGAACCATTTTTTTTTAGAAAATGGTTCCATAAACTTAATTTACTTTTATACTGACTATTGAGAGCGCTTTATAATATGGACAAGAAACAGTTTTAGATAGAAACGGTTGAAAAACTGAATAGTTTACAGCAGATTTTTAACAATGTAGGACCGCGAACCGGCGATCCCCGCGAATGTCCAAACTTTAAACTCACTTAAAAATAGCAATTAAAGCCTTTGTGCAGGAATATTAAAAAGCAGTAAACCAACCTTTAAAATGCACAAATAATGCGTGAAAAGCAGCAAAAAGCTGTTTCGAATCTACAGCGAGATTCTTCTTCAGTGCAAGGTAGGGAGAAAAGAACAGCGTGCTAGAAAAAGCAAGGCTGGGCAAAATGATAGACAGAGATGCGCTGCCTTATATACCCTATGCGGGTAGCGAAAGTGCCAGAAACAACCAATGAGAGAGAAGCAGTGGAAGCGACTGGGTGGACAAGTAGCGACATCTACCGGAGAAGGAGAGAAAAAGAAACCAAAAAAGAGGAAATTAAATTAATGCTTTCCAAATACTTGGAAAATCTGGAGTACTAGATAAGTCATTGACTAAAGAGTGAGAATTTTTAATGATGTGGTAAGCTTCCCAAAAATCAAGATCAAGGTTAGAAGAACATTTTTGGATAATGGTGGCTGAGGAAAAATCGAACCTATGTTGAGAAGACCAAGAATGTTGAGCAATAGAAGAACGTTTGAGCTCCTGATTTTTAACATAAACTTCATGCTCTTTTAAACGAAATCTAAGAGCACGTTTAGTATGGCCAATATATGAAAGGCCACACTGGCAAGAGATTTGCTAAATACCCCAGTTATCTAGGCGATCAACGGGGTGTTTGAGATTTGAAAAAGTGATTTTATTAACAGGAGAAAAAATAACATTAAAATCAAACCTTTGCTAAAAAAAAGGTTTTGAAAACTACTTTTTACGACTAAATATCATTATTCTAGCACGGAAATTATTAACATGTTTCGGTAGGTATTGTATTTATTACTCAAAAATTTCAAAGCATTTGAAGAACTTTATTTTATACATTAAAAAACCCGATGCGAGAAATAAAAGTGAGAAGAAAACACTTCTCAGCTTTCAAAGGCCTCCATTATTAGGCTCGTTTGGAAAGATTTTAACTTAAATATATAAATTCATTCAATATTGATTTTAGGTGCATTTAACCTCTTGAGGGGTGGTGGGCTATATTTTATCCCACCTACGATTAATGAAATTTGCACCAGAAAAAGATTGTTAAATTTTACTTTTCTAACTTTGGTGGAAAAAAGTCGTAAAATTGCTTTTCCTTATTTTGCAATGAAATTTTCGGGAGATTCCTGTGTGACTTCGACATTACAGAAACACAATTACTTGCCCCTCAAAGGGATAAAGCCAGGACTCTGTCGGTCTTTCATTTTAAAATATAAAATCAATACAGACTGAAAAGAGCTTACTCGGTGTACGCTGCCGAAAGCAAATGAGGCCCGAACTCTAATTTTGTTTGGATGGATTTTCTTTAGAAAAAAAATGGTACAGATTCGAGGGTGTTTACTACTGAAAGGAGTGTGACACCCTACCTTAATATCGTTTAGAATGTTTCGGTTAAATAAATATAAAATCATTTAACATTGACTTTAAGTATATTTAAGGTTATTATGACGGTCCTGGGATTATATCTAATCTCCCAGGTATTATCGGGATACCCAGGGATGCTTTGCCAAGTTTTCAAAATTTGATAAAAATCCTGCATGATATAGTAAAAAAATATGCGAAAATTTCTTGATTTTTTTAAAGAAACGTTTATATCTATGTGCATATACGTGTTATTCTTACACAAATGAGCACAAATTTTGTACACAATATGCAATTCCATGCGCTATGGCTACAGATCATGTCGAATATTTTATAGGGCGATCCCAAATATTTTCCAATTTCTTGTTGCTCTCCTAAGTGACTCTCGTGATCAAAACTTCGCTAAAAAATACGAGATCAAACATTTTCTTTCTATTCCCGAAGTTCCGGATGAATTCGTTATTACTTTAGATATTATACAAAACGTGTAAAATCAAAAGTATCTGCTGTATTTTGGCTATTTAGCGTATCTTTCTAACGCACAGTGAGCTGCACAGCAGTCTAGCATTATATATATATATATATATATATATATATTATTAGGTCATGTATTTCATAGATACAACGACAGAAATAACGATAGTATTTTTAGGATTGTAATTGAATGTTAAAAGTAATAAACAGCTACAAGAGTTTAACTGCATAAATAATTAATTATTTTCTTAACCTTCCAACGCCCGTAAATAAACATTTTTTTTGTTCCAAATGCATAAGTTATAATGTATTGCTACTATAAAAAGAATTAAAAAGAATTCAATTTTATCAAAAATTACATGTAGGGCTGATTAAAAAAACTAAACCTGTGGCAGTACGATCCATGAAGGATAAGGGCCTACAGTGTTCAACTCTGTTCAGTTGACTCTGGGCCCCAAGGTGCTATGTAATATGTGCCCCGGCCGAGTGGTCAACCCAACGCGAGACCATCGGTGTTTAGTTCCCATGCAAGTTTGGTACTCATTTTATCGACCCCGAAGGGATGAAACACTGAGTGAACCTTGCCAGCCGGCATCAGAACTCGCGACCTGTAGCGTGGCAGACAGGCGTGCTGACCACTACGCTACTGGGCTTCCGTAGGGATGATCACAGTAAAAAAAAATAATCAAATATTCGAAATTTTACAAAAATCATTTAAACATTTAGTTAACTTTTGCATTCAGGAAAAAAAAATATGAGACTAACTGATTTTTTTTTTTCTTTTTCATCCTCAAAAAGAAGCCGAACTTTTGTTCTTGCTTTCTTGGAGGAGATATAAATATTTGGAAGGTTATAGCATAATATCAGAAAATCCAAGATATTTTTGTCTATGGTTAGGTAAACACTGTTAGATCCCAATAAAGGCACCACGATACATATTCAATTAAAGTCTAAGACTAGAGGTCCTTTCAAAGATGTGTCACCTGGAGTTACAATGGGCGTTAGCCGGTTAATTTATTACAGTTTGTAAAAATTGCAGCAAACGAACAACTCAATATTTAATTAACGCTTTTTATTAAACGTTTGGATTAAAAGAAAAGAGTTTTATAAAAAAAAAACTAAGCTTTTTCTGGCTGTTTTTTTGTACTGAAAGTTTCGTTGTTATGTTTTGCAATTTAATGGATAATCATTAAAATTAGAATAATTCTTGCAGAAAACATCAAATATACAGAAATTAGCGTTCAGTGACAAAAATAATAAAGAAAACAATTTCTGCCAAAACTTTTAAATAATATATTTTTGTAATTGATACATATTTTTTAAATTATTATTTTGATTTTTAACAAGTGGAAATAAAATTAACAAAAAATGCATATAATTTTTAAAAATTATTTTTAAAAAATTAAAGAAATGAATTTTTAAACAACATCAAAGGAATAACGATAATTTTCTTTTTAATTATGATGACTTTACTCCCAATTTACAAAGAAAAATTTATATATAACTAGAATACTAGAAAATATCGGCGTAACTTGGCACATGAAATAATATACTGATGCTAATGGCATAATCTCTGGTCAAAAATATTTTACATTTCTCGGGATAAAATCTGTAATTCGTCTTCTACAATTGCTAAACATGATTCTAACATTTACGTTAATTATCAAGTTAGATATCGCGACTCAAAATCTTCCTAAAGTTGAACAGAAAGAAGAATGACCGGGTATAATAGTCAATTTCGTTTAACATGTTAAAAGTGGAGAGCACAATGAGTGTAAAATTATTTAACTTCTTTTTTTTTTTTTTTTTTTTTTTTTGTGTGGAGGGAGAGTTGAAAAATTGAACAGACAACAGCCAAAAGTTGGTGTTCTTTTAGTGACATATTAAAGTATGAAGTTTCAAAATACTATTATAAGTTAGCTGAAACTCCATTAAGAATGACGAGAGAAATAAAATATTTAAAATTAGTTAAATCAGAAATATTTATCTTTACATTTATTATCTGGAAAACTATCGCATCGATATAAGAAATTAGTATAAAAAATCTATAATTTATTTCGAATCAATTTATTTGGATTCAAACATAACGGAAAATTTCTGTCCATTAAATTTTGGAGGACATTTTTCTCTAATCGGGTCTTACACCCAAAATAAAACGTAAGTAAAAGATCAAAATTTACGTCAAATATAAATAAAGTCGGTAAGAACAGAATTTAATATTCATACTATTCCATATAACTCTAAAAAAAGCAAAAGCAACTTAAGTAAACCTATAGATAACAGTATTTTTGGCAAAAAGTTCATCTCTTATTACAAGAATTGAGGTAATTTTATCACAAAACACGACAGATAAAATGCTACAGTTTAACGCAAACTTCTATTGTGGATGATTGCCAGTTTTATTCAAAATATGATTTGGATGAGAATTTCTTCAAAAATGGGCACGTTCTTAAATTCATACCGCAATAAAATGTATACAACACATTGTATGTTCTGTTCAAATATTTTTTTATATCACCTGTGGAGTAAGATCAGGATTTCACACCGGAAGTATCGATCATATTTCCGCTTCTTTAGTCTTATATTTGTTTTCTAACTGAACGGGCTATCATTTGAACTTAATATAGTTTTATATATAAATCCTGTACTACAAAACAGATTTCAAGAAGTACGTAAACTGTAAAAAAAATAGCAAACCAAATGTTAATACAGCCAGCATTAAGTAAATGTCTTCGTATTACTACAGAAAATAAGTTGCTGAATTTTTAACTCTTACTAACACAGTTGAAAAGACTATGAGGTCAATCTGGCTGGCGGTGCTCTAAATCACATATATATTCGGGTTGCCATGTAATTAATATACGTTATTGACGTCTACCATGGCATGTCGGGTATTGAAAAAGCAGTGTGTAGCTTTTATACTTCATTTACAGAGGCGCTCAAAAATATTATGTCACATTATGCTGTATAGGAAAAAAACATTTGTGGTGTATTTTAATGGCGTTACGCTATTTCAAACATAATGCAATTTATATACATTAGTGAGGGCACTGCTAGATAGTTAATATAGAACACATTATGTCAGAAAGCGGTGTCAGTGTTTAAAAAACCTCGGATGAGCACACGGATCACTGCGCTCTGCGCATTGTGCGGCGGTCCCTACCCACCCACGCGCTCTGCGAAATCTGCAGCGGTCCCCACCCACCTAGTCCTGACCCACACGCTCTGCGAATTCTGCGACAGTCCCCGCCCGCCCAGCCCTGACCAACACCAAGACGTACATTAAGCTCGAAGCCTCAACGGTTAGTTTGCAAGGACATTTAAATAAATTCCGGTATTCTATAGTCTGTGATGAAAATCTTTTGCAGCGTATTTTAATAATATTACACAGTTATAAACATAATGACATTCATATGAATGTCTGAGGTACACTAAGGCTAATGTCAGACGAACGTCTTTTTGCACGCTTTTTTCCCTACACATCATCCCTACATAAAGCCGCTAGCATGGAACTCGACCGAATCTTAAAATTCTATTTGAAGTCAAACCACAAATCGATCAATATCCAAAAAATGTTTCCAGCGAACCATACTGTAAATTAAAATGTCTGAAATTCAGACACTTAAGTGTCTGAAACGGAGTGTTCAATTTTCAGACATTTTAAAATGTCTGAATTTTTTCAGACACTTTTTTGCGTTTGAATCGCACCCATTTTTTGTAACAATCATACGTAGCCATGTTTGACCACGTTGAATCCTGGAAAAATATTTGGCTGTGGTCGTGCCCCCTCCACCCCCATACAGCCTGATTTTTTTCGGTGCTCCCAATTTTGGTATGCAGTTTTTGTTAAGATGATAATTTAAATCTTTTACGACATAGTATTGATTATAATCAATATTTTGAACTTCAGGAGTAGAATGAAATTAAAAACAAAAAATATTTATTTAAATATTGGATTTTTTTTATCTTATTTTACTTTAAAAGATCAAAATATTGATTATAATCAGTACAATTTCGAAACGGATTTAAAATATAAGCTTTACAAATATTGCACATCAATTTTGGGGCACTAAAATCGTAGAGGGGCGGGGCACTGCTCAGTATGCCCATGCTTTAATCAAGAAGTTCTTTTGAAAAAAATGCAACCCTGCATTATGGTTATCTAAATTGAGATGTCCGGTATTCGGGAGTATCCGTTGTGGATGTTAATAGACATTCGCGAATAGCGGACACCTCTATTTAACGAATACTTTTTTAATCCGCAAGGCATAGATATTTGTATATTTTTTACCTCATAAAAGCAGGCATCTCCGATTATCGGACAAATTCCGCGGTCCCGCAGTGTCCCTATTAAGGTACATGGATAAATATATGCATATATATATATTATAATCTTGTCCCACTCTAAAAGTTCAAAATATTTAATATACTCGGCTGTTGAATGTCGAAAAATATTTAATATATCAGATGTACGAAAATTGCAAGTAAATTCCAACCCCCCCCCCCCCCCCCCCACAAAAAAATGAAAATTCATATAATTTTAAAATTAGATTTTTTTTATTATATTGCCACGTAGACAATTTTACATATATATCAGATGATAATCACAACAGTTATTTAACTATGAATAAAAAAAATAAATATTCTACTTTAACAACATTGAGAAAAAAATTACTTCTGTATTTTGTTAAATATATATTGGGTTTTTAATTTTGTCCTACTCAAAACTTTAAAACTTTAATTATAATCAGTGCAAGATTTAAGATATCAGCTTTACAAAAATTTCATACAAATCCCGACCCCCTCCCGAAAAAAAAAATTAATTAAAATCCTTATCATTTAAAAATTAGTTTTTTTTTTAATTTTTATTGCCACATGGGCAAGTTTTTATGTAGATCAGAGGGTAATCACAAAAGCTATTCAACTATCAATAAAAATAAATAAATAAATATTCTATATTAATAACATGAAGAAAAAATAACTTATAGTCTCCAAACTTCTTTTGTCTTATATCTTAACATCTGTCATTTTTGTATTTTTCGTATAAGTTTATGTTTCATCTTCTACATACTTCCTTTTATTTCCTGTTAAACAAGTTTTTGAATGACTTAATATTTTCAATATTAAAAAGTAATTATTATGAAAAATTAAATTTTACATTATTCTCATAACAATGTAATTAAAGATAACAATTCTAGGATAGGAAATCCTTTTCATTAGCCATCTATAAAGCAAAATAAATATAAAAACACGAAAAGAAACAAACGCTTATCAGTAAATGTTAATTTGAAAATGACTTACGGAATGGAACATACTTTCTACACACGCAGCGAAATCGAAATAAACAAAGGATTTCGTTTTTCCTGACTCATCGTTGTGACGTCTGTTTGCAGGTCAAAAGATTTACACGTTAAAATGTTTAATCAATTATAAATATATGTAAAAATTACTTGAGATATATATTCTTTTTCAATGATATATATATCTGTATATTTGTAAAAATTAATTGATTTTTATTCCAAAAGCAAAAGCCTATAAATATATTTTTTGATTTCAGTTGAATATTGTTCTGTTAAAAAGAAAGACAACACCGAAAATCCCGGGATTTGACAGAAAAAATCCCGGGATTTTCGGGATTAAAAATAGAGCTGGATCCCGGAATCCCAGGATACGGGATCCCGGGATTGTAATCCGTAGGTAGGAAGTAAGAAAGCATTAGGAAATCTTTCAAAACTTTTTTTTTCCCTTTATATCATTGTGGTCGTTTAGTGTGAGATAAGAATTAGAATTGAAACAGATAAGAATTGAAACTAAGAACTCCCATGGAAAACAAGAAAATGAATTTAACTTAAAATGTGATATTAATATTACTTTAAATTAGGGAAAAAATATGAGAAGTTAAAATATATAATTTGTAATAAAAGGCAACGTCATAAGTTTAAAAATATATAATTCCAGAATTAGCGGGCTTTTTGCAAACAGATTCAAAACTAATACCATTTTATGCAAGATTTTGATCAGTGCTATTTTGAAAATCATACAAAAACACTAATTTTAGTACTAAAAAGAAAAATTGTGACACTTACTTTAATCCTGTTGCAAGAAATAAGATAAATTCCTCGATTTGAAATTTTAAAAACTATTACAGTGAGGAACAAAGACTTGCATCTTTTTAGAAGGAAATTCCTTAATACAACCGGCTAAGCATACTTAGAGAATGAAATGCTTCATCCTCAAAATATACCCCGCCAGAAAAAAGTTCTTTTTTACCAACTTTGACAAAGACGAAGTCCAATAACAGAATATTATCAATACAAATTAACACTAAGTCCGTTCCACACACACCTTGCCACACACTTTGTAGAGTTCCCGGATGTAATCTTAAAGCTTTGTCTCTATCCCGAATTATATCGACGACAGCTTATAAGAGACATTGGGTGTCAAGCATGCAAGACAGACGTAAATATTCAATACATAAATAAACTAAGTGAAGGCGAATTAAAATCACAAAACTTCAAATTTCGCAAAAGACGTCCTCTTCGCAAAAGACATCGTGGCTCTAAAGACGAAATACGCGTACATAGAACAAACTTTCAGTTACAACGTACGTTCCAACGAAAGACATCTAAAACGCATGCGCAACTGAGAGTAACCCCTGGTGGATACATTTCAAAAGATACATTCTCCCTCCCAGTATAGTGAAATTTAATCAATTACGTTTTCTTTATGTCTGATAATTAAAAATAAATTATATTTCTTTTCTTATAAATGGCTATAGAATAATTTTACGTTAAGGGAAAATTTTAATAAGAATTTTACTTCAGAGAAACCCACCTTCCTTTGTAACACTTCGTAGAAGACAATTTTAATTCTTTTCTTCTTTTGATATTTATATGTTTCAAATTTATCTCAAAACGGTGTGTGTGTGGGGGGGGGGGGAAGAGTTCATTGAGAGAAAAAAGTTCTCTATTTTCAAAAATGTCGTTTGAAACTTTTTTGTGAACGATTCATTTTTATATTTATTTCTGTCAAAATATTCTTAGTTTGCCTATTTCATGTTTATGTTCTGCATTTTAGAAAAGCGGATTACGCTGTTGACCCCAGACACAACTGTTCCAAAATCGTGTCCTTCCCTAAATTTCTTTCCACCGGTACATTTCTTAGTATTTAGGGGGAGGGGAGGGTGTGGCTCTTCCTTGGACATACGTGCGTACGTCCATGACTGCGAGTATTTTTTGAAAATAAATATATTTTATGAAAAGCAATTACTGATTTATTTATTGCGCCAAAAATAACCAAGTCCCAAAACTTTAGTAAGCTAACTATTTCAATTTTCCAGACGTCCCATAATCTTAACAAATTACTTTTTTTTTAAACATAAAATACCAAATTTAATGGATAAAAATATTTTAAACATCTGTTATCCATTCGAAAAAAATTTTCTGGTGTGTGCTGGCATACATATTGCAATACAGTTATACATACAGTCATCACACATATGATAAAATTGTATCGCATTTAGACCCTTAAGTGTCTAAATTTCTAAATGTCTTAATTTCAGACATATCACCATTTTTCAGACATTTTTATCAGTTCATTTATGCCATGATCATAGTAAGACATTTATGTGTCTTAAATTTAGATACCTGTGATGTCTGAAATTTCAAATTTAGACACTTCAGTGTCTGAATAACTTTTTCAGTCACATATGTGTCTTAATTTAAGACGCCTCTATTTGCAGTGCAACACCCGATCCGAATGCGACAAAATAATTTCCGTCAACACTCAGCCTGGCCCAAAACTGAAAATTCCGTTCGAAGGCAACAGGCAACCCGACCCAACTCGTGACGCGCCCCAAACTTGACAAAAATATTTATCGAACACCCGATATATAACCCGATTCAAACGCCAGAAAATAACAACCGTCGACATGCAACCCGAACCGATCCCCAAAACAATTCTATCGAACCGCAACCCAATCCGAACCCGACAAAATAATTTCTTTTGACATGCAACCTGACCCAAACCTGACCGGAACTCCAAACGTTTCAACCATAACACTAAATGAAAAGGAGATTAATTCATTGTTTAATGAAATTATGAAAAGAGAACAACACGACACCCGACCGTACCCCAACAAGAAAAATTCTATTGAACCGCAACCCGACCGGAACCCCAGGTAATATTTTTGCTTGATAAGCAACCCGATTCAACCCGAACCTCATCTCGAAATGAAGTAAAACTAATAGTTCGTTTAAATTTTAAGCTAAAATAAATTTAGTAATTTTTTACTACATTAATAGTAGTAGATTAATGCTTAAGAAGATCCACATAACATTCGATTAAAATTAGAAAATATATTTTTTTAATAACGAAAAGTATCTACAAATATATAGGAATAAAATTAAAACATTAATTATAGCAAACCTTTAAAAAACTTAAAAAATTCAACTCAAATTATCATAAACATAATTATGCTTATTTTCATTTATTTCTTTGAGAAAATCCCAACATCCCGACATGCAAGAAACATTCTACAGTGAACCCGATTCACAGAAAAAAATTACAGTCACCCCGACCAGCAAAAAGGAACTTAGGGACAATCCGACCGCATACAGAGGTGACCGTTACTCAGAGATATTACTATATTTCAATATTAAACAAAATAAATACAGCGAAATACGTTTAACATGAAATGGATGGGACCAAAATTTTTTTTTCGTGTTAAAAGAATTTCGCGTTAAAAGAATCGAAAAAAAAGAACAAATCTCACAAATATTTTCGACGTCGTCAAATTTTATTTCGATTTCCTGTTAAACTACTAGTAGGATTCATCAATTATGATAAAAAGCAGTAAAAAAATAGTATTTTGGGGGGGGGGGGGATATCAGATATCATTTTTTGAAGTGGGTTTTTTTTTCAACATTCTGAGATCTAGCTTGTTTGAACCAAATAAGCAAAGCTGTCTTAAATCTTCGTTCTTACCGGTTCTCATACGTTTTCTCTCTGGCTTAAACATACTCCTCTCAAACATTAACGTAATGGGATCCCTGTTTTTTTTATTATCATTGATAAAGTAGAATTTGCAATACCAAACTCTTTGCATATTTCTGTTTTCGTCGTTCTTTTTCATGAACTGCATTATGCAGCTTTATTTTCATTAGAAGCGAAATAGCAGTTTGTTTTTGCACCGATTTCTCAGCTATTGTGCTCATAAAATATAAACTAATTTGCAAAAAAAAAAAAAAAAAAAAAAAAAAAACCACAAAATTTATTTATTTTCATCCAGAATTCAGTGGTTTTAATACAAAATTCACCAATTTCAACTCAAACTAACAAAATCGAAAGCTAATTTTTTTCGTGTTAAACGATTTTTGTTTCGTGTTAAAAGAAACAATATGTATTAAATTGCGTAGTATACTGTCCGGACTGCTATATCATTTCGTGTTAACCGATTTCTCGTGTTAAGCGTTTTAGTGTTAAACGTATTTCACTTGTATGTCCATTTTTCAATACAAAAAATAAAATTGGTATTAGTGTTGTAATTTCAGACTACATTTCATAGTTACATTAAAAGATACATTAATTTCCTTTCATTCAGTATCCGGGTACAGATTGAAATACGTCGAGTTCGGGTGTCGGAGTGCATGTCGACGGAATTTATTTTGTTGGGAACGGATCGGGTTGCGGTTCATAGAATTTTTCTCGTCGGGTTAGGTCAATTTTCGGTTTATTCACTTTTCATAATTGCAGTAAAAAATTTATTAATTTCCTTTCATTTACCTTTCGGGCTCAAGCATTTCGGATTCAGGTTGAAATGTGGTGGGTTCACGCCAAGTTGCAAGTAGACTTAAATTATTTTGTTGTATCCGGATCCGGTTGCGGTTCAATAGAATTTTTCTTGTAGGGGTCGGGTCGTGTTCTGGTTTGACATCAAATAGAACTTTCAGGTTCAGGTCGGGTTCCATATCGACGAAAATAATTTTGTCATGCTGGAATCGGGTCACTTTTCGATGGATTTTTCTTGCGGGGTTTGGATCCAGATGGTGATTGCTCTTCAAATTGAATTTCCAGTTGAGGACCCGGTTGCATGCCGACAAAAATAATTTTGTCGTATTCGGAATGGTTGCAGTTCGATGGAATTTCTTGTCGGGTGCAGTTTGGATTGAATGGCGGCGGAAATTATTTTGTCCTGTTCGGATCGGGTTACATTTAGATGGAATTTTTTTGTCGGGTTCGGGTTGATTCCAAGTGTAATTTTTAGGTTCGGCTCGTTTTGTGTGTCGATGGAAAGTGTTTGTCGAGTTCTGATCGAGTTACAGTTAGATGAAATTCTTTTGTCTGGTACTTATCGGTTTGCATGTCGACGGAAATTATTTAGTGTTATTCGGATTGGATTGCGGTTTGATGGAATTATTTTGTTGGGTTCAGGTTGGGTACGGATTGATTTCAAATGGAATTTTCATGTTCTGTTCTCGTTGCGTGTCGACAGAAAGTTTTGTTTTCGTTTTCGGATCAGGTTGCGGTTCGATAATTTTTTTTTGTCAGGTTCGGGTCGAGTTTCGGATTGACTTCAAATAGAATTTTTAGGTTCGGGTCGAGCTGCGTGACGAGGGAAATTATTTTTGTCATGTTTGTATCCGGTTACGGGTCGACAGATTTTTTTTTTGGGGGGTGGGGGGTGGGGGGGGGGTTGGATCGGATTGCGGGTTGATTTCAAATGGAATTTTCGGGTTAGGATCTAGTTGCGTGTCGGCGGAAATTATCTTGTCGTGTTCGGCTCAGGTTGCGGTTTGATGTAATATTTTTTGTCACGTCTGGGTCGTGTTACGGGTTTACTTAAAATGGAATTTTCAGGTTCGAATCCGGTAGTTTTTCGGCGGAAATTATTGTGTCTTGTTAGGATTTGGTTGCGGTTCGATGGAACTTTTCTTTGTTAGGATCGGGTTCATTTCAAATGGTATTTTCAGATTCGGGTCGCGTAGAACACGATATTTGGACTAACAGTTGGTCATTTTTCAATTATCATAACGCGATCTATGCTCATTGCAATAAGCCTGAAAAATATCAGATTAATTGAGAAATAAATGGCCATATCCCAATCAGCCTAACCGTCTCTGTGCTCTTTTCAATGAGCCTGAAATGTATCAGACTGATTGGAAACAGGGAGATTATTCTCCAATTAGCCCGGCTCTTTGAAAACAGCCTAGGCAAAGAACCTGATTCCTCAATTAGCCTACGACATGTATAAATTCTATTAGATCATATACAGGGCTGCACAAAATAATTCGTAAGCATTACTAAGGACGATCGTGAATTGCTTGAAGGGGGTTTTTTAATTTAAATTCTGCCTTTTCAAGCTCAACAATATTTAGTGTATTATGTGGTGTTTGTGGAATATAGATAAAATCATATACAGTTACCTTCCAAGAACTGGATACATGGCCGGCCGCCTATGAATAGTAATTTCTGGAAGTGTGATTTCAGTAGTTTTAAGCGTCTTTTAGTCTGAACGAAATTTTAGCCTAGTAAGTGGCAGTAGGTTACATACAGGGATGTACTAAAATATTCAAGTACAATTCTATCTATTGATAGAAAATGCTGCATGTGATTTTTTAACTGTTTAATAAGTTTTCTTACTAAACTATATTTTATCTTACTATGTAGAATATACACAAATCCTAGATCATATACAGTGCTGCGACAAAAAATGGAAGTACTTTTCCATCTATGGATGATAATTGCTGAAATCTAGTTTTCTAACGTGTGATGCATTTTCTAAAATGTTTAAATAGGTATCTTCTCTACATTATTAAACGGCTAAGTTCTGTTAAAGTTCTCTGGAAGTGTTGGAAAATGTTTAATAATCTATGCTTAATGCATAATCTTTCTTTCTTGTTTTTATTTCCATTAAAATTGACGCAGGAAATAGTAATTTAATTTAAAATACCGATAACATACAGAACTTTAAATATAAAGCTAAACGAAAGCTTTTTAAAATCTTCTTTCCAACGAGTGAAAATATCTGTAGTGACTCCCCTCGAGTTTTCCGAACACTTGACACATCCAAAAAGTAAATCTATATCTATACTCATCTATATTTCATCATCTATACTCCTATTATAAAGAGGAAAAAATTGTTTATTTGTCGGAGGTAAGCTCTGGAACTACCGAACCGATTCCAAAAGTAATGGTATCAAAATGATGGTGTTAGTCCAACTTAGAACATAGGCTATATCTTATGTCGGTGCCACTACCCCAAAGGGGGTGTAGCAGCAAAAAACGTTCTAAAAATGCGATTTTAGCGTTACTGAAGGGCCTAGAAATATGAAATTTTGAATATTAGTTACTTATAAGATATAAATGATATCTAAGAACAGTTCTTAAACAATTCGAAATTTAAAAGGGGCGAAAATGCACAAAAAGCGTTCTAAAAATCGTTCTAAATGATAGTTTCTACACAATCTCAGGAAATATAAACCGATTTAAAAAATATTGATGTCAAAATGATGGTGACAACGCTTACTCCAAGATAGGCTATCTTTTATGTCGGTGTCACTACCCCAAAGGGGTTGCAGGAGCAAAAAACGTTCTAAAAATGCGATTTATGTGTTACTGAAGGGCCTAGAAATATGAAATTTGAAATATCAGCTACTTATTAGATATAAAGGATTTCTAAGAACAGTTCTTAAGCAATTCGAAATTTGAAAGGGGTGAAAATGCGCGAAAATCGTTCTAAAAAACGTTCTAAATGGTGGTTTCTACACAATCTCAGGAAATACCAAACCGATTTAAAAAATAATGGTGTCAAAATGACGGTGACAACCCTTGCTCCAACATAGGCTATGTTTTATGTCGGTGCCACTACCCCAAAGGGGGTGCAGGAGCAAAAAACGTTCTAAAAATCCAATTTTTGCGTTACCGAAGGGCCTAGAAATATGAAATTTGAAATATTAGTTACTTATTAGATATAAAGGATTTCTAAGAACAGTTCTTAAACAATTCGAAATTTAAAAGGGGTGAAAATGCGCGAAAAGCGTTCTATAAAACGTTCTAATGGTGGTTTCTACACAATCTCATGAAATATTAAACCGATCTAAAAAATAATGGCGTCAAAATGATGGTGAAAACCCTTGCTCCAACATAGGTGATGTTTTATGTCGGTGCCACTACCCCAAAGGGGGTGCAGGAGCAAAAAACGTTCTAAATTGCGACTTTTGTGTTACGGAAGGGCCTAGAATCGTGAAATTTGGAATGGTAGTTAGTTATAAGATATCAATGATCTCTAAGGACATTTCCTAAAAAAATTCAAATTTAAAAGGGGGTCAAAATGCGCAAAAAGTGCTATAAAAAACTTTCTAAATTGCGATTTCTATGCAATCTCAGGAAGTACTGAACCGATTTCAAATATAATGGTGTAAAAATGATGGTGACAGATCTTGCTCCAAGATAGGCTATATTTTATATCTGTTTCCACTACCCCAGAGGAGATGAGGAGCAAAATGCGCGAAAAGCGTTCTAAAAACGTTCTAGATGCCGATTTGTCGGCAATATCTCAGGAAGAACGAATCTGATTTCAAACGTAAACAGCCTCTGCTCTAACATAGACGCTTTTTTATGTCGGTATCACTATCACCAAGACGTTGCAGGAGCAAAAAAGCGTTCTAAATTTCGATTTTTGTGATCGGTAGGGGATAGCAACTTAAAATTAGGCAAGGTACATATTTATTAGCTACAAATGATCTTTAAGAACAGTTTCGAAAAAAATGGAAATTTAAAAAGCGGTGAAAATGCGCAAAAGGCATCCTAAAAACGTTCTAAATTGCGATTTCTACTCAATCTAAGGAAATACCAAAGCTATTTCAAAAGTAATGGTTGCAAATCAATGGTGACAGTCCCTGCTATAACATAGGTTATATTTTATGTTGCTGTCACTACCATCTGAGGGTTACAAAAGCAAAACATGTTCTAATTTGCATTTTTTGCACAACTGAGGGGTCTAACACTTTGAAGTATGGCATGGTATTTACTTTCAAGATGCAACTGCTTTCTAAGAACAGTCGAAAGAAAATTCCAAATTTAAAAAAAATGAAGTGAGTGAAAAGCGTTATAAATTACAATTTTTAAGCAAACTTATAAATTACCAAACGGATTAAAAAAATAATTATGACAAATTTTGGTGATAGGACCTGCTCAAACATAAGCTATATTTTATGTCTGTTCCACTACCACCAGAGGGTTGCAGGAGCTAAAAACTTTCTAAATTGCGATTTCTGTGATACTGAAAGGCTAGAAACTTTAAATATGACATGGTAGTTACTTATAAAATATAAATGCCCTCGAAGGAACGTCGAAAATAAATTCGAATGAAAAAGGAGTGAAGCGAAGGGGAGGTGCGAAAAGCATTCTATAAAAGTTCTAAATTACGATTCTATGCAATTTCAGGGAATATAAACAGATTATAAAAGTAATAGTTGCGAATCAGTGGTAACAGTCTCGGATCCTACACAGGCTATATTTTATGCCGGTGATTCTACCACCTGGGGTTCACAGGAACAACAAACGTTCTAAAAAAGGGCTTTAAAAGCTTTTTAAATTACGTTTCTGTGGAATATTAGGAAATAACAAACCGATTTCAAAATTAATGTTGTCAAATTAATGGTGACAGTTCCTGTTTCAACATAGCCCTTTATGTTGAGAGAGGTGGTAGGACTTGGAATTCGACATGATGGTTAATTTTAAGATGTAAGAAGATGGTTTCTAAAAAATTCAAAACTTCAAATGAATACTGAAATGAGCGTATTAATTGAGCATAAAATTTCAAAATATTTTCTAAATTATCATTTATTTAGTTTTATTTCATTTTATTAAGTCTTATTTCTGCCTAATACAGTGTAATAATGATGATTAGTGAAACTGTGTTTTAAATAGTAATTTTTGAATTATTCCTAAAAGTAATAAGTACCTTTTAATAAAATAAAATATTACCTTTTAATAAAATAAAAATTTAGTTAGTACCTTTTGATAAAAATTAGACATATAAATATCACTTGGCATATTTCAAATATTACGCGAGCAAAGCCGCGGGGTTTTCTAGTCATCATATTATAAAGAGGTAAAAATTGTTTATTTGTAGGAGGTAAGCTCTGGAACTACCGAACCGATTCCAAAAGTAATGGTATCAAAATCATGGTGTTAGTGCAACTTAGAACATAGGCTATATCTTATGACAGTGCCACTGGCCAAAAGGGGGTGCAAGAGCAGAAAACGTTCTAAAAATGCGATTTTTGTGTTACTGAAGGGCATAGAAACATGAAATTTGGAATGGTAGTTATTTACAAGATACTAATGATTTCTAAGGACATTTCTTAAAAAGATCTAAATTAAAAAGGTGTGAAAATGCGCGAAAAGCGTTCTAAAAAACGTTCTAAAAGGCGGTTTTTACACAATTTCAGAAAGTACCAAGCCGATTTCAAAAAAAGTCCTTCCGGCCAGTGCCGGGAGGAAGAGGTAGCTTTCATAATCCTTATTTAAAAAAAGCCAACTTATATCATGCAAACACACGAAGCTCAATTTAGTGGAAACCGAATATTGGAGATTCAATACTAATTTTTATCAATATAATGAATGAGAATTTCGCGAAATTAGTCAGCTTTATCCAAGCTGCTTTTCTTTAAAGTAACTTATATTTGGCTGCCAAATTCGGCAATTTCTTAAAGTGCCTGTCATTTTAAGACAACATGGTGGATGAGGCTAAGCAGTGAACTTGGTCGAGACCTTAGTAATTGCTGTGCACATGCTCACTCACATCGGAATCGGTTAATATATAGGAGTGCTGTCGCATGCAAAAAATCAGATTTTTCAAAATGTCACCCACAATAGAAATTGAAACTGCTATATCTGAGCCATTTTTTAAGGTAAAGACAAACAAAAAATGCTCCTGAATCCTTATATCAAGATCAAATACTTTAGAAAGAAACCTTTTTCAATTTCTAATTTTTTTGCACCTCACTTTAAATATATATATATTTTTTAATTTAATGGCCGCCATTTTGAAACAAGATGGCTGATGAATCTGGCCAGCGAACTTGGTCGAGGTGTTGATGTATACTATCCACATGCCTTCTTACATCGAAATAGGCGAATACGTGTGTTATCGCATGAGAAATACAAGATCGTTTCAAAATGTTAGCCATGCTAGAAATTCAAAGTGCTATAAATCAACCATTTTTTAAGATATCAACAAAAGAACAAATTTTCAGAAACAAAAACTGCTCCGGAATCTTTGTATCAAGGCCAAACACATAAAAAAAATCTTTTTCATTTTCCAATTTTTTAATACCTCATTTTGAATTTTAAATTTATTTTTTTTAAATGGCAACCCTTTTGAAACAAGATGGGGAATGAAGCTGGCCAACGAACTCGGTCGAGACATTGGTATGTACTATGTACAGACCAAGTAACATCCAAATAGGTTCATAAATACGCCTGTTATCGCGTGACAAAAATCAGGTCGTTTTAAAATGTCAGCCACAAGAGAAATTCAAAATGCTATTACTCAGCCATTTTTTTTTTAGATATAGACGAAAGAAAAACTGTTCCGGAATCTTTGTATTAAGGTCAAACACATACAAAAAAATCTTTTTCATTTTCCAAATTTTTGGTATCTCATTTAAATTTTTTTATTTTTTTATTTTTTTAAATGGCCGCCATTTTGAAACAAGATGGCGGATGAAGCTGGCCAACGAACTCGGTCGAGATATTTGTATGTACTATGTACACACCAAGGTACATCCAAGTTGGTTCATAAATACGCCTGTTATTACGTGAGAAATATCAGGACGTTTCAAAATGTCAGCCACGTTAGAAATTCAAAATGCTATAACTCAGCCATTTCTTGAGATATAGACGAAACAAAAACTGCTCCCGAATCTTTTTATCAAGGTCAAACACATAAGAAGAAAATATTTTTTCAATTTTCAATGTTTGGTACCACATTTCAAATTTAAATTTTTCTTAAAAATTTAAATGGCCGCCATTTTTAAACAAGATGGCGGGTGAAGCTGGCCAACGAACCCGGTCGAGACATTGGTATGTACTATGTATAAACGAAGTTACATCCAAATCGGTTCATAAATACGCCTTTTATCGCGTGACAAAATTCAGGACGTTTCAAAATGTCAGCCACGCTAGAAATTCAAAATGCTATAACTCACCCATTTTTTAAGATATAGACGAAACAAAAACTGCTCCGAAATCTTTGTATAAAGGTCAAATACATAAGAAAAAAATATTTTCCCATTTTCAATTTTTTGGTACCACATTTCAAATTTTAAATTTTTAAAAAAATTTTAAATGGCCGCCATTTTGAAACAAAATGGCGGATGAAGCTGGCCAACGAACTCGGTCGAGAGATTGGTATGTACTATGTACACACCGAATTACATCCAAATCGGTTCATAAATACGCCTTTTATCGCGTGACAAAATTCAGGACGTTTCAAAATGTCAGCCACGCTAGAAATTCAAAATGCTATAACTCAGCCATTTTTTAAGATATAGACGAAACAAAAACTGCTCCGGAATCTTTGTATAAAGATCAAATACATAAGAAAAAAATATTTTTCCATTTTTAATTTTTTGGTACCACATTTCAAGTTTTAAATTTTTTTAAAAATTTTAAATGGCCGCCATTTTGAAACAAAACGGCGGATGAAGCTGGCCAACGAACTCGGTCGAGACATTGGTATGTACTATGTACACACCGAATTACATCAAAATCGGTTCATAATTACGGGAGTTACAGTGTGACATAGGTCAGATATATATATATATATATATATATATATATATCAATTTTGAACGGAGGGTGGTTTCGGGGTCTGGGGGTCATGATTGATGAAAATATACCAAAATTTTTTGAAATCGCTTTCCTCCGAACGGCTGCAATAGGTAGCTTTTTTGTAAAGAAAGCTACCTAATAATGGTGTCAAAATGATGGTAACAATCCTTGCTCGAACATAGGCTACATTTTATGTCGGTGCCAGTACCCCTAAAGGGGATGCAGGAGCAAAAAAGACGTTCGAAATTGTAATTTGTGTGTTACTGAAGGGCCCAGATACATGGAATTTGGCATGGTAGTTGCTTATTAGATATAAATGATCTCTAAAAACATTTCTTAAAAAATTCGAAATTTAAAAGGGGTGAAGATGCGCAAAAAGCGTTCTAAATGGCAATTTTTACGCAATCTCAAAAAGTACCAAACCGATTTAAAAAATAATGGTTTCGAAATGATGGTGACAGGACTTGATCCATTTTATGTCGGTGCCACTACCCATAAAGGGGGTGCAAAGCAAAAAAACGTTCGAAATTGCGATTTTTGTGTTACTGAAGGGCCCAGATACATGGAATTTGGAATGGTAGTTACGTATAAGATGTAAATGATCTCTAAGAACATTTCTTTAAAAATTCTAAATTTGAAAAGGGTGAAAATGCGCGAAAAGAGTTCTAAAAAACGTTCTAAATGGCGATTTCTACGCAATCTCAGAAAGTACCCAACCTATTTCAAAAGTAATGGTTGGAAATTCACGATGACAGCCCTTGCTCCAACATAGGTTATATTTCATGTCGGTGTCACTACTACTTACGGGTTTCAGAAGCAAAAAACGTTCTAAATTGCGATTTTTGTGTTACTGAGGGCCTAGAATCCTGAAATTAGGCAGGGCAGTTACTTATAAGATACAAATGATCCCTAAGACCATTTCCTAAAAAATCGAAATTTAAAAGGGGTGAAAATGAGCGAAAAACGTTCTAAAAAACTTTCTAAATTACTATTTCTACGCAATCTCAGGAAGTACCGAACCAATTTAAAAATAATGGTGTGAAAACGATGGTGACAGCCCTCGCTCCAACACAGACTGTATTTCATGCCGGTGCCACTGCCCCAAAGGGGGTGAAAAGCGCGAGCAAAAAACGATCTAAATTGCGTTTTTTGTAATACTGCCCGGACTAGCAACTTGAAACTAGGCATGGTAGTTACTTATAAGATATAAATGATCTCTAAGAACATTTCCTAAATAATTCGAAATTTAAAAGGGGTGAAAATGGACGAAAACCGTTCTAAATTGCGATTTCTACGCAATCTCAGAAAGTACCCAACCGATTTCAAAAGTAATGGTTGGGAATTGATGATAACAGCCCTTGCTCCAATATAGGATTTATTTTATGTCGGCGTCACAACCACCTTGCGGTTGCATTAAAAAAAAAATTCTAAATTGTAATTTTTGTGGTACTGAAGGGGCTAGCAACATGAAATTTGGCATGGTAATTACTTATGAGATGCAAATACTCTCTGAGAAGAGTTCCTTAAAAATTTGAAATTTAAAAGGGGTGAAAATAAACGAAAAGCGGTCAAAAACTTGGTAAATAGCGATTTCTACGCAATCTCAGGAAATATAAACCGATTTCAGAAGTAATGGTTTCAAATTGATGGTGACAGACCCCGCTCTAACATTGCCTATATTTTACGTTGTTGTCACTACCACCTGGGGGTTACAGGAGCATAAAATGTTCTAAATTGCGTTTTTTTTGTGTTACTGAGGTGGTCTAACATTTTAAATTTGTAATGGTCATTACTTCAAAGATGCAAATGCTTTCTAAGAATTGTCGAAAGTAAATTCCAAATTTAAAAGGATGAAGTGAGCGAAAAGCGTTCTATAAGCGTTCTAAATTCCGATTTTTATGCAATCGTATGAAATACGAAACCGATTTCAAACATAATGGTTGCAAATTGATGGTGATAGAACCTGCTCAAACATAAGCTATATTTTATGTCGAGGATTGCAGGAGCAAAAAACTTTCTAAAATGCTATTTCTGCGGTACTGAAGAGGCTCGAAACTTTAAATATAGCACGGCAGTTACTTATAAAATATAAATGTCCTCTAAGAACAATCGAAAATAAATTTGAAATTAAAAAGAGGTGAAGCGAACGGAAGGAGCGAAAAGCATTCTAAAAGAATCCTAAATTACGATTTCTATGGAATCTCAGGAAATAATAAAGCCGAATACAGAAGTTATTGGTTGCGAATCAAGAGTGATAGTCCCTGATCCTATACGGGTTATATTTTATGCCGGTGTCGCTACCACCGGGTTGGTAGGAACAACAAGAAAGCCTTTAAATACATCTAAATTCAGTTTTTATAGAATGCTAGGAAATACCAACCGATTTTAAGGTTAATGTTGGCAAAATAATGGTGACAGTCTCTGTTTCAACATTTTTTGAGACATTCTATTTCAACTCTGTTTCTGCATTTTATGTTGGTGCCACTAACACCAGAGAGGTGGTAGACTGTTAGACAAGAAGCTTGGAATTTGACATGATGGTTAATTTTAAGATGTAAATGTGTTACGATGGTTTCTAAAAAATTCAAAACTTCAAATGAATACTGAAATGACCGTATGAAATGAGCATAAAAGTCTTAAAATACTTTCTAAATTATCATTTAATTGGAATTAGTTTTAGTTCTTCTTATTAATTAAATCTCATTTCTGTCTATTACACTTTTATAATGAAGTTTAGCCAAACTGTGGCTTAATTTGTAATTTTTGAGTTATTTCAAAAAAGTGTTCTTCTAATAAAAAATAGTCATGCAAATATCACTTAGCATATTTCAACTATTGCGCGAGCAAAGCCGCGGGGTTTGCTAGTTTATATATATATATATAGAAACAAGTGGAAAAAACGAAGACACCCTCCCTCACGACAAAAACTTAATCTGCCTCTGCCAAGGATTGAAATAGTGGAAGATCTAGCGCTACATGAAATTAATTTTGACAGATTAGGATTACACTGAAATTACTTTACAGAGAAAATACCTAAATAGTGTACAAACAGAAAAATATACAATAATAACAATATTCCATATAATGCTTGTACCGAACCTCAACAAAGTTTGATTAAACATAATAACACAAATAAAATAAAAAATGCTATACTATAATTAAACCAATATATACAAAACTTTTACCAAATGTTAAAAAAATCTTTAACAAAGATTATTCCACTTATCACACTGTGCACAAACTTTTCCAAATTGAAATATTTATAGAAACTATGACCATTTTTTTCTTTTTTCCCCCTTTTTCTTTTAACTGTACATACACTTTGTCGGATTCTTTAACTTAAATTCCTACTACTTTTTTTCTCTTCCCTTTTCCTTCTTTTATTTTCTTTTTCTTTTTATTATTTTTTTAATACTGTGCATACACTTACTAAATTCCAATATTTTCAAATTCTTTAACCAAATTCTTATACTGTGCTTACATTTTACCAAATTAAAATAGTGAAAATTCTTGTTTGTGCTAATACTTAACAAAGGCATACATTTTAATTCTGGAATCGATCGCTAGATCTCCCGTTTTGAAGCTGGAGACGTTGCAACTGCGCTACAAATGCTTGATTACATCCCCCACAATATTTATCACTGACACTCTCCCACATTTCCTTCGTGATTTTCTTTGTAGAATCGGTTTCGAAAGGGTTTGAAAATGGTTTAAAATGGATTATATACCTTAACCTTTGGGCCAATTTGTACAAAATTCTATAGAGTTCTTGTGACAATAGTTTACAACGTATTTGAAAAATAGGAGCTCAGTCAGAATTACCGTTTTGGAGTTATAGTGTTTACACACACACAAACAAGTCATGATTACCGTTCTTTGTGCTCGGACAGTAAAGATATGATAAATAAAAAAGACGTTTTACATAATATTTTTTGAAAAATTGATAACGAGAGTATCACACACGGACAATGAAAATATTGAAAGCAAATCTCATTATTTTACTTTATACAGTGCGTCCACGTATAACTTGACCGACCTTTATTTTCACAACCCTTGGTCCTAGATGCATACTTCCGATTACAAAAATGGTCAAAATAAGGTGCAGGATTAAGGTAAAAAAAGTTTGAAGCGTAAAAACAATTTAGTGAAGAATTACAGAATCTAAATTTTTATACGGTCCCCCGGTCCTATAAGTTATATTTAGTAAAATTTCCCTGTTACACTTTCAAGTAAGGCAAAAAAAAGTCCCGTTATTCTACGATTAAAATTGACCGAGTAATAGCTGTTTAAAGTTGGAATATATTTTTTGCTGCATATTAGGGGTCATTCACAAATTTAGTAGAAATATAATTTCGTCAGATATATTAAAGAAATGGTTGAGAGTACAATTAGCATTGCAATATAAATTTGAAATCTTTAATCATTTTGACATATTACTGCAAAATGTACAATTTGTACTGAACATTATAAGAGGATAAAAATAACAGATTTTTTGTTAAATAAAAGGATGAAAAACAATAGCCTCAATTCTTTACAAAATGATACGTATTTTAAAATGCTGTTAGATTACATTGATTTTCAAATTTTGGGTTGTGGCATGTTTTTTAGGTTTAGAAAATTGATTCTTATGTATTTTTTAGCACTGAATCCGAAAATGACCTTCATTTTAAACCAACACCTCAGGAATTTTCTCAAATCGCAAATTTCAAAGTTAAAAAGCTAAATGTTAAAGTTGATCCCCCCTTCCCTCCCAACCTCATCGGACCCCCCGAGATCTTTAGCTGTAAGAAACCCAGTACAAACCAAAAAATCTAATAAATTATTGAATTAAATAAAATTAAACTGAATAAAAAATTCTTACATCTATTTTATAGTATCAGATTTTTCGCTATTTTTTAACATTGAAATTTACGATTTGCGAAAAATCTTGACATGATGGTTAAAAGTGAAGATAATTTTTTAATTCAGCGTTAAAAAATACATAAAATCTATACTAATAAAAGAACAGATCGCTCTGTGTGTGTGTGTGTCTGTTGGTGATGGCTAGAAAAATCTACGGCATGTACGAGGTTCAAAATTTTTGTGAAGAGAGTCCAAGGCCTTTCCTAATGTACCTGGCCCTGAGAATTTTTAAATTCTAATTATTCGCTGAGTAATTAATTTACAAACGCAACTCACTTTCGTCAAAAATACGCTTTTTTCTCGGCTTTATTTAATCCTCTTGCTTTCGTTTGGTTGGTTGTATAAAGTTTTCTCAGAAGAAATTAAATAAACCGTGATAGCAATGACAGTGGGTGCGTTCAAGATGCACGCGCCCCGCGCGCGCGAGCTTAGGAAGACAGAAACATGGAGTGGGTCTTTATCGTGGATGCAATAAACGTTCAGCGCGTTCACGAACTAATCACGGTTTGATTAATTATAGTGCTAATTATAAGGATAATTTGTTGCAAACGAAAGGCGAGCTGGATGGCTGAATGGATAGCGCTTTGTACTCGAGACTACACTGTTAAAAATATCGTGAAAAATTACCTCTGTTTATAAAGGCTATCTATTTTCTGACCAATGAGAACGCTACATTAACGCCTGTGGATCGTTCTCATTGGTGAGAAAATAGATAGCCTTTAAAAGCAGAGGTAATTTTTCACGCTATTTTTAACAGTGTTCGAATCGTTCGCGCCCCAAATTGTTTTATAAGTTTTTTTTTTTATTGGTTGCTTTATATTTTTCATAATAAATAAGATATTTTTGATAAAGATAAACTTTTATATTAATAACTAGCAGTACTACCCGGCTTCACCCGTGTCAATTATAAGGAGCCTTCCAGGTAAAATAAATTAAAACGAAGGAACACGGTAATTACAATAACTGAAACTTGTGCATTCCCATCCACAAATCGTTAAAAAGCAATCAGAAAACATGACGTTATTGTCTCGCAACCACAATAAAATCCCTGAGCCTTAATAACAGGATGCGCGTTATGTAAGAGAAAAGTATGTGATTTTTCCTCACAATATCAAAAAAAAAAAAAATTCCACCAAATTTCGCAACATTTAGTGAAATTCTCGTTTGTATGGTACATATATAAATTACAAACACTATGTCAGTGCCCGTAAATTGTGCCCCATGAATTGTAACCCCTAAATTGTGCCTTTAGTGCAATTTTTCTAACTTCTAAACATCACACAATTTCATTTTTTACAATGTCGAATAGAAAAAAGTTCTTTCAAATGAAAATTTTTTGAAAATTTTACCTCAATTTTCTGATTTTAATGGATTTTAAAGTAGATTTCAAGCATGGATATTTTTAAAGGTGCGTGCAAGCCGATTACGAAAAATGAACCCGTTTACACTTAATGCCATAGTATAATGAAAAGACATGTCTATGAGTAACGCTAGTATCATATTTTCGGTGGCAACAACCTAACACAACAATTAATTTCCCTTTTACTTTAATTTAACCTCTAAACCTCGCACATTCGATTGTTTCAACGTCTTATAGAAAACAAATTACTTTCAGTAAAATTTGTTTGTAATGTTTATATCAGTTTACAGATTTTTTTTATGGATTTTAAAGTAATTTTCAACCATGCATATTTTTTAAATATTCTTGTAACCCAATTACAAAATATTAACTCAATTGCTCAAAAACATTGTAAATAATTTAGGATTTGCTTGTTTTCGTGTAATATTTGATAACTAAATTGGCAAACGAAATTAAAACGCCAAAAATAAAATAAAATAAAACAGGAACTTAATAGATTATAGCTGTAGTGAGTTTGACTACACGTTGAAAAGATATGATAGAAAGTGGTGTCATATCTAGCCATTTTTTTTCATGTTCCTAAATTGTTTTCATGAAATTTGACTGTCTGTATTAAAGTAGATATTTTAATTAAAAGAAAAACATTCAAATTAAGGTGCTACATCATTTTACGCTCGTGTTGTTAAAGTTTTTATTTTATATATAAATAATGTGCGTTTTCTGTTTAGAATGACGCAATTTCAAAAATGCAAAAATATAGCAACGCCTTATCGCTACTTTTTTCACATTATTGTGTCATTTTTTAGGGTGTGGCAACGGTAAAGAAACGATTTAATTAGAAAATTAAAAAGATATATTTCTATAATGTTAAATTACGGAACATGGTAGAAAAAAGGGATAAATAGTGTTCTGATGAATTTTTAAAGTAGACAGTGCTCTTTCCCACGTTCTAAAGCCTATGTAAATGAAGTTTCGTGCAGATCCGTCAAAAATTGAAGATTTGTATAAAAGACATACACACAGAGAACGGCTTTTATATATACAGAAGCATATGTATTTCTATTATGATAATAAAATACTTAAATACCAGAAAATGAGGTATTTCGCAATGAAAGTTTTACATTTGAACGTCTTTTAATATTGAAAGTGATATTAAGCAAATGAAAAAATAAGTATTGTGCGAAAATATACGTTTGCGCGTAGGATAATTTCTTGATGTGTTTCTTTCCTTTGAGTACTTTAGGAGTGAATTTTTGTCAAGACTGGGATGCAAATCATATTTTACGGTGTTAAAATCAACATGGAAAATATTATAAAAATAAAATGTAATACATGTACAATATTTTAACTAAAAATATCTGCACATACAGTAGAACCTCGATTATCCGAAGTAATTGGGACCGATCATCTTTCGGAAAATAGAAATTTTCGGATAATCGAGAATGCTTCAATTTTAAGATTAAGGAGAAATATATGCAAAATTTCTTATTATGGTAACAAGTACTTCATAAAAATAAAGCAATAGCAAAATAGAAAGAAGAATAAATTACCTGAATTTTATTTTTGAAATTAAGTATCTTTTACATTTATCACAAGGGTTTAAAAAAATGTTTTGTTTGTCGCAGTTTCGATTGCTTTTGCTTTGAAGCTCTATAACGGAGTTTTTAAATAATTCTTCCCCAGTATCGCAGTGCTAGGCCCCCTATATCTAGGGCCCCTTTTTAAGCATTTACACCATTATTGCGCAATTTTAATAAATATTATTCGAATGATTATTACATATCCTGTGATTAATTTTGACAAATTGAAGATCTAAAACGCTAAGTACTAAAACGGTTTAACATGTTTTCATGTTAGGGCCCTGTTCTCAACTATCAGTTGGCCCCTTTTGGGCCCCCTATTATAACTCATTTAAAAATAGTCCGATTCACTAGCTTTTTTTTTCTAACAACATCTTAGTTTTCTCCAGCTATTACACGAACGACAAAAAAAAAAATTGCAGACTTCAGCTACCACCAATTTTGAATATTAATCGACTTCTTGGGCCCTTGGTGAAGCTTCTTTAAAAATGATCCGAATGCCTTGCAATTTTCTTTACCATTGTTCTAGCATCATCTGATTACTTTAAAAACTACTAAAAAGTGTCTTTATACCAAACTACATACCACTTAAGTTCCTTCCCCCTGGGGCCCGGTACAAGTCTCCTTGAAGCTTTTGCACCATAAATTATTAATAAATTGCCCCACTTAATCCTATCTTCATTTTTACCATTTTTGTATTTAGTCATTCTCCTGTTACTATATTCCAGTTAAAATTCTGGGGCGCCTTACGGTCCTGTAGGGCCCGATCCAGGGTCCTACAGGTGTGCCATGTATTTTTCACCCCCTAATTTTCTCACCTTCTGATTGCATAATTTTAAAATTGAGTCTTGGACTCTTCTCCCTAGACAAACACCCTCATACTTTTATTGGGGCTCTAGGGCCTCTTTATAAGCATTTACACCATTTTTGCGCATTTCTTTAAAATATTATTCTAATTATTATTTCATGCCCTATGATTAATTTTGACTAATTGAAAATATAAGACGCTAATTACTACAACATTTAAACATGCTTTCATTTTAGGGCCCTACTCTCAACTATCAGTTGGACCCTTTTGGGTCCCCTGTTATAGCTCCTTTAAAAATGGTCCGATTCACGGACTTTTTTTTTCTAACAACTTCTTAGGTTCTCCAGCTACTACATGAACAACAACAAAAAAAATTTGAAGAGTTCAGCTACCACCAATTTTTAATATTAATCATCTTCTTGGGGCCTTTGTTGCAGCTTCTTTAAAAACTATCCTATTCTATTGCAATTTTCTTTAACTTTGTTTTAGCGTCTTCCAGCTACTTTAAAACCACTACAAAATTTTCGTATACTCAACTACATTCTAGATAACACTCTGTCCCCTAGGGCCCGGTATTTATTTATACCTCAGCTACCACTTTTTTCGAACATTAATCTTCTTTTCCAGCATCAACTTACGTCTACTCACTACAACCGTAAATTAAAAATCGCGTTACTTTAAAGGTAACTTTAGATAAGAGATTTCATCCATTTATTAAATATCGTGTTAATGCTAACTGTAATTCATGAAATTTACAAGGGGGGGGGGGGGATCTTCCACCGCTTGGGGGCGCAATATTTCCTCGGGTTTAAGGGCTCAATTTCAACGGGATTTGCTTCCTTCAACTTAGATTACAATTCAGCTACTTTCTATATTATGAAATTTTATCTTGGACTTTAGTTACCAACATTTTCTAACATTAATGGTGCATTCTCTTTTTATTATTATTCTATGGGCTTGATTCCTACGAGGTTTGTCTCACCCAACTTGATTTTGGATTGTCTCCAGCACGTGCGGGCACTTCCGGTAAATGCTGCCATAGATAGCGGGGAGGTAGATTACAGGTTCGTTCGGAGAGATGTTTGATGGGAACACACTAGACGCTGTGGAAAGAAATGGGGCTTCCGAAATTAGGCTCATTTAAAAGAATTTCCAAAGCTATAAAATCATGCAAACTTATGTTTTGTTTAAGGTTATTATTTACAAACCCCGGGCAACGCCGGGCGGGTCTGGTAGTGTAATTATAAAAGTTAAAAAACACAACCATCGCAGGTTTACGTTATCTAATCTAAAACTCTTTTTTAAACTTCTTGACGGTAATCTATCCGAATTTTTTAGTGTTATTCTCTAACATAAGTATGTATAAGATGGTAAGAGTCGAAAATCATAATAATATTACATTGTCATCGGATTTGAGTCAGAATGTAAATTTTAACTACAATCCGACATTTGAAAGTAAGTTAAAGTTCGAGTACAAATTTTAAACTGGAAAAACGATCGATGCAAGTTAAATGAAACCTTATGAAAATAACATAATTTTAGTTAAAAGAAATCATAGCCTCAAATCCTTACAAAATAAAACATATATTAAAATACAATTATTTTAACTAATCTGAAACTTAACTAATAAAAGTTAATCGAAATATTTGCACGATTTTTTTCAAAGCGCAGATACCTTGAATTAAGTTTAAGTACTTTATACACGACCCCTGAAAGCATGGTTGAAAAATCAACATTACAGAAACACAATTAAAGTAAACGCACAAGTGGTGGGCCACTTAAGGACATTTATCTAATTATTATTATAGCATTAATGAATTCTAAAAGACATACATATATTTTTTTAACTTAGTCTTAACCTTCAGGTATCGGAATAAACATTCAAAGTTTCAAAATATATTCTTTGGAAAAAATGAAAAATAAAAAAGTTACCTTCCTCTATGCTCCAATAGTGGGCATAGTAAATATTTGACGCACCAGTAGTGGGCCCCCCAGAAGTGGGCCACTCCAGTTTTAAGTTTAGTGAGATAATACTGAAGTTAAACTTCTTTTACAGTTCTAGAATTGAATATACACAATAATGAAATCATACATAGAAGTTTAGATGATTACGCAAAATAATTTCACTAGTAAATCTGCAGATCAGGACCTCAACTTCAGTTCTGTAAATCAATTTTAATATTGTCTCACTTTACATAAAATCTAATGTACTACAATCTGCAAAGTAATTTTTTTAGATTATATACAAGGTGTCCTTTCTTATGGTTAAAATAGCTAATTCCCGAGAAGCAAATTTTAGAGGTATAATTTTAATTGCTGAACTATTTCACATGTTTTTCATCATGTGAAAATCCAATTCAATCAAAATAGTTACATTTTCTTAATGTTACGAAATTTAATTTTTGTATAGTTCTTGTCATCTATAAGTTATATTTAGAAAACTGCTTATATGCTTTCACTTGTTAAACAGTAAATATTCCCATATTCTGTGATCAAAATTTTCTGAATAGTGCTATCATAAATTTAGTGAATTAAAAATGCATTTCCTGTGTTTTGTACCAGAATGATACAAATGGTAGAGAGGAGTTTTATCGACAATAATAGTAGACGATTCAGCAATATTTTTTTATCGAAATGCATAGTTTTTATTTCTCTAAATAACAGTCTGTTATATTTTGTAACTTAAAAAATCTGCCCTGCTTGTTATATTGCAGTGGTGATAAATAATAAGACAAACATAATAAAAAGGATAATTAAAAGCTGAAATGACTGCAAAACAAATTGATTTATCCAAAAACGAAAAAAATCTCAAAATTTGAAAAGGGTTTACAGCCAATTTATTACAAAGAGTACTTTAGGTCGAAACTTCCAATGAAATAGAGGCATTAGACTCGGCCGATAATTTCCCGAGTCTCCTTTGTTCCCCATCGGTTATTTTACTCTCCTTTTGAATTTTTCCTTTCAGTTTTTCTTTTTCTTTTTCTGAATCTTTAGCATTTTTAAGACCTTCTCTTTTCTTATAATATTTAAGCATTTGGGGAGAAGTCACAACAGCAGGAAGTTTCTCTGTTTTTCTCTTTTTCATTGTTTTATCGCTCCCTTAGATGAAAAGCCAAAAAGGAACTCTTTTAAAGAGAGATGTTACATTTTAAGAGGCTCACTCCATTTGATGGCACTGAATGGCCACCAGTTTCAGTTGATCCCTCTTAAATGTAAAGGTCCACATCAGCATCTTCAGCCATTGCCCTTTGCTCCAGCTCAATAGTCTCAGCATCAACAGTGTCAATAGACTCTTCAGTGTATGCCGCCTCAACAGATATGACTGATGTACTCTATAACAAGTAAAATGCGAAAATTGAATAAATAATAGCAAAAAAATATACTCAAGTGTTTTATACCCAAATTGTTTTGCGATAGATTACCTGGGAAATCGGTTCCATGTTCAAAGTCTCCTTCGTATCCAATCATAAGTAGTAAAGATCTGTTTGCTCCACAGGGCCTTTCCATTTGCATTTATTTTCTAAGAAATATTTTATTTTTTCTTCTCCAATTTTATCTTCAAGAACTTCCAAGAAAGAAGTCATTTCTCTCTCCTTTATTGGTGATATTTTCACTTTCTTTGATGTTAGTGTGGATTCAACAGTTACTTTTCTTTGGATTCCGTCCACATGCTTTGAGTCCATTCACAATTTTTGAAGGAGTTAAACGATCTAGTGCTGGTTTTAGGACTGGTGGACAGTTATGCTTCTGCATCTGTTTGCCGTCATAGGTTATTTTGAAGTTCACTACTTCCTATAGCCAAGCACTTTTAAGAGTATGGAAAACAGCAACGTCCATTGTTTGCATTAGGTGCGTGGAATTTGGGGGTAAAGCTACCATTTCAATTCTATGAGCCGAACAGAAGGTGCATAGATTCAAATATATGTGCGAAGTATGCCCATCCATAACTAACACTACAGGTTTCTCTATGCAATGCTTACTTAAATATGGCTCACAAATATTTGTTACATACTCATAAAGTGTTTCTTGAATAATCTATCCATTTTCGGACTTCCCAATAGCCCAATCAGCAGGCATGGCCTCGGCGATTTGTTGAGGGATCCTTGCATACCTAAACATTGAAAAAGCAAAAAGGTAAGATATAAAAACTTATTTAATAATTTCAAGTTATATTTCACTAGATTTATGTCAATTTAGACATATTTACCTATAAACTACCATTAGTGGTGCAAGTTCACCAACTGCATTGACTGTTAAAAGAACAGTCAAATTAAGTTTTTCATCAGCTCCGTCAACGGTATATACCTTTTTTCATCATTTTTCAGCAAGAACTTTTCCTGGCTTGGGATTTAAATAGAAAGCTGTCTCTTCACAATTGAAAACCATCTGTGGGTTATATAAAACATCGCCAAGTTTTTTGTTTTTTAAATAAGTCCCAACCTCTTCAAACCAATTATTTATACTTTCTTGTGACACTTTTTGTTTGCTCGTTGTTAAATTTTGGCTAGTTCTCATTTTGATGTCAGGATGGCATCTTAAAAAAAGACTCATACTAATTTCTACCAGAAAGTGTATTTTCTCCTGTGAAAGAAAGTGATTTTATATTCTTTGGCCAATTTCACTATGCTATACACGAGCGTTTTCTTTGTAACAGGAAACCCATTATTTGCCATACTTGTGAACCACGAAGCTAATGTTACACTCTTGATCATTGGTAAGCAATGGACTTGGCCCTTTTTTGTAGCTTATTTGACTCCTCTTTCAATCTACTTTGCAAAGTTGTTTTTGCAATCTTATACTGCTTAACCACTGAACGAGCACTCTTTCCTTTTTCGAAATCAGCGATTGCTCTCGCTCTTTTTAATTCTTCCTCTGTATAATTTTGCTCTCTCCTTTTCTCTATTATCGGGCAATATAATAAACATATATAAAAAACATAGGGGAGAGGGGTTTAGTGTGGATAAAAAAGGTTTATTTTATGTTATAAAATTCTAAGAGTATTTTAAAAAGTTCACAACCCTATTAAATTGAAGAAGGATATTTCCTATTTATTAATATGAAGAAAATATGATGACAAATACAGGTAAACAATAAGAAAATGGGCAGTTTTTAACATTCAACTATGTGTCCACACTAAGGGTAGTGTTGACAAAAAACCAAAATATGTTGGAGGCAAATGTAGACAGCTACTCTTTTTTTTTTTTTTTTTTTTTTTTTTTTTTTTTTAAACAAATCTTCCTTAACAATTATTGCCATTATCTATCTTTGTATTCAGTTAAGTCTATGCTAAATTCTAAAAGGTTTATGGAGCAAGCTGTACCACCAACAATTGCAGGTTGTGGGAGTTTAGCAATTATTTCCCAACTTTTATTTGAGGATTATTTTTGATAACAGGAAAAATAAAATGGTGTGCTTGGTCATTTTTCTGCGGATATTGAACATAGAAAGTCACTAAAACCATTTACATTTTCAACTCTTCCTACGAAATATACAAAATTATTATTCTTGCAAAATTTCAATAATACAAATTTATTGACCAGGAAAGTTAATAATCTGTTAGTTTTGTACATTTTAACCATAAGGAATAGAGTATTCATTTATATAGTGTACTAGAAATATGAAATTTTAATACAAAATACATTAACAGAAAAAATTTTTTAATGAAAACTTACCTCTAAAGGAAAGCAGTAAGAATCCCCCACAAAATCCTTGTATTTTAACACTTGAAGAATAACACGCTTCAAGCTCAAAGACTATCAGCCTAGTGAAGTTGTTGCTTGGTCTGATAATAGATAGGTGTTCTGGCCAATCAGCAGTTGATTTGTTATCTTAAAGGTTTGACTAGAAAACTTACTTTTCAACTTTAAAAACTAGTGGCCCACTACTGATACATTTACCCTTTTGACTATTAAATATTCTGATAATCTCTATATAATAAAACACAATGTAACGCGTCCGGGGCGAACCCATCCTCGAGAAAAGCAAGTTTCGCGGCCATATTAGGCAAAAATATTCAAGAGCGAGGCTAACGAGAAAGACAGGCTACCACGGTGGGTCCGATTCTTCTTTTTTTTACAGACCGCTGGAGTCACCTGATGCTCGAATGCACCAATGAAGGTGTGCCAAAAGAGCATCACGTGACCCATCGCGGTAGCCTGTCTTTCTCGTTAGCCTCGTTCAAGAGACCGCAAGTTTGCCGATTGCTCAACGTATGAAAATATACACATAATCTGCTTTATATCACATTATTCTTCGTTATTTTCTCTAAAACGCTCAAAATCTATCAAATTATAATGTTTTAAATTCTAAATTAAAAATAACGGATAACCAGCTATTTCCCTGTAAACAACGAATAACAAGAGTGCAAGATGAGTTTAACTTTACTTTGGCGCCATCTTTCGGCAATCAATGTAAATGAAAACTTTCGATATCGATTTAAATTTGAGTTTCTTATTAGAAAAAAAAAATGCAGACGTAATGATGTAATTCGAGATGAAGCTTTTAAAGCTTCATTTATATAATTTTAAAATTTCATTCAATATAAATAAAATTAATATTATTTTTATTATGATGATTTTGGTTTGCATTATAAATGTTTTTTTTTCAGATGTAACTGAAATATAAGATGTTATGATTGCATTAGTATGGCTAAAAATTATCTTTTCACTCATTAAATTATAATTTTGCTTTTACAAATGTTATTATGTTAAAAATCGAAATTTTATCTGCATTAAAATAATAAATATATGTAGTACATAACATGGTATTGTGTATTCCTTACATTTTAATTACATTTGATATAAAATATAAAATTTACTTACAATGCAAGTCAATTTCAAGTGGGTATAAGCTAAGTTCTTAAAAATTAATAAAATTAAAATAAAATTTTACGAAAGAGATAATAATAATAATAACTTTTGATTTTCTTTATCCCAAATGAAATTTTAAAGTTATATAGCTGAAGATTTCAAAAATTTATCTTTAATTAAATCAATTTGTCATGCGTATTACACTAAAAAAAACCCTACAAATTTTAACAAACGTTCCTTTGTTTATATTATTTGATGATAAATCACGCCAAGTCCATACTTAGAAATGAAACGTAAAGCTCCATAGTTGAGTAAAACCCGGTTACTTGATCCCACAGAGTTTAAAGAAAAGCGGTGGGACATTCATTATTCAGATTCATTCACTTTTATAAAAATAATATATTTAAAAAAAAAACCTTTAACGCATTGAATATTTAATTTTAATATTTTGTGAAATCTTCAAAAATTGTGTTTTACTTTGCTGATTATTATTATTGTTGCAATAAATACTGCTGTTTGTTTTGTCTAATTGTTAACGCAGATCAACATTCCGTCATTTTTTACGGGGTTATACACCAGTTTTTGCATATAATTAGGACATAAATAAAATAAAGTCAAAATTTTAGTGACAAAAAAATATTTTAGTTCAGCAAAAATCTAATATAAGTTAACAGGTATAGACTTTTTCAATTATCTTATTTATAACCCCATAAGCATTCAGTAATGAAAGTTTAGTATGAACTATGAAGCATGAACTATTTTAGATATTAATTTCTTTTAATAATGATATGTCTGATAGCTTAGTGAAGCTACATTTTCGCTGCTCCAGAAGTGAGCCACTTGTGCACCAATAGTGGGCCCTGGCCCACTACTGGTTCTGATGAACGAAAAACTAAATAAATTATATACAAAGTCTTAGAACCTCAAAAAATGCTTAATTAAAATAAATTAAACATAAACATTTTTTTGGCATAAGCTCCAGTAGTGGGGCCCCATGCCCCCTACTGGTACAATTTAAGAAATTGTGATCCAAAAGTGGGTCACCCCTTAAAATCAATATAATACTCAATTTTTAAGTTTTCAGCTAATCTAACATATTATTTACAATGTAATCGAGTATATCAACGACAGTTTAATCCAAAATCAAACATAATATTAAAGAAACAACGCTTTAAATAAAACCTTATCTCTGAATGAAATCACTAAGAATTTGCTAAAAAATCTGTGTTTGAAGACACTCTAAAAGATAAACAAATATATCTACAGGAAAATAACAATTATTCCAAACTGTTTATTTAAAGTTAACATTTAAGGACTTTAGCTAATCATATTTCTTTCAGTCGTTTTTTCTGAAATGGATTGTGAGTTTGTTTTTAAACTTTGAAAATTAGTGGCCCACTACAGGTACATGGCCCACTTACCGGTACGTTTACCTTACTTGCCCCTGAAAGGGTTAAGAAAGAAAATGAAATGCATAATCACTTACAGTTCTTTGCTGTTTATATTAGGTTTATTTAATAGATTCAAAATATTTTTTAATGAAATCAACGAATATGTAATTATAACATTGTGACCATAACCTGTTACTGTTTAAACATGCACAAAGCACCATGTTCGGAATCAGTAACGTTAGCCTTGACAGGTCAAGTTTCCATACCTGGCACCAGAATAAAAAAATAAAGTAGAGCTAAATGGAACTTGGGAAACTGGAGCAGTGTCATGACCAAGGAAAGGCGGCGTCCAGAATGAAGGGTGTGTCTGTTTGATGATTTTTCCAAGGTTTGCTTGACAGATAAGATTAGTATTATTGCAGTACATCTAAAATATTTTCTAAGCATCATTTTGATGATATTTTCTTTGTGAATGAAATCGTAGCCTTTACATTAGATGCTTGGGATAAATAGCTGGAATTAAAACCGATACCTGATATTAAAACGCAAATAGAGGTGAGTGGCTACGATTCACAATTTAATTATTATAAAGTATTAAAAGAAAGCTATAAACGTTTCCAGATTTTTATTACTCGTAAGCGACAGTTAAAGTTTTTTTTTTCTTGTTATATTTACAAATTACAAGCATTATGACATCTTATATCATGCTTGAGCGTTTTTAATTATACTGAACAAATTTTAACTAGGCAAGAATGGAAATAGCCTCTTTAAAGAAAAATTTTATTATTTTACCCTATTTTACATTCTGTCTGCATAAAATGTAGGAATTTTATATTTTGTGATTTTTATTTTTTATGGTTAAAATTAAACACGTGAATTTTATTAATGCATCTTTTGATCATAATTTCTCTTTTCTTCGCACTTTATACGGGAAAAGAAGAATAATCAGCTTGGACATAGAACATACAGTTTATAGGAAGGTGTAACTCTTAAGGTTGAACAAGAGAAGAGTATGTATTAAATGGTTACCTTTTAAACATAGCATAATATAGAGAATAATATTCTACTGTATTAGATATATCTTGAGTACGAGTTATACATAAGACAGATTGCGATAATAAGATATTCAGTATAAATTAAAGCATTAGAAAATGTTTTAAATTAAAGGTTTTATACAGCATTAAAAATAAACAAATTTTTATTAGCTTATTTTTATCAGCAAAGCAAAGCTAATAAAAATAACAAATGGTAAAGTAAAAAGAAATTTACACTCGATGTGTACGTTTTTCAAATTTACAGTACCACTTAATTACTAGTATTAAAATTGACTTAAAGCAAAGTGGACCATTCAGAATGAATAACGTTGGTATCAATTAATAATTGATGTATTCCGAGATCTTTTATTCTTTTAGTTAAAAATTGAAAACTGTTGTTATTAAAAATTGAAAACAATTTATATTAAAAAGAAAGCAATTTGTTACATGAAACACATCATTTTAAGAAATATTTTTTTATATATTTATTAGAAATAAAAATTTGCTTTGCTTATTTTTAACCTTTGATTTTTGTGATTTCACTAAACTGATATAAAACAATAGATTTTGATTCCTGAAATTCTGTGAGATTATTACAAGAATGAATTCATCGAAGTGTTATTGACAAATCATATGTCTGCCACGTTTTCTTATTCAATTTTCCTTATTTAATTGTAAAAACATAGCTGAGATCTTACATTTTAATCTAAGTGTCTTTAAAGCTCTCACGTTTTTATTTCTAATGTCAGAAATACTTCCAAAATCTTTAGATGATTCAAAATGTAAGTTTTCAATTTTTAATATTAATTGAATAGGAAAGCCATATGCTGTTGACTTTTTAAATCGTTCCTCAAAAGCTCTAATTAGTAATTAATATAATGTAGCATCACTTATTTCTATTAATTTTATTTCCGAAAAGATCGGTATCTTCAAACAAAAGAACTTATGATCATTAAACAATTTTTCTTTTCTTTTTTTTCAATTAAACCATTGAACTGATTCTTAAACTCTGAAAATTTCTTAATTTTGACTCTAAACATTGGCAAAGAAATTTCAGAAAGCTTAGAGGTAATGTGTAAAGCATTATTTCTTTTTTTAATCATAAACAATATTATTGTCCAATGTTTCAATATTATCTTTCTCTGTTCCGTCTTTTAAATTGGTAATTTCAAATAATTTTTTTTATATCGCAGTGAGTTCATTTAGTGGAAGTAAGTTGTATACAGAGGTCTACGTGCGGCGGAAGTGGCGTCAAAGGGGGCGTGGCAGTTGTCAATCAAAAGGGGTCGGAACCGGGAGTAGGGGTGGGTCACGTGACTGGATCGTATAAGGAAGACGAGGGTCAAGGTTGAGTGTGTTTTTTTGCTGGAGGTTGAGTGGTTTTTTGCTGGATGTTGAGTTGTTTTTTGCTGGATGTTGGGTGGTTTTTTGCTGTCAATCAAAAGGGGGAGGAAAAGGCGGGTGAGTCCCGTGACTGGATCGTATAGGAGGACGAGGGTCAAGGTTGAGTGTTTTTTTGCTGGAGGTTGAGTTGTTTTTTGCTGGATATTTTGAGGGGGGAGGAAAAGGGGGGGTGTCACGTGACTGGATCGTATAGGAGGACGAGGGTCAAGGTTGAGTTGTTTTTTCTGCTGGATGTTGAGTTGTTTTTTGCTGGATATTTTGAGGGGGAGGAAAAGGGGGTGTAACATGACTGGATCGTATATAGGAGTACGATAGAAAGGGGTGTGTCAATCTGTCAATCAAAAAGGGGGCGTGTCCGAACATGAACTGTAACATGATGGGTAATACTTTTTCATCTGTAGAAGGCACGGTTGGTATTTTAGGAAAGGGTGCCAATGTTTACGTGTTAGAGGAGAGGGTGTGGATTTAAGTTTCGTTTTCTGGAGGTGTTCATTGTTAATGTATGACGTAATCAGTGGATTTTAATTTTAATTTTATGGAATGAATTTTTAATAAGTTTTGTTTAAAGATATTTATTATTTTAATTTTTTACATTTATTAATTGATTATTTTTTAATGTTTTATTTTTTACATTGATTATTTTTAAAAATTGGGAATCCTGTTTCAGTTTTTTATTTTTTTCATTTGAGCGAAATTATTTACTTATTTATTTTAGAATTTTAAAATTCATTATTTTCAGAATTTAGAATTGGGAATCGTGTTTGATTTTAAACGAATTTATTTTATTTTAAATTGATTATTGCAGAATTTTAAACGAAAAAAAAACACAAGATTTTTGGTTTCACGTGTGGTTTCTTGAATGACGCCATCACACTGAATAGAATCAAGTCTCATCTTTAAATATTCCTTTAACGACGTGATGTCATGGTGCAATTGTTAGAATAACAGACAAATAATTGTTCCTTGACATCATTTTGACGTGTTCAAAACCCACCTTGACTTCTTGGTAAAATAAAAAATACTAAAATAAAATTTAAACGATAGATGAAGCACCAAAAAATCTTATGTACTTTCGGCTTCGAAATAATTCTCTATGATAATATAATAACGCCTGATTTTTAAATTTATATTTGTTTTATAATTAAAAGTAATTATATTAATACTTTAAATTATTTTAATTTAATTGTGTAATTTACCCTAAATTATATTCATACTTTTAAAATAAGGTATATATTAAAGGATTTCCTATAATGATTTCATTTGAAGTAAAACTTTGATGCGATAAATATCGTGTTAGTTTTGTAGACGAAAATATAAATGAATGTTAACTTTCGTTTAGACCATAATCATTGTTGCAATGGAAGTTTTCAATCATATGTATCGGGATCCGGAGTTACCAGGCAGTTTTGGTGGTATCAGTGCTTTACAGCGTGTTTTAAAAGGTCGCGTAAAAGCCAAAGACATCAAGAGTTAGCTGCAAACGAAAGATTCGTACACTTTGCGTAAGCCTTTGCGACACAAATTCCCGAGAAACCGTGTCATATTAGGAGGCATAAACGAGCAGTTTCAATCTGATTTAGTAGACATGCAATCTGTCTCTTCTTTGAATGACGGATATAGGTTTTTACTGACATGCATTGATATTTTGTCGAAATATGCATGGGTCATACCTCTAAAAGATAAGAAAGCTCCAGGTATTAAACGGGCTTTCGAAAAAATACTTTCAGAACGTAAGCCACACAATTTGCAGTGCGACGATGGGAAGGAGTACACGAATAAGCTTGTGCAAGATTTCTTAAAAAAGCAGAATGTTCACTTTTTCACAACCAATAACACCACAAAAGCTTCTGTAGTAGAACGCTTTAATCGTACTCTTAAAACGAAAATGTGGAAATACTTTACTGAAAAGAATACAAAGAGATAGATAGATGTAATCGATAAATTAGTACACAGTTACAACCACACATGGCCTCGTAGTATTTAAATGACACCTGCGTCAGTAAACATTGATAATCAAAGTCAGGTTTGGAAAACATTGTACGCAAACGACAAAATCTCTCCAATGAGATATGACTTGAATGTTGGGGATACCGTTCATATAAGTAAAGAGAAACTACGTTTTGAGAAAGGATACGAGCAAAATTGGACAAGAGAAATTTTTACTATTCATAAAATCATACATCGAGTGCCTGTTGTCTATAAATTAAAAGATTTAGCAGGAGAAATCATAAAAAGAACATTTCACAAGCAAGAATTGCAAAAGATTTCGGATTCAGGTTATTATCCTGTGGAGAGGGTTTTGAAAAAAAGAAAACGTAATGGAAAAGTTCAATACTTTGTGAAATTCCAAGGCTATCTGGAAAAATTCAACACATGGGTTAAAGATATTTGAACCATATAAATAGAGTAGACATCATACTTACCATTCATTTCATCAAAAGATGTCGTTCTACATCACGCACATCAGGGACAGCTCTACGAGCTTTTTACCAAATAATAAAATATCGCAATTTACTACTCAACTGCCCACCCCATCAATTTAAATGGTGAATGGGAAATGGCTTTGGTCGATTTCATTTACCTCATACATGGTATAATGTTAGAAATGATAATAATTTGTTTGGTTTTGACTTAGGGGATGGAAAGTTGGGAGGTAGGAGAGTTCCTTCTGGATGTTACGAAACCATACCAGACCTCATTAAAAGTATGACGATACTATCGCATAAAAATAAGATTGAATTTCATTATCATCCAGTTACGAAAAGAGTTACAATCAAGACAGATAAAAAATCGAAAGTAGTTCTTTATGAAGGTTTAGCAGAACTTTTAGTGTTTGAACCCGGGGAATTTACAGGATTGCATCAAAGTCCTTTTGTGGCTGACCCAAACTCATCGTTTCCCGTGATGTATGTGTATTGTGATCTCGCGGAGCCTCAAATCGTCGGCGATGTTCAAGCCCCTCTTCTAAAAATTGTGTCTGTCGAAGGAAGCGATGGCGAAACTATTAATGCTCATTGTTCGAGACCCTTGTACATACCAATTATTCGTCAACATTTCCAAACGGTACAAATTGATATCAGGCTTCATTCTGGAGATTTAGTGCCTTTTGAAAGAGGTAGAGTTTTTTTAACGTTGCATTTTCGATTACGGCAAATCATATAAAAGAGCCTTTCGTTTTAAATTATTCTCATTTTCCTTTTTGATTGCGATAAAGAAAGATCAACAAAATGTTGGTGCCTTATACATGTTATACACAAAAGTTTAAAGATTATTATGTAGGGCAAATAGGAAGAGGTTTGCCTTACTATCGGGGAACAGTTTTGCAGAGAGGATACGGTATAGGCGGATTTTTTGCAAAATTGTTTCGCAGTGCGATGCTTTTTTGATAAGTGGTGCCAAAACAATTGGAAAAGAAGCATTAAGAACAGGCACTATGGTTTCGAATGATGTATTATCAGGTGAAAATTTTAAATCTTCTCTTAAAAGAGATCAAAAGAAGTCGGAAAAAAATTAGCTAGAAAAGCAGTTGAAAAAGCAGATGAAATGATTGGCCATGGAAAGCTTAAAATGAAGCGGAAACCTGCGAAACACATCATTTCATCAAAAGCACGGAAGGTGCAAAGACGTGATATTTTGGACTGTTAATATACGCATTATACCATGGCTTTTCTTTTAAAGGACTCTCCCGAATGTGCTAAATCGGAATTAGAATTATTTCATCTCCCTCCTACTCAAAAAGTTATTGAAAGAGGCCAGTGGGTTGAATTTCACCCGCTTTCCAATGTTTCTGATGGAGGTCCTGTAGAATTTAATGTTTCTGGAGGCGGAGAAGATTATCTTGATCTGTCCCAAACCCAGTTATATGTCAAAGTAAAGATTTTAAAAAAGGAAGACAAACTTATTCCGGATAAATGTAAAGTTGGACTCGTCAATCTTTTTCTGCATTCCATGTTTTCCCAAGTTGATATTAGCCTGAACGATAGACTCGTTTCTTCAAGTAATAATACTTATCCATACAGAGCCATGATAGAGAAATTACTGAATCACGTATATGACGTAAAAACTTCTCAACTTTCCGCAGAATTATTTTTTAAAGATACTGCTGGTTGTATGATTGCTGTAGATCCTGCAGATGCAAATCCTAATGAAGGGTTTAGTAAACGTGCAGAAATGACTAAACTCAGTGCTTCAGTGGATATGATTGGTCGATTGCACCTGGATATGTTTCATCAAGAAAGACTCCTCCTAAACATGGTTGATGTAAAAATTAAACTGATTCGTAGTAAACCAGAGTTTTGTTTATTCGCGGGTGAAGGGATGGTTAAGGTTTTCCTGGAATATGCTTCCTTATTTGTTCGTAAAGTACGTGTAAGTCCTGGCGTTGTCTTAGGAGGCTTAGTTGTCTTAAAAGCTTAGAAAAAACAACAGCCAAATGCCCTATTACCAGAGTGCTTTGTAAAACATACTCCATTCCTGCAGGCAATATGAGTTTTGTTCAAGATAATATTTTTACAGGCCAGATGCCCAATCGCATCGTAATCGCCTGTGTGGATAAAGACTCATTTAACGGCGACTATAAAAAGTGCCCTTTTGAGTTCAAACATTATAATATTAATTTCATTGGCGTCTATGTGGACGGCCAGCTCGTTCCTCACAATCCACTACAACCTGACTTTGAAAACAATTTATTTATTCGAGTTTATGAGAATTTATTTTCGAATGCTGAAAACAAAGGCTTGTACCTTTCAAGATCAGAATTCTCACAGGGGTATCCATTATTTTGTTTTGATCTGTCACCTGATTTATGCGAAGGTTCACATCTGAATCTCATTCGTCATAGCAATTTAAGATTTGAAATTAAGTTCAGAACAACTTTGGCGCAATCAGCCTCTTTGCTAGTGTATGCTGAATTTGAAAATTTAATCGATATCAACAAATCTCGTAATATTCTGTATGATTTTGGAAACTAATGAATTCATCGCAAATTCATAGAATTTTATCACGTGATCCTGTTTCGGCGAGGTATTTTGCAGGCGTTTTCCCTTCCGACAAAATACCTGATATTCGAAACTTTCCCTGTGGATTAGTGATCAATACCAATAAACATGACGAAAAGGGATCCCATGGCTAGCAATTTACGTTCAAGATAAGAAAACTCTGGACTTTTTTTATTCTTACGGACTTCCTCCCGAAACCTATGGAGAAGACATAACAAGATTTGTGAAGAAGTATCACCGAATTCGTTGGAACAAGGCAATGCTTCAAAGTTTAACGTCCAATGTCTGCGGACAATATTGTATTTTCTTTCTTGTAAAACGATGTCAAGGACTTTGTATGCATTCTATTACCAATGTATTATAAAGAAAGAAGAATGATTTTCGAATGTATCAATTTGTCAAAAAACGATATGGTGTAAACATGATTTTTAAAAAATAAAAAATATACATTTCTCTTATTTTATGTGTGTTTATTTTAATTCATCATGGATAGTGGATTAGATAAAAAAAAATTCATTTGTTTTTAGAAAAAAAAAGTGCATGTATAAAATTTGTCCTTAACAAAATCATACAAGTTATTGTGATTTGTTTATTTACAAAATAATAACAATAATAATAATAATAATTTCGCCGAAAATAGTCAAGAAACTATAAAAGTTGAAGCTTTCATTCATTCTTGTCATTTAAAACATGGAATTACTCAAGTTAGTACATCCTTCTACTGTCCTTATCAGTGGACCTACAGGCTCGGGTAAAAGCTTTTTTGTTAAAAAAATAATTGATTACAAATATTTTCATCCTATGCCCACAAGTATAATATACTGTTATGGAAGCTATCAACCCCTTTTCAATTCCATGAAAGGTGTGCAATTTGAAGAAGGTTTACCCTGTAATCTTAATTCTCTAAAAAACGCTTTAATTATCTTTGATGATTTGATGTCAGAATTAGCTTCTGATGTACGATTGAGCAAACATTTCACGAAAGGCAGTCATCACCGAAATCTTTCCGTTATCTTTATAACTCAAAATTTGTTTCATCACGGCAAAGAAATCAGAAATATTAATTTAAACTCTCATTACATGGTTCTACACAAGAATCCTCGAGATAAAAGCCAAATAATGCATTTATCCAGACAAATGTTTCCTGGTAAATCTAAGGATTTTCAAGAAATTTTTAATTATGCTACTGTATTACCTTTTAGCTACTTATTCATTGATTTAAGACCCGATACTTTTGAAAGTTTGAGCATGCGCACTAAAATTTTTCCTGGTGATAAACATTATGCGTATGAACTTCGATAAACCATTTGTCCAGGGAACGGCATCTTGTGAACATGGCCTCTGCTGTCCTTGAATTTGAAGGTTTTCAGTTAAGACGCACGATTTTGTTATCAAAGAAATCGCTTTTTATGCGGTTGATTCTGGATGCCATTGCCGATGGAATTTTCTCTCCCCGCATTCTTGGGAGCAATTACCTCTCCTGAAAAGAAAGACATTCGCATGGTTGACTCATTACCGTCATGGTTTGCCATGGAATAGTGGTGATTTACCTTATTCAGCATTAGAACCTATACTTTCATCATTGTTTTTATCTTATAAGAATATTTACATCAAAGGACTAGAAAAAGCAAAGTTTTTAGAACGGTTGTCTGGACGAAAAATCTTGAATCTGAATGATTTTAACTACCCCAAGATAAATTTATTAAATATTTCAGAGGTAAACTGCCCAAGTCACAAACCCTGTTTTAAACATTGTGCTTTAACGAAAGCTTTTACTTACGGTAAGCATATAAAAGAAAGAGATTAAGCTCAACGACAATCATTTGAACTCAGGATGTCGACCGTTGAACATCTAAAATTGTTAATAAAGACAAAAAACGGCCTTTCTTAAAAAGTGTCCTAATAGTATTATAAAAGGCGTCTGTGAATGCGCCTTAAATATTTTAAAGGGTAACATACCTGTCTCTAAACGTCAGAAAAATAGATTAATAGCTTATAAAAGAACATTGCGACGCCTGGGAGATAAAAAAGTACCTCTGTTTAAGAAAAGACGACTTCTTGTTCAAAAAGGAGGAGGATTTTTGTCTATACTTATTCCAGCTGCAGTATCAGTGCTCCGTACGTTGATCAATGGAGTTCGCTCGTAAATTCAGACTTGTTCCAGCTGACAGAGATCAAGAGTTTGCCGATGATAATTTAAGTGATTTAGATAGAAAAATGCAGACTATTTTGAAAAGAAAAATAGAGGATGATGAAAAGGCGAAGCTGTATACGCAGATTTTGCAAAAGTTTGTATCATTCCCAGATATGAATGCGGTCAAAGCCTCTGAAGAACAAAATCCCCAGAAATCCTTGGAAAAGTCTGATATAGAAAAGGAAATTCTAAGCTCTATTCCTGTAAAGCAAAAGAAAACTGCTGTTAAAATTATGGATTTTTTTAAACAAAATAAAATTTCCTATACAGAAAACAGAGAATTGAAAATTGATGATACTGTAATTAATGGATCAAATATTGTTCAACTAGTCGGTTTTTTGCTGAGAGATAGACGTCAAAAACCTATTGCCTTTGATCAGTTTCAAGAACTTTTAAAGAAAAACAGCTTTCCCCAAGAATTTATAAAAAACAAGTATTTGAAGACTGAACAGAAAACTATTTATGCAAGACCTGAACCCTATCATAGAAAACGAAGATTATCTAAGCACGCAACTTTACAATATCACCAATACCATGGTTGAAAATGTAGAGCATAATGTTTTTGCAAATATAATGTATTTTATGAAACAAATAAAAATGTTTGTATTTCAAAATATATTTATGTGTGTGACTGGTTTTTTTTTTCGTAATATTGCAAAAAAAAGTAATCGTTAAGATTGCTTTTTCCAAATTTTTTTCTTTGAGAAAGTATTTTTTTAGAAATAACGTTTTCAACGAAACAGAAAGAATATGTTCAGTAAATAAAAAATTGTGTTGCAGAAAAAAGATTATGTTTTAGGAAAAAAAAAGGTTTTTTTGTGTTGGAAAAAAACTTGTGTTTTGGAAAAAATGTTTGATATTTAGGAAAATTATTCTAAGAAAAAGTGTTTGTGTTTAGGAAAAAAAAAAGTTTTAGGATATAGATTATTATTAGGATTATAGATATTTAGGAAAATAATATTTTGAGTTTTGGAAAAAAAGTTTAGGAAAATTATTTTAAGAAAAGTGTTTGTGTTTAGGAAAAAAGTTTGAATGTTTTAGGAAAATTATTTTTGTGTTTTGGAAAAAAATTGATATTTAGGAAAAAATGTTTTGTGTTTGGAAAAAATTGTTTTATGTTTTAGGAAAATTATTCTAAGAAAAAAATGTTTTATGTTTTGGCAAAAAAAATATATATATATATCTGTTCGATAAAAAATATGCATTGGAAAAAAAGATTTAAGTTCAGTAAAAAAAAAAAAATGTTATGTGTTGGAAAAAAAGATTTATGTTTTGGAAAAAAGTAAATGTATTGTAAAAAAAAAAAAATCTGTTCGATAAAAAATATGCATTGGAAAAACAGATTTAAGTTCAGTCAAAAAAAAAAAAGTTATGTGTTGGAAAAAAAGATTTATGTTATGGAAAAAAGTAAATGTATTGTAAAAAATCAGTTTGATAAAAAAATATGCACTGGAAAAAGTTTTAAGTTCAGTAAAGAATTCAGTTCAGCGAAAAGATTATGTATTGGAAAAAAGTTTTATGTTTTGGCATAAAAAGCTTGATATTTAGGAAAATTATTTTTGTGCTTAGGAAAAAAAAAAGTTTGATTTTTTAGGAAAATTATTTTAAGAAAAGTGTTTGTGTTTAGAAAAAAGTAATGTATTGTAAAAAAAAATCTGTTCGATAAAAAATACGCACTGGAAAAAGATTTAAGTTCAGTAAAAATATTAAAAGGATCAAAGTATAAAAAAATATATTTTTTATTTTCTGAACACAAATTTATTATTTTTAAAGAAAAGATTTTCTAAAGTCCAACAATTTCTTTTTTTTTTTATTCTAACCTGAAACATTCTTATTAATTTTATAAAAAAAAAAAACTAAGAAAACAGACAAAAAGATATTATGTAAATATACATTTATTGAGATCTAAAATTTACAATGATATTTGTAAGAAATCATTTTCTTCTTGTGATTGTTGGTGTCAGGTTCTGAGAAACATCTGCTATTAGAACTGGGGATCTATTTTATTTTTGTCTTAATATATGATATATTGTATGGCCCGTGTACTGGAATTTGAAAATAACATCCTTTCCTTGTCTAAAACTGGATCAAAGCCGGGGAAAATGTACAGATGGAATGAAGGGGGAAAAGCTCGTTGCAGAGGGGTTGGACCGACCTTTTGAGATGTCTGTTGAAGATGGGGAGACAAAGACATTCCACGAACGAGAAAAGGAGCTTGGGATGCGAGCAGGGAACCCTGAGGGGTTAAGTTGAGAAGTAGCAAGGGGTTGCTGGAAGGCAGTCTCTTCTACTGAGATAGTCAGTTTTTGAGCGTAGCGCGAAGTGGACGTGTGTTCCTAGGGAGAGCTCTGAGCGATAGAGCGTAGGGTTCAGTTGGAGCCGAGAGCGCCAAGCGCAAGGTAGTCACTGTGTATAGCTCTTAGAGATAGAGCGTAGGATTGAGTGAGGCTTGGATAGCTTAGGCTTAGAGCACATATGTATTGGGAGATCGAGATTGATCTCCGGAAAGCTAATTTATCGTGTGTAGAGTGAGAGTGGTTTAACGTAGTTTAACAGTACGCAGCCAGCATTTACTGTATTCAATTTAATGTTGAACCGGATCACCTATATCCGAGTTTGTAAGTGTAAATAGTGTTTTCTTGTTGTGTAAATAAACTGTTAATTTAGTTAATTGAAAGCGTTGGTTTTCATTTAAACAATCCTCTCAGTGCGTGACCGATATCATGTAATCATATCGGTGGTGGCAGCATATAAATAATAATGATTTTCTTCGAAGTTGTGCGGACTAAGAGGAAACTCCGACAAATTGATGGCAGCGACGGGATAGAATTGTATTGGACCAGTCACCAGCGAGCCATGTTGCAGTGTGTTAGTGCCGGAGCACCCAGTAGAATCCTTGCGTGGAAATGCCGGATCGTCGAGCGGAATTTTAGAGAGATAAAAACCAGTCGTCGAGTGGAAATACAGAAAGTGTGTGTCCTATCGTCATTATAGCGAACCGAACTAAACTGTTGTGCTCTATCGTTGTTACAGCGAACAGAATTAGTGTTTGTGTCCTATCATCGCTACAGTGCCACAAATTATAGTGTATTACAGCCTAAGTGTTGAATATCATCAAAGTGACTTTAAAGTGCGAAATATTGAATTCATCGTGAAACTACGTGTGAGCAGTGGAGTACCCCAGCAGATAAAGTATAAGGTAAGGTGTTTTGATCATTTCTGTCTGCTGACAGTCTCTAACCAAATGTATTTGTTGTTGTATAATTAATAGTAATTTAAGATAATTTATGTGCAATAAAGTAATTGCGTTCAGATAGGTAGGAGATATTAAGAGCCATATTTACTATTGTTTTAAGAAAAGGTCATAATAACTTGTACTAATATTGATTTTCTATTTTTTTTTTTTTACTAATAATGGTAGTGAACAAAATTAATGCATTGTGTTAATAATAATTGGAAGGAATAATTGAATTTACATAAATTTAAATTATTATTAAAGTAATATTTAATGAAGCAATACTGTTTTAAGTTTGAAGAGTTGATAACAAACGTAATGAACATTTGCTTAGAATTTTAATAGGATAGAAGTAAATTTCGAGAAAAAAAAGGGGGGGGGGGGGCTCACGGTGGAAAAAAAAGTGAAGGTTTGGATCTTATTTGTTTTAGGTGTGAGAACCAGTGTTGAATTTGGAAAAAGTTTATTGAGGATCATTGTAGAAAATTATATGTGTATTTTATACAATTTTTCTTTATGTGGATGTTTCTATTGGCATCGATACTTTTATTCAATTTGAAACATATCAGCATTATTATGTAAATTGTATGTTATTATCTAATTGTATAAATTGGAATCTGTATGGCATAGTAATCAAATCGAAATTATTGTTCTACATTTTGTTTTATTGGAAGTAAATTGTGTGATATCAATGGTTGAGGAAAATCAGGTTATACAGTAGATTAATTTAGAAATATAATACATCGATTATCTGAAATGTATTAATTAGTATAATAAGTGGAGGTAACTGTGCTAAAGTAGAAATTTAGGAAATATTAATTTGGCAGGTTTAAATATTATTGTAGAGTGGTAATAGTAATCGGTGAAGGTATGGCTTTCTTATTGAAACTAAAAAGGGTGGATCTTCAGATGATAGCCGAAGAGTTGGGGGTTGAATTCACGGAAGATGATACCAGATTTATGCTTAAGAAAAAGATAATGGACAGCGAGGAATATGATGAGGGGGCTATTAAGGAATTATCTTACACTATTGTTGCGGAGCGATTAGAGCACGAAGAAAAATAGGAAAAATTAGAGCGCGAAAAGTTAGAAAAACAGGAAAAATTAGAGCGCGAAAAGTTAGAAAAACAGGAAAAAATTAGAGCGCGAAAGAGAAGAAAGGGTTGAACGGGAAAAGTTAGAACGCGAAAAGTCAGAAAGAGGAAAGAGGTCTGAAAAATTGAGGATGGAACATGAATTAGAAATGGAGAGGCTAAGGGTACAAGGTTCGACGAATAACTCTAATGGGTCTAGGGAATCTAATAATGAAAGGAACATAGAAAAATTGATCAAAAGTGTTAAAACTCTGTCTATCGAAGAACCAGAAGGGACTGAGGAATGGAATTTATTTTTCAACAGTTTAGAAAGGGCATTCAAAACTAAAAATGTACCGGAAAACCAGCAGGCCGAAATTCTACTAAATATGTTAGGAGATAAGGGGGATAATTTGTTGATTTATACCACTAGGGAACAAATTGAGAGTTATGAGGAATTAAAGGAGTTAGTTCTAAGGGAACATCAGCCGACACGGAAGGCGTGTTTGGAAAATTTTAAGAAGGCTAGGAGAAACCAGAATGAAACTCATGTATTATTTGTATCGCGTTTAATAGCAACATGGGAAAATTATTGTAAGATTAGGGGTGCTGACTCATATGAAAAGGCCAACCAGTTAATAATTACGGATAAGTTATTAAACACGTTAGATGAAGAAACCGAATCATATATTGGGTTAAATCAGCAGAGTAAATGGTTAGAAGCTTTTAAAATTGCTAAAGAATGCGACAATTATTTTGACGCTAAACACAAATTTTATGCGGTTACGTATAAAAGTTTTAAGGGTAAAGATAGGTATGTAAACAGTGAAAAAGTGAAACCGAGGGAGGATATTAAATTTAGTGGTAATTGGAGGCAAAACGGGAGTAATGAGACTAATTCTTTTTCGGGAAGGAAAACTGATTTTAAGAACCCTAGTGATGATTCAGCTCCTAGATGCTTCAAATGTGGTTTAAGAGGTCATTACCAACGTTTTTGTAATAAAGTGAGGAATGAGGGAAATAATAATGCTAGTAAAGGGCGTGAACGGAAGGCGGGTGTAAATAAGATTGTCCTGAAAGGAAATAAAGAGTTACCTAAGGGAGCTATTGTGGCGAGGATATCGGCAAAGGCCGAACAGAGAACTAATGTTATTGGTGAGAAATTAAATAAACTTGAGAAAATTGAAGTTAGTGTAAATGGGCAAAAAGAAAAAGGATTGGTTGATTCTGGATGTGAAATTAGTGTAATACATAAAGATTTGGAAACGGAAGAGAAATTAAAAGGAGCGGGTAGTATTTATTTACAAGGATTATTTGGTGAAGCAGTTAAATCACCGTTGGTTAAATTACCATTAGCTATTCCGCAATTCGGACAAACTAATATAATTCATCAGGAAGTACTTTGCGCGGTGACCGTTAATATTAATGAGCAGTTGATTTTACATCCCGAGGTGATTAATGAGTTGTCAGGGGTCAATCGCGAGGAGCCATTGCTAGAGTCCCAAGAATTAGAAAGTCCGAAAATTAGTATTGATAACTCGGGTGAAAAGGAAGGTATGAGCAGCGATAATTGTAATGTTTAAGCAATAGAAGCGAGATCGGAAAATTTACAAAGTCAGAATGCAGAAAAAACGGGAGTGGAGAAAAATAATAAAGTTATCGTTAGCAATTCAGATATGTTTAAGAAATCCCAATTGGATTGTAAAAATTTGGAGAGAGTTTGGGAAATAGCCAAAATGGATAAAGGGGATTATTATATTGTAGATGGTTTATTGTATCATAAAGAGAAATTGTTAGGCGAAACTATAGCGCAATTAGTATACCCAAGATAAGAAGAGAAGAGATCCTAAAATTAGCGCATACTTCGGTATTTGGAGGGCATCATGCAGCCAAGAAAACGTTACAGAGAATCAGGTATTCGTTTTATTGGGAGGGGATGGCGAAAGAAACTAAACGATTTTGTGAGTCATGTTTAGAGTGCCAATTGACTAGAGGGGTTAAAGTAAATGATAGAGCCCCTATTTCCCAGTATCGCGGCCACAACTTCCATTTTAGGTAGTTAATATTGATTTAATTGGGCCTATTGATCCTAAAAGTTCACAAGGGCATCAATATATGCTAACCTTAATTGATCAGCATACCAGGTGGGCGGAAGCAATCCCCCTAAAAAGTTTAACTGCTAAAACAGCGTGCGATGCATTGCTTCAAATATTTACGATAACAGGAATTCCAAATATAATCGCCTGTGATAATGGAACCAATTTCATTGCTGACTTAACGAAAGAATTTGAGAAAAGGTTAGGGGCTAGCCCACGATTTTCGACCCCACAGTACTCACAGTTCTAACGGTCTGGTGGAACGTTTTAATCAGACGCTTAAACGTATGTTGCATCATACGATTAGGGAAGAAGGGAAAAGATGGCATGAACAAATACCATTTATATTATGGGCGTATAGGGAAGTCCCAAATTCTACGACAGGAATCGCACCTTTTCAATTATTATATGGTAGAGCGCCGGAGGGTCCTTTATCAGTTCTCAAGTCATCCGGGGCAGGAGAAAATAAGGGGACACAGTTAGATACTATGCCGATTCATGAGTATTTGAATAAACTTAGGGGACGCTTAGAAAGAGCCGCAAATGAGGCAAAATTATCATCCGAGGTGCAACAAGGCAGAATGGCTTATCATTATAACTTAAGGTCAGAAGAAAAAACGTTTGAAGTAGGCGATAAAGTAATACTGTTAATCCCCGATTCAACTAATAAGTTATATTCTAGGTGGCAGGGGCCGGCAACTATTGTCGAAAAACGAAACGGGCATTCGTTTGTAGTTGAATTGGCCGACGGGAGTAGGAAGCACGTGCACCAAAATAAAATAAGAGTATTTATTGCTAAGTGTAATATAGTGAATATTATTTTTGAAGGTGATGAGGAATTTGGAGAAGTTGGGGAAATCCCTATTTTAAACCGGGAACAAGAAGTAGAACGGGACATAGAAAGGTTCGAAATAAAAGGGTTATCTAATAGTCAAGTCAAAGATATAAAGTCCATTTTGAAGGAGAATAAAGAGGTATTTATGGGTACTGTGCGACCAGCGGAAGTAGGGGAGTACCGTATTGATCTGAAACCGGGCGTGGTAAGAAAAAAACAAAGTTGAGTGAGGCTCGGAGAGCTTAGGCTTAGAGCACATATGTGTTGGGAGATCGAGATTGATCTCCGGAAAGCTAATTTATCGTGTGTAGAGTGAGAGTGGTTTAACGTAGTTTAACAGTACACAGCCAGCATTTACTGTATTCAATTTAATGTTGAACCGGATCACCTATATCCGAGTTTGTAAGTGTAAATAGTGTTTCGTTGTTGGGTAAATTGTGTGTAAATAAACTGTTAATTTAGTTAATTGAAAGCGTTGGTTTTCATTTAAGCAATCCTCTCAGTGCGTGACCGATATCACGTAATCATATCGGTGGTGGCAGCATATAAATAATAAGGATTTTCTTTGAAGTTGTGCGGACTAAGAGGAAACTCCGATAGTTGGTCTTCTCCAACATACATTTTTTGCACACATTCCAATATTTTTGGAAAATTAATGAATCAAAAAATTCTTCTTGACCAAGTACATATTTAAAGTCAACAGTTAAGTTTTTTTTAACAATGTCTTTTGCAACATCACGCATGTTGATGGAATAAAGTGCACCGTCAGAGAACTCTAACCATTTTTCAGTTCGAGTTTTTATTACACAGTCATGCATAAAAGGTGCTTGATAAGACTCACGACATCCGAAACAGTTTATCAGCTCCGAAATTTTGATAGTAATGGCAGCAACGAAACACTTAGTCAGGGAATCAACGAGTTCTAAAAACACGTCGGGGTTATGTGTTGGGTTAAACTGCAAATCGGCGTTGTCCAGTTCTTCATAAATATAGTAACATATTGAGTATGTGATTAGTCCATCTTTCAAACGATCCGTGATATTGCACATGTTATCAACTACCTTTTCAAACTCAGCAAGTGTTAGTACGACGTGTTCAGGTACGAATTGCATACTCATATTTTTTCTTTGGAAAAGTCTTTGGAGAACGTAAAGTTCCACACCATCCTTCACTTACTTTGAAATGCACAAATCTGATTCAATAATTGTGATCTTTTCTGAAAATTTAGGATTTATTATAGTCTTGATTTCACGACACATGGTTTGCCAGACCTTGGAAGTTAGAGATACACCATCTTTAGTAGGCTGTAATTCATCGTCGGGATCAACAATATAACGTCTAATGTGAACTCGGGTTTGCCCCAGAAAATAATTCACAGAAAGAAAGTTTTCTCCACCTAGGTATTCCATATCCTTCGAATTATACCATTTAACCTTTTCTACAAATGATTGAACCTAAAAAGAAATAAAGAGAGACCCAAACAAGTAAAAATAATAAAAACAATTAAAATTTATTAGTATGAATTGAAAAAAAGTATTAATTTTAAAAAATCAATTAAAAAACTTACCACAGTTTGATAATTCTTCGTTTTCTTGTTGCTTTCTTTAATTTCAACAAGTTTACGCTTGCTTTTGTTGATGTTAAGTCCGTCTTCCATGACGAAAAACATTAAAAATAACTAAAATAAAAGCGAAGAAAATTCACAAGACAACAAACGATGCTACACACTCTTGAGAATAATCTAAGCGACTGACAAATACAACTGATGCCATTTGTTGAATCAGAAACTTTTTTCAGAATCGTTTATAGTTAATCGGTTTCTAAACAACTCATCTTGATATTTTGCTTACAGTTTAACCTTAAAAACAACTCAACTTTGCAAATGGTCCTCGTAATTGTTTGTCTAGTGTGAAATCATCACATGACGTCATATTCATGTTCGAACATATTCCGTTTTTGATTGACAGGTGGACACCCCCCTTCTATCGTACTCCTATACGATCCAGTCACGTGACACTCCCCGTTTTCCTCCCCCTCAAAATATCCAGCAAAAAACCACTCAACCTCCAGCAAAAAAAAACAACTCAACTTTGACCCTCGTCCTCCTTATACGATCCAGTCACGTGACCCATCCCCTTTTCCTCCCCCTCAAAATATCCAGCAAAAAACAACTCAACATCCAGCAAAAAAACACTCAACCTCCAGCAAAAAAAACCAACTCAACCTTGACCCTCGTCCTCCTTATACGATCCACTCACGTGACCCACCCCCACTTCCGGTTCCGCCCCTTTTGATTGACAACTACCACGCCCCCCTATGACGTCACTTCCGCCGCACGTAGACCTCTGTATACTACTGAAGCATTTAATTTTTTGCACGAGCAATCACATAACATATTTTTTGCACCCGGTAGCTACGCTATTACAAATGCAAGATTATGTAATAACAGAAATAACAGATATGATAAAAAAGCAATTATACATATAAGTAGTAAAAATTAAATTTTCTTCTGGTACCATTTGTGAAAAAAAGTTTTAAAAAAATCACTTTTGTCATAAAATTTGCGATTACGCTCTTGAAGGTTGAAAGGTTAATCACTTTTCACTATTTATTATGTGGGATTTTTCATCATCTGACTGGTCATATTCGTCCTTATATTTTGAAATTTTCGTTAGTTTTGCTTTTATTCTTAAACTAATGCCATTGAAAATCATTTACCGTTGGTGTCTTCCTTCATAGCGCTGAAATGGCTCCTTTATCAAGGCCAAAATGTAGAATAAAATTTTAATCATAACGACGGTACATCGGTACGGGTTTAAAAAATATATTTAGGTTTATTCAATATCTTTGCTGATGGGATTTATGATATTTTATCCTACATGGTCGAGAGCTATACTGTGAGTTAGCCGTTAATTAGGTCGCCATTAGAGTTTGTATATATTGAAATGAGGCAACAACTTCCAATTGCAAAAATTATTCAAATGTTGTTCTCAATCGTATTAAAAGTCAGTTCAGTCAAAATAGTTATTTTTCTAAAATCTACAAAATTTAAATTTTTGTACGGTCTCTTTTCCTATAAATTGATTTTAGAAAAACATTCTATATACAGTGAAATACGTTTAACACGAAACTGAGAGGGCCGAAAAATTTTTTCGAGTTAAAAGATTCTTAAAAAAAGGACAAAACTCACAAATATTTTCGACGTCATCAAATTTTATTTTGATTTCCTGTTAAACGTTAAACTACTATTAAGTTGCAACCATTAGGATAAAAGCAAGTAAACAAAGTATTATTTATGGGGAAAAAATCAGATATCTTTTTTTGAAGTGTCTTTTTCAACATTCTGAGATCTAACTTGTTTTAACCAAATAAATATTTTTCTGTCTCTAAATCTTCGTGATTAGCAGTTCTCTTACGTTTTCTCTCAGGCTTAAACATACAGCGCTCAAACATTAACGTAATGGGATCCCTGTTTTTTATTATTGTTGATAATTGTATTGATTGCATGAATTGGCAATGCAAAACTCTTTGCAGATTTCTGTTCGTCCTTCTTTTTCATCAAATGCATTAGGCAGCTTCATCTTCATTTGAAGTGAAATAGCAATTTGTTTTCGCACCGATTTCTCAGCCATTGTGCACATAAAACATAAGCTAATTTACAAAAAACACTAAATTCTGTGATTTTTCACCCAAAATTCAGTGGTTTTAACACAAAATTCATCAATTTCAACTTAAACTAACTAGCTTGAAAGCGAATTTTTTTCGTGTTAAACGATTTTTGTTTCGTGTTAAAAGAACAAAAATGTATTAAATTGTATCGTAGACTATCCTGACCGCAATATCATTTCATGTTAACCGATTTTTCGTGTTAAGCATTTTCGTGTTAAACGTATTTCACTGTATTCTAACATGTAAAACAAAATAAATATCCTTCTTTTACAACATGAACTTAGCGATCTATAATTTCAATTTTATCAGTTTTCAGTTCCTTCCGAAAATAAAACCGCTTCTTTACGACTTTATTGTCATAAAGCGTTGAAAAATCTTAAAACCCAAAGTACCATAACTAGTTAAGTTTTCATGCACTAAAAAGCTAAATGAAAACTTAAAACGCTAAAGCCACAATGCAATAGAATTGCACAATGCAAAAAAAGACATTTTTTAAAGAAAATACTACATGCACTTGCATTTTAATTTTCTGTAATCCAAAACATATAACCTAAAGTAAAACATTATTATCGATTTACAGTTGAATATCTGTTTAACGAATGCCATATTTATTGCAAAAGCTTCATTAAATGGAAATTCAATTCGATATGTTGTTCAAAGTAGAAAACTTGCATATAAGTCTAACTACTACATTTTAATAATATAAATTTTGTTGATTTCTCTATATATTTTTATGAAAACTATGGGATAGTATCACCATGTTCACCTTGGATGGACATGTACCTTTAAACTACATTCATTGTCGCTCCTTCTATCGTTTTGGACAGAAATCGATGAATATTTTTTCGCGTACCGCTGTCTATACTATATGTATTTTATTTCAGTTGCAGCAAATTATTATTTATGTTTTTAAATTGTAAAATAAAGAAGAAAAACGTATACAAAAGTATTTTATCAATTGATATTTTTGATAATATATATTCAACATTTGTTACTTGTGCAAACATAAAAGTGATATATAGTAATAGAGCAAATACTTTAGCGATAAAGACTTTAGTCTAAGTCCAATGAGGCCTAGTTAAGACATGGTGATGTAATGCCATTTAAAATATGATAATATGCTGAATCGTGGACATGTCCAAAGTTCAAAACGTTTATGATTAATTATCCAAAATTATCATATATTATCTATTATACTGGATGTCCACAAAGATTGAAACATGCGATTTAATTTTTTACCTGTTGGAGATACTTAGGCACTGTAAATTGCAAAAATGTTTAAAATAAGGTTGAAATTAAGGTTATGTTGATGTAATAGTGCTGGAATTGATTTTCAAAATTCATCAAAACGCTTTTAATTTTTATACGGTCCACGGGTTGTATAATTTATATTTAGAAAAGTTTTTCATGCTCTGACAAGTTAAATAATAAAAATTCCATTCATCTACGACCAAAACTCACCGACGTATGATACTTTGAATGTTATAAAATTTTGGAGCTTCCCATTGGTAGATGAATGGAATTTATACTGTTTTACTTGTCAGAGTATGGAGAACATTACATATAGGACCCAGGTACTGCATACAAATTTAATAGCTGCAACGTTTTGAAAACTCATAGCAGGTCTATTTCATCAGCATAATCTTAATTCCTGCCATATTTTTTTAAAAACTTGCACTTTACATTGCCTAAGTATCTCCATGTAAAAATTCAAAGCACGTTGGCACCCAGTTTGTCGCTTTTCACAATCTGCTTTGTTTATTAAAAAGTAAGGTTTTGTTTGCGTTCTGCTCTTTGCTGGCTATTTAATATTTGTGCTTATTTTTAAGAAATTATAAACTTTAAATGATTACAGTAGCTTGGAGAAAAACTAGAATTAAGCGATTAATAAAATTCAATTATTTTTCTATATTACGGAATATACACAAAAAGAAATGGAATTAATATAGTAAAATAAACCAACAATATACAGGGCGACCGAAAACTCTTTGAAATAAAAATTAACCTACAACGAAATATTAGAGAGAAAAACTGAGAATTCCTTTATTTAAACGCATTTTTTATAAATATATTTACATAAATATAAGTCAACTTTCAATTAAATTGTCGTTTACTTTAACCAAACGGACTTTGACAACGTTCTGGAAACAGCATATATGAAGTAATTCTTTCATACTTATTTGTTCTCAGGAAGGATAAAATTTTTCTTTAAATGTTACCCTTTTTGTGAGGTTTAGAGTACGTTTTTCTTTCTAATATGCACCAGAAAGAAAATCTAATTAATTTATATCGCATGAATTAGGAGTCTGTTTTTATGAATTAATAAAACACGGCTGATTGATCTGTTCAGCGATATTGGGTGACCTCAACTTTATGGCCAGGTGGAAAGTCCTGTTGGAAAGCCCATTTTTTTCTCAAAATATTTATTAGCTGATGGTTGTGCAGAGTTTCTGAACTTCTTCACGATGGCATTAGATCTGGCGGCGTGACGGGACCAATCTTTCTCGATGTGCAGAAGGCCTTTGACAAGGTCTGGCACATCGCTCTTATCTTTAAACTTATTGCGCTCGGAGTACCGAGCCAATTAATTAAAATCTATAACAACTATTTTCAACTTAGATCCTTCGTTGTTAGAGTAGGTAACTCTTACTCTAACCATCAACCTATTTCTAGCTCTGAGCCGCAAGGCTCCCTCAGCGGTCCCACCCTCTTCAACATTTACGTAAACGATATTCCTAAAGAGCCTGATATCGATTTAGCAATTTTTGCCGACGATACTGCCATGCTTAAACAACATAAACACGCACAAACAGTGTTCTCTAGACTTCAAAATTATTTGGACATACTTTCGGTCTGGTTAAGAAAATGGAAAATTAAAGTGAACAGTGCCAAAAGTGCCGCCATCTTCTTCACCAATCACCGTTTTACCCCAGATGCTAATCTTAACTTTAAATTGAATAATGAAAATATTCCCTGGAAGACTGATTATAAATACCTAGGCATTCACCTAGATTCTAGATTCCAAATTGTCATGGTGCAAGCACATGACAGAAACTCTGGGACGTACTGACCGCGCCGTGGGCTCCCTAAAACCCCTTTTGGATTGGAATAGCCCCCTGTCAATCAAATATAAATAGTTACTGTACAAATTAATGATTAGACCAATTGTTACTTATGGTTCACCAGTGTTTGGTAATGCTTCAAAAACCCAACTTAGCAAAAATCCAACTTTTTCAAAATAAACTCCTGCGTTGGTTTACTAAGGCGACCCGCTATGTTCGAAATGACGTCATCCATCGTGACCTTAAAATCAAACCTGTATTTGCAGAAATCAAAAAACTTACGTTGAAGTTTCACAGGTCAACCCCAGCCGTGAGGAATCCTGCGTTAGATGCCATCCGTCGTTATGACGCCAGAGTGGGGAGGAACCGAAAAAGGCCCCTCGCAATTCTCACTCGGGACGACGACTTCGTCCCATGCTCCAAAACATCCAGGAGGAACCCATCTGGTGTCACTTAAAAGCAGAATTCCCCGGGAAAATTCTATCTTTTCCCTAGATTGAAAGAAATTTTCATCTAGAATTGGCTTTCCCCCATGACGTCATGCAGCAAACTGTTCATTATCAACAGCCGCGAATTTCAACTTTCCTAACTTAATTATTGTTTTCTCTTTAGTATTTCATATTTATTTATTTAGAGCTCCCTTTACTTTATAGTTCTTTTTAAGTGTTTATGGGTGCTCTTTACTTTTCAAAATTTTAGATTGTTTCAACAGTTCGGTACTTCCACCCAGGGAGAGGTTAGGTTCGCCTACCTTATTCCCGACCGGCCTTGGGGTGTTTGCTCACTGCACACCGGACATTTATTCCTTTCACCCCCAATTTCGGATCTTTTGACCGGCGGTACTCTGACACCCCGGTCACAAAAATCATGACCCAGTTTTATAGTTAGTTTTGAAGTTACTTGTCGTTTTTAGCTTTTAATTTTAATCTTAACTTGTCCCCATTTTCGATCTCTGTCAATGCCAAAATGCAATTTGCAATAGCAGTGTTCTGTCGAAGTCTAGTACCACAAAGCCTTTTTCAAGGATTAACGGTTTGTGCGAAAGCCGGGAGACCTGCGACTTGTAATGCGCACTAGGCTTGACATCTAAATTAGTGAGCTATGTGGCCCCTGTACCGCCGTATAAGAACTCACTTAAGAAAGTATCTTAACTAGAAATTAAAAGAACTTGGCGTTCGTTTTTTTTTCAGAGTTTTTATTAGACGACACGGGACACACACATAACAAGCACACATTACTATTTACACGACAAAAAGTTAATCTTTTCCGGAGCGAGACGCTCCTTTCGGCAGAGCCGAGAAATTGACCGTCTGGGGTCGTGTCACAGCAGATACTACTCTCTACGGGGCCTTGTTTTTCTGAGATAAGTTCATCTCCTAGATACCCCACGTGAGGTCTTGACTCATCTTAGTCAACAAGTTCAGTTTATAACATTTCTACGCAGCACTTTTTCTCCAGATAGTTACATGATTAAAACTGTTTACATGTTCCATCTGGTTTTTGGTGAAACTGACAGGCGAAGTTATAGCAGGCATCTGGAGGTTCCAATTAAAGACGTTTATTTCGTTAGGGCATCTGGTCTCCGAGTCCTCTCAAATAAAACGTCACAGTCCCTCCATGCCCCATATAAATTTTTCCTTAAGGGAAAAATTTCCACACTCGGGTGCACAATCTTAGTGAAATTCGGAGTTAATGCTATCCCTAACAATGTTATCTACTCCAAAATTAATAACATTTTAAATTTTAAAATTCAAAACATTTATCAGAAGTACTTCGTTACCATGGAAGGGATTCAGCATAACACACAACAAACATAATAAATACAGTAAACAATAAACACATTGCAATTGCACACCGTTATATAATAATACTAAGATTTATAATAAGCACTTCAACAATTTTATAATAAACCAGAACCTTCATTAATAATTTTCCGTTAACATAATCAGAATAGATAAAGTTTTTAAACATCACAGGTAATTCCAATAAAGTTCGCTCTCTCCTGTTCACATGGATAACCAACAATAATAATATATACATAGATAAATTTCTTAAGAATGAATTCTAATACACTAATAAAGCCAAACACTTTTAAACCTTTTATATACAATAAGTTACTTAAAAGAATTTTAACACAATAACAAAACACACTCTTAAACATTATTTTTATCAACAAAATTTCTAGTCTTCAAACGCTACTCTGCTTAGACTATCAGCGTTTTGGTGTTTTTTTTCCTGCTCGATGTTCGATTGTAAAATCGTACGGTTGTAACGCGAGGCTCCAACGCATAAGCCTTGGGTTGGAACTCGCATGAGTTTGTAAGAAGCGCAGAGGATTATGATCCGTTATAATCCTAAATTTTCTTCCATCTAGATAGTAATGTAATCTTTTTACGGCGAAAACAATACTAGCGCACTCCCGCTCTGTGGTGCTATAGCGTTGTTCTACCGGAGAGAATTTCCGACTCAAATACAAAATCGGGTGTTCCTCTCCCTTCTCATTTACCTGGCTCAACACAGCTCCGGCACCGCGTAACGATGCATCGACCTGAATAAGGAATTCACGATGAAAATTCGGCGCATGCAAGACCGGCCGTTCGGTTAGTTTCGCTTTCAGAGACCGAAAAGCGCTCTCGCACGCGGGAGTCCACTCGACTTTACCTCGACGAGTTTTCCCTTTTAGCCCGTCAGTCAAGGGGGCTGCTATTATGGAAAAATTCCTTATGTATCTCTGGTAGTATCCGGCCAGCCCTAGAAAAGCACGAATCTGCGTTTTTGTTTCGGGAGTAGGGAATTTTTTTACGCATTCAATCTTGACTTCTGCTGGAGTGTGGGAACCATTTCCTACAATATGGCCTAAATATTTTACACTACTCTGGGCAAATTTACACTTAGAGGGCTTTATTTTAAGATTTGCCTTATGAATTCTATCTAGAACTAATGCGACATGTTTTAAGTGGTCTTCCCAGGTGTCCGAAAATACAGCGACGTCATCTAAATAAGGAACTGCAAATTCTTCCATCTCTCTTAATAGTTCTGCCATCATTTTGCTAAAGAAAAATGGCGCATTTTTTAATCCAAAAGCCATTTTCAAACACCTAAAAGTACCAAAAGTTGTACAGAATGCTGCATACCGTTGAGCTCTGGGGCTCAAGGGAATCTGCCAATAACCTTTCGCTAAATCTAGGACGGTTATGTATTTAGCAGATGAGACTTTCTCAACTCTTTCTTCGATATTGGGGATGGGGAAATACTCTGTCCTAATTATCTCATTAAGACGCCTAAAATCCACACATGGACGAGGATCCTTACCCGGAACCTCTACTAAAATTAAAGACGACGTGTAATCCGACTCGCCAACTTCAATAACCCCCAATCTTAACATCTTTTGAATCTCCATTTTTACGATTTCAGTTTGTCTTTGCGACATCCGATAAGGTTTTGATCGTACGGGCTTATCGCTAATTAAAGTTATATCATGCTCCACCAAATCTGTTGTACCAGGTTCGTTTGAAAAGAACGCGGCATATTTATTTAAAAGCTCCCTTAATTGGCTAATTTGTGCTTCGTTTAGGTTTTTTCTAACTCACTAAGCCGAACTATTTCCTGAAAGTCAAAAATTGTAGGATTATTACCTAAATACGGAATATCTAAATCATGATCTATTAAATTTGAATTGTCTTTGGAGCACAACAAATTTACATGTTCGGGTCGCGTATAATATGGTTTCAGCATATTAACATGATAAATTTGGGTTTTATTCCTACTTCCTGGCAGTTCTACCACATAATTAGTCTCCGATATTTTATTCTTGATTTTTCCCGTACCTATCCATTGCACGGACAGTTTATTTGGTCTCGTCATGGCTAAAACCAACACTAAATCTCCCTCCTTGAATTCTCGTTTTACCGCGTTTTTGTCATACCAAACCTTTCGTTTACCTTGCATTTCTTCCATGTGCGAAACAGCTACCTCGCGACATCGTTTCAACCGATTAATTAATTTAAAAACATATTCGGTCACTACATCATTTTCAGGTGGAGGGTCGGACCATCGTTCCATTATGAAGGTCTCGGGTGTTCGAAGATTTTTTCCATACACCAACTCGGTTGGTGAGTAACCTGTGCTTTCATGAACTACGTTTCGAAGAGCCAATAGAATCGCAGGCAAATGTTTATCCCAATCGGCGCCTAATTCAATACACAGAGCCCTCAAAAGTCGTTTTAAGGTCCTATTATATCGTTCCACGGGATTACTCTGGGGATGATAAACAGAGCTATGAGTGATCTTAATACCAAATTTATCAAGAAATTCGGTCGTTAAAGCTGAGGCAAAGGACTTTCCCTGATCGCATTGGAGTTGGCTGGGGAATCCGATGCGACTGAAAATATTCAGCAGCGCCTCAGTCACTCTAATAGAGGAGAGGTCCACCAGCGGAACCGCCTCCGGGTATTTGGACGCCATGCATACTGCCGTTAAAATATACCGGTGTCCATCCGTGGTCAGTGGTAAGGGTCCACATGCGTCGATATTTAATTTACTGAAAACTTCCTGAATTATTGGGACAAGTTTTAACGGGGCTTTCTTTTTCTCGTTCGCTCGACCCACTCTTTGACAAACATCGCAACTGCGCACATATTCATCCATTTCTTTATAACAGTTAGGCCAATAAAAATATCGAATTAATTTATCCTTTGACTTCGTCCCGCCTAAATGTACTGACGTGCCTTCATGACACAATGCTTTTATTTTCTGCCTTAACCCTTTTGGAATAACTAGCAATCTGGTAACGTTTCCAAAACGATCTTCGCGATTTCTAACTAGTAACTCGTTAAGAACTGAATAAGTTTTCGTCGTACCTTCCGTTTTGTCCGCCCCCACTCGGCTAAACAATTCCTTTAACTCTGCACATTCGTGCTGCGCTTTCAAAAACCCTTCTTTATCGATTTTAACAAGTCCAACTCCGGGGCTTCAACTTCTAACGCCGGAATTTCAATGGGGTCTTCACCTTTCGTTGAATCCCGCAGTCCCGATACTTCCTGATTCGCTACGTTCGATTCCTTGGGTGTCTCCACATCTTGAGCTACCCGTTCGAGCTCCCTTTTCTCTTCCTTTAAGCGTCTATTAGTCGCACGCGTTTGGACTGCATTTACCTGTACAGTTGGCAAAAATTCATACCCCGTTCTCTCTCTTATCATCGCGGCAGTTTTATTTCCTAAAATATATCGGTTTTGGTTTAAATGATTTCCGCAAACAGCGGCTTTCGTACAAATTTTTCCGAAATCTCCCTCTATCTCTACCCGCGCTAACGGTAGACAAACTAACTCCAAACTAAGTGGTTGTTGGACCCAGATTTTCTCTCCACAAAAATCCTGCGGATCTACAAATTTCCTACAAATTAAATCAAGAGTCGCTCCCGAATCCCTTAATATTCCTATCTTTCGGTTGTTAACAACCCCAGGAAATGTATAAGAATCCAATAAATCGTTCTTTCGTACATCTTGCAAATTATTTACGGAGCCTGACGGAGGTTTTTTCTGCAACTTCGGGCACGATGACCGCAGGTGCGTTTCGGACCCGCAATTAAAACATTTCAAATTCGCTCTTTTTTCAAAGGCTCTATCTCGGTTTACTGGTCTGTGCACGGCATTTGCATTCGAAGGGGGGGGGGAGAACCGTGGTCTAGTTTCTCGAGAACTTTCTTGAAAAAACGGGCGCGTTTTTTCCACCCTAACATCTCTGGTATCCTTGGCCTTCGGAGTAGAGGCCCTTATACTCTCATATCCATCCAATAATTCTACTATTGCTGCTTCGGTCTTAAGCTGTGGCAATTTGTCAATGAAGTGTTCACGCATTTCAAACGTCGCACGGCGTTTAATCTGATCGGTGACGAAAAGGTCTTTTAGTTCGTCTAAAGAAGTTATTCCTAAGCCCGCTAACCATTCATTTAAATAATTTCGGATTTCGAAACCAAAATCCTGCCAATTCAAAGATTGCGACTTCTGGTGGCTAACAAATTTCTGCCGAAAACTCTCTGGGTTTAATTTAATTTTTTTTTAACAATATACCATTTACGTTATCGTAATCTTCTGACTCTGTCTCGGGTTGTCTGGCAATAATTGAAATAATGTCTACTGGCAGAAGCCCAATTAAATGGGAGACCCAATTTTCCTTCGGTATCCTAACCCGTTTAGCTTGGCGTTCAAACAGAACCAAATACAAGCTAATATCTGTTTTTTCAGGATTAAAATCCGGGATTAATTTTTTTAAGTTCTGTTCAAGGGAACGCGAAGGTATATTATTTGCATTTACTGAAGACGGGGAAATTCCTTTCTCGAATTTTAGTTTTTCTAACTCGAATTTATTTTTTAATTCTAATTCCTTTAATTCTTTCTCTTGCTCCAATTTTTCCTTCCTAATGGCTTGATCACGCTCCTCCCATGTCTGTTTACGACACATGTCCTCCCGTTCGATAGCTTGTAACCGGGCGCGCTGACTTTCTTCCCTTTCTAATTCCTCCTTAGTGGTCTCTAATATAGTCTCATACACAGCCCGTACTATTTCTTCTTCATACTCCTCAGATTCAAGCACCAAGTGCGTTAACTTAATCCGAGTTTCGTTTCCGGTCCTGGCAAGTTCCAGTTCATCCACTAACTTTTTTATATTTTCCTTTTTTTTCCTTTACCCAGGAAAGCCATATCTACCCCTTTTTTTTCAAACAAAATTTCTCTATGAAAAGGTACTTCTCTACACTAATACAACAATAAAAATATACACTATATTAACAATAATCACAATCAATCATAAAAATTTCTTTCAATAACACAGCAATATGTAAATACTGACTCACTTCCATGACTAGTACCTGTTCAAATTTTGTTATCAAAATTTTTAAAATTTTCCAAAGATCAATAATTTTAAATTTAATTACACAAAAAAATCAGCATACATTAACTCCAAATTCAAAATTGTGACTTACCCCACTTAATGACTCCAACATTAACCGGTAATCCACTCTTTTTCTTCAGCCGGGTGGCTCACTGAACACAACTTTCTTTCTGACTCTAAGGTCCACTAAAACATTATATCCACAACGCGAAAAACCTTTTCTTTTTTCCCGATCCACAGATCCACTGGGAAACCAATTCACAATTTCTTTCTATCCAAACCGATCCACTGCTAAAACAATCAGTTTTGTCTCAGGCCTTGGCTCCTTAATAATCACAGAATTCTCTTCTTTTTTTCACTCTTCCGCAATCCTTTCATCACCAACAGCGGCGGGGTTGGGTAACTCTGTTTACTTTCCGCAGTCGAACAGCTGATCACCGACGTCCGCGAGACTTTCTGCTCCAGGGGTGGGGGGGGGGACAATCTTCCTCTTTTCCGACGCTGGGTAAGGATTCCTCCAGCACTCCAAGTCTTCCTAAACCGAAACCAGATAACACCAAGCTTTTTTTTCTTTCCTCCAGCAGGGGAGTGAAAACAACACCCTTCTCTTCTCTCAGGTGACCGGGTGAAAATCCAAAACTATCTCTTTCTTCACAAACCGAAACTGGTTTTTCTCTTGTTCCAACACACGGGGACTTTCCCTTTATTTTCTTTTCCAGTATCAGGACGGCTCTCTATTTCTCGAAAGAATGACCTTTCACCTTATCATTCCTTCCGTGGGTAACAGATGCAGGCATTGTGTGCGTGTGTGCCCAAACTTTTCGAACAACTCGAATCCCACTTCTGGCACCAGCTGTACCGCCGTATAAGAACTGACTTAAGAAAGAATCTGAACTAGAAATTAAAAGAACTTGGCGTTCGTATTTTTTTCAGAGTTTTTATTAGACGACACGGGACACACACATAACAAGCACACATTACTATTTACACGGCAAAAAGTTAATCTTTTCCGGAGCGAGACGCTCCTTTCGGCAGAGCCGAGAAATTGACCGTCTGGGGTCGTGTCACAGCAGATACTACTCTCTACGGGGCCTTGTTTTTCTGAGATCAGTTCATCTCCTAGATACCCCACGTGAGGTCTTGACTCATCTTAGTCAACAAGTTCAGTTTATAACATTTCTACGCAGCACTTTTTCTCCAGATATTTACATGATTAAATCTGTTTACATGTTCCATCTGGTTTTTGGTGAAACTGACAGGCGAAGTTATAGCAGGCATCTGGAGGTTCCAATTAAAGATGTTTATTTTGTTAGGGCATCTGGTCTCCGAGTCCTCAAAAATAAAACGTCACACCCCCTTTTTTAAGGTTTAGAGATAGATAGGCTTGGCTACCTTATGCTATAGCTTTTCTGTGCTCATTGGTACCCTACTACCTTTACATTCTCCGTTCTTGCCGACGCCAGTCAGTGAAGTGACATCGAAGTATAGGGCAACCAAAAAAAATTCTTAGATGCCTTATGCGCCCCTTTTTCTGGAGATTATATTTAACCTCGTGCTTCCAACTCTGGAATGGCCCTAGGGTCTCCACCAGAGCTTCCAAATTATACTTTTAGGCCGTGCATTGTTTCGAAATTCATCTTAGTTCTTCTTCATATTTAGTTGGAGGTTACGCGCGGCGGCGTTACACACCGCGTCGGCACTCCTTAAGCACAGCGATGTCATAGCTGGTGGACATAGAGATTCCTTTTGAATAGGGGTGCACAACCTTTTTAGAAGAAGGGACACTTACAAGAATGCCTGGGTTGTCAAGGGCCACATCAGTAACACAGAGATAATTCTCTCTTGGGAAGGTGGCGAGATCTGTGGCCAATAAAAAACATGGTTTCAGAGGAGTGGCAGCTGTACCCCTTTAGGTTCCCCTACAGAGTCAACATACCATACCCAATTCAATTGGCAAGAATTTATCAACAGTTTTCGTTTGTATATATAACAGAGATATAGCAAACATTATTTTCAAGGAATGAAAATCTTCCTCGACTTCATTCGGACTGATTAAATTTTGCTTTATTAAAAGTGATAAATAACAAACATATGCATAATAGTGGCTCGTGCCGAAAAAATTGTGAACTTTCTGAACGAAGTTAAATTGGCGAAACGCTTAATTTTTCTGCAGCCGACAAACAAAATTTTAGGTTTTCTCGTGCCTGATTGACAAAATTCGCGATTTTTCCACACCTTATCAACGGAATTCGCGATTGTTAACTGACTGAAGAAATTTTAATTTTTTTCCCGTGCAAATTGTCAAAATTCACAATTTTTTCTCGAGATAAATAGCCGAAACTCGCGATTTTAAAGTAGCCGATCGACGAAATTTGCAATTTTTTCGCACTTAATCGACAAAATTGAAGATTTTTCCTCTGCCCGATCAACGAAATTTTCGATTTCTTTCTCGCCCGATTGACAAATTTCACAATTTTTCTGAGCTCGATAAACAAAATTCAGGATTTTTCCTCGCCCAATCGACAGAGCTCGCTATTTTTACGTGCCCGGTCCACGAAATTCACGATTTTTCCGCGTCCAGTCAACGAAATTCGCGATTCTTAACTGACTGAAACCCTTAGCAAATTGCCAAAATTCGCGACTTTTCACGCGATAAACTCGCTCAATTTTTCCGCAACCGATCAACGAAATTCGCAATTTTTCCACGACCGATCGACAAAACTCGCTATTTTTCCGCACCCGCTCAACGAAACTTGCGATTTTCCGCACCCGATCAACGAAACTCGCGGCATTTGCGCGCGCGGTCGACAAAACACTCGACTTTTCCATGCGCGATCGACAAAACGCTGGATTTTTCCAAGCCCGATCGATGAAACTCACGATTTTTTCGCGTCTGATCGACGAAGATTTTTCAGCGCTCAGTCAACGAAATTCGCAATTCTTCATTGATTGACGAAATTTGTAATTTTCAGCGGCAAATTGGCAAAATTCACGATTTTTACTCGCGATAAACTGACTAAACTCCCGATTTTCCCGTGCTGGATCAACGAAATTCGCGAATTTTTCGCGCGCGATCAAGGAAACACTCAATTTTTCCGCACCCGATCGATGAAATGCGAGATATTTTTCGACTAGCGACTGACGAAATTAGCAACTCGGGAATTTCCTATATTGATACAAATGGTATCGGCTAGGCGATTAATGAAATTTGCGGTTTTTAACTCACTGACGAAATTTGCAATTGTTTTCCGCGGCAAATTAACGAAATTCACTATTTTTCCCTGCAACCTAAGGTCAAAAAATTTTTACCAATTATAAATTGACGAAATTCGCGGGCCACTTGTTAACACATCGCGGGCCACAGGTTGTGCGTCACTACTTTAGAAAGTGTTTTTTATAATAGCTATTGATTTTTATAATATTCTTTCTTTTATTAAATTAACCTCAAATGTTATCCAACAAATTTTAAGTTCTCCTTTAAAAGTCTGAGAAACAATTTAATCTCTATAAGAAGATTTTTACTAACATTAACTTTTATGGGGATTTTAGGTGTTACCTTTTACAACTGCCCATGAAAATAGTAAAATGATGCAGTACTTATGATTCATCATCCATACTATTTTGTGGTTCTATCTCCAGTTGGAGTTGATTTGTCTAATTATAATTTTGAATAGGCATTTTGTAAAAGCATAAGTACTGTCAATTTAATACTTCTTATGTTAATAATTGCCATCAAAATTACTTGTTATTATTAAGATTTCATTCAATAACTATAATATTACTTTTAAAGAGATTTCTTAAATAGAAAGAATATGTAGTCCAAGATATAACATGTAGAATCAAGTTGCAGCATATCAGTTATAATTTCGACAAACAGTTACTTTAAAATAATATTTTAAACACAAAGAAAAACAGCAGATTTAAAGCTAATTAAAGGTACCATATTTACTCGCATAAGTTTTGACCGCGCATATTTTACGCACCCCGTACTTTTGAAAGAAATTTTGGGTAAAAAAAAAAAGGATTCGCCTAATTTTCGCATCGAGATAATTTGGGATAGTAAAAATGCAAGTTTCCTGGTAGTTTAATTTTCAATGTTTTATTTTGGTTATTTAGAATAAAACTATACATTTTTTTCCCTCGGTATATGTTCTTTAGTCGTAGCACAACTGTGTGCAGATAATATTATAACTAATAAAGCAATATCATCAAAACTGCGATACAATGTAAGTGCTCATTTGTACACACTAAAAATTTCTTATTCATGGAAGAGTATTTTTTCTAATATAAAAACTAAAGGGAACGTGAAGAATTCGGAACGAATGAAACACTTATTAGGTATTAGTAATATATCCGTTAATAAAAATAATTAAAATGAATTTTTTGGCTGATAATATGAGAAATACACCTCATAGAAGATGCTAAGAGGCCATTCCATGAGAAATGGGCAAAATGCCCCGCACGTGACGCTTACATAAATACCTATACACTAAAAAACAATTTTTCAAAAGTAAAAAAAAAAAAGGTTAAAGTTGAAGCTATAAAATGGTGTGATATCAAATTTCCAAGCTTAAATTATTGTACTTATTTAACATTTGCCATTAAAAATTTAACGTATGTAAGTGGAGTGTCTACGTATACCGTTGATAGAAAGCCTTTTCTCCTTTAGTAAATACATCATAACGTGTTTCTGAAAATTCCAATTTTTTTTTTTTTTTTAAATATGCATGAAGGGCTTGGCGGCCATCTTTCCATATTTTACAGAAATTTCTAAGAACGCAAATCCGTAGTCAGAATCCAAAGTTCTAAATTGTTACTCAAGCAAATATTTTTTTTTTCCTTTCTGGAGGTGTGTTCCTAGAAATTTGTGTCTTAAGATATTGGTGATGTATCTTCGGGATTCATCTTGTGATTATTTTTTGGGAATAATTACATAATTATTTAAAATCAGTGAAAATCAATTTCTTTTCTCAAAATAAAAGCCTTTCTTAATTTATCTATCCGTAGTTCAAACAAGAAGCTCGAAATTGTTAATAATAAAACACATTATATTTTTCCTATAAGAATTTGTGCTTTTAGAGTAAATTATGGAAAGATGGCCTTCATGCATATTTTTTTTTTAACTGAAATTTTCAGAAACACGTTATGATGTATTTAGTAAAGGAGAAAAGGCTTTCTATCAACGTATACGTAGACACTCCACTTACATACGTTAAATTTCTAATGGAAAATGTTAAATAAGTACAATAATTTAAGCTTGGAAATTTGATATCACACCATTTTATAGCCACAACTTTAATCTTTTTTTTTTTTAGCTTAGCTTTTTTTTTACTTTTGAAAAGTTGTTTTTTAGTGGATATCATTTCTTTTTTATAAACGGATAATACATAATTTAAATAATTCTACTCACTCAAATTAAAATGAGTCCACGTATAGCTGTTGTTAACAGTGAGCAAACCAATATATAAATATACATTTTGTTTACACATCATTCCTTTTTTAGAATTATTAATAACTTAAACGCAAGGAAAGTCAAATTCTTCTCTCAAAGTATCAGTCTTTCTCAATTTATATGTTCTTAAAAAAATTTATGAAGGATGAAAATTTAGTAAAAGAATGATAGAGTCGAATAAAAATATATATTTATAGTTAGTCTGTCAGTTAGTTGTTTGTTCCATAATATATAATTTTTTTAAAAATTATTTTGCAATAAATTTATTTTTCAAAATTATTTTATCTCTATGAATACCTACGGCTAATCGGAGAATAAGCACAGCAGGCATCTAGAGAATCGAGATCAGTTTAAAGATTTGTAAATCTAGCAATTCTATCCATAATGAACAAAAATGTATTGGATAAAAATATATAAAAATTTAAAGAAATAAATTGTGCATAAAATTTCATCTTTGTTTTAATCGTGTTGTAGAGATGAAAGAATAAACATGTAATTTTATGCCACTCTGTTTATCCATACCTGTTTACATAAATTTGAGAATATTATTTTCATATAAAATTTCACCCAAACTGATTCTTTTTAATAGTCTATTATTAAAGCTGCATAAACATTACACTTGAATAATTTTTTTTTCCGATAAAAATTTGACTGATTGCTGGAGTCTTATCTTTCGGCAGAATTTTCTTTTAAATATACACAGTTTCCATCTCTAAACTCTGATGAACAAACACAGACATAATAAAGTTAACAAAATACTTATATCTTTCTATCGGATTTCTTTTGTGTGTGTGTGTGTGGGGGGGGGGGGGGTGGGTTGCAGGAAGGGCGCTTTAAGCACTTCTTTTAGTTCTCAGATTTCTGAATTAGTCATTCAGATGGTTTACCTACATAAGTCTTGTTGCGGAATTTTCATTAGCTAAGAGTTGCATCAACTTACACATCATGTGAACCTATTAAATATTTTAGTAAAATACTAGATGGGTGCCATTAATATTTCCAGACTATTTGACTACATTTTAAATTTGAGTCCTTTACAACTATTCATTAGTTTTCTATACAAATTAAAGATTTGTAATAATCAGATAACGTATCTAAATTTTCATGAAATATTGCATATTAAATTTGATTGTTTGAATCAAAAGTAAAACTTGAGATTTTTCTTTTTTCGTCTTATAATAAGTGAGTATCTTTACTATTCCTAGACAATTTCTTCATTATTCTTCTAGAATTCCTTTTCGAAAAATATAGTAAACAGTCAAGAACATTTTATAAAGTACCGTTTATATCATTTCATCATTGCATCGCTTTCATAGAAAACAATTGTCAGCCTTGCCGCAGACAGGGTAAAACGTGGTGGAAGTTTTTTTTTTCGTAATTATTTAAAAAGTTTACCTGTTATCGAATACAAGGATAATTTTATTTTAAAATTAAGTACAAATAATTTTATTGCGGAATATCAAGGCTGTCAATGTTCAGCAGTTGCTATACTTTCGGCAAAACATTTTATAAAGTGTGTGTTCATTTCCTTTTTCTAATAATGGAGGATATTCCATCTCCGTTTTGATGACGTGGTCAAGGTAAAAACTTCTAGCGTAAAGAAGGGAAGGCTCCGTAGACGTGTAATGTAAATCCCCGCTAGTCAATGAAACAGTTCATGAGGCAAAGCAGTAGTATCTTCCCTTCTTATCAGTTAGAAGTTCCTTGGGTAAATTACCGGTATCACGTGACTTTTGTCAGCCTCGAACCCATATTTGGAATATCCTCCATTTCATCGAAGAAAACTATGTCGGGATATAGATAGGTTTTGCGCTGTTATCGAATCGAGATAGATCAATCAGAAAATTTGCTTACTTAAAACAGGGAAGAGTTCGTAAAAATGCAGGCTTTTGGTTGGTCAATCTAGTTTTGCTAACAGCGCAAAGTCTAACTGGATTCCGGCCTATGTCATATGGAAAGTTGTGTGTCACTCTCTTATGCCATGAATGAAGTATAATGCATGTAGAAATCTAATGCTGAACACAATGTTCTCATCGAGGAAAGGTATTGGTTGCAATAACAACAATATGTTTTCATCTCTTTGAAATGGAGGATATTCCAAATATGGGTTCGAGGCTGAAAAAAGTCACGTGATACCGGTAATTTACCCAAAGAACGTCCAACTGATAAGAAGGGAAGATACTACTGCTTTGCCTCATGAACTGTTTCATTGGCTAGCGGGGATTAACATTGTTTACCTTACACGTCTACGGAGCCTTGCCTTCTTTACGCTAGAAGTTTTTACCTTGATCACGTGATCAAAATGGAGATGGAATATCCTCCATTATCTAAGTGACTGATTCTGCACTGTTTCCATATGCATCTCGATACCGAAGAAATCGTTGTTTCCATAGCAACGGTACTTTTCACTATTGTTTTCTCTACCACTATAGCGTCTATAATGTTGTTCGTTTGTGTTATTGAACACATACATCAGACTTGTGTGCTTGACACCAGGGCCCGCTTATAAGTCATCGTCGATATACAGGGACGAGATAGTACAAGGAAATTTACAACACCAGAGAATTACATCCTGGGGACTCCACAAAGAGTGTGTAACGGAACCGGTGGGATTCGAACCTGCCCTCACCTACGCTCTCAAGGGATTAGCCGCGTGGTGTCTTATCCACTCAGCCACGGTGGACCCTACACTGTTAAAAATATCGTGAAAAGTACCTCTGTTTTTAAAGGCTATCTATTTTCTGACCAATGAGAACGTTCCATAGGCGTATATGTAGTGTTCTCATTGATCAGAAAAGAGATAGCCTTTAATAACAGAGGTAATTTTTCGCGATATTTTTAACAACGTAGCGCCTGTAATAAATAGTGTGGAAATCTGCTATACAAGCAGCGCTAAAAATTTGTATCCCTTAAATGTGCAACGATGCTGAAATCCAAAGAACCGATCGCAGCGACATCTGCGGTATATTTTCACATTTCAGTGTTAACATCGTATTATTACAGCGTCTAGGCCAAATTGTCTTGAGTTTTAGAAAATCTTCTGAAGATGTCGCTACATTCGACTCTTCGGATTTCAGCATCGTCTGGCATTTGAATAATACGATAACCGGGATCCAGATAGATTTTTCAGTGATAGCGAAACGAGATTGACCAATCAGAAGCCTACATTTTTGCGAACTTTTTGCAATTTGCGAAAAATGCTGTCTTCTGATTGGTCAATCTCGTTTCGCGAACAGCGAAAAAAATCTATCAAGAACATGGCCAAGGTTTTATACAGTCGCATCCTGGATAATAACGAAAATGTGAAATTTCACGTTTCTTTTACCAGAGGTATTACACTAATCGCAATTTTAGAACGTTTTTTCGCAAGTATACGCTTCGGGTTCGTAGAACCGAGATAAAATATAGCTTACGCTGCTAAAAATCTGTAGCGTTTGCTGTATATTCACTCCACCGCTATTATACACTGTAAAAAATTTGTAGCATTTGCTGCATAGTCACTCCACCGCCTTTATAGAAAACAATGGAAGATAGTCCATCTACGTTTTGATCACGTGATCAAGTAAAAACGCCTAGCGTAAAGAAGGGAAGGCTCCGTAGACGTGTAATGTAAATAACCGCTAGCCAATGAAACAGTTCATCAGGCAAAGCAGTAGCATCTTCCCTTCTTATCAGTTAGAAGTTCCTTGGGTAAATTACCGGTATCACGTGACTTTTTCCAGCCTCGAACCCATATTTGGAATATCCTCCATTACTTAACTATACTGTGGAGTATAGCGTCTAGAATATATAGTTTGGAAATCTGCTATCCCAAACAGCGCTAATAAGTTGTATCCCTCAAGTGTGCAATGATGCTGAAATCCAGGCAGCCGATCGCAGCGACATCTGCGATATATTTTCTAATGGAGGGTATTCCATCTACGTTTTGATCGCGTGGTCAAGGTAAAAACTTCTAGTGTAAAGAAGGGAAGGCTTCGTAGACGTAATGAAAAACAATAGCCAGCCAGTGAAACTGTTCATGCAGAAAGCAGTAGTAGCACCCCTTCTTATCAGTTAGAAGTTCTTTGGGTAAATTACCGGTATCACGTGACTTTTTCAGCCTCGAACCCAGATTTGGAACAAACTCCATTTCAAAGTAACCATCGTATTATTACAATATAGCGACTAGAATATACAGTGTGGAAATCGGCTATCCCTGTAATACTTAAAAAAACGCTAAAACATTGTATCCCTTAAATGTGCAATGATGCTGCTGCAATATGCAGATCGCAGCGACATCTGCAGGATATTTTCTACAACTGCAAGATATTGCTAGTCTGGAGGCCGGCTAACTGCGCCTATGCCGACCCTTCTTTCCCCCCCCCCCCCTGTATGAACTGCGCTCGGCGTCACCGGGAACGGATATCATTGTCACCCCCGTCTCTTATACTTAAGGGCACGAAGTGAGAACATTTTTTTGTTAGAAAGACACTTTTCTGTTGGCGTTAATTTGCTAAATGGAGGATATTCCATCTCCGTTTTGATCACGTGATCAAGGTAAAAAATTTTAGCGTAAAGAAGGGAAGGCTCCGTAGACATGTAATGTAAGTCCCCGCTAGCCAATGAAACAGTTCATGAGGCAAAGCAGTAGTATCTTTCCTTCTTATCAGTTAGAAGTTCCTTGGGTAAATTACTGGTATCACGTGACTTTTTTCTGCCTCGAACCCATATTTGGAATATCCTCCATTGGGCGCTTTATCGATAATTTAGGCTATGAATAATGTTTTTTTCTTAAACTCACAAAAATTTTATATACATATATTTTCTATATGTATATAATAAAAAATGTTCTTAATAATTATTAAAGCACAGAAAAATAGACAATATAAACATGTATATCCGTTAATATAAAATGCACAAATTAAAAAAAAAAAAAAAAAAAAAAAAAAAAAAAAAAAGGAAATAAATAAAAGTATGATGATAAAATTCCTTATATAAATATATATTTACACAAGAAATTTAAGCATTGGAGAATTTTTTTAAACTACTTTAGAAGAGAAAATTTTATGCAGAAATAACACTTGTTACCTAATAATGCTATCCCCCCCCCCCAAAAAAAAAAAAAAAACATTATTTTTCGTTTAGAAATATATTTTTAAAAATATTTGACATAGGATAATTATGTATGGAAATAAATATTGTAATTACGCTAATTAGTACTTCTTTTACTGCCCTTAGTATTATTGTTTTTACTATTATTATTATTAACTTGTTTGGAACTATGGTACTTAAATATTGATCTATTATTTTCATTTAAAACTTTTTTTTTTCAAATTTTATAATTCCAAAGCGGTTGTATGATTTTTAATAACTGAAACCTAAATATGTATTTCTTGATAAAATATAATTTTTACTGAATATATAATTCTTATAAATTATCTTATGCACATGCTTATAAATTAATAATAATAAGAAGAAGAGCGTTGAATTCTCATGAATTCAAAACTGAGAATTGAGTTATCATTTCAAAAACATGCATCCAAAAGTGGATAAAGAAACTTAATTTCTTAAGTGTACCGCAACACGAAATTTTATGACATATTGTCTGATTCATTTTTATACTTCAAGGAATAAAATTAACATTTTTAATAGAATAGCGTTTTCCATTTTCAGATAAATAAATTACTTATAGAGTTATAAGCCATTCTTGTTACATGACGACAAGTTTTTCTTCTTTTTCGCACCGCTGCGTCGTGAATTTGGTTCAAATCGCCAACTTTTACAGTATTTTCTGTAAAATCCTCTGTTTATAGCATAAAATAGAAAAGTCATTCTATTGCATAGTTCCTTAATAAGAACACCTTCTAATTTAATGTGTTTTCGAGTAAGAATGAATTCAAAAATGCGTCAGAAAATAGCTTCTTTGAATTTAAGAGTCCAAACTCATTACTTTCCAGAATTTATATTTGTTTGTACTTGTATGAGAGTGAAAGATGCTGATTTAAAAACTGTCAAATCGAACGGTTTTTCCAATTTTCATTACAGGCAAACTTTCACAAAATGCTGTTAAAAGCATTTAGCATTAGAACTGAATTTCCACAATGCGTTCTAAACTGAATTTCCAGACGTGACAGTCCGTTAAAATTTTCATCGAACAACTATTCAACATTTAATTCAGTTATCAAAAAATGAAATATTATAAGATTCTAAATCAATTCAATAGTCATGTCTGCAAGTGACATGCTTTTACGTTTAAAAATGAGTTTGTAAGTTAGAAAATTTTGAGGGAAACTCTTACAACACCCTTAAATCTTTAATATATATATATATATGTATATATGTTTCCTTATCTATAAAGATAAAATGTCCTTTTAAATAATAGATGACTTCCTAAAAAAAAAAAAAAAAAAAAAAAAAAAAAAAAAAAAAAAAAAAAAATACATTTTAAATAATAGACTATCAGAAAATCACACGTTGACTTTATGATTTTGATCCTAAAAAAATATTTTTTAATTAAATTTTTGCTGACTTTTAAAAGCCAATTTTTTAAGTAGAACTGATGGATTAGTTATTTGATATCTGAAAGAGAATATAAATGCATGAATGGATTAAAATTATGTTGTGTTAGAAAAATTTAACATATTAATGATTTTTAAAATAATCCTAAATTAGAAACTTCTCCATTCTGCTTCATTTAAAAAAATAATAATAATACAACTTATAATAATAATCTTGTTAATTTAAACATACTGCTGACAGATTTGGTATTATTTGGGGAAAAAAAGTTTTGAAAAACAATGAACTTTTGAATATAAAATATTAAAAATCGTGACAAATAGTATATTAGAGTATCAGCTCTATTTGTTGCCTAATGACTAATTTCTTAAACCATTAGCTTTAGAAGTATTCAATAGCAAACATGTTTTAAAGTTGTTCTTCATCCTATTAAATCCATTTACATAAAAAAAGTGTTACTTTTAAAAGTTACAGAAATTTATTTTTTTTACGGGATTGAAGTATTATATTTAGTAAAACTTTCTTCGTTTACTAATAAGTAAAACAATAAAAGTTTCATTTTTGTACAAATAAAACCTACCGAGTTATAATAACTTGAATTTTATGAATTTTCAGCATTTTTTGTCATTAAAAACGTAAAAACGCTTTTTATCCAAATGTTAAAAATCAGAATAACAATTTTCTTAACAATGGTGCTGTTAAAAAAAAAATTAACATTAGATATTTCTTGGAATACATAGAAAGAGCTAACAAAGTTTGGGGCCGCAGTTTGCATCGTGCCCATTTAAATCGGAAGTCCCCCTTCTTTTGTAGTAAATATTAGTAAGGATTCTCTACTTCAGGAATTATAGTTCCTTTTAATATTTTATTTGTATTTATTACGTTGAATATCTTATAAGATGCAATGCAATACTAGATGAATGCAGATCACGTGCAAAGTATTGTGAATATTGCCACCAAGATTTACCATGGCTGGATTTGCATCCAGAAGACTTTTTGGGAAGAAAAAATCTCTTTAAGGCAACCCTCAATACAATGATGGATCGCTTATCTCACCCCTTCGAGCGCAGTTCATACAGAAGGGGAGGAAACTGTAGGCGCAATTCATGATCTCCTCCTACCGTAGTCGCAATTGATGTACACCCGCTAGTCTATACAATGTAATACTAGTAATACGAAAATCCCGCAGGTGTCGCTGCGATCGACACTTGGGAATTTAGCAGTATCGTCGCACATTTAAGAGATACAAATTTTTAGCATTGTTTGGATAGCATATTTCCACACTAGGTATTCTAGACGCTGTAATTACAGTGTCTAGACCAAATCGTCTTGAGTTTTAGAAAATATCCTGCAGATGTCGCTGTGATGGACTCATTGGATTTCAGCATCATTTGACATTTAAGGGATTCAATATTTCAGCACTTTTTTAAGTATTACTGGGATAGCCGATTTCTGCACTATATATTCTAGACGCTGTACTGTGGTTCTCAGTGGTCAGAATACAGATATTCTATAAAAGCGGTGGGTGACTATGCAGCTAAAGCTGCAGATTTTTATCATTGAGTTTCGGAGATTATGCTCTAGAAACAAACAAGCATTTCACGCTAAAACCAAATTTCATTCAGAGAAAAATGACGTCAAATATATTTACAGATTTGTCTCTCAGCGGGACGAGGTAACTCTCTGTTTTTATGTATATATATATATATATATATATATATATATATATACATTCACTCAGTTCCTTTTCAAATGTTTTGTTTACATTAGAAATGAAAATTTAAGTGCCAATAACTTTTAATGCATCATTTTAGAAAGTACCTCTTCTCTCAAAAATTAATTTTATTTTAAAGATCTTTCTAAAAATATAACTTTTATTATCAAGTTTTATTTAAAAAAAAATAATCATAAGGAAATTGGCCGATTGGTATATCAAAATCAAAGTGGTCTTACCATATCTGATTTGTGCTATTATAATGTAGATAGTTACGTGTTCTTTGGCTGTTTTATCGCTGTTTGGCATAGTTTGTTAATTTTAGAATTAATTAACAGTTTTTTTTTTGCTAAGAATAGAAATTTTATTATTTTTTTTAAACTGAATTTTATAAAAGCACGTAGATTGAGTAAATATCTGTCCAAAAATGTAATCCTTACTTTTTTCTGTCCATTTTTTAAGTCTGTATGTTGCTTTAATTAAAATGTTTGATGAAGAAAAGTAATTGATCATTTTTAGTATCTCGACTTTTTTTTTAAAAGTCTATATATCTGTTTATATTTAATTTATGAAGATGGATTTGGTCTCAAATGGAAGGATTTCTTCATTAGATTCGTATAGTTTCCGTTTTATTTTTCTGCGATGATTGGTTCTTTCAATATCGGTAATTTTACGCTGGCACGTTTTGTCGATTTAACATGGAGAAGTTGTCTTCAGTATAATAAGCAGTTACGTTGTTCTGGCTCTGGGTTCTTGGCGTTTGTTTGTTTGGCGGGTTAACATTTTTTTTATAGCTTGGCTTGGCAAAACGACCGTCCTGCTTGATTTCAATATTTTCGGAACGATATTAAACAGTCTGGACCTAAATTTTGTAAACTTTTCGATCTTTTCCAAAGTTTTGAAAAATGCAGACTTTTCATTGGGCAATCTCGTTTAGAAAATAGCGAAAAATCTACCTAGATCCCTAACAAAATATTGTTGCCAGCAATGTAAAAGAAAAAACTCATTTATTACGGAAACGACAAATATTTCTTATACTGTATTATTTGAATTATTGTTGTTAAATAACGTCTGTTTTCGATAACGTAATTATGTACAAGTGTGCCTCTATAAGGAAGTAGCGACATACGGTCAATAAAAGTTTACTGGTAGAAGTGACAAAAAGAAATCGTTAAAGGTCTTTGCGAGCATGTCATTATTTTCAGACTAATGTTTGTTGAATTATTTCACTAATCTAATAGAACTCGTCCATGCGCGTATCGTCTAACTCAAGAAAGTGGATTGCCGTACTTTCGACAAAAACTTGAAATGAGAATGACTCCTGTGCATATATCACCACTCTTATGTATAAAGGCTCTCTGTTATGGTGTTGTTTCTGAGCGCTGTTGGTTACATTTCGATATTTGTGCTTTAGAGAAAGCAATGGAGGATATTTCATCTACGTTATGATCACGTGGTCAAGGTAAAACCTTCTAGCGTAAAGAAGAGAAGGCTCCGTAGACGTAATGTAAATCCCTGCCAGCCAGTGAAACAGTTCACGGAAAGAAGTAGTAGCCTCCGTTCTTATCAGTTAGAAATTCTTTGGGTAAAATACCGGTCCAACGTGACTTTTTTCAACCTCGAACCCAGATTTGGAATATAGTTCATTGAGAAAAGTACTGTTGCTATGGAAACAACAACTTCTTTAATATCGAAATGTATAGCAAAGGAGATCAGAATCAATGCCTTAAAGAATTTCAAATATGTACTATTGTTATGGCAATCAATACCCTTCCTGGATATGGAAATGCAAAATTGTATTCAACATAATGGAGGATATTCCATCTACGTTTTGATAACGTGGTCAAGGTAAAAACTTCTAGCGTAATGAAGGGAAGGCTCCGTAGAAGTAATGTAAATCCCCCCCCCCCCCCAGCCAGTGAAACAGTTCATGAGGAAAGCAGTAGTAGCCACCCTTCTTATCAGTTAGAAATTCTGTGGGTAAATGGAGGATATTCCAGCTCCATTTTGATCACGTGGTCAAGGTAAAAGCTTCTAGCGTAAAGAAGGGAAGGCGCCGTAGACGTGTAATGTAAATCCCCGCTACCCAATGAAACAGTTCATGAGGCAAAGCAGTAGCATCTTCCCATCTTATCAGTTAGAAGTTCCTTGGGTAAATTACCGGTATCACATGACTTTTTTCAGCCTCGAACCCAGATTTGGAATATCCTCCATTACCGGTAGCACGTGACTTTTTACAGCCTCGAACACATAATTGGAGTATAGTCCATAGGCCGCAATCTAGATAGATTTTTCGCTGTTAACGAAACAAAATTCATCAATCAAAAACCTGCATTTTTTCAAACTTCTCGCTGTTTGCAGAAATGCAGACTATTGATTGGTGAATCTCAATTCGCTAACAGCAATAAATCTACCTGAATCCCAGCCTAGATTTCTACAAACTTTGCACTTCATCCATGACATTAAGAAAATGACGCAAAACTTTCATGACAAATACCGGAATTCAGAAACAGCAAAAAATTCTCAAACATGCAGGCTTCTGATTAGTCAAACTCATTTCGCTAACAGCGAAAAAACTATCTGGATCCCATCCATAGTTTTTTTTCGATGAAATCAATATAAAAGATAACATAAAAAGATAATATAAGATTTCTAAATTGTTCTGGCGGGTTTATCACTGTTTGGCATAATTTGTAAATTTTAGAAATAATTAACAGTTTTTCACTAATTAAGAATAGAAATTTTATGTTTTTAAAACTGAATTTTATAAAAGCATATAGATTGAGTAAATATCTGTCCAAAAATTCGATCTTCACATTTTTCTGTCCATTATTTACGTCTCTAGCTCGATTGAAATATAAAACTTGACGAAGAAAAATAATCGATCATTTTCAGTATCTCGACGTTATTTTTAAAAAATCTATATTTCAGTTGATAATTAATTTATGAAAATGAACTTGGTCTCAAATTGTAGATCTTTTTCATTAGGCTCATCTAGTTTTGGTTTTATTTTTCTGCGATGATTGGTTCTTTTGATATGGGAAATTTTACGCTGGCATGTTTGGTCGATTTAACATGGAGAAGTTGCCTTCAGTATTGTCTTCAGTAGTTGTCAGCAGTTACGGTTTCTTGCCGTTTTGTTCTTGGCGTTTATTTGTTTGGCGGGGTAAGCATTTTTTATAGCTTGGCTTGGCATAACGACATCCTGCTTGATATTTATTAACTTATAAGTTGTTAAAATATACATTAAAATTAACAAAATCCCCTATATTTTCATATTAGCATAGTTGGTTTAATTTGAGGATACAATAGCATTGTTGAAACAGCAGTAACATGTAGAAAAGCTTTTCCACACGAGATATGAAATGGCCCTTTAATAGGTTTAAAAATCTCCACATTTTAAATCCTAGACCTAAGTAATCTGCCCATTTTAGGGCCATTCCGTGGAAAACTGACAAAATGTGCTGCGCGTGACACTTACATAAATGCCTATATCTATTGACTTATAAGTTGTTAAAACATAAACTATGTAATAAAAAGAATAAAAAACCCTACATTTTCATATTAACATGGTTATTTTAATTTGAGGATATAATAACATTGTTAAAACAGCAGAAATGTGTAGAAAAGCTGTCCCACACGTGGAACGATTCTAAGGTACGTTCCTGCTTTAAAACATAAACGCGGTTTTTTTTTTCATATTTTATAATAAACTGTTCCGGAAAACTTTAAAAAAATATATTATTATTATTATTATATTATTAATTAAACATACAGTTAAAACATTATCTCCAAACTTTTGAAACAATTATTCATTTTGTTTAATTATAATTATTAATTTATTAAAATATCATATTCATCTTACTTCTCTATCATTTCTATCTTATTTTCCTTTTTGTCCTCAGATGCCCTTCACGAAAAATTAATACTATAAACAAATTGCTTGTTTTTTGCACACTCTACTTTTAGAATTAAAATATATATATATGATAAAAGTATGCAAAACACGTGAGTAAATAAGGTATACGAATAAAAAATACATCAAACTCTTTATAAAAGCAACCATAATAACAATTGCTTATCTTGAAGTAGAATAAAATATTGAAAAGTTCAAAAGTATTCAAGATAAAACACAATTCCCTTAATTAAATTTTATCATTAATCTATTACTTGCCACAATATTTTTTTTTATTTTATTCATACTAATATTTTATGATAAATAGATTATACAACTAGGTTGAAAATTAGCTTTCTTAGTTTACGAAATCTATAAAAAGGGGCAGAAACAGGAGGAATTATCAAAAAAAAAAAAAAAAAAAAAAAAGAAAGATGCAAACAGATATTTTAAAACCTAAAAACAAAAAGACTTATATGAATTCTTTCTAAAATGAATAAAAAATCATGGAATTTCAGTTAATTATTATCAAATTTTTTAATTATCAAATTATTATTTTATTATTTTATTATTTTAATTATAAAATTTCAATTTGAATTATTTATAAAGTGCTTAAAAGCGTTTAGCATTTACAGCTATGTCGCATTTTTTGCAGACTCAGAACATATAATTGTTTTTTAATATAAAAAATTACGTCTGGTAAACAAAAACTAGTTGGATGTTCCAATCCCAAACCTTTCTCAAACATTCTCATACGTATTATTACTTCAAATGAGTAATTTTTTAAATTATGCGTTTTAAAAACAAAAACTGAGTAGATAACATCTGTGATTTATTTTTTAATACACTTCAAGTTTTCTGACAATATTGTTTTCAAACTTCGTAATGAAGTCTAATCAACCGGTACTATATCAAAAAACGTGAAACTTTTTGCTTATTACAAATATGCAAATTAAACCTAAATTGGACAATTAAGTTATTTAATACAATCTGATTTTACAAAGTTACCGTACCCGTCCAGGAATTCCAACAAAATTCGCTATCAGGCCGATTTTCTCCAAAATTTCGTACAAACCACGCTCTATAACATTAAATACAAATGTAAAATTTCGTCAAAAAATATTTTTTAAATCTTTCAAAAATCGCGAAAATTGCACAAAAATCGCTATCGCAATTCTCCCTTTTCAACTGGGATTTGAGGCCTATAGTCAAAAACATATACATTGAATTCTATCCATAACTTCATATACTTTCCTATGATACAAAACAAAAATATCTATTATTAACAAAAATATCTGCTTATATCGCGCCACCTTCAGGCCGATTTTCTCCAACATTTTATGAAAACCTCGGCCTATGACATCACATTTGAATATAAAATTTTGAGGAAAAATATTCATAAATTCTTCACAAACTCAAAAAAAAAAAAAAAAAAAAAAAAGAAAAGAAAAGAAAAGAAAAGAAAATCGCAGAAAAATCGTTACCACGGCGTCCCCTTGTGGAGGAATATCCTCATTTTCTACTGGGACTTGACGTCCATTGTCAAAAAAGTAAATATGAAGTTTGGTTCAATTCTAGCTATAACTCTATACACTTTCCGATGATACAAAAGAAAAATCTCAGAAAAATCGCTATCACAGCGCCCCCTTCTTTGGGAATATCTGCAATTTCAACTAGGTCCTACTGACCATAGCCAAAATGATATATATGAAGCTTAGTTCTGTTCTATGTATAACTTTATACACATTTCCATAATATAAAGAGGACACACGAACAGACAGACATTTTGTAAAAGCGTGTTTTTCGGGATCTCAGACATCTAAAAGATCCGTCGAAAACATTTCGATTATATTACTTTCTTCTATTAGATACTTTCTTCTATAGATTGAAGAAAGTAAAAAAATTAATTTGTTAAAACAAATGTTGTTGTTGCCAACAAAAATATTTTTGTTGGTTCAAACATTTATTTTAATAAGAGAAAAAAATTAAGAAAATGATGCGTTTTCGCATAATCAACAGGGAATGGGTTAAATAAAAAATTAAGATTATTTTAAAAAGAAAAAAATATTATTGAAATGCTCTAACCTTTCACGGGTCTATGTCAATGCAAATTATTTAACATCACTCTCGGCCTCTTTCTATGAATCAATGCAATCTTTATTTTGATACATAGCAATAGTTGCTTTTGGAAATAGTGAGAACGAAGATTAATCTGCAAGGAATTGAAACACATGATTACTCGTTATCTAATACAGTTTTTCTCAAAATTTGGTTTTAGCCATCAGAAAGTTGGCAGCCGGTAAATATACTTACTACGTTTCCAAAACTTATTTTTGTATGTTTTCAGTATTTTAAAAATAGCAATAAATTTCGAAAATTTTGCTAAAGTAAAAATTTACTATCATTTAAAGAAAATTTAATGTAACGATATTTCAAAGAATAGAACGGACATAACAAATGTCAGTTAAATAAAAATTCCTGTATAGTAACAACTCGTAATATTTCGAGAGACCAAAAAATCTCGATATATCCAAAGTAATTATATCCTTAACCTTATAATACACTGCTCAAAACAATTAAAGGATATTTGAAGTTTTATATAAAATAAAGATATAAACGAAATTTTTTTTTTGCCGAAAATAGAAGAAGAGAATCACAAATGCAAATTTTTCTGGTTTTCAAACTGTGGAGAATGCAAATTTTGAGTTCGACGTCAAAAACGTCGCTTCAGCGGCAGCGAATGAAATTTGACTTTCAACTGGATAAAAGAGAATGAAGACAAGGATGATCGGCATTCAGTGATTGCTTTGTTTCGATGAGTACGATGTCTTAGCGAAGTCATTTGATAGATTCAGAAGCTTTGAGAATTGTTGGTAGGTTAGAAGGGGGCCAAACTCAAGCCGAAGTAGCGCAAGCCATTGGAGTGTCACAAAGTGTCATTTCCAGGATCTGGAACCGTTTTTTGGAGAGTAGATGTGCAGGCCGAAGACCAGGGCAAGGTCGTAGACGGGCAACAACGCCCAATGAAGATCGGTATTTAGCATTAACAGCTCGGAGACACCGAACCATGAACGCTACTCTTCTCCAACAACACCTTCGCTCGGCTACAGGCACCACGATTTTAACTCAGACTGTCCGAAACCGGCTCCATGCTGTAGGTCTGCATGCTCGCCGACCGATGGTATGTGTTAGATTAACATCAAGGCATCGTTGCGACCGCAGGGAGTGGGCAACCGAGCATGTCAACTGGAGGAGAAATGAATGGAGCAATATTCTGTTTTCTGACGAGTCCCGTTTTTCTGTGCATCCGGATAATAGGCGTATTTTCATCTGGAGGGACCATGGCAGTAGGAATAATCCTGCGTTCGTGCACAAAAGTGTCAGATTTGGTGGTAGAGGAGTGTTGGTGTATGGTCGCATCTCCATTGACGGGCGCACTGACCTCTACATCATTCGAGATGGAGCTCTGACTGGTCGCCGATATAGGGATGAGATCCTCAGACCTATTGTAGTCCCTTACGCTGCAGCAATCGGAGATAACTTCATTTTAATGGACGATAACTGCAGGCCACATCGTGCAAACCTGGTGGAGGATTTCCTTTTCGAGGAAGGAATTGTTCGAATGGAATGGCCAGCGTGTTCTCCAGACATGAATCCAATCGAGCACGTTTGGGACGCTCTAGGAAGGCGAGTTTCTGGCCGCCAACAACCCCCACAAACTCTCAAAGAACTGGAAAGAGCTCTTCTGGAAGAGTGGGGCAGAATACCCCAACTCGTCATTAATAGCCTCATTGAGTCCATGCCTCAAAGGTGTTCAACGTTGCTGGCCGCCCGTGGAAACCATACCCCCTACTGAAAATGATTTTCTTAGAAGAAAACACCTTTTCTTATTCTTTTTTTCTCATATGCACAAATTGTGTTTTTTTCCTTTAGTACACAAATGCGCAATAAAATGCATTTTTTTCTGCCAAACATGTGTAATTTATTCTCATATAACCTACTTTGTCTGTCGACCATGTATCAATCAGCTAAACAGTTTACCAGATACAAAATCCACCTAAAACTGCAATATGCTTTAATTGTTTTGAGCAGTGTATTATAAATGTCAATGTGTGTCCGAATGTTTGAATGAAGTCAGCATCTAAACGGATGAATTAATGCTTTTGTGTTTTTTTATATAGATGGATTACAGCCCGGAAATGAACATAGGCTATGTTTAATTTATTTTACTCAAATATTTTGCTTAATAATCCAAAGTTTCATTATTTTCATACACAATGAATTGACATTTTTCCGATAAAATTTAACCGTCTTCCTTTTTTCATTGCCAAAAAATAAAAACCTAGAATAATAATTTAATTTCTAATTGAAAGATTAAAACCGAAATTTTCAAGTATTTTTAATAATACACGGTGCATGAATTTTGAGTAAGTGCGGAAAGAAGGCAAATGTGACGTCATATATGGAAAATATAATACGGATATGCTTTCATGTTGAAATAAAATGAGATTGTGTTATGGTATTAATTCTTATTATTTAAAGAAAATTGTTATCAATGCTTACGGTTTATCGTCTGCGCACGGTTAACACAAAGAATCAAATTTCAATTTGAAATAATAAAAAAAAAAAACTTTTGAAGAGAAAATGGATAGTAAATGTCAATAATATGCACAGTAAAATTATGCATGTCGAAAATGACGTAATGATTAGCAGGAAATATGTATTTTCATTCTTAAAAAGTAAAAAATTAACTAGATAGAAAGATTATGTTCTGTAATCGGGTTCGTAATCAATTTGCTTTTTTTAGAGAAAGAAATTTGGTGCAAAAGTAAATACACTGTTGTAAACAGTTTTGTTTTTTGGTTGGTAAAGACTTAATAATGTTCCAGATGATCAATTCTTCGTCCACCTTTGATGACAAGTATGATTGTAAAACATATAAAACAGTATCATCCGATAATTTTCTTGGCACAGATGCTATATACGCGCCTGCTTTGGCGCGATCTGTTTTTGACACCAATTTGGCGAAAACATCGTTTTCGAATACCAGTTACATGTATATTTTTAAATTATGTTCTATTACTTAAAAAAGGAAATAATAATAAATAAAATAAAAGTTTCATTAAGAACTATAGAACAAAGCAATTTATGTAATTTTAAAAGAAAATTAAAGTAAATAAACAATTTATTAATAAATAAACAACAATAGCTGGGTTACCATGTCAAGCAAAATAATCTATGTTGGCGGCAATTAGGTACCCCGGTGCATATATGACATCTTTGCCATTTTCTTATTACTTCATGATATAAACATACATCCTGGTTCAGCGTATAAACCTGAGTTATGTCAATGACCTTATAATAAAGAAATAACTTAAATTACTCATACTAGCCGCCCTTGGCGACCAGTTTAGTCTCCCTTAAAATTTATGTTTGGGAAAGCATGCTAAGCATTGTATTCTGTTACTTTTATTCATAACTAGCTAACTCACCCGGCGTTGCCCGGGTACGTCAAAAAACAGCACGAAATGTGAAAAAGCTCTAAAAATCACAATAAGATATCACGAAAAAATTTTAAACTGCTGAACAAATTTCGAAAAGAAAAAAAAATTACATACTGTGTTCGAAGATTGAAAGTTGATTCCTTTCATGAATGTGGAAAAATGGTAGGAAATCGCTAAAATACACTAAAAATCACATACAAAATTCCCGAAAAATCTGAAAATTGCTATACGAAATCGGAAAAAACTTTATTGAAATGAAGGCAGGAAATAGTTTAGTATTTTAAGTCAAAAATGGAATGTCAAAAAATTGTAGCAGGTCGCGAAGAAACATAAATATCGAATTAAAAATCACAAAAAGTTAAAAAATCACGAAAGTCAAAATTTACTATCATTGGATAAAAGTTTCAAATGCAATTCCTTTGACCTGCAGGCTCTCTTAAAATTTATGTTTGGGAAAGTATGCTAAGCATTGTATCATGTTACTTTATTCATAATTTAATTTACTTGGATTCCCTTAAATATAATTAAAATAATCCCTTAAGTTAATATTAGTTTTTTTTTTTTTTGCTTCAAAATATCTCAATTTGTTGATTTTCTGTAAGCAAGTAATCCCTATTGGTTTACATTGAAAGTCTATGGGAATTTGGGGAAATATTAGAGATATCGCCAAGATAGCGTCGCTTTTGGAGACCAATTTTTGGTCGCCAAATTTGGAGATATATCACCAAGTTGGCGACAAACTTGGCGGCATTTGACAACAGAACTGTGTCCCCCCCCCCCTACGGTAACCACCTTATAGCTACGGAGATGCATTAAATGTTGTTCAATCATCGCATAAAAAAATCATCGCATCGCTTTTTTGTAAAGAGAACAAAATTTATTACATTGGGTTAAAAGAAAGAAATCGTATTCTTTTCATTAATGTGGAAAAATCGCCTCGAAACTTAAAAAAGCGCTAAAAAGCGCATAAAAAGTAAATACAAAAAAAATCTAATCCAAAAATCGAAACTCGGGCTTCGAGGTGTAAAACTCCATATATAGACCTAACTTTTCCCCAAATTTTGTAGCTTTACGTTCAGCGGTCTCTTCAGAACACCATCGACACACTCACACACAAACTTCTTTCCTCATTATTATGGACTTAATTTACTTGGACTCCCTTAACCCTCTCGTTGCGCGTACCGAAATTTCCTCGGGCAACGTAAAAGTAGCAAAATTTGCGCAATCCGTGATTTCCTCGAGGATTCATTTTTTCCGCTGGCGACTATTTTTTATTTCAACTCGGAACACTTTTTAAACACAAAAAAATTCATATAGACTTTAACAACATCTACAAGAGAAATACACTTCAAAATTTATTTTCTTACAATAGTGGTGCGAGACTATAAAAATAGTCTCCAGTGACAGCCCTAATTTCACCTAATTTCCAATATCATATCCCATCTAAGATCTTGAAATATTTTACAAAAAATGTTTACATGTTTAAACTCTAAGCTGTATATAGATTTGAAATATGTAATTAAAAAATGCGTGATTTTTGAACCTATTTTGATAAAAAAAAAAATACGCAGTGAGAGGGTTAAATATAATTAATATAATCCCTTAAGCTAATATTAGTTTTTGTTGCTTTAAAATATCTCAATTTGTTGATTTTCTGTAAGCAAGTAAACCCTATTGGTTTACAATGGAAGTCTATGGGAATTTGGCTAATTATTAGAGATATCGCCAAATTGGCGTCACTTTTGATGACAGAATACGGTCCCCTACGGATACCCCCTTATAGGTATGGAGATGCATTAAATACTGTTCAATAACCAATGAGATGCGTTTCATTTGGGCGTTGCCATTAAACAATTAACAAATAATTGCGATTTCTTGCCACATACGATAGCGTAATATCTATATATATATATAGATTGTCTCTTATAAAATGTGATAAACAATTGGTTTATTATATATTTTTCAATTATCGGAAGGGAAATGCTTTGCTTAATTAACTCATTTCTTCTTTTTATGTTACGTGAACGACGTCACGTGTAACAGCTAGTATATATATATATAGGCTATTTCAATGATTGTCTAGGGGGTAAGTTAATTTTTACAAGATTTTACAAGTATTTTCAAACAATTTTAATAGTCCTTTCAATCTATGTGATTCTTATTTTATATTGTTTTTATACTTCTTGGTTTACAGTCGATTGGGTACATAAAAGAATTAATTTTTCAGCTTATAGTTTGATTCTTTTGCAGAAATCGACGGCGTATTGCTTATATTTGTATTTCATGTACCCCTAATGAAGTGAAATACACTATAAGCTTCCTTCTACATCCATCCAATTGATCTTTCATTTGTTTTTTCATGCGTTTTTTATTAGTTCAACATTATTTAGCAGGATTTTTGTATCTTTTGTCTATAACTGGTTATTGTATCAAATTAGATAAATTTTCATGTGTTTAAATGGTTTAATTGTACAAAAAGTTATACATGTATAGTGGAGGTAGGGGAGGTTTGATACATAGGGAGGGTTGATACATTGACAATTTTTCTCAACAAATGGCATTAACAGCCATTTGTAACAGATGTAAAGGCTTCTTCCATTAGCCGAATTAACAGTGAAGAACTGACAACGGTTTTTTTTTTCTTTTAATTTTGGAGATTTTTTGAATGCCAATGTAATTTTCTTTAAATACAGATTTTCTTTCATAACTCTTATTACATTGAAGATAATATCTTGTAATTATTTTTTATTTGTAAAGCACATTGTTAGGAAGAAAGAAAGGGGCACTAGAAAGCAGATTGGCATTTTGCAACTGCATTTATACAAGCTGATTGAAAATCCAATAATAGTCCAGGCAATAGAGACCGTATAGGGACTCTACCTAGCAAAATTCATAGTAGTTCTGGGAAACTACCCCCCCCCCCCGCAACCCCCCAAAATAGTTGTTTTCAAATCAATTTTTTTTATTGTTTTAGGGGGAAAGCATGTAGAAATTCAGAAAGTAGGCAAAATTTGCAACAAATAGGATATATGACATTATGACTTAGGATGAACGGGATGGAGGAGGGCTGCCTCTGAACATGCACTGCGGCGCTACGTGCACTAAGTTATGCAAGGCCAGGCAATAGGGGATTTTACCTGGCAAAATTAATACTAGTTCTGAATTTCGACTCACTTTATGTTTTTTGGGTCCCTGAATCTGAATTTGTAGCTTCCCACCAAAATTTCAGCCGGCAACCCCCCCCCCCTAAAAAAAAATTGATTTTTTGAAAAAAATTGGTTTTTGAGAACAGCGCGCGGGGAATGTTCCGAGGCAGCCCCCACTCTCCCCGTTTATCCTACGTGATAATGTCATATGTCCTATTTGTTGCAAATTTTGACTACTTTCTGAATTTCTGCATACAAAGAATAAAAAAATTGATTTAAAAACAACTATTTGGGGGAGGGGTTGCGGGGGGGGGATTTTGGGGAGAAGTAAAAAAGTTGGATTCAGAAACCCAAAAAACTTAAAGTAAACCTTATAGGGAAAGTTCGGTGTGGAGACGGGAAGGCGAATATAAATGATGTGAGTGGTTAAGTGAAATTGCGCAACATAGTCCACATGCTCCGAGGCAGATCTCTCCATCCCCATTCATCCTACGTCCTAATGTCATGCATGTTATATTTTGCAAATTTTGTCTATTTTCTGAATTTGTAGATATCTTTCCCTTAAAACAATAAAAAAATTGATTTTTTTAATAAAAAACTTTTTTGGGGAGCATTTTACCAAAATTCGGGGGGGGGGGGGGGGTTGTCGTGGGACATTTTGCTGGGAAGTTACAAATTCGGATTCAGCGACCCAAAAAACTTAAAGTAAGCCGATTTCCAGAACTACCATTAATTTTGCCAGGTAAAATCCCCTATTGCCTGGACTATAAGGCATGATAGGGAGAAATGATACACTTGTATATTTGAAATTTAATAGTTTTTTTAACTTTTAAACTAATATATAGGACTATAATATTCATTATTGTTTTACAGCAAGAGCTACTGAAATTGGTAAGGAAGAACAAAGAGACTATTCATAGACATTATGTAGATTACATAGAAAAGCAGTGCGATGATAGATGGCTAGCTCGCTTTGCTCGTCATGTAGAAGAAAAAGAGTTTAAATGGCCTGAAAAAGAAAATAATTCTACAATCGACGAAGGGCAAATTGAAAAACATTAAATCTACCCGATTTTACTTATCAAAATGATAGAGTTATTAGTTTTTTATTTAACCATTTCAGGGGTGGTGGTATGTTTATGAAACCACTTAATTTTAATTCCCAAACATCACATTGGCACCAGCATTTTAATAAAATATTTTCCATTTACAATGAAAGTGAAATATATCCCTTTTCTTATTTCTAAGTAAATTTGTTGGTAAATTCCGGTGCCATTCATTTATTCAACACTTTAGCATTGAAAATGCTTTGCCCCTGAAAGGGTTAAAGGAGTCTTAAATGTGCTACATTTATGTTAAATTGTTTGCAAATCAGCAATGTTCACTTCATTTTTCCTTGCAGCTAGATCTCTAGGGTTTTTTAGCATTATTTATTTTCTAAAAAGTGTGTTAATAGGATTGTTTAAATAATAGCAATAGTTTAAATATTTTTGTAAAAAACATTTCTGAAACAAAAATGTGTCAATGTCCTTTATTTTTAAACTTTACTTAAATATTTCAAGGTTTATCATAAAAAATTGTATGACGCATAAATTTAATTGTCTGCATTTTTTTTTCAATTTACATAACAATGTATTAAACCTCCCTTGCGAGTGTATCAATCCTCCCCGGTAATGGGGAGATTTGATACAGTAGCCATTCAAAATAATTGGGATATAGGTCATTTTATAAGAAAACACGAAAAATTTGTTTAAAAATAGCTTTCTAAGTATTGTAAAAAATTAGTAAAAAAAAGTGCATCATACCTCCCCTACCTCCCCTATACATATACATTGATGTCCAAAATTAAGGACCAGTCACAAAATGCTAATTTTTAAGTAAGCGAATACTCAAAAGGAAATAGCATAATTCAAATAATTACTATCCCTACAGCACAGCTTGTCCATATAGCATTTCATTCATGTCACACATGGTCACAAATGTCACAGTCACTACGATGAAACCAAAAATATGAAATTCCACACGTCTCATTGTGAGTCTCAAATGATCACTATATGTGACTCCACTGAGACGTCAATGTGGCTGCTGCTTTGTCACAAGTCACCAGGTGATTTTACAATGTAGTTACATTGTGACTCTCGTGAGACTGTCATTTTTAGACTCAATTTCAAAGTCATCATGAACGTTGTATTAGGATAAGTCACCAAATAATATCACATTATAGTCCCATGGTGACTTTTCACAAAAGGGCACAATGGTGACTTCACAGTAGTCTCTCTGTCACATAAAAGTCATCATGTGACTTTAATGTGACGTTATTGGTAACTTATCACAATGTATCGTTCACGATGACTTTGAAATTTAGTCTACAGATGACTGTTATATGAGAGTCACAATGTAACTACATTGTAAAGTCACATGGTGACTCATCATAAAGCAGCAGTTACAGTGACGTCTCAGTGGAGTCCCATATAGTGATCATTTGAGACTCATAATGAGATGTATGGAATTTCCTTTTTTTTTTTTTTTGCTTCATTCAGTGACTGTGACACTTGTGACCATGTGTGACATGAATGAGATGTTATATGGACTGGCTGTGCTGTAGGGATAGTAATTATTCCAATTATATTATTTTCTTTTGAGTATTCGCGTACTTGAAAATTAGCATTTTGTGATTGGCCTTAATTTTGGACACCAGTGTATATACTATGATATTCCAGAAGTGATGTTTAACGTTTGTCTTCAAAATGTTAATTTATGCAAATTTTATTTTCCTTAATAAAATTAAAGTTAATAATTACACTTATTGTAATTGACATACATTAAAAAGACTTATAAACTGGAGTGAAGGAGAGATATATCTGAATCAGCAATATGTGGCTGTATATAACAGGACTAATATAATTTGATTAGGCAATGAGTAATTCTGCGTTTAAATTTCCTGACAGGTTATCATGTAATTTCAAGACATGTAAGGACAAATCTTGTTAACTAATGAGTGTATACTTACTTTAACGAAAATCACACAATTATATATTTTATTGCTCTCATGCTTACAGAGTAAGTTGAATAAGAACGGCAATAATCTCTTCGACCCTATATTAATTTTACAAAATGTTAAATATCGACGTTATCCCCATTGGCATTAACTGTTTTAAACGAAAAGTAGGATTTTTTTTTCCCCGAATCAAAAAGTGGAAAATATTCTTCCAGATCATGCTGATGAAATTCTTGTATACTTGCACTTTAATCACAACTAGTACTTTTTGTACACGCGTTCTTTTACAAATGCTTAAGCAGGAGTTAAAACTTCTTTCATTAGACTTTAGTTACAGTTTATTCTTATCTATTTATTTGTGAAAATAGAATAGGAACATAAAATAAGAGAGCTATTATTAGTTTACCAACAGGAATTAATTGCAGTTTTACAAACGAACATTGAATTTATCCTTTTATCCGATTGCACGCAGCTCATCGTAGTACGCTGTAGCTGTTTTCAGCCAAAAGACTTAATTTTGATTGAAAAGCTTGTATTGCTTTTATATATTTATTATATTAGCCACTTTAATAAAAATAAACATCTTTAAAAGAAGTTAAATTATCATGCAATTAAAATTTCATTAAAAGAGTTAAATTAATGTGCTTTATAGGGTTTTTTTCTTTTAAGTTACGTGATGCAGTAATTATAGCGAAATAAATAAAAATTTGTCTACCCTCTTAGTCTGTGCCCATATAATGTACGATTTAATTAAGTCGCCGCGCCGTCTGATACAAAGACAGTTCTATGCGTTCCAGAAATTCCTCTTGGTTGGTTTTGTTAATACATACATGCAAGAAGTTCCTCTTGTGGTCACTATTCCTCAATTTTCCCACATATATACATTAATACAATGTACAGGGTGTCCTAAATGTATCTTTTGCACTTAAGAAAAACCAGTGATATGCATGGCGGTGATATATACGATTTTTTATTCTCCATAAAGAAAATATCAAAGTTTTTTATTTACAAAGTTCTATTCCATGATTTCAATGCGTGCACCATTAGTCGCGCACAACACATCAAATCTATGCGAGATTTCTAGCCACGTTCTATGAAGCATTGCAGAATCAACAGTCTGGATGGCCGCTGTAATTCGACTTTTCTGTTCATCAGTGCCACGAATTGGAGATTTGTAAACAATTTTTTTCAGGTATCCCCATAAAAAGACCAAGGGTCTGGAGATCTAGGTGGCATTGGTGGCTAAAACATTGGATATCTAGGTGGCTAAAACATTAAAAAAAAAGACTTTGATATTTTCTTTATGGAACATAATAAACCTTAAGTGCATATCATTGTTTGTTTATTTTTAATTATTTTTTAAGTGTACAGATGCGCTTCGGACTATATATTCGGGTATATAATAATTTAAATAATTTAAGCTAGCTTATGTTGAAAAGAATTTATGGAACTCATGAAAACATATTACAATAACGTCTGATATGAAACATGCTGTAACGAAACAGAACGTTTCATTCAAATACTAGATCAAAATAATTTGGAAAAAATGAAAAGCGAATGTCTGTTAAGGGTAGTCCTCGAAGTGGTCCCAAAATTTTGAACATCACAATTTTCTTACGAAATTTTTCGTTTTATACCTTCATAATGAGCTTTTCCTTGCAATTGTTATAATAATCTACACGAAATTAATTTTAAAAAAATAGTGCTGGCCCAAAACTATGACCACTCAGAGGCCTGAAAATATCAAAAGCCAAACTCAAACTGGAATCGGATTTGAAATAGTTTATTAAATTTAATTCAAACCAAAAACAGTTTCTACTCAAAACTTCATATGAGATCTTTATATAGGCCTATAAAAAATCAGAAAACATTGAAATGATCATTTTAAGAAACAAAAAACCAGTTATTAATATGAATCTTAGAATGAGAATGAAAAGAAACACATAAAATAGCAAGAAATTGAAAACGTTAACAAACTGAACGCTTAATTTCTTTTCAAATGGCATATCAAAATTGTATTGGATTTTGAAAAGTATAAGGCCACTCAAAAGGAATTTATACACTTAGTATTCTTAAGGGTGTATTCGAAAAAATATTTTTCCACCCTCAACAGCTCGAAATTTTATGAGACAGTTTCAGACTCATTTTTAAAAGTAAAAACATGAAACTTGATGAGGTGATTTTTGAAGGGATGTATAAGAGGCCGTGTGATTTCATTTTTCGCTCAATTAATTAGAATTTGATTTTTAAACAATTATTTTCTCAGTATAATCATTTTTTTCCATTCCCAGACCTCCCGCTTCGGAAAATTTGGTTCAAAACTCCACCTTTGACAGCATTTTTTGCAATACTTTCTGCATTTATCAAAAAATCGACAAGCACGGAACATTATATAGTTTCTAAATAAGATAATTTCAAAGTTTGATGCGTTTGAGAGCAAAAATGAATTTAAAAATAAATCGGAAAATAGGCAGTTTTGATCGGAATACACCCTTAAATACAGCTACACCCACTCAAGATAGTAACTAAAAAGTTTTAAAAATTATAAGTACCAAATTTTATAGAGTTCTTAAAGCGAAATTGGTACTGATAAATGTACATATAAAAGGACGTGGAGTCAGAACTCCACACCGGTCACTGCCCACAACAATCACAATATCTGAACTAGAGTCCTGCATCGGGTCGGGTTACCCACTTTTAGCCGAAACCGACCCGACCGGCGGTTCGGGTAGGGTTGGGTTGGCGCTATATTTTCCCGTTGCGGGTCGGGTTGACTTTAATTTTTTTTGGTTCGGGTCGGGTTGGCTATTATTGTTTCGGGTTGGCTTTTTTACGCTTGTGGGTCGTGTTCGGTTGACCCACTTTTTTAAAAGAATGTGGAAAATATTTTTCCCGTTAAAAGCCTATATAAACCGCAGATCAATGTTTTACAAAAGCAAAATGTGTGCCTGTCTGTTTTGCCTTTAGTCATCCTTTCACGAGCGTTATATTTTTACCGTATTTTAAAAATACAATACGCAACAAAATGCTAAATGGTCCTTCCTGTCTAATGCATCAAGTGAATAATTTCATTGTGGTGATACGCGATGCACTATGTTAGACGGGAAAATTTCCAAAATAATAACTGTTGATAAACTAAAGGCAGGTGGCCGTACTTGTGTAAAACAAGGTGTATCATTATAAGTGGAACTTTTGAAACTGCAACTAATTTTAAAGCATATTTAAAGATTAGATTTTTAGTTTTATACCGTTTAGAGTCCTGCATCGGGTCGGGTCAGAGGTTTTACTATAAAGAATATAGATTTGTTCATTCTTTTATGTAAAACATAAAAATAGTATTAGAGAATTAGAGGTCTGCACGGGCCGGAATTTCCAGCCTCGGAACCGGCCTGAGCGCCCCGTCCCGTCCTGTGTAAAACTTAAAAGTTCGGCCCTACCCCGTCACGGCCCGTTTATAATTTTATCAGCTTCGTTTAAATATTTATATCGGGTCGGTAGACCCGCTTAATTGTACGTTCAATCTTTTTGCCGGCCCGGCCGGTTTATTTTGTTTATCAACCCGGCCCGTTGAAAAAACTGTCCTAATAAAGCGACCTGGGCAGTTTCAAATTACGCCGTTCCGCCGCGGCCCGCGGGCCGGACTGGTGCAGACCTCTATTAGTGATACAATATCGATTATTTTTTCATAATGGTATTAAAACATGATTTGTTTTCCTTACATTGCGGGTTGATATACCTCGGGTTCGGGTCGGGTTGCAGGTTGCCTGAAATTATTATTGCGGGTTTGGGTCGGGTTGCGGGTTGCCGAAAATTATTTTTGCGGGTTGACTTAAAATGGAATTTGCGGGTTCGGGTCGGGTAGAACCCGATCCGCGCAGGACTCTAATCTGAACCGTAATTCGCAGATTCAATCTTGTGCCCGGAAAGAAATGAGAATTCAGCTCATTTTGTTTTATAAGTTCTCCTTCCTGAAAGAGTTCTTGCAACAAAATAGTAAAAACTGAATTATGCTCAGTGAAATCCTTCTGTTTTTTTTTTGTTGTTGTTGTTGTTTTTTACATGTACTGCGGTATTTCATATTTTTAAAAAGCATGTATAAAATCACTTACCTGGTTTTAAAAAGGCATTCTGTTTCTATTTCCACCTGTTATACTATATTAGTGTTTTGCAGCTCTCAAACATGCCCATGTCACTTTCGGGGAAATTTCGGCAACATAGGGCAACATAGCATTTGTATGAAAAGTCATTATAAACAATGGAAAAGTGTTTTACCTCTTGATCAACAGATGGCAGCACTACAACATTTTTGGAGGTGGAATTTGCGGAAGAAATTAAATCAAAATGATCTTTTTTTAAGAAAAAATCCTCAGCAACACGTACACTGAACAAAATTAATAACTGAGCTGCTTTGTTCAATCCGTAATCTATTTTATTATGTTCCTAGCATATAAAATATGGTTATAAAAACAGATATCATAAAGTGTCCTCACAGAACCGTGTTTATGGGTGTGCAACATTGGCAAAGCGGCCGGGAAAAAATTAAGTAAGAAACATTTAAAATTTAGCATTCTTTTCATAATGTTTAAGTATTTTGCATTTGTTTAGCAATTCACTTTATTTCGGATAAGTTTTCTGCCTGTTATGGAGTGCTGAGTTCGAACCTAATCGTACCCGTCGGAATAATCGTTCGGAGTTTTAAGTAGAACCTTGCGTAAATAAGGGTTAGGATCCCTCAGAAAGACCCCAAGGAAGTCATCCGCCCTCGGGCCTATATCCCTTGTGTAGATAATCGGCCGCCATAAACAACACCAACACCTCGTGTGTTCCCTATTTTTCCTACTTTTTGCATTATTTATTAACAACATTTTAATCCTTTAATTTTTTCGTGTTTAACTGAGAATATTATAAAAATTAAATTAAATTAAAATGTTCTTAAATTTAGGACGTTGATTATTTTAATATGATCAAAATAAGCGAAAAGCAAAGGAAAAACAAAAATTAATTTAATGCCACATGTCATGCTTATATACTTGTAATTAAATAGGTTTCACTACATAACAGATGAAGCAGAAATGTTGTTTTTCAATTTTTTTTCTAAGGAATCAATGCATTCTTAAGAGTAAAAAAGTTAACGAGTGTCACTGTATTTATACCTTCTATTTATTTACTGCTTGAAACATTGAAATCTACTTTTAAATATAAATATTCAAATGGCATTTGAAAATAGTTTTATATTAATTAAAATTTAGGTTTTTGATAAAAATCCGTTTGAAGCTGAAATATCAAGACAGGATATATTAAATACACCCGGGAAGTTTCGCTCTAATGATAATACATCAAAAAACATTAAATATGAATGAGCATTGATCGCAGCATAGGCAATAGCATACTTAGACGTTAATAGCTGTAAAGTTCAGCTCAAAAGCACCCAATCATCACAGTAAACGAGCGGAGAGGTTTCGACAACATAACGAGAAACAAAAAGCGAAGCTTTAACATTAGCGGTCTCTGATTGGTTGCTCGCGAGCCGAGCTTCTCAGCTGCTAAGTTTTAGTAATACTATTGACTCAACAATAACCAGCACCAATTTTAGCTTATGTTATTGGCTATGATATATCAATGTCTATATATATTGCAATATATCAGGACCAATCACTGCAAATAGAGGCGTCTTAAATTAATACACAAATGTGACGAAAAAAGAATTTCAGACACTTAAGAGGTCACACTAGTCACGCCATGAAATTTGAACGCTAATGCTAAGTCTATGGGCGCGTTATTTTCAAATATTTTGCTTGATTTTTAATATTTTTAATTATTTTTTTTATTTTTTTTTTGCACAGGATAGCTCAGGACTATCTGTTACCGGGCTAGTTTCTACTTTTCCGATTTTTGTTGCAGTTTAATTCTGAGGACCCTTTCAATTTAGGATCCAGTGAAATTCGAGGCGTTGTGTCCTTTTTAGTCTTATAAAATCCATATTCAGAAAAAATTTAAAACGCACAACGAAAATTGAGGGTTTAAGCTTTCCAATAATATGCTTTCCATAGTTCTACTAAAATTAGGATGAGCAAAATTTTTAAAGATTTTGATGAAAAATGTCAAAAACGGTCTCGTAATGTTAGGTTGCCCGCCTCTAATCGGACATGAAAACTCCGCCCTATTGAAAATCTGATTGGCTAATACCAGTACATTTTAGTAAATGGTAACGATCTAATATTTCATTTGGTGTGATTGGATAATTGTAACGTGTTAAAACAGATCACTCCTATTTCAAACTTTGGATTTATTTTTTTTCCTACGATTATTGTTTAATTTCAACAAAATACTCTTAAAAGAATGAAATATTTCAAATTCTGTATTTCTATGAATAATGAATGAAATTATGCATTTCGTTTGTATATATACAATTTCCGAACCTTTCACAGGGAGATACAACTTGAAATTGCAGTAAACCAACGTTTAAAATGCACAAATAATGCGTGAAAAAGCAGCAAACGGCTGTTTCGAATCTACAGCGAGATTCTTCTTCAGTGCAAGAGAGGGAAAAAAGGAACAGCGTGCTAGAAAAAGCAAGGCTGAGCTAAGCACGCTGTTTCTAGCACGCTGTTCCTTTTTTCCCTCTCTTGCACTGAAGAAGAATCTCGCTGTAGATTCGAAACAGCTGTTTGCTGCTTTTTCAACGCATTATATGTGCATTTTAAACGTTGGTTTACTGCATTTCAATATTCCTGCACAAAGGCTTTAATTGCTATTTTAAGATACAACTTGTATAAGTAACTAGAGGACCAAATTTCAGGCCGAGTTTATTAGTGTCGAATTCATACACTTTTCTCCGGGAGGGATTTCTGAGGTTCCGGGGGGACATGATAGAGTTCCAGGGGGGGGGGGGAGGATTGCACTTTTTGACCATTGAAAACACAAAATCTCAAATCTTCCGGGGGGGGGGGGCAAGTCATTGCTCCGGTGAGGGAATGTCCCCCGGGCCACCCCCTGAATTCAACACCTACCTATACCCGTACTGTAAGCGTTAAACATAACATATTCTATAGTAACCATTTTCAAGCGTATCTCAATAATGTACATAGATTTCATTTTGTTTAAGATTATGTAACACTATTAAAATACAACCTAAATGATTTTTCCCCATAGTCCATAATGTAACGGAATACTTTTGAGAGTTCACTTTTACGATTGTGTTCACTTTTATGAGGTAATATATATATATATATATATTTATGTTGAAAAAAGAAAATTGTCCATACGAAGGTTTTGCAGTAAAATCTCCATAACGGACACTCCTAAATAAAGGGCATCACTATTTAACAAACACATTTTTTATGCGCATCATGCACATTTTTTATATACTTTTACCTCAGAAAAGCAGACACCTCCTAATGGCGGACGAAACACTCTACTGAGAATATTTTTTGTTAGAGTTCCGTACTTAAAAAACAAAAACGGAACGATTATCAGATTACTCCCGTGTCTGTCTGTCACAGGCCTTGCACTCGTAAACTATGGAACGTGGCAAGTTCAAATTGGGGGATGTAATAAAGACTATTGACCCATATATTTACAGATTATTAAACGTAAGAAATATATTTAGGGAAAATGTAGAAGGGCTAATTAAGTTACTTTTTTAATAAATAATTTTTTAAATAATTAAGTTACTAGTTTTTTTTTTTTTTTTTTTCGTATAGGGTATTGTGTGAAAGGTTTCGTAATGCTGAACTCAAAAATATATTTATTTTCATTTTAGGTATTATATTTTAAGAGATATCGTCGAAAATTTAGCGAAAAATATCCCCCCCCCCCCCCCATCTATTTCCGAATCCACTGAAACTAAAATTACGAAAACATTAGAGGTAGTAGACGTTAATTTAAACCTTGCAAGAAAATTATAGCGATCACCCTATGTCGCATAGTTTTTGAGAAAAGCGCTTCTTTCAGTTACACACAAATTTCGATTTGCGCACATTCAGCAGATGTGTTGAGGAGCGCTGGAGGTACCTATCGTTGCAGTAGTATAAAGCCATTGTTAACACGTTAAGCGCCACGACAGTCACCGGTGACTGACACTGAACTTTCCTTTTAGAACGCGTCATTCACCGATGACTGACGGCCTAAAATATGATATAAAACTAAAAAATATATATTGCTTTAAGTAATTACTGAAAATTTATTTAAAATTTACTTACCTAAATTACTTACGTCCAGCAAAGGTAATGAGGCGCGTTGGAGATACGTATCGTAACAGAAATATAAAAGCATTGTTGATATTTTTTTTTAAATCGTCGGTAATTAGCCGAGATATTAACCCTTAAAGACACGGATGGTTTGGACATACATAATGACAAGGGCGGCGTACTCTATCTACTATCGCCTTTTAAAGCCTAGATAGAAAATTTTAATGATATATTTGTGTAATGCAATACCCATTAGCTGTATAAAAGCAATACACGTCAAATTGATAAAAGCAGACTAATTTAATTAGAATTAAATTAATACATAATAGAATATACAAGGATACTTATGTGTACTAATTTAATTACAATTAAATTAATACCCATAAATACTATGGGATTCGTGACTTGTTTGCATTGAGTGGATCTCTCTCACAATACGCCTCTCGTTTCTTTAAATGTTAATTAGGAACGTACCTGGAAAAACGCGGCACGGACCAAGGCGGCGTTGCAACTTTTCGAGCTCCTTTCGAAGGGTGCTTAGCACAATCTCAAGTTTAAACTTTGAAAAAGGGTTCTGTTTTGCTACACTGTAAAAAGAAAAGATTGTTGCTACGCTAAATTTAGCTTTATGAAATGCCAAATGAAGTTTAAATATGCGCTACTTTTATTGTCAGTAGTACCGAAATAAGTTTGTCATAAACAGATTAGGATAACATTAAAAAAAGAGTTATACAGAATAGCAATATTTGATATTACTTAGGCTTCTTATCTCTTTGAACATTTATGGTATACTCATTCATACCTTTCTAGTATATACAGCTATACCCAACCCTAGGTTGTATAGTTTTTTACAGTTATAGTTTTTTAGTTTAGTCTTATTATTCTTTTAGCAACTATTTCTTTAATAATACAGCTAATAGTTCATATATTTATTGTACGGAACCCTCTGAGCGCGAGTAAAACTCGCACTTGAACATTTAATATTAATATTATTTTGCTCCAGAAATTCAAAATATTGATTATAATCAGTACAATGTAGAAGAAGATTTCAATTATCAGCTTTACGGAAATTGCAGGGGAGCAGGATCATGGCCATATATTTTCCCTGCATTCAACGTCGTCAAACATTAATATAATGCTTAAAAAAAATGGCTGCGATTCAGACGTTTGAAGTGTCTGAAATTCAGACGCAAAAAGTGTCTGAACAAATTAAGACACTTTCAAATGTCTGAAAAATTAATATACTGTTTCAGACATTTCAATTTACAGTGATATCAGCGGCGGAACAAAAACGCACACAACCCAGACTATAAGAATATTGTTCGGTAACGAACGGACAGTGGAATTTGCTTGCGGTTTGCAGGAATTTCAACGAATGTTGACATATCAAGATAGTGTATTGGGATATATTGGACCACAGATTTCTCCGGGATATTAACGAAAAAGAGTTAACCACTGGAGGGTGATATTCTGGTTTAAATGAATCGAGACGGTGACTAAATGCATAAATCGACCGAAAGAAAGGATTGAAGGTATAGTAATACTCGGCGCTTTTTCTTAGGACTCAAAGTCGCGCTAACGAATTTTTTTTTATTATTGGGGCCATTCCATGAGAAACAGACCAAATGCCCCGCACGTGACGTTTACATAAATACCTATATTTATTAACTTATAAGTTGTTAAAATATAAATCATACATTAAAATTAACAAAAAACCCGCTATATTTTCACATTAGCATAGTTGTTTTAATTTGAGGATACAATAGCATTGTTGAAACAGTAGTAATAGGTAGAAGAGCTGTTCCACACGTGATATGGTACAGCCCTTTAATAGGTTTAAAAATCTCCGCATTTTAAATCTTAGTAAGCTGCCCGTTTTTAATACTAAATAAATAATAAAAGTAATAGACAATAAAAATCTTCACATTTTAAATCCTATACCTAAGTAATCTGCCCGTTTCAGGGCCATTTCATGAAAAACTGATAAAATGTCCTGCGTGCGACACTCATAAATACCGACATCTATTGACTTATAAGTTATTAAAACATAAACTATACATTAAAAATAACACAAAACTCTATATTTTCATATTAGCGTGATTGTTTTAATTTGATGCTATAATAACATTGTTGAAACAGCAGAAATACGTAGAAAAGCTGTCCCACACGTGACTTGGAATGACTCATTGGGATATACGAGTACTGGTAGGGTCAGAGATTAGATATCTTTATTGGTATATTTCGCCACAGTCAGAGCTCACATATAATTATTGCGATAATTAAAAAATACCTTTTGTTTCTTTTGTTTACATGCTTTCAATATCAAACTTACAAAACAAAAATATTTTTGGAAGAAATAACAAAATCTCCAAACGCGTCTAGTGATGAACCATCTTTGTCTCCTTCATTATTACGTACAAAGTGAGATTTAAAAAAGCGCCACAAAAGTAAAATAGAATGATAAATAAACAGGTTATTAAAAAAACTATTATATTGATATTACAGAAAATAGTATATATTCTACTTTTTTTTTATTAGTATTATTTTACTACAAAGCTTGAATAAATTACGTACAGTAGTTTTTGAGATATTACAATTTCTTATTAAGGCACTTATTTATTAACGCACTGTATCTGAAAAGCGGCAGGGAAATGAGAGAGTAACGATGTAAAACACGGTGGCTCACAAAAGTGAGCAGGCAGTTAGAAAATGCAGAATTATTGTTTAATTAAAATGCACTTAATTTTTTTTAGAGATGCTATTCTAATAAATCATTCACACCTCAATCTTTATATGTTACGTATTTTTTTTGGAATAAAGAAAGATTGAATTTTTAAAATGACTAATTTGTTTGAAAACAGCCGAAATTCATGTCACAAATGTCAGCGAAAACTTTTGCGTTTTCAAGAAAAATCGTCTAATATAGACACAAAAAATAAAATACATGATATTATTTAATATCAAAACCAAAAGGGAGTAGTTTTTACATTCCTCTATTCATTGTATTGAAATATTTTATTTTTATTAGAATAAGGAATATTTTATATATTTTTCTTATTGATGCTTCTAAAAATAATTTTTCTTTGGAATTTTCGAAAATTAATTCTTAATTTGCATCTTGAGAGAAAATTTTGAAAAAAGAAATCAGAAAAGTTGAAGAGTTGAATTAAAAGGAATTTTCAATCACAGACATGATTAAATGTCAGTTTGATTATCATAGATTTCAAAATCGGGGATTATCAGGCAGACCATAATAAATAAATGTGCATTTTTAGTAGAAATGTTTTTTCAATTTTAAACCTTTACCTTAGAAACTGTGGGAAGTAACTATTCATCCAGAAAATATTGAAAAAGTATATAATCAGTAGAATTTCAAACATTCAACATCATACTATAAGGTCGACATGCTATTGTTCCACTATTTAAAAATGAGTTGTGTTTTTATTTTGAAATTGTCTGCATTTTTATCTTCATAAGTTTTTATCTTCATGATAAATTTGTTTTAAAAAAATATTTGACTTTTTTTTATTTTTTATTATTTATTTACAATGAAATGTTCAAAAGTTTTCTTTTTAAGACTTTTATGAAAAAACTGTAGGCGCAAGAAAAGTTTCTGATTTTTCTCAAAAATGCAATTTTTTAATTATTATCCGTTCATGATATCCTACAGATTGCATGGTTCTTCTAATATTTTTGAAAGGTAACTTATTCCATACAATTAATTAAGCTAAGTTGAAGGTCAAGCTTAGAGAGATTTAGTATTCGATATTTTTTAATATTTCAGATAATAATGTACTGATTTTAATTTTAATGGGATGCTTGATCTTCTAAGATCAACTCAGTGATGCATTAACGGCGTATAATTGCATAAAATTTATTATTACACTTTTTCAAAATTGTTATCCCTTATAAAATCGTTATTTTAGCATGTATTCTAAGAAATTTTCTTCTGCTTAAATCCCAAGTATATACGGTATAGAATCCGGCGGAGTAGCCGCATTTGAGTATGAGTCACACTAGCGTAATTTTAGTCATATAAACACCACACCATGAAAAATATGACAAACATCGAAAATCCTGAAAAACTGAATTTTGAAAAGGACTAAAAATGTCGCTTTCCTCTTTCTGCAGCACAAGTGTATAAGATTACCCTTGCACCCCAAAATATATTCTAAACACTTGAAAAACGCTATAATTAGGTAAAAAAGTAATTCATATGGTAAAGTAACCTCCCCTAATTTGGTGCAACAGATACCAGAATCTCCGATGGAGAAGTTTAATATACACCTATTAAAAATAAAAATTGAAACAGATAGAAGAAAATGTCCACTTACAAAGATGCAGAGCATATTCCTTTAACACAATTAATATTTATTTCATATGGCTAAAATGTATTGTTGGCAATATTTTCGAAAATGCACGAATTTAATATTCAAAATTTTGTGTAAACACTGGAACAGAAAACGCTTAGTTCTTAGCAAACTCCCATAATTTATAGTAAAAGTAAGTACTTATAAATTAAATATTTTATAAGTTATAATACATAATAATTTATGTTCTCACACGCTTTTAAATCTTCAGCATAAAAGAAAATGAAGAACTATAACATGTTTTTTGTAGGTACAATTTCATTCACAATAAGATATATATATTCTTTTTTATAAAAATTGGAAAACAGTTCAAACTATTGAGATTTTTTTTTCGTGAAACAGCACTCCTGTCTGCAAATCATGTAGTACAGCTGCTAACTTTTAAAAATTATTTTTTGGTAACATTTAAAAAATTATATTATTTTGTTATTTATTTAGACATTTTAGAAGAATGAAGATAAACAATTGTATAATTTATAATGTTATGTAATGTAATGTAATCTACACTAAACCTTGAGACAACTTTGTACAACTTACTTGTGCAATGACTAATATTTATCTCTTAGATTATACTCATGTTTTTAATTATTTTTAATTTAATGCAAAAATTCTTCTTTTTAGCAATACACATAACAGAAGAGTTAAATGACACAAAAGTAACCCAAAGTAAAATCCCTGACAGCTCGGCCGACAGGCGGAGGTAGATTTCAAAGTTAAGTACTAATTTCACCAACAAAAACTAAATCAAGATTGGAGATAAACCCAGTTTAAAAATTTTGTCTGGCCGCTTTTAACAAGTTTTTTATTTCATTTCTCGGTAAGAGCTGATTTTATAGGAATCATGTTAATATGATCATTTTTTTTCTTTAACCCCTATTTTTGTTTATTTTTTCTGTAAGAGTTGGTCCTATTAAAAACTTGTCAATATAAAAGTTGTAAATAATGTTAACAAGATTTATAATAAATTTAAGTAGATTTGTTATCTAGTGAATTGACGAAGTTGTGAATTTTTTTTTTCTTCAATCTCCCACCCCCCTTTCTTTTAGATTTTTTTTTTTTTTTTTTTTTGGTAAGAGTTGGTCTTATTAAAAACTTGCCAGTATAAAAGTTGTAGATAGGATTACGAAAATTTATAATAAGTTTAAGGAAATTTGCTATCTTGAGAATTGACGAAGTTATAATTTTTTGTTTCTCCTTAAAACCCTATTTTTTTCGCCCCTTGAGTCCATTTTTAATTTTATCAAAAATCAGTGCTAATTTTTGGCCCTTTTCCTAGAAGTAATAATGGCTTTAAACTGATTTGATATGTATTATAATTAAGAAGTCATGGGTTTTTTTTTCGGTTTTCACAAAACCCTTCCCTATTTCAAACCCCTTTGATATTTTAAACATTAATGAACGACCAAGATTTTCTGTCCCTTGATTTTATGTATCAGTTTGGAAGAGATTTGTGCAGATTTATGGAAGTTACCGTGTCCATAAAAAAGTGATATAGACAGATAGATAAGGTTTTGAACTAGGGGGGTGGTTTTGGTTTCTAGGAGTCATGATCGGCGTAGATCTGCAAATTTTTTTTAGAAATTACAACACAGGGGAGATTGTAATAGATAGTGTTTCTTACAAAATCTTCCTAAAACTACCTTATAATAATTACAATTTAATAACCCAAAGCTCACTAATGGTCATGATACATTTTTTTAGTTATCAAAATACCATTACGTGCACATCCATAAACATGGAAAATATCACGCTGTTAGAAAGCTTCTGTCATACAATGAGAAGCACAATTTCATAACTACCAAAATTTATGCTTTCTTCTTACCACTAAAATTTAAAAATATTTTTTTCTTTCTTTAATCGGTAAAATTTGCGATTAAACAAGGACCAGATTTCTATTAAATTGTAGGGGTAACAAAAAAGCATACAAGTTGGCAGCTATGCAGTTCCGAAATTCAACTGAAAACAGAAAAAAATTTAAGATAAGTAGGTATTTTTGTTTTTTAGTATTCCCATTCGGGCCACGCAGATAGCAGTTTAAATCAGTAGAAAATCGGAAAAAAGGAAAACGACCTCCAGAAAATATGTTTTTTGTAATGGTAAATATTAATGGTTTTATAAATAAAGATAGCGTTACAATCGAGAAGAAACCATAAAAACGTACTTAAAATAAAAAAAAAAAACCTCCTAGGGGACCAATAGAAACTTGCTCATTAACGTGTGATAAGGTTTATAATTAATATTTAGGCTAATTATAAAAATGGAAAATCTGAAACTCAGGTGCATTCGGACCTGTCTACGTCTATATCCTTATCCAAATTTGTAGACCTCTACGTGAGATAGGTTTCCCCAGTCATGGGTGAACCACATATAAAAACTTTCTTTTATTAATATAGATCAAAAAATATTTTTATGATCTGTGCTAAATTTATTGTCCTTCATTTGTACGCATTTTTTAGTTATAAATTTTTATATTATTTTTTTATTTCTTGGCATGAGGAAAGATAAAAAAAGAAATAGATTTTTAGATCCGGTGTCACTCTGAGACGTCTCTCTCAAGTTATACGTGAAACAATTTTCTAACTACTCTGAATTTTTTCAAAAAATTCAATATATTTTTTTTTCTAAGTTAATTAAATTTTTAAATTATGGATAGATTATTATATAGATATTATATGGGTGATTCCGTCCTATGGAAAGGTAAGTGGTGGGATGCATTTAATAATAGTAGCAATGCATTTCTATACTTTTTATGTTATTACTGCATTCCTCATGATACTCTAAAGCAATTTGGAATAAAATTTCCTATTATGACAAATCCTTTTAAACAGAAAGCAACAGATAACAGAAATTGTGAGTTTACAGTAATATTTTAAATAAATTTACGTATTAAAAAAATCTTTATTAAATCAGAAAGGAAGAAATTAAATACCACAAAATAAAAAACACTTTAAATTAGAATCTGTGAAATTCGCTTGATTTACAACATAAAATATTCGAACAATTAAGTAGAGAAAAAACACTTAAGATAGCATTTCAATTAGAGAAACAATATCAATGAGCAATCTGAAAACTTATATCTGCCCTTGGGAGTCCTCTCATATCGGGGGGCCCGGGACAGCTGCCCCGCAGGCCACTGCATTAGTCAAGCTCTGCGACGAGCCCAGATCTGGCCCGCGCCTGGTCCATTTTTTTTTTTCATTTGAATTTATTGGACAGGACGGCTCGGGTTCCGACATACATTTTTTTCTGTTGACTAAGTAGAGCCGTAACCAGCCAGATGGAGATCTGAAGAATTTTATGCGTTTAATTCTGAATGCTTTTAACATGTTTGATAATGAATGAAAAACTGCACCTAAAATGTATCTTAATTTTTATGATTTTTAGTGCGTTTCTGTATTTGGATAAGTTTAAAGTGTGTTTGCAATCAAACGATTTAAAATTTTATTATGTTTTTTACGTTATGAATGTTAGAGTAAGAGGTTGATCAGACCACCCTGCCTCTTAGTTCCAGTCCTGGTCTTGAGAAATACTACAGCATACAATGTTCTGTGTGTAAAAAGTTCAGTTCATAATCAAAATACGTTCTTAAAAATTTTTTGTCAAGAAACGTAAAAAGTACAGGGAGTAAGTTGACGGAACATCCCTGTGATTCGAAGAGATTCCTCTGTTATTTGAAGAATTTTCTGTCCTTTGACTAGAGAATTTGTAGAAATTTCAGGTTCCCGACTATTTAGTATTTTGAGGGGGAAAGTAATACGTAAAAATTCCTTTTCTTACACTGAAAATAAAGACAAATGTTTCTTAAACCAGGAAAATATAATATAAACACGAACGAAAATATACTCTTCCGAGTTACCCCCAGATTACGAAATAAATTCTTTATCTTTAGAAATCTCAGAAACCAATATGTTTTCAAGATTTAAAGAAGCATTTTTAAAAACACAATTTCTTTTGCTGCCACTGACATGCGAAACGTTAACGGGTAATTTGTCTAATATATTAATCAGTTTTTCAACCAAGAATATATGTTTTTCGGATGCTATCCATTCTCAAATAAACATTTTCATGTTTAACAAACAGGATTTATAGACAAATTAGTGCATGCTGTTATTAAGACAATACACTAACTGCATGCATATTAACATTAAAATGAATATTATTTTGTTGCGAAATTCAATCATGCCAGAAAATGTTTAATGAAAAATGGATAACATCATAAAATACTGATATTCCGGTTTCAGAAAACTTATTAATACACTAAAAAAAAAAAAAAAAAAAAAAAAAAAACCTACTCGGAAATGTTTCTGAAAATTAGTAGGAACTTTGCTTTTATAAATGCTTCTTTAAATCTCAAAAATATGTTGGTTACTGAGGTTTTTACAGATGGAGAAACAACAATGCTTTTCATGAAATGCGATTTCAATGGGGGAAAATATACAGTTTATTCTTTCTCTAGCCTACCTATAATAGTCTGTTCTCTTTCTCATCGTAACATGTTAAAAAATCTCACAGTTTTTTAATTCGTAAATATTAAACGTGCTAGTATTTCTAATTTCATATGAAAATTTATAAAAGAGAAAAAAATGTGAGACAAAATGAATATTTTAAAAAAATTCCGATTTTTAAAAGACCTATTAAAAAAATAATAGTTTTCAAATTTTAGAAAACTTTAAATAACTAGTCTAGTCTCGGGGTCTGGGAGGGGCTTCAACCCCCTTAGCTCCCCCCGTGAGTGCGCCAATGCACATACAAAAGAAAGACAGAAAGAAAAAACATGCTAAATTTAAGTTGAGTTAAATTTAAAATATTTTCTTATGTTGTGTCAATATTGAGAAAAATACATTTAAAATTGGGTGATGTTGCGGCTAAAAATTTCAAATAATAATATACAATTTTTTGTTTTCGTTTTTGTTATTAAGAATCACGACGCTCATCTGGAAAACCATATACCATTTATAGTTAACTTGCTAGTATTAAACATGGAGGAGATGGATTGTAAACTTTAATCTAAAAATCTCTTTTTTGTCCGTTTCTTTAAAGTTATCCATGTACATATTTGTCCAACCAATGGCCAAAAGTGAGCAAAAGTTTGTTTAAAGGCTTATCGACTATGCGCATTCTAATGGTAACCAAAAACGACATATTCCTTTTTATTCATTTTTAATAATCGCATTATCAATAATTAATATTTTAAATACAGTTTAATCCAAAATATGAATACCCTCTATGTTTATGCTTTTATGAAGTGCCATATGAAACAAAATGTGAAGAAATACACAAATTATTATTCGAGTTGTGTCTAAATAGCCAATGTTACCCTTAAAGATTGAATGTTTCATTTCAAAAATTTTAACTCTCACTATCTCCTGATTCAAAATGCATAAAAACTTATAGTTCCACTGTATACAATGTGTAAATTCTTGGCATGCTAAATTTAAATATGTTATAAAACTATTGAACTTTTTAAAGCTGATTTCAGTTTTAATATATAAATGGCTAGTCATGACAATATAAACCAGATACAATTATAAAGAATTTTCTACGAATTAAAAACGATACTTTCTCATATTTTCCCCTTGAAATCAATTAGAATTTAAAGTTTCAACCAGCATTTATTTTTTTTTTCGCAGTACATTATTCCAAGTAGCATATTCAAAAAAAGAAAAACTCATACATTTAAGCTTTCAATATTTCTTTTTATCCTAAATAGGGTTCTAAACAAAATTCAAATATTTAAGCAACTGATTATTAATCAGCACTAATTCGTAAAACATGCTATGTAATGAACTTTATTATAATATAATTTTATGCTTGAAATAGTCTATCTCTCGGTAAACATCTAGGTCAAGTGCAATAAATACCATAAATTCTCAGAAATGCAAGAATATAGATTAAAAATCAAATTCGCGATACATTGTAAAAAGAAAAAATCATTTTTTTTTCTACTAAAAGTAGAATTAGTTTCCTCCTCGACCCGAATCGTCTTTAAACAAAGGCCATGGAGTGTCCTTCGATGGCGGACTTTTCAACTGCCATAACTTTACAGGAAATAATTAAGATGGTTGCAGCAATTTACTAATCAATCTTATACGCTGACAATAATGACTGATAATTTTATTATAAATATTGAGCTGCAAAAAACGCAAAACCAGAAACACATGCTCTCTAAAAAAGTATATTGCACGATTTACATCCCACTTTCGCACTGTCCTTTGTTAAGAAGTCACATTACTGTCTGATTTTCTAATGCTAACTCTTAATTTCTCAACTTAGAAAGCATTGTTATTAAATCATTAGATTAAATGGATAGTTAATGAAATGCAAACTCGTATCAGTACAACACAATTAACGGGGTGGGAGTAGTAATATGTCAAATTACTGAGAAAATATGTTTTGAATACATAATTTTCTATGATTTTATTTAGATTGTGTTATGACCAAATTAATTTTTACCCATGAGGTCACTTTAAAATTATGCTTATAACTCAAGAAAAAAATGCTTTAGAACTTGAAAAAAGTTGAAAGATGAAAATATCGGACGAAATTATGTTAAACATTATGTTAATTTTAAATGAGTCTTTAGATAATAGTATGTGAGAATGTTACTCCATTATTGTATATAACTGGTTTGACAAACTTTTATTGATTTTTCGAGTTTTTAAAATCTCTGTTTCCTTTATTTTTTTTATTGTGTGTGTGTGTGTGTGGGTGGGTGGGTGTAATAGTTACCGATGTAAAATTTAACCAAAATCCATTTACCGAAACTTGAAATTAATGATAATCAACTTTGGAAATTTTTTCTCTTTTGCTGTTTGCAATTTCAGATTACACTGTCATTTTGCTTAATTTTTCGTACAATGACAATTTAAAAAATTTAATTTTTCAGAAAAGATGAAATTTCTGTTTAAGCATGAAAACATTTTGTAATTAATTTTAATACGAACCATATTACAACCGATTATATCTGAAAATTTAAGACGGTAAGGTTGTATAACGCCAATTGCAAATAATAAAATATAATCTACTTCGACCATAGTTAATATTTATACGGTTAGTACCGTTAATACGGTTAATAACGATATTTTTAACGGTATGGTTTTAATGGCATGTATCGAAATAACTTTGTATTCCACTTGTATTTAGTATCTCCAAAGTTCACATTATATTAGTTGTGTTACTTTACAAATAAGGGAAGGACGGGTAAAGTGGCCATTTGAATTTTTTTCGCTGTATAGTATCCCCGTAACACAGGAAATGGGGGAAACAATCGTCAAAGATGATGGTAGTATTGTATGCAAGTTTGAAGCGGAAGGCTACACGTTTCTAGTTCTAAACTCATTTTATTGTTATTTCGCATTTTTGATCTTAGGCCAGTGGGGCAATTCCTTGTTTATGGCTAGTAGTGTGATTATGACAGTTCCACATCACCTGCGTTCCGGAGCTGTGGTGATGGAAGCCAATGGTGGTCCGTGGTGACGCGCGCTGATAAGAGTTGGTGGTGAAGGAAACGCATTTCGGTGGGGAGATAAGAGAAGACGTGTTAGAGTATGCTGCCGGGAACTGATAAGAACTTGCATTATAGTCCGAGGGTATTTATTTCGGGAAATGAATGAATTAGAGAGACTTTGAAAATATTGGATGGAATTATTTTTTGAGAGATATCGTATTATAGTACGAGGGTATTTTATTTATTTTATTTTTAGGTGTTAGAATTATTTTCGAATTTTATTTTTCGAACTTAATTTTATTTTAGAGGTGTTAGAAAATTTATTTTACGAATTAAATTTTAGAGATGTTAGAATTATTTAATAAATTTTTATTTTCAGGTGTTAGAATTATTTTTTTCTTTTAAAATTACTTAGAGATAGAAATTATTTGCGAAGTGAATTTTATTTTCAGATCATAGAAAATTTTTGCGATCTGAATTTATTTTAGCGTAATTAATTTTTATTTTGAAATCTTAATTTGACTAGTTAGAAAATTTATTTTAACGAAGTTTTATTTTCGAATTTTATTTTTAGGTGTTAGAATTATTTTTTTCTTACGAACTGAATTTTATTTTTAGGTGTTAGAATTATTTTTTCTTACGAAGTGAATTTCATTTTCAGATGTTAGAAAATATTTGAGAAGATTTTTATTTTCGAACTTTATTTTAGAGGAGATAGAAAATTTATTTTGAGAATTAAATTTTTGAGGAGATAGAAAATATTTGAGTGAAATATTTTTAATTTAGGAACTTAATTTTTTTTTCTTTTAAAATTACTTAGAGATAGAAATTATTTGCGAACTGAATTTATTTTTCGAACTTAATTTGACTCGTTAGAAAATTTATTTTTTCCCTTGCGAACTAAATTCATTTTGACTCGATTTTGAGAATTTTAATTTAGCGAAGATAGAATTATTTTACGAATTTTATTTTCGAACTTAATTTTAAAAATCAGATTTCAATTCTTTGAAGAAAAGCTTTTGATAGCTAAATCTTAACGCTTCTTGGCGAACTTTTATTTTCAGGACAATAGTATGCCTTTCAAGATTTGAATATTTTACACTATTTTTAAATGAAATTTGCATTTTTCTTATAATACGTGTTTAGTTTATAAATGAATTCTAAATTTGCAAGTTGAAATAATAATAATAATAATAATAATAATAATAACGATAACTTTGAAATAATAATAATAATAGTAAAAAGCAAAAAGCAAAAGAAATATTTCGTTGCTTGAAAAATAAAGTTTCTCTTTTGAGTTAATATATATTTTGCAGTGTTTACCATATATTCACATATTTATTGTTGTGTTAGATCTTTTCAGAAAATTAACTTGATTTTTGCATAATGTTTGTGAGAAAGAATTTTTCTTCTAAAGGAATCATTTGAAGTTTCTTTTATAAAATGGCATGGTTCGACTTAGGAAATAATTTTATTTATTACCTAAAATGAATTTTTCAAACTTCTGCTTGAGGAATCAATTATGTTAAATTTGAAACAAAGGCAAGTTAAAGATTAAATAATTCACTTTTATACATTCTGCGCATTTTCAGTAAGCATTAAGTAAATTTACACGAATAAAGGACACGAAATTTCTAAAAACTTCTGTTAAGTTAACGCAACAATCATCTTACGTGATTTAGGTCGCGTGACTAACAACATTTTTTAAACCAATCATGATTGAGTATTTATAATTTTCTGCACACACGCGCCCCCTATGATTGTATAAATTTGCATGGAATGAGATAATTTCACCATTCTGTGTATTGTCATTGAAGTGTTAGGACCTGCTCAAGTGATTCAGTCGTTTTAATTTTTGTCGTAATGGAACGAAGCATGCAATCATCTTTGTTAAGTGTTGTTGATGAATCCAACTGGAAAAGTCAACCCTTATCATCAGGATTTAAGGATCAAGACATGGAAGTTTTATCGTCACCTGTTTCGAATGATGTGAAACCTTCTTCATCAGGATTGAAGAAACAGAAGTTACCCTTCGTGTGTACTACTTGCAACCAAGCCTTTTCCAGAAAGTTTGTGTTGATTACACATATGAAATCTCATCTCAAGAAAAAACCATTTGCTTGTGATTTGTGCGAAAAATCTTTCGTTCTAAATACTGATTTACAACGACATAGGAGGATTCATTCGAAGACTTCTGTAATGTATAAGTGTGATTTATGCAATGACGAATTTTCAAAAAAATATGACTTATTAAAACACAAAACGATTCACATAGATACCCCGAACAACATAGTTTTGACCTCTGCAGTGACGTGTTTTCGAGAAAGCATGACTTATTAAGACACAAGAAGAGTCATAAGACCTCCAAACAACATAGTTGTGACCTCTGCAGAGACGTGTTTTCGAGAAAGCGTGACTTATTTAGACACAAGAAGAGCCATAAGATATCCATGAAACATAGTTGTAATCTCTGCAGTGATGTATTTGTGAGAAAATATGACATTAAAACATAAGAAGATTCATGTGAAGCCCATTCAAAAATATCCATGCAATGAATGTGATGAAAGTTTTTGTAACAAAAGTGTATTACTGAGACATAAACGCACTTCACACAAGATTTTACTCAAACAAACTGATTCTTCTTTAAAAGATGCCTTGAAAAGAAATGAATTGATGAAGAGAAGATGCCTTGAAAGAAGCATTTTCAAAGACAAAATGCTCTTAATTTATTTCTGTAATTAATCTCACACCTGACGAAGGGAATGATAAAGACTTACACATATTTTTTAATAGTATAAGACCAGATATTTTGAATGAATTAAATTACCAGATGCAGAAAAAAAACTCATTGAAATGGTATGCAACAGTTCATGTGGTTGTTAGTGGTTTAGCACATAATGGCGAAATGGACTATGCCACTCACTTTTTCCGTTCAAGAGCAACTCTGGAGTTGACGAATGATAGCATACCTCTTCATATTGAGGAAGCATTTACCAAAATGAATAACTGTTTCGAAAAGTTCACATAAAAAGGTACTGGATAGATGTTAGAGAGAATTTTGAATTTAGAAGTGTATTCAGCTAAACTTGGCATGTATTAAAACTTGTATGACTTGTTTAAACTCTGTTTACTTGATATTGTAACTACTTGTTATGTACTTGATTTTGTAACTTTCAAAATAAATATTTTGTGAGTTAATATTTTTCGTGGTTTTTTTCACATATTAACATACTTTACTATTATCATATACTACGTAAATTACTTTTAACATTTGAATTGGTTACAAACACTATAAGGTGACTTCAAAAACATTTATTACATCATTCATAAATCTCTTATATAGCAAAATAAAATTAATTTGAAAAATGAATGCTGAACATTAGAATTCTATAGATATTAATTAGACATACCAAAAATCATTGAAAAACTTGAAATTCATCTTCTTCGAACAGCGACTCAACGTGTAATAAGAAAAATAAAAGATGGCGTATTCTTTATCAGTTAAAAACGAAGTCACGTGTTATCACATGACTTCACTTGACTATGCGAATGGCTGATAGTACAAATACGTTATTCGATATCAGCGACGGCAGTAAGCGATAAGAATAGCTGAATTATCATAATGCATAGCAGTGCTATCCGAAGCTGGTTTGAGCCTGTTTTTGCTACCTCGCCTGTAATGTAAGTTAATTTTGTATATGACTATTTTAATTACTTAGATATTTAAAATCACCAATTGCTAATTGTAATTAGATCATTAATTGATTTTTATAATATAAGTGATTTTATTTTTATATTGTTTAAATTTCATTAAGTATTGATCTGAGAAATAACTTAATTTTCTTTTAAAAGCGAAAATCCTTAGATTTCATTCACTTAGCCTTTAAAGTTTTGTTTTGCATGTTGGAAATTAATTCAAAGTATTGAACGATGTATTTGTGAGACGACTCTTTTCTAGAAAATGAAATTACGTAAAGTGACGCTGAAAAATTTCTGTAACCTAAACCTGTTACATAAAACGGTTGTCATATGACAACAATCGCTAGATTATGAATCGCTGTTCATGCGTTTTTTTTTTCCTGAATTTTTTTTAATTGTGTGTGTTTTCAAAATGATTTTTCTGAAAGTATGTAAAGTGTTTTTACATTCTAAAAGTTTTCTCCAATCTAAACATTTTAATCAAACTGTTGTTATTTACAAATGTCGCTGTGTTAGGAATTTCTTATGTACTTTTCTTGAATAAGTATTAGAAGATATTTTTCTCTCTCAGCGGAAAGTCAGTTTAGATTTCATTTTCTTCTTTACTTAATTTTTTTCCATAACTTAATTGTTTTTTTCGTAATTAAAAATTTTGTTTCTTAATTTCTTTTTCTAAACTTTAAAAATTTTTAACTTAATTTTTCTCTTAACTAAATTTGTTTAACTTATTTTTTGCAAAAACTTTGCTTTGTTAACTAACAAATATTTTTAAATTAGTTCTCATGAATTATCCAAGGACTCTCATCGTTCTTTCTTTCATGCATGTGTTTAACCTATTCATTTACCAAAAACTTTTAAGAAATCAAGCAAACCTTCTAAGCTTCCAAGATTCTCATCATTCTTTCTTCCAAGCAAGTGTTCAATTCATATATTTTTCAAAAAATTAAAGGATTTTCATCATTCTTTCGTCCAAGTGTGAGTTCAACTCATGCGTTATTTATGAGCATTAATCAAATAAATCTTCTAAGAAAACAAGGGCTGTCATTCTTTTTTCCTACAAAATCGTGGTATTAAATAGATTTTCAAAACAAACTATCATGACTCAGGTGCCATGAAGTATCAAGAAAGATTTTTCACAAATGAGTTCACAAAATGTAACAATGAACTCTCATCATTTATTCTTCCAAGCATGCATTTTTTCATATAAGTTTTCGGAAACATGAATATGTTCTCAAGAAACTAGGGACTCTCATTGTTCTTTCGACCATGAAAGTATTCAAAAACTTTAAAGAAACCAAGGGTTGGTTCTCCTCGTTCATTTTAGCATGCATATATTTTTCATGAAATTTTTAGAAATTAAGTATATGTTTTCAAGAAATCAAGTTCTTCTTCAATGGAAGCACTAAAATATTTTACAAGTCAAATAATTTCTTCAAGTTATGCAATTATTTTTCAACTCATCTTCGAGCAATGAAATCATTTTCAATTCTCCAAATATTTTACAAGTCAAATAATTTCTTCTAGTTATTTTCATGTCTTTCAAAAATTTTCAAGCCAAATAATTTTCGAGAATAGTTTTCAAGACTCATTTTCTAGAAATGAAACATTTCACAAATACGACTTTCAATGCTTTGAAATAATTTGCAACATGCAAAGCAAACATGGTTTAAGAGACTAAGACAATGAAATCTAAATTGACTTTCCGCTGAGAGAGAAAAAATATCTTCTAAAACTCATTCAAGAAAAATACATAAGAAATTCTTAACACAACGACATTTCTAAATAACAACAGTTTGATTAAAATGTTTAGATTAGCAAAAACTTTTAGAATGTAAAAACACTTTACATGCTTTCAGAAAAATCATTTGAAAACACACACAATTTAAAAAAATTCAGGAAAAAAAAAAGCATGAACAGCTATTCATTATCTAGTGTTTGTTGTCATATGACAACGGTTTTATGTATCAGGTTTAGGTTATAGAAAACTTTCAGCGAAAGTACTTTACGTAATTTCATTTTCTAGAAAAGAATCGTGCCACAAATACATCGTTCAATACTTTGAATTAATTTCCAACATGCAAAACAAAACTTTAAAGGCTAAGTGAATGAAATCTAAGGATTTTCGCTTTTAAAAGAAAATTAAGTTATTTCTCAGATCAATACTTAATGAAATTTAAACAATATAAAAATAAATCACTTATTATTATAAAAATCAATTAATGATCTAATTACAATTAGCAATTGGTGATTTTAAATATCTAAGTAATTAAAATAGTCATATACAAAAATTCTCGAAAAATTAACTTACATTACAGGTGAGGTAGCAAAAACAGGCTCAAACAAGCCTCGGATAGCAATGCTATGCATTATGATAATTCAGCTATTCTTATCGCTTACTGACGTCGCTGATATCGAATAACGTATTTGTACTATCAGCCATTCGCATAGTCAAGTGAAGTCATGTGATAACACGTGACTTCGTGTTTAACTGATAAAGAATACGCCATTTTTTTAAGGTATGTTTAATTTTTCTCTTTATATGTAAAACGTAAAAATGATGCTTCCACTTACATAATACGGGAAGGGCGGATTTTGAAAGGTAACATATTTCGCTTTGTTTGGTGACAACACCATATGCTAAAATATCTTTCCTTCGAAAGGTTTCTAAATGCCGTTGAATTAAATATAAGTCTATACCCTGCAATATGCATAGCAAGTGTTTAAAATTTCATTCGCGGAAATGTTGTTAAATTCGTACTATCATTATTCATGAAACTATTTTTTTTAAATCACTTTATTATTTAAAATATTTTTAAATTATTTCCCTTTTTTTCAATGGGAATTCTTCTTATGACTCGATGTAATGTCTGTGTGAATCCAGCGAATGAAAGGCAATTCTTCAAAGATTCAAAATCAAGTATAAGTTCTTTCGAACCGATGACCAGGCCCCTACCATCCGGGTTGCCCCAGCTGATCAAATTTTTCATTCCTGATATTAAGCAAGAAACCACATTTTTCAAGAATAAGTTCTCATGAACTACCCAAGCACTTTCATCGTTCTTCCTTTCAAGCAAGCATTTATCATATATTTTTCAGGAACTATCAGAAAGAAATTTTTCATGAATGAGTTTTCATAAACTAACAATGGACTCCCATTAACAAACTCTCAGAAACTATCAAGCAACTACTCAGTTATCAAGAAATCATATCTTTCAAACATTTTTCAAGAACTTTTAAGAAATAAAGGACTGTCATCATTTTTCCAATCATGATAGTGAATGAAACCAAAGACTATCATAGTTTTTCCATTCATGAAAATGGATGAAATCAAGGACTATCATCGTTCTTGCAAAATCCTTGTTGCAAAGAAAATTATAAAATAACCTGCTTCCAAAGGTGTTAATACAAAAACTTCATGCATTATTGTTCAAGTGCTTAATTGTGAGAAAATAATTTCATCAAGACATGAAAACGATTTCAAGTCTTTTAATATTTTTCTGCGGTGTGAAAATTTTCATAGTTGTAGAAATTTTCAAGGGTACATCATAAATAAATGAAGCTTGTTGCAAACAATTTCATAATTTCATCTTGGACACGAGGGAAGGAAAAAAACTCAAGTCTTCTACGAGTGATGTAAATATTTTCAAGTCTTTCAATATTTTTCAGCATACATAAGTTTTCAATTATGCGAGAAAAATAATTTCTACGAATAATCAGAACAATTTCAGCTCTTTCAAATATTTGTTCGAGTAAAACAACAAAAAAAGAAAAATAACCAAGTTAAATTTATTTCCTGTCACGTCTAATTTCATAATTTTTTTCTATGTCTTTGCCATTAGGAAAATTCCAAAAGAAATAAAAACTTATATGATTTTATGTGAATAACATAACGTTTAAAACATGTGCAAACGTAATTGAAGAATTATATGTTTCATTAAACGCAATTGAATCCTATTAGTGTTAAATAATAAAGCAATACATGGCTTTTACATTTATTGCACCATTGCTAATCAATAGTTAATTGATACATTTTAAATTATCATCGGGACAATATTCCACTCCCCTCAAAAAGATAAACTTAAGCAAGTTCGAACATGGTTATCTGCGAACTTAGCTTATTCAATGAGTTAAGATTAGATAAAATCTTTGAAAGTTATTTGTCTTGAGAATTCTACCAGGTAACATGGTCAAACAAATCTCAATTCTTACTGAAATTTAGAGAAATTTCAAAGCTTTTATATGAAAATTTCTTCAGAAAATGTTTAAGTAGGTGAATATTGCGTAATTCAAATAAGTTTATGATATAGGGTTCAACGAGTCAAAAAATTTATTTGAACGAAACTATTTCAACTATGTTATATGTATAACGTTAAACTTAGGTCTTTCCTTACACAATCATGTGGAATAAGTTGTATTTAGGTAAATGTAGGTAAAACTCGTTAGGTAAATTCACTGTTACAATTCTCCTAAATCAAATATTTTGTCTTACATTTTCCGTTAACTAATCGTTGAATTAATTAGTTTTCTTCTAGCATGTTAATCACAATGTTTTAAAACTTAACTAAGCTTCAGTATGTATAAGATGATATGCTAATTAGTTAAAGGGTGTAGGTGAAAGAATTTTTATACAGTAACGGAACTCAATATCATTCCACATCAATTGTGGAAAAGGAATTTTTATACTTGTTATTATTTAAGTGTTTATTCAAAAAAAAAAAAAAAAGCTGAATTTTTTAATGTCAATATAAATGTTAACTACCCTTGTATGAAAGAAACATCAAAGGATTCCTTTGCAAGAAAAAATCTCTCATACAAACGTTGTGCTTAAATCGTCCAAAAATCAAGTTAATTTCTGAAAAATTGAAGCTTTGAATTTTCTCCCACTTTGTCTAATATATACTAAACGCTATAAAATGTGTATGACTAAAAAGACAAACTTTCTTTATTTATTTTTCATCTCAACGTTTTCTTTATTAATATTCCAATCTTATTATTATTATTATTATTATTATATTATTATTATTATCATTATTATTATTATTATTATTATATTATTATTATTATCATTATTATTATTATTATTATTATTATTATTTCACTGCTATATTTTAATTTACGTACTTACTATTTAAAGCAAATTTTACATTTTTTTTTTGCTTATGCGTTGTTAAAAAGAACTTAATATTTTATTTTATTTTATTATTTTAATTTATTATTTCTCATTTTTTGAATGGCAGCACTTTATTTTTCTTAATTCGGTGGCATTACCTTTTATTTCTTTGCATATATTTATCTTTATTTGGTATCAACATCTTTTAATTTTATTTCGTTACATACCGTTCGCTTTATTTAGTGCCAACATCTTTCAATTTTATTTCGCTATATACATTTCTCTTCATTCAGTGGCAACACTATATTAATCTCCATTCGGTGCAACACTCCATGAGAAACATCCCTTCTGGGACATCACCCCAGCAAAGAGGAAATTGCTTGCCAGCAGCAAAATAGGTGCTCACAATGATGGAGAAGTGTTGGCTGGTGGTCTACCACTGCATGACCACTGCTGGACAGCTTCAGTCAAATTTTCTCTTTGAAATCATCAGATTAAATACCCGTGGGCATCCATTTTATCTCATGCGCTGGCCCACCACTACATGGAAGTGCACGAACTTTTGCTGTATTATTGCTGGGAAACCTTACGCTAGGTGGCGCTGCGAATATCAAAGACATTGAGTGTTTGAACATAAATCTGAAATGAATATCTTAACACAATTTAAGCTGTGAAGCTATTTTTTTTTAAACAGTAAAAAATATAGCACCACTGCCACCAACAAAATAAATAAGTAAATGAATAAATAAATAAATTCTTTATTTCAACGCACTTTTTTTTCTCCTAAAATCTGGTTTTACTAGGTTATAAAGGATTTCGGTTTTCATAATTTAAGCAGTTCAGAATCAATAATAAAAAAAGCGTATAAAATACATAGGATTTCTATACAAAAGAATAATTTCTATACCAGTTTAATGATTGGGAACGTAAATCACAAAAGAAACAAACTTGAAATAGTGTACTGAGAGCTTGTAAGCTACCAGCAATCGTAGCGTACGCTGAAAGCATTTGTTCATGTCCGATCACGAAAACCAAGCAGCATCAAGCGCGGTCAGTACTTGGGAGGGTGTCCACATGCAGTTCAAATATTTCTATAGACATTTCTATTATAGACACTTCTATAGCTGTTGGTGAAACTAGCTTATAGAAAAAAGTGCCATAATTATATAATGCTTTGTTTTTTTATAGAATTCTATAAGAAATTTTTGTAAGGGAAAGTGCTGGGCCAGCAAAGGAATAGCAGTGGGATAGGTGCTAGCACTGCAGGAAAAGTTCCGGATTGAAGTAATGTGATGGCATACCAATGCTGGCCTGTTGTTGGCCATCACTGATGGGCCAGCTGCATTCGGCTCGGACACATTTCGATAGGTTTAAGTAATGGCACCCTTGCACTTTATCGCTGATAGTAGTGCTGGCTGCCATCTTTTTTTTCAGCTGATGGCCCACAGTTTCTTTCTTTGCTGGGACACATCAGAAAATTTTAAGCAAACCGCGACATTTTCTAAGTCTCGCTAATTCATTTCCACAATATATATCGTCATGTTATAGTACATTTCCTCCAAAAATTTACACTAAAATGATAAAATATGTTTATCTGCTCATATCAACTTCTCAAACAGCACACTTCAGAAAATTGTAAGTGAAAACAAAATTTTCTCACATTCCTTCCAGAAAAAAAAATCACGAAAATAACTCAGCGATTGTTGTTGCATGACTACAGATTTGTTAAACATGTTAGACTAACAAAAATATGCAAACGAAACCACCTAACAGAATTTCACAAGAGACATTTTAAAATGGGACCATTTTTCTGAAAGAAGGATCATTTCACAAACACTTTGCAGAATATCAGAAAAGACTATTTCCCAGCAAAGAAAGAAACAGTGGGCTATCAGCTGGAAAAAAGATGGCAACCAGCACTGCCATCAGCGGTAAAGTGCAACGGTGCCATTACTTAAACCTGTAAAAATGTGTCCGTGCGGAATGCAGGTGGCCATCAGTGATGGCCAACAGCAGGCCAGCATTGGTATGCCATCACATTACTTCAATCCGGCACTTTTCCTGCAGTGCTAGCACCTATCCTACTGCAATTCCTTTGCTGGCCCAGCACTTTCCCTTACAAAAAATTCTTCTGGAATTCTATATAAAAAATAAAGTGTTATGGCTCTTTTTTTCTATAAGCTAGTTTCACCAAGAGCTATAGAAATATCTGTAGAAGTGTCTGTCTATAATAGAATTATCTATTGAAATATTTGAACTTGCAACGGTTTCCATGTGGTCACCCTCCCAAGTGCTAAGCACGCTCGATGCTGTTTGGTTTTCGTGATCGGACATGAACAGGTACTCACAGTGTACGCTACGACCGCTCGCAGTTTTAAAGCTCTCACTACACTATTTCAAGTTTGTTTCTTTTGTGATTTACGCTCCAAATCATTAAACTGGTATAGAAATTATTGCATTGTATAGAAATCCTATATATTTTATACGCTTTTTTATTATTATTGATTCTCAACTGTGTAAATTATGAAAACCGAAATCCTTTGTAACTTAGTAAAACCAGATTTAAGGAGAGAAAAAAAGTGCGTTGAAATAAAGAATTTATTTATTTATTCATTTACTTATTTATTTTGTTGGTGGCAGTGGTGCTATATTATTTACAGTTTCAAAAAAAAAATTAGCTTCACCGCTTAAATTGTCTTAAAATATTCATTTCAGTTTTGTGTTCAAATACTCAATGTCTTCGATATTCGGAACGCCACCTAGCGTAAGGGTTCCCAGCAATAATACTGTAAAAGTTCGTGAACTTCTATGTAGTGGTGGGCCAGTGCATGAGATAAAACGGAGGCCCACCAGAATTTTATCTGATGATTTCCAACAGCAAAGTTGACTGAAGCTGTCCATCAGTGGCCATGCAGTGGTAGACCATTAGCCAGCACTTCTCCATCATTGCCAGCACCTATCTTGCTGCTGGCCAGCAAATTCTTCTTTGCTGGGTTGAAAGCACACGCAGTTATATATAAGCATACAGTGCTCACAACTTCTTCCCTCGAAGACATGATAAAAATGAGTCATTCCCACACATGAGTCAAACACACTGAAGTGACAATCAGCCCATCGATTTTTTAAATACGCTTGCGAAGGCATAGTTAACATTCGAGTGATTACTATAAACCGTGAATCGAATTCCACGTTAGCGTTTAGGGAAAAATAATTCAACCAACATTTTTACGTGAGTTAAAAGATAATTTTCGAACAAAACATTTTCTAACGAGTCAAAATTCAAAATTAAGTTCGTAAAAGAAAAAAATTCCGTGTCTTGGAAATTTTAAAAGAAAAATTTTTAAGAAAGAAAAATAAAAAAATTAATTTTACAAAGTTTTCTCTACCATGCGAGCAAAAAAAAAAAAAAAAAAAAAAATTAAATTCTCAAAATTTTTAAGGAGAAAAAAGTTTTTCTATCACGCGAAAAAAAAAAAAAAATTCTCAAAATTTTTAAAGAGAAAAATGTTTTTCTATCACGCGAAAAAAAAAAAAAAAAAAAATTCTCAAAAATTTTAAAAGAAAAAATTTCTATCTCTTGGAAAAAAAAAATCTTTAACCAAATTTTTTTAACTCTTAATCATAAAAAAAATCATTTCAAAATAAATCTTCCATGCCCTAAATATCAGCATACTCTAACACGATCATTCGCAAAAAACCTTATCAATTCACTCTTCCGCTATACACTTCCGCTGAAATATCGCTATCTAACAACACTTCCGGTCTACTTCCACTACAAAACGCGCTTATTAACGTCGTACTCTAAGATAAAAAATACTTTCGGATGGCCTTCATTTGACCTTGAGATCGTGCAGGCGTGCAGATGTCGTAGAACGCACAAATCCACACTACTATGGCTAAATAATATGTAGTTTTATAATTATTTGCTATTATGGCATTTGATCAGTGTGAAATAACTTTTTAACCCTTAAATGCGCGATTTTTTATTTTGTTTCGAAAAAATTATATATGAATTTCTGAAAGGTTTATTACACAGGAAAAATAATGAAAAAAATCAGAGATACAGTTTTCATATAATACGTCAATCTTTTCTTCTGTTGCACATGTGCATTCTGCAATACAAGTAAAAATTACTATCGTGTGGCTGTTTTACACTAAAATATTGCAAATTAGTAAATATTTTGATGTCTCCAAATACCTTATTTTATAAAGCTTAACCTTTAACCCTTTAATTCCCATGATAGAATACGTTCTAGAAATTACGTAATCCAGAGAATCTAACTTTACACCGGAAAGTTTCAATGGTTAATTTTGCTTTATTTAAATACAGAAAGTCTGTTATTATTTAAAGTAAATATTGCTATTTTAATTTTCTGGTGTGAATTAGGTATATACGAATAAAAATATCTGTTAAATTCAAAACTCTGTTGTTTGCATATATGCAAAGCTGCGCACTAAAGGGTATTAAATGATGTGTGTTTGAAAACGCTAATTCGTATAGGTCAGATGTTAAGCCACAGTTTTTATAAAGGCGTCATTCCAGGCAAAGTGACCAGAAGGAGATCGTGCGAAATGGCTAGATAGCTACTTTGCCCGGAAGCGATTTTTTATTCCTTGTTCATAACAAAATACTGCCCAAAAGAATTTTCTTTGAAAGGAAGAAGACAGTTCGGGGCAATAGCTTCTGCAGAGAAAGTCTTACTCTCGATATTTGTAGCCTGCATAGCTGCTGGGGCTCTTGCATTCCTAAATTTTTCATATTGATACTCATTATTGTTTACTTTATCTTGTAACAATTTAATACTTAAAATATTACAAAATATAATACTTACAGTCTTAACGTGTGTTACTTTAGCTTGTGTTAATTAAATATACATCCTGAATCAATTTGATTTGTTCATTTACCTATGCTGGCCACTTTACCCAGCCTATGCGGGCAAAGCACGTTATGTCAATTTGTACACCTGGGGAAAATGTTTTGCTTAACTCTGGATTTCTTCACTGAAATTTAATACAATGATCCCATTAATGAAATTTTAAAATCTAAACGCTGACAAATTCAACATAAAACTCGATATAGATCAACATTTTTTTTAAATTAAATATTTTAGTAAACAATATTTGATATTTTTTCTAAAAGAAGCGTGTACTATCTAACTGGTTCATGCTTCATAATACCTCATATCCATAAATAAGAAAGTAAATGGTCAATAAGTTATTTGTATGCAATGTGCTTGGGATGTGAGAAACAATATTCAAATCGTTTTCATTGGAATCTAAATGGAAAACCGCTGTGAGAGCTGATCCAAGACTCCCAAAAGAGTCCTAATTTGATAGCCTTAATGGCGCATGATCATCTAATTTACCGTCTGATAAAACAACTAAATAAAGCCCAAAGCTGATCAGTATCCGATACCTAAACATCGACGGCAAGATATCAAAGAAATCAACCAAGCCTATCGAAATCGCACGCGATTCGGAATACAAAGAGAGAAGTAAACGTCTCGCTTTTTCTGGGGGAAAAAAGAAAAGAAAAAGATCACCTGAAGTTGTCACCTGGTGGGAACGGAGTCTTATCAATGCTAGAGCATCAACGGTGGATTATAATTAAGAGGTTATTAAGAATCCAAACCCACTTAAAAGATAGCTCTTGGAAATTTATGGTTACTCTACATTAGTCGTTGCATGTCACAACAAATACAAAAAACTCTCGCGTTTCTTGATGCTTTGTTCAGGGGACATGTCCTTATTAAATGAGAGTAGTTTTAAGAGATATATTTACAGTAATTAATGGATAGACGAGAAGATTACATGATTATTACGCGTAAGTTTTGTACCAAACTTTCGTCGTTTGTTTTTAATATCAATGGTATTTATGCATATATAGAATTTTAGAATAGCAAAACATTAAAAAAAGCATATACAGTCGGACCTCGTTATTCCGACACCCGGTTTTCACGTCACTCCGCTTATCACGTCAGTTTTTCAAAGTCACGCTTTTCTGTATATAATTTTAATGTAAATAATCTCCGGATTTTAAGTCGCTGAATAATTTTTAACCCCGGATATCCCGACGGTTTAGGAAAATTGTCCATTTTTCATAATACATCTTATAAGCACGGAAATTATGCGGTAAGCTTTAGCATGTAGCCAAACTTCTCGCAAAAATGTCTAAAATACCCATTGAGATAAATGAGAAATTTTACTTTAATCCTTTATCTGAATAAATAAACCCACAGACACTATGAATGGCCCACTAAAGCGCCAGATAGACGTATCAGTCTACTCGCTGTCTTTTTTGTTCTGGTCAGGCGACGCTTTCTTGTGATTACACGGCGTTTTTCATCCGACTAAAACCGAAGCATTGCATTGCATTGAAACGATCAGAAATTATCTAACATCCATTTCTGAAACAATGAATATTTATTACAATTCATTGCATAATATTGAAAAAAGAATTGTAAGAAGCATATCTAGGGATAAACGAACCTTAATTCATCAATATTTCATTAACAATACAAAATAAATCGTCATGAATCTGATTTTTATTCTTTTCAATTTTGTTTTTGCGTTTATTTTGTTTAATAATGTTTTATTGCTTAAAACTGCAAGAACAGTTATGAATTTAAAATCGTTTTAAATTAATTAAAAATACAGCTTTTTTGAAACATTTTTCTCCAACTCCGGTTACCGCGACACTCCTCTTATAACGACACTTTTTTCTGGTCATTAGAGTGTCGGGATAACGAGGTTCGACTGTTCGACATTTTTTTTTTTCTAGTGCATAATAAAGTGCCATAGAAATTTCTAAATTTTCAAGTGAAAGCTTTGTGCACGACGGTAGAAAACCAGAAGGAACTCGTCAAAGTAATAAAAGAAACATATATGGGAATTGGTGAAATGCTAAAGACAAAAGCAAAGTAAAAAGTGAGTCATAAAGAGCAATCATGATACTGTGCCACGCAGGTAACCGTACCGTACACTTTAGCAAGTCAGGGATATTAACGATGCCGATATTGAAAATGATTACAAACTGTAATTATTTAAGATTCTCTTAGCCCACCAAAACAATTAAAATATAAATATTAAACTAATGGCGATGTTTGGTTCTTTAAGAATCTCTCTGATATAAAACTATTAAAGCTTTAACAGAAGAAGGGACAGTGTATGGATACATATTTAGAGCTTTGGCTTATGGTGCCCGAAATCGTTTTCGAAAGAAAATTTTACACCAACTTCATGTGTGTAAAGAATTGTGACTGTTTATAGACTTATTGATCTAGCATAGCTAATTATATTCATGTTTAATAGTATTTATTTAGTGTTGTTTGCGTCGAATAAGCATTAAACATAATCAGAAAAAAAATATAGTTTTCTTTCATTAGATAGGCAGCAAGACAACGAATTTTATATTTTATATATTAAAATATTCTTTAACCCCTTAACTGTCTTCTTTTCCGACACAATAAATTAAAAATAAGGACCCAGCGCCACTTTGTTTTTATTGAAATATTTGGCTTTGTACAATCGAAAAATATATACCATTTAACAAACCAAAGATTACAGTTAAAATTAAATGGTATCCAAAAGATTTTAGTATCAAAGATAGCAAACTCTTTTTGCCTTAGCGGCACTCGGGCGAAACGGTTAAGCGATTAAACATGTCCATTCATCTAAAAAAGCACAGTTTAAATTATTTATCGTTTATTTCTTTTTAATATAGAAAATAATTTAGATATTTAAATCCACAATACAAAAAAGTATTATATCAGAAAGTTTATAGTTCGTGACTTTCTAATTTTTAAATAATGCTCATCTAATTCCTTGATTTTTACAATTTTTTAAATTAAAGTAATACTTCTATGACTGTCTTCCGATTACACATCCATTCTATATTTATTTATTTTTAGATTATTTTATCTTTATTTTTATGAATACGGGCATACGTGAGATACAGAGATGGTTCGTTCTTGTGAAACATGATATTTTCAAAATCAGAAACTTAAAATAGAAAAGACTTTATTATGTTTAAGTTAACATTTGCATGTTTTCTTTGATTTGTTTCTAACTCTTTTATCGATATTTTGTAATCAAAATAAAAATTATCATTGTAAAATATCATCTTGGATTTGATCCGTTATCCTGGTATACACATGAAAGGACAATGGCTTCTAAAAAATGTCATTTCAGTTAAACGAATTCAAAAGTTTCATGCTTTTTCTTTCAAGGCATAGCATATTTGACTTTTTAAAAAGAAACAGATTTCCTCTGTGTTACAATATATTTTTAAAATAAAACATATGTAATCCAAAACGCAATAAAAACAGAAAAATGACATAATAAAAGTTTACATATCTGTAAGTTTCAATTTACGTATGTTGTTAGCAATTTCTAAATGCTGCTTCTTGAAATCAAGAATTCTATTTTCAAATTATTCTAATGAGAGTCTGTCATTCTTTAGCTTTACCTGTTGCCAAAATAGAAAACGAAACACTACAGGCCGGGACAATGACATGCACTGCAAAAAAAAAAAAAAAAAAAAAAAAAAATGTTGATTTTACAGTATAATACTAGCAGCTGTGGTGCCAGTTGATAACCGTAAAATTAAAAGTAACAAACCGTAAAATTAGCAAGGAATATACCTTTAAGCAGTAATATACGATTTAATTCATTTATACGACGGTTATTTTACGGTTATAAACTGGCACTCCAGCTGTCAGTATTATATTGTAAAATCAACATTTTGCTTGGAGTGGGGATACACAGTGACAAAAATTTTATTTACAAAAATATGCCCATAAAGATTCCTTATCATTTTCCGTGCATACAAATGCAGTATAAGACACATTTTTCAAAAATACAGAAAAGAAATAGGAAAACACTTGTCTGTTCGTTTTTAGCGCCGCAAAGCTCTGAAAATTCATAAAATTCAATGTATCATAACTCGGTGAACTTTGGTAGTGTCATTAAAATACTATCGTTCGCATAATACATGGGACACAATTTTGTTTTGTTGTACCCAATCAAAAAAAGGGGGTGCAGACTAAGCCTGGGCTAATTTAATCCCTTCGACACGAGCGTCCGATATGAAATGTTTAATTTTTTAACACTAGTATTTCGAAAAAGCAATGTTCCCCTTGTTGAATGACAATAATTATCTCATTAAGTAAGGCAAAAATTTCATATAAAAAAAAACTGGTAGGAAAAATTAATGATTGTACTCATCCTATACGTTACATATACGCATTGCTCCTCGCGAATGGGTTAAAGTTTCGTTCAGCCACTTCTTGTATTTTACATAACTTTATTTTCAGCATTTTTCAGTTAATTATTGCAAAAAATGAAATGTTTATTTCAGAGATAATTATTTTTTCATTTCAACAAAAATGAAAAATTAATTTATTCTTCGAAGCAAACAAAATGCTTTTCATTTTTTTAAAGGTTGTTTTCCCAGACTTCGTGACATCCCTCCACACAATTCTGTTGGTAAATTTAAATTTATAGATATGCAAGAGGTGTGTTCATAATGACACTTCAGCAATAATTTTTATTTAATCCCTCCAACGGTCTTTGGTGGGAAAGTACTTAAGCACAGGACGTGATACACTACCAAAGACAAGTAAAAATAAATACAACAATCTTGAAATAAACCTGGGAGGGAGAAACTGTCTCCTTTGGACCCTGAGGCAGTGATGATCCTAGAACCGAATCAAGGCGACCAGTGAAGAAAATAGTTCCCTATGACCTGAGGCTAAATCCCAACTATATGCGTGTGTAGAAATATCAGTCAAGTGGTGGGAAAGATCGCCTCTCCGTTAAGAAAATCAGAAAAAATGGGATCACGCGATCTGTTTTTAAATGAATGCGTAAGCAAATGTTTTATTATCGCGATATTGTTGGCGACGCCGCGTTAATCTTACTTTCTTCTTTTTCTTTTGTCTTTTGTTCCGGTCTTTGTTTTTCTTTTGTTTTTATTCTTCCCAGTTTTGTAAGAGAGCATTTCGCGCAATAGTAAGGCCATGAAACGAGCTCGTTGGACCTAAAATAAACTGATAATTCTTGCATGCATTTGGATATGCGAATGCGATGAACGAATGCTTGTAATGTTAATTTTCTCGAATGTTCTGTTATTTTGTCAGGTCAAGGGTCAAGCTTGACAGAGTGACCTAAGAAAATATTTCGAGAAATATAAAATATTTTTTAAAGTTCTTTTATATTTCGAAAGATCTTTCAGACTCCTCTTACTAAAGTCGTCGTTTTAAATTATACTTTAAGTGAGTCTTTATCCCTAAAATACCCCTTGAAGTTTAAACATTATCTGTTGAGACATGCAAGTTTATACATAAGGTATGTACTCTGCGCCTTCTAACACGTTATCGACTGGGCGAAATATAACACCATTTGGTGTGCGTGCGGGCGTGCATAGTGAAGCATACCGTTTCGATTTCTGAAGAAAGGTAATCAGTACCAAATCCAGGGAATAGTTTTGCACTCTTTTGAAACAAAAATGAACATACTTTAGCTTTCGATGCGAATTCTTTACTTATTCAACATGAGGTCTTCACACACTGTAAGAACTTGCATCAACATAAGTTAACAGTTTAATTAAATTCTGCAAATTGCAACAGATTCTGTGTCTTAACACTACATTTAACTCAATGTCTGTTGAGACGATTTTGAAGTATACTGAACAAAACTGAATGAATTAAAATTTTAGGCAGTTGTGGAACATGTCGCTTATCGCTTGTACAACAATAAACGTTATCATTTATTATGAAGAAAATGTGTGTTTGCAGTTTCATTTGAAAATTTTGCATTATTTTATCATAAATATTACCCTTGAAGAGCGATTGCCTAGTGGTGGCTTTTGGTATTATTTTTTCTTTAGGAATCAGAACGATATGATTGAGTGCGCGTGTACACCAAATGGCGTTACATTTTACACTAGATTATTCGCTAGAGCACTCGGAATTCTCTGCATTATTATATGGAAAATTATATTTTATATATCACAACATTGTGTTAATTTATTTAATTACCTTTAAAATGTTATTTATTTAGCATAATTTAAAACCATACTTCCATTTATATTTTTTAAACTACATATTCTATATCATTCTTTTATAACTATAAATATTTCTTAAAATAGGTAGGTGCACAGGGGAGGGGCACAGTAGGTACAGTTGTACCGGGTCCTAATCTTAAAAGTAGACCACGAGGTCCCAATTTCGTAGTAAGTACATACACATACTAGCATATAGGTGTCCAACAAACAAAATGTGTAAGAGATCCTAACAGTATCTGTTCCGATCCTCTCACTTTCTATGCAAGACCCTGCTTAAAGCCATTTCAATTTACACATCTTGTACTATAATTTAATAATTCATGAAAAAATACATAAAATTTAAACTTTTATTAAGCCAGACGTTGAGCCACATGTAAAGACAAGACACTTTAGAGTAAAAAATAAATGTAAGACAATGTTCCAGTCAAAACCTAACTATTGTCTTCCTTCGATTTTAAACAGTGAAGCATGGGGAAATGACGGTCACATAAAAAAATGTTGACCTTGAAATACTAAAATAAAACTGTCTTAGTAAAATTTAAGCTTTTATTAAACCAGATGATGAGCCACATGTAAAGATATTAGAAAGATACGCTAGACTTACACTTTAGAATCAAAAATAAATGTAACACCACGTCCTAGTCAAAACCTAAGTATTGCTTTCCTTAGATTTTAAAGAGTGGAGCATGGGAAAATGACGGTGACCTAAAAAAATGTGGATCTTGCAATTCTAAATTAAAAGCTATGTTATACAAACCACATAAAATTCATTAAAAATTTTATGCACTAGATAGTAATATCGTTAAAATATTTTAAACTTTTCACGTGCAATTATAAAGTAGTATTTTACAAAATTGCACCTTCCACCGGCATTATCCTTAGTTTGTGGTAATTGTGTTAGTATGTAAGCAGATTGAAAAATAAATTACCTTATTGCAAATAACTAAAACAACAGTATTTTTTTCATTGTAATTTTTTTACAAGCAAGTTACTGCGTTAGATTAAATCCAGCTAAATACATTCATATGGAATGTTTCAGCACAGCGCTTACAAACTTTTAGGAGATATACAGTACACCTAGACGATGGTAAATTACATAGAAATGAGTGGTCGGAAATGCTTTTCTGGCACAGTAGTGACGAAAAAAGCAGAAGAAAGGGAGGAATCAAACAGGGTGAGAAAACATGTTTATTATTCTTAATTCTTAGAACAGAAAAAACTGAGAAATACGAACAAAAAGAGACAACGATTGTCATCAAAGGTGTTCAAACTTACCACTCCGGTCCGTAATGCAGGCCCCACATCATTAGCGCATGAAAGATCTAATATTCGACAAAATACCGGGCATGTCCCGGACTTCCCCAACAGCTGTCAAGATGCGTGCAAGCAGATTCAGAGCACTGTTAACTGGGGTTCCGTACATCAGTGTTTTTAAGCCAAAGCCATCCCAGCAACTTTGCAGTACTAAGAATAATAATCATGTTTTCTCACCCTGTTGGTGTCTTTCCTTTCTTGTGTTTGTGTCGTTACTACCTCGACAGGAAAGCGTTTCAGATTCAGACCATGCATTGCTATGTGATTTGCAAACATCTGGGTGTAATCTATCTCTCCTGAAAGTTTGTAACCGCTTTGCTGAAACACCGTGTATATGAAGAAAACAGAAAACTCATGCGTCAAACACAGGACGAACATGAAACACTTTTCAATACATTTAGAATACTGTAACAAACAAACCTTTACCGTTTGAAAAGGTGGATGTACATAAGTAAATAATTTGGAAAATGCATAACACATTTCAAAATCATATTTCAGAAATTACCATCAATAGTCGGAAAAGTATACTAATTCTTTTGTGAAGCCACGTATATGATCTATATATCGGTATGTATATTATGAGTAGTAGGAAAACGACAGAACGGGCTCAGGAGGGTGGGGGATTGGGGGATGATCCCCCACCCGCAGCATGACACCATCCCCACCCACACCCGATGACGCACCTCCTCCTGTGCACCCTCCGACACCGCCTCTGATGCCCCCTCCGCCAACACAGCACCACCCCCCTGGTGGGAAAAAATAAATTTCTGCTCTAACAAGAGGGGTTCACGCAACTCTATTCAATTATCACCAATCACCCCACAACGCAGTCCATATCTCTCTTTAACAGACATCCGATCCCCAAAACGGGCAACCCCTCCCTAAAACGGACATTCCCTCTCTAAACGGCCATTTTTAGAACTATATAAATCGATGTTTTTCTACAATAACACGAGAGTTGAACGTTAGATCGAATAGATTATCATGCTATAAGATGAAGATTAAATTTACATTTGAATTTTGAATAACCTTTACCTTAATTAGTATTATAAATTAAGCAAAACAATGGAAAATAACAATTTTTAAAGAAATAAGCTGATTTCAGTAGATTTTATTTTTCAACTATAAGACGATGATTAAACTTTTATTTCAATTTCGAATAATCAACACCTTAATGAGTATTATTAATTAAACAAAATAAAGATAAACATACAGTTTTAGTCAAATAAGCAGATTTCTTTAGATTTCTTTTTCATCTATAAAATTAGAATATCAGCTTAAAGGGGAAAATTTAACATATATTTTAGTTTTTGAATGAACAACGCCTTAATGAATGTTAATAATTAAACAAAGCACTGGAAAATATTGATTTTTTTATGAAAAAGATGAATTTAAACGAATTTGATTAACTTTTACAATAGCTATGGATTTCTTATCATACTTTTAGATACTATTAAGCAGAATTCTAAACTTAGACGACCTACGCCTCAAGAAATACTCATTACTAAACAAAATAAATTAATTTTAAGCTTAATTAATAACTGAAAATTTATCATTTGAAAAAATATTTTCATGATAGTACATATCAAAAAAAGGTGTTTGCAAAATAATTTCCTTAATTTTCAGCAGATTGAATAGGATTTTTTCGATGAGACTAGTAGAAGAAAAAATAATTCCAACCCCTATTCACTATCGTCAACCGCTCACATTCCCTAAGCTTGGGGGAACGCAACAATAGAGTTTTGACGTCACAAAAGCATATCGGAAAAATGTTCACATCCAAGAAAAATATGAATTTTTATGCATATTTTCAACTGTTACATGAAAGATATAAACTTATATTTTAGTTTTGAACAATCATTACCTTAATGATTATTGATAATTAAGCAGGACAATGGAAAATATTGATTTTTTAATGAAAAACACGCATTTAAACAAATTCGGTTAACTTTTACACTACTTTGAGATTTTATCGTGCTTTTTAGACGTTAGCTAAGTAATATTTAATTCGTTAGATGACTATACCCCAAGATATATTCACTAATTCCCTTAATTTTAGCAGATTCAACACAATTTATTCGATAAGGCTAGTATACGATAATAATTCCAGATCCCACTCACTGCACGGTACCCATAGCATACTCCAAACTTGGGAAGGGATCACAAACATTCTCTGATGTCATATTCGAACCAATTTTTAGTTCGTGTTTACTGCACATGGTAAACGACAAAGCATAACAGAAAATGTTTCCATTCAAGAAAAATATCAATTTTTAGGTAAAAAGAGACTGAATTCTTTACAGCTGTTACATGAAAGATATAAACATTTATTTTAGATTTGAACAACCATAACATTACTGAATTTTAATAATTGAAAAAATAACAAAAAAAATATTATATTTTAATGAAAAAAGACAAATTTAAACGAATTTGATTAACTTTTACACTAGTTGGGAACTGGAAATGAATAAAATTGATTTATGAGTTCATTTGATCATTGATACATTCGTGATTTTGAACATATATCCGAATTTTGAATGAAAAAAATCTTAATGAATATTAATAATTAATTAAAACAATGGAAAATATCAATTTTTAAGGAAAAAAATCAGAATATCAACATAAAAGAGGAAAGATACGAGGATTTCAAATTAAAAGGGAAATTTAAACATTTATTTCAGTTTTTTAAAAACCATTACCTTAATGAATTTTAATAGTTGAACAAATAACTAAGGAAAATATTATTTTTCAATGACAAAAGACAAATTTAAACGAATTTGATTAACTTTTACACTAGTTTCAGATTTTATCATCCTTTTAGATGCTACCTACATAAATTTTAACCTTTCAACGAGACACAGTTCAAGAAATACTCATTACTAAAAAAAATAAATTAATTTTAATCTAATAAATAACTGAAAATTTCACATTTAAAAAATATTTTCATGAATGTGCATAAAAATACGATTTACAAACTAATATCCTTATTTTTATTACATATAACTAAATTTTTCTACATTCAAGCTTAATTTTTATACACAAAGCATTATTTAATCAAATCCTGTACTTTCAGATTTAACGAAATTCGCCGATTTTTCACTTTTTAAACCAATCCTATGAGTTAAAAAACAAGAGCACCTCCTATAATTTTATAGCTTTGGGTGAAACGAGACGAATTAGCAGCACATTAAAACTGAAACATAAACAAAAATAGAGTTATTAAATAATTGCTTAGTGCGTAACTTTCCCTCAAAATGAAAAACAAATGAATTCTTGTAACCTCCAATCTTACTAAGTAAAAAAAAATAATAATAATTCGCCCTTGGATGCATTCGAACCGCGAACCCCATGGTTAACAGCCATATGCACTATAAAATTGCGCTTCAAAGGCATCGAAAATTTCTGAATTATTGCATTACCTATCTACATCAAACTCGATTCTTGCTAACAAGTGTTTTTTTTTTCATTTATCAGAAAACTATTAAATCACAAAACGATCACACATCAAGTTGTTTCAAATATGAATACTATCTTTACAGTTTTTTAATGATACAGGGTATACATGAATACAAACTTTAATTTTCAATATTTCATATTTCAGATAGTCTATATTTCAAACCAAACTATTTGAAATTTTCACACGTAAGAGCAAATATTACTTAGATCTTTTCGCTATTACCCTTTAAAAAATAGCAGATAACTACTTATGAAGAATTAATTTTCCAAGAACTGTAACTGAAATTACATCAACTCCTTATAGAAAACCCACTTTTCACACAGTTTCTTGAAATTCAACAACGAATTGACCTTTACAGCAATACTTATCTACATCATACTCGATTCTTCCTCCTATATATTTTAACATTACATTAATTTTAACAAATTCACATCGAATTTGTAAGATATTAACACTTTGATGACATACACCTCAAGAAATATTCATAATTAAACAAAAAAAAAAATCTTATCAATAACTGGAAATTTCACATTAAAAAATATTTTCATGATTGCACACATAAAAATAACAGTTTAGAAACCAATTTCCATAATTTTATCACATTCGAACTTAATTTTTATTCACAAAACATTATTTAATCAAATTCTATACTTTATGATTGAGTGAAATTCGGACTAGTCTAGGTTATTCTGCTCATATTATTAATCAAATTGTCTTATGTTTCACCTTGCAGTTCGGAGATTTCCGAATTATCATACATCAAGTTGTGTAAAACATAAATACTGTCTTTATAGTTTAATGATACATAGTATACATGACTAGTCTGAGTTATTCTATCCATATTATTAATCAGATTATCATATGTTTCATTTTACAAATCGAAGTTTTCTGAATTTTCATTCATCAAGTTGCTTAAAATATTAATACTGCGTTTATAGTACTAATGATGCATAGCATACATGAATGCAATCTTTAATTTTAACATTTCATATTTGAAATAACCTATTCCAAAACCAAACTATATGATTTTTTACTGCAACGCTTATCAACATCACAGAACGATTTATGCTTCACACTTTTCTAATAATTATTAGATATGTATTCCTCAGAAATATTACTACCATATGAATAAGTAAAGAAAATGTAATATAAATATGTATATATATATTAAATAACCTCATACACGAAAAGTATCACAGAAGGAAAATACTAATAATCAATTAAAATAATTAACTATTGCATAAAATTCCATCTATTACATATAAAACTTCAACTGATGAATGAAAAATATGTAAATTAGCAAAATAAAATTTACAAAAGTAAAAAAAAAAATAAATAAATAAAGAATACAAGTTGTTGAAAAATTTAATAAAAAAAAAAAGCTTTTAAAAATTGCAAGTTTAAATCCTACCTTAAATGTCATTACCACTATCTCTTTTCAGAATATAATAATCTATGGTTTGCTATAACAGAATTTCTTGATAACATTTATTATACTACTGATTTGTACGCATGCGTGAGTTGTCACGTGATTAAAACGTTTGAGAATAATATAAATTTTCGAAAACCAGCGCAGCATTTCTCATTTCGGCTGTTATACTTGAGGGAGAAGGTAACTTTAAGTGCACAACTCTGATAAATTTCCAGATTTTAATTCAAGTGGGGAATCGATTTCTTTGTTTGTGAATAAAGTAAGTTTTAGTATATCATTGCAATATATAAGAATAACAATATACAATAAATAAATGATTATTTATACATTAAACCTTTCCTAAGTATATAAATATATTTCTTTTATTGTACAGATGTTGCAACAAGATGAATCAAAAAACAGCAGCACTCCTCTTTATCAGAAATGAATGATCTGAATGATTCACCCTTAGCACATGTAGAGTTAAAGAATAATAAATATGTGAGTACTTATATATGAAATACTGTAATTCATATATGAAACGTAATTAGAGTAAATTTAAAATCAAATATTTTATTGTTTATACTTTAACAAGTGTTTTTTATCTATATCGATGAAGAAAATTCTAATTGTTTACATTTATTTCTCTTACAGATATGTTCTATTTGGTAGAAACAATTTTTAAGTAAATGGAATTTAAAAGAACATATACAGATCCATACAGATGAAAAAGCCTATACTTGCGAAGGTTGTCAAAAACCGTTTTCAAGAAATCATGATTCGGAAATGCCTACTACATCATATAGTATATCACCAGTTGTATGTAAACTTTGTGAAGATATTCAAAATATAACCAGACGTTTGAAGAATTTAACAATCAAGGAAGAGATTTAGACTATGTACCAAACATAATTGCAAAAGATTTACTACAATATCCCAAAATTAAAATAAAACATTTCTTTACACTGAAGGTAAAGAAATGATTGTTATCCGTGATTCTTCTAACTAAGATGAATGTAGATATTACTCACAATGTATTCCTGACATGGTCATAATAAATATATTTTTTTTTATCTACACATATCAACATGTTTATTTTTCTAAAGTCCATTTCATTGTTGGCATATATCTCCTAAAATTTTAAACGAAAAAACTCTCTCTCATCTTAAAAAATTTCATAAGAAGAGACAAAAATTAACAGATGAATGAGAAATATACAAGTAAAGAAAATAAGTTAAAACTGGTGTGAATGACTAAGAACAAACAATCTTCTTGAAACACCATTACAAATTTTTGATGGTGTTTGAAGAAGATTGTTTGTTCTTAAATATACAAGTTTACAAAATAATTTCAAAGTTTTCTAGATGTATTTACAAAATAAAAAAATTTCAAAAGTAAAAAGAAAAAATCCCAACATAATTTTTTTTTCCAAATGTGATTTTTTAGAAAAGTGAAAAAAAAAATTACAACAAGATTTTTTTTTCAAAACTGAAAAAATATTTTTACAAAAAAATTTTTTTTCGAAAGTGAAAAAAAAATTATACAGAGTTTTTTTGTTTTTTTTTTTTACAAATGTGAAAAAAAAATTACAACATAAAAAAATAATAAAAAAATTACAAAAAAATTGCAAAATGTTTGAAAAATGTACAAAAAAAGTTATGAAAATGTTTTTAAAAAATGGTATTTTAAATAGCATTATATTGGTTGCCAACCATTATACACTATATTTAAAATACCATTTTTTAAAAACTTTTTCATAACTTTTTTGTACATTTTTTCAAACATTTTGCAATTTTTTTGTAATTATTTATTATTATTTTTTATGTTGTAAATTTTTTTTTCACGTTTGTAAAAAAAAAAATTGTAAAATTTTTTTTCACTTTTGATTTTTTTTCTCAGTTTTGAAAAAAAAATATAGTTGTAATTTTTTTTCACTTTTCTAAAAAATCACTTTTGGAAAAAAAAACTTATGTTGTAATTTTTTTTTTTTATATTTCGGATTTTTCCTTTTTACTTCTGAAATTTTTTTATCTTGTAAATATATCTAGAAAACTTTGAAATTATTTTGTTAACTTGTATATTTTTCATTTATCTGTTAATTTTTGTCTCTTCTTATGCAATTTTTTAAAATGAGAAAGCGTTTTTTCGTTTAAAATGTTAGGAAATATATTCCAATAATGAAATGGACTGTAGAAAAATAAACACGTTGATATGTGTAGATAAAAAAATATTTATTATGACCATGTCAGGAATACATTGTGAATAATATCTGCATTCGTGTTAGTTAGAAGAATCACGGATAACAAAATTTTTTTTACATACAGTGTTTATGCCTTCCAAATTTTAATTTTAGGATATTGTAGTAAATCTTTTGCAATTAGGTTTGGTACATAGTCTAAATCTCTTCCTTTATTGTTTAATTCTTCAAACGTCTGGTTATATTTTGAATATCTTCACAAAGTTTACATACAACAGGTGATACACTATACGATGTAGTAGGCATTTCAGATTCATGTTTCCTTGAAAACGGTTTTTGACAATCATCGCAAGTATAGGGTTTTTCATTTGTATGGATCTGTATATGTTCTTTTAGGTAGCTTTCATTACAAAAAGCTACCTATTGCAGCCGTTCGGAGGAAAGCGATTTCAAAAAATTTTGGTATATTTTTATCGATCATGACCCCGAGACCCCGAAACCACCCTCCGTTCAAAGTTGATATATATATATATATATATATATATATATATATATATATATATCCATATATATATATATTTAAAACAGTGGCGTGGCGTCCGGTCATCGCTGGATGCGGCGATGACCAAGTAATATTTTAAAACTCTTAATAAGCTTTTAAAACTCTACGATCCAGTTTTAGCAGAACATTTGGAGTTCATGTATAAGTGAAGGTAAGATTTAAAGTTTCTTTTTTGAACATTCAACCATTGAATTTTAGAGTTAATAATTTTTCACCACAAACGTAAATAATTGCGATGACCACCGAAAATTTTCACGCCATGCCACTGATTTAAAACCACAAACAAAGTATCAAAATCCATCACTCACCATATCTAAATTGAAACTCACATCGAAAATATTAAAATAACCAACATAAACTTTAACTCTTAAAATCAAACTGAATAACCAAACTAAAGAAAATATATATAATTGCAAAACAAAACATAACAGAACAGAAGGCGAGCGGCATGGCTAACGACATGCTCTGCAGGGTTAAGTCAGACTTTACGCATGCTACGTCCCCCTTCACTCGCCAAGACCAAAATTTAAAAAATGAAAAACTATGAAAAACTAAACAGAACTACAACATCCACCAAAATATCTCTCTAACTCATTAGATCAATCAACTCATCAAAACCTCCATTCTCATCCATCACTGAGTTCAGTTCAGCTCCGTACCTGCTACTCTTAATAAAATCACTAGTTATTCTCCTGATGAAATTGCGAGGATAAACATGCTTGAATCCCAAGCGACACCACTCTAAAATATCATTAAACATATCTTTAACTCTAGTACTCAGTCTTTCGATTCGTATTAATCCATTTCTAAGTACATTTCTTTTAATCGAAACATGCACGTTGGAATCAAAATATATCAACTTTAAGGTATTAAAGTTGAAATCATTTCGCTTGTCAAATAACTTAGATATCAAATTTTCACTTTCTATGCTTAGGTTCACATCTAGAAAATTAATATTTTTACAATTCTGGGAGGAGGGATCCAGACTAAGAGACGTAGGATAATATGTAAAATCAATATTTTCAATATCATTGTTTAATTTGACTATCAAAACATCATCTATGTATCTGTAGGATAATGTGTTACTGTTTAAATTATTATTTCTTTCATATATATGTAAGTAAATATTTGCCAAAATGGAACTGCAACTCCACCCCATTGGAATACCCGAATCTGTTTAAATATTGTATTTCCTTCGTAAAGGTAGTTTTCTTGTACTACTAACTGAAATAAATTTATGAAAAAATCATTATGAACATCCAAAGTACTATTTGTATTATAAAAATCTACTATTTTTTCTTTTAAAACTGTCAAATCAATTGTGTTATAGAGCTCTGCAAAATCGTAAGCGAATAAACCAGTAATATTTTTTAATTTTTTCAGATTATCTAATAGTGTATAGCTATTTTTGATAATAAAAGTCGTCTCTGCCCCCATCACTCCCTCAAACACACTCTCTCCAATACCCCCAGCAAAGCCTTGCTAGCAGCAACAATATATGATCCAAATCCAAAAGTCACACTCCTGAATTTGATAGGGGTTTTTATGGAATTTAGGCACTAATATGAGATAAGGGAAACTTTGACTCATTTGTTTCAGCTTAACTTTTTTATAGAAGGCTTTAATGCTATTTTCTATTACTGCAGCTTTCGAATTCAATGGTAAATAGTTATTTTTATTATATAGCTATATAGCTATATTATTTTTATTATATATTATATAACTATATATATATATATATAATAGTTATTTTTATTATATATATATATATATATATAACCATTAATTAAACATAACCTATATATATATATAAATATGATATTTGTCACACTGTAACTCTCGTATTTATGAACCGATTTGGATGAAACTCGGAGTGTACATAGTACATACAAATGTCTCGGCCGAGTTCGTTGGCCAACTTCATCCGCCATCTTGTTTCAAAATGGCGGCCATTTAAATAAATTTAAATTTTAAAATTTAAAATGAGGCATAAAAAAACTGGAAAATGAAAAAGATTTTTATCTTATGCGTTTGACCTTGATACAAAGATTCCGGAACAGTTTTTGTTTTGTCTATAACTAAAATAATGGCTGAGTTATAGCATTTTGAATTTCTATTGTGGCTGACATTTTGAAACGACCTGATATTTGTCACGCGATAACAGGCGTATTAATGAACCGATTTCGATGAAACTCGGTGTGTACATAGTACATACCAATGTCTCGACCGAATTCGTTGGCAAGCTTCATCCGCCATCTTGTTTCAAAATGGCGGCCATTTAAAAAAAAATTTAATTTATATTTAAAATGAGGTATCAAAAAATTGGAAAATGAAAAAGATTTTTTTCTGATGTGTTTGAACTTAACACAAAGATCCCTGAACAGTTTTTGTTTTGTCTATATCTAAAAAATGGCCGAATTATAGCATTTTGAATTTCTATTGTGGTTGACATTTTGAAACGACCTGATATTTGTCACGCGATAACAGGAGTATTTATAAACCGATTTGGATGAAACTCGGTGTTTACATAGTACATAGAAAAGTCTCGACCGAGTTCGTTGGCCAGCTTCATCCGCCATCTTGTTTCAAAATGGCGGCCATTTAAATTTTTTTTTTAATTTTAAATTTTAAATGTGATACCAAAAAATTGAAAATTGAAAAATATTATTTTCTTATGTGTTTGACCTTGATACCAAGATTCCGGAGCAGTTCTTGTTTTGTGTATATCTAAACAAACGGCTGAGTTATAGCATTTTGAATTTCTATTGTGGCTGACTATTTGAAATGACCTGATTTTTGTCACGCGATAGCAGGCGTATTAATTAACCGATTTGGATTTAACTTGGTGTGTACGTAGTACGTACCACTGTCTCGACCGAGATCGTAGGCAAGCTTCATTCGCCATCTTGTTTCAAAAGGGAACATTTAAAAAAAATTTAATTTAAAATTTAAAATGAGGTATCAAAAAATTGGAAAAGAAAAAGGTTTTTTTTTTTATGTGTTTGACCTTCATACAAAGATTCGGGGGCAGTTTTTGTTTCGTCTACATCTTAAAAAATGGTTGCATTATAGCACTTTGAATTTCTAGCATGGCTGAAATTTTGAAACGATGTGATATTTGTCACGCGATAACACACGTATTTATTAACCTATTTGGATGTAAGAAGGCATGTGGATAGTATATAGCAATGTCTCGACCAAGTTCACTGGCCAGCTTCATCCGCCATCTTGTTTCAAAATGGCGGCCATTAAAATTTAAAAAAATTGAATTTAATGTGAGGTGCAAAAAAATTAGAAATTGAAAAAGGTTTCTTTCTTAACTATTTGACTTTGATATAAGAATTCTGGAGCATTTTTTTTTGTCTTTATCTTAAAAAATGCTCAGATATAGCAGTTTGAATTTCTTTATGCGGGTGACATTTTGAAAAATCGTATCTTTTCCCTGCGACAGCACTCGTATATATCAACCAATGCCGCTGTGAGTGAGCATGTGCACAGGAATTACTAAGGTCTAGACAAAGTTCACTAGTTAGCCTCATCTACCATGTTGTCTTAAAAGGGATATTCTTCACTTTAAGATATCGCCGAATTTAACAAACAAATATAAGTTACTTTAAATAAAATTAGCTTGGATAAAGCTGACTAATTTCGCGAAATTCTCATTCATAATGATTTAGTATTGATAAAAATTAGTATTGAATCTTCGATAATCGGTTTCCACTAAATTGAGCTTCGTTTGTTTGAATAATATAAGCTAGCTTTTAAAAAATAAGGAATATGAAAGCTACCTCTTCCTCCCGGCACTGGCCGGAAGGACTTTTAAATTCCCTTTGCTTAAAAATTGTTTGTAGCAAATACAACATATCTGTAAAAGAAATAAACGTAAACAATTAGAATTTTCTTCATCGATATAGATAAAAAACACTTGTTAAAGAATAAACAATAAAATATTTTATTTTAAATTTACTCTAATTACGTTTCATATATGAATTACAGTATTTCATATATATGTACTCACATATTTATTATTCTTTAAATCTACATGTGCTAAGGGTGAATCATTCAGATCATTCATTTCTGATAAAGAGGATTGCTGCTGTTTTGATTCATCTTGTTGCAACATCTGTGCAATAAAAGAAATATATTTATATACTTAGGAAATGTTTAATGTATAAATAATAATTTATTTATTGTATATTGTTATTATTATATATTGCAATGATATACTAAATCTTACTTTATTCACAAAAAAAAAAAAAAAAACGATTGCCCACTTGAATTAAAATCTGGAAAACCTTCTCCCTCAGGTATAACAGTCGAAATGAGAAATGCTGCACTGGTTTTCGAAAATTTATATTATTCTCAAACGTTTTGATCACGTGACAACTCACGCATGCGTACAAATCAGTAGTATAATAAATGTTATCAAGAAATTCTGTTATAGCAAACAATAGATTATTATATTCTGAAAAGAGTTAGTGTTAATGACATTTAAGGTAGGATTTAAACTTGCAATTTTTAAAAGCTTTTTTTTTAAATAAACTTTTCAACAACTTGTATTTTTTATTTTTTATTATTATTTTTTTTTTACTCTTGTAAATGTTATTTTGCTAATTTACATATTTTTCATTCATCAGTTGAAGTTTTATATGTAATAGATAGAATTTTATGCAATAGTTAATTATTTTAATTGATTATTAGTATTTTCCTTCTGTGATACTTTTCGTGTATGAGGTCATTTAATATATATATATATATATATATATATTACATGTTCTTTACTTATTCATATGGTAGTAATATTTCTGAGGAATACATATCTAATAATTATTAGAAAAGTGTGAAGCATAAATAGTTCTGTGATGTTGATAAGCGTTGTAGTAAAAAATCATATAGTTTGGTTTTGAAATAAATTATTTCAAATATGAAATGTTAAAATAAAAGATTGCATTCATGGATGTTATGCATCATTAGAACTATAAAGGTAGTATTAATATTTTAAGCAACTTGATGGATGAAAATTCAGAAATCTTCGATGTGTAAGATGAAACATATGATAATTTGATTAATAATATGGATAGAATAACTCAGACTAGTCATGTTTACTATGTATCATTAAACTATAAAGACAGTATTTATATTTTACACAACTTGATGGATGGTAATTCGGAAATCTCCGAAATGCAAGATGAAACATAAGACAATTTGATTAATAATATGAGCAGAATAACATAGACTAGTCCGAATTTCACTGAATCATAAAGTATAGACTTTGATTAAATAATGTTTTGTGTATAAAAGTTAAGTTCGAATGTGATAAAATTATGGAAATTCGTTTGTAAACTGATATTTTTATGTGTACAATCACGAAAATATTTTTTTTTAATGTGAAATTTCCTGTTATTGATAAGATTATTTTTTTTGTTTAATTATGAATATCCCTTGAGGCGTATGTCATCAAAGTGTTAAAATCTTACAAATTCGATGTGAATTTGTTAAAATTATGTAATGTTAAAATATATAGGAGCAAGAATCGAGTATGATGTAGATAAGTATTGCTGTAAAGGCCAATTCGTTGTTGAATTTCAAAAAACTGTGTAGAAACAGGGTTTTCGATAAGGAGTTGATGTAATTTCAGTTACAGTTCTTGGAAATTTAATTCAAAATTAGTTATCTGCCATTTTTTAAAAGGAAATAGCGAAAAGATCTAAGTAATGTTTGCTCTTACGTGTTAATATTTCAAATAGTTTGGTTTGAAATATAGACTATTTGAAATATGAAATATTGAAAATTAAAGTTTGTATTCATGTATACCCTGTATCATTAAAAAACTGTAAAGATATTATTCATATTTGAAACAATTTGATGTGTGATAGTTCTGTGATTAATAATTTTCTGATAAATGAAAAAAAAATCACTTGTTAAAATTATGTTATGGTAAAATATATAGGAGCAAGAAACGAGTTTGATGTAGATAGGTATTGCAATAAGTCAGAAATCTTCGATGCCCTTGGAGCGCAATTGGATAGCGGATATGATTGTTAACCATGGGGTTGGCGGTTCGAATCCTTCCAAGGGCGAATTATCATTTTTTATTTTACTTAGTGAGATTGGATGTTTCAAGAATCCATTTGTATTTCATTTTGAGGGAAATTTATGCACTAAGCAATTATTTAATAACTTTTTTTTGTTTATGTTTAAGTTGAAATGTGCTGCTAATTCGTCTCGTTTCACCCAAAGCTATAAAATTATAGGAGGGGCTCTTGTTTTTTAACTCATAGGATGGGTTTAAAAAGTGAAAAATCGGCGAATTTCGTTAAATCTGAAAGTACTGGATTTGATTAAATAATGCTTTGTGTATAAAAATTAAGCTTGAATGTAGAAAAATTTAGTTAAATGTAATAAAAATAAGGATATTTGTTTGTAAACTCGTATTTTTATGCACATTCATGAAAATATTTTTTAAATGTGAAATTTTCAGTTATTGATTAGATTAAAATTAAATTATTTTGTTTAGTAATGAGTATTTCTTGAAGTGTGTCTCGTTGAAAGTTTAAAATTTATGTAGGTAGCATCTAAAAGGATGATAAAATCTGAAGTTAATCAAATTCGTTTAAATTTGTCTTTTATCATTAAAAAATAATATTTTCTTTTGTTATTTATTCAATTATTAAAATTCATTAAGATAATGGTTTTTCAAAAACTGAACTAAATATTTAAATTTCCCTTTTAAGTTGAAATCCTCGCATCTTTCCTCTTTTATGTTGATATTTTTATCTTTTTCCTTAAAAATTGATATTTTCCATTGTTTTACTTAATTATTAATATTCATTAAGGTGTTTTTCATGCAGAATTCGGAAATATGTTCAAAATCTCGAATGTATCAATGATCAAATGAACTCATAAAACAATTTTATTCATTTCCAATTCTCAGTTAGTGTAAAATTTAATCAAATTCGTTTTAAATTTGTCTTTTTTCATTAAAATATAATATTTTCTTTGTTATTTTTTCAATTATTAAAATTCTTTAAGGTTATGGTTGTTCAAATCTATAATAAATGTTTATATCTTTCATGTAACAGTTGTAAAGAATTCAGCCTCTTTTTACCTAAAAATTGATATTTTTCTTGAATAGAAACATTTTCTGTTATGCTTTGCCGTTTACCATGTGTAGTAAACACGAACTAAAAATTGGTTCTAATATGACGTCAGAGAAGGTTTGTGATCCCTACCCAAGTTTGGAGAATGCTAGGAGTAGCGTGCAGTGAATGGGATCTGGAATCATTATCTTATACTAGCCCCATCGAAAAAATTCTGTTGAATCTGCTAAATTTAAGAGAATTAGATTGAATATATCTTGGGGTATAGTCATCTAACGAATTAAATATTACTTAACTAACGTCTAAAAAGCACGATAAAATCTCAAGGTAGTGTAAAAGTTAACCGAATTTGTTTAAATGCGTCTTTTTCATAAAAAAATCAATATTTTCCATTGTTCTGTTTAATTATTAATAATCATTAATGTAATGATTGTTCAAAACTAAAATATAAGTTTATATCTTTCATGTAGCAGTTGAAAAGATGCATAAAAATTGATATTTTTCTTGGATGTGAACATTTTTCCGATATGCTTTTGTGACGTCAAAACTCTATTGTTGCGTTTCCCCAAGCTTAGGGAATGTGAGCGGTTGACGATAGTGAATAGGGGTTGGAATTATTTTTTCTTATACTAGTCTCATCGAAAAATCCTATCCAATCTGCTAAAAATTAAGGAAATTTGTTTGTAATCTCTTATTTTTATATGTACAATCATGAAAATATTTTTTTTTAAATGATAAATTTCCAGTTATTGAATAAGCTGAAAATTAATTTATTTTGTTTAGTAATGAGTATTTCTTGAGGCGTAGGTCGTCTAAGGGTTAGAATTCTGCATTACTAGTATCTAAATGGATGATAAGAAATCCCAAACTAGTTTAAAAGGTAATCAAATTCGTTTAAATTCATCTTTTTCATAAAAAAAAATTAATATTTTCCATTGCTTTGTTTAATTATTAATTCATTAAGGTGTTGTTCATTCAAAAACTAAAATATATGTTTAACTTTCCCCTTTAAGGTGATATTCTAATTTTATAGTTGAAAAAAAATCTAAAGAAATCTACTTTTTTGACTAAAAATTGATATTTGTCTTTGTTTTGTTTAATTAATAATACTCATTAAGGTGTTGATTATTCAAAATTCAAATAAAAGTTTAATCATCGTCTTATAGTTGAAAAAAATCTACTGAAATCAACGTTTTACCTTAAAAATTGTTATTTACCATTGTTTTGCTTAATTATTAATACTCACTAAGGTATTGATAATTCAAAGTTCAAATATATGTTTAACTTTCCTCATTTAAGTTGATATACTGATCTTGCAGTTGAAAGAAAATCTACAGAAATCAGCTTTTTTCCTTTGAAATTGTTATTTTCCATTGTTTTGCTTAATTAATAATACTAATTAAGGTAAAGGTTATTCAAAATTCAAATGTAAATTTAATCTTCATCTTATAACATGATAATCTAGTCGATCTAACGTTCAACTCTCATGTTATAGTAGAAAAACATCGATTTATATAGTTCTAAAAATGGCCGTTTAGAGAGAAAATGTCCGTTTTAGGGAGGGGATGCCCGTTTTGGGGATGGAGTGTCTGTTAAAGAGAGATATGGACTGCGTTGAGAGGTGATTAGTGGTAATTGAATAGAGGTGCGTGAACCCCTCATGTTAGAGCAGAAATTTAATTTTTCCCACCAGGGTCAGTGCTGTGGTGGCGGAGGGGGCATCAGAGGCGGTGTCGGAGGGTGCACAGGAGGGGGTCCCCATCGGGTGCGGGTGGGGTATAATCTCCCAATCCCCCACCTTGCTGAGCCCGTAGTGTCGTTTTTCTACTACTATTATGCAATATGCTAAAATTTAGCTCAGATAGAAAAGCCATACCACAGTTAAAAATTCTCTTTCAGCAACTTTTGTAAATAAAGGATTCTTTAGATTTCTTTTTCATCTATAAAATTAGAATATCAGCTTAAAGGGGAAAATTTAACATATATTTTAGTTTTTGAATGAACAACGCCTTAATGAATGTTAATAATTAAACAAAGCACTGGAAATTATTGATTTTTTTATGAAAAAGATGAATTTAAACGAATTTGATTAACTTTTACACTAGTTTTGGATTTCTTATCATACTTTTAGATACTATTAAGCAGAATTCTAAACTTAGACGACCTACGCCTCAAGAAATACTCATTACTAAACAAAATAAATTAATTTTAAGCTTAATTAATAACTGAAAATTTATCATTTGAAGAAATATTTTCATGATAGTACATATCAAAAAAAGGTGTTTGCAAACTAATTTCCTTAATTTTCAGCAGATTGAATAGGATTTTTTCGATGAGACTAGTAGAAGAAAAAATAATTCCAACCCCTATTCACTATCGTCAACCGCTCACATTCCCTAAGCTTGGGGGAACGCAACAATAGAGTTTTGACGTCACAAAAGCATATCGGAAAAATGTTCACATCCAAGAAAAATATGAATTTTTATGCATATTTTCAACTGTTACATGAAAGATATAAACTTATATTTTAGTTTTGAACAATCATTACCTTAATGATTATTGATAATTAAGCAGGACAATGGAAAATATTGATTTTTTAATGAAAAACACGCATTTAAACAAATTCGGTTAACTTTTACACTACTTTGAGATTTTATCGTGCTTTTTAGACGTTAGCTAAGTAATATTTAATTCGTTAGATGACTATACCCCAAGATATATTCACTAATTCCCTTAATTTTAGCAGATTCAACACAATTTATTCGATAAGGCTAGTATACGATAATAATTCCAGATCCCACTCACTGCACGGTACCCATAGCATACTCCAAACTTGGGAAGGGATCACAAACATTCTCTGATGTCATATTCGAACCAATTTTTAGTTCGTGTTTACTGCACATGGTAAACTACAAAGCATAACAGAAAATGTTTCCATTCAAGAAAAATATCAAATTTCAGGTAAAAAGAGACTGAATTCTTTACAGCTGTTACATGAAAGATATAAACATTTATTTTAGATTTGAACAACCATAACATTACTGAATTTTAATAATTGAAAAAATAACAAAAAAAATATTATATTTTAATGAAAAAAGACAAATTTAAACGAATTTGATTCTTTTACACTAGTTGGGAACTGGAAATGAATAAAATTGATTTATGAGTTCATTTGATCATTGATACATTCGTGATTTTGAACATATATCCGAATTTTGAATGAAAAAAATCTTAATGAATATTAATAATTAAGTAAAACAATGGAAAATATCAATTTTTAAGGAAAAAAATCAGAATATCAACATAAAAGAGGAAATATACGAGGATTTCAAATTAAAAGGGAAATTTAAACATTTATTTCAGTTTTTGAAAAACCATTACCTTAATGAATTTTAATAATTGAACAAATAACTAAGGAAAATATTATTTTTCAATGTCAAAAGACAAATTTAAACGAATTTGATTAACTTTTACACTAGTTTCAGATTTTATCATCCTTTTAGATGCTACCTACATAAATTTTAACCTTTCAACGAGACACAGTTCAAGAAATACTCATTACTAAAAAAAATTAATTAATTTTAATCTAATCAATAACTGAAAATTTCACATTTTAAAAATATTTTCATGAATGTGCATAAAAATACGATTTACAAACTAATATCCTTATTTTTATTACATATAACTAAATTTTTCTACATTCAAGCTTAATTTTTATACACAAAGCATTATTTAATCAAATCCAGTACTTTCAGATTTAACGAAATTCGCCGATTTTTCACTTTTTAAACCAATCCTATGAGTTAAAAAACAAGAGCACCTCCTATAATTTTATAGCTTTGGGTGAAACGAGATGAATTAGCAGCACATTAAAACTGAAACATAAACAAAAATAGAGTTATTAAATAATTGCTTAGTGCGTAACTTTCCCTCAAAATGAAAAACAAATGAATTCTTGTAACCTCCAATCTTACTAAGTAAAAAAAAAATAATAATAATTCGCCCTTGGATGCATTCGAACCGCGAACCCCATTTTTAACAGCCATATGCACTATACAATTGCGCTTCAAAGGCATCGAAAATTTCTGAATTATTGCATTACCTATCTACATCAAACTCGATTCTTGCTAACAAGTGTTTTTTTTTTTCATTTATCAGAAAACTATTAAATCACAAAACGATCACACATCAAGTTGTTTCAAATATGAATACTATCTTTACAGTTTTTTAATGATACAGGGTATACAAACTTTAATTTTCAATATTTCATATTTCAGATAGTCTATATTTCAAACCAAACTATTTGAAATTTTCACACGTAAGAGCAAATATTACTTAGATTTTTTCGCTATTACCCTTTAAAAAATAGCAGATAACTACTTATGAAGAATTAATTTTCCAAGAAATGTAACTGACATTACATCAACTCCTTATAGAAAACCCACTTTTCACACAGTTTCTTGAAATTCAACAACGAATTGACCTTTACAGCATTACTTATCTACATCATACTCGATTCTTCCTCCTATATATTTTAACATTACATTAATTTTAACAAATTCACATCGAATTTGTAAGATATTAACACGTTGATGACATACACCTCAAGAAATATTCATAATTAAACAAAAAAAAAATCTTATCAATAACTGGAAATTTCACATTAAAAAATATTTTCATGATTGCACACATAAAAATAACAGTTTAGAAACTAATTTCCATAATTTTATCACATTCGAACTTAATTTTTATTCACAAAACATTATTTAATCAAATTCTATACTTTATGATTGAGTGAAATTCGGACTAGTCTAGGTTATTCTGCTCATATTATTAATCAAATTGTCTTATGTTTCACCTTGCAGTTCGGAGATTTCCGAATTATCATACATCAAGTTGTGTAAAACATAAATACTGTCTTTATAGTTTAATGATACATAGTATACATGACTAGTCTGAGTTATTCTATCCATAATATTAATCAGATTATCATATGTTTCATTTTACAAATCGAAGTTTTCTGAATTTTCATCCATCAAGTTGCTTAAAATATTAATACTGCGTTTATAGTACTAATGATGCATAGCATACATGAATGCAATCTTTAATTTTAACATTTCATATTTGAAATAACCTATTCCAAAACCAAACTATATGATTTTTTACTGCAACGCTTATCAACATCACAGAACGATTTATGCTTCACACTTTTCTAATAATTATTAGATATGTATTCCTCAGAAATATTACTACCATATGAATAAGTAAAGAAAATGTAATATAAATATGTATATATATATTAAATAACCTCATACACGAAAAGTATCACAGAAGGAAAATACTAATAATCAATTAAAATAATTAACTATTGCATAAAATTCCATCTATTACATATAAAACTTCAACTGATGAATGAAAAATATGTAAATTAGCAAAATAAAATTTACAAAAGTAAAAAAAAAAATAAATAAATAAAGAATACAAGTTGTTGAAAAATTTAATAAAAAAAAAAAAGCTTTTAAAAATTGCAAGTTTAAATCCTACCTTAAATGTCATTACCACTATCTCTTTTCAGAATATAATAATCTATGGTTTGCTATAACAGAATTTCTTGATAACATTTATTATACTACTGATTTGTACGCATGCGTGAGTTGTCACGTGATTAAAACGTTTGAGAATAATATAAATTTTCGAAAACCAGCGCAGCATTTTTCATTTCGGCTGTTATACTTGAGGGAGAAGGTAACTTTAAGTGCACAACTCTGATAAATTTCCAGATTTTAATTCAAGTGGGGAATCGATTTCTTTGTTTGTGAATAAAGTAAGTTTTAGTATATCATTGCAATATATAAGAATAACAATATACAATAAATAAATGATTATTTATACATCAAACCTTTCCTAAGTATATAAATATATTTCTTTTATTGTACAGATGTTGCAACAAGATGAATCAAAAAACAGCAGCACTCCTCTTTATCAGAAATGAATGATCTGAATGATTCACCCTTAGCACATGTAGAGTTAAAGAATAATAAATATGTGAGTACTTATATATGAAATACTGTAATTCATATATGAAACGTAATTAGAGTAAATTTAAAATCAAATATTTTATTGTTTATACTTTAACAAGTGTTTTTTATCTATATCGATGAAGAAAATTCTAATTGTTTACATTTATTTCTCTTACACATATGTTCTATTTGGTAGAAACAATTTTTAAGTAAATGGAATTTAAAAGAACATATACAGATCCATACAGATGAAAAAGCCTATACTTGCGAAGGTTGTCAAAAACCGTTTTCAAGAAATCATGAATCGGTATTGCCTACTACATCATATAGTGTATCACCAGTTGTATGTAAACTTTGTGAAGATATTCAAAATATAACCAGACGTTTGAAGAATTTAACAATCAAGGAAGAGATTTAGACTATGTACCAAACATAATTGCAAAAGATTTACTACAATATCCCAAAATTAAAATAAAACATTTCTTTACACTGTACGTAAAGAAATGATTGTTATCCGTGATTCTTCTAACTAAGATGAATGTAGATATTATTCACAATGTATTCCTGACATGGTCATAATAAATATATTTTTTTTATCTACAAATATCAACATGTTTATTTTTCTAAAGTCCATTTCATTGTTGGCATATATCTCCTAAAATTTTAAACGAAAAAAATCTCTCATCTTAAAAAATTTCATAAGAAGAGACAAAAATTAACAGATGAATGAGAAATATACAAGTAAAGAAAATATGTTAAAACTGGTGTGAATGACTAAGAACAAACAATCTTCTTGAAACACCATTACAAATTTTTGATGGTGTTTGAAGAAGATTGTTTGTTCTTAAATATACAAGTTTACAAAATAATTTCAAAGTTTTCTAGATATATTTTCAAAATAAAAAAATTTCAAAAGTAAAAAGAAAAAATCCCAACATAATTTTTTTTTCCAAATGTGATTTTTTAGAAAAGTGAAAAAAAAAATTACAACAAGATTTTTTTTTTCAAAACTGAAAAAATATTTTTACAAAAAAATTTTTTTTTCGAAAGTGAAAAAAAAATTATACAGAGGTTTTTTTTTTTTTTTTTTTACAAATGTGAAAAAAAATTACAACATAAAAAAATAATAAAAAAATTACAAAAAAATTGCAAAATGTTTGAAAAATGTACAAAAAAAGTTGATGTAAATGTTTTTAAAAAATGGTATTTTAAATAGCATTATATTGGTTGCCAACCATTATACACTATATTTAAAATACCATTTTTTAAAAACTTTTTCATAACTTTTTTGTACATTTTTTCAAACATTTTGCAATTTTTTTGTAATTATTTATTATTATTTTTTATGTTGTAAATTTTTTTTTTCACGTTTGTAAAAAAAAAATTGTAAAATTTTTTTTCACTTTTGATTTTTTTTTTTTTTTTTTTTGTAAAAATATTTTTTTCAGTTTTGAAAAAAAATATATAGTTGTAATTTTTTTTCACTTTTCTAAAAAATCACTTTTGGAAAAAAAAAAACTTATGTTGTAATTTTTTTTTTTTTACATTTCGGATTTTTCCTTTTTACTTCTGAAATTTTTTTATCTTGTAAATATATCTAGAAAACTTTGAAATTATTTTGTTAACTTGTATATTTTTCATTTATCTGTTAATTTTTGTCTCTTCTTATGCAAATTTTTAAAATGAGAAAGCGTTTTTTCGTTTAAAATGTTAGGAAATATATTCCAATAATGAAATGGACTGTAGAAAAATAAACACGTTGATATGTGTAGATAAAAAAATATTTATTATGACCATGTCAGGAATACATTGTGAATAATATCTGCATTCGTGTTAGTTAGAAGAATCACGGATAACAAAATTTTTTTTACATACAGTGTTTATGCCTTCCAAATTTTAATTTTAGGATATTGTAGTAAATCTTTTGCAATTAGGTTTGGTACATAGTCTAAATCTCTTCCTTTATTGTTTAATTTTTCAAACGTCTGGTTATATTTTGAATATCTTCACAAAGTTTACATACAACAGGTGATACACTATACGATGTAGTAGGCATTTCAGAATCATGTTTCCTTGAAAACGGTTTTTGACAATCATCGCAAGTATAGGGTTTTTCATTTGTATGGATCTGTATATGTTCTTTTAGGTAGCTTTCATTACAAAAAGCTACCTATTGCAGACTTTCGGAGGAAAGCGATTTCAAAAAATTTTGGTATATTTTTATCGATCATGACCCCGAGACCCCGAAACCACCCTCCGTTCAAAAGTTGATATATATATATATATATATATATATATCCATATATATATATATTTAAAACAGTGGCGTGGCGTCCGGTCATCGCTGGATGCGGCGATGACCAAGTAATATTTTAAAACTCTTAATAAGCTTTTAAAACTCTACGATCCAGTTTTAGCAGAACATTTGGAGTTCATGTATAAGTGAAGGTAAGATTTAAAGTTTCTTTTTTGAACATTCAACCATTGAATTTTAGAGTTAATAATTTTTCACCACAAACGTAAATAATTGCGATGACCACCGAAAATTTTCACGCCATGCCACTGATTTAAAACCACAAACAAAGTATCAAAATCCATCACTCACCATATCTAAATTGAAACTCACATCGAAAATATTAAAATAACCAACATAAACTTTAACTCTTAAAATCAAACTGAATAACCAAACTAAAGAAAATATATATAATTGCAAAACAAAACATAACAGAACAGAAGGCGAGCGGCATGGCTAACGACATGCTCTGCAGGGTTAAGTCAGACTTTACGCATGCTACGTCCCCCTTCACTCGCCAAGACCAAAATTTAAAAAATGAAAAACTATGAAAAACTAAACAGAACTACAACATCCACCAAAATATCTCTCTAACTCATTAGATCAATCAACTCATCAAAACCTCCATTCTCATCCATCGCTGAGTTCAGTTCAGTTCCGTACCTGCTACTCTTAATAAAATCACTAGTTATTCTCCTGATGAAATTGCGAGGATAAACATGCTTGAATCCCAAGCGACACCACTCTAAAATATCATTAAACATATCTTTAACTCTAGTACTCAGTCTTTCGATTCGTATTAATCCATTTCTAAGTACATTTCTTTTAATCGAAACATGCACGTTGGAATCAAAATATATCAACTTTAAGGTATTAAAGTTGAAATCATTTCGCTTGTCAAATAACTTAGATATCAAATTTTCACTTTCTATGCTTAGGTTCACATCTAGAAAATTAATATTTTTACAATTCTGGGAGGAGGGATCCAGACTAAGAGACGTAGGATAATATGTAAAATCAATATTTTCAATATCATTGTTTAATTTGACTATCAAAACATCATCTATGTATCTGTAGGATAATGTGTTACTGTTTAAATTATTATTTCTTTCATATATATGTAAGTAAATGTTTGCCAAAATGGAACTGCAACTCCACCCCATTGGAATACCCGAATCTGTTTAAATATTGTATTTCCTTCGTAAAGGTAGTTTTCTTGTACTACTAACTGAAATAAATTTATAAAAAAATCATTATGAACATCCAAAGTACTATTTGTATTATAAAAATCTACTATTTTTTCTTTTAAAACTGTCAAATCAATTGTGTTATAGAGCTCTGCAAAATCGTAAGCGAATAAACCAGTAATATTTTTTAATTTTTTCAAATTATCTAATAGTGTATAGCTATTTTTGATAATAAAAGTCGTCTCTGCCCCCATCACTCCCTCAAACACACTCTCTCCAATACCCCCAGCAAAGCCTTGCTAGCAGCAACAATATATGATCCAAATCCAAAAGTCACACTCCTGAATTTGATAGGAGTTTTTATGGAATTTAGGCACTAATATGAGATAAGGGAAACTTTGACTCATTTGTTTCAGCTTAACTTTTTTATAGAAGGCTTTAATGCTAATTTCTATTACTGCAGCTTTCGAATTCAATGGTAAATAGTTATTTTTATTATATAGCTATATAGCTATATTATTTTTATTATATATTATATAACTATATATATATATAATAGTTATTTTTATTATATATATATATATATATATATATATATATATATATATATATAACCATTAATTAAACATAACCTATATATATATATAAATATGATATTTGTCACACTGTAACTCTCGTATTTATGAACCGATTTGGATGAAACTCGGAGTGTACATAGTACATACAAATGTCTCGGCCGAGTTCGTTGGCCAACTTCATCCGCCATCTTGTTTCAAAATGGCGGCCATTTAAATAAATTTAAAATTTAAAATTTAAAATGAGGCATCAAAAAACTGGAAAATGAAAAAGATTTTTATCTTATGCGTTTGACCTTGATACAAAGATTCCGGAACAGTTTTTGTTTTGTCTATAACTAAAATAATAGCATTTTGAATTTCTATTGTGGCTGACATTTTGAAACGACCTGATATTTGTCACGCGATAACAGGCGTATTAATGAACCGATTTCGATGAAACTCGGTGTGTACATAGTACATACCAATGTCTCGACCGAATTCGTTGGCAAGCTTCATCCGCCATCTTGTTTCAAAATGGCGGCCATTTAAAAAAAAATTAATTTAAATTTAAAATGAGGTATCAAAAATTTGGAAAATGAAAAAGATTTTTTTCTGATGTGTTTGAACTTAACACAAAGATCCCTGAACAGTTTTTGTTTCGTCTATATCTAAAAAATGGCCGAATTATAGCATTTTGAATTTCTATTGTGGTTGACATTTTGAAACGACCTGATATTTGTCACGCGATAACAGGAGTATTTATAAACCGATTTGGATGAAACTCGGTGTTTACATAGTACATAGAAAAGTCTCGACTGAGTTCGTTGGCCACCTTCATCCGCCATCTTGTTTCAAAATGGCGGCCATTTAAATTTTTTTTTTAATTTTAAATTTTAAATGTGATACCAAAAAATTGAAAATTGAAAAATATTATTTTCTTATGTGTTTGACCTTGATACCAAGATTCCGGAGCAGTTCTTGTTTTGTGTATATCTAAACAAACGGCTGAGTTATAGCATTTTGAATTTCTATTGTGGCTGACATTTTGAAATGACCTGATTTTTGTCACGCGATAACAGGCGTATTAATTAACCGATTTGGATTTAACTTGGTGTGTACGTAGTACGTACCACTGTCTCGACCGAGTTCGTAGGCAAGCTTCATTCGCCATCTTGTTTCAAAAGGGAACATTTAAAAAAATTTTAATTTAAAATTTAAAATGAGGTATCAAAAATTTGGAAAAGAAAAAGGTTTTTTTTTATGTGTTTGACCTTCATACAAAGATTCGGGGGCAGTTTTTGTTTCGTCTACATCTTAAAAAATGGTGTCATTATAGCACTTTGAATTTCTAGCATGGCTGAAATTTTGAAACGATGTGACATTTGTCACGCGATAACACACGTATTTATTAACCTATTTGGATGTAAGAAGGCATGTGGATAGTATATAGCAATGTCTCGACCAAGTTCACTGGCCAGCTTCATCCGCCATCTTGTTTCAAAATGGCGGCCATTAAATTTTAAAAAAATTGAATTTAATGTGAGGTGCAAAAAAATTAGAAATTGAAAAATGTTTCTTTCTTAACTATTTGACTTTGATATAAGAATTCTGGAGCATTTTTTTTTTTTGTCTTTATCTGAAAAAATGCTCAGAAATAGCAGTTTGAATTTCTTTATGCGGGTGACATTTTGAAAAATCTTATCTTTTCCCTGCGACAGCACTCGGATATATCAACCAATTCCGCTGTGAGTGAGCATGTGCACAGGAATTACTAAGGTCTAGACAAAGTTCACTAGTTAGCCTCATCTACCATGTTGTCTTAAAAGGGATATTCTTCACTTTAAGATATCGCCGAATTTAACAAACAAATATAAGTTACTTTAAATAAAATTAGCTTGGATAAAGCTGACTAATTTCGCGAAATTCTCATTCATAATGATTTAGTATTGATAAAAATTAGTATTGAATCTTCGATAATCGGTTTCCACTAAATTGAGCTTCGTTTGTTTGAATAATATAAGCTAGCTTTTAAAAAATAAGGAATATGAAAGCTACCTCTTCCTCCCGGCACTGGCCGGAAGGACTTTTAAATTCCCTTTGCTTAAAAATTGTTTGTAGCAAATACAACATATCTGTAAAAGAAATAAACGTAAACAATTAGAATTTTCTTCATCGATATAGATAAAAAACACTTGTTAAAGAATAAACAATAAAATATTTTATTTTAAATTTACTCTAATTACGTTTCATATATGAATTACAGTATTTCATATATATGTACTCACATATTTATTATTCTTTAACTCTACATGTGCTAAGGGGGAATCATTCAGATCATTCATTTCTGATAAAGAGGATTGCTGCTGTTTTGATTCATCTTGTTGCAACATCTGTGCAATAAAAGAAATATATTTATATACTTAGGAAATGTTTAATGTATAAATAATAATTTATTTATTGTATATTGTTATTATTATATATTGCAATGATATACTAAAACTTACTTTATTCACACAAAAAAAAAAAAAAAAAAAAAAAAAAAAAAAAAAAAAAAAACGATTGCCCACTTGAATTAAAATCTGGAAAAACTTCTCCCTCAAGTATAACAGTCGAAATGAGAAATGCTGCACTGGTTTTCGAAAATTTATATTATTCTCAAACGTTTTGATCACGTGACAACTCACGCATGCGTACAAATCAGTAGTATAATAAATGTTATCAAGAAATTCTGTTATAGCAAACAATAGATTATTATATTCTGAAAAGAGTTAGTGTTAATGACATTTAAGGTAGGATTTAAACTTGCAATTTTTAAAAGCTTTTTTTTTTAATAAACTTTTCAACAACTTGTATTTTTTATTTTTTCTTTATTTTTTTTTTTTTACTCTTGTAAATTTTATTTTGCTAATTTACATATTTTTCATTCATCAGTTGAAGTTTTATATGTAATAGATAGAATTTTATGCAATAGTTAATTATTTTAATTGATTATTAGTATTTTCCTTCTGTGATACTTTTCGTGTGTGAGGTCATTTAATATATATATATATATATATATATATATATATATTACATGTTCTTTACTTATTCATATGGTAGTAATATTTCTGAGGAATACATATCTAATAATTATTAGAAAAGTGTGAAGCATAAATAGTTCTGTGATGTTGATAAGCGTTGTAGTAAAAAATCATATAATTTGGTTTTGAAATAAATTATTTCAAATATGAAATGTTAAAATAAAAGATTGCATTCATGGATGTTATGCATCATTAGAACTATAAAGGTAGTATTAATATTTTAAGCAACTTGATGAATGAAAATTCAGAAATCTTCGATGTGTAAGATGAAACATATGATAATTTGATTAATAATATCTATAGAATAACTCAGACTAGTCATGTATACTATGTATCATTAAACTATAAAGACAGTATTTATATTTTACACAACTTGATGAATGGTAATTCGGAAATCTCCGAAATGCAAGATGAAACATAAGACAATTTGATTAATAATATGAGCAGAATAACATAGACTAGTCCGAATTTCACTGAATCATAAAGTATAGAATTTGATTAAATAATGTTTTGTGTATAAAAGTTAAGTTCGAATGTGATAAAATTATGGAAATTCGTTTGTAAACTGATATTTTTATGTGTACAATCACGAAAATATTTTTTTTTAATGTGAAATTTCCTGTTATTGATAAGATTATTTTTTTTGTTTAATTATGAATATCCCTTGAGGCGTATGTCATCAAAGTGTTAAAATCTTACAAATTCGATGTGAATTTGTTAAAATTATGTAATGTTAAAATATATAGGAGCAAGAATCGAGTATGATGTAGATAAGTATTGCTGTAAAGGTCAATTCGTTGTTGAATTTCAAAAAACTGTGTAGAAACAGGGTTTTCGATAAGTTGATGTAAATTCAGTTACAGTTCTTGGAAATTTAATTCAAAATTAGTTATCTGCCATTTTTTAAAAGGAAATAGCGAAAAGATCTAAGTAATATTTGCTCTTACGTGTTAATATTTCAAATAGTTTGGTTTGAAATATAGACTATTTGAAATATGAAATATTGAAAATTAAAGTTTGTATTCATGTATACCTTGTATCATTAAAAAACTGTAAAGATATTATTCATATTTGAAACAATTTGATGTGTGATAGTTCTGTGATTAATAATTTTCTGATAAATGAAAAAAAAAAATCACTTGTTAAAATTATGTTATGGAAAAATATATAGGAGCAAGAAACGAGTTTGATGTAGATAGGTATTGCAATAATTCAGAAATCTTCGATGCCCTAGGAGCGCAATTGGATAGCGGATATGATTGTTAACCATGGGGTTGGCGGTTCGAATCCGTCCAAGGCGAATTATCATTTTTTATTTTACTTAGTAAGATTGGATGTTTCAAGAATTCATTTGTATTTCATTTTGAGGGAAATTTAAGCTCTAAGCAATTATTTAATAACTTTTTTTTGTTTATGTTTAAGTTGAAATGTGCTGCTAATTCATCTCGTTTCACCCAAAGCTATAAAATTATAGGAGGGGCTCTTGTTTTTTAACTCATAGGATGGGTTTAAAAAGTCAAAAATTGGTGAATTTCGTTAAATCTGAAAGTACTGGATTTGATTAAATAATGCTTTGTGTATAAAAATTAAGCTTGAATGTAGAAAAATTTAGTTAAATGTAATAAAAATAAGGATATTTGTTTGTAAACTCGTATTTTTATGCACATTCATGAAAATATTTTAAAATGTGAAATTTTCAGTTATTGATTAGATTAAAATTAAATTATTTTGTTTAGTAATGAGTATTTCTTAAAGTGTGTCTCGTTGAAAGTTTAAAATTTATGTAGGTAGCATCTAAAAGGATGATAAAATCTGAAGTTAATCAAATTCGTTTAAATTTGTCTTTTATCATTAAAAAATAATATTTTCTTTTGTTATTTATTCAATTATTAAAATTCATTAAGATAATGGTTTTTCAAAAACTGAACTAAATATTTAAATTTCCCTTTTAAGTTGAAATCCTCGTATCTTTCCTCTTTTATGTTGATATTTTTATCTTTTTCCTTAAAAATTGATATTTTCCATTGTTTTACTTAATTATTAATATTCATTAAGGTGTTTTTCATACAGAATTCGGAAATATGTTCAAAATCTCGAATGTATCAATGATCAAATGAACTCATAAAACAATTTTATTCATTTCCAATTCTCAGTTAGTGTAAAATTTAATAAAATTCGTTTTAAATTTGTCTTTTTTCATTAAAATATAATATTTTCTTTGTTATTTTTTCAATTATTCAAATTCTTTAAGGTTATGGTTGTTCAAATCTATAATAAATGTTTATATCTTTCATGTAACAGTTGTAAAGAATTCAGCCTCTTTTTACCTAAAAATTGATATTTTTCTTGAATAGAAACATTTTCTGTTATGCTTTGCTGTTTACCATGTGTAGTAAACACGAACTAAAAATTGGTTCTAATATGACGTCAGAGAAGTTTTGTGATCCCTTCCCAAGTTTGGAGAATGCTAGGAGTAGCGTGCAGTGAATGGGATCTGGAATCATTAACTTATACTAGCCCCATCGAAAAAATTCTGTTGAATCTGCTAAAATTAAGAGAATTAGATTGAATATATCTTGGGGTATAGTCATCTAACGAATTAAATATTACTTAACTAACGTCTAAAAAGCACGATAAAATCTCAAAGTAGTGTAAAAGTTAACCGAATTTGTTTAAATGCGTCTTTTTCATAAAAAAATCAATATTTTCCATTGTTCTGTTTAATTATTAATAATCATTAATGTAATGATTGTTCAAAACTAAAATATAAGTTTATATCTTTCATGTAACAGTTGAAAAGATGCATACAAATTGATCTTTTTCTTGGATGTGAACATTTTTCCGATATGCTTTTGTGACGTCAAAACTCTATTGTTGCGTTCCCCCAAGCTTAGGGAATGTGAGCGGTTGACGATAGTGAATAGGGGTTGGAATTATTTTTTCTTATACTAGTCTCATCGAAAAATCCTATCCAATCTGCTAAAAATTAAGGAAATTTGTTTGTAAACTCTTATTTTTATATGTACAATCATGAAAATATTTTTTTTTAAATGATAAATTTCCAGTTATTGAATAAGCTGAAAATTAATTTATTTTGTTTAGTAATGAGTATTTCTCGAGGCGTAGGTCGTCTAAGGGTTAGAATTCTGCATTACTAGTATCTAAATGGATGATAAGAAATCCCAAACTAGTTTAAAAGGTAATCAAATTCGTTTAAATTCATCTTTTGCATAAAAAAAAATTAATATTTTCCATTGCTTTGTTTAATTATTAATATTCATTAAGGTGTTGTTCATTCAAAAAATAAATATATGTTTAACTTTCCCCTTTAAGGTGATATTCTAATTTTATAGTTGAAAAAAAATCTAAAGAAATCTGCTTTTTTGACTAAAAATTGATATTTGTCTTTGTTTTGTTTAATTAATAATACTCATTAAGGTGTTGATTATTCAAAATTCAAATAAAAGTTTAATCATCGTCTTATAGTTGAAAAAAATCTACTGAAATCAACGTTTTACCTTAAAAATTGTTATTTACCATTGTTTTGCTTAATTAATAATACTCACTAAGGTATTGATATTTCAAAGTTCAAATATATGTTTAACTTTCCTCATTTAAGTTGATATACTGATCTTGCAGTTGAAAGAAAATCTACAGAAATCAGCTTTTTTCCTTTGAAATTGTTATTTTCCATTGTTTTGCTTAATTAATAATACTAATTAAGGTAAAGGTTATTCAAAATTCAAATGTAAATTTAATCTTCATCTTATAACATGATAATCTAGTCGATCTAACGTTCAACTCTCATGTTATAGTAGAAAAACATCGATTTATATAGTTCTAAAAATGGCCGTTTATAGAGAGAATGTCCGTTTTAGGGAGGGGATGCCCGTTTTGGGGATGGGGTGTCTGTTAAAGAGAGATATGGACTGCGTTGAGAGGTGATTGGTGGTAATTGAATAGAGGTGCGTGAACCCCTCATGTTAGAGCAGAAATTTAATTTTTCCCACCAGGGTCAGTGCTGTGGTGGCGGAGGGGGCATCAGAGGCGGTGTCGGAGGGTGAACAGGAGGGGGTCCTCATCGGGTGCGGGTGGGGTATCATCTCCCAATCCCCCACCTTGCTGAGCCCGTAGTGTCGTTTTTCTACTACTATTATGCAATATGCTAAAATTTAGCTCAGATAGAAAAGCCATACCACAGTGAAAAATTCTCTTTCAGCAACTTTTGTCAATAAAGGATAATGTACTCAATTTCTTTTCTGAAGACCTGCATATTGTCTACAGAATTTATACATACTAAGTAATATGAAAAAGTTAGTTATATTTAAAAACTCATACCACAATTTAGAACGCACTTCCAGCAATATAGCTCATAGACAGTACCGTGGCCGAATTCTTTAGTGGGTCCCTGTAAATGCTATGCACATCATATTTCCAGTAAGCACACACTACTGCAGCTGCGTAATGTATAAGAATTTCAGTGTATTTGAAATAGTGTGACATCATTAAAATACATTGCAAATATTTTTCTCTATAGACCATAATTTAACGGGATTATTTTGATTGTCCCTGAAAATTAACCCACTAACTAAAAATTTAAATGCACACTTCATTTTAAATTTTGAACGCAGCATAGTAAACCTCAATAATATATATATATATATACTACATGACAATCCCAGTAAATTTATGCGAGTTGAAGCACGGACAATCATCCCAAAGCTATAAAAACTTTTCAACTATGTTGGAAATTGGTAAAAATACCTAATAATATTGTCTTTGAAAAAAAAATAAATTCGGCGGTTTAATGATTAACAAATATTGTGCCTATTGTACGCTTACAATATTATGTGGATTTTATATTGTATTTTCCAGTGTTGTCTTTTCTTCTATACCGGTCCGCTTTTTCAAGAAGGCTCACGTTTTGAGCACTTTATCGCCAGAGTAAGGGTTGGCGCGGGGATGAATTCAACGCTACGTACCCTTTTTTGTTCGTGACGTCGTACGCGTAGCGAACAGCAACCTCATTCCTTTGCTGAGAGGAAGAGATGTGCTTTTTTTTATTTGTTTTTTCCGCAAATGTAAAAAGCTAGACGAAATGTTATTTCGCCGTGGTTTGCAATTAGAACCTTGCTTAAAACAAAAATCTTTTTCGGATTAAAATAACTTTTAATTGCACAAATATATGTAATTCAAACATAAGTTATTTTTTTCAGTTCTATAATATTCATTTATTTCATTAATTCGCTATATGTTCGAAGAAATAGAGAACGTATTTTAAAAAACAGACGTAAAAATTTTCTTTAATAAATATAATTGTATTGATCATGTTTTTATGACACAATTGAACATAGTTTTATTAGTATTATTACTGAATTAATTTAGTTTTTTTTATTATTAAGCGGCATAATTGTGTGACGTGTTGATTGCATTAATAAAACACATTTTCACTGAAATAATTCATTAAAAATTAATTGTTTTTAATTTAATTGCGATTAGAAGTTAATAGGAAGTTGAAAGTAAAATCAATTCGATTATAATTAGATTGAACGATAAAGCATAAATTATTTAGCCGTATCCTGCAATTAAATCTATGAGCTAAAATAATTGCAAGTTGATGCATGCAATTAAATCAATTACTATTACATTTTAATATTGTTAAAATTTTATCATTATTTGAGTTTTTATGAAAAAAGACATTGGTCTGTCCCTAGTGCAGAAAATTAAAAATCTTTAAAATTCTTCAGTTTTTTATTTAAAAATTTTTGCCATATTTTTAAATATTATTTCGCCTTAGTTGTTTTATTTATTATTTAAAAATAATAATTCGTCATATTTGAATAAATCATGTAAATTCTTCTCTCGAATGAAATCCCCCCCCCCCCCCCACACACACACTTTATATTTCGTCATTCACACACATATTGCTCTATTTATTAAGTTGAAGTGGCAATAAAATAATGCTCAATCGTCTGAGGCAACCTCCGATTTCGAATTTTCTCTCGAATGAAATCCCCCTGCCCCCCCCCCACACACACACTTTATATTTCGTCATTCTGCACACATATTGCTCTATTTATTAAGTTGAAGTGGCAATAAAATAATGCTCAGTCGTCTGAGGCAACCTCCCATTTCGAATTTTCTCCCCCCCCCCCATCCTCTCCTCCATCACACTACTTTTTGCCCATTTAAAATTCATTGTTGCCTTGCAGAAAATATTAGTTAAAATTGTGTCTGAAATGTTAACTATTCCTTCGCTTATCCATAACAGTGCATAAAATTTACTGCTCTATCTGTTGATTTTTAAGTAACAAATAAGTAATTTACCATAAAAAAAGATAAGGAAACAAATAGAATGAAAGATTAAAAAAAAAATAATAAGGATTAACCTTTTGTGCACACGCTTTCATTTTTTTTTAATTCTTTACAGTTTTTTAAATTTTCTGTCCTATTTATTACTTTGAAGTAAGTAACTATAAGTAAAAGACCAATTATTCAAATTCTGCCCCCGCCCCCCCCCGAAAAAAAAGAAAAGCTTGTTTTTGTTCTCCCCCCCCCCCCCAAAAAAAAAGTTAAATATTCCAAGTTTTTACTTTTTTGTTTGTTTTTTCTATTTGTTAATTGATAAATTTAACTATTTAAATCTATAGCCCCTCACTATCATATACAGTTAAAAAATTTCTCTAATGATTTTATTTGTTACTTTGAAGCAACAAAAGATAGTCATTCAATCTTCCGTCTACCCCATCTCCCCTTAAGAATTTCATCTCACATTAAAAAGGCAATTTCTAAACATCGTGTTTGGGGGTGTGAAAGGCTTTTTTTTTTCCTTTCTTGGTTTGGCCTATTTTCACTCGACTTTGGGGGTTGTTTCTGCAGAATGATTTGGTATTAAATTAATTATATAAGTTCATCGCAGAAAATATAGTAATTTTCTGCCACAGGTATTTTTTAAAATCTGTGTTTATATGCATCAAAATACACTGAAACTGCATTAATTCATGATCCCCATAAATCCATCTTTATATGTAATCAAATATCTAAATATATGAAGGTAATGAGTTTTTGTTTAAGAGGTATGGAATTAATAATGCTCAATTGAATGAAAATTTAGATTTTTGAGGGGATCAAATAATCAAAATTTTAGTCTATATCATCAAAAGTAATAAAGGCCTTCGATAAAACAGAGTATAAGAATTCGTAATACAATTTCTTTCGAAGAAGATTTCTTTTCATCTAGAACACATAACTGAAAATATTTCTTTAATTTAGGTAGGACTGTTATTCTAAAATATGCTAGTTCGTCTTCCGCCATTCCGGTTCAAAACAAAACACAAGACGACGATTGGCATTAGAGCTGGCTGAACGCTCTCGCTTTCGCCAACTCGCCAAGGCTGGTGCTGAAAACGTGAGCCTTCTTGAAAAAGCTACCGGTCCGACTAGCTTTACACCTAGACCACGCCATATTTACTAACGTTAAAAAAGATAAAAACTACTCTACATTAGAAACTAAATGCGTTGTTAAATAGTATACAGAAGAGCATACCATATACACTAATTCATGCACAAGTGAAGTTTTGATATTTATTGTGATGTAAGACTGTTTATTTGTTAAATCAAAATATTGAAACCAAAAATATTATATAAAACTTTAACGACCACACTCTTAATCCGAAATTTAATACATTGCCATTGTCAATGGAATTTTTGAAACATTTTAGCAATTTCACGTCGTTAGATATGCGATTTCAATCAAAAATGTAAAAATAATTATACTCCTGGGCCCTGCCATACAGATAAGTTACGGCCTAAAAAATTATTCGTTGTTAACGACAATGAACACCTGAGCAAAATTTAAGCATTTAATTTAATCCAAAACGTAAAAATTTTTTGCACTGGAGTCTTCCTTTGATAAAGTACGCACTGAAAAGACTTGCACCGCCAATAATGCACTGTCATCGATTGTGGACTTGCTTGAAAAAAATATAAAAAAATTCTATTCGTTAGATGTGCAATTTTAATCGAAATCGTAAAAGAATACTTTTGTTCCCTGAAGCCTTCAACAGATGAGGTGCGGACCTGACAATATAGATATGACAGACAAACAAAGTTAAATAATAGCGTGTAAAAAGAAATCCAAAATACAACTACATTGACAGTGCCAAAATGGTTCTAACATAAACTTACGATACATATGGGTAATTCTATGACGTTTTGTAATATAAGTCACATAGCTGATAACTACTATATTTGTTGGCTACCGTTAATTTTGAAAAGTTTGCTTCGCTTTATTCAATTATTGCGATATCGCCAATAAATTACGATATCGCCAATAAATTACGATATCGAATTCTAAAATACTGGTATAGCCAAAAATCGTAGCATGAGACTTACGCTACAAGTACTCATGGAATTAGCCATATATAAGATATTTTTTTAAGAAATTGTCTATTGAACTTTCATAATAATATCAGAATAAATTAAATGTTCTTTTTTTTATATAGATCTTGTTTAGCTACTATTGTAAACAATTAAAAGATTTAAATGCAATAATGCTTGACATATATATTATGCTATGTATCTTTAATAAAATATTAAAAAGATATATCATACATCCCTTTATGCGTTACTCCAGCAATATTACAGACTAATTATCATGAAAAAAAAATGTTTTTTTATACATTGCGCGGTTTGTAATGTCATTTTACGTTTTGAATGATTTTACAATTATCACCAATTAAATGTGTATTTACTTGCTCTTATGCGAATGATGATTAACCATTTTTGTTTTTAAAATTTTAACGTAATTTTTAATATATTTATCAAAAATAAAATATTTAAAAGAAATGTAATTATGGCCATAAACGCATTCTTCCAACATTCATAAGAAAAAATCATGAAAAGAAATTGTTTTTATAATGATATTTTTAATGCCATTTTTTACTGTGAATATGTTTACAATAGGTATCACACGATTACGTTCATATTTACTAAAGTAAAAATGGCAATGTCCGTAATGATAAACATTTTTGTATTTCAACATTCAACATATTGCTATATATTTAAAACAACTCAAATATTAAAAAGATACTTCAATTTATTAAATTTTTTATAGTGAATTACATTTGTTATATAAAACAAAAAAAATGCATTATTTCATAATTGTGATAATGTATATATATATATATATATATGTGTGTGTGTGTGTGTGTGTGTATCTATCTATCTATAAATATATATGAAAACAGTAATAGTAAGTTTTAAAAAGGTGAGATATCAAGACTAATTAGGTTGTACTTTCGTCAACAGAAATATCAGTTTAAAAATTATTTCAGAAAAAATATAAATTTTCATAAAAAATTCATAAACGTAAATACTTAAAATAATACTAAAAAAATACTAAAAGTTCAAAGCTCCGGAATTCACAATTCTTTTTAAATTTTTTAATTTGTCAAAAATATAAAAATAATTAAAAAAAAGAGAAAAAGTCACAAGGTAAGATCGAACCCTCACCTTCTCGACTACGAGTGAGCACGCTATATTGGCGCCGCGAAGACAACGTACAAAAGCTCAAACTAATGGGTACTTGAAACGTATGCTGAAGTTAAAATTGCAATATTTTATAAACTAAGGCTCATTTTAACAAAACCTTTCACCAAAATGATTAAGGGTGTAACCGCTACAACACACTTTAAAAACATCAAAAAACTGAGTGCACTATGTTTGGTGGTCCCCTTGTAAGTTAAAGTTAATAATATTTAAATAATCACTATTTTTAATATCGTTATTTTAATGGTAATTTATTAAAATTTTAATACTAGTAAATTAAAAATTAAAAGAAAAGAAATATTTATAGCAGTTCAAGCTAAACCTCATAAGAATTGGCAGTACGTGAAGTATAAACAACAGATGGTTCCGACAATTCCTTTTGTCATTTTACAGCGTGTGAAATGGAAAACAATAAACAACCTATCTACTAATTTAAATATTTATCTGTGTGAAAAATACTTTATAACTTTCGGATTGATGCGACACCATATTTTAACTAAAATGTGAAGGCAGAGATCTGTGAAGGGCATCTCTTACTTATTTATTATAGTCACGACCTAAACAAAGAACAGTTAATTATTATACAATACATAATCATGTAGAACCATTTCCAAAAAGCAAACTTTACTTGGGTTAATCGCAGAAAATCGTTTAATCGGAAAAATGCCGCCATAAAATAAGACGAATGTTTCTATTCGAAAATAATGGTATTCAAATGTAACGACCACACGCACCCTGAATTTATCTTTGTATTGTTAATTATTATAAAACATTCAACTTTTTGTTTAGCTCTAACGCTTAACAAAAAAGTGTATTTTCTAAGTATTTATAAGAGCTCTGTATTTGGTAATGCTAAAAATACTAATTTAACCTTTAACTGATGTTACCGGTCTCTCAGACCGCGGATTTTTTCAATTTTTATAGTTTAACTTGCAATTTCCAGTTTAACTTCAAACACTACCGAAATTTTGTTCCGTTTGGAACTTTAGTACTATCACCAGAAACTTTTGAATAGGTGAATTTTAATTATAACAGCCCTGTGCAAAACGTTTAGTACAAAAACACTATCATATGAGTTAATCGTGCTTTTATGCATCTTTCGTTGCAGCGGTCTCACAGACCGCTTCACACTAGTTACCGGACAATTTTTGTGACATCAGTTAAAGGTGTGGTATACAGTGTGGTCATAAAAACCTTTGCCGATAGATGAACCTCTAGCTACAGGTCCTTTCAACCAATCAAGATGAGATTTTAGATATAGTTATTCAGAGGTATGAGCTCGGCATTTTTAAAACGGCAATAAAGTGGAGGTCACGGTTACAGTTATACGTATAGAAACTCGAAGTTTTGGAATGGCAACGCCCTTTTTTCCCGTCGGAAAATGCTCAGCGCATGCAAAATCTCTAAAGAGCGTTGGACCGGCACGTGTATCACAAAAAACATACGCGTTATGCACGCACAAAAAACAGCTCTGCTATTGGCCAAAAAAGATACGATGGGGTCACACGGAGGTAATTTGCATATGACAGAGGCAAGACACTAATCACTGATTACAAGACAGATCGGAGAAAAGAAAGCTTTATTTGGACTACACATTTCCCATATGGGGGCCATCACAGGCCATCACAGTCTTACGCATGCAAGAGACTGTGGACAACACAGCCTAATGTAACAGAGGGATGTTTACGATCTCACGTTTGATAAAGTCTTTCGAATCCGGCTAAGTTTGCAGATTGCACATGTACATTGTACACTATAGATTTGAGATATCCTCAGAACTAGAAATCCATAGAAGTGAGGTTGGGGGGATCGCGGAGGTCGTTGAAATGCAAAATGGCGTGAGATGACGCGTTCGCAAAAATGCTGTTCAAAAACCCTTCTAATAGACTTCGCTAAGTGTGGAAATGCGCTATCTTGAATCCAAACGATGTCATTTGATACACAAGTATTTTTATGTTACTACCTACCGCATCAACTGCCTCTTTTCCATGTCAAATGATTTTATCATACAAAATTCAAATTCATACAAAAGGAGTTTTGCCATGCATTTATGTTTAAACTTTGAGGATGGTCCATCACTCCATATAATTTTCTTGTATAGATGTTTTTTGTCTAAGTGAAACTTTTCTTGATAAAGAAACTCGATTTAAAAAAAAAAATAGTATTTTTGTTTTTGTTTGTGGTAGATAGACATATGGGATAAATCTGATAGTTACCAATGAAACAAAATTGTAGAAGTGAACAAAAGCGCACTTGCCCTCGACCGCAAAGCACTTTGTACTTCATTCTGATGACATTTCAAAGTCAATTTTCAAAATTCTTATGTATTTCTCTTTTTATTCATTTCAAATTTCATGTATTGCGTTCTTTTAATATTTAAATGATTCATCATTTTAGTCATATGTTTCATTATTTTATTACATTCATCTCTATTTTTGTGAACTTTTGGGTATGCAGTTGAGCTTTTCCATCAATATTTGCGCATGTTTTTTCACAAAACAAATTTATTTGAATCACTAGACGTTGCAAATAGTTTTTCATCACAGAAATTGTCCCACAATAAATAAATAACATTCATATTCATTATTTAGAAATATTTTTATTTGAAATATCACTCACGTGGGATAGTATAAAATAATTGTTTTATTAATTTATAACTTGATATTTTTTTTTATTTCTTTGGGAAATGTTTATACATAACAAGGTTCTTTATAAGCCACAACCATTTTAAAATATTATTCTTGGTTCAGTAAAATTTTTAAAAATTCTGTTTTTTCTGTCACGCGTGGGACATAAATTTACAGTAAATGTAATTGGTAATAACATAACTAATATTGCCGTAAAATTCCTAAAACAATGTAAAAAATGGAAAAGGTACTTGCATATAATAAACTGCAACAGAAAATATTTGAAAGTCAAAAAGAAAACAATATTAGGTTCGTTTGATGTCAATGCGTTTTAGTCGTATGGTAATTTAGCTGATGGCGGCCATCTTTGAAGAACTGTTGCCACTCGCTTAAAGGGAGATATTAAAAAATAATTCCTAGATATGTATTATTTGGCCACTGAAAAAATAATTTCAGTAACTTATATAATTATTTTTACAATATCTTTCTCTGCCAAAAAATGTCCTGTTTTTCACGTTATGGCTCAGTTCAGTGATACTAGATAAAATGATATTTTTATCAAAAAACTTAATCAGTAATTTTGGTCATCTACACTGGGTTTCATACTGATATGAACACTGAGAGTTTCAAGCAGAAAAATGAAGAAAACGTTACAAAACAAAATGAAGTCTAATCAATGTTAGAAATAGAACAAATAGTTTTATTTTATAACGAAATATAATTGAAACAGCGATTTATACATAAAATAAACTGCATTTTTCCCATTTTGAGGTGTTTCATAATGATATGAAAATTGGCGAAAAATATAGATTAATAGCCAGCGTATGCATCAGATCTTTTAATTAAAGTAAAATCTCGATCAGGCATGGAGTGGACCAAGCTTTTTAATATATTTTGATCCATTTCATTCCATTTAAAAATGATAGCATCTTTTAATTCTGAAATTGTGGTATATTGTTTTCCTGTTGCGTAAATAGCTCTAACCAGTAGGCTCTATACATTTTTCATTGGATTTAAATCAGGAAAAACAGATGGCTATGGAATTACATGTACTCCATTATTACGAAACCATTCGCAAGATATATTTGCCGTGTGGATGGATGTAGTGTCTTATTGGAATATCCAGAATGGACCCCCAATTTCCTCAGCAAATGGCAGCAAGTTTTCTTTAAGGAGATCTTGGTAGATTAAAGCCCTCAAACTGCCAGAGAGTAACGCAAAGTTGATCTTATCATGAAATCCAAACGCAGCCGAAACCATGAATGACCGCCCCCCCCCCCCCTACCTGCCGCACAGTGGGACGTTTTGACGATCTAGGTGGACAAAATCATTTCGTTGAAGTTTAATTAGTTTTCGCTGTTTTTGAATGCATCACTAATAAAATACTCAAACAGTGATAAATATTTGGTTATTTAATAACAATGTCTTAAAATAAAAATACAGGGTGCCCACTAAAGTCCGATCCCACCCCATAACTGCAGAACGACTGCATCTATATTCATAAACGTGGTGTTTAAGTATAGTAAAGAGGCTATGCGCTACTAGGTGAGACCGCTTACAGCACCACCTGGTATAAAATGGCGGCATTAGTGTTCCTATCGCGAAAAATGTTCGAAATAGGGGATAAAAGTGAATGAAAAATTTGTAGAGCATCACCAATTTAGTTCTAAAGGACGTCTTATGAACATTAATGATAAATTAATCTCGTTCTGAACATGAATTTCGTTTCCGGGATAGGAATACTAACACATCTGTTTTGCATCAGGTCGCGCTGGAAGCGGTCTCATGTGGTAGCACATAGCCACTTTACTGTGCCTAGACATTAGTTTCATGGCTAAAGCTGCAACTGTTCGGCAATTAAGAGCGTGTGGTAAGGACTTTAGTAGGCACCCTGTATAATGCATTACAAATAATGCGTTAAACAAACTTATTTTAAAATTAAGTAAAAAACAATTTAATGCACGCATATAAGTTAACATTCATTTCTTTTTTCTATTTTGTCCACTTAGAATTGCTCAAGAAATTTGTGTAGTCATCCTGAAAATCAAAATTTTTAAAATAAAATTATATTTAAAAAAGTCCTTCCGGCCAATGCCGGGAGGGAGAGGTAGCTTTCATATTCCTTATTTTAAAGAAGCCAACTTATATTATTCAAACGCACGAAGCCCAATTTAGTGGAAACCGAAGATAGGAGATTCAATACTAATTTTTATCAATACTAAATCATTATGAATGAGAATTTCGCGAAATTAGTCAGCTTTATCCAAGCTGCTTTTATTTAAAGTAACTTATATTTGGCTGCCAAATTCGGCGATTTCTTTAAGTGCCTGTCATTTTAAGACAACATGGTGGATGAGGCTAACCAGTGAACTTGGTCGAGACCTTTATAATTGCTGCGCACATGCTCACTCACATCGGAATCGGTTGATATATACAAGTGCTGTCGCAGGCAAAAAATCAGATTTTTCAAAATGTCACACACATTAGAAATTGAAACTGCTATATCTGAACAATTTTTTAAGATAAAGTCAAACAAAAAAATGACCCTGAATCCTTATATCAAGGTCAAATACTTAAAAAAGAAACCTTTTTCAATTTCTAATTTTTTTGCACCTCACTTTAAATATATATTTTTTTAATTTGATGGCCGCCATTTTGAAACAAGATGGCTGATGAAGCTGGCCAGCGAACTTGATCGAGGTATTGATGTATACTATCCACATGTCTTCTTACATCGAAATAGGCGAATACGTGTGTTATCGCGTGACAAATACAAGATCGTTTCAAAGTGTTAGCCATGCTAGAAATTCAAAGTACTATAAATCAACCATTTTTTAATATATAAACAAAAGAACAAATTTTCAGAAACAAAAACTGCTCCAGAATCTTTGCATCAAGGCCAAACTCATAAAAAAAAATCTTTTTCATTTTCCAATTTTTTAATACCTTAAATTAATTTTTTTTAATAGCAACCTTTTTGAAACAAGATGGCGAATGAAGCTGGCCAACGAACTCGGTCGAGACATTGGTATGTATTATGTACAGAGACAGACCAAGTTACATCCAAATCGGTTCATAAATACGCCTGTTATCGCGTGACAAAAATCAGGTCGTTTTAAAATGTCAGCCACAATAGAAATTCAAAATGCTATAACTCAGCCATTTTTTTAGATATAGACGAAACAAAACATGTTCCGGAATCGTTGTATTAAGTTAAAACACATACAAAAAAATCTTTTTCATTTTCTAATTTTTTGGTATCTCATTTTAAATTTAAAATTTTTAAAATTTTTTTAAATGCCCGCCATTTTGAAACTAGATGGCGGATGAAGCTGGCCAACCAACTCGATCGAGATATTTGTACGTACTACGTACACGCCAAGGTACATCCAAATCGATTCATAAATACGCCTGTTATCACGTGACAAAGTTCAGGACGTTTCAAAATGTCAGCCACGCTAGAAATTCAAAATGCTATAACTCAGCCATTTTTTAAGATATAGACGAAACAAAAACTGCTCCCGAATCTTGCTATCAAGGTCAAACACATAAGAAAAAAATATTTTTCAATTTTCAGTTTTTTGGTATCACATTTCAAATTTAAATTTTTCTTAAAAATTTAAATGGCCACCATTTTTAAACAATATAGCGGATGAAGCTGGCCAACGAACTCGGTCGAGACATTGGTATGTACTATGTATAAACGAAGTTACATCCAAATCGGTTCATAAATACGCCTTTTATCGCGTGACAAAATTCAGGACATTTCAAAATGTCAGCCACGCTAGAAATTCAAAATGCTATAACTCAGCCATTTTTTAAGATATAGACGAAACAAAAACTGCTCCGGAGTCTTTGTATAAAGGTCAAATACATAAGAAAAAAATATTTTTCCGTTTTCAATATTTTGGTACCACATTTCAAAATTGAAATTTTTAAAAAAATTTTAAATGGCCGCAAATTTTTAAACAAAATGGCGGATGAAGCTGGCCAACGAACTCGGTCGAAACATTGGTATGTACTATGTACACACCGAATTACATCCAAATCGGTTCATAAATACGAGAGTTACAGTATGACAAATGTCAGATATATATATATATATATATATATATATATATATATATATATATATCAATTTTGAACGGAGGGTGGTTTCGGGGTCTGGGGGTCATGATCGATGAAAATATACAAAAATTTTTTGAAATCGCGATCCTCCGAATGGCTGCAATAGGTAGCTTTTTGTAATGAAAGCTATCTAAAAAATTAATGTTTTGTGGTGCCCTGTAAAACTTTTAAATGCTACCAAAATTACTTTAGTTTGAGAAAATTCTGTTGTGTAAATAAATAACCTATATAAATTTTATTCAATTTCAAATAAAATTTCTGCTTATGGACGGTAATGTATCCGAATTTTTTATGCGTCTCTGTAAAAGAAATACAACTGCTACGCACTTTCTTTTCAATTTAAAAAATGCTATTGTGTATCTCAATAACGTATAGTAATTTTGTTGAAATTTAATTAAAATTTATGCTTTTGAGCAACAATCGTTCCGCGATCTTTTGTGTAGCCATGTAAAAAATGCATAACTTCTACGTTCGTGAAATTATAATTTAATAGAATTGTCATCGGAAAAACACATGTGGGCAAGGTTTCAGCTCAATCAGATAATTGAAAGTGTTTTAAAATATTCTTGCAAGATTTGAATTAATCTTTTATGTGGTCCTGTAAAAAAAAGTAACTGCTACATTCTATAAATTGTAATAATATTGCATTGTCATAGAATTACATATCCTGAGCAAAACTTCAGCTCAATCAGATTATTGAAATTGGTTTAAAATTAACTTGTAAGTTTTAATCTAAATTTTTGTAAAGCCCTGTAGAAACATTATTCTAAACAAACTTCTACGTTCTTTAAATTATAATAATATTGTACTGTCATGCAAATTACACATGTATTCATTGTTTCTGCTTAATGGGATAATTAAATGTGGTTTAATTTGACTTCTAAAGATTTTAACTAAACTTACATACATGCACTGCATGTTAATATGATGCTTGTTTATTAATAAAAACTTAATGATCTGCAGCTATCTGCAGGAGTTTAATTTTTCAATACTTTAGGAATGGCACTTTGATTTTAAAAAAAATTCTTATTGCTGAATAATGCAGAATAATTTGTTAAAAGTCAAGTTGAAATTTGTAAACAACATCAAGGATCATCCAGAATTTCAATCTTTGAATAAAGCGGTAAAACGGGTTTAATATCACTTATTTTCAAACAAAAATGGGTTAAATCTGACGTTGACAAACCTTTGACATTAGATCAGCAATTTCGTGCTTTCAAATAAAACAGAATAGTCACGACGTGCTTTCAAACTTAAAGGAAGCTAGTTTAACTTTTGAAACTCCCTCAAACCAACTGCGCAAATGACTTCTTTACGGTCATAATTAATCGACACCTGTGATGTTTTTCGACAAAACTCGTACGAACTCGAAAATATAGACATTCAGCTACCAGTACACGCGGTTTTGTCAAATTCCAAGATAATCTGAAAAATGAATTTTGCCCACCTAGATCAACAAAACGTCCCACTGTGTGCCGTTTTGAAAACGTTTCTAGTTTCATGCGTAGATCGTGCTGTGGAGAATTGCTCCTCGATCAATTTAATTGAACGGTAGCGATGAGAAACAAACACTCTACCATAGAAAATAAATCAAAAGTTTTATTTTAAATTCTTGATTAAGTAGATTACAACAAAAAATAATAAATTAATCCCGTGGGTCGTTGACTTATATGATTCCCAGAAACGCCGAGTCCTTGTAGATTCAAATTTGCAATATAGTTCAGTATAGAACGTCACATTCAGCAAAGAGTTCATTGGTCGGGTGGCTTTTACGGGGAGGTCCCTCGCCGTCCCATACAAATTCCGAGCGCCTGGCTCAATTTTCTCGGCACCTTGTCCGTGCGAGCAAAACACACACTCCAATTCCCGACTCCAAACTGATCCCCTCCTTTATTTTCCTCCAAAAAATGGTCACTCTTTCGGACCCCGTGAGAAAACTTTCAACATCCATCTCTGTCACCTTAAAGGCATTAGCGAATTCCTTTGCGAGACCTAAACAAGGTGGTCTATACTCCGACCACTTAGCGGTGTCTCACATTCTTTATCAGGGCGTGCTACGTACTAAGTGCTAATCCATCATCACTTACAATGTCCTAGAGCGTGAGAAAAATGTCTACTAGTCTTTCTATGCACCTGGGTGATATGTATTCAGTTTTTCTTTAAGAAGACTTCTTCCCACATAATCTGAAAACATAGAAGTTCACTTCTTTACAACAACCCCCTCTAATAGACGATTCTTCAGGCTTGAATGTAGAATCTTATAATCAGTGGATGATCACAACAAATTCTAATATCTCAGAGTGGCAGGTGAAATAAATACAATTATCAATGCGCGCTCTGATACATTACACTTAAAAAATACATATATATATATATATATATATACATAAAAAGATCAAAAATTACCAAATGAATAATTAATAAAACAACACTTCCTTGATTTACAAAGCATAAGCAAATGAAATTATTATTTTTTTTGTATAAAAGTACTTTTAGCCTTTAGTATTGAATGAGTCTATTCCGCACGACTTAAATAATCTACATGTGCAATATCTCGTCCAGGTCTATGCTTTATTGCATAATGATAGGGTTGCAGTGTGAGAGCCCATCGTAAAAGCCTCGGATTGTTCCCAGAAGATTGTTCCCAGTTAAGAAAAACTAAAGGATTGTGATCGGTTTCTATAGAAAAGAGTTTGCCATCAACATAGTGACGCAATTTCTTAATTGCAAAGATAATAGCATGTACATTCCTTCTCCGTCGCACAAAAACTTTTTTCTGTTTCCGAAAATTTCAGACTTATATAAATTATGGGATGTTCCTCTGAACCCTCACGTTGTGCTAAAATAACCCCAATACTCTTTACAGAAGCATCGTTTGTATGATAAATTCCTTAGAATAGTTGGGAGCGTACAAAATGGGTTCTTCCGTAAGTTTCGTTTTTAAAAAGTTGAAAAGACTTTTCCCTTTCGTTGCTCCAAGTTACCTTTTCCCTTTTATTTTTACCTTTAAGTGCGCGCGTTAATGATCCCACAATAACTGCGTAATATTTTATGTACCTTGAGTAGTAACCCTCCATACCCAAGCATCGACGTATCTCAGTTTTGTTTTTAGGGGTTGGTAAATCTAATATAGCACGAATTTTATTTTCTGCCGGGGTGCGTCTCCCGTCGCCTAACACATGCCCCAAATATTTGACCGTTTTTTGTCCGAACTTGCACTTAGCTAATTTAATCTTTACCTTAGATTCTTCGACTCTCATAAGCACTTTTTCTAGGTGCTGCAAATGATCCTCCCAAGTTCCCGAGAATACGGCCATGTCATGAAGGTAAGGTAAACAAAATTCCTCTAAACCTCTTAACATTTAATCCATAAATTTCGAAAATCTATAGGACGCGTTTAACATTCCAAAAGGCATGACCAAGGGGATATAGGAACCGAAACTGGTTATAAATGCGGCCAACCTTTGCTCCCTAGCTGTCAATGGAATTTGCCAATATCCTTTCGTGAGATCCAAAACTGTTATATACTTCGCACTGGCAACTCTCTTATGTTTGGTTAAGGAAAAAACTCGGCCCGTGTGATCTCATTTAACTTTCGGTAATCTATACAAGGACGAGCATCCTTCCCAGGGGCCTCTACCATAATCATCGGGGAGGCGAAATCTGACTCCCCTTCAACGATTATATTTAACTCTAACATTCTTTTGATTTCTTTCCTCAAAATTTCCGTTTGTCTAGGCGAAGATCTGTAAGGTTTTATCTTTACAGGTTTAAATTCTAATAGTTCCACGTCATGCTCCATTAAGTCAGTGCGCCCCGGATCATTAGAAAATAAATATCCAAATTTATCTGATAAATTTCTCAATTGCTCTATCTGCGCCGACGTACATCTAGAACTCAAATTGCTGTCTTTAATAACATTTTCAAAATCATAAATCTCAGCCCCGCTTCTGGAAATGCAATGTCCAAATCTTGATTTTCCTCGCCCTCATCTATCTCTTGCGCCACAAAATTCACTAACTCAATTCTTCTTAAATATGGTTTTAATAGATTGACGTGATATATTTGACCTTTTCGCGCCTACATGGCACATTCACAATATAATTTGTCTCTGAGATTTTGGACTGAATTTTCCCTGGACCTATCCACGATACCTATAATTTGTTCTTTTTGTTGGTAGCTAGAACTAACACTTCGTCACCCACCTTAAATTTCCGTTCTACAGCTGTTTTGTCATACCACAACTTTCTTTTTTCACGAGATTCGGTCATATTTTCCACTGCTAGTTCCTAACAGTGTTTTAGCCTATTAACCAAATTAAATACATATTCAGTAACTAACTCATTCTCTTCCTCTCCTCCCGTCCACTTTTCAAAAAGCAACGATTCAAGAGTTCGTAAATTCTTTCCATGTACTAACTCTGCAGGAGAAAAACCCGCAGAGTCATGAGTTACCATCCGCAAGGCTAATAACGCATACGGCAAATTTCCCTCCCAACTTGCACCATTTTCAATACACAAAACTTTCAATAATCTTTTCACTGAGCGATGCCATCGCTCAATCAAATTACTTTGCGGCCGACAAACCGACGAGTGAGTTAACTTAACGCCAAATTTCTTTAAGAATGCTGTTGTTAACTCGCTTACAAAATACCTTCCGAAATCTGTTTGTAACTCTCTGGGATATCCTAATCTGCTAAATACCCACATTAATGCTTCAATTATAGTTTCCCATAGGACATTATGTATCGCAACAGCCTCCGGATACCTGGACGCCACACAAATAACTGTTAAAATAAACATATTCCCTGTTTCAGACTTCGGTAAGGGACCCACAATGTTAGCGGATAACTTCGAAAAAACTTCCCCAATAATCGGCACACGTCTGAGAGAAGCCTTCCCTATTTCCCGAGGTTTCCCAATCGTCTAACATGAATCACATATTTTGACAAAATCCTTTATCTGTTTTATTACATTCGGCCAAATGTAATGACGCAAAACCTTATCCTTTGTTTTCATTTCACCAAAGTGCGATGAAATCCCCTCATGACAGGCTCCTAAAACGTCTAATCTGAATTTCGAAGGCACCACTAACTGCAATCTCTCCCCACCACCATTGTCAAAAGTTTTCCTAAACACCAAGTCATTCATAATTTCATAGTGAGATTTCTTGGCTCTCGCTTTTTCCCTAACTTCTTTTAAGGAAGGATCAATATCCTGTTCCTTTTTAAATTCCTCACGACTAATCCGTGCTAAATTTCCGAACTTGTCATTTAAATCCGCAGGTAACAATACACTTTCCGAGGTTTCATTTTCCGTTAACTGCTCTAACTCCTTTTCGCATTGTTCTGCAAACTCGTCCGATTCACATTCTAACTCCACGGCCTGCTTTCCCTCTCCCCTTTCGCAATCCGTATTCACACTAGCCCCGTCCATCAAACCAACAGTATCTTTCTTTGCCTGCGATCTCGTCATTACCGCATTTACTGCATTAACTTTTTTCTGGCTAATTTAATTATCTTTTGCGTTTTATTTCATAAGAGATAATAATGCAAGTCTGCTTCTTTCTCTACAACCCCAACTTCCGTTTTTAGCGAACCCAATCCATCAAAATCTATTTCTATGTGCTCGACAGGTAAACAGCGAATTTTAGAATCCAAGGTCTGTTTTACGAAGATATAATCTCCTGTCAATTGTTCCTTTTTTACGTGTTCCTCACCACACAAATCATAATTGGTACCTGTATCTCTGAGAGTGACAATATCACGCCCATTTATTTTCGCTCTACTAAGATAAGGTTTGAACCCTTCTTCATAATCCGACGTTTTACTCACATGATTTACTTTAGCTGTATCTTTCTCCTTCTTTTTTAACTGCGGACAATTGACTCTAAGGTGAGTTGTTGAATCACAAAGGAAACACCTGTTTACCCTCCTTTTTTCAAAAACACGATCCCTTTCTGTCAATATATTCTTGTCTCTCCAAATGAAACTTTTATCTGCGCTTTTATTCTCCATCCCCGAGCTATTTCTCTCGAATTTCCTGTTTTCCTTTGGGAATTTTTCACTACCTCTAATTCATCTAAGCGTTTCAATAAAACTTCTGGGTCAGTGAAATTTGACCAGACATCAATCAGATGATCCTTTAATTCTTGAGGGGCTCTTTTTTTAATTTGATCAGTGATCAAAGGATTCTTTAATTCCTCAAAATTAGTGATTTTTAAAGAATTTAACCACCCCTCCAGATAGGTATTCAATTCGAAAATTAAATCACGCCACGGATTATTTGGATTTCTCTGGTGTTGATTAAAATTTACTCTATACGATTCTGCATTTAATTTGTACCTTTCTAACATTTTACTTTTCACATAATCATAATTATCAATCAAATGTGATGGCTCTCTAAGAATTAAATTTGCTACATTTACCGGTAGGAGCGCAAATAAATTTGTCACTAATTCATCATCTTCTAAATTACATTTTTTGCTTGCCTCTCAAACAAATTTAAGAATAAAGATATTTCTGATCGACTCTCATCGAAACGATGTATTAAGGATTTTAAGGGCAATTTATTGCTTCTCTCTGCACCATGATTTGATGTTAATCTACGCGTTTCAGCTTCTTGCGATAATTTTAACTTTTCGAGTTCATAAACCCTGTCTTTGTCTCGATCCTCCCTTTCTAATCTCTTTCTTTCTTTTTCCTCCGCTACAAGCGCTTCCCGATCTTGTAGTATATTTTTGGCTTGTACCAATGCAAATTCTCTATCGAAATCTTCAGCCGCTTCTATTTTTTTAACTATTTTTGCAATCGTGTCGCTCTCATCTATTTGAACATCTAATTCACCCGCCAGGATTTGCAAATCTACGTTTTTGAAAATTTTCCACTCTGACATTTTTGAAAAATTAGCCCCAAAAACTAATTTACATAAATATCAGATTAAAATTTATAACAGAAAAAATACATACATACACAAAAAAATATAATTCAGTTATACATTTACAAAACAGTTAAAAATATAATTTCCCCTTTTTATAACTTGTATTAAAAAAACCCGGCAATATGTTTCACTTCTGCAACCCATCATCTCGCAAAATTTTCACATATTAAACGTCTTTGCCAGATCACGACAAATACATTTTCTCGAAAGAAAAACCAGAACATTAAAATATCAAATTTTAAATACAGCTCAAGCAAAGTTTTCCTAAACGAAACTTGTTATTAACAGAATAAACACACTGAAAATTTTCCTGACAGTAAAAATTATTAACATTTCTCTTTTTTTTTACATGCCAGTAACAGAAAGACTATCCTTTATTATTACTTTTCCTTTAAGAGGGAAAAAACAACTGCCCTTTATCACTGAAATGTACTGAGACATTTCTCGTGTCACAAAACAATAACCCACTGACACACAATAGCCAGCTTAAGGCAAAAGGACATTAAACTCAACAGAATGCCACTGAGATAAAAGAATTTGTATGCTCACCCCTTTTGAAGAAAGGATCCTTTGTCGTCCACCCAGCTGTTCCGAATAAATGGCACTGTCAATCTACGTCGTCACTACGATAAGCCTTTAGCTCCAGAGATTTATAATTCACACCGAAATGTTTTTCCAGCTTGACCCAAGATACACAGTCTAAACACCAGGTAGTCAGTTCTAAGGAATGTTTCTTTCCAATAATCCTTTACTTTGTCGTTACTAATAGCACTTGATAAAAAGCTCTGCTAATTACAACAATGCGTGTCACTGCACTTCACAAATGTTCCTTGAGGACCCCTATTATTCTACTGGTCATCTTGTCAACATAAATCGTCCGCTTGCCACCAGTTGTGGAGAATTGCTCCTCGATCAATTTAATTGAACGGTAGCGATGAGAAATAAATCTCTCTACCATAGAAAATAAATCAAAAGTTTTATTTTAAATTCTTGATTAAGTAGATTACAACAAAAAATAATAAATTAATCACGTGGGTCGTTGACTTATATGATTCCCAGAAACGCTGAGTCCTTGTAGATTCAAATTTGTAATATAGTTCAGTATAGAACGTCACATTCAGCAAAGCGTTCGTTGGTCGGGTGGCTTTTACGGGGAGGTCCCTCGCCGTCCCATACAAATTCCGAGCGCCTGGCTCAATATTCTTGGCACCTCTCGTGCCTTCAGCCTGGGAAAAAATCTCTTTTCCACTTGTCCGTTCGAGCAAAGCACACACTCCAATTCCCGACTCCAAACTGATCCCCTCCTTTATTTTCCTCCAAAAAATGGTCACTCTTTCGGACCCCGTGAGAAAACTTTCAACATCCATCTCTGTCACCTTAAAGGCATTAGCGAATTCCTTTGCGAGACCTAAACAAGGTAGTCTATACTCCGACCACTTAGCGGTGTCTCACATTCTTTATCATGGCGTGCTACGTCCTAAGTGCTAATCCATCATCACTTACAATGTCCTAGAGCGTGAGAAAAATGTCTACTAGGCTTTCTATGCACCTGGGTGATATGTATTCAGTTTTTCTTTAAGAAGACTTCTTCCCACATAATCTGAAAACATAGAAGTTCACTTCTTTACAGTGCCAATAATAAGAAAAACCGTCCGGACCGTACAAATTATTTTTTTTCATCGGAAAATATTACTCTTTCAAATTCTAACTTCTAGGACATGTGACCTTTTGCCCAATCCAGGCGATTCTTCTGAGGCATTTTAGTCATACGTGGTTGGTGCTTTCTTTTCTTGTACCTCATTATCTTAAACCTCTTGACTACTCTGGACAAGGCACTTTTTGACACTGCTATCAGTGGATCTCTTGAAAGTTCACCTAACGTTGTTTTCTCATTGCTCATTCTTTTCATAATGCCTCTTTTTAGGTAGATTTCGTATGAAATACTACCTATTGGGATCGATCCTATGTTGGAATTTCTGAAAAATTTTTGCAGATCTACACCGATCATGACACCTAGAACACAAAACCACACTCAGTAAAAAACTTTATATATCTATCTATCTATCTATCTACCTACCTATCTATCTATCTATCTATCTATATATATATATATATATATATATATATATCACTTTCTTCTGGACACGATAACTTTCGTAATTCTGCACCAATCTCTTCCAAACTGATACATAAAATCAAAGGGCATAAATTCTCGGTCAAGTTCGTTAATGGGTAAAATCGGACCAAGGGGTTGGAAATAGGGAGGGGTTTTGTGAAAACCGAAAACCCCCCATAACCTCTTAATTTTTGTACATATCAAATCAGTTTAAAGTTTTTATTACTTCTAAAAATAGGGCCAAAAATTTATGTATCAATGATTTTTGATAAAGTTAAAAATGGGCTCAAGGGGCGCAAAAAATAGGGTTTTTTGGAGAAACAAATTCATAACTTCGTCAATTCTCAAGATATCAATTCCAATTAATTTTATTATAAATCTCCTTAATATTATCTACAACTTTTATATTCACAAGTTTTTGATAGCACCAATTCGTACCGAAAAAAAAATTAAAAACGAAAACAAAAAGGGGGTTTGAAGAAGTAAAAAATCCATAACTCCGTCAATTCAAAAGATATAAAATTACCACGAATTTATCATATATCTTCTTAATATTGTCTACAACATCTATATAGACAAGTTTTGGATAGGACCAATTCTTACAGTAAAAACAAATTAAAAATACATAGCGGTTGAAGGAAAAAAATCATCTAAATAAGGGTGTATTCAAATCCAAACTGCTTTATTTACTGACTCATTTTACAATTCATTTTTCCTCTCAAAGGCTTCCAATTGATACGTTTTCTTACTCAGAAACTATATATAGTACCGTAATAGTCGATTTTTGATAGAGGGAGAATATATTTTTAAAAATGCTGTTAAAGTGGGCATTTTGAACCGAATTTCCCGAAGCGGATTGTGTTCGAAAAATTCATTGCATTAAGGGAGTATTCAAATCCAAACTGCTTATTTTCTGACTCATTTTTAAATTCATTTTTGCTCTCAAACGCATTTAATTGATAGATTCGCTTATTCAGAAACTATATAATGTGCCGCAATGATCGATTTTTTGATAGAGGCAGAATATATTTCAAAAAATGATGTCAAAGTTGGCATTTTGAACGGAATTTCCCTAAGCAATTGTGTTATCACTTTCTTCTGGACATGATAACTTCCGCAATTCTGCACAAATCTCTTCCAAACAGATACATTAAATCAAGGGACATAAAATCTTGGTCAAGTTCGTTAATGGGCAAAAGCGGACAAAGGGGATGGAAATAGGGAGCGGTTTTGTGAAAAACAAAAAAAACCCATAACTTCTTACTTTTTGTACATATCAATTCAGTTTAAAATTTTATTACTTCTAAAAATACCGCGAAAAATTCATGCATCACAAATTTTTGTTTAAGTTTGAAATAGGCTCAAGGGGTGCAAAAAATAGGGTTTTTGGGAGAAAAAAATTCCTTACTTCGTCAATTCTCAATATATCAAATCCAATAATTTAATTATACATCTCCTTAATATTAAATACAACTTTTATATTCACAAGTTTTTGATAGGACCAATTCGTACCGCAAAAAATAATAAATAAATAAAAACTAAGACAAAAAAAAGGGAGGGGGGGGGGGGGGTTGAAGAAGAAAAATTTTCATAACTCCGTCAATTCACAAGATATAAAATCTCCATGAATTTATCATATATCTTCTTAATATTGTCTTCAACATATCTGTAGAAATTTAATGCACATTGGTTTTGACGAATCAATGTACACCATGGTCGGTGTCTAGAAGTAATTAGTCCAGGCAGATTCTTGATGAAATCTTTATACTTTAATGCTCTTGATTATGTGGGTGAAATATTTACAGATGGGGTATTTACATTTAGATTAAACATGATAATTATAACTGGGTGGCGATATTCCGCCTTACTCAGGTTCATGACCCGGTATTCGGTCGAACAGCGACGTTTCAACATGTCTGCTCTCACGAGCAACCAACAGTCAACTCTATCTTTTCACGATAGTTTGTGTAAGTTCAGCAGTTTTTTTCGTTGACTCAGAGGTTGGGGTGGATCATCCCGAGCCTCATCTAAGTATGTGCTAGGCTTTGCAGTGCAGAGTTCAAACTCTGTCACCACAATTCGGCCTACCTGACAGGGCTGTGTCTTCCCAGTCAACCATCTGCCTTATATGCCTGACTGGTACTGGACTACTTTTTCCAGAACGTATAATATACACACAAAAACAATATAAAACAATATATAAAACAAAATAATAGTAAAATCAATCATTAAATACTGCTTTTTAAAAGTTTTCAGTCCTTGACCAATATTTTTAGAGTTAGAAAAATGATAAAGTTTTTCTGCTTGTCACTTGAAAGCAGTTCTTTTCACAGTTTAGTCATAATAGTAATAAAAAAAAGATGCCAAAAACACACAGTTTAAGAAAAAAATAAAAAACACAAAAATCACTTAAAGCTCAAATATTTCGTCTTAGACAGTAGAAGTCCAAGGCTTCATGTGATCTGCAGCCGTGGAGGTCGTATTTGGACCCTCATGGTGTCCAGCTTTACTCACGTTATAGCGATCGTTTCTTTTTACTGCAGTAATCTCATAGGGACCAGGAAACTTAGGCTTTAGTTTTGTACCTGTCCCAAACTGTGTTTTTTGAATGGCCACCAAATCACCGAGTTTATAGGTGTTGGCCTTTTTCGCTTTTTGTTATACATTTTCACGTTTTCCTGTTGTATTTTTAGTATGTTTTGCTTAGCTATTTCTCTATTCGAATTTCTTTCCGATATGAACGAATATAATTTCTCATCATCTAACAGCGTTTTGATTTGTAGATCAGTTTTCTGCCGCAGTTTCGTTCCTGTCAGTAATTCAAAAGGTGTAAATTTTGTACTCCTCGATACGGTACTATTCATGATACGTTGCACGGGCGCGTCACATTTGTACCATTTAGTGGGGTATTCTATGCTAAGTTTTGCTAAAATTGGGATAAGAATTCTGTGCATTCTCTCTATTTGACAGTTTCCTCTAGGTATCCCTGTTGTTATGGGAATATGCTCAATGTTCCCTTCCTTACAATATTTCTCAAAATCAGCAGAGGTAAATGCTGGTCCTTTATCGGTAATGATTCGCGATGGATTTCCGAAAATATCATGTTGTCGGGTCAATTTATCGATGACTTCTTTAGCGGCTGTAGTTTTAACGGGGTATAGCCAAACAAATTTAGTAAATGCGTCCACAACAGTAAAACTATGATTGTAATTTTTATTTGTAGAAGGCATGGGGCCGATGCGATCTATATGATAGGTCTCGAGGGGCATATTTTGTTTGGGGATCGGGTTTAATAGACCTTCTCCTTTTCCTTGCTTTTTATTTCAAAGTATACACTCTATACAGTTGGCAATGACACTTTCAATTTGCTTTCTTAATTGGGGTATAAAATAATTTCAGTTTTAGCCACTGCGTAATGACCTTTGTTACGAACATCGCGTATTATTTCCTTTTGCATATTTGTAGGAATCATCAGAAGTTCTCTATCATTTTCATATTTATATACGATGTCGTTTCTTATAAAATATTCTGAACTTTCATTTTTGTCAATTAACTTTTTTATCCCTTGTATGTGTTCGTCTTCTTGTTGTGCATTCTTTATTTTTAAAGTTAATTCATCATGCGATCGGGTAACTATTAGTACTGTATTTCTACTCAATGCGTCTACCTGTTTCATTTGGGATCCTGATCGGTGGGCAACTTCATAATCAAATTCCTGTAAGAATAGAGCCCATCTGGCTACTTTTGGCGTAATGTCTTTTTTGTCCATTGTCTTTTGAAACGCAGAACAATCTGTCACAATTTTAAATTTCGTGCCTAATAAGTAGTTTCGGAATTTTTTAACCGATTCTATTACCGCGAGTGTTTCCAATTCGTAACTCGAATATTTTGCTTGAGTAGGCGTAGTTTTACGGCTCATATAATGAATAGGATGTAAGTTTTTGTTTTCATCTTCTTGTAGTAGGACACTACCAAAACCTACGGCGCTTGCATCGGTGTGCAATTCTAGTCTAGCGCCTCGTGGAAATGTATGTAATACTGGGGGGTTAACTAATTTTTCTTTAAGAGTCACAAAAGCTAGTTTTTCGAGTATTCCAAATTTAAATGTATTTCCCGCTTTTAATAAATCACTTAAAGGTCTCGCTATAGTTGCATAATGTGGGATGTATTTTCTGAAATAAGAAGTTAAACCTAGAAAACTGTTGTAATTGTTTAAGGGTGCGTTGTTCAGGAAAATTCTTTACTGCCAAAGTTTTGGCTTCCGAGGACCTAGTAGTTCCGTTTTCGATAATATAGCCTAAAAATTCAATTTTCCGTTTAAGGAATTGGCATTTTGCAAAATTAAATTCAAGTCCATAATCCGATGCAACTTCTAGGACGCGTTTCAGTTTTAAAAGCGCTTCTTCCTCAGTCTCCGCAAGTACTATGACATCGTCTAAGTAAATTAATATTACTTTTTCTTTAATTAATTGTTTAAAAACAGCTTGAATATATCTCTGAAAATTCTGAGGGCCAATCGATAATCCGAATGAAAGCTTTAAATATTCGTACTGGGAGTTATGCGTGACAAATGCTGTATATTTCCTACTCTCCTCTGCTACGTCTATATGAAAAAAACCATTTTTTAAATCCAATGTAGTAAAAACCTTCGCTTCCTCAATGCTATCTAAAACGTCCTCTATTCTTGGCAAGGGAAAATTATCTCTAATTATTTTTTTATTGAGAGGTCTATAATCAGCACACAATCTCCAGGAATTATCTTTCTTTTTCGATAACACAATCGGCGATGCATAATTAGAATTACTCTCCGTTATAATTCCCATTTCCAACCATTCTTGTATTTGTTTGTCTAGAAATTCCTGTTCTGGATATACTAATTTACGCGGTCGTTGCGTAACCGGAATATCATCAGTTAATGTTATATTTACTTTTAGCTTTGTGTCCTTAACCTTGTTTGGCTTATAATTAGTGATCAATTTCGTTAACTCTCTCTTAATAGTGTTGTTTGTAATGTGGTTTAGCTCAACTTCCTGAAAATTAATAGAATTAGCTGTCTCAGCTAAATAAATATCTGTGGTTTTCGCTGAGTCTAACTGTGGGACAGAACACTGTTCACTTTCCAATAAACAATTTTTATCAGAGCTTAATTGCATGTTTATTTTTTCACTAAAGTTGCAAGATGTTTCATTTTGATTAGTTTGCTCCTTTCTCACCAATTCAGCTGTCGCAATCGTTTTTCCTATCGTGGGATTGTTTTTCTTCTCTGACCGCAACATCGCTTGAAATCTGGGTGTGACATAGATGACGCGTCTGGTTTTTGTCATGATTGTTTCTTGCGGGAAAGCAGTGACGTAATTCACCCTAACTTCCTTCAACTTTCGTTTCCCTGTAATTTGCAATCCCTTTTCTGACATATTGAAATTTACCTGTTTCAAAAAGTTATTTCCTAAAATTATAGAATGGCTCAAATTTTTTACGACGTATAAATCTGCATTCACTGTGTAACCATCTATTTCAATTATTACGGTCATAAATCCTGTGGGTGTAATTTGGCTACCACCAATACCTGATAAAACCAAATCATTTTCATGCAATTTAGGGCATTCCAGGGCTGTATAAGTATCGTTGCTACACATATTGACGTCACTTCTTGTATCAATTAAAGCATCCATATTTTTCCCTAAAATCCCCACGTTTTTTATTATTTTATCAACCGGATTTGAGTTATTGCTTACTGCAGCATTTGCATTTTTAGGAGAATTATTTGTACACTGGTCAGACCTGTGGCCAGGAATTTACACTGCCAGCAGACCGCACTTTTTTTTTCGGGGGCAATCCCTAAAACGGTGGGAAAAGTCATTGCAATTGAAACAACGGATTTTTGTATTTAAATTCTTTTGGGGGATATGTGTGTATTTTTTCTCATATGGTACGCGACTAATGTCATTTCGATGGAACGCGCTATTATTTTCGCTACCTTGACGTTTTCTAAATTCCGTGTTTGGGGGCTTAATTTCAGTTTTCCGTAAGTTAATTCTGGCTGTTTCAAAATCATCCAATTTATTGGTCAAATCTTCTACACTCGTAATTTTTGGCAATTCGTCACAAAAGTGTTCCTTCATTTCTAGGGACAATTTTCGCCTAATCTGGTCAGTGATTAAAATATTTGTTAACTCTTCGAACGTTGATACGTGTAATCCCAATAACTATTCATTAAGAAAATTTGCGATTTCAAATGAGAAATCTTTCCATGACGCTGAATTTTGTTTTCTATGTAAAAAGAATTTTTGCCTGAATTGTTCTGGTGTAAGTTTGAAATGTCTTAAAAGTATTTTCTTTACACAGTCGTAATCACTGGATAGTTCTTCACTTTCACGATTTACTAAACTAACAATATCGAGCGGTAACAGTGCCAACAGATATGTAACCCATTCATCTTTTTCTATCCCAAGACGCTTCGCTTGCCGTTCGAAAAGGGTTAAGTAAATGCTAATTTCTTCCTCCTTATTATATCTATTTAACAATTTTAGAACATCGGAATCCTTTCCGGCGATTGTAGATATTGGATTATGCAATTGGGTATTTTGTGTATTTTCCAATTGTAATTTTTTCAATTCAAATTCACGATTTTCGATTTCTTTTTGTTGCAACAATTTCTCTTTCTCTTCCCTCTCGCTTATAATCCCCGCTAGCAAATTTTTTACTAAATCCTCATTATACCCTTCGGATTTTAAAATTAAATCAGTCAGTTGACTTTTATTAGCACCATCTGGAGGACTTAAACCTAACTCGATTACCGCAGTAACCAGATCGATCTTTTTAGACCTTATTAAGTGTGCCATAATTATATCTAACCAATTAACACATAAATAAAATATCTTAATATAAATCAATAATATATATGCACCCGATAAAACAAATATATCTATATATATATAATAATATTAACAGTTTTCTAAAACAGACTTACTTTGTACTAGATTTTTCCACAAAAAAAATAAATATATATATTTTCTTCACACTATAACAATACAAAAAAAATAATTATTGCATACCAATTTTATAAAAACTTGCTTCCCTCTAAATATTCTCACAGAATATACATTCCTTTCTTTTCACATAAAGAAAAATAACAAGATAAAAAAAATATATCGTTAATACTTTTTTCTTTCAAAGAAGCAAAAAAAAACATGTATTTCTTAGGAAGCAAAAAAAAAAACCACCTTCCTATATTTCCTCTTTGCAGACACGTCTAAGCAAGTGCCTTATTTCTTTTATTAAAAAAATATGCAGAACAAAAAAAATCCACTTCTGCATAAATTACTAAATATTCTTTTTCTTCTGGCGTACACAATAGAAACTTACTGTACACCTTTTATTAACAAAATTCAAGCACTTATGGGGAAAAATAAAAAAAAACACTTCCCCATTTTATCACAAGAAAAGAAGAACCTATTCAGATGAGTAAGTGGGTCAACCGGTCACCGAGACTCGAAACACACTTTTATCAGTAGAAATAAACGAAATTTTACGTGAAGATGCAAAACACTTAGTTGAAATTTCGAACATTATCGACGATGGAGCTCAGAAACACCTAACACAAATGATTCATCACAGGAACAGATCTTTTCAAAAAGATGAACACGTAGTTGAAACTTCAACGCGCACAGATAGAAATCACTTGACTCTAAGAACCACTTTTTTTTTCCTCCCGCATGAGAAAAATTTTCTTCTTTTCAGAGCTATTCACGGAACATTCGATGAAAGCAACTTTTCTTTCTTTTCTTTTCCAGAACATCAGAATTTCTTTAGACATCAGAAAATTTTTCGTACACGTTAACTCCACACTTTGCATGTAAATCCCGGTCGACAGTCCCCAATCTGTAGAAATTTAATGCACATTGGTTTTGACGAATCAATGTACACTATGGTCGGTGTCTAGAAGTAATTAGTCCAGGCAGATTCTTGATGAAATCTTTATACTTTAATGCTCTTCATTATGTGGGTGAAATATTTACAGATGGGGTATTTACATTTAGATTAAACATGATAATTATAACTGGGTGGCGATATTCCGCCTTACTCAGGTCCGTGACCCGGTATTCGGTCGAACAGCGACGTTTCAACACGTCTGCTCTCACGAGCAACCAACAGTCAACTCTATCTTTTCACGATAGTATGTGTAAGTTCAGCAGTTTTTTTCGTTGACTCAGAGGTTGGTGTGGATCATCCCGAGCCTCATCTAAGAATGTGCTAGGCTTTGCAGTGCAGAGTTCAAACTCTGTCACCACATATATATAGACAAGTTTTTGATAGGGCCAATTCTTACATTAAAAACAAATTAAAAATACATAGCGGTTGAAGAAAAAATCATCTTATTAAGGGTGCATTCAAATCCAAACTGCGTATTTTCTTACTCATTTTTAAATTCATTTTTGCTCTCAAACGCATCCAGTTGCTAGATTCTCTTATTCAGAAACTATATAATGTACAGTAATGATCGATTTTTTGATAGAGGCAGAATATATTTCAAAAGATGATGTCAAAGTGGGCATTTTGAACAGAATTTCCCGAAGCGATTGTATCAGAAACGAAAAACATTGCCCTACTGAGAAAATAATTGTTTATTAATCAAGTTTTAATTAATTGAAAGAAAAATAAAAACACAAGTCGCTTATAAATCTTTTCAAAAATCACGTCAGCATGTTTCATATTATTTTATAATTAAAAATGAATCTGAAAATGTGCCAGAAAATTTCGAGTTATTGAGTATGGAAAAATATTTTTTTTAATATCGCCTTAACATGATTCTGATAAAACCAGCTATTTTATAAAAAGGAAATAAAAACTCGTCAAAAGCAGACAGATAAAACTGTTAAAGTGGATTTATATCTAATAATGATTTAGTTTGTCGGTGAAATTAGTATACTTAACTTCGAAATCCACCTCTGCCTGTAGGCCGGGCCGGCAGGGATTTTTTCCCTTTTGAACAGCTTTGGTGGAATTCCCGGAGACTTCTTTGCTCATTAATCCTCTTTTAATCGAACAAAATTTAATATTACACCTGAAGATCTTTTCAATTTCTTTGTGATAGCTCTAGCCGAAAGTCCTTGATCCTTAAAAGCCACAATTTTTCTTTTATCAAAACCACTTAAAGAGTTTTACGACCCATACTTCTAGAACTCACTTTGCGATCAGGTTTGAAAATTTCCTAGTCTGGGAAGTATCTTTATGTGCTAAAGTAATTTGCATTTTTCGGTTTCTTCTTCTCGGAGTGGCAGTCAATATTCCTGTACAGTTTCCATGCCCGTTCAGTGATAATTTCGATCAATATCCGCATCAATTTTGCAACACCAATTTTTAGATAATTCATATTTTCAATTGATTTAAAGTTTGATATTTTTTTACAGCTACGTATTATGTAAAATAACTCGAGAATGGAGTTTTCTGATAATTATTTAGGATTTTTTGGGGGGATATCAAAATTACTAAATGTTCATATCATTCAGAAACCCAGTGATCCCCAGCCCTAGGGTTAGACGCCCCACTTAATCGGAATAGATGCCCTAGCCACTACATGGGCATTCTCACAATCTTTTGACTTTCGGGAATAAAAATCTGGTGAAATCAAACTTGCTAAAATATAACATTTTAATCTGATAGACGAATGCCTTAATGATTAAAAAAAAAAAAGAAATGCTCAGCAGCGAAATTTTTTTTATTTAACTGAGGTTTTGCGACTTGCGAGTTTAATTTTCCTTACAAGGTTTACCACTAAAACTTTTTATTTTCTTCTAAATCTTTACTTATAATGAATTTGCATAGTACCCACGGGACATTCAAATAAGAAATAATAACAATGTAGTATTTTTAGTACAAAATTTTGGTATAACATTGTCTTAAAGGGGTGTTAAAGAAGGGACGGTATGGTAAAAAAGGGGGACGGTATAGGAAAAAAGGGACGAAATGGGGAAAAGGCACGGTAAGGAAAATTACCACCTATTTTAGGCAAATCATGTTAAGACTAAGTGGTAGCCACAATGTTAATTGATTTTTAGAAACAGTTATTTACATTGGATTAAAAAGAAAAAAATTAATTTACCTCGAAATGTGCAAGAATAAACCTTGGGCACGGTAAGACTACCAATAAAGCCACGATGCTTGAAATTGATATTTAAATTCCGCAGTAAATTTCTTGTCAAAGAATTTGAGACATTCTTTGTCTAGAATACTTCTGCATGAGAAAAAACTTGAAAAAAATTCTCTGGTTGCACCTGAAGTGATTGTCTGTATAATTTTAGAAGAGGGGCGGTAAGGAATCTAAAACCCAGGGACAGAGTTTTAAAAAAAATAACAACCCTAAAAATGTGTGCAGGTTAATTTTTTGCTACATATTTATGTAAAACAATAGTTCCAGTTTCGGGAAAAAATTACATCGAATTATTTTTATTGAAACAATTCTATACAGACAGCTACAAACTTAAAAATCAGCCTCAGCGACACGGGACGGTATAGGAGTTTTCCTGGTATTTGGACCCCCAAAATCGTCCAAAACTTATTTATCTCGTTAATATTGTTATGCAATCATGCAATGGGATGTTCGCCAGTATATGAAATAAAAAGAACACAAGAGCACGTACTAAAATAAAAGTTATTATTCAGGGACATAAAAGTAAAAAGATTGTGAGAATGTCCCATATCTAAAAGTAGGAAGGAATATGGCTACAACCTATAAACTAGCACGTCATTTGATACCTGTTTCAACAACATTCACTAAGTATTTCATGAAAATTCTCTAATAAATACATTATATTTCATCTGCTACTATTTCTATCTTAAGAGAACATTGAACAAATGCCAAACTTACCTTTTTTGATGAATTTGAAGAAAAAATTCGCTCTAACTTTGTCTACTACGCTTTTTTATAACGATTGTGAGTAGAAACACGTCACTATCTCCGTTGCATGTCCAATAGCTGAAATACAGTAACTGGACCAACTAATTCGATGAGGCATCTAACCCGGATTCAACCTACTATATTTACTGAATATGGATATTTTACATGCAAACTTGAAATTTTGAACATTTTTGAAATTGCTTCAATTATACACGAAAATATGCTAGTTCTTCTCCCTCACATACTTTTAAATTTAAAAAAAAAAATTCTTCGATTCCAACTCCCAGTTATTGACATGCATAAATAATATTTCGATCTTTGAACATAACCAAGTCTAAGGTTTTAATGTTATGTATTTGTGAATGCTACAAGATGTTAGGTGGACTTTGGCAAGCATCGAAACGAGATTCAACTGCAATAGTACTGCCGTCAATGAAGGTTATTTCTACTAATATCAGTGAATCTATGTGACTGCAGTTCCATCAAGAGTTGAGCAAAAACCAATGGCTTAACCGGATTAGAGGCACTCCCACCATCAGATATCCGCGTTTTGTGTATGGAAATAGTAAATAGAGAAAACATTCACCTCTAATGGAGGGAGGTTAGATAGAAAAACGGTGGGCGATTTATAGAATGGAAAGTCGGCTGGTTTTCAATTTATAAAAGTTAGTAGTGCGTTCGCTTTTTTTTTAATCTTTCAAGAGCCTATTAAATATTTTGAGCGATTTCTTATTCTATGGTAGTATAACTTTTTTTTGTCTTAGATTCAGATGTAAATTAAAAGTTAGAAAACATTTTTCGAAAATTTTATTTTCCATATTATGAGACTATGCATTCCTAAAATACAGGGTGTCCATAATTAAACAAGCCTATTTTACAGTTGTCTAAATACGAAACTATTGGTCAAAAAGTTGTAAAATTTTGTGTCGAACATAATAAAGGAATGGGAATTATTTTGAAAGCAAAACAAATTTAGTTCAAAATTTCCCACCAGAGGGCCTTTTTAAATAAATTACACATTTAGCCACCACCCACAGAATACTAGGTCTGAGCTTTGTGAAACAAATGGCGGCTGTCGTAGGCGGATTTTTTTTTCAGAGTTTGTACGGTCCGTTCAATTCGAACACCAATAATTTTTTTAATTTTTTACGCTTTATTTTTTTTTCAGGGGGCTGTCTCTATATTTGTCTTATTTAATCTGAGAAAAATAAAGCGTAAAAACTTTTTTAAATGTGTAACTCATTAAAAAAGCCCCCTGGTGCCGAAGCTTTAAACTAATTTTTTTTTTTTTTTTTTTTTTTTTTTTTTTTTTTTTTTTTTTTTGCTCAAACAAATTCCTATTCCTTTATTATGTCCGTCACAAAATTTCAGAATTTTCTGACAAATAATTTCGTCTGTAGACAACTTTAAAGTAGAGTCGTTTAATTATGGAAACCCTGTATTTTTCAGCTTCACATTTTTTTAATGCTTTTCATATGAGACGTTCCAAAATTAAAATTTCCTTTTAGTTACTCTATTACTGAATAATAAGATTTAAGTCAGTATCACTAAAAAATTTTTGTTACGTTAAATAACGCCCATCTTTATATTTACTGCGTTTCAATAATCTCGGATCTCAGTGTTTTGATTTGGGATCACCTACGAGATTTAGAAAATTGTTGTAAATTGCCTTAACTCTCACATTCTTCTGTAAAAAGTCATGGAAAACTAGTATTTGAAACTATTTATTCCTTATGAGTGAATAAGACCAAACACAAATATACGCATGTGGGTGTGTGGATGAAATTGCGACCCTCCTCCTTTATATGTTTAAAATAAATAAGTCTCTAAAGTTACAAGATCCTTTTAAGTGCACACTAGATTTCCAAAATAAAAAAATAGGGTAAAGTACGAATTTAGTACAAGGTCATGGGCCAACAATCATTTCCAGAATGTCTACATTAGATGAGGTTGAGTTGAAAACAAAAGGGCATGGAACATTTGCATAAATCAGTAATCATACTGCATAGGCAATTTAGCTTTAACAGAACGGAATTCAAGTTGAAACTTTTAACGAGTATTCATTTGTCAAACAGAAGATTAGCTTTCTTATATTAACAATACATCTGAAAGACTACGTTATGATAGTTAAAGGATTCATATCGCTGAGAACCGGAAATATCTACAAGTTGATTGTTTCATGAAATATAAGAGTCCAACGAATTTACAACTAAATATACAAAACATATCAAACTTGATCCTACTCAAATTAATATTTAGTAAATAAGCTTTTCAAATAAAGCATAATTTCCTAATCTCCATATATAAATACAAAACATTTAGAGAAATGCAATTTTTTTTCAGCTTTGAAATCTTTATAGAAGGTCAGAAAATATTGAACAATTCATATCAAAATATTCATGCATCATATTTATTCTGCATATTTTCTGAAATAAAGAAATAAACAATGATAGCGAAAAACAGAGATAAATTTGTGCTCCATAACCTTATTATATAAGTATCATTTGTGGATCTTATGGTGTTTTCCTTAAACTTGTAAGCAAAAATAAGCAGACACTTAGAAGTGTTATAATGCAGTATTATCCATAAATTGTAGTATTTTACATAAATTAAGTCTCAATAAATACAATAAGGCATGATAAAAGTTTTAAAAATTCGTTTTCAAAACGATTATAATTGGAAAGATGAAAGTGGTACTTCGAAACAAGATCAACTTTGCATTAATGATTATTTCGACTTATTAATTTGAAAGAAAATTTTTTGCAAAAATAGCACTGATCTGCTATAAATTTAATCTCAGTTACATCTGTTCTCCGATACGATTAAATTTTGACTGAATTTGCATTAAGCTTGATCATTTAAACTATTTGGTCGTGTTATTTTTAAGCCAATCCGGGCTAGATAATCTTAAAAGTCCTGCTTTGCTTACAACCTATTAATTTAAAAATTTATCCAACGTATCCATTTATCACTAGAGGAATTCAAAAATCAGCGGATTTTTTAAATTTCTTCTTAGCTTAATAAAAATATCTAAATCTAAACCTCAAATAGCAAAAATTCATAGAATTTGAGGAGCAAGCATAAATAAAACCCACATTATTTATTCACCGAACTTCTTAAAGAAATTTAAAAATACTATATTTTAATTTAATTTTTTTAATTTTTTTCCTTTATTTTATTTTATTGAATTTTTTTAGCATGAATACGCGGTTTTATTCAAATTAAAGCAGCAGTTACTGAAGCGCAATTAGATACCATCACATTACAATAAATTATTAGAACTTTCCAGTCTACATCTAGAGGAAGACGGCACCACGTTAGACAATGTGGCTATCAAGTTTTAGGCCGATTTCAAATTTAAAACAAATGATTTTGTGATAGACTTATCTAAAAAAGAATATAAGATTAATTTTTTTTTCAATCGTGTTTCAATCTTTAGTTGTTCTAATCCTACAATTCAGTTCTGCCTCAATTAATTTATTATAAACATGAACGGGAACTATTTGAATTATTTATGCTGAAAGTCGTTAAGGCAAATTTTAATAATTTCAAAACTTCTTGTCAAAAAAAAAAAAAAAAAAAGAGACATTTAAAAGCATAAAAACTGTTTAAAAATCGTCACTTTTAAATTTACCTCCAGAAAAGTGATGCTGTTTCTAAATTAATTGTAAGGTGCAGGAAATGAGATTTATAGGGTCAGTTTCTAGACATCAACAAATTCCTAGATATTAAGCGATGGATTTTAAAATAAAATCTAATGAATGATAATCTTAAGATTCAGTTAAATAATTAGTATCTTTCTGATTATTAACGCTTCTTCAACAAATGAAGACATATAATTCAAAAAATCCCTGCCGGCTCGGCCTACAGGCGGAGGTAGATTTCGAAGTTAAGTACTAATTTCACCAACAAAAACTAAATCAAGATTAGAGATAAACCAAGTTTAACAATTTTATCTGGCCGCTTTTGACGAATTTTTAATTCCAGTTTTCTGTAAGAGCCCATTTTATCAAAATCATATTAAGACTGTATTAAAAAAAAAAAATTCCCCGCTCAACAACTCGAAATTTTCCGACAGATTTTTAAAAGTAAAAACATGAAACTAGCTCACGTGATTTTATGAAGAGATTTATAAGCGACCAGTGTTTTTATTTTCCGTTCAATTAATTAGAACTATATTTACAATTATTTTTTCAGTACGACCACTTTTATTCGTTTCCAGCACTTTCGCTTCGGGAAATTCGATTCAAAATGCCTACTTTGACAACATTTTTTGAAATATATTCTCCCTTTATAAAAAAAATCGACCAATACAGCACTTTATATAGTTTCTGAATAAGAGAACCTACTAATTGGATGCGTTTGAGAGCGGAAATGAATTTAAAAATGAGTCAGAAAATAAGCCGTTTGGATTTGAGTACACCCTTAAAACGATAATTTTTTCGCCAACCCCTATTTTTTTTTCTTTTTGCTGTAAGAGTTGATTCTATCAAAAACTTGAACTAGAATTGAGAATGAACTGCTCCATGTATTCAAACGAATCAGTGTGGTGGTGCCATCTATTGACTTATTAGTAAAATAAAAACTATTAATAACTATTAATGGATTAAGTTTTAAAGCAAATACTGTTTAGAGATAGATATATGATAATTAAATATTAATTAAAAATATGTTAATAAATATATAAAAATGTATTAGGAAAAATTAGTAATTGATATATTAAATCAAAATGATATGTAATATGGTGAAAATGATTATTATTAATGTTTCACAAAAATATTGGTACCTTGCTATAACATATAATTTAAATTCCTGTGACAACATTGCATCATCACTTAAATTAATTTATAATTAAATAATAAAACAAAATATTAAAATTAAGATGCTAAGGAATTAATATTAATAATAATTAAATTATGAATTTAATAAGTTACATTTAATGTGTCTACAAACTGTCTTAAAAATTAAATACACATAATATAATGGGAGAGGGAAGAAAAAATAATAAATTTATTAAAACATGCATTTTATTCTCATTTAAGATAGTATACTTTGTATTAGAAATTAATATGATATTGTCCTGAGTACGCTAAAATTTAAATACAAATTAATCATTAACAATATTAAATATTAATGAATATAAATAAATTTAATATGAATTGATAAATATATAACTACACCATTATACATATAAAAGTATCGAATCAACATCCATTATAAAATGTGTATTAGCCACATAGTTATAAATCAAATGCCCCATTTTTTAAAAAATAAATTAACCATTGCGTATTATCCAGACAACGCCACCCTCCTCCGTACTCAAATATCTACCCACCCATCCGTCCTATAATATTTTTTTATTATTATTTTACATTTTTAATTTTTTATAATTATTTTCTCATTTTATATATTTTTTGTAATTTTTTACGCATGTGGTAATTTGGTTATTAAGGCATTTAAGTGCTAATTATATATTAAAGAACATATGAATATTTTTGGAAAACCATCATTTAATGCATCATAAATTAATTTTTTTAATATTGTTGTTAATAAGATGAGAAGAACATAAATACTTTATTCTATATAAATGATTAAGGATTATATTACGATATACAGAATTATGAAGACAAGATTTAAAATTATTAAATGTATTAACTTTGAATTTAAATTCTTTACGTTTATTATATAGATCAGTTATTGCTTTGTTTTCTTTTATTGTAAAATTAATTGTATTGCTAGATAGGAGGTTTTCCGTTAATTCTAAATTAGTAGGATAATCTACTGGAAATTGAGAAATATTAGTTTGATCAGTGGCAAAAAAAAATTATGTCATCAATATAACGATATAAATGTAGATTACTATTAGTGAAAGTGTGTTCATAGTGATATAAATATAAGTTATATAATAAACTGGATGTGCATCCACACTGTGGTATACCGACGTTCTGTAAATATAATGTGTTATCTTGCAAAATATAATTATTATAGATAATGAAATTTGTTTGAGTTTTAAAATAAGCTATATCTATATTCAATCGTAAATCCAGTTCATGATGATACTTTTTAGATAATGCATTTATAATATTATTTAGATCTAATATATCTATATTATTAAAAAGATCTTTGAAATCATATGTCGTTATATTGTTTACACATTTAAAATTTTTCATAATATTGACCTGTTGATAGCTTTTTTTTTAAATATACAATCTGTATTATCAGTAGATGTTGTAAGTGTATATATTTGATTGAGAATTTTTAATAGAAGTTTACTGGCTATATTATTATATGTATTACATCCAATAGTTACAGTCCTAAATTTAATTGGTTTCTTATTAAATTGGGTATAAGATCTAAATAAGGATAATTAAAGTTAGTAGAGAAAATATTTAATAGTTTATAATAATTTTGAATTTTACGATTGTTTACTATTACATTTTCATTAGTTTTTTGAACAGATATTAGAAAAAATACAGGATGTAAGAAGTCGGTGATAATAAAATTTACATATGATTGCATAATTATTACGAGATTTGTCTATATATGTAATAACATAGTTTTTTTTGTAATTTAGTAATTTGCTGGAAAAAATGCTTTGTGTTAATAGTAACCAAATCCGAAATATTATATTTTAAAGCCTTAGTTAATATTCAATAACTAGTATTTTCCATTGATTTATATATTCAATAGGTTTATTGTATGGTACTGAAATTTTATAAATAGAAATATCTATATCATATGTAAAGTGTTTTATAATAGAATTTACGTTAAATTTAGATGGAAGTCTATATTTATTACCATAACTCATTAGTTTTTTCAATTTAAAATCATTAACATTATTAAGATTTCCAGTGATTATATGTCTATGATCATTAGTTATGTATTTTTTTTTTAGAACGGGGTCATTGCATTTGCGCGGAAAAGTACTTGCTATAGATGTATTTTTTGAAAATGTATTATAGTTAAAAATCTTTCTTCCGATTGTATTCGGATATTTAAAGGTTTTTGATGTCTGAAGATTATTAATAGGAAAATAACAGTTTTTATCATTAATTATATAATTAATATTAATTTTATTAAATATTTGATTTGAAAAAGTTATTATCATTTGAGTGTTCGTGTTTTGAATGTTTTTTGTAAATTAATGTTGAAAAGATTTATTCTAGTCATAATAAGATTTTAAAAAAAAATCAAAGAAGTGTTTATAGAAAGAGATAGATAAATTTTTTTACTGTGGGTGGTTTTGGGTTTTAGGGGTCATGATCGGTGTAGATCTGCAATTTATTTTCAGAAATTCCAACATAGGAGCGATCGCATTTGCTAGTATTTCATACGAAATCTACCTAAAACAAGCGAGACTAATGCAGTGAATTTTCATTCTATGACATTTCACAAGACATGGAAATTTTGGGTTAAAGATATGCACTATTTCTTTTAATGAACCACCACAGGCCGTTGTTTTTTATAGTTAATCATCCACAATTCAACCCTAGTTAAAATTAAAGTAACATTATTCTAATTAATATTGTATTTAGCAACTTATATTAATGTAATAAATCAGCCAAAATGTTTTATTTCTATTTATTTCTTCTAATTTATTTAAAAAGGGAAATTTTCGAACGTGTAAATGTCATTTTAAACGGGGGAAAGGTCGATATTACGTATAGGAGCTGATTGTTCAAAACTGATATGCTCAGTAGCTTATTGGGAACCTATAAAAATGTTAAAATTAGCGAAAGCGCGAAATACATGACTCTAATTATTTCTCTTCCTCTTTGTGTATATATTAACGTTATCGAGTTACTATTATTCGTGCAATTTACACCGGCATTTTTTTTACATGTAATTTATTTTTCATTAATTTCGGACATTTTTCTTGTAAAGTTTCTCAAATGTTTTACATCAAAACTTTTTCATTCGGTAAAATTTTGAAATTTTCTATGCATTCGCGGTTCCAAAAAGCATTTTTTTAAAAATATTCTTCTGTATATTTAACGTTAATGGACTCTTGAAAAAAATTTCTCCTTTAAATTGTGAGTGAAGCATTAACGGCAAATGAATTTAAACAAGTGGGTAAGTGTGATCACAGATCGCATGGATGGTTTCGTTTAATATTCCTTTCAAAACACTTTATTATTTAATAATTAAACCCAAATTGATAATTTATAATGATTAAATCCTTACATAGATCGGGGTGGCATAGAGGGGTGAGGATGGAGGTAGGGAGATTGTGAAGGCCATTATTGGGCACATGGCCTTTCATTTAAGATATTAGATGACATATCGTAGATTAAATTTCAAGTTTGCGAATTTTTTTCAATAGCGCTGACTGGCGACAGAAAGACAAAAATGGGTGAGAAGATGCTAATTGTTGAGATTTGTTATGCAGATTTTTTTCTTAATTTTGGGGGAAATTTATGGGGTAGTAACGAACAAAATAAAACATTAAAACACCCCTAATGGTGAAAAATTGAGTTAAAAGGTTGGGGAGTGGTGCTCAGTAATATATAGGCCAAGAGCTTTAAAACTATGTGTCACATGAAAAAAATCAATTTCCTGCGCACGCCCCCCCCCCCCCGCATGGGGGAATACCCCTAATTGTCTGGGGTCGAAATAATCCCCAGCGAGATGTCGGGCTCGACGAGATATTCCCGTCGGTCAAGCTTTCAAATGAGGTCGAATCTCGCTATAGTTTAATTAGGGAGTGAGTTAGAAAAATTGCTTAAAATACACAATTTAGAGCTCGGAGAGGTAAAAAAGGAATTTAGAAATTCAATTACCCCCCCCCACACACACACACACATACACACGTACACACTTCTTAAAAATTTTTAAGTGCTATAAAATATCTGAAATTTTAAAATCGAAAACTTGATTACTTTTCTTAATTTTAATTTCTTTCTTTTGCTGAAATTAATATTCGGAAATAGTGGCAACTACTACCACTCATAAATAAAAGGGGGAATATGTTCATTTTATATAGCCTATAATAAAAAATAGGACGTAAAATAATGATAATTAGTGGAGAAACGCTTAGATTTAACCCTTCACTGCAAGATTTTTCTTTTCATTATAAAAAAAATAATTTGACTACTTAAAGTAGTCACAAATACAGGAAAAATAATAAAAAAATTCAGACTTGATATCTTTTTTTAAAATACGGATTTTTGTGGTATGTGCCATATGTGTCCCAAAGCACACAATTAGATATTTACTGTTTTGTACTAAATGTGGCACAAAACCCACAATACTTGTGTATTTGATATATAAAAAGAGTATAATATGTATTAAAATTTTATAGCAGATATTTAACCCTTTGAGAAGCAAGCAATTGTGTCTCTGTAATGTTGAATTCACACCAGAATATTCGAAAAAAATATTTTAAAATAAGAAAAACAAATTTTGCAACTTTTTTCTTCCAAAGTTAGAAATATAAAATTTAATTAAAAGTTTCTGCTGCGAATCTTGGTTAAAATTAGTGCGATATAATATATTCCACAGCCCCTAAATGTGTTAAAATGCGCAAAAACGTAAAAATTAATGTTACAAATTTCAAAATACAGATTGTAAAAACACATGAAAGGAAAAAATGTACAGAAAATTATTTTACAATACAATAAAATATCATCAGAAAGCAAATCAAAAGAAAAGGGAGTGTAAAAAAGAGCTTCACTCTAAAATTGGGTAGAGTGAAAAGTTCACTATTTGAAAGAGTGACAGGCATTTTTGCTCTTTTTGGAGTGATTTTTTAAAAAATACACCCCTTAAAGAGTGGAATTTTCCACTCTGTAAAAAGGAGTGAAATGTCTTACTCCTGAAAGTGTGACTTACGTATGCATTGCTTATGAACCAATCAGCGCTCCAAAGCGACGACACCCTTAAAAGATAAGAAAAATAATCACTTTTTCATCCGCCATTTTAAGATTAACAGATTAGGATATCATTAAAATTATTCTTTATGGAATACATAAAATAAAGGTAAGTCTTATTTAATTTTAAGCATTTATCCGTGTAGATATGTGGAATGTTAATATTATGAGCTAAATAGTGTATGTTGTATAGAAAAAGATTGATCGTCGAGTATTCAAAAGTGATAGTGAGATTTCTTCATGTAGCGGTCTGAAATGCAATTGTTTTAAGGGGACCGGAAAAGCCGTATCTCCGCCATGTTAAATTCACCAACTTTATGTACCTTTTTCTCAGAAATGGTGAAAGATAGAGGTGTAGATTTTTTAGAGTAGTTTGAATAGCACGCTTTACGTATTTTAACAGACCATTTTCGTTCTAAAGTGATTGTGAGATTTCTTCATGTAGCGGTCTGAAATGTAATTGTTTTAAGGGGACCGGGAAAGCCCTATCTGCGCCATGTTAAATTCACCAACTTTATGTACATTTTTCTCAGAAATGGTGAAAGATAGAGGTCTAGGTTTTTTTAGAGTAGTTCTAATAACATGCTTTACGTATTTTAAAAGACCATTTTCGTTCTAAGTGAAATTCAAAACTAATTATTAAATATTTATTAAAAGTCATATTTAAATTAACATTTTTGATAAGATTTCACTTCCTAAAATAAATAATTCTCAACAAATCATTAAATCCCTGTGTTAAAGTATACAGAATAACATAATATAAATATTAAAAAGAATCTGAGTTCTTAAATTTAATAGATATTGAAACAAGTTGGAAATTGCTCGTCAAACGTGGCAAATGAGATGCGTTCGTACTATAACTAGATTTGGAAATATTTTTTGCACCGCATATTGTACTGAATGTATATTTTAGTGCAATACGTAAGTGCATATCCATTTCATTCTGTTCTGAAAGGCTGTAACATTATTAAAATGGACTTGAAATATTTTTTTCCCCCACTGGCCGTCATGTAATGGAAAACTTTTGACTGTCCCTGTAATTAAACTATGCATCCGATTTTCCTTAAATTTCAAATGAGTCTACAAAATTTTGTAATAATTATATATTTAAAATTTCAGATCATTCGGAAGACTGTAACGTTATTAAAATGCACTTGCAATAATTTTTTCCCATTGGCCCTAATGTAACGGAAAACTTTTGAATGTCCCTGTAATTAAGCTATACATCCGATTTTCATAAAATTTTAAATGACTCGACAAACGTTTGCAACAATTATATATTTAAAATTTCAGACCATTCGGTTGGGTAGTTTTTGCTCTGTTACACTATGACGCAAAAGTTTAGACAATGACGTCATTCAGCTTTAAAATGTAGAATTATGACGTCAGAATTACAAAAACCTGTAAATATATTCAAAAACTGATTTAAAATGCTATGTACAAAAGACAGTCGTTTTATTTGCTATAATACTAATTTTTTTCATAAAAATTCAAATGTGCTTGTCGCAAAAGTTTAGACACTCTTCTAAATTTCTTTGAATATTCGCTGGCATATGCAAATTTAGAATCGATGATGTCACAAATTTGGAGTACTTAAGTTCTGCAAACGATTGCGCTTCATAGTCGACATGCCGAGAGCTAAAGAAATTCAAGTGAATGAGGTTTCAAGGATTTGGCAGTTGAAAGGTGAAGGAAAGAGCGTTTCTGAAATTTCTGCTATTATTAATAGGTCAAAAAAATCTATTTATCGAGTTTTATCGAGTGGTTCCGAATATAAAGCAAAATGTCGGTCTGGGAGGCCACGTGTGACAAATGTGCGAGAGGATCGCCTGATACAAAGACTAGCGAGTACTCAACAAATGAGCGTACGTGGAGTTCAAAGCTCATCGGGACTCTCTGTATCAAAGGATACGATTCGTAGACGAATTTTGGAAAAAGGAACAATCGTTTATATCAAAATGCAGAAGAAACCATCTCTGAAACCATATCATAAGTTACAAAGACTTATGTGGGCTCGAAAGCATATGTCATATGGAGAGAAATGGCAGTCAGTCATATTTAGCGATGAAAAAAAGTGGAATCTGGATGGTCCAGATGGTTGTTTATCGTATTGGCATGACTTGCGGAAGGAACCTCGACGTTTTTTTAGTCGCAGACAAGGAGGGGGCTCGGTGATGGTTTGGGCAGCCTTTTGCTATAATGGACAAGTATCTCTGACCTTCACCTGTGGTCGTCAAACTTCACAGCATTATACACAGACATTAGAAGAAAACCTACTGCCATTTGCTGAGCTTCTAGGGGGTCCTCAGTGGGAATTTCAGCAAGACAATGCTTCAATTCACACTGCAAAACATTCAAAATCTTGGTTTAATTCCCATAATATAAGAGTTCTCGACTGGCCAGCATGTAGCCCAGATCTTAACCCTATAGAAAACCTTTGGAGCATCATGTGTCGCAAAGTTTATAGCAACGCTAGACAATACTCTTCTGAAAAGGAACTTAAGACATCTATTGAGAATGCATGGTACGATATCGATCCACAAACTATGCAAGATTTAGTTTCTTCCATGCAATCTCGTGTATATGACGTAATACATAAGCATGGATGCGCAACCAGGTTTTAAAAATTGTTTATTTCGATATTATTTAATTTGTGTCTAAACTTTTGAGACAGCAGTTTATTTTTGTTACCATTTAATTTATTGCAATATGCACAATTCCACTTTTCTTTGTTATAAATATTGTTTATATGTACAGCACATTAATTTCAAGCAGTGATTTGAAAATTGAATAAATATTTTTCAAAGTATGTAAGAATTTCTTCATTGTCTAAACTTTTGCGTCATAGTGTATATGCGGACGCAGTGCTGAATTCAGACACTTTTCTCCGGGAGGGATTTCTGTAGCTCCGGGGGGCGGGGGACATTATAGAGTTCCGGCGGAGAAATTGAACTTTTTGAACATTGAAAACACAAAATCTCAAATCTTCCGGGGGACATCTCATTGCTCCGGGGTGGGGGGATGTCCCCCCGGGCCACCCCCTGAAATCAACACTTGGACAGACGGACTGAACGACGACTATAGGTGCTACGTATTTATATAATTACGAACGCACCTAAAAAAGGAACACAAACAGGAAAAATCCAAGTTTTGAGAAAAAGTCAATTAAAGATTTAAATGGCCATTAAGCTGTGAAGTACCCTTAGAAAGAATGAATAATTTCAACAGTTATTTTTTTTATATATAAACATGTGTGACACGTCGTTGGAAAGACAAAAGTTTACACTAGTTAATGATATAAAAAAGTAAAAGTTGATTTTTAGGTGCGTTCGTAGTTATATAAATACGTAGCACCTATAATCGTCGTTCAGTCCGTCTGTCTGTCTGTCTGCCCGCATATAACAGCGCAAAAACTACCCAACCGAGTCGTTTGAAATTTAAAATATATAATTGTTGCATAATTCTGTTCATTATTCTAATTCATTTCAAATTTTATGAAAATCGAACTTATTGTTTAATTACAGGGACAGTCAAAAGTTTTCCGTTACATTACGTCCAATGGGAAGTGCATTTTAATGATGTTACAGCCTTCCGAATGGTCTGAAATTTTAAATAGTGTAGCTGTGCCTGTAATGGACACCCCTTGCTTATTTTGGTTCATAAAAAATAACTAATAAATATTTAACTTTAATTATTTTTTTTATATTTTCCCCTTGCTTGTTTTATAAAACTGGGTTATTGTTGACACTTTTAATCAAACCAATTAGGAAGCAGAAAATAATGTTTCAAAGTTTTGCTGTTTTTCTGTGAAAATCTTAATGAAGAGGCTAAGAACTGGCTTCGTTTAATTAATTTATATATTATTTATTTTCTTGAAAAATTTGAATGCTTTTGTTTGAGTAGTTTAAACAGAAAACTTAGACTTTTATATACTAGCGGTCATTTACGAAATTTCATTTATTTTTAAGGTTTTAAGAGGGGGTGTCCATTACTGGAATGGTTAATTAGTCATTTTCCACCAAAACTTTTATAAATAGCTGCTTTTAAGTTATTTTATGTGATTAATAAAATTTCAATATTTTATTCTTTTTTTATGTAGATATACATTGCTATTTTAAAATCTGGCAATCAAACCAGCTAGGAAGCAGAAAATATTGTTTAAGAGCACAGTCCAAGAGGGGCTCAAAGCACTGTAAAAAAAATGGTAACTTTCCATGTAAAATCCAGGAACGTTTCGCCTTTTATCAGGTTTTCAGAATAATTTAGCTCTTTCCTGTGAAATTCTGGTTTTCTTATCTGAAACGTTCCTGAACAAAAGTTGGAAACAGCAAAACGCTGCGGCCGCCATTTATTATTTTTTTTTTCCTATAATCCGTTGCTCGCGCGCGAGTGTCGAAAACGAATTCCTTAAATGAATGTAAAAAAATCTATATGGAATGCAAATAAATCAATAGACGACATAATCCTTTACGTCTCTATTGTCAAGATAATTCAGATGAAAATACAATACCTCTGTGACATCACTAAGAGATTATCTCTCGTACTTGTCTGTGAAATCTTTAACGAGCAGACTGTGTAAAAAAAATACACCTATTATTTGGATCTGCATTAACCATGGGACAATCAAATATGATTCTCACCTATTTTGATTAATTTAAAGTATGTTTTAGAGTTCTTATCTCTAATTATTCTTGTGAAAGGATTTCTTCAAATGGGCCTTAGATTTTCCGAAATTAGATGCCGAGTTTTAGCATACGTTTCAAATACCCATTAGTTTGCAGCTCTCAACGTGTCTTTCGTGGTGTGGACGCAGAAAGCTTGCACGCCACCCGTACGGCCCGGGTTCGATGCTACCTCTTGACTTTTTTTTTCTTTTGTAATTAATTGTATATTTTAACACTTTATTACAATTTGATTTAAATTTGACATATATTTGACACTTTGAATTGCTGCAAATTTGAATTTTTTTTTTCGGAAAAAATATACAATTACGTTTAGGTTTTTTTTTTCATGAAAATTTATATGTATTTTATCTAACTTGTAAACTAACATAATCACTGGCGAAAATCCAAAATATTTTATGTCTAGATTTTTTTTCTAATTATTATTTACATTTATATATTTTTATATTTTAAGCAAAGTTCAGAAACAATATATCACATATATATTTACTTTATTGAATTTTAACTGAAAATTTATTTTTTCGTGTAAATTATAAATAATAATTTTGATGTCAATTTCAAAATATTTTTTCATTCTAACAAATAATGATAATAAAGCGAAAATTGTCAACTGGAAATGTAAAAATCGTCTGCGGATCCCGCATGCCGTGAAATGTCAGTAATGTCATAATGAAGGGAACGAACATCCAGAGTGAATAATGTCAGCCAGGTATCGGTCCGGATAGCCTGACAGGTAAGGCATTGGCACGGCACGCCAAGTATCCAGGTTCGATCCCTGGTCTGGACATTTTTCGCTCTTGTGCTACTCCAGCCTTGAATATGTCAGTAATGTTTTGCTGTCAACAGAAATATTCCTGGTATTTCGCAGGAAACTTACTGGCATTTCTGTAGAAAGTTTTTAACATATACAGTAAAGTACCAGACATTTTCAAGAAATGTTTCTTTGAAATAATGGGCAACTCAGCTGCCCATTTTTTCCCAGTAACGTTGCGGAATTTTTTTTACAGTGAGGGCTTAATACCTCTCCGTTTAAATAATAACAATTAAGTTACAGAAGCTATTAAAAATCTATTTTCTGTCTTAACCCATAAATGCCTGATTTTTCAAAAATCATTGTAATAATGTTTTTCGGCTTTCATTTTTTAAATAAATCATGGGAAAAATATTTTAAAAAATCATATTTTGTTTTAAGTATAGTTTACGGCTAAAAAACAGTTTGTTACTAATCGGCAATACTGGTGTTTAATTGAAAAAATAATTTACCTTGATAAAATTCGATAGCATTATACACACAAGAATTTTAGGAACTATAATAAGAAATAAATTTCACTTGCTCACTGCAGGTCAAAATTGGGTATTTCGCAAGCTCGCAAACAAAAAAAAAAAGAACAAGTAGCAACAATTGAAAAAATAAATTTATCTTTATTCTTAAACAGCACAAGTGTTGCCATCTACATGTTGAAAATCGATTTAATAATATTTTCAGAATGTATTTTATTGGCAACATTAGGCATTATGTCTTCAATATTATTCTAATAGTATTTTAGAGCCTAAATTGGGTATGTTGCCAAAAAGCAACACCAGGCATTTAAGGGTTAAATGTTTCCTTATTCACCTCTGACGAAAAAAAGAAAAAAAAGTAATATTCATTAATTTATAGGCAATATTCATGAAACTAGTAAATCTGCAGATCAGTGGCTCAAACATCAGTTCTACAGTTTTATTTTGAAATTATTTTACTTAGCATTTAAAATATTCAACTCACAATATCATTTCTTTCATATTTGTAATATTAATTATTATAAATGATATATCAAGTAGTCTCTGGAAGATTAATTGTTAAAAATAGCGAGACTAAACTAAACACTAACATTCCAAATTTTTTTTTTTATTATTATTACCTTTTGAAATCCCCCACTGATTCAATAATTTGATAGCTGTAATTGCCTGATATTTAGTATTTTAAACTATCCATCTAAAATAATTAAATCATTGATCTTCTGATAATTACAATAATTGATGCAAACAGTAAATGATTATTACAAATATTTTATTAATTACTCGTATCCTTATTGTTAAATTTATTTGAAAATAATTATTTTGATTCATTAGTATGTATTAAATAAATTATGGTTCTAAATACTGTCATAAAAACAGTTATACTTATTACTTTTTATCCCAGTAGCAGAAACGATGCAGCACGGCAGCAGGGCGGCAGATTATTTTAGACCTTGCAGATTAATTTACCAGCTTAAAAAAAATTCTGTTCTTAAAATAGTCGCTAAAAATTTGTTTATTTTTACAGTTATTGTTTCTTATTACATTTTCTTTGTAAAATGCAACTTTTGCTTATTTTATGGGTTACTATAAGTATTTATGCTAATAGCTTGGTTCAGCACTGTTGGGTCGCAGATAAATTTTGGTTTGCTGCAGATGGCCACCGAAAATTCTGCTACTGGGCTTTTTATGGGTGGGCTTTGGGGTGTTTTAATATATTTCTGTTATTTGAAATTAAATTTCGATTCATATTGGGAAATGAGACTATAAGAATGGTTAAATATTGTTGATAGATTAATATAATATTGAAAAAACTAGAATATAATAATTATAACTATTAATAAAAAAAAATTATTTTAAAAGAAATTCCTTAAGGGTGTCAATCACTGGCACATTTACCCTATATAATTTTTGCAAAATTTTGTCGAGTCGTTTCAAATTTTATGAAAATCGGAAATACAGTTTAATTACAGTGACAGTCAAAAGCTTTCCACTACATTACCCTCATAGCATGCATGGTCACGGTGACGTCGTTGTGACGTCACTATAAGTCACTGTGGTCACGTCACATCTGTGACCAAAATGCCACCGCTCAGTGATGTCACATTGTGACTGAGATGTGAACTTCTTAGAACACTTTAAAAAATTGCAAAAATTCTTTAAAACATGTTATTTACTGTAAAATTATATTTTTCTGGCAATTAAAAAAAATTGTGACGACACTGTTATGTCACTGCATGTAACGTATGTCACGTCACATATGTGAAAAAAAAACCCCACCATATTGTAAGTCACAGTGTGACAAAAATATGAACTTCAAAAATCTTTGAAAATGAAGAGAAATATTTTAAACAGTTCCGAGTTACAGCGGCATAAGGAATGAAAATATATTAGTGGATAGCAAATAGTAAATTCTGTCACGAAAGGGGGAAGGGGCATAATAAATAAAATGCACGATACAAGCATTACTAAACTAAATTTCCATGCTATATTTTATCAATTTGATGGATTAAGCGATCTCACAGATCGCTCACAGTAGTTATGCGGCAATTTTTGTCACATCAGCTAAGGGTTAAACAGTATTTTAAACAGTCCCGAGTTACAGCGGCATAAGGATTGAAAATATATTAGTGGATAGCAAATAGTAAATTTTGTCACGAAAGGTGGGGGGTATAACGACTATCTCGTTATATATGTTTGCATTCCATTCGCCCCCCCCCCACACCAGTTTCAATTAAAAGTCTGTTTAATAACTTATTTATTTTAGTGCACTATAGTCAAACAGTGCAGCCCCTAAATTAAATTCAACATTTAAAAACTAAAGCGATTGTATTAATTGGCCCTGCACATTTAAAATAAATTATTCTAGTTACTCATCTCTTTAATAAAATAAAATCAGTAAATCACTCTCCATTTTCACTTTGTGAGTCTCTCACACATACGATTTAACCTTGTAGAAAAACGTTACTGTTGTTTGTTAAAAACAAAAGCATTTTAACTTCGGGCATTTCCTTATTTGGGCATGAATATAACTCATCATAATCACTTAACAGGCAATCTATTCATTAGAATTTTCTTCCCAATACACTTTAACATTCACACACTTTTGTTCATATGTATGTCAATTCTGCATTTTTGTGGTAAAGCGGTTTATCTTTGATCTAACATCTGGTCTAGAAAAATACATTCTCATGCTTTTTAGCCTAACGAATTCGGTCTGTTACTATGCCTTATCCAGAAACAATTTTTATTTGTCTTTTAACCGCAGCTGTATCAATGTACAGGTTAGTCTGCGCCTATCATGACTCAGGAATGTTATCAGCCCACAATCTGCCACCCCTACACAATTAATATATGGTAGAAGCCCACCGTATGTATTTGGCGAACATACCAGCTAATGTTTTCTCTCCGGCTCTTGTGCATGGCGCAAAATATTTGTAGTTTGGCGATATTGTAGTCCGCCAAGCAAGAAAGTTGTAACTGCGTATATTCAACTCACTCCTGCGCTGCCTCCTGCCTCGTGATGTCATTTTAACAAGAAGTTCTGATCGCTTCCCCTTGTGCCTCTCCCTTCGCCTTTCATCATGTAATAAAGAAACCGTTCGTTTAACAAATTGGAGTTTTTTTTTAATTAGACCTGGTGTTCTAAATTTCAGTACGTTGTCAACAAAAACGGCCATCTCTGTATCTAACGAAAACGTCTTCATATACATTGGTCGCCTGACCAGTTTTTTTTTCCTAAAAAAATGTAAGGGAGAGGTACGTGCTTCCAATCTTTTTTTTTCTGCATGGACTTCGCGGAACGATGGATCCCTCCCGGCTGTCGCACCACTCGGTTGCAGTGAGCTTCGAGTATCTCGCCCCCGTCACCTAAGGAAGAGTCATTCTTGAAAGTGAACTTCTCGCCCTGGTCAACTGCCCCTTGCCGAAGAAACATCTTTGCCTCATTTCCAATCTGCCTTCCCCCTTTGCCAACCCCTGGAGTTTTGGAATCAACTGCACTCTCCCCGTCGCCGAAGAAATCTGCCTGCGTTACATCCTCCCGTCGCCGAAGAAATCTGCCTGCGTGCTATTTCATTTGTGAAAGTGTCCTGCGTGTTTTGTGTAGTGTGCTAAAATACAAACCAGCTCAGTGTGTGTGTAAAATATTTGTGCAAGTTAGTGTGCTCAAAGTGCTCCTCTACGTGTTCCTTTTGTTTTCATAAGTCCGACAAGTTCTGCAATCCTACAGCGCGTTGAGAAACCTTTCTTGTGTTTGTGAAAATGCTACAAATTTGATATGATTTCCTGAGTTCAGTGAGGGACTCATTTCAAAGCAAAAAAATATACTGCAAAAAAATTGTGTGCATTTCCCGCAAGAATGAACGTATCTATCTGGTAAGTGCATTTTTCTCCGTGTGTACTAAAAAAGTTTTTCCTCAAGCTGATTTGTGCTACAAAATTAGTATTTACTGTGTGAAAGTCGATATGCTAACATACAAATCACTGGTAGTGAGTCGTTCAAATCAAAGGAGTCAATCAACAAAAAATCATTCAAATGACTCCTGAAGTTGTGCTCCATAAATTCTCCGTTGTATACAAATAAAAAAAACGTAGAGAGTCAGATAAATATTCACTTAAAAACAAAAGTTCACAATCTAAAAAAATGAAAGTGCATTAGTAAAAAAAAAATGGTTTCAATAGTCCTAGATTCACTTAAATAACACATTTTGGAGGATGAAAGCATTTCTTTTTATTCCCCCCATTTGTTTGTTTTTCTATCGACTATTTTCTTTTCAGTTAATTCTGGAAACATTCTTTTAAAATTTTTAAAGTTGTTTCATTCCATTTTTATGCTTTCATACTCCAGAAGTACTCACAAGTACTTAAGAATTGATTTTATTAATATTATTGTGTTTTTGTACAGGATACGAAAACACAGTGATATTGCTATTTTTAATATTTTGTGAAGTTATTTTGTGCTGTTTATTATAATATTTATAAATAGAATATATTTTTTCGCATTGCATGGAATTTTCCAATATTTTTAGTTAATATCAAATACAGTCCCCTCTGCTTAACTCTTAATGGCTATTAAAATATGTTGAATTTTTTTTCTTTTCTTCAAAAAGAGTTAACGAAGATTATACATTGTCCCGTTTTCCATTATCTACAAAGGTTAAAATAAGACTTTTCTAGTTTGCCTTTCGGCTTGAAAATATTTTAATTTAAGAGAATTTTAAGTCCTGTCATTTTAGAGAAACAAGGACAGCTAGCAATTTTTTTTCTCTGTTAAAAAAGGGATAAAATAAGTATTTATTTCACTTGCTTGCTCCTAGTAGCTTTGTTGTGAAAGACGTACATATTCCCATCCATAAAAAAAAATAGGAGCTGTTGCGAATTATTTTTTTGGTTTCTCTTTCTTTTGCTTAAAATAAGCAACGATATTATTTTTACTTTGAGAAACACAATTTTTGTCCCTGGATAATTTTTTTTCTCTAATTTTTCTATAAAAGATTTGAAAAAGACCTTTTGTTTATTTTTTTTAAGTTGTGTGTTATTTTTTTAATATGATTATTATACTATTTTATTCCATTACTTTATTTCATTTACATTTTTATCTGTTATATGTGTGTTATATTTATATATGTATGCAGAATTTCAGTAACAATTTTTGATTAGAGAATTTGTGTTAGGTAAACCGTTGACCATGTCCGCTAAACAAGTTCAAATCAACATTAACCAATTTGATGGAGATCCGGATTTGCTTAAATTCGTTTTTAACCAAATTAGGTCGGTCGCTGAAGTTAACAAATACAGCCCTCAGACTACCATTGCTGTACTTGTAGGGAAGTTAATTGGTCCCGCTCAAAAATTTTATGCACAGAATCCGGAAATTCAAAAAATCAATGATCTAGATAGGCTTGAAAAAGAATTTGCCGCATTTTTCTCACCTCCGAGCAAGTGCGTGGCTGGCGTTGAACTTTCGTGTTTATCTCTTCTTCCAGCGGAGTCAATTAAAAATCTGGCACACCGACTAAACGTGTTAGCCGCAACCGTGTATGCTGATATTAACGACCAAAATGCACGTAACACAATTAAACTTATGAAATTCATGGAGGCTGTGCCAGCTAACATACGAATAAAGTTACAAGAAAAAGGTATCACAGAATATCGTGCTGCTGTTGAAAGAGCACAGACGTTACACGAAATTCTGCATTCCTTACCCTCTGTCAGTAAATCTCAAAATAACCTTGAAGATCAATTGAAGGAACTCTCGGAAAAAATAAATGCGTTAACACTTGCGCCGCCTGGACCCAAAACAGAAACTAAAAAAAATGACATGCAAGGTAGCCCAAAGTATAACGCAAATGCGATGCACTATAGGAAAAATTTCAAAACGCGAAATTTCCCAAAACGTTTTTCCCCTTACAAATTTCCACAAAGAAAAGTTGTGACATGCCAACTCTGTTTCCGCAGTGGCCCCCAGGCCCATCAGTGTTTTAAATGGAAAAGAGTTAATACACAGAGAAGGGAAAATTTTAACAGACGCAAAAATTACCATGTTCTGGAAAACTAGAACAGAGACACAATTTTTATGCTGATGATTTTGTGTCTCAACCATGTGACTTAACATCAGCAACATTTCCTATTGACCCTACATTACCAAAGATCTCTAAAGAAAGGTTAGTCAATTCAACCGGGTCACAAACTTCAGATCACATTAAAATCGCAAGAAATATCACTACTCAAACAGAAAATGAAAGCGATAATAATGTCCACATCATTTGTAGTGTTAATACGCATTCTCCATCACTCCCTCTTGTAAAGGCCACTATTGCAAACCATAAAATCACCCTATTGGCTGATTCTGGAAGTAGCATTTCGTTACTTTCACAAAAACTATTTAATGAACTTAAACCTGTATTAAAATACAAGAGACTATCAACAGCCATAAATATTAAAACCGTCAATTCGGATGTTTCTTTTTCTTCATGTATTAGAGCATCCATTAAGTAAGAAAAAAAATCTTTCTCGCACATCTTTTATGTAGTGGATATTCCTGAATCCTCCAGTTTTGAAGGCATTCTTGGTTTTGATTTCATTAGTAAATTTAACATTATCATTGATACTTTCAATAAATGCATTCACATTAACAACAGCTTGACTATTCCACTAGAAACAGCACACACTAAGTCAAAAGTCAGTGTAACACCTTATGTGATGTGGTGACAAATCAAACAGTTTTTTAACACGTAAAATAATTCTAGAACCCCAAGAGCAAACATGGTGCTCAGTTTACACAAACAATAATATCAAACGTGACATAAACTATCTATTTGAATATTTGGCAGATAAAAAAGAAGTAATAGGTCATGATGCCATTATTCAAATGGATAAGAAATCTAAACGCAAAAAGAAGCTTGTACAATTAAATCATTTCTTTTCTATTTCACCTCAAAATAATTCTGACACTACCATTCATCTCCCTAAACACACAAAAATTGGACATTTATCTGAGGTTGAGGAAATTCTTGAGTACCCCTCTGATAATTTGGACAAGCATCATAACTCAGAACAACACTTCCTAAATTTTATCCAGGCATCTAATGAAACATTAAAAAAGAGGAAAGAGGATTTGTCAGCTAGCGATTTCAATCTTACACATTTAAGTTCTAATGAAGCAAATAAAATGACTAAACTGTTACTTAATTATTACCCTGCTTTTTCAAAATCATTAAATACACTTGGACATACTGATAAGATTGTACCTGATTTGAAATTTATTAATGACTACCCCATAAAAACTCTTCCATTCCCCCTTCCTCAATCTTTGCAAAAAGGTGCTTTAGAACAAATTAAAGATCTGCTTGATGCCAAAATTATTGAACGCCACTGTTCAGAATGGGCTTGCCCCATGCTTTTAGTCAAAAAGAAACCAGACGGAACTGGTAAACAAAAATTCCGTCTCACGTTCGATCTTCGAATGATCAATACTCTAATTCAAGGCGCATCTTACCCTCTAAATACCTAAAATTCAAACCATCATTTCAAATCTTTCTCAGTATCGATATTTTTCTTCTCTTGACTTTCATCAGGCATATCATCAAATTGATTTGCCAGCAAAATTCCAAAATCAGTTGACATTTACTACTATGTTTGGTTCTTTTAGATACAAGAGATTAGTGTTCGGATTAAAAAACAGCGCTTCTATTTTCTAAGCTTTAATGGACTCTTTGCTTGATGAATTACAATTAGATGGTGTATATACATATCAGGATGATTTCATTGTAGGTGCAAACTCTTTTGAGGAAATATGTAATAAATTAAAAAAAAATTCTCTCTATCTTAACCAAATATAACTTGACCCTGTCTCCTAGCAAGTGTACTTTTCATAAATCTAGTATTGACTATTTGGGATTTCATGTAGAAAATCAGTCTGTTTCCCCAATTCAGTCAAATATCATAACAATAACATCTTTTCCCACACCCACAACTAAACGTCAACTAAAAAGACTCATTGGTGTTATTACATTTTATAAGTCTTTAATTCCATCTTTTTCTGAGTTAGTACAGCCACTGATAAACCTAACTACTCCAAAAGTTCAATTTAAATGGACAGTTAAACATCAAGAAATCATGGACACAATACAAAAAATTTTCTTTAATTCTCCCATGGTTAGATTACCCGATTGGAACAAGACATTTTATTTAAACACAGATGCGTCAAATGTTGCTATTTCTGGTGTTTTATTACAAGAGCATGATCAACAACTTTTACCAGTAGCATACTTTTCTAAATCTCTTAAGCCATCAGAAAAAAATACCCTGCACTTAAATTAGAACTCATGGCAATTTATAAATCTGTTACCACTTTCAAATATTATTTATATAACAGGCAATTTGTAATCCTTTCTGACAGTAAACCCTTAGAAAAATATAACAAGACTACTAATCCAGCTGATATTATCTCTCGTTGGCTCATGGAGCTTTCAGAGTACTCATACTCTTTTAAACATATCCCTGGTAAGAAAAATGTTCTTGCTGACTATTTATCTCGCTGTACTTTTGAAAACAATCAACAAACTCTGGATACTAACCCTGAACTTATCCATGACCCTCAACCATTACCTATTGTTGACTATGATACACCAGACAGTAATAATTCATGTTCAAGTGCCACTAAGAAATATGTAAACTATCTTGTATCTGGTAAACAAACAAATCCAGATCCTTTATTGGAAATTTCAAATGAAACTTTCTGCACTGAACAAAAAAATGACACCACCTTGTCCACTGTTTACAAGGATATCCTAAAGAAAGGACCTTCTAAAAAATATCCTAATTACTTCATACACCCTGATTCGAAAGTTTTAATGTTAAAGAAAGAAAACAATCTTAACAACACTTTTTCATATCACATTGTTGTTCCTAGCTCTCTTAAAAGCAAAGTTTTAACAATCTCTCATTTATCTCACTTTGGTTTTAATAAAACCTATGAATTCCTATCATCAAGATACTTTTGGGAAGGCATGTATGTTGACACGTTAAAATTTGTAGCTTCATGTGTCAAATGTCTTCAATGTAAACATCATCAAACCCCTCCCTTACAACCCACCTACACGCCCAGATACCCTGGCCATACTATTAGTACAGATCTCGTTGGACCTTTTTCTAATGGTAAACATATTTTAACTATTACAGATCACTTTTCAAGACATGTTGAACTTTTTCCACTTAATGTTACATCTGCAGCTAAAGTCGTTAAATGTTTATTCTCTTATATAACCACCTTTGTGAGACCTTCTGTTGTCTTATCAGACTTAGGACCCCAATATACATCTCAAATATACAACATCTTTAATGATACTCTAGGTATTAAGGTACTTCACAGCTCTGTTTCGAGGCCACAAAGCAATGCTCTTTCGGAGAGAATCAATAAATCTATCAAATACTCTGTTAATATACTTTTACAAGAAGGTCACTCATTTGAAAATGCAATATTTATACACAAGTCGCTCTATAATGGTTCAAAACATTCAACTACATTAGTCACTCCTAATCTTCTCCACTTTGGACGTGAACTCTCATTAATTTTTGACACTTTTGATCAGAATAGCAATCAACCTTTTCTAGATAAACATATTGAAATACATAAACTACTTGAAGATTTACACAAAATATATGACAAGGCTTACAATAGCATTAAAACAGCACAGGATAAAAGATATAAACATTACGGTCAAAAAGCTAAATTAAGAACCATTTGTCTCAAAGATATTGTGTACTTAAAATCTGTTGATAAATACAAACCTAAATACACTGGACCATACATTGTAACATTTAAACATTCACCTGTGTCATTCTCGATCAAGAGGTTGTATGCTGCTGATAATACAGCATTTCGTGTACACATTGATAGGTTACTTCTTGCACCACCTCGATATGGACATTTATTCGATGCTACAAGTCACTTAAACAATCACAACTTCCCTAATGTTTATCAACCACATACGTATAATTTAAGAAACAGAAAATAATATAATTTTGTTTAAATTTTTTTTCTTATGACATGTATTGTGAAGCTAAGTGTACAACCAGAGGCCTAGGTTGTATGTATGTTGCTTACAACAGACCTTTGACAACATTATGGCTGGCCCATGACTGTTTTCTTCGAAGATCTCTTGTGAACAATATTTTGAATCACTTTACACTCTTTTTATTTTACTTTACACTTTTATGTTATTTACATACACTTAACTACTATTTACAGTTTAATATTTATTTTACATTTCATTCTTTTACGATTACATTTCAGTTAACAGTGACAACTAACACATTTAACAATTGCAGTTATTAAAAAAAAAAAAAAAATTTTCACATGTAATTTGATAACATTTTCTTTAAGTCAACCAGTTAGTTACCATTTAATTATACGACTTGTGCATTATTTAACCTGATTATGACTTTTCATTTTTTTATGTCTCTCTTCACTCTAGGATTGTCTACCCCTTTCTGATTTGATATATATGTGACATATATCTACTTTTTTTATTTTTAATTCTCCCTTTCGAATGTTTTGTTCCCGTTCAAAATTATTGCCCTTAGGGTCCAAAACTTCATTGTGTTGAGAAACAACCCCTTGGAATTGGTGTTCCAATTCACAAAAAATCAATTTTTGCTTGTAAACCGACGTGTGCTCCTTTAGAGGACCGCTAGCGTCTTCGGAGGAGCAGGGACTCATATAAGCGGGCGCTGTATGAGTCTCAAAACTCCCTCCTCATATAAGGCCGAAGCCCTAAGCCGACGCCATAATACTTGTGGTCTTCACAAGATTCAGGGTGACACCTTTTTCATGGGCGGGCTTCAGGCACCTCTTTTTTTGTCATCCTATGCTGCGTGCATAAAAATTTTCTTTTTAATCATGTTCAATTTTTTTTAAATCACATTACAATTGCTTATTAGTTTACAAAGACACATTTCACTTATTATTACTTACTCTTTATTTCTAGTGTTGCATTTGTGTTTATATATATTTTATTGTTAGTACTTGTATTTTTCATAAAATGATCCTAGTCAGAATCAATATTTTGATGAAGAGCAGTCAATGGTTTAGTTATATGCTGCTTAAATATTTGCTGTCAGAGTCGACTCAGTTAAAAAAAATATATCATGGTACGTAATTTTGAAGAAAATTTTACTGAAGGTGGATATCCATAAACTTAATTTAGAAAATATTAATTCATAAAATCTCTTAGGACTGTTGAACTATTGATGAAAAAGATTTTTTTGTGTTCATGACAGCAACTAGTTAAAAAAAAAACTTTCTGTTTTGAAAATATATTTATATGTGTAACTATTTGTCTTTATGTTTTGCCCATGCACACGGGTCAACAAAAAGTTTTTTTTGCGGTGATATATATAACGACTATCTCGTTATATATGTTTGCATTCCACCCCCCCCCCCCACCAGTTTCAATTAAAAGTCTGTTTAATAACTTATTTATTTTAGTGCACTATAGTCAAACAGTGCAGCCCCTAAATTAAATTCAACATTTAAAAACTAAAGCGATTGTATTAATGGCCCTGCACATTTAAATTAAATGTTTCTAGTTACTCATCTCTTTAATAAAATAAAATCAGTGAATCACTCTCCATTTTCACTTTGTGAGTCTCTCACACATACGATTTAACCTCGTAGAAAAACGTTACTGTTGTCTGTTAAAAACAAAAGCATTTTAACTTCGGGCATTTCCTTATTTGGGCATGAATATAACTCATCATTTATAATCACTTAACAGGCAATCTATTCATTAGAATTTTCTTCCCAATACACTTTAACATTCACACCCTTTTGTTCATATGTATGTCAATTCTGCATTTTTGTGGTAAAGCGGTTTATCTTTGATCTAACATCTGGTCGAGAAAAATACATTCTCATGCTTTTTAGCCTAAAGAATTCTGTCTGTTACTATGCCTTATCCAGAAACAATTTTTATTTGTTTTTTAACCGCAGCTGTATCAATGTACAGGTTAGTCTGCACCTATCTTGACTCAGGAATGTTATCAGCCCACAATCTGCCACCCCTACACAATTAATATATGGTAGAAGCCCACCGTATGTATTTGGCGAACATACCAGCTAATGTTTTCTCTCCGGCTCTTGTGCATGGCGCAAAATATTTGTAGTTTGGCGATATTGTAGTCCGCCAAGCAAGAAAGTTGTAACTGTGTATATTCAACTCACTCCTGCGCTGCCTCCTGCCTCGTGATGTCATTTTAACAAGAAGCTCTGATCGCTTCCCCTTGTGCCTCTCTCTTCGCCTTTCATCATGTAATAAAGAAACCGTTCGTTTAACAAATTGGAGTTTTTTTTAAATAAGACCTGGTGTTCTAAATTTCAGTACGTTGTCAACAAAAACGGCCATCTCTGTATCTAACGAAAACGTCTTCATAGGGGGGGGGGGGGCATAATAAATAAAGTGCACGATACAAGCATTAATAAACTAAATTTTCATGCTATATTTTATCAATTTGATAGATTAAGCGGTCTCACAGATCGCTCACAGTAGTTATGCGGCAATTTTTGTCACATCAGTTAAGGGTTAAACAGTATTTTAATCAGTCCCGAGCTACAGCGGCATAAGGAATGAAAATATGTTAGTGGATAACAAATAGTAAATTCTGTCACGAAAGGTGGGGGTGAGGGGACATAATAAATAAAGTGCACGATACAAGCATTAATAAACTAAATTTTCATGCTATATTTTATCAATTTGATATCTAAGACAGTAAAAGTATTCTTCTTTCATGATTTCAATTTTATCTAGCATTGCAATTTAATATAATAATCCTCTACTGATTGTTACACTCTCATAAAATTATTGAGCATTTAAGATTCAAATGTGTTTTATACAAAAACAAATAAACGATACAAAAAACCTGCTCAAATCGTCTGCCTCGCAATATTACCAACAAGAGAATACGCGGGAAGTTAATTTCACTCCACTGTTTAGAACATCACCACGTCTACAGCACTTCTTTTAATATAAAAGAAAGACATCTGCCATTTTAGAATATTACAAATACACGAATATTATTAATGGAGCATATATGTAAGTCTTATTTAATTTAAATATTTTATTCCTGTTTTGTATATATTATAATGATGAGTTAAGTAGTTTTATGTTACACATATAGAAAGAGACTGATCTGTATTGTTTTCAGAAGGATATTTTCCTATTCGATTCTGTTGTATATCTTGATATGCCATCGCTCGAAAAAAAAAAAGCTGGCGCAGAGATTGATTCATTCCTACATTCATAGTGGAATGAATGTAAATATTAATTTTCAGTTACTTGAGATTAGAAATGTGTTGAAAAAGTGATGTGGAATTTTTTTCGGCTTCTTAATGTTTTCTAATTACTAACACTTATAGCGTCATTATTACTTTGGAGTTAAATATGAAATTAGAAACTATTTCAGATTAGAAATTAACATTATACTGGGAAAATGTCTTTTTACATATTATAGTAATGAAACTTTTGAAAGATTTTTTTTTCATTGCTAATAATATTTTAAATTATTATTTAAAATCCTAAATCTTCATACCAATGTTTTTAAATTTAACATTTGACAACATTATAAAATAATAGGAGTTCCTCATAACGTGTGGAAATGTTTTTGAGAAATTGTTAAATCTAATAATGCATTTAATTCATCTATTGTAGTTTGTTGTGTTTAATAACACAATTACAAATGCTAATTATTTAGTGTTTTTCAAATTAGTATATTTATTTTTTTAAATTGTATGTAAGCATTTTTTTTGCTGTTTGTGATTTCAATCAAATATTTAGTTGTAGACACACAGAATCAGTTATTAAATTTTCTTCGATTGTAAATTCATTTTCTACGTTTTCGATATATGTAATCATCGGCATTAAAAAATTAAATATGATATTTAAGCATTGAAATAAAGTGTTTTTCATGCCTGTGATAACAAGTTTATAGATTAAACTGCTTTAGTATATTTTTTAAGAAGTTGGTATTTACTTACGTAATATAGGACTGAATATTTTTTAAAGCGATTAATAACTACTTTCTACATTAAAATGTTTTTCAAACAATAAAAATAGTTAATATGCAATCATTTATTTTACTTTTATATGTCCTTTTTAATACTTTTCAACAAAGTTGAAAAGTGTTTATGACTTCGGTTTGTTTGTCTGTCGTCTGTCCGCGCTCTAACTCTCGCAAATATACTCGGATTGCCTTGAAATTTTTGGATGTTATTGACGTTTACCATAACACGGTCTCTATTTGTAATGAAGTTTGTAGCGTGTTTAGTTCATCTACAGGGACAGTCAAAAGTATTTCGTTACACAACGGCTTACAGGAAAAAATCGTTTCAAATGATTTTTAACGATTTTACACGCTTTTAGACATAAAAAATTAATATGAATTTATGAAACGCACTAAAATATGCATTCTGAAGAGTATGCGATGCAACGAATAGTTATTTTTCATTTACAGGGCTAAAAAAGGAATTCCAATACATTATTATACAGGGATGGAGGGAATTGTTTGCGGCGTACTTTAATTATGTTAATCTATTTCATATATAATGAAATTGATATAAGTCGCTGAGGTTTACACACATTATTTCTTGATAATACGAAATGTATATAGCATTTACAGGACACACAAAATATTTCTGATACTATCAAGGGAACCACTTTAGGTGTTGCTCGCACCTAGTATTGAAACCTGGTGCATTTTAAAGCTCTATATTAGGAAGTTTGGGAATCGATAAAATTTTTTTGTTAAAATAACATTTTTTGATTTTACAGCCGATTAACTTTCTGAAAATGCAATTTTCGAGACCACTTTTCGGGCTGTTAAAGTAAAAGTTTTTAAAAAAAAAAAATAGTTAAAAATATAAACTAGTCAATAATAACTATAAAATGTTGAAAATTTTTTTTAATTCCTTCAAGAACCTACAAATTTGATTTATAAAAAAATACAGTATTATATTTACATATTTGGCGGGGAAAGATTGGCGTCTTTTTCATCCCGTACAGTTTTCCGGCAACCCTAGCTGAGTATTTTCGCTACGCACCGTGTTGTAATGGTTTGGACGTAAACCTATTACAAGTGTAAAGCTAGTGAAAATTTTGAAGTGCCATATCTGGCGACTTAACTCTCTTTTGGTGTAAAATTAACAAATAAAAATCCAATAATAAAAAATTATAAATATAAAAAATATATAAAATATGATTTTAACAAAGAATTTTTATCGGTTCTCTAACTTTTATGCATAGGGCTACAAAATGCACCAGGTCTCGATTCTAGGTGCGAGCAACACCTAAAGTGGTTCCCTTGTATATTGTATCCGAAGTTCATTAAGGATGATTGCTGGAAATGCATTTTTAATTATGATATGCGCTTTTATGATTCACTATATTTATGCATAGTATATGGTATATATAAACGCTATAATTCATATACAGGACTACACAAAAGTATTCGTAAGGGTTACTGGGTATATGCGCAAATTGATTAAAGGTAGTTTTTAAATGAGTTATGGATTTTTACGTTGAACTGTATTTAATTTACTAAGAACTGTTTGTAGAATATGGATAAAATGATACACAGGTTCACGCAAGGAAATGGATATATGGCCGTCTATAAATTATAATTTCTAGAAATGTGATTTCAGCAGTTTTAAGAGTGTTTTAGTTTGAATTAAATGTTAACTAAGTAGTAGCGTGTAATAAACGTTCTAAGTAAACTACAGGGTTATACAAAAGTATTCAAGTATGTTTCCATATATTAGTATAAATTGCTGAAAGAGTATTTCAACCTGTTAAGCGATTTCTTGCTAAACTAAATTTTCCCATTATGTAATATATATATATATCAATCTACAAATCAAATACAGGACTGTTCAAAAGAATTAGAAAACATATTTGGCTATGGACGGTAAGTGCTGAAATCAGTTTTTCAAATTGTTTATGTGTTTTCTAAAATATTTACTTAGTTATCTTATTTACGTTATTTCCCTAAATTTCGATGAATTACGATGTCTTGTTAAAGCATTCAGGAAGCGTTGGAGAGTGTTTTATAGTCTATGCTTAACGCATGATTTTTCTTACTTGTTTTTTCTATTTCGCAGATCAGTCTTTTCCTATAAAACATACCAAATCTATTTATCTCATATTCACAAAATACAATATACACGGTAATAAAAAAATTAAATAAATATGGCTTATCATGTCGTATTTAATAAAGCAATGACTAATCACAACACATTAAAATCTTAAACATTCTTAATATCAAGCTTGAACTCAAGATAAAGCTTAAAACTTAATAAAAAATGGTGCCAGTTGATAAGCATTATTTTTTAAGTGGTAAAATTTAAAATATTTTAGAAGAATAGGATTCCAAAATATGGATATTTTGCTAAAAAGTACAGTAAAAGATAAGAATTTATATTTCAAACAATACTTTATTTTAAAATTGTACATTTTAAAATTCATCTCAGTGTTTATGGCAAGAACCATCACAGTATTAATACTTAGAATTTTTTCCAGAGTGAAACATTCGGCTTGCATACAGTATTTCAAATGAAAATCAAATTTCAAATTATTTGCTTAAAAGGCGCAAGGCCAACATAGTCAAAAAGATTCAATGCCGGGAATCGAACCCGTGCCATCAGTATAGCGCACTGACATTCTACCGACTAAACCACATGGAACGATACCCAGTCTGGAAAATTTCTCGCTATTACATGTTGGCAAGGCTACAAAAGCAGCACAAGATGGGATATTTATCTTGAGACACCGACATGGGGCAAACACGAAACTTAATTAATTAAATCCAGCATCGGTTGAAAATATATTAATACTTAGAAATTTTTCCAGAGAGAAACATTCGCCTTGCAGACAATATTTCAAATGAAAATCAAATTTAAAATTAAAATTGCCTTTTAAGCAATTAATTTTAAATATGATTTTCATTTGAAATATTGTATGCAAGGCGAATGGTTCTCTCTGGAAAAATTTCCAAGTATTAATATAGATTCAATCGATGCTGGATTTAATTAAGTTTCGTGTTTGCTCAATGTCGGTGGCTCGCGATAAATATTCCATCATGTGCTGCGTTTGTAGCCTTGCCAACAAGTAATAGTGAGAAATTTTTCCGGCTGGGTATCGTTCCATGTGGTTTAGTCGGTAGAATGTCAGTGTGCTATACTGATGGCCCGGGTTCGAGTTCCGGCATGGAATCTTTTTCACTATGTTGGCCTTTGCGCCTTTTAAGCAATTAATTTGAAATTTGATTTTGATTTTAAATCATCACATTGTTTATGACCAGTTCGTCACAAATGACACATATTTCACAAATTGGTCACAATGTGACTTCAAAGCATTGTCGTTTTCGTCACAGGTTCGTCACAAAGTTAATGCCAAAATAGTCACAAATGACACACTTTTCACAAATTAGTCACACCGTGACTTCACAGAGTGGTCACAATGTGACGTCACAAACAACCTCTAAAACGGCCATAACGACTTCGCATTTTAGTCACTATGACGTCACATCGACGGTCACAAAATCACAGTGTGACTTCACAACGACGTCGCCGTGACGTCACCATGCCTTACGGGTAAGATCAATGAGAAAAAATATTTCAAGTGCATGTTAATGATGTTACAGTCTTTCGAACAGAATGAAATTGATATGCACTTATAAAGTTCACTAAAATATACATTCAGTACAATATGCGGTGCAAATATATTTATAAAATTAGTTATAGACGAACGCACCTCATTTGCCACGTTTGACGAGCAATTTCCAACTTGTTTCTATTTCCGAGGTCAATCTTTTCCTATAAAACATATAAAATCTATTTTGCTCATATTCACAAAATACAATATCTACGCGAATAAAAAATTTAAATTAAATATGGCTTCCATTTTTCAGCAATAACAGACGAAAATTAGAAATCATGATTAAGTTAAGGAATATGTTTAAAAGAAAAATATATACATATTCCAGAGAACATAAAATTTAGACACCATGTTCATATTAAATAAAACAAAAGCAAGTGACAACGGATAAAATATATATATACATTCTTAATATTTAAGTCATGCTTAGAACTTATTTTAAAAAGATGTGAGTTTATAAGCATTGTTTTCTAAATGGAAAAATTTAAAATATTTTAGAACAATAGGACTTTGCAAAAATTGCAATAATTTAAGGAAAATGTACGATTTTATATTTAAAACAAAAATTAAAATCAAATCAAGCATTGTTAAACATATAACATCCACCAATTAAAAAGTTATTAATAAAACTATAAAAGTAATATCTTTCTAGGGCATACAATAAAAGCAAACACAAAGAATAAGATTGGAATAAAATATTTTAGTTTATTTCTATCAGTAATCTAATTTAAATTCATATGTAACTTTAACTGAATCTTTTCTTAAAAGTTCAATTAGTGTTACAAACTATGAATTAAATAAATAATGCTCATAAAGTATCTTATTCCAATCTTTACCGCGCATGTATCTATTTTCATTGCATGCTGTAAAAGATGCGATTCTTTTAAAATGACCATAAAAGCAAAATAAAAAAAAAGAATCTACGACATAAAAAATGAACATTAATTCCTATGAAAGAGTGACTATTCACTCCTACCAGGGGTGAAAAACCGCACTCCTTTAGGAAGAGTGAATAGTCACTCCTCCGAGAAAGTGATTATCCATTCCTGTTTAGAGTGAATATTCACTTCCCAGGAGTGACTATTCACTCTTTCATAGAGTCAAAAATTTCACTTTTGCTCAGAGTGAATAGTCACTCTAAAGAGGTTGGGCATATTTTGACGCTGCGATAGAGTGATAATTCACTCCTCCGGAGTGAAATATTTTAGTTCTAAGCAGCCTAAATAACAAATCTGTGATATACTTGAACGTCTAAAATTTTATCTTGCGATACTTTTAAGATTTTTGGTGAAAAAATTGAAGCAAATTCTACTGTTGTTTAAGATCCAGACTGATTTTTTTTTAAAGAAAATCTAATAGATTGCTAGCGGGTGTCCCAAAAATGACTGACGATTTTAAAATTCAATAACTTGCAAAAAGTGACAGATATTAAAAAAAATTCTTGCAGGAGGGTTATGTATGATGTCAGGAGTTTTTTTACTGTGATTCTTGATTTTAGTTCGAATTTCAAACAATAGATGGCGCTGACAGCGATTGGCACTCAGTCGAGTCCGAAACTGAGGTCACTCAGCATTGATGCGAAGGAAGGAGATTAAGGCTATGGAGTAGGTCTCATTGGCCAGTACAATCTTGCTCTTAGGGCCCGATTCTGAACTCATTCGATATGATTTCAATGGAATGCCTTGTTGCCATGGAAACAACAAATTCTTCGATAGTGGGATACAGCGTTCAGAACTGGTTAAATAAGGCAACTTCTATTATTTGTTTTGAGGTAATTATTTTGAACAACAATATACTATTCACGATTATTTTTCAACATTCATAAAAGTCTATTGACGAACTTCCTTAAAAGATCTCAAATTTCTTAGAATGTACCGGGTGTCCCAAAAATGACCGACGATTTGAAAAATCAATTAAAGAAAAACGAATGGCGATATAAATGTACGGTTTGCTGCATTCTGCTTAGGTAACCAGTAGGACTGAGCGATATAGAAATTTCTTAAATCGAATTATCATCCATCTAACATCGCGATTTAGCACTAAATCGCGATCTAACAGATTTTACCATTTAGATTATGGAAGCCTATTTTTTTAATTTTTATTAACAAAATACGGTCTTTTTGCACCCCCACCCCGTCCTGTATTATTTAGTATACTTAGCTTTTAATTTTTCAAATGCCTTTAAAATGAGGTAATATTTTACATATAAAAATTTTTTGAATGCCACAAAACACTCATTTATTTCCATTTTAAAAATTAGTGAATTATTTTAATACAATTTATAAACTCATTCTTTAAGAAATATTTAAAAAAGAAAAGATTTTTTTTTTTTTTTTTTTTTTTTGGTCTGACACGTTATGTCCGCTATAATCTAAATTTCTTAATGGAAGAAGCACTTCCCTTAGTTTACCAAATAGCACCTCATTGTTTATAAGACACACACTCTTTTCTTTTTTTACAGACACAAAATATAAAACTTATTGGGGGTAAAAACAAACCAGATTCAATGATGAATTTAACTGTGCATTTACCATGAGAAAAGTGTAAAGAAAGTGGGAACATATGAGAAATAAGGTGCAGTTTTATTTCTTTTTAACTTTTAGATTATAATAAAATTTGTTTAACATAAATGCTGACATTCGTATAGTGGATAGAGAAAAATTGAAAGTGTGAGCCTCGGAGCACCTTTCTGAAATTTCTGATTTTTTTCGCGAGTGTTGGCACTCTATAAGATTAGCATTAAAATAAAATCTTAAAATATATTTCTTTTTAATGATAACAAAATCTCACAAAAGCAGAAAATCTAATGAATGCCTCCCACACCACTCCCCAATTCTTTTGTAAAAATCAAGTTACTTGACTCATTACAGAACTCTTTTAATAAATTACAAAATAATAATAAATTAAAACTAAAATATTCTAATATTACGCAAACATATGAAAATTAATTTTTCATTAGAATAATGCATAAAAATATAAACTAAAAATGGATGAATTTTGATTTTAACCTAACGATTTTCTTTCTTTTCAGACATAAATAGTGAATCAATTTTAGAAAGGTACTCAATCCACGTGGCTGACATTGAAATTCGATGTCAAACCCGATGCATGACTATTTTAAAATATTTTAATTACAGAATAATCGAAAATAAAGAATATATAGTAAAATATTACCCAAATATATGAAAAATTAATTTTTCATTAAAAGAATGCATAGAAACAAAAACTGAAACTCGATGAATTTGGATTTTAAATATGAAACTTTATTCTTGTTTTTCATCCATAAATACTCAATTTCAGAGAAAAAATCTTATTTGAAAAACAAAAGTTATTTCATGCGGACCACGGCCAAATCGAAATACACGAAACAATGCAGGACCATACTTTATAATATTTTCATTAATTACAAAACAATAGAAAATAAAAAATATTTGTTGAAATGTTACTAAAACATGCAAAAAATGAAATTTTCATCATAATAATGCATAAAAATATAAATTGAAAGTCGATGAATTTGGATTTTAAATATTAAACTTTATTTCATATTTTCGATTTTTCAAATCGTCGGTCATTTTTGGGACACCCGGTATAGTGTTGTTCAAAATAACTACCTCCAAACAAATAATAGAAGTTGCGTTGTTTAACCAGTTCTGAACGCTGTATTCCACTATCGAAGAATTTGTTGTTTCCATGGCAACAAGACATTCCATTGAAATCATATCGAATGAGTTCAGAATCGGGCCCTAAGAGCAAGATTATACTGGCGAATGAGACCCACTCCATAGTCTTAGTCTCCTTCTTTAGCATCAGTGCTGAGTGACGTCAATTTCGGCCTCGACTGAGCGCCAATCGCTGTCAGCGCCATCTATTGTTTGAAATTCGAACTAAAATCAAGAATCACGGTAAAAAAAAAACTCCTGACATCATACATAACCCTCCTGCAAGAATTTTTTAAATATCTGTCACCGTTTGCAAGTTATTGAATTTTAAAATCGTCGGTCATTTTTGGGACACCCGGTATATAGTACTGCCATCCAGTGGAAAAAAAAGTACAAAACTCTTTGTTTAAATGTTCTATATATGGCACAAAGCTCAGATAACCTATATTTAGGATCCATAGGAAAATAGAAGGGTTTTATTGGTATGTGCCAGAAATGGCACACCGTGCAGTGGAGGGTTAAATACCGTGTTATTCAAAAGCATTTATTTTTCTTTTTAAAAAGCGATTTTTAGATAAAATAGGAAATTCTTAATCGATTTTTATGAAAATTACATATTCGGAATCAGCGTCGAAAAATAGGCATTTATACACAAGTTTAAAATCTATAAATGCAGTATTTGTAAAATTTTTTACCTCAAAAAACAATCTTAGTCAAAAAATTATCTGTGATTTTACCAGGTGTCTCGCTTTTAACGTTTTCGCGGAGAGGAAATGAAATTGGAAATGAATCCTTTCATTAAACGAGATTTGTAATTGGTAATTAGAGTTCTACAGGAAATATTTTAGCGAAAATTACATATTCGGAATTAGCGTGAAAAATTACACATAGACTCTTAAAAATTATTTTCGAAAAAAAATATATAAATTCTGAAAGAGAAAATTTTTTTTTGCGTTTGCGTGCGTAATTTTCAAGTTTTTAGGTCCGGCAGATCATAAAATACGGGAGTCTTTCAAAACTCTCAGTACATTTATCGCCATGGAACCCCTTCTAAATTATGGTAATCCAACCCGCTTCTTACAGAAAATCGTTGCGGTTTGATTAAAATCAAAGCTTTTGTTGAATTATGAACATTTTCATTTCTTTTATTTGGTGTTTTTATTTAACAACGTACGTTAATTAAGGTTTCTTCAAAATTTTATGATTTTGGCAAGTTTAGTGAGTATTCAGCTTTATGTAAAAAAAAATCAAGTCTGTAACTAAAAAAATTGCGAATATGAGCGCTGTAACAGACGGACAGAGACACAAGACTATAAGGGTTTCGTCAGATGAACGAAACCCTAAAAATGAAATCTGAACATATTTTTTATGGATGCTTTTAGTAACATCAATTAACTTTTATACTATAATATAAAGCAGACAACAAGACCCTGAATCCCAAGTACGGGTATTAAGACCATTAATATTGCTTAAACTTAGACTGAATAGTTAAAACAATTTACTTTTTGCCAGAGTTCACATGCATCTACTTTAAAAACATTTGCGCAATGTTGGGGATCAGTTTGAAGCGAATTAAGTATTTTTGCTAAAAGATGCGAGTACAATCGTTGGAAAGTGAACAATCTGGTCAGTAGTAGGAAAAGGAGATTACGGGCTCAGCCGCAGGAGGTACTGCGGCATCGTGCCGCCTGCGGTCCCACCTCCCGTCCCCCCCTCCGACCCCGCACCCTCCAACACCCTCTGGGGTCCCTCCTCCCGTCCCCCTCCTGTCCCGCACCCCTTCCGACACCGCCTTTGGTGCTCCCCTCCGCCACCGCCTTTGGTGCTCCCCTCCGCCACCGCCCCCTGGTGAGAAAAAAAAGTCTGCTCTAACATGAGAGGTAATCACCGTTCTATTCAATTATCACCAAATAGGTTTCTTATAGACAAAGATAATTTCAATATTTTATATTAAACCACTTTTCATTTTAATTAACACGTATACATTTCAATTTAAATTCAATATTTATATTAAAATAGTTCCTCATTTTAATTAATATGTATACATTCCAATCTAAATTCAACGTTATATAAAGAAGTTATTAAAATATATGTTTACAAAAGATTTTTCTACATTCCTTTATTATTATTATTAATTAATTTATTTATTTATAGTTTTCTGCTAATTCTTATTCTAACATGATTTATTTTATTTTCGGTATAAAAATTGATCAGAAAATTTAATCATATATTTTAGTCAATATTATAATTATAAAACTGTTAATTATGCTAATGAAACTATTTCTTATCGTAATTGCAATGAAAAATCATTGAATTCAACCCCTTACTCGTCAAATCACACATCTGAGAGGAAAGATTATTTCCTCATCAACTGTTTCCATTCATCCCCTCTCAGGGGTTATTTACCTCAGCAGCAGTCTTCTAAAGTTCACCATCCGGCGATCTGACCCGGTAATTCTCCGTCGACCTCAACCTCGCGTTTCGAGCTTAACTCTCGGTTGAATGCGAAATCTAATTCACCGTTTACCCAACCTGACGAAATTCGAGGTAAATACTAACCCGGAGTTGACTAACTCAACCAGCTCTGAGGGGTAGGTTAGTGGAACCGCGCATGCCTAGTAGAAAGAAAGATGGCGGTCGTTTTAAATTGTGCGTTGATGCTTCTTTTTTTTAAACAAAGCTTTTTGGGATTTACTAATTAAACGAAGCATTAATTATTAAAGATGGTATTATAAAAGAATGTGTCACACTTTTTTTTGGATATGTTTGCTCTATGAACGCAAAATTATATTAAATTGTGTGTCGAAAACGAAGCTTCAAATTTTATTGATTTACAACGTATTTTTTGGTGGCGCCATCTAACGAATCCATACGGAAATATGTTCTTTCAATACTAATTTTGTAAAAATATATGATTCAAATCTCTTTCTTTCTTTCTCTCCTTTTTAATAATAATGAAAAAATAGAAAACAAATTTTCTTCCATTTGAGTATCTCGCTGTACCGTTCATAGTTGCTTAAAGCATGAATTTTCTACCAAATTGTGTATATGTGGTCAGTTGTTCATAATAGATAAATAATTATTTTTTTTATTACATACTTAGTAAGTTTGAAATAATGATTTTTGTTTTAAAGATACATTATTTTTTCAGAAGATTTTTGTTTTTTAATTTCGCAATACATTTAAGAACATTAATACATGTTTTCGGCCTTCTTCTAAAGTTATTAAACATGATCTCTAAAAAAATGTGTAATAATCAACGCAGGGTTTTTTTTAAAGGCCTCTTGTCTTTTTTCTTTTTCTTTTTTTTTCTACCGGCATGCTATTTTATCCAAGAAATTTTAATTGAATCTGTAATTAATTACATTTGTTGAATAAAAAATATATGCATTAGAAATAATTATATGAAAATATCTTCATATATAATATTCATTGTAAAAAAAAAAATAATAATAAAATAAACCTATTGCATTATTTACTTTTATTCAACTTAAAACTACTAGTTTGATCAGATAATTGTTTATTAAACTTATATTAAAGAAAATTATTTTTTTAATCAAGTTTTTTTTTTTTTAAATCAACTGTTTATTAAAAATTTTACTGAAAATTTTGTTCTGTAAACGAACAAAACCATGAAATCAAAATGGTAATTCCAAATTTATTCATAAGAATTTTTTATTTAAAAATTAAACATGATAAGTATGCATTTCCAATACTGCTTTTAATTTCGTTATTGAAAAGAAACAGATAAAGATGGTGTCAAGGAAGGACAGAACTCGCAGAGACGATTACTAGGTCATGTGATTCCTTTGGCCAATCAAGTACGCAGATTTCAAACGAGGGCTGACTAATCTCAGGTCGACTAATCGCGGCTTGAAAGTTATCAATGAATTCGAAATATTAACCGGCGGTTAGATTTGACAACCGAAGGTTTCTCAACTGAGAGTTGAACCGCGAGTTAAAGGTTGGTGGAGAATCTACCGGTGAGAGGAGGGGTCATTTGACTCAGCAGCTGTCTTCTAAAGTTCACCATCCGGGGATCTGAGAGAGGTGGGGTTCATTTACCTCAACAGTGGTTCCAACATACGGTAATTTTTATTACTTCGAGTTTAGAAACCTTATCGAAAAGTGGTCATTTCGTTTTTGAATCTCTAGCGCATCGTTTAAGTACTTTAGCTTTCTCAAACTTCTAGTATTTTTCAATTTACAAGATGTCTTCTCAATTATATTCTCAGACAGAAGTAAGAATTATTTTGATACTTTAATTCTTCTTTTTCTTATGTAAACATCTTTGAACGATATATATCAATGTATTTATATTTAATGTAATGTAATAGTATTTTTTCTTATAGAATACAGTTCTTTTTCATGTTAATAAAAGTATAATCTTTTAAAAGCGAATATTATATTTGTGAAATAATTTAATAATTTAATAATTTGTATGATTTAAAACAATTTTTATATAAGAATATCAGTTACAAATTGAAATGCTTTTTAAGATATCTAAAATCGACATAGTTTAAAAATAAGATCTTTTCTCATTAATTTTTTTAAACTAGATTACTAATAGATCTCTTTCTTTAACTGTTTTTTAATTAGATTATCAAGATTGAAAAAGTGAGTTTTTTTATAAATTTAAAAATAAAGTAAAACGAAAAGGTTTTGAATAATTTTTTTTCTTTATAAAGAAAATTGAAAATAGTTAAATAATCTGTTTGTAATTCTTTTTTCTTTTTTACTTTTTTTATATAGAAGAATATATTTTTTGATTTCGGAATTTGAATTTGCTACTCTGCATTGCTTGTGGGTATGCATATATCATAATAGACCGAGACGGAAAACATACAAGAAAAAATTTAAATCCTATTTAGGTCCAAATGCAGTATCAGATTTTTTGGAAAATATTTTTAAAGAACGAGATGAGTTAGCTGAAATAATGAACATCATCAAACCTATGAAATTAAGCAAAGATGAAGAAAAAGCCTTTAGAAAAGCTACTGTATGCTGCATCTGTGATCAACCCTTGGGGGGAAAACGCTGTCGTGATCATAATCACAGCTCGGGGGTCTAACGTGGAGCAGCACACACGAATTGCAATCTCCAATACAAACAAACTACAGCTATCCCAGTTATTTTTCACAACTTGAAACATTACGACGGCCGCCATATCATGACAGAATTAGGAAAATATAAAGAGTACTCCATAGACGTCATTGCCAATACTATGGAAAAGTACATCTCCTTCACAATAAAAAAAAACAAGACTGTCCCGTAAAACTTCGCTTCCTCGATTCGTTCCAATTTCTATCTACATCCCTTGAAAAATTAACTGAAAATCTCCAACCAACAGACTTCCACCTCCTTAAAGCTAATTTTCCTCAAGATACAGACCTCTCACTCCTCACTCGAAAGGGGATATACCCATACAGCTATTTCACAGACTTCCAAAAATTTGACGAAACACAACTCCCTCCACCATCAGCATTCCACAACGACTTAACTGACGAACCCATTTCCATAGAAGACTATCAACATGCACAGAATGTCTGGGGAAAATTTAATATCCAAAATCTTGGCCAATATCATGACTTGTACGTCAAATGTGACGTCCTTCTTCTCGCAGACATCTTTCAAAACTTCGGAAAACTCTGTTTACAATATTACAAAATAGATCCTACACACATTTTCACATCTCCAGGACTCTCATGGCAAGCCTGTTTAAGGATGACTCGAATACAATTGGAGCTTCTCACAGATATTGATATGCTCTTGTTTTTCGAGAAGGGAGTATGAGGGGGTGTGAGTGTTATTACCAAACGGTATGCGAAAGCAAACAACCCTGATACCCCTGATCACGATAAAAAACGTAAAACAAGCCATATCATGTACTGGGATGCTAACAACTTGTATGGGTGGGTTATGTCCCAGTACTTACCTGTAGGGGATTTTCACTGAATCGAGCCATCTGAAATAGATATAAACACCATCCTCTCCCACCCTGATAAAGCTGATTATGGTTATGTCCTGGAGTTGGACTTACATTATCCTACCAATCTTCACCATCTCCATAACGAATACCCTTTAGCGCCAGAAAACCTCCACATTATTGAAGACATGTTATCTCCCTACGCAAAATCTCTATTAAATAAGAAACCCTACAAAGGAAGTTCCAAACTCTCCCCAGCTAAAAATGAACTGCAGTTTTTCTACAGAAGTGGAGTATTTTTGATGTTTTTCTATAGTCAACTATAGATTTTCTGTAGTGCAATCTCGACTATAAAAATACTTTAGAAATTCTACGGCTAATGTGGCGTAATTTTGTGGTCCTTTATTTCAAAAAATCTCTGTGCTATTAACCTCAAAAATACTATAGTTTAAGTGAAGTCATCACAAACTTTTAAAATAATGAGATTTTGCGTCTGTAGTAATACAGCAGTATTGAAGTAATTTCATCTCTTTAATTTTACCAGTTTCCCGTCTTTCTCTTTGTGTTTAATTATTTTACTTGGCCAAAAAGTATAAATTTTATTATGTGTTAATCAGAGAAAAAGAAAATATTTAGTTAAAACTAAATGTCAAAATCCGGGAGGGGAATACCGATAACCTCGGGCTACATCCCCCCCCCCCCCACAAAAAAATTACACTGTTTTTAACCTGACTTTATGATAAAGTTTAAATACATAAACATAAAAAGAACTCGAACAAAATTAACTACTAAGAGTGAGATATAGGGGGGGGGGTGAAGCTCTCCCCCAACAGAAAAATTCTTAGTTTCTGTTTAATTTTAAGCTATACGGAATAAATAAATTTTACTATATTTTTCAAAATCGAAGAAAATAATATAATTCCATTAATTAAATTTCAGACTTCAGGGATTGGCATGGTCCTTCCATCCCCCCCCCACCCTCCTTAACGGAATTTTTTTATTTCTTTTATTTTAAAATGTTGAAAAAGAATGTATTTTACTATGCATGTCATAAAAAAAAGAAAGAAAAAAGAAAATTTAATTACTTAAATTTCAAAATCCAGGGAAGAGAAATGGCTTTTCTCTTATCCCCCCTCCCCACCCCCAGGCAACTGATATTTCTGCTATACTGTCCGTCTATTATTTTAAGTTTCTGCGTATAAATAAAATTTACTATATACAAAATCGGAGAAAAAGAAAATTCAGTTATATATATATATTTCAAAATCCAGCGGCAATGACACTCCCCTAGGCTCCCCCCTTCTAACGAAAAATTTTTGGTTACCTTAATTTTTAAGTTACTCGCAAAGAATAAATTATACTATGTTTTTCATAGCAGGAGAAAAAAAAATTGGGTTACTTAAATTGAAATATCTAGGGAGGGGCAGTTGGTCTCCTGTGCCACCTTCCCCTAAACTGAAATTTCTTGGTTCCTTTTTTTTAAGTTACTCGAAAAAAGAAATTTAGTTTGTACAATTTCAAAATCCATGGAAGGGCAATGGGCCTCCTATACCGCTCCCTCAACTGAAACTTTTCATAATAATTTTTAGCGAAACGAGATCGACCCATCAGAAGCTTGTATTTCGGGAACTTTTCCCTGCTTTAAGGAAGCAAGTTTTCTGATTGGTCAATCACTCGAATTAAAAAATTTTTCACTGTTTCAAAATCGATGAAAAAAATTAGGTACTTATATTTTTAAATTCAGGGAGGAACAAATGACTGTCATATGACACCCCCCCCCCCCCGCCTCCTAACGGAAAGTTATTGGTTTCTGGTTTTATTTTTTAATCACTGGCAAAGAATTAATTTATTATGTTTTTCAAATTAAGAAAATAAAATTAGTTACTGAATTGAAAATCTAGGCAGGGGTAGTTGCTCTCCTATGTCACCCTCCACCCATAAACGGAAAAACGCTTCCGTTTTTTTTTTTTTTTTTTACTTACTTGAAAAGAATAAATTCTACTATGTTTTTCAAAAGAAGAATTTTTTTTTTTGAAACTTTAATTTCAAAATCCAGGGAGAAGGCATCCCATCCTCCTTTCTTCTTTTTCATAGCACACCCGGACCCGGATTTACTAAATGCTCAATTTGCCCTTCTCCCCGAAAAGTCATGACTTCCAGTTTGCAGGAAAATTACTTCTACTTTATAAAAACGAATGAAAAAAAAAATAATTCTTATTAAATATTTTATTTTAAATTTACATTGGAACATTTAATTATTGTTTATGCAGCAAGGCTGCATTTCTGACTCTAAATAATTATTTATTATTTAAATTATTAATATAATAATTAATAAAATAATTAATAATAATATTTATAAATAATAATTATTGATATTTATTAACATATAAATCATATAATTTTAATATATAATATTAATTTTATATTACGTAATATAAATAATATAATATAATTTAAATAATTAATAATAATTATTTATAATTAATAATTATTAATAATACATAATATAATATTAATATATAATATTAATTATATATTACATAATATAAATAATATAATATAATTTAAATAATTAATAAAAAAATATTTATAATTAATAATTATTAATATTATATAATAATTAATATCATTTAAATAATTTTCTTTATTCTAAATTCTTTTTTGGGGATCCAGATAGATTTTGCGCTGTTAGCGAAACGAGATCGACCCATCAGAAGCTTGTATTTCGGGAACTTTTCCCTGCTTTAAGGAAGCAAGTTTTCTGATTGGTCAATCTCATTTCGCTAACATCGTAAATGTATCTGTATCGCGGCAGCAGAAGAACTCCTCAACTCAACTGTCGATATCCGGCGATTGTTTACAATACATGTGACTCCATTCCCGCTCACTTTTTCTTATGCTACGCTTGATCGTTCCTCTTAATTTTTATAGCCCTTTTTGCTCTTGTAATACTTCCGCGTTAATTATTGTTTTTTAAATGAATGTCCATAACCACAAGATTGCTAAAATTATGTACCGAGCTAGATTTGTGTCTTTGAAAAGACTCTGAGACCATGCCTGCAGATTCAAAAAGGGAGATCTAGCTCGGTACATAATTTTAGCAAAGGACTCGTATACTTCCAAAAAACAGGCCCCTTTTTTTAAAACAAATCGAATAGAGACAACAATAGAAAATAAAACGAAGTCTTACCAATACAAATATTTCGGAGGAGAATTTTGTAGTTTCAAGATATTATCATTATTATTATTTGCTTTTTTCAAAAGAATAATAGAGGTGCAGTTTTTTTTTTCTAGTTAACTAGTAGCTAGTTGAGTAATTCATTGTTATTGCAAAACAAAAGCGTTCAAGAATCAATTTAAGTTTTTTATTGATTAGTTGCAGTTTTTGTGTATTGTTCGTTTTTTTTTTTATATATAAATTTTCAAGTAGTGCTGCTGGTTTTAAACAATGAAATGTTTTTAACTTAGATATATAATTTATTTAAAACAATGTGCATGGCAACCACAATTAAAACAATGTGCATGCAAATTTTTTTGGATGTGGGACAAGAAGGGTGATATTTAACCAAAGGGCATACAGAACCGCTCGTTGCCTACCATGGCACAACTTCATTGTTTTGGCCTGTGGAATTCATACCTCTGCTCAGAGTGTGAAGTCTTGGAAACCACTGACCACTACCTTCTAGAATGCCGATAGTTTCGCACAGAGCAAGCTCAACTCTATCAGCGATTAGATCTGTCTGCTGACAGTGCGATGATTTCTGATGAAGGGGAGTTCTTCCTGGAATTTAATCCCAATAAAAACAAGTTCTCTTCTGTGAATATAACGTCTACTGAAAGAGCTGTTTATAGAGAACTCTATTAGCAATTCTGGATCATTAGAGATAAAAAGCCGCCAAGTGAAGCGAAGCTGAAAACATCATAACCGAGCGTGGGCTCCGATAATCAAATCAAATCAACCAAAGGGCAGGTGGTGTGCAGTACACCCCCCACCCCGCCCTAAACTGCCTAAGGAAACTCTGGTAAGGGTGCATTTTGGCAGTTTAAAAAAAAAGCATGTCACTGCACCCGTAAAAATATTCGGCACAGATGTTACCATAACACCAACCAAACCTCGTTACCATATCATGTATATCCGGTTTACCATATCAAGCAAAATAATGACACTTTGGCACCAGTTAAGTACCCGGTGCTTATATGACATTGGCGTCAGAAAAAAATCGTGCCAATATGGAGTGTATATGACATCTGTGCCAAATAAAGATATATTACATTTATCGCTTATTATTATCGTATTACAGCTTATTGATTTAAAGTTGGATTACCATTCCACCGGTAAGTGATTTATTTTCTTTTTAAGAACATAATTGGTTGATAATTGTTTAATAAAGCATAGCAACTTGGTGTGTTTTGCTAAGTGCATATAAATTTTATTTTATGTAATTTTCTTTTGTTTACATGTCTTAAACATATGGGTGGTGTTTACTTTATGCCCGTCAAAGAAGTATTTCTTTTATTTATAAGTAATTTGCATAATATTTCTGATTTTTTTTTTAATGTTTTTACTTTTGTTTTGTGTTCTGAGACTAAGGGCTATTTCAATGATTATATTTTTTATATTTACTGTGTTTCCAGTATCATGGACAGTCAGGGATATTTCAAAATATCTAGGAAAAGTCAGGGAATTTACAAATATTTTCTAAAAAATGTTGGAGAAAAAATTAAACATGATGCGATCGTGTAATATGCGAATTTGTCTGAAAGGTCGTGGAAAAAAGACGAATTTCGTCAAAGAATCGCAAAAAAATGTGGTTTTCATCAATGGTCGCAAAAAACGTGAATTTTACTAAATATCGTGCAAGATGAGCGAATTTTTGCGAAAGATCATGGAAAATGTGAGATTTTTGGCCAGGGTTGGCAAGTTTCTGCCAGAGTGGTTAAAACCGGCATGGCAGAAACTAGTTTCTGCCAGTAAGTGGCAAAAACTGGCAAAAACTAAGAAATAATATTAATAAGAACTTTAATGTGCAATGATTCATAATTCACAGATGTATTTGATATGTAAACAATTAAGTTAAAAATTAAAAATTATGAATGTTATTCAAAGTTGTAAAAAAGTTTCAAAATGATCATATAAATATACTTTGTTTATATAATAATAGGTACTAATTTTCTTTCACTTGAAAAACAGAAATTTTCAATGGTAGCCTGATGCTGTAAAAGTTTAACAATTTTATATTGTTGTTTAGAGTTGAATTTTTATTTAAAAGTAAAAAAAGAAATTTACAAAAAAATCTGTGATATTTTAACAAATGTATTTTTCAGAGTATTTTTAAATAAATAATGCAATGCAATAACTTAAAGATTATGATTCTTGTGAAAATATATATAAATAGTCAATAAGTAAATAATAGTCAACAAGTAATAAAAATAGTCAAAAATAGTCAACAAGTAAATAATTGAAACACAATAAATAACAGAAAAAAAATTTATGAAATATCTTGTACAGATATTTTACAATATTGAAAGAACAAAATTGCCACTCAAATATACTATTATTACTTTTTCCACAGAACATTCCATAGCATATGACAAAATTTTGCTAATCTTTCTGAACACACTGTTTCTTAATTTGTTTTGAATGAAAGAAAAGTTTGAAAATATTCTTTCAAGACTATCATTACTTGCTGGCAATGTCATTTTTGAGGATGCAAAATTTGAAAAATCCTCATTTTCACCAGTATTCGTTTTTAAAGATGACCACCACACAGGCAAGGGCAAAACATTTTCTAGGGCTTCCTTGGAGAAATATGTTTCTGGGACAGGAGTCGATTTTGCTTCAATGGATATTATATATGGCACAAAATTGGGATTAATATCAGAAAGCAATTTCGTTGCCTTTTCTTTATGCTCATATGTCAATTTTAATCCCATATACTTCGGATGAAGTAAATAAGCTAGCATATGGTAGTCGGTTATTACTGTATTAAATCTGCTTTGAACCTTTGTAGTTGTTTGTTTTGTAAGTGCAAAATGTGGTTGGAACATTTTCAACTAACAATCTTAATAAAAAAGCTAAAATCTTTAACAACGATTTTATGCACAAATAACATACAGACATGACAAAAAAATCCCATATGATCGTTTTTTGTCATGTCTGTACGTTATTTGTGCGTAAAATCATTGTTAAAGATTTTAGCTTTTCTACTAAAATTCGCACAAAGTTTGATCTATGCTTACGTCTTAAAAAAAAAAAAGAAAAGTCAGATTTGTTCCTTTGAATACTGTATTTAAATGAAATGTTTTTTAAATCCATGGAATTAGAAGATCCACATATAACTATAACATTTCTATGAGAAATAATTTATAGTGTTATTATTAAATTATTACGTTAAATTACAGAAAAGCATTTTGAGCAAGTATTGAATATTTTTCTTTTCTTTTCATTGTTTCATTTAAAATAAGTACTGGATATAGTTTTGTATTTGATTTTTAAACTGAAATTTTATCTGTTACATTACTCATTTTTTCTAATACAAATCTATTTATTTTTTAATTAAAACTACCCACAATATTTCATTTGTTATTTAAACGGAATACTTAAGGAGGTACTTAAGGAGTTTAATACTTAGTAAAAATGTCTCAGATTATGTCACGAAATGTGTTTATGCCAGTTGTTGCCAGTTTCTGCCGGTTAAAACCGGTTATAACCACTTTCTGCCACTGGCACGGCAGAAACCCTTTTTTGTCGGCAAATAGCCAGCCCTGTTTTTGGCGAAAGATGCGATTTTCGTTAAAGGATCATGAAAAAGACACGATTTTCATCAAAGAATTGTGAAAAAACACTATTTTCGCCAATGAACATGCAAAATATGCCAATTTCTTCAAAAGATTGTGCAAAATACACGAATTTCGTCAAAAGATCGTGTAATATGCAAATTTCTTTGAAAGGTCGTGGAAAAAGTGCAAATTTCGGCAAAGGATCGCAAATTTTGTCAAAGAATTGCGAAAAAAAATGTGATTTTTGTCAAATGATTGCGAAAAAAGGTGCGTATTTCGTCAAACGATCGTGTAAAATATGCGAATTTCTTTGAAAGATCGTGCGAATTTCATCGAAAGATCGTGTAATATGTGAATTTCTTTGAAAGGTCATGGGAAAACCGTGAATTTCATTGAAAGATTGCGAATTTCGTTAAAGAATCACAAAAAATGTGATTTTTGTCAAATGATCGTGAAAAAAAAACGTGAATTTTGTTAAAAGATTGTGGAAAACCTGAGATTTTTGGCGAAAGATCGTGGAAAATGCGAGATTTTTGGCAAAAGATCATGGAAAATGCACAATTTTTGGCAAAGGATTGCGAGAAAAATGCGATTTTCGTTAAAGGATCACGAAAAAGACACGATTTTCATCGCAGAATTGAAAAAAAACTTGATTTTTGCCAAAAAAGCGTGTAAAATATTCGCATTTCTGCAAATGATTGTGCGAAATATGCAAATTTCTTTGAAAGGTCATGGAAAGACTACGAATTTCGGCAAAGAATTGTGAATTTCGTCAAAGAATCGAGAAAAAAATGTGATTTTTGCCAAGTGATCGTGAAAAAGGGTGCGTATTTCGTCAAACGATCTTGTAAAATATGCGAACTTCTTTGAAAGGTCGTGGGAAAAACGAGAATTTCGTTAAAGAATCGCAAAGAAATGTGATTTTTGTCGAATGATCGCGAAATAAACGTGAATTTTGTTAAAAGATTGTAGAAAATGAGCGAATTTTGGCGAAAGATCGTGGAAAACGCCAGTTTTTTGGCGAAAGATCATGGAAAATGCGAGATTTTTGGCAAAAGATCATGGAAAATGCATGAGTTTTGGCAAAGGATTGCGGTAAAAGTGCGATTTTCGTTAAAGGATCACGAAAAAGACACTATTTTCATCGCAGAATTGCAAAAAAACATGATTTTCACCAAATGATCGTGTAAAATATTCGAATTTCTGCAAAAGATTGTGAAATACACGAATTTCATCAAAAGATCATGTAATATGCAAATTTCTTTGAAAGGTCGTGGAAAGACTGCGAATTTTAACGAAGGATTTTGAATTTCCTCAAAGAATCGCGAAAAAAATGTGCTTTTGGTCAAACGTTCGTGTAAAATATGCGAATTTCTTCGAAAGATCGTGCGAATTTCATAGAAAGATCGTGTAATATGCAAATATCTTTGAAAGGTCGTGGAAAAAACGAGAATTTCGTCGAAGGATTGCGAATTTCGTTAAAGAATTGCAAAGAAATGTGATTTTTGTCAAATGGTCGCGAAATAAACGTGAATTTTGTTAAAAGATTGTGGAAAATGAGTGAATTTTGGCGAAAGATCATGGAAAACGCGAGATTTTTGGCGAAAGATCGTGGAAAATTGGAGATTTTTGCCAAAGTGCCGTGTAAAGTATGCAAATCACTTCAAAAGATTGTGCAAATTTCGCCGAAAGATCATGTAATATGCGAATTTCTTTGAAAGGTCGCGGAAAAAGCACGAATGTTATCAAAGAATCGCGATAAAATATGATTTTTGTCAAATGATCGCGAAAAAATTTGTATTTCGTCAAACGATCTTGTAAAATATGTGAATTTCTTTGAAAGATCGTGCAAAATACGTGAATTTCACCAAAAGATCATGTAAAATATAAGAATTTCTTCAAAAAATTGTGTGAAATACGCAAATTTCATCGAAAGATCGTGTAAAATATACAAATTTCTTCAAAAGCTCGTGCGAAATACGCAAATTTCATCGAAAGATCGTGTAATATGCGAATTTCTTTGAAAGGTTGTGGAAAAAGCGAGATTTTCGCCAAAGGGTCGTGTAAAATGCATGATTTTCGCCAAAGGATCGTGTAAAATGAGCGAATTTCTTCAAAAGATCCTGCGAAATATGCGAATTTCCTCAATAGATCATGTAATATGCAATTTTCTTACTACTTATTCATGTTATGCACCTCCAATGACTATCTCCCCCATTTCCACACCTGGAGGGTGGGGGCATTTTTCTAAATTTTGTTGTCACCCCTCATGTGACATATCGTTGCAAAGGCCTGTGACCGCTTAATCATTTTATGCATTTCCGGTGCTCTGTCCACTACTTTGCCCCCATGGGGGGTACTTTCCTACATTTTGCTGACACCCGTCATGTGACATGTCAGTGGAAAGGCCTGTAACCGCTTAATCATTTTATGCACTTCCGGTACTCTGCCCACCACTTTGCCCGCCCCGGGGGGGGGGGGGCAATTTCCTAAATTTTGCCAGCACACCGTCATGTAAAATATCGTTGCAAAGGCCTGTGACCGCTTAATCATTTTATGCATTTCCAGTGCTCCACCCACTACTTTGCCCCCCTGGGGCACTTTCTTACATTTTGCTGACACCCGTCGTGTGACATGTCATTGGAAAGGCCTGTGACCGCATAATCATTTTATGCACTTCCGGTACTCCGCCCACCACTTTGCACCCCCAGGGGGGGACAATTTCCTAAATTTTGCCGGCACCCCATCATGTGACATATCGTTGCAAAGGCCTGTGACCGCTTAATCATTTTATGCATTTCCAGTGCTCCGTCCACCACTTTGCCCCCCTGGGGGGCACTTTCTTACATTTTCCTGACACCCGTCATGTGACATGTCATTGGAAAGGCCTGTGACCGCTTAATCATTTTATGCACTTCCGGTACTCCGCCCACCACTTTGCCCCCCAGGGGGGGCAATTTCCTAAATTTTGCCGGCACCCCGTCATGTGACATATTGTTGCAAAGGCCTGTGACTGCTTAATCATTTTATGCATTTCCAGTGCTCCGCCCACTACTTGCCCCCTGGGGGGCACTTTCCTATATTTTGCCAACACCCGTCATGTGACATATCATTGGAAATGCCTGTGACCGCTTAATCATTTTATGCATTTCTGGTACTCTGCTCACTACTTTTCCCCACCCGGGGGGCACTTTTCTACATTTTGTCGACACGTCGTCATGTGACATATCGTTGGAAAGGCCTGTGACTGCTTAATCATTTTATGCACTTACCGCTGCTCGCACACCACTTTGCCTCCCTGAGGCACTTTCCTAAATCGATATATCAGGATATCATGATATAAAGATGCCGATTTATATTATTCTAGACATATTGCCCAGCCCTATCAAGCAGCCACACTTGCCAACCGTGAATTTGGCAGCCTCAAAATTCCCCCCCCCCTCCCAATTGCAATGCGTGCTTTTTGACAGATAACTTGCTACTTACACATTTCCAATGACATGCAATTGCTTTCATAAAGTAAACATGCCACACAATAAACTTAAAGCATTCTACAAATGTTTGAGATTTTTTACTTAGGACTTTTCTATTGCAACAGATTTTTCACTCCAGAGCATATAATGTTATAGAAACCAGATTTGAAACGATGCTCAGTAAAAAAACTACAAAATTTTTGAGGTCGACATAACTATAAAAAATCTGCAGTTGGAAAACTGTGGTGATTTGGCCGATTCCACTACAGAATTTTTGCGGTCAATGGAACTGCGAAATTTCTGCAGAATTTTTAATATTGATATAACTATAAATTTTCTGTAGAATTTTTGAGGTCAATACAACTGCGAAATTACTGCGGTTAATAAACTGCAGTAATTTTGTGGTTGTATTGACCGCAAAAAATCTGTAGTGGAATTGACCAAATCACCGCAGTTTTACAACTGCGGTTTTTTTATAGAATTTCTGCAGTTCACTTTTAGCTGGGTCACCCTGTTTAAAAGACAAAGAACATTATATCATCCACTACAGAAATTTGAAACTCTATCACCAACTTGGTCTCGAACTCATTCACATCCACAAAGTTATACAATTCAGACAATCACCTTGGTTAAAACCCTACAGAAAATTCAACACCAATAAGAGGAAGCAGGCTACCAGCACTTTCGAGAAACACTTCTTCAAATTGTTGAACAACTCAGTTTTCGGTAAAACAATGGAAAATCTCTGATTAAGACAAAATATTGAATTTGAATATTTCCAACTGAGCGAAAAAATGCCCAGGCTGGGAATCGAACCCAGATCCTTGGCTTACAAGGCCAATGCTTTTCCGGAAAAGCATTGGCCTTGTAAGCCAAGGATCTGGGTTCGATTCCCAGCCTGGGCATTTTTTCGCTCAGTTGGAAATATTCAAATTCGTATGATAAATTTACCAATCAGTTTGATTGTGTTAAAATAATAGTGCAAAATATTGAGTTGTTTAACAGCGAGAAGAGGTCAAAAAAACTTGTTGCGTCTCCATCATTCGCCAGCTTTAAAATCTTCAACGAAGGACTGGTAGCTGTCAAACGAGTCAAAACTACATTGACTATGAATCGATCAATCTATGTAGGGTTCGCTATTTTAGATCTCTCCAAACTACATATGTACAAATTCCACTACAATATAATCAAGAAACACTACCAAGATCGTGCCCAGCTCCTTTTCACAGATACCGACTCACTCACCTACCACATCCAAAGAGATAATCTACTACAAGACATGCAAGACCATCAAGACGAATTCGACTTCTCTAACTTACCTAAAAATCACCCTCTATACTCTGAAAAAAATAAGAAGACAATAGACAAATTCAAGGATGAGATGAGCGGTAAAACTGTCTTTGAATTTGTAGGAGTTAATGCGAAAATGTATAGCACACTCTCAGAAAAAGGTGAGATAAAAAGAGCGAAGGGAATACCCACCTCTACCGTAAAAAATAAAACTAAACACGAACAATATTACGATTGTATACATCATCTGAAAACCCTCTCTACAGTAAGCAATAGAATCCAACAAGATCACCACCAATTATATACCATAGAACAACAGAAACTAGCACTCAGCCCGTTCGACAATAAGCGTTTTATTTTAGAAGACGGTATAAGCAGTTTAGCTTATGGATATAAAAAACGATAAAAATGAAAAACTGAAGAAAAGAAAAAAAATTGAAGAAAAAAAAGAAAACTGAAGAAAAGAGAAAAAAAATGAAGAAGATAAAAAAAAATGGGGCGCCACATAATAAGAAGATGTGGCGGGAGGTGGTGGGACCCCATAAAAAAATGTTATTTTTAAACATATATTTCATTTCCAGTTTCCTTCTATTCTAAGCTAAAAAGAAGAAGAGTGTTTCCAAAAATAAAAGAATATATTTAATTTCATTAGCTAAGAAATTTTATAATCGTATTCATAAAATTAATTTTTCTACTGTAAAACTTTCCAAGATAGCTTGTTTATTATTTTCAAGGTTAAAATTTCAGTTACAAAACATGTTTTCGAGGTTAGACCATGACGTCACAAGAAGCAGGTGATGTTTTTCACTCGAAACCGTGAGAAAGAATTTTTTCAGTTTGTGTCAACACCAGGTGCAGGAAACGTGAACTAAAAATTGGTTCGAATATGACGTCAGAGAAGGTTTGTGTTAGTTCAAATTTGCGTATGGCAACCCAAGCTCACTGGATTTTGTTGTGAAAAGCCGCATCATTATCTCTTGGAAAAATGAAACGATCTAATGGTTCTTCTCAGAATGGTTGTGAGAAAAAGGTCTAAAAATGAATGTGATTTAGAAGACGTTTTTGAAAATTTGGATGATGTGTTTCAAGACATGGATTTCAATAAACTAATTATGGACGTATCTGGTAAATCCACCTCTTCAATTGCTGTTGAGACTTCGTCTGTGCCAATCGTTGATGCAATTCCATCAGTGTCATTATCTAATAGAAATGAGAAAACAGCACCCCACTCTCAATCTGTGGACATGAATGATGGCTATTCAAATAAACGAATCTGTTTAAAAGAACTTGGAATGGTATATATTTAACTTGTGAACTGTTCAAAGGTTCTGTGATAATTCACATAAGAAAATTTCTTCGATCTTCTGAAACTCAACCGCTAAGTACAAGAAAAATTGGCGTTTCTATGAATTTAAAATCATGGTATCGATTCGTGCAGAAAATATCAGACTTTAACTTGACGTACACTTCATCCTCTTTCATTGCAAACAACTCCATCCTCATATTATCTAAAGATGGTATTGCTGAAATCAGCAGCATTCATAAAGACTGTTACATCCAATTAGATGAATTTCAACTTGAAAATTTAAAGTGTCATTCGAATTCCTTTAATGAAAGTGTATTGGCGTTTCTCTATGAAAACTATTTACCAACCTTAATTAGTCATAAACTTTCACCTACAGAAACATGTGATGAAGATTTTTCTGTGTTGGAATTACGTATAGTAGCACTGATAGAACAAGAACTATGCCAAGTCTTTAAATCAGAGTATCTGTGCAGTGGTTGTATTTACAATTCCCCAGGCCAATTCAGAAACGCTTGTGTAACAAGTAGAAACTTAGAAAAGTTGGCGAACTTAGGTGAAATGTCTATTAGTCTTATGTTAGTAAAGTTTGAAAATGTGGCTGATTTATTTGTAAGACAAACACAAACTGTTTCACGATATTTCCTAGAAAATTTAAGCTTCAATGTGTTAACGGGTGTTCTGTTCAAAACACCTGATGATTTGTAAATTTTAGAAAAAAAGTAATGTGTATCTCAAATGGTATAATTAATGTGTCAAAATAATTTATATTTTTTCTTTCAGGAAAAAAAAAAATCTTTTTTTCAGGAGACATCAACTTTATCGATGAAATACAAATCTTTGAACAGATTTTAGAATATATTAAAAAAATCTTTTCAAAGATTTAGTCATACATTTCCAAAAAGATGAGAAGAAAGTTAAAAAAAATATTGAATGAAAAAAAAATGTAGTGTGAAAAATGTATAAAAGTGAAAAAAAAAATCTTTGAACAGAATTTGAATAATTTTTTTTTTTCAAAGATTAAGTTATACTTAAAAAAAGAAAAAAAAATCAAAGTGAAAAAAAAAATTCAAAGTGAAAAAAAAATTCAAAGTGAAAAAAAAAAATTTTTCGAAGCGAAAAAAAATTTAAAGTAAAAAAAAAATTTAAAGTGAAAAAAAAATTCAAACTGAAAAAAAAAAATTTTCGAAGCGAAAAAAAATTTAAAGTGAAAAAAAAATTAAACTGAAAAAAAATTTCAAAGTAAAAAAAAAATCAAAGTGAAAAAAAAAATTTTTCGAAGCGAAAAAAAATTTAAAGTGAAAAAAAATTTAAAGTGAAAAAAAAATTCAAAGTGAAAAAAAAAATTTTTCGAAGCGAAAAAAAATTTAAAGTGAAAAAAAATTAAACTGAAAAAAAATTTCAAAGTAAAAAAAAAATCAAAGTGAAAAAAAGATTGTTTAAAAATTATTGAGCGAAAAAGTAAAGTGAAAAAAAAGTTTAGTTTAAAATTACACGATGGAAAATAAATGTTTCTTTTACGTGTAAGAAATTGTGAGTTTAAGAAAGAAACATGGCACATGAAATCAATTTAAAGTATTTATTTATTTATATAACTTCTGCCAACGAATTACAGGATACTTCAAAGCAGTCCTTTTATCTTTACCAATCGGTTTAACATTTTTTATAGGTGAATGTACATCATCTTTCATGATAGTTAAATATTTATTCTTGAAAAAAGTTTAGGTGTGTTCGTAGAATTCAGTGCTTTTAAAAATTCATCTCTTCCGAATAAATATTTATATGATTTTCTCTCAGCCAGTATTAGGCTGATCAATTCAGTTAGGTTAGACATGGAAATTAATTGGTCTTTATAAATAATCTCACCCCGATAATTCCAGCGTTAAATATCTGGATACGTTTTCAAATATTGTAAGAGCTGTTCAGATTGTTTTTGACCACCAATTGGAATAATTTTTAAAATGTTGTCTTCAGAGTTTGTCGAGTTTTCAAGAGTTCCATCTTCGACTGGTTTTGAAGTTTCATCCTTTTCCGTAGCATCAATTTTTAATGGCGGATTAAAATCTTGTAAATTCATTTTTCTTTTTAACAAGTCGTAATACAATTGAAATTTTTCAAAATCTTGCAAATCGCTGTTCAAAACTTTCTGCATTTCTTTATCAAACTCGCTTAGTTGCTTTTTAGAGGGTGTATGCTTGGAAAAATCACTTTCAGGGACTAACACAAATTTCTTGCTAAATTCCATGGATAAGCGATGACAATGCGGTAACAGCAGCTGGTATTAAAATATTTAAAAAACCATATTTTTGAATAATTAAGAGTTTTTCTGATAAAGGCTGCCTTTTTTAGAAGCTAATTTTCTTAGAAGATACTTGTGTCTTCCTAGCTGCTTTTTCTGATAATGTGAAATCGGTATGTTTCCCTTTAACACGTTTAAAGAACACTCACAGATGATCTTAACCACTTTTGAAGGTAACTTTTTTAGTAACTGCTTACACAACGCTTTCGCGCATGAATGAATTAGCTGTAAATCCTTGACCTGTTTACGGGTCGGCGACATTTTATGAAATGATGAGTCGCCTGTTTTTCACAATTATTTATATTTCAGTTGTTAGTAATATTGATTTTGGCACGGTAACATTTGTGTTCTTAATCGAAGTTCTTCGGCTGTTTCATTTCTCAAATCAATTAATAAGTAGGTGAAAAGGTTTTGAGTAGCATCTAAAAAAACTTCTAAGAAAAATTTATAATTTCGTGCATATAATTGTCTTCCTAAACATGTGATTTGAGTTCAATCACGTCTGTTTTTAATAGAAAAAGATAGTCTGCATTCAATCGAACATCTTTCGTTCCACTATGAAAAAAATTTTGTGTTATACAAATAACACTTAAATCTTGATGATGGCTCCCCCTGGTAAATAAGTTTGTAAGCCAACGGTCACCACTAATTTCAGACATAAGATCGTCAAAAATAAACAATGTATTGATGCCTAAATATTCTTCATAATTAGTTGGGAAACCTTCAATGAATGTGACATCAGGTATTTCATTGTATAACTTTTGGTTGATACTGTAAAATCAAACAATTTTATCAGGTGTAGGTCTCATCGTATACGCTTTAAAGTGGATAAAATCTTTTAGAAAAAAAGACTTTCCACTTTTAGATGGCCCTGCTAAAATAGCTGTGAAGGGGTGTTGAAGGATCGGAAAATACATGACGGATAAAAACAGACGCAAAAGATATGCTATTTTATAAGAAAATTTTATTGATAAAAATTCACATCTACATGAAACCGTTTGGCAACAAAATTATACACTCTTTGATCGTTACAAAAATTTTCAGATACAAATTGGAACAGAAACGTTTTCAGAGATTCACCTCTGCATCTACAGATCAGGAAAAAAATTGTATATTGTCCCCAAACAGCTGTAAAATTTGTTTGCAATGTCAATGGGTTAAAAATCACTCGAGAGAATTCTGAAGTAAAGTCTGAAATAGGTCCTTGATAAAAGTCTGGAGTGTTTCCATAAGAATCAAAGAATTCTACTCTTTTGGGTGAAGTTATGTAGAAAGCAAGCCAATGACTACCTGGTTGATCTGAGGAATCTACGTTGCATACAAAACAGCTAGGATATTGCGTAATCTTTTTAGGAAGCATGTCAATGGGAAACACATCTAAAAAATATTTCTTAGTGTGTTTGTTATGAGATAAAATGTCTATAATCTGTTGAGAGTTCATTCTCGTTTAGTTTGGAAAGTCACACAACACTTGCCTTGACTCGGAAATTTCAATAATGTTTTCAAATTCTGCATAGATTAGAACAAAAATAGTTGATGAAAATGCAGAAGAAAATTTAATTTCAACTCTTAAATTTCCTTGATGTTTTAAATTTAGGTGTGGACCATCACATAAATCTGGACTTAAATCAAATGCGTATAAGGTGTGTCCTTTAGCATAGTCTTCGCGATATAGATAATTTCCGTTATCTCGATTAAATCCTGGAAAAAATCGATGGTAAGCTGCTATGTAATTTCCTTCACTAAAATTCAATTATAAAGGTTTGGATGGTATAGGTTGTCGGTCAATGTAAATACTTAAAAAGTTGACGTTGTGATGATTAAAGAAAATTGGATTAGGATTATACTGTCCATTAATAGCTGAATTTTCTAATAATCCTATAATTACACGTTTAGGCATAGATCCTAAGAATACGTTATCTTGCATAAAAGACCAGCTTCCACTAGATATTGAGCATGTTTTACATAAAACTCGATTGATAGGATATTTAGCGTTAGTTTTCTCTAACGCTTTGGCATGTCCAATTGAAACACCCGGATTGACTTTTACCTTTCGAATAAACAAAGAGGCGTGTTGTAACACCACTTTATAATCAGGTGCTTTATCTCCGTCTTTATCTGCCATCAAACAAAAATTGGATTTGCTGCGTGTCATTTTAATTTTCAAATCCACCATATTCAGTAAGAGTCGATTTTGTTGGAAAATATCACAATGCAAAGGTCCTATCATGTCCAACACTTTAATTTTTGAAGTTAATTCATATCTTTTATGAAGTCCAGGGTTTGTGGTAAGCGTAGGGTTAATTTCATCCAAACATTCATCTTTGAAAAAACATTCGCAGGAAAGTAAACTTTTCTTAGCATTTTCTCCATAATTCAGCAAAGTCTCAATGTAGGCACGGTACGGGTATGTGTTACTAGAGGAGGAAATCACTCTTTCGTTCAAACTCACATCTACTTGAGAAAACAATGCTTGTAAAAATAAATTAACAGGTGCTACGGGTGTCTTGTCGGGTATAGGTGTTCCATCAGCATTGGTCAACTTCACTTTCACATAAAGCTAAGATGCTGATAAATCGATGTGATCTTCACTGTTACCTGTGATGTTAAACTCGACGAGGCCACTCTGAGATATAGTAGCTAGCGGGTGATATTCTACAAAGTGTCCTTTTTCTATAGCAGTTAGTGTGGGTGGAATCATAAACAAGTCTAGTTCAGATCTGACGCAGGGTGGAGAATCTTTATGAATAAGACAAGACATCTTTAACCAAAATCTTCTCGTACTTTCGCTTTCTTGGCTTTATGAAGACTGAGAGAACTTTCAGGTTTCTTTCGTTTTTTATTCTTCTGACCTGATCCAATCATATATTTCACTTTAACTGCTGCCTTGTCTGTCAGATTTTTCTCTGCTTCCCTAAATCGTCGTTTAGCTGCTGTTTTAATATTATCACCTTGCGAAATATCGTTTAATACATCTACGCCTGTATGAAATAACTGTTTTTCGACGGCTTTGACACCTGATTTAAATAAAGGTACAGATGCGCTGAAAAGTGAGCGAAAAAGTCCTCCGAAACCATATCCTTTCTGAAAAGCAGTTCTTTGATAATAGTTCAATCCGCTACCTGTCTGATGTGCATAATAATCTTCGAAAGATTGGTTGCAGCACTGATAAGGTACAAGCATTATGAAAGATATTTTTGACGAAAATGTAGTTTCACAATCAACTCCCCGCGATCGAATGAAACTAAACGTCCCGTGTGCGTCCTTATAACAGTTTCAATCGTTTGAAAAATTTTTCGAGTCACTGGTATGTAATGGGATCTGTCAAACACTTCATGAATCATATCTCCGTCTTCTCCTTTTACAGGAATCACTCGCAACAAGGGTGCAACTGTATCTCCAACAATCTGAGGTTCTACAATATCACTGTACAGGTAGAGTAATTTAAAATCGGCGTGTGGGTCAGCGATAAAGGGACTTTCAAAAGTTGATGAAGGAGCTGAAACATCTGTGACTACCTCACCTGGCGTGATTCCTAAACATTCAGCTAAACCAGATAAAAATTTTAATTGTGCATATTTCTTCAAAGAAACTTTCACTTTTTTAGTGTGTTTGTTGTAGCTAATTGAAATTCTATCGCTGAATTTTTGGTAGTTTATCACCTTAATGATATCATTCGGAGATTCATAATATCCTGAAGGAATTCGAATTTTTTTCGTGTCACTATCATCATGTTCATATTCATTACTGTTTCTAGGTCTTCCATCAGCCAATTCTTAACTGTTATCTAACACATATTCGTACTCGTTACCGTATTCCGTAATATTACGCCATGTTTGAGGGTAAATCAATTCGGTTAAACCAACCTCCCATTCACCTTTCAAATCTAGATGCATAGGTAATCTAGTAAAATAATAAGAAATTTTGTTTTCGGGAAAATAGTTCATTGAACTGTCAGAAGGTAACGTAACGTAGAACGACATGATTATAAATGATCATTCGCTCTAAAAATTGTGGGTTTTATAGAGAAAATAAATTTGAAGAATGTATCCACTGATTAAATTTAGAAGGATAACCTTTAAACTTAACTTGGTATTCGAGTTGCCCTTTTCTTTTACGTTTTTTCAGTATTTTTTCCCTATCAAAATGGACTTTAGGTTGATTTTTTTGCAATTCTTCTGCATAAAAAGTTCCTTCAATAGGTTCGTCTAACAAATCTTTGATTCTGTAAACTGGTGGAATTCTCGTTACACACTGTGTCACTAAAAAAAGTTCTTCTGTCCAATTTGTTTCATATCCTTTTTCGAAAGTCATTTTATGTTTAGAAACACGTACTAAGTCTCCTGAATTAAAAACGCAAGGTTTTCTTTTCAACTTAGACATACCTCCGTAAATAGAAAACCACACTTCGCTTTCATTATCCTTATTCACTTCACTTGGTGTTCTCTTAATAGTGGTGTGGTAGGTGTGATTATAACTATCTAAAAATTGATTCAACACGTCAATATATCTATAGGTGTGATGGGCTGTAAAGTAGTTCCACATTTTAGTTTTCAGGGTGCGGTTAAATCTTTCCACTACACAAGCTTTCGTGTTGTTTAAAGTTCTAAAAAATCGAACGCCTTGTTGTTTTAGAAACTTCTGTAACCGGGAATTTAAAAATTCTTTACCCGCATCAGTATTCACCTTGGTTTTCGTGTTGCGAAAATGGATTCAAACACTGCTACTATATCATCGGCACGTTTCGATTTCAAAGGATAAGCCCTTTCATATTTAGAAAAAATATCGATGCAAGTTAAAATGTATCGAAACCCGTCATTAAATTTCTGTAAGGAAGTTAGATCTACTAAATCTGCCTGCCACTGCTGATCTATAGAATATACGATCACTCGATTTGTTTGAAATTTTCTAAGTACAGGTTTATGAAGAGTGTAAGCATCAACTCCTTCTAACCAAGATTTAATTTTTTTCTTAGATACCTTGCCTTGAGCTGCCCGATGAAGAGCATCCACAACCCCAAAACTTGCAGTTTGGCTTGGATCTTGATAACTTTTCTCCATAATACAGTCTCACAGGGCAAAATTCTCGGTATCGTTAAAATTTAAAATAAAATCCACTGCTATTCTATCAACTTTAGTAAAAATATAAACAATTGAAAAAACAATACACATCAACACACATCCACATAAAGCACTGACCACTTCACCGTTTAAGATCATTTTAAAACATAATTTCGAAAAACATTGATTTATATAGTTCTAAAAATGGCCGTTTACAGAGGTAATGTCCGTGTTAGGGAGGGAATGTCTGTTAAAGAGAGGTATTGTCTGTGTTGAGAGGTGATATTTGAATAGAGGGACGTTCCTCTCCTCGTGTTATAGCAGAACTTTATTTTTCCCGCTAGGGGCGGTGGCGGAGGGGGCACCAGAGGCCGTGTCGGAGGAGGTGCGGGATCGGAGGGGGGACGGAAGGAGGGACCGCAGGGGTGTTGGATGGTGCGGAGCCGGAGGGGGGACGGGAGGAGGGACCGCAGGCGGCGCGGTGCCGCAGTACCGCCTGCGGCTGAGCCCGTACTCTCCTTTTCCTACTACTCTGGACAAAAGAATCCAAATATTTTTTATTTAGATATTTTGTCCAATATCTAGACAAATATTTAACGAATTCTTCTAGAACATTAGGGATACAAAGAATATGTATTAACGCATACTTTTCAGGGAATATTTAGCCACGAGAGCAGTTATGGAACAACCACAAATTGAAAAAATATATAATAGTTGCGATTACCCTGTTAAATAAAATGCTCAAAATTATTTATTTCTCTAGCAGATGACTATGTTGGTTCTGTGCAGAATTAAAATTCATTTTTGTAAGAATAAAAGGTATATTATTGGAGATACAAAGGTTTCAATGAAAATATATAAAAATTACGTAAATTTTGTCAATAGCATGCAAGATTTTCAATTAAATGTAACGGCAGGCCACTTTGAGAAAACTGGAAAAGTTCAGTTGAAATAACATACAGCAAATGGAATGTAAATGTATTACATATCTGATACAATATAAGCATTTCTATGAAAAGTTTTTAACTAAGCGGTAACAAACATTATTTTTTGTAATTTAATAAACAACTAAATTGTGCAACTCATAAAAAGGCCAGTTGAGCACTCTAAAAATTCAAACAGACATCGGCGATATAATAAGCTGAATTTTAGTTCCTTTCTAAAAGTAGCTGGATGGTAAAAAAATTCCACAATCTGTTAATTTTCATTTTTTTTCTAGTGTCATTTTTATTGGTGTTTTAGTTCTCTTTGGAAGAACGATGAGAGCGATCCCATTCTAACAACAAAAACGAACAAGAATTATCAAAATCAACGCAACCGTTCAAAAGCTACGCGTGGATATACGTTCAATGCATACTCATTTGTTGGAATTTAGTTAATAAATAAACGGTTAAGTGCGAGTATTCCACGCGCTCAGAGTGTTCCGTACAATAAATATTGCATTATTAAAATAAATCGTTGGTAAAAGAATAATAAGACTTCGTAAAAAACTATACAATGTAGGGTTGGATATAGCTGTATATACTAGAAAAGTATGAATAGGTATACCGTAAATGTTCAAAGAGGTATGAAGCCTAAATAATATCAAATACTGCTATTCTGTATAACTCTTTTTTTAATCTTATCTTAATCAGTGTACAATAAAATTAATTCGGTACTGGCAATAAAAGTAGTGCATATTTAAACTTCATTTGGCATTTCTTGAAACTGAATTCAGAGCAGTAATAATCTTTTGTTTTTACAGTGTAGCTAAAACAAAACCCATGTTCAACGTTTAAACTTGGTATTGGGCTAAGCGCGTTTCGAAATTAGGTCACAAAGTTGCAACGCCGAATCCTATTGAACATGCTTGGGATGGTCTAGGAAGAGCCATTGCATAGCGTAACACACCTCCGAGGACCCGCCAGAAGTAAAAAGCCATGTTTTTGGAAAAATGAGCTTTGTTGCCGCAAACGTTTATTGGCACCCTCATAAACAGTATGAGAGCTCGTTGTGAGGCTTGTATAGCAGTGCACGGCGGTCACACTCCATACTAGACTGACTTTTACCGAGATAAATGCTTTATCTCTGACTCATGATTTAGCAGTTTTTGATATACCCTGTTTCTTAATTCACAATTAAAATCTTTTCCATATTTTTATATTGCTACCTTCTTTCTCACATTGTCATACACATCTGTACCAAATTTTGTGGCAACACAGTGTGTAGTTCATCAGTTTTCATAGATTTTATGTTTGTGACCTTAATTTTGGACATGAGTGTATTTTTGAGTTCAGCGTTACGAACGCTTTCACACGATACCCCACAAGTTAAACAAAGAAAAATTTATTTTTCAAGTAGCTTAAATAGCCCTCTACATTTTTCCTAAATATATTTGTGAATGATTAATACTCTGTAAATATGTGGATCACAGTGGCGTGGCGTGAAAATTTTCGGTGGTCATCGCAATTATTTAAGTTTGTGGTGAAAAATTATTAACTCTAAAATTCAATGGTTGAATGTTCAAAAAAGAAACTTTAAATCTTACCTTCACTTATACATGAACTCCAAATGTTCTGCTAAAACTGGATCGTAGAGTTTTAAAAGCTTATTAAGAGTTTTAAAATATTGCTTGGTCATCGCCGCATCCAGCGATGACCGGACGCCACGCCACTGGTGGATCAATAGTCTGTACTACTTCCCCCAATTTGAACCTTCCACGTCCCATGGTTTAAGAGTAAAATGGCTGTGACAGACAGACACAGAAGTGGTCTTATAATGGTTCCGTTTTTACTTTTTAAGTACGGAACCCTAAAAATGACAGCTCGTGAAAAATCACTTATTATCCAACCACTTTTAGAAAGTAACTGAAACTCCGCTCTCTATATTGCTGATAATTTTCAGAATTTTCACGATATTCGACTGGTCATTTTATATGAGTTGACCTACATAGTTGGCTATTAAATTGTGAAAAACATGTTAAACTTTCGCATGCGTAGTTCAAACTTATTTCATGCTAATGTTCATATTTCATAAAATATCTAATATATTTATATTCTAATTGTATTACTTTGTTTCTAGTGCACATTGTCAAGTTTCTAAAAAGCACAGTTAAAATTGGATCAAAACTCTGCATGCTATGAACAAATAACCTGCCCTTTTTTTAAAACTTTTGTTTAATTTCTATGAATATAAGTGTTGTTCTTGCACAAATGAGCACAATTATCGTAGTGATACATAGTGATCCATACTGCAGCTACAGATCATTTCAAGAATTTTATTTTATAAAGTGATCACAAATATTAAATTTGTATACAATTTGTTATTGGTCCTCTTACTATCCTCGTGACTAAACCTTTGCTCGAAAATATGAGTTGAAACATGTTTTTTACATTCCTGTTCCAGAAGTTTTCGTACAGTATTTCTTTAGATATTTGACAAAACATTTAAAATTGAAAGTATTCAAAAATTTCTGATCCGATAGTGCACTCTATTATAGATAAATGAGAATTTTTTACGCCTTCCAACAAACTTGAAGTATTTATGAATTTAATTTGTCTGCCTGTCTTTTTTGCCATACATCCGTCTGACCATCTATCCGTACTCTAAATCTCGTATATATGCTCCAATTGACATGAAAGTTTTATATGTTCTAGAGGTTTAGTACAGAATGTACGTTACTGAAAATGAAGTGTGTAAAATTTATGGTTCGATTACAGGGGCACATAAAAATTTCTGTTACATTATGGTTGATGGGGGGGGGGGGGGTCGTTTTCGGTGCATTTGTTTGGTATTACGATATTTCAAGCATAATGAGATTCATATGCATCACTGAAGTAAGCAACAACATGCTTTTCAGAAGTATAGAATATATGGAGGAAAATTAGCTCCAGGGCATTTTATTGATGTTATGTTTTTTCGAACATAATGAAACTAAAAAGGATCACTGAGGGGGCACTACGATTTTTTCTATAGATTATGAAGTGCCTAGCATTTATCGTTCATTTACAGAGAAGTGCAAAAGAATTCCGTTACAGGGGTGACTATGATCGATAATTGCTGGAAGTACGTTTTTCACTGTCGTACGGATTTTTAAACATCTCATTGTTATTGCATTGCGGTATGCGTATTAATTCTATAGAACATTTACAGGAATGCAAGACAGAATTCTCATACCCAGGCATATGGGCAGCAGTTGCTGAAAATTGATTGTTACAGAGTTTGTTTTTTTAATTATTTATTTCTATATCTCATTTCATTGTATAAAACTAGTCGGATGTGCCAGTCCCAAAACTTTCTTCTTTCTCATAAATGTTAGCATTTCAAAACGTTGTTACACATGTTAATGCTTCAGTGTAATTACTTCAATACTACACCAACTTTGATTTTCATCTTAAGTTTCTGCTTCATTTTAAAAACAGTAAAAACGTGTTAACCTTACTTATAATCTATATAAATAAAAATGTAAATGTTCGTTTGTACAAAAACGCTAATCTCGGAAAGTTCTTCACCGATTGCTTTGAAATTAACGGATTGAGTTGCATTTGAATACGGAGGTGTTGTTATATACTTATTATGAACCTCGCTCACCTCCACCCCACATTTACCCCTCCCCCCAAGGGGCGCTTTTTAAATTTTTTCCGACGCTCATCATGAGATATATGATTAGGAATCCCTTGGAATACTCTTTCATATTATACACCTCACATCCCATGCCCCCACTTTTCCCCCATTGGGGGCTCATTTCTATATAAATAAAATTGTAAACGTTCATTTGTACAAAATCTTTCTACAAAGTACAAAGTTCTTCACCGATTGCTTTGAAATTCACGGATTGCGTTGCATTCGAATACGCGCTTGTTTTTATATACCTATTACAAACCGCGTCCACCCCCCTTCAATTTCCTCACCAACACCGGGAGGCGCTTTTTAAAACTTTTCCGACACCCGTCATGTGATATATCATTAGAAAGCCCTTTGACTACTATTTCATATTATGCACTTCCCAACCCCCTCATCTCACTTTCCCCCCGTGGGGCACATTTCGATATAAAAAATGTAAATGTTCGTTTGTACGACGATAACTCTTGATAGAAATGTCCGATTTGCTTAAAATTTTGTAAATAGGTTCATTCTGATAAGGCGCTTCCCTGATTAGTTTTGGGAGTTCATTGGTTAAGTATAAAAAAGAAACTGGGAGCGAATCGCCCCTTAATTTAGATAAATGGGTTTTCCATGCAGAATTTTCCGATTTGCTTCAAATTTTGTAAATAGGTTCATTTTGATAAGGCGCTTCCCTGATTAGTTTTGGAGTTTTACTGGTTAGTTGTGGAATTTTATTGGTTAAGTGTAAAGGGGGAACTGGGGGCTAAATTTCCCCTTTAATTTAGAGAAACGGGTTTTTCATGTAGAATTATCCGATTTACTTAAAATTTTGTGAATAAATTCATTCTGATAAGGCGCTTCCTTGATTAGTTTTGGGGGCTCATTGTTTAAGTATAAAAGGGGGATCGGGGCTAATCCCCCGTAATTTAGATAAATGGGGTTTTACGGCAAAATTTCCTTCAAATTTGGTACATTTGGTTTATTCTGATAAGGCACTTCTCTGATTAGATTTGGAGGTTCATTTGTTAAGTATAAAGGGGGTAAAACAGGTGGATAATCCCCTTAATTTATTTTTCAAAGGTCATTATTCTTTGAAATAAGTATAATACACAATTAGTGTGAACAGCCTGTGAGCTCAATGCCATCAGTTTAACTAGACACTTTTCTTTTTAATTTATTTTTTGCAATTTTATATGTTTTTATTGTAACACTCTTTCTTCTTTTTCCGTGCAATCGATTGGCTTTAGTTCATCCAAATAATTCCTCGCAGAAGAAGAATCTCGCAGAAGGTCGTCGTACTGGCGGAACGGAAGCAGCGCGACGAGTAATCTATATAAATAAAAATGTAAATGTTCGTTTGTACAAAATCGCTAATCTTGGAAAGTTCTGCACCGATTGCTTTGAAATTCACAAATTGAGTTGCATTCGAATACGAGCGTGTTGTTATATACCTAATATGAACCTCGCTCACCCCTCCCCCAATTTGCCAACCCCCACCAGCCCACCAGGGGGCGCTTTTTAAAAATTTCCCGACACTCATCACGTGATATATCATTATAAAGCCTTTTGACCCCTCTTTCATATTAATCACCTCATCTCCCTCTCCCCCCACTTTCCCCCCGGGGAGGCAGATTTTTATATAAATAAAAATGTAAATGTTCGTTTGTAAAATCTTAAAGATCCGAAAGTTCTTCACCGATTGCTTCGAAATTCACGGACTGCATTGCATTTGAATGCGCGCATGTTTTAATATACGAATTATGAACCTCACTTGCCCCGCTCCCCAATTTTCCCCCTTCCGGGGGCAGTTTTTAATTTTTTTTCGACACCTATTATGTAGTACATCGTTAGAAAGCCCGTTCACAACTTTTCATACTATGCACCTCCCTTCCCCCTCTCATCACTTTTCCCCCAGGAGAGGCACTTTACTGAAATATTTCGTCAGTCTTTTTTATGTTTTTTCTTTGTTTGTTAGTTCGTGTTTTTTTTCTTTTTTAGCTCACAGTCTTATTAAAGCCTGAGAGCTAATGTAGCCGCGGATTCTGTATGTACGTACGTATTTTTCTATATATATACGTAACGCGATAACTCTTGATAGAAATATCCGAATTGCTTCAAAATTTATTATTAGGTTCATTATGATAAGGCGTTTCCGTGATTAGTTTTGGGGATTAATTGGTTAAGTATAAAGAGGGTAACGGGGTGCTAATCCCCCCTTAATTTAGATAAATGGTTTTTTCATGCAGAATTGCAGGATCAAAGCATGCAATTCTGCATGCTTTGATGCTTTTCAGCATGCAATGCTGCATGATCATGAGCAAAATCATGCAGATTGCTTCAGGTTTTTAAAATAGATTCATTCTGATAACTTGCTTCCCTGATTAGTTTTGGTGTTTTATTGGTTAAATGTAAAGGGGAAACGGGGTCTAATTATCCACCTTAATTTAGATAAATGGGTTTTTCTTGTAGAATTATTCGATTTGCTTCAAATTTTGTGAATAGGTTCATTCTGATAAGACGCTTCCCTGATTAGTTTTGGGAGTTCATTGATTAAGTATAAAGGGGGTAAAGGGGGCTAATCCCGCCTTAATTTAGATAAATGGGTTTTTCATGCAGAATTATTCGATTTGCTTCAAATTTGGTATACTGGTTTATTCTGATAAGGCGCTTCCCTGATTAGATTTCGAGGTTCATTTTTTAAGGATAAAGGGGGGGAAACGTGGGGATAATCCCCTTAATTTATTTTTCAAGGGGCATTATTCTTTGAAATAAGAGTATAATATACAAATTTTGCGAACAGCCTGTGAACTCAGTGCCATCAGATTAACTGGGCACTTTTCTTTTTAATTCACTTGATCTGCTAGGGATGCCACCGCACGTGCTGCAATTGGAAATCGGTGTGCCAATTATAATGTTGCGAACTATCCACCAACCAAAGCGTTGCAACGGCACGCGGCTTGCAGTAAAAAAATAATGAGCAACGTCGTAGAAGCAACAATCTTGACAGGACCTTTCAAAGGTGACGATGTCCTCATTCCTCGCATTCCTTTGATTCCAATGGATTTTCCATTTCAATTTGAGATATTGCAATTACCAATTTGATTGGCGTTTGCAATCACCATCAACAAACCTTTGGGCCAAGCTTTAGAATTCTGATCTAGATACGGATTGCTTCTCACATGGACAATTATATGTTTCGTGGTATAGAATCGGCAAACATGACAATCTCTATATCTGCGCAGACAATGTAACAACAAAAAATATTGTATATCCACGAGCATCATGAAATTAAACATATGAGAAACGTGCACTTTCTCTTTCCTTTCTTTTCCATTTAGCCAGCCTGAGCCACAGCAACGCGTGGCCGGGTACTGCTAGTATGTAATAAAATCAATATTTTTCATTATTCTGTTCTACATCAGCTGATTGTGAATCGACGTGTTAGGTGGATACGAATTGCCAATCGCTGCATGAATAGCTGATGTAGAATAGAACTATTAAAAATCAAGAAAAATCGCTATTACAGCGCCTCTTTCCGGCGGATTGTTGCTAAATCCACATGGGATCTGCTGCTATAGCCAAAAACATACACAAGAAGTTTGTTCAATTCTATCCATAAATTCATGCACTTTTTGGTGGTACAATAATGAAAATTGTACAAAACATTGCTATTACAGAGTCCCCTTCGGGCGCAATATTTCCAAATTCAAGGAGGATCTGTTGGCCATAGCCAAAATAAACATAAAAAAAGTGGGTCAATTATATGCATAACTTCATATATTTTTCAATGGTACAATAATGAAAATGGTACAAAAATCACTATAACAGTGCCCATTTCTGAAAAAAATATTTCCAAATTCGAGGAGAACCTGTTGGCCATAGACGAAAACATACACAAAAAATTTGGTTCAATTCTATGCATAACTTCATGCACTTTCCGATGGTACAATGATGAACATAGCACAAAAATCACGCCCGCTTCCGGGAGAATGTTTCTGAAGTCAATGAGGACCTGCTGGCCATAGCCAAAACATACACAAAATTTTTTATTCAATTCTATGTATAATTTCATACACTTTTTGATGATACAAAGAGGACAGACAGACATTTTGTGTAAACATGATTTTTGGGATCTCTGACCCCTAAAACATGTAAATCCGTCGAAAAGCGGGAGTAGAAAAAAATTTCGATTGCACTTTTCCTCCTTTAGAAAGAAGAAAGGAAAAATGAAATTTCTTAATAATAGTCTGTTAGTGTTGGAAAGCGTTTCATAATCTATGCCTCATGCATATTTTTTTTGTTCCTATTAATTCCTCCTTTGGCTTCCCTATTAAAGACATTTTGCAAAGACTTACAGAAACCATATAAGAATTGACTCAATCATAGTTCAAAGCAATCCATTCAATGCTACATAACAACATTATACATCCCGGCAAATAAAATTCATAAAAAGAATTTAAGGCGACCGGAATTTTACTGTCTTATCTGATGATACAATCACAACTTAGCAATCACCAGAAAATTTAACCTGTTTACTTTAACTACGAGCACAACCAATCTCTCAAGAATAATTCCATCAAATCAAGACGAACTGCAAATAATGCAGATTATGTAAACGAATTTTATGTTACCGTGAGAAAAAACTTTTTTCATCACAGATGGTCACAGTTAGCCCTAATTTTGGAAATGTGTTACTTTTGGAATGACCGGTGAATTACACGAGTTGAATTTAAAACAAGTTTTACGCTCTAAGAAAAGAGGGTTTAGTGAATCACGACAATGAACCTGCAAGATTTTCGCACCAATTTTGTATGCAAGTCAATTTAAAGATATGGAAATGTATATGAAGGAGAAGGTAATTTTTATAATTGAGGACTGTTCAAATGGAAATCACCTAACAGTATTCTTTAGAAAATTGTTTTAGTTTAGAAGAGAGTTTTCTGAGTTTTGTTAAATTTTACTAAAATGCCATGACTGCACTTAAGAAATTAAACAGATAGCAGACTTCGTATTATTTTAACAATTTTGTTTTAAATTTGAGTATTTTATAATTTCTTGACATATTAAGAGTTTTTACAAAGAAAAATGTTTTAAATAAAATCATAAGACGAAATGCAATATTCCACATTGATTCAATCACAAAATACACAATATGAACTTTAAATTATTTTCTTAAAAGGACACAATAATAATAATATAGATGTTACAAGTTAAAAAATATATATTTTATTTAAAATTTCTTAGTACTTTCGGCCTTGAAATCCAGCAGCCATCGTCAGAGAATATTTTTATTATTAATGGCTGTTCCATTCACACAAATGAGTCACTTTGTTTGAAATGGCAGAATCTATAATTATTAAGGCAGCTAAAAGTAGAAGTAGCAGTGCTTTGGATTGAACTTATGCAGAGAAAAATATATTTAACCGCTTCATTTTGTTCACATACGTCACTTTCATTTTAAATGCTAAGCTGGACAGTAGTAGAAGTAGCAGTGTTTCGGATTAAACTTGCGTAAACTGTCGTACCATTCATTTTAATATGTCACTTTGCTCAAGTTTTCAGGTTTATTTTCAGGATATTTAACCATATATTGGGGATATTGTATAATAGGGCCTCGTTACATACTTGATTGCTTTTACACAGAATTTCTATGAATTATCTGATAGTGGATGCGTCGTAATTAGATGTTGGGTATATAATTTTTGCTTGATCAAAATCATCTATTGTGATATTCTGATTAAAATTTACGCGTGACAGAGCTGTGGATTGACGACATTTACATTTGAATAGCCTTTAAAGTATGTTCAGGTGAATATTTAGAAAAAGAACTTAAGGGTGTATTCCGATCAAAACTGCTTATTTTCTGATTTATTTTTAAATTCATTTTTGCTCTCAAACGCATCAAACTTTGAAATTATCTTATTTAGAAACTATATAATGTGCCGTACTTGTCGATTTTTTTTATAAATGCAGAAAGTATTGCAAAAAATGCTGTCAAAGGTGGCGTTTTGAACCGAATTTTCCGAAGCGGGAGGTCTGGGAATGAAAAAAAATGGTTATATTGAGAAAATAATTGTTTAAAAATCAAATTCTAATTAATTGAGCGATTATTAATTAAATCACCTCATCAAGTTTCATGTTTTTACTTTTAAAAATGAGTCTGAAAATGTCTTATAAAATTTCGAGTTGTTGAGGGTGGAAAAATATTTTTTCGAATACACCCTTAATACTAATAGAGATATCCCTGAAGAAAAGGTTTTTCAACAAACCTCATTAATAAACAGATCTTTGAATTCAGATTTCATGAGAATATTAAGAAACTAAACCATAAAGAAATGAAATGCAAAAGGTTTAACAATTTCCCTGGTCTTTAAAAGAAGTTACGATGTGCACAATATAAATTTAATAGCCTGTCCACCAAGAAAATTAAAAGAGTTAATTTGTACGAAAATAACACAGCAACCCGAAAGATGAATTGGCTGGTGTATGTGCTACTCCTTTTAGAACTGGAATAGCATAATGGAATAAACAGGAATGATAAAAGAAAACTCAAAGAAAGACTAAAAAAGCATAAAGCAGATATATAAAAAAAAATGTCGTCAGTCTATAGTTCTATCACGCTTAAATTTTAATCAGAATATCACATTTCACATTAGGTTTTGATCAAACAAAAATTATACATCCAACACCCAATTACTACGCATCCACTATCAGAGAATACATAGAACTTCTGTGTAAAAGCAATCAAGTATGTAACGACGTCTCATCATACAATATCTCCAATATATAGTTAAATATCCTAAAAATAAATCCTGAAAACTTGAGCAAATTGACTTATTAAAATGAATGATACGGCAGTTAAATATTATCCTCAACGCAAGTTTAATCCAAAAAACACTTCTATTTTTACTACTGTCCAGCTACACATTTAAAATTGAAGTGGTATATGTGAACAAAGTGACTCGTTAAAAATAAATGGAACCGCAGTTAAATGTATTTTTCTCGACATAGGTTCAATCCAAGGCACTGCTAATTATACTTTCAGTTACCTTAATAATTATAGACTCTCCCATTTCAAACGAAGTGACGCATTTGTGTAAATGGAACATCAATTAATAATAAAAATATTCTCTGACGATGGCCGCGGGAGTTGCATGCCGAAAATACCAAGAAATTTTAAATAAAATGTAAATTTTTTAACTTGTAACATCTATATTATTATTATTTTCAGTATATTCCTCATTTTCAGTAAAACAGTGAGCTTTTTAAAGTTCATATTGTGTATTTTGTGAAAAATGTTTTAATCAAGAAAAAATACAATTAATTGTAAAATTTTAAAGTTTATTTTAAAAAAAAACCTATGAAAATTAAAAACGACACTTCGACAATTTTGAACTTTTGCAACATTTTTTTTTTCATATATTTCTTACAAGTGTAATCTTTATGTATAACGACCAGAGTTCCAAAAAGTTAATAAGTCTGTAGAAATGTAAATAAAACAGCATAACATCTGTAAAAATACAATACAAATGGCAGTTTACTAACATTTTTATTTGTCTATACTAATAAAAGAAAGTTTCGATATGTGTGTGCATGTCTGCCTTTTGTCGATGGGTAGCAAAATCTATCGCACGTAGAATTCTGAAATTTCGGATGAGAATGCATGCCCTGAGGCTCACATTTTTATTTTTTATAGTTAGCCTAGATATTTATTAAAAACTCATCGAAAAAAGCGATTTCCGCAAACTGGTGGAGTCGCGCTGGCATACCAGTTCCTTCTTTCAAGAGTGGGTAGAAAGGAAAAACTAAATGCTGTTTTTTTTTGTTTTGTTTTTTTTGCACTTTCTGTTAACGTCCATTAGCGAAACCGTTCGCAATACATAAAAAAGGAAAACATATACTTAAATTTTGTACTTTTACGCCTTAAACGCCGCAATCTGTTCGAAAAAATATTGTTATTAACCCTTTGAAAAACAAATTCAAAAGGGTTATTTTCGCGATTGACTTTTTCTCCCATTCTGTGATGCTTTCATAGGTCTCAATTTCAGCGGTACCTATTCAAAAAATTACCGATTTAAAGCTGAGACCTTCTTTTCAGAAGGTGGAATCGGTTTTGAGAAATACGAATTCTAATACTTTCAAAAAAAAATTCACGACTGCAGGTCTCTTGAGCCTCCCGAATACGATCTTTTGCCTACGCTAAAAGTAAATAAACATCAGTAATTCGACAGAATCATTCGAATTCATTTTTCGCAAAATGAATGCTACCGAATCCCATTAAAATTCGGCCTAAAACAACATCAAACCATTATATATAGCAAAATTTCTCAAACCTTTAGTATCAGAGATACACCTTGGTTTTATTAAGAATTCTGCGTCACAGTACAATATATTAACTTAAAATTACCGAAATGTGTGAGTGTATGTGCGTCTATATGCTTATCCGTACAAAAAAACCCATAACAGGTTAAAAGTTTGTGACGCAGCATTTGGCTCTAAGAATTTTAAATATAAGTCTTAAAATTAATGATATAAATTTTGAGTGACGCTATGCTATTAATAAAAAAATAGTTTCAACCTTTTTACTTTCTCCTATCTTTACAAGAAGGAAGTATTGGATTCGTGAAAAATTTCACCTTACGATTTTCGATAAATTTATATGTTTTAGAAGGTCCTGAACACGATTTGATGGTGTTTAGAAAATGTCTGTCTGTCACTCTGTGAGTCTGTATGTAACAAATATTTGGGCGCTCTATCTAAAGAACTAAAGCACGAAATTTTACAAAACTTCAGATTCGGTTAGACCTTTATATAAACTGGTTCTGATTACTTTTTGGTGTAAATCGCTCAACAGGTGGCGATGCTGTGCTGTATTTTTCACGATTTCCGCAATAGCTATATCTCAAAAGCTAAGGCACGAATTTTCATCAAACTTCAGATTCAGTTAGTCCCTGATATAAGTTAGCGCTGTTTAGTTTTTGGTGTAAATCGCCCAACAGGTGGCGATGGTGTGCTGCACTTTTCACGATTTCCGCAATAGCTGTATCTCAAGAACTAATGCATGAATTTTCACAAAGCTTCAGATTCAGTTAGACTCTAGTATAAATTGGGCCTAATTAGTGTTTGGTGTAAATCGCTCAAAAGGTGGCGCTGCTATGTGGCATTTTTTACGATTTTTGCAATAGACTCAAAAACTAATGCACGGATTTTCTTCAAACTTCAGATTCAGTTAGAAGTTAACATAAGTTATTGATGATTAGATATTGGTATAAATCACCTAACCAGTGGCGCTGATATGCTGCATTTTGCATGATTTACACAATTTTAGCGATAGTCTTATCTCACGAACTAATGCACGGAATTTTATATCTTTAGAGTCCTCATGATGGGCATAGTTTGCCATTTCATTTTGGCACTGTACTAGAGAATTTTGAAGTATTAACATGTATGAGATAGAAGAAAGTTTTGGGATTGGCATATCCGACTAGTTTGTTGTTATTTTAATTATATCTACAGGTGCGAACGATATTTTCAACAAGAAAAAATACATAAAATTTATTCAATGATTCTTTTTTATTTGTATCTCTGGTTAATGTAAAATATGGATTTTAAAAGAAATTATATCAAAATTCGAGTGACGTCTGCATGCGACTTTAAAAGGTTTGCTTTGAGATTAGAATTATTTTTGGTTTGTCTCCTAAACTACATTTACATATCCAAACAATACTTTTAATTTTCCGATACACCGTTAGTAGTAGAAAAAGGCCGGTTCCAGTCCAGCAGGTGGAGCTGTGAAGCCGGAGCAAGGAGCAACTCCTCCTCCTGCTCCACCTGCTGCTCCTCCTCCGCTTGCTCCTCCTTCTGCTCCATCACCTGCTACTCCTCCTTCGCCTGTGGAGAACGTGTGCTCTAATAGGAGGGATCAAAAAGAATTTTAATCTCCGAGAAGAGGGTGGAGTTTAAAAAAATTTGGAATTTTTTTTTTTTTTGGAGATTGAAATTTTGTGAATGCGGGGTAATTTTGTAGATTGAAATTTTTTAACGAACTATAATACAGAGGGGTAATTTTGGAGATTGAAATTTTTTAAAGTGAACTATAGTACGAGGTTAATATGAGGTATAGAACGAATTTAATATACATTTTTTGGAAGAATTAAGAAAATATGTTTTGGAGTTATTTTACTGAATTACAAAGATCCCTTTTTTCAGACTGAAATTTTTTTAGCGAACTACAGTACGAGGGATAATTTTGGAGATTGGAATTTTTTTGGTTAACTATAGGTTTTAATTTACATTTTAATTTTTGTAGAATGAATTTTATTTTTATCGAACTATAGTATAGAGGGGTAATTTTGGAGAATGAATCTTTTTTAGTGAACTATAGTACGAGGGGTAATTTTGGAGAATGAATTTTGAGAAGTGATGTTTGATGGTGCCCTCTAACGGTGAAAAACTGAAATAATTAAATAATTATTTAAAATAATTTTTACTTGTGTTGAGGTTTGAACCCTCGTAAAATGTAAGGATGGTTTAGTGATTTTAGCTGTTATCTTAACCACTAAGCCATCCTTGCATGTCTTGGAAAGAGTATTTAGGGAAAGGGTGGTTAGTGGTAGGATCATTGCGTGGGATGACGTCATGAATGAAAGTCGTGGGAATTAAAGATGATGATGCGTTTTAATGTGACGAATAATCAAATTTTATGTTGTAATGAAGGAGATATATCCGGTTCCAAGTCACGAAGCAACTTTTGGTGGTGTAAATGTTTTATATCGTGTTGCCGAAGGAAAAATATCGAAGAAGGCGATTCGGAAATGGTTGACCAGCGTCGATTCGTATACGCTTCTCAAACCGGTGCGGAGAAATTTTCCGACCAACCGAGTGATCGTGTATACTATAGATCAGCAATAACAGACCGACCTGGTGGATCTCAACAGTTTACAAAAACACAATCAGGGCTTCCGGTACCGCCTGACGTGCATCGAGATTCTCTCTAAATATGCATGCGCGATCCCTTTAAAAACGAAACGAGGGGAAGAGATTGTTAAAGCCTTCCGTTCTATTTTCGCGATGAGAAAACCCAAGTCTCTTCAATCGGACTCTGGAAAAGAATTTAAGAACAGATTGTTTCAAATATTTTTAAAACAAGAAGGGGTTCGCTTTTTCACGACGTATAGTAACATCAGGGCTTCAGTGGTGGAACGATTTAACCGAACACTGAAAACTAAAATTTGGAAATATTTCACACACTATCATACCTATCGCTAGATCGACGTGTTGGATGAATTATTAAGAAGTTATAATCATACCTACCATTCGCGTATTAAGAGACCCCTAGTGGAAGTGACTGCGGAAAATTAAAATGAGGTGTGGTCGACCCTATATGGTGATATGGAGAACGTAAACAGAAAACCGTGTGTGTTTCAACCCGGAGATGTGGTGCGTGTTTCGAAACAGAAACTGACATTTGAAAAAGGGTATGAAACGAATTGGACTGAAGACCAATTTGTCGTGACGGAGTGTGTGCCGAGAGACCCTCCCATCTATCGAATTAAGGACTTATTAGACGAAACCATTCAAGGAACCTTCTACCCGCAAGAACTACAAAGAGTACAGCTGAAAGAGAAATATACGATTGAAAAAATTTTAGAGAAGCGTATGCGAAAACGGCGTGTGGAATATTTTGAAGTTTAAGGGATATCCTAAAAAATTTAATCAATGGATTCCCTCGTCTGATTTATTTACCTTATAAAAGCCTGAAAGAAGGTTGAAAGATCCTTTGCCAATATGTCCTTCTATTTGACGTTACCCTCGGATAGTTCCAGGAATTATTTTCCTGAAAATAAAATTTCCCATTTTATCACTCGATTACCCGCACCCTTGGAACTCAAAGGCGAATGGGAAGTTGGACTCGACGAATTTATTTACCCGCATACCTGATATAACGTGAATCATTCAACGAACTTGATCGGATTCTACTCTAATGATGTAAATCTCTTTGCTAGAAGAATTCAACCTGGATTTTAGGAGATGGTACCCGATATTTTGAGAGCCATTGAAATCTCTGACCTGGAAAAGAAAATTTACTTCTCTTACAGTTCTATTACGAAAAGAGTCACGGTAAACGTCCAAGGTAATGCGAAACTGATATTGCACAATGGACTTGCTCAGATGTTGGGATTCGAACCGTGTGAAATTGCATCTCTTGATAGCAATATCGAACAAACAGTCGACAGTCCGTATATAGCAGATCCGTGTGATCATTATAGAGTGTTGATGATTTATTCGGATATTGTAGAACCGCAAATTGTTGGGGATGTGTTAGCGCCCCTGTTACGTATTGTGAATGTAGTTGGAAAAGATGGTGGAGTGATTTGTGTGACGTTCGATCGACCGTATTACTTACCGATCTCTAGAAAATCCTTCGGTTCATTGGAAATCGTTTCAAGGACACACCTGGGTGACTTGACGCCATTTGAACGTGGGCGGTCATACGTGAAGCTTCACTTTCGTCAAAAATATCTCTCGTGATGTTTGTCCTCTATCAGTGTTTTGCGAAATCTTTTGAAGATTATTATACTCATCAATCGGGTCATCATAGCGGTTTAAACTATTATCAAAAGGGTTATGGATTCGGTGGTCTGTTTCAATCGCTGTTTCGTGCCGCGGTTCTCCTCTTCAAGTCGGGAGCCAAAGCCATTGAGAAGCAATTGTTTCACTTGGGTGTGAATGTCCTCAGTGATCTCTCACGAGACGAAGATATTAAAGTCTCTGTGAAACGACGATTGAAAGAAGCTGTTCAAAACTTAACGGATAAAGCGGCTACCAAAGTGAAGACGATGATTGGTTCCGGTCGTCGCTATAAAAAGAGAAAGCGCTCTAACAAATCCTTCATTCGCCGTAAAGCCAAGAAAGTGAAAGTTCATGATATTTTCGCTTAAAGATGTCTGGATTTACGCTGTTAAAAATAATCTACTTAAAATGAGTTATGTACTCGTTTTTTTAAGTACAATTGCTTCAGAAATGAATACCCGATGTTTTCAAATATAAGTGATAATCCAGACAGAAAAGTAAGCTTATGATTGAATATTAATATAACATCTTGTTACTGTATTCGCACATTAAAGTTATTAATAGAAATTGTTTAGTGAACGTGTATGCTATAATGAACGTTATAGCGCGAATTATATTTAAGCTGCACACTTCAAATTTTCGAACTAAATCTTGAAGAAATGTGTTACATAGCGCGGAAGACTACATCAGCGAATTGAGTACATATGTACTCATTCACATCAACACACCACATTCGAATTCCACTTTTCTCGCAGAAAAATCTCGGCATGGATTTCGTAAAACAGAAATTAGAAGCCTGATGGATTTTTACAAGAACTTTGAAAGTAAGTAATATCATTTTACTTTTTTAAGCAATAATTAGAAAATAACTGTTATTTATTCTGAATTTGTTTTCTGTATTTCAGGATTCAAGCTTAATTCGTAGTGAATACATTGCACGTGTCTGTATTCGGTAGCCGGTCGTTGCAGCAATTGAGAATCATAAAATTGGCGCACGCGTATCTGCAATAATTGAAGGCTACTTTTCGTCTGCTCGAAGATCGAAAGTAAACACCGCTTTTAAACTAAAGAAATTTTACAATTTACAGTTTGCGGATCATTTTGGATTACAGCCTAGTCACTGGTCTCAATACACACACCACCCCTTCAAACTTCAAACTACAATTTACAGAAGTTTTAGAAGTTCAATTAGATGATTATTTATTTATCATTACAATGGAGTTGCAAATAGGACAGAAAAATAATTAAGCATTAAAGAGCTGCAATTTTTTTAACTTTGTGAAGTTTATACGGGAAGGAGAAGGGGAAACAGATTTTTTTGGGGTGGGGTGGGGTTGGCAGAAAACAGATTCAGATGAGAGATTATTTATTATAACAGTAAAGAAACAAAATAGATTTTTATTTTATTTATTTTACTTTTTGGAAAGGGGGGGGGGGCGGGTGAGAAATGGGTTGATTAGATGATTGCCTAGTTATTTATCATTGCTAAAGATTTAGAGTTGGGGCAGTAAAAAGAAAAGAGTTTTAAAGGCTAAATTTTATGCGCTTAGTAAGAGTGAAAGTAGGGGAAAATGTCAATATAGATGGAGGGATAAATGTAAAATTATATGATCGATTATTTACTGTTACAATAAAGGAACAGATATAGTACATTTTTTTAAACTTTGTGAGCTGACTAGGCTAAGGGGGAATAGCAGATTATTTTTATTTTATTTTTGGGGGAACGGAGGGCGCGGTATATTATATGACTTATTAATTATATAACTTACTAGAAATTTACAAATAGGTGAAAAAAAATAAGAAGTTTAAAAACTTTAAATGTTAAGGGCCTGCTAAGGTTCGGTAAGGGAAAATGCCACTTTCGGGTGGAGGGGGAGGAAATTTTTTTATGATCTATTATTTATTGTTACAATAAAGTGACAATGGGGCAAAAGTTTGTTTTAAAAAGTTTTTTTTTTATAATTTTTAAACTTTAGGCATTGTGATTGGGGGGGGGGGGGGGTGTGAAGCGGGAGTGAAATTTTGGAGAGGGGAATTTAGATGAAATTTTAATGCAATAATTGTGATGGAATGAATTGTTAATGCAATTTGTGATTGATCATTTATTATCACTATAAAGTAAGAAACAGAGTAGAAAAAATTAAAAAAATATGTAATTTTTTAAAACTCGTTATAAGGAGTTTTAAAGATGTTTAACTTCGGTACTGTGTGTGGGGGAAGGGGGCAAAAGGAGTGAAGCGAATTTCGAACGATGGGTAGGAAGAGGGGATTTAGATGATTTTTTTAATCATAAATTCAAAGAAACACACAAGAGTTTCAATCCTGATTAAGAAATAACACAAGAGTAAAATTAAACCATTTTTGAATATTTTGCATAGAAATAAGTACTTTTAAGGACCAACAATTACTTTAAAAAAACTATTTCAAAGACTGCACGAACCCTGTAGTGAAATATACCAGATTTTATTAATTTTATTTATTTATTTATTTTTGTTGTTGTTGTTCTGTTAGGAAATTTCATTTTTCTTTCCGAATTCATATATTTGAGAATTTCAATTTGATAAGTTTTCAGCATAAAATATTACTCACGAATTATTATTTTATATTTTGTTTTTATTAATTTGGAATGCTTATAAAATCATATTTGCTATTTATAGGAACTGGAATGTATATAGCATGATTTAATTTAAAGCATAGGTTAGATGTGCCAGTAACGAATACCGTTCCAGTAATATACACCATTCAAAGTAGTTGGTTTACTAAAAAATAAGAAATGAAAATTTAGCTTTTATAATTTTTTCATAACTCCCCCTTTCATCTGGGTTATTCTTGGCACTTTTATTCAAACCAATCAAAAAGCAGAAAATATTGTTTCATAGTTCCACTGTTTTTCAATGAAAACTTTAAGATAGACAGGCTAAGAGCTGGCTTCACTTAATAAATTTATATAATCTTTATTTACTTGCAGAATTTATACGTTGTTGTTTTGGTAGTAATAGAAAACTTTGAATTTTATGTAGTAATGGCCATTTACAGAATTTCATTTATTTTTAAGGTTTTAAAACCAATGATCATTACTAGAATGCTTAACTAGCCAATTTCCATTAATGGACGCCCCATCTAAACTTTACTAAAAGTGGAATTTCATAAATATTCATAATGCATAAGATCTTTTGACTTAACAGAAAACCTAATTAATCAAATTGCGTTTCTAAATAGTACTTACTAGAATGTAATTAGAACAAAAATATATATAAATAGTCACTTTTAATTTATTGCATATGATTAATAAAATTTTTAACCCTTCAGTACTTGCATCGGGTCATAGTGACCCGTATTGGAAAGAAAAGAATTAAGTGTTCGGTGCTGAAACGAAAGATGGATTGTAATTCACTTGTGTACCGTGAGCGGGTAGCACATAACTGATGAATATTCTCGGACTTCACGATGTGTCTTGTTCCAAAAAACTGAATTGAACTTTACACTTTCTTCTGTGACAAAAAAGAACTTGCTGACGCTTTCATTTTTAAATGTACGCGTATAACTTTCTCTATTTTACCAGTACTCATGGATTTTATGAACGGGACGGATGCAAAAATTTAGCACTGCTCCCTCCATGCCTAATTTTAACCTTTATTAATTATTTCTTATATTTTTCAGTTACTGAACATTAATCAAGAATATTTGTAGTGTGAATAGTGATATAATTAAAGTAATCTTCTCCAACGGAGCGTCCTCAATTCCACCATCATACTTACACTAAATAAAAAAGAAACAACTTATTACATTTTTCAGAGTCAAAAGAGGAAGTATATGAAGCGCTGTGCCCCATGAAGGAATATTCACAGGTGAGCTACTTTTGATTACCTAATTTAAATCTTTGAAAATGTTTGATTACTGTTGAAAAGAAATATAAGTTGGGCCCCTCACGTTCTAATAGATTACGAGACTGAAGTTGCGCTATGGCCCACCAAGTAAATTAAATATTTTCTTGATATACATAAAAAAAAAGTGAAAAGAAAAATAAATGAATATATATGTGAAAAACATACTGAAATATTATATGATAGTATATGAAAAAAAATTATATGATTATATGAAAAAATATTGTGATATGGAAAAACTGTGCTACTGAACATAAAGTATAGATATATAGAAACATTGAATTATAAAGTAAAAGTGAATGGTTTGAAAAGTCATTGTGTGTGAAATACATATACATATATATATATATAATGTTTTTACTGGGTTAGTTAGTAAAGTGAGTAGGTTAAAAATACGAATCACAGCCGAATTAGATTCGTAATTACGCGATATTATATAATACACAATGACACTCACACAGACATAAACAACTCATATAAAGCAGTATTTAACATTGAAAAGGGCTGGTGGCAGAGAAATTGCGCTTATTGAAAAGCTAAATAATTGCAACTATAGCAACTGGGCGTTCAAATTAGAGAATCTATTGCTAAAAGAGGACTTGTTCGGCATAGTCACAGCCGATCCGCCAGACCCAGAAACGGAAGATTGGGTCAAAAATAATTCGAAAGCGAAAGCGATTATAAACTTATGTATAGAGGATTCGCAGATCATTTATGTAAAACATCTTAGAACTGCGAAACAGGTCTGGAATACCTATCTTCAAAGTTATTTTTATTTCGTAAGCTCTACTCGCAAAAATTAAACGAGGGCGGTGACATGATCGGTCATATAAATAATATATTGTCACTGAAGGATAAACACTTTACCATAGGCGAAGAAATAGCCCATTCGCACATATGTGCGCTGTTATTATGTTCCCTTCCACATTCCTATGACCCCCTAGTAACCACGCTTGAGGCCCGCAATGATGAGGACTTAACCCTTGAGTTCGTCAAAAACAAACTCACCGACGAATACAAACACCGTTGTGAAAATCGCGAAACAGGTTCAAGCTCGCGTGAATCAGCATACAAAGCCGTTAACAAAAATTCTAAAAGCAAAAAATACTGCAGCTACTGCAAACGCCAAAACCATAACGTGTCAGAATGCTACCACCTAAAGAATAAAACTTCAAATAATTTCCCCAAAAATGATTGGAATAAAAACAGGTCCTACAACAATTCCAACGGTTTCAAAAACAACTCCGCAAATTACAAAAACGGTCAAAATAACTCGAAGAACGCTTCCAACTTCTGTTTTGAAGGGAAAGCCGGTATCGTAGAAGAATCGGACCACTCACCACCCGCCGCCGGTTCCGAAAAAACTGCGGAACATGAAACACCCTTCATAAATGAAGCGCAGGCGTTTAATATGAACAGATTCATTGTAGATTCTGGCTGTACGCGTAACGTTGGATTCGCAAGGGAGAAATTTACAAATTTCAAACCCGGAAATTTCGGAAGCATCATGATAGCCGACGGAAAAAGACTAACTTCGCGCGGAGTAGGGGATATTACACTAAACACCGATTCGTCTCAGCCGGTCTCGCTAAAGGACGTTTTATATTGCCCGGAACTGCAGAGTAACCTACTGTCCGTTAAAAAGGCTACCGAAAATGACTTTAAGGTTATATTCAATAAAGACAATTGTAGTTTTATCAAAAACGACGAAACAGTGCTAACGGCAGCATTGAACAACAATCTTTACGAAATTGAACCAAAAGACGAATACGGGTACACAGTCCAAACACAGGCATCTTGCGAAAACTCAGACTGCATAACCACCTGGCATAGATGCCTCGGACATAAAAATCACGAATCAATCAAATCCCTAGTGAATCAAAACCTAGCAGAAGGCATAAAACTGAGCAACTGTAAGCACCAAACCACATGCATAAAATGCATAGAGGTAAAACTCACAAAACTACCCTATCCCAAAGAAGCCTCGAACAGGTCGAAAGAAGTTTTATCGCTTATACACAGCGATATTTGCGGTCCGATGAAAACGGAAACCTTTACAGGAAAAAGGTATTTCCTCACGTCCATAGATGACTACAGCAGGTTCACTATGACTTACTTACTCTCATATAAGGGAGAAGCAATAACCAAGTTAAAAGAGTTTGTTGCGCTTACTAAAAATAAATTCGGAAAACAAATAAAAGCAATTAGGACCGACAATGCAGGAGAGTACTTAGGTGGCGAATTTGAAAATTATTTGACAGCTAACGGTATCGAACACCAGCTAAGTGTACCGTATTCCTCACCTCAGAATTTCGTGGCGGAAAGAAAAAACAGAACGCTCGTCGAGATTTCACGAACCATGCTTTCCGACGCTAATTTGCCAAAGCGCTTCTGGGGTGAAGCAATTCTCACCGCTACCTATCTTACCAATCGCTTACCAACGAAGGCCAACAATAATAACACAACTCCGTTCGAATTATGGAATAAAAGAAAGCCGAATCTTTCACACATAAGAACTTTTGGCTGTAAAGCATATGCTTACGTAGAAAAGATAAAGAGGTCAAAATTCGATGAAAAGGCTGTCGAGGGAATTCTTCTGGGGTACGACAACAGGAGCAAGGGGTATAGAGTGTACACCGGCGACAACAAGGTCATTATATCTAGAACAGTTAAAGTCCTAGAAAATGAGAAAAATAATGTTGATAAGGATTTAGAGGAAACTCACGCCCCTTCCGCAGAAATTGAAATTGATCTAAATGTCGATAAACACGATCAAAGCTCCGATGAACTACACACTCCTATACAACCACGAAGGTCAACAAGGGAAAACCGAGGGGTACCTCCCGACCGATTCGGGGACAGCACAAATATATGCCGAATAGAAGAGCCAAGAACCTGGGAAGACGTTCAGAAAATCGAAGATCCCGAAATCAAAACAAAATGGTTAGCCGCGACCGACGAGGAAATTAATTCACTAAAACAAAATAAGACCTGGGTGTTGGTAAAGCCACATCCCGGAAAGCACGTTATAGGCATCAAATGGACCTTTAAGAAAAAATGCAACTCCAATGACGAAATAGAGCGCTACAAGGCTAGGCTCGTAGCTAAAGGGTATTCACAGAAAAACGGCTGTGACTATGACGAAACGTTCGCTCCAGTCGTCGCGCATACCACAATTAGAGCGTTCTTAAACGCCGCGGTTTATAAAAATTTAAATGTCATACACTTTGACGTAAAAACCGCGTTCCTTCATGGGGACTTAGACGAAGAAGTGCTAATGACACAACCACAAGGATACATTAAAACCGGTGACGAAGATAAAGTATGTCTGTTAAGAAAAGCAATCTATGGTCTGAAGCAGGCCGCCAGGGCTTGGAACTTGAAAATCAGCGAATTGCTGAAACAGCTCAATTATAGTCAGTCGAAATCAGACTTATGCCTCTTCAAGAAACGCGAAAACAACAAAAGTTCCCACATCATCGTCTATGTGGACGATATTCTTGTGGCTGCGGATGCAGCGAATACACTAGAGTTACACAGGCAGTTGTCTCGCGAATTCGAGATTAAAACTTAGGAACTGTGACTCAGTACTTAGGCGTAAAAATCACGCATTTAGAGGATGGGAGCCTACTGCTAGATCAGGAAGCAAAGATAAATGAAATTGTCAAAAACTTCGACTTAGGCGACTCGAAGCCCACCTATACACCTATGAGCCCGGACTATTATAACATTGACCCCGAGAACAAATTGTTAAAGGACAATATTAATTATAGAAAAGCAGTGGGGGCTCAGTTATACATATCCACGATTACAAGGCCTGATATATCCGCCTCCGTGAATATCCTAGGGCGTCGCAACGAAAATCCTAGAGAAGCCGACTGGCTAGCTGTTGAAAAAGTCATTCGATACTTAAATACAACAAAAGACTTTACGTTCGCGATCGACAGACACAAACCCCCGATTCTAACTGGATACTGCTATAGCGACTAGGGAGGGGATAAAACGGACCGAAAGTCTACCTCCGGAACACTTTTTAAACTAGGAAATAACACCCTATCATGGACCTCTAGGAAGCAATGGTGTGTAGCTCTGTCCTCAACAGAGGCTGAGTTTATAGCCGCGTCTAGTGCCGCGCAAGAACTGGAATCGCTTCTAGTAGTGCTCAATGATCTCGATTTACAGCAGAAAACGCCCATTGTCATATATGAGGATAACATTCCTTGTATAAAATTGATTGACAGTGACAAACATCAGTCACGCACCAAGCATACCAGCATAAAGTACCACCACGTCAAAGACTTGAAACAAGACGGGACATTGTCTCTAGAATACTATGCCTCAAAGGACATGCTGGCAGACGTGCTTACGAAGCCACTGCCCAGACATCAGTTTGAGAAACTGAGATCACAACTGCAGTTGTCATCCCCACGTTTCCAACACCGAAAGTGGGGGTATTGGAAAGAAAAGAATTAAGTGTTCGGTGCTGAAACGAAAGATGGATTGTAATTCACATGTGAACCGCGAGCGGGCAGCACATAACTGATGAATATTCTCGGACTTCACGATGGGTCTTGTTCCAAAAAACTGAATTGAACTTTACACTTTCTTCTGTGACAAAAAAGAACTTGCTGACGCTTTCATTTTTAAATGTACGCGTATAACTTTCTCTATTTTACCAGTACGCATGGATTTTATGAACGGGACGGATGCAAAAATTTAGCACTGCTCCCTTCATGCCTAATTTTAACCTTTATTAAATATTTCTTATGTTTTTCAGTTACTGAACATTAATCAAGAATATTTGTAGTGTGAATAGTGATATAATTAAAGTAATCTTCTCCAACGGAACGTCCTCAATTCCACCATCATACTTACACTAAATAAAAAAGAAACAACTTATTACATTTTTCAGAGTCAAAAGAGAAAGTATATGAAGCGCTGTGCCCCATGAAGGAATATTCACAGGTGAGCTACTTTTGATTACCTAATTTTATTCTTTGAAAATGTTTGATTACTGTTGAAAAGAAATATAAGTTGGGCCCCTCACGTTCTAATAACCCGGTTAATGATTTTTTAGCTCACAGGCTTTCAAAGCCTGACAGCTAATGTGTCCGCAGATTCTGTATGTATTTACGTATGTACGAGTACGTACTTACGTAACGCGATAACTCTTTATAGATATATACGATTTGCTTCAAAATTTTTTCCTAGGTTCATTCTCATAAGGCACTTCCTTGATTAGTTTTGGGAGTTCTTTGGTTATAAATGGGGATACAGGGGGCTAATTTTTCCCTTAATTTACATAAATGGGTTTTTCATGCAAATTATCAGATTTTGTTCAATTTTGGTATACGGGTTAATTCTGGTAAGGAGTTTTCCTGATTTGATTTGGAGGTTCATTGTTTAAGTAAAAAGGGGGATCGGAGGGCATAATACCCTTTAATTTAGATAAATGGGTTTTCTTATCCGATTTGCTTCAAATTTGGTATACCACTTTATTATGATAAGGTGCTACCCTGATGAGATTTGGAGGCTCATTGGTTAAGTATAAAGATGTGAAACAGAGGGGGGGCTAATCCCTCCTTAATTTAATTTTTGAAAGGCATTATTCTTTGAAGTAAGAGTATAATATACAATTAGTGTGAATAGACTGTGAGCTCAATGCCATCAGTTTAACTGGGCACTTTTCTTTTTTATTACTTTTATCTTCAAAATAAAAATATACATTGGGTTTATTCGTCAAATTTTATATTCAAATTAATGAGAATTAAACCTTTTTACAGAATATGAGGGTTTTTTGTTTTGTTTTACTAGATTTTTTAACCACGAAATTTACATTTTAAGTTCCCGGGCGAAAATGATTGGACGCGAGTGCTGGAGGGTTAATACTGTTATAAAATTATTTTTTGTATAACTATCTCTGCCTTGTATATTTTTTAATGTGGCAATAAATCATACCAATCAGGAAGCAGAAAATATTGCTTAAGGGCATGGGGAAGGGGGGGGGGGGCTGATTGGAGCTCAAGGAGTCCACATTTAAATTAACACAATTTTTTAAGTTCCAGGAGTTCTTAATCATCTGATATTTTCTTCCTTATATGTTTGATTATTAATCTCTGACAAAACTACTCTGTAGATTAAAAAAAAAAATGTTGTAATATTAATTAAATTTAAAATAAAAATGAAACTATTAAATCTGCAGATCAGTGGCCTCAAGCATGAGTTTTTTTTTTATTATTATAATTAAGCCTTTTAAGATCTCCATTGTCTCAATAATTTAATAATTGTAATTAGAGAGAGCGTCCGATATATTATGACAGAGAGTTTCCATGTCCATTTTGATTCACATTAAGTATTTTAAATCATCTATCTAAAATAATTTATTGATTTTGTGATAATGACAATAATTATTTTAAGCAATGAATAATTATCATAAATATTTTATTAATTATTGATATCCTAATTGTCTAATTCAATTTGAAAATGACGAATTTGTTTTATTAGTATGCTTTTATTAAATTCTGGTTCTAAATAAAATCATAAGAACATATCTATTCTCATCATATCATATCTATTCATATCTATTCATATTTATTATTTTTTATGACCATAGTCCTCAATCATGAAAATGAATTGCTTTTGTTAGGAAAAATTAAAATGTTCTTATTTAATGAAAATGCCTATGTAGTTTACATTGGGTTTGTATCAAACGAATTTGAGGAACATTTTCACTCATAGATAGTAGAAAAAAAAAGAAAATAAAAATATTATAAATATTAAAAACTATACAGTTTTGTAATTCTCTATATTAGAAAATAGGGCTGCCTGAATGATAATAAAAGTATATTAGATAGAAAACAAAACCTTATTGCACAAATGGGAATTTTGGTGTAATTTAAAATATGGATTTATGTCATATTCATTTGAATTAGTCTAACTATGGTTTAGCAAATCTATGAAGTAAAAGTTAAGTCCTTACTTAGATTCCCCCCCCTCTTTTTTTATAATATTACTATTTAATATTTTGCGAAAAGCTAATTAAAACTTGTGAAAAGAACATTTGATGTCAAATTAAGACTTCATTTCCAATATTTAAAACCAGCTAAATATTTTAAATGTAAGAAATTTAAATAGTTTTTTGGAATTCTTTTTTTTTTAAATATGTAGCCTTACTCATAATAAAACTTATATCAATTTGAAAAGTGTGTCTTTTTGAGAATTATGCATTTGAGTGCGATTTGTAATGTGTATTTGTGTAATTAAAAAAATAGTAGTAATGAAAAAATGTTTTTTATTAAAATGAAAGATATTGTAAATATTATTATGTAATTAATATTTATATTTGAATTATTATTCTTGAATTTTAGGATTCCAAACATTTCTATGGACCAATAAAAGGTGTTAATTTGTAAACATTGTTGAAATTTTCGGAATAATTTGAAACATATGTATATAATTTTATTTGCTAACATGGATGAAAAATAAATAATTGCTTTCAAATTAAATACAAATGTGTTGCTTGTAGTTTCTTAAAAATAATAATTTCATTAAGGTTAGCGCATTTTAAATGTAATTAAAGTCATTTTGCTTTTATTACATTCAAATTGGTTTTATTGGAAAACAATTAAGACTAATTTTTTTAACCCTTTCTATCACTATTTTTTTAACCCTTTTGTTACTGAACTTTTTTCATTTTTTTTTAAATAATATAATAAATAATTATAAATAAAATTAAAAATAACTACCCTATTCACAGAAGTTAAGGTTTACTGAAATTTAACGAATATGTTATTTGGTGAAATCTACCGAAAGTAGTTATTTTGCATATTTTTCAAAGGACACTAGTCTGAGGAAGATTTTTTTTAAGACATTGGATAATATCGTATTACAAAAAAACTAAACAAGCATAAAAATTTACTAGTATTTTTTGCTTGATCAAGGATGCCAGTAGCGAAAGGGTTAATTAAAAAAAAGAAACTAAGTAAAACTGAGATTTCACTTAAGGAATAATATTTCTCTTTACAAAAATACATAATTTGTTTCATAAAAAGTTAGTTCATTATAAAGTAAAGTTAGTTTTTATTTAAGGCAATATGTTTTCCTCCTGTTCTTGCAGATATTTTAAGTGTTACATTACACAAAAATAGATTAGCTAATCTTTGCTAAAGACAGAAAATGTAAAGTAAAATATTTTGAATGTAGAATCTCTAAAGTATGAGAATTTATTATTTGAATATCAAACCAGAATGACAAGTAGAATGTATGACTCTGTGATTAGTAGTGTAACAATAGCAGTACTTTAGTGCAAACTTGCATTATTGGATGTTATTAAACTACTTGTAGCGAATACAATCTCCATTTTACCACTTTGATGGAGGATAACCAAAAATAGCCTAACAAAGGAATGGTCAAAGAATGAATTTACTGAACAATAAATTTTTCTTTCAAATGAGACACATGAATATTAAATATTGAAAGAAAAGATTTGAAAAATGTTTTAGTAGACAAATCTATGTTATAAACATGCATCACGCATAGATTAAAAACACTTTCCAACATAATGAGACAGTTACAGTAAAAATATGTACATGTTATTATAAAAAAGAAAAAAATATGCAGCAATGAAGTTGCTGATGCAAATTTTTGAATTATGTATGAATTATTATGGGGGACATTTGTTCGAATTAAAAAAGTAAAATCTCATACTTTTATTTGTCATAATCATATGGCAACAATTCTGATTATTCAAAAATTTGCTAATACAATATATTGCCAGTGGCTTCCACGTTACACATAACCTAATTATTTAACTAAATGCACTGATTATACCCAAAAGTGAGTATATGCATCAAAAAGTTAAATTTGAAAAGTATATAATTTATATCATTTTTTACCCTGAAAAAAGTATAAATACTTCTCATATTATAGTTCAAAAATATTAATAGTTCATTAATAGTTCAAAAATATTAATGTTAAATTCATTTATGTATTCAAAAATAAGTACATACAAAAGAAATTAGATTCGAGGTCAAATATATTCATTATCGATTCATCTGTGTATTCAAAAACTAGTACTTAAAAGTACAAATATTTCAGATTTAAAAATTAACATAATCATAAATGGTTGATAAAAGTATTCAAATACGAGTAAATATAGAAAAGAAGTTAAAATTTTAAGCCAAATATATTCATTAACGATTCCTCAATGTATTCAAAAATGAATACGTAAAATATACATATTTCAGATTTAAAACTGAATACAATCATAATTGATTCATAAATGTATTCAAAAATGAGTACATATAATATACGTATTTCAGATTTAAAACATAATATAATCATAATTGATTCATAAATGTATTCAAAAATGAGTACATATATTTTGTATTTTAAGTCTAAATTTCACGTTTAAGTCCTATAAGTACTCAAAAATATGAGTATGTGTGCTTCTATACATACTTATGTTCGAGTTCCTGTATGTACTCAAAAAATGAGTACATGCGTTTCTCAAATTTAAGAGTTAAGTACTCGGAGTTATTATAAGATCGGAAAGTACTCAAAAATGAGTACATTTTGCTTATTTTTAAGTATCCAGTTTTAACATTGTATATAGAAAGATTCTGCTGTCTGCGCCAAGTCCGAATTGGATCTTCTTTTAACCCACCTACCCAAACAGCTATTGAAAAAAGATACTTTGTTGAATATCATCCCCTCGCCAATATTCGAGATGGAAGACCTGTGGAATTTAACATATCTGGGAATGGCGAAGACTGTATTGATTTGTCGTTGTCCTACCTGAATGTGAAAGTGAAATTCACAAAGTCGGATGGATTCGCTTTAACTGCCGACGATCAAGTGGCACTCGTCAATTTATTTTTACATGCCCTGTTTTCGCAAGTGAACATTAGTTTGAATGAAAGAGCCATCTCCTCATCGAGTAATACCTATCCTTTCCGTGCCTACATTAAAACACATCTGAACTATGGAAAAGATGCAAAAAAAGTTTACTGGGATGCGAATGTTTTTATAAAGACAAACATTTGACGGAAACAGATCCCACCCTCCAATCGAATGGAAACCCAGGATTTAAGAGACGCTACAAACTGACTAAAAATAGCAAAACCTCGGATATGATCGGCCCCTTGCATTGTGATATTTTTCAACAAAATCGACTGCTATTGAAAATGGTCGATCTGAAAATTAAAATGACACGGGGTAAACCCGATTTCTGTCTAATGGCGAAAAAAGATAGAAATAAGCAACTCTTGAACTATCTAGTGGTTTTAGAACATACGACTATTTTTGTTCGTAAAGTGAAAGTGATTCCTGGTGTGCTCCTCGGTCATGCGAAAGCCATGAAAAAAAGTTCAGCGAAATATCCTATTGATCGTGTATTGTGTAAGACCTATTCTATATCCACCGGAAGCAAATCTTTTATGCAAGATAATGTGCTCTTAGGGGTCCTGCGAAACGTATTGTTATTGGACTTTTGGAAAATAGTGCCTACACGGGTCAATACGATTTGAATCCCTTTTATTTCCATCATCATAAAGGGAACTTTTTAAGTATTTACGTCAATGGCCAACCCGTACCCAGTAAGCCCTTGGAATTGGATTTCGAAGGAGATAATTACATAAGAGCTTATCATCAACTGTTTTCTGGGTTTAATCGTAATACTGGTATTTACTTAACACGTGAAGAATTTGCCGATGGTCATACGTTATATGCTTTCGACTTGAGTCCTGACCTGTGTGATGGACCGGATCTGAATTTACAGCATCAAGGAAATCGTCTAATTGAAATAAAATTCGCTGACGCATTAGACTGGACGACTACTGTATTGGTATATGAAGAATTTGAAAACATAATTGAAATTAGCAAATCTCGTCACGTGATCTGTGACTTCCCCGACTGACTTCAGTGAATTCTTTACAAATCGAGAAGATTCTATTTGAAGAACCAGTCACCCAAAACCATTTTTTGGGTGTTTTTCCAAGTGATGAACGACCAAGAAGAATCCAGCGTTACCCGGCCTGTTTTATCTGCAAAGTGGACAAGTGACAGAACCTGGAAGCCACTGGGTGGCCTTTTACCTGACTGTACCTGATGAAGTGGAATTCTTTGATTCGTTTGGAAACAAGCCTACCTTTTTTCGAGGGCCTTTATCGAACTATGTATCTCATTTTTCACGAGTCCTGTTTAATCTGCTCGTTTTACAAACTCACGCTTGTACGAACCGTACCTAAAGTAGTTAAAAGCTTGTACGAACAGTACCTATGAATGCGATGCTTGTGAGATTGGAGATGCATGTCAGTTCAATCATGATTGCTTAATGAAATCAAATCTTGAAAAGTTTCAATTGAATCAAGATTTTATATTTCTAAATGTAAATATTTTTAATATAGCAAAAAACACTATTGATCGCTGTTTGTGTCATTCAACAAAACCTTTTTCGACCAATTCCCATCTATTATGTCTTATGTAACCTTATTTAAAAATTATTTATTAGAAGAAAAATTGTAGTGTTACAAGAAAAATTGTGAATACTTTCAATAAATCGAGTTTAATTGATATTTTTTCTCTGTTTTTATTCGAACACGTTTATACATTCTTTTTTTCAGCTTTCCAAATATTTTTTATAAAGTCTCTTAATGAGAGAGAAGAAATATTGAAATAATCATTCTTAAAATGAAATTAGACTTTTTTAAGGAGCCTCTTTATGAGGTAAAAAGTATTAAATGAATTTTTAATAATTCTTAAATAAAAGAACCTCAATGACTGAAAAATCATTAAGATTTCAAATAGATATCGAAGTGTTTATATAAAGTTAAACGTGTCTATATTTAAAAGAAAGGAAAAAATTAACCAAATGAAATCTTTTATCAAAAAGTATTTAAAATATTTCATTAGCAATAAGTAGCTTTAATTATAAATTATGATTCTTTTCAAAAGAAAAAAATGCATATCGCTGACAAAACAATCCGATTCGTATTTGCTTTCAATGAATAAACACTACTATCTGCAATAAACTTAGATGTCACTAGTGGTCAGATCAAAAGAGATAAGGGAAATCCCAGCTGATATCTCAATGCGCACAGAAAAAGAAAGGGCGTGGCGAGAGTATCAGTCACGTTGGTGCCAGCTGCAGTTCGATGAAAACAGGGGACGATCAGCTGTGTCAATCACAATAGCCTTTGATTATACCGCCAGTTTCTACTCTGAAACCCTTGACATCATATTATAGGGGGCGCTGCCTACCCTGGTTATAGAGGACGCTGACGTCAATCTGATAACTCCGCCTAGATACCTTACTGCTATCTGAAAACGAGTCATTCTGTCTTTGGATTTTGTGCGTGCTGGTGGTTTATTTTATATAGTTGATCATATAGTTGATAAGTGTTGTGTGTTTTATTTTGTTATTGGTTTGTGTGATCAACAAGTAGAAAATTCCTCACGATGTTGGCAAGTTTAGATAAAAGTCTTCAGAAAGAGGTTAGTGCTTTTTATTATTATTATTTTAACTATGCATAATTTTCTAAAATACCTTAGTTGAACAAATATATATATATATGGAAATAATTTTAAAAGATTAAACTATCATTTAACAAATGCTTTTGAAAACTAGGAATTAGAATAGCAATGCTATTATTTTTAATTATCAATGACGTATTTATTTATATTTGATACCAATAGGGTATGTTCATACTAGCATATATTTTAAAAATGTCTTTTGAATAAATCTCTAAACAGATATTCTGTCAAAGCTTTTTTTCTTTAAATTGTTTAGTCCTTTTTGTCTAATGGATAATTTTAGCGAATGCTTTTAAATCCGAGTTAGAATATTAATTTTTTTCAACGAAGTATTAATTAAACGATATCAATTGGATGTGTTTATACTAGTGGATTTTTTTTTAAATGCTTTTGATTCTGTAAACATATATTCCGCCAATGCTTTTTCCCTTGAACTCTATTTGAACTGTGCTTTCTATAATTTTTTTTCTTTATTTGAACTATGCTTTTTATATATTTTCTCTTAATTGTTTAGTAGTTTTTACCAAGTGGATAATTTTAGCAAATGCTTTTAAATCCGAGTTAGAATATTAATTTTTTTTGTCGACGGAGTATTAATTTATGTTTCATATCGATTGGGTGTGTTCATACTACCGTATATTTTAAAAATGTATTTTGAATAAATATAAAAACAGATATTCTAGCAATGCTTTTTTATCTTAAATTTGTTTAGTCGTTTTTGTCTAATGGATAATTTCAGCGAATGCTTTTAAATCCGAGTTAGAATATTAATTTTTTTTTCAACGAAGTATTAATTTATATTCGATATCAATTGGGTGTGTTTATACTAGGGGATTTTAAAAAATGCTTTTGATTCTGTAAACATATATTCTGCCAATGTTTTTTTCCTTGAACTCTATTTGAACTGTGCTTTCTATTTTTTCTGCCAATGCTTTTTTCCCTTGAACTCTATTTGAACTGTGCTTTCTATATTTTTTCTTCTTCATTTGAACTGTGCTTTTTATATATTTTCTTCTTCATTTGAACTGTGCTTTTTATATATTTTCTTTGAATTGTTTGGCTCTTTTTGTCTAGTGGACAATTTTAACTTAGATTTGATATTATCATTTCAAAGTTAACCCAATGAACTTACCGAAAAAAAATTTTAAACGGTATTATTTTTAACGAATATTTTGTATATGTTTTTCACGGATAAATCCGTTTTTTTCTCCAATGAAATATTAATTATCTAAAATCTAGAATTTTTAGAGTATCTTTTTATTTTAATAATCTTAACTAGTAATAAAATAGCCTACTTCACAGAACCAATTTTTTAAAAAGAATTATCTGAAATATAATTTATTTCCTTGAAGAATTTCTTTCATCAAAGCCGACTTTCTTTTCCATGAAAAACTTTTCAGAAAAATGCTTTTATATTTCAAGTTTTATTTGATAAAAATATTAGAGTCGATTCGAAGTTTCTTTAACTGTTTTTCAATGAGGAAATTTTCAACATAAAAGTAATAATATCTAAGTCCTAAATCTTTTGTAGAGTTAGTTAAAATAACCCTAGAGTAATTTTTCTATTAATACAAGTTAAAGTTATTAATATACACAGAATGAAAAAAACATCCAATTTGAAATGCGATTTAAAAGAATGTAATAATACACCATGTTTGATCGTAAGACATAAATATCCTTCCTATTCAAAGTTTAGTGTTGTTCATATTAAAACTTGTCGCCTAAAATTAAATGTGATGGTTGATTTTTTTTTCTTTTAGTGGGAGATGGATTTTGATCTATCGCCGCAAAAACTACATAATTTGTTAAAGAAAGTAGAGACAGCTTTTGAAGCACAGAAAAGGATGAGATCTCAAAATGAGACTGATGAGGTAAAAATATATTATTTTCAAAAGTTACTATTTAAAATTTGAAAGGAAACTATTGTTGTTATTTTATTATTAATAAATTTTAATTGATGAAATGAATTTTTAATATGTGAAAGTTATTATTTACAAAATGAATTTGTAAAGTAATTTTATTTTTACTAGGCAAATGAATTTTTATTATCTGAAAAGTAATTTTATTATCGAAATGAATTTTTAATATTTGAAAGTTATTATTTACAAAATGAATTTGTAAAGTAATTTTATTTTTATTAGGCAAATAATTTTTTTTTTTATATTTGAAACGTAATTTTATTATCGAAATAAATTTTTAATATTTGAAACGAAAATTTATTTTTTTATTAGTATGCAAATGAAATTTAAATACAGTGAAAAACGTTTAACATGAAAACGCTTAACATGAAAAATCGATTAACACGAAATGATATAGCGGTCCGGACAGTATACTATGCAGTTTAATACATTTTCCTTCTTTTAACACGAAAAAAATCGCTTTCGATCTAGTTAGTTTGAGTTGAAGTTGGCAAGTTTTGTGTTAAAACCACTGAATTTTGGGTGGAAATCAGTGAATTTCGTTTTTTTTTTTTATAAATTATCTTATGTTTTATGAGCACAATGGCTGAGAAATCGGTGCAAAAACAAAATGCTATTTTGCTTCAGATGAAGATGAAGTTGCTTAATGTAGTTGATGAAAAATAAGGACGAAAACAGAAATCTGCAAAGAGTTTGGCATTGCGAATTCTACTTTATTAATGATAATAAAAACAGAAATCCCATTACCATTTTTGAGCTCGGTGTGTTTAAGCCAAAGAGAAAACGTATGAGAACCGCTAAGCACGAAGATTTAGAGGCAGCTTTGCTTAGTTGATTCAAACAAGCAAGATATCAGAATGCTGAAGAAGACACTTCAAATAAAGATATCTGATTTTTCACCCCAAAAAAAACAATATTTGTTTTACTTGCTTTTTATCCTAATTGATGCAACCTACTAGTAGTTTAACAGGAAATCGAAATAAAATTTGACGACGTCGAAAATATTTGTGAGTTTTGCTCTTTTCTTTACGAATCTTTTAACGCGAAATTCTTTTGACACGAAAAAAAAATTCTGTTCCCTCAATTTCGTGTTAAACGTATTTCACTGTATTTGAAAAGTTATTATTATTATTTAGAAAATGAATTTGTAAAGTAATTTTATTTTTATTAGGCAAATAAATTTTTTAATATTTGAAACGCAATTTTATTATCGAAATGATTTTTTAATATTTGAAAGTTATTAGTATTAGTAGTAGAATGAGTTTTTAATATTTGAAACGTAATTTTATTTTAAATATTTGAAACGTAATTTCATTTGTAATATAAGCCGAATGAATTTTTAACATTTGAAATGTAATTTTATTTTTATTATTAACCAAATGAATTTTAAATATTTGAAACGTAATTTTATTTTTTAATATTTGAAAAGTAATTTTATTAGACAAATGACTTTTTTAATATTTGAAAAATAATTTAATTATTAACAAATTAAAAAAAGAAAAGAATTTTTAAACTTTTATAAAAAATTAATATTTTGAGAAGTAATATATCTAATAAATAAGATTTTTTAAACTAACGGGTGAATCTTTTTTGTTAAAAGTGGAACCAGGAGTTTCCTATATCCCCTTCAAAACTGATTCAAGTCGTGGATGATGTGGAGAAGCGTTTCCCTTCTAAGGTATGTTGTACATTTTTTATGACCTGCATGTAGAAATGAATCAATGTGTTTAAAATGTAATAAATTGATTTATTAAACATTTTCGAATTTAATAAACTAAACTTTTTAAAATTTAACAAAGTAGGCATTTTTAAATTTTAATAAAGTAGATATTTTAAAATAAGCTAAAAAAATGCAATTTATTTTTAGGGTAAACATATCTGTGAGATTTGTCAAAAGTCTTTCTCGAAAAAGTTTAATATGGAGCGTCACAGACTCATTCATAACAAAGCAGGCCCGTCCATCGTCATAGCAGGCCCATCCATCGCCATAGCAGGCCCATCCACTGCCATAGCAGACCCGTTCATCGCCATACCAGGTTCATCCACCGCCATAACAGACCCGTTCATCGCCATACCAGGCCCATCCACCGCCATAGCAGGTCCATCCACCGCCCTAGCAGGCCCGTCGACCTCCAAAGCAGACTCATCCATGGTAGGAGTTTTCTTTTATTTCAAAATGTATTGTATGTATTTCTCCACAGATTTTTAAAATATGTTTTTGCGATTTTTATAAAGAGAGATTTTTAAAGGTTTTTTAAGTAAATAGCTTAAACGCTTAATAGTAAATATCTAAAAAATGAATTTTGTAAATTTAGAATTTTTTAACGATAATTAGTAAATATTTTTAAAATTTGAATTTTGAAAATTCTTTTTTAACGATTAATAGTAAATATTTTTAAAATTTGAATTTTGTAAATTTAGAAAAAAAAATTTAACGATTAGATTTAGGCGAGTGTTTTGAAAAATTACGCATGTTTTAAAAGTGTATTAATTTTAAGGAAAATTACAACTAGGGTTTTCTTCTATTTTCAGGCTGCACATACATGTGATATTTGTCAGAAATCGTTTGCAAAAGCATTCAATTTGAGACGTCATCAATCGACACATATCCAAACAACTAGACAGCAATTATCAAAGCCCTCATCAAACACCTGTGAGGTCTGCGGTAAATCTTTTAGTAGACCGGACGCTCTACTTAGACATATGCACTCGCATGCAGAAGACAGACCTCATTTTGATTGCAACATCTGCGGCTTATCGTTCACTCGCGCGAACAATCTGAAGCAACATCTTAGAAGTCACGATAATCCTCAATACAGTTGCAGAGAGTGCAACCAAAGATTTTCCACCAAGTTTAACCTCAACCACCATGTTCGATTGCAGCATAGTAGCACACCGGATTTCGTCTCTGTGAAAAAACAGAGAATTTCGGTTCCTTCAAACACACCTCCAAGAAGACAAACTAATGCTTTAGATGTATTTCGTACGGCTTACATCGAACCCGAAGAAGAAACCCAGTTCGACATAATTATTTTTTTTCAATTCAATCCACGACGAACTGAGAGATCTTATCGAAGAAGATATCCAAGAAAAGAAAGCTATCAAATGGCAGTTGCTTTTAAAAGTTATTCTGGAAAAAAAATCAGCAGAGGGTGAAGACGAAGTCATCACGAGTTATTTTCACTCAGATACGATTTCGGAATTTACTATTGATGATGTCGAAGAACACTTCGAAGAAGCTAAATAGAAAATTATCAAGTCTTTCGATAAATTCACATAACAAGGTTCTGGCTGGCGTTTAAAAAAATTGTTCATTTCGAACTAAAACTGGCAAAACAAGATCCTTTGCGTGGAAGCAGCTATATTCAGCTTCCGAAAATTATTCAAGACACCAGGAGCGTTTTAAACATTGAAAATTTCGAGGACGAAAAATGTTTCCTCTGGTGCGTCCTGGCCCATAAGATGATTCCACATGATGAACATCCCGAACGAGTTTCAAAATACCAGGCCTATGAAAACGAAGTAAAAATGTACGGTATTAGCTATCCAGTGGCCTACCAAAATGTCAAACAGATCGAAAAGACAAACGACCCTCCGCATCAATGTCTATGGGTTCGAATCAGGTGAAATCTCCCTCCTTCATTTTTCCGAACAGCCTCATCATGATGTCATCAACCTTCTTCTTATAAGCAACGGAGAAAATGGTCATTACACTCTCATTCGTGACTTTTCTATATTCATGGCCCATCAAACCAATCATCAGCATGCTCAACATTACAGTTTCCGTTGCCTTCATGGCTTTTCCAGGGAAAGCCTTCCAGAAGAACATATCCAGTATTGCAAGAAACAGACAGCACAAGTCATCACCATGCGAAAGAGGGCGAAAACATCCTCCAATTCACAGGAACTCATTATCAACATCCCATCGCTTGCACCATATACGCTGACTTCGAAGTCCTGATCGTACCCATAGACGCCCGCAGACCCTCCGGCAAGCCTTCTTATCAAATTGATACTGCCCAACATGTACCGTGTGGGTACTCGTTCATCATCGTGGGCTCTGAAGGGCAGAAATGTAGGCCCATGACGGTATATCGCAGGAAGAACGCCGTCGACGATTTCATCGAAAAGATTCTCAAAGTTAGAAATGACCTAGCGAAGAAACTGAATTATGTCGCACCCATGAGTCTGAACTCAGAAGAAGAAAGACAGTTCAAAGAAGCAACCCATTGTTCCATCTGTCATAAATCTCTAGGGCAAAAACGTGTGAGAGACCACGACCATATAACATCAAAATTTCGTGGTGCTGCTCACTCGTATTGTATTTTAAATTTCAAGCAAGTGAAGGTAATACATGTCGTGTTTCACAACTTCAAGCATTATGACGCCTATCATATTATGAGACGATTGGGAAGATTCAAGAATTATAAAATCGATGTGATTGCTGCCACTCTAGAACAATATATAACATTTAAAATGAAGAAAGAAAACAGCAACGTCCGGCTAGCTTTCATCGATTCGCTGCAGTTTCTCCCAGCTTCTCTTGAGAAGTTAACTAGTAACTTAGACGAAACTGAATTTTGGCTGTTAAAAGACGTATTTCCATCGAATACGGATTTGTTGAGACGCAACGGTGTCTATCCTTACGAATATTTCAATAGCTTTGACAAATTCGACAAAAAATAATTTCCAGCAAAATCTGCCTTTTTAGCGACTTGACTGGAGAAGCAATCAAGCAGACGGACTACGAACATGCCCAATTAGTTTCGGATTCTTTTAATCTGAAAACGCTTGGTGATTACCACGACTTATACATCCAGACCGAAGTGCTACTACTCGCGGACATATTCCAAAACTTCCGTGGTTTATGTCTGCGATATTACAACATAGATGCTGCACACCTCGTCACTTCACCAGGTTTGTCTTGGCAGGCATGTTTGAAGATGACCGAGGTGGAATTGGAGCGATTCACGGACCCGAACATGTTTCTATTCATCGAACAAGGTGTGAGAGGTGGCGTGTCGCAGATTTCCCACAGATTTACGACCGCCAACAACAAGGATGAAAATGAAGATAAAAGCCACATCTTGTATTGGGATGTCAATAACCTGTATGGCTGGCCCATTTCCCAATACATGCCTCACGGAGGGTTCTGCTGGGCTAATCCTCAAAGATTTCACAGTCGACAGAATAAATACCATTTCCGAAAAAGCTAGCATCGGATATATTTTCGAAGTCGATTTGAGGTACCCCGAATCTCTTCACGATTTGCACAATCAATATCCCCTCGCACCAGAAAGGATGACGGTGACTGAAGAAATATTGTCACTCTCCGCAAGAAATCTGCTGAAAAAGAAGGGGTTCAAGGGTACCCCGAAATTAATTCCGAATCTACGCGATAAAAAGAATTACGTCTGCCACTACCGGAACCTCCAATTGTATATAAGCCTCGTATTAGTAGTGGTAAAATCCATAAAGTTCTACAATTCGACTAGCCCCTTCGCTCAAACCCTACATCGAGTTCAACACGGAGAAAAGGAAAAGTGCTACAACTGAATTCGAACGCGACTTTTTCAAACTACTAAATAACTCGATCTATGGAAAATGCATAGAAAATCTCAGAAAAAGAAGAAACATCGAGCTTTGAGACGAGAGAAGAGCAACGAAACTAACATCTTCACCAAATTTCAAATCCTTCAAAGAATTTGATGAGAATCTCGTAGCCGTGGAGAGGCAGAAGCCCAGCATTTTAATGAACAGACCGATCTATGTCGGGTTCTCCATACTCGAACTGTCTAAAGTGCTGATGCACGATTTTCACTACAATTTCATTAAGAAAACGTATCCTGATGATCGTGCAATTCTCCTCTTCACGGAAACGGATTCTTTAACGTATTACATCAAGATGGACGACCTACAAACTGATATGAAAAACCACAGTTCAACGTTCAGTTTTTCAAATTATCCTAAAAGCCATCCACTTTATTCTGATAGTAATAAAAAGCTTTGGATTGAACGGCGAAACTGCATATCAGTTCGTAGGCCTAAAATCGAAGATGTATTTCATCGAATCTTCGAAGGAGGAGAAAAAAAGAGCCATGGAGTTATCGAGACGTGTAGTAAAGTCAAAACTAAAGCAACAAGATTATGTGGATTGCCTCCAGTAACAACAAACCACGTACGAATTGCAGAAAAGAATTGGGCAGCGGTCACATCGACTCTATACTATGAAACAAATGAAAAATATCTCAGCCCATTTGACGACAAACGATATTTATTAGACGACGGCATCAGCAGCCTAGCCTACGAGCATTATAGCCTTAAAAATGTAGACCTGAAATTCTACAAAAAAATGAAAAAAAAATTGTGTGTGAATGTGAGTGCGTAAATCTGCCATTCAGTGCTTATGATTAAACAATGTTGTAAACAGAGAATGCCGGTTCCAAGCCCGGGTAAAAGATGAGGGCACACTCTTCCAGGTATGAAATTCAAAAAATAGTGAATTCCGTACGTGGAAGAGTGTGCCTTTGAAATATGAAAATTCCTAAAAAAATCTTTCTTTTTTTTAAATTTGTTTCAATTTCTTCAAAAATCTTTTTCTCTTTTCGAAAATATTTCAGTCTCCCAAAAATAAAAATTCGAAATTGAATAAAACTATTCTGATCCTTTGGAAAATACCTCCTCTTTGTTAAAGTGCTCCAAAATTTAAACTCATTCGAAATAAAAGTAGTACAAAAATGATCTTTGCAATTCAGTAAAATAACTCCAAAATTTATTTTCTTAATTCTTCCAACATATGTATATTAAAACCTCGTACTATAGTTCACTTAAAAATTTTTCAATCTCTAAAATTATCCCTCTATACTATAGTTCGTTAAAAAATTTCAATTTACAAAATTACCCCTCATACTATAGTTCACTACAAAATTTCAATCTCCAAAAAAAAAAATCTAATATCTAATTTTTTTTAAGCTCCACCCTTTTCTCGGAGATTAAAATTCCTTTTTGATCCCTCCTCTTAGAGCACACGTTCTCCACAGGCGGAGGAGGAGGAGCAGGTGGGGGCGCAGAAGGAGGAGGAGGAGGAGTTGCTCCTTGCTCCGGCTCCACAACTCCACCTGCTGGTCTAGAACCGGCCTTTTACAACTACTACAGTTAAATATATCACACTTTTGCTGAACCTGTATTATGCATTAAAATGCATTTATTTCAATAAATTGATTTGTGTTTTGCGTCACGCTATCCAAAATCCCAAGAAAAAGTCTGTAAATGTTTACTGGGGCATTCCAGATCAAATCAGGCAGTAAAATATCAATATGTAACCCACCATCACAGATTTTAATGAAACTGAGTGTGTTTGTTCTTACTATTAAGATATCATCACCAGTATTTATTTTTTTTTTTGCTCCTTGGTGAAATAGTTTCTGAGAAAAATTTGTCAAAATTTTGAAAAACTGCCGTCAGTTGGCATTCTTGACTGCTCGGTTTTCAAATGTAGCATGTCATAAATGTGAGTTGTGGTTTTAGATTCCCATAAAACTCTACTCCTAGCGACAGGATATGATCAGCATTTTCCATGAGAACTTGTAACCGCAGAACAGCAGATGTTATTGAATTTGCTGATATGCGGCTTTGCATTCTCTTCGCTTGGGAACAAGTAACAACCAAAAGCAGATTTCATTCCGACGCGGCTGATGTTAGACGTATCTTTCTCGCTCTAGACGAGAGCAGAGGCCGATATGGATTCTCCGATGCTGCAAGCGTATGCCGCAGAAAACCCCCCTACCCTCCCGTACTTGTAAATATAATGTCGACTTAATATGTAAAACTATAATCCAGAAACATTAAACTCCTTTTTTCATTAACTACGGCCTTATCCTTATATTACATGGGGGCTCTAGGCCTATTTGAATCCCACACGAATTAAAAAAATAAAATCCCCTAGGCTTACTTATCGATCTACGTTTAAAATCGGAGAACTTTTTCGTTCCGTTATCAACCTTTGCATTTCAGCTGATGTGATTCATCTACTTAGCCATCTGTTTTGAAGCTCAATCTTCCCTTTATTTTTATTTTTACAAGATAGTCATCGTTTTGCAAGATATGAATCTCCGGCTGCAAGTATATTTTTTTTTCTACGGATCATTAAGTGGATCGATATATATATCGTGGCGAAGAACTTTTTTTCAATTGGATAACTCCTTTGAAGTAAGTTTTTTTTCTCTCTTTCCTTTCTTGCTTTTGATATGGAATTAGTAAACAAATAGGATTTATTAAAAGCCAGTTGAAATTGGCTAAGACTGATAAGATCAAGCTACTGCACGAATTTATATTTGGTTGCGATAAAAATCGCCAAAATAGAGCTAATTTAAGGAAATTTCAAGGATTTTCTTTTACCGACAAAAGCGATGAGTATCAAAATAAACTCAAAGAAGTTTTGGATGATTACGATCAGATACAATTAATTACTATCGCTAATATCTTATCCATTGATATCCATGGATCAAAAGAAGATATCGGACAGCGTATTTTAAGCGCACTAGTTGATATTTCGGCTTTTAAAGACACGTTTACGGCAGTTTCCGAATCGGATACAGAATTTGATGATAGCCACAATAGTAGTGGAGACACTGGTTTATCTTCCCCTTTGGAAGTACAGCCAGACCAGGCGCGTGTACACTGTACACACTCCGCGCCCAAACAGACAATTTCTTTCCATGACATTGATCATTTAATTACACCGTTTAGTGGTGATAAAACGGAAAATGTTCAAACATGGTTTCAGAGATTTGAATCTCTGGCCCAGTTATTTCAACTGTCCGACATACAGAAATTTGTGTTTGCTGAGCGGGCATTAAAAAGTTTAGCATTATTGTATGCACGTAGTGAAAATAACATTTCTTCATATACATCGCTCAAAGAAGCATTGTTTCGCGAATTTGGACAATCAGCTTCGTCCGCCCAGATACATCAATTACTAGCCGCTAGAGGCTGCCGCCCAAACGAAAAACTATTGGAATATTTTTTGAAAATGAAAGAAATAGCACAAAGAGGAAACATCGATGATATATCTTTAATTCACTATATAATTAATGGGATTAACGATACACCACATAATAAAGCTATATTATTCGGGTGCGCCACGCTTGCCAAATTTAAAAACAAGCTCCAAATTTTCGAACGAATTTGTGAACAGAGTTCTAAATTTTATCAATCAAAGTCACTGACTACACCCAACACTCCTAAGGTTAACCAGACGGAGAAAACTGCAAAATTAACCTGCTGGAATTGTTTAGCACCAGGTCACCGATCTACCCAGTGTGTGCATTTAAATAAAGGAAAAAAGAGTATAAAATGTGCACGTTTTGGTCATGTTTCCAATCAATGTACGGAACAAACTCCGGAGCGTAAGCGTTCGACTCAAGGCACCTCCCTTCACGCAAGACGTCGCCAAGCCGAGACGAACAAATCCACGTAGTAGAAATGTGTCATTCTCATCCGCGCATGCAGAAACCTGTAAAAATTTTCAATTTACAAATAACTTCAATCTTGGACACTGGAATCTCACTGACGATACTGAGAGAAGACATTTATGAACAAACTGCACCCCCCCCCCCTCACCGGAGCACCTGTACAATTTTCGGGCATCGGTAACCGTGTTATTCAACCTATAGGATCGTTTTTTACCGATATAGAGGTAGACGATAACACTTTTTCTACTTCTGTTTACGTAGTTAAATCTTCTTAGATGCCCATGCCACTTATCATAGGGACAGATGTCATATTTCAGGGTACTCTCACGTGCGACAAAAACGGCGCTACTTTAAATAATCTCCACCCCCGAACGTTTTTATAAGCTGCATTACTGTCTCGAATAATGCATCTGCAACGAAATCTCAAGATAAATCCGATGTACATCCATTTTCTGATGCAAGATGCACTACGGAAACATTTGTTTCAAATTCTTTCCTCCAAGATCTGAAAACACCGAAAGTAAATAAAGATTTTTCGAATGAAAATATTCCTAGTGTCATCGAAATTGACCCAGTGAGTGACTCAACATATCTAAAGAATCTCGCAACATTATCACCAGACTGGTTTTTTTTAATTCAAATTTCCTTTCGTACAAGCTGTTCATGACTGTGCTCGTCTTATTGACCATCTGTTTATCACTGTTTACTTCTACGAACGGACTCATTTATCAGCATTCGGCGTTCCATACGTCCCAACCATCACAAGATTTGAGTGACGTTACTAATTGGACCGAAATTCTGGGTGTCCTTATCATTCCTTTTTTATTTTTTATACGCCGACATTCAGTGCAGTCAACAACGAGAAAGAGAAAACGTAGACTTAAATTTCCAAAAAGAAATATGCTTAACGTATATGGGTCACTAGTGCAACCCCCAAATTTATCATAAATGTGTTTTTCTTATTACTACTATTTTTTTAACTGTGTTTTTATATATTCTGTGTTTTACACCTATATCTGCTTATTTAAGCGAACATTTATATCGTACAGACTATTAGACTGCTACTATCTGTGACTTTCTTAGTAACTTTATTTCAATATCTTCGGGTTTTTTTACGATTACAGCAAGCATCCACGATTATTTTTTTTTACGGACGAAACATTAAAATGAGGTATTTACAAGTGTGACTAACTGTGTCACAGCTACGAGTGCAATCATGGATGAAAATCTTCAACACAGAATGTTTTTTTTTCTTCGTGTGTTTGTGTGTTATGCCATTCTACAGTACGATAAACTTCAAGTGCTTTTTTTAAAAAAAGGTACCATGTGCCAAGCATTTTTATCAACAGTGTTTTTTTTTATTATTCTTCGTTTGTGAGATATGCAACAGATTATTTTTTTCAGCTTATATTAACAGAATTTATGTGCCTTCTTTTTTTCGAAGTTTTGTTCAACATTTTTTTACAATAGCTCTGAGCGATATAATATACGCTCAAAACTTCTTTTTTATTGAACCCATGCGGTGATTTTTTTTTTTTCGCATGGCAAGTTATCTTTCTCACGGAATGCAAATGGTGTCTTATTTTTTTCATTTGCCTGTTGCGCAACACGTGTTTTTTATGTTGCGTAAACAACAACTTTATTTAAAATGACTATCTACACAGGACTTAATTTTATTTTTTTTAACACTCACTTTTGACAAGAAGAAAAAGAATATTGTTGTATTTATATTTTTAAAACTGTATTTTATGTGTAAACTTTTTATTGAATTGCTATATATATGTATGTGTTTCCCCCCCCCCTCGCATTTTTTTTTTACAGAAGTAAGAGCTGGCTGTCGAAAAAAAGCCTTTTGGTGGGAAATCCTTTTTTTTTTTGCTTAGACGAGGCAAACCTTTTTTTTTATTTTTTTTCCCAAATGACGTTGGGATAAAGATGTTTTTTTACGAAATTCTACCTAAGATGAGGCAGATTTTAGTATGTTTTCTTGATGATAATATAATGAGCAGACGGCCTTTCAGATTATATTTTTCATCCCTGATGATGGCTCATGAGAAAGACGGCCTCATGACGCAAATTGATGTTATCCTGAGATTTTTTTTTATTCTTTCGCTTCTTTTTTTGGAGATATCCCACGGCAGCTCAGCACTAATTTACATAAAATTTAGACTTAATTTTTTTATATTTAGCTCAATTTTCTTAATTATTTAATGACAGTTTTTTTCCCTTTGGATTTTAAATATTTTTAGATAGTTTTTGTTTGTTTTTTGACATAACTTGTTGCTTATTTAACGCGCTGTCGAGGTCGACAAGCGGACAAAATGGTCGAGTGTGAGTTGTGGTTTTAGATTCCCATAAAACTCTACTCCTAGCAACAGGATATGATCAGCATTTTCCATGAGAACTTGTAACCGCAGAACAGCAGATGTTATTGAATTTGCTGATATGCAGCTTTGCATTATCTTCGCTTGGGAACAAGTAACAACCAAAAGCAGATTTCATTCCGACGCGGCTGATGTTAGACGTATCTTTCTCGCTCTAGACGAGAGCAGAGGTCATTATGGATTCTCCGATGCTGCGAGCGTATGCCGCAGAAAACCCCCCTACCCTCCCGTACTTGTAAATATAATGTCGACTTAATATATAAAACTATAATCCAGAACCATTAAACTCCTTTTTTCATTAACTACGGCCTTATCCTTATATTACATAAATATAATCATATTTCTCTACAAATCATCTTCATATAATTTATGCATAATATATAGGGTACACAGTTTATGAAAAAAAATACTATTACGCTTATAACATTTTAAGTGTGTCTAAAAAATGTTTGAACTTTGAAGTCGTGAATTTTTTATGAAAAATAATGCATTAACAAAAAAAAAAAAGCATTATCAAAAGGCGGTATTTTTATTTTTATTTATTTTATTTTATTTTATTTTTATTTTATTTTTTTTTTTTGTGGGAGATATACTTAAAGTTGTCCTTTACCTGATTCTGAAATAAAAATAGTGGGATTTTGGGTGTTTTAGTAGTATTTCCTATTTAAAAATATTTTGAGGCGCATTTCAAATCAAATCAAGCAGAGTCATTTCATGTTAGTTCCCCTAAGCCATTTAATTCACTGTCACAAATTTCAATGAAACTGGGTATGTTTATAGCTTATTTTAGGACGTAATCACCTTTAATTTTCTTGATCCTAAGTAAAATATTTTTTAAAATAAAAAATATCAAAATTTAGAAAAATCGTTTAAATTTTTCTAAAATGACATTTCTATATTCAAAAAACGCATTAAAAAAAGTCATTTCAATATAAAATCACTAAATAAGTGTCAAATACTGTATATGTGACAAAGAATGTAGGCAGATTATTATATTTTTGTTTTTTGTCATGTTTAAACACTAAGAGTGTCTTTAATCTTGTGAATTTTTAAAATCATGAATTTTGTGCAAAATAATGTGTTAATAGAAAATTTATTATTAACCGAAGGTAGGGTGTTATTACTTTTTTTAATTGTGCGTAAACATATCTTTTAAATGGTTATAAAATAAAAATAGTGAAAATATGAAAAAAAATTATCAAAGTTTTGGAAAATTGCCACGAGTTGCATTGAACGATTGTTCAATTTTCAAATGCATCATTTTATATATAAAATTATATATCAATAACTAATAAATAAACCTTCTTCAAATAATTTAGGCAAGGTAAATAAAGTATGTAGATTATGAAAAAAATATTACTGTAATGTTAAAAAATACTTAAATGTGTCTAAAAAATTGTACAATTTTTTAAATCAAAAATATTTTACAAAAAATAATGAAATTATTAAAAAAGCTTTATCAATCAAAGGCGGAGTTTCTATGACTATTTTTTTAATTTTAAGTTGTACATAGTACTTTATTTTAACTGGATCTGAAACAAAAAATAGTGGTATTTTGGTTGCTTTTAGTAGTATTTAAATCATATTTAAAATTATCAATGTTTTCAGATGTAAAATTTATCCAATGTATCATCACTGGAAATATTTTTATTTATACATTTGTTTTACCTTTCAAATTATCTTTTATGTTAGTTTCTGAAGGAAAAAATAAACAATATTGTTTTTTAGAAAAACCTCTAGGTCGAAGAGCAATTATCCCTTTCCAAAAAAAGAGAAATATCACTTGCTCCTCACCGCCCAATAGAAATTTTCAAAATGACTCTCCTAATTTTTAAACTCATATTTGGATTACATCGAGCTGCTGATATTGAAAAACTACCAAATTTCATTCTTTTGAAGAAAATTTTGACATATTGTGCTTTAAAAATATGCAAAAAATGCATAATCCATTATATTTATATCCTTCAAATAACTATATCTAAAAAACTATTCAAAACTAAATGAGATGCATTTTCGTAATTTTATTCAGTTTCTCATGATATTTAATTTGATTTATTTCATCACAATATTGCTGAAAGATTGATTTTCAACATATATATAATTATATATATGTGTGTATATATATATCCCTGTTTCCAAACAAATTATTTAAAAATTATTCATTTATGTTTAATAAAGCTAATATATTGTTTATACACTTATCCCTTTAAGACCGGGCAGCTTTTTAAGTTTTTTTAAACAATGATATAACTGAAATTTGCAACTGATAATTCACTAACTGTTGATAAAATTCATATAATATAGTTTATGTTAACCAACACAATCACTCGATTCCAGAATTTGTGGAATAGATAACCCAGGAAGATAGAATTTTAGTTATTGCCTAACCCGCACAATCGTGCGGGTCCGGTCTTAATGGGTTATAGAGAATACATATGGTAAACTTTATGATATTATGTCAATAAGATCTAAAAGTAAAGTACTTATCTAACAGTATGTAAGGAAAATTTAACATCTGGTGTAATGACAACAAAATTTTATAATAGTTTTACTTAATTTGGATGAATGAAAAAAGCGTACATGTTTATATTTTATTGAAGTAGAGGTGAAAATTTCACAAAGACATTCCTAACTCAACAACACTTGAGTATGTCATATTCACACTACAGCTGATTTTTTTCTTTTTGATCTTTCGGGTTTGATGGCAGATGGTCATGAATTAATTAGTTTTATTAGAAGTGTCATTGCAGACAGCATATTAGGTTCACTATTTTTTTTTATAATTTGTTTAGATTGACTCTATGAACAACAACATTTAAAGCGACAATTTCATGTATTTTCAATTAAAAGCTTATTTATAAATTCATTATTTTGTTTAGTTATTATCATCGTCTTAAGATAAGAAGTCGGTAATAAGATTTTTAAATGTAATTTATTTATTATTTGAACTACTGAAACAATTTTTCAATAAGAGTGGGCTGTTGATTTAAAGTCGGCTGTTGAGCAGCGTAGTGTTGGTAAAGGGACTGGGACTATGTGTCATAAAACTAGCTGTAGACGAGAGGTGAAAATAAGTACAAAAGAATCCATTGCAATTACTGAAAAGTAGACTTTGCCTCTAATGGGTGGTGTTTTTAAATTTTATGGGTTAAAATTGGTATTTTACTGGTACTTATGAAAGGAAAGCTATGTGCTATGACATATGTTCGTGTGACAATCACTTTATTGAGGGGATGGTAATTTCAAAAGATCAAGAAGAGTTAAAATAAGTAAAATTTGTGCATCCATATTATCCTGCGAGAATATTTAATGATCCCCAGAAAAGAAAGAAGATGTATTGCATGTATTCTTATCTCAATCGATTTCTTGTGTTAGTCATTCCTACATCTAGAAAAAAAAAAAGGAAAAATGTATTAGTTTAAAGGAAAGAAAATACTTTCTGCCCATAAGCAATTTAATTTGACATGTTTCGAAATTGAATTTTCATGCATTTATTATTTTTACTGTAACAAAGGGTAAGCCTTTTGAATATTATTTAATTTAATTTTTATTGCTGTAAATGATATTTGTTATTTTATTATTGTATATGTGGCATTCTCACAATCTTTTGACTTTCATGTCCCTGAATAATAATTTTTATTTTAATACACTTTTTGTGTTTTTTTTTATTTCATATACTGGGGAACATCCCATTGCATGATTGCACAACAATATTAACGAGATAAATAAGTTTTGGATGATGCTGAGGGTCCAAACACCTGGAAAACTCCTATACCGTCTCGTGTCCCTGATGCTGATTTTTAAGTTTGGAGCTGTCTGGATAAAATTGTTTCAATAAAAATAATTCGAATTTTTTTCTGAAACTGTAACTATTGTTTTATATAAACATGCAGCTTAAAAATTAACCTGCACATTTTTAGGGTTGTTATTATTTTTTAAACTCTGTCCCTGGGTTTTAGATTCTTTAGCACCCCTCTTCTAAAATTATACAGAAAATCGTTTCAGATGCAGCCACAGAATTTTTTTCAAGTTTTTTCTCATGCAGAAGTATGCTAGAGAATTAATACCTAAAATTCTTAGGCAGGAAATTTACTGTAGAATTTAAATCAGCATTTAAATATCAATTTCAAGCATCGTGGTTTTATTGGTAGTCTCACCGGCCCCAAGGTTTATTCCTGCACTTTTCGAGGTAAATATAAAAAAATTTAATTTAATCCAATATTAACAACTGTTTCTAAAAATCAATGAACATTGTGGCTATCACTTAGTATTAACATGATTTTCCTAAAAATAGGTAGTAATTTTCCTTACCGTTCCATCCTTACCGTCACTTTTTTTACCATTTCATCCCTTTTTTCCAATACCATCCCCTTTTTTACCTTACCGTCCCTTCTTTAACACACCTTTAAGACAATGTTATACAAAAATTCTGTATTAAAAGTACTACATTGTTATCATTTCTCATTTGAATGTCCTGTGAGTACTATGCAAATTCATTATAATTAAAAATTTAGAAGAAAATAAATAGTTATAGGGGTAAAATGGTAAGGAAAATTAAACTCGCAAGTTTAACTTAAACCTCATTTAAATAAAAAAAAAATTTCGCTGCTGACCATTTTTTCTTTATTTTGAATCATTAAGGCATTCATCTATCAGATTAAAATGTTATTTTAGCAAGTTTACTTTTGTTAGATTTTTTCCCCCCAAAAATCAAAAGATTGTGAGAATGCCCCATATATTATATTTAAGCAAGAGTAATATTACACTATATCTTAATCATTATAGTACATCTTAGCATGAAAATCTTCAATATTTATGATTAAAAACTCACATTTTATGAACATTTTGTGAAAATTGCTCATATTTTCACTATTTTTATTTTATAACCATTTAAAAGATATTTTTACGTACAATTAAAAAAAGTAATAACACCCTGCCTTCGGTTAACAATAAATTTTTTGATTAACACATTATTTTTCACAAAATTAATGATTTTAAAAATTCACACGTTTAAAGACACTCTTAGTATTTAAACATGACAAAAACCAAAAAATAATAATATGCCTATATTATTTGTCACATATACCTTATTTGAAACTTATTTTCTGATTTTACATTGAAATGACTTGTTTTTTAATGCAGTCTTTGAATGTCACCGTCATGTCATTAAAAAAATTTTAAACAATTTTTCAAAAATTTGATATATTTTTATCTTAAAAAATATTTTAATTAGGATCAAGAAAATTAAAGGTGAGTACGTCTTAAAATGAGATATAAACATACCCAGTTTCTTTGAAATTTGTGACTGAATTAAATGGCTTAGGGGAACTGATATGGAATGACTCTGCTTGATTTGATTTGAATTGCACCTCAAAATATATTTAAATGAGAAATACTACTAAAAACACCCCAAATCCCACTATTTATACTTAGAATCAAGTAAATGACACCTTTAAGTATATCCCCCACAAAAAATAAATTTAATAAAAATACCGCCTTTTGTTGATAATGCTTTTATTTTGTTAATGAATTATATTTCATAAAAAATTCACGACTTCAAAGTTCAAACATTTTTTAGACACATTTAAAATATTATAAGCGTAACAGTATTTTTTTCATAATCTGCGTACCCTATATATTATGCATAAATTATTTGAAGATAATTTGTAGAGTAGGTATTGAAATATGATTATATTTATGACATGTTACATTTGAAAACCAAGCAGTCAAGAATGCCAACTGACGGCAGTTTTTCAAAATTTTGACAATTTTTTCTCAGAAACTATTTCACCAAAGAGTAAAAAAAAATACTGGTGATCATATCTTAATAATAGGAAGAAACACACGCAGTTTCATCAAAATCTGTTATGGTGGCTTACATGACTGCCTGAACTGACATGGAATATTTTGTATGATGTAAATAATGTTTGTACCGCTGACAATAAATAGAACGAAAAAGAAAATCATGAAAAGTAATTAATTAACAACATAGCGTCATTCATTTTTCGATATCATTATTTTTAAGACCCATATTTAAAATTCTTTAAACCATAAGGTAAAGTGCTGCGTCACAAACATTCAAGCGGTTAAAGGTTTTTGTACTAATATCATTACTTTTTAATGGTTGATAATGAAAAAAATGAAACAATTTAGATTTAAATACAACTGTAATGAGTTCATAGTCATGACTCCTCCCCCCTCCCCCCGCTAAAAAATTGATATATTTTACACTTCAATTTAAAAGTACCGTGTTATGTAAAAATGTTTTGAAAAATGAAACAGTTTAGCAAGATATTGAAATAATGTAGAAAATGCATATTTCCAAAGGCTTTTTTCTTTTGTTTCACAAATATAAAAAGCAGTGTTAAATTTTACTATGTGAAAAGTTTACTTTCTGCAAAAAAATAGCAAGAAATACTACTCATTAATACGTCTTACTGTTAAAAACAAACAATTTGTAACATTGTTTGCTTACTAATAAAAATAAATAAATAATCATCTAAATTACCTTCTAACCTGTAAATTTACGCTTCAGTATACAAAGAAGTTTAAAATCGAGTAAAATCTTTATTTTTGTATTTAAGAAAATCATCTACCCTATGTAAAGAACTTTAATGACAATAAATATCATATGAACTTTCTCCTTGACCTTCAAAATTTTATCTTCCTTCTTCGAGCCCCTTCTCCCCTTCCATCATACAGATATTCAAATCTATAAAACTCTTTATTTAAAAGAAAAATCCGCAACATTCGTTGCTCACTAATAAAGATAAATAAATAATCATCTAGAACTATTAACCTCCAAATCCCCTTCAACACGAAAAAAACGTATATTTTATATTTCAATCTTAAAGTACCGTGCTATTTGAAACTGTTTTGAAAAATGAAACAGTTTAATAAGATATTGAAATAATGTAGAACACGTCGCTTTCCTCCCCAAGCACCAAATGCCCAAAATTTCCACTTCCCAAATTTCCCCTCCCTCCAGCATAAGTTCAAAATCTTTAAAACTCATTATTTAAAAAAATTGCCACATTCATTTCTCACGAAAATAAATAATTATCAAAATTTATCAATAACTGCCATAATCGTACGCTCTTCCCCTTTTACCCCCTCAGCATGCAAATACGTTAAATTACCTAAAAGTACTCTTTAGTAAGATAGTGAAATAATGTACAAAATGCATGTTTTTAACCCTTTCAGGGGTCAAAGCAATTCCATTGCTAAAATGTTGAAATTAATGAATGACACTGGAATTTGCAAACAAATTTCTTTGTAAATAAGAGAAAGCAATATTTCACATATATAATAAACCAAAAATTTGTTTACCAAAATTCTGGTGCCATTGTGGCATTTGGGAATTAAAATTAAGTGGTTACATAGATATACCACTGCCCCTCAAGTGGTTAAAGCGTTTTTCCGCAGACATGAAAATCAATGTGAACTTTATTGTGTAAAAAAATTACTTTATGAGGAAAATAGAATTATTACTCTTCAAAACTGTTTACTTTCTAAAAATAATCTGCAAAATTCGTTTCTCACTAATTAAAATAAATAAATAATCATACAAATTACGCCTTAACGTCTCAGATTTACGACATCCTCCCACTTACCCAGTACTCAAAAAAGTTTAAAATAGCTTAAAATCTTTATTTTTTTTTAAATAATCTTCTGCCCTTTTTAATGCTCTTTAGTGATAATAAATATATAAATCACATACATTATCCGCCTAACACTCAAAATTTCTGTTTCCGTCTTTGTCCTCCCCCTTCAGAACACAGAGATTCAAATCTTTAAAACTCTTTATTAAAAAAAAAAATAATTTGCAACATACGTTACTCACTAATAAAAATAAATAGTCATCTAAATTACCATCCTAAATTCCAAATTTAGGTTTCCCCTCCTATTCTCACCCCATCGGCATACAATGAATTTTAAAATATATTAAAATCTTTATTTTTATACATAAAAAAAATCTTATATCCTTTTAATGCTCGCTAGAGACAATAAATAATCAATCATAGAAATTATTCTCTCGCCCCAAAATTTTTGCTTCTCCAATTGTCCCTCCCTCCAGCATACAGAGTTTAAAATCTTTAAAACTTTTTATTTTAAAAAAAATTGCCACATTCGTTTCTCACGAAAAAAAATAAAAGAAATAATCATCTAAATTTCCTCCTAAACTCCCATAATTTACGCTTCTACCCCTTTGCCCCCAAAGCATACAAATTATTTTTTTTTTAATTAAAACAAATCAACTGCTCTATTTGTTGATCTGTTGTGATAATAAATAAATAATTATTTAAATTATCCCTTCACCTTAAACCTCCTTTCCTCCCTTCCCTGTTTCAGCATACCAAATTTAAAATCTTTAAAACTCTTTATTGAAAAGAAAAGTACCGTATTTGTTGCTGTCTAATAACAATAAATGAATAATCATCTAAAATATCCCCTTCCCCAAAACTATCACGATTCCCCCATCTATGCCTGTTCCGCCATAGCACATTGTTTAAAATCTTACTAAACTTAACAAAACGGTTTTTTCTTATTTTAAAATGAAAACTTTCCTAGATTCGGGACTAAGAAAAATTGTTATGTCGTCGACATTAAACATCCTGCCTCAATATTCAAGTATCGAGGGAGGTCCTTTTCTGAAAATTAACTGGGGACATCCCCAAATCATGTGAACAACTTTTCTTGATTAATTTAACTCTTGATGCAGTTAATATCTGAGCTACTCGAAGCGAAATTGTACGGATTTTTTGCAAGAATGTATAACACATTTTGTGTTCTGTTCGGTTATCTACAAAATAGGTTTTCCAAATCCTGTTCGACCTCAGTTGTCCGAAACTTTTCGCAACTACTGGTAACAAAGATTCCAGCTTTCGACAAGGTTTCCTATTACTTTTTATAGTGAAATTTCGCGGTACCAGCAGCGGACACACGTAAGAAATGCATCACGTTGATGCAAAACTAAAAAGTAAACATAATAAATGAATTCTGCGTATCATTTTTTTACCATTTGCATAAAAAAATTTCTTAAAATGTAAAACAAACAAAACAAATAAATTGCATTATCTTATTCTAAGACTAGCTAACCAGCCCGTCGTTGCCCGGGTCCGTCAAAAACAGCACGAATTGCAAAAAAGCTCCAAAAATCACAATAAAAAAAATCACTGCACAAATTTCGAGCAAACTTCATCGAAAAGACAAAAAAAAAAAAAATACAATATCGGGCTAGAAGATTAAAAATGGGATTCATTTTACTAATGTGGGGAAATCGTAGCAAATCTCGAAAACACACTAAAAATCATATAAAAAATCACGAAAAATTCGAAAATTGCTATACGGAACCCGAAGAAACTTCATTGAAAAGAGGGCAGAATTTACTATATTAGGACAAAAATTGAATGTCGAAAAATTGCAGTGGATCTTGAAGAAACTTAAAAATCGCAAAAATTTCAAAAATCACGAAAGTCAAATTTTACTATATTTGGTTAAAAGTTTAAAACCTTAATTCCTTTGATGAATGTCAAGCCGTAAAACATGGAAAAACGCTAAAAAATCAAGATAAAAAGGGGTTAAATAGCAAAAAGCGCATAGGAGAAAAATTATTATATTAGGCTAAAAGATTGACCCCGAATTCGTTTTCCGTTTCTCAAAAAATCACCCCGAACTCTAAAAAAAGAAAAAAAAAGACTAAAAAATGCATTGAAAATCGAATTAAAAATCGCTACAGTTCAAAAATAGCAGAGCAGAACATTTACCATAATAGGGTAAAGGTTTGTAACCAAATTCCTATTAGTCTAGACGTTTGAAACATCAATATTCCTTTTTAAAATGCCAAAAAATCATTGTGAAAACCGAAAAATCACATTGAAAATCGCATTAAAAATCGCAAAATATTAAAAAATCGCTACTAGAAAGGGATAAAACTTTGCAATCGAAAAATTTACCATATTTAGCAAAAAGTTTGAAATCGAAATCATATCAAAAATTCGCCACGGATCTCAAAATATGGCTAAAACCACATTAAAAATTTCATTAAAAATCGCTAAATATTTGAAAGACACTGCTGCAAAAATTTAATATTAAGGGGGGGAAACACTGTAATCGCAAATACTTTTACCAATGCTAAAAAATTGCCGCGGAGTCGCTAAAAATTACATCGAAAATCACAAAAACTCAAAAATCGCGGAAGACAAATTTTACTATTGTAGGATAAAAATTTAATACCAAATTCCTTTTCCGAAAGTCAAAAAATCGCCGTGTTATTCCTAAGAACGCTAAAAATCGCATTGAAAATTGCATTAAAAGTCGCTGAATATTCAAAAATAAATAGCAGCTGACAAAATTTACTATAATGGGGTAAAATATTGTAATCTGAATTCTTTAATTAATAACAAAAAATTGACTGAAAACACTGTAATCGGAAATCTTTCAAGAAAGAAAGAAATAGACGTGGAACGTAAAAAATCTTGAAAAACAGCTAAAATCGCATTAAAATTTGCTAAAAATCAAAAATCGTTGATGGAAAAATTTACAATATTAGGTTAAAAGTTTGAAATAAAATTTCTTTTGCGAATGGGAAAAAATCGCCGAACTGGAAAAAACTAAAAATCGCATTCAAATATGCATTAAAAATCGTTTAAAATTTAAAAATAGCAGGGGACAAAATTTACATGAATGTAGTAAAATAGTGTAACCTTAATTGTTTAATAGATAATGAAAAACCGACGCGAAGCGCAAAGAATCTTTAAAAATCGATAAATATCGCATTAAAAATCGCTAAAATTAAAAATTTGTAGAAGACAAAATCTGCTACATTAAGCTAATATGTTGAAACCGAATTCCTTTTAGCAATGTCAAAAAATCGCCGCGGTATTCATACAATCGATAAAAATCGCATTAAAAATCGCATTAAAAATCGCTAAATTTCAAAACTCGCAGGTGTCAAAATTTACTATAACGGGGTAAAACACTGTAATCGGAAATCTTTTACGAATGACAAAATATCAACGCGGAATGTGAAAAATCGCTAAGAATCGCATTGAAAATCGCATTAAAAATAGCCAGATTGCAAAATTTACTATACTAGGCTAAAAATTTGAGACCAAATTCTTTTTCCGAATGTCAAAAAATCGCCGTGGAACTCGAAAAACCACTAAAAGTCGCATTGAAAAATGTACTAAAAATCGCTAAATATTCAAAAATCGCAGGAGTCACAATTTACTCTAATGGGATAATCATTGTTATCGAAAAGGTTTCATGAATGACAAAAATCGACTCAAAAGATAAAAAATAACAAAAAATAGCATTGAAAACCGCTTAAATTCAAAATTCGTAGATAGTGAAATTTACTATATTAGGCTAAAAGTTTGAAACCAAATTCCTTTTTCGACAATCAAAAATGACTGTGGAGATAAATAAAAATGCTACAAATCGCATTGAAAAGACATTAAAAAAACGCATTGAAAAATGTATTAAAAATCGCAGAAGTCAAAATTTACCCTAATGAATAAAACACTGTAATCGGAAATCATTTATGAATAATCGACACGGCACGTACAAAAATCTTGAAAAATTGCATTGAAAATTGCATTAAAAATCGTTAAAATTCAAAATCGCATTAAAAATCGCTGAAATTCAAAATCGTAATTTGCAAAATTTACTATATTAGGCTAAAAGTTTGAAACCAAATTTTATTTCTGAATATCAAAAAATTGCCGTAGAACGCGAAAAAACGCTAAAAATCACATCGAAAAATGCATTAAAAATTGCTAAATATTGAAGAATCGCAAGGGTCAAAATTTACTGTAATGGGGTAAAACATTGTAAACGCAAATATTTCATGAATGACAAAAAGTCGACGCTGAACGCGAAAAATTTCGAATAATCGTTAAAAGTCGCATTGAAAATCGCGTTAAAAATTGCTCAAACTCAAACATCGTAGCAGACAAAATTTACTGCATTAGGCTAAAAGTTTCAAACAAAATTCCTTTTAACATTGCCAAAAAATAGCCGAAAAATACAAAAAACACTAAAAATCGCATTAAAAAATTTGCTAAAAATTCAAAAATCGCTGTACGAATTCCAAATAAACTTTATTGAAAAAAAGGTAAAATTTCCTATATTGGGTTATAAAAATGAAACCGTATTACTTTCAGTAATGAGAAACCCCTCGAAAAATAAGAAACTGTAAAAACGCATTAAAAATTGAAATTTTAAAAATGTAATCAAAAAGCCCAAAATTAGGCTCCGAAGTGTAAAACTACATCATAGAGGTACCTTCTCCCCAAATTTTGTAGCTCTAAATGCGGCGGTCTCTTCAGAAAATCGTCCACACTCATACACAAACTTCTTTCCTTATTATTATAGATACAAAAAATCACGATAAAATAGCTGCATTGTCTGAGTTAAATTAAGATTCTTTGGATGCGGTCCCATTGTTCAAATTGAAATCACCTCGCTTCAGAACTGATGGCTTGAAATATATGTAGTTAGAGAAATTAAGGCTGCTCGTCACTTAGTTTCCGAATTCCCCTCGGTAATGTTAAGCCTATGGGCGTTTGATGCATTCTTATATTTAAAATATGTCCTCAAGATATTAATATGTTTTATTTCTGACTCTTCTTTTCTTAGTTCTTAAAATGTTTCTAAAATCTATGATTAATTTAATATTTTATGTGTTAAAAGCTGAGGAACTAGGAGTAAAATTTTAACACTTTATATAAAATTAAGCATAGATTTTAGAAATATTTTGGCAACTAAGAAAAAATGAGACATCCTTTAAGAAGAGTACACAGAAAAAAGAAGTTTAAAATATTAATATCCTGAGGTGATATTTTAAATATAAGAATTCATCAAACGGCCATAGACTTAACATTACCGGGGGTGGGGGGGGATTCGGAAACTGAGTGACGAGCAGCCTTAGCAATGGAGGGTTATACGTATTTGGCAATTATCCTGTGACCAATTTTTTAAAGCCAATTTTTTTGTTCTAATTTAAGCGTTCATTGCTAGTACAGCGTCTACCACTGGTACCGTTACCTTACTCTTTCTTGAACTTATATCTGAGTATGATGGTATGTTGATTTTTACTAAATACTAGATTTAGATACAAATAAGAAAGAATATAAAATTCTTGTTTCGCAAAAATAGGTTTTCATGATTTTTTTTCGTTCTTTAATAAATATTAATTCTTTAATGAAATTGTATTCCCTTTTATAGCATAAAGAGGATGCTCTGAAAAGAAACACAATTTCAAATTAAACTATGACTGATTAAAAAATATAAGTAACATATAATTTAAAATTTTTAAAGAAAAAACTTACCTTTTTTAAAATATAGGAATGAACTTTTTTCAATATTTGGTTTAATATGTGTAAGTCTCATTAATGTTTAATTTCCTCAGCTTGTTTAAGCCCTTGCCTGTGACGCCCGAACTCAGTTCGGGATAGCAAATGTCCCAATTCTGATTGCCCGACCTGAATTCGGGAAAGAGAAAAATCGGTGTTTCAATTCCGCGAAGCCCAAACTCAGTTCGTCCAATGCATTATATGTAATTTACCATTTTCCCAATTAATAGCGATACATTTTCCGCAAAAAATTCGGCAGTTTCGTGTCATTTGTCGGTTTTTTGTAATTTTGCAGTTCTTCCCAAATTTCCTTCAAACCACATTACCATACTATAAAGGATTTGTGAAATTCAAAGGAATCTGAGGGACATGGAATTCATGACAGTTGATATAAATAATAATATTGTTGTATTAGTTTATTATATTTATCCTGAAAATTTTGTCATTTGATTTATTTTGCTATAATTTGAGCAAAAATTACTGTAATCCGTTAACATTTCCCATACATGTGAAAATATTGAATATAGTAGTTATTTCGTTTAATTTTTTTTTATAATCTATTTCTAGCATTTTGATGATAATAACGAATAAAATTAAAGATTTTTTTTTTTTTTTTTTTTGGCACGTTTTTCTCAAATATATTTCACAGGCAAGGGTTTAAAGATAGTTTTAATAAGTACAAAAATCTTGAGTATTGGGGAAAAAATACCGTATAGGCAATTCTTTGTGTTAAATATTCGGTGGAAATATAAAACATATGCATATTTCTATTTAGTGTTTCAAATATATATATTGAGTTCAGTAGGCTAAAAGTAAGGGGATTGGGGACATTTACTTTATTTGCAGTAACAGAGATGGAAGTTTGAGAAATTTTACTATAGACTATACTAAAGTTTCAATGCAGCTTAATATTTCATGTGATTACTCGCGACACACTTACAACAGCCTCACGACATACTTGTGTACCGTGACACATTGTTTGAGAAACATTCATTTATATAGTAGGAAAAGGTAGTGCGAATATATTACTTAATGTCGTGTTTAATTAAGTTTTGAAAATCAAATAATTTAATTAGGTAGAATAATATTTAATAAGATGCTGAGGAAGTAATTCAAGAAGGCATTATTTATTTATTTATAACAAATGTATAAAGTAGAATAAAACTGCAAATAATATTGTTGTAATTTCAAAAACTCACATTAATAATCTTCTTTATCTCAGTAAGTTAAAACTTTTCAAATGAATATTGAGTGAGAAACCTGGTTTAACTAAAAGCTAAACGATACTCTTAAACTTAACTTGTTAAAAATGTTCTTTTATGTACCCTGTTCTGTTAATAAATTTTCCAATAATATAATTTGACCATTCAGGGATAAACCTACAATTAGGCACAATCTATCTATTAAGAACCTTCATCCCTTTAAGACCCAACCCGCACGATCGTGCGGGTTAGACATTCATTTAAATTTTTGTTTGTGAGTCGTATGTAATAAAAACTCAAATCGAACGATGGTTCTGGTTTGCAGATAGAGTAAACTTTTATTTTTTATCAACAGGTAGCGATTGTTGTCCATGTTTTACTTTCTACAGGCATGACTAGCTTTGTTTACAAATACATCGGGTCTTAAAGGGAACAGCGGGAGCGACGCAACCGCTCTTACAAAGTTACTACTCATTTTTAAAAATATTTTTAAAGATGCCATTCAAAATATAAATATTATAAAACTGAATTTAGTTGCCGAAATATGAGTAGTGTTAAGATGCGATAATTGTAAATTTAATATTACAGAAATCATTGTAAATCTGCAGTACAAAGTGGCGTCAGAAGTGCAGCGTATTTGTTTCTATACATAACGAACTTTATTTTCACCGGAACTGACTGATGTAATTTCACTATTAGTTTAAGGAAAGTATTTTTTAAATGGGTAAACTAGCTATATTTAACCATTAGTACCCTCATGTCTCATTTTTGAACTGAAAAGCTCTAAATCAAAAACGTCATGTCCAAAGTTCGAAAAATTGATCTACCATTGACAACCCAGAATAACGTTGCTCTAAACAAAAGACGGAACATCTGAACTTCAAAAAAGCCGAAATTTTTTATTATGGTTCATAAATAGTGGTCACCAAGAGTTCCAGATATAATATCAACATTTAGTTGATAAGAAAAGGACATGCGAAGAACGACAAAAAAGATTCAATTCATATCGGACCATAATTAAGAAAGTTTTGATTTGGGGAGGAAGGGGAGGGGGACGGAAACAAACTTCAGAGATACAACTTAACTAACAAGAACCGTGAGTAACGTGGCTCTAAACCAAAGATGGATTATTTGAACTGGAAAAAACAATTAAACATTTTATTTTTGTTCATAAATAGTAGTCAACAATAGTTGCAGATATAATATCAATGTTTAGTTGGTAACCAAATGACTTGGGAAGAACGTCAAAAAAGGCCCCATTGAAATTGAGCAATAATTAGGAAAGTCATGATTTTGAGGGAAAGGGGGGGAGGGAACGGACTTGAAAAATGCAACTTAATAAACAAGTAACCCAAATTACTAGGCTTCTAAATTAAACATAAAACAATTTAACATGAAAATAAAAAGGCCCTTATACGAAATTTGACAGCAGCTCTGCCGCTAAAATAGTAAACTCGAAAGAATAAATATATATTGCTATGAAATTAGTGTCAGAAATATCGATCTATCCCATTAACCCCTGACGGGGATAGATAAAAATGAACGATACTCCTCGTATCGAAGTATCGAACGCAATGATGATTTGAAGGAAAATAAAAATGAACGACACTACCTGTTGAGACATCATCGATAAAAAATAAGTTATAGTATTGATAAAATCAAGTTGCCCATGAATAAAAAGTATCAACATTGCCCATCTCTACGCTACATGGTACTTTTCAACGGTACTCAGAAAGCTCTGAACCCGTTGTAAAAAACAACCATGCCTTGTTCTAAGGCGAGAAAATGTTGTTTGCCGCAAATGTTTATGCTGTTGACAGACATTACGAAATGTAATCTCCAAATGAAGGCTATGAAATAAATCAAACTCAGTAAATTGCTTTACATCTGTCAACATTATTCATAAAAGCAATTATGAAAAGAAGTTGTTATTCGAAACAAGGAAGTTTGCGATTCTAAATAAATACTTTGCATAAATATTTCATCACATATCCAAGAAATTAAGACATTTGAACAGTCAATAAACTATTTTAAAGTGACTATAAATATAAATGATGTAATATTAAGATTCATAATACTAATTTCCTGTTTTTTATCTTGAATAATGTATAATGTATGTCTTTTATATTTACTTGTATTCCAGACTCTAAAAAAAAAAAAAGAGATGCGGCGATTTTTATGATGCAAGTGTAAATAATTAAATTCTTTTTTCTTTATTTAAAAGTTGAATCCTCATATTCTTTACAAGTCACAAAATAATCACGCGTCCTTTAAAATAACACGGAATATTATACCGTTAGCAATGGATTAGAATGGGATAAGACCAGAATTTATAGATGATATTACCCTGATGATGATGGATGCCAGATTGACCACGGATACAAAAACATAAATACAAGGTAAGCCAATTTTCTCTTACCTATGCTTTGCTTTTATAATTGAGATATAAATAAACAATAAACTATGAGGAACAACGAATTTCGCGTAAACATAAGTTAAAATACGCCTAACAAATTGATTACTAGACTAAAAAATTTGTCTCAATAAAGGCATCGTCATTAAATGATAAAAATAAAAATCTGGTAATCCAATAAGGGTAATTTATTAGAAAAAAAATACAACAAATGTATAACAATATTATGGCTGCTATAAAAGACAGTAAAACCATTGAAAAATTGAATACCAACACTTATACAAATTGGCAATTCAAAGTTGAAATGTTGTTGATTCGGGATGAACTAATTGAAGTTATTACTGAACAGGCTCCCACTCCATTGAAGGATGAATGGACCAAGAAAGATAGAAAAGCAAGATCTTAAATAAATTTGTCCATCGACGATAGTCAAATAGTGCACGTCAAAAATTTAAATTCAGCTAGGCAAACATGGAACGCACTTAAATAAATCCATGAGAGATCTAATCTCTGTAGTAAGCTATATATGTTGCGAAAACTGTACAGTACAAAGTTAATTGCAGGTGGCAATATGACAGCCCACATAATAAAAATTTTAGAAATACTGGACAAACTGTCAGCCATAGGTGAAAATATTAGTTTGAGCAAAAAGTTCTGGAAATTTTTAATCTAATTGTTATCAGAATTTGTATTGTATATAGGAGTACTAGTGGTACAGTCCAAACGTGGCTCCACACGATTATGGCCTCTTTTGATCAATGCACCACTTTTTCAAGGGCCGTCGATTTGAATCCTTTAATGAAGTTGAGGAAGTATGTCAAGAGTTTTTCGATTCCAAGGATCTGCCATGGTACTTCCAGCAAATCTGGCAGAACGATGGCAGAAAGTTGTGCACTATAATGGTCTCTACTTTGAAGAATAGTCCTTGTTGCTTTTGTTGTTAACACTAGAACGACGAGAAATTTTACTCAAATTTTATAAAAATATTTCACATCAGAATTTTTACTTAAAACTATTTAACTTATTTATTTAAGGGTGTATTCGAAAAAATATTTTTCCACCCTCAACAGCTCGAAATTTTATGAGACATTTTCAGACTCATTTTTAAAAGTAAAAACATGAAACTTGATGAGGTGATTTTTGAAGGGATGTATAAGAGGCCGTGTGATTTCATTATTTGCTCAATTAATTAGAATTTGATTTTTAAACAATTATTTTCTCAGTATAACCATTTTTTCCATTCCCAGACCTCCCGCTTCGGAAAATTCGGTTCAAAACGCCACCTTTGACAGCATTTTTTGCAATACTTTCTGCATTTATCAAAAAATCGACAAACACGGCACGTTATATAGTTCCTAAATAAGATAATTTCAAAGTTTGATGCGTTTGAGAGCAAAAATGAACTTAAAAATAAATCAGAAAATAAGCAGTTTTGATCGGAATACACCCTTAAGTTATTTTTGTGCAGAGTATATTAATCTTATATTATAAAAAGTTTTCTGGTTCAAATCGACATGTATTCAGTTGGCAAGGGTCAAAATGTCCCTTCGCCGCCGTTCTAGTGTTAATTTGCGCATAACAACGCAACTTTCACAAATTTCCCATAACTTTTTGCTCAACCTAATATAACTGAATCGCACATTTCAACACTACTGCTGTGCTCCTTGCCACCGTCCTACGATACACTAGTTACTGCCCTGGAAGCCAGAGACGAAGCAGAATTAACTGTAAACTTTATAAAAAGTAAGCTTACAGACGAATATACTCGTAGGATAGATAATTCTGAAAATTCCGAAAACAGCAATAAAGCATACAAAGCACAAGGTAAATTTAATAATTCAGAACACAAAAGAGGCAACAATAAGTACTGCTCACACTGTAAGATGAAAAAACACACGAATAAAGAGTGCTGGTTTCTAAAAGAAAAAACAACAACAGCCACACAAATAACCGGCAATATAAAAACAAAAACAATTCAACATCACTAGTTTATGAAGAAAATATCTTATATAAAAACGCGGAACCTGAAGAAAGAAAACATACAGTAATTGAAAACAACAGTGTTGTTTTACTAACCGAAGAGTCCGAAAATAAAGGCATTTTTATAGTAGACAATGGCAGTTCCAGCCATATAGTAAACTCAAAGGAATTCTTTAATAAATAACAAATAACACCGAAACAAACATTACAGTTGCAAATGGGAATAAAATGATTTCATATGGATCTGGGGAGGTAATAATTCATACCGAAAATGAAAACAAACAAGTTATGTTACGAGACGTACTATATGTCCCTGACATAGAAACTAACGTGCTGTCAGTGAGTAGGCGAACTAAAAACGGTTGCAAAGTCAAATTTGAAAAAGATAAATGTGACATAATACATAACGGTAATATTATACTTCAAGATAAACTAAAAAACAATCTGTATGAAATACATGTTAGTAAAGATGAAAATTACAAGCACTATGCAAATGTTACTTACAACTGCTCAAATGCAAACTGCATAGATTTGTGGCATAGGCGAATGGGGCATAGGAATTACGACACAATAAAGTCGATGTTATCAAAGGAGTTAGTTACCGGAATTAAAATCAACAACTGCAAACATGACACAAAATGTGAGGTATGCATAACGTCTAAAATCAACGAGACTCCATTTCCTAGATCGGTTGCCTATAGAGCTGCAAAAAGGCTCGAGTTAGTACATTCTGACGTATGTGGCCCTATAAATACACCCACAATTGGGGGGGAAAAGGTACTTCGTCACTTTTATCGACGATTATACGCGATTTCGTGTAATTTATTTAATGACAAATAAAAGTGAGGTTTCAGAGAAACATAAAGAATACATTTCAATGGTGAAAAACAAATTTGGAAAAATACCTACCGCCATGAGATCGGGCAACGGTGGTGAATATACAGGTAACAAAATTGAAAAATATCTACGAGAAAATGGCATTCGTCATCAGCTCACCGTACCATTTAACCCAAGCCAAAACGGTGTTGCTGAGCGGAAGAATAGGTCGCTACTATATATGGTTGGAAGTATGTTAAATTAAGCAAATCTCCCACACAAATTATAGAGGGAAGCCATATGCACCGCGAACCGCTTACAGAACCGGCTACCTTCAAAATCGGTAAGCACCACACCCTATGAATTATGGATGAATGGAAAACCTAACTTAAAATATTTTAAAGTTTTTGGCTATACTGCATACGCCTACATACACAGATCAAAGAGAGGAAAATTAGACAATAGAGCAGTAAAAGGTACTTTTGTCGGTTACGACAGTCGCACAAGGGACGAAAGAGTAATATTGGCCAGAAGCGTAAGTCCACCACCCGCGTCACAACAACAAATTCCACAAGTCAGAAGATCAGAAAGAACCAATAGAGGTGTGCCGCCGGACAGGTTTGCTTATGCAGTCCGGCACGATCCAGTATATGTACCTAATAGTTGAGAAGACATGATTTATATAGAAAATCCTAAAGAAAAACAGAACTGGATAAAAGGGACAGAAGAAGAAATGAATTCTCTTAATGAAAATGAAACCTGGTCCTTAGTTGATCCCCCACAAGGAGCAAGAGTAATTGGATCCAAATGGACTTTTAAAGCGAAATATGACGAATTCGGTAAAATCAAACGTTACGAAGCCAGATTGATCGCACAAGGGTTTAGACAAAAGTATGGAGTAGATTTTGATGAAACTTACGCTCCAGTAGTTTCCCATACAACTTTAAGATGCTTTATCACTGTCGCAGCGTATCACAATCTCAATATTAGGCAAATAGAGATAAAAAACAGCATTTTTATCTGGAGAACTGGAAGAAAATGTTTACGTATCACAATCTGAAGGGTATATAAACACTAGAGAACACAATAAGGTTTGTAAAATAAAATAAGTCCCTATATGGGTTAAAACAAGCAGCCAGAGATTGGTACTCAAACATTAGTGAAACACTAAAAGAATTAAAATTTAAACAGAGCAATGCTGATAACTGCTTATTTGTAAGAAAAGAAGGGGAAAACACGGTTTATATAGCAGTATACGTAGATGATATTCTTATCGCAGGAAAAGATGAAGATATAAACGACATAATAAATAAACTAACATCGAAGTATGCACTTGAAGATTTAGGTCAAATTTCCAATTACCTTCGAATAAAAATACAAAAAACTGACAACGGTTTCAATCTGAATCAAACAGCAAAAATAATAGAAATTGCAAAAAAAAAAAAAAAAAAAAAAAAAAAAAAAAAAAAAAAATTAACTTAGAAGATTCTAAGCCATACGGCACTCCAATGTAAACAGGTTTTCAGCGATTAGACAATGAGGAAACACAAATGATAAACAACAAGTACCGACAAGCAATAGGCGCACTATTGTATGTTGCTACAATAAGTAGGCCCGACATTTTAGTAGGGGTGAATATTCTAATTAGAAAAAATGAAACGCCGTCTGAAAGAGATTGGAAAGGTGTTAAAAGGTTAATAAGATATCTCTATTCTACAAAAGCATTGAACTTATTAATCAGCAACAGAAGAACCACACATTTTAGAAGTATATACTGACGCTGATTGGGGTCGAGATTTAAAAACAAGAAGATCAACGACAAGCAATTTATTCCTTTTAGGAAAGAATCCAATACAGTGGATCACGAAAAGACAAACATGCGTAGCACAATCATCTGCAGAGGCAGAGTATATAGTAGCGGCGAGTACTACACAGGAATTAATGTGGCTATTAAAATTATTAGAAGATCTTAATATACCGCAAAAATTGCCTATAGTCATTTATGAAGACAACAAGTCTTGTATAAAAATGATCGAATCGGAAAAATATTCTAACAAAACAAAATATATAGAAATTAAGTATAACGTGATTAAACAGCTGAAAGAAGACAAAATTATTGAATTGCGTTATTGTCCAAGCAAATCAATGACAGCCGATATACTCACAAAACCAGAGCCCAAACCCGAATTCTTAATAATAGAAATAAACTAAAACTACAGAACAATCTTCATTAAGAAGTTAAGGGGGGAATTGTTGACAGACATTACGAAATGTAATCTCCAAATGAAGGCTATGAAATAAATCAAACTCAGTAAATTGCTTTTCATCTGTCAACATTATTCATAAAAGCAATTATGAAAAGAAGTTGTTATTTGAAACAAGGAAGTTTACGATTCTAAATAAATACTTTAAATAAACATTTCATCACATATCCAAGAAATTAAGACATTTGAACAATCAATAAACTATTTTTAAGTGACTATAAATATAAATAATGTAACATTAAGATTAATGATATTAATTTCCTGTTTTATATCTTCAATAACGTATAATGTATGTCTTTTGCATTTACGTGTATTCCAGACTCTCAAAAAAAGAGATGCGGCGATTTTTATGATGCAAGTGTAAAGAATTAAATTCTTTTATCTTTATTTAAAAGTTGAATCTACATATTCTTTAAAAGTCACAAAATAATCACGTGTGCTTTAAAATAACACGGAATATTATACCGTTAGCAATGGATTAGAGTGGGATACAACCCAAATTTATAGATGATATTACCCTGTTGATGATGGATACCAGATTGTCCACGGATACAAAAACATAAATACAACGTAAGCCAATTTTCTCTTACCTATGCTTTGCTTTTATAATTGAGATATAAATAAACAATAAACTATGAGGAACAACGAATTTCACGCCAACATATTGTTGGATAAGTTAAAATACATCTAACATATGCTATGTTAAAAAAGCATTTTAGAAAAGCAATCACTGTAATATTTTAGTAAAAGTATTATTTACAAGTAAGACACAAACCATTTTTGAAAATGCAAAGTTTAATTACAAAATTTGGTTTAATTCTGCAATATGTCATCACCCATGTTTCCCCCCATTTACTGACTTAACGAACATATGCTTAAATATAACATTTTTATGAATCAATAGATTGCTACACTTATTTTATTTACTAAGTTAAATGCATTATAAAACCTGCTTCAGTAAAGCATTTCAAAAATTATTAAATAATAAAAAAAAATACTTTCCATATTTGTCACTCCGAAATTAAATATTACTTTCTCTGCTATTAAAAATTCGAAAGGCAAAGTAGCTTCCTGATGTTTTCCTTCCAATTAAATGATGGGAATCGTAGTAACAAGGAGCATACTTATGCTACCAGCATAAGTATGCTCCTTATGTACCATAAGTATATACCAGCGATATGTTACAAATTTTAACGATTTTGTGCCAAAGGAAGTTTTGTTGTCCTCACGATTTAGGATAGTGATGTTTTACTAATAGAAGACGACACTCCTCTGGTAAAAATTTCACGAAATATATTACACTGTTTTCTTAGTATTATTTACAATAAACAGTTAAAAGTGTTCAGATTCCATAATTTAATCTGAATTTTACCGTGTCTTTCGTATTCAATTAAAATTTAAGTTTATACAGAAATATATTTCTTCTGCATCACTCCCCTGGGTATTTTTAGCATCAAGATAAACTTTTCCTTAAACTTTTCCTTTTAACTTTCCCTTTTTTTTTAAAGATAAACTTTTCCTTATGAAATGTTTAAAATTGAAGTATTTACTGGCCTGCTCAAACATAACATATTTATAATTTTCCAAGATAAATTTCCACCCCTTTGAAGACAAACAATCCCATACATGAAAATTATCACTTTCATGTTTAACGGTAGAAAAAGTGATATTTTGAGGTTTACAGTTAAGTTTCTGTCAAACATAACACTAATCACCACTCCCAAAATGTAGAACATTTATTTTATAGAGAATAACATTTGATTACTTTACAATACCGTCTTTAGACGCTTCCGTCTTCAGACTTTAAAATATTATTTTTAACAAAAAATAAATAAATAAAAATCGATATAGTCAGGAGGGGTAATTATGACCACTTTTTACATTTTCAACATTGTTCTTTTTTTTTCTTATTTCTATTTGGAAAAATGGTGTTATTAGTACATAGGAAGTAATTTTGATTCTTTAAGAACACCTTTTAAAAGTTTTAATTCTCATAGCTGTTTTTTATTAAGTTAAAAGGATGGTTATAATTACCCCACCAAAAACTCACAATCACATAAGTTTGGGGTAATTAAGACCATTAGTGGCGAAATTATGACCATTATATTTTCTCGTTATGCTTGCCAATACACATTTGTTTGGGGTAATTATGACCACTTTGAACTCTAAAGTGACAAACCCGTTTATCAAAAATTTTATAGACTTACTTTCAAATTGCTATTCGGATCTCAGAAAGGCTTCAGACTAGTAATAAGGAATATCTAAGATGAAATATACATTATGAGGTTAATATCTAAGCTTGAAACAAAGTTTTACCATACACAGTTTTCTCCAATATGATGGCGGTCATAATTACCCCCTGGTCATAATTACCCCACATGACCCTAGATGATGCTTTAGAGATCAAAGTTTTTCTTCTTCAACACGAGCGTTATAATATACTTTTGTTGAATATTTTCCACATAAAGACTTCTTTCTGTTCTCGTTTATGTTTAAATAACAATTTTTGTAGCAATCACTTTGAGATTTTATTAGTACTAGCTTCTAAAAATAAGGATTCCTTTAATGCCTCTTCCAGTTTCATTAGTTTCATTAATACTTTTATACTGTTGAAGATATTTTGAACACCTCCATTACTGCACCGATTTTTCCTTGCAATTACTTTGCAATTTACATAGAAATTCACCATATGCATAGCGTAAACAATTTCAAATGTACTGAAAAACATCAAATTGTCTAATAAAAAGTCATTAAAAAATAATGAAAACATCTCAGAATACGATTTAGGATTTAAAAGGGATCATCAAAATATCCTCTAGGTAAAATACGTATTCTTTTTCTTCTAATTATTACTATTTATTTTATTTTTATTTATTTTTTTACTTATTTTTTTTTTAATTTTTTATTTATTTATTTATTTTTTTATTTTATTTTATTTTATTTATTTATTTATTTTATTTTTTTTTTTTTGGGGGGGGAGGGTTCTGAGTTGAACGTTACAAGTCTATTACATTAGCGAAAAGCTCTCCAATGTAATTTATGATATTTCAGATTACGAATATGCTTTGTATGTCAAAAAGAATTGAAACATCAGAAGGCTAAATCAAAATTGACAGCAAGCAACAGAGCTGTTAAAGGAAAGTTATGATTAGAAATGTTAACTGAAAACTGCGTAGAAAAATATTCATAACATTATGAGTTATGATAAGTATCACTTGCGGATGTTGAAACATTAATCAACTTGATACCTACTCATGGAAATAGTTTTTCTTTGTCCTTCCTCTGCTTTCCAACATCATCATCTTGAATATATAGTTTTGTTTCCAAACTTGTCATACTCATTTTGTTCCAAAACTATATAGTTGCTGCATCTACGCTTTTGACACTGGTTCAAGGTTTTACAGAACCATAAATTTAAAAAGTGAATTAAGCTAAACCGCAAATAAGATGATCTAAAAAAACTGTTATTTATTCAGTATTACACAATACATAAAAATGAACAAAAGGTTTCATCAATTTTGTTTCTCATGATAACCGAAGGGTGAAATTTAAAGATAAATTTTGCTGTCAATATTACTTAGCAAAATTTATTTTAATATTATTTTACTTTATCGGAAACTATGGTACCTATCATTTATTCAATCAAAAATACAGAGGGCCTACTTCGAATCTGAAATGAGTTATTTGCTCTCAACTTTATCAATAAGGAAGAGGTTTTAATCAAATTTGAAATACACCGACTCTTCTTTGCATGAAACATGTAAGGATATCACGAAAAATGGTATAAGTGACTACTATCCTTACTCAAATATCGCCGAACTAGACACCCCATATTTCCAAATGTAATCGACAATTCATGTGGTTTCACTTAGAAAAATGAAGAACACTTCATCCATTTTCATGACAGCACTGTATTTCACACAAATCAAGGTAAATATGTTGAAACTTTCTTTCAAAAATCATTATTTTATTTAAAGTTATGATTGATAATAATGTTCGGATTGGTGTGGAACATCCTGTATGTTTTAGCGAAAAATGAATTGCGACTTCCTATACATTTTTTTCTTCGTATACGCTACCACTTCTTAAAATTTATCCAATACTTTTAAATTCTGTATATATAATTTCGCGAATTTTAAAAACAACTAATTTAAAATAAAACTTTCATCCAGCACATTTTGTCTGCATATAGCTCTTAAGAATCAAAGTTCAACCGTAATTCTTGCAAGATAGTTGTATTAATGTTACACCATTAACTTTGAGGAGGAAATGATTTCGAATTCTTTAATGCAACATTGCGAAAAATTTCGTTAGGGTAAAACTTATGGGTTCCGTCAAAGGTGGCAAAGGAAGGGCCGTGTATCCTCCCTGAATTTAAAATGTTTAACTGAATTTCGTTTTATGTTTGATTATTTAGAGGACATAACATTATATTTAATAACATTTATATCTCCAAAGTATAGAAAATAATTCAGTGAAAAAAAGAAATTAGGAGTAAAGATGTATTTATATATGAGAATAGACACTGTCTTATCACTAAACTCCCACCAAAAATCTCTCATCCTCCGGCCAAGTTATTTTGTTTGACCGACGCCGCCTGTACAAAACATTTGAATTGTTTTATATTCTAACAAATTTCGCCAAACACAGGATGGTGAATTCATAAATAACATCAGATCGTAATTAAACATATCGGATCCTATAACCACTGCACTTTTTCAAACAAAAAATACAATTAAATTGGCGCTCCAGTGCTAAAATTATTAGTGAATATACGATATACACATGTACTGTCGAAAAAAAAGGAGAAAACACCAAATACATTGTAATCACCAAATTTTAGCAGCAAAAAATAAAATAAAATAAATATATGTATATATATATATATATATATAGCCATTCGGTTGGTAATCATGCATTTTTCAAATTTATATTAAAAAATAAGCTTAGGGATTATCTCCATATCGAAAAACAAACTTTTAAAATTTCAATACAAAAATTTTATTTTGACACCAGAATACGAATTACTTCAAATTAGCCTAGATATTATTTTTTATGGAGTTTCTGTTTTTAGTTCGGAGATATTCAATATTAAAAATCGGATTTTTTTTATAAGTTATCCAAAATTTGAAATACATTCTTTAATTTTAAGATTTAATATAGACTTTATCAATACTTTTCAATAAGGAATATTATTAGTGTTGGAAAAGCATTAGATAAATTGTTTAAATATGACTGCTTCTACATTTGTCAATAGTTTTTATGAAATTAATCATTTTTCCGATGATTATACGGCCCCTTAGACCGGAGTGCTGAAAGTTTCTTAAACATAACCCAACACCATTTATCGGATTGAGCTGAAATTTTGTATGCGCATGTTAGACGCTTCTAGAAATGATTTTTTTTAAATATTCCTGGGTTGAAATTGATAACTTTTCGAATATTAATTTCATATTTCAAACAAAAAAAATAAATCGATGAAAATCATATAATTACATTTGAGATATTAAATGATTGTAAAAATATAATTATTACAGGAGATATGAATGAAAATATTAAAAAATAATTTAACATTAGGCGGTTAAATTTTTACATCTTTATAATTCCTGAAATTCTTAGCCGAATTGCTTCAAGTCGGGTCTATAAAGTTAAAATTTACATTTGAACAGAAATATGAAGTTAAGAATGTATATGGTGAAATATGAAACTGTGCTTTGAAAAATGTAAAGTTAGTACCTATTTGAATATAAAGATGCGCTCCTAAGCTAATTTATTTTTTTATATTAAGATAAAAAAGACATAATTCTGAATCAAATGTCTACTTTCACTGATCTCTGCGAAAATTTAGCTGCCACAATGTATGGGAGTGTTCATTTTTTTTTGTTGTTTATTTAATCATTTACCGACTATACATTGCCTATAGCCGTACATGTGCGATGATTTGTGAAAGCTGTAAAAGCTAAAAATATTTATTTGTGACTTAATTAGTTGAATCTACAGGAATTTCTAATAGAACTAATTCATTTATATTATAATCATTAATAAAATTCATTTAGATGAAATTTAAAAGAAAAATTTCTGGATTTAAATATACATTATAAACATTGAAAATTAAAAATTATGTTAGACGGCTATTTTGATACTAATTAAAATATGTATGTGGTGACAGAATTTGAACTCTGCACTGCAAAGACTAGCACATTCTTTAAATGAGGCTCGGGACGATCCACCCCAACCTCTGAGCCTACGAAAAAACTGCTGAACTTACAAAAACTATTGTGAGAAAGAGAGATGACTGTTGATTGCTCTCGAGAACGGACGTGTGAAACGTCGTGTCGACCAAATACCGGGACCGAATACTCGGTTTTAAAGCAGAATGTCGCCGGCCAGTTATATTTATCATGGTTAAATTCAAATGAAAATACCCCATATGTAAATACCTCATCCATATATTCAAGAACATTAAAGTTTAAGATTTAGTTAAAAATCTGCCTGGTATTCCTTCTAGACACCGAACCAGTAGAAGTACATTTATTCGACAAAATCAATGTGCATTAAATTTCTACAGATTGGGGGCTGTCGGCCGCGATTTACATGCAAAGTGTGGATTTAACTTGTGTGAAAATTTTTCTGCTGTCCTAAAGAAATTCTGATGTCCTAAAATGATGTTCTGGAAAAGAAAAGTTGCTTTCACCGAATGTTCTGTGATAAGTGGAAATTTTCTCATGCGGGAAGAAAAGTTTCAAGCTTTAAGTGGTGTCTTAGAGTCAAGTGTTTTCGGCGCTTCGTAATTTCAACGGAGTATTTCATCTAAGTGAGGGTGCCCTGTGATGAATCAACGGAATGTTCTGCATCTTCTCGTAGAGTTTCGTTTATTTCTGCTGATAAAAAGTGTGTTTCGAGTCTCGGTCATCCGTTGACCTACTTATTCATCGCAAGATTTTCAGCTTCTTGTTTTCTTGTGTTAAATGGGAAAGTGCTTTTTTTTGTTTCCCAAAAGTGCTTGAATTGTGTTGATAAAAGGTGTACAGTGAATTTTTTTTTGTGTGTACGCCAGATGAAAAAGAATATTTTTTTATTTTAGTGAAGCTTTTTAGTGAGGTTTTTTTTTTTTTTTTTTTTTTTTTTGCAAAGTGATTTATGCAACGTGTCTGCGGTGATTTTTTTTTTTTTTTTTTTTTTTTTTGCAGACGGAAGAGTGAGTAAGTAATATATCAGATTTTGCTGACACATATAGGAAGTTGTTATTTTTTTTTTTTTTTTGCTTCCTAAGAAAGATACGTTTTTTTTTTTTTTTTTTTTTTTTTTTTTTTTTTGCTTCTTTCAAAGAAAAAAGTATTAACGATATAATTTTTTTATCTTGTTATTTTTTATGTGAAATGAAAAAATATATATATTCTGTTGAGAATATTTAGAGGAAAGCAAGTTTTTATAAAATTGGTATTCAGTAATTATTTTTTTTTATTAGTATGTAGTAAAGAAAAAATATATATATTTATTTTTTTTGTGGAAATATCTGGTACGAAGTAAGTGTGTTTTATAAAACTGTTACATATTATTATACATGTAGATATATTTGATTTATCGGGTGCTTATATATTATTGATTTATATTCAGATATTTTATTTATGTGTTAATTGGTCAGATATAATTATGGCACACTTAATAAGGTCTAAAAAGATCGATCTGGTTACTGCGGTAATCGAGTTAAGTTTAAATCCTCCAGATGGTGCTAATAAAAGTCAACTGACTGAATTAATTGTAAAAAATGATGGGTATAATGAGGATCTAGTAAAAAATTTGCTAGCGGGGATTCTAAGCGAGAGGGAAGAGAAAGAAAAATTGTTACAACAAAAAGAAATCGAAAATCGTGAATTTGAATTGAAAAAGCTACAATAAAAAAATACACAAAATACCCAATTGCATAATTCGGTATCTACAATCGCCGGAAAGGGTTCCGATGTTCTAAAATTTTTAAATAGATATAATAATGAGGAGGAAATTAGCATTTACTTAACCCTTTTCAAACGTCAGGCGAAGCGTCTAGAAATAGAAAAAAATGAATGGGTTACATATCTGTTGGCACTGTTACCGCTTGACTTTGTTAGTCTAATAAATCGTGAAAGTGAAGAACTATCCAGTGATTACGACTGTGTAAAGGAAATACTTTTAAGACGTTTTAAACTTACACCCGAACAATTCAGGCAAAAATTCTTTTTACATAGAAAACAAAATTCAGCGTCATGGAAAGATTTCTCCTTTGAAATCGCAAATTTTCTGAATGAATTGTTATCGGGATTACACATATCAACGTTCGAAAAATTAAAAAATATTTTAATCATTGACCAGATTAGGCGAAAATTGTCCCTAGAAATGAAGGAAAACTTTTGTGACGAATTGCCGAAAATTACGAGTGCAGAAGAATTAATAAATAAATTGGATGATTTTGAAACCGCCAGAATTAACTTTCGGAAAACTGAAATTAAGCCCCCAAGCACGGAATTTAGAAAACGTCAAGGTAGTGATAATAATAGAACGTTCCATCGAAATGACATTAGTCGCGTACCATATGAAAAAAATTATACACCTACCCCCCAAAAGAATTTAAATACAAAAATCCGTTGTTTCAATTGCAATGACTTTTCCCACCGTTGGAGGGATTGCCCCGAAAAAAAGTCCGGTGTGCTGGAAGTTCAAAATTCCTGGCCACAGGTCTTATTAGTGTACAAATAATTCTCCTAAAAATGAAAACGCTGTCGTAAGCAATAACTCAAATCCGGTTGATAAAATAATAAAAAGCGTGGGGTTTTTAGGGGGAAATATGGATGCTTTAATCGATACAGGAAGTGATGTAAATATGTGTAGCAACGATACTTATACAGCCCTGGGATGCCCTAAATTGCATGAAAATGACTTGGTTTTAGTTTTATCAGGTATTGGTGGTAGTCAAATTACACCCACAGGATTTACGACCGTAAAAATTGAAATAGATGGTTACACAGTGAATGCAGATTTATACGTCGTAAAAAAATTGAGCCATTCTATAAGTTTAGGAAATAACTTTTTGAAACAGGTAAATTTCAATATGTCAGAAAAAGGATTGCAAATTACAGGTAAACGAAAATTGAAGGCAGTTAGGGTGAAATACGTCACTGCTTTCCCACAAGAAACAGTCATGACAAAAACCAGACGCGTAATCTATGTAACACCCAGATTTCATGCGATGTTGCGGTCAGAAAAGCAAAACAATCCCACGATAGGAAAAATGATTTCGGCAGCTGAATTAATGAGAAAGGAACAAACTAGTCAAAATGAAACAGCTTGCAACTTTAGTGAAAAAATAAACATGCAATTAAACTCTAATAAAAGTTGTTTGTTAGAAAGTGAACAGTGTTCCGTCCCACAGTTAGACTCAGCGAAAACCACAGATATTTATTTAGCTGAGACAGCTAATTCTATTAATTTTCAGGAAGTTGAGCTAAATCATATTACAAACAATACTATTAAGAAAGAATTAACGGAATTGATCACTAATTATAAGCCAAACAAGGTTAAGGACACAGAGTTAAAAGTAAATATAATATTAACTGATGATATTCCGATTGCGCAACGACAGCGTAGATTAGCATATCCAGAACAGGAATTTGTGGACAAACAAATACAAGAATGGTTGTAAATGGGAATTATAACGGAGAGTAACTCTAATTATGCATCGCCTATAGTATTAGCGAAAAAGAAAGATAATTCTTGGAGATTGTGTGCAGACTATAGACCCTTAAATAAAAAAATAATTAGAGATAATTTTCCCTTGCCAAGAATAGAAGACGTTTTAGATAACATTGAGGAAGCGAAGGTTTTCACTACATTGGATTTAAAAAATGTTTTTTTTCATATAGACGTAGCAGAGGAGAGTATGAAACATAGAGCATTTGTCACGCATAACTCCCAGTACGAATATTTAAAGCTTCCATTCGGATTATCAATTGGCCCCCAGAATTTTTAGAGATATATTCAAGCTGTTTTTAAACAGTTAATTAAAGAAAAAGTAATATTAATTTACTTAGACGATGTCATAGTACTTGCGGAGACTGAAGAAGAAGGGCTTTTAAAACTGAAACGCGTCCCAGAAGTTGCATCGGATTATGGACTTGAATTTAATTTTGCAAAATGCCAATTCCTTAAACGAAAATTGAATTTTTAGGCTATATTATTGAAAACGGAACTACTAGGCCCTCGGAAGCCACACTTTTGGCAGTAAAGATTTTTCCTGAACTCCGCACCCTTAAACAATTACACAGTTTTTTGGGTCTAACTTCTTATTTCAGAAAATACATCCCACATTATGCAACTATAGCAAGACCTTTAAGTGATTTATTAAAAACGGGAAATACATTTAAATTTAGAATCCTCGAAAAACAAGCTTTTGAGACTCTTAAAGAAAAACTAGTTAACCCCCCAGTATTGCATACATTCCGACGAGGCGCTAAACTAGAAATGCACACCGATGCAAGCGCCATAGGTTTTGGTAGTGTCCTGCTACAAGAAGATGAAAACAAAAACTTACATCCTATTCATTACATGAGCCGTAAAACCACACCTACTCAAGCAAAATATTCGTGTTACGAATTGGAAACACTCGCGGTAATAGAATCGGCTAAAAAATTCCGAAACTATTTATTAGGCACGAAATTTAAAATTGTGACAGATTGTTCCGCGTTCCAAAAGACAATGGACAAAAAAGACATTACGCCAAAAGTAGCCAGATGGGCCCTATTCTTACAGGAATTTGATTACGAAATTGCCCACCGATCAGGATCCCAAATGAAACATGTAGACGCATTGAGTAGAAATACAGTTCTAAAGTTACCCGATCGCAAGATGAATTAAATTTAAAAATAAAGAACGCACAGCAAGAGGACGAACACATACAAGCAATAAAAAAGTTAATTGAAAAAAATGAAAGTTCGGAATATTTTATAAGAAACGACATCGTATACAAATATGAAAATAATAGAGAACTTTTGATGATTCCTACCAATATGCAAAAGGATACGCGATGTTCATAACAAAGGTCATTACACAGTGGCTAAAACTGAAATTATTTTAAAAGAAAATTATTTTATACCCCAATTAAGAAAGCAAATTAAAAGTGTCATTGCCAACTGCATAGAGTGTATACTTTGTAATAAAAAGCAAGGAAAAGCAGAAGGTCTGTTAAACCCGATCCCCAAATAAAATATGCCCCTCGAGACCTATCACATAGATCACATTGGTCCCATGCCTTCTACGAATAAAAATTACAATCATATTTTTACTGTTGTGGACGCATTTACTAAATTCGTTTGGCTATACCCCGTTAAAACTACAGCCGCTAAAGAAGTCATCGATAAGATAACCCGACAACATGATATTTTCGGAAATCCATCGCGAATTATTACCGACAAAGGACCAGCATTTACCTATGCTGATTTTTAGAAATGTTGTAAAGAAGAGAGCATAGAGCATATTCCCATAACAACAGCGATACCTAGAGGAAATGGTCAAATATAGCGAATGCACAGAATTCTTATCCCAATTCTAGCAAAACTTAGCGTAGAAGACCCCCACTAAATGATACAAATTTGTCGCGCCCATACAACGCATCATGAATAGTACCGTATCGAGAAGTACAAAATTCACACCTTTTGAATTACTGACAGGAGCGAAACTGCAGCAGAAAACTGACCTGCAAATCAAAACGCTGTTAGATGATGAGGAATTAAATTCGTTCATATCGGAAAGAAATTCGAATAGAGGAATAGCTAAGCAAAACATATTAAAAAAACAACAGGAAAACATGAAAACGTATAACAAAAAGCGAAAAAAGGCCAACTCATATAAATTCGGTGATTTGGTGGCCATTCAAAAAACGCAGTTTGGGACAGGTACGAAACTAAGGCCTAAGTTTCTTGGTCCCTATGAGATTACTGCAGTAAAAAGAAACGATCGCTACAACGTGAGCAATGTTGGACACCATGAGGGTCCAAATACGACCTCAACGGCTGCAGATCACATGAAGCCTTGGACTTCTACTGTCTAAGACGAAATACTTATGCTTTAATTTTTTTTTGTGTTTTTTATTTTTTTTAAACTGTGTGTTATTGATATCTGTTTTTTATTACTATTATGAATAAACTGTGAAAAGAACTACTTCCAAGTGACGAGCAGAAAAACTTTATTATTTTTCTAACTCTAAAAATATTGGTCAAGGACTGAAAACTTTTAAACAGCAGTATTTAGTGACTGATTTTACTATTATTTTGTTTTATATATTGGTTGTGAATTTTGTTGTGTGTATAAGATACGTTCTGGAAAAAGTAGTACAGTACCAGTCAGGTATGTAAGGTAGATGGGTGACTGGGAGGACCCAGCCCTGTCAGGTAGGCCGAATTGTGGTGACAGAATTTGAACTCTGCACTGCAAAGACTAGCACATTCTTTAAATGAGGCTCGGGACGATCCACCCCAACCTCTGAGCCTACGAAAAAAACTGCTGAACTTACAAAAACTATTCTGAGAAAGAGAGATGACTGTTGATTGCTCTCGAGAACGGACGTGTGAAACGTCGTGTCGACCGAATATCGGGTCAGCGGACCTCGGTTTTAAAGCAGAATGTCGTAGCCAGTTATATTTTTCATGGTTAAATTCAAATGTAAATACCCTATATGTAAATACCTCATCCATATATTCAAGAACATTAAAGTTTAAGATTTAGTTAAAAATCTGCCTGGTATTCCTTCTAGACACCGAACTAGTAGAAGTACATTTATTCGACAAAATCAATGTGCATTAAATTTCTACATGTGTGATACTTTTAAACATTTTTCATAAATCTCCAAAGCATTTAATAAATACAACTGTATATCAGTTAAAAAATTCATTAATATATTAAAAATATAAAGCAATTGAAATTTTAAGTGGGATGTCCTATTTCCAAATATTTCAATAAACTGAAGTATTTTAGGTAGATTTTGCGTAAAAAATGCTACCTATTACATTCTCCCACTCTGTTGGAATTTCTGAAACATTTTTGCAGATCTACGCCCTAGAACCCAAAACCACACCCAGTTCAAAACTTTATCTATTTATCTATCTATCTACATATATACATCACATTTTTATGGACACGATAATTTTCAAAACTCTGCACAAATCACTTCCAAAATGATACGTAATATCAAGGAGCAGAAAATCTCGGTCAAGTTCATTATTGGGCAAAATCGGACCAAGGGGGTCCAAATAGGGAGGTTTTTTGTGAAAACAAAAAAAAATCCATAACTTCTTAATTATAATACATATCAAATCAACTTAAAGTTATTATTACTTCTAGGAAAAGAGCCAAAAATTTTGCATGCCAGATTTTTGATAAAATGAAAAATGGGCTCAAGAAGGCGAAAAAAATAGGGTTTTAAGGAGAAATAAATTCATAACTTCGCCAATACTCAAGATATAAAATCCACTTAAATTTATTATAAATGTTTTTAATATTATCAACAACTTTTATATTGACAAGTTTTTGATAGGACCAACTCTTACTGCAAAACAAAATTAAAAACGAAAAAAATGTGCGGTTGAAGAAGATAACAATTCATTACTTCGTCAATTCACAAGATATCAAATCTGCTTAATTTTATTATAAAACTTCTTAATATTATCTACAATTTGTATGTTGACAAGTTTTTCATAGGACTAATTCTTACAGCAGAAAAAAATAGGAAGAAAAAATTATTGTATTAACATGCTTCTGATAAATCCAGCTCTTACAAAAAATGAAATAAAAAACTCGTCAAAAGTGGCCAGATAAAATTGTTAATCTGGGTTTAGCTCTAATCTGGATTTAGTTTTTGTTTTTGAAATTAGTACTTAACTTTGAAATCTACCTGCACCTGTAGGTCGAGTCGGCTGGACTTTTTAAAAAGTTATCGATGTTACTCTAGAAAAACTTTGAATGATTATTTTTATTGCATATAATAACTTTAATATTAGTATCCTGATGGAAGCGTTTTGAAAAACAAAAGAAAATAATATCACAAAGTCGTTGAACATGAACAAATACTTAAGTAAACGAATTAATAATGGGTGCAAAAATGAGATGAATGGAAATATTTTGCATAACGCATTTCACAACAGTCTGCTTTGCTTTTGTAAGTTTAATAATTTTAATTATAATTTAGAATATTTAATATTTTGCTTTCGTGGTTGCTCCTAGAGAAAACAGTTCAATGTATTATGAAAAATATAGTCATTATTTTGCATCTATTAAAAAAACAAAATGTTGAGGAAAGGTGACTCATTTTTTTTTTTTTTTTATTTAAGTGTTTCTGAGACTTTGATATGTACTGAAGAAAAGGGGTACTCTCAGCATTTCTCTCCGCAAGATCGCTGGCAGTAAGAGGTCAGCGTAATTAAGAATTTAAAATTCACTCTGGTCAAAAATCAGATACAAGAGTCATTATTGTTGTATTTTATTGCTAATTAAGAAATGTATTTGTGTATTAATTTTTATAACATGTAATTATTTTCTTTATAGTGTATTTTATTTTTATGTTGTTCCCTATAGGATCACTATGTATAATTAAAACGATTTTGGTTTCGTTGTCGCCAAAATTGTGATCTATCCGCCATAATTGACAGTTTTATGATGCCAGATTTACAGCAGGTTGGACAAATTCACGGAAATAAGTTTAGTAGCTCATAACAATAAGAGAGAGAAAGAAGCGCGATCAACCTACAACATCAAGAAAAAGATGGTGCTAGGAGAATCAAATAAGTGAAAAGGTTTTCCCGAGTTTTTCTAAAATCATTAAAAACATATGCAGAACACATATGATAGTATACATATATATTTTATTCTCTGAATGTGATGCATTGAATTCTGTAGTTTGCAGTTAGACTTAGATAATTTATTTGGTCTCTATATTGAAATCAACCAGAATTGCCTACTTTATATTTTTGCCCCAACGTGTATCACAATGAAAATAAATATTTAGTCATCATCTAATATACATATATATATGTGCTAAAAAAAGTTTAAAAACCTTATATGTTTATATGTGTGTGAGCATGTATATGTGTATGTATGTGTGCTTATGGATATATTTAAAAAAAAATAGGGTATCATGCATTTAACATCATATTTTTCAATAGTTTTCACATATTGGTGCATAATACAAGGCTATATCTTACTATCTCAAAATAATACTCATTGTTTTTTAAATGTTATTTATACACTATGACGCAAAAGTTTAGACAATGAAGAAATTCTTACATACTTTGAAAAATATTTATTCAATTTTCAAATCACTGCTTGAAATTAATGTGCTGTACATATAAACAATATTTATAACAAAGAAAAGTGGAATTGTGAATATTGCAATAAATTAAATGGTAACAAAAATAAACTGCTGTCTCAAAAGTTTAGACACAAATTAAATAAAATCGAAATAAACAATTTTTAAAACCTGGTTGCGCATCCATGCTTATGTATTACGTCATATACACGAGATTGCATGGAAGAAACTAATTCTTGCATAGTTTGTGGATCGATATCGTACCATGCATTCTCAATAGATGTCTTAACCCTCCGACTGTCTTGGAAAAGGGCAAAATTGTAATGTTGTTTTCTCTGCATTTGTCTTAAATGCTAAAAAAAATGATTCTTTGAACATTATATAAAAAAAATTAATAACGAATATGAATGCAATCCTTGGAAAAATTGATCATTGTTCAATGTATTAAAAATACATTAAATCAGTAGAATAATATTACTTTAAATATTGCTTGTATTGCAGTAGAGCCTGGAGCTTAGTGGACGTATTAACACGGGCTTGTCAGTGAGGGGGTTAAGTTCCTTTTCAGAAGAGTATTGTCTAGCGTTGCTATAAACTTTGCGACACATGATGCTCCAAAGGTTTTCTATAGGGTTAAGATCTGGGCTACATGCTGGCCAGTCGAGAACTCTTATATTATGGGAATTAAACCAAGATTTTGAATGTTTTGCAGTGTGAATTGAAGCATTGTCTTGCTGAAATTCCCACTGAGGACCCCCTAGAAGCTCAGCAAATGGCAGTAGGTTTTCTTCTAATGTCTGTGTATAATGCTGTGAAGTTTGACGACCACTGGTGAAGGTCAGAGATACTTGTCCATTATAGCAAAAGGCTGCCCAAACCATCACCGAGCCCCCTCCTTGTCTGCGACTAAAAAAACGTCGAGGTTCCTTCCGCAAGTCATGCCAATATGATAAACAACCATCTGGACCATCCAGATTCCACTTTTTTTCATCGCTAAATATGACTGACTGCCATTTCTCTCCATATGACATATGCTTTCGAGCCCACATAAGTCTTTGTAACTTATGATGTGGTTTCAGAGCTGGTTTCTTCTGCATTTTGCTATAAACGATTGTTCCTTTTTCCAAAATTCGTCTACGAATCGTATCCTTTGATACAGAGAGTCCCGATGAGCTTTGAACTCCACGTACGCTCATTTGTTGAGTACTCGCTAGTCTTTGTATCAGGCGATCCTCTCGTACATTTGTCACACGTGGCCTCCCAGACCAACATTTTGCTTTATATTCGGAACCACTCGATAAAACTCGATAAATAGATTTTTTTGACCTATTAATAATAGCAGAAATTTCAGAAACGCTCTTCCCTTCACCTTTCAACTGCCAAATCCTTGAAACCTCATTCACTTGAATTTCTTTAGCTCTCGGCATGTCGACTATGAAGCGCAATCGTTTGCAGAACTTAAGTACTCCAAATTTGTGACATCATCGATTCTAAATTTGCATATGCCAGCGAATATTCAAAGAAATTTAGAATAGTGTCTAAACTTTTGCGACAAGCACATTTGAATTTTTATGAAAAAAATTAGTATTATAGCAAATAAAACGACTGTCTTTTGTACATAGCATTTTAAATCAGTTTTTGAATATATTTACAGGTTTTTGTAATTCTGACATCATAATTCTACATTTTAAAGCTGAATGACGTCATTGTCTAAACTTTTGCGTCATAGTGTATATTCATTTTTAACACTTTCCAACGAAGTTGAAAAGGGCTTATGACTTCGATTTGTATGGCCGTCTGTCCGCGCTCTAACTCCCGAAATTATACTCGAATTGCCCTGAAATTTTTGGATGTTATTAATGTTTACCATAACACGTTCCATATTTCAAATGAAGTTTCTAGCATGTTTAGTTCATTAACAGGGAGAGCCAAATGTTTTCCGTTACATTACGGCCTAGCGGAAAAAATCGTTTAAAATGATTTTTAGTGATATTACATGCTTTCAAACATAATAAAATTGATATGCATTGATCAAGTGCACTAAAATATGCATTCTGTAGAATGTGCGGTGCAAAGAATACTTATTATTCATTTACAGGCCCACACAAAAGAATTCCGTTACATAATGCATAGCTGCCAACTTGTACGGATTTTTCCCACCACTAAAATTTAACAGAAAGTTTTAACTAAAACAATCGCCAAATTCTAATGGTTTTTAGCGATGAACCAAAACAAAAATTTCTATTAAATTTTAGTGGTTACAAAAATCCGTACAAGTTGGCAGCTATGCATAATGATATTAAATAATTATATCATGTATAATAAAATTGATATACGTCGCTGAGGTTTATTATGACTTATTTCATGTTTTATACGAAGTGCATAGCATTTACAGGGACACACAAGATATTTGAGATACTATATTGTATCCAAAGTACTCTACAGTAAGCGATGACTGCTGGAAATGCATTTTTAATTATGTTACGTACTTTTATGTTTCCTTATATTTATGCATAGTATTTGGCGTGTATAAATGCTGTAATTCATATACAGGGCTACACAAAAGAATTCGTATTGGTTACTGGATATGATTGCAAATTGCTTAAAGGTGGATTTTAAATGAGTTATGCATTTTTATCCTGAACTGCATTTAGTTTACTAAGAAATGTTTGTAGAACATAGATAAAATGATATACAGGGTCACACAAATAATTGGATATATGGCCTTCTATAAATGATAATTTCTGGAAATGTGATTTCTAGTAGTTTTAAGAGTGTTTTACTTTGAATTAAACTTTAGCTAAATAGTGGCGCGTAATAAAGGTACTAGGTTAACTATAGGATTGTACAAAAGTATACAAGTATGTTTCCATCTATTAGTATAAATTGCTGAAAGAGAAATTTCAACCTGTTATGCGTTTTCTTGCTAAACTAAGTTTCCACATTATATAGTATGTATATATATATATATCAACCTACAGATCAAATACAGGGCTGTTCAAAAGAATTGGAATACATATTTGCTATGGACGGTAACTGCTGAAATCAGTTTACAAATGTTTTATGCGTTTTCTAAAATATTTATTTAGCTCTCTTATGTACCTTATTTCCCTAAATAACGAAGTTTTGATAAGCATTCAGGAATTGTTGGAAAGTGTTTCATAATCTATGCTTAACGCATGATTTTTCTTGTTTATTTTATAATATTTGTTTTTAAACTAGATAATTCAATCAATGCCCTTTTATTTACTTATTTTTATATACTTTATTTTATTTTATAATTACTCAGTACTTATTAAGTTTATTCCTATGTTTTTATTCTACTTTAAATAAATGTCAATCTAAATCATTTCTTGATTTCTTCAATTAATTTCATTTCTTTTTTATGGGTATAGATGACAGCACTAAACATTTTTGTTAAAAACCTAATTACAATATAGTTTTCCTTTTTCACACCAGTTGGCAGCAATGTTCTGGTTTACCAGCAACTGCTGCCCACATGTTCTAATAGTCCTAAATCTGTTTGCATCCTCACATACTTTAATATAGAGTTTCAACTTTTTGAAGTTTTGGATACTAGTGTGTAATTGAGGTATTGTGCTCTAATAATTTTTAATATCCTGTGTAAGGTGTAGCTTTCTTTAGATCTCTTGGGGTTTTTTTTTTCATTTATTTTCTTTTATGATGCGCTATTAGGTGCTAAATTTTGTCATTTTAGGCTTAATGCCAACAAAATTGGATGAAATAACGCATCTTCACTATGGATTAACCAACAAGCACCTCTGATGACTCTGTGGGTTATTCGGTTTGTTGTAGTTTCTTATATTACATACTGGTTTCCTATATTCATATACTGTTCATCTTTAGAATTTTACCATTTGTTTACATATTTGTGATTTCATCTTATATATATGTAATAATAAATATTTTTGCCCTTTTATCTTAGTAAAACTATTCCAAATTCTTAATATCTACCCTTTGTTTACCTATCTTTAATAATATCTTAAATATTTTTTGTCTTTATTTATGCCTTTAAAGCTGCGTATTCTTTAATTATTATTCTAAAAACCTTAATCCGTTCGTAACTTACTTCTTATGAAACCCCTAAATTACTTTTCTTATTTTATTCTGAGACAATTCTTTTTCTTTCAATGTTTTTAATATTTTTGTTCTATGATGTTCTATATCCCATAATTCCTTGCCAGCTCCTGCCAACATTTTGATTAGGCTATAAATCTAACGCTGAGAATAAATAGTTCATCATCGACGTCACGCGTACTTCCCCCCTCCCCCGGGAACTAAATCCTATCGTAGCCTGCCTCTCGTCTCGTCCTTCCGTCTATTTTAACGGGGCTGGTTTTTTCACTTGTAATGTATCCGTTCAAGCTCTGTTTCTTTGAATATTTATAGTGTTGTATCGGCTAGGAACCCAGAATTTTTACGCTTTTCTTTTGTTTAATAAAACCCCATCACTTGGTGGTTCGATTTTTAATGTGTAGATTCTAATACCATGTAACATCATATAGTTATTATGAAGTGATACAACTATATTCTGAGAGACGATGGATAACCTACTGGAGTTTTTTACGAAATGTGTTTACAAATAAACTAGTTAAGTTTATATTGCTTCTGTTATTTATTGAAGGGGAATTTCTTCCAATGTTTCTTGAGTCTGCCTTCTATTCGCCACCACGACTGTGTCCCGTTGTCTCATGATAACGGAGGGTTGGCAAAGCTTTTTGCATTGATTACTGTACTACATTTCGTCGATATATAACAGTGTCGCCGGAATATGACAAAAGTCGACAGTAATATGTCACACACACACACACACACATATATATATATATATATATGTGTGTGTGTATTACAGGATTGTATACATATGATTTCGAGGATTTGTATAATAGCATAAATTTAGATGATTTGAAGTACAGAGTTATGGATTTTTTCAAGAAATCTTAAGAGAAGGATATCAGTATTGAAATATTCACCGATTTATTTCAATTTGTTGTTTACGAAAATTACCTGTTTGAAGGGAAACAAATATATAAACAGGTAAGAGGTATTCCAATGGGGGGCAGTTGTAGCTCCATCCTTGCAGATATTTATCTGTTTATATATGAAGCCGGACTATTGTTGGAAAAAGACTTAAAGATATACAGATATATAGATGATGTTTTGGTGGTTGAGCTGAATAATAATAAAGAAATTCATCAATTTAAATGTTATCCAGACACTTTGAATTTAAAGAGTGCTTCGGATGATCGGGGCAGTGTCAACTACTAGGATGTTAATTTGGAGATTATAAACGGAATTTCAGTATATAGTATTTATGATAAAAGAAATTATTTTGATTTTGATACAATAAAAATATTAAACTTTAATAGTAACGTGCATGTTTCAATTTTTAGAAATATATATTTAAATGGTTTAAATCCTATTGCAAATTTGTGCTCAAATGTTGATAAATTGGTTGGTGAAATTTTTAACCTTTACATAAACGCCAGTAAACAAAATTACCCAATACATTTTCTGAATGATTTAACTTTCAATTTTATCAGGAAAAAAAGCTATCGAAATAAAACATTGGAATTGGTCGATGATTGTGATTTATCGATACGTGATTCCTATCGAAAATAGCTTAGCGGTGAGGATAATCACGGACTTCATTTGACGGCTTTTGAATTAGTTTGAGGTTTTCATTTTTTCCAATCTCTATTTGTTTGGTCTTGGCAAGTGAGGGGGAATGTTGTGCACGTAAAACATGTTTAACCCCGCAGTACAAGTCATAAGCCTTGGCCACTTGTCTTCATGTTTGGTTTTTTCTTAGTTACTCTTGGTTTTGTTAATTATTGTTTTAGTTACAGTTTGTTAGATGTTTTTTTCGTGTACTAAATTATGAATTTGGATTTTTCAATATATATATATATATATAGCGCGCGGTAGCAAGAAAAGTGACACAACTTGGCAAAAGTTCACAGGAGAAGCAAAAGAAGATTCGCCTTTTTTTACTGTAGTATGAAGTTGTAACACTTAGCTCTGCATGAAACTGTAAAAGGGTACATAAAAGTGCAAAACCTTTAAGAATCTAGACGTAAAAGAGACAGGGAAGATTGAGTAAATTTATCCACCGCACCATCATAAATGAAACCCACTTTTGATTTGTGACAATTTTCTTGCGGCACAATGATCTAATTTCTAGTGCTTCCCAAAATATTATATGCAAAAAGGCGGTGTTAGCTTAGTCACAATGTTTTATCTAACCCTCGTAAATATACTCGGATTGCCTTGTAATTTTTATATGTTATTGTCGTTTGCTATCGCACGAACGCTACTTGAAATGAACTGTGCAGCATTTATATTTTGTTTACAGTGACATTCAAAAGTTATCTGTTACATTATGGTCAGTAGGAAAAATCAATTCAAATTTATTTTAATGATGAATCACTTCAAAAACAATGAAATTGATATATCTTTATAAAGTGCACTAAAACATGCATACTGTAGGATAGGGCTGCAGAACCTGAGGCCTGCGATGGGTTAGCGTGTGACCCGCGAATTTCGCCAATTTATAAATTGAAAAAGTTACAATTCTTGGCCATAGATCGCAAGAAAAATTCGTAAATTTCGTCGATTTGCTACAGGAAAAATTTAAAATTTCGTCAGCCATTTATGAATCGCGAATCTTGTAGAGCAGGTGAGGAAAAATCTCAAATTTAGTTGATCGGGAACGGAAAATCGCGAATTTTGCCGATAATACGCGGAAAAAATCGTAAATTTCGTCGATCGGCAACAGAAAAATCGCGACTTTTGTCAATCGGGCTTCGTAAAAGCGCGAATTTCGCTTTAAACATGGAAAAATCTTTAACGCTTTAAACGCTTAAAACACGTGAATTTCGCTCGGACACGGAAAAATCGCAAATTTTATCGATCAGGCTCGGAAAAATAGCAAACTTCGTTGATCATGCACGGAAAAAGCGTCAATTTTGCTAATGATGTGCGGAAAAATTTTAAATTTTATTGATCGGCTGCGGAAAAATCGTGAATTTCGTCAGTCGCGAGAAAAAAAGCGAATTTCTTTAATTTGACGAAGGAAAAAATTGCACATTTCGTCAATCAGTTAAGAATTAAGGAATTTTGTCGATTGGGAGAGGAATAACCTCAAATTTCGTTGATCGGCTGTGAAAAAAATCGCATGTTCGTCTGTTTATCACGAGAAAAAAATCGCGAATTTTGTCAATTTCCCACGGGAAAAATTAAAAATTTCGTCAGAGCCAGTTAAGAATCGCGAATTACGCTGATCGAGCACGGAAAAATCGCCAAATTTCGTCGATCAGTCTCAGAAAAATTTCAAATTCTCGATCGGGCTCCGAAAAACCGCGAATTTTGTTGGTCGGGCACGAATAAATCACGAATTTTTCGATCAGCCGAATAAAAATCGCAAATTTCGTTGATCGGACACAGAAAAATCACGAATTTTATCGATTATGAACGAAAAAATGGAAAATTTCGTTGATAGGCAGTGGAAAAATCGTGAGTTTTATCAGTTTATCGGCAGAAAATAACGCGAATTTTGCCAATTTGAAGCGGGAAAAAAATGGAAATTTCGTCAGTTAAGAATCGCGAATTTTGTTGATCGGGCGCTGAAAAATTGCGAATTTCATCGATCAGGGGCGAGAAAATCGAAAATTTCGTCTATCGGACACGGAAAAAATAGCTAATCTCGTCGATCATGCGTGGAAAAAGGCTAATTTTGTGGATCGGGTGCGGAAAAATCTCGAATTTTGTCGATCGGCTTCGGAAAAATTCCGAATTTTGTTTATCAGGCACGTAAAAATCGGAAAGTTTTCTTATCGGGAGCAGAAAATCGCGAATTCTATTGATCAGGCGCGAAAAATATCAATTTCGTTCATAGGCTCCTCCTTTTCTCTTCGTTCATAAAGATCACATTTTTTTTTTTTTTTTTTTTTTTTTTTGCACTAACCGCTTTCATACGTACGTTTGTTTTTTAGCACTTATAATAAAACAAAATTTATTCCGCCGAATAAAGCCAAGGATTGTTATCTCTCCTTGTAAAAAATCCTTGCTATATCTGTGTTATATATACAAACGTAAACTGCTGATATATCCTTATCAACTGAATTTGATATGTTGACTGGGTAAGGGAACCTAAACGGGCAAAACTCCCCTGACCCTATGAAACCATATTATTTATCTGAGTATAGACCACAGATCACCTCCCCGAAATAGAATTCTGTCCGTGTTACTGATGTAGCCCTTGACATCGCAGACATTTTTGTAATTCGCCCTTCTCTAAAAAATTTTGTGCACCCCTTCTGTAGGGCATGGGGTGGAAAGCATGTTTAGCTCGCAGTCTATCAAAACCCGAGAGCTAATGTGCCCGCAGGTTCTGTATGTATGTACGTAACGCGATTACTCTTGCTAGAAATATTCGATTTGCTTCAAATTTTGTAAATAGGTTCATTCTGTTAGGTGCTTCCCTGATTAGTATTGGGGTGTCATTGGTTAAGTATAAAGGGGGGAATGGGGACTAATCCCCCTTAATTTAGATAAATGGGTTTTTCATGGATAATTATCCGATTTGCTTCAAATTTGAAATACAGGTTTATTTTTATAAGGCGCTTGCCTGACTATATACCGTTTTGCTCAAAAAGACAGTTCTATTTTATGAATAATAGACATAAATATGAATATAACATACAATTAGTGTAAATAGCCTGTGATCTTAATGCCATCAGTTTACCTGGGCACTTTTATTTTTACTTTAGTATTGTAGTATTATAGTAGTTTACTTAGTATTGTAATCGTAATTTTTTTTTACTTCCTGTTTTCGACAGATTTACACGTTATAGGGGTCAGAGATCCCAAAAAACATGTTTATAGAAAATGTCTGTCTGTCGCCATTGTACCTTCATAAAGTGTATGAAGTTATATATAGAATTGAACCAAATTTTTTTTAAGCTTTGGCTATGCAAGCAAGTCCTTCCTTCATTTGAAAAAAAATCTGCCGGAAGTAGGCTCTGTAATAGCGATTTTTGTGCGATTTTGAATATTGTACCATCGAAAAGTGTATGAAGTTATGCATAGAATTAAACTAAAGTTTTTATTAAGTTTTTTATCTATGGCAAGAAAGTCCTCCCTTAATTTGGAAAAAATCCGCCGGAAGGGGGCGCTGTAATAGCGATTTTTGAGTTATTTTGAATATCGTACCATCGAAAAGTGTATGAAGTTATGCATAAAATTGAACCAATTTTTTTTTTAAGTTTTTGGCTATAGCAAGCAGGCCCTTCCTTAATTTGGCAAATATCCGCTGGTAGGGGTCGCTGTAATAGCGATTTTTGCGCAATTTTGAATATTGTACCATCGAAAAGTGTATGAAGTTATGCATAGAATTGAACCAAATTTTGTGTGTATATTTTTGGTCATGGAAAGAAGGTCCTCCCTGAATTTGTGAAAAATCCGCCGGAAGGGAGCACAGTAATAGCGATTTTCGTGCCATTTTCAATATTGCACCTTCGAAAAGTGTAAGAAGTTATGCATAGAATTGAACCATTTTTTTTTAAGTTTTTGGCTATAGCAAGCAGTACCTTCCTTAATTTGTCAAAAATCCGCCCGGCAGGGGGCACTCTAATAGCGATTTTTGTGCGATTTTGAATATTGTGCCATCGAAAATTGTATGAAGTTATACATAGAATTGAACCAAATTCTTTGTGTATGGTTTTGGTCACAGCAAGAAGGTCCTCCCTAAATTTCAAAAACATTCCGCCAGCAATGGGGCGCTGTAATAGCGATTTTTGTGTAATCATCTTAATTTTTCGTAGTTCTAATGTACACCAGTGTCTCGTGAATCGACGAGAAATTCCTATCCTTATAAGCCGACTACTCGCGACCATTCCTGATTTTAATAAATATCATGAACGAGAATAACTCGTTTTTACCCCGATTAATTAACTGAAGCACAAATTTAAGATGAAAGTCAAAGATGATATAGTATTTATCTAATACAACTGAAATATTGACATCTGTAACAACATTTTGAAATATTAAAATATATGAGATAGAAGAAAGATTTGAGATTGGCACAAGCTATTTATTTATTTATAGGACCACACGAAAAAAATCCGTTAAGGGGAAAAACTGATTTCAGCGTATTTTAATTATGTTACACTATTTCAAATTATAATGAAATTGGTACACATTACAGAGGTTAACTCTACAATACTTGGTGTAGAATATGATATGTATTCCATTTTTCGTCCATTTATAGGGACATACAACAGATTTCGGTCACAGTAGCGGTATCCGAAATATAAGCTATTTAGCAATAGTTGCTGGAAGTTTGTTTTTAGTTATGGTATGCGCTTTTAAGTTTTCTTTTTGCACACTATACGGTGTGTATATATGCTATACATCATATACAGGGCTACACAAAAGAATTCGTAAGCATTACTGAGTCAGGGAGCTTGAATTGCCTAAATGCACTTTTTAATTGCGGTATGCATTTTCAAGCTAAATTATATTTAGTATACTATGAGTTGTTTCTAGGATACCAATAAATCCATTAACAAAAATATTAGTTTGCATCAAAATAAGAATCAACCGAAGATTCGTAACAGAGTTTTTAGGTATTTAAAGTAACACTTAACTGCTGTTAGCGGTATTACAGATCGCTGCTTTTTAGGGTTCCGTACTTAAAAAGTGAAAACGGAACCATTATAAGATCACTCCTGTGTCTGTCTGTCTCTCTGTCACAGACATTTTACTCGTAAACTATGGAAAGTGAAAGTTCAAATTGGGGAAAGCAATAAAGACTATTGACCCACATATTTACAGATTATTAAACATCCACAAATATATTTAGGAAAAATTTAGAGGGCTAATTATATTACTTGAAAAAAAATCTTTTCTTTATATATCGTGTGAAAGCTTTCGTAACGCTGAACTCAAAATACATTCCATTTAATTTTAGGTATTATGTTTTCAGAGATATCGCCGAAAAGGAAGCAGGACGTTTCGGTCCCGACACTTCGGTCCCGCCATTTCGGTCCAGCCGTTTCGGTCCCAAGACATTTCGGTCCCGAGACATTTCGGTCCCAAGACATTTCGGTCCCGAGACATTTCGGTCCCGAGACATTTCGGTCCCGAGACAATTCGGTCCCGAGACATTTCGGTCCCGAGACATTTCGGTCCCGAGACATTTCGGTCCCGAGACAATTCGGTCCCAAGACATTTCGGTCCCGAGACATTTCGGTCCCAAGACATTTCGGTCCCGAGACAATTCGGTCCCAAGACATTTCGGTCCCGAGATATTTCGGTCCCTTTTCCAGCAAGCTGAAATTTTGTGCACTTGAAATAAGTGACAATTTTATAGGGGACATTGTAGAGTTTTTTAAATAAAGGCCTTAAAATGTTAGTAAACACATACAAATTTCGTATGGTAATCATTTTAAAAAACAAGGGGGGGGGGGGATTGACATTTTCTATATTTTAGTGTATCATAAGTATAAGGGTCTGATAAATTAAGACATTTATAACTCGATCTATAATTATCGCAAAACACTCATATTTTGTATGGTAAACGTAATCTTTATAAAAGGAGGGACATTATCAAATTTTTTAACTGAACTCCCTAAATTTTAGTATAACTCGAATATAAGGACTCGAAAACGCAAACACTTATAACACAGATCAAAATTGTCGCAGCCCACACAAATTTCCTATGATAATCATAATCGTTTTATAAGGCAGGGGGGAGGGCTCTGTTGACTTTTTATATATTTTAGTGTATCTTAAGTATAAGGTCCTGATAAATTAAAACATTTATAACTCTCTCTGTAATTATCGTAATCACACTCATATTTTGTACGGTAAACGTAATCTTTAAAAAAAGAGGTACATTATAAGATTTTTTAACTGAACCGTTGAAATTTTAGTATAACCGAATATAAGGGCCCGAAAACCGCAAACACTTATAACTCGCAATCAAATTGTAGCACCCCATGCAAATTTTATATGGTAGAAGTAATCGTTTTCAGGAGTGGGGGAAGGCAGAGTTCTGTGGATTCTTTATAGAAGCTCCTCATATTTTAGTCTATCATAAATATAAAGTCCAGACAATTTAAAAATATTTATAAGTCGATCTTTAATTTTCATATGCAAATGCCCATGCCAAAATGCACATATTCAATTCTATATAACACACTATGTGATTAATAATGAAAAAATCTGCAAATATTTTTACAAATCTTTATTTTATCCTATTATTTAACGGCGCAACAATTTTAAATGTATTGCATTTTACATATTTTTTAAAAAGGGGGTTCTTAACATGGAATTGTGATAAAGACACATTATTTTTTAAATTCTGCACCGGAACAGACTAGAACTTTCTATTTTATTTTAATAGTTATTTTAATTTACTATTTTTTGAAAAACTATTTAAAAGTTTGCATTAATCTTTTTACATGTAACAATAATATTACCGCTATTTCTACCGGTGTCGAATGACAAGTTTAAAAATATTTTTAATTTTGAACCACTTCACAGTTTGCCCCGAGATAACTCGGGGATAAAAGCACTTTTTCCCCATACCTGTCGACGGTGAAGTTGTTTGCAACACTTACAAATCCTTTTTAATATATTTAAGACTTTTATATGCTTATTACATTCAAAAACTACGAGCACAATAAACATAAATCAAAATTTTAAAATTTCTATTGTCATAAAATATTCTTTTCGTATTTAAAATTAATTCTGTATTTCAAATATTTCTTTGTTATTTATTTGACTTATATACTTAGAATTAAAGCAGCCTACATGTTTTAATATGACAAATAAAAAATAAAAATGAAAATACAAAAAAAAAAAAAAAATAAAATAACATAAAATCTCAAAATAATAATGTATAGTGAATCACTTTTACGTAAAATTTCATTTTAAATTAAGAAATTTTATAAATATATCACAATGAAGAAATTTGGAAATTTAGAATACATATTTGGCTTTTCTTGATATCTATATGTTATTCATTCAAAAGAATATTATACATGTATATATATATATGTCAAGTGTAGATGTCCTGGCTTCCCCCATTTGATTATGCTAAATAAAGATCCAGATAGAAGAATTATTCTACTCGCGCTCTCTTTGTTCTAGTCAGCCGGCGCTTTTTTGTGGCCACATCACGGCATTTTTCATCTTTAATGGCTTAAAAAAACCGGGACGACATGCAGTGGCGTAGCCAGGATTTCGTTTCGGGGGGGGGGGAGGGTCAGGATTTTCCCTTCATGTTATATATATAGTAAAACCTGTCAAGATGAAATTGTAAATATTGGTGAAAAATTCCGTTTTACACAAGTTTCCGTGTTATTTGGTGTATTTGTATAGTATTCTTTTCCGTAGCACTATGGAACATTTATGTTTAAGACAGAACTCCGTTATAGGCAGGTTCCATTTTTAAAAGTTTTGTGTATTTATATAAATATACTTATTTATATCATATGAATACAATAAAACTTGTCAAAATAGTAATTGTCTATAACAGAATCCTGTCTTTAACGTAAGCGTTACATGGTCTTAATATGAATTGCGATACAATTAAATTTGCTGAAAACCTGTCTGAAAAGGGGATTTTCACCCTTCTTTAGTGAAGCATAGTGAAACCTGTGAAAGCGGAATCTTTCTATAACGGAATCCTGTCTCAAACGGAAGAGTTTCAGAATCCCTGCGAAACGAACAATAGATCTTATTGAGGTAGTGTATCTTAGAAGTATAATTAATTACACTTATTTACATGGAAGCCTGTCTAAAATGGAGCTTTTTACCAGTCCTTGGAATCCTGTCTTGACTGTGTATATATGATAGAAGTATTTCGAGTAACTTTAAGAATTTAGGTATATCCATATTTAATTTCTTAATTAAAAAAAAAAAAAAGCATGGATAAAAAATATAAGGCCAATCTCTATAACTGCAACTAATAATACATTCAAGTTACATTAATATTTACCAGTGAAAAAGATTAACTTATGATGTAAAAATCTGAGCGCATAGTGAAGAGTTAAATTTAATTAACCCATTCGCTGTCATTCACGAGTATACTCGTGGCTTTAATTTATTGATTACTTTGTCACCACTATTTTAGAATTTAAAAAAATGCCTCATTTATTGGCAGAAATTTCGCTGTATTAGTAAAGCGAAATTTATCTTTCTGAATTTGTGCTGGCAAACGACCTTCAAAAAAAATTTTGAAAATTCTTAGTTTTGGCAGCGAATGGGTTAAATCAAGTTTCATATTACATAACATTTGCCTGCAATAAAGTTAGGGCCAAGTGGTTAAGAGTAAACCAGCAATTTTCATGTTTAATTTCTTGCCATTGAATTAAGAATTTGTGCTGTAATAGATATTGGATAATGATTTCACATAAGTGTCAATCGCATGAGCCGTTCATGCGATCCGCCGCGCTCCCCATGGAAATTTTTGAGGTAACCCAGATAGCATGAACATTAGCAGAAAGTTCGATTTTTTTTTTATATTATCTTGCCGTGACAAATTTGAATTGAGAAATTCGCAGCAAATCTCCCGCAAGGTATACCATCACCCACTTGCATGAGTAGTTTGTTGTGAAACTGATGGCAAGACTGTCTTTAATTCACGAAAGCAAAAAATCTCTCTGTTGAGAGACTCAACAACAATGAGAATCAGCACATACGCAGAAATTGCAGAAATTTTATTCGGTAGGCACCGTTTTTTCTAAACGCTATACTTATTAAATACCAAAAAATGCTCGAAATGAAAAGTACAAATATTACCTAAACTTGTTTATGGTGATAAAACCTATGCATGCGCCTTCTGACGGCGCTTTCGCATCAATAGACCTGATCAGGTCTATTGGCCCCTTCGAAGGGGTTAAACTTATAGTGTGATATGGAAAGATTACTACTTTGCAGTAAGTTTGCAGTATTTTTGATTACTTGTTTGCCGTTAGTTTGCAATAAATTTGATACAGCATGAATTTAACTTGCACGACAAGTTGAAAACACTCATAGTTATATTGTTAAGTAAAAAAAAATTCAAAAATTGAATTGTTTTTATTAAACGTATTTATCAATTCAAAATTATTTTAATTATTAATTGCTTAGATAACTAATTTATCAATTGCTTGTTTAAAAACTATTACATGAACTATATAATAGTTTTTATAGGGTAAATGCAAATGTATATTTTTTTAATTTTCGGTTATTATAACGTTATTAACTTCATTAGGATGTATAAAAGTGATAAGGGTTCTGAAGATAAACATGTTGTTTATTCATTTATTAGTTAGCTTATAATATTATTTTTGCTCTTTAATTATAATTAATTAATAATTTCTTACTTTTTGCGAATTGTAAATTATAACTGTACTTAAAAAATTAAAATCTGCATAATATCACCTAACACTGTTAAAAGGTATTTTTACGTATTTGTACAATGTTGCATTATTATTATTATTATTATTATTATTATTATTATTATTATGTTTAATTAATTAATTAATTATTACTTAGACTTTATGTTTTTGACTGATTTTTCAAAAAATTCCTATATTATTTTTTGGAAATTATAAATTAAATTTTTTGAATAAAAACTTTAAGTGCTATTAATAATTGCTACTAATAATTGCTATTAATTAATTCTCAAAAAAGTTAGGAATTTTAGTATAAAAATTAAATTAATATTTTATTAAATATATTTTTTATTTAATGTATCCTTAATTTATTAAATTAATAGCATTATTAATATACATTACATTTTTTTACTTTAAAATAAACTCAATACATAATACATTTTATATTCAATTTATCATATAGTAGTTATAAACTAAAATTTATCTTTTACATGTTTATTTATTTTATATTTAAAGTCACCGAAATTTAAAACTATTAATGTAATTAATAATAAAACTAAAATAAAAAATTATTAATTTTTTTTTTCTGGGAAAGTGGGAGGAAAAGGGTAATATTAAAAATCAATAAATAAATGACAAATACAAACAAGTTGGAAATTGCTCGTCAAACGTGGCAAATGAGGTGCGTTCGTACTATAACTAGTTTTATAATTATTTTTTGCACCCCATATTGTACTGAATGTATATATTTTTTTTTGCACTTCATGAGTGCATAGCCTGTGACATCATTAAAATGCACTTGCAATAATTTTTTCCCATTCCCCGTAATGTAACGCAAAACTTTTGACACTCTCTGTAATTAAACTATACACCGATTTTCATAAAATTTCAAATTTCTCGACAAAATTTTGTAACAATTATATATTTAAAATTTCAGACCACTCGGAAGGCTGTAACATCATTAAAATGCACTTGCAATAATTTTTTCCCATTGGCCGTAATGTAAAGAAAAACTTTTGACAGTCCCTGTAATTAAACTATGCATCCGATATCCATAAAATTTGAAATGGCTCGACAAAATTATGCAACAATCATATATTTAAAATTTCAGACCATTCGGTTGGGTTGTTTTTGCTCTGTTATATGCGGAGACAGAAGGGCAGACGGACGGACTGAACGACGACTATAGGTGCTACGTATTTATATAATTACGAACGCACCTAAAAACCTTAGTTTTGTCAGTTAAAAATTGGAAATAAAATTAATTAAAATAATACTTACACTATTACATAAAATAAAAAATAATCATCTTATTACAAAGAAATAGGCCCAGTTTCAATAAAATTAGTTCACAAAAATCGTCTGCAATGGGTGAGAAGACTGTTAAAAATGCAACCAATAATTATTTTTTAAAAAAATGAAGCGGTGGGTGGACTTTTCTGACAACAAAATATTTTTCCTGGCACACCTAATTACCAAATCACTATTGTTTTTCCAATGTTTATAATGGTAAAGTAACTTATGAAAACAAAATTATAACTTTGTATTATAAAAGTTATAAGAAAAATTAAATATTTTTGCTTCAATAAATATATCTCATTTCTGAATTATTAAAGGAGAGGATGTAGAAGAATGATTTGAGGAAATATTTACCTACAATAGCTTATAAGTGTCCAATTGAATTATTGAAGACATTTATTATTAATCTAATTGTAAGAAGGAGAAAAAATAAGAACAGTTTTTAAATTATTTAATTAATGATGATAATTTAAAGGTTCTAAAAAACGTATGAAAACAACCAAAAAATCATCTATGGCAGTTTACAGTATACATAAAATACCTAATATTAATAACAAATAATACAGCTTAAAAAATCCATTTTGTTAAATAATAATAATAATAAAAAGACAATGTCCCCTGTAAAATTATATCACATTGTTCAATCAAACAAATTTTCAGCTCGCTGTGATTTCATTATCACGAGTTATAAAAGTTTAAATTTATCGGACTGTTCTATTCAGCTTTTTTTTTTTAATTTGGCGGTTGGGGGGTGTTAAAAATTTGAAAAGGTCCCAAATAATGTTTAAATTACAGCGTTTGGAGGCCCACGACAATTAGAATACGAGTTATAAGGTGGTGGGCCCCGAAATGACAAGGGACCGAAATGGCTAAGGACCGAATTGGCCAGGGACCGAAATGGCTGGGGGCCGAAATGGCCAGGGACCGAAATGTCTCGGGACCGAAATGGCCAGGGACCGAAATGTCTCGGGACCGAAATGGTCAGGGACCGAAATGTCTCGGGACCGAAATGGCCAGGGACCGAAATGTCTCGGGACCGAAATGTCTCCGGACCGAAATGGCCAGGGACCGAAATGTCTCGGGACCGAAATGGCCAGGGACCGAAATGTCTCGGGACCGAAATGGCCAGGGACCGAAATGTCTCGGGACCGAAACGGCGGGACCGAAATGGCGGGACCGAAGTGTCGGGACCGAAATGTCGTGTACCCCGCCGAAAATGTAGGGCAAAATATTTCCGAATCTACTGAAAATAAAATTATGAAAAAATTAGAGGTAATAGACGTTAATTTAAACCTTGCAGGAAAACTAGAGAGCTTAACCTAGGTCATATAGTTTTAGAGAAAAGCGCATTTTTCTGTTACACACAAATTTCGATTTGCGAGCATTCAGCAAAAGTGTTGAGGACCGCTGACGGTACCTTTCGTAGAAGAAGTATAAAAGCATTGTTGATAATGATTTTCAAAAAAATAGGCGGTAATTAACTGAGATATTAACCCTTAAAGACACGGACTGTTTGGACATACAAAATGACAGGGGCGGCGTACTCTATGTACCATCGGCTTTTGTCCGGTCTCAGCGGTTTCCAATGGCTAATTCCTAAACCGTTATTCATAGACATATAGTTCCAATTACAAAAATGTTTTAAATCAGGTAAAGAAATATTTTTAAAGCGATTTGGGTCAATAAAACATTTCTTAAAAAATTACGAAATTTAAATTTTTATGCTGTCCCTAGGTCCTATAAGTTATATTTTGAAAATTTTTCCTATTACACTGACAAGTGAGACAAAAAGTCCCATTCATATAATTCTAAAATTGAGCGAGTTATGAAACTTTAAAAATGCATGACTTATGCCACTTTTCTGCTCTGAAAACAAATGAGGTCGGCTTGACTTTGAGGGGTCACATACCAAGTGCTTAAATTATTCGAAGATCTTATTTCATGTGTAGCTGCGCTTTGAAAAATATCGTACAAGTATTACGATTAAGTTAACATTTATTAAGTTTCAGATTGGCTAAAATACATATGTTTTATTTTGTCAGGATTTGAGACTGTTTCTTTTATGATTTCTTTTAACAAAAACTATGTTACTTTTTTAAGTTTTTATGTTACTTCAACGATTGTATGTATGTTTTTCCAGTTCAAAATTTGAACTTGAACTCGCTTTCAAATATCCGATCGAGATTACATTTTACATACTGGTGCAAATCCGATAACAATCTTATGATTTTTGGTGGTTACCATTTATACTTATTTTACAGGATAACACAAAAAATTTCGGATAGATTGCTGCCAAGAAGTTTCAGATTAGATAATACAAGACTGCGATTGTTGGGTTTTTTTAACTTTTATGTATTTTTTAGCACTGAATCCGAAAATTACCTTATTTTTTAACCATCATGTCAGGATATTTCGCAAATCATAAATTGTCACATTTAAAGAATAACAAAAATCGGATACTATTGTATAAAGTAGAGCAGACGGTTGTGTTTTTTAACTTTTGATAACTGATTCTTACGTACTTTTTAGCACTGAATCTGAAAATGAGGCTCAATTTTAACAATCACGTCAGAATTTTTTTGCAAATCGTAAGTGTGTAAGTTAAAATATAGCTAGCTAAAGTCTCATACTATAAAACATATGTAATTTTTTTTTTTAATTCAATAATTTATTCGATATTTTTGCTTATCCTGGGATTCTCACAGCTAAACAGCTGAGTGGTTCGATGAGGTGAGGGAGGAAATTCTATTTTAACTTTGAACTTTTTAACTTTGAACTTTTTAACTTTGAAATTTGCAATTTGCGAAAAATCCTGATATGATGGTTAAAAATGAAGGTCAATTTCGGATTCAGCGGTACAGAATACATAAGAATCAATTATCAAAAGCTACAAAACATGACATAAGCCAAATTTTGCAGGCTAGTGTAATCTAATAATATTTTAAAATACGTATCATTTTGTAAATAACTGTTAATTTAGCATCATTTTATTTAACAAAAATTCTGTTTTTACTTTCTTCTTAAATGTTTATTACAAATTGTATATTTTGCATTAATATGTCAGAATGGTTAAAGATGTCAAATTTATATTGCAATATTAATTTTACTCTCAACCATTTTTTAATATATCTGACGAAATTATATTTCGACTAAATTTGTGAATGACCCCCAATTTGCATCAAACATATGCTCCAACTTTAAACAGCTATTACTCGGTTAACTTTAATCGTAGAATAACGGGACTTTTATTGTATTACTTGTCAGTGTAAAAGGAAAATTTTACTAAATAAAACTTATAGGACTGGGGGACTGTATAAATATTTAAATTTCGTAATTTTTTTAAGAAATGTTTTTATTGACCCAAATCGCTTTTAAAATATTTCTTTACCTGATTTAAAACAGTTTTGTAATCGAAACTATATGTCTACGGCTAACGGTTTAGGAATTAGCCATTGGACACCGTTGAGACCGGACACTCTGTATAACAACTTTTAATAATATATTTGTGTAATGCAATTCCGAGTTGCAGTATAAAAGCAATAAACGTCAAATTGTTAAAAATAGACTAAATTAATTAGAATTAATCACGTAAATACTGTGGGATTCGCGACTTGTTTGCATTGAGTGGATCTTTCAATACCCCTCACGTGTCTTTAAAAGTTAATTAAAATACTACCTGCAAAAACGAGGCGCGGACCAAGGCGGGGTTTCAACTTTGCGACCTCCTTTCGAAGCACGCTTAGTACAATGCCAAGTTTAAACTTTGAACAAGGGTTTGATTTAGCTACACTGTAAAAAGTAAAGATTTAATTACTCTGAAGTCTTCTTACTTGTTGTCTTACTCTGAAGTCTGAAATATTACTACCATTTAACTACTCTGAAGTTAGTTAAATGGATTGCCAAATGAAGTTTAAATATGCACTAATTTTACTGTCAGTACCGAATTAAGTTCATCATAAACAGATTAGGATAAGATTAAAAAAATAGTTATACAGAATAGCAATATTTGATATTATATTTAGGCTTCATATCTCTTTGAAATTTTACGGTAATACTTTTCTAGTATATACAGCTATCCCCAACCCTAAGATGAATATTTTTTTAGAAAATCTTATTATTCTTTTAGCAACGAGTTTTTTAATAATACAGTTAATAATTCATATATTTATTTACGGAACCCTCTGAGCGCGAATAATACTCACACTTGACCGTTTATTTTATATCGTCACAGTTTAACCTTTAGTTTAATTCTAGTGAAATTTTGTTTCGTTTGGAACGCAAGTACTACTATTAAAGACTTCCGAATAGGTGAATTTTAATTATATTAGTAGACTATTTATATTATTTAGTACAGAAACTGTATTTTATGAGTTATTGTAGTCTTTTGTTAATCTTTCGTTCAAGCTGTCTCAGAGACCACTCATGGTAACTATTCGACAATATCTGTCACAGTAGTTAACTCGTCGTTACGCGCAATCTGTCGTTAAAGCTATGTGGGAGATACTACACAATGCTACATTAGGTCTTACTCAGAAGGAAATGTCTCCTTAAAGCGCATTCTCAAAAAAAATATAAAAAAAATATTGAAAAATCTATGTCTGCAGAAAAAGATCAAAGAAATTGTGGCGACGGATCGTCGATAGATTTTTCAGAATAAAATGAAAAACTTTAACTTTGACCGCCAAAGCTAAAACTGCGTATAATTTGCGGACCGATGGGCGGGATCCAGATAGGTTTTTCGCTGTTAGCGAAACGAGATGGACCAATCGGAAGCCTGCATTTTTGCAAACTTTTCGCAGTTTCTAGAACTCGGCCATTAAGTCGAGTGATTTATTAGAAAAAATAGAGAAGCACTTATGACAATATTGACAGAATATTCTTTGAATAACTTGCAGATTATGTTGTATACGAATATAATTGAAAAACATTAATACCCTACATTCATCAGTATCAGTTTTTTCCTATATTATTATATGGGAAAAACTGAGATTCATGTATTTGCAAAACAAATCAAATTAAATCTATATTATGAATAATTAAAATGACGAAAAAATCCCAAGCATGTTAATGTATACGTGGAAACTGAGGAAGTTATTGATTGGTTAGTTGGGGGAAAATGTCCAAATATTTCTATAAACTTTGACAGATCTGTGTTGTATATTTATTAATTTGTATATTAACAGTCTAATGAAAGTATTTTTAATCATATCCATTTGTAATGATCGATTCTAAAGTCATGCAATTGCAAAAGGGCAATATTTCGCCAAATAATGACATTTTTACGAATTATTCAATCGCTTTCAGGACTTTTAAACTGAGACACTAATGATTTTATGCCCCAATATTTAAAAGAAAACTACGGGCTTAGGGAAACCTTCCTTTTGAGATGTGCCGTTTTACTTGTGTCGTCATTTCGCATTTTTCTATGGTGGAAAAGTGACACATAGTGTAATGTAGAGATCTTCCGGATACCTATAATTATAACACCTTTAACGTAGAAAGACGCACCTATAACTGACCTATTAGTGAAATAAAACGCGAAATGAATTTTTGTGAGTTGTGTCACTTTTCTTGCAGATGAGCGATATATATGTATATGTATATTAATGTATATAGGGTAGTCCGACCAGTAAGTGAACAGCCCCCAATGAATGGACAATTTTTATATATTTTAATAGAATAAGGTTTGAAAACCTCCCCACTTGATTGGGTTACAACATTGCCTTAATTCTATTCAGTAGGAAGCTATTGCATTCATGATTGGTTACTGAAGTCACATTCCTTTTAGAACATGTTTTATTTTTCATGTGTGAGAAACACATTGTTTTTGTGCTGAAATAATAAGGTAAGTGCCATGTCATTTCATATGTTTGATAAGAATTTACTGTTTTTATTTGCATTATGCACTAATTTTATTGTACATACATTAAATATACAGGGTGCAATATGTTATTTATCGCCGACCTTTAATTTCTCAACCATTGGTCGTAGACATATAGTTCCAATTACAAAAACGTTTTAAATGAGGTAAATATTCACGTTGTGGCATTATTTAAAGTAAAAAATCAATTATATGAAAATTACGGTATCTAAATTTTTATACGGTCCCCCAGTCCCTATAGTTATATTTAGTAAAAGTTTAGCACAAATCATAACAGATGTAACACAAAAAGTTTGACATCTGTACTACAAAAATTGACACAGTTATTAAATTTCAAAGTTTGAGATTTTTGCACATGATTTTGTCTTTCATTGAGGGATCAGTTAAAAAATGAATTAAAGTAATTCGAGATCAAAATCAGGGTGCAATTTTCTTTTTACGGCGAAACCACTTTTAGCCGGTATCGCCAAATCGGAGTATCACCAAAGAGGGTTATTTCATCTAAAAATTTGAGCTGACTTTTAGGGGTCGTGTACAAAGCGAAGAATGAAATATTGAAATTAAACAGAAAAATAAATATAAATTTATTATAATATCAAAAAATGGTCTACTATAAAAAATTAATACATCAAAAACCTGAATCTTTTGAATCTGAAGAAAAATTTAAATTTGAAATGTGGTACCAAAAAATTGAAAATTGAAAAAATATTTTTTTTATGTGTTTGACCTTGATAAAAAGATTCGGGAGCAGTTTTTGTTTCGTCTATATCTTAAACAATGGCTGAGTTATCGCATTTTGAATTTCTAGCGTGGCTGACATTTTGAAACGTCCTGATATTTGTCACGTGATAACGGGCGTATTTATGAACCGATTTGAATGTACCTTGATGTGTACATGGTACATACAAATTTCTCGACCGAGTTCTTTGTCCAGCTCCATCCGCCATCTTGTTTCAAAATGGCGGCCATTTAAAAAATTAAAAAATTTTTTTAATTTAAAATGAGATACCAAAAAATTGGAAAATGAGAAAGATTTTTTTCGTTTGTGTTTGACCTTTATACAAAGATTCCGGAACAGTGTTTGTTTCGTCTATATCTAAAAAAATGGCTGAGTTATAGCATTTTGAATTTCTATTTAAAACGACCTGATTTTTGTCACGCGATAACAGGCGTATGAACCGATTTGGATGTAACTTTGTCTGTACATAGTACATACCAATGTCTCGACCGAGTTCGTTGGCCAGCTTCATTCGCCATCTTGTTTCAAAAGTGTTGCCATTTAAAAAAAAAATTAATTTAAAAAGAGGTATTAAAAAATTGGAAAATGAAAACGATTTTTTATGTGTTTGGCCTTAATATAAGGATTCCGGAGCAGTTTTTGTTTTCTGAAAATTTGTTCTTTTGTTTACATCTTAAAAAATGGTTGAATTATAGCACTTTTAATTTCTAGCATGGCTAACATTTTGAAACGATCTTGTATTTGCCACGTGATAACACACGTATTCGCCTATTTCGATGTAAGAAGGCATGTGGATAGTATACATCAATATCTCGACCAAGTTCGCTGGTCAGCTTCATCAGACATCTTGTTTCAAAATGGCGGCCATTAAATTAAAAAAAATTATATTTAAAGTGAGGTGCAAAAAAATTAGAAATTGAAAAAGGTTTCTTTCTTAAGTATTTGACCTTGATATAAGGATTCAGGAGCATTTTTTGTTTGTCTTTATCTTAAAAAATGGCTCAGATATAGCAATTTCAATATCTAATGTGGGTGACATTTTGAAAAATCTGATTTTTTGCCTGCGACAGCACTCGTATATATCAATCGATTCCGATGTGAGTGAGCATGTGCACAGCAATTACTAAGGTCTCGACCAAGTTCACTGGTTAGCCTCATCCACCATGTTGTCTTAAAATGGCAGGCACTTTCAGAAATCGCCGAATTTGGCAGCCAAATATAAGTTACTTTAAATAAAAGCAGCTTAGATAAAGCTGACTAATTTCGCGAAATTCTCATTCATAATGATTTAGTAGTGATAAAAATTAGTATTGAATCTCCTATGTTCGGTTTCCACTAAATTGAGCTTCGTGTTTTTAAATACTGTAAGTTGGCTTTTTTAAAATAAGGAATACGAAAGCTACCTCTTCCTCCCGGCACTAGCCGGAAGGACTTTTTTCCTTCCATTCCTTCTTTAACACCCCCTTAAGACAATGTTATACCAAAATTTTGTACTAAAAATACTACATTGTCATCATTTCTTATTTGAATGTCCTGTCGGTACTACGCAAATTCATTAAAAGTAAAAATTTAGAAGAAAATAGAAATTTATAGTGCTAAAATGGTAAGGAAAATTAAACTCGTAAGTTTAACTTAAACCTCAGTTAAATAAAAAAAATTTCGCTGCCGACCATTTTTCTTTATTTTGAATCATTAAGGCATTCGTCTATCACATTAAAATGTTATTTTAGCAAGTTTAATTTCACCAGATTTTTATTCCCGAAAGTCAAAAATTGTGAGAATGCCCCATATATGCTTGGTTTTCCAATTTTTTCTGGGTTTATTTTGTGTTGGTAACCCTAAATTCGTATTATTTAGCTTTTTAGCTCACAGGCTATCAAAGCCTGAGAGCTGATGTGCCCGCCGGTTCTGTATGTATGTATGTATGTAATTAACGTGATAACTCTTGATAGAAATATCCGATTTGCTTCAAAAAAATTTTCTAATCTTCGGGCAAACTTTAGTTGTCAATGGTGATTATACTGAGCAAGCCTTTTTACTGACTCTGGCGCTGTAGGATTTCCATACTGGGAGATATAGCGAGGAGTTTGGCGTGCAGAAAATCCTTTTTCGGATTTAATTTATGTTATTTGTTTACTGCTGAAGTATATTCTTGGATCGCCAGGCTGTTTATCGTTGTTTGGAGGAATAAATTTGCGCGAGTTGAATTTACCAATTATTTTGTTTTTTCCCGTTCCACGCAGATTTTTTTTTATTTTCCTGAAAGAATTCCAGTTGATGATAGACAGCCAAAATACATTTAGAATAAAATTATTTAAAAAAAAAAAAAAAAAAATCCCCTTTAGGGACGCCGGCTGGGGAGGGGCCAGTAAGGGCCACCGCCTCTCTCTGGATTTTGAAAATTAATTTTATACGAAACTTTCTTCATTTCTGATTGTTAAAAACGAAAGATAAAAAACTGCCTTACCTTCCTCAACCCCTACCGTGGCAAAGAATTTTTAATTATTTTTCTTTAATTTTATTTTTACATTCACGTGTTTTTAATTTATCCAAAAGGGATCAGAGACCCTGTGGCGGGATTTTTTTTTTTTTTTTTAATTGTCAATTTTGTTAAATGTTGGTAGAAATCTATTTTTGAATATTTAATATTTCTTAATTGTTGTATTATTTTGTTGCTTCTGAGTATGTTTAAAAATTGTCTTAAATGGAGAATTCTGTCTTTTTTTTTTTTTTTTTTTTTTTTAATTTAGCTTATTTTATACTTACATTCTGCAGCGGGCGAATGTAGACCATGAACCTCAGCCATCCATCAACAACAAAAATTTTTTTTTTTTTTTTAATGTGTAAATGCAAATGAGATATTAGAAAAGAACCTCCCCATTGGTTTAACATTAACTCACGTCTAAGGCTCCTGTCCCTACAGGCGAAGACACTCGCAAACTAATGCTAAAACTATGGGGAGTTTATTTTCTAGTATCTCGTTTGCACCTCGGAATTTTTAAATATTTTTTTGCATTGGATAGCTGAGGTCAATATCTATATCGCTCTTTTTACTTTTTCCATTTTGGTTGCAGATATTTTTTATTAAGTTACTTTCACTTTTGAAACCGGTTCCAAAAATGAATGTGTCATTCTAAAAAAATATCTGCAACCAAAATCGAAAAAGTAAAAAAGGGAGAGATGTAGAGATAAACCTCAGCTATCCAATGCAAAAAAATAAATAAATAAATAAATAAATAAATAAATAAAATAAAATAAAATAAAAATGTCGAAACAAGTTTTTAAAAGGAAGAAGTCCTTAATCAGAAATTTGTATTCGGGTATGGGTTGAGGAACGGTGAAACTTTGAAACGAAAAATGTACGTACTTTCATTTTGAAAAAACATTCTCGATATGTATATCTATAATTTCTTGTAACAATCAAAATAAGATGCTTGTGTTGGTAGTCGCGCCCCTCAATCTCCGCGCCTGGGACGACTGCCCCCCTTCGCTCCCCCCATTTCGCACGGGTCTGATTGATTTATGTCAAGTTAAATTATAATTTTACTTATCAAATCAAATTAACTTACATTTATGCATAAAACTGTAGCATGCATTATGAATAACTGGCGAATTTTTTCTTGTTTTTTATGTCTAAAATACTGTTAAAATATTGAATTTATACTATTGTTTAAAAGACAGATTAATTTAACTGCTGATCAATGCTTTCTAAGTAAAATAAGAATAGTTTAAACTTCTGTTTGCGGAAAGATAGAAATTATATCATGAATGTACTTAAAAAAGCCGCAGAGAGATTAGTTTTAATTTACACAAAAAAGAAAATTCTTGTTATTTTACATATTCTTTCCATGTGCTTCATATTTACTTGAGATGAAATTGTCTAATCCACCAAAATTTTCTACCCAACGCGATTGTCCAGTAAATTAAATAAATAAAAATGCATTCTTAGATAACAATTGCTTGTAATTAATTTACCGGAAACTAAGAAAAACTGTTCGATTTCAAATGCCTTCAAATATCATGCCTTCAAGTATCCTGTTTTTACGTTTAAAAACAAGCCCTAAAATATAAAGTTTCCGGTTCTTGGGCGGGGAAAAATAGTTTTATGAGAACAGTCTTAAAATAAAGAGCTTCTTTTATTCGTTTTAATTTGCAAAAGAAATTTTTCTTTGTTATTTTAAATGTCTCAGCCATATATTGGGTATGTACTTGGGGTGAAATTTTCCGAAAAATTCGAATCCACCGAAAATTTTTCTCTATATTTAATAGTTAAAAAAAAGAAACTTTTGATTGGCCATCAAAAATCTACTATCTCTGACAATAAGAAGAGGTTTTATCTATTGACCATCACCCCGCACATCTCTGTTGGGGGTCTAAGGTTACTAGCCATTTGCTTGCGTCGCGCCAAATTCTCGCCAGAATCCTTCCTTGCGAATAAATACATTTCCTTGATTATTATTAGATATTTATCATTAAAATGAATATATGTTAAGCTCAATCGATTTTGATTAATGAGTCAATCATTTTTCATATAAAAATGTGGAAAAAAAGAGATTTAATATGCCATTTCTTTCAGATTCTGTACAGAACTATTTATTGTCGCGGACTTGCACTCCTCTCTAGTATAATCTCCATTGACAACTAAGGTCTGCCTCAAGTTTAGGTTCATTCTGATAAGGCGCTTCACTGATTAGTTTTGGGGGTTCATTCGTTAAGTATAAAGGGGGGTAAAGGGGGATACCCTCCTTAATTTAGATAAATGGGTTTTCATGCAGAATTATTCGATTTGCTCCAAATTTGGTATAGCGGTTTATTATGTTAAGAAGATGCCTTGATTAGATTTGGAGGTTCCTTAGTTAAGTATAAAGGACGGGAAATGGGGGCTAGCCAACCCCTTAATTTAGATAAATGGGTTTTCATGCAGAGTTATTCGAATTGCTCCAAATTTGGTATACAGGTTTATTATGTTAAGGAGCTTCCCTGATTAACGTTGGAGGTTCGTTAGTTAAGTATAAAGGGGGGAAAGGAGGCTACCCCTTTTATTTTAGATAAATGTGTTTTTCATGCAGAATTATTCAATTTGCTCCAAATTTCGTATACCGGTTTATTATGTTAAGCTGCTTTGATTAGATTTGGAGGTTCATTAGTTAAGTATAAAGTGGGGAAAGGGGGTTAGAACACCGCCCCCTCTTAATTTAGATAAATGGGTTTTCATGCAGAGTTATTCGATTTGCTCCAAATGTTGTATACCGGTTTATTATGTTGAGAAGCTTCCCTAATTAAATTTGGAGGTTCATTAGTTAAGTATAAAGGGGAAAGGGGGGCTATCCCCTTAATTTAGATAAATGGGTATTTCATGCAAAATTACTCGATTGGCTCCAAATTTGGTATACCGGTTTATTATGTTAAAGAAATGCCTTTTTTAAAATTTGAAGGTTTATTGGTTAAGTATAATGGGGGGCGGGGGCTAGTTCCCCCCCCCCTTAATTTCGATAAATGGGTTTTTCATGCAGAGTTATTCGATTTGCTTCAAATTTGATATACCGGTTTATTCCGATATGGCGCTTCCTTCATTAGATTTGGAGGTTCATTAGTTAAGTATAAAAGAAGGAAAAGGAGGCAAGTCAGACCCCTTAATTTAGATAAATGGATTTTCATGCAGAATTATCCAATTACTTTTTTTTTTCTATGTTCATTCTGATATGTTCATATGATAAGGAGCTTGCCTGATTAGATTTGGAGGTCCATTAGTTAAATATAAAGGGGGGAGAAGGGCGGTTAGACCTCCTTCCTTAATTTAGCGATATGGTATTTTCATTCAAAATTATCTGATTTGCTTCAAATTTGGTATAGCGGCTTATTATGTTAAGGAGCTTCCCTGATTAGATTTGGAGGTTCATTGGTTAAGTTTAAAGTGGAGAAACGGGGGTTAATCCCCCTTCATTTATTTTTTAAGGGGCATTATCCTTTGAAATAACAGTATAATATACAATTTGTGTGAATACCCTGTGAGCTCAATGCCATCAGTTTAACTGCGCCCTTTTCTTTTGATTTATGCTAATACGAAGATGAAACCACACAGTTTATTTGTAGTACCTAGGTATTTGGAGGCCTGAGGATTCTACCCTGGTTCTACAAATTTCCATTTTATTCCCTCAATTCTTTTTTTATTATGTTTCTTTGTGGTAATTTGTAAATGTTTTTAATGGTTTTATATTAGCATTCAAATTATTTTGCTGCATAAGCATATGTAATTATGAATGTAAGTCTAGCCAGATATTTTATATTTTCATATCTTTTCAATTTGAATGCAAAAATTCATTTTGACCTTTTTTCTTATTAATAATGGTATCTTATATATATTTTAAATATATAACAATGGTAGCTAAATGTTTTTAGCAATCTTATATAACATTGTTGCGAGCACCAAATTGCTCCACGTTAAAAAAAGCGGTGTAATTTGTTGCCTCTGTATTTTACTTATAAATTGATTTATTTTTACTCTAGTTTTATTATGCTTGCTGATTGTCACTAACATTTTGTTAATTAATAATTTCTCAAAATTAGACAGTTGACTTCTTTATTCCAGATTGATTTCTTTTGTAATATTTAGTATGTGCAGGTCCAGCAACATTGAGAGCTATTTCTTACGAAATTGTTTTAAAACACTTTTTTATTTAATTATTATTCAGAAGGTATGTTATCTAAAATATTGTAATTTCCATTCTAAAATGTTTCCCTCTATATTTTTTAGCCGGGCCGATTATTTAAACTTCCTAATTATCATTTATGCTTTCACTGATGTATAAAAAATGTGTGTAGTAAAACTTTTGTTTCAAATAACCATGTTGTATTAATTTTTTTATGGTTAATTTAGTTTGAAAGAACATAAAACATTATGAATTTCAACAGAGCCTCCAAAATTCTTCATGTAATTGTTATTTTAAATTGTTACTTTAAAAAACATATGCTCTCAAAATAAAATTTATAGTGCTCTCAAATGTTATCCTAATTTTAAAATTATCAGTGTTCTGAACAGCACATTGATAAAGGTAAAAGATGACAAGCGCCTCATCAACCCAAAATGATTTTGGTGTGGTAATGGTTACAAACGTAACAACCCTCGAGGAGTAATTTGGTGTTTCCTTTTTCCAATTTAAATAGCCCTAAATTACTAAGTACTGACCAAAATTCATTCTTTTTTTATGAATTTGCCCTTGAAAAATGTTTTTTTTTTTTTTTTGCCTGCTACTTTTCACTCTTGTTAAAGACCTATAGTTGTTTGGGTTTTTTTTAGTTAAAAAAATTAAACATTAAATTACCCCTCCTTACCCTATCTATAGCAGATAATTCTTTTTTTCAAGATTCAATAGTAGGGGAGACCGGGGCACATTTTCCATAGGGGCAAGTTTTCCAACTCGCTTTAGTTTTTAAATGAGTCGCTAGGTGACGCTAGCGAGTGAACTGGCTGAAGTGGTAACATCTTACACACTCTATACAAAAGTTATAGTTTAGTAGCTGCTGTCACTTCGTCAGGAGTGCTGTTTTTTTTCATTTTTTCAACGGTGAGTAAAATTTCAGGTCTTTATTAAAACGTAAAATAAACCTACTAGCGTTAAACTTACTGTTTTGACATTGCATGCACTAAAAAAGGGTTTCTTTCTTCAGATAACTATGCGTGTGTTTCGCAAATAACTTACACCGGTATTCGTCCAGGTGGTGTAAAATTCAAATATGACGACGGGGCAGGTTTTCCAACAACATACGGAGTTCCAACATGTTTCTCGATGGAAAATGTCTCCCCTCCTAAATCAGCTAGTCTTATTGTATCAAAAATGTATTTATTATATAGTAAAATTGGCAAAATAACCTTATATACTACGAACCCGTTTGATCATTTAATCATTTCAATAAAACTATCAATATAAAAAACAAAGTAAATTCAAAAATATAATAAAATTTCAATTTTTTCTAAAATTGGTTCATTTAATGAATCCATTTTATGTTAATTAAAAGTCTTTATAGTCATAAGCTACAACACTGAGATCACAGTGTGTTTATGGGCCCCTCAAAAAGCAAATTAACCGTAGTTAGAGCTGCTCCACTGGCGTGAATTCACAGTCAATAGTATGGCGGGTTTTAACTGTCTAAGAATTTTCCCACTGAATCCTGAAATATTTACATACTCTGCTTTTATGCCATCCTACTTTTCTGACAGGCCAGCTCCTGCCGCACCAAATCTTCAAAGCACCAACAATCCTGAAAAGATTTCAAACTTTCCTCAATAATCGATTGCCCCCCCCCCACACACACACACACACACAAAAAAAAAAAAAAAAAAAAAAAAAAAAAAAGAAAAGAAAAAAACTCCCCACCGAAATCATCTAATCCTTCTGTACCAACGCAGGCTAGCACCTTAAGGGTGTATTCGAAAAAATATTTTTCCACCCTCAACAGCTCGAAATTTTATGAGACATTTCCAGACTCATTTTTAAAAGTAAAAACATGAAACTTGATGAGGTGATTTTTGAAGGGATGTATAAGAGGCCGTGTGATTTCATTTTTCGCTCAATTAATTAGAATTTGATTTTTAAACAATTATTTTCTCAGTATAACCATTTTTTTTCCATTCCCAGACCACCCGCTTCGGAAAATTCGGTTCAAAACGCCACCTTTGACAGCATTTTTTGCAATACTTTTTGCATTTATCAAAAAATCGACCAGCACGGCACATTATATAGTTTCTAAATAAGATAATTTCAAAGTTTGATGCGTTTGAGAGCAAAAATGAATTTAAAAAGTCCTTCCGGCCAGTGCCGGGAGGAAAAGGTAGCTTTCATATTCCTTATTTTAAAAAAGCCAACTTCAAACACACGAAGCTCAGTATAGTGGAAACCGAATATAGGAGATTCAATACTAATTTTTATCAATACTAAATCATTATGAATGAGAATTTCGCGAAATTAGTCAGCTTTATCCAATCTGCTTTCATTTAAAGTAACTTATATTTGGCTGCCAAATTCGGCAATTTCTTAAAGTGCCTGCCATTTTAAGACAACATGGTGGATGAGGCTAACCAGTGAACTTGGTCGAGACCTTAGTAATTGCTGTGCACATGCTCAATCACATCGGAATCGGTTGATATATACGAGTGCTGTCGCAGGCAAAAAATCAGATTTTTCAAAATGTCACTCACGTTAGAAATTGAAACTGCTATATCTGAGCCATTTTTTAAGATAAAGACAAACAAAAAATGCTCCTGAATCCTAATATCAAGGTCAAATACTTAAGAAAGAAACCTTTTTCAATTTCTAATTTTTTTGCACCTCACTTTAAATATATATATTTTTTAATTTAATGGCCGCCATTTTGAAACAAGATGGCTGATGAAGCTGGCCAGCGAACTTGGTCGAGATATTGATGTATACTATCCACATGCCTTCTTCCATCGAAATAGGTGAATAGGTGTGGTATCGCGAGACAAATACAAGATCGTTTCAAAGTGTTAGCCATGATAGAAATTCAAAGTGCTATAATTCAACCACTTTTTAAGATATAAACAAAAGAACAAATTTTCAGAAACAAAAACTGCTCCAGAATCTTTGTATCAAGGCCAAACACATAAAAAAAAATCTTTTTCATTTTCCAATTTTTTAATGCCTCATTTTAAATTTTAAATTACATTTTTTTTAAATGGCAACCCTTTTGAAACAAGACGGCGAATGAAGCTGGCCAACGAACTCGGTCGAGACATTGGTATGTACTATGTACAGACCAAGTTACATTCAAATCGGTTCATAAATACGACTGTTATCGCGTGACAAAAATCAGGTCGTTTTAAAATGTCAGCCACAATAGAAATTCAAAATGTTATAACTCAGCCATTTTTTTAGATGTAGACGAAACAAAACCTGTTCCGGAATCTTTGTATTAAGGTCAAATACATATGAAAAAATTTTCATTTTCCAATTTTTTGGGCCCCACCAGTGGCTGAGAGGTTCTGCTCTCGAAGCTGGTAGACGGGAGGTGCTGGGTTCAAACCCAATCGCGCCCGTCGGCCTAACCGTTTCGGAGTTTTCGTGGTTTTCTTCGAAGCCGTGGTTTTCCATGCGTAAATACGGGTTAGGTTCCTTTAGAAAGACCCCCACGAAGGGCACTCCCCCCAGGGCCTATATCCCACGTGTTGATAATCGGCCGTCATAAACACAAACCAAACCAAACCAAACCAATTTTTTGGTATCTCATTTTAAATTTAATTTTTTTAAATTTTTTTAAATGGCCGCCATTTTGAAACAAGATGGCGGATGAAGCTGGCCAACGAACTCGGTTGAGTTATTTGTATGTACTATGTACACACCAAGGTACATCCAAATCGGTTCATAAATACGTCTGTTATCACGTGGCAAAAATCAGGGCGTTTCAAAATGTCAGCCACACTAGAAATTCAAAATGCTATAACTCAGCCATTTTTTAAGGTATAAACGAAACAAAAACTGCTCCCGAATCTTTTTATCGAGGTCAAACACATAAGAAAAAAATATTTTTTCTATTTTCAATTTTTTGGTACCACATTTCAAATTTAAATTTTTCTTAAAATTTTAAATGGCCGCCATTTTAAAACAAAATGGCGGATGAAGCTGGCCAACGAACTCGGTCGGGACATTGGTCTGTACTATGTATAAACGAAGTTACATCCAAATCGGTTCATAAATATGCGTTTTATCGCGTGACAAATTTCAGGACGTTTCAAAATGTCAGCTTCGCTAGAAATTCAAAATGCTATAACTCAGCCATTTTTTAAGATATAGACGAAACAAAAACTGCTACGGAGTCTTTGTATAAAGGTCAAATACATAAGAAAAAAATATTTTTCCATTTTCAATTTTTTGGTACCACATTTCAAATTTTAATTTTTTTTTTTAAATTTTAAATGGCCGCCATTTTGAAACAAAATGGCGGAAGCAGCTGGCCAACGAACTCGGTCGAGACATTGGTATGTACTATGTACACACCGAATTACATCCAAATCGGTTCATAAATACGAGAGTTACAGTGTGACATAGGTCAGATATATATATATATATATATATATATATTGATATATATATATATATATATATATATATATATCAATTTTGAACGGAGGGTGGTTTCGGGGTCTGGGGGTCATGATCGATGAAAATATACCAAAATTTTTTGAAATCGCATTCCTCCGAACGGCTGCAATAGGTAGCTTTTTGTAAAGAAAGCTACCTAAAATAAATCGGAAAATAAGCAGTTTTGATCGGAATACACCCTTAAGTTCTACTCAAACTAACTCTATTGCTTATGAAAAAGGCGTTCCTTCTACATCCAAACAAACGTCGTCTACACCAGAAATTAGAACTTTTGCGAAGGCTACACTAAGGAGGCAAACACGGCGTGCAAATAAAAATAAGAAGTATTGTATTGACTGATTCTCCTGTTAAAAATCAACTGAAAATGGAAAAAAAGATTCATCCAATAAAAGGGAAAGTGCAAAAGGAATCAGATAAAAGAGGCGAAAAAAAAAAAATATCCAATCCCGGCCAGGGAGCTGTTTGGACCTTCGTCTTGAAATGTAAAATGGATTAAAACTGGTTTTCATGTTACTGTGCATTTAGTTCGCAATAAAAAATACTTATTAATTAACAACGCAAGATTTATTACCTGTGTTTTACCATTTAAAGAATAGTTGGAAAACTTGCCCCTGAACATTTTTAGTAGGCTGGAAAACTTGCCCCTCATACGGGCACATTTTCCAACGTAACATGATTAAACTTAACCATTTTTTGTGAAAAAGTATTTTAAGTTTTTTTTAAAATAACCGTGCCATTTTGTACAGAAAGGTCTAGGGAATACAATGATATCCTGTAGATATCAAAATAGATAAAAATAAAAAATGCAAAAATAAAATTATAAAAAGTTGGAAAACTTGCCTCGGTCTCCCCTATCCATTGATTTTCGTGACATTCTTCTGTAACTTTTACAAAAAATTAATAATTCTTAAATGAATTATTTTATTACCGTTCAAAAATACATAACATATAAAGGCGATAATGTGGACTATTTGTGTATTCAGAAGAAACAAATTAGAGTACTTATTTTTAATTACTCGATAAATCTGGAGTTCGAATAAGAGAGGGTTGGGTTGATTTTTGACGGCCAATTATCTACACGAGGTATATAGGCCCAGGGGGGAAGTGCCTTCCGTGGGGGGTTTTTCTAAGGGAACCTAATCCGTACTTAAGCATGGAAAATCCACGGCTCGAAGAAAACCACGAAAACTCTGAACGATTAGGCCGACGGGCGCGATTGGGTTCGAATTCAGAACCTCCCGTCTACCAGCTTTGAGAGTAGAACCTCTCGGCACTGGTGGGGCCTCGAATAAGAGAGTCATCAATTGTGAAAATTATTAGATGGTTGATTCTCAAATCTAATTTACCAATATTCGATAGAACCCGGGCATTCACGTTTATTTCTTCTCGTATACTTTTCCCACATTCTACCTACTATAATATCTATTTTATGCATTTAAATGTTTTTGAGCTTCTTTCAAAATTCCCCCGCCTTACATTAATTCAAACTACTTCTGTTAGGTACATTTTTTTTAATGCTTTACGAAAACTATTTACATCATTTTCAAAAGCATGTTTGCAGTATTTACTTTTTAACAATAAAAGCAATATTTTTTTCTCTTCGAAACCTTATTAAAAATAACGTAAAAAGTTTGAAAGATAATCATGATTATAATTCGCTATTCATTTCTTAATTTAATCAATGTTTCATTCATATATCTATTCGAAAGCAGTCACAGAAAATCAAAATCACTCAATGTTGAAAATCTATCTTCAATCTTTTAATAGCTGTATATCTTTATTTTGCGCTTTTTAAGTTGTTATCCGCTTTCGCAAAATCTCCTTGCACCATCTTTAATTGCATTGCACGTCAGGTGTTACCATTTGTTGATTGCTAATAGAATGCTAATAGCATGTCAGATCATAATATAGATTACAATTTTTCAGTTTACTACCGCCAAAATCAATTGATGAATGAAATGAATCAAGTTTTGGAGCAAAATTACGTAAATGTTTCTGTTAAAGCATTCGCCTACGTTTCCAAGATCAAGGTTAACATATTCAGATTAGTTTGATTTGTCGATTCTTTTATTCTCATGGTCAAGCTCTTGATATCTGACCTCGAGATATAGGTAGAAGTGTTTAATTTTCCTTGAAATTCTTAGTTTTTGAATAGCAATTTCAAGTTACCAAAAACATATAAATTTCAAGGTTTACAAACGTAATATTCATATAAAATTAAACTTATTTCTTACATAAATATGAATCCATATTAAGTATATCTGCATATCTAAAACAACTAGAACATAAAATCTTATGTAGTGAGTTTTGGTGCTGCATAAACTAAACTATGTAGCGTAAAGTTAACCGAAAATAAAATCTAAAATTTACGCGATATTTTTAACAATAGCACTTTTAAAATGAATTGAATTATTATTATCATCAGATGATTATATGATCATATGAAAGTATTATCCGATTTAACATATAAAACTGTAATTTATCTTGTTAAAATAAGTGACCCGTGAAAATCTGCTTCTGTGTGCTGCTCAAATAACCTGCTCTAATGTACAGAGTGTTTGGGATAAATTTGATTGTTTGTAAGTAATATAAAATTATGGTTGTCGCGAAAACAGTGACATATTCTACATATGTTTATACTCTTTGGTTTCAGATAAACCGATGGTGTCCATGATAACAGATTGGAAGATTAGGGAAACCACCAAAATATCGGAAACAATAACCAGCATATTGTTGAATCGCTCCGAAATCACTATTTCGTAATCAAAACAACTACATATAGCTCCTTAAACACCGCAAAAACAATACAAATTGTAATTACGGGGTGTAATGGAGACTACAAAATGGAAACAACATAAAGTTTTGATGGTGTGTCGATGTGTATCCTATAAGAGTGATTCTTGATCATAACGTTTCTCCCCTGAACTCCCCTGATTGCAGTCCTATAAACTACTATGTGTGTGGCACAAGTCACCAAACGCACTGCCAGCATCAGAAACGCCCTACTGAATGATAGAATTAGAGCATCTTTTGCCATATTCATCTGCCATTATTCGGAGGCCCTCAATATCTTTATGGCTGTTAAGGGTGACATCTTTGATTAGACTCTCTTTGCATTGTCGTATTCTTTATGTCACTTATCCATTTTTCAATTATTTGTTTTTACTCGGATATTTCATGTTTTCTTTTTTCACAAGCAACTGTCACACAATATCCCGAACACTTTGTATTTTTATTTATCTTGTATCCTAGCAGTTCCCTCCAAAATCTAACAGTAAAAGCCATTATATAAAATAATTCTCATCACATTGAGTGAACATTTAATGATCACATTCTCTGTGATAAATACTTTATGATATAGAAAAGCCTTATAAAACGTTACTGAGAACATAAAAATCGTTCCAAGAGTCTGCAGAAAAATATAAACAATCACTCTCAACGAAATTAAGAATCTGTACTTGTTCATGGGTGGAACCAATTTTACTCCAGATTTTCAAGTCCACAACAATTCTTTTTTTCATCCTTTATATTACACACACACACACAAGGTGAACATACTGAAAATTTGCTGATGTATAAAGCCATAGCTCCGTTCAACCAACCGACATGAAATTTCAGGTATAGTTATTTAAAGGTACGCGATCGAGATTGTGGTGAACAAGAACAATGGAACCTGCACGGTTACGGCTGCAGTGAAAAAAAATCGAAATTTTCGAATAGCAACAACCACTTTTCCCATCCCAAAATGATCACTGCTTTAAAAATACATAAATGGCGTGGGAACGGTACATATAGCGCGAAAAAAGGCGCCGTAGGATACATACAAACAATCTATAGCAACACAGAGATGAGTCGCACATGCATCAATCATAGAACACCATGATGGACACTATCATCATTTATAGAAAATCGTTAAAAAGCAGTGTGGAAAACTTATAATCTGAGTAAAAAATTTCCCTTTAATCTCGTCTCTGCTGCTATTGGCTGTTTAAAATGTTGTTCTCTGCATGCGTTTTTCGTTTTTAAATTGCCGTTTTTATCGACATCAATGTACACTGTTATCATCGCCAATGTTCTCATTGGCGTTTTTCGTGTTATATGTACTGTCCCAACGCCATTTCAGGTTTTTCAATGCGCTGATGATTTTGGGATGGGAAAAAGTGGGTGTTGTAATTAAAAATTTCTACTTTTGTTCATTGCAACCATAACCGTACAGGTTCAATTTTTCTTGCTCATCACAATCTGAATCATTTACTTTCAAATAAGTATATCCCACATTTAATTTCAGCTGGTTGAATCGAGCAACCGCTAAGGATTCATGTATCGGAAAAGTTTCTTTATGACCATGCTATGCATATTTATAAATAATGCTGTAATTTCTTGTTTCTGTCATCACTTTAAAAAAAATAACTACGTATTTACTCGTATAATTTGTGCCCCTGGGTAATTTACGCAATCCCTAGTTTTCAAAGAACATTTTGACAAAAGAAAAGAAGAGTCACATTATTTTCGTACTCCCTACTTAAAAATAAACGGTCAAGAGCGAGTATTACTCGTGCACAGAGGGTTCCGTATGATAAATATATGAATTATTAACTGTATTATTAAAAAAACCTTTGCTAAAAGAATAATAAAAATTTGTAAAAACCATACAACGTAGCAGTGGCCCCAACTTATATGGGCCCATGAGGCGCGAGCCCACCCAATTTCAATCGATCTAATGCTTAATTTATTTTTTTTAATTATTTAATTGCTGAAATGAAATTTGGTTCTATTATTGCTCTCAAAATAGTTTTGTTTGAAAAATAGTAAGGACATAGTACATGTGGATGTACAGGAGCACTGACAGGGCTGCCACAGGCGACTGTTTTTTAATTCTATTTCGCACCACTTATCAAAATAAATTTTTTGTATACTTTTTGAAAACATTTGCAAGAGAAATATACTGCAAAATGTATCTTTTAAAAATAGTGGCGCGAACAGAATATAAAAATAGTCGCCTGTGGTAGCCCTGCACTGAAATTCCCATTCAGCGGGTGTATAGTTAAATTTCTCATGAAACAAATTTCCTGCATATTTTGCCATCGGTTTTGATGTTTTGAGTTGATAAAATACTTAAGTGATTAAAGTATATGATTTTCTTGACATTTAGTTTATTTTGCACTTTCAATAGTTAGAAATTCCTATGTTACCTAAAATAAATATTAATGTATTTATAAGGAGGAACTTATAAGAATATCATTTAATAAGGTTATTTCTAAAATTATAATTATAATAATGTAAAAATTATCTTACCAAAAACATAATTTAGTTTCGAATTATCATCTTTAGTCATTATTCACTCCTCCCACACACATACACACTAAAGACAAAAAGATACAGGTGTTATTTTACTCAAAAAAATTTGAGCCCACCCAATATTTTTGAAAAATTAGCGCTACTGCAACGTAGGGTTGGGTATAGCTGTATATACTAGAAAAGTATGAATGAGTATACCAAAAATGTTCAAAGAGATATGAAACCCAAATATAATATCAAGTATTGCTATTCAGTATAACTCTTTTTTTAATCTTATCATAATATGTTTATGATGAACTTAATTCGGTACTGACAATAAAAGTAGTTCATATTTAAACTTCATTTGGCATTTCATAAAACTAAATTCAGCGTAGTAATAATCTTTTCTTTTTAGAGTGTAGCTAAAACAAAACATTTGTTCAAAGTTTCAACTTGATATTATGCTAAGCGCGCTCCAAAAGGATGTCGCAAAGTTGCAACGCCGCCTTGGTCCACGCTGCGTTTTTTTTCAAGATAGGTGTTTAATTAACGTTTATAGACACGGAAGACTATTCGCGAATCCCATAGTATTTATGCGATTAATTCTAATTAAATTAGTCTGTTTTTAACAATTAGACGTTTATTTCTTTTATACTGCTACTGGGCATTACATTACACAAATATGTCGTTAAAAGTTTTTATCTAGGCTTTAAAATCTGATGGTACATAGAGTAAGTCGCCGTCCATCATTATGTATGTGCAAACCGTCCGTATCTTTAGGTGTTAATATCTCGGCTAATTAGCGAAGATATTTTTCGAAAATCATTATCAACATTGCTTTTATACTTCTGCTACGATAGGTATCTCCAGCGCTCCATAACACCTTTGATGAATGCCTGAAATTCAAAATTTGTGTGTAAAGGAAAAATGCGATTTTCTTAAAAACTATGTGACGTAGGATAATCCCAATGATTTTCCTGCAAGGATTACATTAATGTCTACTACCTCTCTACTTTTTCATAATTTTAGTTTCAGTACATTCGGAAATAGAAAGGGGGGGGGGCATATTTTTGCACTATATTTTGGACGATATCTCTGAAAATATAATAAGTAAAATTAAAAGAAATGTATTTTTGTGTTCAGCGTTACTAATGCTTTCACAAAAGAAAAAAAGAAAAGATTTTTCTTTTTTCACGTAATATAATTGGCCCTCTAAACTTTTCCTAAATATATTTCTTAATGTTTAATAATCTGTAAATGTGTGGGTCAATAGTCTTTATTACTTCCCCCAATTTGAACTTTCCATGTGCCAGTTTACGAGTAAAATGGCTGTAACAGACAGGCACAGGAGTGATCTTATAATAGTACCGTTTTTACGTTTTAAGTACGAAACCCTAAAAAATAACGTATAATTTTCAAATGAAGCATTTTTGTGGGCAGTCTGAAATGATGAAATAGGATTTCATATTTCTCTAACTGCATATATTCTAGCGATTTTGATTTCATAATCAGATCTAAAGTCAATTTAAAGTTTCGTTCTGTGTATCCAAAGGAGCACATGCGGTTCTTTGTTTCCTGTAACTTTTTATATTCACCAGATCCAACAGTATATTTTATTTTATCACCAATATTACTGCAATAAGAAACGTGATGTATCAGCGCTTCCTGTCGAAAATTAAATTAAGTTAAGCGATTTGAAACCGTTGTTCATTCTATGAAACTGAAGTTGTGCTCCCCTCCCACTACCCCAAAAGAAAGAAATAAAGAAACAGTTTTACCGCAGGCAATAAATTTATAGTGGTCTACTTTGAGGGAAAATATAACAGAAGTTCCGCTGGAAGAGAATTGGACATAAATGAATCCATTGATCGATATTGGCGTAAACAAAAAAAAATTGAGTTTACCAGAGCAAATAAAGGCATGAGAGCTTTCCGTATTCCTAAATCTAGAATATTACCTGAAATGGTAGAGGACCATATGAAATATCTTTAGAAAATTCGACGTCATGGTTTGACTGTATCATCAGAAATGTTGGAGATATTTTGAACCAATTTTTTTTAATATTAATTGTCTATTAGATAGAATGTTATCTAAATATAATAAAACGCAGTGTGATAATTTCGGTACGAACTCATCGAAACAATGGATGGGAAATAATGGATTACTTTCATTGTTGCAGAGAAAAGCGAAATACTGAAAAATATACAGACACATGAATTTTTGGATGTATATTTTTTAATTCGCATGTTAAAATTCTGTAAAAATTTTTCTGCACGTGTCCTTTGTTTTTATAAGTGAATAAAAATTCGTATCTATTGTGACGTCACGAGAATAGCGACTATTCAGTTTACTTTATGTTTATGCATTATAACTTTATTAATTCCATTTTTATTTTCATTACAATTAAATAGAAAATATATTTTTAGTTGAATTCATGGTGGTTAAGCATAAAAGTACTTATAAAAAGTACGTGTGAAAAATTTTCTCCGGTGATAATGACGTTAAGCTTAGCTTGAAATGTATTTTTACATTGATAGAACTAAAAAAAAAAAAAAAAAAAATATGATTGTGCCGACATGACGTAATTTTAACTGATTTATCAATTTTCAATAAAATTTTATTTTTCAATGAAAAAATTAAGACTTCATAATAAAACACAAATTAGAACTATATATATGTGTGTGTGTGTGTGTGTGTGTGTGTGTTTCCTTTTATTAATTATGAAAGATCTATATAATCTTCTCTGTTCTGTCATCTTATTTACATAAGATTAAAAATTTTTTATTAAAACTCAAGAGGATCTGAACTTAACATTTCAGGTAAGTTTTCCTTATTGCCGATGAATAATATATAAACATTGTTTATATATCTTTGAGTACAAGTCAGTCAATAAAAGCTATTTGTACACTATATCGCCAAAGGTGACCGGTCACTTGCGATTTTAGACGTTTTCTTAAATATCTAGAAAAATACATGAGAAATTATCTTGAAACTCCAGGTGTGTAAACAGAATAGTACAGGTCATATTTCCCCATGAAGAATCCCCCCATGGGGACCGACAACAAATTGAAAAAGAACGAATATCTTTTGGATAACCCTGTAAAAAATAACGTAGCAAAAGCGTTCAACACAGTAGATTATGATCAAGTGTCTTATTGCAAGAAACTGTGTTCATTTTTATGAGAATAGCATGCATATTCGTAGAAAATTAAAGTTTTTATAAAAAGAGTCCAAAATTTTGCCAAGTTTTTTGCTTATAATTTGTAGAGTTCTTAATATATATAAAAAAGTTCTTTTCAGAAAATATGACAAACAACATTGTACACAAGACCCTGCAATCAGAATTAAAAAATATTAAAAATTTGATGAAAAATGAGCAGGTTTACTAAAAAACGTTTCACTGCGCATGCGCGAATGCAATCAAAATATAATGTGCATAATGTATTAACTAAGTGCATAGAGCAACTTTTGTGAAATTCTCAAAAACATAGCTTGAAATTCTGAAAATATTCGTTGATAGAATAAGCTCGAAATCCGTTGTTCCCAAAATGAAGCAAAAAGATGAGAGGTTGTATCCATATACCCATTAATTAGAGTGCCAATGTAGCATACACAATATTGCAGGTACTAATGTATTTGGATTTTGAGCTTATTCTATCAACGAATATTTTCAGAATTTTCAAGCTATATTTTTGAGACTTTCACAAACGTTGCTCTATACACGTAGCTAATACATTATACACATTATATTTTTATTACCCTCGCGCATGCGCAGTGAAACATGTTTTAGTAAACCTGCTCATTTTTCATCCAATTTTTATTATTTTTTTAA